>LR990084.1:17500-10017500 GCA_905147235.1 Erynnis tages
TTGATAAAAGTTAGTTTTCGATTGGTTTGGTTGATAAAATTTAGGTTTCGATTGGTTAGGTTAATAAAAGTTAGGTTTCGATTGGTTAGGTTCATAAAAGTTAGGTTTCGATTGGTTTGGTTGATAAAAGTTAGGTTTCGATTGGTTAGGTTAATAAAAGTTAGGTTTCGATTGGTTAGGTTCATAAACGTTAGGTTTCGATTGGGTTGGTTGATAAAAGTTAGGTCTCGATTGGTTAGGTTCATAAAAATTAGGTTTCGATTGGTTTGGTTGATAAAAGTTAGGTTTCGATTGGTTTGGTTGATAAAAGTTAGGTCTCGATTGTCTAGGTTTAAAATCGTTAGGTTTGGCTTTATTCGGTTGGAAATAGTTAGGCTTGGCTTAGTTAGGTCAATATTAATCAGTTTTTACTTAGGAAGGTCGACAAAAGTGAGATTTCGTTATTATTTTTGGTTCTAAGTGCTAAAATTAGTACATTTACTGATGCAAAACTTTTACAATACAGAACACAAGCAAAGTAAATTCAGAAACTTGGTTTCCATTTGTTTAATTTCTTAATAACACGTTTAAATGAAGAAATTAGTTTTCTTCAAAATTTTCCCGCGCAACGTGGTTTGATTTTATTCAACTTACCTTCGTTTTGTAGCGGCTGTTTCCCCGCGTCGAACGAGATATCGCACGTCCAAATCGGTGCACGGAGTTCTGAGATATTCGCGAAAAACAGAAAAAATTTGCCCGCCCACCCTCCCACCTGTTATACCGCTAAGCTAGACGCATAGAATGGCATCTCAAGGTCAAACGCCAGAAAACGGCGTTATGGCTTCTTCGACGCCTCCTGGGGCTATCGCGACCAAAACTCGGACAGACTGATGAAAATTGCAGAGCTCAGCAAGCAATAAATTAATCATAACGGCAATCTCTGCGGGTATGAGCATTTACTCCGAAAACAAAAAGCGAGTTATCAATAATAATTACGCAAACGAGATCGAAAAGCTTTCCCGCGAGGTATTTGCGAAAAACCGAAAAAGTTTGACCTCCCACCCGACCTTCAGTAGTATCACATAGCTGATATCGTCTCAAGGTCAAACTCGGAAAATTGTGCACACTATCATTTAACTTCTGTTAATTTTAATTGCATTTGAGCGTGTATAATGTTTAATTATTTCTATTGTCATAAGGATAAAGTATAATAAAAAAAATACAAAAATACTCCAAACTTTTTTAATTTACATTTTTTAATGACCTTAAATTAGTATCACAAATCTTTATCAATTATATTATTATTATTTTATCATGGCACATAACAAAGTTACCATTATCCTGTTGCATAACGAAGTTATTTACAGAACAGGTCACTACTAATTTTATATTTTTACATTAAGAACAAAAATTCTTTTTATTCAACTTTCACACCGTATTGACATCGCGCATTTCTTACTGGTGCGTCCCGAAAATCTGCACTTTTTTAACAATGGCCATCACAGAGAACGTTCTTGAAGGCGGCCTACACGAGTACGGGAAGGCGCGGTGGTCGCGACGGTCGCGGCCGCTATAAGGCGGGACCCGCGCCGACGACGGCCACGGCGACGCGCGCCACGGGCTCGGCCGCCGCCCGCCGCCGCCGCGCCGCGCCGCCGTCGCCCGCGGGCAGCGCTCCCGTCGCCAGCGCCGCCGCCGCCGCCAGCTTGCGCGCGTCCAGCTGCAGGCCGTTGCGCTCGGGCGAGCGTCGCGCCGTCGCCGGCTCGTTGCGCTCGCTCACGCCGCTCTCGTCGGTTTGCACCTGCCTGTCCGTCGACGTCGATCTTTCTGTAACGAACAAGAAATAATTTATTATTTTGTGTTTTTCCGAAATCATTTAAATTAAGCTACCTGATATTCATAGTATCAGTCCGTCTGTTCAAGCGGTGATGTAGAAGTATGTTACCTGTAATGTCAAGCGTGGAGAAGTCGGTGGAGGGCGTGGCGGCGGCACGCGGCAGCGGCGCGGCGCCCACGAGCGCGGCGCACACGGCCGCGCCGCCGCCTGCTCCGCCACCGCCGCCGCCCCGCCAGCGCGCCGGCATCAGACTCGCGCGCACGTTGCGTTCCGGACGCGCCACTATTATGTAAACCTGGGCGATCAAATATTATTCATTTTTGACTTATTGCAAAACTGCTGTTGTCTTAGTGTCAAGATGGCGGGAGCCTTTGGATTTAAACTTCATTGAACCGGGAAGAATGGCGTCCTAGCAAATGGCTGAAACGATGATGATATCGAATTTATTATGATAGGAAACCTGCCCTCAATAGTGTCTTCAACATGTTACATGTCACTCTCGAGGCAGTCAAATGGTTAAGGTTCGCGCTATGCAAATACCTTCGGAGCGAAGAGACAGGCGAGAGTGACGCTGGCACTGAGAGATATTGTGACCGCCATGCTGGTGACTCGCAGCGGCACGTGGCTCGCCGTCCCGAAGTACAGCGGGACGAATGCCAGCCAGATCACGCACGTTGTGTACATGGTGAAGCCTGCAAACAGTTAATTGTTTGTTAGTAATCTGTTTACACTTACTCGTAAATAGATCGCAAGCGATCGAAAAAGTTAAGCATCGTCTGGCGTGGTCAGTACCTGGATGTGTGATCGCACTGTAGCACTAGTATTAAATGCTCCTATACGTAGCTCGGAGGGCATGTTAAGCCCTGTTGTTGTAGTTGCTATTAATAAAGAAATTAGGTGTAAATATTTTAAGCAAACGATATTTACCTATGTGTTTGCTCTCATTAAATGCCTCGGGAATTTTCCTAGTGAGCACGGCGTACACGGTGCAAACGACGATCAGCACCACCGGGTAGAAGAAGGCGATGGTGTAGGAGGCGTCCACGTAGGAGTCGCACACGAGCATGTTGTCCTCGCGCGTGGGGTAGTGGTGGATGGCGCGCGCCGGGGATGCAATTTGCCATACAATCACTATGACGACCTGGAAATGGTATCGTTTTTAGTCTTTTGAAAAGTTCCAAATCACAAAACTTGGAGTTGGTCCAAAATTACCTGAATGGAAACCAACGCAGAACATATAAGCAGTTGGGATTTCGGTGATATTAGGGATGGTCTGCGGGCCGACTGCTTGCTGGCGGCAAATATCCGCGCGATCCTATTGGTCTTCGTGAGCAGAGCGGCGTACACCACGGTGAAGCAAAACCCGGTCCCGAACCTAAAGATGCAATAGGTCGATCAAAACGAGAAATTTTGTTAAGGTGTAATATGAATCTTCCGTTTAATAGTAGCTGATTAAAGACTTATAGGTATCTTTCTCATTTAGAAAGGAGACACGACCCTGCTAAGGGTCGCTCATGGGTTAGAGACAGTGGTCAGTACGAGTACCTCTGCAGCGCGCAGAGCACGTCGGTGGGGCGCAGCACGAGCGCGAAGGTGACGAGGTAGCACATGAGGATGCCGGCGAGCAGCACGAACGACAGCTCGCGGCCCGACGCGCGCACCACCGGCGTGTCGCCGCGCGCCACCCACACGCTCACCACCAGCCTGTACGCATACAACAAACACTACAATAAATATTCATACGAGTGCTAGAATACATTTACCATTTAAGATACTTATAGATCGTCGATTTCCGCCTTTTCTGAAGAGATGGCTCGTCTAGTGGGAGATCTCCTTTTCCCAGACTCGTAACACGAAAGTGGAAGACTATTGAAATAAACCCAGGGGTGGTTTTTCGCTACTCTCATGCTGCGGTTGCTAAAGAAAAAGATTTGATCTTTGTTCTTGGAAATCACCACATCGTTAAGCACACGTACGAACTGGAATATTTATGTCACTGTTTCAGCAAGTAAGTAGTAATGGGTACACACAGCGTGAGCAGGATGCCGATGGCGGAGAAGGCCATGGCGCCGATGGCGGCGGGGTCGGCGGGGCGCAGGAACAGCTCGGGCACGCGCGCGCAGTGCGTGCGGCGCGGCGTGGGCAGCGTGCCGCGCGCGCACTCCACGCACGCCGTCTCCGACACCGGCGACCGGATCTGTGACATCATGTTGGAATACCTTCAGTTGTCTAATACGAATACCCGACTTTTGGCGTCATCAATATAAGGTACCTGACTGATTTTATTGGTATAAAAGTTAACTGAGTTAGGACCTCGACTGAAACGGGACACTCTTTATGACTGACTCCTACTGGCTAAAACCTCACGATGTTCCTCTTAAAGCTTATTTATCGGGCCTCGGACACACTTTCGAATTCCTGCCGACGGCGTCGGAGCGCACCGGACCTCTCATACTTGTGGGATGGAGCTGGAGTTCCTCCATCACCTCTTCTGTAGGGTGCACGGGAGCAGCGCGCCTACACTCATTATTGTCGTCGCTATTCGCCTCCAGTGTTGCAGCTGGTGGTGATTACCGTACTCGCACGACGGTCGCACCTCGTATTGCGTGCAGTTGAAGCAGTGCCAGCAGCAGCTCTCGCCCTCCACGTACTGCTTGGCCTGGCCCAGCTCGCACTCCGCGCTGCACACCGACTCCGGCGGCCGCCGCTCGCCCCACTTGAACTGGATGTCTACACGATTTCCTTTATGTTAAATGCTGAGCAAATTTTGAGTGACTTTGAATCTAATATTTAATTATTTAACGTAATTTTACAATTATTATGGTTGTTTAAAGAAAGCAAAACCGTACCGTTCATATCCAGTTCGAGTTCTCCGTCCAGGTATCTGCCGACCTTCAGCCATTTGTACACTCCTAGCGATACTTGCTTGAAGTGCAAGATGTTGTACCGCGCGGGGCCGTCGCCGTTGTTGTCGAAATGAAACTCGTCTCCACTCAGTCCTGAGGAAGACAGGCTCGGCGTTAATCGAACTTCAGATGACATCAAATTGATATTTTGAAAAATTGAACAAACCTGTGAAGCGCACTTGCCGCAGGTAGCGCAACAGAGTCGCGCCGCTCGCGGGCCGCATCGCGTCGCACAGCCCGGGCTTGCCGCCGCACACGTCCCTGTGCATGTCCCTGACAACAATTACTAAAGTTTTATTGGACTCAGAAGATGTTTTCCATGAAAAACGTAATATTACATATTCATATAATGCTCTTGAAGAAATAGTACAGACAGTACCTTATAGCAAATACGAAGGCCCACACGGCATCGGTGACAAATTGAAGTTGCGCCTCGAATTCAGTATTTTCTGCGGAGAGTCGCTCTCGGCCCGTGCAAGCGCGCGTGTACGCCGCGTTGAAGGGCGTGCGCGGGCTGCCGGGGTACCGGCATCGAAACTGCTCCTCCCAAAATTCTGTAAGAGGTTACAGCACAGATTATGATCCTGTCCTTATCCTATCTTACTTTTTATCCTATCTTTTCCTACTACTATTAAAAACGCGAAGGTTTGTGAGGATGGATGGACGTTTGTTTCTCTTTCACACAAAAATGGTTGAACAGACTGCATGAAATTCGACAGGTACTTAAAGGGTACTTAGTTTGGAATTTGAATAAATTTTTCAAAAACTCTATTTAGATGAAGTCGCAGGCAAAAGACAGTTTGAAACTGTTAAAAATACGCGAAGCGAAGCGTAAGGATTCCACCGCGGCGGCGAAGGAGGGCGAGAGGATTACCGACAAACCAGGGATTCCTGGGGTTGTTCTCGACGGTGAGGTTGAGGAAGTAGTCGCGGAAGCCGCGCACGGGGTTGGCCTGCGGCTGCACGCTGATGGTGCCCTCGACGACCGGCTCGTTGCCGGCCGCCACCAGCGCGCGCGCCGACCAGCCGTCTGAGCCCACCCAGCTGAACGCGCCCGCCGCGCCGCGCCGCCGCACCGCCGCCATCACGCCCGCCACCTCCTGGTCCGACCCGAACACGATCACGCCTAGCCGAACCACCATAAACATACAAACTGTAACTCTTTATTTTATACAACATAGCTTTCATAATGAAGAAAGAAACGTATGGAAGCGGTGTTACTAGCGATTCGTCCAGATAGTTTCAGAAAGAGTAAGAAGTATAAAAAAGGTCAGAAGGATGGGTGTACGATTTGAAAAAGCTACTACATTCAATAATTACATTCGATAGTACTTGGGGATAAAGTATGGACAAAATGACAGACAAGATAAGAAGGAGAGATAATAGTTATAACAAAAAGAACAGACCCCTCGCTCTCGGCCGGGACAGGAGCCTCTCCACGATGCCGTCGTAGGCATTTTCGTCAGCCGCTCCGGAATCTTTTGCAAGCCGTTCTTTCACTGCTATGCATATATCGTTTCGGCCTAACAGCGTTTCCAATTCTTCGAAAGCCTGAAATAAGAAAGGCCTCACTGTTAAGGTCCTTGACTTTTACAAACACTTAACGTCTGCTATAACTCTTATACCTTGATGCCGTAGTTGGATTCTTCATAAATAATGGACACGTATCGCCAGCCGAGCTTCTTCACGATTTCGACCATCGCTTGTACTTGATGCAAGTCCGAGGGGATGGTGCGTGTGAAGTACTCAAAGCGCGCTTTGTTCGAAAGCTCGGGTGATGTGGAAAAAAATGATACCTGAAAGAAAAAAGAAGTTCCATCGTGTAAATATCTGTCGTGGCGTCGATTTTGGGAAAGCACATAGTTTTTGGCAAAGGAATCTTTAAACAGGCTAGGTGATCGTGACCGGTAAGAGACCGTGTTCTGAATACTGCTAGTGATGTAGAAAACCTTGATAGCGTGATCTTAAGGAGTGGCAGATAAATGGGACCTGGGGTATCTTGAAGAGTCGCAGCAGGTTGGCGACCTGCACGGAGGTGACGCTGGAGGCGGCGCCCACCACGCCCGAGATCACCTTGCGCACCGCCGTGGCGTTGCACGCGTACTCCGCGTCGTCGATGTTGCTGATCGACCCTGGGGACAGGAGGGGTAAGTAAAAAGCTGATGATACAGAAAAGGAGTGGCACACTTAATCCGCCTTGTTTATTGGATAGTTAATTCCAGTTTAGCACGAGGCGCATCACTAACTATTGCACCACACACGCTTTTGCATTGCACATGCGACAAATGGACTAATGAGGACTTTTCCTAATTGTCTATTCCAATATCACTCAATGGACTGATTAACAAACGCCAGATAATTTCAACACAGATCTCTAAATGGAACTGTCCTTTCAATATACACTGACATGCTACAAATGGATGACAATCACGTACGACCAACTTGTGACAGCCCGATTTCGTCGTCGAACGACGCGGCAAGCAAGCATAATAGTGTCGGTGGTGATGAGCTTCACCTTTGATGAAGTCGAGCGCCATCTCGAGGCCGCGCGTGTCGGAGTCGCAGTCGTCGAGCACGAGCGCGCCGAGCGTCACGCCGGGCGGCAGGTAGCCGGCGCGCTCCGCCGCGTCCAGCGCGAACAGCATCGCCTCCAGCGCCTGCACGCCGCCCTGCGCCATCAGCGGCCCGCAGCGCGCGCGCCCGCCCGACCCCGCGCGACCGTGCACCTGGATACCGAAACCCTCTAACATTAAACAAACAGAAGCAAACAAGGCTTCACTCATAGCCCCACACGACACTAGGACGCAAGACACAAGACAATAACACAACTCGTCACTCGATCTCTTCTCTGCTGGGAATCGAACCCAGGACCCTCTGCGCAGCGCACTGGTGTCTTGCAACTCAGATTGCGCAAAGTAATGGCATGGCATTCTTTAGTTGAAACCTTATTTTGTGCTTAATTTCGTAATACACCTACATCTAATTTCCCTTCTGAGTAAGCTCTATGTAGAGCCTCATTTTGTTCATCCAATGTCGCTTTGACCTTTCATTAATCGGGTGGCAAACCACAGGCTGAGTGGCGAGCGATGTGTATGTGTGTTGTCGTGTGGAGGTGACCCGGCCGGCCAATTATCCCGTGTCTGTTGGCGGGGTCGCGGTTATTGTTAACCTACATGTAAAATAATAATTTTCATCTTCCACTTAACGTTTACTAGAAAACAGAATTGTTAAATTATATTACCCATCCAGAAAATTCATCGACAAACATGATTCATACTGATATTTTAAATCTGTAGGTTGTTTGTATTACAAGTTAATTTCCATGTACCTATTGAATATTGAATGGAGGGTAAAAATTTAGCGTTCATAGCTGATTTATTGCTAATCCAAGATACGTGATTGGATTTTGATGATTGCTTCAATTGTTTAAAATGACGTTAGATTAAAATTTTTTTGTTAAGAATTAGTTGTTCAATTCCTTTTCGCGGGAGATCATCAGAGATGTCGTAAAAATTACAGTCAAAGTAAAAAATATAACACCGCGATTATCGAGGATCGCAGACGATCGGAAAAGTTACGAAACAGTTTTGCTAGTGGCGAATTAAATGTGCGCTCTCATTTTTTACAGGGCGCGTTGACCTGGTCCAGTTGTTCAAGCTGTTGTTCTTAGAAAGCAGTCATCGAACCTGATGGCGCTGGCAACATTTCTGTATTCTCTTGTGTTTGTCCACGGTACCTACGACACAGAGAATCCCAGTGTGGGGCTTTGGGTGTGAAGTGTTATTAAATAAGAAGCATCTAATCATGGCAATGGCACTGACCATCATGAGGCCGCCGAGCACGATGTCTCCCTCCACGACGGCGGCGTGCTTGGCGGGCCAGGCGCTCTCGTTGTCCGCCTTCTTCTTGCCGGCGACGCGCGGCTCGCGGCCCTTTGCGCTCAACTTAGGCTTCGATGGGGCGGTTTTGGACTTTGGTTTCGCCTTCAATTTTGTGCTATTTCGCTGCGGTTTTCGTGTCGTACTCGTTGTTGATATCATTTTTGTCTGAGGTTCCAGTTGTGTAGTTGTGACCGTTGTTAATGCTGTCGTTTGGGTGGTTGACGTCGTTGGAAATTTAATTGCTGAATTAGTGGAAACGGTTTTGTTGCTTCCACTACTATCGGCAAGAATTAACTGTGTAGTTTTTTCGTATGCAGACGATGGTGCTATTTCAGCCATTTTTATTGTGTAACTTGAATTCGTGGTCGATTGTAAACCGGCGAAGCGTTCGGCTGCTCGCAGCGAGGATGCGCTCGGTGTGGCATCGCTTTCGGGTTTGCTTTTGGATTTCTTTCTGAACATCTTGGAGATATCGAAGGGGCCGATGAGGGGGAGCGATTCTCGTTGAAGGCGCTGGCGTGGCCGGTTATCGGCGGTCGGGTAGTACTCGAAGAGGTACCGAGTGTCGTCGAGCACGGCGGAGACGTTGGGCGGCGAGAGGGCGGCGGCCAGCGCTAGCAGCAGCGCGGCGGCCGCGGCTTCGCGCCACATGCTCACGGGCGCGAACGCATCGCACGCTCTACCGCTCGCCCACCGACACATGCATCGTGTTCAACGCGCTCTCCTTCGTGTTCAATCCTTCGCTCAATTTTCCCTTGAGCCTAAGCTTCAGCACGCCATCACATTCGTGCGGCTAAGGATGTCAATAAAAATAATGAAGAGCACTAGTTTATTGACCACTCCGCTGCGTTGAAAGTGGTGATTAAGGGAACATTGTAGTAATATGCGGCCGTAGATCTTAAGTACAATTTTAAATTCATGATTTATTTTGAAGGCGCCTTGTAGAGGCTCTAAGTCTAAATTAAGTTAGTTAATTGATTGTTTAATCGTCGAAATTGTTCAAAAACGCTAGCATTTTTGTTCCATAAAGAATCCATTAAAATTGTTAATGTTACACACGATGTAGCATCGGCTGGATAATTAAACTGTCTTTTCTCACATGCACTTAATTTCTAATCAGTTGTATATTTATTCCAACTTTGGTAAAAATGTAAAGAAACGTTAGATTTATTTTTATCGTCTCTACTTTGAATTAAAGGTTAGTTCTTAGATGAGAGATAGGGGCTCGATAGTTCGATAAAAGTTCGCGAGAGCGTCTCGTGACGCGCCGGCGGCGAGCGCGTGGCGAGGCGGCGGGAGCGACACTGCCGCGCCCCGCGCCGCCTCGTGCTTCCTGCGTGCGCTGGGCGGCTACCGCGCTCCGGTAAGTAAGTCTTCCCACGAGATATCCTGAAAACTTCTCCGTACTTAACGCCACTGAAGTTGCATTAGGGCTACCATTACGTTCAATTTTTAATTGAATTAGGTGGATTTTTGATATTTCTTTTTTGGTATTAGGTAGTGAAATTTGTGTTGTTTTCATCAGATAGTCATTTATCTTTCATTGTTTGGTATTATTGCCTTTTCTGTGTACAAACAATTTATTGACATGCTAAAATGTTGTCTAAAAAGTTCTCCGCTGCAGTCTTTACCACTTTAGGAAATCCCAGTACCGCCGTTCTTGAAGTCTTTTGTTCTGGAGAGACAATGCAGTGGAAAGTGAAGCGATTTTCTCCGAGAGAATTTATCGGTGGGAAGAAATTTCAAAATCTTTATGCATTCTGCATTCGATTGAATAAGTGAATATAGAGTAGAGTAGCTTTGATTGATAGCTCCAATTTTTCTTGCGACGATTTTTTAATAGCGCCGGAATAGTAGATTGTATGACAAGTTAGCAAAATAAATTATTGTTACTTACAGTTTTATTAGGAATAGAGATTGTTTTAGATTTTATATTCTGCGTGTTTGAAATAATGTCCGAATCGGGCTCATTTCTAACAATCCGTGAAAATTGACAAACGCGGGCTGTAGTTCTGTAGTTCTGTCATCTTTATTCAAACAATATTTAAATTTGCGTTCGATTTCTTTGGCGCTGAACACTAAGATATTCCAAATTCAAAAAGTGCGCAGAAAAGTTCATTGCCGCGCACTTTTTGAATTTGGAACTTATGAAAAGGGCGGAAAAACTCATTCCTGCCCGCTAAAAAGTTTATTATAGAAAAGACCAACTCTGGGCTCACTTAAAGGGGAGCAAAGTTGTACTTTGCGAATAGATGGGATGAAAAAATATGTATTTTCCCTTCAACAATTACGGGTCATTTATATAAATGCGGTTTATATTAACTTGAGCCTACTGTGTTAGGTCAGTGGAAAACGCTTAAACAATACACGACCACAATATCACATTACCATCTCGGAGCCTGTCATCCCCTCATTGACCTCAAGTGACTAATTGACGTTCCTTTGTTTCATCTCAATACAGCATTCATTGTGTAAGTAATTAATGCGGCTACGATTGGGCTTGTGTTTGTAGCTCGTATTGTTTTATCGACCTCTAGCCACTTGCCCTGTTGCCTTCTCCCCTTCATCGATTACGTGGCTTTGTGATTTCCAATTAATGGTTACCTTTCATCTCGGACTTTGTGTAACATTAGCAAATATAATATGATTGGAGGTAACAAAGGGTAACAATCGACAATAAGACTCCAAAGGGTCGGTTCGAAATTAAATCAATTTATTTCAATCATACATACTCGTATATCTGCACAGATGGCAATGTGACCACATGCTGGTTGATCGAGAATACGAGAAGGAAGTTGTGGTGACCGTTACAAATTACGTACTCGTAATAAAGTAAAAAGATAGTACGAGTAGGTACGCTTAAAATTTTTAACGTCAACGTATTAATAGTGAATCTACTGTATTTCGTGAAATGTGTAAAATTATCAAAATATTCTGATAATATGTATAGCAGTATGGACTTTAGACGGTTGCTAAATACGTAGTTATGCAGCGGAAGGGATAATATCTGCAGAAGCGCTGGCTGCCTCGCGATTTCCACTTCCGGTTTTGTAACAGAAAATAATATTATCATTATTTTAACATTTTTGAGTTACAACTCAAAAAAAAATCTAACCTAACCTAACCTGTCGTTCACGTGTACAGACTTACACACACTCGTGTCTATCGCAACTCAATTACCTGGTCACATAAAGGAGGTAGTTCAAAGCAATTACAAGTGCCGCTTCGTCACAATTTGCAGGCTATAAAAATGCAAATAAACCGCAGCGTCGGCACCGGCGCCGCGGCGCGGGATTACATTACACCGCCACTGCCAACACCTGGAAACCGCTCACTTCGTGAATAACACCTGTAAATGTCGAAATTTACATATTTAAAGGCTTATATTGTAATCGAGTGAATGAAGAAATTCCAACTGTTGCAATTATTAAATCTACTGTTTCGTTAGAAGTTGCGCAAGAAACTTTTTTCAAGGTGACATTATTTTATTTAAAAGTACAGTAAAAATTTAATATTCAGTTGAAAATAGAACCTCCTCCTTTTTGAAGTCGGTTAAAAAGACTAAGCGGGTTATTTCGGACAATAATCTAAAATATACTCATAAAGGAGATATGAGTGATCTTAAATTGGTTGTCGTATTTAAACCATTTTATATCTATCACTTTATGTTAGTAATCCGTCACAATACTATTTATATCCGCACTGCTAAAGCGGTTACACCCCTTCAGATCCCTTGATATTGGGAATATGTCGAGGAGATCTGGAACCGTTTGCGATCGTCGCGCGGCCGTAATCCTCCCTTATGTCGTCAGACCATTGGACGCTTTGTCGCCATATCAGCGATCATGGAATTCAACGTTTGCGAGTAAGTATAATGTACTTTCTATTTTATGACAAGCTGTACACCTATTTTTTATTATTCTTTTTTATTTTTATTATTGTTAATTTTGTTGCGTTGCTATGTTATGATCATTAATTGTCACTCAGTAACCCATTAATGACCCACTACAGGGTCGGGTCTCCTCTCGCAATGAGATGGATGTAGGCCTTAGCCCACCACGCTGGCCCACTGCGGGTTGGTGGACATGATCATAATTTATGATCATTTAGGTATGTTGTAAATAAATATTCTTTCTTTCTTTTCTTTACTGTGGTTTTCTTACCTTCTTTCGTTCTGCACTCACGCCAGTAAAGCTTTGATGTTAGACTTTTATGTTAGGTATGTTTACCTAACTGCAATGGTAAAGAAATAAACAGAAGAATAAAAAGTACATGGAATAAATATTGGAGTATGAAGGACATATTTAAAAGCACTTTACCGACGTACGATACCTGAAAACAAAAGCAATGAACATCTGCTTAATGCCGTGTCTCACTTACGCGTGCCAAACAAGGACACTGACCTGAAGACACGTAGAGACACTCAAGACCTGCCAACGAGCCATTGAACGGAGCTACCTACAATTAAAACTTAGTGATAGAGTGAAAAATAGTACCATAAGAAATATTACTAATACTTTAGTATCCTTACGATGTTGCCAAACTAGTATTAAAACTAAAGTGGGAATGGGCAGGGCATATCCAAAGACGAGACCCAAATAGATGGACACAAATACTAACTAATTGCATACAAAAGATGGAATGATGACATTGTTAAAACTGGCGGGAAGCTTTGCCCTAGACTAGCGAAGCAAAGAGAAGAGTGGAAAGTATTGGAGGAGGCTTTTACCGCATACGGCGGTCCTTATACAGAAGACAACTAATAATAATACTAACAACTACTAACTAACAGCTAAATTTAAAAGCTACTAATATACTAACAATACTAACCCATACATTATAGTAAGTAAGTACAGTAAAACATTGTAACATTCATGTCAACTATGTAAAGCAATTAATAAAAGCTATTTTATTTTATTTATTTTTATTTATGTTTACCTAACGGCAAGAAGTGCGCATTATTTTCGTACATGTAGGCAATTAAGATAAGGCCTGCAATATCTCAAAAAAGAAACTCTAATCATCTGATTTTTGTACGCTATGAAGAGAGTGCAGCAAAGATACATTGCATAAGTTGTACCTGTCACGGACCACATCTCATATGAAACAGGACCAAATTAAATAAAATTATATAATATGTGTTTTCAAGAGTAATAGATTGTGAGTGAAACTACTGAAGCACACAAAAACACTTCTCTAAAAAATTATATTTATCTCAGGACAAATTGTAGTGGTTCCTCCGCCAGTAAAAATGTTTAAAAAAATTTAAAGTTTATTCACGTTTAGAATAGCCCACTAAAATAATATTATAGCTGTTTCCAGTTTTAACGGATCTCATCTCTGTTCCTGACATATACTCGTAGTTATACCTGGATAAATGTCCGGGTGGCATTATACATATTACCGTACAGGAGTATGTCGTGTAATAAATCTACATCGTCCCATATAACACAGCTAAAACTGTACTCTACATTGCGCAATCACTAGTTAAAAGCGCGCGCACCGCGTCTAAAATTGAGGATTGTTTGTTTTACATCACTAATGGCGAGTTTACACATTGCAAGTTGCGAGTAGATCTGCCGAGTAGCTCGTACGTGTGAGTTGGACAGTAGCTCGCATTAAAGTTACTTTTACATTCATCTTTTTACTCGCCCGACGGCTAGTCACTAGGCCAGGCAGCGGTTCCGTCACTATTTGCAACGTTCGGACGCGTTAGGCAGTAGCTCAGTGGGACAGCTGTGGGCGTTGTGATTACTTGTGATACTCGTAGTTGTGACGTCACTCGATATCGTGACAACTCGTAAGATTGGGCAGCAGCCGCTTATGTGTCGTGTAGACAGCTAACGCGACTTACTGACGAGTAGACAAGCCGAGTAGCTATCTGCTGACTTATTAGCAACTTGACATTTGTTAACAAGCCATAACGCGTAATAGTTTTGCGAACACACACATCACATCCCCTAAATGTAGGGAGAGATTATTTGGAGCGTGAAAGAGAGATAGGATATTGAAATCACATTCAGATTTGGAAATATGTGGGCGATGTTGTGGCTGATTGAATAGGGGAGAGAAGGCAACGTGCGCGTGGGTTGTTAGAGCGGAATGTGTCGACGCGGGAGCTTTGCTCAACAAATACTTCTGTCAATGCAATAAAGTTGTGTTACCATTCCCAATTCGCATAGGTAAGTTTATTTGAGTTGCAATAGATGTAACCATACTAAATATCTACTGTTTTCCGAGGTGTCACTGATTTGATGAGAAAAGTTTAAATTTGCTTATTTTCTGAAATGAAATTCGATAGACCAATGGATTAAATATGTAACTTTTCATATATTTTCGTGTATCTACATTTAGTTTGTAAGGGCTTATTTACATTGCATCAACTCTTCTTTTGTCTTGAGCGTATAAAGGCTGGATTTTCTGGGTGCTTTCCTTAAAGTATTAACAATACATCCCAACGAAATTACCAATACAAAAAACTAAAAGACACAGAACAAACATAACCAAGAGAAAAAGTCTAACTTCATTTGTAGAAGGCTAACAAAACGTAACGTAAGTGCTGTAGATATTTTGTTTTCCATCAAGAAACACTACCGCTATCCTCGTTACAGCTGCGTCTGTCATCAGCTCCCGGTAGAGGCTGAGTGGCACTTTGAATGTATTCGTAGCTCGAGTAGGTTTAGGAAGGCTGCATGCACGCTACAGGTTTTGCGCACAAACAGAATTTCTCATCTTCGTTGTACCTACTCATGGAGCCCCTATCTTTGAATAGACATATAATTTTTAATAATTGAACATTTAATTTTAAGGTTTCCTATAAAAAGCCAATTTTGTTTTTAGAAATTTTTGTCTTAATTTCATTTTTGTTTATTTTTTTAAGGATATTGCTTGGTAGATAAAAGGTTTTATAATAATCTGCCACAAAAAATAATAACTAACTGTAACTGTAGAAGAATGTAAGGTCAGACTGAATCACGGTAGAGGTTTGTTGAATAAAAAATGTTCATTTACCAGTAATTGAATATGTGGCCTTCAAAAAACTCTGTTTTCCGATTAAATGCAAATTCCTTAATGAATAGCTGAAAGCTGATTATCTTGTTCTGATGCTGAATACTTAATTACAGTCTTGCGGTACTCGATCAGCATTACGGAAATTTAAAATATTTTTAACAGGAAATTGTAAGGTATTTTTCAATTTTTGTAAGTATCGTTTCTGGCCTTTAATTATATTTATTATGGACGGTCGAATCATTAAATTAATTTTAATGACGGCGTAACTCACTGAGTTACCTACTTGAGAATGAGCTTAGGCTGTGTTTCCGATAAGTTTACAGTTGCACTTCAAAAGTTCAATTTTTTTTATTAAGTTAGGTAATAGTAGTTTTGCTACACTACTTCCTGTTTGGTTTTTTTTATTTGACCTCTAGCCCTAAAGTACGTTGTTTTTTATTTTCATCCGCACTTAGTTACTTCTTGGTCGAGTTGCGGCGAGGAACTCATTGCATACGTTGGTCGCATGTCAGTACCTACGTATTGCCAGTTAGAACAGCTCTATTAAAAGACATGTGTTTGAATTCTGTCACGCTCGTTGGTTTGTCACTTTGTGACAGCCAATTAGAAGAAGGCCTTAGCTGAGATGATAAACTTCTCGGACTAGTAAACGACAGAGACCTCCATATGTGTCGCCCCATATCGCCCCCAGTCGCCGCTCCCCGCATTACGTAACTATTGTGATTTATTTTATATCCGTTGCTCCCATAACGTAAATAAAAAATATTTAATGCGAAGCCACACAGAGACAAGAGCGTTATCTCGCTGATTTATATTAAGTCGCGTCGGCGGACATGTTTAGAGGAACAAGCAAATAAAAGGAAACAATAATTCACCAATATGCTCGTCTCATGATATTGCAAACAAAATATTTTTTTCTTATTACGTTTTGTTTGTTACACTACGTAAATAAAATCAAGCGAAAATATACTATTACTATTTTGAGTCATTTCGTTTTGAGCGAATTACTAAAAAACTGTTTGGCATAGTAATATGCTTATAAATTCTTTTTTTTAATCTTAATAATGGTCAAAGTCGTAACAATTGACGTATCCGTACCTAAAAAAAAGAAATCGTTTCTGAGGTTGTATATAGACTCTTTGCTACTCAAGAGGACAGAGATGTTCGAAGAGGACTTTACGACGAGTTAAGAGGCTGGTGGTGAACGGAGAGGTACCCCGGGTAAACTACCACTCAATATGTACGTATCTATAATTATCCATATAAATAGGAGTTAGCGCCGTTCGCCTCAGTCTATGAGCCGAGCGCGCGGGCGCCGTGTTCATGGATTACGCCGCACTTGTAGCGTTGTCTCGGCTGATCGTTAATTATAAACTCTGACACCGAAAACGGCTTATCCTGAACAAACACCTTTAGCCTTGCCCTAAAGGTCTGCTTTCCAATTAAGAGCTGAGGAATGTTTTATGATTCTAAGTTATGTCTTCAAAATGTAATTCTAAGTCTTGAGTTAAGAATTGTACGAATGAGTGCAAGTCATTAACTCTCCGTCACAATCGTGAACCATCGTGAAACAAGGAATACAATCTTCTCTCTCTACTTATATCCTCTGAGTATTCTCAGAAAGTTCTTTATTCCTCTTTCAAAACAGATATGACAAGGACTTAAAGTGTTCACCAAGTTTGCTATTAAGCATATAGAAACAACAAGCAAAATATAGAGCTCCAACAAACACCGCTCTAAGTGATTTGGGCTACCAATTAATCATTTACTTGATATCATTAATCATTTCCCAAAGTGAGGAGATAAACTGATATTCCCTGTAACGTTAGATTGAATGTAAGCGCGTGTGAATCCCTCTTGGCTCATAGTTCGTCACACACGGCTAGCTACTGGCTAAAGATGCTACTAGCACGGGCCACACAACACACGGCAGCCGAGTGTAGCGTCCACAAGTATAGCGTGGCGGTTGATTACCAAATATACGGAATGCGCAAATACAAATAGCCAAGTGAAGTGGCACAATGAAGTGGCACCGTAACAGAACAGCGGATACTTGCTTTGACCCGCGTGAGAGTTACTTCACTGTTGTTATTTAACGTATATTGCACTCTTCTTTGTAGAGAATGCGAGTGGAGTTTGAATACCTTTGTATGCCTTTGTAGCGAAGCAGAATGCAACAGTTAAGCGAGCGTGAATGCAGTGCTCATGATAAACGATGCTATAGTGTCATGTGGACACACTACACTTTCACGTAATGTTCTCGAAATATGCGGCGCTTTTAAAGGGATTTTAGGTCGCTCCCCTTCTCACTAATTGTCGCTTGAGTTTAATGTTTCGTAGGTCTACTTTTATTTCCTTTCATAACCATGTTTTTAATTCATGAGATCGCAGGTTAAGAATGGCATTCAGAATGTTTCTAATGAAAGTTAACGTACGCTGGATTCAAAGTTATTTACCAAAAATAACGTCATTTTCATACTTAAATCTTTATTATTTTGTAGACAAGATTATTTTAAATGTTTATAGGATTCTGTTCAAAGTTATATTCAACGATTAAAGAATGGAGGCGTTGACGATTTGATGATTAGGGAAAAGAAACTGCAGCATTATCTAAAGTGTATCAGCAGGTTTCTACATATTTATCTAAAAGCCATGATTTATGTAACTGCGTTATCGCATAAACTTAATAGCTGTGGTCCGTTTTAAATTGTCCAAACAGTCCTTTGAGAGCGCGCGCCTAATGACCAAGATATGACGTACAATTTGAATGGCAGCGGCGTGATATGCGGGCTCGCGCTTATCTCTGTCATAGCCCGGGGAAGAGGACGGACTCGCCATTTCGCTAAGATTATCTTGTTACCATTTGTATTTGTATCGTCAAGTTGCGGACCCTAGCCAGCTAGCCTGTTTCCTGCTGGTAAACCTTGGAACTTTATGATGTAATATTTTTATGTATCCTTTTCTTAGTATTTTTCCACTTACGGATAATCCGTGCGCAAGTAGTAAGCTATTATCGCGCGCTGGTATATCAAGTAACAAAGATGGGAATTTCTAAAAAGAGAAAACGAGCTGACAGTAGCTGAACTCGAGTGCTCATTTCGTAAATCGTAGCTAATAAAACTCAGAAATTTCCGTACACACAAACGTGAATTCGTTTTCGTTAAACCACTTTTGACTTTAGGTTCTTAAGATACATTGACAGATACGTGCCAATAGACAGACATGCGATTGAAAATGTCGACACTGCTATTCTCGATAAAAGATAAAATAAATATTAACGGAATGTACTACACTCCAAAATTGCGTAAACCCTCGCTTCGAGAGTGACGTGTGCGGAGATAAAAATACAATATTGCGAATAGAATCAGGCATCGACAGTCGTTCAACGTGTCGCAGCCACGTGACAGGCGCGACTGACGTGACATCGTGACGAGTTGACGACACGTTAGCAAACAACCGGCGTCCTACGTGACGTTAGGAGCTATTGGTATTTAATCTTTTATTTGATTGCTTCGCATGTCAATATAATTAATATTTCTGGAAATACTGTTTTAATTTAGATTAATTTTACTAATTTGTTAGGGGGGATGTGTGTAGGTCAGTGTGGTGGACTAAGGCCTACATCCCTCTCATTGTGAGAGGAGACCCGACCCTGTAGTGGGTCATTAATGGGTTACTGACTGACTCGTAGGTTAATGAATTGAGTTCTGTAATATTCGATAAGTTGTGTAAAAATAAATAAATATCGCATTCTAAAAATACTGGGTACAATAAAAATAAATCTCTACTACAGTTTAAATGTTGAAACTGCATTAAAGGCAAGTTGTAATTTATAGAAGCACCGCGGTTGCAGTTTAGTCGCGCAGTAATTTGTTGCCTCACAATAGGCTTAGGAAATTGCCGTTTGAAGATTAATGCAGCGCTTTACTGTTCTAATTACGTTTGGCTTTATTTTAAAGTCTTGTTTGGATTTAAATTAGGTACTTGTTTTTAACTCTATAGATAAGTTAATCACTGTAGATTAAGTCAGGGGTTGTTATTGAAGTACATATACTCTACCACCTCTCATACTTTTGTACTGTAAGCAAAATTCAAACAACAAAGCAAATTCGAATCAAGAAACTATAGTTCACAACAATCCATATTTCTTCCATACCTACGTAGTAAATAATAATGTAAGTAGCAGCTCTGCATGCCGCTTGTTACAAAATGTATGCCAATGGCTCAAATAAACTCAATATGATTTAACCAGTTAAGTCCTACTCCATGAGCGTGTAATCCATTAGATTGTATCTACATAATGGTTAATTGTGGTGCTTTGCACTGCACATGTTTAGTTATAAATATATTGCTTGCGTACAGTTTGCGTAACAGTATTAGTGCGTTTAATTAAGCCACGAATATTGTTTAAATCAACCAGTGATTTTGAAAGGCTGTTGGCCTTTTCATTGAAAATAGCACCGATGGCAGGTATTTGAGTTTTTGTTAATGACATACATGTCGATCTGAGAAGGTATTTTATCGAATACAATGACGGCGATTACAACGAGTGGAGCTCACAAGGCGTCCTAATGAACCTCATCGTGGGCTCTTTACATGCACCTAGCTTCTCCTCGTTAATGCACTACGAGTACGTCTAAAGCTATGCTTGCCTAGTTACTATGTATCGCTCCAGGGCAAGTTTACTTAACGCTCGGACAAATCAAGTGTAGCTAACCTGTTGCGAGTTAACTTTCTAGAACCCAAATACGTTCGCAATGAGGGTATAGCTCTTTCAATAATTGCCACGATAAAATTTGAATCAAATGTTTTTCAAGTTATGTGAAGATTTCGAAGTGTTCGGATCGAAAATGGTATACCTAAAATTAGCGTTCTTTTCTTTTTATACCTCTTTTATTTAGCGAACTACTGTCATGCCACTTGTAAGTTAGCTTTTTTTACATTAACCTCTACCAACATAATTTTCCCAAGTCGTAAGTCTTTCAATTGGGTGTCTAAATACACAGGCATCTTTTTTTTTAATGCTACAAAACTTGAGCCTACTTCTTTACTTCCCTAGTATAGCATCTGTCTCCGTATGTGAAAGTCTTCGGTTAGAATAGTGTTTAAAAACCCCAGATAAACATTTATCCCGCTGCGAGCCAACACGCGGCACGACCGGCTGCGTCGTGCCGCGGATGTTTTATTTGTTGGCTAAACAAATCTTCTCTCGATAGAGCCAATAGAACCAATCCCTGTCTTCCCCTGTACGGGTACATTCACTGCAACGTTGTGTTGCAAGCGTTCGCAAATAAATTACGATACTTGGAGTGAACGATTTAATGATTTTTTTTCTTGAAAAAGAAATAGGTATTATATAGAAGTATTGAATTTAATTCGACAGCTCTTAACGCAATGTGTATTATGAGAAAAGGAATATACGGTATTTCAAATTGTTCAGAAGTTTAGAGGATATTAAAATTCTTCGTCTAGCGAGTGGATATTACAATTTTTCAATATAATGTAGTAGCCGGTTGGAATCTAATTTAACAAAACTTTTCATTTAAAATTATCGTTTAAAAAGTTTTTAAAGTACCTAATATTCGTTTCAAACAGAATATTTTTAATTTACTTACTCAACTCTGTGCGTCAGAGCGTGCACGAAAAGCAAAAATACGAAAAATAAATACGAATATGGAATACGAAAATTTGAGGGCTAAATTTTGGAAACAGTTTCTTTCTAAATGCAATCTTTGATCTCTCCGCGCGCGATGCACTCGCAGTACTCGTAGCGACCTGCAGGCGAACTAGCTAACTAGAGGTTGTCCATAAAAAGTGCTCGTTAGAAAGTTTCGCGTGCGGTTGAAGGAAATTTGATGTACTCGTAATACGCTTTACTCGTAGCTCGCCTCGGAAACGTTGCCGATATTTTGTCATATATTCGCAACATGTTGTTGAAGTTTATTTTATTCAAAAATTGCGATCATCCCGAAATTATTCACGGGTTCGTTTGAACATTTTTCAATAAATGTTCAACAATTTCATTTACAAAATATAACTTATAACTCTTTTCACAGAAGCGTGTCAGTGATGTTATTTAAAAGGTGACGCACTGACCGTTATTAACAAAACTTTAAATGTATAAAATAAAGCTTTAATAATATTAGGATCTGTATTATGTTAAAGCTAATTAAATTAACATGAAAAATTAAGGCTATGGAAGTTTTGTGTGAAAACGGAACAAGGAATTTGACGTTCTTACTTAATGGTGCTGGATACTAAACGTAATACTTTTATTTAACTTTTGCATATTCAATTTTACATTTATTAATACACAGAAAGTTTCGCCAAGAATGACGACTTCATGAAATTTTACCATGGACCAGACTAAAATCGTGGGTTGAAGGTAATTTTGCGATATCTTATCGCAAAATGAATATGAAAATTGTGGAAATTAGTTTAGTGAAGTTTGTAGTTAGAAAATAAATATTTATTTCTTTATTTCAATATTTATACAATGTATTTCAATTTTAAATAGGATATCTGAGATTAAAATTAAATATTTACACGTCATAAGTCTGTTAATTTAATTAAATTTGAATTCCATTTTATATATTTACTTAGCACTTTAATTTAGTAGTTATTTACACTTAAATGTGCCTTTGGAGAGCCAGCTATTAGGAAAGTATCACGGTTTATGCTACATTAAACCCGCAGTTCGCAGCAGTTGTGCATGTATCACTCAGTCTGGTCCCCTAGGTGCGGTGGACTCATGTACTCCTGGTAATTTGCGGTCAGTTGCACTGATGCCATACTATACCAAGTGATAAAGTTGAATATAATTAATAGTTGGTATTTAGATTTATTTCAAGGGCGAACCTTCATGTCGTCTCATTGATTGCGTCCCTCAGACGATACGATAACACTACATCACACATACACAAAAAAATTGAAGACAACGTTATAGTAGTCGACACGAGTCATAAGCACAGACTTTATTGGTCGGTTTGACGTTGAATGCGCTGTTGGTTAACGCGATTGGTTCTTCAGTCACTGTAAGTCGTCTACTGGTCTACCGCACGTTATTAGACTGCTGTATATTGGCCGAAAAAGTACAACCACAACAAAAATATAAATGAAAAGAGTCATAAAGCCGGCGTTTGACTATGGGATGTAATATAAATTACATCTTGAATGATCTTGAGCTATATATTACATCCCACGATTGCTTGTTATATTGTAAGATATATATTTTGGAACAGTTTAGTTTCGGCCACTACCAAGTCTACCATTCAAACTGCGACTGCGGGCGACGCAGGGGCGCGGTTTCCGGGGACGTGAGGTAAAATATACTCATTCAAATATCGCTCGACAAAATATTTATAAGTTGCGATGTAATTTATGTTATAGCACAGTGTGAACGGTCACGTACAAAATGTATGACGAGCGATAAAATGTTATATCTCAAGATGTAATTTTAATTAAATTATATCCCATAGTCAAAAGCTGGCTTAATTGTGATCTATATCAGTAGTTTTATGAAAGCTATGATTTGTTCGAAACTCATATAGTATAATATATAACAGTATTAAACTCCACTACTGACTTCTAGTACAGAGTCGGTTGCACATTAATTAGCCGGTTCATAGTCCCGCAGGCAGGTGCCACCAACCCATTTAGCTCCTGGTACTTGCAGTTAGCGCTAGCTTGCATGCAGTGAGCTTGCCACTTGCCACAGACACGAGCCTTAGTTACAAACGAACGTTAGCTTATGAAGTTCTAAGCGGAATATAATTAGGTGGAAATTCTAAATAATTACATACAAACGGACCAGACATTTATCCGTCAGTATACTTTCGAGTCTTCCATATGAACTGGCACATACAATTGTTACTATCATAATACTATGATGGATATTAATTAAAATTATTATAACACATGCAAAGATTACAAAGTTTACACAATTAATGGACTTAATAACCATAATACAAAAATGTGAATTAAAAACCGCTTTGACTGTTTTCTAATCATACAACTTTTATAAAAGTGATATGAAAATCGATGTTTGTGCGCTCTGGGGATACACCGAGTCATAAGTAAATGAAACCATGCTTGATTGCTCATTCGATATTTACGTGACGAGCGTAAATTACGTCAAGGCTGTCGCATATTTTCAACAGCTCGCATTAAATCCACTGGAAAATTGCGCACTAAACTATTCACACCTATAAATTTACAGAAAATTTTACGAGTCACTTTAAACTTATGAAAGTGTAAACTACTTGCCGTAATTAATTTGGTTTTTTGATAAAGTGAAAGTTAGAAGTCAAGAGTCATTTAAATTTTCTACTAAATTGGCGAGATCCAGTAGAAATTGAAAAATTATGTAATTTTGCCTTCTTTAAAAAAGTTAAATAAAGCCACCATAAAAACCTTTTAATATTTAATAAAATGTAAATTTTATTTAAGTGATAAAATTTGAAAAATTTAGAAGATTGATTTGATTAAATTGGAAGACGAACCGAATGGACTCTCAGACTAGAGTGGCAATGTTTTTACCAAAGCGACTACACTCGTACATTCGCAAAAGAAGTATAGGCTGTCCTCTCACTGTTTTGATTCTCTGACTCTGATTCTTTGATTCGACTTGTAAATTATTTTTTAAAAAACAAGTAGTTAATTTGGACTGCGACACCAGATTCTCTTTATTTCCCTATTGAATAAATTCTAAACCCCACGCAGACGAAACCGCGAGCATAAGCTCTTTTAAACAGTATGTGTATGAGCTTCAAAGTATTATTAGTGCATTAAATAATTGTCATATTTGTATGAAAATGAGATTTAGAATCTCAGAGAGCGGTCCCCGCTGTAATAGTGTCACGCGCGAGCATTGCAACTGGCGACGCGACGTGCATAATGCTGATTGAATTATGCGCTTTGCTCGACATAAATTAGCCCAAGCGTGTACTTGCTTACTTTACAAGCTTGTAGGCCTCGGAAGACACAATATGTGTATTGATGGAGAATAGCTGTGGCGTAACTATATTATCGCAGCGTATTCTACGTTAACCTCGACGTTTACTCTTAATCACTAGTTCATCGTTTGAAGGACCGGTCAAGAAGAAATATCTTCGAATGGTGGCCACGTCTGTGCAAAAGGAGCCCACTAGGTGAACCTCCTTTAAACTTTTTGGGCCTTAAATTGATTGTGACTTAAATGTCAATAGGATCTTTTACATCAACCTGCTTTATTTTACTTATTACTAATAGGATCTCTGCTACAGTATTAGTAATATCATAAATACATAATTATGATATTCATGGAGTATACCTAATTATTTTCTATCCTCTTATTGGTACCAAACGTAGCTACGAGTAATACACATATATCGTAACCAGTGAAATCTTATTACGTTTTCCGTGACCTTTGTTCATTCCTCACGAAAGTCAATTACAATCCGTTCCATCAGGATACACTGATGTTTGATCCATTTTGCGAATTGCCACAACGTTGAGCCTCTTACATTAACAACCAACAATCTTCAAAATTCCATGCGGAAAAAGACTTGAATACAATTAAAAAAGAGTAAAAAGAGTAAAAACTTTGATTTCTTTTCATAACGCGTCGTAAGTTCAGTTTGGTGTCGGTACGGAAAAACGTTAGCTGTAGTTCAACATAGTATACGTGTATCTTATGAAGTACAAGTATACGTGTACTACAGTACGGTATGAAAGGAGTTGGAACTCCAGAAAGCAAGACAGTATGTTTCCACCACACTTTTTGATGTTTTAGTAATACTTACGAGTCATGTCATGTCATGTCAGTACCCATTATTGACCCACTACAGGGTCGGGTCTCCTCTCACAATGAGAAGGATGTAGGCCTTAGTCCACCACGCTGGCCTACTGCGGGTTGGTGGACTTCGCATGCCTTTGAGAACATTTTTTTTTTGTGAACTCTCAGGCATGCAGGTTTCCTCACGATGTTTTTCTTCACCGTAACAGCAGGTGATATTTAATTTCATAAATCGCACATAACTTTTATTACAAAGTCATTGGTGCGTGCCACTGGGATTCGAACCCGGATCCCTCGATTCGAGGTCGAATTCTAAGCCACTGGGCTATCACCGCTGCATACTTTCATACTTACGAGTATGAAATGTTATATCTTTCTTGTCTTCTCTTCGCGTGTCCTCTGCGGTGACTATACAAAGATTACCTAGGTACTGTTTCATTACACGTTTTTGGAAGCTTACATTGTGCAGATGTAAGCTTCCAAAAACAACGACGTATCTTAAATACCACATCATTATGTTTAGGAACACTTAATAAAGTTTTACGATGTAAATTAAAACAACAATTTAGGCGCCCACTTCAAACTCGCCTGTTATCTAAATTGGTTGATTCATTAATTAATTTCAGTAATTGTATCCTTGGAGTTTTGGGGTATTCAACAAGTTATTAAAATGGTTTAGTTCTCGCGCGCACCGCGCCTGCGGAGGCTGGGGAATGATTGTTTGAAGCTAATTACGACGGGCACGGAAAAGTTTGCGGGTCAGAAAAGGTTTTCAAATATCTTTAAATTAAATTACCATCGTTTGAGCTACAAATCATGTATAATATACAGTAAAATACAGCTAAATTTGAAATTGTGGAAACTTATATTAAGTTTATGTTTTTTGCCAATTTAGAAAAGCAATTAACTATGGATAATTCCTATGAGTCCAATAATTTAATTTTATTAGGCGGAATAACAGCTTTTAGGAATTTTCTGAACTCTAGGTAGGATTTTAGGACTAGGTTGTTTGAAATATGATGCTCTTAATTTGATTTATTTGTATGTGTGAGTAAATTTTTATACATTTTTACGAAAAACACAGCACATTTTGCATATTAAAATAAAAAATAACATACAATTATTTTCTCATTTAACATGATAAGAAATTTGAACTAATCGCCCATAATATATGAAATTTTAAGCTCATCAGTATAATGTTTATTATTAAGTATATGCTATGTATATGTAGCTAAAAATAGGTGTATATGAAGGGTACACAATAAAGTGTCGCACGTGGTCCCGTGAGTGTCCGGGCGGCGTGGGGCGGCACTTACGGGACAAGCGGCGCGGCGCCGCGTTGTTTATGGAATAATGTCCCATGACGACTATCTTTGGATGTATATGAAAAAAAAAATCGCATGAAATCCATACTCACAATGCTTAGGCTACATTTTGCCGCAAAAATGTTTGTTCTTCTTTTACTTTCGTGCAGAGTGGCAAGTTTTGTAGCTCTTAGACACTATCCTAAAACACTATCCTGGGTCTTTCACAATGAAAAGAATATTAGCTTAGTTCGCCACACTTGCCAAATATGGCTTGGTAGACTTTGAGAACTTTATGGGGAACTTTCAGGTTTTGTCATGATATCTCTTACTGTTCACCGTTACTAGCGATAAGCTGTATTTAATTTTGTGAAACGCCCTGAAGCCATCAGTGCGTACCATTGCGATTTGGCTGTGTGGTTCATTTGTACCTCTCGGGCGATGCACTACTAAATTTTGCGCATCTACTAAATTTAATGCGCTACGGAACGTACGTGCTACGTTGTGTAGCAGAGCTACGGTGAGCTACGAGGCGTAGCACAGCTACGATCAGTTCACGTTCTAATGGTGCCCGAATTTAAGCGCGAAATACTTTCACCAAAGACTTTTTATATGACTAGACAGACTATGACTAAATTATTACAAGAGAAAAAGTAATGTTGGGTTAACCTGCCATCAGTTTGCTCGAAAAAAATTATCATTTTGAAGTTGAACAAGTCTACTTGTTCTGTGTATTTTACAGTTCAAGATTTTTTATATCTTAAAAATTGTAATTTTGGCATATTTTATTGAAATCTTAGATTGCTACAAAAAATAAAAGCTGAAAAGAAATAAGGAGTGTAAAGCAAAAATGTTAAAGTATTTACTTTGAAACAAGAAGAACTTCGATTGACGAGTACAGTGAGCGCGAAAGAAATATAAATGGAGTTATTTCTCGAGTCGCGTTCAATAAATCGACGGAGCTGAGCTGTTTCCAGGCCGGCGAGTGCGCGGCGATTACAGAAATTAAACATTATATCGCCCGGTTTGCGCGAGTTTGTTCTGTTCGCTATAAATCATTAAAGACAGATCTCATTAAATTTCGATTCGACGTTGGTTACGTGGAATTTATTTGAGACTTTTAAAAGAGTACATATTAAAATGTCGTCGTTTAAATAATATTTAGATGATTATCTCAGTAAGGTGAAGCGACACTGGTGCATGGTGGTGTATGCGGATGATCCTGGGTTCTATTCCCAGCGGAGCATACATAATTATATGTGAATTTAAATTTCTGTTTCTGGTTTGGAGGGGTGCTCTTGACTTTGCTAAAATTACCAGACCATTGGGTGTTAAGTATGAGAAGTGACAAATGCTGAAGTCATCATGAAATGATGAAATGCTCATCTGAAGAAAACAGTTGGAACCAAACGGAGTGATTTTTTTCTAAGGATTAGAAATGGATCTGTCTTCATTATAAATAATAAATAATGAAAAATTACCTTATAACGGATGATCCAGTATATTGTAAAGTACCATGTAAAATAATACAGTAAATTGGGAGATGTTATCCACAATTTTCAATGCCTGCCTTTGAGGTAAAGGAGCGAATAAATAAAAAAATGCCTACATCCATTTTTGGCTTTTATCTTCATTTTGTTCTATACTTCGTTTACTCTTCCTGACCGCCATCGCCTTTGAGCAATCAACGTTTTGTTAAGAGTTAAATTGAAATGCGAATTCTTTTCGCTCGTTATTTCATCTCTATTTATCGGATCTGATTCGTAGCGTTATAATATCGAAAGACCTCGATATCTGATTCTTGCTTTCTTTAACTTAGATACTTGTTTCTATTCAAAGCCACATGATAATTTTAGTCCGTCAGTGTACCCAACAGGCACGCAGGCCATCTGTAGTTGTGGGCAATGAAACCTATTCCTGGTCAAATGTTACCTGTTATTGAGACGGTCAGTTCGAGATTAGTATTCCTTGCAATCGCTCCTTAAAATCTAAACAATTATGAAAAGCATGCTTAAGTTAATTACTTTCAAGGATGAGCCACAATTTCTTTACCTCCTATAAAGTTACATCTTTCATGGCACCGTTTTTATAAACCTGTCTATAAATGTGCATTCAATTCTATTTTTCGTGTTCATGTTTTATTTTTTATTTTACAACTAACTATTTCAAACGCTGATGAAGTTCAGAAAAACCTAGCAACACTGAATTTAACCACCATTCTCTAGTCCCCCGCCCGCGAACAACCAGCAAAGTGTATTTCAACAAGCGAGCATCCCGCGGGAACCGCGAGGACATCGATATAGGAAGCAGATAGAACGGCTATGTGAGCAGGGCAGGCGTATCCCTAGATTCTGCTAAATTGAGCGTATACTCATAAAAAGTGAGGACAACCCAATGGTAAAAAAGTCAGTCTCTTTCTCGAGGGGTCCGGGTTCGAATCCCAGTGCCATGCATCAATGTTTTTCTAAAAAGTTATATGCGGTTAATTAAATATGCTTGCTTGCTTTAACTGTGAAGGAAAACATAGTAAGGAAACGTGCATGTTTGAGAGTTTTCCATAATGTTCTCACTAGGGCCTAAATTATTTTCATTATGAGAGCAGACCCGAATCTATAGATGATCACTAATAAGTGACAGGTAATTACTCATACTCATCAGGACTGTGAATGACAGTGATAGAATCATTTTGAGCAAATGTGTTGTTATTGCCGTTCTATTTACTTCCTTTTTCTAAGGATGAGAACATTCGCAATCGTTTTGTGAAATGACTGGTTGTATTCAAATATTCGTACGAACGTTCAAGTAATTTTCGTAGCATTAACGTTGTTTGGTGAGGAAAACATTAGGTTCCGCGCGTGCTCTAGTAGTTTGAATACGGAGAAACGTATATGGAAATTCGAAAGCATCATTATGGATATCGAAACCGCTAAATGCACAGTCATTACAATAGGGAATTTCTTAAAGTGAGATAAATGTAAAAGGAGATTGTGGTGTAGTTCGATTTAAAAATAAAATTTATGTAAAAACTTGAGAGGATGGATTTTTCATACAAAAATGGCTAAGCAGATTTCGATGAACTTTGGTAGTTATGCACGTAGATTATAATTCGGATAAACATTTATGATAATTTTTATCCCTCTCTGGATGAAGATCTGAGCTCCACGCGGACAAAGTCTAGTCTTACCTAAATGCTTAGAAACTTACCATAAAATGCTTCATACTTTATACTATGAACATTGCTTAATAATATATGTGTCATGTCAGTACCCATTAATGACCCACTACAGGGTCGGGTCTCCTCTCACAATGAGAAGGATGTAGGCCTTAGTCCACCACGCTGGCCTACTGCGGGTTGGTGGACTTCACATGCCTTTGAGAACATTTTTTTTTGTGAACTCTCAGGCATGAAGTTTTCCTTCACCGTAACAGCAGGTGACATTTAATTTCATAAAGCGCACATAACTTTTATTACAAAGTCATTGGTGCGTGCCACTGGGATTCGAACCCAGACCCCTCGATTCGAGGTCGAATTCTAAGCCACTGGGCTATCACCGCTGCAATAATATATGTAAGCAATTAAAATTACACCCCACCAAATATGGCGTTTTAATTTATTATCACCCTGAATTCATGCCATTGGAAGCAACTTCAGGAAACCTACATTTTTATAAACACTATAATAATAATATATACAGACTGGCTCGTGGTGAATTACGCCGTTCCAAGTCAACGAGCGCGAATATCAGCGCGGAAGAGTTATGAGGCCGCCGCGCCACGCGCACACCGAGGACGCGCTGCTATGAACGGAGAAACATCTTGCGCTGTTCTTATAAAGATAAGCTCAGACATTGAATGAGCGGGTAAAGCTCTGAAAGCCGGTTATATAGCACGTTAATATTCACGATTGGATGAAAATTACTCCAAATAATCCATGCCACCCATAACTCCATTTTATCCAACAATGGATGATTTCATAATGACTGTTTGTAAGAAGTAATTTTTCCTTGTTTCAAATAAATGATTGAGATTAACAATTTTAAAATTTAATTTCTTGTTGTCATGCAGTTCTTGACTTATATTTGACTTTTTTATAAAGTTTATTTTAAATTTTTATAAATTTATGAATTATCACAAATAGGTTTTTTCCTCAACATTGAGAGACCAATTTTAGCTTTTGATCAACTTTTCGGTAAAAACGTCACGGACTGTCGTGAATAGACGTTATACAAACAGGTAATGCTCCAATAAATAAACCTCCCGCAATAACTTTTTATTCACTTATACCTTATTCATTTCGCATAATGGTGACTCTCCACTTGACTATTTTTATTTGCGTATTCGTCATATTTGGTAAAATAATCCCCATGTGTGGATGCTTTGAGCGATTCACAGATTGCCCCGCGTCATGCAGCGTAGAGCGGGGGTGCGCGTCCATTTGTATGCATCCACGAAATGCATCCACCATGAAAATGCATCCACGCGCGTCCTTGCAGATACGTGTTCTGTGTGATGGACTGTGCGTGTTTTCTATACAAATGGAAATACTTGCATACAACGCTACGTAGATCAAGTTCCCGCGCTACGCTGCATGATGCGGGGCAGTAGGTTAATCGTTTTATACAATAAACATTTTGATGCAACTGTCAAACGTTTCTGTATTATTTGACTATTATGTTGGATGATCTATTTATCAATATTGGCATAGTACCTAGTGCATTAAATATAATGCTAATATTTAAAAACAAATACTCAAACGCCACATAGCCAAGTGGAGTGCCACCTTAAGAATTGTTTTCCGACGGCTCGAAACTAGTCCGAAGTTTCAGCGAAAAGTTGGTCAATTCCGTTGTGTTGAGAAAAGCGCAAGTTTCCTGAAGATTTGAGCAAAGCTCGATGTATCGGCTACAGTTATTTTGTTGAGCTTTTGTTCGATCGCAGCGGCGCTACAGTCCGCACGAACCAATTAACACAACTAGCTTTATTGTTTCCTACTCTCTCCGGTTCTCGCTAAGGCTTTGTGTATTGTATTAGAGAAATTCTTCCTGATTCATTTGATGGTTGATTTTATTCTGCTGTTTTCATTTATTAAAGACATTGAATATATATATTATCATTTTGTAAGATATCGATAGCCGTACAGTGCAAGAGCACAGATACAGCTTAGTTGCCAAAACATCCTAGTTAACAGCTTGTGATGGAGTGTGCTGGTAACCAAACTATAGAGCTATCCAAACCTCATGCCATAATCTGGAAATGATCTACGAAATGAGAGTAGTGGTTTGTGAACGACGAAAATAACTAACTTTTATAATACAAAATCGTAGTGGTAGTATTTTCGAATTCCTGACGTAAAATTCTTTGAATGCTTTTTATCATAGACTGGTCGGATAACATGAATGTTAATGAAGATATCCATTTAGCTACTGGAATATACTATTATTAGTGACACTGTTAAATTCAATGAATCGTTCATTCCCCAAGTTGCAATATTATGATATGGTTAATGATAGACTATTATATTTTATTACTTTTCTTTTATTAAAATACTTTTATCGTGGGATTTATGGCAGTTATTATATTATAACATAATAGTTTTGTTATGGTAATGCAAGTTTTATTGTTGTGCTTCTGCCAAGTTTCGGCAGTTACATTGACAAGGATCATTGAAAAGGATACATAATTCGTAGTTATTGTTTAAAGTTTCTAAGTAACGCGGTTTATGTTATTACTGAAATTCCGTTTGCAGAAATTTCGCTGATTTTATGTTGACAGTATAGATCTACTTTAATATCTAAAGAGATAACGCAATAATATTTAAATAGATCTACATAAATAGACAGGGCCGGATTTAGGGGAGGGCAACCAGGGCTACAGCCCCGGGGCCTCCACAAAAGAGGGGCCCCCACAATAGACTTCAGAAAAAAAAATTAAGACTAGTACACTAGTATACAACTTTTCCTTTCATATTTTTTTGTGTTTTACCTTTACCTACAGTACTTTGTACAAACATGATTACATTAAATATTAACAGAAATTAGAATATATTTGTTCACGGCAATCAGTAAAATATCAAAATATCAAATGGCCCTGATAAGCATTTGCAATTTATTATTATTATTTATTCGAAAACTCAACTGAAAAAAATTATTGATTTTATTTGGAAAATAATTTGGGACCAAGGGGCCTGCACTCCTTTGTTGCCCCGAGGCTTCCAGACTTCTAAATCCGGCCCTGTAAATAGATAACGCAAGTTAGCCCATCAGTGTGAAGACCAAGCGAGCCTATTTTTATAAGTCAATGACCTATTGATATGGACCGCCCCTCGTTAAGGCCAAGTGACGCGCAACACAGACTCGATAAGACAAATCTAATTTATTATTATCAGATCTCGTCGAAAACAAAGACGATGTCGTCGACAGTTATTAACGAGGCGGCTACATTGACAACTACAATAGATTTAGTTTGAGCTTTCCTCTCTTGATAGTAAAAAAATCAACTATTATTTATAAATAGAGATGTGCTGAATATTCATTTGGATTTCGGTATTTGGCGTATTCGGCATCTTTATCGCTATTTGTATTCGGCAGAATTATTCGGTTCTCATGCCGAATACATTCGGTTCGAGTATTTCTCTTAGCCATACTACACGGTATAAAACTAAAAGGTTAAACCGAATAATATTCGGTATTCGGTTATTCGGTAAAACTACTATTCGGCGCATCTATATTTATAAACTACTTGATTGTGCACAAAATATTTTCCCTGTATTTCTATTCGTTATTCTTAACTTGAGAACACACACCGTTTTATAAAGATAGCTTTGTAAATTCACTTGGAATTTTATTTCACAAACGATATTTATAATACGGATATCTAACCATTAAAGCAATATCAAGTTCAAGTTCAAAACACAATATTCAAGCTACTATAAAGACGATTTACAAAAGAAAATACATCGTTACTTTATGTCATACTTCGTAACCAAAACAGAAATAAAATTCTCTACTTTGTTTTGCGAATCACTAATTTGTAGCTTCGTAGCCCCGTAGCCTCGTAGCATCGTAGCCTCGTAGCATCGTAGCCTCGTAGCCGCGTAGCACTCGACACCGTCTCTCGGGAGCAAATAAATAAGGTCGGCACCTGCGGCCGCGCGTCCGGGCTCCATCGCTGATATACGAGTATGCACAGAGGCTGTTGAACAAATGTCGTCGCTGCGCCGAATTTATACACTAGCTCGTGGAGGTTTTAATTCAGCGAGTGACGGGTTCGCTTGATAGCCTCGGTGGGAAATTTAAAATTAGTTGACATTTTGTTGTGACTTTTTAAAGATATGGGTGGTGAAGCCTAAGACAAAACATAGGTATTGAGTTGTTACAAATTACAATACAATACAATACTCTTTATTGTGCACATATGTACATACCAAATCAGTTTACAAAAAAACGTGAGGAAAAAATCTAATTGGCAGTCTTATCGCTACGAGCGATCTCTTCCAGACAACCGTCTAGAATCTAGAAAGAAATTATGAAGATCAATTTGCATTTACCATTTTAAGGTATGCAAATAATAATATTGTTAGGAGATAACTACAAACGAAATATCATGATGGCATGGTCATACATAATCTTTCTTCCTTCCTCATAAATTTTATTTTTTTGCTTACAAAATCCACAGCTTCTTTTTTAAACAAAATATTAATCAAAACAAAATGTCTTAGAAGATGGATATGGATACTAATTGTTTTAACATAAACAGAACACGTGAATTTTTCATCGGTAAATACTATACGTAATTGGCATTTGGTAAGCACTTCCTAGAAGCTTACATTTCATCAATCCAGACAATGTATTTGGAGCTTCAAAGCGGTTCTTTCAAGTCGAGCACCGGAATGAGGTGATTTACTTTTCATGAGTCTGTGGACTGAGGCCCCTTTTTGTGTAAGGTTTCTCAGATGGACCTAAAACAACAAATATCCTTGTTAATAATGGATGCTTCACTAGTTGTAAAAAAGATATTCTTAAATTAAGTACCTACAGGGGAACGATTGGGAAATTCACAACAAAATAGGCATTTTTTTCTATTTTTTTCATCGGTCTATTTACTAAACCTATATCTATGTGTGCAACGAACTATAAGAACGTTATTTCAAACAACAATTGCCAATAAAGCTGATAAGACAAGTAGATACACGTATCGAGGACAGCTGCGAATTCGTATAATTGTTAAGGTCCACCTAGTAAGGACCTGGTTCTATGAACATAAGATAAAAGAAAAAAAAACTATTTTTTGCACGCATAAATATGGGTTAGGTAATGGTTTCATAGATGGATAATGGACCTCTGGAACTAATCAACATGGCCTAACTGTATTTGCGTTGGTTCTATTTGACTTAAAATGCTTTTTGATGACGATTGCACACACGCACACACGACGCATTAATTCAATAGATTCGTAGCTGCTTCAGAGGACTAAGTTCTAGTAAATAGTCTTCTTAGTTAGTCTACCACAACTCTCCTGTATATAACATACCTCTAAATAACTAATAATTCCAACTAGAATCACACACGCTAAATAACTTTCCACACTTTCTACCCTGCGCAATTTATTACGCAATTTCAAATTGAGGCGTCGACAACATTTCTGGCTAAGACAGTAACTTAATATGTTTCAAATCTAATTTATGCCTACGCGGCTTGAGAAGGTAATTAAAGCACGGATATTTTGCAGCTTTATTGTTTTTAATCGTAATTGAATGTTTCTTATATTTTATCCAAAAGCATTATTAATTTGACAAAGATTTATTAATTCGTTTTCAATCTTTCTCATACACCTCTACAATAAAAGGTGTCGATTGTCTGTAACCCATTAATGACCCACTACAGGGTTAGGTCTGTAGGTCGGTATGTAGGGCTTAGAAATCGCTGGCCTAATGCGGTTTGGTGGACTAAACATACCTTTGAGAACATAATAATTATTTTTTAACTTTCCCACAATGTTTTGCTTTCATTTTACGGATAATTAATCCCTAATTTCGTGGCTTCAGATTCCATTTGTATAAAAATAACAACAACAATCAAATTTACCGTAATACCAAAAGGAAAAATTATTTTTATTTCATCAAAGGACTCGTCTAAAATATCCAATTTGCGACCGGCGTCGATTTATTTTGTCGTTTGTGTAAATATCCTCTCCCAATAATAGAGTATTGACAGTCTGCACTCTGCTCGCTGTCGATAAAGAAAGTAAACATTACTGGAATTTAATTTTAAGGTGTCGTAGGCGTAAAATGTTGAGAACACCTAACGTTGAAAGGAGATATTTAATCTTCGCTTCAGTCTAAAGCTATTGTTATCACTCAATACTCACGGTAAGAAAATAGCTGGTCTTAGTAAAGTATCAATGGCATCGTTGACCTTGTCTGTTTATAACACGTGTCAAGCAATAACACGGCGTTGAGAGAAAAACAAAAACTGCGTGGGCTTTATTTCTTCGTTCTTGTATTTTTGACGACGCTTTACCTATCAAAATAGTGACCAGACCTTTAACGATAAAATATAATTCATCGTTTAGTCAATTTCGTGCTTCTAAATTAATATAACGGTATACTGTTGTGTTCAGGTCATCAGTCCAAGTTGTCGAACAGCGGCTCCTTTTGCCTGGATTTGGCTGATAATAATACTTGCAGTCTCAGTTAGTAAAGTTATTGTTAATTGTGCAAACACAGCCAATAAACATTCACATTTAAATTTAAGTTTAATCCTTCAATTTATTTCTGAACATTTATTAGATAAAAATAACTGAATGTAATTGAATCAAAATTGTTCATTAATTCATTAATCCGCGGTCGTTCCCAGCCCGCTCACCTCTCGGGTCTGTCTAGGTATTTGAGTTCGAAGGGTACCCCGCGGTACAACAAAGCAATGTTCTTTGAAGCCAACAAAGGGTTTCCCTCAAATATTTACGCGGCTCTAAGCGCAAATTATTCCTTCCGGCCGGTTGCTTCACAAAAACTTCAAGCGAAAGGCATCCTCTATCGGCTGAGAACTATCCATGCCACTTTAGCCTTTTGTGGAGCTTTGAAATTAACTGACGCAGAAAATAAATGTTTATGTATGAGATAATGGGGGTTACGTTGAACCACAGATGTAGACCTAAATAAATCACGCAAATGTAAGTAACTTCTATCTTAAAATATTCGCGCACTCCACCGTTGTCCACATGGAACGTCAAAATTATCATTTCTCCAAACCAATAACTTAAATATCATCGATTTGTATGATGCTCATCCTTATGATGATGATTTCAAATCGATTGAAGCGATGATGAATTATTAATAAATTCGGCGAAACCGTAATTCATTTGTCTCATATAAAAAGTGGCACGTCGGTCTTAATACCGGTTGGCTAACTTGCGTTATCTCTTTAGGTTTAAGGTATATCTGTACGTTGAACGCTTAGCTGACCATTAGCGGGCTGGTTCCACGCTGCTGGTTTCGAATGAGGATGAGGGCTTGTCAGGGATTTCTGACATTAATAAACATTCATAAAAACGGAAAAACTGTTTGGGGTATCCCGTAAAACTAACGCCGGTTTTATTGTAATAGGTCATTAGGTATTATTTGCAATACAGCCGTGTTTATTGAGGGATTTTACAATTAATTCAAGTACGGTACTCCTTTTATAAATATTGCATATTTCAAAACGTATCTCGTGACCTAGTGATGATTATTGTAACGCGTGCATTGTGCGCTACCAGAACGTGAGTCAGCTGACGAAATATAAGGCGAAAATCAAGGTATCTATAGCACCTTATTCCGGACCCCGACCCTCTACCTGACCGCAGCTAGGCCTACCCCGAGCAAGCGCGGCATTATTTAATTTTTAATATTTTTTATAATTTTGAATCGAGTCTGAAGCATCAAAATGAGAGCACATTTTAAGACAGCCAACGTTTATTTATAGCAGCGAAAAGATATAAATGAATGAGAATGAATTTGTCAGCGATTTCTTCCCCTTCACCAATGAAGCTTTAAAAATACATACTGACTGATTTATTTGAAGAACTCAGCCCAGTTTTAATTTTAATTTTAAAGCCCAGGTTTGCACCTTCAAACGTGTCAAAAGACCTTTAGCTCTCATTTTCAGGTTATCGGTTTACTTGCTCCTTACTTCTTCAAACATGATATTGATAATTTTATTCATATGTCGGTCCCTGGCACTCAACATGCTGGTTGTGTTGAACGAAAGCACTTTACTGCTGTAAAGAGATACATGTAACGCGAGCAAGGGACTGAGCAAATCATGAATAATGAATAACTGAGTGATATAATTTATGAAGCTCGCACAGAATTAGAAGGGAGTTCCGTAGAACACATTATACCTCGTGAGTATGTCACTTGAAGAATAATAAATAAGATGGAGCCGAATTGGATATCATAATACTTTTGATTGATGATGGCATTGCTATATTAAGAGCTTAAACTCATCTCTTGCTTTGTAACGCGCTGTGTTTACTATCCGGGAGTGATGACTATTTAGAGTGGAATTTCAACTGTTGTGTGATTTGTTAGAATAATTGGTGATGTTTAGACACATTGGTTTCGGCCTGTGTACACACACATCTGTTTGCGGTGAAGCAATAATAAATGGAATTCGACAATTAGGTATTCGACTTTGAACACCTGGACAATTTTAGAATCAATAAAATGAAAAAACCTTATAAGTAATTTATTTATTTATTTTATTTATTAAAAGTTTGGCAAAGATCAGACGAGGTGGTCATGCCTGAGAAGCGGACGTGCTGGTTACGTTGCCTTAAAGTTTTGTACATATTATGCAAACGATGTAAAAATGTCAATAGCGTGATTCAGGGTACTCGTGCCGCCATCGCTTGATGAGTGGCTAAAGTCATTACGAAGAAGATTTTTAACTATCATATGTTGTCAATGTGTAAGTGTGTGTGTGTGTGTCATATGTACGGCACCTTTTTTATAAAATGTTACATTATTAACTGTGGTGTTTGTGCAGATTTAAGATTATTTATAATTTTTTAATTTGGCACGTTTTGGCTTAACTGCCAAATGTTTTTGTAATGCACTTACATTGCTATCTGTCTTCGAAGAGCTATCCACTAGTTATATTCGTTTTACGCAATTATTCAGAAATATTTTACGAGGGTTAATAGTCCTTAACGTGAAATTTATAGTCATGATTTATGATAATGTCTTTAAACAGAATTGATTAATGTTAATAGCTTCCGTCGGCTTCTCCGCCAAACGAGGACCTAACGACCTTACAAAAATCTTAAATTTATTCTCATTAAGATTTTAATAAATTAGTTAGGTATACAGCTAATTCACGTCTATAATACATAAACTTGGAATAGTTAATATTATGTAAGACTTTGATCCATCAGTGAGTCACTGTGGGGTCGGGTCTCCTCTCACGATGAAAAAGATCCATAGTCCACCGCGGTGGTCTCATGCGGGTTGGTGGAGATGCCTTTGAGAACAGTGTGGAGAACTTTTGAAAGAGAAGACTTGAATGAGGAACTTGCGTAAGAAACCGGATTCTGAACTGATTATTTACTTTCATTTATTAAATCCGTGTGGCGCTTCGCGGAAATGATATTAAATATTTCGCAAAGGCTGTTCTGTTCGTATCGGAAGCGGAATATTAAATACGGTGATAAGCTGATTTCGTTCGTTGGCTTTTTTCATATGAAAATTGGATGAATTGGTTTTATTACAACCAAAAAAAAACAATTTTTTTTCACACTTTTATACACATAGCTTCGTCCTGTGAAGGTACAGAAAATATTATGGTTTGGGAATGTTTTTCATTATCTTTGTGTTTGAACTACAGAAGGACTATTGAAATCTTGCTCTTAGTTTAGACTATCTATCTAAGAAGGTAATCCTAACATAATAAATTTATCTCGTGTGAGGTTGTCGTAAGGTATTAAAAAAAATGTTGCCTAGAGTTTTCCTACATACAATAGTGAAAATTGAATTCATATTCAAATTCTAAAAAATAATTTTGCTCACCGCGTAAACAATAAAAAATTAGTCAGTTAACTCAAAATAACTACGACAACGATACAATTTGTAGAAAAGACGAAGTGTTTATGACATTTCAATAAAAGTTTCTCAATAATTTGACTCGTAGGACACAACCCTATTAGCAGCGATAAAGAAATAAAAACAATAAAAAAGTCCAGAAGTAAAAAGGAAGATAATAATTTGACACGTATTTAGTACCTCAGACGGGCCGCCGCCCACTGGCTGAGATTGAAAAGTAAACTGCGCTAACTAACTTATCTGTTTTATTTAACGTCTTGACCCAATACGCGTAATTGCGTTACGCGGTGACCATGATTGGTGCCGTCGCTTTTTATATTTTTGGACGAAAATTGGCGGTGAAAATTAAATCAGCTTTAATTCTGCCGCTGCCGCGTCGTCGGTATTAAAAGGGAAATCGTCATGTTATGAAACTTGTTATGTTACATTACAAAGGTTGCGATTTATTGAAGGTTTGAATTTAAATTGAACCTGAGCACAAACATACGAGTAGCTAAGGAAGACAGCCACAGTGTTTCGTATTACAGAATTTGGTAACATTTTTGAAAATTCTCAAGCATGTGGCATCACGATGGTTTTCTTTACTGTTACACCTAGTAATGTGTAATTTTTGTACAATACACTTAACTTTTAAGAAGAATATCATTGATTAAGAGACCGAATTCTCAGACACTGCGCTATCCCTGCTTAACTTAACTAGCCTAAACATTTTCTTAGCTTTAAAAAAAACTACCTCTAGTCTTGAGCAATGAGCTTTTCTGATCACTTAACATCGTAAACCGGCATGCCCCAGTGTTACTCATTTCCAATAAGAATATCCGAGTGCATGGCGGCCCTACACTCTCTCCGCCGGTCGGAGGCGGCGCCGGCTAGCGGCTCTCTGTCACTTCCCCTCTGTGAGTTCCACTAATGAAGATTTACGGATCTCCTTATTCTATTGGATTACTTCAATTTTGTTCGATGTTTGTACTAGTACTCTTGTTAACTGTACCATTAAAGGACAAAACAGTTTTTTTCTGATAACTCAGAAAGTCTTAAGTTATAGCGAATTTATGCTTCTTTGTTGGAGTTTAACTCCTTTTTTACGTTTGACAACACGGTTACGTCACGATATTGAGCTTGATTAATTTATGATCATTGATTACCCTTGTGTCAAAGATTTTTATATGTCAAGATGGAGCGTCAGGATTTCTACAAAGGGTCAAGAAAATGAAAGGGTTTTTGTTCTAAGATTACCTTTATTTTGGCGGGATGTAATGTGTAATGTAATCTTTTTAGTGTTACATAATTAGCCTTCACCAACATTTGTTTCCCTAAGCGTAATTTCATATGAGAAAAGTTAAAAATTTAAGCCCACTTTTACTTTCTCTCTAGTGTAATATCACCCCATCTGGTTATTTAAAAGTCTGTGCTTTGTAACACACACATCGTTTATCAAAACAATACAAAATCTATAGAGCTCCCACCATGATTTTATACATATCTATGTTAGAAACGGGAATGTACGTCCAAAGCTAATGTCTCGTGTAAAACATCTTCAGTTTCGCGCGGCCGTCGACTTGTTTACTTGGAACTGCGTTATCGTATTAATTTCAATAGAACTTTTATGTGAGCCAAGTGGCTTCTTGCCAAACTCCCCCGCCCCGGAGTAACAGTTGTTTTGCATTCCTACTCGAGGAAAAGATTGAGTTAGCGTTGCAAACTCATTAATTTTGATTTGTCAAATTAAAGTCGAATTTGGAACTTTTTGGATGAAACCTTGACAATTTATCTTCAGGACAAAAAAAATACTGTTGTGCCGGTTGATATGATGCATACTAGCTGTGCCCACTACTGGGCTTCGCCCGCGTGGTTAAAAGTTTTCCACCTTAATTTACCTCTTTCTTCTCTTTTGATTAATTCGACGATTTAATAATGCAATAATTAATGTCAGGCACATTTAAGTCTTTGACATGTGAAACATTTAATTAAAAGGCTTACGAGTCGCGCGGCTGCATTACATACTTTTCTGTATAAAGCTTTTTCAGGTATTTTTTTCCTTTCACAACGGTCGTGGCTCTACGAAGGTTCTGCTTTGACTTTAGTTGCAGTGATGTATCGACCGCACAGATATAGATTTAAATAGATAACGTTCGTTCATAAAGATGATAGATAACGCAAGACGTTAAGTATGAAGACTAAATATGGAGATTTTTTGTTAGATAAAATAAAAACGTTTAAGTGATGGGATTTCTACATTAACGCGAAGCGAAACAAGTGCCAGTACGAATAATATTATTTATTCGATTCATTATTCAGTCATCCTTCGAATCGATTCGCATTTAATGCATAATTTTGAACAAATCGATTATATTCGGGTTTATATTGGATTGAAGAAATGTTAAATCTGACGTTCTGAGCGAGCTACGATGCAGTGCGGAGTAAACGAAACAATAAACAAATAGCACATTATTTTCAAATAACTATTTTGATACGTGAAGTACTTACATTTTTGTGATCTATTTAGATCCATATCTGTGATCAAGCGTACCAAGACCTTGTCTTCTTTAACTGACTTAAAAGAAGGAAAAAGACTTTGACGACTAAAAGAAGGTTATTTTACTTATATGTATTATGATAATGTACTCACATTTGCGTGATCTATTCACATCTATGTCTGTGATGGAGCGTATCAAGGCATTGCTTTGTGTTGGTGAGGCGTGGTTGAATCGTTGTCGTAAGAAAAATGTGTGGCTTTAGTGTGTGCTGACACGGAAATCCGCTTCCCCTGAAAGGGGAGGAAACAGGCACGCCGCCACGTGGCTACGCGAAATGCGTTTATAAATAAAGTTCTTTGACACGTGTTATTGATTTTAAGTTTTTTTCTCTATATTTTTCTATGGTTATTGTTTATGCTATAAACGTAACAAACGTAACAACGTAACAACGTAACAAAAATATGGCAATCTTAAACAACAACAATCTTAACAAAGGGGTAGATATATCTCGTCATACCTTGTAACCTTTGTTGTTCAGAAGAGTAAAATTATATTATGATTTAAAAGAAATCCAACTTTTCTGAGAATTTATAAATTGTTACTGACTTGGTAATTAGAGCTAATATCGCTTTGTCGGCGAGTCCGACTTTCCGACTTTTTTGTTTGTTTATGCATTTTATCATTTACAAAAAAAATGTTAAAACTTTCATTAACCACTTTAGTTTTACAATTTTCTGGTCACTTTAAGTTTGTTAACGTAACTGGAACCCGGAGTTGGTTTCAAAATTTAATTTCAACGAACGAGGCTTGCATAAAACTGGAACATACAGATGAAACTGGTCATCAAACGAAGTTTGTTCACGGAACTCCAATCCGCAGGGCAAAGCAGTTTTAACGGTCCGGCTCCATTGCTCCTAGATGAAGTGATAAATTGAGTTCAGTTGGTAGACTAACTGAGATATAATTCTGTCACTTCAATTATTTGTTTTTGAAAAATACGGAACAACGGAAAATGTTTGGCAAAGGGAGAACTAACCCCAGGCGAGGTGATAATGTGTAGCGGTCGTGCTTCGATTCCTTCATCTGAGACTTTTGTATATCTATACGCCAGCAATGTAGAAAACTTCGATAGCGTGATTCAGGATACCCGTGGCGCCATCTCGTGATGAGTGGCGGAAGTCGTTACACGGGTGTAGGTAGGACGAAATGAGGCTGCAAAACCCTTTTCAACAATTTCATTCAAAATAATTTAAAATAACATGTATGCCCCCTATATAAAATGATCATATTGTTATTATTATTATTCTTTTGACACCAATCTGTTTCGATATCGATATAAAATTCTATCACGATCGTGGTTTACCCGCAAAAGCGTTTAAGAAAGACAAAATTACTTTCGCATTGACAATATCTTTAAGACATCTTTTTATTCCGAAACCCGTCGGAAACGCTCGCGGCTCAAAATCTCGCGAAGATACAATATCCAGCTCGGTAAACACGATAGCGAGGGCTCGAATATAAATATTTACCCGTAAGAAAGCCGGTTCAACCAATTTCCTCACTTAATATCCTCGAAGCAAGCTCGTTAAATTATATTTTTATGGGGAAGATAAAGCACTTATTTAGCATTCCGCCCCCGCGCTTGTTACATGCCAGCGTCCTGATAAGCTCTCCCTAAACATACGTGTAGAGAAACTGCCTTATCGTCAACGATGAAGTAATCTTTGAGCCCCTGACCGAAAGGGCGTTATTGGTTTACGTAAATGAAGTATACATATCTATATCTATACATCGTAAATTTACATCAATTTTAGGGGAATGTCACGTTTTTATAGAATTTTAGCCGTCGAATTGAATTAGCTCGGGTTGAATTTGACGGATATCTTGTAACACACTATTTTTTCTGGTTTGTTTTTGTTTCTCTTTTTAGTCTTTATTAATTTTCAATCTTTGTGTGTTCGTGAGTAAACATTTTCTTTCTTTCTTTCTTCACTTCTTGTACCTATGTTAGATAATTCGTTAGTGACGGACTATCATAATTTTCATTAACATTAATTTTCGTTAATACAATTTTTATTTATCCATAATTATGTACATGCTATTGAAGTATAGCTCTCAGAACTATTAAAGAAAAATGATGAAATATTTTACACTATCTGCTTTTAATTCCCAATATCTCTAAAGTAAGGATGCAGACTCTGAGTAATATTCTCCAGCAGGACGTTTCACTGTGAAGAACCTAAAGATGACTGTCCAATATCCGGCTGAAGAGCGATAGACTTATTCTTTGCGGTTTCTTTAATAACGGCTCCAGCTTCAGAATTGTACGTTCTATATTTTAAAAAGGATTTGCGGAGATTTTCTTTATTTCGCTTTATCCAACCTTCCTTTGCCTATTTTATTTGACATTTAAATCATGCGATGGAAAAGAAATATGAAATCCATTCGTTTTATCGAATAAAACTTTGGCCTTATTCATTTTCAAAAGTATTTGATTTCTTATTCTAGCAAATGAAGTAATTCAATTGAATTGAATTGAAAAATTGAATTGATGCATTTTTCTCCCAATATGTCAGGTCATAATTATATACTCAATATATTTTTTGGAGATAATATTGTTTGAGTGTGTGTGCGCATTATAAGCATGCAACACGTGTGTGTGTCATTTTTAAAGGGCCAAGAGCTTGCGTTTGTGTGTGTGTATGTGAGTTTATAATTGTATATGTGTATGCAGCGATTGACTATATTCGTGTGTGTATGTATCTACAAAATATCGCAAATAGAATTGACAGAAGCAAGACATAACAAACATGTAAGGTCGTTGAAAAATAACGAGTTACGTCTGTAAAGCACTCACAATTCAATAAGGGTTATTGAACACGACGCGAAGCTCGTACTCGTACGACGTGTGTACTCGTAAACAGACGAGTACTTTATTGTTCCCGGAGTTCAATTAGGACTAGACAGTATAAAGCATAATGGCGGCACTTCCCTTGGCTACTTGTATTTGCGTATTCGTCGTATTTGGTAAACGATAGCCATGTGTGGATGTTTTATACGAGTAAGTTTTCACGTGAAACGTTTTTAAAATCGTTACCATACACACATACACAGGGTACCATGTCAGAAAACCGAACCGTAACGAATTGGTCTATATCGTCCGACCTTAATAACTACAAAACGATTCATCGTAGAAACATGACTTTAGTGTAATTATTTAGCGTATACATGTACTCGTACTTACTCAGTTCGCTGATAATACTTTGAGTTTGCATCGGGGCCGGGCGGGGCGGCGGTGAACGACGCCGATATGGTTTTTTCACCTTAAAACCAACGGCCGTGTGCACCGATATGACGTGACGTTACGTAACGGAACGTAAGTATATTTGTTAAATATTATGCAAACATTTAATTTTGAATACAAATACGCAAACAACAAATGCCCAAGTGTAATGCCGCCTCAAGATATTCAATAATTCAAATACCCTTCGTGTGGCGGGTTTTGCGTGTGAAATAATTTGATGAACCACCGACTAGGTGGGAGCAGCCTGCGGTGAGCCGTGACGTAAAATGATTTTAATTAATAACTGTTGTAATTCATATTGAAATTATCGCGTATACCTCGCAAGGTATTCGCGAGGTATACATAATATATTATAAAATTTTTCACTAGAGGGGAGAGAATAATGCCGACTCGTACCTTCTAATATGGGATGTAAAGGTTTAGGGGCATAGCAACGTATAATGCTGAAATATAGAACACATAACTTTAGGAAAGTCATCGGTACCTACCCCTGGGATTCGAACCCGAACGTCTCGAAAGAAAATGTTATTCTTGGCCATTGCCCCAGCTTTTTACTTTAAAAATAACGCTCAAAGCTCCACAATCAGATAGCCTATGTCGTGGGTGCCATACACACAAGACAAGAACACTAAATAATACACAAGTTTTAAAGACATATGTAATTATTGTACGTACTGAGTATTAATTAAAAATAATTTTTGTAACATCTTTCGTGTGTAATAGTTGACAATAAAGGTTTTCTTTTCTCTTCTTTTCTTTTCCTTTCTTTTCCGTTCCTTTCCTTTCTTTGCTCTTCGATTCTATTATTTTCTTACCCCAATAACAAGCTATAGCGCACCGCTTTATAACTTGAGTATATCTACAACACTTTACTTGTCACAGATTCTATTCGATAAGTTGTTAGGAGTCCTGATGAGTGAGGTGAGTCTTTAATTAAGTCACAAACATGCTTTCCGGCTCCACTAATGAGCACGACGCACTTCTGACTTCCTTGTGACGTTTTCTCGTTAAAGTTAATTAATTAATCGAAGAAAGGACGAAGATGACGTCTCGTAATTATATTAGGAGGTCATTAATTGATTTTCGTCTATTAATTGTGTATTTATATCGTAATGAAAAGTTGATAATAGGGATGGGTATTTATTGGAATTTAATAAAGGAAATTTAAATAAGGATATTTTTAGTAGACCGATATGAACTTAAAACTAAAATTGCGAAAAAAATTGGAATCGTAATTCATAGATTGGGATCGGAAAGGCGCAAATTTTTGTTTGACATGAAAGAAGTCGCAGTCAGAGTTTTGTGTTTCTTACGAGTAATAGAGTTAGATCTAGATTCTAAAAGTTCATAACTTGTATTCATGGAGAGACATAATTTATAGGCAGTTTTGGAATTCAGCTGAAGAAGCTGGGAATGGAAACAGCTAATTTTTTATTAATAAAAATATCCCGAGATATAAAATCTGACCTGAAAGAAAACGCAATCAGAGTCTAGTGCTCCTTATATCATTGTATTGAAATTTATTACACTTCATAAAGTATTCTCATAATATCGGAGCGTGTATAATAAATAGGGATATTTTGTAAGCGGCGCGTCCCCCCCCGTCCCCCCGTCCCCCCGTCCCCCGGTCCCCGGGGAGGCCGTGATTGAGTGAGGGCATTTGATGATCCCTTCTCAATTAGTTTATCAATAACCATTATTGAGTTACAAGAGGAGCCAGCCGGTTTTACATAACTTGTTGTGTAAGAAATTTGCTATAGTATGTATTATAATTGGTATGCTAGCTCTTGCCCGCAACTTCGTCCACGGAGACCTGAGAATGAACCTAGAGAAGGCTACAAAGTATCCTATATTTAATCCAGGTTGAAATCTACCTGTGTATCAAATTTATGTCAAATCTGTTCAGCCGTTTTTGCGTGAAAGAGTAACAAATATCCATCCATCCTCACAAAATTTCGCATTTACATTATAATAGTATTAGCTAGTACTCTATACTCTAGTATTATAATAGTGTCTCATGCTCGTGACTTCGTTCCGTCTTTATGGACCGATCTGTCCGTCTGTAAGGACTTTCAAATAAAATGAATATAAACATTGTAAGCGATAAATTTTTTTTTTGTAATACTATAGAATAACGTCAGTAAGAAATACTTTTACCGCGACGTAAACCTCAGAATCGCATTTGCGCCATTCATTCAAGCTGTAATGCCGAGTCCCGCGCGCCATCTTGAATGCATAAAACCGCATCCATTTTGAGTTTATTCGCGCAGAGATGTTACGTCGTACTCTCGTCATATCGTGAAGGAAATCGAGGTCTTAACGTATCCTCCCAAGGATTTAAGGAATATGTAAAATGTGACTAGCAGTTTCACCCATAAAAGTTGAGTCATTTTTTAAATCTTGGAGTCGAGTATGTTTTTGTTCATTTGCGTATATGACGCCATTCTAGTATATACAGGATACCCTTAATCAGTGGACCAACTCAAACTGGTAATAGGGGGGACCATTATCTATCAAAATCACTAAATTTTATCTCCTAGGCCTATTTGTTTAAAAATATAATAGTTTAAACATTACTTAAAAGTATGAATTTGACTATTATGATGTTTGAATGAAGGTTGTGCAAAAAATTTGTAAAATAGAATTGAGAAACTTTATTTTATAAATATCTGCAGTTCACATTGATTTCGAACATTACTAAGGTACTAAGGTAACATTACTAAGAATTTAAAGTACCTAATTAAAAAGTTAGATATTCATGTTCAATCAACATCAAGGAGCATTTTTTTCACAATTCCTTCCTTCGTATCAATCTTCAAACAAAACATTTACCTTTTGAATTTATGTACAGAGGTAAGGGAGTTTGTGATCATTTTTCATCTTATTAAAGATCCCACGCACGGGTCAGGGGAACTAATTAAGGACATAGGTGTGAGGGATCGTCCACACTGGAGGGCTTATTGTTGTTTTTAATCGTTTTTTTAAATGAGCCGTGGTCAGGTGGTCAGCTTCGGAAATTGATTTCGGAACACTAGGAGTCATTTGATGCATTACCCGTTTACATGGAGTCCTGCTCATATGTCATAGTTTTTAATGTCGGTATTGTCACACTTACTCCTTGCTGACTGCTGTATATAGTAAACTCTGCTGTTAAATAACATTTGCTGTGAACAAATGGACCCTATAAATTATTTTAATGACAATGTTCTGTCGATAGCAATTGAAAACGATGACTTAACGTGCCAACTAAATGAAGTAAGCTCAGCAGTCTTACTAACAAGACATAAAAACATACCTTGTGAGTTTCTTGGCTTCTTTACGAACGGATTAAGAGGCTCGCGTTAAAGTTACACCTACCAACTGTACTATTATATAACCACCTATCATATGTGTTTTTTCTTTTATGTTCCTGTCAGTAAGTATGCCTTCAGTACCAAGCCGACCTATGGACCATTACAATCAATCTAGGATGTCGTAACCATATTGGTGCTTGACCCTTAAGGGATACGTCGTCCGGTCCGCAGTTTATCATGCGCCCTATTGTTGTTCACCCTCGTCTGATTATATACTGCGAGGGCGCGAAATTAATAGGCCTAAATGAAAAAACTTTGGAATTTTTACTAAGTATTAAACGTAAAAGTATAGAATCTTTCACTAAGTTTCGTTTTTAATTCATATTAGGTGGTAAATCTTAGGAAACTCATGAAAGCAAGGAAAATTATTTTGATCTGGTTGGAGCTTTTTGTTAGCTGGAAAATCGAAGATTACAGATGGAAAAGGTTTGATTTACATTAATATAGAAGTAGCTAATGAACGTGCTGGCTATCTGATGCTTAAAAATACTACAAGATTAGCTAAGTTTGTAAAGAAATGCATTGGTGCAATAGAGTATTGCGTCTACGGCAAAGGGTAAGTATTGAGCGGCTTACGAGCGATGTAGAAAACTTTGATAGCGTGATTCAGGATATTCGTCGCGCCATCTCTTAGCGAAAAGTGAAAGTCGTCACACCTCAATGTAGTAGAGAATTATTATAATGATTCCCTATCTATTTATATAAAAAGCTTAAAATTCAGCGACGGCTGAGAAAATAAACAGAATTCGACTGAAAATCATAAAATATTACACTCTGAATCGAATTACATTCTCGTTGACCCATAAAATTGGGAGTGATGTGGACCCTACTCCATACTTCTGGTTATTTTCAGTGTAATTTCTGAAATGGACTGATGTAATGGCTCACACAATATTGGGGACTGGGTTTGAGAACATAACAATAAAATCAATCAAACAACGTTAGTTCTTGATATTGGTAGTATACGGCCGGAAAAAACACATCTTGCGAACTTGAGTGGGATGAGAAGTATCTTTAGCATAAAAAACGAATGTCTTTATATATGACGATGTCTGTTATCCATCTGTTCACAAAATTAAGGATAAAGGACAAAAATAATGGTGACGAGTAGTAGCACTATGCGTTCTTGCAGATAGTATATATTTCTAATTTTTTATAATAGGATTTCTAATAAGATAAATATAAGAATAGAAAATTTCTTACCCATAATTTTGGGTTTCTTTTGGGGCAGCATAATTGGGCACTACATTCAATTTATTCAGCAAACGATTCCACTGAATTGGATTAAAGTGTAGAGATGAAGTCACGCGCCCAGCCTAAAGTATTTTCTATCACAAAAAGCTGGAACAATATCGCACAAAATTCCTGAAGTTTGCTTTCTTCTTGTTTGTTTTTTATGAAGGATCGCCTTGTTTTTCTCCTCGAAGCCTGCCGTGCATTGGCCGCTAGTAGGTTCCAAATAAAAAAAAATTATATGTTGCAAATAATAAACTCAAATATATGCATAACTACAACACTCTCTGTCTTTTTAGCGGTTCTGACCTAAAGTTACTAGAAAAAGACAAGAAGTTTACATTAAAGTAATCGAAGGAAGGCCTGTGGGGTTACTCTTGAAATCAATTCCGATCGATCGTCATTGAAATCGTTGCACACTAGCGCCTTATTTTTCCAATATTGAACGGATATTGCAGAGCTAAATGAAATTGTATAATTTCGTTGCAATCTTCTTAATGCCAAAGAATAATGCCAATAATTGCGTTCAAGAGTACCAAATCATGTGACAGTTCAGATTGGATCGGTATCGGAATTGAGATTGTTTTCAAGAGTAAGGCCACAGTAGGAGGCCTAATCACTAGAAGAAGGCGAAGACCTGATCACTATTCGAAGACCTTTCTTTCCCATCAGTCCTTAAAACGATGTTACTAGTCCTGTAAATTTAGATCTCTAATTAGATCTACCTTAATAGGTCATTCGCTCTGAATGAAGCTATACTATTTGCTTAAAAACTCGACTTGAAACAAATCTAAAACTGACACTGTCGTTGGTATTCAAATACCGTATGTAATTCCATTTCCCGTGCGACGTGATGGCTGAAGAGAGGATTAATCCTACTCGGTGATGTAACGCCAAAGAAAATTCATTTTCATAATAAGCCCGCGAACATAAATATAAATTCTCGCAGCTGTGACATAAACAACCACACTGCCACGGGAAATATATTAATTCTGTGCTGTCTTTTATTTCACTTTTAACTCCGGTTGAAAAAAGGGATGTTATAAGCACATATGTTTCTCTAATACTCCTATCAAAGTACAATACAGATAAAAAGCCTTTCAGTACCTGTTACGGTTATCTTTTTAATGTTAAATTACATTTCGTTCGTTCCTTTCGGCCCTTCACAGTCGTCGGCTGGTCATGGGACTTCCCTAATCGACGTCACTTTGAATCTTACAATTTCCTGATGTCTTCAGATCACGTTTAAGATTTATTGCATTGGCTATATTATGTGCTAGTTATTGATTGCAGTCTTAGGAGTATTACTCTTTTTTGCGTTTAGGAGTTGTTGCAATTTTCCTCGTTAGATCATCAACGAATCAATTCCTTACTGAACGCACACGAAATGCCTGTAAAAGAGAAAAATGGAGAAGTCTCCCAAAAGATGCTTCCAACCTAAAAGGCAATACATGATCACCTCCATTCTGCCAGGAGTGTACGACTGCGGGGAAGAAAAATTGCAATTTTATCAAATAACTCACTTTTTACACATTCGGCACAAAAAAACGTGAAAACCGAAATGTGCTTGATACACAAATTCAGATAAAGTCAACGAAATTTAAGTATTTGAAGGGTGGTGCGATAATGTATGTATTGGATTTCTTAGTTCCTCAGAGAATTCCCCAAAGTAAAGTCAAACACTCTTATGGAGTACTAAGTAGAACGTTCCACGAATTCAAACTAAGCTTTTGGATTTTTGCGTATGAATTTCAAGAAAATTCTGCATTAATTTTAAATTGCGAACGGTTATAATAATTTTAGCCTTACGATTAGTCTGGATTGGCTAATATGATCTAACCAACCAACCACCCAACCAACCAACGGACCAACGGCCAAATTTAAACACAGGGCTCTGTATGGATCTGTTCTAATTGTGACAAATGTACGCAATGACGATATCGTATGAGCAACTAAATTATCAGCTTTAAGGGTTTATAAATCCAAATATTTACAAGTAATCAGAACAGTCATGTGGATACAGCTTTGTACTAAGGTCATCAGTTGTAAGTATTAACATAATAAGAGTTTTTATTAAAGTACCAATTAAATCTATGTTGGCGATGACTCCATAATGAGAAAAAGTTGACAGTTTGTTAAGAGAAGAAAGCTTGGAAACAAAATAGAGGGAACACAGGACAACTTTACTAATGAAAGAACTTCAAAGTAAATGAATCGTATCTAAGGGGCAATCTGCATAAGTCAGTAAGGAGGGTCCAGTCCCAACATATTGAAACTAAGAATCCCCAAGTCAAACTTAACTTGTTTAAATGATAGCTAGTCACAGATTGTGTAGCTAGTAGTAGGTAGTAGATAAGTAGAGTCGCGAAAGACATGAAACTGGTTTGTAAAGAAAAGGTCGTAATCGTTTTATGTTAATAACTGCAAATATTATTTAGGTTATGGCCCCATTGATATAAATTTAAGCAGGTGCCGTGTGAGTTGATAACGGTATTGTGCGAAATCAAATTATTAAGGGTTCCTTGATAAAATCTATACATAATTTTTACCAGACTGCGACATTAGGAGAAGGATTAGCAATCCCAATAATCAGAGTACTTTTATGCCTCAGAATTATTTTATAACTTCGGGGTGGCAGATCGACGGTATAACCTATAGTGTGGAAGCACCTCAACAATTAACCGATGAAATATTTTTCTTGTTTGTTTCGCGCTGATTGCATGCTAATTTTGTATTTGTTTTTCAGATTTATCAAACAGTATTTATATGAAAAATAACATCACCGTATTGTTTGTCGCCACGGTCTTTTGAAAACAAATCGGGGAGAGTCGGAAATCGGGGAAATCGGGGCTGTGTCTGTGCACACTGCCGTTGATTTTAACTTGTAACGTCTATATCAAAGTCGCTTACCGTAACCCCACCTGGCCCCGATGCAAACTCAAGGTCTCAGCAGCGAGATGACTAAATAAGCTAAATAATAACACTAAATTCATGTTTCTGTCATCGAAAAAGTAAGATTCACCTCACACTGCTTTCAGTTGATCGACCTCTGAAATGTTCACAAACCTTACGCACGGCGTAGTTTTCGTGATATGTTGCTGACAAGATTTTTTGGAATGTTCAATTGTTCATAATAGTCAAAACTACGAGCAGCTTCTTAAAATTTAATACAATACACAACAATTATATAACAAGAATGAAAGATGAAATGAAAGAAATGTCGTCTTAATCTGGAATAAACTTTTTCACGTCTTCAGACCTGTGCTTCTAATACTAACTATTGATCACTACTTTGTTTTAGAACTAGTGCTCCGAACTCTTTGCCTCAATATTACATAAAATATTTTGTATTCCAATAAGTTCCGACTCAAAATTACGCTAAATTACTTTTAAATTAAATTAAATCAGAATTTCTATCGTCAATCATCTAAAGACATTTTTATTCCATCCCAGATTAAAAATTCAAAGAGTCTTAAAGGCACTTTATGGTGTAAATTCTCCGTATCTTTAGATTCGAAACTTATTTTCGTATCGCGAAATCGTCGCGTTTAATCTTTACAAAGGAAATTGTATTTTGTTTGAGCATTCAATATTTGTCGATTTTCCTTCGGCACCCTTCTATCTTCGTCGAGTCAGTAAGCCTAATGGCTCTGTTACTCTGTTTTGTACAAGGACATACTCGAGATAATTGAAATAGTGATGTATAGGAATAGGCATGTTTTAGGTGATTTGTATCTAAACATTGAAACCTACTAACTTGGTAATGAGCTTTTCATTATAATTTATTTACATTGTATGACTTTGGTTGCGATTTAATGTATAAATAAATAATTATTTCAGAAGTCTGTCATAATAATGTAAATTGAAACGTTAAACAACGATGCGTTGTCAATGTAACGGATGACAGTGATGGATGCTGATGAGGAATTATCTCCGCAGCCATTAACACGGAGATATCCATTAATCTCCAATTTTATAACGCGAAAATGTTCACCTAAATGTGGGCTTAAATTACTGTCGAAGGGTTATATTAAAAGGTTTTATCTAATTTTTATGACACTCTATAATTATGACCCCTTTGTAAGACAGACTGTAGATTGAAGCCATAGGTGATAGCTCAGTGGTAAAGAATTAGGCCTCTCTAGAGGGGTTCGGGTTCGAATCCCTGCGGCACGCACCAATTACATTCTTAAAAAAATATTTGTGTAAATTTCTGGAATTAAATATCACCTGCTGTGAAAACATAGTGAGGAAACCTGCATGCTTGAGAGTTCTCCATAACGTTTTCAGTTTTCAAAGGCATGTGAAGTCCACTAAACCGCATTAGGCCAGCGTGGTTGACTAGGGCCTATATCCTTTTCACTGTGTGAGGACAACCGCAACCCACAGATAGATATCAATAATTAAAATCAGCATCTTTACCGCTATTTGTCCTAAGATTTTCTATTTCTTAGAAACAAAAATATAACAGTTACAGTAGATTTAAGTGAAAGACTAAACCGTTTAATATTTCTTCGTGCCAGATCTGTCTCAGTCAGTTATAAAGTTTTCCAATCTCAGTTCACTTAGCGCTTCATTTTTCAAAGCAGCTACATAAAGCCGCTGACGGGTCAACGCCTCGCTGGACGTTTGATGAGAGATGCACCCAACGAGGGAGTTACGTAACTCTGGAGTGGTGTTTTCATATTTTTGAAACCAATTTAAAATTTATAAAAATACTGTCATAATTCATCCACCGCTTTTCCGAGATCCAATTCGGTTTGATAGTTTTGAAGTTTTTAACTTTTACGGGAAGTTAGAACTTGCATATCAACTCAGCATATTTCAAGGAAATTTTTAAACCGTTTGCCGAACTTTAAAATTTTCCAATCTTTTAAGCACATTTCAAACAAACTCTATCAAACTTGCAATATTAATTCAATGTACGTGTTTATCGCACATATCATCTGTGATGCACTTTCTCGTCGTAGGGATGAAGCAAGGAGTTGCATTGAGATTTTCTTTTCAAAACGATTTCATAGTAACAACAAAATACTGTGAGAAAGTTGATATCGCCAAAGAGATCTGCCTTTGCCTTTTGCCAAATACCATTCCGAGCGGAATACAAAGGCGAGAATTGCATAGCTCTGAGTGATATTGATGCAGTTCCCAACTTAAAGACAACGTCAGTTCCAGCTTATTGCAAAACTTGGGCAATCTTATCAAAGTTTATCAAGCTAGTCTGAGGTCTAGTCTGAGGTCTAATGCTCCGAACTGGTCCAGCGGTTCCGAGCGCCGTCTCAGCAATGTTTCCGGAGATATTACAGAGAACAGTTCAGAGTGTGACTTCCCTTGGATATACTGAATTCTCGGTGCATTTTCGTAGGAAAACAATGTGACTTCTTAACGCTATTAAATATAACGCTTATTATTTAGTTTCCTGTGTTCGTGGTACTAAATGTTTATTTATCTTTATCTTTTTATGTTTTAACTAATATAAAGTTGTTTACTCTTTCTCTCTACCTTCTACAAATACACGAAATTTTACACCTACTGAAGTCGCGTCACCTTGCGATATAACATTGTCAATTTTTAGCTCCATTTTAAGATTGTATCTTCTATTAGTGTCAATGAGTGATCGTCCTCGGAATGCATACAGAATGGTGTCGAGCTGGGAACTCGGGCATCCCGCAAATTAAACCCGTCTGAGAGAATATCGTACGTGATTGCAGTCCAAGGAGTAACGTCTGAGTATTTGCTGATTTTCTCTTTATATCTATTGAGCGGGTTATCACTCTTAGCACTCGTGTCTTACCGATGTTATGGGGAAAAGTTTGGTTAGAATAAAATTATCGCTGCAGGAATGCTCAAAGCATTTTGTAAAGCTCCGTTTACTCTGCCAAAGGATAATCGCAGTTTTCTCGTGAGAGTAAAAATAACATTCTAATGGGTTCGCTGATGAAAACTGGGTTTATTTTTAAACCTCAACTTTTGTTATATTTATAGCTTGTCCATCCCTCATCGTCAATTCTAAAACATATGCCAGGTGTTTGATAATAATGAAATTACCTAGTTGGCTTTACGTTAAAAAATAACTTTCAAAGAAAATATATTTTTTTCTTGCTGTGTGATGTAATAACGTACCTATGATATACTATTTCTGCGTCGAAAGTGAATATTATTCCAACAAACTTTCTCAGTATATTTCGCGCGAGAAACTCGAAATTGAATAAACTTGTGTATGTTATTATAAACATTTGTAAACAATCTTTGCGTTATATGAAACTTTTGGAAAGTGTAAGATATACTTGAATTTACTAAACGTAAAGTAATGTAGAGGTGATGTAAAGTTATTTCTTATTTTTTAGTTGGAAGTCGGTTCACATTTTTGATAAAAAATAATTTATTTGAGGTTGGTGTCTTTTGTATCAAGTATTTTGTTTTTATAGTTAAATTTTGGGACCCACCTAAAAATAGTAGGAAGTAGTAATAACAAATTTGATAACTGTCGAATTGATAACCTCCTTTTTTGAAGGCGGTAAAAAATACCAAACAGTTTCTGTAGACCCCACCGTGCAAGCAAGGCTTCCCTAAGTTCCAACACATTCACCCTTCACCCTTCCCGGACTGGGAATTGTGTTTATCCTAATCGTGCTCCAGCTTCCGAACCGGAAGTAATCGGTTCCTGCGTTCTCACGTTTGTAACTTACCCTAAATAACTCGATTTCCAAAACATTAGGCCGCGTTAAGGGATTTTTTGGCTTCAATGTGTGATAGCCCACTGGCAAAGAAGGGCTCTTACTCGAAGTATTTGGATTTTCATCCCAGTGGCACGCATGACTTTCTTAAAATGTATGTGCGCTTTATAAAGTAATATATATCACCTTCTGTGGCGGTGAAGAAAAAAAAACGTGAGGAAACGTGCATGCCTGAGAATAATATTCCCATGTGAAGTGCTCTAACCCACACTGTGCCAGGGTAGTGGTTTAAGGCCTAAGTTCTTCTCATTGTGAGAGGAGACCTGACCGTGTGCCAATCAGTGAGCTAATGGGTTACAGAAATTAGAGTGTTTGGACAGAAAGCTAAGCAGAGAGCTACTTATAGAAGCCCGAAAATAGGAAATCCGAGAGAGATAAAATTTTAAGAAGTAGCAAGCTAAAGTGGTTATGGAATAGCCGTATAGTTCGAAGGAGATATCTCGGCATTATGACTGACAAATGTCATCTCACTTTATCTCTCTTTAATCCAAAACGACAGTCCTAGTCTACTCATTAAAGAAAAATAAAGCAATAGAATCTCGAATAAGTTGTCATTAGTTCTCAGATAGGTACTCGTATTAGAGACTGAATCAGGAATTTGCAATTCGAACGTGTCGCGTAGACACCATACATTACCGCTAACGAACGAGAACGATAATAGGATTAGTATTCCAATCTCTAGTTAAGGCGTTTATCGATAGTAGGTACTTAAATAGTTTTTTGTTTGCTCTGATATAAATGGAAGGTAGTGAAGGTAGAAATTGTAAACACTATAATATGTAAAGTAGTGTATAAATAAGAAATAATCAAATTTAAATAAAATGAAAGTGATCTAATTTAATTTAATTAAGTTATTTATAAGCTCTCCTTTGTTTGTATTTCCTTACAATATAATATCTAAAAGTGGTAAATATAGATTGATCTTTTGCTTTCTAACACCTATTAGTATAAATAAACGTTTTGTCTTTGTTTTTGTCTGAGATATGGATATAAATGAATCCGCTTAATATTACCATCAAATTTGATTATAATATCTTTTGTCATCATTATACCGAGCCTTCTAATAAATTGCTTTATTTCGTTGTCTGTTTTTCTGCGGAATGTCTCAAAGCAAGGCATAGGTACTTAATTTTCTCAAACGAAGAATGAGTTTTCGTAATAGGTTTATCCTTTGATCCTCATTGCCTGTTCAAACTTGATCTCTTTTGGATGATTTACGAGTATAGCGCGGATCGACGAGCTTTGTTGCTTATTGTGATATCATAAAACAGGCAAGCTTAATATTTTCTTGTTTGTGGATTACATTATTTAACTAAATTTGTGTTAGGATGGATAAATAATTTTAAGGTATGTTTGATATCTTTTGCTATTTTTCGTTGTAATATTTCTTTTGCTTTTAATGAATTTATAACGCTTCTGAAACTTTCTGTTTTGAACATAGTTTTATAATTGTTGTAAATGGAAGTGACCTACAAATTTTCTTTGTCTTTCCTTTGTTTGAATTTTCTTAGTTTACACACCTATATTAATTGGTGGAAGCTTCGTAAAATTAAAAAAAAATATAATTATAATAATTATGTACTTCAAAATGACATTTTCCTGCTCGATGCCAACAGTCATGCTTATTTCTGTTTCCTCATAAGCTCTCTTCAAGGGCAGAACTTGGTCCATTCTTAAAATTCTTTTTTAACCGACTTGTGGAGGTTTTGTGTTTTTCTTTCTCGGAGACCAAAGGACTCTTTTATTTTCTTTGAAAAACCGTTTCTACTTCAAAATGTAACATGTCACCAGAACGCAGTCCCATAGAGTTAAATGTTGTTAATATCCGAGAACAAATGGTCTCTACTCTGCGCGCGTTATGGAGATTGAGATAGTGGGAATGGCCATTCCGTGCGAAGTAATTACTCGCATTACCTCGCGTACTACAAATGAAGTAGGTACTCGTACGTGTAGGTATACGTACTCCGAACCGAGTATGTTCGTGACATTTATACAGACAATGGTACAGGATACAAATTATTATTTGAAATGAGGCTTATAAATATTAAATGCAATTAATAAATTTAAAACAATGTACATTAGGTTTTTTTTATTTTGGTTAAAATTTAATCAACGGCATAATAATATAATAATATAAGAGTATCTAAGGTTTATGAGCGTTTTTGAATGAAACGCGTAAGTTACCCAAATACAGGGGATAGATGTTACATTCATCCTTTTTGTATTATATTGTAACATCTAATGAGTCTTCTTCCTTTACGGCGAGATACCTTTAAGGGTCCAGGACCGAGCGGGGAGGCCCATGTCCAGCAGTGGACGAAGAGCGAAAAAGAAGAAAAGAAAAGATGCAAACAAATTACTTCACGGGTATAAAGTCCGTAACGGAAATAACAAAACGACTGCATAATTGCGTTAACGTTTAACCTATTAAAGTGTCACTAGACTAGTGTAACACCAGTAAATTTCTTCGCTAGTCAGGAACAGGAACTTGTAGCTCATTTGTAGGAAGCCACTAAGTATGCTAATCCATTCCCGCGGTGGCTCGGACTTACCAAAACGTAAAATTAAATGAGCTTAAAAGTTTCATGATCTTTTAAATGTTTGAGTAATCAGATTTTCTTGTAGACATTGAAGGAAATCGTGTTAAAATGTTCAGAAATGTAAGAAATATTGCGTTGCAACGTCATGTTCATACGTATCCACTGTGGTAAAGGTCTAAAGCCGTTCTTTTGGACGTGATTTCGTACGAATTCAACTCGTGCGTATACGTGCGTTCACACACGCACAATCCCGACCTTAGAAATACTATGGGAGCGCTCACACTGCGTGCGAGTTAGTCGTCCGTCAACTTAGTAACTCTAAGTGTGAGCGCACCTTTACGCATGACTTGAATTCGTACAAAATTGCGTCCAAACGGAACGCGGCCTAAGTGTTACCGTGGAAATGTTCCATTTAATTTTTCTACTTCGTGAATCGCACAAAAGGAAATTTACCGATCTCCCGAGTGGCGCAAAAAGCATCCATTCATGTTGAAGACACTTCATAAATGAAAAACTGTTAGTGATTCTGTCCGAGGAGAGTAATCTCTAATACTAAAGGCCATAGAAATCAGAAGTAGATAGAATGGCTATTGGGTGAGTGAGAATGATGGAATAATAAAAAAAATAATGTTTATTCCTTCAACAAATACGTAAGAATTAGTATGAGGCAAGATACCCCTTTTAAGCATAATGTGCCTGTAGTAGGAGCCTCTGCTCTTCCACAAGTTATAAAATCACATAAAAAACATAACATAAACTCCAAAAACATAAAGCCGCGTTTTCACTAGGTGACTTGTCACAGAGCCATATCGCGCGACATTCACATGAATTATGTTTAACTGCGATTTTATGGTAGAATGTCGCTCGACATTTGCCTTGTTCACACTTAATGAGCTTACTAATATGACAAGTCCCGCGACTCTAAGATGTGGCCAGTCCCGAAAAGTTTGGAACGTGAATGCCGTTAGCTACGGCAGTTACGGTAGATAATTGTTGCCGCTCTATGTACTTATGTACTTTTCCTATGCTTATACATACACTCATCCCGGAGGGCTGTCTAAATGACAATAGGTGCTTAGTTTTACTGAAATCGGGGATAATGCGGAGACTGTGTTTTTCTTGTAAAATGTTGCTGTTCCATTTCTCAACATGGATTTCGTTTTAGAGACTAGAAGTTGACGTATAACGTAAGCATAAATGTTTTTTTCTGATTTAAAATTGTTTGACGAACTTATTACGGGAGAAGGTTACATTGTCTCAATTTATGATAATTCACTTTCAATTTTAAATTTACATTTAAAACAAATTATTCATAGTAAGTATAGTATCATCGTCGATATACTAATCTATACATCCCATATACTCGTATTATACTTACACAGAGTCGGCCACACAATATTTCTGTGGACGGGCACCATCTAAGACTAATCCACTGTGGAATATCTTGGGAGCGGATGCATGTATTGGTAAAGGGATCACAACAAGAACTTAATGGTATCCCTTGCACAAGAGTTAAACGTAAAATGGATTACGACCAAAATGGTTCGAACAACCTGTTTAAGAATGTCGTATATTATTTTCCTTCTATCGTAGAAGAAGGGCTCCTGTTCTCAGAAAAAAATAGAAAGCATTAAACCATGTTACAATTTACTTCATTTACAATACTTGAGACAACAATAGTTAGTCATATCTCATAATGTGAATTACAGCAGTGTTGTAAACCAATTTCGATTTTCTTCTGTAAAGTTTATAATCTCGTTTTTAAGTTTAGGTTCCAGTAATAATCGATCTTAAACTGTGTCATGAAAGTATAGTTGCCGTCACGAGTGGTGAGCAGAACTTTAATTGGTTGTTTTGATATTGACTGCGCTGCGGTGCACACGATTGGTTCGACAAACGTCAGTTCGTCAGCGTGCGTCGTCTATTGGTCCAGCATGTTTTTTCGGCTGCTGTACATTGGCTGCAAGTATACAATATCCCTAATACTGATAATCTTGCTCACGACTCATGATGGTTACTATACCAGGCGATCAGAAGGAGGGCGGTACACTCGCCTGAGCCGTGGAGATAGCACGCGTCGCTGCCCTCACTTGCTCTGACTACTTGTATTTATCTCCTACTCATAAATTTATATAGCCTCAATTGTTTTTGTTTTCAACCGGTTAATTCACTCCGGTGAGCTACGTAACTTTGTACCAATGTGCCAAATATCGGATTGAGCAAGATAAGAAAGAAAAAAATAAGAAAGATCTTGAGTTTCAGTTGGAAAGTTGTTACATGATTTTTTAATTTCGTAAATACAACATACACGACAGCCGTCATCTGTATTAAAAAGAAAAGAAAAGATTTATTTTAAGGTTAAAGGAATGGTAAACAAAAATTTTTTTATTGAAATGTGATAAGTTGGTTGCTTCCCAAATTCAATCAAATCCCGATCAAATGATCAGATTTAAGGAAATATTTCTTTATACGTAGGTTTTATACAAGAGTGAAACAAAAGGTAGATATTATTCGGGAAACACACTAAAGAGCAATTCTTGGTTTTGCGAATATGGAGAAATCGTTCGATATTCAAAAGACTGACTAAGGCCGGGCTTAGTTTGGACGCCTTTTCGTACGAATTGAACTCGTTCGTATCGACGTAGTTGACGTACGACTAACTCGCACGCAGTGTGAGCGCTCCCAGTATTGCTATGGTCGGGATTATTCGTGCGTGAACGTATATACGTACGATATACGCATGAGTTGAATTCGTACGAAATCGCATCCAAACTGAGAGCGGTCTATGAGTACCTTCGTAGAAATAGATTTCAATTCTGTTAAGAGTTCGGTTCTATAGGTTATATACCAGGTGTAGGATGATCGCTAGCAGAACGTTTAGTGATCTGCCGATACGCTTTCTGAGAAATGAAAATTCCCGGCCCGAAAAAGACGGAGATAAATTACCGTGACTCGGAACAAAACAAGAAAATGCGACGTAAAAGAACGATAGATAAACCAGAACATTCTGCGTATACAGACTATAACTCTTAATATCGAAGTAGATCTTAACATGGAACAGCATATATCACACGCAAATAAACTGGGTACTCGTGTATTTTATTGGATTGAATTATTCAACGCTCATTTTTCTACACAATTAAAGTAAGAAGAACTATTAAGTACATAATAAATCAAATTGGAATAAAATATTTCACATGAAAATTTGAATCTCTTAACGTTACGACTATTAAACTACACTCGCAAGCCACGTTAAAGAACCACAAAATATAAGTAGTGACATATGTTTCACTATGTTTCTTAAATTGTAGGTAAGTATGTATGTGACATATTTACAGAATGTAGGTATATTCTACAAACTCGCAGAACGTACATTGGACAAAACAGCATTGCGTTAAAATTATTTCATTTCAAATCGGCAGGTCACATCAAAAGAACGAAATACTTACAGAACGTGTTATGATAAACACGTTAAAACTAATTCATGTCTAATCAGCAGATCACACCAAAATATCAAATACTGTCTTTACCAATTACCTAAATGTTAATAGTCTAGTTAATGTAATACTAGTGTAAGAAACCAAAGAGCCTGGACAATCGCTATAATTGTCTACTAAGTTTCGTGGTGCTGACCTTTAGCCTTAGGTATTCGAAGGGGAACTAAACAGAAAATATGGGAACAACAGAAATACTTAGCGAGATTATTAGCTCTGTATCCTAATAAGGCGTTAAGGGTATTGCTCTCAGAAAATCTCGAGAAAGCAGAGAGGTATAAAGACACACAATTTATTGGCTGTTATGCCCCACTTACGCGTGTGGATGGAAATATGTACAGGAATACAAGTGGGATTGGAATATTTTTCTGGCAATTTTGTTTGGTATCTTTCCTTTACTTTTCCGAGTCGGATTGTTTTCGAAACTAATCGATGGAAGGAATCGACACGGTATTAGTTATTGAGGTAATCGCGGTCTTTTTGCGAGGATATATAATAAGGATACTATACCAGTTTTTAAAATGTAAAAAATATTATGCTATTACCTTCTGTTTTAGAATTTAATTGAACATATATTATTTATATTTAAAAATGGCTTAAAATAAGAAAGGAATTAAGTACCAGCATTAAGTTTGTCGTATGGAACTAAAGTTAAAAGTATTGCAAATGAAATAGTTCTGCACTTGGTCACAGTACTTCTGCAATGGTCGTCCAAATCTTGCCATAAATTAAAATATTTAAAAACAGTTTCTTTACTATAAAACTTATAAATTAAAATATTCAAATTGACCGACCTACAAAATTTTTAAGAAAGAGCTACGGTTACAGTGAAGCTATATTTTGAAGAAAAATCTGATGAAAATGGAATAGCCGAAGTCAAAGAAAATGTTTGTAGGAAAAGTGGAGCTTAACCATACAATAGAGCCTATGGTACGAGTAACAATAGGGCTGCTAAGAAAGGCTAAAGTGTAAGGATTATGAGGATAAGGCCACAACGCTTCTTATTTACGAGTATTGCCCTCTAGCGGCGGATTATCGGACTAAGCTTCTAGAACCGTCTCCTATAAGCTGCGCAGACAGTAAATGCCGATATTAATGGCGCTGACGGGGAAGGTATCGAGATCGCTCGACATTGTTTAATCGGGCTAGTCCCTTGGTGATTATTACTGTCAGTATGGATAGTGTCGTTTGAGATCGTTGTCAGGGAAAAACGGTCTGTAATATGGTCAGCCTTATAAAGTATGGCTTAGCTTTTGATTTCAGTGTTTGATAAGTCGGTAATGATTTTACGATGTGTAAATTGGAGAGCGAATTGACTGAAGTACGAACGAACATTCATCCAATTTAACAATTATTTATTTTAGTAGCCGTCTACTTTTGGGCGACGTAAAATGAGCAATGTCCTGTATGTTGCGCGGATATATTCACCTTCACAATTATCATCACTATGACAGAGTTTCGTTTCTCTTTCTCTCATAGATTGCAGCGAGAACCTTTTTTATAAGGTGGTTTAATTTTTTGTGAACTGTCTGAATCCTAAGGAGTAACAACGCGCCAACTGAATAAGTGCTTTTGATTTATGATTGCTGAACATACTCGTATACTGGCCTGAATGCTAGTTTGCTCAGCAATATTATCAGATACTATTCTAATAATCCTGAAAATCTTATGGTTATCCTATTTCCCTTTAATAGCAAGTTACACAGCATCACTTAGCGGTCAGGTTACTTTAGGAATAGAGCCTTCTCGTTAGCAAACACCTCACGAAAGGTATATCGCTCTTGGGTCACTAGGAAGTATTCAAAGTAGGTAAAGAAAAATGTAGTGTATTTATTCACAGTGAAGGGCGATAATCGCTTGAGGTTAATGCAAGAGTGTTTGCGGAAATGGAGTCGATACTTTCCTTGTAATTCAAAATTATTCGTTTTGCGTTTCCAGGAGCTATTTTGGATTTGTTTGCTTTATGTGAGTAATATAACATGCGTTTGTGAATATGCTCCGTAAAGCAAATAAACGATATCCATAAGTGTAAGGAAAATTGTGGCTAAAATATAGACCCTTTTAAAGTATATCTATTAGCATTTTTATTGCTAGTTCCGATATTAGACTCAAACTCAACTCAAACTCAATTGCAATTGCATCATCATCTCCACAGTTGTTTGAGTTTGGAAGCATAACCGACAGAACTGCTTTACGTGCTTTGATATATTAGTTTGGATTAACGTCATCGAAGTATGTCACTTCACTAAAGCTTAGCTTTAAGCTTTAATTTCATAACTTTTTTATGCTGAACCATATTTTATTGTGCTACAAATAAATTTTAGTCCTCTGAATCATAAATAATAATATGGTTTTTTGTATTCAATAGGAGATATTTCAATAGATTCGCCATAAACCTGGGGAGATTGTCTCCCCAGAAGGATGTCGCGATGCGTTTCAGATATTGGACGGAGGCGCGGCGCCAGAGCGGCGGTGTCGGCTTGTAACCGGCTCACACTCATGGGACTTTACTAACTACCAGCTTACCGGAGTAGGCTTTACTACCTACCAAGCTACTTTCATATTTATATCACCTTGTTGTGTCGTTGAAGGAAATCATAAGGAAACTATTTCTCTGAGAAAACATTTTAGGTTGTAGAGCCATAGTATCTCAGTAGAGTAGGTAGTCCCTTACCATCGCCCTCTGATGACACTAAGTTTTTCTTGTCTTGTGTTTCGGCTGAGGTGGTATAGTTGCCGGATACTCTATTTGAAGCAAACACTTGAGCCCTCACGTATAGCACATGTAAGATCTCAAATAGGATTTTTATGCTATATGAGGTTGGACGTGAGAGAGTTTACGAATTAAATTCATTTGTGATGATTTATTAAGTGCAGTATCTGGGGGGGTGACTACAGCATACTTACATTGAACCTACATCACTGTCATTGTGAGACTCTGTAGTGGGTTATTAATGGGATACTGACTTACATTGCTACTCACAAACTCCCATGCGTCAGTGTGTGCTTACCTTATTCGCTATGGAACGCCATACATTGCTTTCTTATGGGGTAAATGGATATCCGAGTTCCATGGGCGGCCAATGATTGACTTATCACTGGGGTGGCCTGTCCCTTACACTGTTATTTGAGAAATAATGACACGGAGAAACGATTATGTAGAGGAAGGAGTAAAATTCTATTTAACTATTTGTTTAGTTCTATTGGATCTGTTCTGATTTCAGGTCAAATGAACAAAATTCGATAAAATATATTCACAAATCGAAATGCTGCGCAGCTACACATTAGTAGCTATGCCAATACAAAGGTACATATTTTTAATGTTTTTCTTAACTAATTCTGAGTAAATCTTTAATTTTGTACTTAATTTTTTAATTATTCTTTCATAAACTTGTTTGTGTGTAAATGGATTTATTTTTTGAGTGAAAAATGGGAATAATTTCATACGGTGGTTAACTACCTATTTTTGGAGGCTTACTCAAATCCAATAAAGAAGTTGTTGCTAAGTCTCCACCTACATGATTTATCGGTGAAAATACTGCGTACATAGTAAACAAGTTGTTTGTTGGGATCGATCAACTAAGGTCGCAAGTTATTAATTACACAACAACTAATCATAGCGACGCGCGTTTGGTTAGTTCTGAAAGGAATGATAACGATAAATGTTAAGATCATAAGCTTTGGATGATTTTCCTTGGCAAACATGAGAAGGCTTTCTGTCTACGAGCCCAGAAATTTCTATAGACACTGAAAGAAACAATTATTGTCAATAGTCCAAATACATAATTTTTTAAGACGAAAAATTGCCTAATTCATTTTCATTCATTCATTCATTTTCGAAAATTATTTTGTAATAGACAGTTGACTTTTCACAAATATATTGCTGACTTAATTCCCAAAAGCAACATAATAAAAATAAAAAAGAATAAGTTCGCGCAAAAAGAAACAAATTTTTGGCATAATTCAAACCTTTTGCATGCGATGCGCACTTAACCGGTTAAATTCAGACTATTTCGAAAATTGCAAGCGAGTATGAGTAAAGAGCAAACGTGTGAGTTTTCATCGCACGAACTTTACCTGGCCGTGTCAGTTTTAGTGATATTCATGAACTAAATAAAAGTTTTTAGTGCAAGTAACTTTATTCTAGTAGTAACTAACTATATGTTCGGGTTTTACTGCTCCTCTGGGGAATGAAAAGAAGAATAAAGTAAAACACGTTTATGAATTGCTTCACAGAACTAAAAGGAGCTAAATAAGCGGAAATTTAAATAAATATTTTAAAATTAAATTAAAAAAATTTTACTTAACGTATTTATTAGTTAATTAGTGTGAATCAAATCTTGCAAGCTACATTCTGGTATTTTCCAGTGTGCGATTGAGCTGGAATTTCGAATACACCTTAAGTTCCGATGATCAAACCATCCAAAATGGCCGCCGCGACAAAATGGCGGACTTCATAGTTTTGTAAAACTCACCATAATGAGTATCAAAATTTAAACTTTCCGTATTTGCCCAAACATTAGATTGTCTTAACAGCAGCTCAACTATACCAACAATAACTGTAACTGTAAGCCCCTAAGTGGTGTTAAGAAGCGATTACATAAACATATAACACTATATAGAACACGTAAACAGAACATAAGTGCACTTAAGCCGATACCGCTTAGTGAGTCCTCTCAAGGTGTTCTCAGAACCGTTGTATAAGTTGTATGTGTTTGCATATCTATGTTGGTCTCAAAGAGAATTAGCTCCCTTTAGTTTGGAAGTCAGATATTTGGAGCTATTAATAATTAACCAGCACTTTGGCTACGGTTTCACGCCCAATTATCAAGGTAAGCCACCTACCATTACGTGCTAGTTTACAAAGCCTTATATCCAAAACTGTACTGAATCTGTAGGTGTCATCTTATTAAGAAATACTTTTAGGTAAAACATTTCCGTCTTCAAATTCCCTGTAAACGACGGATTATACAGCGGTAATAGGTACATTTCCAAACGGACTAAAATGCTTCCACTCGGTACAAAACCCATAAAACCTGTAGACGCCATTTAGTTTTACAGAAAGATCTAAAGCTCACATTCGACAAAATCAGATATAAGTTACAGCCAACGAAATCCTCTTTTAAAAGAGGTCTATTTTCCATTGTATCTTTACGACCATCAAAGCAAATGAGAGCTCTAGAAGGGCCGTTTTCCCGCCAATAAAAAGCGTGTACAGCCGAATCATCCGCACTGACTTGTTGTGTCATCGTCTTTTATTGACGTCCCATATTTACGACTATACTAGCCCTTGGCACTGGATCGGTTTTTTTGTGTTAAGCATGCAAACATATACGTACCTAATAAACTGAAGTGGCAATGGGCTTGCCACATCATTTAAAGGACCAATAACCAATGGTGAAATTACTTGAAAGAGACAATCGAACACCGGTGGATTCATAGGCCCAGGACCAGTGGCGTCGATTAGGGGAGGCCCATATCCAGCAGTGAACTACGAAGGACAGAAAAAAAGAATAAGAAGAAAGGACTTAATTATAAAGACATGACTTAGTCATAACACTTTCGGTGTAATGGTATAACAAAGTAGTAATAATTATACTGTAACAGATAAATTAATATAACCATAGCCATAGATTATCCAAGCGGTGATAGCCCAGTGGCTTAGAATTCGACCTCGAATCGAGGGGTCCGGGTTCGAATCCCAGAGGCACGCACCAATGACTTTGTAAAAAAAAGTTATGTGCGATTTATAAAATTAAATATCACCTGCTGTTACGGTGAAGGAAAACATCGTGAGGAAACCTGCATGCCTCTCTCAGGCATGCAGGTTTCCTCACGATTCAAAAAAAAAATGTTCTCAAAGGCATGTGAAATCCACCAACCCGCAGAAGGCCAGCGTGGTGGACAAAGGCCTACATCCCTCTCATTGTGAGAGGAGACCCGACCCTGTAGTGGGTCATTAATGGGTTACTGACATAGATTATCCAGAATTTAACAAAAACAGACAAACAGTGGATCAAATCATTTTAAATAGTATTCAGTTAGGTGGAGATTGCCTTTCGGCCAATAAATATGCGCGTCCGATACGCTGTCGTCGTTGAAGGTATGAGAGTAAGAGCTACTTAATTTACAGAAGTTGAAAAACATTCTACTGTTAAGATACTTCAAAACATTTTTGCTTACAACTTTTTCACCTTGCTTTTGGTTCATGGCAATCGATTTGTATTAAATGTCGAAAAAATAATGGAAAAAAGCATTAAATAAAAGGATGTTTTTTTATTTTCATTTTACTACTTTGATTGGGAATTTAGTGTACAAACAGTTAGCTTAGGTTCGACCTACGGAACCTGCGGAATATAAAAAATACAGTCACAACTAGGCTTTGAAATGGAATCAACATAGGCTTTGTTTAGGAACAGTATTACTTCTTATTTATGCTTCTCTATTTTATACGCAGAAGTACTTATGTTGTAACAACAAACATATATCACCTAAGGCAATATTATTATTTGTCAACGATGTTTGAACGCAATTGAACTTCTTTCCTTGTGAACTCTATGTTGGAGAAGCAATGACGTAAATAAAGTGTCCGTTAACGTTACGAGGTTATCTAGAAACTGGCCATCTGTGACGTCATTAAAGCCTTTATGAGCTTATATTCGCTCCTCATAACCGAATGCTTCGTGAAACTTTATAAGGCGTGAAATTTTATGAAAATCCTTTGAAGATTCTCAGATCATATTAAGCCAAGAATTCAATCTACGAGATTGCGTTTAGCTCGTGGAACTCGTTACACAATTATTACAGCTATTTTGTTGGCATTAAATGAAACAGTGGTTTTAAAAGTTATATTTTAGGGAAAATATATTTTCTTCACTTCTGAGTTGAGCAACGTTATCAACGTTAGCAACGGGGTCAATACTTGGATTTTCTCGGTTTATGCTATTTTAATTGTTATTCATTCTTTCATAAACAGTTATTCAGATATTTCGATACATGGTTTTGTTCGTGGTAGTACCTACGATATATCACTCTTAACATGACCTCTTAACATATTGTATTCTATATCATAATAACCTGCTCGTTTTCAAATACTATGTGCATTTTTAAATTTGTCTTTTCCATTATAAAGCTAAAATGAAGTTGACATTTGCACTCCAACTGAATAATATTTTAGTTGTATCCTTAAAAACCTCCACGAGGTCAGCAGAGCACTGCTCGTAAAAAAATCTGCTTTTCGGCTTATAATAACGTCTCACTGAGTCCAGTTTCAATGCCATATACATTACTATTTTCTTTGCAGAAATACGATACGTGACATTTTCTTATTTTGTTTTCAGACAAATTTCATATTTTTGGCTTGTTATAACAATTCGCTAGGTTTTCAACCAGCTGGTGTAGAAGAGTACAACGGAAGAAAACTGCAATTTTGTGGATTAAAAGAAAAAGTTAAATTCAGTTTCACATGTAATTGATTTCGACCTTTTCTATACGCCCTTAACGGGTATACGACACATTACAAGTCATCTGTATATTTCTTTTTAATGCGATTGATTGCTTCCCATGGAAAGAAGAAAGAGAAAAAAGTGAGCTGAAAACTTCTACTAACAATTGAAAACACTATTTTCAACTCAAATACATTCATATTACACTGTATGGCATACTCGTATATGGCTAGGCCCGATAAGGAGCACACGTGACAGATATCGTGTAGCAACGACACGTAGAATAAGAATGAGATAGCAGATAAACCGTAGCAGTAACATTAGGGTACGGAATCCTAACAATGATAAATCTCACTAACACTGTGCCGCCGCCCAAACTTCACCATTCTTACAATTTCGTAGGTAATTTTCTACTACATCACGCGCTCTCAGACGATTTCTTTGGGTGTATCTCTCTGCTGATTTATTCATCGCCACATTGGGCCATTTGATGTAACAAGTACTCGACCTTTGCAAGGAAAGGTCGGCGTAGAGTGTCAGTCAATAGAAACTCCTCAAGTATAAGGCATACAAAAGAAGTAGATAGAAAGTCAATAACAATATATTTGACAACCTCATATAGGATTTCTTCTCTGTTTGGGTATTGAAGGCCACCTAACATCAGGTGCCCTGTTTGCTACAAAATTAGGCAATTACAATTAAAAAACAAGCGGCATTTGTGCACCACGCATTCTATCACTCTTACTTCCAGGTGCGATGAAAGTGATAGCATATTTGATATAGGCTCAGTTTAGCAGAATATAGGTGTACGACTGCTCACATAGCCGTTCTATCTACTTCCTATTTCTATGGTCGTAAGGCAAGTCTATTCAAAAAAGAAATCTGAACTAAATGCTAATGATTTGTGTTGGTTATTCCACATTTATTCCGAAAAATTACCTATTTTACAAAATAAAATTACCTATCTTTTTTATTTCTGACATAGTAGCTGGTGCCATTACGCCTGGCATGTGGTGTTTTCCTTTGCAATCAATTTGAATATTGAAGAAGATTGTACGTTGTCTTCCAAATTATTCAATAACAATACAATCGAAAAGAAGACATTTCAAGCCAATACGCTTGGTAGATAAGGCTTCGATAAGCCTCAAATCAAGGAAAAAGCCTCAACGATATGAGGGCGCTTCTGCCTATCTCCAGCCGTTGCCGAACAATCTCTTTCCGACGGATCTCTTTGATATTCAATATGTAGTCCCGTTTAGCATACAGAGCGTCGCGACAGAGATGTGGACGCTAACGACTTGGTTGCAGGTGGGAGATACGAAGATTAGGGAACAAAGAGTGTAATTTTCTATAAGAAAGATGTTCAATTCACCCTGGTGTCATACTTACAAGAAATTTATGATTCTTTTGATTTGAATTAACAATAATGCTTTAGAAACTTGAATTTTTTTTATTATAAACACAATTGCACTTAAATTCTTCTATAACAAAGAATCTTCTTATGGCATCGTACCCAAAAGCGTTTTGGGCAGTGGCATTACCAATCCCAGATTTTTAAGTGAAACGGCTGCCAGCACTTTGGTCACCCGAAATGGTGATAAGCTTGACAAAGATGTAATTTATTCTTTTTAGACACGATAAAGAAAATTTTGTCCGTTAATACCTGATAATTATGATAACCCCAGAGGTAGAATTTGTGAGCTTTAGAAAGGTCGCTGAACACTTTTCCTAAATACTATCAAATCGATTGATATCAATTATTCTATTACAATGTTATAAGAGACACAAACAAATACACAAAAAATCAAAATAAAAAGAAACATGTTTTTGAATTTTACTAAGTAATCGCTCGTATTACTAGTATTTTACTAAACAAGGCTCGATCCTTAAATGTGATACCTATGAGGATTGTTATTTTTTTCACAAATAGTTACAGTTGAACTCAACATTAAATCAAAGAGAAATTTGGAGCATTTTCTAACAAAATATGAATTTCCAGGACATTCATAAAATGCAAATAGAATCAAATATCATCCGTTCAGACGAACAACCGTTCCCAAAACTTGAACCAAATAAAAATAGAATATGCATGTGATGACGCTCGTCGCATTTGCAGTCTCGGAACGTTTTCAATGGGACAAATCCGCGCGGAATATTAATGCAGCCTTTTGTATTTCCAGCGTAAACAGTGTCACTGAAAATTATGCAATTTTATCGCTTGGCAAAGCATTGGAGAAAGATAAGAAATGGCTGAAAATGTTAACGCAAACTAAGTAAAGTCAAAAGTCATGACAATGCAAAATGTTGCTAATTTGTTTTGTCATAGAATTTGAGTGACCTGTCTACTCTCTCTATTTTTCGACTCCTAACCACTTGGTTGTCTGAAAGAGATTGCTCTTAGCGATTACCGCCATTTGTGCATTGCCCTATTTTTGTTATTGATTCTGTCTGTTTCTCTCTATGTGTGTGTACAATCGAGTTTTTATTTATAAAAATTTACATTCGTAATAAGACCACTTCATGACGACGTGAATGAATAACCCGAGAAATGATAGGAAACTATTAGATTTCGAATTTCGGATTAGTATCGATTACAGGTAAATTTTAGGGATTTAATCCGTTGAGTTTGCCCGAAGAAATACCTACCGTTTCGTGTTTGGTGATCATGACTTGTAGTGACCACTTCAAATCAGGTGGTCTGCACGCCCGTTTTAAACTAAGTGACTTACTTATAAAATAGCAAGCATAAGCTAGTTTTTAACATACCTACATGATAGCTTTATATGGCTACATATTTTTTGTACTGTCACGTTCACTACTACTTCCATAGTTTTTTTGCTTTCTGTGTATTTTACTGCCCGCACGTAACAAAACGTTCGAAGACGACTGTAACTTAATCTGTTCACTAAAACTGGGTGAATTAGTTCTCGGAGACAAAGTGGAGTTGTTGTCTCTTGTTCTTAGTTTTGCTACTTGGCCAAAGTTTCTTCGAGCGGATTCACCTTAGCGGTGTTAATTAAAGAGAACCCACCTTTGATGATAGCCTTTAGAAAAGTAAAAGTATATTTAATTTAATTAATTTCCTAACTAAAGTAGTCCTAGTAAATAATTGAATTCTGTTCTTCATTAAAAATGTAGTATCAAACCCCGAACCCTTAAAAGATTTTTAATTAAATAACCTATCGTATTTTATCTCATCAGTCTTAATTACTTACCTCTTTCGGTTTTTCTTTTAAAATTATGATATCGAGTGTTTCAAAATAATTAAGTCGTGGTTATGATAAATCCTTTTTTAACTTTACTTTTATCTATTTATCTATCATTTCACGTATTCTGCAAAATATACATTTTCGATTTAAATTTAAATGTTGTACACGTGCAACACTTTACTTTTTACTTAAAAAAAATTATGCAGCCGTGAAATCAGTGAACATCAAATAGTTTACTCACAATGAGAAGGATCACAATGGTGGGACTCTGATGATGAGATCCAGTGTGTATTTGTATTTAAACTACTTTAATTTGTAACATTCCAAACGCGTTTTAATGAAATCAACAATGTAGCACTCAAACAAACTATTCAGCTGTAATCTCTTTGCCGTCGTATAAATCGCGTATAGTTGTTGAATTAGCAGAAGCGTTCGCACTCGTAAAACTCCACTCAAACTGTTTGGAAACAACAAACTAACTTTGTTTTGTTTTAACTTAACCTATTTTCGTATCCTGAACAGATGAAATTAAGGCCTTTATTACAATGATAATAGTCGTAATTTTTTTATAACTGTAGTTTAGATGCTCGGGCTGATCCTTTAGTTAATTAAGTAGACTTTAGTTAAGAGGATTTAAATTCAATTTAATACTATAAGAAGCTGATGTTAGCAAGATTAGTTTAAGTCTCATAGCTAATAGCTTATGACATTTTTCAATCGGTCAAGTATCAATCAGTCTTCACACAAAATCAAATTAATGCACCGCTATGTTTCAATGTGAAAGAAAAACACACAAACACTCTACTACCCCATCGCTAACCGCTAAAGTTATAACAACCTAGCTTAGAAACGTATCCAGAAATTATTAGATTAGTGCGTTTAAATTAAAAACAAACAAACACTTCAGCTTTATTGTTTTAGTACAGATATATCGTAAAGTTTCTTTCAAACAGTGGTTTTGCTATTACTGACGACTATAATAGCCGCATCTAACCTTTCTCGGAAATCCAAACAAAAAACACACGAGCCTACCTGCCTCGAGGCAGATAATGAGGACGCTATTTATCTGCCTCGGATGAAGTTGTGGGTTGCGCAACAATGAGATTTGATACTTAAGGTACTCTCAGCAAGAGATGGCCTAATTAGGACGACGGCTCAGGTTTTAATTAAACTTTTTACTTACCGGGCAAGAAAGCTGCTTTGAACTTATGTATGTTCTTGTTTCTAAAACTTTTGAATACCTGTTTTTAAATCCGCTGGAGTACTGAGCACAATGTAGTATGTCACTAGAACAAAATCATTTGGTGAGCTGATGGAAAAGTGGTATCGAAATTTATGAAATACTAGCTGTGTGTATTATTATTATTGAAACTTTCAAAAATAATAAAACACACAGCGATCGGCATCCATCTAAAAGGAAACCAATGTTCTGAGAATTGAATCAAAAGGTGTATTGCCTCTATTGTTGACATTTTCTGAGAAACTAGTAGAGCTCCATAATAATAAAATAACAATATCAACACCGCTCTGGTTACAGAAACCAACTTCAATTAAAAAAAAATGTAATAAAAATAATTGTACACTTTAATTATCATTTCACGAGCACGACTGTTAATTAATTTCTTACTCATTTTAACGGGTAACAGGTAACAAAACTAGACAACAAAACTCAACAATAAAACAAAATAACAATAACAAAAAGCTATAGGTAACAAGTACTCGATGCGCGTAAGCACGTAAGCGCGGACTGACCTTGCGAACGGTCTGACGGTGCACGTCGACTACGTCACCAAGATGGCCGCCAATCGCAATATCAACTTGCGGGGCTTATAAATCATGTTTTCTGAACAAATTACGTCAGAGTTTCCTTATTCTCAAGCAGCGGGGCGCGTCAGGCGGATGACGGACGGGAATTTTTAAACGAAAACGTGAATGAAATAGTAATTTGGATCATGTCGTTGACATTTTTGGATTGCGTTCTGAGAAGTATGATGACAGAAGCTTTGGGTGTGTGCTTTGGGTGTGGGTTACGCGTTAAACTGAAATATTTCTGTTTTAGATTGTATTATTTTATCTTTGGCGAAGATTTAAAAATTTTATATGAGCACAAAAAGACATATCGGGGTATCTCTCTGGCAGATACACCTTCCTTAATAATGACATGTTTTATAACTTCTACTTTATACGACTATTTCAGTGAGTACTACGACTACGAGCATGTGTTCCTACCCGCGCCAATTTCCATGGATGACTAGTTTGATAGTAACTGAGTAGCAAAAGGGCTCCTGATGCTTAGTGGTCACTGCAGTCCATGGACGCCAGCGTCCAACTTAAATTAGAGAAAAAATCCTATCTGAGGTTGTATGCGGGTGCTTTGCTATTCTTGAGGGTAAAGATATTCGCCTCAAAAGTATTGAGCCACATCGCCGCAGCCGATACATCAGGAAGGATATTCTACTTTACGACGGGTTAAGAGGCTGGCGGTAAGGTCCCCAGACGAGCTATCGTGGCTCTACCCAAACTGAAGTTTATCTGACGACAAATAACTTTGATTACAGGATATTCCTTTTCATCAGAAACATATACAGTGTGCCTCGGCCCTCGCTTGACCATTTTTTACGTCCTTTGTCCAATGATTAATGGACATCAATCCCGTGATAAATGGACTGCGTCTTGGATAATGTCCCCGGGATGGTAATGAGGTCTTCTGAGTCAAATGGCCATTTGATGTTTGCTCTATTCGTAAATGTCAACCAAATGTTTAGCGCACCGTTTGATTACCGACTTCAAAAAAGGAGGTTATCAATTCGACACGTAGGCTGTATGTATGTAATATTGTCAGTGCTGTACAATTTTTACATACGAGAGATGTATCTCATGTACGATGACTAGAAACATGTATAATGTGTATGTTCTGAATAACAAACGACTAGGGTTACTCAAATTCAGATGTGCGAAATATGTCAAGTGTGATCTATTATTCTGGTGGGAATACCCTTTTGTGTTACGGTAGTATCAGATATTTTTTATCACTAACATAAGTTTATGATATGAGAATAAACCTTATCTTCAGTGCCCCCAGATTCAAGGCTACGAGTGCGCTTGTAGTCTTGTACACTCTGAAGTAGTATGCGTACATATACATTTATCTGGACACTGCTACTTTAGTTAATTTTATTTGCAAATGCTTGATGCTCAATGGAAAGAATTCTAGATTTTTAAGAATCCAAAGTAAGTTGTCATGTCATGTCAGTAACCCATTAATGACCCACTACAGGGTCGGGTCTCCTCTCACAATGAGAAGGATGTAGGCCTTAGTCCACCACGCTGGCCTAGTGCGGGTTGGTGGACTTCACATGCCTTTGAGAACTTTTTTTTTCTGAACTCTCAGGCATGCAGGTTTCCTCACGATGTTTTCCTTCACCGTAACAGCAGGTGATATTTAATTTTTATAAAGCGCACGTAACTTTTTTTTACAAAGCCATTGGTGCGTGCCACTGGGATTCGAACCCGGAACCCTCGATTCGAGGTCGAATTCTAAGCCACTGGGCTATCACCGCTTCCTTTTTTTTTTCACAAAGTAAGTTACTACTCAAATATTTAATAGAGCCAGTGAAAGTTCCATCAACATTGGTCAAATCATTTTGAAAATCGCTCACACTACGCGCGGTTAATTTGACGTACGGCTAACTCGCACGCAGTGTGAGCACCCATAGTATTCTAAGGTGGGGATTGTTCGTACATGAACGTACGTATACGCACAAGTTGAATTCCTACGAAACCGCGTCCAAACTTCGCGCGGTCTTAATATCAGGAGACGTGCAGGTTTGATATTTACTTCTCAAATACTTTTGTACAATAAAGGAAATTGATTTGAATACGGCTTTAAATAAGTCCTAAATCCGATTACCTCGAAAGTCTTCTTAAACTGAACGCAGAGAATTTAACGTTCAAAATGTATTATATCACAGATTTGAATAAATGATGTGGCATTTGAATTTCAATGTCTGTACTAGAGCGTTCGTTTAAGCATCCGATATACGGGTACATAAATTTAAGTCGGTTATCATCGCGAGGAAACCTGCATGCCTGAGAGTTCATAAAAAAAATGTTCTCAAAGGCATGTGGAGACTACCTACCCGCATTAGGCCAGCGTGGTGGACTAGGGCCTACCTCCCTCTCATAGTGGTTTACTAATTTCCTTCCTTGCTTCCTTTCAGGCCTTGGTAGTCCACTGCTGGACACAGGCCTCCTCTAATCGACGCCACACCACCTGGCAGGAGGGCGGCCTGTGCTCCTTTTGCATTTTGCCTTGGTCACTAATTTGCCATTAACCCATTAATGACCCACTACAGGGTCGGGTCTCCTTCTCGTAATGAGAGGGATGTAGGCCTTAGTCCACCATGATGGCCTACTGCGGGTTGGTGGACTTCACGTACCTTTGAGAATTTTTTTTTGTGAACTCTCAGGCATGCTGGTTTCCTCACGATGTGAGGACAAAAAAGCGAGCGGAAAAAAACTCCCAGCACTCTTTTGCAATCAATTATGAACTAAGTATATTGCAGTATGATTTTCGACCGATAAATGAAACACGAATTATACAGCACACAATCACATTTGACCCAAACAAAGCCAATTAGATGTTTCATTCACGCCTACAGTTCATATTACATTACTTAATCTTGGACTGTATTCTCTGAGGTTCAAATAAATGTATGTCTCTACCTTATTTATATTCATAAGACCAAACTCTGAGGTCAAACAATTCGTACATATTTGATGTTCGTATTCATTTTATTACTTGACACGAATTCTGTGGACTTGTATAAAACTGACTCGCTTGAAGTGTTGTTCTGTAAAAATTACAATATTGTAAATTAAAGGACGACTTACCCCGGAATGCAATGTTTTTTCGTATTTCAGCCTTTAATACTGAACTTCCAGAAAACGTTTCTAAATTTTTAAATCAGCAGTCGTGATCATTATATTATTTTTCGACTAAACAGGCACCCTATTCGATTAAACGTGACGTCACTTATGTCATTGTCAGTATGAATGTTTGACAAACTAAGCAAAGCTAAGTTCAACTAAATGTTTGTTCACAAGCCTTTCTTTTCTTCATGATAAATATAAATTTCACCTCGTATTTTTACCTGAAAGCAGCAACAAAATCTGAACTGACGAGTGACGAATGTAAAATTCCGCGTACCCCTCGGAATTGTAGTACAAATAAAAGGTACAATTTCCAATACGCGATCACAAAAGGCGGCTCGATACCAAACATAGCTCTGAATTTCGATTGGTTCAACTTTTTTTGGAGAAATTGGAAACGTAGATTGATTTGTATCTCAGGTCTTTTGAGTGTCATTTCAATAGAATATTGCCAGAGTCGCATGAAAGGAGTGTGTGTGAACAACCAATTAGAGAACCCAAAACCGAGCTTACTTAAGTATACTGTAAACTGTGTGTTCAAAGATAATTGCACAAATCCTACATTTAGTAATGTGACAGTCTCTTTCATGTTAAAAATGACGGATCAGATTTGATTGAAATTTGGTATGTATGTATGTATGAATGTATGTACGTAGTTTATAACTTGGATGAGATGGATGATATTGAATAAAGTGTATTCCTCTTTGGACTCTCTCTTAAAATCTAGTTTCTTATAAATGACGAGATGTGTGACTTACGAGTATAACTAACGGGATGTATAATGTATAATTATGGTTGCCATAAAACGCACACTTTCACGCATAATTTTGAAAAGTAATTCTTGCTTCTTGCGTGCCTCTGGGACTCAATCCTGGCCCTTATGGACCTAATACTTAGCCATTACATTATTGGGATAAAGCTCTTTGACAAACGGACGCATGGACGCTTCGGTTTATTCTCGGTTTAGTTAAGGAATTTAGTCTATCCGCCGTACTTAATTAAATAGAGATGACACTTATGACAATACGAAAAAGACGATTTTATTTGTTTGTTAATGAACATTAAGTTTAATGACGTCTCTGAGTGCGGCCGTATAACTAACTGAAACTAAGTCTAAAGTAAAGATAAAAAGTGAAAACCATTTGAACAAAGCATTACGTGCTCGATTGTACCGCTCCACTTTCAAATTGAATGAACGTCTTCACAAAGTCACTGTAAAGTTTTATTCCCTCGCGTCTTGAATTTTTCACTGCATTTAAGAGTATTCTTCTTTCAGTTCGAGACATTTTGCAAAGAGATACTAAAACGCTTAGAGTTAATCAGATTATAGTTTATGTCTTTCCATCTATCCATAATACTCTTCATACACCGATCAGTATCAGTATCAATACTGATCTACATTCGAGGAAATGAACGTAAATATTTTTCATTTTTACCGACTTCAAAAAAGGAGGCTATCAATTCGACACGTATGTACATAATTATGTAATATTCTCAGAACTACACAATTTTTACATATGTGGATCTATTACGGCTTCCAAAGTATACCGAATTCCTAATAGCACTCTCATGACCACCAAGAAAGTTATTTTATGTTTCTCGGTGAAGTTATTTTTTGTCACTGTTGGTTCTTCTGTACAACGATTACGTCAATTTAGGTGACCAATTTTGGCTATGTTCATTTCTATAAATTTTTCGGACTTATAGGTAAAAGTTACTGCTTTTGCCACTTTATACCCGTAATATTAATATGGATTCCGATTGTTACAATAAAATGGAACTCCAGTATTGTACAATTTTCTCACAATGTTGCACGGTATGAAAAACATTATCTTTATTCTCCTTCAGTAGTTTTGCTCACAATAGCAGCATTACGAGTTCCATCCATTGTCAGGGCTTCGCTTAAGTATCTTTCATAATGCTCCGGTAATGCATATTCTCTCAGGTATTGGTATTTTTCAGAATATTTTGTTAAACCTTACTCAAGAACAACAAAGGAAGCAACATATTAAGTGTGTTATGAACGTATATGAATGTTGTAGCCGTAAATAACGCTTTTATTAGCATTAAGTCTACAGAAAATAACTTCTAGAGACGAAATGCTATTTAATCCTATTTAAGAGTTATAAACTATATAGCTTCCACTTGAAACTTCGTGACCCAGAGATATACATATAAAAATCTAATACCTAATACATCTAAAATATCGTATATTGTTAATGCAGGTTATAATCTATCTGTGTACCAAATTTAATTCAATTCCATTTAGCCGTTTTTGTGTGAAAGAGTAACAAACATCCAACCACAAAATTTCGCATTTATAATAGTATAATTACGTTAGACTGAGCTTAGATGCTAGGGCATAAGACTGATCGTTGCCCTTTTAAGCCATTGGAGTCTGCAGATCTGAAAGGAAGGTCCATTCCATCAATAGGTAATTTGAGACAATCCATGTATTGTGTTAGGTAGCTCGATCCATTACTCCGTAATACCCTGCAGCTAGGAGCCGGCACGTTCAGCCGACAGTCCGCCACTTGCAACTTGGATAAAGGAAACAGATATTGAAATACGTACAATCCTGATGTTAGTTTAGTCTTGAGCTAAGAAAAAAAGAGGAAAGGACTTATATCGCTTGGCAATTAGCAAGTTATTTCCAAGTATATAACCAACTGTTTTCCCTAACCGTAATCTTTAATTTTATAAAGCGCACTAAATTTTTTACAAAGTCATTGGTGCGTGCCACTAGGATACGAACCCGGACCCCTCGATTCGAGGTCGAATTCTAAGCCACTGGGCTACCACCGCTACAGCTACAATGTAGGTTACATCTTTTAATTAAGTAAAGTAATACTTCAATAAGTGATTCGGTGAAAGGGTTAAAACAAAATTGATTCAAAGTCAACATTACGAACTGAATGAACTGAACTAATCCTGAATGTAATTACTCAAAGACCCGCGGAAAGTTCTAATCAGTGGTATATACGTAGTGTAGTTAGGTGAATAATATATCTATGTTGTAGCATAGTTGTAGTTTAAGGAACTGGGTAAAACGGCTGTGACGCAGCGGCTAAGGCGCCGGTGCGCTACGCGTAGAGTCCCGGGTCCGATTCCCAGTCGAGCAGAAATTTGACTGACAAATTTAAATTTCTGTTGGTTGGTGACAGTTGTGTGTCCATGGTATCAATGATACAGGGAGATATAGTACTAGGATCTGAATGCTATGAAAGTGAAGCGTTATTTTATTTTTGAAATAATTCCATAGCACGGCGGTTCATGCCATGTTCTGTCGGGAGAACTCGGGTGTCAGTTTCAATAGTTGTTAACTCGTAACTGGAACGCAGTACCCTACTTCGGTTCGCGTCATATACGTGTTAAATAATAAAAGAAGTGAGTTAAAACTTCAAAAAATGAGAAACTTTTATGAGTTTGGATATTTCGAGATATGCACGGGTCCGCTCCGGCCCTGCGACATTGTGATTGCCATCTATTGATTTGCAAATGTTTGATTAATGGTTTGGCAAATCCCAATTATTTCTCAGAAATTAAAAGACTGAATCAAAAGAAAAGAAATATTTCTTTTTAGAACGCTTAATGTGGCGTAATTTGATAAAAGTAGGCAGGCAAATTATTCGTTTATTTTTACAGCAATAAAGTAAGTATTCCTAGAAATTTTAATTTTATCTAAGGTTGGGACCTCACTTGCCGGGACTTTTTTAATAATATTAATTCTACAGATTTACTTTCTTAAGATTTTTAACTGATTCCATAGAATAGGGTTTCTCCCTGTTGTAGAAAAATATGTAGAGGACATATTTCATGAACAAGCCATTATTCATGCCACGTTGTCGACATACTATACAGACATACGATTATATTAGAATGTATCTATATGCCTATTATTATGGGTAGGTGATAACATCCCCGCGGCATTGAGTAATGGACTGGCCCGGGATTTATAGTCCCGGAACAATCCCGTTAGTGTTCCGTGTCCGTGTAACTGACTTAATAGTGCACAGATTATATAGGATGAGCGGGTATATTTTATTCATGGGTTACTGTTTAGGTTAGTTATGTAAAACGGACGTTTATTTTCGTGATAAATTTCATACGAATCACATATTAAATAAGGTATAGCTCAGTTTGGACGTGGTTTCGCACGAATTCAACTCGTGCGTATACGTACGATACGTTCACGCACTAAGTTGACGTATGACTCACTCGCACGCAATGTGAGCGCTCCCATAGTATTTCAAAGACCGGGATTGTTCGTGCGTGATCGCATGTATACGCATGAGTTGAATTTGTACGAAATCATGTGCGCACTGAGCGCGGAATTCTCGCTTTAAAAAAGACCAGATCAGACCAGACCTCTGAAACCAAAACACAAACAATTAACTACATGCTTCTAAGCGGCGGGTTACGGGGGCGGGAGTAAGATAACATTTGGTACCTAAATTGTACAAGGTTCTTGACGCCCTATGTCGTCGTTTTCTCTGGCTATAGTGAAGAAAAATAAAATAATTCATCTTATTAGAATGCCTTGTGTTAGACAAGTAAGTGACAGCTTAATAAATAAGGGACTGGAAATTTCAGCGCATTATGCTGATTTGCTTTGTGAAAAATAATGTGGATCACGAAGAATGGAATACAAAAATTATAGAGGAAAAAAAAATTGTTTAATAGCATAATTTGCTTCAAATAGAGTATCTCCGGCAATCATGCCTCCCCAACAGAAACACAAGACTCAGTATTTCAGAGGGGCTCAGAAGTTGTCATTAACGTGCCTCCGCGGGCAACTTACAAAAGCTCTATCACTTATAAAGCACGGTATTCCCATGTGCCCTTACAGAAGACGGGATGAAGGAATTCCAGCTCCATGCCACCATGAAAATGAGATCCAGCAGTGACTGCCGTTGTCGGGGCAGTGATGGAATACGGAAGTGTATCCAGGACCCCGACAACCAAGCGTCGCACAGAACACCGTGCAGCTTAACCCGACAGCTTGGATACCCAAATCTTCTCTATACAATAAACATTAATCGCTGTTCGTTAGTCTTGCTAAAACTTGAGAACGGATGGATCGATTTAGCTCATTTTAGTTCAGATGTGTTCGTATAAGTCCAAAAAAGGTTGTATGGTGAGAAAATCTGAAAAGAATGCGTGGAAAAAGTAGAAATTTCTATAGAATCAGATGTGCCGGGGCTAGACCATGATAATATTTCCCACGCAACAAAGTATGGATTAATTTAGTTACACACAGAAAAAAGTCCCGTAAAACAAAACCACTTAGCTACAACACCTTGAGCTTACCTGTTCCACGTAAAATACCCAAGAAGTTAATATTTGCTAAAGTAATAGTGTACCGCGCGAGAGATCCAGGTTCAGTCCAACTTCCCTCTTTAAACTTTTATAGGTACAACTTGGTAATTAGTAACAAAGTAAGCTGTATTAGGGGTGTGCGTCTAAACAGTCTCTTTAAAAGAAGGAGGTACATAAAGTTTACCGTTTTCCACACATTTTTTGTTCTTATAAAGTCTCGATGAATGAATTAAAACTGGGGGTATGTAATACTTGGGAAAACTAATATCTATGGAGTTAATGAGAGCACGTTCAGTGTGCTTAGAAAGGAAGATATCGGAATTTGTATAATGTATTATTGCAGACTCGATTCGAATACTAATTAGACTTATTAAACTGGAGATATTAGGACAAGATGTTGTGGAAGTAATATGAAATACTCGACTTTAATGAAAGGTTGTAGAACTTTATGGAAAAACATTTATTTAAATGTATCGAAATTAAAATTCCTTATATTTCGTCAAAACAATTTATTAGATGAGACAATAACAATGTTGCTTAATTACAGATTAAGAATCATGATGAACGGCACGAAAGATTAACACTTTCCTAGACTTAAAGGAATAGAGAAGTATGATAAGATAAAGAAGGTAAATCTGAAAAAAGAGGTAGTAACGTAGTAGTAAGTAAAAACGTAGTATTTATTGATAAAGTATGATAATGATACTACGAGAGGGGAATAAAAAAATAACGATACTCTTAGGAGAAGAAAAATGTAGGTAATGAATAAGAAAGAGTACAAGCATAAAAATATTAAAGTAAAAGAAAACAAATAAGCTGATGGTAAACAAAACCTATGATGATAAATAGCAATAACATTAGATGATAGCTTTCAAGTTTAGCTTTGGTGGTTCCTGGCTATTTTTTGCTGAGGCAATCTGCATCTTCGGCAAAATTAAAGCATAATAAGTACGAAACACAGCTTACAGAAGAATTACATCCAAGCAACAAGGATTCAGTCGGCCCTTATTTTCCTGGCTGCGGCCTCAGCTAGTAGAATATTAAACTCAGCAAAAATATGGCCTGAGGTAAGGATGGATGGCGTAAATTATTTACTCATTCCAATTCCAGAAAGTAAGATTCCGGAGATACTTTATATATAACAGAATAATAAATAAGGTAAAAACCATTTACTATAATATGAACTATAATATAATATTTTTTTGTTTTTTAAATCAAAATGTACCACAAATATAAACTATAAGAAAAAAATATTCAAAATAAGCGAGTATACTTGACAAAGTTGGTAAACTAGATGAAATGAATTTCAATTTTGTATACTGGAAATTCGTTCACTTACGTTATTTTTTTGGTTTCTAACTACTCACTTTAATTTGGCCCAATACAATTGTTTTCCATCCTATTACATCTCCTAAAAAGTTTACCGTAAATTCACGTTCTTAATTTTTAGCGTTTGTGAAAAATGTTCACAAAAGAAAGTGATATCCATTCACCTGAACTAGGCCAGCTTGGTGGTCGAACGCCTACATTCTTCTTATTGTGAGAGGAGACCTGACTGCAGTGGATCACTAACGGTTACAGAAATTGTCTCTTGTATCTTGGACCACAGTTCAAATTATAATGATATTGGGCGAGCCCCTGTAACACGTGCTCACGTGTTGTGTCGCCTGAAACCTTGAGAGCCTGCCTCGTATTTCAGAATAGAAAGCTAATTAAATACAAGCTTTGAATTTCACTCGCCAAGATTTAAGTGGTAAAGGAGATTATACGTACTGAGGTCACGTCCCTCTTATAAGTGGTGAGAGGAACGAATATATTTTTGTCAGAATATTATTTTATGATTAAGAGAACTATGATTCAAGTTGTTACTGATGCCGACGATGTAGGTGGTTATGATGACGAACGGTAATAGTCCTTCAGTGATTCGGTGATTTATCTCATGATTGAGGGGACCGCAATGAATTCTCGAACCAATGACTTTGAAAAGTAATCTGGGTTAAACAAAATTAAATGTCACCTGTAGTTGCGGTGAAGGAAAACATAGCGAATGAACATGCTAGTAAAGTCCACGGCTAGAACATGAGTTAAAAATGTGGTGGTAGGGTGTCTCTTTGAGTAAACTAGACAACAGACCTAACAATGTACTGGTTGGAGTTGCGAAGTCTTCTCGGAAGATTTCAAAGCAATGCGTTTTAAAGAAATAAATGATGAAAATTCTTGCCCTTACTCGAAATTAAACTCTAAAATTATTCTCATTCTGTCCCAAAACACTTGTCGGGTCTATTCAAAGAACACAGAGAAGGGTTGGTTATGAAGGCTCTCTAGGATCTGGAGCCGAAGAGGGATTTAGGCTGTTATGTGGAACCATTTTTATAGAGAAACATGATATCTTGAGGGGGACATTTCTCAGAAGTGATAATAAAACAAAAGAATTTCATTAGTTTAGTTATAATAATTGTGTATCGTTTTTGTGAAATTATTTAGATATGAGGCTAAAATCTGACGGAAGATCCTTAAGGAACAATTTCGAAAAGATCAAAAATAAAGGAAATATTGTTCTGTGAGCGAGAAGTATGATTGTGATGTCCTTTAATTAATGTAATTGGTTTGTACCGTGTTAAAGTAAAATTAATAAATACAATAAACGATTAGTTTGAACTATTTATAAAACTAAAAATAGCTGGAGAAATCAGCTTAACTTGCGGTGGCTATTCAGTTTCTATCATCATGTCAACGTTGGTGAAACACACTAGACATCTCCTTAAAGCTTGCCAAAACTGTGACATCATTATTGCTGTTCAGATCTTCACCAACACCAACGCCGATGAAGTTAACTCATTGTTCACACATTGAATTAATATACTGAAGCGGTTACAACAGAATAACTTATTTTAGCGGCTGCCATTTCTCGAATCATAATTTCCTTTTAAAATTGATGTCCTATACAAATGTCGCTCCACATTCGCCAGAATAAGGGCACTGCTGTCGGAAATTGAACGCAATAGCAACGAAAGTATTAATTAAAATCTCCACGAGAGCATGAAATTCCAAACAGGTCCCATTCAGCTGGAATCAATTCACTGGGCTTATGGAACATAATTTAATTTACATTGCTGATGAGGTTTGGTTTTCGCATTAAACGGTTAAGTGCCTCCTTTCACTGCAGCAGTAGATACCTACATAAAAAACACACACTACGTACAACTACGATACATACTTAACTGGATAAGGCTGCGCTCAGTTCGGACGCGATTTCATACAAATCCAACTCGTGCGTATACGTGCGTTCTCACACACGAAGAATCCCAACCTTCGAAAAGATATGCGACTAAGTTGACGTACGACTAACTCCCGTAGTATTTTAAAGGTCGGGATTGTTCGTGCGTGAACTTACGACCTTGTATCTACACACGAGTTGAATTTGTACGAAATTGGGTCCAAACTGATTTCGGCCTAAATTATGTCTTTTAAGAACATACAATGTATGTATGTGGTTCATGCAGCAACTAGCTGACCTGAAAAAGCGTAAAGGGAGTTCTCCTTCAGTGCTGGCAACGCACTGATGATTCCTCTGGTGTTGCTTGCATTAATTGCATATGACGGTGATAAGTTACCATGACGTGGCCTGTCTGTTTGACAACTTTTTTATATAAAAAAACTTCGCAGTTCATTTAAAAATAAATAAGACAACAAAGTCTCAAACTAAACGCTAAAATGGAAAAATGTGGCCAATTTACTGAAGCTTCAGTAAAATTACTTACGCTATGCGGAGCCCCGGTTAATAAATTACAATTAAAACTGACATATACCTCTCTCTTTTGTTATCGTATGAGTGAAAGGGATGGTATTTCATCTCAATCTCGGGGCGAGCAAAGTTATTACTGTAAAGGTTTATTACGTATCTTGGAGAAATATTTTGTTGCTTTAGAAAAGATAATACTTTTCTGTAGTCATTAAATAAAAAATAATTATTCTTGCGAAATATTCACTTGAATTTAATAGTGACTTATCGATCAGTCAATCAATCAATATCTTTATTTGCAAGAAATTTAAATTATTACTAAACTAGCTGACCCGGCAGGCTTCGCTCTGCCAATTAATTTGACTAATATCAAAAGCTTTTTTGAAACACAGTCAACTTTCCACCACCAAGTCCATTGCGAAAACCAAACAACTTTAACACGTTAGTTACAACGAAAAATATTTGGATAAGGATTTAAGCAAAAGTATGAATAACAGAAGTAACAGATAGCCCAGTGGCTTAGAATTCGACCTCGAATCGAGGGATCCGGGTTCGAATCCCAGTGGCAGACACAAATGACTTTGCAAAAAAAGTTATGTGCGCTTTATAAAAAATTAAATATCACCTGCTGTTACGGTGAAAGAAACCATTGTGAGGAAACCTGCATGCCTGAGATTTCACAAAAACAAATGTTCTCAAAGGTATATGAAGTCCATCAACCCGCAGTAGGCCAGCGTAGTGGACTGAGACCTACGTCCTAAGTGGGTCATTAATGGGTTACTGACATGAATAACATGGTCTAATTTTGGTCGGTATTTCTATTAACTTTTAAACTGTAAAAAGTAGTTATTGTGACATAATGATAATAGTTGGACATAATTATGGTACCGCGAAGTTTTTTTTGTGAATATTGCTTTAATATTGTACCGCATACTTTTGTTCTATCATCAATAGTTTCCGCAGCGCTTGCGACGAAAGACGTTTTAGGGCACTTTTTTTACACCTTGGGTTGGATTACGTTACTTAAGTTTTAGTAAGGGTCCTTGGATTTTAATTTTTTTATTGTGAGCTCTATTCTACTAATCAAGCCCTTTCATTTGATACCCATCGGCCATCTCGGATTTTCGTTTTTTTCATAGTGAACTCTATTCTACCAATCAAGCCATTTCATTTGATACCCATATTGAGGTAGGCGCGGAAAAAATATGTAACCCAAGATTTTGTGGCGGCGGCCATCTTGGATTTTCATTTTTTTATTGTGAGCTCTATTCTACTAATCAAGCCCTTTCATTTGATACCCATATTGAGGCAGTTGTGGAAAATATTTAATACGGCACTTTGTTACGGCGGCCATCTTGGATTTTCATTTTTTCATAGTGAGCTCTATTCTACCAATCAAGCCCTTTCATTTGATACCCATATTGAGGTAGTTGCGGAAAAAAATATGTAATCCGCCATTTAGTGGCGGCGGCCATCTTGGATTTTCATTTTTTCATAGTGAGCTCTATTTCACCAATCAAGCCCTTTCATTTGATACCCATATTGAGGTAGTTGCGGAAAAAAACATGTAATCCGCCATTTTGTGGCGGCGGCCATCTCGGATTTTCATTTTTATAGTGAGCTCTATTCTACGAATCAAGCCCTTTCATTTGATACCCATATTGAGGCAGTTGTGGAAAATATTTAATACGGCACTTTGTTACGGCGGCCATCTTGGATTTTCATTTTTTCATAGTGAGCTCTATTCTACCAATCAAGCCCTTTCATTTGATACCCAAATACAGTTATACGTACACTAAGACTTCAGAATACAGTTTATTTTTTAATTTTTTTTTAACTCGTGATATCTTTTGAATGGATTGTCAGAATCGAATAATTCAAAAAGTAATATAAAGATATTGAAGCAGTCTTAAATAATACATCATTTATTTTGATAAGGGTTAATACCAAGGTACAAATAAAGAGCTTTTTGTAGCGGTGGTATTTTAATTTCTTTTTTTCAATAAAAAAACGCTTATTGTGACATGACTGTAATAGTTAGAGATATGCTGCCGCTGATTTTTTGTAGATAATGGTGTGTTCTAAAAAAATGTAGTATATCATTTTGTTCTATCATCAATAGTTTTCGCAGCGCACGCGATGTAAGGTAGTTTTTTGATATTTTTTTCACACCTTGGATTACGTTATCGTAATTTTAGTAAGGATGCCTATTTTTTTTGAAAATGAAATATAGCCTATGTCACTCAGAAATGATGTAGCTTTCCAACAGTGAAAGAATTTTTCAAATCTGCCAAGTAGTTTCGGAGCCTATTCAATTCATACAAACAAACAAACAAACAAAAAATCAAACCTTTCCTCTTTATAATATTTGTATAGACAACTTGGCCCAAATATTATTCCAATCTGTCTCATCTCCTTTTTGGGTGAAAGAATAACAAATATCAATCCATCCTCACAATTTTTCACGTTTATTATAGTAGAATTATAATAGTATAGTCCATTTTTATTCCCTTGTCATATTTGGTAAAGAATCTTAGCAAGTCTTTTCATTTTAATTTGCGATTAAAAAATAATTAACACAAAAAATTGTCATTTAATACAAAAATAGATTTCTAGATACTACAATTAATTTTTTAAGCAATTTTTTTTTCAATAAAATTTAGTGTTAAGATTGTTTACCAAATAAGACAAGAGAATAAAAATGGACTGTAGGAGGCACTATATATAACTAAAATGATTAAAAGATTGACCCGATGGACCACACCAAATACGGAAACAATTCAGGAATGCTTTCGGACTACCTCAAACAGTCCGAGTGTTGGAACAGTGAAGTGACTGCAAATTAATTAGTTTTAAGTTTTGTCTGCGACGTCCTATATGCTTTAGAATTGTCAGGCTTACCATAACTTTTATTAAAGTCCATGGCAGTAACTTTCAGTAGGTAACTAATATTTTACAACCACAAAGTGTGCACAAAGTTAGTGAAATCGTAGATTACAAAAATTAAACTAATAAATTCCAGCTTCGTTCAAGCTCATGAGAATATAAAATTATTTGTTGCTCTATAAATAATCTACAAATTAAATTTGTAGGTGATACAGTCAAATTGACGAGAAGTTTTGCCTAGTTTAGATTTTCCATACTTAACCCAGCGTTCGTCACTCGGCACTTCTTCAGTTGCCTTTCAGTTGCTAATTGAAGAAGTGTCTCGAGCTGCAATTTGTTGCATCACTTTCATAGTCTAGTTTTAAGGCCACTCCCAGTTATAATAATATGTAGGTGCGTTCACGCACGAACAAAATATTATTATGAAAGCGCTCACACTGCGCGCGACTATGTAGACTTTCAACTAACTCGCACGCAGTGTGAGCGCCTATAGTATTTCTAAGGTCGGGATTGTTCGTGCGTGAACGTAGGTATGTACACGCACTAGTTGAATTTGCACGAAATTGCGTCTAAACTGAGCGCGGCCTTTTTCTTGAAAATAATAAGCAAAGAGAAAAACATAGCCTCGCTCTGCTTCAAAGCTAGTTAGGACGACAGTGCAACACACGACCAATGAAATTACTGCAATTCTTGCGCAAGAATTGCATCCAGCGCTGAACATCGCTAATTGAAGATGTGTCGGGGCTGCATGTTATTGCTTCACTTGGTCTTCGTCTAGTTGTGAGAATTAAACTATTTGTTGGACAAAATTATTCATGAGATAAGACTTCATCCATTGAGCATTCGTTAAACAGCATCCATGTGTTAAAAAAACATAAAACTATTAATTTAATTCGTAGCTATGTATATTCTGCCTACGTATATGCTTGCTTCCTGGCAAAGTTAATTTTTTTAAAGGATGCCTCCACAATATGTAGATATCATTATCACTGAACTTGTAATTTAATAAAGTATTTTGTAGTTTACTACTGTTTATTTGTTGATCTCGTATTTTTTAAATTTTCGTTTTCTTTCTTTTACATATCTATATTATGATAATATGACCCACTATACCTATGTGTCTCCTTCTGTCATACTTTATTCCTAATTTCTCTCTATCCATCCCTCTAATTTCTTCATCACTTTATTCACTTCTCTTTTTCTATTTTTCGTTCTCGTGCACTCTACGGTCTTTTATATTATCTTTGCTTGACTCTGTTGTCTGGAAGAAATCGCTCTTAGCGATAAGACCGCCGCATGTGTTGTCCTATATTTTTATGTTTAGATATATGTTTACAATGTGTGCACAATAAAGAGTATAATAATAGATAAAAATAACTTTAATAGTTTCTTCGACCACTACCTATTGAGTAAGAAATTCAGACAAAGATTTAATTCGTTTGTTTGCGAAGGACCCGACCCTGCCGTTGGTCACTAATGGGTTATAGACAGTTTTGTTTGTTTAATTACTGTGAAACCCAAATTGAACTTTCTTAGCAGTTTTACGGACACATCATCGTGTGAAATGCCAAGTATTCACGGCAACAAAAGCAACTAAACAATGGGACTGAAAATGAGTCAAAATATATAACTTGCAAGATTAGATTACGCACAGACTTGTTAAACGAAATAAAATCTTTTTAAAAGATACCGAAAAGACAAAAACAATACTTTGTAAACAACGCCTCCCAATAGACCCATTAGTTTCAATTTAAATAATAGCCCAAGAGCCAGCAGAAATTTTTCGAGAAGTGTTTGAGGCATCCTAAAATCACGTTAAATCGATTTATTTGTAATATCGAAAAAATAAAAATGCAGGCCGGGCTGGCGTAGGTATGATGGAATTTAGCCAAGCCCTTAAAGATGAAATATCGATTTTTTTTCTAAATTCCATTAGGTACTCGCCATTCAGGTGTACATTTTTGGTATTCATACAAATATTCGATTCACCATTATTTTATGATGCCTCAAACACTCCTCGAAAAATGTCAACAAGTTCTTGGGCTATCACTTTCATACTTGGTTACAACAAGGATAAAAACTCCGCGACACAATTTTGTAGCCACTTTCTTTATTCTTTTGCCGGCCAAGAACAAACTTGAAACACAATGGCTTTAGAAACTTTACCAAGAAGCTCTCGCTTTAAACCAGATCCTTTCTTTTTCCTGCGAGCAAAAGGGAATTAAAATGGATAATAATGTGCTTATTAATTGCTTGAAACTAGGAGTCTCCTCTCACAAAGAGAAGGATGTTGGCCTTAGTCCACCACGCTGGCCTATTGTAGGTTGGTGGACTTCACTGGTACTGACAATGACAGGTTATAATCTACATGCATACAAAATTTTTGCGTGAAAGATTAGCAAACATCCATCCATCCAACCGCTTTCATGTAGATTTTTAGAATCCGTTTCAATCAAATAAGTTATAATATAACCAAAAGCAAAGGCAGAGTTTAACTTAAATTAAAGAAAATTTTGTTGCGTATATATAACACTCCATATATATATAAAACATTCCATATTTACATTTTGTTACTCAAACACAACTTTATGTAAATAGCGGCTTGCTACGTGGCAGCTGCTTGGAAAAATTGAAGCCAGAAATGAAAATAAAACATAATTTTAATATGAGAACATATTTACACAAAAACCTAACAAAAAAGGAGCACGGTTCTATGTAAGTAATATCAAATTTAATATGACGTATGTTTTCGATTTTCTATATGTGGTCTTGTACTTTCTACCCTAAAAGCAGTCATTAAATATGTAAGTGTACGTTAAACATTTTCCTTTCTCTTTAGATATAGGTACAAGAGATCATTTTTGAATATTTAAATAAATTGAGCCTCAGTGATTCTACGGTACCGTGGTTAACATAGCTCTCTGCAAAGGGTCCCACTTTCATATCTCAGGAGAGCAAAAACTTTAATGAACAAAAATTATCGCATGTACTAGTCCGTGAGCCACGCACAAATTTCGTCAATAATTTCCCCCGGCCGATATCTCATAGTGTTAAGAGATTAGAACTAAGAAGCCTGATCGTCAGCTGCGGCTCCCAGGGTTGGTGGAGTAGCAACAGTGTGTAGATTTTTTTTTAAATAATATTGAGCAAGCTGAAAGCGCTTCATTAGAAAATAATTACAAAAAAAATTTTTACATTCCACTTTTTACTTCCACCCCTGGTAAACTATGATGCCTTTTCTTGCATTAGATAATCTCTAACCTAATCATTCGCATTAGATAGGGTAGACCCTATGTACAAGCACAGCAATTAGCAAACGTCTAACGTTGTCACGTCACACGTGACGTGCGACACGTGGCGGTGACAGCGACACGTGACAGTGATCCTTTTGATCAATTTACGGCATTCGTAACTTATTGTTTCCACAGTTCCACACCTACGTCTACATACCTATAGGATATCGTTTGATTGTAACAATTGAACGACCTACGATATTCTGAATCGATATTCTTCATTTATTGACGACCTGAGTGGTTAAGATGTTAAGACCCCAGTGGTTAAGACACCGGTGCGCTGCGCGGAAGGTGAATGTGATGAATTTGAATTTCTGTTTCTGGTCTGTGTGTGTTGTGTCCTTGTCTTGTGTGTATCCATGGCACCTACGACACAGGGAATCCTAGTGTAGTAGTAATCCTAGAGGCTATGAGTGTAAAGCGTATTTATTTATTTATTTCATGTAATATCTAGGTAGGAAGCGGTGATAGCCCAGTGGCTTAGAATTCGACCTCGAATCGAGGGATCCGGGTTCGAATCCCAGGGGCACGCACCAATGACTTTGTTAAAGTTATGTGCGCTTTATAAAAATTTAATATCACCTGCTGTTACGGTGAAGGAAAACATCGTGAGGAAACCTGCATGCCTGAGAGTTCACAAAAAAATGTTCTCAAATGTATGTGAAGTCCACCAACCCGCAGTAGGCCAGCGTGGTGGACTAAGGCCTACATCCCTCTCATTGCGAGAAGGAGACCCGACCCTGTAGTGGGTCATTAATGGGTTACTGAATATCTAGGTATGTAAATTTATAATATCCATAGATAAAACACTTGTCAAACGGATGCTCTTTGACTTTCCTTCATCATTAAACTACTCATGTAGGATCATAAAGTAGGCCACGCTCACATTAGACGCGATTTGCGCGTGTTATGCGATTCAACTCGTGCGTGTGGATGCACGAGTTAATTCGTACGAAACTGCGTACCAACTGAGCGCAGCCTTATGGTAAAAATGGATTTTAAGACCAATACAAAAGGTAGTAAAGTCATCATGGCTCGCCCGGGAAGGTACCTTACCGCCAGCCCCTTAACCCGCCGTAAAGCTGCAGTTGTGTCATGTCTTGTGTTTCGGTTGGGAGAGAAGAATGTAGGCCAGTGTCCACGCTGGCATAATACGGATTTATGGACCTCACATGACTGATTAGGCATCAGTGCCGTGAGCATAAACACTGGTCAAACTAAACGTAAACGTCAGTCATTAGTATGTCAGGACATCAGAATCTTCCCATACTAATGACACACTGACAATGATAGCGGTGATAGCCCAGTGGCTTAGAATTCGACCTCGAATCGAGGGGTCCGGGTTCGAATCCCAGTGGCACGCACCAATGACCTTGTAAAAAAAAGTTATGTGCGCTTTATAAAAAAAAAAATTAAATATCACCCGCTGTTACGATGAAGGAAAACATCGTGAGGAACTCTGCATGCCTGAGAGTTCAGAAAAAAAAAGTTCTCAAAGGCATGTGAAGTCCACCAACCCGCACTAGGCCAGCTGGTGGACTAAGGCCTACATCCTTCTCATTGTGAGAGGAGACCCGACCCTGTAGTGGGTCATTAATGGGTTACTGACAATGACAAACCTTACCAGTACCAATATTTAACGATAATGACTAATGTTCATGCTCTTTCTACAGGTTTCTTTATAATGTTTTCCTTTACGATGACATTTAACTTTATCCAATTTTGCGTATTTGTAATAACATATCAGCGGCACGTCGTATCAAGATGTTATCTTCCAAGTTTTGCCGATACGTTCTTAGGGCGCCTCGTAAAATGTGTTGTATCGATATATCGCATCGTCAATGTATCGATATGTGAAAATTCGCTTCCCTTTATATCGATATGTCTTATCATAACCGTACCGCATGATTTTTTTATTGATTGATTTGCAAATTGTGAGATTTAATTAGTTGTTTTAATGAAAACGGGTATTTTTATGGTATTCTTAAATTTCAATATGCTAAATTCCTAAGATCTGTTTGCCTAAAATAATCCATACCAACCTACAAGTTTCAACAAAAGCTGCTGGCATTCTATAAACAATTTTGTCTACGGTTTTGCCCGACGACTTCTTATTAAGAATAACAAAATGATCAATGGCACTTTTTATCATAATTTCGCATATTTTCAAGTTTTTAAAGGAAAAATTGTTTGTTACGATACGACATTTGACGACCTAAGTGGCGCAGTGGTTAAGACACCTGTGCGCTTCGCGGAGGGTCCTGGGTTCGATTCCCAGCAGAGCAGAAATTTGAATGATGAATTGGAATTTCTGTTTCTGGACTGGATGTGTTGTGTTCTTGTCTTGTGTGTGTGTCCATGGCACCCACGATACAGGGAATCCTAGTGTGGGGCTATGAGTGTGAAGCGTTATTTTTTTTTAAAGCGATATATCGAAACGTATCGTATTGTTAAAATATCGTATTAAATACCATATTGTGCTGTATCGTATATTTCGATATATTATTATAGTATCGTAATGGGCATCCCTAGTTGTTATTCGGCGCCTCCTACGACCTCTTATTCTCCAATGTGTTCATGACAACACGTACACGTAAAGTTCTTTTAAAAGTATCGTGTATCAGCCTCAGTCAGAAATAATTGCTGATGGAGAAGCATTGTTCAATATCTGACTATGTGACCGTAAAATCCTGTGACATTTTGTAACGTTACAATTTCTTTTTAACAATGACTAACACATGCTTAGACACGAGTTTACGTTGTTCACGTACGAGTAAGTCGGCAACGGGACTCTCTGATGTTGCTCGTTACAGAAATGATCAATTCTGTTGCTCAAGAGACCACCAAAAAGGCATCCCTCCTATTCTTCTTTTTAAAATTCTTTAAGATATTACTTTTCAAAATGCTTAAACAGCTTTTCAGCTTTGATGATTTGATGATATTTTGAAAATCGTATGAAATCCAGTTACTTCACATGCTATTGAAAAATAATTTTCATACCGGGATATTTCAGGTTCAATTGCTATGATTGGTTCTAGAAATGTTTGTATCTCTACCTATTCCTTCACTTATGTGCATAATTAACCCCTATTTGCACCAGTGATTGAATGTTTTTATAATATTTTTTAAACATTAAAAATACGTTTTTAGTAGATTTAGGCGTTTAGTAGATTACTAAACGCGTTTTCCTATTTATTGAATTATATCCGCTTCTAAAGAAAGAAGAAAGCAATTAACTTAAAAGCGAAAGCCTGTTGCCTGTTAATGGAGATTTATTGAAAGCAGCCAACAATTTGTTTATCTGTAGAACTTTTTTTTTATTTTCTTTGTTTTAAAATAGATCTGTCATAAACTGAACTCTTTCTTAACGCATTAATGACTATAGGGTCGGGTTTCCGCTCATAACGAGAAGGATGTAGGCTTTAGTCCACGCTGGCCTATGGCGGGTTGGCGGACTTCACATGCCCTTGAGAATTTTTCTTGTGAACTTTCAAAGGGAAGTTCATAATTATGTATTTTACTTGTATTTGTTTCTTTGCAACAATCCGCACATGTAATGTGTTTTGGCATGGACCCACCACTCTGCCCCCATCTGTGGGTACAGAATACATAATTATATTATGTCAAGTCTATGGCAACGTAAATCAATTGGCAAGCCTAATATACGGAGTTTGTAGGCAATTGGATCACAAAAGCCAACAATACTGGAGCAAAATCATTGAATATTTTTAATGAAACGATGCAATTCAATTACAATCATCCATAAATCCATTGTCTTTTAAAATTGGATCGTGCGCTCATTCGAACAAACCTACTTGTTCATTCATTTAATTCCGACATCATCTGCTAATAAACAAGCTTTACGAGTCTCCGTTCAAATTTGAATCTTCATCAAAATAATGTAAAGTTAAGTTTATGTCCTATTTTGTTTATTTTCTTCCGATATCATCTCCTTCTAATAAGATTTTTACAGCATACTTCATTATAATTCGAATTTTGTTTGTAAAAGCACAGATTTTAATTTTCTTTTGTGAATTATTCATTTCGATTACATTTTTGTTAACAAACATTTTTGTTACATCCTTCATAGCAATCCTTTTTCGCTTGAAAATACGGTTTACTTTTATTCGTGAACTCTTGATTTTACAGCATAACCGATCATCATTTTTTCCGAGGCAGAAAACGAGAAAATTGCCACGAATCAGATTGTAGAGTGCTTCAGGCGATACACAACAATATTTTAACTTAACCTTGTTATTTTAAATGTTATGACCCAAATCTTAATAAACATTTTGGGATAAGTTAACCACGTTAATTCCTTTCATTTAAAAGTTTTCTGTGCCGAAAGGCCTTTTATGACACTAAGGACTATGTAGATGATAAGAAAGCGTGGGATTGAATAACTTCACTAAGCTATTTCTATACACCATGTATATTATTATCATCTACAAGTTAAAGGTATGTTTTTGTTAGACGAAATGATCAGATGTGATGAAAAATAATTTAGAGATCAATTTTAATAGAAACAAAGATTAATATTTCTTTTCATAAGTATGTCTCGTGGAATGCGATGTAAGTATAGAAAATCATAATCTCGCAGACAAAGTCGCAGTAATAGTCTTGTTACCATAATATGCCCCCGGTAACGAGTGTCGCCCCAATACGCCGGGTATTAATTGAAAAATTTTGCTGTTTGACAAATATTCCAGTGGAATAATAATGAGGGGAGTGACGCGAATTGGCAATGAGACCGAATGGAGTTGTGAATGTTTATGCGGACTTTTGATGTTTCGGTTTAATTATCAGCAAGAAAAGGAACTTAATTAATTGTTGGGGAAACACAAAACCTTTCTGCTGAAATGCTGACTGATGAAAAATTGTGTAGGTGTAAAAAAGTGTAGTCCGTTTAAATCGCTGTCGTAGTAACTTATGATTTTATATACAAACATACATAAAATTCACTGAAGCCTTGACTACTGTAACAAACAACATATCACTTTTAACGAGTACTTACGTAATAGTACACAAAATAGTTCGTAAACAATTCAGTAATTTATTCAAAATTGTCCGATCCATTTCTATTGTCTCGTCTAGGGCGTCAAACCGTGTGGTGCTTACTTTGCATACATTTGCTCTAGGGCAGGACTCTAGGACCTCATTTGCATCGCCTCACTACAAAGGCACTTCAAGGGTCGCCATATTGATGAAGGACCTTTGGGATAACTCACTACAAAGGGAACTTATTCATATTGAACCAGTCTTGTCAGTAACTCATTAATGACCCGCTACAGGGTCGTGTCTCCACTCACAATGACAGGGATGTAGGCCTTAGACCACTATGCTGGCCTACTGCGGGTTGGTGGACTTCACACACCTTTGAGACTATTTTTTGTGAACTCTCAGGTTTGCAGGTGACATTTAATTTTTTTAAAGCGCACATAACTTTGTTACAGTCATTGGTGCGTGTCGCTGGGATACCTACCTATGTATGTATTTTAGGCAAATTAGTCACTAAAGACAAGTAATGATCATAAAATGCAAATGCACACATAACTTTAAAAATTAGATTTAAGGATCAGTTTAATAAACCAAAATGGTGTCAACGAGCCAACTGGGCATTCACAATACTACTCGCTTATCTTTCAACGGCTCTGAACTTTTTAAATAGGAGAGGAAAGGGGCAGCAATTTCCCCTGTACAGTGTACAGTCCGCCAAAAGGGAAATAAACTGCCCTCGTTATCGGCAGGAAGAGACGCTGGTCGCGACAGCCGACGGAGAATGTTCTACTTTATTATAATAATATGAATATGAATAAGTCAAACATGAGTCGGAATTTACACAGACTACACACAAAACGTCAATACATTTTTACCGACTTCAAAAAAGTCGTTGAGATGGGATAAAATGATTCAGAAGTTCAGATCGATAGGCATTGAATTAGATGGAAATCACCTACTTTCTAGTCCGAAAAAAACATTGCCTGATCGCCTGACTTCGCAGAGGCTTGACTTCGTAAAGATTGGCGATTGGTCGGGATTGCTCGTGCGTGATCGCACGTATACGTACGAGTTGAATTCGTACGAAATCGCATCCAAATAAGTGCGGCCTGAAGCAAACATAAATGAGCATTTCTCTCCTCGGCCCTACAAATAGGGAACATGGGATCATAATATCAAAAAACTAAACAAAATCTATAATCTTTTACGCTTGGGAATCGGTAAAAAGTAAAGATGACACAATATTTCCATCTAAAAGGCTCCCATTTGCTCTAAAATTAGGCTCTGAGGCTAAAAATAGTGACGTAATGCCAGCAATTTAATTAACAAGTGAATGGCGCTCGAGCTAGCCGCAAATGGAATTTAGATGAACCCCGCCCTATTCGTCTAATAGCCTGTATTGAACTGGCCTTGTCTACCTCTTGTTATGGAAATCGAAATTGGATAAAGAGTCAAATTAGAAAGTATCTTAGAGCGGTGATAGCCCAGTGGCTTAGAATTCGATCTCGAATCGAGAGGTCCGGGTTCGAATCCCAGTGGCACGCACCAATGACTTTGTAAAAAAAGTTATGTGCGCTTTATAAAATTAAATGTCCCCAGATGTTACGGTGAAGGAAAATATCGTGAGGAAACCTGCATGCCTGAGAGTTCACAAAAAATGTTCTCAATGGTATATGAAGTCCAGCAACTCGCAGTAGACCAGCGTGGTGGAGTAAGGCCTACATCCTTCGCATTGTGAGAGGAGACCCGACCCTGTAGTGGTCATTTATGGGTGACAATACCAAGGCATAGGTCTGCTAGTAGAAACTTCTTTATAAATAAGCAGTAGATACCTTTGTACAACCAGCTACTTGTACGATTTTACTGTAAAGTTTCTGAGTGTACAAGATTATGAAATAAATGAAAAAAAAAGATAAAGCATCCCGAAAAGTGTGAAGAATCCATTAATTCTAAGTGATGCTCGTAAATTCCAGTCTCGTAGTCGAAATTTCTTGTGTTTAACAATATCAGCATTCCCTTAAACTGTCGCTGGGGCTTGCGGAAGTAACAAAGTGTATTTGGAGAAAACAAAATTCGCATTTGGAAAATTATATGCTTGAAATGAGACTCCTTTTGAAATAAAATCTTTGTTGTAAAAATGTTCTTGCTGTCTAAAATATTTTCTTTCTCAGGCGCTCGTAACGAATTATAATATTATTTCTTTCCAATTTATTTATTTATTTAATTATAAATCATATCAATCTCTGATATCATTTCTTTCCTAAGTTATGTTAAATATTGGTTTCCATGGGGTACAGGGACCGCTCAACAAGGTGGCCTGTATGCGTAAGATGCAGTAAAAATGTCTTCTGAATGAAATGTACCTTTTACTATAATACGCGAAACTTGATAGAAACCATATTCAGCCTTATATATTCACAAACTTTATCACATATTAGCACACCCATTCAACCAGTGTGAAAGGACAGAATTACATAGCAATTTGTTTGAAAAGTTGGGACCTTCCTTTGATGTCGTACGGAGCTGTCGTAAACTGAACGAAGGAACGACGCCCTATAAGTTATTATCGATCATGCCATTCTGTTCAGGGATGGCCAAATGAAAATACATTACTGCTTTTGAACAGACATTAACGCTTTGATGTTTTTTTTATATGTACGTATGGTGGGCTGCAATCGTTTTTATAGCCCACTAGTGGGCACGGGTCTCTTTCCACAGCAAAAGGAGGTCATACTACCTCACGCTGCTCCAATTCAGATGCAGTGAAAAAACGCCCATAGGGCCTCCGACAAGGTTTAACGACTGCTATCGCTTTGATAACAACCGGGACCGAAGGCTCAACGTACCCTCCGAAACACGGATTTGCGCGTTTTTAATTCGCTATTAGCGGTGACCCATTCAGGCACTGACCGCGTCCGACGTTGCTTAACTTTTTCGATCGGTTGCGATCTACTGAAGCAGCGGGGCTATGTGCGCTTTTTTATCTAATACCTACTTACTATTTATGTAAATACCCCTTCTGATCTTAAAACCCGTTTCTGCATTGCATCTATAACGGATACCTTCACTCTGATAACCCCCTTTCGTTACGTTTTCACATACCTACTTTTTTTACAAATTTCACTGCTGTTGTCTGTCTATGGAACTCTGGGATTTTTATGTAATCGTAACAACATTCTCGATATTTTATTACACTCGTATGTTCGAGCAACGAGACTTGGCAAGATTTTATGGTGCAAGGAATCGCAATAAAGTAGGGGATGCTTATGTATGAGTGTCAACAATTTCATTTTATTATGGACATTGGTCTTATGACGTCGTATGAGAATAAAATCAGACGTACGGTTTATAGCATGGTAAAGTTAACAAAAGCCTCTTTGTGTACTTTTGGTACGAGGGAAATGAAAATCGTATAATTAGAAATTACGTAGAGAAAAAGCGGCACGCTTGGTTTTCACACTGTTGGGCTCATTTGCGTTATCTATTACATCTGTGGCAGTTCACCTTCAGCTTCTATTTGAGGTATAACGCCGTGCCTGTGCCTTTAGTATGGGGAGATGTTAGATATACTGACATACTAATGACTGTCGTTTTCTATACAAATACGTTGAAGAAAGTGTTCAGACTCACGGCATAGTTAACGTGAGCCGTTAGTTTGGGGAGATGTCAGACAGACTGACATATGACATTCCTAGTAATGACTGACGTTTACTATACAAATACTTTGACGATAGTGTCTATGCTCACGAGTCACTGACCTATACCTACTACGAATAGCATGCTATATGGGTATAAAAGCATCCCTATACAAATACTTTGACCATAGTATTCATGCTAAGGACACTGAGCTGTACCTGTAGCTACTCGTAACACACAAGCTAGATGGGTATTAAAGAAACAAAACATGAACTCCCAAGTATTTATTATTCAAAAGCAACATATCGGTCCATGCGTTGCGCGTAGTCGCCGCAGCGCGCCTCACGCAGCGCGCACGACGTGGGGCGCGCGCGCAGCGGCACCCGCGACGCGCACCACGCCGCGCCGCGCGCCCTGGCCCGCAGCGCGCCTTCCGCCGGGGAGCGACTCCACCTGTACCCTTAGTCTGAGTTTTAGCTGTTCCGAAACGAAACGCACACATACACAGCATACCACACGAAAATGCACACTGTAATAACCAACAGAGGAAAAAGATTTTTAGAAGAGTTAGAAAATTATTAAAGGATTAGATAAATCATCACAAAAAATGCTTTATTTTTAATTAACACTCTTTCAACGTTTAATAATATTAATGAAACATCGTGAAACATGATAACCGTGAATTGGCCTTAATGCATTGTAAAATTTCGAACTAATGTTATCCCGTAGGTATTAAATATTTGTTAGTATTATAATGTCTAACGATAACTATTCATATCTTTCACTCCATACAAAAATTTGATTTTAAATTTTTTAACGCCTCTAAAAATCTTTTACCTTTATTTGTTACTAGCTGACCCGGCAGGCTTCGCTCTGCCAATTAATTTGACTAATATCAAAAGCTTTTTTGAAACACAGTCAACTTTCCACCACCAAGTCCATTGCGAAAACCAAACAACTTTAACACGTTAGTTACAACGAAAAATATTTGGATAAGGATTTAAGCAAAAGTATGAATAACAGAAGTAACAGATAGCCCAGTGGCTTAGAATTCGACCTCGAATCGAGGGATCCGGGTTCGAATCCCAGTGGCAGACACAAATGACTTTGCAAAAAAAGTTATGTGCGCTTTATAAAAAATTAAATATCACCTGCTGTTACGGTGAAAGAAACCATTGTGAGGAAACCTGCATGCCTGAGATTTCACAAAAACAAATGTTCTCAAAGGTATATGAAGTCCATCAACCCGCAGTAGGCCAGCGTAGTGGACTGAGACCTACGTCCTAAGTGGGTCATTAATGGGTTACTGACATGAATAACATGGTCTAATTTTGGTCGGTATTTCTATTAACTTTTAAACTGTAAAAAGTAGTTATTGTGACATAATGATAATAGTTGGACATAATTATGGTACCGCGAAGTTTTTTTTGTGAATATTGCTTTAATATTGTACCGCATACTTTTGTTCTATCATCAATAGTTTCCGCAGCGCTTGCGACGAAAGACGTTTTAGGGCACTTTTTTTACACCTTGGGTTGGATTACGTTACTTAAGTTTTAGTAAGGGTCCTTGGATTTTAATTTTTTTATTGTGAGCTCTATTCTACTAATCAAGCCCTTTCATTTGATACCCATCGGCCATCTCGGATTTTCGTTTTTTTCATAGTGAACTCTATTCTACCAATCAAGCCATTTCATTTGATACCCATATTGAGGTAGGCGCGGAAAAAATATGTAACCCAAGATTTTGTGGCGGCGGCCATCTTGGATTTTCATTTTTTTATTGTGAGCTCTATTCTACTAATCAAGCCCTTTCATTTGATACCCATATTGAGGCAGTTGTGGAAAATATTTAATACGGCACTTTGTTACGGCGGCCATCTTGGATTTTCATTTTTTCATAGTGAGCTCTATTCTACCAATCAAGCCCTTTCATTTGATACCCATATTGAGGTAGTTGCGGAAAAAAATATGTAATCCGCCATTTAGTGGCGGCGGCCATCTTGGATTTTCATTTTTTCATAGTGAGCTCTATTTCACCAATCAAGCCCTTTCATTTGATACCCATATTGAGGTAGTTGCGGAAAAAAACATGTAATCCGCCATTTTGTGGCGGCGGCCATCTCGGATTTTCATTTTTATAGTGAGCTCTATTCTACGAATCAAGCCCTTTCATTTGATACCCATATTGAGGCAGTTGTGGAAAATATTTAATACGGCACTTTGTTACGGCGGCCATCTTGGATTTTCATTTTTTCATAGTGAGCTCTATTCTACCAATCAAGCCCTTTCATTTGATACCCAAATACAGTTATACGTACACTAAGACTTCAGAATACAGTTTATTTTTTAATTTTTTTTTAACTCGTGATATCTTTTGAATGGATTGTCAGAATCGAATAATTCAAAAAGTAATATAAAGATATTGAAGCAGTCTTAAATAATACATCATTTATTTTGATAAGGGTTAATACCAAGGTACAAATAAAGAGCTTTTTGTAGCGGTGGTATTTTAATTTCTTTTTTTCAATAAAAAAACGCTTATTGTGACATGACTGTAATAGTTAGAGATATGCTGCCGCTGATTTTTTGTAGATAATGGTGTGTTCTAAAAAAATGTAGTATATCATTTTGTTCTATCATCAATAGTTTTCGCAGCGCACGCGATGTAAGGTAGTTTTTTGATATTTTTTTCACACCTTGGATTACGTTATCGTAATTTTAGTAAGGATGCCTATTTTTTTTGAAAATGAAATATAGCCTATGTCACTCAGAAATGATGTAGCTTTCCAACAGTGAAAGAATTTTTCAAATCTGCCAAGTAGTTTCGGAGCCTATTCAATTCATACAAACAAACAAACAAACAAAAAATCAAACCTTTCCTCTTTATAATATTTGTATAGATTACACTGTGGACTCCTGTGTAGTAAGCTGTGTATGAATTACGTATCTATCCGAAACGAAGCGCACAAATGTTTCGTTTCTGTATCGCTAAAACTCAGACTAAGGGTACTGGACATTAGTAATAACGTTACTTACATCATTGATATCGTTTCTTACTGACGACTAACAATGTAAGATAGAAGCAGTTTGCTACTTAGGTGAGCACCTCAACCTATGTCTCTGGCATGAACACTACAACTTACACAGTTTCGTACATTCATTTTATCGAGCTGTCATTAGGAGGTATATGAAGATGTCAAGACAGATTAACGTATGACATACTAATGCGTGACGTTTACGTAACGAATAGTTTGAAAATAGTGTTCAGACTCACAGCATAGTTAAAGTGAGCCATTAGTATGGGAAAATGCATACATACTAATGACTGACGTTTACTATACAAATACTTTGAAGATAGTGTTCAGACTCAGGGCATGGTTAATGTGAGCCGTTAGTATTGAATGATGTCAGACATACTAATGACCGACGTTTTCTATACGAATACTATGAAGACAGTGTTCAGACTCACGGCATAGTTAACGTGAGCCGTTAGTATTGGGAGACATAGACACTAATGACTGACGTTGACTATCCGAATACTTTGACGATATGCTCACAAAACAGAACAGAACAATCAAGTTAGCCAAACCTGGCGGTGTACTGCACAAAGATTCTCTCACTGGCACCGGGTGTGAGGTTCAACGTATGAGGGTATATTTGGAAGTCCTGACTCCCCTCCAGCGTCGTGACCAGCTCGATAGTAGCAGTGCCTAAACCAGGGAATGATAGCAGAGGTTAGTCAAGTCACAACTGAATTACAATTGTAACTGTTGTAACTGGTTAATGTTCCTTGTCGTGGCGAGTTCATGAAACGACGTACGGTGTGATGTCACACGATATCGGCACGAAACCTTTTGGGTCATATAAAATCAGACCCCTGATTGTGTCGCGCGGCTGCCGTATTAGATAGCGACTCAATAAGAAGGACTCTAATTAACTATTATCTCAGTCACATCCTCAAGCGAAACAAAAGAAGTGAAGAACATGCAGTTTCACGGCGGGAATGGTGACGGTAAGATAGGATCTACCGTCTCAAAACCTCTTTCCTTCCTTCCTTTCAGCCCTTGGCAGTCCACTGCTGGACATGGGCCTCCCCTAATCGACGCCACTCCGCCCGATCCTGGGCGCTCTGAATCCAACGGTTTCCCGCTGTCTTCATAGGTCAAGGTAGGTGGGTGGCCTGTGCTCCTTTTACCTAACACAATTGTTTCGACAACCTGTTTCATAAGAAGTTTTATGACTTTTTTAATTCAGTCCTATGGTAGTTTCATGCTCCCAACTTGTCCTATGCAATAAAACATAAACCTACTTTATACGACTTCTGAAAACCAAATGTTTTATAAAATTCTCAAGTAAAAGTAGAAATGAAGTAGGAAACTTTACGAGCCGTTTTATCGCGGAATTTAAAGTTTGATGGTCTCGATTTTATTTTTATCGAGATCAAAACTCATCGAAAAGAGTAGGTGCTTGAAATATTATAATCGATTGTAGAGGTAACATACGGTGTCCCACTTGGATTTAATAGAAAATTTAAGATAAGAATAGAAAATTGCAAATCAATATTCGTGTCCCCACTGACATATTATGATTGGGTCTACGTATTCGATGTTATTGTACATCAATCAAAAATATTAATACATATTATAACAATAAAATTGAAAATAAAAAAAAAAATCATTGAACATATTATTTTGTAATGTTCACGTGATGCGCTTTCATTTGAGACCCTACTCGATTATTTATATTTACAGACATTCGGTTATTCTTTTACTTTCACCCCACTTTCACCCCCCACAACTTTTAAACGACGCAACCGATTTTCATCAAACATGTCTAAGAACACTCGGCCGTAACTCACCTTTCATACAAAAAAAAAAAACTAAATTGAAATCGCTTCATCCGTTCGCGAGCTACGTGCCACGGTGCCACGACCGCATCACAGACAGACAGACAAACAGACAGACAGACAAACAGACAGACAGACACGTCAAACTTATAACACCCCTTCTTTTGCGTCGGGGGTTAAAAATGCACGATTGGAGTCACCCAAATAAAAATAAATGAACGCTTTACGCTGCACTCTACCACCAGTCTATAGCGAACCTATTTAATTAAGTTTATTTATCTTCTTTTTCTATCTATTCGTCATTGGCTATGTTTAGATTGGTGTTGGTAAGGAAAAACGTTAGCTCTTAGCTTGAACTCCTATTAAGGCGCGCGTCCTATACTTGTTTTACTATACAAAAAAAATTAAACTCCAAAAAATAAAATTCTCAATCTGATCTGTTGAAGGCTTACGACTAGAATGAGTGATCTCCACGTAATCTTGTCGGACGTCTCCGTCGGTGACGTAGCCGAAGTCCAGGCACGAGGGCTTCACCTGGATCACTGGGAAGTCCAGCTCAAGGACCAGTTGCATAGACTGTGAAAGGTTATAACCATATAATTTATTGTATCAGGCGTTACTTTACGGAAATCCATTGTTATTTAAGTTATACTTATATTACTTTGCAACAATCCGCACACGCGGAACTTGTTTTGTTATGGACTCACCACCCTCATATACCATCACAACATATTCCAATAGCGCACGACACGTGTTTCGCCCCAAAACAGAGCATCATCAGGTGATGTGGACTCTACAACGGTTGGTTGTTGAGTAACCAACTCCACAAACAAGTTCCACGTGTGCGGATTGTTGCAAAGAAATATAAATACAACTTAAAGATTATAACCATTTTGAAGTGTCAATACCAAATACCAGACCCTTTAATCGACAATCTTAATTACTTCGTTTATGTGAAGGATGTGAATGGAATTTTGGATATGCAATATTGTATTTAACATCCAGATATTGCGACTTGAGTACTTAAAATGTTTGCCCGTCACATAAGTAACTGCTGAACTGATTTTGATGAAATGGTAAATAGAAGAAAGGCTTAGCGAAGTCTGCGCGGACAAAATCATAATATAAGCTATTCCAGTCCAACTAAAACATAATTCTATAATAGTTTCTACTTATAACAGAATTAAATTGTTTTTCCGTGAAAGGTATAAAACCTGAAAAAATCACAATAGAGTTAAATATCACAAGAGACCAGGAGTTAAAGCAATAAGAGAACTGATCAGTCACAGAGACGCGACAGTCATTGCAGAAACCCTAAAGGAACGCCTGGGACGATACAAGGAGACACTGGGCCAAAATTGACAAAGAACTCTGGAGCACATAATACATAAGAAAAACAGACAAGTAACGTGATGCAAAAAAGGCAAGGACCTAGAGTCTGTGGACAGCAATTAAAGATAAAGAAAAAAAAGCAATAAGAGATGCTTTTGTCGTTAGGATTCGCGGAACACGAAAGTAAAGAAACTTAAATTAAATAAAAAGTAATAGTGTAGTGTACATTAATAGTGTATAGAGAATATAATAGCGGTGATAGCCCAGTGGCTTAGAATTCGACCTCGAATTCAGAGGTCCGTGTTCGAATCCCAGTGGCATGTACCAATGAATTTTCAAAAAAGTTATGTGCGCTTTATAAAATATAAAATTAAATATCACTTGCTATTACGGTGAAGGAAAACATTGTGAGCAAATCTGCATGCCTGAGAGTTCACAAAAAAAATGTTCTCAAAGGTTTGTGAAGTCCACCAACCCGCAGTAGGCCAGCGTGGTGGACTATGGCCTACGTCCCTCTCATTACGAGAAGGAGAGGATGAACACACCGACCCTGTGTGGTTCATTAATGGGTTACTGGCAAGAGAATATCTTAATTGGTAAATATCTCACCGCCAACTTGACACGGCTGTTATCGAAGAAGGCGAGCGGAGTGGTGGTAGCACACTGCGACGGGTATGCCTCTCCGCACGACGGCCAGATGTCCCGGGTTCGAAGAGACACTTCTGCGCAAAGCTAAAGGCCCCATATGACAATATCCTGACTCTGCATCTTGACATATAAAAGACTTTGTAGCCACTGTTTCGTGATCGTCATATTGAAATACAATAACGTTGTTTCTGAAGATGTGCAAGTCTTTGCCGAGTTATAAGAGATACTCTGAATTGAGACGTGGAGCAATTGGATCAAGAGGCTGGATCTCTTGAGTAACGGAACACTTCTGAATGCAATATTGTTGTCAAGTTTATTCCTGTTAGCTTTGGCATTGTATTGCAAAAGTAACATGAAAAGACGAAAGAAATGGGGTCTTTTGTCTATATCTAAGGGCTGCATTATTTTTTTAATGGACTAACTAAGTCATGCACTTGAATTTCCTGTGTCATGAAGTCATGAACACACAAGACAAGAACGGAAATCACCAGCAACAGAAAATTTTTTTTTTAATTTCTGATCTACTAATCTAACTCAAGACCCTTGACGCAGCACAGTAGTGACAATGACAACCATTACGCCTCATAATGTAGGTCCTTTTTTGAATCCGTTTTTTTAATTTGCTTTCAATCTTTTGTAGCCCACTGCCGGACATGAGCCTCCCTTTACCCAGCGTCACTCTTTAAATTCAACGGCAACTTTAAATTCACCCTTAAATTCGTCAGTTCACCTGGTCGGAGAGCAGCCTGTGCTATATACATGGTTGCCATCTGAAAACTTTTCTTTCCCACCGGTTGTCAGTCTTACAAACGATATGGCCGTGGCCGGCTCAACTTGCTTCTCTAATTCAACACATTAAAATACGTACTCAAAAATTTCATCTTACTTCTAGCACACTCCTGGGTGGAACGTCGAGGTGAGTGACGTCAGGTCGCTGGCCGGGACCAGCGGGACAGTTGGCGTCGCAGCCAGCGTGACGGATGACCACCCGCCACGGCGGCGCGGTGCGCACTGAGGCCGTTAGGTGACCGTCACCCACGTTGGTCACTTGGAAGGGTTTCCGGATCCTGTGAATGTGTAATTGTTTGTTATGGAGCGGTGATCGCCCATGGATTAGAATTCGACCTCGAATCAAGGGGTCCCGGCTCGAATCCCAGGGGCAGGCACGAATGAGTTTGTAAAAAAAAGTTATGTGCGCTTTATAATATAAAATATCACCCGCTGTTACGGTGAAGGAAAATATTGTGAGGAAACCTGCATGCCTGAGAGTTCACAAAAAATATGTTCTCAAAGGTATGTGAAGTCCACCAACTCGCAGTAGGCCAGCGTTCTGGACTAAGGCCTAAATCCCTCTCATTGTGAGAGGAGACCCGACCCTATAATGGGTCATTCATTGGTTACTGACATAGATAGGTACACCTAAATTAAAACTTTTTAATCAAAACTGTTTTAACAAGACATTTCAAATACCAACAAGTTCCAATCCTAGGTCGTAGTCGTCGTAGATGCCATGATTAAAAACCTGTTTAGCAAGAAGAAACTAATTTCAAACTTTTAGAAAACTTGGACGGCACTTCTGATTAAATTTTTTCTTTCAATAATCCTTTTTGACTGATCGCGGGTGATACAGATTTTTAAGATGCGGATTAAGATATTTATTAATTTAAAAATCACAGTTTCATTGGAGGCATTCATGACGATTACTATAGAATTATTTCATCGAAATTATGCAATAACACTAATTACTTATTCAAATCCTTTGGACACGAGATTTGCTGAGCTCGTAATGAAGTATGAATATGTAATGGAAATTATATTTGCATTAGAATTATACAAGGCTCACTAACGACCGTTTGAATGTAATCTTATCCGCAGAATATTAGCTAGCTTTGGAAAGGTCTTATGGAAATAAATAAGGCACGAACTAAATACGTCTTATGTAAATAAATAGCAAATAGGCTGAATCCCGTTTTAAATGACGAGATCTGTAGAAGAATGAAGATAGCCGATATAGTTCTCAAAGTTTGCGAATTAAAGTGGTAATAAGCTTGCCACATCGATAAAGTATTGAAATCAACGAGAAAAAGGTCCTTATTTCTTATCATGTTTTTAAATATTTTTTTTGCACTAATATCTGTTACATTAAGATGGCACATTAAGTTTTCGAGGTCTGTTTGTCAAGAACAACTGCCTCTGATAACCTTAACACGTCATCAGCGGGTAGATCCAAGGCGCAGTAAGGAACCAGCAATTTTGAACACGATAGCTGAAGCCACGGACACCGATGTGCTGCTCTCAGTGACACTGTTTGCGGGGCGGCTACGGGACGATACCAGCTGTCACTGTACACAAAAGAAGACTTTCTTTATCGTTGACTAGCCATCTGAGTTTTTGGAAGTTTTAATATGATATCCTACTTGTGTACTATAAATGCGAATGTTTGTGAGTATGGATGGATGTTTGTTACTCTTTCATGCAAAAACGGCTGAACAGATTTGGATGCAATTTGGTGCACAGATAGATCATAACCTGGATTAACATATAGGATACCTTTTATCCTTCTCTGCACCAAGTTCTAAAATCCACGCGGGCGAAGCCGCGGGCACAGTTTAGTATGACATAATAGTCGTATGATCAATGTTGTGTATGTACGAGTGTCGAGTATATACAAAATGCAATGTCACTTTACTTTTCTTTACTTTTCATACATTATTCAATGCCCGAGTCACACTTTTGACTTACTTTTAAAGTTCCTCGGAATTCATGTTTTCGTACGGCAACCGTAACCCATTTAGGGTGTTTTCCGCATTTTTATGGCACACGGAGTCCCCATTTTAGTTGTAGTTCGTTCGAAAAATATGTTTTCGAGTCGGAGAGTTTTTATGAGTCGACAAGTTGAGGCAAATTGGAATAAATGGGATTTTGGTCTCTTTCCAAAACGTATTTTAGGAGAAAAGCGAAAACGTGACTGTAATTCATTTTGGTCCAGAACTAGGTAAATATTCTTTTTCCTAAATACTGCATTGCTTTATAATTATAAGAGAAGTTTTAGATTAGTTTATTTTTTGGACCGGTATTTAGTATTTTTAGAGGTATTTAGTTATGTCCGTTAAAGTTTCTAGTTAAATTTTTCTCCAAGTGTCGGTGTCGTTCACAAAAAAAAATGTTCTCAAAAGCATGTGATGGCCACTAACCCGAATTAGGCCAGTGTGGTGGACTAAAGTCTACATCTTTCTCTTTGTGAGAGGCGACCCGACCCTGCAGTGGGTCATTAACGAGTCACTGACAAGGTTTCTCGACAATACTAACCCAGCCTTCTGCACAGGCATCGTACGCATAAGTAGAGTACTGGCGGGAACGGGCGAAAGGTCCGAGGGAGGCTGGAGCTGCACTCGCCAGGACTTGGTGCTTCCTCTAGGCAATACTATCTCTACGGGTTCCACCTGAGAAAGTTTTTTTTGTTGAGCCAAATGCTTTTTTAACTAAATCCCAGTTTCTACTCACGTGGGGTAAGGTCCGAGGTATGTCCATCGCTAGACATAGGCCTTCCGCCCGGTCCTGGGTCCCTTGAATCCAACGGTTTCCCGCTGTCTTTTTGAGTGTCCCGAGCACGAACATTAACGTCAAAGTATTCATAATTATAGTCAGTATTCATATAGTTAACGTGTGCCATTAAGTAGATTACAGACAGATATGACATACTTATGACTGACGTTTACCGTACGAATACTTTGACGACAGCGTTATAAATAGGTAAATAGGTCACAAATCTTTAAAGACTTATCTTGTCCTTTTGGAATCAGATAAAAGCTAAAAAACAGGGTTTAGGAAAGCTGCAATTGAAACTACGAGCAAAATATTCACTGCGCTAACCACTCCAAACTAATTTAACGATATTTATTAAAAACTGAATCCATACCCAAAGGCAACGTTACCAGCCGCTAATAAAAACTCAATATTAACTGTATAAATTGAATTGTTTTATTAATTCCACCGTCTGATGTTTCTAGTGTTTTTAATTCTGCTGCCAAAGAAAAATTAGGAAAACAGAACGGCAACGGTAAAACATTTGGTCAAACCAACACCAACACACTGGACCTCATCAAGTTTGCTACTAATTACTCGAAAGTCCAATGTTCGCAAGATGTAGACAGGAACCGGTGGACAGAAATTGCGAGAACTAATCTGAAAATTCATTGTTTCAAACCCCTGGGCAGTGGCGTCGATTAGGGGAGGCTCATGCCCAGCAGTGGACTACGAAGGGCTGAAATGATGATGATGACTCTGAAAAGACAAATCATGCATAGCAACTCTACATGATGCTACAACCACTCTGTCACCAGTGTCCGACTACATAGAGATCTCAGCTAGCTGCATTCACGCCTCGAACTTATTTCATCGCTCTCAATCAGTCGCGATGAGAGTGATAGATACATAGAATGAGCTAATATGCGCTCAACTGAGCAGAGTTTAGTGTACGCTTGCTCTACCCAGTAGCTGTTCTATAGCCGTTCTATCTTCTTACAATATCTATGTCTGCTGCAGCTGCCTTCACTGAATTGAAAATTTAATTTTAAACTCGGCAATTTACTCAAGAAGAACACTAGGAGAGCAGTATGACTTTATTTCCACTAAACGGGAACATTTTAATTTTAAAAGAGTATTTTCATGCTAGATTAATAATACAGTAATAGCGGTTAATTGGATTAAGAACGTTTTGAAATATTAGGTTTGAAGAGATGATAAATTTTAATTTATCATTCCAGGTATCAATTATATTTATGTAATCGGCTCTTTGTATTATTTCTACGGCTGAAAATGTTTGAAAAAAAAATCAGGTTTTAATGATGTCGATGGTCATGGAATTTCTTTAAGCAGTGCTATTGAGAATTCAAAATATGAAAAAAAATATATATATTCCGGGTAGTACCAAAGTAAGCCATATATATATATTTTTTTAAAGTTTATTTTTCATACTACTGTATAACACAGCTACAAATTAATGAAACCGGTTTTGATTTTATGAATAAAATTCTACGTAGACTATTTCAATTGATATGCAACTCATGTTTTGAGTAGCTGTTTTAATTTGTTGCAAAATAATAAATTATCTGAAGTTAAATTTAAATCCTGTAATTTAGTATTTTTCTCTTTATCTTAAAGGTTTAAACATACCTGGTAATAATCTTCACATTGTAGTCCGTAGTCGGCTGACATAAACACTTCAATGGCTGTATCCATTTCGATAAATTCTGATGATCTGGAACATTCTTCGCTTTCGGCTACATTAAATGCGCAAAAATAAGGCTATTTGTTGTTTATTATTTAGAGGAAACATTGTTTCCTAGAAATAATAAACGCGCAATATCTATGACTACGAGTAATTTTCATTAGAAATTATAAATGTCAGTATAAATAATCATACATATATTATATTATACAGAAAATTAATGCGATTTTTTGGATCGATCTTTGAGTATCGACTCGAATGCATACGATCCGATACGCGAATCGGATCGAGGCGTTATGATCCGTATCGTTCCGCAGTATCGGATCGAACCAAAAAAAGTCACATCCCTATTTCCATAATCAGGTAACGTAAGGGTAAGATTTCAAAAGTAAAGCACTACACCAAAGTTACTTACATTTAATTTCATAACACGGACATGTCCTTGGTAGTACATCGTAGAATCTTAGGTAAAGTCGAAACGGCAGCGAATCTTTGAGGTGGCCTATATATATACAAAAAAGATGCTCAGAATTCGAGCCCGAATCGAGAGGTCCGGGTTCGAATCCCAGTGGCACGCACCAATGACTTTGTAAAAAAAGTTATGTGCGCTTTATAAAATTAAATATCACCTGCTGTTACGGTGAAGGAAAACATAGTGAGGAAACCTCGAGTAAGAGGCCTAATTGTTAGGCACTGGGATAGGCACTAGCACTTAGATCACCGCTTTTAGGTAAGTATGTCATGTCATGTCAGTAACCCATTGATGACCAACTACAGGGTCGGGTCTCCTCTCACAATGAGAGGGATGTAGGCCGCCGTCCACCACGCACCACTACTGCCCGTTGGTGGACGAACATACCGCGTGAGAACTTTTTTTTTCTGAACTCTCAGGCATGCAGGTTTCCTCACGATGTTTTCCTTCACCGTAACAGCAGGCGATATTTAATTTTTATAAAGCGCACATAACTTTTTTTTAGAAAACCATTGGTGCGTGCTACTGGGATTCGACCTCCAGACCCCTCGATTCGAGGTCGAATTCTAAGCCACTGGGCTATCACCGCTACAGGTAAGGGTACTAGGTAACCTGCTAGGTAGTACTAGGTAAGTATACGTAAGAAAAATGCACGCCTCCACGCGTTGCATTGAAAGTGCTCTACTCTACACATTTTTAATTTTTAACGCGCCATGCATATGTGATTGCTTAACAGAATCTTTAATTATGTAGATGCGTGGAGCTCGGGAACCGATTAATCCTCGAAATACGAGGGGAAATAAAATTGAAATCTTTTGAAATTCAATCTACGTTAAACTGTGCCGCATTCAATGTTTTGTTAATTACAATAACAAATGTTTTTAGTTTTGTCAGTTATGAAATTTTAATATTTTATTCATGTCATGTAGTCGAAGACATCCTTGTTTCGAGATAAATATTGCCTGGTAACCAAATTATAGGAGAGCTATCCATACGCGTGGGTATTCAATTGAAACTGGAAATATGTCAAGGAACCACCTAGTCTATACAAAGTAGCCAACGTTAATTTACGTAACCTTAATCACAAAATAAACCTCACACACTAATGTGAGCAAACTAAAACTTTACATTCACCAAACTAATTTGCAACAAGATTTACTTTTAAAATATTATTTATCAGAGTATCCGCCACAAACTTCCACTATAAGGTAAGAGATGCGAAAATTTTAAAAACTGTAATAAATTTATATCAAAACTTGGGTAAAACTTTCTATGAACACGCGGAGTGTTCATGAAACTCTCATTACTCATTTTCTCTTCATAATTTTTAATAAACAAATAATAAACAGGTTCAGTTATTCAGTTTGATGGTGCCGTGAGCGTGAATACTGTCCTCAAAGTATTCGTACGGTAAACGTGGCAATTTAATCCATACAGCTGTTATAAGAAAAGAAAATAATACGTTTATTGTTGACTGTTACACGAGAAAGATGTTACAAAAATTTATAATAAGTTAGAACAGTCTACCCTATGCGGGCATACAATAATTATGTCTTATATAACTAAAACTCAATTTTATATTTCATGGCAATTATTGGTAAATTATATTTATTTATTTATTATTTTGTTCAGCAGTCCAAATTATTTGTTTATTTTAATATTTTACCTATTCGAACTCATCGGCTATGCAATGTGCCACCCATTACTGGGCAAAGAGAGAAAAAGCCGGAGGAAAAAACTCTCGACACAGTTATAAGAAGTTATCAGTTCAAAAATCCAATTGAGCAGTTTTAGTTTTCATCCATTTCAGTCCCTGAAACTCACCATGTTCTTGCATCACAAACGTGTGAACCACGAGGTCCGCCCGCGTGGTGTTCGTGACGTACAGTGTGCGCTCAGGATCTGATGACGTCATCCTGTGAGAAGACCATCAGTTCATTAGATCGTCTATGTTATAACAATCTAAACTGTGTATGGCTCAAATTATTTTAGTCGGCTGATTTTATTAATTGAAACTATTTTTTAACGCTAGCATTGGAGTTTCTTGTTTCCTTGTTACCATAGCACCGGTGGGCTATCTTCGAGATCAGGTTTGATCGCGAAGCTGAGAGGCCGTCCAATCACCTCCACCCACAGATCCAAAACCATGGGCTCTATGTTCTCTATCTGTAAAAAAATATAATATTTAAGTATAGTTGCCGTCACGAGTGGTGAGCACATCTTTCATTGGTCGGTTTGACATTGACTGCGCCGCGGTGCATACGATTGGTTCGACAGTCGTCAGTTCGTCAGTGTGCGTCGCCTATTGGTCCAGCACATTCTTTCGGCTGGTGTACATTGGCCTAAAGTGTACAATATCCGTACCACTGATAATCTGTGCTCACGACTAATGACGTGACATGACATGACGGTTACTACAGCTGCTGTTTGTACCTATTTGAAAAATTCGATTGTTGTTCATCGAGGGAATTGCAATCTATTTATTAACCTATATCCTCTATTTCTTGTAAGTTGCTTTATGAATTCCAAATAAAAATGTTCTGGAAAAACTTGAGACATTAGAAGCCACAAATGAATGTTAATTTTTATTAAAACTTTGGAAGTTTATGATGTTATTGCATCCAGTATTCTAAAGTAAATAAATAATTAAATAAAATAAATAACGCTTCACACTCATAGCCCCACACTAGGATTCCCTGTGTCGTGGGCGCCATGGACACACACGAGACAACAACACAACACACCCAGACCAGAAACAGAAATTCAAATTCATCATTCAAATCTCTGCTCTGCTGGGAATCGAATCCGCGCAGCGCACCCGTGTCTTAACCACTGCGCCACTTAGGTCGTAAAAAGATAACACTGAATTTTATAAAGCGCACTATACTTTTTTCAATTCATTGGCACACCCCAAACGCACACTGGGATCCGAACTCGGGCCCCTCGATTAAGATACCGAATTCATACCCACTGGACTATCAACGCCTAATGTATTCAACGAAGTCTTCATTGCCAATCACAAAGTAAATGAAGGAGGCAAAACTTGACAATCTCGTCAGCATTTGTTTCTGCGAGGGAGGAAGCCAATTTGTGTTTCCGATTGTTGGAAACTCGACGCCGCGGTTAATGGCGGCGTGTGGACCTTTGACAGCCTGTCACTACTGTCAATGTTTAATTAGTAGGTATCGGCAGAAGTTTGTTTACTCGAGAAATATAGTTGTACGCAAGTCTGATATCCAATAAGGTCGATAAATAAACTTGATGATGTTAAGAATGACGTTTACTATACGAATATTTTGACGGTAGCGTACTGTGTGCTTAGTGCGAGTTGCACAAAATTGTTCGAGTAACTTCACCGTCGCGTTAATCGAGCGCGAATACGTCGATTTCTATGGGATTGAAGCAGCGCCATCTTGTGGCTAAGATGACAAACGGAATTGGCGCTTAGCGTATAGTCGATTAACGCGACGGTGAAGTTACTCGAACAATTTTGTGCAACTCGCACTACGCACACTGTACTCAAAATGATACACGTGGATATCTATGAAAAGCTATAAAAAAGTTAGCAGCAAAAAAAAAATATAAGAGTTCTTACACTGCATGAATCCTCTATAACTCGAAGGCTTCTCAACAACCTAGAATCAATTCACGAGCCTGATTACAGATTCAAGTAGTCTGACGGATGCATAGAGGTATTGTACTAGAGCAGGGAAACCAGGGTTCCAACTGTCCTTCGGTTAAAAAGAGAGAGAAGATTGCGGTACCTTCTCTATCTGTCTAGATAGACATAGTCTCTATCTGTCTAGATAAACAATTTTAGGTATTTTTATTGTTTAATTCGCATGCGTGAAGCGCGCGAATGCACTAAGTTCTTTGATGCGCATGCGTTAGTGAGAGAGACAGATAGGGTACCATAATCTTATCTCTTTCTAAGTGTCGGGCATTTCCACATACAGGCAGCCGTATGTCTCCCCTACTCTATTATAATACCTCTATGGACGGATGACGGCTTTCCTAATCAAATGGAGCAAAAAGGCTAATAACGGCCGGAACTTTATGGACTCGTATTATGTAAATCAGGGCCTCATACAAGTAGTATGTCTGTCAATGTCACGAGGGTTGTGGAAAGAAGTGGAGTTTTCTTCAGTTTCTGGGATAAGGAAAGTGAAGAAAAAAGTTCCTGGAAGCTTCTAGTGTTGTTTCAACAAGACACCGAAAACAGCGAATGGTTCATACAAAACCCAGATTTTATTTATTGAAAAGAATCTTTGATTGATTTCTAAACGTATTTATGACAATTTACATGAATCACACCGTAGATACATTTCAGTGTTCCCACTACGCATAGGTATTAGGTAAGGTTACCGTATAGTCTCACTGAACGGGATATGAGACACTTATACGAATTATGTAAATTCGATACCTTAGGTGCTCTTTTCTTTATTATATTCGGAAATAAATTGGAAGAAGCCTACCCAGGTTTAAGTAAATACAACACAAATATTATGTTTCAGGGATTTTGTTAAAAAAACTTGTGGGAACCGTAGCGCTTCTTCTGAATTACCATATGAAGTATTCGGATAGTAGGTACTTTTTGTTTAGCATAATTGAAAATGAATACCAAATTCAGTTTTTATAGAATTCCAATCATGTACCCAATACTTTTATATATCGTATTTGCAAAACGGAGCCCTTTGGGTAACAGTTTTATAACTGAGATGTATTTTTATGGTAACAAAGGTTTACATAATTTATGTTTGTGACATTTACATCAAATTGGATTTAAATCTTATATATAAAATTCTCGTGTCACAATGTAAGTTACCATACTCCTCCGAACCGTCTTGAGAATTATTAAATGAATTATTAAAAAATAAAAATATTTTTTTTTCCAAAAAATAAAATAAAAATTATAGGGGTGGACAACTCTTATCACTTAGGGGTATGGAAAATAGATAAGTAGTAGCCGATTCTCAGACCTACTGAATATCAGTAGAATCACACATATAATTTCATAAAAATCGGTCTAGCCGTTTCTGAGGAGTATGGTAATTTATTATTTCATTAAACTAATAAACAATAGAACTGTACCACAAGCAATAATTTAGGTCGCAAACAACGAATTAATACCGACAGGTGTTCAGACAATTATAATGTAGGCACCGCAGTCTAATTACCATACCGCACGCACGGAGCCATTAAATCAAAACCGATTTAAATTATGGCGTTTACGCAGTTGGGAAAGTAAGAGACAAAAGATAAAAACAAAACTAAATTCAACTTTTATAGTTATTTAGTAACATTCACGGTCACCGACAACTTTGAATAGAGAAGAAATTCTCTCTGAGTTTGTGTGCGGCTGCTTTGCTATTCATGAGGAAAGATGGTCGCTTCGCCAGGCGAAACATGAAGTTGAAGAAAATGCAACTTTACGACGAGTTAAAGGGCTAGCCGTAAGGAGGTCTCAGGCAATTTACTATGGTTTTTTCATTAAGGTATATCCGGAAACCATACTTTTCCAGCTAAAAGACAAGACATTAAGAACATGCTGCTTTAAGCTGCGTTCCGACCAGAGATGTGCGAGGATGCGTAGCGTGGGATCCGCTAAGCCGTTTCCACCAGCGCTGTGCCAAGCGAGGCTAGGTGAATGAAGCAATTCTATTGGTTGTTCAAAAACGCATCTCTCGTTACATCTCTGGTGGAAACGCGGCCATACGATGGCGTAAGAGGCTAGCCGTAAGGCCCCCAGACGAGCTACTGAGGTTCTACTGCCCAAAATTTCCAGCTTCCATAATTTTATGTGCGGTATCCTAATTTTTTTCGACAATACGTTCATGTTCACGTTCGTGTCTTTCACTAGGTGATCGCGCCTGGGGATCGGTCGTGCTCCGATTACGTCATGTCGGCTTATTGTATACATATATGCCAGCGATGTAGAAAATTTGCTTGCGTTGCGCCATTTCTTGATGAGTGGTGAAAGATCTTCAAAATCGTAAAGGTCAAGATGGTTTGTAATTAAACAGACAGACAGACAAACAAAAATGAAATAAAAAGGGTTTTGGTACAAATAATACCATGATAAATAATTTGTATTCTACACACCCTACCTTTTTTCTCACTTCCCTCTTCTCTTCAACTCCAAACCACTTGGTTGTCTGGAAGAGATCGCTTTTAGCGATAAGACCGCCACTTCTGCATTGTGCTGTTACTTACTGTTGTTGATATTGTTGGTTACTATGTGTGTGTACAATAAAGAGTTTAAATAAATAAATAATAGGAACAAATTAATTAGAAAGCTTTTATTTTGCCACAAGCTGCGTTATTAGTGTCATTACGTTTCAATTAACAACGTGTATTAGTCATTATTACAATAACAATATCATTTTACCATTATTTAGGTCGCAACCAATAATTAATTTCGGGACGCCGTGCCACAGAATCTAATTACCATACCGCATTACGTACGCAGTTAAATCATGGAAATCGATTCAAATTACCGGTGTATAAGCTTACGGGTTGATTAAGCAAAGGCAACAAATTAAAAATTTAGAAAAAAAATAGTCATATGTATTTATACCTCTTAATCGAGGGGTCCGGGTTCGAATCCCAGAGGCACGCAGTCAATGACTTTGTAAAAAAAGTTATGTGCACTTTGTAAAATTAAATATCATCTGCTATTACGCTGAAGGAAAACATCGTGAGAAAACCTGCATGCCAGAGCGTCCACCAACCCGCAGTAGGCCAGCGTGGTGGACTAAGGCCTACATCCCTCTCATTACGAGAGGGGTCCCGATCTTGTAGTGGTTCATTAATGGGTTACAGACATTTTAGTCTTTGATGTCGTCATTATTAATAATTTTTTGACATAGGCCTAATCCTATTTGGGGTCATTCTATCCTTCCGAACTATCCTTAATATCACGATAAAGAATACAATTTATCTACATTCTAATTAGATATCAACGAGCCTAACTCATTCATTCCTCGCGCACGTACGTCGTTAACAAAAGTGTCGGCTCGTAAATTGGAAACTGAAAGCGCTATAAATTGCGCCAAAGTTTTAACTGGAAGCCGGAATTGAACCCTTTTTAACCTGTGACATGCAGATTTGAATATTTTACCTGTGAATTTGTTGATATAACAACGTTCGAAGTTTAAATTTGTAAAGGTGGCTCTTTACTTGGCTATTTGGTGTTTCGTATCAAAACAGTTTCATATTTTCCGAAAAGTAAATCACACTACAGAACGCGTTGTCTACCCATTAATCAACGGCTGGACTAATTTGGCTAAGTTTAGTTTTGTTTCTTCGTATAAGCCCAAGGAAGGTTTATACGGTGAGAAAATCTGTAAACAAATAATAGAAATTTCTACTTCTACATAATAGGCATGATGACAGTAATCTAGTATCGCCAAAATATTTATCTGATCTAATGAAATAGGATTCAAAGATTTTGAAACATGTATTTATTGTCTTATTAATGTCGAGATTAATAATTTATTTGTTAAAATAAATCTACAAAATACAACAATCCGCCATGATAGCTTAAACACCCATCAGATCGAATTACGTCAATTTACGTCACGTCTTAGTAAAAGTCATTTTTTTCGTAAGCATATTATACGCGATCTGGCATTTTTTACTGAGCCGTGGCGCAATGACAGACGCCATGACGCGGGCGAGCGTTTTGGAATGAATTTGAAACTTAAAATTTAAATGTACTTTTATTGCACAAAAACTTAAATTTTCTACAAAAATATGATATATTTTAGACATAATAGAAACTTCTGAATATCATAGAAGAGTTTTTGAAAATTAGTCATCATGCCTCGCTCAGTTGGTCAACAATATACTTGCCTGTATAAGAACTTGGTCGTGGTACAGTCCCCAGCAGTCCGCGTACACGCTGACAGCTATCGCCGCGTGGCCTCGTGACGTCATCACACCCTGCCCCGGAGAGCACTGCACCGCTATGCCCGGGTCCCGCACGTTGGACGCCCATTTGTCTGATACAATGAAAGAAGCTACCTATTGAGTCCTATTCTTGGAAAGAAAAAATGTGTGCGTCGATCTCGTGGACGATGTTAACACCATCGATTTTTAAGACGATTAATCGTCATAAATTTCTCTAACATGTTTAGTGTATGCTCCTATATCGATGGACCGATGCCAGTCTATTTTTTTCCGTCTCTTAAGCGCGAGCTTACATTCAAACTAGTTTATATATTTTCAGTCACTTTCTATAGCACTATGTTACATTGCATTCTGACTGGTATCGGTAAGGAAAAGCATTCCCTCGTAGCTCGAACTCCCTATACCTTCGAATATCGATTTCAACACGAGTCCTTCCCGTGTTTCATTAAACCAAAAGAAAGAAGTTACAATTCCAATGAATTGAAGAAATGACTTGTAGTTACGTGTACGCTTTATAAAAAAATCACGGATAAGAAAAACATCGAAAGAAAACTTGCGAATTCACGAAAATATTCTCAAAGGTACGTTGAGTCCAATAAAAGTGTACAAATGTTCACAAACCCAGACTTATGTGGTATGTGGTAAACTTCACTTTACTTGAAAGGGAATACGGAATGAAACTGTGTTTTTATCGCGAGCCAAATTGGCGCAGAGGGGCATTGAGAGCGATTAATAATTAACGAATACCGACATTTTATTCCGTCTGGCAGGTGTTGGGAGTGAATTATTTTAAAAATTTACAGCGTCTGCAAAAATGTGACTTAAAATTTTGATGTCAAGATTGTGACAAGGATTCTGAAAATAATTTAGGTCTTTTTAAGAACCAGCTATAGTATAGGGCGTTTAAATCGTAATAGAGTGATTAAGAATTGAAAATAATAAAAAAATGTGATTTGATACTGCTACATTTCAGTCAAAAATTACATTCAAAAATACTTATGTAAATTTTGATCTCCTTTGATATTTTTTTGGATTTTTCTCTTTTTTGTAATTTAGCTATTTAGTAAACCGTAAAAACTGTAAGTTCCTTTAAAATCGCTTAGATACTGTAATAGAACAAATGTTGTACAAATCAATCTCAGAAAATTTGCCAAAATTTATTTTAACGAAGTTTTAAGACAACACGATAAATATTTCGACATCATAAATAGTAATTAATTCATATACCTACAGAAGTTTGTGAGAGACCTTACTTAGCCTGTACCCGAAGGTTTAAGTTTAAACTTTAATGAAACTAGTTCCACACGATATGCAAATTCTTGCTTCAAAGGAAAAGGTGAGATTAAATTAAGTTACCTACCTTATCTTATAGTCAGACTACTTTAGTGGAAGTAACTTAGTAAGAAATTTAATCATCCAGGAGTACAAATCAATTTAATAATTTTGGTAGATTCAAAGGTACACCCATTGAAGAATTGTATAAACTGAATGAAAATTAGGTGTTAGATAAAGCTGCCCAAGTCGCCAAGGGTGATTCCACTGATCTTTTAACCTCTCAAAAAATAACTATTGTAATTTCGGCTGTAGTTTCATATGACATCTAATTTAGAAAAATTACAACGTTTATTTGCCCGAATATGGCTTAGTATAATTATAATAGACCGTAGTTTAATAAGGTTGAGTGTGGTTACAGGGTTACCAAAGAGGCAACAATCTTAGTGTTTATATTCTGAGGTGACACGCAACGCATCCAATTATGTAAAATCTCAGATAAGATAGATCTTGCTGGTACTGTTTCTGTAGAACGATACATTGTATGCAGTCGGTGTACCTATATACAAACCCAGACCGCAGATTTTAAATCATACCAAATTTTCCGCACGATTTTTCAAGGAAATCTAACCCGACCAGACCCGAAATCAGCTGACTGCTCTACGCAATCTTCAAACTTCAAAAGCCCATCTCAACAATTGAATTTTATTAATATAAAAATTAGATGCTAAAATTGTAACAGAACACTGTAAAGCTTTCAACTCGGCGTCATTATACTCGTTCCCGAATCAATATAACAAATACTTCTCGCCCTCTCCTGCAAAACCCCGGGGCCTTTCTACGCGTCTTTTATTTGCAGTATTTTTTGTATTTTCAGTGCGTTGGTCCATTGCTGTTATTGGAAAAACGGTGAATTTTCTTAAGTTATCAAAATTTTCATAAGATTTTTAGGACCTAAAGATTTTTTTTCTATCTTTCGTAGTCCACTCCCGAATATGGACCTCTCCTAATCGACGCCTTTTGCCCCGTCTTTTGAATCCAACGGCCCGTCCATGGGCTTTTTGAATCCAACGGTTTCCTTCAGGTCATCAGTTCAACTAGTCCCAGGGCGACCTAAACTCCTTTTGAACACGCGGTCGCCATTCGAGGAGCTTTCTTCCCTACTGATTCAGTCTTTCCAATGTTTTTGTGATGATTACTTTTAATTATGAGGTTTAAGACGAAATCAAGGCAAAATTCTTAACCAGAACCTTCTGTTGTAGCTAGGTCATGATGATATAGAACAGGTTGCTGTATGACCCTACTGAAATCTACAGTCAAGACAAACACTTACCCATCGCGGAGCTTACAAGGCGTTTATTTATTTGAGATGTTCCGTACGTCGCTCGCAGACTCCATAGTTGAGGCAAACAAATTTGAACCTATTGACCTTTTCGACAGTGCCAACAATGGCTTCTTAAGCATTTTAGTTTGTTCATAATTTATTGTAATATCGTTGTAATAGCTATTGTTTGTTATCAAATAAATGTTATTAGGTACAAATGGTCTTCCAGTTGCTTGGTGATATGGGTAGCTAAGTGTTCTTCAGGAAAGATATAACTTTCTTTCGAAAAGGAGGAAATTTAATGCAAAGGAAGAAATCGCATAAAATGAACGATCTTTTAATTTTGGCTTTAAAAGTATATTTGACAACGTATTTTCGACAAATGTTAAAATGATGATCAACGAAAACAGTTGTTAGTACTTACCGTAATTGGCTAAATATAAGGCTTGTCAACCTCTTAACACGCGTAGACAACTTAAATGTCACAAAAGCCAATGTTGGAGCTGTCGACAGACACTCGTTTATCCGAAAGAATACACTGACAGAGGGCCGAAGGGACGGGATTGAAAGCCGTCGCCGAACGTATGAGAGTTTATAAAGTTGACGGCTGAAGGCCCTTCAACGGTAATAAACTGTGCGGGGGACGTAGGTATTTATGGGACGATTTGTCTAAACTTAAGGGCTACGGCGATATTTTTTATTTTACGACGGCGATGATAAACAATTCCCATTACTATAATATAATATGATATTTTTGTAGGAGACCATAAAAGCTACAATGATCAATAGATAAGAATTTAAGAGCATGCAGGCTATGTTATCGGTGATAGTAGGCCATGGACCGTTTTAAGCAAGGTCAATAATACTTTAGCGTCGTTGAAGTTGTAGGAAGAATTACTGGGCTATCACCGCTTTCGCTTACTTTTCAACAAATTTTCAGCCGCAATTGAAATACCGAGTGTATGATTATAGCGCGAGCTCAAAAATCATAATTTTAATTTCGCTTCAAACACAGTAATGAAAAATCGTAAGCAAACACTGAAGCCTGCCGCCTTTCAGGTTCAGTGACCGTGAACGTTTCCACGTGGATGTGGGCAGAGCAGGGCCCTGATACTGTATGACCATTCACACTCGTATCGCGGCAATGTCCTGTCTTACCCGTGATAAAAAGTCAAAAAGGCTTAAAAGTCCAATATCGTGACAATCTATTGTTTGCCTGACAGAATAGACATAAAGGTTCCTTGTCGTGCCGAGGTCATGAAATGACGTACGGTTTGATGTCACACGAAATCTTGTGATTCATACAGAATCAGGCCTCCTGGGCGTCGTTATAACGGTAAGGTTGCGGCGCGATAACGACGGAAGCCGAAGCGGAAACAATAGCGGACGAAATTTAGTTTTTAACAAAACTTAACTTTAAACTGTCATTGAAGACCTGTGGCTCAGTGATTAATACGACGGTGAACTGCGCCGAGGGTTCTGGATTTGCTTCCCTTGCTGTTTGAATTTCTCTACTAAGAACTAACTACGTAGCTTTAAAGTAAATTATGCGAATAAGGATAATACCTAAAATATTAAATTTCAAACTTTAGTAAAAAACTTCTTTGCTGTGTTTCTTCTGAGTTAATTTTATTATTTATTCAAATCACTAACAAATTGGATTATGTTTAAAACTAAATTGTTATAAAGGTATCCCTCAACTGAGATGAAAGTAAAGTAAAAAAGAGCTAAAACTACAAACAATAAAAAATAACGAAATCCTTTCGAGAAAGAACTTCAGATGGCAAAGTTTCTCCGGCAACTGTAAAGCTTGTCCCTAATTTGTTTCCCAATCGTCATAACTTTGCTATTTCATGAACTGTTACAAAGAAAGTCACTGTTCTGGTGTGAACAAAAATAAAAAAAAAAACCGACAAAGCTCGGCTGTTATTTAACTTTTGATTAGTTTGTCACAGTTAAACTTCAATGTAAAAAACATACATAACGGTTTTACTAAATGCATAATAATAATATTATGTACATACAACAAAACAACACTTTTAACAATTTTTATCTGTCTGTCTGTTTGTGTCTGTCTTTATCTGTCTGTCTGTTTGTTCCGGCTAATCTCTGGAACGGCTGGACCGATTTTGAGGGGATTTTCGCTGGCAGATAGCTGATGTAATAAGCAGTAACTAAGGCTTTTATTTTAAAGTTCCACGTTCAACCTAGTTTATCAATATTCTTCTACTAATTGCTATATCCACTGATATCTCCATTTCTGTTCAAAAATACAACTCTCTCATTCGAATCTGGTTTAGATACTTTTTATAGGGCAATTTCCTCCCACACAGTTTGTTTGCAAGTCATTATTGTACGATTGTCGTAAATAATACCCTTTTTTCGAATTAACACGAAGTTAAGAGACTCATTCCCAGTTCGAAGCTCGATACTTACCTTAACAATAATTTTTAAAGGTCTAACACAAAAAGTGCTAAAGGTGTAAATTCCACAAAAAAATCAAATTTGTAATCAACGGTAGGAAAGTACAATGTTTATTAATACAATTTGTATGAGCTTTCATGTGACCCCTTGTCAATTCGTTGTCAAGTCAAGTCAATTGTCAAGTCGTTGGACATCAAAATCGGTCGCTCGCAACAAGTTGGTCGTACGATAAGGTCATTGCGTTTGTCGACAACGTCAGCGAAAACGACAGCATCAACATTTGTGGCATTGTCAGTAGCCCATTAATGACCCACTACAGGGTCGGGTCTCCTCTCACAACGAGAGGGATGTAGGCCGCCGTCCACCGCTAGCCTAATGCGTCGTGGCATTATTAGTTAGGAAACTTCCATTCAGAAACCTCTTTTTAAATTTGGTCGCATTGATTGATCGATCGGTCAGTTAAGTCGTATTATGGCAGCCAATTTGGAGCCTTAGATACATAGGTCTTAAGTACTAATCTTAACTTTAAGCCTACATACTTTGCAATTAGTTAGCTACTCATCTAGCTAAGTAGTATACAACCTTTCTTTAAAAACAATAAAAATTGATAAAAAATTAGTTCATTTTGCAGTGAACCAGATAACATGTGTAGTATATATTTATGATGTTTTATAAAAAATCTCGGTTTAATGGAAAGCTCTCAATTCCCGACTCCGCTGAGTTTTTGATAGTAAATAAAAAGTAATTACCGGGAAAATTGCCAGCAAGAAAGCAAACAATACGCACCGAGTGAAATGTGGAGGCAGCGTTATTTTGCGGCGTACCTCAAGGCAGCGCGCTGGGACCGTTACGTTTTATAGCATGTTTCCTAACGTTTTTTAGGCCATGCCAGGCAACCATAACATTTCTAAAATTTTTATGCCCCCTTTACATAATTTTTAACCTTTAACAATTGTTTTGTTTCCTTAAGAAATATGAATGATAAGTTTTGGGAAGAAATCACTATGAAATTGTTCTCAAATCATTGTAAGTAATGAAAAACTGAAATTTAAAATAATTTTAACATTGACTTTTCTATGGTCATCTAGTGCGATCCTTGCGCTTGATGCTTGCTGCACAGTCTGCACATCTGAGTTATAACTGAGACACAATTGGAAACTCGAGTTAATTCAGCGAGACAGTGGCCCGACTCGGTGCCGTTAACGACTCCACAATAATTCGACTTATAATTGATATAACTTTCTATTCTCGCTTCCATTAACGATGCTTTAAACGTCACGACTATGGTACGATTTTATACACTTTCTGGGTAAGGCAAAACGTGTTAAAACTAAAAATATATTGAGATTAGAACAAAAATGGGTCATATATAGACGGCCCAAGTATTTTGTGACACTTAAAAATTTCCCTATCCATTAAATAAACACAATAGTTAAATAATGGTTATGAGTCACATGTGACTCACGGGACAGCGAATTGGTTAATCCGCAAATAAATGGTACCACCGGTACCTTGAATCACGCTACAGAAGTTTTGTACATATTTTTTCGTAAACATTATTTTTTTTGCACGAATTCAAAGGAAAGTCTCATCTGATAGAAAGTGGAAGTCTAGACACTTTTTTATTGACTTTAGTAAAGGATTTTGGGATTAATGAATGTCATATTACAGCTTTGACTACCAAAGTTTGATAATAAAAAAATAAAATATTTAAATTAGGGTTCAAAGTTATCCAATTGACTCAGCTTATTTAACTCACTATCTTTGATGTCGCCTGATAATATTTAGAATCAAAACAAAAACATTTTATACACCGTTTTATATTCCCAGTCGAATCGTCAACAGAAAATCCATCTTAACAAACTTCAGCCGTGATGAATGACGGTGAATTATTCGATCGGTATCAACTTTACTTTTGTTTCGTCAACTCGACTTTGCCTTTCATTTGCGACTTTACACAGCGTTAGCGGCTTTAGTTCTTACTTCTGTTAACTGAATTGGACTTTTGCTCCAATTTTGATTGAAATGTAAATTGAGAAAACTTTTCTCAATTAAAACAATAAACTACATTATTCTATTTGTTTAAGGAGATTAGTGGACTTCAGATTGGAATAGGTTGAAATATTGTAAGTGTTTAATTGAGATCATAATCAAAATTAGCTTGAACTTATTTATTCTTTTAGTACATAATATTATGAACACACACAAGGCAGAACACACACACCCAGATCAGTGGGGTCACTCTTGAAATCAATTCCGATCGATCGTCATTGGAATTGTTGCACACTAGCGCCTTACTTTTCCAATATTGAACGGATATTGCAGAAATAAATGAAATTGTGTAATTTCGTTAATGCCAATTGCGTTCAAGAGTACCAAATCATGTGACAGTTCAGATTGGACCGGAATCTGAATTGAAATTTAGATTTTTTCCAAGAGTAAGGCCACAGAATCATAAAAAAAACACATCATTCAAATCTCTGCTTCGCTGGGAATAGAACTCTAGACACTCCGCATAGCGCGCAGGCGTCTTAACCGCTGCACCACTCAGGTCCTCAAAGTACCCATTGAAGGAATAGCTTCCGCCTGCGACTTTGTCCACATTAACCAAAGAATATTGCTAGGTATATTACCTGAAGCCAACGTCTTGATGTATTTCCGTGGCCATCTTCTGACAGCCGTCGTCCAAGTAGCGGTGAGCGTCGACAGGTTGCGTATGGTGATCGTTCTTGATCGCACTGGGAAATACAAAAGCGTAAGAAAATATAATCTATATAAATAAAAATCAATGCCACTTCTCGTTGTAATTTTATAACTCAAGAACGGGCTCACCTATCCAAACCAAATGCTGGGCTTTGTTCGGACTATTTAGTGGTTTATGTGAAGTTTGCACAAAATCGGTAGAGCGGTTCGTCATTTATCACATGTTTTGTAACAAATGAATTTTTGATGTTCCTAATGTAACTTTATGCGTAGCGAAGCACGTACCGGGCTGCTAGTTTATTATATAATTATAATAAGTTATAAATACATATATGAAGGTATATTTTTTTACAGTTCAAATGAAAAAAAAAATGTTCTCACGCGGTATGTTCGTCCACCAACGGGCAGTAGTGGTGCGTGGTGGACGGCGGCCTACATCCCTCTCTACGTGAGAGCAGACCCGACCCTGTAGTGGGTCTTTAATGGGTTACTGGCAAGAGAATATCGTAATTGGTAAATATCTCACCGCCAACTTGACACGGCTGTTATCGAAGAAGGCGAGCGGAGTGGTGGTGGCACACTGCGACGGGTATGCCTCTCCGCACGACGGCCAGATGTCCCGGGTTCGAAGAGACACTTCTGCGCAAAGCTAAACCCACCTGTTCTGATCGGTAGACCTTGGAACTGCAAGCAGAGTGGCTCCTGAAGGTCCAGTACGACGGGCTTAGTGCCCGACGTACAAGCGCACACGCGCGTGAGGGGCGGCGGCTCCGTCACTGCAACACATTATACGCATGACTTAAATAAATAAATAAATAAATAATAAATAACGCTTACAATAGCGTGGTGATAGCCCAGTGGTTTAGAATTCGACCTCGAATCGAGGGGTCCGGGTTCGAATCTCAGTGGCACGCACCAATGACTTTGTGAAAAAGTTATGTGCGCTTTATAAAATTAAATATCACCTGCTGTTACGGTGAAGGAAAACATCGTGAGGAAACCTGCATGCCTGAGAGTTCACAAAAAAAAAAACAAATGTTCTCAAAGGCATGTGAAGTCCACCAACCCGCAGTGGGCCAGCGTGGTGGACTAAGGCCTACATCCCTCTCATTACGAGAAGGAGACCCGACCCTGTAGTGGGTCATTAATGGGTTATTGACAACGCTTACAATAACAATAAATACGACATAGCCCTCCAAGTTTGCAAATTAAGTGGCAATGGGCTGGCCACATCGTTCGCAGGACTGACAAACGATGGGGAAGGAAGTATTAGTTAAAGTGTATTTCCTCACCTATTTCAGGGCATTCATCGTCATTATCCTTCGGAGGAAGTAGCGGTTTCTTTGGTGGAATGTACACCATCTTGTAACGGCAGTGGCAGATATTTTCTGCAAATAAAAAAAAACGCTTTTAAGTAATTGTCGGTTAATTATATCAATCTTTATAAAATTAAATATCACTTGGTGTTACGGTGAAGGAAAACATCGTGAGGAAACCTGCATGCCTCAGTTCAAAAAAAAAGTTCTCAAAGGCATGTGAAGTCCACTAACGGGCAGTAGTGGTGCGTGGTGGACGGCGGCCTACATCCCTCTCATTGTGAGAGGAGACCCGACCCGTAGTGGGTCATTAATGGGTTACTGACAATAAGTCAATTGCTGCTAGTTTTTATTTATGAAAATACGCTACTTAATGAATTATTGCTGGGTTACCCGGTAGGCTGGCAGCAAGATAGGTAGAATTGATAAAATATAATAAATATAATGAAATAAATGTGTGAAAAACTACTTGGTAAGCTTTTGAAATGTTACGAAACGATAGAACATGATATAAAAGACGTTTTTTTCATAAAAGTTTTTTTCATAAAAAATTAGGGTCAAAAGAGCATTCTATTTGTAACATACTTATTGCTGTTTAGGTTAGTAATTAAAAAATAAACAAAATTATAATAATCATATAATTTTAACCTTATTTACTAAGTGCAACCTTACTTTAACGTAAGCTTTTGTAGCATGAACAAAATAAAAGGAAATAAGTAACATCTCAATTATACTATACGTCAGAAAAAAGCTCAGGGTAAAATATACAAAGCTATGTACTTATATGCATCAAATATCAAAGAGTCTTATAATTAACTCCATTCGTAATGAAAGCATAACTTATTCTTTTGAGGCAGAACTGAATCGGCGACCGAGAGAAATATAATTAGTTTTGCTACCTTTATGCATGTTGTATGAAGTCAGATTATCTGAACTTGTTTAGAGTTAGCAATCAAATAAGAGCAGTCATATTAGAAATGGAATAGGCAGGAATTTCTATGAACAATTAAATTGTCAGAATATCAAAACTGCGACACCTGAAATTAGAGGTCTTTGATTTTGAGGTCACTCTTAGTTGGAGGGAACTGCTCTTAAGTTACTTTTACATTACCTCTAGTCTCCTACCAACATGCTTATCTCAAGTGTTGGATCATACTTTGGTCTCTGGTCTTGGCAGGAGTTTAAAAATTTGGGTTAATTTTAATTTTATCTCGTTCTCTCTTCTCTCTCTCTCTTATCTCTTCTCTATCATCTCTCTTATCTCTTCTCTATCTTCTCTCTCTGCTCTCTTCTCTCTTCTCTATTCTCTCACTTCTCTCTAGTATAGTACCACTCTTTTTGGTCACAATATAGGTACTAACTTCTACATTGTGAAACTTGGACGGCCACGTGCTCCAATGAGAACTTAACATCAGGCTGGTTAAATCTTTTACAGTAATACTATATAGAACTCCTCTACTTCCCATGAGTTTCATTCACAAACAGAAACACTAAACTCTAATCATACGTGCTCGTTTAGTACTTACAAGCTGTTTATTAAAAATGGTAAAATTCAAGTCCTAGACTGTACTCACAGATACTGCCTGAAGATAAACGAGCAACTCTAATCAATCATCAATATTTGTTTTGCCAGAAACTCGACCAACTAAACAGCGATCAACGGTGCCATTTGTCCAAAGTAATCCATTAGTTTGGGAGGCATCGAATATTGGTGGCTATGCTATGGTCGCTTCGCTTATCGCGTCAGCTTGTTAGGTCTCCAATTAGGCAGTGTTCCCGATCCGAATAATTGATCACCTGACATAATTGTTTCCTTTATAAAACTAATATCCAATTAGTGTGACCCTTCCGTTAGGCGCGTAGAATATTGGTCGCTATTCGCTTCGCTTATTGCGTCAGCTTGTTAGCCGCTCCAATTAGTAGGTACTCCCGATCCGAATACGATCAGCCGACATCTGACCCAACTGCTTCCTTAATGTCATGTCAGTACCCATTAATGACCCACTACAGGGTCGGGTCTCCTCTCACAATGAGAGGGATGTAGGCCGCCGTCCACCACGCTGGCCTACTGCGGGTTGGTGGACTTCACATGCCTTTGAGAACATTTTTTTGTGAACTCTCAGGCATGCAGGTTTCCTCACGATGTTTTCCTTCACCGTAACAGCAGGTGATATTTAATTTCATAAATCGCACATAACTTTTATTACAAAGTCATTGGTATTCGAACCCGGATCCCTCGATTCGAGGTCGAATTCTAAGCCACTGGGCTTTCACCGCTGCACCGCTTCCTTAATACATTTTTTGTATTAATAGACCGGGAATTCTACAAATCGGCACTCATTCTGCAGCAGCAGCTAAGATTTAGCTCATTGTAGTTTTGATAATTGTGTTCGTATAGGTCCAAGGAAAGTTTATACGGTGAGAAAGTCTGAAAAATGCGTGGAAACGTACAAATTCCTTTATTTTTGCAGAACGAAGCCGGGTCAGCTAGTAATACATAAAAAGTGTGGAAATTGGTAGGAACAAGATAAAGGAATTAATAGAGGTCGGTTCAGCGGCAGAAGAGATTTATCGCTCCAGTTATTGCTCGATAAAGCGCTGAGTGCTTCCGACCCGCGACGCTGCACGCTGCTCGGATATTCGTGCAATATTCGTGCAATATTCGTGCAACTCGCCAACTAAAGCTACATACGTGTAGGCTACATTTCAGTAGTCTATACTAATATTATAAAGAGGAAACATTTGTATTTTTGTATGTTTGTAACGAATAAACTCAAAAACTACTGGGTCGATTTCAAAAATTCTTTCACCATTGGAAAGCTACATTCAGCCTGAGTAACATAGGCTATTAAATAAAAATAAAAAAAATAATAAAAAAAAATTAATTGGCAGAGCGATGCCTGCTGGGCCAGCTAGTTTATAATATACGAGTATTATTTTTGAAGTGAACCCACAGAGCTATATGGACTAGAGGACGCAAGTGTATGTACTTCGCGTGTAACAAATGATACTAAATGAAATTGTCTTCTTTTAACGCCACTTGATACCGTTGTCGAACGCAGACGTGATCGAAAACAGAGAAAAATGCTTTGTTGTAAAAAATATTAAGTTGTAAAAACTACACAAAAAAGGAGGACGAGATACCGGAAACGTTTCCTTTCATCGGTGCGTGCCATTTTAATAACAAAATGTTGTTAAAATGGCACGCTCGGTTTCTATAGAAAAAATGGCACGCTTGGTTCTCTACAGGTAATGAGACTTGCGTCCTCTAGTCCATAATTATAACTCTGTCAGTGAACCATAAGTTTGAATGCACACATCGACAAACATGACGTGTACGTACAGTCAATAAACTATAGTCTAATTTACACTAATTTGCTGTCTCTGTCTCTCATAATTAAAACAGCATTTTTTATCGCCAACATACGACAAGATCACGAAAAGGCCTACCGACCAAACGAAAACTTTCAATTGGACTGATCTCAACTGAACATAGTCTAGCAGGTACACAATAGGAAAATATAAATAACAGTGTAATATACAGTCGTTATTTACGGCGCGACCTGTGTCCTGTTGTTGACCACAAATGTTACTTACGAGATTTTATTGAGAAATATTTTCTTTTTTAGAAGAAATCATTTTTTTCTTATAGGTACTGCAGACACATAAATTCGGTATGATAATTATTAAGGTAAGATTTGGGTACCAATAAATATATGATAAATGAAAGAATCTTAACATTTTAACTTTTCTACTTATTTATATCATGTTTCTAATTGCACAAATAATTCAATATAATTATTACTTTTAGCAAACACAATAAACATATTCAAACTAATAAGTAAGAAATTTTAATAATGTAACCAACAACTTCAATATTATACTATTTTTGGAGTCTGTGCCAAGGTCCTATGTATCTCATTTAGTCTCATTCATGCAAAATTGAATTATTTCATGCTTTTAAATTTTCGAAGTTTCACTTCCTCTCCATCATCAGACCCTAAGAAGATCAATGACGCACGTTTTTGTTACAAATTAATATACATACCTGCACGTATTTCTCTTTTCTTGTCTTCTTCTTCAAAATACTCTTCTGCAGTTAAAATTTTCTTTTCGTGTGTTTTAGTAGTCGATTCTTCTGTCTGTGGGAAAAAAAATTTCTTTTTCAATTTTTGTTATTGTACCATAAGATCGCTGGGTTTCACAAAAATATTAAAAATCAAAGGTACAAGTATAGAAGTACGGTGGATTTCAATAACCGATCTTCGGATTGACACTGTTTGTAGTATAACTCTTTATTGCACACACACACAGAAAGAAACATACAACATAAAAACTTAAAAGATAGAATCAAACATAAAAGATAATCAGTAAAAACAAAAATAGGACAATGCACAAATGGCGGTCTTATCGCTAAGAGCGATCTCTTCCAGACAACCAAGTGGTAAGGAGTTGAAGCGAAAAGAGAGATAGAAGTGAGAAAAATGTAGGGTGTGCAGAATATAATATAGAGCATCGGTACATAAATATAATACAAAAACATTACAACCGTTTGATAATACATAAAATACAAAAACAAATAAATAAAGAAATACATACATACATACATACATACATACATACATACATACACACATACATACATACATACATACATACATACATACATACATACATATATACATACAAACAGACATAAAGATAGGAAGCTATTTGATGACAATATCACACAGGAATAGAAGGAGGGTAAAGGCAAGTTTGGTTACGTACGAACTCTTTTAAATTTCTTTGAAATAATAGATGTTGCCTGGCAACCACACATCAACATGAAGAGATCGATCCACAGATTGATAACTGAAACCGGCAATGAGGCTGTGCCAACTGGTTGGTTGGCACCGATCATGACGAGTCACTCACAACCGAAATAATTAAAAGTTTATTGAGGGCAAGATTAAGTAACCCTTAAGTAAACAAAAGGTTCTACATCGCTTTCTCGTGGATAGTAATTAAGATTCCAATCAATTCGCGAACATGGAAACGTATCAAACAAGACTCAACAAACAACTGTACAGACTTTAGTGGTTTATGGAAACGTAATTAATTGGTTTCCGATTCCGTATTGTTCGAGAATATCCATCCATCTTTATTATTATTTGATCTTCGTGGTGGAGTATGCTCGAGATCTCTTCTTATTATGGAGGAGCCGTGCCCAAAAGTGGGCCATGCCAGCCAGCATTTGATCAGAGCATCAGTCGAGGTGGTAGAAGCATTAAACATTCCTTTGGTGGGGACCTACCGTCGGTTTACTAGACCACCGCTAAACAAGCAGCTAGTGAAAGCTGCTACTAATAGTCCTCTCTGTGAGTGCACAAGGAAAGCGGCAGATCTGGAAGAGTGGCAACGAGTAGTAAAGCGTGCTACAAACCTTCAACAGACGACCACGACCGCTCTGTCCAGAGTGTAGCGACTTGGAGGAAGAAACCAGCAGCTCTTGTCTTGTAGAGTTATATGGGACTACTAACCATCACAATGACATGAAGTGCTAAACTTCATAAGTGACAATGCGACATCATCAACCGACCGACCGATACGACAAAGTTTAAACACAGGGTTTGGTATAGAGCTGAACTGAGCTAACTGAAAATACGCACTGGCATTCGACAAATGTAGGCATGACGTCATAGCACCAACTTGTCGCAAGCGCTATTGGAAATAGGACAAGGTGTAAGGTTAACTTTAAACTACGGATTACGGTTAAAACAAACGAAAATGTGGTTCCTTCTCAAGCGAGGAGCACCTCTAAAGGGATTAAGATACGTGAAGGTCGCTACAGGATACGAAATACAATAAGAAGCTACAAAGAGTTCGGGGAATGAAAATTGATAAATGTAAAAGTTTACGAGCGGTGTGCGGCCGCAGATACGAGCGCGCTTTGAATACCGCGATGGCTAATTCCAGCGGCCGCTGAAATTTTATAGCCCGATAATTCAGCGACCTAATATGCCGCTCCTTTATTTGCACATTCGTGGCTGTGATATTGTCAGTGACCCATTAATGACCCACTACAGGGTCGGGTCTCCTCTCACAATGAGAGGGATGTAGGCCTTAGTCCACCACGCTGGCCTACTGCGGGTTGGTGGACTTCACATACCTTTGAGAACATTTTTTTTGTGAACTCTCAGGCATGCAGGTTTCCTCACGATGTTTTCGTTCACCGTAACAGCAGGTGATATTTAATTTTATAAAGCGCACATAACTTTTTTACAAAGTCATTGGTGCGTGCCACTGGGATTCGAACCCGGACCCCTCGATTCGAGGTCGAATTCTAAGCCACTGGGCTATCACCGCTATACCTACCGGCTGTGATATACCTAAGCGAAATAGATTTTTTAGTTTTAACTCCATATCATGAAAACTACTGGACCGATTTTGATGAAGCTATTATCATTTCCGGAAATGCGGTGATAGCCCGGTGGCTTAGAATTCGGCACGCTCAAATGACTTTGTAAAAAAAGTTATGTGCGTTTTACAAAATTAAATATCACCTGCTGTTACGGTGAAGGAAAACATCGTGAGGAAACCTGCATGTCTGAGAGTTCACAAAAAAGTGTTCTCAAAGGTATGTGAAGTCTACCAACAGGCCAGCGCGGTGGACTAAGGCCTACATCCCTCTCATTGTGAAAGGAGACCTGACCTTGTAGTGTATTAATGGGTTACTGACTAACGGTCGCACTCAGAGACGTCATTTAACTTAATGTTCATTAACAAACAAATAAAATCGTCTTTATTCGTACTGATATAAGTGTCATCGTTATTTACATAATGAACCATTAACGTTAATGAATGCCTCTGAGCACGGCGGTAAGACTTCAAACAACGTACGCAGTTATTTGAAACCTTTATTTTTATGACCTCATGGGCTACCTAGTTATCCATAAACATACTTCAAATCTTTATTTTACACCCCACAGCACCACAGAGCCAGCCACAAACTTACGCGACACGGCTCGTAAACCAACGAACATGTTTACTCACTCCGTTTTACATTCGCCCTATTACCCTCCACTATCTTGATGTAACAACAAGGTCACTTTGCAAAGTAAACGCTGGTGGGTTCGTTAATGTTGAAATGGCGATAAAACAAGCTTATAATAGGTTCCTAACAACCTAGGGCAACCTAGGTTTAGGTGGCTGTTGCGTCTAGTAGCATACATGAAAATTAAATGATCAGGTTTATCATATACTTTTCTAAGTTTGAAAATGAAAATAAAAAACATTTATTTGCACGAATATGGGTGAGTTTTAGGGAATCTTGATCAATTCATACTCACTTTTTTAGGCATGCAAATGAGTTACAGTATGAAATGCTTTGAAACAAAAAAACACCATCGTTCAATGTTTTTTTCTTTATTGTAGTAGGAAAGTAGCAGGCAGGTCCCTGACGTTAAGTGGAAACTGCAGCCCATGACCTCCATACAAGAAGAAAAATCTTTGTCTGAGGACTAGGATGTTTGCCTCAAATAAAGTAATCCCACCAACCGCACCTCCCCAGCCGAAACACAATGACGTATGACACATGAAGTATAATACATCCTGCTTTACGACAGGTAAAGAGGCTGGTAAGGTATCTACTCGGATGAAGTACTACTCTACCACCTTCCTTCCTTTCAGCCCTTGGCAGTCCACTGCTGGACACGGGCCTCCCCTAATCGACGCCACTCCGCCCGGTCCTGGGCCCTCTGAATCCAACGGTTTCCCGCTGTCTTCATCAGGTCATCAGTCCACCTGGTAGGAGGGCGGCCTGTGCTCCTTTCGCCTAACCATTTGCATTTGGCTATACCACCAAATATTTCCATATTTTTTTAAAGTAATTATTAGATACTTGTACCAGAAATTGCCACCTACCTGTGATATCCGTATGATAACAGATGTGTCGGTCTGTTCTTTGCCGCCCAATGGCACTTCTATTGTCACTTCTAAACCCTGCGACCAAAAGAAAAAAGTTTGAAAATAATTAAAAAATAATTTTTGAGACTACTTTTCAGTATATGATTTAAAATTCTAAACAAGAACGGCAAGCCTTTCGTTCTGAATAAATGACGACAATTAAAGGAAGGTTATGGTTTGGCAGTTGACTTTACTTTTAAAGACGTCCAACTCATGTCCAAAATACAGGAATGTCGACCATTCATTAATATATTTTTTTTATTTAAACTTTTTATAGCTAACAAAATAGGACAATGCACAAATGCAAAAAGTTCAGCCGTTCCTGAGATTAGCATACACGAATGAATTACGGAATTCGCAGCTCAGCAATTTTATATCTTAATTACTTAGCTACAAGTAAGTTAAGAAGAAAAAAATATTCTTAAATTATAATGTCACTAAGGATGACTTGATAAATAACTACGCCTTACTATATCATCGGCAAAACACACTCCAATATGTCACGATGACCGACGCTTCGGGAAACCGCCAATAACTACCATCGTTTGAACCCGAGACAAATTGCACCACTTTCATTTCGTCTATTCGTCTATTCGTCTATTTTCGGCAAAGACCCTCTCGGCAAAACGACGCCTAATGTCTCGCATTCATCTTGGGATAACATAAACTTGTCATTTTCTAGTAATGTTTTTGGGATGTAAGTGGAATTTTTTACGCGACAGATTTGGTACTTTGAATTGGTATTATTTTTAAATTATTTGAATCAATTTACATAAAAAGTACCAATCTTACGTTCTGTCTAGTATATTTCGCAAACGCATCGCGTATCTAACCTAACTATTAGATAGGGCATTCCAATCCACAGATAGATAAAAACCTCAAACTTACGTCTGGAATATCTAAGCCGAAGCAGGGTGATCCCCCGTGTATAGACAAACGACACCTCATTACGCTCAAAGAACCATCGAAGGTTCCTCAACCTAATGGCCGTAGGTAAGTATACGCTATTTGTCTTTGGGTTTTTAACACGCGAAATTCTAGACTTCATTTTGACATAGAGATTATTAAAAATTAAATAATTAACTAGTGTTCGCGCAACTGATACGAGGGTACATCCATCCATACATACATACATACACTTATGAAATTTCGTATACTTGTTTGGAAGCCGTAATAGACCATCATAGGTATGTAAATATTGTGCAGTTCCGTCAATATTACATACATACGTGTCGTATAGATAACCTCCTTTTTTGAAGTGAACAAAGTCTGATAATTATGTACAGAGTAGTTTACTGGTCAGAATCTCGAAATATTCACGAATCACAAGCCTTTCGTATCAAACTCACGAAAACCGTTGACACAAAGTTTCAATCTCATATTCCAAAAATATGCTGTCGTTGAAATATAACAAAACCGACACAAACAAATCATAACTTAGAAACTACCCGTGATATTGATTCATAGACCATTCTCCGACGTGAATCAACATCGTACATCGCGCATCCTTCGTGTACAAAAGTTTCAGTTACTCGTATATTGTCAAAGTTATAAACTAAGATGGAACATACCATTACGAAATTATTTTTCCTCCAAAATCCAGTACTGTCTGCAGTTTGTTGTGTATCAACAGTTGAAGAAGAATTTATTGCAATTCCAATTTCCAGCAGAAAACCCATTACATAAGTGTTATTATTTACGAAACAAATGTGCCGATAATCCTTAATAATCCTCACACAGCGAGACCATCAAAGTTAGATTACAAAAGTGTAATGTGAAAGTTGGTAAAGTGGAAGATAGACGAAAGTGTCCAGGGAATAGTCCGTGAGGGAAATGTCCGAACTTTCTTTTAATCTGTTGTCACTCGCATGTTTCATGTTGTCCTTTTCGCTTTAGAGCTTAAGAATTTTCTGTTCTATTCATTTTTATACAATGTCGGCGAAACGTGTTTTTCCAGTGAATAAAATTCCTCGCTCGATAACTTATAATATGGCAAAACAACGTATGCGAGATCAGCTAGTAACACTATAAGTAGGTATCGACTCAAGAATCAAAATCAGTCACATCTCATTTCTGTTGAAAACATCTAATTTTCATAGCGATAAGTTTTAAAAAACAATACTAATTAACTACTCTACCCCTGTATTTCACTATTCAATTTTCTCTTATAGAAACGCAATTAGTAATTTCCAAACACATTGTATAGCTATTCTACTCTATTCTTTTGTTCTACCCCTTAAACCTACATTGTGTATATTGTTTTATAACAAACAGACCTCAAGAAAATGGGATTATTAGACCTCAACAGATTGGGATTAAAAGGCAGCAAAGTTTCAAATTGCTTAATTCTCTTAATTCTCAATGAAAGGATTCTTTGAACTTTTCAAAGAATCCTTTCAGAAGTTAGACCATTAATCATTTTTAATATATTTGGAGCGTTAATAAATTTTGTAAAGCCTTTAGAAATTAAGCCTTTTAAAAGAATTAACGTGTGAGTTTAACACGTTCAATGCCTCGTCAATTTTCTTGTATGCTTTTGAAATATCTCCTTATATTATTACCCAAAAATCCTTTCTTTCGTCGAGCCCTTAATAGTCCACAGCTGGACATGGGCATCCCCTAATCCTGGGCCTTTTGATTCCAACGGTTTCCCGCTGTCTTTTTCAGGTCGTCAGTCAACCTGGTCGGAAGGCGGCCTGTGCTCCTATTGGCGAAATGTGGTCGCCATTCGAGGAGTTTTCTTCCCCATCGGATGATACATCGCACGATGTAGCCAAAACAACAAACAAACAACAAAAATCCATTCATTTGTTTATTCGTAACATTTTCTTCTGTTTCCTTATCTTTTCTTGTGTATAATTATTTTAAGGGAACCTTTATAATTTAAACGTTTATTTTTCCACAATATCATGTTTTTACAAACGCGTTTAAAAAATAGACCTACATCAATAAAGGTGATTGCGAGCGCGAGACCTTAATGCCAAACGATCTGGGAAGATCCCTCTCGTTCCAGAGACGGATCGCTACTCGAATGGGATCTAATGTCAAGAAAACCAGCATTAGTGGGACTGGAAAATTCATCGACAATTTCCACGTCAGATTTCATTAAAATCAATTCAAATTTTATGATAAAGAGTTGGGTAAAGCTTATGAACTTAAAACTTAGGCTCTGAACCAAATGTCTGAAGAACCAGCAATAAGTAGTTTGAAGACCGAAGATGATAAAGTAATTAATCCAACTTCAGAGACAACCATGTTAGAGGAAAAAGATAAAAACTTATTCAAGAAGTATCGTTCTATCTGTGCGTGGGTGTTTTATACGACAAACTTGCCAGTTCTTAACGCAACACTGGCATTGCCTTTCACTGTAAAACTTACGTGTGTTTGTTATTTGGCTATGTGGCCATGTGTGGACGCTGTATTTGTCAATATATGCAGAGTGGTGAATTCGTCAAATATTACGCAAATATTAGAATACCAAACGCAAACACCAAATGCCCAAGTGGAGTGACGCTATTAGAAGAGACTGCGTTACGAACCTTTATACCGGCATCTATCAGCAGGTAGAGAGGTGTGCGAGAGTACTCCACAGAAGCGCGATGAATGAAGATGCGACGATCGCACACTTTGAGAGGCTTCACCACTATCTGCAACAGAAATCTTAATTTATAATCGCCATTACTAATCGCCATTAAAGTAACAGGAGAAAATAATGGAAGTAATAATAGAAGGAATGGAACCTGGGTTCAATCCCAGTGGCGCCAATGACCCATCAATTATCCAAGTTTAACAATTGTAGAGGTGAAGCTAAACATCGTAAGAAAACCTGCATACATCGGAGCTCTTCATAATATTCTCAAACGCACGTGAAGTCCACCAAACCGTTCTTGGCCGGCGGGCTGCCCACATAAGTGGACAGTCCATCAATTTTAGTAGTACTATAACATGAGGTTCTTCAATAACAACAGACAGAAGCGGTGACTTCTCTGGTGTTGTTTGTGTCAATAGACAATGGTGTCCATTTACAATCAGTAAGCCTGTCTTTTAAAATAATAATGAAATTGGTTGATAGAAATACCTTTATTTCCACCACAGCATTTGCGCCGACTTCCATGTCGTTTGGAATAAATATGACCTTCAATACATCCTCTCCATCTGAAAACAAAGGCAATAAATTTAAACGGGTACCAGTAGAAATACGAATAGAAAGGAGGGTTACTGGTCTCTGAGGATCTGTACCGGGAGCATGAACACTATTGTATAGAATTATGTTAGTCTGTGACATCTTCCCATACTAATGGCAGCTCGATACGATTACAATACGACACTGCATAACTCCATGCTGAAGGCACTACGCACTATGTACAAGGCGAAAAGGCGCATTCCCGTTTGCTACTCATACACATTAAAAAATCCGAATAATCCGAACGTACCAATCGGAGGTTCCCATCGCAAGGTAGTGGGTAATGGGGTGAGGTTTGTGCATTTCAGCCGGTAGCAGGCGCAGCGTCCCACTGTGAGCATCGAGCTTGGGCGTAGCACCGCTGTCCCACGCAAGGGGCTCTCAGCTTCGTCCAGGGCGCAGGCTTCACCTGGTCGTTCAAGAAGAAATAAAGCCAACTTAACTTCTTAATATTTGAGAAGAAAAAAAAACAAGTAAGTAGGACACTGAGTTAAAAGTGTGTATGACACAGAAGTCAGTTCACTACACTTGTAATAATGGAAGAAGTTCCAGTTTCAAGGTCCATAACTTACAAGAAGTATGCTTGTCTCCAAAACAAGGCAACGCTCTCAGTATCAGCTTGGGAGCTAGCACCCGGTACGCTACCAGCGACGCACGCCCCTCACTGCCGATGCCAACGGGTAGTTGTGCCAAGTCCGCTGCTGTACGACGGACTTGTAGCAGTGTTGCCACGCAGCCGTCCGTCTGTGAATGACAAATAAATAACAAACACAAAAGATGGTCGAACACATTAAACCATATCAACAACGCTGTAAATGGTGGGTTTCAACAATCAATCAACGTATTTCTTACTCAATCCATATCTAAAGACTATTTATTGAAACTAATCATTATAGTACATCTGATCTCAAAATAAACGTCCTCACCAGGGCTCTTGTTTTGGATAATTAGGTTGAGAATGATGGACTCCCTTACACCTTGCCCTGTTGGAGCAGTCTACAACACTAGCCTAATCTGAGTTGCTGCTGTATAGTCTATGTAATAGACGATAAGAATTATCCAGGAAAATACAGTCTCCCTTTCCCAAAGTTGGGCCGGTCTACTACACTAGCCTATTGCGACTGTGTGGTCTATATTAGTACCTATATTTTAGATATCAAAAATTACCTCGGGTGCGTACACATCATAGCTCAGGGTGATGGACTCCCCCTGTTCCAACGCGCCTCTAGTCGGCCGCAGCAGGGCACAGGTACAGGTTTTCTCCCTACATTCGTTGCAAGGCGCTTGCTCTTCGCACGCGGGGCTCACTGGGTTCTCGTGGTGCCAGCGCCAACTCGAGCCCCACCAGTAGATCTGGAAACATAACATAAATAAATAACGTCTATCGTTTGTCTATAACTAAGCGACCCACTACAGGGTTGGGTCAAATAATCGGGTCAAATATCGGGTAAAATTGCACAAACAATGTGTAATGTCATTGTCGTACTAGCGACTTTTGCGAGCGACATGGCAATAAGCACACGGGATAACGTGTTGCAGACTGTAAAGAATGAAGTTCCTTACGTGTTGAAGAGTATCGTTCTTCAAGTTGAGAGTCGTCTGTACCCTCGCTCCAGGCGGTACCACTCCTAGCCACAGTATGGCAGGTCGAAGTGCCGGGTGTCGCGTAGAACAACCGCTCTCTATGCGAATGGTCACTGACCACTCGTCGTTGGCAGCTACGAGTCTGAGAAAATGATCAGTTAATGTATGTGTTCAATAGGTTATTTATTTTCAAAATTAACGGGTTCAGGAATTGAAGCCGTTGCCTACCCGTTACCGATTTTTGAAAAATTCAACTAGGCATATTGGATTTTCGAAAATCGTTTTAGTTTTCATCAAATTCGAGTCCCAGACTCCTTTGAGCATTTATCTCTATGTTTTCAGATTTCCTCATCCACGCACACTTGAAAAATTAATTCTGTATATCTCTTTCCATACCCAAAGATTAATTATTGAACTTCACCTTCCTTTCAATTGGACTGTAAAAGTTACATAATTATCATTTTTTAACTCACTGTAAAGTCTTCATCTCAGGATATTCATCAGGCAGATTCGTGAACGGTAAATGAATTTTCGTCAGAACAGATTGGCCGGGGCTTAGACGCAGCTCTCGGAGGTTTGACTTCGGTCTCCAGTGTGCCATCACGCCAGACGTGCCAGTAACTTGGGTGGCATGAAGTGGAATCATTGTGCATTTAATTCTGGAAGAATAGGAGGACATTATAGCAACAGTAATTTCGGTACAGAAAGACTAGAAACTTCCTAAAATAAAAATCAGAACTACAGAAAGAAATCAGTGCATTTGTTAAGATTAAGATACGTTAAAATTATAAATAAAAAGTATCCTATATGTTAATCCAAGTTAGAAACAAATCTGTTCAGGCATTCTTGCGTGTAGAGCATGCATCCGTCCATCCTCACAAACTGGCTCTTGCCCATAACTTTATCCGCATACAGTTTAGAATTTAGTATTAAGGGACATAAAATTATCCAAAATATTAATCCAGATTATTAACTACCTTTACACCAAACTTCCTACGAATCCATTATCTATTGTCTATTTTTACAGACTGTTGAATTGTAACATTAATGATTATTTATTTTTCCACCCTTTAATTTGCATTAAAGCTATACGTGTTCAGAATTACCGTCGCGATCGTGGAAGTATTATCAGCGGTTGGTCCACCACGAAGCAAACTGGCGTGACTTCCCACCACACTTCCATTTGAGCGCACACTATGTCACATACCTCGTGACTCCAAGTCTGAGAAATAAAATTATTGTAGAATTAAAATTAAGTATTAAAATATCGGCATCATTCGCAGATCCCATAACCACTGGTGATGAAAGGTTCTCAAATGGCGCCCCTATCTCAGCAAAAGGAGTAGATATCCCCCCCCCCCAACCAGTTGGACTATTGACTCGAAGAAGAGAGGGAAACTCGTGGAATCAGAAGGCTCAGGACTGCGTGGTATGGATTTGATTACCGGATACCCATGATACTGATATCAACAATATAAATAGAATACCAAACTAATATCAAGGAATTTACCGACGACAATCCTGGTATTGCCTCCTCTTGGATGACTTTAGTTTTGACTATCATAGCGTCAGATGGAGATGACAAACTTTCTATTGGGATATTTTTTAGAACTAGCCTGAAAAGTAACAATCAAATTATAGTTAAATCAATTACATTATAGGGAAAAAGCAAGATACGACCCACGATGGAGCAGGTTTATCTAGAAGATACCTATTCACTCTTGTCCTAAATAAATTCAAATTATATTTATTGAAGAATTCCACTGTAGCAAACAGGCATGTAGGCCACCTTATGTATGTTAAGTGGTCACATCAACATATAAACACCAGAACACAACTAAAATAGGGTAAGTAGGTAGAAATTCTATCTGAGGTCATAGGTGGCTGTATTGCTACTCATGAGAACTGAGGTGTTTGCCTCAAACTGTGTTTATTCAGCAACCACGCCTGCTGAACTGAACATAGAAAACATGCTGGCCTACAATGGGTTAAGACGCTGGAGATAAGGTACCTCCCCGAGCGAGCTACTATGAATCTACCACCAATATTTTGTATATCGACCATCTTAATTTTTTACTTGGGGGTGATGGGCACCCCACGGCTGGTACTACCTTTGAAGACGACCAACTGAGGCATGATCGTTAGAAAAGTAGCTCACATGAGCACAGCTCGCTGAATGCCAAGTCTGTACCCGACGTCTGGTACCCGTACTTCCATCAGGTTGGTAGTACGAGGCGCCAGTTGCCCCTCTGCTGGCTGCGGGTGTACCGCGCGTACATTTGCGTTACTCGCGAACCCGTCCTGTGTGGTCAATATTTTTACATTACGGTTTACATTTAACAAGATTTTTATTGACATTTAAAAGGAAAAAAGCAGGAACTAAGTAAATACGAGTATAAACGCATCAAACCCAGCATCCTTCACGCACGATACCTTAAAGAACGAGAACCCTTATGGTGCTACCATATTTATTATGCTACTAATAAATCTAACAACCAGCAGTTAATACTAAGTCTAAGAAGCAGCAGCTATTAAATCTAAGAAACAGCTTGGCTGCAGTTTACTTAATGCTGGAGCACTAACGGGTTACTGATTTAGTAAGAATACAAATCTTAATCAGGATTCTACTATACCAATTTAACTTCACATAAACATCAATCAATCTACACTTCAGAAAAAAAACCAACTATAATGTCGCTGATTCTAGTTCACCAACCACTAACCCGCACTTAGCCAGCGTGGTGGACCTACATCCTTCTCATTGTGAGAGGAGACCCGACCCTGTTGTGGGTCATTAATGGGTTACTGACAATGTTGCTGAGTAATAACATCGTACGTCATTCCATTTACCTCATCATCTGGGGACAGTTTTATGGCCCCAGGGCACATTTCTTGCTCTTCCCCCAAGTTCTCTGAAGACTCGGATCTATCCAAACAGGAGCACACTCCCCAACGACGCGAGCTCCAATAGTATTCATAGGTTAAGGAACTAAAAAATAAGGAATCGTCCCATCACAAAAATATTTGAAACACAGATTGTTAACAGAAAGCAACTATTATAAAAGTACCATTATAAAAGTATTTGAAATACAGATAAAATTGTGACATAACGGGTGTTGGATTGGGAAACATGAAGGAGGTAAATAAATAAAAATTTTACTTTCATACTTCTCGGCCTTTCGTAATCTACTGCTAGACATGGACCTCCCCTAATCGACGCCACTCCATCTCCTTAATTGTTTCGGTTGAAGAAACGAGTCAGTAACCCATTAATGTGTAACCCCTCAGTGCATCTTAGTGCATTGGTGCAATGTGAGAGGAGTCTCACAATGAGAGGGATGTCCTCATGCAGCAACGCATCCACATATTATTATGACCTGAGACATAGGAGTCCATGAGCGACAGTGTCATAACAACAGATGCCTTACTCTTGAAAAAAATCTCAATTTAATTCTGATTTCGGCCCAATCTGGGGCCTTACTCTTGAAATTAATTCCAATCCGATCCGTTGCACACTAGCGCCTTATTTGCCAAAATTGAACGGATATTTCAGAACTAAATGAAATTGTGATATTTCGTTGAAAGTCAAAGAGAAGCTACTCTTGACGCAGTTTTTGACAGCCCAATTGTGTTGTCAAAACTCCTTCAGTGTTACAACTCTCAAAAATATTTATCCCTTAAGCTAAGGTGCAACGGATCGGATTGGAATTAATTTCAAGAGTAAGGCCCCAGGTGGCCTGCATGCCCGTTCGCTACTTATATCACCATACAATAAATGCGGATATTTAGTCCTTTATGAGAAGGTATTATTGACATCTGGAATTGATATTTGATGAAATATTGTTTCCAATATTACTTACCTGTGATTTATAATCTGAACCTCTCCAACCAAAGAGCGCATAGGGAAGGCAGTGCCGAGGTGCACGTAGTATTCGCAAGCTGAATCGTCTGGACTGCAGATGTCGTAGTCTTTATCGTGTGCCTGTTGGATAAAGTGAAATTATTATTAAAGTCAACATTAACTTTCATCTTCTAGCGTTTTGAAGCTGTCTGTTGCTTATCAAGAGTCAGTATTGAAAACTAGAAAACAAAAGCCTCAAGGAGGTTTAAGAGCCCTGGGTTTTAATTTCAGTGGCACGCATTAATTTTATCAAGTAAGTGCGCTTTATAAATTTAAATGTCACTTGTCATAATGGTGAAGGAAAACATGATGCGGAAACCTGCACGCCTGAGCATTATTTTTTAATGTTCTAAAAGGCATGTGAAGTCTACCACTCTGCACTAACACAGCATGATGGCTTTTTGGCTGAAGTGGTTCACAAATGAGTTATTGGCAAACTAAAGGGTAATAAAAATGAGGATAATAGCATCAATAGGATGAAAATGAGGACAATAGTATGAAAACAAGTACAATATGGTAAAAACGAGGAATATAATACAAACCTGTAACGTAACATGATCAGGCTTGTACATCAACGCATCAGCAACTAAGTGAATAGATCGTACGATGGCCGTCGAAGACAGGATCCGGAACACTGTGGTGTGGACTCCTGGTGATGTGGCGCGACACATAGCGACGCCGTTGACTGTACCGCCGCCGCACCAGTGCACGGGAGACACCCAGAAACATTCTGATGCTACACCGATGGTAGCAACGTCCTCATCTTTTGGGGGTATCTGTAGATAGATAACATTTTGTATGCCCACAAGATTGATTTGGGGTCTTTCAAGAAGCAAGTCTATCTTATCTCCTCGGCGAACAACACATCAGTGACACCTCTAATGTCCATGGGTGGTGGTGATCAGTTAATATTAAATGGTCCCTCTGCTCGTTTGCCCACCATTTGATTGAAGTCTTACATCTGATGATATTTAAGTCTAACAGGTAGAAATAATTACTGAATGAACAAGCTCTGTGCGCAACGGTTAGTTATTCATTAACAAATCCTTTATAATTGTTTTATACAAGAAATAGGATAACACTGGCAAAACTGATTACTGATAAAATAGACGCAATGAAGCAACTCACATCGACTTTGAAGTTGATCCAATCCTCATCAGAAAGTAAGAAGAACGCAGCACGATTCGACCCGCAGTATAGAACCAGGGGGCTGCGGTGAAGGTTTCCAACAAGCCTGGCTCCAAGGTCCAGTAGATCTGATACATTGTAGCAATCCTCGACAGAACCAGCACGTGAGGATGATATGTTAGGGATGAGAACTGGAAGATAATTAAATAGGGATTTAAATATAAAGGATAAAAAATAACAGTTGACATATGAAAAGGCATCCATGGCGACCATATTTAGGCAAAAGTAGCACAAGCCATATCCCCTACCTGGTAGATCGACAACCTGAAGCAGACAGTGGGAACCCGTTGGATTCAGAGGGCCTAAGACCGGGTGGAGTGGCGTCGATTAGGGAAGACCCATGCAGCCAGTCCATCCAGCGGTGGACTCCCAAGAGCTGAGAGAAAGGAAGAAGGAAAGAGAGCTCTCCTTCAAAACTGGCAACACTAGGTGTTGCGATCATCGGGTGGCCTGTCTGCCAAATATAAAAGTCGTTTTTACCAACCACTATGTTTATCCTAACTTGATGTGATATTATGAGGAATAAGACCAAATATAAGTATATATTATATTCAAACAACTTGGACAGGATGTGGTTCTTCACTGTGAACCTAATCGACTAGCTCAGAGTCGCAATGAATGCAATGGAAACTTCTTATCTCAAAATAATTCTTATCTCAGATGAAGTATCTCTAGCAACCACACATCTCCAACCGAATCACAAGGCATGAAGACCATGACGTACATATTATGTACTCCATATACGTGCCCCGGACTTCTATATGAATATAACTCACTGTCTATCCACGGCGGTTCCATATAACAGCGGACCGGTACCAGGATCCTCTTCCCCACAGATACTCTGATCAGCAGTTCGTCTGTTAACCCCATGACGTCTTTAGGCCTGTAGTGCAGGAGAACTGTAGCAGAAGCTCCAGAGCTGAGCGCGAGGCGGGAACACAGCTCCACTGACAGCTCCGGCCGGGTCGGCGGACGGATGGAGAGACGGACTTCGAACTTCGTTATGTTCACCAGACGGATCGATTGCTGTGGGATGTTGTATTGTCAGATATCTGTAGATGAACAGTCGGTCTCGGTTGCTATCGGTGAGGTTCCAAACTTAAAATCCTCTACCTCATTCACGGCAAAGTCCCAAGCGGTTATTAATACTTCCGATAAAATTAAACCCCGAAGTATCGGAGCCATCATTTACTTAGATTGGGCTATTAGCAACGCAATAGAATTCTTATGACCCCGTTTAAGGAAATCGTTTGCATTACATCGATTTATGGTGCTTCGATGCTTCGCTCGAGTCGATGGAGGATAGCGGCAATTTATTCCCGCCCGGAAATTTATTCCCCCGGAAAAGTATCTTAGAGCTTGTCGATGTTGGGTAAATTACACGGATGATAAAGTTGATTGGATTGATATCATTTACATACGGAAATAAGCTGTAGTTATTTGTGAAAGAAATGTCTTCGTAATATAAAATAAAATAATGTAGTAGCATTATTCAATAATGATTTTTGTGTATTAACCGCGTCAGCACACCTCCGCCCCGAAATCGCGAAATAGCGAAACCGCTGAGTTTTGCCACCGTTTGTCCGTTGTAATAAGGGCGAAACATTCAAACATTTGGCGATTTCGCGATTACGTGCCGAAGGTGTGCTACCAGCGTAATAGTCTGTCTAATGACTGTCAAATATGGATATGTGGACGTTTGGTTGCCAGGTAATATCTGTTTTTTTTCAAACAATTAAAAATTATTCCTAGTCCAGTTCTAATCTACGATGTGTTCAGTGTCTGGCCTCAAGCTCCTTTGACGAGCTACTCGTAATAATATGGCTCTAACACCTAATAAATCCTACTTAGGATACGGAAATAAAGAGTGTTACAACCATCGGGTATATAAAAAGCTAATACCTATATTAAGACGTGGAGCGCAAATTTTAGGTACAATTTACAGCTTACTACGCGAACTTAGCTGAAATTTGGGATCATTAAAGTTTATAAATGGAAAAGACACATGCACACATTCTTATATCTTTAAATAAAATGCATTAAAAGTACATAATAATACACACAACCATAAGTTTGAATACTTTGACATGCACACATAGACAAACATGAGCATGACGTGTGCGTATATCATGTTGCGTGTCAAATTAAAATGTCTATAAATTATGGACGAATTTTGCCTGGCGATTTCTGGTGTTGGTAAAAATTCCTCACTGTATGGACGTGACCCACGCAGAAATTGACGAAATCAAGCTTCGGCGGGATACAGATGACACACTCGGGTTCTGGTGGGGGAGCCGCTGGTATCGACGGAGGAGGGGTAGAACGTGGAACCGGCTCACCCATGCTGCGAGAAAAATTGTCAGCAACCCATTAATGGCCCACTACAGGATCGGGTCTCCTCTCGCAATGAGAGGGATGTAGGTCGCCGTCCACCGCGCTGGCCTACTGCGGGTAGTGGACTTCACATATCTTTGGGAACATTTTTTTGAGAACCCTCAGTCATGCAGGTTTCCTCACGACGTTTGAGAGTATGCCTGAGAGTATTCTATAATGTTCTCAGACATGTACAGTCTTCCTTCCTTTCAGCCCTTGGCAGTCCACTGCTGGACATGGGCCTCCCCTAATCGACGCCACTCCGCCCGGTCCTGGGCCCTCTGAATCCAACGGTTTCCCGCTGTCTTCTTCAGGTCGTCAGTCCACCTGGTGGAGGGCGGCCTGTGCTCCTTTTGCCTAAACGTGGTCGCCATTCGAGGACCGTTTTTCCCCATCGGTTGTCAGTCCTGCGAACGATGTGGCCAGCTTTAATTTGCAAACTGTACAGTCTACCAACCCATAAAAGGACAAAAGCTTTCAACCTTGATATCATATTCATTGGGTCACTTATATTTTGGACACAATAATGGTATTAATAGAGGTGTGGGCTTCGTTGAAATCTTTCAGGGGATTCCTTAAGGAGTTTACTACAAACTCTGATGACCTAACATCATACCTTGAGGACTGTAGAGAGCCTTCTGTGGGGTAACGCAGGTTTGCACTAAAATGTCTTGAGAACTCCCTCGTCGTCTTCTCGTTCAAGTCTCCCGAACTTCTGTTGAGTGTATTCTTAATCCACAGACTGTTGTCCCCTGTACAAACATCCGAACTCTATATTTAATATGTGGTAGTTCCATAGATGCTCGCCTGTGTACCTACCGCCAGCCTCTTAGCCAGTCGTGAAACAGCGTGGTCTCCGTCTCGTGTTTCAGCTGGGAAGGTATGGTTGCTGTGCTTGTAGATTCTATGCTTTAGTTAAGCAAACATTTTAGTCATTAGTACTAACGTACAGCGGTGATAGCCCAGTGGCTTAGAATTCGACCTCGAATCGAGGGGTCCGGGTTCGAATCCCAGTGGCACGCACCAATGACTTTGTAATAAAAGTTATGTGCGATTTATAAAATTAAATATCACCTGCTGTTACGGTGAAGGAAAACATCGTGAAGAAACCTGCATGCCTGAGAGTTCACAAAAAAAAATGTTCTCAAAGGCATGTGAAGTCCACCAACCCGCAGTAGGCCAGCGTGGTGGACGGCGGCCTACATCCCTCTCATTGTGAGAGGAGACCCGACCCTGTAGCGGGTCATTAATGGGTTAAAACAACAACTAACGTACCACCTTATATGTATCTATACCCTATTATATGGGGTCGGAAGTGGGTGTTGATCGGCTGCTGTGACCACATAACACCAGGTGGCCTACAACCCATAAACTCAAACTCAAAGTCAAAAGCTTTTATTCATTATTAGGTACAATTGTGCACACTTAATGAAAGTCATACAGATAAATTATACATTCTACATTTATCCGCTTTGATCACCCCTCAGGCAAAACGTAGACTGGGAGAAAAAAGCGGGCGGAAAAAACTAAACAAAACATTATATCTATATAGTGAATAAGTTTCATAATTATATTTGCATGCCTCTTAAATTAAGTATTTATTAGACCCTCTTGTTTTATCTTTAACATATTAAACGTGTTATACACACGTATTATACATAGTCCATGTTGTTTGTTGTTTTAACCGTTGAGGGATGTAGGCCTTAGTCCACCACGCTGGCCTACTGCGGGTTGGTGGACTTCACATGCCTTTGAGAACATATTTTTTTTTTTTTTTTTATGTTTTCCTTCACCATAATAGCAGGTGATATTTAATGGGATTCGAACCCGGACCCCTCGATTCGAGGTCGAATTCTAAGCCACTGGGCTATCACCGCATTTTACATAGTCCATATTAAACAAGAATCTAGGAAATCCACTTACTCCCTGCGTGCATTGCTATCGTGGGTCTCAAGTCTCTTCTTTCAATCATTCCTCGGTCTCTTTTCCACTTCTTCTCAACCTTTTCTACAGGAGATTGCAGCTTGTATATGTTCGGAAGAGGTTCTCTTGCCAGCCTCTTCGCAAACTCCTGTTTCAACTCTTCCTCTTGGACGTACAATTCTTGGCATTCGGATGATAGTTCTTTGATCTGGTTAAAAAAATAGGAAAAACAACTAAAATTGGACATGAACTATAAAAGCTGTGCTTAAAGCCCACAGATCTTTAAGCTCACTGTTATCTCTCTCGTGAATGTGCCTTTTTCTTTTCTCTTTTACGACGAACTGAGTGGTGCAGTGGTTAACACAATGGTGCGCTGCGCGGATGGTCATGGGTTCGATTCCCAGCCGAAGCTTTATTGACATATATTTTACATGACCTACGCTGTTGAAGGACGCTCGAGTTCCTTCCCGTCAAACACTTTGAGTGGCACACACAAAGTGAGGAGTCTAGTGCCTATATAAGGAGAGATTATTGTAACAATTGGAACGTTTTAAGTAACTAGAATTTATCGTAGCTATCGAAATTTTTATACCCATTGCTGTCTTTGAAGGACTTTCTCATCTTGATCCTGATCCCTGCGCAGCAATGGCTCCCTTACTAACGGCGGAAGACAGTCCAGTTCACGGAACACATCTCTTAGTACTGTCTTAACGTCGCCACATAATGCAGTTCTGTAGACAAGGGGTTTATTAAAATACAGGTACATAGTCATATCCACCATAAAGGCAACTATTGATAGTAATTCAAATACAGCTCTGCTCTACTAGGAATCGAACCCCGGACCCCCCGCGTCGATAACCAATGTCAGTAACTCATTAATGACCCACTACAGGGTCGGGTCTCCTCTCACAATGTGAGGGATGTAGGCCTTAGTCCACCACGCTGGCCTAATGCGGGTTGGTGGACTTCACATGCCTTTGAAAACATTTTTTTTGAACTCTCAGGCATGCAGGTTTCCTCACGATGGTGAAGGAAATTCACCATAACAGCAGGTGATATTTAATTTTTATAAAGCGCACATAACTTTTTTTTACAAAGTCATTGGTGCGTGCCGCTGGGATTCGAACCCGGACCCCTCGATTAAGAGGTCGAATTCTCAGCCACTGGACTATCACCGCTGTAACCAATGCGTTATCGATATTTTTAACCTGCCCCCTCAGGTCCTCTGTTTTGTCTATGCAATAAACATACATTCACATGGAATCACAAACAGGCACTTCTTTCAAAATAATGTTATGAATTAACTTACTCTTTTTCAGGTATTTGCGGAAGGTTTTCCGCCATTGTTTATTTGATTGTGAGAAATAATCGCTTTAAAGTGTGTCTATTTTATTAATTATCTTTTAAAAGTATTAATAACAACAAATGTTTGAAAATTTTAAATCATTGGAAGGAATGACAGATAAGTAGACGTTAATAATTTGTATTTTTTTTAAATTGTATTACGGATTTGATATAGAATCTTTCAGCTAATATTATTATGGATATGCATTAATAGGTACGAAGTAATAAGACACAAATTCCTATACTTATCTAAGGGATCATAAAAAAATCATCTTTAAAGAAAAAGCGTAAATCTATATTCAAAATTATAACTTTGCGGTTTGATTTTTTAAATTGAAGACCGACAAGATTTTTACTCTAGAGAAATGAAATTAGGCGCCACCTATTGTAACATCAACAGACTGCAATAAATAACAAAGCGTAGGTCTGTGTCACTCTAAATGATTTAAGCTTCCACATAGAGATGGCGTTGTTACAATTTTATTGTAATAAAAGCATAATTATGAAATAGTTCGATACGATACAGTAGATGGCTGTCTTTTCGCTCAGAAAAACGTAAATAAAAAATAATAATTATGTTTCCGTGGAAACTAGTAATTAAAGAACACAAAATATTATTATGATTTTCAACATTACGGCAAATTATCTATTCAAGTCAATTACTTAGTCATTAAACTTTAAAGTTTTAAATAAAGTTTGGCACCAATTGTCAGTAACCCATTAATGACCCACTACAGGGTCGGGTCTCCTTCTCGTAATGAGAGGGATGCAGGCCTTAGTCCACCACGCTGGCCTACTGCGGGTTGGTGGACTTCACATACCTTTGAGAACATTTTTTTTGTGAACTCTCAGGCATGCAGGTTTCCTCGCGATGTTTTCCTTCACCGTAACAGCAGGTGATGTTTAATTTTATAAAGCGCACATAACTTTTTTACAAAGTCATTGGTGCGCGCCACTGGGATTCGAACCCGGACCCTCGATTCGAATTCTAAGCCTTTCTAAGCTATCACCGCTACACTGGGCTATCAACGCTACACCGCTACACCGCTTGGCACCAATATTACCTAAATACTCATTGATGACCTACGGCGTTCTTAACTGTGAGTCTGATTCGCAAGCTCGGAGTCACTCAGTAGGCGATGAGAGCTACAATATGTTTGGTATTTCTCAGAGACAGAGCTGCCTTTAATATCACTCGGCCCGGTCCTGAGCCCTTTGAATGCAACGGTTTCCTGCTGTGTTCTTATGATCGTCCGTCCACTGGTCATTGCCTGGTCACTCCTTTTGCCTCGACGTGGTCGCCATTCGAGGGCCTTTCTGCCCCGGAAAAGTTAGTTCGACTTCATTGCTCTATACAAACAATGTAACAATGTTACGTAAGCGACAACTGTGCCTGACAGCTCTGGATTGTTCCCAGAAAGGGTGCACATTAACGCTTAATTTACTTTCTATTATTATCGAACTAGGCACAAGTCTGCAAGAGATGGGCTGCAAATTGTAGCAATAATGGAACTTCCTCCCTTTTTGTAGTAGGGTTACAAATTCACGATATTCATTCATTAATATGTATATGGCTAAGTTAATGAAAAAAATGATACTCCTAGATTTTTCTTCTTCTTTTCTATACTTTTTGTGTATCTGGCCTCCTAGCTGAGTAAAGATATGTGGTAGAACCTCATGATTTGGCACTAGATATTTCCCACTATTTCATACCCGATATTGTTTGCACTGTTGCGCTTTGATGGGATGACATCCATAGAATAAGGCTGTTAGCCAATTATCGATATACCCCTATATGTAGGATATAGTCTTTGATGATAGTGTTCATGCTTGGCGCACTGAAAACCTGGTAGCTACGTACACTAGCACTGTATAAAGTTATTTTTGAGAAGTTAAAAGTTAAATCATCGCAAAAACTGTCATCTAACCACACAGACTCAACCAAACACAAAGTAATTGCGATTATGCCAGTAACCCATTAATGACCCACTACAGGGTCGGGTCTCCTTCTCGTAATGAGAGGGATGTAGGCCGCCCTCCACCACGCTGGCCTACTGCGGGTTGGTGGACTTCACATACCTTTGAGAACATTTTTTTTTGTGAACTCTCAGGCATGCATGTTTCTTCACGATGTTTTCCTTCACCGTAACAGCAGGTGATATTTAATTTTATAAAGCGCACCTAACTTTTTTACAAAGTCATTGGTGCGTGCCACTGGGATTCGAACCCGGACCCCTCGATTCGAGGTTGAATTCTAAGCCACTGGGCTATCACCGCTATATTGCGATTATAGAATGCATTAATACATTCTAAACTGATTTATAGACACAGACCGTTTTGTTTGCTCGAGATAAATTAGGCTAGCAAGCCACTTCTATAATATAATCAGCTTTAGTATAACGACATCACGAGAATTGATTTTGCAAAGGTCACGGGGAGTGAAAGGTCGGGATTCTATAGAGCCGACACAAATGATCCCACCTACGCTGTACGCAGCTACGCCTATTGAGGCATTATCGACTTAGCGCTTAGAAGGCAAAACAAACTAACTATATTAGACGTTTATCTTTATACTGACGACCTGAGTGGCGCAGTGGTTAAGACACTGGTGCGCTGCGCGGAGGGTCCTGGGTTCGATTCCTAGCAGAGCAGAGATTTGAATGATGAATTTGAATTTCTGTTTCTGGTCTGGGTGTGTGTGTTCTTGTCTTGTGTGTGTCCATGGCACCCACGACACAGGGAATCCTAGTGTGGGGCTATGAGTGTGAAGCGTTATTTATTATTTATTATACTGTTTTTGTCTTTAAACTATAGGTATACTATATAAATATGTTTAAACTTTATACTAAAAAAATATGTATAGCAAAACAACGTTTGCGGGGTCAGCTAGTATTCTATTCTATAGTTCTTTAGAAGATGTGTTATTTTAAGCATTTTTACGCACGGGTATTTTTTTAGATATCAACGATTGAGCATGACTGTCGTACTTGACGAAATGAACGCTTCTTTCTTTAAAATAATTTCCACTGATAAACAAATCGATACCATACGAGCACCGTGTCGACCGTAAAGGCCATTAGTTCCATTACATTGACAAATGGGTTCGCAGATCGATCCCCGCGCTAATAGCCACGCGTTAAGCTATATCGAACACTGATTGCGTGTCGGTGGCATTCATTTACGAGTAGCTTAGGCGATTGTCACACTGCCCCGGATCACGCAGATTCTGTGTGTTGGACTGCGTGTTTTCTATACAAACGGACATACTTACATACAACGCTAGATCACGCATTCCCGTACCGTACCTCCCCGGACGAGGTACTACGATATGTCTCTATGATGAAAACTTTTCAAAAACTTAACACTCAAAACATCTCTTAATTGTTTGCGCGACCTCCATCTATTGTTTACTTTCTTGGAAACGTACAGAAGTTAGATATTTGCATAATTTGTGGGATTCTCTTTGGAGGAATTAGCGTGGTTAACAATAATGGAGCATTAACATCTGAATCCGACGGGAATTAGGCACAGTATTGTCTGAATCCTGCCGGAATGCGATCAGACAATAGTGCCTTCGAATAAGCGAAGCGAGGATATATATACAGTTGACGTATTATAACAGCTCTTTGAATCCGGGAAGGGATTAAAACTCGCGCAGAATACTACGAGTGTGTTGGGTACGGAGGATTCTGTTCTTGCGATTTTGTAGCAAGTTTTAAGTTGTTACAGTTATTATTGTGTGGGAGTGTTTGTTAAAGAGACAGATCAAGATTATCTTCGTCCTTTAGAGTATTAGAGAGGAACATACAGTCTAAAAAAAGTTCTTTTTCTCTCTTTACCCAGAAATGGGTGGCACATTGCATAGCCGATGAGTTCGATTAGGAAAAATATTAAAATAAATAAATAATTGGACTGCCAAACGATCACAACTTATTTTAACATAATTATAATATAAAATTTAGTTTTAGTTTTTTAAGATATAATTATTGTATGCCCGCATAGGGTAGACTGTTCTTAACTTATTATAATTTTTGTAACATCTTTCTCGTCAACAGTCAACAATAAACGCATTCTTTTCTTTTCTTTTTTTTTCTTTTCAGCACCATCACATCGATGTCGATGAGCGATGGAGAGGCTATGGGAAAATAAAAAGACATCTGATCTCCCAATAAAAATGCGTGTATCGGGAAAGACCTGGGTGGTGAATGGTGGAGCTTTTAACACTATTTTGTAGTGTATGCGTTTCTAGTCCAGAGAACTGGCACAGCTCCCTCAAAAATATCTCTCCAAGTAGACGAAGGCCAATTGGATTATAATAATATAATATTGATCTATCAATATCGTAAACATAATTATTAATAGCAATACACCCTGTATTGCCACACGCAGATGTATTTGCCGCAAATATAGTTTCTATGATATTTATTTAATAAAAGCAAGTAAACAGGCAGATAGAGTTTAACTAATGGTAAATTTTCATTGCCACTGCCATTGTGCCGAACAACACTAACGCCGCACTCAGAGACGTCATTTAACGAAATGTTCATTAACAAACAAATTAAAATTTCATCTTTATTCGTATTGACATAAGTGTCATCGTTATTTTCATAATGAACCATTAACGTTGATGAACGTCTCTGAGTACGGCATTAAGAGAGTCACCGATAGATATGTACATATTGTGTATGATTGAATTTCAGTGATTGAAGCTCGATTAGGAGCCCCATAAGAAGATTTTACTGATATCAATGACCCACTGCATAATAGGGTCTCTCATAGTGAGAAGGATTAGATCATGAAGATTTGAAAAGATTTTAAATTTCACCTTGAATACAGGAAGAGTTAAGAGAAGCTATTATGGAATGAGACTTTATGAATATATAAGGTAACGTAATATACAGATATAAAGTAACACGTAGTAACGAGGGCATTGCGTCAAAGTAGGTACACTCTAATGGAGATTGCATGTCTGCGTTGGTGCTCGGTCTCAGATGTCAGCATAATATCGTAAAGTCTCAGGTTTTATTTCCTTCAAAACCCTGGTTAAGGCTTCTTACGAAATTGAAGGTTTCAACGCAAGGAACGTAAGTATGTATATTACTTGAGTACCAGTATTTTACGTTTATGTTTTCAACTTCAGTCTTTCACCGACATAATTTAAAATACAACTATCCATGCCACGATAAACACCTTTATTATCTTTATCAATAGTTGGATCCGATATATTAATTCTATTAGCTGTTATCTGTAAGTGCGTCACACTGATTTTTTCTGATTATACAGATATCTCCCGATGAGGCACATAAATGAAACAACTTGGCGAATTTAATAGATTCCAGTTTGGTACTAATTAATATAAATGCAAAAGTTTGTAAGGATGAATGGATAGATGTGTGTTACTCTTGGAATGATAGAACAGATTTGGAAAAATATTTTGGAAAAGAATTTTGATTGACATAGGTATTATATTTAAGTAGAATTGTAGAACGTCTCCATAAGATATTGCCTTTAAGTTCTCTTTATAATATCAAAATCATGGTGAATACACATACCATAATTAACGTGGGTAGCCAACGGGATGCGATACTGATCCAAAATCTACTGTCGATATTTTCTAACACTTTCCTAAGCCTTGTGCGAAACATTTGGAAACTTGGCAATTCCATTGATTTACGAATCAATTTCGACTACCGGGTCCAATGGACCGTAGCAAACACCCGGTTACGTGGATAACTGTTACGTTCTCATACATTTCTAGTTTCATATTGTGTTAATAAATAACGGATGATTCAATGATCTTCGTTTTTTTTCGAGATTTTTGTAATATTGGCTGTATTTTCATACTTTACCGCATTGAGGTACCACTCCACCCAGTCCTGTGCCTTAGTCTGAGTGTTAGCAATACCGCTACTACACACACACACATACGCAGCTTACTACACAGGAGTCGCACAGTGTAATAACCCAAATAGAGGTAAAATATTTTTGGAAGAGTAAAAAAAATTAAAATCAAATTATTGTACAATGTGAAAGAATCAGATATGAATACCTACATATCGCTAGACATATTACTAACAAATATTCAATACCTACGTGATGATATGAATTCGAAAGTATTTTTCAAGCTTGATTAACCGAAGACTGAAGGAAACAAATAGGTAGGTCTGTATTGCTATTTTCACACCAACACTGTTTGTAACCCTTTAGTGGCCAACTGCAGGTTCGGGCTTTGAGAAAGATGTAGGCCTTAGTCCACGTCCACGACTAATACGGATACGGATACGGATACGGACTTCACATGCCTTTGAGAACATTATGGAGAACTCTCAGGTATGTAGGTTTCCTCAAAATATTTTTCTTCACCGCTACAGCAAGTGACATTTAATTTTATAGAGCGCACATTTAATTTTAAAAACCAACACAATGATCATAAGATGTGGCAAAATAACAATAGTCAGTAAAAAAGACTAACACTTTGCGGTGGAACCAACACTAAAGTTAAACAGTGGATGGAATCATTCCAGGAACAATTACAAAACTTTGTACAGGGGAAGCTAACGAATGGTAATGGAATTGGAAAAGATTGTAACAGGTTGGAATTCTTGGAAACAGTTTTGCGCTGAATAAGTTAATTGAATTATTTTAAAAGTTCTGAAGACATTTTCTGACGTGGAAAATATTTATTGTGATTGGCGCGCAAAACATAATATTATTGTATTTGATAATTAAAAGAACAATTTCTTATAAGGTTTTTAATTTTTTTATAGAACTGCTTTAAAAATAATACGAGCTGTTAAATATTATCCTTTATTTAATAAAGCGTTAGGTTTCAATAATAATTGTTTTATACATCTCCCAGACAACTGAAACATCCACTTGCTAACAGCTTTTTTAAAAATTTGTTTTTACTCTTAAATTTTTATTAATTTAGAAGAAGTAGAACTTCAAATGAAATTGTATTTAAAATAATAGCGCACCCAAACCTTCAATCTATAAGTGAAAACTTGTAATTGGCCATCAGGTGCCATTAGTTTAACTAAACTGTTCAATTTAGCCGTAAGTTTTCCTAAAATTGTAAAAATAAAATAAAATTACTTAAAATAGAAAATTTTCGCGTTTTATTTGAGTTTCTTTTTATTTTCTTTTGAATTGATGATTATTAAGGTAACAAATAAGGAAAATCACGAATGAAGCAGTAGTTGCTCCGATCGAAGGTAAATTTGATTTAATCGGTCATCGTATTAATGTTATCATAATTAAAAGTGATTTATCCGTGATTGCGAATAAAATATTTACGAGTAAAATACTTAAAATATTCAGTTAATCGGTAAGGCGTGAAATCAATAAAGATGCTTATTTTTTATCACTGCGTGTTACAATTAGTAACAAAATAATTTGCAGTGTAATATTCATGTATTCTGCTTTGATATGCGAGTAAGTATTTAGAGCAATTAAAAGCTCTTCAGTAATACAGTCAACAGGGTAGCTAGGCAATGCGTGGTGGACGGCGGCCTACATCCCTATACATTGTGAGGGGAGACCCGACCCGCCAGTGGGTCATTAATGGGTTAGTGACAATATTATGCTATATTACTTCAAGGTCAGAAGGATTCCGGGAGAAGAATAAAGAGTGGAACTCCTCAACGGATATAATTGAATTGTGTTACAAGAACGAATCCTACCATATCTGCTAGTTTATGATGAATTTCCAAAAGATACTGATAATTCCTTGCTATTCGCTGTATCATTAGCTTACGTTTTCTAATTACAACGAAACAGATAAACTAGTTCTTTATGCCAGACTGATGACTCTTTTGATAGAACAATCGGTTATCCGTTTGTTATCTTCATAATAATAATAATTAGTACAAATAATATCTTCGTCCCTATGTTCAGGTAAATTGAGTATGCATGAAACATTGAATATGAAAATTAAATGTCATTGATTCCCCAAATAAGCAGCAGGAAAGTAGAGGATAAAATGATCAAACCTTACGGTAATCAAAATGATAGAACTCTGGACTATGGATGAAGAAAGGGATGGATCTCTATTGGCCAGGCCAAGCCACATGGTAGGTAACAGTCAATCGTTTAAATAAATTGTTTTATCATATTTCCGTAAAAACATATTTCGAATTTAATAGCACCAATAATCATCATTACACATTTACCTATTTATATTTTTATATTGGGTTAAATATTTTCATAAAACAAAATATTAAAATAGACAAATAGTGCACATGCAACCAATAAACCTTATCAATATTGCCTAAAGTGATAACATATCAAAATCATGGCACGCAAACCCAGGACATAAACGTAGCTAACACTTCAATGATAACGACTTAAAAATTGCAATCGGTTAATGAATTTATCGATGTGAGCAACAGATTTCGATTTATACGGACGTGACAAGATGTCGGTTTTATATTTATTTATTTTAAGTGTGTTCAGTGGTGCTAGTGCTATGGACTTCACAGTGGACAATAGGAGAGCTTTTGACCAGGAGTTGTACGAGAGTGTGTTGGATGAAGCACAATGCGACCAACAGCTGACGTTTTTAGTGAACAATTCTCTCGGATTACAATGTAAGACATATCTTAATGCGTGTTTATTGTATTGTGGAAGAGTCTTTCCTAAATTTTGTTGTTGGCTCACTAAGGGTGCTACTGTTAGACATATTTTTGGATTAAATTAACAAGTTTTAAGCTTACTCATAATGCTGTGCCAGCATCATTGTCAATTTAAGTGAACCTATACAAATGTGTGAAAAAGGCATCATTTTAGAAAGAACCACATGTCATAGTCCCAAGAATCTCAGATGTTAATTTCCGGACTCCACTGCCCTAATTTTTTTAATTACTTTTGATATTAATATAGCTGGCTCAAAAGATTAGCATCACAGCCAATCCAAATATTAAGATATTATGATATTATAAAAACTTTTGGCACAATTGAATAATGTTTTGATATAGATTTGTTACGGAATGTTGTGAGGATATAAAATTAAAAAAAAATATAAAATCATGTCTTCAAAGCATGTCACTACCATTAAAATAAAATGATATGAATTAATGTGCTAATGTATTGAACATTAATGATTATCGATTAGCAAAAAAATATCACGACCGACAACTTTACTTATGTTATCTTATAGTTAAAATAAATTGTACAATGCTTACAAATCATATTATAAAAATATTTTATTCAATAGAATAGGTCAAAATAATAATAGTTACGAAAAAAAGAAAGATAGAAGACAGAATAGTATGACTGTAAAAAATATTGTTACGTTCATGTAAGTTCATGAAAATAACTGAACTGTCTTTAAAAGAAGATGTAAATCTTAAAAATCTAACGATCAAGACTTAAAACTAATTTTGGTAAGTTACAGCTGACGGTCGCGAGTATTCATAGTATAAGTCCCTTATGCATCTCAGGAATTTTCGATCGGGAGGAACTTGGTCATGTAAATCTGTCACTGGCTCCCGGAATATTACTAGATCAGTAGCCAGTAGTTCTAAAAACTTAGCTTCTATCTTTAAGAAAAAAGAATTTCACTTTGAAAAACTGTCAACAGCTAAATCCACTCACATTGGACTCAAAATTTCATACTCACACCATTTTTGAAATTCCCAGTTTTAGATGCCAGCGGCAAACCCCCCAGTGGTTTGATGGGTCTCAACCTCGCAGATTTCGGTGACTACTACCAATGTCTGGGGATAAATAGAATCGTAAACAACTTAGATATACGAGGGAAGTACTGCACAATAAGGATCCCGTTGGATGAAAACCCGATAACAATACCAGAGCTACCAGAAATCCCGGAATGGCCGGAGTTACCGGACATACCAGGGTTTCCGAATATAACTTGGCCTCGACCTGACAATCAGACAGACGAGTATGAAACATATCTACAGTATATGACGGTCAGACGAAAAGTGCTGCTAGTATCTGGAGCTGGAGAACCCATTGAAGCGAGGTAAGTTGATGTGTTAGTATGTAAGCGTAGCGTAGCGTTTTTAAAATAGGTAGCAATAACCATTTCCGTTTTTTGCATATTCTGTATTGTAAACCGATGATAAGATGAATATTTGTTGGTAATCATATTAGTCATAAGAATATTGCTAAGCTGCAACCAATCTTTACGAAATGTATGTGCAAGTATTAATGTGTAGAACTTTGGACTTTGGATACCATCTGAATCACTATGACGAGTTTATTCACAATGAACTCTGAGAAATGATAATCTATTGCTGCTTTAGAATCATTATAATACTTGGAAATTTTAAAAATAGCTTTATTGATAATTTTTATGTTTTCTACAGAATCTTCCCTATATTTTCTGCTGCTGTTGGCGCTACTCTTGGAGTCTGCGTGCCCAGGGTCTGCACACCGACCAGAGCCGTGAATTTCTTCCAGAATCGTATTCCTTTCCTCAACTTCACCTTCTCCGAGTACTACTGTCGACTACCAAATGACAAGCCTTTTGCACCCGCGGACTATGTCGCAATGTACGTTAAATTTAGTTGCATTTGATCATTGCTTAATTACTAGTAGGAAAATCCTCAAATGAGAAAATTCTATTAGTTGTTGCTATGGGAAAAATTACTGAAAATAATAATAAATCGCAGTTTAATAAGGTAGAACTAAAACAGTCTAAATTTCCTACTCTTTTTTTCGTTTAGATATCTTTGAGTATCTACAATTTTCTGTTTAATAGATGTATTTCTATTTTTTTTTATTTCTACAGCCATATTTTATCAGTGTTGGTTTTTATCGCACTTTAAAACACATAATAATTCTTTTATTTCCAGGGTATTCTTTTCAATATTGGCAGTGCTGCTCATTGCTAGTACTTCATATGACTTGTATCACGTTTTTGTTTTGAAGAGTGGTAAGTTATTATTATTGAGGCATTATACTTAACGACTTTATTTCATGTTGCTATTATTTCAAAGTAGTTTAAGTAAATAAATATTGTGAGATAACCCACATACGGCTTTTTGATACCAAAGTAGGCTGTGAGCTTTAAATTTGGTAAGAATAAATATTTGAATAATACTGAGTACCAGGAGTACCTTTTTGGGAAATTCCTTAATTTTTTGACATGTCTAGTTTGACCATTTTCTAATTGTTTGTTGTAATGATCGGGCGTGAGTATCATTAGTTAAATCTTATCATCTGATATTCCAGATCGTTCGCAAATAAGTACTCTCTACTCATCATTCTCCATCTACACCAACACGTCTCGTTTACTCACCTTCAAGTCAAGTCCTGGAGCCCTGGAGTGCGTGGACGGCATCAGGGCTATCTCCATGCTGTGGGTAGTTGTGGGACACACTTACGCAATGACCATGCTCACTTTCATCCACAACTTGAGATATGCTATAACGGTATGTTCGAGTATCTATAACTTATTTTTTTTAGATTTTCCAGTGCCTTCCTTCTGAGTCTTTTAAAAAAAATTAATGAAAATTATAGCAATGGGCTATCCCCAATGGCTTGGTGTGACTAGCTTAGTGGCTTGGCGTGGTAGCCTAGGTCCTACATCCTACTCATTGTTAAAGGAGACCCGACCCTGTAGTGGGTCATTGATGGGTTACAGATAATGAAAATTTTTGATTTATGTAACGTTTTGATCAATTCGTATTTCAGTTTTGAATATGCAATTGAAAACCAAAGAAAAATTAATAAGAAAAGTAATTTGAATCTTACAATCAATATTACAATTAATTTGTTAATAAAGTATTTTATTTGACTTTTCAGTGGGTCAGTACGTTTGGAGCTGCGTGGGTTAATTCTGCGCCGATCACAGTTGATACTTTCTTCTTATTGAGTGGTGTTCTTTGTGTTTACACCGTCGTTGGGAAAGTAACTAGAGGTCAGTATTATTCTTCTTGTTCTTTTCAGTCATCATCTTCTTCTTTCAGTCCGTCTAGTCCTGGACCCTCTGAATTTAAGCCGCCCGATTTAAAAAGTATTATGAAATACTAAATCTGCATTCCAACCTTCGTAGTCTTAAAAACGTTTACATTTGTTATATCAATTATAAGTATACAAAATCCAGAGTACCACCATTTTGTAAATGACATATTTCAACCATCCACCGTATGTTGACTAACTTTGAGTCATTGTTAAATTGAGTTAGGTGTACTTCTAGTACATACTCGTAGTATAAAAAAACTCGCTTCCCGCTGTCTGTCCTTATATATGCTTAGAGCTTTAAAAATACCTAACGGATTTTGATGCAGTTTTTTAATAAATGGAGTTATTCAAAAGGAACTTTTATATGTATATAACATGCATAAAAAGGTTTGGATTGTAGACAAAATAATTGGCAGAGCGAAGTCTGCCGGGTCAGCCAGTTCTTACTAAAATTAAATAATGAAAATTTTCATGAATCACGGATGACTCTGAAGAGCAACGGAAGTATCTGAGTTTATCAAAGGATTTAGCAAGAGTTGAATGAAACATTGTTCCAAGTTTAGATTTCAGAGATAAGTTTTACGATCTTAACGATAAGTATTTCTTACTGTAGATTACCGTTACCATGTTACGCTAATAGAGCTTACTTAGCATAAGTAGAGCTTGTAGAATCTTCTAATAAATAATTTATTGTATGCGATGTATCTAGTATTTCTGATATAGATTATCTACTTAAAACAATTCACGTGTATGGTGTATTTGGTATACCTTCCAACTAGGTAAAGTACCTAAGTAGGTAAGTATCGTCACACGAAAACCATAGCGACACGTGCTTTTGCTTGTAATAAAATCATAACTACAATAATACAATAATAAAGGCCATATGTGCAATATTGGGTGGTTTTAAGCTTAATTAAAGCATTTTTGCGACGCTATAAAAACTCCCATTTATTCGGCAGAATCATTTGCGTAATGAAGCTATTTGTTTGGATTTATCTCGTTCGGAAGCATCAGGACTCCAATATCTACTCGATTAAATGAATTTGCGATTGAACTATTATTCGTATTACGTAAATAAATTTAAGCAATCCGGTCTATATTGACGACGGATTTCAATTTTCAGTAAATTAAATGTTTTCAGGGCAAATATTTTTCTTGTGCTTGAATATAATCCGTAAATAGTGTTTATACAAATCGATTTTGTTGTGATTTCATAGCAATTTAAGTCGGATCTTTATTGATAGGGCATTGACGAAGTGACGAAAAATTTACCTACTTTAAATGTTTGCGTTACAAATTAATTAATACACAACATGTTCAGCATAAATTCAATTAAATTCAGATCATAAAATTTATTGCTGATACAATCTTTATCCAAAAATCCAAAAATGGTGTCTGTAACAACGTCGTCTCGAAACAAATAGGATGAGTTCAATTTGATGGTTTGGTTCCAAACTTTATGTAACAGAAATGATTTCTGGGTTTAATTTAAGATAATGTTAAGATATAGCTTTAATGTTAATTAAATATATTTCATGGAGTTCAAATTTAAATGGATTCGTAAGTCTGGGGTCGGTTTTATGACAAATATTAAAATCCTGTCGTTTTTATTACATATGGTATAAAGTATTAGTCACAGCAATAATACTCTTATCAAAAGGATTATTATAAGTGACGCTTTGATTACGTGTTATAAAATTATAACGTGTATGAATTGCATTTTTGGAATCCATGTCGTATTATCTGACGCTTACTAGTAAATATATTTGTTTTTATAATTCTAGATAATCTGTTTTAAATTGTAGGTAGTCTATTTAGATTTTACTTAGTAATTTTAATCTTAATATTTTTTGGAATCCTGTTTCAGCCTTATTTTTATTCTTCTTTGTTTCACGTCTGTTGTTTATGTGTTCGCTGCTAAATTGCATAATAAATAAATATAATAAACTATTACTAACATTACAAACTACGTTAATTTGGTCCCTTTCATCGTGTGTAATATCTCATTTCCAATCGATATAACCACTATTTCTTTGTTTTGAAGTAAGTGTATCTGTCTGCCTTTCATTTTTGCCGTACAAAAATAGGCTACTTAAGCCACTCTTATCATACTGCACTATTATTAATATTAATTCTTCATTCTCTCATATTATTTTACAGCGCGTTTCATTCGCAGTCTCCATCTGTTCTACTTGAATCGTCTTCTCCGGATGTTCCCCCTACTGGCTACTGTGATTCTTCTCCAGGCATCATTGTTTCTCCATCTGGCTGACGGGCCTTTCTGGCAGAACGTGGCTCAAGCCGCAGTGTCCTGTAGAGAGTACTGGTGGTCCGCACTCCTTCATGTCCAGAACTATGTTAACCCTTTGGAACTAGTAAGTTTCTTCCATTTTATGAGCATTTATTTGTGGGATTAGGATTTGTTGTGACTTATAGTGAATAGTTTGTTTACTTATCAATTCATAATCATACTACGTGTTAGTCATCATCATAATATTATTTACGCTATTCGCATTAATTTGATAGGTTAATAGTAATAATCTTTGTGGCTTAGTTCAGTTTTTTCTGTGTTATCCTCTTATCATTAAAGGATTAGAATTTTGTTTTTCAAACGGAATGGTATTTTAGAAAACATAATATGTGTATATTATGTTTTCTAAAATACCATATGCTAGCTAATTTTTTATAAGGAATATCATGCTAAGTTTAATTAAAAGTCTGCAAATCAAAATAAACTTCGGAATAAAACTTGCAACTCCCTTAGACATCTCATTATGATAAAGTTTTCACTTCGTTAAGTTTTCTTTCAATTCTTTCAATAACTACCACACTATTAGCTAACTTAAATGAATCATTTTTCTCTTGTAGATTGGGCGTCAGAACTTTAGTAGATTTTGCATATTACATAGATATTAGAGTTATATCATAGAATATCAAAATTCTATTGTCTATCATATCTTTATATTCCTTTTTAAGCTTTAATATAAATTCTTTTCTGGAACTGTTTTATTGCTTTTAAAATAATGTACAAAAATAAATAAGTTTTAGTGTTAATTAGTTCAATTTGTTTATTTATCAAATATTTTCCGTTAAAAATATTTCCAATCTGCATTCCACGGACATGTCCAACCTCAATTCATCTCCATGTTCTATTCAACGTTGTAAATATTGTGTGCATGGATATTCATGACGACTAAAATAGTGGCCATAAGTAACATATAGCCGGGAAACATGTCTCACAAATCTATAACAGAAAAACTGTAGAACTGTTTCGGTTAGAACTGTTCTATCTAACGGTTTGAACTAACTAACTGTTCTATCTGTAGCGGTAAGACAACAAAAGTATTGATGTGAATTCAAATTTAAATTCATCTTTAATTCATTGTCAGGCGCAAGTAAGGCACATTTAGTGTGCATACATATAATATAGCACAGTAAGTCGGAGGTCTAGTTATAACATCAATTGGAGCACTGTTTATTTGTATAATAGGTTCACCATCAATACGCATAAGGCCAGCGTAGTAGACTAAGCCAATAGGCTAGCGTAGTATACTATGACTTCTCACTGTGGAAGGAGACGCAACCCTGCAATGAGTTTCAACTCCTCTTATATATTTGTCCTGATATAATTTTCTTTTTGTTCCAGTGCTTATACCAAACCTGGTACCTATCGGTAGACGTGCAGTTGTACCTGGTGTGTCCCATCGTCTTGTTTTGGCTCTTCGGGCCGAATTTCTTCGCGTGGTGCGCGCTCGTAAGCTTCGCATTACTGTCGCTTGTGACGTCCACCGCCTACAGCTTTTTGTACAACTTCTCCGCTTCTTTGAATAACCCTGCGTAAGTTTTCTTTTATAATTCTCATAATGGATATAGTCAAAATTTTGTTTCTAGTATATTTTGAATTTTTGAGATAAAGATAGAGTCTCTAAAGTGGCCTACCTTCTTCCCCAAAGTTGATAGCCATTTATTACCGACTTCAAAAAAGGACGATATCAATTCGACACGTATGTATTATTTTTAAGAGAGTGTTGGGAGTTTTTTCCGCCCGCTTTTTTCTCCCAGTCTAAGTTTTGCCTGAGGGGCGATCAAAGCGGATGAATGTATAATTTTATATATGTATGACGTTTATTAAGTATGCACAAATTGTATTTAATAATGATTAGAAGCTTTTGACTTTGACTTTTGACTCGGCAATCACTTTGTATTAGGTGGCTCGCCGGGTACTTATGTTAAAAAATCAATAATGATCTCTTATGGTCTACAGCCGTATAATGGAGTTTCACGACTACGTGCAGAAATACTACATGAACACGCTGACTCGGGCTTCGCCCTTCTGTATTGGAATGCTGTATGGGTACCTGCTACTCCGGTATAAGGGAAGGAAGATTAGGATTCCTAAGGTATTTTTGTTGGGATCGATTAGTAAATGGTCATGCATGCCGCCTGATGTCGGTAAAGTGGTCCTTAGAATATCATGTCCAACCTATAATAGGACAATATCCTATCTAAACTCGTAATTGATTGTTACACTAATGCTACTAATGAGGAAAAAGATGTTCCTCACACAATGAGAGGGATGTAGGCCGCCGTCCACTACGCTGGCCTACTGCCCGGTGGACGAACATACCTTTGAGAACAATTTTTTTTGTGAACTCTCAGGCATGCAGGTTTCACGATGTTTCCTTCACCGTAACAGCGGGTGATATTTAAGTTTATAAAGCGCACATAACTTTTTTTATAAAGTAATAGGCGCGTGCCGCTGGGATTCGAACCCGGACCCCTCGATTCGAGGTCGTATTCTAAGTCACTGGGCTCTCACCGATCGCTCGCTCGCTCACGGCGGTTTAAGAAGGCAGTAAGGTATTTTCCTAGGCGAGGTACTTACTATGAATCTTACATATAAAAACTTCTTGAACCAATAACAAAACATAAACTAGGTATATTGAAAGGTATTCCAAGTCAGCAAATAATAATAATATCCCGTTAGCAAACAATATTTTATCCTACAAATAAATCTAACAATTGTCTGAGCAAACAATCATAGCTAATATCAAACAGGAAGAGTAAATTGAATCGAGGGCAATACCAAAGGTTGAACGATTGTAGAAGAGATTATATACATACCACAGAATAATGATAGTATATTATTATAGTATGTTATAGTATAGATATAGTATAGATATAGTATATTATAGTATAGTTATTATAGTATAGATAGTATATTATTATACTATCATTATTCTGTGGTATGTTATGGTACCTATTTATTTGTAGTTAATTTTTCGACACCCTTATTAAATCTTTTACATCTTTTCTGTTCGTTTGAGAGGTGTGGTTGTAGACAGTTATTTTTGGCCGCCCTCAAAAAATAGTAGTCACTTATAGGTGAAACACAAGTTAATACAGTCATAGTAACAGTGGTCCGGGTCCAGTCCGGCGACTTATCTTTTTTAATGACCCACTACAGGGTCGGGTCTCCTCTCACAACGAGAGGGATGTAGACCGCCGTCCACCACGCACCACTACTGCGGGTTGGCAGACTTCACATGCCTTTGAGAACATTTTTTTTGTGAACTCTCAGGCATGCAGGTTTCCTCACGATGTTTTTCCACTTTAATCCGACTTTAACCAGTTGATATAACATTTTGATATTACTATCCCTTTTATATTCGCAATTATAAATGTAATGTCGGTTTAATTTTTTAAAATTATTCTATTAGGTATTTACTTCTTAGCAAGTATTTATTTACTAATTATTTTCATATTACAAGCCTTTCAAGTGTTATAAGCCTTTTTCATTGTCTTTCCTCTTCTACTTCTCTCATCTTCATTCCTTTAATTCCTCTTTCTCTCTGCCACCAGGTCTACGTAGCTCTTCTCTGGGTTATGGCGCTGACCTTGCTTGCCTTCTGCATCTTCTCCATCTACCCCGTGAGCCAGCCCACGCACTCCGCGCAGTGGTTCGACAGCTTTCTCAACGCGTACATGCGCGCTATCTGGGCGAGTGCCGTGGGCTGGGTGATCTTCGCCTGTGTTCATGGGTACGGAGGTGAGTAAAGAAAAGAAAAGAAAAAGAAAAGAATGCGTTTATTGTTGACTGTTACACGAGAAAGATGTTACAACAATTATAATAAGTTAAGAACAGTCTACCCTATGCGGGCATACAATAATTATATCTTAAATAACTAAAACTAAATTTTATATTATAATTATGTTAAAATGAGTTGTGATCGTTTAGCAGTCCAATTATTTATTTATTTTAATATTTTTCCTAATCGAACTCATCGGCTATGCAATGTGCCACCCATTTCTGGGTAAAGAGAGAAAAAGCCGGAGGAAAAAACTCTCGACACAGTTTTAATTTATTAATTTATTTAAATTTTGCGCGCGTTACTACATTTCTTTTTGAAGCTGTTTATAATCATGATATTATTATATATTGCGAACTTTCTATTTCGTCTAAAACTAGTTTTAATAGCTTTGTTGATTTTAATTTAATTTTAATTTTAGCTTTAGCTTTAGCGTGATAGTGCATTCTCTCTGATTATACCCTGATATAAACACAAGGAAGCACGCGTGTCGCATACCCTAACGTGACGCTAACCCCTAAGCGACATGAACCTGTATCTACCAAAACATCATTTTACAGGAAACGAAGCCAGCTCACGCAAACACTTATTTAAAGTCTATCTACCTAAAAAAAAATCGCAAAAATGACAGGAGTTCATGTCACTTCATCGTCGATGTGGATTTTAAGGGTGCCACATGGGATATTGAATAAATAACATTCTAAGTTAGACGCTTTATGTTTAGTGATTCAATTTCAATTTCATTTGTAGGATTAGTATTGGAGATCTAAGTCCTCCTAAATAGTACCCATAGATTAATTACATACCTATAATAACGCCCGTTTGTTCCTACGTATGATTTAATTATTTTACTATTTCTGTTACATAAATCTTTCTTATTTCTTTTTCACGTTCATAATTTGTTATTCAGGTCCTGTCAACTGGTTCCTGTCTCTTAAAATGTGGAAGCTACCCGCGCGTATGTCCTACGCCATATACCTGATACATTTGCCCATCATAATCCTCGGTAATGGCACTTGGGTTAAGCCACTCTACTTCGGTGATGGAGAAACAGTAAGTATATCTTAACTGTGCTAAGTTACTAATTATTAATACACTAAAATATAACTTTACTTTAAAAGAAAATTAATAATGTAATGGGTCATTAATGGGTTACTGACAAGCTGAAGCGTTACAAAATTATTTTATGAATAGAAAAACACTACCGTGATTATTAATACAGTAAAATATAACTTTACTTTAAAATAAAATTATGGTGTGGTGTCCACCACTACATCGCTCTCACCCTGTAATGGGTCATTAATGGGTTACTGACAAGCTGAAGCGTTATAAAATTATTTTATGAATAGAAAAACACTACCGTGATTATTAATACACTAAAATATAACTTTACTTTAAAATAAAATTATGGTGTGGTGTCCACCACTACATCGCTCTCACCCTGTAATGGGTCATTAATGGGTTACTGACAAGCTGAAGCCTTATTAAATTATTGTATGAATAGAAAAACACTACCGTTTTTTTTCAGCTGTACCGATATATGGCCGAGATAAGCATTTCATTCATAGCAGCGTTTATTCTCTGCATAGCTATTGACGCGCCAGCCTCTACGTTGCTCAAGTTGCTTTTCGGAGGAGGTATGTTTGGTATTTTGTTTGAAACATCATAAATTACTATATTTGTAATGAAATATGTAGGAGTATGTAACATCAAACTGATGGTGAAATTAGCTGCAGTAACTTCAACATCTTAACTTCATCATATAATCTAGGACACCTACGAAAATCATAGAGCACCAAGTTACCTACAATTGTCTATCTTTCCCATGGAAAAGCATATAAAGATCGTGCTAGACATGAAGCACGTACTGTTGCTTAGTGGACTATGTAGCCGGCATTTACCATCAGTATTAAAATTTATTGACTCTGCAATCTATAACTTCTAAAAGTCTAGTCTTGAATCAAATTGGTTTTAGTATTCTGGTCAGTGATGTAATACAATTCTCTGACCATACAAACGTGAACTAGAAGCAAATGTATACTTATTGTACTTTATATCAAGATTTCAATACTACGCAGTATACTTCAGATAAATATTAATCTTATTTAAGTTAAGATTAGTAGTAATATGCTGGAAAGCTACTCATAAAAAAATTAATACAATAAAAAAGGCATTTGCCAAAATATTTATTTATGTTTATTTATAAATCAAAATGTTAGTATCACCGGAATTAAGATAGCATGACATATTTATTCGCATAGTGACATTGTTATCATGTTATAAATAATACGCTCACGCCATTATGATAACAAAATCAAATTAAATAGATAACATTCACCAAATATGGAAATTTTCACACGTAATACAGCCATGTAATATAAACACGTAGACTAAGAATGAACTATAAAAGTAATTAAAAATGTTAACTTCTTTGTCTTTTTTATATTTTCAGGTAAGAGACCTGTAAAAAAGCCTCAAACAGAATCTCGAACAAGTATTGTAGGTGAAGCTAAAGACGCGAAAACTGCGTTATGATCATTAAAAAGAATGAAAAAGACACAGAAAAGACAAAAAAGGAATAAGAGAAAAGAAGAAAATGTAATAAGATATGAGAATAGCTCAGATTTATTAAATAGAAATAAATGTACACATTTTTGCAGATTTTTACAAGACTGAGTACTATAATGCTGAAAAATTAAATTAAAATGAGTCATAATACGGAACTCAGGATTTCACTGACAATTTTATTTATAAGAACCCGAAAAACTTACGAAAGTCTTGTACATAATGTATCAACTGTTGAATTTGATAGTAATATTTGAGATGGAAAGAAAGAGGATATATGACAAGCCGTTTTTTATTAAACTCCTAAAATTTATTTATGAAACTTGCATAAAAACACACACATACACACACATATACACATATTTTTAGCTCACGTTTGTCAAGTTAAGCATCCTGATGTGACGAATAAGCTCAACTCGCTTTTGCAGTAGCATTAAGTTGTCAGACAAGTACGTCAGGTGGAATGCCTCTATTTGAAAAACAAACTTATTGAAGTGGTTTGAAACGACAAACGAGAGTCTGACTTGGAGATGATGGATTCCGTGTTGTTCAAAATATTTAATTTAACAAAAACGATACAAATGTAGTGCCAACAGATTTAGAAGTAATAGATATACGTATATATATGTATAACAAGAACGATACAAATGTAGTGCCAACAGATATAGAAGTTACAGATATATATATGTAAGCTGTGGGATTGTAAAGCGAAGAGACAGACGAACAAACAAAACATTAGGAACTCATGGTACTTATGTCTCTTCATTAGGCATTCTTAATAAGTATGGTACGTACGCAATATGGAGCTCGCTAAGATTTAATATAAATTTCGAAGAAAATACCAGGAGAAATACCAAGAAGAAGTGATTCATAATTATGTATTTATTTATCCGTACAATAAAATATTTTACATTAATATTATTGTTTTAAAGACCCCAAATTTAGCCAGTTTCAACAGTTTCAATAAATAATTACTTTTTAACTTTCGTATTCATAAATAAACAAGACACATCCCTCGGAGACACGTCTTATAAATTGTTATCGCCACATCACACATGAAATCTAGACAGATGCAAAAAATTTCCTTCAGTACTAAATCTTCTATTTATTTTTTATCAGATTGGCTATGATGATTGTTTATCTTGCATGCATTCTTATATTTTTATATAACATCTTAATTAAACATGAAACTGTTATCTATGCTAGTGACGTAAAGACCCAGTAAGACCAATGAAGAATACGTTATTAAGTTAGAGGAATTAAAAAAAAGAGTAGAAAAGAGGGAAAATTTTAGATAGTATGAACAGCATTACCCAAAAGAGTATGTTCATGTTACCTTAAAAGCACGTGCATCAATAAAAGCAAGCCATAGCAATAAGCAAAATGAGGAAGTGACGGCAAAATAAATGAAAGAAGAAATATTAATGGAGATTATCGAAATCTGATAAAGTTAATGCACGGAATTAAAACCAGTCACCTTAACAATCCAAATACAATGTACAAAAATTCATGTACGATTTGTAAAAATAAAAGAAAACGTCAGCGTTCACTTCAATACGTACTTTATGTGTAAGTACATTACGTAGTTTGCCATGAACACACAAAACAATACTGTAATAAGCTTACTTACTCGAGAGCAACTAAAGATCTTAAGATTATGTGACCAGTGAAGACAATGGCCTTTCTTATCTGGGAGCACGGCAGTGCCCCGCCAAGTCAAGCAAAAAAGCGTCACGGCCGTACCATCCCTTTCTCGAAGCTTTTCAGGGCTTTTTCGACGACCTATAACTTCGTTGTGGATAAAACCAGAAGTCTGAATTTTCAGTACGCAGGTATTGTATAAATATCATATTATATTTCAAACTTCAATGCCATCAAAAACATAACTTCCGAGACTATTTTAGAAAAAATACAAAATGCTTATATAACACTCTTTCATTGTAATCGGGGACATAAATTCATGCACCTTAATTATAGTATAGATAGTAGTCGCATGAGTTTCAGTTTCGATGATGTTTAATATTTTTTTTTCCAATACCAAGCGAAATTCGTACTACAATTAAAAACTACATTTATATTGGGATCATATTATGAACTCATCGGACTTTATCTTATTTGCCATAGTCTGCTTCATCATTAAATAAATAAACACACATATTCACGCAAGTCTTATGTCTATTTTATCTGGGCTTTGGGTTACGTAAAAGAGTGGAAAAAAGTCGTATGAATACATTTCTTGACAATTGCTATGATATTGCCGATAAGTGATTAGGCTGCGACATCATGCAGATGTTACGAAATGGGTGATGCGATCAAAAACGTAACTTATAAAAACCCAAGTCTCGCAACTCAGTTCTTCTACCGTAAAAAGTTGTGAGACCCATAGATTGACTGGGCCATCGCATGAAAACACAACCTATCTCACAAGTAATAGATACATATTGTTAGGAGAGCTTAAATAAAGGTAGAAAAGCCAGAAATTTTCTTCAAAAAGCAAACGAGTTCAATTCATAGCTAGGAATCGTCCGACGATACAAAAGTTCCCGCGGGAAATTCTACTTTGATATTTTTTATTCTTCGTCCCCTTGAAATGCTACAACTAGAATATCTTATATTGTTTTATTTCAATTTCTGCTTTAATAAGTTTTAATTTTCTATCATTCATTATATTAAAGCTTTAGCATGAATAGTACCTAGCATTAACTAAAAATTCTGTTTCTGATTATTTTTAAGAATACTTTATAGTTTTTGAAGATAATTCTGAGTACTTATTTAACTACCACTTATTTGAATTCATACTGAAACTTTAGAAACACGATTAAAATATTTTAAAGTGTATTTTTTGCCAAAGAAACATATTCAGGATACATATTCAGGATACTCTGCTGAAATTTTCTATGCTATGCATAGAATGGTGCATGGTGTATAGCTACCATGCTAAATACCATGCTTAAAGAATCCGAACATCACAAGAGAGAGAGGTCAATACATTTTATTCCAAACTGTTTTCACAGTCGTAAAGTATGGCGAAGTTTTATTGAAAATTCCAGCTTTAGTTCCCAGTGTCATGGACCATTGTAGATGCAATATGTCCGCTATACCGAGGTCGCGGTCCACGAAGAAATTCGTACATCGACGCTTAAATGTGTCGAGCAAAATGCGAGAATATCACAAGAGAAAATAGCAGCGTCCCTAGTAGGCATAAAACATAAAATAAAAGAAAATTTGTGATACTCATAATAATAATATTATTATGGCCTCAACCGCTCAACTTTGTCATTTTGGGCATGACATCTAAAGAAATATTAAGTTTTCACCAAATAATTCTACTGCCCTTACGTTGGTAGCACTATCCATTACTATTCGGTGTTTTGACAAGTTCACATAATATATAAGCAAAGTATAGTATAATTCAATTATCTAAGACAACGCTTTTTTATTTTTAATATTTTAAAATTTCTGATAACTCGCACTTATACAAAATGTTTGCGACAACTGACAGTGGGCGAAAAGGTCATTGTTCGAATTTCTTTCTGGATCGCGTCCGCAGTTTAACACAAATGAAATCCCGTGGGTACGGTTACTTCTGAAAAGAGTTTCGAGAATTCAGTTTTTTGTACGTGGGCAGACTTGGCGAAATCTACGTTGTATGAAATTTTTAAGTTTATTGTCGTTATGTGTTGCTTTAACTAACGAAGGAACGAATATATTTTTAGTTTGCTGTTGGACTTCTGTGTTACTTTATGATAGTTCTCGTGACTTAATAAGCTTACTATAGGATTGTTGTGGATTTTGAGTTAAAACAATGTTTTGTTTTGGGTGAATCATGTATCGGGTATAGTCATGTCAGTACCCATTAATGACCCACTACAGGGTCGGGTCTCCTCTCACAATGAGAAGGATGTAGGCCTTAGTCCACCACGCTGGCCTACTGCGGGTTGGTGGACTTCGCATGCCTTTGAGAACATTTTTTTGTGAACTCTCAGGCATGCAGGTTTCCTCACGATGTTTTCCTTCACCGTAACAGCAGGTGATATTTAATTTCATAAATCGCACATAACTTTTTATTAGTTACAAAGTCATTGGTGTGTGCCACTGGGATTCGAACCCGGATCCCTCGATTCGAGGTCGAATTCTAAGCCACTGGGGGGTATCGGGTATAGTAATAATATATAATATATTGTACAAAAATTAAAGATATAGCGGTACCTGATGCTACCTGAAAAATAATTACGCACGAAATGTGAATCATGAGCAAATATACGGGAGAGGCCCGTTAGTATAGACAAACGGTATCGCAATGACGGAGCCACTTCAATGATGCTGAATTGATTTCTTCAATATTATATTTAGTTTTAACTAGTTAGTTTTATAAATTGACAATAGTTATAGTCCAATTGCTTACAATTGGGTCTCTTACTTGAGGTCCGGTTCGTATGCCAATGGCATGCACCAATGACTTTCTTAAAAAGTTCCGAGCGCTTTATGAAATTTAATATCACCTGCTGTAACGGTGAAGGTAAACGTCGTACAGGAACCTGCGTCCTTGAGAGTCTGAATGTTCTCAAAGGCCAGCGTGATGGACTAAGGCCTTCATTCTTCTCAATGTGAAATGTGACCTGAGTCACTAATAGTTTGCAGACATACGAGATAAGAGTGAACTTAATTAAAGGCTTATAACAACCCATGGACTACACGACTCCAAACTAAAACTCTACTGAACTAAAACCAGTTTCTCAAAAAGAAACCTACAGCTGATCTGAAGCCTAATCGGTATCGTTAATCTAGATGTATGATCATCTTTTCGTCGTTAAGAGATCGTTAGATTAAGAACAGTCCAAAGATGTAATGGATTCTTTGGAAAAGAGATGAAAACTCGCTAGCATTACGGAATTAAGAGAGATGCGATCTCGAGTGTAGTAATGTGATCTTAATCCGCTTTTGCTCTAAGAACACAATTTTCCAACATCACTTTTTGTTAACACACATACAGTACCTTATAAAAGTCAAAAGTCAAAAGCTTTTATTCATTAGCTACAATTTGGGCACACTTAATGAACGTCATACATTTATAATTATACAAGCATCCGTTTTGATCGCCTCTCAGGCAAAACGTAGACTGGGAGAAAAAAGCGGGCGGCAAAATCTCCCAACACTGTTTTAAAGTAAGTGTCATGTCATGTACCCATTAATGACCCACTACAGGGTCGGGTCTCCTCTCACAATGAGAGGGATGTAGGCCTTAGTCCACCACGCTGGCCTACTGCGGGTTGGTGGACTTCACATGCTTAAGTAATTAGGTTCTACATATTATGCCTAACTAGGCGTACAAATGTCATAATTAATTTCAATCTAAATTCAAGTCAGAGGTATCTTTACAATGTCAACTGATAATTATTACAAAATATTCATACAATACAATTATACACAATATCAATAGATTCTAAGTCATGTCAATTTTAATCTAAAATAATATTATTATCATTTAAAAATTCGTCAATCCCATAATAACATTTGTTAATTAATATTTTATATAATTTTTGTTTGAATGAAGTAATTGACATGTCTTTAAGAGCTTTAGGCAATTTATTATATAATTTTATTGCCATACAATAAACATTTCTACTAAATAGGTTTAGGCGCTGTGGTGGAATGCATAGGTTTGTTTTAGCTCTTCCTCTGTAGTTAGGGACGTCTGAATTTTTATTAAATAGCTTATTATTTTTATATACAAACAGGCATATTTCAAAAATGTAAAGAGAAGGTAGTGGTAGGATGCCAAGCTCTTTAAAGTGTGGCTTACAACTTTCCAGTGGTGAAATGCCACAAAGGGCTCTAATACAACGTTTCTGTGCTTTAAACAATCTAGGAGCATCTACAGAATTACCCCAAATTATTATTCCGTATCGAATTATTGAAGCAATAAAGCCATGACTAATAATGCCTTTGAGAACATTTTTTTTTGTGAACTCTCAGGCATGCAGGTTTCCTCACGATGTTTTCCTTCACCGTAACAGCAGGTGATATTTAATTTCATAAATCGCACATAACTTTTATTACAAAGTCATTGATGCGTGCCACTGGGATTCGAACCCGGAACCCTCGATTCGAGGTCGAATTCTAAGCCACTGGGCTATCACCGCTTAAAAGTAAGTATGAATTATTCTATATGCAGCAGTATGACTAGGCCCAATAAAGGAACACAATTGACAGCTATCGTGTGTGTCAATATCGCTCCATTGCCATCCGCTCACAAATATAAATATTAATTCATGGTGTATAGAAATAGCCTAGCCTAGTGAAGTTATTCAATCCCACGCTTTCTTATCGTCTAAATAGTCCTTAGTTTAATAATAGGCCTTTCGGCACAGGACTGATTTGATAGTTTGACAACGTCACTGCATACTCGTACATTTAGTCGCGTATCAGTGTGTTCTTCAATTAGGACAGCTCCATACAGACAGAGCCCTGTGTTTAAATTTTGCTTTGTTGGTTGGTCGGTCGCATGTATCAGTTGGGACAAGGTCTGAACATCAAATCTTTCATAAATAACTAAATTGGTATAGATCTACCTTCCTATATGTTCCATCCTAATCTAGCCCGCATAGATTATGCTAGACTAACCGGATCAATGATATGGTAGGTTTATTCGACAATGAAATTAATCCCGCCCTATGCTATGCAAATCTAGCATCAGTTCATGCAATGCTGAACTAATCTGTGCATATGTTATGCCACAGAGAGTAAACAGGGGAGATTAATATATCACAGTCCAGACTACTGAGAGTAGACATCTAAAATTTAGTATCGGATTATTTCAATATCAAACATTTGCTATTCTTGGATATATTAAAATTGAAAACGGAAATTGGATTGGCAACTCTTCGATCACTTCTTTATTCTTTAAAAGATACATTAAATAAGCTTGCTACGATAACGATTTGGCTTTTATTTTAGTTATTTATTGGAATGATACGCACATTATGACGAACATTTCCATTATATTACTATCGAAACATCTATAATTAAAACTGGAGATAAATTCCAAATATACAACAAACAAACCACTATATTTGCACTAGTGTTTGTTCAGGGATGAAAGTAATCACGTGCCATGTCAGTCTGAACTACGTCAAACTACCGCAGTTTGTATCGATAGCAAACTGAACCTTATCACTTAGGTCATAAAAGCTATTTTATTGCTATATATTTATACATAGTACATATTTATTTACAAAGCAAAGGTAAGTTTTTTTATTGAACAGCGCTGGGTTCCACCCATTCGCTCGAGGGAGGCGATGGTGTGAAGTGAAATTGCAAAAGTCCATTAAGAAAATGGTTACTGAAAAACCTTCTAATAAAAAATTCTTCGAAATGAAGATTGCAGAAGGGCTTTCGGAAAAAAGTAAGTACCTACTCACGTTATTGCCAACCATTGGTTTGTTTTCACTGCATAGCAAGAAAGATGAATGCTGTAGGTTTTGTAATGTAAGCACCATAATTATTATGTTTGAAAACGGCTCCAAAATGTAAAAATGGAGGAAACAAGCTCTAGTTGTATGTATTTATCAGAAATGAAAAGCAATTATATTATCACATTATCAATATTGGCAATTATAATCAGAAAAAAGTTCGATACATACTCGTAAAGCCCAAACCCGGACAGGGTAGAATCGAATAAACTATCTATGTGTTCAGCAAAGCATTTTAAAAGAAAGAAAAGAAAGCATAACATGCATATTGCAGCAGAATGGCATTAGATGCCGATTAGAAGTACAATTCTTGGTCAATTGCACATAATTCAAAGCAATTGCTTATTCTTTCTCCATTATTCAAGATGTTCTCTTTGCATCCTGTCTTCTTCCGTCACCATTATTCGAGAATATTTATTCGTCTTCTTGCGTCCACAACAAAAAGTTACCGAGCTCTCTTTAAGCTCCGAGGCTTACTAATTGAGGAAACGGAATCCGAAGGGAAGCCCCAGGTTTAAGCGAAGCCTATAAATAATTTCCAACTTCATCTGATTCTATACTATCACACTCAAATTGAGATTCATATTTGTGAGCATTATTCTGCGCATTCAGAATTTTTTTTATCCTATATATATTTTTGGTTTTCGAAACATTATTTATGAAATATTGATGTATTGTAAAGGTCGGCCATTTTGTTAATACTTCTAGGTATGTAAATTGCCGCCATTTTGTCTACTGATTCTTCTTACGTCAATATTAATTCAAGATAAACAAAGAGTCTTGTTTCTCCGTTTGTTCCAATAACCTTAAGTCTACCAAAATCTAAAGATAGAAATGAGCGAGTGTTCTCATCTATCAAATTATTGATATCGTCTATTAAATAATAAAATTTGTGGTTCTACCAAAGGCCCGATACCTTGAGCCACTTTGAGCGCACAATTAGAGCCCATCTATATTTCAGTCCGTCAAAGCCTAATTGGTTTCCAATATCGAATAAACGGTCTATACATGACTTTTCATGTATCGTAGGTATATTGATTTGTACTAGACTAGACTAAGCTTGACTTTGCCCGCGGCTTCGTCTTCGTGGATTTTAGAACTTGGTTCAGAAAGGGATAAAATGTATTCTATAATGTTATTCCAGGATATAAACGATGTACATACCAAATTTTATCAAAATCTGTTCAGCCGTTGCGTGAAAGAGTCACGAACATCACTCTATCCTCACAAACTTTCAAATTAATAATACATAGTAGTAGGACACGAGTATATTGATTCGTATAGATAGAAAATTTGAGTACCTAAAGGCAAGTCCCTAAAAGACCTTAATATTTTCAATTGGTATTTGCGTTGATTGGGATGGAAATTTATATAATTATTTATTGGTAGACTTATTTTAAATTTGCATTCAGCTTTCGTACGATTGAGCAAATATTGTGACGTAGAAAAAAAAATAACGCTTCGCACTTATAGCCCTCACACTAGGATTCCCTGTGTCATGGGCGCCATTGACACACACACCCAGAACAGAAAGGGAAATTTAAACACATCTTTCAAATCTGCTCGACTGGGAATCGAACCCAGGACTCTCCGAACAGCGCACCGTCGTCCTTACCACTGCGCCATATAGGTCGCCGTTATATTCGCTTCAACGTGTAAGTTTTTAATACAAGAAGGCTTTAATACCTCCTGTTACTAATAAAGTACGGCATACTAAAACTATAGCGGATTTTAGTGGCATTTTCGCTGAGGTGGCAATTCTATTTATAGGCGAATAAAGTTTATAGGTGGTGGCAGCGTCGACGTTCCGTAATTCTGGCATCTCTTGTTAGTGCGATTACTGTTTGACGAGTAAGCCATTTTTACGTCGAGATTTGTCGAGGAATCATTTTCGGTATTGCTCCATTTTTTACTGCTCCGTTTCCCGCACATGGACTTAATTGAAGTGAAAAGGCGTACGGTAAGAAGGAAAATAATTATGATATTTCCAGGCCTTTAAGCCAATTTTTTTTAGTTTGAGAAATCCTCATCAAGATTCATCAGGATCAGGTGACTACGTGTCTGACTAATAAGCCCTGTTTAGTTTTTCAAAGACAAAGACCAAGACAAAACGTACATTTGCACAAATATAGGTATAGAGTCGTTACAAATGATTATCGTATTGGTTAGTCGGTCGGTTATTTCAGCTAATCAGGACAAAGCCTAAGAAGTACTGCAGTCTACATCATGTCAATATGTTTCCAGACTACGGCTATGGAGTACGTCACATTCAGATGATATGCATGTGTCTGAGCATGATCGCGTTATTCATCGCGCGAGGCAGCATGGCCGTCGCCGTCCTCGCTATGACGGACCCCGTCAGGCGAAACGATACTGGCGTCACGGTGAGTCAGTAACCCATTAATGACCCACTACAGGGTCGGGTCTCCTTTCACAATGAGAGGGATGTAGGCCGCCGTCCACCACGCTGGCCTACTGCCCGTTGGTGGACTTCTCATACCTTTAAGAACCGTTTTTTGTGAACTCTGATGCATGCAGGTTTCCTCACGATGTTCTCCTTCACCGTAACAGCAGGTGATATTTAATTTTATAAAGCGCACATAACTTTTTTTACAAATGTTGGGTATATTGCGTGCCACTGGGATTCGAACCCGGACCGCTCGATTCGAGGTCGAATTCTAAGCCACTGGGCTATCACGGTGAGTGCAAAAGCATAATTTTGAGAACAAAAAATGAAAGAGACCACACGTACCACACGTACACAGTACACACCTTTATCCGTCGCTACTGTTGGTAAGTGGTCACTGTCGCCTAACTACGAGCAGCACCAGAAATCTCACCAGTGCGTTACCAGCTTTGAAGGAGAGCTCTTTTTACGTCCATTTTGAAAAATCCCATGTCATAGTCCTCCGAAAATGCATCAGCCGGTTCCATGGAAAAAAAGAGTTGTTTTTTTTTTCTTATTTTGCCAGCGTTCAAAATAAGAAAAAAGAACCTTCTTAAATAACGATATCTGATGAATAAGGCTTATTGGTCAGATATCTTTTTCTAAGAAGTCCAAGTAACAGACAGACCTGATGGTAAGTGGAAACCGACGCCTATTGACGAGAAACACAAGAGGAGTCGCAAGTGCGTTGCCAAATTTGAAGGAGTCGTTTATTGACAAGCAACACCAAAGACGTCACCAGTGCATTGCCATATTTGAAGGAGAGTTCTTTTTACGTCTTTTTAGAAAAACCCCAAGTCATAGCCCTGTATATTTCATTCAAAGCCCTAATTCGTACGCAGCATCCCTCCAAAGGAAGGTCACTGTGATACCAAACCTATAATATTTGACATCAGAAGACCTACGTGTTTATTTCATTAATTGTTATTTAATAAATCTATCATCTATATCTATCAAATTGAGATCAGAGATCCTTTTAAACAATTCCTCGTATCGTCTTTCCTTTCAGATATACGAATGGGATAAAAAGACCCAAGGTCTGATCCTCTCTTCCTTCTTCTGGGGCTACATGATGATGCAGATCCCAGCTGGGATTCTGTCGAAGAGGTTCGGCGGGAAACCCGTACTCCTGGTGGCATTACTTGCCAATGGAATCATTTGTGCGCTTTTACCAACCTTGGCTTCTGTGGTAAGTTACGAGTTTATACAATTAAATACTACATGACGTAACACTAAAGGAAAACGCTAAATGGTCCAGTTCTAAATCCTAGTGGTAATGCCATGACTTTTCTGAAGACAATGTAACATGTATACGCCACCAACGATGGGCCATGAAAGGGTTGCATCCATAACTATTTGCCATATTTCAGGGTGGTTGGCCAGTGGTATGCGTGTGCCGAGTCTTGATGGGTCTGACGCAAGCCTGCACATTCCCTGCCAGCCACACGCTCCTCGGTCGATGGTTACCCGATCACGAACGGACGTCCTATACTGGAATCGTTTATGGAGGTCAGTTTAAACGTTTCAAACTCATAGCCTTACATTAGGCCTGACATAATGTAAGAAGATGATGATGATGATAAGCGGTGATAGCCCAGTGGCTTAGAATTCGACCTCGAATCGAGGGCCCGGGTTGGAACCCCAGTGGCAGCAATGACTTTGTAAAAAGTTAGGTGCAATTTATAAAATTAAATATCATCAGCTATTACGGTGTAGGAAAACATCGTGAGGAAACCTGCATGCCTGAGAGTTCACAAAAAAATGTTCTCAAAGGCATGTGAATGTAGACTAAGGCCTACAATATTCTTCTCATTATGAGAGGCGACTACTGACGACTACCAACACAAGATGATAATATAATTATATTTATGTTGTTAGGCAATTCAATTTCATAAAAGTGTTAATAAAAGCATCGTAAACTATCCGCATTAGGTCAGCATGGTGGACTAAGGCCTACATCCTTCTCATTGTGAAAGGAGACCCAATCCTACAGTGGGTCACTAAAAAGTTTCAGACGAACATAAATACGGTTCTTTTGCACAGATATGGATAAGTTTAGGGTTTTACAAATTGGAAAAACGAGACGAAGTAAATGAACATTGGAAATTATTGAATCTTAAATTCTTCTTTTTCTTCTCCAGGTACCCAAATCGGTACCATCATAGCGATGCCGGTATCCGGTCTACTCGCGGAGACGGCGATTGGCTGGAAGGTGATCTTCTACACCATATCTGGAGTGATGTTCGTCACCGCTACCATTTGGTACTTCTTCTCAGCGAGTACCCCTCGAGAGCACAAGCTGATGACGGAGGGAGAGAGGGAGTATATCGAAAGCGGACTGAATATTACTTTTGGAAAGGTAAGGAAAGCCCTGAACATAAAAAGTGCCTTATGATTTATAAACCAAGAAATACCTTACAAACCGTTTGAGATTTCTTTGAAAGAGCTCGAGAGAGGGAGTACATCGAAAGCGGACTTACTTTTGGAAGGGTAAGGAACGTCCTGAACATAATAAGTGCCTTATGATTTATATTAGCAACACTAAGGAATACCTTACAAACCGTTTGAGATTTCTTTGAAAGAGATTTTGTTTAGGTGAAATGATCAGGAATTTTAATACATTGAGGACTCTGTCAAAGCAAGCAATTGTAGTTCGGGAGGGTTGGTTGCCGGAGAGGTTTGTGCCCTCTATAGAACGTAAAGTGCTGCATTAAAAGTTAATTTATTAAAAGCTGTACCTTGTTTGGTAATAATCAATAAAAAGAGTCAAAAAGCACACTTTAAATTATTATTTAGCTTTTAATTTGGGACGAAGTTTTACACGTTTCAAATATGCACCCTTGACCATGGCCCCTATTAACAATTTCAGAATATTTAGCTTTGATACAATTTAGACTATCAAGAAATACCAGAGGCATAGAACATTCAATACTTTAAACATTGCTATTTTTGACAATAATAGCTGTGATACTTTTTAAACATTAAGATAATAATTATAATGTAACAAAATGAATTATTCTAAGGCAATGCTAAAATTTGAACTTAATTAAAGGAAATTGAATCAAATCAATTATCGAATCCGATAATTCCTTAGCACCATTCCGATAGCTCCATCTCCAAAACCAGAGATAGACTAAATTAAAACTTCCAATCAGCGCAATGTAACCTCCGCGCTGAATGTGATGTGCGAACTCAATCGGCTCTTTTAATCATGGAGACTGATTTGGGTTCCGACAGTCGCCAGCCAAAGCTAACGAGACAAAAGTAATTTAAACGCTATTGATGCAATTTTCACGTCTGTACATCTGTGACATAGTGTTTGAGTATCTTTCTGAAACATTTTAGCTGATGGATTGTAATGACCCCATATTACGTCAGCGAGGAGAACTAAGGCCTACATCATCCTCATTATGCCATAAACCCTGCAGAGGGTAATCAACCACTGCCGACACCACCCGCCAGAGCCTGAAATTCCACCCTCATCACCTGGATATATATTTTTGGTGTTTCTCCACAATCCGTTTTTCACGTACGTTTTTGTCTCGTACACGCTAACCTCGGAACGGTCTTCCGGTTGATGTATTTCTACAGGACTATTTTGTAATAAGTAGAGCAAGCAAACAGACGGGCCACCTTTCGCCTACTGACACGTGCAACACCAGGGGGGTCGCCAGTGCGTTGCCGGCTATAAAGGAGAGCTTTTTATGTCCTACTTGAAGAACCCCATGTCATAGTCCTGTGGGAATACATCAGCCGGAAGACCGTTCCAAAGCTTGCATGTACGATAATGTACGTGAAAAACGGACTGAACAAGAACGTCACATATCCAGGTAATGAGGGTGGAATTTCAGTCTCCGGCGGGTGGTGTAATGAAGAAAGGGTGATGATTCTTATGAAAATTATAATTTCCAGACACCCAGGACGCCATGGAAACAAATCTTCCGCACCAGAGCTCTGTGGGCCGTGATGACAGCCCACCTGGGCTGCGCGGTCGGCTTCGTGCTGTTCTTCGTCGACATGCCCACCTACCTTGAACGAGGATTGCAGATCTCATTGAAAAGTGTAAGATGATACAGTTATAATATAGTTTTCACGTGAAACGTTTTTAAAATTTATCCACACACAGAGTACCATGACAGAAAACGGAACCGTAACGAATTGGTCTCTAATTTAGTGTAAATATTTAGCGTATATAGTCAGCTCACTGCTTAGACCTTGAGTTTTCATCAGGGCCTCGCGGGACGGCGGTAAACGACGATACAGATGTTTCATGTTAAAACAACGTACGTCAATTTATTCGCGCGCAGTGTGAGCGCTCCCATAGTATTTCAAAGGTCAGGGTTGTTCAGATGTATACGCACTAGTTAAAGTCATACGAAATCGCATCCAAACTGAACACGGCCTTAAAGTAATTATTTAGTAAGGTCAGTTCTAGGTAATACCTAAAACTAAACATACTATACTATACCTATACTCATATTATATTCTTTAAAACATGTACCATGTTACTTCACAAAGTATATTATCCAATTCCCCAATGAACTGGAGAGCACTATAGTTCGTAGATTTGAAACTTAAAATCTTTTTTTCTATCCGACTATATTTCCCCTGGCGGTTGACTGGATTCGCTTTTTAGGTTTGTCAAGTTCTAAACAATATAATATGATAAAAGTTATTATATTGCATAGTTATTAAGTAAAAATAATAATAACGGAAATTTGCTATCTCTGTGTGTACTACCGACTACCGGAGCCACACGAAATAATGCCAACATTACCTCATTATCATTATACCATTCACCGGATGCAGAAGTTTTTCCCTCACCACCTAGATCTATGACCCGTTCTTTTCTCCAAAGTCTTCTAACTGAATTTTTCATGTCTATAAGCTAACGCTGCGGTGATAGCCCAGTGGCTTACAATTCGTCCTCGAGGGGTCCGGGTGCGAATCCCAGTGGCACGCACCAATGACTTTGTAAAAAAAGTTATGTGCGATTTATAAAAAAAAAATTAAATATCACATGCTGTTACGGTGAAGGAAAACATCGTGAGGAAACCTGCATGCCTGAGAGTTCACAAAAAAAAAATGTTGTCAAAGGGATGTGAAGTCCACCAACCCGCAGTAGGCCAGCGTGGTGGACTAAGGCCTACATCCCTCTCATTGTGAGAGGAGACCCGACCCTGTAGTGGGTCATTAATGGGTTACTGATGGATGGATGATAAGCTAACGATGATAACTCACCATCTCCACCAAGCATTGGAGCAGCTTTGTGGAGTACTGTCCACGCCTCCTACTATTGTGTGCGCCATAAAAGCCAGCAAAGCAGCCACTTACCATGAAGTGGTTCGTTTGCCTGTTTCTCTGGTTTTCGCTTTAAAACCATTTTATCTTTTTCACAGAGCGCCTCCCTCTCGGCTCTTCCATACTTGGGCATGTGGATCGGTAATATTGCGTCAGCTTCAGTGTCTGAGAAGATTTACAACAGAGGACTGCTGTCCATTGCCGCTTGCAGGAAGCTCTTCAATTCCATCTGTAAGTGAATACATCCATGTACCTACTTACATGTAAAGCTATAGACTCCCCCTTCGAACCAGTAGAATATTTTATTTCGTTGTTACGGTTGGGAAAGTATGGTTGCTAAGACATTTACGAGTATTATGGCTTATATGGCGGTGATAGCCCAGTGGCTTAGAATTCGGTGATAGCCCAGTGGCTTAGAATTCGACCTCGAATCGAGGGGTCCGGGTTCGAATCCCAGTGGCACGCACCAATGACTTTGTGAAAAAGTTATGTGCGCTTTATAAAATTAAATATCACCTGCTGTTACGGTGAAGGAAAACATCGTGAGGAAGCCTGCATGCGAGAGTTCACAAAAAAAATGTTCTCAAAGGCATGTGAAGTCCACCAACACGCAGTGGGTCAGCGTGGTGGACTAAGGCCTACATCCCTCTCATTACGAGAAAGAGACCCGACCCTGTAGTGGGTCATTAATGAGTTGGTTAAATTTAGTCGTCATGGATTGCATATTTCTTATTTATCTACTTAAAAAAATACGCTTTTGCATTAATAACAGTTGGTTAAAACGACAGTGGTAGGTAAATTCAAACTTCTAATTAAGGTAATTTGTGTAAGGATTGCACTAATTCCCGAAATGAATAGCGCGACTTGTAAGTTGTGTTAACTAACTCGGAGTTACGAGTCGGTTTTAGTTCGGACCAATTCGTTAATGTTTCACAGCTAGTTATCGCTAACACTGTGTTTACTCTAGGAGTACTAGTTTAAATTGTGTTGTAATAAGGTTATTGCTGTTTCAGGAGTTGATGTAAAATTTTCACTTTGTAATACGTAGTTCACATTGTAATGTAAAATTTGTCAAACAATGTTTGTAGCAGTAAATCCTACTACTATTATAAATGCGAAAATTTGTGAGAATGAACGGAGAGATGGAATTTTGGTACGTTTTTAAGCAAAAACGGTTGAACATGTACATTATAACCTGGATAAGATATTTAGATGATTATCAATATCGCAGCGTCTTAGATATTATATTACAATGTTAACATAGTATAGCCGCTGCTACAAAATGGCGAATTACAATTTTTTTACAACTCTCTCAATATGGATATCAGATAAGTTATAAGTTAAAAACTTTTTTAAAAGAAGCTTTTATTTTTTTGAGTTACTCTTAACAAATCCTTTCATTTGATACCCTTTCATTTGATACCCATATTGTAGAAATGCATTAAAAATAACTATCCTGATATCTTGGATGGTCCGCCATATTGGATTTAAAACGTCACATACTATATCGTCATCCAAATTAGTTTGGACGTTTAGACGTGTATACAAAATTTCAGCTCAATCGGTTGAAGATTTCTACTTCAAAATTGAGTTCAAAGATTCCACCCGAACATACTCGTACATTCCCGAAAAACTTACATACATTGCAAGTTTTGCATACTTTTAAAATTAAAGTTTACCTTGACAAATGTATAGCTTTACACTGAAAAATTTTCAAAATATTATTTATCTTATTGTTTTTAATGTTAAATCTGTTATTTCTAGCGTTCTTCGGCATGGCACTCGGTCTTGTAGCTCTTTCGTTCATGGGTCCCGAGAACAAGGCACTGGCGATAGTTACCCTCATCTCAGCACTTACTCTCAGCGGCTTTATGGCTGCTGGTTTCATGGTAAGTGTGATATTCTTTAAAAAGAAGAATATTATTATGTTTTGGCGCTTCTCCTTTTATTCCGTCATTACTATTACTACATTATAAATATACCTATACATTCCTACATCTTACATCTTTCTCACATATTATTTCTATTTCTTTTCAATATTTATCAACTGGCAACGAGGAAAATCCGTTTTTTTACCAACCATGTCGATTGCCAAGAATGCTGCGTTCTATCCCCTTCAAGATTTACTTGGAGAGGTTCGCGTGTGTGTGTGTGTGTGTGTGTGTGTTTGTAATGAATGAACTCAAAAACTACTGTGCCGATTTCAAAAATTCTTTCACCATTGGCTTGCTACATTCAGCCTGAGCAACATAGGCTTTTGATATTTATTGCCAGATTTAGTCAAAATAATTAATATAAATAGTCAAAATAATGTTAATAACTTAAAGAAAGATCTTGGGGTCTTTAGCATTTAAACAGAGACTAAGTCAATGTCTCGGGGTTATTAAGTAGACAAACTTTTAAAGCCATCATAATTAGCCTAGTTCACAAGGTTGCGTTAATATCCTAACGGTCCTTTAAAGTGACGACAAATGGGTGGGACACCGTGGGGTTTTAGCCGGTGGAAGATGGAAATAAACTTTTGTCGGTCCCAATTAGGGATTTCCCTAGACAAAAAAACAACCTACTTGTCGGCTATATAATATCAGCTGTTTTATTTTTTTACTCACCATACTCTCCAGGAGAGTTTGAGAGTATGGTGAGTAAAAAATTAACTCTCTTATGCTCTCCTTAGGTGAGTCATCTGGATCTCTCTCCAAACTACGCCGGAGTGATGCTCTCTCTCACCAACTTTGCTGCGAACTCTGGAAGCATCATCACTCCAATCATGACGAGCGTTATTCTAAGGAATGATCCAGTAAGTTACTATACACCTTATAACAATTTCCCTTAAAAACCTTACGACAATTAACGCTTATAATATGTCAGCATTAATAAAAATAAAGCAATTTATTTGTTAGTTATTCAGTCAAACAAAAATAGATACAATTTGTAGGTTCAATTACACCGTTGTGGTGTAATAAATGATAAGTTGTCACCGTCGCATATTGACGCGAATAACACCACCATTACATAAATAAGAAGGGTTTTTCTATGACCACTGGGACCAGGGTGTTACCAGTACGTTACCGGCTTTGAAAAGAGCTCTTTCGAGGCCCATTTTGACAAACTCTATGATGAAGCTTCAATCGTCGGTTTACTCATGTAAACGGAACAACGGAAAGAAAGAAATAGGTAATTGGGTAATGTCCATGAGATGATATGACATTCTCTTTCTCTTCTTTCCTTTCTTCTTCTCTTACCTCTGTCTCCTTGTTCTCCAGACCGACCTCAGCCGCTGGAGGATAGTGTTCCTCATCATCGCCGGTGTCAGCGTGGTCACCAACATCGTGTTCCTCATCTTCGGCTCAGCTGAGCGTCAGGAATGGGACAACCCCGACTTTATTGTGAGGAGGAAGTCGGATCCAGGTACGATTAGCAGACTTGAGCGCTGTACCCTTATTCTGAGTTTTAGCAATGCCACAACCGATGTAGTGACGTGAATCGTATAGAAAAGTGACGTAGCACGTAGCGCCAAAACTAACCGACAGTGTAGAAATTATAGAGGTCTGTCGAACATAAAATTTGTTCTTTGTTTCAAACCAATTTTTATATGAAGTGAAACATATGAATACATATCGTTAGACATATAATACTAACAAATATTTGATACGAATTTAAAAGAGAATGTTAATCAAAAATAAAGCAATTTTTATGATGATCTATCTAATGCTTTATTAATTTTTAACTCATCTAAAAATCTTTTCCTCTATTTGAGTTATTACACTGTGCGACTTCTGTGTAGTAAGCTGATGATTTACGACGTATCTATGTACATATGTGTAGTAGCGGCATTGCTAAAACTCAGACTAAGGGTACAGGTGACCTGCGAGCCCGTAACGAAATTACTACATTATTATCGTTTGTTATGAAGTAAGCCTCAAACGGGATCGAAGCCTGAGTTTCGCTACGCAGATCGTTAAATAATTATGTGACTACAGAACCGTATCCCAGATCGTTCACGATTTTTACATGAATGCACTAGTAATTAATTAAGATTGTTCTATCTTTTCAGAGGAACTAAAACCAGTTCTAAACCCTTCTAAAGATACCGAAAGAACCAAGCACTGACAGCTGCCCTCTGTCCCACTCACCGCGTCCCACAAGACTTCTAGTTTAAGACGTTGTTTTTATAACTGTTGATTATTAATAAATGATACTGTATTAAGTCTGTTTTTTGTCTTTCTTTTAATTTCATTTGAAGGTCCTTTTTATTCCTATTCTTAGTTTGATCGCATAATATGCAGGTTTCCTTACAACGTATCACTTCACCGTTACAGCAGGTATTATTTAATTTTGTAAAATGCACGCAACTAAAAAAATCATTGTTTTCACTGCGATATGAACCCGGACCTTTCTTAGATCTCTGATGCAAGCTGATCCTATTTTCAATACATTGAGTCAATAGAACAGCGGTAGAAACCATCTTTGAGGAAACAAAATGATTCAATATACATTTTGAGAGCAGAAATTATCTCATTAATATTAAAGTATTTTATCAGATATTTCCTTAATTACCCAGCAGACTCTACATTTCTAATTATAACCTATACTTTCTGAGCACAGAATTAAGTAAGTTACACCCGAAATACTTCTAAGAAGTTATTCCGTCATTAAGTGAGTCCATATTAAAAGCTTATTAGGGATTAATAAAGATTACTCTAATTAAGTTTGCGAGCTGTGTTTAAGATAGCTATTGGCCCGTGGTTTTACGGTTTTTACTTCAATCAGTTATTAAAGGTCATATAAGAATTAACGTAATATATAATATAATAAATCTTATTTATTTATACTGAACTTGTGTTATGAAAAGGGAAATGAGCGTGTAAGTGACCTGATGTTCAGTGGTAGCCCAAGAACACCAACTGCCGGAAAGACAGATATTACAGTGACTTTCGTCACTCATTAAGAGATGGCGCCACGTGTATCCTGAATCACGCTATCAAAGTTTTCTACATCTCTGGCAAATATACAAACCTAAGAGGCCAGGCCTTTTCTCCTTGCCTCGATCTCCCTATGCCAAAGATATACTATCAGACGAAAAACTAAGTATTTCCAACAGCTATACAGCTATACAATAAAAACAATTAAAAAAACACAATTATCTGCGGCAAATACAGCGAAACTGGGTGGTTAAAGGACCTCCACGGCTACCATTTATTGTAAGTTTCAAAACTTGAAATCGACTCTAGGAGTATCTGCACAGCCCCTTCCAGTGTTATAAATATATTAACCATCATTAGTTGTCGCTCCTTCTGTTATATTAACTGTCATTAAACGGTCGACACTCATAGCCCCACACTAGGTTTTCCTGGTTCGTGGGTACCATGGACACACACAAGACAAGAACACACACACCCAGACCAGAAACAAATTTAAATTCATCATTCAAATCCCTGCTCTGCTAGGAATCGAACCCAGGGTCATAACCACTGCGCCACGCAGGTCGTCAACTGTACTAATAAGAGTTCTTGCCCAGAAATACCCAAATAAAGATTGTAAAAAGAAGAAGGTAAAATGACAGATAAGATTGATAAATCTCTCGTAGATGTTTACTTTTCCTAAGAAGCATACATTTAGACAAATAATAAACATCAAATATTCAGGCTAAACATAGATACAAAGAAAAATATTTTCAGCAACATTAACTTCGCCTAAAGCCTAGAATAAGTCAGATTTTATTTACACAAAGAACCCCAAACCTCTTTGTGTCGTAGAATAAACTTTTTCTCTCGTAAACTTTACTTAAGTGTCAGAAATTTCTTTTTAACGCAATTATAAATCAGGCTTTAAAGAAGATTTGTATTAAGAATGGGTACCAACTTAAAAATGAACCTTTATTACTAAAAAACCACTGTCTTGCGTTTGTCTGTCCACCTCTCAAAGACTGAGTTTTAAAATGTGAGAGTGAACCTTATGACGTTCAAAAGAGTTCAATGGAGTAAATACTAAGAGAGAACGAAGAAAGAAGCAAGAACGTTTATTTGCAGCTGGATGGGTCATACCAGAGGAAACTTTTACGAGAAGAAATTTTAGAGTACGAAGTAACTACCAAGTTTTTTTGAAGAAAACTATGTCGGTTTTATTTAAATGCGTTAATTAATGATAGATGATTTTCAACTGTAATCTCTCTTGCCATGATGACAGCCCGATCTTTATTCCTGTGAATAATGAAATGATTTGAAATGATTTGAGGTAAAGTAAGGTAATGTTTTCTAATCAAAGAAAAATATCCACCTTAAATTCAAATTCAACAAATCACTATCATTCGTTGCGAACGTAATTGTGGAAACAACACGAAGTAATAAAAACATAAGCCTTAAAATTCTTCTAGAATGAGGACCTCATACTCGTACAATGAACTGATGAAAACAATTTGACAAATGATTCAACGGTGAAGGCGAAGTATATTTGAACAAGGATAAAGTTTAGTATTTGTAAAATGTTACACGTCTAGTTGATAACGATAATAATACTGCTGAGATGTTTTCGTATCTTAGAAAGAACAGGACGACAGCAAGAAACTGAAGTTTGTGGACGTAGAAATAGTTTTTAGAGAAAATGTTTTCGATGGATTTATGACAATGGACGTTGAATTTCTGAAACATAAGTTCGAAGATGGTTACGACGGCGTCATTATAAAGAAACGTGAGATTTGAATTCAGTTTTCTTTGCTATGTTTGTGTTGTTGAAATTTTGTTTTTCGTGTACCTAATATTTTAGATGGATATTTCTATTATTTTTGTTGCGTTTTGTTTGATATAAATTCCAATAAATGAAACATTATTCAAAATCGATTTGGTTAGATTTTAGGTTCCCTGAGCGTAGTCTACAACTCGCTAATAGCCCGCTGCATTGTCGGGTGTCCTTTCACAATGAGATGGATATAAGCCCTTATCTACCATACTGGTCTATCAATAATTGCTTGTTGGAGAACTTTACATGCCTTTAAGAATATATGGAGAACTCTTGGACTTTCTCGCGATGTTTTCATTCGCCATTTTTATAAAAGCTTTAAAATGTTTTCAGGATTCAAGTTGGGCATTAGACATGTTCAAATCATTTACATGTTTGCATGCACTGCTGTGATGGGGGCCATGAGAGGCAGCACTGCCATCGCCCTCCTTGCAGTCAATGACCATTCACGGCAAAATGATACTTATATACAGGTATGCTAGAGAGTTTGTTGCCTTGATTTTGTTTAGATTCAGAAGGCCTGAATTCCTCTAACAGATGTTGATAAAGATGAAATGTCTAACATTTAGGATATTTCCATAGTTTGAAGAAATTGAAGATGAAAAACGGGTGCATGGTTAGAATGTAGAGTTACTTGTATTGGAGCATCCTACTGGAGTATAATATTGAAGAACTAAAAAAGATCTCACATAACTTGAAGTAGTTTCAAGGCTAATATAATAATAATATGTGAAGTATATTCTACTTCATGAAAATAATAACGTTCACAAAGTCCTAGACAAAATTTGAGACCTATTTGATGTTCCTAAATCAAGTAGTGTTTAAAATGTTGAAAGAAATAGTTAATGAAATTAGCTATCTACTTTATCTGACAGAACGACATTGCAGAATATGTTATATTGCTTCACAAACAAACTATCTAAATGTGTTGACTATACCAAACACTTCAACGTAATTGATATTGACTAAAATATTTGCTTTTACAACTATTTGCGCACTGACAAAGACATTGCCATCTCATTGACCTTGGAGCGCCTTGTGATCCAACATCAGTTGAATCTATTCTCTGATTGCTTCTACAGTAATTGTTATAAGTACACAACACTGTGTAGATGGTACAATGACGAATAAAATATCTATACATCGATTTTTTGCTCATCAGCTCCCTATTATAAAGCGCACATAACCTTTAAGAAAGTCATTGGAGCGTAACCCTGTAATTCTAACCCGGACCCTTCGAGCAAGAGACCGAATTCAAAACCACTAGGCTATCAGCAATATTTGTCAATTAGCTTTTTCTAATTGACCTTTCCAGATTCACGACTGGAACCCTAGAATCCGTGGATGTATTCTGTCAACGTTCCTCTTCGGATACGCCGTGGCGTTGGTTCCCTCTGAAGTGTATCTGAAGAAACTGGGAGACAAGACGATCCTGACTGCAGTGCTTTTGATTAATGGTGGACTCTGTGCAGCCATGCCTACGTTAGTCAATAAGGTATTTTTAAACTGGTAGCATCCAACAATTTTAACGAGAGGTTGAGAGATCGACCAATAATCTTCTTTCCCTTGCCATTTCTCTAATTGAAGCCCGGGAACGTGTTTTTCATGTTTTAAGGGACATTTGTATATGACCAACCGCTAAATTTTTAGTGAAAAATAAAGGAGTTGTCGTAACTCATTGGTGGTTCACTGCAGGGTCGGATCTCCTTAAACAAAAAATGACGTAGGCCTAAGGCCAAGACGCTGACCTATATTCACACGACTTTAGAACGATATTTTCCTTCACCGTTACGGCAGGGCATGTTTAATTTTATTGTATAGATTTTTATATCGCAATATTTAAATCACTTGTGTGAATATCTTTCAGGGTGGATGGCTGGCTGCTTGCAATGCCCAGTTCTTGATGGGAATGACACAGTCCTGCGTGACTCCGGTGAATCAGATGCTGTTGTCAAAATGGCTGCCACTTATCGAGAGGAATGTTCTCAGTTACATCGTTAACGGAGGTATAGGATATGTTCACTTTTTCGTTTAAAGTTTGGTATTCGGTCTGTTTATATGTCCATTAATAAATATTAAGAAAAACGATATTGGAAAGTTCGACTATAATTCTTCTTACAAGGCTTCTTAAGAAGTAGCACACTAGTATCTGAATTTTCCGTATTTTCTCCAGAAAAGTATATTTTTTAGTCTTATTTTGGCCTGGTGTCTCTTCGGAATATCCCAGACGTTGTTTTAAAGTTCGTTCCTTCGAGTCATCGATGGTCACTGTTTGTGCCTTTGTGGCCCACTGCTAATATTGATAACGCTAAACACTCATAGCCCCACACTAGGATGCCATGGACACATACGATACAAGACAACAACACAACACACCCAGACCAGAAACAGAAATTCATCATTCATATCTCTGCTCTGCTGGGAATCGAACCCAGGACCTTCCGCGCAGCGCACCGGTGTCTTAACCACTGCGCCACTTGGGTCGTCATAATATTAAAGTATTACTTATCATTTCATCAGGTATGATGTTAGGCATCATAGTAGCGATGCCTGTGTCTGGCATCCTCTCAGAAGCCCGACTCGGCTGGGAGCTGGTCTTCTATTCGCAGGCGATGATGGCCCTCAGCATGGGGACAGTGTGGGCACTGCTGACTGCGAGCTCCCCGGCTGAACATTACGCTATCTCAGATGATGAGAAGGATTACATTAAGGAGGCGCTAGCTAGCTGTCGGAAGGTAAGAACTGACTACCTACTAAGGTATACTGAATACTATAGGTACTACAGAAATAGTAAAAGTGGACTGATTTTTATTAAGTTTTAAAAATAAAAAAGTAGATAGAGGGCTATTACGAAAAAGTAAATAGAAGTTTGTGCCAAAATAAAAGCAACCTAGAAGTAAACTTAGTAGTCCTCTAATTTTAGGTTTTGAATCTCAACCTCTAATTTTCAATTTTGGATAGTCTGACAAAAATCTTTGCCCTATCATTATTCCATTCTATGAAGCAAAAATGAGCCTAATATTGACGTTTCTCAAAAAGTTGGGTTTATGCCACTTGAAACTGTTAAGACTTAAAAAGGCCAACACACTGAGTTATCATGGCTCTAGATGAGTTGTAAGATGGCTGTATTTTTTTACTAGAAACCATTTAGAGAATCGGAAGATGATCATAAACAAAGCTCTTGTATAACGATTTTTTTTCTCAATATAAAAATTTTAAACATTTCCAGAAATCTCTGAGGAATCCTTGGAGACGGATCATAAAAACATCCTCCTTTTGGGGGGTGGCATGCGCGCATGTAGCAAGCAACGTTGTATTCATCTTCTACTTATTAGAACTCCCAGAGTATTTAACCACTATAGGACTTACTTTAAAAGAAGTAAGTTATAAAGGTTTTTATTATTTGTTTATGCTGAAGCAATGTTGAATCAAAAAATTATAAAAAAATTGAAACCAAAGATGCATTACCGGTTTCATAGGCAGCGCAGCAATCGAACAAAGCAAGAAAGCTTCCTTACAGATTTTTTATTAACGTGAATCAATTTTTAGTTACAAACAACAAGCAGTAACATAAATAAACTTTTTGTAAATATCTTGTTTGCTCGTACGTAAAATTTAAGGAAATCTTTCTTAAGAAATTATGTTTATTGCTAACAAATTGGAATTCTGCTTTTCTTTTAGGAGCTTTCTTTTGATTTTATATTCAACTGTTGTTCCGAGATTTTGATTGAAATATCTTTGCTTTATTTCCTTTCAGAGCACATTGCAATGTATGTTTCCTTTTATTATCTTATGGCTGGTGTACATGGCGACAGCTCCTGTCATCAACTGGATCTACAGTATTGGCTTTATAGGATTTATCATTGATTTGAGATATTTTAGGAAAATTATAAATACTCTTGGTAAGTACATTGTTTTTAAATTTATTTTGCCAATACATTGTATTATACACACTATACCGAATTATTTATTTTGATCATGAGCTACATATTATTGTTTAAGTGATTACCCTATTACAGGACAAGTTTGAGCACCTACTTCACTTATATTTTAAAACTCAAACAAAAACTCATGTAGCAATTTTAGCAATAGCTCACAGTGTGTTTCCTTGGAGTAACTTCAACTTTTTTTTGTTAAAACACAAGACATTTCTTGTTACCACTCAATACTTGCTCTGGTGAAAAGTAATTATTCCATCAACGACTATTGAAATTGTACCTACCGTCTTGTAAAATTTACCAGTCATATATTATCTTGAAACAATTCACAAAATATTTAACTCAGCGAATCTTTTATTTTATATACCGGTGTATTTGAGGCGGACGCATTGTGTCTTGAACACCGTTGTATTTAAGTATTTATTGGATTCTCTTAATTGGCTTTTAAATGCCATCCTATTTACAACTTTACAGGCAATAAAACAAGGGGATAATTTGCAAATTCCAGGTGCCTTCACAACGGTTATAGGATTAACGGTTCTGCCCAATTTGCTCGGGACCTGGAGTCAGTTGGGCGTGTTCGTATTGATGGCTACTTTTGGGACGCTAGGATTACAATTTTCGGGATTTCTTGTAAGTACCTTTTTTCCCTTATCATTAGATAAGTCAGAATTGCTTGAGCCTGAATTAATCAAATTTACTCTTGAGAGAAATGCAACCTGTCGAAACACAATGACACTAAATTTATCAGTTACAGAATTCCATCACCTCTTTTTCATGTACCCGAATTGATAGATAATAATTATTTCATTTTTTCCTTTGTATTTTTTAAAATCATAATTTTTCTAAATAATTATTTGCCCTGAAGTCAGTAAACATTACATGGCACGAATCAACTATTATGCATTAGTAACGCTGAAATTTGAACTCGTATTAGATGTTGAAAGACTAAGATTCACAAAAAAAGAAGCTGTTACCATCTAAACCATTCCGACCTAAACGAAACAGTACGTAATTGACTTTAGGGGTACTAAGAGTTTTATAGTGAAACCTCCTAAGAAATAATTGGTATACCTAGCGGTTTTAAAGTCAAATCTCCATCTAGCATTTATATTTATGTTTTCAGGAGAACATAAGGGACATGACGCAAAATCATTCAGGATCACTGCTGATGATAACCAGCTGCGTCGCCAGCTTCGTTGGAGCAGCAGTGCCTTTCCTATGTGGACTTATAGTCGGCGATACTGTAAGTAATACTGATTCCACCAAAGAAAGAAGTAAATGAAACGGCGGTAGTTACATATTTATTACGAAGCCAATTCATTCTATCACCCTGACAGTTGTGTAGAAGATAAAATCAGCTAATATGCCCTCAATTTAAAATCTAAGGGTACGCCTATATAGCCATTCTAACTACTTCCTGTTTCCATGGTTTCCATACTTCGGCCACAGGTTTATTAATCTTTTATTGATGGCATTCGTTCTTATGATTACGATTAAATTTCAAAAACGAGAACAGATAGATTGGCGAAGATACCAATAGATTTTCAATACTAGCTTCTAATGTTCCAATGTCTGGCTATCTACCAATATGTTTGATTATAATCGAAGGTTTGTCTATACAATCAAACTGTCAACCAAAGCAATGGAAGTACTGACTGCGGTTTCTTGATTTGATTAATTATTTATTGACACACTTCTATCGCCTTTTTTAATTTGAAGTTTTCATTTTCCAGAAGTTTAAACAGTCTTGGAGTGATTTTTTATCAATAAATCTTATTAATTTTTTTTGCTTTTCAGCATGACCCCAGTCGATGGAGATTGATCTTCTATCTTTTGGCCAGTTTTTGTCTTATCTGTAATGTAATCTACATTGCATTTGGTAGCAGCGAGCGACAGGCTTGGGATGGTGCTTCTAAAAACAAATTTGGATATAATAATGGTATACTTTTTTATTAAATTTTCGTCAGCTTATATTAAAATTAAAATAAAATAGAAAAAAAACAATTTGAAAGCTTAAATAGGTACAAGTACACGTGTAAACGGTGCAATCAATAATTAATGTAGGTATATGTGTGCCATTAGTACTAATTCAAAACTTTAAGTAACTATTTTTTACTCTTTAAGTTAAAATAGTTAGGTTTTCAGGTAATGTGTTTAGTAATATATTGTCTTTTGTTACAGATATAAGTCAAATGGAGTTAGAAGATAACTTTGATTACAACGGCGAAACAAAAATAATGACAAAAAAATTGGAACATGAGACTACGATGTAATAATAAACGCTAAAATATACGAGTATATGTGTTTTTTATTTCTTTTCGTTCATTTATTTTAGTCCAATAAACTAAAGAAAATATTATTTTAAAATAATTACGAAATCAAAATAAATATATTAAAGGTATCAATCATTGCTTCAATATTTTCGACTTCGGACCCAGAACCATAATTATCAGAAAATAAGACTGTGCTTTCCTGAACACCGAAAAATTATCCAGCAAATAATAAATCAAACAAATTTGAATTTACGCCAAATTATTACTATCCAAGAGAAAGTTGTTGTACTGAGTACCAAATCTTTTTCCAAGAATATCAACGCGTCGGATCGTTATTGTACGCCTGGAGGTCATGTAGAAAAATCACCAGAACTTTTAAATTAAACAAATAAATACGAGCGTGGTATGAATTCGGGACATTCCTCACACGAGATGATGGAGGAATGTGTAATATCAGATCGTGTATTTCAGGCGAGAGCAGGGCAATAAAAACATTAAGGAATGCGTACAATAAGAATGAGTAATTTAACGCGCAATTTATGCAATCTACGTTACGTACGTAAGTAAACGTAAGAACAGCTAATTATTTTTACGCGTATATAAACAATACAATTCATAATTTGCATACCTGAGAAGGTGAATATGGATTGATCAAAATGCCCTGTAAAACCAATAACTAACCCGTATTCGTGCAAATAAATGATTTTCATTTCAATTCATGGAAGACGAAAACGAAGCAAGAATTTCGCGCTGTTTTTAGGCAAGATATTTTTATGTAAACCCCAGTAACCTGTACGAAAAAACACAGGGTCTCATTATGTGAAGAATATAGGCATTAGTTCACCGTTTTCGTTTCTTTGCGGTGGGTGGACTATTGTTGCCTTAACATATTAGGCATGCAGGTTTCCTCACAATGTTTTTCTTTACTGTTATAAAAGGTAACAATATTGTGAAACGCACATTAAACCCTGTCGTCTCAAATAAGAGAGTTTTTGACCACGCCATTTTGAATAAATTAGGCAGTTAATTGCCGGGTATTCAGTACCCTCCGGTACTCGGTAAGCTCAACTGATAACCTGAAGACAACCGAATGGAATTCAGAGGGCATAGGAACGGGTAGAGTGGCTTCAATTGGGAGAGGCCCATGTCCAGCAGTAGACCACGAAGCTAAAAGGAAGGAAGGCAGGATTTTACGAGTAGCTACGTCTGCTGTGTGTGTTTTGATGTATATTCCTAAATGTATTCGTAATATAAGATCAGCTTTATAGGAAATCAACGTACGCTGATAGTACGTACTTAAATACAAAGCGTTTCTTTTCCACGGATCTCGAAATTATTATGACGTCCGTGAATGTATGCTGATGCTTCAAAAAATTGCCTTTCTCTTTTCGGTTTATGAGTTTTATTATTACGTTCCTTTCGTTTTACTTGTGTATTCATTTGTTTCGTCTTTTTAAGTTGAAATATGATTTTCAGGGCTAACTGAAACATATTTCAACAAGTTGGTCAAATAACAGCTTGACCAACTTGTCCGCGCCCGGTCTGCGTCTTACGTCTTTTCTGTGTGTCCAGTGCCTTAAATAACACGTGTCTTCGTCTTCTTTAAAAATTAAAAAAAATCTTTATGCGTACATGTAGCAGACTTTCCAATAAAGTTTCGTAGGTAACCTCACGTGACACAACTTTCAATCTATTTCGGTCGCAAAAAGATATGAGTGAATGCGGGAAATTTCCATTTATATTGCGTTGCTAAACATTTATTACTTGATAACGTCCTCTGGCGGAAGTAAATAAACCCCGTTCATGATTTGACAGATTTAGGGATATCACCAAATATACAATAGGTACTTACTTATACAATGGAACATTCTTAAAGATAATTATTATCTTAATGTCTTGGTAAATGAAGACTTTCTTACCACAGAAGCGTTGTCCCAATTGGTTGAGATAATCGACCAACTAACCAACGCGATAAAATTTAAACACAAGGCTCTGGACGGAGCAGTCCTTATTGACAACGATGACGTTGTTGTGCAAGCAACTTTTGCACGTGACATGGTAATAAAGCTTTATTTCACATAGTTCTAGGCAGGCGAACATAAATATTAAGGAATTACAATACTCGTAGATAAAGATAAGTAAATAACAGATGAAGCATTTGGGAAAGTTTATTAATGAGTAAAGTAACCTACATTTTGGACGATAATGTAGACCCTTATCAAATGATTCAAATTTCATAAAGAGGCAAACGTAAAAGAACGAAAGCGTAACATGTTAATGCGAAGACTAAATAACAAAGGAATGAAATTAAGAATTCGAAGGTTACAATCACACATACAGTAAATAAGGAGACAATTTGTGAGAATTCAATCTTTGAGAGATAGGATCTCATCCCACCACACACAGCGTAATACTTGGCAAATATAATACAGTATCTATACAATGGGCGGATTGTTATCACGGTTTATTTGGAGTAGTAATGGCGATTGAAAATGTCGTTTACGAGAGTGTGCCGAAAGTCGAATCCAATGGGGGTGAGTTTTTAGCGAAAGGTCTTTCAACTTTATATTATGTATGATAATTTATGGTTGCTTACGTAAGAAAATCAGTTAACGTTAAGATAAGTTCCACAATGAAGTTTATGATGCAATAGCAACTCACATGGAGTGTAAAAGACTGTGTGATATAGAAGTAGCTAATACATCGGACTTTGATGATATTTTTTTAACAATCCTCTTGATAGTTCTTCATCATCTTACTCATCATCATCATTTTGACCTTCGTTCGTCATGTAGGAGATTGCTTAGATATTTCTTTTCTATTCATGTAATACAACACATGTTCGACTGCTTCCGTATCTACAGCTACAAAGTGCGCATTTAATTCGCTAAGTAGGTACTAGCGCTTTCTTTTCTCGATCACTTGCAATCAACACAAGCAGCAGGGCTATGCGCGCTTCACATGTTTAAACTAGAATTATGACTTAACAGTTATCGTACTCCATTTTGTTACTCATTACAAAAACGATACTATTAATAATTAACGTAAGATAATTATACAATGGAATGGATGGATTGTCTAAAGTATATATATACATTCGTCAAAGTCAAAATAGCTCCTTATTATCTTCCTTCATTTGTCAGAATTGTTTTGTTCTTATCTTATCTCGTAAATTATGCATTACTTTGCATAGAAAACTTTTCATGTCAAGGCATTGCGGTACAATAAAGTATTTAGCAATATTTGTTTAAGATAATTATGCGAGCTGGAATAAACTGTGGCATTAATTTCTACCCCACTAGCTGATCCGGCAGACTTGGCTCTTCTAATACTGTTAAAGAATTGTTTTTCTCAAACACATTGATTTTTTAATTTTGAAAGCAAAATTAGGCAAAATGGGTCGTACCTATTGCTCAGCAGCGATCTTTTTAAGACAATCAGATATATGTACAAATTATGAGTACCTATATGTATATCAATCGTAAAAAATGAAGAAAATTTATTTAACAAAAAAAATTTGCGAAATCGAAATGCGAAAATAAAGAATAATCAAAGGCGGGCAAAGTTTAAGACATTTACAGCCTTTTGATAAAAAGAACAACGCCACCTGATGGTAAGTGATCACTGTCGTCTACTGATACAAGCAACACCAGGGGAATAACCATTGCGTTGCCTACTTTGAGAACTTCAGCCTACATTCTCTTTCTACTCCTCCACAGCTTTCATATCATTGATTATTTCTTTACCAGATGCGCCAAAAGAAGAAATCGCCGCAAAGAAATTCGGGGTCCGTCATGTGCAGGCTTTACTCCTGTTCGTCAGTCTGTCCATTGGGTACGCAATGCGGGCCCAGCTCAGCGTGTCCATGGTCTCCATGACTGATGACGTCATGCCTCGTGACCGGAGCATCCAGTGCCGTTTGACAAACTTCAGTAGTTCGGACAATTCTTCGTTTGTGAATCATACGCAACTGGAGTGCGGAGAGGTCACAGCCAATTTGAGCATGTGGAATGTTTACCGGGTGAGTTAAATCTACATGTAAATACTACCTTTTATATTGGAATTGAGTAGCAAATGCGCGGGGCCTGATGTTAAGACACTGCGGGCTACTGGACATTTGGACACTCACATCCGACCTTACTTGTCAGAAATCATTAACATCCGAAGTCATACATGGGTGAGTTTCGAATCATGAGGATCGAAACGTTTGCCACAAATAGGGTATCTCCAGCAACCACGTCTCCCAACCGAAATACGAGACAAGGAAACATGCAACTTCACGGTATTTAAGAGTGTGGTAGAAAGGTATTTCCCCGGGCAAACTATAACTAAGCTTAAGGAAAGTAAGAGAATTTCGCAAAATAATATTCAGATACTCATTATTGGTTCTTAATAAAAAGACACTTTATGCCCTTGTCAGTAACCCATTAATGACCCACTACAGAGTCGGCTCTTCTCTCACAATGAGAGGGATATAGGCCTCCGTCCACCATGCTGGCCTACTGCGGGTTGGTGGACTTCGCAAACCTTTGAGAATTTAAGACATTAATTCCTTAAACTCCAGACATACGAATGGAAGAAGTCAACTGAAGAAGTGATCCTTTTCGCGTTCTTCGTGGGCTACACTAGTATGATGATGCCGATGGGCTTGCTGGCCCAGCGAGTGGGCGGGAAGCTGCCGGTCATGATCGCGCTGGGAGCCAACGCAGTACTCTCCATTATCACACCTTGGCTTCCCATATGGGTATGTTGATGTGGAGAACGTCATTACATGTACAGGTCACGTGATTTTAGATTCGATAATTATTATTATGGTTAATAGTGGTTTGGCTATAATATTCTCAAACAGAACGAAAATCATGGAAGTGACAATTTCTTCTAGAAGTACGCATCAAGCGTATTACTATTATATATTCGTACTGCGTATACCTATTATATATTCGTGCAAATAAACGTTTTGTCTTTGTCACATTAATGGGTAGTGTCTTTTTTAAATTTCTAATGCTCGCTTCTTATTTTATTGCTATCGGAAGACTATGCTTCTTAAAATTCAACAATTTCCCAATTAAAACAAAGGATCTAATGGCTTGTTTTCAAATTGTGTTCTTATCGTTTTCCGCAAGTACACACCGCACCGCGTGTCAAGATGAGTTCAAGTTGAACCTCCCGGGAAAAGAGGGTAAATCACTCTATTCCTTGCTATCTTTGTTTCATATACCTCAATTTATTTTTGTTTCAACTTCAGTTCGGATGGCCAGCTCTCTGCGTGTGCAGACTTCTCCAGGGGATGACGCAAGCCGCCTTCTATCCTAGCATCCATACTATGTTGGCGAGATGGTCACCTCTCTGTGAGCGAGGGCGCCTGAGCACTTACATTTATACAGGTGAGATTATAGTTGTGAAATGAAATGCTACGTTAATCTGTTGGTTCCAGTTGCTATCAAAAAGATAACATTCGTTTAATCTTGTCGGAGGCTCTGTGGTCAGTTTGAAAACATCCCACACCGGCTATCCACTCGCCTTTTTCTCCACCAAATAGCGTTATTACATATTATTTTTACCCATTGTTAAACAAATAAACTGTATCTACATTCGGAACACGTCTCTGAGATTTGTTGTTCAGAAGTTAATAATATAGGTTGAGACGACAACAGAATACTTATGAGTTGAGCTGATAGTTTTAGTTCAGAATCTTACGATTGCTCCGTGCACTAATAATTCTCTTAATCTATAAAGGATTTCATAGTGTTCAATCATCCATTTCTTCTAAGAGTACCTTCTTAATAGAAGTTTATTTCCCATCCAGACTAGTGCATACTCAACATCACATAACATATTTTCTATCATCCAGTCCATATCACTGGTTTAAGTAAAAACACCTAAAGACGGATTTAATATTTAGAAAATTGATGTCTTAATATCTTTACATTCAACTTGTTTATTCTTTAAGCTTTGCTTGCAGACGTTTTTTTGGGGGAAGGGAATGAGCCCTTTCAGAAAACAGTACGATATTAAAATCAAAAGTGCTAAGGCATGATTATCTACACATATGTACTAAAAATATGTTAATTTAGTCAAAGGTGATCAGCCGACAGGCGAAGTAACCATACATATAAATAATAATAAAACCCAACGGGAACGATAAAATAAAGTTGTGAATCATAAGAAGTCGAGTCAAAGCTTCTGTTATTACATACAGAAGGCACCTTCACACGAGTGTTCATTTCCATACTCCATTCGAAGCATTAGCCGTATCTACAAGTTTAAACAATGCCTCCAGTGGAGCAATTTTGTTGTAAATTAGTAGAATACTAATTTCCTCTACGTGGGAGGCAATTGAATTGGAAAGCTCGTGAAAGTTCGCCGCGAAACTCGGTACAAGTTGCTCTGTGCTTTGGTAAAGCTCTCAGAAATATTACTATGGCTGTAGTGTTTTAATATAATTATTATATATAAAAATTGTTTTAGAAGAGAACAAATTTTTACGTCAGTGTCCAGATTATATTATTTCTTTTTTCGTGACTAAAAGTGATTTTAATGAAAACGAGAACTGATCTACGAAACTTATCAGGCTGAGCCATCATACATAATTTATGTCCATTTATTCTCGTATCTCTAGTTGTCACGTTTACTAAAAGTAATAATGGGAAATGTTAATATTAAAAAGAAATCAAAAGCTTTTATTAATTTATCAGGTCGCCCTTCAGGCAAAATGTAGATTGAGTGAGAAAAACGGGTGGCAAAAACTCCCAGCACTCTTTTAAAAGTAAATATGGGCCCAATTAAAGAACACACGGGGCATCTATCGTGTGTGTCAATTTAAATTTAAATTCAAATTCAAAAGCTTTAATTCATTATTAGGTACAATTTATGCACACTTAATGAACGTCATACATTTAACATTATACAAACATCCGCTTTGATCGCCCTTCAGGCAAAACGTAGACTAGGAGAAAAAAGCGGGCGGAAAGAAACTCCCAGCACTCTGTTAAAAATAAGTATGAATTATTCTATGGTGCAGTGTGACTAGGCCCAATAAAGGAACACACGTGACAGCTATCGTGTGTGTCAATATCGCCCCATTGCCATCCGCTCACAAATGAATATAAAGTTTCATTATCCATTGTTCCATTTTCATCCGCTACTTTCATGTGGACCATTGAAGCCCCTGAGGAGATAATTGACCGCCAAATGCTTAACGTTTTCTTCTTTGTACTTGAGAAAAACATGTTGCTCAATAGTAGCTATCCCATGAATAACTGAATATTCAGTTCAGTGCAAGTTAGTCATACGCCAAGTTAAGTTTCTAAGTTACTAAGTTTCTAAGTATACGCACGAGTTGAATTCGTATGGAATCACGTGAAAACTGAGCGCTGCCTAAGACACATCACACCATTGAGACAATTTGTGACGTAAAACTTTCTCTTTCTTTCATACGTCCAGGTTCCCAATTTGGCACCATCCTGGCGTTTCAGCTAGCAGGACTCTTCGCCGGGAGCCCTTCCTTCAGGTGGCCAGCTACGTTCTGGTCTTTGGGTCTCGCGAGCCTCGTCTGCTTCTTCCTCATGGGTTGGTTTGGAGCTGCGTCACCTCACGCACATCCCAACATCAGCCCTGAGGAGCTGGCTTTCATCACTAAGGATGGGAGTGTTGATTTGATTCCAAAGGTACTATTTTCTTCATTATTCGACGTTGCCAAAGAAAAAAAGAAATAAGTAATGGGATTGATATACGAGCAAAGCATGAAGCGCTTCTAATTTTGGCTATGCAATAACGATACAACGGAAGCGCAGGGCACTACCGCTGTAACTTTCAGGGTAAAATACAAATCACTACTACACCATACCTATGCTGTTTCATCTTTTACTTCGTTAACTTTGTCTGTAACTCATTAATGACCCACAAGGGGATCGGGTCTCCTCACACAATAAGAGGGACGTAGGTTTTAGTCCAACACGCTGGCCTAAACAGGTTGATGGACTTTTTTGTGAACTCTCAGGCATGCAAGTTTCCTCACGATATTTTCCTTCACCTTAATAGCAGGTGAAGGAAAACGTTCTCATTAATTTCATTAAATTTAACAGCAGACACTGTAGAGCTAAACTATCCTATGGTTTTGTTCATTTGAGATCTATTCTAGTCATGATTAGTTTGCGTTCAGCTTGTTAAAGTTATTTAATATCTCCATCGGGTATAATATTCAACAGAAAAGAAAGACGCCCTGGAAGCATATCCTGACTTCCCGTCCAGTGTGGGGCCTGATCACCGCCCAGATTGGTAGCAACGTGGGCTACCTGCTGGTGCTCACTCAGATCCCGATGTACATGAACAAGGTGTTGGGAGTGGATATAAAGAGGGTAAGTCATCATTATCAACGTCTATCATCTAGTAATTATAGTGTGAAAGGGAGGATATCAGACTGGAATTGTTAAGTTTACAGTGTATACAGTGTACAGTGTGACAGTGTAGGAATTACAATTGGCAGTGGCTCTCGGTTTGGCTACCATAACAGGAAGAGCCTGGAGTATACTCCGCCTCGCTGCTTCAATGCGGATTGGTGGAGAAACGGGCTAGTGGTCAATCCATGTCGGTTTCCCATAGGGCGTACCACAAGGTTTAACGATTGCTATTGTATAGATAACAACCGGGACCAACGACTTAACGTGCTCTCCGAAGCGCGAAAACATACGTTTAATTCGCCACTGGCTATCACCCGTCCAGATACTGACCGCACCCGACATTGCTGAAATTTTTAGATCGGTTGCGATCTACTCAAGGAGCAAAGCTATACGCGCTTCCATTAGATCAATGCTGATTTGATAAATACCTACCTGATGCTTTAAAATTCTTAACGAATCATCAAGTGGTGCCAGTTTATTGTTTCAGAACGGCGTCTACTCATCATTACCGTACATAGCAATGTATTTGACAGGCCTTCTATTCGGTTTTCTGTCAGATTTTTCAGCGAACAAGAAGATTATGTCTGTGGCTAATATTAGAAGAACTGCTAACACTATTGGTGAGTTTATGATGCAGTTGAATCTCACAATACCTACACCAAAAACTACAGAGTTTGATAAGAAATTCGTAGAAGAACGAAGCTAAACCACATGACTCTCAAATTCACAAAGAGACAGTGGACTGACCACATCATTCGGGGAATTGATAATTGATGAGAAAAAAGGTACTAAAAGAAAACAAGCCACCCTTCACGTCTTAAGTAATAACGTAACCTAAAGTTGATGGCCTAAAGAAGACAGAGAGAAACCATTGCCGTCAAAGGCCCAGGACCGGGTAGAGGGGAGGCCCATACCCAGTAGTGATTTAAAGGCTGAATAGAACAAACTTATTCGTTACAAACTTTATTATTTCATCTGTTTTCTTTCTTTTCAGGGCTGGTGGTGTCAGGTCTGTTAACGTTGGGATTCACTTACATAAATAACACGATGTTGGCTGTCATTACGTTGGTCTTATCGATAGGGACTCATTCTGGAGTGCATGTTGGATTTCATGTAAGATTGCAATTTAATCTGTTAATAAGTTAAATTTATTGACCGAATAAGTTCAACCACGAACAGCATAAACCAATCATAATATATTAAGATTACCATTATAGTTATAGTATTTTGGTCTAAATTTTTAAATCTTTTATCGTAAAAATTTGCATACCTGAAACAGGATTAATCAAATTCTTATTAATAGCTAAATTAACCCATATTCGTGCAAATAACTGATTTTCATTTCATTTCATAAACGTTTTTGTCTTTGTGCCTTTGAAGGAGTAGCCTATTAATTAATCAATCAATTAAATAACTACCTGCTAATTTGCCCTAACGTTGTGTACCTATTTTTATTTTCAGATAAACCAAATAGACTTGGCACCGAACTTTGCCGGTCCCATCATGGCTTTTGGCAATATGCTGGGCAACTTGACTGGCCTCTTGGTGCCTGTTCTTGTCTCCAACATTGTTAGAGATGATGTGGTAAAGTAAACTTTATTGTTCAAGTAATTAGGGGTACAATCCTTTGCACTGATTTTGTAGTCGCATATCCGTGCCAAACAATAAGGGTCTTCCTTCTCTATTGTCATTGTTAAATAAATAATATAATTTGTACGAGTATGTTGCAATGTTCTGTATAGTGTTTTATTTGAGGTTGCTATAACACCTAAGGCTGCAAATGCCTTTCATCTTAATTTAAATAGTTATAACACTTCTTAAATTGCTTTAATCTTCAGTAAAGGATGCCATTTTCACAAAGTGGTATACGTTCTATCGAAGCTATTGTGTTGTAACAGCTGTTATCTGTTTTTCGACTACAAGTATTCCTATTACTGGGGTGCCGATACAACCTGATTGTTTTAGGATAGGTACTATTTCTTAAATACAGATACAATCAAAATCTTTTTCTGAAAATTCGTACTGGTTTAAGTTCTTTACTATTAATAAGACAAAATATTTTAAGGCCGCGCCCAGTTTGGACACGAGCTCACAATGCGCACGACTAAGTTGACGGACGACTAACCCGCACGCAGTGTGAGCGCTCCCATAGTATTTCTAAGGTCGGGATTGTTCGTGCGTGAACGTACGTATACGCACGAGTTGTATTCGTACGAAATTGCGTTTAAACTGAGCGCGGCCTAACACAAAGTGTATACACGTTCCAGTATACCTCCTTGTAAAAATTTATATTACCTTAATACCAACTTTTAAATGTAATGTCGAAACTTTCAAATTTAAGTTTTAAATATGTTTTTACAGAGCAACCAAAGCAAGTGGCAAATGGTATTCCTGGTAGCGACGGTGATACAAATAGTTACTAACACAGTCTTCGTGATCTTCGTGAGGGGAGAGGTACAACCTTGGAACTTTTATGGGGATCCCGATTACGGTAAATAAATAATCATACAAAATGTTCCCTATGGTATAGTGTTCCATGTAATATGTTAAGACTTCGGAAGGCACGATAAGCCGCCGTCAACAACCGAGTGTTGTCAGAAAAATAATAGTCGTTTAACCTCGTCGGAGACAGGGTGGTTTAAAAATATCCGACACGTTGGCCACTAGCCCGTTTCTCCACCGCGTGGTGACATTTGAGTAGGTAGGTTACTCTCCAAGCCTCATACACACGGACCCGTGCCCATCAGTGAGGTTGCAACCACCTGTGTTTGTCCAAAAAAATATCTCCTGAATTAAGCTATATTTAATTTCTTCCCCGTGTTTCATGTTCCAGATGATGGAAAGAAAGAGAACGGTGACATTAAAGACGATCTGGAACTTACCAAGAAGATAGAAACGTGAACTCGATCTCCTGTGTTTAAGTTTTTGTTTATATTTTATTGACGCAGCAGAAAATACTCCGCTTCAATTTTATTTGAACTTTTCAAGTTTAATTCCACCAATGAAACGCGTCAATTTTTTGCACGCCTCGTAACGTGACTCTGACCTTTTGAATTGGAGCTTTACTCTCAAATGTCTATTTTTTTGTCTTTATCACATTTTTAATTGTAACCAGTAGTATGAGGCGTGCACCTTCGGATTTTTCATAAAATTTTCTGTCATGCATGTAATAAGTATGACATAAGCGATTTCCATACATTCCTTTTGTATCATTTCATTTAAGACAATTTTCCTAATGTTATATTCTAGTCTGTGTTATATTTAGTAAGGAATTTGTGTTTTAAGTAGTTAGTCAAATTTTATTTTATTTTTAATATAGGTGATATTAGAGATAGAATATAGAAAGTCTCTGATTCATTTAAAGAGTGTAAATAAACTGTTGAAATATTTTCTGTTTTTATTTTTCGATAAACGTTCCTGTCATCTTTTTTAAATTTTAAACAAAAAAAAAAAACGATTCAACCAATTTCTGTAAAATTTATTTTGGATCATGTAATCGGATACCTGAAGACTCATAAGAGATCTTAGCATAAGATCTTCATTCATACTCCTCCTAATTGAAGTAGTTTGTTATAATATGTGACTCAGCCAGTGGCTTAGAATTCGACCTCGATTCGAGGGGTCTCTATAAAATGACTATAAAAAAGTTATGTGCGCTTTATAAAATTAAATATCACCTGCTGTTACGGTAAAGGAAAACACCGTGAGGAAACCGCATACCTGAGAGTTCTCAAAAAAAATGTTCTCAAAGGAATGTGAAGTCCACCAACCCGCAGTAGGCCAGCGTGGTGGACGGCGGCCTACATCCCTCTCATTGTGAGAGGAGACCTGACCCTGTAGTGGGTCATTAATGGGTTACTGACAATATGTCAGTCTTTCTGACATCTTCCCATACTAATGGCAAACGTTAACAAAGTATTCGTACTCGTATATGATGACGATAGTGTACATGCTCGAGGCATCACAACATATTAATACGATAAAAAAAAACCAACAACTATCTATCACAACTGTGTATATTTTTGTTCTACCTGTACTATTAAGACAACCATCAAAAGTAATTACAGCTCTAACAAAAGCCATTACGCCATCACGACAACTCTATCCAGATTAATTTTCTGAGAGAAATTATAATTCAATATCTCCGTCATTATTACAATTAGAAGTTAACCGGGAGTCCGTTAATTACGAATACCTAATAATATTAACAAGACAATGGCTTTCTCTTTGAAATGCTCATCTTATTTTCTTGATAATTTCCGAGAACTGAAGTCCAACTGCTTTTCACTAAGTTTCACATTGTAAAAGTTGTTAAGCTTTTAGGCCGCGGTCAGTATGGACGCGATTTCTTACGAATTCAACTCGTGGGTATATAATATACGTTTACGGCGAACAAACCCGACCTATCAAATACTTTGGGAGGACTCACACTGCATGCGAGTTTATCGTTCATCAACTCATTCGCGCGCAGTGTGAGCACTCCCATAGTATTTCAAAATGCGTTGAATGAAAAACTTCGTTTAACTGTAACAGTTAATAAAAAGCAAAATTAAAAATTTTGAAAAGGCCCACAACGTTTAACGTATAATTTAAAAAAGATAAAATATTTAAAAAGAAACCCCGATTTGAAAAATAAGAAATTGAACCCAAAAAATCCGCTGAGGGCTGCTAAAAATAAGTACCTATAGCAATTAAATATTTCCAAATTATTCACGTTACTATAAAACTAGTTCATTTAATGGCAGCCCCGGACGTATTCTTTTGGGTTCAATTTCGTGTTTTTCAAGTCAGGGTTGTTTTTATTATTTTATCCTTTTTCAATTACACGTTAACCGGAGTGGGGTTTTTCAAAATATTTACTTTTGCTTTTTATTTACTGTTTCAGTTAAACGATTGTCTCGACACTATGTTGCTTCCTATTTCAAAGTATAACATGTTACAATCATTTCTAATTCATTTGAGTGTGAAACATAAATATTTGTTATGTTTAATGTGATTATGATCGGGAGATGCCGAGCTTAGTGATAAAAGTATTTGATTTAGATAGGGAAGTAATAGGACAAAGAGTTTACAGTGTTGACAGAACACAAAACAATATAAAATTGTAGATTTTGCAGACAAACTTGATAAAAGTGTAGCCTAGTTTAAATAACACCCTTTTAAATCTTGACCATATCCATGAATAGTCAAGTGTGACCCACTACTCTCACAGCGAAAAGGATTATAGAAGCCTTAGACGGAAAAGTATAGCAGCCTGACGGCCCTTAGTCAACCACTATGCCCTTTTGCGAGTTGGTGGACTTCACAAACGTTTGAGAACGATATGAAAAACTCTTAGGTTAAAGACGTTTCCGATGTTTTTCTTTGCCGTAACAGCATGTGACATGTATTTTTCAAAACGCTAACAAATGTTAAAATGGTTGCTTGTGAAGTAAAAATTAATTATTTTTTCCAAAAAGGGTTAACTCACTCCCTTTAGCCATTCTGTACATGCCTCTTCAATATCTCTGACGCATAAAAGCGTAGTCAAATGAATTACAATTACTTTTACACATGCAAAAGATAAAGTTATATGTGTAGTTCAAATTGATGGCAAAACAGCGAAGAAGCCTGTCTGCTTATCAAATTTAAATATTAATTAATAATTTATTTTGCGAATGATTCTATAGAACACCGAAATGACAGAAACAGAATATACACAAGTTCCTGTGAAAGATTGTGGACAAAGTAAGTGACTAAAGTATTCTTAAATGTGCTATTTGAATAAATAAGGAGACCTCACGTGTTGGACTTTTATGAATATCTTATAAATTTACAATATTCGCACCCAATAGAAGATAACTTGTCATTGTAGTTCGTAGAAAACACAAGTTACCTCAAAAGTATTCGCTGAGGCCGTATACAACTGGTCTACCCTTACGAACAGTGCTTATGGTGTAGGTGTAGGTCGCCTACGCACAAGAGCCTTAGTTACTGCAGGGTGCCTATTCTTGGGTCTTGGAAACTGTGAATCTGAACTCATTCAGAGTGACACAAAAGACAAAAAAATCAAAATTATAAAGATACATATTATTATGAAATGTAATTGGATTATTTCACAAATGAAGCTTTATTTTTTATTTGCAGAAGTACCAGAGAGACCAAGCAAGTACGGATACGGAGTACGGCATGTTCAATCATTTCTATTCTTCATGAGTCTGTCTCTGGGATACATTGCTCGAGCACATATAGGTGTGACAATTGTTGCTATGACAAATTTGCCTACAAAAGAAACTAGTTTAAAAGTTAACAGTACGATAGAGTCGATCGCAATAATTAATCCACACTTTAACGTAAGTCAAGAGGAAGAATATTATACTAGTCAAAATGCAACATTAATGAATGTTACTAGATTTGTAGTTGGTGCTAAGAAGTTTGATGAAGAAAATCAAAATGTAACAAGTCATAGACCTGAAGATGAAGCCAACTCAGTTGTTAAAGACGATACTGGAAGCATATGGAATATTTATCGAGTAAGTGTTAAAAAATGAGTATCATGTGCTGTAATGATTGATTAAAACCTTGTGAGGAAATTACATGTCCCATATAAAAACCTTCTCAAAGATTTGTGAAGTTCACAAACACCCAATACTTTCACGAGTATAACGCGGCGCCGTGAACCTACTCCATGAAACTTGCACTAATTACATACTATTCTAGGGTATTGGTTTTAATGCATACAATTATTTCCAATTGTATTCCTTAACGCGAGCCATTATTTTTCTTAACTGGCCAAGAATTTTTACTAAAGAACAGTCAGCTTTAAGCGAGCTTTGGTATTGTAACTATACGCGAGATAAAGGATACATTGTTCTAGTCCCAAATTTATTAGTATGTGAGCTGAACCAATGCCAATTACAGCCGATGTTATATCGCATCAGAGGTTCATTATATTGTGCCTTCTATCTAGTATATCATTATTATCACTGTATTAAATCGTAACCGAGACCGCCATTAATTCATATTAATAGCTGATAGCCGAAACCTCTAAATAAGTTACTATGCTGTCGACAGCTCATTCGTCAATACAATGTATTAATAGAGTTTCGGGATAGTGGGCAACTGTGGGTTTTAATTCGTAATTAGTGCTTTATGTTTACTGTTAGTAGCTAAAATTTATGACACAATCTTGACATTTACAGCTACTCATTCAATTATGTTGTCGACTGCGTACGTGAGTGACAGCTCAGTAGAATTAGTTCCCTTATTTGGCAGGTCCGGGTTCGAATCCAAGTGACACAATGATTTTCCTAAGTTGAAAATTCACATACATTTTAAAATCTAATGTCACCCGATATTAGCACAGGCATGCGAAGGGCCACATTCAGTACCAGCCTGGTAGACTAAGGCCAACATCCTTCCCATTCTAAGAAGAGACCTAATCCAGCAGTGAGTAAAGAATTGATTGCAGAAGAATTCCAAATCCTCAGCTCAGCTCTCATATAAAAAAGCCTAGGTTAGGCGATGAGTTTGAATAATATGAAACACATCTTTCATCAATTATTCTGTTAACGAATGTTTTTATGCAAAATTTGAAGTAGACCAAGTAACCATGTTGTTCCATACAAACTTTGCCCCCGCCTTTTACCCCTCTTGAGGGGTAAAATTTTAGAGAATCCTTTATCAGATACCTACGTCATACAATTAACACACCCTCCAAGTTTCAGGTTTCTCCGATCAAGAGTTTAGGCTTTGCTGATCAGGACAAAGCTATATGTGTATAGATAAATGATGACTACCTGTATAGTTCATATTTCTTTTTCAGACCTACGACTGGCCGAAGTCTACCCAAGAAATGATATTGGGTGCGTTCTTCCTGGGCTACTTCATTATGATGTTTCCGATGGGGCTGGTCTGCCAGCGCTTTGGAGGGAAGCTGCCATTGCAGATAGCCCTGTTCGTGAATGGAATAGTTTCGTTAGTGGTTCCATGGCTGACGGCTTGGGTAAGATATTAGAATATATGTGTGTATTACTTTCTTTATGTATCTAGAAAGAAACGATAAATGATAGACAGTTGGTAGTCAGTACAATATTCATCGTTTTACCAATTTCTTTTAGTTTTAAGATCTTACAAATATTGAACGACAATTTACCTATGTACTTCAACCAAATGTTTTCTTCCTTTTTCAGGGTGGATGGAACGTGCTCTGCGCGTGTCGAGTATTACAAGGGTTGTCCCAAGCGGGCACATACCCGGCTATTCACACTTTACTGGCCAATTGGATACCAGTGAGCGAACGTGGTGCATTGGGCAGCTATGTATATACAGGTGAAACGACAAAACCATAGTCAAAAGTAATCAAACTGACGCACTGGCGAATCACTTGCCGTCGTCTTCTTCTTCTTTTCGAATCTTTTCAATCCACTGTTGGATATCCTCCCCTAATCTTCTGGTCCCCTTGAATCCAACGGTTTCCCTTTACGGTACCGGTACGTACCTGTCGTCGCCGGTCGTCATTTGAGGACCTTTCTTCCCCATCGGTTAACGGTGCTTCGAACTATGTCGCCAGCCCATTACTTCACGATTCTAGAAACTTAAAACACGAATATGAGACCCTGTTATTTGCAACGTTTTCAGATTAGATATTGAATGTATTTTTTACAATAAATCAAACTAATGTCCAGAAATCAACCAAAATTGTTTTGGAGACAATAATTAAATTTGCGCTTTTGAACGCTTTCTAGCCTTAAAATAAGTTCATAGAATACCTGGGACGGTATCTAGAAGTATAAGAGAAGTAAAAGTGCACCTGCGCCAATTTAGAAGGAAATGAAATTTTAGCTTCCACGAAGACAATATTAGATAATTAGATTCATGCTACGCGGTCCCGTTTACTTTGCACCGTAGAGAACTAACTTTTGTGAGGTTCAGTGATTCAAATAAATTTTCACCAATTAGTTCTAATGAAATGACATCTCATTAGAAAATACAAGTGGAAATTGACGATTAATCATAATTATGGGTATCAGAGACTTCGTAAGTTTTTAATAAATGTGAAGATTAGAAGACGAATAGGTACTTTTAGATAATAATAAATAATAATAATAAATAAATATCGTGGAACAACTAACACACGGCCATCTGATCCCAAAGTAGGCAGTGAGCTTGTGTTATGGTAACCAGATCGCTGATAAAAATACTCCAATAACAAAATCCAAACCTCAACAGCACTATCCAAAACTCAACGGTTTTCAAGATAAATGAGTTTAATTGAATTTGTGGATAAGTCTCTTTAAGGCAACTAAAATGCTTACTCTGTAAACAAAAATGTTTGAACGTCAAGCAGTATCTGATATCAGCCTATCTTCTATTGATAGACTAATTTTTGTCGTCTTTTCCTGGGGCATTATGACATCAACATGTTTAACCTTCTTAGCTGCTTAAATCCTCTATGAAAACAGCATATCTGCTGATGGATTAAATTTAACCGTAATTTTATCCGGGTTTGCCAAGTCATGGGCGGCTATGAGTGACAAGCATTATTTAGAATTTTTAACAATCCATTTTCATGCTTATCAGGATCGGGTTTCGGCACCATCGTAGCCTTCCAGCTGGGTGGAATCTTGGCAGACAGTCGCTGGGGCTGGCCCTCCATCTTCTGGTCTACTGGTCTACTGTGCCTCGCTGGATTCGCCCTTCTCACAATATTTGGTGCCAAAGACCCCGCTCAACATAAATCCATTTCGTACGAAGAAAGAAGTTTCGTGTATGGACATTCAGGAGATGATAGTAAGAAGGTTAGTTTTATTACAAGCATGTGGTAATCTAAAAATTATATCACCATAGTGTACAATTTCTATAAATACTGTAATAGTGTTATCATCTTTTGACGACATTGAGCTGCATTTGATCTAATAATAACTGTTGTTAAGATATTATTAAGATAACAGTTACTTATATCAGATGCATTGTTATGCCTTATTTATCAATATCAATAGTTCTAATAAAGTTGCTGAGTCTGTATGAAAAGTAAATCATCCGAATCCAGTCGTAATCTATCGTAAGACTAATTTTAGCGGTGTCTTCATCGGGGCTTGTGACATCATCAGCTTTATCATCTTAGTCGCCTCGACCTTATATGAAAATTATATTATCTTCTGCTAATACATTAATCTAAACAGTACTTTCATCCGCGTCTACTATGTCAAAGGCGGTACCTTTTTTTGGGTTTGCACTGCCACCGGTGATTTTCTTTAAGTCTTTTTTAATTCTTTCCTTATGCAGAAGGCCAAAACGCCTTGGAAGAGTATCCTGACATCGAAGCATGTGTGGGCGTGCCTCAGCGCACACGTGGGCTCTGGTGTGAGCTTCGTGTTCTTCTTCTCTCAAGTCCCCACTTACATGCACGCCATCCTGCAGTTCAATATCAAAAGCGTGAGTAATTTCGCGTTAGACCGTTGATTTATTCATTCACAAATTTCTGTATTTATAAAAGTAACCACATAGTAGCCGCTTTATGCTCACAAAGTTTTGCCTTTTTAAAAGTACTAGGATAGCAGTAAAGCTTTACTGCTTTAAATACGTTTTAAGTCAGTGCTTTGCTCTCTTTTGACATGAAACTGGTGATTTTCATGGATCCAGTGTACCACTGCAATGTTTTCCTGCGAATATTCCTACAAGAATATTACAAGGGGTCTTTATGTTAAATTCAGTTGATTTGTTACTATTGTTTTATTGAGTGGAGTTTCATCTTGGGGGTGAGTGTAGGAAAAGTTGCACACATGCACAGTATTTAGAATTGGATGAGAATTTATGTCCTCTAGAGAACAGTCCAAGACATAAACAATATCTATTGCAAACAGAAACTAATAAAGTTTAAATCACACTGTTATTTATCTTTAAATTCAGCTATTTCACTGTCATTGCTTAATAAGATTATTTCCATGTTTAGTTAGCTTAAAGCCAAGTTCTGTCCGCTAGGCCATTAATATTAAACTTCAACTCTAGCAGTAGTCAACACAATACTGCACTGTACAGTGTCATGCATACATATGCAGTTCCGTTTGCGTTATAGTGCAATTCGTCTCTTTAATAGCTCACACAACGTACGTTGTTGGAAATATTACAAACTAGCTGTGCCCGCGACTTCGTCCGGCTGGAATTTAACAAAAAAATTATTGTTTAGTTAAAATAAAAGTAGGCCAAGTTACTCCTTATTACATCAGCTATCTGCTAGTGAAAATCCCATCACAATCGGTCCAGCCATTACAGATATTACCCGGAACAAACAGGCAGACAGACAGACAAAAATTGTAAAAAAAGGTTATTTTGATATATATACTGTATATGCATACATAATTATGCATTTAGTAAAAAGCGGTTATTTTTATATTACAAAGTGACACTCCAATTTTATTTATTTGTATAAATGGAGGTAGTTTGTTAGTTATAATCTTTAGCAGTCTAAAATAATCGCTGTTGTCTTTCAAACATCCTTATTTTACCCCGTGTCCTGCTCGTAATTACCATATCGAACGTCATTTCGAACAGATTGTTGTATGTCAATGTCGTTTTCAATTAAGACACCTCAATACAGAGCCCTGTGTTTAAATTTTGTTGCTCGGTCGGTTATGTCAGCCAATTAGCACAGAGCTTTAGAATCACAAACAAACACTTCCATTTTGTTCTTATATACAGATATATGAATGACATACAGACACACGTCAACTAAAACTTGGTGATAAGACGTCACTGTTCATACAAGGAACCATAAAAATAACTAAGTAGGTAACTATATTTAATTTTAAAATTATGTAAGACAAAACAAGCGAAGTGAATAATCAGAAAAGTTTGTAAATATTCTTATCTGGGTGTCAGAAGCAATTTGCGTTAGCTAATATTAATTTTGTCCTTATCTATTACTACTGGGTATTACGGTTGGTTTGATGATTCTCTACTTAACTACATAATATGAGTTTGTACAAATAACCCTGATCTGAAAGGCTGATTTTGAGTAAGATTTCAAGAAGGGGTGTTACAAGTTTGACGTGTCTGTCTGTCTGTTTGTCTGTCTGTCGTGTGATTCGGTCGTGGCACCGTAGCTCGCGAACGGATGAAGCGATTTCAATTTAGTTTTTTTTGTATGAAAGGTGAGTTACGGGCGAGTGTTCTTAGACATGTTTGATGAAAATCGGTTGAGTCGTTTAAAAAAGTTGTGGGGGGTGAAAGTGGGGAAGAATAACCGAATGTCTGCAAATATAATCGAGTGGGGTCTCAAATGAAAGCGCATCGCGTGCACATTATAAAATAAATTATATTCAATGAAAATTGTCGTTATTGTGTCGGGGTTTTTTTTAAATTTTCAAACAATATGTTATCATACAACTCTTTTATTGTTTCTTCCAGAGCGGTCTGCTGTCGTCTCTGCCCTACATCACGGCGTTCTTCGCGACAATCGCTTTTGGTTACCTCTCCGATTTCTTGACCAATAAAAAGATTATTACTCTGAAGACGGCAAGAATAATCAGCAATACAATTGGTAAGTTTAAGACTTTTTGCAGTATATAATTTCTTAGTTAATAATCTTTTATTGTTATGTACATGCCAAATTTGTGTACAACTATTTACATAACTTATAACAAAAAAAGAAATAGAATAAAAATAAATAAAAATAAAATTTTATAAATAAAAAAATGATTCCAAACCACTGATTTATTTATTTTTTTATTTTATTTTAGACTTTTTTATTTCTTTTATGATTTTAAGTAATTACGGTCATTACGGTCATTCGTATAACTATTACGGTGATAGGCCGGCATAGAATTCGACTTCTTTCGAATTCAAGTGGCAAATTACTGTAAAAAAAGTTATGTGCGCTTTATAAAATTAATTATCACCTGCTGTTACGGTGAAGGAAAACATCGTTAGGAAACATGCATGCCTAAGAGTTCAAAAAATAATGTTCTCAATAGCATGTGAAATCCACCAACCCACAGTAGGCCCGCGAGGGGGACTAAGGGTTACATCCCTCTCATTGCGATAAGGAGACCCGACCTTGTAGTGGGTCTTTAATGGGTTACTGACATGACATTTAACATAATTGCCTAGATTTAAATCAGCACTGCAGCCTTTGAACAATCGCATCAAACCTCAAAGTGAAATATTCGCCTCAATTTTTTTCCACAGATATTTAACACAATATTTCTTTACAGGGGCTTTCGGCGCAGCGATCTGTGTGTCCATCGTATCATACACCGAGAACAAAACGCTTGCTGTCATTTTATTCGTTTTGTCACTTTCTTTCCACACGGCATGTCACACTGGGTGGATGGTAAGTGGCCTTACAATACAATAGAATCAGTTTTTATTGTATACCATCAAAAAATACCTACATAAAAATAAATACGACCGAAATGAAAGAAATGTGAGACTAAAACCGTAAGAAAAATATATGTATAACGGAAGTGACGCCATATATTTGAACTTCTTGTGTCAGCGCGTTGTCACAGACATTAATTATTTTTGTAACAGCACCATCTATCGGTGCATGGTGGTAGTCGATTGCTTTATTGAAGGTATTTGGTTTATTGTCATGTCAGTACCCATTAATGACCCACTACAGGATCGGGTCTCCTCTCACAATGAGAAGGATGTAGGCCGCCGTCCACCACGCTGGCCTACTGCGGGTTGGTGGACTTCACATGCCTTTGAGAACATTTTTTTTGTGAACTCTCAGGCATGCAGGTTCCCTCACGATGTTTTCCTTCACCGTAACAGCAGGTGATATTTAATTTCATAAATCGCATATAACTTTTATTACAAAGTCAATGGTGCGTGCCACTGGGATTCGAACCCGGACCCTTCGATTCGAGGTCGAATTCTAAGCCACTGGGCTATCACCGCTATTTGGTTTATTAATGTGGTTTAACTGTTTACCCACCGATGTCGCCGTATTTAATTTATGTAGGTAGGGGTCCAAATAAAAGATGCCGTCTCCTAATTTTTTTTTTATTTTTTTTAGAACACCCGAGCACCATTACACACAATTGACACAATCCACCATCTTTTTTTTTTATTTCCCACATGTATATTAAAAAGAGCTGTATCGATATTTCTAAAACATTTTAAATTATACGAATTACGAAGTCGCAATTTATTTTCTCATAGTTCGGACCCAAGGATTTCTCGTGCAGGGATACACACGCGGTGTATATTATCGAAGGAACTTCGTTCCTACCTGGTGTCTCATGACGCCACATACACCTCCTACATAGACCTGGGTCCCGTTACCATTTTTCATCACCATGTTCTTTCTTTTCAGATCAACTACATAGACCTAGCTCCGAACTACAGCGGTGCTCAGATGGCCTTCGGTAATACGCTCTCCAACAGTGTGGTGGTGGTCTTGCCATTCATCGTTTCCAGCGTGGTCACTGATGTGGTAAGTCCTTCTAATCGTATAGAGTGAGAATGAGAATGAGAAGAGGCACATAACTAACCGCGTTAGCACACTTCGAAATCGAAGTGGCGAAATCGATCGCGATTTCGCGGCGGGAGGTGTGCTACCAGCGTAAGTTGTGTGCTGTCCGTAACCCGTTAATGACCCACTGAAGGGTTAGGTCTTAAGTATGAGAAGAATATAACGTAGTCCACCACGCTGGCCTACTGCCCGTTGGTGGACTTCACATACCTTTGAGAATATTTGTTGTGAAATGTTTTGCTTCACCGTAACAGCAGGTGATATTTACTTTTATAAAGCGCACATAAATTTTTACAAAGTCATTGGTGCGTGCCACTGGGATTCGAACCCTGGCCCCTCGATTCGAGGTCCAATTCTAAGCCACTGGGCTGTCACCGCTATAGTACGATGATATTTAGAAGCATTTTGAAATCCTTTAATCCTAAATTTCAATCTTATTTCTGTTTTCAGACGGACAGGTACCAATGGCGAATTATGTTCTTGCTGATAGCAGGACTATGTTCTGTGGTCAATGTTTTCTACGTGTTCTTCATGTCTGCTGATGTTCAAGAATGGAATGACATCCCGGAATCCAAAGGTACGGTCTCAGAACCTATAAAAATATCATTTTTGTATTTGAAGGTAAACAATAATTTTATCCCGTAATAAATCAACGTATCCTACCGCTTAAATTCATTCATTAAAGTTGGTATTTGTTATTTAATCTCGAATTTCAAACAAATAAACATTTCAGACATAAACAGATAATTTTAGTACAACATTTAAATGTTTTTTTGTTTTCAGAATCAGAAGAAGTCAAACTAGAAGAGCAGTCAGTGAAATAGTGAGAAGTATACTTGTAAATCGACAAAAAGTATTGTAAATAAACTGTTAAATCATAATAAATTTCATTTAATAAGAATGCATAATTATTTAGTTGACTAAACATCCCTAATTAAAATAAAATCCTATAAAGGTGTGACTTGCCTTCCTATTAACATCCTTTCTGCCTCACTTATCAAAAGGATCTCAACTTAGTCCTTACTTAAAAAAAGCGGTGATAGCCCATTGGCTTAAAATTTGACCTCGAATAGGGGTTCGGGTTCGAATACCAGTGGCACGCACCAATGACTTTGTAAAAAAAGTTATGTGCGCTTTATAAAATAACGATGAAGGAAAACGTTTTGTGGAAACCTGCATGCCTGAGAGTTCACGAAAAAAAATGATCTCAAAGGTATGTGAAGTCTCACATGGGAAGACGTCAGCCAGACATCAGCCTGTCAATATGACATGCTAATGACTGAATGGTGTTCACCAATGCCTCGAGCAGTAGGTAATTAGAATAGGACGATGTTAAGGCAGAGTCACAAACAAGATTGACGGTTACCGTACGAATACTTTGACGATAGTGTTCAATTGTTCATACTCATGGCACAGATGCACAGAGCACCTTGCATTTCGTAAGATATATTTAGAATATAGAAGTATAATAGGCATGATGACTAATTTTCAAAATCTCTTCTATGATATTCAGAAGTTTCGATTATGTCTAAAATATATCATATTTTTGTAGAAAATTAAGGTTTTTGTGCAATAAAAGTACATTTAAATTTTAAGTTTCAAATTCATTCCAAAACGCTCGCCCGTGTCATGGCGTCTGTCATTACGTCACGGCTCAGTAAAAATGCAGAGATCGCGTATAATATGCTTACGAAAAAAAATGACGTTTACTGAGACGTGACGTAAATTGACGTAATTCGCTTTGATGGGTGTTTAAGCTATCATGGCGGATTGTTGTATTTTGTAGATTTATTTTAACAAATAAATTATTAATCTCGACATTAATAAGAGAATAAATACATGTTTCAAAATCTTTGAATCTTATTTCATTAGATCAGATAAATATTTTGGCGATACTTGATTACTGTCATCATGCCTATTACCTACATTATAAAAGAATTCGTTATGGCGTGCTTTCATAGTAAATTAATAATAAACAATGATAAAATTACACTAAACATTTTAAGCCATGAAGAAACCAAAGATAAATTGATTACTATTTTTAATTTCGAGCCATACTTCTAACATTCGTCGCAATATATATAAGCAAACAAATTATAACAAATTACTTTTATTACCTACGACTTAAAAGTATAACAGAAATGATAATTTCCTGTAGATGGGATATTTGATACGTAATGGAACAGATAAAAAATCTCTAGTACCCCATTTCACGTGATAGAAAAAAAGCTTAACCGATAGAGATGTAGTATTTAAACAAGATAAAATTGTCACATACATGCAGATGCGATACAAAACGACGATATTCCGGACGCAAATAATTTATTTAAGATAGATACAGTAATTACAGTGAGTACTGAAACAGTGAACTAGTTACTAATAGAGTACAATTTAACATGAAAACTGAAGATAATGGAACCACACCTAAAGTTGAAACTTTTGTGCCTTTTAGTGTATCTGAAGGGACTGAATGCAAAGGTAAAAGCGTCGCTTTTATTGTTTTTACTGTAATTTTTTTACAACAGAAGAGATTTTTGAAGACGCATTAGATGTATGAGCAAACTTATTAAAATGCAGCTTTTTACTAAAATCCCATGTCTTTTTTATAAACAATACAAAGCAAAGAAAATCTAATAAATGATTTTCAGCATTTATAAATTCATCTCAATTTAGAACGAAATAATTATAATTACAGTTAATAAAAACTTTTAGTCCAGCCATTTTGCAAATTTCTTGGTAACTTCTGATAACAAGTTGGGCATTCGTAATTTAATTAAATTTTGTTTTGTGAAAATTGCTTAATAGTTGTTTACAGTCAAATTACGGTGTGGCGTTTAAAAGCCATTTCTCAGTAATTTGGAGTTAGTAATCTCTTTATATTTATTGTCTTAATCCTTTCATTAAATAAATAAGATTTCATTTCTCTATACATAATTATATTATTTAAAGCCAAATTGTCTTTGTATATCTCATTCATCACAGACTAAAGATACATTTAAACATTTAATATTATTGCTAATGTTGACAAATTTTAAATGAATTGGTTTTCACAACCCGACAAGTTGGCTTCGTGCTAATGTGTTGTCTATCTATTTTAAACATGATTCTTAGAGGTTCAATGTTATCCTTTCAAAAGAGATCATAGTTTCTCTGTCAGATATCATGATTTAGGATTTGTTTCTGAAAATATTACTCAAATGTGTGGCGTTCCTCCACAGTCCGTTTTTCACGTACGTTTTTGCCTCGTACATGCAAACTTTGGAACGGTCTTCCGGCTGATGTATTCCCGCAGGACTATGACATGGAGTTCTTCAAGAAGGGCATAAAAAAGCACTCCTTCATAGCCGGCAACGCACGTGCGACCTCTGGTGTTGCACGTGTCAGTAGGCGACGGTGACCACTTACCATCAGGTCCCGTCTGTCTGTTTGCTTGCTCTACTTATAAAAAAAATGCCTTGAATGTATTAGGAGCTAATAGAATACAAGAAGACTGTTTCTAAACTATACAAATAATACGAATATAAAGAAATATTTTAAACAGTTAAAAGTAAAGTGAAGACAATTCTTTTTCAGGATGGGGAAAGAGACATCAGCAATGTTTACTACTATTTTTTGCATTGACGACAGCGTATTCAATGCGGACGTGCATGGGTCTGTCACTCGTAGCCATGACGGAGAGCACACACCATGTCTCCTTACAACTACACGTATTAAATACTAGTTCAAACATAACTAGCAATGTAAATGCGATGCTGATGGTTCACAATAATGTAACGAACAATACTCGTGTTTTAGCTGAAGAGAATGACGTTGGTGGATTTCTTTTGATCCCTCCGGTAAACGATTTTCATTTGTTGAATTATTTAGTGTAAAGCTAATTCTATTCTATGACTTATGGTTGCATTTTCGTCAATGCGCCATACTGGGTTTGATTCCCGAACATGAATTTTAGTGTCCAGTTATAAGAGGGTCCAGAGATAGGGAGTCAGGACTCCTAAAAGAACTCGATGAGTATAATCGATTCGATTTTTTAGCTATCGAAATATGAATAGTTCAAATAATAGGTAGGAAACGTAACGTGTCGTATATCAAATTTCTTATTTTATAAAAACTTAATCTCACTAGATTTTCAGATAGCAGAAAATCATAGTTATCAATAAATAAACAATTTTCGAAATGACTCGTTTTTCGATAGCGTTAGTGTATTTATTTTAAATTTATCATTGTTTGATTATTTACATTGTTTCAAATGTTTTTTTCGGGCCTTTTATTAGTTTAGTCCCAAATTCCCAACACAGATTTTTTTAATATCTCAATTCAAATGTTTGATCCAACAAAAAATGCTCGCAACTAAAAGCTTACGAGTACCTTAAACAACCGTTTGTTATAGGTGATATTTTTTTAAATTAAGTATTATTTAATTTTATAAAGCGTACATAACTTTCTTACAATGTCATTGGTTTTCGGCCAGTGGGATCCGAATCCGGACCCCTCGATTCGAGGTCGAATTTTAAGCCACTGGACCATCACCGCTTCTTTTCTAAGCTATTAAGCCGTTCATTAAGTGTGCACAAATTGTAACTACCTGATAATGAATAAATGGTTTTGCATTTTGAATTTTTGCTCCCTTAAATTTCACGTTGTATTTTACGTTACTTCCAGTATCCAAAGTTCGACTGGGATAAGAAGACCCAGGATATGATCCTCTCCTCCTTCACCTGGGGCTACATGGTGCTGCAGATCCCAGCGGGACAGCTGGTCCACCACTTCGGGTCCCGGTACCTTCTGGCTGGTTCCCTCCTAGTCAACAGCCTCATGTCTATACTGACGCCTTGGGTGGCTTATTATGTAAGTTTTTATTTTATTTTAAAACTAGCCGAGGCCAGTTTGGGCGCGACTTCGTACGAATTCAACTCGTGCGGATGTGCGTTCACGCACGAACGATCGCGACCTTTGAAATACTATGTATCAATATTTATTTGTGAGCGGATGGCAATGCGGCGATATTGACACACACGATAGCTGTCACGTGTGTTCCTTTATTGGGCCTAGTCATACTGCATCATAGAATAATTCATACTTATTTTTAAAAGAGTGCTGGGAGTTTTTTTCCGCCCGCTTTTTTCTCCTAGTCTACGTTTTGCCTGAGGGGCGATCAAAGCGGATGTTTGTATAATGTTAAATGTATGACGTTCATTAAGTGTGCATAAATTGTACCTAATAATGAATAAAAGCTTTTGAATTTTGAATTTTTTTGAATTTTATGGGAGCGGTCATTCTGCGCGCGATTACTTCTGACTAAATCGCACGCAATTCGTAAGAAATCGAATCAAAAGGTTATAAATTACTAGAATTTTATCCAAATTTGTTCAGCCGTTAGATTCAGCCGTAGTAGATTGATTTTTGATTCACCTTTTATGGATGCATTATTTTAAAATGTAGTATCTATCTTTCTTATAATCATAACATTCTCGTGTCACAATGTTAGTTACGAAACTCCTCCGAAACGGCTTGACCGATATTTATGAAATTATATATGCATATTCAGTAGGTCTGAGAATCGGCTACTGTCTATTTTTCATACCTAAGTGATAAGGGTTGTCCACCCCTAACAACTTTATTTTATTTTTTGACACAAATTTTTATTTTTTTATTTTTCAATAATGTAGCATCAAAAAATACATACAACCCTTAATTTACACCCTTATTTTTTCAAAGTCATTTTAGTAATTCAATAATTTTTCATCCCGCTCGATAACTGCAAAACAACGTTTGCGGGGTCAGCTAGTATAAGATATTTTCTTATTTTCAGGGAGGCTGGGCGCTTCTAGTGGTGGGCCGGACCGTTCAAGGTCTATCTCAAGCCTGCATCCTGCCTGGACTGCATAGGTTTCTGGGAAAATGGGCCCCCGTGGAGGAAAGAGGAAGATTGTCGGCATTTATATTTGGAGGTGATTGTTGAATCTGAATCCTTTATCCCTCCTATGTTCATAGCCACTTGCGGTCACCCATCCAGATACTGACCGCGCCCGAGGTTGGTAGCTTTTTCGATCGCTTGCGAGATCGCAAACTTTTTTTTATAAGTAGAGCAAGCAAACAGACGGCCACCTGATGGTAAGTGGTCACCGTCGCCCACTGACACGTGCAACACTAGAGGAGTCGCCAGTGCGTTGCCGGCTATGAAGGAGAGCTTTTTTACGCCCTTCTTGAAGAACCCCCTGTCATAGTCCTGTGGGAATACATCTCTCTCTCTGCAATTCTCATCTGAATCTCTCCCAAAGCAGGGGAGACCTGGTGCATACTCCATCACGCTGCTCTAATGCGGATCAGTGTAGAAACGGATGTTTTCAAACCGGGTCTCCGACAAAGTTTAACGACTGCTATCGATACGATAATGAGTATCTACTCAAGCGTCGGGACCATGCGCGCTTCAAGTCTTTGGAGACTCACGAAGCTGTCGGTCCCGGTTGCTATTGATACGATAGCAGTCGTCAAACCTTGTCGGACGCCCTACGGTTTAAAAACATCGCACACGGGTTTGACCACTAGTCCGTTTTAACAGCAATCCGCATTGGAGCAGCGTGGTGGAGCACGCTAACTCCTAAGGCCTCCCTGTTTTGGGAGAGACCCGCGCCTAACGATCAGAATAACGCCTAATCACTCCTACTTCTAACGGACACCACAGTGTGAAGGGCATGTAATGAAAATAAATTATGTAAATAGGCGAAAGTGCGATATATTTGAAGCTCTAATCACACAACCATTTCGAATATTAAAAAATAACTTCTCACATATTTCTCGTCTGAAGCGAAACGCGAGGTTTGTCGCAATTACGCGAGTTCGCAAACAAATTGCCGTTTCTCGACACGTATATTGAGACTAGAGATGCGCCGAATAGCGGTAACCGAGTAACGAAATAACGAACACTATTCGGTTTAACCTTCACCGAACCGAATTATTCGGTTGTAATTAAATGTTGCAAGGAGTGATGAAGCCTAGTGGCTTAGAATTCGACCTCGAATTGAGGGGTCTGGGTTAAAATCCCAGTGGCACGCACTAATGACTTTGTTGAAAAATTATGAGTGCACTTTATCAAATTAAATATCACCTACTGTTACGGTGAAGGAAAACATCGTGAGGAAACCTGCATGCATGAGCGTTCACATAAGGGATTACTGATAAATCGTGAAAAAGATTTCGAATACATCGAATACCGAATACCAAACGAATATTTGGCGCATCTCTAATTGAAACAGTAGCGTCAGCAGTGTATTCGTTTTGTACAAATTGCTCGTTTAGATTGAGCAAAACTCAAGCCTGGAATTGCTAGACATTAGAATTTGAACCCGTTTGCTTTTGTTATGCTGGATTTTTTATAAATCCGCCAATATCGTAAAAGGAACTCGATGTTGCTGAATGTTTGTGTTTTACGTTCAGTACACTTTCGTTTGCTGTCTCAATGATAAGACTCACACACTACAAAGTTTTCCACGAATGTGTATGGGTTGCCATTAGCAATTGACTAAAATCAGCTGAATAGATAACAATATGCAACGATTGACGTGGTAACATTGAAAATATACACAAATCGTTCTAATGAATCATTAGGTACTCTAATTTTTTACTCTGTAGTGTTTTCAATCTTCACTTTTCATGTTCTGAATTTCAATTCTTAAAATATTTCAAGTAACAATCCTATAATTTTCTTCCTTCCTTCCTTCCTTTCAGCCCTTGGCAGTCCACTCCTGGTCATGGACCTCCTAATCGACGCCACTCCGCCCGGTCCTGGGCCCCCTGAATCCAACTGTTTCCCGCTGCCTTTTCAGGTCATCAGGCCACCTGGTAGTAATAATTTTGTGATCAATTGTAATTAATATATTTTTATTTTACCAGGTCAAGCATTAGGCACAGTCTTGGGCTTTCCCCTCACTGGTTTCATCGCCTCTTCGCCCCTGGGCTGGCCCGGGATCTTCCGCATGTACGGGGTTATCTCCGGGATCGTAGGAGGCTTCATCTGGTGGCTGACTGCTGACAGTCCGTCTGAGCATAAGAGCATATCAGCGGCTGAGAGGCGTTACATCGAGGAGAAGTTGGGACAGACGGCTGGCAAGGTAAGATTGTGGAACCAAATCATGGTGAGTGGTAAAACGGGGAATTAGTGATAGGAGCTTGAGCTTATTATTATTTTTTATTGAGTAACAGAAGGGCAGGCCTCCTGATGTTATGTGATGTAGCGGCGCGATACCTACAGTGATATGAGCGCGTCTCACATGAAATGCTGACCACGCATGACGACGCAAGCAGTTAATGTAGTAAACAATATAACACGTCACACGTGTCACACCGAACTGGTCAATCGGAAGATGTATCCTCAAACGCGCAATTAAAGTTCCATAGAATCTGAGCATAATATAATTATACGCGGTCCCCAGGCAGTGACATCGTCTGGAGGGAGATGTGCCCTTTTTCAAATTGGTGACCCCGACGTGACGTCACTGTAATCCATGGACGCGATTAAATAAAGATAAATATCTTATCTGGGGTTGAATAGTGCTTAGCTACTTATGAGGACCAAGATGTTCATCCCATATAAAATGTTCCTAGCAACTATTCCTCCCTAGCTGAAACACAAAACAAAAAATGTTGCTTTACGACGGATTAAAAGGCTAGTGGTAAGTTACCTCCCCGGACGAGCTACTATGGACCTACCTTCTGAAAAACTAATTTTAAAACATATTTCATTAAGAATACAGTACCCGAATTGCTTTTTGTTGCTATTAAAAAAAAATTATTCATTTACAAATCCATAAAAATTTAATCAGTTGACTAACAAGGACGTAAAAAAAGGCAACGTTTTAAGAGTTAAGCAAAAGTGCCTTTCGAAATCGAAATTTTTCGATTTGGAGGTCATGTTTCCAATTACAATACATGCCTTTTGAACATCGTTGGTAATCGTCCGATACGAATTTTGTCTAATGGAAGATTTCATTTCATTAATTTATTTACTTCAAAGAAACAAGCGAAGCGAAGCGCGCAAAGCCTCGCTTCTTGAGTAAATTGCAAACGATCGAAAAAGTTCAGCAACGTCAGGCGCGGTCAGAACCTTGGTGGGTGACCGTTAATGGCGAATAAAATGCGCGCTTCTCGTTAAACGTTGTCGTAAGCCCTAAGAAAAAGCCTAAAAAAGCCGGTCATTTATGGGAATGTCCGTGAGAATATATTATAATAAAATTCCAATAGAAATTCAATCCCTGCCTTTTCACAAACTTAAACAAACTATCAAAGCAGTCCTGTGCCTATTATGAAACTAAGGACTATTTAGAAGATAAGAAAGGGTGAGATTGAATAACTTCACTATAGGCTATTCCTATACACCATGTATCAATATTTTTTTGTGAGCGGATGGCAACTGGAACGATATCGACACACACGATAGCTGTCACGTGTGTTCCTTTATTGGACCTAGTCATACTGCACCATAGAGTAATTTTTATTTACTTTTAAAAGAGTGCTGGGAGTTTTTTTCCGCCCGCTTTTTTCTCCCAGTCCACGTTTTGCCTGAGGGGCGATCAAAGCGGATGAATGTAGGATGTATAATTTATCTGTATGACTTTCATTAATTGTGCACAAATTGTAACTAATAATGGATAAAAGCTTTTGAGTTTGAGTTTGAGTTTATGGGCGGTTTGAAAACATCCGACACGCGTTGGCCACTAGCTCGTTTGTCCACCAACTTGCTCGTTTGTCGGCATTGGAGCAGCGTGGTGGAGGATGCTCCAGGAGGCCCTGTTATGGGGAGAGACCCGTGCCCAGCAGTGGGCCATTAAAGGGTTTAGCCATGTAATTACTCTGTCAACACTTTTAAATTTAATTTGTTTTATAGAAACAAAGGCCAATCCCATGGGGGCACATCTTACGATGCCGTGGTCTGTACGCCATCGTGATGGCCCACATTGGGGCAACGTGGGCTCTGGTGACTCTGTACTCTGAGGTGCCGGCGTTTTTGGACAAAGTGCTCGGCGTCAATATTGAAGCTGTACGTTTTTTCCTTTAAAATAATATTATTTTACTACTACTTTATAACTTACAACACTGACACATTGCGTCTCTTCTGTCTATTCTATCGCTCCTAGGGATGCCCAAACAATGTGTTGTATCGATATATCGCACCGTTACTGTGTCGTGTTCCTTTGTATCGATCGAAAATATCGCTTTCCTTTGTATCGATTTGTATCGTATTAGTCGTTTATTGATTCGCAAATTTTGCGGGTATTTTTTATGGTTTTCTATAATTCATATACGCAAAAAAATTAGTTCTTCTTAAGAATTAAGAATAAAAAGTATAATATCGCATTGTTACCGTATTGTATTTCTTTGTATTCCTGCGATTTAATCAGTGTTTTTTAATTAAAGTGGGTGTTTTTCATGGTGTTCTTTAATTTTTATATCGATATATCGTATTGAGCTGTATCGATATTTCGATATACCTTATCGTAATGGGCATCCCTAGTCGCTCCACAAATCGCCTTACTAAGCCGCATTGCTAGTCCATTTACACAGGTGACTAAAATCGCCTGCGGCTCGGTTATTTCCTTCCAAAATGTTGAGCAGAATAAGAAGAAGGAAAAGAAGGAAAGAGAAGGAAACAAGAAAACGTAAATGTTGGGAAAAAATGCGCGGAAACACCCTCGTGCGCCGGGCGATCGCCTGCAACTGATCGTACACGGTCGATTTTAGTTGCCAGCCGCATGCGGCCGCTGTTCGCGCGACCAGTCAGATGCACCTGCGACCTGCGACTAGCCGAATTGCCATTTAGACGGTCTATTTTAGCCATGCGGCGTAAATCGTGCGGCTTTAGTCACCCGTGTAAACCCCACATTAACTGAGAACGAAAGGTTTTTGAGTAAATTGAGAGGCCAAAGGGCATGGCAGCACTATTTGATGTTTAGCAGTCCCTCCGTCCCATGAGGGCCCAACCACAAATAGAGAAGGAACCTTATGAGATTTGACGACCCAAGTGGCGCAGTGGTTAAGACACCGGTGCGCTGCGCGGAAGGTCCTGGGTTCGATTCCCAGCAGAGCAGAGATTTAAATGACGAATTTGAATTTCTGTTTCCGGTCTGGGTGTGTTGTGTTCTTGTCTTGTGTGTGTCCATGGCACCCACGACACAGGGAATCCTAGTGTGGGGCTATGAGTGTGAAGCGTTATTTTTTTTTACTGTACTTTTTCCTTAAATAAAGTATCCCCGGTGACCATACCTCACCTGACATACAAGACATGAAGAACATGCTGCCTTGTGAAAATGTATGTTTTGGTTTATGTATGTTAGGATGTTCTATTTCATTGGAAAATCGCTAAATTTTTTAACATAGGTAAGTAAGAATTATCTGTAACCCATTAATGACCCACTACAGGGTCGGGTCTCCTCCCACAATGAGAAGGATGTAGGCCTTAGTCCACCACGCTGGCCTAGTGCGGGTTGGTGGACTTCACATGCCTTTGAGAACTATTTTTTTTCTGAACTCTCAGGCATGCAGGTTTCCTCACGATGTTTTCCTTCACCGTAACAGCAGGTGATATTTATTTTTTATAAAGCGCACATAACTTTTTTTTTACAAAGTCATTGGTACGCACCAACTGGCAACGCCACTGGGATTCGAACCCGGACCCCTCGATTCGAGGTCGAATTCTAAGCCACTGGGCTATCACCGCTTTTTTAGTAGGAATTAATTTACCAATATTTTTCTTCTCCTTTTTAGAATGGTTTGCTGTCAGCGCTCCCATACTTCACGATGTTCTTATCCAACTTCTTCTTCAGTTGGTTCACCGACATGCTCATAGTCAAAGGCTACCTTAACCTCACCAATACTAGGAAGCTAGCAACTACTTTAGGTAAGCATATCTGTGATTAATATTTCATTATAAGGGTGGTATGAGCTCTATCGATGTTGATTCATAGCCCCGCTGCTTGAGTAGATCGCAAGCGATCGAAACAATAGGGTGTTACGGCCTATGTCAAAAAGCTTTTTATATGAATTCGTAAGTCATAAAAACCCATAAAAAATTGGAAAAAAAATTTTTGCAAACAAATATTATGTAAAAAAAGACTTTTCAATTTAAATTTCAAAAACCCCCGCGAAAACATGGCCTCGGCCGTCTCGGCGCTGCCGCCATGCTTGTGACGTCACTCGCAGTGTAAACAATACATGTCAGTAAAGGAAGAAAGTTATACTCCATTGTTTATTTACACTGCTAATGACGTCACGCCGATAGCTTGCATGGCGTATAGCGTTTTTGACATTTGAAAAACAGATTAACAAACCTGAATTTTAAAATTGAAATAATAAATGTATACTACATTTTTCAGAACAGAAACCACCATTTTTCACTTGCTTTTAACAAAATCTATCAATATTACATAATTTTGCATTTTTCCTTGCATGGTGCGAAATACCCTATTAAGCAACACCGAGCGCGGTCAATGTCTGGATAATAAATATTGTTTTAGTAATTTAGTAATTTTAGTAATTAATATTGTTTTTAAAACGAAGTATTCACTTGTTTTGCGCTTTGATATTTATACACCTTCCACTATTCCAGGGCAAGCCCCACCAATGATCGGTCTGATAGTGCTCGCGTATGCGCCGAAGAACATCTACATTGTCGAGACGTTGTTGGTGCTCATTTGTTCTTTCAACATCGCTGGACATGTCGGCTTTTATGTAAGTAATAGTTCGCGGCACGTCAGTTTAGCGGTGAACGAAACTTGGAGGGGATGCTGCGCATAGGCGGGGCATAGGTACTAATTAATAATAAATAATCTTTAATTTAATCATCTTTGGATCATAACTTAAAATTAAATTAAATTAATTTAAAATAAAAATCAGATTAAAATTAAATTAGAATTAAAATAACAATAATCAAAATTAATGAAAATTAAATTAAAATTACAGTATATCGAAAATAAATAGAAATCAAATTAAAATTAAACTGAAAAGACAATAAATCAAAAAATTAAATTAAAATCATTTCAAATGAAAATAAGGATTAAGAAATAAATAAATAAACAATCAGTCAATAAATTCAAAATAATGTCAAATTAAATTACATTATACATACATTTTTATTTTCTTTTTATGGTACTGTTGCGCACGAAATTGTTATCTCTGTTGATTGATAAATAATTAATTATTCTAACAGTCCTTATTAATAATATAATGAACGTGTTTTTGTTTATCCTGCTTTTGTATTAACACTTAACCTTTTGAACTCCAAGTAAATTTTGTCGTGTTAGTTTGTCGATCGGTTATGTTATCCTATAAAGGCAAACCCTTAATTGTGACATTGTTATTTGTTGATCAGATCAACCACATCGACATAGCGCCTAACTACTCCGGAACACTTATGAGCATAAGCAACTTTGCTGCAAACGTGTTTGGCTCCCTCGCGCCCCTGGTAGCTGGCTTCATCTTGACTGACCCGGTAAGTGTGCAGTACCCTTAGTCTGAGTTTTAGCGATACAGACACGAAACGTTTGTGCGTTTCGTTTCGGATAGATACGTAATTCATACACAGCTTACTACACAGGAGTCCGCAGTGTAATAACAAATAGAGGCAAATATTTTTAGAGGAGTTAAAAAATTTAAAATCAAATCTTTGTATGGAGTGAAAGATATGAATACTATTTATCGTGAGACATTATAATACTAACAAATATTTAATACCTACGGGGTAGTATTAGTTCGAAATTTTACAGTGCATTACGACCAATTCACTGTTATTATGTTTCATGAATATTATTAAACATTGAAAGAGTGTTAATTAAAAATAAAGCAATTTTTGTGATGATTTATCTAATGCTTTGTTAATTTTTTAACTCTTCTAAAAATCTTTTACCTCTGTTGTTTATTACACTGTGCATTTTCGTCTGGTAAGCTGTGTGTGTGTGCGTTTCGTTTCGGAACTGCTAACTCAGACTAAGGGTACTGGAGTTATGCAATTGAGAGCAGAAGATATTATGGTCTGAGTGTTCTTGTCCATGTCACTCACACAGTGAATCCTATTCGGGTAAGGAGAGTGAAGCGTTTATTTCTTATATTTATAGACTGAAAACTTAAGGCCAAGGTCTAACGCTTCGTTCAGTTTGAATGCGAGTAAGTACATATCCTTTTTTGCTAATATTCTTTCATTTTCTTCTGACGATTACGACAAACAGGAAATTCACGGAAATGGCATCTTAATAAGGGCTTTTGAACAAAACTTTCAATGTCATTCCTTAGGTTTTCTTTTTGATTATCGTGTACTGTACGTGACGCGGCAGTAAGAAGTTTTATGGGAATTTTGATGACTTTCTGCCTTTGAATAACTTACAAGTCCCCGTGGGAGTAGACCAATGCTGTAAGCGTGAACGCTATCGTCAAAGTATTCATACTATAGTTAACGTGTGCCATTAGTATGAGAAGATGACATAGGTACTAATTACTGACGTTTACTGTACGAATACTTTGAGGATAGAGTTCATGCTCACGACACTGGTATATTTTGTGGTCTTCAAAAACGCTAATCGGTGATGTTACCGACTGTTAAGTAAAAAAACAATATTAAAAGAAAACTTTTCAGCAGCCCTCAAGAGGTAATTTAAAATTTTAATAGTATTCTTTGTCCATTTTCAGACCGATGAGCTCCTCTGGCGGAAAGTATTCTTCGTGTCAGCTGCTTTATTCTTCATCACAAACGTGGTGTATCTGTTCTTGGGGACAGCAGAGAGGGCGGAATGGGATGATCCTCATGAAGAAGAAGATAAGAAGGATAACGGGGCAATGGAGCCGATGATCAAAAACGGACAATAAAATCAAAATTATGTTTATTGAGAGTTAATAAATTTTGACTAAAATTTTAAAGGTGTACAATTTATTCAGTTGCAACAGCAGGAGCAACAACGTTATAGAGTAAGGGTGCTGCTTAAGATGGACTTTGGGCCTCCCCTATTCGACGCCACTCCGCCCGGTCCTGGGCCCTCTGAATACAACGGTTTCCCGCTGTCTTCTTCAGGTCATCAGTCCACCTGGTCGGAGGGCGGCCAGTGTTCCTTTTGCACAAACGTGGTCGCCATTCGAAGACCTTTCTACCCCGTCGATTATCAGTCCTGCGAAATATGTGGCCAGCCCATTGCCACTTTAATTTGCAAACTTTGAGAGCTATGGCGGTCACCTACGTTCTTCCACGGATTTCACAATTTCTGACTCTGTCACGTAGAGAAATACCAAGCATAGCTCTCTCCATTGCCCTCTGAGCGACTCTGAGCTTGTGAATTAAGCTCAGTAAAGGACCACGTCTCGGCACTGTTTGTAGGTCATCACTGTTTTAAGTTACAGGGTTATAGGTTTTTAATGCCCATTGCCCTTATGCTCTTCGTAAGTAGTTAAGTACTGCAGACGATACACCTTTGGTTGAAAATGTAGTACCTTAGTTTGATTGCGACGATATTACTGAAAGTCATGGTTTAGGTCAAGGCAACTTGGGTGCGATTAATTTCCGCAGCCGCCGGAATTTCATTACGCCCAAAGGGTTATTTATAGGCTAAAGATTTTCGGGAAGAATCCTCTTTTTATGATCCCTTTCAAAGATAGATGTTACTTTTTAATAACTTTGCTAGCTTCAATAACCCTTATTATTTATAGCCTGTTAGCGACCCAATGCAGGGTCGGGTCTCTTCTTACAGTGTGAAGAATGTAGGCCTTATTCCACCACGCTGCCCTCCTGTGGATCGTGGACTTCACATGAGAAAATTGGGGGGTCCATATCCAGCAGTGGACTATGAGCTGAAATAAGGAATATAATGTGCTGTTTAATTAAAAGGATTTTGTGTACGTTGGATAGGTACGTGTAGTGAATTAGTGGTAAACTAAAATTTCATGGTGCGTTTTTATTTTTTTATACCATTTATTGCCTTGTAACATAAAATTTCATGTCGAAGTGAAATTCTACATTTTAAAATTCTACGTGCAACATTTAGAATTTTAAACTGCATCGTCGACAGATATTGTATGTATCATTGAGTTCGTGTTATACCTATTAACTTCACTTCACTTCAACGTCACAAAAACTAGGAAACAAAATGAATGCAATACGAAATTTTAATTCTATAGCAGATTTTTGTAAGTAACTCAAATTATCAAGCTCAAACACTCAAAATGTCGCGTTTTGTTTTAGCAACGTTACAAAGGCAACATATTGTGAATTTTCGGAATATTTAAATTTCTTGTTTAGCGGCTCCGTACAGTTTTTGATAACTAAAACTGCTATTTTATGTACGACAGAAAATAGCACGCTCCGTTTATAGCTTTAAAGCTGCACTCCTTTTGCGAACGTGGTCGCCATTCAAGGACCTTCCTTCACCATCATCATTGGTTCTTTTTCTTACGAACAAAGTGGCCAGCACATTGCCTCATTTGCTCACTTTGAGAGCTGACTGTGAAGACCACTGGCACTATGAAAGACCACGTCTCGGCACCTTAATCCAACACTCGTGCCACACACAATATTTATTATGAGTGTAATTGCTATCAAAAAGTTGTAGGCGCTTTTTATTGACAAAAAAAAAGAAATAACATTTTAGTGCGTAATTGAACGTAAAAAAGATTCTGTTATAAAGTTGTGGGTGTTAGAAAAGCTTCATTTTTACAATGTCATTGGTGCGTGTCACTGGGATTCGAAAACAAACCCCTCGATACTAGGTCGAATTCTAAGCCACTGGGCTATCACGTATGGTGGTCTAAGGCATACATCCCTCATTGTGAAAGGAGACCCGACCCTATAGTAGGTCATTAATGGGTTAGTGATCTAGTCCTAAAACAATAAAATGTATTTAAGTTGTATTTATATTTCTTTGCAACAATCCGCACACGTGGAACGTGTTTTGGTATGGACCCGCCACCCTCCCTTATCTCTCTGAGTAGGTATATACCATAACAACTTATTCCAATAGTGTTTCGCCCCAAAACGGAGCATCATCAGGTGATGTGGACTCTACAACGGTTGGTTGCAACAACCGTTGTAGAGTCCACATCACCTGATATAAGGGAGGGTGGTGGGTCCATACCAAAACAAGTTCCACGTGTGCGGATTGTTGCAAAGAAATATAAATACAACTTAAATAACAATGGATTTCCGCAAAGTAACGCCTGATACAATATATTAAATAAAATGTAATAAAAACGTGTTACCAGTTTATTTTTTGGGAAATAAATTTGATAGACGTGTTATTATGATTGATATGGAAATGTTATCGATATTATTCTATGATCTGCGCTACACATATCAAGATATTGGCATGTAGATCGATAAACTTAATCCTTCAATACGTCTGATACGTATATGTACTATGTATACGTATATTAATCTTAAGTACTCCTCTGAGATGAAAAACTGGAGATTTAATCGATCTGTACCATAGTGTACCACATCGACGGTGACTTGTCTATTTTATACGGTCCCCAAAAACTGCAGGTATCACCGAGCAGAGAGGCGTTGCAGACAAAGATAAATCTATATTTTAATATTATTATAAAGCTGAAGAGTTTGTTTGTTTGTTTGAACGCGCTAATCTCAGGAACTACTGGATCGATTTCAAAAATTCTTTCAGTGTTGGATATTCCATTTATAGAGGAAGGTTATAGGCTATATTTTATTTTCAAAAAATTAGGGATCCGTAATAAAATTGAATCGAAAACATATTTATGCGTGCGCTGCAAAAACTATTGACAAGAGAACAAAATGATATACTACGGGTTTGTAGGTCTTATTAATATCTACAAAAAAGTCTGCGAGAGCACATATCTAACTATCATCGTTTAGTCACAATAACCGCAAGATCTAAAATCCACGCGGGCGAAGCCGCGCGCACAGTCTAGTATAGTATAATCATAAAAAAATTAACAAAAAAAAAGCAGAATAATTAAAATCGCAGGCCAAAATAGACCACAAAAAGTTAAGCAACGTCGGGCGCGGTCAGTAAATGTAAATGGGTGACCGCTAGTGGCGAATTAAATGCGCGCTTCCGTGCTTCGGAGGGCACGTTAAGCCATCGGTCTCGGTTGTTATCGATACGATAGCAGTCGTCTAACCTTGTCGGAGGCCGTATGGGCGGTTTGAAAACATCCGACACGGGCTGACCACTCGCCCGTTTCTCCACAAACCCGCATTGGAGCAGCGTGGTGGAGTACGCTCCGGGCCTTCCCCTGCTATTGGGAGTGGGCCAGTGCCCAGCAGTGGGCCATAAAGAGTTGCAGTCAGACATGTCCCCTTTTTTATTTTGTAATAGCTAGACTAGACTAGATATAAAATGTCTAGCTAATTGGAGCGAGAGAAACTATTTGCCGTTTATCGGTTTTGTGACACTTTCGTTGCTGAGACCTTGTGCTGAATCTAGCGTGGTGTTACGTCATAGTAAAGAAATTTACGACACTTTGAAGTCAATTTTTGAAGTTTTTGGGTGTGTTATCTTCTTATATGTATATATAAAACTAGCTGACCCCGCAAACGTTGTTTTGCGATATAAGTTGTCTAGCGTTAAAAATCGACTATTAAAAATAGGGGTTTAGCCCAGTCATATTAGGTAAAAAAAGGGGTCAACCTCGGAATGAAAGATAATAAGCTGCAAATTGGTATGAACCTTTGTTTTGTCATTCTAAATGTTGTCTCAAAAGTCACAATCGTTATCGTGTCCGCGTCTCAAGATATTCAAGGTCAAAGGTCACAAAAATCGGTTTTTCGCGAATATCTGGCTTCCTATCGGTTAAATGAGATTTGCATTTATTATAAAAGTTGTAGGCTATAAAATTCCCTACAACTTTTGTTTAAACTTTTTTTTCATACGACCAACCGTTTTGAAGGTAGAGCGCGAAGTGCACATCGTACAGTCATATACGGCCTAATGCAAGGTCAAGCGTGAGTTATGGTTATAAGTACGTTATAAAGTCAATTATTTACTTGGAAATTATAATTATTAAACAATGCCTATTATTTATGTACTAACTATTAATTATTTATATTTAAAACTGCCCAAAACAAACATTATTAGAAAATGGAGTGCGCATCTTGTTGGCATTATATAATGCTCCAAAATCTGAGGACAACATTGATCATTTCCACTACACGCAATTCATCAAATTTACAAAACTAAATAAACCTGTACAACTGTCAACACTTCCACCAACAAGTGTAGCAGCTCATCAACACATAAAACGTGTCTACTACCAGATTCAAACGTGGTTAGGGAAGGACTTAGAACCTCAAGAATGGGGCTGGATGCTTGAAAATGAAATCCTGGAGCCCATACGAACGTTATTACCTCCAGCACCAGCCGAACTACTAAACGTAATATTTTGCAATTGCAAAAATGGTTGTGGTTCCCGCTGTGGATGCAGAAAATCAGGGCTACAATGTTCTTTAGCTTGCGGCCAGTGCAACGGACAAGCTTGCCTCAACGCTTCACTGTATCCAAGTAATCCCGATGAAGAAAATACATATGATCCCGATATTCTGGAAGGTTTGGAGATGAACATGACAGATAATGAGGATGATGACAATGAATCGAACATTTTTGAGCGACAAGAAGAAGAAGAAGACGAAGAAGAAGAAGATAATTAGCTTCCATTTCCAATTTCATTACAATTAAAATCAACAAAGATACTTTTGATATTTGAACTCACATTTTGATAAATGTATATTATGCCGTATTTAATAATAAATAAAAATATGTGTAAAATATATACTCTTACTATCATTTTAACTTAAAAAAAAACTAAAATATATAATCCAGAATTAATAATATTTTATACTTAAATAGTTAAATATGAATAATTATATATAAATAATCAAGTTACTTACTTTAATTAAATATAAATAATTAATAGTTAGTACATAAATAATAGGCATTGTTTAATAATTATAATTTCCAAGTAAATAATTGACTTTATAACGTACTTATAACCATAACTCACGCTTGACCTTGCATTAGGCCGTATATGACTGTACGATGTGCACTTCGCGCTCTACCTTCAAAACGGTTGGTCGTATGAAAAAAAAGTTTAAACAAAAGTTGTAGGGAATTTTATAGCCTACAACTTTTATAATAAATGCAAATCTCATTTAACCGATAGGAAGCCAGATATTCGCGAAAAACCGATTTTTGTGACCTTTGACCTTGAATATCTTGAGACGCGGACACGATAACGATTGTGACTTTTGAGACAACATTTAGAATGACAAAACAAAGGTTCATACCAATTTGCAGCTTATTATCTTTCATTCCGAGGTGAAAGCCCTAATATGACTGGGCTAGTTGTTGATGAAAGGGTGAAAATTTAGGGTTGTATGTTTTTTTTGATGGCACAATATTGAAAAATAAAAATAAAAAAATTTGTCCAAAAAATAAAATAAAAATGTTAGGTGTGGACAACCCTTATCACTTAGGGGTATGAAAAATAGACGTTAGCCGATTCTCAGGTCTGAGGTCTACCATTTACTTTTCATTTTTATTAAATTTTTTGGAATTTTTTTTTAAATTTTTTAATAATGTGGCATAAAAAATAGAAATAACCCTAAATTTTCACCCTTGTAAAAGATAAATGAATAAGTAACTGGAAGAGAAGAGCCGGAGATCGGGCTCAGTGGCGCGCCTTCGAAGAGGCCTACGTGCAGTGGACCAATGTCAGCTGAAGAGAGAGAGAGAGAGACCGTAATAATAGGAACAGACTATTAAAACCTCAATAACTTTAAATGCAAAACCGAGTCCGTGACTTTATATCGCGACGTCAATGTCACTGTGCAAATAAAAAACTATCGATTCAATTCGACAGAGCGGTCTGTGTGACCGCACGCGCACGCGCATACCGCCGTCAAAACTCATTTATTATTATAAATATTATGAAGAACAATAAATAAATAAATATCACCTGTGTCAATCGATTCGCGCGCGTACTTTGTCGATAGCCAATTGTTTTAATTTTAAAATGGAAATAATGTAAATTTAATAATAGATATTCATAATAAATAATTTAACAACAATATACAAAAATATATCGTACAACATTTCGAATACTAACTTATTTTTAAAAATGAATTTTGAAGGTGCTAAAAAATAAATAGTTAATATTTTACGAAGTTCTTTTTGAATAGATTTAAGATTTAAAAACGTTCCTGATTGTGCTTTCCGATACTGATGTTTGTTCATACTGTTATTTTAATTAAACTGATTAAATTAATATATAAATCTAGATAAGTGTGAATTTTAAACAGCAAAAATGACAGCCGTTGCATCAATGTACTCCAAACCAAGTAAGTTTTGAGTTATTTTGTAACATTTTGATTTACAACTCAATTTGTATTGTATGAATTCATAACCCTGTGAATCGAATGTTGTATTTCATAGGATATTTAAGTAGGTATAAGACTAAGTGTTCTTTGAGTGGTTGAGCGATAACCTATTATAGGTTATAGGCGTTACAGCAGTAGCTATTTTAAAGAAAATAAAAGAAAATACAAGAATGCGTTCATTGTTGACTGTTACGTAAGAAAGATGTTATACAAAAATTATAATAAGTTTAGAACAGTCTATCCTATGCGGGCATACAATAATTATAGACCTACAAACCCGTAGTAGGGTAGCGGACCCAGTAGTCAGCCTTTTAACTGAAGTTTCAAGTTCATTGTCACGGGAAATTAACATGCAGAGGAATAAATTAAAGGTGTCATATATTTTTAGGTTCCTTATTTATTAAAATTTATAATAAAATTAATATCAAAGTTAATTATATTGTTTAATGCAACAAAAAATCAGTTCAAAGTAAATAAGTCACATTTCACCAGTAGTCAGCCTCTAAAATCCACTTGTCAGCCATCCTGTTACCAATAGTCGGCCTTTGCTTAATTATAGGAGATAAATAATTAATATTTAACTTAATCTGCTCAGGAACATTAAATTCAGTCAAAAAGAGTATGCTTCAATTATTTATAACTTATTTGTCTATCTGTAGTTTTAATAATCAGTCATATTATTGTTCAGAATATCAGCAAGTTCTTACACATTTCTAAAAGAATTGTTTACAAATAAATAAATTGTTTTCGGATCAACATATTATTCATTTTCTTTTGCAACTTTTCTTTCTTAATAGTTGGATATTTATTTTATTCTGTGAAGCTGATTTGTACTGAAAGAATCTTTATTTTAGACGTTTTTTTCTGTTGTATCACATTTATTTGTTTTATTTTCTATCGCCACATTTTCATTGTAATTTTTATATTTAAGATTTCTTTTTTTGCACTTGTAATTTTAAATTCTTCGTCCGTCCAAACCATCATTTTTCTTCTGGGATGTTTCAGTTTTATTTTTTTCTGCTATTCCATCTTCTTAGTAAGTAACTTTTAACTTCTCTTTTTCTTTCTTAATTCTTTTCCTTAATAACTTTCTTTCTTGGATTGCTTTTTTCTTTTTTCTTTTTTACACAGTCTCCATTCTAAGGAAGAGATTGCTCCAATTCTATTCATGTGTCTAGGCGTTGAAGACTTCTTTATTATTTAAGTTGTATTTATATTTCTTAGCAACAATCCCACCACCCTCCCTTATCTCTCTGAGTAGGTGTATACCATAACAACTTATTCCAATAGTACACGACACGTGTTTCGCCCCAAACGGAGCATCATCAGGTGATGTGGACTCTACGTGGACTCTACAACGGTTGGTTGCTGTTGCCATTGTAGAGTCCACATCACCTGATGATGCTCCGTTTTGGGGCGAAACACGTGTCGTGTACTATTGGAATAAGTTGTTATGGTATACGCCTACTCAGAGAGATAAGGGAGGGTGGTGGGTCCATACCAAAACAAGTTCCGAGTGTGCGGATTGTTGCAAAGAAATATAAATACAACTTAAATAACAATGGATTTCCGCAAAGTAACGCCTGATACAATATATGACTTCTTTATTGGCGATTGTATTACAAGATTTTTACGTATGATGGGTGATATCCCATGAGTTTCTTTTTAAATCATAGTATCGTAGAAGATAGAATCAGGACCCATCTTTCTGGGACCTCCAGGAACCCGAAGATGCAGCTTGTCTTGTAAAGTACCTCGAGGAACATCATAAAATCTGCTGGCTTCTTTAATTTTCATACCGTTTCTTATGGGGTCTATAGCTTGTACTAGTTTATCCTCAGGATTTTGTAGTATCGGCCTCGATAAAGTCATGATTGTCTGTCAATCTGAAACTATGTAAATAGAAGAAATTGTAAAAATAAAATGAAATTGTAAAAATAACGAGGTTTAAATTTTAAAATGATAACTAAATATCTATTTAAATTCATATATATTTTGAGGCTGACTACTGGATCAATAACAACTAGTGCTCGGCCAGCATAACATCGCGAATGTTTAGGTGGCTGACTACTGGTTTTTTGTCAAAATAATGTATGACATGTTTACTTCAAAATAAAGGGTTAAAAAAGAGCTATAAATTGATACCAGCAACACTTGAAACAAAAAGTTTTGCTTAAAATCAGTAGTCAGCCAGGGGTGGCTGACTACCGGAAAATGCTAAAAGATAACAACCCTGTAGTCGGCCACCCTAATATTTAAGTAAATGCGTAATTTTACAATGAAATATTATTAAAATAAAGTACTTAATTTCCAAATATATCATATAATTAATTTAATATATACAATACATGAAAATAATATTGATTATCTTACCTATTTTGCAATCACCTGCCACTAACAAAAAATTAGCGATCGCCACTAGCGCTAGCCTGTCGGCGGACAACACCTGAATGGACTAAAATTGCTCGTAATTTTGAGTACTCACAGTAACTCGTACGTTTGGAATCCACCACTTAGGAGTCGTCAAACCGATAAAGCACAACTGGATTGGTTAAAATAAATCGTGTTGTTATTTCTATAGGTTTAAAGTTAAAAAAGGCTGAGTACTGGTGTCTGGCTGACTACTGGGTCCGCTACCCTACATCATTTTGTTCTCCTGTCAATAGTTTTTGCAGCGCACGCATAAATTTTGTTACGGATCTCTAATTTTTTTGAAAATAAAATATAGCCTATAACCTACCTCTATAAATGGACTATCCAACACTGAAAGAATTTTTGAAATCGATCCAGTAGTTCTTGAGATTAGCGCGTACAAACAAACAAACTCTTCAGCCTTATAATATTAATATAATATTTAAGTTGTATTTATATTTCTTTGCAACAATCCGCACACGTGGAACTTGTTTTGGTATGGACCCACCACCCTCCCTTATCTCTCTGAGTAGGTATATACCATAACAACTTATTCCAATAGTACACGACACGTGTTTCGCCCCAAAACGGAGCATCATCAGGTGATGTGGACTAGTAGAGTCCACATCATCAGGTGATGTGGACTAGTAGAGTCCACATCACCTACACCCTTCTCATTGTGAGAGGAGACCCGACTCTACAGTGGGTGGGGCGTGGGATTGAATAACTTCACTATAGGCTATTTCTATACACCATGTATCAATATTTATTTGTGAGCGGATGGCAATGGGGCGATATTGACACACACGATAGCTGTCACGTGTGTTCCTTTATTGGACCTAGTCATACTGCACCATAGAATAATTCATACTTATTTTTAAAATAGTGCTTGGAGTTTTTTTCCGCCCGCTTTTTTCTCCTAGTCTACGTTTTGCCTGAGGGGCGATCAAAGCGCTGTTTGTTTAAGGTTTAATGTATGACGTTCATTAAGTGTTTATGTGATTTAGAATTTGAACAATTTGAATTTGAATTTGAGTGGGTCAATAATAGTTTACAGACAAACGATATCTATCTAGACTCTAAATAACCCATTAATGACCCACTACAGGGTCGGGTCTTCTCTCACAATGTTAGGGATGTATGCCTTAGTCCACCACGCTCGCCTACTGCGGGTTTGTGGACTTCATATGCCTTTATGAACATTTTTTTGTGAACTCTCAGGCATTCAGGTTTCCTCACGATGTTTTCCTTCACCGTAACAGCAGGTGATATTTAATTTTATCAAGCGCACATAACTTTTTTACAAAGTCATTGCTGCGTGCCCCTGGGATTAGAACCCGGACCCCTCGATTTGAGATCGAATTCTAAGACACTGGGCCATCACCGCTATAATATGCCATTATAGACGGTAATAAATTATGTTATCCGAGGACAATTTCGTTATTATTATTGGTGAAGGATGTTTTCGAGGTAATAAGTCTTAACTACTCGTATGTATGTTCGCTGTTGTGCTACGGTCGCTAAGATAATAGTATCGTTAGAACCGGTTCTAGGTATACTTATATGTACGAGTACGTGCGATAAGGGCTACTCAATTTTTCTCTACATTTCATTTTATTCTCATTATTTGGTAAACAATCTTAGCATGGCTTTTTATCTTCATTCGCGATTAAAAATAAGACAGACACAAAATTATAAGAATTTAAAAACAATTTGTTAATTAATACAGAAACAGATTTCTAGAAACTATCATAAATTATTTTTTTAAAGCAATTTTAAACTTTTTTTCAATAAAAAGTAGTGCTAAGATTGTTTACCAAATAAGAAAAGAGAATTAAAACAGTAGGTATGAAATAACATTTGTTACATTATTTTGCCTTACTATTTTTGAGGTTGGAAAATTTAATAAAAGAAACAAAATATTTGATACTAGCTGACCCAGCAGGCTTCGCTCTGCCAATGAATTTTTTTAATTTTTTTTTATTTTTATTTAATAGCCTATGTTACTCAGGCTGAATGTAGCTATCCAATGGTGAAAGAATTTTTGAAATCGGCCCAGTAGTTTTTAAGTTTATTCGTTACAAACATACAAAAATACAAATGTTTCCTCTTTATAATATTAGTATAGATATAGACTAAAGTAAAGGTATTTTGTTGTTTGACGTTATAAAACTTCATTATTTGGCAGAGTACCTAAGTAAAAAAACAACCGGACGATTAGTCACAGCTTTAACTTTTATGTGTTTCTTCTTATAATCTTCATATGAATAAACATAAGGTATTTCAAGGACCTCAGTCGCGGAACGCGCAAAAACGGACTACATCAAACATACTTAATAAACCTCTACTAATGCATTGAGTAGCCGATTTGGTGCCATATGTTTTTATTATTATTTTTATTGTCTTTTTTTGTGCTACTGTTAGTGAGGATGGATGGATGTTTATTTATTTTTCTTCAAAACGGCTGAATTTGCAATACAGATAGATTAAAATCTAGATTAACATTACCCTTCACTCACGAATTCTATATGTAAATTCAGAAAGTATTCCTAGTAAAGTATCCTATACCTACTCGTATGTTAATCCCGGTTATAAACTACGTGCATACCAAATTTCATTCAAATCTGTTCAGCCTCTTAGCACCAGGCTCTGGCTGGGCTATCACCGCTTATCATCTCAATGAGGTATAAATTGTAAATTTATTCATAATATTTATTCATAATAATTGTAAATTTATAAATTGTAAAATTGTAAATTATAAATTGTAATTTTATCTCCGTATTATTATTGGCGATTTCATTTTTTACATCTATCCCGAGGGGCACGCTCGTCCATCACAATTCAATTACAATGTCGGTGCTTGATCGATGTGATTTATGGTTATTTAATTTCTGTGACTGATTGCTATTTTGTTACCTTTAAAGCGACCAATACCGACTTCAAAAAAAAGGTTATCATTTCGACACGTATGTAATATCCTCAGAAATGCACAATTTTTATAATATATTATTTAGATAGTTAAAATCCACGCGGACGATATCGCGGGCACTAGTACCCACATAGTATAATATAGCACAGTAGATACATCCGCTTTGGGTGCTCAGGCTAGTACACCAGGAGAAAAAAGCAGGTGGAAAGAAACTCCCCGCCATCTAGGCTTATGAGCTTGAAGTACATGATTGTGAAACACTGGGCCCCTCTGACCAGAGCGGTAAGGTCATTAACTCTATAATGGCGCAGAACCCTAGTTTAGACCTATTCTCTTGCAGGGCACACTTTCGAGAAGCAGCCAGTCGCTTCACAGAAACGATGACCCTTGGGACTACTATTTCACTATGAAGAGTACCTACCATTGTTTTGTTGTATATTCTAATTTGTTGTATATTCTAATATATTGTCATTTTACATCTCATTTAAATTGTATTAATTATTATCATTACTTGCCAGTAACCCATTAATGACCCACTACAGGGTCGGGTCTCCTTCTCGTAATGAGAGGGATGTAGGCCTTAGTCCACCACGCTGGCCTACTGCAGGTTGGTGGACTTCACATACCTTTGAGAACATTTTTTTTTGTGAACTCTCAGGCATGCAGGTTTCCTCGCGATGTTTTCCTTCACCGTAACAGCAGGTGATATTTAATTTTATAAAGCGCACATAACTTTTTTTTACAAAGCCACTGGGATTCGAACCCGGACCCCTCGATTCGAGGTCGAAGTTTAAGCCACTGGGCTATCACCGCTTGTGATCTCATTTACATATTTACACATCTCATTTAAATTGTATTAATCAATTATTATCATTACTATTTTATTGAAATTCTATTTTACTAAACATTGTCAACATCTTAATTCACGAATGCGATTGGTTTTGTTACTGTTAGCATATTGTTGACTGATAAATAAATTAAAAAAATAATAATAATAAATAAATAAATAAATAAATTGTTGACAGAGAAGATCCTGGGCATCCGGCACGTTCAAACGCTGATGCTGTTCTTCGCTATGATGCTCTCCTACGCGATGAGAGTCAACATGAGTATGGCTATCGTCGCAATGACTGACTCTTCTAAAGAGAATGTAAGTGTAACCGTAAAGTGTAAGTGTAAATGTAACCCGAACGGTAAAGAAACAATCTGTGAATGGCGGCCGGTACTTATGGTAGCGTCAGTAAAAAAGGTCAAGTAAAATATTAACATTCTTTTTTTATCTACGATATCGTGCTGGGGTCCAAACTGGTTGCCATACTTGCAATTTAGTAACGCACTTACTAAATTGCAAAGGGTGATAACGCTTCAGTATCTTTTCTTCTTCAACTTCATACTTACTTAATTACTTTGTAGACGATTTGTCGAGCATCACTTTGAAGAACCTTCCCGCGTTTTCTAGAAGCCATAAGATCTAAACTTAACAAAAACAACAAATAACGGAACAGTAGTTGTAACTAAACAGAATTAAAATTTTACGAAATGGAGTGCGTCGAGACAGCGCGAATGCTAATCCAAACTGATTATTTTTTTTGTACGTCGTACCACTACGTGCGAGTATACAGAGCGACGATATGAACGAGATAGCATGAGACCGTCCGCCATTTACAGATTGTTTCTTTATCGTGCGGATAAATAGGTTATAACTATACCCATCACTCAATTTTCTACTACCAAACTAACAGAAACGGGACTGATGGTGAGTGATAACCTCGCAGATACGAGTTACGGGAGCGCTCACACTGCGTGCCTTTAAGTTGACGTATTGACTCGCACGCAGTATTCCTAAGGTCGTGATTGTTCGTGCTTGAACTCACGAGTTGAATTCGTACGAAATCGCATCCAAACTGAGTGGGACTTAAGGCCTACATCCTCCTATTTTGAGAAGAGACCCGACCGGGTCCATGGTTACACACAGGTGCGAATTTCATCAAAACTACTTTTATGAATAAAACGCACCAGTGGGTATTGATAAAGCTCCACCCACGTTCAAAAGGCCTATGCTCAGGTACCGTAACTATACAGAAATCTTTTCATTGTGAGCTATGAGTACATTAGACGTAGGCGTCGTAAGATCGGTCACTGAAAAGCGTTTGCTTTTCTGAGATACCAAATTTTCATTTGAACGCAAATGAATTTCAGTTTGTACCAGCAAAGATCCTTCTAGTCGGATAGAATTCACCAAACACAGAAGTCCTCTATGAGACTGCTAAGTGGTCAAGCCATTCTAAGATCTACATCTCCCAATCGTGGTCTCTGTATGTTTATGGACGCTACGAGCAAGTTCCATTAGACTTAAGCTTAGACTGTGTAAGACTCTGTTTGGAATGCCATTCCAAGTTTCTAAGAGCTGACCTAAGAGAGGAACAGCTTGAAACTGTAGGGATTCTGACTGGTGATTTATACCTATAGAAGACTGACTTTTAATAAAATGGAAGACGCAAAAGTTTACAGAGTATTGTTCGACCGGAGGTTCTGTGTATAAGATAGGGATTAGATGTAATTTTGAACTAACATGTCTTTTACTGGCAAGTGCTCGAATAATGGGAACTAATGAGCTTGCAAAAAATTGATACTAACAACCTCAAGGACTCACAAGGAATCCCAAAATCAAATGATCCACTCAGTGGTTACACAGATTGTGTTATTACAAATTACACAGATACTATGAGCATTTTGTTTTCAAATCTTTTTTTCTTAATATCTTAGATAATGTTGACAGAAGGCCGTGTTTGTACGAGTATGTTGTTATCCTATCTGAAACGGCTTTTTCTTTATCGATTGCACTATCGAATGTGAATGACCACTTGACTTTTGAGGAAATTGTGAACCGAAGTGTGTCTCTTTATTTTACATTACATCTTTGAAAGTTAATTTTTTAATACGCTTTAACACGTTTTTATTACCTTCATACATAATTGTATGTACGTAACGGAAACGTGATTTTGTCTCCCTTCAAAACATCGGATCAACTGGATATTTGGCATAGTTATGAAGGACCGACGACAATTTAATATTTTAAACGAAAAAAAATTAAAAAGTAATAGTTCAAAAAATGTTAAAAATTAAAATAGTTGAAAGACTAAGCTAAACGTTCTCATGCAAAACGACCTAAATTAGAGCTTTATTGATACCCAAAATCTTCGACGTTTCCTTTTACCAAAGGTCCTTGGCTGACAAAGCGACAGGTCGTGCGTGATTGTCGATACGGTCTTTAGTCTATAAACCAAAATATTGCATTACAGTACCTATTCGATGCGGTGATAGCCCAGTGGCTAGATCCAGCCTCTTACTTGGGGGCCAGAAATGATCCGACACGGGTTGCAGCCAACGATCAATGTATTGTATTGTTGTGTAATGACTTATTGGTTTGTTTCCAGTCCTTCGACTGGAACATTCAGACCCAGAGCGTGGTGCTGTCTTCCTTTTTCTGGGGCTACGTGGTGCTGCAGATCCCTGGGGGAGAGCTCGCGGGGAGGTTCGGCGGGATGCTTCTCATCTCTCTCTGCGTGGGCATCAACTCAGTCGTCTGTCTCCTGATTCCTGTGGCTTCGTACTATGTAAGTGCTATCATCATCTTTAATAGCGCGTTTGAGGATACGTCTTTCGATTGGCCAGTTCGGTATGACGCGTTTGACGTGTTGTATTTTTTTATTATATTCGCTGCTTGCGTCGTCATGCGTGTTCAGCATTTCATGTGAGGCGCGCGCTTATATTACTGTAGGTATCGCGCCGCTGCATTTTTATTTATTTTTTAATTTTCAGGGTGGCTGGCAAGTAGTCTGCGCCTGTCGTGTGATCCAGGGTCTGGCGCAAGGGTTCCTGTTGCCATCAGTACACAACCAGATAGGAAATTGGGTGCCGTTGGAGGAAAAGAGTCGGCTGGGTACTCTGATATATGCTGGTAGGGTATACCTCACAAAATATGGTTATAGCTTTTGGAAACATGTGGGATACCGGTCTGGGACAATATTATGATATATTCCCGTGTATTTACACAGAGTGAATTTTTCAAATGTGTGTGGATGGGGAACTCCGACTCTATGAGGAATATAATTATGGAGACGTCGATTCCAGCTATGAATTAGGAGCAATGGTCATAATTTTGATCGAAAGTAATCAGTTAAGATTTACTTGTATGTGAAAAAACATATTTACCCATAAGTTTGCCGTATGTCATTACTTTCCAGAATTTTTCATCAAAATTGGTCCCCAGACTTCTTTTAAGATTTTTCGTTATTCCTCATAGTTTCGGATTTCCCCATCGACTCACAATTGAAAAATTCACTCTGTATACTCTAAAGTGTAAAATCAATTGAGACTGTGCTTTCTAACCAGACTCTCGTATTCGGTGGCAAATTCCAGAACTCTATTATCATATACTGCTTTTAAGGCCCACTGTAGCATGGATCCCTCCCAACAACGGGTCACCTGGAACATACTCCACCACGCTGCTCCAATGTGGATGGGTGGAGAAAGTAGTAGGGACAAGACACGACAAGGTTTAACGTTTATCTTATCAATCAAATTTGCTCGAAGCACGAGAGCACGCATGTATACATTTATGAATCAATTTATGTTTATTATTTTCATGTCTAGAACCTGCGGTAAAATCACAGAAGTAATAACTTTTACGAACATATCAGTAGTAATCTCGGGCTCTAATACGAAAATCGTATTTATTTATGTGAACGTCGAAATAAAATTTACTGACTATTCGTCCCATATAAGCTTTCTATTCCGGAACACATTATTCATATGCACTCGATAGCATCTATTCGTGGCAATAAATTTCGGAATTTGCAATTTTGTCCGATTTGTACAACAATTTTATATTTGAAACGTATATAAAATGATCATATTTTGGGATTTGAGACGCAGTCAGTTTCATAATATATCGAATGGGTTACAGACAACAACGAAAAAAAGTGTTTCAGATAGCTTGGATTTTCCAATAATAAATCCTACTATCTCAACATTTTAAAGACCCGAAGAGCAACATAATTATATTTTAGAGTAAAAAATATTTTTGAGCTTTTCTCCCATTACCCACTTACAATAACGTAGACGTCAAATTCATAAGGAAGAAATGTGAAAGCCCCCTTTAAATGTAATTCACACAATAGGCGGCAATTCGCCAAATGTGACGTCAAGCCGATTCAATCTCTCAGAGATGATTGGACGATTCTTGGGGATATTACGAGGCGTCACATGATTGTTTCATAATATATGATCGACATTATTTAAAAACGTAGATTTATATGCAACGGCTGAACAGATTGAGGTTATATTTGGTATGGCACATAATTATCTACTATATATGCATACCAAATCGGCATAAGTCGTGAGCACACTCTTTAAACGTTTTGGCTGATTGGCGATCAAAGCGGATTGTCAGTACCCATTAATGACCCACTACAGGGTCGGGTCTCCTCTCACAATGAGAAGGATGTAGGCCTTAGTCCACCACGCTGGCCTACTGCGGGTTGGTGGCCTTCGCATGCCTTTGAGAACGTTTTTTTTGTGAACTCTCAGGCATGCATTTTTCCTCACGATGTTTTCCTTCACCGTAACAGCAGGTGATATTTAATTTCATAAATCGCACATAACTTTTATTACAAAGTCATTGGTGCGTGCCACTGGGATTCGAACCCGGATCCCTCGATTCGAGGTCGAATTCTAAGCCACTGGGCTATCACCGTGCTATCAAAGCGGATTAATGTATAATTATAAATGTATGAAGTGTGAACAATTGTACCTAACAATGACTTAAAGCTTTTGAATTTGACTTTGACTTTGAGCGAAGTGTGGCGGGCCAGCTAGTTATTAATATTTCTGTTTCAGGGGGACAATTGGGATCAGCCCTCCAACTCATAGCATCAGGATTCATCGCCAGTTCCTGGAGATGGGAAGGAATCTTCTATTCCAACGGGATCCTGGGGTGCATCTGGACCGTGGCCTACTTCTTCCTGGGCTCCAGCTCTCCTCAGGCCTCGACGATGATCAGCGTAGAAGAAAGGCTTTATATCCAGAACTCGTTGGGCCATGTCGGTGGAAAGAAGGTGTGTATAGCAAATAAATCACACCTGTATTCGATAGTGTCACTAACAAAGAACGAATCCTGGAAAGTAATGACATGCGGCAAACTTAAGAATAGAGCTCATTTTTAACCAAATTCTATTTTTCCATACGAATTTTAACTGATCACTAAGCTTTCAAAATTATGGTCATTGTTAAAAGCTTTTATTTAACTCGCAATGTATGTAAGTATGTTTGTTCGGGTGGAATCTTTGAACTCAATTTTGAAGTACGTAGATATCTTATCGTACGTAGACATTCTAAATCCAATATGGCGGACCATCCAAAATATCGGAATAGTTATTTTTGGGTCAATCAACTATTCTTTGTACCCAAACAACTCAATTGAAAAAAAAAATTACAAAAAAAAAGTGTACGTCAATCGAAAATTCTACTTGACTAATTCATAGCAAGGTTATTGAAAATTAAAAGCAAGCTATCAGCAATGCAAGTTTTAAAAATACAACATGTTTTTTTTCAATTTCAAATGTTGGAGCCCTACATTTTACGTCCCCTGAGTTACTTGTCGATAAATCATTTTCATTCGAATAAAACAAGTACATTTTGTTAGAAAATCAGTTAATTGTGTAGTGCTAAGAAATACACACTCAACAAGTTAGGTATAGAATGAGGACTTAAGATAATAACAAATTCAAACAATCTTATTGAGTCTCTTAAGTTACCTTTTTACGTTTTGTTAAGTAATTTTTTTATCTAAATCTAAAATTACTCATGTAATAAAGTAGCTTTTAAAGATGTGTGTAGTCCTTACTGAGCCAATTCTCTTAAATATTAATTTTGATGTAAAATAACACTTTTTCCTTTGATTGCATTGTAATTAACCTTTTAACATTTTGGGACAAATCAGTAACTTAAGAGACATTTCGGTAACATAAAAGACAAATATCCTCAAATTGGTTTATTTATTAACAATAGTAATATGAATACCTTACAGACTTAATGAACCTTTTAAATCATAATTTAAAAAAAAATACAAAACTTTCCATTGTTCTGTAACATAATGAATTTGACCTGATTAACCAACAATATCAAATTAATGTACTTTTATATACCAGGGCCGATTCTTAGTGAAATAAAAATAAGAACATGTAATATCCGGATTTTCTTGCTTAAATGTTTTAAAGAGATTCTTCATAGTGTCCAAAAGATATCTCTTCTGAACTTTTAGTTTACCTTTGGTGACTGTTTCTTTCTTTCCTGCTCCTGTTCCTCGATACATCGTCACGGCCAAAAAAAATTTTAATTTTGTTTTGCAAATCAGTCTTAGCTTTGTTTGGTTTTAAACTTGACCTCATTGTTCCTACTAAATTCAAGCTATCAATAACTGTTTCTTTACTCTCGATTCATGCACCAAAGAACTATCAAATATTCGTTCAAATAACCGTTTTTCAGCCATTTTTTAAATATTCTTATATCTTTGACTAATAGCGCTTGTTAAAATTTTATATGTCTTGTCTGATGAATTTTCGTTCTTAAGTTCTTCCTGCTCTTTCTTTTTAATTCGGTAAAACCTTTTCTTATATTTTTCATACTTGAGTTTTAGTTTTTCGTTTTTGGTTTGAAGCTTTTGGTTTTCTCTGTATAACTTAGTTCTATCTCTTCTTACCGCTTTCCTTCCTCTCTTTGCTCTACTTGTACTTGGACTATTTGTTGAACTAGAGAAACTCACAGTAGGTGAGGCTGTTCCTTGGTTTCGGAGCAGAATTCGTTCATTATCAAATTGTTGCAGTGCCGGAGATACGGGAGGTATATCATTAATTACATTTTCAAACTCTTTTTTGCGTTGTTCACGTTTCCGAATCTTCCAAATGACTCGTGCATTACTTTTCTCCTTAGCAGATAAATCTTTGATTAGTCTTTTGTTTTTGTGATAATGTGCTCTTTGTTTTTTTTAGCTTCTTCATATTTTCGCGGATCTTTTTTTAATTTTTCTCTGTATCTTTTTTGCTTTTCAGCCGGTGTAAGAGCCATCTTTATCTTTTGTCTGTAACAAGAACGATTTTGTTTATTACATGTGAAGGGCTGGCCCTGGCTTCGGCCGGGTGGGAAGAAAAAGTATGAATATCACTGAAGCATATTTTTCCAGACTTAACAGATGAATACATATAATAACTTCAGCTAATTTGCACAATCCTATGTCCTTAAGAAATAATGTTATATAGGTATAAACTTACAAATTATTAATTAACTTTTGAAATTGAATGAGCCGTTTCGGAGATTATTTCTTAAACCCTAACTTAAAAATATAACTTTTTTATAACATCAGCATTGAAAATAAAGTACTACGTAGAGAATATTTTCCGATAGATTTTTATTTTTCTTACTTCTAATACTCCAAGGATAAATTTCTTCTGAGTTACCAGAAAGTCTCTTGCGTTACCATTTAAAGTAACTTAAGGGACCGGTAACTTAGGAGACTTATATAGGTTATAGGTTAATAATATTCCTTTTTCTCAAGAATAACACAGAATCGATTATCACAAATGAAAAACAGACGTAGTTAAAGTAATCCATGACAATTATTGTACTGTATTAAAGTGTACTTACCAATTTTTTCGTCGAAACTTTGGGGACACCGAATAAACACACGTTAGCTATCGAAAGACACGTGGGCAATGAGCGGTGATTGGCTAATAAATTAAAATAGCGAAATCACGTCACACGAGGACCAGTTTGTTGATGCTTCGATTAACCACAACTAGAGCCATCTATGACTTGATGCGCGTAATACAAGAATGGTTAATTAAGGGACATTGATTTTAGTGACAAGTTGAGGACAAGATTTGTAGAATGAATAAAAATATATTATGACTAATATTTATTTTTTAATTTATTCAATAGTAAAGGAAAAAATGTTGTAGAATAATAATATTACTCGTTAATGCTATGCTACTATATAAAAATTCGGAAATAATGCAATAGAAATATACAGCATAGATAGTGGGGACACTGAGATTCTATATGGAGAGAGTGATGAGGTCCCCCAAGTTACTATTAAAAAATTAAAAATTGCTATATTCGGTCAAATTTATATATTTGATATATAAAGTAGATATTCTAGCTTCACCGTATAGTTATAAGATATTAAAACGCGTTGCATATTTTGGAGATTCCTATTTTTTTGTTATGAGGACATTGATAGGTACAAAGAATAGTTGATCGACCCTTTTAATGCATTTCTACAATATCGGTATCAAATGAAAGGGTTTGTTAAGAGTAACTCGAAAAAATATTATAGTTAGTAGTGTGTAATGCGAGTGTGACTTAACTTTTTGCAAAATTTTTGACAGAAACTGAAGACGCCATGGAAAGCGATCTGGACGTCGTTGCCCTTCATCTCGCTGATCGTGGCGCACTGTGGCCAGAACTGGGGCTTCTGGACGCTCCTGACGGAGATGCCTTCCTACATGAGCCAAGTTCTGGGCGTTGATATTAAGGCGGTGAGTTTTCATTTGACGACCCAAGTGGCGCAGTGGTGACACCGGTGCACTGCGCCGAGGGTCCTGGGTTCGATTCCCAGCAGAGCTGAGGTTTGAATGATGAATTTTAATTTCTGTTTCTGGTCTGAGTGTGTTGGGAACTTGTCTCGTGTGTGTCCATGGCACCCGCGACACGGGGAATGGAAAAGGAAGGTTAATGTGGATATTTCAGATATAATTATTTAAGATATAATTATTGTATGCCCGCATAGGGTAGACTGTTCTTAACTTATTATAATTTTTGTAACATCTTTTTCGTGTAACAGTCAATAATAAACGCATCTTTTCTTTTCTTTTCTTTTCTTTTCTTTTCTTTTCTTTTCTTTTCTTTTCTTTTCTTTTCTTTTCTTTTCTTTTCTTTTCTTTTCTTTTCTTTTCTTTTCTTTTCTTTTCTTTTCTTTTCTTTTCTTTTCTTTTCTTTTCTTTTCTTTTCTTTTCTTTTCTTTTCTTTTCTTTTCTTTTCTTTTCTTTTCTTTTCTTTTCTTTTCTTTTCTTTTCTTTTCTTTTCTTTTCTTTTCTTTTCTTTTCTTTTCTTTTCTTTTCTTTTCTTTTCTTTTCTTTTCTTTTCTTTTCTTTTCTTTTCTTTTCTTTTCTTTTCTTTTCTTTTCTTTTCTTTTCTTTTCTTTTCTTTTCTTTTCTTTTCTTTTCTTTTCTTTTCTTTTCTTTTCTTTTCTTTTCTTTTCTTTTCTTTTCTTTTCTTTTCTTTTCTTTTCTTTTCTTTTCTTTTCTTTTCTTTTCTTTTCTTTTCATATTCTTTGCGTCTTTATTATTTTGTTGACAGAACTAGAGCTTGATTGAATATTTCCAGAACGGAGTGATGTCGGCATTGCCGTACCTCGCCATGTACCTCATCAGCTTCCCCCTCGGTTTCGCATCAGATTACATCCTGAAGAAGAAATGGATCAGCATCACCGCTTCTAGGAAACTATCCAACTCTATCGGTAAGAAAACATGCTTAATAATTATTTTGATTACTTTTGTGACTGAAATCAGGCATTCAGGGAGTCATTCTTTGATCAGCGATCGGAGCGAACTATCCAGGCGATAACCAGTGATACTACTGCGACTTAGTGAGTGAATTAATTAAGTGCGTTTAGTTAAAGTGTGTATACGTGTTTTGCTGTATTTAAAGAGTGGTAATTCGTTGTGTGGACGTTGAATAAAGTACTTGCGGAACCAACTGGTGTTTTCAAGAACCCCACCATCCTGACGACGCGACAGTATCAAGGGAAATTTTTACGGTGCTCTTCCAAGGACTGCCAGCAGAAGTGAAAACTTGAACATTAACTTTGTACTTTTTTGAACGAATTTACGGTCAGATCACGTGTCCTGACGCAAGTTTAACAATTTTTACCCATCCCAAAAATTTCGTCACTTTTTCATTAATAGGCGCACTTTGTTCAATTTCCATATTTAAAACGCTCTCCCTCCGTCTCAAAGAAGTTTTCATTTCAAAAACGGACTGTATGACGTTTGTATTGGATAGGATTAGAAAAAATGCCATCTTCTCGTATAGCAGCAATCTTATTCTTCCCTCTTTCACGAACGTCATGTAATCGTTTCTGCACTTTTTACTAGATGGCGCTAATCACAAAAAAACACTCTCACTCCGTCTTACGCATTTTCGATCAGGGTCATGTGTCCTGACGCGAGTTTAACATTTTTACCCATCCCAAAAATTGCACAACGCCTCTAAAGACGATAGATTTGCAGATTGTTATTCGAAACTTTGATTTATTGTATTTTCAGGCCACTTCGGCCCAGCTATAGCCCTGGTGGGTCTGTCATATGCGCCCGCTGGTAACGTGACGTTGGCTGTAGCTCTTCTAACTTTGGTGGTCGGACTCAACGCTGGACATTATACTGGATACTTGGTAAGTAATGCTTGTTAATCGACTTTTTTCATCTTTTACTCTAGCTCACACTCACACTAGCTCAAATGGCTTAATCCTTTTGAGTCTATTCACTTTATCCACACGGAATTGGAGTGTAAGGTATTGGGTTAATTTTCATGGCGCATTATTCAGTAACTTTTGCCACATTTCAGCTGGTGCACATCGACATGGCGCCAAACTTCGCCGGCACTCTGATGGGGATCACCAACTGCATCGCCAACATCATTTCCATCATCGCGCCCCTCACTGCGGGAGCTATCCTCCATGATGAGGTACCTACCCAATCACATGGATTTGAGATAGGATAAGTTCTTTTGAGTAAGGTAAGCGGTGATAGTATCTGGGTTTGAATCATACTGGCATCAATAACTTTTTTTAAAGAAAAAGTCAAGAAGAGAAGTTCATTAAGAAAATATATTCTCCACAATTTTCCTGGACGTAAGCAGCAAACAATCTCTTAAACATTTATTACGACATTAAAGTTAAGACGATCTTAAATTAATTAATAAGATGCGCTCGCATTTACTTGCATTATATTACCGTTAATTTTTATTAGCAGTGTCCCAGGAGCTTGCAAACATTTTTCAAGAAGAGTTTGAGGAATTATAAAAGCATGTAGATTTTTTATAAGGAAATGCAGACCTGTCAAGCGGATTTCGGAATTTACCCAATCCCTAAATGATGAAAGAAATAATATGTTTTTTTGCTAAGAAAAGTCTGAGGCATTTTTAAAATTGTTTAGTATCAATGAATTAAGTATTTATGAAACTAAAAATAAAATTTAACCAGAACACTAAGTTTCAAAAATTTTATTTTAATTTACGCTTAAATTTTTTCAACCAAATATAAATAAATAAAAAATAACTACTTAAGAGATCCTTTGTACGACAATTATTTAATAAGTTATAATTATATTTAAGTTTAGTAGTGTACAAAAATTGTTAAATAAAATAAACTATTTTCAAGAAGATAATATGACATTTTGGTACCTACAATTTTAAACCAATGCCTCAAACATTTTTTAAGAACTCAGCAACATTCCATGCCAGTAAGATTGGCTTGTGTTCGGATATTACAAAAAATCTATTCAACATGCTTTTACGATACCACAAACACATCACGAAAAATGCCTGCTAACTCTCCAACTATAACTGAATTAATTATAAACGCAAATTGATCTTCTAAGCACGGCATGGGTACATATTATTATATTGTGCGTTATAACATTAATAAATATACTTTCTTGGAGATAATATCCGTATGTTTATGAGGTTGCCTTTGTATAAACGTTCTGCTCTCTTGTTATATTTCCTCTTTGTCTTGTGATTTAAAATGTAATATGTGTGCAGTCAGTAATACGAGTATATTCCTTCAGCTAACCCGTCGTTATCTTGGTCGTTAATAATTTTATTTCTGCTATTGTATTGTACTTTGAAGCGAATTTAAGTAAAGGAAACATTTCTTTGGATGTTACAAATACACATTCTATTTTATCTTTTTCTCTCCGTTACTGATATTGTGTTTTCTTAATTAAACTTTAACTAAGATCCATGTCCAAAAGTTGGTTCTCCAGCCTACTGCTAAATTACTATTAACATCTCCAAAGATACATAGATAGGTAGGTAATATTCTTCTTCATTTCTTCCTTTCAGTCCTTCGTATTCCACTTCTGGACATGGACCTCCCCTAATCGACGCCACTCTGCCCGATCCTGGATCCTTTGAATCCATGTATCCATACATCCCGCCATCTTCTTCAGGTCGTTAGTCCATCTGGTTGGATACCGCCTGTACTCCTTTTGCCAAGACGCAGTCGCCATTCAAGGATCTTTCTTTCTCATCGGTTATCGGACCTTCGAACGATGTGACCAACCTGTTTTCACTTTAATTCATGACTCTTAATATAATTAATCTGATTTCAGACCGACGTAAGTCAGTGGCGAACAGTGTTCTACGTGTCTTCGGTGATATACATCGTGTGCAATTCGTTCTACGTCATCTTCGGCACCAGCGAGAGACAGAAGTGGAATGATGTGGACGAAGTGATCGATACAGGTATGGTCTCTTTTGAAATGCGGTGATGACATCATCTAAAAATTCGATCCCTCAATGCCTCAATCTAGGAGTTTAGGTGGGACCTAGCGACACGAATGACTTTTCTAAGTTACGTAATTTTTCCATAGCTAGTTGATACAGCGAAGGAAAATGTTGAGGATTTCCGCATTTCTGAGAGTCTTTCATAATGCTCTGAAGAGTGTCAAGAGTGTGAGTGAAGTCTACTAAACCGCATGCTAGCATGGTGGACTAAGGTCTATATTCTTTGCATTGTGAGAAGAGACCTGACTTTGCAGTGTGTCATTAACTAGTAACCGCACCGTTTGAAATTATTGGCGTCAGTATCCCCAAACAAAGGCAGTAGTCCCAACTGACAAACGTAAGTTCGTTTTATAAATTCGCAGAGAAACTATTAAAGCAATGAAGTAATGCTAAAATCGTTTTAATTTCCAGAGAAACCCGCTGAGAAATCAGAAGAGAAAGTTATTTAGCCGTTAATGTTTCGTAGTTCTTCGAAGACATATCATACCCAAGATGTGGCGAGACTGTTTAATAAACTGTATTTAGAAAATAAAAGATATCTGATTGTAGACATAAACAGTATCTAGCAAATAAAAATTGAAAGGTGCGTTTTGCAGTAAAATCGATACAGAAATGATATATATATATATATATGTATTACAAAAAAAATATTAGAAACTACGTGGGTACATGTAAATTTATAGGAAATTGTCGATATATGTTTTATGTTTGCGAAATTATATTATAGGACTTCGAATAAAAAGTACTGAAATGTCTATGTTAGCCCTATTTTAGCTGAAGGCTAAAACTAAAAATCGCGAGTTAACTATCGGGCCCTAGCCGAAGGGTTTTTAAAAAACAAGAATGCGACCGGTCGAGCCGGAGAGTTGTTACAGACTAATCTTTATTTCATAAAAATCTTACGTACTAAAATCCTTATCAACTAAAACATGACACCTGATTATCCTATTACTTAAATACTAGGGTTGGTTATGCCAACGTAACTCCTCCCCCCTTAAGCGAAAAGCGCGCCGAAGACGATGGCTGCTGCTGCTGCTGCTCGTCTGCTGGCGACGCTGCTGCCTGCGCTGCTGCTGCGTTGATGCGGTACCTCCGGTACCACCTGGCTGCTGCTCCAGCACCGATCGTCATCAGGATCATGTACAAGACAATCGATGACCAGCTTGGTCGTGATGACACCGTAGGTAGGTATACGGGTTCTTTGATTTCCTCTGCCTTTTGCAGGATGTCCTTCAGAGAATCCAACTTGACATCTCCTAATTTTATGTTGATTGAGAAGTTATTTGGTATTTTATAGGATTTTGGTAGCGGTATGCTTTCCTGGATACTGATGAATCTTCTGTGGGTTCTTAGGGTTCTATCTCCGATTTTAACAACACATTTGTTGTCTACAGAAACGAGGGACACTCCTGTAGTTCGCTGGTATTGGACGTCGTTACCGCAGGTTGATTTAATTATTTCTTCTTTCTGCACGATAACAATCCAGCTGTTTTCCTTAATTTGCTGTATAATATTGTTTTGGTAATTGACTTTAGCGTATGAACAATTATGAGGTTTTTCATGTTGAATTAGCTGGGCGATACAGTCTTCAGACTGCTTGAGAGACTGCCACTCCACATGACGACATATAGCTTCTGACTCCGTGATGTGCAGGCATCGCTCGCGAGGATAGGCAAACTCATAGCTTCCCAAGATAAGGAATGGGTTTTTGGGAATAAGGACTGTATTGTTCTCATTAGGAATCGAATAAAGATGGAGTAAGGCATACGGATGGTTAGTAACTAATGGTATCTCCAAAATAAAATTTAGTGATTCATTTGTGCTGTAGGCTTTAACCGTAATTGATTTGGTAATTTGATGTATGTGCTGTAACGAGGGCGAGTACGCTAACTGCAAATCAATTTCGTTTTGCACATTTATTAATTCAGCAATCAAATAATTCGGGTCTACGACACTTGGATGTAACTGACCTAAGTTGGAAAACGTAATAGCGTTTTCTAAGGTAAGTAACCTATCATAAAGTTGCTGAAGGCATGTTCCAATTTGATTATAAATAGTTACTGCTTGAGCGTAGCTTTGTAATCTATTTATTTCGCTTATTGCTTCTACTAGTTTTTCCTGATTTTTCTTAATCTTATCTAGCTTATCATTATATTGAGTCATAAAATCTTTCATTAAACCTACTGCTTGATTGTTCTTCCTTTCACTAGCTACTGCATAATTTCTAATCTCTCGAATTTGGCTTTCAAATCTCTTTGCATCTTCTTGATCTAAATTTCCTGTTATTGCTTTTACTACTGATCCTAATCCATCAATTAATCCTCTCCTATTTCTTGATCCACGTGCTCCTGTAATTCCTAATTGCTTTGAGCCTAAATATACTAATTTACTTTCTATAATATCCATTAAATATTCTATCTGCTGTCTACTAACTACACTATCCCTAAAAACTGAAATGTTTTGATTCTTAAAATTAAATGAATAATAATCCTTACATACTTCTAAATAGATTTCACGTATTTTTGAAACATTATAAACTACAATTAAATGGTACGTATCTACTTGATGATGCACTTTTGCTTCCTTAAGTACTAATACACCATTATGACTATCTATAGGTTCTATGATTGCGGCGACTCCGGTGAACCAGAGGGCTGTGATGCAGACGGTGATTCTCCTGAAACATTCATGGGACGTCTTAACATTCTAAAATGCACTCTAATTGTTTTAGCATTTACGTGCTTTCCTACAATTTCTGCTATCTGTTCTGGATGTATTCGAACAATTGTGTAAGGACCTATATATCTTGGTTCTAATTTATTACTTCTAGCTGTTTTAGCAACTTGTTTATAAACTTTATCGCCTACTTTAAATGAAACATTTTCTGTATTTCTATTATTTCTTTCAACTACTGCTTGTTTATCACATGCTAATTTGCTTGATATTAATTTATGAACATTCTCCATTATTTGTTTATGTTTATTTACGTATTCCTGATAAAATTCCTTTGGACAATGTAACTCTAAGGGGTTTCTACTACTCGTGTGTCCTAACAATAATTCAAAAGGTGTAAATCCTGTTGCTGAGTGTATGGTGTTATTGTATGCGATAATTGCATACTTCATCAAATTTGTCGTGTCTTCCTTGTCTGTTATTCTCTGAATTCTAATCATTTCCGCTAATGTTGAGTGTAGCCTCTCAATCGGCGAATTGGAATTAGGATTATACGGGGTAGTGAAATGAATGTGTATATTATGCATTTCACATATTTCTGTAACAACTTCGTTATCAAATTTAGGATCCGAATCCGTGGTTATTTTATTTGGTACACCTATGATCGAGAATAACGTAAGTAATGCTTCTGCAATATGAATGCTTGTTGCAGCTGATAATGGAATTGCTTGCGCATATTTAGAAAAATTATCTATTATAGTTAAAAATGTAACTCCGCCACTACTATACAAATCCATGAACATATGTTCCATAGGTTTGTGTGGGGTTTCCGTAAGAGAGATTGGAAGCTTTAGAGGGTTCCGTTCATATTTAGATTTTAAACATTTATCGCATTGATTTATGAATCTTTGAACTGAAAGTAGCATATTCGGCCAATGATAATTTCTATGTATATGTTTATAGGTTTCTTGAATACCTCTATGTATGTTTTTTCCTTCGTGATATTTTTTTATTATTTCAGTTTGTTCACTTCTAGTTTCAATAAATGTAACTTTACTTTTACACCTTATAAGTTTCGGACCGCGGTTGTCGAATGTTGACTTGTAAACTTTACTGAATTTTGTAAATAGTTCTTCGTCATAGAAATAGCAATGAAATATTCGATCCGCAATCGTATGTTCTTTTAAGAATTTAATGATTTGAGGTTCCGTATCATTAATTGGTATGAATACATCTTTAATTACAACTTTTCCTTTCGATCTATCCTCTACCTTGTATTCATTCCCTGGTGATCGTCTAATATGAAATTGTTTACGCTGTCTATCAATCGCATCCTCGATTTCAGGAATTTTGTATACTGATTCCGTATTTTCCTGAATTGCTGTACTCGCAATTGGACTAAAAAGGTCTGCTATCGGATCTATTACTCTATTTTCTACTGGAATTACCGAGGTATCTAGTAGTGTTTCAATATCTATACCTTCCAAATCATCCACTATAACCTGCGAAGTACTTGGTTCAGGGTTAATTGCAACCTGGTTATCTTGTTCTCTATCTAATACTAGATCTAGGATTTCACCGGGCATATTCTCAGATTCTACTTCGTTATTGTAAATAATTTTAACGCGGGACAAAGCATCCGCATTAGTATTTGTTTTACCCTTTTTATGTATTATTTGGTAATCGTATTCAGCTAATTTTAAGCGCCATCTAGTTAATTTTGAATTAGGGTCTTTAAGAGACATAATCCAAGTTAGGGGCCTATGATCTGTATAGATCGTGAACCTTCTTCCATATAGATACGGACGGAAGTATTTTACTGCCCAAACTATACCTAATAGTTCTTTTTCAATTGTGGAGTACCTTTCTTCTGTCGATGACAGAGTTCGTGATGCATAAGCTACTGGTTTGTCTTGGCCTACCGTGCCTTGGGATAGAACCGCGCCTAAGGCTACGTCTGAAGCATCTGTCGTTAGTATAAAAGGTTTTTCGAAATCTGGATACTGCAAAATTGGAGCGTTAATTAAAACTTCCTTGCATTTTTCGAAAGATTCCTCGTATTCTTTTGAAATTTCAATTTTCGCGTTCTTCTTTAAACATTTGGTTAAGGGTTTTGTTAGTTTTGCAAAATCCTGTATAAACTTTCTATAGTATCCAACCAGTCCTAAAAACGATTTAATTTCCTTTTGTGTTTTAGGAATTGGGAACTTCTTAATCGCGGCAATTTTATCTGCGTTTGGTTTAAGACCTTCGCTAGTTAATGTGTGTCCTAGGAATTTAACTTCTTTTTGTAAAAATTCTGATTTATTTAATTGTATTTTAAGATTATGGCTTCTGAATCTTTTAAAAACTTGTTCACATTTTTCTAGATGTTCCTGTAAGCTAACCGAGTATATAATTACATCGTCGAGGTAAGTTAAAACGTTATCTATTCCTCTTAAAACAACATCCATTAGTCTTTGAAATGTACTTGGGGCGTTTTTTAATCCGAAGGGCATTCTTAAAAACTCATAGTGACCTCTATCAGTGCTAAACGCCGTTTTTTCTACATCTTCTGGATCCATTTCTACTTGATGATAGCCCGAAGCTAAATCAATCGTAGTGAAATATTGCGCTCTACCTAATCTGTCTAAAATATCGTTGATGTTTGGTAACGGGTACTTATCCTCGATAGTTTTCTCGTTTAAACGCCTGTAATCAATAACTAATCTCCATTTCTTTTCACCTGATGCATCTAATTTCTTTTCGACTAAATGCACTGGGCAAGACCATGGTGACATACTTTCTCTAATTATATTTTGGTGTAATAAATTTTCTACTTGCTTTTGTATTTCTTGCTTTTGCTTAGGTGCTTGTCTATAATTACGTACAAAAATTGGGTTGTTGTCCGTTAACCTAAGTTTATGCTTTACTTGATGAGTAAATGTAAGCGGAATTTCCTCACAGTAAAATAAATCTCTATAATTATAACAAAGTTTTTTAATTTCCCGTTTTTCTTCCACGTTCATATGATCTGTTCGTAATCTGTTTAAATTTCTTTTTAATAAATCATCATTATACGCTGTGTTAACGTACACAGAATTTTCGTCGTTACATTTAATTAATGGATCTATGTAAATCATTCTAACTGCATGACCTTTCTTTAACTTTAATTTATTTTCCGTTTTATTTATAACCGTCGTTTTAATAATTCCGTTTTTCACTGCTACTAATGCTGAAGGAAACAACAAACCACTTTCTGTTTCTTGTTCTTCTAATTCATAGATTCCTTCTTTGTAATTACAAGCTAACATTATTAGCTGTTCACAATAAGGATAGATTGTGATATAAGATTTTATATCATCCTGGATGGGAATGCTAACCGACTCGGTTCTCACGATCATATTCTTCATATCTATTTGAGCTCCTAACGATCCTAATAAGTCTACTCCTAATAAGCCCATAAAATCTTTATCAAAATTAAACATAAGGAACTTGTGTGTTATATTACATCTAAACATCCTGGGTAATTTAATATAAACGACCTGGCTGTGTTTTGTTACGCCGTGCGGTGTTTTTATATAATGTGTTTCATCTCTTATCTGCGCTTCGATGTTTAAGTTTCGGACTACATCCGGGTTTATTAACGACTGTGAAGCTCCAGTGTCTAATAAAAATCTACCACCTAGTTCGCTGATATAAATGTAGGGCAATTTATTTTTAGTTTCTGTATTTACATAGACTAAGTTTCCGGTTCCACATCTACAGTTACGCAAAAATTTTCTTTTTCCTCAGGATAGGGTTCTTGTTCGTAGTCAACTACTTCGTTAACCTGCTCCTCCTGGTAATTAATTCTCGCTGGCCTAGAACTCGAGGGACCAGGTTGAGGCTGGTTCGGTCTAGGTCGCGACACATTTATCGGCTGCTGTAAGTTAGTGAATTGCCTAGGGCCTACAATAGCGTTGGGCTGTGGAGCCTGATAAGAGCGCTGCATATCCTGGTAAGGACGCTGTGCATGTAGCATGTTCTGCTGTGGTCCTTGAAAAGGACGCCTAAAATTATTATTTTGCCTATAATTTTGAGAGATGTTTGGCCTAGGGGGTGCAGTATCTTTAGTTTTATCTAACTGCGGTTTTTTGACTTTTAACTTTATCTCCTCCTGTTTGGCTAACACAATTACTTCTTCTAGTACAACCGCACCCTTGAATCTGATGCTTAATGATACAATTGGGTCGAGTTGATCGAGGAAAACGTCCATTGCCATTTTTTCGTACAATTTCCGTTTTCCTGGATCGAGGTTAATTAACGCGCATGATAACTCTCTCACTCTATCTCCAAAAACTTCAATTGTTAACTTATCTCTGGAGAGGTGCATTAACTCACTGATTAATTGAACCTCCCCCCTAAACTCTCCAAACCTACTTTTCAATACCTTCTTAATTTCCTCCCACGATTTGCACTGGTTATGTTGGGAGAGTGCCTCAACGGCTTTTCCCGTTAACTTATTTTTGATAAGACATGCAATTGGAATTGCCTGACTGTCATCCTCTACTAACTCTAATACGTTTTCCACACTGTTAATATAAAATTCTAATGTTTTTTTATTTCCGTCGTACGATGGCAAAAGAATTGATAGTGTCTCGTACGGCATCATAGTTTGTTCGGGTTTTACTTCCGCGTTGTTCTGAGCCATGTTTATGCACAAATCAACACACAAAATTATAAAATGGATGTACACAAATGTAAATTGGAACAATATGGGTACAAAAAGGAAATCTCGGGAGCAACAGAGTAAAATGCTTACCCCACGAGCATTGCCGAATTCAGGCTGTGAGTCTGTCTTCTCCTTGGTTGGCTGCGTAGCGGCTGGACTGCTTTTCTGGGCTGCGTAGCGGCTGGGCTGCGGAGCTGCTTGGCTGGACCCGACGTAGGTTGTTTTCTTGATTCGCGTCGCGATTATCCCGAATTTACTCGCGAATTAATCGTTAATTCAGACACGAATCCTACCGACTGCGCCAGTTAACTATCGGGCCCTAGCCGAAGGGTTTTTAAAAAGCAAGAATGCGACCGGTCGAGCCGGAGAGTTGTTACAGACTAATCTTTATTTCATAAAAATCTTACGTACTAAAATCCTTATCAACTAAAACATGACACCTGATTATCCTATTACTTAAATACTAGGGTTGGTTATGCCAACGTAACTCGCGTTTGGGCAAAATAATAACATTCCAATAAGTCATAGTTATATTTATTACTGGCTGTTAATATATTATTATGTACATAAATTTTACCAGTAAGATTCAAAATGTACTAATTAGTATTAGATTCAATAATTGTGATAAATGTTTAAATTGTGATGTTAATTAAAAAATAAAATTTATTCAACAAAACTGATGTTTGTTTTATTAATATTTTTCTTTACTTATACCTTAAACTATGAATGCTTTGAATGTTTATTAGTCACTAAATCTAGTTTTATTTCTGATAGCTGACCCGGCAGGCTTCGCTCTGCCAATTAATTTGACTAATATCAAAAGCTTTTTTAAACACAGTCAACCTTTCACCACCAAGTCCATCGCGAAAAACAAACAACTTCAACACGTTAGTTACAACGAAAAATATTTGGATAAGGATTTAAGCAAAAGTATGAATAACAGAAGTATCTAACAGATAGCTCAGTGGCTTAGAATTCGACCTCGAATCGAGGGATCCGGGTTCGAATCCCAGTGGCATACACCAATGACTTTGTAAAAAAAGTTATGTGCGCTTTATAAAAAATTAAATATCACCTGCTGTTACCGTGAAAGAAAATATCGTGAGGAAACCTGCATGCCTGAGAGTTCACAAAAACAAATGTTCTCAAAGGTATGTCCTACATCCTTCTCATTGTTCATTGATCCGACCCTGTAGTGGGTCATTAATGGGTTACTGACATGAATATCATGGTCTAATTTTGGTCGGCATTTCTATTAACTTTTAAACTGTTAAAAGTAGTCATTGTGACTTAATGATAATAATTGGACATAATTATGGTATCGTGGAGTTTTTTGTGAATATTGATATAATTATGTTCTTTAATATTGTACCACATACTTTTGTTCTATCATCAATAGTTTCCGCAGCGCTTGCGACGAAAGACATGTTAGGGCACTTTTTTTACACCTTGGAATACGTTACTTAAGTTTAAGTAAGGGTCCCTAATCTTTTCTAGAAATAAATATAGCCTATCTTACTCTGGGTGAATGTAGCTTTCCATGGGGAAGAATTTTTGAAATCGGCACAGTAGCTTTTGAGATTATTCATTACAAACATACACACACACAAAAATACAGTGGCACAACAATAAAGTGGCGCCACCGTAGTACGACGGACACTTTTTCATGTATACAGATGATCCTCCTTAGCTCTATCCTCCATGCTGCGTAGGGAGCCGACCGCGCGAATGATTTAATTTTTATTTTCAAGTTTTTAGTTTTGTTGTTAGTTGATACTTCTCATTCTATAGACTTTATTTTTTAATTTTCTCAGAATGAGCTCTATTCTACTAATCAAGCCCTTTCATTTGATACCCATATTGAAGCAGTTGTGGAAAATATGTAATGCGCCACTTTGTTGCCGCGGCCATCTTGAATTTTCATTTTTTTCATAGTGAGCTCTATTCTACCAATCAAGCCCTTTCATTTGAAACCCATATTGAGGTAGTTGTGGAAAATATTTAATACGCCATTTTGTGGCGGCGGCGGAATCTTGGTTCTAGCAAAAAGTGATATACTAATGAGTCCTGTTTTTATCCGAATCAATTTCATAGTCATAAATAAAAGATGTAGATAAAATATTTAAATATACCATCATCTTTTCGTATATGAGTACGTCAAGTTCACAAAAGTCTCAATAGATGGCGTTGGTTCAGTATAACAACATTATTCCTGTACTTAACAACATACATTAATGATATTTACAAAGTCACCTAATAGATGTCGCGACATTCATGTGTTAAAATAATATTATGAATATGGAAATGGAAAAATTGTTTTTTCTCTGGAATATCTGGATAAAATCATATCTTAGGTATCATAAAAAAATACTGATTGTAAATAACATCAAACCACATCATATTTTTTGTATTTAATTCGTGCAATAACAAAGTAGATATTGATGAATGTTTGTTACTTTTTTACTTTTTTTCTGTAATCGATATCTAAATAAAAACTATCCTAAATGTTGGTCCAGGCTATAAGCTATGTCCATACCCAATTTCATCAAAATCCGTTCAGTAGATTTGTCGTGATCGGGTAACAAATTAACAGACAGACCGACAGACATTAATTCTGAAAACGCGATTTTTGGTTTTTGTTATCGTCCTTTATGCCCAATCAATTAGTATTTTTTAAAATATTTTGCATGTACAGATTTTACTTTTGTACGATTTTATTATATGTATAGATATACTATTACTATTATATACGTAATCAAGCGTAAATTCCGCACACGTCCATCACGTAGGGAGCCGACCGCGCGAGTAAGCCGCGCGGCAAGTTTATTTCGTGATCTTAACCCCCCTCCCGTACCCCTGCCCGAGTGACGCCTACAACGCATAGCTAGCCGAATACAGTTTATTTTTTAATTTTTTTTTAACTCGTGATATCTTTTGAATGGATTGTCAGAATCGAATAATTCAAAAAGTAATATAAAGATATTGAAGCAGTCTTAAATAATACATCATTTATTTTGATAAGGATTAATACCAAGGTACAAATAAAGAGCTTTTTGTAGCGGTGGTATTTTAATTTCTTTTTTTCAATAAAAAAACGCTTATTGTGACATGACTGTAATAGTTAGAGATATGCTGCCGCTGATTTTTTGTAGATAATGGTGTGTTCTAAAAAAATGTAGTATATCATTTTGTTCTATCATCAATAGTTTTCGCAGCGCACGCGATGTAAGGTAGTTTTTTGATATTTTTTTCACACCTTGGATTACGTTATCGTAATTTTAGTAAGGATGCCTATTTTTTTTGAAAATGAAATATAGCCTATGTCACTCAGAAATGATGTAGCTTTCCAACAGTGAAAGAATTTTTCAAATCTGCCAAGTAGTTTCGGAGCCTATTCAATTCATACAAACAAACAAACAAACAAAAAATCAAACCTTTCCTCTTTATAATATTTGTATAGATGTATAGATGTATAGATGTATAGATGATTATAAATTGCGATTAAAACGCAAAAAGATGTGTTTTACTAAAGACGTTGTAACTGAAATATGAGTGGCAATTTGGTTTAGAATATTGCGACATAATATTCTCTTTTAATGGCAAATAATACAAAGCCTTTGTATCGAAAAGCTAAAATAATGCCTTCTTCAAAAAAAGGAGCCAGTTGGTGCATCTTTTTCCACTAACCCTTAATTGGTCGCACGACCTCCACGCTATAACACTATATCCAATATTTATTGAATAAAAAATTAAGTCATTTTGAGTTGCTATTTTTATACAATAAAAAAGATACCAATAATTTATATTTTAAAGATTTCACCTACTATATTTTCTCACTTTCACCTTGGGTTAACTGGGAGAGAACGCTTCAAGGCATTAATTCCGCCCTGTGTGTGGTTTTACAATAAAACTAAGATAAATAATGATTCAATAAGTGCATAATTAGTGCATAAATTGAAAAGAAATAAAGAACTCCGCGGGAGAGACCTATGAGTGGAATGACTAAGACTAATTGAGAATTATTTAATAAGTACCTCATAATATAAAAATTCTAATGATTTACATCCTTCTACTATTATATCCTACATACTTTATTAATATTTACTATTATAAATGCAAATGTTTGTGAGTAAGATGGATGTTTCACGCAAAAACGGCTAAACAGATTTGGATGAAATTTGGTACACAGATAGATCAAAACCTAGATTAACATATAGGATATTTTTATCCCTCTCTGTAGCAAGGTCGACAATCCTCGTGGACGAAGCCGCGGGCAGTCTCTTAATAAATGAAAATAGATTGTGCTTACGTGCTTTCTAAATAAACAAAGATCTTTACTGGTGGCTTCAAAAGAGATAAGTGTTCAATTTATCTTGTTTTACATCAAATCCATAGTATGTAAAGGATAAAATTCACGAGATCAAACAAAACGTGAATATCTTGCCGAATGACTACAGCCAATATTAGTTTGTTTACGGAAAATAATAAATTAATAGCAGAAATAAGTTTGTGAAAATAAAAAATTAAAAGTAAATTTTTTATTGAAAATTTGGTTTTTAAGATACAAATTTAGTTATTTATTAAAAATATTTTAATGATACATCTAAGAAAATGAGCACTAAATCATATAAAATTGAGGCCGGTAGAAAATCAAGTAAGTATATGATATAGTTTTTTACTACTTAACTACAACTACTAAATGACTAATTTATTTGTCTATATACCGAAAAAATATACCTATGATACGAAGAATGAAGAACAAAATTAAAATGATTCTCCTAATTGTAATATTTTCCCCTCTAAATCTTTGTTTACAACAGATACTAATTGTAATATTTTCCCCTCTAAATCTTTGTTTACAAAAGATACTAAGTTATACTGTAATTCGCAGAGGACGAATCCCATTAGCTTGTTAAGATCACAAAATACTGAAATATCGTTTCACCAGTCTTTGATGGATCTCTACTCAATCTTACTCTAAACTCTCTCACTTCCCATTTGATGCAGAGACATGTTTCCCTATCCGTTATCTGCAAGTCCAAGTCCTGATGATGTTCTTGGGTCTTCTGCTAGCGTTCTGCGTCAGGACTATCATGAGCCTTGCTATAGTTGCTATGACTGACCGAAATGCTGATATTGTAAGTATTCGTGTTTAACATATTAATATCCAAATATCTATTTGTGTATTCCCTTTAGAAATTGAGAAAACCATTAAGTGATGATCGAAAAGGAGAAAATTTTAGAATTTTACATCATCCTTACAACTCACCGTGAAATGTAAATTAAACATTTAAATTCGAGAGTAGTGCTGATTAGTACGTTTATGAGTATTTCTTAGACTTTGTGAAATGTATTTCCACGACTATAGACTAGGATCTAGTAGTATCTTAGGCATTATCATAATACGACAATACGACAACACCAACCCTTCACGCAACAAAATCACAATTCAATCTGCTATTATCACTTAACGTCCATAGCGTCGTTGTCTTTCAGTGAAACATAGAAAATGAAAAGCATTCTTTCCTGTACTGTTTATACTGTAATTCACCGTTTCATTTCAGTCTTTTGACTGGTCAATCCAGCGGCAGAGTGTGATTCTCTCCTCCTTCACCTGGGGCTACATTATGCTGCAGTGTCTCTGGTGAACTCGCTTCCAAGTTTGGAGGCATGACCCTGGCTTTGATCTGCATTGGTGTTAATTCCACGATGTCCTTGCTTATTCCTACGATGGCTATTTATGTAAGTGCTTTTTGGGTTAAGCTATTGAAATTTACACTTGGATTTGATTACGTTTTGTCTTAACTTTGGTTTATGTTTGTTATGAGAAATAAGTGAATGATTTGGATTTCATTGAGGCACCGAGTGGCCCGCCTATAACCGCAGTCACGTCCCCCATAGTCAAAATAGGAGGAAAATCCAGTAGAAAATAAATACGGTAGTGATCCAATAGCCAAAAGAAACTGCTCTGAACCAGGCTGTTTCAAAAATAATATACAATGATACAAGGTTGTGTATGATCTTTGAAACAGACTGGTTCAGAGCAGTTTCTTTTGACTATTAGATATGCTTTATGCTCATTTGCTCTCTGACACGGTTTGTTATCTCTCAGTCGTTGTACAAGCACGGTTATTATGACAGTATCTACAGCTGAATAAATAAATAATCTACATGTATACTAGACTCTTGACAGTGCCTTACTTAAATGACAATTTCATTCATCTGAGTTTACGAGTTTTACGAAGAAAATAAAATTTACGAATTTTAGTCGTCCACTTACCGGACTGATAAAATAATTCTTTTAGAAGATATAAAACTCAAACATTAACAGTGGAAAGTGTTTGAAAAACATAATACTAAAGTGAGGCGAAAACCCGAATGGTTTTTCTCGTAAGTTAACAGAAAGACTTTGATAATATAACATAATAATATTTTGTAAATGAAAAAGAAATAAGAAATCACACAAATTACCAAAAATTTACCAGTTTATAAATATACCTAAATGCAAATTGCTGCCATTTCAAAAGGATGGGGTCTTTTCCCAAATATGAGGTGTGTTTTGTCGAGGAAATTTGGTTTATTTTATGTCCTTAAATTATCGCTAGTTCAAACCCAAACACACTATATTGCTATAATAATAAATTGATTCGTTCAAAACATGACTATTGCAGATTTTGCAGACAGAAACAAACATTCAGATAGGCAGACATTTCACATGTATATTAACGGAAAGTTGAAGCGATTATTATCGACAAGTTGAAGCAGATTATTCTCACTACCAGTGATGCGATAGTATCGAAATAATCAAGATCATCTCTAAACGCTACCATAATTCAAGTATATAATGTAAATATACACAAGACGATAGGTTAGACCGACTCCAATGAGTAATATCGCGGTTCAGTGAAAATGATAAAGAGGAGTAGGTAGACGTAAATCAAACAAGAATTGAGATCGTTTACACCCAGAACCAACATGACTTCCGCGGTAGAAAACGTAGAAGCAATAAAGCCGAGTAAGTACAATTTTGATTTTGATGAAGAAGGCAGCGGGAAACCGTTGGATTCAGAGGGCCCAGGACCGGGCGGAGTGGCATCAATTACGGGAGGCCCATGTCCAGCAGTGGACTGAAAGGGCTGAAAGGAAGGAAGAAAAGTGTTTGTCCGCGGAACATCCTGCTCTATAACTCATTGTGAAACAGCATGTTCTTCTGTTTTTGTGTTATGGTGGGGTAGTGTTTGTGGGAGATATTTTAATTTGTATAATTTTCATTTATTCGTTCACTAATTTATTTTTTGTTAAGTTCTTGGTCCGGGGCAACGCACTTACAAACGACTTCAGAAAGGAAATCTATCGCATTTGAGGTTGAATTTGTGCGTTCATGGGCTGCAGTAATAAATTAACATTTTTTAATTCTCATATTAATAAATTAATGAGATCAAACGAAATATGAAATAAAAGGTTTCCCAGATTTTGTTAAGTTTTCAAGATATCAAATGAAATAATAACAAAAAGATTAGCTGAAAGGTTATTGGTATTGGACTACAAGCCCATGAACGAAATTTACCTGTGAAATGAACCAACGTGAATAAGGTTTAGAAGGCTGTTACTATAATAGAAAATAACTCTGAGCACTATGCGGTCATTTCTGAGCGGTACACCTGGTACCATGATCAGATATAAGGGTTGCGACCCTTGGCTTCGAGCCCTCTCTTGGATCTGATCTTGGTACCAGGTGTACCGCTCAGCAATGACCGCATAGCGCTCAGAGTTATTTTCTGATATAGTAACAGCCTTCTGCAGCGGTGATAGCCCAGTGGCTTAGAATTCGACCTCGAATCGAGGGATCCGGGTTCGAATCCCAGTGGCACGCACCAATGACTTTGTAATAAAAGTTATGTGCGATTTATGAAATTAAATATCACCTGCAGTTACGGTGAAGGAAAACATCGTGAGGAAACATGCATGCCTGAGAGTTCACAAAAAAAAAATGTTCTCAAAGGCATGCGAAGTCCACCAACCCGCAGTAGGCCAGCGTGGTGGACGGCGGCCTACATCCTTCTCATTGTGAGAGGAGACCCGACCCTGTAGTGGGTCATTAATGGGTACTGACATGACAACAGCCTTCTAAGCGTTATTCACGTTGGTTCCTCACAGGTAAATTTTGTTCATGGGCTTGTAGTCTATAGGTTTCAGTTTTATCATCCATCGTTCGTCCTTCCTTATTGGCATAGGGTTCTTCCAAGTCGTCAACGCACTGACAGCCTTCCTGGTGTTGCCTATGTCCAAAAGCAACTGTGACTACTTTTTAAAAGTTGACCCGATTGCCTGTTTACTTGATTTTACTTTCAAAAGATTGGAACATGCCTTACAGAACGATGGCTGGGCATCCGTCATCTTCAAGTGCTGATGATATTCCTCGGCATTACCTTATGTCTATGTAGTAGAGTATCAATGAGTATAGCCATAGTGGCTATGACGGACTCTAACAATGAAAATGTAAGTAATATTGTAATGTATGATAATAATTAGCGTTTACTTTAGTATGATCCACCCTGTTAACCCGCTTTGAAGCATGACGTGGTTCGTGTCCCGTGTTTCAAAGATACTATTTTTAAGATGAACAACTTGGTTCCCATGAGCCATAACCGTAGTCAATTACTCGTACATCTTTATGACCTCAAAAAGCATTTCTGTTCTATTTGCGATTAGACTTGGGGTTTTTTGGGCCGCAGTGACCACTTACCATTAGGTGGTCTGCACGCCCATTTGCTACATAATTTCAATAATAAAGTCAAATTGAAAGTAAAATATTATAAAAAGGGTTTTGAATATAAATTGCTTTGATATCAATTAAGACGATATTTCAGGACAAAGTAGTGAAACGAGTGGTAGAAATATCTAGCAAATAAAAGGTACATTTGTATCATCCTCAGTATTTCGACTGGTCCATCCAAAGACAGAGTGTGATCCTGACAGCGTTTCCCTGGGGTTACGTCGTGATACAAGGCATCGGTGGAGAGCTGACCTCAAAGTTCGGAGGAATGAGGCTCTTGGTTCTGAGTTTATTCATCAACTCTGTGGTAGCGTTGCTGCTACCCGTCGCAGCTATTTATGTAAGTAGTTATTTTTATAAGATAAACACATATACAGGCAGACAGGCCACTTGATGATAAATCGTCACGGTTGTGTACCGACACGAGTAAGAACGCGCTCAGTTTGGATGCAATTTCGTAGGAATTCAACTCGTGCGTATACGTGCGTTCACGCACGAACAATCCCGACCTTAGAAATACTATGGGAGCGCTCACTACGCGCGACTAAGTTGACGTACGACTAACTTAGTATTAAGGACTTGCTTCTCTTTGGCATTAAGAAGATTGCAATGAAATTACACAATTTCATTTAGTTCTGCAATATCCGTTCAATATTGAAAAAATAAGCCGCTAGTGTGCAACAATTCCAATGACGATCGATCGGAATTGATTTCAAGAGAAACCCCACTGGATCAAGATTAGCCAAAAGCGAACTTCAAAGAGCTGATGATGATAACCTTGATAAAGATCTAGAGCCGATCTAGTATCAGACGATCTAGTAGAATTTGTGTTCCAGCTCACGAGAGCTGGAACACAAATTCTTGATTGGAATTGCAAAAGCACTTATCTCTAGTGTTATGTCATAAGATAAGACTTACGAGACAGGTGAAACCAATACCTGTTTATGTCACTCATATCCGCAATGCTTCAACGTGATAGTACGCTTTGTTTACATTTTTGTAAATCCTGATGGTGATGATCCAATAGTTAAAAAATAACCTCCTGCTAGAAGGGTCCGGCTTCGAATAGTTAGTTTTAACTTAAACATCAGTAGTACGCCAATGACTACTGATGTTTAAGTTAAAATTAATGTGCCAAATTATAAAATAAAATATTACGATAAGTGAGTCACATTATTTTTGGAAGATTTTTTTTAATAATCCATGGTAATAAAGGTTAAACACAAAGATGACAAAGCAATGCTAAGGTCGCAAAATATATGCCTACGAGTTACTTGTTCAGAAGGGAGTATAATCATCAGTATAAGACAATAGCCATAGCCAATGATGAATAGTAGTGAGGGCATTTTGGTAATTTGGGTTTCTTTCAAACTTAAGTTTAAAGTATTGTCTTATTGTAAGAGCTAAGTTCGGCTCAAAATTACTTCATGGAAATCATATTATCTCCTCAATTGAAACACAAGTCAGGATGAACATTAACTACGCGTGATGGTGGTACTCTAGGTATCCCTTAGGGAATCCCAATAATAAAATCATCGTATAACTTAAAAAAATCTTATATTTCTTAGGGTGACTGGATAGCGGTGTGCGTATGTCGCGGCATCCAAGGTCTTGTTCAAGGGATCTTGTATCCGACGCTTCATTATTTGATTGCAAAATGGGTCCCGTTGGAGGAGAGAAGTCGGATGACGAGCTTTATCTTTGCTGGTATGTTACTATACATGAGATCCTGTTTTAAAGTTTGCATAATTCGAGTTGGTCTTGAGAAAGATTTGACGTCAGAAAACTGATCATTTAGATTCCAGATCCAGCAATGACAGCGATGATAGCCTAGTTATAAAGAATTCGGCCATTGGTTATCTCATATCTATATTGGTTGGTATCTCAGTGGTGCACCAATGATTTTCCTAAAAAGTTATGTGCGCTTTATACAACTAAATTTCATCTGTTGTAATAGTGAAGGAAACATCAAGAAGAAACCTGAATGTCAGAGATGTTCTTAAAGGCATGTGTTCTCATTTTGAGAGGAGAGAGTGTGTGAATGGGCTTAATTGAACCAATAAGAATTTTGGTGAATAAGAATAATTCAAAGTAAGATTAGCGTTTGGAGGAATTGAAATTGATGTTTGAGCCCATCATTCTTTGTGATATTCGCAAAAATTTCGATAAAACTATATTAAACCAGGGTTCCATCACTCTTTGAGGTGACGGTTCCCACACGGTCAAACTCAGTTTCTGTTGTCATCAGGTAACCAATTCGGAACAGCAAGTCAGTTCATTGTCTCCGGGTACATAGCAGAGTACTGGGGCTGGCCGGCGATATTCTACGTGAATGGGGCATCTGGCCTGATGTGGGTGGTAGTGTACTTGTTAGTGGGTAGCGATAATCCCCAAGTGTCGAAGTTAGTGAGCGCAGAGGAGCGCTTGTATATACAGAGTACGTTGGGCCAAGTCGGCGGTCATAAGGTAAGTTAGCTTTTGTTTATTATGTCAAAAACATATTCAGAACGTTTTCAAACCTCGCCTTTGCTCGATAACGTTATGAAAGTCAAATATTGTTATCGGTGCCAATCCTGCAAATGATCATCTGGCTGAAACCCTTAATGTCCCATTGTAGGACACGGATCTATAATATAGCCTAGGCCTAGAGTATACTCCACTACGCTGCTCCAATGCGGATTGGTGGAGAAACGGACTAGTGGCCAACCCGTGTCGGATGTTCTCAATCCACCCAAGGGGCATCGACAAGGTTTAACGGCTGTTATATTAGCGTTATCATTTACTCAATTACGCAATCATTATTTACTCAACTACGCAATCATCATTTACGGAAAAATTAAAAAAAAATCTCCCAATCTTCCTCAGAAACTCAAAACGCCATGGAAGTCCATATTCACTTCGCTGCCGTTCCTCGCAGCGGTGACCGCCAACATTGGCATCGCGTGGTCGTACTGGATAATGCTCACTTACATCCCGACGTACATGAGCAAGGTTCTGCAGGTCAACATTAAGTCGGTAAGTTACAAGTTACCTTTCATTTATAAGTAGACTTGGTATTTAAGGCAAAAGTAGCACAGGCCGCTCTCCTAACTGGAATGATGACCTGAAGAAGGCAGCGGGAAACTGTTGGATTCAGAGGGCTAAGGAACGGGTGGAGTGGCGTCGATTAGGGGAGGCCCATGTCCAGCAGTGGACTACCATGGGCTGAAAGGAAGGAAGGAAGGTATTTAAGCTGGTAGAGTAATCCTTCTCATGCAGTGGTTGAGGATCTAAAGGGTTGGGGAACTGGCCTTGCAGTGAAACACTAAAGAGTTAAAGAATATCCTTTTCTGTTTCTCATTAGAACGGCGTAATGTCAGCTCTGCCGTACATAACGATGTTTGTGATGAACTTCCCCTTCGGCTTTGCGTCGGACTACGCTTTGAAAAAGAACTGGGTTTCACGCACTGTTTGTCGAAAAATCAGTAACTCCATTGGTGAGTCATAGGAAGTAACTCTCTCTAATAAAATATTGTTGCTTTCTACCTAACAAGGCAAGATTCAAACCGGAATTGGGGCAGCGATTACTTTAGTATCAAGTAACGCTGCCATCGTTGTCCGAAGTAGGGAAACGCGCATTAAATATCCACTAGCAATCACCCATCCAGGTACTGACCGTGCATAACGCTGCTTAACTTTTTCGATCGCTTGCGATCTACTCAAGCTATAGGCTGCTATTTACCAATAGGGTTAGCCATCTGAAATCCTTCCATATCATTAGGTACTACCACAATCTCTCTCTATCTCCTTTAGTGGATTAGTCTACCTGGATCGACGGTAGCTTGTATGCTAAGCACGTAAGCAAAGAGAGTACTTTGTTCAAATGCTTACTATTTGAGGAGTTTCGCTAGTGCTTTTAGTACTTAGAAGAAATGAAATAAGAACACTGTTTTGCAGGCTTTTTCGGTCCAGCGATTGCCCTATTCTTCTTGTCGTACGTCCCCGCTGGCAATGTGTCGCTGGCAGTGTTCCTGTTCTGCTTCATGAATGCTCTCAGCGCTGGAATATATAGCGGATACTTGGTGAGTGGATACTATAGCGGTGATAGCCCAGTGGCTTAGAATTCGACCTCGAATCGAGGGTCCGTGTTCGAATCCCAGTGGCACGCATCAATGACTTTGTAAAAAAGTTATGTGCGCTTTATAAAATTACATATCATCTGCTGTTACGGTGAAGGGAAACATCGTGAGGAAACCTGCATGCCTGAGAGTTCACAAAAAATGTTCTCAAAAGGTATGTGAAGTCTACTAACCCGTAGTAGGCCAGCGTGGTGGACTAAGGCCTACATCCCTCTCATTACGAGACGGAGATCCCACCCTGTAGTGGGTCATTAATGGGTTACTGGCTACTTGGTGAGTACAAGCGGCAGCCGAGTGGGCTTGAACTTAACCTAGAGGTCCAGGTCAAGTAGCGCGCATCTCCTACTTAAGTGCGTTTTTCAAAATAAACGTCTCCTGCTAAACCGTTGAAGGAAAACATCGCAAGGAAATACACAGTGCACGTGTTTGATCGTTGTCCATAATAGCTTATTTTGTGAAAACTAATAGCGTGATTCAGTAAACGTGTAGCGCCAAATATCAAGTAATGGTGGAAACAATAAGAAAACGGATGTAATGGAGGATGGCAAATCTTAATTACTGCCATATTTTCAAGAAAAGAAGAAAAGAATGCGTTTATTGTTGACGGTTACACGAGAAAGATGTTTTCATTTTGGATGAGGCAAAACGATATTTTGTTTTTAATTTCAACGCTTAAGTTGAGGCTCGAGAGTTAGAAGATCAAAACAGAAATCTGGACATGATTTCTTTTTTAAGCTATTGTAATGGATTTGGTTTCATGCTACGACTTTATGAACTTTAACTTTCTACTTCTGCAGGTGGTGTTAATCGACATGGCACACAATTTCGCGAGCACGCTACTAGCGTTCTCAAACTTCACGGGTTGTTTCGTTGCTCTGTTTGCGCCCCTTTCTGTTGGATTCATATTGGACGATGAGGTAAATATTTTATTTATATTTTTTTTATTTTTTTTTTATTTATTTTTTTACAATACATACTTTAGGCCTACTATTTTTTGATGTTGGTGTCTTTAGTATCAATTCTTCAATGAACGAGGTACGTATAATTTTAGTTAAAGCTTTGGATGACCAGGTGGACTGATGACCTGAGGAAGACAGCGGGAAACCGTTGGATTCAAAGGACCCCCGGGATGGACGTAGTGGCTTCGATTAGGGGAGGCAGTGGATTAAAAGGCTGACAAGAAAAAAGAAAGAAAGAAGCTTTAAATAATTTATTGTCTTTTAATTCCAGACGAATCCAAAGGAATGGCGAGTAATATTCAACTTGTGCGCTATAATATACATCGCGACGAACGTGATATTTATTTCCTTCGCCAGTAGTGAGGAGCAGAAGTGGAATAAAGTTGACACTGAGGAAACCAAAGAACCAATAAATGAATAAAAAAATATTAAAATTTCTTTTGTGAGCCTTACCAATACCCGTAGTTCAATTCCTTTTTTTTTAATTTACACACACATTTATTTGTGTTAATCAGCAAATACGCATACGAGCTACCTGATGAAAAGTCATCGCCTATTGACACTATGTCATATCACTTAGGCTGTCTAGACATCCTGATGATATTTAAATCATTTTAAATCATAATAATATAAAGGTTTGGGATGTTACATCATAAAGACTATTCATTACATACAAAATATGCGCCAATAACACAAGTCTTTCCTTACAATCGGATAAATAAAATCAAAACTGATATATTATTTTATCATTTATGTAGGTATAATCAGCAGAAATATGATGATAGATTCATCCATGGTATATCCATCAGATTCCATAATCACATTTCTACTTACAACTGAGGGAAATCCAGATCATACTCTCCATTGCTAAGATACGTGAATAGACAGTAACGAGTGACGATACAGGTTATTGGCCAATCCAGTTTGATACCAGCTCATCAGCCAACCCAGTCTACAAAACAACATAAAACTTTGAAACGTGTCCACAACTATAAAGTTTCCTACTGTGATAAATACTAAAGTAGCTATGCTCGAGTAAAGTCGTATCGTTATTTAGGAAGTAAATTGAAGTGGAAAATTGCAATTCTTAATCGAATTACAAAAGATACAGCTATCGACAGACAAAAAAACTTAAGCATAAGTGTCAGGAGTGAAATTGGTGGACATTTTGTGTTAATTTTCAACAAATGATTAAGCCATGATATAGGTAACTATGAGGTAATGACAAAATATATTTTTGTATGCTTTTTAAGATTTTGAAACAACTAAGACAAAAAGTTTTTTTTGTTTCTGAAAAAATTGAATTTGTTGTTTTGCCGAAGTTCACAATAGTGAAAATCCTACAAAGTAGATATATTAACATTGAATTATCAAACAATGTTTGTATACAACAAACAACTTACTGCACTATTTGCAGCGGTGATCCACGTGAATGTTATCTGACGAACACCAGTGGAGACCAGTATTAATAATGTACATTAAATTGTTTGTATAAATAACACGTATTTTAATCACTACAAAAGACAAGAATGTACTAAAAATTCAAATGACTTAAAAACAAAGATATTTTATTCTGAAACAGATAATAAAGTATTTGAAAACATTATAAAAATATTTAATGCTTTCTTTTAATTATACAACTATTTACATAACTTAGAACAAAAAAAAAGGAATAGAATAAGAAAAAATATTAAAAAAAAATGGCATTGAGATTAAAGGAAGAAACAAATCTAATAATAATATTATAAAGCTGAAGAGTTTGTTTGTTTCAACGCGCTAATCTCAGGAACTAGGTACTGGATCGATTAAAAAAATTATTTCACCAATGAATAGCTAAGATGTCCCTGAGTGCTATAGGCTATGTATATACCACGGGCGAAGAGATAAGAAGAAAACTTAATGGTCTATTTAGAGTTAGTTTATCATAAAACATGTGAACCGAATGTTTTATTCGCTCTTAGGTTATCAGCATCAAGATTAGCTCCTCAAAGATATTTTACACGATTCTAAGCTAAGCACTTATCAAACCCAAACTCTTCGCTTTGAAGGAGCTAGTATCCAAGCCAAGCGGACCGTGTTGCTATATAGATACAGTAAGATAAAGTTTTAAAATGAGAGGAAAATAAGTGAAATGTTCTGAACTTGGAAAACTGAAAATTCGGATACATGAACAATAATTTCAAAGTTGTGCGCATTATTGTGGAAGTAATAGAAAATTCGTGAGGGTAGAGCAACGCCGGCCTGGCGTGCAATACATAGTTCTTGTATAAAAGGATTGTGTAGTAGAATGTGAATTCCCTGTAAATTAAAATGATGGCGACCGAGGAAAATATAGAAAATACAAACGCAGTGAAGAAACCAAGTAAGTTTATGAGTTTAAGTATTTGTTAAATTATATTTTGTTTATACAATACGACAACAATAACAACTCAATACCTATATTTTCGTAGATAAACGTTTTGTTTTGACTGACTGAGAATGTTTGAGACATTGTAGTAGATTCTGCACTCTTTTGTCGCTATTATAGGCGATAGAATCATAATACGAATTAACGAAAAGTTCGATTGAGAAGAATTTAATCCTACATTGGAAGCATCCTGCCACAACACACATAAATTCTTATGTTTTGGTATAGTAAAAGTAGGTCGTCAACCAATATTCCTTTAAAACAGCTAGCAAGTGTAGATTGTGTTTTGCTTCCCTTTGGGGTTTGATATAATTGTAAATGAATGATCAAGTGAAGGATCTTTTATAAAAATACTATAAAGTAGAACTTACAGATAATTATGCAGACACTCTTTCATTACGAACACTATAGAAGAAACTACCTTTAATTTAAGTGTAAATTGCTTCCAGAAAGATGGTTGGGAGTACGTCATGTCCAAACGCTGATGATCTTCTTGGGTATGACCATATCAGTGTGTGTCAGAGTCACCATGAGTCTCGCTATCGTAGCGATGACGGATTCTAGTAATGAAAATGTAAGTGTGTGTATTGAAAAAGTATCATCACAAATAGATCATAGATGACAGACCTTATGCAAATTGTTCACGAATAAACATCATTTGATCTTTCGGCAATAGCTGGCGGTGGCTTTTGTCTTGCTTAAAATCGCCAGTGCTACCGGGCAATTATAAGTAACACCATACCAGCTATTGACCTGATGCTGAAGAAGGCTCAGTCGAATGTGAGAGGTATAAAGAGTACCCTACGTGCAACGTGAAAGAGTAACACACATCCATTTATCCATCCATCTTCAAACTTACACATTTATAGTAGTAATAGGATGAACCGAGAAACAGCGGTACAAAGGCGGACCGAATGCTGAAAGCATTTTCAATCTTTTAGTAGTGAATTTATAGCAACGATGATTTAAACGAAGATGTTAGGAAGAAGAAAAAATCGTGAAATTTAATTATTATAAGAAACCTAGTCTAAAATTTGACATCGTATCGAGCCTAATAGCATCCTTATTCTACTTTGCAGTTCTTTGACTGGTCAATTCAGAGGCAGAGTGTGATCCTGTCAGCGTTTCCTTGGGGATATGTGTTCATCCAGGCTGGCACAGGAGAGCTGGCTGCCAAGTTCGGTGGCATGACCCTCTTGATTGTGGGTTTGGGAGTTTCTTCTATAGTCGCATTGTTCTTGCCACTAGCTGCAGTTTATGTAAGTATTTGAAACTTCTTTATAATAATATCTGCTCTGCTCTGCTACAAGTCTGGTATTCTTTTGTACAGCGTCCTATTTATTCACGTTTTTATGTCATGTTCTATACGAACATTTTTTCAAGATTAAAGATCTTTGCCTTGCATTTATGTCTTAAAAAAGTGAAGTCAGAAAAGTGTTATAGAGTTTTCTTCATGTTCAAATATTAATTTAAATTTAACGCTATATTCATTAATTTTCGTAATTTTGAATTTTCAGGGAGGATGGATAATGGTATGCGCCTGCAGATTTATTCAAGGACTTATGCAAGGGCTCTTATATCCAACAGTACACTACTTGATAGGGAAGTGGATCCCGCTGGACGAGAGGGGTCGCATGAGCAGCTTTATATTTGGAGGTATGTTTCACTTCTCATACAATAAACGAACTGCGTTGCCCAGTGGTTCGATGCCGGTGCATGTCCTGGGTTCAATTCCCAGTGGGGAAGATTTGAATAATGGTTCTATTGCTATGTAGTTAATCCTGTTACTATGAGTGTGGAGTATGGATAAAATTGTGCAATAAATAGATTGCACCAAAGTCAAAGTTAAAAGCTTCTATTCATTATTAGGTATAATTTGTGCACACTTAATGAACGTGTATGACGTTCATTATCATTCTACATGCATCCGCTTTGATCGCCCCTCAGGCAAAACGTAGACTGGGAGAAAAAAGCGGGTGGGAAAAAAACCCCAGCACAATTCTATGGTGCAGTATGACTGGGCCCACCGTTATTTGACATCAGTTTAGAGAACATTTCGAATCCTTAATTTTCGCCCTATTTTGAGATTTTGTAATTTTTTTTTAATTTTCTGTTTTTTTGGCTGACATTCCATATAATTCATGACCAGATGCAAGTTGTCTTAAAATAAAACCTTCTCTTGCAGGTAGTCAATTTGGAACGGCTTCTCAACTGATTGTTTCGGGATACATAGCTAACTATTGGGGTTGGGCTGCGATTTTCTATGTCAATGGAGCAGCTGGCCTAATTTGGATAGCCATCTACCTTTTAGTGGGTAGTGATAACCCACAAGTATCGAAACTTATAAGCGCTGAGGAACGATTGTATATACAAAGCTCTTTGGGACAAATAGGAGGACACAAGGTAAACTTGATCTTACGTTATGTACGTTTTGCAAATAGGAAAATATCGTGAGGAGACCTGCATGCCTAACAATTTTCTATATCATGGTAAATGCATGGTAAATCTATAAACCCACAGTAGGCCTGCGTGGTGGAGTAATTCCGCGCTGAAGACCCGTTTCTGCATCACGTCACCAATGCCGGAGACGAATAATAACTGATTTAAACGTTATTTTTCCCCATTTCAACAGTCATACCTTCAAAAGGCCCCAATGCAGCTGCAATTTGACAAACATCACAAGGACCAATCTAGTGCCATCGGATTGGCCTGATAACGTAGAAACTTAAAAGGGGCGGCATTCTTACTTTAAAAAAAATTTGGTTACAATTTATCTTTACAGAGGCTCAAGACACCGTGGAAGGCAATTTTAACATCTGTACCGTACCTCGCCACGGTTGTAGCAAACATCGGCTACTGCTGGGGCTACTGGGTGCTGTTGACTGAAATCCCTACTTATATGAACAAAGTGCTAAAAGTTGATATTAAATCGGTAAGTCTTTGTGCACTTAGAAAAAATAATTATGTACCGTTAAAGGACGACCACCACGCCAGGAACGAGAGTTAAATGCGCATGCTCTCTCGTTTGAACACACTCACACATAACCGTACCTGTACGATATAGATAGATATAGAGAAGGAAGGTCACTTGGAGGTGAACACCTAACGAAAGAAAACCGAGCGAATTCGTTAATTGCAGTGTTTCCTAATCTGATAATCTTTTGACGCAGTTTAATTAAAGTTAGATGTTAAGATAGCCACTATGACCGATGGACACACACGTCTGGCCTTCGATAGAAATTGTGTCTGAGGACGATGCGTCAAAACCGCAGAGAAACTTACTTTGGCAAACACAGTTCTTTAACCGAAACGTAGGAAATTAAGAACGTTTACATCTTGGAGGGTTGTCTTTCAGGAAAGCTCTAATGACTTTACTTTTGTATCTCTTTTATAAAGCTTTCATTGCATATCAGAATATAAATTTATCTACGTTTTTCAATTTCTCTATTTGCTTCTCAATTCTTCTTCAGAACGGCGTGATGTCAGCTCTGCCGTACATAGCGATGTTTATAATGAACTTTCCCGTTGGGTTCTCTTCTGACTTCATCCTTAAGAAGAAGTGGGTGAGCTTGAGCACTTCTCGGAAGGTTTTCAACACAATCGGTGAGTTTTGTTATCGAAAGCTTTAGACTGAATTTCAACATCTATGAGCATGAAAATTATCGTCAAAGTATGGTGAATATCAGTCATAAACGAATACTTTGATGACAGTGTTCATACTCCTCTGATCATCGAATTTCTTATCACTAACTGAAGGTTCTTTCTGAAGGCGACCATTTTATGAGTAACGTACCTCCATTATCAAGACTTCTTCTTTTTTAAGATGGATCGAGGCTTTCTTGGTTGCAGTGATCATTTAACATCACACATTTGTTTTTTGCCGGTCTTTTTAATTTTGTTCATATGAGGTTAATTTTCTTTAGTTATTTACTCTGTTTCTGTTCGTGCGATTAGAGTATTAATAATTTAATATCTGTTTTTAAAGATTTCTTATATAACTTTTCAGGTTTCTTCGGCCCAGCGATTGTTCTTCTATGTTTGACCTACGTTCCTCCTGGAAATGTCACTCTGGCAGTATTTTTGCTTTGCTTGACACTCGGTTTAAACGCTGGATTTTATAACGGATACTTGGTAAGAACAGAAAGCAATTGAGTAGATCGCAAGCAACCGATAGTGAAGCAACATTGGTTGGTATTTGGATTGATGTGGGGAAACTATGGCCAGAAGTGGAATATAGCAACTTTAATGTCGTAAAACTTTATTGAAGGTCCTTTTGGGAAGTTGTATCCCCTTTCTGTCCACACTAGAGTAGTGTGGGACTTTGCAGTTGAATCTGTTGCAACTCTTTAGGATCTTAGTTCATCTTAGTTGTATGTTTTAATTTTTTTCTTAATTAATAATTTTAACGAATTATAAAGCAATGTGTAATTACTATACAAGTCATGATTTACCTAATTTCTTACAGGTTGCATTCCTTGACCTTGCGCAAAACTTTTCAAGTACACTGATGGGCATATCGAACTGCGTTGCAAATCTTGTTGCGTTATTTGCACCCCTCTCAGTTGGATTTATATTGAATGACGAAGTAGGTATTTTCATTTCTCTAGTTTTCTCTGAAATTTGATTTTAATGTATTTCTTTTCCTTTTCTTTACCCCTTTACACTTACAGCCATACTTCTTTGGGTATAACTGTTCAAATCCTTCATGTTCGCATGTATGATTACGAATATAATACGTTTTAAAAACATCATATTTTAATTTTAACTTTGATATTTATTATTTTTTTATAACTACTTGTACTCTTTTGTTTATATTGTTCATTACTCGTATAATCAGTTTTTTAATATTTATCTTTACTTCTTAAATAATCAAACCTTGTTCATTTTTAGACAGACCCAGTAGAATGGCAAACGATCTTCAACATCAGCGCTGCGGTGTACATAGGAACGAACATTGTATTTGTTCTGTTCGCCACCAGTGAGGAACAGGAATGGAATAAAGGGACTGAAGTTACTAAAAAAACAATAAACATGTCAATTTAATGTTTTTATTTTTCCTACTAATATAGGAGTCGTACGTATTAGATATTAATATAGAAGTCTCGAGCACCTAGAAAATCATGGATATTTAACAATAATATATTATATAATATTTTGACGACTGTTAATGAAAAGGCCCTACTTTTCTACCTCTGCCCTCATAAAAGTCAAAACGTACAATCTTTTCAAATTTTTATTTGGGAATTTTAATCAAGCATTTCATCAAATATATATTGTGTGTATTAAGTGTAGTACCTAAGTGTGAAATAAATATTTTCTTCCATTTATTCTTATTCTTAGATAAATATATTTTGAGAAAAACAGAATCAGTATTATTACTTATCTAAATACCTACCGAATTTGTGTCACATTTTCAGTTTACGAATTTTAATTTTATCTTAGTGTTATCCAGAGGCTTGTGTAGTACCTATGTATTAGGTATTATTTTATTCGTGTGTTTGCAGAAGCCTCTTACTTGGGAATGTTTCTAAAATATTTTTTATTGAACTGAGCATTTAATATTCTAGGTACGTGTTTGAAGTGATGTTCTTTGTTATTTGCTTTCTTATCTCAAGTGATCTCGGATCCTATAGACGATCAGATAGTTTCTTGATAAGTAAAGCTTATCGGTCAATGAAAAGTATTCAAGGTTAAGGAAAGGTTAAGGAAAGGTGTTCAAGTATTTAAGGTTATGGTCATCGTTATTGATTTTGTCTGTCTGAAATCAGCCCCAAAAATGTTTTACTTGAGTGGGGCTTTTTTCTTCGGTTACGAAACTTGTTTAAGGTTTTCGTCTTAGCAATCAGACCATTAACGCTCTTCCATTGTATAGTTATTCCAAAGTACGTTTCCACTGAAAGTTCTGGCAACTTCTGTATTTCGGACAGGTGCCTTCAACACAAAATTGTTTATTATTTTTCAGCGTAGGCCTTTCATTGTTATTTTAGATTTTATTAGGCATTTTCTGCCTTATTATAAGTCTGGTACTTTGTTCTACGTAAGTTTGTACTGAAGAGAATGTCTATTGCACCCAAATCATGATGAAGCATAAGAAAAACAATCTATAGATATCTCAATAAACCAGATTAGGCTCTTACTACTTATATGTTAATATTTTGGTCTACAATACAGCATCTATACTTTGAGATATTATCAATCTTATGGATAGAAACAAGTCAGATGTGTATTGAAATATTTGGTAGTAAAAAAATTAAGTGAATTAATTTTAAATTTTGTAAAGTATTTTAAAACTATTAACTCTTGATTAATTATTTAGATAAGTAAGGAGGTTTATTTTTTAGTCAAGTTTAATTCTATGATATTTCTTAAAGTAAAAGTGTTAAAGCAACATTAATGAGTTTACATAAAATGGACACGTTTGGAGAAAAAATGGATTATCCACCAAAACCAAGTAAGTACGATATTTACTATTAGTTTCTATTAAATCATTTTTAATTATCAAATTGTTTTAGTTTATACTTTTTTATTTTCAATTATGATTGCCTAATTTATACACTCAATAAATTATTTCATTGTCAATAACCCATTAATGACCCACTACAGGGTCGGGTCTCCTCTCACAATGAGAGGGATGTAGGCTTTAGTCCACCACGCTGGCCTACTGCGGGTTGGTGGACTTCACATGCCTTTGAGAACATTTTTTTTGTGCACTCTCAGGCGTGCAGGTTTCCTCACGATGTTTTCCTTCACCGTAACAGCAGGTGATATTTAATTTTTATAAATCGCACATAACTTTTTTACAAAGTCATTGGTGCGTGCCACTGGGATTCGAACTCGGACCCCTCGATTCGAGGTCGAATTCTAAGCCGCTGGGCTAACACCGCTTATTATTAATTAATTAATACTGCTACTTTGCGCAAATTATTTAATACTGCCTGCTATTTATGGTATTCACTAAAACTATACTTCTTTTAAAACAGTTGAGTATAGTGGTTTGATTATAGTTATGCCAGCTGTAGCAAAGCACCCGTAAAACCATCTTTGGGTCCCTCACCACTGTTGATATTATTATTAAGATATCGATCCAGTTTGACAAACTTCCAACATTATGGGGTGCAACGAGCAACTTGTTTTTCCGATCCTGCTATCATACAATTTTTTTAGTTTGTATCTCCTTAATATTAGCATACCTTAAAATGGTAAATATAGATTTCATATTATTTTGTGCCAGTAAACGTTTTGTCTGTTTATATCTTGTCTTTTATACTACATACTACTAGCTGACACCGCAAACGTTGTCTTGCCATAAAATAAGTTATCGAGCGGGATGACAAATTAGTAAATTACTAAAATGACTATTAAAAATAGGGGTTGGTGATAGAAAGGTGAAAATTTAGATTTGTGTGTATTTTTAATGCCACATTATTAAAAAATATAAATAAAAAAAATTGTCCAAAACTAAAATAAGAATGTTAGGGGTGGATAACCCTTATCGCTTAGGGATTTGAAAAATAGATAGTAGCCGATGCTCAGGCCAACTGAATATGCCTTTAAATTTCATAAAAATCGGTCAAGCCGTTGCGGTGGAGTATGGTAACTAACATTGGGACACGAGAATTTTATTTGAGATTATAAATGAGAATGTTTGTAGGGATGGATGCATGTCGTTTTTGCGTGAAAGAGTAACAAACATCCATCCATCCATCTTTTTTTGCGCTCAGACAAAGAGAAAAGGGCTACCCTCCGTGGAACGGGCAGGAGGGAGGTGGTTAATGCTCTTCACAAACTTCCGAATTTATGATAGTACTCCGAAGATAGGACGGATAATGAAAATGCTACGTTCTTTTATACACAGAACAGTGGTTTGGAGTACGTCACGTGCAGGCACTAATGATGTTCCTTGGTGCGACGCTCTCCTTCTCCACCAGAGCCAGCTTAAGCCTCGCCATCGTTGCCATGACGGATCCTAATAATGACCTTGTAAGTGAAGTTGCAACGTTAAGGTAAAAGGAGCACAGGCCACCATCCTATCAGGTGGACTGACAACTTGAAGAAAACAGCGGGAAACCATTGGATTCAGAGGGACCAGGACCAGATAGAGTGGCGTCGATTAGGGGAGGCCCATGTCCAGCAGTGTATATATGCAAAAGTTTGCAACGAATCTGACTAGGCAACAATTTCGCTGACAAGTCAGTCAGTTGCGTTTTCGCTAAAGATAAATCATAATTGAAGTGCAGAAACCAATTAAAATATTTAACTCAATTTGGAATTCTGATGACATCATTACATTTTAATTTGTCATAACTACACAGCGTATAATTAAAATAAATCACCTGCTGCAACGGTGAACGAAACATCGTTAGGAAAACTGCATGCCTGGAAGCTGATGTTAAAAAAATTTAAAGTGTCTAAATGGGAGTCATACATAATTTGAATAGACAGTATACGAGTAATTATGGGCAGTTCGACGTCTGCCGAGTCGACTATTTTATTGATAACTTTATTTTTTTTTTGTTTCAGTTCTTCAACTGGTCAATTCAAAGGCAGAGTGTAATTCTGTCAGCGTTTTCGTGGGGCGATATTATAATAATGGGCTTCTCTGGAGTGCTGGCTTCCAGGTTTGGTGGCATGAGGGTACTCACTATTAGCTTAGGAGTTAACGCCATTTTGTCATTGTTATTGCCACTTTCAGCAATTTATGTGAGTATACAATTCATAATTATTTTAAACTTAATTTTCTGGTGCAAATGTGCACTAGACTATTGTGAGGATATATATTATAGGCTTGTTTTCAATAATAAGGTTAGATAAAGAAGGTACTGGTACAACAATGTTGTAAACAAACTTTACTAAATAAAAATATAAACTTAAAAAAACAAGTTTTTATTTAATGACTATAAAAAGAGGCTCCTCCCATCCCATCCCGTCTTGAATGATCGGCCATATTGGAATTAGAATGACATCACATAGCTAAGCATGCATTGTCATCATGTTAAAGATAACTGATTTAAAATTCAGTTACCTATAAAGATTCAACCGAGACAAACGTACAAACATTGCAAGTTAAACAAGTTAAATAAAAACTTGTAAAATGAAAGATTGTTCTAAGTGAATAAATAACATGATCTGATGGTTTCAGGGTGGTTGGATGATGGTGTGCGTGTGTCGTGGGCTGCAAGGCGTGACGCAAGGTGTAATATTTCCTGTTCTGCACTACTTGATTGCTAAATGGATTCCAGTAGAGGAAAGAGGACGGCTGACTTCCTTCATTTTTGGTGGTAAGAAAAAGATGCTTGCATTTAAAATTTACTTTAAATGGCCTTGAATGGCCACGTCTTCGACGTTTAAAATTCTGCAGAGTAAATTTTTTAAACAGTTTATCAATTTTGACTTTTTCCAGGTGGTCAGTTTGGGATAGCATTCCAATTAATAGTTTCTGGCTTCATAGCTGAGTACTGGGGTTGGGCCGCGATATTCTACGCGAATGGGTTCATTGGCCTGGTCTGGACGGGAGTGTATCTGATCGTGGGCAGCGACAATCCGCAGGATTCGAAAAGAATAAGCGCTGATGAACGATTGTATATACAAAGTTCTTTGGAGCAAATTGGAGGCCACAAGGTAATTGGAGAAGAAAGGTGGTAGAAAGGTGAAATTTTTTATATAGGTTGTTGTATGCCAAATGGCGGGTAAACGAAGAGATGGGCCACATGGTAGTCAATGGTAACCACAGCAACACTAGTACTGTCAATGATGCGTTACACCCCCAGGAGATCATCACTTCTTGAAGGACCCAGTCCCAAATCATAATGTTATGGTTGAGCTCAAATTTTAGCATTGACGTTGCATTATAGTGAGGCTAAGGACGGGAGGGCTTTGCCCTCTATTTGAAAAACGGTTAGGCGTATGAAGAAATATTTCGAAGAAAATTTATCACAAATTTTATGCTTTACGTCATTCGTGCTACAGAATCCGAGATAAGTAAAAATTGATTTTTGAGATCTTGAATAAGTCATGAACGCCAAACTAGATTTTATGTAACTTTTATAATACCAAAATGTAGATGTATACGAGTTAACAGTCTGTTATCCGATCATTCCGAGCAAAAAATATTACACCTATTGACTAGGCTAATAGGCAATTTTAAACTGAAATGAAAAAAATTGTGTATGTTGTAAAATCTATTCTTATCTATGTATAGTGCGTATTTCTTTTAGAGACTGAATACTCCATGGAGAGCTATTTTGACGTCAGTGCCGTTCTTCGCCACCGTCGCCGCAAACATCGGCTTCAACTGGGGCTTCTGGACGCTGCTCACCGAGATCCCGACTTATATGAGCAATATCCTGAACGTTGATATTAAATCTGTAAGTTTTTTTAAGACGGCTTTGAACTTGATCAATGATAGTCCGAGAGTACTGCTTTCCTGGAGAGCCTTTTTGACGTCAGTGCCGTTCTTCGCCACCGTCGCCGCAAACATCGGCTTCAACTGGGGCTTCTGGTTGCTGCTCACCGAGATCCCCACTTATATGAGTAACATCCTGAACGTTGATATTAAATCTGTAAGTTTTATTTGAAACAGCTTGAACTCAATCAATGTTAGCACGACGGTACTTTTGTCGTGAAACGTCTTTAAAATCGTTACCGTCAGGGTACTATGTCAGAAAACCGTACCGTAATGAATTTTTCGACATCGTCTGACCTTAATTACTTCAATGTAGAAGCATGAATTTAGTGTCATTATTTAGCGTATATAGTCAGCTCGCTGCTAAGTCATTGAGTTTACATCGTGGCCGCCTCGTAGCAAAGTATTGCAGTATCTGCATAAAAGTTGGATGCAAGCGTCGATGGGCCGCAGTTACCACTTAACATCAGCTGGCTTGTATGCCTTTTGCTCAATTTAACAAAATTTAGATACTTTGAACTACTTTCAAGAGTAGGCCTAAATCTTGAGATATAATGTCGTCCAATCTTTTTAACTTCTAAATACCTAGTACTGATGTAAGTGTTAACAATAATTATGATATGTTGTTTAGTTTTTACATTGATTTTTACTGATAGCTCACTAATTGCTGATGCCTTCAAAATCATTGTTTAGATGATCTGTCTCTCCTTTCAGAACGGTATCATATCAGCTCTTCCATACATCACGTTGTTTGTGATGAGCTTCCCCGTGGGGTTTCTTTCTGATTTTATGGTGAAGAAGGCTTTAGTCAGCGTGACCGTTGCTCGGAAGATATTCAACTCTATCGGTTAGTGTCATGACGTTTATAACTATTAGGTTATAAATTTTAGTAAAAATTACTCGCGCTCCCTTGTCAAATCTTATATCATGTGGATTTATTCCGTAATATGTCAGTAACCCATTAATAACCCACTACAGGGTCGGGTCTCCTCTCACAATGAGAAGGATGTAGGCCTTAGTCCACCACACTGGCCTAATGCGGGTTGGTAGACTTCACATGCCTTTGAGAACATTTTTTTTTAACTCTCAGGCATGCAGGTTTCCTCACGATGTTTTCCTTCACCGTAACAGCAGGTGATATTAAATTTTATAAAGCGCACATAACTTTCTTACAAAGTCATCGGTGCGTGCCACTGGGATTCGAACCCGGACCCCACGATTCGAGGTCGAATTCTAAGCCACTGGGCTATCACCGCTTAATTCCGTAACATAGTGTAAGTAAAGCAAACATGCTCCAATACTTACGATATGTACAAGGCTAGAACTAGCAAAATATAATTATGTTGTACGCTTATTCGTACTTCAGAGGGCATATTAAAACAATAGTGATAGCAGCCACTTGGTGTTATGGATTGATAGGTCTAGAAACGTGCATTGGAATAACGGGTTTAACTAATAAATAACTGAGTAGAGTTTACCCTGGGCTCCTATGCAAATACCTTTTACAGGTTTCTTCGGGCCAGCGTTAGTTCTCTTGTGCTTCTCCTTCGTGCCAGCCGGGAACATCGTAGTAGCGGTCCTGCTTCTTTGCGGCACCCTTGGTCTTTGCGCTGGATTTTATAATGGATATATGGTGAGTGGATGGGAAGCGGTGATAGCCTTCAGCTTAGAATTCGACCACGGATCGAGGGGTCCGGGTTCGAATCCCAATGACTTTGTAAAAAAGTTATGTGTGCTTTATAAAATTAAATATCAACTACTGTTACGGTGAAGGAAAACATCGTGAGGAAACCTGCCTGAGTTCACAAAAAATAATGTTCTCAAAGGTATGTGAAGGCCTAGCGTGGGGTAGGCCATTCTTCGTACCTACCTGGTGTCCCATGACACCACATCGTTTTTTTCTCGATTTGAGGTTAGACGGCGTCCATGGGCTACAGCGATCTTAACTACAGGGTCGGGTCTCCTCGCAATGAGAGAGATTTAGGCCTTAGTTTACCACGCTGGCCTCCTGCGGGTTGGTGGACTTCCTATTAAAAAAATAACGTTCTCTACCAGGTGATCTCCCTCGATATGGCCCCTAACTTCTCCAGTCAATTGATGGCATTCTCCAACCTCGCTGCCAGTGTGGTGGCGCTGTTCGCTCCTCTCACCGCTGGATTTATTTTAGAAGACGAGGCAAGTTCAAATATTGAAAATTTATTTTTAAGAAACTAATGAAATATTGTATTGTTTATGACACGCTCGGACCTCTTAGAAACATTTCTCTCGTCAACAGTAGGTACATTACAATTTTACTAGATGATGTATCCACCGAGGACTGACAAGGAATAAAGATAATTCCTAGGTATATTCTGTATCAGTCAAATGTGTAAGAAGATGCAGTAAATTTGATAAATTGTTTTGAATTAAATAGATAGGTTCCAAATCTTTTTTATCCAGCATAAGTCCAGCGTAAGAACTATAGAAGACTTTAATGTTATTTTTTTTATTTCAGTCAAACCCCGAGGAGTGGCAGAGAGTGTTCTACGTGAGCGCGGCAATTTTTATAGTCACTAACACAATCTTCATCATTTTCGGAAGCGGCAAAAAACAGGAATGGAACGATGGAACTGAAAGCACACAAACAATAAATGTTTGAGTAAAATTATTTGGTTTCATTAAAAATGACTAGAAGAATACAAGCCTTTGTACGTATACCTACTTTTTCTTGTGTGTGATTGTTACCACCGATTTTTACCGACTTCAAAAAAGGAGGTTATCAATTCCACACGTATGTACTCGTACTCGTATGTAATACTAACGGACCTGCACAATATTTACATATTATGCTGGGTATAACCAATGAACAGTACCTACGTATAAATTCGCAGGCGCTAACTAATTCAAATCACCTTTAATTAATTGGTGTTTCAACTTCAATCGTTTCATTTGTCCAGAATCTGCCCAGTTTAAAACTTTCGCAATCATAATTATTCAAGATTTCTTACTTTCACGAAATTGTATCATCAATCAAATTTCATCAAAATTAAATTGTTTTTTAAATTATATTTTTATTTTAGTAGAAATACATTAAATTTTGTATTTCTAACAACTTCAAAAATGAGGGAGTATATTTTCCTATGTTCTCATACACTCATATTATTATATAGGGTCATATACTTACATAGACTCTTAGACTTTTATTTACATACTGCAGCTTACATACAAGTTGATTAATAAATAAATAACCAAAGCATAAAAATTTCAACCACCACACTCGCATTATTATTTAAGTTGTATTTATATTTGTTTGCAACAATCCGCACACGTGGAACTTGTTTTGGTGTGGAGCCACCACCCTCCCTGATCTCTCTGAGTAGGTATATACCATAACAACTTATTCCAATAGTACACGACACGTGTTTCGCCCCAAAACGGAGGCTATCACCGCCTATACCAATTAGTAGGAGCACATTACACACGGCCACTATACCATGACCCATGATGATAAAACTCCATGAACATCATAAGTTTTATGTCAACAAACGCCGTGATCAAAGAATTTTATATATCAAGATGGAGATACAGAATATTGAAAATGGGATACCCAAAATTGTCAGTACACGGTCGGGTCTCCTCTCACAATAAGAGGCATATAGGCCTTAGTCCACCATGTTAACCTAATTCGGGTTTGATGGATTTTAGAGTATATTTTTTTGTGAACTCTCAAGCATGCAGATTTCCTCACGATGTTTTCTTTCACCGTAACAGCAGGTGATATTTAAATTATAATAAATTTATATATTCTTTTATGTTATAAAAGTCCTCTAAATTAGGGGGACTTTTATATTTACGAGTACATCGCTTTTATTTTAGCAGAAAGTGCTGATTCCACTTTTGATAAAGTGCATAACCTCTACAAACATACATACATAGAGTACTTTTCTTCCCATGTTGTAAACGCTTGGCATTTTTATTTTTGGAAAGCTTAGAAAGTTGAACCCCCTTTTGCTTCTTCTCTGGTATAGTGTGTAGTGAAATGAAAGGGTTAGTTAGAGGTCTAGAAATTTAATACTCTCTCTAATACTTTCACAATTATTTAAAAAAGATACAGATTAAATATAGAAAAAGAACAAAGTAAATAAAAGAAGAATAAGCAATGATATACTCGTAGATGTTATGATGATATGAAATGAAATGAAAGTTAGTACAATATGTATTTACAATGCTATAAGTGTCACTCAGTGTGGTCATTTAAAAGTCTTCGGCCACTATCTTCGCACGCAGGCGCGCACGAATTAGCGAAGACAGCCCCGATGGTCATGATAAATTGCTTCATTTATCAAAATGTGCCCAAATTACGGCTCAACGGCAAAAAGGAATTATCACTGCTTCCGGTGTTTGCTAGACTTTTGGTTTTTGTTTATTAATAAACTCCAGTACCAGTTTTCTACGTAGTTTTGCTAGAGCTTATTAATATTATTTTGTCATAGTTGCGAGTTTTCAAAGTTAATTCAAAAGATTTATTGCACAGATACATATTATATTTTAAAAAATCATGGTATTTGATCACATTACTATTTTTAATGCATAAGAATTCATTACAAGATAATAATTGAGCGTGGAAATTCCAATACAGTTCCTTTCCCATTATTTGTCAATCAGAACCATGTGTGGCCATTATCACTTCAGTCTGCAAGACGATCAATATTTTTAATTATTTTCTGATAAAATTGTATTTTTCACACATATATACAATAATAAATAATAATTTTAATCAATGCCATTTTAACTAGAGTTCACATTACCGAATAAAACAAGCTCATAAAATAACAAAATGGCAAGACACTGCCAAAGTTCAACAGTGTTTTAACATAACAATTTAATTTTGCCTTCCAAATAATCCTTAATACATCGTATTAAGGTTCAGCTTGTTATATTCGAACAGTAGATAAATTTGTTCATTTACAAATTTACAATTACTATCTAAATATCCCGTGTTACAATGGAATAAGGTCTATTTTTCAGTTCACAATGGTGTAACATTGTCAATAGTACAAATTTGTTGGTGTTACTCGACCATTGATAGATAACCTTTAATATTGATATAAAATTTATCGCACTTCTCAAAGTTAATGCGTTTTGAAATAGAGCCTTCCATGGAGGCTTTATTTGTATTGTTGGATTTTCAAAACCCGTGGATTATAGAAATATCATTTATTATATTATGCTTATTGAAATATTGTAACGAAAACTAAATTTGAATTAAACTTGTTAAGTTTAATTAATTACAACATTTAATGATTCATCTTACAAAATTAGAAGTTATATGAATTCATTTGTACACAACAATGTGTCTCTATAGTAAGTACTAAATATTTCTCATCTCTTAGCTAAGCGGCACAATAAACAAACAACTCCAAAATCAGCCTACCGAGAAACGAAAACCAATATGGAAGATCCAATAATAATTCTCGATAGTAAATTGACGTACAAGAACCGTGAATTCACAATACCCCTAAATATACAAAAGTAATTGTAGAGTAGTAGAGAGACAAAAAGTCAAGTGAAATTATTTCCCAAAATCTGCTGACAGAAAAGTCAAAGGAAATGTCCAGTGACTTTTCTAAGACTCCCCTACATAACATATTTTACTAAACTATATTTTACTTCATGAATACTTTTAAACACTTTCACCTTATTATTGTCATATTGGACTTTCCTTATTAATCATGGTCTAATACTTTTTTCTTTTGAAGCTGTATTTTAGGTTATTAATTATGGTTGGTTTAACAATGTATAATTTCTTTATTTTTACTGTATACTTGTTATATTTTTATTTCAATGATAAAAGGAATAAACGTTAAAATACATTTAATTTTGACTCTTAAAGGGTAATCTGAATCATTCTCTTATGTAAGTAATATTCTGAGTCCTAAAATGTATGTAGCGACTCTACGTATTTTGAAACCGTCAAAGATTGTTTCTTACAAAGATCAATACGTTTCTCAAACACTACCTAGTAGTCAGTGTAGTGGACTACGTGTACTAACATGACTTGTATGAAAACGTAGAAACGTAGTTTTTTTCTCAAAATTTGTTTTTTTTTTCCCAAAATGGGCGTGATAACGGCCGTCGAAAATGTAGCGCCAAGTAAGTTATAATTTAAAATATTAATTGTATTTTTTGTGTAGATTATTTTTTAACGGATCCAGAATTTTAAGAAGTGCAAAATGCAAATTTCCTACGACTACTATTACAAATGCAAAAGCGTATGGAATGTGGAATGTTTGGATGGATGTTTTTCCTATTTTGCGCAAAAACGGCTAAACAGATTTGGATAAAATTTGGTACACAGATATATTATAATCTGGACAAATATACAGGTGAATTTCTTAAGTGTGAGTAGATGGGTAAATCTGAAACTATGAGGAATATTGAAAAATACTGAAAGGAGTCTGGGAACCGATTTTGATGCAAACTAAAACTGCATCATTGGATTTTTGAAAAATCAATATGCCAGGAATCGAACCTATTGATTTTGAAAATAATAATCACAACCTGTATATAATATATAAAATAATATATAACATAAGCACACCATTCGAAAGTGTCACTAATAAGGAACGAATTCTGGAAAGTAATAACATACACGTTTTTTTCCACACAAACATAAACTGATTACTTAGCGTTTAAAATTATGGCCATTGCTCCCAATTTATAGCTGGATTCGACGTCTTGATTGTGTATTGTTACCCTGTATAGGATACTGTTTATCCCTATCTGGTTCAAACTCTGACGATGACGACTACGTTCCAGACCTCCTCCTGTAGAGAGAAACCCCCTGGGAAGATAGGGTCGCAGCCAGCTACGAAAAAGGTCTAGTTATTTGCACAAATGTTGCTACCACCTAAAAGGTTTAGTTATTCGCACAAATATTGCTACCACCTAAAAGGTCTGGTTATTCGCACAAATGTTGCTACCACCTAAAAGGTCTAGTTATTCGCACAAATGTTGCTACCACCTAAAAGGTTTAGTTATTCGCACAAATGTTGCTACCACCTAAAAGGTCTAGTTATTCGCACAAATGTTGCTACCACCTAAAAGGTCTAGTTATTCGCACAAATGTTGCTACCACCTAAAAGATCTAGTTATTCGCACAAATGCTGCTACCACCTAAAAGGTCTAGTTATTCGCACAAATGCTGCTACCACCTTAAAAGTCTAGTTATTCGCACAAATTTTGCTACCATCTAAAAGGTCTAGTTATTCGCACAAATGCTGCTACCACCTAAAACTTCATTGTTACAGAGGGCCTCGGGGTCCGTCACGCGCAGACCTTCCTCCTCTTCCTGGCGATGCTGCTGGCGTTCTGCATGAGAGTCAATATCAGCATGGCCATCGTGGACATGACTGACAGCAACAGGGATAAGGTTTGTCACATCTTTTTCTAAGACAAAGACAAAGACAAAACGTTTTTTCAAAAAATCAAAATCAAAACCTTTTATTCATTGTCAGGTACGAGCTGTGTACACTGAACGAACATACATGATAGAATAATTATTATCTTACATCAAACATCCGCTTTCGGTGCCCCTCAGGCTGTCGTAGACCAGGAGAAAAAAGCGGGCGGAAAAAAACTCCCGGCACTCTTTTCAAATCAATTATGAACTAATTATATTGCAGTATGGTTTTCGACCGATAAATGAGCACGCGTGACAGCAATCGCGTGTGGTCAGTATCAGTTTATTTGCACAAATATCGGTATAGAGTTGTTACAAATTATTTAGATCAATCTATATTTACCATGTTACGTATGCAAATATTAAGTAAATAAAACTGTCAAATTAAATTCAAAAAACACTTAATTACATTGAATTAAACTCTTTAAATACAATCATTTCTTTTTATTAAAATTTGATTTCTTCATAAAAACTTCTTGGCATGTAGTGTTAACAATTCATTTATTTATTTAGTTGTTTTACCTAATCGAACTCTTCGGTTCAATTGTTGCCACCCACTATTGGGTCGAGAGAGAAAAAACCGGAGAAAAAACTCTCAACACCTTATGTTTATTAGTTTAAATTTTTGTTTACCGCGCGGAGACACAGTAATTTTGTTGTCAGATTTAACATTTTATTTCGTTACCAATTTTAGCCAGTACATTCACTCTCCCTATACCATCGTATAGACATACGGAAGCACTGGGTGTGTGCAGCTTTACAATACTGTAAATTTAGCTCCATTATTATTTTTATTTCTACTCGTATTCTTCTTCTTACCATTGATACTTTCAGTAGTGCTTCGTATATGGACATTAACGTTAACGTGTGCCATTGGTATGGGAAGATGTCAGACAGACTGACATGACTCACTAATGACTGACCGTATACCTTACAAATACGTGTTCATGCTGTTTTCCAAAAGAGAAAGACTTTGTTTTATTTTAAAGTACCTTCAAAAACTTAAATCCCGTTTTCATAAATAACGACTCACTCTACGTATATGTTTCGGGAGAGCCCAACTAGTTTCAATCTCCGTCCCTATCGAGCCGCGTTGGGAGCTCACGATTAAGGCCCGAAATTAGTCGGGCTATCCCGAAACATATACCTACGTGAGGTGAGTCGTAAATTCATTAAAACGTTAGATGACACTTTTGAAAAGTTCCAAAGTAAAATGTAAATCCCGTGTGAAAAATCTTGAGTGAAAGATTTTTCAATAATAATATGTTGAGTACAAGTTCATCACAAAAAATGTTCCATCAAACCCTTAAAAGCGTTTTTATGAGAGACCCTTAAACTGTTTCAAGTAATCAATCATCATAACATCTTAGATATCCGCTTTTTATCTGGTTTCAAGCTTAATAATATGTAAAAATGCTGCTTATGACAAGTGTCTGCCATAGATAAATCGATCTTAAACTGATACTACACTAAGTGATGACGAGATTCAGCCTATCCAAAATAATAAAATCTTATTATTTGGGTACTAGACTTTATTGTCATAGACCACGGCTAAACTGACATTATTTCAAATTTAAAGCATCAAACAGCATAAACATAAATAAAGATTAGAATGAAACATCACAATTCGATAACTTGTTTAAAATACATACATACGAGTAGTACCTACACATAAAATGAGAAAAATACATACATAAGAATAAAAAAAAACTGTGGGAGTTAACAAATTTTGACACTTTTAGTAGCTTACAATGAACTTAATGGCACATTATATACGTGCTACATAAAAGAATACAGTAAAGATCAATAATTAAAGCAACGCAATATAATGAACCGATAACGTATCGCCAACGTGCAAGTCCTGTACTAGTGATCTTATGTGGCAATGTCATATCTAAGGCGCGCTGGGTCACGAATGTATTAAATGCCCTTATTACCGTTTAGGTGTTTTCAGATTAGCGTTTATTTCATTTGTCTTCTATTATTTTTCTGCGTGTGTACTTCTTCCCCACAATAAAGAGAGTCAAAATAGAATTCAGTTTATACACATGATTTTGAAGATATTTTTTCTGTTTTTTTGCTGATATAAATAAAAGTGAAAACACTGTACCTACGTAAATATTGCACTAAAAAGTATAAAAAGTGTTAAAAATAAGTAGAAAAAATATACATGTGAATAATACATAATTATTTATGAAGGTTATGGAATATGAAGACATTCTTTTATGTTACAAAGTCATATTTTGTATCACAATGGAATAACAATGTGAATATAAGTACCTAAATTGGAAGATCATGGTATTATTAGATGGTGAAATGGATGGAAACGTTAAAACATGAGCCTTGAAATAAGTGTTAAAATAGATGGATAAAATCACAGAAAACCGTTAATCTGAAACAGACCTAACTGGTACAAATTTTCCGTTCATTCGCATAATGGAACTATTTGAATGAGAGTATTCTTGAACATCGATTAGAAGATGAGAATGACCTCTGTGTTGTAGCAAATTTAATTTATAGATCAGAACATTGCGAACACGATTATAATTTGAATATTTTTAAGACATACATGATCTATAATTTTGCCCTTGTTATTATTATCATAAAACTAACTGTTTTGCTAAAAAATCTGAAATCTGAATGCAATCTTGAATTTTTGCACATAATTATGATCGATAAGTACTTTCCATTCATTATAATGATATCACTAACGATAATGTAAATTTTCAGCTTCTTTATAACTTTAGAACTTTTACTAAAGTGAATGCTACCGGAATTAATATTCTCCTCAATCGCAATGAGTTTGAATATCGAAAGAAGAAAAATCGGTATCAGAAATTTAAATTGTATTTATTTTCGTAGATAACAATGTTAGTCTATTAAACTGATATTTTCCTGATTACCGTAGGTTCAAGGTTATGTATTGTTTGATAATTTGATCATTGTTTTTAAGTAAAAGTTGCTACGAGGCGATAAAATCAAAAAGTCTTATTTTGATTCAAATACTATTGATGATGTTTTTAATGGTCAAACAAGTAATTGTACATAAATCATTTATTATATTTTTATTCAAAAAATTAAAGAATTTGTTTATGGTGTGCAATAAAAATGATTTAATTCATTAATTGAAAGATTTTCAAATATTGATATCATTTAAGTTATGTACATCTAATATTAAGTAAAAATAAAAACAAAATTACATGAGAGTAACGATAAAATATTCAAAGATACTAAAATGTTCATAAACATTTTTTAAGATACAGACTTACAAATCAATACAATGTATACACGAAATACGTGCACAATTTGAACGTAAGCAATTTGCTAGCAAAACATAAACATAAAGAAACATTCAAAACAAAATACACAGATAACGTTGACAATAATTGATATAGATAGTGAACAGATGGTTCCAAAGTAGCGATAATATATTTATGCAAACGAAAAAACATCATTAAGAGGTCATTGCAACTGTACAAACAAGTACATATTTAAGTTACAATGTTATGTTTCCATAGTAATAAGACTTTCACAAAACGCTACAAATTCCTGTTTCCACGTTAGGGTATTAAAATCCTGAGTTGAAGGATGAGGTACTGCTTTGGCCAAATATTTATTATCACTTTTCTTTATACGAACGTATAGGCACGAAATTTCATAGACGTATGTATGTATCGTATGTACGTATTTAGATATGTTTGTCCTCGCATATCTCCGAAACTAGAGGGATCGTGATCGTTCTTTTTTAACAGAAATATTTTCTTCTAGTACTTCGACTGGAGTTACAGCGTGCAATCCATGATCCTGTCTTCGTTCTTCTGGGGCTACATTATCCTGCAGATCCCTGGCGGGATCCTCGCGAGGAGGTACGGCGGGAAGGTACTCATCTCCATCTCGGTGGGGGTCAACGCCCTGCTGTCTTTGGTTCTGCCAGTCGGCGCTACCATTGTAAGTGTTATCGTTGTTGTTTTCTTTTTATTTATTTTATTTATCTTATTTTAAATATTTATTTTGTACACAATCTTAATCGAACTGTTAAATTGTGGGCCAACTATACTTTTTGTTTTATAATCCTGAACGAATACTCGTATTTGAAGAATTTTTAGCCTCACCGGCATGACATTCTGTAGACATTGTGGGTAATGTCTTATTTCTTAATTGAATTATGTAAATCAAAATAATGTATTTTAACTTTAAATTGCCTAGAAGACCTTTTGTACTCTTATTAGAATTCTGTGGGTCATGGTATTCGAGTGGTATGAAAGATCCTTCTTGGCTTGAGTACTAACTCAAATCTTCACCAATCTGTACCAGGTTACAGAAAGTCGAGTACTGAACGTCAAAAAAACATAGACTATCACTATAGAATTTGAAACAATCTTGGCTTGAGTACTAACTCAAATCTTCACCAATCTGTACCAGGTTACAGAAAGTCAAGTACTGAACGTCAAAAAAATAATACAAACTTTCTTCAAGGGCGGTTGGAAATTCGTAGCCGGATGCCGTATTCTGCAAGGGTTCACGCAAGCATTCGTTTACCCAGCGATGCACCATCTGGTCAGCCAGTGGATCCCGTTCGAAGAGAAAGGAAGACTGAGTACCGCCATCTATGCAGGTGCGTTTAATTCTATACCATAACTCGAGAAAGAGAAATAGCGGTGGTTCAGCGGTGATAGACGGTGGCTTAGAATTCGACCTCGAATCCAGGGGTCCAGTGACACGCACCAATGACTTTGTAACATAAAAGTTATGTGCGCTTTATAAAATTAAATATCACCTGTTGTTATGGTGAAAGAAATCCAACATGCTTAAGAGTTCACAAAAAAAATGTTCTCAAAGGTGAAGTCCGCCAACCCGCATGAGGCCAGCGTGGTGGACTAAGGCCTACATCCCTCTCATTGTGAGAGGAGACTCGACCCTGGGTCATTTATGGGTTACAGAAATATTGGCATTCTCTTTACTTCTTCTACTAAAAATCTTCTATTTTCTTACGTGGTATTGCCATAGTAGCTGGTCCGGGGAGGTATCTTACCGTCAGCCTCTTAACCCGTCGTAAAGCAGCATGTTCTTCATGTCTTGTGTTTCGGCTGGGGAGGTGTGGTTGTCAGGGATACTTTATTTGAGGCGAACATCTTGCAACCTTAGATAGGATTCTTTCTATTGTCGCGTCGTCAGGATGGTGGGGTTCGTGAAAACACCAGTTGGTTCCGCAAGCACTTTATTAAACGTCCACACAATGAATTAACACTCTTCTTATACAGCCAAACACGTATACACACTTTAACTGAACGCACTTAATTAACTCACTCACTAATTCACAGTAGTATCGCTGGTTATCGCCTGGATAGTTCGCTCCGATCGCTGATCCAAGAATGACTCCCCGAGTGCCCGTCACGCATCTATTTATACCCGACTACAGGTACACTAGAAATTACTGGAGCGATCCCGAACTATATAGACTAGGGTAGAATGTAATAAAGTTGTAAACAACTATAGACTAACCATGCTATTTTGAACCTTAACTTATTAGGCATAGGGTTGAGATTCTATTGCAAGGCATGTCATGTTTATAACTGTCAGCGACGGGCGGTCGTGTGATTTATGGCCGGCTATGTACTTACTTATGTGTTTCCCGATTCTTCCGACTGTCTTATGTAACACTGCCCCCCTCTTAATCATGCTCGTCCCGAGCATTATTCGACCCATGAAAAGGTGCCAATCTGTCGATGTGCACAATCTTCGGTTGCCTTCTGTCTGCTTGCTTAATGCGATAGGTGACATCGTTGATCTTCGTGATCACCTTATATGGGCCTTCCCATCGGGCTTGAAGCTTCGGCGATTTTCCTTTTTTCCTCAGGGGGTTGTGTAGCCAGACGTAGTCTCCTTCCTCAAAACCATGTGTCTTTGCGTTGCGGTCATAGCGGGTTTTCATCCTTGCGCTGGACGCCAGGCTGTTCTGTCGCACCAGGTCATGGGTTTCGTCCATCCGCCTTTGCAAATCGGCTACGTACTCAACCGTCGGTTTCGGGGCATCAGGTGGAGTGCCGGTCAACAAATCCACCGGCAGACGTACCTCTCTTCCGAAATTGACCTTGGCGGGGGTAAACCCAGTAGACTCATGTACCGCCGAGCGATAGGACATCAGAAACAGTGGTATGTACCGATCCCAATCCCGTTGATGAGACTCGACGACTTTGGCCAAGTGGTTTTCCAACGTTTGGTTGAATCTCTCGACCATGCCGTCAGATTGCGGGTGCGCTGGGGTGGTACGTGTCTTGTTTATTCCCAGAAGATTACACATTTCTTGGAATAAGGTCGACTCAAAGTTTCTACCCTGATCGCTGTGCAGTTCTAAAGGCACGCCAAAACGACACACTACTTCCTGAACCAGCTTCTGGGCAACAGTTTTTGCTTCTTGGTTCGGGGTAGCAAACACCTCAGGCCATTTGGTGAAATAATCCTGAACCACAACTATGAATCGGTTCCCGTCTTCGGTTTGGGGAAATGGCCCAGCCACGTCTATGGCTATTCTTTCCCAGGGAGCCCCTACATTGTACAACTGCAGCTTCCCTCTAGATCTAGTTTGAGGTCCTTTTACTGAAGCGCATGCTGTACACTTCCTACACCATTCTTCGATGTCCTCACGGCAGCGTACCCAATAAAAACGTTCTCGTACCTTTACGAGAGTTTTCTTCACGCCCAGATGTCCACCGGATGCACCGTCGTGTACCAGCTTCAGTAGTGAGGCTACCTTGCTCTTCGGAATAACCATCTGCAGAATGTGTTCCTTTCCGTGGGGTAACTCCCATTTTCTATACAGCACGCCATTTTCCACCATGAGGCTGTCCCACTGGGCCCAGTATGCTTTAGTGACAGGGCTCGAAGCCGACACGTCACTCCACTGTGGTTTTTGTCCCCTGGCTTTCCAGTCCATGATTAGGCTAAGGTCCTTGTCTTGTTTCTGATCTTGACTTATTTGTTCCTTACTCCAAGACTCGTCCAAGTCCTGCGTCCTTATAATCTTTACCACTTCCTTCGATTCATGCTTCAAGCAGTGCTTGCAGTTCTCGGGGCACGGTCGTCGTGACAGAGCATCTGCGTTTGCATGAGCTTTCCCGCTTCGATGTTCGATAGTGAAGTGGAACTCCTGAAGCTGTTCAATCCATCTCGCAACTTGTCCTTCAGGGTTCTTGAACTGGAGAAGCCACCTAAGAGCTGCATGGTCGGTGCGTATTGTAAAGTCTCTGCCCAGCAAGTACTTGTTGAAGTGCTGCAAGGTCTTTACTACAGCAAGCAGCTCACGACGAGTAACGCAGTAATTTCTTTCCGGCTTCGACAAAGACTTGCTGAAATACGCGATGACTACTTGTCGACCATCTTGCTCTTGAGACAATACCCCTCCGATCCCTGTATTACTTGCGTCGGTATCCACTATAAATCTCCCATCTCTTCTAGGGTATCCCAAAATCGGAGCTGAACAGAGAAGCTTCTTCAGCTGAGTAAACGCACTCTCGCAATCTTGGTCCCAAATAAAATTCCTCTTTTCTTCTGTGAGACGATGCAATGGCTTGGCTACCTCGGAGAAGTTCTTTACAAATCTCCGGTAATACGCGCACAAGCCTAAGAATGCACGCACATCCGTCTTATTCTTCGGTGTAGGCCATTCCTGCACCGCCTTGATCTTTTCCGGGTCAGTCTGAACGCCGTGGTCGGAAATGACGTGTCCCAAGAATGATACTTCTTTCTTGAAAAAGTCGCATTTCTTTGGATTGAGCTTCAGGTTTGATTCGCGGAATCTCTTAAAAACCTTTTCTAAGTTCTTTAGATGTTCCTTGAAATTGCGACCCATTACAATCACGTCATCGAGATATACTAGGCAGGCATCTCCTAGCAGTCCCAGTAGTACTCGTTTTATAAGGCGTTCGAAAGTCGCTGGAGCGTTGCATAGTCCAAAAGGCATGACGCAGAACTGCCACAGACCATTTCCAGTTCCAGTTGTGAACGCAGTCTTCTCTTTATCTTCTGGCCGAAGTTCCACCTGCCAGTAGCCACTCTTCAGGTCTACAGTCGAGAACCACTTCATGCCTCCTAGCATGTCCAGTGTATCGTCAATCCGGGGTAGAGGATAACTGTCCTTTTTGGTCACATTATTTAACATTCTGTAGTCCACACAGAATCTGGTGCTTCCATCCTTCTTTTTCACCAGTACTACAGGTGAACACCAAGGGCTAGTCGAAGGTTCAATGACCTTACTTCGTCTCATCTCTTGGATCATTTCTGCCACCTCTTGTTCCTTTGCGAAGGGTACGCGTCTAGGTCTCTGTTTGATCGGCGAGATGCTACCGGTGTCAATTGAGTGTGTCACCAGACTGGTTCTTCCGAGATTAGTGTCGCCTTCACTGAAAATATCCCTGTAGTCCCTTAACAACCTTGCTGCGTCTGCATATTCTTTAGGACTCAAATTCACCTTGATTGTTTCCAGCAGAGAGGCGACGTTGTCGGTTGTTCGACAATGAATGTTAGATTCCTGAGTCCTCCTCAAGTGATTAACGGCATCACATCGACCGATAATAGTGTTCTTTGGTAGATATATAGGTGAGTTACTGACGTTGATGATCTTCACCTTAGCGTCTTGCTTGGTCATAACCAGTGTTCTGGCCGTAATCCAACTAGGATGATCACCACAATTTTCCACAATGACGCATCGGTTTGGCGTTATCTTTCCCGGAAACCGAACGCTCACCAACGTTTCCGACCTGGGTGCTAGTTTTACAGACCTCACACTGTAAACTGTTGACGAAGAGGATCCCTCAAGGAAAACTTCTTGTCTGGGGAAGCTTAACACCCCTCTTGCAACATCGACTACACATTGTTGCGTCCGTAAAAAGTCCAATCCGATGATGCAGTCGTCAGTTATATTAGCCACCAAGACGGACTGCACATAAATGTCATCTCCAAGTTTTATTCGAACTTCTGTTATTCCCAGGACGGTCACTGGCTGGCCTGTTGCTGTCTGTAGGTTGCACAATGGGCGTGCATCTTTCCACATAATTGTTCGTTTTAAAAGTTCCGGTCGTACGATGGATTTCGATGCTCCTGTATCGATTGTAAAGCGACAAGGTTTGCCATTAATCTCTCCTGTGGTAACAAGGCTGTTCCCATCACAAGCCTGTGATACTTGGACTGTTGGGGCTCGACGAAGTCCAGCCGGTGCCCGCCTCGCGGCCCTGGCGCCACTTAGGTCCTGAGTGTCGACCTGGGTAGCTGTCGACACCGACCTTTGTCTTTTCTGAGCCCGGCAGTCAATTTTTATATGACCTCGTTCACCGCACCCATAGCATACGGGTCCACTACGAGGTTGTATTGCAGCAACTACTTCTCGAACTCTATGAGTTCTATAGTCATTGCGAACTGCCTCCACTTCGAGTGCATGCGCAAGAGCGGTCTTCATGCTAGTGTGGTGACCCAACCGCACCGTAGCTCTCACCTCTGGATCTCTTATTCCGTTCGTGAACGCCTCCAGAATTTTCTCTTCAACAGGTGCTGAGCTTGATGCGTAGGCACGGCGTACCAGCAGTCCTATCTCCGTAGCCCACTGTTGCAGATTTTCGTTGGGCTTCTGCACCCGGTCTTTTAGTTGCGCCCGGTATACATGCTCCAAATGCTTGTCTCCGTAACGGGCATCTAGAGCCTCAAATAGCGATTCCAACGTCCTGTCATTCGATGGCACGTTCTCCAAAATGCGTGCGGCATCTCCGCGAAGAGCAAGAGTAAGCGCCATGAGGCTCTGCTCTTCTTCCCAACCATTACCTTTAGCAATCATTGCAAATTGCTCTTTGAATGCTATCCACGATGTAGAGCCGTCGAAACTGGGGACTTTTAGCCTTGGACCTCCAGCAGTAATTGTAGGTGTAATGGAGGTGCCTACAGTCATGGCCTTCCGCAGCTTCCTCTCCAGTTCCTCGAACTTCTTCTCCTGATCAACGAGGATAACCTTCTGGAGCTTTTCCTCCATTTTTTCAATCTTCCGCTCATGGGCGCTTAAGGTTGCAGCATGATCTTGCGCTTGCGTCTTTAAGGTCTCGACGTCTTCCTTTACGTGCTCCAGCAATCCCTGGAAACCTTCAAGCTTCGTGTCGATTGTCTCCTGTAATAGGGTGGTGGCTTGGCGCTGGCTTTCTTGCAACTGGACCGTGGCTTCGCGTTGACTGTCTTGCAATTTTTCTTGCATGGCCTGCATAGCACCGAGCAAGGCCTGTATATCGAAGCCGCCTGGATTACTCATCGTACCTGCTGGTACGGGTGCGGTCGCAGCAGCCGGCGCGGTTGAAGGTGCCGCAGTCGACCCGAGTGCAGGTGTTGGTGCTGTGGTCGTCGCTGTTGTCAAGCGCTCTCGCTGAGGCGACTCCATCCGCGTTGCATCCAGAGCCGTCTGACGTCGAGTTCGCACTCCTTCTTCACTTTGCGGTACGACTGGCATTCCGCTTCTGTCACCAATTGTCGCGTCGTCAGGATGGTGGGGTTCGTGAAAACACCAGTTGGTTCCGCAAGCACTTTATTAAACGTCCACACAATGAATTAACACTCTTCTTATACAGCCAAACACGTATACACACTTTAACTGAACGCACTTAATTAACTCACTCACTAATTCACAGTAGTATCGCTGGTTATCGCCTGGATAGTTCGCTCCGATCGCTGATCCAAGAATGACTCCCCGAGTGCCCGTCACGCATCTATTTATACCCGACTACAGGTACACTAGAAATTACTGGAGCGATCCCGAACTATATAGACTAGGGTAGAATGTAATAAAGTTGTAAACAACTATAGACTAACCATGCTATTTTGAACCTTAACTTATTAGGCATAGGGTTGAGATTCTATTGCAAGGCATGTCATGTTTATAACTGTCAGCGACGGGCGGTCGTGTGATTTATGGCCGGCTATGTACTTACTTATGTGTTTCCCGATTCTTCCGACTGTCTTATGTAACACTATATTTGAGGTCGGAGGCTGGTATCTATGCAGCGACTACTTAACATCAGGTGGCCTGCGTGTCCTTTCAAATTCAAATTCAAATTCACTTAATTTGCCATAACACAGTAAGTAATACAGATGTTACAATAGAAGATACATAGCTCAGTGCGTTCTACCTCTTCGGTGTGCCCGAAGTATGTGTGCGTGTAACTTTCTCCTGCTCCACTATAAAAATACGTCTTAAGTCAGCATATGCAGTTCCATGTGTAGTTGGTACAGCTTCTTCGTAAGTTTGAGTAACGAGCTTCTTTTCAATGCGCTTACTGCCGTTTGCTGTCCCTAGTTTGTTTAAGTGCTTTCTCAGATGCGTTGGGTTCTGTGAATAGTTTGGAATAAGCAAAACCTTTACACCCAGGCTTAAACCGTCGTAAGGTAGCATTTGCGTTACGTTTTTCGCCTGAGGAGTCATGGTTGTCAGACATACTTTATTTGAGGCCTCATGAATAGCAAGGTGTCCATGAACTGAACTTTTTTGACATTTTATCACGGGTAAGACACGACATTACCGCGATACGAGTGTGAATGGTCATACAGAATCAGGCCCCTGGTACATTTGGAGAAGAGCGTATCTATTATTTAAATTCAGAACACTACTATGAACACAGTTCACGCTTGACGTATCCCTCGTTGAACGATTGCGAAAGTTTTGAAAGTTCCCAAGAAAAAATTTAAAGAGTGCTTAAATGAGATATTTCTTAAACTTTTGTTGCGATGACGTCTCAAACTTGTCAAGTGGTTTTCCGTTTAGTTTTGCTTGGGTGATGATAATATACGTTTTTGTTAATGAATGTGAAATTTAAATAAACTAGTACCTTTCTTGGTATCCATTCTTTCTTAATGTCTCTTTAAATGCGTTTAAAACTAATATTCAATCAATGCCGTGAGAATGAGCTCTAATAACTATCGTCAAAGTATTCCTCACGTAAATGTCAGGTCATGAGGGTGTCATATGTCAGTCTGTCTTGACATCTTCCCATCCTAATGTCAGCTGGATACAATAATTACTATACGAAACTGTGTAAGTACATGCTCAATGCACAGGAAACAAATAATAATTAATCATCAACGCAATTTAATGATCTGATACAAAGTGATTCTGATTACTATTCTCAGCATCAAAGGTTATTTCCGAGATCATTGCTGATAATACATGCTTCATACCACATACGACATCGTTTATACTAATTATAACTATTTTATCTATAAGATACTTATCTACAACTGTTGAATGACTTGTTATTTTAAAATCTTTACTTATATTTATGTTTTACGTGGATGAACGCTATCGTCAAAGTATTGAAATAATTAACGAGTGCCATTAATAGGGGGATGTCAGACAGACTGACATAAGATATTATAATACTAGCCTGTGCCCGGGGCTTCGCCCGCGTGGATTTTGGAACTTGGTGGAACTTGGTGCAGAGAAGGATAAAAAGTATCCTTTATGTTAATCCAGATTATGATCTATCTGCGCATCAAATTTCATCCAAATCTGTTCAGCCATTTTTGAGTGAAAGAGTAACAAACATCCATCTATACTCACAAACATTTGCATTTATAATAGTATAATAGTAGGATTAATGACTGTCGTTTACCGTGACGATACTGTGCCCCAAACATGAACTCTATTGTTAAAGCATTCGTATAGTTAACGTGTGCCATTAATATGGGAAGATGTCAGACAGACTGACATACACATAATGTACTAATGATAGAGATCAAGCACTTGACCAAGCAGTCAAAATCCGACTATAAATTTATTGAAATTTGAATTTGACTGTACGTACACGTCATGTGCATGTCAGGATAATCGTACTTAGGGTAGTGTGCGTGGCGTGGTGTACGATGAATTTAATGTATTTCTACGGTATTTTATTTTAAAATATCAAAATTTGTAAGTTATTCTCCATATAAGCTTTAACTGTGCCAATTTTGAATTGCTCCATTTGCGTAGTGAGCTGTAAATTGTACGTATTAATGTTATTCAGAAGAAAATAATTAGTTTTTTTTTGTCAAAAGTCATTAACCTTTTTAATTTGATTTTAGGTGGTCAACTAGGGATAGCATTACAGATGATAGCTTCAGGGTTTCTGGCAGAGGCCTGGGGCTGGGAAGCCATATTCTACACCAACGGAACCCTTGGAGCGATATGGACAGTGTGCTATCTCATATTCGGATCCTCGTCTCCTGAACAGTCGAAGCTTATATCAGAAGATGAGAGAAGATACATTCTGACTTCCCTGGGAAGGGTTGGCGAGCAAAGGGTAGGTAGATTTCGCTTTTGTATCATGTAAAATGGGTAATGTTTTGTGAATGTGAATGATGCGAAATCACTTAATCTGTCTGACAAATTTAACCTATCAAAAAGATATCTTTCTTAGGTCTAAAGATCAATCTTTTTTAATTAGTAGAGCAGTCTTAACCCGTCATAAAGCAGCATGTTCTTCATTTCATGTTTCGTCTGGGAACCTCCCGGCGATACTTTATTTGAGGCAAACATATTAGTTCTCATGAGTAGCAAAGCCCCCGCATGGAACTTCAGATAGGACACTTTTTTCTATTTGAGGTTGGATGCTGGCGTCTGCTGCAGAGATAACTTAACATAAGGTGGTCCTTAGTTACTTAATTACTCTTTAAAAATTGAGATGGTGCCAACAGTATCAATCATGCTATAGAAGTAGTCTAAAATTTTGTATTCTGCGTGCATTATTGGCTCCATTCGGGTGTTAAAAGAAAAATCTTTTGTGTGCCTTCATGCCACATACGAGTAGCTTATCTTGTGATGTAAGTTGCAATAGACCTTGATCACATGCACTCTATTACGTATTATCAAAACCGACTGTTTGATTGACGTATCAGAACATACAAGAGACTTGTTTTCTTTTATGTAAAAAACACAATTATCTGGTACGTAGTATACACGAACTTTGGGTTAAAAGTTTATTAATCGGATATCTTATGAATATTTGGTGTTTTATGTTATAGAGAACATAATTTTCTATCTCAACGTGCTGTTTCATTAACAATAGTAAGAGGACGAGGATTAAGATCAACCGAGTCACGATTGTTAAATCGCACGGATACTCTTTTCATACTATGTAGCAGCATGATCTTATAAGTAAATAATTGAGTAGCAAAAGCGCGGATGTTAAATGGTTACGTATGTAGCCCATAGTGCGTTTATGGGCGACAATAGAGAAAAAATCCTACCCGAGGTTGCATGACGGTGCTTTGTTAGTCATGGGGACTAAGTTCTCACTAAAGTAGCAACCATACCTTCCTCGCTGAAACACAAGACACAGAACATGTTGCTTTGTCAGTAACCCATTAATGACAGGGTCGGGTCTCCTCTCACAATGAGAGGGATGTAGGCCGCCGTCCACCACGCACCACTACTGCGGGTTGGTGGACTTCACATGCCTTTGAGAACATTTTTTTTCACGCTGCTTTACGACGGGTTAAGAGGTAAGACCTCCCCAGACGAGCTCCTGGCTCTACCGCCTAAAGTCCACAGCAATACTAAACTTCCATATTAAATCATATTTTTTATCAGTTTCTTTTACCTTAGAACCACTTTTTGGATTTACCTATCAAACATGACAAGCAAGGATAAGAGGAGATTCGATTGTCATCAAACTAGCTTATGCTACTGATCTGGTGTTATCCGTTTGTTATGGTTTGTTATCACAATCGTGGAAAGTGTGAGATGAGGAAAACAGACCCCCTGAAAATAATGATAATAGTGATAACAATATTTGTAAACTGGTTAAGTAATGTAATAGTTAGATTTGAATGCGATTTCATACGAATTTAATTCATGCGTCTACGTACAGTCGTACACACAATCCCGACCTTAGAACGGGAACAGTATGGGATTCGATGGATGGATATTCGAGGTCGAATTCTAAGCCTAATTTATGGAAATGAGTTTTAAGTACTGTCAGTAACCCATTGATGACCCACCACAGGATCGGATCTCCGTCCACAGCGAGAGGGATGTAGGCCTTACGCCACCACGCTGGCCTAACGTAACATAAGTTGGTGGTTTTTAGTGTTATAATTATAATTTTTCAGAAACAATCTGTACCGTGGATGAAGATCGTCACCTGTCTACCATTCTGGGCGGCCGTGGTGGCCCATTGCGGCCAGAACTGGGGCTTCTTCACTCTGATGACAGAGATGCCCACGTATATGGCGAAGGTCTTGGACGTGAACCTAACAAAGGTATGACTTTCGTAATTGAAAGACCAGGTAAATAAGCAGATGGATCATCAATGGTAAGTGGTCAGCGTCGACTATGATATTGAAAGACATCTAACAAACAGATGAGCCTACCAATGATAAAAGTGATCAGCATCGTCTATTGACGCGGATAATACGAGAGGCATAGAGGCAGAGAATACCGGCTTTGAAGGAGAGCTCTTTTTATGCCCTTTTGAGAATTTCATGTTAAAATACGACGGAAACACATTGGTTGGAAGACCGTTTGTGTTTGCACGTACGAGGCAAGAACGTGAACACGGATGGCCACCACAGGTACATGAAGGTGGTGAGAGTGGAATTTCAGTAGTCTGCGGGTGATATATTGATGATTAGGTATGCAAATTCAAATGTGATGTTAACATTTGAACTTGCGTTCTTATCAATTTTCTGTCAATTAAAATAAATATCATCTTCCACAACAATTCAATAGTATTATGTTTGCTGCTTATCTGTCAGATGTAAGGTAATAATCTAATTACAATTAGCAGTAGCGTTTCTTTGTTGCCCTTAAAGTTGTTGAAACTGTTCAGGACTTGCTTTTTACATAACTTTTCAGTCTTCCAATATTCTGCTTTTTTGTAACTATTACATAAGCAGGAGCACAAAATCGTCAATTATTTCTAGTAATATCTTCGAGTACAAAGCTGAATTCTAGGCAAATATTCGCGCCATTAGGTCTCAAACGTTAAACTAAAGTTATGCTCACTTCATCTGTAACGTAGGTTTGACGTTTTGCTAATAAATCATTTCTATACAGCACATGATTAATCGTGCCCTGAATATTGAAATCGGCTGATGTTTTCGTTTAGTACCATCTTTAAAGTTCCTGTTCTACTTTTGAAGACTAAGCGATTTAAAAAAGTTAACAGTAATGACTGTGATAACTGTGTTATAGGTGGTATAACGCAAGCGGATGATAGATATTGTAATCTTTATCCTTGTAGAGCTTTAAATAGGACAAAAGTCCTATCTGATCATAGGATTTGAATGGCTTTCGAATTCATCGGCTGCAGTTAAGTGTTCATCCTATTAAGCAAGAGCTTATGACTGTGAAGAGTTTTCAGGCATGGATAAGTGTCTGATGCGTGCCGCTAGGATTTAAGCCAATCACACTGTTTGCACTGATGCGGTCTGTAGATTTCGAGTACCGTGATTGGCCAATTAACGATCCGCTCTGCTCCACTCCACCCTACTCCGCGCCAGTGAAATTGCACCGTAAATCTAGGGCTATCTTAATATACATCAGCGTCATTTGAAGGTAACTTCTATTATTTCAGAACGGAATCCTCTCCTCGTTGCCGTATCTGGCCATGTACTCTCTGAGCTTCCCCATGGGAGCGCTGACGGACCTCATCATCAGAAGGAAGTGGCTAAATGTTAGCAACACGAGGAAATTGTTCAATACTATTGGTAAGTACCAGTTAAATTGTAATTTTTTAGTCAGCAGATACTAATACTCACGATAAAAGCAGGTTACGTGGAAAACTATTCCAAAGACAAAAGGGGTTACAAAAGGGTATTACAAAAAGGTCATTTTGAAGGGAGGCTAGACCTCTATGGAGGGGTTCTGTCGATGAAATTTGGTCTATTTTATGCCCTTAAATTGTCGCTAGTACGAAGCCTAACACACTGTATAAGTAAGCACTAGATCAACTAAATTTAATTCTACTCAGCTAAAACAGAACTACAGACCAAGTTTAGAAATTGGCTGGCGTTGTCAAAATTAATATTCGTTAGCACGATACACGTTTCATTTTCAATTTATTCATTGGCTAGCATTGGGACCGCAATATCTACTACCGAATATGATACTTTGAGCTTAGTTAGCAGATAATGCTGTGGATCGTAATACTTTGTATCAGAATTATACGGTGCATAAAGAATGAGCTATATAACAATATATTGCATAATCTTTTCTCAAGATTATCCCCGCTCTTCTATTCTTTCTCTTCTTCATATTTAACTATAAAACAGATGTACAAAGACAAAACACCAACAAATGACAAACATAAAACTTAAATTAATGTTAATTATTAACAAAAGCTATATTTTTCATTATTTATTCAGTTTGCATTTCGTGTAATCTCATGTCCTAATTGCCACGTCGCTATCAAAAGTCGCTCGTACGACAAAGTGGTGGCGTAGATATACATTTTGTTACATGTGAAACATTTATTATTATTATTTTTACTGTTACTGTAAAGTAAGTTTTGGTTCTATTTCACTTCATCCTCATTTTCGTTTTCCAGGTCTATGGGGCCCTGCAATAGCGTTGATAGGGCTGTCCTACTCTCCTGAAGGGAACATGACGTTCGCTGTTATCATGCTCACTCTTGCTGTAGGCATCAACGCTGGACAATATACGGGATATCTTGTAAGTAACATAAGGAAGAAAGGAAGGAGGAAAAAAAGAAACGATTATTTCGTCAATAGAGACATAGAGACAACAGACATTGAAAAAACATAGAGACAACAAGACCAAAAAACGCAAATAAATTAAATAGTAGTAGTAATAGTAGTAAAGTTGAAAAACACTTTTGCATCGTGTTTATGCTGTACGTAGGAAAATCTGCAAACTCTTGATAACAACATAAATAAATATGAGTAAAAGTAAAAAATAAAGAAGGAAACAAAGAGCGTGAACGGAAAAAGGTAATAGCTATAGCAAAGCAAATAGATTTTTAAATATAACTGTGGAGAATATAAACTACCCAGTAAAAAGTACTAGTATAAATTAAGGGCAGTGTTATAAAATCGAACATTGAAGAAACAAAACAGAAAACAGAATAAAAGAGAAGATGAAAATAGATAGGATTCATTTGTTGATGAATGAATAAAGAACAACCAAAAACCACAAAACAAAATACAAATATAAAAAAGAACACTCCTCCTATCCTATTAAACTCGACTTTTCAAAATTGGAATTCATTTACAGTATTCAACGAACGTTTTTCTTTCAAACCGAACCGATCGATTATTCAGAGCATCCCTTGCTCGTTATTGAGAGGTTTAAAATTTATCGATGCAAGGGTTGGAGGGTTGACGAATGAACGGAAAGACGAAGCGGTTTCGTATTACATATTTATGGGAAAACAGAAAACGTAGATAAAGAAAAGACTACGAATTTTTTATTTATTGAAAATGAAACGTTTTTGTATAAAAGCCGACGAATTGAAAAGGCAGAGTGCGATGCTGTTTAGAATATGAATCGACCCTGAAGTATTTTTGGTTGATGTGTTGGCCATTCAAGGACCTTTTTTCCATTACTTTGTTTATATTTTTAACCGACTTCAAATAGAAGGTTATCAATTCTACACATATGGAGGTAATATCAACGGAACTGCACAATTTACATAATATATGATATATGATATTCTCGCATATCTCCGAAACTAATCAACGAATTGTAATCGTTCTTTTTTTGTTTATATTTTTTTCAATTTAGGGAATGGTGAAAGATTCATCAAAATTGGTTCAATAGTTTTCATGATATCGAATTAAAACTAAAAATTATGAAATAAATTTTGAAGTGGGTTTAATTTTTTGGAAATTATTTACGGTATTTTTGGTTTCCAGCTGGTGTCGATCGACTTGGCTCCCAGCTTCAGCGCCAACCTGATGGGCATCTCCAACTTCGTCTCGAACATCATCTCAATCATCGCACCCCTCGTCTGCGGCTTCATTATACAAGATGAGGTGTGTACTGTTTTGTTACTCGTAGTAAATAAGCAGGAGAGTAACTACGTGACCGGTTACGGAGACCGTCATACAATGACGAAGACAAAACGTTTATTTTCACAAATAAGTATAGGTATAATAAATAATAATAATAAATAACGCTCTCATAGCCCCACACTAGGATTCCCTGTGTCGTGGGTGCCATGGACACATATTTGACATGAACACACACACCCAGACCAGAAACAGAAATTTAAAGTCACCATTAAAATCTCTGCTGTATAGAGTTGAGGTTGGCTGGAACACAATGCTATTTAGCATTAAGCCCGCCTTTTGTATCGCATATTCTTCGGTAACAATAAAGTGTTAAATAAATAAATATAGAGTTATTTAGATTATTAAGATCAATCTATATTTAACATTTTAGGTATGCAAATATTAAGGAGATAAAACTAACAAATTAATTTCATTAATAACTTAATTAAGTACTTTAAATATGATCTTTTCTTTTAATTTAAAATTTATTTTATTTAGTTAATACCTATTTAGCTAAATTGTATTTAGTAGCAAACAAGTGAGGGTTACTACTCATGAGGACGAAGATGATAGCCGCAAATAATGTATCTCTGGCCACCACGTCTCCTCAAGTGGAACAAGAGATATGGACGATATGCTGCTTTGCGTCGGGTTAAGAGAGGGCTTTAGCAGCGGTGATAGCCCAGTGGCTTAGAATTCGACCTCGAGCCGGGGGTCCGGGTTCGAATCCCAGTGGCACGCACCAATGACTGGAATAAAAGTTATGTGCGATTTATAAAATTAAATATCATCTGCTGTTACGGTGAAGGAAAACATCGTGAGGAAACCTGCATGCCTGAGGGTTCACAAATAAAATGTTCTCAAAGGTATGTGAAGTCCACCAACCCGCAGTAGGCCAGCGTGGTGGACTAAGGCCTACATCCCTCTCATTGTAAGAGGAGACCCGACCCTGTAGTGGGTTATTAATGGGTACTGGCAAGAGAGGGCTTTCCCGTACGAACTATTATGACTTTGCCATTATTATAATAGTAGCTCACCTATAATCTAAATCAGGTTGAAAGGGGGGATGCATATAATAATATAATAATAGGTAATATAAGATACATATCTATATCCTTAGGCTTAATAACAATTTGCGAAAAAAAAAACAAGAAGAACACGGTGACCTTTGCTTTTATAATTCTTCCGATCGTAAAGGGATTTCCGAAGTGCAAAGGGGAGCAGTCAATACGAAAAATATACCTTTTCCTGGACGTAAAAGCCTTACCAAAGTAATTAAAAACAAATCCAACCGCAAAAATTACTCAATTCGCTCGGAACCAAACGGGTTTTCCCTTAATTAAAGGGACCCTCGGCGTCTTAGAAATCTAAACTGTCGTTCTATTAATTGGATCGATTTAATTGAATTTCCTAGAGATGATACTGGTCCCTAAATACTTCGTGGTCGGGAGTTTCCCAAGGATTATCCTTAGGTCTTACTGTCGGCGAAACGGTAATAACCATTGCAACTTTAAGCTGGAAATAAAATTTGTACTTAAAGCGATATACGGTATATAAAAATAGAGAAAGCCAAATGGAAGTCAACAGAATCAGACACAAAGTATTAAATAGCTTATAACGAACAATCCAATAACACAAATCTGAAAGGGGGTATCTTACCGCCAGCCTCTTAACCCGTCGTATGTTCTTCGGTGATAGCCCAGTGGAGCGGTGATAGCCCAGTGGCTTAGAATTCGACCTCGAATCTAGGGGTCCGGGTTCGAATCCCAGTGGCACGCACCAATGACTTTGTAAAAAAAAAGTTATGTGCGATTTATAAAATTAAATATCACCTGCTGTTACGGTGAAGGAAAACATCGTGAGGAAACCTGCATGCCTGAGAGTTCACAAAAAAAATGTTCTCAAAGGCATGTGAAGTCCACCAACCCGCAGTAGGCCAGCGTGGTGGACGGCGGCCTACATCCCTCTCATTGTGAGAGGAGACCCGACCCTGTAGTGGGTCATTAATGGGTTTACTGACATGTTCTTTATGTTTTTTGATCGTTTAGGTTTATCATATTCGCTTCATAGTAGTCTCAATAGCATTTAAGGGCTATAATCTCAGGTTCCCAACAGTGGGCTATAAAAAGTTTGTAGCAAATGTCAGACTAAAGATTCAGATGACGACCATCTAACCCAACACATCGCTTCAGATAAAGCCGGTCCTCAAACCACAACGGTTGTCCAAGATAGCATTAGAATATTGGAATAGTTATATTCTCTTCAAAGGAAAACCTAACGTCTTGTTAAAGGACCTTAATGTAGGAGAGCCATTTCGCCTTCAGAGGTATAACTTGTATTGAGCATCCAAATGTCAAAGGCTAAAGATCTAATGGAATTAAATTTATGGGTGATGCGAAGACGAAGGAATGGTAACATTATTAATTGAAAGCAAATGTCGATTGGTCTCACATGTCTTTTGTAATTTCATGTGTAAGCTTGTTCGCCTGTAACCCATTAATGACCTACTACAGGGTCGGGTCTCCTCTCACGATGAGAGGGATGTAGGCCGCCGTCCACCACGCACCACTACTGCCCGTTGGTGGACCTCACATTCCTTTGAGAACATTTTTTTTTGTGAACTCTCAGGCATGCAGGTTTCCTCACGATGTTTTCCTTGACCGTAACAGCAGGTGATATTTAATTTTATAAATCGCACATAACTTTTTTTTTTACAAAGTCATTGGTGCGTGCCACTGAGATTCGGACCCGGACCCCTAGAATCGAGGTCGAATTCTAAGCCACTGGGCTATCACCGCAACATTTTTAACACCTAGATGTAAAACCTTCAAAAGTCTTTTGGCCTTCGCTCCCTTTGGCTTTTGACCTTCTAAATTTTCGCAATACCTTAAACTAAATTCCAATTGGTGGCGTATATTTTCTTACTTTTTAATATTTTATCTTATGTTATTTGTTTATTTTCAGACGGAACCATCAGAGTGGCGAAAGGTGTTCTTCTTAGCTTCTGGAGTATACTTCTTCACCAATCTCTTCTTTGTGCTGTTTGCAACTTCAGAGAAACGGAGTTGGAATGACCCTCCGGCAGAAAACGATACCGGTACGTAAAAGTTATTGTCATATTCCGATCAATTTTAAACGAGCGTTAAAATAAGATTGTTTGCAGGTTTTAGTTGTTGTGATTTATGCCATCGAAATTAATCATGAGGTCTTTAGAATTTGGTTGGAAAAGAAAAAAAATTCGAGCATTTGTCACAAACTAGTTTTGCTTAAACCTTTTCAAGTTTGATTTTAAACTTTGTTTTATATTTTTAAAATTAAATCATATCGTTTCTCCGAAAACAATGTTACGGAGTATTTTCGTTCCTCGAATTTGTTAGTTTTTCGTTTCCAGTAAACGCACGAAAAGAAAATTAATGAAAAAACAATGATTTTCCGTTTTTCAGAAATGAACAACACCGAGAAACCCAACAGCATGCACATGTAACCGAATTGACGAATTATCGAAATAATTTATTTATTTTTGTACCTGACATAACATTTTTATTGTAAATAAACATTTTAAAATTAATATGTTTTTCTTTAAGACGTTAATTTTTTTTATTTACTACTTATTGCAACTGAATTTAATGAAAAACATGTGAGTATCATTTGAATCTGCAGTAAGTAGCCAATTCACCATTAATGAGCCGTTACAGTAGTACGATATAGGCCCTAGCTAGTCTACCACGAATTCTAAGCCACTGGGCTATCACCGCTATCTGCAGTAAAATCATTTCATAATACTGTAAACCTTAGATGGCCTTAAACATTAAATAACTATTTTCAGAATACGGTCACCCATTCAGGCATTGACTTCTTTATAAATATTTAACGCAAGAGCACATAACCTTTCTTGTAGACGCTTTAAAATAAAAGAGACTAGATAAGTACTTTCTAAAAGTCTCATCCAAAGAGCAGTTAAGTGCAGTGTTACAAAGGACCACAATCTAATAAACCGGAGAAGTCCTTTCTCTCACCACTCGTAACTAACTTGACCTCAATGTTCCTCTCATGTACTACTTCTAGGAACAAATGGTGTTATATTATTATTCAAGAAAACACTGGAAGAATCTTTGAAATGTATAGAAAAGGATATAATTTTAATTAATGGCGACCACGTCTAGGCAAAACGAGCACATGCCGCCCAGCGATCACCAGTCGCACGCAACATGAGCGCTTTCATAGGATATTAAAGGCCGGGATTGTTCGTGTGTGAACTCTATACGGGATACGTTGTTCAATGAGTTCGATACAACGATTCAACAACGGTTTTAGCATGTTGTTGGGGCTGCCCAAGTACAGTACCCTTAGTCTGAGTTTTAGCAGTTCCGAAACGAAACGCACACATACACAGCTTACTAGACGAAAATGCACAGTGTAATAACCAACAGAGGAAAAAGATTTTTAGCAGAGTTAAAAAATTAATAAAGCATTAAATAAATCATCACAAAAATTGCTTAATTTTTAATTAACACTCTTTCAATGTTTAATAATATTAACGAAACATAGTAACAGTGAATTGGCCGTAATGCACTGTAAAATTTCGAACTAATATTATCCCGTAGGTATTAAAAATATTTGTTCGTATTATAATGTCTAACGATAAGTATTCATATCTTTCACTCCATACAAAAAATTTGATTTTAATTTTTTTAACTCCTCTCAAAATCTTTTACCTCTATTTGTTATTACACTGTGGACTCCTGTTTAGTAATCCGAAACGAAACGCACAAACGTTTCGTTTCTGTATCGCTAAAACTCAGACTAAGGGTACTGGAGTGCATCGAGAATGCTAGCAGAGGCGCGTGTGGATAGTTTTCAGTCCATTTTACGTAAGCGCGTGGCCTCTCTGATGCAGCGGCTGGAGGACAGCACCGACAGTCTCCTGAACACCGTTCTTGAACGAGCCGACTGTCCCATAATTAGAAAGTGGAATGCGTGCCACACGCACTCTATGCCAACAATTTGTAATGTTAAATAAATTTTTGAATTTAATTGTATAGTTATAATTTTGTAATTGATAATAATTGTTTTGAATGTTATGTTATTTTATGTTGTTTTATTTTGTGACATTATTATTATGATTGATTGATTTGGTTACTAACATAGGCTATAGGATGCTTACTAACACATTTATGGACATTGTCTGATTTTAAATAAATTGAATTGAATTGAATTGAATTGAATTGATTCAGCGTCATGAGCGAAGGACACAACATGATGCAAAGGTTTAACCACGTAATAAGCAGTAAGCTCGTTACTGGTGATTGCTTACGGTTTTCCTTATTAGCTCCTCGACTTTTTGGCCCCCGAGCTCCACACGCTTTGATTACGATGCGAGTTTCTTCAATGTTTTTTTCCGCAATTTTTTTAATAGAACCACTGGTGTTAAATACTATAATGCAAGTTGTTATTAAGGTTTTAATACCATAAAGCGAATTATCAAAGAATTTCATGTAGTGTGAAGCTAAGACTCCTTCAAATGTGTTAGCGCAAGTTCATATGATATGATTATAGCGGTGATAGCCAAGTGGCTTAGAATTCGACCTCGAATCGAGGGGTCCGGGTTCGAATCCCAGTGGCCAATGACTTTGTAAAAAAGTTATGTGCGCTTTATAAAATTAATATCACCTGCTGTTACGGTGAAGGAAAACATCGTGAGGAAACCTGCATGCCTGAGAGTTCACAAAAAAATGTTCTCAAAGGTATATGAAGTCCACCAACCCGCAGTAGGCCAGCGTGGTGGACGGCGGCCTACATCCCTCTCATTACGAGAAGGAGACCCGACCCTGCAGTGGGTCATTAATGGGTTTCTGGCAAGTTCATATGAATTAGTCAGATTATAGCCTTCAGTAACCAAACACGACTTTTATATATGAATACTTACTCCACCCGGTCCTGCGCCCTCCGAATCCAAAGATTTCCCGTATTCTTTTTCAGATCGTCAGTCCACCTGGTAGAAGGGAGCCTGTGATCCTTTTGCTTAAATGTGGTCGCCAATCGAGTACCTATTCTCCCCATCAGTTATCTGTGGTCTTCGGCTGGATTTAAGCCTCTTAAGAATGCGCTCTATCTTCGGAACTCAAATAGTTATTTCCCGCCACCGGCCACCGCTACAGGGAGGGATTCTTATTTTATATTTCATAGGAATAGCACTGAGTATAGGTAGAGTAGGATAGACTTAACGTTTAAAACGGTACGGTATTCGGTAACGGTACCTCTCAGTATCAATATTTGTAGCCTTTCAACACAATGTACAATTTCCTCATTCTTTCAAAACCTCGACACATTTTCCCAAATCTAATAAATGAGGCATAAAAACCTCACACTTCGCAGATCAATAAACAATAGTGCCTCTCCTTTCAACGACATTTTTACGCGCAAATCAGAAATGTGTTACTCTTATCCTGAACGATGTAAAATGTTTACGTTCATGGGTTACGCCACAGTATATAAAATTAGATGGAACATCATATGGTTTTGCTACCTGAAAGTGTAAGTTGAAATGAATTCTTTTTTTCATTAGTCGTCATTTTATAGTTTGTAGAGCTATCTTATACAGTGTGTTTGGCTTCGAACTAGCGACATTTTAAGGTCGTAAAAGAGGCCAAATTTGATCGACAAAACACCCCCCTTATATCCCATAGCCCCCTACTTTTAAAATGGCAGCTATTTGAATTTTGTATTAAATTTTTTGTGGGTCAACCTTTGCCAAGGCACTAGATTTTTTGTTTAAAACATTATTGCTTATCCCATCCTACTATTTAGATTGTACTGTGCCTCCTCTCCTAGAATGTTGTTCGTCTCAGCTAAATGGATCGACAAATAAATAAACAAAGGATCGTCCTCATAGGACGAAGTGAGGTCAGTACAAATAGCAGCATGATAGGACGTTTTTAAAAGTAGAAGCTTTTGAAGTGATAACTTCTTATGGAAGCGTAAACCGCTTCGTAATGTAACGCGTTATAGCGCCACTCTGTCTGGTAACTATGGAAACTGTTAAAAGGAAATATTCATAAATAATAAGAGCTTTTTTTGGCCTTTTGAAGAACATTTTTGAAACCTTTTTAAAAAATTACAATCCCATAATACAGAAGCAGACCATAAAAGTATATTATAAGATAAATCAACGTTTTAATAAAGATAATATCACGGTATATTTGCGAACGATTTTGTATCAAATGAGATGTTTTTGGAAAATATTCAAGGATCGCTTCATATCTGGCTGATTTGTATGCAACCCTCGCCGCAGGGGACGTTCAGTTAATTAGCCCTCATAATGAACTCTTTGAAACAAGGGGCTGGTATTAACGTGAAATATGTGAGACATTTAATATATGATAAGGTCTTTATAGCCAAAATGTATCAAATACGAAGGATAAAACAATGAAATTTCGTTTTTGGGAGATCAGAGGCAAAGAGGTTTTGGAACCAAAATTTCAACAACGTTTTTAAGGAATAGGTAAATTACGTAATGATTTTTTTTAAATTGCAATTTGAATGTTTTTGAGTGAATTTCAATGGACATAGAATCATTGTTTAGCGTTCAAGCTGAGCTCGGCATTATGCGTGTTCTTTCGACTTTACTTTGGTGAGTGTTCCAAGGAACTATAGGTATATATAGGTAGGTACATTTATGTTTATAATTTGATGCCTACCTCGCCTTTACTTGGTCACACCACCTGCAAGAAGATATATCACCAACATCATTTATGTTCACTTTCTTATAAACCTCATTCCAGGTTAGTAACCCATTAATGACTTACTAGAGGTTCGGGTCTCCTCTCACAAGTAAAGGGCTGTAGGCCACCACGCTGGCCTCATGCGGGTTGATGGACTTCACATACCTTTGAGATAAAAAAAATTGTGAACTCTCAGGCATGTAGGTTTCCTCACGATGTTTTCCTTCACCGTAACAGCAGGTGATATTTAGTTTTACAAAGCGCACATAATTTTTTTACAAAGCCACTGGAATTCAAACCCGGACCCCGCTTTATTTAATACTCTTAAGAAATTACAACAGATGGCAGGAATAAAGATACATCCAATTGGAGATGTTTCCAACATTGCCTTCTATATAAAATAGGCTTTTTACAAAGCGTAGGAGTAAAAATACACCTTGGAATTATTTTGTGTACTAAATATACGCTTACAATACTAACAAAGGATTCGGAATTCTTAAGATCATAAACAGTTACAAAGGATTCACACTATTCTTATTTCCGCGCCCTCAATAATTTCAAAGGAAAAGTCCTTTACAATGACAGAATGTTTGCTAAAAATTCACACATATGTAATATTATTATGTTCCATCCCTTTTCCTCCCATAGAGTTGGAGCGAGACAGGTACGAGGACATCTGTTTCACAAATACTCAAAGGTAGGCCTACCATACGTTTGGTTGTACCGGGATTTTCCCAGTTTCAAATATAAGTGTCGTATATTATTTTGCAGAACCATTTCAAACATTTTTATCGAGGGTCATTGTCACGTGGAAACGTTTTTGTATCCAAAATATGAAACACATTTGGTCGGATGTACAAGTTTTACTGTACCTCCTGTACATGAAAACTATCATCAAAGTATTCAATTATGGTAAACATCAGTCATTAGTATGTCTTGCATCAGTATGTCTGACATCTTCAAAACTATTGGCTCGATACGATTACTATGAAAAATTGCGCAATTCATGCTCAAAGTACTGACATCAAAAAATTGAAGAAAGTTCACTTTATAAAACTTTATGTATAAAAATATTTTCTAGTTTCTTTTTTTTGCCCTAACCCCTACCTCTTTTGCCCTGTCCCAGTTGAGAGCTATATGATTATGGTAAGCCTACTCAAAGCAGTTTCTAGACTAAGTGCTTTTATAACATACGGGATGCTTAACAGGCGTAATGAGTTTTGCAGGTTCTTGATCCTCATCATTAATGACGATAATTACTTTGGATCAATGACTTCTATGGTATCAAGTTGCGACGCAGTTCTCTGTGGTATATGGTTTAGGATACCAATGGGGCGATATTGACACACACGATAGCTGTCACGTGTGTTCCTTTATTGGACCTCAATGATTTTTTAAACTATAGATTAGTTACGTTCATAGTAATTTACGTTTTAAACTGTTCCAAGCAATCCAAAAAAATACGTCCATAGCACACATTGACAAGTTTTACTGATAAGCAAAACAAAAGATATGAAATAACAAGAAATTGAAAGAGATAGCTATAATTTTAATGGTTGCACTTCAAATGTTTCAGACGTCCCATTAGGGACGTATTTGAATCTTCACAGCGCGCGCGCTTATAACATATCTGCTTTTGTTTTATACAATATCATTGTTGGACCTAGTCATACTGCACTATAGACTAAGTTTTATTTACTTTTAAAAGAGTGCTGGGAGTTTTTTTCTGCCCGCTTTTTTCTCCCAGTCTACGTTTTGCCTGAGGGGCGATCAAAGCGGATGAATGTATAATGTATCTGTATGACTTTCATTAAGTGTGCACAAATTGTACCTAATAATGAATAAAAGCTTTTGAGTTTTAGTTTGAATAATAATATGGCAGCTTTAGGTATGTTCAGGTCTTATATAATACGGAAGCAGCAAATAAGCGTGCGCATAGACCCGCTGCCAGAGTAAATCGCAAGCGATCGAAAATGATATTTTTTTGAAATCGCACATAACTTTCACAACACACACACCCAGACCAGAAATATATTTCATCACTGTGCCCGCGGCTTTGTCCGCGTAGATTGTAGACCTTGGTCCAGAGAGGAATAAAAAGTATCCTATATGTTAATCTAGGTTATCATCTATCTGTGTACCAAATTTCATCCAAATCTGTTCAGCCGTTTTTGCGTGAAAGAGTAACAAACATCCATCCATACTCACAAACATTCACATTTATAATAGTAGTAGGTTTAAAGTCTCTGTGCCGCTGGGAATCGAACCCAAGACACTCCGCGCCCCGGCGTCTTAACCGCTGCACTGTTGTTTCGTTGTTTAGTAATAATGTTGTTGTATTATTGTTTTGGAAAGCAAGAGTTGTTGCAAGCTGCGCTCGTTAACACAAACTTGGCGCTCAGTTGGTAAATGTTTGAACTCGGGTTTGTTTACAGTTTGTGTTGGTGTAGTAGATACAGATTAAATCGATACTTCTTTAAATAGATGTGCTGATTATCCTTATCCTGTTTAAACACAGAGAAATAGACAAAAATAAATCGTCTTTTTATCTTCTTTCGACGACTTATTAGCTCTATGTAGAGTATCTTTATATGTTGGTTATATTATTATGTTTATCAACTCAAATAGGAGAGAGAGTAAATAGCAAAAGATATTTTTATGAAAATAACTCGACTTTTCCCCCCTTTTGTCGTCAATAATACTATAGATACATAAGGTTAGTAAAAACTAGACTTAATGGAAATAACTGTTTTTTATATCGACTTTTAATCAATTATTTGTAGAGTAGATATTTATGTTATTTATATGTATTTTAACTAAAATAGAAAGTAAATAACGAAAAAATATTTTTGGAAACTACTCTTCTTTTTTTCTACTTTCGACATCATACAAACTCTTTAACATAGAGCTATGTAAGTCACGTGAATTCAACTCAAATGGAGACGAAATAAAGGGATTTACCTATTTAGTTATTATAGGACTATAAAACGAACGTAAAGATTTCTCTGAAGCAATTCCATTCTTTTAGTTTTCCCAAGACGCAATTATTAAATAATGTCTCACAATCGTCAGCTAGTTGCTATAAAAAATCATTGGCTGAATCCGCTTCATATGACTATGCAAGACACATAGGTAACATAAGAAATTATAGTTCGAACTAGTGGAAACTAAATGTTTCAATGTGCAGCATCAAGCTAAATATTATCAGTTATGACGTCAGAATTTAGTAATGCAAGCAACATACAATGTAAAGTCTATGAACCCGCAATAGGCCAGCGTGGTGGACTAAGACTTATATCCTTTTCGGTATGAGAGAAGAACCTACCATAATATCTGTGATTAAGTTCAAATAAAAAATGTAAATATTCAATCATCGTAAATTTATTTCATCGTTATTAATTTCTTTAAAATATTTCTAGTCAGACTGATAGATAATAAGATGAATTCAAAAATTAACACAAATTAATTATTAAATGAATAGATTCTTTTTAATTAATTTTAGATGACGTCATCTAGTTATTATAAATATCAACCAATTTATACATAAACATAAAACTCTGCAAGCCTTTTGTTTCTCATTTTGACGTCATTACGACAAGGTGCAAACACATTCACAATTTGCGGGGATTTGCCAGTAACCCATTAATGACCCACTACAGGGTCGGGTCTCCTTCTTGTAATGAGAGGGATGTAGGCCGCCGTCCACCACGCTGGCCTACTGCGGGTTGGTGGACTTCACATACCTTTGAGAACATTTTTTTTTGTGAACTCTCAGGCATGCAGGTTTCCTCACGATGTTTTACTTCACCGTAACAGCAGGTTATATTTAATTTTATAAAGCGCACATAACTTTTTTACAAAGTCATTGGTGCGTGCCACTGGGATTCGAACCCGGACCCCTCGATTCGAGGTCGAATTCTAAGCCGCTGGGCTATCACCGCTATTTGCGGAGATAATGATCGCAAATCGATCCTTAATACCTCTTTACCTACTGTAATGTACTTCCGGCTAGGCTTTCTCATTTTCCTGTCACCTTCAACCAGTCTTACCATCACCATCAGTTTAGACACAATTACAGGATAAAGTGCACACGTGCCGGTCGCGGTCAGACGGTCGGTTCCGGATGGAGGTATGGACGCAATACTAATGAGTGCGTTTTATGCGCCGAAGGTTTTGATTGATGAATACATCATCTAGGATGCAGTAGATTAGTTGTTGGTGTTTCTTGTATCGATTAAATGGTATTATGATTGAACATTTGTTTTGCCTTTGAATTTTTTAATTTCTTCACCGTGTTTAGAACAAAATGGGGTTATTATTTGTAACTAGCTGTGCCCGCTACTTCGACTTCGGAACAAACAGACAGACAGACAGAAAAAAATTGTAAAAAATATTATTTTGGTAATGTATCGTGTATACTTAATTATGCATTTAGTAAAAAGTGGTTATTTTTATATTACAAACAGACACTCGAATTTTATTTATTTGTATAGATATCTGAAAATTTAAATGGAGACCTTGTAATGAAACTTGCCAAGCCCTAAACGAATATTTTTGTGAAAAAAAGTGTTTTCGAAAATGATAATTGGCCTTGGGTTATATAGCTCCTACTGGCTGCCATAATGAATTCATCTAACGTACCGATGGTTAGCTAGATGTAGTCTCACGTTGTCATCTGATAACGTCACTCAATCTTATCGAGCACGCGTCTACACTTGAGATTCATAAAATTTTCCTTTAATCGGACTTATCCTGGTGTCGATAGGAAAACCTTACGCCAATGATGGCTGACGTCAAGCTTTTTGAGGCGAGATTAGATTGTTTGTGTACATGATTTGTTGTTTGGGGCTACCGTGAAATTCTTTCTATTATGTAACTTGAGTGGTGATAATATGTGCAAATAAAGATAAATAATCTTTCAAAATGAATCAGATTATCAGCACTGTTACCAAATTTTTGCGGGTCTGTCGAGTCTTAGCAATGCCGCTACTACACAATCTACACATAGATATCAAACAGAATCAGATATCATACAGCTTACTACACAGGAATCGCACAGTGTAATAACCCAAATAGAGGTAAAAGATTTTAAGAAGAGTTAAAAAATTAATAAAGCATTAGATAGAGCATCACAAAAATTGCTTTATTTTTAGTTAACATTGTCTTTTAATGTTTAATAATAATAATGAAACAATAATAACTGTAAAATTTGCTGGACTGTAAAATTTCGAAGTCATTATATTATCCTGTAGGTATAAGTCAAGGAAAAACTTTAAAAAATTTCAATTTCGGTCCAGTTTCCTAGATACACCAACTGCATAAATTAATTACTTTGTAAACCCATACAAATGTACAGGATTATGTATGTACAGTTACATTTGCAGTTAGAGTGGCAACACAAAAATAAATGAGATACCGTCAAAACCAATACTTGTAAAAAAAACACAAGTCTCGCAACTCAGTTCTTGCACCGTAAAAAGTTGTGAGATCCATGTATGTACCCCTCGATTCGAGGTCGAAATCTAAGCCACTGGGCTATCACCGCCTCACACATAATATTATGTATTATATGAAATTAGATCGTTTACTGCGATTGCCAAGTCAAGCTATGGATACATACATGGATCACACAACTTTTTACGGTGCAAGAACTGAGTTGCGAGACTTGTGTTTTCTTACAAGTATTGGTTTTGACGGTTAAATATATGCCCCTAGGATTAGAACTCGAACCTTTCGTAATATAATTCGTTTTCTAATCCTAGGAATATAGCCTTTTTTGGTTTTGTTTTCCTTATTTACAATAATTAATTGTTTTTAATAGCCGTTACGCGGAAAACTCAGCTACATCTACGAGTAGAAACATCGTAAAATATTAGAGGAAATTCCTTATCTCCTTCAGGATAGCTATTATTATTGTTTATGGCGGATTCGGAGGCCGCCCTGTCTTCCGGTCACTGGAGTTATTGTATACTGTGTTTTGTTTATCGAACGAATACTTGTACCAGAGAGTTTTATAGCCAAGATGGGCGGTCAGGAAAACATCAGAAAAAACTGCATGCTAAAGAGTTCACAAAAGAATGTTCTCAAAGACATGTGAAGTCCACCAACCCGCATTAGGCTAGCGTGGTGGACTAAGGCCTGCATTCCTCTCGTTGTGAGAGGAGACCCGACCCTGTGTGTCAGTAATGGGTTACTAACGACTATTCTAATTTTAGGTGTCCCTTTTTTGATATCTTTACACTCCATCTTGGCATAAAAAGAATCTTTGATAATAATGCTAATGAAAGGAAATCTTATACAGAGTGTCCCGTAATCAGTGGACCAATATTAAAACGTAAAACGTGAATTTTGGGTACAATTTACAGCTTACTGCGCAAACGGGGTAGTTTAAAATTTAGCACAATATAAATGTATCGTACAATATACAATGGACAAATTCTAATATTTTTTAATGTTATTTATTACGAGTACATGCATTAGAAATACACGAAATTCATCAAAAAACATGCCACGCACACCGTCGTAAATTATAGTCGAATCGACTGCTTGGCGATCTTTAGTATAAATAGAATGACAACCGTTATTCGACTTCTATTGTATTACAAAAATAACATAATTGATCTAAGCATTTTATATGCAATTAAACAACGCCCTTCAACAACAGACAACAGAAAACGATTGTAATGACGTGATGCTGAGCAAATATTATTGCGTGCTATGCGGAACTGAAAATCTATTATCAATTTTGATTGCATTTTAAAATTGCATACCGTAATTAGTGCAAGAATTGCCCGAGTTTAAAGTGGTGAGAAGGTGCCGTTATTTACAATATTAGTAGCACTTAAAGGCCTTAGATTTCATTTATATGGTCGCAACGAAGAATATTCAAAGTTTATATTTAAACCATAATATCCCGTTATAGTTTGTATTAAATAAACAAAAAAAGTTATATAAATCGAAAAATAAAAATTGAAAAATAGATATAGTTTGAAAAAAACTGAAAAACTCGCTTTAGAAGAACATTGAACTAAAAATTTTAAAATAATTTTCAAAATAAATACTAGTATTATTGTGAAAAATTATTTTTTTTCGATAACATTATCGTAGCAATGCGTCCAAACCACTCCTATTAGTGTCCCTGTAGTGCATAGACATGCAAATATTGCTGAGATACCCGAGTCTTGTCAGTAACCCATTAATGACCCACTACAGGGTCGGGTCTCCTCTCACAATGAGAAGGATGTAGGCCTTAGTCCACCACGCTGGCCTAGTGCGGGTTGGTGGACTTCACATGCCTTTGAGAACGTTTTTTTTTTGTGAACTCTCAGGCATGCAGGTTTCCTCACGATGTTTTCCTTCACCGTAACATCAGGTGATATTTAATTTTATAAATCGCACATAACTTTTATTACAAAGTCATTGGTGCGTGCCACTGGGATTCGAACCCGGACCCCTCGATTCGAGGTCGAATTCTAAGCCACTGAGCTATCACCGCTGCCCGAGTACTGGCGTCTATATAAACGTACGTACAAAGTACTAAAGCTATGTAGAGCTCTGTTAAACACATTAGTGGTAAAGTGTGCCGTAAAGAGATAATTTAATGTGTCTCTAAAGTGTGATGTCTGAATACTACTCACACGTGCCATTGTTATTCCAAAATTTTGTAAATTTACATTACGCACGATGTAACAACATTCACAGTCGTACATTATGATAATACGGTGGCCTTGGTTGCGTGAAAACAACAATAGATTTAAAATTTGATAAAAATAATTCTAGATTTCGCGTTATAAAATATTCTTGTCATTCATTTTTTGAAATAGGTAACGTAATTTTTTAATATTAAATTATACTAGTAAGATTCGTTCTCTTAATGTACTTATGTAATGTACCTATGTGTATTAAATCATTTGTGTTATAAAAAAAATATATCTTTTTTGTGCAATTATGACAAAATTCAGATTGTTGTTTACTAACTTAAAATTAAACAATTTCTCAAAACAAAACAACGTTTCAATAAATAATGATAATTATACCGTAAAAACTTAAATCTATTTGCCAGACGTTTTTTTTATAATTATTGACAAACAACCGATTTACCACAAAAAATTAAAATCTCCAGAAAATAATTTGAAATGAAATGAAAATCATTGATTTGCACGAATATGGGTTAGTTATTGGTTTTACAGCGCATTTTGATCAATCCATCCAACCTTTTCAGGTATGCAAATTCTAAAAGTAAAAATAAACATAATTATTATAAAACTACTACTAAAAACTACTGTTAGTACTTAATACAAATTAAAAATTATACAACTAAAAAAAATTATTTAAAAAATATCGCTAATTTTTTATTTCAAAATTTGGACAAACGATCGATTTACGACAAAAAACAAAAATCTCCAGAAAATAATAATTACCTAAGTACTTAATAAGAATTCTTACACCGAAAAAAGCTTTTTTTTTTTAAATTCGCTCAAACAGCTCATTTATCTCCAAGTATCACCACAGGACACTAGTATGATCGTACTCGTATATAATAAGCCGTGCGTCGCCGGCGCAGCGCACACTGCTTCCTACACACCAAGGCGCATGCGCCCTTGATGCTTCGACACGACCAGTGATCGAACTGTCACACAACCGGTACAACGAAAACAACTTCGCATTTCGAATAATGAGAAATTGAATTTGAAATTTTCGAACAAACAACGAACATTTTTAAAATTGTGCGGCCGACGGAAATTTGAATAACGGAATTTTTATCTTATATAAATTTGAAATTGTGTTCAAATTTTTTTTCGTGAAATATAAAATTCATTATTATTGAGATTAATAAATAATTATTATTTAAGGTTGATTTATAGAAGATTTTTGTTGACTACTTTTTAAATATAGTAGTATAATTTTGTAGTTGGACAATTGAACTATTTGTGAGAAAATGGGTGTGAGTGAAATTCAAGATTCAGCGCCAAAGCCTGGTAAGTTTTAATAATAATTTGATTGTTAATTATTAAATATTAATTAAATAAAAATAAAGAAGAGCCGTATTGATGTAGGCTCAATATATTATTGAATCATGTTTGACATAAAAACAACATTCATATCCTATAAAATTCTTTAATCTTAACCATGTATTAACTTCGTTAAATAAATTTAATTTCTTAAATTAATTTTTAATTTTTTTTATAACTTTGTTGGAATGATTCAAATGCTCACGCACATCTCTTTTAAGTTTTTGTGTGAGTTATATATTATTTTACATTGACTTATTTAAAGTATGTGTCGCAGGTTTATTCAAGTGTAAACCATTTCTATTGTACTAGAAACTATTATATGTATTGTACTGTTATAATTTACTTTAAAAAATTACTTTGTTCATAGATGTATTTATGAATTAATTAGGACGCTCAACGGTAACGCTGAAGCAATATCTGGTATTATCGTAATACTTTTGTTTGATTTTTCTAAACATGTAAAATTTTGGTAATAACTTCAAGTTGGAATGACCAAAATAGGTTTAATATGCGTGCTACTATTGGAGTCATGTCAGTAACCCATTAATGACCCACTACAGGGTCGGGTCTCCTTCTCGCCATGAGGGATGTAGGCCGCCGTCCACCACGCACCACTACTGCGGGTTGGTGGACTTCGCATACCTTCGAGAACATTTTTTTTGTGACCTCTCAGGCATGCAGGTTCCCTCACGATGTTTTCCTTCACCGTAACAGCAGGTGATATTTAATTTTTATAAAGCGCACATAACTTTTTAACAAAGTCATTGGTGCGTGCCCCTGGGATTCGAACCCGGACCCCTCGATTCGAGGTCGAATTCTCAGCCTATCACTATTGGCTATCACTATTGGTGTAAACAATCCAAATTGTTGACCAACCTTCAAAGGCACAATGACCTGCGAATTGCTCTACCTTAAATGAATAAATCACTTCCGTTGCTTCCGTCTGTATTGGAGAATTATGTGATATTTTTATAAAATAAATAACGCTTCACACTCACAGCCCCACACTAGGATTCCCTGTGTCGTGGGTGCCATGGTCATACACAAGACAAGAACACAACACACCCAGACCAGAAACAGAAATTCATAATTCAAATCTCTGCTCTGCTGGGAATCGAACCCAGGACCCTCCACGCCGCACACCGGTGTATTAACTATTGCGCCACTCCGGTCGTCGATTATTGATTATAAACTACCTATAAGCAAAAATGTTCCTGTCTCTCAGTCTTTTATAGATCTTACACTAGAGTTTGCTCGCGGCTTTGTCCGCGTGGGTTTTAGGACTTGGTCCAGAAAGGGATAAAATATATCCTATATGTTAATCCAAGTTACAAACTGCGTAAATACCAAGTTTCATCAAAATCTATTCAGCTGGTTTTGCGTGAACAGTAACAAACAGAGTAGCAAACGTTCATCCAATCATCCTCGCAAAATTTCATTTTTTTACACTTTAAGTTAAAGGGATATAATCCGTAATCCATCAAACCTACAGGATTAAGTCTTTTCCACCAACCTGCACCTAGCGTGGTGGACTAAGGCCTACGTCCTTCTCCAAAGATAATTTCATATGATTTCAAATAGTACGGAACCAATCATGAGAACACGGTTCGCACTTGGCTAATTTATAAACCTATTCAGTGAATATTAAAATCACCTGTTCGAAAGGTAAAGTGTGTTTTTAAACTTTCTATGTCAGTACAAGGTCGAGCAGCTCGCGCGAGTACTCACCACAATTCTGAGTCTGAGTGATGCTTTATGCATTTTGACTGCAAAACCAATAACCAACTGAGTTTACAATTTAAGACCTTATTGTATGGTATTAAGGTTCCGTTTTAGCAGTGAAGTGAGTTCATTTTTTAACGAGTCAGCCGTGGATTTGATTAAGCCTTAAATTTTTGAATTAAAAAACAGAAAATAATTTTTACACACATTAATGAGTACACTTAAAAACTGGAATGATTTTTAATAACTACAGATCACCAATAAGTCGAAATATGACTATAATTTATTAAAATTTGAACTTGACAAGTAACGAAATGAACCTACACGTCATGTTTGTCTATGCGCATTTTAAAGTACTCAAACTATGGTAGTGTGCGTGGCGTGTTTTTGATGAATTTCATGTATTTCAAATACAATTTATTATAAAACATATTAAAATTCGTGCATTCTCTTCCATAACTGTAATAGTGCCACAAATTTATTATTCGTTTTATTCGCGTAGTGTGCTGTTACCTAAGAGTGATTGTATCCAAATTTTTATTTTAACGTAGGTACATATTAATATAAGACAATACGTTTATAAAGTGTACACAAAATGTACCTGATGATGAATTAATGTTTTTGAGTTGATTTCCACGACATGCGAAGAGTAGACCGTTTCAAGGCGGTAGACTAATGCGGTGTTATAAAGTCTACTTTGGGCGTAGCCCGTGAAGCAACCATCATTACCACTTGGATGGCGAATGAGCACTATGGAGCCATTAAGTATAAACGGACCATTACGTGGTGACCATGAGTGACTGTGTTAGAGGTAGAATGGTGGTCGTATACAAGACGAATCTAGGCCGTAATACATTAAAAATTGAGCGGTGATAGCCCAGTGGCTTAGAATCCGACCTCGAATCGAGGGGTCCGGGTTCGAATCCCAATGGCACGCCAATGACTGTAAAAAAGTTATGTGCGCTTTATAAAATTAAATATCACCTGCTATTACGATGTAGGAAAACATCATGAGGAAACCAGCATGTCTGAGAGTTAGTAAAAATTTTTCTCAAAGGTATGTGAAGTCCACCAATGTGGGTTTCCACGGCTGCAGTGGTGACCACTTAAGATCAGGTGACCTGCATACCCGTTACTCAATTACTATAAAACAAAAAAAATTCAAATTAACCTTCTATAATGTTTGTCTATCATAAGTGTCTACTTAAGGGCAGATAGCCCTTTCAGATAGGATATGTAGCTCAAGTGTGTACATTGTAACCATTGTATCAATCATCGGATATAATGACGTCACAATTGCAAAGTTTATGTCAAGATCACGTGTTGATAATACACTTTGCCTTGTGAATCTAGTTTAAGAGCCATTTTTTGTTTCGCTAATAGCCATTGTTACTGATAAATGTTGGCTATAGTTTTTTTTCCTTTTTTTTTAGTTAGGAGCTAGTGTATAGGCTCGCTATTTGAGTATTAATTTATACGCAATTAATAAAATAAATCGGCATAGCGGTGATAGCCCAGTGGCTTAGAATTCGACTTCGAATCGAGAGGTCCGGGTTCGAATCCCAGTGGCGCGCACCAATGACTTTGTATAAAAGTTATGTGCGCTTTATAAAATTAAATATCACCTGCTGTTACGGTGAAGGAAAACATCGTGAGGAAACCTGCATGCCTGAGAGTTCACCAAAAAAATGTTCTCAAAGGTATGTGAAGTCCACCAACCCGCAGTAGGCCAGCGTGGTGGACTAAGGCCTACATCCCTCTCATTACGAGAAGGAGACCCGACCCTGTAGTGGGTCATTAATGGGTTACTGGCAATAAAATAAATCAATAAAAATGTTATGTGCGCTTTATAAAATTAAATATCACTTGCTGTATCGGTGAAGGAAAACATCGTGAGGAAACTTTTATATCTGAAAGTGCACAAAAAATGGCCTCAAAGGCATGTGAACTCCACCAACCCGTATAAAGCCAGCGTGGACTAAAACCTACATCCTTCTTATTGTGAGAGGAGATCCTGTAGGTAGTAGGTAATTAATGGATTACATAAAATGGGCTCTTTCTGTATATTTCATGCTTCAGGCTTCCAAAATCAAAATCATTTAGTTGCACGAATATGGGTTAGTTATTGATTTTACAAGATATTTTGATCAATCCAATTCACCTTGTCAGATATGCAAATATAAAAAAGTAAAATAAAATAAACCATAAAAACGTGATAGCTATCATTCTCAAGTGGTTTTACGTCAACTATGATTTCGATAAGAGAGATTTGTAGGTTATCTTTTAAGCGTAACAAATCAAAACACTTGTCTTTTTTATCAGATAAACTATATCTTTTCCATTGATATAATAGACAAAGAATTTACAATCGATCTTTGATATAATTGTAGAATTTTCCTGTTCAAATATTGCCTTTTTAAAGCAGTCATAAACTTATCAAAAGTTTTCGATAAAAATTCAATATGAATGGCTTTTAGGACTAAGATCAAGAAGCAAATTTTATTTCATACTATTTTGATGTCGGTTTAATTTCTATAAATGAATGTTTTTAACTTCATATCTCGAAAACTACTGGACCGATTTTGATGTAACTTTTACCATTCCCTAAGTTTAACAAAATGCAAACAAACAGAAAAAGAACGAACACAATCCGTCAATTAGTTTCGGAGATAATCGAGGACAGACATCTCTACATACATACATACACCCATGAAATTTGGTATACTCGTTTCGAAGCTGTAATAGACCAACATAATTATGTAAAAACTGTGCAGTTCTGAGGATATTACATACACACGTGTCGAATTGATAACCTCCTTTTTTGAAGTCGGTAATATACCAAAACCCGTCGGACCTCAGCCTAAAGAATTTCAATAACGAATTTACCGAAACAAAGGTAGCCCAAACTGTCGCAGGACGCTGTTAGCATAATAATAACACAACTAGTCCCAAATTTCAATTTGAATACCTACGCGATATTGGTTCAGACCTCGTTGGAAACACCATTAGTTTTAATTGACAAACCTTTACTATAATTACCAGACTGTAGAAATTGAAAGTAACTTCGACTTGGGCAATTTTTGAAGGTTGGTTTGGAAGAGTGTTCACAGTTCTCTATAGTCATGTAAAAAATACTATTTTTAAACATGCCAGTAACCCAATAATGACCCACTACAGGGTCGGGTCTCCTTCTCGCAATGAGAGGGATGTAGGCCGCCGTCCACCACGCTGGTCTACCGTGGGTTGGTGGACTTCACATACCTTTGAGAACTTTTTTTTTTGTGAACTCACAAGCATGCAGGTTTCCTCACGATGTTTTCCTTCACCGTAACAGCAGGTAATATTTAATTTTATAAAGCGCACATAACTTTTTTACAAAGTCATTGGTGCGTGCCACTGGGATTTGAACCCGGACCCCTCGATTCGAGGTCGAATTCTAAGCCACTGGGCTATCACCCGTTACATATTCTGTTGTTATTCTGCGGCTAACCCACTGCTGGATGCTGTGTTCTCTCACAATGAGAATTATTATTATTAAAATTATTACTGCATGCATGTTTGACCGAGTGAAAATATTTCTAATTTTAAACCAATTTAAAAAAGAAGAATCTCAATTTGGTTATTTAATAACTTTTTTCATAAATTTAACGTCCCGTACACAATATCATACGAATCTCATAGAGATAAAAAGTAAGTAGATATCGTGTGTTTACTTTATCTTCATTGCGGTACAAATTCCTCGGTTTATTAACAGCAATAATCCCACCGGGGTTGTTTACGCGGGGTAGATAAAAGGCATCATAATCTTCCCTTGAGGAAAATGTTGTAATGCAGGAGATACGAGAATTTGAAGAAGGCTTCCATCGAAGGGTGTGTTAACTCTACTACTATTGTTAATGAGAGAGTTTGTAAGATTGGAAGGACGACCACAAATACCGCATATCACAGTTTCTAAAAGGAAACAATTCAGTCAAAGCATTGCGGTGAGCGGGAGGGGAAAAAGAAAAAGAAAGCATGATTGGTCAGTTCAAAATCGCGATATCCCATTTGTTTCCAGCTAGTGATATGACCACTGTAAGATGAGCTCTAAACTTTGATAACAGCCATGTTCCTACTGACATATTCGAATTAGTTCCGTTCGAAGGAGATGTACACGCTTCAAGGAAGTGGTCGGTATTAGCATAGATTTCGCTCTCGTTATCCTGTGGATGAGACTTTTAAGTCATCGGTCACAATTCTTTCAATGTTTACGACAGATAAAAGCTATTACTGTTATCTGCCGAAATTCATAATTATAAAGGATATCTCACGTGGATAATCTTGATTGAATTACGAGTATGTTATGAATTTGACGGCTTTTAGTGTACATTTTAATGCAGGGTTTCGCATGTATTCCATATCTTTTACCAATATATTTTTCCCAACTCTCTTACTATGACGTCCCGGTTCAGAGGCTTACTTCAGCCCCTTTTTCTTTTTCTCTGGTAACTCTAGGCTCTATTACTCCGTCTCTTTTCAACGCTTCATAAGTTCATAGTCATGACAGACATGACTCTCCCACTCCACCTGCGGCCTGATTCTGTATGACCATTCGCACTCGTATCGCGGCAACGTGTCTTACCCGTGATGAAAAGTCAAAAAGGCTTAAAAGTGAAGTCGTGACAATCTATTGTGTGCCTTATAGAATAGACATTGAGGTTCCTTGTCGCGCCGTGTTCTCGAAATGACGTACGGTTTGATGTCACACGATATCGGCACGAAATCTTTTGGGACTTACAGAATCGGGGCCCTAGTCCTTTGACAAAACAATGTTTTTCGATAGACGACTTGCGCGGAGGGTTCCTGAGTTCCATTCCCAGCAAAGGAAATATTAGAATGGTGAGTTTTAATTTCTGTTTCTGGTATCGGTGTGTGTTCATGTTTTGTGTATGTCCATGGCATCCACGACATAGGTAATCTCAGTATGGACCCATAAGTCCATACTAAATAAAAAAAACCAAGATAAAGATAAAAAACTTAAAAAAAGATAATCATGCCACCCAAACAAGGGGTTTTGTAAGCACGTCTTATAATTTAACAATCAAAATTCCTTAACTGAACCCTAAAAAGAAATTACATACACATACAAAGCCACAGATAATCATAATCTGTTAATCGATAACTCTAATAGCGGATATTAATTATTAAAATTTATCAATAGATAATCTCGGATAAATCCAGTCTTTATCCAACACTTACAGTAGATATACGTTTGCTAAGGTCAAGGACTCATTAGTTGAATAGTAAACATCAGTATAAGAGGCGAAATTTTAGTTTAGTTTAACGCATTTTGTCCTATTCTAAAGCTGCGTGTAACAGAAAGCGAATTATCAAGCGATTTAATAAGTCGCGTGCAACTTGGTTACTTTTTATCAAAGATTAATTGAAGATGGTTTTTAAAGTGCCTAGTAAGAAGGAAGATGCTAAAAGCTACACGGAATACAATGCGAAGATTTTGGATACGTGTGATTATGATGGTGAGTTGTAAATTAATAATGATTTATTTAAATAAAAAAATATAAAGGCGATAAAGGGTTATTCATTTATTCTAAGCAACGAGGTTTTCGCAGTTTTTTCCTAAAAATGTAACATGTTGGGAATAGTCTGGTAGTAGATTCATAAAGTACCTACGATAATTTTATGTGAAAAATAAAAATAAACGTTAAAAATATTATAAATTCAATTCATTTCATGAGTAAGTACAAAATATGAACTAAATTTGTCAACAATTTGTATGTAAGTAGAGAGTTTAAAATTGGCTAACGCTTACATTTTAACATAGCTTTATACAGCTGTAATTCTACTCATATCCGCATATTAACCAATTTGTTTTCGCAAAATTTAACGTAACGTGAGACATTGTACAGTAGCAGTTGGTGTTTAACCAAATGTGATTAATTTATCCGCTTGTAAACAGTTCCTTCTTTAAGTGTGTCAAGGTTGCATCTAGGCGAATTACCTACATTCACGTCATTTTTGCCTGAAGTGACCTAACTATAATTGACGAAGCGCGCATAGCCCTGCTTGATTAGATCGCCAGCGATCGATAAAGTTAAGCAACGTCGGGCGCGGTCAGTAGCTGGATGGGTGACCGCTAGTGGCGAATTAAATGCGCACTTCCGTGCTTCGGAGGGCACGTTAAGCCGCCGGTCCCGGTTGTTATCGATACGGCAGCAGTCGTTAAACCTTGTCGGAGGCATCCAACACAGGTTAACCACCTGTTTCTAATGCGATGGCATTGGAGCACCGTGGAGTATGATCTAGGCCTCCCTTTATTGTGGGGATCACTAAGCAAATTACATGCGCGCTCCATTACTTTGGTTGGCATGTTAATAGAAGTCGTTAAACCTTGTCGGAGGCCCAGTGGGCAGTTTGGCGTAAGCCTTGATAAATTACTCAATCAATAATTGAGTGATTTAACAATCACAGTGAATTATTTTCTCAAGCGTTTTCTTTGAACGTTATCCTTATTTTACCGTCGTTTTCCCCACAATCATCATTATAGACATAATTGTCATAATTATTTGCTTTGTTGCGCTTCGTTACTTAGTCGATATTCGTAAGTTAATAGCTGTTCTTGCAATGATCTTTTAATTTGTTATTAGTATCGGGAAGTTGTTAGAATAGTATCTTATTTTTAAAGCGGACTATTGTTATTATTATTATTATATTAAGCTATTATAAATAAATAACGCTTCACACCCATAGCCACACTAGGATTCCCTGTGTTGCGGGTGCCATGGACACACACAAGACAAGAACACACACACCCAGACAAGAAATTTAAACTCATCATTCAAATCTCTGTTCTGCTGGGAATCGAACCCAGGACCCTCCGCACTCCGCGTGTCTTAACCACTGCGCCACTCAGATCGTCTACTATTTCTCAGGTCTGTTATTTTTAGATTCTTGAAAATCAGGACATGGAGACAGTATGTTCTCCATGTCCTGATACCCTGATGACCCTTTACAACGGGTTAAGACGCTGGTAAGTATGTCCCCGGGTGAGCTAATATGACTCTAACACGTTAGCTCGCACACAGAAGGTACTACTACATAATCCCCCATTAGTTTCCCATAAAATACGTTCGTGCGTCAGCAACAAGCCATGGCATATCGTCTTGTATGGCGCTCACGTATATCATACACCATTAGCTCCCATGTATGAATGTATGGTGTTCTCCATTCGTCTGTGGACATTGAATCGGCACTTAAAAGATTTTTTTAGGGTTTGAACTGAGATGATAATTATTATTTACAACGTTATTGAAGTGATATATTGAGGATTGTTTATTAAAGGCAAACAACTTGGTCCTCATGAGTAGCAAAGCATCTGATTCTGTATGCAACTTCAGAATAGATAATCATAAAAACAACGCTTCACATTCACACTGTCGTGGGTGCCATGGACACACACAAGACGAGAACACAACACACCCAGACCAGAAACAGGAATTCAAACCATCATTCAAATCTCTGCTCTGCTGGGAATCGAACCCAGGAGCCTCCTTGAATGATGGGTTTCAATTTCTATTTGACGTCTGATTTTTCTTGTTTAACGCAGGAAATCTATAGTGGGAACTTTACTCACATTACAAATAAGTCCTTTTTTTAAAAAATAACGCTTCACATTCATAGCCCCACACTAGGATTCCCTGTGTCACGGGTGCCATGGACACACAAGACAAGAACACAACACACCCAGACCAGAACAGAAATTCAAACCATCATTCAAATCTCTGCTCTGCTGGGAATCGAACCCAGGACGCTCCACGCAGCGCACCGGTGTCTTAACCAGTCGTCATTAAACTGTTAAAAATGGTTCCTAATACTAATACTAATAACAGTAACCTCTGTTATTAAATAGTAAGTAAAGGTTAATGTAATTACCATTCCTAGACGTGTTAAAGCCATTAAATCTTTCAAGATCATTGCCGAGGTCAATGACTGAAATACTCGTAGATAATCATTAAAACTTGTGGAGTAATGGTAGCGAAAGATCTGTACCCTTAGTCTGAGTTTTAGCGATACAGAAACGAAACGTTTGTGCGTTTCGTTTCGGATAGATACGTAATTCATACACAGCTTACTACACAGGAGTCCACAGTGTTATAACAAATAGATGTAAAAGATTTTTAGAGGAGTTAAACAATTTTAAATCAAATTTTTGTATGGAGTGAAAGATATGTATACTTATCGTTAGACATTATAATACTAACAAATATTTAATACCTACGGGATAGTATTAGTTCGAAATTTTACATTGCATTACGGCCAATTCACGGTTATTATGTTTCATTAATATTATTAAACATTGAAAGAGTGTTAATTTAAAATTAAAGCAATTTTTGTCATGATTTATCTAATGCTTTATTAATTTTTTAACTCTTCTAAAAATCTTTTTCCTCTGTTGGTTATTACACTGTGCATTTTCGTCTGGTAAGCTGTGTATGTGTGCATTTCGTTTCGGAGCTGCTAAAACTCAAGTAAAACTCAGACTAAGGGTACTGACCGCGTTAGCACACATCCGCCGCGAAATCGCGAAATGCGAAACCGCTGAAGTTAGCCACCGATTGTCCGTTGTAATACGGGCGAAACATTCAAGCATTTCGCGATTTCGCGCGCATTTCCCGATTTCGCGGCGGAGGTGTGCTACCAGCGCGTGAGAGTGCCGAGATGACTCATGAATCGCTTTTTCAGACGTAGGGATAGTAAGGCTAGGTTCCGCACGCGTCTTTTGGTTGTGCGTCTAATTTTGGCTCTATGATAGATTCTGTTATTAATGTCAGTAACCCATTAATGGTACCCTACAGGGTAGGGTCTCCTCTCACAATGAGAGGGATGTAAGCCTTAGTCCACCACGCTGGCCTTCTGCGGGTTGGTGGACTTCACATGCCTTTGAGAACATTTTTTTTTGTGAACTCTCAGGCATGCAGGTTTCCTCACGATGTTTTCCTTCACCATAACAGCAGGTGATATTTAATTTTATAAATCGCACATAGCTTTTTTACAAAGTCATTGGTGCGTGCCACTGGGATTCGAACCCGGACCCCTCGATTCGAGGTCGAATTCTAAGCCACTGGGCTATCACCGCTGTAGCCATATAATTAACAACAATAATTAATAATTTCGAATTGTGTGAAACACATAATTATTATTAGATATCATGTAAACATTTTATCATGATGTTTTTGTAAGAAAGCATTCAGGAAACCTATGAGGGATGATGTTATAAGTATCTATCTACCCAACAGATTTGTGGAAAATTCCTACCTTTCTATTACACCGCACTTAACAGGAAGTCTTGGCAAGATGGCATCATATAACAATATCTGCATGTTCACCACGTTCTAATTGACTATCGCTTTGGATTTAATTGTTTATAAATTTTAATTAGCTATATAAATTACCGATGTTAATGTTTTACAGTCATCAGTCTTTGTTTTCAAGTTTAAATTGACTGCTTATGTAGAATCAAACACGCCTAATTCTTTGGTAACCATTCTACAACACGTCGAACGTTTAAAACCTAGGGAAAAATATAGGGGAAAATATACGAAATAAGATAGTATTAGTTTAGTAAGATTTAGATAAAGAAACACAATATAAACACTTGTATTTAATGTGCGCGGTAGCTTGTAGTAAACAAACGATAAATCTCCGGAATGTCGAACTTAGTTGTAACTCAAAATAACAATACGATTGGCACTTAATTTTCAAGAGTGGTTCTATTTAAACAATACATAATTACAAGTACTTAACGGCCCATACTGACTGAACACAATGTCACAATGTGCAATCAATATCTAGTCCACGAAAAGTAAATAAGAACGAGGTTGCGTTTACTATCGGTTAGTTGTCCACTACTAATAGTTATAGCAGCGGTGATAGCCCAGTGGCTTAGAATTCGACCTCGAATCGAGGGATCCGGGTTCGAATCCCAGTGGCACGCACCAATGACTTTGTAATAAAAGTTATGTGCGATTTGTGAAATTAAATATCACCTGCTGTTACGGTGAAGGAAAACATCGTGAGGAAACCTGCATGCCTGAGAGTTCACAAAAAAAATGTTCTCAAAGGCATGCGAAGTCCACCAACCCGCAGTAGGCCAGCGTGGTGGACTAAGGCCTACATCCTTCTCATTGTGAGAGGAGACCCGACCCTGTAGTGGGTCATTAATGGGTACTGACAATAGTTATTTGGTTTAATAATAGTTAGTTTTATAATAATGTTTAAAACTGTTTTATAATAATCAAATAGCGGTGATAGCCCAGTGGATACGAATTCGACCTCTTAATCGAGGGGTCCGAGTTCGAATCCCAATAGCACGGACCAATGACCTTGTAAAAAAGTTATGTGCGGTTTATAAAATTAAATATTACCTTGCTGTTACCGTCAATGAAAACATCGTGAGGAAATCTGCATGCCTGAGAGTTCAAAAAAAATGTTCTTCACCAACCCGCAGTAGGCCAGCGTGGTGGACTAAGGCCTATCATTGTGAGAGGAGACCCGACCCTGTCGTGGGCCATTGGGTTACTGACAAGTTTTCTGTTGACATGATTAATTAATGGTTTGAACAGAACCTATAGATATTGTGAAATACGATAGTTAAAGAAATATGTAAGTAAGTAAACAAGCTATGAACAAAGTGTTATCTGAAAAAAGTCAATATTTAATGCGTTGCCAAATGCCGAATATGGAGCATGTCAGTTTTTGTATCGATAACATGACATAGTTTATTCGTAATGCATGCCTTTGTTGCTGCACCCTTAGTCTGAGTTTTAGCAGTTCTGAAACGAAACGCACACATACACAGCTTACCAGACGAAAATGCACAGTGTAATAACCAACAGAGGAAAAAGATTTTTAGAAGAGTTAAAAAATTAATAAAGTATTAGATAAATCATCACAAAAATTGTTTTATTTTTAATTAACACTCTTTCAATGATTAATAATATTAATAAAACATAATAACCGTGAATTGGCCGTAATGCACTGTAAAATTTCGAACTAATATTATCCCGTAGGTATTAAATATTTCTTAGTATTATAATGTCTAACGATAAGTAGTATTCATATCTTTCACTCCATACAAAAATTTGATTTTATATTTTTTAACGCCTCTAAAAATCTTTTACCTCTATTTGTTATTACACTGTGGACTCCGGTGTAGTAAGCTGTGTATGAATTACGTATCTATCCATACGTAACGAAACGCACAAACGTTTCGTTTCTGTATCGCTAAAACTCAGACTAAGGGTACTGTTCACGAAGGAGTGTCCTTTCTACGCCTTTCTTGAGAACTCCATGTCATAGTTCCACGAAAACACCTCGCGCGGTAATAGCTCAGTGGCTTAGAACTCGACCTCGAATCGAGGGGTCCGGGTTTGAATCCCAGTGGCACGAACCAGTGACTTTGTAAAAAAAGTTATGTGCGCTTTATAAAATTATATATCACTCCTGTTACGGTGAAGAAAATCATCGTGAGGAAACCTGCTTGCCTGAGAGTTCAAAAAAATGTTCCCAAAGGTACCTATGTGAAGTCCACCAACCCGCACTAGGCCAGCGTGGTGGACCAAAGCCTACATCCCTCTCATTCTGAGAGTGTAGTGGGTCATTAATGGGTTACTGACAATCTCTAAACAAAGTGCGGTGAAGACCTATGTTTAAAATTATTTAAATAGTTATTTATTTTATAAGTAGACGATAAGAATAAAACACAATTTCCAGACGCGAATATTATGTTCTTGTTTCATGAAATGAAATGAAATGATTTATTTGCACGAATATGTTTAATGTTTCGCAGGGCATTTTGATAATCCATATTCAACTCTTCAGGTATGCAAATTAAGAAGTCAGAGTACAAAAAATTAAAAATAAAATAAAACTAATGTAAGTGTCACAATTGAATGGATGAAACTTGTATCTAAAACATAATTTGATTGGCACGTTTGTATAATTATAATTCATTTGTCATACTTTTTAGGGCGTGTTCTTATGCTGTAAGGCTGCGTTTCCACCAGAGATGTGCGAGGATGCGTAGCGAGGGATGCGTTTTTGAACAACCAATAGAATTGCTTCATTTACCTAGCCTCGCTCCGCTAAGCCGTTTCCACCAGAGCTGTGCTGAGCGAGGCTAGGTAAAGGAAGCATTTCTATTGGTTCTTCAAAAACGCATCCCTCGCTACGCATCCTCGCACATCTCTGGAGAAAAAGCAGCCTTACTCACCGGCTATGGAAAAAGCTCACAGCATTTATGTTCTCGTCTCTCTCGTTTCAGATAGGCTGATTGGCATGCGTCACGTGGTGATGTTCCTTCTATTCCTCGCCGTCACCACGTCATACGCTACCAGGGTCAGCATGAGCGTCGCCATCGTTGCCATGACTACGCCCAACAACTACAATCATACGGTAAGTATTAGAACTGTTTGTATAACAGTTAGGTATATTTAAGTTGTATTTATATTTGTTTGCAATAATCCGCACACGTGGAACTTGTTTTGGTATGGGCCCACCACCCTCCCTTATCTCTCTGGGTAGATATGTGTGGACTCTACAACGGTTGGTTGTTGTAAGTAGTAACGGTTGGAAGTAGAACAGAACCGAGTCGTGAATTACAGAATCAAATACAGTCAACCAAAATAGCAATGAAAACAGTTTTTGTGAACTAAAATACTTCAAAATAAAATACTTCAAGAAACCATAATTTTATGAATATAAAATTAAATATCACCTGCTGTTAGGGTGAAGGCAAACGTCGTGAGGAAACCTGCATGCCTGAGAGAGAGAAAAATATTGTTCTCAAAGGTATGTGAAAGCCACTAACCCACAGTAGGCCAGCGTGGTGGACTAAGGCCTACTTCCCTAATATTGTGAGAGGACACCCGACCCCGCAGTGGGTCATTAAATGGGTTACTGACACGGATGGCAATGGGGCGATATTGACACACACGATAGCTGTCACGTGTGTTCCTTTATTGGGCCTAGTCATACTGCACCATAGAATAATTCATACTTATTTTTAAAAGAGTGCTGGGAGTTTTTTTCCGCCCGCTTTTTTCTCCTAGTCTACGTTTTGCCTGAGGGGCGATCAAAGCGGATGTTTGTATAATGTTAAATGTATGACGTTCATTAAGTGTGCATAAATTGTACCTGATAATGAATAAAAGCTTTTGAATTTGAATTTGAATTTAAACCATAACACAAGCCTATATCTACCTCACTTGTGGTTCGAATAAAAGATCCTAAAATATCAGAGACAAAAAATGTCGCCCTAATCGATCTCGAAGCAGAAAACAGGGTGGCACGTGACTCAAATACGAAAGGGTCACTTAGACCCATAGTCCGAGAGCCAGGTGCATTTTCGGTCAATCATTTCCTCTCGAGAGAAACTTCGTAAAAATGCATAAGGGACTTATACTATGAATACTCGCGACCGTCAGCTGCCACTCCGTTGGTGGGGTGGGCACTGGGCAGTGGCACCCTCCCACGCATGCAGAAAAAAAAATTATGAGATGCTGTTGAGTTGCACTTTTCAAGGTACCAGCTGACAAACTTTCCACTAAGATACATCCAGCTGACATTAATTTTCATTCATAGTAGCATAAAAAACGATCACCAGGTAAATCTTTAAGTTGAGAGGAAATCATTGAAAAGATACATTTTTTTCATGTTCAAAGAGCCAGCTGACGTATAACCCGCGGTGTTATGGTCAGCTGACGATGTTTTTCTTTCAAGATACTAGATAAACTATAATCTGATAAATTTTCAAATGAGAGGAAATGACTGAAAAAACTTTTTTTTTCTGCATGCGTCTGCAGCTGACGTTCGCGAGTATTCATAGTATAAGTCCCTTATGCATTTCACGAATTTTCAATTGGGAGGGAGTTGGTCATGAGAATCTGTCACTGGCTCCCGGAATGCCAAGTTTATATTGGACCCATAGTTTACAATGGGCCCTCGACTCTCTTGGGTTAAAACGAAGTTAATTTCACTTTGGGGGCTGTTTTGAGGACTTCGAGATTTTATTCTAGTGGGGTTTGTTAATTAGACCCTGAATAACATTAGATTTATTAATGGGAACGATTTTTCGAATGTATTGAAGGAAGATCAAATATTATGAATCTACGTTTTTTACGGTATTGACTATTTTATGTGCATTAGTGTTATCGATGTGACAGCTTTTGAATGACTGGAATAATGTACTTGACTGGATTGACTCGCTGGATTACTGGACTGGAATCGTGTGAACCGGGCATAAATTAAGAGAAAATCTACAATACTCTTTTGTTGGGTCACTTCACAAAACTGTCTTAAAGTAGTCGCGTTTGTCTTGAAGTCTCATGTTTCGTATTTTGTTCGCAAATTCCTTTACTAAGCATCGTAAGTGGAGGGATGGGGTGAATACTTAAGCTGAATTGTGATTTATCTCACGCACTGAACCAAAAATCTTTCTGTCCGTACATTATTTGTGAAGAAATTTTATTAATAAATTAATTTATGACCCAAGCGGAAGGTCCTGGGTTCGATTCCCAGCAGAGCAGAGATTTGAATCATAGAATTGAATTTCTGTTTCTGGTCTGGGTGTATAATGTGTTCTTGTGTGCGTCCATGGTACCCACGACACAGGGAATCCTAGTGTGGGGCTATGAGTGTGAATCGTTAAAAAAATATATTATGTACCTAGCGATTTATGTTAAGATAACAATATAACAACGCTCTAGGTAATAAATGGCATATTTAAAATGTATTTCTCTACGTTTTCTATGCAAGGAACTTTGGTGTCTATTTATCGTGTACTTAATAAAAGCACACTGGCACTTACAAATTGTTTAATTCTACAAAAACAAAGTCAAAACGTTTATTTACACAAATAATAAATAGATATAGCGTTATTTCAGATTATTTACATCAATGTAACCCCAAAACATAGTAGACCTAATAATTTATAAGCTAACCCCGGAGCTAAACCGGAACCCTCAATTCGAGCTCGAATTCTAAGCCGCTGATGGGCTATCACCGCTGTACCGTGCCGCTTAAGATCCTGTAATTTAATGATACCATGAAGTTTTTTGTCATAAAATAATAACACGATTCGGGATATGTTTCTTTAACTAACAGAACTGAACCCGCTAACGACAAAAGCTCTCAAAACTGTATACACGAGGAAGCAAATAGGTCGCTACTCACTATCATCATTTTATAAGTCTTCGTAATATTTAAAATAAAACTTCAGAATAACATGCAAGTGCATGAGGCTTTTTATATTATGATGAAAAGTTGAAAAATAAAGTGAGAAATAAAAATGGAAATGTTAGCACGCATCTCGCTTGCGTAAATCTGGATAAATAAAGTGAGAAATAAAAATGGAAATGTTAGCACGCATCTCGCTTGCGTAAATCTGGATAAATAAAGTGAGAAATAAAAATGGAAATGTTAGCACGCATCTCGCTTCCGTAAATCTGGATAAATAAAACTTTTATTTTGCACCAGATACATTTATTACACTGTGCGACTCCTGTGTAGTAGCTGTGTGATTTACGTATCAATGTGTAGTAGCGGCATTGCTAAAACTCAGACTAAGGCTGCGTTTCCGCCAGAGATGTGCGAGGATGCGTAGCGAGGGATGCGCAGCCTAAGGGACTTAGCTTGTGGAAAGCTAAAAAAAATTATGTATTTTACCTAGCCAGTAACACATTAATGACCCACTACAGGGTCGGGTCTCCCTGTAGTGGGTCATTAATGTGGAAGGATTAACGGGGAAGGAGACCCGTGGCATGGTGGACTAAGGCCTACAGGCCTTAGTCCACCACGCTGGCCTGCTGCGGGTTGGTGGACTTCACATACCTTTGAGAACATTTTTTTTTGTGAATTCTCGGGCATGCAGGATTCCTCACGATGTTTTCCTTCACCGTAACAGCAGGTGATATTTAATTTTATAAAGCGCACATAACTTTTTTACAAGGTCATTGGTGCGTGCCACTGGGATTCAAACCCTCGATTCGAGGTCGAATTCTAGCCACTGGGCTATCACCGCTTTGTATTTTACCTTATTGATTGGAATTTTCTCATCTAGGTGTTCGAATGGGAGCGCAGCGTCCAAGACACTCTCCTCTCATCGTTCTTCTGGGGCTACATCGTGCTGCAGATCCCGGCGGGGATACTGACGGGCAAGTTCGGGGGCAAGATGCTGATCTTCGTGTCCTTGGTCGTCAATGGTGTGATCAACTTGTTCGTGCCGCTGGCTGCTAATATGGTATGTAAGTAACGGTACTAACGGTTAGCTCCTCTAGTCGTTCTGGGGCTACATCGTGCTTCAGAATCCGGCGGGGATACTCACGGGCAAGTTCGGGGGCAAGATGCTGATCTTCTTGTCCTTGTTTGTCAATGGCATGGTCAACTTGTTCGTGCCGCTGGCTGCTGCAATGGTAGGTAAACGGGACGCTTGAAGGAATTCGTCAATTATTTATGAGTAAGTATGCAACTGCCATTTTCATGAGCGTCGGATTCTACAGGGTGAATTTTTCAAGTGTGAGTGGATGGAGATATCCGAAACTATGAGGAATAGCGAAAAATGCTGAAAGGAGTCTGGGGACTGATTTTGATAAAAAACTAAAACTGCATCATTTGATTTTTGAAAAATCAATATGAATAGGAATCGCGAAGGTAAGGTTCCTGGGCAAGCAACTGTGGTTTTACTACTTATAAAACCTTTAAAATCACTAACACATTCAAAATTGCCAAGAATTTTCTATTTTCGTGATGAAAATAAAATTTATCTCAAACGAAAATCCTTTAAAAACAAAGCTGCTCCATCTATCAACACCAAACAAATTCACCAAAACTCCCACTCATTTTGAGGCACGTATAAGAAAAATAATCATACCATCTTCGTCGAAGCGATCAAGATGAATTGGCCAATTTACTAAAGAATTCGTAGAAAGCGTTCGTCTTTGATAAATACAACCCTTGTCTGAATTCCTGGCAATTCTTCTCTTTATATCCTCAACACGTGATCCGTGGTGATTTCGGCTATCCGTATAATAATCATTTCTTGTTTGAGATGAAATGAGATGAGAAACGTTTTTTGCGTGGGCTGGTTTGATGTTTACAAAGCGTTGGGGTAATTCATATTTCTCTTCATTTATGTAAAAAAATATTGTTACTAAATTCATATTCCTTCCTTAATTGAATATATTTTACAATATTAAAGTAACTAAATTGCACACGTGCTTTTGCGTTTAACAAAAAGATAAAAGACAAGTGAAGAACGGAAAAGAAAAGATTGAAAAGAAAAGAGAAGGTTACGGAAGGACAGGGAAGAAACGAAAAGCAAAGAGAAGAGAGAAAAAAAGAAAAGAAATTTATTTGAAAAACATGGTTATTTTATGATTTAACAGTGCAGTTTAATCACTCTACATCAAAATTCAATACTCCTGGTCTGAGAGGTTGGTAATCCTGAAGTCTATCTGTCGAAGGTCCAATCTCTTCAACCATTGACTTTTTAACTGATACAATATACTCGTTAACAGCTATTCATTGCTGGAATATCTACGTCAAAACTTGTGCCTTCGCGACACGATCAATCAAACAAATAAGAAAAACAAAACTTTCTCCGCATTGGGAATACAGGAAAATCGAAATATAATGTTGAAACTCAGCAAAAGTTACTGAGTTAAGAGTTGTATCCTTGGGGATAAGAGGGGCGTATGCGGATCGATTTAATCCGAAAACATTTTTGCTTTTTACAAGACTAAAGTACATAGGGTTTTATTTAAATAGAATTTTGTGTACTTTTATGGAAGTACATTGGTTTCTATTTCACATTTATATTTTTGAGGGGATAAGGAACTTAATTTATCAGAATCTTTCCTAGATTCTTCATCGCTTAAAGATGCCTGCGCTGCGCACAGGACCATTCTATCTATTTCCTTTTTCTAATTTATTTATTTTATTTCTTGTTTAGGGTGGTTGGGTCGCGGTGTGTGTGTGTCGGATCCTCATGGGTCTAGGCCAAGGCTTATTATATCCCAGTCTTCACGGTCTACTCGGGCAGTGGGCTCCACAGTCTGAGAGAAGTCGGATGGGAACTTTCATTTATGCTGGTAAGTTTTGGATTCTTAGTGAAATTTTAAGCTTTATGTGCTTTTCGTAAGACTCGTATTCATTGTGATTCTTTACTAATGAACATAGTTTTATAAAAATGTTACTGAGTTGCTGTCAGCCTGTTGAGATGCTTTGATGTTGAGAAACTTAGGTGTTAAGTAGTATTGCGCAGCAAATGTTTACAATGGAGACAGGGCATCATTGTTTGAATTATTACCTTTGAGTGCTTCTGCTGTAACTGTAATATGCAAAATTCTAAGGTGCGCAACTGGGAACGATCATCGAGATGATGGTGGCCGGGATCCTGTCGGCGAGTCCCTGGGGCTGGCCATCTGTGTTCTACGTGGCCGGTATCACCTGCCTGTGCTGGGCGGTCCTGTGGATCATCCTCGGAGCCTCCAACCCTGGCAGCAGCAGGTGGATCTCGAACGAAGAACGGAAATACATCGAAATGAGTGCTGGTTCCTTGGATATTACTGAGCAGAAGGTAGGATGAATCGTATGATTTTAATACGAGTATAGTGAAGATCAAATTAAACTCAAAGAAGTATTACAATGTGCTTTTTATCTGCACAAGTTATTGGATTTACGAGATATTAGCAACGATGTACATGGTTTCCCAGATCATGTTCATCTGAATCCAACCAACCTATTAGACTTTCAATGAACTTCCACTAATTGGACTATGGGCTCCACCAATCCGCAAAACTGCATCCGATTAGTTTTGCTATTTTTGAAGGTGCCGATTTTGGTTTTCTATAAATTTACCTTAATTACAGAAATTGCCTACCCCTTGGAAAGAAATCTGGACGTCTCTTCCCTTCTGGGCCATTATTTTGGCACACAGCGGTCAAAGTTTAGGCTTCTGGACTCTTCTCACTGAGATCCCGTCGTACATGAGCAAAGTACTTGGAGTGGATATCAAGAATGTAAGTTTAAATTTTTGACCGAGATTTTTGACATTATTTCAATGCTAAGATCTCTAGAAACACTCAAACAAGGTTTGGGCTCATACCTTTTTAACAGACGAAGTAAAAGCTTGCTATTATACCTTGCATCAATGGTTGTAAATATTTTTCATAAAAATTTGGTGTTCCTTCAACGTTTATCCGTTTTACACCTTCGCGTACTAGTATCACTAGATGTATTTCTAATTTTATTTCTAAAATTCTAATTCATTGTATCTTTCTAATTCACTGTATGTTAATCTTGATAATTATTTTCTTTAGAAAGTTTTGATTTGAACTATCAATTTCCTTTCAGAACGGTATTCTGTCTGCTCTACCTTACGTGGCCATGTACGTCTTTAGTTTTGTCTTCAGCTGGACCGCTGATTTGCTAGTCAACAGGAAGGTCATCACGTTGCCCACAGCTCGGAAGATTTTCAATACTATTGGTGAGAATTGTCTGTGTATCTGTTTATTAACATATTATTATGGTTATTTTGCAACAAACCGTTGTATTTTGGCAAAGGGAAATTTCCATCAGGTGAGGTGGTTCTGATTCTGGTCTCGGTCTGATTCTGTAAGTCCTAAAAGATTTCGTGCCGATATCATGTGACATTAAACCGTACGTCATTTCATGAACTCGGCACGACAAGGAACCTTAATGTTTGTTCTATAAGACATACATACATTGTGACAATAATCAACAATTTTACGATTGATAGTTAAATACTACAAAGTCGCGGGTACAGCTAGGTTTAAATGTTTAAAATGGTATGTTTCAGCTTTCTGGGGCCCTGCTGCGGCTCTTCTAGCTCTGTCATACCTGCCTTCTGGTAACATAACAGTGGCGGTGGTGATACTCACCATCACTGGCGGTCTGAACGGTGCTCATTATGTTGGATTTATGGTAAGTTTTATTAACTATTTTAGGGGTGAGAATGTTGAGATGGGAAAGATCTCACCTCAAGGACTTGAAGGTGGGTTGATCAGCTCGCTACGTGGTGGACGCAGTCGCGTGGGCGCGTCTTGAGCAGTGCCCCAAGCGGACTCTCGAAGCTGACTACCGTCACTGATTCACTGCGCGTGGCCAGATGGGAACAAAGGAAGGCCGTCACGCTAGTGAACTATTTGTTTAGTATTTTCTTATTTATTTATTATTTAGTATTCAATATTTCATTTAATTTTATTCGCTACAATTTTATTGTATGCAGAGTTGTAGTCTAATTTTAAAATTAAAGTTAAAAACGCAGCAGACACCACCGAAATGAAAATTGTTTTTTGACATTTTCATTAAAATTATGTTATAATAATATTTAAGAAGCTTTTGTACTTAACACGTCATGTCTTCATTTTTCTAAAATTGTTGAGTTAGATTTTCGGCTTTCCTGTTACTTTTTTCGAATCTGTATACCGTATTCAGTCTTATAATATCTATCACATTATTTCAAACTTTGTTGAAGCAATTTTCATATTTGTTCATTTATTAATTTATTTAATGATATCAAATGTTTCCTGTTTCAGATTTCGCATATCGACCTTTCTCCAAACTTCGCCAGTACCTTGATGGGCATCACCAACGGATGTGGGAACATCTTCTCCATCATGGCACCCTTAAACGTCTCTCTTGTCGTGAAAGATGAAGTAAGTTTAAATGTATTTTACTATTTGTATGATAAAAAGCGATAGGCCAGTGGCTTAGAATTCGACCTCGAATCGAGAGGTCCGGTTTAGTCCGGGTCAATCCCAGTGGCACGCACCAATGACTTTGTAAAAAAGTTATGTTATGTGCGCTTTATAAAATTAAATATCACCTGCTGTTACAGTGAAGGAAAACATCGTGAGGAAACCCGCATGCCTGAGAGTTTGCAAAAAAAATGTTCTCAAAGTTAACATTATAAATGTTACTTAACCACTTTGCTTTCCTATGAGTCACATGTGACTCATATCCATTTCTTGCGTAGATGAATTTTTTATAGTAATGAATTAGTGCATTTTCAAATTTGACTTCGTCAAATTATCAAACTGATGAAACTCAACAATAATAGTACGTCAATTATTAAAATAAATGTTTTTTTTCTTAACAGACCAGTGCAGCAGAATGGAGAAAGGTGTTCTTCATCGCTATCGGCTTCTACTTCCTCAGCAACTTGTTCTTCATTCTGTTCATGTCTGGAAAGATTCAGGACTGGAATGAGCCTAAACCCAAATCTACCCTTGGTAAGTTATTAAACGTGGTAAGGCGGTAAGGTTCATCAATCGTGTGGATCCACGCACCGGTGAACTATGGAGACGGTCCTGGGTTCGATGCCCAGCGGAGCAGAATTTTGAATGCTAAGTTTAAATTTATCTTTCTGGTCTAAATTTGAGTGTTCTTGTTTGTGTGTGTCCATGGAACACAAAATTGAGGGAATTCCAGTATTTGATTGATAGATAGAAAGATATTAAGCTCTCTGAATAAGAACCAAACACTCAAATTTCACTATCATCAGCTTCATAAGAAATCTGAATGTTTGTTTTGATTATTTTTTTTTAAATATTCTGTTTGTTACAAAGTCAAAGAAATTTTTTTGGCACATTAAAAAGTTATTAATTTCATTTCTTGCATTACAGAAGATGGGATCAAACCCGAAGAAAAAAAATACAAGAAGAACAAGGAAGGCGAGCAAAGGTTCTGAAGAACTAATCCAAAGACAAAATAGCTAGTCATTTTTAAAGTTTAATAGAACCTACTGTTTAACCGTTTACCTGGACCCTGATTCTGTAAGTCCCAAAAGATTCCGTGCCAATATCGTGTGACATCAAACCGTACGTCATTTCGATAACTCGGCGCCACAAGGAACCTTAATGTCTATGTTAGAAGGCACACAATAGATTGTCACGATATTTAACTTTTAAGCCTTTTTTGACTTTTTACCACGGATAAGATTGTCGCGATACGAGTGTGAATGGTCATACAGAATCAGCCTAGGCCCCTAGCCTAGGTGTAATGAAAATGTTGCCCATGTCATTTTCGACTTCAATTAGTTTAAAAATTTTAATGATATCGTAATCCTTTTCAGTGACAAACAATTAATTATTGTGTGTCTTTAGCTAATGTTTTCAAAGTTCACATTTTTACATTTTTCCATAAATACCTACTAAAACCAATATTATAAAACTATGTCGTTTACATCTGTGATTGTATTGTACAAAAATCTGTGTCGGATTGCATGTTCCGTTATTGTAAATTTGATTTAAATTTACAATAAAATTTAAAATATGATGTTTAACGTTAATGTTAAATTGGTGGATTATAATTTAAACTGGAACTCAAACAGTAATTAAATTACTTAATAACACTAATCATTTATTGACAAGCTTGTTGCTATGGTAACAAAAATAATAATAATTATACAAAAGAAACTATTAACAGAGTGAATATGCCATCCAATAGCTCCGCTTGTGGCATGGTGCCCAGAACGCTGGCAGCACTACCCCGTTGAATAGCAAGGCTTATTTTTTGGGCAAAGTAGCTAAATGTTAAATTTTTATTATAATTAATAATAATTATTATTAATTAATTGAGTGAATGTGATATAGTGTTGTGATAGTTTAAATTGGTACGTTAAAATACACAGCCAAAACCGTTTTATATTTCTTATAAAATGTTTTATTTATTAGCACAATTTTGATATTATAACATTTTTTTAAACTAAAGAAGTAAGCAAAGACAACAATCAAGAAACAATTTTGATTGTAATGCTGTGTGTAATAAAATATTTTTTTTAAATGTGAACAAAGACATACCAAGTGCATGTATGTATTCAAAGTCAAACATGAATGAATGTAGTTAAGTACGTATGTTTGTGGAATGTTAGTTTTAAAACATAAATCAATAATTTAATTTTGTATGGTACTTATATGTAATTATTTATTTATCTTAAATATTTAATGTAAATAAATGTTTAATCGTAAGTTATAATAATAAATATTCCATTAAAACTCATGGTTTTCTAAGTTTTCCTGCATCGGCAACCAATTTCAAGATTTTCTGTAAAGGCGGCACTCCACTTGGACATTCGTGTTAGCGTATTTGTATTCCAATATTCGAATAATATTAGACGAATACACCACTATACACGTGTTAAGAAATATAGCGTCCACACGTGGCCACACAGCCAAATAACAAATACACATACTCGTAACTAAGCTACGTTTTACAGTGAAATGCGATGTCAGTGTTGCGTCAAAAAACTGACATGTTTGTCGTAAGACATGGCTATAACACATAGCTATCGTTTACCGAATACGTCGAATACGCAAATACAAGAAGCCAAGTGAAGTGCCGCCTTTACTTGTAAACCAGTAATACCTCTTTAAATGTGATCATCGTCGCTTATTGACAACGTTAAAAAAATCCTATTTTGAGTTATAGTTTCAGAGACTCAAATTTCAATCTAAAGTAACTCTAAGATGAAATATCAACCAAAAGTCCAACTGTAAGTTTTCAATCAGACTGAGTGCATCCATGCTCTAGCACATAACACAAAGGGGCTCCGAAAAGCAATCAATGGTCTGAACACCAATATCTTGGTACAAAAAGCAATAAAATGTCCCGGACAGCGCACACAAGTAAATAGGCGTTGTAACGCTAGAACCATATTGTTCCCAAGCTTCGCCCGTGACTTCGTCCGCGGGGAGTTCTAAAATAAATGTAGCCTTAGTTACTCCTTATTACGTCAGCTATCTGCCAGTGAAATTCCCGACAAAATAGGTCCAGCCGTTCCAGAGATTAACCGGAACAAACAGACATGTCGTACAGACAAAAATTGTAACAAAATATTTTGGTGTGTGCACCGTGTACACATACAATTACATACATAAAATATGCATTTAGTAAAAACAGTATTTTTATATTACAAACAGAATTTAAAAAACAATGGAAGAAAAATTAAGAAACAAAACAGAAAAGGCCTAAAAAGAGAATTCCTTCAAAGCCGGCAAGGCACTGGCAACTCCCAAGTGGTGTTGCCCGTGTCTATTTAATAATATACGACGGTGACCACTTTCATCAGGTGGTCCACTTGTCAAAAATCCAGGCATTTTTTACATTAAAAAATAAACAATTTTCGTCTATTATGTATCAGATCGGAAGTTGTTACTCATGTGTCTAACGATAACTTGTATCTAGCTTTCTCCGTATTTCTGAAACTTTCAATACTATTCAATCACTAGTTTCGAAGTTTTCATTTGCATTGTTGGATTACAAACAGGGTTTGGGAATTCCCGACAATTCCTAAATCCCGGGATGAGACAGCCTACAATCAAAGTCCCAGGTTTTCCCGGGACTTTGAGACTTAGGAAAAAATGTTTTTTTGTTTTTTTTTTTCGTTTTTTTTAAGAGAAGTAAGCCATTTTTCAAGAATTTTCATGGTGAACCGGTGATTTATTTCACACACACCATTTGATGAAGCGTATTAAAAAGGCAATTTTTTTAAAAATCAAAATTTATTAAACAGAATATTAAATCTTAATAACTTTAACGTTAATTTCAGTCTTAATAATTGCTTTGTTTATTTCTTTTTAAGCAGTTAAATCTTATAATTATAAAACGAACTTAGTTAAAAATCATACAAATTCTTAATAACTTTACTATTATCTAGTAATTCTAGTATCTAATCATTGGTCGTAATCACAACATTGCTAGTTTTCATAATCACACATTTATTATTTGTCACTTTGTAGTGCAAATCTTAGCGTCCCCGAGCTTTGAATGCATAAATCACTCCGTAAAACATTACTACTATCAAAGCTGCTTTTGGTCCAAATGTTTTAATTTTGTATAATATCCCTTGCAACATATTCTTTGCTCCGATTCATACATTGTCATAAACAGTGCGCTTGGCTTTTGTCGCGACTTGTTATAACTCTTTGTAAAGCCTTCTTTATCGTGTTTCAGAGCGTGAAGATGTATGCTAGTGAATTAAAATGATATTTTATAGAGTAGGGGTTACGCTTGGGAATCCATCGGATAGTAAGTTCCTTTGTATTATAAGACTTACTGTATTCGGCTTCATCCATTTGTTTTATAATTGTAACAAAATGGCCGCGCTCAGTTTAGACGCGATTTCGTACGAATTCAACTCGTTCGTATACGTACGGTCACGCGAACAATCTCAATCTACAAATACAATGAAAGCGCTCACACTGCGTGAGAGTTAGGCCGGAAACACATTTGCGTGTCGTGGCGTATCGTGACGCGCCAGAAGCACATCGGTTTCATACATTTATTATGAAACCGAGTCGATTAGTCGTACGTCCACTCAGTCGCTTAACTAGTTCTACTAGCAGTAGAACGTTGCTAAACTAGTTCGATCGCTTGCGATCTACTCAAGCAGCGGGGCTATGCGCGCTTCAATCAGTCATTGATTCTGCCTTATTTACTGAATAAAATTATTTCCAATGCTTCCCTTTCCAATAGCGTTCCAGTTAATTAAAATTCCCTAAGAGAAAGGGCTACGCGTATTCCCATGGCTCGGTAGGGAGGTGCCGATTTTATCAGTTTTTTAAATCAAACTAGTCGATTTTAAATTTATTGTGGTATCTATATTGCACATAGTTTGACTATTAAGAATAGTGGAAATATGTATATTTTAACCAGTAAAATCCTTAATAAATGATTTATTAATATAAATCAGTCTTTGGGAATTTCTGCTGACAAACTACACTGTAGAAATGAAAAAAACGGATCTTTTTTGAATAGGTTTTATTTCAGTAAAAGTGTATTTCACTTGGGTAGAGAGGTTGTTCTATGTTTGAAATAAATGTCATTTTGGATCGATTTACTGGTCCAACCCACAACTAATATCGATACGATCCACAAAACATTATCGAGCATAGAGAGCCTAGAAAAACCGCATCCCTTTTTATGTATTGTAACTTCGGAAATTAACTATTTCGTAACAGTTCTTGAGAACGATTTTTCTGTGGTATCTGGGGAGTAGGTTCTTACTTCTTATTTAAATTCGAAAGAATTTGATATTAATACCGATTTCATTTTTATTCCAGTCTAGATCGATAGCCTAGAACTCTAGAGTCTAGACTAATCCATTTCAATTCGTTCATCTTTAGAGCTCATTAAATTTAGATGCAAATGGGACAGATTTATAGCCACATTTGTCTGTTTTCGTCTTATTACTACCATTTTTAGTCGATGTGTTTTTAGTCAAGTGTGTTTCAGTCAATGTTTTATTAATACGTTAATCTGTACCGATACGATAATTCTGAAAATTATGTTTGTTTATATGAACGCGCTAATATACGCGCTAACAGGCGGATTTGAAAATTTTCTTTTTTATAAATGACAGCCACCTTTATGAGGAACGCTACAGGACACGAAAAATTCTAGGTTTAACGAAACTTACCCAATCAACTATTGACTATTTCGGAGAAATAAGGAAATTAGTTTCTTCAACTTTACGACGGGTTAAGAGAGAGGCGGTGATAGCCCAGTGGCTTAGAATTCGACCTCGAATCGAGAGGTCCGGGTTTGAATCCCAGTGGCACGCACCAATGACTTTGTAAAAAAGTTATGTGCGATTTATGAAATTAAATATCACCTGCTGTTACGGTGAAGGAAAACATCGTGGGGAAACCTGCATGCCTGAGAGTTCAAAAAAAAATGTTCTCAAAGGCATGTGAAGTCCACCAACCCCCAGTAGTGGTGCGTGGTGGACGGCGGCCTACATCCCTCTCATTGTGAGAGGAGACCCGACCCTGTAGTGGGTCATTAAGGGGTTAAAACAAGAGAGAGGCGGTTAGGTCCTCGGGCGAATAACAAGGACTGAACCTACACTATAAAAGAATGATATTACCATCTTTGCGATTAGAATAAATGGAATCGTCGTAGTAAGAGCTGCTTAAGCTATCATCCCCTACCTTTCGGGTATACATGATAATGTAATAGGCGATAATAAAAACTAAAGGGACCTTAGTAAGCGGTTGTGTGGTTCGATGATCGTGTCTCCATAGACAGATATCCAAATAGAAATGTCATGGCCAGAAATGGAATTACTAAAAAAATAATTTTAAAATACTAAACCGACTTCATAAAAGTTTGAAATAACATTAATTTGTTACATACTTTATACTTTACATACATACTTTAGGCTCACTATTTTTGTTGGTGCCAAAATTTTACAATAGAAACAAAATACTTGATACTTGAGACACCAACCTCAAAACATAGTAGACCTAAATTATGTAAGAAATTTTATTTCATACTTTATTGATGTCGGTTCAATTTTTTTTTAATTATTTATTGTTTTAGCGCTGGGCAAGATTCCTTTTGAGGCATATTGGATGGTGGGCTAGAGTTTTAAATAATCGCTTCATAAATGCAGCTTCTTAGTAGAATTTCATTTTGAAATTAATTGTGAATGATGGAAACATCTCCATTTGCCATGTCGCACGTAAAGTTGCTCGTACGACAATGTCAGTCAGTACATTTTGTCGCATGTCAGTGACCCATTAATAACCCACTGGCGGGTCGGGTCTCCTCTCACAACGAGAAGGATGTAGGCCGCCGTCCACCACGCTACACTACTGCGTTTTTGTCGCATGTAAGTTTGTAATTCAATGACCAGCGCCATACAGATCAATGTGTTTTCGGCGTGTTGGTTGGTGTCATTTCTATTCAATAATATTACTATCCTCTGTGATCCGAAGCGATCTCCCAAACTGCAGAATTGTTTTAAATTGCGTATTGGATTTTAGGGATAGGTTATCCATTCCATCATAGTTGCAAAATACATTGATTTCGCATAACTGTATTTCACATATAATACATGTTACCTGTATGAAATTAACCAGTTATTCTTTTGGTTGCACATATAATGAGCTGCTGCTAATATTGCTACCACCTACAAGATACCCAACAAAATTAAGAAGTGTTCAAAATTCAGTAATTTTACATAACTTAAATGCCCGCATAGGGTAGACTGTTCTAAACTAATTAAAAATTTTGTAACACCTTTCTCATGTAACAATCAACAATAAACTAAGATTTATACTGTAACCTGTAAGGCAGTTACAGTCGAAAACTTAAGAAATCTTGCAAATTTATTCGTAAATCAGTTTTAATTCAGCTTCCTAATCTACAGACATAATAAATTACTTCTCATCATTAGTAACTCCAAACTTTTTCAAAGTCGGCAGTTATCTGATTATCCTAACTTATCTTTGGCCAAACTGTATTTTATATCAGATTATTAAAATATGTTAATACAGTTATGAATTTCTATCGAGTAACTTCTAACTTCGTTACCTTCATCGACCCTCGGCAAAATGTTTCCCAAACTGAGTTTCTCGAGTTAATATTTTTAGATTTATAAATTGCTACCAAACTTCGATATGACTAATGGTTGAGAGGTGACAAAATACTTGTGGATTCTGAAGTAAACCCCTATTGATCGAGGGGTCCGGGTTCGAATCCCAGTGGCACACACCAATGACTTTGTAAAAAGACTTATGTACGTACGCTTTATAAAATTAAATATCACCTGCTGTTACGGTGAAGGAAAACATCGTGAGGAAATCTGCATGCCTGAGAGTTCAGAAAAATGTTCTCAAAAGTGTTGTGAGAGGAGACCCGCCCTGCAGTGGGTCATTAATGGGTCACAGATATACCTCAAGACGAACCCTAAGACACAACTCAGTATTTTGAGATCAATTTGTCACACGAATGATCTCGTCATCTTCCATAGAAATTTCATTCTCTCTCGTATAAGCAATAAAAGTTCTGATTCAATGAAATATGATGTAATAAATCCCGTTATCCTTTATTGAAATCAGACATAAATTTGGGGAAAACGATACACTGATCCTGAGTATGAAGTATTATAGGAATGAGAAATATTATAGGCTGGTTACGAAATTACTTGCAAAAATTTGCAAAATCGTGTTTATCGAAAGGGATTGAGTAGCAATCTTATGACTCCGTAAATATATGAAAACTATTGGTCCTCTAATCATACTTAAAGTTTCTGGTATGGTTCGAAAGACGGATAAATTATTTATTATTGAAGATAATTTTTATTTATCATAAAAGTATTTATTAACGCCTCGCTAAGCCCTCTTCAGGCTGATGTAGACCGGGAGAAGACAAAAGACATTTACTCAGCTTTTTACTTTTGTTAGAATTAGATTACCGATTTTTTCATAAATTTCATTCAGTTTAAACTTATAGGATGAAAAACTTACACACACAGAAGACAAGAACACACATCTTAATAAAAAACCTTTAAACTTTACATTAAAATTTCTGCTACACTGGGAATCAAAGGTCACTGGAACAACCCAGTCGAATAACCCCATGTATATTTTAAACCTCCCCATCGATTACTGTTCGCCGTAACACAGACATTAGTTCCATTCCGTTACAACTACAAAGGAGTAAGCAGCCATTAAAACTTCCACGCGAGTTAACAACCTAAACTAATTTCGCGCAATAAGCCAACACCAAATTAATTCATCTAGAACCGTAGAGCCATAGTGTGAACATTATACAGTAAGGAATCTTCATAGAAACGGTTGAAACGGTGAGTCACTACGCACGCAATATTTTTCTGTGTCAAATCATTAAAGATCTTTTTTTTAAATTGAAATTACTTAAGAAAATATACAATATTTCCAATATTACAAAACTAGAAACAAATTCAAATAGTATTAGGTAGATGAACTTCAAATACTGTGGTCAACGAACCGCGCGGGTGAAAAAAATTTCCAAGTCCAAGTTATACTGCTATATAATCTTTATGCTGTGGTTGAGTGATTGCTAGAAGCTTTTCAGTCTCTCTGACAGTAAAAACAATTATGACCCTTAACTCAACGGGATAGGAGCTAATATTATCTGCATGGATGATGCACGTATTATTGACATAGAGGCAGATGAATGTGCAATAATTCATGTCTCATCTCTGAGGAACATTTCGCTTTAACTGCCTATGTTTATGTTAGATGTTTGTTTGCTACATTTCATATTGTTAGTTTGAGTCTCTCATCTGAAACCCAATAATGACCCTCTACAGGGTCGGGTCTCCTCTCACAATGAAAAGGATGTAGGCCTTAGTCCACCACGCTGGCCTAGTGCGGGTTGGTGGACATTGGCTATTTTGAGTTTTCTCAAGTCTCTAGATCAACAAAATACTGTTTGTTCATTACTGTAAAATCATTGAAACCGACTCAGGGAAGCTCCAATACGTAAAGAGGAAAAGAATACTAAACACAAGTTCTCAATATTACTGGTGGAAAATAATATAATTATGCCGTATTTCGTGCTTTATAATGAATCACTAAGTGGCATAATGACAATAATATTTTAAAATTTTCAGGGACCTTTTGGTTTTGAACTTAATAAAACACAAAATTTTAAAGATTTATGTCGCTCCCGCAGAAGCCTTTGACTTTTGAATTATCTCATAAATAACCACTTTGTCTCCTTCTTTCCTTCAAACCTTTGTTTCCTGCCTCCCTTTAGGGCTATTGTAGTAAAATTCAAATGTCCTTTAACAAAAAATAAGTTGAAAAACGATCCCGAAAACTTCTTACTTTTCTATTGCTATGCAAATATCCTTCCCGCCAATTTATATGCTTGTCAGTTCTTTCAACCTCAATCTTGTGGTACATTGATGCCATTTCCTGGGTTCCGTGACATTTAAGCCGCGGTTTAGGGCGGTGATAGCCCAGTGGCTTAGAATTCGACCTCGAATCGAGGGGTCTGGTTTCGAATCCCAGTGGCACGCACCAATGACTTTGTAAAAAAGTTATGTGCGCTTTATAAAATTAAATATCACCTGCTGTTACGGTGAAGGAAAACATCGTGAGGAAACCTGCATGCCTGAGAGTTCAACAAAAAAAAAATGTTCTCAAAGGCATGTGAAGTCCACCAACCCGCAGTAGGCCGGCGTGGTGGACGGCGGCCTACATCCCTCTCATAACGAGAAGGAGACCCGACCCTGTAGTGGGTCATTAATGGGTTACTGGCAAGTTTAGACGCGATTCTGTAAGAATTCAATTCGTGCGTGTACGCGTGTTCACGCACGAACCATCCCGACCTCAAAAATCCTATGCGAGCGCTCACACAGCGAGTTAGTCTCGCTGGGGGTGCGGGATCTGATCCCGGCGGAAGCACTTCCCAGTGGAGTATACCGCTGGCCGAATCCTTCAGGAACATGCGAGCCGATCTTTACACGTCAGGCTGACCCGCCGCTGTCATAAAGCCGCGGTTGACTGGGGACAAGGTGACAAGGTGACTAGTAGGCGACAAAGTGACATGTAGGTGACAAAGTGACATGTAGGTGACAAAGTGACAAGTAGGTAGTCGTACATCAACGTAGTCGCGCGCAGTGTGAGCGCTCCCAGTACTTTAAAGGTCGGGATTGTTCGTGTGTGAACGCGCGTACCCGCACGAGTTGAACGTACGAAATCGTTTCCAAACCGAGCGCCGCCCTATATTATTGTAGGGAACTCTCAGAGAGCAAATCTGGGGCGCAGTTTTTCGTCGTTTTTACATTTTAACCCTCAAAAAGTCAAACTTTACGCAAACGATAAGTCGTCTATGGTGTCCCTTCCGAAAAGCTTTGTTAGAACTTTTTAATGAGCGCAGGCTTAGTAACAAAGTTGTTTTTCAATTCACCCTCTGTTTTGTTTATAATGTAACCCTTTTTCTGTAACCCATTAATGACCCACAGCAGGGTTGGGTCTCTTCTCATAATGAGAAAGTGCGGGCTCTTAGTTTGGATGCGTGTTCGTACAAATTAAACGCGTGCATATACGTACGTTCACGCGCGAACACGCGAGTTAGTTGCCGTACCACTAACTCGCACGCAGTGTGAGCAGAAACTTTTTCTAAGGAGAAAATGAGATGAGATTTAGTTCACCAAGCTCACACTATCCACATTGTGCCGTTGTAGTTGGTGGATTATGCATGCTTTGGAGAATATTATGAACAATTATTGTTAAAGAATCGCTTACCTCGATACCAAAAGCAATTTCATCTCATACAGACAAAAACTTATCTGATTTTTATCTCAAAATTACTCTTCCTATCTCGCTTCGTACAATAGGCATGATGACTAATTTTCAAAATCTCTTCTATGATATTCAGAAGTTTCTATTATGTCTAAAATATATCATATTTCTGAAGAAAATTAAGGATTTTGTGCAATAAGAGTACATTTAAATTTTAAATTTCAAATTCATTCCAAAACGCTCGCCGGTGTCATGGCGTCTGTCATTGCGTTACGGCTCAGTAAAAAATGCAGAGATCGCATATACGCTTAAACGAAACGAAATGACTTTTACTAAGACGTGACGTAAATTGACGTAATTCGATCTGATGGGTGTTTAAGCTATCATGGCGGATTGTTGTATTTTGCTGATTTATTTTAACAAATAAATTATTAATCTCGACATTAATAAGAGAATAAATACATGTTTCGAAATCTTTGAATCCTATTTCATGAGATCAGATAAATATTTTGGCGATACTTGATTACTGTCTTCATGCCCATTACCTACTGTAGAACCATTACCTACTGCTCAGACTATTCCTGTACCTAGAACGTTTAGCCAACACCCTCGTTTACATTTTAATAGCCACTTCGCCTGAGGGATGTGTATTATCTCGACCTTTTATCTCGATCTCAACTACCTAGCTATCTCTTGTTTAGATTGCCTCCAGATTATTGTCTAAAGATTCAGAGATTTGTGCACGCGTTGAATGAAACGCGTGGGAAAGATAGAGTAATCTGTTGTATGATACTATTTTATATGTCAGTAACCCATTAATGACCCACTACAGGGTCGGGTCTCCTCTCACAATGAGAAGGATGTAGGCCATAGTCCACCACGCTGGCCTAGTGCGGGTTGATGGACTTCACATACCTTTGAGAACATTTTTTTTTCTGAACTCTCAGGCATGCAGGTTTTCTCACGATGTTTTCCTTCACCGTAACAGCAGGTGATATTTAATTTTTATAAAGCGCACATAACTTTTTTTACAAAGCCATTGGTGCGTGCCAATGGGATTGGAACCCGGACCCCTCGATTCGAGGTCGAATTCTAAGCCACTGGACTATCACCGCTACGCTGTGGAGCTAGCTCATATTGTGTTCCAGCTAATATACAGGATAGTAGTATTACTGCACCTGTATTTATTGGTGAAGTCTACTGAAATCCATTGAAAAGATCCATTGATGGATCGTTTGCACTTCTTTGCCCACTTACTTTCGTTTTACTTTCGTTTTACTTTCGTCTTACTTTCGTCTGACTTTCGTTTTCTGACATTGACCTCTGCGTATAGCAACAGAATGGAATTTTTGGATATTTTAGAGACATCTATTTCAGTTTTTAACTCTGAACCAAATTAATTTCTCATTTTTCGATCATCGCCAACCCTTTCATCTTCTTAGATTTGTCACTTTTTAATTAATTATGGAGAATTTTTTAAATATTTTTGTAGCGTATTTTACGGGGCCTTGCTTCATCTTGTTTAATCTTGAAAATTTTAACAGACTACTAGTAAATTTCATAGAGACTAAGTTTACTTGAAGTAAGCGTGTAGAGAGAGCTCAAATAATTGGAGGCGTTATTTGATACCAGCCTGCGAAAGTATACATTGTTCTTTAGCTTTTTCATTCCGAAGAGTTTCTATTCCAAAACTTTGTCAATGTACTCGGTATAAAAGGAAATTGTCAGAAAAATATTTTAACTTGACTTTTTCAATTAAAAACTTGATGATCAAGTTTCCTTCGCTTTCTTTGTCTCAAAGAACCTTTTCCACAGTAATATGAGACATAATGTTCTTGAACATATTCTACTCTTTGCTTCCACTTTGACTTCCACTTTTGCTTCCTTTTTGTTGAAGAGGGAAAATTAATTAGAATTTTGAAGGAGATACATTTATAAATGAACAACGCTTCACACACATGCCCCGCACTAGGATTCCTTGTGTCGTGGGTGCCGTGGACAAATTTTGATAAGTCATTTGTACGTGCCGCTGGAATTTGAACTCGGACTTTTCTAGTAAGAGACCGAATCCTTAATTAGTGACTGTGCTATAATCGCACGTTTTTAATACCCACGATTTTGCCACATTCATCGTAGCTGAAACCCATAATTTTACAACATTCACCAGTGAATTCAAACATATCGTAGCTAACACCAATTCAACCGTAGATTTTAGCGATATTTTTATCGAAACGCATCCGAAAACTAAGGTGACGCTAAAAGTTTACTTTGACGAGAAGCCATGCGAAATGTAGCTAACAAACGGGGTAACGAAAGGGTCGTACGTATGTCATCCGCATCCGACCTTCCGAAGGGATCGGGTGAGGTTAAGTGGCTATTGCCTCGCCATGAGTCAGCTGTATCCGAGATGCTCAGGGAACTACGCAGTCAACCAAGGAAGGTTTTGCATTATTTATTTGCTTGTGAAATATAATGTGGGAACCATTGTTGAAGGCTCGTGGATGCACCTAACCGCTATCCTCGTAGTCAGTCAGTAACCCATTAATGACCCACTACAGGATCGGGTCTCCTCTCACAATGAGAAGGACCCCTCGATTCGAGGTCGAATTCTAAGCCACTGAGCTATCACCGCCATCCTCGTAACTTGTCTTAAAGCAGCATTTTATCATGTTTTTTTACGTGAAACGTCTTTAGAATCGTTTCCATACATAGAGAACCATTTCAGAAAACTCTTTTCTTTCTTTTCGTCTTCCACTGATTTTGATGGGACTTTCACTAGCAGATAGACGATAATAAACTTTTATTTTAAAATTATATGATATATTACAATTTAATTAAATTTCAATCGGCGAAGTCGCGGGCATAGCTAGTCCACCAATAAATCCAAACATATCGCAGCTACCAACAGTTCAACCACAGATTTGGCGGTTCGCGCCAAATCTCCGCGAAAACTCCGCCATTTAAAACGTTCCAGCGATCCATTACAATAAAATCGCAATTTCGCGACCTAATTTTTAATCACCGACCACCATATTTTACGCAATCCCTAACATTGTTTAAGCAGAAGGCACGTAATTTATTTCGAAGGCATAATTCATTCGGCGGTTCACACGTTCCGGATTTGGCGTTACGCCACGCATCTGCGTTCGAATTTAATAAATTCGGATAGTGGGTGTCGCTGTTTAGTTTTATGAGATTTTTGGGCGGCCAAATGGGAAAAGTTTAACGTTGATGTTTGACGTGAAACGGGAAAAATGTAACATAGCTACTGTAGCATTAGGGTAAAAGTATAGAATAATTAACAAAAAAGTAAGCTGACTTCAAAATGTTGGGCTACAACCCTTTTATGGACCACTGCTGGGCATGGCACAAAATTTGAATCAAATTGAACTTTTTTAGTATCAACCAAGACAAAAATTTGTGCAATTTCAAATCGTTTTCGTAACTCACTTTACTAACAAAGTAACAATGTCACGTGAGAGAATAAACGTAGGTCTGTCGCGAACCGAGCTTACTTCTTAACTAATCTGATTTTGGGCCGCCCTCCGGTAACTGTGTTTAGGGAAGGCGAATGTAAGGCACCGTTGCGAAATTCTTTGTGTTTCGAAGTGAAAACTTCTTTTAGCGCGGTACACATATTTTTAGATGAGATAAAATCTCTGAATTCGCGACATCGTAACGAGACGCAGCTATAGAAGCATATTCATAGATAGTCAAAGTAACTATGAAAACTGTCAAAGGGAAACATTCATAAATAATGTGTATTTTGTTGTAGAAAAAGCTATTATAATTATTGTGATTTTGGATTCTACATTGCGATTATTAAACGACATTTAATGCTTTAAGTAAATGTTGTTTCTTTTCTCACAGAGAAACTCAATTGTGTTTTAATTGAACTGTCGTCCAAATCACCAAGAAAACACATTTTATAAGATTTCAATTTCACTTCCGGAGTGCAATTAGGTTTTTTTTTTTTCTCAAACTCTACAGCTTTTATTCATTATCAGGTAAAATTTGTGCACACTCAACACCTCACACACATACATACATCATCATACGTATCTACTACATTATAAACATTAAGTATATACTATATTGTGTTTAAAAAAAATTTAAAGTTAGGTTCAACCACAGATATAGAAATTATTTACCTAACCCTGCTGATACCTACGTTTAGTATCCTCCTAGAAATTTGGCGTGTGTAATAAAATATTCCAGCAGATCCGCTCTTAATTGTTTGTTAACATAAAACTATTTTGAAAATTTCTAAAATCTTCTTTCTATTCTAAAATCGGTTCACAGTTGGCGAAGAAATCGGTGAACACATCACACAACACTCCTTATTAAGTCGGCTAGTAAAAATATTTTCACTAAATGGAAAACTACTAAAGTTAAAAAAAACCTCCTACCGTACCCACAATAAAGCGAATGTGCATCAAAATAGTATTCTCTGTAATGTTATTGCAGTAATAAAGTTGCTTATGGTGGATATTAATTCACATAAAAGTCGACAATTAAACGGAATCTTTTATCTCAAACCCTCTTAAATTCAGATTAGAACGAGTACTCATCGTGGGAACACTCAAATAGAACAATCAAATAGTTTTAACGCCCATAAAGTTAACAAGCTCTATCCGTTCAGAGCAAAGCAATAAAACTCCTATTGTTTTGTACTAAACGTCCTGAAATATTTTAACTATAATAAAGGCACTACAATTGGTATATATCTGCACTAGATTCCGCCTGCGACTTTGTCCACGTAAATAAACTACCTGTGTATTGTAAATAAATAAATAAATAAATAACGCTTCACACTCATAGCCCCACACTAGGATTCCCTGTGTCGTGGGTGCCATGGACACACACAAGACAACAACACACACACCCAGACCAGAAACAGAAATTTAAACTCATCATTCAAATCTCTGCTCTGCTGGGAATCGAACCCAGGACCCTCCGCGTAGGGCACTGGCGTCTTTACCAACTGAACCACTCGGGTCGTCGTATTAAATCTATAATAAAAAAAATATGAATCGCTCTTCGTTAGTCTCGCTAAAACTCAAGAGCGGTTTGACTAACATGGCTCACTTTCATTTTGAAAGTTTTTATAAGTCCAAGGAATGTATATACGGTAAGAATATATGAAAATAATGCGAGAATTTTTTTAAAAAGAGAACTCGCGCAAGGCCTACAGCCAAATTGTTAATGTTATTTATTCCGCCGACTCGAACATTGCTTGACCATGCTTGCTTCTCGATAGGTGTAATGTGGCCCTATATTATCATGATTCAACAGATCTCGTCTTAAATTTAGTCATTCATATTCCGATTGAGGCTTGAAGTGGCAATACAGGCCCGGGGTTCAATGAATATGGGTGAGGCAGAGGGTTGTTTATCTGAAGGTGAGATCGAGACAGGATCAAGTGGATCGAGACGAAATAATTAATGGAATTTTCCAGACAAATGTCGGAGAAAATACCGCGCTATTTTTTATTATAAAGTCTATTTTTATTCCACTTTCAATATCGTTACCAGTTTTATAATGACTACTATTCAGAATTGTTAGTGACAGCTACGAGTAATTACAAAAAATCTTTGGTGAAATTTAATTACAACTCAAATCTTAGGTGGAATGACTATTGGAGTTATTCTGAGGTACTTTCCCGTTCTTGTGTCATGTCAGTAACCCATTAATGACCCACTGACGGGTCGGGTCTCCTCTCACAATGAGAGGGATGTAGGCCGCCGTCCACCACGCTATCCTAAAGCGGGTTGGTTGACTTCACATACCTATGAGAACATTTTTTTTGTGAACTCTCAGGCATGCAGGTTTCCTCACGATGTTTTCCTTCACCGTAACAACAGGTGATAATTATTAAACTTTTATAAATAGCGCAAATTTTTTATACAAAGTCATTAGTACGTGCGTGCGTGCCACTAGTATTTGAACCCGGACCCCTCGATTCGAGGTCGAATTATCACTGTCACTGGGCTATCGCCGCTTTTTAACGTTTACCGTCAGCATACTTTGACGACAGTGTTCATGTTACGGCACAGGTGTGTCTTTGCAAATCAAATACTATAAATAAAACTAGCCGTCCCACTACGCTCTGCCAAATATGGGAATATGAAATTGATCTTTTTTTTTGTTCCTCGCATTTTTTTAAATTTTCTCACCGTTTAAACCTTCCTTGGACACACACGAACATTCCAAAATGAAAATTAGCCAAATCGGTCCAGCCGTTCTCGAGTTTTAGCGAGACTAACGAACAGCGATTCATTTTTATTTATATAGAAGACTAGACTGTGCCCGCGGCTTCGCCCGCGTGGATTTTAGAACTTGGTGCAGAGAAGGATAAAAGGTATCCTATATGTTAATCCAGGTTCTGATCTATCTGTGTACCAAATTTCATCCAAATCTGTTCAGCCGTTTTTGCGTGTAAGAGTAACGAACATCAATCCATACTCAAACATTCGCATTTATAATAGTAGTAGGATGTTTTTCAAGTCGACTCGTAATGGAATATTGCGAATCGAATCATAATAAGGGCCCTTATCTCTTTCTCGTCCTTTCCTACTATCGATCTAGTATGTGAGCGTGCCCTTAAATATTATAGCCCTATTTCCTCTGTCGCCCCAACGACGCTTTTTGGGATTTTTCCTCATCGCCTGGACCAAAACATAATGCTCTGACGGAAATTAAACAGCCTTTGTGACGCTAACGTTATGTCTCGGAGCGGGGAATGTCAAACGAAGGTAGCGGTCGCCTGTCTCATTGTAAGAGAAAAGAGAAATGTTAAAAGAGGTGTCGGTTAAATTAAATCTATTTTTTGGGGAATCTAGAATAAAAAAACTAAATTACACAACTTATTAGATATTTAGGTATATAAAATTTTCCTGTCACAATGTTAGTTACCACAACTCCATACTCCTCCGATATGGCTTGACCGATTTTTATTTTTCATAAATAATAATTATTCATATTCGAGAATCTGCTACTATATACTTTTAATACCACTAAGTGATGAGGGTTGTCCACCCCTAACATTTTTATTTTATTTTTTGGACAATTTTTTTATTTTTATTTTTTGATTATTAATAATGTGGCATTAAAAATACATACAACCCTTAATTTTCACCCTTCTATCACCCACCCCTATTTTTTAATAGTCATTTTAGTAGTTTAATAATTTTCCATCCCGCTCGATAACTTATATGGCAAAACAACGTTTGCGAGGTCAGCTAGTTCTTTTCTATAAATATGACGTCCATTGCAATAACGTCAGTTCTTATTTTCCATATCCGTGTTCTTCTTTTTCTTCCTTTACGCCAGCCAGTCCTAGCTCTTGAATGGACCGTGAATGCCGTAGCTTCAGCCATTTGCAGCAACCTAATTTTCTATGTTCTTCTCATTGTAAGTTGCATACTTACCTGGAAAAGTAAATAGGGATTGATCAAAATATATATGTAGAAAATATACATGGAAACAAAATTTTATTTCCTTTCTTTCATTATCAGGAGCGATTCGATCCTGTAATGATGCAATAATAGCAGGTTCCCTGTCCAGCAAATAAATAAATAAATAACGCTTCACACTCATATCCCCACACTAGGATTCCCTGTGTCGTGGGCGCCATGGACACACACAAGACAACAACACAACACACCCAGACCAGAAACAGAAATTCAAATTCATCATTCAAATCTCTGCTCTGCTGGGAATCGAACCCAGGACCCTCCGCGTAGCGTACTGGCGTCTTTACCAACTGAGCCACTCGGGTCGTCATAGACACAATAGTTTAACAATGGCTATGAATCACATGTGTCTCATGGGACAGGGAATGGGATAGATAGTCGCAGACAAAACTTGCAAGTATTTAATAGCGCAAGTCATTTATACCTAATATTTTGAAAATCTTGTGTAAATCATTGAAGCTAATGGAAGCATCAAAGTGCCCGCAGGCATGTCGGAATTTTGTTCGCGGTTTTGTAAATGATATCAATTTTATAAAGCTTCATACTTCGGTTACAAGGGGTTGGGCAACTGAAAGAGTTGGTTTCTTTATTATATTTGGCCTCCCAGGGCTGTTTGATGTTACAACGTTTATAAAATTGTTAATGGTCCAGATAAACAAAGTAATTGAAATATTTGGCAACTCGGGTGATTCTTCATCAACTTTTAATGTTGCTTACATAGTAAGTAGAAAAGAAAGAAAAGAAAAGAAAAGAATACGTTTATTGTTGACTGTTACATGAGAAAGATGTTACAAAAATTTATAATAAGTGAGAACAGTCTACCCTATGCGGGCATACAATAATTATGTCTTATATGACTAAAACTTAATTTTATATTTCATGGCAATTATTGCTAAATTATATTTATTTATTTATTATTTTGTTCAGCAGTTCAAATTATTTGTTTATTTTAATATTTTGCCTATTCGAACTCATCGGCTATGCAATGTGCCACCCATTACTGGGCAAAGAGAGAAAAAGCCTGAGGAAAAAACTCTCGACACAGTTTTTATTTAATTTATTTGGTTATTTATACGCGCGTTACTACATTCCTGTTTATAATTGTTTATCTATGAACATAATTTACATTGAAATTGCGAACCATCCATTCATTATTCCGTTCGTTATCTGCAAGTGTCTCCTTTTTTCTTAAATAATGTTTTTCTTTCAGCTGATACTTTTTGTAATAGGTAAGCTTCGACGACCGAATCCATCTCCGAAATTTCCCACAGATTTTTTTAAACAATTAATCCGCGGCATTTTGTTTGAATCATTCCCAATACAGCACAACAGTTGGTTAGCCAATCGGATCATGCCATTCCGTTTGTTCGTTAGTACCGATTGGATTGTTTGCTTTTGTTTAGCTGTACCCGTTTTAGGAAATTGAATAAAAAGTCAACCATCGTAGCACTTCAGTTTAAAAGTGGCAACAGTTTTGGTTAATACATTAAAATATTCACTGCATACAGTTTGAAAATATTTTGTGTCGCAATTTTAAAATATTTTTAACATTTTTGAAAATATTCTTAAGTCGATTTGAAAAGGTTTTCGGCAACGACAAAGTCCGTAGATGAACCGGAGTAACCGAGATGCTCTCAAAGGAAGAAACTGAAGACAATGAGCTGGCCACATCGTTCTAAGGACCGACACCTGATGGGGAAGAAAGTTCTTCGAATGGCGACCACGTCTCGGCTTGAGAAGTACAGGCTCTCTCCGACTACGACTGACACCCTGAAAAAGTTTATGAGAAACCGCTGCATTCAAGGGGTTCGGAACCAAACGGAGTGGCGTCAATTAAGGAAGGCCTATGTCCAGCAGATAGAAGATAGAAGTGCGGTGATAGCCCAGTGGCTTAGAATTCGACCTCGAATCGAGGGGTCCGGGTTCGTATCCCAGTGGCACGCACCAATGACTTTGTAAAAAAGTTATGTGCGCTTTATAAAATTAAATATCACCTGCTGTTACGGTGAAGGAAATATCGTGAGGAAACCTGTATGCCTGAGGGTTCACAAAAAAAATGTTCTCAAAGGCATGTGAAGTCCACCAACCCGCATTAGGCCAGCGTGGCCAACTTTATAAAACCAGTGTAACGAGTATAAAGCACGGTTTTGTATACGTTTTCATATATAGCACAGTCTGTTAGCCGATTGGATCCCATTCGGTTTGTTCGTTAGCAACGATTGAATGCGTTGCGGACTTTACGCGTGTTAGATTGCATTGAAATACCAATTTCGGGAAACTGAGTGAAAAGTCAGCGACTATCGCTCTCTATTTTAAAATCAAAATGGTCGGTTATTTGATTCAAAATTTGCGAGTGTTAAAAATATTGAGTTTTCTAATTGATTTTGCCTCTAGCTTATCTATTTTTGAATTCTTTTTTTTTAATTATTAGAGCAAGCAAACAGACAGACGGGTGACCATTTACCTGAGTTGCCCACTGACGCGTGCAGCACCAGGGGGTCGCCGGTGCGTTGCCGGCTATGAAGGAGAGCTTTTTAAGCCCTTCTTGAAGAACCCCATGTCATAGTCCTGCGGGAATACATAAGCCGGAAGACCGTTCCAAAGTTTGCATGTACAAGGCAAAAACGTACGCGAAAAACGGACTGTGGAGGAACGCCACATATCCAGGTGATGAGGATGGAATTTCAGGTGATGAGGGTGGAATATCAAGTTCAATTATGGTGGCAATATGGTTAAGATACCGGTGTTAAACGTTACCTCTCCAATGTCCTATTCTGGCAAAGCTTCATACGTGTTCAATAATACGAAAGGATAGGAATAAAAACTCCAAAAATATAAGTAACGTTTACAGAGATATACCCTTTCACAAAAGAACTGAATTACGTTCCAGACAGCTTTAAAATTTAATGAGCTACGGTCAAATTTCGAATTTCGTGGGTGGCCGTTAAATATACACATAATTACGCTTTAAAAACATAAGCCCGCCTTTTCTGTCAAATTAATATGCACATTGTGTATAATATAATGTCGTGATATTGTTGTAACGAACATGATACCATCGAAATGACCGTTAATGATACTAGGAAGGGTTGAAGCGAAACAAATGAGAGCCGATAATTAAACAGAAATACCTGAAATCGCGAACTCCTAATCGGGGGGTCCGGGTTCGAATCTCGGTGGCACGCACCAATGACTTTGTAAAAAAGTTATACATGTGCGCTTTATAAAATTTTGATAGATTAATTAATGACACAATGAGAGGGATGTAGCCCTTAGTCCACTACGCTGGCCTACTGCGGGTTGGTGGACTTCGCATGCCTTTGAGAACATTTTTTTTGTGAACTCTCAGGCATGCAGGTTTCCTCACGATGTTTTCCTTCACCGTAACAGCAGGTGATATTTAATTTTATAAAGCGCACATAACTTTTTACAAAGTCATCGGTGCGTGCCACTGCGATTTGATCCCGGACGCGATTCTAGGTCGAATTCTTAACCACTGAGCTATCGCCGCTTTTATCACCAGATGAAAACCGTAAAAAAGGGCAATTAGATACACAAAATGTAAATTCGAGTAAGGCAGGTAATTGTAGCAATATATTACGAGGGACAACATTTAGGGAGCGTGAAACGGGTGCCTTTGTTTGTAATTATTTGTACCAAAATTAGGCATTTTTGTTACATTTAATAAGAGTTAAAGCGTGTTGGTAGAGCCATTGGAACCTTACCGCTACATACTTAACCTTAGCAAAAATGGTTCTATTGATTTTTAACGTTTTATTTAAGTTCGTATGTATAATACTAAGCCGATTAAGATGAAATTTTGCATACATGTTTAGTTTGGATGACAATGCATAAGTATCTTAGTGACGTGATTCTAAATCCAATGTGGCGGCCCAAGATGGCGGACTAGTTATTTTTGTGCACCCTCGATATGTATATGAAATAAAACCCGACGACCCGAGTGGCGCAGTGGTTAAGACACCGGTGCGCTACGCGGAGGGTTCTGGGTTCGATTCCCAGCAGAGCAGAGGTTCGAATGATGAATTTGAATTTCTGTTTCTGGTCTGGGTGTGTTGTGTTGTTGTCTTGTGTGTGTCTATGGCACCTACGAGACAGGGAATCCTAGTGTGGGGCTATGAGTGTGAAGCGTTATTTATTTATTTATTTATATAAGAATGCCATCAAAAACATAACTTGTAAAAAACCCAAGTCTCGCAACTCAGTTATTGCACCGTAAAAAGTTGTGAGATCCATGTATGTATCCATTACTATACATTGAATTGACTATCGCATGAAAGCACATTGTATATCACGTAATACATATTGGCGATACATAACGTAATACAGATAACGATTTATCTTTACGTGACGATACCGTTCAACTCCCACAGTACTCCTACAACCGTATAGAAACTTAGTTTCAAAACTTTTATATTCCTGTTATTCAATTGCGGTTCTGCCTCAAAACAAACAACCATCTAACAAGCCGCTCAAACATACGTAACCACTCAGGAAACTTTACTTACAATATAGTTTTGAATACGATTTCCAACTCGAATAACACCATTGGGGAAACCATAACTGATTCACCCCGTACAACTATATCCTTAGCTATTATCAGCCTTATTGCACAGGGAATAAAGGTGTTTTCTGCAACTCGGTTTCGAATGATGAAGGTTTAAGTAGTTTTGTCTAACTAAACGGAAGTTGGAAATTAGTCGCACATCGCGAATTATATGTTACGGCAAGTTATGGCCATTAAAAGCTAACTAAGTTCGGACTGTAGTGAACATTTGATAGTAATGTGTCAAAAGCGTGGGCTTTCTAGCCCACTGTCGGGCACGAGTCTCCCACAACAGGCCGAGGCCTGAAGCATCCTCCAGCCATTGGAGAATCGGGTTAGTAGCCCACTAGAATAATAAATAGAAAGTAAATAGAACTAAATAGAAAGTTCGCAATATATAATAATATCATGTTTATAAACAGCTTTAAAAAGAAATGTAGTAACGCGCGCAAAAATAAATAAATTAATAAATTAAAACTGTGTCGAGAGTTTTTCCCTCCGGCTTTTTCTCTCTTTACCCAGAAATGGGTGGCACATTGCATAGCCGATGAGTTCGATTAGGAAAAATATTAAAATAAATAAATAATTGGATTGCTAAACGATCACAACTTATTTTAATATAATTATAATATAAAATTTAGTTTTAGTTTTTTAAGATATAATTATTGTATGCCCGCATAGGGTAGACTGTTCTTAACTTATTATAATTTTTGTAACATCTTTCTCGTGTAACAGTCAACAATAAACGCATTCTTTTCTTTTCTTTCTTTCTTTTCACTCGTGTCGGATGTTTTAAATCGCCCGTATGACCTTCGACAAGGTTTAACGACTTCTATCGTATTGATAGCAACCGGGACCGGCGGCTTAACGTGTTCCGAAGCACGAAAGTGCGCATATAATTCGCCACTAGCGGTCACCCATCCAGTACTGACCGCGCCATACGTTGCCTTTTTCGGTCGCTTACGATCTACTCAAGCGCAATACATTGTACTACACATAGCCTAGTGACTACGGATTCAATTGCCTAATCAAGAGGTTCGTACGTAGCTATTGTAGGTTGCCCGGGGAGGTGCCTTATCTCCACCATCTTAACTCGCCACTAAAACCTGGCAATCATACCCAGCCGAAACACAAGACATGAAGAACATGCGGTAAATATGTCGAATCGGGGCTGCAGCTCAAAAGTGCTCCAAAATTTTTTTCCATGTTTTTTATCATAAACCGATGGTAGCCCATGTAATTTTATGGTTGGGGACGCCATGAAACCCCATAAAAAAAAACATAAGAAATTTTATTTTTTTATTTTTATCATGACGAATAGCTGGCGACATAGCTGGCGGAAGACACACACACACACACATACGCGCGCGCGCACACAAACAAACACACGCGCGCTTAAAAAAATAAAATTTCTTATGTTTTTTTTATGGGGTTTCGACATAATTACCGAACATGCTGCTTTACGACGGGTTAAGACGCTGGCAGTAAGTACCTGTAACCTTCCCGAGCGAGCTACTATGGCTTCTACCCAAAATACATACAAAAGTATATAATATACATGCACGATAACAATGTAACCAATTTAAGAATGAGCACCGCGGGGTAATCCCGCCCTCTCGACCCGTATACAAAATGTATGAACGTAGCTAAATCTCGCCAAATGAGGCCTGAGTTTTATGTACGCAGCCTATTTTATGTATGAATCGCGTAATCTGTGAATTGTTACTCCAAATGTAGGCCACATTTTTGTATTGTAACATATCTTTATCAAATTTTAAATCTCGGCGCTACCTACATAGGAGTATGTAACTCCTTCTCTTCAAAAATTGAGGTAAATTCAATTCAATTTCAATGAATCAATTCAGCACGTCCTTTCTTCCTTCCTCTCAGCCCTCAGTAGTCCACTGCTGGACATGGGCCTCCCCTAATCGACGCCACTCCGCCCAGTCCTGGGCCCTCTGAATCCAGCGGTTTCCCGCTGTCTTCTTCAGGTCATCAGTGCACCTGGTCGGAGGGCGGCCTGTGCTCCTTTTGCCTAAACGTGGTCGCCATCCGAGGACCTTTTTTCCCCATCGGTTGTCAGTCCTGCGAACGATGTGGCCAGCCCACTGCCACTTTAATTTGCAAACTTTGAGAGCTATGTCGGTCACCTTCGTTTTTCGTCGGATTTCATCATTTCTGATTCTGTTTCGTAGAGAAATACCAAGCATAGCTCTCTCCATTGCCCTCTGAGCGACTCTGAGCTTGTGCATTAGGCTCACAGTAAAAGACCACGTCTCGGCACCGTAGGTCATCATTGGCAACACATATTGCTCGAAAACTTTTGACTTCAGGTACTGGGGTGGAATTCGACACGTATGTACGAGTCGAGTACAATATGTTGGTCTATTACGGCTTCCAAACAAGTATACGAAATTTCGTTGGTGTATTATATATGTAGATAATAATATTATGTTTGTCCTCGCATATCTCCGAAAGTATTTGACGCCTGACGGATCGGGAGCGTTCTTTTTAGTTCCTTTGTATTTTGCTCAACTTAGAAAATATAGTTGATGCAAAAACACCAACCTCAATAAATAGTACCCAAAAGTATGTTACAAATGTTATTTCAAGTTTTTGATGTCGGTTTAATATTTTTACTTATGTTTTAGGAAGCTCCATACAGAGCTCTGTGTTTATATTTTGTGAAATGGTTGGTCTTCTTCAAAACATGACGGCCGTTTCGTTTTGACTGACTATTGACTTTTATTTCCTCATTAGCTTTCCCATATTATTATACCTCACCATAACGAGTTGAGGCGACCCAATGCCGCTAGCTTGTTAAAGAATAATATACTTCCAAAATTATGAGCAGAAAAACGAAAAAGTCCAAGAACATGAATGGTCATTTTACGAACCATAATAACTTTACGGCACTAACAGCTATGTTCCCCTTAAGGCCTGTTCAAACCTGAGCGGTATTCGCTGCCACTTGCGGTAGAAAAGCCGAGTGGGTAATACTATTCACATCAGAGTGGATGTCGCTATCTCCGTGGGTAAAATACCGAGTTCGAGTGTCACTCAAGGAAGTAAAGAAATTTTGCCAGTTAGTCATTTCTGAGCCTGTAGATGGTTTTAATATTAAAATTGAGTGCTAATTAACCTCTTAGTTTCTGAGAAAAAAAAGAATACTTAAAGAAAAATGTAAAAACACGTACTACTCGAGTTGCGTTTACTACTCGAAGTTCAATATAGGCTTAAATAATGCAGCTTCCCTCATTCTTGTAGGACACGGCATCCGATCATAAATAAATGATGAAATCTCAAAGTTATGATTATTTTTTACTTTTCGACCAAAGAAAAAGGGCGATTTTCCTAAAATTCTTCGAAATTATGCATTATCGGCACACGGTTGTTCTACTCTAACACTTGAATTATTAAAAACTACTAAGATATCCGGTGCGGTACGGCAGCGGTGATAGCCCAGTGGCTTAGAATTCGACCTCGAATCAACTTAAATAACAATGGATTTCCGCAAAGTAACGCCTGATACAATATATTATACTTGTGGATAAAACTCGCAATGATGGAAGAGCTCGGCACCATAGGCATTACACATTGTTCGGAAACTTTCGACGTCAAGTGTCGTAATAACGCAATGATCACAATGAACACGTGGTTTTATGACGACAAAAAATACTCTGAAACAAAGAAAATATAACAAGCATCATTTTCGGTCAGTAACCCATGCGTGTCTTTAACTTAAGGAGGGTAATGGAGTCGGGCATAAAAGTAAAGGCCTATTCAGACCTAAGGGGTATTCGCTGCCGGCTGCGCACATTGTGGTATTTGGCCCAAAAAACGGACGCCGTGTTTTTATTGGACATCTTAGTCATGTCAGTACCCATTAATGACCCACTACAGGTCGGGTCTCCTCTCACAATGAGAAGGATGTAGGCCTTAGTCCACCACGCTGGCATACTGCGGGTTGGTAGACTTCGCATGCCTTTGAGAACATTTTTTTTGTGAACTCTCAGGCATGCAGGTTTCCTCACGATGTTTTCCTTCACCGTAACAGCAGGTGATATTTAATTTCATAAATCGCACATAACTTTTATTACAAAGTCATAGGTGCGTGCCACTGGGATTCGAAACCGGACCCCTCGATTCGAGGTCGAATTCTAAGCCACTGGGCTATCACCGCTTAGCATTGTATCGTCCAATAAGTTGTTTCTAGCTTAACACTTTGCCTATCCAATAAATAGGCACAATAGTTAAACATTGGTAATGTATCACATGTGACTCACCGGACAGCGAAGTGGTTAAAGTGTAAATACGAGTATCTTTGGTAGTTCGCAAACACATAGAAGTAAGGTAAATTGAGGATTGTTATTACTTCACAGCAGAAGTTAACAGTTAGGACAGTTGGTTGTTATAACATAAAGCCTGATTAAGTATCTAACTCGGATTAATTTGTAAGACCTAAGTTATCGCTTTGCCTAGTTCCTCTATATGTCTTGCGTTATTCGTATTTATTATTATTATAACAGTAGAACTAGTTCCATCCCAATTGACGACGTTAGTACGTTTGTTGGCGCGTATATCAACGAACAAATTCCTAGATCCTGAGTGTCTGCTTTTCAACATATAAGAAGCATTTTTTACATAAAGAAAGACTAAGCAAATACGCAAATAGCTTACTGGATGGTAAGTGGCCACAGTCATCCATAGACACGGGAAACAATAGAGGAGTCGCCAGTGCATTGCCGCCTTTGAAAGAGAGCTCTTTTTACATCTTTATTAAATAGCGTATCGTACTAAGTAAATACATATATGTTTCTTTTAGTACCAAATACTAGCTGATGCCAGCGAAGTCGAGTTTAAATACTTTTTAATGCCTAAGTTCAATGAAAACTCCCAAACAGCTTGTTTTGACAGATGAAACAATTTAAACTATTAATTGAATCCACACTTTTAAGAAAGAAACCGATTCACAAACTGGTTCTAGGTGACTGAAATTAATTTGCAGAGATTAAAAAAATAATGAGATTTTGAAGCGCGCATAGCCCCGCTGCTTGAGTAGATCGCAAGCGATCGTAAAAGTTAAGCAACGTCGGGCGCGGTCAGCACCTGGATGGGTGACCGCTAGTGGCCAATTACATGCGCGCTTCCGTGCTTCGGAGGGCACGTTAAGCGATCGGTCTTGTTTATAATCTATCGGCGGTTCGAAAACAACTGGACACACGTTGGTCACTAGCCCGTTTCTCCACCAAGCCGCATTGGAGCAGTGAGGTGGAGTATGCCCAGGTCTCCCTCTGTTGTGAGGAGAGGTCTAATCCTAGCAGTGGGCCGTAAATTCCATAAAATTGTAATATGAGATCGGAGTCTACTCGGTTCGAATGGTGTCCAGCGTGGTGGACTAAGGCCTACAACCTTCTCATTGTGAGTCACTAATAGCACAAGGGTTGCGAGACATTTTTCATAATCTACAAATATCCGAGCACCAAAAATACGGACCTGGCTTGCATTTGTGGTGTTCTAAATTTAAAACGTCGATTCGACATGATGTACGATGACTCAAACACTTCATGAAAAATGTTTGCCGGCTCCCGGGCTATACTTTAGACTATAGCAGATAAACAAGAACCTTTTTACTCAGAGTACCTATTTTACTCAGAGTTTCAAATATACATGAAGTAAACAATAGCAAACAAATAAATTAGTTTCCTAACTAGATACAGATTGTATCTAAGATAAATATGGATGAATTTAGTAATTGCGTTTCACTTAGCAGGATTTGTTTGTTGTTGTATATTGACTAGATTCTTGTGTAAAAGAGATCCCATCGATCTCATAGTTACACCCTTTTTATATTCGTTGCTAAGCAGACCTCTTCTCTATATACGAAAAATCTCATTAATCAGCGTATTTCACCACGCTGTGCCATTTTAAATTGAATCCGTGTTAAATACATCGACATCCGTGGCTCAGGAGTTAAGATGCCAGTGTGCTGCGTGGAGAGTCCTGTGTTCGGCTCCCAGTGGAGCAAAAATTGAGTGAGAAGTTTAAGTTTCCATTTTTATCTGGGTGTTTGGTTTGTCTTATACGCAAGGCATACTTGGTCCAGAGAGGAAGAAAAGTATTCTATATGTTGATCCACGTTCAAAACTTCGTGTATACCACTTTCATCTAAATCTGACCTTTTTGCGTGAAACAGTAACAAACATATATCCACCCATCCATCTATCCCAAACTTTCACATTTATAAAAGTATAAGGATTTAGTTTTAGATAATAATTAAAAAGTAATACGTCGCTTAGACACAGCACAGAGTAAAAAATGCAAAACAAAATACAAACATGCTAAACACACACACAATTTTTCTCTTACAATAAACGATTCTTGTAGCTGCTATCTTTCCGAGTAAAATTTCAGAGCAAAGTTCAAAATTCAGACCACTTCAGCGAAGCGAAAACCAAACCGAAACATGAATTCAAATGCCACGTGTACAGAATTGAATGCTTTTATTGCGCCGTTTGATGGCGAAACGCGAAAAAACAGAAAATGCAGTTTTGAATAAAGGCAAAGCTGTCAACGACTCTCGTAGCAACTCTGCATTGTAGCTACGGAGCTACTGGTCCGTGAGCCAGCGACGGTTTTTGTGACCTATTTCCTGCTGGCCAATAAACTGTGAGTAGTAGAACTACGAGTTATAAACAGGGGCCTGATTATGTCTTTCGTGCCGGTGTCGTTTCGATGTCGTGTCTTATCCGTGATAAAAAGTCAAAAAAGGCTAAAAAGTCAAATATCGTGACAATCTATAGTTCTTATAAAATAGACATTAAGAATTCTTGGCGTGCCGAGTTCATTAAATGACGTATGGTTCGATGTCACACGATTTCACAATCTTTTGGGACTTAGTGAACAGGGCCCAGAGATGAAATGCTTGACGAAATTTTCGCCTGACTCCGGGACCACTTTCAGCTACGCAGCTACGAAGCTACGTCGCCTCGCGGCTACGACGCTACGATCACGTAGCAATTTTACGCGTGCTTCGGCTTTTTCAACAAGTCAGTTATTTTCGGAACGAATTAAACTTGGTCGATTTCATTTTCCCGTTTCTTGTGTGAAACGTGCTCCTTTTTATAATTCGGTACCTACGTTTTCGTACAAAAGTTATTTTATGATACAATTTGAGTCGCCATAACTAATTTCCGTTGGTATGATATATATTCCGCCGATTATAATCCGCCATTTATTAACCAAGTTATTTACCAAAGTTATTAAAATCATGCTACTACTAATATAATTATAAACGAAAAAATCCAAGGATGGATTTTTACTCTATCAAGAAAAAACTGCTGAACAGATTTTCATAAAATTTGGTAGATGGTAGATTCTAACCTGGTTTAACATATAGGATCCTTAATAATCTCTCCGGGTCAAATTCATAGACTAACGTGGACGAAGTCGCGGGCAGAAGCCATTAATGTGTTACATTTTATATACAGAAATGAAAATCTTTAATCACTTTTTTCTTACAACTATGTATTACACTTTATACCAAGCTATGGAGAGCACAAAGTGAAGAAACTTTTAATAAAAACTAAGGCAGACCTCAATTAGTATTCACGTGAAGCTCGTCGAGTGTTTATATGAAAATGTATTCACCAAGAACACACTGAGATGTAGACATTAGTGTCATAGTATGAATAGTTCTATGGAGGTCATTCTGTGGTCAATTCTCACTGACTGGAATAGATAATCGTCAAAATTGTGACGGTTTAGCTGTTTAGCTTCATGAAAGAATGTTACGTAATAATCATGAAGTGCCAATGACCTGACCACATCGTTCGAAGGACCAATAGTTAAGCGGTGGGGGAAAAAAGTCCTCGAATAGCGACCGCGTCTCGGTAAAAGCACTGGCCGTCCTCCCGCCAGGTTGACAGCTGACCTCAAGATGCAAGCGGGAAACCTTGGATTCAAAAGTTACATGACTGTGAACTACCAAGGGCTCAAAAGAGCTCGGTCGCATTACAAACTCGCAAAGCATATGGCCCAATGGGCCCAGGCACCTCCGTTATATGTAGATTCTTCAAGGAGGAGAAGGAAACGCCCATATTACTCCAGTGTTATCTCAAGTTATCTCAAGGCGACAGGGTTAGATAATGAGCTCTAAACACTAAAGGTGATGGCACAATCGGTCGCTGCACTTCAGCGTGCAAGACCGGCCGTATGCACAACCCCACTTTACCCAAAATAAAGGGTTAAAAAGTATGAGAAGATGTATAAATGACCATAAAATTAAAAAAAAACGACAATTTTCATTGAACATATTATTTGGTAATGTGCACGTGATGCGCTTCATTTGAGGCCTCACTCGATTATATTTGCAGACATTCGGTTATTCTTCCCCACTTTCACCCCCCACAACTTTTAAACGACTCAACCGATTTTCATCAAACATGTCTAAGAACACTCGCCCGTAACTCACCTTTCATACAAAAAATAAATAAATTGAAATCGCTTTATCCGTTCTACGATGCTACAACCGAATCACAGACAGACAGACAGACAGACAGACAGACAGACACGTCAAACTTATAACACCGCTTCTTTTGCGTCGAGGTTAATAAACTATCCAGTGTGATCAGACCATATAGCATAAACTTGTGACCACACATCTAAAGAGACGTTCAGATGCAACCTCAATCCGCCCATTAATGAGGCTAATGGGAGCGGGTGTGATGAAAGGGCGGAATAAAAAGAGCTATGTTTTATGTAAATTGCGGTTTTATGGTTCTCACCACGATCTCGGAGAATACAATTATAAATAAACAAATAACGCGTCATACTCATAGCCTCTCAATACGATGAACTGTGTCGTGGGTGCTATAGACACACACAAGACAAGAACAGACACACTCAGATCAGAAACAAATATTTAATCTTATTTCTTCAGTTTATTTTAATCAGTTTCTTAACCACTGGGCCACTAAGGTCGACTGAACTATGATTTTTTAAAAGGGACGGAAAAACAGAGATATTTGCGATCTTCGAAAGTAAAATAAAAAATAAATAAATACCGCTTCACGCTCGTAGCCCCTGAATAGGGTGACGTTGGTTACTTTTTCTATTACTTGCGTTCTATCAAGTAGCGAGGCTATGCGCCCTATACAACTAATAACTACAACTAATTATGTGATGAAACTTAATTTTGTTTATTTCGTTTGTCTGCGACATAGAATTACGAACATAAATTTTCATTTGGCGATCTTAGGTAACATCCTAAATGTCTGCCATTTGCGCAATTCAAACATTTGCGTCGGGAACAGCTGTTATTATTCAGAGACACTACAATTATGCGCCCAAATTGCACCCCAAACTCATAACAGAGAATGTGTTGTGTCTAGGTAGAGCGACCGAATAATACAGCCACTCTACGTAGAGCTTGGTGCCCATGCTAATTATATTCTCTGCTGTCTTTAGCAGTGGTAGAGATAGGTTGTATTTAGTATAAGTATCTATAGCCCAATTCATTATTAGGTAACAAAAAGGGTTACCCGAGCAAAAAGATAATGTTCGATTTCTATTTATAAAACATCGTCATCTAAAACAAAGTTTATACGACATGCGCACACTCTCATAACACAATTAGTGAAATGCATATTTCAATAAAAATTATAGCCACGGGTACCCCAAATCACGTAGTCAAAGTTTTCTAAAATTCTGACTTTATAGTATAAAATATCGTTTATAAAATAACAAAATGCTATTAAAAATAATAGTTAGAGATAGCTGCGGATAATAGAGTTGATAACAATAAACAAATAGGGTATAAAACATAGTCGTCTAAAACAAAGTTTATTTTCTATGCGGACAACCTCTTAACGCAATTAAAAGCAAACTTAATTAAATCAAAGGCGCCTCGGTGCCCGCAATCAGATTGCCTGCACACAGGACGCAGCATCCAATCAAGAGAGTGGTCTCTGCTGGACCAGATCTGTGTATATGGGACGATACGGTTCCGTGCATTTGAAACTCAAATTTAGTTGTTGCATGAACATTTATACGGCAGAGCTGTAGGTATCTAACTATCTATAGTTTGAATTTTATTATTTTTAGTGGCAGTTTAACATCAATAAATATTAAATATCTATATAAGTATGTATATTGTATATTGTAAATATTCAACGAAAGTATGACTGAAAGTATGTATTTAAAAATATATACGTAGGCTATCTGGTTACCATAACACAAGCTCACCGCTTACTTTGGGATCAGAAAGCCGTGTGATAGTTGTCCCACAATATTTATTTATTTATTAAATTGCCCTGAATGGTGCATAGGTGCACTTACCGCAATTAAAATCTTATGACACTCGCAATGTACCTACTTAAACGGCTAATATACGGCACTGATTTAGATTATACTGTTAGAATCTACAAATGGAGTTGGATATTCAAACAATTGATAGCATACATAATACCAGCTGTTCTCACAACGTGTGTGACTTTGCCGCTTTAGTAATTGCAGCTACAGTAATAGTCCGGGAGCCAGGTGCATTTTCGGTCAATCATTTCCTCTCGAGAGAAACTTCGTAAAATGCATAACATTAATGAAAATTAATCAGATGGATATACCTCATACTATGAATGAAAATTAATGTCAGCTTGATACCTCAGTGGAACGTTTGTCAGCTGGTACCTTGAAAAGTGCAACCCAACAGCATCTCATAATTTTTTTTTCTGCATGCGTGCCTGCCACTGCCCACCCCTCCAACGGAGTGGCAGCTGACGGTCGCGAGTATTTATAATATAAGTCCCTTATGCATTTCACTGATTTTCCATTGGGAGGGAGTTGGTCATGAGAATCTGTCACTGGCTCCCGGAATATAACGTGCATTGTGTGGGTGCGGTCACGATGGTTTTAAACAAATTAAGCTCCTAGCTGGGGATTTCGACATCCTCGGGATAGTTCCTTTTGTTTAACATCTGTACTGTTTAATCGTAGTAAGTACGTGTGTCCTGCCCAACGGAGACAAATTATTTTTTACAACATGTGACTGCCTTAAAATTAAAAAAATATTTTTAATCTTTACCCATCCTTATGCTCCAGTACGGTATTCTATGAGGAATAATGTTGGTGACCCAGTCGGGTCTTCTCTTAGAGTGTAGTTCCTTCGAGCAGCTGATATTTTAATTTATAAAGTGCACATACTCGTAACTTAAGGAAAGTTATGGATGCATGCCACAAAGATTCAATTCCAGACCCTTCACGTAGAACTTACTTGAAGGGAATTTCTGAAGTCTTAAAATTGATTTAATATTAAAACTTGAAACTAAGTAGGGGAAAAGTAGCATGAAGGAGCCAGGTTTTGAAGGAGCCACATGCATTATTTCCGTAGTTTAGGGTCAAATCTGGTTGGAAATTATATTTTTAAGTAACAATACTGATTTCCCGTTACCCACAAAGATTTGGGAGCCTTACGAAACCATTGGTACGTCGAGTTAAAGTTTTTGGCACTAAAAAGTAAGTATGTTAATTATTTTAAATTGTTTTTTTGGTATTTTATTGTAAATAAATATAGGTACACGGATTAAAAATTAAGTTTGTGCATATATTTGGCTTTGTAGATACAGAAAAACTGAGCTGAAAAAGTTTTAATATTATTGTCATTTTGAAGGTTATATTTATTTAAAGAATAGGTTATGAACGAGCCGGGTGTATAGGCCTTGAAGGAGCCGACTCTTTGTATGGTGTTTCTGGTAGAAGATAAGATTTGTTATTTTGTTAATTTTTTTTTATTGCTATTTTTAAAAAAAGGATTTGCATCTAATATTTTAAGATTGTATGATAATAATTATGACTGAATAATATGTTAAATAATAGTTTATTAATAAGATTACTAAGGAGCCGGATGACACATTTTTTTAAATAGGTAAATTCGTTGATTTTTTTAGTATGTTTAAGGTTTTTTCGTATGAAATTACCTACCTTAATAAATGAATAATAATTTGAGAGACAAAAAATCACGATATCTTTCATTTAAAGTATATTTTTCGCTTTGTTTAGAAAACTGGCTCTTTCATAGCACTTCTCCCATACCTATCTCCTACTTGAATTATCACAAGCACGATGACATTGCAGCTTGTACACGATAATTTATTGTTATCAACCCCGTCGGGGTAGCGATGTCCGCTAAATAACGTTCCGTTGCTTTGAATGCGATGTGTTTTCGTTTCATCACGATGTCACGGCCGTAAGTCATAAACGGTAGCGGGAATGGTATTAAATTAAGAAATGAATAAGAATCTACCACCTCAGAAATCTTCGCTCGCTGTGTAAGAAGATTGCCCTATTTTTGGTATTTTAAGTCGCTTACAATAGCAATCACGTATAGCATAGTATAAAGGTGGAAGCGCGCATAGCCCCACTGGTTGAGGAGATCGAAAGCGATCGAAAATTAAGCAACGTCGGGCCAACGCTAAATAATGACACTAAATTCATGTGTAAACGATGAATCGTTTTGTATTATTAAAGTCAGACGATATAGGCCGATTCGTTACGGTTCGGTATTCTGACATGATACCCTGTGTATGGTAAAGATTTTAAAGACGTTTCACGTCAAAATTCGCACTTCCCTTGAGTTTATACCATACCCGTCACAAGTAGCGACAGCGGGTATACTCGCATTCGCGTTTAAATTTATATCGCCACGACGCGCCGCACTTAATGGATTACACTACAAATTGTCTGCGGTGGTTATAATAGTGAACACACCGACTTACGGAAGGGATATTGTGTGAAAATTTTGAAGGTTTTTAAAAAAATAACGCCTCTCTTACTCTTTATTCGAGTTTTTTGTTTCATGGGTGCTATTGTTACACACAAGGGAAGCACGTTTGTTCGCGAGCCAGCAATAGAAAGAATGTTTATGTAAGAATTGCAGACACTCAATATAAAAGGTGTAAGCAATAAAGAGGACTGCGTTAAGTAGTCGAAATTCGTTCATTTGTTGAAATTTGAATTTGGCATGTTACGAAATGTACGTACACGTCATGTTTGTATGTCATAATTCTCAAAATGTTAGTAGTGTGCGTGGCGTGTTTTTTTAATAAATTTTAACTTTTATAACGCATGTCTAACCCAAACATATAATTATAAGAATTAGTGCGTTTTTCTCCGTAGAAACTTTAATCATGCCCAATTTCAAATTGCTCCGTTCGCGTAGTAAACTCTAAATTATTATTGTACCCAAAATTTTCGTTTGACATATTATCATATATGACATAAATGTACAATATATACAAATATTTTATACCCAAAGTGACAAAGCCACTTAAAGTCGACATTCACTTTCACAACGGGTTTAACAAATTCGCCGGTGACACCTGTTTTCATGCTCGATGTAAATTTGTTTTATGGAAATTTTCACCAAACGTACCCCGTTTTGGGGAGGTTCTGCCTATTGGAATATATTAGCCGACCGAAGAAACACAATGCGGGAATATTGATACTTTTTGGTTTGCAATATTTTCGATGAAAAATATCGGTATACAGAGTTGTCTTCTTAAAAGATAATTACCATGTTTACAGACACCAGAGTCTAGACAGCTTTTAGCGAATTATCAAAGGGCGGCAATTATTACAATTCTGACTTTAATTCCAACATCAGCAATAAGTATCTGTACGAAGTAATTTCCCCCGGGAGTCAACTGGAACTAAACTGCAGCGGGTTTGTTTTAACGCCTCTTTTTCAGATACGTCAGTGGAACATCTGGATATAAAAAATAACGGTTACCGTGTTCACCGTGTGTTTTGTCTTTTAAAAAATTAATGACTTGTGCAGTGGTTGAGACGCTGGGTTCGAATCCCAGCGGAGCAGAAATTTTAATGATGATTTTAAATTAAAACTTACATGGAGAGGAATCCTCAAATTGTAACATTCAGCGAAAAATACGCTACGCTTCATTCGCTAATTTTCACTTCTTATACAATAGCTTTACACTGTAAAGTTTTATAGGCTTTACTATGGTAGCGTAGTGGGTGGCCGACTTTGAATGAGAGCTCTTTTTACGCCCCTTTTAAGGGTCTTAGTATTTAAATTACTTGTGATCAACTCAAGTAGCAATTATGATGAATGAAGTTATTCAAAACAAATACTGTGAGTGTCTAAGACGTTTTTAATGTCAAAACATCTTATATTAGTATATCTCTTGCTTGCGTCCTGGCAACATCTGTGACGCAGATATTTAAATTAAGAAACAGCGCCGGAAGTCTGTATCGGCTAATGAATAAACAAAATCCAATTTCCGGTTGTCGGCTGAACCGTTCTTATAGCTCACGACACGATGAACGATGCGATGTACTCGGAGATTCGGGATGTGGATACCATTAATAATTACTTAATTTCAAATTTTAATCACTAGAAATGGTCCAAATACTATTCGGTTTAACCTTTACCGAACCCGATATTCGGCTGAATTATTCGGTTTGCATGTCATTGTTTTGACACTAATTGTATTCTAAATTTGAAGCTTCTATGTTTGCTAGAAGTGCCTTAGAATTTTGATGATCGGTGAGTGAGTGAATGACAAAATTAAGAAACTTTGACTAGTTATAGTTCTTAAACTACTGGCTCAAATTGTATGAAATTTTAAATATACCGTCTTTATACAATACCTGCCTGGCTACTTAAAATTCAAGTTCCTAGTTTTATCCAACATGGAGTTATAGGGGGTTGAAAATGGCCTGAATTGCTTTGAGAAAAGGATGGTACGGCCGTGCCGCTTTTTTGCTTGACTTGTTGGGGACACTGCCGTGCCCCCAGATTGGTCGCATGTCCAATGTCCATGGGAATTTTCAGTTTGTCAGCAAAAACAGTTTTATTCAAAGACCTGTGTTTACAATCGCGATTGTTGGCCTGTTGGACGATAAAAGTTGTGTCGAATTACAACAACCAATTAGGACAAAGCCAGCCTCTCAACGTTGTATCACTCGAAGCGATTTGATATTGAATTTGTTTTGTTTGAAATAATAATATGTCGGAATAAAATGACCAAAAAGTCGTCGGATTTAAAGGGCCTTCTGAAACGGAGGCGTGTGCACAATGGTATTTGCTGACGATGTGAGGACGAGGCTTATTGAGACGCGCCTGTCTCTAGCGCGTCGTTCTGCGGAATGTCGGTATGATGTTTGTATAATAGATTTGGATGCTAAATGTCACACCACTCCCTTGATGGTACCTAGATGTTTATTCAAAATATAATAAAAATGAATCGCTGTTCGTTAGTCTCGCTAACGCTGGTAGCACACTTCCGCCGCGAAACCGCGAAGCGCAAAACCGAACTGAACTAAATGGCGGAACGCAGGCGGAGATGTGAGCGGCGTCTACGTCGATCGCGCGATACTCCGCGGAGAAGAGACAGAATAGGCATGATGACTAATTTTCAAAAACTCTTCTATGATATTCAGAAGTTTCTATTATGTCTAAAATATATCATATTTTTGTAGAAAATTAAGGTTTTTGTGCAATAAAAGCAATAAAAGCTCGCCCGTGTCATGGCGTCTGTCATTGCGCCACGGCTCAGTAAAAAATGTCAGATCGCGTATAATATGCTTACGAAAAAAATGACGTTTACTAAGACGTGACGTAATTTGACGTAATTCGATCTGATGGGTGTTTAAGCTATCATGGCGGATTGTTGTATTTTGTAGATTTATTTGAACAAATAAATTATTAATCTCGACATTAATAAGAGAATAAATACATGTTTCAAAATCTTTGAATCCTATTTCATTAGATCAGATAAATATTTTGGTGATACTTGATTACTGTCATCATGCCTATTATAGCCAATGAACGCGTTAGAACAGGCAGTTTCGCGAATGTTTCGCTCCTTCAATTTCGCGGCGGAGGTGTGTTAACGCGGTAAAACGTTCGTATGTAAAATGTTCGACTCCAATGAACATCTCCTATCTTAATGACAGGGCAGGTGATATATGAAGCCTGCAATTGGGCCACAAGCTCACATAAAGGTTACTCTTGCTCTAGATTAGACTAGCTTTAAAAGAACTGAAAAAGTTCGTTTTGAAATTAATGGGTGTGCGCGGTTTCGCGCATTTTGTTTCAACTCTTTCATTTAGGCATTCATTAAACGAGGCAGGCTCGCGGTTTTCGAAATGCTTGTGTTAAAAGTTTTACGTTTATTTTAAGGATTTAGGTACATGTTGGAACATTTCTTAGCAAATTGGTTCTAGCACTGGGTGTTTCGTGCTTTCTTTTAAATGTGTATAAATTAAGTTTTTTTGTGATTTATTTAAGCCTATAAATAAGAGTATGTGAATAAGACAAGCATTTTTATGTTCATGTAACAAGCACCTCTCACACTTTTGTTATAAAATAATATTATGAGCACAGTCATATTAGGTCAAATAAAAGCAACTTTTTTCTACAAATATAATGTAGGTACCTACTCTAATTTTGCCAAAATTTAACTACGGTAAAAAAATGTATTGGTACTTTACGGGCTGAAGATCTTTTTCTTTCTTAGTTGTTAAAACATAAAGTTTCTAAAGCATACAAAAAAGTACAATTGGTAGAAGCTGAAAAGATTCTAGCGAGAAACTTAAAAACACTATTCGATAACTTATCTCGAGCTATTCCCAATAAACGCCTTCAATTCGAACGGAATACCATTCTGGAAGATAAATGTGATCGTTCCACAACTCCTACGGCCATTTCATGATACAGATGTGTCATTATCTGATAAAGACCTGTGTTTAGTGTGGAAGTTATTGCTGGGTTATTGCCTTTTTATGATAAAATACTCTCCCACACTCGGTAGGTTTAGATTCCTCTCTGTAACTCAGAGGCAATTGAAGACCCGCCATTAGGCCAGCGTGGTGGACTACGGTCTACATCCTTCTCACTCATTGTACAATTTCGAACTCATATTATCCCGCAGGTATTAAACATTTGTTAGTAGTATTATAATGTCTAACGATATGTATTCATATCTTTCACTCCATACAAAAATTGTATTTTAACCACTTCACTGTTCAGTGAGTCATATGTGGTACATTCCCATTGTTTAACTATTGCATCTACTTAATGGACAGGCAAAGTGTTAAACAAAGAACAAATTTTATATTTGACAGACCTCTAAAAATTTTTACTCTGTGGATTAATGTTTTGGTGCTACCCAGAGTAAGGATACAGCCTACTTACTTCTCAAAAAAAAACTGTTGAATTTGACTTCATCATCAAACAACGTCCGAGGGTCCGAAATAACAATTTTAATAACGGGAGCTCGCGAAAAAACTCGCCAAGTAATTTTTCAAGTAATAAATTTCACCTCACTCGTTAAACTTTGAGGCTATACTGGAAGTTTCAATGTAATAGCCGAGCCTCAACTTGGGCACTTACGAATTTGGGCTCAAAAAGGTTGAAAGTGTTACCTGATAATGTGACCGGTTAAAGTATTGAACGTTTTATTTTAAAACGAGACTGTCATGTTGCTACTCTCGTTTAATAACGGTAACCAACGACTACATAGCCAAATATTCTCATCAATCTGAGGTATCGATCAGACGAAATATAAAATCGTTGGGCACGTGAAATTTCTATCATAATAATTATTTACTCTGAATACACTTCTGAATAAACAGGTCAAGCTAAATAAAACCGTTTAATAACAGAATAAGTAGATATGGAGAAATAAACTTTATAACAATGGCTCTATTCAAATTTAACGAAGTATTATGAGTATTATAAGAATAACAAAAATATTTGTATCTACATAAGACAAATTTGAAGAAATATCTTCTTTTTGGATTACATACGGAATTTCATCTCGCGAGGACCAAACGTACAATGTCTGGGTAGCTGCACTGTGGACTAACAACTATAAGCGATAATACATTTTTATTCAATAATAATAAATTAAAAAAAATGTATTCAATCAAACAACTACGTTCAATTACAAAAGTCGACAGAGCCCTGCACTAGGCACCTGTAAGGTGTTATACAAACTAAGCTTACATACAAACTAAACACGTGTGTGAGTGTGTGTGTGTGTGTTAGTGTGTGTGCATGCGTGCGTACGTGTGCGTGTGTGTGTGTGCGTGTGTGTTTGTGTGTGTGTGTTTACTTACAGTATGAAGATGGCGTTATAATTTAAATACTACCAGTAAATGGGTACCAAATTATATATTATATATATTTTTTTTTAATTATAATGAACTCCACGTTGCTGTTAAGGCTGGCTGAATAGTTTGTTAAATTTCAGGTACCATGCTAAGTAAACTAATTCCCTGAATACATAAAAGTCTGAAGACATAAAATATTGGGAAAATTAGTCTTTAATTTCAGACGACTCACCACTAATCCAGTGAAATATTTCTATTCACTCATCTGCTTCTACTCTAGCTGGAACCATGAACAACGCGTATAAAAGAAAAGTATAGTTTGATATAAACGTTTTATGCCCTCGTCAATTCGTGACATGTTTTTGTAATGAAACATAAAACTTGATATGAATTCGCATATAATCAACTCGTCAGAGCGATGCTTCGAGTGAAATTTGTACGCTCTTGATACGTTTGCTTTGTGTTTGTTGAGCTCGCTAAATCGAGAACGTTCCTCTCAATAAAACGAAATTATTTGTCAAATTCACATTGTATACTATAGGTTCCTTTTATTTTTTTACTCCGACAAAGTTTATCGATTGCTATCGTATCGATAAAAACCGCGACCGAAAAACTGAAGCAGGCATAAATAAATAAATAAATAACGCTTCACACTCACAGCCCCACACTAGGATTCCCTGTGTCGTGGGCGCCATGGACACACACAAGACAAGAACACACACGCCCAGACCAGAAACAGAAAATTAAACTCATTCAAATCTCTGGTCTGCTGGGAATCGAACCCAGGACCCTCCGCGCAGCGCACCGGTGTCTTAACCACTGCGCCACTCAGGTCGTCATGATGCCGCCATGTGTATGACGCCATTATGAACGCCATTATTCGCCACTAGCGGTCACCCATCCAGGTACTGACCGCGCCTGACGTTGCTTAAATTATCGATCTACTCAAGCAGCGGCAACCAGCCTATTCCTTCCTCCTTCCTTTCAGCCGTTAGTCCACTGCTGGACACGGGCCTCTCCTAATCGACACCACTCCGCCCGGTCCCGGGCCCTCTGAATCCAACGTTCTTCAGGTCGCCAGTCCACCTGGTAGCGGGCGGCCTGTGCTCCTTTTACCTAACCGTGGTCGCCTAAACCTGCCTATAACCAGTAGAAAATTGTATTAAACATATTTCGTAAAGTAATAAGCCAACAGCTGGGGTTTCCTGACAACCCTAACTGATCTTCATTTATTTTTCTTACTCTGAGAATTCATCTTAATATGTGTAGATACTGGAGATACGAGTAGCTATTCGTATATAAAAACTCAACCGAAATTCCTAAGAAATAAGCGACGCGAAAACATAGCTTATATTTCGAATTTCCGTTACGAGAGAGGATTATGATGGAAGCCTTTCCGGTATCGACGCCACGTGTAATGAAATTTGTGATGTTTAGGTAGGTTTTAGGTAGTAGGTATGTTTCTTTGAGACACCTTTATATACAGATATTTTGTAGTGGTGTTGGTTTATATGCTACGGTAGATAACCGCAATATCTTGGCTGCAACCCTTTTAGGCCCACTATTGGGCACGGGTCTCTCCCCAGAACGGGCCCAAACATATTTCACCACGCTGGTCCAAAAAAAGCGTGCCACTGGGATTCAAACCCGGATCCCTCGATTCTAGGTCGTTCTAAGCCACTGGGTTATCACCGCTTACATTACGCATTACTTACACTTACCTAATATCTTAAAACACTCGGGTGGAGTGAAGAGTTAAATAGAGAACCCTGGAAAAAATACATTAATCAAAAACATAAGAATATGCTGTAGCGTAGCAGTTAAAAAAGCCAGCAAGTAGTATTCGAATTAGAAAGTTATATTAGTCGAAAACTCGCCCTGATTTCGCTGACCTAATTCGTATCAAACGATTCCGTTCTATCATAAAGTAATATTTATTCAGTATTAGAAACATCGCCGCCCCCGATTTCGAACTATGAAAACGTATAAATTGGACATCCATTTTTCACCCATTTGTTCCGGGCCTACGAATTAAGCGGGTCCTAATTAAATCAAATTTTCATTAAAATTAACTTTTTTGAGGGAAAACATTTATTTTGGGCCAACTCTTCCAATTAAATCGGACTCGGTTCCAAGATCTAGCGATTTTTGCGTGAAAATTGACGTTTCAAATTTTTCTCCACCAACTTGTGCTGGGAATTTAGAAGTTAAGAATCTAAAAAGAAATACCTTTACAGAAGGGTAATAATTAAAAAATTAAACCGACATCAAATAAGTATGAAATTTACCTACATACTTTAGGCCTACTATTTTTCGAGGTTACACGACTTAGAGAGACTACCTCTTATCTATCTTTTATCTTTTTTTCTTTTATCTTTTTCTTATCTATCTCCTAATAGCAAATTGTCAAAAAACTTCGTAGAAGCTCGTCATATCATGGCAAAAATACCTTTCCCTATAGAGCACATACTCTAATATCTAAATCTCAAAAGCAAATTGTCAGAACAACAAAAAACGTCACACCTCGACCATCGTCACACTCGTATCATGGCAAAAATATACCTAAAACATTTTTCTGACATGTAATATTCATCAGACAAAATGAAGCCCGAGCCCTTTTCGCAGTAAATCGTGAAAAATTCTAGCCCGCCGACCTATCCCATGAACCGTGGGCAGGCGTGCCTACATTACACAAGCGCGTTTTAATGCCTGCCTCATAATTAATCAGGACTAAGGCTTATTCATTCTCGAAATTCCTGTGCAAAAATTAGACAGGTAGTAGTATATTTTAAAGCCATCAAAAACAACTTGTATAAAAACCCTATCGCAGTAAACCATCTAATTTAATATAACATGTATTACGTGTGAGATAGTGCTTTCATGCGATGGTCAATAATGTCAATAATGTCAATCTATTGTACATAAATATATTATGTACATGGATCTCAAAACTTTTTCCGGCAAGAACTGAGTTGCGAGACTTGGGTTTTTTTACAAGCCGTTTTTGATGGCATTTGGTATACTTGTTTGGAAATATTGTGCAGTAAAATTCACATAATATGTACATATATATTCCTTCGTTCTTCCTTTCAGCCCATGTACATACATATGTGTACATGTCGAATTGATAACCTCCTTTTTTGTAGTCGGTTAAAAAAGACGTAAAATATTTTCCTTTGTCAGGAAAATTGTACCGTTCCTTTTTGCAAATTCTAGACTGACTTTTGTTCTAAGGCAGTCGGAAGGCGAGTCTATATTTCACGAGCTATCCATTGCGTTTTAGTGCGAAGCGTGTAATTAATTACGGCTAAGGCTCAAGCTTTATTTCGTATCAAACCGCTATTAAAAATTATTTATGAGGCAGAATATTCCGTTTGTTGATTTAGATGAGTCGTTATCTAAAATAAGGAGTTCTTGATTTTTTAAATGTTTTTAGGCTTGTTTTAATAAACTATATCAACGAGATATAAGGGATATTTTCCCTTCTTACGTATTTAAACAATATAGGTTTTCATTTTCAGGTTCTTACCTGAATTCTTATTCTCTAGCGGTAATGTTAACTAGCATCTACCCGTTATAGATATTTAAAATAAGCCCGTCTGCATAAAAATTATAAGTATGTATTTTTATTTATTTGGGGGCACGGCAGTGATTTTCTTTACGCAGTCAAAAATCTTACGTTACACCATAAAAACGTACCTCATATTTCTCTTGGAAATAAAACAATAGGAAAATCTGACAAGGAAAATATCATAATAATATTCCCACGTGTGGAGGAATTATTTTCCCGCACAAATGACAAGAAATGACCGTCACGCAACAGATATGTCAACTTAATCCGTATAGGTGGAATTATACGACGTTATGTCTAAGAAACATAAATAATATATTTTTATTTTTTGTACAATGATATTAGTATTTATAGCAGTTGTCTGGTCGCATAAAACAAAACGTTGGATGTAATATTTACTTGAACTAAAAATTTCGCTTTGAATAAAATGGAATTCACGTTCTTATAACATTACTGGAATGCAGGAATTGTTCTCCCGTAAAGGAAATAAAGATAAATGCTTGCTACAGATAAGTCGGCTGCATGCTTAAGAAATATTTTTTGATAGATTTTTTTTTCAATGATATTTACTTTAACATTGTAAAGAAGCTTTTACTTGTTTAATTCTTAGACGGGCTCTTACGACGAAAATGACAACGATGATTGGTACACATTACTTAAAAGTTATAGCAATTTATATCTACTTTAGTACTCAAAGTGAATACGTGCACAAATATGTTTATCTTAAAGAAAATATTTTAGAGGTACCTATTTTAAATATTCTAGCCTTTTAGGATAATACAACTGTAACTATCATATTTTTATGTCACGGTATTAAAGTATCCCATATAACTTCTGCATAAAAAATCAAGCTAGTAATGCACTCTCTCGCGTGCTTTTATAAAGCAATTTGCGTCACAATAATATTCCCGTATGCAACGCGGGCATTATTCTCCCGTTCGGGAAATGAAGAGAAATGCGTGCCTCCTACAGATATGTCAACTGTATGCTAACGGAATTACACGGGGCTGTTTATGGAAAATATTATGTAGTATGTAACATTGTTTAGTTTAATTGGATAACTCCTTGGCTCCATCCCGAGAAATTGTATTTGTTTCAGGCGATTTATTAGTACGACTATATATTTTTATATTTTGAGGACAGGGAAGTTATGATCTATCTGTATACCAAATTTCATCTAAATCTGTTCAGCCGTTTTTGCGTGAAAGACTAACAAACATCCATCCATACTGACAAACATTCGCATTTATAATAGAAGTAGGATAACTAGGTGAATCATATTCAAGATGCAAGTTTCCCAATTTATTTATTTTTTTCCAAAAATATCAGAAAACTACTTATTTTGAAAAAGACGGAACCTACGTAGTCGTTGATTGATGAAGCTACAAGACTGCAACCTTTCTTGTTTGCTAACAAACGTATGCTTAAAGTGGGACAAAGCATAATCCAAGAAAGCCCAAAAGCTTTAATGAAATAGACGCTACAGCTACACAATAGTTGGTAGCAATTTGTGGCGGTTTCTAAAGCTGTTCTGGTGTACCATACTACCAGTGTACCGCTAGCCGTCGGGCGGAGTAGACGTCTCGCACGCCAGGCCACGACAAAACTTTCGCGTATGTTTGAGTGAGTGCGCGTGGTAATTGCTTTATTATTAGTGTTTATTTGTGATGTGATTTGAGGTATGCTCTGGTCAGTGGCTTAATGGTAAGTATGTGATTTAAATTTAATTAATATGATTTTAAATTGCATGGGAATTAAATAAATTCCCAGCCCATAAATGTTAGGAAATTTGACAGGGCACCAATTAGATAAAAAACGATCGCTTTGAATAATTCGTACGATAACAACAATTTCTCATTATCATACAAATAAACCGTTGTTATATTTTTAGGTAAGAAAAGTTTTGCCAATTGATTCGAAAAACCTTATTTCTAAGTTATTTGGCTTAACTCTACACAAGAAGTTTACTATATTTCTCGTTACAAACAAACAATTGGATTACAAATTTTTCGATATTTTTATTCTCTATTATTTTTGTTCTGATATTTTTATTCTCTATATTTTATTTTATTGACATTCTCTTATTTACTTTATATTTGCATACCTAAAAATGGTAAATATAGATTGATCTAAATAATTAGTAACAACTTACCTATATTTGTGCAAATAAACATTTTGTCTTTGTCTTGTCTTTGTCTTATCATCACGCCCCAAGTGGCGCAGTGGTTAAGACACCGGTGCGCTACGCGGAGAGTCCTGGGTTCGATTCCCAGCAGAGCAGAGGTTCGAATGATGAATTTGAATTTCTGTTTCTGGTCTGGGTGTGTTGTGTTCTTGTCTTGTGTGTGTCCATGGCATCCACGACACAGGGAATCCTAGTGTGGGGCTATTAGTGTGAAGCGTTATTTTTTATAACACAAATACGGCGATCTTTTTAGATCTAAGAAATAACATCTAGCTTTTTGTTTCTAAAAAAGCAGGTAAACAGGCTAGATATGTGACCTAGTCAGTGGTTCGCTTACTGACTCGAGCAAACCAGAAAATATTGATAGTGTCTGTAGTTTGTTGCCATGAATGCGTGATGTGATGACATTTGATTTTATTTAATGATCTTGTTTTTTTTTATAATGTTATTTGATATTGTGTTTTGTTTTATTTTATTTTTATAACTTGATATTTGTGTTTTTAAATAAATAAATAAACACCAGAGGAGTCGCCTGTGCGTTTCCGTTTTTGAATAAGACTTCCTTTTGTACCCTTTTCGATATAGCTTATTTTAACGACGGCTATCTACTTAGGACTTCAGAAAGTAGTTTGCCTAATCCGATAACCTGTTTTCTTGTTCACTACATAAAATTTAAACAATCTTTACAGTTCAAATTAAAGTTACTAAAAGACGGGAATTGTGACGGAAATATATTAATCATTCCGCTATAATTTCTCTGGGAATTTAAACTGGAATTCCTGCGCAATATTTCGTTGTCTGTTCAACTTGTCGGCATTCGATAAGAGGGTGTGTCTTTCAGGTGTCTATCAATCACAAGGGTTTACGAGGGATTCACGTAAACAAACATTATTATAATTTATTGCTATTTATATTACATTTTGTAAATGGATACAGATTTATACGATCCGATATATTAAATTCATATTTTATGGTGCTATTACTAGGTAGGTACTTCGTTGATAATATTATGAAGGAATCTTTTTTCGTTCACATTTCAATAGGATCGATAGATCACAATTGCCACTGGTCGGAGGGCGGCTTACTCCTTTTGCCAAGGTACCCATTCGAGAACCTTTCTTCTCCACCAGTTGTTAGTCGTCCGAAGAATCCGTTTACTTCTCAGTATCAAATAAAATCTTGAATTTCAACCCACCAATCCTTTTTTTACATAATAATATAGAAATTAAGTAGCAAAAGAACAAAAATGTAACCTCAAACAGTGATACAACCATATCTGAGGATGCATGCGGGTGCTTTGCTACTCATAAGATGTTCGCCTCAAATAGAATATATCAACCATACCTCCCCAGCCGAACACATGACATGAACATGCGGCTTGACGAGTACCTACGTACGAGTTACTTAATGGCTCCATAACATTCTGTGTAGAAAATTACTCAACTTATACGTTATTGAGGGAACAGCGCCAAAGTAGGGCGTTATAATTATGCTGTCATCGATGTATTATTAAATCTTTTAACCATAATAATAGGCTGCCGCGACCACGAACATACACTGTGAATTATTTTACCCTGTACGATTAAATAATCGTTTGAAATGATGAATTATTCTATACTTTATTAAATGATGGTTTTGTAGAGCGTAGTCCTTTGCAAAACATGTAGTAAGATACTATAAATGGTATTACTATACTGTATTACGATGAATAACACTATAGATAGTCTGCATTACTCTCTGAAAATAAAGGCATTGCTAATTCAAAGAGCTAATAAAAATGTGTTCGCCATTTTGGATTTTAAAAGGGATTTAATATTCCACGCCAAACTCAACAAATAGTAGTTTTTTAGTTATTTTTTTTGGTAATTTTTAGTTTTAAGTCCATATCACGGTAACTTCTGGGCCGATTTTGATGAAACTTTTACCATTCCCTAAGTTGAACAAAACGCAAACAAACAAAAAAGGAACGCACACGATCTATCAATTAGTTTAGGAGATATACGAGGACAAACATATCTACATACATACACACATACACACATACATACATACATACATACATACACCCATGAAATTTGGTATTCTTGTTTGGAAGCCGTAATATACCAACATTATTACATACACACATATATACGTGTCGAATTGATAACCTCCTTTTTTGAAGTCGGTAATAAAGAACAATTAATTTCACTTCAACTCCGGAATTCAAATAGTTCTAACAACAAGATATAATAAGTCATAACTCAGTTTAATCTAGAATACTAGGTTCCGAAAAGCATATTTTCGGAAGCTAAATATTTCTTGCAGTCCAAGTTAACATAGCTTAAAGTCGGATGTTACAATTAATCATTCCGTTATAATATTCCCGGGAATTTAAACTGGAAATTCCGAGTAATATTTCGGTGTCAGTCCACTTGTTGGCTTTTGATAAGAGTGTCTATTCTGATGTCTATCAATCATAGAGTTTAAATTATTTATCTGTTGTCGTCACTTCTATAATATTATCATAATTATCATAAACGGGAAAGTTTGTTTAAATTTGTGAAAAGGCAGGGATTTATTTTCAAAACAATAGTAACAGGAAGAATATTGTGTCTTTTAACACAAATGACACACTATAGTTTCGGGTGACAACTTTCCAGTACAGATGGTGACAGGGAAATTAGTCTGGAACGAAGGAGATGCTGTGAGAGCCGAGATTGGAGTATCAACTTGTGTAATCACAGTAATAGGCATGATGACTAATTTTCAAAAACTCTTCTATGATATTCAGAAGTTTCTATTATGTCTAAAATATATCATATTTTTGTAGAAAATTAAGGTTTTTGTGCAATAAAAGTACATTTAAATTTTAATTTTCAAATTTATTCCAAAACGCTCGCCCGTGTCATGGCGTCTGTCATTGCGCCACGGCTCAGTAAAAAATTCCAGATCGCGTATAATATGCTTACGAAAAAAATGACGTTAACTAAGACGTGACGTAAATTGACGTAATTCGATTTGATGGGTGTTTAAGCTATCATGGCGGATTGTTGTATTTTGTAGATTTATTTTAACAAATAAATTATTAATCTCGACATTAATAAGAGAATAAATACATGTTTCAAAATCGTTGAATCCTATTTCATTAGATCAGATAAATATTTTGGCGATACATGATTACTGTCATCATGCCTATTGTGTGCCGTGAACGTTGTATCAGACACGGGTATATTGGAGATATTGGAGAGTGATTGTGGTGTTGTTCAAGTAGATTCAGTTGCCACCTCTTATTTACCTTTTCATTGCTCGATAAAACTCTGAAAGTAATTTTAAAACAAGTTTTTTTTTTCTATTTAATTTAATTAATTTATCAATACAAGATGCGTGTTCGTCAAAAAATGACCCGTTGGTCGGTTGTGGATTACCAACACATTCGCAAATGATGACATTTCAGAAGAAATAATAAAAAAATATCACACTCATAGCCCCACACTAGGATTCCCTGTGTCGTGGGTGCCATGGACACACACAAGACAAGAACACAACACACCCAGACCAGAAACAGAAATTCAAATGCATCATTCAAATCTCTGCTCTGCTGGGAATCGAACCCAGGATCCTCCGCGCAGCGCACCGGTGTCTTAACCACTGCGCCACTCAGATCGTTTCAGAAGGAAAGAAAAAAACACATTGTAAGTACAAAGAATTTACTAGATAAACCTAACATTCACATCATGTATAGTTAACTGCTTACAACACTGTGTATGTGTGTCAATATATCTGTGGGTGTGTAGGGGTGTGAGTGTGTAACTGAGTGTATACATTATGTCTATGTAATATATAGCGGTGATAGCCCAGTGGCTTAGGATTCGACCTCGAATCGAGGGGTCCGGGTTCGAATCCCAGTGGCATGCACCAATGACTTTGTAAAAAAGTTATGTGCGATTTATAAAATTAAATATCACCCGCTGTTACGGTGAAGGAAAACATCATGAGGAAACCTGCATGCCTGAGAGTTCACAAAAACAAGTTCTCAAAGGTATGTGAGCCGCAGTAGTGGTGCGTGGTGGACGGCGGCCTACATCCCTCTTATTGTGAGAGGAGACCCGACCCTATAGTTGGGTCATTAATGGGTTACTGACAATATGTATTAGCAAATAACTTTTTTACGTTGGTACCCAATGGGATTCGGACCCGACCCCTCGAATAAGAGGTTGATCTCTAAAACACTGGGCTATCACCGCTACGTATCAATAATGTGCCTTAATTTATGGATAGCCCTTTAGTTTGTCATTTAAAAGTTTAACAAAACAGTTAAAAGAGTACAGTTTGCATTCGATTACGAAAGCTGATGACATGATATAAACACGAAGCACTCGGATACGGAAAGCAAAATTTTGGAAGGCCTACGTTCTACCTTGCAAAGACTAATGTATATTCCCTGACGCTAAAATTTTTAGGCCTTTTAATCCCTTACGTTCGGGGACCCTCTTAATACTCAATCGGTTTTTACGACACCCCAATTAGCTCAACAAGCTTTTATCTAGGTAACCTAAAATGCCTTTATCTACCGATCGTAAAAGTTGCACACTTATGAGTTCAGGGCGGGGGTAGCTAAAACTAGCTAACTGTACTAAAATTTGCCTTTTAGCTTTATCAAGCAGGCTGGTTGTCAAAATATTCATGTGATATCAGCCAGAAGTTATTATTCATGTATCTGAATAAAGAGTTTATATACATTGAATGATGAATTTAAATTTCTGTTTCTGGTCTGGGTGTGTGTCCATGGCACTCACGATATAGAAATCCTAGTGTGAGGCTATGACTGTGAAGTGTTTTTAATTAGTATTAAAAACACAATAAGCAATTTTGGCCAACAGTAAGCCGTTTGTGAGTTATCCCACAGCGAATCAATAATCCTAAAAGCACGTTAGCCTACGCAATTAGTATCTCCATTACTACTATAATCCACGCACACAAAACCGCGGAATCGTTAAATTAACGTCGATTATCGACGTGACATATTGGACTAACCACATGTTGACATCACGCAATACCAATTTGTGTAGGTATCAGTGGCTTTCAGTATTGGTCAATATTTAAGTAGCTCATTGAATAGCATTCGTTAAACTCATACAATAGTTACATGCAAATATCTTATCGGCTATTGTATGGAATTCGCATACCTACTAGTTCACACATATTACTATTTCCATTCTAGAGTAGGTAACTATACTTCTTTTTATGATTTTCCGAGTTTCTTTCGTGTTCAACTGCCGTCATGTTTTGGTAATTTTGGTAATGTCCATAGGATTAAATTGGAAAAGTCTCAAAAATTGCCATTACGAGACCGTTATGATTACACTTAATGTTCTCACAATGGCAAATTATGGTATGGTGTGATAGCTACTTTTAAAATTAAATATCACCTGCTGTTACATTGAACGAAAACATCGTGAGGAAACCTGCATTAGGCATGCAGAGTTCACAAAAAATGTTCTCAAAGGTATGTGAATTCCACCAACCCGCAGTACGCCAGCGTGGTGGACTAAGGCCTACATCCCTCTCATTGTGACATGATACCTGACCCGGTCATCAATGGGTTACAGACATGGTAGGTACTTAAACTAATCACTCAGGTGGCTTACAAGTTCATGATAGTACTTCAAAATCACAAAACCTTACAAAATATATACTTAATCGTAGTCACACAATTGAATATCTAAGGGTGTTTATCCAGTTTGGAAGTCCCAACTAATGAGACGCGGGGGTACATAATATATGTGCGTCACTTGTTCCAACAAGACAGAGGGGAACGAATGCCACATAAATCAGAAACACCCAGCTTCCAAAATTTATGAGCACGCTAACAAGACGCCCTGATATGTTTACGAAAATTTATTTATTTATTTACCGACTTCAAGAAAGGAGGTTATCAATTCGATGTATGAAACTGCACACTATTTATGTACATAATATAAGTTGTCCTATTACGGCTTCCAAACAAGTACCTATACCACATGTAATGGGTGTGTGTATGTATGTATGTATGAACTGATATGTGGAGATATGCGAGGGCAAATATCTACATACTATGTAGATATTGACATGTAGTCTATGTAGTAATTCACAGATCGTGATTGCTGTTTTTTCAAATTAGGGAATGACCTATACCAAAGGTCATGAATGTATGTATGTATGTATGTACGTATGAACTGATAATCGGAGATATGCGAGGGCTAACATATCTACATACTATGTAGATATTGACATGTAGTCTAATATTGACCAATACTGAAAGCCACTGATACCTACACAAATTGGTATTGCGTGATGTCAACATGTGGTTAGTCCAATATGTCACGTCGATAATCGACGTTAATTTAACGATTCCGCGGTTTTGTGTGCGTGGATTATAGTAGTAATGTAGATAATAATTGCGTAGGCTAACGTGCTTTTAGGATTTTTGATGCACTGTGGGATAACTCACAAACGGCTTACTGTTGACCAAAATTGCTTATTGTGTTTATAATACAAATTAAAAACACATCACAGTCATAGCCTCACACTAGGATTTCTATATCGTGAGTGCCATGGACACACACCCAGACCGGAAGCAGAAATTTAAATTCATCATTCAAATCTCTGCTCTGCTGGGAATCGAACCCAGGACCTTCCGCGCAGCGCACTTAACCACTGCGCCACTCAGGTCGCTTTTAATACCGCTCATTGAATAACTTGCGTACATTATTATTGTACAATATATTGTATGTAATTGTAACAAATACAATGATGTTTATGTTACTGTGATTACCCAAAGATGTATTTCGTAAAGATATCTTAAATTCGTCGGGTCAGAAGTGTCGATTCCTACATACGACAAAAATTCATTTAAATTCTAAATACTATTTTGTCGGGAATCAAACCCAAGACAACGCAGAGCAAATTGCCACAGTGTACCATCGTCGTTCGTTATGCATCGTTACATCTGCAATTGAGGTCGCATATTACGTAGCTTTAAGTAAAACACGTACCTAATCCAAATTACAACTCGCGTGTGTTTATACATTAACATTCGAGACAAGAGTATAGAGATGTTATAATTATTCAAATTATATCTAAGCTTAGTTAGATATAGTACCCATATTATACTCTGTCTGAATTTCAGCTATCTGGGACTTAACTCAGGCACGAAGCTTACATTTCACAAAGTAAGCGTGTTAGAATTGTACTAATTTATATCGTGATAATGATACCTACTTTGTCAGTGATACTAACTGGTCTAGCGGTGATAGCCCAGTGGCTTAGAATTCGACCTCGAATCGAGGGGTCCGGGTTCGAATCCCAGTGGCACGCACCAATGACTTTGTAAAAAGTTATGTGCGCTTTATAAAATTAAATATCACCTGCTGTTACGGTGAAAGAAAATATCGTGAGGAAATCTGCATGCCTGAGAGTTCACAAAAAAAAATGTTCTCAAAGGCATGCGAAGTCCACCAACCCGCAGTAGGCCAGCGTGGTGGACGGCGGCCTACATCCCTCTCATTGTGAGAGGAGACCCGACCCTGTAGTGGGTCATTAATGGGTTGCTGACTGACTGACTGGTCTGAACCTTTTTATCTTAGTATAACTTTCACACCAGGTGGCCTGCATACCCCTTCACTATGCAACTAAACCGTCGTAGAGCAATCCATTCCCTATGTTAGGTTATTGAAACTGACCTTCAGTGTACAAAACTTATGAATAAAAGCTTTTTGTTAAATAAAGAGATGTTATCTAACAGCAGCTAAACGTTATTGTAGAATTGTAAGCAATAAAATAATAATTCCGTATACAGTACGCAATGTACTCGTACGTATTTACATTAAAATAAACATTACGATTCTCTGCACAGCAGTTAACGTAGCGTAACATGCAAGGAATTTCCCGGGACGGTGTTTAATTAGTTAAATTATAACACTAACTTATACTAAATAACGGATCTTATTACCTTGGTACACGAGTTCGCAATTAAAGCAATCAACACTACGAGATTTAGAGCTCGTTTCATTACTAACTAGCTTTTACTCCTGACGTTCACTACATAGTATAAAACAAAGTCACTTCCCGCTGCCTTTCTGTTCCTATATATGTATATGTATATATGTACGTATAATAGCGGTGTATGTATGTATAATAGCGGTGATAGACCAGTGGCTTAGAATTCGATCTCGAATCGAGGGGTCCGGGTTCGAATCCCAGTGGCACGCACCAATGACTTTGTAAAAAAGTTATGTGCGCTTTATAAAATTAAATATCACCTGCTGTTACGGTGAAGGAAAATATCGTGAGGAAACCTGCATGCCTGAAAGTTCACAAAAAGATAGTTTTCAAAGGTATGGAAGTCCACCAATCCGCAGTAGGCCAGTGTGGTGGACGGCGGCCTACATCCCTCTCATTACGAAAAGGAGACCCGACCCTGTAGTGGGTCATTAATGGGTTACTGGCTGGCAATATTTATGTATGCTTAGATATTTAAAACGACGCAACGGATTTTGATGCGATTGTTTTTAATAGATGGAATGATTCAAGAGGAAGGTTTATATGTATAATACATGCATATAAAGTTTGGATAATAGCCAAAATAATTGGCAGAGCGAAGTCAGCCGGGTCAGCTTGTTTTATGATAAAGACAATATTTTTTTTAAATTGTTATTAGTGTTGTTCAATTTAGAATTAATTATTAAATATAACTCCATCAACCCGAATTAGAAAAGTAGATTAGGCTACCGTGGTGGACCAAGGCCTACATCCTTCTCATTGTGAGAGGAGACCCTGCATTAGGTCACTAATCGGTTACAGTAAGCAATATTCCTGTAAACTATCTGATCTTAACACAATATATTTGAAAAAGATACTGTTTTTAACATTAAAAAGTTTTGACTATCCTTATTTATTATTACGAGTATTTTCCAGACGAAACAGTACATTTTATCAGTCCTACACACTATGAATAACTTTAGACGTTGCTCACAGTAATTAAAAAGATATATTTGAGTTGCTACGCGTATTCGTAGCACTTTCAAGCGCTACGAGATGTCTACGAGATACAGATTGCTACCGTAGAGGTAATTAATAAAGGATTTATTTTTGCGAATTAAAGTATGCTTTTACATACTAATTATAATTTTATAATTATGGGCTTTTGATAATAATAGGATGTTGTTTTTTAATTGTCATAATGTTCTGTTTTATTTGTAATATTTGTCATACACACGATTTATACGTTTTATACGAACGACATTAGTATGAAAAATAACAGACACCCTGACATACATATTAATGACTGACGGTTACCGTACGAATACTGTGACGATAACATTCATGCTCGCAGCACAGATGAAATAGCTACTATATTGCCCTCTTAGCTAAAAAGTTATCCTATCTTTTAATACCGTTAGCTGAATGCAAAGTGGATTATGGACAGGTTTAAATTTTTCCGGCTAACTGTAATTAAATTTTATCAAGTTAACTCTAGTATATTGCTTAAACAACTGCCTGAGCATTAGCGATACCTCGGTAATTAAAAACATTTTGGAATTTTCACTCACTTGCTTTTTAAGCGCTACGAGATATGAATATGCTACGAACTGTAGAACATGTTAAGTATGTATGTAAAGTTTAAACGGGTTAAAAGGGTACCTAAAAATTATTGTTTATTTTTTTATTTACATTAAAAATAAGTAATTACTTTCACATAAAATGTCACTGCAAACGTAACGATACTTAGAGTATAATTACAATAATTTCTCATATCAACCCTTTGTTGAAATAAAATAGAAATTGTAAAGATACATACTTAGAGTAATTAAAACATACATCTGAGTGATTACATACACTCTTAGTTCTTTTCAAATCGCTACGAGATATTCTCTACGATCCCTAGTCAACAAACAAGTTTTTAATTAAACGAACTTGTATATATCGTTTTTTATGTAAAATGGAAAATGTAACTTAAAATTATTATTAAATTTTTCACAAAAACTACATGCCTGTATCATAGAATAAATTAGAAATATTTAACCATTTCGCCGCACCGTGAGTCACATGTGATACATACCCATTGTTTAATTATTGTGTCTATTTACGAATATTGGACAGGCAAAGTGTTAAGACTCGTTACAATATATTTTGTTTCTATTGTAGAAAAATTTTGTAGTTAATTTTGAGACGAAGGTTTCATTATCTCCCTTGTGATCGAATTTTAGCCTCAGATGATCATTTGTCCTTCTTCAAATAAATGTTAAGGATAAGCAACTGTAAACCTGACCTCAAAAAGGGTGGGCTATTTTCTTTACAACATCTTTTATAATAAATGAATAGCCAACCGATATACAAATTACTCGATATTTAGTGATCACTGCAGTCCATGAATAGTAAAATAAATAGTAAAATAGTATAGAAACCTGAATTTGTAGATTAATAACATGCTACTCATAAGGAGTAACATGATTTCCCTAAATAAAATGCCAAAAACCATCCTTTTTATCATTAAACAAGCAAGCTAATTTGTGCACAATTCTATAGAAAATAATTCTGTAATATGTTTTATGGTACCTGGTTATAATAACAAGTTGGAACAACCTCGTAGGTGCAATTACTACAATTGTACTTTACCAAGCCAAAATTTGCCTTCCACAAATTAGAAATACAAATTTTAATATTGAAGGTACGGAAGGATTCTACAAATTATATTACATGTTATTACGCTCGTTTGCTACGTGCTACGTGCTACGTGCTACGGTGCTACGGCGCTACGCTGGTACAAAATACGAGCAATGAACATGCTACGAATATTCTACGATTTATACAAATTAATGGTTACTTTAAATTTATTACGGTTTATTAACGGTCATATAGAAATTTAGCAATAGAGCTATTAGTGTTCAGATGTATAAAAGAAGTTAGCAAAAACCCAGCTGCTTAAAAGTCAGTCTAAAAAGGTATTACATAGTCTAGTAAGTCAGTTACATACATCTAGTAATATTAATATCGTAATCGTGGTCATATACTATATTTTTCACTATATTTTTCCGAGTAAACCGTCAGCGGAGGCCATAGTCGGGCAAATACTATGAAAATTTATAAAAATTGTTAATTTTAGGCAATATTGTCAGTCATGGGTACTTGCTATTTCTACATTGGTGGTTCTACATTGTTTGGTATTTAACTTTTTAGACATAATTGGGTAATATATGCCATAAAAATATACAAAATGCGCGAACTATAGCAAGTAGGTAGCACATTTAAGTATCAATTTATGCAAAGTAACGCCTGATTTATTCAAAACTTGAAAGCATTCAATTTGCGTCAAAAAATAAATAAATTTACTGGTAATGCATTTCCAAAATTGTTAGTTTGGTTTATTTGCGTATTTGGCATTGCATTTTACGAAATTTCCAGTAAATTAAATTCCGGTTTGTTCCTTTAAATTTTAAATTATGTACATTTTAGAACAACTATACTGAAACAGAAACTGAAATAGGTATATAGGCCTTAGTCCACCACGCTGGCCTAGTGCAGGTCAATGCCATGAGGCATAATACAGTCTATTATACGAAAAACATAGAGTTACAACTCCAGAAAGAGTCTGTCAATTTATTCAAGCTCGTAATCTTTTCTCGGTCGTTTAAACACACGTCATAACATGGAAATAACTTCGGACATTAAATCAAACCCACATATTTACCGTTCGGAACTCGAGCCCTTTTCGTCAATCTCCAAACTTCACTATTTTACGACTCACTAAAGCGAGAAGCTTCCAAGTTTTTCCCTCTTGACATTACTATGCCTTATTGCGTTGGCATAGAGTTCAATTTAAAAGCATTTAAGCGGCACATTTGAATACGTTTACCTTATTGAATAGTTGAAAGGTTATCATAAAATGATTCGAGATTCTGAAGGGTAGGGATGACCAAAAATGTGTTGTATCGATATATCCCATCGTAACTATCGTATTCCTGTGCATCAATACGCGAAAATTAATTTTGTATCGATAGGTATATCTTATCGTATTCGTAACGCATGCTTTTTTATTGATTTGCGAACTTTGCGATTTAATTAGTGTTTTTTTAATGAAAGCGGGTATTTTTATGGTATTCTTTCATTTTTATACGTAAAAAGTTTAATTCTTATTAAGAATTAAGAATAAAAAAAAGGTTCGACGGCACTATTAATCATCATTTCGCAATGATGTTACAGGAATTTTCGAGTTATAAAACTAAAAAAATGTGGTAGTGTGACGATATTTTAAAGTATCGAAACGTATCGTATGGTCAAAATGTCGTATTAAATATCGATATATCGTATTCTGCTGTATCAATATTTCGATATATCGTATCGTAATAGGCACCCCTACTGAAGGGTCGGTTAGTAAATACTGCATGGAATATTCGCCACACTTGGTTTCACTTATGGAATTTCATGTTTATAAATAGTTTGATAAACGGGTTTATATATTATATACGTAGAAGGTATATTGGTTGTGGAGTGGAGTCAAGCGTTGCTACAAATTACAAACAACAATTCTATGAAAATGTATTAATGGGTTAAAACAATGTGAAATCGAATTAATTGCATTTATTATTATTGATTGTATGCAGATTTTAATTGATGTCTATTATAATAGCATACCTATATTGTGCGCCAATATGGCAGGATAGGACGATTTCATTTTTACACAACATGGAAACTGTTCCTACGTCTTACAACAAAATCTATAATAATATAAAATTTACACACTAACATACTTAATACAATTACAACGTATTGATGAGGAAGGAGTTATGAGAATGAGGAAGAGGAACGTTTGGAGTAAGGGAAAAAGATTTGAAACTACATAAATAAATAAATCGACTGGCTAGGGAATCCTAGCTATTCCCTTTGACGTGTGAACCATGGACTCACAAAATTCCTCATAAATTCCTCTTAATTTAAGAGGAAGCGGAAGGATGAGGAATTTTTCAACTTTCCTTAAGAGGAAGAGGAATCCTCATCAACACTGTTACACACTAACAAGACAGTAAAATTTATTTAATGGAACAGAATACAACAATCAATATAAAGAATTACGGCCTAGTGCGAGTTCGTCCACAACAATTAGTCAATAACGTTCACTAACGTTGTAGTATCAACCCTGACTGTTGCTAATTACCCACCCCTGTCTGTGTTGTCCGGATGTTGATTTACAAACGGTCCGGAAACCCCTGCCGAGGTCCATTGAGTTAATGTGATATATTGCGTGTGGATAGCCCGTGTGTATAATACTTATCGGTTGGCATTACTATTAGATCTTTGTGTTGGTGTTGGTGTTGCATTAATGACCCACTACAGAGTCGGGTCTCCTCTCACAATAAGAGGAATGTAGGCCACCGTCCACCACGCTGGCCTACCGCGGGTTGGTGGACTTCACATACCTTTGAGAACATTTTTTTGTGAACTCTCAGGCATGCATGTTTCCTCACGATGTTTTCCTTCACCGTAACAGCAGGTGATATTTAATTTTATAAAGCGCACATAACTTTTTTCAAAGTCATTGGTGCGTGCCACTGGGATTCGATCCCGGACCTATCGATTCAAGGTCGAATTCTAAGCCACTAGGCTTTCACCGCTTGCTTGCACTTAGTGACTTGCTATTAGTGACTCTAAATTCATACGTACCTCAAAAGATATTTAGGGGAGAAGTGGCGTGAAAGAGCCAGGTTTTGAAGGACCACGCATTATTTCGGAAGTTGAGGAACGTACTTGGTTGGAATTTTTTTTGTGGGTGTTAAAATAAAGGGGATTATTTCTGTCTGTCCCCCAATTTTGTCCCCTAGGGGTGACAAATAGGAATAAAGGTGCCAAAACATTATATTTTTCAATGTAACGGATAATCCTAAGACTTGTCATCAGAGTAACACTTGTAACTACACCACCTTTTGTAAAGAAAGGTCCTTTTTTTACTCCCATAGACTGGCCTAAAGGGGCTACATGCGTTCCTCGTTTGAAACACACAAATAATTTCACACACACAGCAAAAGTAAAAGAGCGTTTATGTGTACATAAATACAGATAAAGCCATTGTTGTCGCGAACAGTCATTACCGACAGTCAAACCGATGTTGCTGACAGGATGCGTTGCTGACTAATTGTTAACGACGCTCATTTATCTGACGTAGATATAGGATGAGGGGAGTTATTTGTTATGTATGTAATGGTGGAGAAGATAGAAGTATGAATACATAAGCAGATTGGAAACGGAAAGTAAAATTTATCTTTTTTACTGACTTTTGTTGTTTTAACCCATTAATGACCCACTTCAGGGTCGGGTCCCCTCTCACAATGAGAAGGAGAGGCCGTCGTCCACCACGCTGGCCTACTGCGGGTTGGTGGACTTCACATGCCTTTGAGAACATTTTTTTTTTGTGAACTCTTAGGCATGCAGGTTTCTTCAAGATGTTTTCCTTCACCGTAACAGCAGGTGATATTTAATTTTATAAATCGCACATAACTTTTTTACAAAGTCATTGGTGCGTGCCACTGGGATTCGAACCCGGACCCCTCGATTCGAGGTCGAATTATAAGCCACTGGGCTATCACCGCTGTTCGAATTCTAAGCCACTGGGCTATCACCGCTGTGATAGCTTAGAATTCGATGTGTGTACCGACTTTTAGAAGAGTAAAAAAAATTGTCTACTATGCAGTATGCTGTGTATGGGTGTGTGTAGTAGCGGCCTTGATTAAACTCAGACTAAGGCTACAGGTACAAATTACATGCTGTTTCACGTTTATACACTGTGTCCGATACTAAACTAGCGATAATTTCAAAACATAAAATAGACCAATTTCACCGACATGAAACTCTCCATGAGATATATCTCTCCTCTTGCAATGGCAGCCATTTGAATTTTAATTATTTTATGTTGGTCTGCGAAAAAAATCGATTTTTTGTTATCCACTACGTAGCTAAAGGTTTACTTCTTATTATTTTATTATTCGCCTATATTTTGTCCCCGTCCCTTCTTGATCGAAAGTTCCGTACCTCCGTTCACACGTCACTTCATATCGCAAAACTCTATCCCGAAAAAAGCGTATAATAAAGTATATAAAGCCCGGTCCTTTCTACCCGTCTTTTTATTGAAAAAATGTTTTCCTGTAAGCACAAAGAGAAAAGGCAATGTTAGGCAATTTAATAAAACGCATCAAACAGATGTTTTAGATGTAGGGGTTGCGAGATGACCTCAATTGGTAAAGGTTTGGGTCAGAATTTCTATCAGGCCACCTGTTTTAAATGATCACTGGCCCTGTATGAAATCTATGTCCATGTCACAGTCATGTCATACGACCTCAAATATGAAAGATACCCTATTTTAGGCTGTACAATGTGTTGCTTCTCATCCAAGAATTTAGATAAGAATTGGTATAAAAGTTTGTTGATATATAGTACCAGGATATCAAGCATTAATCGACCTCAAAACCGGTGGGAGCTCATGAAGAAGAAACTCGGATAGGTTAAATGCGCGTCAGTTAAACCATTACATTAATTCAAATGCTTATACTATACTTATTAGTAGCTGTGTTCGCGACTTCGTCCGCGTGGAATTCCAATTATAAGTAAATAAAAAATTGTGAAAAATGTTATTTTGGTATACCTATGTACCGTGTATACATGCATGTATATGTCATCAGTAACCCATTAATGACCCACTATAGGGTCAGGAGACCCGACCCTATAGTGGGTCGGGTCTCCTCTCTCAATGAGAGGGATGTAGGCCTTAGTCCACCACGCACCACTACTGCGGGTTGGTGGACTTCACATGCCTTTGAGAACATTTTTTTTTTGAACGCTCAGGCATGCAGGTTTCCTCACGATGTTTTCCTTCACCGTAACAGCAGGTGATATTTAATTTTATAAATCGCACATAACTTTTTTACAAAGTCATTGGTGCGTGCCACTGGAATTCGAACCCGGACCCCTCGATTCGAGGTCGAATTCTAAGCCACTGGGCTATCACCGCTATATATGTATTTAGTAAAATGCGGTTATTTTAATATTACAAACAGACACTCCAATTTTATTTATTAGTATAGATGTATTACACTCACGAAAGTTTTGATGAAAAAAAAATTGTTTAGTTGTATGATTTTTCATACAACACCAAAAAGTAGACGGCATTTTGTCGTGCTTTTAATTGTTAAACAATGTTATAATACCTACTTAATTATTTTTTAATCATATTATTGTATAATCCAACTGGTTTATAGTAAAAACGAATAGTCTACGGCCGAGCAAAATCAATTTGCGTTGTCTAAAGTCATTGTTTGGTACATCACTTCAGCTTTGTAATATCTTAATGGCACCCTGATTGATAGTGAAAATCTCGCCTTTAGAGGGCTGAACAGAAAATTCAAGCGAGTATTGACTAAAATAGAATTGTTAGGGTATTCCTACTACTAATGGCTGCAACACTTTACGTTACACTTTACACTTAACACTTTCTGTTGCTATTGTTGTCACTTTTGGGCACTGGTCTCTTCCAACAACAGGGAAAGGCTTGGAGCATACTCCACCACGCTGCTCCAATGCGGATTGGCGGAGAATCGGGCTAATGGCCAACCTGGTTCGGATGTTTTCAAACCGCCCATACGGCCTCCGACAAGGTTTAACGACTGCTATCGTATAGATAACAGGACCGGGTACCATTGGATCTTGTACGCTAAACCGCTATTGCGTTCAACCTTTATACTAATACTACTACTACTAACTTACTTAATGTTTGGACATACTTAAGTACGACTTATACTCGTATATCGTAAGTCGTACTTAATAATATTATTATTTTATTATTAAGTACGAATTACGATATTTAATTATATAAAACGCTCATAGCTTTTAAGAAACTCATTGGAGCGTGCCACTGGTATTCGAATCCCAGCCATTCGAGTGAGAGGCCGAATTCTCAGCCACTTGCCTATTGGTAATGCTTATCGAATCGTTTTAGCTTTCAATAGAAACTAAATACTGAATTCTACGGATAAAACAGACCACATCGAGTGTAAAATAAATATTATCCCTTGCATGATTTTCTCAGATAACTCTTCCATTGTTGAAGGAGGAATATGGAACTGTTTAACATTTCAGCATTCTCGGGATATTTTCATATATCTAGAGAATACGGGTAAGATCGTATGAAGCGTTCTGTTTGCTCCTCTTTGTATATGAAGTGTTTTATGTCTTCGTTGGCTCCGTATGTGATCTGTGCTGAATCGTTTATGGCTGATACAATATTATCTACATTTCTGAAAAGAAAAGAAAAGAATGCGTTTATTGTTGACTGTTACATGAGAAAGATGTTACAAAAATTATAATAAGTTAAGAACAGTCTACCCTATGCGGGCATACAATAATTATATCTTAAATAACTAATACTTAATTTTATGTTATAATTATGTTAAAATAAGTTGTGATCGTTTCTACAAAGGAATTTTACCTACCAGAAAAACTAATATTACAAATATGAACGTTAAAAGAAGATTAGGATAAGGTCTAAGGTTTAGTTTAAAATTGAAATTCAAGTGCCCTGATCAGGTTTATTTGACTCATTAGTGAAGTTTCAGTTTAATGGATGGTAATTTGAGGCGTTTTCATCAGTGATAATTGATTTGATAGGTCGTCAAAAGGATATCGTTGACCTCAAGAGGTGTTAGCCCAGTGATTTAGAATTCGACCTCGATTCGATCCGGGCTCGAATCCAAGGGGCACGCACCGATGACTTTTAAAAAAAAATTATGTGCGCTTTATAAAATTAAATATTATCACCTGCTGTTACGGTGAAGGAAAACATCGTGAGGAAACTTGCATGCCTGAGAGTTCAGAAAAAAGTTCTCAAAGGCATGTGAAGTCTACCAACCGGCAGTAGGCCAGCGGGGTGGACTTAGGCCTACATCCTTCTCATTGTGAAAGGAGACCCGACCCGCAGTGGGTCATTAATGGGTTACACACAATGGCTCACCTGATTTAATATTCCACAAAGCTAACAATTTTGCAATTTTCCCGCAATAAAGAAAGTGGAATTAAAATTCAATGACAACCTACACACATAAATTCAACTAAAGCCACTATTTATACTTAATTGCGGTATTATGATAATTTTTGACTAAATTTCTGCTTAATATATGAGAGTGCTATTCTCGTTTTGTAGTAGTACTGAGGTTATTTGCAAATGATTTTAAAAGAAGTCAAGTGATAGCACAGTGGCTACGAATTCGGCCAACTCGAGGGGTCCAGGTTCGAATCCCTGCACGCACCGGTGACTTACATAAATGTTACGTGCGCTTCAAATTAACATTTAATGTCACCTCTGCTGAAAAATTTAAGTTCTGATGGAAAAAGTTAAGCAACGTCGGTCGCAGTCACTACCTGGATGGGCGACCGCTAGTGGCGAGTTAAATACGCGCTTCCGTGCTTCAGAGGGCACGTCAAGCCGTCGGTCCCGGTTGTTATCGATACGATAGCAGTCATTGGACCTGTGGCCTTACTCTTGAAAACAATCTCAATTTCAATTACGATTCCGATCCATTCTGAACTTGCACATGATTTGGCACTCTTGAACGCAATCGGCATTATTGTTTGGCAAAGAAGATTGCAATGAAATGACACAATTTCATTTAGTTCTGTAATATCCGTTCAATATTGGAAAAATAAGGCGCTAGTGTGCAACAATTCCAATGACGATCGATCGGAATTTATTTCAAGAGTGACCCCACTGGTCAGAGGCCCTACGGGCAGATTGAAAAGAGCCGACGTTTCTTGACCAATTCGCATAGCAACACGGTGGAGTGGTGGTGTAACTTACCCTCATTCTTACCCCTGTTGTGGGGAGAGACTTGTGCCCAGCAGTGGGCTATAAAATCGTCGCAGTCATTTATACTAGTATCAACTAAAATACAGCGGTGACGGACTAATTTTAACCCGAATCTGTGTCAGTAGGTAGTGTTTAGTGGCTACTTGTTCTAACGATGAGAGAACGCGGTTGAGATTTCTTCATAATATACTCAAACTGTAAACAATCCACAGTAGTGATGAGAAAAACGAACGAACTTTGATGAGAAAACTTGAGGTATTTTGCTTATTTATCATTTTCAAAATTGTTTTTTTTTATGAAAATTTAATTTGATGTATCTCAACGTATAGGATCCTATCTTAAGGTTTTAGGTAAACAGCTGTTCTGAGATTTTTTTTTAAATTTTAATTGAGTAAGAAAAGGGAACGTTGGTTTCGGGCGTCCATGGGCTGCAGTGACCACTTAATATCGATCTGCAAGAAAAAAAAAGACAAGAATGCGTTTATTGTTGACTGTTACATAAGAAAGGTGTTACAAATGCCCTTTCGCTATTCAATTACCATATCAAAACTAAGACAAAGACAAAACATTTATTTACAAAAATGTAGGTAGGTATTGTTACAAATTCTTTAGGATAAAAATAAAAAAGATTTAGGATGAATGTAAATGTTTTTTTGTCTTCATTTCCAAATCTAACCGTAGTTTCGTTATAAATGTTTGTGTTACACCAAACACGACTCCTGTTTTCTTCGACTCATTAATTAGTTGGGTTTATCTGAGTTTATCCGTTTGTGATTGTTCAGGCCCAACTTTGACGGGTATTGGGATGCCCGACTTCGAAACGCTGACGGGCGTTTTTACCCTGAATGACCTATTTTTGGTAGTTCCCGTAAGTTTGGTATTTTGACTTTAATATGTGGCTTTATTCACTTGCATCTGTATCGTATGGTAAACTAGTGTTCTTTTTTCTTTTTCCATATTAAATACTGTGCTGTTAGCCTGTTGTGCTCGAGTCTCCTTTCACAATGTGAAGCATGTAGGCCTTAGTCTACCACACTGGCCTTGGGGGTTGGTGGACTTTACATGCCTTCCTTAAACAGCTATTACAAGGATTCGCAAGGATCTTCATCTTATTAGTATGTCTACTTATCAAGTTTATTATGTAGGATTTCTTTTATCCATTTTTTTTTATTTTATTATTTTTTGAAAAATATGCATTTTTTGGATGACCTGAGTGTTTCTCAAGTTTCCAGTGACCTCAAAAATAGGATCGTCGACCCGATACTTGTAGTGCTGTATCGATCCGCATTAAGATTGTATGGTTTCGATCCGATACAAATATCGACTGGATCGTATGCCCTCGACCTGATCTTCGAAATATCGGATCGGATCGTCGCATCCCTATTAAGACGTGTCGTAGTTTCCTGAAGCTGCCGTATAAAATTGAACTATTGCATCTAGTATCCTCATACACCTCACATGGTACCTGACTCACTCCAAACTCTCACTAACTAAAGCGGACAAAACCGATTTGGCAGCTCCTACAATTACCCGCTCAAATTTTGCCAAACGAGCAGTTATATCGCACGTGATAGTTACAAACTGATATATTGGACTCTGTTATCGGGAATATGATAGCCCAGTGGCTGAGAGTCAAGCAGTTCGCTTCAGACATTTAGATTCAACCGTTCAAGATTCAACCTTCAGACATTTAGTTTCCCGTCCAATGTTTTAAGTTGTTCGTTTTGAAATTACAATGTCACAGGAACTATTGTGAGGTAACCTGTATGCCTGAGAATTTTCTATAATCTTCAGAAACAGATATAGGGTCCAGAGACATATAGAGACATGTGGAGTCAGAGTTTGATTTTTTTTTGTTTTTCAAAATCAACGGGTTCGATTCTTGGCTAGGCATATTGATTTTTCGATTTCAATTATGCAGTTTTAGTTTTCATCAGAAATTTAGGCAATTTCTCATAGTTTCGGATATCCCCGTCCACGAAATTCACCCTGTATGAATCCTCCAGATCCGGACCTGTGTGCGCTCAGTTTAGCGCATCTGGAGGCACGGCAGTGCCCCCGCCAAGTCAAGCAAAAAAGCGGCACGACCGTAGCATCGATTCTCGAAGCAATTATTTATAATTCCATTGTATACTTATAACTCCATTGTAGGTAAAACTAGGAGCCTAAATTTTTAATAGCCAGGCAGGTATTGTTTATTATGCGTAAACGTACATATACGCACGAGTGGAATACTTACGAAATTGCGTCCGAACTGAGCGTGGCCTTACGTTTTTCAGTTTCAAGACGATTTTTACTGAATTAAAAGCTTTAAATTTGAACACACTTCAACTGACACAAACGGTCGGAGTGTCGATTTGGCAGCTTCTGCGCTCAAAGTTTGCCAAACGAGTAGTTACAGCGCTCGTTATGGCTACAAACCGACGTATTGGATCCGGGAATCGGGAAATATTCAGATTTGAATGATTCACTTTTGATTCTTCAGCTGTAAGACGGTTACTGCAGTTTCTACCATAGATTAAATCAAAAGCTAAGGTTTCTGCAACTGGATTTATGGTACTACGTTGGTATACACAAATATGCGTTGTATTTTTTGTGCCCCATCGCTAAGTAGAACATGATCTTTATGTCATTGAATGTACGGAGATATTGCTATTGCTATTGATAGAGCCTTGTCATATTTATAATAGAGATAGTCATTACATTTGAGAACTTTTTTGTGAGCTCTCAGGCATGCAGGTTTCCTCACGATGTTTTCCGTCACCGTAACAGCAGGTGATATTTAATTTTATAATGCGCACATAACTATTTTTACAAAGTAATTGGTGATTTCCTACCACCACTAGGATTTGAACCCGGTCCCCTCGATTCGAGGTCGAATTCAAAGTCACTAAGTTAATTAAGCTAAGTTAATATTTAGGATAAAAACCCAGACCACTCGAGGCTCACTCTTAGCCAGTGGGCTACCACCGCTATTTTTAATGTCGATTAACAAATAACTTGAGAAAAAAAACAAGGATTCTCATTTGAAGCATGGTCGTCAAACGTCAATCCCAATGTTTTCCGATGAAAGTAGCCGATGGGTGCTATATTAAATTTTTTGGCCTTCAATCTGAATTATATTACTGATATTGGTGTCAAAACCTGCCTTGAGCCGGAGTTTTAATAAAAGATCGAAATATTGGCCTCTTTGAGCGACCTTTTAGGTAAATTTTGTTGGCAAATATTCTGGTCACGACTCGATCACTATCTTTAGGTATGCGGCGATTTCTACCACTCAAGTGATTGAATCACAGGATCCTGAATCACGCTATAGAAGTTTTCTACATCACTGGCATATATATAAAACTCTGGCATATATGTAAAGAAAATCATAGCACTGGCTGATATACATACTTTATGGTCAGAGCTATGGTTTTCTTCTAAATTATGAAATATGATTTTGATATTCGGGATTTGAAGTCATTGATGAAAGTAATATATGTAATTTGTATTTTAAAATAACTATTTATTAATTCATTATTTACATGGAATAAAAACATTAAATGTTGTTTTATAATAATGTATATTCTTTAATTGGTATTTGAATAAAAACACAACTGCGTTTCTCTGCAATACGAAAGGATTTATTTAAAATATAATTTAACTTATTTACAAATATTATATACCTAACAACTAAAATACATTTCATATAATAACCAAAATAAACACTCACCTGCAATACGAAGGAAGCAACATTTAATGTTTTTATTCCATGTAAATAATGAATTAATATTAAGTTATTTTAAAATACAAATTACATAATATTTTCATCAATGACTTCAAATCCCGAATTCAAAATCATATTTCATAATTTAGAAGAAAACCATAGCTCTGACCATAAAGTATGTATATCAGCCAGTGCTATGATTTTCTTTACATATATATAACCATCGCCTATATAACCATAGGGTGATCTCCTACACCCTTTAACTAACTTATCTCAAAGTAAACAAACTAAGGTATTAATTAGGCACATCTTTTAAAGGGCCGATAGCCGGTGGAAAGAAGGTTTTTGAATGGCGATTACTGCCCTCAAAACATCGTAAGGTCGAATAATGAATATCCATATCCTGCAGTGAAAGAAGATGAGATATAAGGAAAGGTAGATAAATGAAAAATTCATTTCGAAATCTCAAAGTCTATAAACATAGAGGTAGTTACTTATTATGTAACTAAATTGGTAAATTTACGCCTCACGCTCATAGCCCCACACCAGGATTGCATGTGTCGTGGGTGCCATGAACACACACAAGACCAGAAACAGAAATTTAAACTTATCATTCAAATTTCTGCTCCGCTCGGAATCGAACCTAATACGTCTTACAGGTGGCTTAAACATTGCGCGATCGTCTCTTAGTCATCCAATAATAAGTTAAATCTTCTGAAGTCAGTAACCCATTAATGACCCACTACAGGGTCGGGTCTCCTTCTCGTAATGAGAGAGATGAAGGCCTTAGTCCACCACGCTGGCCCACTGCGTTCACATGCCTTTGAGAACATTTTTTTTTTGTGAACTCTCAGGTTGTAACATGCAGGTTTCCTCACGATGTTTTCCTTCACCGTAACAGCAGGTGATATTTAATTTTATAAAGCGCACATAACTTTTATTACAAAGTCATTGGTGCGTGCCACTGGGATTCGAACCCGGACCCCTCGATTCGAAGTCGAATTCTAAGCCACTGGGCTATCACCGCTATATATCTTCTGAATAAGTACCGGCAAAATACTGCTCTAAATGTGACAACACTGTAGAAAATTACGTTCTTACTCAAAAGTAACTCACAAAATGTCGCACAAAGATAAGGCAATAAAACATTTTGTTGAACAAGAGCCGTTAGAGTATTAAAAGGGCGTCTCTACAGAGAGTTACAGTTGAAGTAAGTTGCGAAATTAAGATAGGCGTTACAATAACGTTGTGAAACTGTTACATTGTTGTTTCGGAAGGACAAATTTATCTATGCTTTATGAACATTCATCATGAAGCTTTGAACATTAACTGAACTTTTAGCTACGTATATTTACCTGAAAAGGTGAATATTGCCGATTATCGCTTAATAACCTAGGGGTGCATTTGAGAACGTTTTTTTGTGAACTCTCAGGCATGCAGGTGGAATCCTCACGTTGTTTTCCTTCACCGTAATAGTAGGTGATATATAATTTTATAAAGCGCACATAACTTTTTAACGAACTCATTGGTGCTTGCCACTGGGTTTCGAACCCGGACGACTCGATTAAAAGGTTGAATTCTAAGCCACCGGGCTATCACCGCTTTCGTTGGATTTAAGTTATTATATTAGTATCATGCGGTGGCACTAAAGCCTTTTACACAAGTTTAACTTGTATTTTAAGTAGTCTCGAGTGGGCATGGGCGGTCGTGTTAGAGTCATGTATAAGATATGAGGCGGCGAATATAGAGCATACACAGTCCGCAAAGCTCTCTCCGGGGCATCTTAACACAGCAAAGAACTCTACGAAGGACTAACGCTGTGTTAGTTATTCTCTTTACTGTGTTGACTCTACATAAACACGTCAATAATACATAATGATTCTCTTGGAAATATATGAGCGCAGTGGATAAATAAACAGTAGAAGTATTAAGTAACATTTAAATTACACAATTATGTTCTTCGATAAAGTTCAACGACTGATATCTGATCTATAACAACTGGAATCAACGACTTTATGAATCTTGCATTAAATTCACTACCACCATCCAGGTACTGACCGCCCCCGACGTTGCTTGCCTGTTTCGACATTTGAAAAGAAAAGAAAATAATGCATTTATTGTTACAGTCAACAATAAATGCATTTTTTTCTTTTCTTTTCGAATAATTGCACGAGAAAGAAATTTAAATAACTTCAGAACCCTATGCGGATATTCAATAATTACTTGTGTCTTACATAACTAAAACTGAATACTTAATTTAACAGTCCAATTATTTATTTTTATGATCTATTCACGCAGTGCAACTACGCTTCAGATAAGCACACTTAAGTGTTTTAATTTACTTAGGTAACTGTAAATTTCAACACATGAATGTGGAATCTTAATTATAAACTTTCAAGTACCTAAGCTATTGAACAAAATTATTATTGTACTGGAAAAATCCTAAGAAATTCCTACATTCTTCGCTTTATTGCCTGAGTCTTGCCTCGTGGTTGAAGCCAACTTTAGATATAACAGTTCAAGAAACAAGCCTCGTATGTCAGAGTGTAAAAAAACTTGCGCAGAAAACATTTTGCAGTAGTGATCACAACCTCAGTGTGTTTCTAGGTTAAGGTATAAAAAATGTTTCGTATGTGAATTTGCCATCGTATGTCTGTAAGAAGGAGACCCGACCCTGTAGTGGGCCATTAATGGGTTACTGACATGTCTGTAACCAATTAATGACCCACTACAGGGTCGGATCTCCTCTCCAATGAGAAGGATGTAAACCTAAGTCAACCGCCACGCTAGTGCGGGTTGGTGGAATACACATGTCTTTGAGAAATTCACTTTACTTACTAGTCACTTTACTATATGATTCATAGATGTATAGAAAAGAAACGATTGATTTACGTATCTATGTGTAGTGGTATTGCTAAAACTCAAACTAAGGGCGCAGGTTGACTGACGTCCTGAAGAAGACAGTGGGAACCGTTTCCAAGGGCCCAGGCCTGTCCGTCAACCGAGGGAACGTCAATGATTTTTGTCACAAAAATGCAAGAATGCGCGATATTTCCACCATTCACAGTTAATTTCAAAATGTAATTCTTCTAAATTCTGCATTCACTACTGTCTGAAAATTTTGCCCACCTTCGAATTGTCTAAAAAATGAATTTTACTCAGCGCAAAAACAAAAAAAAGATAGTCAGTTGAATCGAAAAACTATGACGTCAGAAGACAATTCATTAAAAATATCTCAATTGACTCGCAGGACAAGCCTATTATCACAGAACGAATTGTGATAATTCATTCAAGTCTTAAATTTATTGCTATATACAAGAGCAGTCTAGGTTATTTACTCTACTGTGCCCACACCGATCAAACACTAGACAACAAAGGGTGATCGATTCGTCAGTTAGCGCCACAATGGCCCAATAAATAACATTCATAGCATCATACATCCAAGGTTTTACCAAAATACAAAAATAGTGAGTTTTAGCAATGCCGCTACTACACATATGTAGATACGTAAATCATACAGCTTATTACACAGTAGTCGCCCAGTGTAATAACCCAAATAAGGGTAAAAGATTTTTAGAAGAGTTAAAAAATTAATAAAGCTTTAGATAGATCACCATAAAAATTTATGTTAAATCATTAATATTTATTCTAATAAAAAACATTTGACCTTTGAGTTCAAAACTTAGTTGAAGTTCAGTCCAACACTTCTTAAAAAAATATTTTTCCATTTCCTCAAAAACACAGCTTAAAAGAAATAATATCGAAAAAATAACCACACATTTCCTTGAAAAAACACTTATAAAAAGAAATAATCCCTTTGCTTCTCTGCCATCAGAAAGCTTTAAACGCCTCGCAAGCCTTTGTACACTTTGTTCTAAATTACAGCTCAAAGTAGCTGTTCTTTCCCTTAGAAGTGAGAAAAAAGTGGGTTCGTTGCAATTTCTTAAGTTTCCGGAGCGTTACAACTTTGTGGTCGGGAGAGAAAAAGTTAATGTAGTACCGTGAGCTTGCCCGCTCTTGCATAGCTTGTTTTCAATTACGGCTTGAGTGGTAACGATGCAAGAGATCTTGGAGATGAGATACGCCAGTTGTTGAGCAGAAGAAAGACAAAGGAATCATTTTTATTGCAGTTTAGAGTTCAGATTATTGCGTTCAAACAAAGAGCCAGTGATTTTTCGTAAACAAAAACTATTATTATTTGAGGTTGGACGTGGTAGTCCATGTGATGGCCTACATGATGCCCTTTTGCTACTTAATTTTACTTCACTTGGCTATTTCTATACCCCATGTATAATTTAAGAAATTGTGAGGTGACAGTAGACTGATACTAACACACGCGATTGCTGTCACGCGTGCTCATTTATCGGTTAAAATCACACTGCAATATATTATTTATTTCATAATAATTGATTTTAAAAGAGTGCTGGGAGTTTTTTTCCGCCCGCTTTTTTCTCCTGGTCTACGATAGCCTGAGAGGCACCGAAAGCGGATGTAAGATATATTTTATAATATTCTATAATATATGACGTTCATTAAGTGTAGACAACTTGTACCTGACAATGAATAAAAGACTTTGATTTGATTTGATTTAAATTACTTTAAAAAAACGTCATATCCAACCCCAAAAAAGACGGCGGCTGTATAACCATGTAGCAGCTTAAAGATTTAGATTTAAGAGTTTAAACATTATCATCCATCTTGTTTACTTCTTGGAATGGCACCAGGGCCTGATGAATGGGAAAGAAATTTCAAAAATGTCGTACAATTTTCTTAGCACTCGAAAAGCAATCCTGCGACGTCCTCGGTAACGTTTTTCTGAAGTGAAATTTTTGCGATTGCTTTGTGTATTATTTTATTTGATAAGAATCGTGATCGCTTTAGGTTTGACGTACCTTTGAGAACACTTTTTGTGAACTCTCAGGCATGCCAGTTTCCTTACGATGTTTTCCTTCACCGTTACAGCGGGTGAATAATTTTGTAAAGCGCACATACCTTTTAAAAAGTCATTGGTTCGTGCTAGCAGGATTCGAACCCGGACCCCTCGTAAGAGGCCGAAATCTTAGCCACTGGACTCTCACCGCTTATTATCAACTCATATCAATTCATTTGACATTTCCAACATCAATACACCACATACTACTTGTTACATTCCCCGACACTATAAATCACGTATTAGTATAGCCACAACAATTGAGTTCGCTGCATTTGTGTTGTTTCGCGCGTGACATCTAACACGTCACGTGAAGCGGCATCAATCTCGCGCGCTTCAGCAAATGGAATGTAGGTGTCACGTTGCCTAAAGCCGCGTCAGTCAGCGATGGCATTAAGTGTTTCGATGTTAACATAGCATTTGTAGAGCTTTGTCCTGTGCTTTGAGCACGAACTTACGCAGTTACGTATGGTAATCGTATCGAGCATTGGTATGGGAAGATGTCAAGACAGACTGTAATATAACTTACTAATGACTGACTCCTTCGACGATAGGGTTCACACTCACGGCAATGAATTAAAAAAAACCTAATTGCACTCCGGGAGTGCCGGCAGAAGTGAAAACTTATAAGATGTGTTTTCTTGGTGATTTGGACGACAGTTCAATTAAAACACAGTTGAGTTTCTCTGTAAGAAAGGAAACGACATTTAAAATATTAAATGTCGTTTAATAATCGCAATGTCCAATCCAAAATCACAATAATTAAAGCTTTTTATTTTAGCTTTTTCTATAACAAAATACACTTATTATTTAATTTTATGAATGTCTCCTTTTGACAGTTTCCATAGTTCCATCTAATTAGACGCATTTTGTTTATGAATGTTTCCTTTTGACAGTTTCCATAGTTACTTTGACTTTTTATATGCTTATATGGCTGCGTCTCGTTTCGGTGTAGCAAGTTCAGAGATTTTGTCTCATCTAAAGATGCGTACCGCACTAAAATAAGTTTTCACTTCAATAACTGTCGATCCGTTTGTCAACCAACCAAAGATAATACCAAACTGTAGAATTTTAGCTTGAAACGGGTGCCAACATAACGCAATTTAAAATGATTATCCTCCAATGGTATGATTTCAAGTAATTCCGTCGTATTATTTTATTCTGTGCCTTTTCGCCCCAAAAAGCCGCTAAAAGCAAACATTTGTCCAGTTAACAGCTAAACTGAACGAATGTTGTTTTAGGCTTAATTAAAACACTGTGCTTTGAAAGGTCGCTTAATTTTTTCGCTTTAAACGGCAATATTAGAGTTGGATTAAACATTTTGAATATTGTTTTTTTTACACATTAATTGTTTTATACTATTAATCTTGTTACGTTTGTGCTTGTGAATTAAGACATATATTTTTCAGAAACGAGACTTTAGTCGGTAAAAATAAGTTTGCTATGAGCTAACGAACTCAATATCCTATTTCAATTTGCGTAATATACGGATTCTACGGGTCGTCAGTACTGGTAGGAGGGCGACCTGTGCTCCTTTTACCTAAACATGGTCGCTATTTGAGGACCAATTTTTTCCCCATCGGTTGTCAGTCCTGCGAACGAATGGTCAGTCCATTGCCTATTTAATTTGCAAACTTTGAGAGCTACGTTAGAGATGTTCAGCACCGATAAAACGATGGAATACCTGGAATGGCCCATCGCGAAATATTCGCTACGTGTCGCCAATATTTACGTGTTTATTCTACTCTCCTTTGATATCCGTCGCGTACCGTAAACATTTTGTATATTATGTGTGTGCTCTTTATTTCGTAATACAAACATTTTATATTAGCCCGAGTAAATAGAGCGGCACGTAATATATTCTTTTGTTGTTAATATATCTTGAAAGATGTGTTCGTTGGGTCGTATATGCTTAGATCGTAATATTTTTGTTAAAAAAATATCTCCCTTTTGTCGCTATGTTCACGCATGACAGTTACTGTTCACCTTCAAAAATAATTTTAGGCACAAGGGTTTCTGGAACTCATCAGTTACATTGTAGAATCAGATCTCCCTTTCATGATGAGTTAGTTCGCAATGCTAAAGTCCTGCCTATAAACAGCCACGCCCAACTTCAAATAGAGAAGAAATCCTATCTGAATTTTATACTGGTGCTTTGTTCGTCACGAGGACTAAGCCAAATAAAGTGCCTTCGGCAACCATACCTCCCCAGAAACAACACATGAAGCACACGCTGCTTCACGACGCGTTGAGGAGTTGAAGCGCGCATAGCCTTGCTTGAATAGATCGCAAGCGACCGAAAAAGTTAAGCAACGTCGGGCGCGGTCAGTACCTGGATGGGTGACCGCAAGTTGCGATTTAAATGCGCGCTTCCGTGCTTCGGAGGGCACGTTAAGCCGTCGTTCCCGGTTGCTATCGATATGATATCAGTCGCTAAGCCTTGTCGGAGGTCCTATGGGCGGTTTGAAAACATCCGACACGGGTTGGCCACTAGCTCGTTTCTCCACCAACCCGCATTGGAGCAGCGTGGTGGAGGATGCTCCAGGTCTCCCCCTGTTGTGAAGAGACGCGTTCCCAACAATGGGCCATGAAAGGAATGTAGCCCAGTGCCCAGTGTAAACAAAGGCTGACGTGTAATGTATACAATTTGTAAGCATGTTACATTTGACACATTTACGAGAAACATTACGTTCCATTTATCTTTCGCGTTTCGTTATCTTTATGAGCATTTTAATGGCAGGGAAGAGGTATGCCGATATACTTATCTTTCAGTCTTGTGTTGCGAGTCACTTAGCTTTAAACAATACTAGACTGTGCCCGCGGCTTCAACGCGTGGATTTGAAGTTGGTCCAGAGAGTAACGACTCTCAGTACTAACGAGTCTGCGTACTAACGAGTACACGAATGTCCTGGTACCTACCATGAGATGATAATAAGTATGAGCTACACTGGCTGTAACACTTACAAAACCCACCAACTTTAACATTAATGCTATGAGAAGAGTTACATACTGTAACCGCTAACTCTAGAAAGTTGCATTAACTTACAAAAATCTCGTAAAGTGGTAGAAACATTGTATGTTCTATCTCTCGATTCTAGTGGAACGCATTACGGAATTCTTTTAGCCAACCTCAAGACTTAACTGAACGAAGTTTTACTCGGAGCTAAGAAAACAAACTAACTGGGTTTTAACGGGTAAAAGTTTACTAGTATGTTATAAGAAAATTCGTTTTATTTAAGTCGATATTGTAGTGACTTAAAGCCGTGTTCCGTATCTAAAGGGAATATCTGTAATTCATTTATGATTCACTGTAAAGTCGGGTCTCCCCTCACATTGAGAAGGATGTAGGCCTTAGTCGATCACGCTTTTGTGTCAGTTGGTGAACTTCACAAGCCTTTAAAAACATATTTTGGAAACTTTTAGGCATGGAGGTTTCCGCCCGATGTTTTCCTTCACCGTTACAGCAAGTGAGAGATATACTTTTTTAGGATGTTATTTGTGCGAGGCAATATGCTAGCCGTTGGGATCCGAACCGGGACCTCTGGAAGAAGACGCCGAATACTTAGCCACTGGGCTGTCATTGGTTATAGGGAATATAATAAAACAGTTGGTATTTTAAGCTGCAGTTCCGTGGGTAGCGGCCGACACGACAGACGGGAGCCGTCGGGAACAGTCGGCCGCTACCCACGGAACTGCAGCTTTGTAGGTAAATGTGTGCCAAATATAATAAATATGATGGTAGGTGATCACCGATGCTGTTATACATGAGAGAGGGGGAGAGAGGGCCGCTAGTGTGTTAGCTTAGCTTCGCTCTTTTTACGCCTCTTTTGATAGCGACTTAAAACAGCATTTTTAAATTTGAAATTAATAGTAGAAAGTCTAAAAGGAGTCAGTAGATTAACAGGATCCCAGTTTGTAAGCACGACTTTAAAGTCAACTTTAATACCGTTATCTACAAATTTTCAGGGGTCTTAATACCGGCTTAATTTATACGAAGACCGCCGAGTTGTCAAAAGGATCCTGTAATCTATTAAATGTCTACTAGTTCTTTAACGCAATAGGAAAATATACCTACTAGTTACAATTTGTAAACTTTTGAGATGTTAGACGTTATTTTACGAGTATAATATTATCAACATACTTGTATAATTTTTTACTTTGACACCAACCGTTGTAGAGTCCACATGATGTTACGTTTTGGAGCGAAACACGTGTCGTGTGCTGTTGGAATAAGTTGTGATGGTATACACCTACTCAGAGAGATAAGGGAGGGTGGTGGGTCCGTACCAAAATAAGTCCCACATGTGCGGATTGTTGCGAAGAAATATAAATAAATGGGTACATACTACTAATGTACATACATACTAATTCAATTTATGCGTATACGTACGTTCACGTACAATCCCGACCTTATAAATACTACACTGCGTGCGAGTTAGTTAGTACGTCGACTCAGTCGCGCACAATGTGAGCGCTCCCATAATACTGCTAGGATCGGGATTGTTCGTACGTGTACGTACGTATACGCACGAATTGCATCCGTACGGAACGCGTCCAAACTGAACGCGGCAATAGACTGCCACGTTTTTCGTGGCTCCACCAAAAACTTTAAAAATTTATGACTTCCAATAACCTCTATGCTAATTCATAACAGAAAATGATTATATCTGCCTCGCAATTTTGACTTATTACAGATTCAATCTCTATAAAGTAATACAACTCTCAACAGCTACAATTTATTCGGAGGAGTACTTAGATCCAATTAGAGCAAGAGCATCGCAGGTTATTTCTGTCTCGAGGTGAAGAAAGGTCGGGTATTCCTTGAGCAAACCTTTTACCTCGGTAGTTTTGGGAATGATACACTTTGCTGGTTGCAATTAACTTCAATATGGATGGAATAAGAGCGGTGATAGCCCAGTGGCCTAGAATTCCACCTCGAATTGAGGCCCGGGTTCGAATACCAGTGGCACGCACCAATAACTTTGTAAAAAAAGTTATGTGCGCTTTATCAAATTAAATATCACCTGCTGTTACGATGAAGAAAAACATCGTGAGGAAACCTGCATGCTGGAGAGTTCACAAAAATTTTTTCTCAAAGGTATGCGAAGTCCACCAACCTGCAGTTGGCCAGCGTGGTGGACTAAGGCCTATATCCTTCTCATTGTGATAGGAGACCCGACCCTGTAGTGGATCATTAATGGGTTACTGACAGACAGACAGATGGCTCCTCCAAAACCTAGCTCTTTCATGCCACTTCTCCCCTACGTGGTAGAGCCATGATAGTAGCCTTAGTTAGCTAGGTACCTTACCGCCAGCCTCTTAACCCGCCTTAAATCAGCATGTTCTTCATATTTCGGTATGTCCAGGGATACTTTATTTGAGATGAATATCAAATAAAGTTGATATAAAAACCTTATATCATGAGAACTAATCATGATAAGATTTTTTTTCTCGGAGCTGGGATGCGATTATTAACCTTTGTACCTCTGTCAGAAAACCAAAACATTTATCATGAATCACTTGTTACGTTTCAAATATAAATTAACTTAATTGTTAAACTATAAATTTAGTTCCTTTGTTCTTTATAAATAGAAACAATGAATGATATTCCATCTCATTAAGGATTCCGTTGACGAAAGGAACTGCTTTTAAGGAACAGCTTTGAATTTTCAGAACGAAATTGAAAATTAGAAATTCCGAAGAATGTCCGCCTGTTCCATATTGTTTCGAAAGTTTCAACAGCTGTTTTGAGATCAACGACTCTTTATGCTAATGTAAAAGTTAGATATAAGAATGCTAACTAAAGGTAGAAACTACGGTCTTATTCTACTTATTCTACTTTCCTTTCTAGCCGTTTCTGAACGGCCGCTGTGCTTAGGTACATTTTTGATACCGACACGGGGAGTGGGCCAGGCCTGTTATTAGTAGAAGATTATTACTTTTAGTATTGTAATGTTTGGGTTATACTAGACTTTGCCCGTCGTTTCGTCCGAGTTGGTTTTTAGAACTTGTTACAGAAAGGGATTTAAAGTATTCTATGTCCTCTAAAGTAATCTGTATCCAGGTTATCTACCATACCAAAATTCATCCAAACCTGTTCAGCCTGTTTTTTTGCATGAAAGAGTAACAAACATCCGCCCAAGTATGGATGGATGGATGGATATTATTTTTTCTATCTGCCAGTGAAAGTCCTGTCAAAATCGGTCCAGCCGTTCCAGAGATAAGCCGGGACAAACGGTCATACAAACAGACAGACAAAAAATGTAAAAAATGTGTATACATACCCATGCATTTAGTAAAAAGCGGTTATTTTTATATTACAAACAGACACTCCAATTTTATTTATTTCTATAGATTACCGGAATTGTTTTCCTTCGGAATAAAGTTCCATCACGTCAGCTACCTTCGGATGAGCAGTCTAGAACTCAGCACCTCAGCAGTGCGTTCGCTGCAATATTAATCGCTCGAGAAACAGTCTGCGAGTTTGGCGAAGTTAAATTGAGTTAGTCATTTTATAGATGGCGTTGTCTCAGCTTATGAGGATATGTGGTGGCAAGTTGGTAGACAACTTTGATTTGTTTCAGGTGAAGTTAACCTTTCCTGTAAGTTTTATAAACAAGCAATACATATACAGGGTTACCTGTAAAACACTAGCAACCTCGCAGCACTAGGTAGCTAACACCATAAGCAACAACTTTTGTTCTACGACTTTTGGTAATTTGTTAATTTTTAATTTCATACAAAATATATTTATTAATTTAATTTCCCGCTTGAATGTTTCTAACTCTACGCACATCGCAAAGATTACGTAAATAAACGCGTGCGAAGCGAAGCAGCAGCAGGTGCAGCCTCCTTTGATTGAACTTGACTTATTCGCCCGCCAGTCGTCCGGCGGTCATGCGAGCATTCATGAATGAATGAAACATACTTTCGTAGATTTACAAAGATCACGACAGTGCAACTAAAACTTGTTTAACCATTTATTTTTTTATGTATTGAGTTATAATCGAACTCCTAGAACAAAAGTTGTTGCTTATGGTGTTAGTTACCTAGTGCTGCGAGGTTGCTAGTGTTTTACAGGTGACCCTGTATAGAAGAGATATAGGTGCAAAACAAATGTTATTTGTCTCTGCTACAACCATAGATATATTAATATAGTAGAGCAGGGAAGCCAGGCTTCCTACTGGTCGTTCGGTTAAAAAGAGAGAGAAGATTGCCGTACCTTCTCTTCTCGCGCATGTGGAATTAGCGAGAAACAATTCTAGGTGTTTAATGCGCATTTTCTAAATGTCAGACATTTCCACTTACAGGCAGCCGTATGTCTCCTCTGCACTTCTATAATATCTCTATGGCTCCAACTACATTAGAATTTATGGTCAGATCGTCTACGACAACCGGTCTGATACGTAACCGCAATTGGCGTCGCATCCTGACATCGGACAGTCGCTATCTAAAAGGGAGATGGCCAATTACGACCATTGCCCACCTTGACCCATTGTGATAGTCATGTGGCTAATTTCCGATGCGTTTTGTAAAAAACTAGCTGGTACCTAGCTGGACTTTGACCTTGAAGGAAAACATTGAGAATTTACAGTTTTTTTTTCTCAAAGGTATTATGTGAAGTCCACCAACCCGCAGTAGACCAGCGTGGTGGACTAAGGCCTACATCTCTCTCATCGTGAGAGGAGACCTGACCCTGTAGTGGGTCATTAATGGGTTAATGACAACTGAGAAACACTATATTCGAAAATCATCAACCAATGAAATAACTACGTATTTGAGCTTTTCACTGTATCAATTTCTTACGAACAACGACCGTTATACTCGTAGATCACGATAGGTACAATACAGTTTGATATTTGGATGATAAATAATTAAAATAATACAGAAATATCGAGCTCTATTATTCATGGTTGGAGCACGCTTTTGAAAGACCATGTCTAAAAAGTATTTGCTTTTATTTTATAAACTAAAATATCAAACAACAAATCAAAAGAATCCTATCAATCGAACGTACCTAGTTGGTAGATAACAAAACTGACATCCAGTTCCAATATCCATTGCTATGCATTGGCATGCTTCTATAAATATGAAACGCGATCGCACCAATACAACAAAATACGAGTATACTTCCTTGGCAAGAGAATAGAACCTTTGAATTTTTAAACGATTGCTATGTCCTTGTGTAAACATCTTTGTAGTGACATTGTTTGTCTGTGGCAAGTTCGAATTTGTTCTGGAACTTTAGTGTCTTCTATTTTCAAACGTCTGTCATGAATCGTTTGTCAAATGTTTTTTGTGCTTTAATATTTGACGAACATTGCGAATACTGATTGGTTTTTGGAATTCTTAGTTTCAAATTTATAGATGGAGAGCAATGCAGACATTTTTTAGTGTTTGCGTCATTGTGACCCACGAATGGGTCGCAGATATTTACATGAACATATTTCGACGAATAATCGATAATTTTTCATTTTCGAAGTCAGTTTTTCAACTAATTTTTTTCAGTTTTTTCGGCATCGATTCTATGAAATTCGAATAAACATTTCATTAAATTCCGGTTTCAAATAAACTCTACAACACGCCGTTAACATATTTATGAAATGAAATACCTACTATTTTAAACGTGAAAACTCCGTGAAACTATCGTAACGTTATTTTGTAGCGAATATTGGATACACGTTGCGATTGAATAGACGTGGCTATATCCAAGAGCTTGAAGCGTTGAAAATTCTAACAAAATATAAAAACAAGCCAAGTGAAAATCATATTCACGAATCATGGGTTCGACGCCAAAAAACCTTGATAAATGGCAACTTATCTTTTTTATTTTAAAGTTTAATAAAGTCTTTTAAAGTCAATTGTTACGTTTCGGTTTTCTGACATGGTACCCTGTGTATGGAAACGATTTTAAAGACGTTTCACGTCAAAACATCGTAAAACTCTTTCGATACGGAAACCCTAATAATTGAGAACTAATACTCGTATTTCTTGATAGCGTTAGTAAGAGTTCTTTCGTAGAAATTGTCTACGTTATTATAAAACTAATTGGTACATGGTTTTTCATACGAAACTCTAGATACATTAAATTGGGTTAGCGCTAGAACAAGTGTTTTGGATATGTTTGGCACATGCCTTTGTCTTTGTTCACTGAAGAAGAACAACTAAATATTTTTTAAATATTACCTTTACACGCAATTAAAGTAATATAATATTTGAAAAACTAATATAATTTGTATACAACTATTTACATAACTTATAACAAAAAAAGGAATAGAATAAAAATAAATAAAAATAAAATTTTATAAATAAAATAATGATTCCAAACCACTGTCCTGCGGCAGGGTACCCAAGACGCTGGCTGCATTCCTCCTTTGGATAGCAATACTTATCCTTTGTCCAAAGAAGGATCCAGCTGTTGGGTCCCCAGTAACGTGACTTAACCGAAAAGATAATAAGGCTTTAAATAATGTTCTAGCTTCCGGACCCCACGGACTTACAAAAAAACTAACTAAAAAAAACTAACTAACTTATGAAAAACTTATACTTACTTTTTGACATTAATAGCAAGACTTATTAAAAAAATTGTAGATATCTTAAGCTTACTTACTCGATTAATAATTTATTGATTAATTAAAAAGAACAAAAAAGAAACTTAAATAAATCTTAACTATTAAAAATATCTATTTACAGAATACAATAAAATAAAAAAAAGAAAGAAAACTCATAATAAAAATAATATAACTTACTCGTAAATATGTGAGGTTTTAAAAATATTAAACTACTAACTTTAATTAAGTTAATGATAGAATAATTGTTTTAGATTTTATAAGTAATAAAAAAGGAATCGTACATAAGATTATACAAATTATCAGGTAACTATACAATAAAGTAAATAAGAATAAAATTTTATAAATATAGATTTTATTGACTTGTATTTTAATTAATAAATATACTCAACAGTACTCTTGAAAGTGTTTGTGAGAGAGAAGTTCAAAAACAACAATCCAGAACTAATATTTCTTAATAGTTTAGTTAGAATATAGACAATACCTAGTAGTTCTTGATTTCACCTTTTAGTATTGCTTTTTGAGTAATGGGTGTTATAAAACTTTTAATTTTTGTGATGGACGTATTGTGTAGTAATCATCATATTTTTAATATTTTTAAAAATATGATGATAAAACACCTCACACTTATAGCTCCATACTCGAAATGGCGGTGATACTTCAATGATATAATGATCCATACTTGAATGATAGCGGTGTTAGCAAAATGAGAAGGATGCAGGCCTTAGTCCGCCACGCTGGCCTAGTACGAGTTGGTGGACTTCACTGGGTTTTGAGAACATGCGGCACTGAGGCATGCAGGTGTTTTCACGATTTTTTCCTTCACCGTAACAGCAGGTGATATTTAATTTTCATAAGACGCACATAACTTTTTTGCAGTCATAGGTGCGGGCCGCAGGGATTCGAACTCGGACCCCTCGAATCGAGGTCGAATTCTAAGCCACTGGGCTATCACCGCTATCACCAAATCACTTAATTACAACAAAGGTTCCTTAAACCGATTTATTCGCCGTACATTTTCGTCGCTTAAAACGGAGTGTCTCTGGGCGCGTCAGATAATGCTGCCCTAAAATTATACGCCGCATTCATCAGCCTTACCTTGAATACGATTTCAGTAACAAGAAGCATAAGTTGATGATATTAATGCTGACATTCGTTATATCGTTTGGTTGTAACGTTTATCTATGGTAATCAGGGTTCAGCTGGGTTCGTAATTGTGTTTGAGAGGTAAATTTAATTTTGAGTGCGATAGAAATATGGTTCTACAATGATTATATTATTTATTTATATGCAACAGTTGTTTTATTATGTGATCAACGTAGCCCATTTTTTACCGCTTTAAGGTATTATAAGGTAGGTAGGAAGGTACTATAAGGTAGTATAAAGGGAATCCGAACTTATAAAAAATATAATGGATCTTCAATTTTGGATTTATATTTTCTTCTCGTAAAGACAGGGACTTCTTTCGTTTCAATATCTGTGTTTCCCTTTTTATTCTATGCATGGCCAGTAGTATACCTTCAATTGAAGGCCGTAGCTTTAGCTTCCACTTAAGAAATCCAGACTCCGGCTTACAATACTCTCCTCGATGAAAGTCAGATTGCACAATTCAACCTTCAAGATATAGAGTTTGGTTTGAGTATCGCTCATGCTAATAGACCTGGAGAAAAGAACTGTAGAAAAAGCGAACGGAACAAAACTCTCGGCTCTCATTAAAAAAAATATCAAGCAAAATGCAGTATGATTGGGCTTGATAAAGTACGATCAGTACTATACGCCGTACTGGTTAGGCTCAAGAATCGGAGTATTTTAACTATTACTTATTACGTATGGTGGAATTCCTAAGTCATAGAAACCCATTAAAAAATTGGAAAAAAAATTTTTGCAACCAAATATTATGTAAAAAAAGACTTTTCAATTTAAATTTCAAAAATCCCCGCGAAAAAACGGTCAAGGCCATCTCGGCGCTGCCGCCATGCTTGTGACGTCACTCGCAGTGTAAACAATACATGTCAGTAAAGGAAGAAAATTATACTCCATTGTTTATTTACACTGCTAATGACGTCACGCCGATAGCTTGCATGGCGTATAGCGTTTTTGACATTTGAAAAACAGATTAAAATACCTGAATTTATTTAACTTTGATAGAAGAAATTACATTATAATTCACTTTTTAATACTAAACTAAAATAATGAAAAAAAAAAAACTAAAACTATGACAAATGAAAAACATCGCTGCGATGAGGAAGAGTGCCCAAGATACTGGCTGCATTGCCTCTCTGGACAGCTATGCTAATGCGCTGTCCAAAGTAGGCTCCTGCCTTCGGGTCACCCAACGCTACGACCAGACGCGAAGACAAATCTTCATAGAAATGTCTTGCTTCTGGTCCCCACGGTCCCAATGTTTCCACTGCGAATGGCAAGAAGGTATATCCTTCTGCCAGACGAGCGTATTTCCTTCTTTTCAATGCCTCCGCAGATTCAGCCGCCGCACCTACGCGCATCGAGGTCGCCTGAACATGAGACGGTGCCAAGGTATCTACGCAAGTACCATCCCATACTAAGGACCTCCCCTGCTTCCAGGGAACAAGAGTCAAACCGTCAGGTCGCTTGCCATCGTCACGTACAATTCCGTTCGGCTCAAGAATTGCCGGTACGTTGACGGTGACAAGCGCCCTCCGGATGACGTCGTTGATGCATGCATGACGCGACATCCTGCCGGCACTGCGTTGGCATGAAAGGCCGTGGTGACCAAACTGGTCTGCGTCAAATCCACATATGCAGCGATGAGGCTCATTTGTCTTTAATCCCAGACGCAGACTAGTACATAGAGACAAAGTGACATTGTCTAACAATGTCCCTATGTTACTAGAGGGAAGTGCTTGCAGCCAGAAACCAGACTCACGTTCTGATACCGCTAAGAGACGAGCCCGCTCAGAAGTATTCCCAGAAGACAGTAAAAGAGAATTATACGTTAACTTACAGAGGGGCTCGTCCCATAATTTTTGAATATGTTTTTCTACCGGGAAATTTTGACCTGGGCATGCCATACGCCAAGCAGTCACAGCCTCGCTCATGTATGAAATATCTGGTAAAACAGTGAAAGATTTTGACAAAATTTTCGAAATTAGGAGTTGTGAACTATGAGTCGAGGAAATGAAAGCTGGCAGAGAAACACTAGAAATTTTACGAACTCCTAAACCACCATGACGGATGGGAAGAGATGCTTGAGACCAAGCACGATCTAAAAGCTGTATATTTAAAATCGATGATAATGTATGACGAATGGTCAAATCTAAAGAATTTAGAATCTGGGGTACTTTGAAAAAAGGGCTACATCTGAGTACATAAGTAAATTTTGGAGCAAATAAGCAAAAGCGAATGATGAAGAAAGCCATATGAGAATTTAATTTATGTAGTCTTTCTGAAACATTGTGAAATTTTTGTATATGATGTTCAGCGAATGAGGGGATAGAGTCCAAAAACACTGGGTAGCCTAGGAGATGAAGAGAGTCTTTGTTAACAATTTTAATATTTGAAGCCAAATTATTAAATTTTTCTAAAATTGAGGATTTATCCTTACTGCATTGGTTACAATCTACGTATAATTCGCATTTAGAGAAATTTATTTCTAAACCAATACTTTTAAAATTTTCAATTAAATTTTTAAAGTCATTCAGAACGCAAACAGCATCTCCACCAAGTGTACCATCGTCCAAATACCAAATATTCAATTTTGAATTTAAACGTGAAATGACTGGATGAATTCCAAGACTAAATATGGCAGGCCCAAGAGGATCACCCTGCTGACAACCTACAGAAGAAGACAGAAAATGAGTGTTGTAAATTAATTTTGAAATGGATCCGTAAGACTGCCAGATGTATGGGAATATGCAAGGGACTATATTTTTAGTTTCTTGTAACAGGGTGCCTCGATCCAAAGAGTTGAAAGCATTCTTTACATCCAACTTCAATAAAACTTCACCTCCATTATTTGTCAAAAACGTGCGAGTAGCGTGTACTGCAGCCTCACAGCCTCCCTTACTTCCAAAACCAAGCTGTACTGGCGCGCAGTTTGTTGCGATATATTTAGCAATGTGTTTACAGCAGACTTTGGAAGCAAGACGACGGAAAGTACAGCCTACTGCAATAGGTACTAATTCCACCGTCTTTTTTTTTAAGGGCACAAATGTTAGCACCGTATAAAATTTCGCAAATGTTTTGATTAACTTTTCCAGATAACATAAAATTCACTAACAACGTAATGTTCTCTAGGAGAGCACTGCCAGCCTCACCAGTTTGAGTTGTGGTAAGATCTTTCAAATGTTGAGGCGAAAGACCGTCATAACCGCCAGCAGAACCATTCCTAAAAGACATTAACGCTGAAAGTACTTCTTTGTTTGTTACCTGTAGGCAATCATCATTTGAATGTGGTGGATCTGGATGATGAAGCGTTACCGAAACTTGTGGATGCTTTTCCTCGAGAGCCAAAAGGGTATCGGTTGAATCAGGAGCGATAGAGTCATTAGAAAAAAGGAGCGACGAGGCCCCTCTCAAATCCCCATCGCTGACCTTCTGTTCAATTTTTTTTTGAATGGAGCTGGAAGTAAAATTATTTTTTTTTAAAATGTCGAATGGTGTAGGATTTGTACAATTTTCCTTAATAATTTTTGTTAGGGATTGTTGACTGTTCTGAATTTTAAAGTTGAAATAATAAATGTATACTACATTTTTTAGAACAGAAATCACCATTTTCACTTGCTTTTAACAAAATTTATCAATATTACATAATTTTGGATTTTTCCTTGCATGGTGCGAAATACCTTATTCCAAACTCTTATGTACTCTAACTTTACTACACTTAACTGATTTGACAAACTTATTAAACCTATGTAAGGACTAGGAAAGTTTGAAAAACGTCTCCATTTTTCCAGTGAAACTACAAACATTAAATATTTAAGTAGTTCGTAGTAAAGTTGCCAATAACCAGCTCAGCGGTAAATTAAACACAAAAAATAAGGATCGTATTCCAGTAACCTAATCCGACTAATCTCGCTCCGAAGCTCCAAGTCATAATTCATCCACTCAAGTCTATATTTCAAAGTCTTCGCTAAACCCGACCCTAAACATAATCTTTTTTTGTTGAAAACGTCCGATCCGAATCACGAGGGCGATTTATGTCCGTTTAAAAGTCCATATCTCAATACACGGATCACTGGTTTCATGACGCTTAGCATTCGCTGCACGTAACTGATCGAGTCTGAAGCATCTTGGAAGAATTCTTGGTTATTGAGACAACTAAATCACCCGAGCGATCTTTCAAGTGAATACGGTTTTTTAGAGCACGATTTTGTTCCCTTTAGAGAGTGTTGTATTCAATTCAACGTGACGTCTTATACTCTACAACCAGCGGAAGATCGAGGCGATTCTAGTGATCTGTCATAATTTTGTCAAATTGTGATAAGTAGTTCAGAAGTTATGAGGGAGCAGATGAACATACATACATACATATATCGCGGTCAAGCACATAACCCACCTTTTCAACTCGTCATAGTCGGGAAACCTAGCCCTTTTACCTGGTCTGGCCTGGCCGATAGATGGTCACCCACGTCCAACCTCGAATAGAAAAGAAAACCTATCTTAAATCGAATGCGATTGCTTTGCGAATGAGGGTATAGGAAGATGATTGTTTAATTAATACTTAACTATATATTTTGCATGCCTTTTATAGGTAGGACATATTGGAATTACCTATAGTTAATTTTTATTATCTTGTCTTATTTTATAAACAATCTTGGCAGTACTTTTTATTGAAAAAAAGTTTAAAATTGCTTTAAAAAAATAAGTTATAGTTTCTAGAAATCTGTTTCTGTATTACGATCATTTGTTTTTAAATTTTTATAATTTTGTGTCTGCATTATTTTTTAATCGCAAATTAAAATAAAAAGACGTGCTGTCGAATGTGAAACGACGATGTCGAATTCTAAGCCACTGGGCTATCACCTTTAGTAGTAGTCAGGAGCCCATATTTCCTACAAAACGTCAGATCCAAATCACGTGACCGACGATTTATGACCGTTTAGAAGTCCATATCTCAAAACACGGATCGCTGACTTCAAACGGTTAGTATTCAGTTCGTAGGCTATCGGCTCTAGCGAAGAAGTGTTGGAGTTAATAAAACAGATAAATCAAACCTCATCTTAGAACCATTAGAACCTACGATGTTTTGAGTGAAAAATGTTGGGAAAAATCAAACTGTAAAATGCCAGTACCACCGCCACTACCACCCGGCACAGATAGTCGCGACATCTACTCGTACCACTATAACGACCCATTAATGACCCACTGCAGGGTCGGGTCTCCTCTCACAATGAGAAGGATGTTAAAGACCTACATAGCCACCACGATAGCCTAGCGGGTTGGTGGACTTCACGTGCCTTTGAGCACATTTTTTTGTCAACTCTCAGGCATGCAGGTTTCCTCAAAATAGACTGCGGGGGTACGGTTGCTGCAGATACTTTATTTGAGGCGAACATCTTAGTCCTCATGTCAGTAACCCATTAATGACCCACTACAGGGTCGGGTCTCCTCTCACAATGAGAAAGATGTAGGCCTTAGTCCACCACGCTGGCGTAGTGCGGGTTGGTGGACTTCACAAACCTTTGAGAACATTTTTTTTTCTGAACTCTCAGGCATGCAGGTTTCCTCACGATGTTTTCCTTCACCGTAACAGCAGGTGATATTTAATTTTTATAAAGCGCACATAACTTTTTTTTTACAAAGCCATTGGTGCGTGCCACTGGGATTCGAACCCGGACCCCTCGATTCGAGGTCGAATTCTAAGCCACTGGGCTATCACCGCTACATCTTAGTCCTCATGAGTAGCAAAGTACCGCATACAACCTCAGATAGGATTTCTTCTTTATTTGATGTAAGTACCCGAGATGAAGCGCGCATAGCCCTGCTTGAGTAGAACGCAAGCAATCGAAAAAGTTAAGCAACGTCGGGTGATCAGTACCAGGATGGGAGACTGCTAGTGGTGAATGAAATGCGCCTTATCGATACGATAGCAGTCGTTAAACCTTATCGAAGGACCTCTGAGCGGTTTGAAAAGATCCGACTCGGATTGGCCACTAGCCCGTTGCTCCACCAATCCGCATTGGAGCAGCGTGGCGTATGCCTATTGCCCTATTGTGGGGAGAGATACGTGCCCAACAGTGGGCTATAAAAGGATTGCAGCCCCCACACGTAACATATAAAATTCAAAGTGGTAAGATGCTGATTTAGTACCGTGCCCAGCAGTGGGCTATAAACGGATTTCAGCCCCCACACGTAACATAGAAAATTCAGTTTTGCATGCTACTGGGTTGTCACTGGTGGTAAGATGCTGATTGAGTATTTTCTGATTAAAACCACTAGTTAAAATTCAAATATTGGGCCATTTATGCCTAAAAATGACTGTGATAATTCCAAGTTTCTTACAGTATAAATAGAGCAGGATTAAAGAGTTTAGCTGAGGAAATACAGTAAGTGCCTTCACAAGACACCCTCACGTTTATATTTTCCAAAACTTCCATTTTCGGAAATTGGATCAAATATGGAAGTTTTGTTAGGCACTTAGATAATTCCAAGAATTTCGCCCACTGAGTAACGTACAAGCAATTTTAGTAACGTGAACTCTTTTTGGTCTAAAATGTCTTCAGAGTTGGTATAATAAAGGTGTTTTGTAATATTTCACATCGATAACTTATCAATTTAAATTTTATATACATAAGATGGTAATGGATTTCTAGATTAAATATTATCTACTGTAGTTAAACAGGTATTTTGTTTTAGTTTTCTAAATCATCGATTGTCTGTACTTAAGCATTTTCTTCGATGACGACGTCGGTGATGGCGATAAAGAAATTTAAATTAAGTAAAAGCACGATGTTACCATTTATCAATAACTATCAAATGACTTAAAACAACCTCCAAAACAATGACTTAAAAGCTCGACCGCGATATTGGTCACATAATTGGCCACATGTCAGACCAACAACCAAGGTGGATATGGTCTCGCCTTTGACGGTGTGAAAGCCCCAGTAAAGCTATATAAAGATGTAGCAAACCGTATATATTCGGTACTAACGGGTGCGCCATAAAGTACCGAGTAACGAAACGTTACTCACGAATGCATTTCGTTACTCGCACTTTTCGTATTTTCGTATATTGTTCTGTAACTGTTTTAGTTCGCACAAGTACCGTTCATGTTGAAAAAGTTTCCAGATTGTGAGTTTTACGCACAATTTTAATAACTAACAAAATTGAAAATAGTAAATCTATTTCAAATTGAGTAGATTTCGTCTACAGTTTAATCGTAGTTCTAACCTTTACCTATTAAATAAACGTACGTTGTACGCAAGTCTGGTTCAAAATACGGTATAGTAAAAAAATGCACCTTATGCAGCTTAATAAGTAGCGTATGTTTTTTTAACGACGTATCATAAGTAACGAGTAACGTAATGATACGATAGTAACGAGTACTAATTGTAAAAGTAACGAATACATACGGGTTCGCTTTTATTCGTTACTTTTACACCTCTAAAGCTATACCTACAGAACTATTAAATGAGTGTTTAAACCCCCTTGTTAATTGCAGGACATAATAGAACCGAAGCAATCTCGGAGGATAGATGAGTTCATTGTGATCTATTTCGTAAAAAGAAAGATGTCTCTAGAATACACTAGATGATGAATAATAATATGAATTAACGTGAAACATCGCATTGGAATCTGTTTGTTCGAATTACAGTAATGAGAACATGACGGAGGTAATATGGATTGCGATGGAATACAAACACTAATTGGAGCTGACCCCTCATCCGTACCTATTCCGTATTATCACGATTGTAGTTGTTACATATATGTATGTGATGCGCGTATAGCCCTGCTGCTTGATAGATCGCAAGCGATTGAAAAGTAAGGCAACGTCGGGCGAGGTCAGCACCTGGATGGGTTCACGTTTCAAAATTTAAACCAAAATAGGCACACAATATTCATAACCCTAACGCTGGTAGCACACCGCCAGCGCGAAACCGGGAACTGAACCAAATGGCGGAACGCAGGCGGAGATGTGAGCGGCGTATGCGTCGATCGCGCGACACTCCGCGGAGAAGAGACAGAATTATAGCCAATGAACGCGTTAGAACAGGCAGTTTCGGGAATGTTTCGCCCGTCTGACACCTGAGCCACACTGTTGTAAACAAGCCCTCCACATCGGTCTCCACCGGCGGTTTGCAACAGTGTAAACGCTTGTTTGCAACAAAAATTCGTTTGACCTTCAACAACCTCTGTGGACGGACGCGGCCCACCAACCGCTTGTGGATGCCGCCGTTGTAAACACGATTTCCACAGTGTAAACGCTTGTTGTAAACCGCGCTAGGGCAGTTCGAAGCGGCAACCGTTGCGTGCGCACGTGTCGTACATATGTAAATGCAAAATGACGTCTCGTGAAAAAGAAATTATATTATTATTAAATTATAATTATTGCGGTGATAGCCCAGTGGCTTAGAATTTGACCTCGAATCGAGGGGTCCGGGTTCGAATCCCAGTGGCACGCACCAATGACTGTAAAAAAGTTATGTGCGCTTTATATAATTAAATATCATCTGCTGTTATGGTGAAGGAAAACATCTTGAGGAAACCTGCATGCCTGAGAGTTCACAAAAAAAAAATTCTCAAAGGTATGTGAAGTCCACCAACCCGCAGTAGGCCAGCATGGTGGACTAAGGCCTACATCCCTCTCATTGCGAGAAGGAGACCCGACCCTGTAGTGGGTCATAAACGGGTTACTGGCAAAATTATAATTATTAAATTATTATTATTATTCATTTATTATTATTTCATCCATATTCTTTTCTTTTTTATTTCCGGCGGAAATGAGTGTTAATGCCACACCAACTTTTTGAAGTTTAGATAGGTAAGGAGCCATATTGCATTAGCGTGCTTCCAACAGAGAGTCGACAACACACTGAGGTGGGGGCTTTGTTGTAAACAAGTGTGGCCGCAAACACCAACCGAGGGCTCCACAAGCCTTCCACCAAGGTGACCCCTGTTGGACGCTTGTTTAAAACAGTGTGGCTCGCCCATTACAACGGACAAACGGTGGCGAAACTTCCGCGGTTTCGCTACTTCAATTTCGCGGCGGACGGAGGTGTGCTAACGCGGTAAATGACAAAAGACATTTGAAAGAATGGGTAAATTCAGGAGTCATCGGGACTTCACTGATTTATAGAGAAGCTTTCATAAAGGGATCGTTGTAACAAAGGACCATACGCGTACCTACTTATTGGATCCAATTCTCTGTTTAATTGGGACCCTATATGACTCCACGATATTGGGGAATAATGCCTTCTTGATGGAACAAAATACTTTCATATACTTAAAGAATTCAGCATCATCAGTTTTGTCTTTTTGTTTTTTTACTATTTTCGTTGTTTTTTAATCGACCTCGTTTTTTATAAGCTTTTAACTACATAGTTCGTCAATCATAATCTCCCCAATCGGAATCCCTTACCCCTCCATTCCTTTACAGAATGCTTTCTTCCCAGACGAACTACATTGGTTATTTAACAAAAAAACCATTGTGTAATCCTTATTCTAGATCCCAGAAAACTTTAAATACAGAAATTCACAAAATACTCTATTAATGTTTGTGTCTATATGTATGTAAGTGTCTACAAGTGATAGTCCAAGAGCTGGCACCAATTTTTGGGCAGGTATTTGAGGCAAGCTGAAATCTAGTCTCATACCCCATTATACCCCAACACTACCCTACTCGCCCCAATTCCCCGCTACTCACCAGCCAGGTCTGCAGTTCCGTGTTGGGGTACCTATACCTAATAAGAGAGATATGAGACAAGTTTTCAGCTTCCCTCAAATACCTACCCAAAAATTGGTGCCAACTCTCCTACTATGATAGCCAATTGATTTTAACTAGATGCCAATGTCAAGTATGATCGTGGCGAAAAATGCATTATAAGACTGTATATTAAAAATTAAAGGGCTCTAGGTCATAAGCATACTTGATTATGCAGCAGATAGCCCCGTAAAGTGTAAAAAGCCAATAATAGACACTTGTTTGTTAGTAACCCATTAATGACCCACTACAGGGTCGGGTCTCCTTCTCGCAATGAGAGGGATGTAGGCCGCCGTCCACCACGCTCCCCTACTGCGGGTTGGTGGACTTCACATACCTTTGAGAACAGTTTTTTTTTGTGAACTCAGGCATGGAGGTTTCCTCACGCTGTTTTCCTTGACCATAACAGCAGGTGATATTTAATTTTATAAAGCGCTCATAACTTTTTTCAAAGTCATTGGTGCGTGCCACTGGGATTTGCACCCGGACCCCTCGATTCGCAGTCGAATTCTAAGCCACTGGGCTATCACCGCTTTATACTATAGACAATAGACACTTAATGGTAGGTAAAGATCGGGCCAGTTAATTATTTAATGAGCGTTATTTTTTTCATGTAATTGAGCAGCAAACGAGCTTGCCTGTATTAAGTCGTCATTGCAGCCCACGGTTGGGTGTCCGTGATATCTATGAATGAATGGATAAATGAGTGGATAAATGAATGTGACCTTAATAATTAAATCGAAACAAATGAGAACTAATAAGTTAACTCCAATGTCTAATCTCAGACATCAACCTAACAAGAAGCAGTGATGTCCATTTGTCACTAGCCCTATTCACACGTTTTATAGGGCTACCAGGCCATAGTTAAACCATCTCGTAAATATCCAGTACCGCAACTTGTTAGCTCGAATCAGGGTGCCACTGGGCTCAGTTGGTTTATTACCTGAATATTGCCGCTCGTAAAGTTTAAGATAACCAAGATTCATAGGCGTCGTAAAGGTTTCGGCTAATTGTATATTTTAAGGAGGTGTTACTGTTGAGGGGACTAGTGGAGTATATGCAGGTTAATAAATGTGTTGCTTGTTAGTACAGCAGAATTTTAAGACGTAGGCCGCGCTCAGTTTTGACCATAGAGATATTATAGTAGAGCAGGGAAGCCAGGCTTCCAACTGTCCTTCGGTTGAAAAGAGAGAGAAGATTGCTGTACCTTCTCTTCTCGCGCATGTGGAATTATCGAGAAACAATTTTAGATATTGAAAGTTTTTAATGCGCATGCGTGTAGCGCACGAATGCCCTAAGTTATTTGATGCGCATGCGTTAGTTGAGAGACAGATAGGGTACCATAATCTTTTATCTCTTTCTAAGTGTCGGACATTTCCACTTACAGGCAGCCGTATGTCTCCGCTGCTCTATTATAATATCGACGGTTTGGACACGACTTCTTTCGAATTCAACTCGTGCGTGTACGTACGTTCCCGAACAATCCCCACCTAGAAGTACTAAGTATACAGCGCCAGCGCTCACGCTGCAAGCGTGTCAGTCGTACGTCATTTTAGTCGCATACAAGGTACAAGGTGTGTGCCCTTATGCGTGCTTATCACTGTATGCATTAAAACACTTTACTTTTAACACTTACGAGTATATTAGAAAACCCACTTATAATAGCATTATAATTTCCACTCCACTTATCTATAATGGAGTGGAAGTTTAAAAGTGTTTTTTTTCCGTAAAGCCTTATCATTTCGCTACAATCAGCCTTCACCATAAAAAAATATGTGGTGTCATGGGACCCCAGGTAGGAACGAAGTTCCTACGGTTAATATGTATGTATACACCATATACTCGTGCGTATACACCACGTGTGTATCCTTGAATGAGAAATCCTTGGGTCCGGACTATGAGACTATGAGTCGGACTATGAGAGAAACAAATTGCGACTTCGTAATTCGTTGTCGTCACTTCCGGTCAATTATAGGTACTTATGTCGTTACTTCCGTTATATTATGTATATTTTTCTTAAGGTTTGTCTCACATTTTTTTTCAGTTAGCAGCAAAATCCGTATCTCCTCCAAGCCTGCCCTAGAACATCCAAAAACATAATCTAACGAGTAGCGAGTCTAACCCAATCCTACGTTTTAAAGTAATCTTTTCGTTAGCATAAGCTTTCATTTTTTCCATTACTTGCTTTCAGAACTCACATTTTCAACACGATTTTGCTCCATTTTAACCCATATCATCACCATTACGGTTGAAATCCTTTTCACAAAGTAAAATTGTGGGCAACCCCAATTTTTGGTATAATCTTAAAAAAAATGCTTTCAAAACCGGAAGCTAATGGCTCGCGTGTGTTGAATACAGAACATTCTTATGCGTTTGATATCCTTACGTTCCTTACGTTCATTTACATACATTTGTTCACGCATAGCGACGAATGGAATTCAGCCCCCTTAGACAAATGGCACAAACGCTATTAGAATAGAATAGAATAGAATTCTTAATGTATGGGAATGACATTAGCTTACGATATGTAATTTGAGCCAAGGAATAGAATCGACAATTGGTAGCCAAATGTCCATTTAGTCTATTCGTTTAAACGAAACGCTAAAGAAGTACAAAATCTCCTTAAGAAATCCTAGCCAAGTGGCACTTTTGACAAACGAATACGCCTGCTAGCGTTCGACACCTAGCGAACGCCAACACCTTGTAGATAACGCTACAAAATGGCGGATTTTTGATCAGCTGATCGTGGAAGTGTTGTGATTGTGCTTGTGTAATTAGGTATCGTTTTATTTTTCGCTAAAATTCATAAACTAAGACTATTGTGGGTTGCGCATAATGAAGGAGTATGGTTGAGGCGAAGCCAAGGAAACATCAATCGCCAGTGTTTGGAGAACATTTGTGAAATGCCGGATTTTTGTTTGTCGAAAGATTAAGACTGGACAAAATAATATTTAGGAAGCTTTGTCGGGATTTACGTGTTCATACATCATTGCGAGGAACTAAAGAAATGGCCCTTGGAAATAAAGGTAATTAAATAAATCATTACTAGGTACGGTACTTACAATCTTATGACGAGTAAGATATGTATACATATTAACATGTTTGTTGTTTTTTTATAGGTCCTTTGTACTCTGAGCTTCTTGGCGACAAGGTCGTATCAGAGGATCGTGGGTGTCACACAACATTTAACCCAAAGAACAGCGAGTCGGTATACCAGACAAGTTGTAGAACAGAAGTTATATGTTGACACAATTTGCCTTTCCCCAAACACCACAAGAAAGGTCGATCATAAGACAAGGTGAGTATCTAATACTTATTCAACGCACCCTTTGCATCCTCTTTTATTTACAATCATTACTATATTTAAATGGGTACCTCAATTATAATAAACTTAATATTTTTTTATCTGGTATGTATCATTTCAATACTAAATAAACTTCAGACTTAAGTGACTGAATAAATTCTAAATTTATTAACTTAATACAAAATGAATTTTCAGGATCCAGAGAAGATTTAATTTACCTGGCACAATAGGCTGTATAGACTGCATCCACATAGCCATATAGCCATTGTCAAACAGGACCATGACGAACATCAGCTGTTTTTAATGGGAAAGGGTACCACTCTTTAACATGATTATTAGGTAAGTGGTACATAAGTGTTGCATAGTTTAGGAGTTAGCAGGTTATACAGATAGACAAAATGTGAAAAGCAACTTTGTTTTATACTATGATGAAAGGATACTATTCATTATAACTAATCAAAATTCACCACTAAATAAATAAAATTATTTAATTTGTTCCAGGTGATTCTGGACATCCTCAGAGAGCATGGTTAATGACACCTATTTTAAATGCTGCACCAGGTTCTCGGCAAGACATTTATATCACCAGTCACATATGTACAAGCAAGAAACTGCATTGAACATTGTTTTGGGTTACATAAAGCACGTTGGAGATGTTTTCTAAAACACAGAACTCTTCATTACCTACCATCCTCATGTTGCTAGCTAAATTGTACTAGCATGTTGTGTATTGCATAACATTGCATCGCAACTATTGCAAGCTCGTCTACCACCACCCGCTGATGCAGTAGCTGGGCCACACGACGGTGGTGATGACAGAGCTCGCTGGGTCATCTGTTGCCAGCAATCAAGAAGAGCTCATGCATGGAAGAGCAATATGTACTTAGTTGCTTAATAAATAGATTGTAAGATGTGCTAATCATATTTTTAATTTAATTTATTATAATATAATAACTTATAACTAATTAGAGCTACTTTCTTTCTTTTTAATTTTAATTGTTTATTGTCAATGTAATAATCAACTTATACCTAAATCTTGAGGAACTAAGTAGTAATATGATATTAACATATTAAATATACTTTAAATAATTATTGATATCTTCATTTTAACACCCCATTTATCTGATGATTTTTGAACACCACTACCAAGAGAATTTAACATAACATGTTAGTTGTTGCCACAGCTGATCACCTTTGACCCGTCCTTGAGGACTTGAATGGGGTCTTGACAGATCTTCATGGCTAAAACAAAAAACAAGTACCTGTGTATTATAAGGGGCCCGCCACAGTTAAGTGTTGTGTGAATTGGTGATGTCATTGTTTATATTACGGTGTAGGTGTTGTTTCAAATAATACAATAGGTACCTTTTCATGAAGTCTATTAAAACAGAGAATTGTTCCGGACTTGCTCTAAGCCTTGGTTCCATCACTAAACAAATAAATACCTAGGTTACTTTAAAGGATGTAGCAAACATTTTGGAAACGTAAAGTAGGTACATCCTTACAATTAAAATAATAAGATTTCATCCAAACTTTTAAATAGTATTTAACTGTACTTACCAAATACCTTAAAACTTATTTTACTTAATTTTTCAAATAAACTGAGCGTGGCCTAACCTATGTAAGGTTTATCAAATTATTGTAATTAGTAACTTATAATTATGCTTTATAGTCCTATAACAAAGAAAACACGAAAACCAACTACACTTTTTTAAATTTTAGCGCACTTACAAACGTACTTACAGACGTTTACAAACGAAACCATAGACTACGTCTACTTTTTAGCGTATGATGGAATAGACTGAGCGTTCGACAAGTCCTTGTACGTTTGGCTACCAAATTGTTAGCGATATCGCTAAGGCGTTAGCGTTTTTCGACATAGAATAGATTCGGAGCGTTTGCCACTTGTCTAAGCCAGCAGGACATTTTTTCTGCCGACTAATCTTAACCTCGTAATATCGTCACCTCGTGCGTGGCTTATATATCGTTGGTTTTATTTGAAGTATATTTTTCCTCGACATTTTTGTCAAAGAATCAGTGTCGAAATTGTAGCTCATGTAGATGTCTGCCTATAAGAGGTTTTTTGCATATTTCATTCTTATACAGAGTTACCCGTAAAACACGAGCAACCTCGCAGCACTAGGTAGCTAACACCATAAGCAACAACTTTTGTTCTATTAGTTCTAACATAACTCAATACTTAAAAAATAAATGGTTAAACAACATTTTGTTGCACTATTGGGTCATTTGTAAGTCTACGAAAGTATGTTTCATTCATGAATGCTCGCATGACCGACGGTCGACTGGGCGAGCAAATAGTTCAAATTCGATCAAAGGCGGTAGCGCTACACCCCCGAACCCCCCCCCCCCCCCGCGAAGTTTTTACGCGGTTTGTTTACGTAATCTTTGCGATGCGCGTAAAGTTAGAAACATTCAAGCGGGAAATTAAAACCAAAATTGCCAAAAATTACTAAAAGTCGTAGTACAGAAGTTGTTGCTTATTGTGTTAGCTACCTAGTGTTGCGAGGTTGCTCATGTTTTACGGGTAACCTGTATAGAAAATCAGTATCATTTTTTATCTAAGCTTTGTCAGTAACCCGTTAATGACCCACTACAGGGTAGGGTCTCCTCTCTCAATGAGAGGGATGTAGGCCTTACTCGACCACGCTGGCGTACTGCGGGTTGGTGGACTTCACATACCTTTGAACTTAGCTTTAAATATAATTGACTTATTAAGACCATCTATACTTCCTTACTTCTTACTTCACTGTCTAACTCGTCAGTTAATTAACAAGTGAAGTGTTATTTGAGATCAAATAATTATGATTATCAACTTTGGTAAAAACGTTCGATCGATGATTCCCTGGGGATCCCATCTCGAACTTCACCATTTTGTTCCATTTCTGCCGACCCTCTGACCTTTATACTTATTATTTGTGAGTAATCGGTCTTTAGTCTCATCGTCATAATTACGCGAACTCTCATCGCTCTTCGGATAAACTTTATTAAATCCGTCGAGCACTTTCCTTTCCGCTGATTTCTGAATATTTATTCCTATTATACTTGTTTTCACTGACGTAGACTGTTCGTATAATCTCTATGCAGAGAGCCATAAGGTTGGAATTTGATTGAACCGCGCGCCCTAGTGAGACGCAACAAGTATAGCTTGTTCTGTTTCGTCTAATTTAATTCTCTCGTTTGCCGCTTCGGTAATCACGACCCTAATTTCAACGTATTACGGTCCATTATTGGCTACAGCTGGGACGTGGGTGGTAGATTATAGGTTATAGACGTTCCCTGTGATGGATTGGTTGCTATTAATGTGTATTTATTTATGAACTGTTAAAAATCTCTTTAACGGTGGAACATCAACTGATCTTTAAGGAGATGGAATTTTCATTACTAAAGTTAGGTGCTTGAGAAAATTTTCTTTAAGGCCTTATATAAAAAAGCTTAACCTAAAAGTGCTCACTGGATTGGAAAATATTAACGCTCATTACAATGATTACACTCTTAATTACACTCTTAAATTAGATCAGACTTTATTATTTAAGAACAAGCGGGACACCCTATTTCATCCTTCCAAAAAAATTTGCCCAGAGATGGTTTAGAAGTATCGTATAATATGTTTCTCCAGGCTATAAACTATCTGTGTAGGTACTAAATTTCATCTAAATCCGTAAAGCCGTTTTTCTGTGAAATAGTGACAAAACTTCATTCATTCATTCCTCCATCCACACAAACTTTCGCATTTAAGCGATTCACAGTGTGGGTGTGCGCGTCCATTTCTGTAGAAAACGCATCCACGCGCGACTTTTTCTCCTTCCTATGATAATATAACTGAAGCTATTATAAATGCGAAAGTATGAGACGATGAATGGATAGAGATGGATAGATGTTTTTAGAGTTCCACGCAAAAACGGTTGAATGCATCCGATGAAAATTGGTATAATATACAGGTTGTTAATTATTATTATAATGTAGATTTACACAGAGTAAGTATATTATAAAGTACTAGCTGACCCCGCAAACGTTGTTTTGCGAAAACCCTTATCACTTAGGGGTATGAAAAATATATAGTAGCCGATTCTCAGACCTATATTTTATAACGGCTTGACCGATTTTTATAAATTTCATAAAAATCGGTCAAGCCGTTTAGGAGGAGTATGGTAACTAAAACTGTGACATGAGAATTTTATATATAAGATAAGAGTAGGGATTTCTATCTCTCTCTCTGGATCAAATTCTAAATCCCCTTTACAATAAATAAAATAAGATCCACCAATTAAGTATAAAAGCGACATATAATACAATTTGAAGCAGTTTTGACGTGAATAGTTGTTAATGATACGTTTAATGAAAATCATATACATAGAAATTCTAAGATGCGTGCCATTTCAAATATGCCTGACGAGGGTTCAGAGCACCTTTATTAAATGCTGTAGCATATCTGTTATCTGGTGAATTGCAAATTGTAGAAATAGTAAAGACAAGACAAAGACAATAAAACGTTTATTTGCACGAAAATGGGTTAATTTCAGATTTTACAGAGATTTTTAGATTTTATATAGTTGAACCTATATTTTTATGGTCAATCTCAATTGAATCAATAATCTGTACATCGTCAATCTACGATAGAATACATTTTTTTTATTATCTTTTATATTGAGATCGTGGGTTCGATTCCCACCCAGGACAAATACTTTTGTGATGAGCACAAGTGTTTTTTCTGTGTCTGGGTGTAAATTATCTATAATTAAGTATGTATTTAAAAATATATAATTATTATGTAGGTTTATCAGCTATCTGGTAACCATAACACAAGCTGATAACTTGCCCACAATATTTATTTATTGTTTATTATTTATTTTAAAATACAATTATGACTATCAGTAGGTACACAAAATAACGGTACAAAACAAACAGTATCTCGAACAGCTTCTACGTGATCATTTAAAATCTCAGTATTAATAGCAAAGTTAATTATGACATGGCATTCATTATGGAAGTCACGTGTATGTTAATAGGCAGAAATTTTCATATTAACAACGCGAGGAGGGTGTGTGTTCATTAATCTGTGCTTTGTCTCTTTCAGATCATGGTGTAAGAGCGAGACGGAAGGTGAGTTAGTGTACCCACTATTTTGTTGCAAACTACTAATTTATTTAACTCGAATTATTTCCAACGATGTGTTTCCAAATTCCACTTGTCAGCGTACTTGTGACATCTTCGACAAAAGCAAAATAGTTTGGAAAAATCGATGGAAGTAATCTATTCTGCGGTTTGGGAAGAAAGACAAATTATTGCCGTTAACTGCGAGACGTGTGGTCTACTTTTTCTTCTTATGCCTTTTACCTCTTTTTCTTTTTTTTTACTTTTTCTTTGCTTTCACACCACAGAAATGTATGTACGAGTATAATGAGCAAACATCGTCCCGGTTTACGTCAAGTCAGATTTATCATTTTCCTGTCCAAACAGACAGGATCAGACAGGATTTCTTCTCCATTTGAGGTTGAATGTGGGTGTCCATTGGCTGCAGGGACCATTTAACATCCAGTGCCCTCCATGCCCGTTGCCACTCAATTACTAAGGAAATTAAACGTTTTTCTATCGGCATTTAAAAACAAACAAATTAAAGATTTCGTAAAAAGTAAGAAAATTTCTTAAAGAATGACATAAAAAGATAGCATTCATATAATAGGCACAATCGCACGTTTGTGTAAGGTTGCCAAAACCCCTTATTTACATATAAATGGGACACTCGCGTAGCGTTTGATACGCATGCCGCGTCGCGTACCGGCAGCGGGAAAAATGCGCACTAACCCGTCTATTACTCGTACGTAGTTTAACTTGGAATATTTTTCTCGTAAACGGCTTTTGCGATCTGAAATCTGAAGGTGATGATTAATTTTAAAAACACAATTTATATAGTGACCGTCACGCGTCGTAATTAGTGGTAGGGACATGTTACATTTTTGACCAATGTACAGCAGTCGAAGAACACGCGCTAGACCAATAGACGATGTACACTGACTGACGAACCAATCGCGTGTACCAACAGCGCAGCCAATGTCAAGCTGACCACTAAAGATTGTGCTTGTTATAACTGTGTGTCTACGCCTCAACTTTTTTAAAAGAGCTTATAATAAAGAACCTTGTTAAAAATTAGAATGGAGTAGAAATTAGTATTATATTATCAAATATAATATTTTATTAATAATGTACAATTTATAATGCAATATCTATGATGTCCATTAAGTGTGCACAAATTGTACCTAATATGTAATGAATAAAAGCTTTTGAGTTTGAATTGGACGGGCTACTCAGAAAACATAATAACTGCGGTTTCTTTATGATAGCCAAATTCGCAACGAAATACACAAATTAATAAATAAATCCCAGTATAACATACATTTTATTCTCTCTGAATCAAATTCCGAATTCCACGCACACGAAGTCTCGTGCCAAAGCTAGTATAAAATAAAAGACAAGGGATAAAATGTGCGAAGCTTTACATTAGTCCCGTCCCACGTACGAAGCCGATTTAAAACAGCAAGCTTTGATAATTTATTGCTACCATCTGTTCTGGGCCCGAACGGAACCTTAGGTCTTAAAATCTTTATCACAGCCGGTGTGAGGCTTACGGATGTTTTATTCATCTTGAAGTCGTATTAAATCTGTCTTCGGCCGTTTGCGTGGAGCCGACGCAAAAATGATTAAGGAATTAATGTATATCCAATTATAATGTCAAGTTAAAATTTATTTTATTCTGAGACGCACTTCACTTGGGTATTTTTGTTTGTATATTCAGTGTTTTTGGTTGGTGTGGTGTAACAATCGTCGAGTCGTAAGTATATTATAAAGTACTAGCTGACCCCGCAAACGTGGTTTTGCGAAAACCCTTATCACTTAGGGGTATGAAAAATATATAGTAGCCGATTCTCAGACCTATATTTTATAACGGCTTGACCGATTTTTATAAATTTCATAACAATCGGTCAAGCCGTTTAGGAGGAGTATGGTAACTAAAACTGTGACATGAGAATTTTATATATAAGATAAGAGTAGGAATTTCTATCTCTCTCTCTGGATCAAATTCTAAATCCCCTTTACAATAAATAAAATAAGATCCACCAATTAAGTATAAAAGCGACATATAATACAATTTGAAGCAGTTTTGACGTGAATAGTCGTTAATGATACGTTTAATGAAAATCATATGGAAATTCTAAGATGCGTGCCATTTCAAATATGCCTGACGAGGGTTCACCTTTATTAAATGCTGTAGCATATCTGTTCTTTGGTGAATTGCAAATTGTAGAAATAGTAAAGACAATAAAACGTTTATTTGCACGAAAATGGGTTAATTGCAGATTTTACAAAGATTTTTAGATTTTATATAGAATATAGAGAATATATGAATCTATATTTTTATGGTCAATCTCAATTGAATCAATAATCTGTACATCGTCAATCTACGATAGAATACATTTTTATTTATTATATTTTATTTATATTGAGATGGTGGGTTCGATTTCCACCCAGGACAAATACTTTTGTGATGAGCACAAGTGTTTGTTCTGTGTCTGGGTGTAAATTATCTATAATTAAGTATGTATTCAAAAATATATATGTAGGTTTATCAGCTATCTGGTAACCATAACACAAGCTGATAACTTGCCCACAATATTTATATATTTATTTATTGTTTATTATTTATTTTAAAATACAATTATGACGCGTACCGGCAGCGGGAAAAATGCGCACTAGCCCGTCTATTACTCGTACGTAGTTTAACTTGGAATATTTTTCTCGTAAACGGCTTTTGCGATCTGAAATCTGAAGGTGATGATTAATTTTAAAAACACAATTTATATAGTGACCGTCACGCGTCGTAATTAGTGGTAGGGACATGCTACATTTTTGACCAATGTACAGCAGTCGAAGAACACGCGCTAGACCAATATACTCGTAGTTACGATGTACACTGACTGACGAACCAATCGCGTGTACCGACAGCGCAGCCAATGTCAAGCTGACCAATAAAGATTGTGCTTGTTGTAACTGTGTGTCTACGCCTCAACTTTTTTAATAGAGCTTATAATAAAGAACCTTGTTAAAAATTAGAATGGAGTAGAAATTAGTATTATATTATCAAATATAATATTTTATTAATATTGCACAATTATAATGCAATATCTATGATGTCCATTAAGTGTGCACAAATTGTACCTAATATGTAATGAATAAAAGCTTTTGAGTTTGAATTGGACGGGCTACTCAGAAAACATAATAACTGCGGTTTCTTTATGATAGCCAAATTCGCAACGAAATACACAAATTAATAAATAAAGCCCAGTATAACATATATTTCATTCTCTCTGAATCAAATTAAGAATTCCACGCACACGAAGTCTCGTGCCAAAGCTAGTATAAAATAAAAGACAAGGGATAAAATGTGCGAAGCTTTACATTAGGCTCGTCCCACGTACGAAGCCGATTTAAAACAGCAAGCTTTGATAATTTATTGCTACCATCTGTTCTGGGCCCGAACGGAACCTTAGGTCTTAAAATCTTTATCACAGCCGGTGTGAGGCTTACGGATGTTTTATTCATCTTGAAGTCGTATTAAATCTGTCTTCGGCCGTTTGCGTGGAGCCGACGCAAAAATGATTAAGGAATTAATGTATATCCAATTATAATGTCAAGTTAAAATTTATTTTATTCTGAGACGCACTTCACTTGGGTATTTTTGTTTGTATATTCAGTGTATTTGGTTGGTGTGGTGTAACAATCGTCGAGGATTAATGCTTTACGTGACACAATTTTTACCTTATTTACACTCCTCAGTTTTTTGTTGCAACACTGACGTTGCCTTTCAATGTTAAACGTTTGTGTATTTGTTATTTGGATGCCATCTGTGGACGATATATTTGCCAATATTTGCACTGTGGGGTATTTGCGTATTTGATTGAAATATTTGCATAATATTGTGATGACCAAATGAAATATCACCTTTTGAATAAGCATAGCAAGTATTTTACTCGTCAAAATATACAAATATTATAAATGCGAGCGTTTTAAAACGATAGTATTAATATTATTGAAGAATTTCAAATATATCATTACAGAAAAACAATATATCAAATTTAATAATAATATTTGTGATCTGCGTAGCCTTGATATTTTTGAAAGATTACTACAAAATGGTGGGTTATGATAGGTACGTACATAGATTTATTTTTTGTTAGAAAGAGTGCTTTCGCGTTTCAATTGTTATAATATTTTATGTTATATTAGTTATGAGTTCAAACATTGTGTTTCATGCACCTACATGAATATCGTGTATAATGGTTAAATTTGCCCAGTTATCAGTTTAGATTTAGAACATAAACGTTCACTATTATACACTTCACCAAATTGCGCTAGGCGTTTCTACAAGTCGTGTGGAAAAAGGAAATATACTGCTATTACTTTTTTCCACGGCATAAACTTTGTATTCGTTTTCAGAAACGCACATTTTTCGTGGCATATTACTCCCGATATGCCTCCGATACGCGAGGGGTATTGCCGATACGCAGGCGGGGTGTAAATGAAACGCAGCCTATTTCTATGTAAATAAAGAATTCGGTACGTCGATATCTCATTTGTATATACCTACTTATTACTGTCAATATTTTTAGTATCTATAGTATTAAATATCGTAATGTTATGCATACGAGCATATGGACCTTAACAAAGTGAAAATCTAGAGAAACGTACTTAACTCTAGAGAAACTTGCTTTTTTGCTTAAGTATCATACTATAGCTACATTGTCTCTTTCTCCCTTAAAAATCCTGCTCAAACACCAAACCCTTAAATATTCGAAATTTAGCAAAATTCTTATAAAAAACAAAAGAACTTAACCCCCAACCCCCAAGTTGTTACATAAACCACGATCAGGAGCGGTTAACCCGCACCTCGGCTTAACGCGTCGAAACGAGAGATAAAGAAACTTCGGAAAAGTACGGAAGGTCTGTTAAGTCTCAGACTTTTATACTTTTACGACTCTCTGTCCAATGATTCACTGCCGCTGAAAGGAGCGGGTCTGACATAATGCGATAATTCGGAGTTTCATTTTTAAAAAAAGGTTCAGAGGTATGTAACGTTGACAGAAACTGTTCATTTGAGAAGTAACCTGGAATAATTTTAGTAATTTTAAAGTTTTTGCGATAAAAGGTGGTCGTTTCTTATTAATTCGCTTGTTACGCAATTAGAAAAAAATGTTTTTTTTTTTATATCCAGATGTAGGATTAACTGGTTTTTGCTCACAGAACTAGCATTTTTTATTTTGTTTTATCTTTTATTTTATTTTTAAATTGCGATAGCGTGAAAACTAATTCGGCTTTAACCCAAATTCGTTACCCATATTTGTTGACAACATAAAGTCGTAAAGGTCGCCAGAATTCATTAAAAATTAATGTTTTTTTCATGAGGCTTATCCACTATTTTGATGCTCGACGAAATTTCTTTCAAAAGCGAGTGACATGCAAATCGGTCTGAATAAACTTGAATGGTCGGCTGATATAAACAAAAATAAAACTCGGCCATGACGCAGGGTTCCGTAAAATATACAAACAAACCACATATAGATAACAGTATACTAACAAATACAAATAAACTACTAAAAAATACTAACTGCTTAAATTTTGATTTGAAAAATAAAAAACACTTCACTACCCCGTAAGTAACATGAGACACATACACATTGTTTAACTATTGTGTTTACATATTGGACAGACAAGTGTACAACTGACAAAGCAAAGTCAAGTCAACCAAATCATTCTCTAAGTATCTGGAAAAGGTTGAGAGCACCTTAAATTAACTTACTTATGTATATATTTACAAAAAGGTTCAATACCCACTTCGTAGCACACACGAGGTGGGTATTAAACAACACACAAAGGACACACAAGCAAACAACACATTCTTGTATTTTGTTTTGAAATGATTGGTTGCAGGAAATGCTTTACTTGGCGTTACTTAAGGCTTTAAACATCATCATACTCATCATGAGTAGTTAACGTACTCGTAGGTAACTTCAGGTAGGCCTTTAATCCAATTTCGATCCAATAAACGATGACCATCATAAGCCACCCCACAACATCATGTAGCTTGTCACTTGCATTCAATATAAAAAACCTTGTCAGTACTTTAACTCCATCAAAGGTTGCTGAAATTTACTGATAGCTGTCTACACTAAGTCTAGTCGCGGGTCATTTTTCATAAAATTCAGCTGGCAGTTTATTTACTGAAAATGTTGTTCCAGTAATCCCGAAAACAATGCCCCAGTGGCGTGCGAGGCGCATTGAATAAACCGGAACGAATGGCTGGTGTCAGCTAAAATAAATTGAGACAGCAAAAAACAAAAATCGGTAATCGGTGCGTTCAATGCACTCCATTTTCAGCGATTATTTGCTGGTTTGTATGTTTTGGTTGAAAAGGCATACTCGTAAAATACTTAAGGAGATATTCTAATGCTTTCTGTCGCGTCGGCTAGTATTAGTATACTTACATTTAGAGATTAAAGATGGGCTTTTAAAGTTATCAGATTTTCAAAGTTCATTAGTGGACACAAAACTGACGTCTTATTTTTAAACCCTTCGTAGTCGAATCACACTCGACATGAACCTTCCCTAATGGACGCCAATCCGCCTCATCCTAAACCTGAATATAATAATTTCTCGCTGCTACTTCAGAAGGTCTGAAGACGGCCTGTATTTCTTTTGCCAAGACGTGGTCGCCATTAGAGGACCTTTCTTCATCATCAATTATCGTCACATCTTAAGAATCGATGTGACCAGACTACTTCAGTTTTCTAGCTTTGAGAGCTACGAATATGACGGTCATTCGTTCGTTTACGAATATCATCCTGCGAATTTCACTTTGAGTAAAATTGTCTAAACGACTTTAAAATCGAATCACTCTAAAACACTTCGGGTCCAATCTTTCATCGCAACCCCATTTTTTCTTCCCCTTGAACCGCTAAATTGGGTCATTGGATCTGCCTAGTGTATTCAATTCGCTACCAATCAACGGTATTTGAAAGGAATATTGGGGATGAAGCCCTCGACGGTCATTTTTTCTTTATTCAGGGCTCTAGTCAATTAATGCTGAATGGATGGATGGTAACTAATTGTTATGGCTAGGTTTACTAGGATTGTATTTTTTGTTATATTTAAATGGAGTGTCTTAATAATATTGTATCTGATATCTTTGATAAAACAATAATTGTTTCGTAAATGCTGTAAAACTAGTCTTTAAGAGTTACTGTTAGTGAAGTTGTTATTTATTCTTAAAAACAAAAAACAGAAAATTCCGGCCAGACAAACCGAAACTGATTACGAATGCTGCTTCTAAATCTAAGCAGAAACTTGGAACTGTGTAAAGTTTTAAATTGTGCAATATATTCTACGAGTATAAAGAATGCAGAATATTACCAAGTATTTCTAAATATGAACCTGAATTTACCCAGCCGTAACTAAGTCCTACTCTGGGCGCCACTTGTCACACCGGGAATAAAACGAATCGCGGCAAATAGCACAAAATTCCGGGAAGCAAGCTGCATTTCCGCGCCTTTGAAAGGTATGACGGCATTTAAGCGCCGAAATGTTCTGGGTTAGAAATTTGAAATGTACCAGAATATTTCCAAATGTGAAACTAATGTTAGAACTACGAGCAGCTGCAAAAATATTAAAATCGTTACACATTATATCTATGTACTAGTGTAACTTATTTTAAAATAACCAAATTAATAGAATTACTCGTCATTGAAATTTCGGAATAACGAAATATAGCTAATTAATGGCTGCTACTATACCACTGATACTATACGTGAAGCGGTGATAGCCCAGTGGCTTAGAATTCGACCTCGAATCGAGGGGTCCGGGTTCGAATCCCAGTGGCACGCCAATGACTTTGTGGAAAGTTATGTGCGCTTTATAAAATTAAATATCACCTGCTGTTACGGTGAAGGAAAACATCGTGAGGAAACCTGCATGCCTGAGAGATCACAAAAAAAAATGTTCTCAAAGGCATGTGAAGTCCACCAACCCGCAGTGGGCCAGCGTGGTGGAATAAGGCCTACATCCCTTTCATTGCGAGAGTAGACCCGACCCTTTAGTGGGTCATTAATGGGTTACTGATTGACTATACCACTGTGAAATAAGCCAGTGTGTTGGACTAGGCCATACATCCTTCTCATTGTAAGAGGAGATTCGACCCTGCAGTGGGTCGAATGGGTTCAGACACTGTACAACTCTACAGGTACGTACATAATTATCTAAATATCCAAACCCTACCCCTACTTTTGTATTATGTTTTCTACCTTAAAGTTCCCTTGATGAATTCATCAGTCTTTTGATCACCATAATCCTGCAATGAATTAACTTTTTGCAGGTCTTTTGTTATTTTGATTTGTACAAATTTATTTTGTGGAAACGTGGAAACGCACCACTAAACAGCTCTTAAATTAGGAGTATGTACCTAATTCCACGTTAAATGCTCCTTCACGATGCTGAAAATGAAATCAAAACACACGCATCAAGTATTTCTGAAGCACATTCCTCTGCGATATAAGAAGTGGGTGTGGAACACAGAAAAAGGAAGAAGGTAGAACGGATAATATGTTGGCGGAACAGGCGTATTCCAATAATTCTGCTAAACTGAGCGCATACGAAAAAGATTGAAGGTGGATGGTGCAGCAGAATCTACACTGAGCACATGTTAGCTAATTCTATCATTTTGGTAGTGACTGTAAGTCGTATAAATGGAGTGTAGGGCGTGAATGCCGCTAGATGAGCCGATTGCCGTTCTATTTAGTTTATTTTTCTAGGGTCTGGAATAAACAAGAATGTGTACGCAATCGAAGCTATACTCCGAACTTGTACGTAATACAAATCACCGATCCGTGAATACAGTTCGAGTGGCTGAGAAGTAATGCCAGTGCCATGCCTTCACTTGTGGAATATTCGAACTTGGTATGCGTGAGCGTTGGATATATTTTTTTATATATCTTTTGGAAGTTTTTCGTAAAAAAAAGATGAGGATGACTTGAACTTTTTTTCTCTGTTTCAGTTTCATGAGGAACAGCAAACGTCTATATTATTATGAAGATTAGTAGTTATCGTGAAAAAATGTAACCTGCACTCCTTTGCCAAGTCATGTTTGCCATTCGAGAACCTTTCTCCCCATCGGTTATCGGTCCTTCGAACGATGTGGCCAGCCCATTGCCACTTCAGTTTGCTAGACATACTCATATATCTAATTACACCACCCGCCCACGGACTCCGCCAATCCGCGTTGGAGCAGCATGGTGGAGTATGCTCGAAGCCTCCCGCAGTTGTGGGAAGAGATCCGTGCCCAAAATAAAAGGGTTATAGCCATTATCTAGTTTTAGAGGACTGGAATAATAAAACAAAAATATACAACTTATGAATCTTTCTGTCCATTGCAATAACGTCAGTTCTTATTTTCCATATCCGTGCTCCTCTTTTTCTTCCTCTGCGCCAGCCAGTCCTAGCTCTTAAATCGACAGTGAAGGCCGTAGCTTCAGCCATCTGCAACAATTACTTACGAGCTCCAAACCTCAATCACACCAGTTAATATAAATACGGTTCAGCAAGACATAAATACCGTACGTGTGTCTATACCGACACGTTGTAGTCGCAGCTGCCTACACAGCTCATACATTATTTAGATGGTGTCTGCAACTCCAATGACGTGGAAAATAGGAACACAGATAACTTCGCTGGGAAACTTCCACACTTGAGAACTGGAACTGGCATTTTTATCCCGTTGAGCATAAATATTGGAACAGCTCAGATCGTCATACCAAAATTTATTATAATTATTATTTTGTTTTGATAAAATATGGTGCAGGTATAAGAAATAATGTCCGTTGGAGAGGATTTTTTAGGATTAGAAGTCAACGCCCTCGAATGGCGACCATGTTTAGGTAAAAGGAGCGCAGGTGGAATGACGACCTGAAGAAGACAGCGGGAAACCGTTGAAGTCAGAGGGCCCGGGATCGGATGGAGTGAAAGAAAACTTCGTGAGGAAACCTGTATGCCAAAGAGTTCTCCGATATGTTCTCAAAGGTATGTGAAGTCCCCCAACCCGCAGTAGGCCAGCGTGGTAGACTACGGCCTACATTCCTCTCATTGTGAGAGGAGACCCGACCCTGTAGCGGTCATTAAGGCGCTGATAACATGTAATTCAGCAAATTTGCTATTCTTATTTTTCATTTCCAGCAAAAATTACAAAGTATTTTACAATGGGAAAAATATATGTTATTCTAGACCGTATTCCGAACGACAACATAGTCGTCGAAACACATTTTGACAAAGTTGCCTCGATAAAAAAAAATTGCAAAGTTACCCCTTTTCTGAATTCTTATACTAAACTACAACGTTGTTTGTTAATATTTATTCAAATAATTTAACCAGTATATTAGCAGACCTTCGTTATTATCACATCATTGTGTTAATTTTTTTCAATAAGCTTATAAATATTCAGTAAATCAGTAAAATTTAAAACTTTTCTTTCGCGTGCTCCGCGCAATATTTTCGTATTTTGTATTTCTCGCTTACTATTATGGCAATTGACAGAGAGCGCAGAGGCGCGATGCTAGGTGGACGTGCGTCGCTCCGTCATTCCAAAATAATACACAGTTGTCGTATATAGCACAATTTCATAGCTTTGTCTGAGGCTCGTGTGGCGTATTAAGTAGGACGCCAGGCTGTATACGCTGGGGCGTGGGTTCAAATCCGCGTGTGCGTGACTTTATTTTCACTTTTATGTAATTATATTTTTTATATAATACAAATTTTTTCATCGATTATTGATTTTGGAAATTGTTGAATAAATAAGAAGACAGATTTTATTAAGTTACAAATAAATAAAAGTTTCAACGTCAATTTAATAACTTTTTTTTTGTTATAAGCTATACAATTATTTTTGAAATTATAAATTTATCTAAAATTCGTTATTTTTTTTCGGAATTCGGAAATATAAATAACCATTAGATAGCATAATATGAAATAAAAAAAATAGTAATACAAAAAACATTTCAATCCAGAATGTCTTCTTATATTTTGCTTCGGGTTCGAACCCGGGTCATATAATGTAGGATTCCCTCCCGTTTTCAAATTGTACGCCGCCGAAATTCGCGCGACGCGACGTTGCCAAACCGACAGTAAAGAAGACACCGCTACGCGCGGCGTTGCCGTCTAGAATTGTACCTATCACTTATCACGGTAATTTTTATAAACGGTTAGGAGGAATAGTGGGGCCGCCGGCTAGGGCTGTGCGTCTTCGTGGATTGATAGGTAATAATACCTATTAGGTATAAAGGAAGTGTTCAATAAAAATGCGTGTTGTTTTTTGATTGGTAGATTTAATTAAAAAACCGTGTTTACGTTTGAATAACAAGTCGGTTTGATAAATTTGCGACCGAGAAATATTTGCGCCTTTACTGAGACGTACGAAATGCTTTATTATTAAATATTTTGTGAATATTTCATGAGTCTATATATTTTTGTTGTTATTAATAACGAGAAAAAAAACGCATGCATTTAAGTTGAAGATTTGAGTTGAAGGCCCGATGGAAATAAACTGAATGTTTTCAAACATAATACATACATCTAATAATATAATCTATAACACCTATGCAAGTATTTATTTTTAGTACCTACTAGCTGACCCGGCACACTTCGTTTTGCCATTATAAAATATGTATATTATATCATTGCAGTTTGCATAATAGTAGTGGCATCCATAAAGAAAAATCTTGACGTTTCTAAATGCATGACATTGCCATATGAACTTATGAAGTATTCAATCTGAAATGATGTTTGACAGGTAGTACATGGGTAGAACAGTTTATATAGGAAAATGAAATTGTTGTTTTTATTATTTTCTTTACATTGTTTTCAAATTTTCTCTCCGTAAGAACCATCCTCGTACTTAAAGGAATATCCAAAATAAATTAGCGAAATCGGTTCAGCTCCTCCCGAGATTTGCGCTTAGCAACATATTCATTTTTATATTGTACAAGGTGGAGATGACGTTACCTCATTAATTTAAACCACAAAGATCGTGTACTTAAGTGTGTTAAAGCATACGAAAAGGTTCAGGACCGAAAATAAAAAAAAATGCAAATTTCAAACAAAATAATTACACAAATAAAAGACACAAAAAGTAACAGGCTCAAGGTGAAAGGTCATTGACCTGAAACGAAAGGAAGCCAAAAGCGGCTTTTTTCAAACGGTAGGCATAGTACTGCGCCGCCGGCGCGCCGACTGATTTATGGCCTGTGTCGGCTGTGTAACTAGAGGGTTTTCAACAATTTAAAAAATCGTTCCTACTCCCATGCCGGGAGTCTAGGTTCGATTCCAGCTCTCGCCTTTCCTAAAACCACGTGATGAAACCTGTATGTCTCAGAATACATGTTTTTACATGATAGACGAATTAACTGGTTATACAAAAACCAGTTAAATCGTCTATCTGTCTTTTACTCCATCTCGTGACAAATTTACTTGCTTTTATGTGGTTAGGTATTATTTGAGGCCATCGAAAAAATTGAGGGTAATAATATGCAATAACATTATGAAGCTTGTTCCAAGCCTCTTTAATATTGTAAGAAGAAATTGAATTGTTGGTTGACATGTTTAGGTACTGCTGAATTATTGAATTTTTAATTTAATAGTGATTTAATAGCGAAACAATGGCATTCTGGGTACATCCTCTGAAAGAGAAGACCGTGTTTTATTTATATTTTGGTGAGATGAATAGAAAACATAGGTATTATATGGACCTTTGATGGAGAATAATAATAAGAAGTTTTAGGTGTTCAATAAAAAAGCTCCGCGTTTTAAAATCACATCATTACTAGAGTCGTCCATATTTCTTTAAAACTGGAAACAGTGCCATCTATTGACGATGTTGTCCACATTTCTTTAACACTTGAAACAGTGCCGATTTTATCATTTTATTTAGTTCTCATAGAGTCCGCTCCACTAACAGTGGCGCATGAGGGGCATGGGGTAGGCGGGAGCCGCGAGCCGAAGATGCCCGATTCCTAAAATCATCGGGTGTTGTCAGGCTCTTAGAAATTGTGAAAAAAAGATTCAATTTTGAAGGAGGTCTACAGGTTACAAAAAAATTAAAAACACGTCATATGGAAATAGTCGCGTTTTCTTTAAAATCCTGTTTTCTGTTTGAAATCCAATAATTTTTATTCCAGCTTTTACTCTCGTTATAAACGATGAAAAAAGAAATTTAGGTAAGACCAAATTCGGTTGCACATTTCCACCGTAATCGGTCCACGGAATACACAAAATTCCCGTAAATGTCCGCCACAGCTGCGACCAAGAATTCCCGATTTTTCCCATTAATGGTGGACGGGGAATTTTTGTTGTAATTAAATTCTATAAGAGGAATCTGGTTTTGTTGCAACAAAGTGAATTTTCAGTTTATGTTTCGGAAAGAGTTGTTGTTTTTATTTTTGTTGGTAGTTTTAAAGACTAATGGCTTACTCGTATGTTGTGTAAAGAAGAATATTATTTTAGTAAAATATTTGACAATATGATTTGGACTCTTGGATTTAGTCCAAGAGTTTAGTGATGTCTCAAGTTAAAGTCAAAAAAAAGAAAAAAAGTATTCTAGAACTTTTTTTCTGGAATGCTGTGGCAAACGTATAACAATTTTAGTATACTATGTCAGTTTTGTTTGACTTTTGTTCGTCATTTCGGGCTCTGTCATTTTGAGGCATACCAAGAATAAGCATAATGAGATCTCGGTGCCGTATGTGACAGACATCGCTGGAATACTTGTGAAATGAGTTGTAGGCAAAATGTGAATAAGTAACTGTGACTTCTGTGTGAGCGGTGATAGCCCAGTGGCTTAGAATTCTACCTCGAATCGAGGGGTCCGGGTTCGAATCCCAGACGCACGCACCAATGACTTTATCAAAAAGTTATGTGCGTTTTATAAAATTAAATATCACCAGCTGTTACGGTGAAGGAAAACATCGTGAGGAAACCTGCATGCCTGAGACTTCACAAAAAAAAATGTTCTCAAAGGTATGTGAAATCCACCAACCCGCAGAAGGCCAGCGTGGTGGACGGCTGCCTACATCCCTCTCATTACGAGAAGGAGACCCGACCCTGTAGTGGGTCATTAATGGGTTACTGGCAACTGTGACTTCTTAACAAAAAAACATTTTGGGTTTCCCTCCACGAAGACCTTTAAAATTTAGTTGTGTAATGAACAAGCAACGTTTCTTTATTAAAGCAAAGATCGTTAAAATTTATTTTTCAAGTTTATTTCCTATATTACCTATTTTGTAAGCTAATATTTCCTGCCACTGCCAAAGGGTTGTATTGTGTTCATTTTTTTAAATTACCAAAACTAAACAGTTTTTGTTTTAAACGGTTTTTTATAAACTGTCAATTGTTTGTCAATCACATAATATATTGTGTTCACGTCACGTCTACATGAAGTTCTAATTCGCATGTTTTAAGTTTATTGGCTTGATTATAAGTTTATTGGATATTTCTTCTACTTCTACTTCTTCTACTTAAAATAATTGAACTGCTAAAATAATAGCATAACTTATTTTAACATAATTATAATATAAAATTAAGTATTAGTTATTTAAGATATAATAGTTCTTAACTTATTATAATTTTTGTTACATCTTTCTCGTGTAACAGTCAACAATAAACGCATTATTTTCTTTTCTTTTCTTTTCTTCCGATCTTTAAAAGGTGTATTACCAAATTAAATTAATAAAACTTCTCAGATTAACTTGAAAGACGGTAACTTCGCGTTATTAATCTCGAACATCGATAAATAATCCGAGAGCACGTCCCAACTGGTGTCCGAGCTGCTCGCGCCAAGTTCGGCCATCGCCGAACTTTATCCCGCTAACTCAATCTCGGGATATAGGCAGTTTAGATTAGCTATCTCGAAAGCGTAACGGAAGTTTCAGCAGAAAAAATATTCTGAAACCAATAGACCGTATATAAAAAAAGTCAAAAGTGTCACGTGTCAAAGAATACTACTTCTCGCTGGGTAATTAATTATTAGTATCCTATATTAGTATGTGTGTATGTATGTATGTATGTATATATGTATGTATGTATGTATCTACTTATGTATATTTATGTATTTATTTATATTTATGTACTTATGTAAGTATTTATTTATTCTTTAACATTTTTGACAAAATTTAAGTACGCACTAAGTTTGCCTTCACTAAATTAATTTTCCACCAGCGGGTCTACTGGAAGATATTTCTATGTGGAATAAGTAGTGCCCTTGTACAAACTGTTCTAGTTATTTTTCTTTCGTATTTTTACTGTGTGTGCATAAATAAATTAAAAAAAAAGAAAGAAATAATTACCAGATACAGAAAAAATCAATCGAACACGTCATCTCTTTATCGTTTTTTATGATATTTGAGATTTTTTCGCTGTGTCACTTAAAAGAAGACAAAATTACAGATAAAATAAAACAAAAAAAATTGTGCTTTCTGCTCAAAATTATACCTGCAAATCGTTGTTCCACTACTACCTTTAAAAGGTTTTTGGTAAAAAGTACCCGAAATTCGTAACGTTGCTTACAGATAGAGCGGTGATAGCCCAGTGACTTAGAATTCGACCTCGAATCGAGGGGTCCGGGTTCGAATCCCAGTGGCACGCACCAATGACTTTGTAATAAAAGTAATGTGCGATTTATGAAATTAAATATCACCTGCTGTTACGGTGAAGGAAAACATCGTGGGGAAACCTGCATGCCTGAGAGTTCACAAAAAAAAATGTTCTCAAAGGCATGTGAAGTCCACCAACCCGCAGTAGGCCAGCGTGGTGGACGGCGGCCTACATCTCTCTTATTGTGAGAGGAGACCCGACCCTGTAGTGGGTCATTAATGGGTACTGACACTTACAGATTTGCCGGTTTATATTCCATTGTATAGCTCCGCTAACTACCTGAATATTTGAATCTTCGACCTTTATGGAACAAAGAGGATGATTGGTCCTGAATTAAAAACCTTTTAGAAGGGATTGAGTCCGGCATCGATTGATAAAAAGGTTGCAAATTGGTTTAGGGTGAGCGCACATTGACGACGGCGAGATAATACTGCGATAACAATGCGACATAACAATGCGAGATACCCGGCATTGTCTGTAACTTAGTTACTGAATTTCTCTGAGAACATTACGAATAACACTCATGTAGATTTAATCTCGATATTTTATTTCGACTTTTTGTTTGATGGCATTTAATTCGTCGACCGCAACACAGTAACGTCTGTGAAAAAGTGTGTACCGTTTGGATTAGAATAAGAGAACTACTGAAATGGAATCCTATATCAAAAACATAGAATTCCTCTCTGTATGCGCTGGAACCGAGGATTTCAGGAGATAAAAATCCTGCAACCTAATGTCTCCCAAGATTCTATGCAGTTTCACAAGATCTCCCCACCAATACCAAAAAATTGTGTCCAGTCGTTGTGTACCGACCCCTAAGTTTTAAGACGCAGTCACTTTTTTAATATCAGCTGAAATTGAACATCAGTGGATGCAGCATATTGGAATATTACTTCGAGATTTAGCGAATAAGTGGAAAGAGGTGATATTGCGAGCCTTAAGATGGAATATTAAGTTAGGCAACTGTTTTACAGCTTACTGAAGTTTCTTTGTCTACATCCCTCTTATTGTGAAAGGAGACCCAACCCTGTATTGGGTCATTAATGGGTTATTGACACTACTACTATTAGTGAAGAGTAGTATAATACATATTATACTGTGAACAGTAGTATAATACATAACTACTGTTCACAGTATAATATGTATTATACTACTATTCACAGTATAATATAACTAATAGTAGTAGTGTCAGTACTGTCAGTAGTATAATTGCGTTTCCTACTGACTTTACATACTGAGTGCGCTAACATAATTTCCTGTAGGTCAAATCTATCCAATCCAATCCAAATTAACTTAAAACAAAATCCCTAATTCAAAACGAAATGTTTCAAGCTGAATCGGACGTAACAACTGTATCAAAGGGATCCATGTTGGAGCTTTCCAAATACTTTGTTTAAAATATTTATTGAAATCTCGGATAAGATTATTCCTTTAGTTTTCCGTCTCGGTAGCTTTCTTTCGACAGATGTTAATTTTCTGTAATGTTCTAATTTCACGCATCAAGTAATTAATGTTCATAATTATTCTTGGAAGTTGATAGTCAAAGTCAAAAGCTTTATATATTATTAGGTACCTACAATTTGTGCACACTTAATGAACGTCATACATATAAATTATACATTCTACATTCATCCGCTTTGATCGCCCCTCAGGCAAAACGTAGGCTGGGAGAAAAAAGCGGGCGGATAAAAACTCCCAGTACTCTTTTAAAAGTAAATATATATAAATTGTTAGTAACCCATTAACCTGTAGTGGTACAGGGTCGGGTCTCCTCTTACAATGAGGCCTTAGTCCACCACGCTGGCCTAGTGCGGGTTGGTGGACTTCACATGCCTTTGAGATTTTTTTTTACTCTGAACTCTTAGGCGTGCAGGTTTCCTCACGATGTTTTCCTTCACCGTAACAGCAGGTATTATTTAATTTTTACAAAGCGCACATAACTTTTTTACAAAGTCATTGGTGCGTGCCACTGGGATTCGAACCCGGACCCCTCGATTCGAGGTCGAATTCTAAGCCACTGGGCTATCACCGCTTATATATAAATTAAATGATCCTTTCTAGTAATCTGCTTGTAAAGAATATTGAGAAACAAAATATGACATAATTATGTATAAGTTTAAGCCTTTTTGTGTAAAGAGGTAATGCCGCCGGTGCTGTTTTGAGGACATAATTATAAGAATGCTTCTTGCCTCACATGGGTATTTTAGAAGAGTTGTTTTATTATGATTTGTTTTCATGTTTCTGTATGTAACTACCATAGATCTCTCAGTAAAACATGGGCCAAAAACTTTAAATACAAGCAATATTTCTCAAGCTGCATTATGCATTCAATGCGAGTTATTTAGTATTATAATAAGCTGTCACGTGCAGGGAGACACAGCTACGGTCACAGATATGAATCAAGATAGATAACGTAAGGCGATCAGTGTGAAGACCAAACGTAGGTACCTACCACTTTTTTGAGACAAATCAAAAACGTTTTGGTGACGGAATTTCTACAACTACGAAGGAAGAAAGGTTTATAGTCTGGTTTAACGTACAGAGTAGGTGTTGTACGGTAGATACTTCTTATCTGTCCCTGGGCTAAATTCTTAAGTTCACACATCTGTGTGAACTTAAGAATTTAGCCTTTTTTTATCTAAAAGCGAGGACTGGAGCTATTGGGACCTAAAAAAGTTCCTTTAGATCATTTCAGGAATTTCTATAAACCCAGCGATAGATAAATAATGAGAGTTTATCTGTTTGTATTTATTTATTGTATTTAATCAGCGCATTGGTCTGTTGGCAGCAGGATTAATCGAGTAAATTACGAAAACCCCAAGCGAAACTCAACTCTGATTCAATAGCAATAATCACCTATTTTCCTTAGCAGTTTCTTCGCAAACGGTGTGTTTATTCAATACTGTCCAATAATATTTGTGTTGGTGTGCTTTGATAATGACGTTAAGTGCTATTGTTAGTGTTTGAATTTATTTGTGAGCGGATGGCAATGGGGCGATATTGACACACACGATAGCTGTCACGTGTGTTCCTTTATTGGACCTAGCCATACTGCACTATAGACTAAGTTTTATTTACTTTTAAAAGAGTGCTGGGAGTTTTTTTCCGCCCGCTTTTTACTCCCAGTCTACGTTTTTCCTGAGGGGCGATCAAAGCGGATGAATGTAGAATGTATAATTTATCTGTATGACTTTCATTAAGTGTGCACAAATTGTACCTAATAATGAATAAAAGCTTTTGAGTTTGAGGTGATTGAGGCTTACTGAAATGGACTGCTGAAGCTGAAGCTGAAGCTGCTTGAGTAGTGAGTTGCGATTGAAAAAGTTAAGCAACGTCGGGTGCGGTCATTACCTGGATGGGTGACCGCTAGTGACGAATTGTATGCGCGGTTCCAAGCTTCCGAGGGCAGTAAGCCGTCGATCTTGGTTGCTGTCGATAAGATAACAGTCGTTGAACTTTTTAGGTTTTTGTAACAAGTCAAACCATCTGGGATTTAAGATATTTTACCAGGTGTAAAATTTAATACTTTTACAGCTGAAAATACAATATCAGTAACACTGTAAAATAAAATAAACAAAAAATTTGTCTGCTGTAATAATAAAATTCCTGTAACTCCGTTGTAAAACGTTCCGGGTCGGGTGTTTCGTAGTTTATTCCGAAAGAAAATGTTGGTCTAGATTCTGAAAAAACCGAAAAAGAATTAAAAACAGGGCCTATTGTCCGCTCGCTGAATATTTGAGCCTTGGCTTAGCAGCAAGGTTCTATGCCAGAATTGAAATAAACATTTGGTCTCAAGAATTTGTGCCAAGTATCAAATTGGTGAAATTGCACTTGGTATTAAATATTTCTTTTTGGACTTGTGAATTGTGATGTACACACGATAGACATTCTCTAAACCCCTGAATACCAATCCACTACCAATTATGTATAATCCCTCTCTGATCCACTGTTAAGTTGACAAATCTAAATTATTTCATCTTCTATACTAATATTATAAAGAGGAAACATTTGTATTTTTGTATGTTTGTAACGAATAAACTCAAAAACTACTGGGGCGATTTCTAAAATTCTTTCACCATTGGAAAGCTACATTCAGCCTGAGTAACATAGGCTATTAAATAAAAAAAAATAAAAAAAAAAAAAACATTGGCAGAGCGAAGCCTGCTGGGTCAGCTTGTACTTCATATAAGTAGCCTGTACTCACTATATCTTATGTATAAAATAATGTCTACAGATAATGTACTCCACGTAAGACAGACAAGTCGATTGTACTGTGACATGAAATCCACAAAAATTGATGTTTACTTTGTAAAAAAAATCATGTATCACAACTTTAAAACATTCGACAGACAAGGGCCTAATTGGCTCTCGTAATACGACACAACCACCCGACGCGGCAACGTACCAACGCGACAAAACTCATGAATCTGCCCTAATTAAATAATAAATATATAACGCTTCACACTCATAGCCCCACACTAGGATTCCCTGTGTCGTGGGCGCCATGGACACACACAAGACAACAACACAACACACCCAGACCAGAAACAGAAATTCAAATTCATCATTCGAACCTCTGCTCTGCTGGGAATCGAACCCAGGACCTTCCGCATAGCGCACCGGTGTCTTAACCACTGCGCCACTCGGGTCGTCAATTTGACAATACACACTGACATGCGTCAAATGAACACAATGTTCGCTACAACTTGTTCGCGCAACAACGTGCGTCGACCGATTTTGTCGTCAAAGTTCGGATAAGAACAAAGTATTTACAATATTCTACCTCTTACATTTTAATGCCAACTAAAACTTACTTTTAAACAAAAAGTTAGCATAGTTATAATTCAAAAACACATAAAACAGTGAAGTAAAATCTACAAAAACCGACTCCACTGTAATAATAAAATCCCTGTAAGTCTGCCTGTAAAACATCTGTAAAACACCGTAGTAGTCTATTTGGAGCGAAAATGTGACCGGAGTTTGAAAAAAGCTTCAAAAAAGCTGAAAAGCCGGACTATAAGCTTACAAAGCATTAGGCTTGGGTGTTTTCGTAGTCAACTCGAGATGCTTGTAAATGTTGTTTTAGTTGACAACATTTATTGCAGTAATGTTTTAATGAAAACGTTTTATGTGGGTGGTAATAAAAATTGCTTGATACTTATAATCTTAAAGTACTTAACTAAGGTTTCCTTTATCCTCCTTATTACGTCATCTATCTTTCAGTGAGAGTCCCGTCAAAATCGGACCAGCCGTTCCAGAGGTTAGCCGGAACAAACAGACAGACAGACAGACAAAAATTGTAAAAAATGTTAGTACATTATGCATTTAGTAAAAAGCTGTTATTTTTTTAATATTACAAACTGACTCTCCAATTTTATTTATTTGTATAGATTTCATGGGACACAGTTAAATCTTCCTTATTGACTGTTAAAATCCTTATTTGAAATTTATTTTATTTGAATAAACAGCAACCAATACAAAAAAGCACACTCAGAAAAATTTACGTGAAGATTGCTTCTTGTAGATTGCTTCAGAATAAGACGATCGAATAGACTTACAAACCACAGTACGGTTAGTTTACAATAGACAAAAATTGGGAGCAATCGACATGTTTTAGGTTGAACGCGACGACCCGAGTGGCTCAGTTGGTAAAGACGCCAGTGCGCTACGCGGAGGGTCCTGGGTTCGATTCCCAGCAGAACAGAGATTTGAATGATGAGTTTAAATTCCTGTTTCTGGTCTGGGTGTGTTGTGTTGTTGTCTTGTATGCGTCCATGGCGCCCACGACACAGGGAATCCTAGTGTGGGGCTATGAGTGTGAAGCGCTATTTATTATTATTATTTATTAAAAAACTGACAGCAATGTTCTCGGTACCTACTCGTACCACGATTGTAAGAAGCTTCAAAATGCGAAGACGTTCAATCCGTGCTTCTTTTTCCGCCAACTAGTAAATAGTTTGTCGAGTTTTATTGCGCTTCACATGCATTTTTTGTTAAAGTGACGTTAACTTTTCTATATAATATTGTTATATTTTAAATAAGTTAAATACACTAACACATACCTCGTATTGCATGCTTCAGCCATAGAGCATAAAAATAGTTCAGCTTTTCAGACCTTTTCAGTTTTTCGGTTAGTTCGGAATATAACACAATGTCTTACAATAAAGTTACTGGTGTTTTTCTTAATATTAAGATTCTTACCTGTAAAATCGAAATTACGTCATTGAATCGCGCCAAGTTGTGGGAGGCTTTTGGAAGACCTTAAGCCGGTGCAGCGAAGTGAAACCTCCGGTAAGCGGCTTCCGGGATATTTAGAGTTAAATTCTGTATTGTAATTCTCGGGTACTCTTCGCAAGCGATTTAGGCCTCCACCTCACTGTGACGCCATGGCGACGTCGCCGGATGCGTTTCCAAATAAATTATATTGAAATTATCAAATTACCGGTTGCTAAACAGTCACTAAGTAAATTAGCTGTCTTATATTAATATCAATATAATTTGTCTGGATCGCCGGCCACGTATAGACCTGATATCAAGCGACGTCACCAGTAAAATTAACACTTTATGTTTATTTAACCTAGAACCACAGAATACATATTAACACTTGTACAGAAGGCCAGTCGAAAAGTAATTTAAAGATATATAGACTCTAGCTACGATACGATTAAGTTCCAAGTTCGCGCAGTGCTTAATCACCTACGATAGGTATATGTTGTATTTAAGCGTGGAGTCGAAGCAGTTTCATGAACATTTAAACGGTACCAACTGCAGCTAACATTTTAAATAGAACAGCTTTACAGCGACTCAACAAAGAATCGAGTAAGTAAACCTCTCGAAGCTGTTGGCATGAAAACTGCCGAATTTTAAACGTAGAGCGTCACGCGACTCAGATTCGCTTTTATTTTGAAATGCAGTCAGTAAGCTACCATTTGCTTGTATTTTTTGCTTTTAGCATAATGTTTTCTAAATTGTCTAAAGAGTGTAGTACTGTGCCATCTTCCTATAATAAAAGGCAAACGTTAACTATACGAATAATTTGATGATATATAGTGTCCAAGCTCGGGCCACAGATAACATCTTTAACCTATACAAATGACACACGTAAATTCGCTTCTGCCTGATAGTTAAAAAAAAGATTAAGAAATATTTTTTTCTCAGACATCTCTAAAAGTCCCTAAAAAGGTTCTGTAATATCGCAGGACTAAACTCGAAACATAAAAATAACTTTCTGTCAACTCATTTGTGCGACCTTTCCAGACGCGTAGGAAATAAAATATAAAAGGTCATGCAGGATCCCTTAGTCGGGGCTAAAGTAACAATCTGCAAAAGGCGTACCCAATCAACTGAAACTAACAAAAAGTATAGCCTACTTTCTGTTCTACCACAGAATACATAAAAGTAGGTGCTAATACAGAGACCAACTTAGAAAAGTCATTTAAAGAAATATAGAGCTACGATACGATTAAGGTCAATTCAGATAGCGCAGCGTTAACCACCTATGCTTATTGATACCTAGATGTTGCGTCTCTTTCCAGCACGTAACTCTTACCTTTTCTGACGAAAACGGGGTTGTCTTCTTTTAAAAAATAAATGAATGTAAATATTGAATTATAATTTTTGTAGTACTCTAGAGAACAAAGACTTTAGAAATAAAAACTTAAGGTAGGTGTTAATAGTACTTTAATTCTAATACATTTGTGCATACCTAAGCGAGACAGGTCTTATATTACTCAAAAACGTTGAATCACGCCGCCTTACTATTAATACCTTTGTCAACAAAAGAATTTTAAACAATGCAACGAACAAATGTAGTACCTATAATTATAATCAAAGGAAAAACGGAACAAACCTTATTTGGTAAACAATCTTAGCATGTCTTTTTTACGTCATATTTACGTCACTCACAGCTCGCGTGGTGAGGCCCCACTGACAAGCCGTCTCGGGTAGGCCGCTGTGCGTAGGTACATTTTTGATACCACGGGGAGTGGGTCAGGTCTGGTTATGTCTATCGGGTGTTACTTTGCAGACATTCTTCGTAAATTGAGTTATGGCTTCGTGACACTTCGGGAAATGGTTAATGTTGTAGTTTGCTAATGTTGGAAGACTTAGTTTTATGTAAGAGAGAATTCTTTCGCTGGCCAATTTGGTCGATGTAACTCAGTTTTGACAACCAATGGGCAAACCGGCATGTTTCAAATTAAATCCTATTAAGGCCTAATGGGTTGGTGGACTAGTCCTCCCCTTAAGCAGGCTGTTCATTTGTTCATGGATTGATTGTAGCTTAAGCTATGTTTCTCAACATAAATTGCAGAATATCTGAATAAATATAATTATCTAGTCACACTAACTGAACCCGCGGTGTTGCCCGCGTGGTACAATCACAATAGGCATGATGACAGTAATCAAGTATCGCCAAAATATTTATCTGATCTAATGAAATAGGATTCAAAGATTACGAAACATGTATTTATTCTCTTATTAATGTCGAGATTGATAATTTATTTGTTAAAATAAATCTACAAAATACAACAATCCGCCATGATAGCTTAAACACCCATCAGATCGAATTACGTCAAATTACGTCACGTCTTAGTCAACGTCATTTTTTTCGTAAGCATATTATACGCGATCTGACATTTTTTACTGAGCCGTGGCGCAATGACAGACGCCATGACACGGGCGAGCGTTTTGGAATGAATTTGAAACTTAAAATTTAAATGTACTTTTATTGCACAAAAACCTTAATTTTCTACAAAAATATGATATATTTTAGACATAATAGAAACTTCTGAATATCATAGAAGAGTTTTTGAAAATTAGTCATCATGCCTATTTATTATTTTCCCTTTAAACTTTTATCGTGACACAACTTTATTTTGTTTGACCACTTCAAAATTTACATCATTTTTATTACATCTAGCGGCACTTCCCGCACGAGATGCCATCATCAAAGATAACGTTCTGTTTTACGACATTCCTGAGAGCTCATTCTATTTCAGCGAGGATCTGAACATTGAGGAAATTTGACAAAAACTCCACATTTACGTTCCCTAGCAACCCCGCTTGTGATTTCGCTCCCGAAATGGTTTCTGATTCAATTTTTTTGATTTCAGCCGCGATGGAAATTTTCTCCGAAAACAAATGAGGTTTAGCCGTTTGCTTTTCGCTCGCTTCGTGATTTCGCAATTTAATTAAAAATATCGGTGCTGAAGTTTCATCATGATATTATATTACACCAGTGGCTTAGAATTCGGCCTCGAATCGAGGGGTCCGGGTTCGAATCCCAGGCTAATATTGATCAGACAAAATAGAAAATCGTTGGACACGTGAAATTTCTATCATAATAATAATATTTACACTGAATACACTACGCCCAACGATTTTATGTTTTATCTGATCAATACCCCAGATCGATGAGAAGATTGGTGCGATCTGGTAGCTAGGACTTACCGAATTATTTTTAGCTTTTAGTACCTACATAACCTACATCATTTTTTTATTGTAAAATTATATTTCAATTAAAGTATCTATAACACTATTATAACCCCATAGTATATATAGTACTAGTATTACCCGTGGTATTTAATGAAGCTCAATCTTACATTTCTGTTGCGAAACTTGTTAAGAGACGGTTTATGTTTATGGTACTAAGCAGCGATTCTGGAGTTTCTTAAAATTTCGAGCTTCAAACACTTGTCCAACAAACTCCGACACAGTAACAAATGTCGTCCCGAGTAGCTCGGCCTAATTCTGTAACATTAAGACCGTTTGTCCACCGTCGCCGACACCGTCACGACGGCGAGAATGAGATGACAGCGCCTGAAGAAGCAGTACTTACATACATTTACTAACCCGAGCGCCGCGTACATCGGCGCGACGAACGGGCTCGAAGCCGGCTTTTGACTATGGGACATAAATTACATCTTGAATGATCTTGAGCTATATATTACATCCCGCGATTGCTGTTCACATTATAAGATATATATTTTGGAACAGTAACATTCAAACTACGACTGGGCGTCACAGGGGCGCGGTGTCCAGGGACGTGAGGTAAAATATACTCATTCAATATCGCTCGAAAAACTTTTTATGGTTTGGAATGTAATATATTATATTATAGCACAGTGTGAACGGTCACGTACAAATTGTATGACGAGCGATAAAATGTTATATCTCAAGATGTAATTTCAATTATATTATATCCCATAGTCAGATGCTGGCTAGATTTTGACGGACCGATGTACCGGCACTGTCACATTATGTCGGTTATTATTTTGTCACCGATGGATGGATCGTAAGCGTGTTATGGTGTTTGTTTTCTGGAGTTTGGGAGCGTCTGCTTTGAATCTGTATCTACTCGAAATCTCGGCCGTCGGGATGACGGCGCTCAGGTGACGGCGTCGGTGGACAAACGCCCTAAGCCGAAGAAAGTTTGGCGATCATTTATTTGACGATGTCATTTTTTCTCCCGAACAACTCTTGAGCCGGATCTCCGTAATTGTCCCTTTCATCCTTATTTTCGAGTTTCACTTTAAATTTGGAGCTCCGAGATATATTTTTGGGAACTCGTTGAGTCGGTTGGGAGTTTATTGCAATGGAACGCTTTGCTTCAAACTCTTTACTTTCTTCTAAGGAGTGTTGGAGATCTGTTGGCGTGCCAAAGAACTCGGTTTTCCACTTGTAAAACTCAAAGTCAAACTTTTATTTTATTTTGTTCATCATGATACTTGTATGTACCTTTATAAAAATTCCTTGAACACCCGCGTGGCGCTGTGGTTAAGCCGCTGCGAGGGTCCTAGGTTCAATTTCCAGTTCCAGTTATTTGAATGGCCAATTTACGTTCCTGATTCTGGTCGTCGGGTCTTGATGACTAACAAGCCTGTAATTACATTTTGTCATAATTTACATGTGCCTACAACAAAATAAAGGAGCCATATTTTTACGTAACTCTTTTTATATTTATTTGCAGGGATTTCTTAAATATAACAGGTCGATTTTTTTCAATGTTTTCATCAGTGAACTCAAAAGCAGTACAAAAAATCAATTGACGGTACAGTTCACTGCTCCCATAAATTATAAGAAAGGGTACAGTGATAACAGGAGCTGAGCAGAAAATATAGCTGATACGAAGCTCGGTTGAGGGTCAATTTTGTATCTCCGCTGCGGCCCGCTGGTCAATAACTCCTTTGAGGCCGAGTGATTTAGGATGGCTTCGGATGAGGCTGCGCGCTCAGATAAGCCTCGAGCGTAAACTTTTAGGTTACACAAGTCGCTTAAGAAATAGTAGAAATAGAAATAGGTATCACTTGAATTCGTCGGACCTCGTACCATAAACACATTTGTTTACCAAAACATCCCAGTAGAGCTACTCCATTCCCCATACCCCAGGGCAGTATATTCCCGGAATGTTCCCGTCATTTGCATAATGCTGACCGCTGGGCCTGACATATTGAGCCTTCTGTGGGACATGCTCGTAAAATTTTATGACAGAAAAATTTGTGATTTAGGTAGTTGACTTTTACTTTTTGTAAAACATTGACTTATTAACTACATACTGAAATAATAATAACATCAAATTAAAACCTAATAAACTAAAATAATGAAATTAACTAAAATTATGACAAATGAAAAACATCGCTGCGATGAGGAAGAGTGCCCAAGATACTAGCTGCATTGCCTCTCTGGACAGCTATGCTAATGCGCTGTCCAAAGTAGGCTCCTGCCTTCGGGTCACCCAACGCTGCGACCAGACGCGAAGACAAATCTTTATAGAAATGTCTTGCTTCTGGTCCCCACGGTCCCAATGTTTCCACTGCGAATGGCAAGAAGGTATATCCTTCTGCCAGACGAGCGTATTTCCTGCGTTTGAAAAATTTTGATTTAATATTATTATCTTGGCCTAACATCCCTCATAGACAGAGGTTGTATCGTAACAAAAGTAATCAATAAAGTATACCTAAAGCCATCGCGCAAATGATATTATTTTCTTCGAAAGCACTTCTCAAGTTTCTGATTGTAGTAAAATCAGTCTTAATTAGCCATCCCTCCCTCTCCACCCACTCCGCGTTCTGCAAAGGGACGCCTATTTAGTCCGTCAGCGTTTATGCAACGAAGAATTTTTTAAGATAATAAGATTTTGCATAATAACTAGCTGACCCCGCAAACGTTGTTTTGCCATACTTACTCGTATAAGTTATCGAGCGGGATGAAAAATTATTAAATTACTAAAATGACTTTTAAAAATAGGGGTTGGTGAAAATTTTGGGTGTATTTTTAATGCCACATTATTAAAAAATAAAAATTAAAAAAATTGTTCAAAAAATTAAATTAAAATGTTAGAGGTGGACATTGGACTACCCTTATCACTTAGGGGTATGAAAAATAGACAGTAGCCGATTCTCAGACCTACTGAATATGCATATAAAATTTCATAAAAATCGTTCAAGCCGTTTCTGAGGAGTTTCGTAACTAACATTGTGACACGAGAATTTTACATATTATAAGATAAGATTTTGCATAATAATAAAAAGTCTGTCCCAAAAAATTAAATATTTGTTATGTCAAAATATTTTCTTATCAAAAAATAAATATTAATTAAAAAATATTATTTAATCAATATGAGTGTTATTATGGCTGTTTTCAAAAACAAAAAACACTTTTTAAAATATTTTCCTCACTTCATTTAGGCAATCGTTGAACTGATTTGAATAGGATCTAATAAACAAAACGCTGGAAAATAAAAATTAACTTACAATATTTATAATTTTAATTGAAAACAACGATTACTTTTATGGAATTCAGGGTTCCATAACCCGGCCAGTGGGACTAAAAATGTATGGCAGCCTGCCATAAAATAAAAGTACTATGTATTTATGAACGTTTGACACAAGACAAAAAAGCACATAATTTTTAATCCCACGTCTATTACTTCCGAAACATTTTTGGCAGGACTCCACGAATTTCCTCTTCGCGCCTAAAATGTATGCAGAGCACACCTCTTCACACCTTTTTGCCGAATGTGTCGTTACAGCAGGGGTTCTTAACGTGGTCTCCTTGCGAAACATCTGCAAATATTAAACGAGTTACGGTTTTTAAGCACGCGATGTAAGGAATTTTAGGCTGAATTTTTACCGACTTCAAAAAAGGTTATCAATTCGTCACGTATGTATGTAATATTCTCAGAACTGCACAATTTATACATTACATATGTAAAAATTGTCTTCGTCGACTTCCAAACAAGAATACCAAATTTCATGGGTGTATGTACGTATGTATGTTTGTATGTAGATATGTTTGTCCTCGCATATCTCCGAAACTAATTGACGGATCGTGTTCGCTCTTTTTTGTTTGTTTGTATTTTGTTCAACTTAGGGAATGGTACAATTTAAAGTTTCATCAAAATCGGTCCATTAGTTTTCGTGATATGGACTTAAAACTAAAAATTACGAAATAAAAATAATTAAAAAAATTAAACCGACATCAAAAAAGTATAAAATAAATTTTCTTACATAATATAATATTAGGCCTACTAGTTTGAGGTTGGTTCCAGAATTTAAGAATAGTAGGCCTAAACTATGTAAGAAATTTTATTTCATACTTTTTTGATGTCGGTTTAATTTTTTTTTACACCTTGGGTTATTTTGTTGCAGTTATCAAAAAGATCCTCAATTCCAGTAGGCAAGTTATTATACCGTAAAGCGCCCATAACTTTTAGTCAAATACCCATTAAAGCGGTAGCGGTAAAAGCGGAGTAGCGGTGATAGCCCAGTGACTTAGAATTCGACCTCGAATCGAGGGGTCCGGGTTCGAATCCCAGTGGCACGCACCAATGGCTTTGTAAAAAAAGTTATGTGCGCTTTATAAAAATTAAACATCACCTGCTGTTACGGTGAAGGAAAACATCGTGAGGAAACCTGCATGCCTGAGAGTTCAGAAAAAAAAGTTCTCAAAGGCATGTGAAGTCCACCAACCCGCACTAGGCCAGCGTGGTGGACTAAGGCCTACATCCTTCTCATTGTGAGAGGAGACCCGACCCTGTAGTGGGTCATTAATGGGTTACTGACACCCATAAAAAGGACTATTTTAGACTATCTGAGAAACAGGCCAACGGCAAACGTTGGCCTTAAATAATACGGCAACATTTGAATACAAAGACTATTTTTTCACAAGATTATCCTCGTTGCGTGAAGTGTGCGTGAAATGTGTGATATTAAGTTATTTGTCATACATTACGCTCCCAGGTGTCTTGTGTGTGACAAATGTGACGAGAGAACATTCGTTGTGGCGGTTTATGGACGCGGTTGGGCTGATTGATGCTTCTTTTCTATCTATCTATACATCTATATCAATACAAATACATAAAATTTGAGTGTCTGTTTGTAATATAAAAATAACCGCGTTTTACTAAAAGCATATTATTATTGTATTTATACACGGGACATATACCTACCAAAATTCGACGACCCGAGTGGCTCAGATGGTAAAGACGCCAGTGCGCTACGCGGAGGGTCCTGGGTTCGATTCCCAGCGGAGAAGAGATATGAATGATGAGTTTAAATTTCTGTTTCTGGTCTGGGTGTGTTGTGTTCTTGTCTTGTGTGTGTCCATGGCACCCACGACACAGGGAATCCTAGTGTGGGGCTGTGAGTGTGAAGCGATATGTATTAAAAAAAAATAACATACCAAATTTAATACCAAAATTTAACAATAGCTACGAAATACTTGATATTAAAGACACCAACCTCAAAAAATAGTAGGCCTAAAGCATGTAACAAATTTTATAAAATAACTTTTTTTGATGTCGGTTTAAATGTAAATTACTTATTTTTTTTCGTAATTTTTACTTTTAAGTCCATATCACGGAAACTACTGCACCGATTTTGATGAAACTGTTACCATTCTCTAGGTTGAATAAAATGTAAACAAACAAAAATAAAACACAATCCGTCCATTAGTTTTGGAGATACCTATGCGTGGACAAACATATCTACATACATACGATACATACAGCATACACCCATGAAAATTTGTATTCTTGTTTGGAAGCCGTAATAGACCAACGTATGTAAAAATTGTGCAGTTCTGAGAATATTACATACATACGTGTCGAATTGATAACCTCCTTTTTTGAAGTCTGTAAAAACAAAAACTGAAATTCAATGTATGGAACCCAGGACCTTCCATACATACCAATAATGCCATGACCATTGCACCACACAAAAAAAAAATCAAAAATCAAAATCAGTCTTTTATTCATTGTCAGGTACGAGTTGTGTACACTCAATGAACGTCATACATGATAGAATATTATCTTACATCTAACATCCGCTTTCGGTGCTTCTCAGGCTAACGTAGACAAGGAGAAAAAAGCGGCCGGAAAAAAACTCCCAGCACTCTTTTAAAATCAATTATGAATTAATTATATTGCAGTATGATTTTCGACCGATAAATGAGCACGCGTGACAGCAATCGCGTGTGTCAGTATCAGTCTAGTGTCACCTGCTCACAATTTCTTAAAAAACGTCAATGCATCTCCCTAATGAAAAAGTATTTTAGGAAACTCTGAAAGAATAATTATTATTTTAATTTTAAATACACACATTTCTTATTCCACTTTCGTTTCATACAATTGGAATTATTTCCCCGTTTATAGAGCCAACTTAATATTGTATTTCCGTCTGTATGCCTCTATGATTATTCGTATTGCACTTCGTCGAAGCGATAACCAAGTTATAGTCAGCTCTGTTCACACGGAAAATATATTCCGAAAGAGTTTTTATTAAAAGAGCGCACGTTTTTATTGAAAGAGCAACGAACTTTTCATCTGTTCGGTTCGTTTACACAATTAGGTACTATTATGTTATTGAGTTTTACACTTTTGATGTATTGTGGGGAAATTCGGTTGATGGTTTTTAATTAAATTCAGTATTCAGGTTTCAAGGAAAAACAATTTTTACTGTTGTAACTGTAGTGACAGCGGTGATAGTCCAGTGGCCTACAATTCGACCTCGAATCGAGGGGTCGGGATTCAAATCCCAGTGGCACGCACCAATGATTTTGTAAAAAAAATATGTGCGCTTTATAAAATTAAATATCACCTGCTGTTACGGTAAAACATTGTGAGGAAACCTGCATACCTGAGTGTTCACAAAAAAATCTCTCGAAGTACACTAAAACGCAGTAAACCAGTTCGGTAGACTAAGGCTTACATCCGTCTGTGAGAGGAGACCCGACCCTGTGTCCTATCCTACTTCTATTACAAATGTGAAATTTGTGACGATGGACGGATGTTTGTAATTCTTTCACACAGAAACGGCTGAACAGATTTCGATGAAATTTGGAACACAGGTAGATTATAATCTGGATTAACATTTAGGATACTTTTCATCCCTCTCTGGGTCAAATTGTTAGGTCAATGTAGACGAAGTCACGGGCGGAAGCGAGTGAACAATAAAAAGTCATTTTACACAGACTTCAACAAAATTATTCGAATCCCCTACTAAAATTCTATTTAAGATAAAAACAGGAATCATTTCATAAAATAAACTTTCATAACATCATATTTTAGAGGTTTGTCTAAAAAATCTGTCTGAAGAAAGAAGTTGTTTAAAGAATCTGGGGGCACGGCAGTGCCCCGCCAAGTCGAGCAAAAAAGCGGCACGGCCGTACCATCCTTTTCTCGAAGCAATTCAGGACATTTTCAACCCCCTATAACTCCATTGTTATATTTTAACATTTAAACCAATCTTTGGTCCTCTTTCCCGCAAAATATTCCTTTTCATTCGAACGAAAGCGCCGATATCTGGGCTCAAACACTTTCTGATTGAGCCCGGTGGGTGCCAAAGTGATGCCATTTGCATTTCATCGGGCGAAGGGTTTCGCGTCTAATTCAGTTGCGGTCTCGCCGGAGGACGTCATTACCGCTTTGATGACGTCACGAACCCTGATCAAGAATGAAATAAGAAATCATCAAATCGTCGAATCCAGCTATAAATTGGGACTAATTGCCATAATTTTGACCGTTAAGTAATCAGTTAAGGTTTGTATGAAAAAAAAGTTTTGTTAAACATGAGCTATCCTTAAGTTTGCCGTATATACTACCGGTACTATGTACTACATACCTGAAAGGTTATGCCGTAGGAAGTTAAACGCCAATTAACTCAACCTTTTCCCATATAACCATACGTCTATCTGCAAATAAAGGTTTTTCACCTCATTTCATTCCAAACTGGCATCGCTGTGGAAAATTCCACAACCAGTTACATTTAACGATACCACTAGTGGCGGAATATTTTCAAAGGTCGGGATTTACCTTAGACATAGATATAAATAGATAACGCAAGAAAGCCCACCATTATGAAGATTAAACGTGCCGCTTACTCGATTAATTATTCGTCATCATTTGAATCCATTCAAACTCGTCATAATAACAAGGAGTATTAAACAGATCCATTTTATTTAAGTTATTGGAGTGGAGGAATGATAAATATAACGTCGCATGTGAACAAAATGGTGAAAATGAAAATGAAACTGAAAATCATTTATTTGCAAATCATATTCATGAGTTAGTTTTTGGTTATACAGGGCATTTTGATCAATTCATATTCACCTCAGGAGTATTAAGTATAATTGTATTATTTAAGTAATTACAGAATAAAATAAATTAAAATAAAACTAACGGTGTGGTGCGGACTAAATGACAGCGAAAAAACCCAAATTCTTAGATTAATTTGACACGAGAATTACTTATCCAATGTATCGTGATGATCTAATATAATGTATATGTGTCGTGATCTATTTAGATGTATATCTGTGGTATTAACCGAAATACAGAATCCTAAAGCGAGTCGATAACGCGTCGGAAGCGGCCGATTCCCAAATTGGTAGCTCGTTAAGATGCAACACGTATCAGGATTTTTGAAAGTTCCCTCCGACATTCCACTGCTTTTCTGTTTGCGAAATGTTCAGAAGTAAGGCGGTTTAGCTTGAATTATGTAGAACGAGAATTTTGAATCGCATAACAGCTACGAGCACATTTTTTATTTGTTTTTAGCTGCATTTGTATAAGTTTAATTTTTTTTTATTTTTTTTTTTAGGTTGAAGATGAGTTTGATCAGGACTTGTGACATCACAGGTAGTCTGTTCAACACATCAACTTTCTATGAAATGCAAACAAAACGAACGTAACCGAGTCAGTATCAGTCAAACTTTGAACATGCATGTATCTGATAGACAAGTACTCACAGGTTGAAATTGAAACGAATAACAAACGAATATTGAAACCACATGCTTGGAAATCGAGAATGGAAATGGCGATTGCCAAACGGCTCTACACCAAACCTTTGTTCCGACATTCCTTTTGAGTTTCCAGTACTCCAGTGGTATGCAATTCATTTTCTGTTGACATTCGAGTTGGCTTGCGGTTGGGGCGAATTGCGTTTGTTGAGTGACAGCTCGTTACATTCTGGTAAATGGACATCTCAAAGCTAAGTGAACAGTGGTCAGTGCATGCTCTAATTATGTTGATGTTTTTACCGACTTCAAAAAAGGAGGTTATCATAATAATATAGACACGTATGTATTTAATATTCTCAGATCTGCACAATTGTTATTTACATAATGTTCGTCTATTACGGTTTCCAAACAAGAATACCAATTTTTATGGATGTATGTATGTACGATATGTACATAATCTATACGACCGTCCACCACCCGGCATTAGACCAGCGTGGTGGTCTAAAACCTACATGCTTTTCATTGAGAGAGGAGAGGCCCTGTTGGGTCGCTAATGGGTTAAAGTGAATCGATACATAATTCCAAATTTTTCTGACTATCTAGCAATAATTCTTAACGTAAACAGAAAACTATTGAAATCGAGCACGACACGCGCTAATCGATTCTTTCAGTGATTCCATTCCTCGACATGATACGTAGAAGTTCACTCTTTAATGTATCTGTCAATCGGATTCTTTAATTACAATAGGGTAAATTGTACCTACTGCAGCTAGCGCAGAATGGCAGACTATCAACTTTGAATAACCTGAAAACGAAATAAATAAGCATGAGGTTCTTTAAAAAGGGCAAATTGCCGTATCCTTAAATTTGCCGTATGTCATTACTACGCAGAATTCGTTCACTATTAGTGATGTTATCAAATGGTGTAATATAGAATGTGACTTTTTTCAAAATAAACACAGGAAAACCCATACGATTTCCCTCCAAAGTCAAATAAGATTTCCTCCAAAACCCAAAGTAATGAATTTCACCTTTAAACACTTTCGGATTGAATCCGGCGGGTGTGAAGCGCCATTTGCATTTTGGTTGGATTAAAAGACGGATCGGGCCCTAATTGAGTTTCGGAAGGGCGCAGCCGGAGGGCGTGTCATTACCGATCAATGACATCACAAGTTTTTGAAGTCCTGTCACCTGAGGGAACCTGATAAAACATTTTCCATTTCTTCTCTTCTTTCATTCTTTCTATTTCTGTTATGTACGCCGAAAGTATAATTTATAAAGTTAAATATCACCTGCTGTTACGGTGAAGGATAACCTGGATACCTGTAAGTTCACAAAAAAAATGTTCTCAAAGGTATGTGAAGTCCACCAGCAGTAGGCCAGCGTGATGGACGGCGGCCTACATCCCTCTCATTGTAAGAGGAGACCCGACCTGTAGTAGGTCATTAATGGGTTACTGACAATACGATTGCAATTGTATTGTCTATTGTAATAAATAATTCTCGTTTTGTAGTACGAACGAAATACGTTTTTTTCTCTATTTCTTTCTTTCATTTCTTCAAATAAAACAACAGATGACTTCTCCACAATTTATTCCTCGAAGAATCGTCTCTCAAAGACAATTTTAATGGATGCAACGTCGTAAACGGACAGCAATGATTGCTCTCTGCGGTAACCAGAGACTTCTTTGCTACAGAGTCAGCGGAGTGAATTCTGCGGTAATAGTAGCTTTACAAACTGTAGTAAGTATTTATCGAGAAATTTAGCGTTCAACGAATAAAGTACTGTGACGAGAAGATACATTAAGTTCTCTAGAAATTAGTTAGCTTCACTGTGTCGGCACCTTTAGTGTCTCTTTGCAGGGTCTGGTTTCCTTTCATGATGAGGATGTAGACCTTAGTCCACCACGCCGGCATTAGGCGGGTTGGTGGACTTCACATTCCTTTGAGTTTTATCACAGGAAAACAGGCAAACACCCCTGATAGTAAGTGGTGACTGACGCCTTTTAACAGATAGATAAATAAATAATGACTAAGAAATGATACAACTTCAAAAAATTTCAGATATTACTGCAAATTGCTACGAAATCGAAAACTCTACAAAACGCCCCTCGAGGTCTTTATTAGCTCAGTAATGACTTGATAATGGTGATGATACTGATAAAAATCAGTTGTCTGTTGATGACAAACATCGTTCCATCTATTAGGACGCCCGATTCGGAATGGGAACGTCAATTTCTGCATTTGCGCATTCTGATACCATCTACAGCAATACACATGAATGTTTCTCCACAAACAACATTTAACACACAATTTTTGTAAATGCTCAAAACACGGCATTTTAATTGCTGTTTAAATGTACCCTTAGTATTTTTTAGCAATGCCGCTACTACACATTATCTATGTGAAATCACCTCTTAAAAAAATACCTACAACATCTACATTTAAGTATCAGTACCCCGAAGTGGCTCGATTAGCAAACTTTCCTTTCATCGATTTATTAACAAATTCTCCGAGATATTAAAATACCGCCCAAACTTGCGATATTACTTTAGCTGTTCAGTTTTGTGCGCGCAGTGAATATAAATACTGGAACGCTCTTTAGGATCCATTTTAAGAATTAAGGGAAATACCTAGATGGATATTTTTTTATTTTTTTGTATCTTATAAAGTTACTAGCTGACCCAGCAGGCTTCGCTCTGCCAATGAATTTTTTTTATTTTTATTTAATAGCCTATGTTACTCAGGCTGAATGTAGCTTTCCAATGGTGAAAGAATTTTTGAAATCGGCCCAGTAGTTTTTGAGTTTATTCGTTACAAACATACAAAAATACAAATGTTTCCTCTTTATAATATTAGTATAGATAAGTATGTCAGTAACCCATTAATGTCCCACTACAGGGTCGGGTCTCCTCGCACAATGAGAGGGATGTAGGCCTTAGTCCACGCTGGCCTACTGCGGGTTGGTGGACTTCACATACCTTTGAGAACTTTTTTTGTGAACGCAGGCATGCAGGTGTCCTCAAGATGTTTATCTTCACCGCAACAGCAGGCGATATTTAATTTTATAAAGCGCACATAACTTTTTTACAAAGTCATTGGTGCGTGCCACTGGGATTCGAATCCGGAACCCCGATTCGAGGTCGACGGTTTCAACTTTATACAGCAGGCAACATCTAAGCCCAATACGAACTTTGTTTGAAACAATAAAGGTAACGAAAAAACTTGGCACCGTTTATTAAAAAATCGTTTGCAAGTTTCTAATATAAACTTATCGGCGAACAGACAACGTCTGGTAGTACAGAATTCCATAACTAAAACTTCTATCACCCAAAAGTTTGGGAAATCTTAATTATGAACAAGATTACATAAAGAAATTAGATGGAGCAAACTGAGGTAAAATAATAACTTAATTACTTACTGTAAATTTTCATTTACCTAGCTACTGGGAGACTAAGTTTCTCGAAGCAAGAGTGATTAAATAAATCTTAAGAGTTTCTCAAGAAGCTTAAAATGTAATGACCGTGATAGTTTTAAGGTAACCATAGTTTTAAATAACAATCCGAGGAAAAATTTTAAACTAAAGACGTGGTAGCGAAATCCGAGGAAAAATTTACCTGTACCCTTAGTCTGAGTTTTAGCAATACCGCTACTACACACACAAATAAAGCAATTTTATGATGATCTATATAATGCTTTATTATTTTTTTAACTATTCTACAACTCTTTTACCTCTATTTGGGTTATTACACTGTACGACTCCTGTGTAGTAAGCTATGTATGATTTACGTATTAATGTGTGTGTGTGTGTAGTAGCGAAATTCTAAAACTCAGACTAAGGGTACTGCAGTATTAAAGTTCGCTTCACATTAAATGCTGACCACGCAAGATGACTTAAAGAGTTAAAGTTCCTTTTCTTTACAAAATACGCATAAAACCTGCTCATCTAACAAGGCATGCGTGTAAATTACGAGTATATCTATTAAATGATGGCATTTTATGATGGTCGCAATTTGCTCAGTCGCTGTTACTCGTTATGATACATGTAGGGAGTAAAGGAAGGGAGGGGGAGATTTAACTGCCTATAAAGATAGTTGGTATATTTTTAGGTGAAGCGTGCGTGGGCGAGTGAATCGTTAAACTTTCGGGCTATGGAATGATAGAGCTTTATTAAGTTTTATGGATATTATTTTATGCAACAGGCGTTTGGTAACGATGGGGTTTGTAGTACAAAATGTTAGGTCTAAAACAGGTCTAACAATTTTTAGATTATGAAGCAGCATATTCCTTTTGTCTTGTGGTTTGAGGAAGTATGGTTGAAGGCACTTTACTATCTAATATATTGTATCAGGCGTTACTTTGCGGAAATCCATTGTTATTTAAGTTGTATTTATATTTCCTTGCAACAACCCGCACACGTGTAACTTGTTTTGGTATGGACCCACCACCCTCCCTTATCTCTCTGAGTAGTTGTGATGGTATATATGTACCAACCTGGGAGGGTGGTTAGGTTGGTCCATACCAAAACAAGTTCCACGTGTGCGGATTGTTGCAAACAAATATAAATACAACTTAAATAACTTTACTATCTTACTAGTTTTTTCCAGCGGCGTCGTTCGCACGGATTTTAGAATATAGTTCAGAGTGGGATAAAAATTATCCTAGATGTTCATTCCGGTTATGAACTAAATTCTAAAATGAATGCGAACGAAACCGCAGGAAAATCCATTGGCATTTATAATAGTGGTAGGAAATACTAGGATATAGACGAACATCTTACCCTCATTAGTAGCAATACACACACATAGTATGTGAGCTCTTCAAATAGATTTTTTGTTTACCTAAATCTTCAAAATCAACACATTAAAGAGGAAAATCAACTATACATACATATCCATAGCACGATGTAGCTATCTGTATACCAACTATTTGAAAGCTTTACGGGGCACACCGATACTTTATGGAAAATAGAAGTGGTACTCCTCAAAAACACATTACTATGTAAATTTTGAAAGACACCGTCGAACTTTGGGGAACTCTCGAACTTTACCTGAAGCAGTTCCGATAGAGCCCGACTTACTATGCTTTTCAATTTGCAAACAGGAAGTGTGGATGGGAAAATAAAGGCTTGTTTGGGGCTTGTTTCCGAGAAATTAACACGCTTTTCCCATCGGTGAGATCAAAATATTAATATTATGGCATGCTTCGCCAACTTCTATGACTGAGACTGCTAGAAGAAAAAAAATTTTTTTCGTAATTTTTGGTTTAAGTCCATATCACGGAAACTACTGGACCGATTTTGATGAAACTTTCAATCGCGTCCAATGTTGCTTAACTTTTTCATTTTTACATATTTAAGAACTGATGACCTTAATGTAAAAACTGTAAGTGATGTCTTTAATGTAAAAAATGTGTAAGGTGAAATAGGTTTGGTTACCAGGCAAACAAACCGGCTCTCCAACTATCGTATCTATTTATATCTGGCGATTATTGAACGCGGTCTTTAAAAAGTAACTCCAGACAGGTCTACGACGTACCAGATCGAAGTTTCTGGAATTAAATTAAGGACTTCGATAATTTCGCCTTTTGAAACGAGCCAAAGAGAGTCGGAAGCCGAAATATTCTCGGGAAATCCGTCCAGAGACCCCCACTTTGAGGGCGTAATGTAATTTTCGGTTCGGCTTTCATCTTAAATATCGATGTAAAATAACCGTAAAATGGCACGAAGGACCTCGTTTGGCGAATTAAGAATTCTTAGTGCGTACGTAGTAAATCTTGTCGGAGTAATGAAATACCTGCGCAGTTGTTAGGACTGTTCTAAAATAGTGAAAGAAAACTTTATCCTATGATTTGGTTTGTAAGTAGTAAAGTCACTCTGAGTGCGATGGAGAGAGCTATGCTTGGTATACAGCAAACGGCTGTTAGAGTGGAGACCGCGGCTCGGCAAACGTAGTGTGGGACGCTGTCCTGCTCGATGGCGCGACGATCTGCGTCGGACGGCGGGAAGCAACTGGATGAGGAGAGCCGAAGATCAGGCTCAGTGGCGCGCCTTGGGAGAGGCCTATGTCCAGCAGTGGATCAATGTCGGCTGAAGAGAGAGAGAGATGCTTGGTATTCCTCTGCGCGACGGAATAGCGTTGATGAAATTAGTAGACGAACCGGAGTAACCAATATACTCGTAGCTCTCAAAGCAAGCAAGCTGAAGTGACAATGCGCTGGCCACATCCTTCAAAAGACCGATAAGCGATGGGTGAAAAGGGTCCTGGAATGACGACCACGTCTCGGCACAAGGAGTACAGGCTGCCCTCTGACCAAGTGCACTGAAAGCCTGAAGAAAACAGTGGGATACCGTTGTTGGATTCAGAGGGCCCAGGACTGGGCGGAGTGGCTTCGATTGAGGGAGGCCCATGTTCGGACTGGACTAGGAAGAGCATGAAATAGTCGTCATTCGCTATATAATCGCCCAATTATAGATGATCTGATCCTGGTTTAATCTTTGGGTCGAATCTGAGAATAATTAATAGACACTAATCCACCAGTTAGGAAATAACGGACTATTGTTGGGACCGATTTTATCTGCGCAAATATAAATCCATGAATAAATTAAGCGAGGTTAGAGTGAGTTAGTTATCGACAAAACAGTTTTAATAGGTCACCGGGACCTTTATATTGTTGGTTGTTTTGGATTTAATGTGTAAAAGTAAATAGAAGGATGCAGTTTTCAATGGCTCTACTACCTGCTCGGATTGGTAAGTACCTTTCCGCCACCTTTTGACGCGCTTGAATCAGTACATGCTTCATTATTTATGTTTAGGTTTGGGGGTGTGGGTATGGTACCTGAGGAAAAACATTTTGACACATTCTAAGTCTTAGTGTTATATGTTTCCGACAATATTGTAGTCGCATAAGTATAAAAACCTGCGTCAAATGTTTGGCACTAGCTCGTTTCCGCTCCCTCCTCCCCTTGTTATGAGGAGCGACCCTTTCCCAACAGTGGGACCTAAAAATTGCCGTCAATGTAGAAAACCCTCTGCAGTTCTTAAAAATATCGCTGGCGTCCACAAGATTGAGGGTCCTTAAATTATACATCGAAATGTAATAAGCTTTTTTATGTAAGGGCACAAAGGGCGAGAAAATTACCTCCTTAGGAGCTGAGAGAAAATGGCCGACATTTTCTATCACTCAGAGGACACAAGCCTTACAAATGATAGAATAATTGCATTTCTACGAGTAAATACGGCAACTAACCTTGCTATTTGACTATTATGGTAAAATTGGCTCTTTTGTTGCCTTTTGTAAGTGCCAATTGTAGTATGGGGCCATCTGTTGGCGCGTAGTGGAAGTCGCTACAGTATCTGTGTTCTAAGTTCGAATGGATTGTATTTTTTTTATTATTTCACATGTGTATTATTATTACCAATTTTGTTATTTATTGATACTATTTTATTTATTTATTTCAACTTTATTGCTACCGAAATAGTATGCGGTACAAAAGGCGGGCTTAATGCTAAATAGCATTGTGTTCCAGTCAACCTCAGGGATGTGCAGATAAATGCAAAGGCGGTATTGATTTAAAAAATATATATAAGATAGACAAACAAAAGTAGAAAAAGTACAAAAGATTGCAGAGAGGTCAACAGATACTAAAAAGTTGAGAAAGGACAGATTAGAATATAACATAAATACTACATTAATGTTGATATAAACAATGATATTTATAAACTAATAAAACTAAGAGTTGAACTACTGAAAACATTATTACATAAATACATAATTATAATCATTATATGAAATACATATTTTTAATCTACAGAATTGTGAAATTAAGGCTGAACCCCTCGTTTAAATGAAAATTTTGAGTTTAGTTTCCTCATGTGAACGGGAAGAGCATTCCAAAGCCGAGCAGACTGGAGAGTGAAGGAAATAGAGACAAAACCAGAGGAATGGAGGAGGAGGACCAAAAAAGAGGAACTATTTTGTCAATGTTGCGCATATACGGTCGTTCTAAGCATTGTCTTCGTTCAATACAACATTCTGGAAGCTTCGACACACTCCAACAATGTTTTGGATTGTTAATGCGGTGTGGTTTAGTAGGATTGCGGTATTAACTGTTCCTTGGTGGGATTGTAGGATAAATGGGGATGCCTTTGAATTGTTCGCGTGTGTTCAAACTCAACTGTGTGTTTGTGTGTTCACACAAAATTCACAAAACTCTTTTTTTCAAACTCTAATTTTAATATATTATGTGGAAATATAACATAAATTGGGCACTAAAATTTCTGTAAAACATTTTCAGCCTTCTTATTTCGTACATTAAAATACCTCCATCTGTACTCTCGAATTTAGCGACTGACCTAATTCTGGAATAAAGAGCTGATATCCATTATGAAGAATTAAAATTAACTTCCATGTCGGTTTGTGGTTGTTCATTTGCAGAGTCTGTTGTTGTCTTCGCTCTTATATTTGAAGTTGTCATGAGACAAACGAAATGCGCTTTGTTAAAATTACTTTAGTTAAATGTTTTTTACTAGAAACGTATGGTGGTAATGTCGCCTCGGAGGGAAACATCTATTAAAAGCACGAAAAAAATTAATTTGCATATTTTACTAACATAATGAGTAACGCCACGTAAAGATTGTGAAATAGACAACTTTTTTTAAATACAATGGAAAAATAAAAAACTCTTATGTTACCTGCTGTAACAGTGAAGAAAAGCATCGTGAGGAAACCTGCTTACCCGAAAGTTCTTCATTATGTTCTCTAAGGCGTGTTAAGGCCACCAACCCGCACGAGGCCAGCATGGTGGACTAAGTGGAATTTTTTCAGGTAATTGCATTTTGCCAGAGAGTGTTTACAAATACACGAGATTATTAGGATCAAATCCAGCCACCGTGAACGCCTGCTTCCTGTTTGGAGAACAAAAAGCTAGCATCCGTTATGTAGAATTAAATTTAGCTTCCGTTTCGGATAACGGTTTATTCAATTAGCTCATTTGGCTACAGGGTCATAGCTGGTATGTTGAGAAAACGAAATTTGCTTTGTGAAAATATTAGATTTTAGTAACACTAAAATTTAAGTTAACAACTGTTTTTGGGCTTTAATTTTGGGATTGGCAGTGAGACAATACGTAAGAGTTTAATATCACAAATGCTACAATATTTATTCCATTAATTTAAACATTTTTATAAATAATAAAAGGAGAGAATAACGAAGATGATAATAAATAAACAGATAACTACATTCATGTAGATAGGATTAAGATTAAGAACATAGAAGATCATAGGATTAAGATAACAGGTAAAAAATTGATGATAGATAAAAAGATCTAATTATAATATCTAAATCTATAGATGATAGAGTATGAGGAAAAGAACAAAAAAATTATGACAATTGTTGACTCCGAAGGTGAGCAGTGGCTCTCATCTTAAAATTACATTTGCTGCATTTTTTACGAAGATCACCGGGAATCGGCATTCCAAATACGAGCAGCGAAAATCGCTATAACCATCTATTTATGAAAAGACTATACTAAATAAGTCAATAGAACTTACGTTCATCTGCAAGAAGCCTTCTATACCATAAATCGTGTGTAATGAGGCAGCAACGGCCGCGTCTGCCGATGAGTTATAGCCAGGGTCTGTGATGAATCGAAGAACCCATTTTTTCCCGTCCGTGATGCTCAGTAATGAACTGTGCCAATTTTTAGTGATACGCCTTTAGAAATGGAAATGGAATCTTTTCAGCTTGGTTACGTCCGGCGGCCTATTGATGATTTGCAACTGAATTTTTTAGTTTTTTTAAATGGTGTAAAACGAGTTGAATATAAAAGTAGAGGTTTGTTTTTATGGAGAGAGATATTTTTAACGTCGTGCCGAGATTAACCGAAAATGTTGGATACTTTTAATAAATTCTTTTCTAAATTAAAACTATGGTAAAAAAATCAATTTAAGTACATACAACACCTGCTGTAACGGTGAAGAAAAACATGGTGAGGAAACCCGCATGGCTGACCATTCCCCGTAATGTTCTTAAAAGCATGTGAAGTCCACCAACCCGCAAAAGGTCAGACTAAGGCCTACATCCTTCTAATTCAGAGTAGACCCGACCCTAGATCAAATACTCTCTCACACTCGGTAAGTTTAGATTTCATTTGTCTGTAATTCAAAGGCATGTGGCGTCCCCCGACCCGAACCAGGTGAACATTGCAGCCTAAGACCTATATCATTCTCACTGAGAAAAGACCGAACCTAGATCTCTAATGGATTACAGTGATACATGCAAGCAAAGCTAATGAAGATTTATAACACGATGATCTACATGCATGTATTACAGATACATACGAGTACGTCGTCTATCTCTTGATAGGTTTCGGGACTAGCCGTTGTTGTTCCGAAACCAATTACCCTTGGAATGAGCGATGGCGTCGGAAATACCGATTTATGGAGATTCGGAGTGATTCTGATGGATTTAGAAGGATGTTCTTCTTATCAAATTGATCCATTGATTTAAGTTGTGGTTTTAATCGCTTTTGTTCCTCTCAACTCATTAAGGCTTCTTGGTGTGTACCATGACTATAGTACCATGCCCTGTGCCTTCTAGTACGAGAGCTTTTAGTATTTTTGAGTAGGTGTTTAAGTCACGGTGAATACTTTGGTTACATATTCTAGTAACACAGAAATGACGACCCGAGTGGCTCAGTTGGTAAAGACGCCAGTACGCTACGCGGAGGGTTCTGGGTTCGATTCCCAGCAGAGCAGATATTTGAATGATGAGTTTAAATTTCTGTTTCTGGTCTGGGTGTGTTGTGATGTTGTCTTGTGTGTGTCCATGGCGCCCACGACACAGGGAATCCTAGTGTGGGGCTATGAGTGTGAAGCGTTATTTATCAGTGTGCAGTAACACAGAAATATCGGAACCTCAACAATTAAAAGCATTGCGGTAAATATCCCCTTAATATGTTGCCAAATGTAATGAATAGCCGTGTAAATTTAAAACGCAAAATACTTGTCCAGTAAATAGGTTCATCTTAATTCACACACACTTATAACTACTTCGACTAAGATTTCTACTTCAGGGCCTGATCCATCCTTAGCAACATAGCAGCCATATTAAGACGTCCCCAGAGTAATCTTACTAAGATTTGCTATGAACCTACGAAACTCCGAATAACTATGAAGATATTTAATCACTTAATGACCATAAGTTTCTTACACCCTCGAAGGTATCGTAAAAAGTTATAGGTAATGTATGTATAACCGACATAAACAGATTAATTTGCAAATTCTAACAGCTATGTCGGTCACCTTCATTCCTACGAGTACGTCCGTTCCTTCTTGTGTTATGTAAATTTTATAGCTTTTTTTCCGTTTTAATTTTTTTAACCACCACATCGGTGATAGCCCAGTGGCTTAGAATTCGACCTCGAATCGAGGGGTCCGGGTTCGAATCCCAGTGGCACGCACCAACGACTTTGTAAAAAGTTATGTGCGATTTATAAAATTAAATATCACCTGCTGTAAAGGTGAAGGTATACATCGTGAGGAAACCTGCATGCCTGAGAGTTCACAAAAAAAAATGTTCTCAAAGGCATGTGAAGTCCACCAACCCGCAGTAGGCCAGCGTGGTGGACTAAGGCCTACATCCCTCTCATTGTGAGAGGAGACACGACTCTGTAGTGGGTCATTAATGGGTTACTGACAACCACCACATCAAAATTCAAACTACTCTCAACTCAAAATCAATTCCCCAACACTAATTATAGTAACCGTGATCCAGTTTTTGTCTTTACCGGCACCACAGTATCACATTTTCCACCCAAAAACACTTTCTTATCTAAGACACGCTCTGAGCCAGTTCCAAATTCAACACCGGAACATGTTGCAAACATTTTTGAAACACCAAACTCCGCTGCACTCGCCGCCTGGAAAGTATAAAAAAAAATTCCGATAGCTTTCTCGACCCGACGGTTATATGATATCCGCGCTGTTTCCCCTTTCAGCCCCCGACTAAAAAGATGCGTGTTAGACGAAATAGAAAGTTCGCAATGTATAATAATATTATCATGTTTAGAAACAAAAGAAGCTTTAAAAAGAAATGTAGTAACGCGCGCAAAAATAAATAAATTATTAAATTAAAACTGGGTTTTTTCCTCCGGCTTTTTCTCTCTTTGCCCAGTAGGTAATGGGTGGCACATAGCATAGCCAATAAGTTCGATTAGGAAAAATATTAAAATAAATAAATAATTGGACTGCTAAAATAATATCATAACTTATTTTAACATAATTATAATATAAAATTAAGTATTAGTTATTTAAGATATAATTATTGTATGCCGGCATAGGGTAGACTGTTCTAAACTTATTATAATTTTTGTAACATCTTTCTCGTGTAACAGTCAACAATAAACGTATTCTTTTCTTTTCTTTTCTGTTATTGACCTTCAGCTCTTCTTAGTCCACTGCTGGACGTGGGCCTCCCCATTCATTGACGTATGCTGTCGTGACCGTTTTAGTATTAGCGATTATCACACTGCCTCGCGTCACGGAGCTTAGCGCGGGAATGCGTGATCTAGCGTTGTATGTAAGTATTTCCATACACACAGAAAACGCATCTGCATGTACGCGCGTGGATGCGTTTTCTATATGTATATATGGACTAGCACACCCGCTCTACGCTCCGTGATGTGTTCGCTTAAGAGCCATAGTAGCTCGTCCGAGAGGCACCTTACCGTAGCCTCTTCACCCGTCGTAAAGCAGCATGTCCTTCGTATCTTGTGTTTCGGCTGGGGAGGTGTGGTTGTCAGGGATACTTATTTGAGGCGAACATCTTAGTCCTCACGAGTCATCCGCATGCGACCTGAGTAAGGATTTCTTTTCTATTTGAGGTTCGATGCGGGCGTCCATGGGCTGCAGTGACCACTTAACATCAGGTGGCCTGCATACCCTTTCGTTTTTAACTATTGTCAGTACCCATTAATGACCCACTACGGGGTCGGGTCTCCTTCTCGTAATGAGAGGGATGTAGGCCGCCGTCCACCACGCACCACTACTGCCCGTTGGTGGACTTCACATGCCTTTGAGAACATTTTTTTTTTGTGAACTCTCAGGCGTGCAGGTTTCCTCACGATGTTTTCCTTCACCGTAACAGCAGGTGATATTTAATTTTATAAATCGCACATAACTTTTTTACAAAGTCATTGGTGCGTGCCACTGGGATTCGAACCCGGACCCCTCGATTCGAGGTCGAATTCTAAGCCGCTGGGCTATCACCGCTAATTTTAACTATTATAAAATTAATACTAACTTATTACGGATAATTTGTATCGATGAATTTCTTCTATAACCACCACTTAGACTACTCACAGAGTTTAAATACCCGATTATGACCTTTATCAACTCAGACATAGGATCTAACTTGTCAATAACCAATTGGAACTGTCGATCAATAGATGAAAATTTGGGTTGATAGGTTTTGTATTATTAATACGTGATCTGCTGTGTAGTCTAGTACCTTTGTCAATCAAATTCGGTTACTTGTTCCACAAAGAGCTAGGAAACGATGAAGATGAAACAAGTTAAATTAATGTTTTATAAGTGGTAAAGATAAAGGGGAGCGCTGATTGCCCAGCGGCTAAGAATTCGGCCTCTTACTCGAGGGTTCTGGGTTCAAATCCCAACAACTTTCTTAAAACTGTTATGTGCGGTTTATAAAATTAAATATCACTTGCTGTAACGGTGAAGGAAAACATCGTGAGAAGCCTGAAAGTTCACAAAAAAAATGTTCTCAAAGGCATGTGAAGTCCACCAACGGGCAGTAGTGGTGCGTAGTGGACGGCGGCCTACATCCCTCTCATTGTGAGAGGAGACCCGACCCTGTAGTGGGTAATTTTTTTTTTTATAAATGGAACAAGCAAACAGACAGACGGGCCACCTGATGGTAAGTGGTCACCGTCGCCTACTGACACGCGCAACACCAGGGGTGTCGCCAGTGCGTTGCCGGCTATGAAGGAGAGCTTTTTATGCCCTGCTTGAAGAACCCCATGTCAATGTAATGGGTTACTAACATAACACTTATCGCGTTTGATGAAACAATTTCCTTACCTTAATGGCTGGGAACACGATCTCAAGTTCTGCAATTATTCAAACTACATTTTGCGAAACGGGACGGCGTCAGATGTGCTCTTGGATGCTGGATGACTATAATTTGAATAGTTGCCTACTTCATGACGGGAGGCACCCGAAAGGTAATTGAAACAATTAAAAAAATAAAAACGTAAAAGAATTAATATTGGAATTTCTTGTCGATAAAAACCAAATTATGTATGTACAAACTAGACTGTGCGCACGGCTTCGCCCGCGTAGATTTTAGAAGTATATGTTAATCCAGGTTATGATCTATCTGTGTACAACATTTAATCCAAATCTGTTCAGCCGTTTTTGCGTGAAAGAGTAACAAACATTCATGCATACTCACAAACATTCGCATTTATCATAGTAAGCAGTGGGATATAAAGTAAAATACTTTAAAAGAATAGAGTTTAAGAGTGTGGTCGTTATAATTAATGTTCCTATTTCAAATTACCTATATTGTATAAGTTAAAAAAATGTTTCAGATAATGATAGATGATGAGAAATGACTTCCGGTCGGTCCGTTTAGCGATTTACAGTCGAATTAAATTAGCACTAGAGCAGATTTTAAGGGAAATTCTTTTACCGAGGCGTTATCCAACTTTTCCTATTGCCAGCCAAGTAACAATTTAAGCCTGAGGGCCGTGCCATATTTACAGAAACATCGCCATTTCATTTTCTATTTGTATAGCAACATTTATAGGCACATTTTATTACGTACACCCGCCTAGAAAAATATTAGCAGGGCCGTCTACAAAAATATTTATACACGAGAAAATGAAACAAGGGTCCGCAATAACTGAAATATACGGCCGACGTATTTTCATTTGGTGTACTCGTTTTAGGGTTCTTTGTAGTGCTCAAATTTGATTTACTATCATTTAACATTCGTGCTTAATGCGGGTACGTGCTTTGATTTGGATATAGGAAAGTATATTGATGGTTTGATTCCGTGCTTCGGAGGCCATATCAAGCCGTCGGTTGTTATCGATACGATAGCACTCGGAGGCCTCATGGGCTTTGAGATCATCCGACACGGATGCAGCCCATACTACAGTAGTAATAGTTGAGTACCCATTACCCATTAATGACCCACTACAGGTCGGGTCTCCTTCTCGTAATGAAAGGGATGTAGGCCGCCGTCCACCACGCTGGCCTACTGCGGGTTGGTGGACTTCAGATACCTTTTGAGAACATTTTTTTGTGAACTCTCAGGCATGCAGGTTTCCTCACGATGTTTTCCTTCACCGTAACAGCAGGTGATATTTAATTTTATAAAGCGCACATAAATTTTTTACAAAGTCATTGGCGTGCCACTGGGATTCGAACCCGGACCCCTCGATTCGAGGTCGAATTCTAAGCCACTGGGCTATCACCGCTATATCAAATAGTTAAGTAGTTGATATATAAAATGTTAAGAAATAAAATGAGCCTAGACCACCAATCTGCATTAGGCCAGCGTGGTGGACTAAGGCCTACAAACATCTCGTTACGAGTGAAGACACGACCCTGCAGTGGGTTGGGTTGCAGACAATGCAATAAAATACAATGCAATAATCTCAACATTTTAACCACTTCGCTATCCCGTGAGTTATATGCGACTCTAACCCATTTACTATTGTTGTTATTAGACGACAGAAAGTGTTAAAAATAATATTCCTTATCCCTTATTTTTCATGCGAGTAAGCTTAGATAGATCTTCATGTTACAATTTATTACAATCCGCTCACTAGTATGTTGGCAAGTAGACAAATACCCAGCTCGTTTATTTAGTACATTATATTATCTAGAAACTTACAAACAAAGTCACAACATTAACATCACATAAGAATTTCTCAGCGACTTTCAAAGTCCAAGAGACCGAACAAAGGAAAAATAATACGATCTGATGAACACAAAAACTACACCGAGAGATTTCTAAACCTAAAAATATCAGTAAGCAGTGCTTATGTCTTTCTTTGTGTTCGCAACTCACAAAGAAAACAACGTCTCACGTAGGAAAGACTGTTGTGAAGAATAAAAAGTGAATTTTAGGATTATTATGCTCATGGACACTTTTGTGATAAAGAAGCAAGGCCGCAAGGGAGGGTCATAGCCCAAAATCTGGGGTCACGGCAGTGGCCCCGCCAAGTCGAGCAAAAAAGCGGCACGGCCGTACCATCCTTTTCTCGAAGCAATTCAGGCCATTTTCAACCCCCTATAACTCCATTGTGGGTAATACTAGGAGCCTGAATTTCTAGTAGCCAGGTAAGTATTGTATAAACACGCTATATTTCAAATTTCATTCAATTTGAGCTTGCAGTTTAAGAATTATAACTAGTCAAAGTTTCTTAATTTGATATAAATATTTTAATAATATTTTAATTTTAGCTGTATTACCCATTTAACGTCAGCTGGCCGACACCTACACGCTCGTAAAAAATCTAATATCGATTGAAATATAGCCGAAACACTCGGTAACAAGTTGGAACCGTAAAATTTTGCGGCGAAAACTGAAAATTTGCAAGCTACCGACTCCTGTTACCGACTCCATCCGAAATGGACCTGTGTTATGCTCTGATTTGTAACCGACCGTATTACCTGGCAACACTCCAGCAATTTTTGTGTTATGAAAGTTTGCATGAAACCAGCCTCTAAGTCAGGGAGCTCATGAAAAACCTCGGATGATTCAAAACTAGTTGGGTTAGATAGACTTGACTAGACGTGTTTAATTTAAACGTTATTTTATTTTAAAGCTCTCACGGAATTTATGAAATTAAAAATCACCTGCTGTTACTGTGAAGGAAAACATCGTGAGGAAACCTGAATACCTGAGTGGTGGACGGCGGCCTACATTCCTCTCGTTGTGAGAGGAGACCCGGCCCTGTAGTGGGTCATTAAGGGGTTACTGACAATCACTGACGTTTACTACACGAACACTTTGACGATAGTTCATGCTCACAGCACTGTATTGTGTGTGTACATAGCCGTGTATATTGTAGTACATCACTGTATGACACATAAACATCACTATAAACGTACATCACTGTATGTTACATATACATCACTGTACGTGTGTACATCACATCATTCGCCAGGGGCCGCAGGCGTCAGAATGGAATCAGTATAACAATTCGCTTAAGATAAGCGTGGGAGCTGAAATATTCGGTAGATCTGTCTTCTGGGATGCTGGGCGTTTATCTTAATAATACGCTATTATTATGCCGAAATCTGCGTACATTTTAAGAGTCAGACATTGCGCCCTGGGACAAACCAAAAGTACCTACCAACTTTATATCCTTTTAGTATTTTGAAGAAATACTCTTATGTGTTACTAGTTCGTACCGCATGATAAGTGGTCGCTACAGCCAATGGTCAAACACATCCAACCTCAAATAGAGAAACAAATCTATCTAAGGTTCAAGGGTTCTTTGCTACTCAGGAGGACTAAAATAAAATCCCCGGCAACCACACCTCCCAACCGAAACACAAGACATAAAGAACATGCGGCAGTACGGCGGGTTATGAGGATGGCGGTAAATTTGTTTAAGCTAGTACCGGGTAGGTATTCTACCGAACTTCAATGAACCACCGAATTATACCACCTTAACCTAAAGAAAAGAAAACTAAAGGAAACAAAATCTACAAGTTTTTCCTTTTTTTTTAAATGTTTTTTCAACTGAAACTCAAAAGCTTTCATTCATTATTAGGTACAATTTGTGCACACTTAATGAGTCATACAGATAAATTATACATTCTAAATTCATCCGCTTTAATCGCCCCTCAGGCAAAACGTAGACTGGCAGAAAAAAGGGGGCGGGAAAAAACTCCCAGCACTCTTTTTCCAATTTCAACTTACCCATACTGTACATATAAGGCATTAATATACTTTATTCATAACTGCTGTTATTGTACTACCTTCGTCTTTTCTCACCTTATGTATATACTTCTAAATTTCACAAAACATAATGACAGAAAACACAAAAAGCTGTGGATATGTAAATCAGTACATCGAAACTCGATTAAGATTACATTCTCGGTAGGTGCGTGTAGGAATTGGCAATATTTTACATTTTCCCCTCGAAACTCGGCGAGGGGGAACTTATTGCACCGTGGGGAGAGAGACTAAGCCAGCGAGGAAGAGTTTCTTCGTTAATTTTATTGCTTACGTTTACTCACTATATCCCGGAGGTTGCAACTTTATACGCTCTTTTTAACTTGTCTTATACATAGTTAGTTATACGGTATGTGGGTCAAATGAAAGACATTGTCAGTAACCCATTAATGACCCACTACAGGGTCGGGTCTCCTCTCACAATGAGAGGGATGTAGGCCGCCGTCCACCACGCTGGCCTAGTGCGGGTTGGTGGACTTCACATGCCTTTGAGAACCTTTTTTTTTCTGAACTCTCAGACATGCAGGTTTCCTCACGATGTTTTCCTTCACCATAACAGCAGGTGATATTTTTTTTTATCTAGCGCACATAACTTTTTTTACTTGATGCGTGCCACTGGGATTCGAACCCGGACCCCTCGATCCGAGGTCGAATTCTAAGCCACTGGGCTATCACCGCTTGAATGAAAGACATATCTATATGGAAATTAAAATGAAAGCTAGATTTTCCGTTATATACGATAACATGCCATCAAAACCAATACTTGTAAAAAAACACAAGTCTCGCAACTCAGTTCTTGCACCGTAAAACGTTTTGAGATCCATGTACGTATCCATTGAATGCATCATCGCATGAAAGCACAATGTATCTCACACACAATACATATTATTTTAAATTAGATTGTTTACTGCGTGAGAGCGTGCATGAAACGTTGGTCTTTAACAACAAAAATATGCAGCAGTTTCGAATTATTCTCAATGTAACCAACCATGTGAATACGCAGAACATTGAAACACGATTAAGATTAGACCGAACAGAAATGCGAGATAAAGCGAGAATGTTCACAGATTCCTGCGCGATTCGGCGAGGGGGGAAATTTATTGTACCGTGGGGAAAAGATCTGCTTGACGTAAATGTGTAATATGTATCTTAGGACTAAGGACGTCAGGATTGACTAAATTGTATAATATGTACCCTGTGTGTCTGTGACACGGAGAGAACTAAGAATTGTTCCACCTAAACGCAGAGTTTAAGATTATTATTGACTAGCAGACCCGGCACACTTCGTTCTGCCAAAATATAGAAATTTCTATTTTTCACTATATAAACCTTTTCTGGACTTATATCGAACATATCAAAACTAAAAAAAGCTAAATCTGAGCCTCAAACTGAGTATAGGCTAATGCTTATAGTCTGTTACGGGTAATCGTATTATGTGTATTTAAGGTTATCTTTTTGTATACATATTATATGCTTTTAAAAGAGTGCTGGGAGTTTTTTTCCGCCCGCTTTTTTCTCCCAGTCCACGTTTTGCCTGAGGGGCGATCAAAGCGGATGAATGTAGAATGTATAATTTATCTGTATGACTTTCATTAAGTGTGCACAAATTGTACCTAATAATGAATAAAAGCTTTTGAGTTTGAGTTTTGAGTTTATCTAAAAAACTGTACATTTCTATCGAGTGATTGGCGAATACATCGTTCTTTTTTCTTCTAATTTATAAGGCTTTACTGCTTCTACGAGTAGTTCGATTCAGGTCGAACTTTATTGCCAAATTCAATTTAAACCGCAAAGAACTAAATGTACAATAGTTCGTTTTCAATTTGCCCAGATGTCTATCCGAGTGTATTCCTTTCGAGATGGCGTCAAGAGGCCTAATTCCAGCATCTAATTTACTCAAGAAGATTACAATCGTATAAGACAATGGCTGCCTTGTTATTGGATATGTCGCAAATGGCACCCCGTTTGTAGAAACGACTGAATAGAGCTGTTAAATGATTGAAAACAGAATATATAGGAAGATACGAGTAGTTATAGGGCAAAGAGTCCGTTTTATTATTATAAGGTAAAATATCTACATAAATGATTAAATAAATTCTAAACACTACATGTAAAGTAGTGTACAAGAAATAATCAAATTTTAATAAAATGATCTTATTTAATTAAGTTAAATAAAAAAAATAATAACGCTTCACACTCACAGCCCCACACTAGGATTGCCTGTGTCATGGGTGCCATGGACACACACAAGACACACCCAGACCAGTACGAATTCAAATTCATCATTCAAATTTCTGCTCTGCTGGGAATCGACCCCAGGACCCTTCTCGCAGCGCACCATTGTCTTAAACACTGTGCCACTAGCGTCGTCTTGTTTATAAACATTATTTTGTAATCATCTCTTGTGTTTATTTTTGTCTTTGTCTTTGAAATCCTAATATCAATTTTGAGCCGACATGGAAGTGATAAAAATAACACCTACCGGCTAAAATTCTGTGATCATACCTAAGGAGCAGCTATGTAGCCAGCGACGTAGAAAACTTTAATAGCGTGATTCAGGTTACTGTGGCGCCATCTTTTGACCGGAGGCGGAAGCCGATTGCGCCATTTGGGTCCCGAGAGGCGTTACTTTATTAGATTGCTCTACATCACTTACTCTCAGTAGTAGATAGTAGATAGTAAAGTTACGAAACGGACGACGTGTCCGCTTCCAATTTACAACCTTAATCATCGTTGAAGTGTACTTTATCATGCTTAGCTACACCTTATGTAAAGGTTTCGTTCTACTGCGATAGTTTTACGAACAGCTATAAAACATCCTTCAAAACCATCGGCCAACTTAAATTAATTCTGTTCTACCGCCCAAAATAATCAACTTCCATTTTTAATATCTGAAAATAACTAGTTTCTAGTACAGGAGTTTGAAAAATCTTCACTATCAGCAAACTATTGTCAAAACGTGTCAATAACGTTCATACAACTTGACATACAAAATCTCTTCGGCTTATTTTGTTTAAAAAATAATCTCATTTCGCTCGCTGACGATGAAACACGTTAAAACAAAATTTACATATTTCCTGACCCGCGATGAAATGCGAACTTTTTAACCCAACGCGGCACGAGGGTTCTTCTCGAGGAAATTTGATAAACGCATGACTTGTTACTCTCACAGACTCCGGACTTCATATTAAATAAACCAAATCTACCCTCGACCCTGTCGTAGAAAATAAACTGGTTGGAACTAGTAGGTAGCTTGTTTTAACCAACTTCAAAAAACGAAGGTTCTACGTTCTACCTGTACTGTGTGCTATTATGTATTCTGTGGTTCTACTGCGATGTTGATTTTTTTGTATGTGCAGCGATTTCTCAGCTAACCTGTGGCCTTATTTTCTAAATTATTTTTGTGTTCGGTAGACGATCAATTCCGATAGGTAATTTTTTGGTAAGGTTCTGATTTTAGCCGGATGAAACTCTTGAACGGATGGAAATAATTGGAACGTGAAAAGCGATATTTGCTGTCGGTTTGAGTTAAGAGTACAAAAAACCAAAATATTGAAGGCTGAGGCTGAGGCTTGGAAAATTTCATGTCATTACTTTTTAAATTGAAGTCTGTTGTCATTTAAAAAAATTATATAATGTGTACCTACACTAAGGTTTAAAGTGGTACAAGAAAAATACTTACATAATAATATACAATTTAAAGACTGAAAAACACATGTGCTTCGTATAATATAATGTGTGTATGTACTAAGATAAAAATACTTGAAAATTCATGCGTGTTCATGCGTGCTTCGTAACCATAGCAGTTAAACGAGACTATAAGGCGTATAGTAACCGTCATGAGTCGTGAGCACAGATTATTATTATCAGTGGTAGGGATATTGTATACCTGCGGCCAATGTACAGCAGCCGAACAAACGTGCTGCACCAATAGACGACGCACACTCACGAACTGACGACTGTCGAACCAATCGTGTGCACCGCAGCGCAGTCAATGGCAAACCGACCAATGAAAGTTGTGCTCACCACTCGTGACGGCAATGTATGTATTAATACATCTTCAAACTGCATCATTTCACTTGTGTGTTCGATTATACATTTTCCGATATATCCGTTACATAAGCCCGCAGTTACATTCACCACTTTTAAATTTAAAATACTTATTGTAAAAAGGAAGAATTATCTTTCTTTTTCCTTCGCATCGGCTACATTATCATTATGCCGGGTTCTTCCCGTGGGGGCAATAAATTTTCCCGCGCACTGACGTCGCACTGACGGAAAAACTCGCCGTGAGAATAAACTAAACAAGGAAGCTCAGAATAAGCTAAAGTCTACGAAAAGTTCGTATAAGAAAGCAATAAAAATTAATTATTTAAAAAAATATTAGTTCGTGAATAATATTTTGGATTTGTTTTTTTTTACATCTTTACCAGCAAATAGACATACCGGACAGTCAGTGATTAACAAAATACAGCCATTGTTTATAAATAACTAGCTTATATATATAAATAACCCCGCAAACGTTGTTTTGTCATAATTATAATCGAGCGGGATGAAAAAATATTAAATTACTAAAATGATTATTAAAAATAGTGCTTAGTAATAGAAGGGTGGAAATTTAAGATTGTATGTACTTAGTATTTTAATGCCACATTGTTTAAAAATAAAAAATTTACCAAAAAATTAAATTGGTCGGACAACCCTTATCACTTAGGTGTATGAAAAATAGGTAGTAGCCGATTCTCAGACCTACTGCAATTATTTGTATATAAAACTTCATAAAAATCGGTCAAGCCGTTTCGGAGGAGTATGGTAACTAATATTTTGGCACGAGAATTTTATATTATCGTATAAGATGTTATTTGCTTTTCATTAAGTTCTCTGCATACTAATTATTATAAGTACTACTCGAAACCCTTCAAAACCAATTCAAATGCTCGTATATCCATATCCCACGGCAAGTCAATTGAAATTTTAACTTCAAAGCTCAATCAAAATCATCACCCAATATGTTTGGAGTTGTCGAAGTTCGGCATTCTATACACAAATAAACTTAATACTTACTTATTGGGAAAGTTGTAGGCAAATAAGACGTGTGCAAACCCAGCCGGATTTAAAATCTTTCGGAAAACATGATGAATTTGTTTTTCTCATTTGACTGTAGGTAGGTGTAAGGTTGTATTTTAATTTTATGTATTTTAAAGCGATATTTTATGGGTCTATCTTTTTTTCCTTTTGTACCAGACGAATTTTTGTACTTTTTTGTAATTTTGTACCAGAAATCTTTTGGGAAAACATGACGAATTTGTTTTTCTCATTTGACTGTAGGTAGGTGTAAGGTTGTATTTTAATTTTAGGTATTTTAAAGCGATATTTTATGGGTCTATCTTCTTTTTCCTTTTGTACCAGACGAATTTTTGAAGTGCAAACTTCTTAGTTTAGTGACAATATTAAGCGAATCCAAGTGTAAAAAACTTCGTTAATAAATTAATGAAAATGGTTTCTTGCTGTTTGACAATTCAATTGAAAGTTCTTATTCGTTGATTTGTTCTGTAATCATTTATTTCTGAATGCACTTGAATTCTTATATCAATTGTTAGTGAATTCTCACGATTGACCCAACGAATTTTCTTAGAGAATTGGACTCAATAAGATTTCAGAGGGATCGTAATATTCATCTTGATGAATCTTTCAATTATTAATCAAAGTAAAGGCATTTGTTCAAACGATTTCTCTGAGGCTTTCGTAGGTAGGTATATATATATATATACAAATAAATAAAATTGGAGAGTCTGTTTGTAATATAAAAATAACCGCTCTATAATAAATTCGTATGTACTATGTATACAGGGTACATACTATATACCAAAATAACATTTTTCACAATTTTTGTCTGTCTGTCGGTCTGTATGTTTGCTCCAGCTAATCTCTGGAACGGCTGGACCGATTTTGACGGGACTTTCACTGGCAGATAGCTAATGTAATAAGGAATACTTTTATTCTAGATATCCATGCGGATGAAGTCGCGGGCACAGCTAGAGATAAATAAAATCGTAAATTTATGATGAAATACTCTAAGTTACGAGTATAATAGAAGTCAACACTTTGTACGCTGTTTCGTAATGCATTCTAGACTTTTTGCCCTTTCAATGTTATCGTAAGCTGATCGTAGTAGCTTACGATAAGAAAAGTAGCTTAGACTTCTGAACTAATTTTTCATGGCTAATTCAATCGATTGATTTAGAATCCATAATTCGAAACGCTAAATACTTGGATATACTACTAGAATCAATCTATCAAATTTTCAAGACAGCCGATATTCCTATTAAGAATTACCATATCACCCGTTCATAATAACAGCAGCCTAATACTCTGTCAAAAATTTCATGCGAAACAAACTCATAATAGAAATTTGAACCACTAATCCCTTATAAGCAGTAAATCAATAAAAACTTCCATAACTACGAAGCACCACCTCATCAGCGGTAAACCGAGATACAAACATGGGAAACTGCCGCAGGATTTCAACCAAATATACGTGGTATAGAGGTGATATTCCAGTGCAAGGGATGCTGTCAAATTAGATTCTCTTGATATGATGACGGTCCACCCTCGAGCGAGGGTGTTAATGTTGGGAGAAAAATGCGTGAACTGATATGTGAGAAGCGAAAGGCTGTGAAATACTTTCGTTTTATTCGATTACGCGAAATCGTGACTTGAACATTTTGAGGGCTAAATCATAGAGCTTTGTAACCAAAAAGCAGTCGCTTTCCTTATAAAACCGCAATGACTCCACATTGCGGTTTTTTAAGGGAAGCGAGTGCTTGAGTAAATCGCCAGCGATCGAAAAAGTTAAGCAACGTCGGGCGGGATCAGAACCTGTACCCTTAGTCTGAGTTTTAGCAGATCCGAAACGAAACGCACAGATACACAGCTTACAACACGAAAATGCACAGTGTAATAACCAACAGAGGTAAAAGATTTTTAGAAGTGTTAAAAAATTAATAAAGCATTAGATAAATCATCACAAAAATTGCTTTATTTTTAATAATAATTAACACTCTTTCAATGTTTAATAATATTAATGAAACATAATAACCGTGAATTGGTCGTAATGCACTGTAAAATTTCGAACTAATATTATCCCGTAGGTATTAAATATTTGTCTATACAAATATTATAAAGAGGAAAGGTTTGATTTTTTGTTTGTTTGTTTGTTTGTATGAATTGAATAGGCTCCGAAACTACTTGGCAGATTTGAAAAATTCTTTCACTGTTGGAAAGCTACATCATTTCTGAGTGACATAGGCTATATTTCATTTTCAAAAAAAATAGGCATCCTTACTAAAATTACGATAACGTAATCCAAGGTGTGAAAAAAATATCAAAAAACTACCTTACATCGCGTGCGCTGCGAAAACTATTGATGATAGAACAAAATGATATACTACATTTTTTTAGAACACACCATTATCTACAAAAAATCAGCGGCAGCATATCTCTAACTATTACAGTCATGTCACAATAAGCGTTTTTTTATTGAAAAAAAGAAATTAAAATACCACCGCTACAAAAAGCTCTTTATTTGTACCTTGGTATTAACCCTTATCAAAATAAATGATGTATTATTTAAGACTGCTTCAATATCTTTATATTACTTTTTGAATTATTCGATTCTGACAATCCATTCAAAAGATATCACGAGTTAAAAAAAAATTAAAAAATAAACTGTATTCTGAAGTCTTAGTGTACGTATAACTGTATTTGGGTATCAAATGAAAGGGCTTGATTGGTAGAATAGAGCTCACTATGAAAAAATGAAAATCCAAGATGGCCGCCGTAACAAAGTGCCGTATTAAATATTTTCCACAACTGCCTCAATATGGGTATCAAATGAAAGGGCTTGATTCGTAGAATAGAGCTCACTATAAAAATGAAAATCCGAGATGGCCGCCGCCACAAAATGGCGGATTACATGTTTTTTTCCGCAACTACCTCAATATGGGTATCAAATGAAAGGGCTTGATTGGTGAAATAGAGCTCACTATGAAAAAATTAAAATCCAAGATGGCCGCCGTAACAAAGTGCCGTATTAAATATTTTCCACAACTGCCTCAATATGGGTATCAAATGAAAGGGCTTGATTAGTAGAATAGAGCTCACAATAAAAAAATGAAAATCCAAGATGGCCGCCGCCACAAAATCTTGGGTTACATATTTTTTCCGCGCCTACCTCAATATGGGTATCAAATGAAATGGCTTGATTGGTAGAATAGAGTTCACTATGAAAAAAACGAAAATCCGAGATGGCCGATGGGTATCAAATGAAAGGGCTAGATTAGTAGAATAGAGCTCACAATAAAAAAATGAAAATCCAAGATGGCCGCCGCCACAAAATCTTGGGTTACATATTTTTTCCGCGCCTACCTCAATATGGGTATCAAATGAAATGGCTTGATTGGTAGAATAGAGTTCACTATGAAAAAAACGAAAATCCGAGATGGCCGATGGGTATCAAATGAAAGGGCTTGATTAGTAGAATAGAGCTCACAATAAAAAAATTAAAATCCAAGGACCCTTACTAAAACTTAAGTAACGTAATCCAACCCAAGGTGTAAAAAAAGTGCCCTAAAACGTCTTTCGTCGCAAGCGCTGCGGAAACTATTGATGATAGAACAAAAGTATGCGGTACAATATTAAAGAAATATTCACAAAAAACTTCGCGGTACCATAATTATGTCCAACTATTATCATTATGTCACAATAACTACTTTTTACAGTTTAAAAGTTAATAGAAATACCGACCAAAATTAGACCATGTTATTCATGTCAGTAACCCATTAATGACCCACTTAGGACGTAGGTCTCAGTCCACTACGCTGGCCTACTGCGGGTTGGTGGACTTCATATACCTTTGAGAACATTTGTTTTTGTGAAATCTCAGGCATGCAGGTTTCCTCACAATGGTTTCTTTCACCGTAACAGCAGGTGATATTTAATTTTTTATAAAGCGCACATAACTTTTTTTGCAAAGTCATTTGTGTCTGCCACTGGGATTCGAACCCGGATCCCTCGATTCGAGGTCGAATTCTAAGCCACTGGGCTATCCGTTACTTCTGTTATTCATACTTTTGCTTAAATCCTTATCCAAATATTTTTCGTTGTAACTAACGTGTTAAAGTTGTTTGGTTTTCGCAATGGACTTGGTGGTGGAAAGTTGACTGTGTTTCAAAAAAGCTTTTGATATTAGTCAAATTAATTGGCAGAGCGCAGCCTGCCGGGTCAGCTAGTTAGTATTATAATATCTAACGATAAGTATTCATATCTTTCACTCCATACGAAAATTTGATTTTAAACTTTTTAACTCCTCTAAAAATCTTTTACCTCTATTTGTTACTACACTGTGGACTCCTGTGTAGTAAGCTGTGTATGAATTACGTATCTATCCGAAACGAAACGCACAAACGTTTCGTTCCTGTATCGCTAAAACTCAGACTAAGGGTACTGAATGGGTGAAACCTAGTGGCAAATTAAATGCGCGATTCCGTCCTTCGAAGGGCACGTCAAGCCGTCATTCGAACAGGATGCCGAAACCTTAGCCACTAAGCTATCACCGCTCGTTGCTCGTTACAACCTATAAATGTTCATGAAGCAAAAAATTCTGGCATAAAATGTGAAGCATTATTAATCTGCAAACTAATCGTTCCATCGCATGCAACGCGGCATAAAATCTAATTTAAAATTTCAAGACAATTTTTTTTCTCCTCATCAGTAAAGCACTTACAATCTTGTTACCTATCGTATGTCAACGGGTAGAAAAGGATGAAGATGGATAGACTCTTGCACACTTTTATGCTTCGCGGAGCGTGTTAAGCAGCTTTATGTATTTCCAGGGTTAGTTTGCTGCTTTTCCTCTAAAACGAAGTGCTATAAAGATGGATGACTACTGTTGGACGGTACACACAATTTCTTAAATTTCACTAAGTATGTGGACCAAGTTCCATAGGACGTTTGGCATTCTCCTTATAAGCTGATTTCAGACGACGCTATAATATAATAGCATAATATAGTACGTATATAGCTCATAGCACAACAATATCGCACTCCATACATTGTTATGGACACGTTCACATTGTACTGTACTATATATTTGGCTTACTATACGCTATAAATTGGTGCGATGTGCAGAGTTCATGCTATGCTATATCGCGCGCCGCCCTCTTCCTCCCTCACCCCCGGCCGTCCCGCAAACTCTTTAAAGATCGCGGTCGACTGAGCTTTATATATACTATAAACGCTTGCGATAATATCGCGTATGTGAACGTCACGCTATATAGTATAGCATTAAGTAGGTCCTTCTTTGCTATACTTTATAGCGTCGCCTGAAATCAGCTTTAAGCGTGGAATCCCTTTGACACTGATTTTCCTTCAGTTCCATTCACATCGAAATTTAATCTGTCACGTCATGCCGTTACCCCTTGCCGTCACACCGTCCAACCGTGAACGCGTGAAACCCTATCCATTTTTTATTCCACGCAAGATACCGCGCGAGACGTCCTTTTGTGAAAGAGAATTGGACTGAAAACGATTGTGATATTTGTTTGGAACCACGACAAATAGCGTTACCATGAATGTTTGTTGTCTTTAGTTACTCATTTCTATCTCAGTCGATTTCAGGAGATAGATAATGATTTCAGGGACTTAACAATGTTGACACTAAAAATTTGTAATTGTAGGTACTGTGTTACTCTATTATATCCTATTCTATTCCGTTCCGTTCCGTTTCATTCCGCTCCATTCCGTTCCGTTCCGTTCCATTCTTTAACCGTGCCTTTATTTAAACAGGCTGGAGAACTAAGGCCTATAATATATGGGTTGATGAAGTTTGTCAGTAAACCATTAATGACCCACTACAGGGTCGGGTCTCCTCTTACAATGAGAGGGATATAGGCCGCCGTCCACCACGCTGGTCTAATGCCATTGGTGGTCAATGGATGAAGTTTACCAACCGTTAATATTCATAGTAATCACTTTTATATCTCTTCACTACGAATGTAAGCGAATCAAGATTTAAATGGTATTATATTGTACCAATATCCGTTTAGTCAAGAGATTAACTTTTAGCAACTCGAGTTATGAAGCCAACATCGAAAATTTAATTAAAGCAATAGTTTGCTCTTGTGGAAATTTATGAATGCGTCCTGTTAATAAATTTCAACGGCCGAGGTTTAAGCAAGTACCCAGTTTTGCAGTGGTTTAATATATTAAAGCTGTTTCTTTTTGGATGGTCCGAAGAAAAAGCAGTAATTTAAACCATTAGATGGTCGTTGACGTCGCAAAGGTATATTAGGTCACTTTAAAATTAGTAAAACGTTAGGTCAATCAGGACATAAATAAAATAAATAAATAAATACCTAACGCTTCACACTCATAGCCCCACACTAGGATTCCCTGTGTCGTGGGTGCCATGGACACACACAAGCCAAGAACACAACACACCCAGACCAGAAACAGAAATTCAAATTTCTGCTCTGCTGGGAATCGAATCCAGGACCTTCCGCGCAGCGCACCGGTGTCTTAACCACTGCGCCACTTGGGTTGTTAAGTATAATACATAACGCAACTGTAAACATAGCAAATACATCAGTTCAAGAACGGGCAACCACATCTCACCTCTAAAGAACCGTGAGCATTAATAATACGTCAAAGTATTCGTACGGTAAACGTCTGTCATTAGTATATCATATGTCTGTCTGTCTATCTTCCCATACTAATAGCACACGTTTTCTAGTGACATGAGCATGACTATCGCGGAAGTGTTCGTACCGTAAACATCAGTCAGTCTGTCTGACATCTTCCCATACTAATGCCACACATTAACTTTACGCATACTTGGATGATGGTATCCATGCTCGGGGTACTGAAGCTGCTAAACCTGTCTAACATTTTCTGGTTTAAATAACCCAATTTAACATAAGCTTCCCTTGTTCCAGATTAAAATGACTGAACACGAGTCAACAATATGGACCAAGCATTTACGGGTGGCATGAGAGAGACATCACTAACATGCGTCCCGGCGCGGCCTGGGTGGCGACCTCGACGCTCTTCCTCTGCCTCCACTACTCCGAAATGAAGCACAGCACCCCCGACCACCACCACAACCCCAGCTCCAGACACCACCACAGACACCGACACAAGACAACCGAACCACCGTTCCCAGACAAACCTTTCTACTACGACCCAGTCGGCTTCAACGAAAAGACATATCTAGACAGGAGTCTCATTGGCTTTGAGATGGTTTCCTTCAACAATGATAAGAAGAACGCGGGGAACGATTGGATGAACATGTCGAACGACCAAGTCGGGGAGTTAAAAGACAAGAAACACCATCCACATTGGCCGATAAAGAGGGAAGCGGTGATCGAAGGCGACTTGGTGTTGGGTGGTTTGATGATGGTGCATGAGAGGTCAGATAGCATGACCTGTGGTCCGGTGATGCCTCAAGGGGGGGTGCAGGCGTTGGAGACGATGCTGTACACCCTGGACATCATAAATAAGAAGCTCAAGTTGATCCCCGGTGTGACCATCGGGGCTCACGTGTTAGATGACTGTGATAGAGACACGTATGGGTTGGAGATGGCTGTGGATTTTATAAAAGGTAATATTTTGTTTTTTCTGTATTGTTTTTTGTAGAAGTGTTTGCCTATATCGTATAGGCCTTGCAGTAATTGGCTGTCATAACCAACTGCGTTAAAAGCGGTGATAGCCCAGTGGCTTAGAATTCGACCTCGAATCGAGGGCTCCGGGTTCGAATCCCAGTGGCACGCACTAATGACTTTGTAAAAAAGTTACGTGCGCTTTATAAAATTAAATATCACCTGCTGTTACGGTGAAGGAAAACATCGTGAGGAAACCTTCATGCCTGAGAGTTCAAAAAAAAATGTTCTCAAAGGCATGTTCGTCCAGCAACGGGCAGTAGTGGTGCGTGGTGGACGGCGGCCTACACCCCTCTCATTATGAGAGGAGACCCGACCCTGCAGTGGGTCATTAATGGGTTACTACACTGCTGTTTGAGTAGATCGCAAGCGATCGAAAAAGTTAAGCAACGTCGGGCGCGGTCAGTACTTGGAGGGGTGAACACTAGTCGCGAAAATGTCACCGGCCACTGTAAACCAGAGAAGTCACTAATGCTTGTGATTTGAAGGAATGCTATTTCTACATCCTATTTTAAGAGTCCGTTAGTCCAGTGGACATATCTTAGTAGCGAGAAGGTAGCTTAACTCACCAGTGTTGTGTTGGAATGTTGTTTAGGATTCGGTTCCAAGTGGCGATTTAATTTTGACGAGTCAAAAGGTAATGAGAGGAAGAAGCAAGAGAGATTTCAGATCAAACACTCCTTCTGAGCAAAATTATGGTGACTAATTTATTTGCCTGTTAACTACTTAAAATTTTCCTCAGAGAAAAACTTGCTTCACTTCAGAATTATAAAAATCTCATCTAGAAAATTACATTATTTACACTTATAAAATTTTAATGAATTTCTTCGTTTTGAATGCAGTCCAACAACACTTACAGAGGTCTCCAACATGATTAACGATGGCGAATGAAAAAGAAAACTGTGCCAACGAATATTAATTGGAAATTCATACCAGCAGGTTTAATTACGCGTTGGTCGCAGGCAATTATGTACCTAGATCACGAAATTCGAAAATATTGATGAGTGTGTTTTTCACTCGAGTGCTTAATTCTCAAGAAATTGTAAAATTCAAAATGTTAATTATTACCGACTTCAAACTCAATACATAGCTACATACATACATCCATGAAATTTGGTACACTTATTTGGAAGTCGTAATAGACTAACAAAATTAAATGTACTGAAATGTATTACATACATACGTGTCGAATTCTTTGAAGCTCCTTTTTTGAAGTCGGTAATAAAAATCGCGTCACCCGCACCTACCTATAGCGCAAGAATAGCGCAATATTCCGAACAAAGACCTACAAATCCAGCGACGTTCATATTTCACGGCACCCTTCAACCTTCAACCCGTCCGATATCCATCCCCAGCTTTTTATATCCATTGAGCACAATACATAAAACATGAAAAACGCCGATATGAAGCCTGTGCCGAAACAAAGGACATTTCTGCCGCTACATTGATCTCCTCTACCAATTTGCTCCATGTTACGTTCTGCTGAGTTTTCATTGAAATTATCAGCTTATCTTGTGACGGGTATAAATAAAGAAAGGGATCTATGTGTGGATGATGTAAAAACAAAGCAACAGTAGGCGGCAGACAGTCCGATGTTTCGTTTAGTGGATGTGGTTAACGCATATACTAATTCGTTCTTTTCCCCAGCCCTTAGTAATGCACTACTAGCCAGCCCATTGCCACTTTAATTGGCAAACTTTGGGAGCTATGACGGTTACTATGCCACGTAAAGAAATATCGAGCATAACGATCCATTGACCGATAAGTGACTCTGAGTTTGTAGATTAGGCTCACAGTGAAGGACCACCACGTTACCATGCCAAAGATCATTACAGATCATTACTGGCAACACTGGCGTAGCGGTGATAGCCCAGTAGATTAAAATTCGGCCTCGAATCGAGGGGTCTGGATTCGAATCCCAGTGGCACGCACCAATGACTTTATAAAAAAGTTATGTGCGCTTTATAAAATTAAATATACTGTTACGGTGAAGGAAAACATCGTGAGGAAACCTGCATGCCTGAGAGTTCAGGAAAAAAATGTTCTCAAAGGCATGTGAAGTCCACCAACCCGCAGTAGGCCAGGGTGGTGGACGGCGACCTACATCCTTCTCATTGTGAAAGGAGACCCGACCCTGTACAACACCATCCACAAACTTGTGCACAATTAATTTCGCGATACTGCCACAACTTCGGCAATACCGTCTCAGAAAATATGACGTACCAAATCCAATATTGATACAATCCGAATATAATGACTCGAAACAGGACCTGCTACCGACAACCAATTAAAGAATCGTTTGTACTCTTAGGTTCAGAAAGCTCGGTGTAATGGGAGAAACATGCAAATAGTATTTAGATACGAAATTTAGGCTTTTGAACTTATAACTAATAAGCCCCTCTGCTTGAGTAGATCGCAAGTGATCGCAAAAGTTTAGCAACGTCGGGCGCGGTCAGTACCTGGATGGGTGACCGCTAGTGGCGAATTACACGCGCACTTCCGTGCTTCAGAGTGCACGTTAAGTTTTTTGTCCCCTTCGTGACTCCTTTTGCTTTTACGGAGGGCTATGTTTATGCGTAATTGAACTTCGCTGTTCGTTGGGGACATCGACATCTGGTATTAGACCCGCTATAATGTAAGCCATTTATTTTGTTTTTCGGTCGGGGGATGTCTGCCGGAGAATAAATTAGATTCGACTATATTAGGACCTACATTAAGCTGTCCTTTTGGGGTTCTGTGTGAAGCATAGATATAATATATTACTAGCTGACCCCGCAAACGTTGTTTTGCCATATAAGTTATCAAGCGGGATGAAAAATTAAATTTACCAATAGAAACAAAATACTTGATACTAAAGACACCAACCTCAAAAAATAGTGCACCTAAAATATGTGACAAATTTTATTTAATACTTTGTTGATGTCGGTTTAGTTTTTTTTATTATTTTTTATCGCTTGCGATCTACTGAAACAACGAGGTAGGGGTCTACTGGGCGTTTTGTGCATGACTCTAGATGATGTATAACCACGTTATCTCAAGGGATATTATCAAACAGTTTTATGTGCAAAGACCCTTCGGATGAGCTAGGAATATATTAAGCGGTAGGTATCACACAGCCACATTTAGTGAAGAACTCCACGAACTTTCTTTTTAGCCAGTTCACACCCACGGAACTGCGCATCCCTTTTTACCAAACACAAATATAAAGGACACCGTTGTCCATTCAGGTCTCAAGCAACTTAATCGATCCGAGTTCATGAAAAATGGGAATTTTCCGACCTTTCCATCGGCTCAAGTGCCCACTTTCTCGAGATTTTCCGACACTCAACCTCTAATGCGAAAAAAAGAGGTAAATATTTCCCCACGCAAAGAATTAAAGTGCTGACTAAGCCGTGAACAATGAGCACACACCTCGGAATGTTAAGACGGAGTTTCTTTTGTTTTGAATTTCCAAGAAATTGTACTAATGGATGGCATTGTTGCTCGTTTTCTGTACGACAAAAGTGGCGAACGAACGGGTATGTTAACGTGTTAAGTGGCTGTAATTACCACTTTTAAACTAAAACAAGACCGAAATTCTGTTAATGGCATTAAATAAATAAATAAATAAAGCTTCACACTCATAGCCCCACACTAGGTGTCGTGGGTACCATGGACATACACAAGACAACAAACACACCCAGATCAGAAACAGAAATTTAAACTCATCATTCAAATCTCTGCTCCGCTGGGAATCGAACCCAGGATCCTCCGCGCAGCGTCACGGTGTCTTAACCGGTGATGCAGTTGCTCAGGTCGTCAACTCATAATTAAAATAACATCTTCAAATACTAGAAAGTTATAGTAGCAATCGGCTAACCACATCTTCTGGCAGAGACCACGTCTCAGCAAACGTAACGAGGGACGCCCTGCTCGATGGCGCGATGATCTATGTACTTGTTTAGTTCGGCGGGAAGAAACTGGATGCGGAGAGCTGGAGACAAGGGTCATTGGGAGGGGCCTATGTCCAACAGTGGACTAACGTCGGCTGTAGAGAGAATCGACATGTTTTTAGTTTCACCACAGTACCAGCGTATCTCTTGCTCCTCAATAACTTACTCTCAACGTGTTTTTGCCTGGAGCCTGATGGGTTCTTTGTTCGATTCCCAACGAAGCAAAGATTTGAATAATGATTTTAAGTGTATTCCTGTGTGTTCTACCGACTTTACTTTAGTGAGTGCTCCGCGGAGCTATACGGGATGATGCCGACATCACCCTTCCTTCACTACACCACCCGCCGGAGACTGAAATTACACCCTCAACACCTGGATATGTGGCGTTCTTCCACAGTCCGTTTTTCACGTACGTTTTTGCCTCGTACATGCAAACTTTGGAACAGTCTTCCGGCTGATGTATTCCCGCAGGACTATGACATGGGGTTCTCCAAGAAGGGCATAAAAAAGCTCTCCAGCCCAGCCGGCAACGCACTGGCGACCCCCCTGGAGTTGCACGCGTCAGTAGGCGACGGTGACCACTTACCATCAGGTGGCCCGTCTGTCTGTTTGCTTGCTCTATTTATAAAAAAAAGTCCCATTTCTAGTCTGACTCTGTTGTTAATCTTGTGGGTGTCTAATTGTCCAAGGCACGCATGACGTAGAAAATCCTAGTATGGGCATTTCCTATCCGTTTCTATGAGTGTGAAGCTTTCAAAAATTACTTACCCTCGTGTCCCCAGGGTCGATCAGCAACATCGACGACGCAGAGTACGCGTGCAACGCGACGGCGGTGCGCAAGGTGATCTCGGGCGTGGTGGGCGCCGCCTCCAGCGTCACCTCCGTGCAGGTCGCCAACCTGCTGCGACTCTTCAAGATACCCCAGGTAATCAATACATACACAACATTAGTCTGCAACCAACGAGCATAAACCTAATAAACACCGCATATTTCTACAAAAAAAAACAATTCAGTCAAAGCTTTGAGGTGAGAGGGAGGGGAGAAAAAAATAATGGTGATTGTGATTGGTCAGTTCAAAATCGCGATATCCCAATTATTTCGAACTAGTGACCTGACCACTGTAAGCCCACTGTAAGCCTGCAGTGGGTTATGTCTGGGTATGGGTTACAGTCAGAACCAAATGCACAGACATAGCCCACCAGCACCTTTTAGCAAAAACGCAAAGATTATTCTTCCTTATTTCATGAAATAAAACCCTGGCACATGTAAACTGATGGTAAATGCTGACTGCCTATTAAAATGTGCAATATACAAATAGACAAACACTATGTAAATTCCGTTCTTGTTCATCTCGATATCACATTTTTCACTCCCATTCGTAACAGCGTTAAAACAACAATAAAACAAGAGAATGGTGTCATTTATTCATTAGTGGCGAGAAATTTCTTAAGACATTTCCATTTATTTACCGTTCCTTTCACAACAACTCACTTTTAATTCCACCTCTCAGAGAGAAATGAGCGAACGTAAAAACGATGTTATGCAAAATCGTAACATTGATAACGATTTTGTTCTCTTTGGGAACATTTTGACTATGATTGATGGTGTCTAATATTTTAAGGCTGCTGGGGTTTGCTTTCAAGCTGAAGACATACAACTATCCGGTGGAAATAGAGAAAATTGTTCATGATTCCCTATTGACGACCAAGACGAACCAAGTGGCGCAATTGTTAAGATACCAGTACGCTGCGCGGAAGCTCCTGGGTTCGATTCCCAGCAGAGCAGAGATTTGAATGATGAATTTGAATTTCTATTTCTGGTCTGGGTATGTTGTTTTCTTGTCTTGTGTGTGTCCATGGCACCCACAACACAGGTAATCCTAGTGTGGGGCTATGAGTGTGAAGCGTTATTTATTTATTTATTTGTTTTCTGTCCCCTTTGAAAAATGTTCTCAAGATCTTGAAAAAAATTAAACAGAAAATAGTCTAAGATCAACGGTAGACTTTGCAGCTGCAAAGGTCCGTTTAAAATATTATTGTACAAAATATGAGATATACCTGTGCAATCACAGATTTTTTCGGAATAGATTTCTGGTGGTAGAACCATAGTAGTTTGACAGGGGAGCTTAATAGAAGCTTACCCTTAGTCTAGTCTAGTCTTATCTTAGTCTAGTCTTAGTCTACCCTTACCCAGACCCGTCCCAGACCCTTAGTCTGAGTTCATTTCACATGAAACAACTATGGCTCCTTACCGCTCTCTCGCCTCTTCATGTTCTTCATGCCTTGTGTTTCGGCTGGTTCGATATGGGTGCCGGAGATCCTTTATTTGAGGCAAAACTCACGAGTAGCAAAGCATCCGCACAACCTCAGATAGAATTTCTTTTGTATTTAAGGTTGGATGTCCAGGCTGCAGTGACCACTTATCATCAGTTAACGTGTCATCAGTTAGCCTCCATGCCTTTCTGCTACTCAATTGTTCTACAAAAAATATACTTTGCCGAAAAATGACACCCGAGTCTTTCATAACTCCGTCGTTAATAAACCGCGAACCGAAATAAGCTTGCCTATAGAAGTTTACTTTCAACGAAAAACGAGCAATGAAATTAAAAGAAACCACAAAAACCACGCTTGGAGGAAAATTATGTTTTAAAATTCTTGCACCTCTGCCATTTTAATTAAAACTTTTACCCTCGTTTGCTCGATTCAACAAGTTTTCGCGCCTCGGGGGGTAGTTAGTCTATATCGGCCATTATAAGCAAACCGAAATTCAATCCTGCGTCAGATATTGTTTGATAGACGTTAAATGAGATGTAGAGGTGACTCGGGATTATAACAACGCGTAATTTCAGTATTGATCTTTGTAACGAGTGGTTTCAAGTATCTTCTTCTTATATTATGTTAATATGTGAAACTAAAATTTTGGGTATTTACAGCTCACAAAATTGGCACAATTGATTGGTGCTTTGCCCAAGAGAACTAGGTTCTTCGCCTCAAATAACCAAAATTAAATCTCCCCGGTTAAAACACAATTCATGAAGAACATGCTGCTTTGCGACGGGTTACGAGGCTGACAAGTTTTCAATATGGCTGAAATATATGAAGGGGAACAGTATACTTTAAAAGTATCTCAACCGTATCTGACTCGTAGGGCACATTCCTAATAGATTTTTCTCATTACTAAATTGGCAGTTGCCAGTAGCTTTAGCTTTAAGACAACAACGATTCGGATTATATCTAACAGCAATTTCATTCAATTTTCAAGGTGGTACAGTTGGTAAACAGGAAATTTCGACTTTTCGATGAAGACGCGGTTCGACTTCTGGCTGACGATAAGTCAATTTGCGCGGAACTTAGTGATTGTGTTTGTTCACTCAGTTCTGCGGTAATCAGTTTCATACTCGGATTTAATTAATAGGATTTGAAATTGAATCCGTTGTTGACGCCCAAAGCTTCACTGATCCCGGATTTTTAAAAATTAAGTTTAGAAACTCTGATTGAGGAAATACAACCTTAAACTTGGCAGATCGTTAAACTTCGGCTGGGAAGTTTTATCTCATTTCTTGGAATAATCAGCGGTGTTTTCTTTGTTTACCGGTACGATCTTTTTGCGGTAGATTGAATGCGAGTTGCCCTCAGAGCTAAGTAACAAAACTTATTCAGATTTAATAACTGGATATATATTTTGTATTCAGAACCCTTAATGAAGCCAGTAACCCTTTAATGACCCACTACAGGGTCGGGTCTCTTTCTCGCAATGAGAGGGATGTAGGCCTTAGTCCACCACGCTGGCCTACTGTGGGTTGGTGGTCAGATGAAGAGTCTATATCATTATACATGTAAAGTTATATGTCGCTTATGTACTTTTCCCTCACTTAAAATTAAAAAGTTTCAACAGCTATTTTGGTTCTCATATTTCTTCTCCACTAACCACCAAGCCAGCGAGGTGGACTAAATCTAACTTCTCATTGTCTGTCAACTCAGTCAATACAGGCAATAAAATAAATAAACGCTGCACATTCATAGATTCATACCCCACACTAGGATTCACTGTGTAGTGGATGTCATGGACACACACAAGCCAACACACTTACCCTGAGCAGAAACAGAAATAATTCTTCTATTGTTTGCCTATTCTATTCTGACACCCCCAGATGCCCTAACCAGAAACAGAAGTAGTTCTTCTATCGTTTTTGTATTCTGTTCATTCCCCAGGTTTCATTCTTCTCCACATCCCCTGAGCTGTCCAACAAGGCGCGCTTCGAGTACTTCACCAGGACGATACCCTCGGACCTGCACCAGGTGCGAGCCATGGTGGAGATCGTCAAGAAGCTGGGCTGGAGCTACGTCTCGATCATCTACGAGGAGTCCAGTTATGGCATCAAGGTGAGGTTTGGCAGAAAATATTTGACTCAATAGTTGCCACCCTTTTGAGCACATTTTCCGCATGATTTGTGTTTCTATTAAGGATCTGTCGCCTGGCGTGAGATGACCCCGACATGATCAATTTGAAGGAAAATGTGACATCTCCCACCAGGCGATGTCAGTACCAGGAGACCTTGATCCGATTGCTAACTAAGCCAATTGTTTAAGTCAGATTCTATGGAACTTCGATAGCGCGTTTAAAGATAGTTATCTGATCGGCCTTCTGATTGGTCAGTTTCGGTGTGACGTAAGACATACGTTGGTACAGTTCACAATAGTTTGTTGACTATGTCTTCATGCATAGTCAGCATTTTCATATGAAGAACATGTTCGTATCACCGCGCAGATATCGCATCGCTACAGTCTACACTAGCATTATCGTGAGTCGAAATTTAAAACCAAATGCGGTTTCAAACGCCTCCGGTAGAAACAAATTGCTCTGTCGTTCGCACGCTTTAAAAATTCAAGTTACATTTACGAGTGGAGTAATGAGATTGTTTCTACGAATAACCTCTGAATTCTGTTAGGGTTGTGCTGAAAAAACATCGTTTTGTTAACGTATTGAGAAAGCTGTAGTTTACGCTGCGTTTTTACTTTTATTTCTAAAAAGAATACTTTGAAATTTATGCGGGCGAAGTCTCAGACAAAGTCTACTATAAAATAAAGGCTTCGGGTGTAATATAAATCATATACAGAACCATATCAAAGTATGGTAATACCTTGCCGATAACACAGAGGTTAAGACTTCAATTTGTCCGTGTCAGATCGTCTTTTTTCGGCGGACTAAATCATGTTTCACAAAAGTCTTGTATCTGAATTTCTTTTGAAAAATGGCTTTCAATCTATCTAGCTCGCTGAAAACGATTTATACTACGGACAACTCATTTACCGCTTTGCATAAATATTCATAACTTTACGGAGTAACTGGCTTGTTAATCTAGATAGGTAATATTCCTAAAACAGTTTTAATAATAGCGACGATAGCAAGAGTACCACCATAGAATAAATAATAGTACTAACATAGACTAACATGGTATCACCCAAAATTATTAAGTGGCAGAAATCTTCAAAAAAACTTTAAATTAATAAAAAATGGTACTATAAGCGAAGTAGCGTCCTTTAAATTATTTTAAAATTTTATTGCTAGGGTTTTATGTCCACATGAAATATTGATTCTACCATAGAAGCCGATTTCTTAGCCACCGGATGAAGAGACCTCGATTCCTGCCATCCTTCCTTTTTGTAGTCCACTGCTGGATATTTGCTTTCCCTAATCGACACCACTCCACCCGGTCCTGCATCCTTTGAATCCAATTTTCATCTAAAAAGTATGTTTCATAAAAGTTTTAAATAACATGAATTCGCTCGAAAAACTTTTTCAAATAAACATTAGTTTTTTGAAATTATATATTTTTATTTGACCAGTGCAAAATATATTTTATTCCGTTCGCCACTTTAATATCAGTGTGGACACAAAACGGAGAATTTTGTATTTTTAGTTTTTGTTCTGAAAAAAAAGTGCGACGATTTCGACAGCAAGAATTCGCATGTCACGTCACTATTGAAAAAATATTGGTTTGCTGTCGAATAGCGCGAGTGGAAAATAAAATGGAAATTTAGAAGCAAATAGTTCGCAGCGTTCCTTTTACGCATAATTATTGCCAGCTGCGCTCTATAATAAAATTTAAATCCAAAAATAGTCGAAACTTGCTTTTTCGAGCTAATAACAAATTTCTCAATATCTCAACTAAATGCTTAATAGAGCGCCTAATGGGATGATTTGAAGATGACTTTATTTCTGAGCGTAAAAGATCAAAGATCATAGCGTTTGGTAAATCAAGTACCGACCTAAACTATTTTCATCTAAAATATAAATTTTGTTAACATCAATATTAGTGTTCAACTCCAAACTCATCCATAAATCGCTCTCATTCGTATTAACGATTCTTATAAACAATATCAAAAGCGTCGAAATGAAATCAAATCAAAACACAAAACCCTCGACGTTTCATTGGCAATTCGTCGATTATTATTGAACCTCACTAACCATTCTGCTAACTCCAACATTGCCAATAATGGCACCCATTGCCAATAATGGCACCAACGCTGTACGGATGGAAAATATTGAGTCAAGCATGCATTGAATTTGAAAATTGTACGACTTCTCGGTTTAATGGGTTCGTTCGTGCGTTCTATTCCGTTGCTGTATGTGGAATGTAGACTGTAAAGTGTAATAATTTCGAATGAAAAATTGGTACGTTTTCATAGTGCAGGTTTAAAAGAAATACCGATAATTTGATTGCACGGAACACAAAAAAATTGAAAATGTTCATTTTACTAGCACCGCAAACAGAAAAATGTTCTTAATATTAGTGAATAGATAAATTGTACTAAATTTTAAAAGACCAATATATTATAGATAGAACAAACACAATATGACAACGTGTGAAGAAAACTAGCCACTCAAGCTAGTCATTCAAATTAGTTTTCAAGTGAGAAAACTAAAGATAAAATGTTTTCAAGGACCGTACGTATTCTAACGAATAATAAGAACATAATTATTTCGCCGAATTATGAAAGCGTTGGTACGGTACTCTACTACTGTCAGTGGTAGTATTGTCAGTAGTAGAGTAAAATAATAAAATAAAACAATATGAAAAAAATCGCTTAATACTTCATGGACAGAAGGTATCAAATCAGTTTCAAACGGAATTCTATTTAACATTTCCGAAGTACGCGTGAATATTGTATGCCATTTGGAACGTAAACAATTTCGCCCGAATATTGGCAATAATAGCGAACGTGGTGGCACAAAATGCCACAAATAGATAATTCTAGACGAATATGCACGAAACACGTAAATAAAAATTTAACTATGAAGCTTTTCGTAACAAAGAAGCGGGTTTAATTAAAGTCAGTTTTAACAGAGTTTAAAAGATAACAACAAAACCAACCATACAAACACAAGGAGTACTTTCACAAAATTTCAAAAAAATGTTCTCATAGGTATGTGAAGTCCACCAACCCGCAGTAGGCCAGCGTGATGGACTAAGATCCAAATCCCTGTCATTGTGAGAGGAGACCCGACCCCATAGTGTGTCATTAATGGGTTACTGACACCATAATATTGAAGAAGAATTCATTTAATTTATTCTTTGCAGGCCTTCGAAGAACTGGAAGCGCTGCTAGCCCGGAGTGGGATCTGCATAGCGGTGAAGGAGAAGCTGGTGAAAGACTCGGGAGTAGCAGCCGAGACTGCTTATGATGAGATCGTGCAGAAGCTCCTCACGAAACCAAGAGCTAGAGGTAACTTGATGATAGGATGATAAACGATAATGCCCACATAAAATATGTCCAGTCGACGAATGTTGGCTGAAGGAACGAACTATGATGATGCTGTTAATAGGTTAGCATGTATGCCACAAGTAATTAACAAATCAACATTTGTTATGACTTTACAATGCGTTGTTATCAATCCATATTGTCATTTACAGGTATGTACAATAAATCAGATTAGATAAAGTAACCAATAATTACATTATAACGATTTGAAATTTATTTTAGTTTTCGGTAAAACATCCATTTACTCTATTGTAGGAAAGTTAAATGACTAAAAACTAAAAGTCATTATAGGAACTACCTTTCAAACCCTTTTGATAAATGTGCCAGCTGCTACCTATTATTTAGAAAGGGTTTGTGACGTCATCAAAAATTTGAACCGATAAGTCATAGTTGAGCAAAATCTCATGTTTCATTTTTTAAATTATGACCAAGGAACTGCTGAGATAGATATTACAGAATACAAAATATTTGGCACACAGTAAGGTTTAGACTGAAAATGCAACTAAAATATACCCGTTTTGAAATCTTGTTGAGTCCTGTTTTTGATACTACTACAGTATTCAAACTTCGCTTTATCTTAAAGTTTTGGCAATTGTTCTTATTCTACAATTTCTCACAATATTGAAATTCCTTACAATCTTAGAATATTGAAATGTAAGTTATTTCGAAGTTTGAGTTCGATTTATTCCTCGAAGTCGTAAATAATAATCAAATTATCCTTCATTGCCAGCCAGTAACTGCGGGTTGGTGGACTTCACATACCTTTGAGAACATTTTTTTTGTGAACTCTCAGGTATGCAGGTTTCCTCACGATGTTTTCCTTCACCGTAACAGCAGGTGATATTTAATTTTATAAAGCGCACATAACTTTTTTACAAAGTCATTGGTGCGTGCCATCATTGGTGCGTTTCATTTTGCTATCTTTATTAGATTTTTGCTGGACTCAATACTGGCACTACAACTGGATTTGTTAGATTCATTAGTTATAAATGTTACATTGTTAGAAAAAGCTTTTATGCATTCATTCATGAATAAACAAAATCATTTAGTTGAGCGTTCATTACTTTGTGCATCATATTTTTCCTATTTGTGTTCTGTTTTGCTTTGCTTTACTTAGAAACTTCTGTATGATTAATCCTTGTCTTTTTAGAATTTCTGGTACTTGTAAGAGTTGCATGTTTTAATAGTCGAAGATCATTTGGTATCTGAAGTACGAAGAATACAGTCTCGTTTAAGGATTCATAAATTAAGATTGTTATTTCCCTTAGCAATGACCGTCTTGTATCAAAGAACAGTTATTTCTGGATAGACAAAATATACTTAGTTATGAACATTAAGGAATCAAAGTGTTAGCGAAATAACTTTACCCTAAGCTACATAATTGTAAATTCTTGTAGCAGGTTGATTGATCGGTTAAAAACATCAAATATATTGTACTGGCCCAGCATTTGATCAGTGTTAATGAAAAGTAGGAGTAGAATATATAAAGGGACGTGGATGAACTCTAAGCAAGAATTATAAAGCCAGTATATCAAAACAAAACCCTCAAAAAAGAAGGTCACAGGGTTTTTCGTCGTAAAACTTAAGAGTACAAAACCGTACCAAAAGAGCATAATATCATTAATATTTTAATACGACTGTTAATTTACAGTGAAAAATGGGGTTCTTACGGCAACAATTACGACGGTAGGTACTTTAGTCTCAGACTCATTATTCACAGGGGATGAAAGGCACAAAGATAATTATATCGTTCCGGCCCAAGACATGCCTGTAGGCTTTGATTCTTCTCATTATTTCTGTTGTGGCCTGTAGGTATATGGAATATTTAGCAACGTTTAAGCTGTGTTGAATTGTGCTATTGGACACTTAGGTTCAGTAGTTTTTTTAGCGGTGGATAAACAATCAAAACAGGATAAATTTCTGCGGTCGTCAAAATTTTTTCCTTATTAATTAATAGATAGGTATACTCGTATACCTTTGATAGAACCTCCTCGTATATTATTTTATTTTTGTCACCTCCACTTTATCTCCTACGATTTATTTCCCTAATTAAAAGCAATAAACTTTACTTATAATTCCGTTTCCGGAAATCAATACCCAATGGTCTCGAACGCTTAAATCATATTCACTTCTATCGATTGTAAACACAAACCTGTGTAAGCAATTTTGTTTAATTTATTAGATAACTAAATTACAGACGTAAATATAATATTCGAAACAAAAGGAAAATATTTTAATTGGCCTAGTATCGTTTTATTGTAATCGATATTCAACCTTAAGGCGTTAGCAATAAAGATGTGATGTTAAATGAACTCGGAAATTTTATGGCACACCCGTTCTCAATGATTAAGGGTCCAAATTCTAGTACATAATTATCTCACCGACAGGCAGAAATATAGAGGGGCTATTACCTTTCTCATTTAACACGCCAAACTTGTAAGTTACCGAGATTGCTAGTAAGTTTCTAAACGATTTTTGGGATTCTGCAATAAAGATTCTCGAACCGAATTTTGGTGAACCTTTTTGCCTGCTTATTCTAGCACCAGTTGAAATAGTTGAAAGTAAAAATCTGTAAGGTTGTGTTGATGAGTCTTAACGGGATTCCTGGCTGGATTTAGGAGTGGAATGTACTGCGTGAGTGTTTCCATTAAAACTTTTAATCTATTCCGGTGAGTCTACGTTTCTTATACCCTGTCGCAAACTAATGCGCTCGTTACTAACAACTTTGTAAGAGGTTTCTCGATGTTACCTTCGATAGCAGTATCGGTTTGAAATGAGAGCAGATTGAAAATAGAATAATTGTCAGTTCTCGCAAACTAAAGTCAGTTCACAAAGTTTTTTCGTGTTTCTGTTTATTTTTTGCAACAGCCATTTATGGGCTAGAGCCTTTTTACGTTCCACTTTGACTTTGACTTTACAGATTGGTTGATATACTAGCCTCTGGCCTACCCGAGCGGATGGCAATGGGGCGATATTGACACACCCGATAGCTGTCACGTGTGTTCCTTTATTGGGCCTAGTCATGCTGCACTATAGAATAATTCATACTTATTTTTAAGAGAGTGCTGGGAGTTTTTTTCTGCCCGCTTTTTTCTCCTAGTCTACGTTTTGCCTGAGGGGCGATCAAAGCGGATGTTTGTATAATGTTAAATGTATGACGTTCATTAAGTGTGCATAAATTGTACCTAATAATGAATAAAAGCTTTTGAATTTGAATTTGAATTTGGTATATACTTTAATTATTTTGGAAAAAATTAGAAAATGAGAGTACCGCAAGGCTTATTTTTGGGTCCATTACATTTTCACTTTATCTCACGCGACATGAAACGAAGCAGAAACCAATATATCGTACGTAATGCCCAGAACAGGGTCTTATTTATTCAAAATACTCTCTTAGCCGGTCTGAGAGCGGGAGGGCAGTGATAAGAGCGATCAGTGAGTGCGCTAAACGGCAATCGTCGGTTATTGAGGAGAGGGGATTCAATTTGCGCGCGCTTTAGCGAGAAATTGTCGCGTCGCAGCTGGCTATCAGCCGACCACATTTGTATCGCTTGCACCAGCCCAATGTACTGGAAGCAGGTCCCCAACTCAATGATTTATCATAACCTCTAATCTACTAGCTTGTAAAGGAGCTCTCTAAGCAACACAAATATGATTTAAGGGCACATTAACAAAAAAAATTCTCAAATTTATGTTACCAGAAATTCAAATAAATTCATCTTTGTATCGTTTATGGCTTTTGATGATTAGACAGTCTTTAACCTTCAAGGTTGTAAGGATTTATTTTTTACGTTAATAATTCTGTACCGAACAATAATTTTGAAAGGAAATGTAAGTTTATTCTAATTATAGTTCCATAAACACTGTTAAATCAGATTTAAAACCAACTTGAGGATGACTATCTCAAGGCTCCTTTATAGGTCGATTACATTTTCTCGCTACCTCATGCGACATGAAACTAAGCAGAAACCAATATATTACAGGGTCTGATTTATTCAAAATACACCCTTAGCCGGTCTGAGAGCGGGAGGGCAGTGATAAGAGCGATCAGTGAGTGCGCTAAACGGCAATCATCGGTTATTGAGGAGAGGGGATTCAATTTGCGCGCGCTTTAGCGAGAAATTGTCGCGTCGCAGCTGGCTATCAGCGGGCCGCTGCTTGTATCGAACGCATTGGACCAACATATTGTTAGTTCCGCAAGATATTATGAGTGTAAGTCTGAAATTGGTTGTTAAAAATCGATAGGAGATTTTTATTTTTGGCTACCACATTGTTTTTAAGGCTAAAAATGTATATCTATCTTTAATGTATTGGAGTGTCTTCTCACTAAATCTTTAAATACATACCTACCAGCTGATAATAATGCGGTTAAAAAAGTCACCTGAAATTTTCTTTCCCAATCTTATATCTATTTAGTATGTACCATATAATTATATGTATAGAACCTTTCCCATACACATAAAATGTATGTGTAGCACCTTCAAAAAATGTTTTCAGAAAACTTGTCCGAGAGCACTATCTGGAGTCACGCTAAATTTTATTATTTACCCTCACATATCCATAATATTGTGTGTATTTTATGTATTTATTTATTGTATATTCATATTTGTATTTTAATATAATGTATATATATGTATACTGTTATTTATATATTTTTTATTTATATTAATATAAATTTGTATTATATTTATTATATTATTGATTGTATTACACGTATATAATTATCTTATATCTAACATTAATAAATTTGTTTAATTTTATTTTATTTTAATATTTCCCTTTAGTTTATTTATTTTTCGTTTTCTTCTCATTTTTTCCAACCTGTACGCCTAGCTAAGTTTCTCGCTATTCACAGGGGTTGACTGGTAGAGAATGCCACCAGACTTTAAGTCCGCCCATTGTTAAACAAAAGAATAAAGCGTAAAACAATTAATAAAATGAGTGACTACAGCGGCTGCATACCTACAAAGCCACCTTCGACGTTGAATGAGTAACCCAGATAAGACGCCGCGGCTACAATCTGAGTTAATGTAGGCCCGTACATAATATGCTTCTTGCTATCTGAACCCTCATAAAGTACTTCACACGTTGCGTGTAATGGCTATTGCTTACGCACTGGTTTCTTTTTTGGGGTCCTTTGACAATGAAGGAACGGTCGGAAAAGGTTTACCTTTTGAGCCTAGTTCTACTGAGGTGCGCCATAGTAACTTGCTCGGGGTGGTGTCTTACCGCCAGCCTCTTAATCCGTGGAAAAGTAGCATGTTCTTGATGTCTTTATTTGAGGCGAACATTTGAATTGTCATGGATAATAATCATAATCATAATCAATTTTATTTGCACTAATATGTGTTACATTAAGATGGTACATGCTAAATTCGGTTCTACATATTATTATTATGCCTAACTAGGCGTACAAATGTCATAATTAATTTCAATCTAAATTCAAGTCAGAGGTATCTTTACAATGTCAACTGATAATTATTACAAAATATTCATACAATAAATATTTTTTAATAATTATCAGTTGACATTGTAATATAGCAAAGCACTAGCGCCACTAGCATACAACTAAGGTTGTATCTAAGGATAGGACTTCTTCTCTATTAAAAATGGATGTGGGATTGTATTATTATAGGGGTTGTGTTTTCTGTTTTCCATAAGAAAGTTTTAGTAACTTTACTCGATGCGATATTATAACAAGTAGGTAAGTAGGTGTAGGCGGTGGGGTGAACACGTAGTGAAAACTATTGTCTTTTATGGTAGAAATGTATAATTGAAAACGGTAAAATAACTGAACAATGAAAAAACAGGCAAAATAAACTATTGAAACTATGTGAAAAACTATTACAAAACTTTGTGAAAATTTGGGACATAAAAGCGCGCGGACTCGATAATGCATACAAATTAGAACTGTAAACCGATCTTCTATTGTTTTCGCGGGATCGCCGCTTCGCGCGCATTCGTTCCTTTTTTAAATAAAATACCTACTTATGTCGAATGCGCGCGCCTTCATTCAGCCAGTGTCCTTAAATTTAAACATTGAATTACCTACTAAATTTAAATTCACCAATAATAGGAAGAAAAGAAATACATATTTTAGTAATTATTATTTATAATTAATTGCGTCGCCAACAGTAGGTACCTATAAAATAGATTTATTCACGGTATTAATCAAAGGTCCAAAGAGATCTAATGTTTGTTTGTACGGAACTCGACACTTCTCAGTCGGGCTTGCTTGGCCGATTTTTCGTTTCCCTCGGAACTTCAACAAATAAAGATAAATCCAAATAATCTGACATTTATTCTGCTTCTGAGGAACTTCCGGGGGAAATGGCTCCTGGGGCGGCAGTAACAGTCACCGTTACATTTTACATCCCTTCATCCTTCGATATTAATGCAGTTAATTGATTTAAATCACCTGACTAAATCGTTGTTCTTAGTTCAGATTCATAAAAATATGGGTCGTGTGAGCGCACACAAGGATACGAAATATTTAAGTGTTGTTATGTTTGAAGACATTTCGTGAAAGGTTTATCTGACATAAGATAAACTTACGGTTAGTTACTTTTAAATAATATTTGCACATTTAATGAGCAAATTATGAGAAATTTGTAACTGACTTCTTTAAATTAACTTCTATTAATTAACTTTAACTTAACCTCTTTAAATATAAAATCAAAAATCCATATGAATAATATCAATAAATATATTATTCTGTAGTCTGTTCCGGACTGTTTATTTTTAAAAAATTCCCCGATGGGACTTACGTTTGGCACCCCTGCGAAGTGGTACCCCGGTACATCTTTTTAAATGGAATAATGAAACCAAATTATGTAACCTATGAATTCTCTATATTTTTTCTTGAAATCATAACGACAGTCACTATGTCTGAAGGATATTTTCATCAGTCGCTCCCTTTTTCTTTCCGTGTTGACCGTCCTAGCTCATACACACCCGTCAGCCGCTTACAAACTTCAAACCCCATCTTACAGTACATACATAAGAAATTCTATAATTTATCCTTTGTTTCAGGAGCAATAATCTTCGGCTCAGACCAAGAGGTGGCCGGTGTGATGAGAGCTGTGGAGCGGGTAAACGCGACCAGCTCTTTCAGCTGGGTGGGATCTGACGGCTGGAGCGCCAGGAGCCTGGTCTCCGAGGGCAACGAGAGGGCGGTGGAAGGAACCATCAGCGTACAGCCGCAAGCCAATGACGTGAAAGGGTTCAAGGAGTACTTTCTGGGGCTCAATGTGAAGAACAATAAGAGGAATCCGTGGTTTGTTGGTAAGAAAAGGTATATAAGCAGCTCACTCGAACGGCGACCTCACTCAGCAACCAACCGTTGTAGAGTCCACATCACCTGATGATGCTCCGTTTTGGGGCGAAACACGTGTCGTGTACTATTGGAATAAGTTGTGATGGTATACACCTACTCAGAGAGATAAGGGAGGGTGGTGGGTCCATACCAAAACAAGTTCCACGTGTGCGGATTGTTGCAAAGAAATATAAATACAACTTAAATAACAATGGATTTCCGCAAAGTAACGCCTGATACAATATATTTTATTTGAAGTGAAAACTTCTTTAGCGGCGTTGTGCACTTGTTTTGGGATGAGTGAAAACCAAAAAAGAAAGTAGTATTAAGTAAACCAATTAAATAATTTCAAACAAAAACATTCCTAACCTATCTCACCCAAAAGAAGTTACAAAAAGTCACATGGCTTCTTGCAAAAATATTTATAAACACCGACTGTGATCGAATACATGACAATAATTATAATTTCTTCGATAATTTCATCACATTCAACGGAATTTATATGTATGTATTTTGAAATTCGAAAACTGTGATTCATTAAAATTCTCCACAAACCACTCGTAAACATGGAATGACATTTAATTGAAATGCTACCCGGGCTCCGTTCACTCATCATGATTCAAGAGCACGCGCCTCATGATCCGCATGCAACGCTCAAATTGGTCCCAAATCCACACTAATATTTAATTACCACTAATACCTATGCTCGACCGCGCATAGCCCCGCTGCTTGAATAGATCGCAAACGATCTAAAACATTTAAAAACATCCGACACGAGGTGGCCACGAGCCTGTTCCTCCACCCCCCCATTGGAGCAACGTGGAGTATCCAGGCCTCCCCTGTTGTGGAGCTCCTCTCGTATCTGTTATAATTGTGCCAATTTCATTTAATTACCACTTAAAAGAATTAACGCGCACTAACAGTTACTTCAGGTCCTAATAACCTGCAACAATTATAATGAAAACTGACTGAAAAATACATATAAGACCTCAACGTGGACGCGATTCCGTGCGAATTCCACTTGCGCGTATACGTTCGTTAATGCACGAACAATCCCGACCTTGCTCGTATAAATACTATGGGAGCGCTCACATTGCGTGCGAATCAGTCGCACGGCAACTTCGTCGCGCGCAGTGTGAGTCCTAAGCATGCGGTAAGTGACTCTATTTTCACTATGGAGGATTCTAATCAGCTGCTTTATTCCAGAGTTCTGGGAAGACCACTTCCAGTGCCGGTACCCCGGCAGCCCCCGGACGCCGTACAACGGGCAGTACGACAGGGCCTGCTCTGGCCGCGAGAGGCTCACGGTCAACAACACCGAGTTCGAGCGCCAGCTGCAATTCGTGTCGGACGCTGTCATGGCCTTCGCGTATGCTATACGGTAAGTGGCTTAGCATTCGACCTCGAATCGAGGGGTCCGGGTTCGAATCCCAGGGGCACGCACCAATGACTATGTTAAAAATTTATGTGCGCTTTATAAAAATTAAATATCACCTGCTGTTACGGTGAAGGAAAACATCGTGAGGAAACCTGCATGCCTGAGAGTTCCCAAAAAAAATGTTATCAAAGGTATGTGAAGTCCACCAACCCGCAGTAGGCCAGCGTGGTGGACTAAGGCCTACATCCCTCTCATTGCGAGAAGGAGACCCGACCCTGTAGTGGGTCATTTATGGGTTACTGACATACGGTAAGTTCCTATAAATAAAAAGAAGGTCCCTATAGATGGTGAAATTGTCGTGAAGAAACCTGCAAGCCTGAGAGGAAGGAAAACATTATAAGAGCTATAAGAAGAATAAATAGAGTTGCATTAAAGAGTGCTATTCAAAGAAATAACTTCATCATGTTGGAAATATCCGATCTCAGCATTATAACCAAAGATAAAGTCGAATAATCTCGCTAAGAACAAACCTACACATCGGACAGAAACTACTCAAAACAGTAGATTCCTTATTACCATAATCCAATACCAGATTATTTAACATAATCCCAATCGCAAACTTCACATTCAGTAGACTCAAAAGCGTCCCAAAAACCAAACCATAAAGACATCCCGATAGGCGTTAAACCTAACACACTTTATACCAAGGGATTGTATTATCTCCGGAGTTATCTCAGAAGCAGAGGCCAGAATTTAAATAACAAAACCTGCCAATTCTAAGCCTGAATGCCGGGCCACGGATCAATTACCCCTTGCGTCCTCTCCCAGATAAAATCAGGATTTTACCCACGAGAAGGGACGACTGGTCTTTTAGTGCCACTTAAAATAACATCTCTTCGGAAGGATGGAGACATCTAAGCCTCGAATAAGTCACTTAATACGATTTAAGATCTCCGCCTGGTCTTTGATGGTGATATTAGAAATTGGAGCTTAAGTATAAATTTTATCTTGGATCTTTTGATAAATGAGACGACTTTATAACGTTTCATGATACTGTTGCTTGGTGCTTTGCTTTGAACTATTTTATTTAGTATCCAATTCGAGCGATTAAAGAACATTTTATATATTTACAGATAGATCATTTAGTTTGGTTGGTTTTTATTGATTACTTTAAAATACTATAACTACTGCTACTCATCCTCGTCATGAGACCAAACTACCAACAAAGCAATTGAACAACAATACCCAGCCCCATCTATAACCTTATCTGACAAACCATTACTTAGGCCAAAATCAAAATTCGCGGTGTACATAGAGCGGATACGAGGCGGCGTGATAGATCGAGTATCTGCACTTCATCTTCATGAAACAACGTCGATCCCGTAATATGGTATTGCGGAGAATTGTGCAGCTATAAAATTGGGAACATCCAAGTTTTAACGCTAAAGAGACGTGGAACCGAGTACCTATTAATGCTATAGCTTACGAAATTGAGGGTTAAACATGGAAAGGTCTTTGATAAATAAGCGTCTTTTCTTCAAGTTGGAAAAGACACAAAGAATGCACAGGTTACAGGAGGTAAGAGCAATGTAGCTTTGCCGAGGAGGTATCCAATGCTTTTAACTACAATTGTTAGAGATATATCTCGTTCTCCCTCTCTCTTCTGATTGAATATCTATTATGCGATACTATGACGTAATTTTCTGAAATTTCAAATCGAATCAATGGATGTTATTTAATGTGTAAATATTGGCTGTTGCGTCCCTTGACATCTGTCACTTAGTGGTTTAGGTTGCTGGATGTATTCCATCGAGTAAACTACACCATTCTATTGCTAATTCCAATTACGTGAATAGGCCTTTTCTAGTATATTATATATTGTCAGTAACCCATTAATGACCCACTACAGGGTCGGGTCTCCTCTCACAATGAGAAGGATGTAGGCCTTAGTCCACCACGCTGGCCTAGTGCGGGTTGGTGGACTTCACATGCCTTTGAGAACTTTTTTTTCTGAAATCTCAGGCATGCAGGTTTCCTCACGATGTTTTCCTTCACCGTAACAGCAGGTGATATTAAATTTAACTTTTTTTAACAAAGTCATTGGTGCGTGCCACTGGGATTCGAACCCGGACCTCTCCATTCGAGGTCGAATTCTAAGCCACTGGGCTATCACCGCTATCATATTATTATTATAGTATATTATATATTACTTTTACTATAATCCATCTGTGTCGCACTATAACATTAACATCCCAGATGGATTACATTCTAAATCGTGATTTATATTCGAAATATATGTCACTGTTATCAGGAAAAACGGGGCAAATTCATGAATTTCACAAATCCCAGTGTTTGTTCGAATAAGCGTAGTTAACATAGAAAACAGAATGTAGTTAACGTACAATTCTTTTGTGTTGAATTTAGTAGTCCAATATTTGGCTTCCACTTTTAATCGTTAATCTCCCAAATGGTCTTGTGTTTTATACCTTTTATTAAAACGAAAAAATTAATGGATTGCAATAATATGGTTGGCTCTTCTCCAACCGAAACACAAAACATGAAATAAATGCTGCCGCGGATTAAGAGGGTGGTGGTAAGAACACTTGTGAAGCTACCTTTAAGTAATGCAGCCAATAGCCTAATAGCCTTTAAGTAAGACAGCCATAAAGAATTAAAATTAAGAATTGTTAAATTATTTGAAACATCAAGTATTATATACCGTTTTAAGTTATTTTGAGAGCTTCTCGTAACCTTTCGATAAACAAAACGAAGAAAATGTTAATCAGCGAACAATACAGAATAACTGGTTCAATTTAGCCACAGAAAATGTCATTTCGAAAACTAGAACCTTTAGACAAACAAAAGATGTATTTAAAGTTGACTGTAGGTACAACTTTGTACACGAGCGAAATCCAAATCATGGGTTTTATTTTTCGCGAGAGCCACTAGCATTTGAACTTCAAATTGAAATTGCAGTTGGAAAACCGCGCCAAAAAACCAGAAAACCTGCGGATTTGCCTGCAACAAAGGCTTTTATCAACGTTCGGATATACAGGTCGAATATACCGACACGGATCCGATGTTATTGCTACAGATAAAAAAATCAGAAAGAGAGAAAAGAAAGAACAGGAATCACAGACAACAGAACAATCTAGATTGGGTTAAGATAGATGAGAAAATTCAGAATTCATGAAACAAAGAAATATGAAATTCGATATCAGGTTACTACAATCTTCTTGACTTCTGATGACTTTTAATGACCTTCTTGGTCTTTAAGCCGCGTTTGTATACGTATGTAGCCATACTTCATATTTCATCATTCAGCTACATTATCGACTCGGCATCAATCATTCATCGATTATTATTATTATTATCATTCATTCACTAAACGTACGTTCATGCACGAACAATCCCGTTTATCCAATCATGATGGATACCATAACCTACTGCCATTATTTCATCATTGCGATCAATACGCCTTTCAGTTTTAAACGTAAGAATAAAATCTGAGATACTTAAAGAACGTTTTCTGATTCTTAAGTTTTAAATTTTAAACTTTAATAGGGTGTTCACTTAATTTTGTAAATTTGCCACTGAAGCAGCTCAAAATAGATTTATTCCGTTTTTTGATGAATATATCGACGAGTTTCGAGAAAAAGCTGTAATTTGTTCTTACATAGCCATAAAAACTGCCTCGAAACTTTATTTTTGTTCTATTGATTTTTCTTTGCTTTACCATTTATATCGTTATCTGTTATCTGTACATTATTTCCATATTGAAAGCTAACAGCGGTCCTTATACCTATAACCCCGTCTCCCAACTGCCAAGTCGCACGCAAAAGTTGCTCGTACGACAACGTCATAGTCATTTCGTCGTATGTCAGTGTGTACTTAAATTTGAACAGCTCCATACTCCCTGTGTTTAAATTTTGTCGTGTCAGTTGCTCGGTCGTTTATGTCAGAAAATTAGGACAAGGCTCATGCGGCTAGCACTACTAATCTAACTACGAGTAATGAAGTTAGCAAATTTGTAACACTCATAACTTGTCCGAAGCAGTTCAACTTGGCTATCACTTCGCATTTGCAACTTAGCAACTATGATGCGTCAAGCTTGCTGCAACTTGGTTGAAGTAACATCTACAACTTGCACAAAGCCTTGTCTTATTCGATTACTAACCTCCCGCGACTTCGTCCACGATGATGAAATAATTTGACCCAGAGGGGGATAAAAGTATCCTATATATTTTTTCAGGTTACAATCTATCTGTGTACCAAATTTCATCTTAATCTGCCCAGCCAGTTTTGTGTGACAGAGTAAAACATCCATTCCATTTATCCATCCTCACAAATTTTCACATTCAACTATCATCCAGTGTAGCAGAGATTTGAATGATTGAGTGTAAATTTTTGTTTCTGGTCTGGGTATTTGTATGTTCTTGTCCTAGTGTGATTGAATTGAATTGAATTGAATTGAATTGAATTGAATTGAATTGAATTGAATTGAATTGAATTGAATTGAATTGAATTGAATTGAATTGAATTGAATTGAATTGAATTGAATTGAATTGAATTGAATAATTGAATACTAACATAGTTTTTAAAAATATAAACTGTTACTAACATATTATGAACTGTAAGCTGTCTGAATAAAGAAATGATTATTATTATTTTTATTATTGAATCTGACGCATTTATTTATTTATGTTTTGTAGTACATAGTGGTATACAGGCTGCAATACACTGAATTTGAAATTATGCGATTGATTAAATCATGGTATTCATCACGATATAATGATGCAGGGAGGACTTCAATATACAACTCACGCAAGACTTATAATCTCAATATTCATCAAGAATATAGTGATGCGAATAGCATTTAATGCAGTCAGCCGAGGTTTTTTATCAGCGATTCTTCTAGTGAATTGAATTTCTTTCGTTGTTAAGCATATAAGCTGTCCCAGTCATTTCATCCCAGTCAGCAAAGGTTTAAAATTCAGCGCTCCAAATTGTTTTCAGCTAAGACTTGCTATGAACATTGCGGCTCAAAGCTCGCCTTAATAGCGTTTCATTGTTCTTTGTGCAAAAAGTTAATAGTAAACCACTTTTAAGTATTTTTGTTGAGGAAATTACTTTCTATCAAAGTTACATATTACAAAATATACGCCATACACAAGTAGAGTGCTATCGCCAAATATTTTCAGGATAGATAACGTTCGACATTGGAGTTGCTTGTTTATCTATAAAAGGGTATCTGACTGACTGGCATACTGAGAACACCCCAAACACCCAAGGCCACAAAATACTGGCTAGAAACATGGAAATTTGACGCGCCTTTTTAGTATTCCTCTTGAAAAGCACTAGGAAAGGAATTTTTGAAATTCAATCCCAAAGGAAGTGAAAAGGGTGAAAATCGGTGAAAAATTTTAGAAGGAAAAGCTACGGAAACTCCTTTACTGAGCCTTAACTACGACGCGCGTTAAGCTAAGAGCAAATAAGGTAAGATCACTAAAATGCAGCAAGTACGTACGCTATAATTTACCAATGTCGCCTATTATTCAAATTTAGTGCATTAAGGTATGCAATAATGTACCACGATGAGAATAATTCAAATTTAAACGCAGTATAGCTTAGCCACGAAAATCGCCGAAACAAAACTAAAAGTGCAGTGGAGCTAATTGCAACAATGCCACCCATTAACACTCCCGAAGTTATAAAGAATACAGCGGGCACCAAAAATAGGGATGCCCATTATGACACGATATATTGAAATATCGATACAGCACAATACGATATATCGATATTTAATACGATATTTTCACGACTTTCACATACGATACGTTTCGATAAATTTCGATTCGTATCACTTTAAAATATCGTATCGTATCAAATTACCACATTTTTTTACTTTTATAACTTGAAAATTCCAATTACATCATAGCGAAATTGTGATAAATAGTGCCGTTTACACTTTGTTATATTTAATTACTTAATTTGAGATGTGGAAAGACTAATCCTAAAAAGACGACTAACTTAAAAATAAGAGGTTTTCAGGTACCGAAACATTGGCAACATTTTTTATAGAACGCCAGCAGGTTTGTTCAAACTTGTAAAATAATTTGAATAGATGTAACAATTTTTGCGTATTAAAATTACAGGATAGATACCATAAAATATACATTTTCCTTAAAAAACACGAATGAAATCGTAAAATTTACAAATCAATAAAAAAGAATGCGATACGGTTACGATACGAATATATCAATACAAAGGGAAGGGATATTTTCGCATCGATACAAGGGAATATTTACGAATATGATTTGGGCATCCCTATCCAAAAATGAGCTGAAATTTTAAACGCAGTGCAAAGACTGCTACGAGTACATAACGGTTATAAAGTGGTAAGAGCTAGACGAAAGCTGGCAACAAGCCAATGGGTAATGTTAGTTAATTTTTATGAAGACATTCGTATGATTGTTATGTTATGTTCAAAGAGAGAGGAAAATCTCACAGGCCATCTCCTCTAAGTATTAGTTTATACATTGAAAATGTCATCGAATCGAACTATTTTATTTTATTAGGAATACTTACAGCTCTAAACAAAATAGTATCATTAACTTAGGTCAAATGGTATTAAGATGGTATTAAGTTTGACAGCAAAATTTTATGTGGTCCTTCAAGCCAGATACTTAAAAGTGGGGCAGTGAAATTGGAGCCATAGAGTCCTTCAATCTTTCAAGGTTTTGTGTATTCAATTAAACAGAAATAGAGTACCTTGAGGAGAAAAAACTTTCAAGGGCTCGCAACTCCGCGATACATGCGTAGGTTTGAAAGGTATTCACGGTCGCGCCATTTGGCGTGGTTCCAAACGGCTTAAGTCGAATGGACGTGTGAAATGTCACGTTCACGGTCATTACTACTACGATCGCTGTTTTAACACGGTGATAAGGTACTCGTAGGCTCTTACGCCGCTGTGAAGTGAAGCTTCATGTCTGGTGTTTCAGTTGTGGAGGTGTGCGGTTGCCGGGGGTACTTTATTTGAGTTTCTTAGTCGGCATATAGCAATGAACTCAGATATGAACACAGGTAGGGCATGATTTGACGTAGTGATTAAACCTTGAGTTGCATTAAGCACTAAAATTAGGTTGACTGCGTGACCGTCTACTACTCATTTACTATTTCAAAAAAATCTTAATTGGCATTAGCCTAGCTTTCCAAAGGGGCAATGCAGAATTTCATTTGTCTTAGGCATAGTTTATTTTATTTTTTAGTATCTTCAATTCATGTTTCTACGATGAATCGTTATGTAGTTATTCAGATCAGGCGATATAGGCTAATTCGTTACAGTACGGTTTTCTGGCATGGTACCCTATGAATGGTAACGATTTTAAAGTCGTTTCGACGTTTCGATAATCGGGCGCGACGGTATGATCGTGAATGCTCCTTCAGGAAGCTCCAACGGATTTCCTGGTAATACTTTCCGAGAAGTGGCCAAGTATAACGACTAAGTAAAAAGTTATCCGTGTTCATCTGAGGATAATATATCGCTGGAACTCTCGAATTTATTTCAATTATACGGAAAACTTGGAAACTTTAGTATGGGAATTCTGTAATATATGCTTTGGGTTAAATTTATGAATGGTTTTAGAGAGTTATCATTTAAATTGCGTCGAACGTAGAAGAGCAAGCAACGAAAAAGTTAAAAGGGTAAAATACTATGGGTACACTCACATTGCGTCGAGTTAGTATAAACAAAAACATAGGAAACAGGCTTGCTGAAAGTCCGTCAGCTTGCTAGTCAATTTATACCTTTACAATTCCTATCAATCCTGTAGAATTTATTGCATTACCACAGTGCGACCGTTACACTTAACCCTATACTTCACAGTCTATTACCTGGTTCCTTCGAGCTCGCGGACGAAGAGTGCTATAAAACCAGCGATGTATCGTGAAACTGCCTCGGTACTTAGTGCCCATTTGCGGTGCTTACGGTAAGCAGCGAGCGAGTTATTCGGGATAAGTGCCTCTCGGAGCGCTGATTGTTGAGAGCTGGTACTGTGTAAAGGCCAATAGATACAGCGTGCTATTGAGAGTACGGGTGCCTATCTTTACAGCTGAATTGGCTAAAAACATGCCAAATGGAGAATTGTATTGTGTTACAATGTACACTTGAATCTAACCTACGGCGTTGTTGTAGCAGAACTTTTGCGACTATTTGGGTATTTGTACATTTCTGAACTGATCTCAGATACATAAAATGATAGGCAAGATACCTAATGATTGTTAATAATAATTGTGATTATTTATAACCACCAACAGGAGCGATATGCTGTTATAAATGTAAGGAAGTTCAGTTACACGCTTTCAGTTGTTTTTGCTGGTGCTGATGTCAGTAGACGACGATAACTACTCACGATAAGGTGTCTTATTTACCGTGCTAATTGCTTCTTTACTTCCTGCTATCATAAAAAATGTTTCGAGGAAAAGGGGAAATCTCCCGCCAGGCGATGTCACTGCCTGGGGACCGCGGTCCGAATATTAACTTCGGACCGTTTGTATATTTAGAGATTCTTTGGATCTTTGATAGCGATTTGAGGATACGTCTTCCGATTTGCCAGTTCGGTGTGACGCGTGTGACGTGTTGTATTGTTTACTACATTCGCTGCTTGCGTCGTCATGCGTGGTCAGCAATTCATGTGAGGCGCGCGCTCATATTACTGTAGGTATCACGCCGCTACCAATGTTCCTTCCTTTCTTTCAGCTTTCCTTAGTCCCGGTCCTTTAAATCCATCTGTTTTCCGTTGTCTTCTTCAGTTCATCAACTCAGGGTGGCCTTAACCCCTTTGCCAAGACGTTTATCCGATAGAAAAATAATTAAATGAAAATTCTATTGAAGTCTTCTTAAATCCTGCAAAACCCTCCCATGGATCTCTAATCCTAATTTATGAACGTGATGAAAATTCAAATGAAATGGCATTTGTTTGTGGTGATTGCAATAAGCCGATATAATGAATTGCCTCACAGGCGAGCCCGTAACGGACTGCGTTAGATAGCCAGCGCCTAGATAGAACGGCCGTGATTTACGGTTCGGCTATAAAAATGGCTGGCGAGATTATATTGCAGTCGATTTGCTGGTAACTTCAGAGCCTGTCTGAAACCCATTCATAACCCACTACAGGGTCGGGTCTCCTCTCACAATGAGATGGATGTGGGGTAGTCCACCACGCACTAGACTTTCCCGCGGCTTCGTCCGCGAAGATTTTTAAACTCTATCCAGAGAAAGATAAAAAGTATCTTAAATGTTTATCCAGATTGTAAACTAAGTGCACACCAAATTTTATGCGGATATGTTCCGCTGTATTTGCGTGAAAGAGTAATAAACATCCATCAATCCATCCTCATAAACTTTCACATTTATAATAGTAGTAGGATTGTCTGTCGTTAACACGAATGTTAAAGTTTCGTACCGTTTCAACTCGTGCGTATACGTGCGTTCACACACGAACAATCCCAATCTTTGAAATACTATGGGAACGCTCACAATTCCCACGACACACATGACTAACTCGCACGCAGTGTGAGCTCTCCCATAATATGTCTAAAGTCGGGATTCTTCGTGAATGAACGTACGTAAACCCACGAGTGGAATTCGTACGAAATCGTGTCCAAACTGAGATCGGCCTTAAAGACATTGCGTTTCGTGGCCCACGGGTCATTTGTGATTCCTAACGCACGTATCAAATCCATACCCGGCGGGCTCCACAAATAACGTTTGGATTAAGCTCCCTAAAGTTGGGTTTTCACGACACGTGGTTCACGTACAATGAGAATTGGGTATTTTGGCAAAGGGATGTGTCCGGGCAGGTAACGTGATCGCGCCGATTAGATGTAAATTAATAGCGCTTCACACTTAGAGAAGAAAGGATTTTAGGTTAGGTTTAGTTTTCCCTATTGTGGGTGCTGTAAACATACTCGTAACAAGACGAATTAGAAACAGTTAGAAAGAGCACAACGCACAAGTCGTAAATTGTGAAAATTTGATTTATGTTACAATATGTCAGATATTAAGAAAACTTTAACCAGTAGCGCCCTCTCTTGTCGATGGTGTAAATCGTCACAGTCTTCCTAGAAAACCGTCATATCCCTGCTTGGTGATGTGGAATTAAATGTTATTAAATGTTGACCGTCAAATAAAACTCCATTCACTTCCACGGTATCTTGAAAATCATAGAGAATGTAAATCCTTGCTACGTACTTACATTGTTAATATAAATAAATAATAACGCTTCACACTCGTATCCCCACACTAGACTCCCTGTGTCGTGAGTGCCATGGACACACACAAGGCAAGAACACAATATTTGTTAATTAGATCGTCTCAGTGGCTCTAATGCTTTGAATTTAGAGCCACTGAGCCGTTTGTTATAAAAAGCAAAAAGATTGTGCAAAAAGAATTGTTCTTGTTTCAATTAGAGAGACGGAATGACGCTTGTTGGGTTATTTACTGGAAATAAGAAAGAAATTGGATGTTTCGCTGGAGGGTTTCCAGACTCTCGTTTTTATTTTATTTCCAGCAATATTTAAAACATTCCCCAACAAATGAGGGCCTTCACGATAAATTATGTCCACAAAACAGGTCAGAAAACGGCCGACAGATAGCTTGTGCTTCATCTCTCCACTTTACATGTCAAATTGTTTTAAAATTAATACATTCAGACCATTTCGGAATCCCAGCGAATTTTGGTGCGTCAGTCAGTCGGCGTTTGTTTTATAAGTAAACGAATTTAAAATTTATGGCACAAAGAGGATGGCACTAATGGACCGTGTGCCTCTGTAAATAAGGATGAGTTTCGAATGGTGTTTTGATTCAATTACAGGGCCCAGCAGTTGGGACTGGTATACACAGCTGATGTGACCGCACTGTGTTTTTGGGCGACTGTTCTTGAAAGCAAAAGGATTAATTGTGGAGTTTTACGCGCGTTTTAGCCGTAAGTGTTGAGCAAACAAATTTGGGCCGAAACTTAATTTGAATAAAGTCCTTCTTTGACGCTCGTGTGTGTGTTTCATGTGATGTACGAGTAAGGGTTGAGGGTGGAACACTAACTGGGTGATGGGGTTAATGTTTTTATACATGTTTTATGGAACGAGCAAGGTGACATCGCAAGTGGTAAAAATTCTACAAACTTTAAAACTGTATAGTGTGCGTACTTTCGTTTTAAGCGTAATGGTAGAGATGAGAAAAGTTTAGCAACAGCAGTTACTGAAATGTGTTGAGTTTGTTAGTATTTACTATCATACTCGTAATATGTGAGTAGCAAACTCTGATGTCAGTCGTTTCGCGTAAGAAATTTCACTTCAAATAAAGAATTTTTGTCAACCGAAATCACCACCAGAATCATCTGAAAAAAATCTGAAAAAAGCGGCCTTGTCTCTCGCACCAAAACACAAGACATAAAGAACATGTCACTTCGCAGCGAGCTTATATAAAATTATCTCCAAAGGGAAGAGCTATCAATTTTGATGGACTTTTCTTAAAACTATACAGAGAAACTACTTCCTACCTACTACGTTAAAAGTCGTTAAATCAATCAATAATTTAGTCTTGACGATTTGGAACAACCCAAAATTCCAATTCAAATTACAGAATAATTCCTAGTAACAAAATAGAGAAAGTGATGCCTACGCAGGTATAACTTGAAATGAATAAATAATTCGGCATTCAATTCCCGGGAATCTCGCGGATTAATCGAGCGTAATCTATTCCCAGATTGTGGGAATAACGTTACGGCGCCGCTCACCGCGACTTAATTCCCGGTCTGAATTACTTTGATACAGTAGGCACTTACGAGTACATTTGATTGTATGTACAGAATTGTATGGTACTCAATATATCAAAATAAATGAATGAAAATATAAACACCTAAACTAAGTATCAACCGAGTCACTCCATTGTGGGTTTAATAAAACTTACTCAAAGCGCTGAGAACTCTCTTTATCTCACGACGGTTTAAAGTTCTTTCTCAAATGGCGCCAAATGGCTCCATTGAGAACGCTCTGTGACGTATTACATTGCAGTTCTTAAGTGGAACAGATATCTGTGTTTTAAAAAGGAACCTAGATAAGTAGGGACCTTGCAAAGACAAGAAATATCTTAGCAAAATGTACAAAGAGAAAGAGTTCTTAAACTATTAAAGTTAGTGGTTACTTTGGGTTCCACAAGGATCTGTTCTGGGGCCTTTTATCCTACTTTCTACCATCATTTTAAACTCAATTAACATAATTATAGAATACTTTTTAGACCACTTCGAATTCTTAAATCCACGTGGACAAAGTCGCGGGCAGAAAGTTAAAATAAAAAACAAAAAACTTTTACAAAATTAAATCGAAAACAAACAAAATACTCGTAGTACCTTATAATAAACTAGCTGACCCAGCAGGCTTCGCTCTGCCAATAATTTTTTTTTATTTTTTATTTAATAGCCTATGTTACTCAGGCTGAATGTAGCTTTCCAATGGTGAAAGAATTTTTGAAATCGGCCCAGTAGTTTTTGAATTTATTCGTTACAAACATACAAAAATACAAATGTTTCCTCTTTTTAATATTAGTACAGAGTACAGATATAGATAATAAAAGCCAGAAAAAAGCCGAAGTTTACCACTGGTATATCAAATATAACATACGATTTTTCAACTAGTAGGAGGCACATTTTTCCATTTTTAGTTTTGAAATATACCTACAGCTCTAAAATCCGGGCAGTGCAAAATTCAAATAACTATTCGGATGGAAACTACACTAAATCGGATTGGGACACTGTGGCTGTTTCCAGATGCATGGACTCCGGGATTACTGTTATCGGCCAAATTTTTCGTATACCCAGTTTATATCCATAAATCGTATCACACGACTACTCTTTTTACATACGTACCTAAGTACCAAAACATCGAAAACTTAAAAAAATTGTGAGCTGACACCCGACCCTGCATCGGGTAACTAGGGGTTAGAGACAAAGACAAACAAAAAATCAGGCTCTCCATAAACCGAAGAAAACTAAAACCCAAGAGTATATCGTTTTTATAGGCAACTATATTATATGATCTCGTCACTATGAATTTACATCAATAGGGTATTACGGCCTATGTCAAAAAGCTTTTTATATGAATTTGTAACTAATAAAAATTGTAAAAAAAATTTTTGCAAACAAATATTATGTAAAAAAAGACTTTTCAATTTAAATTTCAAAAATCCCCGCGAAAACATGGTCTCGGCCGTCTCGGCGCTGCCGCCATGCTTGTGACGTCACTCGCAGTGTAAACAATACATCTCAGTAAAGGAAGAAAGTTATACTCCATTGTTTATTTACACTGCTAATGACGTAACGCCGATAGCTTTCATGGCGTATAGCGGTTTTGACATTTGAAAAACAGATTAACAAACCTGAATTTTAAAATTGAAATAATAAATTTATACTACAATTTTTGGAACAAAAATCATTTTTCACTTGCTTTTAACAAAATCTATCAATATTACATAATTTTGGATTTTTCCTTGCATGGTGCGAAATACCCTATTAGTACAAAAAAAAGCAGGAGTAGTATGTACGTTTGTAGGTAAGGATGTTCATTGCTAACAAGAGTATATTATTAATATTGTTACAGGGATATGCACGCGACTGTGTGCGGCGGTCGGCGAGGGCTCTGCGACGCGATGCGACCAGCCAGCGGCTCTGAGTTACTGCGATACTTGAGGAAGGTGCATTTTACTGGTAAGGGAACATTTAACTCGTAAGTCGACTCAGAAGTTATACAGACCCCTTTTTGGCGAAGGGAGATGATGGCAAGGTGATCATGCCCGGGGAGCGGCTTGCTCCGATCACTTCATGATGGAATTTTGTATATAGCCAGCCATGTAGATGTAATTCCGGATAGCCGTGGTAATGTCTTCAGGAGTTTTGATAGTCGCACCACTTGAACTCACCTTAACGTTTGTCATTCTGTGCGTTGAGCTCTTATCCAGTAGTCAACCAACTCGCTTTAGTCAAGTGTGGTGACCTACATCCTTCTCAGAGAGGAGGCCCAACCCTGGCGGGTCACTGATTTGTTGCGCGGATGACATAACTTCGATACAATGTAAAACATCATACTTACAAACAATACACTCAACAATAGAACCACCTGCCAAGACGAGTTAAAGCATCGATGTAATGGCAAAAATGAGAGTGGAAAGAACGATAAATTATAAAGATTGGAACAAATTATTATTGTTTCAAACAAATTCAATAGAGGATTGTGAAAAGCCGATTGCGTAGTCTATTGATTTTGAGCGGCTGTTTAGTACGACCGTTTCTAATACAAACTGTACAGTATACAGATTGAATCTTCGGCTTATAGTCTTGTCGTTGTTTCCTCAGGTTTGAGCGGTGACGAGTTCCACTTCGATTCCAATGGGGATGGTCCCACCAGATACAACATACTGCACTTCAAGCAAGTCTCCCGAGGAGTGTACCGCTGGCTGAAGGTCGGGGAGTATCTGGATGAGGAGTTGCAGCTCAATATTGATGGTGAGAATGGTCCTGCCTACTATTGAGCACTTGTGACTTAAGGGCTGGTGGCCGTTTCGCTTAAAGGCTGAGCTCGTTTGTTCAGCGAGGAGTCTTGGGAGTTAGTTATGTTATGAGTTTCATTTTTTGCGTTTAGGTAATCTACAAATATTTTTAAGGTTATGTTATAGTACAGTGTGCATATAGTATAAATAATTTTCCAACGTCAATGTTTCCCGAAAAATATAAACTTTGACTAGAGTTCTTCTAGACGTCTTCGATACAAGCGTATCGAAAGTGTGTGTGTGTAAGTGTACAACACACTTACACACACACACACACGCATACACACGCATGCACCCATATGTTTATATTTCTATTATGATAAGTTTTGATTGTTTGTTTAAATAAAATAGAGGAATAAGTTGTTTTCTTTTTTGAGTTTATGTTATGTTTGTACCTATGTGATTTTATTTTATTTCTGTAACTTGTGGAAGAGCGGAGGCTCCTACTACAGGCCAAATACGCTTAAAAGGGGTCTCTTGCCACATACTAATTGTCAATTATTTGTTGAAGAAATAAACATTTATTATTATATTATTATTAAGCGTGAGGCGTCGTAGACCGCACCTTATTTACCATAGTCAGAATCAGGGCCACCGATAGCTTATTTCTAATGAAAATGTACGATAAAAGAAGATGCCTTCAGGCACGATATATTTGTTGAGTCATCTTTAATGGCCTTTTCAGTTCCCACAGTTATTTTCCTCGTCAAGATTATCTTTGATGTTCTGATATTCCATAGCTTTTGCATAAAATTTGGCGAAATCTTAAACAGAATATTTGGCACTTTCCACTGATTTGTGTAAATTGTTCGCCTACAGCAAATTAATTAATCAACGCTGTTATCAAACACACCGTACAAGTTCGATACATTATTCAATTACACACCAATTATAATTATAATAATAGTATAATACCCACTGAATTAGCAAATCAACTATAATTTACACCAGAGACATCGAAGCAATTTGTAATACCGTAAGTTGAGTATCGAATACTAATCCTCCTATATTTGGTAATTCGATGCAAAGCCCGAATCAGAGGCGGATAATTGAAGCAATTATAAAACAAATTGTTTAATTTTTTTCGTCTTGATTGCTATCACGACCGTTCAGAATTACAGAGCGGGACCCGAATACAAATATTGTCCCTAAAATTTCGAAATTGGGTTAATTAATGAAGAAACGGTTGACTGATACCGAAATTTTCGAAGTGTTTATTTTTTAGCGGCAATTATGAGCAGTGATCGCGTGTTGATGCGAATTTTAGACTCACTATCAGATGGGGTTTGCGTTCAAATCTGAGCATGTGCTAGGTCCGATTCAGATCGGATTATGTCTGATCTAACATTAATAGGTACGAAGACGGGGTTATCAAGGTGGGGAAAAAAGAGATTTCTTTTTTACCCACTTGAATTTAATTTCTTTTTCTGTCAATCCCGAATGAGTTGTGAACTGAGGAGTGAGTGAAGAACTGAGGAGTTGTGGGTAAAATGGGCGTGCCCACATCCCTAATAGACTTTTATAGCATAGCTCTTCTAAATATAATAGGCATAATAATATGAACTTGGCTATCGATCCAAATTTTCCACTGTTTACCACAAATATCACACATTTAATTTATAGTTTCTAAAAGTTCATACCTCAAATAGCACGTACTTGATTTTCGGATACCTGTGCCCACAGCCTTATTTGGAGCCTAGTAGCATTTTGCCAATTTTCCGGTGCTTGTGCCCACAACCTTTTTTTAAGGCTGGATCCGCGTCTGTTTATGGTCTTGTGTGTGTTATTACAAGTATGGTTACGTCTTCAGTACACACGGCACAAGGAAGCCCATTGGCGCTATGAGTGTGGGTATCTCGTGGATCCTTAGGCTCAAATCACACAGGCGCAGAGTCGAAGCGACTCGACGCGTCAAATTCTTCCGCCTACAGCGTATTCATCTCTATTGTTCCTATTATTACGGTACAAATTTTGGTACGTAAAAATGTAAGCGTCGACGCGCATTCCACTCTGTACCTTAATAACAGAAGAATAGAGATGAACGTGCTGTAGGCGGAAAAACATGACGCGTCGAGTCGTTTTGACGCTGCGCCAGAGTGAGTTGAGCCTTAAAGTCCTTCCCCTCTGAACAGAGATCCAGTTCAAGTGGGGCGAGCGGCGGCCGCCGGAGTCGGTGTGCAGCGCGGAGTGCGAGCTGGGCCAGGCCAAGCAGTACGTGGAGGGCGAGAGCTGCTGCTGGCACTGCTTCAACTGCACGCAATACGAGGTGCGACCGTCGTGCGAGTACGTTAATCACCACCAGCTGCAGTGTAGGCGCGATGCTCCCGTGCGCCCTACAGAAGAGGTGATGGAGGAACTCCAGCTCCATCCCACACCTATGAGAGGTCCGGTGCGCTCCGACGCTGTCGGGAGGAATTCGAAAGTGTGTCCGAGGCCCGATTAATAAGCTTTAAGAGGAACATCGTGAGGTTTTAGTTAGTGGGAGTCACGTATACAGACACTGTCCCGTTTCAGTCGAGGTCCTAACTCAGTTAACTTGGGCCAGGCCAAGCAGTACGTGGAGGGCGAGAGGTGTTCGCCCGCGTGAATTTTAGAACTTGGTGCAGAGAAGGGTAAAAAGTATCCTATATGTTAATTCAGGTTATGATCTTTCTGCGTAAAAAATTTCATCCAAATCTGTTCAGCCGTTTTTAAGTGAAAGAGTAACAAATATCCATTCCAAACACATTTTATTTCTAAAAGCGGTTATTGTGACTAAACTATGATATGTAGAAATGTGGTTTCGCGGACTTTTTTGTAGATCTTAATAAGACCTACAAACCCGTAGTACATCATTTTGTTCTATTGTCAATAGTTTTTGCAGCGCACGCATAAAGAGGTTTTCGACTCAATTTTCTTACGAATCCCTAATTTTTTGAAAATAAAATATAATTATAGCTTAGCCTATAACCTTCTTCTATAAATGGACTATCCAACACTGAAAGATTTTTTGAAATCGATCCAGTAGTTCCTGAGATTAGCGCGGTCAAACAAACAAACAAACTCTTCAGCTTTATAATATTATTAAAAAATTAAAAATTAAAAAAAGTATAGATATGGCAAGGCTAGGTTATCATCTAGAACAGGCGCGTGCATAATAGGCAAAAAGGTGAATAATAGGGTAAAAAGTACCTTTAACCTAGCCTCTGGCTTCTAGCCTCGCTTTACATATTATTTTTCTATTATTATTTGACAAGGAAATCACTACCAATCGGTATTAAAGGTCAAAGGAAAATTTTGATGTACCTATGACTAGCTAGAACTTCAGTGCCTATCTCCAATGCACGTCACTGATCTAGGATCATCAGGCTAGGGAATCAGGGCTGTTGAAAATTTCGATAACGTTATTCAGGATACTCACGGCGGCATCTCCTGTGAGCCGGATGTCGCCACAAGATTATGAGATTTCGCTATGGTCTTTGTTTGATCATCTTAGAGAGACGCCTAAATAGGATCAGCTCATGCCAATAAGGCCTTGGGTACAGCAGCGTCAAAATTAAAAGCTTGAATGATGGCGTAAAATTTGAGACATTTTTGACGATTGGTGTTGCTGGATTGTTGTCGGTGAATAGATGACGATCACTTGCCATCAGATAACGGGTACAGCTTTATAAAAGCAGGATTTATTAAGATTTATTGTACAGCACACAATAAAACTATTACCCATTTTATTTCTAACATTTTTATATTCAGTCCATACCAGACAATCGTTAATCGCTTTACCGTCCAGAATAGCTAATACTCGTATTAGAAGCAGAGTGGGTAATTTTACTTTCCTAGAAATACCAACAAGTCTTTGAGTACATATTTTGTTCAACAATTGCTTTCAATTTTCCTTTATGGCTTGATCTTATCATTTCTTTGAAGGAATAATTGTGCCCTCCAGCCGACCCTGTATTGTGTGTGGAGTCTTGGAATTCATGAAATATCGTCGAATATAGTGTAATATTATTATTAGGAACTCTCAGAAATAGTAGATTTAGTGGTTAGGAATAAAATGACTGATTGACTGACCCATATAACAACGTAGACTTGAGACTTTTACCATAAATAGCCCAATTCGATAAAAATCAGCGTCACTTGTATGACTTACGAGTAAGTACATAATTATTGGATGTAGGCCTTAGTCCACCACGCTGGCCTAGTGCGGGTTGGTGGACTTCACATGCCTTTGAGAACTTTTTTTTTTTCTGAACTCTCAGGCATGCAGGTTTCCTCACGATGTTTTCCTTCACCGTAAAGCAGGTGATATTTAATTTTTATAAAGCGCACATAACTTTTTTTACAAAGTCATTGGTGCGTGCCACTGGGATTCGAACCCGGACCCCTCGATTCGAGGCCTACATCCTTCTCATTGTGAGAGGAGACCCGACCCTGTAGTGGGTCATTAATGGGTTACTGACATAATTATTGCGAAGTTAGGTCCATTGTGCAAAGAGCTTGACAGCTGGGCTTACTTATCGTTTTACTATTATCCATTTACTAATAATAATCCTGCCATTTTAACGACTTGAGTAGCACAATGTTTAAGACGCCGGTATGCTGTGCGGAGAGTCCTGCTAGGTTCGATTCCAGCCCAGCAGATATTTAAATGAGTTCAAATTTCCGTTTCTGATCTATCTGGATGTGTTTTCTTGTTTGTGTGTCCATGACACCAACGATACTGGAAATACTAGGATGGGGTAAAGTGTTAAAATACTATGAGTGTAAAGTGTTTTTACCAAAACACTTTAAATCGCTTGATCAAATGCTTTGTGAAACCTTAAACTAACCTATATTCGTGCAAATTTGGTGCAAAGTTTTTCTATATCTATATCTTCACGGAGGTTAGTGTGGACAGTGTGGCGTCGCACAGACCCAGGGCACTATACCCCCAACCTTTGTCCCCAGATCCGGTCCCCCTACGTGGAGACAGCGTGCATGGTGTGTCCACGTGGGACGCTGCCCGACGCGACCAAGACCGACTGCCAGCCCATCCCAGAGGTGTACCTGAGACCAGACTCCGCGTGGGCCATTGGCGCCATGTCCTTCTCGGCCGTCGGGATCTTGTTGACTGCGTGAGTTGACGTCAAAGTATACTGCCTATACTACTCGGTTAAGTTCATGACATCTAGCTCGAATGATGTTCGTGTAAAGTACAGTCACCCGACAAAATTGGTTTCCATTTCATATCTTTTTCGAAAATTATTACTAAGTATAACTTGTGTACAAATAAGGTTGTTTATTATTTAAGGTAATTTGTCGTTTTCTTTCCTTCGTTTGTTGTTATTTATTTATCACTTTTTTATTTTTCTCTATTTGTGACAACTATTATTTATTTTCTTTTTCGTTTGTCTCTGTTGTAACGTGTTTGTTGCGAAATAAAGTGAATTCTATTCTACTCTGTTATCTAGTTTCGTGTGTGGCGTGTGGGTTCGGCACAGTTCGACTCCCGTCGTGCGGGCGAGTGGGAGAGAGCTATCTTACGTCCTGCTCGCCGGCATATTGATGTGTTATCTCGTCACATTCGCCTTGGTGTTCCGGCCGACGGATATCCTCTGTTCTATACAAAGGTAAATATTGTTTGGGATACAAGACGTCATATCAAAGTAAAGGTGAAGAGCAGGGTGCATAATATATGTCAAACGTTCGATATGGATAGGAATAGGATTTCGTCCCGTTTGATATCGGAGGAATAGCCTTTCAAAATTATATTATCGACTGATGTGTCAACAAAAGCTGTCTATCACTCCTGAAGGGTTTCCTGTCTTAAAAGGAAATAAAGAATTTTCTAGGAAATGTCGTTTATACGAGTATATCGATCTTTTAATACGAAAAACAATACGTGTTTTTTTTTTGGTATCACAAAACGACCGCCTCATAAGTATCTACGAGAATATTAATGGAAGAGAAAGCATAATTTGAACTATAACGTTCGAACTTTAGAATAAAAAATTTACTCAAGACTCAAATTTTGAATAAACCTTTGAGGCGAGATTCCTAGTTGTCCAAATTCTTTCCACCAAAACATTACATGATTCAATAGAGACCTCCCATCATAAAGGGGATCATGCCTGGGGAGCGGCCGTGCTCCGATTACGTCATCTCAGAGTGTTGTATATATGCCAGCGATGTAGAAAACTTCGATAGCGTGATTCAGGATCGTGTGGCGCCATCTCTTGACAATTCGGTTTTACTTCGATCTGTTTAAGGACAGTGATAATTACTTACACTTCTAGTTGCAAGCGTTCACTAATTAACTATTTAAATAACCTTAAAACTGTGTTACGCACGTCTAAAGGTTACGCATGTTTAAGTTTCAACCAAAGACTTCTTTTCCTGGATTAGTTACAAACACACAATACATGTGGAATGGAAGCGGTCTTTAAGCTTAAGACATACAATCCCAACTAAGTCTGTGACAGTATAAGTTTCGAACTCTACTGTGTACGTACAAAGCTTTAAGCTACCACTGTTACCAAAGCTCGGTAAATTCTGAGGCGTGTTTGCAAACAGAGGTAGGAAACAGCTACAAAGATAAGGCCACCTATGTTATCTTTAGTTGGTGAGTGACTTCTCGGTAAATCTTTATATGACCTATACAAAGACTTTTATGACCAGGCGGAGTGATACTATAATAGAGAATAATAAAAAATGGAAACTTAAATTAAACTTTTAAAAATGGTCTCTTAAGCGTTAGGGACACCACATTACAGAAACGCCTGGGGAAACTATGTTGGTAAAGGTTATGTATCGCTTAAAAGTTACGTAACAGCAATTCCCTCAAAATAAAAGAGATCTTAAAATAAAAGTCCCCTAATTTTAGATATTCTGACACTCTATCTTGAGACTATCTAGACAAAAACTTTTTTGGGATTGGAATAAAATAAAGCACGATTGAGTTAGAATGTAGAGATACAAGAACCAAGAACAGTGCTCAAGTATTTTGGCAATGGCGTTAAACAGTATAATCCTACCAAACCCAATATAATGATATACAATACCGTCACTGGTGGAGTAGTCATACAACCTAGACTTCTTACCCTATTTTGTTTATACATTCCCAACCCTAGATCTACTATAGTTAATACAGCTCATTATCCCTGTACATCCAGGTTCGGCACCGGCTTCTGCTTCACGGTGGTGTACGCTGCGCTGCTGACGAAAACCAACCGCATCTCCAGAATCTTCAACGCCAGCAAACACTCCGCGAAACGACCGATCCTCATCTCCCCTAGCTCGCAGCTGGCTATCTGCGCCGCCCTTGTGTCTATACAGGTGAGGTTCAGAATTGAAGGTCATTGGAAGAGTTCCAACAGGCTTAGGTCGTGCTGGACTGAGGCCTAGATCTTTCTCATGGTGAAAGGTAAAGGCGACCTGATCCTTCAGTGGGTCGCTAATGGGTGGAACAATTGGAATATAGCGATGGCCGCTGGATGCTTGATAGCGTGGTGGTCTACGCCGTGAAATGGGGGACAACTGGATAAGACCAAACTCAGTGGTGTACCTTCGGAGAGATTTATGTCTAGCAGAACACTGCAAAGGACGGACTTTTATTTTATTTAGCCAAGATTTTTCCAGATTCCTACCGATAAAACCCCACGGTGTTCTGGACGGCTCGTAAACGCCAAAATCAAACCTCAAATAAAGAAGAAATGCTATCTGAGGTTGTATGTGGGTGCTTTGTTACTCATGAGGAATCAACTTCGGCAACCTTGCCTTCAGAAATTGAAATTGCCTTCAGAAAAGACATGAAGAACATGTTGCTTTACGACGGGTTGAGAAACTAGCCGTAAGGTGCCTTCTCGGGCCAGTTTCTATGGTAGTACCACCTAAAAATGCCGCACTCAAACTCAAAACTCAAACTCAAAAGCTTTTATTCATTATTAGGTACAATTTGTGCACACTTAATGAAAGTCATACAGATAAATTATATGTATTCTACATTCATCCGCTTTGATCGCCTCTCAGGCAAAACGTAGACTGGGAGAAAAAAGCGGGCGGAAAAAACTCCCAGCACTCTTTTAAAAGTAATCGTATTTCGAATGTAAAGTCGCAATTACTAAATATTTACAACCTCTCAACTACGATGAAACCGAATCACTGCTTGAATCTTCAAGAATATAGAGAGACAGTTACACACTCACACAAACGCAGATGCACACATACACACACTCACTAACACACACACACACACACACGCACGCGCGCGCGCGCGCGCACACACACACACACACACACACACACACACACACACACACGCATACACACACACATGCACGCATATGTTTATATTTCTATTAAGATAAGTTTTGATTGTTTGTTTAAATAATAAGAGAAATAAGTTGTGTTTTCTTTTTTGAGTTTATGTTATGTTTGTATGTGATTTTATTTTATTTCTGTAACTTGTGGAAGAGCGGAGGCTCCTACTACAGGCAAAATACGCTTAAAAGGGGTCTCTTGCCACATACTAATTGTCAATTATTTGTTGAAGAAATAAACATTATTTTATTTATATTTATTATTTATTTATTTATTTAAATAAAACTTAGTCTATAGTGCAGTACGACTAGGTCCAATAAAGGAACACACGTGACAGCTATCGTGTGTGTCAATATCGCCCCATTGCCATCCGCTCACAAATAAATATTGATACATGGTGTATAGAAATAGCCTAGTGAAGTTATTCAATCCCACGCTTTCTTAATATGTATCGCGTCACTCAAGGAACTATCGTATGACGGTTGATGTCTGTAGGTGTATAATCCGTGTATAATATTGTTACAAAGCTTAGCGTGAACCCCTTAGTAATACAGTACCGTGGTTGAACGTTTGAATCACGTGTTTGATAGTCTTACGATGGTAAATTGTTTCTTGGTTGTAGCAGTTACATTAATTGGAAGAAACGTATCTCAATGCTATCTTATATACTTACTTCATTTACAGTACACAACTCGAACGGATCTGTTTGAAATTTGGTCCAATTAAAGATAAAGAAGAATACACGAATTCCAATAAGTATTTTTAAATAAAATGAATTAGAAAAACATGAAATTCACGAAAACACACACTACACACACTACCATAATTATGTTTGAGAACTTTGACATTTAATAAACACATAGACGCACATAACGTGTATGTACATTCCCTGTCAAATTACAATAAATTATAGTCGGATTTCGACTACTTGGCAATGTCTAGTAACGATAACCCCACAAATTACACGGCATGTTAAGCAAACAATTAGTTATTTGCCATGCACTTCCGCGTACGGTGAAAGGGCTCGATTAATTAAATCTGGCTCGTAAGTGGGTCGATGAGGAAAGGGCCAATGCTGAGGTAAATCTATTTAGTTTCCGGCACTCGACTCCGAATGTGAGCGTAGGTTCATACGATCCCGCAAAGACGTGTAGTTGAAGCTTTTTCAGTACGATAGAATTAAACCTGTCGTAAACAATGTAAGCGGTGATAGCCCAGTGGCTTAGAATTCGACCTCGAATCGAGGGGTCCGGGTTCGAATCCCAGTGGCACGCACCAATGACTTTGTAAAAAAGTTATGTGCGCTTTATAAAATTAAATATCACCTGCTGTTACGGTGAAGGAAAACATCGTGAGGAAACCTGCATGCCTGAGAGTTCACAAAAAAAAATGTTCTCAAGGGTATGTGAAGTCCACCAACCCGCAGTAGGCCAGCGTGGTGGACGAAGGCCTACATCCCTCTAATTGTGAGAGGAGACCCGACCCTGTAGTGGGTCATTAATGGGTTACTGGCATACAATGTAGAATTGTAGATGGTAGTACAAAATATCTGTGGAACATTGACTAGCTTTAGCCGAATATATTTTGTTGTGAACTGTCTTGATGTTAAAGCAAAATTATTTATAACTGACGACTGCAATCGGGTTTCTCGTCATTTCAGGGCGCCTATGTTGAACATTTCCTCACAAAAAGCGGAAATTTGGAGAATACTCATATATCATGCTACTCCGATACAGATTGTTGGAGATAATGGAATGATGATTTCAAGTCTACGAGACAAAATCTTAGATAATTTAAAATCTAGTCGTAATGAGAGCTGACAATAACTTAAATAATAGCACGAAGATTCATTTGGATCGAACTAATTATAATTGCAAGTGAATTTGTTTTGACACGTTTACATGTGAGGCGCACGCTCATAAAACTGTAGGTATCGCGTCGCAACATACGTTTTACGTTAACAAAATAATCAAAAGTACCAGGCTCGGTTTAGTACATAATATGTTATTTTTGCGGCCAATATTTAAAGATCTATTGTCAGATCGTTGGTCCTAACCTAAAAATCAAAATCAGCCTCTCAAAAGGGAGTAGTTAATCAAGCCCAAATGTTAATTACCGAGCGAGCCAGGGTCCGATAAGGGCCAATCGACCTTCGCTAGGGATGAAGTGGCGGGTCAACGATCCCCCTTTTATGTGGTTTAATTGATTCTATATCGATTAATGAAATTACTTTTGTTTTATTACTATTAGTTCTCTGCCCTGCAGCTGATTTGTTTCGGCTGTTTGTTCAGCGGATTATTTATTTTGATCTTAGATTAAATTAAAAAGTGAAGATACGGCAAAATCGGTCAAGCCCTTTTGGAGGAGTATAGTAACTAAAACTGTGACGTGGTATCCGAATTATTTCACGTGACCTACATGGCCGTCACATTTAAAAAGGGTTCTGCCCTTTAATTTGCTAAATAAATAAATAAATAAAAATAGCCCTTATTTCTCTGAACTACAACTTAATAACATACTCGTACATTATTATTTATTATCTTTATTATTAATTATTATTTATTATCAGCTACCGGTTCAGGTTGTCTTCCAACATAGGCCTCCTCAAATTCTCTCCACTTGTGTCGATCTAGTGCAATTCTCCTCCAGCCCTTAATCAGATCGTCTTCCCACCCTTTAATGATTAATCTACCTTCCTCTACGTTCATTTGCTACCTCTACCCATATATCTCTCACTCCAGGTGCTGATAGTGGTGGTGTGGATGATAGTGGCACCAGCTCGCGCCATGTTCCACTACCCCACTCGTGAGGACAACATGCTGGTGTGCGACTCCTACGTGGACGCGAGCTACATGATCGCGTTCTTCTACCCCATCGTGCTGATACTGGTCTGCACGGTCTACGCCGTCCTCACCAGGAAGATCCCGGAGGCTTTCAATGAGAGCAAGCATATTGGTGAGTGTCTTTCTCTCTTCTCCCTCTCTTTCAGTCTTGTTTCTCTTTCTCTCATCTGCTTGAGGCCGCGCTCAGTTTGGACACGATTTCGTACGTTATTACAATCGGCATGATGACAGTAATCAAGTATCACCAAAATATTTATCTGATCTAATGAAATAGGATTCAAAGATTTTGAAACATGTATTTATTCTCTTATTAATGTCGAGATTAATAATTTATTTGTTAAAATAAATCTACAAAATACAACAATCCGCCATGATAGCTTAAACACCCATCAGATCGAATTACGTCAATTTACGTCACGTCTCAGTTAACGTCAATTTTTTCGTAAGCATATTATACGCGATCTGGCATTTTTTACTGAGCCGTGACGCAATGACAGACGCCATGACTCGGGCGAGCGTTTTGGAATGAATTTGAAACTTAAAATTTAAATGTACTTACTTTTATTGCACAAAAACCTTAATTTTCTACAAAAATATGATATTATATTTTAGACATAATAGAAACTTCTGAGTATCATAGAAGAGTTTTTGAAAATTAGTCATCATGCCTATTCCACTCATACATCGTTCATGCACGGACGATCCCAACGTGAAATTCTACAGGAGCGCTCACACTGCGTGCGATTGAATCGTACGTCAACTTATGTTCCGCTACCCTACCCGAGAGGACAACAGCTTAGGGTGCGGTCAGTTGGGACACGATTGCGTACGAATTCAACAAGAGTAGTTTAAAAACCTATTGCTGGAACCGATGACTTGCCTCTTTTGAGAACTAACACGCTTATATGTGCTCACCTCACCATTAGAGTGCTGGGGACTCTAATTGAGGTAAGCACGTGTCAAAGTATATTTACCCCATGGCAGCGTAAACAGCATCGGTAGAGTTTCTAGCAAAGATTCTTCTTATAATTAACTTGAAATTCCCGCCCATGTGCAACATAAAAAAGCTTAATAACAGCGTCTAATTAGATGGAACGAAACATACCTAAACAACGCGAAATTAAACCACAACAAAGTGAACGTGTATGCGATGAAACTTCGTTGGTTTTAGAAGTTGACGCAGAAATGGATAATTATCTTCTTGCTGCACTAATAGTTTGTGATAAAGTCCTACAATATTCCCGAGCAGATGTGCAAAGGAATCTCTCTATCCGAGATTAGAAGGGTCTCAGATGTAATCAACTACTAGGTAGGCACATAATTTGCTCTATTATTGGACGCATAACCTACAATTTACTTTCAACAGAAGATGCCATAACCTCAAAACGCATACATAATTATTATCAAAGTATGTTCAGATTACGCCCACATTAGCTAAACTTTATCGAGTGCTTTGGCAAGTGTTGGCGATAACTTAATTATGTAAATGTGTGCAACGTGCCAAGCTGTTGCGAGACCGATCGATGCTCGTCTTGTCTCTAGATCCAACGATTGTGCGTGTATTTGTCTCGGGGGAGTGGAAATGTTGGGGTTGTTTTTATAGGTAGACCTTTGCAAAGCTTTATCTCCCTTACGTTAACAGTTTTAGCTGAATTTCCTTTTAGCAAAGGTGATAGCTAGGTGATCTTGAAGCGGTGATAACCCAGAAGCTAAGAATTTGGCATCTTACTCGAGGTGTCCGGGTTCGAAAACCATAAGCACGTACCGTAATGTGCGCTTGAAACTCAGGAAACCTGCTTCAGAATACGCAAAAATGTTCTCAAAGGCATATGAAGTCCATTAAAAATTATGACGTCGCTTACTTTCGCCATTCGAAACTTTGAGAGGCTGCGTTTTTGACAGTTCATTAAAAGTTCTGAGTTTATTAAAAGTTCGACAGATCATTAAAAGTCAATTGGGATTCAATGTACTGTAGAAGATACTGTGAACAGTGACAGTATTTAAAAAGGCCTTTCAGCACCTATTAACATAACTCTGACAATGATACTATGCCCGAACCCATGAATGAGTTATTGCAGGGTCGGGTTATCCGTCACAATGAGGGGATGTAGGCCTTAGTTCACCACGCTGGCCTAACGCGGGTTGGTGGACTTCGCATACCTTTGTAAACATTACAAATAACCCTTAGGCATATTTGTTGCAACTAGAAAACGTCATACCATCACCCCCACCACCATTCCAATAGGTGTTTTTTGTGTAACTAATAAGTTCTATCGTTAATGAAATATGAAACCTATTACGTCGCAACATGAATGTTTATAACAGGGGCGTAATGATTAATATTAATTGGCAAAAACCGCGGTTTAAAATTACGGTATTGTACAAAAATAAATGTAGTAGGTATACGTTTTATTCATCATATTACATCACTTACAATCAAAATAAATTGGCGTAGGTACGCCGAAATACGAATTGGTATTCCAGATCCATTCACAGCCGATTAACCATCGATAAAGGCAAAAGTTATAGTCGCAATTATAACGCTATACATAAGTGATAATTAAAAATATATTATAGACATTTCTAGCAACTGATAGAGTAGCCCCTGATGAAAGAATACAGCGGGTAACCGTAGGGAGATTCCCATAAGAATCTAGCGTTGTATAGGAAAGGCCTAGTCGTTAGAAGGCCTAGTCTAGAAGTTGGTTGATAGATAAATACATAAAGATATATAGATAAAAAGATCCCAGTTGCTCGTGGAAAAAGCTGAACAATGCCCGTAAGCTCTTGCTGTGATTGTGTGACAACTGACAAACCTTAACGCGTCACCTACCCCTGTTCACTGGTACCATATAAGAGCAGCGTGATATATGCTCCAATCCTTCTGTTGATTGAAGAGCCGTTTGTTCCAGAGACACCAATGGCTGTATTTTTCTGTCTTACTATAGATAGATAGATGAGTTGATAGATGATTCATTCACTAATGTATATTAGAGCAGTATCATGTATGCTCCAGTTCTCCTTCCGTTGTCTAAAGAGACCTGTGTCCAACAGTGAGACACAAAAAACGCAGCCAGCCACCAACATAAGCGACATAAGACATTAGCGTCAAAATTTACCGACTATTATAGGAGGGCCACTTTATCGTGTATTTGAAGGTCGATGCGATATTCCGGCGCGCCATATACGGGCGCCGTTCGTCCACCGGCTCTATTGTCCCATCGTGGCGCACAATGCAGCGCCGCTCAATGGGTATGACGTCCCAATAATCTTATGTGTACACAGCCCAGTTCACGACTTTGTACCCGGAAAATGTATGAAAGCCTTTAGGGATAGAGGTTTGAAGGGACGTTTTGCAGTTTTAGGTTGAGAATTCTTTGAATAGGTAGTGTAGGTATAATTGTAAAATCGTGTAGTTTCAGTGGTTAACAATAGTCAACAATAAACGCATTCTTTTTTCTTTATTATCGAAAGTAGGATTAAAAATTATAAAAATCTTTTCGACTCTGAAACAATTTTACGGTTTTATGCCAAAAATGGCAAGTAAAATTCAGCAAACGGTCTACCTTAGGGTCCTAACTGGGCACCGCCGCCTTTGGTCCTTTGGACACCTTTATTAGTTCAACGATTATCCTGTTAGTCCTTCAATAAATGTGAAGGTCATAACATAACGTAGGATTTTAACACTGTTAAAGGATCGATGGTTTGTGTGCCAAACAGATTTAGTAACGTGATACCTACGCGTAATACGATTATCGGAGTCTCGGCTCTGCAAAATATTTTACTTAATTACTTAATTAAATATTGAAGGTTAAATTTAATAGAAGTTCGCAGTGATCAAGGTTTGCAAAAGTTAGGTATCTTAAATGTGAAATTCTAAACTATTTTCAACAACTTCATTATTTGTGTGGATGATAAGGAATATTCTATTACAATATTTACAGTTTCTCAAGCTCACTTAAGGTGTGTTCTTGGGATCGCTGAATTAGTTTTTAAGCTTACCAAAGTTCTTTGGGTGATGGTTCTTACGTAGTTTTTCGGTAAACTTACGTTTGAAGCAAAAACAAGCAACAAAAGTTCTATAGGTAGTACTTCTCCGCTGAAAAAATTGGCCGACTTTTGTTTTGTCAACACGTATCTATTGGTGACAAAAGTTTCAAATAAACTGAGTCTCCCTCCACTCAAAAAATTTGTGTTGCCAACACAAAACGACCCGGCAGGCATTATTCGAAATAAGCATGCACCTTCTACTTGTGAATTACAATTGTGTTGAGTGTTGAGTTACAATTGTGAACTCTCAGAGTCTCAGGTATACAGGTTTGCTCACGACGTTTTCCTTCACCGTAACAGCAGGTTATATTTAATTTCATAAAGCGCACGCAACTTTTTATTCGAACCCGGACCCCTCGATAGAGGTCGAATTCTAAGCCACTGGGCTATCACCGCTTATACACTAGATACTACATAATATACTACACTGAATATTTAATATTGTATAGGTATCTACATTGCCTTCTGGCCCTTCTCATTTGTTCCTCATTCCCCCTTCACCATCAACCTAATCCATTCCAAATCTCAACGCTCTCGCCCGCAGGCTTCACCATGTACACAACGTGTGTGATCTGGCTGGCATTCGTCCCGCTGTACTTCGGGACGGCGAGCCACGTGCCGCTGCGAGTCACCAGCATGGCGGTCACAATATCTCTCAGTGCCAGCGTCACTCTTGTCTGCTTGTTCTCGCCTAAGGTAAAGTGTTTTAGAAAGATTTTTCACCGATTAAAAAGGAATGTATGTTTTTTTTTAATGTCAAGATTTATTGTCGATATTATGAAAGTTGGGACAGTAAAATTTTCGATAACTTTTTTTTGTTACGTATGGCAGTAATTTTTTTTTGTTGATCTTACCTATTTTGGCGGAAACTAAAACTAACGACTAACGAGTTACTGTTGTCACTTTTTAGTGATACCTCAATCAAGTTTCCCCGGTTTTAAGGTATAATTATGTTGGTGTATTAAAAAGGTGTAATGTTTCTTAATATTATTTAAAGGAGGAATTAATTTTAATAATTCATTAATTTATTGATCGCACTATTAACATACTCGCATTAAAACTAACTTGCTTATTATTCTTTATAACCTTAAAAAAGATTAATAAGGAGCATTAATTATTCTTTAATTATTATAAGTATTTATAGAATATTAGAGTTAGCATACATTGAATTATTATTAGTATTCTTCTAACGTTAAAAGACTTCCATCTTTAACGCTCACTCAAAATCGACTAGAATATTAACATTTTTATTCAAGTATATTTCACAATTGTTCCAGCTGTACATAATCCTGATACGGCCTGAACGCAACGTGAGGCAGAGCATCATGCCGGTGCGATATAGTCGCAAGCCGCCGACGCAGCCGCTTCCACACCCGCCAATAAAGAGTAAGCGATAAACATTTTAAAAATTAATTAAGTGTTGCTATTTAATTTACTGTCCCCATATTCAAACGTTTTGTCATCATAGTCGAAAAACATATCTTACCATACCACATCATATACCAATGCTTTTACCAATATCAATCAGAATTTTTAACTGAAAATTTCATTTTACAGAAGTTCCGTGCGCAGACAAAGAGACGCAGACTGATCCAGCAGACTTCACAAAATTGTCTAACGGTCAGACTGTCCTTATCAAGGAAACGGTCGTCAAAGATGAGACTAAGAAAAAAGATGACACTAAAAAGAAAGACGAAGTGAAGAAGAAAGACAAATCGGAAAGCAACAATATCAAGGCTGTCAATATAAGAGACAATATTCTAGATAAGTGTACCAATGTGAAGGTTATTAGTGAAAGAGCGGAATCCTTATAGCAGAGGGAGACCTCTAAGTCTCTTACGGACGTTACCAAAAAGAACAATAATAGCAGTATTCGGAAGAAAAGCTGCTCGTGCAAAATACGTGAACGTAAGCCCATTGTTGTGTGAACTTTGAATAAGTAATTTGTGAAGTTTATCAATATTGTTCATTACTGTTATGTAAATAATGACTTTTAATCTTCCGCGTGAAAAGTCTTACACAATAAATTGCTAAATTAAAGCCAAATGACTGCATAATCTCAAAAATAACCAGTCATAATTTAATCATTAACTTTTGGCAATTTTTGTGTAAGACATTTCTCCTATTCTAAGCGACTTTTAGATACTAAAAATCTATGTAACATTATAAATGAAAGAGAATGTAAAATATTTATCAAACCTAGATTCTTTGTAAATAAATAAGAAAGAAACTATGTAAATATAAATGAAAAGACGAATAGTGATGTTTTTGTATATAATTCTTCAATTAATCTAAGTTCTTGTATCTAGTCATGTTTGATAATTATAAGACATCGGTCTCAATATCTATGGAGAGAGCCTTGAGCCTGGACGGGGAAGACGATTGTAAATAACTGTTGATATTATATGATACATATCTTCATTAGATTTAAGCTTTGAATTAGATTCGTATAAAATAGCTTCTGTGGTATAAAGTTGCAACGAAATCTTTCAAATATCTTCTTCCTCTAGGCTTCAGCTAACCTTTGATGGAAATAAAACGCTAGAGTTAATATTTTATCATAATTCACGTTTACATAGGCTGATTACTGAACATTTCTTAAGAGTAAAGAGCAGTGTTTACTCAATCTAAGATTAAGTTCATATTCTTTAACGGCTCTTAGAGCTACGATTCAATGTTAAGTAATCATAATCAAAGTAATCATGTCGGATATCATTGGATATGGATGCTTTAATAGTTAATAAGGCTTGAGGAGCCGCATTTATCGACACGGTATTGCGTGTTCTGAGAAACACAAAGAATGCTAAAATATGGTGGGGCTTACATATCCATGAATACAGAGTATACAGAGTTTAATAATAAACCCAATCCAACAACTGTATGATCAAATCGAATTAGAATTTAAAAGACTTTGGCTAGGTTGTTGTTCTTGTTATGGTATAATTGAGTGTCTATCTACAAGAATTACATTTCTAGTTGTTAACAACGATAACTTAGAACCATATCATGCGTTTAACATATCACGCGAAAATCATGTTTAAATGATATTGAAATAGTTGAAATGTAACTTTTTAAGATTTAACTACCTATAAGGATTTGTCTACCTCGTCTTGCTCTCTCTGTATATATTTTACTTACTTGAAAATAATAAAATATATTATTATCTATCTATATACGAAAATATACGGTTTTGATGTTAACGGTATTTTTATTAAATCCCTACTAAAGATAAGATAAATTACTTACGTTAATATACATTTCAGGGCAATAATTGCATTGGTTTGAACTGAGACATTCCACTGCCGTGGGTCCTATAATTCACAATTAATTTAACTAAATAGTCCGGCTGCAATTTAAAAAAATCCAGACACCCTATATCATGTTAAAAGTGTTAATAAGTAAATATTTCGCCCTAATCACCCAAATTGTTTGATTCTCTTAAAATCACTCTTCATAATGAAATCTGAAATAATACCTACTCGAAAATATTTTCAACCAATAAGAAGGTCTTGCTTATCTCAGCTAATGTATAATTTCATTACTTTTCCCGCTGATTAGCTGAGTACACCTTACGAGCTTACTCGGTAAGTGGGTATTCCGTACGTCAGCGTAATCCTACTAATCATGTGGATTGATGAATCATGCCGGCTTTGCGAGGCTGGCGGGAAACCAACTGTATTGATACCCAATTCTACAGAACTTCGTATATCTTAAAAAGCTTCCATAGCTCAAAGTAAACTGGTCGCATTACGTATAAATGGCTGCGCGTGTAACCATTTATCAAATTCTCGCTTTTTGCGCGAATTCTTCCCGGTGTTACTGGTTGTTTGTTTCGACCTTTTAGGTAAAAAGTTTTAAAGGTTTTTAAAAATGTTTCACCAAGTTGCGTGTAACTGGAATGAATACCGATTGCGGTTTGGGAAACTGTTGTTTATAAGAACTACGCTACAAAGTACCCACTTAGGTATATAATATATTTTAGGCACTGCAAATAATTTGTCCAGTGAGTTGCTATTTCTGAATGAAATAATAATTATTGTCTTTTAAAAGTTATTTTCTTTGCGCATCTCACCATACTGCGGAAAACTTATTATGAACTTATTTTTTTTAATAGCAACTGTGCGATGTTATGTTTTTGAGTTGACAAAGTTATAAACTGTTTGACTATTTCAAAAATTATGGCGCTACCTTTGAGAACATTTAATTATCCTAATATAGTCAGCATACATCCAGACATGACCTAAACAGAATCATGGGTAGATTTGTTACCATAACATGGCAACATAATTTTGTATACTTCAATTTTTGAATTTTGATTGATTTGGTTTTGACTTCATTTTTGACAATGACAATTGACAGATCAGACAAATTTAAAATACGAGACGAGAAAGTTTGGTAATTTGGTTGGTTTCTTTTGTTGTGTAAAAATAAAAGTGTGCATAATAAATTATACTGTTTTAACTGAAAAAGGTTTCCGTGACTTAATTTATCTGCTATAACCATGGAGGATGAAACGGTACATGTTATCCGGGATACAACCAGGAGCTTCCTGCAGTTAAGTCGACAACGACATCGCGATGATGTGAGTGATCTGAGCCGGCGGATGTGTGTTATGAGGTGGGTACTGTGTGTTAAAGTTAAGTAAAAGTACTTACTGTAGTACTGTTTATTTAACATCCATTAAATTAGGATACCAAAGATCTCTAGCTCAATTAGTTTTTAAGATATAGTGGTTTGACGGATAATCATACATACTCCATACATACTCTAACCATATAGGTACAGCAGAAAAAATCATATAAACTGCATAATTAAGTACATTGAGTTGATGCTAATATGAATTTGAATAGAAGTTGTCATTGTGGGCCGGTTCACAATACTTATCCTGCTACATCCTTTAAATTTAATTTAATTGGAATTCCAGCACAACTCCAGAGAGTATATCAGATATTGCTGAAAAACTGAAAACTAAATCTTCTATCTCGCTCATGGATTTAGAAATGCTAAAGAATGGTTTGATGGAGGATCGGAATAACATCAACATTGTATTGAACACTCATGGAGCACTAAGAGGGCTTGTGAGAGAACTAACATGTAAGTTTTGATTTCATACTTCTTATTTATTGTAGTCCACCAACCCGCAGTAGGCCAGCGTGGTGGACTGAGGCCTACATCCCTCTCAGTGTAAGAGGAGCTCGCCCTGTAGTGGGTCTATACCTAATGGGTTAGGGTTACTGACATTAAATTTTAATGTACGTAATGACATTATATTGATTGATAGCAAAGCACCCACATGCACTGACTTTTAGTTAGTGCACTTTACATAGTAATATGTCATATGATGGAACAGTGAAGGAAAATATGCCAGAAAGTTCTCTGTGATGCTGCAGTTATTCAGTACTGGTTGGTAGTAGACATTTGAAATCTACCAAACCACACTAAGTTCATACACACAAACACACACACACACACACCACACACACACACACACACACACACACCTACATCCACTGTATAAAACTACACAAAAATAATTTTAGGTGTCCCATTTTTGATATCCTGACACTAGCAAACCCAAAATCTTTGATTTCCAGGTCATTCAGTGAAGAAGCAGAGTGCGGCTCTGGCGTGTCTTTGCAACCTGGCCCTCACGGAAGCGAAGGGTTGCAGGGCCATTGCCAAGGCGGCCGGGGCCTACCTGACTGCCACACTAGATAACTTCTCGCCTGACCTCACAGTAACAATCATGCTGCTTTGTTTATATACCTATATTATACCTACCATGAACAAAGATTTGCGCACTTAACTTGTGAACTGTAGATAACTAATGAGAATGTCAGTCATTCATTAGTATGTCATTACATATATCAGTCTGGCACACATTAACTTTCATCTGAAAAGTTCACCTTAACAGTTCGAAAAATCCTGATTTTGAGGAACAAAGAATACAAATAAATAAAGGTCAACGCTGTGTCCATTTGCCAAATGAGGCTCTATAATTATATTTATGACTAGCTGAGCCGGCAGGCTTCGCTCTGTTAATTGATTTGACCAAAATCGCAAAGCTTTTTGTAGATATTGATATGTTTTTTAATATTGTAGAACATACTTTTGTTCTATCGTCAATAGTTTCCGCAGCGCATGCGACGAAAGACGTTTTAGGGGACTTTTTTACACCTCCAGTTAAATTACTTAAGTTTTAGTAAGGGTCCCTAATCTTCTCTAGCAATAAATATAGCCTATGTTACTCAGGCTGATGTAGCTTTCGAATGAAGAAAGAATTTTTGAAATCGGCACAGTAGTTTTTTAGTTTATTCATTACAAACATACACACAAAAATACAAAATCTTCCTCTTTATAATAATTATTAGTGTAGAAAAGTGGAATGAATATAATAGAATATAAAATTTCCATATCTATGCATATCTACTTTTCAGAGCACATGCGCCTGGACACTGGGCAACCTAGCCGGCTCCGACCCCGGCGTGTGCGAGCTGCTCATCGCTCAGGGGGCGCTGACCAAGCTGGCCGGTATGCTTCAGGGCGGCGACGAGGAGTTGCACAGCGCCGTGGTCTACGCCTTGCAGCACTTCGCCTACCAGCTGAAGGATGCTCTTAGGTATGTTGTACCTTCTCTCCTTCTCTTCTCTTCTCTCCTTCCTTTCAACCCTAGTTGTCCACTGCTGGGCGTGGCCCTAATTGATGCAACCACCTGGGCCCTGGTTCTGTATGACCATTCACACTCGTATCGCGGCAATGTCGCGTCTTGCACGTGATGAAAATAAAAAAAGGCTTAAAAGTCAAATATCGTGACAATCTATTGTGTGCCTTGTCGAATAGACATTGTTGTGCCTCGTCGTGCCGAGTTCATGAAATGACGTACGGTTTGTTTGATGTGACACGATATCGGCGCGAAATTTTTCGGGTCATACAGAATCAGGGCCCTAGTCCTGGGCCCAATGAGTCCAATGGTCTCCTGCTGTCTTCTTCAGGTCCTCAGCTCACCTCCTTGTTGTCATTAGAGGATGCCTGGTTGCCTTTTTTCCGCACAGCCCCTTATTTTAATGTGGGGAAATCCATCCATCATGAATGCTTACCAATGTGGTTACGGGCTGCAGCGCTGATCCCAGACGCCTCCTGGCTAAAACACTTCATGCTACGTGCTGAACCCTGAGATTTATACCTGCTGATGGATTGTTTTATGTTCATTTTTCTTACATAATTATAATATTTTGAATTCTTTACAGTTCAGAACATTTAGCAACGTTGCTGCGAGGGCTCACAAAGAATGACATTACAATGTGGTCGTCGAGAGTACTCTTCATCCTGTCCTGTCATAAGGATTTCCCACAAAATATTCCGGAAGACTTGCACCACAGAATACTAGCAGATGTACCACAGAGTATGAAATTACACATTGGACACTGTGAGAACTATCAAGGGAACGATATGTGTTGTAAGCTTATCAACCTTTTGCGAATACTTGCGAACATGGAGACTAGTGAAATTTATAGTGTAGTGTTAGACCATTTCGTCGTGAACAATTTAAGTGGTGATTTCCATCAGATTTTGACGTTTGAAAATAAGTCTGTAGGTAAATCGTTGCTGTGGTTGCTGGGTAATTTATATAATCGTTGTTCCGATCATGTCTTCTTTCAAAGTTTTCTCGGTCCAACATTTTCTGAAATAGATTGTGTATCATAAGAATCATAGCGTTATGTGAAAAATGTTTCTGTTAAGTTTTTAATAAATTTTAAGCACTGATTTTGTAATTTAATTTATTAGCGTCTGTAACTGCTTTTAATGGGATGAATTAAATGATTTTAAGGGTTCTTTTTTAAACCTGTGTGTTAAAGGAGTGTAATAGCGATGTGAAAGAATTTCTCATTACTATTATCATTACATTATTATCTTATCAATGTTTTTACACTGAGCTAAAAACTAAGGAAGTGTGTATTGAAATCAAAAATCATCGATTCGCAATAAATATATATTATTATATCAATAATTATTCGTAATATAATTTAATAATAGATTAATATGGATAAGGCTACAAATTTAGCATTTAAAATTTTACATTGCTCTCACAAATGTAGCGTTAGGGCCCGTCCACACTAGCGACATCCATTTGAACTTTTGTTTCCATTATCATAATGCTATAAATAATGTAATGTCACACACGTGGTTATTATTTATTTCTCAAAAGATATATTTGTAGACATAAGACTTAATATTGGACTAGCTAATTGGTAATATATAGAATAAACTACTACTTAGAGAAGAGTGTAAATATACTAGTAAATCACTTAAGACGGTGCAATTTCTTTTTATTTATATTAATACACATTACAATGTGAATTAACGTCGCCACTGTGACCGGTCTCTAACAAAAATGGCAGTTGATTTTATAACTATTTGTGACGTTTCGGAACGATTGAGTTTTTTATCACTCTTACATTAACAAGAAAAAAAATCTACGTTATTGAGCAGTTTCAATTACGATATCTAAAAATCTCACTATTATTTCATCAGGCTCTGTACTGCAATCTTTTAATCAATGTTACAATAACTTTTTTTCATAAGTAGCAAATAAGCTAACTAACCACCTGGGGCCTGATTCTGTATGACCATTCACAATCCTATCGCGGCAATGTCGTGTCTTACCCGCGATAAAAAGTCAAAAAAGGCTTAAAAGTCAAATGTCGTGGTATTGAGGTTTCTTTGTCGTGGCGAGTTCATGATATGACGTTCGATGACGGTTTGATGTCGCACGATATCGGCACGAAATCTTTTGGGTCATACAGAATCAGAATCAAGCCGCTGATATAAATGGCTATGCGTTGGAAGAGTGGGTTGCTATTCGAATCAAGATGACCTCTTGAGTACACACCTGCGGAGGTATCGGAACTCATATACTTGCTTCACTCCAGCCTATAAACATGACAGTAGACACCTCTCTGAGAAAACCAGTGGTTCTAAAATAACACAGCATTTAGTAGATTTTCGTTGTTCACATTAAAAACTATGTGAATACCTATTAAAAGAATATTATAATGTATAATTAAATACGTACATTCGCACGTGACTTTAATAGGCTAGCTAGTAGTTCTACATAGCGGTAACAATCGTAGTGTAATTATATTTTGAACCCCTCACCGACCGAGATCGTGGCCATCGATTACAATTCAAATGAGGTAATTTAGTTTAGGTAATAGAGGAATGCTATAGCGGTGATAGCCCAGTGGCTTAGAATTCGACCTCGAATCGAGGGGTCCGGGTTCGAATCCCAGTGGCACGCACCAATGACTTTGTAAAAAAGTTATGTGCGCTTTATAAAATTAAATATCACCTGCTGTTACGGTGAAGGAAAACATCGTAAGGAAACCTGCATGCCTGAGAGTTCACAAAAAAAATATGTTCTCAAAGGCATGTGAAGTCCACCAACCCGCAGTAGGCCAGCGTGGTGGACTAAGGCCTACATCCCTCTCAAGGGTTAGTGACAAACAAAATTTCCTACCACCAAAATCACGCATTATGCATCGATCAATAATCTCGGTCAGCTTTAAACACGGCTTAGATATTTATAAAGGCAACGGGCCAATGAAGAATAAAATTACCAAGAACAAATAATATTCGATTGTAAACACTATACAAAATTGCTTATCTCCATAAAACTCAGTATTTTACTATACTATCAATATATTACTCGCATGTGAATACATTTGTACGCGTCACGACACGACACTTAACGACAAAAATATTGCTTTTGTCGAGGCAACGTCATTAATAATGAATACCAATAGAATTGATAATAATTCTAATCATTATTTTTTTAAGAACCACGCAACACCACATTGTTCTATTCAATTTATATTAAAAAGAACCTAAACTTGAAAGCCATAATAAAAGGTCTACTCTGCTCTTGGAGTTTCATTTTTCATTTTCACCTCTACTTTTCTTGTTCTGTTTTATAAAATTATTGTAACCTTTTATCTATTTAATAATTGACAATGAAATATTTTCAAATAGAATCAGACATATTATTTTTCCAGAGTCTTACAATATCTTCACACTTTCAATAAATTTAAGTATCGCCGGTCATAACGAATGTTTCGAAATTGTTCTTTTAAATTTCACTCCGACATTCACCCATTTATACATTATTATAACAGGTCTTTAACAGTTGGAACAGTACGAGATTTCGTACGAATTCAATTCAATTCGAATTAGTCTTTCCCTGTGGGCACTATGGGCAAGTGGCCAGGGCCGCGCAATCGATAGGGGCCCCCTCAGATCAAATATAAATTCCCAAACGATACGACATTACCAAACGATATTACCAAACGATAACCAATATTTATTACGAAAAAACTTATTTAATTCGAAGAAATCGAACCTTGATTACTGACTACAATAGGGGCCCCATTATCCTAATACGCCCAGTATTGCCCAGGGCCTCCAATAGGTTGAAGACGGCCCTGGGATTGGTGGTGCGTGAACGCCCGAGTTGAATTCGTACGGAATCGCGTCCACAACGCGTGTGGCCTTACGGTGATTATTTAAATGTGCACAGTACAATATAATATAATTATCATATCATATATCATTACTTCACATTACTACCGAGAAATTTCAAAATGTATAATTGTTACTCTACCCACTACCTCCACTATGCAATGCAACACACTTGCAACACTCTAATTGGTTGCTCTCCTGATGCATAGTCTATTCCAAGCGTTGCATCTACGTTCGTTGTTTAAACGTTTTTCGTATGTTCCAGGAATTCCTTGATCTTTGGTGTAAATGGTGGTGCCTTGTCCTAATTGGCTGACATAACCGACCGACTAACTAACACGTAATGTATACACGGCTCTGGGCCTTGATTCTGTATGACCATTCATTCATTTCTTACTCGTGATAAAATCAAAAATGTCTTAAAAGTAAAATATCGCGACAATCTATTGTGTGTCTTATAGAATAGACATTAAGGTTCCTTGTCGTGCCGAGTTCATGAAATGACGTACGGTTTGATGTCACACGATATCGGCACGAAATCTTTTTGGGACTTACAGAATCAGGGCCCAGGGCAGACAAGATAAGGCCAATCCTGTTGATATTTCAATAGTTTTACAAGTTTCTTCAAAGCTTACACTTTCTACATCAGTGTTTTCTCATTTCACTTTGTTCTTATGTCTGTTAGTCGTTCATTTGTATAGTAACTCCCGGGACAGTCTACTTTTGTGAGAGTATCGTAAGGCCGCGTACACATTACAAGACAATGTCAGACGATGCAATTAGTGTGGTGTTATCGTGGGTGCGTTCCACCAAGCGCCCGCAACGATCAGAATGCTCCTTTAGTCGTGTCACATGACGACCACGACACCACGTGTCAACAGTTGAGATTGACATGTCGAACGGTGTCTTATAACGTGTACATATTGTCGTGGAAGTGTTTACGTGTTGTCGTGCTTGCGATGGTGGCGTTTCGCTCGGCGAGATCCGTTCTCCGCGCCTGGCGTTGTCACTGTAATCACAGTATTTGAGGTTATATTTCAGTACAGGGAGGTAACTACAAACTCCTAAAACCACCATAAAGCAATGATGTTTTGTTTTAATTTAAAACAAAACATCATTGCTGTTCATGAAACATGTGTTGCCGATGTTGCGAAGACCGTTTAACCATCATAAAGCAATTTTGTTTTGGTTCAAATTAAAATAAAACATCATGTTTTTAAATTAAAACAAAACATCATTGCTTTATGTTGGTTTTAGGAGTTTGTAGTAACCCCCAGGACTTACATAAAACTAATTGTATTGTAACCAGGAATGTCCACAAAGTGGTATTTCCAAAATGTCGGCTTCACAAAAAAGCCATTTTATGGGAATGTCAGTAAGAATTTATAATAAAATTCCAATCGAAATTCAATCCCTGCCTTTTCATAAATTTAAAAGAAGATCAAATCAGTTCTGCGCCGAAAGGCCTATTATGAAACTAAGGACTATTTAGAAGATAAGAGAGCGTGGGATTGAATAACTTCACTAGGCTATTTCTATACACCGTGTATCAATATTCATTTCTGAGCGGATGGCAATATGGGGCGATATTGACACACACGATAGCTGTCACGTGTGTTCCTTTATTGGACCTAGCCATACTGCATTATAGACTAAGTTTTATTTACTTTTAAAAGAGTGCTGGGAGTTTTTTTCCGCCCGCTTTTTTCTCCCAGTCTACGTTTTGCCTGAGGGGCGATCAAAGCGGATGCTTGTATTATCCAACCGCGATGCTCTCTGTTGAATCCAGCCCATTCGTAAATTGTGTTAAGAAATTCAACACTAACTGCAGTGGAACGTATGGGTGCAAAATGTTAAGCCTACTTATAACTTTTTAGGTTGTTGTGTTGGATCAGTTACCGTTGGATGTGTTACATATTATTTACCTAAATAGATACGTTTTGTTAGTATGCATGCATAGTTAATTTTTTTAATACTTTTAAAACATGGCAAGTTAGATGAAGCACATTAAAAAAATCTCGATCACGTGTGCTCACCCATATCGTGATGTATTATTTTTGTTACCACGACTTTCAGTTCAGGATATGTGTGCATTGGACTCTTATTGCACCTACTCGTATCACTCGTGTTACGAATGTTTTCGACTTGTATGGGACTTAACCGTGATTCTGAAACGTAGTAAAAATAAAACGTTGTTTTCGGGCAATAATACATGAATGGAGACAATTTTGTTACTTATTTTAATTGCCTTATCATTCAAGCCTTCAATGTAGGTATGTACTAAAATACTTGAGCTTATACCAAAAATAACGCATCTGTATAGCAGGTATCCATGACAGACATTAGCCACGTACGATAATTGTCATCAGACCACTTTTCTAGTTGGCACTGTCTTTGGCCAAGATTGGATCACCGAACAATAAATATTATGAACAAAAAACTTATATAATTCGAAGAAATCGAACCTTAATTACTGACTACAATAGGGGCCCCATTATCCTTATACGCCCAGCATTGCCCAGGGCCTCCAATACGTTAAAGACGGCCCTGATTGTCATTGCAAATTGTTGGCCTATCAAAAACGGAAAAAATTGAAGGAATAATAAGTTCCTTGCATTCCATTGAAGCGTTCCATGTTTTAAATAAACCAATCCCCGCTAATTTCATTAACTCCTCTAACTATCAAACAAAAATCCTTAAACATAGCCTTAAATGACAGTGTTCTCCTGATCGCATTGAACACAATCATGTAAAGTCTTGCACAAATTTTGATAGTCACCTGGTGGTTCCTCTGGGTGTTTCCCGTTCTGTGTCTCTCCGTTTGGACTCGTGGGAGTCTTCTTGGGCTTCTCGTAGCCGTAGCCTCGCGACCGTGTATGAGCTGAAATTGCAGAAACAGTGCCAGTTAGTGTATTATTATTAAATAATGGAAATGTTTGTTTTTTCTGTGAGAGACTTGCAATTAGTTGCTTGACTATAATAATTTTTTGAGCGGAAAAATGGTGCTTCCTTTGTCTGCTCCGTTTAGTCTCTTCCCTTCTTTCGTATCCGCTCTCCACTGCTGCATCTGCCTAGTTAATGCCTGCTCTGAACGCCATTCTTGGACCTTTTTCCCCCACTATTTTTCTTACATATTGGTAGCCCCTTTAAAAGTTGCTAAAAGTAAAATGTTGTATTTCATGAATTACCTACCTACCTGTTATAAATATAAATAATGTTACAATATAACATCTTATTGCCAGCTCCAATAAATCAATTGTCGGATATGGATAGTATCAATATTTGGTGACAAACAACAAACATTATTTCAAAACAATTACAGACTATCCTGGCAACCAAACGGCATCTATCTCTGTCCATATCCCAAGAATGTTCATTCTATCCATATCCAAAGATGGATGATTGTTAAAACCCACTTCCAACGGTAACATTACCAAAATAACTCACGGTTAGCATACACGGTGGAGCGATGTATCGGTTGGCCCACTGCCGTCAACTCGGGCAGCGTGATTGGCCTCCTGTTAGTTCGACCCCTAGACCCCATGCTGTACTCTCTGGAAATTGATACAAATGTATCTAAGTAAATAGGGTATGTGCAAGGAAAAATCCAAAATTATGTAATATTGATAGATTTTGTTAAAAGCAAGTGAAAAATGGTGATTTCTGTTCTGAAAAATGTAGTATACATTTATTATTTAAATTTTAAAACTCAGGTTTGTTAATCTGTTTTTCAAATGTCAAAAACGCTATACGCCATGAAAGCTATCGTTACACAAATGTACGGCACTTATTGTACGGCATTTGTGACCTATAGGTCATTTATTACTGTACGTCATTTGTGACCTATAGGTCATTTATTACTGTACGTCATTTGTGACCTATAGGTCATTTATTGCTGTACGTCATTTGTGACCTATAGGTCATTTATTACTGTACGTCATTTGTGACCTATAGGTCATTTATTACTGTACGGCATTTGTGACCGCTAGGTCATTTATTACTGTACGGCATTTGTGACCGCTAGGTCATTTATTACTGTACGGCATTTGTGACCTATAGGTCATTTATTACTGTACGGCATTTGTGACCTATAGGTCATTTATTACTGTACGTCATTTGTGACCTATAGGTCATTTATTACTACTGTACGGCATTTGTGAACTATAGGTCATTTATTACTGTACGGCATTTGTGACCTATAGGTCATTTATTACCGTACGGCATTTGTGACCTATAGGTCATTTATTACTGTACGTCATTTGTGACCTATAGGTCATTTATTACTGTACGTCATTTGTGACCTATAGGTCATTTATTACTGTACGGCATTTGTGAACTATAGGTCATTTATTACTGTGTGATGATGTGTGTGAGTTGTGATGTTTGGACCGGCGGAAACTTTTTAAAGTCGGTTAAGAAACTTACTCTCTTAGCGGCTCCCGCCAGAAGTCGGGCGTGTGGACCGGCGGGAACGCGTAGTGGTTCTGGTACCCGTAGCTGTCCAGCCCGCTGGCTCGCAGGCTGGCGTGCAGCGAGTTCTTCATGCACTGCAACTGGAGGAGTGGAGGACACGATTGACGCTGCTGTTAGTGTTGCCAGTCGCGGAAATAACTGCAGAGTCGGGTAACTTTGAATGATTTGGGTAATTTTGGACCAGCTTCAAACAACGTTTTTGTTGAAATAAACGGGTAATTGTTTGAACCGGCAGTTTGAAGCAGCTTGTTTATATTGAAACTTTCTGCTTATTTTAATACTTGCCTGTCCAATAAGTAATGAAGTAATGTACAGCAGAGTGGTTAACTAAAGTTTTTTCGACTATAACAGGAAATAATATTATAAGCTATAATAGGAAAATAATTAGTTGAAAAAACCATTATTATACACTTTGCTGTCCCTTGAGTCATATGTGATACATACCCATTATTTAAAACCATTATTTAGATTTGATGTCAGAAGCTATATTTTTATAGCTATTTATTATATATCTATTATATCATTAACAATAAAACAGTAATTAATATTTTTGAGCTCTGATTTGAAGTCACCCTAAGAATTCAAAGTTACCTTAGTTGACTCTTTGGAAAAATAATATTACTGAATACATTTACATAGAAATACTTAATATTGAGAAGCGACAGTGAAATTCTCTTTGTGATGTGTCAAGTAAGTTTGTATTGCAGTGCTTATAATTTCCAGTACTTATTTTTAAAGATCAAGCATTCCAATACTGTTTTGTATCTTGTTGAGTTTTACCTAAAGAAATACTGTCGACTACAGTAACAGTACAGTACAGTACAGTGTATAGTAAGCATTACAGAGTAGGTATAGATAGAGATGTAAGATAGAATCGTGCAATTTTAACAGACTACTCAGTACAGCAGCGCCCGCGCAGAATAACTGATTTTGCGGGATAGGCTTCAATCCGTTTGCAACTGAGTATAAGGCGGACTAATGCCTACATCCCTCTCATTGTGAGAGGAGACCCGACCCTGGAATGGGTCATTAATGGGTTACAAATATGAGTGTTAGTTTAAACATTCATTAAGATTGTATTCACCTATTCTAATAGATTAAACTTGGAGAGGTTCAAAGCATTGAAACAATATGTCTAGAAGGACTACATTTTTTATCAAAATACCTACATCTACATACATAGATAGGGAGTCATCAAACTACTTGGTCATACACATTCTTATGGGAGCTAACAACGATATCTAGTGGATTAGTTACTTACATTTAGTTTGTGTAATAAAAAAATTGTTTGCACGGTTTTTGTTTTACCCGAGTATGAGTTGTTGAGGACCAATATATAAAACTAACTAACTAACTGCTTGCGGCTTCGCCTGCATGGATTTTAGTTTATAACTTGAACGTACGTCAGCATTCGGAACCGTACGATAATGATCGTACATATGCGATAATTTCATACCGATGTACGATGGTGCATTACTATCGTACGCAGATTGTACGGTAATTTCCAATGGCCCAATAACAATTACATTTTGGTTGTCAGCGCCATCTATTGGCTCATTTCAAAGTTACATGTTAGAAACAATGCTGCCGCTTCACGACTCAATACTTTCATTGGTTACAAGATTTAAACTATAAAGCAATTGCAACACGTTTCATATGATTTTTTAATGCATTCTTGTCATTTTCATAGTGGATACGATAATTTTGATCCATATACGATAATTTTACGGCCCTGCTACGATAGCTGCTTGGCTTCAGGGCCCTGATTCTGTAAGCCCCGAAAGATTTCGTGCCGATATCGTGTGACATCAAACCGTACGTCATTTCATGAACTTGACACGACAAGGAACCTTAATGTCTGTTCTATAAGGCACACAATAGATTGTCATAAAGCAAGAATAGAGTGTCACGATATTTGACTTTTAAGCCTTTTTGACTTTTCATCACGGGTAAGACGCGACATTGCCGCGACACGAGTGCGAATGGTGATACAGAACGCGTACTCTGTACGGGCGCCGCGTGCCGCGTGACGCGAACGTACGTGTGCGTGTTCGGCGGCGGCCCCGTCGAACAGTAGGTTGGTGACGCCCGCCGCCGCCAGTACCTCTCTGCGCTGGCGGTCCGCGTCGCCGCGCAGCCGCCGCACCAGCCGCTCCGCGTCCGCCAGCCGCGCGCGCAGCTCCGCGCGGGACTCCGCCTCGCTGCCCGCCTCCTCCGCCGCCGTCGCCGGGGCTCCGGACCAGCGTAACTCCAGCTCGCGGATCTTCCTAAACATTTATGTTAGCTTAATATCGAGTGCACTGTCGGTGGATCACTGCAGGATCAGATCTACTCTCGCAATAAGAAGGATGCAGACCTTAATGAACCACACTATAACACACACACTATATATAGGACTATTATATTAAATGAGAAATATATCATAATATCAGTCTATCACTGCTGGACACAGGCCCCCGAGGCACGCCACTAAGCCCGATCTTCGGCTCTCCTCGTCCAGTTACTTCCGCCACCCAGCATCGCGCCATTTAGACAGAAGGCGGACGCCTTCTGTCTAAATGCCACAGTCTCCACACCGGCAGCTGCCTTCTACAGCATTTATCGGATCTGTAGCAGACGTATTTCAGATCCTGAACTTAAGAGATACCTACACAGAGAATCTAGTTCTCTCCATAAGCGAATTCGAGCCTATGGACCAGCCCGACTGTGAATGTCCGACTCCGTAAGTCATCACTGGCAGGACGCTGATCGAAGACTGATTAAAGTTTGCGGTGTGGATGTAAATGAGTGCTGATGCAACAATTGACGTCCGCAGACGCGTCTATCGATGTGTGCACGGTTTAGTTTATACTCACTCGGTCTGCGCTTCAATGATCCTCTGTAACTGCAACGCTCGGGCCTCCGCAGCGCGCGCCTCGCCGCGTGCCGCTGTTGCCTCCTTCTCCAGTTTACTCACTTCACGACGGAGATTTGCTTCCTACATACAAACAAGACGATGGTGTTCATTCATCTTCTGATCCGATATAAGTAACTTAGTGGTAACCCACTTACTATCGTAAGCACGATTATTCACGTCGTATGAAAACATAATTAAGTATATCTCCTACACTTCATCTTCTCTTCTTTCTTTCTACTTCTTGAGCACTCAGCTTCTTCTCTCTCTTCTCAATGTCAAATAAATATTATAGAGAAAATAAACACTACATAATAAATATTATTATATCATTAATAAAAATTGCCAATCAAAGACAACAGCATATTCAAATAATAATTTGATTCTTGCAACACTAGTTGGCGTTAATTTAAAATGTAACTTGTAAGCCATTACATTATCCGTGAACGGAAGTCAACTTCAGAATTTTTGTCCATCACAATTATTAAAAACGAAAAATAAAGAATTCGAAATTCGAATACCAGTTTTATGTATATACGCGAAAACATAGTGCACTCTTCACTTAATTGAAGGAAGTTGATTAATGATTTATTTAATTCAATTAAATGAATATTCATTGATATTTCAGTAGGAACTTTCGAACACAGATATATAATTAATTATATTTAGAATGAAATTAGAATACAACGCTCCAAATTACCTCAACATTTTCGGAAACTTCCTCCGGTGCATTTGCTGGTGTAGTATCCGTTTGATTTTGTTTCGTTGTAGATTCTTTGTTGAAAATCAATTGAAACTGCAGGTCTGTAAATAAGAAAACATTTTTTAATCTAAAGTACTTACATTTCTTTTTTCATTGGCTGTACTGAAAAAACAAGTTTAGGATAAGTGGTATTTCTCTCATTATTAAATCATCAACATTATTATCTTTAATAACATGCATCATTCCCATGTTATTCACATTGAGTAGATTTTATAACTTAAATTTTATAACTCAGGTGTTTTGCAGGGCACGTAGGGCACACAGAGAGCTCTAGAGTAATGAGTGTGAAGCGTTTATTTATTTATAGTCATTACATTAAAACCTTACCTCTGTTCCTCTCTCTCAAGGCCTCAATCTCAGCGTGGAGGCCGCTCAGCATCAGCCGGTGCTGTTCCTGGAGGAACCGCACGCTGTGCTCGAGGTGAGCTACCCTGGCGGTGGCATCCCCGCCGCCTATGATGAAGCCACTGGTGTTGGAGTCGGGCGACGGTTTCTTCACCTGGAACGTGTGATGGTTTGGTTTCTGTTGGTTTGAATACGGTCACAAATTATAGGTTGCTAATGGAACATAATAAGGAAGGAAGGAATGGAACATCAGAGAAATTGTAATAATTGTTTTCAAAACAACTAGAAGCCTTCAAGATGTGACCCTCAGGGCCGGATCTAGGGGGGGGCAAGCCGGGGCCCATGCCCCGGGCGGCAAGTTCAGAGGGCGGCCAAATTCACATTTTACAACGAATGGATAACTCATCATTGACTTAACTTTAACCACGGAATAAATAAATAATAGTATAAGTACAGTAATTTCATGGCCATATCAACTCGACCGATACCCAGAGCGAGGAATGAGACGTAGTGCACGAACATTTATTATTTGCGAGGCGCGTAGGCATAGTTCAAAATACGCGCCTGCTCGCCCGCAGGAAGGAATCGATTTTATATACTTAGGAAGGAATTACAAGGAACTTCGAAGGAATTTATATACTTAGTTCTGCAAAAGCAATGTGACCCACAAAAATATAATTTATTAACCCGGTTCCTATGAGAAGGCCTTCGATTCTATCGAGACCTGGGCGGTGCTTGAGTCTCTTCAGCGATGCCAGATCGACTATCGGTACATCGAGGCGTTGAAGTGTGTATACAATGCCGCCACCATGAAAGTCCGAGTACACGACAACAGTACGAGCCCCATCCACGTGCAGCGCGGCGTACTACAGCGGGATGTCATCTCCCCAAAACTTTTCACCGCTGCACTGGAAGATGTGTTCAAGCTGATGGAGTGGAAAGGACGTGGTATTAACATCAACGGCGAACACCTCTCACACCTCCGATTTGCCGATGACATAGTGATCCTGGCGGAGTCGCTGGAGGAACTCAGCATTATGCTCAGCGACCTCAATAGTGCCTCACAACGGGTTGGTCTTAAGATGAACATCGACAAGACGAAAATCATGTCTAATGTCCATGTCACACCCTTACCGGTGGTTGTTGACGGCACTGCTCTCGAAGTTGTAGACGAATACGTTTACCTAGGACAAACGATCCGCATGGGTAAGTCCAACTTCGAGAGAAAGGTCACTCGAAGAATCCAACTCGGCTGGGCAGCGTTCGGGAATCTACGACACGTCTTGACGTCCGATATACCTCAGTGCCTGAAGTTGAAAGTTTTCATGTGTGTTGCCAGTGATGACCTACGGTGCCGAGACGTGGTCCTTTATTGTGAGCCTAATCCACAAGCTCAGAGTCGCCCAGAGGGCAATGGAGAGAGCTATGCTTGGTATTTCTCTACGAGACAGAATCAGAAGTGATGAAATCCGTAGAAGAACGAAGGTGACCGACATAGCTCTCAAAGTTTGCAAATTAAAGTGGCAATGGGCTGGCGTTCGCAGGACTGACAACCGATGGGGAAAAAAGGTCCTCGAATGGCGACCACGTTTAGGCAAAAGGAGCACAGGCCACCCACCGACCAGGTGGACTGATGACCTGAAGAAGACAGCGGGAAACCGTTGGATTCAGAGGGCCCAGGACCGGGCGGAGTGGCGTCGATTAGGGGAGGCCCATGTCCAGCAGTGGACTACTAAGGGCTGAAAGGAAGGAAGGAACCCGGTTCCTTAACTCTTATCCGTTGAGGAGTTCCTCAACTCTGTATCTCCGAAACCCTTCATCAAATCATCAACAACTTAATATGGGACCAAGTTAAAAGTAACAGCTCCCAAACCAAAAAAAAAAAACAATTCAAATCGGTTACCAAATGACGGAATGCGGCGGTCAGAAATATAAAAAAACGAGTTCCTCTCTATCATCAGTCTATAGTTCTGCAAAGGTAATGTGACCAACAACGACAATTTATTAACCGAATTCCTTAACTCTTATCGGTTGAGGAGTTCCATTGTGTATCTCCGAAACTCTTTTTTTAAGGAAAGAATACGTTTATTGTTGACTGTTACATGAGAAAGATGTTACAAAAATTTATAATAAGTTTAGAACAGTCTACCCTATGCGGGCATACAATAATTATGTCTTCTTATATAACTAAAACTTAATTTTATATTTCATTGGCAATCATTGCTAGATTATATTTATTTATTTATTATTTTGTTCAGCAGTCCAAATTATTTGTTTATTTTAATATTTTACCTATTCGAACTTATCGGCTATGCAATGTGCCCATTACTGGGCAAAGAGAGAAAAAGCCGGAGGAAAAAACACTCGACACAGTTTTATTTAATTTATTTAGTTATTTATACGCGCGTTACTATATTCCTTTATGTAATTGTTTATCTATAAACATAATTTAGATTGAAATTGCGAACCATCCATTCATTATTCCGTTCGTTATTTGCATTTTTGTGTGATAGTGCATTCTCTCTGATTATACCCTGGTATAAACACAAGGAAGCACTTGTAGTCGGCAGCTTTACAGGACTGTAAATGTAGCCTCTGTCCTTCCTGAGATTGTTATTTTATTTTATCGTTAAAGAATTCCTTTTCGGTATAATAACCTTTGACCAGCTACTGTTTTAAAGACCATTTAAATTTATTGATTGATAGTTTTTTTAGTTCTGGAGGATTGTATATGCGTATGGCAGATATATACCTACTTTTTTTATAAATTCTACATTTTATTCTAGGTAAATACAATTGATTTTTATCTTTCTGTCTCATGGGTACATTTCTTACACGCATATCAGATTTATTTTTAATCTTCTTCATCAGATTATCATCAACTTACAATGGGACCAAATTCACAGTAACACCTTCCAAACCAAAAAGTAAAAATTCAAATCGGTTAACAAATAACGGATTGCGGCGGTAACATATATTAAAAAAAAAAACAAACAAACTCCTTTTTTTGAAGTCGGTTACTAAATTGGCTTAACACAGAAATAACAGCAATCTATGCATTATATCCGGAAGGCTTATGTAGGCTATGTCCAAATTTCAATCAATTAGTGGACATCTGATAGCTGGAATTATATGGATGATAAAGGTAAAAATAAATGTATGTGGGCGGGGGCGGCATATTTCAGTTTTTGCCCCGCCTAAAAAAAATTGAAGATCCGGGGCTGGTGACCCTCCAAGAATTTTCGTGATTTCTTTTTCATTACATCAGGTATTTGAAACAAAGACTTGAATAACTAGTATTTTTTATAGCTTTGCATACAAATCACGCATTTTTAATATTAAGATTGATGTTGGTTTGCTTTATTCATCTTGGTTCATAGGAAAACAAATTTTGCTACCTCAGACATCCATATATTTATGGCCGTTCTATATTTGTCTAAAATGTGTTGAAATCTAGATTTGAAACCTTTGTTTCATTAACAAAGGAGGTAGGAGGAGGTAAAGCATCTGTCTCGTGGCATAAATGACGCGTTTAACGAGTGTTACTCGTATTTAGGAAAATGGTGACGAGGTCGGGCTTCAATGGTAACCGCAATGCGAAGGCAGGTGGCATGCACTTGTAAGATACTAGTAATTAATTACTCATGATATTGTGAAGGTATCTAATTTTGTATTTTGGAGTTAGAATTTAAAGTTACCACCTTTAACGAAGATTGTGCAAGCCTAAATTAAGGAAGTAATTTGAAATTGAAATTGCCATAGTTTTAAAACGTTTAGTTTTTTAGGTACGTAGATTTGCTATGCTATTAATTGATAATGGACGTTTTGGTCACGTTTTACAAATTCTATAAAAAGTTTATTAGAAGTAAGACGCAGATGACGATAACATACGGTAAACGAGACAAGATTCAAATGCTAAGATTATTTACTAACGTTTCGTTTCGTTTACATTAGAGAATCATGTTTTTATTTTTTTGGTTTGGTTTGAATGTAAATCATTTAATCAGCACTGCCCTGCAAAATATTTTTTGATAATAATGATGGAAACTTTTTAATATAACATTCTGTATGATTTATAAAAATGAATGTTAGTAATATAGATAAAATTTTACTTATATGATAAATAGGTATCTTCAATTTTTAATCAGTATATTTCCTATCAGGTCCAGTGAACACCCTGAATAAGTATAGAAAAGGAAAATTGTTTGTGGAAAACTTGTAAAGATTAGGCATAGGAATAATTTAGTGGCGGAGTCAAAGTGAGCATGTATGAATAACTTATTTCGTAAGAAACAATATTTTCTTGTTACAAGAAATAGAATTTTTGATAAAATAATGCAATGAAATTATGAAAATGTGTTTCCCAGACACAAAGAAAAGAGATTTTAGTGTTTCAGTTAAAGACGCAGCAGACACTAAGTCTACACCACGTACAATGAGAAGGAAACTAAATATGACATCCTTACTTGCAACTTGGCGAAGGGCGCCGCCGGCACGAGGACCTTCGATGCCATCGCTGGATTCCTTCACCGCGACGCAGCAGTCGGGAGCGATCGGTGCAACCTCCTTTGTTATCAACTACCTCGGAGCACGGACGCGCTCGCAATGGAAGATATCCGACATTTGTGCACGGCAAAATAAACGACGACCTTGCCCACTACGCGTAATAATTAAAAATAAAATCCACGATAGGCACACAAATAAACAGTCCGCGTTTCTCTTCGATAGCGTTATTTTGAGGTAGACGTTTCCTTACTTAACCGTGGGTCTACGAACTCCGCGACCTATGTAACCTTGAACTATTGACCGGAATTGACTTTCGATAGGGGAGAAGATTTTTGGAGGTTTTGCAGAGTCAGATGGTTTTTTGGTGGGTTTTCTCGTGTTAGGCGGACGGTGATCCACCGCCGGTGGCTAGGGCAGGTGCAGGGGCGCGGCGTGAGGCGGGGGGTGCAGCGTATCGATCGCGCCGCCGCACACAGGTCTCGCGTATCGCTGACTCACGGGATTCTGTCACTACGAACCATGGCGCATTGCCAACAGCGCTGATGGCTTCACGGCATGTCATCGGGGTAATAGCTTAATTTTCGACAGCCGCGCTGCTAATATACGGACGATATCCGTCAAGAAGCTGTACAAATTAGTAACGTTATATAGGTAGGTAGTAAGTAGGTATTAACGCGCCAGTTCTAAGAAGGGTGGTTTATAAATGAATGAAAGTTTAACATAAGTAGGTAGGTACTCTAGTTACCTACCTACTTCTAGCATTCTTTTGTGACCTACTTGCAGTATGAATACTTTTTATAGGCATTCATGCAAATTAAATGACGCTCTATTTTAAACAACTTTTCACTTCAATATTATTCACATTTTAGTAACTTGAATTTTCAAGACATTTTAATTAGAACTCAAATGAATGTTAAACTTTAAATCAACCTCAAATTACCGTTTGAATCTTTATTTGACTTTAGCGACATGGTTTTATAAAATTAATTTATCGTTGTGATTGTACCGGAAATCCGATCAGATGTCTATAGTCTAATTTTTCGCGTTTTTTATTAGACTATTAGGAACAAAGCTTGCAGAATACTTCATCACAAGCAAGTTGAGGGAGTTTGTAATTAGTGATAAGAAAACACAGCACTAAGAACTTTTATTAACTAATGTGATCAGCCCATAGACATGCCAGAGAATATAGATATGTGAAATATATATATATATATAGCAAAGATAGAGCGAAACTCTGTTCATTGGTCACATTTCAGCTTAACGTAACGTAACATTATGAACATTATGAGTGCATTAGCAAATTAAAAATTCTCTTAATGCCGTTAATGCCATCATGACTAATTGAACCTACCTGCATTCATGCATTTATAATCGCTAACACTATGTGGGTAGTTGTAGAAAGTTTATTTACGATAATGGTAAACACACACAGATATTAATCAAAATGAAAGTAGGACAGCGCGTTTTCGTGTTAATTGTCGTGTCACCAATTAAGATACCGACCGATCCATAGCGATTACTGAAAAATGTGAAATACCTTTAATTTATTTGGCTAGGTATATTTTAACGTTCATTATCTTCTACAAACTGATCTTACTCAAGCACTAATGTAAATTTTTAGAAAAATATAAACCAGACAAAAGTAGTACTTTTTTTGTGTCGGTTAATAAAATAATAATAACAACCCCTTTCTTAAAGAGAATCTCTGAATCGATTCGAAAATTTCAAGGGGTTTCTTAAAGAGAATCTCTGAATCGATTCGAAATTTCAAGGGGTTTAGCGTAATCAGCCCCGGATCTTCAATTTTTTTTAGGCGGGGCAAAAACTGAAATATGCCGCCCCCGCCCACATACATTTATTTTTACCTTTATCATCCATATAATTTCAGCTATCAGATGTCCACTAATTGATTGAAATTTGGACATAGCCACATAGGCCTTCCGAAAATAATGCATTGATTGCTGTTATTTCTGTGTTAAGCCTATTTATTAACCGACTTCAAAAAAAGGAGGAGGTTCTCAATTCGTTTGTATGTTTTTTTTATTTTTTTTAATATTTGTTACCGCCGCAATCCGTTATTTGTTAATCGATTTGAATTTTTTCTTTTTGGTTTGGAAGGTGTTACTGTGAATTTGGTCCCATATTAAGTTGATGATAATCTGATGAAGAAGATTATAAATAAATCTTATATGCGTGTAAGTAATGTACCCATGAGACAGAAAGATAAAAATCAATTGTATTTACCTAGAATAAAATGTAGAATTTATAAAAAAAAGTAGGTATATATCTGCCATACGCATATACAATCATTTGCCTCCAGAACTAAAAAAACTATCAATCAATAAATTTTAATGGTCTTTAAAACAGTAGCTGGTCAAAGGTTATTATACCGAAAAGGAATTCTTTAACGATAAAATAAAATAACAATCTCAGGAAGGACAGAGGCTACATTTACAGTCCTGTAAAGCTGCCGACTACAAGTGCTTCCTTGTGTTTATACCAGGGTATAATCAGAGAGAATGCACTATCACACAAAAATGCAAATAACGAACGGAATAATGAATGGATGGTTCGCAATTTCAATCTAAATTATGTTTAAAGATAAACAATTACATAAAGGAATGTAGTAACGCGCGTATAAATAACTAAATAAATAAATTAAAACTGTGTCGAGAGTTTTTTCCTCCAGATTTTTCTCTCTTTGCCCAGTAATGGGCACATTGCATAGCCGATAAGTTCGAATAGGTAAAATATTAAAATAAACAAATAATTTGGACTGCTGAACAAAATAATAAATAAATAAATATAATCTAGCAATGATTGCCAATGAAATATAAAATTAAGTTTTAGTTATATAAGACATAATTATTGTATGCCCGCATAGGGTAGACTGTTCTAAACTTATTATAAATTTTTGTAACATCTTTCTCATGTAACAGTCAACAATAAACGTATTCTTTCCTTAAAAAAAAAAGAGTTTCGGAGATACACAATGGAACTCCTCAACCGATAAGAGTTAAGGAATTCGGTTAATAAATTGTTGTTGTTGGTCACATTACCTTTGCAGAACTATATAGACTGATGATAGAGAGGAACTCGTTTTTTTTATATTTCTGACCGCCGCATTCCGTCATTTGGTAACCGATTTGAATTGTTTTTTTTTTGGTTTGGGAGCTGTTACTTTTAACTTGGTCCCATATTAAGTTGTTGATGATTTGATGAAGGGTTTCGGAGATACAGAGTTGAGGAACTCCTCAACGGATAAGAGTTAAGGAACCGGGTTCCTTCCTTCCTTTCAGCCCTTAGTAGTCCACTGCTGGACATGGGCCTCCCCTAATCGACGCCAATCCGCCCGGTCCTGGGCCCTCTGAATCTAACAGTTTCCCGCTGTCTTTTTCAGGTCATCAGTCCACCTGGTCGGAGCCCGGAGGGCGGCCTGTGCTCCTTTTGCCTAAACGTGGTCGCCATTCGAGGACCTTTTTTCCCCATCGGTTGTAAGTCCTGCGAACGCCAGCCTATTGCCACTTTAATTTGCAAACTTTGAGAGCTATGTCGGTCACCTTCGTTCTTCTACGGATTTCATCACTTCTGATTCTGTCTCGTAGAGAAATACCAAGCATAGCTCTCTCCATTGCCCTCTGGGCGACTCTGAGCTTGTGGATTAGGCTCACAGTAAAGGACCACGTCTCGGCCCCGTAGGTCATCACTGGCAACACACATTGCTCGAAAACTTTCGACTTCAGGCACTTCAGCACTGTCACACGGGTGTGACATGGACATTAGACACGATTTTCGTCTTGTCCATGTTCATCTTAAGACCCACCCGTTGTGAGGCACTATTGAGGTCGCTGAGCATAATGCTGAGTTCCTCCAGCGACTCCGCCAGGATCACTATGTCATTGGCAAATCGGAGGTGTGAGAGGTGTTCGCCGTTGATGTTAATACCACGTTCTTTCCACTCCATCAGCTTGAACACATCTTCCAGTGCAGCGGTGAAAAGTTTTGGGGAGATGACATCCCCCTGTCGTACGCCGCGCTGCACGTGGATGGGGTTCGTACTGTTGTCGTGTACTCGGACTTTCATGGTGACGGCATTGTACACACTTCAACGCCTCGATGTACCGATAGTCGATCTGACATCGCTGAAGAGACTCAAGCACCGCCCAGGTCTCGATAGAATCGAAGGCCTTCTCATAGGAACCGGGTTAATAAATTATATTTTTGTGGGTCACATTGCTTTTGCAGAACTAAATATATAAATTCCTTCGAAGTTCCTTCTAATTCGAACTATGCCTACGCGCCTCGCGAATAATAAAATGTTCGTGCACTACGTCTCATTCCTCGCTCTGGGTATCGGTCGAGTTGATATGGCCATTAAATTACTGTACTTGTACTATTATTTATTTATTCCGTGGTCAAAGTTAAGTAAATGATGAGTTATCCATTCGTCTGTAAAATGTGAATTTGGCCGCCCTCTGAACTTGCCGCCCGGGGCATGGGCCCCGGCTTGCCCCCCCCTAGATCCGGCCCTGAGCGTAATTAGATAACAGTCACCTACGCGTAAATTATTACACTTGTTAATTTAAGAAAGATTCCAAATATCCAAATACTAAATCATATGTGAGGTCTTCCTGCCTTTGATTGATGATCATAATAAGACGTGTAGTTTCAACAGTTTTATCTAAGTTAATTTAAACTTATAGGTAATACATGATGGTACAGTTTTGTAAAATATGAGGAAAATATATGTTTCTGCAGATTTAGCTGCACTAAACAGAAATAAACTTATGCATCAGGAGTTTTAAATCATCATGTTTATTAAGGTTGATGCATCATAAAAGTAGTCATATAGATATGACGAGCGACATAATTGCATCTATGTGTTGTGCTCATCTAACAAGTGATCATTGCAGCTTGATAAAGGGAACTTAACACGAGTTATTGATTTATATTCAAGTTATTTTTTAAGTAGTAATTTAAGTTAATAAATTCGTTATTTATTGTACATACGCTGAGGCTCAGCCTCGAAGGCTTTAGTGGTTTTTTATTCTTAAATTCAACAGTGTTAAGTCTTCAACATTTGACAAAAGCATAAATACAATTTCTGATATAACGCCACTTACTAAACCGCTTTAAATTAAATATATTGTAAAATACTTACACTATTTAATTCTTCGTCGGTTTGATTACTAATAGTTAAAATCGCAGTTCTGCTCCATTGCGGAAAATGTCGAGAATTATTGATGGTCGGTAGCGATGGCGCCCCCATGCCGGGCCACGTCCTAGTACTGTATAACATTGCGTCGTCGCGGACTAGATAACGATCAAAATGTAATAAGGCTACAATGTAAATAAAATATAAAGGTTGCACCTGCCGATAGCGAACGGTTTGTAATTTGAAATAGCTTTTTAATTAAGTCAAAATAAGTCTTTTATAAATATTAAAAATGGATAACTTAATTAAATATTAATTTAATGATAGAAAACTTACGTTATAAATAATAAAAAGTAAAGCGAGTCATCGCAAGCTTAATGAATTTTTAAGTTTGTTTTGATTTCGTCCAATCAACTGTCGATTTAATAAGTATTCGCCGTTGCCTAGCAACGATTGTTGGAGTAGTTTGGATACTAGTGTGACATATAATAATATTGTAAAGAATTTCTGAAAAATCATGATTAAATGCGATTTCAAAAAATCGTTACTTTGATAGCATTTTTGTGATCTATTCAGGTAAATTAAATTGAATATTTAAGTAATTTAATTTAATTCCCATAGTATCGGTTACTTAAGTGCTTCTAAATAAATTAGTAATTTATACAAATACGATACGAGAATCCGAATAGTTGTCAACTGTCAGACAGACAATATTGAGGATATCAGGCAGTGTTTCCACTTTCAAAAATTTTACCCTTTTAATCGTAAAATAATATTGATATTTGAAATTTACATGTAAGTAAATTTCAAATTAGGAAGTAGAAAATCTTTTATGATGCACATCACTCTTCTTTTAATCACACCAATAAATTAAATGTTTTTATATTATTTTAAGGTTATTGAAAATAAGAATTTTTACTTAATTTCGCAACGAGTAAATTAAAATTTGAAAGTAATTACTGCATTTTATTAAAATGTCTTGTTTCATTTTTTTCCTTAGTTGATTGTTATAATTATCGGGTTAATTGTGAATTGAGACTGCAAACATTACAAACTTCAAAGTTTGCCATATTTGTAGTGGGCTGGCAGTTTGTGGAGATTGATTTGACTTTAAAATTATTTCCGGTTTGAAAATAAAATCAAACGTCAAACTGTTGCATTCAAATTCAATCAATTAATTTAATTGAATTTTAAAGAAAAGCTTTTCTTTACAATATTGGATTTATTATTTATTAATTTTTAACCCTATATATATTTATTTTAAAGTGGTCTGCTATAGTATAGTGGATATTATTTAAAATACAACTTACTTTGTTGTTTTGACTGTTCTTGGTTCGAATTTTGAATAATTTGTTTTATAATTTAAAAAATGGATATCAAGGCTTGCCCGAGAGGATTTTCATTCATGCCAAAAAGCAATTTTGAAACTGTTGAGTTAAAGGTAATTTCTTACTTACATTCATAATATAAATAAAATCTACAAAAAGTAATCACAAGTTCTACGTGCGTAGTGCAAATAAAATTGCAGCTATGTTTTGTTCTATGCTTGATGTTTTTCTTTACTTATTTTTTTCTCATTCCTCTATCAAACAAGTCTAAACCTCACAATGAGAAATTAAGGTCATTGGAATTTCATCACTGTACATCATAAATAAATGTACCTAATAAAACTAACAAAACTTTTAACTGTACATGGCAATTGCGAGTTGCATATGCACAGATTGTTTCAGGCAGTAAATGGATACTCGAAGGACTAACCATACAAAATACATGACAAACCTATACCTTCTAGAAGGTGGTTATATGGTCTGTGCAAATTCCATAAGTTGTACAGATCATCATCTAGTCTGTAAAACATTTTCCAGTACGTAGAGAAGAATGCCTTGGAGCAGACGTGGAGGGCCAGCAGACGGGAGCGGCTGAAGCAGCAGGAGCAGAAGATATGGGAGGAGTTTGTCCACGAGAAGGATATTGTTAGCAGTGTGTGTAAAGGTATCATACTAGCTAATTTATTTATTTATTTTATTTACAAGCATGTGCTTGTGACTTTGTTTTCTCAGGATGTTTTCCTTCACAGAAACAGCTGATATATAATTTTTTAAAGTGCACATAACTTATAAAGTTATCGGTGAATGCCTCTGGGATTTGAACCTGGACCCTTATTATGAGGTCGAATTCTCAACCAGTGGGCTCACCACGTTCTTAATATTTTCATGAAATGGACTTGGCATTCTTAAAATTTTTGAACCTACTCATAACTTATATTCTACAGAGACGGTTATATCAGCATTGTTAATATTTTAAAACTTACCTACATAGTATAAATGACTTTTGATATCAGGGCCGTCTTTAACCTATTGGAGGCCCTGGGCATATTAGGATAATGGGGCCCCTATTGTAGTCAGTAATCAAGGTTCGATTTCTTCAAATTATATCAGTTTTTTGGTAATTAATATTGGTTATTGTTTGGTGATCTGACAAGAACTAGGCACTTTGTATTTGATCTGAGGGGGGCCCCTATCGAGCGCGGGGCCCTGGGCACTTGCCCAAAGAGTGCCCACTGGGAAAGAGGGGTCTGCTTGATATATAAAAATTTTGGTAATTTGACATTTCAGATGACCCCTACCAGTTCCTGCACGAGTTGCCAGAGGCGTGCATTAAGGAGCTTCTAGAAGTGGAGCTGCAGAGGATGAAGAATGAGCAAATTGTGGAAGAACTCGAGGTTGCTATGATTTCCATTTGCCAGTGGAGTAACTATAGGGTGGCAAGGCTGGCAAAATGCCACGGGGCTGAAGGGGCCCCGGACTGAGAGGCAACAGGCCGAGAAGTAGCCTCAAAACATAAAACTAAAAGAAATTAAGAAAGTATTGGGGCCCCATCCAATGAATTAGCCACGGGCCCCAGATGGTTTAGTTATGCCATTGTCATTTGCCTAATTTCTTTTTAACTGATCCCATATTGAAATTATATAAAACAGGATTACAGTTTATTTTCTGTAAACATCATATTGATGATATGATCATGATATGAATATAGGGATATATATGAATATAGTATAAATAAGAAGCTGTGACTAAGAATTCTGTCTCTCACCTGAGAGGACTGGGGTTGAAACCCAGTAATGTTTACAGATTAATTTCAGCGGTAAGGAAACATAAAGTGAGAGGGAACCCGTATGCATGCGAGACTAGGCCGGCATGGTGGACTATCGCTTGTACACCTCTCAAATTCAGTGCCTAGCCCACTCCTAGCGGGATCTTGATAAACCCTTAGCAGTGCTAGCGAATCACCTGATAAGTTCAAAATATGGGTGATAAATAAACGACTGGCATATTGGGCTTTTGTCTGCGAAATTTGACAAACCACTGAACGTTTTAAATCAACTTTTTTCAGTAACCCATTAAGGACCCACTGCAGGGTCGGGTCTCCTTCTCGTAATGAGAGGGATGTAGGCCGCCGTCCACCACGCTGGCCCACTGCGGGTTGGTGGACTTCACATGCCTTTGAGAACATTTTTTTTTGTGAACTCTCAGGCATGCAGGTTTCCTCACGATGTTTTCCTTCACCGTAACAGCAGGTGATATTTAATTTTATAAAGCGCACATAACTTTTTCACAAAGTCATTGGTGCGTGCCAGTGGGATTCGAACCCGGACCCCCCGATTCGGGGTCGAATTCTAAGCCACTGGGCTATCACCGTTCTAAATCAACTTACCCTGTTGTAAAACAATTACAGCAGCAACAACACACCGAAGAGGCGCCTAAGCCCGCACCAGATAACCAGCATGTAGTGACCTTCGTGGAAGAGAGCGACAAGGAGGGCATGTTCCACATCTTTAGCGATGACAAAGAAGATGACGTGTCTGGTTAGATTTGGCAGTGTTATGCACATTTTGTTGTATTTGCACATTGCACTTTCAATAGTTAGCCCTACAATGAAACACTTCAAAATCAAAATAATAAATAAATAAATAATAAGTGACGCTTCACACTCATAGCCCCACACTAGGATTCCCTGTGTCGTGGGCGCCATGAACACACACAAGACAAGAACACACACACCCAGACCAGAAACAGAAAGTCAAAAGTCAGTCAAAAGTCACGTCAAACATGATAGAATATTATAAAATACATATTATATCTTACATCCGCTTTCGGTGCCCCTCAGGCTATCGTAGACCAGGAGAAAAAAGCGGGCGGAAAAAACTCCCAGCACGTCACAATCGTAGCTCCCAGCACACAAGCGTTACACACTGTGTGACCAGAAAAGGAACGTTACCTCCTTGTCTGTGCCTCAAAGATCATTTAAATAAACAGTCTGTCCCTCTTTTTGTGAAACAGTAATTGTTCAAGTGACTTCAAATAGATGGCGACACTAGCATCCTGAATCACGCTATTAAGTTTTTGTAAACATCAGTATTGCATATGGCATGTATCCATATAGCAAGTCTACACTTAGGTGGAGGTGTTGGAAATTTTGAATACACTAATTACTATAGCTTCAGGTCCCTCAGCTCGGCTAGGTATCATTGTTGTTATCGTGTATAAAAACTTTTTAAACTGAAGTTGTTTTGAATATCTCTTGTGTGCCGGACATGGGAATACTGCAGCCTGACCTATGACGGCACTATACTGCACTGATGTAGTACTTATTTTGTTTATCAGATGTTCTAATGTCGTTGTAACGATTGTTTAAGTCTATGAATATTTGTTAGACGCTAACAAACTTACACTATTGTTTTATGGTTTCCCTCAGGGCCAGAGGAAGAGGCGCTGAACGACTCTGGGAGTCCACCTTCCACAGTCAGAGAGAGACGCTTTGCTAGAGACCACCAGTCTCCTTCTAAGTCCCTCAGTCCTGATAAAGCATCTAGTGAGTATAATGAATAATACTTCACACTTTACACTAACATCCATGTGTTGTGTTGTGGGTGCCATGGACACACACAAGTCATGAACACACTCACCCACATCAGAGACGGTAACTTAGATACATTATTAAAATCTGCTACGCTGGGAATCAAACCCAGAACCCGCCGCGCAGCTCACCGCCGTCTTAACCACTGCGCCATTCTGGGCCCTGATTCTGTATGACCGTCTCCGTCGTCGTGTCTTGCCCGTGATAAAAAGTCAAAAAAGGCTTAAAGCTTGACATACTTAAAGCTTGACGTATGGTTTGATGTCACACGATATCGGCACGAAATCTTTTGGCTAACTTTACTGCTAAGTTTTAATTGCAATACTACATGCGTTTATGGTTTAAGGTTTATCATTTATTCACTTTTAGAGAAAAATGCATGCATTTTATAATGTTTACCTTACAAAAATAACAATATTCAACTGCCGCTTTCAATGAGTGTTTAAGTGTGTGTCGGTGACCCATTAACGACCCACTGGCGGGTCGGGTCTGCTCTCACGTAGAGAGGGATGTAGGCCGCCGTCCACCACGCACTACTGCCCGTTGCTGGTGTTTAGGTAACTTACTTTAATATGACAATTGCAGGCAAGTCATCGGAGAACGTGACGAGTATGATCGAGGGCAGCATCTACTGCGCCAAAGTGAAGGAGCTCAGGATGAAAGTCAACCAGGAGCTGTTGGATATCGTGTGAGTGTTGTAATGTTATTGACGTCACAATTAGAGTAGCCACTGTGGATGTTGGGTCCTTGTGCAGTGAGAATCTATTGGCTATTGACTAATATTGGTACAGTAAAGAAGATAATTATAGCGGTGATAGCTCAGTGGCTTAGAATTCGACCTCGAATCGAGGGGTCCGGGTTCGAAACCCAGTGGCATGCACCAATGACTTTGTAATAAAAGTTATGTGCGCTTATTAAAATTAAATATCACCTGCTGTTACGGTGAAGGAAAACATCGTGAGGAAACCTGCTTGAGTATTGTTGATTGTTTTTAAACCAATTGGTAGAATTTACTATACTGAACATTAGTTAAAGTTGAGCTCATACAGTACACTGCGGTAACGCTAGCGAGCTCTGGTGTTCATAGGATAGCGAGGTGTAGTATTTTTCAACATTTTTTGTGCATTTTCATTTCCCAGTGAAACTCTCGATCGACAAGACCTGACCAAAATAGAGCCGGACGAAGTACCGAAATTGCTGAAGAGATCCACGGAGTTCTGCACGCGGTTCAACAGAATACACATGTACCAGTTGCAAAGACAGGTTTGAAGCTTGCATTTTAACATTTATCAGGTCTGAAAATAACTGTTCAAGTGTTTATTCAATTAGTAAGTATCTTTAATAGGGTATTACGGCCTGTGTCAAAAAGCTTTTTATATGAATTCGTAAGTCATAAAAACCCATAAAAAACTGGAAAAAAAAATTGCAAACAAATGTAAAAAAAGACTTTTCAATTTAAATTTCAAAAATCCCCGCGAAAACTCGGCCGCCTCGGCGCTGCCGCCATGCTTGTGACGTCACTCGCAGTGTAAACAATACATCTCAGTAAAGGAAGAAAGTTATACTCTGTTGTTTATTTACACTGCTAATGACGTCACGCCGATAGCTTTCATGGCGTATAGTGTTTTTGACATTTGAAAAACAGATTAAAAAACCTGAATTTTAAAATTGAAATAATAAATGTATACTACATTTTTTAGAACAGATATCACCATTTTTCACTTGCTTTTAACAAAATCTATCAATATTACATAATTTTGTGTTTTTCCTTGCATGGTGTGAAATACCCTATTGTAATTTTGTTTCTGTCCTACTTTATACCTACCGGAATTTCTCACCAATGCCAAGGGACTAACTGGCAGAGTATACCACATACCAACTAGGCATTGAGTCTGCCTCCCGTAACATCTTATCAATAAATTAATGGTAAATAAAATAATAAGTGTTCTGTAGTCACTGATTGTATTTACTCTGTGATAAGTTATGCTTCTATGGATGTAAAAGGAAGTGTCTAGTCAATTGTCTGAATAAAGTTTCGTTCGTTACTTCGTTGTGCGTTGCTCGTACACTCTGTGTTTTATTTAAAACAGAAAATTACAATTTATGACAATAACAATAACTAACGATTTATTTTCGCAGCTGCACGACATCCAGCGGCACAACGCGGGCGCCCCAGCGCTGGGCAAGCACACGCACTTCCAGGCGCAGATGCTGCGCGTCTCCTCCTTCCACCAGAGCCTGCTGCAGGCCATGCAGGTACACCCTGTATAACTCACTGGCTACTGGCTACTAGCCACTAGTCACTGGCCATTGGCCACCCCGGCAGTTGGCGTCCTGCATACATTAATTTATTCTGTCTACAAGAATTACTATTTCTATTTAGTATTATAGACGACCCAAGTGGCGCAGTGGTCAAGACACCGGTGCCCTGCGCGGAAGGTCCTGGGTCCGATTCCCAGCAGAGCAGAGATTTGAATGATGAATTTGAATTTCTGTTTCTGGTCTGGGTGTGTTGTATTCTCGTCTTGTGTGTGAATGGCACCCACGACACAGGGAATCCTAGTGTGGGGCTATGAGTGTGGAGCGTTATTTATTATTTATTTATTTAGGTTGTATTTGTATTTGTTTGCAACAATCCGCACACGTGGAACTTGTTTTGGTATGGACCCACCACCCTCCCTTATCTCTCTGAGTAGGTATATACCATCACAACTTATTCCAATAGTACACGACACGTGTTTCGCCCCAAAACGGAGCATCATCAGGTGATGTGGACTCTACAACGGTTGGTTGACGAGGCCATTATTACTATTTTCATTGGAGGTCGCGTAAGGATGCCTTATATTATAAAAATTTATATAATACTATCTAGATTCAATCTGTATATGTATCTATACTAATATTATAAAGAGGAAACATTTGTATTTTTGTATGTTTGTAACGAATAAACTCAAAAACTACTGGGCCGATTTCAAAAATTCTTTCACCATTGGAAAGCTACATCAGCCTGAGTAACATAGGCTATTAAATAAAAATAAAAAAAAAATAAAAAAAATCATTGGCAGAGCGAAGCCTGCTGGGTCCGCTAGTACTGAATAAATTCAACAAGCTATCCCATATCGTATGTACTGTCCAGACGTTCCACAAGTGGATCGCTCAGACGGCGTGCACGGCGGAGAGCGGCGACGCGCTGCGGAGCGTGGCGCGCGCCGCGGCGGACGGGACGGCGCTGTGCCGCGGCGGCGACGCGCCCGCCCGCCTCGCGGCTGCCAAGGACCTGTACGACGATGTGAGTTCACTGAAACTATGAGTACCCTTTGCACCCGTTCGTTGCCAGTCGCTAGAGCCGCGGCTGCTCGCTCGGGGATATCTTCCACTTTCGTGCCGATATCGTGTCGCATCAAACCGTACGTCGTTTCGTGAAGTCGGCACGACAATGAGCCTTAATGTCTATTCTATAAGGCACACAATAGATTGTCACGATACTTGACTTTTTATTGAAACGAAGTTCCTTATCGCGCGTTGTGAAAGGGGGCTAGACGGAAAAAATGCTTACGAAAAGTTGTCACGACACTTTTTGCTGTCATGACGTAAGTCATGACGTAAATGACAATGACTGAAGTTCATGACTACGTCAGTTACGTCATGAACTTCAGTTACGTCATGACAGCAAAAAGTGTCGTAAATGACATAGTCATTTACGTCATGAACTTCGTTCCTTCCGGGTGTCCCTTGACAACTCTCAATTAGCCTGTATCACGGGTAAGACACATTGCCGAGATACGAGTGTGAATGGTCGTACAGGTCTATAAGAAAAAAACATACGCAGTTGAACCCTTGGACTGAATCTGGAATTAATCAGTTTTATGAAATAGAATTTATAATTTCTATTTATGATTGCGTTTCAGGATGTTGAAAATTGTTGCAGCAAGTTGGAGGAATGCTTGAACGAGTACAGCAATAAGCTGTCAGAATATTTGGACCGTTTTGAACGACCTGTGAGTAACTGAGTTTCTTTTATGAAACCGTGACCGTGGACTAGTGGCCTGTTTCAATAGCTAGCGTTATCTATTTGTTATCTATTACGACCTGATTGGCGCAGTGGTTGAGACACCGGTGCGCTGCGCGGTGGGTCCTGGGTTCGATTCCCAGCAGAGCAGAGATTTGAATGATGAATTTGAATTTCTGTTTGTGGTCTGGGTGTGTTGTGTTGTTGTCTTGTGTGTGTCCATGGCGCCCACGACACAGGGAATCCTAGTGTGGGGCTATGAGTGTGAAGGGTTATTATTTATTTTTTATTTATTATTTAGATCAGAATCTATATCTGTGATGAAGGCGTACTGATAGCAGAAAGCTAGTTTGTTTTATTTTAAGTAGAGACGTTAATGATGAAATTTTAACATTTATTTTTAAGGGTAAGCTCAAGAAAGGGAAAAATAAAGGCAAGAAAAGCTCCCAAGGCACATGTTCGAAGTCTGGCACCAAATCTGGTAAGTATTTTTTTGTCATTCTATTTTGGAAGCGGTTTATTAGTAAGATAATATATCATAATTTTTTTAGAAACAGTTTTATAGTAAGGAGATAATATTATGATATAGTTGCCTAATTCACTGTATAGTGACATACTCTTGGATTTTAGTTTCCTTCGATTTTCGGAAAGCGTAATTATTTGTTTGTCTCTGTGTCCAACACCCGAGCTCCCCACGGTAGGGTTGAGTGTCAGCTCAAAATTTTTGAAGTGAAAACTTCTGATGGGGTGGTAAACCGCTTCGTAACGTAACGCGTTACGGTGTCTCTCTGTCTGGTAACTATGGAAACTGTCAAAAGGAAACATTCATGTATGATGTGTCTGTTGTTATAGAAAAAAGCTAAATATTATAGTTATTGTGATTTTGGCGACATTGCGACTATTAGCATTAAATGTCGTTTCTTTTCTTACAGAGAAACTCAATTGTGTTTTAATTGAACTATCGTCCAAATCACCAAGAAAAAAGAAAACACATCTTATAAGTTTTCACTTCCGCCGGCACTCCCAGAGTGCAACTAGTTTTTTTTTTAAAAGTAATAGGCATGATGACTAATTTTCAAAATCGCTTCTATGATATTCAGAAGTTTCTATTATGTCTAAAATATATCATATTTCTGTAGAAAATTAAGGTTTTTATGCAATAAAAGTACATTTAAATTTTAAGTTTCAAATTCATTCCAAAACGCTCGCCCGTGTCATGGCGTCTATCATTACGTCACGGCTCAGTAAAAAATGCAGAGATCGCGTATACGCTTAAACGAAACAAAATGACTTTTACTGAGACGTGACGTAAATTGACGTAATTCGATCTGATGGGTGTTTAAGCTATCATGACGGATTGTTGTATTTTGTAGATTTATTTTAACAAATAAATTATTAATCTCGACATTAATAAGAGAATAAATATAATAATATGTTTCAAAATCTTTGAATCCTATTTCATTGGATCAGATAAATATTATGGCGATACTTGATTACTGTCATCATGCGTATTGAGTAGTAAACAGACAGCAGTATACAGGCCACGCCCAACTAAGAAGTCATCGGGCGTGTCACTGGGGTTTGAACCCATCACTTTGGTTTCACAGATCAAATCCTTGGCCACTGGACTATCGCTGTTGATTGTTTATTAAAACGCCATTTCACATTTCGCCAGGAACGGACACAGACCCTCGGCTGTCGATGTACTCGTTAGAGACGTTGCGTCTCCACCACAACTCGAAGTCCTCCGTGACCAAGGATCGTTCAAGGTAACGAATAATATCAAATTATAAAGGCTCACCAGAATCTTTGCACCGGCAGCGCCCGCGTCCAACGCGCTTCGATTAATGCAATTTGAGATCTATGGATGTGACAATAGGGCTCAAATTACATAAGTGCTTTATTCAACTTCACAGCGGCACTTCTAAAATACGCGGAGGCCTGTCCACCAGACGCAAGCAGAATGACAAGGACGAAACACCCAAGAGCCCGCGCAAGTCTCCGAAGTAAGATTACTATTGCTATTGTCTATATTATATTATAAAAAAATAAAAAAATACAAGGGGCCCCTGTACTGGGTTGGAAACCTGTATTACGGGGTGCCCCGCTCAACCTCCAAGGCAAAAACAATGTTAATGAACATTATAATATGTAACAATAGTGTATTTAATTTTAACTATTAATGTACTTATATAAAATTATAAAATTATTATCTTTTTGAATTAAAAGCTTTATGAGTGTGGGTGCGTGTGTGTGTGTGTGTGTGTGTGTGTGTGTGTGTGTGTGTGTGTATACACACGTCATGAGCAGTGGCAGCACAGAGTGAGATCCTTTACGAGTTTTTCGTAATGTTCTCAAATTTTCGCTGGGCCAATGTAGTGGACTAAACCTTTTCATTGAGTGATGAGACCCAATCCCTGGGTAGTAGCCCCAGTAGGTTCGTACTTGTATACGGCTACAGACGTATACTTATACGTAGTGATAGCACATTTGCTAAGATGGAATGAGTTTTCTAAGTTTTGGATATTTTATAAAAATTGCAAATGTTGGGACTTCCAACATAAAATAATTAAGTATCTCTAAGGTGTGTGTTATTTAAAATTTATGTTTTTTTATATTACTTATTCCTATGTCATGACCGCACCCGTGCAGTGTTGCAATGTCACCGGTCTGTATCTGTAAATTATAAGAGTGAGTGCATAGTGGTTCCACGTTACTTTTATGTTGTCCCGAGTAGCCCGACGCTCACTAACCTGCTAAGTAGCCTACAATCCTCCGTCTTGATCTACTCGTAGCATACACAGGGGGCACTAACGGGTTGCAGAGATTGATATTTTTCCTAGGGGTGTGCGAATAATTCGAACTAACGATTATATCGTTCCGAATCGAATATTGATATTGAATCGAATAATTCGAAAAAAAATCGATATTTCGAAAAATTTCGAATAATTCGATTTTTTTCTGAATCATTCGCGCAAATTTTGGATTCGATTGGAACGATATTCGCACAGCCCCGTTTCCCTAATTTCCCCGTTGCGTTGGTTGACACTCTGACAGAAGCCGTCGTCCGCTGATGCGCGACCCGGCGCAGGGGCAGCCGCGGCGGCGGCGCGCGCGCGACCTCGACGTGCCCACGCTGGTGGAGGCCGTCGCCGCGGTCAGTGCGCATAATCTAGCAACACTGTCAACAAACAACACACAACGCACACACACACACACACACACACACACACACTTACATATACTCGTAGACTTTTAGTAATCGTCCAAAGATGATTTATTAAATTTGTGATGAGTATGTCAGTTCTGCAATACAACCACATACGAGTACAATCTCAGACAGGTTTTCTAATGTTTGAGGATGAGGGTGTCCCTTGGATGCGTGCTTATTATCTAATCGTCATAAACAAAGAAAAATAAATCCGATGATGTCTTAGACTTCTGTGCTGTGGGTATGAACAGTTGAACACCATCGTCAAAGTATTCGTATGGGACACGTCACTCATTAGCCTGTCTTACAACTTCTCATACTGACGGCAGTTCAATACGCTTACATGAAGTCCACGGTAATAAAAATAAACCTAAGCCGGCAACTAGCAATCCATTTTCTTATTAGAATTTTAAACAGAATCATTCTCAATCCTACCTATGTTTTATCATTGATATTAAATTTTACGCGAACTAATTTCTGTCTAACAAAACAAAAGATGGATTAAAAGCATCCATAACTAAACAGCCAAATTCACCATTTCAGTGCGCTTCCAGCCACATGAGCAGAGAGGATACACCGGTCCACACGCCGCGAGACAGCAAGGACGCGACGCCGCGAGCTCACCACGAGAGAGCCAAACCGAACTCGTCTAGAAAACACACCACACCACGCAGAAAGGTCTCGAAACCGAAAAGCGATAAAAAGAGCCAGAGCCCCAAAAGAAATAACACAAGCACGAAAAACAACGAAGAAACACCCAAACCCGACGAAGAAGCTACACCAAAAGATACTGCTAAAGACGCAACACCCAATGACGATGATAAAACGAAAACTCATGAAATAAAAGTGGAGTTAACACCGAAGTCGCCGGAACGAATCATCGAACAGAATCCGGGTATAATGCAATATGACAACGTCGAAACCAAACGGACTCTGGAGAGTCCCAAGAAATACTCGAATAGAACAGAGCAAAAGGAATTCCAAGAAAATGTTTCGATCATGGACCGGGAGCTGGTGACGTCACCGCGGAGGAAGCAGGAAGGACATACCGATGGCAGGAAGAGTGAAAGGAATAGAAGCAAGGTAAGTAGATTGTGACGTATATAATTTCGCAAATTGATAAAGCGCCTGGTCGTCGTTTCGGTGACGTTTTCCAGTGAAAAGGGCTGGAAATTTTTATGCACCCTTTCAATATTTCTTATGAATTATATTGCTGATAAAAATATGCAATTGATTTTATGCTATTATTTTATTTTTTATACGACTACAATATACTGAAAATTTGAACGTATAAGTAACTATAAATATTCTCAAAGGCATGTGAAAACCACCAAACCAGTAGGTGGTAGACTAATGCTTACATCCCTCTCGTTGTGAGACGTGTCATGTGACCCGACCCTGCAGTGGGTCACTAATGGGTTACCGATAAGTAGCTAAAACGCGGTTGCAGTGGTTGGCACTAAATAACTTGATCAAATTTTAACTCTAAAAATTTCTTAAAAATTGGTCCAGCCGTTTTATAGGATGAAATAAAACAATAATTTATAAAAACAAGTGATTTATTGAAAATAAAATCATCGCAGAAGCGTAAAAATCTTGCTCTTTTTCAATATAAATGTGATTAAAAATATCCTTATATGAAAGCGCGCTAAGCATCACGTGTTCTTAGCTATAAATTATGTATTATAACTTAAAATTATTTACAACAATATGTCTTTGTGCCATTTTAAATAATTTTTAAATATTTAAATAGTTCAGTTGCATAATCGTTTACAAAATATTTTTTAAAAATTTAATGTTATAAAAATATCTTTAAATTTCAAAGGCGGTAGGTAATGCATATTTTTAATTCTTAAAAAAAAAATGAGCGAAAATTGAAAAATGAACTCAAAATTTCAGTTCCACATCAAAATTTCAAGTTTTTAAGATAGCTAACACATATTTCTCCGTTCATTATTTGATATAACAGTTCTCCATACATTACATGTTATTATATATAGGGTATATAACACTTCATTTCAATTTAATGTTACAATAAGTCTATAAATTGTAAAGAAGCTCTCGTTTACATGTCAAAGTTTATTTTAACGCTCATATATTTCTACTTTTGTGCACATAGCCTAGTCTTAGAAAGTATTTTATTAAGAAAAAGGCGTAAAAATGTATAAATATTTTAAATTAACTTCATGCTTCAGTGCATATAAATAGCTTAGTGTGGCTTAAGAGTCGTTGGGTGGAAAAGTAGGTTTTTTGTATTCGTGTTGTTTGTTTGTTTGTTTATGCGCATTTGCCGCAGACTGGCTTGTTGTCCATCACGGTGAAGGTCGGATCCGTGACTGGGTTTCTGCATTTCTGCAATGAAAAAAATATTGAAACAGGTTGAAGGTCTAATCTAAATCTACTAATCCTCCCCTAATCGACGCCACTCCGCCCGGTCCTGGGCGCTCTGAATGCAATGGTTTCCCGCTGTCTTCTTCAGGTCATCAGTCCACCTGGTGGGAGGGCGGCCTGTGCTCCTTTTGCCTAAACGTGGTCGCCATTCGAGGACCTTCTTTCTGTATGACCATTCACACTCGTATCGCGGCAATGTCGTGTCTTACCCGTGATGAAAAGTCACAAAAGGCTCCAAAAGTCAAATATCGTGTGCCTTATAGAATAGACATTGAGGTTCCTTGTCGTGCCGAGTTCATGACGGTTTGATGTCACACGATATCGGCACGAAATCTTTTGGGTCACACCGTGGTGGGGAGAGCACCGTGCCCACCAGTGGGACGTAAATGGGTTACCTTGCACGTGAAGCACTCGCGATGCCACTTGGCGTCGAGCGCGATGATCGCCTTGTCGACGATGGGCTTGCCGCAGCCGCCGCAGCGCGCCGCGAACTTCTCCGCGAAGCACGACGAACAGTAGGGGCGGCCGGCCTGGGGGCACAGCGTTTGTTCATTAAGCTTTCGATCGAATAAGTTAGCAACGTCGCGCGTCGCCGCGGTCGGTACCTGGATGGGCGCCCGCTAGTGGCCAATTAAGATTTTCAAAGATTCCCCCCCATCACAAAACAGGCTTTAGTACACGACTTTTCTGTGTAAATTTACATTAATAAGTCATCATCAGTTGCAATAATGTTGTTTTACTTTGTATGTTAATGTACGTATGTATGCCTCTGGTATATGTGTAATCTTTGCACCAATTTTCATTTAAAAAGTTTAAGATTGCTTTAAAAAAACAAATTATAGTTACTCGTACTAGAAATTTTCACCTTTGTTTTTAAATCTTTACAATTTCATGTCTGCGATATTTTTAAATCGGAAATAAAAACAAAAAGACACGCTAGATCTTAGCAAGTTTACCAAATAGAATAAGTGTAAAAAATGGACTTTACCAGCTATTGAAACTGGGCTGGAGCATAGCTTACTCCACAGGAGTCGCACAGTGTGATAACCCAAATAGAGGTAAAAGATTTTCAGAAGAGTCAAAAAATTTAAGAGACTTATACCTGTTCCGAGAAGCCTCCGCCGCCGAGCTCCTTCCTGCAGCCGCCGCACACGAAGTGGTGCGCGTGCCACGACACGCCCAGGGCTTGGATCACGCGCTGTGACAGGAACAATACGTTTCATTATAAAAAGAAAACTAAAAACGACATAAAATTACACTCCACCCGATTTAAAATCAAACTCTGCTCACTTAAAATCAAACTCTACCGTACTTAAAATCAAACTCTACCGTACTTAGAATCACAATCTAAAAAATAATAAAAAAAAATTAAACCGACATCAAAAAAGGATGAAATAAAATTTGTTTCATACTTTAAGCCTACTGTGTTTTGAGGTTGGTGTTTTTAGTATGAAGTGTTTTGGTTCTATTGTTAAATTTTGGCTCATTAGTTCTAAATAAATTTTACAGGTAAAAAAAAAACTTGGCCAATTTTCAGGAAGCTTTTTATGTTTTAAAATGTTCGTAAGGTGAATGCCCTCGCAATAGAATTGGATTCAATCTAAAAAAATACCAAAATTCTTGGTTTTTACGACTGTGTTATTGTAATAAAGTGTTAAAAATATAGTTAGTGCCTATTTGTCTGTCACGATAAAAGTATTGTGACTAAATAGCAAAACAATGTAGATATCGTACATACACAAGCGTGTCATCCGGTAGGAACTGAACTACTACTAAACTAAAATTTAGGTATTTTAACTCGTCACTCATTCAAATTTTCTACTTTCCGGCTACTGGGGATTGTACCCAGGCCTCATCACTAAAATTTTCTGTTTTCGTGGGAACCGAACCTTTTACACAGCATATCATTGGTGGTCACCACTGCGACGATTAAAATGATAAAAGAGGATTGAATAAGAATTTTTACCTTTATTGTATTGCTTGGTTTGTCGATGCTGTACTTTTTGCGCCTATTCTATCTATCTGTGTCTCTGTGACGATCGTTCTTTTTACCTTTCTGTCAATTTCAATCTGTCAGATTTTGATAGTACCTTGCTGGATATAAACCTCCCTGAAAGCTCCTCCTAGGGCCTCTGAATTCTGTCTGAAACTGTCTTCTTTGGGTTGTCAGTCCACCTGGTTGGAGACTCTTTTTGTTTAGAGATGGCTCCCATTAGAAGTACTATCTTCACCGGGTGCAACGAACAGTTGACATCTATGTTAGCACATTTATTTGAGGGCTATACAACCTGAGCTCGTTAGCTACTCGTAGGTTACCCGCTGAGCGACTTTTATATGGCTCATTGTAAGACGCGGTCTAATATCCGTTCTGTCGATATCTAATGTCGATGTCATAAAAATTTTTAAGGCGTGATAATTTGTCATTTATTAAAAATGTTGACGATCCCCCAAGAGAGGGGAGCCGTAAGGCAACATCGTTGTGGCAGTAACATATTATTATTATTGTCGTGTAGTTTCTTATAATTATTCAGTGTGTTACATTTTTTATTTATTTTCCGTCGTTTTTGTCTCATTTTAGGCTCCAATTCCAGGTATTGAGTGCAGGCGTTTGGAATTTATAATCGGAAAAATTCAAAATGATTCAGATGATGAAAAATGTTATAGAATACATAGAACTTTGAATTAGTCACATTTGTTGAAATTGTTGCCACTTATTTAAAATATCCAACCACATAATTATATTATGATATTATACTAACTGTAAAATTTCATGGATATCTTTAAATATTCGGCAAATTAATGAACTTTTGGGTAAATAATGAACTTGCATCAAATACCATAAAGGAACAAATTATGCTTTTCAAAAATCATAGTATATTTTAAGAAGATCCTTTAGTCTTTATATCCCTAAATCCCCTACAAGTGAAGTCAAATCTATCAGCTAACTTATTCCATCAGCTAGCTTATTAGAGGTAAGACTTGCCTACTAGGACACTTGCGAATAGAGCCCATTGTCTCTGCGATGACATCATACGGACGGTCGGTTGTTTGTGAAAAACTACCCATCCTTATAGCTGTGTCATGTGTAGCCAACTAGCCACATATGTATTGTATACGTCTAGTCACACTGTCATACACTCTGTATACATTACGAGTAGCTCGCTCCATTCACTATTTGTTGAGAGATGGCTAACAAAATTTAAAATTAAGAGTTTTCTTTATTGTATAGTAGACTGTGACCGCGGCTTCGCCCGCGTGGATTTTAGAACTTGGTGCAGAGGATAAGAGTATCCTATATGTTAATCCAGGTTATGATCTATCTGTGTACCAAATTTCATCCAAATCAGTTCAGCCGTTTTTGCGTGCAAGAGTAACCAAACAGTAGTAGGATGAGTAAGCGGTGTTAGCCCAGAGTGGTTTAGAATTCGACCTCGAATCGAGGGGTCCAGGTTGGAATCCCAGTGGCAAAAAAAGTTATGTGCGCTTTATAAAATTAAATATCACCTGCTGTTACGGTGAAGCAAAACATTTCACAACAAATGTTCTCAAAGGTATGTGAAGTCCACCAACGGGCAGTAGGCCAGCGTAGTGGACTGAGGCCTACATCCCTCTCATTGTGAGAGGAGACCCGACCCTGAAGTGGGTCATTAATGGGTTACTGACACACCGGGTCGCGACCCGGCAAATGGGGAACGCTAGTCTATATGGCTCCTCCCCGGGAGAGCTACAAATGCTACAATGCCTAAAGACTAATCCGCGTTTCGGGAGCGACTGGAGTCATAGTGGCCGGGTGACGCAACGCGTCTGACGGCGGCTTCACACGACACTAGCGTGTTTCACGCCTACCCACGCTTTATGATGCGATTATTTATGTGAATTGTTGATGAGAATTTGACCGAGAGGAGGATAAAATGCATCTTATATGTTAAGCCAGGTTATAATCTATCTGTGTACAAAATTTTAACAAAATCTGTTAAGCCGTTTTTATGTAAAAGAGTAAGAAACATCCATTTTCCTCAAACTTTCGCATTTAAAATAGTAGTGAGATGAGATGCCATCAGGTGGCCGGTCTGCGTGTTTGCCTGCTTTTTCGACAAGGTTTTGTAAGAAAGAGATGTTTTAGAAGGTGTGGGCTACCATTTTTACACCAGGTTTTTTATTTTTCTGGTATAGCTATACAAAGGCCTAATAAAGCAGAATACATAGAATATCTATTACATACCTAACGTTTTCGTGTCTACGTAAACATTGATACTTGATGGTACTTGATGTTTAATCTAAATCGACAATTAGGAAACTAGGCAAGTCTAATCTAACAGTTCTAACACCCGATAGGCGGCGCACATCAGAAGATAGCCGACTAGATAAAGTTAATGAAAGTTTGTAAGAGATAATGTTTTGTTTTTGAAATCGTAACCATTGTATTGCTCACGGAATAGATAAAAAAGGATGGAAGGGCCATATGGCAAGTTTAATACCAGAACCGCTGTCGCCAAACTCACACATACAAACGGTAAATTGTACATTGCACTACTAATGAACAATAGTTTTGATTTGTCGCATATCTCCTATCCCAAATTAGCCTAAATTATACAAACTGCAAAACAAAACAGCCCTTCAGCCTGTTAAATAAAGTTCATTTTGCTATAGATAAAAAAAGCATTTACAACGTTTCATATTTTGAACCTACCAGCTTCGATTTACTAAGAAGTTCAGCTACTCCACAACAGATGGCAGGCAGCAGTAAGAACACAGTAAGAAAATAACTTTGAACTATATAGATCTCGAAATAAGGTTGACATTTCCTTAAAATATCATTTTTACCGCTACTCAGCCAGTGCGGTGACACAAAATATTGTCATTATCGATAGATTGGAAAGGAAGGCTGAACCACAGAACAGGTAAAAGAGATTAGAAAGGAAATAGTTAAGTTGCGGGTAAGGTACGAATAATTTGAACTTCCTAATTACATATGAATAAAATTCAAGCAAAGTCAAACTAAGGGGGAACATCCGATACTGCCGCGAAATTTAAATTTTCTTTCGTTTTATGCTCGTTGCAGCTCTGTTTTACGTCATAATAATAGAAAGAGAGAAAAAAGCATTTTGAATAACATAAAACGTAAAACAAAGCTACAATTTGCAAAAAACTAAAAGGAATTTTAAATTTCACGGCCTTATCGAATGCTAAGTCAAATTAAAATAATAATATAATCTAATTAATTTATTGTGAATTACTCTGTGATATTAAATAAATATATTTATTAACTATAAATATATTTTTCATCGTATACACATACTTAATATCGACATCGTTTACAATTTGGTACAACACTATAGACCCGCACAGTTTACCCACGTTTAGCTTTGGCTCGACGTACGCGATGTTCGCAGTGAACGTAATACATTGCCCAACCGCTCAAGTCGTACAAAATCGTACCCATGTATTGCAAGCAATGTATAATTTTGCATCTGAATGCGATTTTATCGTTTTTGTCTACAAACTTCATAAAACTTTTAAATAATTACAAATATCACTCGTATTTTAAGGTTTTTGGACTTACCGGTGAAAAGAAATCCCTCCTCGGGCCACATTAGACTCCTGACTTCTTTTCCGAAACGTTATAATCGCGCAAGACGGCATAATTATTTTTTTTTGCGGAGTTTCGAACTCTGTTACAACAGGAGCGCGACTGTTGACCGGTAATTCACATTTCGGTTGCCCTTTGCGCGTCTGCTCAAATGAGCGGCACGCCTGCCCCGCCCACAAGGCCCTTCGAACCTCTTTATCTGTTCTGTGGTATTGCTAAACTTGTTAAAAGTTCCAAAACCGTATAATATATATGTATTTATCTTTAACTACCTTTTGCACGCGACACATTAGGTGTCTGCATTTATCCTTATTATGACTGCAGTCACCAGATTAAACTATGAAAGTACTTTTATTACAATTAGTTCAGCCGTTTTTGCGTCGAAGAGTAGCAAATGTATACAATAGGTACCTACTACCTACCTACATATACTCGTAAAGTACCGAGCGTGTTCGTCACCTGTTTTCAAGTGCTCATAAGAATTACAACAACCCAAAGTCTAGTCCAATACAGAGAAAAACGAGTTGAATTGAGCGAGCGAGCAATATTTTGAGAATTGACACTAATTCGTAAGTACATGTCTTGTCTGTAACCCTTTAGTGACCCACTACAGGGTCGGGTCTCCTCACAAGAAGGATGTCGGTCTTAGTTCACCACGCTGGTCTAATGCGATTGGTGGATTTTACATGCCCTCGAGAACATAATGGAATGTACAATATCTAAAAACCAATGAGATGTCACAAAATCGCACATGTATACCACGCCTAATCGTTAGGCCGGTGACACACGTATCGCACAGCCTTGACCGAGACCTTCCCCGCGGGCGGAGAAAAACAAATAACTTGTTAAAGATGATTCATGCTGCTAATGAATACATAATGACTTTGTATGTATACATAGCGCCCATCGGTCGTTTCATATCCTGCTTTTTTATGTTGATGCTTATCGATTAAAATCATTGTGTAAGGTGCATGTTGAACGAGGTTATTTATAGACGGTAAATTGTAAGTAAAATAAGAAGACCTAAGGATGTCCATTAACGGTCGAAACTCAGCACTCATAATTAATTTTAAGATATTATTGGGAAATTTGTTCCGCCCGCATTTTTTTCCTAAGGATTATTGAATGATGTAAACTACATGTTTCCAAAATAAATTTAAAAAATTAAACCGACATCAAAAAGGTATGAAATAAAATTTATAACACTTTAGGCCTACATACTATGTTTTGAGGTTGGTGTCTTTAGTATCAAGTATTTTGGCTGAACTCTAACTGACTAAAGTCCAGAGAACGTATAACTACGAATTAGACTGAAATCTAACTGACTGAACTCCAAAGACCGTATTAGTATGAAAAATATCATCAAAAATCAATTTGATCCAACATAGACAGGTGACTAACAATAATTATGTAGATAACGAACTTTTTGGAGCCAATAACATCAAATCTGTAACTAAAGCGGTGCTTTCTTGGTCCCTTAAAAGGACAGAGGCGGGTTCTGAGTCAGATGTTGCGTCCTTACGCACATTCGCCATAATGTAACGTAGTGAATCATATGTCAATTTTTTGCTCCCACACTGTTTATAAGTTGAGTTTGTCTCATTTTTTCGTAAGAATCAAATCGATACATAGGGAAGTAATGCGCAAGCTGCCATAACAGCGTTCGAACAGTGCCGACACAGTATAAGCACAATAAAAATAATTCAAAAAAGTATTAAATAAAATTTGTTGCATTTTTTGAGGTTGGTGACAAAATAAATGTTAAATACTAACAAAATACTTGATACAACAACACCATTCCTCAAAAAAAAAAGGTAAGCCTTAAGTATGTAACAAATTTTATTTCATACTTTTTTGTAGTCGGTTTTTTTTTTAATTATTTTTACTCTATGGTTCATCAGCGTATGTGTTGCTACACACTAATCTTCACAGCTCTTGAGGACCGTACTTCCTCGTCCCTGTAGTGACTACAAGAGTTGCTTTACGACCGTTCATAATTCTGTCTTTATTTACCTCCTCTAAAAAAACTAAGTTACTTCGCGATTTTGGTGGGTCTCCTTCACCAGACTTCAGGTTTTTCCACATGAAACTTTTTGTCAGTTTGTCATGCCTATTAGAACATCAGGCGATATAATTACTTTTAACCATATGGGGATAGAATTAATTAACGGAGTAATTAATTCAATTATTACTGCGACAGACAAAGATAGTTCTCTAACTACTTATCCATTTCTATTTATGTCATCTTTATTTATTGCTATCACCTTTGACATGCAATTCTCGTGGTGACGCTAATTAATTTGATGGTGTTTTTAAATTAAGATGACCTTGGGGAAGCTATGCTGTGCTAATTTATTCGTCTAGTTTTACGAAGTCATCTATCATTTTTTTATCAATTTATTGAACGTCTGTCGAATAGTCGGGTCAGTTTAGGAGTTTGACCGTAATAAAATGTGATGATTATGAAACGACATCGCTTCGGTCATCCTCTATTAACCAATGTTCTATTATTTACAACATTTTACTGTGCAAATTGAAACTACGCATGTCAGCAATATAGTGAATATAGAACAAACAGAGGAAGCCAACGTAGCGTAACGGCGAAGGCTTAGAGGTTCTAACCGCGTGTCGTTCAAGAGGAGAACGAACAGTGCACACAAAAGCCACTCACGTCAGTGATGGGCTCGCCGCAGCCGTGGCAGCGCGGGCTGTGGTACTGGGTGTAGCAGGGCACGCAGGTGACGCCGCCGTCGTGCTGGTGGAACTTGGCGCCGTCGATTGGCTTGCGGCACGTGTTGCACGTGAAGTGCTCCGGGTGCCACTTCTTGTCGAGCGCGGTCAGGATCTGGGGGAGAGAGATTCGAATCAGAAGGTGTTAAAATTACATACGTCGATTACCAGTGGCACAGGAGATCTCACCAGACTAGGTGATCAGTTGATCATGCCTGGGAAGCAGCCGTGATTCGATTATGTCTGAATTTTGTGTATGAGCCAGTGATCTTGAAAACTTTAATAGCGTGATTCAGGATACTAGTGATGCCATCTTTTAAGGAGTGGCGGAAGTCGTAACAGGGTAATACAGAGATTTAGAAGCGGTAACAGCCGTGGGATGTATAGAGGTTCAAATTCCAGTGGCAAGCACCAATGACTTTCTTAAAATGTTAGATCACAAGTCACGATGCTTATGCTGAGAAAAAAAAATTAAAATATGATAATTGTAAATAAAATTAGATATAGGATATACCTTCCGAAATGGAAGGCAAACAACGTGTAGTTTTTAAACGATAATAAATGATTTATTGAATAAGAGGCAAAATAAATTGATTTCAATTTGTGGTGTTACGAATCCTTCGATCAATCTTCGATAAACGATAATAAATCAGAGGTCTTTGCACTATTTTTCTCTCAACAAACAAATCAATGATCATTAAACGCCTCGGCGCGCGCTCACTGTGAGTACCTTATAAGGCATCAATTTGTCATCGATGCTTCCTGTCTTACGTAATCGCTTGTTTTCTGCTTCTTATTAAGTTTATAACCTAGTATTCCGCTAGGTGTCTGGATCCAGTCCTTAGTTAATTTGAAAGTAAATTAGTAAATTCTCAAAATTTCAAAAAAGACTTCTTAAACAGAATCATTATTATCCTCCTTGGTTTGATGAATGATGAATAACGGTGTTTGCAGTACATTACAGACTAATAGACAAGCTTGATTGTTCATGGACAGTGGGCTCCATTGCAACACTTAGATAGAATAGCTCTATAATTACGTCCTAGCAAAAAAAACCAATGCATGGTCCTGCGAGCATACATAACCCGAATGAAATAGAAAATTCTTTGAGGGATAGATCGAACGACGGGCGAGCCAAAATACGTGACGTTTTATTCTTCCTTTCTGACCTTCGTCGTCGTCCACTGCTGGAAATGGGCCTCCCCTAATCGACACCATTCCGCCCGGTTCTGGGCCCTATGAATCCAACGGTTTCCCGCTGTCTTCTTCAGGTCGCCAGTCCACCTGTTCGGATTGTCGATATATTTTACTCTGCTAAAGCTGTGGACACAGTGCACTCATACTTCAAATTCTTAAATGTTAATAGTTCTTGTTGTCCAAGCGCCGTAATTACACTTGTTTACTTAAACATTGTTATAAATCGCACTTGACTCACTCGTTATCAAACGCTATCTATAGAAGTGTCCAGAGCTTTATTAGCCGTACAATTACCAACAGCTTCGCCGCCAACAAGTTATGCCATTAAATCATTAACATCAACTGCAGTGTTTATATCAAATGATATGTTTGCTAAGTGGCGTTCTCCATCTCAGTCTAGTCTTGTCTCGTCGGTCTTTAATAGTGGAATTATTAATCCTGAAGTACTGAAATTGTTCTCAATTTCTGTGTTTTCAGCGGTGTTAACAACAATTAGTTGGCATTTTTTCTTCGGTCGCTTTAAAGTTCGTCAAGGTAACTACCGCCACTTTCATTCGTAACCCTCTGTGAAGCAATACTCTCCTCACGTCTTTTGTTTCGGTTGGATTATCTCTCTTTCGATAATTTACATATTTTAAGGAAAACATTTAAGTCCTCAATGATCTTATTAGATCAGCAGATCTATGATACAGCTTTATCTGGTTTATCAACGATTTCTCTAAGAAACGTTCTGTTCTGTTTAAGAAATGCTTTAATACTTATAATTCATTGGATATGCAAACTTATCTTTATCTGTGTTTTGGAATATTTAACTTTAGCATAAGCTCACAAAAAATCGGTGATCATATCAATCATCTGTAAATTTTTCTTGTTGCACTTAATGAATAACGGCCTTATCTTACGAGTAGACAGCTCCATACAGAGCGCTGTATTTAAGTTTTGTCGTGTTGGTTTGTCGGTCGGCTACGATTAACTGACAAGAGCTTAAGCAAAGTTTATATTCTGTTTTAATATCTTAGTTGGTTTGATTGACTTTTGTTTTTCTGACAGCTGTTCCTGCGTTGCCCTTTGTACACAAGACATATGATATTAAGTTGATAACATACTGGTTTATCACTAGATGACGCCAGCTATTAGTTTCGCTTATCGATTGACTTTGCTGGACCGATAATGTTGATACTGTTGTTTGGCAATAAATGGCTTTATTGAGTGTTGTTAAAATATTGGTTCGTTAGTTTTGGGTTTTGTGTATGGCTGTGCATGCGTTGTTAATTGTTTGGGATTTGAAACAGGAGTCATAAATAGTGGGTGCCATGGACACATACAAGACAAGAACACAACACACCCAGACCAGGAGCAGAAATTCAAATTCGTCATTCAAACCTTAGCTCTGCTGGGAATCGAACCCAGGACCCTTCGCGCAGTGCATCGGTGTATTAACCACTGCGCAACTGAGGATAAAATAAAGACATTTGATAAAAAAAACGATATTGTACCATTTTGCCACTTGCGTCGCGTTGCAATCTAAACCAGTTGGTAATCTAAACCAGCGACTGGTTTAGATTACCAGTGAAGTAGCAATATGAATAGTAGCATAACATTCATGGTAAAGGAAATACTATATAGTATGACGCTATGAAGATGAAGCGTTTCTTTATGTATTCACTTACCCTTCCCTGGATAACATTGTTGCAGCTGTAGCAGACCACGGGTCCTCCGTCTTTGGTTGACTGTAACAAATAGAGAAAGCAATTAAGTTTTGAGGCTCGTAAAATATTCCAATGCTAAAATTAATTCGAAAAAAAATGTTTAAAACAAACCAAATAATAATTCTACTGTGCCGCAATTCTTGTAAGAAAAAAAAACATACAGACTAATTGAGAACCGCCTCCTTTTTTTGAAGTCGGTTAAAAATGAGATACATGTCTAGTTCTATTGTTTGTTTAGTTGATTTCAACATTTTTGGGACCTAAAATATACAAGGGAGGCCTCGAGCATACAACACACAGAAGTAAACACCTATTAATAGACACCCAGACAAACAATAAATTACATGCATTAACAATGTCATAATCTATCTATCTAATACTTATGGCTTATTTATCTCCATTAACAATAGATTTACTACGCAACGTAGACGGAACTAAGATTTCTCTATCTATGGGATAGAAAATTTATCAATTAATCTTCAGTTTATTTTGTCAACTTCCTCATTCAAAACGCTTTACTCGATTCAAGGAATTCTTGTCCGTTACATAAAATAACCTTATCAGTTGAGGAAAATCAGCCCTTTAAGTGGGGTTTCATTTAGGTTAGTAGACTTTTAAGATTCTTCTTTTGGTCTACAAGTTCATTTATAAGTTCATGACCACCTATAATTTTATGTTAATTGTCCACATTAGATACTGTTTTAATTTTAAATCAATCTTTTATTTCAATATCTCTTAAGAGGTATGTATTATGTATGCAATAGACTGTATGATTTCCGTGTAATTCACTTGTATCAAAAACCTTGGCTTTGCGAAATTCGTGTCCGATAATGCAAGATAAAATCTTAATATCATGCCGATTGATGACATCATCCACATTACAATACATACAAACACCTAAACTGTTATTATTGGTCGATGCACTTAAAATTACAATATTATTAACATTTAATTTAAAGTCTTCCGTCTGTTCACCAATAATAGCGGTAAAACAGTTAATTGTGACTAAATAATAGGATCCGAAAATACTCTACTTATGTATTTTGATTTGCAAAAGGCCTTTGACACATATTGTGTTGTAAATACCTTGGTCTATTCCAGGTTTTACAAGCTTTAGTCTATCATTGGCGTCGGTTTTAATTACAATGTTGCTTTTTCAATGTGCAATCCTTTTATTTCAAAAGCCACTCACAACGAAACCACAAAGGCGTCCTATGGATGCATTGTTCAATTTTAATGGAACTGAAAATGTTTGTTTACAAGAGACGTACAGTAAACGTTGTTAAAGTGCATACAACTTGAGCTATTTGAAACATATCTTTCTATATTATTATATCCAAAGGATAACCCTATTTTAATAATGACAGTCAGTCGTTCAGGTTTGTATAGTCCGACCACAGTTTTTGAACACCTGGCTATGTTGAGGATTAATTTTGAACTTATTTCTTTTTCTGGATATTGCACTAATTTGCACACTGAGTATTCGCTCAATTTACACTGAGTATTCACTGAGATACACTGTATCAATTTAGGTGCATTGGAAAAGAAGTCTTGATTTCATTCGTCAAAATTATAATCTTAATTTTTTTCATGTGTTAACTTGTTTTTTAAAACTTTCACGAGTTACCTTTGAAACAACTGAAGTCTAACGATGTTAGGGGTTCGTGACATGAAAATGCATCGATGTCATATAACAGTGTTGACGTATTTGGTAAACGCTGGCCGCAGGGAACAATGGGGTTTCGAAACAGGTCTCATGTTACGGCGTCTGGTGTACCTATTAGAAAGCGTTAGCGAAAATACATAATTATTATAATTCGTTCTGCAAATATTTGTATAATGACACATTTCAAGGGAATAAGATTGTGTGTTTTGGTTATTGTTTTAATTGTCACGCTATTTTTTTTTATAATTTCATAAAATTTCATAGTTGATTGTATAATTGATTTAAGAAATGATGACGACATAAACCATGTACTCTGTGAAGACATTGTGTCCCGAAAGTACATTAAGTTAAAAGTGCCTTAAAAAATTTTGTAGCGAACTAATTAATAACTTAAGCCAAGCTCTGACCATTGTGAACCCAGATATTTGACGATCGGTCGAAAAATGCACGTAGGTACACTCTTTTCAAAGAATGTGAATTGTTTAAAATCGCAGACGCCGTTAACTTGAAGCAGTCGCAAGTTGCAATGTAGGGCAAACGGCGCAAGGTCAAGGTAAGAGTGCGACCACATTTCTGCCGCGATTTTAGGACGAGGAATGTGTGATGATGACCGCAGAAGGCTATGGTTTGCTGATAAACACCGGCTCAAAGGTTGCTACATATAGCTAGTGCAATCGCGATAATTATATCTTTCTTCATCGTGTGAAGTTGTTTGCTTGGTAAGTTTTGCTTAAGAAGTTAAGGAAGAACATTACGATCAATATTATTATTACATAACCAAGAAAATTTCCTTACAAAAAACTGTAGTAGGATTATGTATTCCGTTGCAGTTTTGGAAAACCCATTCCTTATTTTATTATTCAAGAAATCTACTAAACTGAAGTTTTTATGTCCAAAAGATGGTCCAGACATTGATGAGTGTTGGCATATCTTCATGTATATGCGGCTTACGGCATCCATTAACCTATTGTCCTACTGCATCTACCCATTAGCACGCTGATGAAACAATTGTTGAACGCGCAAACAATCAATGAGCGACCATTTAGCAGGACTCATGTTTGTTTACATGCGCTTCGTATGGTAATGTGCACGTTACCTTGTCATTATGCCCGTTGTGGAAAATTACTGCTGCACCATTGCAACTGCCTATTATGTGACGATCAGCATGAATACAAATTGGATTATCTGTTTTTGTTATGTCATCTTTCAGTTCACCGAAGTTTACAATGAGATTGGTGCCATTGTATTATTCTTATTCATCATTATCGTGAGCGCGTCATGATGCATTTTAGGGACGTATGTTTCCGTGGAATTTGTTATCACTGGCATATGAGTGACACTCCGTTATTCAAAATTACTTATAACGTACATTAATAGGTATTAATAAATGTATCTTGAGGTTCCCGTGTCGGAGTTTTACATAAAGTACAATTAGGCCTTATCATCCTTACTACTGTACTATAACAAGGCCTAAAGACACGTTCTTTTTAACGGCTAATTCTAATTTATTGTTTGTCACAACTTTCTGTCTTTATTTTGTAGTCAGTAAGTCAAAGAATTGATTACAAAAAAGAATAATAATCCTGCGATAATTCACTATACATTTCATTTTATTTACCTGCACCTGACTTACATTACATACATTGCAATATTTTTCAGTCTTCTCATGTTTATCACGCTAAGCAATACCACTTAAACTTTAAGCTAGTGATAATCCCATCTTCAATCGATACACCTAACGTATTTTCTGAAACTTGTTCTTTCAACATTCTCAGGTATACTCAGTTCTAATCTTGAACGCCTCATTTACCTATAACGCAGTTAGTGTCGGTGCATCAAGCGAACCGTCGAGTGAATTTTTCCCAACTGTGACCTTCATTGTGAACTCATTGTGAGAGGAGACCCGACCCTGTAGTGGGTCATTAATGGGTAACTGACTGACTGTCACCTTCCCGTTGCAGGCACGGCTGCCCTAAAAGCTGGAATAGCATCGCGTGGGTGCCGTTGTGTTCCGCTTCCGTTCCCTCTGTTGTATTCATGATGACTGTAAAAGCTCGACAAGCTCTAATGTTGCTTTGTAAATTAAAATTTATTTTGTTTTGAAGCTTTCGCTAGTTATGTCTTGAGCTTTTTATTTCAATCTAATGTTAAATATTTTTCTTCTCGAGGAAAGAGTTTTAAGACAATATTAATAACAAATGATGTCGCTAATTTATCTACTTGCTATAGTATTAAGATTAAGGTCATTAAGACCTTGTCCTAATTGGCTGACATGACCAACTGACCAACCAACACGTCAAAATTTAAACACAGGGCTCTGTATGGAGCTTTCCCAATGGAAATACCCACTGACATGCGACAAATGTACGCAATGAATGACGTTTTCGTACGACCAACTTTTGCGAGCGACATGGCAATTAGGTCACTGGGTAAGACAGACTTTTTTGTGTTCCCAATTAATTTGTTTCTCTGCTTGCTATTTGTTACGTTACCGGAGTTCTTATCCACTTAATGAACACGATTCTGTAAAGAAGTGTTTACAATTCTTACGTCACTAAAACAATAGGCTCACGTGCCAGAGTAATGTTCAATCGTTATACGGAGCTGCGGGGGCGGGTTTGCTCTCTTTAACATTTTAGACAGATTTCTGTGTTATATTTTCAGCTCGCACTTACTATTCATCTACGAGCTCTCCAGTTGTATTTACAACGTCCATTCTTACAGACACCTGTCCTAAATCTACCCGAGTATGACTAACAATGAGCTCTCCTTCGAACCGTGTGAAATTGTGAGGTGTTTCTGTATTTATAATTGTAATCCAGCCAATGTCCGAACGTCGCGTGGAAATAGATTTTTTATGCGGCTACATATAATGGATTTATCGTTCACTCCTGTGGGTGGTACGTGTGAAATATAAAGTTTCACTTCACGTTTATTGCCAGAGTGGATTTTATTTAGCCCGCAGTATTTGAAGCTTACTATGTTTTAATGAATATCATCTATCCGTCCTCTGCCACCGTCTTCAGTTAACTTGCTTCGTTCCTTATTAATTTATGATATTGTCGTACATAAGTCGTCTTTCATAATACACATGTGTGGTCATGTTTTGCTACAATATCTAAAGTCTGCAGTTTTACGACCAATTTGGAATGTGTCATCCGCTGTTGGTGTCTTATTTAATATCTGTGTAGCGCTGTGCTGAAGCCATTAAAACGCGTGTTTATTATTGCGATAGGCGCGATTTGATGATGCGTTTTATGGGTTACTTTACGCTTTGATGTAGGATCGAATTGAAATTATAAATGTATTATAAGACAATGAATTTGTGACTCTGTTACGATTGTAATATAATCTATTTTGAGATGATTTTAAATTTTGAAGTTTGTTTTCAACCAAATGGATTTTCGTTACTATTTTGCGCACAGACCTTATGTAAAACACTAAAATGATTTACCACTTAAATAATATGGTTTGCATTTGTGGTGTTCTGTGGTGGTCGAAAATATTACTTTATCCGTCAGACCAAGTGTTAACCTAAGAAGCAACTAAAATATGAAAATCTAAACATAGAGATTAGAGGCCCACATGGCAATTTATCATCCTCCATTAAACATCGAAATTAAGCTCAAGCAGGTGAAATTGGCATCCAGCCAGTTACGTGGTCTACAACGAGATGATTCTTATTAATATGCTTGATACGGATTCTGTTAACGAGGAAAGTTTTGTTGTTATGTCAAGTTATATCTTTTCAAGTTTCATTCATTATCGTATAACTCTTAATGTTTATGTTATTTTCTTGCTATATTAACTGCTTGTGGAAAATATAGTCATTTACCCTCATGTTGCCTGTTTCGGGGATGCAATTGACACTCTCACGATATTAGAACAGAACCAAATTTGAATTCATCGGTCACTGCCTCAGAAAGTCGAAACATTTTATTACAGTTGCGGTCATTTACACTGTTTTTCTACTATATCTTTACAAGTATAGAATATATATATGGATAAATTAATAAAATATATTGTCTCATAACCTTTTTCCTCATCATAAATATCAACTACGATTATTTATTTTAACGATGTGTTGTGGCATTAATGAATCACGGATGCTCTATCCTATGCGACTTGTTTTCTAAACTTATAAAAAGCAATTGCCGTAGTTGTATAATGACAAATAAAATACGATGTACTCGTACCTAAGCCAGGCAATGTTTCTTTATTTTACTTGTATTAATTGTATTAATCCGTTTTTATCTATCTTTAGTATATGTTAATTTAAGAATTATGATATAAGATTTTAAGTTTTGTTTATTCGCCGTGTTTATTGAATCGGTGCCATGCTCCATTTCTTTATATCGGGTTTAATATTCGTCGCACTATTTTAAATTCCCGCATGAGGTGGCAGTTCTGTTGACACTATTTCTGTTGTCATTATATTTCTAGCTACTTTACTAACAAGCAGGTGAAATTTTGGGGACGTTTCCTGATTTCTCACCTGGAACATTTGGGGCATCGGAAATACTCGTTATCAAAATTTCAAAATCAAGTGCAATTTTGTTTGCAGAAAATGCGAGTATAATATTATTTTCGGCGTTCCACGCTTATACCGTAGCTCCAGAACAGCTAATAAAAGTTAAAGATAGAAGTGGGGATATAGACAAAATATTTCACGAACGAATCGTGAGCTGAGCTCTGGACACGGCTGCGGCGTTCTAACACTGGGGACCGAAATAACGCCTGCATCATTTACACTAGTGTTAGCTTTAATTCACTAAGCTAATTCTCTTCTGCAGGTATCGCTATCAGTGTATAAATTCGAAAAATATCTTTTATCGATTACAGATTCCTCTTCCATTTACAAAAACCGTTGATATTTACGATATTCTTAAGGGTTTTTTACAGGTTTTGGATTCCATGGTAACGCGAAAAATCGTACCAAATGAAAGAGAATTCAATTCATTTATGTTTTTTTGGTTGTATATTTTGTATGATCCATGATTTTATTTGTTGTATGTTTTGTATAATTCACGATTTCGCCGTAGTGTTTGAGCAGATTTTGAACATCATTTTTTACATTGTTTTATCAGTTTATTTCTTTTCTAGAAATATACTGAACTAGCTGTATCCGGAAAAATTTACACTTCCTAATTAACTAACCTTAATAAAGTGCCCTTAAGCTCCCAGTCTAATTTCAATCATTCATAAGTGAAGTACGAGTATATTTCGACGTTTTTGGGAGTAGCTAGTGAGCATAGCGCTTGAAAAGCCTTTTTAAATACAGCTAGAAATTACGAGTACCACTCAATAACTGTCATGTAATCCCGCTCATAAACGCACTTCTATAAATACGTGACCACAATCACAGAACACTTTATTGTTGTAGCCGCGAAGTGACACGACTATTTCCAGAATTTGAGGTTTCAGACGCGAAAATATCCATTGTTTGTTTTGCGTCTATTTCTGCACTGGATTATTTTCCTTCAAATATGACAATGTCGTAGGAAATATTCTGAGAGTCATCAGGTTGTGTTGGTCGGTCGATTATGTTAGCCGATTAGGACATGGCTTTAGTGAAATTTTAATTGAAATTTATTTTGTTTTTCGGTGTTTACGCTTTGCATTAGTTTATCTTGCTTGTGGATCTTCTCTTTACTGATAACTGTATTATCCGTGATTTGTTTTTGTCACTGTACATTGGAATGTATTAATTATTCTTGTTGTGATACTGTTCAATTCATGTTCTTATTAAATAACTATAAAATTTAAAATTTAAAAAACCCCCGACACAATAACGACAATTTTCATTGAACATATTATTTTGTAATGTGCACGCGATGCGCTTTCATTTGAGACCCCACTCGATTATATTTGCAGACATTCGGTTATTCTTCCTCACTTTCACCCCCACAGCTTTTAAACGACTCAACCGATTGTCATCAAACATGTCTTAAGAGCACTCGCCCGTAACTCACCTTTTATACAAAAAAAAAATGAAATCGCTTCATCCGTTTGCGAGCTACGGTACGACCGAATCACAGACAGACAGACACGTCAAACTTATAACACCCCTTCTTTTGCATCGGGGGTTAAAATGCTTGTACTCTAACTAATGCCAAGTGGATAGATACTGTCAACATCAGAAAAATCATCAATCAGTTCATAATTCGAAAGACACATTATCTATGAAAGAGTTTTCTGTCTTGGCATCTAACCATGCTATCATACATTCTTCTGGAGACAGGACTATTCCATGCAAGTTCAAAACAGTACAGCAGATGACGAAGTTAATTTCCTGATTTATGCGATTGAATTTTTATTTTTTAACTCTGATTTCTTAACCTCGCTTCTGACTCTTCTAGGATTATTGTATTTTAACAAGACCAAAGAATTGCTTGCCATTCCACGAGTTATAATGGCGGTGGTTGGTACGTGTGGGTGTGGGTGTGTCTACAAAATGTTATATCCACTGCACATTGCATCATGTGGGACTCCTTTCAGAATGAGAAGAATTTGAATGGTATTTTTTGGACCTTAAGTTGTATTTGAATTGATGAGACGATCAACTTGTTTTACTCTGGACTTTTTGCGAATGCTTTTCGAGAATCCTCTTAAGGCACTGAATGCGCTACAGGTTTTGTGATTTAATTGCAATCTGATTGGAAGGATTCCAATGCTTTGGCAAAACCAGTCTCTATTTTAGGTTATAATGTTAACACCGTGATTGCTCCTTTCAGTCTGATCCCGATCGGTGATGATTATTTTTCTTATATTTAAATATTATATTGTGTTGTCCTAATTGCCAAGTTGTTTGATGACAAAATCCCGTCATCAAACGTCATTCCCGTCAAGTTTGTCGTATGAATAACGTCGTTGCGTACATTTGTCGGATGTCAGTGCGTAGTGTCAGTTAGGATAGCTAGATGCTAAAAACTGTGTATGATTTTTGTCGCGTTATGACCCTTAGTTGGTCGGACGGTTATGTCGTATTGACACAGCAAATGAGGCATAAGAGTAATCCAGAGTTTCATTAACTTTAACCGTCTTGCCTGTTCACTTCCACAAACACATGAATGGCGGAAAACAAACATTAATTTTGACCAAACATTAATTTGAAAATTTTAGCTATCATTATTTTTGGTACATACATGTATATTGATTGTATGGATCACGCATCTTAGTCACAGTCCTGTCATCGGAAGTAACTGCTGTTGTGACATTTCGTAATAACAAAATATATTGAGAGTTTTTTAAACCATTGTATGTGATCGGGGCTGCCGGTTTATCACCGTTGGATGACACTCACGATACGGTCCACTTAGAGTTTTTATATTTGTTTTTATATCGCACGTGTTTATAGGACGGGACCTTCCTTAATGCGGTCGTAAACTGGGGACATTTGCCAAAACACTATATTTTGATTGTTTATGTTATTTTTGCAACTTTTATGGATTCCATGCTTAATACACAGAAAATCCTTTTCTAATCAAGGAGGAGGTTGAAACAGATAATAATGTAGGGGCTATGAAAGTTAACAGCAAATGCCGGGACATTGTACTTCTATAGCTGAGTAGGTATCGTTCTGCAGCTCTGCGAAATACAATAGGCGTGGAAAAGAAGGGGTTTGGACTAGAATTACATATCATTTCATGTTTTACCTTAATGACGGTAATAACAAGAATGTTGCTTCAATATAACTTTAATCATCTATCAGTGGGTATAAGAGAGGCTTGGTCCAGAGAGGCTAAAAGTATTCTATATGTTAATCCAGGTTTTAAACTGCGTACTACGTAATACGTACCTACGTGCCAAATTTGTTCCAAATCTGTTCAGCAATTTTACCTTGAAAGAGTTACATACATCCAACCTTACAAATTTTCACATTTATTATAGTAGTCGAATTATTAAAAGCATTAAAGTAGATACGATTTAAAGGAATCATAGGATTATTCAGAAATGCCATTATACATATTTCTTATCAGCCACATATGACCTTGAATTGAAACAATTATGTACCTTATTATCAAATGTATTGGTATTGTTCTTCTAAATGCTATTAGCTTTTAACATATACAGTTTTACAAGCAACAATGACTACACGGTCATGTATGATATTTTATGTTCATTTCAGTAATAGTAAACACATTCTATCATCATACACACAAACATTTAGCTAAAGTTTCTTTTTTTGAACATCCAAATCACAGATTTTCTCCTATTCGTCGTAGGCATATATTTAGAAATTTATTGCATTGGAAATATACAAACTTCGAATGTAGGCAAACTATTTTTGCAAAAGCTGAAACGGCACACAAAAATAAATAAAATACATTATGTAAAGAAAGTTGTATCACAAATGTAAACTTGGCATCGGCTCCGAAAAATACGTTGAAATTATAAGATAAACGATTGATAAGTGATCAAAAATATTCTGCAACAATTTTCCTTCAACGAAATTAGAACAGAATATGCAGTCGTGAACTAAATTCCTATTTCTATAAAACTTTTAAAGCTGTAATTGTATATGTAAATAACGTAAACATAACTGAAGTAGAACCTTAAAACGCGCTAAACGATCCGAAACATGTTTTAAAAATGGAACACTGATTTTTGTTAAATTTCGCACAATTCAATCCACGCGCATGTTTAGTTAAAAATAAAAATACTCACCATGGTTTACGATGTTTTGGAGCAATCGATGAGTGAAACAGAAATACGTGCGGTGTGGACGAGGTCGCGATACGGACTGATGCGGACGAGCGGCGGCGCGAACGAACACGTAGAACTATGAGGATGTCACAGGACCACCAGTAGCTTTGTGTGTATCGATGTCGATAATATCAGGAATTGACGGTAATAAGGATGTGAACTCAAGTGTCAGTTGAGATACTTCTATTGAACTGTTGAAAACAAAAAATGACGTCAATCCGGGTTCTTCACACAAAATAGTACAAAATCTTCATACAAGATTTATCTAAAGGACCCGACTTGTAACGACATCAATATTTCAAGCCAATTGACTAAATTATTGTTTTTACACGTAGTAAAATTCGTTATTTTTAAGATATTCGAAGTTGAGCAGAGTTTTCAGACGTTTCTAAAAGCACTCTTTTATGGGAATTAATTGAAATTAATTGTGAATGGTGTCCATATTCCAAGTTTAAGGCTTCATAGCAGAAACATTAGTAGTCATCATCTTTTATTTCCGTACTGTGAAAATTTACATACAGGAGCAGAATCTAAATTGTCCCAAATTTCGCAGGAATATAGTCACCAACAGCGAGGTGCAAGATGGCAACTTATAACGTTTTATGTCACCCACAATTTTCTAGAAACATCTCATAAACAATGTTGAAGATTTGTACCGACGTTTCCCTTCAAGTTTAATCATATTATGAACATCGATAAAAATAAACAGGTAACAACACTCAAGGTAAGCGACAATACGGGCGCCTTATCGGTGGTGACGTAATGTTGCATTCACGGGGAGCCGGCTGCACGAATCGGAGCCGGCAGATGACCGTTTCAGATGTCCGTGGGATACAAAGTCTGGTCCCCTGCAAAAGACCCTTCGACCTACGACCTTGCAAAGGACTAGAAGCGTAACAGATGAGATAGATTGGGTTTTCTTCCGCTGGCTTGGGATACAATGTCTGGATCCTGTAAAAGACCCTTCGACCTTTGACCTTGCAAAGGACTAGAAGCATAACGACCTTGCATGGGACTAGAAGCATAAAAGATTAGATACGTTGGGTCTTATTCCGTTGGTCCGGAACTTCGGAGCGAGGGCGGGTGTGTATCCGCTAGAAATCAAATCCAGAAAAAGACAATAGCACATATTGAAAAAGCGTAGACTGTTGTAAACTTACAATTTTTGTAACATCTCGTGTAACAGTCAACATTCCTTTCTTTTCTTTTTCTGCTCCCAACGGCCTTCGATCATTCAGAAAATCGCGTAAAACCTTATCCTTTCGGAGATCTTTAGCTCGTTCAGATTTCGTGCAACAAGAGTTTCCTATAGTTCCCCAACTGTAGTCCTCAATTCAAGATTAACTTATAGAGGTTTCGCTATCTTTCTGTTCTTGTTATAGTTTTACAAGAACTAGTGTTTTTTCTGTTTCAGGTGACAGAAATAGGCCCCGTAAGCTGTGAAGTGAGCAAATTGTTGCGGCAGCTCTGTGGAGGAGACGCTTCAGGGTAAAAATCTTTTACTTTATTTATTTTCAAACTTAATCACTTACTCGTAGAGGCAATTTCTTTTGGGGAAAGTGTGTGCAAGAGTTGATGCTACTATCGAACGATTATTGGGATAAAGAAGAAACAATGGCGGCTTTTTCTGTCTACTTACAAGTATGCTAATTTCTATTAGATTAAAATTTTATTTTATTTCGCCTATATTACTGCACTTTTTAACTTTTTCAGGATTGTGAAGCTAATGTTCTAATTATATTCCTATGTAACAGTAGAATCGTCCAAAAATGAAACCCCCGTACTAGCTATTATAATAATCATTAATAAATAAATAACGCTACACACTCATAGCCCCACGCTAGGATTCCCTGTGTCGTGGGTGCCATGGACACACACAAGACGAGAACACAACACACCCAGACCAGAAACAGAAATTCAAATTCATCATTTAAATCTCTGCTCTGCTGGGAATCGAACCCAGGACCCTCCGCGCAGCGCACCGGTGTCTTAACCACTTCGCCACTCAGGTCGTCATTGACTTGAATTGATCTTAATTTCTTATCATGCATTCATCCTACTAACTTTACCTCTATTTGTCACCTATAAACATGTACCGTAAGCAAAAATGGACAACTCATATTTATCAATGGTCAATTCAAACAGTCAGCCAATAACCTCTCAATTGGGTTTACAAATCTGTGACACATCCCAAACGACTTAGCGAATGTGTCAAACGGCTCATTCAAATCTATTAAGATTCCACGTCTCTATCGAAACGGTCTTGCTAGATAAGGAAAGCGTATAGAAATGTAATTGCCTATCGGAATGACGCCCACAGTCAAACCTTAACTGGTGTCGTGAATAATTACCCGGCGATGGTACCCGCTGCATCTAAATTTGGTAAAGTGGCGGAGTTTTTGCGCAAAAACGTGACTGGTTCAGTTAATTTATGATCATTCCCACATACTATGGGATCCCTTCGCGAATCGTTTGTGATTCATCGAAATGTACATTGGTTGTTTCGCCTAATTAATATTTTGCGTTTCTTCTTAGTTACTTAGCATTTTAAATTTTCCTTCCTGTGTTGTGGTAAATCACTGTACCATATTGGAAATGAAATTTTTTGTTAATTTATTCTTAAATATCAAAGTTATATGTAAACTTCCATAATCTCTATCCGTTTTCGTATCAACATGATTTTCAAGTCGATGTATCTCATGAAGTATTTTCCGTCTGATTCCTTGTGTGATCAAAAACACCTTACAAATCACTCAGCAATACTTAGAAAAGCCATCGTCAGCTCTTATCAGGCCTCATAATCCTTTATAGATCGTTTATGTGGAATATTACTTAGTGGACGGATATCGAGTTATTGTTTACGCCTTAAATGATTTCGTCAGCCCACCTGTCTTATCGGGGATATATTGGACACACGAGTACGAGACATCGATCAAGTTCAAAATATAGTAAATTATCGGACGAGGAACAACGGTTCACGACCACGTCTAGGCAAAAGGAGCACAGGTCGCCCGACCAGGTGGACTGACGAATGACGATGGATTAAACGAAGAAAATGAATAATTTGTTCAGAAGTTCCGAGTAGTAGTTACAATCATGATGAAGCTAATAAAATACTATCTTTAAAACTATTTATCGTTGAAATAGAGGCTAATTATAGACAGACAGACGGATGAAAGACAGGAGAAAGTAAAAATGGACGGAATTAACCCTGTTCAGCAATTCTGGTGTGATTCTTAATTAACTTTTCTATCATTAAATTAATATCTGTTAATCTACAATGCACGGACTTGTACATTAGTTGCCTAATATAAGAAACGTGTATCCTTTTGATTATCTCACAGATTATCAAATTTTGATTTGATTTCTTTATAGATTTTTCTGGTAATATATTTATATTCACCCATGAAAGAACTTGTGTTGCCCTTCCTCTGCCATTTATCATCAAGATTATCAGGCGTGTTAATGGTTTGCCAAGAAAGTCATTTTATCAAAATTGTTATTATCAGTAACTGTTTCTATGAAAAATAATGTAATGTCTCAATTTTGGGGACTAGTAATATCCTCGATTTATATCATGATTCATTGTATTAAAATGTTAAAAAAGATATAATTTTATTTTGTATTTTATAAAATTGTTTAAATTGTAACAAAATTAGTTCTACTGTAATGGATTTTTTTAATTTTTTTTAGTATAGCATCATGTGAAATGTAGGACTATGAAATCCAATCGTAGGAGTCCATTCATTTTAGGCATTAGTAGATATAATATGTTCATTCTAGATCAATCAAACTCAAATGACAGTTGTGTCGGCTCAGTCATTTGAGTTTGACATATCAGTGAAACTCGAATGACAGTTGTGTTGGTTCAGTCATTTGAGTTTGACAGATCAGTCAAACTCGAATGACAATTGTGTCGGTAAAGTAACCTTTTTAAGAAAACTTTTTAAAAGTCATTGGCCGCTGGGTTTCAGACCAGGACCCTTCAAGTAAGACGTAGGTTCTTAGCAACTAGGCCACCATTGTAAAAGATTATACCATAAAATCATAATCAAAATACATATCGCATAGGTCATACAATACACATTTGTAGCTCGATGAGCTCAGAGCGCGTGAGGCTCTACGAGACACAATGGGCAACAATGGGGGAGCATACACGTACTGCACGCAGCGCGACGCCGGCCAGAGGTCGCGCCGCTATGGGCCGGTAACGTAATACTACGTGACGGCGGCGGCGCCGCGGCGTACCAAAATTAAATTATGAATTGTTAGTAACCCATTAATGACCCACTACAGGGTCGGGTCTCCTCTCACAATGAGAGGGATGTAGGCCGCCGTCCACCACGCACCACTACTGCGGATTGGTGGACTTCACATGCCTTTGAGAACTTTTTTTTTCTGAACTCTCAGGCATGCAGGTTTCCTCACGATGTTTTTCTTCACCGTAACAGCAGGTGATATTTAATGTTTATAAAGCGCACATAACTTTTTTTACAATGTCATTGGTGCGTGCCGCTGGGATTCGAACCCGGACCCCTCGATTCGAGGTCGAATTCTAAGCCACTGGGCTATCACCGCTTTATTATGAATAATGTGTACGATTTGTTTACATTGTGCCCAATAACATCAAAAAACGGCAATTAAGTGGCAACACTGATGTCCTGTCACCGACGAAGAATAAAATGTCCAACCAAATTCGTTCCTAAGCCACCGAAATAGTGCTATTGGCTCTTTCAAAACCTGGCTCCTTCATGCTAACACATAACACTTCAGATCCAATCGTTCTAGTTTAAAAGGTTTCGCGGAAAGCCTGCGGATAGGTTTATTTATGTGGTTTGTTCGTGTCGAGCGCAAACTCGCGAGCTAAAATGTTAACTCGTGTAGGGTCAGTACGTGAGACACGGAAAATGGGACAAATTATAGTTGTATGTGTGACTCTCTCGTATGCATTTCCTATTGGAGATGTTGGTTTGAGTTGGCACGGAAAAGAAATATACCTTAGGTCATATTCATTAGTCAGCTGAACAGCGTCTTTTGTTTCAACCATTTTGATGAAACTAAATTTGTTAGTTGTTACTTATACAAAGTCAACAAAATATGGCTGCCGTTTTATGGCCCACTGTTGGCCCACGAGCCTCTCCCCAAACAAGGGGGAGCCCGGGAGCACACTCCACCACGTTGCGCCGAAGCATGCTTTGCACACTTCAGCTGGGCTATGCGCGCTCCAACAATAAGTAGCTTTCCGTTATTCAGATCACTGTGATGGAAAGATGGAACATAGTTTGGCAGTCAATAACTTTATTGACTAATGCCAAAGTGTCGTCAAAGGCATCGTTCTAATTGGTTGAAAGCGACTGAGTAACTGTTAGATTAGATTGGGTTGTTGCTGCTACCACACGCGCAGGCTTCCCCACGGTTTTGCCTGCGCAGGCCGCACGTTGTTGTACGTCGTGTACGGCCGTTTGCCGGTGCCTGCGCAGGCCGTATCACACGCGCCGCTGGGGAAGCCTGCGCGTGTGGTAACGACATGAGGTTGAGTGCTGTACCCTTAGTCTGAGTTTTAGCAGTACCGAAACGAAACGCACACATACACAGCTTACCAGACGAAAATGCACAGTGTAATAACCAACAGGGGTAAAAGATTTTTAGAAGAGTTAAAAAATTAATAAAGTATTAGATAAATCATCAAAAAAATTGCTTTATTTTTAATAATAATTAACACTCTTTCAATGTTTAATAATATTAATGAAACATAATAACCGTGAATTGGCCGTAATGCACTGTAAAATGTCGAACTAATATTATCCCGTAGGTATTAAATATTTCTTAGTATTATAATGTCTAACGATAAGTAGTATTCATATCTTTCACTCCATACAAAAAAATTGATTTTAAATTTTTAACTCCTCCAAAAAATCTTTTACCTCCTATTTGTTATTACACTGTGGACTCCTGTGTAGTAAGCTGTGTATGAATTACGTATCTATCCGAAACGTTTCTTTTTCGCTAAAACTCAGACTAGGGGTGCTGGTCGCCCTACCGGTGCCAGGCCGCCCTCTCTCCGGGGCACATTGCGTTTCTCTTCCGCTATCTGATGCGACTCGGCCAAGGTTGCGGGGTTGAACATCGATTCAGCACTGTAAACTGTATTCAATCGATGTACAACATTATGTTTGTAAATATAATGCCAGTTGTTTGTTTCTCTTTAATTTGGGGACGTATTTCCTTCCTACTTCCTTTGGAGTAATTCAGCTCTTTGTTTTGTACGAATTGAGAACCTCCTCCTTTTTTTGAAGTCGGTTGAAAATCGACATCGGATCGGACACACAACGATTGTCACATATATCTTTTTCTGCCAAGTTGTAGCTAGTACCTTCTACCATTCCAAAGAAAATGGTTGTTAGAAGTGGGGTAAGAAAATGTTATGGACCTATCGTATACACAATACCTTGTTGAGGAAGGACTTGTGTCATTTCAAGTAGGTAGGCAATATGTTTTCATAAACGATGTTCGTAATTAATAAATGTCTTAAGTAGAAATGGTGGGCGGGCATAAGTATCAATTAGCATCCACTGTTGTAATTTATAGCACCATTATCGGCATTACTAATTAGGAAAATGGGGTGCTCTTTATTTGTTCACGCTGTCTACTTACATTGTTAGATCTTTCTGTTAGCTTGGTCATCTTTTGAGAACATAAATGGAATTATCCGTTCCAACTAAAAAAATTATGATCTGTTATCTTCAGGGGTTGGTATCTGCAAAAATAGCATGTCCTTAGATCCTAAGCTTCAATTTGTATAAATTTCAACGCAATCAGCTCAGCGGATCGGGTTTAAAGTCACAAGACAGACGGACAAAGTTACCCTCGGCACTATTGTATTTGCATAGTCACTTATTGCTGGATCACTTTTATGTAGGTTCACGGAAGCATTTACAAAACTTATACTCAAAGTAGTGTTCTTCAACCTTACGCGTCATACGGACCTCGCTGCAGATGCGACGATGTCGTGGCGTCTCCCCAAACCCATAAACACTCGACCGAATATAAACCGGCGGCGCTGGCGGTGACATCAACGGACAAGGTCGACTCAATCTGCGGAATTGCAATCGGCTTTACCAATTGTCTCCGGCGCTTGTTTTGCTTGTGATTGTGTTTAACGCGGACCTAGATTTTTTATAATATGGCTAACTAACGACGACTATCGGATGTTAAAAGGTTACTGCGACAATTAGACTACGGCATCGTTTATTAAACCTCAAAACAACTTACAACTTCAGTGAATTTGAGATCCTGTGTCAAGCCTTATCTTTTCCATAGTTTCCAACCTGATGTTATAATTATTCCCTCTTTTATCATCCCGGGTTTGAAAAAATTTTTTTAGCTTCAATTTCTGTAAATTTCATGACAATTAGCTCAGTGAATCGGAAATTTCGATATATAGGTCACAAATGCCGTACAATAAGTGCCGTACATTTGTGTGATTCCTTTTGTATACACATACAGATACTTTATCCATGATCGCCGTACATATTTCCAGGGCCGGGCTCGAAAGCCAAAGGTCGCGACCCTTATATCTGATCATGGTACAGGTGTACCGCTCAGAAATGACCGCATATTGCTCAGAGTTATTTTCTGATATAGTAACAGCCTGCTAAGCGTTATTCACGTTGGTTCATTTCACAGGTAAATTTTGTTCATGGGCTTGTAGTCTAGATAGTGTTCAGGGCACCGATTGAAAAGCTCCCTTAAATAAATAACAAAGTTATCCATTACATCTCGTACATTTCCAGCATCACAGGGGAAATTTGATAAATAGCGGACCTTATGTCATCGTCTAGACGTCGCGCCTCCCAATTCCTACCCTTCGACGCCATAGCATTCCCGTTGGCTATAAGTCTGGATTTTATTTCATTTTTGTTTATTCTGATGTTTTTTGAATTTGGATTGAAAATGCATAGGTCACTTGTTGAAGCAAAAACGTTTTTTGATCACCTTACAGCTCCCGAGCGACTTGACATCGGAAACTATACCTTTGCTTAATAAAATTTGCTAAATAATTAAATTCACCTTACTATTCTTGATTTTGACATTATTATTTTTCTTTTATTGTTTCAATCAAGTTTTAATTTTAATACATAATACGAAATGCATGCATGCAATTTTTACAAGCTTTTTATTGTATATTTTGTCGATATAACTATGAATTGTTGTGACAGCACAAGCACCACAATTAACTCAGCAGTCAAGTACACGCGATCTATACCTAATATTGCCACACTCAAGTCACAATTAATCGATTTTTCTTTAAATTAATGCTAATAGGCATGCAAGCCCCTGGGAATGAGCCACTAAAACAAACACCTCACGTCCAACCTCAAATAGGATAAAAATTCCGAATATAAGTATTACGTCACCAATAAAGTTTCGCATCAGACCACATAGGGTAGGGTGACATACGACCGCTGTGTGACATCGTCTAGACGACGCACCCTTATGGGTTGGGAATTTTACTCCCACGTGTATCTGTGATGTCATATTATCGCAGAGAAAATTAATATTTTATTTACCTTTTAACAACACACGTATGGGAGTACGTGTGTTGTTCACTAATGAAGTAAAAATGATTACTAATTAATTTACTTTTATTCGTCAACTAAGCACGATGTTCGGTGCCACTGATGGCCATAGTAGGTACTCGTATCCAATACAATACAATACTCTTTATTGTGCACATGCATACAAAATCAGTCAACCATAAAACATGAGAGAGAAAAAACACAATTAGCGGTGTTATCGCTACGAGCGATCTCTCCCAGACAACCGTCTAGGTAAGGAGTTAAAGCAAGAAGAGAGAAAGATGTAGGTAGGGTGCGCGAAATGTGAAGGTGCAGAGAATTGAGTGGTACCATAGTGGTACAGAGGAATAGCGTATTGGTATATCCCATATGAATGAATTAGGACCATCTAATCTAATCTCTGAGGAATTTCCATTCTTAGTCTACACTGGAAGCGTGTTTATTGACGTACTCGTCCATAAGTCGTAGTGATCGTATCGTATAAAATCTTTAAAAAAACTATTTTAACTAGTACGTTTATTCTATTTTCACATTAAAAATGAAGCGACGGGTTGATGTAACTTTTTGTGTTGATACTTGTCGGCTAGAGAATTTCACAAGCTACTTTTATCTTTCTAAGTTTACGGACGTCGTTTATTCGGCAGAGCAAAGCCTGTCAGCTCGTTTCTTCATAACCTCACGAAGATGTTTGTACCTCCACAGCAATAGGAACGAGAGGGTATCAGGCGCGAAGAACGCCCAGCTGTTCTGCCTAGGTGGCGGCAGTCCTCGCCAGCCGAGCACTCCTCAGCTACTGCGGGTATGATGCTTTGTACGCCGTACGATTATGTGTTAGTTCTGGTGCCCTAGTAATTTTAGCTTGAAAAATTCTCTAACCCCGGAAACCATTTTAAGTGATACTCGTTTATGGCACATATTATTACTACCGGATTACTCACGTTCGTTTTTTGGGATAGGACGACTCGGACCTGACCGAGGTCCGAAACGTTGTACTCATGTTTCAAAAACTAGGTAATATCTGGCAAGTTTTGTAGTTATCATCCATGTGTATTGGTATACAATAAGCATTTTACATTTAAAAGTTTTATTATCTTGTGGACCCACAATTTTTTTTAATACGAAAAATACAAATGACAATTGCAAAAGAAGGGGGACTAGACCCCTATAGGGTAATTTGCCGATGAAATTTGGTCTATTTTTAACCCCCGACGATGCAAAAGAAGGGGTGTTATAAGTTTGACGTGTCTGTCTGTTTGTCTGTGGCACCGTAGCTCGCGAACGGATGAAGCGATTTCAATTTAGTTTTTATGCCTTTAAATTATCGCTAGTTCGAAGCCACACACACTGTATACAAATGTTCCGAATTAGCATTTGGAGTGCGGTCTCCAGGCGGCTTCGCTTCGAAGAGGAGAGAGGAAAAGGGCCTCAAAATTCATAACTTTCCTGCCACACCCAACAGATCCTGGAAGAGACGATCCAGAAGAAAGCCCCCAAGCCGCCGGCGCAGAAGGCCGCGGCGGCCGACGGCGTGGAGCGGCTGCGGCTGGCGCTGCGCGTGCCCAGCCCGCCGCCGCACGTGCACTACCGCGCGCGCTTCCTGCAGCACATGCTCTCCAGCGCCATGTACGCCAACTGCGCCGTCGGCAAGCCCTGGGACCTCATCGCCAGGTGAGTGAGAGGAGGCGGCTATAGGAGGAGGCCCGGTATACAGATTCACTCCATAAGGTTTCCCAGGAGGCGTCTATAGGAGGAGGCCCGGTATACAGATTCACTCCATAAGGTTTCCCAGGAGGCGTCTATAGGAGGAGGCCCGGTATACAGATTCACTCCATAAGGTTTCCCAGGAGGCGTCTATAGGAGGAGGCCCGGTATACAGATTCACTCCATAAGGTTTCCCAGGAGGCGTCTATAGGAGGAGGCCCGGTATACAGATTCACTCCATAAGGTTTCCCAGGAGGCGTCTATAGGAGGAGGCCCGGTATACAGATTCACTCCATAAGGTTTCCCAGGAGGCGTCTATAGGAGGAGGCCCGGTATACAGATTCACTCCATAAGGTTTCCCAGGAGGCGTCTATAGGAGGAGGCCCGGTATACAGATTCACTCCATAAGGTTTCCCAGGAGGCGTCTATAGGAGGAGGCCCGGTATACAGATTCACTCCATAAGGTTTCCCAGGAGGCGTCTATAGGAGGAGGCCCGGTATACAGATTCACTCCATAAGGTTTCCCAGGAGGCGTCTATAGGAGGAGGCCCGGTATACAGATTCACTCCATAAGGTTTCCCAGGAGGCGTCTATAGGAGGAGGCCCGGTATACAGATTCACTCCATAAGGTTTCCCAGGAGGCGTCTATAGGAGAGGCCCGGTATACAGATTCACTCCATAAGGTTTCCCACTTGGCGGATTGAGCCAATAATCAGACTCCACCCATAACAAGAATTCATACTAAACTGATCCAGGAACTGGGATTCAGTGCCCAGATTCTACATAATATAAGGATGTTTCCCACTAGGTTAATTGATAGAATACCAAGATTCGACCCATAAGAAGATTTTCTACTAGGCTCATGGGCCCAGTACTCAGATTCAAACTATAAGATTTTTCAGTATGCTAATTGATCCCATATCAAGATTCAGTCATGCAAACCGTGATGCAAACGTCTAATTTAGAGGTTTTTTGCGAGCAAAATGTTCCGAATCCAGAGCAATGTCATGGTGGTCAGGATACCAGAAATACCCTTAAAGAGAAACCAGTAGAGAAATAAGACGATTTCTCCACCAAGCTAAGTGGCAATAAGCGGTACGGGCGCGGAATTTTGGAAGCAAGCATAGCCCGCTACTTCGCGTATGCGATCGAAAAATTTTGTCATAGTCAATGTCAATCAAATTTCTATATCATTAGCGATGTAACGAAACAGATTTACTAATTGTTTGACAAGAAATAATTTATACCCGCAGAGTAATAAATAAACCTCTTGAGAATTCTCACGGATTGCACTAGACTAGTCCGGGTCATTATAATGCGCCCACACGAAAGCAACATGAAGCAGGTGACGCTTCACTTGACGCGCGAAACGGGCAATGTTGCCTCCTCATTAGGTGTTGATTGTTTTATTGCAAGACGGCTTGCTGGAATATTCTGTGAGCGACGTTGGAATGCTTTTCAGTAGTATGTCATACATTAGAACAAAAAGTTATGTGCGCTTTCTAAAATTAAATATCACCTGCAGTTACGGTGAAGGAAAACATCGTGAGGAAACCTGTATGCCGTTCACAAAAAAAATGTTCTCAGGCGGTATGTTCGTCCACCAACGGGCAGTAGTGGTGCGTGGTGGACGGCGGCCTACGTCCCTCTCGTTGTGAGAGGAGACCCGACCCGTCAGTGGGTCATTAATGGGTCACTGACAATGACGAAATGCTTTCAGCGTTTCAGATCAGATCATCGACGAGCTGCTCCTGAAGTGCGCTCACGAGATGGAGCTCTCGGACACCATACGGGAGCTGTACCAGTGCGAGACGCGATGAATTGTACACTTGTCTTGTAGAAATTTCAATAAATGTGTTTTTAATTTGGTAATTTTGTATCTTTTTTCAATTCGTTTTAAGACTACGACGGAAACGCAGCCTGTTTCCGCCAGAGATGTGCGAGGATGCGTAGCGAGGGATGCGTTTTTGAACAACCAATAGAATAGATCGACTTCATTTACCTAGCCTCGCTCCGCTAAGCCGTTTCCACCAGAGCCTTCTTTGGCTTATTTATACATTGAAGAAAGAACAGGTAACGAAAAAAGTGAATAAATGTTTCAAAGGCACGAGTTAATAGATTTATGGGTTTTGAATGAAACACATCAAACACATTGTAACATGTAATAAATTACACGAACCACAACACAAGCACTAAATATCCATTCATTGATTTGAATAATCAGAGGAAAACTCAACTGAGACCCGTCGGTCAATGTCCAAGTAATCTAAACTCACTCTAAAACATCTAAGCACTACTATAGGCATCTCCAATGGAATTAGTTTTGTTATGCTGAGCTAAGTCTTTAGTTTCGGTTTCAACAACATGCTATTATATTATCAATCACTCAACACAGTAACAAGTATAAATAAGGCACTTAAACATAAGACTAGGTTTATACACTCTTAGTCAGATATAAACCATTGTTTTGTTTATCCTTTATTCCGTTTTGTTTATTATTTATAAAATTCCTTAATTAGTCCATCTCTTGAGCACATCTGGCTTGTAATTAATTAACGGATAGTAACCGTCGCAAGTCGTGAGCACAGATCATTAATAGTAGGGATATTGTACACTCACGTCCGATGTGCAGCGGTCTACGAACACGCGGTAGACCAATAGACGACGTACACCGACTGACGAACCAATCGCGTGAACAAACAGCGCAGTCAACGTCGAACCGACCAACAGAGATTGTGCTCACGACTCGTGCCTACGGCATAGTCCTATTTTGTTCGATTATTTCTCTTGTAGGTACTTCAAACTTCGTCTCCTCTGTTAAAACTTAATCTGAAAGAGCTTATAACTTCTCCGAATCGGTCTTTCTGTCGTTTCAATGTGTCATTCTTCTCCATCTTCGGTAGTTTGGGTATGCTCTCGGTACTCGACGTGTCTGTTTGGTACGCCTCTTCTGGCGTGGGAGGGTTGGACTTCATAAGCCGAGGCTTTAGTAGACGCGGTCCGCCGGCTGCGAATATCGTTTCTAGCTTGGATTTCAAATCTTCCCGACTCAGACTAGTGTCTTCTACGTCCTCCGGTTCCGGTTCAGGAGTGGGCGGCGTGTCGTCTACGACAACCGGTTTCAAGTTTTGTTGGTCCCTTGCTAATAGTTCCTTTTTGAGGTCGAAAAAGATCGCCGGTCGGTCGCGGGTCACCGCGAAGTCTGTGTTCTCCACCACGTTGCCGGTGGAATGCGATCGCTTTCTCTGTTCGTCGTTTTCAATAGTAGTCGACATTTGTTTCTGGAATAAGTTCTCCAGTTTCGACATGAAGTGCATTTGCTTATCGCTTCCGAATATCATAGTTCCGTCGTCTTGGGAGTTGTTCGATTGGATACTCTCTCTGGGCTTGTTTTCTTCTTCGGCTTCCATAGATATCGGTTTCGACGGCCTAGCTGACACTGTATAGGACTTTTTGAACGCGGGGCTTCTGAAATAGTTCTCGTCTAGGGGTGGCGGCACTGGTATGTGAACCGTCTCCTGCCTCATGTCTTCGGCAGATTCGTTCATTCTGTCTATCGTATCTGAATATCCGGACTCATCTGTTCGGGAGTCGCTATCGTTAAAAGCGGTCACATCCTCCTCATTCAGCTCAACTTCGTCGCCTAAATCAGCGTTGTCCGCTATTTCTTCCTCTTCGTTGACTTTCGGCAAATCCTCCCTGTGTACTTGCGCTATGACATCGTATTTAGACAACACCTGATTGCCCGTAGACGCGTCCGATCCGGCATCTGAGAGCTCGCTTAACGATTTCCTGTGTATCACAGCTTCTTGCATACTGGATATGACTTGGTCGTCGTTCTGTTCCTTCAAGCTGCCGACCTCCCCGTACGTGTCCTCCTCAGCTTGTATCACTTGGTCCAGAAGGTCGATGATCTTAGCTTCCTTCTCTGCGTTGTCTTCTATATAGGCGTGTTGCACGATGATTTCTTCTGTGACGATCGGCTGCCTTCTCACGATCTTCTCCTCGATGACTTCATTGGTCGGCTGGGGTCGGTGTGTGTAGTCGCCTCCGGTGTTACTACGGCTCGTAGTACCGGGAGGGGTGGGGGTTTCCACTATTATTTGCACGGGCGGCTTCCCGTTCACGTCGGGGTGGGTCGATGATTTTAAATTGTCTCGGAGGTTGCCGCTTTCTTTCCTCTTGTACAGGCAAACGCACAGAATGTAAACTGGAATTCCTGTGAAATAGAAAATGATAGAGTAGGTAAATATTTTGAGAAAATTAAACTTTGAAACATTTTGTACGTTTAAGGCATGCGAGGATAGGAGCAATAACGCATGCGAGGATGCGTAGCGAGGGATGCGTTTTTGAACAACCAATAGAATCGCTTCATTTACCTAGCCTCGCTCCGCTAGCCGTTTCCACCAGAGCTGTGCTAAGCGAGGCTAGGTAAATGAAGCAATAGGGTATTACGGCCTATGACAAAAACCTTTTTTATATAAATCCATAAGTCATAAAAACCCATAAAAAATTGAAAAAAATTTTTGCAAACAAATATGTAAAAAAAGACTTATCAATTTAAATTTCAAAAATCCCCGCGAAAACACGGTCTCTGCCTTCTCGGCGCTGCCGCCATGCTTGTGACGTCACTCGCAGTGTAAACAATAGTCATCTCATATGACATCTCAGTAAAGGAAGAAAGTAATTTTTGCAAAAACAAAATGAGTTACAGTCCTTATCGTTGGTGTCTCGTGGCGGTGTTCAAGAAAACTGAGAAATCGCAAATTATCTATAAAAAATACAGGTCAACAAAGACTCCATTGTTTATTTACACTGCTAATGACGTCACGCCGATAGCTTTCAAAGCGTATAGCGTTTTTGACATTCGAAAAACAGATTAACAAACCTGAATTTTAAAATTGAAATAATAAATGTATACTACATTTTTCAGAACAGAAACCACCATTTTTCACTTGCTTTTAACAAAATCTATAATTTTGGATTTTTCCTTGCATGGTGCGAAATACCCTATTCTATCGGTTGTTCACAAACGCATCCGTCGCCACGCATCCTCGCACATCTCCGGTGGAAACGCAGCCTTATGGTGACTTACCAATGGCCATCCAAACAGCGACTCGAATCCACGTCTGCACGTTGATCAGAACCATCAGGTGGACGTTGACGTAGATGCTCAAGCACGGCACGAGGGGCACCAGGGGCGTCTGGGAAGAAAACTTGTGAGATGCTTATTTATGAGATGGTTGTATTTCAAGACTTTAAACTACTTTGAAGATGGTGTTCACGCTCAATTGTCAGTAACCCATTAATGACCCACTACAGGGTCGGGTCTCCTCTCACAATGAGAGGGATGTAGGCCGCCGTCCACCACGCACCACTACTGCCCGTTGGTGGACTTCACATGCCTTTGAGAACTTTTTTTTTTGTGAACTCTCAGGCATGCAGGTTTCCTCACGATGTTTTCCTTCACCGTAACAGCGGGTGATATTTAATTTTATAAAGCGCACATAACTTTTTTACAAAGTCATTGGTGCGTGCCACTGGGATTCGAACCCGGACCCCTCGATTTGAGGTCGAATTCTAAGCCACTGGGCTATCACCGCTCCACTGGGCTATCACCGCTAAAGAACATACGACGGGTTAAGAGGCTGGTGGTAAGATACCCCCTTTACACGCAGATCACGCAGATCACGTAGATACACCGCAGTTCACGCTCAATTAATAATAATATAATCAATAATATTTCATCAACATGATATCCCTGCAGCGGTGATAGCCTAGTGGCTTACAATTCGACCTCGAATCGAGGGGATCAAATCCCAGTAGCACGCACCAAAGACTTTGTAAAGAAAGTTATGTGCGCTTTGTAAAATTAAGTATCACCTGCTGTTACGGTGAAGGAAAACATCGAGGAAACCTGCATGCTGAGAGTTCACAAAAAAAATGTTCTCAAAGACACATTTGGTTGCTAGGACACATTTATTATTTCAAAGTAATTTAGCAACCAGACTGTAAAATTCCTATATTTTACTCAATTAAAACATTTCAATAAGACAGATATTATTCGTATATTCTTTCCATTTTTCACTCACATGACACACCTCCAATCTTAAAATTAGAAACATAAAAATAGACAATATTATAAGAAGAATGCATATATGCATATAATATACTACACAGACGTAAGCCCCATATTCGAAGATCGGTTACTGTAAGACTAGTCAGTAATGAGGCAAAGGCGCGGGTACCTTGAAAGTGAGTTGTTCGTTGGTCTGCGGCTGCAGCGTCATGACGAGGAGCAGCAGCAGCGCGGCGGCGTGCAGCACCGACACCGCGACGGCCGGCGACGCCATGTGCGTGGCGGCCAGCGCCGTCGACACGCAGGTCATAGCTGCAACGTAATACATCCAGTGACATGAGATACATTGACGACACCAGTGGCGCAGTGGTTGACATCGGTGCGCTGCGCGGTGGGTGCTGGGTTCGATACCCAGCGGAGCAGAGATTTGAGCGATGAATTTGAATTTCTGTTTCTGGTCTGGGTGTGTTGTGATTGTCTTGTGTGCGTCCATGGCGCCCACGACACAGGGAATCTAAGTGGCGCTATGAGTATGAAGCGTTATTTATTTATAAGCCATAGAAAATGGAAGTAAATAGAACGGCAATAATAACATACTTGCTTCAAATATACTCTATCTAGTTCAGTAGCGGCATTCGCGCCTTAAACTCTTTCTGTCACTGTCACTTACAATCACGGTGGGAATGATAGAATGAGCTATACATATTATGCGCTCAGTTTAGCAGAATATTGAGAAGACACCCTCAAACGCGCTATCAAAGTTTCAAAGAATCTGAGCATATACAATAGTACAAAGTTAGCATTCGCACCGTGGTCCCCTGGCAGTGACATCGCCTGGCAGGAGGGTTCACGTTTTTCTCCAAAACAAAAAACAGTAAGTCATATGTCTATAAAGGTATACCATACTAGAGTAGGGGAGACATACGGCTGCTTGTAAGTGGAAATGTCCAAAACTTAGCGACATAAGATTATGTTACCTTATCTGTGTCTCTCTACTAACGCAGACGCATTAAAGAACTTCGCGCATTTGCATTAAACTATTTCAATACCTAAAATTGTTTCTCGCTAATTGCACATGCGCGAGAAGAGAGATAGAGAAGGTAACGCAATCGTCTCTCTTTTTAACCGAAGGACAATTGGAAGCCTGGCTTCCCTGCTCTAGTACAATACCTCTGTAGCGGCGCGATACCTACAGTGACATGAGCGCGCCTCACATGCAATGCTGACCGCGCGTCACGACGCAAGTAGCGAGTGTAGTCAACAATAGAACACGTCACACGCGTCACACCGAACTGGCCAATCGGAACACGTATCCTCAAACGCGCTATCAAAGTTCTTCACAATCTCTACATATATACAAACGGTCCGCAGTCCACATTCGGACTCTTCAATTGTAACCACGCTTATATCTAGTTCTTGTTTTATTTTATTCCGATCAACTCTCCAAATTGGTCCAAACCTCCAAACCTCTATGCATATGTCTGTCTGCCTCGACATCTTCCTATCCTAATAGCACCACTGCACCACCGTCCTGGCTCGAGAGCGGCCTATACGTCGAAACGCGGTCGCCATTCGAGGAGCTGCGAGCGGCGGCTGTGACGCAACAAGCTACAACTACAAGACCAAGGGGCACTCACTGAAGAGCAGCAGCGCGCCGGTCACGACGGCGGCGGAGGTGGTGGTGGCCGCCTTGCCGCCCAGCCCCAGCGCCTGGCGCGCCCAGCCCGCGCCGCCCACCGCGTACTCCGACCGGTACCTGCCGCACACACACACACACTCACACACGGGACGACGTTTATCTACACGTACTCGTACATATAAAAGGGCGTGCGCTTTCCGGGAGTGCCCATTAGTTACTGGCGTTTGTCGAGGTGAGGGACGACGACCATTAATCGCGTGGGTTTTTACGGGGGAGGGGGTCCTAAATGAACCTTGTCGAATCTCACACGGGGAGGGGAGGGGTCTTGGTAAATATCACATGTTGTCCTGCGAGAAACGGTGTAAAATTAACTTAATAATATGCATACGTAAATTGATAAAGTGACGCCAACAAAAAGTAAGTCATCGTAGTCCAAATGGCGGAAAATAGAAATCTGTATAAACACAAAATATGCGATTTCAATACAAAAAGTATAGCACAAGGCTGCTTTTCCGCCAGAGATGTGCGAGGATGCGTAGCGAGGGATGCGTTTTTGAAGAACCGATAGAATTGCTTCATTTACCTAGCCTCGCTCCGCTAAGCCGTTTCCACCAGAGCTGTGCTGAGCGAGGCTAGGTAAATAAATAAATAACGCTTCACACTCATAGCCCCACACTAGGATTCCCTGTGTCGTGGGCGCCATGGACGCACACAAGATGAGAACACAACACACCCAGACCAGAAACAGAAATTCAAATTCATCATTCAAATCTCTGCTCTGCTGGGAATCAAACCCAGGACCCTCCGCGCAGCGCCTTAACCACGCGCCACTCGGGTCGTCAAACGATCTGGGTCGGTAAACGAAGCAATTCTATTGGTTGTTCACAAACGCATCCCTCGCTACGCATCCTCGCACATCTCCGGTGGGAGCGCTACCAGGCTCACAGTCACCTGAGCACCACGATGCAGACGGCCACCACGGTGTAGGAGAGCAGCGTGCCGATGCACATCATCAGCACCAGCTCGCCCAGCGGCAGCGCGCCCGCCAGCACCGCTGCACACGACACCATCCTCATATATCCGTTTTTAAGATTGGATGCAACACTTGTCCCACTGTTGGGCGCGGGTTGGGCAAAGGGACATCTAGAGCGTGGAGTGAGCTCCGAGCGTCCCTTTGTTGTGGGCGGATTGGTCGAGAAACGGGCTAGTGGCCAACCCGTGTTGTTATCTTTTCGACACTACCGAGACCGACGGCTCCGAAGTGCATTTGATTCGCCACCACCGGCCACCCATATGATACAGGTACTGACCGCGCCCGAATGACTCAAAGAAACCCATGATACTAGATAGCGTTAGATACTAAAACCTACCCACACGCGTTACGAGAAATCGTTACGATCGCACTGTGCCGTTTAAACTGCACCGATAATCGAAACGTGTGTGTGACAAAAACTGTACAGTTTTTACGATTTTTCAACGAGTATGGTCTGTAGAGCGGTGATAGCCCAGTGGCTTAGAATTCGACCTCGAATCGAGGGGTCCGGGTTCGGATCCCAGTGGCACGCACCAATGACTTTGTAAAAAAGTTATGTGCGCTTTATAAAATTAAATATCACCTGCTGTTACGGTGAAGGAAAACATCGTGAGGAAACCTGCATGCCTGAGAGTTCACAAAAAAAATGTTCTCAAAAGTATGTGAAGTCCACCAACCCGCAGTAGTGGTGCGTGGTGGACGGCGGCCTACATCCCTCTCATTGTGAGAGGAGACCCGACCCGCCAGTGGGTCATTAATGGGTTACTGACATGGTCTGTAGGGACGCACGACTTATCTGTACAATTCGACTGCACGGTTTTATCGTACAGATGAAACTGAACGTGTGTGGTAGGCTTAAAGAGTGATTGGGATTAGGTTCATGAGATTATCGCACACAACCACATTACACAATCAGTACCTACGAGTACCTCGACAATTTGACTACGTAATTAAATATTGACCAATAACAGCTGCGGATAGTAAGGTGGCGATGACCGGAGTCTTCTTGCAGTTGAGCTTGCCCAGCGCGCGGCACAGGAGGCCGTCCGACGACATCGCGTAGATCAGCCGAGGCAGCGGAAACATCGAGCCGAACAGACTGGAACACCATACACACCATACGAGTACGAGTATATTATTACCAAGTTTAAAAAAATAAAGAATTACCACCCCTTTTTAACTCTTAAGGGGAAAATTTTTGACCAATCCGTTGTCAAATGACATCTACAATTATTATTATTATACACTGTAAAATCTAAATCCTCTCGAAATCTCTAGAATCAGTGGTTTAGGCTTTTATAATTATAGAGGTTTTACGCTTTCACGCAAAAACGGCTGAACAGATTTGGATGAAATTTGGTACGCTGATAGATCATAATCTGGATTAACGTATGGATACTTTTTACACTTCTCTGCACCAAGTTCCAAAATCCACGCGGGCGAAGCCTAGTGTGACGTAGGTACTAACGACTGACGCTCACGGTAGGTACTAACAATGTGACGATACGATAGTGTTTATGTTCGCGGCACTGATGTTAATGTTAAATAGTCAAACGTCAACTCCAACGTCAAATAGGACACAAATCCTATCAGAGGTGTTAGATTGCAGTGTTCCTACTCATGAGGTCGGAGTTCGCCTCAAATAACTCCGGCAACCATATTATTACCATATTATTATTAAACCGAAACACGCCGTGCAGAACATGCTGCTTTACGACGGGTTAAGAGGCCGGCGGTACGGCAAGGAAACACCTCTGTGGTCTGTGCTCGATGTTCAATACGCAAATTTCCTCCGAATTTCTGACACTGTCTTACTACATCTATACTAATATTATAAAGAGGAAACATTTGTATTTTTGTACGTTTGTAACGAATAAACTCAAAAACTACTGGGCCGATTTCAAAAATTCTTTCACCATTGGAAAGCTACATTCAGCCTGAGTAACATAGGCTTAAAATAAAAATAAAAAAAAATAAAAAAAAATTCATTGGCAGAGCGAAGCCTGCTGGGTCAGCTAGTCTTTCTATAAAGAACTATTAGGTATAAAAAGACTTACTTATCACTTCGCCGCATATTTATCACAAAAGAACAATCCCAAATTTATATTATTCGATTTGATGTTTTAACTAAGTACGTAAAACCATGCGTAATTAAAGTTTACTATAAAAGTCTCAATAGTGAATGTTTTACGAATTTTAAGATTTTGAAATCCGTAGGTACCTCCTCTCACTTCTTTGGATCTCTTCTGAATGAAAATAAGTTCGATATTAAAGTTTACTATTTAATGTCTTAATAGAGAATGTTTTACGAATTTTAAGATTTTGAAATCCGTAGGTACCTCCTCTCACTTCTTTGGATCGCTTCTGAATGAAAATAAGTTCGAGGAAACATTTTTTGCATTATAAAATTATTTATTATTTATTATCATACACCTCCGTAATGTGAGAAAAACGTGAGATTTCTATTATTTTGCGTTCCGCTTCGTTGAACGTAAAATTGTGTTTGTGAACATTATATTTCACTGATTTCTGAATGAGTAGATATATAATTATTTTAATAAGTAGCAGATTCATAGTAGCTCGCCCGGACTGGGGAGGTGTGGTTGCCGGGGAAACTTTATTTGAGGCGGACATCTTAGCCCTCGTGTAGCAAGGACTTCAGATAATATTAATTCGAGGTCGGGCATGGGTTCCACTTTATACAAACCACCAACAAATAAAATTGAGTTCTCTGAAAAATGCACGGCAAACCAAAAAATTCATTCCAATTGACTATTCGTTGTGTTTTTGAACCAATGAGCGTGCAAATACTTGACATCGACAACGTTTGGCGCCGTCATAGAAAACAGAATTCTGTTTTCTATGGGCGCCGTCCTTGAAGGTTTATTTATCTGGCTATAGTTGCCGTCACGAGTGGTGAGCACATCTTTCATTCGGTCGGTGTGACATTGACTGCGCGGCGGTGCACGCGATTGGTTCGACGGTCGTCAGTTCGTCAGTGTGCGTCGTCTATTGGTGCAGCACGTTTGTTCGTCGTACATTGGCCGCAAGTATACAATATCCCTACCACTGATAATCTGTGCTCCCGACTCATGACGGTTACTATATGAGTCAATTGAGATATATACTTTTAATTAACTGTCGTAAACACTACCCCTTCATACATTTCGTATGGCGAACGCACGGGATGACGTCATGGCTTCGAGTCAACTGACAAATTTTTTATTGCTCTCGCGCTGAGAAAAATTCATTTTTTAGACACATTGGAAGGTGAACTAGACTTTCAGATAGTCGTGAATGCAGTCTCTTAGTAGAATTACATTTTGAAATTAATTGTGAATGGTGGAAACATCTAAACAACCGATGGGGAAAAAAGGTCCTCGAATGGTAAAAGGAGCACAGGCCGCCCTCCCACCAGGTGGACTGACGACCTGAAGAAGACAGCGGGCAACCGTTGGATTCAGAGCGCCCAGGACCGGGCGGAGTGGCGTCGATTAGGGGAGGCCCGTGTCCAGCAGTGGACTGGCAAGGGCTGAAAGGAAGGAAGAAGGAAGGTGGAAACATCGCCATTAAGAGAACTTATTTTGATACCTGGCAGAGATGCCGAAGACGGCTCCTACGGAGACGAGCCAGCGCGCCCAATCCAGGCCCACGTGCGAGAACACCGTGGCCACCGCCGCCACCTCGTCCTGGAACACATTACATCGTTTGAGGTTAAACATGTGACCTCAAAGTTAGTTGAGGTGTCTGTGTCTGTTATCTCTTAGTGGGACATCGTTTAGTTAAGTGAGGCGATTTTACTGGTTGTTTTTGTTTGACCCCCCCCCCCCCCTTAGTAAGATGTCGTGAGAATTTCCTCGAACCAGTCCCCCATTGCCTAATCTCACGATGAGATTTCACAAAATGTTTATATTTAATGAAGGTAAATAAAAAAATTAAATAGTCTTCTTTTGAAAAGTTTAGAATATCATCATCATTTTATCTCATATTTACAGGATATTTGCCAAAGCCCCTGTAAATATGTAAGATTGTATGGTTTATCTTGATTTTCTCGCTGCCCTTCCTCCATAAAAATCACGTAATTAATTTGCGCCCCCTAAATGTTGTTTGTGCTACCTCAAACAAAATATACTGCGCGGTTGGTTCACGCGATTAGTTCGCCAGTCAGTGTGCCGGTGTGCGTCGTTCCATAGTCTAACGTGTGTGTTTTCGACTGCTGTAGGTACATTGTGTGATAGCACAATATCTCTGTCAGTAACCCATTAATGACCCACTACAGGGTCGGGTCTCCTTCTCGTAATGAGAGGGATGTAGGCCGCCGTCCACCACGCTGGCCCACTGCGGGTTGGTGGACGAACATACCTTTGAGAACCTTTTTTTTCTGAACTCTCAGGCATGCAGGTTTCCTCACGATGTTTTCCTTCACCGTAACAGCAGGTGATATTTAATTTTATAAAGCGCACATACTCGTAACTTCATTGGTGCGTGCCACTGGGACTCGAACCCGGACCCCTCGATTCGAGGTCGAATTCTAAGCCACTGGGCTATCACCGCTCTACCGTACAATATCTCTACCACTGATCATCTCAATGTGTTCACGACTCGTGACTGTTAGTATTAGACAGACCCACAGAATACATAATAGTACCTACACTTGTACAGAAGGCCCACTTCGAAAAGTCATTTAAACAAATATACACTCTAGCTACGATACGATTGAGTTCAATTCGTCTCTTTCTAGCGCGTAAGTGTTACCTTTTCCACTTTCCCGTTACATGTTGCGTCTCTTTCTAGCGCGTAACTGTTACCTATTCCACTTTCCTTTCCCCCAGTGGCTAGCCGCCTGGGATGGGCCGCTGCGCTTTGATACCTACACGCGGAGTGGGACGGGCCTGGCGGTATTTATTTATTTGTGAGCGGATGGCAATGGGGCGATATTGACACACACGATAGCTGTCACGTGTGTTCCTTTATTGGACCTAGTCATACTGCACTATAGACTAATTCATACTTATTTTTAAAAGAGTGCTGGGGGTTTTTTTCGCCCGCTTTTTCTCCCAGTCCACGTTCTGCCTGAGGGGCGACCAAAGCGGATGTTTGTATAATGTTAAATGTATGTTGTTTTTAACCCATTAATGACCCACTACAGGGTCGGGTCTCCTATCACAATGAGAGGGATGTAGGCCTTAGTCCACCACGCTGGCCTACTGCGGGTTGGTGGACTTCACATGCCTTTGAGAACATTTTTTTTTGTGAACTCTCAGACACGCAGGTTTCTTCACGATGTTTTCCTTCACCGTAACAGCAGGTGATATTTAATTGTATAAATCGCACATCGTGCCACCGGGATTCGAACCCGGACCCCTCGATTCGAGGTCGAATTCTAAGCCACTGGGCTATCACCGCTGTAATGTTAAATGTATGACGTTCATTAAGTGTGCATAAATTGTACCTAATAATGAATAAAAGCTTATGAGTTGGGTTGGGTTGGCTGGTGTGTGGTGTGCGGTGCGTGGTGTGCGGTGTGCGGTGTGCGGTGCGTGGTGTGTGGTGTGAAGTGTGCGGTGCGTGGTGTGTGGTGTGAAGTGTGCGGTGCGTGGTGTGCGGTGTGCGGTGTGCGGTGCGTGGTGTGTGGTGTGAAGTGTGCGGTGCGTGGTGTGCGGTGTGCGGTGTGCGGTGCGTGGTGTGTGGTGTGAAGTGTGCGGTGCGTGGTGTGTGGTGTGAAGTGTGCGGTGCGTGGTGTGTGGTGTGAAGTGTGCGGTGCGTGGTGTGTGGTGTGAAGTGTGCGGTGCGTGGTGTGTGGTGTGAAGTGTGCGGTGCGTGGTGTGTGGTGTGAAGTGTGCGGTGCGTGGTGTGTGGTGTGAAGTGTGCGGTGCGTGGTGTGTGGTGTGCGGTGTGTGGTGTGTGGTGTGCGGTGTGCGGTGTGCGGTGCGTGGTGTGTGGTGTGAAGTGTGCGGTGCGTGGTGTGTGGTGTGAAGTGTGCGGTGCGTGGTGTGTGGTGTGCGGTGTGTGGTGTGTGGTGTGCGGTGTGCGGTGTGAAGTGTGCGGTGCGTGGTGTGTGGTGTGAAGTGTGCGGTGCGTGGTGTGTGGTGTGAAGTGTGCGGTGCGTGGTGTGTGGTGTGAAGTGTGCGGTGCGTGGTGTGTGGTGTGAAGTGTGCGGTGCGTGGTGTGTGGTGTGAAGTGTGCGGTGCGTGGTGTGTGGTGTGCGGTGTGTGGTGTGTGGTGTGCGGTGTGCGGTGTGCGGTGCGTGGTGTGTGGTGTGAAGTGTGCGGTGCGTGGTGTGTGGTGTGAAGTGTGCGGTGCGTGGTGTGTGGTGTGCGGTGTGTGGTGTGTGGTGTGCGGTGTGCGGTGTGCGGTGCGTGGTGTGTGGTGTGAAGTGTGCGGTGCGTGGTGTGTGGTGTGAAGTGTGCGGTGCGTGGTGTGTGGTGTGAAGTGTGCGGTGCGTGGTGTGTGGTGTGAAGTGTGCGGTGCGTGGTGTGTGGTGTGAAGTGTGCGGTGCGTGGTGTGTGGTGTGAAGTGTGCGGTGCGTGGTGTGTGGTGTGCGGTGTGTGGTGTGTGGTGTGCGGTGTGCGGTGTGCGGTGCGTGGTGTGTGGTGTGAAGTGTGCGGTGCGTGGTGTGTGGTGTGAAGTGTGCGGTGCGTGGTGTGTGGTGTGAAGTGTGCGGTGCGTGGTGTGTGGTGTGAAGTGTGCGGTGCGTGGTGTGTGGTGTGAAGTGTGCGGTGCGTGGTGTGTGGTGTGCGGTGTGTGGTGTGCGGTGTGTCAGGTGTGTCAGGTGTGTGGTGTGCGGTGTGTGGTGTGCGGTGTGCGGTGTGTGGTGTGCGGTGTGCGGTGTGTGGTGTGCGGTGTGCGGTGTGCGGTGTGTGGTGTGCGGTGTGCGGTGTGTGGTGTGTGGTGTGCGGTGTGCGGTGTGCGGTGTGTGGTGTGGGGTGCACCTGCAGGTAGTAGGGCAGCATCAGGGTGAGCACGGCGGCGACGCCGGCGTACGCGAGGCACGCGGCGCCCAGCACGCCCACGATGGCCAGCGGGAGCGTGCGCCGCGGGTTGCGCACCTGCCAGTTACAATACGGTATTACGGCCCGTGTCACAAAGCTTTTTATATGAATTCCTAAGTCATAAAAAATTGTAAAAAAATTTTTTGCAAACAAATATTATGTAAAAAAAGACTCTTCAATTTAAATTTCAAAAATCCCCGCGAAAACACGGTCTCGGCCGTCTCGGCGCTGCCGCCATGCTTGTGACGTCACTCGCAGTGTAAACAATACATGTCAGTAAAGGAAGAAAGTTATACTCCATTGTTTATTTACACTGCTAATGACGTTTACGCCGATAGCTTTCATGGCGTATAGCGTTTTTGACATTTGAAAAACATATTAACAAACCTGAATTTTAAAATTGAAATAATAAATGTATACTTCATTTTTTAGAACAGAAATCACCATTTTTCACTTGCTTTTAACAAAATCTATCAATATTGCATGATTTTGGATTTTTCCTTGCATGGTGCGAAATACCCTATTGTTAGGTGAGCTATTCGCATAGAAAAGCACGTGCCTATAAAACACGGTAATAACATACATTTCTTCCAAATCCACGTCAACTAGCGGCAATACGCCCTAAAGGCCCTAAACTCATTATAAATAAATAAAATAACGCTTCACACTCACAGCCCCACACTAGGATTCCCTATATCGTGGGTGCCATGGACACACACAAGACGAGAACACAACACACCCAGACCAGAAACAGACATTCAGATTCATCATTCGAACCTCTGCTCTGCTGGCAATCGAACCCAGGACCCTCCGCATAGCGCACCGGTAATATGTTACATAACACCGGTAATAGGTACATTATATCATTCGCAATAACAGCCGCAACCAGCGCTGTAGAATGAGCTATTCATAATATCGAATTATGACTTATTCGTATATTAGCTCATTCTGAGTCATTCTATTAATTTAGTTGGTCAGAATCGAACTCGTACAGGTGTACGAGTTCACTTGCTCTGTGTGTGTGCGTGTGTGTGTGTTCTATGGCGGGCAGGTGCCCGGCCACAGCCCTTCTATCTAGGTAGTTCCTAAGGTGGATTAGATTTCGAAAGTACCCTAAGCAACCCTCACAAGCGTCCTCATAAACTTTAAAAAGCCATAGGAGTAGTAGTAGCAGTTCAGTATTTTTGAAGCATATAATTATTCATTTTATTTATACTACACAATTTATACTAAAAACTTTTGTTTTAACCTCGCTCCATAAGCATATGTGTATATGTGTGTGTGTGTGTGTGTCAGTGTGTGTCTCTCTCTTTCTCTCTCTCTCTCTGTGTATGTGTTCTATGACTGGCTTGTTGGTTTAATGCGGTCTTAACACGCCGGAGGTCGTGGGTTTGATTCCCAGACAGGGCTTTACAAGTCACCTCCTCCCCCGCCGCGCTGATGGAGTCGAAGCCCACGAACCCGTAGAAGCAGACCGCGGCCCCCTTGAGCGTCCCCCACACGCCGTACGGGAAGAAGCCCCCCGCGCCCCGCCCCTCGGGCACCTGCTCCCCGGGGATACTCCAGTTGCTGGTGTTCGCTGGAACCAAGTGGAACGAAACGATCTATTTGGGGCATTTTTAAAAGTTTAAAAGTGTTACGTGGAGTATTTACTAATAGTTTGTGACCAATTAATAGTCTGTGTCGTCTAAGTCTTCCGTCCTTGTCGCCCCCTCGCTCTCTCTCTCTTTCTTCCCTTGTTTCTTTTGAAAGTTAATTTTTTATAATTGTCTTTTTAAAAAATATTAAGTGTCGTGTAATAGTTGGCTTTCGTTGGCCTAGAAAAAATAATTCATTTGAAGTTACCAGTAGGATTCAACGTTTCCCAATTTAACTGGGAGTTTATCTACGACTTATTGAAAGAACAAAAGTAGAAAAAAATGATAATTTTTGTATAGCGTGGTAAAGATTTTTTTTAATTTTGGGTTGAGATAATTTTCTATTTTTCAAATAATAACGACAATTGCTATACACAAACACCCAAAGGAATATTAATTTATTTTAGTGTTTTAACATAAATAAATGTGGAATGTCTTCTTCAAAATTAATATTTTAAAAATTAACATCATAAAAAAATGTGGTCAAGATTGTGCCCTTAACCATTTATGTGTTCCATCCTTGTCAAGGGGAGTGCTAACCGTCTCTCCTTTCAATAGACACCTGGTTCATTACAGAACGTTTGCTTATATACTGACTGAGTAAAAAACTTTGATAGCGTGATTGAGGATTTCACTTAAAAACTGTAAATTTTTATATAAAACATGCGAAATACTTATCAAAATTATTGTTTTAAGCATTTTTTGGTTGAAACACAATTTTCTCTTATATTTTTACTCAATGTTATTGCTTCCAAAACATATTTCGACAAAAATGTTCTGCGACGTGCAATCAGCGCCATCTATTGACAAGTTTTGTAACTGGCGCTCTAAGTTCTGTTCTTCGTGATTGTTAGTTCTCTTTTAGTTTTGTTCTTTTATTTTATGGATACCTATTTATTTACGATATAAATTTATATTATAATTTTATTACGATATAAAATTATGTGTTTTTCGTGACATTTAAATTCATACCGAATACGCGCCACTGCTTACCATGACAGCATAAAATTCACCTATTTTGTGTCGTTAATTCAGTTAAAGTATGATTTGTGAGTGCTAAACACATAAGTTTATGATGCGTACGATTCTTATGATTACAGTTCATATTGCCTGAATGTCAATATTTAGTTTTACCAGAGAAATAAAATCATTGAGCACGGCGGCTCCACGTTAATTCTTGAAATGCCCACATCAATATCTGCCTTCAATAAAGTAGTCAGTGTCAAGATGTGCAAGTTTCGCTCAAAAACATGACATTGTGATCTGTAGATGATCACTGATCACAATTGGCAATTGAAAAATTTCTAACATTTCACAGCGATGGCGCTTAATATTCTACTTTAAAGCGTTAACCTCACCCATATTCGTGCAAATAAATGATTTTCATTTTTCATTACTTATCAATATGCGTAGGTAATATCTGTCGCAATCTTTTGGATAGGTTTTACCAAATTTAGAAATGAGAGGATATGCGTAGGTAATATCTTTCGCAATCTTTTGGATAGACATTTAGAAATGTGATTTTTCGACTTACACATGAAGGCTCCGGCGACGATGACGAAGAGGACGACCAGCACGTTGACGGCCGCGAGCGCGTTGTTCACCAGCGCCGACTCGCGCACGCCGACCGCCAGCACCACTGGACAACAACATTACATTACACAATTAAGCAAACACCTAAAGACAGAGTGATGCCTCACTAAGGCGGTGGGAAGCAAACACCTAAAGACCTAAAGAAAAGACAGAGACTAGTGATGCCTCACTAAAGCGGTGATGGCCCAGTGGAATTCGAGCCCGAATCGAGGAGTCCGGGTTCGAATCCCAGTGGCGAACACCAATGACTAAGAAAGTTATGTGCGCATTAATAAATTATAAATTAAATATCACCTGCTGTTACGGTGAACGAAAACATCGTGAGGAAACCTGTATGCCGTTCACAAAACAAAATGTTCTCACGCGGTATGTTCGTCCACCAACGGGCAGTAGTGGTGCGTGGTGGACGGCGGCCTACACCCTCTCATTGTGAGAGGAGACCCGACCCGCCAGTGGGTCACTAATGGCTTACTGACTGAATATAAAGAACGAAGGTAAAAATTTCCTACCATTTAACTAGTAGGTCTTTTAATCTGTAGCTAACATTGATAGTCCAGTGGCTAAGAATTCGGCCTCTTACTTGAGACCCAGGTTCAAGTCGCGGCACGCTTCAATCACTATCTCAAAAAGTTATGAGGGCATTATTTAATTTAATATCACCTGCTATAACGGCGAAGTAAAATATCTTTAAGGAACCTGCGTGCCTGAGCGTCATGCGAAGAGCATGTGAAGTCTACAAACCTGCAGTAGGCCAGAGTGGTGGACTGAGGCCTACATCCTTCTCATGGTGAGAGGAGATCCGGCCCAGCAGTGGACCACTAACGGGTTATAGATGCGTAATTTGCGAGGTCGAACGGATCATTCGTGCAAACGTTGCTACGTGTAAATGAAAATGTTCTCCAAGTGTTCTCACCTCCCAACACGAGAACAATGAAGAACGCCAGCAGGTCGAAGTAGGGGGAGAAGTGCGCGGAGGGGATGGGCAGCGCCGCCGTCATCCACCCCGACACGGACCTGTTCACCATCGAGTCCACGTACATGCTCAGCCCCCGGGCCACGCTCGCAGTGCCTGGAAACAGAATATTGGTGTAGCCATTGATATAACTATAGGTGTATAGCTAGGTGGAATCGCGCATGTGGTTTACACGGGTGACTAAACCACACGATTTTGGCCGCACGGCTAAAATCAACCGTCTAAATGGCAATTCGGCTAGGTCGCAAGCGTAGAAAAATGGCAATGATGCTAGATTAATAGTGCATGCGAAGACATGATTTCACGCCCCCCCCCCCCCCTCCTCCCGATTCTCGCGCCCTAGGCTGCAGCCTCATTAGATAAGGGTCAATCAGGCCCTGTTTACATGCGCGCTTCCGTGGCTTCGGAACGTTTGCTATACAATGAAAAAACAATAACAAAGTTACAATTTGCTTACCAAATAAAAGACAGTTTTCGTCATTCTTTTCACAAAGAAAATCTCCAACAAAAACAAACAAAGCTTATCCGCTAATTTCATTATATTTTAGCTTAACGTTAGCTGAGTGATAGCGCTAATCTACTAATAAATAATCGCAAATTGAACAATCTGATATATGGCATGCAAAAACAAAATTCTGTTCAAAACACATAATTTTGTATAGATCAGATAAATAAGGCATGACCCGGACACGTATAAAAGAAAAATGAGGAGGTTGAATGTTTAACGTGTCCCACTAGATGTTTGGAATTGTACTGACGCAGCAAGCAGGGACCATAGAAAAAGGAAACAAATACAACAGGTATAATGACATAATTCGTTCTTCACCCTTCACCCCCGTCCACACCCGTTCTATTTTCTTCCTATTTCTATAGCATAGAATAAAATAGAATTTATTGTGTAAAGCTTGAATTATTAATTAATACAAAGACGGACAAATCAAGTCAATAGTGGCAGGAACCAAAAATCATTCACAGTGGCTCCTAAACATCCCTTCCTACCTTTCAGCCCAGCCACTGCTGGACAGGAGCCTGGGCCCTCTGAATCGTATCGTAGGAGCGCGGCCTATGCTCCCTTTACCTACGTGGTCGTCAGTCGTGGTTATCAGTCTTGCGACCGTCTTGCACTTTAATTTGCAAACTTTGAGAGCTATGTCGGTCACCTTCGTTCTACTTCACGATACAAAATATGACTATCTTCTCACCAAACAGACCCTCCAGGATCATGTTCCAGCCGACGATGAAGGCCACCACCTCACCGATGGTCACGTACGTGTAGATGTACGCGGAACCAGCTTTGGGAACCCTGGCACCGAACTCCGCGTAGCATAGACCTGCAACCAAGATTTTGTTACGTGGTAGCTTCTCGTACCTTTTCCCCACTAGTTCGTTTGCAAGGGCATCATCAAGAGAGGAAGGAAAGAACAGCTTCCTCTACATAGGAATACAAAAATAATTAAAAAGAACTAAACCGACATAAGAGCGGTGATAGCCCAATGGCTTAGAATTCGACGCACCAATGACTTCGTAAAAAAAGTTATGTGCGCTTTATAAAAATTAAATATCACTTGCTGTTACGGTGAAGGAAAACATCGTGAGGAAGCCTGCATGCCTGAGAGTTCAGAAAAAAAAAAGTTCTCAAAGGCATGTGAAGTCCACCAACCCGCACTAGGCCAGCGTGGTGGACTAAGGCCTACATCCTTCTCATTCTGAGAGGAGACCCGACCCTGTAGTGGGTCATGAATGGGTTACTGACAAACCGACATCAAAAAAGTATGTAATAAATTTGGTGCATACTTTAGGCCTACTATTTTTTGAGGTTGGTGTCTTTTGTGTCAGTATTTTGCTCATCGAAAGTTATCAGCGAGATTATCACGTGAATCATTGTATGGCATTTCCAGGGCCGGATTTAGGGGAGGGCAACCAGGGCTACAGCCCCGGGGCCTCCACAAAAGAGGGGCCCCCACAATAGACTTCAGAAAAAAAATTAAATTAAGACTAGTACACTAGTATACAACTTTTCCTTCCATATTTTTTTGTGTTTTACCTTTACCTACAGTACTTTGTACAAACATGATTACATTAAATATGAACAGAAATTAGAATATATTTGTTCACGGCAATCAGTAAAATATCAAAATATCAAATGGCCCTGATAAGCATTTGCAATTCATTATTATTATTTATTCGAAAACTCAACTGAAAAAAATTATTGATTTTATTTGGAAAATAATTTGGGACCAAGGGGCCTCCACTCCTTTGTTGCCCCGAGGCTTCCAGACTTCTAAATCCGGCCCTGGGCATTTCTATATCAATTGATAGTTCACATGCAATCATCGATAACATTAAAATCGTTAATTATTCTGGAGAATCAACGGGCCAAACACGAACAGGTTTTACAAGCAAGACAAGTTAATTTAATAAAAGATACAATTTTTATAGCAAAATCACCTGCTGTAACGGTGAAGGTAGAGATCAAGAGGAAACCATGTAGGTTCCCTGAGATCTCCATAAGCATGTGAAGTCCATCAGGCGTGGTGGAGTGAGGCGTACATCCTTCTCATTGTGAGAGAAGACCTGACCCTGTAGTGGGTCATTAATGGGTTAAAGGCCGAGACTCAAACTCTGACAACTCATAAGTATAAGTAGGATAATTTTGCTATTTGAGGCATTCAGTTAATACTTAGTTCAATGATTGAGGTAACTTTTTAAAATTGGAATTGATTAGCCGACATGCAAGCTACCTGATGTTAAGTGGTTACTGCAGCCCATGGATAACCAGGTCGTACGAAGATGTGATGCTCAGGAGAACTAAAATGTTCTCTTCAAACTGAGAACCTATAATTTGCCAAATTCACTATAAAAACAGTTCCTTCCCTACAAACAACTTCTGTCTTCAACTCACAACCATTTGGATATCTGAAAGAGATCGGTTTTTAGCGATAAGACCGCCATTGGTGCACAATTCTCACCTGTCTATTTCTTTCTATGTGTTGTACAATTTGTGAGTTAAATAGTAATATTTATAACATTCACTAACCGGCAAACAAGGAAGCGACGGCAGCTATAAGGAAGGAGAGCACTATCGAAGGCCCAGCGAGGTGCAGCGCCACGGAGCCCACGATCACGTACACGCCCACGCCCAGCGTGCTGCCCACGCCCAGCGCCATCAGGTCCCATATCGAGAGGCATCTGAACAGTTGTGGTTTCAGGGTCATTTGAGATATTTTATAGTAGGTACTGTCAATAACGCAAAATCTTATTTGTTTTTGTATGACGACCTGGCTCATGACACCATTTTATTGTTTCCATTTTTTTGGCCGCTACATTTTGAAATTATTGGAAAAAGCCAAAGAAAAACTTCAAATGTTTGGAATTGAAAAGTTGTAAAAGTGCGCGCGTGCCTTATTCTGAAACGTGAACGTACATTTTCTTTTCCCGCTTTTTTTCACTTTTTAAATAGTAACCATTTAAGAGACGACAGCGCGCGCCTATTATTCCATGCCATTACGTAATTCCAATAATGTATGAAATAAAGTGATTTTTTTTTATAACAAAATAAATACACGGAATACAATATTGTAGTGAATATCAGATATTCATATGTCTAAGTGTCTCGTTGTTTGGCAATTACACAATAATTTATTTATACAAAAATCTGTTAGTGTGCACAAGCCAAAATGGATTAAAAATATTCTACCTACTTATAAAAGGTAGTAATAATTTTTTGTGTCATTACGATTATTCTGAAAAAGTTAGCTAGGAAATAGTATAAATAACATACTTAGTAGTACTTATCAGCCAAAGAGAATCAGAGCTACCTTCCTAAAACCATTGAAAAGTTGGACTTTGGCTTGATTGAAAAAGATGTTAATTCCGATAATGTTCATAGCTGTCAGTGGTATACCTCCTCAGGTTCCCCTCGTCCAGCTGGTGCGGCTCGAACACGCGCCTGCTGCTGAGCGCGGCCCACACGCGCGCGCCGCCCATGCTCATCGCTCACCCACCCGAAGCCACATTTGCACAGCTCGCACACGGTTCCTGCAACGATAACACACGTAAGGCAACACGATCTCCACCAAATCGCACTGGAGCAGTGTGATACGGCAGCATACATGATACATGAGCATACTCGATGCTCTTGGCGTCCCCCTTTCGTGGGGTAACAGTGAGCAGTTAACACGAAGCACGCATAGCCCCGCTGCTTGAGTACCTACATCGCATGGGGTCGAAAAGTTGAGCAACGTCGGGCGCAGTCAGTACATGGATGGGTGACCGCTTGTGGAGTTTTAGGTAGGTATATAAAGCGCTTCCGTGCTTTGGACAGCACGTTAAGCCGTCGGTTTTGCTTGTTCTCGAAAAGATAACAGTTAAACCTTGTCGGATCTAGTATGTGAGGTTTGAAAATATCCGACATGGGTTGGCCACTAGCCCGTTTCTCCATCAATGCGCATTGGAGTAGCGTGGTGGCATGCTCCAGATGTCCACCTGTTGTGAGGAGACACCCGTGCCTAACATTAGAACACAAAAGGGATTGAAGCTAAGGTAACCCGGAGTTTACCCCTGTAGCTTAGGAGCTGGATAAGAGTTTCGACATGTCGTGCCTAGAACGCTCTAGAAGTCGAGGGATGAAAAGATGGGTGCTCAAACCATCCAGCTAGCGACCTAGGGAAGTTAAGGTGTGTAAAACAGACTACTAGATAACGTGGAATTGATAGTAAATTTACCATTTGCGACTGCGTACCGATAAATAACATTATCTACCGTTCACAAGGACTAGCACAAGCTAAAAAGTTTCCTGAACTTAAAGAAACTTTCTTCTTTCAGAGGGGCTACTGGCGGCTACTGTGTATGCACTGCGAACTCCAATCGTTATGCCATCTATTTATTTTTAGGAATACTCACACCTAAAGAACCTTTCTTCTTTGTGATTTCCACATAAAATGTAGCTGATATTGTATATTTAAATACCTGCTGGAAAATACTTGGGGTATGACGCACTGTGATAACGATCAGATTTGTGCCATAATTGACGGCAATTTGAGATATCGCAGAGTTTTATGACATGAAAGGAACAGAAAATAAATAATAATATATCGGAATCGATACACCATTTTGCTCATAAGTATCGAATTAGAAGATCAGATTTTGTTCTCAGCTAGCTGATCGGCAGGCTTCGTTGGGCAAGAAATTAAATTAGGGGCGGCAAAATTTCTCCCCTTCCACAGAAAAATAGTGGTAAGTTAAAGGGCGGCAAAAATTACTGGACCCTACTTCGTTTTTTCATAATAAGTAGCTGGATAAGCGTTATACAAATAAGTGGTAGCACACAAAATACTAGTGTTTGGTATTGTTACATCCTGCTCCGAACTCATAAAGATGTGAATAAGAATCGCTTTTCCATGGAAGCTATTGGATGTTTTACTTAGGTGAAGTCCAATACCAAATTGTCTGAATTCTCTCTTACTTAGGTCACTTGCTCTATTAAGTAGTGAAAGCAGTAAACTAAAGTTCTAAAAATTAAAAAAAAACTAAGATCAATGCCACACACTTAGTACTTACATATCTGCACCTCTATGACTCTACGCAAACTCAATTTAAGATTAGAAAAATGACAAATTATAAAGTAGGTAAAGGTAAAAATGTGAATCAAAATTAAGGCTCAAGGTAAACTCAAACAGACTTGATTCAACAGTGTTGTGCGGAAATATTGATAACGTTATTTCAACTGGGTTCTCTGAGATTATCAACGTGGCTACAGTAGGTACCAATTCTAGGAGCAACTCGGTTATTCTTATCAGCGGGTTAACCTTTAACGCCACTCTTACAAAACTTCTTCGGATACAGCGAATTCCAACAGATAAAGGTGTTAAAATAACAGTTACAAAAACTAATGATGATACGATTGAAACAGATAGATTGTGTTTAGTTTTTTTAAGACACCTAAGTTCTGTATATGTTTTGAATAAAATAAAATATAGGTACTTTATTTTAGGTTATGCTGAAAATATGCCGGTTTACTATTCGGTTAATTAATATAAGTAAATAAAGAACGAATACATGAAAGATGAACCTGTTGAATTACTGTTTCTAAAAATTACGGATTAACCTGAAAGCTTAGTCATCAAATTATTTGGATTTTTTAACAGACTTCAAAGTTATATTATAATGGTAGTATATCAGTAGGTTATTTTATAATAAAAAGAGCAGGCAAACAGACAGACGGGCCACCTGATGGTAAGTGGTCACCGTCGTGGCTGTTTTAGATAGGTTAAGTTATGTTTAGCTATCTAGCTCTAGAGCGATAGCAACATTCAATTAAGATTAAATCCAGTCTGCATACTGTGCTCATGAAATCACGATCTTCACGCTTATTTCAGCCTTATCGACCCCATAAAATGTATCACAGACTTTCTACGTCTAACAAAGATACGCAAATATAATCGTATCGACGTTATTATTTATCTTATCTTAATATTCATTACAATTTCGACATACCTTTTACACCGCCATTTTTAACTATATGCTCATCTCAGTGTTTTGTAATTTTCGTACAAAACCTCGCAGCACGAGAGTAAACGAGAAACTAACAGATAACGAAGTTTCCTTTGATAAGATAAAAAAATAATCGGAAGATCTTTTCACTTGTTTCAAACGAGATATATCTAATCGAGCAGTGTTTGTACTACGCAATCCCGGTGTACCAAATGTAAGTACTATATATAATATATATATGTATAGGTTTAGGTACAGGTTTTCATGATAGTTAGCAATTAGCATTAAAATTTGTATGAATAAGTTCTTGCGGACTGATTTAGTTTGAGTGTCAGTAGGTGAAATATCATAGATAGAATAATGCCTGTTTGGTGAAAAAATGTAGTTTGTACCAATAAAATTGTAATTTAAATAGAGCCATTGAAGCATCCGCAGAGGTACCGCCACCCTCATAACTCGCCGTTTCATAAGTTGTTCGTCTCAAATAAAGTATCGAAAGAATTCGAAAGAGGTGTAACGTAACAGAACAGAAGTGTATGATGTATATTCTATGAATACGTTATTTTTACGTTACGAGACTTACTCATATTATTTGACTGAGTTGTTAAAGCAGCCAAACCTGTGTGAGGAAGAAATCTTCTTAGCTAATAGAGTATATCCGGCAAACACACACACACACGATAGCTGTCACGTGTGTTCCTTTATTGGGCCTAGTCATACTGCACCATAGAATAATTCATACTTATTTTTAAAAGAGTGCTGGGAGTTTTTTCCGCCCGCTTTTTCTCCTAGTCTACATTTTGCCTGAGGGGCGATCAAAGCGGATGTTTGTATGATGTTAAATGTATGACGTTCATTAAGTGTGCATAAATTGTACCTAATAATGAATAAAAGCTTTTGAATTTGAACATGCCTTCCTTACCCAAACACAGGACACGCAGCGCGAGCTATGAGGGCTCTGTCAGCTATAGCTATAACTTGTCATGTTGACAAGAGCCTAAAATTCCGTTGGAGGCACGACCAAGCCTCAGCAGCAGATTTAGCAAAGTGGCTGATGACATTCCCATTGTCTGTAACCCATCAATGGCCCACTGCAGATTCGTGTCTCCCCACACAATGAGAAGGGTAGGCCTTAGTATAACCACGCTATCCAAATACGTGTTGGTGGACTTCACATGCCTTTCGAGAACACTGTTTGTGAACTCTCAGGCATATAGAGGTTTCGAAAACGATTTTTTCCTTCGACGTTACAGCGAGTGATGTTTGATTTTTTAAAGTTTTATGAACGTTATTTTGGTGCGTGCCACTGGGATTTGAGCCCGGACCTCTCAAGTAAGCCAAGATAGTCACTGGGCTATCACCGCTTCAGACGACTAATATATTGACTAATAAACAAACCTCCAAGACAAGGATATATCCAATTAACCTCACGAAAAATCCATCTCGTCACTCAATATAGCATGTATCTAAGAGATACGATACTTCAACGTTTCAACACTCCAACGTTAAATCACACAAGTTAACACACACCAAAACCACCAGATCTTTTTATTCACTAACTGTAAATCTTCAAGGTAGGGCTCTTTTAACAAACCCCTTTATTTTCCAGGTACACTACACGTAAACAACTCGAGTTACACGTTGGAGAGACTGTTCGTACGAGTACCTACGTGAACGGTGCCGGTGTGACATTCCTCGGCACTGTCTTAGTTCTTATCAGATAGCATCAACCCCGATATCATAGTACCTACTCATTATCGCATTGTGTGTTTTTGAAAGACGGAGCGTGAATTACTTGACAGGTACGGCAGAACGCATTAGGCATTTACTACCGCTGTAGGTTAGAGCCGTAACTTGTCTGGGGAGGTAACTTACCGCCAGCCTCTTATCCCGTCGTCCTCATTCACTTTTTCAGGTAAACGGATGACAATATTAACCACGATATAAAAAGATAGCGTGAGTCAGATCTAAAATGTTAATTTAACTTAAAAAATTTTACACACTTAAAACTTTTTAACATACTCGTAGCTACTCCACGGCAGATTATGAGGACAGGGGAAGTTCTACCAGTTCTACAGTACCGTCTTTTTTATAGAAAAGCCCTTCTTACTTTCAAAATGAATAATATCATTCCCACATAGGTAGTAAAGTGCAAAATTGTAGACTTAATCACAGGTCACCAACCTTAAAACAAACATTTATCACGCCTAGGAATTAATTTAAGTAATTATTTATGACCAATGCAGATAACGATAGATACAGAGTGGTCGCTACACAGGTTGATTATTCACGCTCATAATTTTAACTTACTTTCATATTTCTATGCTAATTATAAGCGCCTACTAAAAGCCACTAGCAATAACTTTGTACGATGTCTTGCAAGGTTTTGCTAATGTTTCTTTTGTTTTTTCTGAAAAAATATCTGTAACATTAAACCTTTGACGCTGGCAATGGCAGATAAAAATTATAATAAAAATGTATGTATGTCCATTTATAATTTTTGTATTCTTTGTAATACTGTAAATTCTTATACTTTGTAATTATACTTACACAGAATGTAACTTTGTGTGATGTTCATAAATGTTCATAAAAGCGCCTTTTCTAAGTAAATAGTTAAATAATTCAATAGTGTATTAACCATTTCGTCCTAATGTTATGTTTTGATCGAAGGATATTATGTATTATATTATATAAGGGAAGATATATTTGTATTTATTTCTTTCTTATTTCATCATCCTGTTTCCTAGTATAAATACGGGTAGTAGTTTATAACCTACATTAACTTCTCTGGATTAAATTTGAAAGTCCAAGCGGGTGAAGTCGTGGGCTAGGGCTAGTCATAACATTAAAATTTTCAATATCTTTACAAGTACCATCTCCGTATCATCGCGGGTAAAAATATTTAAAACATTTTAATATCTGTCGGACACAGATTGAAAATTGTTTAATATTTTCACTATGTCTAGTATCAGGCCCTGTGGCGCAACGGATAACGCGTCTGACTACGGATCAGAAGATTCCAGGTTCGAATCCTGGCAGGGTCGACCTTCACTGGAATTTTCTTTTCTTATTTTAAGGCTTGGATTAAATTTATTTCTTTTATATTTAAATTTTATTGACACATAAATAATTATTTGATTTATTTATAGTTACTAAAAGGTTTACAACAGGTTTCACATAAAATTGTGAGCCGTCTCGTAATAACCTGTTGTTTTTTGTTTTTTATATAATAAATAAATCAATAACTAATATTGGTGGCTAACAAATTATGGCGCGAATTTTAATTGAAAAAAAGAACACATTTGGTCTACCTATAACCCAACGCCATCTGTTGTTAACTACCGGCTCTTCCGGCTCCAGAGTTGTTAAGACAACGCCATCTGTTGTTAACTACCGGCTCTTTCGGCTCCAGAGTGGTTAAGATGCGGAGGGTTCTGGGTTCGATTCCCAGCAGAGCAGAGATTTGAATGATGAATTTTAATATATAGTTCCTAATATAATGTGTGATATGTATTTGTAGGTCTTTGCTGGCAGCTTTTCTTGCATGCGTCCGATAAATGAAAGAAAATTTTAGATACATACAATCTCGTTACAGTTTTGAGCCATTGTTTGTATCTAAATATTAGGTACTCATAGCATATGTAATCTAAACATAAGATTGGAATATTTTCTTTTTTAATTAATTTTAGACACTTAACAAAATAGGTATTATATACCTACCGAATAATATTTTGTAAATGATTTAAATAGACCATCTTACCTCCTTTAGTTCATACTCATACTTTTAGTGAAATAAAAACCGATCGATGAACTAAATATCTCGGAGAAGTCCTTCATCTTACAACGGTTCCGTTTTGCCTTGGCTGTAGCGAAAAAAAAAAAGATTACAAAACGCTCGGCAAAAACAATATAACAAAATCGATCATAGAATCAACGAGTTTTTAAATCAAAAGTGAACGTCATATTGACTCGCGACTCTCGCGAGCGCATTTGTGAGATTGTTTATGCACCTACTCTGTGGCAGTCTGTGGTAGTTTTGTTTAAAAACGCGCGCGCGCCGCGCCGGTCGCAGTCCAAACAATAAACATGACTACCTCATGCGCGAAGTAAAGTTTCACACTTTTCAAAATAGTTTGACCCTATGACTTCTAGTGCTAGTATTAAAAATCATTTTGGTATTTAAGTGTTTATTAATTTGTGATACAATAGGATTTTGAGTTGGCGCGGTGAGTACAAATTTTATAAAAGGAAGGTAATATTGATAGGATTTATTACAAAATGAAAAGCGTTCTTGAAGTGGTTTTTCATGAGCGTAGGTATTTGCGAACAATTAGGGAGAGTTAAATTTGAGGTAAAAAATAATTAATATATTATATCAAGATTTATTTAAAACTCATGAAGACTGTACATCTGTCTTGCAAAAATTGTTAAGCAAAAAATTAACTAGGTACCTACTTACTTACTTTAGGTAATCAAATTGAAACACTATAAAATACCTTACCGAAAATATAACTCACAGTCTCCTGGCAGTTCTACACTACAGTTTTCATGTTCATTTTAAATACTTAGGCAGCACGTGAAAAACTATGTAGGTAATAAGGTAATAACCTACCCTCAAATCTTTCGTTCGAGATGTTTCCATTGGACAAGATATAGAACTAGGGTCCTCCAAAAAAGGTTGAAATACAACCGCCGATACTTTGGTAACGTTTCTTGAGGTTTTGTTTCGTTAGTTTAGGTACCTAGTAGTTAATTAGTTTTGACTCGAGCACGCGATTCGGTTATTAGATGTTGTGGCGACGCTGTCACGGTCACCAACAATCTCTGCGGATTATTATCAGTTTCTTAGTTTTATTTTATATAACTTACTGTTTGGGCAACCTCCCCTTTATTCGTTTGCTTTGTAATTTTAGATTTATTTTTTTTTGTCCCAAAAAACTTCTATATAATTATTAATCTCTCCGTCTCAATAATTCATACGGCCCAATTATCGTCATTATTTATTTACGTTAAGTAGGATACCTACCTAGCGAATAGTTGAGAGTTAATAATTGAGTAGCAGACGGACACTCAAATCCAACCCCAAATAAAGAAGAAATCCTTTCTGTGGTTGTATGCGAGTGTTTTTTCGTTTCAAGCGCCTCTGGAAACATAGGTACCTTGCCAGCCGAAGGCGGCTGAAACACAATGCGTAACGTATCGTAAGTAGTACATAAGAACATGCTCTTTTACGGCGTGTAGGCGTGTAGGCGGTAAGGTACCACGCGAGTATAATGGCCCCACCAACTAATATAATTATTATGTATCATTGAATATTGCTTTTCTGCGGTGACTCTGGCATCTGATCTAAATGTCAATTAGAATAAAAGAACTAATTTTATTGTTTTAATATGACAGATATTTGTGATAATAAGTCTATGCATTAACACGTAAAAATAAAGGTTGTTTGATATGTAACGTACGACAGTGCGATCTATTTGATGCGCTAATTTGTATCGCACGAGACCCCAATCACCTCCAGGCTACGAAGACTTTTTAATTTATTTTATTTTGTATAATTTACGAAATTTTTGACTCATTTAAATATAATTAGATAAGTACCTTATTTTCGTCTGAAATTCCTTTTTATAATAATATGCACGCGGGGTACCTATATTTTTTGTAAGTATTCCGTTGTTGGACATGGACTCTTCACAACAGGCGAAAACCTGAATATAGCCTGAAGCATATTGCTCCAACGTGAATAAGATTGATATTAGGCTAAGATTAATCCATGTCGGCCGTTTTTGAAATATCTAAAAGGTCTTCATACAAGGTTTTATGACTGTTGTCAATCGACAATAACTGAATCCTGCCGACACGAGGCCTGCAAATTCTGCATTTAATTACTGCTCTCTAGAAATCAGCGTTGTGGCTAGCATCCCTTTTGTCACATGGGATTGGGTACATCTGGCCTGCAAATTCTGCATTTAATTACTGCTCTCTAGAAATCAGCGTTGTGGCTAGCATCCCTTTTGTCACATGGGATTGGGTACCATCATTAAGTAATATCTGTCTTTTTATATTCCGATGGTGTCTTCTATGACAGATAAACATTTTTACTTTCTTTCTTTCTTTGTTTTGTTTTGTTATAGACACTGACGACCGTTTAACGTGGCCTGTTAAGTCCAGGACATTTCGAAAATTTTCAAACTTCAAATGCTTGATATACGTTTGAATTTCCAAATATGCTTACCTATGCCTATTGGCTATCTCCGTCGGGATGTTAGAAACTCACAACTTACTCATTATGCTTTTTGAAATTTCGATACTATGAAATCACTTAACTTACTTACCTATTAGGTACTAAACAGCCACTTCATTCATTAAATATCAATGGTACCTATTGCCTAAAATGGTCTTAATAATGTACAAAGGTAACTGTTCAACAAACTCATTTGTCGTGTCATTCGTCACTCAGCAATAGAGAACAAATCATCGGAATTTGTTTGCGGTTTCTGAATAACACCGCTTGTTACCTAAATGTTTTGTCGCGTTGTTAACTGTTTCAAAACACTGATCATAGTTGGTCAAGTATTTTTCTCCCTTCCTTTCAGCCCTTGGTAGTCCTCTGCTGGACACGGGCCTCCCCTAATCGACGCCACTGCACCCGATCCTGGGCGCTCTGAATCCAACCGCTAACGTCGGCTTAATATCGAGGCCTTTGGCGATGCGTTTTTCAGCGCCCTTTGTAGCCCGTTGTGGAGTTTAACGACGGTGACCGCTTTCGATCTGGTGACCTGCTAATAAAAAACTACTTGAATAAGGTTCAATGACACTTTTCAATTTCTTTTGAAAACCCAATAGACCATAGATTACATAGATAGCTTTTTGAGAAGATAGCGTTTAGCTCAAATTTGGCCTATGAAAAAACGTTTTAATTACTGCAAACGCATTGCTTTTTACGCTTGCTCCATATTTTTTCCAATGTCAATAACAGTTGTTGCCCAAGTGGTGCAGGAAGGTGAATGTTCAACAAACCCATTAAATTTATCGCGCGTTTCTTTCGTCATTCAACAATAGTAATAAAACATCGCAGTTCTATTTTCTTAAAGGTGTAAAACATTCCTGCGACAATGTTTACCGAACGTTATCGTATCGATAACAACCGGGAGCGAGGCTTAAAGTGCTCTCCGAAGCACGGAAACGTTCATTTAATTCGCCACTAGCGGTCACCCATCCAGGTGCTGACCGCGCCCGACGTTGCTTAACTTTTTCCATCGCTTGCGACCTACTCAAGCAGCTTAAAATTACAACTCACGCAACAGAAATGAGTGATTTGATCAAATCCCTAAATTGTTTTAGTAAGTGAAATTATATAATTTCCCTGCGAAAAATACACCCATGCAATTATTGTATGAAATATTAGTTTTCGTTTGCCACGCCACGCGTCTGACACGCTCAATGTCTGATTCGCGGTTGCGGTCGCCGTGACACCACTCCATTGCACGTAGACACTTGTGACAAGTGCCCGGTTGGCGGTCACCTGCAAGTGTTACAACACGAGCCGTGATGATGTCGAGTTGAGTTGATAATATAATTATTATCGTCTAGCATCTTCTGTAATGAAGTAGCCAACTAACTGGCAGCTTCCTAAGGGAGTGTTTCCACTTTGTGTGTTGCAGAGGAGCGAGCCGTGAATTAACCAACCACAGTGCTCGAAATCTCCTCCGCATCAGAGCCGCCTAGCGCCTGTGTAATGACTACCTATTCAAGTGGTCTTATAGTGTAGTACTCGTATGTCTATTGTCATAGCAACCAGGTGTTTTTCTTTCATCCTCTCGATCCCGAATTCATCAGAAGCACTTCTTCAGATCAAGATATATCAGAACATGTCCTCCGCTGATAAGAAAACCATCTATTATCGGCTATCGCTACTAGATAGGTAATTGACAAGTCCATTAGATATTGAATGATGTCAATAATTTTAAAATTTAATTCGACCACAAAGAGGTCAAGAAACTAATGGTTCCTATTATTTGTGTCGGAAGATAAACAATTCAACCAAGCAAAGAACAGGTTTATCTGGTAACCTTTTCGTTTAGATGGTTCGATGTTGATAACGTGATAATGACAGAAGGATAGTGCATTGCAATTTTAGCATAAGTGACATATTCATGTCCCTTATTCCCATTGTATAGATCAGATTAAAAGGATTTACTCGTAGATACGAACATTTATGGGTCTATAATTCGGATTTATATGGTCTATCCGGTCTTTGAAACCTTTAAACAATAGGTATATTATGTCTTACATTACGCAAATATTTTGAGTTCCTAATCAACAAACAAAATAACGAAGCATCTTTTTTGTACACCAAATTACGTTGTCACGACTTTACTTTTTTTATCGCTAGTTTGATTGAAGACATTTTAACTTGTGTATGAGTCATGAAGACATATTTACAGAAATATGTTGTGTAGCACAAACAAGTAAAAATTGAAGTACATGCTCATACAACCTACATATAGTAACCGTCATGAGTCGTGAGCACAGATTATCAGTGGTAGAGATATTGTATACTTTCGACCAAAGTACAGCAGCCGAAAAAACGTGCTGGACCAATAGACGACGCCCACCGACGAACTGACGACTGTCGAACCAATCGTGTGCACCGCAGCGCAGTCAATGTCACACCGACCAATGAAAGATGTGCTCACCACTCGTGACGGCAACTATACGATACATACGCTTGACGACCTGTGTGGCGCGCATAAGTTTAGAATTTGTGTTGTTGTTGTTATTGTTGTCTTGTGTGTGTCCACGGCCCCCACGACACAGGGAACTGTCTCCACAATTGCCATGTCGTCTTGTGGTCTACATTACATTTAGTCGTTCCGTCTGTCCGACATCCTGTGGGTAGGCACCCGTTCCCAGTTCCCGTGCAGTATCATGCGAGATGAGGATAGATTACGGAATGACGACCATATCTGGATGTTGGAGTTCTCGCTATGTTTAGAGCTTAGACCCGCTGTCCGGTATATAAATAGTTTAGGCAGAGACTACCCTGATTTATCAGCAGATCGTTGAATATGTAGGTAATTGTACAGCCTTTTCTGTAATGTGATGACATATTTCTTGTGTAACAGTCAACAATATTTTCTAATTTTCAATAACTAGGACAAGGACTAGATCCAACGTCGATTATTGCTAATGATTTCTGACAAATGTAGAGATTCCCCGAGTCAAATTGCATTTATAAATAGAAGCAGGAATAAGACGGTCGCCCACAGTCGCCGGCACATCCGATATCAGCCAGAGTACCGTTTCTGCTCCACTTGGTCATAAAATTCGAAAAATACAGAAGTCATGGTCCAAGTTCCAGTCAGCAAAACCGCTGTAGCGAGCCCGATATGTACCTTGCCGTCGGCTTCTTAACCCGTCGTAAAACAGCACGTTTTTCATGTCCTGTGTTTCGCCTGGGAAGGTATGTGTACTGGGTATTATGAGTACTGAGTAGCAAAGCACCTGCATACAACTTCATATACCTTGACAGCAAATAAACCGAGCCACCCGCCATCTGTACCTAATACTTATCAGATTTTACTTACGTTGTTACTTACGTTTACTTACGTTTATTTACGTTGTCTACTTCCTGAACAAATCGCATTAATGTTACAAGGTGGCTCGGTTTATTTGCCGTCCAGTATAGGATTTTTTCTACATTTGAGGTTGGATACGGGTGCCCATGGGCTTAGAAGATCACTTAACATCTGGTGACTTGCATGGCTGTTTGCTTACCAATTACTATTTAAAAAAATGGACAAGCCATAAGCCATGCATATGGCTCTTTCCATCCATCCATCAGGTCTTTGAAGTCTTCCTCAACTTGGCAATGTCTCAGCTTGTGACTAGCAGAAGGCGACATGTAGGTATGTAATCCTTTCGTCAAGACGTAGTGTAGTCGAGAACCTCTCTGATCATACACGTAAAATCACAGAAAAGTAGGAAAAAAATCTCATAACAGGGCCTTGCACTAAGTCCCAAAAGATGTCGTGCCGATATCGTGTGACATCAAACCGTACGTCACATCATGAACTCGCCACGACAAGGAATCTTAAATGTCTTCTATAAGGCACACAATAGATTGTCACGATATTTGACTTTTAAGCCTTTTTGACTTCATCACGGGTAAGACGCGACATTGCCGCGATACGAGTGTGAATGGGCATACAGAATCAGATCCAATAGATCTTCTGTAGGTCACCTACCTCATTGTTTTGTTAACTGACTAACGTTCGGTATAAAAACAAACTTCCCATTGAGAGCTGACAGGTATTGATAACCAGACAACTACCTACAACTACCTACTTACGATTCTTTGGTCTGTCTGCGATCTAAAAAAACAAAACAGAAAGTAGTTATGCAAAATATAAAATGTTTACATCCAATGTGCTAAATGTGCTTGAATTAACATTCGGAGGCTTCGGTTACCTTTTCTAGAATGAAACCTGTTTATTTGTATAATATGCCACATGCCACACAAAAGTATTGGTGTTGGAAATTATATAAAAAAATAATAGCTTTTTCAATGCCATTAAATATTTAATTGAATTTAGAATTAGTTACACATAATTATTGTATGCCCGCATCGCTCCAGATACTCGTAGTAGGTATTTAGGGTCACTAACCTCTAGACCAACAGGCCTAAGGCCTTTCTTTCTCATTATGAGAGGAGACCCGACCCTGCAGTGGGTCAATAATGAGCTAAAGATAAAGATGTATTACCTGACCCGGCACACTTTGTTCTACCAAATAAAGAAATTTTTACTATTTTACTCGCATTCTAATCAGATTTTCTCACCGTCTAAACCATCCTTGGACTAACCAAATATATCAAAACTAAAATGAGTCAAATCGATCCAATGGTTCTCGAGTTTTAGGGACACTAACAAACAGTAATTCATTTTTATGATATGGAAATATTTTCTTTTATCCGTTACCAGACATCGAATAAGTCATGTTCATAATGTACTGAATCAGCCATGAGTGTCACAGAACGTTTAAACGCAAGCAATTATATTATTCTGTGCAGTAGAAAAATGCAACTGTAGAAATATGCAATTGCTCCATCAGTCACGTTATTGTGGGGTGATTTAGTCACCCCACAATAACGTGACTGATGGAGCAATTGACACGCTGTAGCTGTTGAATTGAGAGTATTTAAGTGTAGACTGTAGACATTAACTAGAACATTAACCAAGAAGACAGCTAAATTTAAATACCTAACTAAAAATTGTATAATAAACCTTGCCTAGAGCTACGTCTCTTGTAATAATTATTTTGAAGATATGCTCACTATACAAGGAAGTGTACAATTACTAGTGTTCAATTAGCTTAGTGGGTAAGAACGCGGCCTCATAGTCAAGAGGTCCGGGTTCGAATCCCAGTGGCACGCATCAATGACTTTCTGAAAAGTTATGGAAGCCTGTTTGTTGGTTTAGCACATAAAAAATCAAATAAAAATAATTTGATTGAATCTTTTTACGTAAAATTAATTTCAAACCTACCTCTCAGCCTTTTTAAGTAAAATATTTAAATTAAAAAATTTTAAACTCATCAGTCTCATACACAAAGTCACAAAGGTCTTCTAAGCTTGTATATTTTATATTAAGTATTCGGTTTAAAAATCTTTATTTTTCATTCAGATGACTTATCATACGTACACACATGACAATAGTAATTAGTAGTAAAAATTTATACTCTTATTATTATCATTCACTGGCTCATTGCGATTATTAGGTAATCTACAATGTCAATTAGCAATTGAGTTGCTCAATACATAATTGTCCACTATAACTTAATAATTACCTACATACTGATGTATCGTATGTATACCGTTCTCGCCTTGGCATAGCTATTGATATCATAACTGCTGAATAATGATCATAGCTAATCGAAAAAATATATTATACTTGTTGATGAAGGCAAACTAGTAAAGCAGGGGCCAGGGCACGCTTCATTTAATCTGCTTGGTGATATTTATCAAACATAATAATATGACAATATTTTATCTTAATAATATACTTAAAATTCACGTGTCACAATGTGAGTTACCTTCCGAAACGGCTTGACCGATTTTTATGAAATTTTATACAACATAGAAGGTACCACTCTAACCTAACATTTCTATTTTATTTTTTGGACAATTTTTTATTTTTATTTTTTAATAATGTGTCATTAACTCCTATTTATTAACAGTCATTTTAGTCATTTAATAATTTTTCATCGCGCTCGATACTTATATGGCGAAACGTTTGCGGGGTCAGCTAGTTGTTTATAAATTTAATATACATATTGCAGTACCCGTATGAATATCAAATAATACAGCGAAGGTCTGTAAATAAGTAAAATCGCTTTAAAATCATTGGATAATGAAACAGAATATAAGTAGTATTTTGTTAATCTACTTTTGAAATAAAAACTACTAAAATATCAATTTTTTGACATTACACAATTAAGTAACAATAGTTATTTTTTATTTACTAAAATGTATACATATACGTCACTTTACAAGTCATATGTTTGCTGTCTTTATAGTACAACGTACCTATATTTTTCATAGCTATTAGTATTGTATTTGCAAGTGTATTTTATCTACATAGTTTTAGGTTACATACTATCATAATGTATCTTGGACATCTGAATAAAGAATTTGAATTGATATTGAATTACAATAATAATTGCCATTACATTGAATCGATTACGGAAAGTTAATGTTTTTACAGATGGTATGTAAGCCATTAAAATATTATAAAATCTGTTCATATAAAAAAATGAATAATATTTTTTAAAAACTTACTTTAAAATAATATAATACCTTCCAACAACTCGGTTGAAGTGTAATAGATATACATCTTAAAACAACTCAAGCATGAAACAATAGCGGCTTAAATCTTGTAATTATCGGTGAAGGATTATAGATGTGTACTTATTACTCTATCTTTCAAGTGGAAGACTGCTGAGACACAAGTGACATAAGTACCTACTCGTATAAGATACAGAATAATACGGATTATTTACTTACATCTTACAATATCGTCACCACTTAGACCTGTCACAGAAGTGAGGGATTTACCAATAGCATAGTAAAAGGAGAAAAATGAAGAGAAAAAAGAGAAAGGTATGTGAAGTCTGGTCTACATCCCTCTCATTGTGAGAGGAGACCCGACCCTGTAGTGGGTCATTAATGGGTTACTCACATGTACTCTACACTTTATTCTAACCTATGTTAAGGTCTTTACAATGTCACACCTGGATAAATATTATAGACTACGAACTCGTGGATTTATGTTTTACCTTTAAATGTAATCGATACCTACATTTGACTCATGGATTAAATTCTTCTGTTGGCAGAGCTAAAAGTAATTATTATTTAACGTCTTAGGTAACTATTGTAACCGGATATACATAGTTACTTGAGTACTTCCGTTACAACTGACATTTTCGCTTGTTTATTTAAAACTAGCTGACCCGGCAGGCTTCGCTCTGCCAATTAATTTGACTAATATCGCGAAGTTTATTTGTAGATATTGATAATTATGTTCTTTAATATTGTACAACATACTTTTGTTTTATTAATATTAATAGTTTCCGCAGCGCATGCGACGAAAGACGTTTTAGTGCACTTTTTTACACCTTGGGTTTTAAGTACTTACTTAAGTTTTAGTAAGGATTCCTAAACTTTTCTAGCACTAAATATAACGTATGTTACTCAGGCTGAATGTAGCTTTCCAATGGTGAGATTCCAGTGGAGAATTTTTGAAATGGGCACAGTAGTTTTTGAGTTTATTCATTACAAACATACACACAAAAATACAAATTTTTCCACTTTATAATATTAGTGTAGAAGAAAAGAAATAAAATTATATTAAAGCAGCCTCAGGGTGCTTAAATGAATATATGTATATATGCATTACATTATGTAATACTAAGGTTATACCAGTTATTATAATATTGTGCGTTACTACAATATACGAGTATTTGTCCAGGTATATTGAGGTATAACCAATCTATACTTAATATTATAAAACTGAAGAGTTTGTTTGTTTGTTTTTTGTTTGTTTGAACGCGCTAATCTCAGGAACTACTGGATCGATTTCAAAAATTATTGCATTGTTGGATAGTCCTTTTATAGAGGAACGAATAGGTATAGTATAGGAAGTATAGGCTATATTTTATTTTCAAAAAAATTAGGGATCCGTAAGGAAATTGAATCGAAAACCTATTTATGTTTGCGCTGCAAAAACTATTGACAATAGAACAAAATGATGTACTACGGGTTTGTAGGTCTTATTAATATCTACAAAAAAGTCTGCGATAGCACATATCTAACTATCATAGTTTAGTCACAATAACCGCTTTTACTGTTTACCCTTCTCTCACCAAGTTCTAAAATTCACGCGGGCGAAGCCGCGCGCACAGTCTAGTTATATTTGTCTATTTATAACCAAGGCACATCATCAAAATTGCATAAATTTAACGCTCCGAGGAATTTATAAGACATGTCAGTAACCCATTAATGACCCACTACAAGGACGGGTTTTCCATCACAATGAGAGGGATGCAGTCCACCTAAGGTCCGCTGGCCTGACGCGGGTTGGTCACATGCTTTTGAGAACATTTTTTTTGTGAACTCTCACGCATGCAGGTTACTCCCGCTATCGTATACCCATGGTAGGTAGTAGGTAGGTACTTATCTCGGGGCTGTGTGTATTTAGGGGCTACAGTGTCCACTTAATGTCAGAAGGCATCGTGAAGTGCGGTACGCATTGATTGACTAAAAAAGGTACAATCTCGCTAGAAATCAATCCCGTGGGTAGCTCGGCGAAGATTTAGCCAAGTTTATAATATTTAAACTGCGTAAAATCTGTGCAAAGAATATTGTATGTATTATGATGCTTATTTGGTGCCAGTTCCTTCGATTGGTGAAATCTCGTCGACCGGTTTTTTATAGCGATGCTAAGCCCGCGGAGCCGTGGATCGCCGTTTTTAGTGCGATGACCATTTACGGCTTAAAAGGATATGTTGAAAATAAGTAAAAGCTGAGGATAAATATAAATGTTATCGCGCCAAACGGGGCCAAGAAACTCTTGGTAACCTCAGAAGGAGTATTTTGTTACTGCTTAATCTTAACTTTATACATACGAGGTAGGTACCAGCAGTTCTGTAATCCTGTTGCCTGGACCATTTTTATCGGTACACAAAGTAAATTTTTCAAAATGATGGCTTTGTTCCCAATTCATTGCTGCATCCGACGTCTCAAGGATTGTGTTTTATGCTGCGTTTGCAAAAATCCAATGTTTTAGCTTTAGTTTTCATCTAACGCGGGCCTGATATTCCTTTCGTATTTTACACTATTCCTCATAGTGTCAGGTTTTCCCAACCACACATACTCGTACTTGAGAAATTCACCCTGTTTAGATATGACTGTTTATCTTATAGAACCCAAATGTATTCAGAACGTCAGTCGTAGTATTTCATATTATTTTGTTAATCTGTCTGATATCTTCCTATACTAGGTAATAGTGTTCATGCCCGGAGCATTAGATGAATGTTACAATGACGACAAACATTTTCCTTTTAAAACTGGTACCTTGACCTCAAGAACCTACCTACAAGGAAAATGTATTAAAGTAGGTTAAGAAAGGATAGATTTCACTGAACAACCTCGATTTCCTTCGTTCCCTTTAAGGAAACCAGCCTTTTGGCTATTTATACGCGGCTTTGATTAACATTGCATGTATTTATTGCCAAGAGATAAAAGGGACATTCGATGTAGATTAGTGTTCGATACTATATTAGGTATTATGTATATAGTTTCCTTAGGAGATAAAACTTATTTCCTTACTTACTTCCAAAGCTTAAAGGACCACCGATCGAAAATTGAAGGCAGGGCCGGGTCTCCTCTTAGGTACACTGAGAAGGCTGAAGAAATTAGCCCACCATTGGGCTAATGCGGGATAGTGAACTCCACATGCCTTTGAAAACATTATGGAAAACAATCAGACATACGGAATGCACGAAGCGGTGATAGCCCAGTGGCTTAGAATTCGACTACGAATCGAGGGGTCGGGGTTCGAATCCCATTGGGCTGACTTTGTAAAAAAATTATGTGCGCCTAATAAAATTAAATATCACCTGCTGTTACGGTGAAGGAAAACATCGTGAGGAAACCTGCATGAGAGGTCACAAAAAAAATGTTCTCAAAGGCATGTGAAGTCCACCAACCCGCAGCAGGCCAGCATGATGGATTAAGGCCTACATCCCTCTCATTGTGAGAAGGAGACCCGACCCTGTAGGGGGTCATTAATGGGTTACTGACTGACTCAGGCATGCATGCTTCCTTACGATGTTTTCCTTCACCGTTACAGCAATATTTAATTGCATAAAGGGCACATATCAGAAAGTCATTGGTGCGTGCCACTGGGATTCCAACCCGGACCTCTCGAATGAGAGGCCGAATTCTTAACCACCGGGCTATCACCGCACAATCAAGGTCTAATTCTTTGGTGTTTTATTTATTAGATACGTTGGCAACGTTTGTCATTCGGACTTTCACTGTTCCGTGCCGTTTGAATACTGATGGAGACCATGTATGGCATTGACGCAACTGCACTTGCATATTTCCTTTCTTTGTATGATAGATAGTTGGGTATTTATGTAACGGATGATATTTAAAATACGTGCATATCAGTTGGTCGGTTGGATTTCTAGGTTTCGTGATTGGATGTGTTTGTCTACCTTCCCTCTCTACTATTCCTGCCGTGATCATGAACACTATCGTCAAAGTATTCGTACGGTAAACGTCTGTCATTAGTATGTCATATGTCAGTGTGTCTGACATGTTATCATACTAATACGGGGCACAATTACTCCTCACACAGGTAACTCGCGGCGAAGATTGATAACTTTGACGTCACTTGACCAGTTGTTGACCTTTTCCTACATTCGGAAGTGAGCTGGAGGATGCCAGGATGGTCCATAACGCCACTTGAGTTAACCGTCCCTCTTAAAGAAACCTTCAAAATTATCAGTGTTTCTCTACTATCTATTATGCATGTTATATTAAACGGCATAAAAATTCGTTGGGTAGGTAGTTTTAAAGATCTAAGCAGTATAGCAGACAGACAGACAGCGGGAAGCGACTTTTTTAATACTATGTAGTGATTCATAAGTCCATTAGATATTTCTGCATAGAGAATCCAAATGTTTATTGGAAGTTTTTATAACCATTTCCTTCCTTCCTTCCTTTCAGCCCTTAGTAGTCCACTGCTGACATGGGCCTCCCCTAATCGACGCCACTCCGCCCGGTCCTGGGCCCTCTGAATCCAACGGTTTCCCGCTGTCTTCTTTAGGTCATCAGTCCACCTGGTAACCATTTAGTTTTCTAATTTTATTGAATTTAAAAAATGGATCTTAAATTCTCGCCAACTTAAGTATGTTAAGGTTGAACATCCAAAAACGTCTCTTTTGACCTCCTCGATATACTAAATCTGACCTTTCGAATCATGCCATACACGGTACTATTTATGTACGTAATAAAAACATAGATTTAGGTACTTTTTACCGACTTCAAAAAAGGAGGTTATCGATTTGACACGTATGTATGTAATATTCTCAGAACTGCACAATTTTTACATAATTATGTTGGTCTGTTACGGCTTCCTAACAAGTATACCAAATTTCATGGGTGCATGTATGTAGGTATGTATGTATGTAGATAATTATGTTTGTCCACGCATATCACCGAAACTAATTGACGGATCGTGTTCGTCTTTTGGTTTTTTGTTTGTTTGTATTTTGTTCAACTTAGGGAATGGTAAAAGTTTTATCAAAATCGCTCTATAGTTTCCGTGATATGGACTTAAAACTTAAAATTACGAAACAATATTTAAAAAAATTAAACCGACATCAAAAAAGTGTGAAATAAAATTTGTTACATACCTACTTTAGGCCTACTATTTTTTGGGGTTGCGCTCGCGCCATTTTCGATTGATTACGAATCTTAAACAGCAGAGTGTTCAATTAACAAACATAAAATATTCACAATAATAAAATATTCACCGTATTTTTATGTACGTATTTTGTATAAATAATCAAACTTTCCAATCCGATAAAGCGCAGGTCGTTGCTTTTGTAAACACACGTAAACAAGTCGTCTAATCCCAAAATCCCTCTGAAAACAATGACAGAGTAACCTCTGAGCAAACCGGCTGAATGACAAGAATTCTCTATAAATACCTGTCTCCAATACCTAGGCGACTAGCTGGATACTGCGGCGTTGCTTCTACGTAAAGTCTGCGGAAATTTGAGCTGATAAATAATAGAATATCTACAGTAATAAGAGCGAGCACCTCACATGAAATGCTGACCACGCAAGCAGCTAATATTGTAAGCAATATTTGTACACATTTAACTAGATCACACTCGTCAATCTTCAAACGCGCTATCAAAGTTCCATAGAATCTGAGCATATAATGGTCCGAAGTTAGTATTTGGACCACGGTTCCAAGTCACATCGCCTGGCGGGCAATCTGTTCCTCCAAAAGAAATTAAAAACATTAACCTAACTTTCCTTTACTTACTTCTTTACTGTCCTTACCTTGTCACTTCTTTCTTTATAAATACGAAAGTTAAGTTTGCGATGTACCCACTCTTTCACGTAAAAACGGCTGAGCTGATTTAAATGAAATTTGGTGTATAAGTAGTCACGCATTAAACATTTTTAAATCTGGAAATCGAAAACTAAAAAAGTGCATAAATTAATAAAGGAAGGATCTACATACGGACGTATGCATCTAAATTCAGATAAGATGTAATGCTCAGTTCACATTATTCTCGAGCGAACGTACTCGTAACTTTTTACAGCATTTGTAAAATTGTATGTGTAATTTGTATTATTTATACAAATATTGTAAGTATTGCAAGTGTAACAAAAATGTCCTTGTTTCCAACTTTTATGTATAGATGTTGGTTCGATTTCGCAAAAGAAAAGAAACATTATTTACTGTACCCTTAGTCTGAGTTTTAGCGATACAGAAACGAAACGTTTGTGCGTTTCGTTTCGGATAGATACGTAATTCATACACAGCTTACTACACAGGAGTCCACAGTGTAATAACAAATAGAGGTAAAAGATTTTTAGAGGAGTTAAAAATTTAAAATCAAATTTTTGTACGGAGTGAAAGATATGAATACTACTCATGGTTAGACATTATAATACTAACAAATATTTAATATCTACGGAATAATATTAGTTCGAAATTTTACAGTACATTACGGCCAATTCACGGTTATTATGTTTCATTAATATTATTAAACATTGAAAGAGTGTTAATTAAAAATAAAGCAATTTTTGTGATGATTTATCTAATGCTTTATTAATTTTTTAACTCTTCTAAAAATCTTTTTCCTCTGTTGGTTATTACACTGTGCATTTTCGTCTGGTAAGCTGTGTATGTGTGCGTTTCGTTTCGGAACTGCTAAAACTCAGACTAAGGGTACTGATCTTTACTGTAGAATTTAAAGGTAGCATTTTCACGTTGACCTTAGCCTAATTACCTATATTCATAACTATGCCAAATTTTATTCGGGTTTTTTGTGATTATCTGGTTACAAAGTTTTCCTTTTTTACTATATTAATAAAATCAACATCATAAATGAGAAGTCTTTGGCATTGGTATCTTATATTATTACTCTCGGTGTCGAATTAATTTGATATCGAGCTTGAGTTTCGATTATTTAGTTAATTTTTTGTTAATTGATTTGTCTACCACCTGAGAGTTGTTGTCATAGTTTTTTTCGAGTCAACTGACTAATTTTTATTGTTTTCACGTTGAGCAAAATTCAATTTTTTAGTCATTAGATAGATGTGAATGCAGCTTTTACCAGAATTACATTTTGAAATTAATTGTGAATGGCGGATACCCATTTTCTTTTTTCAACTTAATTTGATATACATAGTGTTTTCACACTAGTGTGTCTGCGGTTGTAGATGCGTTATCAGCAATCTCGGCAATGCCACGGTATCTCGTTTCTGTCAGTCTGGCGCACTTTGCTGCTTCATTGTGATTGCACAAGTGACTGAGTAAGTTTTGTGTTGGTCCGCTTTTTTTGTTTTTGACAGTAGTATGGGCAGTGTTTTTTTTTCTCTTTTTTGTTTTTTTTACGGTAGTGAAGGGTTGGTTTTTGGCGCGTTTGCGTACATGCCCATACATTTTAAGATTATAATTTGATTATTGCTTCTGTAGGTATTGTGTCACAGATGAAAAACTAAATTTAATGCGTTATATTTAGTTATTTTCTCCGAATTCTACGCGGTTCTACGTGGAAAATTACTATTCGATGCTGTCATCCTTTGGATGTAATATTTTCACGTCCCGTTCTTTAAACAGATTTTAGTTTACACTTAAACTTTAAAATATTTAAGTACCATCATACGAGAAGTTTGCATCTGAAAGCCGCCGCCACCAACAGGAATTTTCTTATTTTAGGAGTTCCCAAAAAACAGATTCATATCATGTCTAAAACGAGTAGCCAAATAACAGATTAAATGTCTAAATTTAACAACACATCCACTTAATCTTCAAGAACTTTTTTATTTTTGTAGTCCGTCTGGCCTAGCCGCTTTTATATTATTATAAAACACCTTTATGTTTTGTTACCCGCCATTTCATTATTCTTATCAGTGTTCCTTCTTAGTTACAGTTTTTCCGATATTATTTATATTCTCCATATTTAAAGCTTAATTTAATAAATTTCCAAACTTTATTAAATTATTAACTTTATGTCCAAGTAATTATAGATAACTTTCGTCGTTCTAGCAGGCAGAGCACCTAAGCACTTATAAATTTTAATCCATATAAGTACCTAACACTTACATAAATATACTTATATTAACAAAAATTTAAATATGTCATATAATTACGTAGGTGTCTATTGTCTCCTGATTTTTGTTCTGAATTATTTATTATATTCATCGAGAGTCGGTTTCTATTGTACTCTTGTGTTGTAAAACGCAAACTTGAAAAAAAAAATTTAAAAGATTTTTGGTTGGAAGGTTGGAAGATGGTTTGCTTTTCATTTCTGCCAATTTTATATCGTAGTAATCAAGACTGTATGGCATTCATATTGTTAGTTGTTTTTGAAGAGTTTGAAATAAAAATTTTAAAAAATATTTCAATATTCATTATCTAAATTTTTTTAGAAAAAATAATCAAGACTGTATGGCGTTCATATTGTTAGGTTTATGAAGAGTTTGAAATAAAAGTTTTTAAAAATATTTCAACATTCATTATCTAATTTTTTTTAGAAAAAATATATTTCGTCTTTGTCATGTAAAATATTCAGTAAAGGACGTGGTGAGATGCAATGGTATCCCAAAGTGCGAACGTGAATATCAAGATAAGTAAGACTAAGAACGATTGACGTGATTAAAACATTAAAAGATAACATTTGTATCGTGTGTTTAAATGAGCAATCATAAAATAAAACTAAGCTCTTACTTTGAATTGTCATCTTAATACTAGCAGCTAAACGTTTAACGCTGTTTGATTAGAGATACAATATCGTGGCGTCGGAAATATTATTAATAATAATAACAAGACATTGCCAATTTGCCAAGTATAGTTGCCGTCACGAGTGGTGAGCACAACTTTCATTGGTCGGTTTGACATTGACTGCGCTGCACACGATTGGTTCGACAAACGTCAGTTCGTCAGTGTGCGTCGTCTATTAGTGCAGCACGTTTGTTCGGCTGCTGTGCATTGGCCGCAAGAATACAATACCACTGATAATAATAATCTGTGCTCACGACTCATGACGGTTAATAAAAGTAGTTGAAATTTGACTATAACTACAATAGATCCAATCAATCCTTCTCATTATGGGAGGAGACCCATTTCTATAGTGGATCAAAAACGGATTACAGACATATCTTTGAGTTCAAAAATTATCTAATAAAATTAAAACGTAAATTTAACAGAATTTTTGAGACAGACCCCCTATTATGTAGAATAACTTAAAAAAGGATTGCAATTATTCCCCTAATTTTTGTTTATTGTTAAATTTTCATCAAAGAATTTCATATCAACTAAAGCAAACAGCCTTGTTCACGTGAATGAAAATCCCTCCGTCATGTTCAAATCTAGTTCAAGACACAGCTCTGTGCCGCATGTCGCATACCTACGGTTTGTATTTGCCGTTCTAATCCGCAAAAAGATAGCGTGGACTGTTTAAGGTTTTGTTTTGATTTTATCAAAAGAAAAAGAATTTAGTAGGAAGTTTATAACATAGATATAGGTACGTCATAAGTCGTGAGCACAGTGGTAGGCATATCGTACAGTTTCGGCCAATGTGAAGCGGACGAAGACCAGCGCTAGACCAATAGACGACGCACACTGACTGACGAACCAATCGCGTGAATAACAACAAAATGGTAATCACGTCTTAAGGGGGATTACTGTGCCCTCAGGTGACATAATATACTTATCTGCTTATCTTTTTCCTTCCCGGTGCGACCTTCGTACACGATTTCTACTGTGTCCGTTAGAGTTGACCGTAGGTGGCTTGACTTAATACTACCGTTCACTCTTTTCAATATTTTATATGTCACTTGATGGTAAGTGGTCATTGTCGTACCTAGTGGTCACGTATTGCGAGTGCGTTGCTGACTTCGTCCGTTCTGAGGAATCCCACGTCGGAACCCAACGAAAATACAAATCAATAAATGCTTTAACAGTATTGATTTTGCACAAGTCTTGAAATAATCGTTTGCTGGTCAATAAAGAGTGATGAATGATAATTTACTTAAAATTTTTAGCACACTAGCTTACACACTCCTGTATTAATTTTCGGATAGGTAGTTTCGGGTCATACCAATGTCCATTCAGCCATTAGCCCTCTTTGGGTCAAACTCTTGCCAGTAGAATAATAATAATGGATTACAACACTCGTTATTCATTGAATGAGAAAACTATCACTTTTGTGGTAATCTACGACAATCAGGCCGTGACGTCAGCCCCCAGCCTTGACCAACGACCGTCACGCTACCAGCGTTACTTACTCGTAATACCGACTTCATATTGAGTCGGTTCAACTATGCTGTGCTACGCGAAATCATTCGGTCAGAAATATGGATATTTTACCATAAGAACTAACTAAGTTTTCTGGGTGTTTCAGGCATTTTATTCAATTATTTTACTTTGAAGTATGTATCTGAGTTTTAAGTATGTACAATTGTACACTAAGGCCGCGCACAGTGTGGACGTATTTCTTCTGATGGACGTCTTTCCCATTGCGAGAGGAGACATAGGTTCAGACATGAACCTCAAACGTTATTCCTTTTCCAGATGGGTTGCGGAAGGATATTCGCTACACTGCGTCGCTGCAAGAGCCTGCAAGATGGCGACAACTCGACGCAGCTGGCGCGGTGCCTGGGCCTCGTGGACCTGACGGCGCTGGGCGTGGGCAGCACCCTCGGGCTGGGAGTGTACGTGTTGGCCGGAGCGGTGGCCAAGACCGTGGCTGGACCCGCGGTTACCATCAGTTTTCTGGTCGCCGCGATCGCTTCAGCGTTCGCTGGTAAGGTCATGCAGGACTGGTGTTTATTTACAAGCAGACGCCTATTCATTTATTTGCACGAATATGGGTTAGTTATTGGTTTTACAGGGCATTTTGATCAATCCATATTCACCTTCCCAGGTATGAAAATTATGAATGTAAAAATAAACAAATTACACATTATTTTATACACAAACCAGCACAAATACAAGAAAAAATTGTATCATTTGCTGACTTACCATCTCAGGCCCGTCCTAAACCTTTCCACTCTCAACCAGAACACTGAATCCAACTTGTGCCTTCTGAATTAAACGGTTTCCCGTTCTTCTTGTATCCTTTAAAGATTTTAAAGATTTATTGAACATATAAATAACACAGTATTTCTAATTGAAATTGTTCGTAAACGACTGCAGAAGTTAAAAAACTGTGTCGCAGCCGTTTACGGCCCACCTCTGGACAGAGATAAAGTATGTTCACAATTAAACTTAATTTGTAATACAAATAAATAGTTGTAGTAATAACAAAAACAATAATATTATAGTGTATGTGTGTGTGGGTGTGTGTATGTGTGTGCGCGTATGTGCGCGTGTGGGTGTGGGTGGGTGTGTGTGTGTTTGTGTGTGTGAGTGTGAGTTAGTGTGTCAGAGAGTAAGGAGTTTTAATGTGAGTATGAAAGTTTCTAGCATGTTAGTTGAGACTTAAGTTATGTTACGAGTATGTCTTAAAATGGGTTAGGGTGAAATAAGAGATTCCGACTCCTTATATGTAAGGTTTTGTAAATAACTTGTAAGTTTATTTTTGCACTCCCATAAGGTCAGGGGGTAAATACTTAGGACGCTATTTAATTTGTTATACACTATACATGCCAGGTAGCCATAATGTTTTTTCACAATTTTAGTGCGACATCGGATGAATGGGAAGGAACAGACGCGGCTCTGACGGCGGGTGGAAGATGAGTTTATGATATAGGGTAGACTTGAATGCTTTTTTAAAATAAGTTGTCGAATAAACAACTGTCTTATTGTTAAAACTTGGGCAATTTTGTAAAGATCAGAAGTAGGAAAAAGAATGGGTTTGGATAACATTACTTTCAGGACTGCTCTTTGAGCCCTTTCGAGGCGTAAAAATCTAGTTTTGCCAGAGCCACCCCAAGACGTGATGCAATAAGATAAACTTTGGTAGCTTACTTACCATTTCAGATTCTGAACCTTTCAAGTTCTTTCCCATTTTTACAGGTCTCTGCTACGCCGAATTCGCGTCCCGAGTCCCGAAAGCGGGCTCCGCCTACGTGTACAGCTACGTGAGCGTCGGCGAGTTCATCGCGTTCACCATCGGCTGGAACCTGATCCTGGAGTACGTGATCGGCACCGCCAGCGTGGCGAAGGGCATGGCCAACTACATCGACAGCCTCTGCAACAACACCATGGCGACCACCATGCTGGAGCTCGCGCCGATCAACGTGTCCTTCCTGGCGGACTATCCGGACTTCTTCGCGTTCACACTCGTCATCCTTATCACGAGTAAGTTTTTTTTAGCTTTTTGGGGTGTAATTCATAGGACACACCGTCATTATCATGTGGAAAATTGGAGCAAACACCAATTGAACTTGAAAATCCAAGAAGAACCTTTCATTGTGTGTGCATCATCGCGCATTCTTAACCGATTTTGACTATTTAGCTTTCCCCAGAAAGGATTTATGTGCAGCGGAGATTTGTGATTAGCAGGTCAATATACGTGTATATCAAATTTCAGATTCATCGGCGGTATGCGCTTTTAGCAAATTTATCAGCTTTTGACCAAATCCGATAACCGGATTAGGATGGTTTCTTAATGGACCATGGCACTGTTCAACATTGTAAGGACACATTGGAGATTGTAAGAGGCACAGTGCTGGGAGTTTCTTTCCGCCCGCTTTTTTCTCCTCGCCAACGATAGCCTGAAGGGCACTGAAAGTAGTAAGTCATTTAGTGTGTAGTACTTGGAATTTGGAACGTGTCCTTCCTGGCGGATTATCCGGACTCATATGAAGGTAGGTCTTCCCGAGGGATCTTCGATAGACCTACTGTCTATAAAATCTTCTTGTGTGGCGTTGTTGTGTTACGGGTACTCGGTATTTGTAGATTCGTTGAGAAGCTACAAATAAATCCACAGTTTTTTATGTCTAGTCAATTTTATCACCCATTGTCTACAGCTTTTTGCAAAATTAACAAACAACGAATTAGATACATCCTTGCCTACATCCTTTAAGTAAATTAGGTTCGCACGATCACGCAAGTATCGTAATGGGCATCCCTATTTTACTGTAATATATTTTCCTTCTCTTTTCAGTACTCTTAGGCGTTGGGGTGAGGGAGTCGACGAAAATCAACAACGTGTTCACGGCGCTCAACATGCTGACTGTGATCATCGTGGTGGTCGCTGGTGCTACTAAAAGTACGGAACTTTGTCTAACGTAGATGATTCCAGAATTCAAACATCTAACATTTTTATGGCACTTGAGTTGACTTGACTTGGAAGCATGAACGAATGGAATGGAAGCAATTTTGTGTATGTAGTAATCGTATCGAGCTGCCATTAGGTATACGGTACAGTACTAAATTGACGGCAGATTCAATTCAGTCCGACCGACTGACCGGTCGAGTCTTCTCTCGCAATGAGAAGGATGCAGGCCTAGTCCACCGCGCTGGCTTAATGCGGGTTGGTGGACACATTGAATCTGACAACCACAAACCTGAATCCCTTCCAGGCGACCCAGCGAACTGGCGCATCGACGTGAACAGCCTTCCCCCAGAAGACCGGGAGAAGGCTGGCGACGGCGGCTTCATGCCGTGGGGCGTGGCGGGCATCATGGCTGGCGCTGCCAAGTGCTTCTTCGGCTTCGTGGGCTTCGACTGCGTGGCCACCACTGGAGAAGAAGCGAAGAATCCCAAGCGAGACATCCCCTTGTCTATAGTACTGTCGTTAGCCGTCATCTTCGTGTCCTACTTCACCATTGCGACGGTTCTGACGATGATGTGGCCGTATTATCTGCAGGTAAGGTCTAAGGAAGGAAGGACAGGAAGTAAGGAAGGACTAAGGTCTACACTCTTCTCATTTAGTGAAGGGACCTGACAGCTATAAGCAATTGTTATTCACCAGCCAGGCGAGCGTCTACACCCTTCTCATTTTTCGAGGAGAGTCAACAATTCCAAATCGTTGGATTCATAGGGCCCCGGGGCGGGAAACGATTCGCTGAAAGGAAGGGCTCAGAATCGGGAACGGCGTCGATTTGGGGAGGCACTACTGGGTAGTGAACTACGAATGGCTAAAAGAAAAAGCAAAGTTATTAATATAAAGGAACTTCAGTCCCTTCCGACTCCAGCGCGATTTGAAGTCTATTTGAAGTTGGACATTGATGTGTTCCTACTTCAGAGAATAGACACATTCGACGCTTACAGGACATAAACATGTTTCCAGGATGCGGACGCGCCCTTCCCCTACGTGTTCACGCAAGCGGGGATGCCCGTCGTCAAGTGGATAGTCACCGTAGGAGCCATCTTCGCTCTCTGCACCAGTCTGCTGGGCGCCATGTTCCCCTTGCCGCGGGTTTTGTACGCGATGGGCTCGGACGGCGTGCTGTTCCGGCCCTTATCGGCCATTAACAAGAAGACTCAGACGCCGTTGTTGGCCACGGCGTTGAGTGGATTGCTGTCTGGTGAGTTTGAATTTTCGCGATGACCTTTCCACTCTGCTTAGTGCCGTGTTCCCCTACCGGGTCTGGTGAGTTTCAGAAATCTGATTAAATGGACCTACCATTTTGTTAATTGCCGAACTCTTGCTGGCCAAATCCTTGTTCATCCTTGCCTACGACAGTCGTGGAGGCCGTGGATACACGTTCGAATTGATCCGCGGTCCTAACAGCGATGGTCCACTATCGCAACCCGGCCCAGAATGAAGCCGGAGTTCCTTCATCCCATCAGCTTTAAGAGGCACTGGGTTATTCAATTTTAGCAAAAGGATGTACAGGATTATGAAACAATAGATCGATAAACAGGTATTATAAAACTTGCATAAAACCAGATTAGGACTTGAGTTTAAGACTTTATTCCCAAATCCCTTCTTGCGACTCAAATTCCCTTTATGCCACCTCTTCGCAAGTTATCTGCTTACCTTTGACCTATATAGGGAATTGTGATCGCATAAAAGAATGTGTAATTTTGTGGTCACAGCGGCGATGGCAGCCATCTTCAACCTGAACCAGCTGATCGACATGATGTCTATCGGGACGCTGCTCGCCTACACCATCGTCGCCACCAGCGTTCTGATTTTACGGTAACTTAGTTCAAAATCCTATATGAGGACATGACTGTATGAGCAAACGTACTCACACGAGGATTAAGAGGGGCCCTAAAGTGAAAACGGTCCACCTCGCCGATTGAGTTCTAATGGCTGTCGGCTAACAGGTGTAGCTATCAGAAGGTGGATGGGAATACAGAACACCACACACATTGTCAGCGATGACCATTTGTGGAGTTTTATCGGATCTCTTTTCGGATTCCATAACAGCAGAATCTAGAGATTTAAAAGTTTCATTTCGTTTTAAAAGGTGAACCATTATGGGTTCCCTTTTTAAAAATCTGGACCATTAGGTCGTAGTCTGCATGATGGTTCGTTACTTCCATTAAAAAAGAAAAAGAAGAAAGCTCTCCTTGCTAACAATCGATTGGCAATTCCTAACGTCAATAGACAACGATTACCACTCGGCATCTCCCGCAGGTACGAAGAAGAGTACGAGCTGGTGATGAGCGGCAGCAAGCCCCTGCCGCAGTCGCCGCGCGGCGTGGCGCGCCAGGCCTTCAACCTGCTGGCGCTCAAGCGGCCCTCCGCCCTCTCCGCCAACATCGCCAAGTGCACCATCTGTGTATTCTGTAAGTATACAGTAGGGTTCATGAGGAAGGAGTTATGAGGATGAGGAATATCAAGAACAAGGTGAGAGGATGAAGATGAGGATGAAGATATATTCATGAGAAAGAGGATGGGAAGGGGTTTGAATAAGAGAGAGGAGGAACGGTTTGAATAAGGGAAAAAGAGTAAAAACTATATAAATAAATAAATAGGCAGTGTAATGCTAGTGGAATCCTAGTGATCTCTTTGACGTTACATACTAGTCGATGCATACTAGTCGGCATAAGTCGTGAGCACAATCTTTATTGGTCGGTTTGAAATTTGACTGCGCTGCGATTCACGCGATTGGCTCGTCAGTCGTCAGCTCGTCAGTGTACGTCGTCTATTGGTTTAACGCGTTTTTTCGGCTGCTATTCATTGACCGAAGGTTATCTGTGCTCACGACTCATGACGGTAACTATAATAATGTATTATTGTTACTCGTATGTAATCCAGTCGTAGCGGCGCTGATAACGTGCGCGCTGCTGCGGTGGGACGCGGCGGACGCAGGGCTGGCGGCGGCGCTCGGCGTGCTGGGCGGCATACTTCTGGTCCTACTACTGATCCTCTACCGACAGCCTCGGCAGGACGTCGAGCATCTCTCCTTCAGCGTGAGTATATGTGTATAACCACACTGTGATGTTTTCAAACCGCCCATAGTGCCTCCGACGAGGTTTAACGACTTATCGATAACGTGCCGGAAGAAGCACGGAAGCGCGCATTAAATTCGTCACCGCGCCCGAAGTTGCTTAATTTTGTCAATCATTTGCGATCAACTCAAGCAGCAGTCTATGCAAATTGATAAAAAAAGATGAGAACCGATTAAAGATCGAGATATGCGAGAATTGCAAACAGGTTAGCTGAATTCAAAAGGTTAAACGTTAGTCAATATGTTTCGTAAAATGATGTAGCGGCGCGATACCTACGTGTATTTGTAATAAGCAATATGAGCGCGTCTCACATGAAATGCTGACCATGCATGACGACGCACGTCACACGCGTCACACGTTTCACACCGAACTGGCCAATCGGAACACGTATCCTCAAACGCGCTATCAAAGTTCCATAGAATTTGTGCATATATACAAACGGTCCCCAGGCAGTGACATCGCCCGGCGGGTGACCTCCCCTTTCCCTCCGCAGTGGTTACGCCAGTGTGTGTGATGTGTGTGTGTGTGTCATGTGTGTGTCTGTCATGTGCCTGTGTGTGTGTGCAGGTGCCGCTGGTGCCGCTGGTGCCGGCGCTGTCGGTGTGCATGAACGTGTACCTGATGGCGCAGCTGGACTACCAGACCTGGGTGCGCTTCATCATCTGGCTCGTCGTCGGTGAGGACTCATTGTCTAATTAGCTTTTACTAATTAACTCATTGTCAACTTATCGGTCGCTTTTATAATTTGCCGTCGGACGGCACGGCACGGTTCCCGTGGAAGTCACGGGTTATTTTTGTAGCCGTCGACGGCATGCCGTGCCGTAGGTCGCTTTTATAATTCGCCGTATTACGCTTTGCGCCTCCAAGTGTGCCGCCCGCGCCGCCTACCTGGCTACGCACACACACACAGCTACATTTCTTGTACGTACATAACACACTCTCAATAATGCCGCGACGGCTTAATGGGCAGGGCCGGATTTAGGGGAGGGCAACCAGGGCTACAGCCCCGGGGCCTCCACAAAATAGGGGCCCCCACAATAGACTTCGGAAAAAAAAATTAAGACTAACACTAGTATACAACTTTTCCTTTCATATTTTTTTTTGTGTTTTACCTTTACCTACAGTACTTTGTACAACCATGATTACATTAAATATTAACAGAAATTAGAATAAATATTTTGTTCTCATCAATTAGACAATCAGTAAAATATCAAAATATCAAATGGCCCTGATAAGCATTTGCAATTTATTATTATTATTTATTCGAAAACTCAACTGAAAAAAGTTGTTGATTTTATTTGGAAAATAATTTGGGACCAAGGGGCCTCCACTCCTTTTTGCCCTGAGGCTTCCAGACTTCTAAATCCGGCCCTGTTAATGGGGAGCGCAGTGTGCTACGGCGACGGCACGGCAGACGTTTGCCGTTCACGGCATGCCGTTGCCGTGGCCGATAAATTAAAAGCGTCTGCATACAATTCCATACATTTTGCTTTCCTATTTTACCGTGACGGCAAAACCGTGCCGTGCCGTGCCGTCCTACGGCAAATTATAAAAGCGACCATTGGAACTTCAAGTCAACTAGCGGGACTGTCGGTGACCCTGTCATCGGTGGGGGACTCATTGTGGTGTCTACAAGCCAACTAGCGGGGCGAGCGCATGGCTCCGTCTGTGACCCATTAGTGTCCCACTGTAGAGTAGGGTCTCGACTGCCAGATCTGGGCGCGCTTCATCTGGCTCGTCATCGGTGAAGACGTGACTTCCTTTCATTTTATCCTTAACACGTTCAGTGTTATGCCAATTTGTTTTGGCTGGCGTGCTGCAACGCTTTCATGGCCCACTGTTGGACACGGGTCTCTCCCCGCTACAGGGAGGCCTGGAGCATGCCGCCACGCTGCTCCAATGCGCATTGATAGTGAAACGGACTAGTGGCCAACCCGTGCCGGATGTTTTCAAACCGCCCATAGGACCTCCGACAAGGTTTAACGACTGCTACCGGATCGCTAATTTATTTATTAAATATTCTTAATCGTTACTTCCAATAGACCTGAGGTCGCAGAATGTTCTCGTTCTTTTTCCCCACTCTTCACAGTCCTATCTCTCTACCTACGAGTATGTTGTTGTAACCTTAATGTTAACTAATGTAAACGACTTCTTACGAAAGTGATTCGAAAAGACGACCCAAGTGGCGCAGTGGTGAAGACAGGTGCGCTACGCGGAAGGTCCTGGGTTCGATTCCCAGCAGATCGGAGATTTGAATGATGAATTTAAATTTCTGTTTCTGGTCTGGGTGTGTTGTGTTGTTCTCTTGTGTGTGTCCATGGCGCCCACGACACAGGGAATCCTAGTGTGCGGCTATGAGTGTGAAGCGTTATTTATTATTTGTTTCGTTGTCTTGTCTTATACAAACTTTATGCGATGAATAATTTCTTGGATCCCAGGCTACGCGATATATTTCTTCTACGGCATCAGAAACAGCTCGCTCAACGAGAAGGAGGTACCGGTAGCTAACGGCAAGTCTGAAGAAAAACACGTTATAACTAAATTTTGACACTCCACTCTGACTCCTTAGTAGACGTACACTCAGCAGCTATAGTTATAGTTATAGCTAGGTACCTAGGTAGGTAATTTGCCATTTTAGTACTTTGTAAGCGACAATCATATTATGTATTTCCAGACCTATTTATTACTTTGTTATGTGACTATATAGATTTTTGTATTTAATGAGGTATATAGAGTTGTAAATATAGATAAAGTTTGTTGTGTTGGGTTCAATAAAATACAACGAATTAAAATTCACTGAAACTATCGGATATTCCGAAATAATTTGAATCAGTCACAATCGGTAAGATATCATTAGTAATTGTTCACGTTCCTTCATCGATATAACATTTCGTAGCCATAACTTCCATTATTTCATGGTATTTAATAAAATGGGGTAAACCTTACTAAATAATTTTTCAAGTAACTTGTTTGTGATCTAAGTGACCTCTTATTCTACTATCGATATTGTTGACTACGTTGTGCTATGTGTTTGTTTCCGTCCCATGTATAGGTTAAATGGATGAGTTGTAAGTGTTATAAGAATTACAGAAAATGTCTATTTATGAATTTTTGTATTTATAAAAAGTTTTTGTGATAATCTTATTTATACCGAATACTGAAAACGTTTAAAATTTATGAATTCTAAAATTTAAATTCTATGGTATTTTTAATAACAAAATATAACATTTACAGTTTTGGATTTAGTATCTATTATATATTACAAATAATGTGTAACGATGAACTAACATAACGAAAACAACCAGCTATAGAAAGTTTGTTGGTAAGAAAACTTATGATGGATTTATAAAGATGTGATAGCGATCGTGATATGAGTTAATATTTATATGTATACAGTTTTCAGCTATGTTCAAATCAATAACATTGTTATAGTATCAATAATATGATTTGTTTAGACTCTTTTCTAAATAACCAATATTAAATGACAAAAACACATATTATTTTAATATAATTATCAATCATTTCAAAACGTTAAATAAAACAATGGACATTTGTTGATTTGAACCTAGCTCTAGTTATAAGAGTAAACAAACTGTGATTAAAATGGATTAAATATTAAATGTAAGTTTTCATTTATAATTTTGTTTTATTTAAACGTTTGCAATTACTTAATAACATATTCGCTTACAATTATTAAGTAAAATTCTTAAATTTCATTATTATTCTGCTAATGAAAATATGTATATTTCCCAATAAAAAATAAGTTAAAAGTATAAAATAAAACAATCAAGAAACTTCAAACCGTATTTATTGAGACAAAATATTGATAATTAACTACACCTAAATAAACAGTAAAAACAGATCAAATTGCAGATAATTTCCCTGTTAGTATACAGAAAATGCAAGTACGAATTGTCATTATTATATAAGCATACAAATTCACTTTTATTCACAATTAATAAAAACAGTAGCTTATGTGTTCTCGGTAATGCTTTGAGTACCTATGTAGTTTTTTATATTAATATTATCAGTTAAACATATAAGTCGCTTAATTTTTTTACATAACGTCATATTAGTAAGTTAGTAAGTTGCTTACATAAAATCTTGGCTTCAATTTCACAGCCACACAAAAATGAAATGCTGAAGTTGAAAAACTGTAACATTTAAATTATATAGTGACGAAAAAATTCTCACTAAATTTGCATTGCATTAATATAAATAAATAAAATAAAATAAAATAAAAATAAAAATAGCCTTTATTCTACCATAAATATGTTTGTATACAATTATCATATTATATTCTTGCATGCATTAATTATAATTTAAAATAAATACCTAAGTCTAAGAAGTCATGCCATTTTCCATTATACAAATCTAATTTTTATTATTTATTTTTAATATCTTCAATTGTATTCTATTATGATCATTATTTAATTTCATTTTTATTAATATTCACTTAATTTATATATATATTTTTTTTAATATTTAATATTGTTTCGTATTATTTAACTAAATTAAGTAATTATTTAATATTTCATTTAAAATAGTATATTTAATTTATGGAAGTCGCCTCTGTGGCGTAGGCCTCCCCCAGCCTCCTCCAGTGCTCTCTATCCCTTGCTACAGTTTTCCAGTTATGTCCACATCTCTTTCTGAACTCGTCTTCCCACCGCTTTCTTGGCCTACCTTTCTTTCTATGGCCATCTCTGGGTATCCAATCTGTTAGTTTTTTAGTCCACCTATTGTTCTCCATCCTGCACACATGTCCTCCCCATTTCCACTTTAAGTTTCTTATTTTTTCTATTATATGCGTTAACTTTGTTTTCTGGCGTATAGTTTTAATTTTTATTCGGTCTGATAATTTTATGCCTAGCATGCTTCTCTCCATTTTCCGTTGGTGTACAGTTAATTTTTCCTCATCTTTCTTCCGGAGAGACCACGTTTGGCATCCGTATGTTAGGCATGGTAGGATGACTGTCTCGTATAACTTACTTTTTATTTTTATGTTTATGTCTCTATTTTTCATGATCTCCTTCAGGCTCCAATACTTCTTCCATGCAGTGGCAATACGTCGGTTTATTTCTTTTCCCGTGTGGTCGTCGAATGAAATAGATTGGCCTAGGTAGATGTATTCTTTCACGTACTCTATGTTTTCCCCGCAGGCTTTGACAGTTAGTTCTCTTCCATTGGTAATAATTTTTGTTTTTGAGGCGTTAATCGACAGGCCAACTTTCTTACTTTCTTTGGCTAATTCATTTACCATGTTTTCTAGTTCATAACTGTCCTCGGCAAATATAGCGATGTCATCCGCGAATCTCAGGTGGCTTAGGTATTCTCCATCTATTTTTATTCCATGAAATTCCCAATTGATATTCCTAAAGACCATTTCAAGTACTGCCGAAAATATTTTGGGTGAGAGTGGATCACCCTGTCTCACTCCTCTTTTTATGGGGAATTCTGGTCCATCTCTCTCCATTCGTATTCTAGCAGAACTTTTGGAATAGATGTGGTATAGGAGCTCTATATACCCTACGTCTACGCCTTGTTGTTTTAATGCCTCCCATATAGCAGAAAATTCCAGGGAGTCGAAGGCTTTCGTAAAATCCACAAAGCATATATATAGAGTCTTACCATATTCCTTGCTTTTTTCTATCAGTTGCGTGACGACGTGAATGTGGTCTATAGTAGAAAAGTGTTTCCGAAACCCTGCTTGTTCTCGAGGTTGATTCTCGTCTAATGTTTTGGAGAGTCTTTTCAGTATGATTTTTGAGAAAACTTTGTAAATATTGCTCATTAAACTGATAGGCCTGTAGTTATTTAAGTTTGATCTGTCACCTTTTTTGTGTAGTAGAGTCGTTGTAGACTTAGACCATTGATTTGGCGCCGTTTTGTTTTGGAGTATATTGTTGAACATAATTTGTAGAGGTATTTTTAAGTATTTAGATAGGGATTTCAAAACTTCGTTCGTAATTTTGTCTTCGCCCGGTGACTTGTCGTTTTTTTGTGTTTTAATAGCAAATTCAATCTCTGATGGTAGTATTGACGGTAGAGTCTCTGGGTTTTGTTGCTTTTTTGAGTATTCAGTGGTCATCTCGAAGTCGTGCAATGAGTCTGTGGAGTAGAGATCTTGATAGAATTTTGTAGCTTCCTTTATTATATCATATCGTTTAATGATTTTTTTACTTTCACCGTTTATTATGTTTGAGGTCCATTCTGACGTTGACTGGAGTTCCTTATAAGCTTTTTTCACTGCTCCTGTTTTACTTATATATTTTTCAAAGGTTTCTTTTCTGCGAGTCTTTATGTTTACTGATATCTCTCTGTTTATTTCTTTACTTATTACTGTGATTTTGTGTTTTATATCCTTGGTTCTTTTTTGGCTATATAGGCGTTTTCGTTCCTCAAACAATTTTCTTATTTTATATTTGGTTTCGTCTTTTCCAATTCTTTTTATATCCAATATATTTAAGAGTAGGTTAGTCATTTGCTCTTCGAAATTATTGTATTGGGTCTGTACATCGCTTGACTTTTCTATTGCGGTCCTAAGTTTTTCTTCCCAGTATTTTCCTTTCTCTACTGTTGGATTTGGTAGATCTCTGTTGAAATTATTATTGGTTACTTTAAATGATTTTCTTTTCGATGTCATATTTGTGTGAATTTTGCATCTTATCATTCTGTGATCTGTGTTGAAATTAAGATTCTGTATTATATCGAAATTATGAATTTGTAAGCCGTGAGTAGCAAGTATATAATCAATTTCGGTGTGGTGCAAGCCGTTAGGTGATTGCCATGTCCATTTTTTATTTTTCCTTATTTTGTATAAGCCATTTGTAAATTTAAAATTTTTTTCTAGAGCAAACTCTACCAACCTTTGTCCATGTTTTGACCGTTTACCATGCGAGTATTTTCCAAATGCTAGTTCTTCTCCTCGTTGTGACTTCCCGATCTGGGCATTGAAATCTCCCATGAGTATGAGATGCTTTGTATTGGTTGTTTCTATAGCGGCTTCCAGTGTGTTGTAGAAACTGTCTAGCTCGTCGTCGTTGCATTTCTCAGTTGGTGCGTAAGCTTGAACAAGGGAGAAAATATTATTGTTTGGCAGGCTTATTTGTAAAGTTGCTACTCTGTCGGAATAACTTTTAAAAATAATTATACTTCTTTTAATATGTTTCCGAACTAAAAATCCAACTCCAGATTGCCCATGTGTACTCTGAGAGTGGTATAAAATGTAATCAGAGTATTCCTTTATTTCCTCAGTCTTCCTCCTAATTTCACACAGTCCGAGTATGTCCCATTTTATTTTTTGGATAGCATAATCTAGTTCGACTAATCTTGATTCAGACATTAACGTACGTACATTCAAACTTGCAACATATATATGACGTGACTGGCATTTCTTTAGAGTATTGTTTGGGGGGTTGTAGTCTAGATCCTCAACTGTGTTTCCGGGGACTAGCCGGCCTAGAGGATGCTGTGAGAGGGGGGCTGGATGCTATTCAGAGTCAGCCTGCTCGGGCCTAGCGCGAGATGTCGCGGATCTTTGCATATAGGCAGAAATATCATAGGTTTTGTTTTTCTTACGTGTTTGGTAAATTGTGTTCTCTAATTTTTTTTGAATATTGGACTGGTCAATACTTACAGGCGACTCTGACAGATCTCTTTTTTGTGTCCTTTTCCTTCCAATATTTTGTTCTTCTAAGTTTATTATTTTATCGTATCGCAGTACAACTTTTTCTCCCTGCTCTCGCTTCGTTCTCAGCTCTTCCTGTAGATTCTTTCGTTTTTGTAAAACGTTTTGCGTATAGTCTGCTTTAACGTATAGGTTTAATCCTTTTAATAACTTATTTTTCTTTAATATCTCTATTTTCCGACCTAAGGTGGTTAGCGTAAGGATAATGGGCCTGGGTTTACCTTTTTTCAGCCCAAGTCTTCGAACGCTTTCTATTTCACTCTTTTGGCAGTTAATTTTCATTTCATTGTTTATAATATCTAGAATATTTTGTTGTAACTGGTCGTAATTTCTTTCCGTCTCCTCAATTCCAAAGAATAGTACATTCTTTATTTTTGACTGGCGTTCCATATTTTCAATTATTTTTTGCTGTTTCTCGACTTGTTTTTCCAAGTTTAAGGTTCTTGTTTCTATGATGCTGAATTTTTCATTAATGTTTTTGTTAATATTAGCGGTTATGTTATGCTCTAAATTTTTAATATCGTTCTTTTGTTCGGCTAAATCTCGTTGGATTATTTCTAATATTTTCTGTAAGCTTTCCATTTCTAGGAGGCACTGCCCTCTAGCGGCGAGTAGGTACTCTGTTTGTAAGATGTTTACACTAGATGGCGCTATTACCGCTTCCCTATACCTGTCTTGTTTCTTTGTTCTTTTTAGTTCATTGCGCGTATAGGTTATAAAATTCGACACTCCATTTTACTTCGATAGAAAGTTAATTTTGTTCAGCAATCAGTAGAAAATGTTCTTGATTACACTTAATTCACAGGTCTCCACTTCACCAGATTCGAGAATTTTGCGTTTAAAGTCACTGAATGAATCGTTGGTTATTTGAACTGTTTTGATGTATTTTCACTTTTATTCTTCGAAATTCTTCGCAACTATTACTTCACTGGTTGCAACTGGGTAGAAGCCCACTTTTTAACTGAAGTTTTTACTGTTTTGCTTAAAAAATATATTTTTTAGAACGAATAAACACAGAGCCGATGTTGCTTGTAGGACAGCAGCGCCCTCTGTCTTTGCACTATTGCATTAATATATGTTCCTTTAAATAATAAATCATGATTTGAACAAAATCAGAATTCAAGAAAATCAGAAACAGAATTCAATTTATTGCAGACAAAGGGTTTAATACTAATGGTTGTAAAATTAAATTACCAACCCTTAACAATAAGTATAACTGACTGTTAGGGTTTGTTGCATTTGACAGTGATATTGAATGAATGAGTAATTCGTATTGAAAAAAGCAACATATTTATACACAATTGACGTCTTGTCAGCTTGTGTCCGGCTATTTTAACAAATCAAACGAATAATTAAACTGTAAACCTAACTCATACAACTCTACATCATAATTCATAATACTCACTAGTCATTGTTTAATACTTTGGTAAAACACTAAGTACAAATAGGAACCTATAGATTCAACTAACCATCTACTGTTGTATGCTGTTTCTGTTAGTACAATCAATAATACATGTTACCAGGATGGAACGCTCACCTTCATTGTCATTAAATTTAATTCTTTCGAGTAATTTTGTAAACAAAACTTATTTTATAACCTAAAACGCTTTCAAGCTAAGCTTAGCAGATTCTCAATAATATATTAAATTTCTATATAATTATTTATACTAATGATATTCTTAGCTTCACTTAAAATTTAAAAATGTTTATGTCATCTGATAATTTGATTTTGGAGCGCCATTTTTAACGGTTTTGGTCAAATACCATCCAATGTTATTGTTCTCTGGAGATAAGGGAGACGTTACAAGTTCTTGTCACGGTTTGAAAAAATGTAGAACCGTCAATGACTTCCAATGTCTATAGAAATAGGAAGTAGATAGAATAATAATGGGTGGGGCAGGTAACCTTGATCCCACTCTACCGAGCACTTGTTAGCTTTATTGTGAGAAAGGATGATATTATGAGCTATCGACAGCGAAACAAATGTGTTCTTATTGCCGTTGTATTTACTTCCTTTTTTCTATAATTGCCGTTCTTGTTCCTTTTCCCATGATTGCCGTTTTATTCGCTTTTTTCCCGTGATTGCCGTAATGTTTAGTTCTTTTTTCCTTACCTAAATACTGGATACAAACGACACAACGGTACTGGTGGGACTCGCGACATCCCCGTCCCCCTGTGCGGGCGGCTCCCTCTGTCAGCCGAGCGTGTGGTGGGCGACGGCGCCGTGCAGGAGGGCGCTGCGGCTGTCGCTGTGCAGGTCCGCCAGCTGCACGTCCGGGGCGCGGCGCCGCTCCGCGCTGTGCCACGCGCCGTACGTCGCGTAGATTATGAGCCCTGGAAATTGCGTTCCACTTATATAGACGGATGGATCGTATAGACCGAGTGATATAAGCATATCGACGATGCTTTGTTTGAGGCGAACATCTTACGTTTTAAATCAACGAAGCAGACGGAGAATTTATTTGAGGCGAAAATGTTAGTTTTCAATCAATGACTCTAACGGAGCGATATAAGCGACGGTGACCACTTACCGTCACCGTTTGCTTACTCTACTTATAAAAAAAATTGAGGCGAACATATTAGTCCTCATGAGTAGCAAAGCACCCGACTCCGTACAACTCAAATAGGAATTTTACTTTGTTTGAGATTTTGGGAAGCTTTTTAGAGTTTTTAAGAATTGCTTTTAAAACTACTACGATCAATATGTGTAGGTATAGCAAATACCCTGTGTGTAAAGTCCTATCAATCTTTCTACTTCCTACTACTATTATAAAATAATGCGAACGTTTGTAAGGATGGATCAATGGTAACTCGAATGTTACTTTTCCACAAAAACGGCGAAATGTATTTGAATGGGACATTCTATACAGGTAGTTTGTACTGTAGCCTTGATTCACGAAAAGGATTAATTTTATTCCTCACTGAACTAAATTCTGTAACCCACACGAACGAACCCGCGTGAGCTGATACTCATAAAATATATTTATAGCAAAAAAAAAACAAAACGAGCGAACGACACAGAAACTGAAATTGAAATTTTCCGACATCTATCGTGTCGAATAAATGGTACGAAATTTGCATACCGTAGCTAAATAAACATTAAAATATTTAAATTCCAATTTCCAGAATAATATATGACATGGTACTATCGTTTAGAACGTTGTATAGATAACATTTCGATTGCTACTGTCGTTACAGACTCATGTATACAGGTATGCTGATGAAGGACGGGATTTTTTTTTATTTAATACAAAATTAAAACAGCACAATCTACATTTCTTAATTGAAATTTTAGAATGACGAGTTTGAAACCGTTGAGATTGTTTGGTTTACGATATATCTACAGGGTGTCCCGTAATCAGTGGACCAACGATAAGCTTCTTTCAAACATCATATTGTAGTAAAATTCCTACTTTTAAGTAATGTTTAAACTATTATATCTTTCAAACCATTAGGCCTAAGCCAAGTCTTATACGGAACACCTGTATAAGATGGCCCAAGTATTGGGCCGTCTTATACGTACACCGCACCCGGAAGCTGGATCGCAGCAGTACCGATGAATCCTTAATTAAAATATGATATGATAATCATAAAATTCGATATAGTGGCGATTGAAACTATGCAATCGCCCAAAATGGTGGACTAGACCTGAACTCACAAGGTACAAGGAGTCCTCACTAATGGGTCACTGAATTAAGAACGTCCAACCTGTATTAAAAATATTCTATAGTTCTTGTAGAACGTTCCATAAATAAACATAAACACGTCAATTATATCAAATAATAATGTAACCCAGCCAACATAATTACATAGATACTTTATTTTATCGTGAATAAATTATTTTAACTTTTTCTTTTGTGGCTCATTTAACATGGATTCGGCTTTGCGAACCCTTGTTACGGTCGCTTCTATAGTCGGCGACGCGGGCAATTCGATATCTAACTTTGCTGCTGCCCCAACTATTCCCACAGTCCCGGTGCCGTGTGACATCGTGCCGGAAGACAGGTCGCTCTCATTCTCGCAGCTCGCGCACAAATATGGACACCCAGCTGAACAGTACCACACGATCACAGAAGACGGGTACAATATCACAGTGTTTCGGATGAGAAGCGCGACGCCCAAGCCGTCCGCGCTACCGACACTGTTGGTGCACGGGGTCCTCGACAGCTCCGACACCTGGATACTGAGGGGGAACCGATCCCTGTCCATAAACCTGGCGAGAGACGGCCACGACGTGTGGGCCGGCAACATCCGGGGGAACGTGTACTCCCGCGGAAACGTCTTCCCCGAAGTCGAAGCGGACCCGAACAAGTACTGGAACTTCACGTTCAACGAGCACGGGAAGTACGATCTATCCGCGATGATAGACTTGGTTTTGAACACGACCGGCTCAAGGAAATTGAACGCTTTCGGCCATTCCCAGGGAACGACCATGTTTTTCGTGCTGTGCTCCTCCAGGCCGGAATACAACGACAAGATAAACTTGGTGACCGCGCTGGCTCCGATAGCGTACCTCCAGAACAACCCGCCGCCGGTTTCGACGCTGATCCAAGTCGCGCCCATCATATACCCGCTGGCCAAAGCGCTGAATGTGAACGAGGTGTTAGATCGGAACTCTATTATCGTCAACGGGTTGAACTTGATATGCCCTCTCCCGCTCGTCGGCTACACCGTTTGCGCTTTATCCATATTATTTCCGATAGCCGGCTACGATCTTGCAGAATTCGATGAATGTTTCCTGCGGGTCGAAATCGGTCATTACCCTCAGCCTACGTCGTTGAAGAACCTGTACCATTTATCTCAAGTGGGTCTGAGGAGGCAGTTTGCACAATTCGATTACGGAGAAGCCGGCAACTTGGCGGAGTACGGCTCTCCAGCACCACCGGTCTACGATTTGAGTAAGGTTACCACTAAAGTGGCGCTGCTGGTGGGAACTAACGATTACCTTTCTACTATAGAGGACGTAGCGATCTTGAGAAAGCAACTCCCTAATGTAGTTGCGTACCGGGTGATTCCGCGGGCTCTGTGCAACCATTACGACTTCGTGATCGGATTGAATATGCCCGACTACCTGTATCCAGACGTATTCGATGTGCTTCGGTTGTATGGTAATAATTAACGCATGAGCAATTTCTTTGTAGTGGAATTCTTTTTGTTCCATCGAAGATGTTGTATTAATACTTTAATAGTCGCGTTGTAGCTTGCATTAAATTGCAGTATCTGTTCGCTTGCATAAACATTACAAGAAGCTCCTTTATAACGTGTCTAAAATCTTCCAATATGATATTTTCATTGTAAATTAAACCTTCCTTGCCAGAATCATATTTAATAATAAGATATTTTTTTAAATTAAATCTTAATAATATGTTACTATGATCTGAATTTAATGTAAGTATAATTTGAATATGTTCGGGGCCTCACTAACGAGTTAGAGATCTCAAATTAGGTCCATTTCCATCTACCAAATTTTCCTAATAAAATAAAATATTTTAATCTAAAAAAGTGTTAATCAACTAAGTCGTCATCCAAATTTCCTACATTGCTATTTACTGTTTAATAATTTATATTTATCCTACACATAAGTGGGCAGAGAATTTAGAACAATTTTCATCTCACTCTAGCCAAAAAGAACTAAGCTGGGTTTAAATGTGTACATATATTAATAAAACATTGGATAAAAATGTTGAATATTTTTAATTTATACAGTAGCCTGTATGACGTCCTAAGGTTTCATCAACCCTATACCAAAATACATCAAAATTGGAACTATTTAGGTATTAACGAAGTGGACTAAAAAACATTCGACTCTTCTATTGGAGCGTACCGTATCTAAACAAAACACATTTCTATAAAATAATAATTTAATCTAGCTAACACAATTACAAGGGTCTCCATAAAATAATAATCATTATTATATATTGGGCACTTACATTATGGGATCTGCTCTCCAAGCTTTAGCTACAGTCGCTTCCATAGTCGACCATGCCAGTGATTCAATCGCTAAGTTTGGAACTCTCCCAAGTATTTCCATGGGCCCTTCGCAGTGTCCCGTCGTGCCGCAAGACGCGACGCTCTCGTTCTTGCAACTCGCAAAGAAATATGGACACCCGGCCACACAATACAACACAGTTACGGAAGACGGGTATAATCTTACAGTGTTTCGGATGAAAAGCGCGTCGCCGAAGCCGTCCGCATTACCGATATTACTGATGCACGGTGTACTCGATACCTCCGACACATGGATATTAAGGGGGAACCGATCTCTGTCTGTCCACCTGGTGCAAGATGGCTACGATGTGTGGGTTGGAAACATCCGCGGGAACGTGTACTCCCGCGGACACATCTCCCCCCAGGTCGAGGAGGACCCGAACAAGTATTGGAATTTCACGTTCAACGAGCACGGAAAGTACGATCTCGCTGCGATGATAGACTTGGTTTTGAACGAGACGGACGCGAAGCAACTGAACGCGGTGGCCCACTCGCAGGGAACCACCTCGTTCTTCGTGCTGTGCTCCACCAGGCCGGAATACAACGACAAGATAAACCTCGTCACCACACTGGCTCCCGTGGCGTACGTTCATAACACGCCTTCGCCGGTTTCGACGCTGATCCGGTTCTCGTCCATCATATACGCGTTGTGCAAGGCCTTCGACGTGAAAGAGGTGTTCAGCCCCGACTCTATAACCGTGAAGGGTTTGAGATTCATATGCCCTCTACCGTTCGTCGGTTATCCCATATGCGCTACGTATATGTTTTTTACGTTTGCCGGCCACGATCCTGTAGAGTTAGATCACTGTTTCTTACGAAGCCTGATCACTCACTATCCTCAGCCGACGCCGTTGAGGAATCTGTACCATTTCGCACAGGTGGGTTTGAGCCGGCGGTTTGCGCAGTACGACTACGGGAAATACGGTAACTTGGCAGCGTATAACTCTACAAAACCACCGGTCTATGATTTGAGCAAAGTTACGACAAAAGTGGTGCTGCTGGTGGCGACGAACGATCGCCTTTCTACAATAGAAGATGTAGCGATCTTGAGAAAGCAGCTCCCCAATGTAGTTTCGTATAGAGTAGTACCGCGGTCTGTGTGCAACCATTTCGACTTCGTGGTTGGATTGAATATGCCCGACTACCTGTTTCCAGATATATTTGAGGCGCTTCAGTTATATGGTAATAATTAATTATATACGAGTATGTATTGGCAGTGAGTTCTTTCTGTTTAAATTAAGAAATTGTATTCAGAGCAGTCGCAAATGATACTAAAACGTTACGTTTTTAAGTCTTGTTTTTTTTTCTTTACTTGCATAAAACATATTACCTAGCTCTTTTATAACCATCTAAATCTTATAACCTATTTATTTATTTATTTATTAACCTCTTCTTTTTAATGTATATTATTGAATATTGTTAAATTTAATACTAAATCATAAATGTGTATGCTACGAACAAAAAAAATTTTATAATGTAAAACCCAAGCTTAGCCACTAGAATGGAAAATGGTCACAGATCATGTTAATACGTAATCAAGACGAATTAATTTGTTTGTTAATGAACATTAGGTACCTACGTCAAATGACGTCTCTGAGTGCGGCCGTAAGATAGGATTTCCGTCCTATTTGAGGACGGATTCAGATATCCGTGAGCTGCTTTGAGCACTTAACATCAAGTGGCCTGCATACTTCTCTGCCACTCATAATAATATGTTCCCCTCGACCAGACCTTTACACATAAAAGATTGAACCGGCTACTGAAAGGAACAAACACCACACCACAACAGCTACTACACCAGTACACCAGTAGCTGTCCCATGAGTCACATGTGATACATACCAATTATAATTATTGAACTGTTTGGTCTATTTATTGGACAGGCAGTGTTAAAATTCTTGCTGTGCAGGAAATCGAATCATAGAACGTGTGCACAGCGCAGAACCAACAAGAAAACTGTACTAGTATACCAGTCAAAAGTAGAATATGCCAAAACTTGCCGGAATAATTTTATTGTTGGATATGCAAAAAATATGAGCCTACAAAACCTAATATTACAATAAAATTAATGTGTTGTTTCCGGACGGGTTTTAATAAATCAGTACACACTCTACACTAATGGCCGGTCTAATTAGATAAATGATAATAACTAATGAATACGAGATACACTGGGCGCACAATCTCAAGGGCTTTCATCATAATTTACATTTCTAGAGCCTGCATCTGTATATGGCGACTTCCGCCTATCGTCAAAAGATGGCGTTGGATTGGCTGAACCACGCTAACGAAATTTTCTAGATCGCTGGGATATAAAATTCCGACATGACTAGGGATTGCAATTGCTGGATCCAGCATACAGCAATCCAGCTGGATCCAGCGCCTTTTTAAACATGCTGGATCCAGCGTCCGGCATTGCGGATCCGCAAACATATATATTTCTATTGTTTATTCATGCAGAACCCGTGAAAATGACTTTAGAGCAAGAGCTTGAGATGGAACTTAAAAGAGAGAAGGAGAACTTTAATAAACAAAAGGCAAGTGGTCAATTAGATTAAGAAAAGGTCCTAAAAAAAGAAATGAGCGTTTATGAGACCGAAGGAGTGCGAGGTGAACATTTATCTATGGTTTATGAGTATTTAATGACCCTAAAACCGACCAGCGTAGAGGACGAAAGGCCATTCTCAGTAGCCGGGTACATATGCGAAGCAGGTTGGGAGATAAGACTATATAAAATTGATTTTATGATAAAATTTGTTTTCCAAGGTCTTATTTTCAGATTATTCAAAAAAAGAAATAGTGTCTTATCGTCAGATTTTAAACTGCCTAATTATTAACCATTAACGAGTGGAGAGAAGATTATTTTGGAGCTTCTTTTGATACAAAAAATTGTTTGAATATTAAAATAGTATTATTATTACGGTCCTTTTTTATAGTTAATTTTAAAAGAATTTGTAAGACTGCTTGCTATCCTGATTAGTCATCCTATCATTAAACGTAAACATAATAAAATATCGCTTACTTAGAAACATTATCTAAAATGTTATATGAGGTTATATGTTTGTCATTTAATTTTAAGTTGATTCTTTTGATCTCAAATGATTGAGAAACCAAAGCAAATTGATATAAGATGTCACCAAATGAGTGAAAGATTTCATAGATTATCGTAAGAAGTACAAATTAAAAAAAAAAGTCTTATAAATGTTGTCTTTTTATTTTTGTTCCACATTTTGCTGGATCCGCCCTGGACCCAGCTGGATTCAGATCAATCCAGCAAGAATCCAGCTGGATTGAAAACGCCGCTGGATTGCAATCCCTAGACATGACGTAATCGGAGCACACCCACTCCTCAGGCATGGTCTTTGCCAAACTCTATAGAATCTTTACGGCGGTGGAACCATTGAAGGGGACTGGGGAAGTATCAACCGCCACCCGCATAACCCGTCGTGAGGCAGCCGAAGGCTTGGACGACGCGAGACGTCGTCAACATTATAACTAGTTAGCAACGCAACCACTTATGACTTCGAAGACTTCTTTTCTGTTTATATTGTACTAGATCCCGCCCATGGATAGGTTATAAACTAACGGTGTACAAAATTTTATCAAAATCCGTTCAGCCGTTTTACGTGAAATTTCTGATTCGAACCATATCACCTGAGGTTGACCAATTGGTTTGCTTTCACTGTGAAATTGTACTACTTCAGGAAACAAGGATTTTCAATAACTAGCTGTTAATGGAACCGGAAAGATATAAAAAGATGAACTCGTCTTTACGACGCTACGACCTCACCTCACAATATAACATTGTGATAACAGTTGAGTTTTGGGCGGATTCGTCCGCGTCCACTTAAATTATAAAAATAACTTTTGATTTTTTTCTTCTATAGTCATTGGGCAAATTAAAATGTTATACAAAAGAGCGCAATGATAGTACGTTACATTACAACAAAAAAAGTAATTTAAAAAAATTAAACCGCCATTAAAAAAGTATTTAATAAAATTTATTACATACTTTAAGCCTACTATTTTTTGAAGTTGATGTCTTTAGAATCCCACACTCATCCCGTCCCATGAAATACACCCATGAAAATTGGTATTCTTGTTTGGAAGCCGTAACAGACCAACATAATTGTAAAAATTGTGCAGTTCTGAAAATATTACATACATACGTGTCGAATTGATAACCTCCTTTTATGAAGTCGGTAATAAAGGATTACGAAAAGGTCTTAGAGAAAGGAAATGCGGGCCATACATACACGTAGTGAAACGTGGTAATACCTAATAAAGCTTACGGACTACTCACGCATTAACAACAAAAATCGTCTACTTTCAAAAATAAATACGTTCAATAACAACTTCCAAAAATAATACGTTCGTTTTTCGTCTTTGGAGTAATCATTATTAGTAGCTAATATTATGATTCAATAAAATCGGCTCACTCACGTTATTTTTTCGGGATAGCCCGTCTAGTTTTGTATACTACGAGTACTAAGTACTACTACTTACGTTCTATAGTACTCGTATAGAAAATATGATACAAAATAATAATAATCTTTTTAGTTAAAAGTTGTAGGCGGTATGTCACACCAAATCTCACTCGTTCACTTCTACATTTTCATTTTTACTTTATAAAATAATTCAATTAATGATAATATTAATTGTACAAACCGTATTAATTTTCACCTACGCAAAGGTGAATTGAATTATTTTATAAAGTAAAAATGAAAATGTAGCAAACCCTATTATTTTTCTATTGAAATTCTATTGAAAATTATTGAAAATTAATTGAGACCAAGATCGACAATTAGACAAGGTTTCGCATAAATACAAGTTTTAATTAAAAATAGTCGCAGTTAATATTTTGGATCGACGCCCTCGGAACGCCTTGATTAAACGATCATCAACAGTCTCTGTATACAAATCGTTTATGGAACACTATTGAATTTACACACCCGCTTATATTTACAAATTACTTATGTTAATAACGAAAACAAGAATTTTATTGCGTAACGACATACGACCTGGTGGCAGATAAAACCCGATTTTTACCTTCATATCGTGCAAAATAATTATGAGTGGATCGCTGGCTGGTATATTTGTGATCGTGTTAAGTTTACGTAATTGTGACGCGGTGAGATTATTCGATACCATCACCTCAGAACGCTCCAGACCAAATCGAGCTTCGGCGTCCACCTGGGATTCCGTGTCGTCGACCAAAGATCTGTCCAGCATACTCGATATAAAAGCGTAAAGTTTTTACCGTAGGTAAAGTTCGATCGTTCAATCTATTCGTATGTGCACACTTTTTAATGCGACCGAAATCGAATCGTTTTCGGTTTAACGAGTGAAGACGGAATGAACCTGAGGAGTTAAATTATTTTAAAACATTCAACGGAAACTAAAAATTCTCATTAAAACAACCCATTTACCTACAATAAATAAACACTTACAATTTAGATATAGTACAAAGATAATAGACAATTAATTCACAATTATAAAAAATGCTACACATAACGACAGTATAAAACCTTCAGGTGTTTTTATACACAAAAAAACTAATTTAAAACATGGTGCAAATTACCATTTAAACACAGGAAAACCACATAAATGGACATTACTGTAGAAGACGTCTTAGACGAAATTACATAGTAAATTAGAGTTAGAAATGTTAGCAAAGAAAGTAGCGGTGTGTACTAGTCAATAGGAAAAACTGTAGTCGTCGTTTCAGTGAGACTTGCATGAGACAACTTAGATTGTCCGAAAATAAACGAAAAGTAAAACTAACCTAAAGGGATAAAGGATATGCATAGAAAGAAGTTAAGTGGAGTGCTACTATGCTTACTTAGTCTCAAAATCTTCCAGGTGTGTTGTCAAGAATCTGATTTATTAGAAAGTTTAAAAGTAGACCTACAGTCCATACTGCATCCGCCGACATTCACAGATCTGGCTACCCTCTATGGACATCCGGCTGAAACCCACGAGGTGACCACAGAAGACGGTTACATCCTAACCGCATTTCGTTTACGAACAAACTCCAGCAGAAGAGCTCCGCCCATCCTGCTATTCCACGGCGTCCTAGACTCCGCAGACACATGGATCATCCGAGGCAACAGGTCACTGTCGATAACTCTAGCCAACGACGGCTACGACGTGTGGTTGGGGAACGTGAGAGGCAACCGGTACTCGTTGGGCCACGTGCGCCTGAATCCCGCCTTGAACAACACGTACTGGGACTTCTCGTACGACGAGCACGGGCTCTACGATCTGCCCGCGACCATTGACCACATCCTGAACACAACCGGCGCAGCCAAGTTGAACTTGTTGAGCCACTCGCAAGGCACAACGATGATGTGGATCCTGCTGTCGACCAGGACCGAGTACAACGATAAGATCAACCTGGCCACCGCCCTAGCGCCGATATGCTATATATCGCACGCGCTATCCCCGCTTACGACCGCCTTACGAATAGTAGCTCCGTTGTATCCTATACTGCTACAGTTGGGAGTGACGAGTATCCTGGGAGACGATTCGCTGTTAACCCTGGCGTTCAGGGTCGTATCGAGGATCCCGGTCCTCGGCTACTTGATAGACGCCTACGGGATCCTCTTCGCGTGGTTCGGCCTGGACAGTTCCGAGTTGGAGCCGAGTTTCCTGCCCACCGTCGCCGATCACGTTCCTACGTCGACGTCGTTGAAGAACGCCGTGCACTGGGGCCAGAACGTGATAAGTGACAAGTTCACTCGATTCGATTACGACGAGAAGGGGAATCGAATAGCGTACAACTCTTCGACGCCCCCTTTGTATGATTTGGGGAATGTGAGAGTGAGAGTGGTGTTATTGGCCGCTCTGAACGACAAGTTGGCGCAGATGGCCGACTTGCAGCGGCTGCGGAGACAGCTACCGAACGTGGTGGAATTCGTAATCAACCCACGTATTACTATGAACCATATAGACTTCACCTGGGGACGCACCGAATACGTCTATTTATACCCATACATATTTAATGTGCTCCAAAGATACAATTAAAGTTGATAAACTGTTGATTTTGTTGTATTTATTCTGTCTTTTGTCAGCTATGAGAGCGAGTTTTTATGGCTCTATCACATATACATGTGTTAAATATAACATTTTCAGATGAGAACATTTGCTATTTAATATTTTTTACACTGGGTTTTAGTTTTTGCTAACTTTTTATAATCTGCTATGGTTTTACTTTTATTCTTTCTCCTTTCATACTCAGCACAGTCGAAGTCGCGGGCACTGTTCGTGTTGTTACAAATTGCGTCAAACACATTAAAAAAGATAAAAGCGCAGAAAAATTTAATTACACGTGTCAAACACATCGCATACGTGTGACTATAAAGAGGCGATATATTGTGCACGTTGTGTTAATTTATTGGCTGCTATCGGGAACATTTGCTTGAACACTGCAAATAAGTCTGATTACAAACGAAATATATAAAAAAAAAATCCGACATAGAAAGCGCTCTCAAAAATGAAAAAATAACTTTATTGATGTATTTCTTTTACCAAATTATCATCATAATCTAATGCCTTAGATGCCCAGCCGCGGTTGGGTTTTAGCCTGGATCAGCAACAATTTCCAGTCCGAGCTGTTTTCTCTTTGATCACTCCTATAGCCTGGGGTCCTGCTCGTCGTCGTTCAACCACTACTGGTGAGCAGTTTCCTGGCGTGTTTTGGTTACAAATCAATAAGTAATAAATAAAGAAAATATCAATAATGTAGCTTTATTTTCACTTTTAAGAGTGTTTTTCACTTCGGGGCTCTTTTTATTTATAATAAGCAATATGCGCCCCAAATTCATATACAAAAAAGCCTGATACAATATATTATAAAAAAGTTTGGATTTTGTGAAAAGCGAAGACACTTTTCAATAAGTTCCAGATCAATATCACAGTTTAAATCACAGTTGTCGCCGTGATATAAATACCTTAACGATATGGGTATCGTGACTGATATTATATAAATATATTATAAGACCATTTCTAGTCTTGAAACACTTGACAAAAGGACAAAATGTCTGTCTATACACTCACGATATTCGCCGCAACGCTCCTCACGTTGCCGAGTGGCAATGTGGCCTTCGACTGGGGTTCTTACATAACGCTACCGAACCTTTCAGACCTCAGTTCCATAATCCCGATAGATAACCCAGAACTGCTGGAGGACATACTTCCGATCGACGACCCCGAGATTGCCGACGCGGACCTGAGCTTCACGCAGATCGCGGCCAAGTATGGCCACCCGGCCGAGGAGTACACCATCTATACCGAAGATGGATACAGGCTCAAAGTCTTTCACCTGCCGGGACAAGGGAACGGCATGCCGATCCTGCTGTTCCACGGCTTCGCCGACTCCTCCGACACGTGGATCATACGCGGCAACCGATCTCTCGCCATCACCCTGGCGAGAGCCGGCTACGACGTGTGGCTCGGCAACGTGAGGGGCAACAAGCACTCCCAGGGCCACCTGTCCCTCAGCCTGGACCTGAACTCCACCTACTGGGACTTCTCCTTCCACGAACACGCGGTCTACGACCTCCCGGCGACGATCGATCTAGTGCTGAACGAGACGGGGGCACCGATGCTGAACTCGATCGGCCACTCGCAGGGGACGACGATGCATTTCGTCCTGCTGTCGTTGCGGGCCGAGTACAACGAAAAGGTGAACATGCTGATAGCGCTCGCGCCCGTCGCCCACCTGCAGCACTCGCCGCCGCCCCTCTACGAACTGCTGCGCGGGGCTCCGGTGATCTACCAGGCGTTGTACGCCGCGGGGCAGTACGATCTGTTCGGCGACACGTCCCCGGAGGAGATAGCCATCCAGCAAGTCTGCAACACGCCGCTCACCGCGTACGTGATCTGTTTGAACGGCATCCTCTTTCAGCTGACGGGATACGACCCGTCCCAGATAGATCCGGCCTTCAGCCAGGTCGCCATCAAGCACTTCCCGACCGCCTCTTCGACGAAAAATGTGTTGCACTACGGTCAAGTGACGATACGCAAGACGTTCGCGTGGTTCGATTACGGGCCGACGAGGAATTTGGAGCTGTACGGTACCCCCACGCCCCCCGTGTACGACCTGACGAAGGTGCGATCCAAGACGGTGCTGTTGACCGCCACGAACGACTTCTTCTCGACGCAGCCCGACGTGGCCATCCTGCGGAGGTACCTGCCGAATGTCGTCAGATTCGTCGTCAACCCGAAACCTAACATGAATCACCTGGACTACGTGTGGGGAAGAGACATGAGAGAGTACCTGTTTCCGTATATATTCGATTCACTTGAAAGGTATAGTGACTAGGAGGAAATATCTACTTGTTTTTTATTACTCTTGTTATTGGTCCTGATTGCTAATTTTGAAAAAAGAAATCGTTTTGTTATTTTCTTTCTTTCTTTTTACTTCTTTTTTACTTGAGATAAACTTGGGAACATTTTTCGATTGGTTACTATAAATTGTGTTTAATATAAGTTATAAGTATTGCTTTATAAAACTAATTAAACTTTCAAAATGTAAAACTTTAAATTTTTTTTTACGTTCGCATCACACCTACCACAAGTAATGTTTTCGATTCTTTATAACATATGTATGCACTTTGAAAATACCTCGCGGATATCGATTATGACAACTTGATACGAATTCAACTAACTGCTGAAGGTAATTCTAAAACGTTGAGTTAATCAGTCTGAATTAACAACATTTATATGATAAGCCTTTCCGGCGTTCGAAGCATGAGTTACTGCTGAAACAAAAGCGATATGTCGATACGAGCACTAGCTTTGCTCGGAGCGCTGATAATTCCAGCGACGGATACGCAATACACATCTTCTGCAAGACCGACTGAACCCCATCTTTTCCCGCCTCACTCTGAAAGTAATGACGCCGACCGAGACTTCACGCAGCTCGCTGCTGAATATGGCCATCTGGCCGAAGAGTACGTGATCCGAACGGAAGATGGCTACACGCTCAAAGTGTTTCGTCTCCCAGGGAGCGGGACCGGTCTCCCAATGTTACTGTTTCACGGATTGGTCGATTCGTCGGACACGTGGATCATACGAGGCAACCGATCACTCGCCATCGCTTTAGCCAACGCCGGCTACGACGTGTGGCTGGGCAACGTCAGGGGAAATGCAAACTCCCAAGGTCGTTCCTTCGTCCCTTCCGACCCGAGAAGGTTCTGGAACTTCACGTTCCACGAGCACGGAACCTACGACCTGCCGGCGACGATCGACTTCGTTTTGAACGAGACCGGCGCGGCCAAACTGAACGCCATCGGCCATTCGCAGGGAACCACGATATTCTTCGTTCTGCTGTCGACGAAGACGGAGTACAACGATAAGGTGAACGTGCTCATAGCTCTCGCTCCGGTCGCCTTCTTGCATCATACAAGGATTAGAGTACATTCGCTATTCGCTTCGATCAAAATTTTGTACGAGACGCTGGATGTGATCGGGAAGTTTGATTTTTTCGGTCAAACGTCTCCGGAGCTCGTGGTCTCGCGGGCTTTCTGTCGCTCGCCTGCCATCGCGTTCTGGTTTTGTCTGAACCTAGTTCTGTACTCGTTGACTGGAGGCGATCTGACCGAGATCGAGCCCGCGTTCAGTGTCGTGGTCTACGGCCACTTTCCGACCGCGTCGACGACCAAGAACATACTGCACTACGCGCAGGCCATTGAGCGCGAGTCTTTCGCTCAGTTCGATTATGGGCCGCAGCGAAACCTGGTGGCTTACAACTCGGAAAATCCTCCAGAGTACGCGCTGAGCAATGTGAAGGCTAAGGTGGTGCTGGTGACGGCTCGCAACGATTTCCTTTCGACGCAAGCAGATGTGGCGCTGTTGAGACGACAGTTGCCTAACGTCGTGAGGAACGTAATATGCCCCAGGTCTATTATGAACCATTTGGACTTCACTTGGGGGAGAAACGCGGCTACCTATCTCTTTCCATATATTTTTGATTCACTTAAAAGATATGGATAAGTGTTACTTTTGCTAAAAACATGCAAAAGTTTTTTTTTTTTTTTCAAAAAATATTGAAATTACTTTCACTTAACTGTTATATAGAGTCCGTATCCAAACTTTTGTAGCCATGAATAGGCATGATAACTAATTTCCAAAATCTCTTCTATGATATTCAGAAGTTTCGATTATGTCTAAAATATATCATATTTTTGTAGAAAATTGAAGTTTTTGTGCAATAAAAGTACATTTGAATTGTATGTTTCAAATTCATTCCAAAACGCTCGCCCTTGTCGTGGCGTCTGTCATTACGTTACGGCTCAGTAAAAAATTCAGAGATCGCGTATAATATGCTTACGAAAAAAATAACGCTCTGATGGGTGTTTAAGCTATCATGGCGGATTGTTGTATTTTGTAGATTTATTTGAACAAATAAATGATTAATCTCAACATTAATAAGGGAATAAATACATGTTTCAAAATCTTTGAATGCTATTTCATTAAATCAGATAAATATTTTGGCGATACTTGATTACTGTCATCATGCCTATTACCCATTTCAACAAGACCGTGAAACCTATCAATAGAAATTTCTCCATTTAAGTAATTAAATTGTTTCATTTTCATTTTTGCAAAAACATCCAAAGATTTTATTTTTCAAAAAATATGGAAATGACTTTAATTTAACTGTTTAATAAATAGAGTAATGTATAAAAATCGGTCCAAACATTCCAGAGATTAGCCGGAACAAACAGACAGACGAGAGATATGTTATTTTGGTACATGGATACATGGACAGTGTATACAATTTAGTATAAAGAGGTTGTTTTTACATTACAAACAGACACTCCCATTTTATTTATTTCTATAGACTATAGATTGAATAGAAATTCTAATTACCAAATCAACTTCACGTCATACAAAAATATACACAACACGCAAACAATCTATACTACCACCAGGCCTGGCCCACTCCCCGTGTAGAGGTATCAAAAATATACCTACACTACAGCGGCACATTCGAATGGAATAGTCAGTGGGGCCTTAATCCCGTTTTTCGTCAGGAAAGGTAAGATTTACGCGCTAGAAAGAGATGCAAGATGTAGGTATCTATCAGCGTAGGTGATAAGCGCTGCGCGATCTGAATTGAACTTAATCGTATCGTAGCTAGAGTCTATATTTCTTTAAATTACTTTTCGAAGTGGGCCTTCTGTACTTGTACTATTTTGTATTCTGTGCTACCACTCACAACATTCACCTAAACCTATTGAGCACGCCAAAGATCAGCGGGAACAGATAGTCCCCCATGTCCCTGCCCCACACGAAGTCGACGTGGTTCATCAGCTTGCGGTCAATCAGCGAGTACTTGACCACGTTGGGCAGCTGCACCCGCAGCAGCTCCACGTCCTTCACCACAGCTATCAGGTCATTTCTACCGACCAGCAAAGCGACCGGCATGGTAACCTTGCTCAGGTCATAATTCGAGGGCATTTCTGTGCCGTATAACTGAAGGTTTCGTTCCGGTCCGTAGTCGAACCGCGAGAAGCTTCTCCGGCGGCCGAGCTGGCCGAAGTGGTAGAGGTTCTTCGCCGACGTGTCCGTGGGGAAGTGCCCGACGGTGACGCGGAGGAACGAGGGCTCGTACTGCTGCGCGTCGTACCCCGAGATGGGGAAATTGAGGGACAGCACGCACTTCAGGTACCCGGTCACGGGCTGGGAACACAGCTTCTTGAAGGACCCGCCCAGCACCCTGCCGGGGAACTCGACGATGCCCACCAGCCGCGCCTTCTTATACAGCTGCGGGGATAGATCTAAGAGCGTCTTCAGAATTTTGCCCACGTGTTGGAGGTACGCTACCGGCGCTAGAGCGACGAATACGTTCACCTTCCTGTTATAAGCCGTTCGCGTCGAACCCATCACGAAGAAAATGGTCGTCCCCTGCGAGTGTCCGATCGCGTTCAGCTTTGGCGCACCGGTTCTCGCTAGCACAAAGTCGATGAAACCCGTCAGGTCGTAGATGCCGTGCTCGTTGAACGTGAAGTCCCAGTAGGCGGGGTCCTTGTCCGGGTCGAGGGAGACGTGTCTCCGGGAGTATCTGTTCCCGCGGACGTTGCCGCACCACACGTCGTGGCCCGCGTCGGCCAGGGTGATGGCCAACGAATTCTTCCCTCTTAATATCCAAGTATCCGAGGAATCCAGGGCGCCGTGCATCAGAAGGATGGGCAAGCGCGAGCTTTCGACATTCCTGTCTCTGAATCCAGGGATTCGGAACAGTTTGAGGATGTATCCGTCCTCGGTGACGACGTCGTACTCTTCGGCGGAATGGCCGTACTTGACAGCCAGCTGCGTGAAGTTGAGCAACGCATCCTCGCTAACGAACAGCTTGGTTATGTTCGACAAACAGAGCCCTTCAGCGACCCTGCAACCCTGCAGTACCATGAGAAGGATCACGGCGATGCGTACCGTGCGTCTCATAGTTGAAATAGTATCACTAATGGCCTTAAAATTGAGACTGACGCGATGATAACAAAATCTTCGTCCTATTTATTTGAACGCTTAATAGATTAACGATATCCAGTGCAATGGTGTGGTGAGTCCACATTGGCAGCGGGAAAACGCCTTTCGGCTCGTGTCTTTAAACCGTTCAATTTTATACCACATAAAGTGATATACTTCTTTACATATCGTAGAGAAATAGAATAAAAGATGAAAAATAATTACTTATAAAAATATTTCGTATGTTTATGGCCACCAATATTTAAAAAAAGAAATCTTTGTCTTTCGATAAAATAAGTAGGTACATATTTGAATATGCATGTATTCGTGTGAACATTAGTTAATTGTTATTTTATAAATTATCCATTTTATGTCATTATTGAGTTGCAATATTTATGTTCAGCGTTGCATTCTAAATGCTGAGATAGCTGACGTACTCGTATATTCCGTAGATGATGCCGAGCGTTTGTAACTTGTCGTGTGGCGATGCCTTTAGGCATTTTAATTGTTTCTAAATCGCAACGTCATACGATTGGATATAAACAAAACCGCCGTCTACGCAAGTGCGAGATTATAATAAAAACATCAAATAGTAATGAGCATTAGGTGTTCTATCAAATGTATGGAAAAACAGCTGACTACGTTACCGGTAAAAACAAATAATTTTATCAATTTTAATTGGCGGCTGTATGGGTGGAAAAACAAACCTAAAAAAACATCTTTGACGCACATCTTTGAAACATCTTTGGACAACACTTTAAAAATTGTTAAGAATTTTAAGGTCATATTTCGACCACCCCAACCATTGCTTCTTACTTGTATAAAAGTTTCTGTTCAACAGTTTGTGAGAGGATTGATACGAGAACGGCCAAACGTATTTGGATGAAATTTGCTATTATCGCTGCCATCACCCTTGCGGGAGCCGGCTACGACGTGTGGCTCGGCAACGTGAGGGGCAACAAGCACTCCCAGGGCCACCTGTCTCCTCCAATTTCACAATTCTTCGTCATTATTTATTTATGTCACTCTTTTTTAGAGTTTGATAAGTTTCAACAAGTTAAAAGCAAATAGATGACAGTACGTCAGTAAAATAAGACATTAAAAATACAGTAGGAAGTGTGTGTATAATAAAATTATCCCTACACCATATCGAGAGTAAGAGTAAGACCATTACGTCAATAGGTAGTGCAATTTTCCATATCGTAGGTTAACCTATATAAAAATATGTATTTCAAATTCTTGCAAAAAAACAATAAAAATGCAGAAATAAAATGTATATATTTATTTAATGCGTGGAAATCTAAAATAAAGTAGGCTAAGTCACTCCTTATTACATCAGCTATCTGCCAGTGAAAGTCCCCTCAAAATCGGTCCAACCATTCCCGAGATTAGCCGGAACAAACAGCCAGACATATGTTATTTTGGTATATGGACACATGGACAGTGTATACAATTTATTATAAAGAGGTTGTTTTCACATTACAAACAGACACTCCCATTTTATTTATTTCTATAGATTGAATAGAAATTCTAATTACAAAATCAACTTCACGTCATACAAAAATATACACAACACACAAACAATCTATACTACAACCAGGCCTGGCCCACTCCCCGTGTAGGTATGAAAAATATACCTACACTACAGCGGCACATTCGAATGGAATAGTCAGTGGGGCCTTTTTTAAAGAGCACAACCCCGTTTTTCGTCAGAAAAGGTAAGATTTACGCGCTAGAAAGAGATGCAAGATGTAGGTATCTATCAGCGTAGGTGATATGCGCTGCGCGATCTGAATTGAACTTAATCGTATCGAAGCTAGAGTCTATATGTAAAGAAAATGTTTTTTTAGTTTGTAGTTTAACCTTTTTATTATTTTTTGCTTTTTAAACTATATGAAGTATAGAAATGTTGTTTTTGTTTTACATATGTCAAAAAGCAAAATGCTAAAGAAAATGTGAATACAAATTTTACTTTAATATTATCGACAAATAATAAACTTATATGAACTTATATAAACTTATATTTCTTTAAATGACTTTTCAAATTGTGCCTTCTGTACTTGTACTATTATGTATTCTGTGCTACCACTCACAACATTCACCTAAACCTATTGAGCACGCCAAAGATCAGCGGGAACAGATAGTCCCCCATGTCCCTGCCCCACACGAAGTCGAAGTGGTTCATCAGCTTGCGGTCAATCAGCGAGTACTTGACCACGTTGGGCAGCTGCTCCCGCAGCAGCTCCACGTCCTTCACCACAGCTACCAGGTCATTTCTACCGACCAGCAACGCGACCGGCATGGTGACCTTGCTCAGGTCATAATTCGAGGGCATTTCTGTGCCGTATATCTGAAGGTTTCGTTCCGGTCCGAAGTCGAACCGCGTGAAGCTTCTCCGGCGGCAGAGCTGGCCGAAGTGGTAGAGGTTCTTCGCCGACGTGTCCGCGGGGAAGTGCCCGACGGTGACGCGGAGGAACGAGGGCTCGTACTGCTGCGCGTCGTACCCCGTGATGGGGAAGTTCAGGGACAGCACGCACTTCAGGTACCCGGTCACGGGCTGGGAACACAGCTTCTTGAAGGACCCGCCCAGCACCCTGCCGGGGAACTCGACGATGCCCACCAGCCGCGCCTTCCTATACAGCTGCGGGGATAGATCTAAGAGCGTATTCAGAATTTTGCCCACGTGTTGGAGGTACGCTACCGGCGCTAGAGCGACCAATACGTTCACCTTCCTGTTATAAGCCGTTCGCGTCGAACCCATCACGAAGAAAATGGTCGTCCCCTGCGAGTGTCCGATCGCGTTCAGCTTTGGCGCACCGGTTCTCGCTAGCACAAAGTCGATGAAACTCGTCAGGTCGTAGATGCCGTGCTCGTTGAACGTGAAGTCCCAGTAGGCGGGGTCCTTGTCCGGGTCGAGGGAGACGTGTCTCCGGGAGTATCTGTTCCCGCGGACGTTGCCGCACCACACGTCATGGCCCGCGTCGGCCAGGGTGATGGCCAACGACTTCTTCCCTCTTAATATCCAAGTATCCGAGGAATCCAGGGCGCCGTGCATCAGAAGGATGGGCAAGCTCGAGCTTACGACATTTCTGTCTCTGAATCCAGGGATCCGGAACAGTTTGAGGATGTATCCGTCCTCGGTGACGACGTCGTATTCTTCGGCGGAATGGCCGTACTTGACAGCCAGCTGCGTGAAGTTGAGCAACGCATCCTCGCTAACGAACAGCTTGGTTATGTTCGACAAACAGAGCCCTTCAGCGACCCTGCAACCCTGCAGTACCATGAGAAGGATCACGGCGATGCGTACCGTGCGTCTCATAGTTGAAATAGTATCACTAATGGACTTAAAATTGAGACTGACGCGATGATAACAAAATCTTCGTCCTATTTATTTGAACGCTTAATAGATTAACGATATCCAGTGCAATGGTGTGGTGAGTCTACATTGGCAGCGGGAAAACGCCTTTCGGCTCGTGTCTTTAAGCCGTTCAATTTTATACCACATAAAGTGATATACTTCTTTACTTATCGTAGAGAAATAGAATAAAAGATGAAAAATAATTACTTATAAAAATATTTCGTATTTTTATGGCCACCAATATTTAAAAAAAGAAATCTTTGTCTTTTGACATAATTGAATTACATAATTGAATATACAGGTATTCGTGTGAACATTCGTTAATTCTTATTTTATAAATTATCCATTTTATGTCATTATTGAGTTGCAATATTTATGTTCAGCGTTGCATTCAAAATGCTGAGATAGCTGACGTATATTCCGAAGATGACGCCGAGCGTTTGTAACTTGTCGTGTGGTGATGCCTTTAGGCATTTTAATTGTTTCCAAATCGCAACGTCATACGATTGGATATAAACAAAACCGCCGTCTACGCAAGTGCGAGATTTATAATAAAAACATCAAATAGTGATGAGCATTAGGTGTTCTATCAAATGTATGAAAAAACAGCTGACTACGTTACCGGTAAAAACAAATAATTTTATCAATTTTAATTGGCGGCTGTATGGGTGGAAAAACAAACCTAAAAAAACATCTTTGACGCACATCTTTGAAACATCTTCGGAGAACGCTTTAAAAATTGTTAAGAATTTTAAGGTCATATTTCGACCACCCCAACCATTGCTTCTTACTTGTATAAAAGTTTCTGTTCAACAGTTTGTGAGAGGATTGATACGAGAACGGCCAAACGTATTTGGATGAAATTTGCTACACACGTAGTACTTTTTATCCCTAAAACCAAACCGTGACATCCACACGAACGGAGCCGCGGGCAAAGTTGAGTGCTAACATAACCGTGATCTATGAAAGTGAAGTGGCTCACCGGCGGCGATCCATACGGCGAAGCGCAGCCACGTCATGCCGTCGAGGTTCAGCATCAGGTACACGTTCAGCAGGATGCTGGCGCCCGGCAGCCAGGGGACCAGCGGCACCTGTGCGGCACTTGTGCGCTAGTATTGACGAGGCACTACATACTCGTATGTACTATACGTAGGCCGTAGGGTGGCTCTCTCAGGTGTGCGAGAATAGCGAAACGACCTCAGTGGCGCAGTGGCTAAGACACCGGTGCGCTGCGCGGAGGGTCCTGGGTTCGATTCCCAGCAGAGCGGAGATTTGAATGATGAATTTGAATTTCTGTTTCTGGTCTGGGTGTGTTGTGTTGTTGTCTTGTGTGTGTCCATACCCACGACACAGGGAATCCTAGTGTGGGGCTATGAGTGTGAAGTGTTATTTTATTTTATTATAACTATTAGGAGTAGTATTGGTGCTCTAAGGAATCTCGGACCTGTGGGGCACTCTTGAGATCAATTCCGATCGATCGTCATTGGTATTGTTGCACACTGGCGCCTTATTTTTCCAATATTGAACGGATATTGCAGAACTAAATGAGATTGTGTCATTTCGTTGGAATCTTCTCAATGCCAAAGAATAATGCCAATTGCGTTCAAGAGTACCAATCGTGTGACAGTTCAGATTGGATCGGAATCGGAATTGAAATTGAGATTGATTTCAAGAGTAAGGCCACACGTGATTTTGATGAAAACAATAACTGGATCATAGCATTTTTGACAAAGGTTCTTTAGTCAGGAATCGACCCTGTTAATTTAAAAAAATCATTTTTGAAACAATCACTTGAAAACTGGTCCGTTGGAAAACCAACCTAGGACCAGCGAGCTTATATACCGTTCATCACATAAAATAGCCTCTATAACCCATTAGTGACCCACTGGCGGGTCGGGTCTCCCCTCACAGTGAGAGGGATGTAGGCCGCCGTCCACCACGCCGGCCTACTACTGCGGAATGGTGGACTTCACATGCCTTTGATGCCAACAATTTTATTGGTCAGTGTACGTCATCTATTGGTCCAGCGCGTTTTTTCGGCTGCTGTACATCGGCCGAAAGTGTACTTACAATATCCCCACCACTCATGACGATAAACTAGTAGTTACCGAGAATGCCAGTTTCTTGTCGGACACGGGCTGCCTCGAGATGGCGTACAGCGTGGCGAGGACGAGGACGGTGCCGGCCGCCAGCGCGGCGCCGGGGCCCACCTCGCCCGCCAGGATGCGCTCCCCGTGCTGGTTGATGCTGCCCATCATTATCATGCACCAGATGCCTGCAGAACGCTATTAATAAAGCCTCCCTTCTTTGAAATACAGGCTGTGGCGACTCCCGCCACTCGACAATCACGCTTCGGAGGAAAAGGGGAGATCACCCGCCAGGCGATGTCACTGCCTGGGGACCGCGGTCCGAATGTTGACTGCGGACCGTTTGTATATATGCAGAGATTCTGAAGAACTTTGATAGCGCGTTTGAGGATACGTGTTCCGATTGGCCAGTTCGGTGTGACGCGTGTGACGTGTTGTATTGTTTACTACATTCGATGCTTGCGTCGTGACGCGCGGTCAGCATTGTATGTGAGGCGCGCTCATATTACTGTAGGTATCGCGCCGCTACAACGCTATCGAAGTTTTCTACATCGCTGGCATATATACAAAACTCCGACATGAGGTAATCGGAGCACGGCGCTCCCCGGGCACGAACACCTAGTCCGGTGGGATCTCCCTTTGCCAGAAGGCCGCCGGGCCACCTGATACAATGTAGTTATGGACGTTGCGCGTGGACATGAAAAACCAGACGGTCACCAGTACATTGCCATCTTCGGAAGAGTCGACTTTTTCCGACCCTTTCATCACTACACCACCCGCCAGAGACTGAAATTCCACCCTCATCGCCTGGACATGTGGCGTTCCTCTACAGTCCATTTTTCAAGCACGTTCTTGCCTCGTACATGCAAACTTTTGAACGGTCTTCCGGCTGATGAATTTTCACAGGACTATGACATGGGGTTCTTCAAGAAGGGCTTAAAACGCTCTCCTTTATAGCCGGCAACGCACTGGCGACCCCTGGTGTTGCACGTGTCAGCGGGCGACGGTGACCACTTACCATCCGGTGGCCCGTGTGTCTGTTTGCTTGCTGTACTTATAAACAATATATGTCGGAGAATCACAGTTGTTATGATGCGAACGCAAGTATGGCCGCGGTACTATTATCCGAACATTGATGACAGATGTCAATGTCACTTGAAAATGTCATGGCTCATGCTTGGATACGGCCGGTTGGCGGGAATCTCGCGGGAAGAGTAGAGAACTCGTGAAGCGGACGTGTCTGTTCGATTACAATAATAATTGCAGTTTCAATCCACCTGATTAAGTGATATGTCCTCCAGTGTTGCCCGGGGTCACCCACTATGTCGGATACATGCCCACAACACCATAGCTTCTGATATGTCTCTACGACATATATATGATGTCGTGTATCGTGTATGCAACAGCGTACCGTACAGAGAGACCAGCACGCCGACCACGGCCGCGCTGAGGCGCGTGGGCGCGGTGTGCTTGTCGGCGTTCAACACTTGCTTCAGCGACTCGCGCAGAGAAAACTGCAGCGGCTCCGTGGCGCGCTGGGCGGACGGGCTTTGCTCGTATCTGTCAATTTTACTTCAGTTTTTACACCGAACTTTACATTTATGCTTGTTCTAATTCTGTCAAAAAGTCAAAAATCAACACCTTTTAATCATTAACAATAATAATAAATAACGCTTCACACTCATAGCCCCACACTAGGATTCCCTGTGTCATGGGCGCCATGGACACACACAAGACAACAACACACACACCCAGACCAGAAACAGAAATTTAAACTCATCATTCAAATCTCTGCTCTGCTGGGAATCGAACCCAGGACCCTCCGCGTAGCGCACTGGCGTCTTTACCAACTGAGCCACTCGGGTCGTCAAACGGTCAGGTCGTGATCCACTACACGGTGTATCACTGTACGAGCGACGTATATAAGTACTCAATTTGCTAATCATTATCGGGAACAATATGTGTACACTTAATGAACGTCACACATTTTGCATTATAAATCATACATTCATCCGCTGTAGGAAAGGCTTGGTTTTTTTCTGAACTCTCAGGCATGCAGATTAACAAAGTCATTGGTCACTGGGATTCGAACCCGGACCCCTCGATTCGAGGTCGAATTGTAAGCCACTGGGCTATCACCGCTTCAATACAAGTGTAAGTACTGTGAAACTTACCTGAGCAGCAGCACGCAGGAGGCCACCATGGAGTAGGCCAGCAGCGTGCCGATGGACATCATGTGGATCAGCTGCTCCAGTTCCAATATCATTGCCAGCGTCCCTGGTGGCGATATACAATATTAACACTTCACCTGCTACTTTACAAACTAGGCAGCTGACATCCTAACCTAACCTAACCTATCTTAATAAATAAATAACCCTTCACACTCATAGCCCCACACTAGGATTCCCGTGTCGTGGGCGCCATGGACACACACAAGACAAGAACACAACACACCCAGACCAGAAACAGACATTCAAATTCATCATTCGAATCTCTGCTCTGCTGGGAATCGAACCCAGGACCCTCCGCGCAGCGCACCGATGTCTTAACCACTGCGCCATCAGGTCGTCAAACGGTCAGGTCGTGATTGAATTGAACTTAATCGTATCGTAGCTAGAGTGTATATTTCTTTAAATGACTTCGAAGTGGGCCTTCTATACTTGTAGCTTTATGTATGCTGTGGCATCGCTTACCAGTGAAGAGGCCTGCAAGCATGGTCCCCACCAACGGAGTCTGATACTTCTCGCTGACTTGCCCCAGGAACTTGAACAGGAGACCATCAGACGCCATCGCGTATATGATGCGGGGCAGGGGGAACACGGCTCCCAGCAAGCTGTGTAATAGAGATTAAAAGAGAGATTAATGTCTACATTTAAACTTTAATTCGAGTGGTGTGACGATGTGGTAGTCAGATTGAGATTTGGACAGGTTGATAAAAAATAATTTAAAAAAATTAAATCGGCATGGTGAAGAGCGGTGATAGGGTGAAGAGCGGTGATAGCCCAGTGGCTTAGAATTCGACCTCGAATCGAGGGGTCCGGATTAGAATCCCAGTGGCACGCACCAATGACTTTGTAAAAAAGTTATGTGCGCTTTATAAAAAAATTAAATATCACCTGCTGTTACGGTGAAGGAAAACATCGTGAGGAAACCGGCATGCCTGAGAGTTCACAACAAAAATGTTCTCAAAGGCATGTGAAGTCCACCAACCCGCAGTGGGCCAGCGTGGTGGACTAAGGCCTACAACCCACTCATTGTGAGAGGAGACCCGACCCTGTAGTGGGTCATTAATGGGTTACTGACAAACCGACATCAAAAAGTATAAAATAAAATTTATTACACACTTTAGGCCTACAATTTTTTGAGTAAGAAGAGACAGTGTTGAGATTGGGGAGTTGTGTGTGTGGTTTTAGTGGGTTGACTAGGTGAGTTGTTAAGAAAAGACAGCGTTGAGATTACGAGGTGATCAGGTGATATGGGGAGGTGGTGAGTTGGTTGGGTGGGACGGTGGTGAACGGCCAGTGGCCTGGAGCAGACGCTGCTCGTACACGAACGTATAGCGCCCCACTGTACACGGTGGCTGCACACTGCACACTGCACACTGCACACTGCACACTGCACGCTACGCACCTGGAGCAGAGCGCGCACGTGGCGCCCACGCTGACGGCGTACTTGGCCCAGCGCCAGCCCAGCTGCTCGTACACGAACGGGAACGGCGCCTTCTCGTCCTGTACAACACCGTAATAATTATCCATCAATCGCTTTGCAGACGAGCGGGGAAGATGATATCAAAAAATTAAAATTAAAAAAAAATTAACTGACTTCAAAAAAGTATAAAATAAAATCGTCGTCACAAGACCATAGATGGAGCTGTTGCTCCATCCTAGAGAGTCAAATTTTGGGGAAATCTGCCTCTCACGCTATGTACACACAATAGGCTTGTTTCCACTAAGAATAAATCGGCTGGTATAGGGTTTCTAATGATTAATCATGTTATGTAGTAACCAAAAAACATTTTTTTCACTAAAATAATTAAAGATTACCAATATTTACGGAAAATAAAATCCGCAAAATTGGCCACCTAATCACGTGACATTGAACGATTGAACACAAATCAGAGAAGCATGACGTCACGCCTCGCGAAACATCATGTTGTTGCTGTCATTTTCGTATACGAACAGCTTGTTTCGCGAGGCGTGATATCATTCAAGACGCCATGACAGTCGTGGCCTTTTTCGATGTCAATTTGGTATTCATTTGTAAAATTGCATAATTCTTAGGTAAAATAGCTTATTTTTCTTAAAATAATATATTTTTGGGGTAAAATAGATGCCAAGCTATATTTTTAAACTCCTTTCCAAATTTTGTCAACTAGCCTATTCGCTGTACTCTATGCTCTACGCTCTACGCTCTATGGTGTATGGTCTATGTACATGTTCTGGCGAGCTCACCTGCATGTAATAGGGCAGCATGAGCGTGAGCACCGACGACACGCCGCAGTAGGCCAGGAACACGATCAGCAGCGACGCCACCACCGCGAAGGGGATGCTCTTCTGTGGCCGCCGGGCCTCCTCGCCCGCCGTGGCCACGCAGTCGAACCCTGGCAAACATTTCTGTATTATTCAGAGTTAGACTGTAGGTACTTATTGAGTTGTCAGTAACCCATTAATGACCCACTACAGGGTCGGGTCTCCTCTCACAATGAGAGGGATGTAGGCCGCCGTCCACCACGCTGGCCTACTGCGGGTTGGTGGACTTCACATGTCTTTGAGAACTTTTTTTTTTCTGAACTCTCAGGCATGCAGGTTTCCTCACGATGTTTTCCTTCACCGTAACAGCAGGTGATATTTAATTTTTATAAAGCGCATATAACTTTTTTTAACAAAGTCATTGGTGCGCGCCACTGGGATTCGAACCCGGACCCCTCGGGTCGAATTCTAAGCCACTGGGCTATCACCGCATTCACTGGGCTATCACCGCCTTATTGAGTTACGTGACAGCTAGTCAAAAGGCAATGAACACTGTTAGTACGTACTTGAATTAGTGATTATTTGGGACCAATTATTTAGATAGTAGAGGCCTTCTAACTCCTGTAATGAGGAAGCAAGTCAACCTTTTAACCCACCACCCGGTTGCTACAGACCCTCATTAATAGTATAATTTAATAATGTGGCATTAAAAATACATACAACCCTAAATTTTTCCCCTTCTGTCACCAACCCCTTAAACTCAAACTCAAAAGCTTTTATTCATTATTAGGTACAATTTGTGCACACTTAATGAAAGTCATACAGATAAATTATACATTCTACATTCATCCGCTTTGATCGCCCCTCAGGCAAAACGTAGACTGGGAGAAAAAAGCGGGCGAAAAAAAACTCCCAGCACTCTTTTAAAAGTAAATAAAACTTAGTCTATAATGCAGTATGGCTAGGTCCAATAAAGGAACACACGTGACAGCTATCGTGTGTGTCAATATCGCCCCATTGCCATCCGCTCACAAATAAATATTGTTACATAGTGTATAGAAATAGCCTATAGTGAAGTTATTCAATCCCACGCTTTCTTATCTTCTAAATAGTCCTTAGTTTCATAATAGGCCTTTCGGCACAGGACTGATTTGATAGTTTGTTTAAATTTGTGAAGAGGCAGGGATTGAATTTCTATTGGAATTTTATTATATATTCTCACGGACATTCCCATAAATGACCGGCTTTTTTTATGAAGCCGACATTTTGGAAATACAAGTTTATACAAGTTTGTGGACATTCCTGGTTACAATACAATTAGTTTTGTGTAAGTCCTTAAATGTTATATTTTAATAGTCATTTTAGTATATGGCAAAACAACGTTTGCGGGGTCAGCCAGTAAGTAGCTTATGAACGTTTCTTATATTCAAACGTATTCTCACCAATAAATCCGTAAAAGCAGACTGCCGCGCCCTTTATAATGCCGGCCAGGCCGTAAGGGGCGAAGCCTCCAGTACCGAAGTCCTTTTTGTCCGACTTGGGCACTTCCGAAGCGGGGATGCGCCAGTTCTTCGTGTCGGCTGAAACACAAAACGCAAAGTTTAATAGAGTGTCGGTAACCCGTAACCCATGAGCTCCTCAGGTTTATCAGATCTAATGTTCGTGTGGTGACGAGGGCCCTAACAGGTCATTGCAAGCTTGCAAAACACATGACCAATATGGGCACAAGCACCTCAGATACATGTAGATTCTGCAAGGAGAAGCAGGAAACGCCCATGCATCTATTACTCCAGGGTGCAGCACTTGTGCTCAAAAGAAGTATTCATCTGGACAGACACGTGCTACACACTGATGAAGCCAAAGAGCTGCCCATCAACACAATCCTAACCTTCCTCGAGGCAACAGGATCAGATGGCAGCTCTAAACACTCAAGGGTTAAGCACAACCGGTCTTATTTAGGTTGTATTTATATTTGTTTGCAACAATCCGCACACGTGGAACTTGTTTTGGTATGGACCCACCACCCTCCCTTATCTCTCTGAGTAGGTATATACCATAACAACTGATTCCAATAGTACACGACACGTGTTTCGCCCCAAAAACGGAGCATCATCAGGTGACGTGGACTCTACAACGGTTGGTTGGTTAATAAAAAATAATAAAAAACCATCAGTGACCTACTGCAAGATCAGTTCTCTCTCACAATGAGAAAGATATTGGCTGATGTCCACAAAAAGCTTGCAGATTAAAGTAAAGGCAATATACAGAGCAAAGTAGAAATTTGTGATTTCAAGATGTGTCTTTGCACTGCCCAGTTCCACTTTTGTTTTAAACTGAAGTGAAAAGCCACGTATGTCTAGTATTTTCTATATTTAGGTTACATTTACCGATTTGTGACTTTCAGTGAAATAAAAATAGGCATTTTCCTATCATACCTTAACTAAACAGTAATTAACATTGACTGATCAATTAGTTTAGAAGATACTATCTATCTAGTAATCTAGGCCACAGCAATTAAGAAGTAACATTGCCTTGTAACATTCACAGAACAGCTCCCTTTCAGCCAGCCGTTACTGGTTAGTTCCGAAACTTTCTAACTGTTTCTAAGGCACTAAACAACTTCAACAAACAATTAATCAAGATCAAACGAGTGTATCGTTTCATCTAGATTAATTGCAAATTACTCAGTTAGCTATGATGTTAACAAATAAATGTTATATTTATTGATGGTGGAACGATGTGGCCAGATCTTTGGTCATTCAAAGGACCAATAACCAATGGGGAAGGAAGGACCTCGAATGACGACCGCGTCGGTAATGGTACTTATAATGAGATGGTGTCGCGAGATCTGAGACAAACACATTTATACAGTAATTTTCCGTCTCAAATTATTTTCAAGTTTATAAAACAACTAGTCGACCCGGCAGGCGACGCTCTGCCCTTTGTCGTGTGCCTTTGTTCTGTCGCTCTGTCAATCCTAAGTACTTCTAATAAATGGGTTCTGCAAAAGTGTAGTACATCAGTTGTCATCTTGAATAGTTCTTGCAAGATAAGGAATTTTAAGGATCACATTTCGTTACTTTGGTTTACAATATTAAAGTTATCTTAGTGATCCCTCATATTTTTGAAAATCTAATAATTCCGAGCCAATTCAATACAAACAAACAAACAATCAAATCTTTCATGTATAATATTAGTGTAGATATAATTTACCTGTCCTGTGTTTCTCTGGAAGAGTAAAAACATACATATATGCGTCTACCCTCACAAACTTTCATAAAAACATATAGTAAAATCTTTACTTACCTTTGAACGAGCCAGATATGATGACGAAGAGCACGACTAACAGATTGACGCCTGTGCAGAAGTTGTTGAACTTTGTCGACTCCTTCACTCCGAATGCGAGGGCCACTGGCGACAGAAAGTTACATTACGAGTATATCCGTGGACTTTGAATCTAAGTAGAGATTAAACGTGAAACTCATCAATAACATGCCGGTCCAAAAATGAACACCTAGAATAGCGGAAGATCTAGAAAAGAAAAGAAAAGAAAAGAAAAGAAAAGAAAAGAAAAGAAAAGAAAAGAAAAGAAAAGAAAAGAAAAGAAAAGAAAAGAAAAGAAAGGAAAAGAAAAGAAAAGAAAAGAAAAGAAAAGAAAAGAAAAGAAAAGAAAAGAAAAGAAAAGAAAAGAAAAGAAAAGAAAAGAAAGGAAAAGAAAAAAAAGAAAAGAAAAGAATGCGTTTATTGTTGACTGTTACACGAGTAAGATGTTACAAAAATTATAATCAGTTAAGAACAGTCTACCCTATGCGGGCATACAATAATTATGTCTTAAATAACTAGTATATAATATACTTAATTTTCATTTCACAGTGCCATAGAAATAAAGTTAGGGCAAATATCTATCACTAAGATAATATGGCTTGGAATTACTTAGATGATAAGCTTATGCTCTACCCCTCGTAGTTCTAAACCTAACTTAAATCCAGTAGTCGACCAATACCCACCAGAGAACAGCATGATGACGCTAAAGCAAATAATTATTATGTCCGGGTAGCGCGCCAAGTGCGGCGACTCCAGGGGCATCCACGCCTACAGCCGCGTCGAGATGGCCTTGTTCATTAAGACGACGAGACCCACTAACACTGTTAAAGCTGAAGCATTTTGCAAAACACTGTGGGGTTGTTGCCTATTGGAAGCCAGCGTAACTCCTGCCAGCGCCAACCGAAAACTGTCTCCGGCCAAAAACCCCAGTTCCATTGAACCAAGAAGGTGAACTGAACCAATACTATGAGGACTTCAACCAAGCATCCTATTGGCTATAATAAGAACCCCATCCTATCTCAGCCAATAACCAGTCCTACAATGCGTATTCATGATGGTTTATGAGAAAGAATCACACAAGACCACCTCCCCTCCCACTCACCAGAGAACAGCATGATGACGCTGAAGGCGACCACGTCCGGGTAGCGCGCCAGGTGCGGCGACTCCAGCGGCATCCACGCCTGCAGCTGCGTCGAGATGGCCTTGTCCAGCAGCGAGTCCAGGTACTCGCTCAGGGCCTTCACCACTGACGCGGCGCCTGGAAGCATAGGTAATGGGCGTGGCATTGGGAAACTGCCTTGTTTATATGTACATCATCATAATATAAAATTTTCTTCTTCGTTTCTCAACCGATTTTCCTCATTTTTGTTTCCTTTGGTAGGTATTGACGTGTTTTAGTGCAGACGGTCAATATAATTAAGTAAAATGCATTGGAAATACATTAAATTAATGAAAAAACTACTCATCTCTACTCTATAATACCTACAATAAGAAATGCAGACACAACAATGATGTATGTAACGTGATACAAACCTATAATGTACTCCAATATGAGATTCCAGCCGATGATGAAGGCGATGAACTCGCCGACGCACACGTAACTGTACACGTAAGCCGAGCCCGCTTTCGGCACCCTCGCACCAAATTCGGCGTAGCACAGACCTGGCAACAAATTAAATTATGAAATACATATAGTTATTTTTGTTCCAGTCAACCTGGGTCACTTAAATTGGTGAGCTAACGTTGAACCACAGCATTAAGAGATGAATTAAAGGATTGTCAATAAAAATGTGGCAGTAATGCCATAATACAACTATTAGTCTCATTAGTCTTAAAAACCAATATACAATAAGTAAAAAAATTCAATGTACATAATGTTTAATATCATGCAAGTTGACCCATATGTAATTACAGGTCACCAGTTTATAAAGAGGCCTCCTTGCCTCTTTGTCAAGATATTTTTTCTGACAAACAAGATCCATACTTTAGGCCACATCATATGGGAGGCAGTCACTCACCAGCCATTACACTAGCAACAGCAGCCAGCAAGAAGGACAATATAACAGCCGGTCCAGCATAGTTCTTGGCCACGTCGCCAGCCAACACGTACACGCCCACCCCCAGGGTGCTCCCCACACCCAGGGCAGTGAGGTCCAACGCCGACAGCACCCTCGCCAGACGCGCTACGCCCTCTTCCGCCGCTTTTCGACGCGACAGTACTCCGTAGGCGAGCCGGGCTGCCCGTGTAGCGCCCGCTTTGATGCCACCTAGAAAATGTTGAAAATAGCTGAAGCAAACTGGCATAGTTTGATGATTAATAGCACTCCTTGGACAATATATCCATACTTATACAGGACGAAAATATTGTCTCATATAATACTTCCTAATCTACTGTTTTGACAATTATGAACTTTACAGTACTAAAATAATATGAGAATGTGAATAAGAGAAAATGGTATTTCTTTAGGTGCTTTAATCTGTTTATTTTTACTATTTCATTGACGGAACAAAAGTATTTAAGTGTGTAGGCTACACACTATATTCTAAAGGTAGAGTTCAAATTAATTTCTATTTATTTGAATTTTATTGTCACTTTAGGGGTATCAAATTTCAACTACAAGTCTTTCACCAATTGATTCTACTTGAAATAATCGAAATATTATATCAATAATTACTGGGTGTATAAAATTTACACAAGCACTTAATCACTAACACTATTATAACATCACAACTTCTCACAGAAAAAAAAATGAAAACTTTACCTAAAACAGCAAAAATCACAACCCACATGGTTAGATGATACTTTATTTATACCGGAGTATTCCCTCACAATGTATTCCACATTACAACTACACCGAGAGTGAAACGACCCAAGAATTATTCTGATTGAACAGACATAACCAATTGATGGCAGAACTCTACTGTGGTTAAGTAACATTGATTGGGTCAGGACAATTTATCATACAATTGATTTGTTCAAATCATCCTATACTATTGTATTGAAATGTAAATGTTACCCAAGTGATTAAGACACCAGTAAATTGCAGAGGGTCCTGGGTTTGATTCCCAGTTGAGCAGATATTTGAATGAATAGTTTAAATTTCTGTTTCTGGTCTGGGTGTATGTATTCTAGTTTTATGTGTGAACATAACACCTACAACACAGGGAATCCTAGTGTGGGGTTATGAGTGTGAAGTGTTATTTAAAAAAATGCAAGACAGAACCTAAATGTAGCTAGAGGCTGACCAACATAAGTGTAGCCCTCCGATGGTGGGTGGAGTGCGGCAAGGGAACAGAACTGGCCACTAAGCTAGGTCCCTACTGGCCGTGGACACAAAAAAAAATATCATGTTCTAATTTCAAACTCTATGTATTCACCCTTTTGCACCTCTGGCCAATCAGTTCACCAGTTAATGTGGGCTCTGATTGTTGTCCTTTAAGAATAGGTCAACAACAAGGGTAAAACATGAAATAAACATAACCACTCCCATCGTTTTGTTCAGTAATAGCAATTCCAGTGATATCTCAATAAAACGTAATGAAATTTATGTTCATGAATTTATAAATTGCCGTCTACGTGAATGTTCATTGATTATACAATTCGCTACGGTACTATGTCAGCAAGGCGGAGATGTGGCCGGCAATAAAAAAAACAATAATATTGACACCTATATAGGCACTTCCACCAGCGCGAATATGAATGAAACATCACATAACTCACCATCCTCGTACGCCTGTTTAACAGTATACTCTTGCAGACGCCGGCTACCACCATTCTCGTAACTTGTTATGTTATTTTCATCCGAATAAGACATTTTTCTAACATTTAGTGTGCACTAACCTAACTTTCGAATTATTTTTTTCTGTGAGATCGAATGTAATGCTTTTAAACGGCGAATAACATTTGTATGCAGTTATGCACTTATTTATCCCAAATTAGCCTGATTTGGTGAAATATAATATAAGCCAGGAAAACTTTATCACTATATGGGAAAAAATTGAATAATTGACTCCATTGACTGAATTTGACTGACACTGACACGTGAATGTGACAGATTATTGTATTTTTCCGTGCCAATAGTGATGTGCTTAGGATTTCTACCAATAACGACTTACTACCAGTCGTTTGCAGAATGATAGTGTTATTTCATTTTTACTTACTTGTTTTTATTTATAAGTGAGAAAGATATTATTTTATGTTTTATAAATAAATAATAATGCCAAATTTCTCATTTAGCAATTGCTTTTTATATTCATTTTTGCATTTATTTGGAATTTATAAATCCTTTAATCATTTGAAATACCATTCCTATGTGTATAAATCTTGCTGGTAGGGGTTATTTTATAAATGTTATTTATGCATAAGTGTTTATTGGACAAATGAATACCTATTTATACAATGAAGTTTTTTAGTTATGTCAGAGTTAACATGGGGACATAACATAATGAAAAGACTTTTTTGCTGCAACTACAACTGCACTATCGATATATCTTCCATTCTACGCTATCGATAGATTTTTACATCTCTAAAGAAAATAAGTGAGATGTAACGTAAAACGGAATGACTCTTGCATCATCCAATCGATACAGTATTGTGGGTGCGCGGTAAATTTGAAAATTATATCCAACCACCACAAAAAGTATAGAAATAAACGTATATCCCAGCAGATCCCGTTGATTAATAGAAGATTGTATGACAAGGGAGCAAAATGATATTTTTTCTAGAGTAGAATCACGAGCGTAGCGACTGCGAGGGTTGCTTTAGTAGAATCCTGAACGTAGCGACGGATTCAAAGTACGTCGCCCGAGCCAAAAATATATTTTGTCCCGAGTGATACACTCTACTTTTCATCACCCTCTATGAGAAAATGAAATTTATTTACTTACAGTTTTATTAGGAATACAGATTGTTGTAGATTTTATTTTCTGCGTGTTTGAAATACTGTCCGAATCTGGCTCATTTTTAACAATCCGTGAAAACAGACACAAACACGGGTTGTAGTTCTGTAGTTCTATCGTCTTTATTCTTCAAACTATATTTGCGTTCGATTTCTTTGGCGCTGAACACTAAGATATTCAAAAAGTGCGCGGCAATGAACTTTTCCGCGCAATTTTTGATTTGGAACTTATGAAGAGGGAGGAAAAGCTCATTCCTGCCCGCTAAAAAGTTTCTTATAGAAAACACCAGTCATACTTTTCGAATAGATGGGATGAAAAAAATTTTACTAAATTATTAGTAAGTCAACTTTAAAAATTGAAGTTTCCAGTACCTAGGTACACAATCAGCGGCATTAAAATTAAAATTATAGGTCTTGGAGAAGCTAGAATCTAGCTTTATTTATTTCGGTATTTCATTAAAATTTCAAATATATGTGGAAATAGATATATTTTCATGTTTCGCCCCCACACAGCATCCAGGTGATTAAACCTCCTGTGTTCTATCATGCGGTACTCTACGACGTTTGGCAGACTCCTGCGAAGCAAGCTCACGTCTTTCAAGCTCGAAATACCGTCATTCCCTCCGAACAGCAAAGCCACTCTCATCTTCACCTCAGCCAGGTTATATTTTGGGGGTTGCGTAGATGTGTACACCTCCTCATTCCTTAAAGGTCCATAATCGAACTGAGCGAAGGTTTTGCTGGCCGCATTTTGAGAGACGTGCACTGCATTCTTTAAAGAAGTTCCCGTGGGATAGTGTGCTGCTACGACAGGAAAGAAGTCCGCTTCAACTTCGTCAGGGTCGCTGCCACCGACCACGAAGTAAACACCGCGAGCGCAAATCTCGTAACCTAACACTTTCTGACCGCATATAACTCTAGTCAACGTACTGAGAGCAGAATTGTCGCCAAAGATCTCTTCTTGGCCGAACGATCGTAAAACTCTTGATATAGTTGGGGTCGCGTTAAGAATACTTTTAGCTGCGGGTTTTAGGCTATTCAAAAAACACACAGGCGATATTGCTATCAAAACGTTAACCCTTTCATTGTATTCCGGTCTCGTGGACGCAAGGACGTAAAAAACAGAGTTGCCTTGAGAATGTCCGATGGCGCTTAAGCTCGATCGTCCTGTCTTCATTAAAGCGAAGTCGATCATGGCGGGAAGGTCGTAGTATCCGATGTCGTGGTAGCTAAAATCCCAGAACTTCTTGTCGACGTCTGGATCCAAAGTCATGTGTCGTCTTGAGTATCTGTTGCCTCTACAATTGCCAGCCCAAACGTCGTAGCCTTCGTTCGCAAGTGAAATAGCCAGCGACCGTTCTCCTCTGATGACGAAGGAATCAGCCGAGTCTACGATCCCGTGTATTAATAATACCGGCAGTTCTCTATCCCCGGGAATGTTAAAAACCTTAAGGATGTATCCGTCTTCTGTTACTACGTCGTATTCTTTCACTCCGTGTCCATATTTAACCGCCAACGATGTGAAGTTTAATAACGCATCTGCTGGTGTAGAGTCATGAAAGTCTGCACACTTGCATACGCTTAAAAGCAGTATAGCTGCTAATCGACCGATTCGCATCATGGCAATGTGAGAACTGGCGGTTGTTCGGCAATATTTACGGAAACAACACATGGTATTTTAAAGTAAGCGTTACAAGTAAATGAATACATTAAAAACGATTTGCTGTTATAAAGTGAGGTGTGACACGGAAGTACCTTGGCATGGAGCAAATGGTTACCTGCATTAGATAAAAATAATTATATATGTACATTATATACACATCATTGCCGCAACACATGCCTATAAAACATGTTTAATTTTTACATACAAGTCATTATAATTTATTATATGTAAAATTCTAATGAATACTATCATTTGAGTTTTTACTTTGTCATTTAAAGTATTTTAAAGCTTATAATAATTTTTTCAAGATTAATTCCCAATTTTGTCCCCGTTGTTCATAGGTACATATAGCAGAATGCAGTTTCCTCTTTTTAGTCACATTTCGATCAGATAATAAACATAATATTCCGTTCGTTTATTTAATTTCTTTTAGGTGGTACAAACAAAGTAGGTACCTACTCGTAACTCGTTCGGGGAGGTCCGATAGGGTACCGCCGATCTCTTAGCCCGTCGTAACTGCTTTATAATATATGACTTTATGTTCTTCTAGTCTTGTGTTTCGGCTGGGGAGATCTTAAGATCGACCTTGAGATCGAGAGATTGGATATCCTTTATTTCTAGTGAACACCGTCCGTGGGCTGATTGTTCTTTTGCTTAAAACGAAAAGATTTACGTAATGTGCATAGGTACACACAAATAGACACTAGCTCAAAACTTATTTTTGCTTCGAGGGTTCAAAGAAACCCGTAAATTGCGACTTACCTAAATTTATCCATGATGGGCACATTTTTCAAAATATTCGTTTGATACAATACGATGTATTAAAAAAAACAACCTTCACTTAAAACTAATAGTCAACACTAGTCTCGACAAAAACGTGAACTTTATAATTAGATAGACATACAACAGCCGATTCTTAGGAATCTGAATATTATTGCAAAACTAATAACAAGATGCTCGTTGTGGCATAACGACACAGATCTAGTATTGGTCTCGATTAAATGCTGATGCACCAATGCATTTGAGTAGATTATGCCGCGTATACAAATATAATTAGGTGCCTATTTCTTAATGCTTCACAATTATGGATGTTTGGTCTACACTTATTAGTGATCTACCACAGAGTGGGCCAGTGGGCTCTCTTCTCACAATAATGATGGTGCAAGTAGGCTCTAGTCTAGGTATAGGCTAAAACGTATAAACCTAGCTTAATAAGCTAGGTTGATACTTGATAGGTTTATAGTCATAAGCTAGGTTTGTAGCTTAATAAGTTAGGCATGGCCACCAAAAAGCTTTAGGCCAGCGCGGTGGACTACGGCCTACATCTTTCTCATTGTGATAGAAGACGTGACCTTGTAGAGGGTCACTAGTGGGTTACAGACAAGCTAAGTTTATAACACACCACACTGGCCAAATATGGGTGTTATAGAGTTCTTAGTAGCAATATAATTTTATAGAGGATTTTTGGTAACATCAACTAATGAAATATCATCTTGGTATTACTATTTTTTTCAATATAAAAAGCGAAATAAAATGTCAATATTATTCCATTCTTAAATAATTTATTTTCCTATTGGTACATGACTTGTATATCATAGTTTAGTGGCGAAAGATGGGTACGAATAGGAAGGCGGGACGGGACGTTATCCTGGCGATACAGGTACCTACATAATTTCTACTATTGTGCTTTGGGTTTTACAGGAAAAATATTTGAACAGATTACTTAAACACTAGTTACACAATCACATACATACTAAATACATTCTAAAATAGGTAATTATGACTAGAATCATTGCCTTGAAACATCGCCAACCAAGAGTAAACATAAAGTTCCATGAAGCTTGCTTTTCTGTTTTTTAAAATAATTTCTACTAACAAAATTTGTATTAGAGTAAAATATTTTTATAGATTTCTCAAAACTTTAAAGATTATCAGTAACACGGTTATAAATGTAGCTCACCAGTAAAATAAAAAAAAACAATTCGACGACGAATTGCGTGCCTTCTATTTCTGGTCAGGCTATTAGATAGTATAATTATGTATAAGTAGGTATAATTTTTATTATTGTCTCTTCTCTTGGTATATTGGTCTCTTGCGGTTGGTTATTGAATGAATTTTATTCTTAGGTCGGCGGCGGGAGAGCGCAGAACTTGAAGTTGCAAGGAGGGGCTGTAAAAACGTAAGCTGAATAATTTTTGAGTCTTTCAGTGAATGCTTAAATTAGGACTAATTTGAATAATGACAGTTAAACTTGTCAGTAACCCATTAATGACCCACTACAGGGTCGGGTCTCCTCTCACAATGAGAGGGATGTAGGCCTTAGTCCACCACGCTGGCCTACTGCGGGTTGGTGGACTTCACATGCCTTTGAGAACATTTTTTTTTTTGGGAATTCTCAGGCATGTAGGATATTTAATTTTATAAAGCGCACATAACTTTTTTACAAAGTCATTGGTGCGTGCCACTGGGATTCGAACCCGGACCCCTCGACTCGAGGTCGAATTCTAAGCCACTGGGCTATCACCGCTTGTTAAACTTAGTTAAACTTATTACCATTAAAAGTCCTAATTAATGACACTAAATCTTATTTAAATTGAAATACTGTACTGTGTTCACATCTATGTATTTTTTGAATTCATATAGTAATCGATTTTAATGAAATTCAACACTTAAAAAATACTTCAGTTATTATTTTGATTACAAGATAAATAAAGAGGAGTGAAGCCAGCCGGTCAAAAAATATATTTACTAAAATTTTAATAATTGGATAAAAATAGTAAATTAGTGATGGAATGAAATTGGAAATGAATCCGACCAATATAAAAATTGTTATAATAAACCTGCGTACAAAATAAACTAGGTACACGATGGAAAGTTATTTTTGTCGTAGGTACCTACCTTTTTCCTTCTTAGCCGTAAACTTAGGTAGCGGGCGTGAATATGCTTCCTGAGACATAGCCTTCACACTTTCTATCATATCCGAGGCTCGTTTAACGTACGGTTGCTTGACCTCCGGAGCATCGAAGGTAATCGGCATTGAGTTCGCATCTTCGTAATAATCTGGCCTTAAATAGACAAACAAAAAATTTTGTTGTAAGTAATAGTACTTACTTACCTAAGAGAATGTGTTACATGTATTCTACTCCGTACCTACTTAGTGTGGGTAAGCCGGTATGAACTGTGAGCACGTGTAAGAACCGGTGTTAACAATTGTTATTTCACTGCACTTCAGAGTTGGGTCTCTTCACACAATGGGATGTAGGACATAGTCCACCACGGTGGATTATTTTGACAGCATTTAAAAGTTAAATGTTGCTTTCTTGCTACAGTTTGTATGAAAGTTACCTGTTGAGTCGATAATTTTGCATGGCTTTCATCAGGTTAAAGAAAATCATATTTCTCTTCCAATCGTCGAAGCCACGATTCATTGGGTCGATCCAGGCTGGTCTGTCTGGTAGATCTATATCATTGCCCATCTGTCGATAGAAATCATTGTTAGAAAGTTAAAGAACATGTAGATATTTGTAGGTAGGTATACTTGTACCGAAATCGTCTTTATTGGTCGGTATCGTTGACTGCGCTGCGCTCCTAGTTGTTATTGTAATTCTCCATTGTCAGTAACCCATTATTGACCCACTACAGGGACGGGTCTCCTCTCACAATGAGAGGGATGTAGGCCGCCGTCCATCACGCTGGCCAACTGCGGGTTGGTGGACGAACATGCCTTTGAGAATTATTTTTTTTGTGACCTCTCAGGCATGCAGGTTGCATCACGGTGTTTTCCTTCTTTGATGCAACCTGCATGCCTGCATGTAAAAAAGTCATTGGTGCCACTGGGATCCGAACCCGGACGCCTCGTTTCTCATTAATTCTCCATTAGAAGTCGCAAAACCCCATTACCTCATAATCGTCAAAGTCTAACGCCGGCAACTCGTCCAGGTCCACGGCAGCGGATGCTGCTAGGACCATACAGAGGACAGCAAAAAAGCCCATCTTCGGTGCTGTCTCGAACTGCAAAAATAAAATAAGACGTATAATAAAATGCAGGGACGCACCGAATGAAGTTCTCTGCGTTGTATTTTTTTTTATAAATTAAACACTTTTTGACACCTTTATAAATTATATGCTGCTTTGTACACGAAGCCACGCCAGTCTATCCTTTTTCTCGTTCTATAACGCGAGCACAGTTGCATGTCTATGTTCAGACTGGTGTCGGTCCGGAAAAAAGTTTGTCTGAGCTCAAACCCAAAATCCTATTCCGGCGCGCGTCATATAAAAAGTAGCTGTCGAGCACTGCAGACTATATGCCAAACATCGACGAAAAACTTTTAAAAACATAAATTGTAATTGTTCGTTAATTGGTATAAAAATTAAAATTAGGTACTCAGTTGCCTAAAAGTAACGAACAAAAAGATATAAGCAGATATTTGTTTAATTTGGTCCAAGCTTTTTCCTGCCAAGTTACCTAACCGAATCGTACAATCACGTGGCAAAGCCCCGTAAACGCGCCTTAACTTTCTTCTCTAACAAGCAATCCCGAAATAAGCCTCACGTGGGCCCTTTTCATTGCCAGTTCCGAGTATTTCCGGGAATAATTAAATTGTATTATCGTTAGCTGATATTCTATGAAATGTTGAATATTGACCTTTTTCATTACGTACACTATGACCTTTAAGGTAAAATGAAGACCATCAAAAGAACTCACAGAAGTGAAATTGGGATAGTCCACCACGCTGGCCTATTACTGTGGGTGGGTGAACTTTACATGCTTTCGAAAACAGTATGGAGCACTCTCAGACATAGGGTAACATTAATAGCAATGTGTTTCACAATTGCGGATGCTTCTAATTTTTTTTTGTTACACGCACATTACTTAGAAAAGTCATTGATGTGTGTCCATAGAATTCGAGCCCGAGTGTAGAGTTTGAGGAACTAATGATCAGAAGTAACAAAAGAAAACAAAATCATTTATTTGCATAAATATGGGGGCGTTTTGATCAATCCACGTTCACCTTAATATGCGTTGAAGCGTCCGTGGATTCTGCATCATATCGAAGAGCGCACATTGACCCACCCTACTCCAATGTAGAAAATAATACTGGCGCAGCGTGGTCCGCAGTATAGTATAGTATTATGTAGTATATAGTCTATGTATTTACTCGCAGGGCATTTTGATCAAACCATATTCACCTTCTCAGGTAGATATGCATTGAAGCGCGCAGGATTTTAACAAAATCTCTGATATTTTAATTCAGAGACCTTGAAATTTCCAATTATATATTAAACACATCACAACATGAGAATAAAAGTTTAGTTTTCCTCATAATTTTTAAAAATTATTACATTTGTTGAGCGGATTCCGCTTCTTATCTAGGTAAGAGTCCACGGACGTAATAGCGTCTAAATATTGGCGCAGCGTGGTCTTCAATTTGGCATACCCCTCACTGTTGCGACTGTTATCTAGAACTTTTTTCATCGTTAAGGTAAATAAATAACTAACCTGATCTGATGATTGACTGTTGAAGCTTCAGACGGCATCCGACGACTAACCGCCCAGGCACAGAAAGCTCCCTTATATTGGAGGGTGTGGGCGGGTTGGATCAGACAGGTCTGAATCAACATGTGGGAATGAGCGGAAAGCAATATTATGTAACTAATTCTGTAGGTGACTCCCACAAGAATAATATAACTAGGTACTTACTATAAGTATAATATAGGCATTACACCAAGTCTTATGCGGGCTTGTGGACTTTACAACATTATTATAATAGTATCTAATTTGACCTTTATTTTGGTGAATGAGGGATGATGTTGGGTCCAACGCGCCATGTGACTCCGTAAGTAAACAAATCCTAGAGATAGTCACGTGTTTTCCCCGCCCTGCCCTATGTGTGAAAACAGGGCGGGCGGACGATGTTTTTCCTTTGACGAATAACTTGTTAGAGCTTTTATGTGAATTAAAAAATGTTACCCATGATGAGTAAACTTAAAATACGAATAAATAAAATAAAAAATACATTAAATACCACAGTCCCGTAGTCACCGTAATGTGTTTTTAGATAGTTGAAGAAATTAGTAATTTATTTAAGGAATTTGTGCGATTATATTTTATGTTCTGAAGTTCTCAATTTCTTTTAGTAAGTGCTGAAATTATAGCAACCAGTCTACGCATAAAATAGGAAAAAAAACAAGAAGCTACACTGGATTTAATGCCAAAACTGGAATTATTTTAAAACTTAAAATATCTCAGAACCTAGCCATTTACGGTTAGGGTGTTACACCACGAAATCAAACGCAAATAACCCCCTGAAAGGAATGTATCGAATTACCAATAAGCCTGTATAACGTTCGATGAAGTTACCTGTTGATATATCACAGTCGAATCATATGTTACCACGTTATTACAAGTTTAAAGTAATTTACTAACATTTCCCTTTCCTGCCTTTCACAATGATCACAATTAACCGTAATTAAAATTACAATAACTTGCAATTTTATTCAACACTGACCTTTGCTCTGTTCCCAGGTGTCAAAGCGCACGACCAACCTCCGCTACACCTCAGCTCAAACTGTGAGAGTTACCTCCTTCTATACGTTTAGGTGCTGCAATTATTGATCCCTAATGCGTCCCGAAGGGTACACAGGTCGTAAATCTGTAGAGAAGCTCCCACCGGACGTTCCAGAATAATGTACATTACTTTCATTGTAAAAGCACAAATATGCTAATGATTACCCAATTATAATTTAAAATGAAAATAAAAGAGCGGTGACGGCCCAGTGGCTTAGAATTCGACCTCGAATCGAGGGGTCCGGGTTTGAATCCCAGTGGCACGCACCAATGACTTTGTAAAAAAGTTATGGGCGCTTTACAAAATTAAATATCACCTGCTGTTACGGTGAAGGAAAACATTGTGAGGAAACCTGCATGCCTGTGAGGAAAAATGTTCTCAAAGGCATGTGAAGTCCACCAACGGGCAGTAGTGGTGCGTGGTGGACGGCGGCCTACATCCCTCTCATTGTGAGAGGAGACCCGACCCGCCAGTGGGTCATTAATGGGCGCTGATCAGACAACTACGAGTATATAATTACTTACATCTCCCTAACCTATCTCTCCTACTCTCCTATGTCGCTTACTCTTGTCAGTGGTCGTGGCTGGTCTGATGGCTGTAAGTCGGGCAAGGACAGGCTTCATTGTTGCCCTTGATAACATTTGAAGCTTTCCGCTACATTCGTACATACACCTCCACCGCATTTATCGTGCACGAGATCATGGAGGCTCACGTGGAACTTTTTCTTAGACCGTCCAGCAAGTTAAGTTCAATCGCCCCTATTCAATACCTATAACGAACACGAATAGAGTGTAACTCGATATTTCAAACATTTCAAACATTAAAGTTCGTAAGGGATGCCCGTTTCTACTCATGTGACACTCTGTGGAGTGAAATAAAACGAGATTAGCAGCAGAAGCAATCTGCACGAGTCCGTCGTTTAATTACATTATGAATAGAAAGGCATAATCTGTTTTAAATGAAATCTTGTGTGACGTTTGTTAATAAGTTCGTAGAAAAGGATACGTGTGAATCCATTGTTATTTAAAGTTAAAATCACATTGAATTCTTTTGTTGTGATATAAAATAATCATCAAATGAAGTTACAATAAAGTTGTACCATTTACCGATGTGACTGAAAACTTCTTTCATCTTTCATCATCTTTCATCTTTTCAGCACTTCCTAGTCCACAGCAGTCCACATCGCTTTGACGCTGTCTTCTTTAAATCAGTCACCTAGTTGGACTTCGTTTAACGATTTAGTTAGTCTGTCTTCATAATCTTTTAAATTAAGGAAGGAAGTGTATTGAATAAAAACCATGTCAAATAAAATATTGCGTTTAATAATAATACATGACAAATCTCATGGCACCACGGAAAGGCACTGAATCACTCAACATAACACCTACACTTACTATGTACACGACAATTCAACATAAACACCAATAAAATTCTTAACGAGCTCCTTTTAAAAATTCTAACGAACAGATATACCACGCTTTTATAACTGGCGAATAGGCGAATAGTAGACTTTTTTATAATCGATGAATTTTATCGAATCAAGACATTTTAAAATCGAATAGATAATTCAACTCGAATAAACAATAACCAAACGCGAGTTAATAAAAACGTGATAAAAATGGCGCCCTTATTTGTAAAAACCAAAAATTAAATTAAAAAAAAACTTCGTTGTCTATAACAAAATTACATTTCAAAAGGTGCTTTTGTATAAAATATTTTTTCAGTCGGAATGCGTTTACAATATTTTATTTTATTAATTTTACTTATGTTATAAGACCATATTTCTTTATTTGTACGTTATTTTCATATATTATTACAGGTGCGTTGGTTCTGTAAGATATATTTATTAATACACTTTAGACATTATTATTGAGTTCATACTTTATCTATTTAAAATTATTATTATTTTATGTAGCAATACCTTTTTATTGTAGATGTGTTTTATCCTAGGTATATAAAATACTGCTATTCTGTAACTATACTTGTTTTTTGCATATAAAATAAAAATTATACGTTATATTATTATACAAATCATAAAACAATTTCAAATTCAGGTATTATTAATATTTGTGTTAAAATCATTTTACAAAAAGCATTAAATTATGCAATTTACTGACAGAAAATTAATCAAAAAATAGAGTACCTAAATTCACATTAAAATTAAAAAACTAAATCCATTACATTACATGTCATAAAAAATATAACAAAATAAAAAAAATCTTATTGTTATCGATAAACTAGCATTATCACTTCCGAGGAATAAATTAATAAGGTACATACTTATATTAAAACTATTATTACAATATATTCACAACAAATTAAAACTTTTGGAGTTGTGATGTCACTTTAAGCACGTAGTGAGTTTCTTATATATTTAGGCACAAGTCTAGCTGGTGCTGTTGGTCCATCATTCTGAGAGCTATTGAACATTTTTTATTTTCAAACAGTAAAAGAGCGTACGTGACATCTAATGTTAAATGAATGCAGCCCGACCACTTCTTACCTCAAACCACAAACAGAACGAACGGGATGTCAGTGGTTGAAAGTGGACATATTGATATTGTGATTCTAACTCTAAACCGACCAATGAAACCTTTTCATAGTGGCTGATGAAGGTACACCACACAGCAAGTTCATATTAAACTGTTATCAATATTCTTAACATCGTTAAATTTTACATTAATACTAACGACTTCAGTAAGCGAAATCCAGTCGTATTTCAATGTAGACAAAGCACAATTTCGTAAAATTCAATATCGACTGTATTCAATACAATATAATATCAAATCAAATAAACACGTTCTAAAGGCACTGCCAGACAAACTTTATAAGAACACTTGTGATGTATAATATTATTACATTATTATGGTATTTATCTTTTTATAAATATATATGTATAGGTAGAAGTAGCCTTCAAGCAAGTAGGCCAGTTGATTTTAAGGGACTGAAATTCACACGTCTGCCACCTACTACAAACTACAAATCTTTAAGCTGCGTCTCCATCAAAGAAAATTCGCCAAATTTAGTATCGACACCACAAAATTGGGCATTTTTTGTTAAATGGAGACCGTACAGGCGGTTGAATAAATTACGTTATTCGAACATCAACCGGTTTACGTTTGTTGGTGTGTCTTGAACAAGCATAAGCAAACATCACTAACATCCAGCTTTTGTTTGTTTGGATATGACACTAGAAAATCGACTTCTTTCCTCTAAAATTGAAAAGAAAACCTATAAGTTTAAAACATTGGCTCAACCGAAAACTGTCAGTATGAAATACACACATTTCAATGATAATTTTCATTTAAATTTGTATAAAGAACCATAATTTGTCATTTTTAAATGCTCGTCTTTCAGTCAGAAATAAATAAAATTTATGTAAAACTTTCCTTAAGTACATAAACTTGTAAAGTCATACAGTATGCTGTATACAATATAATATAAAATTCCAACCGCTTACAAACAGATAAGCTAATTCCAATTATGTTAAATTTCATAGTGTCAAAACTCATAAGAAATATTTTTATCTGTGATGCAGATAAGATCCACTTGAAATTTAAGTTGCTAGTTTGTTAGCTGCTGCTATGCACCTAAGATAAATACTCATATCTAGCAGAGACGTACGTGTCATATGAATACTGATCAACTATACAGTGGGTTTGGTCTTGAACGAGCGATAATTTAATGGCATGAAATAAAGACAATTTCATCGACAAAACACCCCACATGTCGAAATTTGTTTAAAATTTTATTTGCGTCCACAAGACAATGTCAACTTCTCTGGACCTCAATGCACTACAGGGATTAAAATGGTATTATTTGATTTGATTAATATTACCACCTATCACGTAAAAAAAATTATAAATTTTCAAATGTAAAAAGAGTTTTTTACTGATTTCAATCCAAAAATTGTCTGTATTATTAGTTTTTATACATAACGTAAAATGGGCTTAAAATAGTTGCTCTGTGATGCCAAACTCCATATTTATTGCTATTCATTGATAAGGTTATATATGAAAGTCACAAATACCTTTTCAACAAATGTCCGATACATCGCCGTCTATTCTTTCATTGATAGGGTTATATCGTCACAAATACCTTCTCATCACAAACATGTCGAGTACATCGACGACTACGCTGTCTAGGCCCGCGCGGAGGCGGGGTGGTAGGTGATGACGTTGTGCGCGTGCGTGAAGGGCGGCAGCGCGGGCTGGGCGGGCTGGGCGGCGTGGGCGGGCGGCGCGCTGTGGGCGGGCGCGGGCAGCTGCAGCGCGCGGGACTTGCCGCCCAGCGTGCACCGCGTGGTGGCCCCGCTCTCCACCTCCACGGTGAGCTCCGACCCGGTCAGCCTGCGCAAATATTTTACACGTGTAACGCGTGTCGGTCGACGCCTAGCATTTGAAAGGATTTCCTCGCGATACACTTTCTACACTATAAAAGCAGGTGATATTATGATTTTGGGAAACCGCATATAGCTTTGAACAGACATTAGTGCGCTCTACTGGAATTAAAAGATTTCAAACCAATTTCTCTCAATAGAAACGCGGAATTCTAAGTTACTGATAAAAATAAAACTTAACTCACAATAATTTCCTTCCCTGTAATAGCAGGTGCTGTTCAATTTTTAGCACATATAAAGCACACATGTCTATTAAGCTTTTGGCGCTTGTTACTGAGATTTAAACCTGGACGACATAAAAAGGTGGCTATATTCTTAGCCACTGGGCTGTCACCACTAACGATAGGTAATTTATAATTACGGGTTAAAGTGAAAAGTGTAACTGCAAATCCTGCAATGTGGTACCCACATGAAGAACTGTACATATGATAACATTAAATTGCAATATCAACTATAAAACCGTAGAAGATGTCCACTGGATATTTTCTGGCTATTATCCAGTTATAATGCTTGTGATTAAAGTACTCACATAGAATATCTATTAACGATGACCCCAACTAGCTCCCCCACCAGGTCGGGCGCCGCCGAGCTGGGTTCGGGAACCGGCGCCACCAGGCCGATGACCAGGTCGTTTTTGGCAGACGGGATGCTGATCACCACCAGCTGCGCGTCGGAGCTCATCACGCGGATTGCGCCCACCTACAAACATACAAAAAATGATACGCTTAATTGAATCCGTATGATTTTTCTCATTACTTCTTCGCTGCGAGGTTTTTTGATCGAGATGCAAGGACGCACACTTAGACAGACCCGGGTATCGTGGACAACTGACCTCAGCGATGGGCGTGGGCTTCTCGAGCGGCTCGCAGGCGCTGGCGTCGAACATGTATATGATCCTGCTAGAGACGTCTTACCGACACGACGTTGTGTGTCCATCGTGTCTCGCGTGTCGGTGACGGAAACATCGTTGACGGTGCAAGGACGCACACTTAGACAGACACGGGTGTCGTGGACAACTGTAACTGACCTCAGCGATGGGCGTGGGCTTCTTGAGCGGCTTGAAGGTGGCGGCGTCCAGCTTGTAGAGCGCGGCGGCGGTGACGAGCAGGCAGCGCTCCGCCAGCTTGTTGTAGCGGTTGAACTTGTGCACCCGGCACGAGAACAGCGGCGCGCCGACGTGCTGCGACCTCTGCAGGCCGGCGATCGCCGACCGGTAGCTCGCTGCGGATTGCCAATGGTCGTTGCAGTAAGCAACGTTATTTTCTTTTACGATGTAATTTAAAAACAGATTTTGACAGTTAGCAGACAGTGTGTGCAAGCGAGAAAAATTGTCAGGAAAAGAACAAACAGGCCACATGTCATGAACGGTAAGTGATCTTCACAATGTTTACAACAAAAAATATTTTGTTTATTATTAGGCACAATTTGTGCACTCTTAATGAACGTCATACATATTGTTTTACAAATTAGACTTTTATATGATTTGATCGCTCCTCAGGCAAAACGGAGCCTTGGAAAAATAGAGCGGAACAAAAAACTGCCAGCACAATGCATGGACATCTGAATTTACATCAACTGGATAATTATTATATCATGAAAGGAATTGTTATTATACTTTTTGAAATGTACAGTGAGATAAAAATAGAGGGTGTTTACGAAGCAGTAATGATGGAATATAGAGAAGCTTGCTGGTGTGAATTTTGAGATATCTACTGATATCTCAGTTGGGAAGATATAAGATGCGCTGGAAATATTTTAATTCTGAGGTCTTGTCCCAACACCTCACCTCGCCCCAATCCAGCGACTACTAAATGTAGGAAATATAATAGACGAGTGAACCAACCTGCCCTATCATTATAGGTGTCGACGGCCAAGTAGTCCCCCCGCCACACGCGCGCCGCCCCCCACTGCGCGCGCCGGGCCCGCAGCGCGCTGGCGGCCGCTATCTTCACCTTGAGCTGCGGCCACTGGTCGCACGGCACCGGCTGCAGCACGAGGTAGGCCCGCCAGCGCCGGTACGCGCCCTGTACGCACATTCCGCCACTGGTAAGTTTGGAGTTGGGTACGTTTGGAGGGAAAGGGGAGATCTCCCGCCGGGCGATGTCACTGCCTGGGGACCGCGGTTTGTATACGCAGGGATTCTATGGAACTTCGATAGCGCGTTTGGGGATACGTCTTCTGATTGGCCAGTTCGGTGTGAAGCGTGTGACGTGTTCCATTGTTGAGAACATTCGCTGCTTGCGTCGTGATGCGTAGTCAGCATGTTATGTGAGGCGCGCGCTCATATTATTTCGTTTTAAATATAGTTTCATTAAAAAATCTAACAGTATCGATATATTAAGCGTATCTGTATGAGAAGTGTCGAAAAAGTTTTGAGTACAGTAATGCCCAAACTTACGCGATAGGCGGGTCCGAGCGATTACCGTGTAAGTCGAATTCGCGTAAGTCAGGGTTCAACTTTGCATATATTATGTAAGTATGTTTTTTGTTTTTTGCTTTTTTGTTATTTTAGATGACATAATTAGAGATTATAAGAAAAACGCACAAACTGAACTGTGGCAAACTGAACACCTGAGAGGGCGGAACGAGATCCGAACGGCAATCAAAATGAAAACCGCGTATCTCCGAATTCGCGTAAAACGGGGTAGCGTAAGTCGGGGTACAAGTGTAGTTCTGAATGGAGCAGGTACCTGCAGGATGGTCACGGCCACCTTGCGCGGGGCCGGCGGCCAGCGCTCGATGAGCCCGCGGTGGCGCTGCAGCTCGGCCTGCAGCTCGCCGATGTAGCGCCGGAAGCGGTAGCGTCTGCGGAACGTTTTCAAGTTTTTAAGCCACGTATTCACTGAGCAATAAATGTTTATAAACTCTGTTTGTTTCTGTAAACGCTATGTGTTTATCGGTATGTTTCGGTGCTTGCAGCGGAGAACACAGAAACAAATCAGTTGCGCAACAGGTGCATGCGAGTGTGGATGCGTCTAAACATTTGTTTATAAACATGTGTGGGACGATGAAACTGTCTTTAAATTGATTAACTGTTTGAGAAAAACGAATGTAGGCACCACATAACACTACTTCGTGGACGGCAGAGTTTCCGAAACATTGCTTCCGGAAACATTTACATCATGTTTCAGAAACTGTGCACCTGAAACATCGTTGCTCAGTGAATACGTGGCGTTAGAGCCAAAGAGTAGAGTAATATCGAACATACGAGTAATATGTCTCTCCATTGACTGCGGGCTTGTGGATGGCTCACAGTGAAGGACCAAGTCTCAGCGCCGGAGGTCACCACACCTTGCTCGAAAACTTCACTTCAGGCACCGAGTCCTGGTAATAATTTCACGACCTGAGTGGCGCAGTGCCACGCAGACCGGTCCTGGGTCCGATTCCCATCGGTGCAGAGATTCGAACGACGAGTTTAAATTTCCATTTCTGGTCTAGGACTAGGTGTGTGTGTGTTCTTGTCTTGTGTGTGTCCATGGCACCCACGACGCAGGGAATCCTAGTGGGGCTGTGAATGTGAAGCGTTATTAATAAATCTAGCTTAAACGCTCACTTCCAGGCGGAGAATATGAGCAGCGCGGCCCTCATCCGCCTGTAGCGCAGGCGCGCCGCGGCGCCGCGCCACAGCTTCTGCAGCAGCACCACGATGGACGGGATCAGCTCCGCGCGCGCCGCCTCCAGCGCGTGGATCGTCTTTGCGCTCCTGGTGCCAACAAGAGGGGAAATTTTCATTAGACACCTTGCTTCTCCAGATTCACCTATTAAAATTTCCCGGGATGTTACCGCTGGCACTGATGTAAAAAATTTTGCGATGTGCGACATGTCAACTTAAAAATATTGATGAAATCATAAGCGAGGTTCACACAACAAAATCTATGAATATTTTGTGTTTTGACAGTTCAATAAATGTATCTCAATTCACTCCAAGGCCACAGTGACATTTTTCCCACAAAGCATTTACGCTCACGTCGGTTGACGTTTGCATAAATTTATGTAAATTGGAACGAAGTGAACTCACTCACAACCAGTCCCATTTTCTATATACAAAAAAAAAAGTTTATCGATTATTATTTTTATATGTATGAAATAATTATAATGAAATTTTCACATACCTGATGAAAAGCTTAGTGTGACCGTATTGGACATCTGTTATCGCGAGGTCTCGCAATAGCACCATGACGGCATCCTGCAATAAGACTTTTTCTTTTAATTCCTACATCTTAATTTAATAATTAAATTGAAGAAGTGTATATTCAATGTGAAGCTGTGATAGCCCAGTGGCTTAGAATTCGACGTCAAATCGAGGGGTCCGGGTTGGAATCCCAGTGGCCCGCACCAATGACCAAGTTATGTGCGCTTTATAAAATTAAATATCACCTGCTGTTACGGTGAAGGAGAACAACGTGAGGTAACTAACATGTATGCCTGAGAGTTCAAAAAATAAATGTTCTAAAAGGTATTTTCGTCCACCAACGGGCAGCAGCGCTCGAGGCGGCGCTAGAGGTGCGGGGGGAGGGGGGAGGGGCGAGGGGCGAGGGGCGAGGGTCGAGGGGAGAGCAGGCGTACCTTGTCGGAGTTGCCGCGGAAGTTGGGCCAGGTGTACTGGGAGAGCATCTTGTAGCGCTTGAGGCAGCGGTCGTAGCGCAGGCGGGCGGCGAACCCGGCGCGCCGCACGCGCACGTTCTCCACCAGCCCGAGGTACGCCACCTGGTGACGCACCTGCAACATGCCAACAACAAATCAATCTGTCAATCTATCAATTAAAGAAATCTTCGTCGGGACATAGACAACCAGAGATCAGAATCAACTGTGATCCTGACCGATTTGCAAGGTAGTAGGGACGCGAACAGCCTATGACAATGATTTTGCAAGCAACACGCCACTTTAACATTTTTAGAAGTTCCTATCCTAAAGTCAGTCTTTATTTGACTATCGGAAAATGGCTTCTGCTACAAACATTGTCAACTACATTTGACAACATGCATTCGTTTGGTACACGTATCACACGGGCACGCCATGATATGTGGACATGAACCGACCAGCTGGTCGTCCCAGGTGCTGGGCGTCTGCAGCGGGTTGGGCTTGACGCAGCGCACGTAGAACGGCTCCTTGCTCTGCAGCCCCGCCACCAGCGCCGCCATCGAGCTGCGGAACAACGTGGCCGCTGACGGAGGCCGCTTCGAGGTCTGAAAACGAATACACGTTAAGAAAACAACACTCACACTTAGCCATTCCGGTCCGGTGTAGAAGACAAGACAGCACAAGGAGTTGAAATAGCAGATAGCTATCAGAGTGACAAAGGCAGGGAAAACTTTTTGTTGCGACCTATATTAGCCTTGTACTTTTTTTATGAAAAGGCACAGGCAAACAGACAGATGGGTCGCTTACGGCAAGTGATCAACGTCACCTTTTAACACACGCAACACCAGGGGAGTCGCGTGTCCTGAAATTGTTGCCAATTGTCAAAGAAATTATTTACTATTGTCAATAATTGCAATAGAGACAAGTAGGTATAAGTAACTAATAGAAAAAAAAATCTTTTTTCTCACCAGCACCAACTAGCACTAACGAGACAGATAAAAGTATTCCACCTGTTAATAAGATTATAGCTAACCGGATACCAAATTTCATGCGAATCCATTCATTCAGCAGTTTGTATCGTACATGAAACAGTAACAAGCATATATCCTCACAAACTTTCACATTAGAAGAAGTAGTAGTAACAAGCGGGACATTGAAGTATTTTGAGATGTATCACACAGTATAAGTAGATATGTAGTCCTGTGCGCTGTATCTGTCATAGACTACAACCATGAACAAAATTTACCTGTGTACCCCACGAATAAAATTACACAAATGTAGGGCACTTATTGCACGGCAATTGACCTATAGGTCATTTATTACTGTACGGCATTTGTGACCTATAGGCCATTTATTACTTACGGCATCTGTGACCTATAGGTCATTTACTCATTACTGTACGGCATTTGTGACCTATAGGTCATTTATTACTGTACGGCATTTGTGACCTATAGGCCATTTATTACTTACGGCATCTGTGACCTATAGGTCATTTACTCATTACTGTACGGCATTTGTGACCTATAGGTAATTTATTACTGTAAGGCATTTGTGACCTATAGGGTTACAAATTATTACTAACACACACACAAAATATTACTTACGGCATCTGTGACCTATAGGTCATTTATTACTGTACGGCATTTGTGACCTATAGGGCATTTATTACTGTACGGCATTTGTGACCTATAGGGCATTTATTGCTGTACGGCATTTGTGACCTATAGGTCATTTATTACTGTACAGCATTTGTGTAGTTCCTTTTGTATACATATACTTTGTCCATGAATGCCGTACATATTTCAAGGGAGGGCTCGAAAGCCAAGGGTCGCAACCCTTATCTCTCATCATGGTACAGGTGTACTCAGAAATGAACGCACAGTGCTCATAGTTATTTTCTGATATAGTAACAGCCTTCTAAGCGTTAATCACGTTGGTTCATTTCACAGGTAAATTTTGTTCATGGGCTTGTAGTCTATTATCGATAAAACAGGCAAGTTACTTATTATTAGTTAGTTATTTATTCCTCCAAGTCCTACCTTCTGGATATTGGTGCCCCCTTCCGGCCACATGGCAGACAGCGAGGTGTTGGCGGAGGAATGTAGCAATCTCTTCAGGTCCTGCCACAGCGAGTCCTTGTTCTTGTCCATGAAGCCGGTGATCGCGTACGTCACGTCGCCGGCGTAGTGCCTGCAGTGAGGAGTAATAGATCAATGGTATATCGAGTATACATAATAATATATATCTAGTATAACTAGTATAGTGGTGATAGCTATGAATGAAAATAACTAGTGTTACTTCTTGTTTATTGCCATTTCGCTCGCAACAACGTCGTTCCGTACATTTGTAGGTTGTCGTTTGTCAGTGTATAATGTCAATAGCGGTGATAGCCCAGTGGCTTAGAATTGTACCTCGAATCGAGGGGTCCGGGTTGGAATCCCAGTGGCACGCACCAATGACTTTGTAAAAAAGTTATGTGCGCTTTATAAAAATAAATTTCGCCTGCTGTTACGCTGAAGGAAAACATCGTGAGGAAACCTGAATGCCTGAGAGGTGACCAAAAAAAAAGTTCTCAAAGGCTAGTGAAGTCCACTAACCCGCAGTAGTGGTGCGTGATAGACTAAGGCCTGCACCCCTCTCATTGTAAGAGGAGACCCGACCCAGGCTGTATGACACACAGATATAAGGTGGAAACGCACGTGATCCTGAAGTCGACACGATGTTTCAGCTTCTTGTCGGTGGGGCTGAGCTGCCGGGACGTGTAGTGCTTGTGGCCGCTGAGACGCTTGTCCATCGCTTCCAGCAATTTCTCGTCGGAAATCTGGAACATAAAATAATTTCAAATATATGAATTGAAGATGTTAAATGAACATACAAACGTAACAAAACCAAAACTCACATCAAAATGAAGGGACCTAAAAATAGAAGGCAGCAGGTGTACAAAATATATCACTGGCAGAAATGACAGGCACACAATATCCGTGATGAATTTTCCCATCTTAATAGAAAGGCCTCGGGAATGGCACGAGGAACCGTATGATTCCTCGTGCCAGAACCGGATGGAATAGCAACATCGAGGGGAGGCCCGTGGTCAGCATTGGACTACCAAGGGCTGAAAGGAAGGAAGAAATAGAAAGACCTCTTCCATAATGATTCCGATGTGCTATGTGTTATTGACGTACCACACCGGAGAGAACGGTGAAGGGGAGATGGAGTGGCCATATAGTGCAGTGTGGAGGGGTACCTTAGTGGGGTTGAGGCAGGCCTCGTCCATGATGGCGATGATGCCGGCGTGGGGCGCGTCCACCAGCTCGCAGATGACGCGGTTGTTGAAGTACTGCACCGGCGACCACTGGATGCCCTCGCGCGCGTACTCCTCCTGCTCCTGCTTCAGCACCAGCTCTGCACGGACACGTATACGTATAACGTCGTGGGGACACCAGCATACCCCAGAGTGCTCCGTACCAAGTACCAAGTACCAAGGGTATGTACAGTCAATCAAGCCAGTGCTAAACCCTACATCTGTTTCGTCAGAGAACTGTCTTCAGTGTTGAAGACAATCAGACTAAATGACTAAATGACCAGGCACGGGTCTGGTCTCTCCCCACTACAGGGGGGTTTAACGAAATATATTTCCTAATAATATCTACATAATTATATTGAAGGTGTGGGTAATCAAAGCCGACTCCTAATCTTCGACTTCACAATATATGTCCTGATGGCCAGTGATTTGATTTTTCCAGAACACACCTGGACTCAACACGACTTGAGCTCCATCTTCGTACGCACACAATCATACAGCACTGTCGACTGCAAACGTCCATCTCAGTCACCCCCACCAATAGGTAGTACAGTTGCAACCAACAACCAAACATAACTACAACCAAAAAGTGACGGGTGTACAGTTGTCAACCAAACAACCAAACAGTTACTGGTGTAGGTGGTACAATTCGAAAGGGCTCACCGATAAAGAGCTGCTGCAGCTTCTCGTTGCAGTAGTTGATGCAGAACTGCTCGAAGCTGTTGGCCTCGAAGATCTCGAACCCGTAGATGTCCAGCACGCCGATGAGCGTGCTCTTGTACGTGCCGTGCGGGACCTCGATCGCTTTGTTTATCTGAAATCGTATTATTTTTTAAAGTTAAGAAGTTGTAGACTAAATAGGTTGACATACCATAGATGCCTAACAGTCAAAACTTTGCTTTAGTAACAAGGGGTGGCATCAAAGTGGGTGCGTAGACTACAGCACTGCTGCATGTGAATAGGCATGATGACAGTAATCAAGCCAAAATATTTATCTGATTTAATGAAATAGGATTCAAAGATTTTGAAACATGTATTTATTCTCTTATTAATGTCGAAATTAATTATTTATTTGTTAAAATAAATCTACAAAATACAACAATCCGCCATGATAGCTTAAACACCCATCAGATCGAATTACGTCAATTTACGTCACGTCTCAGTAAACTGAGCTGTGACGTAATGACAGACGCCATGACACCGGCAAGCGTTTTGGAATGAATTTGAAACTGAAAATTTAAATGTACTTTTATTGCACAAAAACCTTAATTTTCTACAGAAATATATTTTAGACATAATAGTAATTTCTGAATATCATAGAAGAGATTTTGAAAATTGGTCATCATGCCTATTGTGCTCTAGGCACCTTTCCCCTATGATGGGAAGATACCTGTATATTGAGAAAATTGACACACAAAGAGAGTTGTTACCAACCACAATTTAGTATGCAGTCTCTCAAGTGAGCAAGTGGGGGTTTGCGTGAGTTGCATATCTATACCGTCCATGTGCGTGAGCGTCACGTTGAACCCCAATCAAAGTTAGTATATTATGTGAGCGGGTGTTCCTTGTTCACCAGGTCTCTTTAAACTAAGGCCTGCACTTTTTTATCACTAACACTCACTAATCATTACATACCTGTTGAACGATCCAAGTGAACAGCCTATCGTAGGCCGCCTTCGCGAGCGCCAGCCTGGTGTAGTTGGCGTCGGTGAGCGAGTGCTCCTTGTTGACCAGGTCCCCGCCGGCGGACAGCACGCGGCCCGCCATCGCCGCGCGCAGCGCGTCCTCCGTCACCCCCAGGGCCGCCACGCACTGCCTCAGCGGACCGCCGATCGTGTGGTGACCGTCCTGTGCCTCCGAGAATGTAAGCTCGCCCTGAAACAACGCGCGAGAAATGGTTGAAGCGACCAAGATATTTGTACGAGTGTTAAGGGGTGGCCTGACCAGGGGCCTGATTCTGTATGATAAAAAGTAAAAAAAGGCTAAAAAGTGAAATGTGTGTGTGCCTTATAGAATAGACATTTAAGATTCCTTGTCGTGCCGAGTTCATGTAATCATAGAAAATTGATGTCACACGATATCGGCACGAAATCTTTTGGGACTTAGTGAATCAGGGTCCAGGTGGAATGAAGATCTGAAGAAGATAGCAGGAAACCATAGAACTAAGGGACCAGGACGATAAAACTATACAGCTCCTAAAGAGCCGAGGACAGTGCAGAGTGGCGTCGTGTAGGTCGGATCCAAATCAGCAGCCACTGACTACGAGTAGCACCGCTTCAAAGTTATACTACTTTAGTTGATGCGCATATTGTACTCCCACTACTCTACTCTCTCTCCCTCTATCTTTTCTTTACTCTTCCCAAACTCTTACCAGCAATATGACACCAGCGACGATGCTCCATATGTCCTCCACGACGGACGGCTTGAAGCCCAAGGCAGAGAAGGCGCTATTAGTAACGGAATAGAGCTTAGAGTCCTGTGCGGTGCACCGCTCGCTGCCCAGGGTGTTGTAGTTCGCGCTCGACGACAGACCGAACCGCTTTGTGATGTTGTTGTTTGTGCTCAGCAGCTGTGAAAAGAACAGTTTAACGGTTGAGTAATTTATTATACAGTCCGGAGTGTTTGGAGACCTCGCGATTATGTGGAAAACTTATGTACTAATTGATTTTACTAGCACCGGCAGCGTGCAAGACTCGACACTCACAACGCTAAAGAAGAAAGATAGTGGTCGTGTGATATTAAAGATGTATGTGGCGCATTGAAGTTTTTAATTTTTCTAGTATAACTAATAATATCCGGTAACGTATATAAGTTGGTTCGAGGGAAATTTCATCAAGTATGCATACTTAAGATAAGTTAAGATTCGTTTTCTGAATCATAGAATTGGAAGAAGCAAATGTAAACAATTAATTTCCTCAGTGACAGTTTCATTCATTCTTTCATCATTCACAAAGCCAAAAAATTTTTATTGTGTAATTTATAGATCCCCTGCAACTTGCAGCCTATTAAAGTTGATAATTATTTAATCCTACAAATCTAACGATAACGAACATTCTGGAATGATTTCACTCTTTTGTCTCTACATTAATAACATTCACTCCCTATATTACTTGTAACTTCCCCAAATCGATGTTTGACTTCTAATCAAATTGCATCAAACACGATCAAACAATAACGTCTTAGGTTTCGATGTTACACCGTGTTACAACTGTTAGCAGCACGGGCAACAAGATAAACATAACAATGAACAATAACAATCGAATGCGGCTGTATGCATAATAACGGTCCACCGAAGCTCTGACATAATTACAACAATATGAAATCATTTTGCTCCTGAATAGATATACTCAAATAAGTATTCAAAACGCAAACAATACATGAATGAAAAATATCCATATTATGTAAAATTTATTAATTACTCATGGAATCTCACAAAATGAATCGTTAAATTAGTTTCAGTATCATTTATGTAAGAAGTTGTAAGTTACAATTGTAACAGTGGTCACACTCTTATTATTCTTTATTTATGTCCCAATCAATGTTATTTTTTTAGATTTTTATAAAGCTTTCAATTTTGTTAATGTGTTCATAACATTTAGTAAATCTAAGTCTAATGCAATGCAATGACGGACGGATAAGTTCGGTGAGAGCAGTGAAGTTAGGCGATGACACTTAATAACTCACCCCTTACAACTAACTGATCTTTGATTTGTTTTGGTTTACTTGGGTGTTCCTCAGGGATCACACTTGAGACCCTTTTAAAATTACCATACATTATTTGAATTCTTTTGGTTTGATACGTAAAACTATATCATAAAACTATTCTTACTTATCCTAAACTATTGCGTTTTACATTATAACCCCTTATCCTAACTGCGACGAATATGACGATATAAACATGCTTTTGAGAACATTTTTTTGAACTCTCAGGCAAGCAGGTTTCCTCAGATGTTTTTCCTTCACCGTAACAGCAGGCGATGTCTAATTATTATAAAGCGCAAATAACTTTTTTTACAAAGCCACTGGGATTCGAACCCGGGCGCTTCGAGTAAGAGGCCGATTTCTTAGCACTTCAGCTATTATCGGTTCACTTGATAACTCTATCAATAATACTAACCTGATAGAAAGAGTGGAAGTTTCTCTCCCCTGGTTGAAGGCTCACCACCCTACTCTTCTCCAGCAGGTAATTGCTGATGTGTCCTCCCACGGGATCGCCTTTGTAGTCGAAGTGGATGTCCATGTACTTGCCGAAGCGTGACGAATTGTCGTTTCGATTTGTCTTTGCGTTGCCGAATGTCTCGAGGATCGAGTTCGATTGGATTAGCACGTTCTTGACTCTGTAATTTAAAGTAGGTAGCGTTAATTTTCATCAATTTATTATAAACTTTTTTGTGTTGGTTTTGGTACTCATTTTTATGACAAATGATTAGAGGTCTCGAAGGGATGAGTTTTGCATCGTAATTACATTATAGGGAGACAATTTAACATGATTTTAGCTAGATTCTCAATCTGTTAATTGTAACCTATTAATAGGGTACAAAATGTTGTTAATTTAGTTTGTAGCACAGTGACATAAACCATCACTTAAGGCACGGCTTTTCGTGCGTAACGTTGCACATTTTTGGAAATTTGCTATTAAATAGTAGGTATACGATACTTTTGTCAAGTCGAATCTGAAGTTGGCCAATTATATTACGGCGTCCCTCGCTAGCTCCACTCGAGTGCTAACTTCACACCCGCACTTTGCAATAATAAACTACTTAAGCCACGCACATCGTAATATAGTATTAAATTCGACACGGATATCTTCATTTAGGTTTTTCTTGTCATCTCGCATCAAACTGCATTCACTATACGTAATATACATATGTTACATATGTCACTGTTTTATGTACTGTTATACGATGATCGATGGAATAAAACCTATATTCGGACAAGACGATAAAAACTATACAACTTCTCAGAACCCACAAAAACAGGCGTGTCGACGTCTCGCGGAATATTTCATGTGTTTCTTTTTAGCTTTTATGTTCCCTTGAACGGCTATTGTTTTGGTAGATGCGCTCAAGTTGGTCTTTTGTGAGAGGAAAACGTCTGCCTCAATGAATTACACAGCACTGAAATGTTGCCTCTAGTTTCTAGTTTTAAAACGCTTTTACACATAGTCAATAGATGCGTGGAAATTACTATTTAGTTTATGTTAGAAATAAACATTAAAATACATTTTTTATTAAAATATCGTTTCAAAACTTTGCAAGTTGTAATATGAAGGACATTAAAATAAAATTGTTACGGAGATTGTCTTTTGATTGAAACGAAGTAAATATTATAAACAGAAGTATAAACATGTATAGAACCAAGCTTGGCTGCAATTATCATGCACTTTAAATGAATGAAAATGAATGCGGCTTCGTTTGATTGTCATCCGCATTTAATAACAGTATCTTATAACTTTAATTGTTATTTTCATTTAATGCCAGTATCTTAAGCTATAATCAACCGACTTCAAAAAAGGAGGAGGTTCTCAATTCGTCTGCGTGTTTTTTTTATATTTGTTAATGCCGCATTCCGTCATTTGTTACCCGATTTGCTTTTTTTCTTTTTGGTTCGGAAGCTGTTACTTTGAATTTGGTTCCATATTAAGTTGGTGATGATCCGATGAAGAGTTTCGGAGATACAGAGTGGAACTCCTCAACGGATAAGAGTTAAGGAACCGGGTTAAAAATTATTATTGTTGGTCACACTACCTTTTCGGGACTATACATTTATAGACATTGACTACCTTCGAGTCTGATGATGGGAGTGGAATTCGTTTTTTTTTAAATATACATATTTCTGACCGCCGCGTTTCCTCATTTGATAACAGATTTGTATTGTTTTTCTTTGTTTTTCTTACAAAGTTTTCAAATCTAAGTAAAATAGATTTAGAAAGCTTCCGTTAAGAGCTATAACGCTCAACATACAATTATTTATTGGGCTGACAAAATTGAGAAATATCTACACAGGTACATTTCAGGCGTTCAGCTCTATTAGCTCTCCAACAAAGATGGCAACTTGTTGGCGACTCCTCTGGTGTTGCCCTGCCAATAGGCGACGGTGACTGATCACTTACCATCAAGTGGCCCGTCTGCCTGGTCTTTTTGTAAAATAAAAACTACTATTTTCCACTTCTAAGTAATCTGTGTTACCGACCTGTCAATATATTCCCTGTGGACCTGTGTGGTGTTCGCAGCTATGTACTTCATGATGAATTTGGAGGCCTCCGTCTTGCCCGCGCCGGACTCGCCCGATATGAGGACGCACGTGTCTCTGCCCTGGGGAAACCAATTAATATCAGAAAAATTGAAACTATGTTGGGATTAAAATAACTGTGATGTCTGGTACATTTTTAGTGTAGTGTCAATAATATCATTTAATATTTTGACAGTAATTTTATTTACTGTAGTTTTTGTAATTTCATTTTACAGTAAATGAAAGTGACAGTAATTTTATTTACTGTAATAATCTGTAATTTGAGTAACTCTAGTGTCTGTTATTTCATTTACTGCTTTGTCTGTAATTTTATTTACTGTAATTTTAATTACTTTAAAGTCTATAATTATAATCTATGTAGTGTTGATTTTATTAACTGTAGTGACTTTGAGTTTAATTACTGAAATATCTTTAATTTAGTGTGATATTACTGTGTTTGTCGCTTCAGACACGTTAAGAAGCCATTCAGTCTTATATCTAATGTTCTATCCATAATGTAGGTATGCTAGTAAAACCTAGCTTTTGGTGCTTAAATACGATTATATCTAAACCTCTTAGCGTATACGCTTTAAGTGTCTAAGGATATTAATTTAACCTTCGATCTTCACTAAAAGGCGGAAACAGTTAAGCCTAAGTGTACCTGGCCATAAACTGAAAATAGTGAATTTAGTAGTAAGGTCACGTAATGTACTCAATAATATCTGAAGTCCTCCAAGAAACCAGACTTAAGCGAATAAACAAACATTCCAAATAAAAAATGAAGAGAAAAAACCATAATCATGGAAACCAAAACCTGTGTTTAAAAGAATGATGATAATAAAACAATAGATGAGTTTTAATTACGAACAGAACAAGAAACATCGGTTGGTTAGGTCGTAATACCTACGATTACAATACAATTTACAATTAATGCAGCGATTCTCACTCCTCATCTGTACCTAATTGTAGTTGTAGTTTTTGCGTCACGAAACCATGAGGTGATGTCATTGCTAATTACGATGAAATTAAAAGGAATGAAGATTTTCTCAGCATATCAGCACCTACCTTGGCTATGGATGCTATGCTATCTTTAAAATAATAAAAGAAGTTTGAGAAATTAGCTGTTAAAGGCCTATTACTGAAGTGACGTCGATTAGGGACGGCATCTGTAACCTATCTATATCCCATCAAAAACATAACTTGTAAAAAACACCCAAGTTTCGCAACTCGGTTCTTCTACCGTAAAAAGTTGTGAGATCTATGTATCCAATATCCATAGATTGATTTTGGCCATTTTTTTCTTTCAATTGCATCTCCCACACATAAAAGAGAATTTCACATCATAAAAACCAATTGTCAATTTGTCCACGACACTTATGTCTTTCTGGGTGGTCCAGGGTTTACGAGGAGTCGCAAAGTTTTATGGCACATGGAGCGTTTGAGATAACGAACCGACACGATGGCATAACCTTAGAAAGGACCCTACACTTTACACCTATCATCTGCGAGCGGCACAAATTGTCCTGTTTTAAATATCGTTAAAATTGTAGAGGAAAGTGTAAAAAAATGGATGTCCATTCATAGGAACTTCACACTCATAGGATTCCCTGTGTCGTGGGTGCCATGGACACACACAAGACAACAACACAACACACCCAGACCAGAAACAGACATTCAGATTCATCATTCGAACCTCTTCTCCTGGGAATCGAACCCAGGACCCTCCGCATAGCGCACCGGTGTCAACCACTGCCACTCGGGTCGTCAGTGTAGATACTTAAAATTTAGGTATAGGCGAAAAACCGTACCTAGCAGCATTCTCACCTGTTGACGCAGTGTTACAGGAGTTCTAGAAGTTTCCTCACCTGTTGACGCAGTGTTACAGGAGTTCTAGAAGTTTCCTCACCTGTTGGCGCCGTGTTACAGGAGTTCTAGAAGTTTCCTCACCTGTTGGCGCCGTGTTACAGGAGTTCTAGAAGCATCCTCACCTGTTGACGCCGTGTTATAGAAGTTCTAGAAGTTTCCTCACCTGTTGGCGCAACACCCGCTGGCACGCGTCAGCCACAGCGTACACGTGCGGCGGCACCTCGAACATCTCCCTCCCCCGGTACTGCGCCATGTGCTGGGCGCCATAGATGTCCAGGCTCTTATACGGGTTCACGGAGACGAGCACCTCGCCGATGTACGTGTAGATCTTGTTGTGTTGGAACCTGGAACAAGGGGAAGATAAATCTTCAAAAACTTAAAACGAAAGATATTCTCTTCTCGGTAAGGTTGCAAGTAACTATGTACCTATACCGGAATGTCGGGATTTTAGAACCAAATGCGTCCTTCCAGGACAGGAAGTCAGCCCTTAGTAGTCCACTGCTGGACATGGGCCTCCCCTAATCGACGCCACTCCGCCCGCTCCTGGGCCCTCTGAATCCAACGGTTTCCCGCTGTCTTCTTCAGGTCATCAGTCCACCTGGTCGGAGGGCGGCCTGTACTCCTTTTGCCTAAACGTAGTCGCCATTCGAAGACCTTTTTTCCCCATCGGTTGTCAGTCCTGCGAACGATGTGGCCAGCCCATTGCCACTTTAATTTGCAAATTTTGAGAGCTATGTCGGTCACCTTCGTTCTTCTACGGATTTCATCATTTCTGATTCTGTCTCGTAGAGAAATACCAAGCATAGCTCTCTCCATTGCCCTCTGGGCGACTCTGAGCTATGTGCGTAATGACCAAATGCGTAATAACCCGTAATCAGTTCCTGATCAGTTACCCACAAGTGAGCAATAATATCTTCCTCTGGAAATGGTTCTACAACTCAAATTGAAAAATGGCGTACAAAAGCACTCCTTCGAAGTGTAACGCACCGGTGATCCCACTACCCATCACATGGCACGGCTGTTTGCCATTTTTTTTATTAAAAAAAAAACTTAATGGACAATGGACACAAACTTGCTTAAATGTAACAGAATACCCAGCCAGTTACTGTAATTCAGTCTTCAGTTCAGTTACCTCGATCGCGAAAAAACGTCCTTTTATTCTACGTTCCTGTTGCATTTTTTAGCGTAGCTTCAGACTTGTTATGCCTAGGTTTCAGGACAGATCTCTTTTCTTTTCAATTTCAAAGCCAGTTTCAAAAGAACGGGTATCAAGTATTCATTGTTTTCAGATAAGTTTTATGTACGAGTAGCTTGATAGATTTGATTGATGACTTCTAAGGTTCACATTTAAAAGTTGATTTCATATGTGGTTGCCGCAAGGCTACATCTTCTGCCTCAAAAGTATAAATGATTACAGACAGTTTAAAGTTGAACGTGTTTATATGAAGACGTTTGTTACTATCAAGCTATGGACCTAGAACCCATTCAAACTAAAATTCTCCTTTCAGAACAACGAAGAATTACGTGAAAATTAGATATAATGACTCCAAACACATTATGAGCAAGATGTGAGAAGCCACACAATACAAAGCCGTGCGAGATTGCCTATTCATAATAATGGAGTGTCAGAAAACCCATTTACGAAATCATCGAACGACTACAACTTCTGGAGACATCACGTAACACACATCTTAAACTTACTTCAAGCGAATGCAGTAACTACCAGCAAGCCCCAAAACTGTACGATTTTGTACCTTCCGAACATGCTTTAAGACCAACGCTCGTCTTATTGCTTGCAAAAAGGCGAAAACGGAACACTTTTTCTTTTTTCACATCGCGTGCCAAAATTCATAACGTGATGTCATTGACCCTCGCGTCTGCCTCTTGCATGCCGGAGTCGCATCGGCTCGTAATGGCTGATCGTAAATCATGAACTTCATAATACAGGCTGACGGTACCGTCGCCGCCCTCGTAACACACTGAAACCCTTGTGTTTTGTTTCGGGAGGTGTGGTGTGAATGTTGCCGGAGTCTTAGGCAAAAACATGCACGTTATAAAGTAGAGCTCTTGTAAGTCATTGTAGAAATGGAATCGATAAGTTCTGCTATCCACGTGTGCAGGATGTCTGAATCAGAATATTACAAATTTAAATCCGCCTAAAATTAAAGTAAGTTTTTTAATTTGCATACCTGAAAAGGTGAATATGGATTGATCAAAATGCCCTGTAAAACCAATAACTAACCCATATTCGTGCAAATAAATGATTTTGATTTTGATTTTGAAAGTTATTGCATACTTCTTAGCACTCAAGAGAAACTACGCGCTCACTTCAACCTTTGATAGTATTCAGGTGAGGAGTAAATTGATAGTATTAAAGAGGATTTTATTTACATGGATTGAGGAGACCACTGAACCATAAGCGAAAATAGTACCTATAATAAGTTTAGAGATGGAAATCGATCACTAGTAGCACATTATATACTTGTTCCTGTGTATAACAGTTGATAAGCCTCGTCAGACTCGACGATATACTTGAAAAAATTTGAAATGCAATTCCAACACCTGTTTGTTCCATTCATACTATTGGGAGATTGCCAAGCAGTGAATAAAAAGTGATGCAGCCACCCTAAAACTAACTAGCTTCTGTAGTAAGTATTAAAGGTATACCTACAGGTAAGAGCCTTCGCGTGTTCACTGGGGCATGTCGTACGTAAATGGGGCACAGTCCGTATTATGTTCCAGCCCCATGGGAAACGCAAATGTTACGACCATACCATTTCATTGCGTGCGCTCATAACAATCTCTTCTAAGATTCATTTTTTAGGTTCCGTTATATATTCTAACTACCTATATTGGTCGCTGCTTTAGATACGGCTCGAAGGACCATTGGATTTTTTTTATGAAGGCTCGCTTAGGCTTGCTTATATCGTTCCCTTGGGCGAGAAATAAAGGCGTAATACTACTTATTTCAGTTTTTTTATTAAAAAGAAAATAGAACAGATATAGAGTATCATAAAATGCTAAAAAGGACATACGAGTACCTAGATGTGATAAGTACTTTTGCCTCCCGTATATCCCGGAAGCAAACAGACGTCATCGAGACATGTCTAGTAGACACTTCAACACCGGATCAGTTCGGAGCACTTGGGATCGATCACATAACACGAAGACGTATTCACAAGATAGGGGTCTCAAGTCTCAAGTTCCTCCGCGTTCAAAAAGTAGACATCGGTCTCAAATTCTCAATAGCACATTCCACTTTAGACACAGACAGACCACGGTACCGTGCATCTAATAAAATTAAAAATTATAGTTTACTACTATCATCATAATATTTTATGATAATAATTATAACAGCTTATACGAAAATACATCGCTTACCGCCCACGCCATCGCTTCCGACACATCGGAAATTGCTCAATAACGATATGGGATCTAACATCATCATTACTAACACATTCGTTGACGTAGACATGGTGATATAGAAATGGCACCCACGTGTCTCTGCTTACGACGGTAACGTGTAAAAACTAACTAATAAGTTAAACTAACGAATACTTATTATAAAATAATGCAAGTCTGGTTTCTACGCTACTATAATGTAGCAAAGTGAACGAATTATTTTATAGAAACTCTAGTTCAAAACTTACTAATTGTAGGGTAGAGTGCATTGCGAAACTATTTCGCTAACTCAATTTACTTAAAAGATGAAATTTCCTGGCTCAATTTTATTCAATCCGAGCCTCATTACATGATGTTACGAGTAGGTACATTCTGTAGATAAATTACATTTAAATACAACTCACTCTCGTCGGTTCCCACATTAACTACGAGAATTATACATAACAATCTCCAAACATAAATTACGCAAGACATTTCTATTTCTCATGATGGCTCCTGCTTATTCATTACTGAGCCATTTGCCTTCATTGCGATATCAAGGCGATCACTTATATTAAGACCAGCATTTCATAGTCATTTACTAGGCCGAGGATTCCCTTATATTGCTAAATTAACGTGTTTCTTACACGCAAAGTTTTTAAATGTCTGCAACCCGTTAGTAACCCACTGCAGGATGTAGTGGGTAGTAGTATGTACTATGTACAGTAGTCCACCACCAATCTTGGCTTTCACATGCCTTTGAGAACATTTTTTTGAACTCTCAAGCATTTAGGTGTCCTCACGATGTTTTCCTTCACCGTAACGGCAGGTGATATTTAATTTTATAAAGCGCACATAACTTTTTTACAAAGTCATTGGTGCGTGCCACTGGGATTCGAACACGGACCCCGCGATTCGAGTTCGAAGCCACTGGGCTATCGCCGCTTCACACACTGTAGTGCACATTAATGCAGGTGACGTGTAATGCAAGGACAAGTGCAGAAAAACTGGCAATATATCGGAGGTAAGCGAGTGTGGTGTTCATTGTATCTTTATGGGCTGAAAGTTGGATGAAGCTAACTGAAATGAATAAGAAGCAGCTAATGAAGAACCATAAAGCATATGGCGGCTGTCTGTGGATAATGGCTGTACATCTTCCCACACATACACGTTAACTTTACGAATACTTAGACGGTAGTGTTCATGCTTGGGGCATGGGACGATGCAACAAAATAAACTTCTTATTTAAAGAATGACACAATCATGACTGGTTTGTTTTTTATGCCGCGCTTTGATAAAATAAACGCACTAACAACGAAAGCCGAAAGTGAATTCTTAAGTTGGATTTAAAACATAATCTTTTTAGAAAAGGGAATAAGTTATATAATACATTGGTTGGCCTGTTTAAAATAAGACAAGAGAATATTCGGGGTTCCTGCATTTCATATTATTGCAGGTGTGACGTAGTACCTATATGCAAGGACCAGCGCAGAAAAACGGGTGACATATCAAAGGTAAACAAGTTTACTTTATGGCATTACTATCGAGTATATCTTTGTCGGTCATCGTTAAGGTTGCCGACTTCATGACAAACCATTAAAGGTTTTAAAACAATTATTATTGCTTCAAAACATCCCTCTCAATCAAAACCAAAAAGCAGTAGGTCACGACCAACATGTAAAACTTTAACACGCTTTTATTATTTTCATCGGCATGACCGGTCCATCTTTCTTTATCCATCGAAAACAACGTGAAGCACAGAATGAGGACTGTTTCCGTTGAATACAAGCTCATCAGATCGGTTGGAGACTGGCAACCAAGAAAACGGACCACCTGCTGGAAAGTGGCCATCGTAGCCTACACGAGGGAGTAACACCAGGGAGTTTACCCGTGCATTGTCTTTCTGAAGGACCCCATGTCATAGACCTCTGAAACATCTCTGAAGGAAGATCATTCCACATTCTACAGGTGCGACACAGAGCAAAACGAGAGAAACCGCCGACCTAAAATGCAATGAGTATGGCTGCTTTGTGGACTTTGTGGTCTGGCTGTTTCCATCTGACAGTCTGTTGAAGAAGGAAGGAAAACCAGGCGAATACATTTAATTTTTTTTTCTTTTTTTTTTTCGGTTTTGAAAGCGACAATGCCGTCATGCGACTAAGTACCTACGTGTAAACTGTAATCGATTCGCGACTTTCCATTCCATTTCCATATCACTTCCGACCCCGACCGCGACTACTGCGGCGGTTTGTTCTGCGGTGTCGTTTCTCTGTTTGTATTAATTGATACCATTCATCCGCGTAACTTTACACGCCGACTGCCTCCCTTGTTCTTGGTATCGAGGTAAGTACACATGTCAAAGATTCAGTCTTTTCCTTCATTCATTGTGAGGTTCAAGTTGTGTACCAGTCGTCTGGAAATTTCCGTTCTCTTCAGACCAGAAAACTAAATGATTAATTCAACTCAAGATCTTCCAGAAAGGGAATCCTAACGTGTAATTTGCTAGTGTTTGTCTGGTAAACATACGGGTTCCTTCCTTGCTTGGATTGATGAGATATTTGATCCTTTTCGCAAATCTTAAGGCGTATGTTGGTCTCATCAAAAGAACTGTTTTCTGGCATTGATCTAATTAACCCAAAGTTTTTTTGCGAGTCTCCAAAGGCACAGTTCAAAGCTTCTGTCAGATCCAGGCAAAGGCATGCGCGCACGGCGGTGACGTCAGCCGCTGTCCGGTTTGTGGTCCAAGATCGGCACGAGGCCGATGAGGCTCAGCGTCGGGTGACGTCAGCGCCGGCCACACCGCGCATGAATCAAACATTAGCGGCTAATGGGTGTTTTGTTCTTGAGATAGCCAGACGAGGACTGATAGTACGGGCTAGAGTCGCACGTAATTTGTAAGTGCACCACAGGCCTATTGGTTCAATATGCAGATTTTCTCACCGTATAAACCTTTCTCGGACTTATACGAACATACCAAAACTAAAATGAGCCTCGGCCACACCGCGCATAATAATAATATGAATCAAACATTGGGGGCTAATGGGTGTTTTATTCTTGAGATAGCTAGACAGGTAATGCTCAAGGTACTTATGTGCTAGACTCATCGAGGCAGTCAATTCAGGCAGTCATAAGTATAAGTATTCATGAAACAGCATCATCGTTATCAACCTTCGTGGTTTGCATGATAGGGTGTTTAGTAAAGGATCTCGAAGGGTCTAAGCAGTGACCCCAAGATTTATGGAAATTCTCTTGCGAAATAAAAACCTTTCCAAGTAGCGTAGAAAACTACAAACTTTTATCCCAAAATCAAGGACGGTAGCTTTTTAACTTATTCGTGCTTCTCTGAATATCCTAGAGTTGGGGAGAGTAAATGCGAAATATGTTTATTAAACTTTCACGCAAATCAAAATGTTTTCATTCCTTCAAATTCAGATGGATAAGGATAAAATGAAAATTAAAATACGGTCAGACATTTCAACAAATTATCAATTCAACGCATATGAATTTGTCAGCAAAAGTTACTAGGTACCAAATAAATTGAAAGGAAGAGAGTATTCGCTTACAAAACCAATACCACAAGAAACCATTAAAAACCGGACCAATAAAAATGCACCACACGCAATAGTCACAATTATTCTATTTTCTAGATACACGCAAGCTCGCACATGCCTACATATATAACATATTATCAGATTATGTATGAGTTGTATGACAGTATCGGTGAGTCACATAATAACAAATTCAAACCAGTTCCGATGAATCATCTCTTACTATTTGTTTATACGAGGGTAACTAGGAACTCGGGCCACTCCGTCGTGGTGAGGGTGCACGAGGAAGTGATAAATAACAAAATTCCATTAGGGTAGCGACACCCCGAATCAAGTTATTTCATTTCAACACGCTTTTCATAATTATCACCCGATGTAAAACGGTATCCATTTTCATAATGATCTCAAAGACATGTGAAGTCCACCAATCCGCATTGCGGTGGTGGAGGCCTAAGAGTCTATGGCCTTACATCCATGTTTGTCAGACGGCCGACCCTGCAGTTATTTCCTTCTTCCTTCCTTCCTTTCAGTCCCTCGTAGTCCACTGCTGGACATGGGCCTCCCCTAATCGATGCCGTCTTCTTCGGGGCATTAGACCACCTGGTCGGAGGGCGGCCTGTATTTCTTTTGCTTAGAGGCGGTCGCCATTTGAGGACCTTTCTTCCCCATTGGTTGTCGGTAATTCGAACTTTATTTATTTATATAACGTACAGTTATAGAAAAGCAGTCGTTTTTAATTTATTTAATCACAGATAATAAATCTGTGCAATACTCCAAGAAGGATGCATATAAGAGTATTAGAACTGAAGACTGAAGTGCAGTACCTACTAACTCAAAGCAAACATCAATTGAACATGCACTTATGTATATAGTCGAATGAAATATCACTTCACAAGGCGAGAACGGCTGCGGTATCTGGAGTGCCCGATTGTTTATCACCAGATAATGTTCTGATACATCCATATCACTGACACAGGGTTGCCAGAATCTTGCTAGGGCGAAATCTGGTTTCCACAGAAAAAAAAGGAAGTTTTTAGCCAATTATCGGGCAAATGGCCACGTCTTTTTAACATGTTTGAGGTTGTCTGCAATTCTAACTCATGTGTCACTGACGCGGCTAAAAATTATTTTTGTTTTTGGTTTTAGTTGGAAAATGGACCTCCTGTAAGTATGAAGTGGGGACTCTCCAGAAGTGACCATGCATCACAAAAACATCATAGCACCAATAATCATATTTCGGAGCTCGTTTGTGGCCTTGGCAAGGTAAACAGACGTACAGCCATTGGTTAGTTAATAATAAATTAGTTAGTTAGTCAGGTAACTAGTTAGTGGTCACCGTTGCTTATGACACGCGTAACACCATGTGATGTGCGTCACCGACGAGAATTATTGAAAAATCATAAAAATAATTAAATTTCTAATAAACAACGGTAGATAAGGAAAATGAGAAACCAATTAATTTATTAATTGCTGGGTTTGGACTTACGAAACTGTTCAGAGGATAAGTGATACAGGTTTATAGGTACACTTGCCTAGGCGCGGTCTCTATCGTACCAGAGTCCGAAGACTTATCAATAGATAGGTAGATTGTATCAGGTTCTAGCGATAACTACAGATAGCTTGGATGGTATGTATGTATCACCTGTTTGTGTAGTGACGACCTGTTAAAGTATTATAAAAGCTAATAAACATAACGTAATAACACTTGCATTAAGATCAGTTTTGGCTCTATCAAGGTTCTAACCGTGATATTTTCTATCATTTTCATAATAATCGGTACAAGTCATGAGCACAATCTTTATTGGTCGGTTTGACGTTGACTGCGCTGACTGCGCTGTTGGGTCACGCGATTGGTTCGTCAATCAGTGTACGTCGTCTATTGGTCTAGCGCGAGTTCTTCGACTGTTGGCCAAAAGTGTACAATATCCCTATCACTAATCATCTGTGCTAATGACTCGTGAGTCAATTTTATATTTAATTTGTGAGGTCCATGTATTCGTATATTGGCAAAAGTAATTGAAGTGGCACAAATAATAGACGCAATTAGAAGAATATTTATAGCGCAAGAAAAGTGTTGAAAATACCGTCAATAACGGACCAAAATAGAAACTTAAATATCCATTCAAATTAATGGCTAAAGGTTACTTAAAAACAAATCTTTAATTACATTAATTTTTAAAGTTTGATTTGTTTCCTTCTGTTAGCGACAATATATATGTACAACCAGTAGGTATTACTACGGTTACAAGATAGTGGTAAACACATTAAGTGAGCATGCACGTATCTTTATGACTTAACTACTTAATGACTCATGTATTGTTTAAGGGTGTGACTACCGACTACTTGTAAGCTATAAATAAGATTTATCCCATAGCCCATATAATAAATAGGTTGAGTAGTTTTCCGTTACTATATTAAAGTATCTATTCGGGTAACTTGGCAATTACAAAATATTGAGGAAATAAAACTATAAAATATATACATACATAGATATTATAGGTATGCAGTGTGGCAAAGATTTTTATGTCTAAAATTAACGTGCAGGGTGGGCACTGTTGTTAAGTCCCTGTTTAGTTTTAGTGATAAGTAGGTACTTACATAAACTTCACTAACATATTTTCCCAATAGAATTTAAAACTAAAAACCCTCTTTTTCATTTTTAAAGACGTTGAAAAAGTTGAGAACCTTTTTTCCTTTTACATAGTATTACTCCGTCTGTTACAAGTCAAACTGTGGTATGTAATATCCAAGTATGTAGTGCAACTGATTTACATTACATGTGATGTGACACTTTCGTCCTGGAGCGTGTTTTGTTGACAACACGTGGTGCGACGACACGCTTTCTATTCGCCCATCGACGTACGTCACGCGCGACACGTACCGAGACGGACGCCGCGTACCGACCACCGATTGACAACATATTATCATATGTCAGTAACCCATTAATGACCCACTACAGGGTCGGGTCTCCTCTCACAACGAGAGGGATGTAGGCCGCCGTCCACCACGGCCTACTGCGGGTTGGTGGACTTCACATACCTTTGAGAACATTTTTTTTATGAACTCTCAGGCATGCAGGTTTCCTCACGATGTTTTCCTTCACCGTAACAGCAGGTGATATTTCATTTATAAGGTGCAAATAACTTACATTCCATTTTCAAACGCAAAATTGAACCGAAAACAAAAGCCAAACGTAACAACATTCAAACACGAATCCACTTCCAGAATTCAATCAATTCAAAATTAGAACGAGATGAGTGAACGGGCACAAAAATAGTGTTGCGCTTGCGACACCCGTGATCCGGGGAGGAATCATAAACACGAACGCATATAGCGCTGGAGTGCGATATTAAAATTAAGCCGAAGTGGCTCAAGGAGAGATGTATTCATTATTGAGGAAAGCATACGGGCTCTGGGATGTCGCGACGTTGGATGGATCGTTGTTTCAGTCTCAAACAAACAAGACTTAAATATACTCGTAAGTATTGCGCGAAAAACAAAAGACAAAAGGCAATAACATTCATACACGAATCCAATTCCTGATTTCAATTAATTCAAAATTAGAACGAGATGAGTAAATGAAGCTCCACAAAAACAGCGCCAACTACGTCATTGCCACACAAATCACAATGCAGAACTGCATAATTATTTTTCCAGTTTTAATAAAACCCAAAATTACTGGAGTGAATTAAAATATTATATTATGTTTGCAACTTTTTCCAGAATACATATGCTAATAATAACTATAATAAGCCTTTCGGAAATAGATTGGATAGGGGGTATACCTATCATTAAGTCAGTTTTAATCGTCCGATTGTCGTTGTATATCATAGGGTGGACTAAGCCTTAGTCACTATTTTAAAACTAACCCATGTTGGCGCTAACATACGAAGTACTATTTATTTCATACGGGCCTATTTTCACGCAGGTATTTTCAAAGGGGCCGAGCACACATCAAACTGTGCCAAGGGACGCGCAGCAGGAAACATGAAAGGTCGCTAAGTGGTAGCTAAGGACGAATACGGAAGTGACACGCTATATCTGCACGAAGAAAGTCTGCTAACGTCTATTATTGTTTGCATAACCTTATATGGTGGATTTTAGTAACCTATCGTCGGATATGTATATGAAGCACTACTGCTGTTAAGTTGCCTGGCAACCATCAGCATTGTTGTCCATATTGGACAATAGGTGTTGCCTATGAAAATAAACATTACTTTATTTTTCAAGGTTTCAAAAGTGCCATAAAATACCAAAAAAATATATAAGCATTGGTATTATTTAGGCGTTCAGGGTCTTGTGAGAACAGATTTATGGCAGTGAAGATTCCGATGTAAATCGTAAGTCGGTCGTGTAGCAGGGCAGCTCTCGGCATCGATCGCCTAGCCTGGTGGAGATCTCCCTTTGCCAAAACCTAAGCTAAATTAGCCATATAAGTAGCCATCAATAAACAAAATTGAAAGTTGTTCTCATCAGGTAAAAAGGAGGCGTCTTTATTCAGTCACTCAGAGAATGATCTCGAAAGATTATTCGATACCTATTACACGCTCAGTAGACCGCTGTAAACAGAGGCGGTATCCGCCAGAAGCAAGCCTCTCGAATTCCACCACGGCACAAGTTCAAGGCAACACAACCAGGTTAATTGCTTGCAATGTTTATGTAACCATGAATCTAAACTAGCATACATAATAATAGTATAATGCTAATATTTGTTGTTGCTTCAATTAACATAAATGCAAAAGTTAAAATTGACGTACGGAGGGATGATACTATTTTACGTATGAATACATACAGACAGCTTTCAGCGTGGTGTAACGGATAAACCACTTCTAATCCCTCTCTGCACCTCAAATTCACGTGATCGAAGTCGAAGGCGAAAGCTAATAATTAAAGATAATTATACAGTTAAACCATTATAGTTTATGGTGCTTTCCGCCACTTTTAGAGCCCGCCGCTTCTAGAAGGTTCTCGTACTTTAGTCGGAGCTGTCGGAAAGATCTCAAAAAGATAGAAATTAGCTCTAATTGTAACATCAGCAAATATCGTCCTTCAGTCCTCTTGTAAGACGTGACTGGCCGTTAGGAAATAACCTCTGAAAACCCACCTGGACATGAACAAACCTTGAAATTTATTATTAAATATAATATACTAAACTCATGTTTGCCGCATGCGAATTGTAGTGACTTAAGCTCTGCCCACGTGATATTTACGGAAAAGGATAAGTAGCAAGGTTACACATTTTAGAGGAAACAAATAAAGGTTGAGACATTGTCCCTCTACACGATAACCAAAGCAGAGATATTTAACCAGTAAGCACCAGTGACCTGTATGTAGTACATTGTTTAACTATTGTGTCTACTTAATGGACAGGCAAAGTGTTAAGATAGTTTCAGCCATGTTTCAGTATCCTTTTCCAGTGCCGTCAGCATCAACACTATCGTCAAAGTATTCGTATAGTAAACGTCAGACATAGTACGTCATATCATATGTCAGTCTGCCTTGACATATTCCCATACTAATGGCTTTACATTTGATATTTCTTCAAAGAAGAGACTCCGGAAAAACAGACACATTAAGAATTTAAACCTCTTTAAACCCAACAATACAAGATGCGACAAACATGTTGAATGTCCGAGTTAGTGAGAAATGTTCGCTTCTCTCCACACTGAAGCCCAAAAGGCTATTTCAAGATATTGCTTACAACATTTAACTAAGCGCAACCAAATAATATGTAGGTAATTGTAAAGTGGAAAATATTCAGTTCATCAGAAGTGTTTTTATGTGCGGTATACAAGCAGTCAGCTGATGTGAAGTACCTAATCTCTGAAGCCCGCTAATCCGATCGACCTTAGCAGAAGTGTTCGGTCGTGGGCCTCGTGGGACAGGTAGGTACAATCTGAAGATTGGATGGTTGCCCCAATTTTGTATAACCTCAACCGAAAGACTACAACTTAGTTCCTCCGTTCCAATAACTCTTCAAAAAATTTATAACTTTCTAGAGTTAAATTTTACAGAGTTCACTGTACGGTTCTAAGTAATGTTGTTGTAACATTAAAACAAAACGTCATTAGTTTTTAAAAGGTCATACTATAAGGTGAGGTCCTAGTATACGAAAAATCAGTTTAATATATTCATACGACGCACCTATTCGTCATCATTATTTCCATAAAATTGTTATTTAGAAAAGACGCATGTGTCCGAAACCTTAGCGTGCTAAATTTAAGAATTACGTGTTACTCTGTTATTCGTATCATGAGTGGTCTAAAGACGTATCATATACAAATGAATATAGCATAATAAATACACCCATTCAAATGTTTACTACGTACCATTATTATATGCTGATGAGTAACACTTGTATTTTTAAATCTGCGTATACATTAACGTTAGGATTGCTATAGGCAATGCATATTTTTATGTATGGAAAAGGAAATACAAACGCAGGTCATGTGTTAAGTGGTAACTGCAGCCTATGGACTAGTATGGGGCTGCAACCCTTTTATGGCCCACTGTTGGGCACGTGTCTCTCCCCACAACCGGGGGAGGCTTGGACCTCCGCCACGCTGCTCCAATGCTGATTGGAGTAACGGGCTAGTGGCCAACCTGTGTCGCATATTTTCAAACCGCCCATAGAACAAATGATGGATATTTTCAAACCGCCCTAGAACAAATGATGGATATTTTCAAACCGCCCATAGAACAAATGATGGATATTTTCAAACCGCCCTAGAACAAATGATGGAGAGGTTTGCTATTTTTATTTTCAAATAAATAAAATAGCATTAATATGCCCAACGGTGGGCGTCATAGATGCTGGCGAAGAAGAAGAAGAACAAAATAAAATATGCAAACATCTTACAATAAATGCGAATTAATGATAACGGTTTTATTGCAACATCTCTGCGATCATAAAACTATTTTTTTTTTAATAAATTACAGTTTTTTAAGCCTCTTGCAATATAATGCGTCATGTTAAATGCAATGCACATTTCGTGCGAAGGCTCAGGAATGTATGGCCCTTAAGAAAGAGGTCAGATTCTGTTTTCTATGGGTTAGACATTATGCAGTTTACGAGAATGTAGAGCACGCGGGAAGCTATTAAGAAAATTGCACCTTGGGTCAGGACGCACGGTGTTAGTGTAAAATGTGGCTAAATTATAGTATGGAAACTTGTGAGATTAAAATATATTTTTTTAAATTTTTGTTGCTTATTTGTTTGTTTGTCTGTAAAGTTCTGTAAACAACGCAATCCCTGATTGGTTTTTTTTCACTTTTTTAAAGGATGTAGTATAATTTAAATCCTAATGTTATTTTACCGTAATATGTACATTTTGACAAAACAACTTCGCTCCGACACAAAATTTGAACTAAATTAATATCTGTGTGAAAACCTCACGCATACTCAAGCATACATTTAAACAAAGACAATATCTGATATGTCTCTGAAAAGTAATGTCGTGAACTACACGATCAAAAATGGTTTGGCTTTCTATTTCGAAAACTAGCACTACCCAAAATTTAATTCAAAATTCAAAGCAATTGCCTCTATCGACAAATTACAAAAATCCCATAACTTGACCTTAAAGCCAGACACCACCAGAGCCATCCTCCTCCGAAGCCAGCGCCAGGTGTCGTGACCCCGCGTGGGTCGTTGACCTCGCTAATGGTGCTACCACTTAGCCATTCATTACCGAGCACGTGACCGAGTTCGCTTGCAACTCGCGATGGGAGCAACACGGTGTGTGAACGTTTAAATGTTGCTGGGTCAAGTGCCTTCTTCGAGATGGTTCGATTTGCTAGTACGTACATTTCCTCAAATGAACGCCGTAGTCCAAAAAAACTGCTAAGAACAATCAATGATCAACCATACTCAACAAAATTGTTATAAGATTATCTATTGATAGATATAAGATCATTAAGGTTAAAATTTCTTATGATACAAAAAAAATATGACGAATTATTGTGCGTGCAACAATATTATGAACATTATTGTTGATTTAACAACATGTGAAGCCGATAAGTAAAAAATGCATCAAATTCTAATGCAAATTTTGTAGCTCGAAGAAATGCAAGCTGAGAGACTAAACTAAGCACTGATTTCCTGAGCCGAACAGCTCAACAAGTTTCAGTCACTATTGTCAGATTGCGGGTTTTCCCCCAAATTTAGGATTTTTTTAAAGCCAGTGGAATTTGGGGAGACAATATCTTCGGCGGGCTAAATTATGTTTATCTGTTATGTTTGTAAATCCTGTAAAATACATTTCTTTACCAAAAATTCTTTCTAAAAATACCTGAATTTTGGGGGATTTTGGTATAGATTTGGGGAGATTGCGTGACTGTCATCTGGCAACACTGGTCGCAGTGAAGCAACGGGACGATGCTATTTCTGCCCATCTCCATTTAGCACATTCGGCGTGCCGGAGATGCCTTCCGGGAACCGTTGTAATAGCTCATGTCCTATACTGTGAGGTAAGTTCTGCGCGCCTTATGACGCTATGCTCTCCATCATTTAAACTATAAATAGGCCAAAACGATTATCAAGATTGTAATAGTACCCACAGAACTTCATTGCTCTTGTATCTACTCGCAAGTTCTCGTCCATTTGCTATCGACTAACCAGCACGACAAAATTTAAACACAGATATCTGATTGGAGGTGCCAACCAAATGTGCACAGTGATATGTCGTACGGTCAATTTCTTGTGAGTGACCGATTTTTACGAGTAGGATAACACAGCCAACTAGATAAACAAAGAATGTACAGTAAATTCCGAAGAATCATAATAATAATTATGCTTACTCATAGTTGACCTGTATTAAACAACGGCACCTTTTGAAACAATAGGCCTAACTAGGTACTAATATCTTATCATCGCGCCACAATCGGTTTCCTTGGCGCCGTATTGACTGTTATCTGGACGATTATCGGGTACCATATAATTGCCCTGGTGATAATACGATAAAAGTGACAATGTCACGTCTGTTATGTCACGCCTCGGCAACACGATGTAAGTGGTAGAATTATAGCAACTCTCCCAGGTACCGTACCGCCTCTTCCTTCCTTCCTTTTTTTCTTTTTTTAGCCCTTGGTAGTCCACTGCTGGGCATGGGCATCCCCTAATCGACGCCAATCCACCCCGGTCCTGGGCCCTCTGAATACAACGGTTTCCCGCCGCCTTCTTCAGGTCATCAGTCCACCTGGTCGGAGGGCGGCCTGTGCTCCTTTTGCCTAAACGTGGTCGCCATTCGAGGACCTTTTTTCCCCATTTTTTCCTCTTAGCCCATCGTAAAGCAGCAAGCCCTTGCTTAATAGCAGCCATGTAAATAATTGTTCAATGATTTGTAATAGCCTTACCGTGTATGCAATTACACACGTCATTATATTTACTTACTCAATGATTGTAAATTAGCTATGCGTCGACAGTTGATACAGGGAGCACGTGATGAGTCTAAGTTTATAATGCATAATGGACACTGTTAGAAACTCTTTTTAGTTGGTTTCTTACAGAAGTCGCCAAGTTTCCGCGGCCCTTTGAAAATAACTTCCAACTAAGAGAGGCGTTAAAATATGAGCACTTAAAATAAATTTCACTATCACTATTCTCATTTAAATGCTTGCACAGATTAATAAACAAAACACTCGCTATGTACACAGCAATAAAACTATGTACATATTTGCATTTTTCATGACCACCAACCACCACTAACTGCCATCATAACGCCGATCGTACGGACACGATAATTAAATTATCATAACACGGAAACCGCTTCCTCTTGTAATTTGTAGCGTGCGCGTACATTAATTGACCTTTTGAGGGAATCAGAGCAGAAAAACAAGCGTTTTGTACGTACGATGAGAATCACCTGAAATTCTTTTGGTTGTCATACCAATACCTTCTCAATTTTAGGTTGGAATTGGGAACCGTTGGTCAGCCTATGGACACGGGCAACACCAGGAGAGTGCTCGTTTTGAAGAACCCCATGTCATCCCGTGGGAACACCTATGAAGGAATATTCCACATTCTGCTTGCTTTGTGGCTGGTCTTTTTAAGTTACAATAATTGCTCGCAAGTTTCTACACTTGTACTATTATGTATTCTGTGGGTTCTATTCCTACGCTGATCATTATTAGTAAATTTGTAGTGATTAGTTACATCATCATCATCACAATCGGTAGGTACCTACATAGTATTGTGGTGGTATAGGCAGGTATATAGGTATATATAAAGGTAATTAGGTATGGACGGGGAGAGCCACGCGTTTGACGATGTAAGACCCCATTTATTAACCTTTTGATTTAATTCATTCGCAATGATTCCTTGTTAAAAATCTCCGTAGCATCATCCATAATTTTCAAAGTATAGTAGTTACAGCTTATTATATTCTTTTTATTGTTTCAATTTACATACCTGAAAAGGTGAATATAGGTTGATCAAAATATGTAGGTACTGTAAAACCTTTTACCTATACTAACCCTTTATAGGCGTGAAATTAACATTATTAGTTTCATTTCACTGCCAGTACTTCCACCCAACTTTACTTACTGTAAGTACGTAGCCTCACAAACACATCTATCATCATCTTACAGACATTAGAGGACTGGAAGATGATGATAGAAAGGGCACAAAACAAAACACCGATTTGTTTCAAGGCGAATTGCAGTCGTGACGGTAGTGTTAAGTACCTCGAACAAGTTAAAGTAGAGCTATGATTTTGGTCTCTACCTACTCGTATAAAGAAGTGTTCTCTTCAACTGTTCATCGACTAATGTTTGGATACGCCGTCACGTTGCTCCCATGGCCTTCCAATTAATTACACTAGTTAAGATCACTACGACTCACGTTGCGGTCTTCGTCCTCAATACAAAGGGCAAATTTTACGAGTACGATCAATATTTAGCGTCGTTGTCACGTGCACAATCGCATTCCTGTGTTTAGGGTTGTCCCCCTTATTTTTTTATACTACAGAAATATGTGATGCCGGATAGATTAGGGCTTTTGTAGCCTATGCACGCTCATGGTATGGTTGTCTTTCGATGTGGATCGAACGGTGATAAGTCTTCAGACAGATTCAAAGCACTAATTTGAGTAATTTCGAAGAGAAGTTCACCGTAACAGCAGGTGATATTTAATTTTAATAAAGCGCACATAACATTTATACAAAGTCATTGGTGCGTGCCACTCTGGGATTTGAACGCGGACCCCTCGAGGTCGAATTCTAAGCCACTGGGCTATCACCGCTATGTTGTTAATATGAAGAACGATTTAATACTTTATTTAAAATACATTCCGTGCACCAGCCCTTGTTCTGTCACCGATGATAAGTAAGTCAGTCAGTCATTAGGCGCATACATACACACAACAATAAAGAAAACGTGACCGCCTTTATCTATATCGTCGGGTTTTTACTAATAACACCGATGTTCGCTTGCATTAGCTCATATTATATGAACACCTGACCGGCCAACATTGCTTATCTGTTACGTGTGAATATTGATGTTAATACAAGTTATAAGCCACTAACGAAGCGCGCATAGCCCCGCTGCTTGAGTAGACCGCCAGCGATGGAAAAAGTTAAGCAACGTCGGGCGCGGTCAGTACCTGGATGCCGTTGTCGGTCAGTCGTTAAACCTCGTTGGTGAAATGAGAAGCATCTAACTATACTTTTCCAGATCTATTATGACGCGTCACAGTGAGGCCGAGCACGGCGGCGCGCTCTTTGCCCTCTATATAAAAAAACGGTTGGTCGTATGAAGAAATATATGTGTGTGAAAGATATTTATGACATTTGACCTAAAATAATTCACGACGCCCAGGCCAGATTTTACTTTTGAGACAATACCTACTTAAAACACCAAAATGAAGGTGTATACGAATTTACAGCCTGTTACCCGATCATTCCGAGACTCACGCCTCTATTTTGCTCAGGAGATATACCTACCGAGTATACCGACAAAGACGGTCCCGAACACTAAACCACAGCAACCGCAATCAACCCGGGGTCGTAACCAATTCACTTCACCATAAAGTGGAAAGGCGGAAACCAAATTATGGACTTTTCAGACGGTGCAATTGAAAAGGCGATATACGGGCGATCAACGTTCTGTCGCGGCTCGACCGCTGCCGTAAAACGCCGTTGTAAAACCGTATTAGCTCGACTATCGCTACGAAATAAGGACGTAAAGCGGCATGGAAGAAACAAAATTATAGACTGCACAGACACTGCAATTGAAAAACAAAAACCGAGCGATAACGTGTTGTCGTCACTGAGGGAATAGTAAAATGCTGCTGTAGTAAACCCACATTAATTAATACGTCGAAAGATCGCTTCGAAATAAGGTCGTAAAGTCGGAAACAAAATTATAGACGTGCAATGCATACTCAACTCGTTTTAAAAGCGTATATAAATCGTAATATACGGGTAACCAGCGTTTTGTCGCCGTATAGAGGCTATCGTAAAACGCTGTTGTTAAACCTATTAAACTCGATGAAAAATCGATTCGAGATCGCTTCGAGTAAACGTCATTGATGTCTGGTTGTATTAAGCTGAGATTGTTTCGAATTTCATATATTTTTTTGAAATAAATTATATAGGTAGTATGAAATGAAGTAAAAAAGTTTAAATACATTTTCGAAGATTTATTCTATTTTTCTATTCTATTTTTGTATGACATATGTTTTTAATTTTTAGAAGCTAAATACAATAATTAACACCTTTTTCAACTTCTAGAAATAGTCTCTAATTTATTGTATGTAATACTTATATTAGTAAGATACACATACACAATAACTAGTTATCAGTGCTCGATATTGTATGTGCTGTTCAGTGCAACTGCTGTTTAGTGTATACATGTAATATATTAGTGAGATATACAATGCTATCAGTGTTTATCAAGGTAAACTTTTGAGCCGACAACTTTATAGCCAACACCTGTCGGGACCAGCTAAATGAAGCCATAAACCTCGTCGTGTGGCTCCTTCTACAAACACCATTGAGCTTTGAAAGCTCCGCCAACATCAGCCGTCCCATGATTGCCAATTTACTCGTGCACAATATACACCCGTCCCGAGCGCAATAAAAGCGTTATTTATGTAAACTTATACGCAGGCATCGATCGATGGTGCGAATGGGTTAATATCGTGCTTACATAAATAGTGGTTCAGTTCTACTTTTATAGAGAGCGTTCAGGTTTAATCTCGCACTTGTGATATTATTTCTTCTGCTTATAACTTCTCACAAAACGATGAGCTATAAAAGATTTAACGTCTCCTATTGCGTTAATAACTTCTTACAAAATGGCAACTATTCATCTCTTAATGGTGGTTTAGACTACTTACGACACTTAATGGTACACTCAGTTGAAACACAAGGTCTATATGTGAACGCGTGTGACACACCCGAAATCGATTGTGGTTGTTGGTGATCTAAATTATTTTTTAAAAATCAAAGAACCAACATATATATTAACTAACATACATTAAAGGTAGGTACATCATCCACTGAGTAATATTTTCATCTTCAGCGTAATTAAATCAGAGAGATTGGTCAATTAAAAACAAATTGACCACCCATAATTTATGTGTTTGGAAGTTCTATCTAACTAGCCAATTTTTTTTTACCCTATATATCTTCCAAAGTCCTTAAATAATAACTGTATTATCTTTTAAAAAAAGGTAAACAAAAATGTAGGCCTGATAGGTACATCATCCAAGGAATTCTTCAGCATAATTAGATCAGAAAGATGAGTCAGTCGTCTAACAGCCCCGCGCCGTCCATTGTGATAGCACATCGTCACCATTGTTTAAAGAACTTAGCGATGTCTAAGCCATTATTATAAGTAAACTTACCATGTAATAACTATTTTCAAATACAAAAGTTATTAGAAGTAACAACTGTGCTCATTTTAAATAACATTTAATCATCAATCAAGTTTTACACATCAATAAATAGGAAAAGAAAATCATGAATTTTATGCATTGGCTACCACACTGACAAGTTATAACTTAGACATCCAGTCCTGACGTTTTTTAATCTACACTCTTAATGGCAGATAAAGAGCCAGAATAGCCAGATGTAGAGATAAGTAAAAGTGGGATTCCCTATGAAACAGAAACCTTTAATGTTCAATTGTTATTAAGTATTATTACAGGTTCTGTGAAACATTTTTGAAGATTGACATTTTCAGATTAAGAACTTTTATTTGATAAAAGTTCTTATAAAATTCTAAAATATGTTTTTGCCGTAAAATAAATGACAATATATATTTTAATCTTCAAGAATAAATATAACAGTTACTCCACTAGCCCATAATCAAGTCGTATAAAATTGGTCCATAAATTCTGCTAGCCATAATATTTTTATGGTCTCAACAATATGTCACCGCATTTCTGAATTATAGGTTTTCCATGAATATCTTGATATCATATTTGTGCCTGGAGATTAGTATTTTGTTATAATACTAGTGTCTGTATGTCACTTTGTATGTGTGCAGTTGTGGACTCAAAATAGTCCAGTGAGGAATAGAAAATGCCTATATTTAGTTATGAAATTTCACACAAATGTTCTGTGGAGATAGCCCAGTGGCTAGGAATTCAGCCTATTACTTGTGGGGTCCGGGTTTGAATCCCAGTGGCAAGTACGAATAACGCGAATTCACGATCAGGTTTTTAGCAGAGCCCAAAAAACATGTTCTCAAAGTCATATGAACTCCACTAACCCCCATTACACCAGCGTGGTGGACGGCGGCCTACATCCTTCTCACTGTGAGACGAGACCCGACCCTGCAGTGGGTCATGAATGGGTTACAGACAGACAGTTCTGTGGCATGATTAAATCACAAATGAGCAAACTCTAATAAAGAGTATTGATAGGATTAATAACTCTATAGCTGACATTAACTATAACTAGACACTGTCAGTCAATATTGCTTCAATTTTATGAGCTTTCACACGAGATAATGGAGAGCTTCATAAGAGTTGGGATTTAATGGCACAATCTCGTTTTAGTAGGTATCTGGTGAAATCTGAGTACTGAGATCTGGAGATCTAGAGGTTCATCAAAAATCGAGTTAAAAGAACTTAAAAGCCGGCACCACACTTGCAACACCCCTGGTGTAGCTCGCGCCAACAGGCGATGGTGACCACATACCATCAGGTGCCTTGTAGTATAATAAATAAATAACGCTTCACACTCATAGCCCCACACTAGGATTCCCTGTGTCGTGGGCGCCATGGACACACACAAGACAACAACACAACACACCCAGACCAGAAACAGAAATTTAAACTCATCATTAAAATCTCTGCTCTGCTGGGAATCGAACCCAGGACCCTCTGCGTAGCGTACTGGCGTCTTTACCAACTGAGCCACTCGGGTCGTCTATTGATGTAGTATGCCTATTGATGACTTAATAATACACTCCATTTTAAGAAAAGAACTGAAAGTCACAGCTATCATATTGCTTATAAGCAGTAATTGTGATAATAGGATGCTTTTGTGTTATGTTGTACACAAAAGCACCCAATGACACTGAAACAACAGTGATCAATTAATTTTTATTACATCTGCCATACAAAGAGTTAGTTGTTCCTTTGATAGTGACAGTGGCCTCTGTCGTAAAAGGTATACCATTGTTCATAGCGGGGCGATGGAGTGTGACAATGATACTCTCTCAGTGATGTCACCAGCCCAAGGTGATATATAGCTGCCTAATGCATTTTTTCCTTAACATTATTATCCTCATATGAATGTGTACTTGAACATTTTGTTTTAGATAATAGTTAATTGTTAATTATCACAAACGGTTAAACAAATTAATATTTAAAATTTTGCCTTAATTTTGTCTCACCTGGCAACTGTTAGGATGTGTTCTCATTAACAGCCTACAGCTTTAAAATTAAATGTAGACTAGGTGAAGGTCAAAATAACAAAGGATTTTTATAAGCAAGTCTTTTTTAACATGTACTTTAACATGTTAATGTGGACACACCCTTAGAGTGACTTTCCACTAATGCAGTGCTATGTTTGTTTCTTCTTCTTCTTTAAAAGCTGTAGAAAACTCTTTTATTTGGCAGACACCAAATAAACTACAAAATGTTCTCGCAAAATGTTGCTTGCAAATGTATAATAATAACAATAAATGTATGACATTTATTAAATGTGCAAAATTTTACTTGATATTGAATAAAAGCTTTTGACTTTTTGACTCATCTCTAAAGTTAACAGTGACCACTTTCAAGCCACATCAAGTGGCTTGCATAGCGGTGATAGCCCAGTGGCTTAGAATTCAACCTCGAATCGAGGGGTCCGGGTTCAAATCTCAGTGGCACCAATGACTTTGTTAAAAAAAAGTTAAGTGCGATTTAAAAATAAAATAAAAATATCACCTGCTGTTATGGTGAAGGAAAACATCTTGAGGAAACCTGCATGCCTGAGAGTTCACAAAAAAAAGTTCTCAAAGGCATGCGAAGTCCACCAACCCCGCACTAGGCCAGCGTGGTGGACTAAGGCCTACATCCTTTACATCATTTACATCCACTACTGGGTCATTAATGGGTTACTGACTGACAAGTGGCTTGCAATTAAAAATCTTTTAATTTACCTTCAACTGATTTCTAAAGGTCACCATAAGAAGTTGCCAGTTAAGCTAGTAAACAACTGAATTGAATGATATGCAAGTAATCAATGAACTGGTAATTATGTGCACATGTATTTTTTGTCATATTAAAGTCATGCAGCACCTGTGAGTCATTGAATGAAGTCATACCTACATGAACTTATAGCGCAAACTGTGATATAATGCTCACTTCCGATTGTTTTTATATTTTTTGCATGTTATGACAAAATCCTACAACTACTGTAAATGCAAAGTTTGTGAGGTTGGGTGGATGTTTGTTACTTATTGACGCAAAAATGGCTGAACAGGTTTCAATGAAATTTGGTACACAGGTAGATTATAACCTGGATTGACATATAGGACATATACTTTTATCCATTAGGATATTTTCTAGCCATCTCTGGGCCAAATTCTTAGATTAATTCTTAGATTATGGAAGCCTGTGATATTATAGATGTAAAAGTTTGTAAGCATGGATGAATAGAAAGAAAGCATAGAGGCTCCTGCTTTTTTACGTTTGTAAATAGCCTAGATATAATTTAAAGTCAGGCTGCAATGTAATGTTTGTTTTGTGTTACGGCAAAAGCAAAACGGAGGGTTATACAAATCATTATAGGTTCAAGATATGGGAATAAGCATTTTACGGCTTGCTATATTTTTTTGAACATTTTGTTTTAAAAGATTATTTTAAATGTAAAACTTAAAATGCAAATACCTATAATACAAGCATTAAACAATGACAATATACTCAATGTTAAATTTCTTAAATTAGTTACAACTATGAATCACTTATTTTTATATATACTGCCAAAATAAATAATTATAAAATGTATCATTTATAAAGTAAGGAAATAATAGAAAACGGAATATTGAGATACTTGTTGATTTATTACTAACTAGTAACTTTGTAGACACTTGTTGCACATACAAAACATCGCAAACAAAACTCATCACGATCACACTGTTGACTCAAGTGTACTCACAAGGTGAACATTACAATTTACAAGTCAACCACAATAACGCCGACTGTTTACGGCTAGAATATTAACCACGGGTTCTTGCAATTCTCAAAAATAACGTATGACATACCGGGCAAAGTTTAACAGTTTCATTCAACTTTTCATCACTTATGTTGTTGTTGGTGTGAGCGAACTATGTGATCGAGGCGTTGTACATGTGTAAAATATAAATTTATTGCAAGAATGTGTAAAATCCTACCTTAGATGCAGATTCTCGATAAACGTATCTGTTGTCAAATTGTCGAGTAGGACAAAGTCGGGCACGCCGACTTCTGGTTGAGTCGTCATGGTTAACAAGCCACTTTAATATCCACACTAAATAAATAAAAATAACTGTCCATAAACTACTGCGACAGTAGTTAACACGTTTGTGTAATTATTGTCAACAAACCGTTAATATCAAGAAAACGCGGAACACAACCACCCCCCACAGACATTTCACCCAAACTGACAGATTTTTAAAATTTCGTAAATCCTAATATTGTTCGGTATGGTAACCCTGTAACTTATTGCCATTCTTATAAAATTACAAGATCAATTTTATTTACAATATTATTATTTCATGAAACTCCTAAATAATATTTTTTTATTTTAATTATTTTCGGGATTCCATGGGAAAAAATATTTCTAAAATATAACTTTTTACGTAAATGTAAACATTATATGTTATCTGTCGTTGGTAAGTTTTGTTATACGGTCTGTATTATCTGTCCGTCGCCATTTTCCTTGTTGTAGGCGCCTCAAATGTCATAATAATTTCAATTTTCTGAAAATTACATTTTCTTTCCTTTTTTGCGTTATTTTTAATGTTTCATTAACGCTATTGTATATATTTGTGTAATATTATGTATAATTTGCATCGAATATAATCGTTACGTTGCTGGTTTCCCCCGTTCGACAGACCAAGGATGTTTGATTGATGTTCTACAATGAATAGCGAAGTTCGTCTTCATAAAAGGTAGCGAGTAACTCGGACGCCCACGAGCATCGTCAAGGGCTCGACAGTGCGGGAGGAGATTTTGGAGGTTTCACGCGCGGGAGTGAAGGAATGCGAGCTGGGCGGTGAGGCAGTGTGGGGAAGTGCGTCGTATGGGACAATGAGTGAGTCTCCCGGAGTGGAGTGGCTGCCCGCGTACAGCCCGGGCCCGCCGCGCCACAGCCCGCTGGGGCCGATCCCGAGGTTCCTGTTCGAGGATGTCCAGCCGCCGTCACTCCAACAGGAAAACAATAACAAGGAAGATCAGAAAGAGAATCCTAACAAAATCAAACATGCGAAGCCAGCTTACAGGTAACGAATTTTCCTTGTGTGGCAACCAACCTTGAGTTTATTTATTAGTGATTCATTACGGTAGGCCACTTCACACTCAATAAATTAACCATAATCTTGGTATGTTTCTTAGAAAAATTTATTTTGCTGTGATGATGTAAATGCAACTAACCAATTACAAAATTCATTGTCCAATGTTTCTTCAAATTGTATGAGGAAATAACTAAAGCAAGCAATAAAGAAGCTATGAAATGTAATTTACATCATCCATTTTACTAATTACAAATCAGGTATATTTTTATTTAGAAAATATATACAGTCCTACATAATAATTATTAATGGTATCAATAGCACCTGACTGACTGACTTGGCTAAGAACAGAGATAATCACTTCAAATCTGAATTTACTGTAACAATTCAAAAAGTATTTAAGTAAATGCATGTTGTATATTATTATTTCTGGTAACTCATAGGAATACCTTCTATGAGTTACCAGAAATAAATCATACAGTGTGCCACATTTCCTCTATTATCATTCAATGAAAGAAGAAACAAACATACACATAGACAAACTTTTGCCTTATAATATAATATAATGCACACGTAAGTGTGTATGTATGATTGACACACAGATGTGTGTGAATGACTGCATGTAATTTTGCTTCACCTGGGGAGGCTGAAGTCTTAATGCCATAAATAATTTTAAATTAAGACGTTTTCAAGGAATAGACAAAATAAGTTCTTACAATTTCTTTGATACATTGAACTTTATCTTTCTTCAATTTACCTACAGCAACTGTAATCTAGTCGATTTGAAACTCTCCATAACATAATTACGGCATTTAAAATAGATAAGAGAAGATATGGACCCATGCTAGGCAGTTCACCTACAGTGGGGTATTACTATTATTTAATCAGCATATCAAAATATTCAGGCTCATTAATGATATGGGAAAGATAGTTGCATAACAATAAAAAATGTATAATCTTAGCAGTCAACACGGTTACATACCTAATAATATTTATTTTGTAGAATGAATGATGTTTCACATGTATAGGCTCAAATTAGGAATTGTACGGTCATAACCATGCGCAGACTATTGTGTAAAGTACCTTATGTACGTTCACACGGTTTCCAAAACACCAAATGCAGATATTTTAAAACTTATTCTCTAGACTCTAGAATGCTAGAGGGTGTCATATTCCATTTAATGTGACATCAAATCCCAATAACCAGCCAACAATCAAGACCCCTTCATCGATTTGTCGAATTATGACAGGCAGTTTAGAACTACCCGGGGCCTGATTCTGTATCACACTCGTATCGCAGAAATCTCGTGTCTGACCCGTGATCGTGTCAAATATCGTGACAATCTATTGTGTACCTTATAGAATAGATATTAAGGTTCCTTGTCGTGGCGAGTTCACGAAATGAGTATGGTTTGATGACATACACGATATTTTTGCTTCATTGTAGTGAGGTAATAAAGTTCATATTTAAATTCACTTGATAGCATTAATTGCTATTGATTAAGTTCAGAGGCTACAGGCCATGAAAGTGTTTACTGTACAAAGTAATTTATATATTTCTAACAGAAGGTAACTTTGAAGGAATTGAAATTACAGCTTATGTTAGGTAGAAACCTCCATATCTACAAAGTTGGCAACAAGATTCAATTTGGGTGAGCTGTAAATTCATAATTAAAATTTTGAACGATACTCATGAAACATTCCAAAGGGTATTTTAAGTATTAGCATTAAAGTACACTTAGTTTCAAGGCTCAGTGACTAGGAACCAAGACAGAAAGAGGAATTTGGAGGCAACCATCTCAGTTCTGTGAAGTAGTAATCTACCCGAGGATCTAAGAGAGTACCTCGGTCCTGTTTAACTTTGAAGGTATTGAAATTACAGCCTATGTTAGGTAGAAACCTCCACGTCTACAAAGTTGGCAACTAGCCAGCAATCGGTGACTCAATTAACATGGATAATTGAAGGAAAACCACACGACAAAGGATTGTTCAAATAACAAGTGGAACTTTAATTAATTACCTTTTCTATTTTTAATGAAGGTAATTACCCACTGAAGTAGCGTCTCCTCTCACAATGAGAAGGATATTTTTTATGTTTGGAATAAATACTAGAAGTATTGGTACTTTATATTTGTTACAATCTAGAAAAAAAATAGTCCATTTTTATTCTCCTGTCTTATTTGGTAAACAGTCTTAGCATGTCTTTTTATTTTAATTTGCGATTAAATAATAATGCAGACACAAAATTATAAAAATTTAAAAACAAATTGTCATTTAATACAGTAACAGATTTCTAGAAACTATAATTTTTTTTTAAAGCAATTTTAAACTTTTTTCAATTAGTAGTGCCAAGATTGTTTACCAAATAAGACAAGAGAATAATAATGAACTGTAAATAATTTTACACTAACTTCAATTAATCTGTAACTTCAGCTAAACAGGCATTATCAAAGGAAATAGAAAAGAAAAGAATACGTTTATTGTTGACTGTTTCATGAGAAACATGTTACAAAAATTATAATAAGTTTAGAACAGTCTACCCTATGCGGGCATACAATAATTATGTCTTTCATATAAGTAACTAAAAACTAAATTTAATATATCATAATTATTGCTAAATTTTTAATTTTGTTCATCAGTCCAAATTATTTAGGTATTTATTTTAATATTTTACCTATTCGAACTCATCGGCTATGCAATGTGCCATCCACTACTGGGTAAAAAAGCCGGAGGAAAAACCTCTGGACACAGTAATTTTAATTCATTTATTTATTTATTTATATGCGCGTTACTACATTCCTTTTCCAATCCAAATGTCACCCGAGTCTGCCCTCCTTAGTTGTAACTCATAGTAACTTTATTGTTTCACCACCAACCACTATGTCGGCATGTCCACAGCTACGCGAGCATGATCCGACTGGCGATCAGCAGCTCCCCCAACGGCAAGATGACACTCAACGAGATATACAATTACATTTGCAACGCCTTCCCTTACTACAAAGAAGCCGGGAAGGGCTGGATGGTGAGAACTCATTGCTCCTGTTATTTTTGTACAGATTTACTAGCCGACCCCGCAAACGTTGTTTTGCCATATAAGTTCGTGGGATGAAAAATTATAAGATTAATAAAACGACTGTTAAAAAATAGGGTTTGGCGATAGAAGGGTGAAAATTTAGGGTTGTATGTATTTTTTAATGCTACATTATTAAAAATAAAAATAAAAAAAATTGTCAAAAAATATCATAAAATAAAATGTTAGGGGTGGGGGGCAACCCTTCTCACTTAAGGGAAAAATAGACAGTAGCCAATTCACAGGCCTACCGAATCTTATATATAAAATTCTCATGTCACAGTTTTAGTTACCATACTCCTCTGAAACGGCTTGACCGATTTTTATGAAATTTTATATATGCATATAAGATATATTATGTACGAGTATGTCCGACCTTTGTTCAAGTACGTATTGTGCGTTTGCGTTGCAGAACTCGATCCGACACAACCTGTCGCTGAACAAGTGCTTCATGAAGGTGGCGCGCAGCAAGGACGACCCCGGCAAGGGCTCCTACTGGGCCATGGACTCCAGCTACAAGATGGCCGAGGTCACGCCGCGCCGCCGCCGCAGCCTGCGGGTGCGTCCCTCTGTACACTGTCGTATGCACACTCGGTGACCCATTAGTGACCCACTACAGTGTCGGGTCTCCTCTCACAATGAGAGGTGTGTAGGCCGCCGTCCACCACGCACCACTACTGCCCGCTGCTGTACGAACATACCGCCTGATAACATGTTTTGTGAACTCGGCTTTTCTCACAATGTTTTCCTTCACTGTAACAGCAGGTGATATTTCCTTTTATAAAGCGCACATAACTATTTTTACAAAGTCATTGGTGCATGCCGCTGGGATTCGAACCCGGACCCCTCGATTCGAGGTCGAATTCTAAGCCACTGGGCTATCACCGCTTGTTGTTGTACTCCATGTTAACGTTATCTGTGTTCACGGCAGTAAATGTTTGTTGTCTTCATCGTGTCCTATTGCTTCTCCACTCCGCAGATGGCGCCGTACAGTCCCGAGTGCAGCTCCAACAGCAGCGGCGAGGCGGGCGCTCCGCCCCCGGGCTCGGACGCGGCCCCCACGCCGCCCGCCACGCCCACCACGCCCACCGCCCCCACCACGCCGACCACGCCCACCACGCCCTCCACCCCCTCCGCGCCCGACACGCCCACGCTGGCTCACACCGCTCTCAAAGAGGAACCCGGGATCAAGGAGGAGACAGGTTGGTGTTCTGTATCATATCTGTAGTCTGTCCCCTCTGTAAAATTTATTAATAACTCGCTGACAGGGCACACTTCGTTCTGTTCAAATATCAAAGTTTTTCACACATTCTTTTATGATTTCCTCATTATTTAAACCTTCCTTGGACTTGATCGAACATTTCAAAACCGAAATAAGCCAAATCGGTCCAGCCGCTCTCGAGTTTTAGCGAGACTAACGAACAGCGATCCGTTTTTTATATATTTTCTATTCACGCTCTCCCACAAGTATGACACAGATTTTTTTTAATTGCATATAAAGTAGCAAATGCAGGCAACCTCACACTAAGTCATCCGCAGGGCAGGGACACCCACAGTCACACGTCCATCTAATAGGGCAGATCCGTCTGGGCGTGTGTATGGGACCGCTACTGGGGTGCATTGCTACATATAAGGGTTGAAATGTTGGCTTCAAATAAAGTATTGTCGCGTCGTCAGGATGGTGGGTTCGTGAAAACACCAGTTGGTTCCGCAAGTAGTTTATTCAACGTCCACACAATGAATAACCACTCTTCAAATACAGCCAAACACGTAAACACACACTTTAACTAAACACACTTTAATTAACTCACTCACTAAGTCGCAGTAGTATCGCTGGTTATCGCCTGGATAGTTCGCTCCGATCGCTGATCAAAGAATGACTCCATGAATGCCCGCCACGCATCTATTTATACCCGGACTACAGATACACTAGAAATTTCTAGAACAATCCCCGACAATATAGACAAGAGTAGAAGGTACCAAAGTTGTAAACAACTATAGACTAACCATGCTATTTTGAACCTTAACATATTAGGCATAGGGTTGAGATTCCATTACAAGGTGGCCATTCAAGGTCATGTATGTACTTGTCAGCGACGGGCGGCCGGACTCGCCGTGTGATTTATTGCCTGTTATGTACTTATGTATTTCTCGAATCTTCCAGCTGTCCTGCGTAACAGTATGTTCGGCAATCACATGTTACATTGTTCTCCGGCTCCCACTTCAACATGTCTTCGAGTTGATATTGTTATTAAAACAACAATCAATTTGCAACTCGACCATTTCAGATTCGAGACACACGGACGACGCACTGACAGCGCTAATGAACGAGGAATTGATCACCGATGTCGACATCAGCAGAGGTAATTTATAAATTTTAACACATTATTTATTTTTTTTTCATACTGTTAATGTTTGAATTCGACAAAATTAAATAATCTTTGAATTCGACAAAATTAAATAATGTTTAAATTCGACAAAATTAAATAATCTTTGAATTCGACAAAATTAAATAATCTTTAAATTCGACAAAATTAAATAATCTTTGAATTCGACAAAATTAAATAATCTTTGAATTCGACAAAATGAAATAATCTTTGAATTCGACAAAATTAAATAATCTTTGAATTCGACAAAATTAAATAATCTTTGAATTCGACAAAATTAAATATTCTTTCAATTACACAAATGTTTAGCGACCCATAAAATTGAAATTGATTTTAAGAAGCGGCACAAGATTGTAAGCGACAATCTCAAATTATATCTACTTTATCTTTGACTAGCTGACCCGGCAGGCTTCGCTCTGTCAATTACTTTTTTTTTTTAAGTTTTTTTATTTGATCAATAAAAATAGACTATTTTACTCAGGCTAAATGTAGCTTACCGATGGTGAAAGAATTTTTGAAATCGGCACAGTCGTTTTTTATTTTATTCATTACAAACATACACACACACAAACATACAAATGTTTACTGTTTATAATATTAGTGTAGATTGAGGTTTGATAAGATTCAAAGTTCATTGACTGTATTGACCCCTTAACAACTGATGAATTATAATATTTGTCACTTATTTTGAAAGCTGTGATTAGTCATACATTCCTATAACATAGGTACTAGTTGTACGTGTCAGTCTGTCTTGACATCTTCCCATACTATGGCGGTTTGATACGATCACTATACGAAATTGCGTATTGGTGATCACGCTTTATAAGTGTGAAACGTTTGTTAAATGTATTTATTTAAGTCTTAAGATTGTATGTATAAGTGTATAAACTGAATCGTGTCGGTCCAGAGCGCTGGTGGTGGTCGGGCGCGCGGCGGCACGTGTGCGTGGTGCGCCACAGCGCGCTCACCGACGACTACGGCAACTTCGTCGACAGCCGCGCCGACGACTGCGACTGCCCCGTCGACGACGCCGCCTGCCTGCCGCCCCTCGCCCCCCTCACGTCCCTCGCGTCCCTCGCCCCCATCGCGCCCAGCACGCCGCACGCCCCCCTCACGCCCCTCACGCCCCTCACGCCGTCGCTGAGCCCCCCCGCGCCGTGGCACGCCGGCGTGTTATAACGTCCGACGCGATGAGAGCGTCGAGCTGGAACGACGAACGACTGGAACGACTTCGCTTCGTCCATGTTGGTGTGAGTTGTTACACTGCGTTGTTGATTGAGAATGCTGAATTGCTTCAGTGAGTTCTCGCTTTGGTATTTTTTTCTGAAAGCTCTGCAATAAATTAAAATTGTGTATTTTTTTACGAAATGATGGTTATAGTTTGAAAAGTGCCGTCACATCATAATTCCGGTTATTTTGTTAATGATGTAACGGAGTACCTACTTATTATCATATTTAATGCAGATATAGCACATAATTATATCACATCGGTTGTCGCTTTGGACAACCGAAAAATCTCTGCATTAAATAATGATTCTTAGGAAATGTTAATATCGGTTTGTTATCGATACGACTATAGGTTTATTATTTCTTTGAGACACCTTAAGCAATTCAGTATTCTTAAGTCCTATTTGTATTCGTACATGCCATTACACACAATTGTGTGAATTTTCGCTGAACTAAAATGATGTTTATTTTTCACGATTGTACATACATCCTTGCCAATATTACACAAGAAATGAGTTATTTGTAATGGATTTACTTAAAAGATTCGAAACTAAATTATGACTCGGATAGACTTTTGTAATCGATTATTATTGACGTAATGTCGCTAAGAGCTGAGAGGTCCTTTTATATAATAACGATGTTGTTATTTTTATTTTGTCTTATATTATACAAATATTAGACAGAACGTTATATACACCTATTGAACATAGAGAATGCTTTAATTAATTATGGTATGTACTTTTTAGAGTCCACAATCGTCCATGTTTAGTTTTTATTCAATGTACAAATTCATGATTACAGTATAGAAACAAGAGTACATAGTATGTTCATTAAATCATTATATACTTTAAAACATTCTCTAAGTTGAAACATATAGTTATGAGAAGTGTGGCGCCATGGCGCCGTAGCTACTGTACAGGCATAGTGTTAGGTATAGGTACATGTAAACATTACTATTTTATATATTAACATGTTGTATACATTTGGTTCAATTACGATATCAGAGTGTATGATATCGGACACTACTGGACATTTTTCTACTCACTTTCACGAACAAGTAATTGAAGACTTGAGAAAATGTTATATCAAAGTAAAATAATCATTTCGTTATGTTATTTTAATATATTAATTACTTATTCATTTATAAATCATCACTGAAACTAGTTGTGGAGTTTTGTAAATCTCTGTAGAGACGTAAAAAGAGAAGTAAACGATGAAACTAACATTATGATTTAAAAATACTTTATTAATAATAACGAACGTGTGTTCAGCTATATCGATAGCATAATATGATATGTGTATCTTAGAAATAAAAAGAAAAACATTTATACTAAACGATTTTTAATAATAAAAATACATACGAGAAAAAAACAAAAATATTCAATGACAAAAAATAATTAACATATCTGCCAAGTAAATAATTTTTATAGTTAATAGATGTAGTTACCTCTGCATAGGGTTAATATAGATATAAATGTTTGTTATGTAATGTATGTAATAAATAAATGGACCATAGAGCATAGAGGAAATACGTCGTGGAGCGTAGAGCGTCGTCTATGGTCGTCTATGGCCAGGCTGGCAGCCAACAGATTCGCTCTGATGCTTTGATATGTACAATATTTAGTAAAATGAGGCAGATATCATTTGTAAATGTACACACTTGAACTGAGCAAAGAGATCACCTGGTCTTGCATCGGAGAAGTATTGGATCTTTTAAAAGAAAACTGTTAACCAATAATAAGTTATCATTATAGCTGGAAAAGTGTGGTCTCCATCTACCTCCTTTTACATGAATAAATACGTATCATGGGGTTTATTGATATAATGATTGATGGCTGATGGCTGTTATGCGGGGCGGGAGTGCACATCCCGCAATTGAAATTGAGACGATTTGTTCTAAAAACTATTTTTCTCATTCTAAGAAAGTTTTTCAAGTGTCCAAAATTCATAAATTGTGAATTATTAATAAGTGTGCAAAACTTATTTTTGCGAAATTTTGCTATGTTTAACTTCACCGTGGCAGTTATTAAATAAATATATTTTGTTCGCATCGAGCTAGTATTTCAAACGGATACCGTAAGATGAGTTGAAAATTTCAAATGTTACTTCTAAATAAAAGGAAGAATTGTAGAGTTGTGTAAAGTCCGGAATTGTACTATCTGATTTGAAATATTAGCTTGTTTAGTGTAGATTTGGTACAAAGTGAAGTCCCATGGCTCCGCCGGCCCACGCCCAGCGCTGGGACGCGCCGCCGCGCCGGATCCGGGGTGGTTAAGTACAGATCTCAGAATGACCAGTATATAACGTACTAAAATACTTTTAAGTGTGCTAATAACTTTATAATTTGAAATTCTACATTTAGCCTTCAGTTTAACGTTTAGTTGGTAGTACTATTATGTATATGAACATATTAATTAGTTGTACGAATTTATAGTTTAACGTGACACATTAGATCGCCGCATAATTATTATATCGAGGCGCACTTATATACGTAAATATGCTTTTTAGATGGTAACGTTTCGGCCTACATCGGAACCATTTCTTTCGCGTTTGCCTAAAGTTCGGTGTGAGCTTGTTAATTTTAAGACACCGTTGCAGCTTTGGTTTTAATCGCATCATAGAGAGCGCGGTGGGTTCTGTACCATGCATTTCTGGAAAGTAATGTTTAACGAGTCGTGGGAAATATTCAGCCCTTCTATGTTTCTATCTTTAATATCCGCTGGAGATCAAATACGTCTGATTTTATGTGGAATTATAGCCACTATGGTGTATTTGAGAGTCTCGGTGTTGTTACATCGCGAGAATGACTGGAGCACACTCCCCGATTGAGCCAGGCGGTGGGCCGCCGAGAGTATTCACCGCTGCTACTACTATGACTCTGTGAGTGCATTGAAACTGCGGTCCGTATAGATGTGCCATAGAGTGGAGGTGGCCCGACGGTACCGACCTACACTTACCGTACCCATATCTTATTGAAATGTGTTCAGGAAATTTTAGAAATTATACCTTCGTAAGTGTGTATATATATTAAGGGGTGTATACTGTATACTGTATACTGTGTGTATACTGTATACTGTACAGTGAGCGGCTCGCACGTGCAGGAGCGACGCGCCGCAACTGGCACAGCGCCCCCTAGCGTTTGTACCGCTATACACGTTGGGTGTCGGTAGCTTTACGCTATCCCTGGGGTTATTTTTAGGAGCGACTAGATACCGACGAAAATGTATATGAGAGTAGCGATTAAGGTTTTTTTTAATTATATAATAACAACTTGTTTTTGTTTCGAGATATTGCTTTGGAAGGGTGCCGTGTTAGCTTCGCGATGAGCAGCGTTCTGACGCTTAATCCGTTTTATGTTATATGAAACAAAATTTGCTATAATTGCACCCTTCTACCATTTTAGGCATTTTGGTATTCGTTACTCACGAGAAAACACATCGCAAACTCGTATGTACCATTTTTGGTAAAATATTTTACAAACAATAATTGGTTACTTAACGAAATTTAACATTCCTAAAAGTATAATTTCGTAAAATATAATTCGATGAGACATGAGATGTGATGTGAATATTTCGTTATGTTTACGATTGATCATATTTTACTCTAAATAATAACAGAGTTCAGTATTTCGTTTGTAAGTAATATTATCTTTGATAGGATTTTCATAGTTTGATGAGTTTAATTATGGAGTAGACAAAGATTTTCCGTTCGCGACACGGTGCAGATTTTATATTTTGCAATCAAAATATTGTTTTTGATATTTATTGTTTTCTGTGATAAAATTTATATTTCGAAAAATAAATTGTACCTAGCCTTTGATACTTTTTATGCGGCGACAAAATTGACCAAGATTGCTTATCTACGAATTTGTCGCACCTCTAATTAGCGGGTGTACATTTCTGAAGATGGTTCCTTTGATTTCTAACAAGAATCTGCGACTTTCTAAAAGAATATAATACGAGCAACGCGCGTGGTTTATAATTTTGTCGCCTCGTATTAAGACAAGCGACCTTAGCAGGTATTTTCGTGGAAACATCCCAGCACTAGGGTTTTAGATACGTATATAGATAGAACTTTTTAATGAGGTATAGAAAATATTATTTTTGCTATAGTATCGTAATTAATTACCTAAGAGTTTACCTAAAGATGTATATTTTATTCTTATGTCCACGAAAATATTTGTTTAGGCGACTAGCTAGTGGAGCTACAATGGGGCTCTATGTGAAACGCAAAACAGCTGTAGACTTTATTTCCTCGAGCCAGTACGTGTAGTGTAGTGACCAGTACGTGTATTCAATGTAATTAAAAAGCCGCATATGATTTGATATGTGAAAATATTTTCTATTTTTTATACAATGATTTTGTTTATTTAAATTTTTTTGGAGCATACTCATTTGCGCTGAGATGTTATTAAAGCCATGTTATATTTTTTATTATTTTTTTACCATTTACTTTCATTATGTTAACTCACTCCGCCTATAGAAGATATTTCGCGGCGTTTCAGACAAAATTAACTATTTTATTAATTGTAACCCTTACCGAGTTAGCCGTTTACTTTAAGAGTAGAATGTTCTACCTCTAAACAAATCATAGTTGATGTACAATATAAACTTTTAACAAATATTGTTTGTTTTATTTGACCTACTCGTACGTATATTTGCAGAATATTTTATTAGCTAAAAGTTACCAGATAGAGGCATATAAGTGCAATAAAACATGATATTAATTTCTACAGCATAATGTATATTTATATGGCTCATAAAAAATCATGTTTTTGTGGAGATTACTAAGTTGTATGTTTTACTGCTATAATTTATGCTATTATTTTATTCCTCTCAATTAATTTAAAAAATAAATCAAATTAAAAAAGTACAAAGTGACAGTCTTTTGTATGAAGTAACTATTTAATTTCTATTGCTAAAGTTGCGGCTTTGTAGACAGACTATTTGTAGTTCTAGATGCGCTTACATTAGAATTCTGTTGAGAGTTATTTCTGAACAGTAGTCCCAGTTAGTCGAGCCAGGCTCTCGGCGCAGACCTCGATACACACTTCGACAACAAATAAAACAACAGATGGAAATAATATCAACAACTTTATTGATTGAATATATACAGGAACAATAATAGATACAAGGTCAACAAACATTCGCGTTCCAACGTTCCACTTCACAAAGTTATTTGAATACACATTTCATTACAAAACATTATTTTCCTTCAATATCAGATACATTTTGACATATTGAAAAGATTTTGTAGCAGTAGTATTTTTATAATAAAACGTGCATCGTCATCCAAGCTCAGTTCCATCTCAAGACGCCACAAGCACATCGCATTTTCGTTTCGATTACAGGAGAGCTATTATTTACTACAGAAATTGGAACAACGTGAATAAGAATTACTTCGTAGTTTAGGAGATAATGTTTAAACACCTCTATTTTATAATATTTCTCTCAAGCACCCGGTAAATGAATAATCGTGAACAATTTAGCACTCCTACAACATAAAGTCAGTAACAACAGTATTATACTCGCACTAGTGAACACTAGCCATCCTCTGACTAAAAGCTATTATATAGTTTATATTTTAACTATTTTAACATATTATTTTCTATGAAAGGCGTTGAAAATTTGGTATTATTATGTAAGTAGTCGATTAAGGGTTATGCAACAAACACTTAAAACAAATGTTTTCTTTCGAATCGGACACAGGCTTTTATGTTTAAATATATAATTATCCTACAGGCTTGCATTAGTTTAATATTTTACTAAACTTTAGTCATATAAGACCTAGCTTTAAGTGCATCGATTCACATAAGGGACGTGCCTCATTGTGTTCCGGCTACAATACAACTTCCCAATGTCATAGGCTATATTATATACTACCTTTATTTCTTCTATCGAAATTCGCACGTCAGTAGTTCCGTACGTGTTCGTTGCTGTCGCAAAATTAAACCGATACAACTAAAACCTAAGAAAATACACAAACTTTACAACTAAGTTACTAATTCGCTACGCCAAGTTTATGGACAGAAACATTACTTTCTTCACTACAAAATAATATACAAATGAAAACAGAATTTATTAAAATCACTCGTTTAATAATTAAATTTAATTAAAAAAAAAAACATATAAATATCCATTCTAAAAACGAACTAAATGGGCGATTCTGTTGCTGTCAACATTTTTGAAAGTACTCAACTCTACATAAGGCTATATGATTCTAGAACTTTAGTGTAAATGAAATGAACCGTTGGGTAGCTAGAAGTAGTAATATACTTGTTTCTATTGCAACAGACTTTCGCAGTATTATATAAGTATGTAAAATTTATTGTCTTATAACATAGTTTCGTTTCCATAAAGTTCGTAGTTCATCGATTGCTTGATTATTGCTATATAGTTTATTATATTGCGTGTGTTGTATAAGTCGTATTGTAAAGTGCAGTGATTATAACATTTCGTAATTATTGCTATTTCTATCGACTCATATATCTATGGTTAAGTATTAATGTATGTATTATATAAATATTGATTGTTTCATCAGAAAGTAGTAAAAGCACCTGGATTTATTTAAAATTTAAGTTAAAAAGTATTATACCTACTATAAATACGCAAAATCACTGGTACTCGCGATTTATGTTGATGAAAAAACGGCTTAGATAAATTTGGCATAACAGTGGGTAGAGCATGAAGGAAGTAGACGAAGTGTTAATATTCAACACATTAAGACTGTTATAATAATAATTTAGGGTCTATATCAATTAACAGTGGTCGAGGCTGAACTCGGTATTTAGATTCGAGTCCCATTTCAAATACTGTTTAATAATATATGAACGTATAAAATATCTTTATAAGCTACCTACCTTTTTGCTGCCTTCGAGAATATTTAGTAGGGAATCGACGTAACAAGGTAGTACTCTAAACTATATCGACAAGATGTGACTGATTTTGCAGTCTCATATAAAATATACACTAAAATATTGCAAAGACAAATCATTAACTTTACTCAAAGATAACTCCATCCGCGACTTCAAGACGACTGTGTCATATATTACAGCCGAAATCGTGATAACATCATAAACCTAACTTTAAGTTGAAAAGAGAATAATAAATTAACGTTATTACCACCCGCTCCGCAGCTAGCGTCGAAGTGTCGTTACATGTTCACAGCCTAGCGACACTGATTGCAATAAAACATTAATCGTTCACTGATATTTATATACAACGTATATTCAAATCAAGCAATACACGTTTTGATTTTTAGATACATTTTTTTAGTAAAATAAAATAGTTACGAACAGAATATAACATAACAACATCACAAGATGGTGTAAAAGTAAACAAAAAATTATAACTCTAGTTCATACTAACGACAATCACAAACGCTATAGTTGATTGACGAATAGATACACGATAATGACTACCAAAGTACCAACCATACACGGTAGGTCCGTTAAACCGTAACAAACCATATATTATAACATGTCGAGATGAATAAAGACCACTCGTATACCCTGACCAGGAAAATATTTTTTTTCAGTTTTTAATTTTTAACGCTTTAAGTTTTGAAAACAGCGGTGAGCTACACCGAATAGAAGGGAACGTATTATGAGTTTTATTTTTCAATTTAAAATAATTCCCATAAAAAACCGCGTATAGCAGTACCTCATACTTTTGTGAAACATGTTATCTATAACGATATAATATTATTTTATACACTTGTTGGCTCAAACAGATGATTTTGATTAAACAGTATTCTGTGAAATGGGTTTAATAAATTATTATTTAAGAGTCCTAGTCAGGCTATACATAAATATAGAAATAAATTACAGTAACTATAACTACATTGATAACAGTACAGGGTCCGGTTATACGGCACCGGCTAGGTTCTAAGTATACCGCCTATTACAATATCTCTATAAACTCACCTCGTGCGCCGCTATACAATTTTTATCAACAATTTCAAGCTATACATTGTAATCGTAACACTTGTTCAACTGTTCTTGAGTGTTGATAGGAACTTGGGAAGGGATGAAATCTTTCAGGGACCGTTTGCATCTAAAAAGTTAATATTATATAATCCTTTTCTTTATCGTGCTCTTCGTTACTGAAGTCGTCCCAAAAAGGTTTCCGTCCCCTGGTGCGTCAGTTCTTTCTTGCGTTCGGTCCTTAGCTCGACTAGTTCTTTAATATAGGGCTATTAAAAGTCGTGTTCAAAAAAGCATAGCACCAAATATTGATCACACAATAATAATTCAAGGTAGAAAAATGTATAACCGGGCAAACATAAACTCAATAATATATAGTTTAATAAAACAATACAGGTGTGTATTTATGAGGAGTGTTATCGAAACGTTGCCTCACGCAGTTCAACAAGTGTATTGTTTGGGGACCACTCACGTTTATTCAGCATCTTTCGCATGAGCTGAACAATTTCAGTTTCAAAATCAGTTTATATATACAGTGTCGATCACTGCAGAACTATACATACACGCTCAGGGAAAACGACAGATGATATTAGTATGTTTGACATACCTGAACGAAATCTCAGGGTTTTCAGTGCAGAGTGATTCGGTAGACTATTAAATGGAGTATTGGTCTACTTTTGACCTGTCAAAACGGAAATTTTACATGATAAGATAAAGTGTGTCGTCATAATGTAGTAAGACAATTTTATTGTAAATTTTACATTTTTATTGGCTTACAATACACTGAAAACAAACTTTAATTATGTTCGATGGTACCTAATTAGGATTTTGAGCATCCTACAGTGCAGTTCTTAAGACAACCTCATCTTAAATCAACTTCATATAATGTCATCCTTTCAATTACTTCTTTATAACCGAAAAGAGCTGAATAAACGTAAGTTAACCCTCAAATGCGGGTCCGCCGCACTACGCAACATGAGCTACACTACAATAAAGTATACTTCTCTACTATGTATAACATTTGTATTTTCTTGTAGAGATCTGTTGATCCGCCTGAAAGAAAAATAAAAGTCTCAGTAATAAGTAATGTTAAGTGATAATGATTTCATATAAGTTTCTTTATACGAAGTCTCTTATCCGCGATTAGTCCGACACTGTGGTTCGGGGTCCAGCGTCGTCTATCAAAATATTATTGAAAAAAAAAGGAAAATGGAAAACATTTATTTGCACGAATATTGGCTAGTGTTTGGTTTAACAAGGCATTTTTATCAATTCATATTCACCTTTTTAGGTATGCAATTACAGTAAAAAAGAAAAAAAATCGCCGCGTTGACTCAGCGACACAATGTGTAGGGCACCAAGGACTACGTATCCAATTAAATTGTATTGAAACAGCCACTAAACCGTCGCCGGTTACGTCGCTTATCTTGAAGTGTACACGAATGAAGTATAGTTGCCGTCACGAGTGGTGAGCACAACATTCATTGGTCGGTTTGACATTGACTGCGCTGCGGTGCACACGATTGGTTCGACAAACGTCAGTTCGTCAGTGTGCGTCGTCTATTGGTGCAGCACGTTATTTCGTCGTACATTGGTCGCAAGTATACAATATCCCTACCACTGATAATCTGTGCTCACGACTCATGACGGTTACTTTATTGAACCGAAGCTACTGAGAGAAACAAATGACAAACAAACCTGTATTGGCGTGTGTCGTCGTGTCGTCGTGTGGAGGTGTACGGGGTAGGGTGGGGGTAGGGGGTGGGGGGCCTCAGAGCGAGTCGCGATGCCACACCCAGGTGCGCTTGGTGTGGTCGAAGCGGTGCGCCAGCCACTGCGCCTGCAGCAGCTCGGCGCGGTCCGCGCTCAGATACAGCGGCTTGCCGCGCCTGCGCCACACGACACAAACACACGACCACATTAATACCGCTACCCAAATACAAATATCAAACCCGAATACCATGAAAACAATCTCTTTAAGATTTTAATTTAAAAAAATTAAATTCGTCCGTTGCAAAATTTTTCATAATAGGTTGTAAATTACATCATATTTATCAATTAAATTAACTCTCCTTCACAGACGAATTAAAATTCACCGACGGTTATTATTATTAGGCCATTGGAGGGATCCAATGGCCTAATAATTTTTATCTAGTACGTATTGACTTGTTAATCGACTGGCCTGTTGGTTACAGACCCTAAGTACTACGTCGGTCGTGGGCTCGATTCCCACGTGTCTGGGTGTATAAATTTTCCATATAAATACGTATTTAAAATATACATGTAGGTTTATCAGCTATCTGATCACCATAACACAAGCTCACAGCATCATTATTACTATTAGTTGTGAACGTAAACAGTGGATACGTACTTGAGGTCGCGGTCCTCCTCGTCGTAGTCGTCGAGGTAGAGGCTGCCCCACAGGCAGGCGCGCCGCCCGCGGATCACGATGATGTACGTCGACGTCACCACCAGGAAGATGCCCGTGCCGCCGCCGCACTCCAGCGCGTGCTGCACATACATAGTATATTTTATAGTGGAACACATTATCATCGCACACATTAACACGCTATATTTGAAACGTTCCATTTATTTACGCCCGAAGTTCATAACCGATCTTCAGATTATGGATTGAGATTGATACTGATTGATTGCCAAGACATTTAAAATACTCCATATAATAATGTCTTTGAAATAACAAAATTATGTTGCCTGGCAACCAAGTGTCATTAAGGCGATCCATAATCTGAAGATGGGTTATTAATTTTCGGCGTTAAGCATCACTGATGCTATCCAAAACAACAAAACTCATCAAAACTTTGGATGCATTAGAAACATCATACTTGGTGTTTTTACGCATGTTACCCAACCAATCGCTAAGTCGCACGCAGAAGTTGTTCGTACTAAATGTTACACATTTTGTGATTTTGCATACATTTTATCCCATTCGGGGATCATACTGCGTGTTTGAATAATCATTGTGGTAAGTGTGTTGTTGACAGCCGACTGCTCGGGCACGGCGCCGCACTGCAGACATGGCGTGTGGCTTGTAGAGGGGGAGAGTGGAAGGTGGAGAGCGGAGAGTGAGGAGGGTACCTGCACCGCCTCGGCGACCTGGTGGTGCTTGCAGCAGGGCTGCTTGAGGCAGACGAGCGTGCCGCACAGCAGGCACACGCTGGCCTCCTTGGGCACGGCGCCGCACTGCAGGCACACGCGCTCGTGGTAGTGCGTGAACACCAGGTCGTAGTCGCGCGGCAGCGCCAGCAGCCACGGGCCCGCCCACGACACGTGCAGCGCGCGGATCACGCGCCGGGTCTGTGCGGACACACGGACGAACATCTCATTACAATAGGGTATTACGGCTATGTCAAAAAGCTTTTTATATGAATTCGTAAGTCATAAAAACCTATAAAAATAATTGGAAAAAAAATTTTTGCAAACAAATATTATGTAAAAAAGACTTCAATTTAAATTTCAAAAATTCCCGCGTAAACACGGTCTCGGCCGTCTCGGCGGTGCCGCCATGCCTGTGACGTCACTCGCAGTGTAAACAATACATCTCAGTAAAGGAAGAAAGTTATACTCCATTGTTTATTTATACGTCATGTAGATAGCGTTTTTGATATTTGAAAAACAGATTAACAAACCTGAATTTTAAAATTGAAATAATAAATGTATACTACATTTTTTTAGAACAGAAATCACCATTTTTCACTTGCTTTTAACAAAATCTATCAATATTACATAATTTTGGATTTTTCCTTGCATGGTGCGAAATACCCTATTATTGTACATACTCGTATGTCACATGCGGGGCTATTGGCTACTTTGAGTCACATTCCATCGAGTACGGATAGCTCTACGGAAGTTAGTTGCCAAGCAACATATATTATGTTTAACACGCTGAAGAAAGAAAGACACGCAGATATCGCGCGCCTAGATCGTCTCTACCAATTACACTTACTCTCCAACTACACTCTCTCTATGCTTGGAGCACTAGCGGTGTGAGTTGAGTGACAGGTGGGGACACTCACGACACAGGCAATGCTAGTGAGCCGTGGCGCCACTCCTAAATTACGCCATCGTAGTTTTCGACATTGCTGGAATATCAACTAAACACCGAGACAACATAATCGGAGCACAGTTGTTCCCCTGAGTGCTTATATATGTTGACGACCCGAGTGGCGTAGTGGTTGAGACACCGGTGCACTGCGCGGAGGGTCCTGGGTTGAATTTCTGTTTCTGGTCTGGGTGTGTGTTGTTGTCTTGTGTGTGTCCATGGCGCCCACGACACAGGGAATCCTAGTGTGGGGCTATGAGTGTGAAGAGTTATTTATTTTTGTATGTATGTTACTCAAGCTCAAGGCATCGAACCTTCAAAATATTCAACTTCAGTGTCCACTGTGGGGCAATGGTGGGCAGATCGACTCGGGCTCCAATCCATCAGCGTAGCAGAGATTTGGTTGGCAACTGCTTCTAGTGTTTAGTGTTTTTGTGATAGTCTCGTGCGTGTATGGACACGCCATGGCATGGGACACCTTTTAGTGAAACATGAATTAGTCATTAGTCCCACTAACCGCCAACTGTCCGCCGTTGACGGAGGCGGCCAGCTGCCGCGCCCAGGCCCTGGCGGTGGCGGCGGCGTCGGGCGGGAGGGCGCAGGAGGCCCGCACCTCCTCCGTGTCGCGCGGCACCAGCTCGAGGAACTTCATCAGCTCGGCGAACTCCCGCTGCGGCGTCGCGATGTCGGGCAGCGCGACGCCGTACACGTGGAGGCGCACTAGGGCCGCTATCCGCAGGAACCCGAGCGAGAGCTCCTGGACCTGCGGGTTGAATAAAAACGGTTATCAAAACAAATAAATAAGTACACGTTACAATAGGCATGATAACAGTAATCAAGTATCGCCAAAATATTTATCTGATCTAATGAAATAGAATTCAAACATTTTGAAACATGTATTTATTCTCTTATTAATGTCGAGATTAATAATTTGTTTGTTAAAATAAATCTACAAAATACAACAATCCGTCATGATAGCTTAAACACCCATCAGAGCGAATTACGTCAATTTACGTCACGTCTTAGTTAACGTCATTTTTTTCGTAAGCATATAAAACGCGTCTCTGCATTTTTTACTGAGCCGTGTTATAATGACAGACGCCATGACACCGGCGAGCGTTTTGGAATGAATTTGAAACTTAAAATTTAAATGTATTTTTATTGCACAAAAACGTTAATTTTCTACAAAAATATGATATATTTTAGACATATGTATTAGAAACTTCTGAATATCATAGAAGAGTTTTTGAAAATTAGTCATCATGCCTATTAAATAACTACTGAATACTCAGCATTTATATTAATTAAGTATAAATGGCGACGTACACGAAAAATGTAGTTGGGCTATAATTTAATTGGTTTGTACTTTGGTACTTAAAAAGTACAGGCACCACTTTTCGCTGGCATCCGATAGCTCGTCATCGTCCAGCAGTTGCAAGGCAGCCAGCAAAGTTATAACCGCATGGCTTCTCTTATTTTTCCCGGGCCCTCTCCTTCTCCCTTCCTGATGGGATGTGACTTTACTTTTACGTGACGACCTGACGACTTTACAGACATCTAAGGTACTCGTAGCACAGATAAACAAACCTGTGCCTCGATGCTAGCGAGGTCCATGGCCTTCTCGCTGGCATCCGACAGCCCGTCGTCGTCCAGCAGCTGCGAGCCAGCCAGCGACGTGATGAGCAGCCTCGCGGCCTCCCTCAGGCCCCCCGGGCCCTCCTCCTCGCCCTCGCCGGCGGGATGCGACTCCAGCTCGGCGGTGAAGGCGCCGTTCGCGCACAGCTGGTTGACGATTTGGTAGTACGTCAGCGCGTATAGCGCTCGCACTATGCATGTGAAGTATTCTGTCAATAAATAATAATAACTAATAAGCGATTAAATATTTAAAGGCAACAATATTTTATAAACTTGATATGCTGATTTAATTAAGTAAATTTGAGATGACGTAACCGGAGCACGGCTGCTCCCCAGAACCTAACGGGAGATCTCCCTTTGCCAGAGTTCCTATTGTGTTCAATGCAATGGTAGAGTCACCTGTATGCTTAGTGGACAGTCCTGCGTTTGATTCCCAGCAGAGCAGAGATTTGATTGACGCGTTTAAATTTCTGTTTTTTGTCTGGGTGTGTGTGTTCCATTGTGTGTATTCCAATCTATTCCATTGTGCATACCTTGTGTGTCCATGGCGTCCACAACTCATGGAATCCTCGTTAAGCATTTATACTACATTACGATACGCGTGACCCAAGTAGCCTATTATTGCACGGCGTGTAGTTAGCTAAACGGCGTGCTAAACGCAGGTTTAAGTCACACTGTGCTATAAAAATAACTATATGCCGATAGGAGCAAATAAATAAAGCGTCTCACGTATATCGAGGTGCGGGGGGTGCGCGGGCGCCAGCAGCAGGAAGTGCATGAGTAACGCGGCAGGATCCCGCAGCAGTATCGGCACGGGGCGGGAGCGGCCGCCCGCCGCCACCGTCACCCCGCACGTGTTGTCCGCGCCCCCGCCCCCGCCCGCGCCCGCGCCGTGAGAGAACGCGGCCGGCACCAGGGTGCGCCAGCACTCCGCCACGCCCAGTTGCGCGCCGGCCGCCACCAGGGCGCGGGCGTGCGTGCCCGCTACGGCGAGCAGGGGCTCTGTGGATGGGAATATCATTAATACTATTACAATTTATACATATCGAAGCGTCCAAAGCACATTAGCGCCATCTATCCTTCGCTTGACAAACTGTGTTGATTAAGTTTAGGAACGACAATGCTTGGAGATGGTTAGTGCGGAGCGATGGCAACATTAAAGTAGTTTTTGAGTGTTGGTACCCCAGTCAGTTAGGTTGGCTAACCTGATAGGATTGAGGCGGGAATGACGGAGAGCGCGCACTTTTTTGATTGGCCGCGAACTGTCGGGCTATTACTCCGCGCTAAACCCACGTTCCTAATCTAGATCTTAGGCATCCTAGATTATTTTGTGTTCTAAGTTTGAGAACAATTAATTCAAGTGTAAACCAAAGTTTTTGCAAGTATTATTTCGGAACTACCACGATGTCAAGACCCACTGGTGACGAATCCCCGTCACATATTATATTCTACATCGCTTCATCGTGGCCATGGAAACAGAACGTTGAGCTACACGGTGTATATATAATGATGTAACGTACCGACACAGTCGTCCCTCGGCTTGTATCTGGGCGGCGGGCGGCTCAGCAGGCGGCCGCCGCGCTGCACCAGCTCGCACTCGAGGTTGGTGCGCGCCAGCGACGCCACGAAGGTGAAGATGGCGGCGGGCGAGGAGCCGTAGCGCTGCTTGAGCTTGCTGCCCGCCGTGCCCGTCATGTCCTCCATGGCCTTGCCCATCGCCTCCGACAGCCGGCTCGGCGTCTGCGACAACAGATCCTTCAGTGCCCGACGCCCGTCACCACCAAGGAAACACACGTGCCCACATTACTATTTCAACGATCAGACGTACGTACGACTACACTTTATAGCTAAACAAAAAATTCAGCAAACCTATGATTATCGGGCAGTCTTTTCTTAAATTGCCTTACACTATAGTAAAATTTATCACATAATTGTCAATGACAGATGGGGAATGAGGTAGGGTGGGGATCGAAATTGGTCATATAAATTGTATAGATATGTTTAGTAAATATACAATTAACACTAGAGATAGATTCAATGTTGTCAGCGTGTTGTACAAATCGTCAATATCAAGGAAACTGTTTTCAAAAAAAATCTTGTATTTAAAAATACAACACCTGACGATAAAAAGGCGGCAGATACGGTAGAGGAATTCGCCGCAGTCGCTCGTGCAGGTCGTGCGAGAGTTATAGAGTAGGATAGAGATAGAGTGAAGGCACTTACAGGCGCCGGTTGGTCTCGCAGCAGCATGTCGAGCACGTCGGCGGCCAGGTCGCGGTGCTGCGGCGGCGCGGCGGCGGCGGGCGGGCGCGGCGGCGGCGGGCGCGGCGCGAGCGGCAGCGCGCTGTTGGCCAGCTGGCGGCACACGGGGCAGAGGAACTCGCCGCGCTCCACGTGCAGGTTGTGCGGCCGCTGCGGCGCGGCCAGCGAGCGCAGGTAGGCGCGCAGGCAGCGCAGGTGCAGGTGGTGGCCGCACGACTGCGCCGCCACGCCGCCCTCCCACCCCACGCTCACGCTCAGCACCCACGACTCCTGCCACGCAAACGCAAACATCAACACTTACCCTGACTGTCCATTAGACACGATAGTTTAAAAGTGCTTATGAGTCACACGCGACTCACGGGACAGCGAAGTGGTTAACGAACTGGCTTACATTTTGACATTCCACACTGACATTTTACTCCACCACCACCACCAGAGCACCAGTATAGCGTTTCAGGCCTGTAACATTTTCCACCCCCTTTTTTCGTAGCTAAAAAATGCTAAGTGACCGCAAGATACAGATTCCGCCGCCCTTAACATCTTTTTATCAGGTTTTTAGGCCCTAGGGCCCTATAATATACGCCCGCCGATGGCTAATGACGGCTATCCAAGGTACTTGTACCGTGTCATTGCCGGAGTGTATGTGTTGACGATTACAATTACAATGGCAATTGCCTCCTGCCAAAAAGAGGATCTGACAAATCAAATTCTGCACCAAGTCATCGTGCAAGCGGTAGCGGTGAGCGGCGGCGATAGCGTTTTAGTGGGCTGCAGCACTGGTGTGGTTAGTGTACGGGTTCGTGGTGCCCTCTAGTAGTACGACCCTGGGTTGTGACGAGGTGATGTGAACCGATTACAGCGGTCTGTCTTGCGTATGGGTCATGGGTACCTGGTCGAAGTTCTGCGCCAGGTCGTCGTGCAGGCGGTAGTGGTGCGCGGCGGCGGTGGCGTCCTGTTGCGCCTGTAGTCGCGCGCGTTCGCTCTCCGACAACGGCAGCCGCGGCACGCCCGCGCCGGCCCGCCGCCTGTGTCCCAGCACCGATGTCGACTGCAACAAACATTTTATTGACACAAAATATATCAACTGTATACACGATTTAAAGTTACTTATTACGTCGCAAGCTCCGCTCCACGACGCTACTCTCCGCAGCCGCGCGACTCACGATAGTCGTAAATGACGATTTTTATATCTGAATAAATAATTGCTATACAAATAATAATTAACAATCGTTGTCTTTGTTCGGTGACCCAACGCTTTGCATAAAAATGCAAAAATACTTCTGTGCTCCTGAAAAGAGAGTATTGAAAGAATCACAGTGGAATATGACCTTGTACTTTTCTGCCAACGCTGACCTGTACTTTCAAGGAAGATTTCTCTGCGATAACACGGTATAAACTATACGATGACAACGATGTTGAAAGCCACTATCATCCCCCTCCCACTCCACCTCGTGCTGCACACACACACACACACACACCTGCAGCAGCACCACGAGGCCGACGGGGTCGGCGGCGGTGGTGGGCGCGGTGGTGTTGCAGATGACGCAGTCGTAGTCGCGCTCCGGCAGCTCCTCCTCCCACTCCATCTCGTGCTCCGCCTCCATGGACTGCATGGCGGACAGGAACTGCTGCTGGCGGCGCGCGAACTCGCGCATCAGCTGCTGCTGGCGCTCGCGCGCGCGCCGCGACCGCTCCTCCTTCTCGCGCCTCTCCCTGCCACACACCGTGCAACTGCTCCATGAGAACACCACCCACGAAAGTAGCTACTTCAATTATATGGTGAATGAATGAATGAATATGGGGTCCGAGCTGTCCTTGTTGTCGCTTAATACGGCAACTTTAAGTCGAACGTTTAAGTTATAATTGAGAGGACATAGCAACATAGCAGCAAAAGCTCATGACAGTTGTGTTGTGTTTGAATCATACTAGTTGTTCATTAGGTTCACGTTGTTCTTTCTGTCTGTGTTTACGAGTCAGGTAAGTATTTGGTCCGCCAAACGTGATTTCAAGAAAACTATAAAACAGGCCATCTGATTGTAAGCGGTCCATGTCAACTGTGGATAGGAACAACATTAGAAAAGTGACCAGTACATTGCTGACTTTGAATGAGAGATCTCTTTGTGTCCTGTTCTATTTTAAGAACATGTTATAGTTCTTGGAACTTGTGAATGTATGTTTGTGTATGTATATATCTTTATATTCGCCTCCACATGTCAGTGTGTCACAAAACTGTGTGAGTGGGCGCATGCGCGGTCCCTGTCTATCCGTTCAACTTCCACTCAGCCGGCTTGTCAGTAAACATTGTGCGTGTGTGCACAAGCGTGCGTATCGCGTACATGAATGTACGATGTCGCGTGTGTGCGTGCGTGTGGGTTTCGAGTGTGAACGTGTGTGTGTGTGTGTGTGTGTGTGTGTATATGGGGTGTGTTGTGTGTTGTGTGTTGTGTGGAGGGTGTCACCTGGCGCGCTGCTCGGCCTGGCGCTCGCGCTGGTGCGGCCAGAGCGCGCGGCGCAGCTGCTGCACGCTGGCGGCGCAGCGCGCGTCCAGCGCCGCCAGCTGCCGCACCAGCTGCCCGATGAAGTGCGGCCCGTCACCTGCCATACATACACGATAAACATTATTACATGCCCCGTACCGAGAGTAACTATGAACCCTAAGTCAATACGACGACGGCACGTGGCACATATTTTTGGATATGCCCTCTAAGACACTAAGAAAGAGAATATCCCAGAGGCAAAATATTTGGTTACAGTACCGATACTGTAAGAAGGCAGTATCAATACTGTAAAAATTCTCATACTCAAAAAGGTATGGGTTAATTTTGCTAGTAACTACTCTGCGTTTTTACACAGTAAAATGTCACTTGCTGCAGTGTTCTTTCTATATCGATAAAAAATTACAAAACAGAAAAAGCAAATTTAGAATCAAAATATAACTGTTATTTTTATATTTAAAAAAACATTCATCTTACCGATTGGCTCATCAAATTCGGGCGCAGGCTCTTCCAATGAAAAAGAATCTAATCTCCCGGACAGTTGTGAATGCAACTTTAATAGCAGAGATATAATGGACTCGTTGACGGGGATGTTTTCGTCTGTTTGCTTGTGGACTTCCATCTGGAAAAGTGCAACGATACAATATATTAAATTTACCTTGGTGTTTGTACCATAATCACTTAACTCCAACGTTGTCAAGCACTCAGCAGCCATTTAACATCGGGTGGCCCATTTCTGTCTTCTTTGGTGTGATGTACATTTTCATGGGTTGCAGTGACCGCTTACTACATAGTTGCCATAACGTCCATAAAAAAGATATTGCTGGTTATGTGGTATAATGAATCCTACAAAGAGTGGAGGAGGTGTAGTGTCGTCTCCGATAAGACAGTTAGTATCCAAGATAATGTATGAGATTGTGAATGACATTGCCCGTGTTTATGTGCGGAAGAGTGAACGATGTGACATGTGGTGTGTGGGGATAATTGAATAACATTACCTTTGTGAGAGGGGAGGAATGAATGACGTTATCTGTGCCTATGTATGGAGGATATAATGACGTTATCGCTGTTTATTCGTGGAGGAGCGAATGGTGTTACACGTATGTGTGTGGTGTGTATGTGTATATGTGTGTGTGTGTGTGTGTGTGTGTGTAGGGCAGCGAGAGCGTCACCTGCGTGTTGTCGGAGGGCTGCGGGTCGGGCGAGGGCAGCGCGGGCAGCACGGGCGCGAGGGCGGGCGGCAGGGCGGGCGGCGTGTCCCGCCCCGCGCGCACCGCCCACTCCGCCACCTCCATCTCCGGCACCAAGTCTGTACATACAATGACTCTTCAACTACGGCGTTAGAGGAACTCTTCTTCACAGCCAGCAACGCATTGGCGAATCCCTTAGTGTCTCTAGTCATAATAGGAAACGAAGCCATCAGGTGACTCACATTCTTATTCGTTGGTGTAACACTAATATAAAACCCACTGTATCACCAACTCCATCCATGAGCAACAAGATAAGTTACCACAACAGACGGCTGGAGGGAAACCATACATACCCAGTAATAAGACAAAAAACGAATCAACATTAATTCCACTTGACAACTATACTGATGCATAAATAAATAAAAAACGCTTCACACTCATAGCCCCACACTAGGATTCCCTGTGGCGTGGGCGCCATGGACACACACAAGAGAACACCACAACACACCCAGACCAGAAACAGACATTCAAATTCATCATTCGAATCTCTGCTCTGCTGGGAATCGAACCCAGGACCCTCAACGCAGCGCACCGGTGTCTTAACCACTGTGCCACTTGGGTCGTTGAACATTAATTTATTTGGATCATGTCCAATAGAGAGAGGTGATAGCCCAGTGGCATAGAATTTGACATCGAATCGAGGGGTCCGGCTTCGAATCCCAGTGGCACGCATCAATGACTTCGTAAAAAAGTTAAATATCACCTGCTGTTACGGTGAAGGAAACCTGAATGCTTGAGAGTTAAAAAAAACTTCTCACGCGGTATGTTCGTCCACCAACGGGCAGTAGTGGTGCGTGGTGGACTATGGCCTACATCCCTCTCATTGTGAGAGGAGACCCGACCCGGTCATTAATGGGTTCACTGACATGTTTCCATATGCGAAAGTGACTACGAACCTAGAGCGTGTAGGTGACGTGTAGTTAGTTACAAGTAAGGTGTGAGTGTGTGAGTGTGTGTGTGTGTGTGTTACAATCGTACCGTAGTCGAGGTGCATCTGCGGCGCGTCGAGGTGGTCGGGGATGGCGAGCGTCATCTGGTGGCCGGGCGCCGCGTCCGCGTCGGCGTCGTCGCGCGGCAGCAGCGCGAAGGTCGGCACCAGCGCCTGCATGTCGCTGCTGCCGCTCTGCGGAAGTAAAGGCTCTTTAGCACTTGTCCATTGGTTCAATAAAAAACACGCCTCGTTTTAGGTGCAAGTTGGTAGCGGGCGACATGAAGCGGCGGCGGACGACGTGTCGCCCGCTACCAACTTGCACCTTTATTTTCAATTGTCATCAAATTGTGTTGACAATATCAGAGTTTCATTATCTTCTCACCATCGCACATCAGAACATCAGCAGAGCTAGATAGACGGACGGACAACTAGTCTGTCTGTTCGATTGAGTTCATCTTTGGAAAGATTTGTGTTTGTCTTATACGAAAATTTTGGGTACAATTTACAGCTCACTACGCGAACGAAGCAGAATTTGGCCCAATAACATTTTATATGAAAAAGTATGCACGAGTTCTAATATTTTCAAATAAAATGCATTAGACATACATGAAACCCATCAAATAACACGCACACTGCCGTAACTCTTAGTACGTTACGCTACGTATCTAGTATTTTTCATTCATCATTTCTTGTAAACAGTAAAGTACATTTCTCCTTACAGAATCGTGAATATACCTACTGCCGGGAATATGGTGCCACTATTAATATATAATATGTAATATACTCACTTCCAGCGCCCGCATCTCCGGTGTATCGGCTCCAGTGTCGGACTGGTCGTCTGACATTGAGTCACCTCGAACCATCTACAATTAAGATAAGCCCGAATTCAAATTCCAGTGGCACAGACCAACGACTTACTCAAAAAAAATGAGCTTTACACAATTAAACATCACCCGCTATTACAGCATGACTTCCATGCTTGAGAATTCTCTATAATGTTTTTAAGGGCATATTCGTCCAGCAACTCACACTATGACTAGACCACCTTTGTGCACTAAATGCTATAGCTTTTCCATTATGAGTGGAGACTAGCGCGGTTATCGTCGCGTCGGTGCCGATTATTATCGATTAGATAGTAGTCGTTAAACCTTGTCGGAGAACCGAAAACGCGGGCGGTTAGCCACTAGCCCGTTTCTCCACCAACTTGCATCGGAGCGGCATGATAAAGTATGCTCCAGGAGCTCTCCCTGTGCTCATCAATGGCACATGAAAGGGTTCCACTCATGCGATGAAGGATGTATGCAGAAGTTGATCTTTTTTTTGGTATTCCGAGATATCTCTCGAGTGTGGCGTCACCTCGGCGGGCGGCGGCACGGCGAGCGCGGTGCTGGTGCTCTTGGCGGGCGGCGGCAGGCTCGACTGCTCCGACTCCGACGGCTCCCACTCCGTGTCACCTGGCAGAAAGGAATACAGTTTCGTTTAGCAATCGTATCGAGCCGCCAGTAGCATGGAAAGATGTCAGACAGAGTAACATATCACTATACCAATGACTAGCGTTTACCGGTATTTTGACAATGGTGTAAACGGTCACGGCGCTGATTAAAAAAATCTGTTGTTTCCTACGAAGATTCTCTTCAAGCAAACTTTGACAATACCCCGAGTACCCCTTTGGCATTCCCCAAGTTCAGTCGGGGCTGCACTTTCTGTCGGAGCGGTAGGTTGTGAGGTCGGGGGCGGGGAGGTGTGAGGTATACACTCACTGTCGGAGCGGTAGGCGTCGGCGTCGGGGTCGGGGCGGTGCGCGGGCGGCGCGGGCGCGGCGCGGCGGCGGGGCGGCGGCACGCTGGCGACGAGCGTGCGCGCGTTGTCGAGGATGGAGCCGCCGGCGAACGCGCGCAGCAGCGCCACGCCGGCCACGCGCGACCCGCGGGACCCGCCCTCGCCGCCCGCCAGGCACACCGACCGCTGCAACCATCAAACACACATCGTAACACATAAATCATATTTTTATTTGTGAATATAGGTTACATTGGTGTACGTGTTTCATATTTCAAGTTTATAACGATTCGTGTAAACTAAGCGTGGCTTCCACGCGAGCCATTGTTCGACTTCCCTTTGCCGCACAAGCGAACATGTATAATATATAGAATATAGTAGATTACGACCGTCGTATGTATGTGGCAATCGATTCAACGCATATAACGCAACGCATCCTTCCTTCCTTTCAGCCCTTGGCAGTCCCCTAATCGACGCCACTCCGCCCGCTCCTGGGCGCTCTGAATGCAACGGTATCCCGCTGTCTTCTTCAGGTCGTCAGTCCACCTGGTGGGAGGGCGGCCTGTGCCCCTTTCGCCTAAACGTGGTCGCCATTCGAGGACCTTTCTTCCCGCAATCGGTTGTCAGTCCTGGCGTGCGAACGATGCGGCCAGCCCATTGCCACTCTAGTGCCGCTAGTGGCGCGCCGTGTAGCGTGTAGTGTGCAGTGTGCAGTGTGCAGTGTGTATACTGACGGTGGCGGAGTGCGGCGGCGGGCGCGCGTCGGCGGCGCGGCGCGCGGCGGTGGCCAGCAGGTACACGGCCAGCGCCAGCACGTGGTCGGGCGGCGCCGCTCCCCCGCCGCCGTCGCGCCGCCGCACGCCGCGGTGCAGCACCGCCAGCAGCGCGCCGTGCAGCACGCCTGTAACACGACCAATGACCATACATATACAACGACTGATACGGGTGCGTCTTGTAACATTGAATGAGCACAATCACAGTGGGTGGGATTGAATAACTTCACTAGCCTATTTCTATACACCATGTATCGATACTTATTTTTGTACCTAATAACTAATAAAAGCTTTTGACTTCGACTTGACTTTGGTGGTCAGTGCAGCCCACGGATACCCGCATTCAATCTCAAATGGAAAAATATAAGAGGTTGTATGCACTTGCACACTTAAGTACTTTATAAACTTATTTTGCCACTCATGAAGACTACGCCATACCTCCCTAAACGTAACACAAGACATCAAGAACACGCTGTTCAACAACGGGTAAACAAGCTGACGGTAAGATACCTGTACAATCTATTATGGCTTTACCACCAAAAAATTATTGGTTGGTTTAATGATGATGACTATGCGGCAACGTACGTCGTCTATTGTTTTAGCGCGTGTTCTTTGACTGCAGTACGTTGCCGAAAGTGTACAATACCCTTACCACTAATTTGTCTTCACGACTCATGATGGTTACTACAGTTGCCGTCACGACCTCGTCGACCTCGAATCGAGGGGTCCGGGTTCGAATCCCAGTGGCACCAATGACTTTGTAAAAAAAGTTTTGTGCGATTTATAAAATTTAATATCACCTGCTGTTACGGTGAAGGAAAACATCGTGAGGAAACCTGCATGCCTGAGAGTTCACAAAAAAAAAATGTTCTCAAAGGCATGTGAAGTCCACCAACCCGCAGTAGTGTAGCGTGGTGGACGGCGGCCTACATCCCTCTCATTGTTAGAGGAGACCCGACCCTGTAGTGGGTCATTAATGGGTTACTGACTGACTGACACAATATCCCTACCACTGATAATAATCTGTGCTCACGACTCAAGACGGTTACTATACACTAGGTCGTTTTATAATAGATGGTGTATAAGTACTGACCGGAGTCGCAGAGCGCGCGAGGGTCGCCGGCGGCGGCGGGCGGCGCCTCGGCGGGGCGCAGCGGCGGCCACAGCGCGTTGGTGTTGATGTTGGACAGCGGGCCGCTACCCTCGGCCTTCTGCTTCTCTCGCACGCTATCCAACACAAACGAACAAATATTCCGAGTTTAAAAAACCTAACACTTTATAACCCAGCTATACACCTGTGTCGTGGGTGCCATGAACACTCCCCACACCAGAAATATAAACTCATCAATCAAATCTCATCCGAGAATCGAACGAGATCTTAAGTTCCCTTCACACGAACAGATAGGTTTTTTCTTCAGTCGTAAGGAGCTGATTTATGAAGCTGATTTCGGTGGAGAAAGATGCATTAATTATTATTAAATATTCAAATGATGTATTATATATTTTAATCTTAACTTTAAACATCTAAACTCTATTATAACTATGAAATACTCCATCATACTAGTTATCATTTTTCTTTCTTCAGTCATACTATTGTGAAACATTATTATAACAGTATCTATACTAATATTATAAAGAGGAAACATTTGTATTTTTGTATGTTTGTAACAAATAAACTCAAAAACTACTGGGCCGATTTCAAAAATTCTTTCACCATTGGAAAGCTACATTCAGCCTGAGTAACATAGGCTATTAAATAAAAAAAAAATAAAAAAAAAATTCATTGGCAGAGCGAAGCCTGCTGGGTCAGCTAGTTTTAAATAAAGAATCCTGTACAAATGGTCCCCAATCAATTCCCTTCGATTCAGAAAACTACACAGCACATAACAAGATAGTGTAGTGTAGTGCAGGCACTGACTAAGCGGCGTATCGGTCCATGGAGGCGTGGAAGTCCCGCCGGTGCACGGCGCGGCGCAGCACGTGCAGCGGCTCGTAGTAGTCGCGCCACACCGTCTCGCGCGGCACGAACAAGCCCTGCTCCAGGCTCTCCGACCCCCGCGGCGGCGCGCGGTACACCGACACCTGACACACACACAACAATTATAGCGACAGATAGACGTTACAATTGAGAAAAAAAGACGAACAAGTCCTCAGTCTGCGGTACTGTTGGCTTGATTTGGCCACTAAATACTTTTGGAATCCTTTTTTGACTCCGGTGTCTCCAAAACGGTAGGCCTTTGCGCATCGCGGATATCTATCGCACTGCGACTGCAACTGGCTGTAACCCCTTTTATGGCCCACTGTTCAGCAGGGGTCCCCCCACTACAGGGGAAGGCCCGAGAAAGGTAGAAAATAGGCTAGTTACAGATGTTTTCGAACCGTCCATGAGGTTTAACGATCGCTATCGTATCGATAACAGCCCGGCCCGACGGCTTACCGTGCCGTCCGAAGAACGGAAGAGCGTATTTCATTCGTCACTAGCAGTCACCCGTCCAGGTGCTGACCGCGCCCGACGTTGCTTAACTTTTTCCATCGCTAGCGGTCTACTCAAGCAGCGGGCTATGCGCGCCTCACAATATACACAATCTATGTAAGTGATAATATTTCGACACAGCTGCAAGCTGACAGCGACAAGCTACAAGTAGGCATACTCGTACACAGACAGCAGGCTCAAGTGAAGTGAAGCATACCTCCTTGAGGACGGTCTCGAAGTTCCGGGTGTGCGCGTTGCCGGAGCGCTCGGGCATGAGCTCCAGCAGCTGCGAGTGCGTGCGGTCGCCCGCCGCCAGCAGCGTGCTCACCTCCAGCCGCGACTGCGTCAGCTCGTCGTTGCCTGCGGGCGCCAGTGACGACACCAATATTAACATATACGTACGCATAATTACCGTCGTAACTCGTGAGCACAGATAATTTAATCGGGATATTATACTCTGTCGGCCGATGAACGGCAGCCGAAAAAATGCGTTAAACCAATAGACGACGAACCACTGACGACTGACGAACCAATCGCGTGAAACGCAGCGCAATAATATCAAACCGACCAATAAAAATTGTGCTCATGACTTATGCCGACTACTATAACATTCACTCGTTATTTGGAGCGAAAGGGGCGATCTCTCGCCAGGCGATGTCCCTGCCTGGGGACCGCGCTCCGAATGCTAACTTCGGGCCATTAATTGTACAATTATGCACAGATTCTATGGAACTTTGGTGGCGCGTTTGAGAATATGTCTTCCGAATGGCCTGGTCCCGATCTGACGTGTGTTAAGTATTCTATTGTATTGCGTGGTCAATCAATAAGCATTAAGAGCACTGTCGTTGAGCATGCTCCCATTCGCCTGGAGGGAGAAAGACCTACTAATATGCTGACAGTGATAAACAAAACGGGATTCGCAGGTTTGAGGAAACGTCTCCCCCTCTATCCCCAATGCCTGGGACGACGGTCAAAATCGAGGAGGGTTTCCGTTCCAAAGTGCACTTCCCCTATTAACATAGCCAGTTGTTACTGACGGATGTGGGACGAGACGAATACTGATGATATATAATATATTGTATCAGGCGTTACTTTGCGGAAATCCATTGTTATTTAAGTTGTATTTATATTTGTTTGCAACAATCCGCACACGTGGAACTTGTTTTGGTACGGACCCACCACCCTCCCTTATCTCTCTGAGTAGGTATATACCATAACAACTTATTCCAATAGTACACGACACGTGTTTCGCCCCAAAACGGAGCATCATCAGGTGATGTGGACTCTACAACGGTTGGTTACTCAGCAACCGCAATACTCAGTAACCAACCGTTGTAGAGTCCACATCACCTGATGATGCTCCGTTTTGGGGCGAAACACGTGTCGTGTACTATTGGAATAAGTTGTTATGGTATATACCTACTCAGAGAACTTAAATGAATACCGATGAGCTCACCGAGATTAGTCTTGGAGGAGACGAGGATCGCAAGGAAGGTGAGCAGCCCCTCCACCATCGCGTCCTGCTCGGCGGACTGCACCGCCGTCATCGGCGTCATGCTCAGCCACTCGCGAACGCCGAACCTGTTAGGCGACACTTAGCTTATAAATCTGTGGACGATTTATATACGACGAGTGTCTTACGTCTGAAATTAATAGCCGATGTTCAGATTATGGATTGAGATCGATACTGTTGGGTTGCCAAGATTGGAGAGTCTTACGTCAGAAATTAATAACTGATCTTCAGATTATGGATTGAGCTTGATACTGTTCGATTGCAAAGATGCTAAAATACGTCCGTCTGGTCTTAAAAGTCTTTGTGTTATCGGATCACCTGAAATCTATGACAAACTTTTATTTGGGCACAATCACTGGAGGTGTGATTGCTAGAGGCAACCATCAGTTATACGGTTTATTTTCGGGTTGGTGGACTTCACATACCTTTGAGAACTTTTTTTGTGAACTCTCAGGCATACAGGTTTCCTCACGATGTTTTCCTTCACCGTAACAGCAGGTGATATTTAATTTTACAGAAGGCACATTACTTTTTTTACAAAGTCATTGGTGCGTGCCCCTAGGATTCGATTCGATGCCGAATGCTGAGCCACTGGGATATCACCGCTCATCGGTGCCCCCGTACAGCTGCCGCAATGACCCCTCCCCGAGAGACTCCTGCGAGGGCAGCTCGTATTCTGACCCGATCTAAGTAGGTACGCGACTCACGTGTCGATGCACATGTCGAGGAAGTGGTCGGGCGGCAGGTGGGCGGCGCATATCTGCAGCCAGTAGATGTCCATGTCCACCATGGAGTTGCAGAAGTTCGCCTGGATGTAGGTCATCGCCTGCCCCTTGATCTGCAGCCCGTTGCGCACCCACACGCCCGCCAGGATCTCGTAGAACAGACTCTGCGGATAACGTTATTGTCCGTCATAGCCCCGGGCTAGGATTCACAGTGGCGTGGCCATGGACACACACAAGACAACAACACACACACCCAGGCCAGAAACAGAAATTCAAATTCATCATTCGAACCTCTGCTCTGCTGGGAATCGAACCCAGGAGCCTCCGCGTAGCGCACCGGTGTCTTAACCACGCCACGCGGAGGTTATCAATTAGACACGTATGTATGTTATGTTGACGGAACTGCAAAATATTTACATATATGTATTGGTCTTTTATGACTTCCAAACAAGCATAACAAGTTTCATGGGTGTGTGAAGATATATAATAATGTATGCAGATATGTTTGTCCTCGCATATCTCCGAACCTAATTGACAGATCGTGATCGTTCTTTTTTGTTTGTTTGCATTTCTTTCAACCAATGGGAATGGCAAGTTTCATCAAAATCGGTCCAGTAGTTTCGGAGATATGGACTTACAACTAAAAATTACGAAAAAAAATAATTTAAAAAAATTAAATCGACATCAAAGAAGTATGAAATAAAATTTATTATGTATACTTTAGGCCTACTATTTTTTGAGGTAAGGTATACTTACAAACAAAATAGTTAATTATCATCTGTGTTTATAACAATCCCAATAAAAAATAATTGCGACCTGAGAGGTCTTTAACATTTATTCACCTAACATTCCACTTTTTAAGATACTAAATTGTATCTATTATAATTAACTTAATTTGTCTAATTAAATGTTTTAAATAACAGAATGCGAATAGAATAATGAACACTTTTTCCATAATAACCTTGCTAACGATATTGTTTTCGAAAGAAACATCATTATTAAACAGTAACATAGGTACTTGGTTCGTAAAAGATTTTATGTAAAATTCTAATTCTAATTAATTCTTATCTAAAAAAATACAAAAAATACTCCACCCAACACCATAAAACGTAGTGTTATTTTTCATTCGTTTCTGTGTTCATAAACATAAAGGCGAGTAAGCTTGTAATGAACATCGGCTATCTTATTATGAGTTCTTAGAATTGCACAACGTTGATCGCAGTAACAAATTAACCGTTATCAACTCGTGTTTCAGATCCTTTGTACCAATCGTAGGTATGGAAGCCGCCATAAAAATGCGTCAACGCAACGCAACGAAACAGAAAGCTTTCTTTGACAGTCAGATGAAGGAGGGTTCCCCTATGTGGCGTGCCGGTGTTGCCAGATCTCGACTTTTACCCTACCCAAAGGCGTATTTGCAAGGAATCGATCTGTGTTTTACTTTGTCATTCATATTTTCACACCTGAAAAGTATAATAGGTAGACATAATTACCCCTTTTATAATGAAAAAAAAAACTCAACTGATTTTTTAAAATAAGTTCTTAAACAAACGTCTTTAACAAAAGCGACCGAATAGAAAGTTCGAACGTGCGAACAAGTAAAACCGGTTACGAGACTGTTAATACAGAATAATTAGCGTGTGACTCAACCGAGTCAGCTAGTCCTTGGCTCGAGTGAACACAACTCTGTTTTTAGCGAAAATATTGCAAGCTCTAATAATGTAGTAAGTAAAAAAAGATTTAAAGGGCCTCTTAGTATCATATTAACCAGATCTAAACGCGGGTACCCGATGATAATGTGAATTGTGAACACTTGAACAGTGAACACGAACACGATAAAAGAATTAAATTTTCGTCATATAACGGTTGGTAATATTGACCTTTGAGGTTGGCCACCCGACGGCCGACGGCCTCGCTTGAGCGGGCTCAGTGTCAGTCAGTGGGAGTGCGTCCGTCGCCATGACCGTTCGATACGCGCGCTTCGTCGTCGCAGTGCTGGCGATCGCGGCGCCGGCGCACGCGATCATCGACGACGCGCTGGACGTGTTGCGGCTGGGCAAGGAGATCGGAGAGGAGATATTGACCTCGTGGGACGTGCTGGCGAAACCGTTCAACATAACCGGCGGCGTGGAGCTCCCGTTCGTCAGGATGAGGGAGCGGCAGGTGCTGGCGCGGCTGGCACAGATCTCCCAGGCCATACGGCGGCTGGAGGCCGGAGTGGAGAGGTCGTCGTCCATACTGATGATGATCGCGAAAGCCGGCGGCAGGGGGAACCGACTGGAGCTGAAGCTGCACGAGATGGCGGACCTGCTGGGGCGCGTGGCGGCCGCGGACCACAAGATGCGGGAATACGTCAGGTTCCAGGGCGCGCTGGAGAGGAGCACGCTGGAGAACTTCGCGCAGTGGTGCGTGTCGCACGACACCAGCGCGCTGCCCGCGCTGCTCGAGCGAGTGCACTCCTTGGTGGTACCGCCGCACCAACTGTTGTTGGGAGACAGCATTCTGCACTTGGTGGTGGACGATTTGCAGGTTTGTTAAAATTACATGTAGGTACCTACGAGTCTTGTATTTTTAACGAACACAACGAGAGAGACAACTTACATTGAAAATGTAAATCTAGGTAAGTAGGTATTTCACAAAAATGATGAATGCACTTTGAAAACAGGTAGGTACCTACATCCCTATTGTCTCATTCTTATGCAGAACAAATAGTTACACAATAGATTGTTATCTGTTAAGGAGTCGAAAGATACATTTCATGGGCCGTTTGTTTGTCAACTGTTAACAGTTTTTTTCAACAACATTCCGACACCGGGTGGTATCTTGTATGCCGGATGACACAGCAACACTGCATACAGCACACTGTAACGTAATGATTACATGGCCGTTCATTAAGTTGACTTCGTTTGTAATATTGGTGGTCGTTTTAAGGAAAACGGCTGACTGGTTTAAATAACCAATATGGATTGGAAAAATTTCATAAATTCTATAAAGTCTAGTAAAATATAAATAATATTATTATTTTAGGTGAGTAATTACCGAAAACCAAGAGGTACATAATAATAATATATAGTTTTCCGTGCTTCGGTAGACAAGTAACCCCGACGATTTTTATCGATTATCGGTACAGTAACTATAGTAAATTCGACATTCTCCTGAATGTATTATCTCCGTATAGGATACTGTAACACTAAACTTATATTGAAATAACGAGCGATTCTCAAATGAGCACATACTCGTACATATTATTCATAAGGCCCACATAATTCCAAGACTGTCAGTGCGAACCAATTGACCAAGTGGAACAGGAGACACCATTCATCTCAAATGAACATTACAGTATTGACACACATAACTGATAGCAACCACAAGTAAGTGATTATACTGACAATGATTGTGAGCCAAGTACAAATAAGATTTTGGTAAGGCTAATATTTTTGTGTCATATAAACAGTAAGTATACGAACGGGAAGCACATCGAGCAATATGAGCACATCATAGCCACTTCTATCCTCGAACGTGTACGTATATCTTAGACGGTAAATATTTAATTTCAAACAAAACAAACTCCAACAGTACATATGAGTGTTTGAGGTTGTAAGTGAACGTTTTAATTCGATATTAAAATGTTCGTTATAAAGTTGATTGTACGGCAGGTAAAGCATGTAGTATAAAAACCACCCGAAACTAATTTTTAAGTTTATTTACACATTCGGTAATGCATTTAGGTATATTTAGGTAGATTGCGTGCTATTGGTGGTGCACTACAATTCTATATGACCTCGATCGGGCTAGCTCCATTCAAACACATACATACATAATACACACAGTAACAATGCAACAAATTGCATCACGTTGCTGAAATATCGCTCTTGGGGTTTGGTCTTATGAATCACATTCCAGCTCATTAATTCTTTATAAGCTAAAGAGAAGATGCTGCTTTCACTTTCAAACCAGTTAAACCAACCAAAATGCACAAAGCAATATGCCAAAATGTAAGAAAATTAAATACAACTACATAAATAAACAAAAAACCTAACTACACTTTTTACACTTATCGCAACAATAACAAAGGCACGAAATTTTAAAGATGCAACGCAGACTCAAAATCTTGTATCAGCCGAGTCAACAATTACGGATTTACGTTTCAGAAGAAATCCTGTTTCCAGGATTTATATGATATAAAAAAGGATTTATGTAAAGATTACATCTAACAGCCATAAAAAAAATTAATGACCTCATAACGAACCGCCACGGGAGGTCGAAATAATGGGTTGTCTTACTTTTGTTGGAAATAACTAGATACTAAATAACTTATTTAATAAAATTAAAACATTAAAATAATGTTATTTATCTCACCACGTCCTACTTCTATTATAAATGTGAATAATTGTGAGGATGTACTGTATATGTATGTTTGTTACTCTCACGCAAAAATGTATAAAAGGATTAAGATGTAATTTGGTAAGTATACACGTTATTTATAACCTGCATCACCACATATAGGGTACTTTTTATCCCTCTCTGGACCAAATTCAAAAATCTACGCGGACGAAGCCGCGGGCAATGTCTAGTTACAAATAAATTAATGAACATTTCAGTCTTGCAGGCAGCACATATTATACAACCTTAGCCAGAACTGAGGCTACGCTTATCATGCCTTCGTGCTACTATGATAGTCAGTTTATTTACACGTTCAAAACTATCTCTTTTCACACTTATTTATCATGGCAGCAACATCCAAGAATCATTACCGTTCATTCAATCGCGATTAGCTCCTTGGTGCGAATGTAAAATGACACGTTCATATGACAAAGAGCTTTAACCATTATGCGATGACTCATCGAACGCTCAAGTTCAGCTGCAAGCGATTTAATATTATTAGGAAGCTTATTTTATACCGCCTGGCCCTGATATAATCGAATTCTATTTCATAAACAAATGAACCATTATAATTCATCTGGACAGGTATTTAACGCCGCCCTTGTAACCAGTCCCTGAAGCAAGTACAGTCCTTCGCAAATAAAATCACAATAGATTTTGCTATGATATAGACCTACAAAGCCTCTGAAAAAGCAACTCGTCTACTTCCGCCCTATTTAAGGTTTGATGTGGCTGACCAACTCTGTGATTCCTTTGTTTACTCTATGGCCACAAACTTGCCAATACGCACTTGACAACATGCGTTCTCGTAGTAGCTTGCCGACGAGTTTATCAATCAACATAGTTGTTTGACCCGGCGCGGCGGGCGACACGCCGCACGCGTGACTCACGCACGGTGCCTCAACCTACCGCGATTTCTGCTCCTCTGGTCATCGATATTCAAAATGCACGAATGACGTCACGTATATAGCTGCCAGGAGGTCAGCTTTCAGTCCTAGGGGACGATCTTTTCTTTAAAAAAGTTATTTTAATAAAAAATACCAATTGATTACATTCGAACAAATTATATCACATTGCCGCATCGTTATTTAATTAATAATTAAATTAAAAAAAAAAACACTATGTATGATGCCGTTGTTTGCAAATGCATCTTAGCCGATTGGTAAATTCTGGTGAAAAAATAACAAGGTAATTATAATTTGAAATTTGTAAATTATAATTTTGTGAAAGAAGGGTAACATTTTTCGCTAAACAAGGTAACATAATCACGTTTTTTATTATGTAGTAAATAACACTGATGGACTTGACATGTTTTCGTTATGTGCACGTTCGGACAGATACCAAACGATATTTTTATGTGCAGATATAGCACTATGTTATTAAACAAAAGTAAGTAAAATGTAGATATGAATCCCGAAATAAACACAAATATTAAATTTCGCATAGTAATGCTTTTAGAGCTAAATAAAACATTATTTTATTGATTTTTTTATAATTGTCTATGTATTGTGTACTTATACCACTTATTCGTAAAAACATTACAAAGAACCTCATTAAATATGCCGCCCTCAACAAAATCCTATACAGGCGTCGTCATCTCATATTCAATACTATCCGACAGTAATGATATTTTCCAAAGAGAACTGCTGCGTATATAAAATAAAGTGTAGGCACACGCGCCGCGAAGATAATTTCGTTAGTCGTTTCAATCTGCACATTGAGCGAAACTGCGGGCCGCGGGTGCATTTCGCTGAGAGGTCGAAATTTATACCAGCGAATAGGGACGGACCCCAAATAATTATATCGATACCTATACGAAAATGATCTTTGAACTTCAAAAAAAAATTTAAAAAATTAAGTAATTGAATTTTCTTAAATAACCTGTGATCCTGATCACATATTTTAACAACCCATGCGTACTTACTTCCTCTCTTCCTAATTATTGTCTTTTTATGCAAGTTTACCGGATCAACGCATACAGAAAATGAAATTTGTTGGATTTGAAAAAAAACTATAACTGGAACATAATAATTGCGAGTTCTGAGAATCGATACAGCATGCATTGTCTCTTATCGTGGTACTCACAACATGCCAGAATGAGTAGGAGCCGCCGACATTGTCTGGGGTTTGTTATCTCTATTCGCAAGGGATACTCGGAAATCTCGGAATGAGGATTAAAAATATCAAATAACAACATTCATGGCTCTCTAAACTAAGACATGGTAGGTACTAGGGTATCTCAAGTGTCGTATCGTTTTGCTAACACACATTCATTTTGTTAAATGAGCGTTCTTGACGCAACCAACTGACCGCGTGTCCGGCAAATACTGAGTGTAATAGGCGGATATAAACATGACGATAGCTAATAAAATTATTATACCGATGAACATATAACCAGGACGTGTAGGCTTTCGATAAAATCATCTACTACTATTATAAATATGGATGGATGGATGTTCGTTGCTCTTTCACGCAAAATGGCCTGAACAGATGGATGAAATTTGGTACACAGGTGGATTATAACCTGGATACTGTTATTGCGCTCTGGGTCAATTATTTAGGTCAAGGTGGACGAAGCCACGGGCGGATGCTAGTTATTAAAAAAAATCATTGTTTAACCAATTAATGATTTGTAAAATGGAATGAGTTAACGGAATGATTATGGACGTCTTATGTCATCATATATTTCGATTATTACGGGCATTAAGGGCACATGCTCTCGATTTTTCTGGGAACCCAATTTAAACTCGTCATTAAAACAATGAAAAAAAGTTACAATTTAATAGTTACTAGTCACTGTAGTTAGTTACTAATGGAGGCCGAGTAATGACGTCACGTCACGCTAATCCGTCTCACTCGCACAGTGGACTTGCCACAAGAATAAACTATAATATTTTAACCGTAGCTCGAACACTTTCACTTTTATTGCTTGCAAGGATGTTACTGATATAAACTTCTTGTATAAGTCTGTTGAAGATAAAATGAAACTTATTAAAGTTTGAAAGCATACTTCAGTTTGCTGTCAGTACTTTGAGTAAAATATGTTAGTATAGGTGATACCTACACCCAAATCGGCCAAAAATGTAGTTCCCTAATTTTATAAAAAAATGATAAACAATTAAATTATCGAATACAAAACGGCGATAATTTAAATGGAACGTTCCCTCACTATGGAAGCCATGTGATTATTCCACTACAGCTCCCTCATCCACCCCGGCGAGAGTGCATTGCCCCATCTTAATCCCCTCGGTGCAGTTAAATTAGTGTTGTTGTGTGCGAACGGTAATGGATTAACGGGACTGGCTGGGGTGGCAGACGACCAGGGAATGAAAAGATAGTAATTTACAATAGTGCGCATTATAGGCATTAAGTTGTAACACAGTAGGCACTTATTTCATTTCAATACTTAGGATACTCCTACTACAGTTTTAAATGGAAAGCTTGTGAGGATGAATGTTTGTTACTCTTACACGCAAAAACGGCTGAACAGATTTGGTTGAAATTTGGTAAACAGGTAGTTTATACTCAGGGTTCAGGAGCCGAATTATTCCTTTTAATGTAACGTTCGTTAACAACATCAGTTATTGTCATCGATTTTGTTTGTCTTCTTTTACTTATCGATACCTAGGTAGAGTACTTATTTTGCTGTTATTACGTTACTAGGTCAGAGTTCAATTAGCATAGCATCGCAAGTTTATCACCATCAAGCCAAAACATTCATACTTCGATCAACATACGGCACCAACAAAAATCTGTGACGCATTTGTAAAGGATCCCTCGAAACAGTGCGATGTGACGGATCATACGTAGTGGCGGTGTCAGCTGACGGGATACGAGCGACCGGCGAATAATAAACCTCCGAATCAATGTAGACCAACACCAGACTCAGTATACAGGACTCTGGTGCCCGGTGATAAGGGCAACAACAATGGCAAACCGAAGATTGTTTTCGGTTAACTACTTATAACAACGTGCGGGTCGCTAGTGCTGACATCAGTTTTGTCGATCGATGGTGCGGTTAATATTAATTTCATTAGGTCAATTTGTTTTTGATTCGTTTAATGAAATGTTAATGTGCTTCTATAAAATTAAAAATACATATGTTTTTCATGCATATTCTCACTTTCAGGATTTTAATGTGAACGCAATTAAATGTTTTATTATAACGTGTATGGCATTGGTAATTTCCTTCGTTAAGGCACCTTAAACAGTTGATAACGTAAACGACAAGCTATCAATCGACAGTAAAGTATTTCCTTATGTGGAGAGTCACTAATTAGGTTTAAACCAAGGGCAAATGCAAGGTTCTCGCTGCAATGTTCATACTGATATCGAATGCGAAACAACGGCCGGAATCGCCTTATCGATATCGTCGGCCGCATCACTAGAGACCGCGGTTCACGCGTTCAGCTGTCCCCTCCGCTCGGGCCGCCGTCACCAGTCAGTCCGCTTCCAACCGCGGTGGGAAGCGCTTCACACTCACACAATGAGATTAGCGACGCTCGTCGCGTTGTTGGCGGTCGCGAGCGCCGACGACCTCACCGTCGTCGACCATTTACGAACAACCTTCTACGAGCTAGAGAACGCGTTGTGGAAGAACGTCACGGACCCGCTATGGAGGGAATCGGGCCTCGGAGGCGACGTGGAACTAACAAAGGCTTTTGTTGCGTTCGACAACCAACTCGAGGCGGTGCCGCGGCCCCCTCGGCCTCCGCTCGACACTTGGCTGTGGATGAAAGCGACGGAGAAGCTGCAAATAATCGAGTCGTTGTACAAGCATTTCGTCGAGTTCGTGAGGAGGCAAGCGTCGCCCGGCGCGGTGCCGGCGCCCGTGAGGGAATGGCTGGACCTGGCCGAGAGCGTGCTCATGGACCCGAAGGCCTCGGTGGCGCAGGCTGTCAGAAAAATCAACGATCTGATGGAACACGGCGATATGTTCCGATCGGCGTTACAGGTAAAAGTGATATTGCAGGACGCTTTGTTTACTGCGCATTAAATAGGCCCCCGTGCGAGGATATGTGAACGGTGTGAAGACAATGAAGTCGGAAACGTTGCCGTTCGGAAAGCCGTGTTTGGTAACACGTTGTGTCAGTGACCCGGTGTATGTAATCACTTTTAAAATTAACACAATCGAGCGATTTGCCAAACGCAGGTGCGTTTGGGCTGTTATGCTAGTCTTGGGTTGAAAGTCCGCAGTCATTTATACTGCTGACTTTAAACCCAATTAAACATTACGGATTGTTACCATAATATTATGGATATTGTTATGCTTATTATAAATTGGGTGAAGCCCAATTATTTCTTATCAGCAAATTCAGTATTATGCTTCTGTAATACATTAAAATATGAGACGGTATACAGCAGTACCTATATGTTCTCATTTTGTGAATGGATTTCTACAGCTCTTCTGATTGATTAAAATTTTCTATCGAATCGTTAAAATGCAAAAATGAGTTTAAGTATCGGAAACAATCAAGCAACGCAAGCTTTCTAAATGTTTACTTATAAAAAAATATATTATATATAATAATGTTGATTTGAAAGCAGTGGCTATTCACTTTTCAAATAATATTAGTATCAACGTTATTAAAGGTCTTTGCCAAGATCAAAAAGAGTAACGTTAAATACGAAATAATGCAAAATTATTCACCTAACCGACACTAAAAGACAATAACCTAATTACCATATAAATAGATATGTTAAAACCACAACGGATATTATAATTATCAAACAAAATGAAATACTTCCTAATTAGGTTACAGTACAAAAATTCATAACAACAACACGAGTAATGAAAAGATTAAACGGTGAATCAAAGTGTCAACAAAATGATTTAATAATTTTGTCATCAACTAAACGTTATTTACTAGGCATAACCAGCGATTCTGTTCGCATGGAAGATTATTTATGAATAAATATGCTATTGCCAGTGTCTTTCGAAGACTTTTCGAAAGAACTGATTCTTCATTACTTTACACTAGACTAGACCACAATCTTGAAGTTTGAGTTAAGATGTGTGAACCCTAATCGCAATTATTTTGAGAATTCCAATCTCATATGTACAGAGAGAGAACGAGATGAGAACGCTTTTGAAAGAGTTGAAGTTTTAGGATACTTACTGAAATTTCACTTTTAAAAAATGCAGTAACATTCTTTATGTTTTAGACCAAACAAGATGATGGCTGTTGAGAATGTAAGTAATGATGCCCATCCTTTAACGATATCAAGCAAAACAAAAAGTAAACATTCAATACGATCGTATTTGTACAACAAGCCCTATCGTACATTCCGCAAATATTACGGCAATGGTTGGTTCTTACATGATGTGAATCACACGATGTCTCAACACTCAAGTAGCGTAGATATCGCCAGGTGCGTTTCAATGTAAATCATAACAATTATCATTATTTACCGATAGGCTTACTATTTAGTTAATACTACAAAACAACCTTTATGCGGCTGATAATAATAATAACTTCAAATATGTTAATTCTTTTCTAAGATTTAACGAGTCGGTAATCGGGTCAATTCCGGGACAGGGTCTGTCGTTATAATAAGACAAAAACTGACAATAAAAATCCTACACATGTTGTACACATGGATGCATAACGAATGAACAGATACACTTAGGATGAAGACAACAAATAAAAGACAATTTTGTCTCTACCACTTGTCTGTTTTCCGACATTTAAAAAAGGAGGAATTATTAAAGCTATTTGCCAAAATACTGATGTAAACTACGTATGGACATCTGTATGGAGAACTTTCATCATCAGCACTCCTACGAATTTAGCTGACGTCATGATTAATATGCCCAATTGGGGTGTAGACATTATTCACAATGAATTTCAAAATGTAATTCCCATAAAAGAGTTCTTTCAGAAACGTGTCCACAAAAATTGTTGTCAAATACCCAATTGGCCACATTGTCCACTTGCAGGAGGAGCACCCGGACCTGTGTGACCTGCAGCTGTCCCCCCACCAGCTCATCTACGACATGTACAGCACCATCACCCTCACCGAGATCAAGGGCTACGCCATGATGCAATTCTCCTGGATGCTGCTCAGGATTTACGGGAAAGGTGAGGGAATGAATCAACACATTAGAACTCCCTCTATCGTGCTTACCATGAACACACACGACACACATACACCACCCACACCAGAAACAGTCGCTGGTAATCGAACCTAAGACCTCCCGTGTGTGTTGATAACTTTCAATAAACATATCAAGATTGCACAGCAATATGTGATACGATACGATCCATGGAAAGGAAAGAATAAGTCGATAATGCTCGTAGTTGTTTCGACGTTTTTCCGGAATTTTATACAGTTCATTACTTTCTTGATGAGGCATAAGGTGAAATGATGTACAGAGTAGGTATGTTTTGAAAATTATATTCAGCAAGACTTGTTAGATTTAGTAATCAGTAATTTAAATGTAAATAGAAGCAAAAGAAAAAGAGTCATTTAGTCACCACAGGAAGCAGTCGCCAAAATATTCATTTCTTGTCACTGATGACTCAGTTTAAATAGAAAGACGCTGAGAATAGCCAAACTGAACATAATTATTTAATTTAAGCAAATAACATTTTAATTCGCAGGTGACAACAAGTTGATGTGTAGGTCATCACACTTTCTAATTCGCAGAAATTTTCAAACCAAGTGTAAACATTAAACAGAAGCGACATACGAGTCGCCAAGTGTAATTTTATATACGTTTACAAATGTAAAAGTACCAACACACTCGGATGTCGTTCAATTCACATTGTGGTTCTCGGAAGCACGTTCTATCTGAGACAAAAACAAATGGGTCAGGATAAAGCTATTTATATTTGTAAATCTCCATCAAGAGAGAAAAATATCAAGTGTTTTTGATATTTGCGACATTTCCATACCCCGAATAAAGAAAAGATAAAAAAAGCGTTATGCCTGAATAACGACCTAGCACCATTATAATAAAGGATCAAAATCAATTCTAGTAGAAAAGTAGAAGATAGATAGAAACGAGAAGAACAAGTTTTAGTTTAGGACGAAAAAATATTTACTCAACAATATTTGATATGAATAAATTAAGAATGTATATTTACCGCACGACTGTTTCGTTTTATGGCTTCGCATTAAGTCTAAACAAGGCAAGACAAGTAAGACTAATCCTTTCTTTCTTACTGCAATAATCTTCCTTGAAATGAATGTTAACTACTGCGACGGTATAAAAATTCCGCGTTCAACATTGCTAGATACAAGTATCGTAGAAATTAGAAGACAAATAGATACGTAACAGGACCTTGACATCGAGTCAATGTAAATTCGATACAGGCATATCACACTTGTTGTAAATCAGATCGCAGCTCAATGTTTATCTAACGACGTGTCTTTATTACAAACACATCGTTATAGAGAAGTGTATCGGTAGCAGCTATAATAAACTACTGCGTGCAATGCAAATAACAAATAACAGATAAGCAACGTATGAGGCGGTATGAGACTCTGACTACTATGAGATCGTATTGATTTATCATTCGTTAAGAGTAATAGTTCAAAGGGTTATTGAGAATTCTAGCAAACAACAAACAAATGAACCATTGAACAGATGCTGATTTTAATTAATCTTATACATAAACTTCTCATGTCACAGTTTTAGTTATCATACTCCTCCGAAACGGCTTAACCGATTTTTATGAAATTTTATATGCATATTTAGAAGGTCTGAGAATCGGCTACAGTCTATTCTTCATACCCCTAAGTGATAAGGTTGTCCACATCTAACATTGTTTAATTTTTTGGACAAATTATTTTATTTTTATTTTGCAATAATGTGGCATCAAAAAATACATACAACCCAAAATTTTCACCCTTCTATTAGCAACCCCTATTTTTTAATAGTCGATTTTTAACTCTCGATAACTCATATCGCAAAACAACGTTTGCGGGGTCAGCTAGTGATGTATAAATTCGAATTTGTCAGGTTGGTTGGTCGGTCTTTTCTCTCATATCTTTCAAGTTTACATGAATACACTTACGTTAGACACGTATTGTTGAGTGAGCGCGAATTATAATATAATCCACGCAGCGAGATACCCATTACTTCAATTGAGCTGCAATCATAAAAGGATCCCGGCCTGTTAAAACTGCATTGTGAATTTTCCTTATTGGGAACGGAAGACGTAAATTTACCGACGTGAATCGTTTGGCTGTTCTAAAACGGACTGCTTGATGGTTTTTCAGGAAACTTTACACAGGAGGCGACTTTGACGAGACAGAGGTATGGAGACAGATCGGCTAAGACCGCTGCCGCTGCTAAGGCTGCTTTAGCGATGGCGAGGCGAGATGTATACCGGTGTGATCCTCCTGAACACGTTGAAGGTATGTTACCAATTACCAATCCCAACAGGGAACACGAATACTAGACGATTTAAATACTTTTTAACTGTCAAAACGAAAATATTACGTGAAAAACGTCAACTTTGACGCCATAATTGACTTCCCATAAATAGAAGTCACATTATAATTTTATGAGATGATTGTCGACATTTTTAGGCATCATAATGTGTATTTTTATGCATCATAAAATTGAATTTTGAAATGTTTGTATGTGTTGTCAGTATCCCTAACACATATCTGTCTTGTCCGAATTGATAGCTCAAGGCAAAAATGAGTATTTACAGACGAAAATCAGTGTTTTAAATCAACATCGACCCTGAACATTTGTCATTTCAAAAGGTTCAAAAGTACAAGTACTTCCGCCTTCCTTTCAGCCCTTGGCAGTCCACTGCTAGAAATGGGCCTCGCCGAATCGACGCCACCCCACCCGGTCCTGGTCCATGTGAATCCATTAAAAATCCACTATGTGACATTCCAGGCGAGACGTACGCGCAAGTGACCCGGCTGCTGCAGGGCTACATCGAGAACGAGGTGGACATGAACAGCGAGCAGACCTGCCGGGAGAACTGCGGCTACTACAAGTTGACCAAGAACCACGGCTGCTTCAAGGACCAGTACTGCGCCAACCAGCCCGCCTGCACCGGGCGGATCATCAACTGCGAGTATTGGGACTCCGACATGTGGATTTGCCCGGCCGTGAGTATCTTTTTATAAATAGGTGAAACTGTTTTATAAATAGTGAGGACCGCGTCTAGACAATCTTAGCGTGTTGCGCCTTGCAGGAAGGTGACGTGACGATCAGCGCTGAACGACGGGAAGCCTCTGGATGAAGAGATCCGAAGACCGGACTTAGTGGCGCGCTTTGGGAGAGGCCTATGTACAGCAGTGGACTGACAAACGCCGAGAAAGAAACCAAAACTGTTCAGTACTAACTATGTTACCTGCTATTGTTTCCTTCCTAATCTTCCGATCTTCTTTTGTTTTGTTTGGCAGCTATTAGAGAAAACTATTATGGTATTAAAGAAAACAAATTGCAATCATACAAAAATTTACAGAACTATGAATGAATTTCAACGACTGGGCGCCCAATCAATTTATTCAATCAAAAATTGTTGTATATAACTGTAACATAACATTCAGTTTTTAAATAATCTAGAACAAGCTTATTTAAAACCAGAAGAACACAATGTCAAAGACCTAACAGCGGCAAAGGGGAAAAAGATTCACAACACAAGCGCGTCAGTATTCACGAGCAGCGCAATTTTAATTTCAGAGCAAAACCAGCAACCGTCGGTACGAGTGGATCGAGTACGAGAACGGGCGGACCTTCGGCAAAGTAGGCTACTGCAAACGCGGCGGGACCAAGGTGAAAACAATTTATTAGAATTCAGCTCGCGACTCAGGATGTTGGCCCCAATATTTGCCCAATGCACGCTCGCGAATTGAAGTCTCTGGCACGCATTGGGATCATCATAAAATCGAACAACAAATCAAATAAGACAATTCAATTAGGATCGATTAATGCAAAATAAACAAAAGGTAAACGCACGAAAGAAATTATGATCGTGATGGATTTAGACGACAAAAAAATATGTGTACCCGTTGTTATCAATACAAAGATGATAAACGGAGTCAGTAGCATAAGCAAACATACGGGTAGGATGTATTCGACGGTATCGGAATAGATGAATATAATCAGAAATGCAAAAATACCTTATATTTTTGAAAGTATTTCACCTTTTAGAAAATAGGAACATTTAAATATTTATATACTTGTCTTGCTGATTGGAACTTTTATGATGAACAGCTTCTTCAAAAGCAGGGATTTGTAAAGATCATGGCACTAACATTAGCAAGGGTGTGTTCAGGTGGACTCGTGGTGGCGCTGGTTGTTCTGGCACTGTTCGTACTGCATGTGTCTGTGCGACGAGGAGGGCCCCGCCTCCGATCGCTACTTCAGCCTCTGGGAGACCACCTCCGACGTCAACAACAACAAGTTAGTCCTCTGACATTCGGACGCCTGCACGCCCATAGAGATTGTCATAGGACGGAGGACCCAACTTGAACATATCTGCCGAAAACTATTTTAATTCCAATTTTTTCTGCTTCCAAAGGTCAACTCCTGGTGGAGATGGACTCTCACTCACTGCTCGTACTGTTTCTGTCTTTGCGAGGAATCGGTCGCCCGCAGTGAGCGCACCTTCAGCTTAAGAGAGGCGTTGGCCGACGTTGGGAAGAACAAGTCAGTAGAACGACCTGACCGGGGAGCCCATGTGACCTTATCTAATAACCCAAACACTGTAAATAAACTAATGACGCTGCAATAATAATGAAAGGGTTCGTGTGTAGATAGAATTCCGTTCGGTGTCGCTTCTGCGGGTTTCCTCGTTCCTGATGACCTTTCTACGTGCTTACAGCTTGGGTGTGCTGGTGTCCATATTGTGCATTTGATTGCGTCATAACTACCTTGCAATGTTCCTAATTATTTAATTTCCAGGGTCGTGACCGGCTTGCGTATCGTGAAGCTCGGGAGGGTGTTCCACCTTCAGATCAGCGAGGGGACCCTTGGTGAGCGCGGGGCCATAGTGCCCGGTGGCTGGGTGCCGGTACAGAAGTTCGATCCGTCGGAACCGGGCTTCACCAACGGCGTCGACTACCACACCTTGACCTACGAGAGAAGAGCCATCGACTTGGACGAACTCGACTCACCAGCGGGCCATGTGCTGACCGGAGTCAGGTACTTATAATTTTAATATTCAGTCTTTTGTTTTACTTTTATCGTTTTGTAGTGATCTCGGCAAGATAAACAATCTAGACATTAATATTTGGTATATATTATTTTTCATCAATCATCATACAGCTTATAAATTTTGATCACACAGGAAATGTAATGTCTCATTAAAAATATTTTGTTTTGTGTTTCAGATTCAGCATGGTTGGCTCTCACTTACACTTCGAGATCAGATCGACACCCTTCAACTACACAACAGGGAAATTGTTCTCAAGCAAGAGTCGGTGGATCGACAATGAAAACACGGATGGAGCAGATAAACCTAGGTATGTTTTATAAGAATATTTACAGAAATTTTAAAAAAATATATGTAGTTTAAAAAATAGACATTTTTTGTTGTCTGTTCGTATTTGTTGTCTGTCTTAAAAACATAAAGATAAGACCCAACACAGTTGGGGATTGGGCTCAGTGATGACCCTTGTGGAAACCCCAAGAATAAATACAATTATGAAGCTTGATGCGCAACACATTGCAGGATGAACAGTAAACATAAAAATTTAAAATGAACTATATAAAAACGACAAAATGCAGCGACCCTTCTTTATATCATGACATTATTATATCGAAGGTAAAAGTTACAGCAAGCCTATCGCGATTCCAGGTCCCGCTTGGAGCTGTACAATCCCGACATCCCCACTCGGAACCGCTCGCCGCTGCCGGTGGACTCGCGCCACGACCAGTTCGTGGAGTTCGTCAACACGGACCTGGACGCCGACGCCGCGCAGAGCACCGTGCCCTTCCTCGACATACAGCCCGTGCAGCCGTTGAAAGGTGCGTGACGATATTTTGAAAAAAATAACGCTTCACACTCACAACCCCACAATTTTGGATTCCCTGTGTCGTGGGTGCCATGGACACACCCTGGACCAGCCGTTGAAAAGTGCGTAACAAAATTAACGCGTTGCACTCATAGCCCCACAACAGGATTGGTGTCGTGGGAGACACACAAGTCTAGCCCGTGCAATTGTTGACCAGTGTGTAACGATACTTAATAAAAAAATAACCAAGGGTACCATGGACACACACGAAAAAGAACAAACTAATACAAATATAATTAACTAATGCAAATTTGGGCTTAGCTGGGAATCCAATCCAGGACTATCAGTACAGCGTACAGGTGTAACAAAACTATTCGAATCTCCTCACAGAAAGAGAAGAATATAATATGTATACTACTATAGTCCAGTCAACTGGCTTATATCGGGTCAGGTTAGTGGCCTTCACATGACCTTGAGGACATTATGAAGACCTCTTAGGTTTCCCCACTTTCTTTCACTGTTACAGCGAGTGACATTTCATTCAAGTGCGTAACCGGTGACTGCACAATTGCTAATAAAATTAAGGCTATGAACCGGTCCGGGCTTCACAGCATCATGCGGTAATCGTACCTACCAATGACTTTCCTACGCTAGCTTTTGATATTATATTGTGTTTTTTTCCATGTTTATTGCAGGTGCATCGCTAGTGAGCGGCGCGGGGCTGATCCACCGCGGCGCGCGCAACTCGGGCGGGTTCGTGGGCGTGAAGCTGTTCACGTACGACTACTCGCGCCACGTGCACGCCGAGCCGCCGCCGCCGCCCGCCGACGCGGTGGACACCGACGTCGTGCCGATCGTGAATTAGACCTTACTACCGGCCGTCTACTCGTTCTTATTGTAACTAACATTATTGTAACTCGATAAGTTTGATTAAGTCTAGTTTTGTAACGTGTCGATCAATAAAGTATGTTTAAATTGAGATTTTGTTTTATTTATGTACGACAAAATTATACCACTCAGTCGAAGTTTTGTTTGAATTTTTGAATGACATCAATTCCTTTTCTTCTCAAGCCTGCACGTTGTACTTAGAACATTTTTGATATTAAAATTATTTTTATGTCAAAGAGTCAGATGCCAATAAAATTTTGTCATTTTACGCAAATTTCGACCTATTTGATTTTGAATGATTGTAGCAAAATACGTTGACGGTGGGTCAAGGTATCATTTTGTCGATTATACATCAAATATGAATCTGAATGTGATGGTACAAGCAAAAACAGTTAAAATAAACTCACATTTTAAAATTGCTAAAAAAATTATACGGTAAAATCATGTGTCAAAACGCGAGGCCGTTTCTACTCTATTAAAGCTGTTAACGTACGACTTCTCGCGCCACGTGCTCGCTGAGCCGCCGCCGCTGCCCAGACAGACATCGTGCCCTTTGTCAACTAGGCCTTGTACTCGGTAACTCGTTCGTATTGTAACTAACAATATTGTAACTAAGATTATTGTAACTCGATAAGTTAGTTTTAAGTTTAGATTTGTAACGTGTCGATCAATAAAGTAAGTTGAATTTGAGATATTGTTTTATTAGAAATAATTTGGTGATAATTCTACTCAGAAATGTCGAGATTCTTCGAGTCGACCGAATATTGTGTACAAATATTCCTGAATGACAGTACAACACACACGTGAAAACTTCCGACTCTACTCATAGTCAAGAATCGGCTTGCGCGTCTGCCGGGGGTCTGGTGGTTATACCCCGTCTTAAAATTGCCGTATCACACGCAAAAGTCGCAAGTCCGTCGTATATTTTGTCACATGTCAGTACGTATTTCAATTTTCTCCACCAATCCGCAACGGAGCAGCGTAGTGGAGTATACTCGAAGCAGGTCGTATACGTTTGCAGTCAGTGTATATTTCAATAATGACCGCTCCATACGTAGCCGTGTGCTTCATCAACGTAACAAGGACAAGACTCAGTCACTCACCTGCACGCGGAGCGGGTGCGCGGCCAGCTGGGCGAGCAGCGCGCGCGGCGGCAGCAGGTCGGCGGCCGCCACGCCCAGGCAGCGCACGCCGGCGCACAGGAACGCCGCCAGGTACCGGTGCAGCGGGAAGTGGAACGACGCGTGCATCGACTCCGCCTGCGCACACAGGCACACACACATGTTACATTTGTAACGATACCCCCCACCCCCCACCACACAACGACGGCGGTTGTACGCGCGTGCGTCGTAACCGTCTGCGTACACAGACGCGCACACTGCTACATGTGTCAACGATAGCAGCATAGGAACCGCAGTGGCTTGATGTTCAAAGCTATTGTACTCGTATGCATCGAATCAGTGTTTGTATGCGCACAAACACGTTACAATAGGCATGATGATAGTAATCAAGTATCGCCAAAATATTTATCTGATCTAATGAAATAGGATTCAAAGATTTTGAAACATGTATTTATTCTCTTATTAATGTCGAGATTATTAATTTATTTGTTAAAATAAATCTACAAAATACAACAATCCGCCATGATAGCTTAAACACCCATCAGATCGAATTACATCAATTTACGTCACGTCTTAGTAAACGTCATTTTTTTCGTAAGCATATTATACGCGATCTGGCATTTTTTACTAAGCCGTGGCGCAATGACAGACGCCATGACACGGGCGAGCGTTTTGGAATGAATTTGAAACATAAAATTTAAATGTACTTTTATTGCACAAAAACCTTAATTTTCTACAAAAATATGATATATTTTAGACATAATAGAAACTTCTGAATATCATAGAAGAGTTTTTGAAAATTAGTCATCATGCCTATTGTGAAACACACAATAGTAGGAAGCGAAGGGCATCGCCTACAGTAGATATCAAATTATGTCATATTTTTAAACCAATCAGCATGCAAATAGTCGAGGTGTACACTGTACGGTGTGTATTGTGTATCTGTTCTGTACGTACGGCGGCGGGGCGGTCGAGGGCGGAGGCGCGCGCGGGCACGACGGCGTGCAGCCAGGCCCGCAGCGCGCGCACGGCGGCGGCCACGAGGCGCGCGGCGAGCGGCGCGTGCGGCGGCGCGGTGAGGTGCGCGAGCACGGACCACATGGGGTACGCGGCGGCCTCCAGCTCGCACGAGAACGCCGCGTAGTACGACGACGGCTCGAACTCGATGTGCCCGCCCGTCTCGCGCACGTTCACGTTCATGCCTGCACGATCGCATCGACGCATTACACAAAACACTTATTATTCACTTGCAGGAATTCCTCTGTCAGCCTCGTAACAAATTCAGATTTCAGTAGACAGGTTTAAGGTGATTCTTCATCCTCGCATGACCTAACTTAGTCATTCCTCCAACAAAATTTAAGTCTTATAACTTATATAAACCATGCTACAAATTTCATCTTCTATTTTATCCTCCGTTTAAAACCAGAAGACCCTAGCATCTACATCCTCCTTTCTGTCCTTTTAGCCCTTCGTTGTCCACTGCAAGACAAGGGACTCCCCTAATCGACGCCACTCCACCTGATCCTGGGCCCTTTGAATCCAACAGTTTCCTGTTGTCATCTACAGGTCGTCAGTCCACTCCGTGGTCAGCTCCCTTTGCTTGGGACGAGCGCTGCACTGACCTTGCAACATAGAGAGGAACTCGAACCACATGTCGACCAGCGCGTCGTCCTGCAGGAACAGCAGCGCGACGCTCTTGTGCGACAGCACGTTGTTGAAGTCGGAGACGAGCGGCCAGTAGCAGTGCTCCTTCATGACGCGCTGCGTGCAGTCGATCACGTAGTGGCAGTTGCTCTGCGGGTCGTGGAGGGTGTTCTGCACCAGGATCTTGCCCATCATGAGGCGCAGCGAGAGCACCATCACGTGGAGCAGGTGCAGCTGCTGGACGCAGCGCAGCGCGAGCGCCTCGTTGGAGAACAGCTGCACGGACATGTGCACCACGCGGTTGGAGAGCGTGTCCGGGTCCGCGGAGTTCTCCAGCACGAGCGGGATGCGCGCGTAGTGCATCACGAATGTGCGGGTCAGGTGTTCCTGGGAATCAATGCAGTGAGTTGATATTTTACATCATCACATTTTTTTTTAATTTGATTAGGCTTTACGTGTCTGTCCAAAAAGTAATTATTAAAATAAGGTATCCAGTATTTTACTACCGTCATTGTTACGTAATTGTCTGTGCTGGGTGCACAATTCCATCCAAATCTCTCAAACATTGTTTTGTGAGAGTAACAAGCAAGTCTTGCTCTTCCTTCGTCAACTTAATTCCCAAAATTCTTATGATTAAATCATCAATTAAATTGATGTTACTCTTATGTTATCCTGTTAAATTTGGCAATAACGACAAACAGTAGAGAGCAGGGAACTCACTGCCTGTTATGGCTTCTGATTAAATGACATTCACCTTATAGTCCTGATCGGGAAGCATGTTGAGCAGAAAGCAGACAACATTTTGCGGGAACTCGTATTTGAACGTCCAGAAGATGAACTCATCTAGGAGAGTGTTGTGCTGAAGCCGCGGCGCGAGCGCTGGCAAGTGACTGTATCTGAAAGTAAATTTATGAAGAAATCAAGGTGAGTTTCTGAGTGACGATAATAGATGGCGCCACAAGTACTTTGAATCGCGCTATTAAGGTTTTGTAAGTTTTTGGCAGTTACACTATTTATTAGACGGCCTGAGACACAAACGGGCGGCCTTGGTGGATAGATAGAAATTGAAAAAGTAACAGAATGTACAACATTACCAACAATTAGATAGCAATATCGGAAAGTGTTCTGTTCAGAGCACATGTCACAGATTGTTAGCTTTAGAGCCCTTTGCAAATTCCCCCACCATATTCTACACTTCATGGTCTAAAGTATAAAATATAGCGGGGGATTTTGCCTCATCCATACCCAACCAATACCTTAGGTTGTTCTTTGTTTTCTGACGCTAGCAAGTGTAGCCTTCTCCATGAGTGTGAGCAGGCAGTGTAGGTAGTGTAGTGCAAATAAGTCCTCAGTGTACTCACTCGTCCGGCGGCACCGGTGCCGGGAAGGACTCGATGGCCTTCTCGTACATCTTCTGCGAGAGGCGCATGTACTGGCCGTACTCGGACTCGGGCTGCGACGGCTCGATCAGGTTGCGGTACATCTGTAACGGGAAAAGTAAAGATTTAATAAATAAATAAATAAATAAATAACGCTTCACACTCATAGCCCCACACTAGGATTCCCTGTGTCGTGGGCGCCATGGACACACACAAGACAAGAACACAACACACCCAGACCAGAAACAGAAATTTAAACTTATCATTAAAATCTCTGCTCCGCTGGGAATCGAACCCAGGACCCTCCGCGTAGCGCACTGGCGTCTTTACCAACTGAACCACTCGGGTCGTCGGGTCGTCGTCGTATTTAATGATTTTTTATGTATAGTAAAGACCTTTGAAACCTTTGTTGTTTGCTCAGAAAGTGTACCGCGAAGGTTCTATGGTAGACCCAAGCAAACTACTATGGCTACTTCCACCACTTATCAAGAGGTGGCACCACCAGTCAGATAGGATTTTTATCCCATTTGAGGTTGGATATGGTTGTCCATGAATTGCTGTGAACACTTTATATCAGGTCCCTTTATATCCTGTATGTTTATTTGCTTCAATAGGGATTATGACCTCGCCTGATAAGAGCTCTTTCTTTTTCAACCCTTTGTAGTCCACTGCTGGACTGGGGCCTTCTCTACTAGACCCTCTGCCCAGTTTCCCGTTGTCTTCTTAAGGTCTACCTAGGCTACGCGGTCGTACGTTGGTATGTGGTATATTTGTGTCGTGGTCGCGGTATGAGGAGGCCTTCAAATAATGTAAGCCTAATACCATATGCGGCGGTGATAGCCCAGTGGCTTAGAATTCGACCTCGAATCGAGGGGTCCGGGTTCGAATACCAGTGGCACGCACCAATGACTTTATAATAAAAGTTATGTGCGATTTATGAAATTAAATATCACCTGCTGTTACGGTGAAGGAAAACATCGTGAGGAAACCTGCATGCCTGAGAGTTCACAAAAAAAAATGTTCTCAAAGGCATGTGAAGTCCACCCACCCGTAGTAGGCCAGCGTGGTGGACTAAGGCCTACATCCTTCTCATTGTGAGAGGAGACCCGACCCTGTAGTGGGTCATTAATGGGTACTGACATGACAATACCATATCAGTTTGCTAGCTTTGTGAGCTGTCAGTTACTCCTGTTATAATGACCGTACCAGCCTTCCCTGTACCGTCCCTCTAGTCTGCGTTAATTATGTGCACTAAAGAGGGAGTCAGGTTGTAAAGGCTCACGCCCGGGTTGACGAGCGCCTGATAATACACCTGGACGCTGCTGTCTCGTCAAGTCCATCAAGACTCGACCAGGGGACAGCGAGGTGGGAACGACCCGTGCGCTGTGTGCCCACTAATGGTAGTACTACGGCCCACCTGCGGGTTGATGAGCGCCTGAATATACACCTGGACGCTGCTGTTTCGTCAAGCCCATCAAGACTCGACCAGGGGACAGCGAGGTGGGAAAGACCCGTGTGCTGTGTGCCTACTAATGGTAGTACTACGGCCCACCCGCGGGTTGATAGAGCGCCTGATAATACACCTCGACGCTGCTGTCTCGTCAAGTCCATCAAGACTCGACCAGGGGACAGCGAGGTGGGAACGACCCGTGTGCTGTGTGCCCACTAATGGTAGTACTACGGCCCACCTGCGGGTTGATGAGCGCCTGAATATACACCTGGACGCTGCTGTTTCGTCAAGCCCATCAAGACTCGACCAGGGGACAGCGAGGTGGGAAAGACCCGTGTGCTGTGTGCCTACTAATGGTAGTACTACGGCCCACCCGCGGGTTGATAGAGCGCCTGATAATACACCTCGACGCTGCTGTCTCGTCAAGTCCATCAAGACTCGACCAGGGGACAGCGAGGTGGGAACGACCCGTGCGCTGTGTGCCCACTAATGGTAGTACTACGGCCCACCTGCGGGTTGATGAGCGCCTGAATATACACCTGGACGCTGCTGTTTCGTCAAGCCCATCAAGACTCGACCAGGGGACAGCGAGGTGGGAAAGACCCGTGTGCTGTGTGCCTACTAATGGTAGTACTACGGCCCACCCGCGGGTTGATAGAGCGCCTGATAATACACCTGGACGCTGCTGTCTCGTCAAGTCCATCAAGACTCGACCAGGGGACAGCGAGGTGGGAACGACCCGTGCGCTGTGTGCCCACTAATGGTAGTACTACGGCCCACCTGCGGGTTGATGAGCGCCTGAATATACACCTGGACGCTGCTGTTTCGTCAAGCCCATCAAGACTCGACCAGGGGACAGCGAGGTGGGAAAGACCCGTGTGCTGTGTGCCTACTAATGGTAGTACTACGGCCCACCCGCGGGTTGATAGAGCGCCTGATAATACACCTCGACGCTGCTGTCTCGTCAAGTCCATCAAGACTCGACCAGGGGACAGCGAGGTGGGAACGACCCGTGTGCTGTGTGCCCACTAATGGTAGTACTACGGCCCACCTGCGGGTTGATGAGCGCCTGATTATACACCTGGACGCTGCTTTCTCGTCAAGTCCATCAAGACTCGACCAGGGGACAGCGAGGTGGGAACGACCCGTGTGCTGTGTGCCTACTAATGGTAGTACTACGGCCCACCTGCGGGTTGATGAGCGCCTGATTATACACCTGGACGCTGCTTTCTCGTCAAGTCCATCAAGACTCGACCAGGGGACAGCGAGGTGGGAGCGACCCGTGTGCTGTGCGCCCACTAATGGTAGTACTACAGCCCACCCGCGGGTTGATGAGCGCCTGATTATACACCTGGACGCTGCTGTCTCGTCAAGTCCATCAAGACTCGACCAGGGGACAGCGAGGTGGGAACGACCCGTGTGCTGTGTACCATGTACCCGTGTACTAATGGTAGTACTGCGGCCCACCTGCGGGTTGATGAGCGCCTTGGTCATGGCGGAGCGCATCAGGTCGCCCATGTTGTTGAACTCCATCAGCATCTGCACGTAGCCCTCGCACTCCTGCACCGTGATGCGGTACGCGTCCGAGTTGCTGTTCACGCTGCTGGAATACAATCAACAGTTGTAGTTGTAGCTTTATCAGTGACGTTTATGAGTGTATCATAATATATATATACAATTCAAATAATTACAGACCACAATTAAAAATAAATGACAGAGTAATCATTACAAGAAAAAGGTGAACGAAAGCTATTTCTTCCAGACAAACTCCGGCTTGTGTTTAAAAGTAAAACAAGAAGACTTGGGGTAAGGGTGTGCATATTTCACGTACTGCTAAATATCTATAACTTCATGGAATATTTTTGATGACAGGTTGCAATTATTAATTGAAACGGGATGCGGGATGTGAAGGAATAAGCTGAAGAGTGACCCAGCGAGTGCGCGTCCATATCAAATGTCAAACAGAACCAAAGAACTCTCTGAAGTTCAAGTCAATGATTTGCTATTCTTGACTGCTGAGATGGCCTCTGATAAGTACGTTTTTTATTGCATACGTGTGGCGAACGGGCGTGCAAGTTATCTGATGTGGTTACTGCCAGCCCACAACGACCAACGTCCAATCCCAAATAGGTATAACTATCCTATATTCCTATCTTTGGTTATGTAGGTGACGCACGCTACTCAATATAACGAGGTATTGACTATATTGACAGCGATGATAGCCCAGTGGCTTTGAATTCGACCTCTTCATCGAGGGGTCCAGGCTCGAATCCCAGTGGCACGCACCAGACTTTGTAAAAAAAAAGTTATGTGCGCTTTATAAAATTAAATATCGCCTGCTGTTACGGCGAAGGAAAACATCGTGAGGAAACCTGCATGCCTGAGTTCACAAAAAAATGTTCTCAAAGGCATGTGAAGTCCACCAACCTGCAGTAGGGGAGCGTGGTGGACGGCGGCCTACATCCCTCTCATTGTGAGTATTGTGTGTGAGTCCCGTCCCAGTAGTGGGTCATTAGTGGGTTTGTGACATTGGCTATATCAAGGTGGAGTCCCTCACCCATTCTCCCTGAAGTGCTGCAGCAGGCGCAGTATGAGGCGCGGCATCATGGCCTCCGCGACGCACATCAGGTCGGCGGGCGCGCTGCCGGGCCGCGGGCACTTGTTGCCGTGGTTGCTGCAGAACCTGACCAGCAAACAAACACACAAACACATGACACCTACATTTGAAATCATTTATTTTTTTAAAGGTGACAGGAATCGCATACAAGAAAAAAAAAAATATCTTATATTATAAAATTCTCATGTCACAGTTTTAGTTACCGATTTTTGTGAAATTTTACATGCATATTCAGTGGGTCTGAGAATCGGCTGACGACATACCTCTAAGTAATAAGTTTAATAGTTGATTTTTATCGCTCGATAACTTATATCGCAAAACGACGTTTGCGGGGTCAGCTAGTAATCCCATAAAGAACGTAAAACAACAACTTGTAAAAAAAACCAAGTCTCGCAACTCAGTACAGTGTGTTTATGTTACTTTTTTATTATTTATATCGACAAAACGAATGGTGCAGTTGACGACCCGATTGGCGCAGTGGTTAAGACACCGGTGCGCTACGCGGAGGGTCCTGCTCCTGGGTTCGATTCCCAGCAGAGCAGAGGTTCGAATGATGAATTTGAATTTCTGTTTCTAGTCTGGGTGTGTTGTGTTCTTGTCTTGTGTGTGTCCATGGCACCCACGGCACAGGGTATCCTAGTGTGGGGCTATGAGTGTGAAGCGTTATTTATTTCATCATCATCCCACCAAGAACCAAACCGCCTAATAAGCATGCACTCATAAAGCAGCCCGATCCCATACAAATAATCGCTCGAATCCTGTTTATCACCTCGCCGAGAGTGTGACGGCGAGGTGACGTCACTCGCGCGGCCTCGAGACGCGAAGGTCACGTCAAGTTCAACGAGTCCCGACCATGTCCCGACCAAGGGACACCGAGGTGGAAACGACCTGTGCATGTATACCTACTGATGGTATGGTATGTACTAATGGTATTGACACGAAGTATACTGTTTTGTATTGTAGCTATTGGGTACGTGTTTTGTATCACACAAACATTAATCAAATCTGTGTCTATTGGTATCTTAGATATTATATAAACTATTGTAAAGTAGCCTTATTCCTTGGTCCTCGTTCCTTTTTTATATGGCCACAAAATGTAGGGTCATTTTCTTCAACAGTGTAAGTATAAATTATTGAATCAGCTCTTTTATCAGATATCACACATGTAATCGTGAATCAAATCTGTGTCTATCTATTGCTAGTAGTTATATGCCGGCCGATTTCGATAATCAATCTTTGGATCGATCTTTTTACTTTGATGTAGCCTAGCAACTAGGCAGCATGTGTTATTTCAAAGAAATTATTAAGAGTATCTTGGCAACCAAACATTAGGTATTAATTACAATCCATATTTGCAGATCGCATATTAAAACCCACCGATAGACTATTTGTAAAGTAGACGTAGTCCTTGGTCTTCGTTTCTTTTCTATATGATAACAAAATGTAGCTTCACTATGATGGTGTCAATATACCAGACTGGGTTCATTGACACTTTGTTTTCATGTCATGAGACTTTGTTAGATCGGAAACTATGAAATGAAACTGTAGAAAACTGTGAATCTATGTTTAAAACATGAAATGAAAGGACCATGTTTGTCTCGTTGTACACAATATATTATAAAAACTCAAGTAGAGAAGAAATCCTATCAAAGGTTGTATGCAGGCTAAGACTTGGGACAAAGATGTTCAGCTGAAATAAAGTATCGCTGACAACCACACCTCCCCAGCCGGAACACAAGACATGAAGAACATGCTGCTTTACGACGGGTTAAGAGGCTGGCGGTTAGGTACCTCCGCTGGCGAGCTACTATGACTCTACCGCCTAAGAAATTGAAAGTAGAACATTCCGAAAGGCCGACCTACTGCTTTGTAACACCATTCGTCTTTCTTTCAGCGATTATGAAGTATACAAGGCCAACATCGGAATTATATCGACGCTGACGTATCTACACTATTCTGGGGGAGCTAAAACGATATCAGAGGATTGAGATATCAAACTATTTTCTCTCACAACGACTCAATGTCAATATCCTACTCTAACAAGTACAATGCGACGGCCGACTTGGGCGATTAACACACTGCCCCGCATCACGCAGCGTAGCGCGGGAATGCGTGATCTAGCGTTGTATGTAATTATTGCCATGTATAGAAAACACGCACAGTCCAACACACAGAAAACGCATCTGCATGTACGCGCGTGGACGCGTTTTCCATACAAATGGACGCGCACCCCCACACTTCACTGCGTAATGCGGGTGTTTTAATGGCAGTGTTTTAATCGCCTTATTCTCGCATTATCACGTCAAGTCTGGGGCTCTGTGGCCAAGGTCGGACCAAGTTCAAGGCCACTCAAGGCCTAGCTAACGGGTTCGCATTGTTTTGATTGGCACACGTCAACAACACAATGGGTTGACGATGGCATTTATGTAATGGGACTGAAGGTGTGCGGCACGCGGCTGCTGCATGCGTTTGCGGCGCGCGTCTCTCCTTTGACTTTGAGGACGATTGTACTAGCGCTATACGTAATGAAACAGATGACTGTCGCTGATTAATAGGCATGATGACAGTAATCAAGTATCGCCAAAATATTTATCTGATCTAATGAAATAGGATTCAGAGATTTTGAAACATGTATGTATTCTCTTATTAATGTCGAGATTAATAATTTATTTGTTAATATAAATTTACAAAATACGACAATCCGCCATGATAGCTTAAACACCCATCAGATCGAATTACGTCAATTTACGTCACGTCTTAGTAAACGTCATTTTTTTCGTAAGCATATTATACGCGATCTGGCATTTTTTACTGAGCCGTGGCGCAATGACAGACGCCATGACACGGGCGAGCGTTTTGGAATGAATTTGAAACTTAAAATTTAAATGTACTTTTATTGCACAAAAACCTTAATTTTCTACAAAAATATGATATATTTTAGACATAATAGAAACTTCTAAATATCATAGAAGAGTTTTTGAAAATTAGTCATCATGCCTATTTTGTGTATAAATATCTGAACGATAAACAAATATCGCCATTCCGCAATAAACCACCATGTTGGGAGTAACGCGTAGGTATTCTTTCTCATTGTAAGAGGAAACCTGAGGCTTTAGTAGTAATAACCCACTGAAAGTAGTCAGGAGCTATCAAAATCTTGTTGAAAGCAAGCATAATCGAGATTGCAATGAGTCAACAGATGTCAGATGGATGTAGTCAATGCTGATGGGTGAATGTTTACGAGATCCTTACGAAGAATGGATTATACCTCCAAACAACCCATAATTATGCGCCATCGTCTAATTCATGATTACCTGCGCTGCAACGCAAGCCGCAGACGCATGTCGCTTTTTGAACCAATCACGTTTCACGCTACTTATGACGATGTTACGCAAAATTGACCCTTGTCCATATACCCGTTGATATCAAAATGGCGTGTAAACGGCGACAGCTGACAGGTCAACTGACAGTTTGATTAATGGCAAACATTGTTTGTGACTGCCGTATTGTTAATCGTAAATAGTGATGTACCTACTTAAATATCGTTCCTCGTCACGCGTACACTGAACACGCACGTTCGTTGTGTGCAACCCATTATTGACCCACTGCGGGGTCGGGTCTCCTCCCACAACGAGAAGGATGTAGGTCTTAGTCTACAACGCTGCTCTAACATGGGTCGGTGGACTCTCAGGAGCTCTCAGGCATGCAGGTTTGCACATGATGTTTTCTTTCACCGTGGATCTCTATAATGCCATCTCTCCCTGTGGATCTCTTGTAGGCCGTATTGCACCCGTAAAGAGACTTAATGAACACGGTCAATTTGCTATTATGATTGATGCAATCCGCAAAAGGCTGAATCAATGCGATCAAACCGGTATAAGGTCGAGCATGGAATCCTCGCCGATCGGTACAATCGCGCGTCATTCGCAGAGGTCGCCGCGTTGGCTGAGTCACGAGACGACATGGTTATTGTACGTCGTCGGGCTTATGATCAAGATCTGGCGATTACACATAAACGTGATTCACGCTGACCACAAAGGAACCAAGATTTGACATCTTTATAGGTTGTTTTATAATAAAACTTAAGTTTTGTTAATATGAGACATTCCGAATATCATAAAGTTCTGACTCTTCTCTTATAAACTCATAGTTCTGGCTGAAAATTATTGTGATTTCCACGTTTTTGCTCAGGACGCGAAGTTTTACTAAAATCAAATTAGTCCATCCAACATTAGTCCACGTCTTCCCTAAAGCCCTTAAATGTTGTAAACCGATGGCACGAAATAGTCAGCGGGTAAGAAGCCTTCGTACACGAACAGAAGGTTCCGGACATGAACTGGAAGCTTCAGCAAAAAGACGAGGACCTTTCTCACCAACTTTATCAAATAATAGAATAGCCGCGCGCAGGCCCGACTCTCAGCGCGTGACGTCACGCCCGCCCCCGTTACATACACTAGCCACACACCAGTGAGCTCAGACGTCAATCTTTATACATACATGAAACCACTGGTGAGCCTGTACCTATAATGTGTTTATGACATCTTAATAGGGAAGACGGGAAGTCTTTTGCGCATCGCGCATACAACTTGAGAGGTGCTTAAGGCTCATTACACCACGCTGCTCCAGCGCACATTCGCACACCAGCGCAGCTAGTAACATTCCATGGTCCTTGAACGAACGGTCCTGGGAGGACCGTTGAACGTGGACTCACCCATCCTCCATTTTGTTAAGAGTTGTCACCGCGGTCTGCGGTTTGTCGCAATGGTCTGCGAACTAAGCGCTCTTATACACGAGCGGCAAATTGCCAACGGCAGAGGTAACTGTAGCCGTCAATGTATCGGCGGCAGACGTCGACACTTGCAGTTGTTTGTGTTTGTAGCGTGCCGCGTCCGCCGTTTTGACAGTTGAGTGCAAATAGTCCAGGAATGCGCACGCGTTGCGGTTTTATAAAAAGAGCTCCAGTGACGATGTTGATGTTGAAATGCTAACTGACATGACAACATCCTTCGAAAACTTCATTCATTTTCCAATTGGCTCCTATACAAAAAGAGTCGGCGATGGCTGCCGCAGAGCTTCGACGTTGACATGTCTACGGCTGCCGTCGACGTGTCGGGTGCAGTTGTCTATGCCGTTGACATAGTGCCGTTCGTGTATAAGAGCCCTAAAGATCCTGCGACTAGCCGACACTCACCCGTCCTCCTTCATGACGGAGTTGTCGCCGCAGTCGCACGCGCCGCCCGCCTGCGACAGGAACATGTTGAAGTCGTGCGTGGAGTGGTCGCCGCGGTGGAAGCACTCGCGGCATATGGACATGCACGGCGATATGCCGCACGTGCGACACCTGTACGCGACCACGCGCGGTATCCACACCAGGCCGCATTTGTCGTGTTTGTCGTAGCTCCGCACTGTGAAGGAGGAAACGTAACAAATCAGACACTGTTCTAATGCAAAATATTTCTCTGAGTCTGAGTACTATAAGAAGGTCGCAAGATTCGAGGACGGATGGATGGTTGGATGAATTAATGTTGGATCTTTTACAGGAAAACAAAACTGGACCGATTTGGATGAAAAGCAGACAAATTTATTTGTAACCTGCATTAAAATTAAGAATACTTTTAATCTTCAATGCGGGGGCAACAACCAAAATTTCAACAGAAGCGATTGTCTACGGTTGACAAAGGATTGTCTAAGGTTGTAAATTACTTCTCTCTTTTAAATTCTCTCAGGCAACCACGTCATATCTATATCCAAATCGGTTCAGGATATACCAATCAACATCAATTACTTAACATTTAAAGTGCAGAAAAACTTTATTGACCTTATGATAAATCAGCGGAATCTATTCAAACAGAGGTAAAACCCAGCGCAATGTTAAAAGCAACAAAAAAACGTCCAGCAAACATCATTATTACATTCCGTATCGACAGTGCCTAAACATTGAGATCTTCAAAGCAACGTAACTATACGATGCAATCTGTAAAAACATATCATACAAAGGGTTGAAAGGCAGGAAGGAAGGATGAATATGTATGAGTTGTACGACGTTCATTAACTGTGCACAAATTGTACCTAATAAATGAATAAAAGCTTTTGACTTTGAGTTTATATCAGGCGGGCCCAAGACAAATTCATTGGATGGGACTTATTGAGATTTTTTTTTTATATTTGCTGCATTTTTCTTTAAATCCTTCTCATCGAGACACGTTAAATCAATTTTAAAATTAAAGCGCTCTAGAATATCCAGCGTCGTCTATCACGCATCAATTAACGTACCAAAGATTATTGTTGTCTCAGACTCTGTGCCAAAAGTTGAGGAAAAAGATGGATATTATATTATATCGTTTAATAATACTTTGTAGCTCGTTCGACGATAATGTCGTATGATTAAACACATCCTTAGAAATAGGAGATTGTTGAAATACCTCGATTTTGACCGCCTATAACAATGCGCATATCAAAATTAAGTTTATTGACCCCAGACATATTTTTGTTTTCGTGACAAACCAGTTTCGCGTCGTTTGACATTCACATGCAAAAGCGCGTATAAATAGTTTTAAGAGAACAAACACCCGTCTCTGACGATATGTTAGTCATTGAAAGTTTTCAAGTTCATGAATAGAAAGTTTACCTACTGAAGTGAAGTGTAATCAGAGGTCGTACAGTAACGGATAAGGACTTAAGGACTGAGATATTTGCATTGAGTTTATGTCAGTCACACAAATTATTCTTGGCCCTCGGTCTATTTATACGCTGCAGTCTATAGGCATATTACTCTCACAACGAGAAGGATAATATAGGCCGAAGTCCACCACGCCGCTGACAAATTGCTAGTTGGTGGACTTCACACGTCTTTCCCATTTCAGGATTTAATTATTGAAAATCTCTCGTCTGAAATTCCCTGGACTCGTCTCGTCTTTAATTACTGGGATTATTAAGTAAGTGAGTGGAATTTATTAACCCGTCTATAAGATGTCTGACGGCGCAATATTGAATACGACAAGTGACTTATCATCGTGCCAACTTGCTCTGCTTAGGATGGCCATAATTGCTGATGCACTGTTCAGGACATTGAGAAAAAGTGGTAATACATTAAAATTAAATCTTTCACCTAACAAATAGTTATTTTACATGGTAAAAGAAGAGCCTTTTTAAGTTGTATTACGTTTTTTAAAAATTTTTTCAAGTTCATTTCATTTTTAATTGTCTCAACACTGCCATAATGTCGATAGTGGTTCATAGTCAAAAGCGCAGTGGATCAACCATTGCATCGGTCAGAGCATTGCATTAGTGCGCGGTGAATTTGTTTGGTTAAATTCCTAGCAGAGTAATAGTATGGGTTAACCTGGAGACCTGAAAACCAGGACGTAATTCCAGAACGGGACAGGTCCTAGTTTAATAGAATGAATGTCAGCCCTACTCTGGCTCTATAAATCACAAGAAATGCTCGCATCATTCACTCTAAATGCACTCTAGTTATATTAATAACGCAGGTCATCGTAACCTCTACTAAACTTATAGGATTATGGTTATAATTTGTTGATATAATATTCATCAGTTTTGAAATACTCAAAACGAACTTAATTTAGGCAATAACTAACACCTAGATCACTAACTATAAATGAAACACAATAACTTTTTAACAAATCTATTATTTTCAAAACTAATAATCAGAATGTAGAATCAATAAGAATGAAGAACATTCTTATTTTGAGGTTGGATGTGTTTATATGTGTGGGTACTCGTGTAGGTACGCATGAATCACATTTTTTGCGTTGAACCACTATAAATTACTTACGATCGCTAATATTAGGCTCGGTTTTGGCTCCATTTCAAAGACAAACTGTATTTACACTTGATGCCCTCGTGGTAATATATCGTAAGTAGGTACTCGTACATTATGAGCAAATATTGTTTTTCTTAACCTTAGTAAGCAACAAACTACACGGGCTTTGGGTTTAGTTCAGAAAAACGGTGGATGTATTTTTTTTCAGCATGTAGTACTATTTACGTGATAGAGCCATGACCTCACTCATGAAAGTACCATACGGTCTAGGCTTCAGTCACCGGTGGATGGTTTGGTAGTGACGAAACAATGACGGTGATGGCAAAACAAAACTGACCGATTATTCGTAGGTTGAATACCCGTAGTAAGTACATATAACTCTATTACCTCAATAGCCTTTGACAAGTAAACAAAAAATTTCGAAACATCATTACTGTTACTGGTAGTAGGTACTTACCTATTTAAATTTATCGAGTTACCTGAAGAGGTAACTATTCCACCCTCGTTAACGTTGAGTGGACTTTACCGACGGACTTATGACGATGCAATTTACAGCAACTTGTTACTTGACTACAGTACCTCGGTAGGCCATTAAATATCTCGGTATTATAGTTATTCCCATTGCAAATCATGCAGGCAACAAACGTCTTCCTATAAGATTATTTACATTAAGCCCATCGTAAAGTATTCCCCGTATCCGTCGAACGAGTAAATAGCTACGCGTAATATGCTAATAAAATACCAGAGCATCCGTTAATGAGACGGCCCAAAAAAGCTCCATCGCAACTTCAATCTATACTGCCTTCAATCTAACAAAACACGATCGGACGATAGACTACGTCGTTTATGGGCGCTAGTTCAAAAAGGAGTATTGCATCGCTTAACCCATCACAATAATCGCCGGCGATAAAGACTGAGCCAATTACTCGTGTGGACAAAAAGAGGGCTGTTTATTCTCGGAACTCGTCGCGAGCGTGGGGGAGAGGGCACGTGTCTGCGCGATCAGCTGGTGGTGGGGTCGACGACCGCCGCCGCCGCACCGCCGCCGTCGAAACGCGTCCGAGTCAACGCACTTGGTGAGGCGATGGCTGCGCCCGCGATGTGCCGCCACACCACGCGAACGGGTTGTCATTCATGCTATCATGCTGGAGCGAGGTCGCGCTTCGCGGGTGGCTGGTGATTAATTTCATTGGGTGCGCTCAACTAGCAATATCATTTTTTAACTGTGTCAAAAAAGGAGGTTATCGATTCGACACGTATGTACTCGTATGTAATATGCTCGGAACTGCACAAAATTTACATTATGTTGGTCTATAACGCTTCCAAACAAGTAGGTAGGTATGTACATACCAAATCTCATAAGTGTATGTAGGTATGTAGATAGATATTATGTTTGTCCTTGCATAAACTATTTCACAGATCATGATCGTTTTTGTTGTTTTTTTTTGTTTGTTTGCATTTTGTTCAACTAAGGGAACGGTAAGAGTTTCATCAAAATCGGTTCAGTAGTTTTCGTGATATCGACCGCAAAAAAGTCCTTTAATTTTTTTAATTATTTTTATTATACCGCCCTAATTAGACTTATCGCTGACAGCTCAGGATGGTGGTGGACAGTGGGCACGGGCGGCGATAATCACGACGAACGGTCACGAAAGTGGCCGCATGATAGATGCGATACCTTTAAATACAGAGGTAATAAGTTATAAATTAGATAGAGTGAACCGCATGGTAAAAAATTAATAGGTTTTATTTATCAGTACATTGTTTTAAAAGGGGTTTCATTGAAGCCGACAAAATTGTCTTAAAACCAAAAATGTTGCGTCAAACTTCCATCGTCAATACTTCGGTAGATCGATAAAAAACGAAATAAAAGAACCAAATGATAATTTTAATTAATCGAACTCCTTTAACGACATCTAATGAATCTAAACAAGTCCAAGTCCGAGTCGATTTAATTCAACTCGAGACTAACCAATAATAACGATTGCCTATCCGCCTATGTTGCGTTGACATCACTTCATTCCTGCCATGTTGCGTATTAAGTTTGTATTGTAATACTTCGCGGTCTTGGTAAAACCAGCTCTAGGTTTAATTTTTTTTTATAATAAGTAATTGAGGACCAAAAGCTGTGCCCTTGCAGGCCACCTGATGTTAAGGGGTCTCTGCCGCACGGATAAACGCATTCAACATCAAATAGAGAAACATCCTATCTGCGGTTGTATACGGATGCTTTGCTGCTCATGAGGTCTAAGGTGTTCGCCTCAAATAAAGTGTCCCCGGCAACCGCCCCTGCCGAAACACAAAATATGAAGATCCCGCTGCTTTACGAGGGGTTTTTGTTTTACTTCCCCAAATGTTAAACTTAAGCAACACACATTACGTAACACAGTGTAACGCACGACAGTATCGGGAGCACGTAGCACCTAGTTAGTTTGACACGACATAAATAAAACAACACCGGAGCGGAGGGTTCGACGGCGCCCGGTCGCAGAACCGGTCGTCGTCGGCGCGGCACGGCGACCGACCCCGCTAAATGACACCAACGACGGGCGAATGACAGCTCTGTTCGAAAATATTGACTACCATAAATCTCCTTCAACTGACTGAAATGAAGTGAAACAGAAGCAAACAAGCTTGAGAATCACCTGTCGCTATTCCCTGCGATCCATGAAGACTCCAGATTCCAGATAGTTGAGTAGTAACTAGGTCTGAAGTTTTGAGTAAATCTATAGCTACCTACATACTCGTATTCATGCATTGCATTCGAAAATAAGTGTAGATGTAACCCATTAGTGATTCATTGTAGGATCGGGTCTCCTCTCACAATGAGGGGGTTGTAGGCCCTACTAGTCCACCTCACTGGCCTAATGCGGGTTGGTGGACATAACATGCTCGTGAGAACATTATGAAGAACTTTCAGGCATGCAGGTTTCCTCACGATGTTTTCCTTCGCCGTTACAGCAGTTGATATTTAATTTTATATTTTGGAGATATGTACTTCATCGTAATCTTTGAATTTAAAAAATTGCGCACAAGAATTTGCGCTGGTATCTCTCGACAATGGGTTGTTTCGTTCGGTTCTATTTGATTTTGCATGTTCACCAACACCAGTTCCCCAGTCGCCTTTAAACTCACAAATCGAAGAAAAAATACCTAAGCACAAACATTATACTACTATTGAATAAGCCCCATTGTTCCAAACATGGCGAACATTCACTCACACGCCAGATTATATGGGGCATTATGATCAAATTGGTCGTATCGATTGTGGCATTTGGGTCAAGTCTGGCAAGGGCGATGACATCGGCGCAAAGTGGCACGAGACCGAGACAGGTGGCAAAAAAACAAGCAGTGGCTCCCCCTATGTAGTCACGACGCACTTAGTTTGGATGTTAATTTTAAGCCCGTGTTAAAAACGGTTAAAAAAGAAACTAAAAACTGAAATGCGGCTCAAATATTATTATAGTTTATCATATTCTTTTAAATTTGCATATTTCGCAAAATTGCGGATTGCGGATAGCTTGTGAACTAATGTAACTTGTGTATACATATTAACTACTGGCAAATATATATACTACTACTATATATACTACATGTTTTTGAGACAAATATGGTTGTTGTGGACTGGCCATATCAAAGATAAATGATTCCGGCATTAAAGATTTTGATTTTCCTGAATCAGAATTAGAAAAACAATGTTTTTACTAAATATTTGAATGTAATAAATTCAAACAGTTAGCGGTTTCGCAAAAAGTAACAAAACGCATAAATGTCATGGGATAAAGAAAATATCGCGTCATCAAAACTAAAAGCAGTAGTGACGTAAACAGCGTAGGCAGGCAGATACGAATAATGTTATTGTCTATAATAATATGACGACATCAATATATCGTCATAGTTTATTTATAGAAATGAAATTTTATCGGTCACGGAGATACCATTAGGTGTTTTAGTTCGAACTGAGGTCTAATCCGACTTCCAAGGCCGATCCGATGACCAAGACCACAGTCCTAAACCACCCAAAACCACTTAACGAACACCAACTATCCGGTCGAATTAGCCCGAAATGTATCCTTGTATTAATTCCAAAGAAGCTGAAAAATTATGAGTAGAATATCCTCATTATACTGAAATTGTGAATAGTCCCCAAAATGCGAAAGTTCGAAAAAATGGGTGTTTTGGTTTTTTTAGCTAAACTGTTATTTATAATAAAAGTATCGTACCTAGATCACGCAATTATCTGATACACTTAGTTTCCTAACATTCGCTATTTCTGAGAAAAAGCACCTCTAAAATCTTCCATCAAGGGTGAATGTCTATCTTGGCCGGACAAGTATAGATTATTTAATCGATTACGTATACTATAACTAAGTATGCAAAAATGTTCGCATGAGAAAGACTCCTAACTCTTGCTTCTGGCCGATTAATTGTCGCTCGTGACTTTCCAATACTTACTCGTAGATCAATCATGCCATCTCGCCATGTTTACGACGTTAACTTGGCTGCAGGCTGCAGGTAACAATTTTACTGTGTAACACTGCTACGAATCATGCCCAATAAGTTGTTGAATTTTCTATGACTGTAACTCTTTCTTTAAGTCCCAATCAACGGCTAAATAGCCAAATAAACATGCTAGGCGAATTCTTTCTGACAACACATTAGACTCTTAAGTCTCACAGGATAGAGAGTGCGAAATCTATGCTAGTACCGACTACTTCTTTGACCCGTGTACATCTCCTTCGATCGGAACTAATTCGAATATGTCAGTAGGAACATGGGGCTGTTATCAAATTTATTTAGAGCTCATATTACAGTGGTCAGATAACTATTTCGAAACAAACAGGATACTGAACTGACCAATCACGATGTTTTATTTTATTTTAATTTGCGATTAAAAATAATGCAGATACAAAATTATAAATATTTAAAGATCAATTGTCATTTAATACAGAAACAGATTTCTTGTACATAACTATATTTATTTTTTTAAAGCAATTTTAAACTTTTTTTCAATAAAAAGTACCTAGTGCCAAGATTGTTTACCAAATAAGACAAGAGAATAAAAATGAACTGTAAGTACCTATATTTTAATAATGTGATATTCGCAAAGAAACTTTCGATTGCTGGCTACTGCAACTTTGGATGCACAACTGCAGTGCGCCACGAAAATGTGTCGGCTCTTGTCAAACTAGCCTACCGCATGAGAAATCCTCAAAAATGTCGTAATATTCTGTTTTAAATTGTATTATGCGCAATGTTTCATCGCCTTCACTTGTGGACATAACTGGATAGTGGATCTTAAAATCACTCTAAGGCCTAGTCCTTATCGCTGAAATAACTGACGGTCCAACCGACACGACAAAATTTTAACACAGGGCTCTTTTAGCTCAGTCTCCTAATTGAAATACGCACTGATATGCACCAAAATGTAAGAAATGACAGTGTCGCACGAGTAACCTTTGCGAGCGACATGGCAATCAAGACACGGGGTAACAGCAGCAAACTATCATGAGCTTTAGTTAAATGGCATATGAACACAGCTATTCATTTACCCTTACTAAATTTTCTTGTTAAATAGATTTAAGATTGATTTTTGACTAGCCGGCTGTTGATTTTTAACTTACGAAATACTAAGACAATAAATTAGGCTCACAATTGGTGTCACAATATTTCAAGTAATTACTGCCCTAAAAATGACTTAACGTCTAATTAACAACAGCGTACTACGTATTTTTTTCGAGCAATGTGAAAAAGGCCGCAAGGCGTATACGGTCAGCGGCCAACCTTCGCGCAAGGCTGCTACTCTTGACCCAGACTCGCTGAGGCGGGTGTTGCGACGCTATAGCCTGCCACGGACCTTATATCTCTCATAATTACATCATTTACACATATTATATACACTTGACCAGGAAACCTCCACTGTATCCACTTAAACAATTAAACATGCTTCCTTCCTCCTTACTTCTTTTCAGCTGTTGATAGTCCACTGCTGGACATGGGCCTCCTTGTAATCGACGCAACTTCACTGTCTCCAACTGGTAAGTTAGTTAAGCCACAATCAAAAGATAAACCTGTCAAGTAAATAGTTATCTATCTGTTTTTCCGCTCTCGGAATGAAATTAATTGGCACATCTGGTGCTAATTATTATATGCCGTTATCGGCGATAACAAATGGCACGCAGAATGGAGATAATAAATAGCACTCAAGTTTGAGTTATTGCCATTTTCAAATGTTTGTTCTTAACTTAATAAAAATTTGAACTTGAACGGACTATCTGTAATTTTCCTAACTATGTACTGCTTTTTAAAATTATTTTGATTAAATCATGATTTATTGTAATATAAAACAAATTTGACTTCAGTTCAGTTCAGTTCTAATGCTTATCTAATGAATTTTGGAAATTAGGAACACTTAAGATAACATTAATAGTTACTTTCTCCGCCACTGGGTAAATTCTAAGGTTCAATCACCAATAAAACTTCTACTAAAAGACGATCAGTAGTTTATCGCAACACCTCATTTCTCTTGTAAATTTAAAACTGTTCTACTGTTGAGATTCTCCCACAAATATTACCACCCTCTTAAGAACCTGTAAAAAAATAAATTGCTTCATAAGGAGCTCTTAATCACCCCTGAAATGCTCTGATTGATGATTGATGGATTTCACACCATTTTAAGTCTCACCAGGTTAAAATTGAAAAAAATTGGATAATGCCTAGTGTGCATGTGCAACAGTGCAGTGCATGAGTCACCTCGTCCAGGTCGCCACCTGGGCTGCAACACTGCCGATACGAAAATGGGCAAGATGGTGGATGTCCATAAACAAACAAACAATGAGACAACTATGCAAACTGCACTACAGTCTACATAATTGCCCATTTGTATCTGAGAAGTATTTCTGAGCGATGCCAATGCAGTGAGTGAATGAGGTAATATGTTCATTGGTATATCTATTCGATTCCTTATATACATATCATTCACATGATTTATGTAAATATGTTCTGTTTTATATAATGTAACATTGTACAGTGTAACATTTTCATGATCTATTTAGAACTATACCTGTTAATTAATACACTTTTTTGCAAAAGTTATATATTTAGTACTAATTGGTGGTTTTATGCAAATTTTAGGCAACATTTCAGTCAGTCCTTTAATGCAGTATTCTATTGCTTTGTTGCAGACCACCAGTTATAAGTAAAGACAAAATCCATGCAAGTCACATGCACCCACAGTACTGTCAACTATATCAATAAAATTAGGTATATGTAGTTTTACCATAATAACATTAAATAATAATGTTTAACAATTCTTGAAATCAAATCAGATAAGATAACCTTAAAAGATAAATTATCAGGAAATACATTATGTAAACAATGACTAGTCTTTGTTTTTGAGATGTATTGTTTGATTCTGACAGCGAAGTTGCATACAGGGACACAGAAAACCTGCGTAAAGTAAATGCGCATAGCATGAATATCCATGAATGTGACACAAAAGGTCAAAAAACTAACTCATCGGCTGTTCAAAAACAGTGCATTGTGCTAGAAAACGCGTATAAAGTACGTTGACAGGCCATAACCTAGAAAGAATAGAGGTACTGCGGAGTACAGTTATATCCACTCACCGACGGCGGCGAACTCGTCGGGCGTCCTGCCGCCGGCCAGCAGCCAGCGGCACCAGTCGATGGTCTCCCACTCGTCGATCGCCTTGCCCGGGTTCAGCAGCACGTCCAGCAGCGGACCCAAGTGCTGCGGCGACCCGCTGGCGCAGTCTGCATGGATGTACGCAGCTGCCCCCCTTTTGCCTTTCTTCATCAACACTTGTGCCGTCGAATTAGACATTTTCACTATTGATACACCTCCGAATCATCAACATTCACACACACATATGCCACTATATTTCGGTCACTCACGGAAGAAACACCATTTCCAGTTTTACATAAGCCAATGAACTACGGCCCGTAACGCATCCGCGGTGGAACATGGCGAGGGCGTTAGGAACGCATCATCCTTAACGAATATAGGGACGAGTAACGAATATAAGATATAATTTAGAAACACCGAAAAATCTAGCGCGTAACTTTATTTTATTTCGCAGTTGAAAATAATAATAGAGCAATGCAGAAAACACTCGGCCATTTGTCTGAGTTGCCCTCTAAAAACAATTGTGAATTTATTTTATCAATTTTAGTGTTACCCTATACAATTAACATAAATTTTATTACACATTAACAGTTTATTATGTTTCCTTATTCAACGTTTTTTTTATATTAAGTTAATAATTTTCTGTTTAATTTATTTGCCTCCGTAATAGTTTGTTAAAATTAGTTAAACTTAAACTTTTCTCACAATCAGCTTGTTGCTTTTGTCCCCATACAATAAAAAAAATATTATATTCCTCGAAATGTTGCCGAAAAATTTCTGTAAAAAAGATGTGCACTCGTTTCGTTTGTGAAGCTGTGTACAGCCATGAACTCTCGTTAAGTGAGACCACTAAAATCTTTTTATGGTAACTTTTACTTAATCTGTGGATTGAAGCATGACTGATGTCTATTGCCGTCAAGCTGTCATGCAATGCATGTCATATGTCATTGTTCTGACTGACTGTGACTGAACTAATTTGATTGATAGCGCGTGGAACTGGACTCTGGAGTCTCATATCATACATGTGATTCATAACGTTTTTCATAATTATTCAATTTATTAGTGTAAAAATATTGGACATATTGAGTGAAGCGTAATTATACGGCGCCAGGTTTATTACATAATTATTTACTGTTCATGACATCGAGACTAGGATTAGTTAATCAGAGGTATTATGGAGGAAGAGAAAAAGGTTATGTTTCATGAGATGGAACTGGATGATCGAATTCTAAAGGTAGATAATATGAATATTTAACGACTTTAACCGTTAACCATTTATGTCTTCTAATTCATCAATCAAATAAAACCGTGGATAACTAATTAACTAAACACGGTTAGTAAATACGCATAGGTAACACGTGTTGTTTATGTAGTTTTGTCCTTGTTTCATTATAAATACTTCTGAAGATCAAGACCTCATTTTTATTGCTAACACAAAATGCAAGACTTGAAGAAAATGCAGCTTCATAGGGTGGTGGTGAGGTACCTCACTAGTACCAGTAGTATAGAGTAAGCTTAGAAGTTTAGTGTCGTCAACCCAGCATTGATACCTTTCCATTCATCATAGTTTCATTTCTTATTTGTAACTCAATCACGCATAATAATATTTTAACAGCCATGCAATATAATTTTAAAATAGAATCAGCTCTTTTCAGGCCATATCTCAGTTATCATGGTCTCATCCCACGCTGATTCAAGAAACTGCCATACCCCTCCTGCTGGAAGGCAAGGATGTTCTCATGAGGGCCAGGACCGGCTCTGGGAAGACTGCTGCATTTGCCATACCAGTTATACAGAAGGTCCTAAACTTGAAGAACACAAGCACCCATCAATGTATCAGAGCACTAATTCTGTCCCCGAGTAAAGAGTTATGTGGCCAGGTAACTATAACATCATTCTTATTTAAATCCAGTATAATCTCACTAATCCGGCACTTCGATAGATAGGCACGTCCAATAATCTGACACCCTCCGCCCACACCTCACTAGCCCCTCTTACCCAGGATTACTTATTTTTGTTGTTATTTAATTAGATGTATCATATCATTCATATCATTCATAAAGAACTATGATTTTTCTAATTTGTGTACACAATAAAGGTTATTTTTATTATGATAAGGCTTCAAACTAAATACACAATAGTGCAGTGAATAACAGAAATATTTTTTCAGATAACATCAGTCATAGGCCAATTAACCTTGAAATGTGCAAGAGAAGTTCGATGTATAGACATTTCTTCGAGTGGCGACACTCACATCCAGAAGTCATTGTTGTCGGACAAGCCAGATATCATTGTGGCAACACCGTCAAGAGCCCTGGTGCACCTGAAGGCGAACAACATGAGGCTGAAGGATGACTTGGCAATGCTGGTGGTGGACGAAGCTGATCTGGTCTTCTCGTTTGGATATGAAGATGAAATCAAGGAATTGTTAAAGTGAGTTTGGTGATCCCGCTGCAATCCTTTTTATATCCCACTTGGATTGATAATATCTGGGAGGGATGGGTCCAAGATGAGTGAAGATCGTCTAATCTTCACTCATCTTGGACTTTTTGATCACTTTCAATATACTTAAGTAGCAGGGCTATGTGCACTTTCATTTAACACTGTAAATTGTTACATTTTTACTTTTGAAATCCTCCAGTTTATACAGGATTTGTAATTCCTATGCTTACAGCCATTTGCCAAAAATTTACCAAGCAGTACTCGCGTCGGCCACCCTCTCAGATGACGTCCTGAGCCTCAAGAAGATAGTTCTAAGAAACCCGGTGACATTAAAGCTGGAGGAACCAGAACTGGCGCCCTCTTCACAGTTGCAACACTACCATTTATATGCAGAGGAGGACGACAAAGCTGCCATATTGTATGCATTGCTGAAACTTAACCTGATCAGAGGCAAAAGTATAATATTCGTCCGGACAGTGGATAGATGTTACAAGTGAGTGTTTTGTTAATAACATAGAATTCCAAATTTTGCGGGCTTGGTACATGCTAGGTTGTTTTAGCTTGGTGTCAAATTAGAGCTAAATACTGTACTACTTACACACTGTACTCTACTGTATAGATACTGTAGTTCGTATTCAACACCTGTACTCGTTTATAAGAAGTCATAAGCATAAGGCTGTCATTAGAAGCAACTAAAAGATGGCAAGGGGGTACAGGTAGAAGGGATGGGAACTGTCCTGCTAGCAATAAAGGGAAGGCGACATTGCTGCCATAAATGGTTGCTTTGGAAACAAATCTGACAAGTGCATGGCACTGGAGGAATTTCTTCAGTTGTTACATAGTTGTCGGGTTGTCCTCAGCAGGGCAACTGATATTGCACCTACATTTACTTCACAATTAAAATGTTATTACTGAAGCAGTGTAGCCCAATAACAATTCAAAACAGTCCTAAGATACTTATATGTATGTAAAGAATATATTTCTTTATTTAGTATGTAACCTTATTTTTAATTTGCTTTTAAATCTCTGAAGTTATAGAGTATTGTTAATTAGTTTGTTTTTTATTTTGTCAAATGGCGAAATGACATTATAATATGAAAATATTTTTTGGAATTATTTAATCGACAAATTATAAACTTTTAATGTCGTTTTACAATGTCGTTAAATAATGTTGTTGCTCTGTAAATAGAAAAAAAGTTAAGTTAAGTGAAATTAAAGAAATATATTCTTTACATGTATTTACCTGTATCTATTTATTTATATCTCAGGTCAAACTTTGATGTTAATGTTTTCTCCAGGCTGAAACTATACCTCGAACAGTTCAAGATCGGTTCCTGTGTGCTGAACTCTGAGCTGCCGGCTGCAGTGAGGTGCTTGTCAGTGGACCAGTTCAACAGAGGAAGGTATCAGATCATCGTCGCCTCGGACGAGAAGGCGCTGGAGAAGCCAGACGGTGGTCTGCTGCAGGGTGAGGAGTTGGGGCGGAAAAGGGTATGTTTTGAAAATAACTTACAATTTTCTTTTGCAAAAGGGTGTTAATTTGAACCCCTTCCCTTCCTTCCTTCCTTTCAGCCCTTAGTAGTCCACTGCTGGACATGGGCCTCCCCTAATCGACGCCACGCCACCTGGTCCTGGGCCCTCTGAATCCAACGGTTTCCCGCTGCTTGATCTTGACCCCAGTGTTCAGTAATCATAGGGTTTTGATGTATTCATTTACTCGTGTTTACAGTTCCTTATATCAAGGAAGCTTATGTGTCATATCTATCTGAGGTTCCCTCACACCTCAATTTTTGTGGTTGCATCAGATTCAGAAGTCTCACCATATTTTATGAGGTGCAGATCTAATGAGGTAGTTCCTCATTGTCAGGTGGTCAGTCCATGTCATAAATTGCAGCCTGCAAGGTTTATCAACTGGTATCTATTGATAGACACTGAGGCATAAATAGACAGGAGAGGAGACATAAATAACTTGGCCTTCATTAGTTAAACCCTTAAAATTTGTTGTCACTCTCTTCAAATTATTTTCTGTCCAATAAAAGTTACAAATGAATAATTAACCTAATCTTGTTAAATCTTTACAGCAAAAGTCGAAACGGAAACGCGACAAGGAGTCGGGCGTGTCCCGCGGCATAGACTTCCAGCACGTCTCCAACGTCATCAACTTTGACTTTCCTCTGGACGTCAACTCTTATGTGCATCGAGCGGGCCGCACTGCGAGAGGGAACAATGAGGTGAGTTTCCTTCCTCTTCCTCCTTCCTTTCAGCTTCCTTGCAGTCCACTGCTGGACGGGCCTCCCCTAATCGACTCCACCCGGTCCTGGGCAACAGTATCCTGCTGTCTTCTTCACCTGTCAGAGGGCGGAGGGAGAAGTGAGATTACTGAGCTGTAATTATAAAACTTTTCATACGTCATACGTTTTTATAGATGACCGACTGATTAGTTGTTGCATGCTACGTATAAGTTTGCTCTTGACGTTGAAAGAAATAAGTTTTTTATATTTATATTATTACAAACTTGTTAATTGGTGTGTTTATAACTTTGTAGGGGTCAGTGCTGTCATTTGTGGCGATGAAGGAGAAGCCACTGATGGAGGCAGTGGAGGACCATCTCTCAAAAGGATTCAACGGGCAGAAAGTTATACAGTGAGTTCATTTGATAATCTTATATTTGACAAGTATATCTTTATACTTCAGTTTGTTCATTTCTTTGTATAAAGTAGACTCGGTTCATAACCGATTCTTACGGCCGCACTCAGAGACGTCATTTAACGTAATGTTCATTAACAAACAAATTCAATCGTCTTTATTCGTATCGACATAAGTGTCATCGTTATTTTCATAATGAACCATTAACGTTGATGAACGTCTCTGAGTACGGCAGTTAGTGTATTTTCTTTGATATGCGGCTGAGCAGAAATAAAATTTGAGTCTTGTCATTCCATAGTCAGCACAGGGAGTCTTCATGTGGAATTACAAGTGTGTAACTGTAACATAAATGTTCCTAAGGACCCGACCTTATGTGGGTTCGTAGACTGCATGCCTTTGAGAATATTTTTTGGAGAACATTGAAACATGCAGATTTTCTTACAATGTTTTCCTTAACTGTTACAGCAGGTGATACAGCCACAGAGTCACAGTAAAGTTGAAGTGCACATTTAACAGACATTGGTGTGTCTCACTGGGAATGGACCACTGCCCCTTGATTATGGGGTCGAATCCTTACCCTCTGGGCTGTCATGACTTTAAACTTGGAGTGTGAAACACTGATCTGTCTGGTGGCTGGTGCCCATTGGGCTGTCACCACTTTGAACTGGGCCCTGATTCTGTATGACCATTCACCCTCGTATCGCGCCAATGTCACGACATTTTGGACCTTTTATCACGGGTATGACACATCTTACCCGTAATAAAAAGTCAAAGAAAGCGTAAAAGTCAAGTATCGTGACAATCTATTGTGTGCATTATAGAATAGACATTGAGGTTCTATGTCGTGGCGGGTTCATGAAACGACGCTGGTTTGATGTCACACGATATCGGCACGAAATCTTTTGGGACTTAGTGAATCAGGGCCCCGGCAGTGTGAACGGATACGTACTCGTATTGATGTCATCGTGTCCGTGTCCGGCGCAGGAAGTACGAGTTCGCGCTGGAGGAGGTGGAGGGGTTCCGCTACCGGTCGCGCGACGCGTGGCGCGCCGTCACGCGCATCGCCGTGCGCGAGGCGCGCCTCAAGGAGATCAAGCAGGAGCTGCTCAACTGCGCCAGGCTGCAGGTGACCCCGCTGAGACTACGCCGTTCGTTGCACGGATTGTGCCCATACCGTCACAACTTATTCCGATTGTTATTGTTAAGTTGTGATGGCAGTAGCGGTGACAGCCCGGTGGCTTAGAATTCGATCTCGAATCGAGGGGTCCGGGTTCGAATCCCAGTGGCACGCACCAATGACCTTGTAAAGAAAGTTATGTGCGCTTTATAAAATTGAATATCACCTGCTGTTACGGTGAAGGAAAACGTCGTAAGGAAACCTGCATGCCTGAGAGTTCACAAAAAAAAATGTTCTCAAAGGTATGTGAAGTTCACCAACCCGCAGTAGGCCAGCGTGATGGACTAAGGCCTACATCCCTCTCATTGTGATAGGAGACCCGACCCTGTCAGTCAGTACCCATTAATGACCCACTACATGACTCCACTTTTAATGGCGGAGGTGTGATTTACTATTAAAAGTAAATGATTTGCTATTCCTAAAAAAAAAGAAAAGAAAAGAAAAGAATGCCTTTATTGTTGACATGAGACATGAGAAAGATGTCACAAAAATTATAATAAGTTCAGAACAGTCTACCCTATGCGGGCATACAATAATTATGTGTTAAAAGTGCTTAATTTTATATTATACGAAAACGAACTTTATCTCTAAAAAACACACACCCCCACATGGATTATCATCCATCTTATTCTGAATAGGTACTGTTACATGATGACACCATTAGAACATATCACTTTGATGAACGACTAATCTTCTCTCTGACCGTCCCCGACCACCCCAGACTCGTGCACCGACCGAAACACCGTCTAACCCTCACCCAATCCGCAGGGTTACTTCGAGGAGAACCCCTCGGAGCTGGCGGCGTTGCGGCGGGACAGGGCGCTGCACACGGTGCGCGTGCAGCCGCAGCTGGCGCACGTGCCGGACTACCTGCTGCCCGCCGCGCTCAGGAGCGACGAGCCGGAGCCCGAGGCGGAGGCCCCCGCCCCCGCCCTGCCCAAGAAGAGGAAGACCGACTTTGGCAGCGCTAAGCGGCATAAGTATCAGGTAAGGTTCTTTTGTTTATGTGTCCGACCTGACGACCCAAGTGGCGCGGTGGTTGAGACACCGGTGCGCTGCGCGGAAGCTCCTGGGTTCGATTCCCAGCAGAGCAAGGATTTGAATGATGAATTTGAATGTCTGTTTCTGGTCTGGGTGTGTTGTGTTATTGTCTTGTGTGTGTCCATGGCGCCCACGACACAGGGAATCCTAGTATAGGGCTGTGAGTGTGAAGCGTTATTTATTTATTTATGTATGTTATATTGTGGATTTTATGATAAACTAGCTTACGACTTCATCTGCTTTAGATGTGGTCGAGAGGAAAATAAAGTGAATCCCGTTCCAAACCCACCAAAGATCAGTGAAATTCACAGTCAACAGGCGATGACTTTCAATAAAATACGAAACACGTCTTCCATCAATTTTGTTAAAGAATATTTATGCATATGAAGTAGATTGGACCAAGGAATCACAATTGTCATACAACTTTGCCCCCGTATTTCACCCCCTAGAATATCCGAAAATGTCCTGAAATCTCCGCCTACGTCATACAAAAAATACACCCTCCAAGTTTCAGGTTTTTACGATCAGCGGTTTAGGCTGTGCGTTGATCTGTCAGTCAGTCATTAAGGAAACAGAATGTTGTGTGTATAGCAGATATTTCTTATAGCTTAGATAATTTTTGCTGACCACATTATATTTGAAAGGGTTTTATTTTTCATTTCAGGCACGACAAAGCGACCCACTAAAAAGCTTTGATCTAAAAAACCTGAACAGCAAAACGAGCACAACCGCAGGAGACACGTAGCGTAGCAGCGCCCCTTGTTAGTATCCGAAGAACCTATTATTATTCAGAAGACCTGTCACATTCATTACGAAGAGACATGCCAAGATTTTTATACTCGACTGTAATTTTATACGATGAAATGTTTCAATAAACTGTGTCTTATGTTGTGTTTTTTCTTTTGTACAGTGTGCGAGGAATCGGGTCGGGTATAGCGGTTGATGTGGTTAGTGTATATGGTTAGTACTGCGTTATGACTGCTGGGGTGCGTGCTGTGGCTATTAGGCTATTAACACGCTGCTCCGCATCACGCAGCGTTGTGCGGGGATGCGTGATCTAGCGTTGTATATAAGTACATATTTCCATTTGTATAGAAAACGAGCACACTCTAAACGCGCACACGCGTTCATGCGGAGCAAGCACAGGCTAGATCACGCATTCCCGCGCTACGATGCGTGATATGGAGCAGTGTGATATTCGCCTTATGATTGATACCTAGGTGTGACTAATGAGATACAATGGGGTTATCATAGAAATAGGAAGTAGATATAACGGCGATGTGCGTGGAGTAGGCGTTTTGCTCAACTGAGCGCACATTAGCTCATTCTGTCGCTCTCATCGCAAAAAGTGAGTGATAGAATGAGTTTAGGGCGTGAACGTTGTTGGCTGAGGGAGCTACAATGGATTCGGAACTAATATATCACTGTTGCCGTATTTACTTCCTTATTCTATGGGAGACTAACTAACTCGAACCTTTTGAGTCGTCCCAGAGTTGTGAACAATGAAGTTACACTCATGGTCGCAAGAGATACGACATAATATGGTCGGTGAACTAGGTTAGTATTTGTTTGTTTTGAAGTAATATATGTTATATATTTAAAGCAGTCGCTTTTTCGGTTTTATTTCCATTAGGGCTTGGGGGGGTTTGTCTGATATATTTTTTGTTGCAATGGAATGCTTTTGTTTTTATTTGTTTGCTTGTGAGCATGAACATAGTTTTTGAAAATACATAAGAAATAGTAATTGACTGGGTGACTGATATAGATATTGTAGAACTTGCCTGAAGTTTTTCCAAATTTTGTTATGAAAACAAATTTTTAGCTTTTGTGACTTCATTTTTTTTAATAAAGACGATGTGTAAATCTAATGGCCTGGTCGCCCCTTGGATCGGTGTGGAACAATACCCGAGAAACTAAAGTTACATACATCCAAAAATACTTATCTATGTATTGCAAAGCATGCACTGGAGTTCCCTAAAAAGTAGATAGTCCTTTCAGATATTTCATATCACGAATAGGTTAATGAGAAAACGTGCGAAATGCTCCGTCCTGTGCAGGATCAAAACACATTTGAAGAAGTTATTTACAAAATATCAAGTAAATTTTTTTACGTACGTTTTTGCCTCGTATGTACCTGCAAACTTTCGAACGGTCTTCCGGCTGATGTATTCCCGCAGGACTGTGACACGGGGTTCTTCAAGAAGGGCATAAAAACCGGCAACGCACTGGCGACCCCTGGTGTTGCACGTGTCAGTAGGCGACGGTGACCACTTACCATCAGGTGGCCCGTCTGTCTGTTTGCTTGCTCCATTTATAAAAAAAAAATTAGCACCCTTGTTCACCTACTCCTGCTCAACGACAAACAACAGTTGTATGCAATTCAGATTAATTAATTAATTGCTTATAAGGTTTTCGGGAACTATCAAGTAACAAAATGTGCGTAATATTAAAAACGAAAGTGGCCTGAAAATGCTATACTTAGTGCTATAATGTGCATAAGTTTTTTACATTTCTTATTACTTTTCAATTTGGCTGTTGCTAGTCGTCCGCTAAACGCATAAATAAAAATAATCAAAAAAGTCTTAGTCTATAGTTTATTCGTTTGGCGGACGACTAGAAACTTCTTTACAATTTTAAACCGCGCAGTATGTACTAACTTTTAGTCCTAGTCACCTTGGAAATAGCTCGCTTTTTCTGAAATTGAAACAAAAATACTGCCAGAATTCTCACTCAATTTATAACTACGCATTGTTATTTGTTGAATTTCAAATGAAAGGACCGCGCAGTACGCTAGTCCTACTATCAAAAATTACACGTAAGACGTATCCCACTACGAGATAGTCACAGACTCGCGGATTCCAACCGGAGTGCAATGGTTGGTGCCAGCCTGGGGCAACCGCCTTCGTGATCACGGTACACCCTACGCAAGGTTAGTATGGCGTCATCCACCCGCCGGGGCCTTATATACCTGCCCTAGGAAATCTTAACAGCGTGATCTAGATTTAGGCACAGTGACATCTATTGACGTTATGTGGAAAGTCAGTAAAGATTACCATTATAAAAATTGTATATAGTAATAATTAGGTTTCTAAGTTTAATTTTGATTGTTTTAATTATTACGCTCTAGAATAAATTAATTTTAATAATGTCTTAATAATTGTTTTTGAAATTTTTAACGACTTGATTAGTAGGTACTCATTTTGTGGCTGAATGTTAATCATGACCTAATAGAATTTGATACTGAATGTTTTTCTCTTAATTAAATTTGTCTAAAGAAATTCAGAATGAGAACTGTACCTATTTTTTTATCTATCAATAAATCATGCGCAACAAAATAAAGCCGTGTGGTTCTAACCAATTAGTTTACTTACGTGTATTCGTATAAAATTACACTACAAACATGTAAATAACTACATACATCTGTATCAACTATGTAGATTAATTTGGTATCTTTTCTACTACTTAGGTACTATCTGTTGTACCTACTTAAATATTTTTAAGTTTATTTTTTATGTCTCGTTATTCTTGTGCCAACATTAATTTGATAAATAAAAGTAAGTTTCATTTTCAAACTTTGTTTAATTTGTAAAGATTTCTAAACAGATTTGGACTTTCTTCGTTTCTTGCGAGGTTCCTTCACCATCGTCTTGGAGTCGCTGAAGGCCCTTCTGAGGGACAAGGTCTGGTGTAGCACGGAGCCTGTGGTCGAGTCGGTGTCGGGGAGCGGTCGGTTCAGGTAGTAGCCGTAGGGGCCCATCTCCCGACGTTGCCAAGGGCTGTTTGTGATCCTGTCAAAAAGTTTTATAATGAGAATGTTTCAAGGACAATTTACTTTTATAAAAGTAGAATTTGTTCATACAATATCCCAAGAAACTAGGAATTTTTCAGTGTTATAAATTTATCCGGAAAAGTGAAAGTGCCTAAAACGTAAATGGTTACAATTTGTCTGGGTGAAATATCCGTTATCTTCCTATGTACATGTGATGCCTATGTCTGTATTTTTAAATCCTTAAATTAATGTTATACTTTCGTCTAGCAAAAGTGAATTCTCCACGAAACGTTTCGCGCGAATTCATCGCGGGTTTTTCGAGATACTAGACACCAATTAAACTTTATCCAAAAGGGGCGAATTCACCGCAAAATGTTTCAAAATATGCGCGAATGCACTCCACTCGCGCGGAGACGCAGCTGTCACGCATGATACGTTCGAGAGAATCGTGGCGTGCTCGCTCCTTCTGGATTAGGCCTCATTATTAGATGTAGGTATAGAGGAAAAGACAGATAAGAAAAGACGATAGGCATGAATTTAGATGAAGGTATGATATCAGCATTCCCACCAATAGCCTACCTGCTCCCTTCTAAATAAGTTCCCCATACGAAGGTACCGTACCATATCATAAGTGGTGGCGGCACTGGTCGCGGCCGCGTCTGTATGTACACGCACATTGGTATCGCGCCGAACATCCATATGATCCACTGTTGCATTATCTTCTGACTTTGTATATCCTCGTTTGACAATACTACGCTTTCGTCCTGTGAAGAAGAATATAGGTACCTACACAACAGCGAATAAGAGACTAGCAATCATTCGTGATAGTGATAGACAGCGGTGGTAGCCCAGTGCCTGAGAATTCGACCTTTTAATCATGGGGTCCAATGACTTTGTAAAAAAGTGATGTGCGCTTTATAAAATTAAATATCACCTGCAGTTACGGTGAAGGAAAATATCGTGAGGAAACCTGCATGCCTGAGAGTTCAAAAAAATGTTCTCAAAGGCATGTGAAGTTCACCAACCCGCAGTGGGCCAGCGTGGTGGACGGCGGGCTACATCCCTCACATTGTGAGAGGAGATCCGACCCTATAGTGCCTCATTAATGGGTTACTGACAATCACTCCCGAGGCGAATGCCCATTGTAAAATGGAGTTTGGAGCTCGTAAGTAATTGCTGCAGATGGCTGAAGCTACGGCCTTCACGGTCCATTCAAGAGCTAGGACTGGCCAACCAGAGGAAGAAGAAGAGGAACACGGATATGGAAAATAAGAACTGACGTTATTGTAATGGAGGTAATACAGAAAAGATTCATAAGTGGTATAGTTTCATTTTATTATGTCATTTTCGCTATTATTTTCCTTAAACTGGGAGGTCAAGTCGCCAATCTTAGTTGTTATCGTTAGATAGAAGTCGTTGAACCCTGTTGCGAGGTCTGTCGAACCATTTAAAGACATTAAACAGGGGTTGTACACGAGAAAATAGAATCTAAGCAGGTATACCAATATGCCCTAAGAAGGCTTTGTGTTCTTACACATACCGATATACATAATTTTAAAATAACTTACACCGTCGTAGCAGTACTCCACGAATAACTTCACGATTCCCACGATCATGACCCAGAAGTGGAGACTGTATATCACCATCCATAGAAACAGTAGATTCTGTAAATAATTTGGTGTTAAATTGCTACTCACAAATATGAGTCTCATAACTTGCCCTACAAGATATCTACTTATAGTAGTTTTGAGATGAAAATGAGAATTTACGTCGACGCGCGCTTCCTTATTATATAGCAGAAATGTGTACTTAAATAATAGAACAATAGAGATGAATATGCTGTAGGTGGTGGTCGCGTCGCGTCACTTCGACTCTGCGCCAGTGTGAGTTGAGCCTAAGAGATAGTCCGGCTTTCTGTATCAGGAGTGTAGGAATAGTCAGGAGTAAAATCCACCTGCAGGATCAGCTCCCATAGCGGTACACGTCTGAAGATGAACCGTCTGAAGAGCGCGGCGAGCAGACGGTGCGCGAGGGCGGCGGAACCCATCGCCCAAAGCGCTGTCGGAACCATGGAGAAGCTGCTGTCTCCACATCTCGCCCAGTCGATCAGCTGTAATGGTGTTTAGAGTAGATTGCAGAGCTCGAGAAGTAGCTGAGGTAGCTTGATGAATGGTCGATGAAATAAAATGTCATGGGTACTGAAGCACCCAGTCGCCTAGCAGGCAATTTACAAAGCTAATGGTCGGTACTTGGCGACAAAATACGTAACGAGGATATTCGTAGAAGAAGGAAGGTAACAAAAGTTAAAGCTTGCAAATTGAAGTGGTAATGGGCTGGCCACTTCGTTCGAAGGACCGACAACCCATGGGGTAGAAAGGTCCTCGAATGTCGACCGCGTCTACGCAAATGAAGTACAAGCCGCCCTCTGACCAGGTGAACTGATGACCTGAGGAAGACGCCAAGATACCGTTGGATTCAAAGGGCCGGGCGTATTGGCGTTGATTAGTCGAGGCTCATGTCCAGCAGTAAACTACAAAGGGCTGAAAGGAAGGAAGGAAGAGTAGTGAAGATAAAAGATTGACCTATTCATGGGGACTGATCAATCTTGAAACTATGGAAGGTATTTTGCACGGAAAGGAAATGCCTTTAGTAACTATCTAGAAGATATTTTAAAATAATTTGTAGCAAATATCAATGAGGATTTCTGAGATATCTTACGTGATGTCCCTCATATCTGAAATAATTGCCTATGGATTGCAGCACCATTACAAATATTGTGAAATCATCTGTTCAAGATTTAAAATAAAGGTTATCTAAAATTTTGTAGGAACTACTGTTTCATTTCTATTTAAATTTAATATGATGCATATTTCTCGATTTATAATATTTCATGTTTACTAAAATTAATTGACACAAATTGTGACGTTGTCTTTCAAAGACTTCAGAGTAAATTGTATTTTTTTTCGTTCATGGTTTTACTGTTTTTATATTGACAATTTAAAACATTAGTATTTGCTGGGGAGCCCAAGGATTTTCTCCTTTCATCCATATTTAGCACCCCGAGCTAGTTAGAAAGTAGTCATGTATTAAATAGCATCTCACACAGTTACAACTAATATAAAATTATTAAAATAAAATTTATACTGTCCTAATTCCAGCGATTTTCTAATGTATATTTCTCTACATTTTTTGGTTTTACTGTTGTAGTGAGAAGTACTGAAAAAATATTAAAAGGCTCGGTAGACAATTTTCAGGTTCGTAAATAAGAAACATTGAAACAAAAGTATGTGTAGGTATAAAGAAGTTTATTCAAATAATCCTGAATTAAACAGACTACAATAAGTTAGACAATGACAATAAAATTGATTTATAAAATCATTCCGGCAGGTTTCGTCAGGAACATCAAGTTGATATCAGTAACAACAAATTTTACAGTTTAAAACCAAACTCATTTTGTCATATTAAATTGGAAGCAGTAACATTAGATTAGTAGCAGTATCATTAGTTTAGTAGCAATAGGTAACATCAGATTGGTAGATTTCTCATAGCAGATCGGTTGCAGTCACATTAGATTGCCAGCAGTAGTATTAGACTGGCAACAGTAGCACAGAATTGGTAGCAGTGTCAATAAATTTGACGTTATAAAGCTATCAAGCTCTTCCAAGGGCAGGTTTCGTCATAGAGAACGTCCTTGTGGTGTGACAGAGCCAGAACAACCGCCGCCGGCGTCCTGTGGCCCGTCGCAGGAACATCGGGTACGCTGGGAACATAACATGTCAGTAATATTATCAACTGCTACGACCACCACGGCTATAGTTCGGTGGCTAAGCTAAGAAGTCGCGGTCTGGGTCTGAATCCCAGTGGCAAGCACCAATGAGATTATGTTCGCTTTACCAATTTAAAGAGAGGGAAAATATCGCGAGAAAACACATGTTTATGACTTCTCCATTATGTTTCCAAAGCTATAAGTAGTCCACCAACTCGCATTTGGCTAGCATGTGGAGTTGTGGACTTCATCTTTCCCAATGTGTGCGGAGACCCGACCCTGAAGTGGTAGAGTGAACACACTTGAGATAATAAACTGTAGTAGTCTCTCCAATGAGTTTAGTGTGAGTTTGCCATGAGTTTTTATCACAATTAACAGATTTTGTTTTAGACAGTGGCATCGTCAGATGTGGTTTTACTGATTACGGAACGAGAATAAGGTTTCTTTCGTTTTTGGCACCTGGTCCACACTGAGAAATCCGTCCCATTTCCAAGGCGAGGCAAAAGGAATTCCACTCCACCATTCCAATGTTTGCAGAGAGCTGCTAAAAGCCTATGTAATCCAATATAGTCCAATTTTGTCCCGTTTGTTGTGATTATTCTTTTATTATGCTGTTAACTGTTGCCTAATAACACCAATAAATTTGTGGAAGTAGAAGCGGTAGAAGTCAACCATCCTAACCCCATCCAGAAATATCCTGACATAAAAGAATCACCCTCCTAAAATATCCCGGCGCAAAAGATCACCTTAACGTATGCTCGGAGTTTTTCGATAGCATCAGCGGTGGTCTCGCTGGACTGGCCGAGGAGTCGCACGCACTTCTCCGGGCCCTGCGGCGCGCAGTCCGGGGGCCCTGGAGGCCCAGGGGCGGCGGGGTCGCGGGGGCCCAGCGCCCTGCACACGCGGCTGGCGGCCCGGCTGACCTCCACCGACGATGCGCGCCGCGGTGACACACCAACACTCTAGTTAACAGTATCCGATCTACAGATATGGTACAACAGTGGTAATAGCATTGAAATCAAACTTGAGAAAAAGTAGGTGAATTGCGGCTTAAGGCCATTAATACGTTTTAAACTCATTTAAAAACTCAATTATTTGATAAATAACTACTTTCTGGTGTAATTGATTCTTCAGACGATCTTTTTTTAAATTGAAATCGAGTAGCAAACAGGCATGCAGGCCACCTGATATTGATGATTCACATCAAAAGTCTTACAGGGTAGAAAATGTAAAAATCCTATCTGAGGTCGTGTGTTGGTTTGTGCTACTCATAAGGACTATGACTTAATGTGATGAAGACCCCGGCTTTGCCAGCCAGATTTGTCCCATCGTTCCTATCTCTTGTTTCCTTTTACAAAGAGGTTATGTCGCAGGAGGAAGCTGCGGAGGGAGAGGGAGACGACCTCTGACCTATCAATCCACAATAGCACCAGGAGAGCAGGGTGTCAGTGAAACCTCCACGCCCTCCTCCAACCTACATGAGCGAGGTCTAGGTGGACGGAGGGGCACTCACCGCTGTATCCACAGGCCTCGAGTTCCTGAGAAGACTCCAACTTCTACCAATCTAGAGGCCTAGAAAATTACGCTTAGTTACGTATGAGCCTCAGTGGTCTGGACGTGCGTCGCATTGGGTGCGCTGGGCGCGTGTCCCCGCAGCCGCTGGTGCACGGAGGCCACGAAGCTGTTGACCTTGTCCAGGGTGTGATGGAGGCCGCGGGAGGCGCGCTCGTGCAGCTCGGCCTGCCTGGCGCCACCGGCGGACAAATTACAAATAATATATTGTTTTATATCTATCTATCATGAGCATCAGCCTACGCCCGGGTGGACTGATGACCTAAAAAGAGAGCCATAAATCGTTGGATTCAAGGATTAGGGACCGGGTGGAGTGGCTTCGATCATGGAGGGCCATGTAGGAATAATCTATTATCCCTTCAAATCGAGCTGGAAGTAGCAAACAAGTGTGCCGAAACCAAAGCAGTGTATTGATCTCGATTATAATTATATTATGATGATTGTCAGTAGGCTACAGTGATCACTAAACGTCTGATCTCACGTTTACTACTTCTCTTTAGTTTTTAAGGACATGTTTTGTGTTGTGATTAACACTAAGGACGCTGACTTCGGCTTTCAGTGTATTCAAATTTCTATCGTTTGAATGAGCGTGTTTCTATCATGTGTGAGCCCACGGCACACAGGGATCTACAGATTGGGGCCATGAGCTTAACAAAGCGTAATTTACCTAATTACTTATATAAAAACCTGAAACATGAAAACGTGACGTAAATGTCCAATTTTAACACTAACCACTGTTCCAGATACGGCATATTGAACCTCTGACAGTACTGTTTCCTGACGTAGTCCGCGTAGCACAGCGAGAGGAACCAGCACACAGTGATGTGGATCTGGGGCTGCTGCTGGCGGAGGAACCTGGTGAGCGGCCCCAGGGGCACGATCTCCGACTTGCCGCCGAGGAGACCCGCTGTCGTGATCTCGAGGAGCATGCTGGGACTCTGAAATTCGTATTTACATACTGTCAGAAGGAGTTTGGAGCACGCAAGCGGTTGTTACAGATGGCTGAAGCTACGGCCTTCACGGTCCACTCAAGAGGCTGGCTAGCGTAAAGGAAGAAAAAGAAGAACACGGTAATTGAAAGCAAGAAGTGTCATTATTGTAATGGTCGTAATATAGAAAGGATTCATAAGTCGTTAATTTTTTCCCTACAGGTTCCTACAGGTTTTGAGTTTGCATCCTACTACTATTATAAATGTGAAAGTTTGTGATGATGGACAAGGTTTCTTACTCTTTCATTCATTAACGGTTTTTGATGAAATGAGCCTGGATTAGCATATAAAATACTTTTTCTCCCTGTCTGGAACAAGTTCTAAAGTCCGCGCGACCGAGGTCGCGGGCAAAGTCTAGTGTTATACAAAAGTAAGACACGAGTGTGCAAGCAACCAGATTTTATTTGGCTGTTCCAGGTTATAGTAAATTTTAAAACACGTTTTGGGATTGTGAGGGGAGGAGGTTATGCTACTTCTGCGATTAGCGTGGTCCTAACACCTTCCCCCCAAACATGCTTTCCAAAATGACACATTAGAATCTTGTTTCTTGGTGGGAGCTGTTAGATTGTGTGCGAACCACCACCGTGCGAGCCACGACTATGTCATCACTTGAACGGATGAAAACGTCTCCAAAAATTGAACCATTCACCATGAGAACCATATAACTCGTAATTTAACGTTCACTTACATCTTTAATAAGGGTGTCCAGGTAGTATTGGAAGAATCGCATGGAGCACACCCACAGGTGAACCATTAAAGCCAGCATACCCATGATCATAGTTGACTGTGAAACAAATAAATTACTAGATCACTACGAGTATCTATAGGCAAAGGAACTAAAAGTCACGTCTCATTCTCCTATCGATTTAAAAGTCAAAAGTAAAGTGCCAAAATGAATTATGCATAATTTTAACACCAGAAAGACGGGAAAATTTACCAAACTACAAACAGACGGTTAGTCAAATGACTAAATGTGTTGAAATGCCGCGATAACAAATTTAATATAAAAAAAGAATTTGAAAAAGAACTAGGGCCCGAGAGCCGTGGGAGCGACTTCGGGTTATGTGGGATTCTTAACCACTAAAACCCTCTCGGTGGCCTTTCTCTGCGCATGTGAGGGAGCTCCGGGATCTCCGGTGGAACGCACGAAGGGATTTAGTATCATCTCCCCTCCATCTTCCGATGTGACGACGATGTGCAGCCACACGTATCGCCGTCCTTACCGGGGTTAGAACTAGGCCCTAGAGGAGACGCCAGTCACTCACAACCAGGATCTTCTCCATCGCCGTGACGCGCACGTGGTCGCCAGGCTCGAACAAAGTCGCCTGCAGCTCGTTGTACAGGAACAGCGCCGCCGCGCTGGCGAACACCACCGTGGGTCCCATCCCCCACACCTCCCCGTTGCAGCTCAGCCATTTCGCCACCGACTCCAGTTGTGATTCGGAAAGATTCTGTTCGGTTTTGGGCATTTAAGGGTTTGTTGTATAAAGTTTTTTTTATTTATTAGGAGTTACCCATTCCCCACAGCGGTGATAGCCCAGTGGCTTAGAATTCGACCTCGAATCGAGGGGTCCGGGTTCGAATCCCAGTGGCACGCACCAATGACTTTGTAAAAGAGTTATGTGCGATTTATAAAATTAAATATCACCTGCTGTTACGGTGAAGGAAAACATCGTGAGGAAACCTGCATGCCTGAGAGTTCACAAAAAAAATGTTCTCAAAGGCATGTGAAGTCCACCAACCCGCAGTAGGCCAGCGTGGTGGACTAAGGCCTACATCCCTCTCATTTTGAGAGGAGACCCGACCCTGTAGTGGGTCATTAATGGGTTAAAACAACAACCCATTCCTGGGGTTATCAAAGGCAGTTTACCATTCCTGTATCTAACATCCGCCGGGTCTCACCTAAGCGTTAGTTAGTAGTTATTTTATGACTCATCCTTCGCGGATATTAATAAATCAAATATTTAAGTATAGATAAATAATGTAACTCTATCGAAAAGCTGTAAGAATTTGTCTCGAGTGCGTGATTTCACCCTGGCTGTGGCCGATCCTCAACTTTCTTTCTTTCTCACGCACAACCCTGCTGCTTGAGTAGATCGCAAGCGATTGAAGAGGTTAAGCAACGTTGAGCGCAGTCGTACCTGGTAGGGTGACCGCTAGGGGCGAATAGGGTATTACGGCCTATGTCAAAAAGCTTTTTGTATGAATTCGTAAGTCATAAAAACCCATAAAAAATTGGAAAAAAATTTTTGCAAACAAATATTATGTAAAAAAAGACTTTTCAATTTGAATTTCAAAAATCCCCGCGAAAACACGGTCTCGGCCGTCTCGGCGCTGCCGCCATGCTTGTGACGTCACTCGCAGTGTAAATACATCTCAGTAAAGGAAGAAAGTTAAACTCCATTGTTTATTTACACTGCTAATGACGTCACGCCGATAGCTTGCATGGCGTATAGCGTTTTTGACATTTGAAAAACAGATTAAAAAACCTGAATTTTAAAATTGAAATAATAAATGTATACTACATTTTTTAGAAGAGAAATCACCATTTTTCACTTGCTTTTAACAAAATCTATCAATATTACATAATTTTGGATTTTTCCTTGCATGGTGCGAAATACCCTATTAAAATGATCTCTTCCGTGCTTCGCAGGGCACGTTAAACCGTCTTTCCTGGTTGTTATCTATAGAACAGCAGTGTTATAATTGGCTAATCCAGCGTGAAACATTCGCAATGACGTTGTCGATATGCCTTCGCTGCCTTCAGGCTCATTGAGATGGGAATACCTAGCTACAGGTCTGGTCCTTTTAAGAAGTCTTTTCTTATACGGTAATGTAGAAATATTTGAAAAAACCTATCCTATGTAAGAACACAGGATAGGCTTTTCAAAAACTATTACTTAACGCTCTTTGCTTGCTAAATGGGTACTCGTATAAACTTACGCAATGTGTGTTGAAGCTTACGGATTTGTCCGCCATACATACGCCAAAGGCAAGTTGAGATATCTATGTCCCAGAACATTTTCCCCCAAACTTCTTTAGATCATGGTGTCCACGGGATGATTTGCTTTGTAAACGATTTCAGTAGGTACTGCTACTTCATTTTTTGTTTGAATTTTATAATATCAAAAAACCAGTGGGCAGGCTATTTAAATTTTCAGTGTCATTTTTGACATGCAGTTGACATCTGTTTACAGGCAAAAAATATTGTTGCAGTGCAAACTTTATTTTTAAAACTTTTCATAGAAAAATGAAAGCCATTGTTAGTCGAGTCTCAAGTCGAGAATCGATTTTTAGTGTCGTTTTTCTAACACCGGTTACTTTATAAAAACATCAAATTTAATTTTTAATCGTAAAACACCGGCAACCTCGCAGCACTCACTAGGTAGCTAACACCATAAGCAACAACTTTTGTTCTACGACTTTTGGTAATTTGTTAATTTTTAATTTCATACAAAAATATTTATTAATTTAATTTCCCGCTTGAATGTTTCTAACTCTACAAGATATACATATATTGTGGACCCCAAATAAATGTTTTCTTTCTCTCTGTCTTTCTTTCTTTTTTGACTTGGTAGGTTTCAATAACTGATCTTCGGTTCAGAATTCCAAACATCCAAAGATCGACAATCGAAAGGAAGATAGGATATGGATGGGTTGTATCGTCCTTGAAGCATAGGGGCAATGATATCGTAAAATCAATAAAAAACCACATTTGAAGGCAAATGTTCAGACGGACCTGTGATGGCTGACACAGACCACATCTAACCATTTGGAAATTTATTTCTATAATAATAACTACACACGTCTACCACAACACGACTATACATTTAGTTTAACATGACGTAACGTTCCCATAACATACCTATAGTTTCCAAAATATACATTTACCAAAAATTATAAAAAATAAATTCGCATCCAAGTAAAATATAGCAAATGCTGGGTATATGAACTATATTTTTGTATATTTTTTATAAAAACACTTAGTTCTTAACTACTCTAACACGTTACACGATATTTATATGTTACGCCAAAACATAGTTTGATTACATTATTATAATTATTGTTAGGTATATTTAACAAATACAATACATGATCGATGAGTGTGGTCATAGCATATTGTATAATTGAAATATATATTGCATGATATAATAGAAATGCGTTGAATATACAAAAGAATATACCAATTGATAGATACATAAATAAAAAAAAATGTATTTAGTTTTGGCGTAATCATTTTATTCATATTTTAATATTAAATATTAGATAATACGTTATACATGATTAATTATACAGATAGATATTTCAATATATTTAATACACACAATACGCGGAAATAATAATTATAACATCATACATTCAATAATATTATATCAATCTTAATAAGTTTATAGCAGAACAATAGTTTTTTATTAAAAGCCTTAATACTTTTCTATCTTGGCTTAATAGCTTAAATATTATAATAGTAACAAGACATTGACTAGAAAGATAAAGACTGAGAGACATCAAATACAATGACGATTTAATAAATTCTATATAATATCGATTTACATAAAATTTCATACATACATAATTAAATCTAACTACATTTCTGTATTCATTGCCCCAGAACACAGAAATGCTTTCATCACAACATCTTTCACTCATATTGCCTTCTATATAATAATTATATTTTTACTTCCTAGACAATAATATATTATCATAATTTCCTTATATTTAAATAAAATAATATTTTTTTGTCCACTTTCTGACAATAAATACCTACCATTTTCATTATTTAAATTTAGGTAAACATTGTTCATATTATTTGCATTTTGAATAAATTTATGATTTTCTTCAAGAAAATAAGCATTTCACTTTTTATAGTCTGTCCAGCATCGTTCAATGTATGTACAGCGTAAACACTAGTCATATTTACAAATATATTTCGTTGTATACTATAATAATACTAAAATAATTATAAATATCAGTGGCATATAGTCAAATGCCTTTTTCGTCGTAAATAGGAGAACCCGCCCGATTATTTATTACTTATTACACGTTACAATTCATAATATAAAACCCTTCAGTTAAAACTAACAACAACTACAGAGGTTTAATAATATATACCTAACTATATTGTGCGGTATAACAACATGCAATTTATGATTAAAATTACCTTATCTCTATAATATATATTTGCCCAAACAAAAAATATTGGCTGTTAAGAACATGAATATTTTGAAGTACTTAGACGTCAATTTATTTTCACTAACATCGATAGCTCTACATTATGCACATTGTAAAATCTCATCGATTTTTTTAGCCTACTCTAAATTTTCTGATAAGTACTATATATTTATGACTATAATATATTTATTAGATAATATAGGATAGCTTGTAGCAATATTTTCATACTTTAGACCATACAAACGACTATGATATTGATTATTATACGTATAATAAATAGTCGTGAGCGTTACACCAGCCACTCGATGGTGGGGGGTTTGGCCTGCAGCGGCGGCGGGAGGGGCGGGGGGTCAGGTCACAGGCTGCAGAGCGCCTGGTCCGTGGGGGGTATCGAGATCTCCTCTGGTGTCTTGATTGTTCTTATTCGCTGGAATTTAAATAGTTAAAGTTTAGTTATAAAATTGCAAGATACGATAATTTACTCATAAGAAGATCGGTGATAGCCCAGTGGCTTACAATTCGACCTCGAATCGAGGGGTCCGGGTTCGAATCCCAGTGGCACGCACCAATGACTTTGTAAAAAAAAAATAATGTGCGCTTTATAAAATTAAATATCACCTGCTGTTACGGTGAAGGAAAACATCGTGAGGAAACCTGCATGCCTGAGAGTTCACAGAAAAAAATGTTCTCAAAGGCATGTGAAGTCCACAATCCACATGTATATGTGAAAACGGCACGCAGAACTCTCAGAGGAGTTCACTCACCTCACGATATTTTCCTTCTGAAAGGAGTGCGTAATGCTTAAACAGGTTCGAACGCAACTCACATGAGCCAAGCTACCGGGCGTGATGATCAGCTTGTACACGATGTACAGGGGGATGCAGGAGACGGTGGTGCCGGTCATCAGCCAGCCCACCGTGATGGACCAGGGCGGGTACGCGTACTCCGTGCCGAGCATCTCCTCGTGCGCCAGCACTGACACCACGAACAGGACCAGCAGGAACACGGGGCTGGAATGGAGAGATGCTTTTAGTTACAGAATAACTAACTGCCAACTTCTGGTGCTTCCTTGTGTTTATATCAGGGTATAATCAGAGAGAATGCACTATCACGCTAAAGCTAAAGCTAAAATTAAAATTAAAATTAAATTAAAATCAACAAAGCTATTAAAACTAGTTTTGGACGAAATAGAAAGTTCGCAATATATAATAATATCATGCTTATAAACAGCTTTAAAAAGAAATGTAGTAACGCGCGCAAAAATAAATAAATTAGTAAATTAAAACTGTGTCGAGAGTTTTTTCCTCCGGTTTTTTCTCTCTTTACCCAGAAATGGGTGGCACATTGCATAGCCGATGAGTTCGATTAGGAAAAATATTAAAATAAATAAATAATTGGACTGCTAAACGATCACAACTTATTTTAACATAATTATAATATAAAATTTAGTTTTAGTTTTTTAAGATATAATTATTGTATGCCCGCATAGGGTAGACTGTTCTTAACTTGTTATAATTTTTGTAACATCTTTCTCGTGTAACAGTCAACAATAAACGCATTCTTTTCTTTTCTAGAGCGAGAGTAAAGGTTAAGAAGTAGAGCCAGAAATTGTTTCCCTTTTGCAGAGACATATCAGAAAGGGCGTGAAAAGAGCTGGCAACGCATTGGCAACTTCCCTGGTGTCGCTTGTGTCAATATTCGACAATGACTATGTTGAATAGTTGAATGTAAGGGGTTGGAAAGTTTTCAGATTTTAAAGTTGTTAGTATTCAGCAAAGCAGCTGTGTGGCTTAGTTACAGAGGAACCAGAGCCGAGCGAGAGTAAAGGTTAAGAAGTAGAGCCAGAAATTGTTTCCCTTTTGCAGAGACATATCAGAAAGGGCGTGAAAAGAGCTGGCAACGCATTGGCAAGTCGCCTGGTGTCGCTTGTGTGATTCGACAATGACCACTCAGGTACTATTGAACAAGCTGTTAAATAGCTGAATGTAAGGGGTTGGAAAGTTTTCAGATTTTAAAGTTGTTAGTATTCAGCAAAGCAGCTGTGTCAGCGGCTTTGAGGTAAGCCAGTTGCCAAGCCAAGCTGGTCTGATTTGGCAAACTCAGTAGTCTGAAGTCTCTCTCTCTTATTCAAATAGTACATGGTAGAGCCATGAGCCAGCAGTTGTCAGAAATATTTTAGTAGAAGCATCTTTTATAGACTTCATAAGTAGCACCAGGCACACGCGAGAGGATTCCTATTCTATTGAAGGTTGGAAGCGCAAAACCATGGGTTGCAATTTGAAGCGGTCACTTTACTTGATGGAGGTAAATACATTTATTGAAGGTTGGATGTGATGTTAAAGTCATGGGTTGCTATTTGTAACTTCACTTGATGTAACGACTCTTGACATCCTGCGAGAACCGGTTTATTCTGTACATCCTGCACACTCGTCCAGCAATCGTCATCACATCCTCACCTGACACGACCAGCACGCGCGCCAGATCCAGGCCCAGAACCAGAACCGGCCTAATTCACAGTATGATTGACGGTACAAGTGAAGAACCGGGACTACTCCTATTAATAAGCCGCACTAAACAGCCACGATGACAGTCGCTGTCGAGCCTTCGGTGAGTCAGGGCCTATGACGGCGAGTCGAACTAGAGGCACGGTAAGATATAATTCTGTATTTGTAGTGGATAATAACCTGACAACCTGAGTGGCGCTGTGGTTAAGATGCCGGTGCGCTGCTAGGAGGGTCCTGGGTTCGATTCCCAGCAGAGCAGAGATTTGAATGAGTTTAAATTTCTGATCTGGGTACACACCCATATAAACATGGAGACATACACATGTGTCCATGGCCATACGACACAGTAGACATCCTACGAGTTAAACGTGAACGTTATACGAGCTGTTTTCTTCACCCTCACCTGATATACGACCAGCACGCGCGCCAGAACCAGCCGGGCTTGTGGCCCAGCATGGTCTTCACGTCCTGCGAGAAGCGGTCCACGCCGTACACCCAGCACACGCCGGCCGCCTCCGCGAATACCACGAATAGGATGGCCAGACCCGGACCGTACACGTTCAGGAGGTTCACTAGGTGGACTCCGCCCTGTGGAATGGGGTTTTTTATCGGCAAGGCAGTAAAAAAGCGGTGATAGCCCAGTGGCGAATTCGCACTCGACTGGAGGGGTCCGGATTCGAATCTCAGTGGCACGCACCAATGACTTTGTAAAAAAGTTATGTGCGCTTTATTAAATATCACCTGCTGTTACGGTGAAGGAAAAGATCGTGAGGAAACCTGCATGCCTGAGAGTTCATAAAAAATGTTTTAAAGGCATGTGAAGTCCACCAAGCACTAGGCCAGCGTGGTGGGCTAAGGCCTACATCCTTCTCATTGTGAGAGGAGACCCGACCCTGTAGTGGGTCATTAATGGGTTAGTAAAAAAGGAGATGCAGTACAGAAAAAATACAGTGCAGTTATCGAAACGGTGGTGGCGGCGCAGTGGATAAAAATTCGTTCTCTGACTAACGCGCGAAGTACTGCCAGCCTCTGAACCCGATGTAAAGCTGGATGTTTTCCATGCTCGTGTTTCAGCTGGGGAGGCATGGTTGTCGGCTTTATTTGAGGCGAACATCTTAGTCCTCAAGAGTAGCAGAGCATCCAATAGGATATTTTTCTTTATTTGAGGTTGAATGCGGGCGTCCATGGACTGCAGTGATAACTTTACATAACCCCCGGACCTCTCGAGGAAATAAATTCAAATTCTTACCCACTAAGCTATCACCGCTTTACAAATGCTACTAGGTATTACTTTAATTCAAATTCTTACCCACTAAGCTACCACCGTTTTACATAAATGCTACTATTACTTTTCCTATACTCAGCAACATTTATGAACATTCAATTTTATTACTCTTCTTTATTACACCCAAATTCATCTAATACTCGTACATTTTTATGATAAACTTTAGTTATTACTACTACAAATCATTAAACGGTCTCACAAACGATAAAACGAAGCCAAGTTCATCCGAACAATAACAGCGGCCGGGACCATCCGGCTATCCGGCTATCCGGCTGACCGGCCTATCTCCGGCGAACAATGTCGTATCTTGAGGTCGCATATCGCACTGCGTCCGTCAGCGTTTTGTTCTTTACGACTGACGGGCTTACGTTGAACCTCAATTGAGGTCGGTGATTTAGTTTCAATCGACTGCAAAAGCCGATATAGACTAAGGCAATGGGGTGAGCCTTTTTTGTGTCATCGTAATTGATTTATTAGAATTTTATGTTCCAGTGATTTATGAATGCAGAACGGCTCCGACGAATTGTCGGAAATAATTTCCAGAATAATCTAATTAAGTGACCTAAGTTCGAATTCGTTTATTGTTACTTACTTACTTACTATCTATTGGTGGAACAATATAAAAAAGTATCTCGTAACCTTCTTCTAGTCTTCGCCTTCAAGGGGAAAATATTTAGATAGATGTAAATAGATGTAATAGATGTAAGAGAGGCCGTTCGTAGCGGTTTAACAAGTTTTTAAGTAAGGCAATGGTACGCTCTTTACAGATCATAATACAACAGTAGCAGATCATTGTCTAAAACTGATTTCTACCCTTAATAAGACAAATGATGGGCATTCGCTTAGTTTAAAAAACAACCAAATATATCAGTTCAAAAACAAACACTGCTAAGAAATGACCGCCATACATTCGAGGCGAGCAAAAACAGTAGTCCGAGTTAAATGAATCCGATAAATAGCCCCGGTGTTATCGGACGGAATGTATTCATTGCATTATTCATACCCACCACTTAGGGGGATGACCGGCGAGCTCGCCTCGTAGATAGGGAACATTCATTATCACCGCCACAGCTAAGAGTTCTTGAAGCCATCAATTTTATGCGCCGACTGTCTGTCACTGGTTTAAGAGCTAGTGGAGACTCTCTTCTGACGTGTAAGGTGGAAAAAGATTGGGAATGTTGCAAAAATGAAATTGAGAAATGGATTCTTAGTTCTTTAATTCCAAAAATTTTATCACTTGAAAGTAATTATTTAGCAAATTGAAGTCCTCGATAAATCTACAAAGTTTGAACGAAATCTGGCCGTAAAAGTGGGTCAAAATCGCGCTCAAAGGAGTCGGTTACAAACAAACATACAGGTGAAGCTAATAAAAACGTGTAAAAATGATTTTTGATTAGTATAAATTTATGTAGGAGTGATAGGCAAAGGACAAAGCTATCAGAATAATAATGTAAGTAAGATTAAGCGAATAGATGAAAAGAAAAGTAAACAGAGAACTGGTTATATAAAAAAATGAATCAAAAAGTAAAATATACACAATAACGTAGTAAATAAACGAAATAATGAAAGTTTGTCAAATAGAGAGATAAAAACTTACGTAAGTAGTCGTGGGCAGGGCGCAGATGTAGATGAATAATAGCAGCACACCGACGAATATTTCGCGATGTCTGCCCAAAAGCCGCGGATATTCGTCGCACAATGCTGTTGTAATGGCCTCCAGACCTAGGAAATGTTATGATGTAATCAAACAGTGACCAATTCATTTAAAATTAATCATTGAGTGTTCAAACAATCAAGTCTTGAAGCTCCTCAAAGATCTAAAAAATGAGAAACTATTAGGTGTTCAAATTACATAAATATGAAAGCTATAAATGAAGACCTGAAAAATGTAAGTTGTTCAAAGTACAAAAACGATTAAGTTGGAATGGAATGGAATCAAGATCGTGATAAAAAAACCTAAACATAATTGTAAAGACTGTGAACTAGCGTGTCGCTGTAGGGAAGAAATAAAAAGCAGATCCAAAGATTACGAATATAATTTTTGTGTAAGTCGAAATTATTTTTTGTGTAAGTCGAAATTATTTTTTGTGTACGTAAAAATTATTGTTGTGTAAGTTAAAATTATTTTAGTGTAAGTTGAAATTATTTAAGTGTAAGTTGAGATAACACTTAACAACTGCAAGACACTCCAGAACCTTACCGCCAAAGGTGCTATCCAGGCCGAGGGTGATGAGCATGAGGAAGAAGATGATAGCCCAGAACACGGAGCCGGTCATGGTGGCGATGGCCTCCGGGTACACTATGAACACCAGCCCGGGGCCCTCGAGACCCACGTCCTCGATGCTTTTGTTCTGTACGTGCGCCATGTATCTGGGAAATTAGTTGAGAATTGAGATAATAGTTCTACATACAGACGGTAACATATTTTGAAATTCTGAAATGCGCGTTGTCATCGGTAGTGGGTAGGTTTCATCTCTAATTATTACCTTTGAAATTAGTGTACCTAATTTAAAACCTGCAAAATCCGAAATCTTGTACAAATTGCCATGGCTTTGCATTTAATTACCTACATTTATTTTGCTTTGATTTTAATTACTTATTTAAATTAGCTTCAGTATGATAACCAATTTAACTTAACTTGAATTTTGATTACTTACTCTGCTCAGCTTCTAAGGTATTTTTAAACCAGTGCATATTTCACGCGTAAACATAGGAAAAGTACCTGTTACACTACCAATCTTACCCCAAAACAGAGAAGATGACGAATCCAGCGAGGAAGCTAGTGAGGCAGTTGATGGAGGAGGTGATGATGGCGTCGCGGTAGCAGTTGTTGTTGAACTTGTTGTAGCTGGACAGCGCAAGCAGCGTGCCGAACCCGGGACCGAGCGAGAAGAAGATCTGGGACGCTGCGTCGATCCACACCTGGTAATGGATAAGGATGACTTGAAGAATGGTGGCTAAAGGAATGTTCAAGTTTGCGTTAAGCGCCCAGAAGAAACTTATGAAAATACTGACACTGAAGTTACAGTGTAAGTGTTTTTGGAATTTTATATTTAATATTTTGACATAATCAGACAATTTGGTCCAGAAGGGCTGTTCCAAAATAAGTACTTAATTTGATTTAATGTGAATTTTTAATGAATTTTAAGGAATGATTCCTCATCACCTGCAATTTCCGCTTATACGTCCAGACTCAAATTCACAGGAGTCAGATTTTCTTAACATGCAACTAAATATAAAAATTAAATCTGCAATTTATAAAGCACGAAATTATAACACAACATTTGGCATTGGTTACCTTTGAATTTTGTAATTTGTGCCATTCAGGAGTGAGATAATATCGGATGCCTTCGGTAGCCCCTGGCAGTGTTACGCCCCGAGCCAAGAGAATTAGAAGGACGACATACGGCGCCAGAGCTGTCACCCACACCACCTCGACAGAGAATGAAGATCATGTATAATATAAAAGTTTTTGAAGTACATACGCTCCATGACCGATAAGATCGCAGGTGCTTTACAACAAGAGACCGTGTTTTAGAGTTCAGTCGGTTCTAATATTTCGATATAATAATATGGCGGTCAGTTTCATTGAGTCTTCGAAGCCTTATGACCGAACTTAGCGAGACGCCATGACGCCGTCGCACGCTAATCTAAACAATTCAAATTTCTTATGGCAGTAATTGCACTTTTGGAAATTTCAATACGATTTGTGAATTCGTACTAGCGACGGCACCTTGGCGTCTCATTGAAGTTAGGCCCTTAATTTTAAAATGTGCACATCTAATGACTGGCACATTATTAAACAGAATCAAGTAATTTTCACTTACTTTCCCAGCACTGCGAACCCCCTTCCAAAGCGAGAAGTATACCAGTACGAAGACGCCGAACACACACAATGCAAGCGAAGGTTTGATGGGCCCCATGTCGTCCAGTCCGTGCGATCTATGCTGCTCCAAAACGTTGCGCCTGTCAATAATATAGATATGTTAGCGTATTGGAAGGTGGGATGGTAATCTTTGAATTTTAAACGTGCAGCGGCTCAAAAAACCTTTACAGTAGGGCAAGGTAGGGGTGTGGAGCTGTGAGAGGGCAACCTTGTCGCATTTATTGTACCCAGCTGCCACATAGCCAAGAGATGCTCCTGGGCCTGGACTTACGACGCAAGGAACCCTCCTTCCTTCTTTCCTTCAAGCCCTTAGTAATCTACTGCTGGACGTGGGCCTCCCCTAATCGACGCAACTCCACCCCGTCCTGGGCCCTCTGGACCCATCGGTTTCCAGCTTTTTTTTTCAAGTAGTCAGTCCCCTGGTAGACGACGTTCTGTGCTCCTTTTACCTAAACGTCGTCACCATTCGAGGACCTTTCTTCCCCATCGGTCAGTCCTGCGAACGATGTGGCCAAGAACAAGCAACCCTAGATGCTATGAAGCGTTTTCTTACTCAAAGAACTCCTTGGCCGGCGTGCTGGAGTTGGGGCTGATCTGAGGCGCGGTGACGGGCACGCACAGCGGCGTGTTCCACGCGTTGTCGCAGCTGGTCCACGGCAGCACCGAGTTGATGGACGCCAGCGACGCTACCAGGTAGTACACCGCCCACCCGATGATCGTATTGTAGTACATGCCCATGTAGATGTCGATCATGCATATCGCGTAGCCCACGCCTGGTGGAGAGGAGGGTCGAAAGAATTTTTTAAAATTTTTGTTTTGCAGCTGAATTAACCACTCAAAAATCCATATTCAAACAGGATAAAAAATAATTAAAGAGTACATGCTTTGTTGGCAAATTAGCTCTGGATTAGGCAGAGGTTATCACCCCATGTTGAAGAGCTACTTCCTCACTACTTCCACAGACAACAACGTGTGGACGGGAAGTAAGGCAGCAAACATTATTTTCAGAAGGTTTGATGTTACGAAATTTTTGTATTGAGCAATCTGTTGCAAAAATGTTGACATTAGTTCCAGGGTGAATTTTCAAACATACAGGTCTTCAAACAAAGCTAGTAGTGAAGTATTGGAAGTGACGTTGTTGGTAGAAGTACCGTATCCCATCTATTAAACACTGTTTAATTTAATACAGCATTTAAATACAACGAATACTGCGCTAAACAGATCAGACCCCATTCAGTGCTAACTAAAAGCCAAACCGAATCAAACCATTCCTCACAATGAATTTCCAAACAGTTAAAATCGAATTACGGCGGGGCTCCAAGTTTTCGCGCCAATAGCGACGCCATGTTTGATGAGATCAGCGCCATCTGTCGGCAAGTAATCAAATGATATCGCATCGCGTAATTAGTTTATGCGTCGAGTCGCGAATCGCGATCCGTCTCTATTGATAGCGGATGTCTGATTTATAATAGGTTTATATTGGATTTGAATTCTGTTATGAGTGTAATGTATAGATAGACTGGCTTGTTGGTTTAGTGTTGCAGTGTTGATAATTTCGCCAGAAATTACGGATTGAATACATTTGAATATCCATCCAGAACAATTTGATTGATTTTATGACTATCACAATTTTTGATCTGTAAAATCTAAAAGTGAGTTAAACTTAGTAAATTAACAATAGGTACCTAATTGTTGAAAAATAATTGTAACATAGGTTTCGTTCCTAGTTGATGTTACTACTTTTGCTAGCTAATACTACTGACACTAAAATATGCATATTATGTTCCAATCCAGATATCGTTAAATCGCTATCTAAGAAAATATATTGTGCTATTCCAAATAATGATAACAAATTAATCTATCTAAAGATAAATAACAAAAATTGCAATTAAATAGCAATTTTTCGCAATTTCACAGGCAATCTTCGTCGAATTCAATGTATAAAGTGATTTTTTGCGTTTGATTGCGTGTGATAAGGGAATGGGTTGGAAGATGATGCATGCGTCTTCGATAAGGGTCGTTTATATGACTCATAGGGGTTGATTTCGAACGACATATAATATTGATACTCGTACGTAACATGCATAGATATATTGTGTATAACTAACGAGATGGTTAACAGTATATAGGTACCGACAAAGTTAGATTTTCTGAAAATTCATCCTTCCAGTTTTTATTGGCTTTTTAAAATTTAGAAAACTTAAAGATGATGAAAAACATTGAAAGATTTTTTACTTTACTAAAATTAATGTTATGTTGGTTGGGCTTTTCATGTGCTTTATATTAATTAAAAAAATATATAATTATTATTTTTGATTAAAATTTTAAGTGTACGTTTCGTTAAATTCGTTAAAATGTACTTACTCAATTTTTCGTTGGGTAAAGGAATTACTGTGAAGAAATTTAAATCAATATTAAATCGTCACAAAAACGATAAATCCAAATCTTCAATATCCAAAAGTAATTAATAGATATTTTTTCAAAAGATAAGTTTCGGTCGTTTGCAAGTTTTCTGAATTTATAAGCGCGCCAAGTTTCTCGAGGGCCATCGTCTGATTGGTCAAATTACCGCGAACGACGTGCCATAGACAATGCCAATAGATCACGGACAAAAAATGCAAAGGTAACTTTCCAAGACAGCCAAGGCCAAAGATATAGATAAAATTGAAGTGAAAAGTTCGTATAAACAATTTGTTTGCTTAAAAAATTGTTTATTAATAAAATATAATTCTCATCTATGTCATTTAAGAAATAAACTCGTATATTTTTCAGATAATTTAATATGGTTGGTAGGTTTCTTTATTGTTATTTTTTTATCGAAAATGTATCTGTAACTGTACTTAAATTATGTGACCCGAACTCGAAGTAGGTACTCAAATATTTGTCGAACAGATCGTTCTACTTACGACTTTTCAGTCATTGACATCGGAGAAAATTCCGATTGGCCTCAAATATTGTACTTAAAATATGTGAAATGGACTTTTATAATAAAAAAATACTAACGAGCCTTAGTAAGTCTAGAAAGAGAAACCTGTAGGTATAGCCACTTTAACATCATCGAAGTACTGTTAAGCCCGATGGAAGGACATTGGCTGCAACCCTTTCATGGCCCACTGCTGGGCACGGGTCTCTCCCGACAAGGTTTAACGCCCGCTGTCGTATCGATAACAACCGGGACCGGCGGCTTAACGTGCCCTCCGAAGCACGGAAGCGCGCATCTAATTCGCCACTAGCGCTCACCCATCCAGGTACTGACCGCGCCCGACGTTGCTTATCTTTTTCGATCGCTTGCGAGGTAATCAAGCAGCGGGCATTTGCGCGCTTCGAAAGTAGATACACCAACGCAGCCAATACATCTAAAAATCCAATAAACCACAGTCGGAAGTCCGAACGCAGCACAAGTGTATGTTAAACCATCCCGAAGAGTGGCCATCGGATCGTCACTTTCATACATTTTAATCCCATCGAGCGCTGGTCCATTTGTCTAGCGCTAAAAGCATTGCCTCCTGTATATTTATAAAGGTCAACGACATATATTAAGCTCTCTTACCCCACTACGTTTGAGAGTTCTGTATGAGATAGTCAATTGTGGTAACACTATCTTTAACACCCAGTTTTGTTTTATTATATCTACATTAGATTAAAAAGCCAGCTGTGTTTCGCCCGCGTAGAAAACGAATATGTTATATCTAATAGTATGTAACGAGTAATTTATAAGGTTGATTTAAAACTGCCTAGAACTTTCTTAATTTGGTTATCAAATTCCAAAAAAGTCAAATCGTAATAATATACTTCCAGAGATCAGCGCATGTGAACTGTATTGTTCGATATTGACACGAAATAACACGTTAGAAATCAAAATTTTGCGTTTATGTTTTTTTTATTTCGATTATTTGAATAGCTCGTAACCATAGTAGTAACGCGGAGCTAATTCATTAGTTTCTGTGTGACGTTGATCAAAAATTCAACAGAATATTCAATTAAGAAAAATTTTGATTAACATAAGTACTTATTATATTTAGGACAATATTTAAATTCACAATATTAAAGCATTCTAAAAGATATTTGATTTTAGAAATAATAGCGTCCCTAAAGACTTTTATTCATTCACGTTTTATTCATTTCCAATGCTCAAAATAAACTTCAATGATAAAATATTAGCCATCAATATAAAATCCAACAATGGTGGAATCATTGGTTTGATTAACAATATCTCGAAGTCAGTCCCTTGGTGAGACACTCAGAGGAGGCTCCCGAGGGATGCTGCATCTCTTAACGTTTAAGTAATTACGATGAGTTGAATGTTTAGTGTTAAAACGATGTTTAGTTGTTTATTGTTATACATTTTTTTTGTTTCATCAATATTCAGTATTTCATAGTAATAGGGTTGTGTCCTACGAGGGATGACGCCATAGTTTTTTTAAGTCAACTAACTAATTTTTTATTACTTTCGAGCTGAACCAAATTAATTTTTCAGACATCGGAAGGTGGGCTAGATTTTCAGATAGTATTGATTGCAGCTTTTTAGCAGAATTACATTTTGAATTTCATTGTGAATGGTGGAAACATCCATATTGTAAATACATGAGCTCCAAATTGGTATTTTAAAATTATAATTCTAAAAATGTTATATAAGTTTTACCGTGTAGCAAATGCGTCGTAGCATAGCTTAGTACCTTTGGCACAATATCGTAGCATTCGTAGAGACCACGTTCTGTAACCCATTTTTGACCCACTACAGGGGGCTTATTCTGTATGACCATTCAGATTTCGTGTCGATATCGTGTGTCATCCAACCGTATGTCACTTCATGAACTCGGCAAGACAAGGAACCTTAATGTCTTTACTATAAAGCACACAATAGATTGTCACGATATTTGACTTTTAAGCCTTTTTTGAGTTTTTATCACGGGCAAGACACGACATTGCCGCGATACGAGTGTGAATGGTCATACAGAATCGGGCCCCAGGTCGGGTCTCCTTGCACAACGAGAATTACTTACCTTACTTACTTATATTGATACCTATAAAAAATTCTTTTAAATATTTGTAAACACTTGCGAAAAGGTTTAATTAATATGGTTAAGAAGAAATAAAAAAAGTAACATGTAGGAGACAAAAGCTCTCTAAGCTTATCTTTTCAGATTACGTTTACAAGTAAACATGTTTAAGAGTAATAACTAATTCGACTTGCATGTTTATTCAAATTTAATTGTTCCAAGACACGCTCTGGGCGGATAAATGGTTTCGATATATTTTGTGCCTTCTTCTAGTTGTTTTCTTTTTATTGTAAAAATTCTATTCAAATTATCTGCAGATAGATTTGCAGATAATTTTTTTAACAAAGAATTAAATCAACCAATTAGGTGATATGTTTTTCAATTTTTTGTTGCTATAATCAACAGTCAAGACTCTTGAGATACATAATATCCTATCTTCGAAGCTGGGGTGCCTAACGGCGTAAATTAGATAGGAGTACCGTGTACACTATTTTATACCACAAAACCCGCCGTTATGACGGTAAAAAAGCAGATCTTTACGCACGGGAACCGCCGGAATAAGAGACGGATTTAAGGCACACTGTGGCATAAAAAAATAAACGCGTCTCCTATGTGTACTGTTTTAATGTAACGTATTTTCTTCCTTTTTTTCTTAAGGGCAGGGCATAACGGCATAAGATACGTACCTTTGAGAGCAGGACAGATCCGTTTCCAGAGCGTGAGGCAGCCGCAGCGGTGGTACTGCCCCAGCGCCAGCTCCATGTAGAACAGAGGCAACCCCCCGAACAGCAGCATCACGCAATAGGGGATCAGGAAAGCACCTGGCAACCAAAGCGAAGCGTTTTTGAAAGGAAAACTTCATATGGGAGGGCGTAACGCGGGGCTTCGTAACGTAAGGCGTTACGGCGCCACACTGTCAACGGCGCCAACTATGGAAACTGTCAAACGGAAACATTCATAAACAAAGTGCGTCTAATTACCTAGATGGAACTATGGAAACTGTGAAAAGGAAAAGTTCATAAATAATAAGTGTATTGTTGTAGAAAAAAGCTAAATATTATAATTATTGTGATTTTGGATTCGACATTGCGATTATTAGCATTAAATATCGTTTCTTCTCTTACAGAGAAACTCAACTAGCAAGGGCTGAGGAAGGAAGGAATAAGGTCGCGCCATTCCCACGCTCTGGTTCTAACGATTTCTATGGTGTTAAAAGCAGAATTCTGCCAAAAATGGAGTTGCTTTTGTATACATATCTCTGAGTTACAGAACGGTTCTTGCACTCACCGCCGCCGTTCTGGTAGCAGATGTAGGGGAAGCGCCAGACGTTGCCGAGGTCTACCGCGAAGCCGACCACCGCCAGCAGGAACTCCGCCTTCTTGGCCCAGGTCTCCCTCTCCCGTGGCGGCGTCAGCGACACAACCATGGATCTCGACTTTTGGATCTGCTGTAGATTCAGGGTCGTTATGCACGATAATTATGTTCGCAATAAAACTTCATGGGTTCTGATGATATGAGTCTTGATGAAATGGACATATTTATTAATTAAGATGCACGAAAATCTTGATACAGTGTATAGCTATGCACCATAATACCGTTCGATTTTACAATAACAAGAGTGAAACTTTGGAATATGTTTACAAACTAAGATATGTACAGTCCTCATCAATGTATGTAGGTACTACAATTTTGGGCTACATAACTCGCAAACATCATTTCTTACATGTTGTGGTATACCTAGGTCTTTCATACTCATTTTTAAATACCTAAATTAAGCCGTGATATTCGCGCCATCACAAATTTTTCGATTGAACAGTACTTTTACAGTAATATAAAAAGAAAAGAAATAGAGTAGCCACTAAGTTAGAAAGAGATTTAAAGTTCGAAAAAATTATCATTTTCTATTACGTAAAATTTAAAAAGTTATATCGTAGCGGATAAGGTAGTTACATTGGTAGGCGGCGGAGCGGTCGCGGGCGCGGGGGCGGACGCGGGGGCGGGCGCGGAGGCGGGCGCGTGAGCGGGCGGCGCGTCCGGCGCGGGCATCTCGCACTCCGCCGTCTCACACTCGCCGTTCCGCCGCTCGGGCCCTGGGCTTTCGCCCTGTGTGACAAAAATAAATCTAAATTAATATCCGTTCAACTCCGGTTCATTCGGAGCTCATGAAGAACATGAGCTCTCGCTGGTTTTCAGGTCGCGACGGGTCTTACGAGTTGTTTAAAAACACACACAAAAATTAAAGTGTAAATTCAAACAAACTTAAAATCATCAATAAATATCGGTTAATCTTATAGTTACGCTTCAAATCCTGCTGAGGCTACTTCCACCACTTATTAAGAGATGGCGCCACCAGTATACTGAATCATGCTATAGAAATTTTCTACGTCACGGGCATAATATATCGCACATATAAAAATCCAAGCTTGACGGTCTACCTTTGCCAAATTTATTTAAATTATAGCCATATTAATTAAAAATTAATGACATCACGACATCACTTTTTAAGATCTGCAAAACTAGACTGATCGACTTCGAATAAGATGTGAATGTCATTGGTCTGAAACTATCATTGAATAGCAACGTTACTCTTTGAATAAAGTATTCTTACCCAAATTAATATATTATTATCCAGCCAAAAAGTTCCTCATAAGATCCCTCTTGATAATATTAGAACTACCAGCATTACGGCGAGACCCTAATTAAATCTGACCTTCCGAAGTATTCCACACTATAATAACATAGCATGATGATGCGTTTCTTCGCTTTTCAACGTAAAATTGAATACTTGTTTTCGGGTATATTTTCAAGTAGGGATCTAGGTATAAAGTACATACATAAATGATCCTAAGTACTTAGGTGCTATCTGAATAATCACAATTATATTCAACGTGAGTCTTTGTAAAAGGTTGATAGTATTCATTCTTCATTTGTAACGAAACAAATGCTTTTCAATTCTATGTAGGTACTTGTATACTTAACAAATTGCTTCTTGCTATACATTCCATTTAAAAAGGGTCACCCTTTGAAAGGGACTACACTGTAAAGTTGTCAGTTTTGAATATCCGTTGCTACCTTCCGAGAAGAGTAATAGCCTAAGAGCTTTTTCTATTTACTATTCCATTTTATTGATACAATAAGTGGCTATAAAACCAATGTAATGTTATTTTGCTTAATAGTTTTTTTTGGTAGTAAAAATTCATAAGAATGCCAATGAAATTGATCTTTCGTTTATTCATATCTCATGTAAAAGTTCAGTGAGTTTGAATCAATCAAACGCGTTGCCATCATATTAACACTGCCTGTCCAGTGTGTTCAGTAAATAGACACAATAGTTAAACAATGGGTATGAGTCACATGTGGCTCATGGAGCAGTGAAATGGTTAAGCAGCCTCTTAACCCGTCGTAAAGCAACGTTCTTCATGTCTTGTGTTGCAATTGGGCAGGCAATGATTGCCGGGATACTTTATTTGAGGCGAACATCTTAGTTCTCATGAGTAGCGAAGCACCTGCATACGACCTCATATAGGATTTTTTTCTATTTGAGGCTGGATATGTGAGTCCGGTGCAGAGCGGTGATAGCCCAGTGGCTTAGAATTCGACCTCGAATCGAGGAGTCCGGGTTCGAATCCCAGTGGCACGCACCAATGACTTTGTGAAAAAGTTATGTGCGCTTTATAAAAATTAAATATCACCTGCTGTTACGGTTAAGGAAAACATCGTGAGGAAACCTGCATGCCTGAGAGTTCACAAAAAAAAATGCTCTCAAAGGTATGTGAAGTCCACCAACCCGCAGTGGGCCAGCGTGGTGGACTAAGGCCTACATCCCTCTCATTACGAGAAGGAGACCCGACCCTGTAGTGGGTCATTAATGGCTTACTGACACGTGAGTCCATCCATGGGCTGCACTGACTTAACATCAGATGGCTTGCATGTCTCTTTGCTACTTAATTACTATTAGAAAAAAATCTACGCTTAGTTTTTCAGAGTTCCAGATATTTTCAAGAAATCGTCTCGTGGCAATTGCCTGTAGGCCCAGCAATAATGAATTGCAAACAGGCTGACTGTCGAGTTGCGTGGCGGCTGATTGCTTCGCAAACACAAATAATGACCGCAACTCTCCGCGACTCTTGCGAGCTTGCGGCGGAATTTGGACTGATGTGTACAAAATAACGATTAGCTCTTTATAAAATACGTGATGACGGTATACTGCGCGGAGGGTCCTGGGTTCGAATCTCAGTGGAGCAGAAATTTGAACGATAAATAAAATAAATATTGAGGGAAAACTCACATACACACATCTTTCTGTTCTGGTTCCAATTTAGATGATGAGTTTGTTTTTCTGTTTTTGTTTTTTGTGTGTGGGTCTTGTCTTGTGTGTGTGTTCATAGCACCCACGACACAGAAAATGCTAGTGTGTGGCTATGAATGTGAAGTGTTATTTAAGAAAAGTTCGCAGCAAATTCAAATTTCTACGTTATAGTCCGGATTTTCAAAAATAAAATGTCTGATGTTATACCCGAATGACCCAATATGACCCGATATGACCACATCAGTGAAACTAGATCAGCGTGGTAGATAGAAAAGAAATAAAACTACTAAATTTTGAATCCTCCTTTTTTTAATACGTATGTACCTATGTGACTATTTTTGTTTCTTAATGATACATGATAATATGTCCTAGTTCCTGGTGGTTTTGTATTATATTATTAATGTTCCCAGGTAGTGGAATATGCTTCAGGAAATCTTTTCTCAGAACTACTCCCTTAAATAGAAGAGTGTAGTAATCGAAAAGCTGTGTTCTTTAATCGCTGTTCGTTATCGCTTCTCTCGCCAGTAATGAAAATAGACACTTGGTTTATTCTTCCTGAGTTAATTATCTTGAATCCCGTATACCTTACAACACATATATTCTTATCGAACCACGCATAGCCCCGCTGCTTGAGTAGATCGCAAACGATCGATAAAGGTAAGCAACGTCGGGCGCGGTCAGTACCTGGATGGGTGACCGCTAGTGGCAAGTGAAATGCGCGCTCCCGTGCTCGGAGGACGCGTTAAGCCGTTAGTTTCGGTTGTTATCGATACGATAGCAGTCTTCAAACCTTGTCGGAGGCTCTATTGACGGTTTGAGAACATCCGACACGGTTTGGTCACTCGCCCGTTTCTCCACCATTCCGTATTGGAGCAGCGTGGTGGAGTATGCTCTAGGCCCCTGTTGTGGAGACCCATGGACCATGGTTGTGGGCCATAAAAGTGTTGCAGCCAGTCATAGAATTATTAATTTTAGCCCAATTGGTATTTTATTTCTGAAAATTCTATTTGCCTTTCCTCGTAACGCGTACCGCAACATGTCCTTTAAACTAATGTCCTACGAACGCTTCGAAAGTTTGTAAATCGTTTCACCTAATTTGGAGGCTTGCGGTTGACATTTACTTTCGTCATTCAGTAAGAAATGACGCCACTGATATCCTGAATTATGCAACTGAAGTTTTATATGATACGATAGTCTGAACTCGACTTTTATTTAGGTACTAAGAATTTTTATATTAAAAAAAATTAAACCGCCTTCAAAAAAGTATGAAATAAAATTTGTTACAAATAAATAAAAATAAAATTATATATATATAATTATAATTGGACTCATTATTTTATTTGTAAAATTTTATTTTTATTTATTTTTATTCTATTCCTTTTTTGTTATAAGTTATGTAAATAGTTGTATAAATAAAGTCTAGCAAGATTAGTCCCGGAAAAAAAATACAGTTATTCTGTTAAAAATGTATGATGTTAAGGTTAATCAGTCGTTAATACAAATGTTATAGTGTGCTGTTTGTCTTATATACGTCTGTATCTTTAGTTATCTAGATACAAATTTGTTACATACTTTAAGCTTACTATTTTTTGAGGATGGTGTTTTGAATCAAGCATTTCTTTTAAGATAAATTTTGAGCGTAGGTACTGACTGCGCCCGACGCTGCCTAACTTTTCGATCGCATGCGATCTCTTAAGCAGAGAGCTAAGCGCGCCTCGTTTAGATGTTCGCTTAGTTCCAAATAATAAAAAAAATGTTCGAAACAGCAAAATCATTAAAAACTTGCTCGATCAGTCCTACACCGAGTATATCCTTACAAAGAGCTCATGTAAGCTCACATTTAACTGTAAGCTGGCCGTGAGTGATGGCGACTGCTTTTATTGACAATAACGCTCGGAGACGGCCGTAAAGAGAACAATCCGAACAATGGGAAAGCCCTTACGTGAATGTTTTGCATTGAATCCCCTGTGTATCTTACATTGGCAATGAAACCGTTTTGTTAAGGGAGCTTCGGTTCGTTTAATGGTTCTGTTGCGGTCCAACTTTACTTCGGACTTTTCAAGGTTGCCTTATCATAAGTGAAATAAATAAATAATTATTGTGGGACAACTCACACATGGCTTTCTGATCCCAAAGTAAGCTGTGAGCTTGTGTTATGGTGATCAGATAGCTGATAAACATACATATATATTTTTAAATACATACTTATATAGATAATTGGCACCTAGACACAGAAAAAACACTTGTGCTCATCACACAAATACTTGTCCTGGGTGGGAATCGAACCCACGACCTCCGGCGTAGTAGTTAGGGTCGCTAACCACTAGACCAACAGGCCAGTCAATTAACGTGACAAAGACTTTTATTTGCCCAAATATAGGTATAAAGTTGTTACAAATTAGGTATGTTACAAAAAGGCTGCTTCATAATTATAAGAACGGCAGTTATTAGTCCATCTATCTAGATAAGTTTCTTTTAATTTAAATCATGTTGCATTGGAAAGAAAATCTTACCAATGGAACTGGAGTTTAAAAGGATTAAATGAATAATTTATTTAATTTTCAAAACATCTAAGTGTACCCTGCCCACCGTCGATCGCCATTGTTTGAGTTTAAAATTTGAAATTAGAATAGATATTACTTTTTTAGAATAGAGTTTACTTTTCTTTTGCATGCATTGGGCCTTGTCCTAATTGGCTGACTTCACTGACCGAGTAACCAACCCGACAAGATTTAAACACGCCCTGTGTTAAAATTTCGTTTGTAGCTCTCCATAAGGAGAGCCAATAATTACCAATAATGGTATGCGACAAAATGTATGCAATGAAGTTGTCGTACGAGCAACTTTTGTTTGCGACATTGCAATACGGACATGGCGTTAGAAAGGGTTTATAGATGGTGAGAGTGGCAAACATACAATTTCTTTCGACTTAAAGAAAGTTACTTGAGTCACTAAGCGATAACATTTTTTTGGCTAATTCACAGCATTCTATTTTTTATGACAAAAATGTTTGGTTAGGTAGGGGAGGGTGGGGTAATCACGGACGGTGGGTAATGGTGGACGCACAAGTTTAAATCATAATTTCATTCCTACGTAGAAAAATAGGTACAGAAAAATTACGAACATAATTATTTTTTTAATTTTAAACATAATAAATAGACTATGATGTTCAAAATCATGTCACTCTGCATAAAATCCCCATTAATATTGCGCCTATGCCTAATAAAAACTATAGCCCTTACTCAGGGAAAAAAAGGGCTACCGACCTTTATACCCACAACCTCGGCCAAATTCTCCAAAAATCTTGGTGAAATGCCGAGAAATATTCCCACATGTAGCCGGAGCTCAGTTACGTATGAGTATATGAGTTTCAGCAGAGCTATGTTATTCGGGAGGAATGCGTCTGCTCATCAGCTACGACCTCGTGTGCTCACAATGCTTGACATTGTCAAGATAGGCGCGTGCAAATCCCGACAATGTGACATTGTTGGGTATGGCACAGGTGTAGGTGGCACGACTATTTGCATCCAGATTTTTTTTATTTACCTAGGTGTAAGCGGCGGAGTGGTCTTGCAGTGAGCTTTCAGTTAAACTATTGCTGTTAATTGCCTGGACTCGTGTTTTCTACTATTTATATTGGAACTACCATTCTTTTCGGTCTTCTTTTGTATCTGCGTCGCCTACACTAAGTGTGATACACACAGGATGACAGATATTTGTTAGAACCAACCAAGGGATGAAATAACAGAACTTTCTTTAGAAACATGTAAATTAACAAACTATGGACAATTTGCTTAAAGAGGTCTTATTTCCAAAGGTTTCCTAAAAGAAATCACTCTGTGAGAGTGAGTCCGGTCTCTTTTATCCTTTTTCCCATATTTAAGTATTTTTTTTGTTAATTCACACGTTTCTAATGAGTTCTGAGTAATTTTATACCTTGGTTGAACTAGCGGTGAATGCGTGTTAGTGTAGTGACTTTTAGGCAAAAAATTTCCAGTGTTATCGGTAATGACTTCAAACTTTCAGTTACGATATTGGAACCGGGCTCGCTCGATTGACGTGAACACGCAACCGAAGGCTATTTTGTGTCAATGTGCCTGACTATCCAGTATAGACTAAACCCGGTGTCATTACAAGTTGAATGGACTTGCTAATGGTCTTGAGAAGTTTAGTTACTTGCCAACTAATACTTGAACTCTGTCCCGAACGTGAAAGGCGGATGACATTTACAGGTTTAGCATTTTCGGTGAAAGTCCGCGGTTAAGAATTGCTTCTCTTACTGGGTTCTTTGCTCGGATCCCAATGGTTTCAGCCTCATCAATTAATTTGTTTACTACTCACAACGTGACGTGACGTTAATGTATAGTTTCCGCTTCTTTGGAATTTATGCGTAGTCCCATATTCCATCTTGACCCGACTAAAGTTATGTGAGTAACCCATTATTGACCCACTGCAGGGTCGGGTCTCCTCTCATAAACGAATAATTTCATCTCTTAAATGTCATCTCTAAAATCATCACTCTCAAAATCTTGGTTGAACAAGATAACAAGAATTAAAGTAAACATTTATTTTCGTGTTTTTTTCAAGAATCTGGCTGTTTAAAATATTTGCAAGGAAATGAATGTAATAGAAATAGCCCTTTAAGCTGGCAGGGCGGCGAAAAATAGGGAAAAAGGGTCTGTAGTGAAGCACGAGTCACTTTATCGTTAGAAATTCTATGATGTACACTTCTAGTTTAGGAGAGTCTCTCCGATTCAAAAGAAGAACAATTTCTTTTTGGCATTTTGAAGTGCGCAATGTTGTATTATAATTTACAATCTTTTAATATACAAAAATGTGTAAAACATACACAAATGTGTAAATGTGTAAACATACACAAAATATACAAAAATGTGTAAAACATTTTTGTATATTTTTGTAGATTATAAATGTGTAAAGCAAAACTTGGAAAATATTCATCTGATTTTGTTGTTAGGGGAACGAGGTGAATCGACGCGGATAACAACAGGATGCTTGCAGGAAGCGATTTGCAAGAAAAGCCAGTAAGAAACCTTCTGAGTGATATGACGAAAATAACGTTTCCGTCAATCGGGGTATTTTGCGCAGTCGGCTCTAAACATACTTGATGGACTTGAAAAAAAAACCAGTTTTGACGAAAAATTATAATGTTTTGGTGGTATTATCCTACTACTATTATATATGTAAAAGATATGGTATAAAAGATATGGATGGTCCAGAGAGCTGATACCAAATTTCATCTAAATCTATTCAGCCGTTTGTGTGTGACGTGCGTTTGCGTTGCGTGTGTGTTATGTCATGTCATATGTCAAGAGGCTACATGGTTTTAAAAACATATAAGGATACTTGGGTTTAAAGCATGAGCTTACGGAGCCCTAATAAATAGTGAAAGTCCGACATAGCGTGCCTGAAACTTCGGCATACTTCGCTTTCACTTTGAGCGCCGACGGCTGTCCCGGCTTGCCCCACTTTTATTAAAACTTCAACCCTCGGTCAAGTTCACTAAAAATTTTGCTTTTTTCGACGCTAATGTTTGAATGCCTTTCTCTGCCTTGAATGCATTCCTTGTGTGTTTTGTTTTAATTCTTTCAAGAAGGTATCTGAACTTTTGGAAGCATTTGCTTTGTTGTTGCGATGTTGATCTGTGTCATAATGGATATACACAGTTGAATTTTTTAACCAAAAGCCAGTAAGTCGTTTTATTTTGCTTTTATTCAAAACCAAGGTTTTTGTTAACCAATTAATTTTGACTATTATACAAATTATTTTGAGTCAAAAACTTTCACCACCAAATCTGTTTACCTCCCGATTCATTTCACTTCACGATTAAAGAGCCCTAACTATTAAAAACCGGCACTCAATTTCATTTTTTTAATTTAACATGCAGACTGAATTGGCGTTGAAAGTGTTACAAATAAAAAAAATGCTAAAAATAAGCGTAGAGCAATGTCTATCAGTGGGGTTACTCTTGAAATCAATTCCGATCGATCGTCATTGAAATTGTTGCACACTAGCGCCTTATTTTTCCAATATTGAACGGATATTGCAGAACTAAATGAAATTGTGTCATTAATTTCATTGCAATCTTCTTTGCCAAAGAATAATGCCGATTGCGTTCAAGAGTGCCAAATCATGTGCAAGTTCAGAATGGATCGGGATCGTAATTGAAATTGGGATTGTTTTAAGAGTAAGGCCACAGGTCGACTAGTAAATTATGTCTAGTCTAACTATGTCTAGATATCGGAGCAGTTATGTCAAGGGAAGATTGAGTCTGGGACTCGTTCGAGAACATTGCATACACTTGAGCGCGCCGACCGACAGCTCAACTCTTAAGCGGATTCAACGTTGCCACAAAAGTAGATCATATCATTTTACGATCGACAAAAGTCGTATTTGTCCATTGAAAAATGATATTTTGATTTGTCCATTCGGCTGAAGACTAAATTTCGGGTTAAATTATTTTTTAACTTCAATAAAAGGTTCTCAGTTTGACCTGTATGCATGTTTGTTTGTCCGCGATTTCTTCAGATAATTGTGGAGCAATATTCGAAATTATTTTTTTGTTCGATAGTTCGCCTCAAAACTACTCGTATCAACAAGTAAACGGGCAACAGGTTAAGAGTTTCCTTCAATAGAGAAAATATTCAACAATAGATAGAGTCCCTGAATTCAATTTAAGTGGTGACTGTTGATCAACTAATATTAACGGTGTAGAGTGCTGAGTAGCTACTGAGCCTGAGGTGATGGATTCGCTTTTAAATTACTTACCCTATCAGCGGTGGTGTCTCATATTGTGGATATATAAGAAAGCGCGTATACCGTGCTTGAGTAGATAGCAAGCGATCGAAAAAATTAATTAACGTCGGGTGCGGTCAGTACCTGGATAGGTGACCGCTAGTGGCAAACTGAATGCGCGCTTCCGTGCTTCAGAGGTCACGTTAAACCGTCGCTCCGTAGTCCCGGTTGTTGTCGATACGATATCGTTAAACCTTGTCGGAGGTCCTGGACGTTTTGAAAACTTCCGACACGGGTAGGCCTCCCCTTTGTTGTGGGGAGAGACTCGTGCCCAATAGTGGGCTATAAAAGGGTTACAACTAGAAGAAGAGTACTGATCCTTGTACTACAATATATCTATTCAGTCTATCATCGCAGTTAATGAATACTATACGAACATGTGCTAAATGCTCAGTGGATACTGAGTCAATGAGTTCATTGACTTCCACGTGCAATCTTGGGCTGGATCGACATCCTATATGAGGTCGTCACTCAAGGAAAGCACATCCAGTAATCAGCCCTCCTAAACCGAATTAGACATGAAGAACACGTTGCTAGTGAAGAACTAGTTGAAGAACTAGTTACGAGGGTGGCTATAAAATGTCTTATTACTTACTTTATGCACTTACTACTCGGATGTCAGTGAGGACGCCATCGCAAACTTCATAAAACAGGCCATAGAGGCAAACACAGCTGCCATTGAGGACTACAACCTGGCTACTGCCATCAGCCACAGAGACGCGACAGTCATTGCAGAAACCCTAAAGGAACGCCCGGGACGATCCAAGGAGACACCGGGCCAAAATTGACAAAGAACTTTTTGTGGAGCAATAACGTGATTCAAAAAAAAGGCACGGACCTAGAGTCTGTGGATAGCAATTAAAGATAAAAAAAAATATCTTATTTATTTAATGTATTTGATAAGCAAACGGGCGTTCATGTAACCTGATGTGAATTGGCCACTGCGTGGATACCACATGGACCCACATGGACCCACATCCGACCTTAAATAGGGAAGAAATCTTATTGAGGTTGTATACGCAACTCTTACTGTGCTTTGCTACCCATGAGGACTAAGATGTTCGCCTCAAATAAAGTGTCAGTACCCATTAATGACCCACTACAGGGTCGGGTCTCCTCTCACAATGAGAAGGATGTAGGCTGCCGTCCACCACGCTGGCCTACTGCGGGTTGGTGGACTTCACATGCCTTTGAGAACATTTTTTTTTGTGAACTCTCAGGCATGCAGGTTTCCTCACGATGTTTTCCTTCACCGTAACAGCAGGTGATATTTAATTTCATAAATCGCACATAACTTTTATTACAAAGTCATTGGTGCGTGTCACTGGGATTCGAACGCGGACCCCTCGATTCGAGGTCGAATTCTAAGCCTGGGCTATCACCGCTGCTGATGCGAGAAAAAATAAATCAAATAAAGTATCAAAACACAAGAGGTAAAGAACATGCTGCTATACGAGGGGTTAGGAGGCTGGCGGTAAGGTCATGCTACTATCGCTCTGCCAATCTGCCACCTAACCCGTAGTCGCGTTAAAAACGTCTTCCTTTTTTTGTTATTTTTCAATGGCCCCGGTTGTATAAATTATGACTTTGACTTTGTATGATACTTGAACGAACGGAAAATAATAGAACGTAAAAATCGAGTCCAATTTTTTTTATAATAAAAATAATTTCCTTACCTTATGTTGAAGTAGTCGTCAGCGTTCCGGCGAGAGAAAGCTCATGTCGAAGCGTAAGAGATGCGTCATTGTTGGTGAGGTGTGTACCGCGCGGCGTCCGTTGCAAGACTGACGCTGGTGGCGGTCCACCACGAGGCCTGGTGCGGTGGGCGTGGTGGGGGAAGCCACGCCCCCCGCAACAAGTGATCGGAATGGATGTTGTCTGGATATCCGACTTCTTATCCCGGCTTAGGGCTTGTCCACATCGCGGATTTTTATATTTCCACCTTAGTTTTTTCGTTACCATTTCTTAGAACTGCGTCTGCCTGCGTATTTTCTTTGCCATGATTCAACCTTACATTAAGGTTACTTTAAGGCTTCGCACACGGCTTCACGCACTTCCGCTTTCAATGTACTACTGTGACCATGACCGAAGGCACCTATCGTACTCGTACGAAGGGTGCGAGATTCGTTTCTCAGAAAAGCAGAAAATTAAACAATGAACCCGGACCCCTCGATTCGAGGTCGAATTCTAAGCCACTGGGCTATCACCTAAATTCCTTAGGGACTACTATATTAGAAAAAAATCTAGTAGTCACTGAGTCAATGAGTTCATTAGCAATTAACATCCACGTGCAACCTCAAACTGTATTGACATCCTATGTGAGGTCGTTGACTCAAGGTTAGTACATCCAGTAATCACCCCTGCTTAACCGAAATAGACGGGAAGAACACGTTGCCTACTGGCTAGTTACGAGGGTGGCGGTAAATGTCTAGTTTATCTATAAGTCCCACTGTGTGCACCAGTCCTCAGTGGTGGGTCCGCCCCTCTGTGACGATCCTTGATTGGACCAATCACCCGGAAACTGCCGTCCTCGCCGTGCGCGCTGTTCATGTCTATTCTTTGCTTCTTACACTTACTGCTACAATACGAGTATACCTACAGATAGTGATGCTTCTCTACTAGTTATCGCGCACGGCGCTGTTGGAGAAAAAATAAATTAAATAGTAACTTACGAAAATATAGTATCAAGTTTTTTTTCATTTTTTTTTTTACTTGTAGGTAGGTATTCGCATTTACCTACCTATTTTCTAATAATGCGTACTTTGTGTAAAATTAAAATTGGTACCATTAGTCTTAGCATTAAATCTCCAGGTATTGTCAAAGATTAGGAATTTACTAAGTCGCGAAGGACACGGTTCCTGAGAATTGACGAATTTTCGTAGAATTATGTTTCTGTAGGTGCCTAGTCTTACCGCATCATAGAATTAATTCATACTTACTTTTAAAAGAGTGCTGGGTGTTATTTCCCACCCGCTTTTTCTCCCAGTCTACGTTTGCCTGAGGGGCGCTCAAAGCGGATGCTTGTATAAATGTAGGTATGACGTTCATTAAGTGTACACAAATTGTACCTAATAATGAATAAAAGCTTTTCACTTTTGGCTTTTGACTCGTGTGGCGACGGTGACTACGAGTACTAACTTCTTATTTAAAAAAATGAAAGAGTTACGATAAATCGATTTCGAAAACAAATGAAATGAATGTAACATAAATTATACCAAAAATTCACGTCGCAGTAAGACACGCAGAAGCTACGAATGTATGTCGAATGAGAGCATCATTGAAAAAGGGGCAAGCGGTTAAGCCACTTTGTGATAGTTACGTAAGAATTAAATCGAGATAAACAGACAAATAGCCCAGTGGCTTAGAATTCGACCTCGAATCGAGGGGTCCGGGTTCGAATTCCAGTGGCACGCACCAATGACTTTGTAAAAAAGAGAGTTAAAAAAATGTTCTCAAAGGCATGTGAAGTCCTCCAACCCGCATTAGGCTAGCGTGGTGGACTAAGGCCTACATCCCTCTCATTGTGAGAGGAGACCCGACCCTGTAGTGGGTCATTAATGGGTTACTGACAAACAGACAAATATTCTAAAATTACACATATATATTCTAAAGTTACATTTTAATCACTCAGGTTTTTAATACAGTGATACAGTTATAATAGCGAGCTTCTAAGTTATATTTATTAGATATTCCCTGGGCAATAAGTCTTCTTAAGCTAGCAAGTAAGGTATAGTAGATAGGTACTGGCTCCTATTCCCATGAAGTTTAGCAAAGATTTTATTTATTAATATCTCTTTAGCAAAGATTTTATTTATTTAGCCAAATGTGTTCACAATTTTCCAACTTAAACCCAACAATTTGTTAGTATAATAATGTCTAACGATATGTTGTATTCATATCTGTCACACCATATAGAAATTGGATTTTAAACAAAGAACAAATTTTATGTTTCACAGACCTCTATAATTTTTACACTGTGGGTTAAACGCGCTACGTCACTTTACTATACTAGATTGACGTTTTTGGCCACAAACTTGCTTTTTTGCGTTTCTTAACTACATCGATGTGCTGCATTGCTAAAACTGCAAATAAGGGTAGGTACTGAATCCGTTAATCTGTGTTTGCGTAATCTTCTATTAAAAGGAGATGCGAAAGGTTATGACACTGAGCGCCTATTAGGCATTCTTAAAGCTTTTAGTTTATAATTTGACCACAATGACTATCGTCCGTTCAAATGTCGCATCCCGATAACAGACAGCGGTCATGCGGGCCTTATCGGAGAACGTTAGTAGTGTCACATATTCATACGTGTATCACGCTCCTTCATTGTTATCTTGGCCCTGATTCTGTATGATCGTTCCACTCGTATCGCGGCAATGTCGTGTCTTACCCGTGATAAAACGCCAAAAAAGGCTTAAAAACATCGTGACAATCTATTGTGTGCATCGTAGAATAGACATTAAGGTTCCTTGTCGTGCCGAGTTCATGAAACGACGTACGGTTTGATGTCACACGATACCGGCACGAAATCTGAATTGTCACACAGGAACGGGTCCCTTAACATGACATGTGGATATGTTATGCTCGGTTTGGACTAGATTCCTGCTGGTATAATGCATTTTTACAAACCTTTGATATGGCCCACTGCTGGGCATCGTTTGTCACAACTCACAACTGGAAGAATTCCCGGAGCAATAACATTCCAATGCTAATTTTAGGAAATATTCCTATTTTTAGGTAACAGAGCCCTAGAGCGGCTCATGCTATGTATGCTATCTGTCACCTTCTTAGCCCTTTCAATCGACTTCAGTATGTATAAAATAATTTTTCCACCAACTCGTTTAGAAGAAGTAGTAGCAGTTGAATCTTTCGTCCTCCTTATGTAATAGAGAGACCTGTGCATTCGCCGTCGATTTTCGAAAATCAACAACATTTTTTTTAAACACGTGTAAGTGAAAATAAAAAAACTTAAAGTTCTTTGCAAACGTAATACAGCCACTGATATTTAAGCAATCCATATTTCATGAAGGTCAACAGAAAATTTCATTTGAAATCTGTAAACTACTGAAATCGAGGGTAATTCCGAACAAACATTACTTATACAATCGAAAGCTTGATTATACGCGAAAGCTGTTGTTATAATAATGACATAATAGTGTTTGTGTGTACCCAGCGCTGGGGACCGTAGTCCATCATTATCACCATACACAGGTGCTTACAACTGTTTATTTGGAAATTGATCCACCAACCCGCAGTAGGCGAGCGTGGTGGACTCAGGCCTACATCCCTCTCGTTGTGAGGGGAGACCCGACTCTGTAGTGGGTCATTAACGGGTTACTGACATTTGGAAATAAAAAAATTACGTCAGTAGAATATTGATTTGGAGACGGAATTAAACTTGACTTACTCTAAACCTTTAGCTTTTTACAAGTTGTTGACGCGACGACGATTACCCACGCTAAAAATTGGTTCAAGGAGTACAGGCGCCCTCCGATTCTGTGGACTGATGACCTAAAGAAGACAGCGGGAAACCATTGAGTTCAGAAGGCCTAAGGTCGAGTGTGCTGGCGTCGATTGGGGTGGTAAACCCAGTCTAACAGTCTGAGAGTATTTGTTTACCTACACCTTTTATTTATTACACCATTATTTAAAACGTGCGCTTAATCAAAGTCACCGAATTTTAGTACGTTTTAAATCCATTGTTTATAGCAGTGCCAAATGTTTACCATCCCCGCATCACTAATTAAACTCAAACGCAAACGTTTATGTTGGTAATTTTCTTCAGAGCCACTAAGATTTCATTTGATTTTGGTTTCTGTAACAGAACATACGTGTGAAATGAACTTTTCGGTCAAAAACGTTAGCTTTTCTATTTGTGTGTCCCTCACAGCTATTAAATGCGTGGGTTTTTGGATTCCCGAAAACTTGATCGGATGGAAGAAAACTTTGTACCTTTGTCACGGGATGTTTTGGTTCATGTATATTCTAGGTACTCGTAGGTTAAAATACAACTTTAAGTAAAAAGCGTAAGCGATCGAAGAAGTTAACGTCGGGCGCGGTCAGTACCTGGATGGGTGACCGCTAGTGGCGAATTAAATGCGCGCTTACGTGCTTCGGAGGGCACGTTAAACCGTCGGTCCCGGTTGTTATCGATATGATAGCTGTCATTAAAGCTTGTCGGAGGTCCTATGGGCGGTTTAAAAATATCCGAGACGGGTTGGCTAGTAGCTCGTTTCTCCACCAATTCGCATTGAAGCAGATCTCCTATTCTGAGGAGAGATCCGTGCCCAACAGTGGGCTAAAGGGTTGCAGCCAGCCAACCAACTAAAAGACAAAACGTACAAAAAATGCATTATTCAAGATCTTGCCACTACTTTTCCCCAAGAACAAAGCGACGATTTGAGAACACATTCCAGAACATTTTCTAAAATTGGTTAAGTTAGTAATATTTAAATTAATAACGCTTCACACTCACAGCCCCACACTAGGATTCCCTGTGTCGTGGGTGCCATGGACACACACAATTAGACACACAATTAAAGATAAAACTATTTCTAATTTCACCAGGAATTTACATCATAATCCAAATCGTGGACCTGTTTCTGATATGGGGTGACCTGCCAATGATGACGTCGACTGCCTTCCTCCTGTTCACCAACCTGGCTCACTTCACCAAGATCCTGAACGTCGTGGCGAGGAGGTCCCTGATACAGGCCGTCATCGATGACGCTGATGCGGCCCTGACCAGCGAGAGCAGCGAGGAAGGAAAGAAAATGGTGGAAAGGTTCCTATCTTCAAAAATCTTCAGTGTTCAGTTGCAACTTTCGCAGCTACTCAATAGATGGCGCTACGGGTATCCTGGATCACGCTATCGAAGTTTTATAATAAATAAATAATGAATAATAATAAATAACGCTTCACACTCATAGCCCCACACTAGGATTCAATGTGTCGTGGGTGCCATGGACACACACAAGACAAGAACACACACACCCAGACCAGAAACAGAAATTTAAACTCATCATTCAAATGCCTGCTCTGCTGGGAATCGAACCCAGGGCCCTCCGCGCAGCGCACCGGCGTCTTAACCACTGCGCCACTCAGCTCGTCATATTCGTGGTCATCATATATAAAATCCAAGATATCGGTAGGTAAATCGGAGTACAGCTGTTCTCCAAGTATGACCATCAAGCCAGGCGGAGATGGAGAAATTTTATATGAATTTGGTAAAAGTAATTTGGTAAGGTAAGGGACCTCAGGTTTTAGTTGCATGTATTTTAAAATCGTCATAATTTAACGTGAAGAAGCATGTTCTTCGGTTTTGGACAGCACCTATCCAAAAGTTCCCACTTTTTGTAAGTGGATTGTACAAAATACTCATTTCTAGTATAGGAATTGTACACATAACTCATTTTTTGTGAGCGGATTCCATATTGCTTCTTCAAAGGACATATTTTATTTTCTTTATAAGTGTTACCGTTGTTAAGCATTGGTTTTTGGATCCAGGTGCAACTTCGAGACGAAATGGCAACAACGTGTCTACTTGTTCGTGACTGCAGTAACTCTGTTCGGATGGGCGACCAGCCCTGACAAGGGAGAACTGCCTCTCAGAGCCTGGTATTCATCATAATAATTATTTTAATTTTAAAGTTAAAGTCAAAATTCTTTCAAATTAAATCTAAAATTTTAGTCCGAGTATTTCTTTATTTTATCCGAAACACGATAATTTCTATACGCAAATTATGGAATAATTGTCTGCTTGATGGGTCATTAGGCCATGAAATTGGCCTAAAGTGACTTACCATCTGATGGTTTGTCTTTCTAACTTATTTTTGAACGATGGAAGTCTATTAATGATTTTATTTATTGCGATGGAGTTTATTCATCGTGAACTTATGAATCGAATAATTTATTTAACTTTCATCAAGTGTAGGTATGATACCTAATAAATTATTCGGTTCAATGTAATTCATGTTACTAGAAATAATACTTTTAATTAACAAAAACAATCTTAAAAGCTTTTGTCTAACTGTCTCTAACTAGAAAGGGTGAAGGGTGTAATAACAATATTACAAAAACTAACTCCTTTAGCCCAAACCAAAAAAAATGTGTTTTAAAATAATCGCACTGCAACTTCTCTTGTTATTTCACTCACCGATTTTTTTTAAAATTTAAAATGTATTGTACTTGAAATATACCATTTGAAAACTTAATGTCAGAGAATCCATCCATCCATTTCATCAACATTTCAGGTACCCGTACGACGCGTCCAGGTCACCAGCCTACGAGCTCACCTACTCGCACCAAGTGACCGCCGTCATCATGGCAGGTTATCTCAACGTCGCTAAAGACACGCTAGTGACTGCTCTCATCGCGCAGTGTCGGTGTCGGCTCGGGCTCCTCGGTCTAGCTCTCAGGACACTTTGTGATGATATCGCTATTCCGAATAATGTAAGTTTTAAAGCTTTGCTACATTTTGCTGCCTGCGAGTCTGTGCACATAGATAGACTTTGATTTAAGGGTGAGCAAAGGGTATTTAAAAAAGTATATTTTTAAAATGCAACATAAGTCAACTTTCTTTGCTTACAAAAAAAATTTAAGTTTATAACCTCACTTACCATTTTTAACCATAAAACGGGACACATTTTAATGTTGAATATCTTAAAACATTATTTATGAAGTTATTCGTGAAATTTGATTCATGTGGCTATGATATAATGGGAGAGTAATCTCTTAGGACTTAGACAGAGTAGCTGAAAGTAGAACCGTCCCAAAAGGGTTTTAGTGGTTAAAAATATCATACAGGTGGGAATGATTAATTACACTCTCACAAAAGTAGGATTTACACGAACTCAAACGTAGCGACATCTATTGTAGCAGTATTAATGCTCGAATCCTACTGTCTCTATTTCGTAGCATTTCGTAGCACATTCGTAGCAGCTACATGAGCGTCTACAAATGTTTAGTTTTCTACTTGAATCACAGATGGCGCTTTTTAATACTACATGTAGTAGAGTTAAAAATTACTAATAGTCCAGGAATTTTAGCACCAAAAATCGGTCCGCTCTGCATAAAATCCTTCTACGTGATTTTTCGATTGGATTATGTCAGAGGGTGCCCCCTAAGTATAAAACCGAGTTTCTGTCGTCCGAAACCGCGAGCGTTAGCCGCCATCTTGGAAACCGTTTTTTGCATATATCTCGGAAACGGTAAGTTTAACGTTAAAAACCGAAGAGATCTTTTTTGCAGAGAACAAAATTTCCCATCTTTTTTGTACCAAACTGTTCCCCTATTGTTGATATTTTCCGATATATTTGAGTAAAAAAACCAAATTTTTTGTTTTTGTAAAGTATCTCAATAATTTTCAGAGATACGAAAAAAATGTTGAAAATAAAGTTGGAGAGCATAAAATTTTCTACAAATTTTGTATAAAACTTTTTCTTGTAAAATGATTAGTTGCTGAGTTCTAGCTGAATAAAAATTGTCACCTGGAATCGAAAATCAGCGATGAGCGGTAATACGTTACTCTGGCATGCAAACAAAAAAGTATAATCGAAAAATTTTATCATGGCGGCGGTAACGATTATATTTATCGTGAAAAGGAGGGAAATGAAAGATTAAAAAGGAAATTTTGCACAATAAAAATATTTTAACGAATTATTGGAAAAAGGAATGAAAATTTATTCATGTATCCAAATTCATTATCATTTGCGCGATATAAGTCGCTCTGTACAAATCAGGATCGCAGAATATTAATTTAATAAATTGTATTTGATAAATTTTATTCGTCGATGTTAGATTTATAACATTTTTCGCTGTTTACAACCGGAAGGGCGATTTTGGAAGGTTTGCGAATTTTCTTCTTCCAAGTTCATGTTACTTGCATCAGAAGAATGTATGAGAGATGTATGATTTATCACTTATAAATTTCTCACATATAAAACACGTACTCATTTTAACGACGTTCTGACTTAAATTACTTACCTTCTGAAAAACAATACTTTCCGCGGAGACATCGAATTTACTAATACTTTTTGTTTGCATGCGAGAGTAACGTATTACCACTTACCGCTGATTTTCATGATCTTTTATTGCGCTAGAACTCAGCAACTAATAATTTTGCGAGAAAAAGTTTTATACAAAATTTGTAGAAAATTTCATGCTCTCCAACTTTAATATCAACATTTTTTTCGTATCTCTGAAAATTATTGAGATACTTTACAAAAACAAAAAATTTGGTTTTTTTACTCAAATATATCGGAAAATATCAACAATAGGGGGAAAAGTTTGGGACAAAAAAGATGGGAAATTTTGTTCTCTGCAAAAAAGATCTCTTCGGTTTTTAACGTAAAACTTACCGTTTCCGAGATATATGCAAAAAAACGGTTTCCAAGATGGCGGCTAACGCTCGCGGTTTCAGGCGACAGAAACTCGGTTTTATACTTAGGGGGCACCCTCTGACATAATCCAATCGAAAAATCACGTAGAAGGATTTTATGCAGAGCGGACATCTAAAAATCTTGGACTATAACGGACGGAAATTAACGGATATACAGCCTCATGCAGGCTACTCTATATTCAGTGGTAATAGAAATCTTCTGTGAAGACTTTTAGCTCTCTCTGCCAATCTTGGGCAAGCACGCGTCCTCGAAACGACACGAAGAACATGCTTCTTTGCTTGAGATGTTCTACGGACAAATTTTTCCCAAGTGCGAGGGTAATTTACTAAAATGGTATCACAAAAACACTAAGGTCATTCTTCCTTCCCTCCTTCCTTTCAGCCCTTGGCAGTCCACTGCTGGACACGGGCCTCCCCTAATCGACGCAATTCCACCCGGTCCTAAGCCTTCTGAATCCAACGGTTTCCTCGAATCCACTAGAGTGTTTAAATTAATAAATTAATTTATACTAGTAATTTAACTGCAACTGGCTATAAGCTAGAGTTTGGCATTGGTTCTACTTCTAGCAACTCCTGACCCTCGACCAGGAGGAGGTGGTGTCAGCCCGCCTCCGTAGCTGCGTGCAGCGGCACCAAGCGACCCTGGACGCCGCAGTGCAGCTGCAGCGCTGCTTCTCCGAGCCTACCTTCGTGCAGTTCCTTGTCTCCCTTATTATCATCTGCGTCACCGCTTTCCAGATGGTTTCAGTAAGCACCAACTTAAGAGTAAAATATTCTTATTTTAAAACTTACTTTTAAAAGAGTGCTGGGAGATTGTATCCACCCGCTTTTTCTTCCCAGTCTACGTTTTATCTGAGGGAAGATGAATGTATAATTTAAAATGCAATGTATGATGTTCATTAAGTGTGCACAACCCTGATTATGGTTAAAGCTTTCGAATTTTGAATTGTAATGCGGTACTCTGACTTCTACTTCAAACCTTATTAACATAATTATAAACAGAAGTCTACTTCTTCTACGTCGTGTCCTTGAATTTGGACAACTTGATGTAAAGTAGTTGTTGTAACCCCCAGTCTCCTTCTGGTCGTGTCCAAGAATTTGGACAACCTGATGTAAGGTAGTTGTTGCAACCCAAACTCAAACCTCAAGTAGAAATCACGTCTCAAGTCGCGTGGTCAGTCCCAAATCATGTAGATATTTCTGACAATCACACCTCCCAACCACACCACAAGACGTAAAGAACGTGCGAGTTACTGTTACTCTACTACAAAAAATGTTAGCCACTTGTCTCACCCAATTAATTGACAGATATAAGATGCATTTCTATCTCATATCGTTATATAAAATTTTCAGCAAACAGGCAATAAGGTGCGCTTGCTATCGATGGGAACGTATCTGATGAACATGATGTTCCAAGTGTTCATCTACTGCTACCAAGGAAACCAGCTCGCGAAGGAGGTAAGCATTCAGACTTCTGAAGTTGCATGGCATCTGAAAAAGTATTAACAACTCGGAGTTTTGTTTTTATGTAGAAAACTTCGATAGCATGATTCAGGTTACCTGTGGCGCCATCTTTTATCGAATGGCGGAAAACGCCATACGTGATCCTTATCCTAAAGCTATACAGGTAGGAGACCCTGCAGAGACTATTGGTTACAAATAGTTACAAAATTAAAACAATTATTTTAGTTTTAATCTCAATTCATATCGGCATCTGTTTTAATTAAGCGACTTCAAAAAAATAAATAATTTGTTACATACTTTAGGCCTATTATTTTGTGAGGTTGGTGTTTTGTATCAACGATTTTGTTTGTATTTTATATAAATTTTTTTACCAACCTCAAAAAAGTAAGCCTAAAGTATGTAACAAATTTTATTTCGTAATTTTTTGAGGGCGGTTTATTTTTATTTTTTTTTGTTTTACAGAGTACGGAGGTAGCAACGGCAGCATACGAGGTCCCGTGGTACGCTTGTCGCTCGCACGTTCGCCGCTCGCTGATAGTGGTGAGCGCGCGCTGTCAGCGAGTCGCTCGTCTCACCGCCGGCGGGTTCACTACTTTATCGCTTGATTCCTTTATGGCGGTGTGTTATTTTTTTATTGGAATTGATAGAAACGTGCATGCAGGCCACCTGATGTTAAGTGGTCACTGCAGCCCATGGACTAATGTCCTACATTAAATAGGACAGAAATCTTATTTGAGGTCGTACGTGGGTCAATTTCTACTCACTGTGATGTTTGCTGCAAATAGCTTTCCCGGGTAGGTACAGTCAGCATCATGAAGATAGGGACTAACAGAGTGGTTACAAATAGTTAGAGTGGTTACAAATAGTCATATATTGTAGTCAAAATAAATGATATTTTTGTATGTAATAATTTCTAATTTTTTTATGAGAGTGTAGAAAAAATACACTCAAAGACAAAAGCTAATCCTACTGTTATGATAAATGAGAATATTTGTGTAGATGCATGTATATCCATCCACAATCATCCGGATGAACAGATTTTGATGAAATTTGGTACACAGGTAGATTATAACCTGGATAATGGATATAGAATACTTTTATCCGTCTTTGAGTCAATACTGGGGAGGTAGTATTCAAATATATCATTATTGCCATTTTATTATTTCAGATCATCAAAGCTTCGTACTCACTCTTCACTTTGCTGCAGCAAGTCCAAGAGAAGATCTAAATGGAAATGCATATTCCATAAATTATAAAAATGTATTCTGCGTATTCGCAGAAATGCATTTCAAACACAAAATATGTAGTTTATTATTTTATTTTTGTTCACAGTCATGTTAATAAATTTTTTATTACAATTGTTAAATGTAATAGAAAAATTACGCACAAAGAAAAATACGTTTTAATTCATAACTTTTTGTAATGTATTTTCCATAAACGTTCTTATAATATTATTAAAAGAAAGTTTAGAGAAAAGGAAGAAACCTGGATATACAAATTCAAAAGTTAAATTTCGAGCAAGTGCTAAAGCAATGTTAATAAATAATTAATTATATATATATAAATAAAAATTAATAAATAATTAAGACAGGAACTCATCATGAAGCCTGTAGGTACAGCGAAAATTCATTAAATAAATGAAATTATAATTACAACTATAATTAGGCCATATTTTGTTGGCACGTTTATAAAGTTGATTTTATGAAGTTTGAAAATATAATAAATTCATTTGATAATTATATTTCACGGCGTTAATTACGACAGTCGTGTAATTATGAGAGTGTCGCACTATCAATATGTTATTAGCAAATAGCAACGTAACCTATATTAATTATAAAAAGCAGAGGTTATCAACAGCTACTTAACAACAGATTCTTTAAAATTAAAACACCAATAAGACTTCCGCCTTTTTTGAAGAAACCCATGTCATAACTTCGAATGTCGAAGAACTGAAACTAACAGGTTCGCAGAGCTTCCTTTCTGAAAATCTTTAAAGTTTTCTAAATAGCTGTTATTTAAGTTACATGAGGAAATAATAGATTCATATACAAAGTACAACAATTTTATCAAAGTAGGTAATTCGTATATAACTAAAGGTTTCGTACACCTGAACAAAGTATGAAATAAATTCTCCCTAAACCAAGGTAATACCTAACATTACTAGTGATAATTTCATAGCTATTCCTTCTAATAAACAGCAACATGAAAATATTTGTAGATAATCTAAATATGCCACTAAAACTTTCTCAGAATGTCTTTATATTGTTGGGGGTCTGGACTCCCAAATCTTCAGAAACGCATAAAAAGATTATATTTTCTCTCTACAGTATGATTTCTTACTTCTTAGTGATCGGTAAGGTTGTTAAGATTTTCTTTATGATAGAAGAATAATAATTCGTAATTCAAGTCGCATTTAAAAATGTATTTAAAAACTTCAATAAAAAGCTACAATTACAAACATAAATTTTATAATTATTATGTTCAGCTATTTAAAGTCAGGAAACTTATTTTGCAGACTGTCAACATTAACCAATACTTGTATTGTACAAATACCTACATAAACCTTTTCCCCCGAAATGAATTTTAATTATTTACGTTACAGTATACGAGTAAAGTAATCATTAAATATCACCTGCTGTTACGGTGAAGGAAAACATCGTGAGGAAACCTGCATGCCTGAGAGTTCAGAAAAAAGTTCTCAAAGGCATGTGAAGTCCACCAACCCGCACTAGGCCAGCGTGGTGGACGGCGGCCTACTCCACTCATTGTGAGAGGAGACCCGACCCGCCAGTGGGTCATTAATGGGTTACTGACAACAACAAATACATAGATAACAAACAGTTTACATATACACAGGCACATACATACTCATCCAAGTGGGGGACCTCTGCGTGGTGTGGGGGGACGTGGCCCTCATGACGGGGACCATCTTCCTGCTGCTAACCAACATGTCGCTCAGTACCAAGGCCATCAACGTGTACTGGAGACAGGACGCCATCAGAGCTATGATCGACGAGGCGAACGCCGAACTGTCTGCTGAGAACGAGCCGGAGAGGAAATGTATTGTTGATAGGTATAGTGGATAAATAGATAAAAGTGATGTGGATTGTAATGAACTGAGGTAATTCAATCTTCTCGTAAGGAAGTTCCTCGTATTCTGTGTTGGCGGCTGCAGAGGTGTGGTCGGCAGACACTTTATTTTAAGCGAAAATCTTAGTTCTCATGAATAGTAAATATTTATTTAGCACCCAACGTTAAAGCATGTAACGATGTGGACATTTATAGCAAATAGTGGATAAATAGATAACGTGGATTGTAATGAACTGAGGTAATTCAATCTTTTCGTAAGGCAGTTCTTCGTATTCTGTGTTGGCGGCTGCAGCGGTGCGGTTGGCAGACACTTTATTTTAAGCGAAAATCTTAGTTCTCATGAATAGTAAATATAAAGCACCCAACGTTAAAGCATGTAACGATGTGGACATTTATAGCAAATAGTGGATAAATAGATAACGTGGATTGTAATGAACTGAGGTAATTCAATCTTCTCGTAAGGCAGTTCTTCGTATTCTGTGTTGGCGGCTGCAGAGGTGTGGGAGACACTTAATTTTAAGCGAAAATCTTAGTTCTCATGAATAGTAAATATAAAGCACCCAACGTTAAAGCATGTAATGATGGACATCTACGGCTGACTGATAAAAAAAAGAAAGCCTATGTGATTTTTGATGGATTGACGCAATAATTGATGGATTAAGACAATAATAGATAAAACAATTTTCATTGGACAATATTGGAAAATTTTTGACTACAGTTCATTAAAGGAGATACAGTTGATCTCATAATTCAAGGTTCTTTTTGACCAAAATAACTTCTTAACGTCAAATATCAACGTTTCGTTTGCATCTTCCTAAATTATATACAAGTATCTTTATTTAAGTTATTTAGTCTCTATTGTAGTTGTAATCGCGAGACCAGGATCCAGCTATACACGTACTTCTGGCTGACGTATACGACCATCATCGGCTGGGCCCTCAGTGCTGAGAAGAATCAGCTGCCTATGAGAGCCTGGTAAATTGTCAATTCTCTTTTTAAATAAACATCTATAGGTACATCTTTTTGTCACTTTTAACTGTGTTTTTAACAGATGGAGTAATGAGTGATGATTGGTCTTTTTTTTATTTATTTTTTTATTTATTTATTTATTTATTCTTTTTTAGGTACCCGTATGACACTACCAAAACTCCTGCCTACCAGTTGACATATGCTCATCAGGTCAGTCACCATTCATGTGTACGTATGTCGACGTCACCGAAACAGTGGTGCAATATCAATTGGTGGGATTATACCAGACTGATAATTTCCTAAAGTTTAGTAATGAATCTGTTAACAGTGCGTCGCGCTGTCAGTGGCGGCTTGCCTCAACGTGAGTCTCGACACGCTGGTGACCAGCCTGATCAGTCAGTGCTGCTGCCGACTCAATCTTCTCTCGATGTCTCTCCGTACTCTTTGCGATGGCCTCAAGGTAGAAGACAGGGTTAGTAAGTGTGTGTCATAACCCATTAAGGACCCACTACAGGGTCGGGTCTCCTCTCACAATGAGAGGGATGTAGGCCGCCGTCCACCAAGCTGGCCTACTGCGGGTTGGTGGACTACACATGCCTTTGAGAACATTTTTTTTTGTGAACACTCAGGCATGCAGGTTTCCTCACGAAGTTTTCCTTCACCGTAACAGCAGGTAATATTTAATTTTATAAAGCGCACATAACTTTTTCACAAAGTCATTGGTGCGTGCCACTGGGATTCGAACCCGGACCCCTCGATTCGAGGTCGAATTCTAAGCCACTGGGCTATCACCGCTGCTTTTAGAAGAATTTGAGTAGTTTTGTTCTTAGCCTAGAAAATGTTACCTTTTCCTTTCACATCTAGGTAGGGTACGTAATATTCTACCAAAGAAGCAAACGCGATATAATTTTGGTGCCACTAGGCAAATTATTCGTTTACGGGGAACGACCATTCTCTTACAAAGACGTCGGTATTTTGACTATCCTGATACTGATTTTACGTACAAAAAACATAGATTCGCTTTTGTAGTATGTAGATTATTTTTCCCACTGTGTGTGGTGTAATTATTTGCGAGTGTGTTAGTTCTAAAACCAGCTGAAAATTGAAAAAGAACTAAATTCATCGATAAAAAAGGGGGATGTTTTGTCGATGAAATTGCTTCTATTTTATGCCCTAAAATTGCTAAAGCTTTTAATCTTCAAGGGTCTTTTAACGCTCTCGGACGAGGCTGTAGCCGTGTCTCGCATCCGCCGCTGCATTCAGCAGCATCAGGCCATCCTGCACCAGGCTGAGCAGCTCCAGAAGATCTTCTCTATCCCGGTGCTGGCGCAATTCAGCGTCTCCATGCTGATTATATGCGTCACGGCTTACCAGTTGGCTATTGTTGTGAGTATAACACGAAGGCTTTTCTGTCAAACTTGTGTGGCATTCAGCTTTAGTCATTCGTCAAGAGATGGCGGCACGGGTATGCTGAATCACGCTATCGAAGTTTTCTAAATTGTTGGCATACTCGTATGTACAAAAAAAAAGTATGTCCGATTTTACGTAATTCCAGCAGGCTTCCTTGATCACCTCGCCTGACGTGATTTCTTGATATTTACCATTGGTACCAATTAACTATTCACGAGAGAAGAGAGTCTGGAGATATTTGTACACTCCTTAGTCTATAAACTGTTCGTAGTAAATTACTTATGACGCAGGGAAGCAGTATGTTTCTTTTGACACAATTATTCTGATTGGGCCTATATCTATCTATCAGTGGACTACAAGGGGCCGAAAGTAAAGATTCTGATTGGGACGTCTGGTTGTGAAGAAACAATAAATCGCTCATCTTACTAATCCTTCATTTGTGATTGGACGAGGAGTGTCTGCAAATTCATGAGCTAAGGTCGACAGCAAATGCAGGCCTACGTGTCTTAGGAAGTGAAGCCAATCATGATTTAACGAGTCATTTGCCTTTTTCTCAGGGATTCGGCAGTCTGGTATGGTTTATAGCCATGGTTGCGTACCTAGCGGTTATGCTCTTGCAGCTTTTCATATATTGTTACCATGGAAACCAGCTGGTGATAGAGGTAGGTCACGTCATTACATTTCTTTTTTAAAATATTAAGGCAATGTCTGCTGAGACAGCAAGTTTAATAAAGGAATGTTCTCAGAGCGGCAAGGTAGCATATGCTGTGTACTGGTGTCCATGGTACACCTGCAGACCAGCTCTCCGGAGAAGCCTACTCCTGGTCATGGTGCGCGCCCAGCGAGAGGTCAAGCTGAAGGCGGGCGGCCTCACCGAGCTGTCACTTGTCACCTTCATGGCTGTGAGTATTAATTTGTGGCAATGTGGCAGTGAAGCCATTTTTTTTTTGAGGTCTAGCTGACCCGGCAGACTTCGTTCTGCTAAAAATGTGTGTCATGTCAGTACCCATTAATGACCCACTACAGGATCGGGTCTCCTCTCACAATGAGAGGGATGTAGGCCTTAGTCCACCACGCTGGCCTACTGCGGGTTGGTGGACTTCACATGCCTTTGAGGACATTTTATTGTGAACTCTCAGGCATGCAGGTTTCCTCACGATATTTTCCTTCACCGTAACAGCAGGTGATATTTAATTTTATAAATCGCACATAACTTTTATTACAAAGTCATTGGTGCGTGCCACTGGGATTCGAACCCGGACCCCTCGATTCGAGGTCGAATTCTAAGCCATGAAATTCTATAAAATATGCCAAAAATATTTTAACTATAATTTCAATGTTTCGTCAATGTTCAAGATTTTCCTACTAAACTAAAGCTTTCTGCTTAAATTAATTTCAGATCCTCAAAGCGTCGTATACTTTCTTCACGGTGTTACAGCAGGTTGAAGAATAAAAATTTTAATGTTGATTCGTTTACAATTTCTGAAAATGTAGTGAAATAAACGACTACATCCCAATTGCTGGTTTAATTTTAATATTATCATATGTACACATAAATAAATTAAGTAGGCCGTAATCGTCGTTCTCGTAATCTAGTATAGTTAGAGCTCTGATCGCCCGGTGAGGTACCTTATCTGGTGTTTGTTGGAAATTAAAGAATATCTTTAAAATACCCGTTTTCATTAGAAACCCTAATTAAATCGTAAAATTCTAAAATCAATGAAAGAGCATGCGATACAGTTACGATGCGATATATCGATACCTCCCATTTTTGAGCATCCCTACAAATTATCGTACTATCGAATGATCACGATGACAATAAAAGAAGGCACGAGCTGGAGGCGTGTCTCGAGCTAAAACACGATAAGGGCTCCGATATCAATCGTAGATTACGAATTCAGATTACGATGCAGAGAAAATCTACGTTGACGTGTGATCACAATGAGATCAGCTCCAAAATATCTACTTTTAGGCAATCTAATATCAGTCAGTCAGTAAACCCATTAATGACCGACTACAGGGTCGGGTCTCCTCTCACAAGGAGAGGGATGTAGGCCGTCCACCACGCTGGCCTATTGCGTTCTAAGTGACGTTCCACTGACGTCGACTGCATATTATTATGTATCCCAAAAACATCTAATTGTCACACACGTTGAGTATCATGAGCGTGACAACGATAACTATGGTTTTGTTTTTTCGATTAAAAAAAAAATACAGCTTGATTTTTATTTGCATTAAATGACAATAAGTACCCGTAGATTCAACAATTCAAGAAAATATTCATTAAAAAAACAACAATTTAATAGTATTTTACGAAGTAAATTTTTGCGTAACGTTATTAATAATTTACCCTCATATTAATTTGACCCTCTTTGAATTGATTTTAATGATATAAAAACGTTTTGGAATCCTATCTATTTAATTTAAAACAATTGATCAAATACACTATAATATATATGGAAGTTGAGCAAACACGTAACTGCTGGCAGACTATATTAATATTTGTCTCAACCACATCGGCTGGGCAGTGTAAGAGCTATACCATGAGATGGCCCGTCTACCTGTTTGCTTGCACTTATTATAAAAAAAAGTCCAAATATTTCGGTGTCACTGTGCTCAAACCCTTACACGATATAAGATTAATCCTCCAATGATTAGAAACTCTTTAAATAGATCGTATTCAAATAGTTGAACTTGGAAAATCCAAAATGTTGACAAAAATTTTCGTAATTTCACTTTTTGGGCTAGTGTTGAGTGATAGGGCGTGTTATTGGAATGCACTATGCCCTTTCCAGATGTATTCCACTAAAACTCCTTACGATGTCGTGAGGGGAGACATAAGGGACTATGCAGTTCCGGAAAGTGAGTTATTTTTTTTATATTATTGCTAATATTACAAAATAATGTTAATTTGCTGGCTGCATAATATTAATAATATAGGCCTATTAATCATTGATTAATTTTTACTTATAATGTAATGAAATTCATCTGCCTCTATCAATTTTTTAATTAAGCGCAAAACAGTGCGTTCCACGCGAAAACGATATATTCCCGCCAATACATTAAAAAAGGAACCCGCTCAAGATAACTCCTACACACTGCCAATATTATTTATTTTATTCTGCCGATAGAACCCTGGTAGACCACTGAATCAGACTGGACTGTACAATTTGCGACTGCCTTCTTTCGAAAAAAAAATATATTAGTAAATTGCGAGAGCCCATGTGATTTTCAGAGTTCATTCCATAGAAACATGGGGAAAATTTTATGGGGGTTCACAAGGCAATTTCGATTTCTCTGAATTTAAATGATCTATCTAAATATCTGAATCTAAAGTTAGGTCTATTTTACGTTCTTAATATCTCTCGTTGCATACCGGACACACTGTATAATAAAATTATTGCATTTAATACTAGACTGTGAAGCCGTAAGCATATGGTCACTCCATCGTCACGGTAACAGGAACCCCGGCAGCAGTGTGACAGAACAAATCAAGGAAGTTGCTAAGTTGAAGGACGAAATCGTTGCCAGTTTTGAGGCTGGCAGGGGTCAGCTATGCTCCCAGGTATCTGTACTGTAGCATTCTTAATTCTCTTTAATATATTGAACAGAACAACAGATAGAATCTGCAACCTATAAATCGCATAAGAGAGTATTCCATCGTTTTGACCATTTTCTCAAAAGTTATTTTTGGTAAATTTTCTCATTAAAGTTCTTTTTGCTAAATATAGTGAAAAAAACTGGTTGGTACCTTATTTGAGAAAATGAATTGTAATGGTTAATTTTAATTGCATACTTACGAAAACAGTAAAAACATTGTACAATTTTACAAGATTTTCATGTTTCCCAAATTTTTGTTTTAGCATAAGGCTACTTATTAGTCTGTTATTTTGACATCATTTTTGTGTTCTAAACAGGATATCGAAGAGTTCCTTTATTGTTTTTGATTTGAATTACGAGATTGGTCTATTAATTTATCTTCTTTTTGTGTTCCATCCAGGACATCGAAGAGTTCCGCAAGTGGTCTTGGAACGACACCCTGGAGGTCTCCCAGTCCTTCCTCACAGGCACAGGCTATGAGGAACTGTTCGACATCGGAAGAAGAATCCGGGAGAAGTACCCCCATCTCCTTCTGGGTACTAACGACTCATACTACTTCAGGCCAACCAATGAACAAAGAACAATCACCAGTTCTATCGCATTTGTCCATGGTCTGACCGATAATACCACCTTGGATCTCCCTATTGATGATGCGAGGGAGCGTGATGATGTTATACGAGTAAGTACAGATGGAGTATTACCTGATTGTTATATTTTATTTACCATCGGAAATTCATGGAACAGAACCATGATACATATCGATCTAGGTGAAAATTTACAGAGTAGTTAAGATATCATTTAAAGCATAAGAATAAGATTATTTTGACAAAACCTAATATAATAACTTAAAAATATGATATTTTTTTAGACGTCAATTATTTTCAAAACGAGTCTCTAAAGCCTTCTATAGATCCCAACTTTCCTTTTTGCTATGTGTTGATATTATTAATTTAAAAGTCTAGTTATTAATACCAGACTCAAGGAATTGAAAATCATTAAGCTTTAGCCAGAGAAAGTAAGTGCTCCGAAATAACAACAGTATTCTTACAGGTCTATCGGAACTGCGACAGGTACCAAGAAGATGTGAAGGGTGGGCAAGCGCTGGTCGACGAAATCAACGATTACTTCAACACGGATGAGTTTAAAGACGTAAGTGACTTTTTTAATTTCTAATTGGCTGCTGGCAGCCATATCCTGCCATGTCCTGCTATTAGGCACGGAGCTTTATCCACAACAGAGACCACGCTGATCTATTGCGGATTGGTGGAGAAACGGCTGCGAACTATTCTCAGATGTTTTCAAACTGCCTATAGGGCCTCCGAAAAGGTTTCACGAGTGCAATCTTATCGATACGGCTTAGCATGCCCTTCGAAGCACGGAAGCGCGTATGTGAATCGCCACTATCGATCACCCATCCAGGTACTGACTGCGTCCGACGTTACTTAACTTTTTCAATCGCCATTCACAAGCAGCGGGCTAGCGCGCTTCATTATTTCTAACAAATTATTTAACAAACATCCAAAATGTGCGCAATTCTTCTTCTCCATCTTTTGATCTATCAATAGGCCGCAAATTTTTCTAGCAGTCTTGTAGTGGATCACAAAATGAATCTCAAAACTCTTTACAGGTTCAAAACGCAGTGCAACAGCGTCTAGGTATCACAACGCAGCTGACATCCGACAACATCTACGCCCTGTACGAGATCTGCCGTTTCTACCGTTCCTGGACCCCCACCCTGCGCTCCCCCTGGTGCGCTGCCTTCAGCGACCACGACCTCGTGGTCCTGGAGTACAGGGATGATGTGCGGCACTACCACAGGAATGGTTATGGGTCTTGGGTAAGGATAGAAATAGATCTTTTTTCAGGTTATTTTGTTTTTAAATCTATTTGTAGCAAGGAGCGACTGAGTACAGTGACCTGCACGTCACATTCAACTCCGCTGGGAACTATGTAGATCATTATTTACACCTAAGTGTAAGACACATAATGCTCCCAATGATTTTTCTGAGACTTTGCTCGTTCATTCTTCAAGGTCAACGTGAACCTTGGGGGTCCAGTGCTGAAGGACCTATACGAGAATTTCGAAGCCGTCGTCCAGAACCGAGGCAAGAAGATCGTCTCCTACTTCACCCACGACACCATGCTGGAGATGGCGTTTTGCGCTATGGGCGTGTTCAAGGACGCTGAGCCCATCCGAGGGGTGAAACGAGACGAGGACAGACTGTGGAGAACCAGCTTCATAGCATCCTTCTCTGTGAACCTCATTGCGGTATTAAATAGGTTAGAATCTACAATTTATAATTAATAATTCGTAAGTTTTTAGTGATAGCCGAGCGGCTTAATTCGATCTCTTAATCAAGGGGTCCGGGATCGTATCCCAGTGGCACTCACCAATGACTTTGTAAAAAAAGTTTGTAATATGCGCTTTATAAAATTAAATATCACTTGCTGTTACGGTGAAGGAAAACGTCGTGAGGAAACCTGCATGCCTGAGAGTGCACAATAAATGTTCAAAAAGGCATGTGAAAGGCATGATTGGTAACTTTTTACAAAGTCATTGGTCACCACTGGGATTCGAGCCCGGACCCCTCGATTCGAGGTCGAATTTTTAAGCCACTGGGCTATCACTGGTCTATATAGCAGCAGTATAGCAATAAAGCAGCAGTTAGACGTAAAGCTGTATTTTCAAACACACGCCTTATTCTGCAAATCATATCTGCTCATATTATAAGCAACTATCAATCTTAATCTCACTTATAGTATTCCTGTATATGAGACCTATAAATTTTATCAAAACATAAAAAAATGGGCACTAAATTTTATCAGCACCGATAATCACTCGTCTGACATCAATGATGTTATTGTAAACCGATAAAAATACTACGATAGTGTTAACTAGATAAGCGAGGTTTCACGCAATTTTATTTGGAGACATAAGTGTTTATTGCATTGAGTAATTTGATACGGAAAGGTGTAGGTGTATTATTATAAAGGTGTATTATTATATTCACAACCGATATCTATATATCGGTTGTGAATATAATAATGCCAGTAAATTAGTTAATGGCAATGATAGGTAAGGCTTTACAAATATTAGGATTATAGAACAATTCCGAATCTTCTTCTTGGGATATTTGGTAGGTTTATACGAGTACCATCTTTATTTTTATTTATTTATTTATTTTTATCATTTTTACCTGAGGGGCGATCAAAGCGGATGCTTGTATGAATGTAGGTATGACGTTCATTAAGTGTGCACAAATTGTACCTAATAATGAATAAAAGCTTTTGAATTTGAATTTGTGTATTTCACTCTGATTGGTCACTTAGAAGTACTATGGAAGCTATGGAACCTTATGCTTACCCCTGTAGTGTGGAGTTAGGCGCTTTATATTATAAGGAACATTTTTTTGAGAGAGGACGTCTTTTTGAGGCATCCTTTACATGGAATGGAAAAATTAGAATGTTCTTATGAATAAATGTTACGTCCAATATAAAGGGCCTAGATCCACACTACACCCCCTTGCTACTCTGTTAAGAATAAGTAATGTATGAACGACCAAAAACGGGAAAAACTTTGCGTCTATTTTTCAATTCGTTATCTTTTTCTCTCTCAGATGCCAAGAATCCGGCACACAAACCCACCGGGTCCAGGTCTTCATCAGCGAGAAGCCCACAGACATCTGTCCCCCCGAAGGCTGCACCTGGAGCCAGTTCCAGCAGCGGTTCCAGCCGTTCACCAGCTCCAACCTCGACTTCTGCAGCCGAGACTACGTGGTGAAGGATGACGTCACCAATGCCAGTGGGTTGCCGTCTACTGTTGGTTTTGTAATGTTGGTGGTGCAATTTTTGGTAGTGCTTTTGAGATAGGATTATTAGCAGTTTCCATCACAGTAGACATTAGTTAAGCAATGGATATGTATCATGTGACTCACGGAACAACAAGGTGGTCAGTAATTCGAAGTTTCTATACGTCTGACAATTATTCATCCGTATGTACTAACACTGAAAATCGAAACATTATTTTACAAATTCATGGACGAATAAAATTTATTTTCTGTTGTGGCCTTTGAATGGTGGTTGTTCGGTAGGATATTTTAGTTAGTTTTAATAGAAGTATTCAAAAGTGTGTTTGTGTATTTACTCGTATGTTTTGTGTGCTTTTTTACGATATTTATCGATTTATTAAGTAAACTTTATGTTGTAAGTATACCTATTAAAATGTAGATTTTTGTATTATATTGAGTGTCTTGAGACTGATGTTTTATTTTCTAACAAGTTTTACTTATTCCACAGGTCAAAATAGTGTTCAATAATCAGGGCATGGCATAACACATCGTCTACATACCCAAATAGACGCCGCATGCTAAGCGAACGCTGTCAGACAACACATTAGACTTATAAGTCTCATCCACAGGATAAAGGGGTGAAATCTTTACTAGTACCGACCACTTCCTTGACCCGTGTATGTACGTCTCCTTCGATCCGAACTAATTCCAATACGAGTATGTCAGTAGGAACGTGGCTGTTATCAAATTTGTTTAGAGCTCATCTTACAGTGTGCAGTGGTCAGATCACTGTCTAGTTCGAAACAAATGGGATATTGCGATTTTGAACTGACCAATCACGATGCTTTCTTTTTCTTTTTCCCCCCTCTCTCACCTCAATGCTTTGACTGAATTGTTTCTTTGTTTTTTACAAACGACATGCGGTGTTTATTAGGTGTTGGTCGGTGGCCTATCACCATGGCTATAGGGTTGGTTTATATCTTCAATACTTTTGTGGTCTTAACTTTTCCAAATTTACCGTCATAACCTTCATTTTTTCTAGTTTTTTTAGTTTTCATGTTGGGTTGGATGAGGTTGGCTGGGTAATGAAACGGCAAGAAAATATTTTATGACAACGATATCGCTTTATTGGATGTAAAGGGGCGGCGAGGGGTGCGCGGGGTCGCCGGTGAGGGGTTGGCAGGCGTGTCTCGGTTACCGCGGCGGCGCACGCGCACCCCCCGCCCCCTCCAAACGATACATACTCCACGGTAATAAATAATTATAAATAAATATCAACAAGTTACAAAATAACCTTTCGTAAAAACGTTTACATTACTAGTGTATATATTTTTTTGCGGTTTTTACAGCATTTACGCTACCGTAACACGTATACTGTTTTTATTGTACGTAAGTATAAAAAAGTTGTATGTTATTATTCAATGTAATATCTGTACAGTCCGTTTTTTGTAGTGGAACGTTTAGAAATCTTCTGGCGCCAGGTCGAACCTTGGTGGGAAGGTGCCGAAGCCGTCGAGGGCGGGGCGCGTGCGCTGGGGCTGAAAATAAGAATGAACTATTAAAATCCATCCCCCTCTTAAAGCTAGCGCACACCCATGGAAATAGGAAGAAGATAGAACGGCAATGTGGGCGAGGCGTATCCTAGCATCTCTTAAACTGAGCGCATTCTATCACTCCCGTCGTCTGTCACTGTCAGTGAGAGTGATACTCGTAGAATGAGTTTCGAACGAGAATGCCGCTAGCTGAACAAGGCTGCAGTGGACAAATATGCAACTATAACTGTTCTATAAACTTCCCTTTTCTATGCACACAGCTAACAGTTACAATGGCCGGGTCAGATTGAAATTGGACCGAAAGATGGCAGCGAAAGTACTGTTTAAATAAATGCAACTTCAATAGGAAATCTAGATGTTTCTTGGCGTTACCATATGGGACCAGTTGGTAGTAATGAAATGTCGAAATTAAGCAATCCTGTAGCCATTTTACGGTCCAATTTATAGCTTGTCTGTCATATATCGTGACGAAATTCTTTTCGGGTGGCACATTTTTTCTGACAGTATGTTACATACAGGGGACATGCCAAGGTAGTGACAAGGACCACACGACAAAAAGACATTTCTCGTCTCTGTTTTTCATGCAACAATGAACTAACACTTCTGTCTTTCAAGTCATTCACAAAAGGAATTGAGTCAGTGTTGTTTGTTATAGGAGTTGTAACCATTTGAAGTTTTAAATTTTAATTTAAGAAAATATTCAACCTCAAATCGGAACTCATATTTTTATAAGAACAGGCAAACAGACAGACGGGCCACCTGATAAGTGGTAAGTGGTCACCGTCACCTACTGACACGTGCAACACCAGGGGTCGCCAGTGCGTTGCTGGTTTAGAAGGAGAGCTCTTTTTGAGCCCTTTTTAAAGAACCCCATGTTATAGTCCGGCTGCATTAAATCAGTCGGAACCGTTCTACAACTCCTGAGAAGTAAGTCGGATTTTTTTGTCTCTTTACCCTTTTGTGTTTTGGATGGAATGATTAATTAACAGTTCAAGGTAGTGAGGTCTGTGTGTGGTACATTCCAAGTCACAGCACTGTATAATGTGCCGTTGGCGGGGCAACATAACTTACATAGTTTGCAGTGCTCTTCTAGGGACGCCCTTTAACGGACGCCTGAATGGATGAAAAGTTTCGTTTTAATTTCTCATTTGTAACTTCTTCAAAATAAAAATTTAATGACGCTAGTATAAATATTGGGCGACCGTTTTTTAAGATTATAATGTTTAGCTCAAGGATTTCCCATTATTGGGGAAGGTTGGTAAATTTTTGAACTATCCAAAGTTGTCATATAAAGCTCTTTGATATGGCATAATTTTCCAGAATTTGGCAAAAGCATTAAGGCTAGTAGATTCTCCATAAAATAGGTTCCGTATTGCACATGGATAATTTTACTTTAGATACCGTATTGGGATTCCCTGTGCTATGGGATCTGGCAAATCCAATCTGACCCTAATATTCAGTATGTTAATAATTATGAACAGAGAAACTGTAGAAACTTACCGCCGGGCTGACTCCTCTCGCGGCGGATCCTGCGCGTCCCTTGCCGCGGAATTTGCTGATGGCCTGCTCGGCAAGGTCTGCCCTCTCCTCGGCCTCCTCCAACTCCTGCTGCGCCTTGCGGAACTTAGCCAAGTTGAGGGCGGCGATCTCTTCCGCCTCCTCGATCTGCCTCTTGTAAGTCTTGATCTTCTGCTGGAGTTTGTCGACGAGGTCCTGCATGCGCTCGTGGTTCTTGCGGTCCTCTTCGGCCTGGAAGGTCAGTTCCTTGATGCGCCTCTCGGCCTTACGCAGGTTCTTCTGCGCGTCGGCGTGTCTCCTCTGTTCACCGTCGAGCTCGTTCTCGAGCTCGCGGACCCTCTGTTCGAGCTTCTGGATGGCCTTCTTGCCTCCCTTGAGCGCGTTAGCCTCGGCCTCGTCCAGCCTGACTTGCAGCTCCTTGATCTGCTGCTCGAGGGCCTTGCGGAGTTTCTCCTGGGTCTGGGCGTGCTCCTGCTCGGCGCGGAGCTCGTCGGCCAGCCTGGCGGCGTCCACCATCGCCTTCTTGGCCTTCTCCTCGGAGTTCTTGGCCTCGTTGAGGAGCTCGTCCAGGTCGGAGTGCAGGGTCTGCAGCTCGGACTCGAGTTTCCTCTTGGCGGCGGAGAGGGAGGCGCTCTGGGCGGACAGCTCGTTGAGCTGCTCGTGAGCGTCGCTGAGTTCCTGTTCGGCCTGGCGGCGGGCGCGGTCGGCCTGTTCCAGGAGAGTGCGGGACTCCTCGAGTTCGTTCTGGAGGGCGTTGGCGCGGCGCTCCGAGATGCCGAGCTGTTCGCGGGCATCGTCGCGGGCGCGCTGTTCCTCCTCCAGGGCGGTCTGGAGGTCCTTGATCTGTTGCTGGTAGCGTTTGATGTTCTTCTGCGCCTCGGCGTTGGCCTTGTTGGCGTGGTCGAGGGCAATCTCGAGCTCGTTGATGTCGGCCTCGAGCTTCTTCTTCATGCGCAGGGCCTCAGCCTTGCCCTTAGCCTCGGCTTCGAGGGAAGCCTGCATGGAGTCGAGGGCGCGCTGGTGGTTCTTGCGGGTGTTCTCGAACTCCTCCTCCTTCTCCTGGATCCTCCTGTCGATCTCCTGTCTGACCTGGGACAGCTCGAGCTGGGCGCGGAGGACCTTGTTCTCCTCCTGTTCGAGGGCGGCCTCGGCCTCCTCGAGGGCGGCCTGGAGCTCGTCCTTCTCGGCCTCGAGGCGCTTCCTGGCCTTCTCGATCTCGTGGATGTTGCGGCCACCTTCGCCGATCTGGTCGAGGAGGTCCTTGACTTCGTCGGCGAGGTTCTTGTTCTCGCGGCGGACGGCCTCGAGCTGCTCCTGGCCCTCCTCGTAGGCGCCCTTGAGGCGGAACAGTTCGGTGGAGTAGTTGCGGCACTCCTTCTGGCTGGCGTCGAGCTCGGCGGCGAGGTCGTCGACCTTGAGCTTCCATTCGCCGATGATCTTGTCGAAGGCCTTCTGCTTCTTCTCGGCGGCGTTGGCGATGGCGGTGGCGCGGTCGACCTCGAGCTGCAGGTCCTCGACCTCGGTGGCGAGGCGCTGCTTGGTCTTCTCGAGAGCGACGACCTTCTGGTTGAGGGATTCGATGGTCTCCTCGGCTTCGGCGAGGCGGGCCTGGAGCTTGCGCTTGGCCTCCTCGAGCTCCTCGGAGCGGGCGACTCCCTCGGACTCGTACTTGGAGCGCCACAGTTGGGCCTCGGCGTTGGCCTTGGACAGCTGGCGTTGCAGGTCAGCCTTGCCCTCGGCTTCCTCCTCGACTTGTTCGCGGATGTTGTCCAAGTCGTGTTCGAGGTTGCGGAACTTGCCAAGAAGGGTGGCGCGTTCCTGATGAAAGAAAGATATTATTAATCTCAAGATCATCAACATCGACATTATTAAAAATATTTTTTTCGACAAAGAAAGTATTAACGGTGGCAGATACTAACCCTGGCCTCTTCGTCGGCGAGCCTCTTGGTGTCCTCGAGCTGAGTGGTGAGGGACACCTTGATCTTGGAGAGCTGCGACACCTGGGACTCGGCCTCCTCGAGCTGGCGGAGAAGGTCGGAGTTCTCGATGGACAGCTTCTTCTTCGCGGCATCCAGGTCGTTGAGGGTGCGGTTGGCCTCATCAGCCTTGCTCTGCACCTCGTTGAGCTGGTGCTGCAGCTGCTTCACGATCTTCTCTTGGGCAGCCTAAGCAGAAACGTTTTATTAGTACAAGAAAAGGATCAGAGTGAACATGGACACTATCGTCAAAGTATTCGTATAGTAAACGTCGGTAGTTTTATATGTCTGTCTTGAGAACTTGCCATACTAATGGCAGCTCGATACGATTACTATACGAAACTGTGTTAGTTCATGTTCGAGGTATTGAAGGATCAGTTTAAGTGTGATAAACTCCGATGGTATTAATATTTTATTATTTCGTAGAGGATAAAACAAACAGTTAAGTTGTATCATATCGTACGAGTATATTTAGTCCAGTTCTTCAGGATTAATAAAAGTATGTTTAAAACTATGCTATTTGTAATATTGTTTCGTTGATGACGATTCGAGGAAGGTATTTTGGAATTAGTATTCGGTGTTCACATCTAAAAACACATTTCTTTATGATGATATACTTACACTCAGATTGAGTCTCGTATTTGCCTATTGATGATCATGCATATTTGTTTAATTTGGATTAGAATCAATTAGTAAAATGTTTCACACAACACTCGTTACGTAAGCTTTTAGCTTTAATGCTATTTTCCTCGTGTTTATTATTTGTTAGCCGAGAGAGATTTGTTTATTGATATGAGGGCAGTGTTTCGATGTGTTTCCTTGATCTTTATACATCCTGCATTATTTTTTTAAAAGCTGCGAAGCGATGTCCCAAAATTGCAGATGCCAACACTTTATCTATCATCTTTTTATACCTTTTCGTTGGACAAGTGGTCGAGTCCGGCACGAAGGTCATTGACTTCGCTAAAGTATTGAGAGCGCTCTTTCTCAGCCCTGAATAGATAGAATAGAACACAGAACATTTAGTATAGTTTCTGACACTTGTCGCGACACCTGTCTCGTGTGAGACGGTGTTATTGTCCTCCGTTCATAACTATAGACATAAAGCATGTCACACACGTGCCGTGGCAGACAGCAATGGCAGACAGCACTGGTGTGCATTCATCTTGAAATTTCAAAACTGATATCGGTATCCACGTTCCTTGTTGGACATGCTACGCTGATAGATATGAATGGACCTTAATCGGATAACATGGCATATGACGCCGTTCGGTTGGTCGTTGGGCTGGTTTGATCAATGTCATGTATGTAGTGTGTACACGGGTAATAAGGAGTACCATGCAAGGGTCACCCCAGGCGGTATACATGCCTTACGGGCGACATGTTACCTTTTCCCTTGCGACTTGGTCAACAGCTGCGCGGGTGTTGTTTAGCTCGTTGTAGCAAGACGCACGGTCATGCTCAGCCCTGAATTTGTAGTATAGTTGGATAAGTAAATAGTATAACTAATGCTGTAATAATTTTTAAATTGCATGTTTCAATGCAACCTATAAACCCACTGCTGAGCTGAATTTCTTTAACGAGAAGAATAGGCCTTATCCCACTGGCTTAACATGCGTTGAGAAAACTCTAGGCACACGAGTTTCCTTGCGATTTAATTTCTGGCTTAGATCAATCTTGGATTAGATCTTATCTCAGATAGCCTTTGGAGTAGAAACTGAATGTTAAAGGAGAGTAGCAATACTTACTTAGCCTTGAGCTTGTTGAGCTGGTCGAGCTGTTCGCCCATCTCGGCAACAGCATCGTTGTGCTTCTTGCGGAGGTTGGCGAGGGTGGACTCGTGCTGGATGTTGGCCTCCTCGAGGTCGCGGCGCAGCTTGCTGAGCTCGGCCTCACGCTTCTTGTTCAGCTCGATCTGGGCGGAGGTGGCACCACCGGCCTCCTCCAGACGCTCACCGAGCTCCTCCAGCTCGCGAGCCAAGTCGGCGCGCTGCTTCTCAGCCTTAGCGCGAGCCTGGCGCTCGGACTCCACCTCCTCCTCCAACTCCTCGATGCGGGCCTGCAGTTCCTTGATCTGTTTCTGGGTCTTGCTCACGAGAGACTGTTCGTCCTCGAGCTTGGCGGTGAGAGATGAGATTTCCTTGTCCTTGCGCTGGACGGTCTGTTCGAGTTCCTTCTTGTTGCGTTCCAGGTCGGCGACGGCCTCCTGGGTCAGCTTCAGGTCGCCCTCTACCTTCCTCCTCTGCTTCTCTACGTCGGCGCGGAGCTTCTTCTCGCGCTCGAGGGAGTCCTCGAGCTCGTCGAGGGTCTGCTCGAGCTTCTGCTTCACCTTGTTGAGGTGGTTGACCTTGTCCTCGGCGGCCTGCAGCTCCTCGGAGGTCTTCTGGTTGGACTCGCCCTGCATCTTCTTCTCCTTGTTCAACTTGTTGATGAGCTCGTCCTGGTGGGCGATCTCGTCGTTCAAGTTGCGGATCTGATGGTCCTTGGTGGCCTTGTCCTGCTCGGCCTTCTGGACGTTGAGTTCGAGGTCCTCGACGTCCTTCTTGAGGCCGGAGACCTCCTGCTCCAGCTTCTTCTTGGCTTGGAAGAGTTGGTTGCGGGCATCCTCCTCCTGGGTGAGGCGGTCTTGGGTGTCCTAAAAAATTAATCTCGATCAGTTGAGTTTTATTACTATTGGGTATCATTCGCCCGTTATCGTATTTTATTACAAGTTTTTATCGGATCTGTTTCGCATCATTCCCACGCTTGGTATAGTAACGGTTTGCAATAAAATCTTGCACTCTACAGATGTGCAATTTATTTTTAAACGCCTGAACTGTTTCTCGTATAAACAAAACTATGTTTATTTAAAGAACCGCGAATACCATAACATGAGGTAAGCTGATTTGCTACACTGTTTCCGTCTACCTACACAAAATCGCTTGCAACATTTTATCTAAAGTACGACATTAAAGTTTCAAATTAATTTTAAAGAACTAAAATGATTTGTAAGCTATTCAAATAAGTTCTAATCTAAGCTTGTTTGCTTTAAACCTAAAGTCCTACCAAATTACAGCTTTGAATTTCATTAAAGTCGGTCACTTTTGTTATAATTAATAACTATCCATTAACACGACCGCCTGCATTTATTAATAACGATGTAAAATATTCTTGGAAGTCTTGATTCACTTTTATAAATTCTTTATGTTACATGTATCGTCCTCTATATTTGAGGATGTAATAAAAATATGATTTATGAGATGAAAAGCATTACTCACCCTGAGTTGGTTCTCGAGGTCAGCCTTCTGCGCCTGGAGCTTGGCGGCGCGCTCCTGGATCTCGGAGAGAGAGCCCTTCTCTCCCTCGAGATTGGCCAGAAGGTTCGCCTTCTCCTCCAGAAGCTTGGCGTTGAGAGCCTCGACTTCCTTACGGAGCTTCTCTTCCTTCTCGAAAGCCTCCTGGGCCTTCTGAGCCTTCTCCTCCAGTTTCTGCAAAACGTCCTCACTTTTATCCACACCGTCCCATTGCGTCACGTGATTCGCCGCCATCGTTTATTTATCACACCATCAATTAAAAAAAGGAATGCAAATATTTCGGTTCGTTCGTAAGTATAGGAAGGGTGGTGCGCGCGCCGCCGACCTCTTCGCTACTGAACGCCGCTGGAGTTTTCCAGCGGGCGCGTTAATCGCCCCCGCACGTTAAACATTGTGTGAGGAAAAAGTGTGTGGTAGCGAGAGGGGGGAAGAATCCAGAAATGGATGCGGCAGGTGCGATGGTGTCACGTAACCGGCAGGTGGGCGCGGTCGAATCTATTTGCGTTACCCTGAATCACGCGTGCTATGATCGCTGGAATATTTATTGGGTCAGTGTGATCGATCGTATCGGAACAGGTGAGCGTGTGAAAACACTTACGGCCATCTCATCCTCGACGCGGGTGACGTTGAGAAGGGGCTTGACCTTCTGCCACAGTTTCCACCAGGGCCAGGTGCGGAGCTGCAGGTACTTGCGCAAGTTGCGCTGGACAACTTGGAGAGCCAATCTACAAAGAGAATTAAAAATTGAAAAATTTGCAACTGGTCAAGCGACATCTCCATGTTTGGATGTTGAAAGAAAACTTACCTCTGTTCCTGCAGCTTGGTGAAGTCCTTACGGGACAGGTAACCACGGATGTAGGCCTGGAGCCAAGATACGATCTTGGAGAGCCTGTCATCACGCAACTCTTCCATCTGACCCAGGACACCGGCGCGGAAGAATACCTGCTCATCGCAATTCAGAATTAGGACATCTTCGAAAAAATGCGAGTGCCAAATAAGCACAAGGAGATAAAAATATAGGTGCGCTATTTAAAGAATTCACATTTAAGAAAGAAAATAAGAAATAATACAGACATAAAGAAAGTAGATAATATCAAACAGACATACACAAATACACACACAGTTTTAGTACAGAGAAAAATAATTTTAATATAGGCAGTGTTGTAGAATGAAGATTGAAATGAAAGACATTTTAGATTTGTCATGCAGAGTGAAGATTTGGGATAGTCGCATGCAAAATGCTCTACCTTCGTCCTTCCCATCCGGAAAGACTCCGAATCTAAGCCGGTTTGTTCGAGAATTTTCTCGGTGGCTTTCTCGGCAGTAATGGGTTCTTTGAGGAGATTCGGGCACAGAATTTTGTATCTGCGTTAGAGGAGCACACAAAATAAAATAATAGTGGTATAACGTAGGTATACGATAGGAAATACAAGGGAAAAACACAAATGAGAGCCGACGTAGCTTGGGCTCTCAAGGGAAAAACAACCTTAGTCTGTAAGGTGTAGGGTTTGATATCTAACGACCAGTTCTTAAAGGTTCTACTGAAGCGTTTCAAAAGCCTCGCGATCCACCGGGTGTATTAGGATCGCTCGTCTCAGACCGCTAAGCGTATCAAACGGGTGAAACACATGCCTTGGTGTGACCGAGACGGTAGGACTCGACATCCAAGCCCGTAGCATCCAGGATAACTTGGGCGATTTTCTTAGGGTCAGATTCCTTTTCAGCAGCTTGAGGGGCCAGGATCTTGTAGCTATATTACCGAATGATATGGAACACACGATAGGGGAAGGTGAAATAAATGTCAATATTAAAAATGTGACGCATCACGTACACGTCGGGACCGTAAAAGGGGTGTGGATAGTAAAAGTAACTGAGACATGAAACACACTTTCATGTTTAAGGTACTAAATACGATGACTTAATGATAGACTAAATACTGCAATCAAATGTAGGGGCTAACTACTGGTGCATTCAATTAAATATGATAAGGAATTCAAAAAGTGGGTAAAAGTGAGTTGTGTCTCAAATAACTCTGATTCTTTAGAGTTTGATGATCCACCTCCACTACCATGCTAACACCATTCTAGGATGGTATGCTTTAAACTTCAATATTTCCTTGCCTTAGTGTGACCTATACGATAGCTCTCGGGGTCTAGTCCGACCGATTCGAGACACTTTCTAGCGGCTTCTTTGGGATCTTTTTCCGCAGTCATGATGGCTGGTGCAAGAATCATGTAACTGTTCATTGAATAAATTAAATTAATATCCCACGCTTATGATAACAAGTCAGGTTTGATTGCTTCCTTAAAAATCTAAGATGTTAATTTTCAATCTGGCCAATCATAGATCCAGTTAGAGAACATCGCTGCATAATTAAGTCGATGACGTCATTCACAGCCAGCAGCTGCAGTACAAGAATAAAACTGTTCCAGTAAACGAATGTTCTGGAGTTAAAATAATTTTGCTTAGACTTTAACATATTCCACTTATCTAAATAGCATCATCAGATCGGATATGAAAATAAAATTCTTATGTCTTATTAGATGCTTCTGGCTTCTATTTGACAGCTTGGAATTCGATCATAAAAATATGATTTTATGATTCTGTTTACGAGTCGGGATCTTACCGGAGCTTGAAGTCGGGGTAGACCATCCTGTTGGGGAAACCTTTACGGCAAATACGGATGCCTTCAAGCACACCGTTACAGGTGAGCTGGTGCATCACAAGGTGGGAGTCGATGAGACCTGGGGAACGAGGATTCGGTCAGGTGGAAACATTTCATGCGCGACCAATTATCATAAACATGATTTACGATACGACCCACTAACATTTTCGCATCTGTTCCAAATTTCGTGTACCCACTCATGCTGATGCTTCACCGTCATAGAATATTTTCATCGCAATTTGTTACATTCTCAACATCACGTACAGCGCTTGAGTCGCCGAAATTTAGACAAAAATTACTCATACTGGAACGTGAATGTTGCTCGATATATTTAGCAGGGGCTGAGTAACCACGCTAAATTTACGTCAGTCCATCAACGCCTACATCGTGCTTGAATTTATTTTCTTAGTCTTTCGTCGACAGGCTATAATGGGTAAGTTTTATATGAATCGCATTAGATACGATTAGATAAATTTTAGATCGTGATTCTGCTACAGCTTTTGTGAGAACAAAGGGAGACTTACCAGGCTGTTTCAACTCGTTGGGGATGATACAACGTACGAAGTGAGGCTGGGTGGACTTCAGAGTGGTCATCAGGTTGTTAAGTTGTTCCTGTGGTAAGTCGAAAAATTATAACACTTTCCCTTCATCGATTTTTTGTTAGTAATATTGCGCTACATTTAGTTAAGTATTTGAACATAAAAATAATTCTACTTTTTCCATTTCATATTCCGTAATATTTACGAATTTAAATAGTAATTTTTCAACATAAAAAGCGACACACAAATGAAGTGAATTTGAAAAGTATTGTAATGGGAACGTCAACATAGATTATAGTACATAAATCAGGGTTAAAAACACAAAACACTCAGACAAACATTAAGCTTAGTACATAGATACAGCCATAAGTAAGAGATGTATTTTTTCTACTTTTCGGCTGTTTTGGTGACAAAAATGATACAACAGTAAAGTTGGTGAATTTAGTTCGTAATATAGTCACTGTTCATATTACGAATGTTAAATCTGTTGATACAATGATAGGAGGTGATCGTTACCTCTTTAGTTTTGATGATAATTCCAATGGTCTGACTATATCATTTACAGAAATAGTTTATGGGTGTAGAGCTGTAAGTAATTCTACTCTACACCAAACGGGTGAACATAAAACCAACTTTAAAAACTCTACTTTAAAAACTTTTAAATACCCTGTAGGCGGAGGAGACAGTAGCGAAACCACCACCCTTCTTACCGCGACCGCCTATGGATGTACATTAACAAGCAACAATTAGTGCAAAGACGATCACAAGGCGTAGGACAAAAGGACATAATACACGTTGACAATACATCAGCGGACACGGCGACGACATGAGCTCTGCTGTAAAACATACACCGACATGGACAGACATAGATCTATTAATTGTGAAGCGTGATAGAACTGACATAGAAGACACATCATCTGTATAGCCCATTTTTTATACATGTCCTATTTGGTAAACGATCTTAACGTGTCTTTTCTAACCTAATTTGTGTTTTAAAAATAACGTAGACACAAAATTATAAAGATTTTAAAACTTAATTTTGTCATTTAATGCTGAAACAAATTTCTAGTGACTATAATTTATTTTTAAAGCAATTTCAAACTTTTTCAAACGAGTGTAAAAATACGGACTGTAGATGGGGCTTAACAAATTCCCGATGAAATAAAAGATAATCCAGATGATGTATCTTATATTGATGCCAGTTCTAAGTGTGTATAGACGTGGACAGAAAGCGACGAAAAGAAAAGACAGAAGCAACTCTCGGACATAGTAATCCAGTTTACCCTGTAGAGCGATGACACAGTCTGGAAGGCAGAACCCTTGGCACGTTTGCCTCCAGCGCCTATTTGAAGTATAAATGTGGTCGTGATAAAATAAATGTGTGAATGAATGAACGTTTTGAAGTAAATATTGATTGATGATTGTGTGTGAAAAATCATGTTCTCGTGAAAATGTTTTCGTTGGTCCAGTCAAATATTATGATTTTTGCAAATCTTGACTTGTATGTTCACAATAGTTTGATGAAGCTCATGATCGTTCCCGTTAAAATTATGAAATACATAATGAAATAAAAAACCTATTGTTTTTATACATTTTCTGGATTGTTGAGACAATAGTGTGCAGGCAAGTTAAGTGGTCACTGCAGCCAATAGGCAACCATTTTACACCTCGCACAAGAAGGAAGCCCTGTGAAGCCTGACACACTTAGATTGCCTTTATTATCTTCAAAATCAGACCTCTCCAACCGAAACACAAAACATAAAGAACATGTTGCTTCACGGTTGCTCATTCACAATTAAAATAAATTTAGTACTTAATGAATTTTCCAGATTTTATTCTAGAAATAAAACTACACCTGTAAATTTACTTAATTTAAATCTAACACACTGATAATGATTCCAAATATGCGTACATCTACAGTACTACTATTTTTTAACTAAAGATACATCACTGACTTTTCTATTACCAAATCAAATTAAATATCATACAGAGCTACCTACTGTTTAGTATGAGAACTGAATAATTACATACGGCTGCTTCGTTGGTATTAAAGAGTTTAATCAATACCGCTTCTACATTTTTATCATCCTTATTTGTTATATTACTAGTTTATCATAGATCATCATTTTCAGGTTTAAATTCATCATGTATTTGCTACGTACCCTTGCCACCACCGGCGTCAGCACCACCAGACTGGCCAGGATGGTCAGCGAAGATCTCAACCAACAGTTTGTTGGATCCCTTCTTGAACTGGTCAACGACCGTGTCGTTGAGGGGATCCTTGTTCTTCTCAAGCCATCCAGTGATGTTGTAGCCGACCTGTTCAGAAAAGAGCAAGATCATAAGTAACAAAGTGGCTGAAACTCTTTTTATTTCCCATCGTTGGGCACGAGTCGACCCCACAAAATCCTTGGAGCAAATCCCATTTTGCTGCCTTAGTTCGGATTTGTGGAGGACCGGATTAGTGGCAATCCGTGTCGGAGGTCTTCAAACTACCCACAAGGCCGACAATCTTTAATAAATGGTATCCTATCGGCAATCACCAGAACAGTCAACGTGCCCTCCGAAGCACGAAAAATGCATTTAATTCGCCACTAGCTCACCCATGCAGGTTCGGAGCACGCCCGACGTTGCTTAACTTTTTGATCACTTGAGATCAACTTAAGCAGGACTCTACATTTACAAAGAAGCAGAACTATGCACACTTCTGACTACCAGTTTGCTACCGTAAAACCAATTACCGTACCTACTATACTAGTAATTGTAGTTCCTTGGAAATTTCAAGTTAAGATTTTTGATTGATACTAAATAGTGGTTGGTTTTAAACCAGATACTTACGTTACCGGCGTAGTGACCAATGGCGAAGTGGGCGGCTTGGCAACCAGGCTTGGGTGGTTTGGGCTTCAGGAAAGGAGCAGACTTGCCCAAGTGGTTGTTGTTCAACTTCTCAACGAAGGTCTGATCGGTGGCTTTCGGGAACATAGACTCTTCCTCAAGGATGGAGAGGATACCCATAGGCTGCAAACGCACCGGTGAGATTAGATCAGGAACCATATTTCGGGAGCGTGCGTTGCGTGTTTTACTTTAAACTTTAAATTTACTTCCGAAATACAATTAAGCTTTAAAGCGAAATTGTGCAAAATTTGTAATGCAAGTGTATTCAAGGATTTTAATATGCCAAAACTGAAAATATTGACAAAATTACTGTTTTTTTTACTTGTGTGTGTAATGTAAACTTAACATTAGGTTATGCGTTAGAATTTAAAGCGACATGCAGTAAGGATGAAATGGTTTACAGTGTAATAAATATATCTTATTATGCGTATAAATATGACTTCATATTTATGCGTGTTCAAATTTGGTAATTTGGTAGTAAAGCTTACGATTTTCTGACTATTTAAAATTTAAGCATTCGGTAATTTTACGGCATTAAAAATAGTTATTAAGGCAAGAATTGCGCAATTAAATAATTACTCCTACAGTTGCAAGTGTTGGGTATAGCACTCAGTGAATTTATCTTTCAACCTATAGCAGCTTTTATTTATTTATTTATAAGTGCAGATAACTTGAAATAAAAAAATACAGCCTATGCAATAGCTTTTTCTTACTAATTCTAACTAGGTAACTCATCGTTTTCTTTATTAGGTGCGAATGAAACTATTTTCTCATTACCGCGAAGTGTTTAGCTAGTGATATTTACTTTTGCATTTGCATTTGACTTAATATTGTCAGAATGAAGCTTCTTGAATCGCGACCCTACAGCTTCAAGCTACGTTATTTGCTTCTTATTGCTCTTAGCTTATTGCTTCTAGTACCTTCTCTATCAAATCAATTGTCGGTTGGAGATCCATACCAAAATCTATGAAGGTCCATTGGATCCCTTCTCTTTCGTACTCCTCTTGCTCGAGAACGAACATAAAATGATTAAAATACTGCTGTAATTTTTCGCTAGTAAAGTTAACACAGAGCTGATTGAATCCATTCACCTGAATCGCGGGAACATAGAAAAGATAACCGAAATAAAAAATAAATGTTTTGAAAAAAAAAACGTTGTATTGTGACTGATGTGTGGAAGTGTGAGTTTGACGGTTGTGTTGAGTTACATACAGGAAGAAAGTCACACTGATAGATAACACTCAAATCACGCATATGGCATTGATTGTTCCATCGAGAGAAGCCTTTAAATTTCCAATAGTGAGCCAAAAATTAAATTTAGTCAGCTTCGCTCGAGGAGCATGGCGAGATGCAAGCGTTCACAGCTGCGTTGCCGCCATCTACCTTTTCTATAAGGTCAATGCAATGTTGGAGATCCATGCCAAAGTCAATGAAAGTCCACTCGATGCCTTCGCGCTGGTACTCTTCTTGTTCCAGTACGAACATGTGATGGTTAAAGAACTGCTGTAGTTTCTCGTTGGTGAAATTAATGCAGAGTTGTTCAAAACCGTTGAACTGCAGGGAGATAATGAATGAGGGTGGTTACGGGTGAACGGTAATAGATAGGCTACAGATTTCGTTCTGTAGTTGAACAACCTATCTAAACCTAACAGCGAAACTAGTTCCGAGCCGCATCTATCCCCATAGATTTGGCGGGTGCGCCAAACGATATTCCGTCTGCAGGTATCCGGCGCCGTGCTCATAGCAACGACTGCTGGCTGGGCTATTACCTTCTCGATCAGATCGATACAAGCGAGCAAGTCCATTCCGAAATCGATGAAAGCCCAGTTGATGCCCTCCCTCTTGTACTCCTCTTGTTCGAGTACGAACATGTGGTGGTTAAAGAACTGTTGCAGTTTCTCGTTCGTGAAGTTAATGCAGAGTTGCTCGAAACCGTTGTACTTTTATAAACAACAATAGACAATAAATGAAATGCGTCTTAATTAAGCGTCTACACATAGATTAGTAGTTGGGTCGTAGTGGAACACAAAACATTAATAAAACCAGAGGCCCAGACTGCCGGGGGCCACGTACACTCAGTGTACCTTTTCGATAAGATCTATGCACGCCAGTAAATCCATTCCAAAGTCAATGAATTCCCAATGAATTCCCTCTCTGGTATACTCTTCTTGCTCCAACACAAACATGTGGTGGTTGAAGAATTGTTGGAGTTTCTCGTTTGTGAAGTTAATGCAAAGTTGTTCGAAACCATTGAACTAGGGAATCAAAGTTGCGTTAATATATAGAATAACACCAATTAAAATATAAAACTACAATCAATTTTCTATGATCTACTTAACATCTGCAGAGCTGGAATTCTTTTAACTAAAACATAGATTAAATTGAAATAGAATTAGAAATAAATAAAGAATGCAAGATATTCAAGGTAGTCTTATTTTCTATAAATAATATTCTTCAATTCAATTCAGATGTGAAAGCGTAACTTATAACTTATTTTTAATTGCATTTATATAATTTTAGAACGATCGTTTATTCATTCATCGTCACCATTTGTATAGTGATGTTTTCTTAGTGATGGTTTCTTTCTAAGTATTAACTACTTTTTCTTTCTAATGATCGTTTATCCATTTATCGTCATCATTTGTTGATTCATATTTTATGACGACGTTTTCTTTATCAACCATTTCGTTTCTTTTCATAGACCAGTAAAGTACAACTTTACCGGCCTACGTATAGTCGTAGATACTCACGTCGAAGATTTCGAAACCAGCAATATCCAGTACACCGATGAAGTGCTGCCTCTTCTGCTTGGTGTCTAGGGTCTCGTTACACTTCTTGACCAGCCACTTGAAGAGACGATCGAACATGCCCTTGCAGAGAGCACCCACGGAGTTGGTGACCTGGTCCTTGTTACGACCCTGGGTCACGAACTCGTTTCCGACCTTGATACGGGGCTTCAACAAGTTCTTGTACAGATCAGCGCAGTCGACACCGAGAAGCTTGGCGACTCTCTCACCGTCCTGGAATGGGAAAGGCGAGTATTAAATAACGTTAGTAAAATTACTTCATGAGGAGTAAAGGAGGCTTTGGACAGAAACTGATGGAGGAAAATTTTTGACTCCAGATGTTTTTTTTTTCATTCTAGACAACGATCGCCAGTCATAATAGACAAAACAAAGAGAGAGATTGAATAAAGTTTCAAAAAGGTCAACGTTATTTTTGATGTTGAAACAATCATTGAAATTAGACCTATAATAAGAACTGACGCGGAAATAGAAGGATTTCTGATTTTGAATTTATCGTTATAACAAGCTTCAGATTCTTTGTTAATGAGATTTTAATGATTTGTTTTCAAGATACTTGCCTCGGTACCGTCGGCTTCAGCCTGTTCCTCACGACCCCTCTGCTTGAACTTCATGCCACCCATGTGCATGACAGCGGCGGTGATCTTGTATACGTTGTCCTTCTCTTCTTGGGTGAAGCCCAGAATGTCGAAGGCTTTCTATAATACCAAACGCAGATTAGAAGTTTGCTTCAGTAAGTTTTTAGGGGGGAAAATTAATGGACAGTCTATGGAAACGGAATCGGAAATGGAATCTAATTTAGAATGGAATCAAATAAATAGTTTAGACTTTACTGAACGGTTTAAAAAATATTAATTTTGTAAAAGTCAAAATGTAATATGAAGTAAAAAATACTGGAGAGAAGGAGTAATTGGTAATAGACAAAGTACTTACCGAGCACATATTTATCAAGTTTAAAATAATGATCAAATTGTTAGTAGTAAAGAAGCGTTAGAAATAATAAATGGAAGTGATATAGCGGAAGTTGCTGCGAATAGTGCACAAGGTAAGGGGTGGTCTACCAGCGTTTTTGGAGCAGTTTAAAGGGCTGTGTTTTGTATCGGTTCGGGTAACTGGGTCTCTAAAAATCCGATCATTGGACTTTACACTACAGTAGATGCAATTTTCTTATAGGAGTATAGGTACGCTACCAATCGACGATTGTCTTCCCATTGCAGTTCACTGAATGGTAAGGTTGGGTCTTCAGATTCAATTCGTCCACAACGAATTCTCTTCGGTGGTTTTCAACTTTCACAAGGGGTACTACGAAACTCTCTAAGAGTTACACTTACGTCTGTCATTTCGCATTCTTCACCGTCATCGACGTTGGGGATGGTAATCTTACCCTGGGAGACGTTATAGTAATCGTATATGTCGTTAGACAACATACACATGTCTGTTGGTAAATCATAATATTTTATTAAACGCTCTCCGGATACCAAAATCGTAGACCTAAAATGGTTCCCTAGTGTGTCGTGTCGTGTCGTGTCTGTGAACACATCGTGTGAGGGGGTGCTCGTGCTGGAGCGAGGACTCGTCACGTGTGGTCAAACCTGTGCATAACGCTCACTGGAACTTTAGCAGGGAGCGAGGTAAAGTGCATGTCAGAAATTTTGTTTGAACAGAGCCAATACGCGAATAACTGAAGCAGGACGCACGCTCCGTGCGTAAGTTCGTGACTTACGACCGTCAGATCGAACTCTTGCTCGTCGTTGACTCCAGGTATCCGCGTTTTCCCCTGACTTATGAGGGGATAGTCCGAGATGCGGTTGCTTAGCATCGTCACCTCTGTAAACACCAAAATATCTGACGTACACATGCGCAGACTGAGGTCAACTCAGCCTCGAGTAAGCAAGCAAGCGGGAAAGAAGAAGTATGATAGAGGAAGATGATTGCGCGACAGATATGTCTTATGACATCCAGCAGTCAGAAACTGGACTCACGTCGGTCATCTCCAATTCTTCGCCATCATCAACACCAGGGATCGAGGTCTTGCCTTGGGATACGATGTGGTAGTCGTTGATGTTATTCGACAAAAGACAGTTGGCTATAAAAAACACCAATATTTGTCAAGTTTTGTTATTGGTGCATTCGTTTGAGGGAGGAAACATGCTCACATTCTACACTATTCTAGGTACTACATCTCGTTTCGGTTTAAAAGCGAGATATCCTGACGTTGCCTGGTTTTTTGCAGGGCAGTAGTCAGGGGGTCACAAAACACTAGGAACGCTGTCGGAGCCTTGGACTCATGGAAGGCTGAACTTACGTCGGTCAAGGTACATTCCTCGCCATCGTCTACGTGGGGAATAGTAGTTTTTCCTTGCGATACGATGGTATACTGATATATGTCGTTTGACAGCAAACACATGTCTAAATATTGAAATAAAAGTTAATATACATGGATAGTACATCTCAAGGGGTGTCATGGCAACATATATTGTGTAGTGTTTGTGTGTGTATGTGGTTTATGTAGAAACATTTTAAAATCAAATATTAAGTGACATCATTTTGATAAATTGTATTCTTAAGCTATAAATTATTATAATCATTAAACATTTCTATTTCATATAAAAATACCTTTAAAATAAATGGTTATCAGTTCAGTTTTTAGAATATTTTTATAATAATCACAAGGTTATTATAAAAATATTCTAAAAAATTAAGCTTCATTTAACTTGATGTAATTGTATAAATGTCAAGTGTATATACGCACCCTTAAGTCCAGGGACAGAGCCAGACATCATCTGGTAGAAGATGTGGTAAGAACGCTCCAGAGCTTGTTGGGAGATGACACGGGCTTTCTCAAGCAGGTCTGGAAGGAAGAAGTGACGTAAGTAAACCGTTTTCTGGAAAAGATGTTCCCAAAGTTCCAAAAGGCAAAGTACTTACAGGTCTCAATGTCGGCACCAGCCAGTTTTCCAGAGGGACCGAAGTGGATACGGATGAATTTACCCTTGGAGACAAAGAAAATGGCATTATTAACAAATTAAACCAACATCACAGTGTTTCTACAGTCGGTTAGAAGTACGACAAAACTGAATTTGTCTCGACGGTACAGTAATACTAACTTTACAAAATTGAATATTAACGGCTGTTACAGTAAAGGAAAACCTCGCAAGGAAACCAACATGCCTGATAGTTCCCCTAAATATTCTCAAAGGCATGTGGAAAACTAAAACTTTTAAAATTTCCTTCAAAAACAGAAGTTGAAGTCAATCAGTTAAAGGTTACGGTTTATAAAACATTCTTCAGAAATAGAAGTTGAAATAAGTTGTTTTTATTGTGTAAAGATAAAGGTTTAGATAAATAGTAATACTATAAAACATTGGATACTTACGAAACGGGAAGAGTTGTCGTTACGCACGGTCTTGGCGTTACCGAAGGCTTCAAGCACAGGGTTAGTCTGTACGACCTGGTCTTCCAGGGAGCCCTTCTTCTCCTGGTTGGGGTCTTTCTTCTGCGACGCACCGACAGTCGCGAAGTACGCAATTACCTTCTTCGTGTTCTCAGTCTTTCCGGCACCAGACTCACCGCTGTAGGGTTAGAGCATGTTTTCATCAATCTGACTTTACGTGCCCTAAGATACTCTCATGACTCTTGAAAAAATGATCATGAAAGAGGTAATGTAGCCTTTTTTCGTATCATATTTGCTACAACACACTCTCTTAAAGAACTTCATTTCTAGGTACATATTATATCCAGCAATCAATCGCATACGATTTGAAGAAGAACGTAATATTTTCTATCGCAAGTTTGGCGAACATTCTACAATCACTAAAGCGTTCGATTGCTATCGATGACCATATAAGTAATACACTGTTTATAGCCGCAACAAATCGTCACGGCCATGTGACTTGCCAATTTGGTCATTACACTGAAGAGGAAGCTACTGTTTACATTAAGTAAAGATAAACAAACTTACGTAATCAACATAGATTGATTCTCGTGGTTGGTCAACATGTTGACGTAGGCACCGTCGGAAATGGCGAAGATGTGAGGGGGCACTTCCGAACGACGCTTGCCTCGGTATAGCTTGGCACATCGTGTCGTGTACACGGGGAATCTCTTGTAGGGGTTGATAGCCACACAGAAGAGACCCGAGTACGTCTGTATGGAATTTTTGAGATTATTGCAACTGATTTAGCCGGTATGATGATAGGGAAGGGTATGATGAATGAAATTTGGGGAAATGCAAAGGAGGTAAATTTTAGCGGATCGTTTTTGGGTTTGCAAAGGAACACCGAGTACTGGAATATGAAGAATTTAGAGGAATTTAAACAGGTCTGATAACGGTAGGAAAATTCATTCTAGGGAGGCAGTTACAAATAATGACCATGATGTGGATTACTTTTTTTACTGGTTGATTTTGCAAGAGGGAAATAACGGAATATCGAGTAGATGATTCAGGAGTCTTTCTTTTTCGGGAAAACGACAGGGATGGTTTTTGAGCAGATGACAAAATAATCGGATATAGTGTAGATGTTTTAGGGATTTTCCTTTTTCAGGAAAATTGCAATGATGATAGTTTTCAGCAGATGACAAAATAATCACACACAAACATCCTTAAAACTAAATCACAGAAAACAACACGGAGAGAGTATTGTAATGATACTTTGCATCTCCGTGTATATATTATATCGTGCAATTCTCCACTTCCCAAAATGCATCTGTTATTATAAAAAATATGTCGGATTTATGTAATAAAATTTGGAATGACGGAGAATCACATTATACAAAAAACAAGGAAACCATAGAAACTAAATCTATAAAAATTGTATCAGATGAAAAAGACTTAGACCTGGGTATTCAGAAATACCTTTGAGGTCCATGTAGGGAAAGAGACAACCTTAAAGAACCAAACACAACACTGAAAGACTATTCTAAAACAAGAGAAAGAGATCTCGTAGACGCAGCGCAGTCCAGTCCTACCGACTTGTCCTGTGTAAGGGGTTCAAGTGCGGTATTGGAGTTTCCTGGTTTAGTCACAAGAACGGGAATAGGACGAAAGGGCATGTAGGAAGTGGATGTACAGAAATGAACTAAAGAAAACAATAATGAAGGGCTGGATTCTATTGATTAGAAAGACTTTTCTGGTCTGTATATTTTTGTAAGACCAAATGTCGAAAATTTGTCATCTGCAATTTCAATTTTTCTGGTTTGTATTTTTTTTAACCAAAAATTATCGTAAATTTTAACAGTTTAGTATCTAATATCAATATTTAATATCAATATTGCAACATAGCAAATAATTTTTAATTTTGTATTTCATAAAAACTGCTTATGCCACTTTCTTTTTGTTTTTTAGTAAAAATTAAAAAAACTTAATCGCGGAATGCGGTATCTTTTTTTTCGATTTAATTTTTTTTTAATCGAAAGACTTTTTATCTCTTGGCTTAAAAATATAGCATATGACATAAAACTATGCATGCAATGCTTCTTGGATTTTGTTATCCATTTAAAAAAATTGAGATACATTCAAAAGATCGAAGCTGTGGATCGTCCCAATGAAAATAGAATTATCTTGAACGCGCCAGAAATAACAATAGACGCGATGAAAATAGGTCGCGATGCCACTGATGTATTAATAGCTGCGCTATTCAAATTGAATGGTATTAATTGCGCATGGAAATCTATCGATGCCCAAACATTGGTAATTTTCCAATAGGAGACCAAAGTATTGATAGGAGAGAAAAGGAGAGATGTACGAGGGATAAACATGCACACTGCAATACCGCAACTCCTGGCCGATGCCTGACTTACGTAAATGAGTTTATGATAGTATCTCTGCTTCAAGTTATACAAAACCGAAGCGTCGTTGAGGTATGTCAAGTTAGACATATCCTCACATTTTTCGTATTTAGGTGGGTTGACTTGGGCAACAAGATCCTTCTTGAAGTCTTTTGTCTGTGGGAGAGAAATGCTTATTAGTACTATAATAGTGATAAAGGCGCTTTTCGCGCCTACTTACATAGATGAGCTTCGCATAATATCGTTGTCGGAGGTTGTGGAGTACAGCTGCTTCGTTTAAGTACGTCAGATCAGCCATGTCTTCGACTTTCTCGAATTTCGGCGGGTTTACTTGTGAGAGGAGTTCCTTTTTGAATGTCTTCTCCTGCTCATTTAATAGTTGCATTAAATATTTGATTAGAAGTTAAAGGCTCGTTAGTAAAATCAATTTCGATTGAACGGTCCATCGGTGGAAAATGTTAATCTTAAATGCTATGAGCGGTGACTACTTGTCTTATATTTACTGTTTGTTGTTAATTTTTTTGTCTTCTTACAACAATTGCATAGTTGCATAGTTTTGCAACTATAGATGCTTATGCATTCAACTTAAACTAACTTATACTTAAACTAACTTAACATCTGTAATTCATACATTCACTATGTATTCAACAATCTTTCAGTCTCTTTCTATCTATCCTCACACTTAATCCATTCCATAAGATAATGTCAAATAGGAAACCTGAAGTAATTTATCATCCTTAACAAATACTCAATTCAATTGAAAATTTCAATTAAGAAATTTAATTGATACAATCTCAAGAAAGTCCCATATCTCCTTCCATCTTAGTCATCATTTCCTGTTTTCATCATTCGCTTCCTAATTGATCCTACATAACTCAAGTCATAAATCGCCGGTTCATTTACCTCGCCTCCTGGGAGGGTGACGGTCACCAGATCTCCCTTGGTGGCCTTAATCTCTCCCTGTAAGAATCCCTCCTTCTCGTCGGGTACCCAGCAGGCCTTTTTGCCATCGTAGGGCTTGCTTTGGTCGATGCGCTTCTGTTCCAGCGACACGAACAGGTACGGGGTCGGATCGGGATCGTCGGCCCCCTCCTGCATTCCTGGAGGACCCTTCGACATTTTCGGAGGTCTAACGAGACTTTTGGGCTAGTCGAGACACGAGAACAGAGCCCTGGAGCCTTCCTGCGGAACACAGTACACGTTATCCGACTGATCGTAAGTCGTGACCGAGCGGTGGTATATGCGGCCCCGTGCGTCTATTTGTGGCTGTAACCCGAGTAGTAGCCGGTTTGGGAACCGTGCCAGCTCGAACGCCGTTTGCGTAATACCGAGTTTTATGCGCGCGTTTTTTATTAGCTTAGCCGTACAGCCCTTCGCGGATGTTACGTCACAGGAATGCGAGCCTGGAGCGAAGCCAACGGATTTAGCCGATCGTGGATTGTTGTTTATTGTCTTTTATGGCAATGGATGATGGATTGATTGAATTTGTCACTCCTATGATTGAATATGATTGTAATGTGTCTAGAATTATTGATTATATTCAAAGGCACAAGTTCGGTTATATCTACACAAGTGGTCAAGAAGACCACTAGTTAAATCTGTTATCTTTAAATGTAAGTCAAAATAATTTCACTTCTTCAAGATCATTAAATCAATTGCTTCCATTAAGTTACATCATAAATCACAGTCAATTAGCAAGATCAATTAAATTTAATTCTGTCAACAATTTGTCATCACACTTCGGAGTAACGGAGCGTTTCCAAAAATCCATCACCATGTAACAATAAACATGAAAATCACTGGATCTACAGCAACCACTGCACACAAACGAAAAAATCCAATCCACTCGGTAAATCTGTTCGCGTCCTTGAAGTCCTGTCACTTATTCGAATCACTCGCGATGTCATAGATGCACTCACTGGACGCACGGGGCAACACGTGCGTGCGTACTTACGTTTGGAGCCGTTCTGACCGGCGGCGGGGAGCGGCGTTCCTTTTTATACCCGCAACACGACACCACCGCGCGCGATCACCCCATTTTAGGCGGATGCCAGCCTGGCGAACATCTACACTTTCAGAAGAGCTTAGCTTTCACTTGAGCGGCGACGCTCGCGTCGGTCCCACCGCGTTCGAATTTTAAATGCAACGCATGTTCGAATTTTGAATGCTACTCGTATGTTCGTAATATAAACGCTGGAAAGGATGTTTTTTTTAATAAAATGGCGTGGTTGATTTTATTTACAGGTGCAGTTAATGCAAGTTATTTTTGGATGAGTGGTTAAAGTGCTGTTTACTGAAGGTGCTAATTCAGGATATCATTAATAATACTTAAAAATAATATTTATCTTAATTTAAACTGATACCCATTAAATTATGAGCTTTAAACTATGAAATGAGTTTAAGATAATGACACACGGAAGTTATTTTTTGTGTGAAACATCAGGTGCCAAGACTCGTTATATTTTTTTACGTTGAATAATGTTGGAACAGCGAATCAGGGGGATATGGACAATGAATGTGGAAATATCTTTAAGATATTTGTGGATCTTGTTATTTCCATTTGATTTTGAAGAGTTTTAGTAATTACATGAATTAGTTACAGTTACAGTAGGTACATGAGGTACTGATCAAGTTTGTTTGGGAGACGATACCACTAATTTATGTTTATATACTTTAAGAATTATTTGCCACTATAGTGCATTGTCTTGTATAACCCATTTATGATCCACTACAGGGTCGGGTCCCTCGATCCGAGGTCGAATTCTAAGCCACTGGGCTATCACCGCTTAGTGGCTATATTGCATTAAATGTGGTCTTTTCATAGTTTAATTTTTTGATCGCCCATAGAGCATTGATCATAACTCACCGAGTTCTTTACAGATATGTATGATTCAGAAAGGGACATCTTTGTCATCTTCAGAAACGCAGTTGAACCAAAACACAATACAACACAACACCAAAACACAACGTAATGGTTTTCCCGTCGGGTGGTGACGTAGACGGTTACAACGGTTCCGGTGCTACGCCGTAGCAGGACCGCTTCATAGGCCTGTTAAGTCTTATAAGTGAATGGTTATTGTTACGTTACGTTTTCTTGGTACAAATAACGTTACGTTTTCCTGGGTTTCCCAAACTCGACTCGTAAGAATCGTTATTTACCAAATCTTCCGCACTCTTCAACTCTCAGGGGGATGAAAATTTGGTTTCCTCAACGCAAAACACCGAAAAGTTTTGAAAATTTGTTTCTGTGTGATGTGAATAATAATGGCGGGATTTTACAATAAGTGACTACTCCGCTTTGCTTCTGATTTCATCTTACACTCCTTAAAGTATTACGAGGTTATAATATTCATGCAAATTTGATGTATGTGACATAAGAGTTCCTTAAAAAGGGTGTAAAAGAGCCCTTTCTCGTAGACGCACTGGCGACTCCCCTGATGTTGCAGGAGCAACACGATACGATGTCAATAGACGATACTGACCACTTACCACCAGGCTCCTATTCCTGTTTTCTAGGTTAACACATGAAACAAAAGGCGTGCCAAGGAATATAATTATAATGAGCATCGAACAGGTCGTTTAACGTAACGCCGCAAAGGCACATTGTCAAACCAAGACGGCTTTTTTTACAAGGTACATAGATCTTAGATATTTACATTTTTATCGCGCAATGGAAAATGTTTATGAATGAATTAGCAAACAAAATGGCAGTCCTAATGTTAATTTAATTAAGCTCAACATTTGGCTGTGCGCCGCGTCATAACATGTCGTCTGTCATTAAAATATCTGCTCTATTTGAAAGCTATTTGTATTTAAATTATTGAGACGCAGCATCACTTTGTGGTTGTTCGAAACTTCGAATGATATCTTTGTTTAGGTTCGGAAACTATGGCTGCAACTTTTTCATGCTATCATTTCACTGTTGGTCCCCTGGCATACCCACCACGCTGTTCCAATGCGCATTGGTGGAGCAACGCTAGTGGCCAAACCGTGTCTGATGTTTTCAAACCGTACATGGGGCCTCCGACGAGGGGCCCTAACTACTTTTTAACTACTTTAACTACTGCTCTTGTATCGATAACAACCGAAACCGTCGACTTAACGTGCCCTCCGAAGCACGGAAGCGCGCATGTAATTCGCCACTAGCAGTCACCCATCCTGGTACTGACCGCGCCCGACGTTGCTTAACTTTTTCGATCGCTTGCGATCTGCTCAAGTAGGCTCCCTTTATTTGTGGTGCTCATAAGTAGCAAAGCACCCGCATACAATCTCAGATAGGATTTTTTTCTCTATTTGAGGTTGGATGCGGGAGTCCATGGGCTGCAGTGACAACATCAGGTGGCCTGTATGTCCAATTATTATAAAAACAATCAAAGTATATAAGTAGATTCAGTTCTTATTGTCCCTTTATTCCAGTAAAAGCTGATGGACGTCAAAGCCGACACTGAAGTAAATCCTTATGACTCATCAAAGTACTTATATTAAAGAAGCTCTTCAGATCACTTCAATTACGAATAATCGATTGATTGCCCAGCGTTTCACTCAGATGTCTAATTATACATTCGCTAGTATTATTTATAGTTATGTTTGTATGACGCTTCATGTGTTTACATGTAAAATGCTAGGGATTTTTATAATACAAAACTGTAAATATGAATCATTGCAATTCATGAATCAGCACATTAAAATTATTTTTAATTTATTTACGAGTAATTTAAATGTGAAATACTCTAACCGAAATACGTACTAAAACGTGCTCGCCTACAGACAATGCGGGTGGTAACACTGGTCACTATGATAACCCAGTGGCTAAAAATTCGCCCGCCTAATCGCCGGGTTCGAATCCCATTGGCATACACTTTCTTTAAGTTGTGTGCTCTTTATAAAATTACCTTAATATCTACTGCGTGAAGCAAAATATCGTAAGAAAACCTGTATGCCTGAGAATTTTCCAAAATGTTCTCAAAGGCATATTGAGTTCACCAAACCGCATTAGGCTAGCGTGGTGGACTAAAGGCTCTACCTGTAGAAATAATAAAACAAAAGCATTTGAGAAGTTCATGTGTTATTTAAATGGAGATATGAATGTGTCATATTAATAAGTCATGTCTTCTCAAGGTAGACCATGCAACAAGAAAGTTGTAGAAAGACCAGCATAATATTAGATTTTGATCAGTGAATTTATATTCACGAAGATGATTCTTTCGCCAAGTATCGGAGAATGTTTGGAATGATGTTACATCTCACTACATAAGAATTATCATTTGATGAAGGTAGCTTGTCGCGGACCTTCCGAAAATAACATAATGATATTTTTAGACATCTGGAGCAAAATAAACTCATGGCGAAAGTTAGTATACGTTTTGTTTTTAAAGGACTTTCTTGCTCTTTTAAAACTAAGAGATTCATCTCAATGCCCGTACACAGACCTTGAATACTGAAACTTCTCGTCAAAACCAGAAGCAGGCATCAAATCTGGGACGCCCAGAAATCTAAGGAACCGAGAATCGAATCGGGGACCTTTCTTTCAGCGCTCGAGCGAAAGGTTGTTAACTGTTTCGCCATGCAGGTCTTGTTTCATTAATGACCAACTACAGGGTCGGGTCTCCTCTCACAATTAGAGGGATGTAGGCCACCGTCCACCACGCACCACTACTGCCCGTTGGTGGACTTCACATACCTTTAAGAACATTTTTTTCTCTCTCTCAGGCATGTATGTTAGTTACCTCACGATGTTTTCCTTCACTGCAACAGCAGGTGATATTTAATTTTATAAAGCGCACATAACTTTTTTACAAAGTCATTGGTGCGCGCCACTGGGATGCGAACCCAGACCCCTCGATTCGAGGTCGAATTTTAATCCACTGGGCTATCACCACTTCTTCGCCATCACTACCGCCATCTTGATACATAAAGTTATCCAGGACTTCACATCATCCTGGTCACCGTACCATGAGTCACCACGCCGACAACGCTCACTTGAATATTTTAATGATGGACGAATCTACACATGGATTATGTGAAACGAACATTTGTTTTATATCTCGAATATTGCTCTGCTTTGCTTCTTTTCATGCTTCTCACATGGCAACATCGCGTATCACAGCGTTGGAAGTTATTAATATTTTTGAAAGTAATTTAGGACAGAATGTATTTTTACAAAAAAAAAAAAACTGATTTAAGAGTCTTTGCGGTGGTGTGTGTGAAAAAGTTTGATTTTCAAATTATTTTTTTCAAAAAATAGTAAACCTAAAGTAGTATTTTATTTCACTCTTTTTTGAAGTCAATTTAATTTATTTTTAATTATTTTTTTAATATCTTGCTGTGTAAAATTAAATTTAATATCTATGAGTAGCTTAAATTAGGGTAACTTTTGTTTAAAGTTTAATGGTCTGAATTTACCTGTAATCTTAACTCCAGTTTGTTCTTGTGACATATGGAAGACTTCCGTGTCAGCTTCTCGGAACGAAAAGGTGCCAGGTATAGTTATCTTATTTATACATACCTACTTGTCTACTCTTATACTGCTAGTGTATTATAGCACACATACCCTAGCAGTATAAGAGTGTATATGTTGTGTGTGTCTTTAGTGTGCACGGTCGGGTCTCCTCTCACAAAGAGGAGGATGAAGACCTTAGTCCATAACGCTGGCCTATTGCATGTTGGTGGACTTCACATGCCTTTGAGAACATTACGGATGTAACTTTTAGGCAGGTTTCCTCATGAGGTTTTCTTTATTGTTACAGCAGGTAGCTGGCAGGCAGCTTTATTGTAGCATCAGTAGGTAGTTTGTAGCTATCGTACTACAAAAATACGTTAAAAAGTCCATCGAAGAGGATAGCTTACGATTTATGAATATTGTATGATTGCATGTTCCGGTAAATGAACATTTTACGAGCTTCATCTAATTAATTTTCTGGCAAAAGCGACTCAGAGGTTATCGACTCGAATACTGAAGGTTAGGTATATTTAAGGGGTATTTTTAATGGGATTAATCGATTATGCTTTCTACAATTATTTATCCTTCTAAAATGTAACTTATATCAATACCATTATCTTGTTTCAAATACACACGCCGTTTGGAAAAGTTCCTCGAACACGAACTAACACAGTTTCGTATAGTAATCGTATCGAGCTATATATCGTGATACTAATGTATGGGGGAAGATGGCAAGACAGATTGACATATGATATACTAATGACTGATGCACTTACGAATACTTTGATGATAATGTTCAAGTTCATGCTCACGACAAGGATTACAAAAAAATCATTATTTTCGTTATTTTTATTAAGTCCGACTTTTTCATAATAAATCCTTTATTGTCATGTCAGTACCCATTAATGACCCACTACAGGGTCGGGTCTCCTCTCGCAATGAGAAGGATGTAGGCCTTAGTCCACCACGCTGGCCTACTGCGGATTGGTGGACTTCGCATGCCTTTGAGAACATTTTTTTTGTGAACTCTCAGGCATGCAGGTTTCCTCACGATGTTTTCCTTCACCGTAACAGCAGGTGATATTTAATTTCATAAATCGCACATAACTTTTATTACAAAGTCATTGGTACGTGCCACTGGGATTCGAACCCGGATCCCTCGATTCGAGGTCGAATTCTAAGCCACTGGGCTATCACCGCTGCAACCTTTATTAGGTACAGGCAATATAAAAAAAATACAAGTATTATTTTTGTACCTAATATAAATAAATAGTAATGCGTACGGAGACAAAACAATGAACCTCTTGATTTCCTAGTAACCTATAGGCAACTATGTATTCTGTGCTATAGGCTAAGAGAGAAGTTTTTGAGGTAAGAGACATGTTCACCACATTCGAGAAAAGCCTCAAAACGTTGGTTGGACATAGAACAACTATCCGGACAGACCTTGCCAAGAATTTCCCATTGTTGAGTTTGTTTAAACAAGTTTATTTTCGCCGCCAGTAAATGAAATTTTGTTGACGAACGTAAAACAGTGTCTTAGCTTGTACTTGTACTAGTATTCTGTGCTTCTCCACAGAAACGACTTAGTCAAAGCATTGAGAGTGCGAGAGACGGGAAGAAAAATAACGCATCGTGATTGGTCAGATCAAAATCGCGATAGGTATCCCATTTGTTTCGAACTAGTGATGCGTGTGTAAGATGTAAGATGTACCAATGTAAGATGAGCTCTAATAAATGTGAACATAGTCATGTTCCTACATATTTGAATTAGTTCCGATCAATGGAGATGTACACGGGTCGAGGAAGTGGTCGGTACTAGCATAGATTTCGCGCTCGTCATCCTTTGGATGAGACTTATAAGTCTAATGAGTTGTCTGAAAGCGTTCTCCTGGCATGAGGCGTCCATTTGGCTATGTACTCTTGGTACCTACGTGTCCAGTTACCATTAAATAACCATGCATCATATTGCTCATTGTTCGCATATTGCTGTGCTAAATTTTTCTTATTGGATCGCCGCATATATCTCTCACGCGACAGACATTAATGGCGCGCTAATTACGATCTCACTACTGCCTCGAGGGTCACCTTGTAGTCTGTGTTAATTCAATTTGTCAGTTGTAGTTATAAAAAGAAAGCAAAAGAAATGTAGTGTGTAGCTACCTTTAAATAAGTTGTTGTTGTTCATATGAGTCTGTCAGATTATAGGCTTATAATAACAAAAACACGAATCTTATTTACACCAACATGCTCTCTCTCTACAGAAATTCATCAACCTTCCGTCCTTTCAGCCCTTGGTAGCCCCTAATAGACGTCACTCCACCCTGTCCTGGGCTCTTTGAAAGGCCTATTATACTTATTTTTAGAAGAGTGCTGGGAGTTTTTTTCTGCCCGCTTTTTTCTCCTAGTCTACATTTTGCCTGAGGGGCGATCAAAGCGGATGTTAGTATAATGTTAAACCATTAATGCCATTGGGCACGGGTCCCTCCTCTATTGAGAAGGCCTGGAGCATTCTCCACCACGATTGGTGGAGAAACGGCCTAGTGGCCAACCCGTGTCGGATGTATTCAAACCTCACATAGTAGCTCCGACAAGGTTTAACGACCGCTGTCGTATCGATAACAACCGGGACCGTCGGCTTAACATGCCCTCGGAAGCACGGAAGCGCATTTAACACGCCACTAGCGGTCACCCATCCAGGTGGTGACCACGCCCGAAATTGTTTAACATTTTCGATCGCTGGCGATTTACTCAAGCAGCGGGGCTGTGCGCGCTAAATGAACACTATTTACCGATATTTCTATGGGTTTTACAAAAAATACGATGAATTGGCAGCGGTTGGCATATTAGAAGCGACGGCTAGACATAAAATCGTAACGTGCAATAAAAGTCCACATTCTCAAAGCAACCGACGATATTTTATATTCTTCTTTAAACAGAAAGATAATGTTGACTGTAGAATGTCTAAATTTAATATCCTGAAATTATTAATACATATATTATGCAATCAACCATTGTGAAATTTGGGAAATTAGAAGCAGTGTTTGAGAAAAATAACGAAGAATTTTAACTAGGAGCAAGAACGCCACCTAGTATAGTATGCTTAGTATGGCTTTCTACCATCTTCCATCCATAGATACATCGGCATTTTGAAGTATAGACGTGGCTTCCAATTATTCGATGAAAATCGGCGCCGAGCCTTTTGGGACTAAAGCGGCCAATAGTAGGTAGTAGTAAGTAATATTTAATACCATTGTCTGGAATAATAATAAAGCAAATAAACTTTTTACATTTCATTTCTAAAAAATAACTCGTTAGAAAAAAGACCGCCAATTTCATAATCCTTTCCTACATTCATTGTTAGAGCGCTACAGTATACATTAATAAAAAAAATACGAAACTGACAAGGATCCAAGGACTGGACCAAGGATCCAAGGATCCAATCTAGCGACTTACATCGTATTACGCAAACGTTTCACACATCCGTCATTGTGCATATTGGAATCCCGACCCACATTGGAGTAGCGATTGTGGTGTATTTATAGCCCAGCTGAAATAGTCGGCAGGGCAGGGACGGAATTAGACGGGATCGTTTCGCCTGCGATTGTCGTCAACGGCGCTTCGCGTTTACACCGCTCCGTAAGGATGAGGATTCGGATTTCGGGAAGCTATTATCTAGAAGAAAAGCGGTGAGAGCTTAGAATTCGACCTCGAATCGAGGGGTCCGGGTTCAAATCCCAGTGGCACGCACCAATGACTTTGTAATAAAAGTTATGTGCGATTTATAAAATTAAATATCACCTGCTGTTACGGTGAAGGAAAACATCGTGAGGAAACCTGCATGACTAAGAGTTCACAAAAAAAAATGTCTTCAAAGGCATATGAAGTCCACCAACCCGCAGTAGGCCAGCGTGGTGGACTAAGGCCTACATCCCTCTCATTGTGAGAGGAGACCCGACCCTGTAGTGGGTCATTAATGGGTACTGACATGACATTATCTAGAAGACCACTGGAATTTATTGTGGTTTGTCAGGAGTCCCACTGCCCCTCATTGTCTGATCCAATGTAAAGCAAGCAATTTCTTCATGTCTTATATTTCGGTTGGGAAGGTATGGTTGCCAGAGATAGGACATATCGTACTTGTTTAAGGCATGGTGCCTCAAATGAAGGTTTAATGAATGCCTGGTGAAGGTTGTAAACAGCACAAGACTGTTTAATTTTGTTTGACTCCTAAGTGACGCATGAGCGCGTTTTTCTCTCTTTTTGGAGAACGCCGTGTCATAGTCCTGCGAAAATACTCGTACTTCAACTTCAAAATAGCCGGAAAACTGTTCTAAACGAAAGGAAGACTATTCTCACGCACTTTGTTGCTTCGCACGCGAACCACGGACGGTGGAGGACCGCCACAAATCTAGGTGGTGAGGTAAGAGAATCTTCTTATTAAAAAAATATTGGTATTTATCTGTGTTTGCGTGAGAAGACCGGGCCTGAAGTGACAGCCTTAAGTAGCAGTATGGGTGTTGAAACTCTTGACGGATACTCGTTTGCTGAAGATCAAAGTACTGACAATAGTTCGAAACAATTATAGCCGATTCCCACGTGTTTGGTTAGAGTGTTGATTGATAGGGATAATAAATTGGCGAGATTATTACACTTTATAAATAGAACCAAGTACTTGCGAGGGAGCAATGACTATGCAGATATTAATATAAACAATCTTTTTACAGCTACTGTGTCAGCTACACAGTACAGTCACACGGTACGTCAGTCCACTAAACTCCAGTAATCCTGATTGATATGGTGGTCCATTGACTGCAATCATGAGGTGACTTGCACTCTCATTTACTAAGTATGTTAAGTTTACAACGTATAATATAAGAAAACTAGAAACAGATAATATTAAATAAATAAATAACGCTTCACACTCGTAGCCCCAAACTAGGATTCCCTGTGTCGTGGGTGCGATAGACACACACAAGACAAGAACACAACACACCCAGACCAGAAACAAAAATTCAAGTCTTTTCAGTCTTCATTAGTAGCAAAGCACCACAATAGAGGTTGAATATGGGTTACGATGGGCTGCAGCGACCACTAAACACGCCTGCATGAACGTTTGCTGCTCGTATCCAATAAAATAGCACCATGGTTCTACTACTTATAAACCTACGAGATATTTGGCAACCTGAGTGGCGCAGTGGTCAAGACACCGTTGCGCGAAGGGTCCTGGGTTCGATTCACAGCAGAGCAAAAATTTGAACGATGAATTTGAATTTCTGTTTCTCGTCTGGGTATGTGTTTTTGTCTTGTGTGTGTCCATGGCACCCACGACACAGGGAATCCTAATGTGCGGCTATGTGTTTGAAGCTTTATTTATTTATCCGTTTACCAAATAAAGCTGGACTTTTTTCATGGTTGCTAAATGTGCCCAGCCCATTGGCATTTCGGCTTGTATTGCAGATACTTCTACAGTAGTTTCTTGTGATATTTTTACTATACTATACTCTACTCACGCTGGCATATCATAATCGTTATCTAGATCACGATCTGCCTCGTCTGTCGTCCGCTGGTCGCAGTCGCCAATGTTGTTGGACGTGGTACCTACATGCGAGTATGTTCACCTTGCTTGGTAGACTGTCGGTCATCTGAAGTCAGTCGCTGGGTGACTCATGATTTCAATATTTATGTGTCTAAACTAACTCATGGTAAATAAGTAGATAACTAAATAAAATGTAATGAACGATATTAAATGTTTTAAACTTAGATAAGAAACTTCTGATACAATAGGATACATAATATAATATATGGTGCGTTCCGAGTTATTTAACGTAAACTATCTATTGTTTTTTATCTTCTTGGTTATTAACGTTAGGCATTTTTGAACAATTGGGATGTTGTTTGTTTTATTTAACGCTTTTAACAGCTTGGATCGAAAACGACCATAAAATTGTTAGGTAAGTATGTTTATTTTAGAAAAAGTAAAAATCGAGCATGAACATTAGCATTTAAAATGCTTGATTTTAAAAAATATATTTAGGGAAGTCGTTAAATTAACTAAACAATGAGATATTGTCTCCGAGGTTAAAACTAAGCACTCTATTCTTATTTCTATTTTTTTTATCTACTGATACCTAATTTTTGGACGATTTATACAACAATTAATACAGCAATTTATACAGCATTAACTGTTTATACAGCAAACGACTATTTGTTTAAATTTAATTTCAATAAATTGTAAACTAATAGCCGTAAGTCTAGTTAATGTAGGATTAGCAACCAATCTTTTAATTTAATTTCATCAAAATCAAATAAACATTAACTCGGAGTCATATTAATAAGTACTTCTGAAAACTCATAATAAATGGCACCATTCAGAATTAAATGCATTTAAATGAAATGTAAATGGCGTCATAAATAACGTTGCAGAACGCAATTTCCCTCAATTTCTCGTTGCATCTTTGCCTTGAAATGACCTTCAGTGCAATACCAACTAGATTTTAGTATGTAATAGACAACCAATGGAGAAGGTCCTCGAATAGCGACCACGTTTAGGCAAAAGGAGCACAGGCCGCCCTCCCACCAGGTGGACTGATGACCAGAAGAAGGCAGCGGGAAACCGTTGGATTCAGAGTCGGGCCCAGGACCGGGTTGAGTATCGTCGATTACGAGGCCCATGTCCAGCAGTGGACTACCAAGAGTTGTAAAAAAGGGAGAAAAGATAGTCTGTTAGAGCTGATGTTTTACAAATGATTGCGACAGTCACCATGTATTAATTATAATTAATTATAATTATCAATACAGCCTACGACAATCCTCTTCCTACAAAAGCCCTCTAGTTAAAGACAATTAAACGGACACTGTAGCCTGTAGATAATGGATCAACTAAACTCCGATCATAGCAAAGAAAGCAACATATCTCGTACGGGGTATGATTTGGTGGACTGGTAATTGCCACTGCGGCCACACCAAAATAAGCTTTAAACTCATCGTCCACAGCAGGATTCTCGAAGAAGTGGGCGCCATTGACTATATCAATACCAGAAACAAAAATTTCATCTCATCATTCAAATTTTGATCTATTGGGAACTGAACCCAGGAAGCCTCCGCGTAACGCACTCGCGCATTAATCGCAACAGTACTGAGTTTCCTGAACATCGTATGATTAAGATCCCCTCAGCTAGTTAACCGAGTGTTAGACAAATGAGTCAGGACGTGCTAGCCAGCGATAGAAATTCAATATGCACCTCCCAACAGTACACTGCCAAGTCTATTCTTACTAACAGCCTTACACCAACATCGATTTTGGACCATGTTCCTCAGGAAATAGAGTCCAATTTGCAGTGTGGTAAATTTTACGTAACTATGTTTAAATTTGGTCTCTCAGTTGAACAATTAAGATGTATTTTTGATTGTAGGTTGTCACTCTGTGTAGTTTGATCGCGGTATTAATGGAACGTCGCTTTACTGATCGAACCTAATGTATTTATTATGAACGGATCTGGAATATTCTGCAGCTGATTTGATAGGTGGGACCGTTGGGTTCCTCGTCGTTTGTTTTCGTTGTGAAGCATAGGCGGAAATTAACTGCACCTAGGAACTAGTTTAATCTCGTATACCCGATTTTTCAATTTATGGGCCATCAAACAAAGTAAAAACGATAGTTTTTTTACGTATATACGGATGCATACCCACTATTACCCACTACAAATGAAGAAACTAATTTTACGACACCTACTCGTATTTCTTTAAGCCGTGATGGCTTCACGATGTATTTGGGAAGCTTTATATCCCCAAAACTATTAAGAAAGATTTACAAAATTAATAAACATTTTCCGAATAGCCAGAGGACTCCCGACCCTCCAGTGGGTCATGAATGGGTTACAGACGACCCCACGTCTCTCCGGGATCCCGCGTTCTTCATGTCAATTTGACGGATTTTGCGACTGACGATATTTATCGACGACCTCAGTGGCGCAGTGGTTAAGACACCGGTGCGTTGCGCGGAAGGTCCTGGGTTCGATTCCCAGCAGAGCGGAGATTTGAATGATGAATTTGAATTTCTGTTTCTGGTCTGGGTGTGTTGTGTTCTTGTCTTGTGTGTGTCCATGGCACCCACGACACAGGGAATCCTAGTGTGGCGCTATGAGTGTGAAGTGTTATTTATTTATTATTTATCGACAAAAACCCTCCATTTTGCGTCTGTAGGGAAAATAGTTTGTTCTCACAAACTGTATTTAAAAATCCTAAATCATAAACACATTTCGCTTCAGTCTACTCGAGGCTGTCACGTGAAACACGAGATCACATCCATTAGTCCGACGTGACATGGGAGCCATTACCTATGTACGATGTAAATTCAAACATGTGCCTACTACGCGAAATTATTTCAAGTCAACTTGTGTCATTAATTTTGTTTCGTGGAGTAAATAGTACCGTAGATGTGCCTGATGGTAATGATTATTAACAGCGCTCTTTGTTATTTACATTGCAATACAATACTCTTTATTGTGCATATGCCAGTAACCCATTAATGACCCACTACAGGGTCAGGTCTCTTCTCGTAATGAGAGGGATGTAGGCCTTAGTCTACCATGCTGGCCTGCTGCGGGTTGGTGGACTTCACATTTTTTTGTGAACTCTCAGGCATGCAGGTTTCCTCACGATGTTTCCCTTCACCGTAACAGCAGGTGATATTTAATTTTATAAAGCGCACATAATTTTTTTACAAAGTCATTGGTGCGTGTCACTAGGATTCGAACCCGGACCCCTCGATTCGAGGTCGAATTCTAAGCCACTGGGCTATCACCGCTATGTGCACATATGTACATACAAAATAATTGATAATAAAACATAGACTAAAGAAGAAAAATAACACAATTGGTGGCCTTATCGCTACGAGATCTCTTCCAGACCACCGTCTAGGTAAGAACTTAACTCTTAATTTTACGATGATCTACAGGTGATTTCAAGATGTTACTTTGAAAAGTAGTCTAAGGTTAAAAACTGAATCGAAATTGAATCCACGAATAAGATTTTCAAAAGTTTTCTTCGGTGCCGTGATAATGAACAATACCGTAAAAGTATTCGTATAGTAAACTTCAGTCATTAGTAGTTATTGTCAGTCTGTCTTGACATCTTCCCATACGATTACTATACGATACTATACGTATTACTATACGAAAACCAACCAAGTTATAATCTACTCGTAACTGGAGGTGAGTTCGACACAAATGAACTGTTTACAATATTCTCCTATACGTTTAGTTCGTCACACGAAGGTCTGTGAATGACTGGCTGGAGACCTGGAGAGAGTCCAGCTGGCCCTACGAGCTATGACTTGGCCTTCCAAATATACTAGTACACAGTCAGATTATGTTTTTGTACGTCACCTGTGCCGTCACGTTTCAAGTGTTGGTAATTATTTGTTTATCTGTAACATAATTATACCGAAGTCAACAAAGCGCTGAAGGCTAGCAAGCTGAAGTGGTAATGGACAGTCGTCGATACGACCAAAATTTGAAGTAAATAACTCCTAGAGTGGAGACCGCGGTTCAGCAAACGTAGCGTGAGACGCTAGTAGATCTTGGGGCGACGGGAAGCAACTAGATGAGACAAGCTGAATATATCCAGTATATAGACCAATGTCAGCTGAAAAGAAAGCTCGGAAAAGTTCGATTAATACGGAGTTTATATCCAATTTCCGTCTCCAGCGTCAAATGGGCAAAGTCTTTCAAACGCATAAAGCTATATTTTACACCGAAAATCTTCTCTTCTCTTAAAGATCTTGAGAGCTTTCCATCCTTTCTAAGAAAAATTGTAAAATAATAGATGACTGGTAGGAAACGTGATATTTGTAGGTAACCTTAAATCTTGGAAAATGCAAATGAAATCACATAGATTAATAAAATCACACGAAATGTTACTGGAGTTTTGCTTAAGCTTCGCTGCAATAAAATGATATTTAAAACCTCATAAATCATACGAGAGATCAACACGACCGTCGCAATGCGCGAGTTCTTATCAAAAGAGATTTCGGTAATTTAAAACATGATGTCAAATAAATTATCGTTATATACGACGGGAGCTAAATCTAGGTAAAGGTGGTATATGAACGTCCGATAGTTGGACTCTAACTCGTAACATTTCACCAGTTTACAGGGTTCTTCAGGGTGCTCTAGGCTTCTTCTTGTAAAGAATCCCGTCTCTATTCCGTGACGTATCTATACTTCTGAAGAGTTTGTTTGTTAGTTTGTTTGAACGCGCTAATCTCAGGAACTACTGGATCGATTTCAAAAATTCTTTCACCAATGGATGTTTCAAAGCTAAGATGTCGCTATAGGCTATGTATATACCACGGGCGAAGCCGGGGCGGGCCGCTAGTTTTAGAATATAGCTCTGAGAGCCACTAAGGTTTGCCGATTCGTAAATTAACATAACCATTAATTAAAGTATTAAACGTTAGTTAAAAAATTGAATTGGCTGTAGATAAGGTACTGATGTCCACCAACCCGCAGTAGGCCAGCGTGGACTGAGGCCTACATCCCTCTCATCGTGAGAGGAGACCCGACCCTGTAGTGGGTCATTAATGGGTTACTGACAAGGTCCTGATGGATCAAAACCTCGAATAACCCAGAAACACTCTCATTATTGTGGGTAGGCGACCTATTAAAGGTAAAGGTGAAATTCAGAAACCCTAAAGGAACGCCCGGGACGATCCAAGGAGACACCGGGCCAAAATTGACAAAGAACTTTTTCTGGAGCAAAAATATTACTAGTAACGAGATGCAGAAAAAGGCACGGACCTAGAGTCTGTGGATAGCAATTAAAGATTTTAAAAAAAAGGTGAAATTCTGTTGTTGGTATCTAGATCAAAATTTTGGGCACCCTACAATCTACAGTTTAGTTTTAGTTTTAGTTTTTTAAGATATAATTATTGTATGCCCGCATAGGGTAGACTGTTCTTAACTTATTATAATTTTTGTAACATCTTTCTCGTGTAACAGTCAACAATAAACGCATTCTTTTCTTTTCTTTTCTACAGTTTTCGTTAAAAAATATTTATATAATATCAAGCAGCATAGATATATGCTTTCATGTCTCAAAGTCAAACAGCAATTGCTGGAAGCTAGTTATCGGTTGTTGTCGAAGGTGCTTTAATATCATATTTTATTATAACCGGATCGGTCAATGTTTCCACCAATTCCCATCTAAGGGGCGTGTTAGGATCGTAAGACTGTCGGGTGTCTCCCCAGTACAAAAACAAACTTTTAGGGTACAAAAACTTTTAACAAACATTAAACAAGTATTACAAATCTTAATTAAATCGTTGAGCAAACTGGTAAATACAAAATGAAACATAATAAACCAGCAAGGCCACGGCTCAATTCAGAATTCTTGGCTCCAAACCTTACAAAAATACGTACGCACATAAACGTACGAGTATGTATAAACTCATAAACCTGGAGATAATAAGTGAAACGTTAAAATTGAAATACATTGGGACAACGCGACATTATTATTTTTGAAGCATGAAATAATTTTAAAATTGTTTTGCTATCTAGAAGCCGTTACAGGAGCTAGTATCTTTATGATTTACTTCACAGACTCAAAAAGCTTAAAGCTCAAGTACTTTGGGGCCGTCCATAAATTACGTGAGTTTTTGTGGGGTACAAAGCTCCTTACAAAACTCACGTAATTAATGGATGCCCCCTATCTTGTAAATAATTGCAATTTGCATACTTGAATAGAAAACGTTCCGTAACACCTTTTGTTCGTGGAGGAGGTAGTTGTAGGTAATTCCAGGTAATTATACAATGTATGGCGGTGATAGCCCAGTGGCTTAGAATTCGACCTCGAGTCGAGGAGTCCGGGTTCGAATCCCAGTGGCACGCACCAATGACTTTGTAATAAAAGTTATGTGCGATTTATAAAATTAAATATCACCTGCTGTTACGGTGAAGGAAAACATCGTGAGGAAACCTGCATACCTGAGAGTTCATAAAAAAGAAATGTTCTCAAAGGCATGTGAAGTCCACCAACCCGCAGTAGGCCAGCGTGGTGGACTAAGGTCCATCCCTCTCATTGTGAGAGGAGACCCGACCCTGTAGTGGGTCATTAATGGGTACTGACAACATATGTATGGCGAATATGTTATATAGCGAATAGAAGTAAAGTTTCACGTATAACGATCATCGTATCCTATCCACGTCAATACTACATCAATTTGCCACAAACGCACAGCACAAGGCCATGGTTCAATTGCGAATTCTTGGCTCCCTCTCGTTCATACATCAGACTTTATAATACATACGAGTAGTTATATCTAACTAATATAACGCGAGAGTTTGTGAGGATGAATGTATTTTGTTTCTTCACTGTATTCAATGTATTTTGTTTGTCAACATTTTAAATTAATAGTTTTAAAAAAGTCAGATATGTTAAAAAAAAACAGATATTTTTTAAGTTTTCCTAATCGACAGTTAGTTAAAAAAAGTCAGATATGTTAAAAAAAAACAGATATTTTTTAAGTTTTCCTAATCGACAGTTAGTTAACATTAGTAACAAACATTTAACTAACATTAGTTTTATTTTATTTTTAAATTTTATTTACTGTAATATAACTTCTTAATTTGCATACCTGAGAAGGTGAATATGGATTGATCAAAATGCCCTGTAACACCAATAACTAACCCATATTCGTGCAAATAAATGATTTTAATTTCATTTTCATTTCATTTCATTTCAGACAGGCTGGATTTGTAATGTAGGATTATCTTTTTTTAATATAGAGTCCGTGAACGAAATTCCTAATGGAAGCAATACATAATGTGAGCGTTAGAAGTCTACTGTTAGTTTGTTATTTTAGTAAAACAAAAGTAAACACCGTCTAAGCGATATATTATTGTATTTTGATATATTATTATATTTGTAAATTATGTGTTTGTTGAAATATTTAGTTGATAGCTTAATATTTATCGATTGTTGCACTGCAGGAAGGAATTATCGGTTACGTAGCTGACAACATTTTACATGAGAAAAGAATTCAAATAAACAAACAGTCTTTGAAAGTTAAAATGAAATTACCCGACCCGAATAAAATTACAAAGTACCCGAAAACGCTACTTTGTTTTTTTTTCATTTTCAATCCAAAGATTGTATTTTATCTCTGTAGTAAACATCTCTTGTCCCTCCCTCTGCTTCCTCTTTGATCCCTGAAACGGAGTAAATGCAATATTATGTTAACTCATCCTAGTCTAACGGTGACTGGAGTCGCCTGGTGACTAGAGTCGTGTGTTGCCTAGAGTCGTGTGGTGATTAGCGTCAGGTGGTGACTAGCGTCGGGTGGTGACTAGTGTGTGTGGTGACGCGACAAGTGTCGGTCGTGATTCGAGTTGCGTGGTGAATAGAGTCACTTGGTGATTCGAGTCGTCTGGTGACTAGAGTCTCATGGTGACTCATATGGTAAAGACTGTGACTCGACTGAAAAACGTTTCAAATTATTTTTGTTGAAAAATTAATCGTTTTCTGCTGAAATTCTGAAAGCTCATTAATTATCATTTTCAATCTGCCGACAGCCCTAAGGGGCTCAAAGGATACTGAACTGTCTTGCTGTCATAAAAAGTCGTTAATACATAATCAGGTCGTGAATGTAAATAGAAGTAGTATATTTGGCGCAGAACTGAACTGATACAAGTGTTCGGACGGCGCAGGGGAATGTTTGTTAGAGATATCTCGGCCGATGGCACGTTTCCTGAACAGCCCTTTCTATGTTTAGAATTGAAATGTAAATTTTCTGTATTTCATCTAAAATGTTAAAAGATTTTAAATTGCTCGAGAGCTAGTAGACATTTTTCGTGAAGTGTTTAAAGCAGCATGAAATCATGTTGAATATTTGTAATATCCCAGGAGAAAAAACGTTAACCTTGCTGGTGAGGAAATTTAGCCAAATTATTTAAAAAAAAACGCACATTGCAACATTGAAAAAAGAATCGTCAGGAAACCTGCATGCATAGTAATGGGAGTTTTTTTCCGCCCGCTTTGAGTTTTTTTCCGCCCGCTTTTTTCTCCCAGTCTCCATTTTGCCTGAGGGGCGGTCAAAGCGGATGAATGTATAATTAAAATGCAATATGTATGACGTTCATTTAGTGTGCATACTTAAGTAATAAGCTTTTGAGTTTCAGTTCATAAGATCTCCAAAACCAAAACATTCCCAGACACTTGCAGTCTACCAACCCGTACTAGGCCAGCGTGGTGGACTAAGGCCTACATCCTTTTCACTGTGAGGGGAGACCCGACCCTGCAGTGGATCTTTAATCTCTAATGGGCTATGTTACAAATAGTATAGTAACGCACTGGCGACCCCCCTGGTGTTGCACGTATTAGTAGGCGACGGTGACCACTTACCATCAGGTGGCCCGTCTGTCTGCTAGCTCTATTTATAAAAAAAAAGTTAGGTACGATAGTAGCAGGGAACGTTGGCCGCAGCTGATTTCCTGGTTCAAACGACCCAATATTATTAATAGAACCGTTCTCGTACTATTTTAGATTGCATAATGTTTGTATAATATCAACAGCTCTACTTTCTTAGCATTATTGTTCTGAGCTGAGTGAACTCGTATTTTCTTCGTACACGTAAAAATGCAGTTGCTATGGCCTCTGTAAACTATGACTCTAATAACACGTGAGTGTTGCGTTTAGTAAATGGATAGGTTTCTTTTCCTAATAGATTCATCTTCTATGCTATACGAGTATAATTAAAATGAATCGCTGTTCGTTAGTCTCGCTAAACCTCGAGAACGGCTGGTCCGTTTTGGCTCATTTTAGTTTTGATATATTCGTATAAGTCCAAGGAAGGTTTATGTAGTGAGAAACTCTGTAAATAATACGAGGAAAATAGCAGAAATTTTTAAATTTGGCAGAAAGAAGAGTGCCGGGTCAGCTAGTAAATAATAAATCCTCCAATATGACTAACCCTAATGATGTTTGATTGTCAGGCAACATCTGTTATTTCCAAAAATATGAAAACCCTAAAATTGGTTATTGAAACCAACCCTAAGATGGCTTTATTTATATCACCTCTAAAAGATTAGAAACGCCAGAGAGCAACGACGGTTTTAAATTTTATCTAATCGTAAGGTACCTTTACAGAATAGCCTATATTTGTGTCGCGAGTTTGGCCAAATGGATCATCCAAAATTTTAGTAAAATATCTGGGATTACGAGAAATTTAATTTTGAAAATGCCGCTAATCTTAAAGGATTACATTCGAGGACGTAAGCAAGTAAACATTGACGCATGCATCAAAAATCCTGCACATAAGCGGAGGAATTGAATACCAAAAGTCAATACCAATATTTCAAAGGCTGAATGCGCCGGCGCAGTTAAGAGCCGGTCGATTGTATGCCAGCTAAATGGGCAGCCACTAATTTAGGTTATCGACACGGCTACCAGGTGACTAATAATGTACTGAGAGCTTATTGGATAAGAGGAGCGATCACGTTTAGCGACTTCTGATAAGCGAAAGAGGTGAATGGTCCTGGGTTCGATTTCCAGCGGCGCAGAGCTTTGAATGATGGGTTTAAAATCCCATTTCTGATTTGGGTAAGCAGAGGGAGGGGCAAGAGATGTTTACTACAGAGATAAAATTCGATCTTTGGATTGAAAATGAAAAAAAAAAAACAAAGTAGCCTTTTCGGATACTTTTTAATTTTATTCGGGTCGGGTAATTTCATTTTAACTTTCAAAGACTGTTTGTTTATTTGAATTCTCTTCTCATGTAAAATGTTCTCAGCTACGTAACCGATAATTCCTACCTGCAGTGCAACAATCGATAAATATTAAGCTATCAACTAAATATTTCAACAAACAAATGATTTACAATTTACACGCGAAATTCTTTGCTTTCAAAATACGATAATATATCGCTTAGACGGTGTTTACTTTTGTTTTACTAAAATAACAAACTAACAGTAGACTTTTAACGCTCACATTATGTATTGCTTCCATTAGGAATTGCGTTCACTCGGACTCTATATTAAAAAAAGATAATCCTACGTTACAAATCCAGCCTGTCGATTAGGAAAACTTAAAAAATATCTGTTTAATTCTGTTTTGTGTGTTCTTGTCTGGTGCGTCCCCCATGCACAGGAAGGAAATATTGGGAATGGTTTCCCCATTGTCGGAGAGGCGTGGTTGTTGGAGACACTATAATTGAATCATCGCATTAAGATGCCCTAATGTTAATCTTTATCTAGCCCTCAAAAAAAGTAACGAGCCTCATTTAGACCTCAGATAGGATTTTTATACTATTTAAAATTCAACGAGTGTCCATAGGTTGCCGTGACCACTTAGGACTGGGTGTCCTTTTTAACATTTTTGACAAAATATCTCCTAACCAGTACTAACATCAGGTAACAAAACATAAAGGTAAGGATAGAACCGCTCCTCCTGTCACCTCATCTCAGCCCAGCTCCAAGGCAGAAGCAATCCACGTCCGACATCTGCCAAGAGTAATTCAGTGCTTGTGCCTGTAATTGTGTCTCGTGCTCCACACAGACTACCATGTCTGAAGCAGTCTGAACACCTGCAGAATATATCCTTAAACTCCAGACATGAACAGAGAGCGAAACATCGGGTCTAGCAGTAGTCGAAATTTGTTGCTTTTCGTTATTCTAAGAGCGTAGGTCTTTTGAGGATTTGCATCATTTTGTCTGGATTTATTCGCATTGGAACTACTTGTGATATTATGTTTGTTTTTTGTGAACGATATGGCCAGCCAATTGCCACTTTAATTTGCAAAATTTGCACTATGTTGAATACCTTCGTTCGATTTCGAAGGAAACCCACCAGGTGGCGAAGAAAGGCCCTCAAATGGCAACCACATCCAGGCAAAGGGATCGTAGCCCACCCTCCAATCAGGCGGACTGACGACATGAAGAAGACAGCGGGAAACGGCTAGGGTCAATGGGCCCAGGACCGGGTGGAGTGGCGTCGATTAGAGAAGGCCTATGTCCAGCAGCGGATTACGAAGGGCTGAAAGGAAGGAAGGAAGGAACTTTAGTCCTCAGTAGATGATCTGAGCCCTTCCTTGCGAATAGCGACTCACCCTTGTACGACCTCAAATAGGATAGTAAAAATAGGGATGGTAGCAAAATCATCCACAAATCCCTAATTTAGTTTCAAATATAAAATCGAATTCCCGGTAAAGCGTACAAATAGCCACAATGACATCATTTAGCGCCCGGCACTCCGCGTTTGGGAATATGGAACAGTCGCTATAAATAGATTAAATGGGACGCGGGAATTTCTTATGGAACGTCTTCATGATACGTAATGCTGGTGGTATTTTCTTCATACAAGTCTTGTAAGAATGAAGAACTCTTAAACCAACTCACGGTATAGATTTGAGTGAACCACTGCGGGGTCGGGTCTCCTCTCACAAGGACGATGTTGTGTGTTGTGACCATGATGAACCCATCGTGAAACAACATGCTCGTATCTTGTGTTTCGGTTAAAAAGTCGCTTGCGGTCCGGTTTCTGTCCTACGAGAGATTAAACATGGGTAATTGGGTAGCCATGGGCTGCAGTGACAACTTAATATCAGGTGGCCAGTATGCTCGTTTGATACTCAGCTCAAATTAAAAAAACAAATCGGTAACCAAGAACAAATGAAAATCATCAATGCCAAAATTTTATTTTCAACAATGGTGTAGAGTCAAGCCCATCTTAGTCTAGTTTGGTTTCAGTAATTCAAAATGCCTGTATCCCAAGAGACCTTCTTCTGGTCTTGGTAATTGCTGATGGTAGCTAAGTCAGTTGTGATAACAGAAGAGTGGACGTTTGAAGATTTCTCAATCCTCTTGGAGGCGAAAGAAGACTTGATCATGTACCAAATGTTAGTCAGGATGCTCATCAACCCTATCACGGAGAGGCCGAGAAGAAAACCCTGGAAAAAACGAAAAAAAAAATCGAGATATAATTAACAATCGAAGTATAATTAATAATACGGCGTGGCTCTCAGTCATAGGTGTATGACACTTTGACAAGGGTTTGGGCGGGAATGGGCGACGATGACCACTTCCCATTAGGTGGCCAGTTTGCCTAGTTTTTACATAAAAATTTGGACATTATAATAATTCAAAACTAAAGTGCCATGACTTCAGTCGTATCGAGACTCCAGTCGTGTCGAGACTCCAGGCGCGTCGTGACACATGCCGTGTCGTGATCCAAGTCGCGCCAATACTCATGTCGAGCCGTGACCACAGTCGCGTCGTGACACATGTCGTGTCGTGACCACAGTCACGTCGGATCAATTGATGATCCACGATTTTGCCTTTGGTAACGGAATGAAACATTTTACTCCAATTTTCCAACACAAAAGTTTGGATGAGTAAGCCACTGTTATCTAAACAGAAACTCTTAAACAAACCTCTTTGGATCGCGGTGATTTAAAGCAAAGGCGATCCGTACTTAACTCGTCCATCCGAACGGTTCTAAATAAACATCTCCAATCAGATTTCCGGCTGGGTTTCGCTTTTTCATCTTGACGTTTGGGGTTTAATCTCACTGTATAGCCTGTTTGGTCGCCTTTGGGATGGGATGGTTGGGATAAAAGCTACCTACTCGTATATGACGACTAAAGCAGACCTAAAATATGATCGTGGTTACTTCTAATTCATTAGAGGTGGTATACTTCTCTTCCTGATGAGCTCTCATGGTTTGTTCTTCATCTTCATACAGAGAAACACAAAAAATTGTGAATGAAAATTTTTGTAAATTTTTGTCAACCGTTGTTTTTTCAATTCATTACGTCGTAGGGCACCCGTGGAAAAATTAAACGGTCTTCCTTATAAGGCTCCACTTTTATCTTTTCTACAAATTGATTTGTGAACATTCGTCCTAACATCATTATGTACCCCTGCCTTTCATAAAATATAAAATATCCGGCTCCTCCCAGAATAATGTAACATGAATTTAACCTCTGAGTTTTTCATTCTAGTGTCATGATTTTCGAATAGATGATCCACCTTTATTTTTTCTTTTAACAGCCCCACAAGCTTTTGTGAACCGATCCCAATTTCAATGGTGTTCGCAATCACCATCTGGCGTGCTGCCAGCGCCGATGGTACGTGCGAAAACATGGACATATTTGTTCAGTGACTCAGGTATGACGTCTTTCTTATGTCTTGTCCATCAACAGGTGACCGCCAAGGTTTTCATGGTGATTCTGAGAGCAGCAAAGTGTTTCAAGGTTTGCTGTCAATATTTGATGGAAATATTCCATAAAATCTAATTGTGGTGACTTCCATCACTCGTCAAAAGGCGCCACACGATCCTGAATCACGCTATTGAAGTTTTCTAAATGGCTAGCATATATACGAAAATCCAACATGACGTAATCGGAGCACGGCCGCTCTCCAGGTATGATCAACTCGCCTGGTGGGAGATATCCCTTTGCCAAACAATGATTTCCAGTAAGCAATGAATTTTCAGTCATATTTTAATCTTGCAAATGTTCAACCGTAAATCCATAATTTAAGAAACTGTTATTCTAATAAATAGGCTCATGATTTAGAAAACTAATGAAGATCTAGTGCCTACATAAAAATTTTACAAATTCCAAAAAAACACTAACATAATAAATGAAATTTAAACGTAAATAAACCTATGAATGCTCCTCAACAGATAAAAATAGTAACCAAATAAATGATAATATAGTAAAAGGTAAGATGTAAAGAGAAATTATGATAAATATTTTAAAAAGTTGAAACAAACTTACAATAGTCCCACCGAGGTCAGAAATAAAAAGGTTCCAGTCGTAATTGTACCGTTCCTCATACACTGACACCATCATGCTATTGAAGTGTATGTATACCTGAGAACAATACAATAAGACTGAAAGTGAGTAAACAGTGATATTTCTCTTTTAACTTAAAACTTTCTTACCTGAGTCAACAACGGTGTATCCACTGTTCCCACAAACCACTGCAGTTCTGAAGAGTCCCACTGATAAAACGTCTGTCTGTCTGTCACAAATGCGTTGTACAGGTAGGAACGACAGATCCTAGGACACCCGCAGTAGTCGTGGTTCCTGGCGACACTGAAACAGACGAAACCACAGATTAAGTATATGTTACTAAACAAAACGATCACTGTTATTTCAACCCATTCTCAAATCTGTCAGAATTCGCATTATAGATTCATTACTACGGCTCTTATCTCTGTTGCCACTCATACTTACAGTATATAAGTAGAAATGAGCTTAGCCATGTCAGAATAGTTGGAGCAACGTGGAAGACTGCTCTTCATCCAGGGTCCGGAGCATCCAGTCTGTGATGACACTAGATCCCAGACGTATTCCGTGGTACACTGGAACAAAGGGGCAATATTCATTATTCTCTGTGATTCTCTCTGAAAACTTATCCAAACAAAAATCCCCACCAGATCTGGAAACCCCACATAGCACCCTTTACAAAAATGATGGGAGATCTCCTACTGGGGAGCAGCCGTGCTCCGATGTCATGTCGGAGTTTTGTATTTATGCCAGCGATGTAGAAAACTTCGATAGCGTGATTCAGGATCGTGTGGCGCCATCTCTGGACGAGTGGCTGAAATCGCCACAGAATAACCATAATATTTTTATTAAAATGCTCATTGTATAGAATAGTCATTGGTGCATGCTACTGGGACTTGAACAAAATTCTCAATCAAGAGGCCGAATTCTTAACCATTAGGCTATCACCACTTAAAAACAAGACGGCACCTCAAGTAACGACAAAGGAAAAAATCGTAGAAGAATCAACCTGCATAGTTACCAGACGATTGTGAGAAAATTGAGTGAGCATGATTAAGAGTTCTCAATAATGTTCTCAAGGGCATCTGAGATCCACCAACCCGCTATAAGCCAGGTAGAATAAGGTCATCCTTCTCAGTACGTAACTGGTAGGAGACCCGATCCATTGGTCACTCTTAAGGGTTGTTTGCTTTTGTTGTTGCGTTGTTGTTTGTTAGCGGTGATAGCCCAGTGTCTTAGAATTCGACCTCGAATCTAGGGGTCCGGGTTCGAATCTCAGTGGCACGCACGCACGACTTTGTAAAAAAAAGTTATGTGCGATTTATAAAATTAAATATCACCTGCTGTTACGGTGAAGGAAAACATCGTGAGGAAACCTGCATCCCTGAGAGTTCACAAAAAAAAATGTTCTCAAAGGCATGTGAAGTCCACCAACCCGCAGTAGTGGTGCGTGGTGGACGGCGGCCTACATCCCTCTCATTGTGAGAGGAGACCCGACCCTGTAGTGGGTCATTAATGGGTTACTGACAAGGGTTGTTTGCGACCGTACTCACACTGTTAGCGCTATAGTTGGACGCATCAGTGCACGGGTCGTCCTCATCACTGATCTTGATGTACTGATCCACAGTCAGCTTCACGTCTACCGTCTCTCCTGTGTTCACGTAGAGATAGTCCACCAGACCGCCGTTGTAGACCTCCACCTCTGAAGTAGAGACAGGTGAAAAAATTAACCGATGACCACAAAACCACAGCACTAGTTGTGGTAATTAATTTAACAAGAGCTCACCGAAAAGTCGGAATTCGACTATATTTTTATTGAAATTTGAATTTGAAACGTAACGGAAGGTACATACATGTCATGTTTGTCTAAGTATGCGTGTCAAAGTACTCTAACTTATGGTAGAGTGCGCGGTGTGTTTTTTGATGAATTTCATAAATTTCTAATGTATTCTATTTAAAAATATTATAGTTCTTGCATTTTTCTCCATATAAACGTTAATTGTGCCAAGTTTCAAACTACCATCAAGGACATGCCTTAGTTCTTAAAGAAAAATGACAACAACATACATATGACCTGAAAATAAGACTAAAACCTCACGGTATACGATGGTATTAACCAAGACGCGGCACGCAATGGAAAAATCACGTACTTTCCAATCAGGAAGTATTATGTTTAAAATTCAGACGAGATCCGCACATTCCATTCCCAAGACTCCGTTACCGATGACGTAGCGTTGGAAACTAACCAGAGAGCAGTGACGTCAGAGCTTGCGCCCGCATATGACGTAGGACGACTGTTTATGGCTTCATTCACATTAGCTGGTCTGGTATGCACTGAGATACTAACGATGCACAGCATTAGATAATAAATAACGATGTGTGCTCAAATCCGGAATGCTTCCTGTTTTATCTGCGCTATGGATTCACGGAAAGTCAATAGTCTATCAGGAATTTAGAACTGTTTTTAGAATGTTTGTTGCCGGACAAAGCAGGCTCCAAAAGCTTTTGGTTTCGTATAAGTAGGCTTAGTAGGATTTCTGGAGCCCTAAGCTGATAACAGGACCATAATAACAGCAACAAAACAACAACAGGAAAATACTGTTTGATGAATATTGGAGAGAACTAAGAAGTTCAATAAATTAGAAGCTCCTAAATTTAGTATAGATACAGTCTCCATAACATACAAAGCAACTGCACACGTATACATGAAATATATTGAGAAATTGATTATTCATCAGAGGGCTGTGAGATCGAAATTGGTATTAATAAAGAAACTAACAAATAGAAAGGAATAGGTGTGCTGAGAAATCCAAAAAAATGCACATAGTCGGAAACGCAGCGCCTACGAGTATCTCTCTGACAAGATATTTAGGTGCCACTTACCAGTATAAGGCTCTCTCATGTAATGCACATGAACGTGATATCCTGGGGGGTAGGGGCTCGCGTTGGTAGCGAAATCTGAGTTAGATTGGTGTAAAGTCACGGAGTACCCTGATGTCTTGGTTGCGCGGTTCACCAGGACGTTTGGAGACAAGGTGTAACAGCGGCCAGAGGATAAACCCAGGGTCTCAGTCACATTCAGATCTGAAACATTAATAAGCAATAAGTAGCGTGTAAACATCGTGAGGAAACCTGCATGCCTGAGACTTCACAAAAAAATGTTCTCAAAGGCATGTGAAACCCGCAATAGGCCAGCGTGGTGGACGGCGGCCTACATCCCTCTCATTGTGAGAGGAGACCCGACCCTGTAGTGGGTCATTAATGGGTTAGTGACAAGTGGTGTTTATTAACTACTAGGTGAGCTGAGCGTCATAATGATGATGAAAAACTTACTTTCAGAACGTCCATTGAGCGTATACTGCACGAAATATTCTTCATTGTTGTAAGTGATTTCGTCCCAGAACTTATCCAAACTAGTTTTGGAGAAATTAAAATTAACCCAGGCTGGGAAGAACCGAGGATGCGCATATAAGCCGTATTGCTGAAAGGAAAAATATTAAATTCGGTTTAGCAATTAGCTTATTTTTATAGCTGGCTATCAATTCTGTTTAACAGAATGATATAGTCCTCTTCGCCTGTTGATACAAGAAACAATAGAACATTGCTATAAATAAATGAGATAGCTTTTGACGTGAAACGTCTTTAAAATCGTTACCATACACAGGTTACCATGTCAGAAAATCGAACCGTAACGAATTGGTCTATATCGTCTGACCCTAATAACTACGAAACGACTCTTCGTAGAAACATGAATTTAGTGTCATTATTTAACGTATAATGTCATCACGTTGCTAAGACCTTGAAATTGCATCGAGGTCGAGCGGGGCGGCGGTAAACGACGCCGATATGGAATAGACGTTACGCGATAAAACCAACGGCCGTATGCACCGACCCAGCCTCACTCGATTTTTTTTCTATTAGAAAATTATTGAGAAATCCACAATCCTTCAATAATACTCGAGACGAATGACCATTCGCCAACTTACCATTAGCTTGTCATACTTATAAGCTGGTTCCCGACAAAATGTGACACTGGGGTACGCGATAGTTTTGTTAAAGTCGAAATGGGTGTACGTCGTAACAGGAATGTCGATTAGCTTGCTAATGCTGACTGATATCTGAAAGTGAAGTTTCAAAATTAGGTAAAATTCCACATTAACGTTTACAATAAAAAAAAATCTGTTGAATTTTTAATACTTTGTGGTTTGATGCCTTTGTGAAGGGTTTCATGTATTAACCCCCGATGCAAAAGGAAGGGTGTTTTAAGTTTAACCTGTCTGTCTGTCTGTCGTGGCACCGTAGCTCGCGAACGGATGAAGCGTGATGAATTTGGTTTTTTTTGTATGAACTTTTATTACAAAGTCATCGGTGGGTGCCACTGGGATTCGAACCCGGGCCCCTCGATTCGAGGTCGAATTCTAAGCCACTGGGATATCACCGCTATAGACATAATAATATGTAATATAAGGGATATACATAATTATGTCGGTATAAATCAGACATATTTAACCTCACCTGTTGAACAACCATGATTATGCACACCATAACCAGTACTGTCCGCACCAAGTTCGGCCCTTTCAAGCAATGTCCACAATATTGCCGAATTGTGGTCATTATGTCTATTACCTTAAAATAAAATATACTCGTATGTTCAACTATCGAGACTGATAGTCTCGATAGTTCAACCGTTGTGAAGATCTAAGAACATGAATCATTTAGGTATGACTAGAATTAGTGTAATTTAAGTTGTATTTATATTTGTTTGCAACAATCCGCACACGTGGAACTTGTTTTGGTATGGAGCCACCACCCTCCCTTATCTCTCTGAGTAGGTGTATACCATCACAACTTATTCCAATAGTACACGACAACGGAGTCTCCAACTCAGTCTGAGTCAGCAACCAACCGTTCCAAGAGTCCACGTCACCTGATGATTCTCCGTTTTGGGGCGAAACACGTGCCGTGTGCTATTGGAATAAGTTGTTATGGTATATACCTACTCAGAGAGATAAGGGAGGGTGGTGGGTCCACACCAAAACAAGTTCCACGTGTGCGGATTGTTGCAAACAAATATAAATACAACTTAAATAACAATGGATTTCCGCAAAGTAACGCCTGATACAATATATTATAGAATTAGTGTAAATAAAAGTAAAATATTGCATTGAATATCCTATTCCTGACTCGGAACAAACTTTCGAAGACCCTTTTGCATACTTAGTTCCACCTTAATTTTTTGACTCAGGTACTTACATTTTTAGTCATTCTCCTTAACTCTACACACCAATTTCCTAATTAAAAACACGAAATCTCCAGTTGATCTCAGTACATATTACCTATTTGTTTATCTTAATTAAAAAAGAGATTTTCTTTTCCATTTCACCGGTTAACTTTAGAAGCTTGGAAACTACGACTCATAAATTAAAATAAGTCTAAAAATGTCTCTTGGTATACTGCGATCTTCTTACCTTAGATCCAAAATAAACAGACGTCATAACGAAGGTGATCTCTTCACTACATTTCTGCACGTCAACCCATTTCATGGTCTCCCAGGCTAATTGTATTTTTGTATGAAGCATCCGAGGTGGCTTCAGTGCATTATAAATAACGACCTTCGGATGGATAATACTATCTAGAAATTGAATTATTTATAAGTACCTATAAAGATATTTTAGCCCCGTTAATATGAGTAATCGTACTAATTTATGGAGCGGTGAGTTAACCGGTAATTGAGCTTTAACGAAGTGATAAATTGCGTGCTAGACATAGTGTTTAGTAGTGTAGTGTGAGTGTAGTATAATGTCATGAGCCCATGACCCACCACAAAACCAAATCTGAAAAATCGCATAGTCGACCGGGGTTATTACGTACCTAAGGGTAAATGCGTCTTTTAAAGATTCTATTAAATCTAATCCTTTTAAAATGATTCCTACCTACTTGTCTGTAAAGTACACCGTATACTAGGGCTGGGTACTATAGAAATAATTTTAAAGAGTTTGGATTTAATAAAATCTTTAAAAGACGCATTTACCCTTATGTACGCAATAACCCCGGTTGACTTACAGCATTTTAAATAGGTACCTAACAGGTCATCGGACAGTTTATCTAAACCAACAGTATCAGAAAAATGAATTTGAAACACCCATTCAAACTTTATAACCCAAAAGTCATTGTACGCAAAGTGATATTACAATAGTTGCAACCTACTGTAACTGCTGAATTATTTATTTATTATTTTTGTAGTTTGTGTTTAGCAAGAAAACTTGCAAATACCTATGAAAAATATTTAAAGCTAGTTACGGGGTCATCAATCAATCACTTTATTTGACTCCACGTCCGTAATACTTCGACGGTGACCACCAAAATAGCCGATAAACGTTTGTTAAAAATAAATTGATGTTAAGTATTTTGTAATGCGCGCCATCTAGTAGGTATGTTTAAAAACTAACATGCTTTCTCTTTAAATGATGCGAAGGAAGTGCAGTCTTCGTGTACCAAAGGCGATGTTTTAGTTTTTCAACATTGGCAACAGATGGCGCTGTTTACATATATTATCATAACTCATTCCACTGATTTCGCCGCTTTCTAGTGATAAACAACCGAATGAATTTAAATAATTAAGGCGTGAATTCTAAAGGAGGTATATTCAAGTTTTCGTTATCGTAAGGCTACCAAAATAGTAAACTTCAAAACCCCAACTTGTATTTTCAGCTCTACTTACTCAATGTTTACTATTAATTTTAGATATTGTTGCATGGAATTCCTGGAAGCTTAACAACATTGTAAATCAAATAAAATAACCAAAAAAGCTCTCAGCATTTATTAATATTTACAACAAACCTGTTCACACTAATTACTTAAAAATATCACTTTCGAAGCGCCGCGAACTCGACATAAGTACAAATAACGTTTATCAATTAGGTACTTAATTTAAACCATAATATACAATCACAATAAATAATACGGTAACATAATGTAAACATTAACTCTTTGCGCGTACTGATACATAGATAACACGTAACTTGTTATATCGTATAGATATTGAAAATATGAACGAAAGAATCTTGTAAGCTATAATAAAAATATTTTACATATTAAGAAGCTTCGACTCAATTCCTAAAACAATAGCTAATAATAAATGTCCGTCAGTACATATAATAAAATCGCAGAAAAGTAAAATCTGTACATGGAAAATATTTTAAAAAGACTAATTGATTTGGCACAAAGGACGATAACAAAAACCAAAAATCGCGACAAATCAACTGAACGGATTTTGATGAAATTTGGTATGGTCATAGCTTATAGCCTGGACCAGCATATAGGATAGTCTTTATCTGGATATAGACTATAGAAAAAATAAAACGTTAAAAAACATTTAAGAACATCTGTTTTGTTATTGCACGAATTTAATACAATAAATTTGAATGAATCTCACAAATAAAATGTTCACGCGGATGAAGTCGCGGGCAAAAGCTAGTTGATAAATTACATATTTTTAGTTAGTTACTTAGTTAAAAAGCGCATAGTGTAGGTGCATACACATTTACTCAAATTGATTTTATAACCATTAATGACCACTAATTAATTATATAAATATAAGATAGTAAATAGAGGAATCAGATATAGAATAAATATCTTATAAGTTGACGAAAAAAACTAGAATGAAGCAAAAAAATGTTTTGCCAGTTCTTAGGACAGAAAATACAAGCTGGTATAAAATATGTTTAAATTTTTAAAATTACCTACATAATTATCATTGTAGTAATATTTGTATAAGTTAGACTTAAATCAGGTTTTGTAAGGATCACATCATAAAGATCTTTTTTACTTAAGACATTACAGAAAAATACAAAAAATAAAAAATTAAATTTTTGCATACATAATTTTAAATAGATCAAGTTACATCGAAAATACTAGATCTACTTGAAGGCACAAGGTAAAAAGTTCGTATTGTTCTCAAAACTCATTTCAATAGAAATTGTTGAATTTGTTTATTTTAAAAATATACACTTACGATTCAAATGACTAAATCCTACATTAAAAACGACAAAAGCCACAAACACTTTTCCTAAAGCCTTAATGCTTCAGAGGTTTTGGCTAAAGCTAAAAACGTAAATTAGCAGCAAGACAAACTACTGCACAATGTGTAACAATCAAATTACAAAGTTTATTAAATGAATATTAAATATTTAATAAAATCTAATAACGGTTTTGCTAATTGAAAACCGAATGAAATACACTTTTCAAAAAGTATTAAAAAACTCCTAAGATTATTCAAGTTTCAAAAAGCTAGAAAGTATAGGTACTTAAATATTTCAATGTTAGCAGTTATCGTAGTCAATGAAAGTTGAATAAATTGTTAATTGAATTTATAGTAAACAGATAATTAAAATCACGAGACAATCAGTTGATTAAATAAAACATTTTTGAACTTTACCAATTAAATTTGGCAGTTATGTAAATTTCACGCAAACAGTCCTAAGAAAGTAAACGCCGTAAGCGTTACGAATGATAAAGGCACGACAGCCGAACTAGAATTAGGATTAATCTGAGCGGCAATTTTGTTTGTCACATTCTTGACCTTATTGACGAATTTATCCAAAATATCAGACCGCGGGGTGATATCACATGCGGTGTGACTTATAGCCCTAAGGACTGGTGCATAAAATACTCTGAAATTAACGTCCGTTGGATCTAACTTCGCGTACATCCAAATTGGCATCCTGTTGGACAGAATCCATAGATTCTCCTTATAATCCACCTTGATATCCGTCGGGTAAATCATTTTGGTATCATCCATGTATATTCGACCTTGGTTCTTCATATTGTAGTCTTTGTTAGTGGTCCTCCAACAGGCGACCGCGTTAAGATTAACCAAAGAATAGAACAGGACGCCGGTCTTTGGATCGACGAACGATGCGCTCGACTGCGCGTTCGGTCCCCGGCTTCCTAACCTTTTGAACGCGTAGAAATTCTTCTCAGCTACCGACGTGTTTCTTAAATACTCGGTGGAAACGGAAAACTCGTCGTAGCTAGCCATGGGATGGAAGTATAACGTGCTGTAGTTGTCAGGATTGGGAGAGGATATTCCGATGCCGAAGATGGCGTCAGTCCAGCTGAAGTTGTGTCCCTTGACGCTGAAGTCGCAAGCTAAAGGATCGGGGTGGAAGTAATGGTGCGTAATCCTCCAAGACTCGTTTCTCTCCCAGGAGTACACCACGATACCTGCCTTGCCAACGTCCCCGGCATACGCGTAAGTTTTTTCGCAGTCTCGGTCTTCGACAGCAATGTTCGCAAACCCTGAGTCTTCTTTGACCTGGTCATCGGGAAATGTGTACTTACGGAGCAAATTGTCGGTTTTCAAGTCATATATGATCAGGGCTGGAGGGTATTTAGTGGTGTTGGTTTCCAAGTTTCCCATTTTACCGTTGTCCAAGACCCATAGGCGGCCGCAGCGGTCAGCGCGAACTCGGAAAGGTGAGACGATTTCAGGTTTTCCATCCGTCCCGAGGGAATGCGCCGCCCAGCTCGGGTAAGGTATCAGTTTGGGCGATCTGGTCGAATTATCTGAAATATTTGAATTAAATATAATGTTAATTAAAACAATTTATACAGAATGAAAACTATACACTATAGCGGTGATAGCTCAGTATCTTTAGCCTCTTTTTCGAGGAATCCGGGTTCAAATCCCAGTGGCACGTACCAATAACTTTATTTAAAAAATATGTGCGCTTTATAAGAATAAATATCGCTTGCTGTAACGGTAAAAGAATTTTCCTTGATGAAACCTGCATGCCTGAGATGTCACAAAAAATGTTCTCAAAGGCATGTGAAGTCCACCAGCCCGCATTAAGCCAGCGTGGTGGATTAAGGTCTACATCCTTTTCATTGTGAGAGAAGACCCAACCCTGCAGTGGGTCATTAATGGGTTACTGACAAAAATCACGATTTTAAGAAGGCTCAGTTGTGCGGCGAAAATGTGAACGTCAACTAAGTAGATAGGAATTTCCCTTAGGACATTATCAGTTTATGAACCTTTAAGTGGCGGTTACTTCCAAGGCTTCATAATTATTGACATTTTAATAAAGTCAAGACAATATCAACACTAGAATTACAAGCGAAACAGCCGAGACACTATATCGACTAAATGTCGAAAGATGACCTTTAACACTTGGGGAAAATTATAAAAAAAATCTAGAATCATTATACTACATATTTCACATGTCTTCCGCAGGTCGTCAGTCCACCTAGTCTTAGGGTGGACTGACGACCTGTGCTCCTTTTGCCTAGTGGTCGCCATTGGAAGACCTTTCTTCCCCATTGATTTTTTCATATGGCCAATTCATTGCCACCTTATCATATTTCTTACTCCCACAAATGAGTACATTCAGAAATGCGTAACAACTCATCTCAACTTCCATATTTAAAAATTGACTTCAAATATACCTATAGGACGTTTGTTATACACAAACGTAAATATCGGTCAAACAAACGCTCCTTGTTGCTTCGTCGTAGTTGGGGAAAAATCTATAAGGATTTTGCGTTTTTGTCGGTAAAATAAAAGTGCCTTAATTAACTCTGAGAGGCCACAATGCTATCGACTTACGAGTGCCTCTAGAGAGGACAGCGAGCATATAATTTCTCGCTAGCAGTCTCATTATCTAAATACTATCTGCGCCCAACTTTAGAGAGAGCAAGCATCATAGGGATTATAATAATATTAGAGTAGGGGAGACATACGGCTGCCTGTAAGTGGAAATGTACAACACAGAAAGAATTATAAGATTATGGTACCCTATCTGTCATAACCCATGCGCATTAAAGAACTTAGTGCATTCGCGCGCTTCACGCATGCCCATTAAACAATTTCAATACCTGAAATTGTTTCTCGCTAATTGCACATGCGCGTGAAGAGAAGGTACGGCAATCTTCTCTCTCTTTTTAACCGAAGGACAGTTGGAAGCCTGGCTTCCCTCCTCTACTAAAATATCCTACGATTTTTGCACCACGACTCAGTCGTGCGCCGAAAATGATCCATAAAAGATGAAAACGAAAGCGAATTTAGGGGTGACCCTTTCCGCCAGGTATTTGCCGATAATCGCATGTCCAATATCGAGGAATGCGGTCCGGTTCCCAACCCACATTTTAGGTTTTTATTCTTTAAACCAGTTTGCGCGTAACTTAGTGTGGAAGCTTTGAGTAGCTATATACTTTAATGAGAACTTGAGCGTAGAATAAGGGGAAAGCGCCTAATCCTTGCACACTCTGCTAAAAGTCATAGTTGACATTTACCGCATATTTGGTTGTCGCAGACACGAATAGAACGCGATCATCTTAGCTGAACTTTGCACATCGTCGCTCGAACACCTGGGATTGCAGTGTACATTTATCGGTATCCGCAAAACGCGGCAATGTCGTGTCTTACCCGTGATAAAAAGTCAAAAAAGGCTAAAAAGTCAAAAATTTGACAATCTATTGTGTGCCTTATAGAAAAGAAATTAAGGTTCCTTGTCGTGCCGAGTTCGTACGGATGAAATGACGTACGGTTGGATGACACACGATATCGGCACGAAATCTGAATGGTCATACAGAATCAGCCCCCAGAACTCACCATTCAAGTTTATATACGTCAAGCTAGCAGGCACCCCCGCGCGCCATCTTGGAACCGTCACGAACAGACGGTCCTCATACACCTCCAGCCCCATGGGCATGTTGTTCTCCGGGATGAAGGCCTTGGAGTCCAGAGCCTGCTGCCTGGCCTCCGGGGTCAGGAACTGGAAGTCCAGCTGGTTCCACTCGTACACGATGTCCAGCTGTTCCATGCACCACGCGAGGTACACCAGCTGGAATACGATGAGGGTTTGAAGAGCCCCCATGGTGGAGCTGGAATGAGAAACGTTTTCATTTGTTAATGCTTATTGTAAGATGCTTAAGTAATTGAATAGAAAAAGGGTAATCTGATGTAATTTGGTCCCTGCAGCCAGTGGACTCCTCAAATAGAAAAAATCATCGTATCTGAGGTTGTATGCCGCTAATTATTATTTATTGCCGCGTATTAGTTTGGCCTATATACGTAGGGAGATCAAAGGTCCTCCTTACTAGAGTATGTTTTTAATTAATGAGATAATTGACAATCATTTCGGTAACGGTAGTGGACACCCACCTAGCTCCACGTAGAAACTTTTATTTTTTAAAGCAATTCTGAACTTTTTTTCAATAAAACGTAATGCCAAGATTGCTTACCAAATATGACAAGAGAATAAAAAAATGGACTATAGGTGGCCTTAGTCAACGCCTCAGAACTGATAGAAACTAATTAGAAAGTACCTCGGATAAATAAATACCTACGACACTTGTCAAATACTCCCAAAAACACACGTGAAGTGAGCCATTTCGATAAACACAAAGTAAGATATTACACGATTTTTAACACAGTACACTTGTTACAGCGGTGATATCCCAGAAGATAAGAATTCGGCTTCTCAATCGAGAGATCCGGGTTCGAATCCCAGCAGTGCACCAATCACTTTTCTGAGTATGTACGCTTTATAAAATATGAGGAAACTGGCATCCTAGAAGTACTCCAAAGTCTTCAATTGCACGTAAAGTCCACCAACCCGCAGTAGGCCAGCGTGGTGGGTTAAGGCCTATATCCTTCTCATTGTGAGAGGAGACCCGACCCCGCAGTGGGTCAACGGTATTAGTCGCCAGTGTCGGAAGTTATCAAATCAATTGAAGGTCGGTGCTAAAGAGATAGCAGTCTCTTTGCTATTTATTACTATCGTAAATCGAAACAGGGTCGTGTGTTGATAATATTTTGAAAAATTTGACCTCTGTGTAAGGAGGAGGTCAGAAATCATTTGCATTTTAAAGTTCTGCACGTGTGGCTGTATGGGGTATATATGGGGGCAAAGTAAATCTTATTCTAGTCCTTTGCCGTGCAAATGGAGCTCCCACTACGTACATATCTTTATTCTTGTCATTGTATCGTAAACTATATCATATTATTGTGAATTGTTGACTCCTAAAGAACATACTCGTACTAAGTATAGATATGTATATCAATTAATGATAAAGATGTAGTGAACATTACTACGTTCAGTTCACAATATATTTAAAATCAAGCCTCAAAAAAATCAGGAAGTGTTCTGGCGTTGTCGAATCGAGCAAATTGACGCATTGACACGAGAGCCGGCCCGAAATTATGTACTCGTATTATCTGTGAGTGAATGGCCTCGAATGGGCCAACTTTAATTTAGAGGTTCAGTTCATACAAGTTCAAGGGCTCGATGGATTAAAGGTGTTAATTATGCAAGTTTTTGTCCACTATTCCGCACTTATCAATCAATACTCCTAGGCCCAGCGGTGATAGCCCAGTGGCTTAGAATTCGACCTCGAATCGAGGGGTCCGGGTTCGAATCCCAGTAGCACGCACCAATGACTTTGTATAAAAAGTTATGTGCGCTTTATAAAATTAAATATCACCTGCTGTTACGGTGAAGGAAAACATCGTGAAGAAACCTGCATGCCTGAGAGTTCACAAAAAAAAATGTTCTCAAAGGCATGTAAGTCCACCAACCCGCAGTAGGCCAGCGTGGTGGACGGCGGCCTACATCCCTCTCATTGTGAGAGGAGACCCGACCCTGTAGTGGGTCATTAATGGGTTACTGGCATTCCGCACTAGGCCAGCATGGTGTACTAAGGCCTACATCCTTCTTATTGTGAAAGGAATGCAGCCTGCAGTGGTCCAATAATGGTTGTCGTTAACCCATTAATGACCCACTAAAACAGTTACGGTTACACACAAGCAAGTTTCTTTCATTTTTGCGTATTCCTGTAAAATAGGGGAGTCCTTAAGTTAAATAGTTGATTAAATTAATAAACACAATAATAAATGTCTACAAAATGAATATGCTAACCAATAGCTCCGCTTCTGGCATTAACTATTAATCTCGTTAATGTATATAATTTGAAACTCTTCAAAAATTTAATATTTATAAATAACTATTTTATTTTCAGCAAAATCCTCTTTACTTGTCTGTTTATATGTACCTATACGTGCTTGAAAGTAATATTAAGAGACAGAGTTAAAATTTCAAGTGTTCATACTAAATAAACATAAAAGCTAATCAAATCAGGAAACTCGACTATAACGTTGGATAATTTAACGATCCCGCATTGCAAGAGTAATGGCTGACATACTTCTAGTTGCAAGGAAATATAATTCTTACGCATATCTATAATAAAAACTTGATTGGCATGAATCATAAAACAATAACTTTACACCCAAGCCATGCGTTGAATCGTAAAATGTTTTTAATCGACGGCCGCAAGAATAAGCGGTTATCTACCGAAACGAGATTTTGCATCAGTAGGTAAAAAACCTGACCAGGTAAATAAATAAAAACCTCGCGTGTAGGCGCGACATAATTCTCCATTTCTATTTTATACTTACTAATTGTCAACTAACGTATTGTGAATGTCAAGTATTTGCAGCTCATTGACGTAAACAAATAAATAAATAAATAAATAAATATCGTGTGTGAGTTACACGTGGTTTTCCGATCCCAAAGTAGAAAATGTCTATATGAATAAATGACTATAAATGACTCATTTTAATAAGTAAAATAATTATAACGGCGAAGTGTTTTAAGTAATGTATTCGTTTCAATATGTTTTTTCGATCTTAGAACTTAAACCGACGGGATTCTTCGCCCCAATATGTTGAAACTTTAATCTTGAAAATCAATAAAAAGTCAAAGATTTCAAAATTAAATTATACATAATATACATACGTGATCAATAATTATTATTATTAGTATACGAATAATAAGTTGTTATTATTACTTTACTTGTTGTTACTTGTTAGTACGAATAACAAGTCTGAAGCCTTACTCGTATGTATTTTATAATTTTGCAAGTTTAAAAAAAACTTGAATAAATTTCACGAAAATCGTAGATATTGCTGTTTTCTTCGCGCCGACGTCCGACAAAGTTTTATAATAACGTGTTATGTCATTGGGGCTTTTATAAAAAAACCAAACTGGTTTTCTTTACAAGGATACTTAATTTACTAACAAGAAAATATTGTATTTATCACCAACCGATAAAAGATTTAAAAATATCGTGGAATATTTCACTTAAAATAAAAGCTTATTAATATCGGTTCGGTCATCAATATGCGATGAATTTAGGAGTAGGATTCCCTGTGTCGTGGGTGCCATGGACACACGCAAGACAAGAACGCACACACAGACCAGAATAAATGCTAATTCTTCATTCAAATCTCTGCTCTGCTGGGAATCGAACCCAGGACCCTCCACGTACCGCGGGTCTTAACCACTGCGCCACTCAGGTCGTGAAAATTAAATAGCAGCCATTTTAATTTTGTACTAGACTGTGCCCGCGGATACTTTTTATCCATCTTTATATTATGTTAATCCAGGTTATGATCTATCTGTTCACCGAATTTGATCCAAATCTGTTCAGCCGTTTTTGCGTAAAAGAGTAACAAACATCCATCCATACTCACAAACATTCGGGTTTATAATAGTAAATATATAAGGATTATAATTTTTTTTGGTGTACAACACAATTTCGATTTCTCTGAACTTACAATATTCTAGAAATATCTTTCTTTCTTCTTCGGATGAAGTAGTAGGCTAAGCATATTGACTTCCTACCGTCCTTTCAGCCCTGGGCCCTTAGTTATAGGCACTTAGTCTTGACTAAGTGTAACAAATTGTTTGTCGTTTTGTTTTCATTATAATAAATGTAAATAAAATTATAGAAAGGAGGGACCTTGGCAGCGGACAAATTGTTTACAACGACAGCCTCGTTCGTTATAGGCCAGATAGGTACTCGTATTATGCATACAAACTGACCATTTTTTCAAACCCTAAAACGGACTCATTGCAACATCGAAGATCTTAATTTTTTTTTTACCAGGTTATTCTTACAATCTTACAATCTATACAAATAAGTAAGCCATTTTAGTAAGCCTAAAGTGACATTTCTTCAAATTCAAACTCAAATATCTCGAAAACCGTTGAAATTGAACTTTTGAGCTTAAATATTACGTGCCCTTTGTAATGTTGAGTTGGCAACACTGTATAGGGAACACTGAAGCGTGTCAAAAAGAATGCCACGCTTCAATGTACCCTATACAGTGTTGCCAACTCAACATTACACCCTTAGCGGGAATACGTCACATAACAAATCACCCTGTATATACAATATGTTTGTATGACCTCGAATAAAGTATCTCCGCATGTTAGTAATATATTCCTGATGTATTGCAAATCGTACAAAATAATTCAATTATGGCTGATTTGAATGCATATTTTATAAGTGCGTAGGAGTAACGCATTTGGTGCGGATTCAGTTCCTTTTAGGGTATGTCCGTCGGTGTAGAAATTTCCAGAAGGATTTTGTGACAAAATGTTCCTCAGTGTGCCTATATTGGCGTGACGACTTCTAACCACTAGAGTCAACCACTGCTCGGCACATTCTTTAGGTCGCAAATAGTAAATACCACTTGCGTAGAGCGAGGTTGCCTTTCGACACGGTACGACTATGTGCGACTATCTTACCTAAGAACTGCATTGGTATTTCGCCCATGCCTTATTTTTAGGGTTCCGCATCCATAAGCCGATAAAAGAAGCGCGCATAGCCCCGCTGCTTGAGTAGATCGCAAGCGATCGAAAAAGTTAAGCAACGTCGGGCGCGGTCAGCACCTGGATGGGTGACCGCTAGTGGCCAATTAAATGCGCTCTTCCGTGCTTCGGAGGACACGTTAAGCCGTCGGTCCCGGTTGTTATCGATACGGTAGCAGTCGTCAAACCTTGTCGGAGGCCCTATGGACGGTTTGAAAACATCCGACACGGGTTGGCCACTAGCCTGTTTCTTCACCAATCCGCATTGGAGCAGCGTGGTGGAGTATGCTCCGTCTATTATCGTCGTTACTAGTCTTGAAAAATATGACTATGGATAATTCACAAAGTTTCTCTTTTTCTTTTCTTTCCCGTGCCTAAAAGGCTCCAAAGAGTATGTGGCTTGGAATTGTAGATCAGAATATTGTCTTGTTTAATTCATTTTAGAGCTAATTTTAAGTACCTACCTAGTCGGTTTTTAGTTTTCTAACATTATTTAATTTTAATTATTTATTGAAGTGAGTAGTCACAGATTTGGACGATAATGCGTTCCTTTGCAACAGTTTATAAATCTTTACTTGTAAAGATTTTTTAATAAAACCGTTGGAAGGACAGCTGCGACTTTCCACCTCTAGTGGTCCTTTAAATTACACCGTTGAAGGTCACATAACCCATTGGGGTAAGGGAGACTTACAACCCCGTTTATTTGTAGCTATATGATTACAAAACACATCTTATTCAAGAAGTGTTCCAAATTTAACTATTTGGACGGCTTGCTGTTACACGATGGTATTGGCAAACGAAGGTTAAAATCAAGCGTCTCCCAAGGCGCATAACTAGGCCCGATCTTCGACTCTATTCATAAAAGCCACGACACAAACTATCAAAGGACAAAAAGAATATAATTCTATTCATTATAACATAACAGTACCACAGAGAGACGAAAGGAAACGCACGCGATAAAGAACAAAACAAGACACAAGAACACAAAGACGGCACAGATCAGTTTATCATCCAACGTCCTCAATAGCAGCTGTCAATGGGTCAGGAAACCTTGCAATTCAATTAATTGCATTATTAATTCGCAATTAGCGAGGCCTCATTAACATTACAATCGAGTACCTAGAAATCAGTGACGAACAGGACATTCGTGGCGATGTCATTGTTATGAGTTATGAAGATGGGAACTAACGAGGATACAGTGCACTAGACGTTGAGTAGTCACTAGGAGAGCTATCAAGATTGAAGACCTTAAATAGGACAAAAGTCCTATTTGAGATCGATCGATCGAACGAATGCAAATAAGTAATAAAAACCTCCAGTGCTTCAACACGTTTTTAATAGTAAGATCCTCCTTCGAAGATACAATACAAAATTTTTAGTAGGATCATAAAATTTGAAGAATATCCTTCATGCCGGGTTATGATAGTGACGTACCTCTAAAAGCCATTTCTAACAGTTCTAGTACTGCCACCGTAAAAAAAATAGGTTTCTGTTAATTTTGGGTATAAAATAATGTTTTATTATCCAAAGAAGCTCACATCCTGGCGGGTAAGAAGCGATGGCAGGGCTGAGATCTTTTTAGCATGGTTAATATTGTAATTATAAAATACATGCATGGTACTGAGGTAGATCAAAGGACGAGGTTATTTAATCTTGTTTCTTAAATTGCTAGAGAGTTGGCATGACACAATTCGAAGACTATTATACATACGAATAAACTCTGTTACATAAGATGAAAACGATGATGTTATGTAATCGTCCTTCAACGTTTTGGACCATTGACCTCTAGATACAATAAATAATGCTCAACAAGATTTACCTGTTTATAAAAACAATATTTCACGATCAACATTTCACCTTATTATACGATTTATGTAGCTAATTTTTATGTTATCTTGAGTCAATTTAATAAGAAACAATAAAATAAATAATAAGAAGGAAATATCAGATGCAAATTATTTGGTATTTACGGCATTTTAATGATTATGCGGCAAATTTTTTATAAGCAGTAATTTAAGAAAAATAATAAGAATTCAATTCATCTAAATAAAGATATACTTAGGAATTAATTATGCAATAGTCATCAGATGCAAAACTATTCAGGAATTACGGAAATGCAGATGATAAGATTCATCGAAGCTACTCGTACCTTAGCGGTTGTTACAACAATTTCCTTAAACAACCCAAGGAATGATCCGATGGAAATTCTCGTAAGGCATTTCCTGTGGCCCTATATTTTTTTGCTATTATAGACTTTATTACCTTAAGGTGTAGGCCTAAATTGGTTTCTCATAGTCACGGGCGGGGTTGCTGTGTGGACCGCCATGACCTACTATCAGACAGTAAGGTCTCAGTATGGCTACCGGCGAAATGAATCGATTTTTTATTACTCGTTTCACGGCCTCAAGAACTTCAATTACATTTGACGAGTTAAATCGATTTGTTTATTAGTTCAAGCGATAATAGTAAATGTACTTAATAATAGACCGTGAGTATTTTTTGATTGGTTCCAAACTTATATAATTCGAAGAAATCGAACCTTAATTACTGTCTACAATAGGGGCCCCGTTATCTTAATATTGCCTAGGGCCCCCAATAGGTTGAAGACGGCCCTGTATGGCCCACTGTTGGGCGCGAGACTTCCCAACGAGAGTCGTGGAGCATATTCCACCACGCTGCTCCAATGCGGAGTGGTGGAGAATCAGGCTAGTGAACTCTTGCCGAGAAGCAGGCTTCAAGGTTTAACGACTGCTTTCTTATCGATAACAACCAATAAATATTTTTTTATTAATAAACGCAATCATTTAACTTACCAAATTATAATTTACCTAATCACTTTTACACAAAATTTGCGTTGACCGTTCTTTGAAGTAGGTTTCGTTGGGTCACACCCAATGAGATAGCTTAGTTTAGTTTTTAGGTGCGGGCTTTGCGTTTTTTAATTAATTTTGATGTAGTGTCATGTTTAAAAGTAATTGCGAATGGTGTCATCGTCGCAATTATTTTGGGCATCTATCCCATTATTATGTCACCATTTGTCTTTAATCCAGTAGTGACTCATTGCATTCTCACAATGAGAAGGGTGTAGGCCGCCGTTGACCACGCTGGCCTAGTGCGGAATGGTGGACTGTCATGCCTTTGAATTCTGGAAAACTCAGGCATGCAGGTTTCCCCGCGATGTTTCCTTCACCGTAATAGCAGCAAGCAGGTGATATTTTATATAGTGGACGTAACTTTTTGAAGAAAATCATTGGTGCGGGTTTCTGGGATTCGAACCCAGACCCCTCGAGTAGGAGACTGGATTTAGCCACTGAGCTATCACGGCTTATATCACCTCTTACTTCACCACTAGCTTCCGCCCGCGGTTTCGTCCACGTTGACCTAAGAATATGACAGACGGATAGATAAAAAGTATCCTATGTTGTAATTCATGCAATAATCTACCTATGTGCCAAATTTCAGCTAAATCAGTTGAGCCGTTTTTGCGTGAAAGAGTAACAAACATTAAGTAATAGAGTAACATCCATCCATCTATCAATTCCCAAAAACTTTCGAATTTATAATATTAATAATAAGTAGGCTTAAGGGTGCTTAAGGCCCGTGCCGTTCATATAGAATCCTCATTTGAATATCGAGCCACAGATAACCGAACGACAATCGTTTAAGCCAGAGGTTAGAATGTGAGACAATAACATAAATCAATTTCGAATAACAAGTCCATGACTCATTTCCACACAAAGCTTCGAACCGAATATTCGACATAATGTTTGCACACATGTTTACAATTCGCCATTATTTTTGATTAAGACAGCCGTGAAATGCATGACATCACTATCACTTGTGTTAATAATTGAATAAGTAACTGGGGAGTCATTTTATACTTATTCTATTATATTATTACCTAAACAAAAAATAATAAATGAAATTCATTTATGGTGCGCAAAAAAATGTTATTGTTTGTAATCTCTGGGGAGATAACTTACTTTTGTCAGTGACCCATTAATGACCCACTACAGGGTCGGGTCTCCACTCACAATGAGAGGGATGTAGGCCTTAGTCCACTACGCACCACTACTGCGGGTTGCTGGACTTCACATGCTTTTGAGAACATTTTTGTCCACCACGCTGGCCTAATGCGGGTTGCTGGACTTCACATTTTTGAGAACATTTTTTTTGAACTCTCAGGCATGCAGGTTTCCTCACGATGTTTTCCTTCACCGTAACAGCAGGTGATATTTAATTTTATAAAGCGCACATAACTTTTTCACAAAGTCATTGGTGCGTGCCACTGGGATTCGAACCCGGACCCCTCGATTCGAGGTCGAATTCTAAGCCACTGGGCTATCACCGCTTTTTAACTTACTTTTACCCTCAGTCAATTAACTGACTGACTAACTGGTGTTAGTCAGTCAACTGACAGTAGATTATGCCGGACTCTTGCCGACAAAACCCCACGGTTTCTCTCTCAGCACCACGTATCGGAACCATGAGTGAGTAGGTATATGGAAATACTAAACACTAGCCTATGAGACTAGCACTCCTTCAACCAAACCTCTTTAGCTCTTAGCGCTAAAACTCGCGCATTAACTTTTAATTTTAGGTACATAATAGTAAAATGTTGTAAAATTTTAATGACAACTAACATGCCAACACATGTGAACCCTCGGGCATGCATGTTTCCTTCACCAACAGCAGGTGATATTTATTTAAAGCGCACATAACTTTTTTTACAAAGTCATTGGTGCGCGCCACTGGGATTCGAACCCGGACGAATTCTAAGCCACTGTGCTATCACCGCTCACTCGTATAACTAACAATAGGCTTTAAACCAACAAGATTAATGCTCTTAGCGCCTATCGATTATCCTAACGACCCGCACATCACATGATCTATGTCGCAACAATACTACTCGTAACATTCTACGCGACTACACTCGTGACTTACAGTCAAATTGTAATAAACAGCTTACTTGTCATTGACACTCCACTTAGGAATGTCGTGCTAATTCATAACGTAAATAAATAAGTTTATTTGTGCTATTTGCCCTCTAATAACCCACTCAGAAGCATTCCCCTTCTAAGATGGGAATCCATCAATCTACTAAGGAGGTAGTACTCGTGAGTAGTGTCGTGACTTCCCCCCTCTCATCAAGAGAAGGCCCCACTGCCTGGTATCCTGACTCGCGCTATCGAAGTTTTTTAGATCGCTGGCATTGTATATGTTACCGGCCAAACCGGATTTTAGGCCAAACCAGTTTTGCCTAGGATAAACAAGTTCATCCTATCCATAACCTAACCCTTGAAGGGATTTCTGTGTTAAATTTAGACTTCTGTCACTGACTCCGCTTCGCTTTAATCGGGAAAAAAAATTAACCTAAAATCCTAAAATCTTACTTTTTAGCTGATTGAAAAAAATCATTGATGAACGATGATAATAATTCGTAACGATTAAAGAAAAAACAATGCTTGAAAAAATCATCGATGATTAAAATTCGTAACGATTAAAGAAGAAAATAATGGTCAGATTGTTTAGTTAAAACCACATGAATTTTACGGAAACTTGTTTTACAAAAACCCACATTTCTCAAACACTACTTAGTAACAAAGTGTAAATTTGCATAGCCTCAATGGGTTCGCCACAGAATGACACAGACAACACAAAGCAATAATGAATACATACCTTTAACGCTCACAACACGTCGCCATAAATTAGTGATGGTGTCCTAAACAAAATTAGCATTAACATTGTTAAGGTATTTGAGAGTCGATACAAAAATAGGAAATACCTAAATGATGATCATCGCTGGCTGGCGCGGGAATATCGGGAAAAAAATCGAACAAAAAAAGCCAACTAAAAGCTGAAGACACGAGTCTTTCCCCACAACAGGCCTGGAGCATGCCACCACGATTGATGGAGAAACGGACTAGTGGCCCGTGTCGGATGTTTTCAAACCGCCCATAGGGCTTCCGACAAGGTTTAACGACTGCTATCGATAACAACCGGGACCCACGGCTTAACGTGTCCTCCGAAGCGCTCATTTAATTCGTCACTAGCGGTCACCCATCCAGTAACCGACCGCGCGCGACGTTGCTTGACTTTGTATATTACTCCTACAACTGAGAAGTAGTAAAACCGTGTTAGGCTATTCTATGGTAGTTCTTCTATGATACAAGTTACCCAAAGAGACTATAACGATGGGTTGCATAAGTCCTCGTATGAACATTTGTATGCAAATGGTTTGATAACTCTATGTGACTTGCATCTCGCCCGATGCAATTTACGTCTGTGAAGTTTTCTGGTTGCTAGCGTAGAATTTGCAAGTTATTTCAATGTCTAAAAGTAGTAAACAGTGTACAGACCATTTATGTTGGATTTTCATTTATTCTAAAATTCCTTCTGAGATTTTGTTTTGTTGGCACTTGTGTTCAAACTTACTAATTACACTTTTTTATAATAATTTAACAACGAATGTAAAGAAATTTCAAATTCTCAGATTGACTATAATAAGCACACAAAGAATTGTTTTTTTTTTTAATTTTTGATTCAACTCACATCTTGAGACTAACAAAAAATGTGATTTAAATAGACTTCCTGTATTCATGGAATAATTTAAATTGAACGTGTTAGTCTATCGTGTTAATTTTAAAACGGATTACATTGTTCGCAACTAAGCAAAAAATATTTCAAAATTCTCACAAAGTGTTTAATTCGTTCACATCCCTATTGTTTATAGAAGTGATCTAAATACACCAGTGGTTTCCAAAGTATTTTCAAAGATACAAACAGAACAGTCAATGACAAAATTTTTACGGAGAAAATATGACAAATTTTTTAGGGCTGAAAAACGTTACGTATACGATGAAAGGACTATTTTAATGGTTGACATTTTTCTAGGTTCTACTATAAAAGCCCTATGAAACATTAAAACCTCGTTTGTCTACGACAAATTCAAATTTCGATTGTAAGCGAATGGATGCAATGAGGTAATGACTAAATATATTTCTCCGAAGATGAAAGTCTTTATTTGTTCCTCGTCAGACTATCATTGAGTATTACCTAGGTCTATTAAATGAATGAATGTTCAAAGAAAAAAATCCAAGCGTGGTCTACAGGGAAACATTTGGGAAGCAGTGGGTAAGAAAGCATTTATAGTTTGATACAACTTTGCGCAATGTAATTTTTTTAATTATGATTTTTTTGAAAACACTAGACATACAAAAGTGATACTGGAATATTAAAGACAACATAATTATCTTCTAACTTCAACGGGTGAGAAAAACTTAACATATATCATCTTTATATAACTTAATTAACATATATAACTTAATATCATCAACTTAACATATAAACCCTCAATCTAACTAAAAAAATCAGGGTCATAAAGGAGTAGATACTAGATAGTAAATAAAAGTATAAATAAGCATTAATTAGATCAAAATAATAACTAAACGATCAAAAACAAATTGAAATCGCTTCATCCGTTCGCAAGCTACGGCGCCACAGACAAACAGACAGACAGACACGTCAAACTTATAACACGCCTTTTGCATCGGGGGTTAAACAACTTGAGTAATCCTTTCAATGTAAAAAAATAATAAAAGGAAGTAAAAGTGATGACAGTTAACAAGACAAAACAATCTCAGAGACTAGTGAACTAGTGTATGATGTAGAACAGTTACTTTCCATACGCGACACCTGAATAGGTATGTGTAGACTAACTTGAGACTAACTTGCTAATGAATCCATTACGTTTTTGGGAACAAACAAAAAAATCATTGTATTTATTAAAAATCGGAAATTATTTTTAAAATGTGAGTAGGTATGATATGAAAAAAAATTTTGAACATCTCTTATTAGTATTACAAGTAAGTACCTATATTTCCCGCAAACTTTCAGTTGATGACAGGGATGACAAACGAACACATTAACTAAGTATATGTGTGTGTCTTGTCTGATAGTTTGTTGCATTACATACACGAGAAGGGGAAACAAACTTCTCTAAGTAGCTAACAAATACATGACGATTATATCAACGTTCAAGCGAACAACTTAAAAAGTCCGAAACTTTATGCAGGCGTGAACTCAGCAACAAATCCTCAACGGTTCGACCCAAGCGAATAAGATCACACAATAAAGAATCGGCACCGATGAATAAAAGATCTGTATGAGACGAGAACATACTAAAAACTAGTTTAGTTCGTTGAAAATTAAAAACTTTCCTTCATACCCGCGGCGCGTTCGTAAACACACCCGTCTCCAGCAATAACTGACCGTTATACAACACTGCGATTTGCGAACGTAACAAAATTGCAAGTAACAAATGCACTAACCTCATGAGCTTCAGGAATGCAGTTGTTTTGATAAAACGCGTTTGGGGCACACACGGGCACGCTCGGGCGGTCGCAAGCGCGGACTGACTGAAGTAACCGGCTTCTTGATCGTTGATCAAGTTGCCCGGTGCTGTGACCACGCTTTGACACAATGATTCGGTCCAAAACGTTTACAAGTAGTCTACTTTATGCCAGGCAAATGTACAGACGAGAAAAGACGGCCCACTGACGGATTCTGACGTCATAGAGACGTTAAACTCTTGTGCCTGCGTTGCTGAATAAGAAGGAAATGATGGGTTCTCAAAGCATCGACGGTAGGAAGTAAGGATTCGAAGTAACAATATTGTGGAAAAACCGCCGAGAGCAAATCGTTCTAAGCTCCACAAGAAACATCCACATTGAGATACAAACGATGTCAATGACTTCGTACACCGTTATGTGTCTAAAAGACTACCACCAGTGTGTTCACTTAGAACAACAATATAGCAAAACTCAGGAATAAAAAAAATATTTGAATTCTCCTTTAGAATTCTACTTTTACTACTTAAGTAGTATTTCGACTGTCTAATACGAGTTTTTTGTTGCGAGAAACTCGGGTGTCCTTCGCTGCTGGCCTTCCGTTAAAAGCACGCCTAACAAAAGTCCCCGGTGCCACTGGGATCTTACTTGAATCAATCGAGTCATAGATCGAATTTTCAGCCACTGATCTTCCATCGCTTGTCATCGCTAAATTCTACTCCATCGCTTGTCATGTACCCTTGTTTGCTAAATTCTACAAACAAAGCCCAAATTCCAATTTCACGGTAGGTGTCCGACGATTTTCTACGTCATATCCACTCTAGCCCACTTGGGTCATCACGACGCGTGGAGCGTCCACAATGACTCAAAGGTGGCGGGTCCGCGCCATCCTGTCTCCGTTCGGTATCCAATTCGCCACACGTGATTTCGCGTGCGGGATGCACGGATGCATGGAGATGTGTTTGGCAAACTATCAAAGATAAACACGTTCACTGCGTAAAAAAATAGTGACGCAGCTGGTGCGGTGGTAGTCCAAAAGCTCCCTTTTGACTTTCTTATGGTGCGTGGCAGGCCCTTTTGACCTCACACCTCTGGGTGGTATTGAAGCCCTTTTATGTTAGTTAAGACGTTATTTTTTATGTTCCATGCGGTGGAGCTCAAAAAAGGATTTCTAGACATAAGGATAGTCACAAATCGAAAACTATTATTTGCCTTTGTTACACTGTCTTGTAGAAGGAAAGCACTCCGGACTACGGGAGGGAGCCATTTTTCCTGTGCGCACATAGATTTATCACCTCGTCGGGCCGATTGTGGGTGATCCTCCACAGTGAACGTGTTTAAGGTGGAACAAAGGACTATTGTGGTTTTCCCCTTGTGGTGGGAACCTAACGCCAATCTTTTAGCCGAAAAACCAAACTTTGGACCCTGTGTTAGTATTGGTTGGAGAGATGCAACTTTGAGGTGACTCAGACAGTAGCTGACCTGTTTTTAAAGCAAACAGTCAAACAAGCTATCTAGTGGTAAGTGGCTTGTGTTAACACTTTGCCTGTCCAATAAATAGACACAATAGTTAAACAATGGGTATACATGTGACTCACGGGAAACGATTTGATGATCCATATGAGCTACATTACTACGTTTTCATCAAGGCTGCAAATTTAATGAGTAATTCTCCAATTACTCATCGAATTTGCAGCCTGTAAGGAAAATCAAAACTCCAAATTCAAACTGGCGAGTTTGCACAAATAACAGAAACAACAGAACAAACCTTTCTTTTCTCTTCTTACAAAGGGATATTACAGATTTCTCTTACACCAAATGAAAATTACACTAATTTCATTGGACTAAGTAATACACTTAAAAAGTCGAATAAATATTACATTCAATAACAAATCAAATAAAGCAAAACCCAAACCAATGAAGCAAAAAAGGTAACCGAAAAACTAATACCTACATGAGAACCAAGCAACCATTTCGGTAAGTGCCATAATTGGTTGCGCAAGCGCTCAAAAGGCAGATAACAATCGCATCATTTAACATAACTGCGTACAAGGTGGAGGTCGAAGCAACGCAATGTGTGCGGAAAGAAACTCTTTCCGTTCTCTTTCTCTTTCACTATGGTCTAAAGGTCGGCTAGAATGGATAGATGGGTCCAAACTCAAACTCAAAAGGTTTTATTATTCATTATTAGGTATAATTTGTGCATAAATGATACGTTCATCCGCTTTGATCGCCCCTCAGGCAACACGTAGACTGTATGTACCATGTTCGTGGGGCCTCGAAACAGGGCCGTCTTTAACCTAATGGAGGCCCTGGGCAGTTCTGGACATATTAGGATATTGTAGTTAGTAATTAAGGATCGATTTCTTCGAATTATATAAGTTTTTTGGTAATAAATATTGGTTATTGTTTAGTGATCTGAGATTGTATTTGATCTGAGGGGGGCCCCTATCGATCGCGGGCCCCTGGGCACTTGCCCAAAGTGCCCACTGGAAAAGAGGGGTTTGCCTCGAAAACAGCATCGCGGTGAATATCAATCTCTGTTAGGACAGAGTTGATGGAGACTTACTAAAGCTTCACCGTGTTTTAATATCCACTTGATATTCACCGAAAATGATCATAGAATAGACGGCCGCTGTTGGGTGAGCCCGACTGTAACGGGTGTCTGATGATTTGCCCACAAAAAGGTGACGTCTAGATGGGCATGGAATGGACATTTAATATCAAGACGCGGCAAGACGTTACTCCGGCGCACGTCGCAAAATTTTTCTACAAGCATGATCATAATAATTAGTTTAAACTCCAATAAATATACTAATATGCCGCCTCATAGCGGTACATTAGTAGATTACGGCTGTTACCGCCTCAGGCAAGCTTTAATGACTGTAGGTGTCGTCAGTACCTAACAACTTTACTATTCTAACAAATCCAGACTCTTTAAAAGTCATAGCTCGATGTAAAATACAGCAGAAGATATAAAAGCTCATTTTTTAATACGAAACCATTAGCTCATTAGCTCCGTCTTTGCAGGGCAGCGTTAAATTAAAATAAAACAAACAGAACAATGCTTGTATAAAATTCCATTTACTTCAACGTCCATTATTGAGTCAGTTGTTTTATGTATCTAGACATGACGACTATAATCACCTAAATCATAAAGGAATATTGCATTACTTAAGTAGAACAATTCAGTTCAGAACAATTTTCGAAAGATTTTCTTTTTTTTATTGTTTTATGGGGCACCAACATTGACGAGCAAAAAATAATTGTCAATACTTTGTTGGTCGTAAAGTAAGGGTGCGAGCTTAGTGGAGCAGATTTTTGGATTTTGGATTAATTGTAAAAATAACTTATTAAGAAAGTTATTAGTAGTATTATTGCGTGCCACTGGTATTCGAACCCTGACCTCTCGAAGTCAGATTTTTAGTGGGCTATCACCGCTGTGTATCACCGCAAACGTGTTTGTTTAATATGTTGGTCGACGGTAGACATTTTTACATCACTGACACACCAGCGAGGTCTGTGCTTGATTTAAAGGGAAGCTCTAAAAAGTTTTCTTCGTGCCTTAAATATCTCAAATGGCTATCAACTTTCGACCGATTTATTTTACACCTGGACAAAGGGCTTATCTCACAATGCAGTAGCCTGAAGCACACTTCAATGCGGATATCATATTTTGATATAATAATTAAGACCACTAAATAATTATGATATGGGAAAATAAAACAAATATACACGAAATGTTTTTCGTTTTCGTCCAAAATGGCAAATTATGTTCTTCGAAACAACATTATATTGCCGGGTTATTTATCTCACAAAGTATTCTGCTACGGATTTTGCTGGGAAAATTCTTGGAATATTATTCTATCAGTTGGATTCGGGGGCTTTCCTGTAATACAACAGAATACAATAATAGACAAGGTAATACTTAACAGACAAGGATGACGTGACGGTGTAACTAGGTGTAATATTAATATTATTATGAATCACAATATTTATATCTTGGGAAACCCTAAGATAAAATCGGAGTACCTATACCTACCTACAAAACTGTAACGTTTACATCCTTCGTTCCACACATGTAAATAAAATATACAATAACGATTTATCCAAAAACTTTGTTAAAAAGAAACAAAGTTTTCAACACAGAGCTTTTTTAAATCTTCTTTTATAAAACGTTAAGAATTTTGCAAGCCACGTAAAGATAAATAAGCAGAATAAAAGTATGTTCCATAGCCTTTTAATAGACGACAACGAATTGACTTTGACGGTTTGTACTTGGACAACAAAGACACTTTGACATTTTGACAATGTTTCCACTTTCAAAGATTTCACCGTTTTAAAGGTTTTAAAATAAAGATAAAAATTAACAATAATATATTATTATTATGTAATATATTAGTATGTAATAATATATTATTATGTAAGTTGGCTATGGCTATTTATGTCCATTTTAATTTTTTCATTATTTTTTAGTTTCTTAATGTTTGTCTGCCAAATCTGCCTTATGCATTATTGTATTTTAGGGCAATTGTTTCGAAAGTAATTTATTACAATAAAAGTAAGGTCTTCAATCAAATCCCTAATTTTAAGAGAAAAATAGAAACAATGGATACAAAACTTTGTTTAAACTGAAATAAAGTTTGGTTAAAATTAATAGGGATAAATGTGGAAACACTGTTTGCCACGTCACTGTCATTTCAGACATGTCACTGTCAGTCAAGCTGAGTCAAAGTCATTGATTGATGTCATTCATGTATTTGTTTTGTATTTACATTAATTCATAAATTGCAATTGCGTTTATTAGTGAAATAAAGTGCAATATAATTATGGAAAAATGTAAACTGACTTAACAGCTTGAAGATTCCAAATTAATATGTTAACTTCATAATAAATGTGAATCAAACAAAATCTTTCGCCCTTAATTTAATAATAGACTGACTCCAAAATGCTAGTCAAATTCATTTTGTACTCAGTATTGATTCTAAGTGCGCCAGGTGCGATTGAGTGTCATAATATTTGCAATTTTACTTTGTCGGTGGCACAGCGACTTCATAACAATGGTTTTCACAGGTATGTTTTATTTTAAATCCATATTATAGATAACTGGCATACTGTATTTAGGAATTTAAGTTTGAGAATAATTATGTTTGGTGGTTTGTTTACATTTCTTTTCATTTATTTTGTTAAGCTAATTTCATGTGCAATTAAGTGAAATGTCCACTGGCCACTAACCATCAGATAACCTAAATTTTAATGTCTCCTTGCTTTGTCTTTTTAATAAAAAACTTAAAAACGGTGTTCAACTAAGTGTTTCGTCTCCAAAATTTTATTTAAATAAAGACCTATTGGTATTTACACTATTGAAATAATGATACATTAATAAAATTATTATAATATAACAATACTTTTTTGTAACAGCAACATTGACCTTTACTTTTCTTCAGGAACCTCACTTACAATATATTTTTCGACAATCACTCGGTGAACAAGGAAGAGAGGGACTTCCTTTATGATGGCTGTGCAGTCAGTGTGATGCAAATGCTTCCTGCTGGGCTGTTTGTCAACCCCGATGAGCTGAGCGATCTGAGGAGGTCCAATAAGGTACCTATAAGGGAATTTTTAAAAAACTAAACTAATCTCTATAACTGACTGCTTAAATTTTTTTTTACAAAATACTACCTTGAGAGATAATCTCATAGTGAGAGTGCTAAATCTATACTAATATTATAAAGAGGAAACATTTGTATTTTTGTATGTTTGTAACGAATAAACTCAAAAACTACTGGGCCGATTTCAAAAATTCTTTCACCATTGGAAAGCTACATTCAGCCTGAGTAACATAGGCTATTAAATTAAAATAAAAAAAAAATAAAAAAATTCATTGGCAGAGCGAAACCTGCTGGGTCAGCTAGTTATTCATAAATAGAGATCAAGTTTCAAAATTTTTAAAGGTTTTTATTCACATATGAATTTTGCCTTATGGATTTCCAATTTTAAAAATGTGACAAATATGTTTACCGCCCCTGCCCCTTGTCACTCTATGTCATATTCCGGTGACACCCTCCCCCCATTAACATGTGACGTAATTTATGGATGACACCTTATGAGGAAAAAAAGAATAAAGGAAAGGGTGTACTGTGGACTGTTATATATGAAATGCTGTATAATGTTTGTACACCTGTTTCAGCTCAATGCTTACCCCAACAGTGGGGTGAACATAGAAGTGGCCGCAGAGTTTGCCCACCCCTCCGTTGCTTATATCTTCACTCAGGTGTCGAGGAGCAGAGTGAACACCTGGCTCCCTGTGCATGCGAGATACCATAAGGCGGTAATCGGTGGAGGGTAAGCTACAACTCTTTTATAGTACCAGCTGACTCGGCAAGCTTCTCTTTGCTAAATAGATTGTCATAGTTTATCAAGAAATATTTTGAAAATTTGCTTATAATAATCACCAGACATTTAAATAAACAAGTGGGTTGGGTAAGCACCCATAGATTCTTCTAAACTGAGTGCTAATTGACCCTTTTTATCACTCTCATTGCGATAACAACTCAAGGTGAAAGAAAAAGTAAGAGTGATAGAAATTATGGATTCCGAAAAATATATTGTTACTTCTATTTCTATGCTCCTTAAAATTTATATCTCCATTATATGAAACTGTACAGCAGACTGATATAGTTAAGGCAGAATGTTCTGACGTCTTTAATTTAGGTACATTCTCCAACCTGTCTGTGTATAACAACATAATAAAATCAACAAATAAATGTGGCCTGTCTGCCTGTTTGCTTGCTCTATCTATTAAAAAAAAAACCAGTTGTCATATTTATGAGAAGGCTGTATGTACAAAAAGAAGTTTTCATATCTGATTGTTTGCTCCAACTATTATTTTTTGTTAGCATTAGCAAATTCAAACTTGACTCTTGATCTATATTAGGAATAGTTAATTCTCCTACCTATGCAGTACTTTAGTTAACAATACTATCACTTCATCTTATCTTCTTATCTTATACATATATAAAATTCTCATGTCACAGTTTAATTTAGTCTTATATATAAAATTCTCATATCACAGTTTAATTTAGTCTTCTTATATATCAAATTTAGTTTTAGTTACCATACTCCTCCCAAAACGGCTTGACCGATTTTCCTGAAATTTTATATGCATATTCAGTAGGTCTGAGAATCGGCTACTGTCTATTTTTTATACCCCTAAGTGATAAGGGTTGTACCTAACATTATTATTATATTTTTTGGACAATTTTTTTTATTTTTATTTTCCAATAATGTGGCATCAAAATACACATACAACCCTAAATTTTCACCCTTCTATCACCACCCCTATTTTTAATAGTCGATTTTTAACGATCGATAATTTAAATATATGGCAAAACAACGTTTGCTGGGTCAGCTAGTATTGTATAATAATATTGTCATTGTAGCTACGCAAACAATCTTCTGGGTGGTCCGAACATGTTCGTGCGATGTCCAGACAACAGGCTGAACGAGTGTGATCTGCCGCTGAGGACCAAAACATACCTGTGCGCTAAGAACCCAGACTCATGCCAGTGGAAGGAGGTTGTTCCGAAAATGGTGAGTGGTCTTTATAATAAAAAAATAACACTGTCATCGAAATATTTGTACGGTTTACGTCAGTCATTGTCTGTAACCCATAAATGAGCCACTGCAGGGTCGGGTCTCCTCTCACAGTAAGAAGGATGTAGGCCTTAGTCCACCACGCTGGCGTAGTGTGGGTTGATGGACTTCACATACCCGTGAGAGCATTTTTTAAAATTTTTATGAACCTCAGGCATGCAGGTTTACTCACGATGTTTTCCTTCACTGTTACTTGTTTATAAACCGCACATAACTTCTTTTTAACAAAGTTATTGGTGCGTGCCACTGGGATTCAAACCCGGACCCCTCGAGTAAGAGGTGGTGGTGGACGGCGGCTTACATCCCTCTCATTGTGAGAGGAGACCCGACCCGCCAGTGGGTCATTAATGGGTTACTGACAAAGCAAACATACCTTTTAAGAAAGTCATTGGTGTGTGCCACTGGGATTCTAACCTAGACTCCTCACATAAGAGGCTGACTTAGCTACTTGACTCTTACACTTAGAGTTATTGTTTATAATGGTATCAGATTATTCTTTAAATCAGATTGAGAACGTAGCTACTATATGTCAGTAACCCCTTAATGACCCACTACAGGGTCGGGTCTCCTCACAATGAGAGGGATGTAGGCCTTAGTCCACCACGCTGGCCTAATGCGGGTTGGTGGACTTCACATGCCTTTGAGTTTTTTTTTTTTATCTCTCAGGCATGCAGGTTTCCTCACGATTTTTTCCTTCACCGTAACAGCAGGTGATGTTTAATTTTATAAAGCGCACATAACTTTTTTTACAAATTTATTGGTGCGTGCCACTGGGATTCGAACCCGGACCCCTCGATTCGAGGTCGAATTCTAAGCCACTGGGCTATTATTACTAGCCAGTGTAAATTAAAAAGTAATTGTTTATAGGATATCAGGGATATTAAAATCAGATTGAAAACTCGGCCATAACTAGTCGGTGTAATAGTCGGTGATTATTGATTTACACCGACTAATTATGGCTCAGTTCTCCATCTTCTTCTTCTTCTTAAGGATCCTCTCCAACTAGTGAAGGTTGGCAATCGGCTTGCTAAAGTCGGCCTCATTATTCGCACGGCGGAACAGCTCAGCTGCGCCAGCTATTCCGGTCCACTCCCTGATGTTTCGCAGCCACGACTTCTTCCTCCTTCCAACTTTCCTCTTTCCGGCAACTTTCCCCATGATTATAAGTTGGAGCAGGTCATATCGCTCATGTCGAAGAACATGTCCTAAATAGGAGACCTTCCGCCGCTTTTCTGTCAGCATTAGACCACGTTCCTGGCCGAATCGTTTTAGAACCTGAACGCTGGTCACCTTCTGAGTCCAGCTAATAGACAGCATACGTCTATATGCCCACATTTCGAAAGCCTCTATTCGTTTTTTCAGTTTTTCAGTTCATCTGACCTTATAATCCTCTTTCTGTCCCTTTCCAGGCGAACAAAGTGTTAAGATGGCAGGTCCCAGTGGGCGACCTGAACCACCTGTACACCACGGCTGCAGTCACCCTGGTCTCCGTCATCGCGGGATCCCTCCTCCTCATGAAGGCGGTCCATGAACACAAGGTGGCTTATAACCACAGGAAGCCTCCCAACTAGCTGTTCTGAGTTATGGTACCGGTTGTAACTTATTTTTGTAATTGTAAAAGAATTTTTGACTATGCATTTGAGGGTGGTTTCGGTAACGTACAATTGGATATGGATCAGGGATGTGATGGATATGAAATTTCGGATACGGATAGATTTCGGATATAGGAATGATACCGGATACGGATGCGGATATGAAATTATTTCGGATTATCCGTTAGTTTCGGATAATTTCGGTTACGGATATTAATTTTTTTAGCACATTGTTTACATTTTGAGGAATCGACAGTCATTTCATCAAAAAATCATCAAATTACACTCGATTTAGGACGCATTTTGTACCAATTCAATCAATTCCGTAACACAACCCTTTTGTTTCAATTTTTCGAACTATTTGCAATAACTTGTCATAACGTGTCTCAATTAGGATCCGCCCCTATCCGATACTATCCGAAACTTTTATTTCGGATTCGGTTACGGTTACGGATATTTCTTTATATCGGATATCCGATAGTTTCGGTTACGGTTACGGAGCTCCCTAACAGCCCTAACATGGATAACCTTACTACCCTACTACATATATCCTCAATTATTGAACTTTGAAATCACAGATATTGCCGTAAAACCAAACTGTAGTACAGCTATCCATATCCAATGGTATGTTATTGAAACTAGCCGTTACTTAGTTTGTCTATGAGTATTTTAACACGTTCAATACAGATAAGGTGTCGTTATCACAGCACTGAACATGTCAATATCAATATAGTACTCGTACATTCCAAAACCAAAGACAAAGTAGACTATAAGTACTCCTGGTGTAGATAGGATAAAATTACAAACTTAATAATAAAAATATAATGAGACATTGTGGTTGTTTGGTTGGCCTTTAAATCGTAATTTCTGAGTTACCAGTAGCCGCTACCTTCATTTGGAAGCACAGTGGTCTAGGCCTTCTTTTACTGCAGGACGGGTGTGTCTCTATATGTGTCATACACTCAGATACATTCACACCAGTGCAGAGAGTATCCTTGGTACAATTTGCGAACCTTTCCTTAAAGCCCTTTTTAATTCCACTGCTGGACAACTTGCCACTATAAAATAAAAAATAACGCTTCACACTCATACCCCACACTAGGATTCGCTATATCGTGGGTGCCATGGACGCACACAAGACAAGAACACAACACACCCAGACCAGAAACAGAAATTCAAATTCGTCATTCAAAAGCTCTGCCCTGCTGGGAATCGAACCCAGGACCCTCCGCGCAGGGCAACGGTGTCAACCACTGCGCCACTCAGGCCGTCATGATGCCGCCATGTGTATGACGCCATTATGAAACCATTTCTGAAATTACGTCACAGTGTGATGTTATTTTAAAATCACCAAACAAACAAGATGGCAGTTATAAGCATAAGTAGGTATGCTACTCCATTGATTACTATAATTATCAAATTATGACAATAGGGTATTACGGCCTATGTCAAAAAGCTTTTTATATGAATTCGTAAGTCATAAAAACCCATAAAAAATTAAAAAAAAAATTTTTGCAAACAAATATTATGTAAAAAAGACTTTTCAATTTAAATTTCAAACATCCCCGCGAAAACACGGTCTCGGCCGTCTCGGCGCTGCCGCCATGCTTGTGACGTCACTCGCAGTGTAAACAATACATCTGAGTAAAGGAAGAAAGTTATACTCCATTGTTTATTTAATAATAAATGTATACTACATTTTTTAGAACAGAAATCTCCATTTTTCACTTGCTTTTAACAAAATCTATCAATATTATATTACATATTTTGGATTTTTCCTTGCATGGTGCGAAATACCCTATTATGTAACTGCTACTGAAAAGACATTAAAATATAAAATTGTATTTATTTAAAAAGACTGTAAATTGTTCCTTGTTTTTAAAATGTTGTTGCAATTTATTTTGTTGATATTACTACGATAAAAAATTCCCATGTAAGTATTACTATGAAAGTATTTGCACTTTTAGTGTTAACGCAATAAGTATAATAAATGATTTTGGACTTACACTGATTTCAGTTGTATTATTTTCCCTTTCACTTTTAAATCTTGAAATGACGCGTGCTTGCTTACAATTTAACATGTTATATAAAATGAGACTAATGTCAATTATGTGGGGTCCTATTGTAGTGTAGTACTGCAACATTATTGAAGAATCTGTGACCCATTAATGACCCACTGCAGTTCGGGTCGGGTCTCCTCTCACAATGTGGTGTAGGCTATAGTCCACTATGCTGGCCTAATGTGGGTGGGTAGTCTCGTGTATTATTAAAGGCTCTTTCCCCATTTCTATGCAATCAGTCAGGACTTAAAATTAATTTTACAATTATTAGATATTATATTAAATATTAATTTGAATTTTTTTACAATATTTTAGCCAAATATATACGAGAACCAGTAGTGACATCTGTTGACATTTTCCTAAAGATAAATATTTAAGTTCCGGCATCCGCCACGAAATAATTAACAAAAAAAGTTACGATTTAAATGTTTCTCTACAAAACTGTGGATGTAAAGTTTCATTTGGTCACCTAGTATATTTTATAGTCAATTTTTTCCCTTCCATTAGATCCTTGCCAAGCTTTTAGTTTCCGTTGTGTGTGCAACTACACCCTTAATTATAGCTTTATATTTATATAATTTTAAAGTGTTACAATGAAATCGTCAAAAAAGAGCCTTATTTATTATTTTGAAACGCTCGTCGACCGCAAACCGCCTACGAGAGCCAGCTCCCCTGCGTAACGATCGTTACGTCGGAGACCGATTACGTTAACCCGCGGTTACGATGCGATACTCAGCCGAGACATTCATAGCGCTCACAAGGAGCGGCGCGATATCAACGACCTAGGATGACCTTTGCGATGTTTACGTCGTGCGTTGTGCGAATCGTCCTCGTCGGTCAATAGGGTTGAGCGGATCCGGCGGCGGATCCGGGGGCCGAGGCACCGGGCGATGCGACGCGAGCGACGGCCGCGGGGAACAGCTCGCGTCCGGCCGGGGGCGGGCGAGCCCGGCGCCACGGCGCACAGATATGGATTTAAGATTAACGGGGGCACGTAGAGCGTAGGGACATTCCGATCCTAGTAAGTATTCGATACTTTTGATTCGATACCGAGTACGTAGAGCATCGAATCGAGTCGAATTGAGTCTCTCGGAACAAAAGTACTGGGTAACGAATCAGACAGATGGGATGATATGAAGTTTGTATTTCCTTGTCTGTACAAATATTCACAATAAATTAATTGTAGTCGCATCATCAGTTCCAAGCGAGTGCTTATTTTCCAAAGCCGGAGCAACAATGAAAACGAGGAACAGACTGATTGTCTCCAAAATACCAGTTAATTTTTTGGGCAACCTTGATGCTAAAGAGTTTTTGTCTAACATACTCAATAGTAAAAGATATTTTTGTTAATTTAATAAAAATTAGTTTATTAATATCATTAGGTACTTTTAATTTTTGCCCTCACAATATTTTATTACCCTTTAACGTTTACATTACTTTCATTAATAATCTAAACGTATCGATACATTAAGAGTATTTGTATGAGTAGTATCGAAAAAAGATTTGAGTACTACTGAATTGAGTAGGTGTCGATACGTTGATGGTATCGGAACATCCCTAACGAGGGCACGTAGAGTAGAGCGTAGCGCGCGGGGAGCGAGGGGGGCGGGGGGGCGCGCGGCGTGTTTACGTGCGAGCGGAGCGGTGCAGGCGGCGGGCAGGGCGTGCAGCGCGGATCGATGCTGGGCGGGGCGCGGGCCGTGCGCGCGGGGCGGGGCGAGCCGCCGGCCGCCAGTCCGCCTCGGGGCCGCATCCGCGCGGTCGTCGCCTGAGAGTCGTTCTGCGGCGGCCGGAGTGTCTCCGCGAGCGCCCGGCGGCGGCGGCGAGCCTCGCGCCGCCCGCCTCGATGCCGCGCGCAGTCGCAGCGCGCCCTGCACCCGCGTCCCTCGCAGCCTCTCGCGGCGCCGCGCGCGCAGCCAGGCCCCGCTCGTCCCGCCGCGTCCGCAGCCCGCCCTCGTCCCGCGCCTGCGTCCGCTCTTCCTCTGGGCCCGCCAGATCGACGGCACCGTGCAGGAGGTCCTCTGCGAGGACTACGACCCGCACAACCGCATCCGCATAGCTCGCACGCCGACCGGCTGGCGCGTCATCCCGCGCACCGAGATCTACAACTCGATCCGCGTCGAGCCGCCCGCCCGCCGGCCGCGACGCCCCGACCGGCGCCCGCGTCGCAGCCGAGGACGTCCTCGGCGCGCGCGCTCCCCCGCGCCGGCCCCGGAGACCGCGCCGGCCCCCGCGGCCTGGCTGCAGCCCGACCTGGAGTCGCACATCCCCTCGCACACCATTGCGGTGCCGCGGGCGCCCCCGGAGCCCACGCCGCTGGACAACCTGCTCGCGGTGGCGGAGCTCGAGTTCAACCAGCAGCGCGGCGAGGGGCTCCTCGAGCTGGAGGGCACCGCGTCATATCCGTTCCTTCCGCCGGAGGAGGTGGCCCGCGAGGTCATGTCCTTCGAGCTCGGGGAGCCGAAGCCCCCCGACGAGATGTTCTTCGAGGGCAAGGCGCCTCAGGATCGCGTCGAAGATTTCCCCGACGACATGGTGACGCACAAGGATCTGTTCGAGACCATCAGCGAAGCGCACTACTTGCCCGAGTTGGGAGGGCCGCACGACGAGGCGCTGCTCGAATCGTTAGTCGAAAAGGGCTGTGAAGATAATCAAATTCTGGGACAGACGTTGGATAAGTTAGCGAACCTCGTTCATGGGTCGGGAGAGTACCCGGAGGAGGAGGAGGACATGTTGATAAGCGGCGGTCCGGTCACGGATATAATCGACCGGTTGGGTCAATCGCTCGGATCGCCGGGCCGCAGTAGCATAACCGCCGCCCAGGGGTTACTGCACTTACATCACATCGGAGATCACCTTCCTCCTTCGGCGCACGGGGAGATGGATCAAAACTTCATGTCCGACCAGGTTTACAGTTCCGAACGGCACGAAGAGAACGCGATGGAAACTCTCGCGGCCGCCTCTGAGATGCAGGAGGCGAATCAAATTACCCATAATAACATAGATTATGATCAAAACGCCGAAAAGAGGCTAGAAAATATCGTCGATCCCACCGACGATGCGTATACCCAACCTGTACCTGAACCGAATGAGACTTACGATGAAAAATGTTCAGTTGAGCCGCAGCCACAATCGTTACCGGATCAAAGCGAATCGGTGAGTCGGAGTGATCCGAGTAGTGATGATAATTGTGAAGAACTATGTTCTATGCAACAGCAGGAGGCTAAAAGTGTGGACGATGAACCGGAAACTTCACACCGAAACGAAGAGAATTTACCCCACGTAGAATCTAAAAGATCTATAGATGAATTATGCGAGAATTTAAGTAAGACATCTAAAGAATCAACTGCAAAACGTGACCGACCTTTGACTCCTTTGGCAGTCGATATTCAGCCACTGGACACAACCATGGAGGACAATTTATCAGAGAAAAGTGACGATCAACCCAGGGATTTAAGTGTACACCGTCGAGCACCGGCATCAATGACCCCACATGTGTCGCCCAGAAGTCCGAGAACGGCGGTATTACCGCGACCACCGTCCCGGGAATCTGATGAAATGCAATCTCCGCAGCCGAGTGGCATTCCGGCTTTACCGGAAACAAACTCTCCGGAAATTTTCACCGTACCCACCGTCAAAAGTAAGCATACTTTATTCTTGGAATCACTTTTGTCGTCCCCTTCTCCTAAGATGTACACGTCGGAAGTTACGATCACCAAGCAACAATGTGAGCCATTAAATTTGGGCAAACACAGAAAATCAGGCAGCCCCACGGTGACCAGTTGCTCGGATGAACTGAAAGCTTTGAGCAAAGAATTCGGAGAGCCTCAAGAAAAGAAACAGAAAAGACATTCACCTGATGATTATGCTAAAATTAGTAAAGTATTCAATTCCAGATGCAATGATGATCTTAACACCAACGAAGCTAGAAGTAAGAATCCACTTTCGCCTCCGCTCGTAAGCTGCCCGTGGAGACAATTTCAACTTTTAAAGTCATCCCCAGACTTCTACATTCCAGATCCAATGCTAATCCCTAAAGATAGACTTGATCTTATTATCGAAAATCCAGCTCAAGAGATACCCGCATTATTAATGCAGAGGCCTGACCTACGTCTACCGGATGCGTTCAGGTTTCCAGAATTACTACAAAATCCAGATATACTAGTCGTATCGTTATCTCAGATAGAAAAAGCATTATATGAAAGGAAAAAAGAGGACAGAACCCGGGACGACAAGTGTAGAAAGGAGCCCACTTCCACTTCCAAATCTCCCAAACCTCCCGTAGAACCTCCAGTCGTATCGAGCCGACCAAACCAACGAAACTCTGCCAACGCGGAAGACCTGGCCGGTGAAATAGACGCGGCGAACTTGAGTCAGATGATGTGGTTCCCGTATCAAATGGACTTGCTGTCCAATCTCGAAATCATGAAAACTTTGAATGCCGCCGGCTACAACGGTCCTAACTATCCCGATTTAGCGGCACTAAATTCCTCTCGGTTCATGGGCCTCGGTGGGTTTCCGATGATGCCCCCCATGGATTACGAAACCCGATTACAATACGCGATGCAGGAGAACATGGCACGGATGTACATGCAACAATCGCAGGCGTCGCATAATCGAGAGGGCCAAAGATCGAAGTCCGGTTCCATGGAGGCTCCGATAAAAGACTTGTCCAAATCAACACAGCCCGATGTTCAAAACCCCTACGTGCACTCCACCAAGAGTCACCAAAACAAAACGCAAGCGGCTCGGACGAGTCCCATCGCGCACAACTACAACAACCAGCGGGCGATGGGCCACAACCAGTTCCTGCAGTGCATGTACCCGGGCATGAACCCGAACTTGCGGCCGAACATGCCGCTGCCGGGGCTGCAGATCCCGTACTTCAACCCGCAGATGGGAAGCCAGCGGTCTCCGCGCACCAGCCAGCAGAAGAGTCCGACGTCGCCGTTCTACCCGAACAACAACTACTTGCAGTCGTTGAAGCAGAACGAGCAAGGTAGGAGCGGGAGTGCCCAGGAGTCTCCGCGGCCGCGGATAAGTGTGAAGTCGCTGCAGAACCTGATGGAGCCGGGCGCGAGTGGGTCGGTGGCGGCGCGGATCGGGCCGAGTCGTCGGGCGTCGATCGCGGTGCCCTCGATGCGGAGACGCGAGGAGCCCGAGGTGGGCAGCACGACGCCGTGCGAGCCGCATCTGCCGCCGCACCCGCACGATCCTGCGGCCTACCACCTGTGGCATCCCTTGTTTAGCAAGTAAGTCACCTTTTCATCATTGGATATTGAATAACTTAGAGACTAGAAGCTTAGAGATATATGTGTTTATTTGCGCTGTTGTAACCACGTTGTTGATTTTAAAGCTCTATTGCAATGTTGTTTTGTCACTAGAAGTGACGTCAAAAACAGGTTAACATGATGGCTAAACTGTTTTTAACGTCACTTCTAAACTGTTCTTGTATTTTAACTATCTATGTAGTAAGGTACGAGTATTATATCAATTTTTGAAATTCTTTGAATTTCTGAAAATTGTTCCGATAAGCCGTTGAAAAACATTGGTTCCTTCAACGAAAATTGGATTTTTCTCGAAAGAAAATTCAAATTTTTATTTAGTTTGAATTTTATTAAAAGAAAATTCAAATTTTATAAAAAGTTCTTAAAAAAAATTCAAATTTTCATTAAAAAAATCATTTTCACGCCAATCAATCACTTTGTTACAAGAATTTTCTTTTTTTTATATACCCGCCTTCCACTACAATTATAATTGATTTTAAAGTTTTTTTTCTAAGTAATTACTCCACGTACCTACATTTTTATGGTTTGTTTAGTACAGAGAGCCTTGAAAACGAAACACTGAGTCACTGTTAATCTCAGTTTACGTAAACGACACGTGCTCGTAACTGTAACTAAACCGTTCGTTAATAAAAGTGAATGGCGTTTAGCGGAACAATCGATCATAATAGCGAAATGGGCTGTATTTGACGTATGTTTTTTTTGTAGGTACCCAGCCAATAGGTAGCCAGAGTACCTTTAACCCGCCTTTAATCCGTCGTAAAACAGCATTTTCTTCATATCTTGTGTTTCGGCTGGGGAGGTGTGGTTGTCAGGGATACTTTATTTGAGGCGAACATCTTAACCCTAAGAAAGGGTTATTTTTTTAAAATTTGGATAAAAACTTAATAATATACAAGAATGTCGATAAAATCATCTTTTCTCCAAAATCTCTACAAAAATGGCCATTACGAAATTCCTATGCCTCGATAATTATATCCTGTACACGCGATCGTATATTTTAAATACAACTAAGTGAGTTATTCTAATTACTAGCTCTGCATGCGAGGAATTCTACATTAGAATGTAATTATTACTACATTAGGCTTAAGAGTTCTGTCTGATTAGAAGAAATTGAATTAAAGTTTAAGTGGTCAAATTTTAGTAGCACTTTTGAAACAACTGAGTAAGAAGTACCCTAGTCTTCCTCATGACCACCAGTCCGATTAGAAAAAATGAATGTTTATTCAAATTAGATTAGTAGGTTGGAAAAGATGGTTAAAGAATCTGATTTGAAAAAATGAATATCTTTTTCAAACAATGATTTTTTTTTCAAATCATACTGGTAGATCAAGTGATTAGCGTTCTAACAAACAATTAATCAATATTATATTATATTTATAATATGTATCTGAAGGTACCAAAGTTGAAAGAAGGTATGCGAGTGAAGATTTCATTAACTCTAAAGAAAAACAGAAGACTATGATCCCTAGAAGTAGAAACGCATCATGAGTGCGTGGCAAAGGTTTTTTTGTTGAATTTTGAATTGATATCCTAAAGTTATTTCGATTCTGTCAGCTTCCATATCCGCTGTTACGAACACCCTATGGTCGGTTGGACTCGCTATTTTCAACATGTATCGATTTTCCGTAATCGGCTGACCCGGCACAGCCATAAATAAACGGGACATCACTAAAATACTGTAGACAGTTCGGAACTGCCCCGTTTACTATTTTCATCCGTTCTATTTTCCTTGTTAGTCTGTTGTCTTTCGGGGCTAAGTTGGGATGAATAGGCTGCATTTAACATTTTCAAAACGACCGTTATGGATCTACATAATATATTTATTAAAGAATTTATCTGAAGGACCTGTTCTTTACCGTTCCCTTCCTCCTTTTTTTTTAAAACTCTATTTACTCGTACATATCTTTCAAACTACATCATAATGTTGAAGTATAATTTATTGATTTCCAGTCCATAAATTAGTTTTATTATTATCTTGTCCACTTTCATTCATTTCCTTAACTTCTATTACTTTTGACAGTTTCGAAAATTGGGTCGCTCCGAACACTTCACAAAATAATTGTGTCGAAATACTTCACAAAATGACAGTCTTTCATATAATTTTCGAAGATACTGGTCTAGTTGACAACTAGAAGCAAAACATTTTTATAGTAGAGCATTTGCATTCTTTTACTTATCTTTTTTTAGTTCCAAATTTAAAGTGAAAGAGTAGGTAACTGTAGTTTTCCCGACAGAACGCAGCCTTTAGCCGTTTTAGCAATTTCCATCACTTATTCAAATTTTTTTGAGCTATAGGTACACTCCGTCCGCTTCTCACGAGTATTTTATTGGGAATTTTCCATTATAAGTAGTTATTACAAATTTTAATTTCCCAACGCGCTCCAATCGACAAATGATAAGCTTACATTACTAACCCAATAAATTTATAACTTTCATGTTGTGCAACTTAGAAATCGATCGAAAACGATTCCATGTAAAATTTAAATTTTCCTTAGTAATTTATTGTTTCATAGTATCAAAAGCGGGGAACGCGGCCAGTGCGATAAATATTTAAAAAGTAAATGGCAAGAAGTGGATTCCAGCTAATTTCGCATAAGTAATGGAGCTATAAAATGACATATATATATCTGAATGTAGGTCGACGGAACTGAATATGTGAGCGTACAGAAAATAAATATTAATTTAAATGGCAAAAAAGAAATTTTAAAAAAGAAGCGCATGAATTAGAATGAATGCAGAGAATGGAAAATTAAGAAAACACCGCTCGTTTATACGATCAAAGGTGCGCTGCATTTTTCTTCGGCGCAGTTTGAATAAAAAGTTTGATAAATTACTTTCCTTGCTTTGATACCTACTCGTTTTATTCGAAACTCTTGTGCAGTTCAGACAGGTAAGGCATTTTCATTATGGTCGTAATATTTTATCGTGTTTTTAACACTTCTTGTAAGGAACTAAGTAAATAGTTTTGTTACAAAAAATAAATTATAAGTAGTTTGAAGCTAAAATATAGCTTAAACTACATTTTTTTTCAAATAACCCAATTTATCAGCCTTTTTAATCAAATCATAGACAAAGATTTTTTAGATTTATAATTAATAAAAATATTAAATTTGCTTCCAAAATAAATAACCCGTGAGAACTTATTGAATTTAATTTGAAGTGAATGTTATCATTAATCTCCAAGTTCTCGAATGTAATAAATACCTTGGATGGATTGATGGTAATCGATATCCGTGAAGTGATCGATCATTCGAGAAGTATCATGATAATTCTATTTCGATTAATTGAATGAGATTGCCGCTTAAATAACCTAAATGACAACATTCGAATACAGAACGGACAAAGAAATCGCGTTTGCATCAAACTTGTCAATCATAGAGATAGTAGTCCGTAAATCCGTAGAAGAACGAAGGAGATAGATCTCAAAGTTTGCCGATTAAATTGGCAATGGGCTGGCCACATCGCTCGCAGGACTGATAACCGATGGGGAAGAAAGATCCTCGAATGGCGACCACGTCAGGCAAAAGGAGCACAGGCCGCCGTTCGACAGGGCTGATGACCTGAAGAACACGGCAGGAAACCGTTGGATTCAAAGGGCCCAAGACCGGGTGGAGTGGCGTCGATTAGGGGGGGGAAAATGTAATTTCTACTTTTGTGTTAAACCTATGTATGTGGAGCATGAAATTAGCTTATACAGGGGTAACAGGCAAAAAATAGCGTTTGCGAAACTTCCTTTTTAAACTTCAGTCCTGAGTTAAAGGTCGTCGCACGAACAAATTCCTTTCATTTACAAGGAAATTTTATATGAAATTGTTTTAACCTAGTTTTTGTCTTTTCTTGCTTTAATATTTTATGAGTCGGTAAACGTCCACGTCAGTCGGAAGGTTTATTACTAGGATATAAACGTCAAACTGTCGTTCTTCGGTGAATAAGTAATGGACTACGGCTAGATCTAGCCTAGTTCTGAACGTTTTGTGATCTAATAGGGGAATTATACATTCACAAAGACAATATATTCTTGTACTTTTTCTTTGTATATTAATGAATAATGATGTTTGTTTTATTTTTGTTATTTGCTGCATATCGCTTATAGGTCAGTCAGTGGGACAAAAAAGACATTTGCCGATGGCGAAAAACGAATGGCGATGTAGTTACAATTTTGAAATATTTGTTGAGGTTTATTGTTCAATTCCAAACTTGTTACCTTGAGGAGTGACCGCTCCGACCGCCATCTCGGATTAAAGGGCTATTATAGCACTATTGATGTAAGAATTAAAACTAATCATACCTTGAACGTCCATTAGCGAGCAAAGTATGGAATTAATGTAAAGAGATCACTGCCGTCCATACTTCCATAGGCAAATGGCGATTGATATCATTGCATCGGCAAGTCAAGCACTGCCAGTACGCGCGAGGCTCGGTTTTACTTCTTTCTCTCAGAACATCAGTCACTGATGTAATGAATCACTGATGCTCTTTACTGGAGCTGTAGAGAATATCTACACAGTTCTCTACCATGCCATTCGAAGACATTTTAATTTAATTAAAAATATTTACGATCGATAATAATCTATTATAATGCTGTGGCGTTAATCATTGTTTTCAATAAGTGCACTAGATTTTCAGTTTCTTCCTTCCTTTTTTGAAATAAAATTACGGAGCATTGTATGTTACCAGTACAATTATCTTCGGAGTGTAATACGTTACGAACCAAAAAGTTCGATTACTCATTTACTCAATGCTTAATTCCTAAAAAAGAATTTCCTTGAACTACACACTATTTATCCCTATAAACGTTAAAAAACAAAGACAACTGTGCACATCGTTAACGTATTAGCTTACCAAGAATCTCATTGAAATTCTTTGTTTTTTTAGCAAACAAGCAAAATACCAGACATCTCTACAATACGCTTAATTAAGCTCTCGTTTGCCTATTATGTTGGCACAGACTCGATTCACTACACGCTGATTGGCTGATGTCATCCCTTCTCGCCCCCGATTGGTCGATAATGTGCTAATCTCAAGTCTAATTAGCTTTTATCTTCGCAGACATGCGAAGCGATAAAAAGCAGACAATCTCCAGACTATTGATTTTACTGTGAGAGATGATTCGTTGTCAAGCTTATTTATGGTACAATGAAAAAGTATAGTGTTACAAGTCTAACGTTACAGATATAAATAGCAAGTTATAGATAAACCCCACGCTTTCTTTCACACTACGGTCTACTTATCTTTCTAAGTGAATTTTAGGTTATAAAGTTAGTATTTTCCATTTTAAATAAGGGCTTATTAGGAACTGTAGTCTTCTCTATGTGAGTAGAATTCTAAAAAACTGAAGACGCAACCAACATCCACGACAAGTTTGAGAATGAAAAAACATTCAAATTAAACCGAACTGAAAGTTTTTCGACCAACTGTATTCACTTTCGAAATGCATTGAAGAGGGTGGCTGCCACGTTTCCCATGGCCAGACACATCGCAAATGTGTGTTCCCACGGTATTTTCCTAAGCTTTCCATGCTAAATCATTAAATTGTTTACGACACTTACGAGTAGCACTGACGTGGCTGTATCTCATTCGACGGCGTTGGAGATATGACGTGGTTACTTTAACGGCTTTATGTGGTTTTTGTTACATTTAGCGGAAAAGCTATTTACTTAGCCGCTAGTGGAACCACTTGCCTATTATGACATTTATTACCTACATTTACTTTTTTTAAAGGTAATTGAGTAGCAAATAGGCCTGCCATGATGTTATGTGGTCACTGGTGTCGATGACATATCCAACCTCAAATGGAAAAGAAATCCTATTTGAGGTTGTACGCGGATGCTTTGCTTCTCATCAGGACTAAGATGTTCGTCTCCAATAAAGAAAGCATCTCTGACAACCGTATTTCCCCAGATGAAACATCAGACGTGAAGAACATGCTGCATTACGACGGATTATGTCATGTACCTCCGCGGACTCTTCTATTGCTCTATCACCTACCACATGCCTTTTATGATGTTTATTACGAATTTACTTGCTCGAATTTTAAATTCAAACCAAATTCTTTTGTAAAGGCTATTCTATTTTTTCGTGCTTCCAGCCGTGCATCAATTTTTTATTTCCGCGCGCATTCATTCATTTATGACTCCTTATGTTTCATGAAAAAGCAGCTAAATATATTACTGTTTTAGATATAATTTTGTACTTGTTTTAAGTTATTGGCTCTCAGAATTCTAGTGTTTCTCTCTATCTTCCTCGGGTCATCCTTTCGTATTCGCTTTAGAAAAATGGTTCTTGGGACGTTTTATTTTATTAATGTATTGACTTATTGAATAAAATTCTACATTTGACCGTTGACTTCACTCACTTAATAATTATATTGCTGTATTTTTAAAATCTTAAATTTCGAAACAGTTACGCGTGTTAAGGAAATGCAATAACTGATTTAACAATAACGAACTTTACACGTGCTCGCGCTTTATTGTTTTATTCAGTAATTATTTTATTGCGATACACGTACTCGTATGTAACCAAATTACAAAATGTTATTGTTACATGAATTTAATTAAACCCTCTGCATGCTGCAGTAAAATTTGTGATGCCCCAGTAAAATTGGCAGATCTACGTCCTTGTCTCACTGCTTACGAGACACATGGGTCTGTCTCGCTCGCACGTTTACAGCCTTCGTTGAGCTAAGCTACATTGATTGCGTCCCGGGAACCTCGCATGTGTGAGTGCGTTACAGGAATTGATTGATTTGGTCTGTTACCGAATGAGAGATGTGTTCCTGGTACCATCCGAGCGGTTCTTACGTAAATTGGACGAATTCTTTTCTTTCGTCGGCGCTGTCATTACGCGCGCTAAACTTTTGTTATCTGTCACTTTTTAGCGCGATATTGACCGAACTTTTTTGAATTCCGAATTCGGTTGATGGCGTCGAATTCCGTCGAAATATTTTCTCGTTTGTTTATTCGATGGAAGGGAGGATCGTTTCAGGTTGGGTGGATTAATTTGTCACGTTTTTTTGCTCTTCCTTGATTCAGTGTCAAGTAAATAATGGTTGGAATTTTGATGAATAGATACCTGCTTTTAAAATATAAATATTATTATGTAGAAATAACTTCTACAAAGTGCGTACGCTCGCGTTTAACTATCATTAGAACTAGGAGCCCATAAATTACGAAGTGGTTATATTTTAAAAGCGGAACTAGGAGAGAGATTACTTCCGTCCTAGTCCTTTCAGGCGTCATATTAAGAAAGGCGGGGCTTATAATTATGAGCGGTAATTAAACATGACGTCAACGCTTCCAGGTCACGCTCGACTGGCTCGCAGTCTGCAAACTGCGTAAATTGCTCCTCTTCTAATTACCTATGCCCTATTTTTTGTCTATGAACTTGTTCGTTTTTTATATATGTCATATTTTTTGTCTATGAACTTGTTCGTTTTTTATCTATGTCCTATTTTTTGTCTATGAACTTGTTCGTTTAATGTTTTTTTAATTTCTCTAACTTTTTTATTTATTTATAGTAAGTACAGAGAAGAATCACGATATTTACGGTAGTTTTCATTGATTTTCATTCATGCCAAATAAAATTGTTAACTTTGGCTAGGTACCTAGGTACTAAATACTAATACATAATACGATGCATTTAGATAGGTACAGTTAGATAGGTACTAAATACTAATACATAATACGATGCATTAGTATTTAGTACCTATCTAACTGCATTGAAATTTGAATGCAAATGAAGCGATCCCAAAACAAGAATTCACAAAAACTGATTTTATTCAGGCACACATCTTTGAACTAAGTAACTATGTACCTTCAACTAGGATGTGACATCCTGTGTACTAATCAGTTATTCAGTTCATTGAAAGTATGTTATTTGACTTGGTAATGGGTACGAATAAGTACCTAATCAACCCAATTTCACAAACTTTTGGATGTAGAACACCAAATTGAACGTAAACAATAAATCGGTAATTCCATAGAACATAGAATGAATAAACAATTCGGGGTAAGGTTAAGTTTATTGACCGGAGTTTGTTCAACTGATTGACGTAACACCAGACGATGGCGTGACTAATTACGTTAACGGGAGCGTTACGCGTGCATTTCAACTTTTTACCCCTTTTTTGTTAACCTTGTCTCTGGTTCGGTCGTTCATTCATTGTTCTATCTTTTTTGTTAATTGATACAGTAAAACCGTCCATGTTTTTTTTATTTTATTGATGAGTATAGTGTACTGCGGTTAGTTATGGTTACGACTAGGACAAGGAATACAAAAGTGACAAAAACAGTATTTGATGCGTATCGCTCTTGTATAAAGAACTTGCAAGCTACAACTACTTACAAGCTAGTCCGCCACCAAGTCAACTCGTTGACATTTAGGCTTGTAATAAATGAAAAAAAATTATGGTACTTATTTATTAGATTTTCTATTTATATCAAATTTGGATGTTGACACCATTCACAAGTAATTTCAAAATGTAATTCCCAGAATAGATTACTTTAAAAATGATTTTTATTGCGTGCAAAAACGAATATAATTAAATCAATTGATTTAAAATATCGGTGACGTCATAAGCCGGGTCTTATAGACAAAACATAGATTTTGTATGAGGAACCCGGATTATGACGTCAATTTTCGTTTTTGACAGTTCAATAAAAGTAGGTATCCCAATTGACATTGAGTCCACAATTCCACATCCTAATTCTTAGTCTATAGATAACATCTAGGAGAACTTAAAGACGTTTCTATAGGTTTTGAAACTCACAACAAATCTTCGTGAAATGATCAAAATATCTAGCTTAGGTACTTCACGGCGAAAAGGATAGTTTAAACTATCCAGGACCTTAAATTAAGTAAGAACAATAACACTAGATACTGTAGACTTTCATAAAACATGAAATTAGAAATTCGTCCGTCCGTCTGGTACACAGAACAGATAGTCTGGTATTAGCATAATGGTAGGTAAACGCTTTGTCTGTCGCGTAGATCTGTTGTAGATCTGTCCGTGCGATCCCATTGTTAGTAACAGTGACTGTCTATTGTGAATTGGATGCACTATATTTGACGTGTAGATAACTCATGTCCTATTTTGTTTACGCATCTACCTCGAATCTACGATCGTACGGCTATCGGCTTCATCCTTGTTCTCCTAGAAAGTTTAGTTTTCTGTTCAAAAAAGAGATATTACTCTCTCTAAAAGAATTCTATCCATGGAATTTTCACCTGTCAGGTCTTGGAAGTCCACTGCGAGAAAGAGGCCTCCATAGTCGATACCATTCCACCTGATCTTAGGCCTACGATATCCAGCGGCCAGTCAGGGGGCCGAGTGAACTATTTGACTCGAATCATAATGATCACATCGGTAATCATAAAACGAAATAAATGTGGACAAAGATTTTCATATGTTAAGATGCAGCGTCAGGATGTGTAAAATTGGACCTAAAATTAGCAAACTTTCAAGCGACCTTGTATTGCGGCGGGAACTGCTGTTCTGTCACTTTTTAATGTTACCATACTCTGGTTTGATTTTTCTTTCTATATGTTTTCAGTTTTAGTTTTAAATGTTAAGAAAGTCCAATCCTATTTCCAAATCTATCAAAGTCTTGCTCTTAACACTGAACATGTTTACTTGTCTTCTTTGATCTTCGATACTAACCATGTCCCCGTGACATGGATTCACAGACACCATATACGATAGCTTACTATTTATAGCCTTGGCAGGTTGCGCGTTAGCCAAGTTTTAAAAAGTTTGTGTTCCCTCCAATATTCATATATTTTTTTAGTGTTCCAGTCCGACTATTAATTTTAATTTTAAGATATTCATTAGCCTAACCTATTTCGGAGCTTCGTTCAAAAAAATCAAAAAAAATCTTTTCAGATCATATACTTAAGTATTGTGGCTCAACCTTTATCTATGTAAGAAATTTTGATTTTGTAAATAAGTAGCAATCAAGCATTGAGGCCTCAAATAGGAGAGTTCTTCATTTGTACGTGTACTACGTACTGGCGGGTTAGGAGGGCGGTAGTACCTCCTTGGGTGAACTTAAATGTTTAACGACCTATAAAACCATTTTATAGCTGTCCAGGTCTCTGTTTGGCTTTCCCTACATTTTACAATAAATACTTTATTTTTAATTTAAATAGATATTTTTCTTCAGCATGTTTTAAAAAATCATAATTAATTTATTTAAACTTAACTTTTTTCTTTCTTCCACTTCGACCTCATTAAAAAGGATCTTAAAAACTCCATTATTAAGCATTTAAAAATAATTTAGCTCGAAGAGCAGTTTAAATTAATTGAGCTCTTTGAAAGAAGTAATTCTTTTAACATCTTGTTAAGGGACTCGTTAATTATTTCATAATTTATAATTACTGACTTGGCTCTATTTAAGGTGTTGTTTGCGTGAATTTATGATTATTAAAAAAACTTTTTTTATATATTAACGGAACAAACTATATACCTGGCAACCAATGTTAGGATGTGTAATTGTGTATATATCACTACAGAGCCCTATCTCTTCTCTAAAATAGAAACGATCAAATTGTAACCTTAGTACTTAAGTTTCCTTTGAGGTTGGATGCGTTATCCATTTTTCGAGCATTTAAAATCGGATTGCATGCGTGTTCGTCTGCTGCTATTGCTTTCCTCCCCTTCAATAAAAAATTAGCTCAGTATGTCTCAAGCCTATTAATATCACGCCACGACAGACTTTAAGCTCAGTGTGTCCTCAGCCTATTCAATATCACGATAGGCGTTGGACGTACACGCGTCATAACAGACACAACACGCCCCCGCGTATTGATACGACCCTTGATTATGTAAACAATAGTACGTTTTAAATTTAGAATGCACTATGCGTGTAGGTCGCGCGCTTCAACACTTATTAATGTAGTATGGGTCGGGTCACTGACCTCTTTTTGAATTGGGGTAAAACAATGATTGGTTACTTTTAATTTTTACAGCTTAATTTAATTAAATATTGGACTGGTTCAATAAATAGAATGAGAACTAAAAACACAGTTTGAGCTTTCTGTAGTTTAATAACACTTCACACTCACTATGATTGTGTAACAAATACACACCATTTATTTATTTTCATTTAATTTTCTACTAAAGACAATCCAGGTACTGATCATACCCGAGATTGCTTAACTTTCCATCATAAAATCCAAGGAGGTAAAAATTGTTACGACCTTTTACCATTTCATGCTCAGCTATCATTAGTTTACCGAAATAAAAGTGAATTATATTATGTACCTAATAAATACCTAATGCTTTTTAAATAAGGCCCTAATGTGCGCCATTACCAGATGCTATATCATTTTTATAGGTACACAAAAGTAACGACTGTACCCCAGCCTACTCATAAAGTCTACTTAGCGCTATATAACTTTATTGCTATCCCCCTACATCCCCCTCCGACGCCGCATTAACAGAACTAGATAGTATCTAGAAAAGCAGTTACTTTATTATTACGCAATAGATTTGAATAGATGATACCATCATTTTACGTTACTAATGAAATTTTCATGTGATTAAATGTAGGTACACTAGGTGCAGTTAATAACAACAACAAAAAATAAATAGCGTTTTATATAAATAAACTGACTGCTGAGCGGCGACAGCTCAGTGGTTAATAGTTCGGCCTCTAATCGCGAGTTCCGGATTCGAATCCCAGTAGCACGCACAATACACATGTCACCTCCTGTAACGGCGAAGGAAAATATCGCGAGGAAAACTAAATGCCTCCATAGAGGTAGAGACTTCTCTATAATGATTTCAACCATAGTCCATAGAGATAAGGACTTTCCATAACGTTTTTAAAAGAGACGTAAAGTCCATTGCATCTGGGCTTTATTCCACCGACATCCTTCTCATTCTGTGAGAAGACCCCACTCTGCAGTGGACCAGTGGGTTGCTACAGTATTGCTGACCCAAAGTAAGTCAATGTCAAAAGCTTTTATTCATTTATCAGGTACAATTTGTGCACGCTTAAGGAACGTGATACATATTGCTTTATAAAATATACATTCATCTTTTTTCATCACCCCTCAGACAAAACCTAGACTGGGAGAAAAAAAGGACACGGAAAAAAACTCCCAACACATCTTAAAATACACGATCAGATCATCAAAATTACGATTGCCAGACTCAACATTTAATTTTAAAGTCCTTCATGCCTACATACTTGAAAGTAAGTCAGTAACCCATTAATGACCCACTACAGGGTCGGGTCTCCTCTCACAATGAGAGGGATGTAGGCCTTAGTCGACCACGCTGGCCCAATGCGGGTTGGTGGACTTCACATGCCTTTGAGAACATTTTTTGTGAGCTCAGGCATGCAGGTTTCCTCACGATGTTTTCCTTCACCGTAATAGCAGGTGATATTTAATTTTATAAAGCGCACATAACTTTTTTACAAAGTCATTGGTGCGTGCCACCGGGATTCGAACCCGGACCCCTCGATTCGAGGCCGAATTCTAAGCCACTGGGCTATCACCGCTTAAGTAAGTAACTTGGCTTTATTGAAACGTTCTAATACTTTCTAGAACTCCAGCACTTATTGTACTAACCCCATGACAAGGAACCTACGTACCTACAACTCAACGTTTTTATTGCTTCCAAGTAAAGCTGAGTAGAATTCTGTAGGTGCCTACTGGCCATTAGCTACTCAGAGCTTTATTGTTCCGCTGAGGTCCATTACGGCTGCCATTTGGCACGGGCGGGGTTTAGGCGCTGCTTATAACACTAGGAAGGATAATTACGTGCTATAATGGCATCTCCACACCGTGTACATCTTACACTATTACATTTGAAGTCCAACTTATGAGAGCTACTGGATAGTACTGCACTGGGCGTGGTATTTAAAAAGTTTTGGTCCCTGAGAAAAAATGAAAAATTATTTTAGTAAACAGGCAGCTATTTTATTTCTTCATTCACAGTAACATTTAATTTAAACTATCATCTGACATGAAAATCACTGGAAAAAATATCGCAAATCCCAGACTCTACCTTTAATTTGAAAACCTTCAAGAAACCTGTAGGCTATATCGTCGCGGCGTGTCGACTAAGGTTAAAAATTTCCTAGAAATTAATTAGCTACATTAATCACAGCCCGCCACGAAGTATAATTAGGCGGTCGGACGGTGATTACATTACGTTTGTAATTAGTAAATCATATTTGTTCCCGTAATTTCATTACACAAAAATATAAAGCCTTTTTAACAACCATTATAAGTTGGGATTTTCTAATAAAAGTAAAAATATTTTAGCACTTTTCTATGGGTGTGTTGATGTGAAATACAAAGTCTGTATTCGTATCGTTTTTTGTCTTTTAAACACCTACGAGTCAAATTTTTCAAGTATATACTTCACATTACATTGAGTACCTATCATAAAAATCAATTTGTTTTGAAACTTTTGAAAGATTATCCTTTTTTTAAAAAAAAACTTGTAAACATATTTTCCGTGAATAGATTTTGATGAGTCCACGATTGCTTTTTATTTTTATGTCTGGTCCACTCTATCCAGACAACTTTTATTTAATATTTACTTCACTCTGGCTGAATGAATGGAAAGCGCGAAGTTAAAAAAACATTCCAAAGTTGTGCCTGGCACTTAGCTTTTTAGCGCGCCAGCACGGTGGCAGAATTGTCAAAAGGCTACGCAGCCATTGCGGAATAAATGGAAAAAAGATTTTTACGTTTAGTCTCTCTGGGAAGATTTTCTCTTGATTAATTAAAATGCTCCTTTACATAATTTTCTGGAACCTTAAAATTTTTTCAATCGACCAAAAAATTAAGAGCTTTTTTTACATTACTTATTCTTACTGATTTGTTTTTCACAGCACAGGAGAATATTGCGTTCTTATATCCAGGAATAGAAAATGGATTCAAAATAATTTTACTGGCAATATTTCGAATAGTGGCAACGTCACGAGCTGTGCCAGTGAGCTCGCAAAATTTTGACATTGACAAGATTATATCAAGAAAAAGATGATATTATAGGTGTTGCTATGCCATGATATTCCTACCTAGTGTTCTTATAGGAAGCTTGTTGCTTTCCGTTTTTAAGCTGTTGGTAGATCAACGTAAATCCTTTCCTGTGTTAATTTTTTTTATCCATAGAGCGCGTAGGTTCTTAGCGCTTCTTAAATTTGACAGTTTTTCGTGTCACCAGCACGCTTGCTTCTCCCATATCTATATAAATAAACTTCCACAACCAATTCCCAAATAGCAAATCCGACGCGCATTTTCTCATTTCGCACCACATCAGCCCGCGGACAATTTTCATTTGAACCGAATGTCACTGCATTTCCCCGAAAATTCGCACCTGACCCAAATAGCAACAAAAGTATGTTCCCAGTTCCCACCGTCTATAAAAGGGCAACTATTTCAGACGTAGAGTAGAGCGGACGGGGGGCAGGGGCGGGGAGGAGCCGGTCGATCGCCTCAGAGCCTGGCGGAGCGGCAACCTCGCGGTAACAGCGGCAACGTCGCGATCAGCTGTTGCGCTTACATATGCAAGACAGGGTCCCTGGGGAAAGATGTGGGCCGCATTGATTCTATCTTCGTCAGGTGAACTCAGATGGTATCGATTTTGCAGCTTTTCGGTTTTAGGCTGCTTTTCCACCAGAGATGTGCGAGGATGCGTAGCGAGGGATGCGTTTTTGAACAACCAATAGAATAGGCATGATGACTAATTTTCAAATTCTCTTCTATGATATTCAGAAGTTTCTATTATGTCTAAAATATATCATATTTATGTATAAAATTAAGGTTTTTGTGCAATAAAAGTAGGTACATTTAAATTTTATTTTTCAAATTCATTCCAAAACGCTCGCCGGTGTCATGGCGTCTCTCATTACATCATGGCTCAGTAAAAAATGCAGAGATCGCAGATACGCTTAAACGAAAAAAATGATGTTTACTGAGACGTGACGTAAATTGACGTAATTCGATCTGACGGGTGTTTAAGCTATCATGGCGAATTGTTGTATTTTGTAGATTTAATTTAACAAATAAATTATTAATCTCGATATTAATAAGAGAATAAATACATGTTTCGAAATCTTTGAATCCTATTTCATTAGATCTTATTACTTGATTACTGTGACCATGCCTATTGCTTCATTTACCTAGCCTCGCTCCGCTAAGCCATTTCCACCAGAGCTGTGCTAAGCGAGGCTAGGTAAATGAAGCAATTCTATTGGTTGTTCAAGAACGCATCCCTCGCTACGCATCCTCGCACATCTCTGGTGGAAACGCAGCCTTAGGTTGTCGTAGCAGGAAGTGTGATGCTAACGTCCTTGGTAAGTAGGGCAGAATTTGTTGGTGTTTGGAAAACGTTTACTTAACCTTCGTCGAAAGCTTCATTAGTTAGCAGTCAATGCTCATATCGCTCATGTCTGTTTTTGAGAAGATTTAAATCTTTTTCTTCAAGTGTACCAAGCGGACAGCACTTCCTGTCTTCCTTCCTTCCTTCTTATGTTCGGAACAAACACCTTCTCCGATAGGCATTTGACCAGAAAACCTAAAAGGTTTAAGACCCATACGTAAAGATACGGTAGGATCGACGGAGTGTGACTTGATAAAAACTTAGGTTTTTAAGTTTATGAACTAACATTTAAAGAATCTAATGTATCTTAGTATTAAAACACGATGAACTTAAACCTTTAAACGAAAAACATAAAAATATTTTAAACTCTACTCTTTTTGGTAACTTGTTGTCGATAGGTATTTACAATGTGACACAGAGAATATAATTTTAAAATATGAATTTCATGCTAGGGGTAAAAGGGTGCACCGGTGCGTTCCATTGGAGATCCCGGAGCCCCCCACATGCGCAGAGGCAGGCCACCGAGGGGGTTTTAGTGGGTAAGAATCCCACATAACCCGGAGTCGCTCCCACGGCTCTCGGGTACCTATGAAGGTTTCCCCCTCGTCACAAAAAAAAAGGGGTAAAAGGGTACGGGTGGTGTCCAAGAAGAATGGGGAAGGTGTAAAAAAATCATAAAATTCGAGTAACGTTCTTTATACGTGACCTCTTTAATAATACCCTATGGAAATCTAATTTTAATATTACCTGGTACTTTGTGTGAAGCACCTCCTGACCCAATTTATTTGGGTGCCTTGACACGAAGGTTGTTCCCGCCAAGCGAAGGTTGCTTCCCGGGAATCCGGGAATCGACTCCCGGTGAAGGTCAGGCCAAGGCGCTAACGAGTTCATGGAACTTTTTGTAGAGACAGTTTCCGTATAAAATTTAATGGAAGATGGAGGCCGTACATACGATCCCTGAAATAAATCGACGCAAGTATATGAGTAGCAGCTAATCTTAAGATATAGATGTCAAAGACAACTCATTAGGGATAGGTTCTAAAGCCCTCCTCTGGATTCCGATCCAGGATGGAAAGGTTTAGGGTTCTCTCAGATGAAGGGCATAGGTAGCCCTTATTATACTATTCTGGACATCAGCTACTTCTACATCACATGCCTTTGCAGAACATGCAACATTATGCATAAATCTCACGTATGCAGGTTTAATCACGACGTGTTCCTTTACTTTTATGATAATGCATCCAAGATATTATGTCAAGGGTGCGTCGCTGACATTCGAATTTTCAAATTCGAATTGTCATTCTATCTGACATCTTCCCATACTAATGTCACACGTTCACTAGGTATACGAAAACCACGAAAACTTTGGCACTGGGCACTGAACAAGTTCGGAGCACGTAGGTTATCGTATTTTACTGAAAAAACCGCATTGTCCACGCTTACATTCCTCACTTTCCTATTTGTATGAAGTCAATTCATTTCTATGTCTGCTGTTGACATTTTAACGACCTAAGCAGCTTCGTATGACTAATCACTCACTGAGCACGCACTGTCTGTTTATCCAATTAAAACACGACTATGTGCCCATTTAAGACTTTAGACCGTATGGAGTCTTCACGACACGTTAGCATTGAGTATAGATACGAGTATTGAGTATAGATACGAGTATGTAAAGGTGAGTTTGCAGATTTAAATACCGAACTTCTAGAAATAAAACTAACTTCACATAACGTAACATTGACACGAATCAAGAAATAATTAGTCTGAGGCGCAATACACAGATATTCTGTTCTCAAGAACATACATCGAGACGCCTACTCCAAAAAATAAACAAAAAAAAAGAACTTAAAAAAATACGGCTATGAAATAAAAATTAGAAAATATTTGAAAATACAAGATAAGGTTACTAAAGGGTTTTAAAATATCCTGACACGTGATTCTTGATCGTCAATGCGCAGACCCAAAAAAGCGGAACTTTTATATCTTCATCGACAAATTAACGACACGATGGAGTCCTTCCAAGAAATTAAATTCAACAACTTTTTTCGATCTTCTCAAAATATGTATATGGAACGAAATTTAAAGGTGTAAACAAATTGGTCACAAAAAACTCAACGCTCAAGAACAGTAGCCCGGGTTTTGGCACGCGACGGCCATGTCAGACCTCACAAAAAATGGACCCACACTTAATTTAGATAGCGGATCGAAATAAAAACAAAAAAAAACATGGATGGCTCCGATAATAATGTGCATTTGTTTAATGAATTGATTCAGGCTGCATGATCTGCAGTTTTAGCGAATTTTGTTCTTAAAATAGTAATGATTTTTGACGCAAATAAATGCCAATCTGAATTATAACAAGATTTAATTTTGAGTTGTTGAGAGATTTTGAGAAACAGATAATTACACACTTACTCGGAATTGTTATTCATATTTTATGAGGAAGGAGGAATAGGGAAGATAAGGATGTAAGTAATGTAATTTCAGCTGAATTTATTCGTTTGAAGAAGCTTATACCAAAATGTTCAACTGTGAGATAGAAAATATTGATCAAATATTTGCACGCATGTGAATCTATTGCATTTAGAAGATACGCTATTATTTTGTTACGAAAATTAATATCTTTGCAATGAACACGAATAATTCAAGGACGCATTCCACTCCCTTTCGTAACCATTATTCATTGTACTTCATCGTACTTTTTCTGAGTAACGAAAAGTGAGGGCTTGAAGCCTTATGGCCTTATATACCCTATAAGCCAAAGGGCCTTTTATCGTCTTCAGTTCCGTTCCCCTACCAAACCAAATTGTATTTACGACTACGACACCTCAACTTCCAACCATCTTCCAACTTACGATAATAACCAAAACAAATCATGCCAACAGAAGCGTAGCGGGGAGGGATAGGAAGGAAATGCAGGGGGCCGATAATTTGCGTGCGGGGGACGCGTGCGGTGCAACAGCCGGAGTAGGCAAGGTCACTGCTACGCGACTCATTCATGCCGGCCATTTTGATTTTGTTGTTCTTTTTATGAAATTTTGAAATAGTTGCGCCATCGAGGAATCTTGGATTGTGATTGGTGATTGTGGCAGAAGAATTTTTTAATTTTAAGACATGTCATTCGTGGATTTTTTTCTTCGAAATTGAAATAATCGCGTCACGAAGAATCTGCGATTGTCTTTTGTGATAATGGAATGAAGAATGAAGTGTTTTTTTTAATTCAGACCATGAAAATGTCATTTCTTATATTTTTTATCAGCTACTTTATTTTCATTTATAAGTTTAACACAGTCATTCCAATCAGCAACATAACCATTGTTTAACCACAGATAAGTTATTTCTCAGGCCTAAACCCGGAAACGCACACAACACAAATGACAACAAACCATAGAGCTCGCGTTTGTTTTAACTTTGTTGCCTTATTGCTTGTAGAAAGCGTAGCCGAGGGGTTCCGGGTTCAACCACGTTTAAGAAATGTTCGTGGCTGAAGAATTTATTGATTTTCCCTCGTCGTCGTTGCGTTCCTTGATTTATGTGTCGTCATTAGTTAGTGTCAAGACTGCTCTGTACATTTTTCGAATGTTACTTTAATTTTATACTTATGATGTTTCATTTCATAGGATGTAGGAGAGTCTTTACTTTAGGATGTCTTCTGGTAAATAGGATTCCTACTGTCCAAAATAGTACCTACTTTAATCCTGTTAAAAATATACATACTTAGAACCTGTACTTAGAATATGTAGAACCTAATTACTTTAACATGTACCATCTTAATGTAACACATATTAGTGCAAATAAAGTTGATTATGATTATGATTAGATATAGTGTGACGGGCACAACTGACACAGACATGGAAAATAATAATTTATAAGAAAGATTTTGAAAATATTTTTCACTATTTTCCTAGTAAGTGTGACAAAGATAAATGCCCCAAATTAATAAAATTGTACACATGCTCTTTCCCATTCTAATGACACACGTAAACTATACAAAACTACACGATTACTTTGACGATAAGTATTCATTAACGGCGGCAAAATAGTAGGTAGGTGCTTATTTCATTTACTTACTGCCCTTTTTAGTCACCTATAGATACATAGACAGGCCTCGCCAGGAATATGAATGCCTCAAACATTTACGCAGTTTCGTATTGTATCGAGTAATTGTATCGAGCTGCCATTAGTATGGGAAGATGTCAGACAGCCTGACATACTAATGACTATGACATACTAAGTCGTCCGAGAGAACTACTTTGATACCTAGAGCTTACGCGCTATTGTACTCAAGACTTCAAGTGTTACTATGTAGTAGTTATGTTGTTGTTTTAACCCATTAATGACCCACTACAGGGTCGGGTCTCCTCTCACAATGAGAGGGATGTACAACGCCGTTCACCATGCTGGCCTAATGCGGGTTGGTGGACTTCACATGCCTTTGAGAACATTTTTTTTTGTGAACTCCCAGGCATGCAGGTTTCCTCACGATGTTTTCCTTCACCGTAACAGCAGGTGATATTTAATTTTATAAATCGCACATTACCTTTTTTCCAAAGTCATTGGTGCGTGCCACTGGGATTCGAACCCGGACCCCTCGATTCGAGGTCGAATTCTAAGCCACTGGGCTATAACCGCTGTAGTTATGTATTGCTTATGTATGCACCGACTTTAATGAAACAAATACTAAACACAAGCAATATTCGTATCGTACAGCCATTTTAACTTTCAACACGTCCGACGGAAAAGCTGGCTTTCTACAGACTTTCATCTTAGCTGTCATTGGAAAATGATATCTATTGCAGTGTAATATCTAAATGCATTTAACGCTAATCGCGTGATGGAAAATCGCGTTTAATGTTCACTGCATGGTGAATTCAGGTTTACGGGGATATTAAAGTCTTGGATTACTTTATATGTAAATATGATTGGTTGTGATGTTTATTACCTATAGGTATCTATGCATTAATTGCGTGCGTTTATTGAACATGAAAGCAATAGATCAACTTATTAGATATTATAAAGCTGTTAACACTGTTGCCGTGAGCATGATACACTATCGTCAACGTATTCGTACGGTAAACGTCAGTCGATTAGGTGAGGCCCATGTCCAGCAGTGGACTACCAAGGGCTGAAAGGAAGGAAGGAAGGAACGTCAGTCATTAGTAAGTATGTCATATGTCAGTCTACTTTCCTTACGTCCTTCTATACCATAAGATTCTGTATGACCATTCAGATTTCGTGCCGATATCGTGAGTGACTGTGATGTGAACTGTTATTTAAATTTTACGGCTCACAAAATTAATTATGTTATTAATTATATATCGGATACTTACATCTCTCTCTTAAAATACTCGTAACTCCAAATCTACGCATATAAGTCTCCAGAAGCTAATATCACATAACTACATATATTAATGTTTTGCAAGCACGAACATATAATTTACAGCATAATAACACTCATTTCTATATATTATTATATGTAATCGGCGATTAGACGCGCTACGCTTAAAAGTACTTAAAAGTATACCTACTTGTTCTATAGAGAGCGATGAACTATAACGATTAATCCAGTTACGTTTAGCATTGAATTAAATTAAATTTATAATTATTTTAATTTTGATTTATCAACTTTCTGACGAAGAAATTACACCTAAGATAAGCTACAAGTATTTACGTTATTATATCGGTATTATATCAGGTTATTGTATCGGTTGTTGTATTCTTGTTGTTGTGTTGTTGCATTGAATAGTGTTTTAGTTTTTGGCATCACAAAAAGCTGTGCCCCGTATCAGAGTAGAATTCACAATTACTAATTATGTAGAACTCCGGTCCACACAAAATTTTAGTGAAAAGTTTTAAAAATGGCATGAATTTGATGTTGTAAGAGATGTTAAAGGGATGGTAATTTTTTTATAGGTGCATACGTTTTGATTTTCTCGCTTTTTTCGCAGCTCTTGTTGGTATGTGACAAGAGATCGAGGTTATTCTATTCTGATCATAAGATAATATGACGTCTAGACGCAACTGGTTAAAACTAAATATAACCAGTATATGAAACAATGTCTAACCTGTCATGGACGTCTATTGCCTATGTATAATTTGGCAAATTTGAAAATTAGCACGCCTGACAGTCTTTGAAATGATAACAATTGTAAGATGCATAGAAATACAATAAACTCAAAGTCGACGCAAAATAAATAAGATTTTTCCTTATACCACCTGGCTGACATACTTTTACCATTCGTCCCACTATTTTACACGAGTCTCTCCCCACAACAGGGGGAGATCTGGAGCATTATAAATCTCTTTATCGAAATTAAAATTGGAAAACTATTTTAAAGAAAAGCTTAGTTTAAAAATCATTATTAAGTCAAATTAAAGGTACGTTCATTTGCTTCATTGTAGTTTAAAATTAAAAATCATTATTAAGAGACATTATACGTTCATTTGCTTCATTGTAAAAAGCATCAACATAAAATAACAGATGTCCGAATAGCTTCATATTCAAAATGATACCCTAACACGATTACACAAAGTCCAAATTCATTCCAAACGCCCCATATAAGACATCAGCTCTCATTCACATAAACGTACAGCACAAAGCTTGGCTCGTCAGTCTGTTTGTCACCAAATAAGGGAACAAAACGCATTGTCCTAGTTAAGACGACTCTTTAATGGCCTTTGTTGAGACAAAAAACACTTTTGAATTCGGAACGCGGACTATAATATGTTTGTAATTGACATTTCAAAGTGTAGGATTTTTTATCTGTGTGTGAATTTTTATCTGTGTCATTAAGGTGGCACTTCACTTGGCTATATGTAAGTACATATTTGTATTTAAATATTTGCATAATACGACCTGTGTGACGCATTGGTTAAGATATGCCCATGTCCAGCAATGGACTACCAAGGGCCTAAAGGAGGAGGAGGAGGAGAAAAGGTATTTCTTCGACAAAACAACCCCCATATAGGGTTCTATGTAGGGGATGATATCCTAATTACATGTGTAAACAAGTTGCGTGCCTCGAAAGTAACACTTTAACCAACTCTTGAAGACAGGTTTTGTTTTTTAACTCATGAATGGTCAAATTGCTTGTTTTTTAACCAACGTTTTTCTTTATTTTTTGAAATATAAATAAAAACAAGTTATAACGTTAGTAAGGTGGAGAGTAGGTGTAAAACTACAGGTGTACGAGTTACAAAGAATTTGTTATTAACTCACTAATCATTGTAGTCTATACAGTTTACAATGGCTTTTAAATACTACCTATGTTACTGAAATCGATTTTATCAAATATCTAAGTGGACCACCTTCAAGGTAATTATTAGTTCGAAAAGCTGACCTTTTACGTAATACTCGCTTCATGAATGTTAATAACCATTTAAGCAATCATTAAACCACAATTTATTCATCATACAACAATGAAGAACACTGATAAGAAAATAAGAACTAAATGTAAAGACGCTACGCAGTACACATCCCTCTTACAACAATTTATTGCTTAAGGCTGTTTTGTGATAAGGCGGTTTGGCAGTAACAACCAAGCGTGCAGGCCACCTGATGTTAGATGTTGGATGAGGTTTGCAGATTTTATCTTTAGAAACTGCATTTTGCAAACCAAAAGATGATAGAGAGTTATGAGGGCGACAATGATAGCTTTTCTTATTTTTTAATAGGAAGGAATCCCATCCAAAGCCGTACACCTATGTATGTATCGTAGGCGGACAAGTAGTATACCAAACCAAATAAAGTATGTTTCGTGTCCTCCACAAATTAAACTGCTAAGCTCCTAACGATAACCGTTTCTCGCTTGCTCGTCATTGCCTTATCATAAGTCTCAACAATTTTGAAGATCGTCTCAACTGATGCGGAAACCGCCCAGTCCATAAACAGCCTTACAAGAACTGTACCATACGAAAAAAACTATACTGCTTCGCTCGGATGATTCGCACTAAAATAATTACAACATTGAATCAATTAATCTTAATTGCAACTGTGTTAGCGAACCGGGTCGGAACACCGCGCACCGGACGGAAAAAAGCCGTTTATTGTGTGAAGGGATTAGTGCACTGGGCGTTTTAAACGTTATCTGTTTCTTTATTTCTTGAGAAATAAAGAAATAACCTGAGAACCAGAAGACAGTAAAACCGGCACTTCAATGATGTGATTTTTTTAACAACAGTTTTAATACATTTTAATTTTAAATGTTACGTTTTTAAATTTATGTTTTTCTACAAAAATATCCTGAAAACCAAAATTTTGTCGTGTTGGTTGATCGGTCAGTAATGTCAGCCAATTAGGATAAGGCCTAATGCGGCTTGAAAACTGCTAATGTGAATGATCCTACAAGTGTGTAAGTATCAATGCACGTGTACCTATAATTCGATTCAGCCTTCGACAATTAAAAATGACCTTTCTTGGATGACGTTTTTGTTGGATTCAGTTATTGGTAACTACTGTAAGGTGTTGCGATAAAAAAGGCCGTGAATGAAGTTGTATGAATGTTTCTTTTAGCTCTATTTTATAAACTTATTGCTTTGCTAGCTTCCGCCCCCGCCTTTGTCCACATTTTTGAACTTGGTTAACGTATACATAAAATAATTAGGTTTCTTATATATAAAATTCTCATGTCACAGTTTTAGTTACCATACTCCTCCAAAACGGCTTGACCGATTTTTATGAAATGTTATAATATGCATATTCAGTAGGTCTGAGAAACGGGCAACATCTATTTTTCATACCCCTAAGTGATAAGGGTTGTCCACGCCTAACATTTTTATTTTATTTTTGGATAGATTTTTTTATTTTTATTTTTCAATAATGTGGCCTCAAAAAATACCTACAACCCTAAATTTTCACCCTTATATCACCAACCCCTATTTTTTAATAGTCGATTTTTAACGCTCGATAACTTATATCGCAAAACAACGTTTGCGGGGTCAGCTAGTAGTAAGTATAAGTATAAGATTAACATATAGAATACTTTTTATCCCAGGCATAGATAAAAAGTCTCCTATATGTAATTCAGGTTATAAAAACTTACATACTTAATTTTATTCAAAACAGTTCAGCCGTTAGGCGTGAAAGAGTAACAAACGTCCATACATCGATTTATTATCCCAACCTTTCAATTATAATTTCAATAGTGTGGACTACTCTTACTTGTACTTTGCTCTACTATTCATCCACAAAACCCTAAACACACGTCAAACTAATCCTTACCGTACATCGGGAAGTTTCCGTGTTTATGGAACAATGCACTCCACAAGGTCACCAGGGCTGCGTGTTCAGGTGGTTCGATAGGAGCCGAGGGTCCAATTAAGTTATTCCCACCGCATTCTTGGCAACAAGTGCATTCGTAGGGAGCTCACCCCAGCTTTTACTGTCAATTAAAATATGGGTCCCGGTAGGGTTGACACTTGGAAGATTAAGAATGAAAAAATCAGATGGATTTTACTGTCTGGTCTTAAAATGCCATTGGGCTTTAAGTTGCACAAATTCTAAATAGATATTCTTTCCGTCAAAAACGCCTATCATAGCGTAGTTAAATTCGGTATTTTTAATGAAATTATCTTGTTAATTTTAGAAGTTGTATACAATTCTTGGCTTCTACTTTTAACATAATTATGAATTATTGATATTCTTCTCAGAGAATCATTGACATTGTGTGCCTCTGCTTATTAACATTGGTGAGCCCAAGCAAACAATTAATTAAATAAATAATAATTAATAATAATAATTAAATAACAATTGATTGTAAACAAGTACAAGATCATAAATGGAGGCTTTTCTATTTTAGGTGTAGACTAACGTTTAAATTTTTATAATGTATTAAAAACGACACTCTCATCAGACTCTTGGTGAAAAGCCTTTCAATAAAAAATTAAAAAATCTAATATATCCGGTCTTTGCGCCAACCCTTAATTCTCCGCGCCCGCGCCGTATAGAACACATGCAGGACCGCACGCGAAACCCTCGAAACTATTCAATTTCACACTCTAATTCCATTCGATAAGATCCAAAATAGCCTACACTAATCCCCCAACCGCAAATGAGTTTACAACAGGACTGCTGTACATCGGAATGTAAACTTTAACCCGTGGTATTAGGGGTTAAATTAGCGGCAATTTGCGGGTAATTTGTTGTTTTGCGAGTTGAAAGGACGCGTGCCCATTGTCCTTTGAAACGCGATCCGGTAATTTACGTCGCGGCATGCGGCAGCGGTGACGACGGCGGTGGGCTGTGAAAACGTACATTAAACAGTATCACCTGGTGTGCTCTACTCACGAGGGAATGTTAATAGAATTTTTTCTTTAATTTATTGTAATTATTCTGGTGAACGATCATCCGATCATTGACTTTCTGATGAAAGCAATGTAGCCGTTGAAACGCTTTGAAACTGTAGTGACGAAGAGTCAATCAATGCCTAGACCGCATAGCGATGACGATAAGTTACGGGTAATTGCAATACCTTTATGTCGCCAAAACTTCTCGAATTGGTTGTTGTAATGTTAGACGTCAGAAAATTTTTCAGCTATAAAATTCGCCTCTGGCATCCATTCTTGACTTATAAAAATATTTATTTATTTTTACCAAATTTATTATTAAGCAGACGCTTTAGTTAAGAGAAAACTCTAGATGAAAGCAATGTTGTATATCGACATATCACTTTAAAAATAAATTTTTAGCGCTATTTGTTATGCTTTGGTTTTAAGAAGTACAAAACACACTTTGTTGAATGTTGTTAATTGTACATTAAAAACCTATGTTTTACTAAAGTTCACAGGTTTTTTGAACATACGTGGTGAACAATTACTAGACAAATTGATCGTAAACGACTCCTATCTGTGTAGTTAAAGGATTTTACATCGATAAATTTTGCCTCCGGGCTCCCTTCTCTGTTTCTTCGCTTGACTATTATTACGATTTTTAAATAAGTTTCAGAAATCATAGTTCACATTTTTTATTAATAACTTAATTAAAAAAAAACTCTAAATAATCAAGGGCTCTGATGCTAAGATTAAACACTCTCATACCTACTGTAAACAGACACAAATCCATCAGTTATCAGTAGTCATCACACACAAACACTGATGCGAACTGTTTTACCTACAAACACCTCTATGGTGGGTTGATACTCTCGTGCTAATTGCAATTTGCAGCCTGAATCGCTAGACAAAACACCGCTCGCCAGACTAAACATTAAACAACCCCCTGTCACCACCCCGTAGTTTATCTCTGTCACTCTCCAAGATAATTGTATGCCTGTCACCCTCAAGATAGTATATATGGGATGGCATATGGAATCAATATGCCGTTCCCGTACCGTTAATAGAGGGGATTATTCGTGTATGTGGAAATACGGAACTCAATGCATTATTATTTTGACACGGGAAGTATCTGTATTTGCGTGATGTATTTAGATCTATATGTATCTATAGTTTTCCGTCTATCATGTTTAATTTTCGAATTACCCAAATGTGAAATAATTAGAATTAGCTACTTTCTCCACTCGCCACAAGATGGCGCCATTGAGTCCGAGTGCGAGTTCATAGGCTGCAGTATCCGTCAGGTGGAGATGGATGATAGAAAGATTAAGTATGAAGAATGAAAGTGCGAGAAGAATAAATGCGAGAACTTGAATGAATGTGGAAAATTAGGATATTGTATTTAATTAGGCACCGACAATGTTGGTGGGGAAAAAAAAGAAGGCCCAGAAATGTGGGCCAAAAAAAAAAAAAGTATCCGTCAGGTACTGCATGACCTTGCTACTCAGGTCTCATGAGTCGACGTGGCAGTTTATAGTCTGCAGTATTTACTTAGATAACCTGCATGCCCTAGCTAATTGTGCTAAGTGCTATTCGACGGTTATTAAACCGACTTAAAATACTCTTGTACTTCGGTGGAGCTAATGTTATCAGCTACTGGTAACAGATTGGATTCCACCATCTTAGTCCTGTACTACAGGCCCTGATAACCTTATATGAACCTATGATGAAATCTATCATGGGATACATTGTTTCAAGCAAACTGATCTTCAGTCTATGGTTATCTCTTTGGGTTCCTCAGTTTATGGTGACGTCGTATGGAGAGTCCATCAACCTAAATGTATCTGAAAGCCTTATATCTCACATCCTGCTCCTATAAAAGTACGTTCCATATTCATGTGATCTATTCTCTAACACCAACACACAAAGATCTGATCTTTTGACGTTATATAATCCCGGCTGTCGCTAAACCCGTTCCAGCTAACGATATATCAATAGTGGACTGAGGATTGCAAACACGCCGTGTTTGGACTGCAGAAAGTATCGACTTTTGCCGCTTGTTCACTGAGCAAATGGTTCCGAAATAAGGTCCGAAACTATGAAGGAAATTGATGAAGCATAAGTATTACAGATGGTTCAGAAATCGTAAACAATTACTACACAGTTCAGCTATCTGCCAGTGAAAGTAACATTAAAATCAGTCCAGCCGTTCCAAAGATGAGCTGGAAAACACAGACAGACAGACAATGCGACCATTTCAATCTTTTCATTTTCACATACGTTTTTAATACCGTACTTAAAAACATTATAAACTTCAACCCATAAATTTAAGGCAGTAAAAAACATAAATTACAATTGCTAAAAGTTATTCTAGTTAATGTGCTAGAATTTAGTGTTCATAATTACCTACTGTTATTGGTAATACTAGTTCGAGTGACCCAGTTTTTAACTTACTGCTATTAACTACAGTTGCTACATCATAGGGTTGACAGATGAACATTTATTTATCTACTAGCGGACTCCGCAAACGTTTTTTTGCCATATAAGTTATCGAGCGGGATGAAAAATTATTAAATTACTAAAATGACTATTAAAAAATAGGGATTTCTGTTAGAAGGGTGAAAATTTAGGGTTGTATGTATTTTTAATGCCACATTTAAATAAATAAAAAAATTGTCCAAAAATTAAATAAAATGTTAGCTGTGGACAACCCTTATCACTTAGGGGTATGAAAAATAGACAGTAGCCGATTCTCAGACCTACTGAATATGCATAAAAATTTCATAAAATTTGGTCAAGCCGTTTCGTAGGAGTATGGTAACTAACATTGTGAGTCGAGAATTTTATATTTATCTATTTGTTTACCTTCTGTTCACATCGTCAGACCAGTGCCCCGAGCATCAACACTATCGTCACGTATTCGTATAGTCAACGTGTATAAAGATGATGCCAGACTGATATATGACATACTAAGGACTGATGGTAACAGTGAGGTAAACGTCATGGTTTGAGAATAGTCAGGAATTGAGAATCTTCTTATCTGAAGTCTATTTAATTTTTTTTTTATTTTACGTAACTGCCAACTAGTGTCAACCCTAACAAACCAGCGATATGGATACAGTTACAAATAGTTGCAATGTAAAACAACGTGCTAACGAACTGTACATTATCTTACTGGCTAACTAGCTCTGCCCCGCGGGCCCACCCACGTTTTGTGATCAATTTAACAATATAATTTTTTATTACTCAGTATACAGCGGTGATAGCCCAGTGGCTTAGAAGTCGACTTCTAATCGAGGGGTCCGGGTTCGAATCCCAGTGGCACGCACCAATGACTTTGTAAAAAAGTTATGTGCGCTTTATAAAAAAAAATTAAATATCACCTGCTGTTACGGTGAAGGAAAACATCGTGAGGAAACCTGCATGCCTGAGAGTTCAGAAAAAAAAAGTTCTCAAAGGCATGTGAAGTCCACCAACGGGCAGTAGTGTAGCGTGGTGGACGGCGGCCTACATCCCTCTCATTGTGAGGGGAGACCCGACCCTGTAGTGGGTCATTAATGGGTTACTGACAAATGTCATAGTATGTGAGTCTGTTAGTCTTCACGCAAACGCACTATTTGGATGAAATTTGGTTTACACGTTGTTAATAACTTGGATTAGCATTAGGATACTTTTCATCCCTCTCTGAACTATGATCTCGAATCCACGGGGACGAAGCGGGCAATGTCCAGTAAGTAGTGCATAAGAAAAGAAACACCAGCCGGTTTAATATGAGGAAAATCCTTACAATATATTTCGCTCTGCCAGAAAAAAGCTAGCCTTGATATGAAGATTGCGGGTTTACTACCCACGTTTCAGGCCAGCCAAATATGACGGAAATAGTTACGTCTTTTGTCGCTCCATTTTTTGTAGTTGCTACTGAAAAAGACCACAAATTGCGGAAGATGACCGATTTAACACATTTATGTTGCTTATACAGTTTTTTTTTTAAATATAAACCACAGAATACATAATAGTACAAGTATAAACTCAAATATATAGACAACCGCTGAGTTTTGGATAGCGCTTCACATGGCTTAAACGGTTTATTTTGAGCTTATCTACCACGCCCTTAGCAGGAATACGTCACATAACAAATCAAAGTAATAGAGGATTACTCTAGAACCTCACACGTTAGTCCCCAATTCGACTTCCGTGCCATACAAATATTAACATCACTCTTAATTCGTGTACAAGTGGCAGTAATTGGGCCCGCCAAGGGTTGAAACCTATTGAGCGCATTCCAACATGTCTGAGTTGATTCACGAAACAAGGGCTCTTATGACAAGCAATTTTGTACGATGTCAATATTAATATTGAAAGTCGTAACCCTTTTTACGTCCCACTGTTTGTATTCTTTACTATGTCCTCCTACTCCCTTCTCTGGGCCTTATTAGCGAAAACTCCGTAGGTCCTTTTTGTCCAGTCATTTCCGGCAGTGGGTTATTCGAACTCATTCCAGCTAGGATCCCACGACCTTTACACCAGTTACGACGCTGCGAATACTCTCGCATTCTTCCCCAAAAACATTGGTCCACTACAAGACTTCTCCCCGGAACAAAGCTGGAGTTCCTTCTTCGCAAGTATCACCTCGAGGCCTAATTAAGTAGAGGTGGAAATTCAGCGTTTATGTATTCAGCGTTCGGTCTTAAAGCGTTAAAGAAAGATCTTCTAAAAATCCACCCGTTTTTGCAAAAACAATATCGCTTTTTGTGGCTGTAATTCATTCTACCTAAAGATACAAGTTAAATGAGTTCGTTGTTAGGTATATTTTACACTACAAAAGCGCCGTAAGTCCCAGAAACGACGCTCTAACATCCGAAACAGGCCAAGTAACCCACAGAACAGCGAACACAACTTGATTGCGCAATATTTTGGTCCCAAAGGCATTCACATCCAAGCCCTCAACGAATTAGACCATCATGTCCCACAATGGAGCGGGGTCGATGGCCCACCCCTCTCGCTCGCACGCACCGCTCACACCTAGTGCAACTAATTCTATATAACCTCCATGTACTAATATTCAGATTCTAAGAAACTAAGCTGCTCGTGGCTGCAGAAAATTCTGAACGTACTTGCATGCGAATGAGTCTCAGAGAGTTGGTGTTTGGTCATTAAACGAATCTATTTATTTATTTATTAAGGCTACCAACATTCAGTACATTAAATCGTGATAGTAAAATACAAAATGAATCGCTGTTCGTTAGTCTCGCTAAAACTCGAGAACGACTGGACCGAACTAAAATGAGCCATATGGCTCATTTTAGTTTTGGTATGTTCGTCTGGGTCCAATAAAGGTTTATACGGTAAGAAAATCTGAAAAGAATGAGGGGAAAATAGTAGAAATTTCTATATTTGGCAGTACGAGGTGTGCCGGGTCAGCTAGTTTATTATATAGATAAGCAAAAGTGAGACTCGTGAACTTGCAAGTTATAGCACACACACATATATAATATTAGTCCAAAAATCTATCCGATACTCTATTAAAGAGCATGTATACCACCTAATGTAGATCTGAGCCCACAAGTCTGATAGTGTATGTCTACTCGTATGTACTGTTATGTATGTATGTGAATGCTCAAATGTGATGTTACTGGTTTGATGCACACGAAAATCGGAGCCAAGACTAACTAGAGCTTCCGACGTAACGACTGCGTAACAATGCCAATTTGTTGCCTGTAGTCTGTACTTACGATGATAGGGTTCCGAAAGGAAAATTAAAACTTGCCACATTCGTCCAATATGATAGGCCGTAGCGATTGGTTCAGGGATTAACTGAGGGTGGGTAAACGTAAGACACATTTATCAAAGATGTGTAATTTGGAGGCTGGGAAAATGTTGGATTTGTTGACAGTAAATGCGTACAAGCGAACACGAGATAGGTTAGAAATTCTGCGTGAAAACGTACGTTAACTATGCTTCTAGTGTTACCACTTGATGAGAGGTGAAACAGTCTCCTCAAATTAAGTAGTTTAGAGGACTGAAATACATGGTCGCCTCAATTAAACAGGTTTTATTTAATATATTGTATCAGGCGTTACTTTGCGGAAATCCATTGTTATTTAAGTTGTATATTTATATTTCTTTGCAACAATCCGTACACGTGGAACTTGTTTTGGTATGGACCCACCACCCTCCCTTAACTCTCTGAGTTCACAACTTATTCCAATAGTACACGACGCGTGTTTCGCCCCAAAACGGAGCATCATCGGGTGATGTGGACTATACAACGGTTGGTTCAGCAACCAATGGTATATACCTACTCAGAGAGATAAGGGAGGGTGGTGGGTCCATACCAAAACAAGTTCCACGTGTATGGATTGTTGCAAAGAAATATAAATACAACTTAAATAATCAGGTTTTGTCAATAACTTAACAGGCAGGCCTCAATTACTTAATAATTAATTTTGGTTTTTCCTGATTTGTAAAAGTATCTCTGGCAACCGAACCTGCTGAACGGGGACAGAGACATAGTAAACATGCTGATTTGAGTTATTAAATAAAACAACAAATGCGTAAAAATCCAGCAAAATAAATCTTGTCAACGAAATCTTCAAACGACCGAAATATGAATTTATTGCATGAACACAACTGTTCTATCTATTTATAACGGTAACTCTCAAACGTATTCCTTTGTCAAGTCCCAACAACATCTTCAGATACAGTTGGCATCTCGGGAACAATCTAGAACAGACTGGAACAATGTACTTCGAATGACTCTTAAGTCCTGAATACACGGACGAACTTATGTACGGAAGGCTTAAGACTTAACAAAAGCTTTTCAGTGAAACGACTGTATATACCAATATAGTTTGGAAACTTCTTCAACGTTGCTTGAAATAATGATGTTTTTATTATTTTCTAGTAGTAGAAAACAAAATGTGTAGGCATTTTATGTTTAGTTTCATTGCAACCTAAGCTTTATTTATGTGATTGGATTGCGTTTCTATCTTGAATCATCATCAATCATCACGAAATCAGTGGTGAGTGGCGAAGAACCCAGTCTATTAACCGAGCGGTGGGTTTGAATCCCAGTGGCACGTATTGATGAATTTTCCTATAGTTATGTACGACGAAAAAAATAAACGTTACCTGCTGTAGTTGTGACGGAAAACATCGTAAGGAAATGAACATCGTGCCAGGTTGAGAGTGTTCCATAGTGTCCAAAAAGGCATATGAAGTCCACCAACCCGAATTCACCTAGCGTGGTCCACTAAGGCCTCATTGTGAGGAAAGACCCGACCCTACAGTGTTAACTACTAATGAATGGCTAAGACAGACATCGCGGTAGGTCACCGATGCCCTGGAGCGACCAAGTGAAAGCTGCTATAATACGATAGTCCTCTCTATGAGTGCACAAGGAAAGCGGCAGTTCGGGAAGAGTGGCGACGAGTGGCGTGCTACAAACTTTCAACAGACGACCACAACCACTCTGTCAAGAGTGTAGCGACTTAGAAGAAGACAGACATCGTGTTAGTCGTCTCTAGTCCTTCGTCTTATGAAGACAAGCTCTTCAAAACACCCAGCTGCGAGCCCCAATAAAAGTTGTAGACACTAGTAAACAAAAGAAAGTAGGAAGAACATAACAGCAACGACTTATTATCTCTAGATCGAAATCAAAGCGTGTCTGGCGTTGTTTCACGAGAAGATCTCACGCGGTTTGAAGTTTGGGACTGTGATGTATTGTGTGGCTGTCTAGTTGAACTGAGTTCATTCACCTTCGCAACTGTGAACTGATTGCTGACACAAAGTGTACGTCGGTTATTTTATAGTGGGAAAGCTTCTGAACCATCTGACTATCCCGTTTCCCGCAAAGTTAGAATTTTAAATGATGCAAATTAAGCACAGTTTTAGTAAAAGAGTGATGAGTCTTTTCTGTCTGTTTCAAATCTCTCGAAATGATTACAAATTAGGACTCCAATGAAATCGTTGTTTCAACGGTCTTAGTATGTTCTGTTTACTAAACAAATTCGGACGTTCGTAAGAATGGACTGTAAATCTCGTTAATCTAAATCTGTACTAGTCTTTACAAAAAAAATGCATGAATGAATTTGGATGGAAATCGCCCACGGGATGCTTATGCGATGGGCCCCCGACCCAATGGGGCCCCCGTTTTAGAGAAAGCGCATCAATCCGTTTCGCCGATATTAATATGGATTTCTTTGAGTTAAATCCACAATACTACAGTAAATTAACATTAACACAACATTTAGATTTTACTAGGGTGGGTGGTAGCAATGAATTTGTCACGGGCCTCCGATATTATAGTTACGCCACCGTTCTGAAGTAAATAAATAACAGTCCTCCTGATATTTTTGAAATATATAGTTACGTGTAGCTTCTACATAGCTACTGGCACGTACAAAGGGTGCGGTCGGGTACCCACAGCCCACAGCCCTGCGGTTGTGGGCCTTTGGACTGTTAAAATAGGGAAATTGTACGCTGAACGCTCTCACAATAGTCTGTTACATTAGGTTAGGTTAGGTTACTGCTCAAAAACCAGCCGCCAAAAAATGTTACAGACAAAAGGAGATACATAAATCATGTTTTCTATAATTGCTATCGTTATTACTCTCCAATAAAGACAAAGACAAAAACGTTACGTTCATTTGGACAACTGTGTTAGTTTTCTATCGCTGTTGCTTTAATATCCGCTTAAACTAAGAATAGAATAGATAAAAAAAATGATTCAAAGAAAACAAGAAATAAATAGTAAAATATAGTATCACAACATGCGCAGTTCATCACTGGCAGCCAATTTCCGATATTCAGTGAGAAAATTGCGAAGGACAATTTAGTACACTACTTTTGTTTTCTTTTATATTTAGTTTTATATACTAATAGTAGTCACCTGCTGTTACGATGAAGGAAAATATCGTGAGGAAACCTGCATGCCTGAGAGTTCATAAAAACATGTTCTCAAAGGCATGTGAAGTCCACCAACCCGCAGTAGGCCAGCGTGGTGGACTGAGGCCTACATCCCTCTCATTGTGAGATGAGACCCGACCCTGTAGTGGGTCATTAATGGGTTACTGACACTAATAGTAGTAGTACCTACTCTAAATGATTAAAACTATAAAAGTAAGTAAGTATAGTTTTATAAAAGTAAGTAAGTAGTTTTATAAAAGTAAGTAAGTAGTTTTATATGCTACTCGTACTATTGCTAAACGTAGTTTGGTGGTTGCGGTTGTTGGATCGGACGATGGAATTTGGTTAAAAATTGCGTTGAAGCAAAATTTTTTTTTTCCTATAGAAACTTTCTCGTATGTATATCGGACATGGAGTACAAAAGGCGGATGGGTGGATAGATGGGTGGAAGTAATGACATTTGGGACATGCCGGTGTCGTGCCGTGTCGGTTATATAGAGCCGGCAGCGGCGTACAAAGGGTGCGGTCGTGACCGCAGGCAGCCGGCAGCGGTCACAGAACTGCGTTTAACTATGAAGACTGCACTCTGTTATTTAGTGAATGGTACATACAAAACTACTGCGGGTTGGTGGACTTCACATACCTTTGAGAACATTTTTTTTGTGAACTCTCAAGCATGCAGGTTTCCTCACGATGTTTTCTTCACCGTAACTTTATAAAGCGCACATTTCTTTCTTTACAAAATTATAGTGCGTGCCATTGGGATTCGAACCCAGACCCCTCGATTCGAGGTCGATTCTAAGCCTATGGGCTATCACCACTTTTTTATTTTACTACTCAAAACTCTATTTACGGCTACTCTACTGCACCCTTGTTCTGAATAACGTAACTATCGAACAATGGAATTACGGGCGGCAACCGCATATAACCGGATAATAGCTCCTCAAAGGGTTTCGTAGCTCTATAAACACAAAAATATTAAAAATGTCACGAAGAATAAAAGTCGCAGTCTCTATGGTTTCTCTTTGCAAACGTCTCGAAATGTAAGTGGAAGAGTTTCCTTGGTACCAATAATAATATTAACAATATAATGTTATTATGTCCAAAATTAAGCAAACAATGTAGGTACATACAAATTAAGATCGCTAGTCGTACTGCGGCGTAGACCGGGTATACTCGTGCATATACTTATATCATACTGAAATACTTCAGGTGAAAATAAGATGTAACTTTGTTCAAAGCGTTTATTTGTTTCTTCAACTACAAAAAATATTGATAATCCACGAAACATAGTGTCACAGAGCGTCTAAAAATATTGAAATGTTGTAATACAGAAGTCTCTACGGCATCCTTGTTCCCAATTAACCAATTAAAAAAATAATAATAATAATAACGCTTCACACTCATAGCCCCACACTAGGATTCCCTGTGTCGTGGGTGCCATGGACACACACAAGGCAAGAACACAACCCACCCAGACCAGAAATAGAAACTCAAATTCATCATTCGAATCTCTGCTCTGGTGGGAATCGAACCCAGGACCTTCCGCGCAGTGCACCGGTCTCTTAACCACTGTGCCACTTGGGTCGTCATAAATATTTCAAGATAAATATTTCAACAGTTAGCGAACAATGGAGTTGCTGTAACCACACGTCGCGTTGCGGTCTCGGACCTTTCAGGCAGCTCCTGTACTATCCGAAAACAAGTATAATATGTAGAAATACGCTAAAGCTGAGTTAAGCAATTGCGGAATAGGCATGATGACAGTAATCAAGTATCGCCAAAATATTTATCTGATCTAATGAAATAGGATTCAAAGATTAAGAAACATGTATTTATTCTCTTATTAATGTCGAGATTAATGATTTATTTGTTAAAATAAATCTGCAAAATACAATCCGCCATGATAGCTTAAACACCCATCAGATCGAATTACGTCAATTTACGTCACGTCTTAGTAAACGTAATTTTTTTCGTAAGCATATTATACGCGATCTGGCATTTTTTACTGAGCCGTGGCGCAATGACAGATGCCATGACACGGGCGAGCGTTTTGGAATGAATTTGAAACTTAAAATTTAAATGTACTTTTATTGCACAAAAACCTTAATTTTCTACAAAAATCTGATATTTTTTAGACATAATAGGAACTTCTGAATATCATAGAACAGTTTTTGAAAATTAGTCATCATGCCTATTATGTTGTCTACGAGAAACAAAATGTAAATTTTCACATAATTATGGTTAAGTTTTAGAACTTACAGAGATTTTTTACTAATCCATGTTTTTCTTTTCAGGTAAGGACATTAATCTATCTTCGGCTTCCAGCACCAAATCGGCTCGATAAGTAGTTAAAATATTTTTACTGACCCTATGTTGATATTTTCAAAATAATCAAGACGTTTCTTTATTTTACGAAACGTCTAATAATCAAAGGAAAGATTGAGAACGTGTCAGATTTAAGAAGATGGTAAAATCTGTCAGATGGTCCTTATCGCCTCCTTATAAACCGCCTTAGCTTTTGTTTAGTAAAGATAATTTATATTTTCCTGGTAGCTAATTGCTCCCGCTTGTAGCGGTAATAGCCCAGTGGCTTAGAATTCGACCTCGAATCGAGGAGTCCGGGTTCGAATCCCAGTGGCTTTATGAAACGGCTTTATGAACTTTACCAATGACTTTATGAAAAAGGTATTTGCGCTCTATAAAATTAAATATCACCTGCTGTTACGGTGACGGAAAACATCGTGAGGAAACCTGCGTGCCTGAAAGTTCAAAAAAATGTGAAGTATGTGAAGTCCATCAACCCGCAGTAGGCTAGAGTGGTGGACTAAGGCCTGCATCCCTAATTGTGAGAGGAGACCCGACCCTGTAGAACCTATTATTGGGTCAATAATAGGTACTGGCAAATCGCTCTTAGTGTGCACCAGCCTCAAACCGCACGCGTCGACCGCTGGCCACGAAAACTGTAAAACTAAATGCATTTTACGATTCTATTTAACGTTCTCTTCCTTATTGCATGACAACGTGAATGTTACTACCTATTTTGTTCTATTTTTGGTGTGATTTAAACTTAAATTGAGTGTGATTGAGTTAGTTTTTATAATATACACCGCGCCACACCCTCACCGAGCCGTGCCGATGCTGCGCCTTCGAGCCTTCGAGCTAGCGGTAATTTAAGGGCATAAATTCGACCAAATTTCATCGGCAAAACACCCCTCATATTATAAGAAATGGCAGCCATTTGAAGTTTGCATAAAAATTTTACGTGTGTCCCCAAGATAATTTCGATTTCTCTGGACGTGAATATTCTACAGACAGACATGAAAAATGTGTTATTTGATAGTTAATATTATTATCTACCACTTTTACAAAAGGTACAAATGCAACATAATAAAAATAAAAACATACAAAACAATACATTCTCTATGGTTTTAGATCAAGGACAAGATAAATAACCTTGAACTTCATTATTGGCCACACATGGGTTTTATGCGAAAAAAAATAACACCATTGACACGTACATTTGTATTCCATGCAGATATAAAATGGCGGCCACAGTTGAAATTATTAGCATAAATTGATTTTATGGCCGTTTAAGTCTGAGCAATTGTTATTTTATTACTGTGGCCGACATTCTATTAAAATAAATGCGATTGAAAATAGTTACAACCGGTCAATAGTCAATATAAATGCATTGCAGTACCAGTGTAGGTATATTATTGCAGTTATTTTTATGAACTGCGATCAGTTTAAGGAAATTGAAGACTTGAAAGATAAATGTTATTTCTCCAGTTCTCCGCCACATATCGCCGGCCTCATGTAACTTGTAAATCATGCGAGCCCTTCGATTTTTTATCTGTGCTATTTTGCTGAGTCTGTGACTGATGGCGATGACAGGTGACAGCTCAATCGGCGCCAAATTCAAGCGCCAAGACTTCCATCGTGATAGAATTGGAAATTCTCAGTCAGAGCATGGGTCATAGTTAGCAATTTTATAAGTTCTGTTATTTTATTTGTTCTAGGTAAGATTATTTGTACAAAACTCAGCCCCCACTTGGACGTTTACGAAGACGTTTAAGAAGTGGCCTTTTATCGTTATTGCCGTGTCACGAAACTTGCAAACTTCCATTGTTTTGAAAAGTTAGGCCATTGCTCGGAATTACATAAGCGCGCGTAATTTTGTTATTCAACTACGTTGGGGGTCCTTTACACTCGTTTAATACTCAGGTATACATAACAGAATGAACTTAATTTTGTTATTTAGCCGTCGGGGTCGCTCACCCTACTCACTCGTGGGTGTTTCGGAACTAGATTCATATTCAGAGAATTGCAATTCAATGTGCGCTTATTTTAGATGCAGTCTGTAGGTCGGGAGCGTGAAGATCGATTGCGTTTACCGTGCATTGTTTAATGTTAGACATGACGTCAATGCTTTGTAAATTTACGTTAGCTTCATAGTTCACTTAATGAATGTCATACATATTTCATTATAAATTCATCCGCTTTGATCAAAACGTATCCCTTAAGGCAAAACGTACGCTGGGAGAAAAAAGCAGGCGGAAAGAAACTCCCAACCAACACCCTTATAAAAGTGAATATGACTGTATTACTTTAACCTACAGTATGACTAGGCAAAGTTTTATAATGTCCTTATCGTTTATATCAAAATGGATCCATTGCTCAAAAATTTGCATACCTGAAAACGTGAATATGGATTGATCAAAATGCCCTGTAAAACCAATAACTAACCCATATTCGAACCCATATGCAAATAAATTATTTTTGATTTTGGATTTTGAAATACAAATATGTCGGGATCGACTCACCCAACAGTCACTGGTTATCCAAGATGAATTTCCCCTCGTAAAAAAGTTAGACACTGGCATAACAGCCGGTCGCCTGTACCTCCTCCAAATTAAATTAAAGAAACTGAAAGGTTACACGAGTAATTGAAATGTCAGAACTTCCGTTGTATAAGTTGTATCCGAAACAACTTTGTTTCATCCAAGAAGACTTACAGATATGATTATGCTGTTACAAATCTTTCAAACTTCTACTTCCGAAAAGCTGAAAGTCAATTCTTAGTGTTACGTAAGAACATAAATGCGATTTTGTTATTCAACTGCTTTTGAGGGTCGCTCATTCTAAAACATACGAGTGAGTACTCGTGCTTTATTTTTTTTATAACTCTTCTGAAAATCTTTTACCTCTATTTGAGTTATTAGACTGTGCGACTCCTGTGTAGTACGCTGTGTGTGTGTGTGTGTAGTTGCGGTAGGGATGGCGATCTGAGATCGATTAATCGATTTTTCGGGCCAAATAAATTTTTAAAATCGATACTTTACACTGAATCGATTCAGTGAATCGATACTTCACCATAGAGAATCGACATTCAATTTTTTCTATTCACAAGTTGGCTGTGTGCTTAGTTTCCTGACTTCATTTTTTTTTTCGCCTTCGCCTCTCTTTAATAAGTATCACGAGATGGCTGTGTGCTTAGTTTCCTGACTTCGTTTTTTTCTTTTTTTCGCCTTCGCCTTAAAAGTTGCGTTTGTATAGTCTTTGACCATTTTGAATCTGTGGATGGATTTTCTCGTTTTTTTCGCCTTCGCCTATCTTTAATAAGTATCACGAGATGGCTGTGTGCTTAGTTTCCTGACTTCGTTTTTTTTCTTTTTTCGCCTTCGCCTCAAAAGTTACGTTTGTATATTCTTTGACCATTGTTGTTTGTTGTTTATGTTACCTCGATTGTTTATGAATCGATTCATCAAGCTACGATTCGAATCGATTTAAAAATCGATCTTTTACGGAAAGAATCGCCATCCCTAAGTTGCGGTATTGCTAAAAACTCAGACTAAGGGTAAAGCATTGCTGTGAGTTGAACACTATCATCAAAGTATTTGTACGGTAAAGCCGGGCCAAACATTCAATGTTACACGGTTGAACGTAATAGCGAAAACGTAATTTTGTTACTCGAACTGCGAGGAGGGCAATCACCCCGCTTGTAGATTCAATGTTATCTAGAATTAGGTCTCGGTGGAGCGTGCAGTCTCCACTTTTATCGGTGTATGCTAATAGGTTGTGTAGGGCTGTGGACAATATTTAAGTTTACCCCAAGGCACCTTGGAGGGTAAGTTTACACGTTAAACTGTGGGTTAATTGCGAAAGTGTACCCGGCGCAATGGCGGTCTGTCGAACACCGTGCGCTGCGGTTAAATACAAAGACAAAACGCTTATTTAGACAAATATAGGTACATATATAGAGTTGTTACAATAATTGATTTAGATCAGATCAATCTATACTTACCATTTTTAGGTATGCAAATATTAAGGACATACAAATTAACAAATAAATGAAAGTTTATTAATAACTAAATTACATTAAATAGGATCATGTAACCTGATCTTAGAATTCCAGGTCATCTTTAGTCAATGAATGAGATTAGACTGAGAGTATCCTAAAATACTGATGAATAGATAATATAAAGATTCGATTCGATCAGATAACATTTCTTCTCCATTTGAGGTTGGATATGGGTGTTCATAGATTTTATGTTCTTACCACTAGGCTTAGTGGACCATGCAGCCTCCACTTTTATCGTTGTAAAATGCTAATGGACTTTATAGATCGCCTGCAAACTTTTCCGCTGGAAAGAAGTGAAGCCAAGTAGAAAAATCCTACGTTAACCTCCAACTGTAACAGCGTATATTACAAAGGGATCGAGTTGTTTCTTCACCTATTGGATTGTTCTATCCACTGACTTACTGTAGACTTGTCTTTTTTATATTTTACTGTGTACACCTTGTTACTCGTTGCATTATATTTTATGATGCATTTTCACTCATATTTTAAATAAAAAAAATACTATTTAACAAAAAAAAATATTCTCAGAAAATGTAATGTTTATTTTGAGTTTGGTTATGAAACAATTTGATTTGCTTTAAAAAAATTTAAACTCTTAATTTTAAAAACGAAATGGTGATCAATTTCTTACCAATTTTTAACTAGATAGATAAATATATCAGACGTATAAATACTGTTTTATATTAACTACTCAGAACTTACTTGTTCTTCAAAAATGAACTATTATAACTAACTCAAGGTTGCTATTAGATCAACACAAAATGATCGGTAAATGCAAAGGAAGAGTATAACTCCACTAATGTTATTTTTTAATTGCATAAAGTAAAACTTATAACATACTTATAAGACATAAATCATTGTTCTGAGATGCAAAGGAATTAACCTCTTCTGAACGATGAAAAATGTCTTGTCAAATCTAATTCGGTTGCGATACTAAACAAACGGAGATTGATTGGCGTTGCCGGCAAAGGCGTGCTGTGCATACGTACATACAGTACGAGTACGTAGGCACGGCGAGTGCACTCTCGCTACACACTGATGCAGCGAGGTTCAACGGAACCGGCCAAGGTTGTTGCTAAGAGCCGCCACCGCGTAGGGCTGATATCGCCGGTGTTTCATAATTTACAAAACGTCGTTTTGCTCGCGAACAGTTAAACTTCGAGAAAAGAATAAGGAAAGAAAAGAAAAGAAAAGAAAAGAAAAGAAAAGAAAAGAAAAGAAAGAAACGAAAAGAAAAGAAAAGAAAAGAAAAGAAAAGAAAAAAAGACAAGAAAATAAAGTCTTGTCTAGATTAGAACGATTTCGACCAAATTACTGAAAATTGTAATAATAGTTTGAGCTTTGTTGGTGAACTATAGTAAAAATTATTTTAAGAAAAATACATTATTACATACATTTCGTAAATTTATCATTATGTTTTTATAATAGCGAAAGGCCATAAACCTATGACGTGTTATGGTTGACATATACCCGTTTACTATTCATTCACTATAAAAAATCACGCCCTTTTGTTATTAATTTATTATAAAAATTTTATAAAAATCTGTTACAATTAATAGCCAACCCTAATCCTTCCCTGCTATAAGCAGAAGGTCGTAAGCGGGCTTTATGCGAGCTTACGTGTTCACTGTTACAACTTACAGCGTAGCTCGAGGAGCTTTCGTCTCGGGAGCTTTTTAAATTAATAACAGTCTCGAGCACCGTGCTTTAGATCTATGAGGGAGTATACAATCCGCAACGCATAATGTTTATTTTATATTTTGTGTAAATAATTTTGTTTGGGTTGATGGGAACATTACGTTGATAGCTTTCAAAGGTTTCAAAGATATTTAAGAGGCATTTGTGTAATGTACCGAATTAAAAATGTTAGAAGCCCTCATTAAGGCCGTTGCTAAATGTTTTTTTTACATTACCCTATTAGATGAATAAGTAAGCACTGATCTAATGATAATCTTAGATAATGTTTTTGGTATTTTGAAATAGACTATGTTCTTACGACAACGATTATCGTAATTATAGAAAAATGGTTCGCTGAGTAATTTTTATCCTCTTAAAAGTAGGGTGTTATAAATGTCACCCCTTCGCAAAGTCCTTTGAAGTTTTATTGCAAAAAGTATTTTTGTAGTAAATGAGGAATCACGTATTTTTACATCTTTTACATTTTTCTATTACTTTATTATAGTATCTGAGATAGCTGGGGCATTTCTTCAGTTAGACGGCCAAGACACCTATCCATGGATAATAAGAATCCTTATAAGTCTATAAGGATAAAGAGAGCTTTAAAAGATAGGCATCGGCCTTGTTCATCGGAACATAATAAGAAAAGACCTATAATAAGAAAATACCTATAATAAAAACAGACTTTTTTAATTCTATAGTGTCAATTTCAATTAACTTAATAACTTAATTCATGGCACGTATAACGAACGATGTCTCAGATGGCGGTCTGGACCTTCAATTATTAATTTAAAATGAATGAATGTATGAATAAATCATGTATTTAAATGCGAAGGTGTTGCTGCGCCGCCATCTTTCTTTATTTTCCGTTAAGTTATGGAATTGGATTATGTAAAGCGTTAGTTGTGAATGGATTAATTTTAAAAGAATTAATGCTCTTGTATAATTGGATGGAGAATTAATTGAATGGAGTCGCATAATTGGATAGAAAATACCGATTTTATTTTATGTCGTTACTGTGTTCCTTAAACCATTTCCGCGCGTAAAGTTATATTTTTACACCTTCATTATGACAAGTTTATATTAGTCATGCAATAAAAGAGCTATAAAATACTCTTGTCTTAGGTTAGCTAAATATGTAGGTACAGCACCATCGCGCCGCTAACTTCACGTCGTGGGATAAAAGGCTACTGAAGCCACACGTATCTTAATGTAATATTTCAATGTTTTCTGGTCATTGCCGCCCATGCCAAAAACTACCTCAGACGGGATCGAAAGAAAATGCGATACTACATCACTAGGCACCTCTTTGCCTCCATGGCAATCGATGATCAAAAAAATTAGGTAACAATCCATTCTGAAAACATAAACACCTTGCTCGAAAACAAATCTTACCTCCAAAACCAGAATTGCAAATCAAATCACGACTCGAATTTATTAACTCGACAACGGGATTCGAAAACCAATACCTACAAATTTGTTCGCAAACAACACAAACAAACCAAGAGAAAGATAATGTATGCAAAACGTATTGTAAACAGCGATACCAATAGGAAAACTGGGGCGAAATCGTGCGTGAATAAATAAACAGATATTTGGGTGGAGATATTAAACGGAGAATAAATCATTGATTCATGTTAAGCTGAGGAGTACAAGCCGCTTTAGTCCTTGTACATACTCCATTTAGGGGAGGCCCATGTCCAGCAATAAATATATATATCAGTAACCCTTTAGTGCATGCCACTCTGGGATTCGAACCCGCCCGGACCCCTCGGTTCGAGGTCGAATTCTAATCTATCACCGCTATACCATACCTACCAACTAAGTATACCTAATTGCGTTATTACTAGCTCATGATTTTAAAAGAGTGCCCGGAGTTTTTTTCCGCCCGCTTTTTTCTCCTGGTCTACGTTTAGCCTGAGGGGCACCGAAAGCGGATGTTAGATGTAAGATAATATTCTATCATGTATGACGTTCATTAAGTGTACACAACTCGTACCTGACAATGAATAAAAGACTTTGATTTTGATTTCATAAGTTTTCATAGTCTCTAAAAAAGCTCCTTTGTTTCAGAGGCATGCATACACCCATGTATAACGAAACATAGATAATACATATAGGAGCGTAGGTTTTCATAGTCTCTACGCTGTCAAAAAAAGCTCCTTTGTTTCAGAGGCATGCATACACCCATGTATAACGAAACATAGATATACATATAGGAGCGGTTTGCACCCTTTGTGTCTCCCTTTACTTTTGACGTGACTTCTAAAAAGTGGCGCCAAATTGCCGACAAACCTTTCACTGACCGCCCGTTTGCACACTCGCGTAGGGAAGTAAATTTTCATTTACGAATTCCTCTTGAACGGACTCTCGACACGTATACTCGTACCTGGGGCCCGATTCTGTATGACCATTCACACTCGTATCGCGGCAATGTCGTGTCTTGCCCGTGATAAAAAGTCACAAAAGGCTTAAAAGTCAAATATCGTGACAATCTATAGTGTGCCTTATAGAAAGGACAATAAGGTTCCTTGTCTTGCCGAGTTCATGAAATGACATACGGTTGGATGACACACGATATCGGCACGAAATCTGAATGGTCATACAGAATAAGCCCCCTGGATGGTCGTACAATGAGGGGTTTGGCGATAGACGATGGACCATTTTAGTAGATGGACGACCTCGTTTTCAAAAAAATTGGACCGAAGTAATGTCGAATTGATTTGAAAAAAATTTGGAGATTTTTGTTTTAAGACTCAAAATTATAACCTTACCAACATATTTTTCCAAAGTGTTATCGTTTTTTTACTATGATGAGCCTAAACCGCATTGGCTTTTTATTTTCTTAGAAAAAGTTGAGCCTTCTTTTACTTTTTTTAGTTTATTATCGCTTCGTCTGCTCATATGTATGTCTTTAGTTAAATGGCACATGTATACGAAATAACAATTTCATCGCCTTGACAAATAAGTGGATATTATGTTTTTCATGTTTTCTATTGCTTAGGCCAATTTTGTTTGATAACCGTCGTAGTTGTACATCAAAAGATCTGTATTACAGCAAGGTGATTTTTTTTAAATTTATTTTTTCCGATGTAACAAGTACCTTAAGCAACCATTTTATTTGGATTGTAAAAACGACGCCAAGTTGCGCCGTCATCAAATTACTTTAGAAAAGTGCTCTTCGCCTGAGAGCCAGGCCGGTGCTTGTTTAAGCCCGCTCAGAATTACCAATTTGTAAATGTACAGTTAAGTCAAAAAGCCGCTTTTATTTCGGAGGTAAATGCTCGTGTTTTATTGTTTTTTTATCTCAGTTCCATTGTGAAATCTTTAAAATATACCTATAATATACGTCTTTGTAAAGAATTATTAATAGTTATTTGACATTCTGTAGTTATTTTTATAATACATAAACACAAGTTATCATCGTTTTATAGATTACAGTAGTTATTTAAAAAAACTTCTTGTAGTACCATTTAACCTTGTTAAGAACGTTGAACATGATCAATGATCATATTCGTATTATTATGAAGTGTAGGTACCTTAATGATTGTATGATTTTATTACCATCATATCTATATCTATACTAATATTATAAAGAGGAAACATTTGTATTTTTGTATGTTTGTAACGAATAAACTCAAAAACTACTGGGCCGATTTCAAAAATTCTTTCACCATTGGAAAGCTACATTCAGCCTGAGTAAATTATTAAATAAAAATAAAAAAAATAAAAAAAAATCATTGGCAGAGCGAAGCCTGCTGGGTCAGCTAGTTTATTATAATATCCTCTAATCATAATCTGAGAAAAACATAGTTACACAACACAGGTAATTTATGATCAATCGGTTAAAATGTTATCGAAAAAAACGCTCAGCACATTGTACGATAGTACCTATCTAATATTCTGCATAAAACTACTTTGAAAATCTGTTTTGAATGGACCATTTATTGTTATCAGATGGACTGCACGGTGTTTTCCGCAAACGCCGTTACCCTAGGTTAGGCTAACGGTAAAGTATTGCAACCTGATCTCCTATCTAAATCCGTCTAAATGCTTCCGGTATACTTCTATACGGTATACCTTACATCAGTGTTTCTCAAAGTGGGGTACGCGTACGTGGGTTCGCCAGTTATTTTGTACGATAAGTTGAATATAAATTTAAATTGAGAAATGTTGTCTTTATTTGCGACAACAACAAACCAGCCCATCACATTCATTTAAGTAGTTATTTATGTTATTTTTTTGTAATAATGGTCATATTTATTTTATTAAAAAAAGAAATACAAAAGAGTTCTATATCTTTCTAAAAGAAATATCATATGTTTTCCCATTCCAAACATGTTATTATTATGTATCTATAGCGGTTTTGTGTTTTTTACAGAATGTTGCGCATCTACTCGTATAGACTGTGTTTTAGAAAAGAATACACCGTGGTCTTTTTTAGTCTAATAGGGGTATGTGAAACGATAATATTGAGAAGCCCCGCCTTCCACGATACCGTATACTGTACACGGTGCACACGAAAACCGATGGAATCATTATCAAATAGCATCGGTGACCCTTCCGATATCGGATAAAACCACAACGGTAAACAGGACACCAATAGATATGTGTAATTCAAACAGTAGCAAATCCGGATTATGGCGACCTCCGGGGTCAGATTATCGGATTCGGGCGTTTGATTGCAAAATCGTAGTTGTTTTGTGTTTTATTTTATTTAAAACATTGCCTTATCTCTTATATTATTTTAGACTTTGCAATGGATACATGAAACAAAGTATTTTTATAAGAGGAAAATTATTATATTGTCTTCTAGCAATGCTTCTATAACTAACTACCTGCCAGTAACCCATTAATAACCCACTACCGGGTCGGGTCTCCTTCTCGTAACGAGAGGGATGTAGGCCTTAGTCCACCACGCTGGCCTACTGCGGGTTGGTGGACTTCACATACCTTTGAGAACACTTTTTTTTGTGAACTCTGAGGCATGCAGGTTTCCTCACGATGTTTTCCTTCACCGCAACAGCAGGTGATATTTAATTTTATAAAGCGCATATAACTTTTTTACAAAGTCATTGGCGCGTGCCACTGGGATTCGAACCCGATTCGAGGTCGAATTCTAAGCCACTGGACTATCACCGCTATTACTATATATTTTAGACTGTGCACACTGCACATGCATCCAATCTCTAAAAGGTCCAAAAAGTTATTGGTTGTTAAATGCACGCGTGGATTGCACGTGATTTGATTAAACTTACAATAGGAAAGTACGAACGTGCATATGAAACAGAGAATAAGGATAAATAGATATAGTAAGTTTACTTCGTTAATAGAGAAAAAAAGAGTCTACCTAGCTAGGTACTCTACATTAATTACATAACCCGCGCGTAATCAACTCGAACTTGGCCTACACACCGCCGCGCGTTCAGATAAGCTATCTATGCGTTATGAATTGCATCCGTTTCCGTCCAGAATATTGCACTATAAATAACAGTTTCAAGAGCTTATATTAGGTCTGAGAATTATTCAAAGAACATAATTATAACAAAATATAAGATGTGATTCTTACCATGGAAATTTAAACTGAAGAGTAAAAACAACGGGTTGCACTCCGGGAGTGCCGGCAGAAGGGAAGTCTTAAAGATGTGTTTTCTTGGTTATTTGGACGACAGTCCAATTAAAACACTATTCAATGACCGTTACTCAATAATATTCGTGTACAAAATATTCGTGTAACGCGTGAAACATCATTTATTTATATAATTCTAAATGCAATTAATTTACCTAGAGCCTGCCTCAATATTTCACTGTCACGAAACTGGGACACAGATAAATGATGTCATTATCTCAGGCAAAAAGCCTTTCTTATATGGTTTCAGCTTAACAAAGATAACTGTTGATACTTCACCAGCTTTCTATTTGTCAGTTATAGGATCTTTTTAATTTAAATCCTCCGAATTATAACTATGTATAGTATAGGGACTATACTATGTCAGTAAAATTTACTCTATACATGAAAATGTTTAAAATTAAACCGTATTACATATTATTATACCTACTACAAAAAAAGGGAATATGGTTCAATAGAAAAATCAAATCTTAAAGGGACTCGCTTTTAATTTTTCAACGTTTTAGGGACTCAATAGTAGGAACATTACCCTAACACTTGGGCAAAGATGTAACTTCTTGTTACAAAAAGTGAATAAACATAATAAAATTCCCTGAATAAAAAAATATTTGAAGTGTCCCATTTTTAATATCCTGACACGCTATCCTGACGCAGAAAAGTCTAATTCACCAACAAGAATCAAATAAAAATGACTAGGCTGATAATTTACATAAAACACGCATCCATTCCCGACAACTCAGACAGACAGACTGTTCCCACTGTTCCCAATGATTAGAGATCGTAATGAACCGGAAGTACACGGGAATCGTTTCCCGTGGCTGTCGGCATTAATCTCCTTCCTGTCATGCAGACGAATCAAGATAATCGTAATAAATATTACAAGTATATCTCTGAATTTCCATTGATTTGCTGGTTCATTAACAAGTCTTTAAATTACCCACCGCAGGATCGAGTCTCCTCTCAAAATGAGAAGAATGTAGGTGTTAGTCCACCACGCTGGCCTAATGCGAGGTGAAGGACTACACATGCCTTTAAGAACATTGGAGAACTGTCAGGCATGCACGATCGCTTCCTATCAGGAGATCTTCTACCAGACAAGGTAATCCGGGAAGCGGCCGTGCTCAGATTACATACGTCATTTTGGAGTTTTCTATATGTATATGTACTCGTATACCGATGTAAAAAAACTTTGATAGCGTGATTTAGTTTAAATGTTCCTGGTTTATCAACAATGAAAAGTTTGAAATACATTTTTGATAAAGAATACATCTGCCCAAGGAGAAAGACATGACTGGTACAATTTATGATAATAATAATTGTGGGTTATTAAAGATCGTAATGGACCGGAAGTAACCGGGCATTGTTTCCCTTGGATGTCATTAATCTGCGTCCTCCCGGCTGTATGCTCAAGATATTAAGTACATATAATAGTAATAAATACAAATATACATTATCTTTTTTGTTAAGAACAAAAATAATTTTATAACTTCATTGTAATAATTCTGTACCCAGTACCAAAGTGATTTTGAAAAGAAATGAATAATACAGAAATTATAATTAATTTAAATACACATTTACACATTACTACTTGTTTTGATACGTCCAGCCCAGTCTTTTACAAAGAAAACCTAAAAATAAAAACCTAAAAATGTCGTATATTTGAGTACAAAAATTAAAATGTCGTACGTAATTGAGCATATATACTCGTACAAATAAAACTTAATTTTTGTTTTCAATAACATCCCTTTGATTGTATTACCGTCTACAAGGATATGTCTGAATTTCACGCTGACGAACCCCGTGTACTAATTGACACGTCACACGTAAAAGTTGCTCGTACGACATCGTCATTTTGTCACATGTCAGTGCGTATTTCAATTAGGACAGCTTCATATAGAGCCTTGTGTTAAAGTTTTATCGTGTTTGTTGGTCGGTCGGTTGTGTCAGCCAATTAGGAGAAGGCCAAAGCCATGGCTTACACCATTAAATGCCTTTTTTAATCAACAACGGAATAATTCCACACGATGATTCACAAAACAAATAATTTCCTCGTCACGCCTAGTTTAGCTAATAGGTCGACATTTTTTCCGTGGCTTTTTTACCCGGCTCCACAGGAAACTGATTTAGCGACATCCGTTTTTAGCGAATGGCTCCCTCTCGCATGCAGCCGACCTCGTTTCTAGGTCAAAGGGCGATATACGGAGCGATGAACGAGCGATGTTAGTATGTAGAAAATACGAAGCGTTAAAATAAATTAACTCAATTCTTTTTGTCTGTGGCCCATTAATGACCCACTCCACGTCTCCTTTCACTACTAAAACAACATCTTTAACAAATACTAAACGTTTATTTGCACAAAAATAGTTATAAATTCTCTGCATTGGTATTTAAGTTGTATTTATTTATATTTCTTTGCAATAATCCGCACACGTGGAATTTGTTTTGGTATGGACCCACCACCCTCCCTTATCTCCGAGTAGGTATACCATAACAACTTATTCCAATAGCACACGACACGTGTTAGGCATGTGGACTCGACAACTAACCGTTGTAGCAAACCGTTGCTTTGTAGAATGATAAAATCTGTTTGATACTCCCCCCTATTTTAAGACAAAACCCATACCCAAATTGCCCATTGGGATATCAAAACCAGTCGAACATAAAACCTCCTCTCTTTTAAAGTCGCTTAATGATTACAGTCAGCCAAGACCATTACATTCAGTCACTCACACTAAAACCCAACGACAATTCCCAAAAAACCTCGCTCCGTGCAAAAAATTCCGGCTGAGAAGAAAAAACAAAAGAGGAAGGTATAATTAATGTTTTTTTTAACGAATGCCTCCCTTCCGCATAGCGCCGCCCAAGTTTATAGGTCAAAGGGCGTCACACGGGTGTAGGCGATCCCTCACGTAAGTCTGTGACGTGGATGGATATTTATAACTTACGATACGACGCGTTTCGCGTTTGAAGACGTATTTTTATTAGTTCACGACACGACGTCATTTTCTCCTTTACAGATTTCTGATCAAATGTCTCTACGTATGCGTTTTCTGTTTTAAATTTATATAAAACACATGCATATAATTATGCAACCCATGTTTTTTTTGCATCAGCATTCTTATCGCTGTGCCCAATGTTTTTTAATGTATAGTGTAATAAGTTTAAAAAATGATTAATAGTTTTTGTCATCATCAATAGAACCTGTGTTCGATTGCTCGCTATTCGATCGCTACGTTCTTTTTTTTCTAACAGCCCTTCGTTGCTCCCTCCCTTCATTGCTGGACATCGGCATTCCCTAATTAATGCCACTCCGCTCAGTCCTGCGCCCTTTGAATCCAACATCCCTTTGTTTCCCGTTGTCTTCTTCAGGGCATCAGCTCAATTGGTCGGAGGGCGGCCTGTACTCATTTTGCCGAGATGTGGTCTCCATTCGAGGACCTTCCTTCCCCACCGCTTATCAGACGTCACCTTCGAATAATGAGGCCACCCTTTCCCACTTCAGTTTGGCAGCTTTGAAGGCTGTGTCGGTTACAGTTGTCTACGAATTCTACGATCGATAGTTTTTTATAAAGAAAATTCAATAAAAAAAGAACTTAGAATTCGGTCGCGACGTGATCGTGTCGTGAGGTGTAAGTGCTTATAAAATAACTCACATTAATGTTACATGTGGGTTACATCGTTGTGACGGGAGCTTCGGATCGATAAGACCTCCTTATACGAAGCTAGGTTCGGCTTGCGGCTTCGTCCACATAGCCTTAAGAGTTCGATAGTTAGACCAATGGACGACGTAGGTACATTGACTGACGAACCAATCGCGTGAACCAACAGCGCAGTCAACGTCAAACCGACCAATAAAGATTGTGCTCACGACTCGTGCTAACCACTTCAATCGTAATAAATAAACAACGATTCACACTCATAGCCCCACATTAGGATTCCCCGTGTCGTGGATACCATGGACACATACAAGACAGACCAGAAACAGATTCAAATTCATCATTCAAATCTCTGCTCTGCTGGGAATCGAACCCAGGACCTTCCGCGCAGCGCACCTTCGAATAATAATATAATCTTTGAAGGTGTAAGAGTAATAATTACTTCTTTCATTCTTTTACAAGTACTTTTACATTAAATTACACATTCTACTAAAAACATCGATAAATTAAAGCTTAAATTAAACATACATATTTAATTTTGTACGACACATTTAATTTAAGTACCTACCTAGTAAATATTTAATTTCAGGCCACATGTACCTACCTAAATGTCAGAGTTGTTTCTCGATCACCCAATATGAATAATAAAGCATCCCCAAATTGGTGTATTGGCCTTGAACTCCTGCCACCCCTAAATCTACAACGATAGGTACCTACGAAGATATTTACATTAACCTTAGGGCAAAGAAATGTTTCTTTATCCGCAACAAATCGTAACAAATTTTGGGATTTTTTCCACACTCTGTTTTTATAGTAATTGAGTAGCAAAAGGGCATACAAGCAACCTGATGTCAAGTGGTCGCTGCAGCACCCGCATCCGACCTCAAATAGAGCAGAAATCAAAGACGAAGTAAAGTATCTGAGGTTGTATGCTTTGCCTCTCATAAGGACTAAGATGTTCCCTCAAATAAAGTATCCCTGACAACCACACCTCCCCAGCCGGAACACAAGACAAGAACATGCTGCTTTACGACGGGTTAAGAGGCTGGCGGTAAGGTACCTCCACGGACGAGCTATGGCTCTACTCTACCATCTAAAAGACGCTCACAGTCCCTCTACTCACTTCTTTATTCTATGCGCAGAACGGAATAAAAGTTCGATTCAAGTCACCCGTTCGTGCCTACGAGTATAGTATAAATATACTACATCAGAGTACAACGTATCTTTCTCTCTGTGAAGTGCCGTTGGAAGATCGATAAAGAACCACAGGGATATACCTATGTATATGGTGATGTATACTCGTGCGTATCTACAGTTGTTAGCTTGTGTTCACACGAGGAGATACAACGTTGCTACAAAGTGAGAATAGAAAATAATAGAAGTTTGTTTGAAGACTTGCTCTCCCGACACACTGCGTTCTGTCAAATGTCATGTCAGTACCCATTAATGACCCACTACAGGGTCGGGTCTCCTCTCACAATGAGAAGGATGTAGGCCTTAGTCCACCACGCTGGCCTACTGCGGGTTGGTGGACTTCTTGCATGCCTTTGAGAATATATTTTTTTTGTGAACTCTCAGGCATGCAGGTTTCCTCACGATGTTTTCCTTCACCGTAACAGCAGGTGATATTTAATTTCATAAATGGCACATAACTTTTATTACAAAGTCATTGGTGCGTGCCACTGGGATTCGAACCCGGATCCCTCGATTCGAGGTCGAATTCTAAGCCACTGGGCTATCACCGCTGCAAATCTTTAGCAAATGTTCAAAGCATGTAGCATGCAAATGTTCTGTCAAATATTTAGTATAAACTTTCCTTGGACTTATATGATCATATCGAAACTAAAGTGAGTCAAATCGGTCTAGCCATTCTAGGGTTTTAGCGAGACTAACGAACAGTGATTCATTTTTATTACTAAATATAGATTTTTTTTATTGAAGAACACACTTGCTCTGTATTTAAGCTTAAAGTAATGACAACTTGTGCTAATTCGCAATGGCCTGATGTCGGTTCGTGGACTTCATATTTAAATCCTTTCAGAACATTATTGAAAACTCTCCTGTTCCCCTTTGTTACAACACTACCTTTCTATAAAGGAAATAAATCGATAACAATATTGTCTCCTCCCTATGTCTCGTCTCTCAAGCACCACCCCACACGTTACACAACTCGAGACGACGAATTAATCAATTACGCAATTGCATTGCGCGCTCGTTAGCGGAGCCGTAATCCGGTTTGGAACATGTGCGGCAATGTACGTGACATAACAATATGGTTTATACGAGTATGTCGCGCACTGTCTATCGTATTTGTTGTAGAGGTTTGTGGGTGTGTAGGCCGCGCTTTTGAACGCGTTTTCGCACGAATTTCACACATGTGTGTACCGTACGTATATACGCTGACCTTAGAAGTACTAGTTTGGAGTTAGTCGTACGTACGACTTTAGCTTTTATTAGTCCTGTCTGTTTGGAATACTCTTGATTTTAAACAACTTCTATGATAATTAATAGTATTATCTTGGATTTTATGGTGAGGAGCATAGTCATATGAAGAGCAAACAAATATTGCGTCTCATATACCTACGTAGATAGGGACAGACGTCTACATTCGGAGTTCGGACCCCAGTTCATATTGGAAACAACACACATCGTTGAGATGTGAAGATAAACAATTGATATGCCCGCATGCCGAAACAAAAGGGTTGAGTGCGCTTCCGCGACTGAATGCAACGGAATCTTTTGACTCTTTTTCAATGACGTAGTGGCAGTTTGGATTTTTATTTGTCTTATATTACGATTAATACGTGAAGCAAAAATTTTGTGTACAATTTACCGCTTACCACGCGAACGCTGCAGTTTGAAATTTGGCACAATTAAAGTTTATATGGAAAAGAATGTACCTACTCTGAATTTATTCATTTACTAGCGATTTCGTTAGCGGCCATAAAGAATTAAAGATATTCTCAATGAAAATCTTATAATTAATTTGGTTTCTAAATTACACGCAAATCCGTCTGTTTTTGTTGTAAAAGAGCAACGATTTTATTCATCTAACCTCTCAGATGTTTGCGAGAAATTTATGCGAGTAGCGGTTGGATAAATTATGTACGAGTATCTGATTAAACCCTCGGTATTTTTTTCCTGAAATTATTTATATAAAACGGAGTGCACTTGGTTATGTAACATCAGGTGACCGATAAATAAGTAAGGGTTATAAGTATGACATACATTATAACACCGGCCCAACATAAAACAAAGCTACCGGAAAATCTGAAAAAGCATCCTAATCAAATAACGTGAGACAATAAAATAAACATTTGCCTCGCGCCGGGGGCCCTAATTATTTATGTATCGTGAAGGCAATAAAACCAATTAGTGTTAGGAGGGGATATAAAAAGCCGCCCAGGGGTGGCACGGGGAGAACACCCCTAAAGAACACCCCGTGCGTGGATGTTTCCGGCGACCGATTAGATTTTGAACCATATTTACGACAGATAATACCTAGGTGTTTTGATGTTATCTATGACGTAAGAAAACCATATAAATGTGCATACAATTGTTTTCTTACATAACGATCAAAATATGTTTTTAACGTACCAAAATAGAAGAAACGTCCTTTTAAATAACCTCCACCTTCTTTCAAGTCGGTTAATGGAAATTTCAACTCAGTAGGTATCCTTAGTCTGAGTTTTAGCAATGCCGCTACTACACGATATATCGTGTTTCGATAATCGTTTTTTTCGACACTGACATACAACAACAAATGTATGCAATGAGTTTGTTGTACGAATAACTTTTGCTTACGATATGGCAATTAGAACACGGGAGATAAATATGTCTGGATGTTTGAGATGTATTTCACATATAAACAAACTCAAAATGAAAATAAATTATTTTTGTGTTATGAAAATATCGTGGGCAGAAGAAAAACAAGTACAAAATACCTTGGTTACGTAACCGTCTACGAAAAGCTTTTGATTAAATTTATCGGTAAACATAAAGCTATGAAAAAAGACGATATTTCTGAAAGCTTTAGATCCTTTTGTGTATACATATAATTAGGGAGCTTACGCCTATACTTGTTTACGTATTTACCAAAGCAAATTATATAAGTTATATGTTTTTGTGAAGCAGACTTTTTCTTTTGAGTGTTTTTCTTTTCATAAGTGTTCTTGTGAAGTCTGAAGATCTTCGATCAACAATACACTAGATATCGGGTCACGTACAAAATCAAAACTTATACTGTCCGGTCTGTCCGCGTGAATACATACTTATACATCTTCATTTGTTTACTAACGAAATAAGACAAACGTTTTAAAACAGTTTTAAGTTCAACCTAATTACAACCATGACGCCTAGCAATAAGGTAGCAAATCTTCAAAATATTCTTTTTCTTACAATCATTCGTCACGAAAAACGAGCAAAGCAATAAATTACTCCCGTCACTTAGAAATGAAAAGACATAAGTTAAACAACATTTTATGTGAAATCAACCTTAATGAGCTATAAATAAAGTACTTTTTCCCGTTATTACCTTGCGAGTTACATCGTTTGGTTTCGTTTCAGTTTGCTTCCTCAAATTTAACTACAGAAGGTATGGAGTCGCGTTGAACACTAAAATAATTTATTATATGCACGAAAGTTTAGTTAAAATTATTTATATTTTGGGCATCTACGAGTATGCTTGATAGTATACATACATATATGTTATTTTGTTACCGTTTTGTTATGTGTATGTTTATTTATGTGTGTGTATTGTTGATCGAAGCTGAAGATGGAAAGCGATCAATTAAATGGAGAAAAAGAAATAAGCGTTTTTCCCTTGGTCCTGGATACTTATTTATACACATATTCTCACATCTTACTCGTAGGCATAGTCCGACCGGAATTTTTGCACCCCTCGCAATGTTGCGGAAAAATTAATAATTTTTTTTGTGGCAATGAGCCTTCGATCAACAATACACCAATGAGCGGACAAAACTCGACATCGACGTTAGAACAACAGATATTGGTGTGGCCACATAAAAAATGTAGCGCCGCCTCTAAAAGACATTTAATGATGGTAAGAAATAACATTAAAAAATATGACACCCTCTAAACAAAAAGATATAACGACAAGTTGTGTGCAATGCCCTCTAAAACAAAGCAATATAATAAAAGCGTATTTTGTATGGGGCCAAAAATATACAACAACTTGCCTAACTCACTAAATAGTCATACCACATTTGATTTTAAACGAAAATTAAAAATGTTTCTCTCCGAAAAAGCATACTATTCGGTTGCGGAATTCATTAATGAAAAAAATTAAATCGGTATTGTATGAATAGGGATGATGACTAATTTTCAAAATCTCTTCTATGATTTTCAGAAGTTTCTACCTATTATGTCTAAAATATATCATATTTCTGAAGAAAATTAAGGTTTTTGTGCAATAAAAGTACATTTAAATTTTAAGTTTCAAATTCATTCCAAAACGCTCGCCGGTGTCATGGCGTCTGTCATTGCGTTACGGCTCAGTAAAAAATGCAGAGATCGCATATACGCTTAAACGAAACAAAATGACTTTTACTAAGACGTGACGTAAATTGACGTAATTGGATCTGATGGGTGTTTAAGCTATCATGGTGGATTGTTGTATTTTGTAGATTTATTTTAACATATAAATTATTAATCTCGACATTAATAAGAGAATAAAAACATGTTTCAGAATCTTTGAATCCTATTTCATTAGATCAGATAAATATTTTGGCGATACTTGATTACTGTCATTATGCCCATTGTCAATTCTATTAAATTGAATGTGGAAAACGCGCGTCTAAACAAATAAAGTATACTAAAACCTGTGTCGAGAGTTTTTCCTGCGGCTTTTTCTCCCTTTACCCAGCGATGGGTGGCACATAGGCATTCGATGAGTTCGATTAGGTAAAATTATAACTAAATAATATAAAAATAATGAATATACTTGGATAAATTGACAAATAAATTGTACAAAACATATCAATCAAATTGTGTATTAGTAATAAGTTTTAATATTGTAAAAGTTTTAATTTGTATTAAGTACTAACAGTCATTTGTAGTAGTAGTTTTATATGTTTATTTTTACTTTTAGAATTTGCATACCTGAAAAGGTATGCAATAACTAACCCAAATTCGTGTAAATAAATGATTTTCATTTCATTTCATTTCATTACAGTTTTTTTCGATTTACAAAGGTTTTTCGCCATTTAAGCGGTAATAAACTTTTTATTTATTTATTTTATACCAAAATCGACGTTACTGTATCTTGCTATACATGTACCTATATTTGTGCCGTTATGATTTTATGTTATTATTTATTTACTTTTATTATTATTATTTACGTCATGTATGTATAGGGATGTAAGGACCTTCGCTGCCAGATAGCTGATGTAATAAGGAGTAACTTAGCCTAGTTTTATTTAACGCGGCCACGCGGCCGACGTCGCGGGCATAGCTAGTAGTAGGGGAGACCGGGTACAAAAGTAACACTTTATACTTTGACCTTGATTTATGGCTAGGTTTTAATATTGTCATCAAATGAATATAACCATATATAAATTTAGTTTATGTTTTTTACACTAGTAGCTTGATTTATGTTGTTATGGTGTGTTTTATATGAATAACAGACAGTTGAAAAAAAATCGTCAGTTGTTACTTAATTGTTATTAACAATTATTTATTCAAAGACTTTGCTTATTACAAACTATCATGTTTGGTCTTGGAATCGGTTCATGGGAATACGAAAAAAGGAGTTATGACCTCGAAGCCCGCGCCAGATTTGTTGCATGAGGAGATCTCAAAAAGAGGCTCGGGTGTCGTTTTAAAAACCCGTCAACCACTTCTTACCAGCCATTTGACTGGCGTGACACCTTTCATAAAATGTTTTTCCAATTTAAACGCCAACTCGTATGCCAGTTTACGTACTTCAGATGGAGATAACCCAAAATAAACTCTCGAGCACTCGATTAAATAGTCGCGTAGATGACTTTCCTCGTGAATTTTAAAACTCAATTTACGCAACGGTAGCACACAACTGCGTTAGTATTTCCTGCTTTTAATTTTTTTATAAATCTGTATAATGTTACATAGCAAAGATGATATTTCTTAGCCAGGGCTCTAATTTTTGCACCATCTCTGAAATGCTCTTCAGCCGCTTTTCTATACATTTCTGTGTCGGTAGTTCCTCGTGCAGTAGTTCTTATGCGTTGTCGCGGCATTCTGTCGGAGTACTGACACACAAATAAAAATTATATAGAAAATTAAAAAAGTTGCATGTTACTTTTGTACCCATAGGACTATGTTACTTTTGTACCCTTCCTCATTTTTGTTGAAACGTGAAATATAACTTTAAAACGGAACGTGCTAGACAAAAACGCAGTTAAACAATGTACAATCAATCTAATCAAAAATGGATATGCAAACATTCAAAATACTATCATCCTTTTAGGACTACGTAAACATTAAATAAGAAAACATCAAAAAACTTACTTTTGGTTTGTAAAAACACTTAGCATCCTCTCACACAACTTAACAGCTCGTGGCACATGCTACGATTATATGCAAGTGAGGGTGGCGCTCTGGGCTATCGCCTGACGGCGGCGAAGCGGTCTTGGCCTATTGAATAGATCTAGAGAGCATTTGTTACTTTCGACCCGCCGTTACTTTTGTACCCGGTCTCCCCTACATAAGGCACATAATTCCCGTCTTATTGAAATCGGCTTAATTCACATGGCAACGGGGCCGCTACTTTTGTTTTTATTAATAACGTAGAATAACAAGAGAATAAACAACGAACAAGACTGATTAAATTTACTTTCAGGCTTATTTGTTTTCACCTTACAGTCCTACCGAGAAATTGTATTTTGGGAATAAAGGAATCGTAATAATTATGAAACAAGTAGGTAATTTGTTAAATTTTGCTTTCACCATTAATTCATTTAATGTTATTGCTAAATATAACGCACATAATTCACACAAAAAACCTAGGTGAACCTATAAATATAGAAGAGAGGAAAATTTAGTTTTTATATGTCGTTAAATATTCTGTAAACTCTCTCGATCTCATTCACGCTCCATTAAAAACACTTGATGAATTATGAGGATGGCGGTGATATCAACGGGCAAACCGTACAATCGTACTAGTTTCTCCACCTATTGTCAGTGACCCATTAATGACCCACTATAAGGTCGGGTCTCCTCACACAATGAAAGGGATGTATGCCTAAGTCCACCTGGCCTACTGTGGGTTGGTGGACTTCACAGGCTTTTGAGAACATTTTTTTTGTGCACTCTCTGGCATGCAGGTTTCCTCGCGATGTTTTCCTTCACCGTAACAGCAGGTGATATGCTGCCGCTGGGATTCGAACCTGGACCCCACGATTAAAAGGTCCAATTCTAAGCCACCGGGTTATCACCGGAGCGGGCGGCCTTTAGGGCTATTAGCTGTGCTATTAGTACGAACCTGTTTATCTTCTTGGTTCAGTGTTGCCTCTAAAAGGGCGCCTCCATGCCTTTTCGAGGCAAACACTCAGTTAGCAGTAACAACATTGATTACTTATCTCCGACAATACTATTAGCGCCTCCGGTAACGCTAACGAACGTCGTTATAACGACGGAACAGGGAACGATAGAACGTATATGTATTGTATATAAAGTATAAGTATGAGTAGATAGATGCTCCCCAATTGTTAAGGAGATTGCAGGCAGAATGGTATCTATTTCAAATTATTACGGTTCAAGTCAACGCGCGTTCAAAATTCGCGCGCTAAAGTGTAAAGAAGCAGCTAAATACATATTTGTTTTTCTGTGAATTTTTGTAATATAATTTTCGTACCTATAATTTATTGTAGTTAAAAAATTCAAGGTCTCGTCAGGTCGTGTCCTAATTGGCTGTCGCAATACGACACAACCGACCAACTAACCTACACGACAAAATTAAAACACAGGATTCTGAATGGAGCTTTCCTCACTGATACTACGCACTGACATGATCACAAATTCACAATGACGTTGTCGTCCGTCCAATTTGTAGCGAGCGACCGATTTTGTCGTTGATCGACTTGACAATTGGATGGGTCGCAACAAGTTGGTCGTACGAATGTCTTTGTGTCCATTTGTCGCTTCAGTGCATATTTATAGTTAGGATAACTCCATTTAAAAACCTGTATTTCAATTTTGTAGCGTTCGTTGGTCGGTTGGACGATAAAAGTTGTGTCATATTGCGACAGCCAATTAGAACCAGGCCTTATACTTCTGCTGAAGACTGCCAAAAAAGGCAAAATTTCGTCCGTAAGTAGGTACATTGTTGTATAGTTCATTTTACTTTGGTATATATTTAATAAAGAACAAAAGTAACGAACATAAAATAAAACAAAATTAAAGCGGCGGCCATATTGGGAGTAGTGACGTAGATCGCTGTCATTCCTTGCGAGTGCGGAAATTGTCGCGCGGAGAAATGTCGGGTTTCTCGTCTACAGTACACTGCTGTCGGAAACAGGCAACATTTCATATACGTGTGTATATTAGTTCAGTGTACTGTAAATGTTATATCTTGGGTTCGAAGCTGTGACCTATAACCTTAAGAGAAGTCAGCGGGAGCATATTTCGTGCGGAAATATTTTACCCAACTGATTTTGTACTGTACCTAACCTTTTAAGTATACGAAAACCGTGGCTGGAAAATGTTTTGTAGTTACTAAAACCCCTTTTTTAAATAATTATACTGAGACGGAAAAAACGTGCGTAGAGAATGTTTTATGGTTACTGAAACTCGTGGACAAATAACACCTCTAAAAAGCCAACTCGCATTTGGATCGCGCGGTGGACTAAGGCCTACATCCCTCTCACTGTGAGAGGATACCCGACCCTGCAGTGGGTCATTAATGGGTTACTGACATAGATGGTCGACCATCCGCAATCCTAATTTGATGTGCATGTTGTCGAAAAACTAAAAAAAACTTTTTAGAAGAACCTAAAAAAATGTGCACTAAATTCTTTTTAAATAGAGACTAATAGACTGTCCCGGCAAATTTCGTTCTGCCAAATATAGATATTTCTACTGTTTTCATCACTCTCTTTTCAGATTTTCTCACCGTGTAAACATTCCTCGGACTTATAGGAATATATCTAAATAAAAATGAACCAAATCGGTCCAGCCGTTCTCAAGTTTTAGCGAGACTTACGAACAGCGATTCATTTTATAGGGATACACCCAGCTGTCGATCCATAGCGCTATTTAGCGTAAAACAGAAATACAATAAGTTCCATTAGTAGTAATTGATTGAATCAATCAAGCAGAATTGGCGCGAGGATGTATTGAACTTATTTACTCAATAAACGATTAAATTGAGTTGAAGCTTAACTCAATGTTTGTCTGTTTATTTTTTATTTGTAGTGCAGATCGGATGTTTACTTTCATAATTATTAATTTATCTATGCTGCCAGAGTACCGTGAATGAAAGAAATGAAAAAGTAGATAGGAAAATATTTATTCGTCACTTAATCAGTGCATGGCATAAAAGGTATAAAAAGTTAGGTCCTGACATAAAAATAATTATTGGATGATTCTGACTGTAGAGGTACTATAATGTGTATTCTTAAAATGTATTATTCTTCTAACGCTAAAGTACCTAGCTCTTATTTATTTGTACAACAAAATTTCATATCATTTGATTCCATTCATAGGAATACCTAAGACAAAGTCCTGACGATTCGAGTGACTCCCTGATAGTGACAACTAGCAGTAAAATAATCAAATTATTGTTATTAACGGTGATAACTTACAACCATAGTGTACACACGCATCAATACTCAACAACACTACTAGTACACGTCGTCGCTGCCTACGTACGTCTGTTTACACAAATCTCAAGAATCTCCTAGAAATAAGCCGAGCAGAACCAATATTTATTTAGTTCCTTGCACATACGAGTAGTACATAAAGCATCGTACACATCCATATAAGTATTACTCCACCGCGAGATATTGTGTAACAATCTAACTCTAGGCACACGCGCATGCTCTAGTGAGTACACATCTTAATGGAAGCACCCCCTTTCCCTCCATGTGTGCCCGACCTCCCCCGGACAGGGAGGTAACCACACGACAAGCGATGCACTACTGACATTTACTTTTTCAATCAAACGAAAGAGCGCATCATGAAAGGACGATGAACGAGTACGCATCGTTCATTCTACGTATCATTCGGTCTCATCAATCAGCTTCAATTTAAAATATTTTCAAAACTGACTGACTGACTGACGGATTCCCTTTCATAATGAGACGGACGTAGTATGGGCTAGTCCACCACGCTAGCCTAGTGCGTATTCCACGTGTCTTGCTATCATTATGAATAACTGTCAGACATGCTGGTTTCCTCACGATGTTTCTTTTAATATTACAGAACTACATACGAGTACTTTTTGTTAAACGCTTTTAACTTAAACAAGTCATGCGTTTCGAACGTGGACCTGTCGATCAAAAGTTCAAATTCTAAGCCACTGAGCCATCGCCGCTTTTTTACTGCTTCACTACACAGAACTATCCTATTTATCAAAACGAACAAAAAGAGAACAAAACACACAGTTCACGTACAACTCCTAACTCCCTTTTGCTCGGATATGTTTTTAGTTCTCAGAGTGTTGCTCGTTAGCCGCCTGCAGTGGAATTAGACCCTAACTTTGCCTCGGGGAAGGAATTTTTTTTCCCTTTTTTACGAGCGCCCGTAAATTCAGATTACATTCCCGCTGTACTTTTTTGGCAGTCCTCATTTTTGAGGTTCCGTAAACTAATGGGTTACACTTACAACGGAACCGTGACGGAACCCTATTAATATGTTTGTCATAGGGATTACGAGTAGAAAATGCGAATCTTTCACGCAAAAACGGCTGAACAGATTTGGATGAAATTTGGTACACAGATAGATCATAGCCTGGATTAACATATAGGATACTTTTTTATCCTTCTCTGCACCAAGTTCTAAAATCCACGCGGGCGAAGCCGCGGTCATAGTCTAGTATGTCATATGGTAGACAGTTAGACACCGAATTCTTAAAGAATGTTTGTTACAGTTGCCGCCATATATGTGTTACAATTAATGATGGACACAACAAATACTAAAGATGTTGCATCCCAAAGGAGGTTCGAATACAAGCAACCTTATTACAAACTACAAACTTCTGCGATTGGTGTGGCAACCGTGTCTAGGATCGAACAGCCGGATTAAGTTGGACCAACTCAGTTGTCAAGTTGTCAACTTAGTTTGCGTTTAGTTCTAAAAATTCTCTTATAAGCAACACTCTTGAACCCTCGGTACTCGAGACTAATTCGCACTTGGCGGATTCTTTGGAGAACAGATGCTCTGATTCGGGGATCAAATGATTCAATTATTCCATTGGATTCATGACGATTTTGGGAATTAGAAATGTCAAAAGTTGACAGAACACAGGCTGGGTATAATAGGCTTTTTGACATGTTTTGGAAGTAAATTTAAGTAACCGGTTTATGTGAAACATAACTTGATTAAAGTTGAAGGAGAATGCACAAATTCTAACATTATTACTTAGAAATTCGACAAAAACACCCCACGCACACTACCATAAGTTTGAGTGAGCGTCTATGTGTGCATGTGATATGCACACACATTCCGTTACGTGTCAAATTCGAATTTCAATAAATCACAGTCAAATTTTGCGTACCTAGGTACGTACCTACTTGGCAATTTCTAGTTAAACATCCCAAAATTAGACATTATATCTGCCAGAGGTTCCGTATCGTCCACCTTTTTTACCCGTCCGCGACAGAAGGAGGGTTATTATGTTTAAATATTAGTCAAAAGAAAATTTACGTTCTTTCAGTATAGTGCCAATTTTTATAGCAAAGAATGTGTCCATGTCTATGATAGTGAGGTCTCGTGAATAATCCCCTGCAAGCCGCTCACAGGGCAATTGCATTCGATTGACCCATTGACCCTGCCAGCTGCCGCGGCTGCTTTTTGAGGCAATAAACTTTATTGATTAGACCTTTACTAGATACTATAGACCTTTGCTACTTATAATTTACACTAAACAAACTATACTACTTACTGCCTGCAACCCGCTAGTAACCGGGTCGGGTCTCCTTTCAACAGTGAAAAGGACAAATATAATTTATCATACTTACTATCTTTAGGTACTAGACTTACTATAAAATATGCAAGAGTGATAGCCCAGTGGCTAAGAATGCGCTCTCTTACTCGTCCGGGTTCGACTCCCAGTAATACGTTACGTATGTACGTTTAGTACGTTAGGTCTTCTTTTAAAACTAAATATCACCTGCTGTAACGGCAAAGATAACTTGCCTAACAGTTCTACATAATCTTTTTTAGCTCTTTAGCCCTGTTTGAAGACGGGACATTGTTTTCCTCGGCGACTAATAAACATTCGAGTTTTCTAAACTCTCATTTTTTTTAATAATAACAAGAGGTGTGAATGATGTTGACAGGTCCTACAAAAGAAGTACATATTCCCATCATTACGAACAACATTTGATGCTTAATATAAGTCTGCTCAATGTCTGTTTAGATCCCATAAGAGAAGTACAATTTCCCATTAAAAGAAATAAGATTTGACTCTAGATAGAGTTCTCTAGAGAGATTTGAGTCTGTTCAAGGTCATATGTAAACCATTGGCTGCAAAGACGGTCTGTACGCCGTAGCCCCATTCAATACAAAAAGCAGCAGATTCTATACAACAACCGCATTCAAGACGGACCGGTGTTATATTATTTTCCAATCACATGGAGTTGGCAACAAAACATCAGTGGCTCCATTCAGTATAACTCTTTAGCAACAAAAACTGGATTCGCATCAACAGCTGAGATTTAATTTAATGCCACGGTCTGGTTGCAGAATCGGTCATTATTACGATTTTCCATAACAAACGTAGTGATTAAAAGATAGGTAATGGTCCAAGATCCCCGGGCCGCCAGACGTCACGTACTTTCTGACGAACAAAATGTGGTCGATTGAGTAGTTTTAGTAATGCATTGTCGAATTGATAACTTCCTTTTTTGAGGTCGGTAAAAAGACACATTAAATCTTGTCCGAACTTGTGTACTACCAGCCATCGGATATACTGACTGGACGAATTAATTTATGCGGATACTGCAAGATGCGAAAGATGGAACAGCTGCTTCCCATGCAAACGGGCCCTGCATCCTTGGTCCAGTTCCAGTTATCCCGTACAAAAGATACAAAAATATTGTATTTTGGACGGTACTTTCGATTCCCACGGTTCAACGGTTGTAGGTTTATTTTCTATCTGTATCCGGTTATTGTAATGTTACTTGATGTATTTTTTTTGTTCGAATAAAGTGGTCATAGCCCATTGGCTTAGAGTTCGACCTCGAATCGAAGGTTCCGGGTTCGAATCCATTAATGTATTTTGACTATTATGACTATTGACCTTCTATGACATTAAAATAATAGGTACATCTTAATTTAGGTTTGTATTTGTACATCATTAAATGTTTCGCCACACCTGAAAAGCCTAGGGTTGCCACTCAGGATGCCACTACAATAGGCATGATGACAGTAATCAAGTAGCGCCAAAATATTTATCTGAACTAATGAAATAGGATTCAAACATTTTGAAACATTTTTTTTTTTCTCTTATTAATGTCGAGATTTATAATTTATTTGTTAAAATAAATCTACAAAATACAACAATCCGCCATGATAGCTTAAACACCCATCAGATCGAATTACGTCAATTTACGTCACGTCTCAGTAAACGTCATTTTTTTCGTTTAAGGGTATACGCGATCTCTGCACTTTTGACGCCTTGACACCGGCGAGCGTTTTGGAATGAATTTAAAACTTAAAACTTTAATGTACTTTTATTGCACAAAAACCTTAATTTTCTACAGAAATATAAAATATTTTAGACATAATAGAAACATCTGAATATCATAGAAGAGTTTTTGAAAATTAGTCATCATGCCTATTACCAATCAGAGTACTGTAAAGGTACTCCTATGGGTTGTAGAACTGTTGTTATTTCATCGGAAGGTGCAGCAACCTTCCGGTGAAATATGCCAGCCTCGTACTGTGAAGCTAGTAAGTTCTTATGTAAAATATTAAGTACGATGGTAGAAGCTGCTATTGGTAGTGATTGGTAGTCTTTTCGGAAACCAAAAGTCTCCTCATCATTTAGACGACTTGCCAGTTTAGGATCTTGTCAGACCCTTTTTTTCCGTGTGGAAATTCCTCCTTATCCGTCTAAAGTAATCTTAACATAACAATGGTAAGGCCGCTTCCACATAGAAATTATTGGCAATTTTCACGTGTTGTAACACAAAGACATCACGTTTGAAAAGTTGTCACTTTCTTCGATGGAGACAAGTTTTAACTCCTACAGACTAAGGAGATTATCACGCAGCGTAGCGCGTTTTCTTTACATTCCAAAAGGGCCCCGAATTCATGTGTGCCCAAGGGCCCCATCGTTGTCTAAGACGGCCCTGACTACGCTGCATGATGCGAAGCAGTGTAATAATCGCTTTAAATCCCACGATGTTCCTTTCATTACGAAGTTGTTGAGGCAGCCCTAGCAGTCTACTGGCTCGGCAATCTACTTTATAGTCTAGGGCCTATACTCTAGGCGCACTTGATGAAAGGTTGCGACGCTGACATATCACGCGTCCCGCCATCACTTAGCCAGTGTAGCGACTGAAATATAGCTATTCACGACTGTTTACTTCAACCTTTCAATTTTGTAATGAATAGTTAAATTGCTAGTTTGGCGGCGAATTACGATTAAGGCGTATTTTGTTTCCTTTTCCATTAATGAAGACCTACATGGTACAGTAGTTAAGGTTAGTATTATGTAAAGAGTCTTGTGTTCGATTCCAAGCAGAAAAAAAATTTAAATGATATCTAATTGTACATAAATTTCTGTTTCTGGTCTGGGTTTTTGTGTTTTGTCGTGTATGTATGTCCCACGCTACAGGGAAACCCAACGCAGCGTTATTTTTTATATGAATTGCAAGTGGAGATTTTGTGGAGTTTATGTCGTTAATCCGTTTTAATTTGTGTTTGCTATAACAAATTAGCTTTAATTAAAGCATTACTAAATAATTAACATTGTCTTATGTTCACGTAGCGGTCAATAGCTTCACATTTATGCAATCGGATAAAAAGTAATCTTAGGAGTAAGATCAGTATTAAAAACAAGTCAATCCGCTTAAATTAAAAATGTTTACCACAGTATAAAGACTAGTTTTACCTTGACCCGTGCGACCCCGTAATATCAGTGTACCTAGTCGTCGTAGGTAAGTAAAAATATGATTTTCCATCAAAATTGCAAGTCACCGTCAATAATCAGAAACCGTAGAGTAACTTACCAGCAATTTAAACCTTCGAGTGCATTCATTACAGTAATATATTAGGTTGCTAGAATAACTCGCAAATTGCTGTTTATTGCCGTCTTACGCTATTTTCGCTAGATTCGCGAAGTAATGTCCGGTGGTTATACCAACATCGCAACACTATGATTTTTTGTTATGTTATATGTTTCTAATGAAGTTATTTTTGCAATAGCAGTGATGAAGCAAGCAACAGTGGTAAAAGCATCGCTATCTATCCCTTGGCTAAGAATTTGGCCACTTAACCTTTGTTAAAAGTTTCTGACAAAAAAATGTATTTAATGTTCGAGTTCCGTAATGACGACATCACAGGCCCATTTCTGGAATTTTTGGAATTTATAGAGTGCACCGAGAGTCCTAAGGCAGCAGTGACCACATATCACCAGGTAGTCTATTTACGCATGACCTAAATTCCTATACGAAAAACAAATAATATTTTGTTAAAATTTTCTTAGTAAATTGAAGGTAATTTTGTAAGAAATTCCACAACTCGAGTTGGTGAATAAACGGTCCATCGAATATTTACGTTGAATATTTATGCGATATTTAATAACAGTCCAAAGTCTCAAAAGATGAGGTATACAATTTTATATATTGATCCTTTAATTTAATTTGCGACCAACCAACACAACATAATTTAAACAGACATGGACATACGACAAATGTACCAAAAGACGTCGCACGAGTAATTTGTTGCGAGCGACATGGCAATATTGGCAAATAAGACAAAGGGTAACTTATCGACGTGACTTGCAATTAGGGATTGATAGGCGAGAGATTTAACAAAAAAAATGTTCTAAAAGGTATGTGAAGTCCACCAACCCGCTGTAGGCCAGTGTGGTTAACGGCGGCCTACATCCCTTTGTGAGAAGAAACCCGACCCTGTAGTGGGTCATAATGGTTTACTGACTCAGAGTATTTTGCTAGTCCCTAGTACCTTAACTCAGAGTATTTTGCTACAGAAAATCCCTTAGTACCTTTCGTTCTGCCCTCCTTTTAGTGAAATGTAGAGCATTGAACGGCTCTATTACTTGTCTAGTATTACCGACTTTCTCTGCCCTTATTGGTACCGTCTACATACTTGTAATAATGAAAACTGAACTGCTTGCACATGAACAGAACAGCACGTTGGAATGTGTTCCGTCTGCCAGTTACTTTCTGACTAACTTCTGCTCGCATCTTCGTTTAGGTACATTTAACGGAGGTCGTGGGTTCGATTCCCACCCAGGACAAATATTTGTGTGATGAGCACAAGTGTTTGTTCTGTGTCTGGGTGTAAATTATCTATGTAAAAGTATGTATTTAAAAATATATATGTATGTTTATCAGCTATCTGGTTACCATAACACAAGCTCACAGCTTACTTTGGGATCAGAAAGCCATGTGTGAGTTGTCCCACAATATTTATTTATTTATTTATTTTAATTATATACGTACACGCGTATATTATTATATGTACACGCGAACAAATGTTTCTTTCTTTCCTTTCTTCCAGCCCTTGGTAGTCCACTGCTGGACATGGATCTCCCTCAATTGACGGCGTTAGCTGTACCCAAATCACTTGCACACAAATCAGTTTTCATAAAAAATCAGATATTTTAATACTTAAGAATAAAAAAGTGTCCCTTTGTGGGAGTTTTTCTATGATTTTCAAAGCTATAAAACCTTATCAAATTTCACATTTATTTTATCAATAAATTAGATTAACAGACCAGCAAAGACAACAAATGGAAAACCGCTATATTTTTAGTTTCTCAGTACGTCAAGAGATGACGCCACACGATCCTGAATCACGCTATCGAAGTTTTTTCATCTTTGGCCTACAATAAACAAAACTCTAAAATGACGTAGGTACTCGTAATTGGAGCATGGCTGCTTCCCAGGCACCTTGCGTGGTAGGAGGTCTCTCTTTACCAAACTTCTTCACCGATGCCAATTTTAATAGAAAATCTTTGTAAAATACCTAAATGATAACTTTTGTCCCATTTTTACGGCCTTCTATTGCAGAGTCAATTAATTAATTCGGTTACCTTTGAATCGCACAAGTGGCTAAATGAATGCCGACTAGGAAAACAGGAAAATTTCCCCGACACATTTGCGTATTCGCGATGGCAAAAACCCGTGTCTAATCAGATCAATTGATTGATAGTCAGTTTCTCCGCATAGATAGCGTTCCACACCTGAGCTACGTACTGTCGCGGTTTCTTAAATATGGATTTGCAATGTAGATGCACGTTTTACCATCATACTAGAACTTTTTGCGACGAATAACAGCCGACAAGAATAATGATCATATCATCAAAAGATTTGTTCGAATTCCAACAAATTTTCTAAAATTTATACGTCTAATCGATTTATGTATGCTTTGTAAAAAGTATTCTATATGTTGAACCAGGTTATAAACTATGTGAATACCAAATTTCAATCAAAACTATTCAGCCGTTTTTGCGTGAAAGAGTACATATATCAAACAACTCACAAACATTTATAGTAGGAAGTATACCGAAAACTGACCACCTTATCATTCGAAGTCTTGGCAGAAAGGTATTTCAAACCGCAAGCGTCCACATAGTACATTAACGGCGAAGCTATAATTACGACAAATTACAAGCTAAAGAGGCATTTTTGTCGAATTACAGCCTGAAAATAGCAGCGTAATTGTAATTAAGCGCAGTTGGAAAAAGTTTAAAAGTTTTTAAATGCCCAAGATTTGCAGCGGTCATTAAACATTGTAAAATCGCACACAACTTGAATAATGCTCAGCCTTATTAGTTACTAAATTATTCAACCAGAATGGCTTAGTGGTAAAAATATGATGGCTTTATTTCGTACACTACTATGAACACAAACTAAATGCAAATATGAAATATGACTCAGACAGGAACAAAAAGGAATCTTGAAGGAATTGGATAAACGTTTAAATACTACAAGCTTCACAAGTCTTAGGTTCTATGTAATTTAATCTCCCTAATGGTCTTGATATAGATAACTTAAAGCATCAGCTATAACTTAAATATAACTTAAAACAACTTAAAGTTTTGTCTCGGGTATGGTAAAATGGATGCTTTGCCAGACCTTCGATCAACAATACACAACAATAATTGTTGATCGAAGTTTGCTACACGTGAAGACTAGGTCGCGCTCAGTAGATCAGTTGGACGGGATTTCGTACGAATTCAACTCGTGCGTATACGTGCGTTCCCGCACGAACAATCCCGTCCTTTGAAATACAATGGTACTTACGAGTAAGTTGACGTACGACTAAAGGTCGATTTATATCTACAGACATTGAGTGTGGCAGACACGTGCCGTGGCAGACAAAATGATATTCTTCCATACAGTAACTATTAACGTATTTATATCTATCGTAACACGGCCGTACAGACGCTTACAGACACGTGTCGTGCCCGGCCAGTATTCTCGGAAAGAATATTTTGTCTGCGCGGTTCATGTCTGTACGTGTCTGTGGCTCCTTGCCGGGCAGTGTGAATAGAGTATCGGAACTGCGTACACGTGCTTTATTTTTTATTTTGCATTTTTACAATGGATAACGAAAAGCTCTGTCTGTCACGGCACGTTTCTATACGTTACATATAAATAAATGGTGTCTGTCGGTGTCTGCCACGGCACGTGTCTGCCACACTCAATGTCTGTAGATATAAATAGACCTTAACTCGTAGTGCGCGGCGTCCAAACCAAACGCGGCCTAAGATGTTCGCCTTAAACAAAGTATCCCCAGCAACCATACCTCCCGGAATACAAGACTTGGAGAACATACTGCTTTTCGTATGGTTAAGAGGGAGGCCCCAGTGGCTTAGAATTCGACCTCGAATCGAAGGATCCGGGTTCGAATCCCAGTGGCACGCACCAAGGACTTTGTAAAAAAAGTTATGTGCGCTTTATAAAATTAAATATCACCTGCTGTTACGGTGAAGAAAAACATCGTGAGGAAACCTGCATGGCTAAGAGTTCACAAAAAAAATTTCGCAGTAGGCCAGCGAGGTGGACGGCGGCCTACTGAGGGAGGCGGTAAGCTACCGAACGAGCTACGATAGCAGAGCTCCTCCACCTTGTAAATGTACTGATTATGATGCGATCAAGCTAGTACTTAGTAGGTGTAGTATCAGTAATTTGATCCCGCTAATGGTCTTGATAGAACTAAAAGCGTCGGTAAGTTTGGTTCGGGTATCGGGTAGCGTCTCGAGGAAATGGGTCAAGGCGCCCACTTCCTGTAACACGAAACTTGTTCGCACACTCTGATTACACGTTTTGGGCTATAATTTTAGCAGTAAAATGGCAAATTTATTATTCTTTTATTGCTTTTATTGTGGGTCTAGCTACCTGCAGATTAGAGCAAGTGTTGTAGGTACGGAAGTTAGTGAATTATGTCGAATTTATCGGCATACTTGGAGGCATACTCACACAGATACACACTACACAGGTACAACCATTCAACTTACTCAAATTAAGCTTTACTTGCTTAGGATTTAGTTACTAATTACGAGTTTATAATTAAGAGTTACTTACTTTTTTAACACGAGTGAAATAGTTTTGTTTGTCTGTAACCGATTATGGTCCACTTCAGGATCGGGTCTTCTCTAACAATGAGGAAAATGTAGACCTTAGTCCACCGCGATGGCCTAATACGGTTTGATGTACTTACGTCATGCATTTTAAGAAAATTACTGGTGAATTTGAACCTGGACTCAAGTAAAAAGCAGAATTCTTAGTTACTAAGCCATCACCGCTTGTACCATCGTCGCAATGTGAACGGTAATATTTTATAACTTTAAAACTTTATGTAGGTACCTACACAGTAATTTTATGATTATTAACATACTCGTAAGTGCTTAAATCGTCAACTCAGTAAGAATAATTGCTTCTATTGACGCAACCGTTACTGCGAGAATTAATTTATGGGTCTTTATAGATAGTTGAAGCATTACCCAAGTTTACGTATATACATTATTCGTAGTTTGATAGTTAAGCGTAATAACCTCAAAATGTCAAATAACCGTAAAATACGGTGGATGTTAAGATATTTTGTTAGATTAAGAGAGTTGATGATTTACCACACGTTATAATTATTCGTATAAATTAAACTTGGGTACAGCTACAAATTGTTTCAAATATCTTTATTTACTTAAGACACGCATCTTTAATTAAAAACTATAGTCTGTTACAGTAGTCGGCATAAGACGTGAGCACAATCCTTATTGGACCGTCCGTTTGACATTGACTGCGCTGTGGTTCACGCGATTGGTTGGTCAGTCATCAGTTCGTCATTGTGCGTCGCCTATTGGTCTATTGCGTTTTTTCGGCTGCTTTACATTGGCCGAAAGTGTACAATATCCCTAACACAGATCATCTGTGCTCACGAGTCATGACGGGTACTATAAAGGAGACATCTTCAAAGTGCATCTTTAGACAAATGCAACCAGTCCAATCACGGTTAGACTATGTTGATCAGTAAAAGATTTCCTTCATAGATCTTCCGTCTCCAGCGTCCGACAAGCTCAATGGTTCTTAAATTTTGTATTATCATAAGTCAGTATGGCGTTTACTATTGTATTGTTAATAAGGAATACTGAAAGTGACGATTCTAAATTATTTCGTTACGTTTGGGTTGTTTCCAGACAGCTTCAAATTGCTTTAATGAGAATCAAAACCCTTGACAGGGTGGTGTGACCGGAGAGTTAGTACACCCTGGGGTTAATATTAGCCACGGGTTATTTCACTTCGTCTCGCCACAGTCTGAACAACACATTTCGGCTTTCAAGCACAATTATTCATCTTATTGAAACTTTCATCAATTCAATTTCGTTCAGAATAAATATTAATGGCTCCATAAAACATCACTAGGTACCTACTGGAAACGAGCGTGAATTTTTAATGAACGAAAAACTAATAACTGGCTTGGTAAACTGAAATGAAGTTGGAAAAAGTTTTACCTTACGGTAGTAAATGAAAAGTAAACAGCCGCGGGGGCATAAAACTCAAATAGGTACGTTTTATTAGCACTAGGCACATCTAAATTAAAATGTACCTAATATACTCGTAGATATATGAATTTACTATTTTCTTTGCTAGAAAACATTAGCTCAAGGCAATGTCTGTAAATAGTGGCTGGTATGTTCTCTAGGCGGTAGGCCCTGATTGTAAGTCCCAAAAGATTTCGTGCCGATATCGTGTGTCATCAAACCGTACGTCATTTCATGAACTCGGCACGACAAGGAACTTTAATGTCTATTCTACGTATAATAGATGGTCACGATAGGTACTTGACTTTAAAGCCTTTTTTGACTTTATCACGGATAAGACACGACATTGCCGCAATACGAGTGTGAATGGTCATACAGAATCAGGCCCCTGGTTGTTATCTATGGGGTTTTGCTATTAACCCCAGCTTTCAAATCAATGAAAGGTCTTTCCGGGTCAGGTACATATGGCGCGTTTAAAACTGAAATTTTGTTTTCACGGCGTTTGAAATAGATGGAACCGCCTAAGAACCCTCCAATACGGAAACTCAATATTGCGTATTGACTATTGACAAACTTCGAAGTTAAACAACCAAACACAACGTACGAGTAGTCTATATGCGACGAAACTCAGCATCTTTGATATTTGAGTTCGCCTCGAGGGTAAGCTCTTTATGAATAGAATAAAATTTAAGATTGAAAGTTTAAGTCCTTGTTATTTTCGGGTGTAAATTAGTAAGAGACAGTATTTAATTATCGGAGTTTATGATATGAAACCAAGAATACTACAAATTTTAATAGTACAAATTCTCTAAATAGACAAGACAGAAGTAGGCAAGACTCGACAGTTTTTGCTAAATCTAAAACCCTTATAGCCTAAATAAGCCAAGCAATAAAGCGAACAAAATTGAATAATAAATCATCTCCATCGTCTTCTTCTTCTTAAGGTGCCTCTCCAACTAGTGAATGTTGGCAATCGGCTTGCTAAAGTCGTCCTTATTATTTGCACGGCGGAACAGCTCAGCTGCGCCAGCTATTCCGGTCCACTCCCTGATGTTTCGCAGCCACGACTTCTTTCTCCTTCCAACTTTCCTCTTTCCGGCATCATCTCCATACCTAGAGCTTATTTATTTGAAACGGTAATACATACCTGTACGATCAGCTAGTCAAAAATAAAACAATTAAACCCATATAAAGTGGTACCGAAAGTAATCGTATCAAAAACAATGACTAGATATCAATTAAAATAAGTTTTATTGACAGACAATCTGACATACTGTTTTACCTATGCCATTTGTCTTTTATAGGCACCTGGGTCTTACTTAACAAAGCAAACTTGATAATTATTCATTAAAGCCTATTGCAGATAATTGTATGGGTATAAAGGCATAAAGGAGCCGAGGATAGACCACACCTGTGACCTACTTAGGCCCCATCCATTAACGGAATCACTTTATTCACAAGCAATGTTTACACGCGTAGTTGTACGTGTTGGAAGGGGGCATTATCTATTTATGTATGATCTTAACTTTTTAACAAAATTTTAATTTTAAAAAATATGTAAAAAAATCTTAATGAAATGAAATTAAAAAGGACGTAGTCAAGATAGGTTCATGTAAAAGCAGCTGAAGAATCTAGCTGACACTCTTTCTCCAGATGAAAACGTTGATAAATAAATAATCTAATACGCTGTACTGTACTGTCTTTTTACAACAGAATCACTGTGGGCGTAGTGTTTTCATACCCTGATAAGCAATATGCAGATGAACACTACCCCTGTGTTAACGCCATGGTATGTTATTTGTATGGAAATGAGACGGCTTTATATTCATGTATTGAAAACAGATATTTATATTCACTATTTTTCACAAGGCTAGTAGAACTAGCCTTGTGAAGCAAATTGTGTTTAATTCGAGTTGTCGTTGTCATTGTCTTGATGACTCAAGCAACTTTAGTCGTTGGGAGTTGCAACACATATGCTGTTGTTGCAGTTATTAGTTCTTAGTTATTTGAGGTCGAGTAAAGAAAGGGTCTTGCTTCAGAACATGGAACTATGCGAGTGGCATACTTGGTAAAGGACGATTTTTTAATTAATTAATTGTGACCCGAAGGCAGGAGCCTACTTTGGACAGCGCATTAGCATCGCTGTCCAGAGAGGCAACGCAGACAGTATCTTGGGCACTCTTCCGCATCGCAGCCATGTGTTTTATTTGTCATAGTTTTAGTTTAGTTTATTTTATTATTTTAGTTTAACAGGTTTCACTTGGTGCTAAGATTATTTATTAATTGTCAATTAATTGTCATTAAAAGAAAAAAAATTAAATTATTGTGTGTACTTAGTGTCAAGAACCCCATCGGGAATCTGCCACGAAATTTTCGTTCCCCTTTTCCGGGGTAGGGATTAGTTTGGGAAGTTGAAAGTTTTCAGGTGCACTCTACATGCGTAGGACAAAGGTTTTGGCTCTAAAGGTTTTTGTGTTAGTCCTCATTCAGTGCACGACGTCGAAACAAATATTTTTTCAAAACCCTTCCACTGTATTCAGACTTTGTATTTACAGTTAAAAGTTTTCGAATAGATTGGGTGCTTCACTTTAACAGGGATGAATACTGAATGAAATTAATTGAACTGCACTGAATGGTTCTTTTAAAGTAAATATAGTATGGTAAAGTCAAATAACTACTTGTAATGTCAGACATTGGTTCCTTATGCCGTACATTGGTTACTCCCATGTCCAATATTAAATAGGATATACATATATAAATTATACCTTCTGTCGGCGATACTTCATTTGAGGCGAACATCTTAGTCCTAGCAAAGCAAACAAACTCAATATAATTTATTCTCTATTTGAGGTTAGATGTGGGTTGGATGGGCTGCAGTGACCACTTATCATCAGGTGGACTGCAAGCCCATAGCTCAATTAAAAAAAACTGAGATCGTCCAGGTGTGCTACAAAGAGAGTTGCCACAGATAGGTACCAAAGTATCAACTATGCGCAATAAACTAATACAGCCTAGCAACCAATCCTTTTAAATAACCACTTATAATTCTTATGAGCGTCGAAATGAAAGGCGTGCTTATCAAAAGAATTGGCAAAGGTCTGTGCGGCGTAATTGCTAACATCCATGCTTCTATTTGACGGGAAAACATAACCAAAGAACTCGCTTTTCAGCGCGTGTACCTGTTTGTTTATACATTGCCTAAAGAAATATGAATGTTGGGAGTTGAAATGAATGAAGAGCGCAATTTAAAATATTCATTCGTTCGTTCGTTGGGCGGAAACTTAAATTTTAGGTGCGTTTATTAAGATTCGTTCTCCAAAAACGTAAATTTATTTTTACTTCCATTTGTATATGTGAGTGTGAGAACAGATTCCTTCAATTCCTTATGAATTTTCTATTTATTTGGAAGCATTTTCATACGTTTGTAGTAGGTGTGGTTTAAAGAGAAACGGAGAGTTATTCATGCATGCAAGTATTTGTACGGTCGTGAGCCATTAGTATGGGAAGAAATACACCTACGGTTAACGTGAACCATTAGTATGGGAAGATGTAATTGTATAGTATCTGTGCACCTTCCCATACTAATGGCTCACGTTAACCGTATGAATAATTTGACGATAGTGTTTTATGCCCGGGGCACTAAACATGACCTTGATAGCTACTCTACTATGAAAAAAGGGACTATACTGTTGCTTAAACTGTAATACTTCTAAAAACCAGACTGAGTCGACGCGAAACTTATAAGTATCAAGTATGAAGACGATCTGCAATTAGTTCGGCGCAGAGCGCATAACTCATACGTTTTTGCGCGCCATTCAACGTTCGCCAATGATTTCTACTCGTGTCTTGTACTCGGCAAACGTACGGTGCTACTGTGAGCGATAATAATTTTATTATTTTCCCAAATAGGACGTTACATTAGATGTAATATAGCCAGCATTCAGGCGAACTAAGTGTTAAAATCGGTTTCTATTTCACCACCAAATCACCTGTCACCTGCTGACATGCAGAGATGTTTAAACTAAGTATAATAATTATGTTGTATCAGGCGTTACTTTGCGGAAATCCATTGTTATTTAAGTTGTACTTATATTTCTTTGCAACAATCCGCCCACGTGGAACTTGTTTTGGTATGGACCCACCACCCTCCCTATACTCTCTGAGTAGGTATATACCATAACAACTTATTCCAATAGCACACGACACGTGTTTCGCCCCAAAACGGAGCATCATCAGGTGATGTGGACTCTACAACGGTTGGTTGCTGACTCAGCAATCCATACCAAAACAAGTTCCACGTGTGCGGATTGTTGCAAAGAAATATAAATACAACTTAAATTAAACTAAGTAGGTATGTAGGTACTGCAGAAGTTTTGATGACGGGTTAACTCCTTTGCGTATTAACTCACAAAGCTCTCTGCCATATTAAGTTGAATTCTTGATTGCAGACCACATACTAACCTTTTTTTACTGAAATAACAGTAATCGGAATTTGCGCCGAAAATTCTCTTGCTCCCGTTAGACAACATTATCATTATTAGATGTACTTACATATTATTAGTGAATGAACTTTAATGTATATTGTATGTGTGAAGTTCATTCAGTTTGCTTCATTTGTAGGAACCTGATTAAAAATAAGAGATTTTTCATTTTTTCGCTGACAAAGGAAACTCACCTCACGGGTAATTACCTACTGTATTTTAAGAACGGCGACCACTCGACCACTCGCCGTGCGTGCGTTTTGCAATTCATTAGCTAAATAATTCATAACTTCCAAGTAGGTCAAGTTCGCGTGCAATGCACCCCGATGTCGAATCGATGCGTCGGTGCACGAATGCACTGACACGTTTGTGGTATTGTGTAGGTACGAAGATTTACGTGATTTGTTTGAAGTGGGGTGACAGCTCGGGCTTATTTATAATTCGGTCTCTTACTCGAAGACTTATGCGATAATAACCCAGTGGCTAAGAGTTTACTCCCTTAATCGAGGGGTTACGGACGCACCAATAACTACCTATCTCAAAAAAACTTTTGTGCGGTTTATAAAATTGAATATCACATGCTGTAACAGTGTAGCTTGTAAGAAAACCTCGTGTGAATGCACAAAAATGTTCTTAAAGGCATAATTTCACCAACCCGCACTAGGCCAGGGTCGTGGTACTGTTTATCCTTATCAGTGAAGTGTGAGCTACCAGATATTTAAAGAACGAATTAACGGTTGACCTTTCTACTTCTATGTACCTATATTGGAAAAAAGCGACTTACAAATAGACTGTAGTCTGTTTGTTTTAACTCCATCACATTATGTTAGTTTTAAGGTCTCCTGTCTTCGGCCATATTTATTTCCAAAACAATGCGTACCCAATGCCAAATAGAGATTCTAATTCTAGCTTCTTACGTAGAGCCTAGTTTGGTGCCTTAACTTGGGCAATGGTAATTCAGCGTTATTTTATAGGAGTTGCTGTGGAGTTGCGCAAGTTGCCATTTACGGATGATAGACCTTTTAAAGATTTACGAGCCATGTGGAGAAATAACGATGGAATGATTAAATGGGTGTACTTATTTGAAAACTCAAATAAATACGTAATTATTACCTCATCAGAGTATAGACTCTGATGTGGTAGTCTAGTATTATCTGATTATTACAATTCATATTGTTTTCGTGTTACCAACTTAAAAAACACGAAGCGTTTAACAGCTACGGATTGGCTGAATTTATGCATCCTTTATACTTATATAATGTATAAGAATCAAAAGCCCTACCGTTATAGGACCATCATAAGGGCGCTTTCACACGTAGTTACAGTGTCGGAAGTACCGTATTGCAATATCTACATCAGAAGGGTACTTTAACAGTTATAGTGCTGAAGAACTCCGCTGTGCTGAAGAACTATAGGCCTCCGACAAGTTTTAACGACTGCTATCATAGCGATAAAAACCGGGACCGACAGCTTAACGTGCCCTTAGAAGCACGAAATTCGCGCATGTAATTCGCCACTTGCGTTCACTCATCCAGCTACTGACCGCACCCGACGCTGCTTAACTTTTCCGATTGCTTGCGATCTACTCAAGCAGCAGAGCTATCCCCGCATCACTTATTATACTTATAATACCTACCAAATACCTACATAATACCTACCAAATATATCCTTGGCAGAGGTATATACTAATTGAAATTTTCTTCTTTACAGCCAGAAGAGCCCCTACACCCCCTGGAATTGGACAACGGTGACGGCGACGGGTGACTGACCACGCGCACCGCGTGGGCCGCCCGCGCACCAGTGAGCGACTGGGGAGGAACGGACTTAGACGGCCAGCATTCAGTGGCACCATTCGCATCCACTTGACATTTAATTTTGATAGTCAGGCAAACAGCCAAACTTAGTGTCGGCTGTTGACACAATACCAGGGCAGACGCTAGTGTGTTGCCAGCTTTACAACTCATTTATGATTGCTAAAAAATGATAACTGTCAGATGGATGAAGTGAGGGATGGAAATCTACCATCTTTAAAAGAATTATTAGAATTAATCCTAAATAGAATAAAATGTTTTTAAATAGATCGTCTCGGTGCCACTTTATGCTTATGGGTTTGGTACGGTTTAGTGATGTGGAATGGGGTTTGAAAAGGATAGTGTTGTGTTGGTACTACTGAAGAGGACTTCAAATTGTTAAGTTGGCATGATTATCAAAATGTTTGGTTTTAGTTATTGTTATTATTTGTATCCTGAGTTGTAAATGCACAGTGCTTTAAGTTTTAATGGATATAAATTTGTATTTGTTTCTAAATAATAATAATAATATTATAGATTGTTCCACGTTTGAATTGTTTTTTAAATTTTTATTATATTCACATAGTAGTTTTCTAAATTTGTATACCTACATACATAATTATATTCTGGTTAATAAAATTAGTGATCCTACGGCATAACTTTTGAATATCTGAACCACTGCAACTTATAGCATAAATAACTTAATTATATTAGAAATAACACTATTGTTCCAGAACAGTCTTTTTAACTCTAACGCCAGAGGTCCATGTTTGAAAGTTTGAAATACATTTTAAGAATATTAAATAACACCTTCGTAACCGTGAACTGCTTTGCCTACAACTTCGTCATAAAATATCGATAAGTAGTTTCCTGGCATAGGTATTTAGGAAGATAAATATATATCTATCTATAATAAATTGTCAAGAAAAAAATTGTCTAGTCGCAGTGCATTTATTTTAATGACTGTCAATTTGCATAATAAGTAGTACTTCTATTATGATTCTACATTAATCAAATGTCAGAAGACCTATCTTTGGACCCATAAATAAATATTCCTAAGTACTTCAACTGGACTTATGGCTTAAGAGTTTGGATTGTAATGAAAATTAAAAAAACAAAAGGTACATAATGTAAAATAATGACAAAGAACACTATGATCGCTGTGATTTTCATGAGTCTTAGTTTGAGTTTAAGTTTTCTTGAACATGCCACGTATTTGCTGCTCAACAAAATACCTATTCGATTCTGAAAACATTTAAAAGCAACCAGGAATGCTTAAAGCGGCTTATGCACATTGAAATTATACAAAAGCATGCGTTCAAAAATGTTCTCGATGAATAACGCATTATGGTTCATTTTCAATCAACACCTCGCAAACCCCATCAGATTGGTGAACGAAATGATCCGTCCGAAGTTGTTAGCTCCCCGTGTCGTTAACTCGCTAAGATCGTCCCACGCGGACACCGACCAGTCGTTAGCTCGTAGCTTGTGAACTTGTCTTTAGAGTACAATAAACCCAGAAAAAACGTAATTCCTCCTTTAAAACCACACGACTTGGCCGTTATTTAAGGATCTAGTTTTATTATCTATGACATGCTGTTGGCTCAAGCACGATGTGCACTTAGCGCAGAAAAAATAACTGCACTTCAGCGATATTTTATTATCTGTGGCAAAGTTGACACTAGAAAAAAAACATTTTAAATGGAAAATGGCGGTGCTGCGACGCGCCAAACCGACATGACCTAAATTGAAAAGTACACATGAATGAATAAAAAGCGCTGCTTTTAGCATTTTAAATACTTATACGCCATGTAGAGAAAACGTAATCTGATAAGAAAACACTTTGAATCAATGGCGCGAAAATACATGTCATAGATAGCACTAATGCTTTTTTAATTGCACCGCAAGTACCTACACTGAGTCAGTGACTTGTCGTTTTGAGGCCAATCTCGCAACACTAAATTATGTTTAACGGTACCAATTTCCCTGCCAATTATTTTTAAAATCACCTAACAAGTAGTTGAGTATAATTTACGGTTAAAACGAAGCGAATAGTGTGGAGATAGGAGTTTGAATAAATATTTTTTATTGCAACACATACCTACCTAGTTTTGCACAGATTTTAACAACTCTACCTTACCTTCATAATCATTGGTTACCGCATAAATAGGTATGCTGTTAGTTTTGAAATGTATACACGAACACATATTATAACTTGTTTACAAAAATAATATTGAAATACCAGGCGCGCCATAAAAATTCTATAAAAATGTTGCGTTTTTGACCGTTCTTTAGATGTGTTCGTCTCAAATGGCAAAGTACACTTCACCATTGCACTTGTCGACTCAACTTGCACTTATTTCTTAGTAATGGCTCTATTAGAGCTATCTGCTTCTAAGACAAGTTCACACTGTCTGCATCCAACCACTGGAACGGAATTGCTAATTCGCATTAACCCACCTTGAGAGCGTCTACAATCTGCATTCCAATAATTGGCGAAACAACCATAGACAAGTCCAAAAAGAAATAAACCTAGCCCGCTTTTAAATAAACTGAGACTGAATGATTGGGATCTCAAGGGACTAGGTTTTTATCACTTAAAAACGTTTCTCATTTAACGAGTTCCCTAAACAGCAATTAGGTACAGGGGGCGCCGCTAAAAGATGTCAATTCAGTCTTAATACACAAGCTTTTGAGTTTAATTTAATACTCCCGTTTAGTCACAGGTAATGGGAAAAATAGACTAAAGGTCAAAAAAGAAAATAACAGAGATTTCCCTTTCTTAGCAATAGAAGCATGTTGATGTTTGATGTTACATACTAGGCTCATCTTGAAAATATCATGAGTGTTAGGTTTCCCACTTAAAATCTCTGGGCTGACTTAACCAGGTTTTCTGTCTTGCAGTAATTCGATGCATAAAATTAGATACAATTGTCCGTGCATAGCTGTTATGCTTTTATTGTTTCTAATATTTTTTCTTCTACAAACAATGCCCCTATATTCCCTATCAAGCGGCTAATTGCTATGTACTTCTCATTATGGAAACAATACCGTCGCTTAGAAGTAAATGCCAATAAGAGCTGGTATTGTATTCACAACAGTAGAATCTCTATTTCACTGGATCGTCTTTAATGCTTTGTAAGTAATAAATTTACTTGAATCCTTGAATTTGTATATAGTTAATTTGAATTCAACAATAAATCGGCTATTGTATTTCCGAACGACAAAAGCGAGCGAGCCTCTTAAATTTACACAAAATCGAGGCTATTGCGAATAATTTATTCTGCCAATCAATTTGATATAATGTAGACGCTCTAATATCATATCCCGTTTATAATAAGATGGTGCATCAAATCGGATGAAGGAATGAAGTGCATAGATCATAATTTATTATTTAGTTGTGATATTTATGTGAATGCGCGCTCGCGTCCGCGCAGTCCTAGTTCCAATTGAGTGCAATCCGTTGGACTGTTTGTATATCGTAGTTAGAAAAGTTAAGTGGTACGGTGCATTTAATTTATGTGTGGGCACACCCAGTGATTGAATTTGAAATTCAAACCGAACCTTTGAGCGTCCTTGACTGTTCTTTTTGGCGTTTAAGCATTCTGTTACTCGTTATAGTTTTATTTATGTACATTAATTTAAAATCTATTAAGAGTTACGTATACATTTATGAATAGTTACGTTTGACTGTACATAAACTCTGTTAACGTTAAGTGCATTGTGTTCTTTATTAAGTTTTTTGTAAACATTTACGACAGTCGATGTTGCCATGCTTAAATTGCAAATGTTTCTTCCAGAAAAACAAAAGTCGATATTCTCATAGCATTAGAATATCGATTTTATACGGTTAATTTCAAATTCAAGTAACGTGCGTGCCCGTATTATTTATAGGCAGACAGTCGCGAGTCGACAATTCCGGAGAGCTGATATGACACAAAATAGACTTAACAGACCATAGTGGGAGCCGCTCTGATCTCGACTCAATAACGAGCGGCAAGAGTAATATTTCACAGTAATGAAAAGTCAACCCTATTTAATATTGAAAAGTTCAGCTGTTTCTAGTTACGCGGCTAATGATCGAATCGTGATCATTCGTCTCGGAGTTGTCGACTTTGACACAGGCTAAAATGAGAGCAGGACAGCAGTAACGATCTCTTTCACTCACGTAGAATAAGATAGGGCTGGGTGATACGCCGTGTATAGACGTCTCGTAATAAGTAAATCTACATCACAGTTAAAATTTTAAATGTAGTTGTATCATAATAATTGTGTCGTCTACACCCGTACGGGTGATTTACTTTTAAAGTTTTCGTCCACTTTCAGTAGGAAATAGAAGTCAATCAATATTTTAAAGTAAATTGATAATTGAATAAGTATTCTCTGTATTTTATTAATCGATGTTGTTGACAGATTAATGATAAGGTATACATAACGATAGGCTCGACAGTGTACTGTGTGTCCACTCTCACTAAGAATTATACTCCACTTGTGTTGTGTCCCAGCTTATATTGTCCACTTAGACATTGCTGCTCTCATTTAAGTCAGCTTTAGTCTGTGTTAGGCCTTACGCTCTGAATTTTAGTAGTTTTATAGACGCGCGTTATTTCAATGGTAATCGAAGAAAAGAACGCGCGTTTATATTCCTGCTAAAATTCACGGTGCGAGGGCTTTTAGCGTTATATCGTGTTATACCGATTCGCGTTAATGTAATTCATGATTCGGAAGAGATAAACTTCATTAAATACACTTCGTGAAACATTTACTAATTCGATCTATACGTTGAGTAATGGCCACGAAAAGGAATTAATTAAAGCAATTACTTCAGCCTACGCTTTTTAGCGACTACAAGACAACTTATAGGTTACACAGGTGGTCGAAAATTTGTTATAAAATATGTGTAAGTGACGTATAAAGTCTGCAATTACAGTTCCGAGCGTACGTTGTGCTCGACGCAGCGTATCGTAAGTTACATAGATCAATAACGCACCGCCGGAGGTGAGAATCGTTCGAGATGGCGGCTCCGTCGTTTCCAAAAACAAAATTGATACTTATGTCCTAGTCGTTAAAGTTCAACTTTTATCGAGGTCTATAGACGCTCAAAACCAATAACGGTAGGTATGTACCGCGAAGCTGACAGCAGTCATACGTATATTATTATATCAAGTTTATAACAATGTAGCCCTTGTCTTATATAAAAATAAAGAATTTCATCGTGGAATTACAAGTATTAAATTATAGATTCTTTCTATTATAAACATAAATATGGATTCCCTACTAACTAGAAAATATTCTGGCAACACTAAACGTCTTGTGTTCGATAATTTGTAGCAGCTCGTTCAGGTACTATATGTTACATTACATAACAGTTTGAAATATAAAAAAACAATATCTTACTTTTTTGACATACACATTTTACTACAAAACTATCAATTTAGGATTGATTATGAAGAAAACATTACGTTAATGCGAATCGGTAAATTGGACAATTATGAAAAAAACAATAAAAAAAATATTTATTTCGTTATTTTTTAAGTTTTCGACGATTTTAATTGTTCTCGTTACTTTCCCTGGGAATATTTATCAATTTTTAGAATAAGTAAGTACAGTGCAGTGTGAAACGGGGATCGAAAGCCGGTAAAAAAATATACCGATTAGTTACTTAAAACCTGATCAGAAAAATAATAATGTTTTTATTGTAAAAATCTATTAAAATAATGCAAAAATGTGAAAAATGTTAATTGTGAAGTATTTATCGGATAACGTACACCTGTCAGGACAATGTATTACTTATTACGAAAGAAAAAATCTTTGATATGGCCACACCAATCTGTTTTTTATAACGTCGTCAATGTCAATTTCTTGCAAGCTCATTGGCTCAAAACGTTTATATATTTTTGATCAGGCTTTAACCACTATATCAAGTTTCTACTTTTCTAGTGTACAATTCCATTTTTTCTATTCCGATCTCGTGAAGGTTGTGTACGGCCGGCTATGTCCGGTCTCGGCCGGTTTCATCCGGTTTCGTCCGGTTCTATCCCCGTCGAGTGTAATAAGTTGTTGGTTATATCGTTCGAGTACTCACTATTCAAAGTTTCCTCATGTAATTAATTGACTTGGATAAATTAAATTACGCTTCTAAAGTGTACTATTACATATGTAAATATAGGACGAACTAATACCTATTATAATAGTGAATGTTGTAATTTGTATATAAGTAACGAAAATTAAATTTTAAATACATAGATAAAGTTGTGTCTAATTATTTTTTACCCCATCGTCCCTACGGATAACTATAATATATTTCCTATTCGTAATCCAGGTAATATTTGAGTATCCATAGTAATATTAAGCGTATGGAAAAATGGAAAAACACGCAAAGACAAAATACAGAAATATAATTATAATTTATCATACATAATACAATTCCATTGAGTTGTACATTATTTTCTGGGAGACATTAATGATGGAATAATACACAAAATCCAACATGAATACAAGATATAAACAGATCTTGAATATCTTGCGTACGTCTTATATAATATAAATACAACATCTTTCAGATAATTGAAACGAACTAAAACACATTGAGTATCTATCCAATAATCAAGCAACAAAGATACTTTAATGTACAGTCAACGTAGGTAACATTGAACATTTTTGGGTAACTGAACTACCTTAAATATTGTTTTTATTTACTTGGATACTAGCTTTTTTGCCTTATTAATGTAGTACTTGGCTATCATTACGAATTTTTTAATACAATCAAAATCCTTTATGCTGTAGTTCAGTGTAACCCAAGTTGACTATAACGCCATCTAGTTTAAAAACAATACAACTCCAATGTCACATAATGCCGATAGGTGGCGCCTAAACATTTGAAGCTACGTTCTAAAGATGGCAGTGCTTCGATATTGCATGGAATAATTTTCTTGTAATAAATGGCAGTGTTGGACAATATTTTTCAGTAATTTAGGCGGTTGTTACTAAAAAACTGACCAAGAAAGCAAAAAAAACTTAATTGAGGAGATTGTTTAATATCACAGGTATATTCTACTGTAAATATACATTTTCCCAGTTTTAATGACAAAACCAAGGAAACGGCGACGAATTACCTATAAGTAACTTAGCAACCTCAAAAACCCCCTAGGTATTTCTATTTTCCTGGTCAGACTATACTAGTTCCATATTGTTCAGACGTACGCAACCTTGTCAAGGTTACATTAAAATTAAAGTCCATTCCACGAAACGAACTCCCAAGAAAAATGTATGTAAGTGCATCCATTGGTTAATGCGCTCGATCCTCTTTAGCCATGACTAATATATGTATTGGCTTGGCTGCAACGCTTTTATAGCCCACTGGTGGGGGAGGGAGAGGCCTGGAGTATGCTCCACCACGCTGCTCCGATGCGGATTGGTGGAGAAACGGGCTAGTGGCCAAACCGTGTCGGATGTATTCAAACCGCCCACAGGGCTTCCGACAAGGTTTATCGACTGCTATCGTATCGATAACGCCCGGGGCCGACGGGAAGCGCGCATGTAATTCGCCACTAGCTGTCACCCATCCAGGTACAGACCGCGCCCGACGTTACTTAACTTTTTCGATCGCTTGCGATCTACTCGAGCAGCGGGGCTATGGTTTATTGCTTCACTTATCTCGAGTCGCACGAATTGACCAATGAGCTGCGGGTATTTCGTTCCTTGGGAGTTCGATACGTGAAACGGTGTACGCCAAATTCTCGAGGATAAATAATTCTAGTAATCACAGGAAGTAAGAGCTAGTTGCAGGTAATAAATACGTTGGTGTTTCACTTTTCGATTAATGTACAAAAACATTACACATATAATACAATAAGTCAAGGAGATTGAATACACGATGATAGTTAGTTTTAATAAAAATGTACGAGCACGAGAATATAAAGCTTTGCGAGACATAATCTTGATTACAATAAAATTATAAAGTCTAGGATACAACATCATTGATTTGATGAAATCTGGTATTTAGTTCTATTTATTGTCTTGATATCCGCTAAGGGATATTTAGAAATTTTAATTTTAAAGTGGGATAAAGTGGAAGTAACTTTGTACAAAGGTTAAAGTTACTAAATTCTAATATTGTGTCTCACACCGTTTATTAATTACCATGTCGCTCGCAAACCTTGGTAGTACGAAAACTTCATTACGAACGTACGAGTACGTACGTCATTTGTCACGTGTCAGTGCGCATTTCAATAAGGATAGCTGCATATAGAGCCCTGTGTTTAAGTCTTGTCGTGTTGGTTGATCGGTCGGTTAACCCGGCCAATTAGGACAAAGCCCGGATAATCCATATGAAGAATAAGGTGACGCCTGGGCCCTGATTCTGTATGCCCATTCACACTCGTGTCGCGGCAATGTCGTGTCTTACCCGTAATACAGGCTAAAAAGGCTTAAGTCGAATATCGTGACAATCTATGGATTGTGGGCCTTATAGAATAGACATTAAGGTTCTTTGTCGTGACGAGTTCATGAAATGACGTACGGTTTTATGTCACACGATATCGGCACGAAACCATTTGTGACTTACAGAATCAGGGCCCCGGTGGACTGGTATAATAATAAAACATAAGTATCCAATCTCCTTGTAGTCAATACAATTTAAAAGTCCAACTCAGAATTATTTCGTATCACGACATTCTTAAACACGTCATTGTAGCACAAAACAATTATTTCAAACTAAAACAATGAAAAATAATAAATAACCTTAACGCTTAGCCATTACAAATAATTAGTAAGTATAATGAACTATTACAATTATAAATAAATCATATATTTATAGTCTATGATGTCGGCGAAGCAATATTATAATTTATGTTATTGCTTGCAGCATTTTCTCGCATTTATTCTCGCATTTTTACTAAATTAAACACCAAAAGGCCCGTTACAGACAAGACGATCAAGTATGAAAATATAAAAATTTTCATTTAGTATAGCATGTGAAGTACGGTCAAAAATTTTTGATTAATAAAATAGTTTTATAGGTAGAATCATATAAGCTCGCCTTACGACGCACTGTGCCGCCACCCTCTAACATTTGAAATGAAATTTTCCAAACTGAATCCAAAATTTTTTGACCGAGTCCTCTTATAATACAACAGCTGCTTTATTATTATTATTATTATATTATATTCTAAATTTTAGGTCTGTAATTATTTTTATTATGGTGATATAAGTAATGCAATAACTTGAAATTTTGATGTTCTTATGACTTTTTATATTAGTAAGACATCCAAATTACTTGATGATCTAACAGATAAACAAATAACTTATTGATTGTGGAATGAAAGGTGGACATAATAATATCTTAGATATTTTACAAAAAGGTTGTTTCAAGCGTAATACAATATCAGATATTTACTTGGAAAAGTTGGTCACAATTTAATTTTTCAAAGTCACAATTCAAATTGTATAATGATGGTTACGTGGCCACATACATACATATTGCTTGTAACTTGTAACTGGGAATACTCAAGAATAATAAATGAGACCAAATATAAACGGATTTTTTAAGAAACATACAATTGTAAATTCATTCCACATTACGTTTAACCTAATCACAGTGTCCAGTCAGAACACTGATTACTTATCCAAATTATTGCAAAATTAGTGATTATCAGTTTCAATTTGGCTGATATTATAAAATGCCTACAAATTGAATTTACTTTTTACGTATACTAAAATATTACCGTCAGAAGATATGAATACTCCGATAGCAAATAGCTAAAACAATTCTTTCAAACCCAATCCTTTCCATCGGTAAAATATTACATTAAAACTTACAGAGATATATTATATAATAAATATTTTAAAAATACTACAGCATTAACAATAAATTTAATAATGATGCTAAGAGACCATTGATTTATTTGGTTTTAATATTAATTAAGTCTTTAATACAATTGAAAATATTATACGAATTGTGAAAATATTTACTACCATATATTGGGGTCAAATTTGGGACATTTTAGTAAAGGTCGACCGCTGTAAGTTTGACGTCCTATGCGGTATGCGAGGCGCGGGAGGGGAACGAAACTGACCAATAAGGTACAACAACACCTACAACAAAACGCGCGAGTTCTTATTTCAAACTATGTCGGCGGGCGGCAGGAGACTGGCTGATTGGTCAGTTTTGCTCCCCTCCCGCACCCCGCACCCCGCACACCGTGGGAGGACCGCGCTTACGGCGATCGACCTCTAATTGTAGTCATTTACAATCACATTCACGCAAGTCATGCAATACGAATGGGTGAACTAATTTATAAAAGCAATAATTATGATAGTTATCATAATATCATAATGTTCTATGATGTTTTGGGCATTGTCAGTAACCCATTAATGACCCACTACAGGGTCAGGTCTCCTCTCACAATGAGAGGGATGTAGGCCTTAGTCCACCACGCTGGCCTACTGCGGGTTGGTGGACTTCACATGCCTTTGAGAACATTTTTTTTTGAACTCTCAGGCATGCAGGTTTCCATTCAGGCTTTGGGCATTATAAGGAATAATTATGCCTTATGTCAGACCATATTAAATGCATTAAATTTCAAAAATAACTGTGTATCATATGACATCTGTATAATGTGTGATATTTACTCAAATGCCAAGTCATGTAAGTTGGACGGTGAAATTCTTCAAGTATGACCGCCATAATATAACATCTTTTATAAAAAGCATATTCATGCAACAATCAACCCATCCAGTTTCTATATTCTTAGTTACAATATAACTATTATATCCAGTTTATATAACCTATATGATTAAGCTTTCTTATAAGACTTTCATACAAGTTGGTAGCATTGGCGTGAACTTACTCCTAATAAGGACGTTTAAGTTTTACGTTTTAGTTATAATATGTAGTCACATGAGACGTTTAAAAATACATCCCATACACACTCTTCTTATGTTTTGCAGACACGAGCGCCTCCTGGGCGTCAGTGACCTTGTATGCTCACCTCAGCAACACAATACCCCGGCTACCCTCTCTTCGACCAGGTGTCCTGGTATCTGGTACACATCATGCGAGAAGCACTGGTCGATCTCAACCAAAGACTATACAAGTTATGCAAACTACGAGATACTACAGGGGCTATACTACGAGACTCAGAAGGCTCTTTCTCCTTCATCACGACCCTACAGGCAGATATCCCCCCGGATTTGGCAAATACCTCCTTATATAAAGAACGCATCGGAACCATCACCTGCCCGACGCACGCTATGATGAAGTTAGAGTTGGCGGGACTGTGGAAGATGAAATTTGGTACACTTCAGATACCAATAGATCAGAACCTGAATAGGGTATTTCGCACCATGCAAGGAAAAATCCAAAATTATGTAATATTGATAGATTTTGTTAAAAGCAAGTGGAAAATGGTGATTTCTGTTCTAAAGAATGTAGTATACATTTATTATTTCAATTTTAAAATTCAGGTTTGTTAATCTGTTTTTCAAACGGCAAAAACGCTATACGCCATGAAAGCTATCGACGTGACGTCATTAGCAGTGTAAGTAAACAATGGAGTATAACTTTCTTCCTTTACTGAGGTGTATTGTTTACACTGCGAGTGACGTCACAAACACGGCGGCAGCGCCGAGACGGCCGAGACCGTGTTTTCGCGGGGATTTTTGAAATTTAAATTGAAAAGTCTTTTTTTACATAATATTTGTTTGCAAAATTGTTTTTTCCAATTTTTTATGGGTTTTTATGACTTACGAAATCATATAATTCTTTTTGACATAGGCCGTAATACCCTATTGACATATAGGATACTTTTTATCCTTCTATGCACCAAGTTCTAAAATCCGGTCGGGCGAAGCCGCGGGCACAGTCTAGTAAATAACATATGACATACAAACTATAAATTTTTCGTCATTCAAAGGCCAAGAGCTTGTACACATTTATGACTGATCTGAAATATGACTGCCAGCACTTAGGTTATAAGTGAGATGAGCCGCATTCTGAATCTCTAATGTGTCTCTGACATGATGTATTGAAAAATGCTTAACAATGATAGGTAAGCTTTACAATTTCCCGTTAAAAAGTCAAAGCATACCGTATTATTGCTTCAGTACCATATTTGTGTGCTACGAAAGCTGAATAGGTGTAGAAAGTTGATCGAATGCCAATTTATCTCCATACAACGATCTTTGTATCTCTGACCTGCTATACAATATATAATAAACAAGCGCTTCGACCCAGGGACGCATATATTTTTACTTTGCGTTGTCAATGTATCCTTCTATCTCTATGGTGTCGGCATGGAAACGTAAGCTCGTAGTTAGAACCCATTATATTAATCTATCTATATAAAACACCAAAATGCAATAGTCTTGTATTGTCAGTAACATACTCGCGAATCAATAACACAAAGATTATCACACACCACTCAGATTCTTACACAGTTTCACGTACGATGTAAATATACAGCGAAGGAACATGCACATCATTATAGTCTTTAACGCTTGTCGATAAGAACTAAAATAGCTCAGCAAGCCTGCTACACACTGTCTACTGATATTCAGGCTTCATGTCTTCTTTTGGTGGAAGCTTTCTTATAATAGTGAGATCTGAAAAAGAAATAATATGTTATCTCATACAGTCATATAACAAATTACGTGAAGTGAAAATTTTTGGGTACAATTTTATTTAAATTTTTACTAACGTAGAGGTAGACATAGAAAAGAAACATATTTCTGAAAGTTCACCAAAATATTCTCAAAGGCATGTGAAATCGTTACAGATTAATATTATTATAATAATATATAATATAATAAAAAGTGAAGTAATTACCCACATTAGTACACCGCGGTGGACTAAGGCCTATATCCTTCACATTCCGAGAAGAGGTCCTACTCTGCTCCGCGAAGGGTCAGTAATGGGTGGCAGACAATACATGAAATCACAATTTCATGTAAGTACTCGTAAAGCAAGTTAATAACTTTTTAATTTAATGCTCTAACATTGATGATTAAATATTACAATTCAAGTACATTCATGGTCAACCAGCTGGCCACATTCTTGAAAGGACAGATAAAATCGATAGGGGAAAAGGTTCCTCGAACACATCTTGGTACAAGAGCACAGGCCGCCTTGCGATCACGATGACCTGAAGAAGACGACAGCAAACTGTTGGATTCAAAGGACCCGGAACAGGGTAGAGCCTTGGATCAGGGAAGGCGCCTCTCCACCTGACTACGAAGGGCTAAGAGGAATCGGATTCTCGGTGATCGACTGACCTGTTATTTATCCAGCAGCGACAACCGGAGCACTTCGTCCAGAGCCTTCTGCTCGTCCCTTAGCTGCCGGTCGCGCGCCTCGTGCTCCCGCGCGGACATCTGCAGCGCCGCCCTCAGCTCCTCGTCCAGCTCGCTGTCCGAGTCGCGCGCGCCCTCCCCCTCCGGGGGCGGAGTCCCCGACGAGATCGCCAGCGACGCCTCTATCGCTCTGACGAGACACTAGCAACGTTAGCCGCTACATGGACTAGCGATACGTGTGTGTGTGTGTCTCTCTCTCTTTCTTTCTCTCTCTCTCTCTCTCTCTCTCTCTCTCTCTCTCTGTGTGTGTGTGAGGTTTACTTGTTACGGTGCGGATAGAAATTTTGTAGCGAACAGCGATAGAACAGTATCGATATAATATAATACAGTATTAGAGATTATACAGTAATTTGTTCCTATAGAAACTTCAGTACCCAATTTGAACAGAGATGAAATTATAATTGTGTCGACGGGTAGCCCTTTCGCGTATCGACGAAATACGCGGTTGAAAGGGTTGTCAAGGACAGGGCTGACTCATACCATATTACTGTATAATCTTTATACTATGGGGATGGTGATGGATATTAATAATTATTTAGAGAAGAAACTTCTATCTTATATGCATATTAGAAAATAGGGATATTGTTTAAGAATAGATAAGCTAATTATAAAACGTAATAAAAAATTATATAATATTTTATAATAATATGCTAAGATTACTTTGTAATTAACGTTGATGATACTCACATAGCAGACTACATTGTCATATTGGTTATCATAGTATTCTAATATGTTTAAACATAATAAAACGATAGATTATCAAAATGTATAAAATGATTATTGTATCTCCCATAGATACTGATGATGAAAATGATCTTAAAACATTTTGTATTTCCTTGCAAATGCAAATAGTATAAAAGGCTATTATAATAGTGAAGACTTCCACCATTTGTGACAAGGTGCCACTGCACTGATGTACTGAAATTCTGAATCACGCTATCAACATTTTTTAAACTTATGGCATGTCCAGGTTGAAACATTAGAACTCGGTATGGTCTCTACGTCATTTCTTTAATTCTCTTTAAAATATTGAAACAAATGGTGGTAGTCGCCACAGTGGTTGTTTTAAAACACTAAGTTTAGCAACATGGAGTAATAGTAGTATATATTTCATAATATAGCGATAAAAATCTAAATGCGGCCGCGTCTGCAAAATTTAAAGCGATTATTAAATTAGATTTGGTTCCAGTTATATCGTCAAAATTTAAAACGCAATTTAAGGCACTCCGGCTAACTTGAAACAGAACTGAAATAACATTTAAACGGATGGTGGAAGAACATAATCAAGATTGGTCCAGGTGGTCATGGTGGGATTTCTGCCGCATCATTCGATAAAAAATCTTAATAAATTGATTTATTATAAAAAGTACAGTGATACAAAAATAATTCGCATATAAAACTAGAAAAATAAAGGTAATTTTTTGGTATGATTATTAACAGTTAAGCATCCTGTCCACGGGTAGCCCAAAATGGACAATATCCTTTGTGGGTTTCGTAAAAAAATTATAACTTTTGACGTTTTTTGTTTCATAACAAGTTGAGTATATGTGGTGCCTGTGATCTTGATGCCGTTTTAGTCTTTCTGAGTTTTTGTGAAGTTTTGATTTAAGAAAACATAGAAAAATCTACCTCTGAAGTTGTCGTTCCTCGTGCGCCAACAGTTGCGTGGGCGAGGGCGGCGGCCGCGCCCCGCGTAGCGCTTCCCATACATCCACCTGCGTACAAACAAACAAACAAACAAACAATGAGGCAGCCCTGTTATAGTCTTATTGTTATTGCATCGGATCTCTATGCCAAAAGTCGGTTAAGCAGAACAAACAAAACACAATAATGTATAACTAGTGGGGGAGTTAATAGCTATAAGCGCGATGCACTTTAGCTGCTACTTTAACAACTGCGCGGTAATTATGGCTGACAAATTGTGCAACAGCTTGACAAATAATTTTCATTATTTATCAAAGATTCATCAAAAGTAAATGTTATATAGTCGAACCAGAGAATTTGCGTACCTTACCATGTTGCTGAAAAATTATGAGCTAAATTCTTCTACTTGCTAGTGCGAATGACGACTAAACCATGTTTTTGCGCCAATAAACTGACAACTACTTGTTATAAAGGACAGATATGGATGTGGCCATCATTGGTGGCCGTGTTAGCAAAATTTATGCGTTTTTCTATACAGTATCGTGACAGAATTTCAACTCCTCTTGTGGACTGACCTGGTCGTCGTGCGTGCCGGCCTCCACGAGGCGCTGCTGGACGGCGTACTGCAGCAGGCTCTCCTCGCGCCGGTGGACTGTGGGCACTGACCTGGTCGTCGTGCGTGCCGGCCTCCACGAGGCGCTGCCGGACGGCGTACTGCAGCAGGCTCTCCTCGCGCCGGTGGACTGTGGGCACTGACCTGGTCGTCGTGCGTGCCGGCCTCCATGAGGCTCTGCTGGACGGCGTACTGCAGCAGGCTCTCCTCGTCGTCCCCGCCGCTGGCCAGCCGGTCCTCGGGCGCGGTGGCGTCCCGGTAGCCGCCGCCCACGGAGAAGCACGCGTCGTCCACGATGCACGCGAGCCGCTCGCCCTCTTGGATGCACTCGATGTTAGGCACCGGCGTCTCCGTCGCGAATATGTTGCCGAACGTGATGCGCGCGTTCAGCACGTGGAACAGCGGGATCTCTGGAATGTGAACAACTCGTCAATGGAAGACAGCTACAACAATAATATCGTTATAGGTGAATTTAAGTAAAAGAAATATTGAATTTCACCCTGGATGGACCCCGTGGACTGATGACCTAAAGAAGACAGCGGGAAACCGTTGGATTCAAACGGCCCAGGACCGGGTGGAGTGGCGTCGATTAGGGGAGGCCCGTGTCCAGCAGTGGACTGCCAAGGGCTGAAAGGAAGGAAGGAAGGAAGGAAGGACCCCGTGATGGTTCAGAATATAAATTAATATGTTTTTATAGACATTCAGGGCAACTGATATCAACTGGCCACTGCAACATGTTCTTCATATCTTGACTTATAAAGTGTGGTTGCCAGAGAAACTGTTTTAGTCCTACAAAGTTACACATCTATTTACATCCTTAGACAGCTTCATTCCCGTCTAAGAGTAAACACGCTTTTCCATTAGCCAAAGCATAAGCATCAATGACTGATTGACATTATTATGGGGTAGAATGTGGCGTATTTTTATTGTGTCCATACGCAACTCACCAATTTTCACCGGGAACCCAGCGGGGAGTTGCATCTGTATGAAGTCTTTTAGCTTCGCGAAGTGCGGCGACGAGATAGCGGCCATCAGGTCCAAAATCGGCATGATTTGCTCTTGTAACTGAAAGTTATACGAAAACTGTGAATGGACACTTCTACTTGCCGCTTTATGCAGTACTTTAGATGTTATTTTTATATGCAGAAGACAGAAGACCTTAATTTAAATATAACGTTAAAGTATAGAGTATTATTTACCGCGCTCACCTGCAGGAACCTGCCCTGGAGTTACAAGTTAAGATTATTGGTGGGCGCTATTGATCAGTATTTTGAGAATCTTTTGAAGAACTAGACACATCCAACCAACCACACGCAGGCTTATTATTGTATAGGTTGTATAGATATCAATCGTTTAACAATTAGTAGTCCATATCTCCGAAAATGCATCAGCAAGGTAGAAGGTAGGTAAGGTATCCTTCCTTCCTTCCTTTCAGCCCTTGGTAGTCCACTGCTGGACAAGGGCCTCCCCTAATCGACGCCACTCCGCCCGGTCCTGGGCCCTCTGAATCCAACGGTTTCCCGCTGCCTTCTTCGGGTCATCAGTGCACCTGGTCGGAGGGCGGCCTGTGCTCCTTTTGCCTAAACGTGGTCGCCATTCGAGGACCTTTTCCCCCATCGGTTGTCAGTCCTGCGAACGATGTGGCCAGCCCATTGCCACTTTATTTTGCAAACTTTGAGAGCTGTGTCGGTCACCTTCGTAGCTGTGTCGGTCACCGACAGCTCTCTCCATTGCCCTCTGAGCGACTCTGAGCTTGTGGATTAGGCCCACAGTAAAGGACCACGTCTCGGCACCGTAGGTCATCTATATATATAATACAGGTTTTTGTCTTCGAAGAGACGAGGCGCGCACTGTAAAACATTTAAAACTGTAGCATGCCTAGACCGAGGTCAAATCGCTATTAAACTTTAGCGTGTTGCTGAAAACAACTCACCTCCAACGGATAGTCCTCGCACAGCCACAGAGTAGCCTTGAACTTCTGCACCTTGGTAGTAATCTCCTTCGTCCGGCCGATGTCCCGGTCTCCGAGCGGCTCGTCTCCAAAGTACTCGAACCAGGTCACTGGCCGCAACGACTCGGTTGATTTGCTACGTTTCGGCGGTTCTTCCTGGAATTCAAAACAATTACATATGTACGTGGAGGAAACTAGTGTAAATGTAAGATATCGTATCGATTTTTAACTACTGGGGCAAACACCATTAAAGGTTGCAAGATGTTTGTATGTTTGTAAGTTAAAACCATTAGGGTCTGTTGTGCTAAAATTGTAGCGAGAATTGCTATTGTCAACCACTTATAAATGCGAAAGTTTGTGAGGATGGATGGATGGATGGATGGATGTTTGTTACTCCTTCATGTAAAAACGACTGAATGAATTTAACAACAGTTTATAACCTCTAAGGGCCAAATTCTATAGTCCAACTATAGAATTTGGAATATAGTATTATTTCTACAAATTCCCACCTCTAACGCAAACCAGTACTAATAATGATGCTGTCCGAGTTTGTATACATATCGCACGTACTAAACGTTCTCCGTCTTGTCCTGGCGCCATCTTGTGTATATACACTATACATATTACTCACCACATCTGGCGTTAACAGTGGAGACTGCGTTTCCGACGGGGTAGGGGAAGGCGACCTCTCGGTATCCACCAGCGCCATCAGCCCCGCCAGCGGAGGCCGCGGGGACCTGGTGGCCCGTCGGTCCCTGGGCACGTTCTGGAGGTGTTCGGCGCGCGTCTTGGAGACCAGCTCGACGTTGTTCGCGCTGAACACCTTGCACTCGTAGCCGTTCACGTTCTCGGTCTTGTCCTGGCGCCAGCCCCAGATGCCGCACTTGTTTCTGATCGAAGAAGTAATACAAGTTGAAAAGATGAACAGTTCACTGATTCAACCTCTTTTTTTGGTCGGGACCAACGCTCAGACTAAAATAGGCCTGATTGTAAGGCATTAGTGACCCACTGCAGAGTCTGTCGTCCTCTTTTTATGCATTGGACTCAAAGTGTTCAGACTGACAAGTGTAAGTCTCATGGTCCAGTTCCATGAAGCTGGCTCCAGGTATATCCGAAGCATTGAAGCGCGCATGTAATTCGCCACCAGCAGTCACCCATCCAGGAACTGACCACGCCCGACGCTGCCTAACTCTTTCGATCGCTTGCAATCTACTCAGGCAACGGGGCCATGCTCGCTTCTGAATAACTTGTAAAAAAAAACCCAAGTCTCGCAACTCAGTTCTTGCACCGTAAAAAGTTGTGAGAACCATGATGATCGGTGAGTGAGTGAGTGACAAAATTAAGAAACTTTGACTAGTTATAATTCTTCAACTACTTGCTAATAAAAACTTGCTAATAAAAATTCAGGCTCCTAGTTTTACCCACAATGAAGTTATAGGGGGTTGAAAATGGCCTGAATTGCTTCGAGAAAAGGATGGTACGGCCGTGCCGCTTTTTTTCAATTTGGCGACAGATGACTTGTTAGTACAAAGACGCTGACCGTTCAAAGCTGATCTTGTCCGTGTCCAGGTAGTTGATGGCGATGGGGGACGCGAGCCGCTGCTGGATGAGATGGTGCGGTGGCGGCGGCCATTCGCGACCCTCGCTGCCCGCCTCTAGGCTCTCACACCACGATGTGCCAAGCTCATGGTCCAGTTCTACGAAGCTCGCTGACCGACCTGGAACCGAATTGATGAGATATTAATGACAGGTTAACTAAGTTCTGCTGAATTCACCGCAGGGTTCCAAATTTCAGAGGATCCATTGGCCGCAACTCATTGTATGTCTCAAGGAAGGAAGGATTAAGCTGTGATCTGTCCCCCCATTAGGGAGGGGGAGACCTGGAATATAGAGTATAATATTCCAGCTCCAAGCTCCCGCGGCAGAAGTGTCCAATATGAATTTGGAACTATAAAAGGTTTGTACTTGAAAAGTGCACTTAAGGCAAATTTTTGTGATTGGAAACTCGAAACAAGTGTTATAGGGGATTTAAGTGTATGTAAGCGGCATAAGTTAATGCTCAAACCTTCCCGAAATCACTTCAGGAAAGGCTGCTGACGGTATTCATGGCTGTGTGCAATCATAAAGAAAGAAACAAAGTTATATAATCTTTACTGTGACGGGCCAATCACTGCATTCACACTGGTGCATTTCACGTAAGATCCCTGCTTAAAAAACTGCCTCGATCTCTCACCTTGTCCTCTGAAGATGTAGGTTCTATCGCCCCGCTGCCACCGATTGTTCTCGAAGCCGACGAGCGTCGTGTCCACTCTCACGTTGCCTCCCCGCTTGTACACTTTGTACGTGTCGAACGGACAGATCCTGGAGACGAGGGGCACTGGAACATAATTGTATATTTTATTCAGGAGGTGTTATTGCTCTGCGTATAATAGACATTAGTGTTTTAGGCTGTTCCTCTCTGCGCTCAGTTTTTGGAGCTAGTGGCACACTTTCGCAGTCTTCATATTATGCGGTGGATCTTCCTCCGAATTTCTCTTTAGCTGCAAATCGGGAGGTTATCACTCGTTCACAAGTAGTCCTTTATATCTGCACACCGCTATGTATGCTGTCTGCCATTCCTAGGTCGCAAGCTGGAGAATTAGAACAGCCACTCTTCCCATCTAGCGTCACTTCTCAGTAAACCCATCAATGACCCACTATAGGGTCGGGTCTCCTCTCACAATGAGAAGGATGTAGACCTTAGTCCACCACGCTGGCCTACTGCGGGTTGGTGGACTTCACATACCTTTGAGAACATTTTTTTTTTCTGAACTCTCAGGCATGCAGGTTTCCTCACGATGTTTTCCTTCACCGTAACAGCAGGTGATATTTAATTTTATAAAGCGCACATAACTTTTTTTTACAAAGTCATTGGTGCGTGCCACTGGGATTCGAACCCGGACCCCTCGAGTAAGAGGCCGAATTCTTAGGCACTGGGCTATCACCGCTCTAGCGTCACTTAGAGCCCCCTGTTGGTCACCTCTCACGACAGGCCAGACACACCGCATATCTCTTCTTCTACTCCCGAGTTACGGGGTTAAACCTAACCTAACCTAACCTAGGTTACCCCCACTCACCCCAGCTGGTGAACTCCCACTTCATCTCGACGTAGAAGTCGGGCGCGAGGCTGAGCCGGTGCAGCAGGTCCGGGATGCCGCTGGAGCGCACCACGTGGCGCTGGTAGTCGCGCCTGCACAGCACCAGCGACAGCAGCTCGGGGTCACCCATCGCTGTGGCCTCTTGGACCGCTGGAATGGGAAAAAATCTAATTAAGTTGTATTTATATTTCTTTGCAACAAACCGCACAACACATTGCAACTTGTTTTGGTATGGACCCAGCACCCTCCCTTATATCCAGGTTGTATATACCATCACAACTTATTCCCATCACACGACACGCGTTTCGCCCCAAAACAGACCATCATCAGGTGATCATCAGGTGATCATTGGGTGACAACGGTTGGTTGTTGTCTTTGGTTGTAGGATTTCCGCAAAGTAACGCCTGACGCAATAAATTATGGGAAAATCTAACTGGTTAGGTAACAGCCTTGTACCAGTAAAATAGAAACAAGCAAAATTTTCCAGCATCGCATGTTAATATAACAACGAACGGCCGAACGGAGTTTTTGCACACCTCTCCATGTTGCGGAATAATTTGGAACGAATTTATTTTTCTGGAAACTGCTCGAATAATTTTAATGTCACGTTTTAGAGCCGATGAGCTTTAAAAAAATTGACATTGACAAAGTTATAGAAGGAAAATAGTGATGTGGCCGTATTAAAGATGAATTCGGCACTGCTTTTGAAGGTGTACAAAAACCCTGTTATATAAGTTGTTAATTATTGTGTTACTTATTGTGTTTGAAACTAGTGTTTTAACCTTGTTTCTGATGATATGAGTATCATGCTATTAAAGTACATATTTGTTTTAGTAGACACATTTAACTTGAGTGTTAGCGCTACAACCTACTATCTACTCTCTCTGAAATTTTGAGTATCATCTCAAACAAATCAGCCTGCATCACACCAATCTCTTCAACCTCCGAATGTCATCTTGATCAAATCAGTCAGTAAGGGCACAAAAGGTGAACTTATCAAAAAATTCTCGATCTGTCGACCTAATCAACAACACCTCTTGCCAAATAAAAAAAAAACAAATTACAGAAAAGAATACCAGCTGTTCTTCGCCACCCCATTGTCATTGCCAAAGATTCTTATAGCTGAAATAGAGTGCTCGAAACTCGAGTGGCAAAGACGTGGCAACCTTGAGTGACAAGTGGCGAGGGCGGACTCAATTACCTCCGGAGCTAGGGCAAAAAAACAATGGGAGATTGTGACTGAGAACCGACTAGAAAAAACGTAAAAGTATATTTTACGAGAGGACGACCTTCCGTGTTATTATTAAGATAGTTTGATTTAATTAAAGTAAGCAGAGCCAGCGGTGATAGTCCAGTGGCTTAGAATTCGATCTCGAATCGAGGGATCCGGGTTCGAATCCCAGTGGCACGCACCAATGACTTGGTAAAAAAGTTACGTGCGCTTAAATTAAAATATCACCTGCTGTTACGGTGAATGAAAACATCGTGAGGAAACCTGCACGTCTGGGAGTTCACAAAAAAAAATGTTCTCAAAGGCATGTGAAATCCACCAACCCGCAGTAGTGGTGCGTGGTGGACGGCGGCCTACATTCCTCTTGTTGCGTATTTAGATTAATGTGGACATTAAATTTTGCGTTTAAACGTTTACCTTCCGACATTTCCAAAATTTGCCGATTTCGTAATGGCTTCCGTAACCGTTGCGAGCACTTGCGAGTGAAAATTTTGGCTCAGCTCTTGCGCAGCCGGCCAATCACCGCGCGCCTACGTCACGCGCTCTCATTGTCGGGATTCGAATCGTACCGCTAATCGTAACTGAAGCGCGAATATTTAAATGTCTTCAACACCTCTCATTGTGAGAGGAGACCCGACCCGCCAGTGGGTCATTAATGGGTTACTGACAAGTAGTAGAGCTCGCCCAGTCACCTTACTGTCGGCCTCTTAACCCGCCATAAAGCAGCATATTATTCAAGTTTTGTGTTTCAGTTGGAGAGCTGTGGTTCTTCGAACACTTTTGGCGAACATGTTAGTTCTCATGAGTAGCATCGCGCGTACAATTTCACATAGGATTTCTATCTTATTTGGGGATGAACGTGGGTAGTTCGGCGACCACATAACTTGCATGTACATGACATACAATAAAACCTTCAAAACAACAGTAAAATTAAAGGAAGCTATAAAACAATATCGCATAGTAGTTACGTATCGTATCAAGTTATGCTCGCTCCAACGAGTACTTTCTATTGAGCGATGTCAAACTCAATAAGTACCCCAGAGGTTTCCCAGATCCGGGTCGTTCCCATGGGATAAACCCTCTTTTCTCTGCACTCGAAACGCGAATCTATTTATGGCGAAGTATATGAGGTAAGTATATAAGTAGTCGATCCATTAAGCTGCCAAAAGTATCCCCTCAGGTGTCCGGAGGATTCTACTTAAAGGATGGGACGGATGGAATTGGAAACATCTATGTATTTCTCCTTCACTGGGTGGATTCTAATTTAAGATTTGAGAGAGTTTATATTATGACCAAAATAGGTCTTGTGTTCTTATGAGTTTCAGTACATATAAATTTTGTGAATAAAAGTTATTTTAAGTTATTTTATTCCATTCAAATTACTGCTGTGGTGGGAACACAGAAAAGCGGATGGTAATACACACATAGGTGTTTATTACCGCGCCAATCGCGCCATACACATCGATTTAATCCAGAATCACTGGAAAAATCAAATCGAATATTATATCGAATCATAGCTACATACTATCTTATAGCAGCGCGTCTTCGACCTTGGATAAAATCTTTGTTTTATTCATTCCCCGATGTATTATTCATCCATTTAGCACCAGACTGGCTGCTAGATTGAATACATATAAGATCACATCAGAATACGAAAATGTTTCGTGGAAGAAAAAATTGAGTCTAGAAACTTTGTATGTAAGTAATGCGAAAATGATGTAAGGTCTAAAAACTTACAACGACTAATGTGAATCTTGTATCCCGTGAAATCAATAAGGTACAAACTTTCTACTGATATGTATGTATCGGTCGAACTAAAGTCTCCGCTTAAAGCATTTCAGAGTCAACACATTATCAGTGCCTTTTAAAGTTTCGTAGGCACTTTAGAGGTGCTGCCTATATGTCATTGGTAGTCTTTACCCATGTTTTAGACACGCCAGGCGGGTCGCTGACACCGCTAAAAACCTTATTGAAGTAGGTATTATTTTACACGCCCTATATAAGGTTGACTTGTAAGTGTGCGGTGGCAGCGAAAATTTGCAATATAGCCTAACCAAATCCAAGCCGATCACCCGATCGTCGAGTTAACCAGTCATTGGATTAGTTGAAGTTGTCTATTTCATTCAAAATATCAGGCCTAAAACGAGGATTAAATGTACCTACATGGATTACTTAGAATTAGACCCACTCACTTTGTCACAAACCAGATTATTGTCGTCATTATTAAAGTCGCGTTCCTGAAAACTGGTTTATTTATACGCCGAATGTAGGAGAAATTTTCACTAGGTACTTCAATTTACAGTTTGTAAGTCAGAGTCTGTGGGGCAACTGAGATTTTCCCGTTAGCTATGCCAGTGCGTCATTCTGCTCTCTGCTCTACTGGGAATCGAATCCAGGATACTTTATACACTTTCTCACAGTATCCTCCATGCAGATCGTCATTATAAACCTTACCTGTCCACCCGTCCTTTTCACAGTTGACATCAGCATTCGCCTCTATGAGAGCTCTCACGGCGTCGATGTTGCCCAGTGTCACGGCGAGAAGGAGTGGCGTCCGTCCTCGAGGGTCCCGTAGTTCGATGTCTTCTGCTGAATACTGCAATGAAAAAACAATTTCAGATACGTTGCTTAACACTACACTTATAGTTAGCCCCACACTAGGATTCCCTGTGTCGTGGGTGCCATGGACGCGCACAAGACAAGAACACAACACACCCACACCAGAAACAATAATTCAAATTCATCATTCAAATCTCTGCTCTGCTGGGAATTGAACTTTCCGCACAGCGCACCAGTGCCAATGTCATAACCACTGTGCCAAGCCTTGTACAGTTACCTAATTAACGTGACAGCCTGTTAGTGACCCATTGCAGGGTCGTGTCTCCTCTCACAATGAGAAGGATAGGCCTTACGTCCATAAGATGATAGATATATGTATACAATTAAAAAGTGAAAATTATAAAATAGTCATTACAGCTACAAGGGAACAGATTTAAAGGCTATTAGAATTATAGGCATGGATACTCATCTCTTAGACGAGGAATTAGGGACCAGTCCGCTGGCTAAATGCGTCTTATTTAATTCTGGTGACATGTGGCATGAAACCAACGCTGTCGCAACTACGAAACACAACCCTTACAACAAACATTAAGTGTCAGGTACTCTCCGGCGACCATACTCCCTAGCCGAAACACAAAACACGAAACATGAAGGCGATGCTGCTTTACGACGGGTAGAGGCTGGCGGTAAGGTGCCTCCTCGGACGAGTTTCTATGGCTCTACCACCTAGAATACTTATACGAACGTAACAATAAATCTCCGCTGTTAATGTGTGGATATCCCAGGGAGCTTAGCTTGGAATGGGTAGAATGCCATTAGTCTCTAGACACACACGCTGTAGGTTCCATTTGTGTTGGTCGAGGGCACTGACCTTTTTTGGCAAATCGCCACAAGTAGGCTGTCATGGTCGCGAGCCAGATTTTTAGATGGGTGCGTTATCCTTTCAACGACTTAATGATAGATAGCGTGCCAAAACTATTCCCTTTATTGTATTCCCATAATTATTGTATGCCCGCATAGGGTAGACTGTTCTAAACTTATTATAAATTTTTGTAACATCTTTCTCATGTAACAGTCAACAATAAAGATATTCTTTTCTTTTCTTTTCTTTTCTTTTCTTTCCAAGTACCAAACATCCATAATGTTACAATTAATGATGTTGTGATTTATGGACGCTGACATAAATAAATTGTGTTTGTTATACATTATAACTACTCTTTTCTCCTGTGTATCTCAAATCTGCTCACACCTGTCTGTTTCACACTGTTACCACCAGACAGTAACTACTTACGGCCTAAGCTTTACAGGTGACAATCTTTGTAAGGGTTCTAATGCCACATGCAACACACCTTATTAGTCAGTTATTGATAAAAGATTGGCTTAGATACTGCCTGTATCTGTGAAGCTGAAAATAGTGTAGTGGACTAAGGACTACATCTTTCTCCCTGTGAGAAGAGATTTGACTCTGCAGTGGGTCATTAATGAGTTACAGATGATAATAAATCAACACTAGACGAGTTTCAGTTGCTATTAATTAGCCTCCATCATTACATATGACGACCCGAGTGGCTCAGTGACGACCCGAGTGGCTCAGTTGGTAAAGACGCCAGTGCGCTACGCAGAGGGTCCTGGGTTCGATTCCCAGCAGAGCAGAGATTTGAATGATGAGTTTAAATTTCTGTTTCTGGTCTGGGTGTGTTGTGTTGTTGTCTTGTGTGTGTCCATGGCGCCCACGACACAGGGAATCCTAGTGTGGGGCTATGAGTGTGAAGCGTTATAATAAGTGAAAAATGTATTCTATAATTAATTTTCTCCTGCGTTGATTCATATCATTTTGCTGTCTGTACATAATTATAAATAAGATCGCCACACGCTATAACTCGAACTGCAATCTACCGGCGGTACACGTGCGTGTAGCCAGTCGCGTGAACTGAAATGTGAGAATGATTCAACCTTTATCAATAATCCAGTTGTCAACAATAGACCTATTTACCTCCATCGAACATCATTGATTAATAGTCGAAATAGATTGTATGACAAGGGAGCAAAATGATATTTTTACGGCGAGGGCGTTTTTTGAATCCAGAGAGAAGTGAGGGATTCTAGGGTAGAATCCCGAGAGTAGCGAGAGTTTCTTTAGTAGAATCCTGAACGTAGCGACGGACTCAAAGCACGTCGAGGTCTGAGAATCGGCTAACGTCTATTCTTCATACTCCTAAGTGATAAGGGTTGTCCACACCTAGGTAATACTTTATTATATTTTTTGGACAATTTTTTTTATTTTTATTTTTCAATAATGTGCCATCAAAGAATACATACAACCCTAAATTTTCACCCCACTATCAACAGACCCTATTTTTAATAGTCGATTATTAACGCTCGATAACTTATATCGCAAAACAACGATTGTGGAGTCAGCTAGTCTATACTAATATTATAAAGAGGAAACATTTGTATTTTTGTATGTTTGTAACGAATAAACTCAAAAACTACCGGGCCGATTTCAAAAATTCTTTCACCATTGGAAAGCTACATTCAGCCTGATTAACATAGGCTATTAAATAAAAAAAAATAAAAAATAAAAATTCATTGGCAGAGTGAAGCCTGCTGGGTCAGCTAGTATACTATAAAAACATGAACCTTATTAACGTAATAAAAATCGTCTGCTTGTTTAGGCAATAAGTATTAGGGAATAGTCATCGCCACCACGTAGTATGGCTTCATAGAAATAACAGGATTATTTCTTGTGGCCACCAACATAATATTTCTTTAGCATCTTGGATTACATTTATGAAATTTGAGGGAGATATCTAATTCTGCAGCCAACTGATAAATAAATGGGAAATTTTGTGAGGATGGATTTTTGTTACTCTTTCACATAAAAAAACGTTTAACTGATTTGGATAAAATTTGGTACACAGATAGTTTACAACCTGGATTAACATTTAAGGATACTTTTTCACCCTTTTTGGGCCAAATTCTTCACTCCCTTCAAATGAAGGTGTGGTTGAGAGCTGGTAACACCGTAAGTCATCAACACTCATAGCTAGTATGCTTTATAAACATATTATGTAGGTAGGCACTAAAATAAGACCCTAGATCATCAATCCTACGCTATAGGCATTGGCATAATAATGTTATAGTTGCCTTCACGAGTGGTGAGCACATCTTTCATTGGTCGGTTTGACATTGACTGTGCTGCGGTGCACACGATTGGTTCGACAGTCGTCAGTTCGTCAGTGTGCGTCGTCTATTGGCCTAGCGCGTTTCTTTGGTTGCTGTACATTGGCCACAAGAATACAATATCCCTACCACTGATAATCTGTGCTCACGACTCATGATAATTACTATAACTAATGCGATAGGAAACTAGACATTAGCCGTAATCCCATTAAAGGATCACTGATTTAGATATGCTAATGTCATTATCAGCAAAAGAAAAACCACAACTAACTGTAGTTAGGTACTTTTAGTAAGTAAATGAACTTCTGAAAATGTGTGTAATAAATATTTTTTTAAACATGAAAGAAGCCCTCGCCAGACCCAAATGCTGCTCTAATACTGTAGTCATGGGTACACTGACTAGGCTGAAACATTCCGGACGAAGTTCAGCTTACCACTTTAGGAAAAAATCCCTAGGATAACATTACCACCAGCCTCTGGGGCCGTCATGAAGCAGCATGTTCTTCTTGTCTTGTGTTTTGGTTGGGGAGGTATGGTTGCCGGGGATATGCTATTTGAGGTAAACATCTTAGACCTCATAAGTAGCACCCTCATATGCAGATAGCAGATAGGATTTTTTCCTCTAATTGAGGTTGAATGTGGGCGTCCATGGGCTTGCTACTCAATAGCTTTAATACAACAATATTTGCCACCACTTTAAAGCAGGTGTGGCAATATCAGTGATGACCTTTTTAATACACACACACATACACACTATTTGAGTAAGTATTTAAACAACCAACAAAAACTAGAACAAGACTTTTAAGACCTTGTTCTATTTAGCCTTTAACAGTTAAAATGTGTAATTTTCAGTGATTATCACTTTGTTACCATTGAGTTGTGTACTACAAAGATGTTATCTTTTATTTGGAATTTAAAAAATACACTGAGGGAACATCCTTGTTGAGGATGCTGGTCCGTGCCTGCTCTTGTCTGCCTGAAGATAGGATCAGCATTTGGCCCGAGACATTATCACTTATTATCACAAGCTCATAAGATCATCTGCCCCACCAATGAAAGGTAAAGTAAGCAATTAAGTACACTTTTGTGTAAGTTTTATTTCACCATTAAGTATAACAAGTCAGTGAAGACTGCAAGAAATCAAGATAATGAAACCGACCAATAGAAAAAAATCTATGATGACTTCATTCACTGAAACAAAGCCATTATAGCGACTGTAGTGTACTAATCGGATTATGAAAATCAACAGCGATGCACGACCATGTAAATTACTGCAAATAGTCGCACATCACGTGACATACGCGTAAAAAATACTACGAGTTGACGTGTGTACACAACATAAAGCATCAAGATGACCAACATAACCTAATTCAATTAAATTGTATTATTTTTTCTATTTTTTAATTAGGATAGTAGATCAATATACCTGATTTGCCTCAAGCGCTTTCTTCAGCTCCTCCGTGCGATTATTCCACACCAACCAATGAATCGGATAGCGGGTCGCGATTTCATCTGCTGTCAAAGGCATTTTTTCAACACATTAAACGTCCTATAATGTTTTAAAAGCTTATCACTTTTCACTAACATACAAAAACTTTTCACTAACTAATTTACACTAAGAAATACACCATTATTTCACAAATAAATATAGAAAACTGCGGCAATCGCTTTCGCTGATTTCGCCCACAACCTATCACTTCGCGAATCACGAACAAACACAAAATGTCAAAACTCGAACGTCACGTCATAAAAAAGTCATTCTAATTTTTTTTATTATAACTTTTAGCCACAGAGTAGAAAATAATAACAATAATAATAATTTCATTTATTTCAAACAACAATAGCCAGTACAACAACCTGGTTATTAATATGATAGTTACCTTTCAGTCAAAACACTTTATAATTTTATTCCTCTAAGACTTTTCAGTGACCTCGCTATTTTTCGCGTCACCAAGTACCGAAGATTATACGTTTATATAATCTGTGGTAAAAATTTCAAACAAAATTTATTGTCAAATGATGACAGATACGTCAATCAATCAATCAAAACATTCAAAATCCATCCATCACAACTTCACAGAATTCACAGATTTATTTGCGTAAAAATGTAGTATAAAATTATATAAAAAACTATGATATATATTTGACAACATTGAAAAGTCATTCTTTTTTACATAATTCAAGTAATATATCAAAATGAACATAACAAAAAATACACTTCTTCGAGTAAAACCTTATAGTTTGTATAACAACCTTACTGCAAAATCTTTTACCACTAACCAAGAGAAAAATATTGAGGTAAGAGTGAAATTAGTAACTTTATTATGTTAACATTAAGAGTTAAGAGTGTATTAGTGTATTAACTAACATTTTAGCTAATTATAAATACATCTATGTTTTGGTTGGGTTGTGTTTTAGTCCACTATGATAAATAAACATATTACATTATAAAATATGTAATAGGTAACATACCTATTTACTTTTAAAAGAGTGCTGGGAGTTTTTTTCTGCCAGCTTTTTCTCTTAGTCTATGTTTTGCATAATTTTCACCAAGCATTCACAAATTGTTCCTGATAATAAATAAAAGCTTTTGAGTGAGTTTATTTTCTTTCTCTAATCTTATTAATACTATTTGTTGTTACAGGAGTGTTATAAAGTATTGAACATACCTATCCACTCAAAACAAAATGTAGTTCGGAATGCCTTTCTGGAACTGGCCAAGAAATATCACCCAGACTCCGGGTCCCCCGAGGCAAACATTGATAAGTTTGTGGCCATAGAAAATGCTTTCAGGACCCTATCCAAGTATAACACTGGAAGCAACAAGAGTGATGAAGTTGAACAGATCGTGTATGACATCAGGGTATTGTGATTTCTTTTCTGTTATTTCTATATTCTAATAAAATTGTTCAGCAGCTAATTGTGTAATGTGTTTGTTCACACTAATCTCAGGAATGACAGTACCAATTTTAGCTAATTTTTCACTGCCGTGTTAAGGAAAACTCTGCTTTGGATTAATTATTACAGTGGAAGTGCCTTGGATAGATTAATTCAAGCTTGCTGGGTTGACTAGTTGTTCATAAAATGGTAGTCTGTTGAAAACTAGCATACAGCCATGTGGGGTTAACATTATGAATGCACTCCAAAGGTTTTCCACACTCCACCAGGGGTTCCCCTTAGCAGTAAAAGTAAATATTATTATGCTTCTATTATGTTCATAAAAACTCCAAAGGTAATTAGAACATGTTTATTCACTAAGCTAGGTAGCCATGATGTGTCAAACAATATTCCTTCACATTCTACCTACATAAGTTACTACATTTATCTTATTTATGAAAACAAGGTAAAATAGTAATCCTAATACATGACATACCTCCCCCATCAGTTAACAATAAGTTATTCTATAAACTCAAACTATATACTCAAAGCAGTTACAAACACATAATCTATTTTACACTACTGAGAACTGCATTAATCAAATATCAAGTAATTTACACTATTATATCAATAAAGATAATTCTGGGAAGAACTTGGTCTCTCATATGGAGATTTCTGATGTATTTTTGTTTTATTTTTAAACTTCCCCACTACAGAACTAACACTACTTTGATCTGGAATCCCTAACATTTCAGCCCATTTATCTGAACTTGGAATCTCTATGATTTGTTCCTCTTGAGTTGGATGTTCTGGTTCTAAGTTCATATCTTCATCGGATATATCTAAATTAGGTGCATTATTATGACCACTGTCTTCCATATTATCTCTAATGTCTTCACTTTCCCTTCTTTCTGTTTCATTTTCTTTCATTTGTATAAGTTGATCTATGTGACGGTCCAATATTGCGCCATCATTTGTCTGTACTGTATAACTTGAAGGACCTTTCTTATTCAAAATTCTTCCTGGCAACCACTTTCTATTACCTGTGTAGTTCCTGAACATGACTCTTTGACCTACTGTTGTTTCTCTATGCTTTTTATGAGTATTGTTTATTACTTGTGTTTCAATTTTCCTGTTCTGTATGTTATCTGGATGTATTGTATCTAAAATTGTTCTTAATCTTCTGTTCATTAAAAGCTCAGCTGGACTTTTTTGTGTCGATGTACAAGGAGTCACTCTTAAACCCAAAAGCATATTAGGTATTCTTATGTCCCATGGTACATCCTCCATTTTACGCAATTTATCTTTAATTGTTTGCACCATGCGTTCTGCAAGCCCATTTGTTGCCGGATGATACGGGGCAGTAGTTATATGTCTTATTTTATTCGCTGTTAGAAATTGATTCATTTCTGCTGATACAAATGGCGTTCCATTGTCTGAGACTAAAGTTTCGCATAAACCATGAGTAGCAAATAGCATTCTTAGATGCTTTATGACTACTGAAGAAGATGCACTATTGACAATAAAAACTTCTGGCCATCTTGAATATGCATCTATTACAATTAAGAATGTTTTGTTTCGAAATGGGCCTGCAAAGTCGACGTGTATTCTGGACCACGGCCGCACAGCAGATATCCATTCGTGGCTGGTTTTAGCAGGCATATGTCTATTTTCCAGGCATTTAGAACACTGGCTCACCAAAGTTTCTATATTCTCATTCAACCTTGGCCACCACACGTAACTCCTGGCCAACGATTTCGTTTGTACGATTCCTGCATGTGTCTTATGTAGTGCCCGTAATGTCGGCATACGCAGTGGTGAAGGCAGTATTACTCTGGATCCAAACAATAAACAGCCATTTTGTAAAGAAATCTGATCTCGATGTAGCCAATATGGTCGAAGCTCCGGGTTAATAATTCGGGCTGGCCATCCTCTCTGTACATAGTGACTCACTTGCGATAGTAACTGGTCTTTACTTGTCTCGCTTGCCACCTGATTAGTTTCGAAAGGAAAATCTTCTGGTGTTTCTGCCATAAGGAGGATGTCTCCATGCTGCTCTTCGGCTTGTGCCGGTACTGGCTGTGGCCAGCGACTCAATGCATCTGCGTTACCAATATCATGGCCAGGTTTATAAACAATACTGTAATTATGTGAGGCAAGCGCGATAGCTATTCTTGTTAATCGAGGTGATAACATATTGGACATTGGTCTCTTTGGGTCAAAAATTCCAATCAAAGGTTTGTGATCTGTTACTATGGTGAATGACCTACCGGTTAAATAGTTTTGAAATTTTTGAATACCAAACATTATTGCTGCAGCTTCTTTATCCAATTGAGAATATCTTCTTTCATGTGTGTGTAAGGTTCGTGAACCTATGGCAATTGGATATTCTTGACCATCTTCCATCACGTGTGCCAGCACTGCTCCTACACCGTACTCTGAACTATCGCATGTTAAGGTTACCGGCTTTTGCAAGTCATAATGCACCAATGTTAAATTAAAAGTTAAGATATGTTTGGCTGACTCAAATGCATCCTGTTCCCGTTCGGTCCACTGCCATGTACGGTTCTTATCTAATAATCTATGTAATGGTTCCAACATCGTAGCTTTATGTGGTATAAATCTTTCATAAAAATTGTATAATCCTAAAAAGGCCTGTAATTCTTGTTTATTGCCTGGTTGAGGAGTTCTTAGTACACAATCCACCTTGCTAGGAGATGGGTGTATCCCATTGCTGTCTATCACAAAACCCAAGAATTCAACCCTCTCTTTCGCTATCTTGCACTTATTTTTGTTCAGACGTAACCCGGCCTGTTCGATACGTGTCAGTACTATATCAAGGCGCTGTTGCATCTGGGTCATAGAGTGGCCACATACAATAATATCATCAATTAGGACTGCGACTCCTCCAATTCCTGCTAAAAGTGCTGTCATAAGTCTTTGAAAAATACCAGGGCTAGCTTTTACACCAAATGCCAACCTATGCACCGTATACAATCCTTTGCAAGTATTCAGTGTCAATAATCTAGCCGTATTGTTGTCAACTACTACCTGTGTGTAGGCTCGATCTAAATCTAGGGTTGTAAAATATTTGCCTCCTGCAACCACAGCAAAAACTTCATTAGCAGTAGGTAACGGGTATGTATCAGACTCTGTAGCCTGATTAACAGTGCTACGATAATCGCCGCATAGGCGGATTTCTCCTGATTTTTTTACGATAGGAACTACAGGTGTAGCCCACTCAGAATATGCTGTTGGACGTAAAACACCTTCAGCTACTAAGCGATCGATCTCTTTCTCCACTCTGTCCTTAATAGCAAAGGGGACGGCGCGTGCCTTCAAAAACTTCGGTGTCGCTCCTGCTTTTAGATGTATAGTGACAGGATTACCACGGTAGGTACCGAGGCCCTCTTTAAATACATTGTTGTGCTTTGAAAGGATTTGTTCAGTTTCAAACAATTCAGCATCAGTGATAAAATTCAATTTTAATGTAATATTGAGTGGTGCTAACCAATCTCGTCCCAGCAGATTGGGCCCCGTGCCTTTAGCTACTACCAATCTTAAATCACAACTCTTATCTTCAAATTCCACTCTCACTGTAGTTTGCCCCAATAATTTTACTGGTGTGTCTGTCCATGTGCGTAGAGTAACTGGCATGCGTTGCAAAATAGGCGGTTTTTGGGTGTGTACACCTAATTCTCGCCAAGTGTGCTCAGTTATGAGTGAGAAACTGGCACCTGTGTCCACTTGCATTAATACTGGTATGCCTTGTAACAAAACTTTAACCTCATAAGGCGGCACACGGCTAATACCACGAATATTGTATAAACCGTTTAATTGATCACAATCTGTGTCATCAACAAGATTTAATTTCTTGTGTGAATTCTTCTTTTTCGTTATACAAATCTTCTCTAAATGCCCCTTCTTGTTACAATAACGGCATACGGTATTGACGAAACGGCAGTCGCCCGCGTGTCATTCGCCGCAACGATAACAGAAACGATTGTTGTTACGCGTCTGTACGGCATTAATTTCCATAGGTACCGGCCCGGCTGTGTTAATGACGCTGGATGTAGAAGCATGCGCTCCGTCGCTCCTAATCATACGCACTCCTCTTCCCGCACTCTCCGATGATAACATCGCATCAACGACGTCCTGGTAGCTTAATGTGTCTTTCTTCAGTAGTTCATACTGTAATTTTTCATCACTCATTCCACAGACCAGTCTGTCGCGTAACATACGTTCCAAGTCGTTAAAATTGCAACAAGCACTTATTCTCCTTATCTCCGCAATATATTCAGATGCAGATTCACCCTGTTTCTGATCACGTTTGTAGAATTTGTACGATGTCGAAATTTCATTGGGTTTTGGACTATAATGTTTGGTTAAAATTGATTCCACTTCAAGAAATGTTACATCTTGAGGTTTTTTTGGTGTAATTAATGCAATAACCGTTTCAAATACTCGTGCGCCACACACAGTGAAGAAATTAGCCTTTTGTATGGAATCCGACACAATCCCATTTGCTTCAAAACAAAATTTTAATCTGTCGATGTAATTGTCCCAACTGTCCACTTCCGGATTATATTCCGGAAATTTCACTGATTTTCTTTCCATATTGTTCACTTTTTTCACTCGTCGCCACTATTATGTTCATAAAAACTCCAAAGGTAATTAGAACATGTTTATTCACTAAGCTAGGTAGCCATGATGTGTCAAACAATATTCCTTCACATTCTACCTACATAAGTTACTACATTTATCTTATTTATGAAAACAAGGTAAAATAGTAATCCTAATACATGACAGCTTCATTTCTTATCTTTGTATTTTGATTGTGGTTTCCTTTCTGGCCAAATTAATTGCTACACAGCTTCATCAGAAATTTCTTTTTGCTACATAATTAGTTTATCTTTATAATCAGGATTGATAAATAGCTCTTTGCATCATATTTATGAATCATAGAAGATATCCAGACATAAAGTTAAAAATTGTGCTTGACAAGCACTACAGATTAAATAGTCTTTCTGAAAGCATATCATAAGAGTTGTGTCAAACTTTCATTTAAAATGTATCCAATCATCACTTAACGTTCATTAACAAAATCTGAACGTTATTTGCAGCATACAGCACCCCAACATCGCCAGTACCTGAGCTTCGAAGGTATTGGCTACGGTACACCCTTCCAGCGTCAGAAGCAGTGGGCTCAGGCCCGTGCCCAGAAAGCTGCCAACAATGTCATGGAGCACAGAGTAGCTAAAGCTGTGGCCACCGACAACACCCTCATGAAAAAAGATCATTATTCCAAGAAACACGACATCAAAACCAAATATGGTTTTGATAGACTGGTCGAGGATTTAATCCAAGAGTCCATGTCGAAAGGGGAGTTCGAAAACCTAAGTGGCAAGGGCAAGCCGTTGAAAGACCAGAACCATAATCCATTTGTGGACTTCACCACCCATAAGATAAATGAGGTAAGTTGATAAGATTTATTCTTATACATAGTATTATAACTAACCTACTTCAGCACACTAATATCAAAAAATTTGTATGTTAAACATCGGTCATTAGTATGTCATATGACATGAATGACTCTTCCCATACTAATAGCATTTTCAAACAAATACTTTGACAATAGTGTTCATTGTGGTCACAGATCAGTATTCACCTCAACTGATGTAGGTTATTCAATAATAAATTCCCTATCAAGGTAACATTGCTAAAAGGAGTAGTGAATCCATCAAGTAGACAAGTCCAGTTGCAGGTTGGACAGTAATAATGTACTTTATTCTATGTGCAGTCTGTGTATATCCTTGTAATTGCTAATTGGGTATTTGAATTTTTTTTGTGATAAATGAAAAGATCATTATTATATAAGTTTTATAACAAAACAATTTTTTTTCGCAATAATTCAAAAGTTATTTCAAAATAAAAATTAAGTTTTGAATCCAGTACCGAAGACACGCCGACAACTCCCGAACAAACCCGAGATGTCATAATGTTAGTTTTCACTCATTACAGTTAATAGAAAAATGTTCCAAGATGACAAACTATGTAATGTCTAATGTCTAGTCACGTGTAATAGCCGTAAACGCTGTACTGTTATTAAATAGCTAAAACATTATGACGTCACAACTATGGTGACCAATCATGGCGCGTTTATAGTCACGCGATCTTTATTTAAATTTCACCAATTTTTTATTGTTTATAATTAATTGAAAAAAATGTTTTTTTAAGTTTTTTGCATTAAATATCAATATTATTAGTAGTAAACTTTTGAAATACATAAAAAAAATCAATAATATTTTTTTTAAATACCCAATTGTAATTATTTGTGCTCTAAGGTTCTTATAAACAATGGCTTCACCCCCGAATGGATAACAATGAACAAGGAAATAGAAGAAGACGTAAAAGCCCTCAAACAGGAGATTCAAGAAGAAAGAATGTACTTAGGCCCACACCCGTTATCAGAAGAGGATCAGGTCAAGTGGGAGAAAATATATGCAAGTAACAAAGACTTGGCCAAATCGATCAATGTTAAGATAAACACATACAACCTTATAGTACCTCTACTAAACAAGCAGAAACTTCATGTGGAGTTTGATAAAATATGTCAGGATATACTACAGAATGGAATACATTCTGTTCAAAAGACGGTAGCAAAAGTTGAACAACCCGCAGTGACTTCGGAGAGTGAAGATATGATTGGTTTGGTTTTTAAGGCGATAGGTGACTTGTTATCGTTTAAAGAAAAGAAAAAGAATGTTGATAACTAAATGTTAGGTATGGAATTTAAATGTAGAAATTATGTTTATTTTTGGCCAAAACCAAATAGAAAATTATGTTACTATGAAATAAAATTACCCTTTCTTATTATTTGAATAGGTATTGGTGATAAAAGTTTATAGTAATTAGTGGATTATCGTTTCTAGCCAAAAGATAAACATGGAACTTCTAGTCTAGTGCCTATAAGGTAATTGTAAATTAATTAGGGTACTGTAAGAAATTGTGATGAATTTTTATTTACATTTCAATATTTTATCTTGTACTAAAATGTTGGTAGTATTACAGCCCGATTACCTATTGGGGTACACATAATTTAACTTTATTAAAAAAATATAATTATAAATAAATGATTTGAACTAATTTGGTGTGACTGCAATACCCAATGTGCTAATAATTTTTGAGCTGTGATATTAAAATAAAATATAGGAAGATAAATGTAAATAAATAAAAAAAGGAATTGCTAAAAATCGTTTTATTTAAACTTTATCCTACTTAACTAAATGGCGTTAACAATTTAACATACTCCATAAAAATAACTTCATATAAGAAACTAGAAAACATGTAATATTCGAGATATCTTATTCTAAACACTTATAAAGTCTATAATTGCATATAACACAATAAATGATTTACAATATTAGGAAATTTATTCGATTCGAGTTTTATTTTCATTACATGTTTGGAAGACTTTATTATGAACTTAAATTTAAATAATATCATTGCTGCATTAACATCATATTATTATTATGTTATATGGTCAGTTGCTGTAGATTATGCACAAAATGGCAGGAATAATAGAAAAAGGAAGTAAATATAACATTACATTTGTGCTTGTTGAATACACAGCCGAAACTCATTCTATCACTCTAACTCGGAATGTGAATAATATAAAGAACTATTATGCGCTAAATTAAGCGGAATCTGTACGCCTATCTGCCCACATAGCTATTCTATCTACTTCCAATAGGCATGATGACAATAATCAAGTATCGCCAAAATATTTATCTGATCTAATGAAATAGGATTCAAAGATTTTGAAACAAGTATATTTTATTCTCTTATTAATGTCGAGATTAATAATTTATTTGTTAAAATAAATCTACAAAATACAACAATCCGCCATGATAGCTTAAACACCCATCAGATCGAATTATGTCAATTTACGTCAAGTCTTAGTGAACGTCATTTTTTTCGTAAGCATATTATACGCGATCTGGCATTTTTTACTGAGCCGTGACGCAATGACAGACGCCACGACACGAGCGAGCGTTTTGGAATGAATTTGAAACTTAAAATTTAAATGTACTTTTATTGCACAAAAACCTTAATTTTCTACAAAAATATGATATATTTTAGACATAATAGAAACTTCTGAATATCATAGAAGAGTTTTTGAAAATTAGTCATCATGCCTATTGCTATGGCAGGAATGTTGAAGAGTTTAGATTAGTGCCAAATAATATTCCCCTGACTATTGAGCCTAACGCGGCCCGTCGCCAGCAACCGTAGCGCCCGCGGGTACGCCCGGTGTTCTGCGAAGTGAATGCGTTCAGTTAGGGTTTCCTCTGTGTCGTCTTTCAGTACCGGGACCTCTTCCTGGGTTATTATTGGGCCAGTGTCCATTCCCTCCTGCGAAACAAAATATTTAGCTTTTCAGTCATGAATTCAACTCGGCAGGCGTCGCCCTGCCCTTAACTTAGATATCTACCGTAATGGTAATTATTTTGAGTGAATAAAGTAACTTGTAACTCTTATTTATACAAACAAATAAAACTTTATTATTTCGAGTGGGGTTTTTGTAAGGATTCCTAATTTTTATTTAATAAAATATAGCCTTTATGTTGCCCAGAGTTTTCCTCTATACAACAGTACAAGTTGCATTCAAATCGGTTGACTCGTTCCTCAGATTTAGCACAATTTTATTATATGTAAATAGAGGACCACATTTTTCTCCACAAAAATTCTAGGACCGGGTACCAGAACAAAGGTATCCTATAAGTCACACACTCACATCGACAAAATGCACGGTGCATCCAGACTGGCTGTCTCCGGCTTCGAGGCACTGCTTCTGCGCGTGTAGACCCGGGTGTCGCGGCAGCAGCGACGGGTGGATGTTGATGAGCCTGCCTTTCCATCTGCGAATGGAGAGAACATATGTTATGTTATGCTTAGCTACAATACTTGCCTATAAAGATAGGTTAGATGAGAAAGGTGGGTAGGTGTTTTAACGTTACGGACTCCACGAAAAGCTACCCAGAGACTTGTCATGTTTTGGAACCTCTTTATTGTCCCCTGAACGATTAAGCTCGTGGAATAGGGTAGTGAAGAACTGTATCTTTGTTTTGTTTGTTGTTATAGTGGCTAAAATGACCTATGTATTTCTATCAAAATTCCCACGGAGGGGGAAAAAAATATAAGTTAATAAAATTAGAAAATAAAAGTACGATAAGTACGGTAAAAGTACGGTAAGTAAGACAATAAAATAAAAGTTTTTTTTTTAAATAGCCCCACACTAGGATTCCCTGTGTCGTGGGCGCCATGGACACACACAAGACAAGAACACAACACACCCAGACCAGAAACAGACATTCAAATTCATCATTCGAACCTCTGCTCTGCGGAGAATCGAACCCAGGACCCTCCGCGTAGCGCACCGGTGTCTTAACCACTGCGCCACTCGGGTCGGCATTGTAAAAATGTTGAGTATTAAGTATAACCCTTAAGCACTTACTTCTGAACAAATTCGGATGAGAGAATCCTCATGTAACCAGCGAGGCACACGATGTCTATCTTGTGCGATTCCAGTGCGACCGTGATCGCGCGGTCGAACTCCTCGCGCGAAGCGTGGTCTTTGTAGTTGAACACCTATTAGATACATTAAACACTATTTGTTAACACCATCACATACGACACACAAACAAAAGAGCGACCACGATCCGTCAATTCGTTTCGGAGATGCTATGAAATTTGGTATACGTGTCCCTAGACCAACATACATAATAATGTAAACTAGTGTTCGCCTAGTAGTCGAAAGTCGACTATAATTTTTCGACTATTCTGCTTCTATGTACATCTCCGATAATTTTAAAACGAAAGATTTATAAGGTAAGATTAATCTACTTGTTGCTGACTGGTTCACTCACTGTTAAAACGTTGAATTGATTGGTAAAATGTACATTATTTGAATCTAAAACACATCAATATCTACCAAACAAAACAAAAATGAGGAAAATGAGAAAATTGTTCTGAACTGATTCGCCTTAGCCTATTTATATATATGATATTGTGCAGTTCCGAGAATATTACACACATACTTACATGTCGAATTGAGAACCTAATTTTATGAAGTTGGTTCATAAGAATCAAATGTTACGGGAAAAAAATTGTTAATACGAGGAAGAACTGATATTGCTGGTTTCTGTCTGTGTGTGTGTGTGTGTACAAAAAAGAGTTAAAATAAATAAATAAAAGAATATCCTTGCTCAATAACCTTCACTAGTGGTACAAGAAGGCCAAGCATTGTTCTGAGCCGATGGATCCAAGGTGCAAGTAGCTCTAATGATCGCTTCATGAAAGATGGCACTCTATCTCCTACACTTTCATAAAGATTAACCAGAATTAAAAAATCATCAAACTCAGTCACTAATGTAGGTGTCCTTGATTCGGTTAAAGGTCTATATGTCAAATTGTCATTATTCGAGCAGTTACCAGTAACATAAATAATTCTTTCTTTGCTATCATTATTTTTCCACGACATGAGCTCCGAAGTATGCAATATCCCCGGTCAAAATATATTTAACAGCACAGTGTGACCTAAACCCCCAATTTACGCACGCTTATTCGTGACCTAAGTCGCCTTTATCTACACGGAGCGTAAATGAATTGTGTGACCTAAACCCGCAATTTACACACGCTATTTCGTGACCTAAGTCGCCTTTATCTACACGGTGCGGAATTGAATTGTGTGACCTAAAGCCGCAATGTACGCACGTTTATTCGTGACCTAAGTCGCCTTTGCGTAAATGAATTGTGTGACCTAAACCCGCAATTTACGCACGCCATCTCGTGACCTAAGCTGCCTATTTCTCTCCGCCCGCTCCAGTCCGGGGCGTGTTTATGTCGCACTTGCTATAAAATGGTATACGATACTTGCGACCAAAGTTGTTGTGGTCTATTATTCGCTTTGTCTATTGCTAGGTTACTTAGGTGACGCGTATCGTAATGTACTATTATTCGTTAGTCCGACTCACCAAGGAGGGTATGCCGGCCTTCTCCGCGCGTTTCAGTGCATACGCGTCCTTCTTATTGCTGACGACGAGACACACCTCCGCGCACATGCACTGGGCGGCGTCGCGCGTTGTGTCCACTAGCGCCTGCAGGTTGCTGCCGTTGCCCGATACTAGGACCGCCACCTGAGGTTAGAACAACAACGATTTTATAATAGGGTATTACGGCCTATGTCGAAAAGCTTTTTATATGAATTCGTAAGTCATAAAAACCCATAAAAAATTGGAAAAAATTTTTTTTGCAAACCAATATTATGTGAAAAAAAGACTTTTCAATTTAAATTTCAAAAATCCCCGCGATATCACGGTCTCGGCCGTCTCGGTTCTGCCGCCATGCTTGTAACGTCACTCGCAGTGTAAACAATACATCTCAGTAAAGGAAGAAAGTTATACTCCACTGTTTATTTACACTGCTAATGACGTCACGCCGATAGCTTTCATTTGAAAAACAGATTAACAAACCTGAATTTTAAAATTGAAATAATAAATGTATACTACATTTTTTGGAACAGAAATCACCATTTTTCACTTGCTTTTAACAAAATCTATCAATATTACATAATTGTGGATTTTTCCTTGCGTGGTGCGAAATACCCTATTGGTCATTATGGAAGCCCGCCTTAAGGTTACCGCCACTCGCATAGCTCTCTCGATACGTGGACGTACACTTAAGGCAACTAGTCGACGGCGGCATAGAGCACCGTACAATAATAATAGGCATGATGAATAATTTTCAAAATCTCTTCTATGATATTCAGAAGTTTGTGTTATGTCTAAAATATATCATATTTCTGTAGAAAATTAAGGGTTTTGTGCAATAAAAGTATATTTAAATTTTAAGTTTCAAATTCACACCAAAACGCTCGCCGGTGTCATGGCGTCTGTCTAACGTCACGGCTCAGTAAAAAAATGTACAGATCGCGTATACGCTTAAACGAAAAAAATGACGTTTACTGAGACGTGACGTAAATTGACGTAATTCGATCGGATGGTAGTTTAAGCTATCATGGCGGATTGTTGTATTTTGTAGATTTATTTTAACAAATAAATTATTAATCTCGACATTAATAAGAAACTAAATACATGTTTCAAAATCTTAATTGAATCCTATTTCATTAGATCAGATAAATATATTGACGATACTCGATTACTGTCATGCGTATCGTACACTGTACACTGAGCGTAGCTTGCGCAGTACAAGACTCACCCGCTTCTTGGGCAGCAGCGGCATGCGGCGCGTGAAGTCGACGGCGGACGCGAAGTTGTCGACGACGACGCGCGCGCCGCCCGCCGGCCGCGCCTGCACGCTGCCGATCACCATCGCGCCGAACGACCGCGTTATGTTCATCACCTGCGACAGCGCCAACACGTGGCGGGGTTACGCTTTGTCTTTTTACAGATAATAAAAAATTAGCTTCACCTGTAGCTGTTATGTTCATCACCCGCCAACACGTGCGGTTAAACTTTGTCTTTTTACAGCCAATGGCCGGACGGCAAAGGAAAGCAAAATGTATGAAATTGTATGCAGACGCTTTTAAGTTATCCGCCACAGCAACGGCATGCTGTGAACGGCAAACGTCTGCCGTGCCGTCGCCGTAGCACACTGCGCTCCCCATTAAGCCGTCGCGGCATTTGAGAGTGTATTATGTACGTACAAGAAATGTAGCTGTGTGTGTGCGTAGCCAGGTAGGTAGCTCCCGTGACTTCCACGGGAACCGTGCCGTGCCGTCCGACGGCAAATTATAAAAGCAGCCAATAAAAAATTAGCTTCATCTGTATGTGGCGACAGTGCCAACACGTGCCATTAAACGTTGTCTATTTACACGCTTTATGTTAGCTTCACCTGTATGTTTGTAACCGACTCCTTTGGGCGCGATTTTGACCCACTTTCAACGGCCAGATTTCGTTCAAACTTTGTAGATTTATCGAGGACCGATGACAGTATACTAATCTGATCAAATTATTCCATTTTTCAATTTGACCGCAAAAGAGGGTACCGTTTTTATATCCTTGGTGGCGTTTTGTCGTTTTTTGCTGCCCTCTATAGTCTCTGCACGGTCTCTATAGAACACGCTACACGCGTCATACCGAACTGGCCAATCGGAACACGTATCCTCAAACGCGCTATCAAAGTTCTTCAGAATCTGTGCATATATACAAACGGTCCGCAGTCAACATTCGGACCGCGGTCCCTAGGCAGTGACATCGCCTGGCGGGAGATTTCCCCTTTCCCTCCAAACAGAGACAAAGGTAATATATTGTATCAGGCGTTACTTTGCGGAAATCCATTGTTATTTAAGTTGTATTTATATTTGTTTGCAACAATCCGCACACGTGGATCTTGTTTTGGTATGGACCCACCACCCTCCCTTAACTCTCTGAGTAGGTATATACCATCACAACTTATTCCAATAGTACACGACACGTGTTTCGCCCGCAAACGGAGCATCATCAGGTTAGCGGATGGCAATGGGGCGATATTGGCACACGCGATAGCTGTCACGTGTGTTCCTTTATTGGACCTAGCCATACTGCATTATAGACTAAGTTTTATTTACCTTTAAAAAAGTGCTGGGAGTTTTTTTCCGCCCGCTTTTTTCTCCCAGTCTACGTTTTGCCTGAGGGGCGATCAAAGCGGATGAATGTAGAATGTATAATTTATCTGTATGACTTTCATTAAGTGTGCACAAATTGTACCTGATAATGAATAAAAGCTTTTGAGTTTGAGTTTGAGATGTGGACTCTACAACGGTTGGTTGCTGACAACACATTTTGGGGCGAAACACGTGTCGTGTACTATTGGAATAAGTTGTTATGGTATATACCTACTCAGAGAGATAAGGGAGGGTGGTGGGTCCATACCAAAACAAGTTCCACGTGTGCGGATTGTTGCAAACAAATATAAATACAACTTAAACAGACACAAAGGTGTAACACTCACGTCGGCCTGATCCTCGGGAGACACAATCAGCACCATGCCGATGCCGCAGTTGAAGGTGCGCAGCATCTCATCGTCCTTCACCGCGCCCGTGTCGGCTATCCACGCAAACACCTACAAGAAAACAAATAAAACATTTTTAACTAATTATTATTATTAATAGTAAATAAATTTTGTCTTCTTCTTCAGCTTCTATTACATATTGTACAATACAGGACTATTTAAATGATAAGAAAGCATGGGGTTGAATAGGCTTCACTTGGCTTTTTCTATACCCCATGTATAATTTAAGAAATTGTGAGCAGATGCCAGTAGACTGATACTGACACACGCGTGCTCATTTATCGGTCGAAAATCATACTGCAATATAATTAGTTCATAATTGATTTTAAAAGAGAGCTGGGAGTTTTTTCCCGCTGGCTTTTTTCTCCTGGTCTACGATAGCCTGAGTGGCACCGAAAGCGGATGTTAGATGTAAGATAATATTCTATCATGTATGACGTTCATTAAGTGTACACAACTTGTATCTGACAATGAATAAAAGACTTTGATTTTGATGCTTTCAGTTATTTATAAGGGCACAGACCACTGGCGGACATGGGGATTCCCTAATTGACGACACGCAGCCTGGTCCTAGATCCTTCAAATCCAACAGTGTCCCGTTGTCTTCTGGTCATCAGTCCACCTGGTCGGAGTCTGGCCTGAACTTCATCTGTCAGCAACCCATTAATGACCCACTGGCGGATCGGGTCTCCCCTCACAATGAGAGGGGTGTAGGCCGCCGTCCACCACGCACCACTACTGCGGGTTGGTGGACGAACATGCCGCGTGAGAACATTTTTTTGTGAACTCTCAGGCATGCCGGTTCCCTCACGACGTTTTCCTTCACCGTAACAGCGGGTGATATATAGTTTTATAAAGCACACATAACTTTTATCACAAAGTTATTGGTGCGTGTCGCTGGGATTCGATGCCCTCGATTCGAGGTGGAGTTCTAAGCCACTGGGCTATCACCGCTCTATCTGTCAGTAACCCATTAATGACCCACTACAGGGTCGGGTCTCCTCTCACGTAGAGAGGGATGTAGGCCGCCGTCCACCACGCACCCCTACTGCTCGTTGCTGGACTTCACATGCCTTTGAGAACATTTATTTGTGAACTCTCAGGCATGCAGGTTTCCTCACAATGTTTTCCTTCACCGTAACAGCAGGTGATATATAATTTTATAAAGCACACATAACTTTTATTACAAAGTCATTGGTGCGTGCCACTGGGATTCGAACCCGGACCCCTCGATTCGAGGTCGAATTCTAAGCCAGTGGGCTATCACCGCTCTATCTAGTTCATCTTAGTTCTTGTACACTCACGGGGTGCACGTTCCACCAGTGCGCGTTGAGCCAGGCGCGCACGGAGGGCGGGATGACGCGCGGGATGTTCTCCAGCAGGCCGCCGCCCGTGATGTGCGCCACCGCCTTCACCTTGCCGCGCTGCAGCGCCGGCAGCACGCTGCTCACGTAGATCCTCGTCGGCTTTATTAGTTCCTCGCCTGCAATGTGAGCGTTGCGGATTGTTGATGCGCCTGCTTGCCGTATCTGACCCCCCTGGGGGTTACTACAAACGCCTGAAACCATCGTAAAGCAATGGTGTTTTATTTTAATTTGAAACAAAACAAAATTGCTTTGTGATGGTTTTAGGAGTTTGTAGTGACCCCCGAGATCTAACGGTCTACGCAACATCGGCAACACATGTTTCATGAACAGCAATGATGGTGTTAGGAGTTTCTAGACTGTCCATTTTGACACACCCTATCGATAATATTATTCAATCATTTATATTACGGTCAACTCGGTGCCTCTGAATCTCTATGGAGACCCAAAGATATTGGCTTTAGAAAAGTTACCAAACTACCAGCTAATTACGAGAATTACATAACAATTAACGGATTTTTCTAGAGGAAACAGAGCGTCGCTTGTGAAGATCAAACAGAATGTACCTACCTACCTACACACACACACACACACACACATACACGCACACACACACGTACTATTCCACACAAACGCTCACACAAACTATGTTGTTATTGTTTTAACCATAGTACAAGTGAAAAGGCAATTAAGTGAATTAAATATTATGTGAGTGAACAACGCCTTTAGTTTATACATACCAAGAGTGAGTCCCTCCTTGCTGAATGGTGCCTTATCGTTGAGGGAGAGGGCCGCCTTCTTCATCAGCTCGTGCACCAGACTGAAGCCGTTGCTGTGAATGCCGTTGGATGGTAAACCGATGATGATGTCGCCAACCTAAACAGACAATCAATTTACGCTGCTTTATTTTTTCCTATCGGGTGCAGTAGTGGGTAATAGCTACAAGGGCCAAGAGCAATTAATATCACTGCATTCACAAATTACCTAATTAGATTCGAAGATTCAGGCGACCAAAGACTTGAAAATCTTTTTACTTCATAGGTCCGTGGATGAGAAATTATAACCATAGAAATATGAAAAAAAAATCGGTTTCAGATAAACTGAAGGCATATTAGCTCATACTGTCACTCTCATGGTGACTGTGTGTGATAGAATAGGGTCTGAGTGTCGCAAGCTCAGCTAACGACAGTGGATTCAGTACAAACATGTTATTATTTCCATTTCAGTCTCTTCATTGTAATCCTTTAACTTGGGAAACAATGGCGTAACCAAACCATCCGGGCTCGTGGCTAATTGAACTTGAACTTTGAGGCTACTTCTGGGCCCGCGGCCTCTCAGTCGGGGGCCCCTTCAGCCCCGGGGCCCGTGGCTATTTGTCAGCCCTGCCACCCTAGAGTTACGCCACTGGAGGGAAAAAGAGTAGCAGTATTGAAAAGATTGGTTTTGGTGCACTTACAGTGATGTCATTGATCTTGGGAAGGATATGTGATCGCTCGACGACGCCCAGCGCAAAGCCGGCTATGTCGTACACCCCCGCGCTGTACATGCCCGGCATCTCCGCCGTCTCACCGCCTGGAACAAGTCTATGTTTTAAATTCAAATTCACTGGTAGTGAGCCAATCTTCCCTCACAATGAGAATACGAAGGTAGATTAGAAGCTGTCACATACGACTCACGAGCGAGTCACGTGTGATTCATAATCATTGTTTAACTAATGTGTTTATGTACTAGACACCAAAGGAAATGAGTCACATGTGACTCACACATGAGTCATATATGACTCGTTTGGAGGAATGAGTCCACACGAGTCATATATGACTCATGTGGAGGCATGTTGGAGGAATGACATGAGTCACATACGACTCACGTAGACACAATACTGAATTACGCGTATGAGTCACATGTGACTCACACGTGAGTCGTATGTGACTCACGTAGCAGCAAAGTGGGTTTTTCTCATTCCATCACCATGAGAAGGCTAGATACCTTAAGAACGAAGTCCTAACAGGCCGGCAATCTATTCCCGACTCACCTATGAGGGCAGCGTCGGCCTGCTTGCAGCCGTCGGCCACGCCGGCGACCACGCTGGTGGCGACCTGCACGTCGAGCGCGCCGCACGCGAAGTAGTCGAGGAACGTGAGCGGCGCGGCGCCGTTGCACAGGATGTCGTTGACGCACATCGCCACCAGGTCCACGCCGATCGAGTCGTGTCTGTTGGTGCGCTGCGCTATCTGCAGCTTGGTGCCCACGCCGTCCGCCGCCAGCACCAGCACCGGGTCCTGCGGAACGAGGAAACGGACACTGCCATTATTATAAATTACCATCTTTTTATAGCCAAATTACCCTCTTAAAATCTCACACTCTACCGTGATAATCTAGTGTGAACAAGTAATACAGACTGAAGTCCAAACGAGGCAGACAGATACATATAAATTACTTTCTTTTTTGACGCAAAGCTTCCCTCTTAAAATCCCAAACTCTACCGTGGTACTCTAGTGTGAATAGGAAATACAAATGAAGTCTAAACCATGTTCAATATTTTGAAACCACTGACCTCCCACGAGGATAAATAATATGGGTGCCCATCATGACGCGTCATGACATCACGAGAAGCCGCCCTATATTATATTATCAACGAGATCTAGCAACTACAGTTTAATTTACGTAAATAGAAGCTGAAATATCACACCAAGTTACAAGCAATAGAATATATATTCCTCCATGAAAAAAGGATTTTTTAATTTGGTTATAAGTACCTTATATTCTTGTTCAATAGCTTTCAACTGGAAGCAGCCTCCGAAACCACCGAGACCGCCCAGAACACCAGAGCGAGACGTTGATCTGAAAATTTAATTAAAAAGTTAAAAAACTAAAGTTTGAGTCAGTCAGTAACCCATTAATGACCCACTACAGGGTCGGGTCTCCTCTCACAATGAGAGGGATGTATGCCTTAGTCCACCACGCTGGCCTACTGCGGGTTGGTGGACTTCACATGCCTTTGAGAACATTTTTTTTGTGAACTCTCAGGCATGCAGGTTTCCTCACGATGTTTTCCTTCACTGTAACGGAATAATTTGAGTACCAACAATTATTTAAGTCTCAAGAACCTCCAAACAGAACTATAGTACTTATTGGGGTTGTGAGTGGAGTCTAGAAGGAATTTCTATTTATCCTTACCTCGCTAAAGGCTTGATGAGAGAGACCAGGGAGTCTCCGGCCTCGATGTCGACTCCACTGTCCTTATACGATAAGGATTTCTGCGGGGAGCCCGGACTGGTTCGCGCGTAGGGCGCGACGAGCGGTGCCATCGCTTCTTTGAAGTTCTCCACCACTACTTGGTGACCGCCTGAGAATATATGGAATGGAGAACAGATTACATAGCGTATTCGGGTTAATTTCATCAAACATGCGAATTTGAGCGATTATTCTTAATCTAATATGAGTGTTTTTTATCCATGTTATAGTGTTTTTTTACTAATTAATAAGATTTGTTACCATTAAAACGGCATTTCATTAACTTATAAGCTTTCCAAGTTTTAAGGAGGCCAAGATATTGTTACCAACTGCATTAAAACAACAAAATGTTCTGATGGTACCTACCAGATGTAACCAACAAAAACCACAGAAATCATACCATTTAAATTTTGTGACGTTATGAATATAAATTATTTAATAATGTAAATAAATATTTGTTAAACTCTCCTCGCACCCAAACCAAAGACAATATAGTAGTTACACAGACACAGCATATATTTCAAAATCCATGAGGAAAACGCACACACCTTCTTTCCCGATAGCTTCAATAGTGCCAACGACGTCCACCGTGCCCTCTATGAGTTGTAACACCTCCTGAGCGCACACGGGGTCCACGATGGCCACCATGCCCACACCGCAGTTGAATGTACGGAGCATTTCGAAGTCTGATACACCTCCTGTGAACACATTGAAGCAAAATTAATAACTCTTTCAAGTTCTACCGACCCATTAGTGACACGCTGCCGAGTTGAGACACCTAGTCCATCCGTAGATGTAGGCCTTAGTCCACCACGTTCATTAAGTTAATCAGGTGGGTGAAGTCCACCGTGAACAGTGCCATGTAGAACTTTGAAACGTGCAGACTAATTAACAATGTTTGCTTTCACCATCACAGACATTGACATTTTTGAATTAAATAAATAACTTTTAATAGTCATAGCAGTGATAGCCCAGTGGCTTAGAATTCGACCTCGAATCGAGGGGTCCGGGTTCGAATCCCAGTGGCACGCACCAATGACTTTGTAAAAAAGTTATGTGCGCTTTATAAAATTAAATATCACCTGCTGTTACGGTGAAGGAAAACATCGTGAGGAAACCTGCATGCCTGAGAGTTCACAAAAAAAAAGTTCTCAAAGGCATGTGAAGTCCACCAACCCGCAGTGGGCCAGCGTGGTGGACGGCGGCCTACATCCCTCTCATTACGAGAAGGAGACCCGACCCTGTAGTGGGTCATTAATGGGTTACTGGCAATAGTCATTGGTGCGTGCCAGTGGGATTCGAACCCCAACCTTTCGTGTAATAGTCCAACTACCGCTTTATACATAATGAAATACATGGTCCAAAATTGATTATTAACAGGTAAATAGTAACAATGTTAGCAGGTAAGCCGCTTTAAGTGGAATAGCAAATATTATGACACCACACCAACCTTTAGCCTGCAGCCAACCGAAAAGCGGCTTTATCCTGAACTTCGTAGCGTCCAATTTGACTTTGACACCCGGCGGCAGGATCCTGGGGATGTTCTCCAGCAGGCCGCCGCCGGTGATGTGCGCCAGCCCCTTGACCAGGTCCTTCTTGACGGCCGGCAGTAACGCCTTCACGTATATGCCGGTCGGTGCCAGGAACTCCTCGCCGAACGATCTGTTGTTCTTGGAGAATGGTGCCCTTTCGTGGAAGCTGGAAACAGGAGTTTTACTTCAGACGTGGCGTGACTAAAACATGAAATTGAAAAAAATTTAAGTGACAAATAACGGGAATTGTTGGAAATGACAGGGCGTGGGTTGCTGTTTATGTAAGGTGCGGGAAAGAGAATAAGAAAAAGGTTTGGATATAAGGGGGTAAATAGTTAAGAAAAACAGTAATCAATAAGCCTAAGTTGCTCCTTATTACAAAGGCCCGTCAAAATCGGTCCAGCCGTCCCAGAGATTAGTCAGAATGAACAAACAGACAGAAATAGTAAAAAAAATATTTTGGCATATGTAACGTATATAATGTACACGCGATACACGGCATACATGCGCACTTATTACATACGCACTGTACATACGCACTTATACGCGCGGTATATTTGCACTTATTAAAAAATATTTTTATATCACAAACAGACACTCCAATTTTATTTATTTGTACAGATATGTCTCTATTCTTATTCCGTCATTTTATAATATACACTAGGTATTCCTCTGTAGGTACTCAATTCTTTATGCATACTTTCACATTTCGTGCACCCTACCTATAACTTTCTCTCTTCGTGCGTTAACTCCTTACCTAGACGGTTGTCGGATTTTGTATGTATGCGCACAATAAAGAGTATTGTATATCCCAATGATGTATGATTCTAAGCCCCTTCGTACACACGCTACGTAAGTCTCCGATATGTCGTATACGAGATTAGTATCGACGCCGACGACGAGTACGACGCGGCACTAATGTCGGCGACGCGACTAGTGACTACCTTCATGGTATCGTATGGCGGTAGTCGTACGGAGATTAAAGTCACCGAATATCGAAGACTTGCGTAGCCTTGTGTACGACGGGGCTAACCGCCGCACTCAGAGACGTTCATTAACGTTAATGGTCCATTATGAAAATAACGCCGACACTTATGTCGATACGAATAAAGACGATTTCATTTGTTTGTTGACAAGCATTACGCTAAATGACGTCTCTGAGTGCGGCCGTCAGTCACAAAGCACGACACTCACTCGTGGCCCGCCTCCGCCATGATCCTCTGCACCAGGCTGTAGCCGTTGCTGTGCACGCCGGTGGAGGGCAGCGCCAGCACCACGTCGCCCGCACGCATCGCCCGCGCGCGGGGCAGTTGCTTCAGGTTGTCCACCACGCCCACGGCGAACCCGGCCAGATCGTATTCGCCCACGTCGTACATGCTCGGCATTTCCGCCGTTTCGCCGCCTGTGGACAGCGACGTTTGTCTTTTATAATAAACTAGCTGACCCGGCACACTTCGTTTTGCCATTATAAAATATGTATATTATATCATTGCAGTTTGCATAATAGAAGTGGCATCCAAAAAGAAAAATCTTGACGTTTCTAAATGCATGACATTGCCTTATGAAGTATTCAATCCGAAATGATGTTTGACAGGTAGAACATGGGTAGAACAGTTTATATAGGAAAATGAAATTGTTGTTTTTATTATTTTCTTTACATTGTTTTCAAATTTTCTCTCCGTAAGAACCATCCTCGTACTTCAAGGAATATTTTAAAAAAAGAATTTGCGAAATCGGTCCAACCGTTCCCGAGATTTGCGTTTAGCAACACATTCAGCGACTCATTTTTATATTATAGATACACATTGAAAGTGCGGCGCGCGTACGCATGGCCTTCGAAACGTGGGTGGATACTCGGCTGGCAGTGGGTCACTTATAGTTACAGACCACAGAGTTGTATGGACTAGAGGACGCAAGTCTCATTAACTGTATAGAAACCAAGCGTGCGATTTTAATAACAAAATGAATTCGTGCATGCCATATAAACTTTTGCCAGCAACCCATTAATGAACCACTACAGGGTCGGGTCTCCTTCTCGTAATGAGAGGGATGTAGGTCTTAGTCCACGACGCTGGCCTACTGCGGGTTGGTGGACTTCACATGCCTTTGAGAACATTTTTTTTGTGAACTTTCAGGCATGCAGATTTCCTCACGATGTTTACCTTCACCGTGACAAGCTTTGCTGCAAGCCGTAACAAGCCGTCGCTTCAAGTATTCAAAAAAAAATCAAAAAATCAGTATTTTATTCATTGTCAGCTACGAGTTATGTACACTTAATGAACGTCATACATGATAGAATATTATCTTACATCTAACATCCGCTTTCGGTGGCTTCAGGCTATCGTAGACCAGGAGAAAATAGCGAGCGGGAAAAAACTCCCGGCACTCTTTTAAAAAATATTAATGTACTAGCTTTTGCCCGCGACTTCATCCACGTGAACTTCAGGATTTGGTTAAGAGCGAAGTAAAAAGGATTCCATATCACAATCCAGATGTAAAAAAAAATATTAAAAAAATCCCAATCTATTCTGATGATTTTACGCTAAAGCATAATAATCGTGAAGAATGTCTTTCTCTTTATGTCTTTAGTTTCTTTTACCATATTAGTATTAATGTATAAGACGGAGAAAAAAGCGTGCGGGAAAATACTCCCGGCACTCTTTTAAAAAAACATATTGATATATAACGGTGGCTTCAGGCTATCGTAGACCAGGAGAAAATAGCGGGCGGGAAAATACTCCCGGCACTCTTTTAAAAAATATTAATATATAACGGTGGCTTCAGGCTATCGTAGACCAGGAGAAAATAGCGGGCGGGAAAATACTCCCGGCACTCTTTTAAAAAATATTAATATATAACGGTGGCTTCAGGCTATCGTAGACCAGGAGAAAAAAGCGGGCGGGAAAAAACTCCCGGCGCTCTTTTAAAAAATATTAATATATAACGGTGGCTTCAGGCTATCGTAGACCAGGAGAAAAAAGCGGGTGGGAAAAAACTCCCGGCACTCCTTTAAAAAAATATTAATATATAACGGTGGCTTCAGGCTATCGTAGACCAGGAGAAAAAAGCGGGCGGGAAAAAACTCCCGTCCCCCAAAATATGAACGTATAAATAAGACTGTCACCCAGCAAAGCGCAGCCGGCCAGCACGCAGGCGTCCGCGATGCCGCGCACTATGGCGGTGGCCACGTCCACCTGCAGGCGCCCGCACGCCATGTAGTCGAGGAACGCGAACGGCTCCGCGCCCGCGCACAGGATGTCGTTCACGCACATCGCCACCAGGTCCTGGCCTATCGTGTCGTACTTCTTCATTGTTTCCGCTATCTGTCAAATTAGAAACTTGTTATCGACAAACAATTAAAAGTAAAACTAGCTGACCCGGCAGACTGCGCTCTGCCAATTATTTTGACTACTATCCAAACTTTTTTATACATGTTATATACATAATAATATAAACCTTCCTATTGAATCACTCTATTAAAAAAAACTACATCAAAATCCGTAGACTGGTTTTAAAGACCTAAGCACATATAGGGACAGATAGCGGGAAGCGATTGTTTTATACTATGTAGTGATGATCGAATAACAATGACCAAATTGCCGAGAAGGTTCTCAAATGGCCCAATACTCCTCATCGTAGATTGGTCTAACTAAACTAATTCAAAATCAAAAAAATCAAAATCAAAGTCTTTTATTCATTGTCAGGTACGAGTTGTGTACACTTAATGAACGTCATACATGATAGAATATTATCTTACATCTAACATCCGCTTTCGGTGCCCCTCAGGCTATCGTAAACCAGGAGAAAAAAGCGGGCGGAAAAAAACTCCCGGCACTCTTTTACAATCAATTGGAACTAACCTTCAATTTAGTCCCAACTCCGTCGGTCCCCTGCACCAACACGGGATCTTTCAGCGTGGGGTCCATAGCCGACAGCTGGAAGAGACCGCTATAGCAGCCGAGACGTCCCAGCACCCCCCGGCGGTGGGTGCCAGTGGCCAGCGGCTCTATCTGGCGGACCAGTGTCGCGGCCGCATCGATGTCCACGCCACTCTGGAGGTAGGAGAGGCCGTTGATCCTGTGAAGATTGAATAGTTTATCATTTTGTAAGAAAAGAAAAGAAAAATAAAAGAAAAGAAAAAGAAAAGAATGCGTTTATTGTTGACTGTTACATGAGAAAGATGTTACAAAAATTATAATAAGTTAAGAACAGCCTACCCTATGCGGGCATACAATAATTATGTCTTAAATAACTTAAATTAAATGTAATGCAATGCAATATATGACGTTCATTAAGTGTGAACAAATTTTACCTAATTAAGAAAGCTTTTGATTTTGAATCAGTATAGTGAAGATGTAAGGTACAAATTTATATTTATTTGAGTAAAAAATCAGCTCATTAACACAAAAAACATGAAATGGTAAAAACATAAATTTGAATATTATCAAATAAATGTAAAATAAAAAGCTTTGCACTAAAACTGAAACTAAGAACTGTGTCTACTTGTAGTTCACAACAATCAAAAAGGTAATTAAAAATTTCAATGTCGGTGAAAAATCTGTTATTTCTTTTATATGTAATGATTTTAAAGTAATAAAATTAAATAAAGTTTTGCAATTAAATTTTCCAAATACGCGAATTGCTTTTGCAAACCATGAGGCGCCTTGTAAATAAATATGCCTTAATTTGTTTTAAAACTGCCATATTTTATTATTTCAATTAATGCAAGTAGTTGAATTATAAAATAATGAAAAAGGGTAACCGGTAATATTATAACCCCATATGTAGTAGATGAAATTGTTTCTCTTATAAATTCAAATTTAAAAATCCAGATTATCACAATCACAACCATTAAATGCATCATCAAAGTAAATAAAAATAAATATTGTTGTTTTATCTTTTCTTTAGTCAGCTATTAAAATCAAGAATAGAACTGATTAAAACTAGTTTATACTAGTGGCAACCACAAATAACACACATAAAATAGGTAACTAGTATTAGGTGACATAAGTTTATGCTGTAATCAATATGATGAATATGTCGTTATAAGACACCAAAAGAATGAAACAAAAAACCACAAAAACACTTTATTACAAAAGCTAGTGAAAATGAAATGCACATAAAAGTGAAAGAACGTTTATTACCAAAATAAATGCATCAAACAAGCAATACAAAGGAATGTATGGAATACACAAACATAAATGCATACAAGCCACAAAAGGAAACAAAACAAAAAAATCAAGTGTCAAAAATCAAAAGTCGAACTACAAGAAACAACGAAAGTTGGTTACCCGCTCATTCTTCCAGAGTTTTCGAGCTGAAACAATCGACAACTATTTACCCTTTGATGTCATAAAACAAATGTAAAAAACTGATAGCATTCGTTCATAAAATACCCCTAAGGAGTAAAATAGGTACTTAGTATCTACTCAAAAGAGTAATTTGGACCTAGTCATACGGCACTATAGAGTAAGTTTTATTTACTTTTAAAAGAGTTCTGGGAGTTTTTTTCTGCCCGCTTTTTTCTCCCAGTCTACGTTTTGCCTGAGGGGCGACCAAAGCGGATGAATGTATAATTTATAATTTATCTGTATCACTTTCATTAAGTGTTCACAAATTGTACCTGATAATGAATAAAAGCTTTTGAGTTTTAGTGTTGAAAGTTTTTCTCCACCCGTTTTTCTTCCTGATCTACGATAGCCTGAGGGGCACCTAAAGCACATGTATGATATATCATGTTCATGTATGACGTTCATTAAGTGTACACAACTCGTACCTGACAATGAATAAGATACTAGAATGTTGATATACTCACTTCGAGAAAGCCCTGTGCGCGATATCCTTCCTATACTGAGCGCCGGGGAAGTCTATGGTGGCCGCAGCTGCCGTCGCGGCCCCCGCCGCAGCCCTGAGGGACCCGGCCTTCGCCCCCACGAGCAGCACCCGCCCGCCCCACGTCACCAGCGAGTCGTTCGCACCCCGAGCCACTCCGCTGTGGAACACCATCAGGCCGGGTGTTGATTGCACTTGGGAGAGGCCTGTGTTGAAAAATAAACAAATATATAACGCTTCACACTCACAGCCCCACACTAGGATTCCCTGTGTCGTGGGCGCCATAGACACACACGAGACAACAACACAGCACACCCAGACCAGAAAGAGACATTCAAATTCATCATTCAAATCTCTGCTCTGCTGGGAATCGAACCCAGGACCCTCCACTTGGGTCGTCAAAAAGACAATACTGTTTTAATAAAATGATGTCAAGCCAAGAGATTGTCAGAGGATCGCAATAACAACTTCAAGCGACATTCTTATATTCTATTTATTTTTATAATAAACCCAAACTTAATAAAATTTAAATGTCGTTGCCAAAAAATTAAGTTTAAGTCAATATTAACTCACCACTTATCACACACCCCTTGGTGGAGGTTTCAGGGTAGCCCTTGGAAGCGATGACCACTCCCACCGCCGACAGCCTGGTGTTCCACGTCACCTGCAGCTGGTGCAGTGTGCCGTCAACGCACGCCTGAGGTCATAAACGATTTTTTATATAATAGATGGCAGTGGTCATATTCCTATTAGTGACAGATTGCTGGGAAGACTGCAGGCCTTAGTCCGCCATGCCGGCCTAGAGTGGGTTGTAAAACTTCACATCCCTTAGAGCACATTATAGAGAATTCTCAGGAACACAAGCTACCACACTGTTATTAGAAGAAAATTTAATAAAACACATAAAGGAACTAAATACCTTACATATCTGTGTATAATATGTTAATCAATACATGTTTATTACCTCAAAGAGAGACTGGCATATAATCACAGAGGCTGCAATATATTCTCTCCCATTTCCCCCTTGACATTTATTTTCCAAATAACCATTAATATAATTAGAGATGCTGACATTATAACATGAAGTGGAGTTCATTAGTCATTCAATACAACAAAGTCAGTCAGAACAATTGATATATCTGGGGGCATGGCAGTGCCCCCCTCAAGTCGAGCGAAAAAGCGGCACGGCCGTACCATCCTTTTCTCGAAGCAATTCAGGCTATTTAACTCCATTGTGGATAAAACTAAACTGAATTTTTAGTAGCCAGCCAGATATTGTATAAACATAGTATATTTCAAAGTTCATTCAATTTGAGCCAGTAGTTTAAGAATTATAACTAGTCAAAGTTTCTTAATTAATTTTGTCACTCACACACTCACCAATCATCAAAATTCTAAGGCACTTCTAGCAAACATAGAAGCTTCAAATTTATTTTATTTTTATTTTATTTATTTTATTTTTACAATTTTAGGAAAACTTACGGCTAAATTAAAAAGTTTAGTTAAACTAATGGCACCTGATGGCCAATTACAAGTTTTCACTTATAGATTGGAGGTTTCAGTGCACCATGTATATTTATTTTAAATAAAATTTCATTTTAAGTTCTTCTTAACTTCTACTAAATTAATAAAAAATTAGAGTAAAAACTAATTTTTGAAAAAGCTGCTTATAATACAATTAGTGTTACTGTACCAATAACTTGAGGAGACTTGGGGTTTTTACAAGTTATGTTTTTGATGGCATTTTTAGTTGCTGATATATTTCTACAGATGACTCCTTCCATCAAAATTGTTGCTGAACCGACCTTCATGACCTTGTACAGGTCGGACTCGAGCAGCATCATCAGCACCTGCGTCTCGGGGTCTCCGAAGCGGCAGTTGAACTCCAGCACCAGCGGCCCCGCCTTGGTTACCATCAGACCGGCGTAGAGGACACCTGAAATCGTTGTGCTTGTAAACGTCTCCATGATCGAGGAGCTAATGGCATGTGTACAAACAGTTCCTGTCGGTATCTACATTTTCTTGTCAATAGGGTATTTCGCACCATGCAAGGAAAAATCCAAAATTATGTAATATTGATAGATTTTGTTAAAAGCAAGTGAAAAATGGTGATTTCTGTTCTAAAAAATGTAGTATACATTTATTATTTCAATTTTAAAATTCAGGTTTGTTAATCTGTTTTTCAAATGTCAAAAACGCTATACGCCATGAAAGCTTTCGGCGTGACGTCATCAGCAGTGTAAATAAACAATGGAGTATAACTTTCTTCCTTTACTGAGATGTATGGTTTACACTGCGAGTGACGTCACAAGCATGCGGCAGCGCCGAGACGGCCGAGACCGTGTTTTCGCGGGGATTTTTGAAATTTAAATTGAAAAGTCTTTTTTTACATAATATATGTTTGCAAAATTTTTTTTTTCCAATTTTTTATGGGTTTTTATGACTTACGAATTCATATAAAAAGCTTTTTGACATAGGCCGTAATACCTCGCCTCGTAACTCGCACAACTATGTGAAGCAGTCAACTTCTTGTGTCTTGGTGTTAATAAGCAAGAGATAACAGTGATGATAGCCCAGGGGATAAAAAATCTGGTTCTTAAACAAGAGGATGCTTAAATCGCTCATCTAAAACTACAATGACGTAATTACAATTTGACGATTTTTCAGGACAAGCGTTTGAATGTTTGGAGCTAAGAATATTGAGAATGTTGATTATATTGCGTAATTTATGTTATTATTAGCATAAAGTATGCTAATAAGTTTATTGGTGACAATAAAATATAAAAATAAGTAATGAAGGCTTATTAAAATCGATATTAAATTAGAAATTTAAAAAACCTGAGCCCCATTTGTGACGATAAGATAAAATAATAACATACGCCGAATTTTCTCCGAGGTAAAGCTAAAATTCGTTTGGAAGTATAATTGTGAATTTTTTTTCTTAAATAGAACACCCCGCAACGGTAAATATCACATCAGAATGTCCATTTCGATATTTTTGCAATTACGTCGTTGTAGTTTTGGACGAGCGAAATGTGTTGTCTAAGTAATGTGTGTACAGTGTGTACGAAAATTAAAAGTCACCTGCTGTAGTGGGAAAGGCGAAAGTCGTGAGAAACCTGATGGCCTGAGAGTTGTTTTGAAGAGCAAGTGGAGTCCGCCGACCTGCACTAAGCCAGCATGGTGGACCAAGACCTACATCTTAGTCACTGTCCCGACTCCGCAGTGGGTTAACGCATATACGACTATGACTACATTTCATCAGGCAGCGTAACTGTCGAAGTTTTCTTATCGATTCCTTCGACTTCAAATGAATAATGCTTAAAAAAAGCAAATTTAATTCTACATACTCGTATATTCACGAGCCAAAATGTAATAGTTCCGAATAAGAAATAGGCATCTGTTACCTACTGTTTTGAGAAAAGATCTACAGTGGCAAATCTTCTCTGGACTGGACTCCTAAAGGAGAGGGTTCTAGGGCCCGAGCAGAGGAAGAGATTTGTGTCTCGGGAGAGTCATAAAAAACGTTCACCTACGCTTTTTTTAACATAAAAATTGATCTTCACATCTCCCTTTTCACACTCAACATGATGATATTACGTCCAAGTCCTACTCCGTAACTAAAGCAAGACTTTGGCATAGTATCATCACGTAGAAAACATTTCAGTATCGCCCATCACTGAACCTTGACATTACAGCTTACTCTGAAGTGTGTTCACTTACATCAACAAAATATAACGCAAAACAACAGACGCAACACTTTTCAATTTTACTCGGAACAACAACAACATCGTTGCTAATCGAATTTCAACCTTAATGACTTTGTAATTGTGCACATTGTGATTTGAAGAGATCAGATGGATGAATTTATTGGAATTTAGACTTTATTTCTTATAAAACTAGGTAGGGTTTGCGTTGTTGAGAAATCTATTAAAATACAAAAACAGATGTTTGTCTCCAATTATTGTATTATCTTTGTTAATCGACTCCTTGGTTACTCTTGTTTGTGGCATTGGTTATCAGCTAATTGTGAGATACGTAACTGAGGCATCACATTATAATGATTGTAGAATAATGGTTGTACGTAAGTGATTATGTGTAGATGATGTCAATAAAGATTAGTTTGTGTAGATCTCTAACCTCTTTTTAATCACATTGCACTCGTTCGCACTCAGTAACGCGCGCAAAAATAAATAAATTAATAAATTAAAACTGTGTCGAGAGTTTTTTCCTCCGGATTTTTCTCTCTTTACCCAGAAATGGGTGGCACATTGCATAGGCGATGAGTTCGATTAGGAAAAATATTAAAATAAATAAATAATTGGACTGCTAAACGATCACAACTATTTTAACATAATTATAATATAAAATTTAGTTTTAGTTATATAAGACATAATTATTGTATGCCCGCATAGGGCATACAAACTGTTCTTAACTTATTATAATTTTTGTAACATCTTTCTCGTGTAACAGTCAACAATAAACGCATTCTTTTCTTTTCTTTTCTTTTCATATCTTCGTATCTATTGCTAAACATTCCTAGAAATATTCAACTAGTGAACAACTAGCGACTCCTGAAAATAGTCAAAAATCTAAACCGATTACTAGTTGGCAGGACATGGCATACACCATATTACTCCATTTGCGGATTATTTATTTATTTATTGTTACAATTTATTAACACAATGGGCGGATTTATATCCAGGTGGCATGTTCTACCAAACAACCTAAGTGATGGTGCAAAGAAACCTTATTAATTAACAACGCAATATAAGACTAGAAGAATAAATTATGATTTCAATATTCTAAATCGTTTTTAAAAATGTCAAATTTAATAACTAGACTAACTACCACACTAGATTTATTTGAAAATTTGTTTAATTTTTATACTTGTTTACACTAATCTCTCTCCTCTCTCTCTCTCCCTCTTGCAACATTAACTCGAAACAAAAATTGAATGACCAGACTAAATACCACACTAGATTTATTTGAAAATTTGTTTAATTTTTAAACTTGTTTACACTAATCTCTCTCTTTCTCTCTCTCTCTCTCTCTCGCAACATTGACTAAACACGTTGCGCTACACGCGTCTCAAAGCATTAACGGTGGCACTCAAAAGAGCCTGATGCGACTAATACGCAAACGCCAGTTCAGAGGGGAATGACACGACACCTACGATATTCGCGCCGATACGATAGCGCGGATCCAGTTCGCGCGGTCTCTATATTATAGCTTATCTATCGCGGGTCAGGTTAAGCAAACACGAGACTTTGGTGGCGAGACAAAGAAACTCACATTGGGGTGTAGTGATGAAGGCCGTTAGGCAGACAAAGTACTATCTATTCTTGGTCAGCAACAGTACATAGTTAGTATCTGTGCGAGCATGAATACTATTCTCAAAGTATTCGTCAGACTTCTCAGAGTAAACGTCAGACGTTAGTATGTCGTATGGCAGTCTTAACATCTTCCCAATACTAATGGCTCTCGATACGATTACTATACGATTACGATTACTACTACTACTACTACTATCGATTACGATTACTAATTTCTATATTTTTATGTATCCGGCTCGAAGGACCAACTTCTGGATGATGACTAATAGATATCCAAAGTGCACAGCAGTACCCATAAGGTATTGAAAATGACATCAAAAACATAACAAAAGATTTCTCAAATATTGAAATATCTTCAAGTCACTTCGTTCATCCACAAAAAAGTTGTCAGTTGAAGTATGTGGATGATTCGTAACATTATATTTGGAGTAATATACGATTAAACATTAACATTATTCGGTGGCAAATAGTAAACTTTTAGATTAGTTCTACTTAAAATTGTTACGCAGATTTAAAATGGGGTTCAACAGCCTCAAAATGGCTCGTAAAATTGTCGTCCCAGTTATCATGTCAGACACGCGTGCATCCAACATTCTATCATTCAGACTTTACAATTTATAGGCTCAATAAAGCCCTATCTCCGCGACCAAGGAATTATGTAAGTAAGGGCGCCGCCCTAGTGACAAACGAGCGTATAAATTTTATTATATTACATTGTACTGACATAGTCGTAATATTTTATGAGATGTAAAGTTCCAATGGTAGGGTCGACTCGTGCGACTTGTGTGTTCAAGCGAAGGGTCATGTTATTGGTCTCGACAACATAGTATGAGAGTGCTAAAGCGAGTGATTTTCCGTAAGCGTAGGGATTGTTTATCTATAAATTAGGATAATATGTCATCAGCCTAGAGATTAGCTTAGTATTGATATTTTAATGTAGCTACATTTTCTTCGTCTTTTAAAGAAACGACGTTTCATGCATTGGGCTGCTAATTGGGTAAAGTATGATTTTAACTTAGTAAAGAATCAGATCCACTGCTTCCATTAATAATAATATATTGGGTTTTGTGCTTATTTTTTGTAGATGTTTTTACAAAAGTTACAAATATCATTTGATTCCTTTATCGCCAAGTTTTCTTCAGTATTAGTTGATTAAAACCTTGCAATGACTCTCACGTTTATAACTACGAGTATTTACTGCTTTGTATCAAGGAAAGTTTGCAACATTACCGAATTTTTAATTTCATAAAAATTTAAAAATAGCAACATGACAAATATTACGAGTGTTTCAGAATATCTCGATAATGTTCGATATTTTTTAAAAAATTAATGTGCTCAGACGAAAATAACTAAGCGTTTGTCCAAAACCACGTCAGTCATCTTCCCGACCTCTTGGCCTCAACCTTGGCAAAATATCGCTAACAAATCTGGTACAAACAATGGAATATTTCGTACGAGATTGTGCTGCTGATTTTAAAGTCCATTTTTTCCTCTTTTTCAATTTGGTAAACAATCTTGGCCCTACATTTTATTGAAAAAAAGTTTAAAATTGCTTTAAAAAAACAAATTACAGTTAGGTACTAGAAATTTGTTTTAGAATGAAATGACTATTTATTTTTAATTTTTTACAAATTTTGTGTCCATTTAATTTTCAAATCTCAAATCAAGATAAATAGACATGCTACGATTATTTACGACATAGACTATAGATAGGCTAAAGATATATAAAAAAATTGACTATACTATAAAATTTTACCTCCTCCGAGTATCAATTACCCCTTGACTAATTAAAGAACTGTTTTAACTCAACTTACAGAGCCTGAGTAACCCTTAGGCTAATTAGGGTGCAGGCTAGGGCGTGACATTCGGGTGGAGGGGCGTTGAAATCGGCTCTTCGCATGCACTATTCTATCTAATCTAGCATCATTGCCTTCCTACATATTTCAACTAGACCGAGACAAGACACTAAAAGTTAACGCAGCACTTTTATGGGTATGAGTGTCATGTCAGTACCCATTAATGACCCACTACAGGGTCGGGTCTCCTCTCACAATGAGAAGGATGTAGGCCTTAGTCCACCACGCTGGCCTACTGCGGGTTGGTGGACTTCACGTGAATTCTCAGGCATGCAGGTTTCCTCACGATGTTTTCCTTCACCGTAACAGCAGGTGATATTTAATTTCATTAATCGCACATAACTTTTATTACAAAGTCATTGGTGCGTGCCACTGGGATTCGAACCCGGACCCCTCGATTCGAGGTCGAATTCTAAGCCACTGGGCTATCACCGCTTAGTGGGTATGAGTAATGGGTATGAGTAATGGGTATGAACCGTGTTAAAATTTTCACACTAGTTAACAACATCAAAACTAATGTACAAATTTTTAGGGCGACCGTAACACACCTGGGGCGCGTCCTCACGATTAGCCTAGGGCGGTCAGAACTCTTGATCTGTCGGTGTCAACTCACCAACATACTTGACGCCTTCAGCCTTCATCCCCTCCACCGCCCTCTGGAGCACCTGGTCCTTCACGTCGGCGAGCTGGTCGGGCGTGATCAGGGGGCAGGGGCAGTAGGCCCCCATGCCCCCCGTGTTGGGGCCCGTGTCCCCGTCGCCTATGCGCTTGTGGTCCTGCGCGGGGGGCATCACGGACACCGTCTCGCCGTCTGTGAACGCTAGCACCTGGAATCGAGGGGTTTGGGTTGAGTGCGATACATGTATAAATAAATAAATAACGCTTCACACTCGTAGCCCCACACTAGGATTCCCTGTGTCGTGGGTGCCATGGACACACACAAGACAAGAACACCACACACACCCAGACCAGAAACAGCAATTCAAATTCATCATTCAAATCTCTGCACTGCTGGGAATCGAATTATCGAACCCAGGACCTTCCGCGCAGCGCACCGGTGACTTAACTACTGCGCCACTTGGGTCGTCATTGATTTGTTTTTTATCTTTCGTAACCTCAAGTTCTCGGATATAGGGTTTCTATTTGGTGGTCAATTGTTTGAAATTCTGTTAACGGAATTTTGTTGTTGTGAATGAAAGTCTAACATTTAACAGAATCTTTCACGTTTGTTATATTGTGATTATTTTCTTGTTATATGGTTCAAGAATTCGCAACATCTACTTAATTTACAATTTTATTTCAGATTTATGTAATTAATTGTTTTCATTATCAAAAAAAATAAGATGTACACACATTCTTGTTACTAACGAAAACACATTATCAAATCCTGTAAACCTAATGTAAGATTACAAAATTAGGTAGTTATTTATTTACGAGGAGTGAGTGACCATCTATAACACAAAGTATCCACCACGATTTAATTGCGTGAAAAGATAAACACTCTCATATGGAGTAAAGTAATTGCTTCACATACAAATGTATATGAAATCATATGCCTAATGCCTATTATTGAATTGAATCAGACTCTGTAGTCTGTAATCCATTAGTGACCCACTGCACAGTTAGGTCTCTTCTCCATAATAAGAATGTGGATTGCTGTGGAGTCAATTGAAATAGAACTGTGGGTTTGGTTGGTTCGGTTAAATAATAATTAACAGAGCAGAAATTTAGATAACCTGTTTTTTTGTCTGGTTAAATATTCTATGTGAGTGTGTAATATATCCATTAAGCCAATAACCAAGAGAATTCTCATGAAGTGCAATAGTTTCCAAATTAAATTCAAAATAGCAGACACTATCTTTTACCCAGAAGTCGAATCTTTATTATATTTTCTTATTTGTTAAATAATTAAAAGATCTGAGTTATTTTTATTATCAAGCAATAGACAACTAAAATTTCATAACATAGCAACAAAAAACAGAAAAGTAAAAAAAAATCATAACATAAAAAACAGCATGTCTAAGGCGACTGATTTGAGGAATCCATATTATCTTATCGCGGACCCCATTGGCGTGTTGTTTAAAATTAGTTATTTGTTTGACCCGTTTATCGCTAAGACAGACGTAATTCATTGTGTTTATTTGACAATCATTTTAATTAAGTATGAGATGCTTTAAATAACATGATTTATTGCTGGTAGTACTTGTATTGGCCAATTTGCCAAAATAATACACCTGATGATAGCTTAATATGTCTCATTCAAAGAGTTTTCCGGACAGTGTGTGTGATACTATACTAGAGAAAATCTAAAAGTGGGCTAATTTTTCACTTTTCAAAAATAAAAAGAAGCTAAAGCGTTGAAGGAACACAATACATAATAGGAACATAACCCTAACGAAAAAGGAATTTATGTCTGTAAGGAATGTACGTTACACATTTATGATACTAACACTCCATCTTGACATATAAATAACTTGATGATAATACTAATACCTAATGTTATGCATGGTCCCATTAGTGTTTGAAATAAGACTTCAGCATTATTCAGGATTAGTTGATAGTAAAAGAATCTAGTTGTAAGGAATAGGGTATAGTGGCTAGTAAACTATTCTCTTTTTCATAGCATCTCAATTAACAGTCTTGGGGCAAAAACCCCCACCCTTACTTATCCATCCACCCTGTCATGACGACCTGAGTGGCGCAGTGGTTTAGAGGCCAGTGCGCTGCGCGGCACCCATGACACAGGGGATCCTAGTGTCGGGCTATGAGTTTGAAGCGTTATTTATTATTATTTTTACTTTTCTGCATCATCATGTCATGGTAATTGAGGTTCATACAAAAACCGCCACTTACCGACACTTCATCCCCCTCCAATAACTCCTCGACTACCACAGTCTGTCCAGCCGCACCGTATTTAGCGTCTGTGAGTATCTCGTCCACCGCTTTGCAGGCCTCCTCCTGGTTGGCGGCGACCACTACACCTTTGCCGGCCGCCAAGCCTGACGCTTTCACCACCAGGGCGGGGTAGGGGGCACTGGAAGAGAGAATCTACTGAAAAACGTCTCCAGTGACAAATTTAAATCAAGTTACAAGTTGACAATTTTTATTGGTCGGTTTGATATTGTTGCGCTGCATTTCACGCGATTGGTTCGTCAGTCGACAGCTCGTCAGTGGTTCGTCGTCTATTGGTTTAACGCGTTTTTTCGGCTATTGTTCATTGGCCGAAAGAGTATTATCCCTACCAGCGATTATCTGTGCTCACGAATCATGACGGTAACTATATGCATCTGTGAATGTTCTATTTATGCAACACTGAATTTTATTGAAAATGCATCTTACTTCACACATTCGGTCATTTGCCTTCATTTTTATTTTGCGATATTCCAACTAGTTAGTTTTAAACCTATCAGTGTTTAAGCCTGAACTCCTGTTGCAGCCATGTCGCTGCATAGCCGAAGTGTGCGATAAGAGTAGTAAAATCATTAAAATGTTAAATGATACTTACAAATCATTCAATAATAAACTCCCCGGATTCGGTTACTTGTCTGCTGTGTAAAACTACACAACAACATAATGTTGTGTCTTCTCTGTTTTGTGTTATGGAGTCAGTCCTAGCTGGTTCCATGGTATATCAGTTGTTAAAACTTACATTAATATAAGGCACTTTATAGGTACAACAGCAAATGCGACAAATAAGGCACTCTTATCACTCACTAGAGTTTAAATTAGTTACCTCTTGATGTATTCCTTAGCTGCTTTAGCGTCGGTGAACGACTGGAACCTCGCAGTAGGTATTTGATACTTCATCATGAACTTCTTGGCCCAGTCCTTGTTGGCTTCTATCTCCGCACCAGCTTTGTTGGGGCCAAAACACTTTATGCCGTGCGATGTCAGAGCGTCCACAATGCCGTTGGCAAGGGGATCCTCGGGTCCGACCACCACCAGGTCTATTGTGTGGTCTTTGCACCATTTTGCTAACGCCTGAAAAAAGTGAGTATGCAGTTGTATTACTAGCATTTGCCGGCAACTTCGTTTTATAAAAGAGTGCTGGGAGTTTTTTTCCGCCCGCTTTTTTCTCCCAGTCTATGTTTTGCCTGAGGGGCGATCAAAGCAGATGAATGTAGAATGTATAATTTATCTGTATGACTTTCATTAAGTGTGCACAAATTGTACCTAATAATGAATAAAAGCTTTTGAGTTTGAGTTTAACTTGGACCAGAGAGAGATGAAAATATCCTATATGTTAATCTAGGTTATAAATTTCTTCTAAAGTCTTCTAAATTTTATTCAAATCCTCTCAGTCAATTTTGCCTGAAAGAGTAACAAACACCCTGTAACTTTACAAGCTAAACACAGTCATGGTGCCATGTGCTATTGTTACTAGCTATTCTACTCAAATTTTCTACTCTCACCACCTATTATGTTTCCCTGGTATAATTCTCTGTTAAATTGTAAAATACTGTTAATATGTGGAAAAAATCACAGAACTAATTTCAAAATTTCCCCACACAATCAAAGCAAAATACCCTAATTCTGGGGGGATTTAACAAGTGTTTTGAGTCGTGCACATTTAGATATTTAAAATTTGTATAAGTTTAGTACCTTAGTATAAAATGGTATGAAATAATTAAGTAAGCAGTACACAGCAGCGGTGATAGCCCAGTGGCTTAGAATTCGACCTCGAATTGAGGGGTCCGGGTTCGAATCCCAGTGGCACGCACCAATGACTTTGTAATAAAAGTTATGTGCGATTTGTGAAATTAAATATCACCTGCTGTTACGGTGAAGGAAAACATCGTGAGGAAACCTGCATGCCTGAGAGTTCACAAAAAAAAATGTTCTCAAAGGCATGTGAAGTCCACCAACCCGCAGTAGGCCAGCGTGGTGGACTAAGGCCTACATCCTTCTCATTGTGAGAGGAGACCCGACCCTGTAGTGGGTCATTGATGGGTACTGACATGACACAAGCAGTACACAGCATGGAACATCTACTTGTACAACAAAATTATACATTATAGAGGTAACATTCTTAATTAACATACTATGAACTTAAATTGGTTCTGATTTATATGTTTATAAAGATAACAAGTTTATGGTCAGTCCTATTAAAATTTCTCAGAAGTCAAAGGTTATCGTTGTGAGTTACAAAGGGTTTATAACTTATAGTGTATCTTATCAAGTATGAAAATTTTAAGATATCACACTTATTTTCATGTGACCCAGATAACATTTAATGAATATACTGCTCATTGCACATACATTATTTGGGATAGCCCAATTAGTACACCTATCCTTGGTACTTTATAAAATTATGGGTGTCAGTGTTAGCAGAAAATTTTTGGATCAATCTTTGAATTTTGATTTTTGGTTGCCAGGCATTTATTCACTATTTCAAACAATTAAAAGAGTATAAAATACAGTATTCATCTCAATCCAAATCCAATGATTAGTGGTACCCACAGTAAGATTGTAGTTACTTCTACATTTTAAATAAAAACACTTAACCATATTTTTTGCACAGGCAGCAAGCTACCTGGTGTTATGCAGCCTCCACTACATTTTTTTTTGTAGGGAAATCCATCTTGAATATCTACTGAAGGATTGGGGCCAAAAAACTTACTGTATAATTTTTGATGTCGATGTCGACACTTTCCACCTTGTTTGTCGCAGAGATGCCGACGCTGCCGGGTGCGCAGTATATTTGCTTCACAAACGGCGAGTCAGCTAGTTTCCAGCACAGCGCGTGCTCTCTACCACCGCCGCCTATCACCAACACATTCGCTGAGGCCATGTTCGAGTTACAAATCAAAATTATTTCAAACTGAGCACTTGCTACGGAGTTAACAGTCGGGAGTAAACAGTCGTACTCAAATCAAAGATACGTTAAATAACTAATAATCACTTTTAACGTAAAGAATACTACAAATATTATATCAATAGTAATCCATTAAGATGAAAGAGCGAAGAATTAATAATTAAAACTAAAACTATAAAAACAAAATAAAAATCCTAAAACACCACCGTTCACAACACGCGTATACTGTAAAATGACATTGACGTAACGTATTAAACCAAAGACAAAATATGTCAATACTGTCTGACGTAAGCGTTTCGTTCGTTAACAAAAGCCATAACCTCGATGACCCTAGCGTGAGCAATTTTCAATCCGCATAGCGACACAGCCTCGATCCATAGCCAATCAGCAGACGAAATGAGGTAAACGGTTTGCGGGACGGCAAAGCTTTCAATTCCTCGTTTCTTTTGTTTATAATAAGAAGATTAAAAGTACACTTAGTAATCTCAGTATAGAACATACGTTCATTGTTGACTGTAGTATAGTATGTACGTAAATACATTCATTGTCGACTGCCATTGCATAACCAATGATTGACTGGCTGAAGTATTTGGCTGTAAAAATGGAATTAAAAGGGTAAAACTCATTGATTCACGACTAAGTTAAGGGTAAAATATCCGTAATAACTTCAGCTCAATAAAACATATAATTTAATTTATTGCATTACATTACATTTAACAAAAAGTCCATAGGTAGTCGGCAATATAGAGAAATTACACTTTTTATACCTAATTCAATGATGCTGTACGAGGATTCCCTCACATGAAAAAAATGGATAAAAAAAGAAATTTATTAAATAGCACTTTATAAAATGTGAGAATGCGCATACTGTGAACTGGAACAGTGGTATTAAAAATATGTAAGACGTTCCTTTCCACGTATAATCGTTTACAAAAGTACTTCTTAATATTTAATGAATAGACTTTAGTTAAAGATTAAAACAGAAACAGGTATGTACTATTAAAATATACTTGCAAGAAATATAATTGCATAAGTTGCGTTAAAAAAATCTAAAATATTAACCGACTAAGCCGACTAACAACGTTTGGCACACGTTCCTATTCCTATTAGATCGACTGGTAACGGAACGTTTACAAAATGGCGAATTTATTCATTCTTGTCATTTTGCTGTGATTGTGATGTGATGCTCGCTTTTTCTGTGAAAATATTTAGTGTTTTGTTGGTATAAAATGGCTGACACCGGCTTACGTATGAATTTTGCAGCGCTAAAGAGGGCAGATCCATATGCGAAGGAAATAGTTGACAGTGCTACCCACGTCGCACTTTATACTTTTGAAGAAAACGAATGGGAAAAAACTAATATAGAGGGTGCTTTGTTTGTGTATAGTAGGAATGGAGAGCCCTACCACAGCTTGGTGATTATGAACAGGCTGAACACAAATAACCTCATCGAGCCAGTGTCAAAAGGTATAGAATTACAATTAAAAGAACCTTTTCTGCTGTATAGGAACGCTAAGTGTCGTATTTACGGCATATGGTTTTATGATAAGGACGAGTGTGTCAGAGTTGCGACTAAATTGAATACGCTCGTTAAGGAATCCATGAAGCAAGCGCCCGTAGAAAATATGCCGCAAACCCCCGGGTACAGTGGGCCGGCGAAGACTGGGGCTCCAGTTGACATATTTAGCATGCTCAGTAAAGCCCAAGACGATTTTAACTCCAATAAGGGTCTAGCGGCTAATAAAAGTGACTGCACACCATCTCGGGCGCCCGACATGACGTCACAGAGCGTGATGGACTTCTTCGCTAAAGCCGGTAGTGGTGCAGCAGCTCAGATGCCTGCAGTTTCTTCTCTTCCTTCTCCTGGCATCTTCGGTCCGAGACCTTCAGACGCGCGAGAGGCTCCGCTTCTCCTGCAGAGGCTTATGAGTAACCCGGCACACTCAGTGGAGCACATAGAAAAGCAACAACGATCTGTCACGCCACAAGAGGCCCTAACTTCAAATGGGAATATATCTATTGAATCAACAATGAGGCCAAACGCAGCTTTCCCCTTGAAATCAACTCCTATTGAGAAACAGAGCCAGCAGAGGATACCGAATTTACAGAAAATTCAACCGATGGATGGGGTGGATATGAATGGCCCTAACCCATTAGAGAGTGAACTTAATCTCATGCACATTTCATCACCTAAGCCGACATCTCCACTAGCGACCTATTTGAATCAATCACAAGACATTGTTCGTCCCGTAAACTCATATAATGGTGGAAAGCTGGAAGAAGTCGGTGTGTTTCCGATAATCAACACACTAACCAATCAGCAGAAGCCAGCCCTGATGCCGCCCACAATGTTCACAGCCACTACTGGAAGCGAGGTCCAGCCCTCCCCCGAGCCACTCACTAGGAACCAGCTTCTACAAGCTTTCAACTACTTACTCAAACATGATGCAGATTTTGTGAACAAACTACACGAAGCATATGTTAAATCGTTTTCAGAAAAAGCATTTTCTGTGTCATAAGAATGTTCTAGACACGTGGCCACTTTTGGCCGCTATCGATTGATGTACAGTTGTAATTTGAAGAATAAATCCTTAAAAAATGTTGTGTAGACCCATTAGTTTTGTAGACTTGTTTGGACAGAGTATTTTTAAATAAGTTTTAAAACTTGACTGTCATTGATATCTTTGAAACTGTATGAATTTTAGTGACTTACAAAGTTTGAATCGGAAGTCACTCCGAGATAAATCTTAAAGCTACTTGTGATATGTCTATTGGCTTGATGATTTTGTCGAGGTAATGGCTGTTAAGGGATACTGCATAAAATTTTCTTTTTTGCAACATTTTATGTAATTACTTTGAGCTTCCAAGGTGATAGTGCATACTTATAATAACTAGTAATATCAAAAATGTTAAGGAATTGATACCAGCACAGTGGTTTGTGCAATATTTGTTTAGTTTTTCCAACAATATGAATAAAGCTGTAGGTACTAAGATTTCAATATTTTATTGTGCGATAATATGTGCAGTATCCATTACACTATTACAGGTTAAGAACTAAAGATCAATGATATTGCTTATGTTTCTAAGTTTAGAAGTATCGTTCATTGCAGTAATCTTATGATTTTAAAGAAAATAATAATTGTATCCTCTAAGAGGCACAAAAGCTTTATTGATATTTTTATTCCTTGCAATGAACTTCTCGAAGAATAAGGAGATGCTTTTGACATATTTGTATTGATTATAAGGACTGCTAATATTTGCTAATTGTTTACAAGAGTTTACTTTTCTTTTATTCATTTCTCATTAGTAGCCAACACATCAGTTTTTTTAGTTCTATTGCATGTTAGACATTTTGACATTATTATAATATTTTCTAATCCTTTTAAGTGTTTTTCTCACAGTGTTTGTTTTATCACCTATAAATTCTAGTTTCTTATGTCAATTTTTGATGTGATTCCAGTTGGTGTAAAATTCCTTTCTTTTTATTATAGTCTATTTATAGGAGATAACTCAATATTTTTATGTGTTGATATTATCTCCTGAGAACGTCGATGGCATAGTTGTGAACACTTTATAATTATGTAAGTGTACTTACTATATTAAAAAGTAAAAAAAAAAGTGATTCAGAATAATATTTAATTAAAATAAATATTGACACTCACCAGAGTTGTGATCTACTTTTATCATAATTATCTGATCACAAAGAAAATACAAAAATATATAGGAAAAATTGGCTGTTGATCTTTAAAATTGTAAACATATTATTATTATAACATGGGAGCATTAAGGTTGTAAACACTATTTTCTGGCCTACTTCTGTTTCTGTACAGATTAATTTATAAAGTCGAATTTATTATATAAAGAGCTCCCGAGATATCTATATAAACTTTATGTTAAGAAAATGTTTTAAATCAGTAAAATATTGTAAAAAAATACTATTGGTAATGTAATACCTACATCTGGAAACCTCTCAAAAATTTCGGTAGTAATCAAATTAAACAGTTCATCAAGTATCTATTTTGTTTTCATTATACCCCAATACTTAATTCTATGGAGACAGAGTTTATTATAAAAAACAAAATATAGTGCAGTTTCTTTTTTTTTAATTTGAATTATTTAGTGAAATCGAATGTAAATGACCTACAAAGAAATCTTAGAAATATGACCAGCCTATCTGGTCTAGGTGGGGAGTAAGAAACCTTCCCGCCTAAGTAATGAACTTATAGTAGTATTTGGTAGGGTATTAATAAGAACGCAATATCTCCTCTCTTTAGTCAGTCCCTCATAACTTGGGTTATGATCTAAAATGGATGGTGCATGTCAGGAGTTGACAATTTTCTTCAATCAATTTCAGTCCAAACACATCTTAAAAATTAATTTTAATTAAATTGAATGTCTAGTGATCCAAAAAAGATGCAGGAATATAGGGTGTGTAAAATAAAGGCTGTCATATTTTTAAATCGATTTAATATTTCTATATTACAAATCGCTTTGAACTTTGAACAACCAGTTGAGACCACAAAATTGTCACACAATTTAACATTTCCAATACTTATAATTTCATATATTGCCTGATGTTACAATGAAGTGTGGATGCAAACGGACAGCTATTTCAGATTAAAACACTAGAAATGTGCAAAATTCTGTAAGTGTCTATCTTATACAAATAATACAAACATAACTGTAAATTCTATTTATGAGTATAAACGATCGAGATTAAAAATAATGATTCTGGAAAAAATAAATTAAATAGCTCATCCACGTAAATAACATTCTGATACAAAATAAGGGTTGATTTTGATACTAACACTATAATGGTTTTGTTTTATCATAGAAAACCTTTGTAGGGTGTTAGGCTTATTTAAGTTTGGGTTTTAGAACTTAAAGGCTAATTTATGTTCAATAGAATACGCAAAAATATAAACGCGAAACCAAAACGTTTCATCCTAATAAAAAATCCAGAAACCGAGTTTTGTATGATAAAGCAAAAACTGAAACAATATTTAGAAAAATAAATTTTGTCGGCAATCAAATTGTGCTACACATTTTGTGAATGATGCTTAATTAACACATTCAGTGCCATTGACACGCCTAGCGTGTCCACACTAATTCTTATCTGCATGCCGCCAGCACGCCGGGCGTGCTCACCGTTTTTCATCTATATCTCAAAGATTAGACAATATTATTGTCCGAAAGACTCTGAGCATAAACTTTCTGCCGTAAGCTAAAGTATTCTGAAGTGGTTCCAGGATCTGATATTTTTTTAAGGTTCATCAAAAATAATCTATTATGTAATGCCGCGAACATACCAGGCGTGTTCATCTCCAGCAGTTCTCAATCTTTTATATTATTAGGTCAATTTACTACATTTATAATGCCAATAATAAAATATAGAATATTTTTTATAAGTTATCATTTATTTTATTCCTTGGCACTTAGGTTGAACAAAAAAGATAAAATAAATTGCATAAAATATTTACCTATAATGTACCCCTTTAGGTACCTAATTATAAACGCTTATCAGCTGTTGTGTAACTCGGATCTGTTTCCTTCTCTCTCTTTCACCAATATCTTTTCATTCATCGGAAGAAGACAAAACCCTGCCCAGGATCTATTCCAATGTTATAAAGCTGAAGAGTTTGTTTGTTTGGTTGAACGCGCTAATCTCAGGAATAACTGGGCCCATTTGAGAAAGACTGATCAATAAACACGGTTGAAGCCGAAATAACGCTTTCTTTGATTTTACCTCTTAACAGTGCCTGTGAACACGCCTAGCGTGCTACGTAATTCCATCCTGCAGTGCCGCGAGCACACCTAGCATGTTTGCGTTTTTTATAGGGCGGCATCGCTGGGAAGTATTAGAAAATCGTGGTGGCATTGAATGTGTTAAGTAATAGTTCAGTTATATTTACTTAACACATTCCGTTATTTGTTGGTTTTATTAAGCCCATTTGTTACAATCTTACATAACAGTAATTCTTCTAAATTTTCACATAAGTAAGGTACTTAGAATATAAACAACAAATAGAAATTCCGTATCTCCAACAGGTTTAGTTCAAGATTGGTTGGAACAGAAAATTGATTAATTTTCTCTCTAATCTCACTTCGTAAACAAATCACCCTGTGAATTTCAACAGTGACACATACAATGATATACTAAAGAAAAAAAACTATTATTTACAAAACCATGATTAAGTTTAACTTTGAGTAACTTATAATGAGAGGGAGTGAACTATAGAAAATGTTTTATGTACAATTTGTGTTTGTGAAAACGTCCATGACATAAGTTGTATACACCTATGTATAGTGTTATAATTATTATTTGTGAAATTATTACACAATGAACAGTGTATAATCAGTGCAACAAAAAGTATTGTGGTAATACTGTTGGTTTTCGTATTTACATACAACACACTTATTTGTGAACCATAGACGTTTCCACCTTAAAACAACTTTACTTATTCTCCGATATCTTATACAAAAAGTAGAAAATGTACCAATACAGTTCTCTTTAGTATCGAACACGTTCTAAAGAGGATACTATACACATTACCGAAGCAATTTAAATGGAAAACGTGGCATAGCGGAACGCGGCTTTATTTAGCAGAACTTTTTAAACTACATTTTCATAACAGATGCTATATTTGTTTCTTTTTAAAATTGACTGTCTACGAGCAGCCTGCGAAATTCGATAATAACTAATTGCTTTAATTTCGTTGCTAATTTAAATACAACCAAATTTATTGATGTTCACCTATCAACACTGAAAACGCCACATTATACATTACCTACTTGAAATTGTTGTTTGAAATTTTGTTATAACTGCCACATAAGCCATTTAATAAACTCTGGTCGAGTTACAATTGAACCAACACGAATCAGTTCATAATAATTCGTATCATCAGTGTCCTAACTATTGAACTTTAAATTATTTGGTATGAATTAAAAATTCTATTACACAATAAAACCGAACGTTCAAATCTCTAAATACATTCCAATGTCCCTAAGATTTTGATCTGAGGTAGTATTTTAAGTATAAAAGCCCTTGTTGATTTTAAATATTATTTATTTTGTTATGTCTCACTCAAGCACAGATAAGAGGTATAAGTATTGCGTCAGACTGAATTCCCTGTGCAACTGTCGAAAAGTGCCTTAATAGGCTTAACTTACCAAGAATTCTATAACATTATATCAAATTGAGTATTTTCATTGTACATATATATGCATTTGTCAGTAACCCATTAATGACCCACCACAGGGTCGGGTCTCCTCTCAAAATGAGAGGGATGTAGGCCGCCGTCCACCACGCACCACTACTGCGGGTTGGTGGACTTCACATGCCTTTGAGAACATTTTTTTGTGAACTCTCAGGCATGCAGGTTTCCTCACGATGTTTTCCTTCACCGTAACAGCGGGTGATATTTAATTTTATAAATCGCACATAACTTTTTTTACAAAGTCATTGGTGCGTGCCACTGGGATTCGAACCCGGACCCCTCGATTCGAAGTCGAATTCTAAGCCACTGGGCTATCACCGCTTATCTATGCATTTAATAATGTTTAACTCGAAAAATCTCGAATTATATTAAAAGGTGCATTGCATTAAATAAATAATCAGTGATCAGTCACTTTTCTGTCAAGTGCTGGAGATATAACAATAGAACAATGTTTGAATATCAAACCGCTCATCCGATAACAGATACATAACCTATTTTTATGATAATTTAATAGACATACTTAGAGATTTGAACCGAAAACGATACCCTTAAGTTACTGGTAAATAAAGTACATTATTGTAAACCACCCATCAGAACCGTTCACGTCACCGCCAGTCCTTTTATACGAACACAAGTAACAACGTTTTAATTCTGACGAGCATTCGCGAAAGCGACTAATGACTATAATAGTCTACTTACAAATGTAACATATTATATAAACTTTCTAATAGTTTTTCGAATAACATCCTTTAAAGTTGCTTTAAAAACATTTAAAATATTATAGAAACAGAATCTTGGAGCAAACTCATTTTTAAACGAAGCCTATGTTTTAAAACAAATATAGTTAAATAAAAAAAATATAGTTCAAACGATAAGCAACTTCACCGAACGTTACTGAGTAACCAAATCAAATATCAACTGATTATTCGGTACACATTTGTACATGAAAGTTGCATAAGTATACATTACACTATTGTCATACGAGTATAGTTAGCGGCACACTACAACGGATCAGTTTATATACGAGTACAATTGCATCGGATACACGGTGGGTATTATAGGAAAGGGGTATTATATTTTTCACACTCGTGTCGCGGCAATGTCGTGTCTCACCCGTGATGAAAAGTCAAAACAGGCTTAAAAGTCAAATATCGTGACATTCTATTGTGTGACTTATAGAATAGACATTAAGGTTACTTGTCGTGCCGAGTTCATGAAGTGACGTACGGTTTGATGTCACACGATATCGGCACGAAATCTGAATGGCCATACAGAATCAGGACCCTCGTCTCAACGAAGTGATTATTGTAATTCATGAAATTATTGGGGATAGCCCAACTTCAAATAAGATAGACAATAATATCTTATTCGAGGGGTGATGCATTGCTACTATCATTGCTATATACAGACTAAGATAGTCAGTTCAAATAGTTTCTCTAGCAAAGCACACCTAACCAACTGGAATACAATACATGAAGCTGCTTCACAGTGGGTTATAAGAGTGGGTGTAACCCGCCAATAGATCCAATACATCACCCGAGGGGACCGGACCAAGGTACTTATTAGCAGTTATGTAACAATTATGCTACGATTATGACTCAATTGTAATAGTGACCTCAGCCCCGTATTCGAGTGACAAGGGCTCTCAACACTTGCTCTGTTGTACATAATAATATATTATTTAATGAGTGACTACTATAAGAGAATAACTTACAATAAAATGTAGTTGCGGTTAGTAACATTGACATTAGATTAAACTTATTAGTGTGTGGCATAAGAGTATTTAAACCTAACTGACATGAGCCACATTGAACGTTATATCTATACCGTCTGAAATAAAAGGCTGGTTTCAATGATCAATCAATAGGGTATTTCGCACCATGCAAGGAAAAATCAAAAATTATGTAATATTGATAGATTTTGTTAAAAGCAAGTGAAAAATGGTGATTTCTGTTCTAAAAAATGTAGTATACATTTATTATTTCAATTTTAAAATTCAGGTCTGTTTTTCAAATGTCAAAAACGCTATACGCCATAAAAGCTATCGGCATGACGTCATTAGCAGTGTAAATAAACAATGGAGTATAACTTTCTTCCTTTACTGAGATGTATTGTTTACACTGCGAGTGACGTCACAAGCATGGCGGCAGCGCCGAGACGGCTGAGGCCGTGTTTTCGCGGGATTTATGAAATTCAAATTGAAAAGTCTTTTTTTACATAATATTTGTTTGCAAAAAATTTTTTCCAATTTTTTATGGGTTTTTATGACTTACGAATTCATATAAAAAGCTTTTTGACATAGGCCGTAATACCCTATTGATAGCGCTGCTGTAATTTGCTTGGCGCTTGCCACACAACATGTTATCTGGGCTATATTAGTATAGTCCATTTTTATCCACTTGTCATATTTGGTAAACAATCTTAGCACGTCTTTATATTTTTATTTGCGATTAATAAATAATGCAGACACAAAATTATAACAAATTAAAAACAATTGTCATTTAATACAGAAACCGATTTCTAGAAACTATAATTAATTTTTTTAAAGCAATTTTAAACATTTTTCAACAAAAAGTAGTGCCAAGATTGTTTACTAAATAAGACAAGAGAAAAAATTAACTGTAGAGCAATCTATTTTAAAAGATTGGAAACTGAAATCCGCCATTGTCAGTAGTCGGTGTTGTGGTTTATTATCAAATCTCATACAAGAACGAAGTACTATTTGAGGTCAGTTGATGATTTTCTTCTTCAGAGGAATAAGGTGTTCAAATGGTATTCTGACTGACAAATTTCCATAAACATAATATTACTTTACAACGGGTTGTAATCAACCAAAACATTACAAATTATACCTACATAGATTCAACGTTCAATTTGATCATTGCCATAAACAAATATTTCAACAAATTTATGATAACTTACGATTATAGTATGAACACACTAATTCCGTCCTAGTGTGGCACTAGCCAGCATTTCACAGCACTTACTCTATGCTAAAATCAGTATAAATAACTCAATAAGTATGCCGGCACTTAATTTGAGCTTCCAGATTTAGAATGTGAGGTTTCAAATTCAGAATTTGCATGAAGTCGCTGTCGTCGCTGAGCGAAAAGATGGCGCCACTAATAACCTGAATCACGCTATCAATGTTTTTTAAATATGACAGTGACTATTTTTCTATGAAGACCATAGCTTGCGGATTAATTTAGAGGGTTTGTACGACGTTTGAACCCTAATTTGAGTATATTAAAAATATTTCTTGGGAAATATTGCATAACGTTTCTCCACCAATTCACATTGCAGTAGCGTGATCAACAGTGGGAAATAAAAATGGTTGCATCCAATGGATGAAGTTCAGTTAAATTGCAAATCTCAAATTAAATGCTGATAACACAAATATTGTGACGAACGTGCCCTTGTTTAATTGCTTTAGATTTTTAATAAGAGATTTAATAAGATATACAATTAAATTCTTTCAACTCCAGTAACACAACTGGTTTACTTGATAAAGATCCAGATAGTATCTTTTTTATTGTTTGTATTCAACAGAAGATTTAAAAGGATTTGATGTTGATCGTATCGTGTGTTTCTGCAATAAGTGACATACTACAGGGTGGAGTGTTCTGTAAGAACGAAAAGGATGTAGGCTTTAGTCCGCCACGCGGGTCTAGTGCGGTTTGTTGGACTATGTATACCTTTGAACAAATTGTAGAGAACACTTAGGAATGCAGGTTTCCAGGTATATTTTTTTAGTTGCAGGTGCAGGCAGTAGGTGCAACACAGGGATAAAAACCTGGAATTCTCAAGTAAGAGACTGCTTTCTTGGCCACTCGGCTATCACTGCTCAGACACGTAATCAGAATTATCAAACCTAGTTTCAAACCTCCAACTAAACCAAAACTGATATAAGATTTTCATTGACTCATCAATTTTTGGCAGTATTAGAAGTAAATATTGTCATTCCGATGTACAATTCTTTTACATGCCTTACCAATCCTTATTGACACAAATAAAAAAAAGATTAATGCGTCTAGTTACAGTAAATAGGAATCTAATAAAGGTAATAATGAACGAACATATTCTTTATATAGATGAGTTAAATCATTATTCACTATTAGTATCACTATCAGTAAAAATGAATTGCTGTTTTCAGAAATTTTAACATCAGGTGTCCAAAACTATGGAACGCAAAATCTTATTTTTGATAAACACAATCAAATGAATGAGCTACATAGACTGAACTTTTTGAATGGCTCACAATTTTTGACAGACATACAATAAGTAGTAGATATGTTATATTTATTATAATTAACATGCAAACTTCAAAAACCGTCGCACAAAATTCGTCTAACCCTCAAGAGTTTTAAAAAGTAATCATTCAGCTGGTTGTAGAAAAGCAATCGCAGTTAAAAATTCGACAAAATCACCAAAAAAAAAATCAATCAAAATCACTAAAAAGCTTCATACGAAAAGTACAGTCTATACCGAACTTCACATCCTTTTACGCTTAAGATCCGAGATACCATTGTACATGCTCCGTCTCACTCTGCGCTACACGCTAGACGGAGACGGAAAACTCAGCCGAAAATTCGAACGCCCAGTACACATAATCTGAGTTTAAACACTACTAATCGAATCCAACATCGACGAAACCTACGTTACGTAGCTTTTACACGATCACAAAAAAAAAGAAAAAAAAAACTTTAAAAATCTGACTCAGAAATCAACTAGAGGGCGCCACGGGCGCACGTGTAAAAGTACGTTATCTGTCGATTATCGGTATTCCATAACGAATAAACCTAACACTCAGACTAACGGTACATATGTGACTATTATTAAAAAAAAGCGTTTCACAAACGCACACAGCCTACACACGTAGGCGACTTATAAATATACATTGTCTATGTATATTACACTAATCAGTTTTAGAAACAAACTTAAAAAAACACATTAACTATATTAAATCTATAATAATAATAGTATGTATATTTGAATAGAAGCTGGAGGGCCTAACAAGTGAAAAAATAATAATAATTAGGATCGGGGGGCTTTTACGCTCCCGCCACAATTTGTACAAAAGCTGGTGCCCATGTTCTGAAAAGAAAAAGTTATTGTTTTTAAAAGCTTTTATTTAACTTGCAATGTATGTTCGGGTTGGTATGTTTGTTCGGGTGGAATCTTTGAACTCAATTTTGAAGTAGATATCTTCAACCGATTGAGCTGAAATTTTGTATACACGTTTAGTGTGGATGACAATGCACGATATGGTTTGTGACGTCATTCTAAATCCAATATGGCGGACCATCCAAATTATCGGAATATTATATCTCGAAAACACAAAACCTTTTTTTAAAGTTTTAAAAACAATATACAGGTTTTTTTTTGCACATACATGTATGCAACAAAAAGGGGGGCGAATATTCTGATCTGGAGGACCTGGAATTCTGGCCTTCAGGCGGTGTGGGAGAAATTTCAGTTTTTACTTGGTGGTAAAGTAGCGGAAAGTTGTTGTGGGAATAATTTTGTGCAGCTTTAAGAGCTGCTCTCACCAAAGTAAAGTACAATACAACACACTGAGGGAGCCAATGTCTCGGTGAAGGATAATGGTGAGGTACGCAGGTAATGGTGCAATCATTGGTCAACCCTAGGTCATTAACGATGCCATCATCGTCAACTTTTCTTTTGACTCTGAGTCAAAAGTTTATCTATCAAGGGCAGTGCCGCTGTAGATGGTACAAATGATTTATTGTGCGTTGGTAGACTATCCTTCCTAGTACATTATTTGTACCTGGTAGACTATCTTTCGAGTTACCTGGTGTGGGGTATGTGCGGGGGTACCAGGCACTGAAGGTGCAGGTGCAGGAGTGACGTCACTTAGTTAGCTACCTGTTATGCGTGTATGGGCGGGGCTATCACAGGCGGTGCAGGTGCAGGAGTGACGTCAGCTAGCTAGTTACCTGGTGTGGGTGTGTGTGTGGGGTATGTGCGGGCACTACCACAGGCGGTGCGGGTGCAGGAGTGACGTCAGCTAGCTAGTTACCTGGTGTGGGTGTGTGTGTGGGGTATGTGCGGGCACTACCACAGGCGGTGCGGGTGCAGGAGTGACGTCAGCTAGCTAGTTACCTGGTGTGGGTGTGTGTGTGTGGGCGCGGGCACTACCACAGGCGGTGCAGGTGCAGGAGTGACGTCAGCTAGCTAGTTACCTGGTGTGGGTGTGTGTGTGGGCGCGGGCACTACCACAGGCGGTGCAGGTGCAGGAGTGACGTCAGCTAGCTAGTTACCTGGTGTGGGTGTGTGTGTGGGCGCGGGCACTACCACAGGCGGTGCAGGTGCAGGAGTGACGTCAGCTAGCTAGTTACCTGGTGTGGGTGTGTGTGTGGGGTATGCGCGGGCACTACCACAGGCGGTGCAGGTGCAGGAGTGACGTCAGCTAGCTAGTTACCTGGTGTGTGTGTGTGGGGTATGCGCGGGCACTACCACAGGCGGTGCGGGTGCAGGAGTGACGTCAGCTAGCTAGTTACCTGGTGTGGGTGTGTGTGGGGTATGCGCGGGCACTACCACAGGCGGTGCGGGTGCAGGAGTGACGTCAGCTAGCTAGTTACCTGGTGTGGGTGTGTGTGTGGGGTATGCGCGGGCACTACCACAGGCGGTGCGGGTGCAGGAGTGACGTCAGCTAGCTAGTTACCTGGTGTGGGTGTGTGTGGGGTATGCGCGGGCACTACCACAGGCGGTGCGGGTGCAGGAGTGACGTCAGCTAGCTAGTTACCTGGTGTGGGTGTGTGTGTGGGGTATGCGCGGGCACTACCACAGGCGGTGCAGGTGCAGGAGTGACGTCAGCTAGCTAGTTACCTGGTGTGGGTGTGTGTGTGGGGTATGCACGGGCACTACCACAGGCGGTGCAGGTGCAGGAGTGACGTCAGCTAGCTAGTTACCTGGTGTGGGTGTGTGTGTGGGGTATGCGCGGGCACTACCACAGGCGGTGCAGGTGCAGGAGTGACGTCAGCTAGCTAGTTACCTGGTGTGGGTGTGTGTGTGGGGTATGCGCGGGCACTACCACAGGCGGTGCAGGTGCAGGAGTGACGTCAGCTAGCTAGTTACCTGGTGTGGGTGTGTGTGTGGGGTATGCGCGGGCACTACCACAGGCGGTGCGGGTGCAGGTGTGACGTCAGCTAGCTAGTTACCTGGTGTGGGTGTGTGTGTGGGGTATGCGCGGGCACTACCACAGGCGGTGCAGGTGTGACGTCAGCTAGCTAGTTACCTGGTGTGGGTGTGTGTGTGGGGTATGCGCGGGCACTACCACAGGCGGTGCGGGTGCAGGTGTGACGTCAGCTAGCTAGTTACCTGGTGTGGGTGTGTGTGTGGGGTATGCGCGGGCACTACCACAGGCGGTGCAGGTGTGACGTCAGCTAGCTAGTTACCTGGTGTGGGTGTGTGTGTGGGGTATGCGCGGGCACTACCACAGGCGGTGCGGGTGCAGGAGTGACGTCAGCTAGCTAGTTACCTGGTGTGGGTGTGTGTGTGGGGTATGCGCGGGCACTACCACAGGCGGTGCAGGTGCAGGTTGCGCGACAGCACGGAGCGCACGTCGTGCGTGAAGCGCAGCGCGTCGAGCACGGGCAGCAGGTTCAGCAGCGCCACGTCCAGCGGGTCCGAGAACCACGACTTGATCGGGATCGCGTTGTCTGGAATGTACACGCAATCGTTCGTTGCGACACGCGTGACCTAAGTATCCTTTTATTGCACGGCGTGAAGTGAAGAAACGCCGTGCAATAATAGACAACTTTGGTCACAAGTATCGTGTACTATTTTTTTATAGCAAGTGCGACATAAACCCGCCCCGGACTGGAGCGGGCGGACAGAAATTGGCAACTTAGGTCACGAGAAAGCGTGGGTAAATTGAGGGTTTAGGTCACACTGTAGGTACTATTAACATCATTAAGGTACCATTCCGAGACGGGCCGCAGACCGCAATCGCAGACACTGCGGCCGTACGATACGCAGTGCTGCCACGCTCGGAATAAGTTCCATAGAGATTCATAGAAAAGAGTTCGCAAGCTCCGTTGCGGTCTGCGGCCCGTCTCGGAATGGTAACTTAAGGTATATGTAAAGCGGTGATAGCCCAGTGGCTTAACACTTTGCCTGTCCAATAAATAGACACAATAGTTAAACAATGGGTATGTATCACATGTGACTCACGGGACAGCGAAGTGGTTAATATTCAACCTGAGGGGTCCGGGTTCGAATCCCAGTAGCACACACCAATGACTTTGTGAAAAAGTTATGTGCTCTTTATAATATCAAATATCACCTGCTATTATGAAAACCTACATGCCTAAGAGTTTACAAAAAAATGTTCTGAAAGGCGTGTGAAGTCCCCCAACCCATGCTAGACCAGGGTGGTGGACTACGGCCTACTTTTCTCTTATGGTGAGAATAAACCCGACCTTGTAATTGGTCATCAATTGGTTACAGACATTTTACACTAGAATAGAATAGAGAAATGGTTTTTGATTTATTCGCGTAAAACAAACTGTAGATGACATAATGTTGTTATGCCATTAAAACAATGGCTGTAAATTAATGATTGTTACAATTACCCTAAGAGCGGTGATAGCCCAATGGCTTAGAATTCGACCTCGAATCGAGGGGGCCGGGTTCGAATCCCAGTGGCACGCACCAATGACTTTGTAAAAAAGTTATGTGCGATTGATAAAATTAAATATCACCTGCTGTTACGGTGAAGGAAAACATCGTGAGGAAACCTACATGCCTGAGAGTTCAAAAAAAAATGTTCTCAAAGGCATGTGAAGTCCACCAACGGGCAGTAGTGGTGCGTGGTGGACGGCGGCCTACATCCCTCTCATTGTGAGAGGAGACCCGACCCTGTGGTGGGTCATTAATGGGTTACTGACATAATTACCTGGGAAGTCCCGATAGGCCCCGGGCGAGTTGTCCAGTATGAACACCCTGTTTAGATCGTCGCATATCGACGACAGGTTTTTTGTGTATGAGCCGTGCTCCGCGGTGCAGTGTTGTCTGAAATTGGAAAAAAAAGCATAATTAATCATTTCTCAGTTGAATTTAGTGTTATATCTAAAAGACACAATCGTCAATAATAATTTCAGCTATCAATAGGTATCGTCTAACCTTTAATCATTTCAAAAACTTGTAGCCACTGCTTAACATTAGATACCAAGTCTAGTTGAGTCATAATCGTATCATTGTGGTTTTGTTCTGACTAAATAATTGTCAAATTTGAGTTGTGGATTTTCCAATGGACTGTCATTGGTGTAACTGTAACTCCACGTTAATGGACTGTCATTTGCTATGGTGTGGCCTTGACAAACTGTCAAAATGATATCAGGATTGAATTGGAATGGTTTCATACTGGCGTCATTGAGGAAAATTTGTAGGATTGCTCCCGGGCGGCATACAAGCCTGTTTGACTGACTTTAAAAGTCTACGACTATAGTTGCCCTCACTAGAGTCTGCGAAGCCCCTTGAGTAGATCGCAAGCGATCGAAAAAGTTAAGCATCGTTGGGCGCGGTCAGTACCTGGATGGGTGACCGCTAGCGGCGAATTAAATGTCTTTCGTGCTTCCAAGAGTACGTTAAGCTGTCGGTCCCGGTTGTTATCGATGCGATAGCAGTCGTTAAACCTTGTCGAAGGCGATTTGAAAATTTCCCTCACGGGTTGGCCACAAGCCCACTCCACCAATCCGCATTGGAGCGGCGAGGGAGAGCATGCTCCAGATCTCCCCTTGTTGTGGGTAGAGACCCAAGTGAGAGAGTGAGAGTGGGTAGAGTGGGTGGGTACCCAACAGTGGGCCATAAAAGGGCCATATCACCCAGATTCTGGGCAGAAATGGCGTTTACCTGTAGAACCGCCGCCGCAGGATCCCCCGGCCGTTGTCCAGTTTGTCGGCGACCGCCGCGCCGTATATCTCCATCGACGCCGTGAACACAACCAACTCGTACCACTGGGATACCTGGAACGAGGGGATGTTGCTTTGAAATATTTAACTTACTTCTTAATCTTGGTGTAGAGTTCAGACTTAGTTTAAGCGTCATAGTGGAAACATTTATTGTGTGTGCCTGTGTATGTGTGTGTGTGTGTGTGTGTGTGTGTGTGTGTGTGTGTGTGTGTGTGTGTGTGTGTGTGTGTGTATATGAGTAGCAACACACCCATGTACTCAGATAGGATTTAGGATACATGTGGTTGTCAATGAGCTGCAGTGACTTTTGAGCGCTAGACGTTAAAGTCTACAGCACACAAAGACCTAGAGAATGAGCCTCTCATAGAAGACGGGATGGCGGAACTCCAGCTTCGTCCCACAAACGAGATTGGGTTGTTTCAGGACCAACCACTGACAGGGTTGCGGGAGAATGTGAGTGTACCCGTGGCCCTGACAAATGACGCCGAGGAACACTATGGGATTTACTAACAAGTAACCCTGGGACAGCAGGTAGCAGCGGTAATAGCCTTAGAATTAGAATTCGACCTCGATTCGAGGGGTCCGGGTTCGAATCCTATAAATGACTTTGTAATAAAAGTTATGTGCGCTTTATAAAATTAAACATCACCTGTTACGGTGAAGGAAAACATGGTGAGGAAACCTGCATGGCATGAGAGTTCACAAAAAAAATGTTCTTAAAGGCATGTGAAGTCCACCTACCCGCAGCCAGCGTGGTGGACTAAGACCTACATCCCTCTCATTGTGAGAGGAGACCCGACGCTGTAGTGGGTCATTAATGGGTACTGACAAACCCTGGGAGAAACACCATGGTAATTTAATGGGTAAGAGTCTGGCATCAACGCTGTCCGACCTGTCGGACAATATACTCCTCATATACAATAAAAAAAGTCTTACAGGATATTTTTAAAGATTTCTTAAACAACACTTACAATGTCTAAGAAGTAGTCGACGTGCGGACGCTTGTGCACGAAGAACCGGACCGGATGCTTATCTATGGTGACTTTGAGCACGAAGTCGGGCGGCGTGCCCGGCTTCACCGTCGGCCGCAGCATCGCGTCGTGGTGCGAGTGGATCAGCGTCTCGTCTAGGTCTAGCACGAGCATCTTGCGTTTCACTAGACCTGCGGCCAATGATAGGTTTCTATAGGTTCTATGAATAGGGGATAGACCTGCGGCCAATGATAGGTTTCTATAGGTTCTATGAATAGGGGAAGGGAAACTTTTGGGTACAATTTACAGCTCACTATACGAACAGAGCAATTCGAAATTTGACACAATTAACTATGTATCTATATAATAGGCTAGTTGACAAAATTTGGAAATGAGTATATGGCTTGGTATCTATTTTACCCCAAAAATATATTGTTTTAAGAAAAATAAGCCATTTTACCTAAGAATTTTGCGTTTTTAGTTCAAATGAACTCCAATTGATATCGAAAAAGGCCAGGACTGTCATGGCGTCTTGAATGATGTCACGCCTCGCGAAACAAGCTGCTGTTCACTGTATACGAAAATGACAGCAACGTCATGATGTTTCGCGAGGCGTGACATCACGCTTCTCTGATTTGTGTTCAATCATTTTAATGTCACGTGATTAAATGTCCAATTTTGCGGATTTTATTTTCCGTAAATATTGGTAATCTTTAATTATTTTAATGAAAAAAGTGTTTATTTGGTTACTACATAGGATGATTAATCATTAGAAACACGCCTATTCTGTGCCCGCAGCTTCGTTCGAGTGGATTTTAGAACTTGGTGCGGAGAAGGATAAAAAGTACCCCATATGTTAATCCAGATTATGACCTATGTGTGTACCATTTGTAAATTTATATTTAAGACCATTTGCACCTTACTTCAAAAATAAAGAAATTGAATTGTACCAAATTTCATCCAAATTTATTCAGCCGTTTGTGCGTGAAAGAGTAACAAACATCCACATTCGCATTTATACTCTGTAGAAAGTGGAAGTAGGATACTCTGAATTAACATGATGAAACAAAATCAAATTTGTGTGTCAGCTTATTATAAAATTAAAAAAAAAAAACAGTAGTATGAGATCCTTTTTTCATTCAAATGTCACTCATGCTATGTTGGGTTTTTCCGACTGAAATCTAATTAATGGAGTGAAGTGAGCTAGTGATAATAGCCGTGGTAATTGGTATTTAATCGTTCGTAGAAGTGGCGCATTGGGGTGGGGTGTGCTCACGCGGAAGGAAGCCTTTCAATACCACCCCCCACTCATTATATTATCATCTGAGTAGCTATTAGCCTTTCCACAGGTTTTTGGATATTAACTTTTCAATATAAATAAAATTATTTTAATATACATACCAGCTAACCGGGCCATTTATTGTCTCTCTATCTTCAACCTATTAATTACCTATTGCAGGGTCAAGTCACTTCTCATAGTGAGAAGGATGTAGGCCTTAGTCTACCACCCTAGCAGAACCTGGGTTGGTGGACTAACTATGTACATCTATGGTTCATTCTGTTACTTAATTACACAGGATAATAAAATTGTTCTTCGGAATACAAAGTATGTGTTGGGTAAAAGTTAAACCACCAGCTAAAACTCATCAAGTTAATTCATTAACTATATTAATATCTCAACTATTTTTTGTTGACTTTTTGGAAGTCATGTTCAAATGCAAAAATTGCAAGAACATAATTATATTAAACTTTGGCGAATATAATTAAGATTTATTCTGAGCAATAATTAAGATAATAATGTTAATGTAGATTGGAAAAATTCAATGTGCGGATTTTAATATATTATACAAAACTTATATCTTCACATTTGGAATTACTATCTAGATTGTAGGATTGAAATATAGGATTAAAGCACATGCCAGGCTTAAAATCAAGACCTGATAAATATAAATTGATAAAATTGAGATAACAAACTTTTTAAGATCTGTATTTAAAAATTTTATTACCACTTAGTAATAGATACATTGAATCCATTTTAGATTACACTTCAAATAGACTGTATTAGACAAACTAAAAGAGCTAATAATCATGAAAACTTTAGTTTCCAGGTGGTTCATTCAGACCTCATGGTCTGAATCTGATAAGGACCAGTCTGCAAAAGACCAGAGCAGCAAAAATATTATTAAGTCCACTGAGGTAGGGAAAATGCTTTCATCTGGATATTGAAACCAGGAAAATAATTGCTTTTAAAAACATGAACTACTTCTGTATTGATGATACAGCGAAATATGTTGTCATTGATTTTCCTTGCAATTGGTGCAATTCTCAATAAATAGTAGTGTAACAATGAGGACATGATTTATTTCAATTGCAGGATATACCTACTTGGAACACTTCTTGCAAGATTATTTTTATACCCTAGACTAGCTGACCCTGCAAACATTGTTTTGCCATATAAGTTGTTGAGCAGGAAAAAAATTATTATATGCCACATTATTAAAAAATAAAAATTAAAAAATTAGGTATAAAATAATATATAAAATAGAGGTATGAAAAATAGATAGTAGCCGATTCTCAAACCTAATGAATAGGCATACAAAATTCCACAAAAATCGGTCAGGCCGTTTCGGAGGAGTACGGTTTCACAAACTTTTACACTAACGCGTTTTATTCCACCAAACAACTCATTATATTTTACAAGTTTATTAAAAATAGAAGTATGGATTAAGTGAAAAGTAAAAACTGCAACTAAATATGTCCAGATCGAATTTGCACCAAGTATATAGTTATGTTGTCTCCTATTAGAATTTAGCAAGCCTAAGTCATCTATTCTACAATTATGTTGTAATGTTGTTAATGACTAGTGGCCAAATTGTATTTTAAAGCAGCAATAAACTGTTTGCTAAGATAATTAATTACCTATGACCTGTAAAAATATATCTTTTCTAAAATTTACAAAACATTTCAAATTGTTAAATAAATATAGTGGAGCACTTTGCCGAAGATAAGCAACAGTGAAGTATAATAAGCAATAATATTGAACAAAAACAATGTTATATCTGCTCTTTACACTATCTCTTGCATTATATCTATGTTCAATAGATTACTTTGAGGAAATATGTTAAGATAAAGAAATTTTGTATTTTGTGCAGTAGTTCTGCACACATTTTGTTCCTTCTGTATCTTATTAAACCCCACTACTATTATACATTCATCAAAACTTTGTGAAGATGGATGGATGGATATTTGTTACACTTTCACACAAAATCCTATTAAACAGACTTAGATGAAATTTGGTTCACACATCATTTATATGAATAAACACATAGGATATTATAATAGATTAGGGGAGACATACAGCTGCCTGTAAGTGGAAATGTCCAACACTTACAAAGAGATATACAATTATGGTATCCTATCTGTCTCTCTACTAACGTGTGCACATTAAAGAACTTAATGCATTCGTGCGCTTCACGTATGTGCATTAAACACTTTCAATACCTAAAATTGTTTCTCGCAATTGCACATGCCCGCAAGATAAGGTACAGCCATCTTCCCTCTAACCGAAGGACAGTTGGAAGCTTAGCTTCCCTGCTCTACTATTATATCTCTATGATTTTCATCCCTCTCTGAATAAAATTTTTAAACCAGTGGGCATAATTTGGACTCTAAAGCACTATAAAAAGGAAATGGTATTGAGGGGCTGACTAATCTCAACATATACTATAATAAGTTTTTGATAAAATTAAATTTGTTAATTTTGGAAAAGTCCATCTGTTCAACTAGTGAAATATTAAACAAATTTTATATACCATTGAATTTATCGCTCCAAAGTTAAAATTATAACTTGATTGGAGCTCTCTTAACTCTCAATTTTACCAACAACGAAAACAGGTGAAACTTTGTATCACCATGCCTACAACTGGTGGTGTTTTAAGGAATGGCAGATATTAATTGTGTATGTATACTAGATCAGCCAAATAGTTGGATTAGGTCTTGGTAACTGACAAATCCAAATTTTTATGCAATGCAAAGGTGAGCAATACATAAACAAGTGAATATTTTACACTAATCAATCCAATTTAGGGAAACAAAATGTGGTGAAATCAGTCTTATAGTAAGGTGTAACAAATTCTCAATAGTGTTTCCTTAACAACCAAAACTTTTTGTTTTATATTTAGTCGTAAAGTCACTGTATTTAGATTCTTGAGCACCATATGTTAGGAAATAGAATGAAAATTAGTAATAATTACAATTCTAAGATACAAGGCTTTTTCTAAAACCTGAATAATTATCAATGAAAAATGAAAATTCTCACAGAACCATTTATTGGGAGTCGTTATAAATAAAAGCTTCTATTTGATGAAGGCAGAATACAAGTGTGGCAGCAGAGACATTCTAAAATCGAAGTGTACGGTCTTTCTACACTAGGAGCTTATGGTCACCCTTCAGTGATAGCAAAATGATGGGTCCCACTGATATCTATTTGTAGCTGCAAAATGCATGTAGGTCTTTAATAACAATAATAATCACTGATAAAAACATATTGTGTACTTACTCAGCCTGTGTCGAGATACGGGAGAAAGTGGATAAATTTCATATTTGACAGATTGATATTGAGCCAACTGAAAAGCAAACACCACGTGAGACACAAAACTCATTTGAAACAAACAAAATCACTTTTAAACTGTACATCATTTATATTTACCGCTCGATATTGCTTTCTAAACATGTAACAAAAACAACTCCATACTTTAGATGCGAGGAGCATGAACGCGCGAAGGCCCATTTGCAATTGTTTCAGCATTTGAACTATTTACGAAACGATTACCAGTATACAGAGACTGCGAGAGTTAAACGACAGCGGATATAACGAGATCATTGACGGCGTAATTCAAAACAAATTCAATAAAACCAAGCGCCGACCGAAAACGTCTAACCCGCCATGACATAATCGACCCAAATCTCTCATCATAGACAAAATATTCGACTTTTTCATAGAATTCTTAATTTTTTTTACAAAGAGGAGCCAAGGAATCTAAATTATTCAAATTTATGTGAAATTGTAAATTCAATTCGAACTTTAGCTGGTTATTGTTACTTTTACAAAATTTTAATGGTTCGATATCATATTGTTATATAATAAGTATCAATTTCAGCCTTATAATTTTAAAATTATTGTTATTTTTATAGTTTGTATTATGGTCAATAGATGTCACTTATCACAGTTTTTCCAAATTAGATTCATGTGCTATCTGTGAGACTCTCTGTCAATTTATGTCATTTTTACTCGCTGTCTATGTCATCGTCTATGTCCATCAAATAATGAATTATTGACGTTTCATTTTGGGGGCGGGTATCGACCTATCGTACGTATTCAGTATTTTATGAAGAAAAATGAGAGTATTTCAACATAACCGTTGATTTAACTACATCAATCCGTAGTTAATTCCTCCAATGTTAAGTGCCGTCGATTGAAGGTAAGTGTAAATCAATTTGGGTATCATCGGGTGGTAATTTTATTGTAATAATGGTCACATCCTGCTTATTGATTCGCAGTCAAGTAATCGACTTATGCATTTCGTAGGTCTGTTTAAGTTCATTATCCTCTCCCCTTCTGTGTTATATTGATGATGATTGGTCGATTTGTATCGTAACTGCGTTTTGTAAGGTTTATCAAGATGATCGGTGGGTTGTTCGTGTACAACCACAAGGGGGAGGTGTTGATCTCGAGAGTGTACCGGGATGACATCGGACGGAACGCGGTGGATGCGTTCCGGGTGAATGTGATCCACGCGCGGCAGCAGGTGCGCTCGCCGGTCACCAACATCGCGAGGACTTCGTTCTTCCATATCAAGGTGAGACAATTCGTATTGATTTAAAACTAAAAGTATATTGCTGTAACACATTGATGACTCACTGCAGGGTTGGTGTCAAAATGAGAAGAATGTAAGCCTCAGTCTCATTGTGGGTTCGTGGGCTTCACATGCCTTTGAGAACATTGGCATACTGTTGAGGCATACAGGTATATAGGACTTTTTACAATGATTCCAAAAAAATACAAAGTGGTTGGCCCTTATTTTTTTGTATTTTGATTTGGCATAAAAAATACCTATACTTACTCCCAAATTTTCACACTCATGCCCCTTTTTTAAATCCTAGTTTGTAATCGCCAATTTTAGTATAGGTATTTGTCTAAACAACATTCAAAATTTTCAACTATTTATTGTTAATTGTGTTAATACAACTAAATTGTTAATGTTGTTTAATGACAAATAAAGTAAATAATATTTTCCCCGCCAGTTATAATGAAAGGATGTTATAAAACTCCTGAAAAAATGTTTTTCTAATTTTTTATGGGTTTTTATGACTTACGAATTAATAAAAAAAGCTTTTTGACATAGGCCGTAATACCCAATTTAAATATTTGTTTAACCGCTCAATTATTTTGTTTGTACAGCGAGCCAACATCTGGCTGGCGGCCGTCACCAAGCAGAATGTGAACGCCGCCATGGTGTTTGAGTTCCTGCTGAAGATCATAGACGTGATGCAGTCCTACTTCGGCAAGATCTCCGAGGAGAACATCAAGAACAACTTTGTACTCATCTATGAGCTGCTGGACGGTGAGTGTGCTTCACAGACAATACTTTTAGTCAAGAAATACTTTCGAATTCCATGACTTAAATGAAGTACTTAACTTTGGTGAGTGCTTCGCGGAGCTATACGGGTGATGCCGACATCGCCCTTTCTTCACTACACCACCCGCCGGAGACTGAAATTCCACCTTCATCACCTGGATATGTGGCGTTCCTCCACAGTCTGTTTTTCACATATGTTAATGCCTCTTACATGCTTTGGAACAGTCTTCCGGCTAATGTATTCCCACAGGACTATGACATGGGGTTCTTCAAGAAGGGAATAAAAAATGCTCTCCTTCATAGCCGGCAACGCACTAGCGACTTATCTAGTGTTGCACATGTCAGTAGGCGACGGTGACCACTTACCATCAGGTGGCCCGTCTGTCTGTTTGCTTGCTTTATTTATATTATAAAAAATAGTAAGTATGAAATGAGTAAATGAGTCACGGAATGCATGCAATTAAATTCATAAAAGTTTTATGGAGTACTAGTAAAACTAAAAACATTCAGCAATGAACTGGTTTTTATGCAGCTTTTCCATCTAAATATTAGTATATGTTTAATCAATATAAACATGTATTCAAAAACAATGTCCTCTTACAGAGATCCTGGATTTTGGATACCCGCAGAATTCAGACACTGGTGTGCTGAAGACGTTCATCACTCAGCAGGGCATCAAGTCCGCATCCAAAGAGGAACAGGCGCAGATCACATCTCAGGTACATTTTATATGAACTGAGTATAAAATGGCTAATAAAGTTGCGACGATAGATGGAGTAGGTGTGTTCTGGAGTGGAGACCGCGGGAGGCGAAGCTAGGAGTTGGCGGACCACCAGCCAGATGGTCCCGATGACATCGCAAAACTTGCAAGACGGCTTTGGCATCAAAGAGCCATGGACCGTGTGGCGTGGAGGGGCCTTGGAGAGGCATATGCCAAACGGTGGGCGTCATAAATGCTGGCGAAGAAGAATAAGTATAAAATGTACAGCCAAAACGAATAGTGGTTAACTACAACAATCAATCAGTATGTTTTTTTTTTGCAACATAGTGGATTATAGGTAGTCTGAAGAATTTAATGTAATATTATGGCAGAGTTTTTTTTGTTGAAATATTAGATCACAATGTCAGTAACCCATTAATGACCCACTACAGGGTTGGGTCTCCTCTCACAATGAGTAGGATGTAGGCGTTAGTCCACCACGCTGGCCTAGTGCGGGTTGGTGGACTTCACATGCCAACTTTTTTTTTCTGAACTCAGGCATGCAGGTTTCCTCACGATGTTTTCCTTCACCGTAACAGCAGGTGATATTTAATTTTTATAAAGCGCACATAACTTTTTTTACGAAGTCATTGATGCGTGCCACTGGGATTCGAACCCGGACCCCTCGATTCGAGGTCGAATTCTAAGCCACTGGGGTATCACCGCTAGATCACAATAATTTAGCTTTACCTAATAAAAATCAACACTGTAAAGTACTTTTTCAAGGAGAATGCCCTATTGTTGAGTACTATGTTAGACCTTTGGACTCATTGTATGCTACAATGATAAATGACACTCTTAGGTACTCCTAGGTCACAATGTTATCACGAGTCTCTCTCATATAAATGAAATTAGGTTATGTCGGAGACATAAATAATGACACAATAAATCAGTTATTGATTGCTTGGTAAATACTAAAATTAGTATTTGCACACATTTCCACTCATCTGTATTTAAATACAGGTGAAGCGGGCTGCTTGAGCCCTGAATAGAGCTGAGCCCAGCTGCTTGAAAGCTATGTGGAGCTCTATCCAAAACTAAATGGTTTTCGAGATATTTGACTTTGATTGAATTTGACGAAGTCACTTTTAGGCTAACTAAAGTGTCATAATTAAAAAAAACCATTTGTAAAGATTGGGATTTTTTTATTATTTTGGAGTGCTTGACATTTGTAGCTTCAATAATAAATCAAAAAATGTTTAAAGCTATATACAACAGGTTTGATATTAGTGTAGCCTTAGAAGTAAAAAATTCTGAATACTTTTACTCACTTTCATAGAAATAACTGCTGGTTATTTAAAAAAAGTCTAATAAATTAAATGTGCAGAATACGTTAAAAACTTCCCTATTTATCCAGCTCTCCAGGGAATACGTCACTTAACAAATCAACCTGTATACACGAAAAAAATTTAAGTTGTATTTATATTTGTTTGCAACAATCCGCACACGTGGAACTTGTTTTGGTATGGACCCACCACCCTCCCTTATCTCTCTGAGTGGGTATATACCATCACAACTTATTCCAATAGTACACGACAAGTGTTTCGCCACAAAACGGAGCATCATCAGGTGATGTGGACTCTACAACGGTTAGTTGCTGAGTCAACCAACCGTACTATTGCAATACGTTGTGGTGGTATATACCTACTCAGAGAGAAAAGGGAGGGTGGTGGGTCCATACCAAAACAAGTTCCACGTGTGCGGATTGTTGCAAAGAAATATAAATACAACTTAAATAACAATGGATTTCCGCAAAGTAACGCCTGATACAATATATTATACGAAAAAAAAAACCCTGTATGTAACTTTTTGCAGGTGACTGGTCAAATCGGTTGGCGTCGCGAAGGCATCAAGTACAGGCGCAACGAGCTCTTCCTCGACGTGCTGGAGTACGTCAACTTGCTCATGTCGCCACAAGGTAACGTCTACCTCCTTTGATTTTCTTTTATTTAGTTTGTAGCTATTGCTAAATTTTTGTTAACGTTGATACAGATAAGGTACTACAAACTATGGGTTTGATTATTATTATTTTTTTTTTTAGTGTGATGAGCACACGTGTTTGTTCTGTGTCTGGGTATACATTATCTATATAAGTATGTATTTAAAATATATATGTTGGTTTATCAGCTATCTGGTCACCATAACACAAGCTTGCTCACAGCTTACTATGTGATCAGAAAGCCATACATTGTGTGAGTTGCCCCACAATATTAATTTATTTATGGGCTCATTTTCATTGGCAGTTCGAGGCAGAATTTATAACTTATTATACTAACTTTAAAATCCAGTTTGTCAATATTCTAGGTCAGGTGTTATCAGCTCACGTGGCTGGCAAGGTGGTGATGAAGTCGTACCTGTCGGGCATGCCAGAGTGCAAGTTTGGCATCAACGACAAGATTGTTATGGAGGCTAAAGGGAAAGGCAATGGTGAGCACTTTGTATCCAGTATTGGTACACTAGAGTGGTGATAGCAGTGGCTTAGAATTCGACCTCGAATCGAGGGGTCCGGATTCGAATCCCAGTGGCACACAAAATTTATAAAAAAAGTTATGTGCGCTTTATAAAATTAAACATCACCTGCTGTGACGGTGAAGGAAAACATCGTGAGGAAACCTGCGTGCCTGAGAGTAAAACAATGTTCTCAAAAGCATGTGAAGTCCACCAACTCGCATTAGGCCAGCGTGGTGGGCTAAGGCCTAAATGCCTCATAGTGATAAGAGACCGGATCGTACATTGGGTATTCTAAATTAGCAAGGGGGAAAGAAACATGTCGCCTACGATTTCAAAGGCATGTGAAGTCCACCAACGGGTAGTAGTGGTGCGTGGTGGACGGCGGCCTTCATCCCTCTCATTTCGAGAGGAGACCCGGCCCTGTAGTGGTTTTTGTAATCCTTAATGAAAATAAAGCCAAAGTAAAAGTAAAAGAATATACTTGACTACTGCAGGAGGCATATCAGGCAACACGGACAGCGACCCGGCGAGGTCGGGCAAGCCGGTGGTGGTGATCGACGACTGCCAGTTCCACCAGTGCGTCAAGCTCAGCAAGTTCGAGACCGAACACTCCATCTCGTTCATACCGCCCGACGGCGAGTTCGAGCTCATGAGGTGAGATGACACTTCATTGTTATTAGCACAGGAGGCATATCAGGCAAGTATTTGTGTACAGGTAGGCCCGTCCCACTCCTCGTGTAGGTATCAATCCGAGGTGGCTAGCCAGTGGGGGAAAGGAAAGTGGAATAGGCAAGAGTTACGCGCTAGAAAGAGACGCAACATGTAGGCGATAAAGCGCTGCGTGATCTGAATTGAACTTGATCGTATCGTAGCTATTCTCTTGTCTTATTTGGTAAACAATCTTCGCACTACTTTTTATTAAAAAAAGTAAAAAATTGCTTTAAAAAAATTAATTATAAGTTTCTAGAAATATGTTTCGGTATTAAATGGCAATTTGTTTTGAAATTTTTATAATTTTGTGTCTACATTATTATTTTTTTTTGCAAATGAAAATAAAAAGACATGCTAAAATTGTTTACCAAATATGACAAGAGAATAAAAATGGACCATATCTCTGCTTCGCAATCTGCATAAGTGTTGCTAAATGAGCTCATCATTGCATTGCATTAGCTTAATAGGCATGATGACAGTAATCAAGTATCGCCAAAATATTTATCTGATCTAATGAAATAGGATTCAAAGATTTTGAAACATGTATTTATTCTCTTATTAATGTCGAGATTAAAACTTTATTTGTTAAAATAAATCTACAAAATACAGCAATCCGCCATGATAGCTTAAACACCCATCAGATCGAATTACGTCAAATTACGTTACGACTTAGTAAGCGTCATTTTTTTCCTAAGCATATTATACACGATCTGGCATTTTTTACTGAGCCGTGGCGCAATGACAGACGCCATGACACGGGCGAGCGTTTTGGAATGAATTTAAAATTTAAATGTACTTTTATAGCACAAAAACCTTAATTTTCTACAAAAATATGATATATTTTAGACATAATAGAAACTTCTGAATATCATAGAAGAGTTTTTGAAAATTAGTCATCATGCCAATTATTGTTTGTGTGGCACGGTTCGCGTCCGCAGATACCGCACCACGAAGGACATATCGCTGCCGTTCCGCGTGATCCCGCTGGTGCGCGAGGTGGGCCGCACCAAGATGGAGGTGAAGGTGGTGCTGAAGTCCAACTTCAAGCCGTCGCTGCTGGGCCAGAAGGTGGAGGTGAAGATCCCCACGCCGCTCAACACCAGCGGCGTGCAGCTCATCTGCCTGAAGGGCAAGGCCAAGTACAAGGCCTCCGAGAACGCTATCGTTTGGAAGTGAGTATCTTATACGAGTATGTACGAGTGTATCGCAGAAGGATTCTCTTCCGCGTTACATTCTGCCATATTTCCTAGTCCAGTGGGCGTTCGAAATTGGGTGTCTGTACCCATTAATGACCCACTACAGGGTCGGGTCTCCTCTCACAATGAGAAGGATGTAGGCCGCCGTCCACCACGCACCACTACTGCCCGTTGGTGGACGAACATACCGCGTGAGAACATTTTTTTTGTGAACTCTCAGGCATACAGGTTTCCTCACGATGTTTTCCTTCAGCGTAACAGCAGGTGATATTTAATTTTTATAAAGCGCACGTAACTTTTTAACAGTCATTGGTGCGTGCCACTGGGATTCGAACCCGGACCCCTCGATTCGAGGTCGAATTCTAAGCCACTGGGCTATCACCGCTATATCTTATACTCGTATGTATATCGCGGAAGGATTCTCTTCCGCGTTACATTCTGCGATATTTCCTAGTCCAGTGGGTGTTCGAAATTGGGTAATGTTGGTTAAATTAGGAAGACGGTTAATTTTAATCACACTTGCTTTTGCGATGTAAGTTATCGAGCGTTAAAAATCGACTATTAAATAAATAAAATAGGGGTTGGTGATAGGCGGGTGAAAATTTAGGGTTGTATGTATTTTTTGATGCCACATTATTGAAAAATAAAAATAAAAAAATTCGTCTTAAAAAATAAAATAAAAATGTTAGGTGTGGACACTTAGGGGTATGAAAAATAGACGCTAGCCGATTCATGTAAAACGTTAGCCGATGCATATGAAATTTCATAAAAATCGGTCAAGCCGTTTTGGAGGAGTATGGTAACTAAAATTGTGATATGAGAATTTTATATATATAAGATTTATTATATATTATTTAGTGACAATGTACATTGTATATACTCCAGAATCAAGCGCATGGCGGGCATGAAGGAGACGCAGCTGTCGGCGGAGATCGAGCTGCTGGAGACCGACACCAAGAAGAAGTGGACCCGCCCGCCCATCTCCATGGGCTTCGAGGTGCCCTTCGCGCCCTCGGGCTTCAAGGTATACTTTTTACCGACTTCATAAAAGGAGGTTATCAATTCGACACGTATGTATGTATGTATGTATGTAATATTCTCAGAACTGCACAATTTTTACATAATATGGTGGTCTATTACGACTTTCAAACAAGAATACCAAATTTCATGGATATATGTATGTATGTGTGTTTGTATGTATGTATGTATGTATGGATGTAGATATGTTTGTCTTCGCATATCTCCGAAAACATTAGTTTCGGACGAATCGTGTTCATTCTTTTTTTGTTTGTTTGCATTTTGTTCAACTTAGGGAATGGTAAAAGTTGCATCAAAAAATTATTAAAAAAAATTAAACTGATGAAACATAATAAATAACAGGTAATTCTGTCGGGTACCTGATGTTAAATTAGTTGTAGCCAGTTTTTATTATTATTATTAGATTGTGGTTGAAGTCGCTACGAGAATTTGATTGAAAATTAATTTAGAAATTGCCTTGTTTTTCAGGTCCGCTATTTGAAAGTGTTTGAGCCGAAGCTGAACTACTCGGACCACGACGTGATCAAATGGGTGCGCTACATCGGCCGCTCGGGCTTGTACGAGACCAGATGCTAAATGATCTATGCTCACTGTAAGTACATACAATACAATACAATACAATACAATACAATACTCTTTATTGTGCACATACATATAAAATCAGTTAACAATTACAACGTGAGAGAGAAAAACACAATTGGCGGTGTTATCGCTACGAGCGATCTCTCCCAGACAACCGTCTAGGTAAGGAGTTAAAGCAAGAAGGGAGAAAGATGTAGGTAGGGTGCACGAAATGTGAAGGTATAGGGAATTGAGTGCACAGGAATAGTGTATAGTGAATGAATAAGAATAGAGACAGTGAATATCAAGGGAGAAAACTGTAGAGAGATAAATAGGAGGGATGGATGAAGGCAGAAGGAGTGTCAGAGTATGTGAAAGTGAGCTTTAACTTGGTTTTTGAAGGAAAATAATGAGTTTATATATCTCGCATGGATTTGGGTAAGGAATTCCAAAGACGGACGGCGGAGACATTAAAGGATTTCTCATAGAAAGAAGTTGTATCAGTGGATAGCAATTACATCTGACTTCTGACAGGTTGGACCACCTTATCTTTCAGTCCTGTTTGAGACTAAAAGTTGTCTATGCGCAATAAAAAGTTGTCTATGTCGAATAAAAAGTTGTCTATGTGCAATAAAAAGTTGTCTATGTGCAATAAAAAGTTGTCTATGCGCAATAAAAAGTTGTCTATGTGCAATAAAAAGTTGTCTATGTGCAATAAAAAGTTGTCTATGTGCAATAAAAAGTTGTCTATGTGGAATAAAAAGCTGTCTATGTGGAATAAAAAGTTGTCTATGTGCAATAAAAAGTTGTCTATGTGGAATAAAAAGTTGTCTATGTGCAATAAAAAGTTGTCTATGTGGAATAAAAAGTTGTCTATGTGCAATAAAAAGTTGTCTATGTGCAATAAAATCTAGTCCACTGTATAATAGATTTATTTTTCTTTCAGGATTCTGCAAGCGGTATGGTATTGTTTGAACAACAGGTAAAACGGCGTGTTACATAATACATTTTTGTATATACCCACGGCGCCTGCAGTGCAGGTTATTCTATTCTATCATTAATAAACATGAGATTTCCTTACGACTAACTGCATCTATTCAACTCAATTCAGCGTTAAGGCTGCGATCAGTTTGGATTCGGTGTCGTACGAATTAAACTCGTACGTCGACGTACGACTAATTCACGAAGTGTGAGTTCGGAAATCTATAAAAGTATGTACCAATTTTCAAAACTCCCGGATAACTTTCCAGGTAAAACTACCAAATGATTGCGGTACTAAGCGTGTTATGATTAGTGCTGCCCGAGTAGAATTTCTTCTTAATAGTTGAGCATTAAAATTGAGCTGAATAAATGTGGTTGATCCTTTATTTTTATCCTATTTATTTTTCTATTCATGTAAATGGAATCCATTTGATTCCGACCCCGTTATTGTAATCTGTAATTAAAATTGACAGTATAAATAAAGTTTGTGACACACTAAGTGAATCTCAATGCAACTATTTAGTGTGAAACTACGTAAGTGCGCTTTAAGTCAGGTATTGCACAAAGAATGGGTAAAGTAATTTTACAGATTGGCACTTTAATAAGCTATCGCATGAAAAATATCAAACATAATTTCGCGAACGGGTTGGTTATAGGTATTATACTGTGCCAGGTTATAGGTATTATACTGTGCCACTTCTTGATAAATGCTAAATAGCTAATCATCTGGCAAATAAAATTTTACATCCGAAGATTAAGTGATGAAATTTAAAACTCATCAACAGATTTTATCTGTTAGATAACATAATGTGTGAGTGAACTATATGAATCTTCAGCAAAAACTTGAAAACGTTTTCTGATTTCATAAGCTGGCAATATTAACAACAGCTGGCAACATTAACAACAGTGAAAGTATTATTGTAATAATTTATCAAACTGATGATAATATTAACTTGTTTCAATAAATAATATTCAAGTGAGCTCTAAAATGTTTATAGTTCATAATTTAGCTCTCAGCTAAACCTGCTGTAATAACCGAGGAAATTAATATTAAAAATAGCACATAACAAAGATGCACTCCCCATTTTTGTAAACTAAGATCATGTTTTTGCTGCCATATGACAGTAATCGTTCAATACGTAACAACATTATGCAAATAAAATCATTATTATATAATAACTCATATGATTACTATGTGAATTAGTGAGTGTTTCTTTGTGAAATCAAAGTGAACTTAAAGTATAGATATTTATTAGATGTTTAGTTGTTGCGTAATGGTTTGCAGTAGTTTATATCTTTCGTCCGTTGTAGAATCCCCTTAAAGTTAGTTTTATTTTTATTTTTTTATTAATATCATTCCTTTAGAATTGTAATTTTATGGGCTTGTGTTTTTTGATAATTAACAGTCATGTTTTTTTATTCCATATGAATTTTATTATAGTCATTTTTAACACTGCCTCTCCAGTAAATAGGCACAATAGTTAATCAATGGGTATGAGTCACATGTGACTCACGGGACAGTGAAATGGTTAAAAACCTGATTGGCTGTAATGTTTTTTTATATCCCATCGTTGGACAAAACATACTCCACACTGCTTACATGTTGTTTGGTGCAGGGGTGTTGAGTTAAGAGTGAGTAGATATTGTGTGTACTAATTTTGTGAGTAGCGATATATCGTACCTGGTGGCAAAGTACCTCTGGTAGGTATTGGTACAAACGTACAGCAGGAATGTACGTTATTGTGTGTTATCTGATAGTATATTGGCAATGCACTAACTTCAGGACTTAGTGGAATAGGACCTTGGTTGAACTTGAGTCCGCCTGCCTGGTAAAAATAGATATGGAGATATGGCTCACGTCAGCACGTGTGACTCAGGAGACAGCGTAGTGGTTAATGAGTTCGCGTGTGTTCCATTCATTGCTAAGTTGTATGATTTTTAAGTCTTTTGTCTCGCTGTCTTTACGCTAAGTTGTGTTTAAAAATTTGGGCTGTAACACAGTTTAATTTCCTCGTTGCGTGTCTGTTTTGTTAAAAACAAGTAATTGAGATACATAAAAAACTTTGATAGTGTGATTCAGGATCGAGTGACGTTTTAACCAATTTTGAAATATCGGTCTTCTTTCAAAAAACATAAGCTCATCGACTATGTATTTTTAATGTAGTAATAATATTGTAAAACATAATAATATATATATATACTTGTGTATTATTAATAATAACACGTACTTCGAAGTTTCGCTACAATATTTACATTAATAGTTATAATGCAATGTGTTCATTGTGTGACAGTATTAAAGTTGTTTTTTAACTTATTTAAAATGGCTGATTCTTTTCTCTTCGTCAGTCATAGATTCTTTGAGGTTTTATTTCTGTTCGTGGTTGTAGACAAAGACAAAGAAAAAATACAAAAACGTTTATTTGCAACGAATATGGGTTAGATTAAGGTTTGAGGTTGTCTTTGTTCTACATTGACCTTAGATTACATTGACCTTGGTCTACATTGACCTTGGTCTACTTTGACCTTGGTCTACATTGACCTTGGTCTACATTGACCTCTTAACATAATTTAGCTTCCACTGTATTTAAGAAGTACTGTCACACAATAAAACATAGGTTTAGTGGTTCGGAGTTCGGTCTCGATACGTTTGGATAGAAACGATGGTTGGTATTAAGATATATCGCGCATGTTATAGATATGCTTGTGGTATTGTGTTACGAAACTATTATGTACAATAAATGTTTGAAAGTTTGTTTTGTTTTATTTGTTGTTTCTGAGGGTATTCGTTAGATGCTTAATTTCACGATCATCCAAATAATTCTTAATACAAAATCGTTTGTAATAGAACTTGAAGAAAAGTAAAAAGGGGGGAATTGGTTTTATGTCCCACTGTTGGGCACGCGTCTCTCCCCACAACAGTGGGAGGCCTGGAGCGTACTCCACCACGCTGCTCCAATGCGGTGCGGTGGAGAAACGGGCTAGTGGCCAACCCGTGTCGGATGTTCTCAAACCGTCCATAGAGCCTCCGACAATGCTTAACGACTGCTACCGTATCGATAACAACTGGAACCGACGGGAAGCGCGCATGTAATTCGCCACTAGCTGTCACCCATCCAGTTACTGACCGCGCCCGACGTTGCTTAACGTTTTCGATGGCTTGCGATCTACTCGAGCAGCGGAGCTATTCGCATTACACATTGGTCACTTAGTCTTGTGAAAGTTAATAGGTACTATACACAGTAGCAATAGACGCGCGGGATACCGTTGGATACAAAGGGCTCAGGGCCCTGATTCTGTATGACCATTCACACTCGTATCGCGGCAATGTCGTGTCTTACCCGCGATAAAAAGTCACAAAAGGCTTAAAAGTTAAATATCGTGACAATCTATTGTGTGCCTTATAGAAAAGACAATAAGGTTCCTTGTCGTGCCGAGTTCATGAAATGACATACGGTTGGATGACACGATATCGACACGAAATCTGAATGGTCATACAGAATCAGCCCTCAGGACGGGTGGAGTGGCGTCAATTAGGGGAGGCCCCATGTCCAGCAGTGGACTGCCGAGGGCTGAAAGGAAGGAAGGATACAGTAGCATACACAGTGCACAGACAATACTAATTTGTTTTCATGGAATGGTCGGTATAATATGCTATGTGAACAAAGTCGTAAGCGGAGCCTAGTTTATTATAGACAAATGTATCTCCGCGGGGAGCCCGACTTACGTAGTTATAATAATCAGACAATACTAACATGTACCGGTATCAAGTGCCGTCGAGTCCCAAGACTTATAAAAGCAACCCTTCAGCACCTCCCACAGATATAGATCTAAATAGATCACGCAAATATAAGTACTCCCCGTATCAAAATATTTGAAAAGATTGTGCTGAGCACCAACATCGCCGCTATTTAAATAACTCGAAACAAATCCATTTTTGAAAATCATGTCACTCGTGATCACTCATTGTAAGTGTACAGAAGGGCATAAAAAAGCTCTCCTTCATGGCCGGCAACGCACTGGCGACTCCCCTGGTGTTTAACGCGTCAGTAGGCGACGGTGACCACTTACTTAGGTGGCCCGCCTGTCTGTTTGCTTGCTCTACTTATAAAAAAATTGTGTGACGTATCGTATGACGAGTTTGAATGGATTTGAATGATGATGAATAATGTATGAAATGCTTTATTTCATTCGGTGTTCTTAATTCGGATTTGCATTTAGGTATTTAGGATTCCCATCAACAAAACGTTTTTGGTAACAAAAAAGTGGTATACGCTTAGTCTGCATACCTACCTATAGGCGAACTTGCGTTATCTGTTTATATCTACATCTGTGGCACCGCCCTAAATAATTAATGAATCCGCTCCGGTTAAACTCGGGCCACGAAACTTAATCGTACTTTGTAAACAAGCATAAATTTTCTTGAGACGCTCCGGAGTAATTGTTATGTAGTTACGCGCGCGAAAACGATGCGACTGCCGACTCCGACTTAAGGATTCAGTGCCACTGAGGAAATTAAATTATTTAACTGACAAAAGTTTTAAGGCGCGTAATTAACGATCGTGCGAAAAGTTAAAAATGTTTTTCGTTCATCTACAAATTTTAGGCAGAACAGTTATACTTACTTACTTATATAAAAAAAATATGGGACAACTTACGGCTTTCTGCTCCCAAAGTATGCCTGTGTAATGGCAACCCGATAGCTGATAGTATATATTTTTAAATACTCACTTATATAGTTAATATACTAGCTGATAGTATATAATTTTCAATACATATTACACACTTATATAGTTAATTTACACGCAGACATAGAACAAACACTTGTGCTTACCATGCAAATATTTGTCCTTTTTTGTCTTATTTATTATTTTATATTATTATTTTATAGTACGCCTGGGGAGGAGCTACATTCATTCTCATAATCCGAATTTAAACTCGACTTAATCGGTGGAGAAGAAAGGTCCTCGAATGGCGATGATGTCTCAGCGAAAGGAACACAGGCCGCCCTCAGACCAGGTGGACTGATGAACTGCGGAAGGCAGTGGGAAAGCGTTGGATTCAAAGGGCCCAGGACCGGGTGGAGTGGAGTCGATTAGGGGAGGTCTACAAAGGGCTGAAAAGAGAAAACTCAAAATTTTGCAATTATCTATGTTTAAAATGACCATTTTTATCGAACTTAAAATATTATGCTAATTTCCTCCTTAAATACAATCGCTCTTAATTTGCATAATGTTCGCAGATATAACACAAAATTCCCATCATGTTTACCGTCCAAATTACCTTATCCAACAGACGGTTGTTGTAAAACAATTAGTAAATCAATTCGGCTCCAATTAAAAGGGTGGCCCTTGCGAGCAGAAACCTTTTGAGACGCTTCTACGATGACAGTTACCGAGTTTCGGGACGGAGTGATAAATTGGATTATGTATTTTGGTGTTTGTCAAACAAGTCACTGAGCGATGTTTTTGGTTAAAATTTCATCATTGTCTTGTGGCTTAATTATTCTAATTAGAGATCTCATTACTTGACTAAATAACTTTGAATGTTACCTTAATTTTTAAAGGTTTCTTTTAGTTGTAAAAACCAGACGAACAGACAAACGGGCCATCTGATGGCCGTGATCACCGTGCGTATCACACTTAGTTTTTGGTGTGATTATATTATGTTATGGTGGTTCGTAAAGATGAATGACATAAATTTGTCCTGGTGCTGAAATAGAGAAAAACCTATATAAGGTTTTATGCGGCTGATTTGCTACTGTAGAGTAGTAAGGTAACTATACCTCTCCAGCCCAAATACAAGACATGAAGAATATGCTGGTTTACGAAGGTTTAAGAGGCTGGCGGTAAGATACCTCACCGTCGAGCTACTATGGCTCTACCACCTAAAGATATTTATGAACAGCGTCACAGCATTGCAAACAAAATAAAAGATAACAAATGAAGTCAGTCTAAAATATGATAATGTCGTTTAGAGCATTAAAATACACTCGTTAACTACCTATTGATAATATCACTCGCGTTTATCCATACACAAGTACACAACTCGGCCACAACCATCTAATACCATTGGATATTTTCCGAGTAAATAAATTGGAGAAAGTTTCGCGAGTTATTTCAATTTGGGGCAATGAGAAAAATAATATTGGCGGAGCGACGGATCCAAAACAAATCCAATGCTGATCGTGCGCGCTTCAAGATGAATATGAATAAAAAAACTTGAGCGGTGTAGGTATTTTTGTGGATAAAAAATGGCTGTTGTCTATGGTGGTGGGGTTCCGTATCTTTACTTTCGTGATTGAATAAATACCTCATAGGTTATTATTTTGGGGTAAAATTCATAAAACACACAGCACAAAACAAACAAATAATTTGTAGATGATCGGGTATGAAGTGTTAAGAGCAATCAATGAAATACTTCACCCATTACATAGTCTTTTTATTCTGAAGATCAGCTCATCTACCTATTTTTCACTTCGTAAATAACATCTCTCCTGATCTCCTCAGCAATTACCTACTATGATACGCAGATCCTGAGTGAACTAGAATCAACGTTTGCCCTATAAATTAGTTGAATGAAAAAAAAAACCTACTTCTAAACTTTTATTTTCTAAAATATTAAAATACTAGCATTCCATACTAATTCTACGAGCAGAGAGCAATATTCTGAGAGACAAAGTAGAATAGAGTAAGCCATCCGCGTGATATAAAATCTAGATGAAGTCTAGACAATATGAATTACTCCGAAATACTAAGCGTACGGTCAGCTAAGCAAGTTTATGTTTACGATGGAAAATTAGAATAACTTCTGGCTGCGTAGAGTTATACGTGAAAAACGTCCTTGGCTCAATACGAAACCAAGTTTGCTCTACATAAATGCTCTAGATAAGAAAAAACTAGATAATATTACGTTATGCTGTTGCATTTTAAGTGACTATTTTCTTATAACGGGTTCTTTTAAGTTCAGCTTGTTTTTTTTAAAGTATAAAATTGTTACTCAAACTAGTAAAAAACTACGCTCGCAATCAAATGTTTGAATTCTGAAAAGGTATCTACTATCTAAGTGTATAGATGATTTGATATTCTATTTGTTCTCTTGAATATTGAGGTGGTAACTAATTTATTATCTTAGTAATTCTAAGTTATTCGTTCTTTTAGTAGGCACATTGTTAGAAAGCTGCCTAGTCCTACCTTCTCAAACCTACTACTATAAACGGAACATAACTAACTACCTACGTTGTTAGGCGTAAAGTAACAATAAAATAATGTTATTTTATCTTTTTTATTATTTTAAAATTTAATTTTAGGTATATGTATTATTCTTCGTCAAAATGTAAAAGTACAACAAGCGAAGTGCACGTAACAGCTGCCGGTTGTTCAGTAAATTGTGACGAACTTTGCGCACCGTCAATTGGGGATTTGCCACTTGGCGCCAACAACACGAAACTTCTAAACGTTGCCTTAAACTGACAAATGTTAAATGAACATGTAGGTATGTACTCTGGTTTGATTGCTGAGTACTACGTACTAATCCACACTACGAGTAGTTCGTTTATCTTTGTACGTTAAATTTGTATAATCATTCTTTCCACTCGTATGCGATTTGGTATGGGCCCCGAGCACGAACTAGCGCAGTTTCGTATAGTAATCGTGTCGAGCTGTTAGTATGGGAAGATGTCAAGAAACACTGACGATAATAATATTTTGACGATAGTGTCCATGATGATGAAAACAAGATTGAATGACGACACAAGAATTACTAAAAATCATACCTACGTGCATCACGTAGATTCATTTACAAGAACTATGACAGTTCTTAATCACAAAGCTGTCAGCAAAGCGAATCTCACCAATACAACCGAAAACCGGCAAAACACATCTAGCACAACCATAATCTTCTACAAATGGTAATCCTGTAATTTACAACACTAGAGCCCGAACTGAACTAGGTTTACCGAAACTCGTGAATCGATTACGATAAGCTTGGGTACGTTACTACGGTCACAGTATAAAGATTATACAGTAATGTTACTCGTCGACCCTGTCTTGAAAAAAAAAATACCGCCGGGTTTGTTTTACGCGACAGGGCTGCCCGCTTACAGTATTTCAAGTTCATAATTATACTCATTACTTACTTGAGTGTTTGTTTTAGCTTTTGGATTTGATACATTTTTTTTATTAAAATTAGTTGTAAAGGTAAAAGGAAGTGTTCAATATACATTGTATATTATGTATTTTTAATTTTAATTTTGATTAAAAAACAATTTTTATCAATTTGATACTGACAAATACCAACTAAGGGTTACAAATAGCTTCACAATAACTTTTTAGTATAAAGTCATACAGATAAATTATACATTCTACATTCAATAAAAATTCCGCAAAAGAGTTTAATCAAACGTTCGCCACTGTTCGTGTCAGTTTTTGTACTGAGTGTATCCCGAAGGCGACGCGCGTAGACATGCCTGGTGTTCCGACCGTTTGTAGGAAGACGCATTGACATTACTGTATAATCTTTACACTGTACTACGGTCTACGAGCTAGCTACGCTCCTACGAACCCAAGCTCGGGTCTACGAAAAGCTACGTAAACAGCTACGGAGCTACGTGCTACGGGATACGCGTAAACAAGAGGCTACGGTCTCGACCTTCAATGGAAAAGCGTACGATGCAAATATCGTACTACGAAATTCTATTCATTCCAATCGCCGGAACTATGGAAGCGTATTGGAGTGAACTATCGAAAATAGAAATAGAAATTGCCGGTGTAAAATGCTCGGTAAAACCTGTAAACGTTTTACGTGGGACGAAAAATAAATATGTTTTTGACTTGTAAAAGTAAAAAAATGTAAAGCGATTTTTATTGAGTTTGAACTTGTGGTACTTCAGTGGATTACGATTGTCGTCTCTTAACTATACTTCTAGCAATTACATCTTTACGGAAACACAAAGGCAGTTTCATCTTCGACAGGTTTTGAAGGCCAGTGGCAGCCTGTATAAAACATAATGGTTTACTATTACATAACTCCTTTTTACTCTTCACGGAACCGTTTACATATTCGGGATACATGTAGTTACATACTTATGATTATGAAAAAAAAGAATTTGTAACTTTATAAGTAAACAAAGAATTTTCTGGACAATAATTACAACGTGTTTGTACAACAAAAAAAACGCCCTTTTATGTTTGAGGTTTTTCTACTCTGCGAAGGTTTTTGCCGTTCCAAACGGGACCCCATCCGAAAAAATGCAATTCGTCATTCAATCACATTGCAATCTCCAAAATAATGGGTTCGTTTTTAATCTGCCGCGATGCCCAGTGTTGGGCCGCTGCCAGTCGATGGAACGGTTACATCGTACGAATACGAATCAATTCGCGATTTGGTATTATTACATGACTGTGGTCTCGCTCTCTTTCCGAAATAGGGAATTGGGCAAATTCGGGATTTCAGATACGTAGTGATGTGATTCTGTTTGAGTAATCTTGATGTACATAGGTCTGTATGGTTTACTAGTTTTTGTACGCGAGTTTGTTTGTTGGATTAGTAGGTATACTGATTGATAAGCTTAAGATCTTATAGCTTACTGATTTTAAATGAATTTGTTACTTAATTAAATTGTTTAAAAATAATATATTGTAAAGGTTTCGTTTGATGGTTTATTAACTGTCAGTATTTCTACGAATTTCAAATCAGTTGTATTTTTGTGCTGGGTGTACATAAATACTTGTCTTGTATGACCATGGTATAACTGGTTTTTTTTCTAACTTATGGCTAAAATACATATATAATAGATATTCATACAAAATTAAGGAGAATGAACGTATTTAGCAAAATATTTTAGACAGAAATCCTACAAACATTGTCTTCAAGTGAGTGATTTGTTGAAGATGTATTGTCCACATAATTTATTAGTTTCGGTGGATGATATATTATTATTAGCCTTCCTATTGCTGTTGATTATATAAATCATATGTAATGCATGTAAATAATCTACTAGGAAGGCTGTTTGTCTTGGATATTCTCCTTTTTTCTTCTGAATATCATATTGCGCTATATTTTTGATAAAATATGATAAAATAATTAGAGTGGTGCCTCGAAGCAAATAAAGTAAAAACGGATTAGATGTAGATATGTTAAAAAATAAAATTTTATTTACAAATAAAAGTGTTTTAGTTTTGCCAATTATAGGTAATTTTATCGATAAATTATTTTTTCAAATCACTTTAACTTTCCCATCCCTATACTTCTAAGCCGCTGATCGGCCACCTTCGATTGGCTCCTTAGCTCTCCGCAAGTTATTTACATTAGCCAGGCCATTAGTCTGAAACTTTATAAATTTACTTAAGTTTTTTCTCGTTTAGACTGCCTTATTTTTCAGAACCATAAGCTTGTTTTCAACTTTTTGTAAAATATTATTTTTTAAGCAATGACTACGAACTCTATTTAATCTAATACTATTTTAAAACTTAAGAACATTAATTTTTCTTTTTAATGCGCCTTCCTTTCAGAATTTCGTACTTCACTGCTGGACATGGACTTTTTATAAAGATTTTTTATAAAGCTAACGATACAATAAAAATACATATGTTTAATTATACTATTGTTATTTTGTTATAGCTTTTTATCAAGTTAAAACAATACGTATACGATCTGAATGTTTTTCTGACCATACCATATTGATTAGGCCAATTAATCGGTGTTCGATACCGGTGGATCAAAAATTTAAATTACGTATTATCTGTAATTTTTGTTTATACCCCTCACCTAAGACACTAAAATTTTGAGTAGCATATTATGTATGAAATGCTATTTTAGTTATATGATGTTTTTTTATGTCTGTATACTGTATCCGCATCAACCTAACACTAAATATCTAAGCAGTCTTCACCTGCGAACGGTTGGCAGTATTGACATTGGTCAGTCCGTCCGCAAACACTATACGAAAGCACCGTTAGTATGCGCGTGACGTAGCCTATTCACTTTAAAGTGTTTGCTAAGGAATGCGCAAGGAGGAATTTTAAGAATCAATTAGCAAGCGTGGAAAAACTTTAGGTTTACTTACTTACTGCTTCGAAACGAGGTGTACTAGGTGTGATTTTTTAACGAAAATTACGAGGCGATAATCGCAGTCTTTAAGAGAGTTATTCGTGTTTAATTTTGGTCAGACATGCTTTGTATCGATGTAGGGTACTAAATTTCAGTGTCCCAAGCATCAACACTATCGTCAAAGTAATCGTACATCTATTTTACTGAATGTCAGTAGCCTACATCAATATAAAGTCTGATCAATCAATGTAACGTCTGACTAAAAATAAACATGGATCCTAAAGAGAACCTTTCTCTATAGGCAAAGATAATACGAACAAGTCCTTAAACAATATTTTTTTTAAACATTTCTGAAATATCGGTACAAATTAATTCACAACTATAACAAAATATGCCTTATACTGTTATAGTCTAGTAATAGACAACAATAAAAATAGAATGCTTTACGTCTAAGTCTCGTCCCATACAAGGCCGCTTAAAGAAAACTATTTCCGAAACTAATTTCGAGACTTCAGACGGACGGCGGACGGCGCAGTGGGGGGAATTTCATTCAAAACAAACAAAACCAATGCTGATCGCAAGGCAATACAACAGCCGAACCGGTTGAGATGTACCCCTGTCACACTACCAGCGAGAGGAGAAAGAGCGGTCAAATTTTTAAACTGTAAAATTAGCGAATGGTACCAGAGGGTACGAATGTGCGTAACGTAAACAAGTAACGTGAATTCGTACCCAGTAGAAACCACTCCCAAATTGATGAACTTCAATCCGTCTAAGCATGGACATTTAAGGTCGGGGTGTGCTCAATAACTGCCCGTGATAGAGGCCCGAATTTTTCATTTGCCTAAAAAAGTGAATATGGAGGGATCAAAATGCCCCGTAAAACTATAAAATAAAACATAATATAAATAAACGTTTTTTTTTTTTCTTTTATGCAGATGGCGTGCGCTGATATGAAGCACACATGGAAGTTTGGTACACATTGAAAGATTGTGTAGAATTTTGGAGCATTTGGTATTTTGAGCACATAAGGTATTTTGAAACATAATGTGGAGCACATTTGAAACTTTTGTATTATACATTATTTTGGGGGGCACATGTGACATTTTGAAACAAATGTGTTTTTTTAAATGTACCTACAGTTTATCGCATAAACTTTTACTATCTGACCGGTCAGCAACGGTATACGATTTTCGTATAAAACTAAGTTTGAGGTATTCTCGCAAATGTTCCGACGGCGAGGTAAAGTTCTGCGAGATTTCCATTTCGAAGGGATTATGTCGCTATCTCCCTCAGTCTAGCGATGTGCCGAGTCGGCTATTTATAGTATTCGAATACTTTGGTATTCGTTAAAAAAATATTCGAATTCAGACTCGAGTCGGAAGACACGGACAGGTATTCGAGTACTGGCACGAGTATTCGAATACTTTAGTGGACTCGAGTACCTTTTGAATCGAACTTTGACGACAATAACATATCCTAATATTTCATCACAAATCATGTAAGATATTAAAGGTGTATTTTTTTCAAATGTTTCAGTAAATTTGTTGTGTTCCCAAAAGTTACAAATGTTTTTTTGCACTCTTTGCACTCCACTTTTTTACCTTCTAAAATGTTGAATAAGTTCCATATTTCCGATTTTTTTTGGAGCCATCCTATCACAGACCTGGCTAAAACAATTAAACTAAACACTTAATTTCACTATTTAACTGACAGACTAACAGTTTGACTGATTAAAATTATATCTATCTTTATATTAATCTTAATCTTAATTATATTAATCTTTATTAAACTAACCGTTCGGAAAACATAAACACGTTGAAACCTGCAACGATTCTCTGCAACGAGTCACGCGGCGGGACTAACTTCACAATGCTCTTTCAAAGTGAACGGGGCATTCAAAATTCGACTGTACGCGTAAAGCAGAAGGTTTCTTTTAAAGTACACGACTTAGGATTCGAATACCGTAAGTACTCGAATCCTGAATTCGAATACCGTAAGTACTCGAATCTTGAATTCGAATACCGTAAGTACTCGAATCCTGAATTCGAATCATGTGGATTCGAATACCGTATTTTATGTATTCGAGTACGTGAGTACCTGCTAGGTATTCGAGTAAGTACTCGAGTCAGTCTGACTCGGCACATCTCTACCTCAGTCGGACATCACAATGTTTGGATTTAAGTCGTTATTAACTATTTCATTATTATTTCATTAACTACTAGACCGTGCTCGCGGCTTCGTCCGCGTGGATCGAAGAACTTGGTACAGAGAGGGATAAAAAGTAACTTATATCTTAATCCAAGTTATAAACTATTTGTGTATCGAATTTCATCAAAAACCATTCAGCCGTTTTTACGCGAAAGAGTGCCAAACATCCGTCAATTAATCCTCACAAACTTTAAAAAAACAAAGGTGTAATAAACGCTTCATGTTTATCGGAGTTAGTTTTGAACGCTTACAAATCATTACAAAATTCTATCGTTAGCAGTGCAGAGTAAAAGTATCAAACAAGCATTTTTAGATGATAGAATCATAGTAACTCGAGAAGGTACCATACCGCCAGCCTCTTAACCCGTCGTAGCATGTTCTTCATGTCTTGTATTTCGGCTGGGAAGTGTTTGCCGGAGAAACTTTATTTGAGGCGAACATCTAGTCTTCATTCTGCGTTTCCGCCAGGGATGCGAGAACCTCGCTCCGCCAAGCCGTTTCCACCAGAGCTGTGCTAAGCGAGGCTAGGTAAATGAAGCAATTCTATTGGTTCTTCAAAAACGCATCCCTCGCTACGCATCCTCGCACATCTCAGTTGGAAACGCAGCCTTAGTCAGTAACCCATTAATGACCCACTACAGGTGTCGCAGGGATTCACCGTCCAATGGCTATATTTCGCGTTTAGCTACCAATCTAGTGTTTCAGTCAGAGAAATGTCCAACAACGATTTCTATCTAAACAGTTTCGAATGAGACTCCACAGTTGTTCAGATAACATCACGACGCAACTTGCGCCGGCGAGTTAGAGCGACAACGTGCCAACTGTCCGTTCCAGCTGTAAATTGTAAATTGAGTACAACTTTGTCGCTCCACCAGTTGATGCTTACAATATTACAAAGATGTTATAGTTATCTACTAGTCTGTTAGTAACTTTGTCAGTATTTCCATTGTGCTAGAGTCACTTATGCTTTGCTACTTATGAGGACGGTGAAGAAAAACATCGTGAGAAAACCTGCATGTCTGAGAGTTCAAAAAAAAAATGTTCTCAAAGGCATGTGAAGTCCACCAACTCGCATTAGGGCAGCGTGGTGAACTAAGGCCTAAATGCCTCATAGTGCTAAGAGACCGGATCGTACATCGGGTCACTGCAGGATTAAAAAGACACTATTAGTTTGATCATCACACGAGTCTAAAAGTAGTATTCTAAATTAGCAAGGGGGAAAGAAACATGTCGCCGACGATTCATATATGTTTTTCTTGAAATTATGTGATGAAATAAATTATCCATTTCCTTGATTTGATTGATTAGCGATTTTATACTATCTTCTATAACTGCTACTATAGGATATATAACATTTTCTGTCACAAATTTGTATGTGTGCATTTCGCAAATAAACGATTCTTATTCTTTATTCTTATTCTTACTCATAAAAATACGTAAGCGTAGGTTAATTAAATTCGACGCTTTATAACTTTTCCTATACAGAGGATTACCAACAAAATCCGCAAGCATATAATCGCACCCTCTCCATTCTATTGTTTTATATGTAAATCATAGAACGGTACATCGTGATGAATGAACCTAAATACATTTTAAACGATTCGCTCGCATGGTTCGTCGTCGTAAAGATTATGTTTGCGTAACATTAGCATGGGCCAATAGAAAAATTATAAAAATGCATGAACATGATGCTGTCAGCGTTTTTATGGGGCGTTTTTAAATGAATGGAAACACGAAATGAAGTTGTAGTGACAAGTGTCGACGTTGCCACTATGTGTGTATGGTTATTGATAAGAATTTTGTCTATCAAAATGAAATGTCAGGATGTCAAAATGGGAAAACTAAAATTAGGGGACTTTTTTAAGTCCGCTTTTATTATAACGGGACCTGCTGTTAGAACACGTTTTGGTAGTCTCTACCAAAATATTTTTACCAGTGGTAATTTTTTTACTATTCTGTGTGAAAAGTTGAGCCCACTTTTAATTTTTCTCTCGTATAGTATCACTTCATCTGGTCATATACAAGTCTTTTGATTGTATAGAGGTAATGAATGAGGAGGTGACTCGATTTTGGTCTTAATCCTATTATAGACCATAGTCGGACATATGATGTCAAAGAAAGTCAAATAAATTCTTATATTAGTGACTTCATCCCTGCAATTCTCGGGGTGGCCGTAAGTGTAGTAACGTGTTAAGACGTCACTGGTTGTCGGTTAACTTTTTGACACTCCACAGGTGCAGGTTAAGTGACACGGCGCCTCGCCGTCTGCCTGAAGCCTGTTTGTTTTCAACAGGAACTCACACCGGCCCACTGACCGACTGTGGAATCGACCGGCGCATGCGTGCGGAGGGTCCGAGGCGAGGGGGGCGGGAGAGGACATCGAGAAACGTACGCGAATAATCGGTTTGATGAATAGAGTGGATATAGCCGAGTGACGTTTCGTGGTGGTTTCCTTTTTAAAATATTTCGCTGTATAATAAAATGTAGATGATGTTATCTATTTTTGCTGAATTGTTAGTTTATTTTGGGAGTGATAATTATGATGGGCGATTAGCAATAAAATGTGAAATTTTGGTAAATTTCAGTAAAAGTTCTCATAATAAATGCCCTTATCAGTAAGCAAATAGTGTCTCTTTCTAAAATATTTTTTTAAGTTTCTTGATTGTGGGTAGATATGTATTTTATAATGTTATCCTATATACAATGTAGCTCTATATTTTGACGCATCTACGAATTATTCGTAGCGCGCACCTCTACATTTCAGGCACTTTTATTGTAGCGCCTATGTAGAGCGCTTTATTTTTCGAAAATTATGTTATAAAATGTGTCACTACTCAGTTGTTCAATTTCAAAGGATGAACACTTCTGGCCTTTGTTATTATCTCGTAAATTTTACACAATCGTTTTCGTAAATCTCGACTCACAACTCGATGGTTCATTTCAACAGCGCCGTGTCTCGATTCATTTTCGAAATCGATACGAAGGCTTTCAGGGGCTCGCGTCACTACCCTGGCAGTCACGATCCGCGCCGCGCCCTGGTCGCGCGTCTCCTCGCGACCAACCCTCCGTAATACCGATAATCACTAATACAATTTGTTTACAATACCCATCACGTGGTCTCAGGAATGGCTGCCAGCTTCTGAGCCCCGAACGCAGCAACGCATCCACTGACGCAACGGGTAAGTGAACTAGAAACTACCCCGGCTGCACCCGTGAATCATGAGAGAATATCTTAGACAAAGGTTTCAGCCGAACAACTATACGAGATAGTAGACGCCACGTGACGTCGACGACGTATTTATTATCTGTGCTCTTTCTAATTTAATCTAGCTTATAACCTCCAAATAACGTAACGCAATTTTTTGTGTCCATAAATCGTTGAATTCCGAGTTGGTTTATTGATGAATGTGTAATCTAAAGGAATATCTCAGTCGACATAAATTACGAGTACATTCATAGAGTTACAATTCAATCAATAGTCAGCTTGTATCGGATCGTACGGGGCGAGTATTCTATAAATTCCTGTGGTTAAATTAAGACCGAGGTTATATTTGTACGTAGTTTAGTGTATTTTGATTATCGACTTTGAGGGTGGCTTACATTCAATATGGAGAGCAATTGTTGAATGGCCGTGTCGCTTGCGTGGAAATTTTCGGAATGGTTAGATGGAATTAGTGTAATTTTAAACTTATTGTGTTACATTACTGTTTGACGTATTTATTTGTGATCAGCAATTCATGTTTGATTAAAAATATAAAAAATCGTAAAATTTGCTTCAATTCACCATATTTTAGTATGTACTCGTACGTACCTACGAAAATATTTGGTGGATTGTGTTCATAACATTGTAGCTATAAAATATTTGCAACACGACTTACAATAAATAGGTATGTAAAATAGAAATATCGGAATTAATATAATTCACATTAATGTTATTTAAATAATAAATACAAATAGGCTATGAAAGAAAAAAAAAATACTATGTCTTTAGAATTTAGCAGAAGAGTTGTTTTTTTTTATAAATAGACAGCAGATAGCAGGCAAACAGACAGACGGGCCACCTGATGGTAAGTGGTGACCGTCGCCTACTGACACGTGCAACACCAGATAAGTCGCCAGTGCGTTGCCGGCTTTGAACGACTCTTTTTACGCCGTTTAGAAGAACCCCATATCATAGTCCTGCGAAAATTAATTAACCAGTTGTTTTGGTAAAATATCTCTCTCGCCTGTTTAAGTTCACTGTTGGGCATCGGTTGCTCCTCATTGTCACACCCCCTGATCCTGGGACTTCTGAATCAATAACCAGGGCGTATAAACTCCCGTGCTATCAGATTAACTACCACTGAAGCTTGTGGCCTCTTTTATACCAGACATTGCCGCCGTTCGAGAACCTTCTTTCCTCATTTCGTTCTTTTTATCTACAAAAACATAGTAGGTAAATTTAAAAAAGCAAATCAGTAAATTCAATAATCTTTGGCACTGATGCATAATAACCTCAGATTAATGAACTCATATCATTATTATTAATTGTTTTTAAACAATACATAAATATTGCTAATTTTAATTCAAGTTAATTACAAAATTTAGTAGTCGATTCTGCTTTTAGTTTGTACTTTTTGTAATTAAGGTCGGTTGTTTTAAAACTACTAAATGTAAGTTAGTAAGCAAGCTCGTCAAAGAGTAAGAAAACATCCCAGAAAGTATGTATTTTATTATAAAAATACAGCAAAAACAATGTTATATCTTATTCTGTAGCCAATATTAAGATTAGCATTCAATTTCGATCACGTTAACGCTGGTAGCACACCTCGCAAAATCGCGAAATTCGCGCGAAATCGCGAAATGCTTGAATGTTTCGCCCGTAACGTTTCAACGGACTAAAAAGGTGGCAAAACTTCAGCGGTTTCGCTACTTCGCGGTTTCGTGGCGGAGGTTTGCTAACGCGGTAAAATAATTTTATATCTGACAGTTCTTTTCTTCAAACGTGAAATTTATTTTTCATTTCTTCTCGTTGTTAGTTATAAATTCATTAATAAAATAAAATTAAGCAAAAAAGCTTAATACTTTTAGCATGATGCTGGAGAAAAACACGCACGTTCCGATCAGAAACATAAATTTATCATTTTCGGCTTCACCACGAATCCGGTAATTACTAAACGAATGCCGCCAAAAGTAAAAAAGTAACACAATTATTACGTAAGTAAAAAACATTATTTGCATCACAAAAAGGAGTTTTGTTTCAAGTCTAACGCACTATATCAGATTGAAATAAACAAAAATGTAGTCGAAGGACGAATAATTTCTACTTCGTCGGCTTACTAACGGCATACAAATTGATTTTAAATAGCCCTAAGCCGGAAAATGCAATTAAAAGTTATTTTAATCCTTCCTACTTACTGTTGAAAATAAAATTGTAGACGGCTTCACCCGTCTCAAGTTTACCCGTTTCGATTTTATTTTCCCCTTTCCAAAGGTATTTTTCCAAAGCTTGTAGATATGTGACTAGAAGAGGATAAATATCTACGTAATTCGTCCGTATAACCCGCCGTGACTTTTGTGCCCCGAGCATGAACTCGTCAAAGTATTAGTATAGTAATAAATAAATAAATAAATAGTTAACGTGTGCCATTAGTATGGGAAGATGTCAGACAGACTGACATATGATTGACGGTTAGCATACGAACATTTTGACGATGTGCCCCCTCGCGGGGACAAACGGGAGGCTTTTCTTTTCTTTCAAAGGCGATAGTGGTAAGATATCTACTCAAACAAAAAAACAGTTGATATACCCAATTCTTTGCCAATTCTATACGAAAAACAAAAATGATACAAATTAAAAGATAACACGGCACATACATAACAAGATAAAACAGGCAGCGGCGGGAATATCGGTCATCGGACGCAATCAAATCCCATTAGCGCGTGACGTTAGCCATTCACTCGGTGTCTCCTCTGATAATGCAGTCAATAATTATTGTGACGTACGTGACACCACAGAAGCTTAACAAGGGGTTCTTCCGCTTGGTAATCTGCTGGACATGGGCCTCCCCTAATCGACGCCACTCCGCCCGGTCCTGGGCCCTCTGAATCCAACGGTTTCCCGCTGCCTTTTTCGGGTCATCAATCCACTTGGTAGGAGAGCGGCCTGTGCTCCTTTTGCCTAAACCTGATCGTCATTAAAGGACCTTTTTCCCCATCGGTTGTCAGTCCTGCGAACGATCTGACCAGCCCATTGCCTTTATTTGCAAACTTTGAGAGCTGTGTCGGTCACCTTAACTCACCTTTGTTCTTCGACGGATTTTATCATTTCGACTCTGTCATGTAGAGAAACGCCGAGCATAGTTCTCTTCATTGCCCTCTGAGCGACTCTAACTCTAACAAGGGGTAGAGTTTCAAAATTAGTTATTTTTGGAAAAAACTATGGACACAGGAAGCACCAACTGGGCCACCAATTCGTTGCCGGCTTTCAAAGAGTGCTCTATTTACGCCTTTTTTGAAGAACCCCGTTGTATTTGTAGTGTATTCTTCCGCCAAATTCTCGTACCTTTCAATAAGCCATAGGGTATTTTTTGTCGAATTTCACAATCTCTGGTTTATAAGATTTTGTTATTCTTCAGTGTGTGTGTCCTTCTAATAATGTTATTCTGAATATTTTACGTCAGATTTGTAATACAAGGTAGTTTAGTATTTCCTTTCTCCGTCCATCAACTAAAGTTACAAGTCTTTATTACTACCCATAATAGACTGAACATTTGAATGACTGGTATAATTCTAGGGTATTTCAGAACGTTCTAGGGCATGCTACTTTCCGCCAGGAATACTTATACAAATAGTGATTGATGATCCGTATGCTAATACCCACGAAACAAGCACAGAGTTTTATGCTCAGTATGGACTTTGACCTTTAGTAACACTAGACTGAAGTGCGTATAGCTCCGCTGCTTGAGTAGATCGCAAGCGATCGGAACAGTTAAGCAACGTCCCTCTCCCACCAACTTAAATAACCTGCATAATAAATGTCTGTAACACATTAATGACCCACTACAGGGTCTCTTTCAATAAGAGCGGGTTGGTGGACTTCACATGCCTTTGAGTAGTATATTTTTTTGTGAACTCTCAGGCATGCAGGTTTCCTCACGATGTTTTCCTTCACCGTAACAGCAGGTGATATTTTATAAAATTCACATAAGTTTTTTTCAAAGTCATAGGCCACTGGAATTTGAACCCCGACCCCGGAAGGTAGAGTCCTAAGACTGGGCTATCACCGCATAATTAATACCCAACATTAAGTGACATGTTCACTCATTAATAACTTCTAGAGTTCTATTTTATGAAAATCCTTGTTTAAAGCGTCGAAACACACTTCCGTGGTCCGCTATCACAGCCAGCGACCATTTCTCACCGGGCCGCGAGAAAATAGAGTTTTTAAACACTAACGAGCCTTCTTATGTAAGTAATTGCACTAACGACATAATAACCACTCTACTTTTTCCGTCTTTACTGTTTTAAAATAATGGCTCTAGAATTATCTTAAGTGCCTCCCGAGATTACTGGGGTTATTGTTATAAGACATTTTTAAGTAGATTTCGTGGACATTGACGAAAGTGTGTCTGGAGTGATGGGAAATAAGTAACGTTAATAAGTTTATTAGTTCTAATTTAATCGGCTTCTAAGAGAAGGTAGGCAGCTTTGAGGCAGCTCTCTAAGTTTTGTATAGTGAAAACGTTATTTTTTAAAGATTTACCTTCTAAGAAACACTGGAACTCAACTCGTTTAAAATCTTTATAAAAATTAAGTTGAATTATGCAAGTCCCACGACTAACTTTAAGTCGTTTTCATTAAATAAAGACGCTGTACACTAAGCACACACTTTGATGACTCTCAATAATAAGAATCTAAGCCGAACCGTCCATGAAAACTATGAATTAACCTTTTTTTCTTCATGCCCTCGTAGCTCCATGCTACGCCGTAGCTCGTAGCGCTACGTAGCTAAATATTTAAGATCCTATTGAGGTTCTTCCGTCTTGGTTGAGACGTTGCTTCTTGCATTGTTATACTGAGAAGGCATTGTTAAGAAAGCGAAACAACCCAAGTTGTTTGTTTTCACGTGTACCGCGTTGTTTGTTAGCTGTTACGACTTTTTAAGGTTTTGTAGTATAACAAGGGAGCCTATCTTCTTATATATAAAATTCTCGTGTCACAATGTTAGTTACCATACTCCTCCGAAGCGGCTTGACCGGGTTTTATGAAATTTTTTATGCATATTCAGTAGGTTTGAGAATCTGCTACTATGTTTTTTTTCATACCCCTAAGTGATATAGTTGTCCACCCCTTTAATTTTATTTTTTGGGCAATTTTATTTTTATTTTTTAATAATGTGGCATTAAAACTACATACAATCCTAAATTTTCACCCTTCTATCACCAGCCCCTATTTTTTAATAGTCATTTTAGTAATTTAATAATTTTTCATCCCGCTCGATAATATTATCGATTTGCGGGGTCAGTTATGTTCTCTAAATTTGTTCTGTCCCTTTGCGTGAAACAGTAACAGACATCTATCCTTACAAACTCTCGCATTTATATTATTTAAATTATTATTAAAAATATCGTTACTTTCCACCCTAACATAATTATGACCTTATAAACTCTTATAAGAGGGCTCACAAATAAGGTGACCTGTCTAGTCTAGCGTTCTGTTATGTTTACTTTATAGTCTACAGAGGAATTAATTAGATTAACAAGATACGCTTTGCCTCGGTAATTGAACACCGAGCCTCTAACTGCGTGGCAACCATACTGTTGCTTCGTTCGACATAATAATTTTATGCGTTTGATCGATTTAACAAGCCTTCAAAGGGCTCTTCGACAAGCCTTCATAGACTGACAGTCACGGAATGTAACTGTCTTCCTTCATTCATTAGCCCTTTAACCCTTAGTTGGTGGCGTCTTAAAGTTACGTCAACTTATCAGAGTGTTTGGATCCTGAGTATGATTTATTTAAAAAAAATACAAAATTTAAATAAAATTGTGAAAGTCAAGCCCGACTACAGTTATATTCGGTCAAAAATAAATCGGTCTAAAATGAATAGAACAAGTAAATATTCTAATCTGAAGGTTTTATGTTGTAATGATGTAAAAAATATAGCCGTGGTCATATGCCACTTTAACCGTAAAGCTTGCAATAACTTTACTGTTAGAAATTACTGTTCTCTATTATTTCATAACTTACCGTTGTTTTATTGAATAAAGGCGAAATCTAATCAGTTTTAATTATAATACTACGAGATTTTAAAAAGCTGGTGTAAAAGTTCACACGACCCTTTAACGGTTAAGTTCCACTATTGGCTTCAGGGCTCCTCCAATCGATTCAAATTCATTCGATTATGGGCTATCTCAATCTAATCAGGCCGATACAAAGGATGGCTTGCATTGAAATTCAAATAATAGTTTCGTTTGTCAATATTTTAAAGTACTCACTAGCTTAGTAAGCTTTAGAATTAAAGTGGCAATGGGCTGGTCACATCATTCAATTAAAATGGCAATGGCTTGAGATATAAAAAGGACTGGCCACATCATTCAAGCAGGATTGCAGGACAGCAAGATTGACAAGCGATGGTTCTCGAGTGGCAACCACGTCTTGGTGAAAGGAACACAGGTAGTCCGACCAGGTGGACTGACGACCTGAAGAAGACAGCGGGAACCGTTGGATTCAAAGGGCCTAGGACCGGGCAGAGTAACGTCTATTAGGGGAGGCCTTCCAGCAGTGGACTACAAAGCTGAAAGGAAGGGAAGAATTTTAAAACTATCTTGTAGTAATGTCTCAAATATATGTACCTACAGTGTCATATGTCAGTGTTATCATGGCACATGTTCCATCACGCTTCAACATGAACAAGAAGAGGTAACTAACCAAATTAGTGATAACAATTAAACATTTACTTTGCCAGAACATAAATATGCTAATCACTAGAAATACATGTACGAATATTTAAATTCGTTGACCCAGTGGACTACTCCGTTCGGTGTAGTAAATTAATTTTCTGTATTGAGTTCCTGAATTAATTTCCAGCTAGAGGCGTCCGGAGTGTAGGCGGTTATGTCCATCGTAATTACATGTGAGCCTGTAATTACATGTGAAAACACATGTACAATACGTATAGATAGACAATACAATAAGGCGCTTGTCTGTAACCCATTATTGACCCACTGCAGGGTCGGGTCTCTCACAGTGAGAAGGATGTAAGCCTTACGTAAGGACGTAAGTCCACCACGCTGGCCTAGTGCGGGTTGGTGGAACTTTACGTGCCTTTAAAAACATTGTGGAGAACTCTAAGGCACGCAGGTTTCCTCACGATATTTTCCTTCACCCTGACAGCATGTGATATTTAATTTTACAAAGCGCACATAACTTTACAGAAAGTCATTGGTATGAATGGTAAATATAGATGGATCTAAATCATTTGTAACAACTCTATACCTATATTTTTGCAAATAAACGTTTTTTCTTTGTCTTTGTCATTGGTTCGCGCCGCTGTTTAATACAAGAAGCATATAATGAACAATATTGTAGTGTTACCTATTATAATGTTGAAGAAAACATCACAGTTCACCGTTCTGTTCTCTAAGGCACGAATTGTAACAGGAGATTCGATTCTAAAGTGGATCATTAATAGGTTGAAGACAAGAGTTGTACACGTTGCCGAAACTTTATGAACGTATAATAAAACTAACTGTTTCTATTTCCGTAAACAATATTTCCTGCATACTTAAGGTTGTCATGTCATGTCAGTACCCATTAATGACCCACTACAGGGTCGGGTCTCCTCTCACAATGAGAGGGATGTAGGCCGCCGTCCACCACGCTGGCCTACTGCGGGTTGGTGGACTTCTCATACCTTTGAGAGCATTTCTTTTGTGAACTCTCAGGCATGCAGGTTTCCTCACGATGTTTTCCTTCACCATAACAGCACGTGATATTTAATTTCATAAATAAAGGTCAACTCACACTAAATTATAGTATTTGCGATCACCTTTAATTTACTACAAGGCTTAACTATCAAGGTTCTACGTTTGGGCGGAAACGGTTGATGTTACAAATATTTTCAAGGTGTTTCTGCTTAGTTTGTGTGAAGTAGCATGCATATCAGTTTACCATGGCGTATGTACACAGCAGGCGCGTCAAATATAATTATTCCATGGAGAGCTTTTACGCGGAGTTTTTGTCATAAGTTAACCAAACTAACATGCAAGCTGATATGAAGTGGCCATTGCTGCCCAAAACCTCATTGTCAGTAACCCATTAATGACCCACTACAGGGTCGGGTCTCCTCTCACAATGAGAAGGATGTAGGCCGCCGTCCACCACGCTGGCCTAGTGCGGGTTGGTGGACTTCACATGCCTTTGAGAACTTTTTTTTTCTGAACTCTCAGGCATGCAGGTTTCCTCACGATGTTTTCCTTCACCGTAACTGCAGGTGATATTTAATTTTTATAAAGCGCACATAACTTTTTTTACAAAGCCATTGGTGCGTGCCACTGGGATTCGAACCCGGACCCCTCGATTCGAGGTCGAATTCTAAGCCACTGGGCTATCACCGCTAAACTGCATTGGGCTAGACGACTTTAGTATGACCGGACAGAGTAATGCTGTAGTGGAGATAAAGTAAAAAAGACTTCAACTTTTTGACGGTAAAGTTCCTAAACCCTAAACACTGACCAATACTTTTGAGGTCAGATTCCAACCTCAACTAACGCGAGTATTGACGCCTTTAATAGTAAGGGACGGGATACTCGAACAAGAACTGTGGAACTACTTTTAAGCCGAAATTAGTTTCTGGATCCGGCTTAATATCTACTCGTAGACTAGACCAGCGCGGAACTTAGAACTTGGTTTTTAAACTTTGTTCTTGGTTTCAAACAACATTTAACCCTAAGAATGACCTACTCACATGATATACTCACACTATTTACCACTGTAACCAATATAGTAGGACAGCGGTGACAGCCCAGTGGCTTGGAATTCGACCTCAAATCGAGGGGACCGGGTTCGAAACCCAGCGGCATACACCAATGACTTCGTAAAAAAGTGATGTGCGCTTTATAAAATTAAATATCACCTGCTGTTACGGTGAAGGAAAACATCGTGAGGAAACCTGCATGCCTGAGAGTTCACAAAAAAAAATGTTCTCAAAGGCATGTGAAGTCCACCAACCCTCAGTAGGCCAACGTGGTGGAAGGCGGCCTACATCCCTCTCATGGTGAGAGGAGACCAGACCCTGTAGTAGGTCATTAATGGGTTACTGACAACCAATATAGTTATAATACACCAAAAAGTGAAACACTAACATTGGGCAGGTTAAACTTGCTAGACGTCTTCAAAATTATTTAAATCAATTAAAAAAATACCGTGTTTGTAAAAAGAAATAACTTTGAAATAGGAAAAATTTCGCACTTTAAAATATTTACAACATAATGTTTGTAAATAAAAATAATTTTAAACACAAATCTAAAAATGCCTCAAACATTTTTTATTTCAGTTTGGCTAAATTCCATTATCCGTGTCTGCATTTTGGTGTTAATATATTACATAATCGATCCTACATGACAATTACGATGCCTCAAACATTTCTCGCAAAATATTAACCAGCTCTTGGGCTAAGACTATTTGTCTACGAATTCAAAAACAAATGAACGCAGCTTTTTCAATTCACTCTACACGAATTTTCGCACTGTATTCGGACGTCCCGGTCTAAAATAGTTTTTATTACGGCCATAAACATTGCACTTGACTAATATTTATTCGTGGCAATTTAGTTTCACATGCCATTAAGTTTTGTTTAGCGTGGGGTTATGATTTTAGGCTTCGCGTGTACACTGTTCAGTCGAATTGGAGAATTAAAAGCACGGCATATGCTCCAATTGAAATACAAGAGCGTGTGTTTTGTACGGCGGGTTAAAAAGACGACGATCGCTTATACAGATGTACCTACGATGCGGTGATAGTGGTTAAGAGTTCAATGAATGTCAAAGAATTCTTAATGAAAGTTCTGGTCTTGTTTCACTTAAGATGACTTTGTGATAGGATGTGATTGTGTATGGGCTGATAAAGCCTTAATTCTAGGCTTGCTTGCAACTTTATATTACGACAAAGTTTGTTACAGCTTTATGATTTGAGGCCTCGCGTGTACAGTCGAATTGGAAAATTAAAAGCACGGCATCACAGTGCTATAGTGTTGCTAAACTGACGATTGACAGACCCGACCCGCTTTCGCGAGCACTTTTAGCCTTTCTTTGGCGTACGAAATAAGCAGCTTGTAATTTATTATTGTACCCGAAGTTTTTGACGTTGAGTGCATTTTTAACATCTAAGGCCTTAACGTAATGGGCTTAACCGATCCACCATCCAACGCGACAAAATTTTAACACATGCCTTTGTGTGTAGCTGCCCTAAAGCATCTAGTTACGCTAAAACGACTGAACGGATTTTCATGAAATTTGGTACAGAGTTAGGTTATAACCTGGATTAACACATATGATACGTCAAATTCCAGGTTCACGTCGAAGTCGCGGGCGTAGCTAATAATTAATATATGTAACAGTTTGGGTAGTTTCTGTTAAAAGCACTTTATAATATTACATATTGTAACGTTCTTTGTTCGCAATAAGCAAGCAGCTCGCTTGTCTGCTACTGGCCTTGCGTTGTCACAGATGTAAGCCTCGGCTTGCGAACAGCCAACGATATTGCTGAGAATGCCAATTCCACTCCAGTGTGTTTTCTTCAACTATTTCATGCATTACACTTACATATAGAAGAAAGTAGCTTGAGGAGAGAGAATGAAGCGCGTGTCCCTGCTGCTTGAGTAGATCGCAAGCGATCGAAAATAGTTAAGCAACGTCGGGCGCGGTCAGTGCCTCGATCGGTGGACCGCTGGTGGTACTCGTAAACTTGATGCGCGCTTTCGTGCTTCAGACGACACGTTAAGCCGTCGGTCCCGGTTGTTACGATAGCAGTCGTTAAAGGTTGTCGGAGGGCCTATGGGCGGTCTGAAAACACCCGATACGGGTTGGCAACTAGCTCGTTTCTCCACGGCATGTGAAGGAAGACTATGAAGGTTGCGCCCTTGACAGAAAGAAAGTTACGAAACTCACGAACAAACTCACGAATCTTTTAACGGAAGAAAGGCATTACTAACTCATATAAAGTCACGTATATTGCTCTGTTCCATAAACAGTAGATGGCAATTAAAGCACATTTCCTTGGTCTCAAAAGCTGTTTAACGAGACAGTACAGCGGCTATCTTGCAATTCAATTTGCCATTCTGCAAAGAGCGGTCCGTGCTACTCACAGACGCTTGTCTAGCGCCCTGTGCGATGTATAGCGTGTAAGCTGCGAGTGGAACATTCCGGTAACGTGCTGGAAACTTCGAGACGCTATATCTACAACCCACTATTGGATCCGGTCTTCTCTCGAAAGGATCTCAGTAAAATGCACTGGCTAGGGGCAAGAAACATAGGCGTCAGTACACAGGCTAGTTGCGATTTGGTGGACTTCACATGTCTTTCAAATCATATCGCGTCTTTAAAGAGATCCTCTGATATACTTTCTCTCTACATCAATTTCCCTTACAATGCTTTTCCTCGTGGTTACAGCGCGATATTTAATTTGAAAAAGAGGCTGAATTCTACGCAACTTTTCAAAGACAACTTTTCACTTCAAAGAGCGATCATAGCCCGATTGCTATTTCTTGGTTACTTATATATTATTAGCAGTAGTAGTAAGTAGTATATAATCCCCTCATCGACGTCGTTGAGTATGTTCCAATGCTTCATCTATGGAGGAAACCAGCAGTGAGAACCAGCAGCCATTGTTTGATATATCGTTACATTTTGTCTCATATATCGGTAAAAGCGCTAAAAAAACTCCTATACACAGCGGTTGCCTAAAAAATGTACGTGAACGTTTTTTAACGGTCGACTTTGATAGATGAGGTCTCTTTCGCCGGTGATTTGAGTAATGGTACGGTGGAGGCCGCGGCGTGCGGCTGCGGCTAACCGTTGCGGCTTCTGCGGTTGATAGATTTGTTCAGATATCAGCTTGATAATTATAACAGTTACGTATAGAGAAAAATGAAAACAGATAAGAGTTTTTAAAATGGCACTTATTAAACCACCTACTGAAATTAGAATAAAAACAATTTCATTAGTAAGATAAATAAAGAAAGTGCATTCTGATACTTGTAGGATTATTACAAAAAAAAATTAAATCGAAGACGCGTATCGGAGCCGCATGCCGCTCCGTTCTGTTTACACGAAAACAAATACTGTAGCCGAGGCAGTCATTTCGCAATTTTCCATGAATTTTACTCCAGTTTTTTTAGCCCCACAAAAGCCTAGAGCCGCTGAAAGCTCTATTGTGAGCTTAAACAGAAATCCGAATTAGGTACATAATAATTCGATCACTTTTGGTAACGCAATATCCGGGGCGGAACGCTTTGATTTATGTTCCTTTGTATAGTATGGAAATAAACTAGTCAGTACGATGTTAGTTACTGTAACCAATTGACAATCATCACCTGTAAATGCAAAGGGAAGATTAAGATTATCCTCAAAATTGAGACGTAGACACGCCCCACACTTAAATACCTAGAACTTGTAACGATTGAACGATTTATGTAATAACTTCATGGCAGAACTATTAGATTATTTGATATATTACAATGTAAGATAAAAATAAACAGGAGCTATTCAGATAGGGGTATATCGATTATCTGTAACCCATGTAGGATTAGGTATCCTCTGACAATAAGAAGGATATAGGCCTTAGTCCATCACGCTGGCCTTATTGCGGGTTGGTGGATTTCACTTCACATGCCTTTGAGAACATGTTGAAGAACTCTCAAGCATGCAGGTTTTAGATAACAATATCGCAACATTAATAATTCCGTTTTTATACACTCACAATGTAAACAATATCCTATTTCATACTTCATACACACATAGATTGGTATAACAAAACGAGTAAAAATTCGAATTATTTTTGCTACTATCACCTCAATGTCACTGTTATAAATTGGGCGCACAATAATTCGATCAGTGCTTTGGTAACGCAATATCCTGGGGGTAACGTTCCCATTTCTGTGTGCGGGAACGCTACACCCTTTTTGCTCCTACAAGAGTATGAGGTATACAAAGGGTATTGGATTTTAAGGGTTATTGATGTTTGATGCAAAGTGTCTGTTTATGCTGATAATTAATTTTGTTCTGGCGTTATATTTTTTTTCTTTTTAAGTTTTAATGAGTTATTTCAATGATGCCATTCAATCCTATTCTGGGCTTTCCACATTCAATTGTTTTTCATCTGGTTGGTTGGCGGATTCTAGAAGTTTAATAAGACTCAAAAAAGGTTCTTGACCTTTCTTCCTCATCGATTTAATTATTAGTAAAAAGTTATTGGTATAACAGCCAGCCACTAATCCATTAGTCAATTATTAAGGGCCTAAGCAGCAGAACATCTTAAAGTAGCCTTGCGCATTTTATATTAAAAAAGAAAAACCAGAAAATTAAAATTTATGTATTCAAATTTTATTTATGACACCAAATACAAAAGCGAATGGTATGCATTACTTAATGTTACTTTTACTTTTTTACTTGGATCTTATAACTTGAGAAACTTCTTGTACACAGAGTAATTGTTAAAGTATTGTAATCGCTGAAACAACTATAGTAGAATTATTTAAAACACCATTTTACTGAAACTCCTCGATGAATATACTTAGGCCTCAATTTTTAGGTTAAACGTTCCGTCCCGAGTTGGGCGTACGGCACACCTCGCAGAATGAATTGTTGGTCATTAAGATAACGTCGGATAGGGATGGCTTAGTTGTGTTGCCGTGCGTACCTGGGATTTATATTTGCCTCGGGGTAAAGAAACGTGTTGTGTTCACAATGATTTTCTTTTCGGGGATGATTAATTGAGCGTTTACGCAACGATTTTGAAAATCCTACTTTTAGGACGTTTGCACTAATAAACAATAATAAAATTTATGTATCACATGTGACTCATGAGATAAGTAGGAGGTCAAGTTAGACACATTACACACAAGTTTGCATACACGTTAACCAAGGATGGCAACATATCGTTTAATCAATTCGGATACATATGCCACTCGAATATTTCATGCTAAAATGGCGGGCGATTTAGCCTTAAAAAGGTCAATTAACAGCTAAAAATCCTTGCACTGTTATACAATTTTTAAACACAATTCTATTTCATTAAGTAAGTATTCATTTTCTCTTACTGTTATTATTCCTAACCTAATTGGTTATTCCTAAGTGACTATTCGTTATCTGTGGCCGAATGTGCAGTTAGCGTATAGTCTGTGGGCGGCACGGAAATTGTATTACAGATAAAATAAAAGCTTACGATTTGGCGCGAACGGGCAACGACAATAAAACTTTTCATTTCTCGAGTTTTGAGATGTTTATCCAACAGAATCATTTGCATTTAACGTAAGAGCATGACTATGGTTACTATTTCGTTCGGAATGGGTTACGATCTTAGTTTTAGATATTCAAATTTGAGCATAAGGTTTCGTATTGTTATCTAAATATAGTCCATTTTCTCATGGTCGATTTCGAGACTATGGATTGCGCTTCTTTTTTCACATTAGATGTGAAGCGAATGGTCTTCTCGTGATTTAAATATAGAGGCTACGTGAAATGGAATAAATATTTTAAACTGGAGATATGGAATAAATATTTTAAACTGGAGATAAACCAAATATTTCACTAATTTGTTTTCTATGACGATTATTATTCAGTTTTGTTTCATCACAACAGTAAAAAGTGAACGGTGATTAAAAGTAAACATGAAAAAGAAATAGAAAACGAAGTGGAAGAAATCCAGTGGAGTTAAGTCGGGCTTATATAAGCCCTGGCAGCTAAGACTCTTTGCTTCTAAATTAAAAGAAAACTACGCGACTTAGGGATAATTGTATCCGGTTAACATAATTCCGGCGGGTGCAATAAATAAAGCGAAAGCAGAATATAAATTTAAAAATAGAACGCGCTTAGAATAAAATTTATTGTGCCATTCGTTTTTATTAGACGCCAGTGTAATACGCCCAACTCCTTCGTTCTTCAGCTAAGCAACAGATAATATTAGAGAACTCCGCTCTATTGTTTATGGTTATGACAAGATGAATTTTGGCGGGAAATGGGAAAGTTAATGGAGAGGTTAGGATTGAATTGTTTTTATAGTTTGGTAACAGCCCTTTTATTTTAAATGACATTGTAAAATAACAAATACAAACTGTAATTTTATATTTAACTGATATAATTGTATTGTTTGATAAGGCTTAGACATCTAAGTCGCAGATAAAGACAAACCCTTGATCAAGATAGACGAAATCTCTCAATCTCATTTTAAAATACTCTTTAATACTAATTCACTTTTTAATAATATTTATCGAATTGGACAAATCAGTGAAAGCTTTTCCAAGAGGGCATCTTCTAAAGTAGGGTATAGACGAGCTGTCACATAGATATACGTAGGAATAGGGAGCCCACAGACGCTTTGAAAGGATTTTCCTTATCCGATGGAACGGCGCGTATTTATACCTCTTTATTTTTGTTAAGGGGCCTTCCGGCTTGTTATCTTACTGAAAATTGTTATACTATTATGAGTTTTGAATTCAGCAAAGGGTAAAGTACTTTATTTGAGATGATCTTAGTTTTCCTGTTGAAAAGCAACTCAACCACATGCAATCTCATATAGGACTCTAAAATTTAGAGTTACGTAGATATCCATGGATAGCAGCGACCACTTAACATCATTTCTATTAATCCGTTTGTTACTTAATAGCTTTAAAGTTAAGTTGCAGACAGTGGCATAACTAAAGGGTGGCAAAATGCCACGGATCCCGGAGCCTAAGTCCGGAGTCCCCCGGAGTCAAGTAGGCTCCGATCTAAGAGGCTGCACAAAAGTAACCTCGCATTTAAAAAAAAAATTGTAAAGTTGAGTTGTGTCCAATTTTAACACATGAAAGACCGAAATCAACCTACCCACAAAACGGCGGCTGGTCAAATGATAAAAAAAAAAAAAAAGCCCCATCCAATGAATTCGCCACGGGTTCTTGATGGTATTGTTATGCCACTGGTTGAAGGTCATGCATTTACAAATGCACTTTTAAATGCATACAACATTTCGATGCCAGGACTACTACGAGCAAGTTTTACTCATCCTATGTGAACATTCGTACTTTAATATTGTGTTATAATAATTTTAAACATCACTCTTGTATACGAGTTCATTCATTTTGCTACTCTAAAAATCTCCTAATCAGAGTTACCTACACGTACTCAGTTCGGTAGCAATTTCATAAGAGCCGTTGTGTTCTTTTACCGTTTGTGTTCCTGTACGTGATCATAACCCGCTGCGTGATCCCTATGTTCCCGGAAAGTAGGGCGCAGCTGAGCCTAATAAGAAACAAGGGATTCTATTATGGCCTTAAAAGCAGAGTTATAAGACAATGGGAGGGTTTAAAGGAAGAACGAAAGGGGAAACTTCATTTTGCTTAGAAAAATTGTCTATGTCTTTTATTAATGAATAGTACCCAAAAGTTAATGCAAAAAATTGCGTTAAAATATTGGGATCTACAATACGATACACTTGAGGAAACAGGAAAAAATTGTCGAAAAATTCGTGTAAAATGCAAACGATTTGTGACCCATTTCAGGGTCGGATTTTCTCTCATACTTCTTAACTGGCTTCTGACCTGGCGTAAAGGCTTTTGAGAAAATTAATAGGTGGTGGCGGTAACTCCACTAGAGGGTGATGTTAAAATTTCGAAAAAGTACGACCAGACTAATGATACTCATGCATTATTTATTTAGTAAAAAAAGAATAACATATAAAAAATCAAACTTAATATCAGCAACAAAATTAAATGTTATTCCAGTTCATCAATTTTTTTTAAATAAATTTACCAGGCAAATAGGTCGACTGATGGTCACAATCGTTTTTAATTTAATTTTTAACAAATTTAAAATAAATGATTTATTTGTGCTTTAGTTAAACCAAAGGAGTAAATTTTCAAACTAACAAAAATTTTTTCGTCCCACTGATCATTAAAAATGTTACAGTGAAAAAAATTACGTCCTTGAACGCTCAAGCGTTAAATATGAAAGTAGGATGTAGCCAATTTGCTGATAGGGAAGGAATTTGGTGTCGAAGGAATTTTTCAATATGACTTTTCCAGTAAAGCTGCGTTAAAAGAGACAAGATAAAGGTTGAAAGAGGGATCTTTCAAAAGCGATGAAATACCTCGTTCCGTAATAACGGGTGTAACGCGTGTGGCTCTTTGAATGAATTCCTGTACACTGAAGCACCTTATATGAGGGTGACGATGAAATTAGAGACATGTGAGACAACATCTTCGTTAATTATGCAGCCCAAAAAGAAATTTGGTTAGTTTATACAAGCTAACCAAAAGTTCAGAAGTCAGCTTTGCAGTATAAAATTAAATACTTGCAAATTGTTTCAATTAATTTGCCTAGTCCAAGATAACTTATGAGTGAAAGCAATCAAGCTAAATCTTAAGTTTCAATTTATTCCAAGCTTCTCAAATTACTATAAAAAACATTTTTGAGAGTGTTTTATTTTAACGGCGAAGTCGACAGTAAATAAACTCGCCATAATGGCGGCTCATAATCTAAAAAATGAGGTTTTCTAGAGGCAAAGTAGATTAGTAGTAAGGCTAAAAGATCAAATTCCTCATTCCTTAAACGAGTGTTACACTGTGGCTCTTTGCAGGAATCGTTCCTTCCTCAACAATACGAGAGTGATGATGCAATTATGACCTAGCGCAGATAATGCATCGGGGAATAAGTCTTTGATTAATGATAGGTAGGTACATTCGATTTATGTTCGGTTTGTGGGCATTTCTTAGGTTTTGGTCCGACTGCTAGGACCGATAGGATAGAAAAGTAGCTCGCTACTCATGAGGACTAAGATGTTCGCCGCGAATAAAGTTCTGTTTAATTATCTTGTTAGCCATTCTGACTATCCATAAGTTTTATAAGAATGGTGATATAATAGAATCGGTGATAGCTAAGTGGCTTAGAATTCGACCTCTTAATTTATTGTAGGATTCGAATTTCAGTGACTCTCAAGCACGCATCAATGTATGCAAAATATAATGTACGCAATAATGACTTTGTATTTAAGGTTAATTGTGTGCTTTATAAAATTAAATATCAACTACTGTTACGATGAAGAAAAACATCGTGAGGAAACCTGCTCTCTGCAACCTGCTTACTCATTCTGACCACATATATTTTTGGGTCCATCCTTAAGTTTTATATGGCCGAAATCATAGCCAGAAAAAGTTTCTAGCAAAATTGCATTATGTTCGACCATAGTCTCTGTTGACCTAATATCCGCATCCAGTTCGCAATTGTCTTAACTTGCCCCACCAACAAAAGTCGGCGTGAAAAATGTGCGATCTTTGAATTTGGAAAAATTGATTTTCCAAATTTTATCTCTCTCTCTTCCGCGTTTATTTTTTGATGGAAACAGTGAAACGCCGAATTCCTTGGCCTCTGTCCAGACTGCGAGGACACAATGTTGATACTGTCATACTTTTCAGATAAAATTTTTCACGTCGCGATAGCGTTTGGCGTCGATGAAAAATGGCTTTTCTAATCTACGTGTAGTGCTCGAACTAAAGCTGTTTTTAATAAAATTCTCTGAATTAACCGTGGATCCATTTCGCTTCAGACCTCACATGAAAAGAGCAAGAAAAAACAGTATCAGAGAGTATGAAAGATTCTTTACCGGCTCCTGGGCTATACAATTTTCTGTACATTCGTACGGCTCACATTTGGAGTAATGGGCGCGGGCACGCTAATGTAATTGAGTGTGTGTATTTTTTTAGTTTTGCCCTTTTAAAATGAGAGAAAAGGTATGTTATTGGGGTTAGAACGGGCACCGGTTTTTCGGTTTAGAAAATTCGTTGAGTTTTTCAAGTAGCGCGTTCCCCGCATGTCAGTTGCGGTTTATAAAGCCGTTTGGGTTCTATCGCTCCATCGGATATTTGTGTATTTTATATATTCGGGTTCGGAGTGTGTGCATTTTGGGCGGAATACAACACGATCGGAAGGTGCTTGGGTAGGTGACTGTTAGAAGGCAAATTACTTGTGGGATCGAAATTACAAGCGTGACACACTAGCAGTCCCAGTTACTAGATGTTTAAAACATTGTCGAGAGATTTGCGAACGGTTTTGGAAACGTCCGTTACGGGCAGGTGGCTAGAGTTTCGAATTAGAGTACGAGTATCGTATGAGTAAAACGGCAGTAGCCCAGAGCTTAAGAAATCGGTTTTTTCCGACAAGTCTAGGTTCAAAACGTGCGTGGCACGCACCAATATCCATTCTAAATACTACATATGTGCGTATAGCAATATAAATATACCCTGTTTCAAGGAGAAGGAAAACAACCTGAGGAATCCCGAGAGTTCTCCATGGTGTTCTCTAAGGCATGTGAAGTCCACCTGCTAGGTAGACTAAGGGCAGCTTCATACCGAGATGGCAGCGGCCGGCAGTGACCCTAAAACCTTCTATACCCTTTCTCGTCTCATCACTTATGATACAGAGATTACTCTGTCTTCTCCGATTCCTTTCGGCCCTTGGTTGTCCACTGCTGGACATGGGCCTCCCCTAATCAAGGCCACTCCACCCGGTCCTGGGCCCTCTAAATCCAGCGGTTTCCCGCTGCCTTCTTCAGGTCATCCGTCCACCTGGTAGGAGGGCGGCCTGTGCTCCTTTTGCCTAAACGTGGTCGCCATTCGAGGACCTCCCCCGACTAGGACCCAAACCTTAAGTACTATTAAGGGTTGCAACACACGCACGAATTCGTTTTTTGAAGCGTCCAGTCCATATTTGCATTTGTGCGATTGGAGAGAGGATTGGTATTGGAAGTAGGCTTTATAGTTATTCAGAATTGAAGTGAGAATGTGAAAATGCAAGTAGTTGAAACGCTGCGGTTATATTTTATAGCGGGTTCGGAAAAAAGTCGGATTGGTTGAAAGGATTTTTATACTGGTTACCGATGCGGTTTTAAAGAGCTTTCATATGAAATGGACTACTATTTGTACTTATGACCCATATGAATGAGTGTCTGTCAATTTAGATGATGGATTTTATAGATTTTTATGGAAACGGTGCTGCGAAGCAACATAGAGTAGCCAGTAAATAAGTACAGACTGCGAGTTGTTTTGATTTTAAAGATTTAGATAATCGTGTTCCTCCTGATGTGAATCCTATGTCGTGAGTATTGCAAAATCGTTAAACGTAAATTAATGACTTTAATTTATTTCGAAATATTAGTATGTAAGATTTTTTCAGCAAAAAGATGGCAAAGTTGATGAATGACATACATTATACAACATATTTCAATACAGTTAGTGTTCAATATATGTAGTTAGGTATTAATAGGATTAACAGGATATATTTGAAAAAACGTAGATTTTTTTATTTCAAAAGTCCACCCATAGGATATGGGGGTGGTTTGTGAATGGACAGAAAAAGGAAAAGTTACTATTGTAGTTTTTTTTATAATTTGAAAGTTACTCTTGGTGTTTTTTTTAATAATTTGACAGCTACAGGCTGATAGACAGAGTACCTACTAACATTACAATTGCAACTGTAATGTATGTCTACTTTAAGATATTTCTTAGCAAGCAATACAACCTGTCGTTCACAATACCGTAGTTAATGGTTATTTCACACCCAAACGCGCCTCCCTTACTAAGTACATTTAATGGACGAATAGGCATGATGACTAATTTTCAAAAACTCTTCTATGATATTCAGAAGTTTCTATTATGTCTAAAATATATCATATTTTTGTAGAAAATTAAGGTTTTTGTGTAATAAAAGTACGTTTAAATTTTAAGTTTCAAATTCGGTCCAAAACGCGCGCCCGTGTCATGACGTCTGTCATTGCGCCACGGCTCAGTAAAAAATGACAGATCGCGTATAATATGCTTACGAAAATAATGACGTTAACTAAGACGTGACGTAATTTGACGTAATTCGATCTGATGGGTGTTTTAGCTATCATGGCGGATTGTTGTATTTTGTAGATTTATTTTAACAAATAAATTATTAATCTCGACATTAATAAGAGAATAAATACATGTTTCAAAATCTTTGAATCCTATTTCATTAGATCAGATAAATATTTTGGCGATACTTGATTACTGTCATCATGCCTATTCCCATATCCCTTTAGGCTTCTAAATATATCAATATCAGGACATTAGCTGACGGTGTTGATGAATGATGGGTCCTTTTCAGCCAAATTCTACTATAGCGTGATGAAAAACATTTATGAGTTTATATACAAGTACCTACTTATCTGTAGGTATGGTTCTATGAGATTATGAGTGTGCCTTTGTTTCACTTTTGTAGTCCACTGGTAAGCAGCTAAGCGGTGACAGCCCAGTGGCTTAGAATTCGACCTCGAATCGAGGGGTCTGTGTTCGAATCCCAGTGGCACGCACCAATGACTTTGTAAAAAAGTTATGTGCGCTTTATAAAAATTAAATATCACCTGCTGTTACGGTGAAGGAAAACATCGTGAGGAAACCTGCATGCCTGAGAGTTCAGAAAAAAAAATGTTCTCAAAGACATGTGAAGTCCACCAACCCGCAGTAGGCCAGCGTGGTGGACGGCGGCCTACATCCCTCTCATTGTGAGAGAAGACCCGACCCTGTAGTGGGTCATAAATGGGTTAAAACAACCTACTTATCTGTAGGAATGGTTCTATGAGATTATGAGTGTGCCTTTATTTCACTTTTGTAGTCCACTGCTAGACATGAAAGATTAAGAATCACTCACAGAGAAATTGAGTAATTTTATAAAGTGTACATAACTTTATGTAAAGTAATTTGTGCGAGTCATAGGAGGCCGAATTCTTTTCCACTGGGCATCACTGGTTAATATAATATTATGTAAATTGCTTTTTTTAAACACATACACTTATTCGCTATACTTTCGCTATGTTACGTACTCGTGTAATGATTGATAAAGTGGTGTAGGTTGTCGAGGCAGTAAAATTTATTGTCTACCGACGCGGCCAGACTATGTCTACTCCAAGACTTAAATGTTTACGACAGGTAGTAAATGGACGTCCTTGGAACTACTGATCCACTGAAATGGGACATTATTTGAATAAAAAGGCGAATGACTGTTCGATTCACACACCTTTCAAATAAACATATTTTTAATTTTTTTTATTTTTATCGTACGTTGCCCGGGGGTACCTTATCGCCTTCCTCTTATGGTATACCCACTACCTAGGGATGCGACTGTTTTGGGTTGGCAGTATCGGATCTGCGCATCGATACGGATCGTAACATTTCGATTCGATCCGGGGGTCGGACCGTATGCATTCGATCCGATACCCAAAAGATCGATCCGAAAATGGTTGGGTGATTATTTTCATCCTCCTTAGTCGTTCACTCTTGACAGAGTGGTCGTGGCTGATGACGTTGCATTTTCGTTGGACAATGATGCTCTCGCGATGCGTCTCCATTTGTTGCGATTTGTAGCATCTCGAAAACTCTGGACTATGGAGGTCTGTATTATTTTCATATTGCAACCTAAATTGCGACCTCTATATCGTATCATCTTTCTACCCGTAATAACCACCATGCGCAGCTAATAATAAATATGTAAAGTATCGACATTTTGTTTCGATATTTGTAACATAAGCAATCTTAAATTGCTTAGATGTTCAATAAATAAAAAACAAATAAATCTGAAGTTACTTTGGTATGTTGGATTGACTGCCCGATAACATACCTGCATTATTTATTTGATTGGATCGTCGATCCGTTACTATTTTTTTTTGTGACGGGGGGGAAACCTTCATAGGTACCCGAGAGCCGTGGGAGCGACTCCGGGTTATGTGGGATTCTTACCCACTAAAACCCCCTCGGTGCGGTGGCCTTCCTCTGCCCATGTGGGGGCTCCGGGATCTCCAGTGGAACGCACCGGTGCCCGTTACTATACCTAGTGTTGTATCGATCCGCATTCGGATCGTATGGTTTCTATCCGATCCAAATATCGACTGGTACGTATGCTCTCGATCCCATGTCCCTGTCCCTTTGCTACTTATTAAGAAGAAAAAATTCCGCCTTCAGTCACAGGGTCGACACACTTACGTCTCGGAATCCGAAAAATGCGTTTCCTGCCCATTAAAGGCCCGATTTATAGTCACAAAACAAACCATTCACGATTTACATGTACATTGTACGGCGAACGCTCCAGAAATATATTTCCGACAATAATTTATTGCGCAAACAACCACACCCATACCTCATGCCATTTGTTACCACTTCTCACCACCATTGTCAAACGCGGAAGCTTTTTAAACGCTAAGACGATCTAAACAAAGGATTTGGGCGGCTAACGTTTGAGCCAGAAACACATTTTTGGTTACGCGATGACTGGTTATATGTACAGTCTGATTGAAGTTTTTGTGTCTCGCTATTTTGCGAAAAAATTATAAACTAATCTCTTGATTGGTAATAGTGTGAAATGAAAGTTTTTGAAACAATGATGCTTGCAAAAACTGTACATTGACAACCTAATAGAAGATTATCAGGTGAAAGTGGCGCTACCATTGAAGATTAGCGTTTTTACTTATAGGTATATTTTTAATATACAGGGTAAGAAGTGCGCTTTATTGAGATGAGTTGAAAGTTTAAATAGTATAATATAAATTTTACCAGCCCTAATGCCCTAACCCTGAAGGCTACTCTTATGTAGTCTCTAGATCTACACGTATACAGTTTATTACGATCCTTTTACTATGCCAGAGTTAAAGTATGTTGAAGGTAAAAATTAACTGAACTGGACAAACAAGTGAAATGAGTATGAGAAGTTGCTTTATTGATGCTACGTGTCGTATTAAACTAAAATTACAATTTAAATTTCACAGTCATCAAAATTCGTCACGGCTTGTCTTCAAGACTCAGTTGTGTTCAAGTGTCCTCCTACAGTTCGTTTCTAGCTTGAAAGTTATATAAACTTCAAAAATAGAAATCAGACTTAGCAACCCGGTTTACGGCGAGCGGCAGGCCTCGTAAACTCGGGGACGCGGGAAGGCGGACTCACCTTCATTTGTGAAAAGAATATTTAGTTAATTTCACCAATGGGATGCGTGTATTTTAATTGGAACTGTTGCATTTTTTTTCTTTTTTATGGCGGTCCAATTGAAATGGTCTTCCCGGCGTGTGCGATTACGGATTTGAATAGAGAACATTACATTAATTAAAATTATTAGTTTATTTAAATTATGTCCACACGGTTAATTTTAAACGCGTTGTGTGACTTGCATTTATTAATTGTTTCGTGTAACATATTTAAAAGTAGGTAAGCTAAATTTTAATCTCTTGTTCTTTTCACGGAATAATGAAACAAAACTTTAAAATCGTTAAAAAGATTTAACAATTTTACTTGTAGATATTTAGTGTCAATCTATGACTCTTTGTTTTTGTATGAGTTCTACGATAGAAAAATCTTCCTTAACCGGTAATAGAAATCACCTCCGTTTTTGTTAAAAATAGGATCATTCTTGAAAGTTCCAACACTTCCATTTGAACTCATAAAAACTCTTGAAAGTTCCAACAGTTCCATTTGAACTCATAAACTTAGAAATATTAACTCGATAATCATACTTATCAATATCATAAATCAAGCAAGGATTTTGATTAACCCTCAATCACTTATTTCTTTAAAAACCAATGCTTATCAAATACTCTTTACAAATGCTTTCAATTAAAGTTAATAAACGTCAGATTAATACAGTTTTTCGCTTTCGAACATTTTACTCTAATCACGAATTTCCTTTTTAGCAACGCAGAAACAAGCGCATAAAAGTCAGAAAAACTATTTCAAACAGGCTATTTAAAATAATTTCAAAAGGCAACACTATAGAATAACGAGCTGTATGCCATTAAAAATAAATACCAGAATGGGTTGAAATTTGATACGTAATACGCAGATAGGTACCAAGTTAGAAATGTAGCGGGATTTTTAAAATTGGAACGCACAAAGGAACAACGTACTGGCAGGAAAGAACATTTAGCTTTGCCATTTGGAGAATAAAGTTCGCTTTAATTAGGGTTGCCAAGCGGCCTGTTTTCTCAGGACATGTGGTTTTTGTTGTGTCCTGGGATGTCCTGGACAGTTTTTAGGCAGCGTCTTGGTTTTTTGGAGATTTCCTTCTTTTAGAGATGCTAATTTTAAATTTCTGCAATGTTGATAGTTTCGGACAGAAAACGAAATACATTTCAACAATTCAATATTCAACTTTATTTTTTACTTTTTATTAATAACTGTGAAATTTTATGTGTGCTTCAAATTCTACACAAAATCTAGACATAATTCTGAATCCAATGAAGTATCGCTCTCATTTTATTTTTCTTGTTTTTTAACTTATGAACTACATTAACGTTATGTTTTTAAACTAAATTGTCCTGATTTTTCAACTCTAAATCTTATTTTTGTAACATGAGGCTGGCAACCCTAGCTTTAATGTGTTGTATTGTCTCGTCCGTTCGTTCTTTCTCTATGACCCGATATTATTTAGTTGGCGTATTTACATTTAAATTTATTTATGCTAATTTCGCAAAGAATACTGTTTTAATGAGCGCGTTGAGGGTAATAACAACGTTTTGAATGTAAGGTGCGATTATATGCTTGGCTCTATAGGGTTGCAGACACAAGGACAAGAATTCTTTTACAAGAATCTATTTTCCTTCGACTTCATTCACATTGAGAATAACATAGAATTTTGGATTAAATGCTCATCCAAAATTAGGATTCTGTCAATATCCTGGAAGACATTGTGTTATATTGTAAACATGTTGTAGATTGAAGCATGCATATATCATCTAGGCTTAATAATCTTTAACAATTTTTAGTTTTTTTTTGTAAAGACAGGCCAGTATACCTACACATTTTTTTTCAAAATCAATGGGTTCGGTTTCAGTATTTTTCGCTAGTCCTTGGTTATATTTTCGGATTTCCCCATCTATGCACACTTGAAAAATTTACTCTGTAGATATGTCTCTCTATCTGTCTGTGTATAAGGAGTACATTGTGTTGAATGATAACTTTTTCTTTGGCTGAAGCTTAAATATTGCACCATTTAGGTTTAATAATATTTTCTTGAACAACTTTTACTAAATTTTTGTAAAGACCGTCGTAAACGGGTTCCCCACCATTTTGCGTTAATGCCGTCATTAAGAAGTAACAACATCGGTGCAAATACTGCGTTATGTTTTGAATATGGGCGTAATATGCGTGTATATTAATGTCCCCTCATAACGTGCTAATGTCATCTATCCACCAGTCGTTTGAAGTTCACTGCTTGCCACGGGGTTCCTTTTAAACCTCTAATAAGAATCTCTGTTCACAGAAGTTCCACCTCTGACTTTGAGAACTATCTGCTGTTTTCTTTAAATCATCAGTCCACCTGGGCCCTGATTCACTGACCACTAAGTTAGTCTTCTGCCGTTCACATACACAGAGATTGAAATAAGAACTCGCACGTTTTGTTTTGTTTCGCATCTCATTGGTCAGTTTCGTTCCCCTCCCGCACCCCGCCATGGGAGAGCCACGCTTACAGCGGTCGGCCTTTAGTACTCGTTCTATTGAGACGTGGTTGCCAATAGGGAATCTTTCTTCTCAATCATAAATCAGACCTTCGAACGATGTCATAAGTATTGAACTGATTCTTTACTGAGATCATCAATTATTTTAAAGACTACATAGGCAGATGACTTTCGTTCGTTTCAGGATTGAGTCGTTACTGAGCTATGTGCTATATTATAATCAGATACTCGTTCTTATAGAAAAGCCTGTATCCAAGACAACACATTAATGTTCGCAAAATAACCCATCTTAGCAAAAACTAGTTAAAATCCACTTATGCTGCGGGAAGTTTAATTAAATTAAAAAAGATAAAACGGAGGCTAAAGTAACTAATTTAGGCTCCATTGTGAGGGAATCTGTCGCCTAGGATGAATAAGCCGACCTGCTTTGCCACATAAATAAGAGAAGCTCCCAAATGAGGGCGACAATTAATTATCTGTAGCGCGGGAAAAAAATACCCATCTCGGAACAAACTGGCAGACTCCGAGCAACAGTTTTTTTGGCGATATTTGCTGGTCCTCAACCGCCGCTTCTCAAACTTTTGCCGTCTGCGGTTAAGAGTAAAAAGGCAAAAGTGTGCCCGTAATTTTGGGCAGAACAGTCGCTTGAAATGGTTGCGCACGGTTGTTGATTTAAATTAGTTTTTAACCGACTTCAAAAAAGGAGGTTATTGTTCTTTCATTTCAAAATTAGAACGGGAATGTTGATTATGTTATTACAGAGGGGTTTTCAAATAATCTGGGTTTATTTATATAGTTGCATGTCTAGAAAATAGTTTACTTATTGTATTCTGCATTTACTCTTAGTTACTATTAAATTTACAGCGGTGGTAGCCCAGTGGCTGAGAATTCGACCTCTTAATCGAGGGGTCCTGGTTCAAATCCCAGTGGCACGCACCAATGACTTTGTAAAAAAGTTATGTGCGCTTTATAAAATTAAATATCACCCGCTGTTACGATGAAGGAAAACATCGTGAGGAAACCTGCATGCCTGAGAGTTCAAAAAAATGTTCTCAAAGGCATGTGGAGTCCACCAACCCGCATTAGGCCAGCGTGGTGGACTAAGGCCTACATCCCTCACATTGTGAGAGGAGACCCGACCCTGTAGTGGGTCATTAATGGGTCACTGACAGATTATTAAACTGCTATAAAAGTAATTGTAATATTTCAAGTGCAAAAGGTTTCACTTGCAAAAGGTATTGAAAATTTTAACAATGAAATTTTTAAGATATAACGCAGCAATATGTTGATAAAATATTATCAGCGATTGCGTTTGCACAAAGCAGATAACGTTTTTATTCTACAGAGCTGTATGTACGAGTATGAATATATTATTAATTTATTTCCTCTATTCACTTTATAAATTTGTACAAAAACACAAAAGGCCTTTTCAGAAATATTAAAAGCGAACTTTTCAATTTTGTTTGCTCCAACAATATTTGCTCAAAAATGAATATTACTTTATATGCTACACCTCTTACGTTCCACAGATTGAAATTCAAGATAAACTTTATCTTTGTAGCGTATAACGCTGACGAGACCTGACTAAAGTTGGCCTACTACTCGTATCTAACTGAAATTGAACTTTCAAGTTGGCAGGGGTGCTTCGCCAAAAATTTCGGTTGATACATTGATGTACGTGCTATGTTGTTTCAAAGATTAACGATGGGTCGTAAACGCAGCCGCCATATTAGCCGTTGAAATCGCTGGGCAATCAATTCCGAAGTTTATGCGCCTGACTGTACCGTACAGTTTCATGGTGCATACTGCTTTCGGACGTATGTTTACGGTTTTATTGAAGAGCGAATATCTCGCGCATGATCTAATACCAATTTGGCAGTGATAAAGAAAGTTGTAATGGTTGCTAATAATATGGTTGGTAAGCGGTAACAGTAAAGGGAAACATCGTGAAGAAACCTGCATGCCTGAGAGTTCAAAAAAATGTTCTCAAAGGCATGTGAGGTCTACCAACCCGCAGTAGGCCAGCGTGGTGGACGGCGGCCTACATCCCTCACATTGTGAGAGGAGACCCGACCCTGTAGTGGGTCATTAATGGGTTACTGACTGACTATTAAACTGCTATAAAAGTGATTGTAATATTTCATGCTTGAGAGCTGTTTATGTTTATGAATTCTACCAACCCAAAATAGCCCAGAGTAGCATACCCACATCATTCTTATTGTAAAATTTTGACCCTATATAAGGTAATTAATGGGTTACAGACAAGTCCGATTGACTTATTACATTCTTGAACGATCAAATCGTAATAGTTTCACGTTTATTTAGATTTGTTGATCATTTGTAATTGCACGATTCATAATTAATTTGATTAAACGCCAATCTTCACTAATTGAAATTGAATAACGTTAGGGTTTCGTGAATTCATTTAAATTAGGAAGTGTAATAAATTGGTTATTCATTGAGCCGGATTCGTTATATTCGTCAAACCATGCCTTTTTTATCAGTTCTCTGTGACTTGGTGCCAAGTAGGTACATACAAGCAGCAGTTAGCAGTTTTCGTTGCGTTAAGCACACCTCCGCCGCGAAATCGCGAAATGCTTGAATGTTTCGCCATAATAATATTACAACGGACTACGGTGGCAAAAGTTTAGCGGCTTCGCTATTTCGCGGTTTCGCGACGGAGGTGTGCTAACGCGGTAACCACTGCACCACGATTACAATCAAGTAACAACATTTGTGTTTCAACAAAAAAGAACAACTTCAATCTTTGAGAAGCGTTTGCTGTACCGTAAAAAGTGTCGTTTGTAAAGATTACGCTTTATCCGATTTAATTGTTTCTTAACTGTCTCTGAGCGTCCGCTTAGCATTAGGATTAAGCAGGCATTGTGAAGAAGGTATTTCTATATTATTGTAGCTTCGACTTTTTGCTGCGACCACTTGAGGTTTTCGGTGGGAATTACGAGAAATTCGAAAGGTTTTTGTGACTTTTTTGAGATGAAAGCATTTAATTGCAATAGTTTTTAATTCTGGAATTCCTACAACGGACGTAAATTCTTCTTAACAACTTGCAAAAGTAGGTAAAGAATTCGTTTCTGTGTTTTTAATATGGGTAAAAACACTTTGTTTAACGAGTTTAAAACATAAGCTTTTTTAGGACACTACATCCAGTGTACGAGTGTCGAAGTTTTATGAAGATGGACGTTTGTAATTTCTTATGTTTTTTGGTACCTAAACCTAAACAAAATTTGGTTTAAATAACCGTCGCAAATTGCAAATGCGACTGGCCGCCATTTTGGTGACGCTGTCTGCTGACTAGGACTGTCCATTTTATCAGTATTTTATTCATGTGAATTAAAGTAAATAAATTTTGAATTAAAGTAAACTTAATAAATTAATATCCATTAATATGTATATATTTTTCTCTCAATTTACGTGTGCACAAATTGCACCTTATAATAAAACATTTAGAATTTTGATTTTTTCGAATTTATATACTAACGAAATGAAATATTTTGTTGCAAGCTTTATCTTTTGTTTTTGATTCCGTCATATTGACGTTAGTGCGACAAGGCTGGAAAGCCTATTACCAATAGGCATGATGACAGTAATGAAGTATCGCAAAAATATTTATCTGATCTAATGAAATAGGATTCAAAGATTTCGAAACATGTATTTATTCTCTTATTAATGTCGAGATTAATAATTTATTTGTTAAAATAAATCTACAAAATACAACAATCCGCCATGATAGCTTAAACACCCATCAGATCGAATTACGTCAATTTACGTCACGTCTCAGTAAAAGTCATTTGGTTTCGTTTAAGCGTATATGCGATTTCTGCATTTTTTACTGAGCCGTAACGCAATGACAGACGCCATGACACAGGCGAGCGTTTTGGAATGAATTTGAAACTTAAAATTTAAATGTACTTTATTGCACAAAAACCTTAATTTTCTTCAGAAATATGATATATTTTAGACATAATAGAAACTTCTGAATATCATAGAAGAGATTTTGAAAATTAGTCATCATGCCTATTGGCGGGAGCTATCATTTATACATAGACTCTTATTAAATTCTATATTCCACACATAATAACAATTGAAGTCTCGGGTAAAGGTTGTAGCTGATACAATGACATATCTACAACTATGTATTTGTGTGGCTGAATCATTTGTCAGTATTGTTTTTAATGGCCGACCTAATGAATGTGTGCGTTTATCTATATAGATTATCAGCAGTGTGGTCGATATTCCATCTGCGTTGTGATTTGTTTGAAAACTATGTACTATGGTGTTTTCATTCAGTGGTTATGTGAAAGTGAAACAGAATATATGAATCTCTATTTGCGTTGCGAGTCTGAACTCTATCCGCAAAGTATTCTTATAATTACTTTGTCGACCTTAGTTATTATCGATAGATACCAGTCGTTGAACATCGTCGGAGCTTTATGATTTCGACATATTGTGGGGTAGGGTAGACAGACGTAGGGGAAAAAGTGATAAACTTCAAGTTTTCCCGTACATATTTCCGTGGTAATTACAATCCATAACAATACATACAATACATACATACATACCATTACAATCTAAAAGCACCTTTATTGTAGTGATCACTTACCATCCGTTCAACTGAAGCTCCGTTTGCAATTCATTTACAAAAGAAATTAGGGTGTGTTTTCATGAAGAAATCCACAAGCGTTTCCTAACGCAAAAGCCGCCTTATTTCTGTACAATGTAAATTAATTACATTTTAATTCTCAAAGTGGTCCTACAAAGTAAGGCATAAATTGTAACATGTAACCTACATTCCCGTTTTGTAGATCCTTCACAAAAAAGAATGGTTAGGTTAAAGTAGGCGCCCGCGTTTGAGAGTTCCGTATTATGAAAATAATTTGGTTTGATAGTCATATGAATTTCAGGAGCGGTGATAGCATAGTGGATCAGTGATAGCCCAGTGGAGCGGTGATAGCTCAGAGGCTTAGAATTCGACCTCGAATGGAGGGGTCCGAGTTCGAATCCCAGTGACACGCACCAATGACTTTGTAAAAAGTTAAGTACGCTTTATAAAATTAAATATCACCTGCTGTTACGGTGAAGGAAATCAACTGCATGCCTGAGAGTTCACAAAAAAATGTTCTCAAAGGTATGTGAAGTCCACCAACATCCTTCTACTTAACCAACATCAACCAACATCCACCACCAACTTCACCAACATCCTTAAGACCTACATCCTTCTCATTGTGAAAGAAGGCCCGACCCTGTAGACATTAATGGGTTACTGACAAAATTAAAGCTATGTCGAGTTATTTACCTTCAAACGCGGATCCCTAAAAGCTTCCATACCTGAAGTGGGTAAAAAGCATCGTTGATCGGGACGCAACTGTGAGTAATCGTCTGTCCAGTACGGCCCGGACAAATGTTCCTCGGTACGTTCAAGATAAAAACGGGTAGATAAAGATAAAGGTACAAAAAGATATAGGAACAGGGTAAATAATGAAAGTGAGATTTTAAGCCACGCTGTTTCATTTGTTCAAAGTAATTGAGTAGCAAAAGATGATGTCAGGTGGTCACGGCAGCATATGACCGCCTTCGACCAACCTCAAATAGAGCGAAAATTCTATCTGAGGTTGTATGCAGGTGCTATGCTACTCATAAGGAAGACCTCAAATAAAATATCCCGGCAAAGAACTTTACGACCGGTTAAAAGGCGGGCGGTAACAAACTTCTATCTGAGGTTGTATGCAGGTGCTATGCTACTCATAAGGAAGACCGCAAATAAAATATCCCGGCAAAGAACTTTAACCGCCTTTTAGACCGGTTAAAAGGCGGGCGCTAACATGAGGTGTGTAATCGCCCGGGCGAATAACTGCAAAAAAATTTCATGAAATTAAGTGTCTTAAAGCATATCGTAATTAAATAAGTCAAAGTCAAAAGGATATTTTCTTACCTGAATTTTTTTATCTAATGCAGTTAAGTAATATAAAAATATCTCCTTCATTATACCTAAAGCTTATAATTAAAAACGAACGATTAATCCTTCCACTGGCATAATAAAATCTTATTTTATGGACGTGCTAAAACAGTTCAGAGACAAAATTAAATTAAAATTAAATTTCCAGAAATGTCCGCTATTAACGACTCAATTTTCCGACGAAAAAAAACCTGAACGTTTTTAATCTGCACTTACGAATTGACGCTGTTGAATTTAAATACAGAACACGAAGTTACACTTGTTGCTTGTCTTTTAAAAAGTGACATTCATTTTTCGAATTATTCAATTTGTTCATTGGTTACACGCGTTTGCTTTTATTTTAAACGGTTAGTTCTAACCGGCCAGGTTTTGTAATACCTATTTTTATAGTGCAGTTTTAATAAAAACAACTGTGTTTTAGGAATTAAATTGGTGCTATTGTCAATTTACGAGCCAAATTGAGCCGATGTTCTATATTAAGTAAGGCTAAAAACTTGCTATAAAATCTTAAGCAACATCGGGGGTCGATAAAACTTGAGTAATGAAGTTCGTATTCTCAAGACCTCGTAGTTCTTTCTCGGGTCTCGAACTATCTTTGTGCCAAATTTCATCCAAATCGATTCAGTGAAGTGTGAAGAAGAGACAGACAGATTTACTTTCGCATTTATTATTATATTATAGTAGGGATCACTATATCGTAAAATCTGTCGTGTTCAGCCACTGTTCAGTCCTTCACCATGCAATCAGCGGTTTGCCGTAACTTTGCCACTTGTATCATTTATTCCGTATTGGTTAGTGAGTGCTGAGATTTATTTAAATTTTATTCGCTCCAAGCTGAGATGTTTTACCTGAGTTCGATGTTTTGTTCTGTGTAGTAAATTGAATATTTTTATGACAAATTTATATGACAAAACGGAGTGATAAGTATCTTCTATACGAGAAGTGTATAAATGGGCTTAACTGTTAAAAATAAGAGAGAGCACAAGACGTTTTTGGGACATTATTATAAGAAAATTATCCTAACACTTGAGGAAAATATGTTCGTAGAGGTTAAAAAGCTTGTGGACAACCCAAGTTTAGGTATACTCCATTAAAGGAGTCCATCCTCTTTGGCAAGCATACCTCTCTTCCATCACAACCGTCTTGCAGTTTATAAGAGCTATTATCTCCGACAAACTTAAATTGTTATTGTTCTACCTATATTGTTCATTATAATAATCCAAATTAGGCATAATCGAAAATAATTCTCAGATATTAACCTCAATTATTTAGAAATGGATTTACACAAATGCTTATTTGTAAAACATTTTAGGTACTATCACATATTTATATATATTATCACTTCTCTGACCAGAAATGATAATATATAAATTGAAATCAACTCTATACTTTTAATTTGCCATCATTTTGATTACAAATAAACGTCTCGCAAACTCCGAAGAACCGCTGTTTTACTCAGTATTGGCGAATAAGCAAAAACTTTAATTTACTCCAGCGATTCGAGAATCAGACCGGATAGATTTAGCAAAAGCTCGAAATTTGATTCGCATAAAAACTCTAATTTACTGTTTTATTCATGTTGTGTTTTCTGTTGTTCGTCTAGAATCAAATTCTTTTGTTTTAGCTCTGTTTCCTTAGAACTGTTCTGGAATATTACGCAATGCATTTCTGGGTTTAGTGTTTAACTTTATGTTATGCAATTTGCTGTATTTCAATTTAAGTTAATATTTTATCTCCCTGTTATTATTTCCACACTATTATTATTTTATAATAACGTATTATTTAGCTATACATTTGTGCGATAATTCAAAATGTCCTTGTTGAATTTCTTGTTAAGTTACTTGAAAGTAACGCTTTATATTCTTCTCTCTGTTTTTGGCCTATTATACTTGTTGTATATTCCACTACTCCTTAATATCTTTGTTGTTTTAATCCTTAGCTTTATATTTATAAATTTTCAAGTTCTAATAGAATTTGAACTTCTCTTACTAGCATTTTATCATAACTTCACATCTTCAAAATAATTTATAACTGTTTATATTTTAGTAGTATTGGAATTTCCCTAGACAGCCTAGCCTTTATCATTATAAAAATTTCTATTTTACTCTGGTCTTCATCTATCTTCGCCTCAAATCGTTCTGTCCTGTTAATGCGGTAAAAGCATTAGAATGGTTATACGGCTTTGTCCACCGTGATTTAGTGGCCCAATCGCAATATAACGCATGCCTCAGAGGAGTTAGCCGTTTTCGCCCGATAATAGGTAGCGGCTAGCTGCAAAACGGTAGGAATATCGTATATCAACGTAACTTTGAGTCTAAAATTACTTAATAATTTTTGGTGCTATGCCTTTGAAATGGTTTATGTTTTCTATTGTATTGTGAGTTTAAAAGTGTTTGAGTGTTTTTGTTTGATTGTTGTATTATGGTTCATATAGGTACTTTTTATGATAAAGAATGATAAAATCTGCATGCAAGTCATGATTTGGTACACCCATATCCAAATTCAAAGATATTGAATGAAATGTTATTCAGTCCTTATTACGAGTAGATAAGTGTAATTTGTTTAACCTAACGGACGAACTGAATGACATAGTACTACTATCGTAGCTTAAAAAAGCCTATTTTTAATACTAGTAAAATAGAAGTATAGTTTTCTAACTCTGAACTCGTTAAGGTCTCCCTTTGCTCGTTTCAAACAAACAAACTTTAGCTGACCGGCCTGAAAACCATTTAAATAAAGTTATTGGCTCGGAGGATGCAACTTTAATATTGATGGCAGTCGCATATATCTTTTCAATATTCAGTGAAAACTTTTGATATATGTATGTACGTATGAAAAATTCAGTTTTTAATCTGTCGAACTAAATGCCGATGTTGAAATAAAATTTTACTTTCCGAACGATATCTTTGTGTTGTTCGTATACAGCGTTTTTGTAGTTGAATATGACTTTGATTGGCTAGCGATTTTTTGGCTTCGTCTAGCTCTATAAATGAATGTAGAGTCCTCCAGTAAACTGGGTTAACTACCTATGCATTTTCGATTTCCTAAAAGTGAAAGTCTTTCAGTAAACATCGGGCAAGCATTATTCGTGTGAACTTCTCAATTTTCAATTCAAGTGCCGCTAGAAACAGAAATATTAAATGCATTTACGGAATAAACTCGCAATATAAGTGAAACAATACAAAATGACAGCGGCATGTATCAGGCTCAGCGGAAAAAGCGACGTGTGGCATCTCGACTCGGTCCCGTTATCAAGATGGCGGCGGCCGCCATTTCGTGCGCAGGGTTGCCAAAAACCGTTGAAGATTATTTTATTTATAAATTTTCATTTTGACGAATATTTAGCGAGGTCAAATGATAGGAAGATGTATAAAATGAAACAATTTTGACTGATAAACTTGTCGATACAATTAGTATGGGTAAGAATAAGTCCATTCATAAATCACAAATAATGTAAAGGATATATAGATATAAAATGAATTTTATTTGAATCCATATGGTAGGCTTGAGAACTATCTAAGCCACATTTGCCTATCATAATGTTTGTTGTAGAATGTTGTAGATTGAGTAGCTACAGGTTGTCTAAAGTTTTCACAGTGTCTACATGAAATTTCGATATGAGTAGTGTCAGAGATTAATTCAAATTTATAATAGTACTGAAATCTTTATAATTTTAGCTTAGATTAATGTAAAATTGAATGGGTTAATTGAACAAATGACCTCATGAGAGTATAAACGTGTGTTTCTATGAAGTGGCAACCCTATTTCTATCGGAACGGACGTCTAGCGCTCTGTTTGCTTAGAAGTCCGAATCAGTACATTTTTGGGTGGACATTTTGACAATGCAACTAAAGATTGGCGATGGCGATGTGATGCGAATTTTAAAGTTGTTTAAGATTTATCGCAATAGATAAATTCGAAGGAGAAACCAAGGAAATAAAAATATAACTATTATTTTTATTCGTTTTTATTGTAAGACAAATTGAACGTGTCTTCGGTATGTTATATAATGTAGAATAGGTAACATCCATAATAACCTTTTCGTGAAAATAGGAGGCGTTGGGGTATTTTGGAATTTAAAGAAAGAAAAAATGTTAAAAGGCCTACATCCCTCTCATTGAGAGAGGAGACCCGATCTTTTAGTGGGTCATTAATGGGATACAGACAATTATAGTTCAGCGCGTGGGACCGTTACAGTTCTGCACACCACACCACAGCTCTTATAAGGCGGTGTAAATAATCCTTTAAAAGTCTCAATTAAACTATTATCCTTCATTCAAACCTCCTGACAAATTCCAATCAGACAATATTGTCCAGAATGAGACAAGGAGTTCGGTTCATTGTGAGCCTGTCTCTGTGTTCTAGCGAGCTGTCTTCTGAGGACAAACGCTCGGTGACCAAAACGGTGGAAATAATATTCGCTGAGATTTCTCACTTCGGTTGTAAGGAAGGTGTCTCACTCAGAGCTGCTACGCTATTGGTGCCTACGACAAAAATTCAAAAATAGCGGGCATTAACAGCGTTAAGTGGTCAGTGCAATCCATGAAGTCCATGACAATATATTGATATTGTAGTGATATTACGCTTCACACTCATAGCCCCACACTAGGATTCTCTGTGTCGTGGGCACACACAAGACAAGAACACAACACACCCAGACCAGAAACAGAATTTCAAATTCATCATTCAAATCTCTGTTCTGCTGGGAATCGAACCCAGGACCTTACGCGCAGCGCACCGGTGTCTTAACCCCTACGCCACTTGGATCGTCGATGTGTGTTCATGATGTGAGTCCATTCCATGTCCATTCTTCTCAAAGAGTAAGATGTCAAAACCAATTGACATATCACATGCTGACGACTGACGCTTACTATACGAATATTTTGACGATAATGTTGCTTACGGCACGTAATAAAACATAGAGTCCGGTTCATTATGAGCAAGTCGCTGTGAGCTCGCGAGCTGTCTTCAGAGGAGAACCGCCCTTAAACTTTTTTGATAAATAAATAAATAATAATTATTTCCCTGCATTATTTTTACACGAAATAATTTGTCGCTTATCGCTTCTCGTCTGCGGTTGACAACTTAGTAATAAGCGTGAAAGTATAATAAAGGAATTTGAATTCCGTCTCGAGAGTCTGTTTTCTTCGAATGTATAAAAAAAGAGATTCCAATGATTTATTTATTACTTTAGGGAATGAATAAAAGGGAAAAAGTATTGGTATTTTGCTGTTGATTCTTTTTCCAAAGATTACAATACATATTTTTATTGAATTAAGGCTTGAAGTTACATTTTTATGGGTTTTTTGTTAATTCTTCAACTAGAAAAAGGAAACAAGTGTGCAGTTAGCTCGATTTAAGCCGATCGCTCTCCTTTGAAACGAAACCATTGCAAATCAATACTGACATTATTCTAAAATTTTATCGCCTCCCCTAATCGACGCCACTCCGCCCGGTCCTGGGCCCTTTGAATCCAACGGTTTCCCGCTGTCTACTTCAGGTCTTCAGTCCACCTGGTCAGAGGGCAGCCTGTACTCCTTTTGCCGAGACGTGGTCGCCATTCGAGGACCTTTCGTTCCCATCGAACAATGTGGCCAGGCCATTGCCACTTTAATTCGCAAACTTTGAGAGCTATGGCAGTTACCTTTGTTCTTCTACGAATTTCCTCGTTCTAAGGGTTACTTTAAAATATTTGTCCATAACAAAAAGAACAAAGCTCTGAGCACTCAGCGTATAATGAGAGAAAGTGTAATAATGAACCTCGACGTCTGGAGAGGTTTCGAAGATAGAACTGGCAGGAAAAATATTGTTAGATTATAAATGTAGCTATATTTTTCTCTTAGGCATTATTTTTCTTTTTTTGCCTACTAAAAAGTAAGAGATACTTTATTTGAGCCGATAATCACAGTCCTCATACTAACGCCAAGTTATTGCCTGGTAACCAAATTTAAAAAAGGCGAAACCGTAGTTAGTTATTGAAAGTTTTAGTAGTACCTACCATTAACTTATTGATACCATTTCGGTTTTGGGTATAACCTCTAAAACTCTAAAAACAGAGCTTATCCGCTAGTAATTTCCTGCTACATACAGGATGTATAGGAACATCTAAACACAGGACACTTTACGAGCTCAATAAGCTATAAATTCGGCCACCTTTGTGTGCAATCGTGGGCACATCGATGCCCGCGGGACGTGGTTTTGTTGTGCGTTCATTATTCAGCAAGGAGCAGATTGCTTCTGGATAACCCGACGTAGCGGTGATAGTCCAGTGGCTCAGAATACGACCTCAAATCGAGGGGTCCGGGTTCGAATCCCAGTGGTCAACAATGACTGTAAAAATAGTTATGTGCGCTTTGTAACATTTAATATCACATGCTGTTACGGTGAAGCAAAACATCGTGAGGGAACCTGCATGCCTGAGAGTTCACAAGAAAACGTTCTCAAAGGCATGTGAAGTCCACCAAACGCAGTGTAAAATTATTTCTTGTTTTTTAGTTTGAAGGCGATTCACATTTTTGTAAAAAATGTTTTATTAATTTATTTCCTTTATTCTCAATGACAATGGCGGGTTTATTTGTTGATTTATTTTACACATTAACAGATGCAATAAAATATACTTCTGGTGATCTTTTAGCTAATAAGCGGCATTTTCTCCCAGTCCCAAATGAAAGTTTGGAGTAAGTAAAAGTAATTTCTTTTGTAACACATACTATGTAACACGTCATGTATAAAATACTAGCGAATTCTACAAAACCTACTTTTCAGCTCCGAGGTTAGCAATTGTTAAGGCTAGGATTATTAAATAGACTGAAAATAAACGCAATGTGCCAACGACTTCGTTTCAGGGCTTGTTACAATGGAACAATGGACTTCTATGCCAGTTTTGAGGTTTAATCATCAGAAAAGAAGATTTAATTGCGGCGTCGAAAGAGACGATGTCGTCTTAACAAAAAGGTTGTCATTTTTATCAACTTGTTTTGTCTTTTTAACTTAACTTCGTTGTTGAGACTTTCGCTGGATTTAAGAGGATTTTAGGGTATCATAAAATCGTATGTGTAATTTTATCTCAGAAATATTTTATGTTCCATCGCGAGAACTGAGAACTATTGAACGAATTGAGACCTAAAATATTGATTTAGACATAGACATTTATTTGTTTGCAGTACCTACAAGAATTATACAAATGATGCTTTACAAACATTGGTCCACCAACCCGCATTAGGGCGGCGTGGTGGACTAAGGCCTACACCCTTCTTTTTGTGAAAGGAGACCCTACCCTACTAACACTGCAGGTTAAGGAAATTTAGGAATAGGTAGTTTAGGAAGGAATTTGATTCGATGATTTTATTTTGAATGGGTGTCAGGAAATCAGTGTTGCCACTTAAAAATAAAATTTCCAAACAAATTTGATCCTAAACTACCGCAATAATGCAAGTGGCTCTTTCAAAACCTGGCTCCTTCATGCCACTTTTCCAATATTTACAGCGAATACTCGTAACTACTCATAACTTTAAAAGAATCTTTTCTATTACTGCTGATCCTGGAACCCCTTTAAAGTACTGAAATTTCTAGCCATCTTCAATTAAATTGTAACTAAGAAAACAAACCTTAATTCCTTGTTCCATCCGTAACAATTAAACATCCGCTTGCTTCGGTGCGCCTTTGCGACAAACGATATGGGGCAATAAAACGCATTCGGCCGCGTCACTCGAATTCCAGCTTTAGTGTCGAAACGTTCAGAATTCCGGAAACTTTGGACTTTTCCGGTGTCCCGAATTCCTCGAGCAACGCGTGGTCACAACTTGCATGTGGAAACACACGTTTGTATTTTGCGCATGTGAACGTCGCGATTTCGCTGCCCGAAATGTATTGCGGTTTCGGTGCAGCCGGTTTTTTGTTATAATTCAAGCTAGTGTAATGAGCTGAGCTGAAATTTTTTACTTAAAATTTCTCGTGCATTCACACTTTATTTTTGTGTTATTTTTGGACAATTTCAGTATTAAAAGAACACAGACCTATAAAAGATACTGCTTTCGAACTTGTACTCTGATATGCATCTGTAAAAATCCGTCACATTTTTATCAATGGTTTGGTAAAATAGCTTTGGTAATATCTACTACTTGTTGATACTTTCTTTATGAAGCGTAAAGTTTCATTTTTAGTAAATGAGTAGTAAAAGAGCATGAAGGTCGTCTATAACATATTATTATTAGCTAGTGACATCACAGTTCTTCGCGTAGGATGATGTGGCCTTAAGTGAAGTAGCCTTAAGTGGCTATGAGAGGCAGTGGTGGTTTACTTACCTAATATCCTAATTCCATAATCATGGAGCCTCCTGTTAAAATGTAGGTACTCGAGAAAACTTTCAAAGTAAAAAGCACATTTGTTAGGTATGTCGAAAGTATACTTCACCATTTATAAAATTGGTATAAGGGTTTTCGTTCTATAATCTAAAAGAATAAGTCCCAAACTCTCCCCTCTATGTTTCCAATGGAAGATACTAGAACGATTCGCTCCACAGAACACAGGGGCTAAATATCGCGCTGAATATCAACTAAGCTACGTTTACACCTCGGATGTAAGCCGAATGTATCTACAACCCGCCGTGACGTGCACCGCTTTTAAATTCAAGTTTTAGAGAAAAGTAAAATTTTCAAGTTTTTGAGCGTAAAGGTGTTGCATACTTGCCTTTTATTTCTAATCTTTTACTCTATATTTCCTCTTACTCTTGTTATATTTCCTCTCATACTTGGTATACTTGCTCTTTATACATATATTTCTTGTTATTCAGGTTATACTTATTTTTGTTTATTTTGTTAGTTAAAAAACAGTTGTTTTACTTACCCGTTAATTATGAAGATTTTCGGAGTAAATAATTACCTAATCATTTTGGACTGAATAATAATGATCATCTGAATCTAATGGCTGTCTCCTTAACTCAGTCCACCAGGTTGTTCGCTCCAACCTGTACTATTTTATATCGATACTACCGATTTTACCCATATTATGAGGCCCGAGGCCGAGGAACTTTCTTTCCCATTGGTTATATTGTCGGATACAGACGGCCCAGGTGTCTGTATCCGATCCAGCCCAGGAGGGGCATGGCTTAAGAGAGGTCCTATATTCAGCAATAGCCATTGATGGATAGAAAATAATCTAACACACACTATCCTTTGGTTTCTTAGAGCAAATATTATATTGTGGAAATACGAGTTTTTGGACACAAAAATAAGGCTTAGCCCGTTGACGACCGTGTGTACATTTTAGGAAATTCAAAGCAAATTGGACATTCGCCTACCTGTACTATCGATTTAAACGCTGTTTTCAGTGTAGATCGTTCTATATGAGTAAAATTTAAACGGCAAAAACCGCACGCACGCTGTGAACGCGCCGAGCCTCGCGGACGTAACCGCAGCCGTGGGTTTCGGTTCATCGTTTATGTAAGAACAGTTCACACGGCACTGAGTTCGACAGACGACTAAATTGTGTAACTATTTTGGGTCTATATGGTCAAATAGGTTTAACAATACTAAATAGTTCGGCTCTGTATTGGAGCTGTCCAAAGTACAACAGCTACTATATTATAGTTGCCGTCACGAGTGGTGAGCACAACTTTCATTGGTCGGTTTGACATTGACTGCGCTGCGGTGCACACGATTGGTTCGACAGTCGTCAGTTCGTCAGTGTGCGTCGTCTATTGGTCCAGCACGTTTTTTCGGCTGCTGTACATTGGCCGAAAGTATACAATATCCCTACCACTGATAATCTGTGCCCACGACTCATGACGGTTATATATACCCTACAACGTCGTTTCGTTTATACCCTCATTTGTTTAAGGGCACATGATGACATTTGGCAGTGGTCACCAGACGATCTCACTAAAATGGCGGTCAGGCGCATCAAAATTGCTGCGATTGCACGGCGACTGCAAATTTGAAGGAGTAGAAAAATGTTGTATTTTTAAAAAAATATTCTTAGTTCTTCATCAGATCTCAATCCGTTTCATTCTATATTTCTTCGTTTTAAAGGTTTATTCCAATCGACTCTAGTTCGGCGGAGAAAACGTAACAAACGGACAAATTTCCACATTTATGATAATGATGATCATAATCTGAAATTCAAAACATAGTCGTCTCTGTTTATTAATAACTTTATTAATATTCTAACGAGAAGCTTTCATTAAGGCGCAAAGAGGAAAACATAATCTATGAGTTAATTAACTACAAAAAATACTCTGAATGGAAATTAACTGCGTGTTTCGAGGGTACTTTGATAAATTTATCTAACATGTTTTTACTCTACGGGCGGAAAATCTACAATTTCCATGAAACATCGGGCATTTGTGATTGCGATATTGAAGCTTGTGACTGAATCTTCAAATAAAGCATTAATCTCAAAAGTAGAAAATCTCTCTAAGTAACCCTAATATTATGTTTACGATGTGTTCTACAATGATGCACACCTGGTTTACGAGTGTTTACGACTGTCATGTGACAAGCACAAGATAATTAGGTACACAAAAATCCAAACTAGAAAAAAAGTTAAGCTCCTAAGAACTAAACCCATGACAATAAGCAGCTTTAAGGGTCAAATTGGACAGTCGAAAACTATTGTTTCGGGAATTAAGTTCTAAGAAAAAATATTCTAAGAGGCCTATAGAATAGCTTATTATTCGTAATGAACCTAGAACCCAAAAAATGCACGTGAGTAAAGCGTGTAACATAATAAACAATTTTTTATCATTTTAATAACTATGACTCAAGCTGGTAACTGGCGAATGATAATTATGTTTTGTAAGATAAAAATAGAGCAATTAATTTTCAGTAAAATGAAATGTTTTAATACTATGTTAACAGTCACCTCCCCACCTGGTTGATAAGCTATTTACGGAGTTGAAGACTATAATAAGATCAGATATGTCTTGACCAACCAACTTGTAACCACTTTGGTCGGCTGCTTTAAACACATTTTTTTTTTGTTTTCTTTCGTTCAATTATTTCATTAATCGTTTTGCAATAGTAGCATTAGATTATTGAAATTTTGAGCATTGAAAAATCCATTAATTGATAATAATTATTTATTTTCATTGTTATGTATCTAATTTCTTATCATTTTTATATACCGTATTTAAGAAATCGATAGTGTAATATTGTTGGAATTTCACCTATCACGTACACTAAAAAAACTTTTTGCTTTCAATATTTCATCTGTCAGAATCATCAAAATCAGATGTGTACTTTCAAAGATAAAAATTACAGATATAATTATGTATACGTACCTACTTCTAAATAATAAAAGTTTAGAATTATTACTTTGTTAATGATAAATAAATGATCTCGGATGGTAGACATATTATTCTGTTGAAAAGATTATATGTGAATACAATTATAGGCTTGTTATGAAGATTACGTTGATAATCACAAAAAAGCGACATTCTTTATAATTTCCATATTCTTAGTAATTGACGTCAATCTTATCAGGCTTTACTTGTTTAGTCATAGCAGACTTCATAATGTATTATCAACAATATCATGTACATAATTAAAATAAATAACTAGGTAAACGTACATAGGCAGAATATAATTGTTATCAAAATGTAGGAAATATAGATAAGAATTTTTGTAGTTTTGGCGGCTTTAAAATAGTCTATAAATAAGTATGATTTTATGTGTTGACGATAGATAGAGTTCTAGATTTTGAAATTTAAAATTTAAAAGACATGTGAAAGTGTTGCCTGAGATTATGAAAAAAAAAATCAAAATTAGGCACCTTCAAATAAAGTTAAACAGTAATTCTGAAGACCGCTGGAGTCCACCGAGGGTCAGATTAAATAGGCCATTTTCATAGACCGGAGTGAAGCAGCACGTTCCCTAGCCTTGTGTTTTGTTTGGAGAAAAATGGTCTGCGCTAAAACTTATTTAGGGTGACATATTTCAACACCTTCAAGGCCTTTTGCCGGGATAAAAGTTAGCATATGTCCGTTTAGCCGTGAAAACATAACATCTACAAACAGAGTCACTTTCAAATTTATAGTATTAAATTATCCCTACTAATTTCTAAACTACGCAATCTCTATCTCTTATTTAATAAGTTTCACTTTGGGCAACATTGACCACTCAACACCAGGTGTCCTACGCCTGTTTGCTACCAACATACTGTATAAACTAAAATTTTTTTTCACTCTAATAAAAGTGTTATCGCGCGCATAGCTTCGTACATTCGTCACTCATTCGTGCTGTTTAATTAGCTATCTTGCTATCTCAGCGATAACAGGCTAACAATGACCTAGTACTGTCAAAAACACAGTTTCCTAAACCCATATGGCGCCATTTCACGAAAATACCGCAGGAACGTAATTACGCGTAAAAAAACGCGTTTAAAAAATAAAATTGCATTAGATTCAAAGTTTACGGCCTTCGGAAGTTTTAAGTTCTAAAAATATCAGTGTTTTGTGTGAAGAGTTTGATTTATTTTGTGTTTAAAATTCAGGAGTTATAAAAACAATTTGTTTTGTTTATGATGGCTGAATATTTAAGGTAATACTTTGCCATTCTCGTTGTGTTGCATTTAAAAAGATAAGTTCTTCAGTAACGTGCAAGTGATTTTTTACAGGTAAATTTATTTGTCGAAACAATTGTACCGTCGCTGATCCATATCACCTAATTCATATTATAAAAAATAAAAATACAAATTACATAATGTCAACACTGATAAGATCGCATGCACAGGGGAATCAATTTTGACACCTAGCAATACAGCGCATTTTCGATTGTACATCCACTCGTTCATTTAACTCGTATGCAAATATTATTTACCATATCCTATTATTCATTCGCAGTACTATTTTATTCGCGCCAAACGTAATGGATGTCGGTTTCTTTATTTTGGTCGAATGATATTTCATTTCTTTTATTATCTATGGCCTTCGTGCGTTGACGTCAACACAACAAAAGCGAATAGCGGTTTGCGAGTGAACGATGTTGCCATTAAATAAATTGATTACGATAGTGCTGCCATCTATAAGCGATAATGAAATGGTAATCGATTGATTGGGCGTCAGATAGGACTATTTGCTGGATTTCATAGGCTCATTCGTTTTGTATTGTCCATATCGATGTGAGGGATTGTTAGTAGGTAATGAAATTGGTTTGTTGTACTGATTTGATTAAGGTAAATGATTAACAGTTCAATTCTATCGTACTTAGGTTGGTTGAGGTAATATATTTATTGAATAGATGGCTGTATCTTTTGTTAATTGTTTTGATTTGGACATACGTTTGCATTGGCGACATTAAGTACTTATTGTCATACTAACAAAACACACAAGTACACAAGTACCTAATATAATCAAGGTTTTAATCTATAAATAAATGCTTTAATTTGTTATCGCCAATCATTTCTGTGATTTATTAATTCTTAATCACTTATTCGACATTGATATCGTCGATACCTAGATGGTAAAAAGCAAGTAAACTCTAAACTTGCAAAGTATAATAATATCCCAAAGTTGGTGAAACTTCGACTTCAGAGATGGCATAGTCAAACGATTGCCATTATAACTAGCGGGACCGCGAAATATGACGTCATAAATGTTTATTATTGCAGTTTGTTGAACTAATATTTATACATTAGGAGTTACGGTGCAGTTGGTCTATGGATGGCTATTTAGCTCATAGTCAGCGGTCGGGCTAATATTTAGCTTAGACACTGGTTCCACCGCCGAACTATACGATAAGCGATGTTTCATTAATTATATTTATTTAGCCTTTTTCCAGTTTTTAATGGGCGAACTTAATGCCTAGTTCTCTACCAGTCAATCTTTTAGATGTTCAATGTGCCTAGGTGTGATGCCTCTACCTAGCTCTACCTCATTTTTTAAAGTAAAGTTGAAGTCTAATCGTTATTTTTCAATCCATCTTTACAGTAGGTACTCGTAATAAAACGAGGCAAATCTTTTTATCATAGACGCAATGTAGAGGAAAAAAAAATAAAAAAAGTTTATTTTTATTCTCGCTTTCAGTAGACGGTGAGAAAGATGAACAAAGCTGAAGCAAATTAAACTTTATGAAGTTAAATACATATTCATAATAAATTCCTGTGAAGTATCACACTTCTCAATATTGTGTACTTGTCGTAAGAGTAGGAACTTTGGAATATGTGAATGTACGAGTACCTATATTGTGATGATTATTGAATACGAGATTCTGCGCTTCGAAAGTCCCGTTAAACCCTCAATCCTGGCTTTGCCCATAAACTTGGGTTAACCCTTGGGTTCTATAATATCACCCAAGGGTTAACCTGTCATAGGTATCAGTCCACCAACCCGCACTAGGCCAGCGTGGTGGACTAAGGCCTACATCCTTCTCATTGTGAGAGAAGACCCGACCCTGTAGTGGGTCATTAATGGGTTACTGACAAGGTATCAATCTGAAATTAGAAACCAACCTGAAACCTTGAAATTATTGACCACAATAATTTCAAGGTTTCAGCTTACAACAATAACTGCCAGGCACATGTTTTAAACCCGTAAGTTTCAATCTTACAACAGATAAACTGTTCAACACGCTGCTTCAATGTGGTTCAACTCAGACAAGGTTTGACGACTTTAGTTGTGGTAATAAAAATCAGTTGTACTATAGTTATAATTATAATCAGAGAGACGTCTGAATGTCATCAAAAGTATGACCGCTCTTAGGCTTCAATCCGAAACTAGTGATGTCACCTATTAAACTAACAGCATGAGATGTTAATTTACTTTTTGATCACATTTCTGATAGCCAATCAGTCCTATAAAATCAAAACCAAACGTGCCAGGCCCATGCATCGAAACTCATTCAAACCCGCGCATATTCCGGTCAGTATTCCCGCGTAAACATGGAATCAGCAATATGGCGGCCATTCGGCATGATAGCGGCATAAATTGGCGGCTAATACGGCGTCCACTCACGTGCCGGCAACAAAACACGCTTATCTAATATGCATTGGAGTGTTGCCGCGCAGATGACAACTTGTACGATCGCTAATTCTTTGGGTCGCGGTTTGTTTGTTTTTTATTGGAGCATTGGACGTGCTTCCTGTAACACTGGCTTCTTTTAAAAATGGAATATAGTCGAACGAGATGGGCGTTTGTTTATTTTCACAGATTCCTTTTTTAAATCGCAAAAATGGAACTTTGCTTATAAATATCATCTGTTTGATTTCTTATAGAAGGTGTTTCAGTCATTAGTGTCCTGATTTGAAGAATGTGCTATGAAAGCAATAAAAAAAAATAATCAGAGGGTTGTGATTGTGGGTTCTTAACCTATTGAATGTCCAGTAACTAGACACAATAGTTAAACAATAGCAGTCGGACCACCAGTGGTTCGATGCAAATTAAAAGTTTAATATTGTCTTACCGTCACCAAATAACGTGACGCTGTGGACCAATGAAAGTTGGTGGGTAATTATTTTTATTTTTTTAATAATAATATAAAGCACCCAATATGCACCACCTCAGTCACTTTCAATTTTTGACGAGAAACGTCTTTAAAACCGTTACCATACACTTCAGAAAACCGCACCGTAACGAATTGGTCTATATCGTCTGACCTTAATAACAGTAAGACTATTCATCGTAGAAACATGAATTGAGTATCATTATTAAGCGTATATAGTCAGCTCGCTACTGACATCTTGAGTTTGCATCGGGGCCCGGCGGGGCGGCGGTAAACGACACTGATATAGACGTTTCACCGGCTGTGTACAGCCCCACCCGATTTTGAAATGGTAAAAAAATGACTTCGACATCCAATCTCATGAGGTCTCCTTAATGTAGTGGTACCCTCAGGTTCACTCCCGAATCAGCACCCAAGAAGTGAATTGTTTGAAGGCTGTTAAAGTCAGACCACCCCAAGTTAACAGTACAAGTTCGACGATAGAACAATATCCTGTATGCCAACCCTCAGAACGGCTCACACGCGTGCAAGTTTGATGAGCGTCGTAGAGGGCATATGCCGCCATATTTGTTCTTTCAACTCGTTTAATAGTCGACCCGAACTAAGTTAAGACGTTCGTAGCAATTGTCTACGGTTAATACATTCTATTGAAGCTGGGAGGTAGGGTTGCCTCATACAGCATTAGTGAGAATTGAAAAAAAAAAAAACTGTTTATTGTTCGCTGTAAGATGTAGCCCTTAGTCCACCACGCCGGCCAACTACGGGTTGGTGGACTCCACATACCTTTGAGAACATTTTTTATTAACTTTCAGGCATGCAGGTCCTCACGATGTTTTCCTTCACCGTAACAGCAGGTGATATTAAATTTTATAAAGCGCACATAACTTCCTAAAGCTGCTACCAACTAAAACAAAATTTCAATCATTTACTTTATACATTACGGGTATCATAAAACAATGTTGTTCAAATCGATGTTGATGTTATCGCAACAGGTGTGCAATTAGTTGCGATGCATTGTTACAAATAAACGTCAAATGAAATGGCGGGTTCGTTGTACTGTTTTATGAATAACGTCGATCACTATTCGGTATTTTGGTATTTTAATCAGATAAGCAGTAGTTTAATCGACTTCCAAAAAAGGAGGTTATCAATTCTACATGTGCGTACTTATATAATTTGAACAAATGAAGGACTTTTAGCTAGTATACAAAATTTCAAGTACAAGTTTCGTTCTTTTTGCTTGTTTGCTTGTATTTTATCAAAATCGGTTCGGTAGATTTGTTGATATGAACAGAAACGGGTAACGTTCTGATGTATTGATACAAGGTATGTACGAACAAAATTTTCGTACGAGTAACTTTTGCGAGCGACATGGTAATTAGGACAACGGTTAAGAATTTGGTCCAGAAAGGGATAAAAAGTACTTCCTGTCTACAAAATTTCATTCAAATACTCGTATGTTCAAACGTTCGTTCGTTGGTTGAAAGGGTAACATCCACCCTACCTTTTCCTCACTTTTCTCTCTACTCTTCAACTCCTTACCACCTGGTTGCCTGGAAGAGATCGCTCTTAGCGATAAGGCCGCCATTTGTGCATTGTCCTATAATTGTTTATACTGATTATCTTTTATGTTTAATTCTATCTTTTATGTTGTATGTTGTATGTTTATTTCTGTGTGTGTGCAATAAAGAGTCATACTACTACTACTACAAATATTCATCCGTCCTTACGAAAAGTTGCATTTTACAATACATATCAGGATTATGACTTGGAGCATAGGTACTCGTAAGTTCTCTACAAGCTGGAGTAAATTCCCCCTTAAATTTATCTTACACCTCAGCTTGGAATTATTTAGGACACGAACAGACGACTCAACAGGTAGACAGGATCGTTTACCGTTCAACTTTTAATTCTCTTTGGGAGAATTTTATTTGGCAGTAAAATTTTCACTTAGCCACCCGGTCGGGGCGTTTGGCTTAGTTTCAGTTGGGTTTTGTTAGTTTTGCGAGTGAATGCGACGTGGGAAAGTTGAATGTCCTTCTTGGAAAGGTTAGGATAGCTTTCACATTAGGTCAGGACGCTTCGTTTTGTTTTGATAGGTTGAGGACAATTTTTTCCTGATGTTTTCTGATGTCGTTATTATAATTTCAATTGATGAAATAAACATTTTCGAACATTTTTTTGCATTAAAATAGATTTAAAAAATTGTAGAATATTTTGATATTGAATACACTATTAATGAAAGACGATTTAAAAAAGATCTTATGTTACTCTAATGTTACAGTTTAAGACAAATATTGTTACACACAAACATTTTTATTAAAATTACTAGTTAGCTATTATAGATTTTAATAAAAAATGTACTTGTCCGAACTTTAATAAAATGGCTCATATTATATCTGTATCAATTGCAAAAGTAATTAAACCTTTTCATCTATTAATAAATGTGTCAAACATTTGTATAGGTTATATATTTATATAGTTATATGTTATATATTTATATATTGTTGTAGGTCCTCTCACTAAGAATAACTACCGTACAATAAATTCCCGTATAAAAATGTAAAATCATACAAGTGCCTTCATACCTAATATCAGACTAAGCGAGTCTTCTTCGGCCCAAGTTTTAAATCAGCATTAACACCAATTTTCTTTTGTTACAATAACCAATTTCCTTTTGTTACAGTAGCAGCAATAGCTGCAAGTACCGTACAATAAATTCCCGTACAAAATATGCAAGTGCCTTCATGCAAGTGCCTTCATACCTGATATCAGACTAAGCGAGTCTTCTTTGGCCCAAGTTTTAAATCAGCATTAACACCAATTTCCTTTTGTTACAATAGCCAATTTCCTTTTGTTACAGTAGCAGCAACAGCTGCAAGTTGTGCGAGGTGGCGTTAAAGGTGAAGTCCAAGTGCGATGCGGCGCTAGCGCGGGGCGACCGCGGCGCGCTGGCGGGCTACCGGCACGGGTACGCGGGCGGCGCGTCGTACCACGCGCGCACGCCCGCCGTACCGCTCAACGCCAGTGAGTGCCACACTGTTTACTAATTACAATTTGGCGTTTGGACCTAAGCATATCGAGCCGTTTTTGTTCAAACCCTCTTATTTTATGGTTTATGGTAGAGCGCCAAGAAGACCTATTGGAGGGACCCGAGCGCTCCATAACATACAACGCTGCGGGAGAGCTATATTGTGTAGTCTGTAACCGCACTTTCAAGACAAAGTTTGGTCTAGCAAGTCATATCAGGGCTCACGCTAGACAATAGTAAACCCATACTGCTAGGGTCGCCGTCATCGAAATCGATGAGGAGGACTATATATACTACTTACAATTAATGCTTATTACATGCGCTTTTACTAATTACATGCGTTCACAAAAAAAAAAAATTCTCAAAGGTATGTGAAGTCCACCAACCCGCAGTAGGCCAGCGTGGTGGGCGGCGGCCTACATCCCTCTCGTTGTGAGAGGAGACCCGACCCTGTGGGTCATTAATGGGTTACTGACGACATGCGCCTTTTCGTTGAATTATAGCGGTGATAGCCCAGTGACTTAGAATTCGAATCGACTTTGTAAAAAAAGTTATGTGCGCTTTATAAAATTAAATATCACCTAGTGCTACGGTGAAGGAAAACATCGTGAGGAAACCTTCATGCCTGAGATTTCACAAAAACAAATATTCTCAAAGGTATGTGAAGTCCACCAACCCGCAGTAGGCCAGCGTGGTGGACGGCGGCCTACATCCCTCTCATTACGAGAAGGAGACCCGACCCTGTAGTGGGTCATTAATGGGTTACTGGCATACTGACACATGCGCTTTTGCGCTTCAAAGGGTACGTTAAGTTGTCGGTTTCGCTTGATGTCGAAAGGATAACAGTCGTTAAGCCTTGTTGGCAACCCTCAGTTAGAAATCATCCGACATGGTTTGGTCACTAGCTCGTTTCGACATTAATTTACATTGTAGCACCGCGGTAGAGTACGCATCAGGCTTCCCACTGTTGTGGGGCGAGGGCCGTGCCCAGCAGTGGGGCGGTAAAACTGTTGCATCGGCTGCATCGTTGTCGACGGCCCTATGGGCGGTTTGAAAACATCCAACACGCGTTGTTTGTAAACATGCGTTACGCTCACCAAGTTTTTGGCGATTTTGTTATAGGCGTGTTAATTACCTACTTATTTTTATTTAAGTTGTATTTATATTTGTTTGCAACAATCCGCACACGTGGAACTTGTTTTGGTATGGACCCACCGCTTAGACTCAGCAGCCAACCGTTGTAGAGTCCACGTCACCTTATGATGCTCCGTTTTGGGGCGAGACACGTGTCGTGTAGTATTGGAATAAGTTGTTATGGTATATACCTACTCAGAGAGATAAGGGAGGGTGGTGGGTCCATACCAAAATAAGTTCCACGTGTGCGGATTGTTGCAAAGAAATATAAATACAACTTAAATAACAATGGATTTCCGCAAAGTAACGCCTGATACAATGTATTATACCTACTTATTTTGTTTACACAGATTGTCTATGGAACTTACATTATAATTTGTCTTCTTTTAATATTTTTCTATCTTTATAAAAAATAGGATTTTAACATAAATATAAATTCGAGTATGTTATTGAAAGTGTTTTTCTGTAAAGCGGCTAACTTACCAGTACGAAAAAAGACATATAGCTTCAACAGCTACTAGTATGTTAGGTCGTTCACTATGTCCTCGTCGCTATAAATAAGTATTCTCAGGTTATGAAAACATACAGAATTCTAAATCAAACCGACATTCGCTTCATCAAAGGAAAATCCATTACCGGGAAAATAACTACTTACCCGTATTACCTTATGTAATTTATAAGATTGACATATTTGAATATCAAAGCGCCTTATTAAACCTATATGAGAAATGATTTTATTAGTAATTGAGTAGCAAAACAGCGGGCGAACAGCGGTGATAGCCCAGTGGCTAAGAATTCTACCTATTAATCGACGGGTCCGGGTTCGATTTCCAGTGGCACGCACCAATGACTTTGTAAAAAAGTTATGTGCACGTAAGTAGTTTCATATTTCATTTCACCTCTACTCTAGGTAACGAATTTTACAAGAACGCGCTAAGCGAAGACACTGAACGTGTTAACTTTTAAAATCGATACAGTATCGATACGATGGTTCGAATCGATTTCCAACTCTCAACTCTTACAGGTGACCAGACAATGAAGCGAAGGTAACAAATTATAAACAAAAGCAGCAATCACAGAGTCGGCTCTTGAGTCGCGGCAATAATTATCATTTGTGTTTTTGCCCGGAAGTAGGTCGCGTTCGCTAGGGCTGGTCCTTGATCACGTTCACCACTGATGATGTGGTGTGCCTTTTTAGGGTTCCGTGTGTGAAGACCCTGGAACCTTTTTAAGGGATCTATGATAAGATAGATAATGTTGTAGGGATGGTTATGTAGAAGTCTTATCTACAAAACATTCCCCAGAAATCTAGTTTGATCTGTAAGCGTTTTTTTCTGGTACCTACGTACGAGTACGTAAGTTCGGTACGATTACTATACGAAACTGCGCAAGTTCATGCTCAAGGTAGTGGTGTTGCTAGACAACGGTGACCACTTACCAAACGGTGGCCCCTTTGATTGGTTGTCTAATTTTCTCGTACAAAAATTATCTTTTCTAAATGTGTCTTAGAGTACTCTAACCGAGTTTTAGAGTATCCTAAACAAGTTTTAGAGTATACCTTTAGCCCATCAGACTCGAGGCATTTTGGTTAATGGACTCGATAATAGTAGGCTAGCTGTAATATATGAAGCCAGTGGTCCCATATTCCAATCGACGTAGACAAACGGCGTTCACGCAATATCGCACATTCCGTCGCCGCCGTTTGGCCTCGGAATGCTCTAACAGAGACATTCGTCTTCATAAGGATGGTATTGATGTTTTTGTACACTGTTTAGAATACTGATAAATTAATAGCAAGGCATTATAAGCTTTTGGTATCTTTGTGTCGTCCGCAGCAAGCCCTTTCATTTGATACCCATATCGTAGGAGTTCATAAATAATAACAAGTTCACTATTTTGGAATGGACGCCATATTGAATTTAGAATGACGTCACTAAGATAATCATGCATTTTTATCCAAACTAAATGACTTTACAAAATTTTATCTTAATGGGTTAAGAAAACATGCTTTAAAAGTGAGTTTTGATAAGAGATGACTGGAAGAAGGCTGGAAGACTGGCCAAATTAAGGGCAATTAAAGAATCTGCTCATTTGATGTAGTATTGTAAGAGTAGGTAATAATGTTGCCTTCTTGCCCTTGTGAAATGAAATACATCCCTGTGTGCTATAAACAATTTTCGTTCACTGATAGATGGGAGTCGAAACTAACTCCCAAACCGCCAGTGTTGGTCAAAGTTCTTTCAGACAGTTTCGTCCACATAATACGCGACATAAAGACCACATATCTCCATAAAAGACTCAATTTATTGAGCCCGACTCCCTCCAGAGAGCCCATCGTCAAACGTCACCTAGTTTCCCTGTGTGGGTTTTTTTAAGAGATCACTTTGAACTGTTTTTCGATTACGTTTTTCTATTTTCAGCTTCGGTGCTTAGTTGAGAAGTAGTGTCAACATATTTAGTCATAGGAAACGGTGCTCAGTTTTTAATGAATTGCTCCGACGTATCCAAAGAGCGTTTTCGTTCTTTAAGTGGTTGAGACATAGCTCGTCCGGGGTACCATAATGCCAGCCTCTTAACAGTGGCGTAACTATAGGGTGGCAGGGTTGGAAAATGACACGGGCCCCGCCTAAGAGGTACCTCAAAAGCCCGGGGGCCCAGAAGAAAGATTACCAAAACGAATAAGCAATGTCTAATTTTAACACTAGAATGACGGAATTTTACGTACACATCAAACGGCAGCCGGTCAAAATGACTATACTTATATGTGTTGAAATGCCGCGGTGGCTTATATTTAAAAAAAGAACTGGGGGCCCCATTTAATGAATTTTCCAAGGGCCCCGGATGGTATAGTTACGCCACTGCCTCTTAACCCGGCGTAAAGCAGCATGTTCCTCATCTCTTATGGTTGCCGGGGATACTTTATTTGAGGCGAACACCTTAGTCGTCATGAGTAGAGCACCCGCATACAACCTCAGATAGGACTTTGTTCTCTATTTGAGGTTGGATGCAGGCGTCCAAGGGCTGCAGTGACTACGTAACATCAGGTAGCCTGCATGCCCTTTACTACTCAAGTACAATATTAAAGAAAATTGATCTGAGAAATCTAAACTAGGTAACTCGATACATGTAATCACGTTACCACCTGGTACTAAATTTTCCATTGATACGAGTAGCAACAGCGTACACATATATTAAACTTCTGTGGCAAAAACGTTGCGGTGTGAATACACCAATTCCCATTACCGTACTGGAATGTCGCACTAGCATTTAACGAACGCACGCCTCGGTGTGAGTGGCGGAATGTTTGTTGTATGGCTCTGTTTTGTTAGTATTGCCATCTTCCTTGTCCGATTTCTAACAAGATTTATTTATGATGAAGAAGTCATAAGAACCTAAAAATTACTTTGCTAAAGAGTTTGCGGTGACAGTCGATAGAACCTCGGATTATTCTCGGGTTAAATATAAGAAAGCGGCGATAGCCTAGTGAGCTTAGAATTCGGCCTCTTTTTCGAGGGGTCCGCGTTCGAACCTCAGTGGCACACACCAATGACTAATTAAAAAGTTATGTGCACCATAAAATCAAATATCATGTTGTAACAGTGAAGGAAAACATCGTGATTACATTTGCATGCTTGAGGGTGGAGAGGGCTGCGACCCTTTTATGGCCCACCGTTGGGCATGGCTCTCTCCCCACAACAGGAGGAGGCCTGGACCACGCTGCTCCAATGCGGATTGGTGCTCAAAGTTCGACTTGTATCAGCGCTGTGGAGTAAAGCCCTCATGCTTTCTTCCCACGCGTGGGCCACACCTAAATATATTAACCAAAATGCTGAACATATTAAATGATGATCAGAACAGTAACTAGACCTTTGGCCACCGAATTTATATTTAATCACAAACTTGGGACCCATTTCTGAACTCTCGCACACAGGTACATTTGCATATTATTTGCATGGAGCCACCGATGCTTTTGAACTAATATTAAGTTATAAGCAAGGCACTGTATCAATAAATATATTAATATTTATAGGCATGTAAATTTTGGTAAGTTTCGGGAGGAGGCAACCTAAATGGAAAATCGGCTGCAAATAAAAAAAAAACTAACACAATTATGAATTTTGTAAGATTAGAGCATTACCTAACTTACCGTGCGATTAAATGTAGGTAAGCGTTCTAGATTTTAATAGATACGTAAAATATGCATAAAATACGTGCAGCGTGACTATTAATATTTTATGTGTTCTTGTGTAACGGTAGTAATGTGAGATTTTAATTTAAAAACCTTTAAATATCCTATAAGAAAGTTTAAAGAGAAAGTTGTAGCTAAATTTTCAAATTTTTAGCTCAAATAGTGTCATTTTTTTCTTATTTCCAAATATGGAAAATTTTGTTGTCAAAATTTATTTTAATGATCTCATTAAACGATTGTTTCAGAGATTCCGGAACTTATACAAAAAAAAACAATAACTTACCATAAGTAAAGTGTATTTTTCCCCTCTTACTTTATTACCACTTGTTAATTGCCACTTCTTAACTACTTCACTCTCCTGTAAGTCACATAGTCCAGTCAGTTTGAACATTTAATTCACAATAATTCCAAAAGTTTTCAAATTTTGATGTAAGGTCGGGAATGGTATTAAAACAAACTATAAAATTTTGCAACCTGTTCTGCGGTCCGGAACATTGTTAAAATTGCAATTAAATTAATTTTTGCTATATGGTCGTGAAAAAAATTCCAAAAGTTCTGCAAACTTGGAGTGGTGTTAAATATATTATTTTACATCACGTGTCAAATTTGCAACCAATTTAAGTGTACGGAACATTTTTTTTTATTAAAAATTAATGTTTTTCTTTATTAAACTGAAGGAAAACGTTCCAAAAGTTCTGCAAATTTGACAGATATATCGGAAAAATATACCGAACGATTGTATAAATTTGCAACCTTTTACGTTGACCGGAACATATTTATTTATAATTCTTTTTAATTCGTGGTCATTTTTTCGCGTAAGGTGGTCTCGGAATAATTACAAAAGTTTTGAAACTTGGTTGCAAACTTCGAAAACATCTATTCTGATGCATTTGCAAATTTGCAACCTCATACGCGATCCGGAACTTAATGCAATTTGCAAAAATGTAATAAGGTGATAAAATAAAAAAATTACATTTTTGCAAATTGCATAAAGTTCCGGTATATCTGTTCCGATATATCTGTCAAATTTGCAGAACTTTTGGAATTTTTTTCACGACCATATAGCAAAAATTAATTTAATTGCAATTTTAGCAATGTTCCGGACTGCGGACAAGGTTGCAAAATGAGATTTATTGTCGTCCCAATGTACCATTCACTTGACCGAAGTTTGAAAACTTTTGGAATTATTGTTAAATTTTCGATTTTGAATGTTCAAAATGACTGGACTAACATGTGAAAATACCCTTTGTTTACCCAACACAAGGCGAAGAGGTGAAAAATATTGGAACGCTACATTTCCTTACTTTTAGCAACTAAGCGAATCTTACCGCACAGATCTCTCCTAAAATAGGGTTCTCTGAACACTCGTCTAGTTTACAAGGAAAAACACCACTGATCGATATTACAGGATAATATTAGGCAAGCGAGATAACCTCAAACTTGCCTCAAACATCAATCAAGTTGCCACAAAAAGCCGCTCCCGCTGAAAGGAAGCGCGTCCCATCAGACGAAAATAGTCGTAAATCAAAGTGGTTTATGATTTATAATCCCGTGCGCATGTCACGGAGTTAGGGCATAGTGATTATCGCAGACATTTCGTCTTGTAATGGTCCCTGAGCCGGGCGCAAATTTTGTCAACTATTTCCTCCCGGACGATAACTCATGCAAGCGCATGTAAAACGAAGAAGTAAGAAGTCTAGTGACCGTCAGCGTTGGCTCTATAGATGAGCGTTGAGCAGCGGCAGCTTCAAAGTATGTGGAAAAATAAATATTTTAGTAACTAGCCAGATGACGCTTTTGTTTGTTTACGGTACAAAAATCACTGGAAACAAATATAATATTTGTCATATTTGTATGACCAGCAGACTTATAATCCAAGACATAATAAACGTTTTTTTACTATATTGGGCAAGCTGAAACTTAAAAAAAGTTTCAATAGAAATGAACAAAAAATATTTTTAAATGCTTCGAAGATCTCAGCCACGGAGTCACAGCTGACGATCACCAGGCTTCTTAGTTCTACTTTCTTAAGCATTCATTCAAGCGGTGATAGCTCAGTGGCTTAGAATTCGACCTCGAATCGAGGGGTCCAGGTTCGAATCCCAGTGGCACGCACCAATGACTATGTGAAAAAGTTATGTGCGCTTTATAAAATTAAATATCACCTGCTGTTACGGTGAAGGATAACATCGTGAGGAAACCTGCATGCCTGTGAGTTCACAAAAAAATGTTCTCAAAGGCATGTGAAGTCCACCAACCCGCAGTAGGCTAGCGTGGTGGACTAAGGCCTACATCCCTCTCATTGCGAGAGGAGACCCGACCCTGTAGTGGGTCATTAATGGGTTACTGACAAGCATTCTATAAATTATGGGCTTGGAGGAAATTAATGACAAAAACCGTCCCTGGCTTACGTACCACAAGTAAACAATTAAAATGATAAGGGAGAAAAATAATGCAGAAATATTTTAAAATCTTATTTTCATAATATTTTACAAAGAAATATGTAGGTATCCGTAATAGCATAATTTACATTAATGACATGAATTATAAAATTAAAGAAACGTGCAACATACTTTGATAAAGGTTACCATTAATACAAATATAAAAACCCCTTTACGTAACTAAAGGAGTACATGACACCACCAGTAGTTAATAACGGTAGCGGTGATAATACTATACATACTCACAATCCAAATACACGCTCGTTCTGTTTGCGTCCAACCCGTCAGCTATTCTCTCACCGAGATGCGGATCAATGATGGTGAAGTATTTGATCGCTCGTTCTTGAAGGAACTCCGCCACCGGTCCCAAACTGTACAGAATGTTCTCGATCATTCTACCCCTTTCTGCGGGCGTCAGGCCATTTTTGTACAACTCGGACGCTTGTTCGAAAGTGTTGGGTTCATCTTGATAGATATCCAAAAGAGACACCTTGTCCTTATCGATGTACGGAATGGGACCGTGGAAGGAGTTAGGGTAGTAGTTCGGTATGTCTTTCTCATTATCCTTGACTGGTGGTCTGCCATCTCGATTGTAGGGCAACGTTCGGGCTATTGGACAGTTAACGGCGATCTTATTATGGTTAGCCCCAAGGCGATAGTACTGGGCGTCTCGGTACGCTAACCGACGTGCTTCGAACATCTTGTCGGGACTTCCCAAGATACCAGGTACTAAGTTAGCTGGATTGTAGGCGAGCTGCTCGATTTCAGCGAAATAGTTAGTGGGGTTCCGGTTTAACACGAGTCTTCCGAATGGATGTAAGGGATACCGGTCTAGCGGCAACACCTTAGTTGTGTCAAAAACATCGAAGCCGGCATTTTTTACGTCGTCCAGAGTCAGTATTTGCAAGCTGGCGGACCAAGTAGGGAAATTCCCGCTAGCGATGTCTTTGTACAGCTTTCGTGTAGCGTAGTCTGGATCGACTGCTCCGATTTTCGCCGCATCCTCCGACGTCAGTCCTTTTATACCGTCATCGGGGTAGAAATGGAACCTCACGAAATGTTTTTCACCTTTATCATTGACCATTTCGAACGTGTGAATGCCGAATCCTGGCATGTGATTGTAGCCGGCTGGAATGCCTCGGTCGGAGAAAATCAACATGAAAAAGTGGAGACTCGCCGGTTGCAGTGTAACGAAGTCCCAGAGCATGTTTCCGTCGAACAAATTGGTGGCGGGGTTCCGTTTCTGCGATCGCACGAACGTGGTGAAAAGTACAGGGTCTTTGATGGCGAAAATTGGTGTGTCTAATCCGACCATGTCGAAATTTCCATCTTCCGTGTAGAATTTGATGGCGAAGCCTCTGGGTTCTCTCCTGGTGTCAGTGCCTCCCTTTTCGATTATCACAGGGGAAAATCTGGCTGCTATCGGCGTCCTCTTCCCGATTTTGTTGAACAGTTTGGCTTTGCAAATGTGTGTGATGTCGTGTGTTACTTCGAAGTAGCCGAAGGCTCCTCCGGCCTTGGCGTGGACGACACGCTCCGGGATCCTCTCTCGTACAAGATGAGTCAAGGAGTCCATGAAGTAGTCATTGTAGATTAAAGGTGAGTTTAACGTCACTGTTGCATCTTTGTACTCGATTGGCGCCCCTGCACTTGTGGTCATTATTCCGATTGGACCCTGAAAGAGAAAAAAAGAAAGAAATATACACGTAGGAAGAAAACAAAAAATGCTAATTAAAATAACTGTCTTAGTTCTTTTCCATTTTCCAGTTAGCTATCGCTAACATAGTATAATTTTTGACAAAACTAATCCTGAATTAGATTTTGGATTATGTGCATGGGAACTTGTTTATTATTCTTATATTTCAAGAATACAAATTTAAATTATTGTAGAATTAAAGTAAAAAATTAAAAGCAAATCGTTTCGTTTCGACTGTTACCAATTTGTGCGTGTGTGTGTCACAGATAATAATATGATGAAATCTAAGTCTAATTGAATGAACCTGTATTTTAATAAACTGTATGTAAATTTGGAATATTGAATTAAACATTTTTCATAGCGAGGCTTTTAAGAATCTCATACAAATCTTATAAAAATTTTAATTTTTTATAACTGGTAATGGTAAAGTAACCTATCCACTATATTGTCTAACTATTACTACCTCTAATCACTCAATAATAATTATTATAGATACAAATTGCGGTAAAGTTAAGTAATGCCAATATCGGAGCACAGACGCGCGTGACGACGCTTCTTATCTAGAGAATGGACTAACTAGAAAGAAAGAAAAAGAGTTTCTTTAGATACTAGTCTACAATATAATAATATTGAATAGTTTTCTATGGTCAAATAGTGGCATAAAATGCGCTTTGAGGATTTAGGTATGTGGGAATTAAATAAATAATACAATGTAGACAATTCGATTTAATTAAGTTTATTTTCCATTTAAATCGAATCGTGTACATTTTAGATCTTCGAAGCAGTGTCCACGAAAAATTCTTTGATTGGTTGACTAATTAAAGTCGTAGTAGGTACTACTACTTACCGCAGTACGATCCTTGAAATCTATGATTTGATTCGCCGGGTCGCTCGGGTCTATACCAGCCACAGCTGTTAATGACACCAACACCAGCACTTTTAACATTTTCACTAAGAATTTAATAACCTGCGAATATTCCTATATTATCCTAGAAAAGAAAAATTGAATATTTTACCTAAATATCTTGACTTACATAAGAATTAAAGTCAGTATTAACTTTTAACTTTTCTCTGGTTATATTTTAGATAAAATATAATTTATAAAATGTTGTATATTGTTATGATTGTTTTATGAACTCTCACTATTACATTTTTTATTATTGGTTCAATTGTGTTCGTGTAATAATTACGTTCTTTTATTTACATATTTTTATTTAGTAGATACTTTACATACACATCTATCACTTATTGTTAATTATATTCGAAAAACTAATTTTATTTCATTTGTTTCAATTTATTTAATAATTGCGTTTTTAAATTGATTAATTTAAAAACTTTTTTATCGTTACGTGCGCTACTCGTACAGGTATCACTTATTGGAACACGACCATAAATATCTAAATCTAAAGCTAGCGTGAATTATTTAAATTTTAATTATCAGAAAAGTCACATATTAAAACTGATTTACTACAAAGTTGAAATAAGAATTTAAGTAATTTTCCACTTGAAAACTGATTTACTACAACAAGGATTTTAGTTTTTTTTTTTCATTTAACAAACTACTAAATAATATCGCTTACTTAAGGCATTTGCAGCCTGGCTATTTGTTTGAACACTGGATTTAAAATGTTACTAGAACTCTTACACCTTTCTCGGTTAAATAAGGTAAGTGCTTTATCGCCGGCCATATGGTAATGAGCGATAACATCAATCGTATAGTGTGCAGTCTTAATGTTATTAAAAAAGGAAGTTGTTGGTTTCGTTATATAATGCACTTGCAGGTGTCAATAATAAGTAAAAGTAGTTATGGAACATGAACGGCATTTGAGGTCACCCGGTGGTCCTTTCGCTTGTTTGTCTGGTTGTTTATGTATAAAAACTTAATTCTAGGTATTGAATCTACTTACCGCACCGGAAAGTACCTACCTACCTACTTTGAATTTGTTGAGGTTTTCCGCTGTCGCTTACCAATTAATTTTATGTGGCCTAGATGCGTGTGTAATGTCTTCATTAATTTAATATTTACTTAAGAAATATTTATGAAATATACTTAACTTTACTTAATACTATCGGTAACATTGAATTTTTTTGATAATTTTAAACCACAGAATAAATAAATGAATTTAACTTTTTGCTTTTAAAATTTGGAAACCATAGCCAAACAACAGTCAGAGAAATAGATATCCTTTTTTATTCAAGTAAATATAAATTGAAATTTTCACGTTATCAACGTTTTAAGGTGATTCAAAGTTACTCACAAATTTTCAAAGTTATCCAAGTCGACGTAGGTACTTAATTTCGGTAACACTTAAAAATGCACCAACAGTAACAGATATGCCAAGGAATTTACACATAAATCATCGATTCGTTTTAGGAACTGTTTCATTATGATAACAACCGGTATCAATTAACGTTTGAATTGTTTTGTTCGTGGTCATGTGACATAAGTTTTATAAAAACTGTAACGGTGAAGGAAAACGTTGTGAGGAAACTTTTATGCCCGAGAATTTACCATTATTTTCTCAAAGGCATATGGAGACGGAGCAATAGGAAGCCGTAATAGACCAACAGAATTACGAAAAAATTGTGCAGTTCCGAGAATATTACATACACACGTGTCGAGGTTATCACCTCTTTTGAAGTCGGTAATAATAGCCGAGTAATACTCGCTCCTGTTCTGACCGTTACTTGTACACTATAAATAAATCACAACATTTGCACATCATTTTCTAGCGTGAACATTGAAATAGAACTGGTTTCGTTCGTTATCACGATTTTAATATTAATTATTAATTTTATGATGAAGGTGATTAAAACATGCACACAATACCCGACGTGTGCATAAAGTTTGCATTTTCTGCTTGTTATATTAAAATTATGTATGGATTACTATGTCTTACCCTGTGTCCTAATTGCCACGTCGCCTGCAATAAGTTGGTTGTACGACAACCTCGTTGCATACATTTGTCGCATGTCGGTGCGTGTTTCAATTAGGACAGCTCCAAAGAGCCCTGTGGTTACATTTTCTCGTGTTGGTTGGTTGGTGGGTTTGTCAGTAACCCATTAATGACCCACTACAGGGTCGGGTCTCCTCTCACAATGAGAGGGATGTAGGCCGCTGTCCACCACGCTGGCCTACTGCGGATTGGTGGACTTCACATACCTTTTGAGAACAGTTTTTTGTAAACTCTCAGGCATGCAGGTTTCCTCACGATGTTTTCCTTCACCGTAACAGCAGGTGATATTTAATTATATAAAGCGCACATAACTTTTTTAAGAAGGTTATTGATGCGTAGGTACCACTGGGATTCGAACTTGGACCCTTCTAGTAAGAGGCCTTCATAGTTATCTAGATACATAACTGAACAGTAAAATGAAAAAATGAATGCGAGGTTAGATACGCAATAACAATTTAGTTCAATGCGATAAAGTTCAAGATCACCTAAGAGATCAATCACAGATCAATTTAAATAGTCTATTTATGAAAAATAAAAATAAGTAATGAGACGTAAAAGTATGAAATCAGGTTTCAATGAAAAGTCTATAGATAAGTGTGGTCGTTGAGCAATACAAAATTATAATAAGAAAAATAAATAAAAACCTACATCGCATATCGAACTAGATAATAATATCACGTTTGCAGTTGTACACAGCGATGACGAAATAGTATGATACAATATTTACAGACTTCGTCTTTGGTATTAAAGGTCCCAGTATTCGTGTGATTCTGTTCTATTTGAGGCCAGCCCTTCAGCTATTCTGCTCCCTAAATCAGGATGGACAATTTTGAAGAACTTCACCGCTCGGTCTTTAAGGAAATCTGTCGCTGGTCCCAAACTGTAAAGAATATTCTCCACTAATCTACTCCTTTCTTCGGGCGTCATCTCATTAGAGTACAAATCAGCTGCTTGTTCGAAGTTGTTAGGCTCGTCTTGGTATATCTCTAGTAAAGATGGGCGGTCCTTGTCAATGTATGCAACTGGACCATTAAAAGAGTTAGGATAGAAGTTCGGTACATCCCTCCCGTTGTCTTTTAGTGGTGGGACACCATCACGATTGTATGCGAGAACTTGAGCTTGGATCGGGCAGTTCACTGGTATGTTATTGAAGTTTGCTCCAAGACGGTAGTACTGCGCGTCTCGGTAGGCTAAACGACGGGCTTCGAACACCTTGTCTGGTCCTCCGAGTATACCTGGCACAAGGTTTGCAGGACTGAAAGCTAACTGTTCAATTTCAGCGAAGTAGTTTATGGGATTCTTGTTCAGAACAAAACGACCGAGTGGATGCAAGGGATAGCGGTCCAGTGGTAGGACTTTTGTTACATCGAAAACATCAAATCCAGCGTGTTTTACATCATCCAATGACAAAATTTGTACGCTGACTTGCCAGCTAGGGAATTCACCGTTGCTTATCGCTCTGTACAAGTCTCTTGTCGCGTAATCAGGATCGACTGCTGCGATCTTCCTTGCATCGTTTTCCCTTAAATTCTTGATACCGGCATCCGGATAAAAGTGAAATCTGACAAAGCTCTTCTCTCCACTCTCGTTGTGAACTTCGTATGTGTGTATACCGAAACCAGGCATGTGTCTGTACCCATCAGGGATACCACGATCACCAAATACCAATAGGAACATGTGGATGCCTTCGGGTTGCAGAGTCAAGAAGTCCCAGAACATGTTTCCATCGATTAAATTGGTAGCAGGATTTCGTTTTTGAGCTCTTACGAAGGCAGTGAACAGCAAGGGATCCTTGTAAACGTACATGGGAGTATTGAATCCGACGATATCGAAGTTACCGTCTTCTGTGTAGAATTTGACTGCGAAGCCTCTGGCGTCTCTAGAAGTGTCGATCCCGCCCCGTTCGACCACGACTGGTGAAAACCTCGCTGCTACAGGTGTCTTCTTGCCGACTCCTCTGAAGAGTTTGGCTTTGCAGATGTGAGATATGTCGTGTGTGGTCTCGAAGTAACCGAAGGCGCCGCCAGCTTTCGCGTGGACCACCCGTTCTGGGATTCTCTCTCTCACGAGGTGTGTAAGCGAGTCCATGAAGTATTCGTTGAAAATTAGGTTTCTGTTCAGAGTTACTCTTGCGTCTTTGTACTCGATTGGTGCTCCTGCGCTCGTCGTCATCACTCCGATGGGTCTCTGCAAAGATTAAGGGTGCATAATTACTTACATAGTATGATGGTATTTTTTGGGTTGTAGAAATATAATATTATTCTCCACCAATCTACATTCGAGCAGCGTGTTGGAGTATGCTACGCCTCCACTTGTTGTGGGAAGAGACCCGTGCCCACCAGTGGGCTATGAAAGAGTTGCCAATATTATAGTGTGTCATAAGAGGTTCGGGGCAAAGTCTTCTCTTATGATTGAGTTAATCATATCATTATGATTTAATTCTAATTACATTATTGTCACATTTGACAGTTTTGGTGATCAGTAAAGTTAAATGTTATCAATATGATGTTCAAATGGAGTTTCATTGGCTGCCAACTGCCGTCATGTATGAATTTGGTTGCTTTTGAAAGTTTGACATATTGTATGTCAATTGGATTGTTTGATAATGACGTCATAATGGCAAGTTAAATAGGTTTTGGTCGTGCTTAAATTTTAATGTGGGTTCATGGGCTGCAGTGACCATTTCACATTGTGTGGGTATAGGCTACACACTCGATTGCTTCTTCTATCTACGAGTATGTATCGACCACGATTTACAACACTTTCATTCTCGTTAGTCACAAGTAAATATACTAACGTATAGCGTTATGTAATGTGAAGTAATCTGTCTGTGTGTATTGAAGCCATTACAAAGTAATCTAGTAACTAGGTCTTAGCCGATACTACGCGATTGTAAGAACCGAATCAACTTACAGCAGCGTAATTTAGACTTATGGCTTTATTGCTGTTATTGGAAGAAATTAGAAATTGGCATTGGTTGTAAAATAAGCATAATCAGCTCGTCTTGTAAACTATGGATATCTAAGTCGAACGCTGGGAGTTTTTCTCCACCCGCTTTTTCCTCCTGGTTTACGATTGCCTGAGGGCGCCTCGGGGCACCGAAAGCGGATGTAAGAAATATTTCGTAATATTTTATTATGTATGACGTTCATTAAGTGTGCACAACTCTCTTCATTAAGTGTGTACCCGAGAATGAATAAAAGACTTTGATATTTGATTTTTTTGAACTAGAAAACAAAGTAAGAACTATCTATAGTCGTAATAGAGGTGCTTTGCTACTCCTGAGAACTAAGACGTTCGCTTCAAATAAAGTATTTTCGGCATCCATATCTACCCAACTGAAACACAAAACATGAAGTATATGCTTCAGGGGGGTTACTACAAACTCCTAAAACCATCGTAAAGCAATGATGTTTTGTTTTAATTTAAAACATGATGTTTTATTTTAATTTAAAACAAAACAAAATTGCTTTATGATGGTTTTAGGAGTTTGTAGTAACCCCGCTAACCCCCCAGGTCTAAACGGTCTACGCAGTCGCAACATCGGCAACACAATACATGTTTCATGAACAGCTTTATGATGGTTTTAGGAGTTTGTACTAACCCCCCAGGACGTGTTGAGAGGGTGACGGTAAGATACCAGTATGTATGTACTTTCCCGGGTTAACTACTATGTCTCTACCACCTAGAGAATGACTGTTTTTTATTAACTTTTTTGGCTAATCGGTATTGAAAGTAGGCTATGTTCTGGTCTGACACCTGTGTACTTTAGCCGTAACAAAAACAAAATTATGATCTAAGACGTGTGCCAACGGACCTTGGGTTATGTTTTTGAAATTAAAACGAAATGCTGGTCTTGAGTAATGGCTGAGTTACCTACCGTGACGTAAAAGTAACTGTGTCTACGGCCTTCTTTGTGTCGGGTTTATTAATACAATATTAATTGTGATTTAATGTTTATGACAAATGGTATGCAATTCATAGACATGCCTTTTGCACGCAAGGAATAATTGGCTTTAACCAAATTTTTAACTATTCTATATTTTGAACTAAAAACTACTATGAAATATCATCAATTTACTTCGCATTTTCACGTTATAACTCCTGCTAATTAATTAACACTAATTTGAATGATAATTAAATTAAGCCTTTTAGGTCGTTAAATAATTATGTTCTAATTTATAGATACACATAATTTTATGATGCAATATGCATATTAAATTAACGCATGGCGCCTCTAAGTGCGTGTAATATTTTGTTTAATGAATTGTTATTTTCTGTTACTTTACTTTAATTACGAAAAAGTTAGCAATATCGGGCGCGGTCAGTAGGTACCTACCGGATATGTGATCGCTAGTGGTGAATTACATTACTCGGAGGGCACGTTAAGCCGTCGGTCCCGGTTGTTTTCGATCAGATAGCACTGCTAAAATATTGGTCTTAGGTTAAAATTTATAGGTAACAGAATTGTAGGAAATTAAATTCCAAACAACTTTGGTAATGACCTATTTTCGCGTAAAATTGAGAATAAACGATTTATTCAATAAACAAAAATTCAACCTCAAATTGCAGACGCCGCAACGGGGTAAGAGTCCCGAGACTCAAAACGTAGACTGCCAGTGACCTCCAGGTTTTCGGAAGAAAACTGCTACGTATAATTTTTTCGATGTCCGTTTTTGATCTAATTCGACTGGCCTTATGGCTAGGCCCAATATAGGAACACATGTCAATATTGTCAATATTGTGTATATTAAGTAGATTCACGAAAACCTAATTGCACTCCGGGAGTGCCGGCAGAAGTAAAAACTTATGTGTTTTCTTGGTGATTGGAACGACAGTTCAATTAAAACACAATTGAGTTTCTCTGTAAGAAAAGAAACGACATTTAAAGCATTAAATGACGTTTAATAATCGCAATGTCGAATCCAAAATCACAATAATTTTATAATATGTATTTATCTTTTTCTATAACAAAATACACTGATTATTTATGAATGTTTCCATTTGACAGTTTTCCATAGTTACTTTGATTTTCTATATGCTTAAAGCTGAGTCTCGTTTCGGTGTCGCGAGTTCAGAGATTTTATCTCATCTAAAAATATGCGGACCGCGCTAAAAGAAGTGTACACTTCAAAATTTTCTTACCCCAGTCTTCTGTTTAAAATCGACGATCTGGTTCGCGGGATCATTCTGCTGTTTCGCAGCAACAGCGGCGACCACTAGCAACACCACTATCATTTCCACTGATCAACAAATATTCACGATCGTTTAGCAAACTGTCAACAGTCCACCAATTTCTTTGGACTCTAGTTTTATAATGTTCTAAATGGAGCGACCTCGTTTCTCATCGATTTGGGTGCTTGTTGTATTGATAGCGATGAGCGATAGTGAAGCGATCAATCTGAGTCTCACTACCAACCTGACAGCAAAAGTACTGTGAGAGTTAGTCAGTAATTAGTTCACTATTCGACGAACTGTTGCGGTAAGCATGTTAGTTGGTGCTATGCTGTGAGATTGAACACTATCGTCCGAACGGTAAACGTCAGTTGTTAGTATGTTGTATGTCAGTCCGTTCGATATCTTCCCATACTAATGGCAGTCCGATACGATTACTATATGAAACTGCGTAAGTTGATGCTCAATGCACAAGTGTCTCAGTGTTCGATAAATGAGAATGGGTAAATGAAATTTTTGTTCCTGTCCAATGTGTGTGTGTAATTTCATCCTTCGTTTTATTATTCAACTGAGTTCAACTACACCAAAACTGTAAACAGAAATCTAGTGAGAGCCGTCAAAACTTGATGTGGTAGTGACATGGTGTTTAAGTTTGTGACACAGAAATATCATCAAGAAGGCAAAAAACATTCAGGTTTAAAATACATACCTTTCAATTAAATTTACATTTTGTGTTACTGCAACTTTCTTCTTTTCACTGGTTAACTGAATTTTCGCTAAGTTTCAACTCGCGCTTAGTAGAACCTGTCCAAATTGTTGCAAAACAATTGTTCAGTCTATAAAAAATCGATCAATTTTTACTCTTTGGGGCAGCGATCATTGTATATACATTTGTTCTAATGTCATAACCGTTCCGAGTCACCAGTTGCATATTCATAGTATTTCGTAGCTATTTGACTGAATAATGAGAACTATGAATCTGTAGTTTCGGCTTCAAAGTACATATGTATGTACTATTACACAGGTATTAGGTGTTATTATGGGTATCCTATATTTCCTATCCTGCTAATATTACAAACTAGACTGTGCCCGCGGCTTCGCCCGCGTGGTTTTTAGAACTTGGCGCAAAGAAAGATAAATAGTCCTTTATGTTGATCCAGGTTATGATCTATCTGTGTACCAAATTTCATCCAAATCTGTTCAGCCGATTTTGCGTGAAAGAGTAACAAACATCCATCCATACTCACAAACATTGACATTTATATATTTTTTTAATTTACGATACTGAAATACCCTCATAATCCGTCCCTTTTATTTAAGTTAAAGGTGTGTTTGCTGAAGATACATTTTTAGGCGACAATTTTACCAACAACCACAAATAGGACTTCGGATAATCGAGTTTTAATTCGACTCACAATAAGTATACCTATACCTAATACTTAATTTTTATCTAGAATTAAGGGGGGAATTAAGACTACATCCTATTTAACCAAGGTTGCAATTATTACTATGAGAGATTAAGGTAGGTATATTTGCATAGGTACCTGAAAAGGTAATTGTATTGATGAATGTATTGATCAAATGTTTCAAAAAAACTTAAACAAACCCATATTCGTGCAATTAAACGTTTCGCTTTAAGAATCGCTTTAAAATTATCTAAAAAGTATTCTAGTAACTCTCGAACCCTCTAGAATATTATAGATCACATTTCTAACACCATCAGCGGTTCTGTCAAAACTCAAATGCACCAGTCAGTTCTCTCCAATCGGCTCTGTCAATAGTTTGATCAATATGAATTGAATTGCTTACTGCAATGTAAGATAGAATGTTCTACAGGGGAGTCTTTGTACTTATCAGTGCGTGATCGGATAACTTATCTTTTGAAAGTTGAGCTAAAACTACCAGTATTATAATAGTAAGATATATATATAATATCTACAAGATATAGAAAATAAGATGTTACAAAAATTATAATAAGTTAAGAACAGTCTACCCTATGCGGGCATACAATAATTATGTCTTAAATAACTAGTGCTTAATTTTATATTATAAGTATGACATATAAGTAGCTTAATACTTATACTTAGTTGATTTACATCATGATTCTCTAAATCGACTTATGGCACATGCTTGAAACCCTTAATTGATGCCAAATATTCATCTGTGGTCGTCTTCCCTTTGATCCTTTATTTTCCAGTCCAAATAAGACTGATTTTTTGGTTTATGGATAGTAAAGAAAGGGGAGAATGAATTGACACATTGGTTGGTACTGATTGAATTGAAGATTATGTTTTCATATTTACTATAGGAATTCGAAATCATCAAATTAATTAAATACTAAAATAAAAAAATATTAGAATTTTAAACTTCTTACATCAAATTTTATTATACGATTACCTAGTAGACGATTCGAAGCGATTCCACGCTGATAAATGTGGAAACTCTCGCAGTCTTAGAACGAAATTAATGTTAATGTGATTAGACTGAGTTTTGCGTCTGAAAACATCAGCTAATGCTAGTTCATTATTTATCTTTGTAAGAAGTTATGCTAATCAAGTAAAGCAGAGAAATAGTGAGGTAGGGTTTATTTTTAACCCCCGATGCAAAAGAAGGAGTGTTATAAGTTAGACGTGTCTGTCTGTTTGTCTGTCTTTCAGTGAAGCGATTTCAATTTAGTTTTTTTTGTATGAAAGGTGAGTTACGGGCGAGTGTTCTCAGACATGTTTGATGAAAATCAGTTGAGTCGTTTTTTACTTTTTAAAGGGAACTCAGGTTATTGCGTCGGGGGTTTTTTAAATTTTAAATTTAACGTTAAGATTATAATTATTACAAGCGTTTTTATGGACAAGATCTAAGACGATGTTCGTATAAACAAGATGCTACTTTATAAAAATGTACAGTTGTTTAATACACTTTGTTAGTTCTAACACTTTGAAACACTTTGAAACACTTTGAATCAAATGGCATGGAATGGAATAGGATTGAGGACTAAAACATAACCTTTTATGGCGATAGGGTATTCCTCTACATAAATTCAAATTCAAAAGCTTTTATTCATTATTAGGTACAATTTATGCACACTTAATGAACGTCATACATTTAACATTATACAAACATCCGCTTTGATCGCCCCTCAGGCAAAACGTAGACTAGGAGAAAAAAGCGGGCGGAAAAAAACTCCCAGCACTCTTTTAAAAATAAGTATGAATTAGGTACATAGGTACATAACATAGGTACTACATGTCCCCTTAAGCAGAACCAACCTTTTCAAACATGCCACTAATATGCTCTGAGTACAATCGTCGTTCTGGGTCTATCCTTGATATAGACATCTTCCATGACTCGGGCCTGAAGAAAAATAATTTAAATTTATGTATCTATACCATCTAGTTCGCTTACATGTCGTAAATAATGTAGGTAATTGGCATACACTCTCGTTTTTTTCGTAATGTTATTTTCTGTTTCTCTTTTTCGTAATGTTAATATCGTTCGTAAAATTTCGTGTGTTATGCTGTTGGTATGTCTTATGTAATTAAGAATAAACTCCTTTAAATTTGTCTCCTACTACATCCATGAGAATGCAGAATACGCATCTCACGGCGGGTTATGTGGCCGCTACAATAGAACGTGTGACGTCACCCTATTTCCAGGCGACCTAGAAATATTAAAAAGAATGTATACTTTCACAATTAAAATGCACCTTTTAAGTAAAATAGGAATGAAATGCACCGTGAGGAGGGAGGTGAGAACAGGAAATAACTCCCACCTTAATTATCCCGTTGCGTGAGTGGAGTTTTTTGCCGACCGTTTAGGTTGTAATTAAAAAATTAAAAAGAGATAATGGCATATGGAAAAGGCTGGGTTATATTTCTACCAGCCTTCGATCGGCTTTTTGAAGTCCATTGACATAGGCCTTCAATAAGATAACTAATATCCTAACATTTCGTTTAACTGGAACTAAAGTTAGTGTCTGAACATACATTGTCATGTCAGTACCCATTAATGACCCACTAGAGGGTCGGGTCTCCTCTCACAATGAGAAGGATGTAGGCCTTAGTCCACCACGCTGGCCTACTGCGGGTTGGTGGACATTACCTTACATATTACATTACTTAACATACATTACATACATTACATTACATTACTTACATTACATTATTTACCTTACATTACTTACATTACATTACATTACATTAACATACATTACATTACTTAACATACATTACATACATAAATATATATACGTGTTGACTTGACAACCTGCTTTTTTGAAGTCGATTAAAAATAAAAGTTAATCTTATGCTCTGAATATTAAATAATCAAGTTATCTGTACAAATTCTATCTTTTAAGTATCCGCAAAGAACAAAGCAGTCTAAAAGAAAAGAGGGAAGTTATTACGCAATTATGAGGCTTTCTCTCCCATCCCTCCAGGAAGCTAATTACTCACACAATTTGAAACAAAAGTCAGCGAAACTTTTCATTTTTCTTCCAAACCTTTTAATATTAAAGTCGAATTTGCCTCAAACGCAAAAAAGTAAAACAGCGACGAACGTGCCTCGAATTCAAAGCGAACAAAAAAGAAAAATATTTTTGTGTTTCGACACGAGCCGACCTAACAGTCTTTGTAAACGGAACTGAATTCTATTACAAGCCAATAAGGTCTATTTTAAAATGGGGAAGGCATGGACTGCTCAGATGTTTCCGATGATTAGTTATTGAGTTAAGATCGGAGCATGGTTTATTGTTTGTTTATGGATAAGGCGTCTTTTGTTTCCGATGCTGACCGCCAAAAGGTTTTATGTCATGTGAAGATAATTTGCGGTGATGAGTTTATAGTAGAAAAAAACGTGACAGTTTCGCTGAAGGTCGAATTTTTGAGATGGAACAAGCCTACGATTGCGATGCCACTTGATGTTTACTTCAGGGCATGGACCGATGCATTTATCGTCAACCACGCCAGTAGTCTCATGATTACAAGTTCGTTGCTAGATACAGGCGTCCTACGAACCTTTAGGAGATTCTCATTTAAATCTGAAGAATAGTTTCTACAGGTAAGCCGATCTAACAATAATAATGCATTTAAATACTCGCCATTTTCTAGTCGAACATTTCCCGTTATTTAAAATGATACCTATCTTTTCTCGGAAACTCGTAAGCAATGCAGAAAGTAGTAGCAGAAAATAAGCATTAAAATATTGTACTACTTTTGGTGAGCTGTTAGTGTTCAGTATTCAGAAAGGCAGGACTAACTTACAACCCAAAACAATACTTAATATTGCCTATAAAATTCAAAAGATTTCCGTGACCAAAATGCCCTAATAAAATATCCCAGCTCGAAATATTCTATTAAAATAAACAACAGTAAGTAAAAAGACACGTAAGCTATATGAGCAGTATATCTGAACGTGGCAAAGCCGATAGTCGCGCGCTGAACTGGCATAATTGCATTACGGCATATTTGGCGCCTGCGACCGCATTGCCTTTGAAATAACAAGTAGGATGGAAATGAAAATAAATAACGCTAAATAACGCTTCACACTCATAGCCCCACACTAGGATTCCCTGTGTCGTGGGTGCCATGGACACACACAACACAACTAGACCAGAAACAGAAATTCAAATTCATCATTCGAACCTCTGCTCTGCTGGGAATCGAACCCTCCGCGTAGCGCACCGGTGTCTTGACCACTCGCCACTCTTTTTAAATACTCGCCTTTTGCAAATAGTCTGGCCACATCGTTCTTAGGGACTGACTACCGGAAAAAAGGTAATCGAATTGCGACCACGTTTAGACAATTGTAGTACAGGCGCTTCCCTGACTAGATGAACTGACAACCTAAAGAAGACAGCGGGAAACCGTCGGATTCGAAGAGCCCACGACCGGGAGGAATGGCGTCGATTAGCTGAAAGCAAGGAAGGAGGACACCATTAATGACTCACTACAGGGTCGGGTCTCCTTCTCGCAATGAGAGGGATGTAGGCGAAGAGAAAAGTGAATAAAATGTTTGACTTTTGACACTTTTTCCCAGACTTAAAAACACTGAAGGCTTTGATTGCTTAATTGAAGAATTATACAGGAGAGTATTTTTTAAAATAGTATGTATTATTGTATGGTAGACTGTGGAGCCTTAGACCAGCGCGGTGGACTACATCCTTCTCATTGTAAGAGGAGACCCGGCCCTGCAGTGGGTCGTTAATGGGTAACAGACATTTACGGTAGACAGTGAAGTATTTCATAATAACGCCAGACTAGATAATGGCAAGAAAAGTGCAGGAAAGTGAAACGACACCTCGTAAAATTAGTTCCGCTTCGAGGGGTCGTTAGTCCCGCGTCTGTGCGCATAATTCAATTATCGGTATTGTTATGGAATTAAAATATAATTAATTTTATACTAATTATTAAGAAATGGATACATAAAGGTACGTGAGGTGTTATCTACTTGAAGTCGAGTAACTTACGTGAAATAGGTTTTTAAAGTAATTTGAATCTAGTTTCAATATAATGGCACTTTTAACTCGACGACGCGAAGCAAAAAGGAGGGTTTATTTTGTATTTGACCGGTATGTACATATATTATTATTATGTAATAACAGTAGGTATTTGTCTTCTCTTGATGGTTTGTATGAATGAACATACATAGAATTATAAGTAGTCGCCACAATAATTAGATATTAACTGACGTTACACTAGAGGGTATGAATATATAACATATAGTTGCATATTATAATACTATGTCTTCACTATTAATAAATAAGTAAGGAAGAGAAAGCTATGGAGACTAATCGTAGATCATACAATTAGTAAAAATGATGGATTGGAAAACTGTAATAATTCAGTTGCAATACGTATTAATAGTTGCAATACAATTCATGCTCTTACTAAATTGTAATAAATCAGATGTGATGTTGTCTTAACTTCTCTTACCTTGATGTTTTTTATACTATGACGACCTGAGTGGCGCAGTGGTTAAGACGCCGGTGCGCTGCGCGGAGGGTCCTGGGTTCGATTCCCAGCAGAGCAGAGATTTGAATGGTGAGTTTAAATTTCTGTTTCTGGTCTGGGTGTGTGTGTTCATGTCATGTATGTGTCCATGGCACCCACGACACAGGGAATCCTAGTGTGGGGCTATGAGAGTGAAGCGTTATTTATTTATTTATTTATAGGAAAATTCGAAGTGTTGAATTTTTTTCAAATTGTTGAAGGGTATAATTTAATAAGAAAATTTCAAGTGTCGAAGATTTGTGAAGTGAGATGAGGGCTCAAAGAATATTTATCAGTTGGCGAGAGGGCGTTAGCCGCGCGTCGGAGCGGCATAATTGCGTTACGGACGACATGGCAAATTGGGCACAGTATACTATTAAAATGTATGGAGGAAAGTGTCAAAATCCTATAAATTTTACATAGTATTTGTGGTTTACATAGTATTTGAAGAAATTTGGGTGGAATAGGCATGATGACTAATTTTCAAAAACTCTTCTATGATATTCAGAAGTTTCTATTATGTCTAAAATATATCATATTTTTGTAGAAAATTAAGGTTTTTGTGCAATAAAAGTACATTTAAATTTTAAGTTTCAAATTCATTCCAAAACGCTCGCCCGTGTCATGGCGTCTGTCATTGTGCCACGGCTCAGTAAAAAATGCCAGATCGCGTATAATATGCTTACGAAAAAAATGACGTTTACTAAGACGTGACGTAAATTGACGTAATTCGATCTGATGGGTGTTTAAGCTATCATGGCGGATTGTTGTATTTTGTAGATTTATTTTAACAAATAAATTATGAATCTCGACATTAATAAGAGACTAAATACATGTTTCAAAATCTTTGAATCCTATTTCATTAGATCAGATAAATATTTTGGTGATACTTGATTACTGTCATCATGCCTATTCTCACTAGAATTTAGCTCAATGAAAATAAAAAATAAAGTGTGATAATCCGATAAATGGGACCCAAGATGTATTTTAAGCGATTTGGTTGGAAATCTCACAAAAATTTCGATAGTTTGTAAAATCTTAGGACTGTTAAGTGAGATGAGAGCTCAAAGAATATCAGTTGGCGAGAGGCCGCTAGCCGCGCGTCGGAGCGGCATAATTGCGTCACGGACGACACGCGGGTGACGTGGTGAACTGCAACGGACGCGCCGCCCTCGAGCTCAGAGGAGTTTAGCAAATTGGGCATATTATTATATACTTTTAAAATGTTACAACGAAAGTGTCAAAATCCTATTAATTGGTTTTACATAGTATTAAAAGAAATTTGGGTGGTATTTTCACTAGAATGTCGATAAATTGTAAAATCTTAGGACTGTTAAGTGAGATGAGAGCTCAAAGAATATCAGTTGGCGAGAGGCCGCTAGCCGCGCGTCGGAGCGTCATAATTGCGTCACGGACGACACGCGGGTGACGTGGCGCAACGGACGCGCTAATGCCGCACTCGAGCTCAGAGGAGTTTGGCAAATTGGGCATATTATTATATACTTTTAAAATGTAAGAACGAAAGTGTCAAAATCCTTTAAATTGGGTTTTAATTGCATTGGAATTTGGGTGGAATTCGCAGTAGAATTTTGCTAAATAAATTAAATAAATATTGAGGGACAACTCACACACACGGCTTTCTGAACGGCTTGCTTTTCACGGCAAAGTAGGCTGTGTAGTAAGGAAGCATTTTCATTGTTATTTAAATGATCGATGTTCCGTTTCAAATACGATTTTTAACACAGCATAAAAATTACGCTTCAAATGTAAAAGTTTTAAGACAGGATACAAAATTATCTAAAAAATCTGGTATAAAGAGGAGGCCCTAAGGCTTTCTTTCATGCTGATCTTAATTATAAATAAGTTCTATCTTTATTTTTACCAGTTGTCCAGTGCCGTGACCATGAACACTATTGTTAGTCATTAACTCATTAGTATCTCATATGTCATATCTAGACATCTTCCCATACTAATGGTAGTACGATACGATTCACAAGGCACACTTCTATTCCAGGTTTCCAAAACATTTTCATGTCACATCAACAAAGCTTTCGCTACAATCCTACATAATTCAATCGTCCATTTTTCGCGGTCTCTGTAGTCAATTAGTTAGCCGTGCGCATTTTGCATAATCGATGTGGTGACCACACCGCGATTAAATTGTGCCGACTCGTTGACGCGATCATTAAAATTTTATACTCCATTTTATAAAGTTGTGTGTGATTTATTATGAAACTGTTCGGTCATCGGATAACGTAATGATCTGTGATGGCTAGGATTGTAACGCTTGTTAATACATTTATTTTGCTGATTTGTGGCGTGATAGACGTATTGTGCGTGTTCAATTTCAGGCAGAACTCTTTTATTATTCGTTTGTTTGTTGTTTTGAACCATTTTACAAATGTATCTGTACTTAATCGTATGAGCATTTAATTAATAAATAGTAGTAAATAAACGCTTCACACTCAAAGCCTCACACTAGGATTCCCTGTGTCGTGGGTACCATTCACATACAAGACAACAACACACACCCAGACCAGAAACAGAAATTGAAGCTCATCATTCCAATCTCTGCTCCGCTGGGAATGGAACCCATTACCTTCCATGTAGCGCACTGGCGTCTTAACGACCTAATCTTAATGTAGCGCTCAGTCAGATACCACGAATTTTAATCGAGACTAATTTTAAAGCCCAACAGTAACACACTTATCACCACATCACCCCACGGTGTGCGAGTAAAATACGCACAGCAGTCGGCGATAACCACTCCCCCGTCGGCTTATGCGGGCTTAGAGCCGTTTATTGCTTTCCTTGCCACCGCCGGAACTCTTGATATGTGACGTCGCTTTAGTGCCACATGGAATTGGATTGTGGTTATCTTATTGATTTTAGCGCTTTAAGTTAGTTATTAAGCGTTAGCAGTGATATTGGGCGTGCTTAGTGTTTAGGTCAGTTAAACTAAGGTGTGGGTAAATTATTCGCACTTTTATGCTTTTTAAGGACTGGTAAGTTTAGTTAGGTATAGATTCGCATTGCTATAATGACTTTTTAAGGAACGTTTCCCTAGATAAAACGAAAAGAAATTCTTTTCTTTTGAGGCAGAGTGGGTGATGGCTAAAAATTGAGAGAAAATTAGTCTTCGGTCTAAGCGAAGACCAAATAGACTAACCAATTACAACCTTATACGGTGTTCGACCGTATAAGGTTGGGTTGAAAGGGTTGAACAGGGTTGAAAGTTGAAATGGAACGGCCTGACAGACTGAACACTCATTTAGATACACAGGCAGTAACCCATTAATGACCCACCACAGGGTCGGGTCTCCTCTCACAATGAGAGGGATGTAGGCCGCCGTCCACCACGCACCACTACTGCCCGTTGGTGGACGAACATGCCGCGTGAGAACAATTTTTTTTTTATTTTTTTTATTTTAGATACACATTGACATAAATCTACGAAAATATTAAGGTCTGTGTAGTAGGTATGGTGATACAGAATTCCAGCTGTTCGTTTAAAAACCTATTTTCAAATGCTGAGCCACAAATAGATAGTAAAAGCCACGTACAAAACTAAATAGGTACCTCACATTGAGACGCAGCATCATTACCGTATTATTGAGTCTACGTCGGGATGAGAAACATATTAGATTACGGCAAGGGGCCCGGACTGGCTATTATGGTGGATTTATTGAGGTTTTTATTACCATAACAATATCTTGGCAGACCTGACCATACAACTACTTTATTGAGTGCTTTGGGGCGGCCATTTTAGATAGATTTGGAGGGAATTGGAGGTATTTAGAATTGGAATACTAGGTTCAACTTTGGGTTATCGTAACTAGTTTTATTGTAGTGTTTTCGATTTTAAATAGGTAGGATATACTTTTGTCTGCAAAATCTGTTCAGTAATTTTCATGATACGACGTTAAACTATAATAATAACTTAAAAAATAAACCGACGTCAAAAGAGTATGAAAATAATTTGTTACATATAAGTAGGTACTTTAGGTTTACTATTTTTAAGGTTGGTGACAAAATTTAACTTAAGAAATAGTAAGCCTAAAGTGTGTAGCAAATTACATACTTTTTGAAACCAGTATATAATTTCTAAATAATTTTAAGGTCTCGTAAATGCACTTTCGCATGTTCATATGTGAAAATATTTCCAGCCCGGCGTAGTTCAGTGTTCACAGTAGATCTTATTTGAGACGCCAAGGCGCCAAAAGTGACAAGACGTGACACGCGACTGCGACACGTCTGACGGTTCTGAATTCTGATTTAACAACTTGTTCAAACTGCACTTGATAAGGGGAAAATACTGCACTTCTCAAGAAGACAGACTCTTTTAAACTTTAAATTCAACTTTAGTTAACAGATCGTGGGCTGGATTGTTGTACTTACAACAAATTTCTACGAAACACTTTAGTTTGTGTTCTATTTAAGTTCATAACCGAATCTCTTACCGTGGTTAAGATTGTAGCAAGTTATGTCTACATAAATTTCAACTTTATTATGGGAATTATTAATTAGCAACAAAGCAATTAAAAACAAAGACAGGCCTGTTGGTCTAGTGGTTAGCGACCCTCACTACTCGTACAATGCCGGAGGTCGTGGATTCGATTCCCACCCAGTGTTTGTTCCGTGTCTGGGTGTAAATTATAATTATCTATATAAGCATGTATTTAAAATATACTATATGTAGGTTTATCAGCTATCTGGTCACCATAACACAAGCTCACAGCTTACTTTGTGATCAGAGAGCCATGAGTGAGTTGTCCCACAATATTTGTTTATTTATTTAATGATGTCCATCTACCGAGACAAGTCTATGTGCTTGCGATATTTGCCGGATGAAGAAGAAGGCTCTACCATTGCTCAATACAAAGGTGTTCTAACTTTCTTTCCTTCCAAAAAAAAATCACAAGTTCCTCAGAATATCCATTTCAAAATGAGAACGATCTCTAATTTACTTGAAAAAAAAAAAACATACAGACGAATTGAGAACCTCCTCCTTTTTTTGATGTCGGTTAATAATGAACACAAATTGCTAGTATTTTCTAGAAGTTTATTCAAAACTACTGCTTTGAACAGTTTCGTATAGTAATCAAGCAGTAGTAGTTTGAACAGTTTCGTATAGTAGTATCAAGCTGCCATTAGTATGGGAAGGTGTCAGACAGACTGACATATGACATACTTATGATAGTGTTCATACGGCATACATAATTATAATTATTCCAAAAAATCCTAGTTCCTCCAAATATCCATTCCAAAATGAATACGAATACTATATCCATAGTTGACTTTATTTGAAAGGCAAAGGCGGCAAAGTGACACGTCTCTGCGACACGTCGTCACGTCGTCACGGCACTGATTTAACTTACTCAAACTGCACTTGACAAGGGAGAAGACACTTTTAAACTTTAAATTTGACTAGTTCCACGGTAGAATATTAGGCATACAGGTTTCTTCACGATGTTTTCCCTACAACATCCTCATTTGAGGTGATATATAAGTTTATTTATTTTACATGCTAACTTCATAACATTAAGTGCACTTTCAAGCAATGCAAACAAACATGCCAGTGCAATCCTACAATTATCTGTGAAATTAAAGAAAAATAAACTAAGATTACGCTCACGCAGTCGAAACGTCCTCTTCTAAGGAGTTTTTTTTCCCTTTTACAAAAAGCTAGTCTCAACTCCCAGGGGCGCAGGTAATCGGCCTTTTCGGAGCAGCAGTCAGACTACTAACAAGCCATGGACCCAAGAACCAGGACGTCGCAGTCACGTGCGTCACGTCGTCACCGGCACGGGATGGACTGGACTTGATATTCTAAATTCTTTTGAATTTTATTCGACAATTGGCGCCTTTATTTTTTTCTGCCAATATTTGTCGCCGATATTCTAAAATTAAACTTTTGAATTTCTCTTCTCTTCGACAATTTGTTGCCAATATTTTTTTTGTTATTTTTTTATAGCCTTAGATTCCTAGGTGTTTCTTATATACCTACCTAATAAACAAAACGTGTCTATCGCTTAATAATTTCCCGGGAACAGTCATTTCGTATCGTTACCCAAATTTAGCTGTATCGACCGGTTAGATTCCATTTCATGTCGCTAATATACCTCCATTACTTAGGAAAGCGGGAATGTGGAATTAGAATTCATAATAGCAACTTTGATACGTTTGATTTGTTGATTTCGTTTTTTTTTGAAGACCATCAGTCATAGGAAGTCCCATCAGTAATAGCAAGAACTCTATTTTCCCATAGAGATTAATTAAAATAGATATTTGTAGTCTTTTTTTTAGTCAAAACAAAGTCTTTTATAATCATCCTTGACAATTGAAATAACTTCATCCTTCTTAAAGCTTTTGCAATTTTTTTTAAAAAAAATTTTTAAATGTAATTAAAACAATGAACATCCTTTGTTATAATTATTGTTTTAGAGACAGAGCGAAAGTAATTAAACTCCTTCATAAAGATAACACTCCTTATCAACGAGTGCTTTACTGGAAACACTGCCATCTAGTGGTGGCGAAAGTAGTTACGAATGTTGTTCTGTTTTACCCGCGGCGCTATCAGCGCATGCGTACTTCGTTCGAGGCCACGGTCACTACTACGAAGACAATAAGACATTAGATTAGACGCAGACGTCACGCACACAAACGTCGCGGTCCGTGTTGTCAGTCGTGCGCTTGTCACTATGAGTATTTTGCCGTGAAATCAATGTTTGTGTAGTTTATTTGTGAAGAATTAACCATAATGTAAGTACAAATTTATCATTTTATCCGTGTATGTGGTGAATCTCTCGTGTTATTTCATTTAAGTCAAAATCGATGCAGTATAACCTCCTCAATGCTATTGCGGGGACGGATTACTTGCGTCCGTCTCTTTCACACACATGGAGCTGGCGAGCAATGTGTTGTACAAGACAATTTTGATGATAACAGTTTAAATTATTGTGATAATAAGTTAAGAAAGTATAAATAAACTTATTTTTTATCTTAAAAATATTTGTAAGAATTTGATAGGTATGGAGTAAGCTTTACCAAATATTCGCTTATATTAGTAACATCCGATATGGTCTAGTGGCTAGGATACCTGGCTCTCACCCAGGAGGCTCGGGTTCGATTCCCGGTATCGGAAATATTTTTTAACTTTTTTTAATTTTAAGAGAACATTTTTTCAACATTTCCCTTATTTTTCAGATTCAAAATGAATGTCAAAGCGGCTTTAGCAATTTGCATGGTGTTTGTCGGGTGCTGTTCGAACGTGGTATTTTTAGAATTAGTAGTGAAGGAGGACCCCGGCGCTGGAAACCTTGCGACATTCCTGCAATTCCTATTCATTGCCCTAATCGGGTTTTGCACGGTTGGCAAATTCGGGACAGCAGAGAGAAAAATACCATTCAAACAATACCTGTTACTCGTTGGCTTCTTTTGGACGAGCAGCGTAGCGAACAACTATGCCTTCGACTTCAATATATCCATGCCATTGCACATGATCTTCCGTGCGGGTTCCCTGATGGCAAACATGGCGATGGGGGTGTGGATTCTGAAGAAACAGTACCCGCCGTTGAAGTATGTGGCCATATTTATGATATCCGCGGGTATAGCTCTTTGCACGATCGTGTCTAGCGGCGACGTGAAGGCGCCGAGAGAAAAACACGAGGACGCCATAGAGGAGGAGCGACTCCAGTTCATAGATTGGCTCTGGTGGTGCTTGGGAATCGCGATCCTAACGTTCGCGCTGTTCGTATCAGCTCGCATGGGGATCTTCCAAGAGTCCCTGTACTCCAAATACGGCAAGCATCCGTGGGAAGCGTTGTATTACACTCACTTGCTGCCTCTAGTGTTCTGGCTGCCGACAGCGACGAACATAGTCGGGCATGTGAATATAGCGAGGGAGACGCCTTTGATGGAGCTATTTGGGATAACGTTGCCACGTCAGGTTATGTGGCTGGTTCTATACGTTCTAACGCAAGGGTTGTGCATCAGTGCAGTTTACGTTTTGACGACGGAATGTGCGTCGCTGACAGTCACCCTCACGGTGACGTTAAGGAAGTTCGTTTCGTTGCTTTTCTCGATATTGTACTTCCGAAATCCGTTCACGGTTGGCCACTGGGTTGGAACCCTCCTAGTGTTTATAGGGACGCTCATTTTCACGGAGCTACTTCAGAAATTCGTGGCGTTATTCCTTCCCGCCAAAGTTGATGAGAAGAAAAAGAAATAATGATTATAATTATCGTGGGGTTGTGGCCTTGGTTTACGAGTTACGACCGTTTTGAATGTGATTGAGTTGACATATTGTGATCGTTTCTATAATATATTATTGTATTTTATTAGTATTTATTTTTATTTGTACAAAACGCGTACTTTTGTGTGTCATTGTGATAATATTGTAAACGGTCACTAATAATATGGTTTTAATGTAATAGAACACGTTATTGTTTTTTGCACGTGTTAGGATAAGGGATATTCGGTTGAATATTATTGCATAATAATAATTCATTATTACTATTAATTACATGATTATTTTTATACAAATAGCCGCAATAGTTCATGGTGGCTAAATAATAATATTAATATGTAATATGAAACAATGCCATTTAAGAATTGTAGTTATAAATTCACCGCATTTATTTTATTAAAAAAACTCTATTTAATTACGCAACTTATTAGCAAGTCATTTCTTGCACTTCAAGGAAACTGCATAACCTAGGTATCTAAATTGCAATAATTTCTTATACAAAAACTAAATCATAATAATTAATTTATTTTAATATATAAATTTCTCATTTTATAATCTACCCTGGAATACAAATTCTATATTTTTCATTACTTAATATTTGAATCACTTGAAACATATCTAAAACTTACTTATATTATTATAATATTCTATTAGTTGCTTTTATGATTACTGTTAACAAGTTTAACATAAATATACCTATACATTTGTGATAGTATCGTCACTTTAATCTTAAATTGTAAGTATAACTACGGTATAAATATTTTAAATTATTTATTAAGAAATATTATCTCAAGACGATTCATTCACATGTTATTCTAATGTAGTGTAAAAATATTTTAATTTATGAAAATATTACAATAGTAATATTGGTAACTACAGTGAAATGTATGTCGGTTTCATTTAGTAGTATTTTTAGTTGAAAAGACACTTTTCATAGAAAAGCGCTGAATCTAGCATAACGAGCGCAAATAGTCCGTGAAATGGGGCTGAAACGAACTGTCAACATTGTACGTTTTGTGAAAAAAGTTAAAAAGCATAGACAAACAATGGCCACCAATGATGTCAGAATGGCGGGAAGTTACATAAGCGTTTTATAAGAATGCCACAAAGAAGTGCAATCTTTTTATTTATGAAATAAAACTTGTTGACGAAAATTATTTTGCTCGGAGAAATAGGCACACAGCTCTTTGATTTTTGAAGTGCACAAAACAATATTAGACCTAATTAATTAGATATTCGATATATATTAATACAATAGTATGGCGTAGGTAAATTTTACGGTATAATTATAAAATGTATTATTGGACAACAATATTTAAAAATAGACATTTTAATTGCAATAACTCTGATATAACTATTAATTAAATTACATAAAGCTTATTATTTAATCATCTTACTGGTAGGATTTTGTTCCACAAATTAATTTCTTTAGTTAACTTATAACAGCTTACCGACACATTTTGTTAAACGACTTCAAAAATAGGACGAGGTTCTCAATTCGTCTGTATGGTTTTTTTTAAACATTTAATAGAGGTTCCAAGAAGAAATTATTATGTAAAGTACAAGATTTCTAAATTACGAACAGAACTTCACTATCAATTGTGTTTAGCTGGATTTAGCTTTACCATAATTTATTTATATCGTCAGTGAATTAAATACTTTACTAGTTTACTAGGAACGGTTTATTAATAATAATATTCATTTAATTAAGAATGAACGTGAGACTTAATATGTGCTTTTATTATAGGCACCAAACAATATATCTATTGCTTATTATGAATGAATACCCAATACATTAACTATTATTTTGTAATTATTAATGTGTATTTTAAGATTTAATATGTACAAAATATTTAGTTTAACAGCGTTATTATATCAGGTGGAACCTCAATACTTAATTGTAACTTAACAAATGAAATAAAACTACGGTAAAAATTTAAAAAAAGTGTGGTGAAAAGATTGACATGATAATTTTATTAAAACAAATTTACTGCAAAAATAAAATGACTTTTATTTGGTTATTCTTTCTCTTTCCTATCATTCCTATCATTGCTTAATTCTGCTTTATTTGTACTTTTGTCTGTAGGTATACCATTTGACCCACTGAAGGGTTGCGTTTCCTGTCACAATGAGTAGGATGCCTTAGTCCACCACGCTGGCCTAGTGCGGGTTGGTGGACAGTGCTGATTGGTGGTGCTTTTAGGAATAAGTACATAACCTCTAAGAACATGTATTCCCAAGAGTTAGGGTAATTTTCCCAGTATGGTATCCCTAAAACCCTGTGTCCCTTATACATTTTTAAAAGTTATTCCCACTTTAACTTTTTCTCTAATACAGTAGTAGTCTTATTAGTCTGCTTGAAGGTTCTCTACATGAAAGAAATACACAGCGAAAAAAAGACACACTTAATATCAGGTTGGACCAGGCGCGTGTAATTAAAACATGTACATAAAAACGCGTCTATCATAAGAATCATCAAAGCGAGGATACAAAAACCTCAGAGTCATCGTCACTAACAACTGTACAAACCTATTTAAATTATTTGATTGTTGCGGTCTGCCACTTGTCGTATCTGTTGTTATCATAATAACACTATCTCGCCAAGAATTAGGCGATAGGTGAGGTGTTTGTCGTACTCTAACCTGGAAACGAATTAAAATTCACTAGCGACAATACATATAAAAGTGTGCAAAAAGTGTACAAAAGGGCGGGGTTGTCGTTATAAAGATATGTATTTCTACGACGACTTCTAACAGACAACCTAGAAATCAATATTACTTGTGTTAATAAGCGACTATAAAATTTACTATCCTACTATGCCACGTATATCGCGTATGCTTGATTTTTTCCAGTGAAATTTTTTGTGGGCAAGGTTCAATTTCGTTCTCATTAGGTATTTTCTGCTAATTACATCAAATGGCCATTTCAAAAACGCCTCAATTTCGATACCTTTTTTATTTTTGATCTTTTAATTGAATTCAGTCGTTTGAGTCGAAAATTACAGACCAATATAAATAATAATTATGGTCGCAAAAAATTGATATCTTTATCTAATGTTTTCCAGTCGTTTGAGTTGATCGATACCCAAAGAAATGCAGTCATTTGAAGGGCAAAAAAATAAAGTAGATAATAATTATATAATTTCGACTCGAATCGCTATCTGCTGTCGATGAGACAGGTGTTAATGCTTTCAGATTGCGGAATGATTGCCTCATGCATACTAAGTAGGTGTGTCATGCATGATAACTGTAGAGATGATTTGGAGTTAAGAGTTTTGATTCATATTGCCAGTAACCCATTAGGTAATGACCCACTACAGGGTCGGGTCGCCTTCTCGTAATGAGAGGGATGTAGGCCTTAATCCACCGCGCTGGCCTACTGCGGGTTGGTGGACTTCACATACCTTTGAGAACATTTTTTTTGTGAACTCTCAGGCATGCAGGTTTCCGCACGATGTTTTCCTTCACCATAACAGCAGGTGATATTTAATTTTATAAAGCGCACATAACTTTTTTACAAAGTCATTGGTGCGTGCCATTGGGATTCGAACCCGGACCCCTCGATTCGACGTCGAATTCTAAGCCACTGGGCTATCACCGCTTGATTCATATATGTATCACAATTCAGTGATTGTTATGTCAGACTAGCTGTGCCGGTGACTTCGTCCGCGTGGAATTCTAAAATAAAAGTAGCCTAAATACTCCTTAATACATCAGCTATCTGCCAGTGAAAGTCCCGTCAAAATCGGTGAAGCCGTTCCAGAGATTAGCTGGAACAAACAGATAGACAGACAGACGGACGTACGGACAAACAGACAGACAAAGATTGTAAAAAATGTTATTAATCTGAAAGATATTAATCTTTGCTCACTATCTAGCCATGTGGCAGTAAATCACAACTGCTTTGCATTAAAATTTTAGCATCGTGTGAACAAGCTATTAAAGCTACCGTTACCGGCTATTGCCTTATATTTTGGGGTCCAAAGGTTAAACCTTGACTTTATCCTTGACCGAGGTATTAAAAGAGAAAGAATTGTATTGTCTTTTATTACCGACTTCAAAAAAGGAGGTTATCAATTCGACACGTATGTATGTAATATTCTCTGAACTGCACATTTTTTACATATTATGTTGGTCTGTTACGGCTTCCAAACAAGAATACCAAATTTCATGGGTGTATGTATGTATGTAGATATGTTTGTCCACGCATATCTCCGAAACTAATTGATGGATCGTGTTCATCCTTTTTTTGTTTGTTTGAATTTTGTTCAATTTAGAGAATGGTAAAAGTTTCATCAAAATCGGTCTAGTAGTTTCTGTGATATGGACTTAAAACTAAAAATTACGAAAAAAAATATTAAAAAAATTTAAACCGACATCAAAAAAGCATAAAATAAAATTTGTAACATACTTTAGGCCTACTATTTTTTAAGGTTGGTGCCAAAATTGAACAATTGAAACAAAATACTTGATACTAAAGACAGACTAAGGGCATGCAAACTTTTGAGGTTGGATAGATTTGTAGTCATATAGTATGGATTTATTAATCAAATCTGAATAGGAATAACACTTAATTTACCCATTTCTAACTAAACAGTTTATGTTTAGTTAGAAATGGGTAATTATGAAAACAAATTATGTTTAAAAAATCTGACTGCATTTAGACAGTTCGTTAAAAGTCCATCTTAATTAAGCTTAAGGCACTTTCGTATCCTATTCCCGCCTATGTTTATTCACAGTGGACCACTCCAAACGTGGTTGACTAAGTATCTATCACACTTGCTTTGAAGACAAGTTTCCTTTGAAGAAAACACAATCACTTTCTTGCCTAGTTCCGCACTTTGTATCGCGGTCACAAAGTCAACGCATCTGTGTCGACATCTTGGTGAGAGTGTATTAGTTCTACTCAAAGTCATTTTTATATACATACATAAGTACTTATATCAGTTAGTGGAGTGTCGGAATATAATTAAATATTAATGTTAAAAAACTTTTTATATACAAGCTCTTATTTAAATGGCCTAAAAAGAAGAAAATCAATTGAGTTCAAGTATTACGCAATTAATTGAAATGTATAAAAGCTTGATGATCCGCCATATTGGAATTAAGATGACGTCACATAGCTAAGCATCCAAAATAGATTCGATAACTATACGAGGTTCAGCGAAACTACGCGTAAGTTCACGTCTAAGGCACTAAGATAAGGGTTTTAATTTAGATGGGAAAGTAACTGCTATTATGTCACTTTTTAGTGACATGATAGCCTAACACTTTGGGAAGCAAAGGGACAATGTAAGCAGCCCCTTTAATAGTTTGATTGCGCTCTTAATTGATTGGGCTCTTTTTTGTTTAAAAAAAGTTACAAATATCGAGCCTACCACTGCTTGCATTATCACCACCGGCCACCGCTTTTTCTTTGGTATATCTAGTATCACTCTTTCTTTAATATGAACTAGCTATGAAAAAAACACATTCTTGTTTGTCTAGCGCTTTGTATGGAACCACAAAGTCAACGACTAACCTACGAGTATGTCTAATACAGTCGCCATATGGACTAGCTCTCGCTATACAAGCGGAGACAAAGCCGCGAAGCGTTTCTGCGTAACTAATGACCCACTAGCCGCTAACGAACTGACGCCGTCTTACAAGGGTTGCCAGGCTTCTTACCATCTTAAAGACATAATCGGGAATGCAGGCCACATTTGCTAAGTGCTTACTGCAGCCACGGCAACCGTTAGCAAAAGCCCTGTGTCTTTTGCAGGACATGAGGATACTCGGTGGCAAAATATAATTGTCCTTTACCACAAAATATAAAACAACGGGAGCACACGTACACAGGTTTACTTCTTACAGGGCAGAGTGATACAACTTCCTTTACCTTTACCTTTACCAATTAAAATAAGACACTTGATTGCGCGTGAAAGTTAAGCAGGCGCGCGAACATCTGTAAAACATACTTACAACTAATATATTCGTGCAAATAAATGATTTTGATTTTGTTGTTGCTAGTTTTTTTGTTTTCTTATAGACACCAAAGAGGTCACAGGCCACAAGTGCAGATAATGCAGATTATCCAATCCATTGTCCAATCCAGACAATTTTCAAAATTCCCATTGATTAGACGAACAACATAGAACAGTGGCCAAATCTATGCTGAATCAAAAAGAAGACTTACCTCAGAAAAAGAATTTACTGTCTGTCTACGAGTATGTAGCAAGAGCTGCTAACGAAGGGGTAGCAGGGATATCTGAGCAAAGAGTTCTCGTTTGATTGATGCGGGAGGAAATAGCGCAAACGAGTAAGCATTGAACCCAGAAAGCGCTTAAAGCAGAGTAACACAAAGTGGAGTAAGCTGAATATGAATAAATAAGGTGAAATTGAACTTGAGTTATTTTAATATGTAAAACTAGCACAATAATAGTATACGTGCTTCATGGTAATTGTCACCTGACCACACCAAAATCTCCGTTACTTTACTTTTTATCGTTTTGACCAATCAACGTACGTCTTTTCCTTTCACACTAACAGTACAGTTCTACAGTCCGTTTTTACTCTTGTACTATTTAATAAACAATATACATACTTACTACTTTTTATTAGAAAACAAAATGCTTTAAAACATACTCGTACTTAATTATAATTACTAGATATTTCTTTCAGCATCAGATGGCAATTTCTTTTTCAATGTTTTTAATCAAGAAATGGACATATTATGGTAACATCTAACATTGTATTGACAGCCCTATATTTTTCTTTTAACATTTTTCTCGCGGAGTTGATCTGAAGCTCGCACTTTGCTCCTATTTCAGTGTGCTTGTGACTGATTGCTTGTATCTTCCCAGCCTTCAGTCTAGAAATAAACATTAAGAAACACCAAGAATAGATTCAAGAGTCTTCTTGGATTTGCTCAAAACAGCGTATAGCTCAGTGGAATTACCTAGATCAAAAACGGGGTTGACATCAAAAATAAGTAGCAGTTTCGGATTTTGGGACACGCATCCTGTGTCATCTTGAATTGAAGGGTGAATTTTTGTTTGTCGAATCAGTTGTTTAATTTAAAAAAAAATTTCAGGATTCAAACCCAGAATACATCCTTCGAATCCCTCGAGTATGAGATTGAATTTTTAGCCACTGGGCTAACACCGCTCATACGTAATCCACTCCAATCAAATTCTTATGAAATCGACCGTAAAATAAACAAGTTTATTCCAGTTAAGAAGATGTAGTTCTGATTGGTGATATAATTGTAATTAAGCAGTAAATTAAATAAGACAATAATTAAACAGCGAATTAAATAAAACATGGCGTCCGAATATCGAATTAATATATAAGACATAATCAAATTATGGTTCACTTGTTTTACCCTGAAACGAGAATTCCATACTCCATTTGTTTTGTGTTCCATTTATTTTATTTTGCCAAAAATTATGGAAACCTCAATATCTGCACACTCAGCCCGCAGACCACATTAACCGAATTCATCGAATTGTTCAAATATTACTTTTTGAATATTACTGTATATTGATGATCATAGTGCACTTATAATAACGTCATAAATTTGAGCAGAATTGTTCCAAAAACAATTTTGTGGCAAGTGTAGGTATAGCCTCTCTCAAAAAGTAACTTAACTGCTTAAAATTCTCACGAATGCTATCAGTGATGGCCTTTATTTTCCCCTTTTGTGTTTGAAAGATCCTGATTTTTATGGTGTGGCGGACGTCACTGACAAGTGTGGTCGTATATTTGTAGTCGATTAGTATGAAGACATTCGCTCCTACTTCTCTTTGCTAGCCGTGAGGACTAAAATTTTCGCCTCAAATAAAGTGTCCCCGGCAACTATACCTCCCCAGCTGAAACACAAGACATGAAGAACATGCTGCTTTACGACGGGTTAAGAGGCTGGCGGTAAGTCTACGGTCGACTATAGATCTGCCACCTAAGAAATTAATCTGTTTTTCATTCTTCTATTCATTAAATTCTTCCTCCTCCGTTCTCCTTCGTAAGCTCCAAACCTGAAATCAAAAACACTACCCTGAAATGTGTGCTGCTAAATGGATTTGCGCAATAAGATTTATATACGTAAGACGCACTAAGAGTCCCGTTCATCAGCTGAGGCTAAGTAGCTTGCCACACTAAAGCACACTTCGTATCCCAGGCACCGACAAAACAATAAACCGAGCTCAGAACGAGGTGAAAACTGCCCCGTTTTGGCAACATTCGTCAAGAATGTCTGCAACACCGACACTACCTTAAGTGGCGGGGACATTGATATGAAAATAAACCTTATCCCCAAGTCAGAAGAATCAATTTAACAGAAACCAAGGCTGCAATCCGGGCCGGGAGATCCAACTTGTTGGAATTCCGCCGCCGTCCGCCATACGTATTTGCCGATTCGTTTTCGCCCATCCACAATCAGCTGGGCTCTTATGTCGGTTGTGTTGAGTTTATTTTCGCGTAATTTCCCGTTCTAAATAGTCGGAGTAATGTTGGTCCGAGAACGAAGAAGAAATTTAGCAAGCTAAGCTTTTGGTTCAGCCGCCACTAATTTCACCCAATCGTGGTTAGTGGGTAATGTGCGAGACACATTTTTACGTTCAGTCTCGTTGGGCTAGATCTCCGTTTTTCGTTTTTTCTATAAGGAAACGGTCTCAGGATTTACGATGCGGTCTCTCTACGCTTGTCCTGCATAATTTACGGCTCACGAACATGTTTTCTGGTGCCGTATAAAATGCAATGAAATGTTTTGTTTGTTCAGTAAAGCGCACTGTTTACGGCTTGCGGTCGATGTTTAAACATTGTTTAAATTTTCAGATTAAAATTAGTTAACTGGTATAGCGTAACTAATAATGATTTTGTTCCTGCACTTATTATGCTTATCTGTTGGTAAACGTGATGGTAGCTGAGTATTGGAGTGAAATAATCGTTCTATTAATAGCGAGCTATTTGGGTCTCACCTAATCTGATGTTTTGCAATGTTTTGCAATGTTATTAAATTACGAAGAAATAATAATTTTATTATTTCTCTATTTTATCTAAATTGAATTGGTTGAGTATGTATTATAATTAGAGATTGGCAATGTGAAAAAAGAAAAGACTTAGGATACAGTATGGTAGAACGAGATACATACACAAATTCGTTTTTAAAAGTTGACAGTTTTTGAGAGTTGCAGTTCAAGAAAAAGTCTCGCCGTATTTTACAAAATAAATAGTTTTAAGTAAGAAAAAATTGTTCAGTAACCAAACATAATTATTTTGTGAAGTGCCTAGTTGCACAACCGCTTTAAGTAAGAAAACCCACATTATGCCCCGATGTATGCTTTTTGATAATGCGAGTTTTTAAAGTTAATTCAAAAGATTTATTGCACAGATATATTTAAAAAATCATGGTATTTGATCACATGCATATTTGGAATGCGTAATAATTCATGACAAGATAATAACAAATACGAAAGATTAAATTATTAAAAATGTTTTTTAAATAAACAACAATTATTATTGTTTTTTATTTTAATTTTAAGCGTTACAAATGAACCGTTATATTAATATAAAATACAATGTTCGTTAGTTGCTCCTTTAAATTGATAAAATGGTTTGATAATTAATACTGATTTCTTTCTTTTCAGATGGCGAACCTATCAAACTCCCTGAAAACTTGGAAAGCCTGCCGCGCGCAGAGCACTTCGCGGTACAGAGGCATCGATGGAACACCAATGAGGTACGTCCTAGTTCATCGTACAATGTTGAATAGAAGATAAGATAAGATAATCTGTGACATGATAAGGAAGTTCAAGAATTATTCCAAAGTAAAAAGTGACATCAAAGCTTCGTTTTGTAAGCTTAGTTTTTAAACAGAATTAAGGAAATAAAGATGAGCTTTCCGTCATACAATGGGTCGTAAGTCGTAATGTATTTAAAACTACATATTTTATTACCAATTTAAAAAAAAAAAGATCAATTTTCTTTCGGGAATTTCGCTTTATTTGTAGTATCTTTTTACCGACTTCAAAAAATGAGGTTATTAAACACTTTTATTAGTCAAATACAAACATACAATATCATACAAATTCATGCATATACATTCTGTAAAACAAATGGTAAAACGTTTAGGGAGGGTGATATTGTAGCCTTGTGAATAAAGCCTTATGAATAGTAATAGGGTTTTGTAAACATTTTTGGGTCTGAAGCCCTTAATATGTCAAAATAAACATTTATAATAGGGAATTAACGACATTGAGAATATAAACTACTGTTTTTGTCAAAGATTTAAATATGTAAAGATGGACTGTCAGGATATCAAAAATATTCACATCTAAAAAGAGCTTCCTTTTATTTTTAATTCGCTTTTATTTTGAGGTAACTGCTGTCATGTCACTTTATAGTGACACATAACCTCTGCCAACACATTTTTTCTAAGTGTAATTTAATTTTCTTACTTCTCTTTTTTATTTTTATAGACGCTAAAAAGCTGAGCCCCATTTTGCTCTTAATGTAGTTAGATATCTCTCTGTAAATAGACGTATTTTTCTATAGAAGGTTTTGGTAATATAAAAATCAAAAGTTTTTCATCTTTATATACCTATCTCCGACTAAGCAATAACTAGTGCATAAATTCCTCTATATTTTTTCTTCTATAGTTCTAAGCTACCCGTCTTGATCTAACTTTTTATACTTCACCAGGCACTCACGACGGCGCTGCACCTGAGTAATTAATCCATTTTTAATGATCCCCAAACGTAAAATAATACTGCTTATCTCTCCGACGCTAAGTCTGAGATTAAATTAATTAGAGAAACGTTTTATCATAAAATGAGTTCCAGGTATTAAAGTACGTTATAATTTATTCGGTAGTTGTATAAAATAGGGTAAGTCCGACTAGTTTTGGACATAACCGATTATTCAGTACATAATTATTAGAGCCAGTTAATATGTTGTCACAATGATGTTTGTAATATTGTAAAAATTTAACTGTCTTTATTTTTATGCTTACCACTAAGATATGTCATTATATTTCACTAACACAGATATACTGATATTGATATTAATTTTATTAATCAACTAGCTGATCCGGCAGGCTTCGCTCTGCCAATTAATTTTACTAATATCCAAAGGATCCCTAATCTTTTCTACCAATAAATATAGCGTATGTTACTCAGGGTGGATGTAGCTTTCCAATGGTAAAAAATTTTTTGAAATCGGCACAGTAGTTTTTGAGTTTATTCATCACAAACATACACACAAAAATACAATTTTTTCCTCTTTAGTGTAGATTAAAAACCAACTGATACAATACAATATTCTTTAATGTACACACAAACAAAAAAAATATCTATACAAATAAATAAAATTGGAGTGTTTATTTTTGTAAGGCACAAATGTATGTACATTAGCTGAGGTTTTATGTTTTTAGGACGAGCTGGAATCCCCCTGGGATCATGTAGTGAAATATACAGTAGGCTTTCTCCTATTGCAAACGACATCTGATTCATGTTCAGTACAAACGCGTTACAGGTACTGTTGGGTGTAAACACCTCACATTGTAAGCAACAAATCATTAACTCCACAAACAAAGTTAAACCTATTCCAAACGGGCATATATTAACTTATTAACAGCGTAGGAAACAGTCGGAATTCAAAGTCGGGCGCGGAAGCGGACACGGTGTCGCTATTTATGCAAATAAACGCGTTTCATTATCATTAATGCAGTGACGTCAGCGGCAGTAAATCTGCTCGGATAGGCCCATGAGGTGCATTATGCAGCGCGTGCACTCATATCTCGGACGCCAGTGTTGGTTTAAGGTTTCATACGGAACTTAGAACGGCGGGCGAATTTGACTGATTTAATGGCACCAATGACTTTGTAAAAAAAGTTATGTGCGCTTTATAAAATTAAATATCACCTGCTGTTACGGTGAAGGAAAACATCGTGAGGAAACCTGCATGCCTGAGAGTTCACAAAAAAATGTTCTCAAAGGCATGTGAAGTCCACCAACCCGCAGTAGTGGTGCGTGCTGGACGGCGGCCTACATCCCTCTCATTGTGAGAGGAGACCCGACCCTGTAGTGGGTCATTAATGGGTACTGACAATGACAACCTCTGTCGAAATGGAAACTTCGGAAATTCGTCAAGTGATGGCGTTGTTCCTGAAACACGCTATCGAAGTTTTTTAAACATCTGGTCTACACAAAAATTCCGACTACTCTCCACGAACTCGCAAGTGTCACGTATTTCTATTTTTTTTTAATTGAAATTTAGGAGCGAACGAGCATGCAGATTCGACTTCCCGCGACTTTTATTAAACTTTACTATAATCTTACTTAGCGACTCGTTTCTCTTATTAAGTAGGACAAGACTTACACGTGCTACCTCAGCCACGAGCACGTACGTCACCCTGAATCTAAAAATGTTTTAGAAATGAAATGGGAATCACGGCAGAACTGAAACAAAACCAACCATTATTATTTTAATGCAAAGCTTGATATTATAATCGATGTAAGAGTTTTACATCGACATTTTAGTGTCTCCGTTTGAATCAAACTAGGTAAACTAATGATTTAAATTTTTATTACGTTGGTTGAGTTTTTTATGTAGCGTTTGCTTGTGCCTTCTGTGTAGAATATTAATAGTTTAAAACTCCAGTAAAATTATCAAAGGTGGCACGAACGATTAATAATCCAAACATAGCAATTTCGTGGGCCGTAGCATATTACATAACCTTACCGTATGGCATTAAATGAAGAGAGATAGGTATTTCAAATAAATTTTATTCGTATTACTAAGCCTTACGGTGGCAATCTAGGCATTTAGATTAGATTTCTTAATGAAATGCGTTAGGTGTTGCCGTGGGCTACAAAACGGTTGGAAAATGAACAAAGATTTTTATTTATGTCGTCCATCTTGACATAAATAAAAATCTTTGTTCAGTGTCAGGTATCAAAAATTGGACACCTAAATAAGGGGAATATTATTTTTAGGTTAATTTTAATTGGACTAGAACTACTGTTATTTCTCTATACATAACCTCTTTATTTCCCACGTGTTAGAGTATTTTTTTTCATTTAAAAGCATTTTTCATTTTTTTGTAAACTTTAAAAAAAAATCCATGTTTACTGCTCCAATGCGGATCGGTGGAGAAACGGGCTAGTAGCCAACCCCTGTTCGATGTTTTCAAACCGCCCATAGGGCCTCCGACAAGGTTTAACGACTGCTATCTTATCGATAACAACCTGGACCAACGAGCCCTCCGAAGCACGGAAGCGCGCATTTAATTCGCCACTAGCGGTCACCCATCCAGTACCCTTAGTCGGAGTTTTAGCAGTTCCGAAACGAAACGCACACATACACAGCTTACCAGACAAAAATGCACAGTGTAATAACCAACAGAGGAAAACGATTTTTAGAAGAGTTATAAATAATAATAAAGCATTAGATAAATCATCACAAAAATTGCTTTATTTTTAATTAACACTCTTTCAATGTTTAATATTAATGAAACATAATAACCGTGAATTGGCCGTAATGCACTGTAAAATTTCGAACTAATACTATCCCGTAGGTATTAAATATTTGTTAGTATTAAAATGTCTAACGATAAGTATTCATATCTTCCACTCCATACAAAAATTTGATTTTAAATTTTTTAACTCCTCTAAAAATCTTTTACCTCTATTTGTTATTACATTGTGGACTCCTGTGTAGTAAGCTGTGTATGATTTACGTATCTATGGATGTGTGCGTTTCGTTTCGATATCGCTAAAACTCGGACTAAGGGTACAGTTTATGACCGCGCCCGACGTTGCTTAACTTTTTCGATCGCTTGCGATCTACTCAAGCAGGCAGCGGGGCCTTGCACGGCGCATCTGAATACGACTTAGGACTGCTATTTTATTTGAAGTAAAACGTGACGTGACGTTCTTGATCATACGAAATGTTCCACTGTGACCTGATACTATGAGTTTGTAACTATTTTTAAAATATAAAAAAAAAACCATTCCAAACCGCACCACCGGGTAAAATTACCTGATCGTTTCGTGTTAATAAAAAATACATACGCAGTGGCCTCAGATAAAACCTCGGCCAATTTAGCATAAAAATCCCGTAGAATATATTCAGGTATTCAGTTCACAGCAGATGTTTTGGTTATGCTAATGCTACCGTAACAAGCTGTTATATCGGTATGAAACACAGATTTGGACTGGAATCTTTTATATATTCATTGCTCTGGATCTTGTAACGGTTCGCCTACGGTTTGGAAGAAAACAGCGCGTTTGAATTTCGAATCAGCTTTCAAGTTATGCACGTTTTGGTACGCAGTTTTGAATTTGGAAATTCGTTTATGAATTGGAACGTAGAAGGACGGGCAAGTCGGACAATGCAAGAACATTTGATTTGGGAAAATCTTTCGATTAATTAATAATGAGCTTGTATAAATAGTCGTTTAATTTTTAATTTTTGCAAGAGAATTAATTAAAAATGTTCCTACTTAATGCATTTTATTTTGAATGTGTAATTAAGCTCTTGCTCAATTTTTATATCAAAATTTTTGCACGAGGTTTCAAATTTAGAATTGATTCTTTTGACTAACGCTTCATGAATTTCGAGCATTCTTTTGAATTTAGAATTAGTTATTCGGCTATTAAACAATTTTTACGTTTTGAAATTGTAAATTGTTTATTACAGCTTTACATTTTGCTCGCGAACCGAAAACCTTATATTACATAACGTTCCGTGTTATTACAGAATTAAGCGATAAATACAACCGAACCTGCATTTTGTGCGGCGACAAAATTGGAAATTTCAGAAGGAGTTAATAAAATCAGACTGTAACGCGGTAGGCCGGTGCGATCGGTGAAAATTAAAATATGTTACGGTGTAAAATGAGACGACCTCTCCGGTTGTTTCGGTTTATTTGTGTATCGGTTCAATTAGTTTATTTTTTCGTGGGAAACTCGGTAATTTTCGTATGATTCAGTTGGGGCTGGCAATACTTTTCGATGCATAGTGACCCGAAGAGACAGCGGGAAACCGTTGGATTCAAACCAATGGATACAAAAGTCGTGATTTTTTCGGTACTTAGGTTATAATATGTTATGGATAATATGTTATGGATAAGAGCGGTGATAGCCCAGTGGCTTAGAATTCGACCTCGAATCGAGGGGTCCGGGTTCGAATCCCAGTGGCGCACATAACTTTGTGAAAAAGTTATGTGCGCTTTATAAAATTAAATATCACCTGCTGTTACGGTGAAGGAAAACATCGTGAGGAAACCTGCATGCCTAAGAGTTCACAAAAAAAAAATGTTCTCAAAGGCATGTGAAGTCCACCAACCCGCAGTGGGCTAGCGTGGTGAACTAAGGCCTTCATCCCTCTCATTACGAGAAGGAGACCCGACCCTTTAGTGGGGCATTAATGGGTTACTGACATGTTATGGATGTGGATTGAAGCGGTGATAGCCTAGTGGCTTAGAATTCGACCTTGAATCGAGGAGTCCGGGTTCGAATCCCGGTGACACGCACCAAAGACTTTATAAAATTGTTATGTGCGCTTTATAAAATTAAATATCACCTGCTGTTACGGTGAAGGAAAACCTGCGTACTTGGGAGTTCAAAAAAAATGTTCTCAATGGTATGTGAAGTCCACCAACCCGCAGTAGGCCAGCGTGGTGGACGGCGGCCTACATGCCTCTCATTGTGAGAGGAGACCCGACCCTGTAGTGGGTCATTAATGGTTTACTGACATAAATTATAGCTTATAACATAACTTTTATAATAACTTACAATACATTTATAATTTTATTGAACTACAAATTATTCCATCAGTCCCTGGAACGGTCATACGAACGGTCAACCGAGACCCTGTAATAAGGTCTTGTTAAAACTTTTTGGATTCGAAACTCATAAAAACTTATCTATGCTTCATTGATCACAGGCCTGCCAATAGAAATTTCTTTACCTTTACTAACTCATACAGAAGAACGGTAATCAAAACGAAAGAAACTTCTTTTTTGAAACCTTTTCAGATTTATCCTTATCAGATTCTTGAAATCAATTGCTTAGCGTGAACTAAAAGATAATGGGATTGTTCGTTCAGGGCGCAAATAGAGCTCTCCTTCAAAGCCGGCAACGCACTGGCGACGTCTCTGGATTTGCACGTGTCGTTAGGCGACGGTGTCGGATGTTTTTAAAACGCCTATAAGGCCTCCGGCAAAGTTTAAGTGCTATCGTATCGATAACAGCCGGGACCGACGACTTTAAGCGCCCTCCGAAGCACGGAAGCGCGCGTGTAATTCGCCACTAGCGGACTTTCATCCAGGTGCTGACCGCGCCTGACGTTGATCAACTATTTCGTTCGCTTGCGATCTACTCATGCAGCGGGGCTACGGGTTTTCCTGCCTCTTCTTCCTTTCTTTCAGCTCTTGTTAGTCCACTGCTGGACATGGGCCTCCCCTAATCGGCGCCACTCCACCTGGTCTTGTGCCCTCTGAATCCAACAGTTTCCCGCTGTCTCCTTCAGGTCCGCAGGTCGTCAGTCCACCTGGTCTTCCTTTACTCTTACTAAAACTGGCCACTAGCCTGACTTTACTCCTACTTAAAGCAAGGTATAATGTCATGTCTTCGCTAATCTTATCTTTAAGCTATTACCCTTTACTACGAACGGATAGGTCTGTGGAACGCAGATTAATGGGCGCTTTATGAGTAGTACCGATAAAGATGGCGTCGTAAATATTGGTCGTACATCGTAGATGCCCTTTATTGTGGTCAACTATAAAATAACTATCATTATTATCTTGTATTGGGTAGAATATCTGGCTCCGGTTGTTAAACCGTATACGGCTTTGCGTCAAACTCAGATCTCTATCTGTATCTCACACACAAACACACACACACACACACACGCACGCACGCACACGCACGTACGCGCGCGCACACGCACACCAACACATGTTTAGTTTGGATGTAAATTTAGTTTGGATAAACTTATGTAATGTCTCGGTGGATGAGCGGGGTACCTGCGAAGTACTAGAATTATCAACTCTCCATAAATACCTTCGGGAATTTACCCTTACTTAGTGTTAGGAACTGTTAGCGCCATCTGTTAGTATGGAGATAGTCTCGGCACAAGCTATTGAATAAAGTTTTGGAAGCTAACTCATTGTTTTCACTCAATCTATTGTCCGATTGTTTTGTTATGCTTTATCCAGTGAAATAGCGGACGTATCCGGATAGCGTGACATCTCCCGTTATTATAGACAGCAGGGTGTCTCCCCATTTGCTAGAGAAACATCGGTTGGATTTCATATACGTGTGTATACATTATTAATGTACTTACAAAGGCCTTTTTGATAAAGAATCTTTTCGATCAAGCGTTGTCAAACACTTGGCTTGATAAAACTTTGTACTATTTAGGACAATGGACACTTGGACTTTAAGTTGCTTTACACAAAGTTTGTAAAGCGAAAGTCGTGTCAGCTTTTCATAATTTATCTTGACGATATCAGTATATCACGATATCAGTTCTTCAATCGTCAAGCAAACCAAATCAATAATAAAGTACATTATTAATTAAATTTAGTGGTAGCTCTTCGGACATATTTAACTACGAGACGTTGATGGAGTGTAGGGATTAGATTGAACCTTCAATAAAGCATTGTGAGATCATGACTCTACTTTAAGCGATAGTACCTATGTTTGTATGAACTCTGCTTCTGCTTCTACTTATTCAAATAGAAAAAACCGGCGACCGAATCCCTCATTGGGTAAAAGTGTTCATAGACTTTTTGCACACCGAACCAGTACGACTAAATGAGGTGAACACCCAACCTCGGTTTGTTTTGGTTCGCCAAAAGGCGATTAATTGATTCGCGGCACGACAAGCGTGACGCTGGCCCTGATTTAGAACGAGGGTAGGCTGTATAACGTAACGTGTACGATATATTCGATATACATATACAGTTTTCTCAAAGGTTGAAGTCTGCCAACGGCCTGCGTGGTGGATTATTAGTGGTTGTTATCCTCTAAGTAAACGACATAGCTCTCAAAGTTTGCAAATGAAAGTGGCAATGGGCTGGCCACATCGTTCGCAGGACTGACAACCGATGGGGAAAAAAGGTACTCGAATTGCGACCACGCTAACTCCGAACTCTAACCAGGTGGACTGATGACCTGAAGAAGGCAGCGGGAAACCGTTGGATTCAGAGAGCCCAGGACTGGGTAGAGTGGCGTCGATTAGGGGAGGCCCATGTCCAGCAGTGGACTACCAAGGGCTGAAAAGAAGGAAGGAAAGATCCTCTAAGTTCACCAACCCGCAATAGGCCAGAATGGTGGACTAAAACCTACATCCTCATTGTGAGGCCGACCCCGCAGTGGGTCACTAATGGGTAACTACGACGTATTAAAGCAGCTCATTCCGATCCTCATTACATACTAATCGCGCATTACGTTCAGTTTGGAAACGCTAACAGCCATAGACGTTATGTAGCCCGCTTGGATCCATATCCAAGGCAAATGCGATTTTGGATCACTAATATTCGCCTATTATTTTATACGAACTAATACCATACAAAGGTATGGTCGACTACGTCACGCACGGATCTGGCCTTTACAAAATGTAGTAACAGCCAACCGAAAATCGCCTAATTGCGAGTAGGAGTATGAATTAATGACATAGAGTGTAGAGGCTTCTAATACTGGATATCGATGAAGTGTATGACGTTATGGCCAAGATATTCTGATCAAAATATTAATATTATGATCTGAACTCGGTGAACACGAAAAATTGTCTCGCCGTTCAAAAGTTTTACAAAATTAGAATGTAAAATATTGAACCAAGTTTTTTTTATTTCTAGTTTTTATTTAAAGTTTTTGTTGTAAACTTATAGATTTGTGTCTAAACACTATCTATCGATTATGTTGTCGATATGGTTGTCATATATAAACAGAGTATTAAATTCAATCGACATCAACAGTATTTTGCAAACATTACCATAACTATATTTTTAGTAAAAAAATAGTCTATTTTCTAAAGTATGATAAAAGTTTAAAAAACGGACAAAATAAGGAAAACAGACAGGAAACTACAGAGGTCGTTCCGTCTGTGAGCAACTTCACTTAGCAAAACTAACATAATAACGCGGTAATTACGTATCTCACTTGCCATCCAGTTGCCTTGTAGGGAAATGTGGGGACATTTATCTCACGTAAGAGAAGAGGAAAGACTTTCAGAGGTTTTGGCCTTACCTACTTAAAAAGGAAAATTTTGTAGCATCTTTCATCTGGTTTTTTGCATTAAAATTGAAATATTTTTTTTTAAATAAGTCCTATTGCAATTTGTGGGCCTCCCCCCGTTGTTTGTATACACCCATGTCTAATCAAATGTACCCATGTCTAACAGTGAGCCTATTTAAGTTGTACAGTGTAAACTCTTTATAACGAAACTCAAGGGACTGAGCATTTTTTGTTGTTATAGAGAGTTATCGTTATATGGAGTGAACAAAAAAACAACCAAATTAACAAGAATTTTTAATATGTATGTCTTAGATAATAAATGCTTATAAATTATTGTTTACACATATGGTCTGATAACTTTGTATTTTGTATTTATTTGTATTTATATTTCTTTGCATCAAACCGCACACTGATTGACAATGCTGAGTCAGTTGCTCAGCAACCAACCGTTGTAGAGTCCACATCACCTGATGATGCTCCGTTTTGGGGCGAAACACGTGTCGTGTGCTATTGAAATAAGTTGTTATGGTATATACCTACTCAGAGAGATAAGGGAGGGTGGTGGGTCCATACCAAAACAAGTTCCACGTGTGCGGATTGTTGCAAAGAAATATAAATACAACTTAAATAACAATGGATTTCCACAAAGTAACGCCTGATACAATATATTATTTATAACAGTGAGCCCTTAAAGGGTTGCAGCCACTAAGTGCTAGGGATTCCAAGCAGGGCCGTCTTTAGCCTATTGGTGGGCCTGGGCAATACTGTGCATATGAGGATAATGGGGCCCCTATAGCAGTCAGTAATGAAGGTTTGATTTCTTCGAATTATATAAGTTTTCTGGTAATAAATATTGGTTATCGTTTGGTGATCTGACAGGATCTAGGGACTTTGTATTTGATCTGAGGGGGCCCTACCGATCGCGGGGCTCTGGGCACTTGCCCAAAGTGCCCACTGGGAAAGAGGGGTCTGATTCCAAGTGGCCAGTAGATACATAAGGAGTCCGCATAAGTTCGGCCAATTAGTTTAGTATGTAGCTATGTAGGCCATCAGATTAAACGGAGCATTGGAGTCAAAATGTATGAGTTTGGTTAATGTCCCTCGCGCAGGCGATTAAGGTTTGAGGTACAATGAGGCTTTAACACTCATAAGACCGTTATCGGTGCGGTGATAGCCCAGTGGCTTAGAATTGGATCGCGAATTGAGGGGTCCGGGTTCGAATCCCAGTGGCACGCACCAATGACTTTGTAATGAATTGAAAATCATTTGTTTGCAGCAATATGGGTTAGTTTAAGGTTTTACAGAGCATTTTGATCAATCGATATTCACCTTCTCGGGTATGCAAATTAAGAAGCTACGGTACAGTACAACAATTTAAAAATAAATAAAACTAATGTTAGTAGTAGTGTACCTCTAACCTAACGACCATAACGTAATGGCAGAAGAAAAAGGCATTTATAGCAATAAAACTTCGCGGAACACCTCCGCAGCTCCGCCGCGATAACTTAGATGCGATAACCATAACAACGAGTTGGTTGTCTTATTGTTTATTTTGATTTTGCTTTTATTTGTAAACAAGTTTTAAATCTGCTACAAAAAGCATTAACACGCAGCTTGGTGGTACGAATACCTACATAAATATCTGATAGTCCAGTCAAATAAAGGTTTTAGTTCCGAGATTTACCCTTTTATTTTACTTAAGTGACTTGACTATGAAGGATTTCTGTTGTTTACTCGATTGGTCGAATCTTTGATAAATTATTTTCGTCACCATCGATCGAATCATCGGCACAACACCGCTATGTCGCATGCAGAAGTTTCTCGTACGACAAATTTTGTCAATGCGAGAGACTTCAAAACTATCGGCTACTCAACTGACCTTGGGATCTGTAGCCTCCAATACTCAACAATTACTTCGGTTACAATGATTTATTACACAACCTTTCATGCCTATCTTGTGAAATTACTGATACGAAATAGACGTTTTTCGGTATTACATTTTCTAAGTGACTAACATTACTGCCCACACCTTCATTTAGGTTGCCATAATTTGATGAGAGAAATAAAAAACTTATCCTTGTTGTTATTCCAAGTTATATGCTTGTGTTACCAATTTTATTCAAATTCGTCAAACCGTTTTTGCGTGAGAATAGCAAACATCAATCCTTATAAACATTTTCATTTAGGGTTTTAGTATGATAGTATTTAACAACTATTTTCAATGTTTGTAACTTAAATACCTAAGCAACTAGAATAAGTATCTATTACTATCTATATTTCAACATAAGTTTAAAGTTAGCAATAAAGAGTTTCAAATATTTATTTATAAAAATGGTTAAACAAGTTTCAATAATATTGCCTTTTAATTATACTGTTACCTATATACTGTTCTAATTATAAAATTAGATGTGTATTTGATTTTAACACATTCAGACGGCTGCTTTCCAAAACTTTCCATAACTGCAACACTTTTTTGTCACCATATGAACAATATAGTTCCAACAAATCCAAATATGAACTCAAGTCGAAAAATTCCAAATACGAAATTAGCTCGTTTTTTTAACCAAATGAAGCCACTTTAGCCTGCTATCAACGCGGTATCGTTCCTTTGACAAACTTCTAGAGCCCTCTACCCTCTCATAGGCGTTAGCAGCCTATAAGTGTTTAAAGTGCTTCTCTATCGCCTCCGAACAGAGCAACAAAAACTGTGCCAATAATTTTATGCCACCCTTTCGAAGCCTCGATGAACAGACAAAATAATCCACAAGCTTAGGACTCTAAGCAACTGTTTAGCGGGACGAGAGAGCTATGCGCGGTAGTTCTCTACGTGATAGAGTCAAAAATGGCGAAATCCGTAGGAGAGCAAAGGTAATCGACATTGCTCTCAAAGTCTGCGCACGCAATACTGACAGCCAAAGAAAGGTCTTCGAATGACGACTACGTCTGTCGTCTAGGCAAATGGAGCATAGATCGCCCTCAAACCCGGTGGACTGACAACCTGAAGAGACAGCCTTAAACCACTGGACTCAAAGGTTCTGCTTTTCTGTCAATTTTCTCGCATAAAAAGACCTTTGTGCGGGCTTATTGCGAGTCGGTGAAGTTAATATGCCTTTGAGTAGGTGTATTATGGAACTCTCACGCATGCTGGTTTCTCCTTTTTCCTTCAGTGGTATTTCATTTTGTAAAACGCACATCAGAAAAGTTATTGCTTCAAACCTGGACCTGTAGGCTATAAGTGTTAAAATCGTGTAAGCTACATTATTTTATATCAGAAAGTGCCCTAAAAGTTCAGTATACCAGGTCAACATACGAATGGTAGCTAAGTTATTTATTCACCCGACCGCTATCAAACGCATGTGTCGTCCATGAAAAACGGCTTAGGTCCCAGATAGAATGTTATTTAGGATATTGGTGTTGGAATAAAATAAGGGCAATGGACTATAAGAATTTTTATATTGGAAAAAAATTATACCTTTAGGCGAAACCTACACTTGACAAACACTTAAGCAGGTGGTAGAGTCATGTGGTGGTGGAGCTCGTCCGGGTACCTTACCGCCGGCCTCTTAATCCGTCGTAAATAAAGCAGCTTGTTTCTCATGTCTTGTGTTTCGGCTGGGGAGGTATGCTGGAGGTTGCTGGAGTTACTTTATTTGAGGCGAACATCTGGATCCTCGCGAATATCAAGTTTTTCTCTACTTACAGAGAAATCTACTAGTCAGCCTATTAATAAGTAAAGGCGTGTTTTTTACCCAGTGAATACTGCCACTGCCTACTCGTTTTCTACTCATATACAATAAGACGGATAATATCGACGTATTAGAATTAAAACTATTTATATCTAAAGTCCAACAACCCACAGTAGGCCAGCGTGGTGGACTAAGGCCTACATCCCTCTCATTGTGAGAGCTGACAAGTCTATAAATGTATTTCTCGAATTAAGTCGCCAGAAATAAACTTAATTACAAGTAGTTTGAAAAGAAAGCCGTTAAAATAACAATGAAAATAAAACGAGGAGCCAAATTGGCCAATACAAATTAAAGCTAATTGGAGGGTAGTTGGAAAAAAACAATTGCCAATCACTGAACGTTTCTTCGCCGGGCGATTCAGAGAAATGCCAATTTGGGCTATTCCTATTTCGGTTTCTGCTATATCGGTCGCTTCTTTGGTGTACTTAGCGAAATGACATTACAATTGCGTTTTATTTTTATTTAGGTTGATCGGCAATTGAAAAGCTTTAATTGAATTAGGAAACAAACTTCAATTAAAATTTGTATTTGGAAAAATATGGGTTTAACCTTGGTTTAACCACAGATGTAATGGTTTAACAATGTTATTTTAGAAAGTATGGATGGAATAATAAATTATTTATTTAAATATCGAATCCAAGAATTTGTTGACGCCATTTAGCGGAAATTTAAAAACAAATTTTTGTTCTGGCAATAGCACGAATATAAGTACTATTAACGTCATGTATTTGAGTCAATGAGCTTAAATATACTTTATTGTTATGAGATTGGTGTTGCCAATCCAAAAAGAAAATAGCTTTCATGTACCTAGCGTCTAAGTTTTTTTTCAGGATTTAGACAAATTACCAATAGGTTACTGGGTTACCATACAAAGAAATGATTGAATATAAAATTAGGATCAATTCATTTCTCTGGTTACAGCGACATCAATCATATTTTTAACTTCCCGTGCCAACTTAAATATCATCTTTGTTTGTTTCATCCCTCCGAAACGTTCCACATTATAACGGAATGGGCCAAAAATGTCACTCTAACCAAACCGAACACCCGATGATCTTTCCTGATCGCCCCACACAGAACATGACCTTCCCGAACAGAGGAAAAAACATCGCACGGCACTCTTTATTGTATACGACTCATTAGACACAGTAGCTTCCAAAAAGGTTTTTTGTCAAAGGACGTCACTGCTCAAGCGAATTTCAACCTTAATGCCACCACATACAATTGGTTTTCGGTTAACCGCCACCCCTCGAACCCCAGCTTTGAGAATTGGGACACATTTTTGTTTAGGCCCGAGTGTTTTTTGTTCGGAAAATATCGGCTTTTAAATTGAATGTAGTTTGCTCAGAACGAAAGATTACCTATTGGTGGTGTTTTGATCGCGGGATTGGATTAGCAAGGTGTCGTTAGGGAGGGAGGATAGTGGCATTATACTGAAATGATTTTAATGAACTTACACCAAAAATTATAGACAAGTACATAGGCGTGACGTAAGAGCGGTGACAGCCCAGTGGCTTAGAATTCGACCTCGAATCGAGGGGTCCGGGTTCGAATCCCAGTGGCACGCACCAATGACTTTGTGAAAAAGTTATGTGCGCTTTATAAAATTAAATATCACCTGTTGTTACGGTGAAGGAAAACATCGTGAGGAAACCTGCATGCCTGAGAGTTCACAAAAAAAAATGTTCTCAAAGGTATGTGAAGTCCACCAACCCGCAGTGGGCCAGCGTGGTGGACGGCGGCCTACATTCCTCTTATTACGAGAAGGAGACCCGACCCTGTAGTGGGTCATTAATGGGTTACTGACTGACATAGGCGTAGGCAATGATTGGGCGTAGGTTACTTTTGGTCTTCCAAACATTAAACTTGTTTAGAAATTGAAATACTCTTGCATTGATGGTACACGCGTCTGTAACCCATTAATAACCCACTACAGGGTCAAGTCTCCTCTTACATTGAGAGGGATGTAGGCCGCCGTCCACCACGCTGGCCTAGTGTGGATTGGAGAACTTCACATGCATTTGAGAACAATTTTTGTGAACACTCAGGCATGCAGGTTTCCTCACGATGTTTTCCTTTACCGTAACAGCAGGTGATATTTAAATTTATAAAGCGCACTTCTTTACAAAGTCATTGGTGCGTGCCACTGGGATTCGAACCCGGACCCCTCGATTCGATGTCTAATTCTAAGCCACTGGGCTATCACCGCTTATCTTTCCAAATAATAAAAAAAAATTGTTAAATTCTTGTACATAGTTTCAAAATTAGAATAGCCGAAAGAAGGTTAAATTTAGTAGCAAATGAGAGTCAAAGAAATATCCAACCCCAACACAAACGCGAGACGGTGTGATATTACCATATGAATTCTTACTTTCTCATTTACAAAATGAAACGGTTTCATATCTAGGAGATCTTAACCTCAAAGAGGGTTCAATAATAGCTGTACTTTTGGCACAATATATGCCATTCGCAAATGGGTTACGGTGGATTGAGCTGTTTTAACGTCTGTTTATCCGGCTCGAAGGACCAAAATCTACGTGGGGTAAGCTAGAATCGCGTAAATAATACACAGAAGATTTACTTCTCGCCCTTATTTAAGGATACGGATGCTCATTTGAATATTTTTATGGGACACACCTTGCACCGTATAGGGCTTTGTTTGAAATCGCATAAAGAATACGTTTACGTCGGCGCTTACGCTCGCTAAACCAAAAATTAATTTAATAAACATAAGATGCTGAGAGTTTTTTTCTCTGATTTTTTCTCCCTCGACCCAATAGTGGGTGGCACCAATTGAACCGAAGAGACCGATTAGGTAAAACAACGAAATAAATGAATTCTTTACACTACATGCCAAGTAGTATATATGAAGAAATCAAATCTAAATAAAAAGAAACGATCGTATTTAAAGTGTTTAATTTAATATAATTGAGTTATTTATGAATTTAATTTGTTAGTTTTATCTACTTTATATTTGCATACCTAAAAATGGTAAATATAGATTGATCTAAATAATTTGTAATAACTTTATAATAATACCTATATTTGTGCAAATAAACGTTTTGTCTTTGTCTTTGGACTATGTATAAGTTGTTGTGTATTACGACATATGCCCCTCGTAATTTGCGCTACTCCATCCATCCAGTGCCCTCGGAACGCAATGTTTTCCTTCTGCCTTCTTCAGGTCATTGTCCAGGGGTTGGGAGATCTGTACTATTTCCACCATAAGGTGGCTCCCGTACTAATGTACACGAATTTTGAAGATAGTGCACTGGTGATCGGTTCTTTGAAAGGTTACGTAAATGCCTGCACCGAGACCGTTATAATCAATGATATGCAATCAGTCCGAGGTACTGTAGTTCTAACTACGCGCTGGACGTCTCAGCGAAATATACTGAAAAATTTTCACGACCCTTCTTTCTCATATTATAATAAATAGCTTCTACGAAATTACGTAAATGCCTAGACTGAGACCGTTATAATCCTACTTATTACTATTATAAATCCGAATGTTTGTGAGTATGAATGTAAGTTTGTTACTCTTTCACGCAAAAACGGCTTAACAGATTTGGATGAAATTTAGTGCACAGATAGATCATAACCTGGATTAACATGGAGGATACTTTTTATCCTTGTCTGCACCAAGTTCTAAAATCGAATCGGGCGAAGCCGCGGGCACAGTCTACTCAATGTATACTTTTTGCAATTAGTCCGAGGTTCTATAGTTCTATCTGCGCGCTGGACGTCTCAGCGAACGTGCTCAAGGGGCGGAGTCTAAGATAATGGCGTCCTCTAGTGGTTATCGACACGGCAGCCTTTGCTAGCTGGCTTTGTTCGACATCAACAAGTTTTAAACAAATTGCTCCATCATTAACGGCCTCTTTTGGATCAGGATTTATGTGGAAGCTGTATCAGCATTTTGGTTACTAAATTTTACATACGTTTTCGTAGACAAGGCTTTAGGCAGTAGAGTGTTACATTTAGACAAGCTGAAAACCAATGATATTGTATAAAAGAACAGCAGATATGTTATAAGCGCGCGCTGAGAAGATTCATAATGAATACGCTCCAATTGGGACGTCTGAAACATTTGTAGAGTAGGTAACCATTAAAAGAAGAGTAACCATTAAAATTATAGAATAAATATATCTCTATCAATTTCGTGTTATTTCATGTTGAAATTGAAAACCTAACTCTTCAACATTTCAAGATTTTAACTACACTACACTTCAAAATTTTAAGCGGTAGTCATTGTAAATCATACTGGTAGGCTTCCCGCCACACTCATACTTATACCTCATACTTTCATGTCTTGCTTCAGTTTAGGAATTGTGATACTGAAGTAATTTTATTTGAACCGAACATCTCGGTTCTCATGAAAAGCAACAGACCACATAATTATGACTTCAAAGAAATTTTTTATCTTAAAAGAAATTCGATGTTTCCATGGGTTCCAATGACCACTTAACACCAGGTGGCGTACATACTTACCTACTACAGGTGTTAAAAACATTTTAATTTTTAAATAAGATTTTTGTTTGTAAGTTGGGTGTTCGTAAATGTATGTGTAGGTACGGACATTTTACTTGCGATACAGTAGACCATTTAACATCGGTTGGTCTACTGCCTCGAAAACTTGTGAAGTTTTAACATCGATATCATAGGAAACTAATTAAACATATCTCAAAAATTGTCTGAATACTACTTAAATTTAAAAACCCAAACTCCCGACAGAACAATTACCCGAGCGCAACACAAACAGTACAAGTCATAAAACTGAAAAACCGGTATTATTAGCCCGGCATCAGTACTAACCCCTCATTATATGTAAATTTTCTATATTAATAACGTATGAGGCGGTTTGAACCAACGAAATGCGATTAAACTGGGCATTCCGGTACAAAGGTTTAATGACGGTACGGTTTGGCGAATTTTGCGATTCGGCGGTTCCCGGACCGGCTTTTCGTTACCGGACGTAACGAGTGATTTTCATAAACATGTCAGTGTGTTTGGGTTCACTCGTACGTACCAGTTCTTAGCGACTCAGTAGCCACAATATAGTAGCCACAATATTATAACCACAGTTATAATAAGGCATGATCTCATATTTATAATACGACGAGATCTCATATCGTGTTTAAGATTCAAATTTTTCTCATTATTTATGTGTATACGAAAAGACGATTCGTCAAAATGTTTATTATTTAACGAAATTATTTGTAATTTTTTTATGTTTTGTGGATTTATAGCCGAAAAAATTCACGTCTGGAAAGGTTTGTTAAGATACTGAGGTATTAACACAGATAGTAGGTATTATTGATCGCTTAACTTTTACTTATTCATTAAAAAAGTAAATAAAAATCTGTCTTGGACTGAAAAGTAGTCTTACAGGGTTTTATTTTAATAAGTTATATTATATAAATAAATAAAAGTTTATGGGCATTGTACTCTGCTATCAATAGTAATAAGATTTATCTAATAAATAACTAATTTACTCATAATAATAAGTTTATAAAGTATCTAACTAAAACCTGTTACGTTTGAAAATACAAAATCACGTTGACAAACCTTTACTAGGATAGTTTTGATAATAATAGTTAAAATACTAGTATGTGGTAGAATTCTAGTACGTGTGAGTAACACTTAAGTGGCATGGTTTGTTTGAATAGCGTGAATTTGTTACGGTTGTTTCGTTTCATGATGTTTACTTTTTATTCTTTATGGTGTACGCAATAAGGTCCAAAGTTGAGTAAATTAAAAGTTAGTACCCAGTGCTTCCTTATGCCTATACGATGGTATAGGAAGAGTGAATGTACTGACTAAAATTGGTAATAAAATAAAATACATTAAAAATTATAAATATAAAAAATTTAATAAAACCATACTGTGTCTCCGCGCGCTAAACCAAAAATTAAAGTAATAAACATGAGGTCCTGAGAGTTTTTTTCTCTCTCGACCCAATTGAATTGGGTGGCACCAATTGAACCGATGAGTCCGATTAGGTAAAACAACTAAATTAATGAATTGTTAACACTACATGCCAAGTTGTGTATAATTGAAGTAATCAAATCGAAATAAAAAGAAATGATCGTATTTAAAGTGTTTAATTTGATATAATTAAGTTATTTATGAATTTAATATGTTTATTTTTTTGTTAGTTTCATTTATTTTATATTTGCATACCTAAAAATGGTAAATATAGATTGATCTAAATAATTTGTAACAACTTTATACCTATATTTGTGCAAATAAACGTTTTGTCTTTGTCTTTGCCTTTTGTCTTTGTATATTTTTTGGGGTAAATTTACCTCCATCTTTCACCTTGTCTGCGGGAAATGTGAAAATAATACTTTTACGTCTTTTATTGGATTTGTCTGCGTAAAATGTTGTTTGTACCTGATATTTCATTTAACCTCAGATTATAGGAATTTAATCATTTGATGATTCTTACGGAAGACGAGTTAATTAATGATTACTCTTAAGTAATAAATAGTGATGACCAGAGTAGCAAACACGAATGCAGGTTATCATGACCGGAGTAGGAAATGGTATGGACTTGATGTTAAGTGTTTATTGCAGTCTATGGACTCCTATCCAACCTTAAAAGGGTAGAAGCCTATCTGAGGTCATATTATACATAAAACTCTACTTTGCTACGTATGAGGATTAAGAATTTCGTAATAATTCCTGTCATAAAAGTATCACTGGCAATCACACCTGCCTATTCGACACTCAAACAAGTACCTGTTGCTTACGGCGGTTTTAAAGGCTCTCTGATCGGTGAACTCGTGAAGGCGGTGTGAACTCTCTCTGATATCTCTCAGGTCTCGCTCTACTATCTACGATACAACTGCGGGATAATACATCATAAACATTTTCATTCCCAGCTGCATCCTTCAGATTTCTGAGAGATTTTCTGGGAACCTAATAAACAAAACTTGTTCTAGCTAAACACCCGTATCTCTCGCTATCTGGTGTTCTGTCGGAAGAGTTGTGGAAAGTTCTGGAAAGTTCCAGCGCGCGATGTTGTCAGACGCTAGCTAGCTAGCTGTTCCGATCTCTCAAACGGAGCCATCGTGTTTTCAGATGTCACGTGGATATTGTTTGAATAGTTTCTTTGAGTAATTTTCTCTGAAACATATCTAAAGTCTAGATACTTCTAAAATAATATACTTACGTGCGTGGGTATTGTCTTAATTGGAGTCCATCACCAAGATTGTAAAGGGTTTTTGTTTGTGAAAGTGTATTTATTGCAAAATTTAATTCAAATATTTTGTTCTTTAGTTATTCACATTTCAAATTTATGGAATTTGTCTTATGAGTGGGAACTTTACTGTAAACCATAAACATGTGTATCTATGATCTACAAATCTGTATATATGTATATAAGTACAAGGATTTTTATTACTAACAAAAATTATAGCTATAGTAAGGTTTGAGCCAAAAACGTAAAACGATATTTTTTAACGTAAGATAAACCTTTGATTTATTTTAACTACACCTTTAATCTACCTGTTTACTTTATTAAATTAACTACACCTTTAATCTACCTCTACCTCTTTACTTTATTAAATTAATGCAAATATCCTGACTTGACTCAGGGCTATCTAATTCTAATGAGGCAGGTTTTTATTGCTTAATCTTTTTTAGAATTAAACGTGCGTGACCTTCAAATAATAATTTTAAGTAAAGGTTAATTACTTCTTTGTCTCCAAAGATATAGTTTCAGTTAAACACCCGTATCTCTCGCCATCTGATGTTCCGTCGAAAGACTTCTGGAAAGTTCCACAAAGTTTCAGTGTCGTGATGTTGTCAAACGTTTCGCCGTCTTTGCTTTGAGATGTGATGTGAATATAGTTTGAATAGTTTCCTTGTTTGAATGTCTTAAAGAGTTTGGTTGTCTTTTATTCTTTTATATTTAAGACGGTAGATGTTAACTTCAAATATCTGTGCACGAAATACGTATTTTTAATATAAATCGGGCCCAGTGTGATAGCATCTTTTTATACTTATTATTTAAGGGGATTCTGATGAACAGATGAGTTCGCGGGGATCCCCTGGGGGATCGGGTTAGGGGAGCCTAGTAGACGAAACCGCATGTAACGAGTATGAGGACTTTGGTGTGCTAAATGTTAAATTTTTTTTTGTAGTCGTAGTTTAGTGTTAAAAGTAATCATTTATCTGGTGCGTAGCAAGAGTTTCTTCCCTTCAAGGTGTATTAAAAAAAAATTCTGAAATGTTTCAGGGTTATGAGAATAAAATTCAAAGCTATAATTTATTTTAAAGTCTAAAGTCACGGTTCGCAAATAAAACAGTGTTGAACACACTATCAACGTCCGTGACGACGCTAAGCTGACAACGCGAACCAAGGTTGGCTGTCTTGCTAGCCGTACTTACCCTGTAAGATTCGTTCTAAATATAAAAAGAAAGCCACACTTTCCTTAACTACTCGTTTTTGCAGATTATACGGTTTGACTGCGAATGTGACACAATGGTCCAGTAAAATAAGCAAAATAAAGAGGTCAAATTCGTAACAGGCTGTAAACTCGTATGTCTGTCGGTCTGACATCTTTCCATACTAATGGCACGCGTTAACTATACAAATCTTTGGGTTCATTAAATTATGTCACACGTTAATGGGAGGGGAGTGTGTCACCGGAATGTGACATAGTTGTGACAAGGGGCAGGGCGTCAAAAGCTTTGTGACGTCTTATTTTAAAATTTGAAATTCAAATGTGAATAAAAAACTTGTAAAATTTACAAACATCATCTATATTTATTTATGAATAATTTAGCACTCTCGCTATGAGATTATAAATAAAAAAATAAAAAGCAATGCAAATATTTATCAGGGGTGACGACACAGATTTTTTGAAAGACAAGGTGTTCTGAAAATGTGACAACCTGTGACAAGGACGGGGGAAGGGTTAAAAAGTCCTTAAAATCGTGTGACGTAATTTATGGATGGCCCTTTTGACAGTACCGTTCAAGCTTTTCTTTAAGATTAATGGGTAAAAAATCAAAGTCGTAACCAAAAATTTTAACCATTACCCTATCTATAGAACTCAATCAATTGAAGGCTATAAAATTTCAATTTGTCAAAATCGTTACAAGTTCGTACAAAGAGGCAGTTACCAAAATCTGTTCGAATGGCTCCAAGAATTCGTGACAATAACGCGTAATGCACCCGAATTGAATTTTCCGCGGAAAAATCAATTTTCCAACACGGAAAAATCATTTTGGGGCTCCGTTATTCAGCTGTAATGGACGAAACTTTACCAAACTATGTCATATTTACATATGCCCGTGTGAGGCTTGTTTTCAATTTGCTGAACAGGTTTTGGTTAGCGCACCTAGCACGCATAGGTTGTCGATTAAAGTTTCGATCAATCTTTTTTTGTGGACGATATCTACTTTTTTGTCGGAGTCTTCCATAGTGATAATCTTACATGTCATGTATCTCATCGGTCTTCATTTCTGTGAGGTAGGTACTCGTATTTATGTCAGACATGAATTTTTTTCAAAACTAAGAGCTGACCATTCCAGTATTCAGGAGTACATCAACAATGTAATATCCACTAACTAAAGTTCTGCGGCGGTGATAGCCCAGTGGCTTAGAATTTACCTCGAATCGAGAGGTCCGGGTTCGAATCCCAGTGGCACGCACCGATGACTTTGTAATAAAAGTTATGTGCGATTTATAAAATTAAATATCACCTGCTGTTACGGTGAAGGAAAACATCGTGAGGAAACCTGCATGCCTGAGAGTTCCCAAAAAAAATGTTCTCAAAGACATGTGAAGTCCACCAACCCGCAGTAGGCCAGCGTGGTGGACGGCGGCCTACATCCCTCTCATTGTGAGAGGAGACCCGACCTGTAGTGGGTCATTAATGGGTTACTGACAAAGTTTCTTAGCCAATTCTAATATCACAAACACTACGTAATTTACCCCAAATGCCCTAAATCTATTGCCTCAATTTATCCTAAATCTACTATCAGTCTACTATCAGTGTGTAGTCAGAATGTTCATGACACGGTCTATGCTTTAGAACGATCTATCTTAAAGAATTATTTAAAGAAATTGCAATTTTTTTTAAGGAAATAGAGATAACTTTCTAAGAAAACAAAACCTAGAAAAATTCTACGGTTCTATGTTCAAAACGACGAAGTGTTCCCTAAATCTGTAGCTTACAACAAACCAACAGTAATTAATAATCGACTTACAAGTCACTCCTTTCCGTGCCCGTAGTAACTGATAGTAGGGCGTGTTCCCTTCAGTCACGCGAGCCCGAAATGAAATTATTTCACGAATTCATGAATCCTATTCCGTTTAGGGAGTGTTAACACGAGCGATTTCTGAACGAAAGTGGTTTAACGCGAGTGATATCTGCGATTTGTGCGACGAGAAAAATATTTCAAGGTCACTACATCACTGTTATGAATTTGAAATTTGAATGACGGATAGATGATCCACTTTAGATAGAGATATAATAAATCAAAATCACGTCGCTATTGTGAACGTCATACTTTTGTATTTTAGTGGACGAATAGTTATATAGCGTATAGCATATATTATATAGCGTAGCCGTATAGAGAGATAAAAGATTGCCAGAATGCTTACTTTCTTGCATCATCTTACTCCGTTGGGAAGCAATAGTAAATCAAATACTTCTAGCCTATTATATTTTGGATGTGGATGTATGTGTTAATGGATTGACAATTTAACATTTATTATCAGTGTCGTGGGCATGTACACTGTCGTCAATCGTACGGTAAACGTCAGTCATTAGTATGTCATTCGTCAGTCTGATATCTTCTCATACTAATGGCACATGTTAACTATACGAATACATTGACGATAGTGTTTACGCTCGGGGCACCACTTGCAACTCATTTAAAATAAAAAATATCAGCATGAAAAATCGCTTGTGTGACAGCTGCCTTACTGACGTATGCCGGAATGGAACAAGTGGTTTTGAAATCATTAAGAAAGAATAGGTCCTTATTACCCAGAAAATAAAGGCGACATTCGTATGCCTGATCGTTAGATGTTAATGAACATGAATTGATTTGTTCAGCTGATTCTGTAACGTATACAGTGGTCTTTAAGATAAAGTGTTAAGGTTCAAATTCGCTTGAATTGTAATTGTCGAGATGAATCGAATAATCTTGCTTACGCCTGTTAATGTTATCTTTATGAAAGGTGATTCGAAACAGCTTTTAGAAATCGAATTTGATTATAGAAGCCATAGATATATATAGCCATAGTAGCTCGTCCGGGGACCTTACCGCCAGCCTCTTAACCCGTCGTAAAGCAGCATGTTCTTCATGTGTTGTGTTTCGGCTGGGGAGGTGTGGTTGTCAGGGATACTTTATTTGAGGCGAACATCTTATTAGTCCTCATGAGTAGCAAAGCACGCGCATACAACCTCAGATAGGATTTCTTCTCTATTTGAGGTTGGATGCGGGAGTCCATGGGCTGCAGTGACCACTTACCATCAGGTGACCTGCGTGGTTTACTACTTAATTGCTTAAAAAAATATCTTATATTTTAGAACGGAAACAACAAAACTGAATGTTTAACAAATTGACAAATAGAAAGGGACCTTCAGTACCACGATTAAGGTTCAAATTGGAATGACAGAACGAGACGTCAGGCGTTGAGAGCGACATTTTTATGAAATTAAAATGTTGAGGTTTTTATGTGAAAGCCGTGAGTGGTGGATAGGTTTGAGGCGTAATAGAGGGCCCTACCCGTTGTTCGTATACAGTTGTTGCATTTGTTTGGGAAGTGTACTCTTGTATTGTTGAAGTGTCAACGCTCAGGGTAGGTCCAGATGAGGTCATCTGAGCACAATGGTAAGAGATTTTAACCGACTTCAAACTGAGGAGTATTTGTATGTCTTTTTCCCGTGTACAAAAAAATAATGACAATTTATTTACACAAAATATGATTTGCACGTTTATTAAATTATAAATAAATGTCACTTGCTGTAAGGGGGAAATATCGCGAGGAAACCTGTATGCCTGAGATGACAATAATAATTAATTATTGAATAGAAAGAGTAAAATTACTTGCGAACCTTTTATATTCGAACTATTAACTATGAATTTCGACCACTCTTCATTAATTTTAATTAATATCTCGCTTTCTGTATTAAATATACTTAATTATCAGCATCCCACCGATACACGAAGCGATCCCTATTAATGGCCGCTTCATACAGTAGCATACCTGCTTTAATTAGTCAATTACTGTGAGATATTGCGACCGGGAGGCCCAGTATAAAGAAGGCCCAGTTATAAAGTTGTATTGAATCGTATACCGTTTTTTTACCGTTTTTATGGCTACTATGGCTCATCCACCTATAGTGTATAGCAAAAGACAAGATTTTGTGACGGAATGTTTCGGCAATAGCCCAGTGGATAAGATCTTAACCTCTTTATGGAGAGGTCTGTGTTCGATCTTAGTCACATCAATGACTTTTCTTAGTTATGAGCATTTTACATAATCTTTCCATAAGGCCTTTGTTCATTATTTTTATTTAATGAGTGCCAGTAACCCATTAATGACCCACACAGGGTCGGGTCTCCTTCTCGTAATGAGAGAGATGTAGGCCTTAGTCACATACCTTTGAGAAAATTTTTTTCGTGAACTCGCAGGCATGCAGGTTTCCTCACGATGTTTTCCTTCACCGTAACAGCATTTGATATTTAATTTTATAAAGCGCACATAACTTTTTTTACAAAGTCATTGGTGCGTGCCACTGGGATTCGAACCCGGACCCCTCGATTCGGGGTCGAATTCTAAGCCATTGGGCTATCACCGCTATATTTAACGAGTAGAAAAGTACTAATTTGCTTTAAAGTCTAACTAACACTTTATTCATTGAGTGGTTTTATTATAACGAAGTGAAGTTGAAATAGTTCCGACAAGAATCCTGAATATTCAAATTGGCTAAACTGGTTTCGTTATAAACTTAGCGCAAATATGTAAAAGTTGGAAGGCTTCTTACATGAATAATATTATTACTTTTTCGCTATGAAAAATGTGGGTTTGTCAATACAAGAAGTAAAAGGTGTTCGGTAGATACATTAGTTCCGTGGATATAAAACCGCCGTTTTTATAAGCCGCCGTAAAGCAAGAATTTGTGTTTCGGTTATGAAGGAAGGTAGTACTGTAGAGACATTGAATGGTGTCGTTGTCGGTAACCATTAATAACCCACTACAGGGTCGGGTCTCCTCTCACAATGAGAAGGATGTAGGCTTTAGTCCACCACGACGGCCTAAATGGGGGTTGAACCCCACAAGTTTTTGTAAATCAATGAGAACTCTTAACTCTGAGTACATAATATTTTGATTATGGTTAGAAAAGTAATTGGTCGTGCGTAATTGGGATTCGAAACTGGACCTCTCGATACGATTTTTCATGACTAAGCATATTACCGTTTATAAAAATAATTTATAATAGAATGACCACGTTATTAAAATTTTTACATAATTATAAGGGCAAAAGTGTGTCTAAAAATTTAAAACTTTAAACTGCTCGATATTTAATTTAATTCTAAACCGTTCGCCATTTAAAAACTACCAATGAACGATCTTTGGAAATATTTCCATTTAACGTTCTGAAACTAAAAACATTTCATAAAAAATTGAAAGGCTCGTGTTTTGATGCTGAATGCAGTCATTTACAGTTTAGTTAGCGTTAAAAGGTTAACTGAAATCGGTTTTAAATTGGATGTAAATAAATGTATAAACAACTTGTGATTCACATGACTGAAACTATACAGAGAGCAGCGATAGAGGGGAGAGACGGAGGCGGGTGATAGTACAGATAGCTAAGAATTCGGTCACTTTCTTGAGAAGTCTTGGTTTCATTTCACGCATAAACTGCTGAATGGATTTGGATGAAATTTGGCATACAGGTAGTTTATAAGCCGGATTAACATATATAATTCTTCTTATCCCTCACTGAATCAAATTACAAAACCCCTGCGGACGAAACCGAGGGAAAAAGGTAGTAAAGTAGCTACGACAAAAAATCACAATTAACCAAACAAGACAATACATGTATTACTCAGTACTGTTTACCGATGCTAATTTTAGCCGTGCGTCCACCAGAACACTAGAACACACTGTATTACTAATTGAATTAGATCTTGTACAAACAGACAACTACAGATGAGGTTATGTACTTGTATCAATCAATTGGTTACATCTCCGCTGTTGTGTTGTTGATTGTATGGAACTAAATGAAACGATGTCCAGTCTAAATTTTACATCCTATGAACCTGCTACGTATAAGTGAAATAGTTTATGAGAATGAACGGATGTTTATTGCTCATTGATTATAAAAAAAAACAACTCCCAACTGCCCTCCGGGATACCGATACCGCGGTTTTATAACAGACGATCCTGCCTCGTGAGTCGTGGCTGGTTCAATTTCTTTATTTTACCACAACTCCTCACACGACCGTTTTAATCGCTAGTCGATTAGAACTGACGAGCCGTGAACTAAACCGTCGTACTTTAAAACCGCGGTATAGGCTCGTATGTCGATCACTCACAGCATTGACTACATTTAAGGACTTACACAATATTAAATCTAATTGTATGGTAACTAGGAACAGCCACAAACTAGTATTTCCTAAATGCAGGCTTCATAAGAAAAGCCAGTCATTTATAGGTATGTCTGTGAGAATGTATAACATTCCAGACAAAATTCAATCCCTGCCTTTCCATAAATTTAAGAGAACAATAAAGACAGTCCTTGTCCCAGTGCCTTTCGGCATATTATACAATACAGGACTATTTAAATGATAAGAAAGTTTGGGGTTGAATAAGCTTCACCTGGCTATTTCTATAACCCCATGTATAATTTAAGAAATTGTGAGCAGATGACACTAGACTGATACCGACATACGCGATTGCTGTCACGCGTGCTCATTTATGGGTCGAAAATCATACTGCAATATAATTAGTTCATCATTGATTTTAAAAGAGTGCCGGGAGTTTTTTTCCGCCCGCTTTTTTCCCCTGGTCTACGTTAGCCTGAGGGGCACCGAAAGCGGATGTTAGATGTAAGATAATATTCTATCATGTATGACGTTCATTAAGTGTACACAACTCGTACCTGACAATGAATAAAAGACTTTGATTTTGATTTTTGATTGACCGCCCTCAACACTGCTTAGTTTTTCGGTCGCTTGCAATCTCCTCACGCTCCGAGGCGCGCGCTCTATAAACGTACATAGGAATATTTCCATTCAGGTAACATATTAGCTCATCCATCATACAAAGTACTATTTAGCATAACGTTACGTACGATGATCGCTGGAACTGAAGACTGTGTCGTTAGCGTGTGTTGAACTGAACACTGAATAGATTTGAGCGCGACTATGATTTATCGCGCGATATTTAAACTGAGGACGGGAATGGTATTTGTAGGTATGTATGTTATATATTACTCAGTGGTATTATCAAGGTACGTCGTTTAATTACGTAAGCATACGTAAGTTATGTTAGTTTCGTAGTGTCATCAAATACCTTCAAGTTAGAGTAATTAAGGCAAGCTGTCCTAAATGAAGTAATTGGATTGGCCTGTAGGTGTAGTGGTTAGCGACCCTAACTACTAAGCCGGAGGTCGTGGGTTTGATTCCCACCCAGGACAAATATTTGTGTGATGAGCATAAGTGTTTGTTCTGTGTCTGGGTGTAAATTATCTATATACGTATGTATTTAAATATATACATATATGGAGGTTTATCAGTTATCTGGTTATAATATATTGTATCAGGCGTTACTTTGCGGAAATCCATTGTTATTTTAGTTGTATTTATATTTCTTTGCAACAATCTGCACACGTGGAACTTGTTTTGGTATGAACCCACCACCCTCCCTTATCTCTCTGAGTAGGTATATACCATAACAAATTATTCCAATAGCACACGACACGTGTTTCGCCCCAAAACGGAGCATCATCAAGTGATGTGGACTCTACAACGGTTGGGTGCTGAGTGAGGTAACCTCAGTTATCTGGTTACCATAACACAGGCTCACAGCTTACTTTGGGATCAGAAAGCCGTGTGTGAGTTGTCCTACAATATTTATTATTTATTATTATTATTAATTTATTTAATCATTCACGATACAAATGACGTTGTCGTACGACCAACTCCTTGCGAGCGACATATTCAGGAATTCTATAGTGTCTCCAACTTTAAGGTATATAAGTGTGTGTAATTAGTATAGGAAGGTACCAGACAGATTGACATGTCAGTCCCCATTTATGACCCACTACAGGGTCGGGTCTCCTCTCACAATGAGAGGGATGTAGGCCGCCGTCCACCACGCACCACTACTGCCCGTTGGTGGACGAACATGCCGCGTGAGAACATTTTTTTGTGGACTTGTGTTAATTTTATAAATCGCACATAACTTTTATTACAAAGTCATTGGTGCGTGCGCATTGGTGTTGGTCGAACCCGGACCCCTCGATTCGAGGTCGGATTCTAAGCCACTGGGCTATCACCGCTTTTTTCAGACAGATTGACATGTGACTTACTAATGACTGATATTTACCGTACGAATACTTTGACAACAGTACTTCATGCACACGGCACAGAATAAGTTCTGATTTTTAAACTCTTGTAATCATACGATCCAATCTTGATTTTAGTTCTGTAAATTGGCATGCCATCTCATTCTATGTTTCGTCATCTCTTTCCCACCTACTTGAATAGGTACTTCCTTTCTTACAGTCCTGATTTTCCTGTTATCCTAACGCGAAAACTTTGTAAATGGATCTTTGTATTGTTTTAAGATTAAGATAACTTTCCAAACAGGTTCAAAGGAGATAAGGAATCAATGTCAATGTTACCGTTAACGAGATTATCGCGAGTTTTGACATTAATGGAACTAACTTGTTTCTGGAGGATTTGAAGTTTCGATAGGGCTTAAAATGCTGCTTGATCACTTATTAACGTTAACTTTGTGACGTCATTGGACTTGGAGCTTGTTGAGTTAATACTGAAACAAGGGGCAAGTGAATTGAATAAAACTACATTTTTTCTGTGGTCAGTGCACTCCACAGGATATGAAATAAAGTAGACTTCATATGGATTAAGATGGTTGCCTAAAATTTTATGAATTTTATCTGGAACAATAAATCCAGTTTAGTCCAGATTATTTCCTTTAATTTCGGTTTTAATGCATTACTATCTGTAAATGCAGCAACTATAAAATTGGCAAACTTTTGTAGACTGGCGTGAATTACAATAAAACCTAGGTATTCTTAAGAATATTTCAAATATGATTGTTAATTAATCTTAATGATAATCTACTGTCACCATTTGCTCACATACATAAAACACAAGAAACAGATTTTAAAGTATTAAATACTAATAACTTTTTTTAAAGTATATTTCAAAAACATTTATTCAGACAGGTTTGCCGAATCAAAAAGTCTGCAACCTAATATTCTCCCGAAATAAATCCGTCTACGTAGGCGCCCAACTTTCGGCGCTTAGCGTCATTTTAGCGCCCCGGCTCCCAGGCTAAACATGATTAATGTAATTTTAATGGCGTATTGTTTATAGTGGGCCTTTATTAATGCACGTCAGATAACACAGCAGTGATCTAAGCGTTTCGGTGATCGCGATATGGGGTACTTTCTTTAAATTAATTGCTTTTTTGCAAGGAAACTTTTGGGCTTAATGACCGCCGTGAAGTCGATACGTAAAGTGGTTTGCCTTTTATGGACATTAACCCATTTGTCTTCTTGTCTTCAATTCGATAATGACCTACTGTGGGGTCGGGTCTCCTCTCACAATATGGATGTAGGCCTTAATCGACGCTGGTCTAATGAGGGTGGCGGATTTCACTTTGCCTTTTGAGAGCATTATTGTGAGTTCTCGGGCAATCAGCTTTCCTCGTGATATTTTCCTTCGCCGTTATTTACCAATGAAATAATAGAACGAACTCAAACATTGTTTGGATTATTAATTTTTTTTTAACCTGCCTTTCTCTATTTACCACTCTAACTTACTCTTACATACTTTTGCAAAATTAAACTTACTCTGTATATATTTTTTATTCGCCAATAGAAATGTCAAGTGGCAAGATGGTAATTACATTTTGACGTCACAGGAAGCAACCGGAAATGAAAACGGTGACTTCCCTGACAGAAATGAAAAACCATTATTCATACGAATGTTGGTTAGTAACTTATAAGTATAAGGTATTTTAAACGCCTTTTGATCAACCGTTTTTTGTGATGGCATCTTGCGCTTTGTTGGTTATTTACCAATCGTAATGACACTTCGTAGTACATGTTTTAAAAGAAGATACAAGAGATTAACTTTTTCAATCGCTTGCGATTTACTCAAGTAGCTATGCGCATTTTAAAAGAGTTCCGGGAGTTTTTCCCGCCCGCTTTTTTCTCCTGGTCTACGTTAGCCTGAGTGGCACCGAAAGCGGATGTTAGATATAAGATAATATTCTATCATGTATGACGTTCATTAAGTGTATACAACTCGTATCTGATAATGAACAAAAGACTTTGATTTTGATTTATGTAAGTACCTACTTGATGAAATTTTGATTTTTTTTCTCTGAATTATTTGATTTGAATTATGCAGATTTTTCAATCTTTAATGTTAACTGCGACTTATTTGTAGGTATCAGTGGCAATACTCAATCAACTACGCACTCAGTCACGAACGAACACTCGACGCTGCTTGCGTGGCTTCGCTTTGAAGACGTGCGTCCAATGAAGACTTTTCTCGAGTAAAGAGATTCTTAATCTTGCTTCATTTGTGTACATGTAAATGATATTGAGTGCGAATTGGCCTCGTTTTTCGACAGGCTTCAAAGAAAAAATGGCTGACATGAGACGTCCGGTAGTTGTGAAATATTGTTAATTTGGATTTCATAAAAGATAAAAAACAATACAAATATAAGTAAAATAATAGAAAGATATGGAGTTTCGTTGCTACGAAATCAATAGTTTTCTAATTACATTCATTTAAAAATTTGTAAAAATAAGTGCGTAAGAGACTATCACGCCGTTTACCGTCATGCCGTTTGCCATCTCGGCATTCATCTCATCAAAAGATCTAGAGCTCGTTTATTACATAGTATCGTCAAAATTTATTAATAGTTTAAATACAAAAATGTACCTACTTAAAAATGTACATAAAAATTACAATCGAAAATCCCGTTACCTACACACTGACATGGATAAATACAGTCTTATAGAGCATGTAAAAACGCTATACTCAGGCCTCGTAGTAAAACAGTCTTGTTGCAAGAATTTTTACTTCTATGTTAAATTTTCTCCGAAATAGGCTTATTCGGTTTACTTGAAAGGTGTAAAGATCTCAGCTCCGCAGCGTTTCATTTACTAATTAAAGTGTTAGTACGATAAGTGCATTTTAGTTGTAAATTTCGTTTTTCGACCAAAATTCTGTACCGTACAAGTCTGGATGTAATAGCATTCAGTAAGTTTCCCTCATTGCTTTTTGTTTGACTAAAACCTTGACTCGACTAATGAATAAATTTTGGACGTATTTTCATGACTTTTTGGTTTCTTCTACACTTTTATGGCTAAGGAAAAGACCTCTAGGAAAGAAAAGAGAACGTATTCATACTATTATGTAGGTATCATGTGTTGTGTATTTTTAAGTATTTTAAAGGGACCGTTTATATTTTAAGCCTGAAAGTTTGCACCTATTTTGATTTATTTTATGTCAATGATTTGGTACTTATTTTTTGTTGATAAAGCAATAAACTATCGTTACGTTTTTTTCGTAACAGATAAAATTAAATAGGTAATATTATTTATGTTGTATGTGTATGTTTTACCAGCACAATTCAATACGTACAATACTCTATATATGGTAAATGTAGAGTACAATGCTTTTTAATGACATATAAAATGATAAAAGCGAAAATTGGTGAGTATCGGATATCTCCGGACTTAATTAAATGGTATTTTAAATTAGTAATGTAGTGCGTATAGACAAAATTGCAAGAAATAGTAAAACAATATAAAAATATTAACAATCCGCGTTCAAACTTACAAAAGAAGTGCAGTGTTCCTCAAGATGGCACACTTTAAGTGGGCTCTATATCTCCAAGGAACTTTTTACTGTTCCACCAAGATGCCTCACGAATAAAAGGCTTTATTCAAATGCTAATTGTATGTGTTTATGCAAAGGAGGACCAAATGACTTTAGTTATTTAGTTGGACGTCTGAGTATCATTTGTATTGGTTGACTACCATAGAAATGCGATATTGCTGGGTTATAGGTCGCTTCCCACAAGAAGGTGGATGCAGCACTAAATCAATGCGGATTAGTGAATTCGGTCTCTTACTTGGGTACGGATTCGACTTCCAGTGGCATGCACAAAATACTTTGTTAATATCATCTGCAGTAATGATCAAGAAAAACATTGTAAAGAAACGTGGATGTCTGAAAGGTTTTCATATTATTATTATTATTATTCTGAAGGGGCATGAGAAGTCCACTAAACGTTTCGTATAATAAGGCTCTACATGTTTCTTATTGAGAGAGTTTAAATTGGATAAAATTAAAAAAAACTCGACTAGCAAATTGTGCCTATAGACTGAAAAAACTTAACCAACATTTTTTCTGCCTTTTGATGCGTAGGTAGCCCCAAAAATAAAACCTTATTAACCTAGTTTTAGGTATAAAGGGCTAAAGTGATTAGCAGAACATGTTACCGAAGTTAACAGGCACAAAATAATAGTAAACATGGCCGCTGGTATGTACATTGAATAAGGTTATAAGTCGTTAGGCCCTAACAAAGAGCGTAGATTTCCCCAAACGACCCGTCCTGTTAGGGTTGGCCCTTTATAAAAACCTATTGTAGTGGAATTTGAAGCCCTTTGATTTTGATAATTTTTTTAATATAACAATTTAATTCCTTCCTTTCAGCCCTTTGTGGTCCACTTCTAGGATCCTTTAATCGACGATACTCCGTCCAGTCTTGGGCCCTTTAAATCCAATGGTTGCCCGCTGTCTTCTTCAGGTCGGCAGTCCATTTGTTCGGAGGGCGGCCTGTGCTGTGTCTGCTCAGTCATGGTCACCATTTGAGGATATTTCTTCTTCATTAACAATTTAAATATCTACGTTAAAATTAAGTAAATCACATCGCTCGATGAAGCCTTGCTTCCAAACAAAATTTGTTAATACTCTGACATGAAATTCTTAAAAAAACGCGTAAAAAGTTGTGTTGCGAGAAAAAATGCAATGTCTTTAAGTTCCACTCGTTAGTGTGTTATGCTTCTTATTACTTTAAAAACAATTTTTCTAGTATAATATATAAAAAAAACAATCTATTGAAGCTAGAAAACATTTTATAGCTTAGAAAACTTTATAAATAGCAGTTGCCTACTTGGTATTGGGTCGCAGCAACCCTATTGGCGGAGCAACAACAATTGCTATCAGCTCCCGGCTTGCATTCAGCGAGAATCCATTTGTACTGGCCGCGGCGTGCGGACGCCTTGCGGGATAGTAATTACAACACCATTGAACTTGGGTTCACTTGTGTGAAACAGAACATGTTAGTAGTAACTTCTGGGGGTTCCAGAGAAATTGTGACACTTAAAAGTGTATCATGAAAATTTTGTGACGTCCCAGGAACCTGGAGAAGATTTGTGTACTGCATTTTTCATTAGGCATTTAAAATACAATGTACCGGTAAATCAGAACAATTAATCCATATAAACCACCGTTATCAAATTTTAACCAATCAGCGTCGTTGCTGTCACTTTTTTATAACAATAACAGCCAATCACAGCCGTTTTTGTTATCACATACCCCTGTTTTGGGCCTTAAAATCCAACGCCTCTACTAACTATTATTTCCTTTCTACAGTTAAGTTTCAAGAGAATCACTACCTATCAACTTCCTATCTATAGTTAAGTTCAAAGACAAAATATTCGTAGGTTTTAAATATACAAAGTGCGAGAGCTCTATGATCTAGCCATGACAAGATTGAACAGCGCACCGGAGCTTGGACTGTAATTTTCGTTCCGTGTTAAAGCAATTAATACTTTTTGGTCCAAAAAGTAAAGCGTTTGACGGTTTTTAGGTCATTTTAACGGAGTTACCTACTTCACAACGTTTAAGCTTGTTAAATAATAGATTGTCGATACTCAAATATGCTGCGTTTGTTATAAATAACGGTAATAGTGTGTCTTCTGAGAGCTAAAATATTATTATGATTTGTGTTCATTGAAGAAGAAAGAAATAGCTCCAACCAGATTAAAAAATCTTTACCCCCAATCTAGATATTACATATACGAGAAGACTCTTGTGACATCTTCCGCCACTGGTCAAGAGATGGTGGCACACGATCCTGAATCACGTTATCGAAGTTTTCTACGTCGCTGGCATATATACAAAACTCCGACATGACGTAATCGGAGCACAGTCGCTTCCCAGACATGATCACCTCGTCTGGCGAATGATCCCCCTTTGCTTTGCCAAACTCTTTTTATATGAGTAGTGACAAGAAAATATAACAGTCTTATCATAAACCTTTAATAATTATACCGCACGATTAATAAAGTAATAAAACAATGTTTATTCCTGTCTTCAACATTATATGATGGAGCACTTGACTTTTTGGCTTTGCACCAACTTTTGAAGTAGCTACGAGTTCCGTACGAGCACGAGTTTGATATATTACACGAACATTACAAAGCATTTCAATATTATAAGGTAGTTTAAGACTGGATAGTCAACTGTGATAATCAAAGTCCAAGGAATACAGACCTCCGACCAGGTGGACTGATGACCTGAAGAAGACAGCAGGAAACCATGAAAGAGAACAAAACATCAAAAATAATCTACTTAAAAATTCCTCAAGCTTATAAGTAAATATTTTAAACCGACATTTTTCCGACAAAATAAATCTATTGTAGTTAGTTTACAAAACCCCAGGTAATTAGTAGGTGGGCTTACCAGCCGACGATCTAGTTAAAGAGTAGCGGTTAAGACGGATTTAAACTTGGTTGAACTTACCTTAGTTAGTTAATTATTTAGATGGATGGTGTTTAAAGTTAAAACACACATATTATATATAGCAAAATTTTTGATGCGGAAATTATTTTCTCTTTTTAGATTTTGAGTTTCAGAGTAACGTAAGGGAAGTGAAGGGAACATTTTTTACGTTATTAAATATCTAGACTTGCGAATATTGGGCTATATTCACCAAGTGCCGAATACCAAATATTATGTAGTTAGGTTATTGGGTTAAATACCATTTAACTTATACGTTGTTTGGTAATTAATCAGTCAGTAACCCATTAATGACCTGAGAGTTCACAAAAAAAAATGTTCTCAAAGGTATGTAAAGTCCACCAACCCGCAGTAGGCCAGTGTGGTGGTAAGGCCTGATCCCTCTTATTGTGAGAGAGAGGAGACCCGACCCTGTAGTGGGTCATTAATGGGTTACTGACAGTATTCTTTTAACCGACTTCAAAAGGAGGAGATTACAACCGAAGTAGACGATCGAGCGATTGGCTGATCGAACGATTAACTTGATGGCTGAGCAGAGGGTCCTGGGTTCGATTTCTGGTGGAGCGAAAGATCTGCGAATCTGTGTTTCTAGCCTGGGTAGTGTAATTATATAGTGTGCGCCCATGGCACTTATGACACAGGGGATTCTCTAGGGCTATGAATATGAAGTGTTACTTAGGTATTCATATAAAAAAGAAATTAAAAAACCTCAACACTTTATTCGAAGCACACAACAAATTGATTGGAAATGGGACCGAGGACAATAGATACACCCAATTACTCCACACGAGTCCCCACAGATCTGACAATTAATCTTCAAGCAATCCGCTCTGATATGTCCCATATCTACGCCTACGACATTCTTATTCCTACAATTAATTTTGCAAATGGAAATTTCTAGAAACGTCCGTTACGTGCTATCGGTTGTCTTTGTTCAGCGAACCGTAGGATAAGTTTTTTCGGCTTGGCAAAACTGGTCCTCGTCTTGGTTGTCTAAAAGGATATCCTTTTTAATATTTTTTCGGCTTAGCAAGTGTCTTCTTCGTCGTCGAGTCCTCTTGACCCTAACTTAACCAATCACTTACTACAAAACAAACTCCTAAAACCATCATAAAGCAATGATGTTTTTTTTTAATTTAAATCAAAACATCATTGCTGTTCATGAAACATGTCTTGTGTTGCCGATGTTGCGTAGACCGTTTAGACCTGGAGGGTTATTACAAACTCCTAAAACCATCATAAAGCAATATGTTCGATTGATTGCTACTTTAATATTTTATTACAAAAAAATTCGGGGATGCAAGACCGTGCTCTAAGACGATTTATAAAGGCCTGTTTGTCAGTAACCATTTATGACCCACTATAGGGTCGGATCTCCTCTCACAATGAGAGGGATGTAGGCCTTAGTCCACCACGCTGGCCTGCTGCGGGTTGGTGGACTTCACATGCCTTTGAGAACATTTTTTTTGTGAACAGGCATGCAGGTTTCCTCACGATGTTTTCCTTCACCGTAACAGCAGGTGATATTTAATTTTATAAATCGCACATAACTTTTATTACAAAGTCATTGGTGCGTGCCACTGGGATTCAAACCCGGACCCCTCGATTCGAGGTCGAATTCTAAGCCACTGGGCTATCACCGCTTTTTTCAGGCCTGTTTATTGAAGCATAAAACAGTAACTAAACGTTCGTTTATGGGTCAAACAAACAAAATCCCCAAAAATTAAAAATATACCTTTCACAACGGCAGAGCAGTATTTACAACGCAATAAAGGGCAATAAAGGCGGACTAATATTCTCGTCACACCGTGACCTAGTGAGATGAAAGGGCCGGGAGGAGATAGGTTATTATTCTCCGTGTTTGAATATCATTAGAGCTCGTCTTCCGAGCAGCCTCTGCGCTAAATATACACTCTAAATTGTGTTAGGTTTTGTGTTGTTTTTTGTTTTCGCTACAACTGTGTCAAGTACGGTCGTATTGGGGAGCCCAGTACAATAGATCTGTCGTGGGTGCTGAGGGGTTTTTGAGGTTCACTTGTGTTCTCTTAGAAGGTGTTCCGATGTCTATGTGTGTTTTAGGTGGTAGAACCAAAGTTTTTCTCCCGGGAGATACCGTTCTTTATTATTGCCTTTAAACCCGAAGCAAAGCTGCCTTGTGTATCAGGGAGTCATCAGTGCCGTAAGCATGAACGCTATTGTCAAAGTATTCGTACGTACGTCTGTCATTAGTATGTCATACATCAGTCTGTCTTGAAATCTTCCCATACTAATGGCAGCTCTACGATTACTATACGAAACGAAGTCTATCTTGATAAGCCATTCTTTCATTGAAGTCTGCCTTAGTCCACCACGCTGGTCTGACGCAGGTTGATGGACTTCACATGCCTTTGAGAACATTATAGAGAAATCTCAGATTTGCATGTCTTCTGGTTTTCTTACAATGTTTTCCTTCACCGTTACAGCAAGTGTTATTTAAATTTTATAAAGCGCATATTATTTTTTAAGAAGGTGTGCCACTAGAATTCGAATACGGACCCCTCGAGTAAGACACCGAATTTACCGCTCATTCCCGCTTCTTTCGCTTGTTTATTCCGCCTTTTGAATTTTCAGCTCAAATTTGAGACAGTTATATGTTGACTGATGATATAACATTAATGTTCGTTACATAGTATGTAAAACATATAGCGTCTGGAGCCGTCGATCTCAGTCTAATGCTTCAATAATCCTATTTACATAACAACGCGCTTATAATGGATACCTCATTTACGGCTAAGCTCCTACATAAATACTTATCCTGAACGATACGATCTATCCGCGTATCGTATGTCAATAATGTATAATATTGATATCAATGAAATAAGAAAATAACAATAATAAAAAATATAATAAATAACGCTTCACACTATGAAGTCCACACTAGGATTCCCTGTGTCGTGGTTACCATGGACACACCCAGACCAGAAACAGAAATTCAAACTCATCATTCAATTTACTGCTACTGGGAATCCAACCCAGGACCCTCCGTCCATCTATCCATGTTTACAAATTTTCACATTCTATAATATAAGCAGCGAATACATAATATTATTAACAAGTAATACCTACCTATTCATTGAACGTATTCATTATTTTAGTTATTTCCCCTTTTGTTACGCCGTTACCACCGTGTTACCAACGTGTTTATTGACATTGAAAAACATGACATGTTTAAAATTCTACAATGTCCAAGTATAAGAACTCGGTGATAGCCCAGTGGCTTAGAATTCGACCTCGAATCGAGGGGTCCGGGTTCGAATCCCAGTGGCACGCACCAATAACTTTGAAAAAGTTATGTGCTATTTATGTACTCTCTCATTGTGAGAGGAGATTCGACCCTGTAGTGGGTCATTAATGGGTTACTGACAAGTATAAGAAGAAATACCAGTATCGTTCTCAGATATTCTTGAAACTAATGCTCCTCATTCACTCTGGATTTATGTATACATTTAACTACAATACGATGTCCTGACTGGTTCCACGACTGACGTTGTTCCTCAGTTATTTTCCCTCTATTTGCGACGAAGCCTCATAATTAAACATCAAAGCCTCAAATTAGGATGGAACCCGGAAACGGACGGAAGGGTATATCGGGTAGAAGGGAGTACTCAGAACAGTCGTTGTTGTAATGGGGTTCGAAATTAAAATGGCCGCCGCTTTTAGGTATTGTTGATATTTGATTTGAAATTTATTTCTCTGATTTTTATTTTGTTGTTGTTGTTTTAACCCATTAATGACCCACTACAGGGTCGGGTCTCCTCTCACAATGAGAGGGATGTAGGCCTTAGTCCACCACGCTGGCCTACTGCGGGTTGGTGGACTTCACATGCCTTTGAGAACATTTTTTTTTGTGAACTCCCAGGCATGCAGGTTTCCTCACGATGTTTTCCTTCAGCGTAACCAGCAGGTGATATTTAATTTTATAAATCGCACATAACTTTTTTACAAAGTCATAATGGTGCGTGCCACTGGGATTCGAACCCTCGATTCGAGGTCGAATTCTAAGCCACTGGGCTATCACCGCTGATTTTTATTTTACTTAGTTACAATTGTCTTTTATAGAAATTCATATTATTGTAAATTCTACAAAGATTCATATCTATTGTTTATTCTGACATGTCTAAAATTTAAAGAGTATTCAAAATAAGAAGTAAATTATTAGGTATTTCTATAGGTACATTTCAATATCCTTAATGAAAAAATTAAATAATACCAAAACTTTTGAAACCTTTTGTTAGTAACTTTTAGTAAGATAATACAAAAATTTAGGTATTTCTCAAACTCAATAAAGTTTAAAGTTAAACCTATCTATAATAATAAACGTCATGAAAAGAACTAAATATTCCGTTGTTTAACGTAATAATCCAAATAAAACGGTTAAAAGCACGTAAATAAAACCGCGCACACCATTAAATAACAGTTCGGTTAACAATTCTTTAAAAAAATCCAAACAAATTCCCAAACATAAAATAAAATAACTCAGTTATCTTAGAAAGTTTACCGTTACTAACCAGTGTTTTGCTAACCATTAAAGTCTAGCCTTCTAGTATTTCTAACATCGAAAAATCCGATGTTAAAACTATACCAGCTACGTTACGCCTGAAAAGGAAAAAAAAATCGACGAATATCGACTACCGACTCGTTTACCTTTACTATCAACGAATAAAAGCTGCACTTTGAAAAAGAAAAACGGTGAAAAGCGAATAAATTTTGTTCTTTCTACAAAACCTTTAGGAGTTTATATTTAACCGCGGAGGTACCTATCGCTGATTCGTAACATGCTAATAATCAAGTAATTTTTTACTTCAAACGTTTTTAAAAATATATGCATCTATTAATACGTATTGATACGTGTACATCTATTAATAAAGCTATACCTTACTACAGATCTTATAAAGATATAATAACCTCCTTCCTTCCTTTTAGCCTTTTGTAGTCCACTGCTGGATATGGGCCTCCCCTAATCGACGCCACTCCGCCCGGTCTTGAGCCCTTATAACCTAATTGCCTAAAATAAAATAAAATATTTACTTTTGCCTCACGCGTAACATACTTTACACCAACCACTTTTTTCAATTTTTTTTTACCTGTGACAATGTCTTGTCAGGCCGTGTAATTATTCAGGTAACTTATGTGATCTTTTGCTACTCGTCTATATCTTTATAAAAAAATCTTATTTAAGTAATTTTGGAGAGGCGAACTAATTGCTATAAAAAATAATCCTTCAGATATAAATGAAAAGTCCTTCAAAATAATCCTATCACTTGCGCACTTATTTTGGTCTTCCTATTATAAAGAAAATAAGTTTAAGATAGTTTTAGAGAGAGAAACTCGATGATCACTTTTCTTTCCTGCCGCCTCTATAATATAAAAAACTTCAAAAATTACACCAAATAAGGAAAAAATCCAACGAATATATCCCCTACAACCTCGTTTACCTTCACTATCAATGAATAAAAGCTCAACTTCAAAAAGGAAAAACGTTGGAAAGCAAATAAATTTCATTCTTTCTACGACCTTTAGCCGTGGATCACGTAGAATTGGTCGAATTGGTCGATTTGGTCGTGATTTGCGTTGGCTATCCTTTGTACGCATGTACTAACGTCCAAGTCAATTGAGATAGATACTTTTTTACAAAAGTCAGAGTCAAAAGGTTTTATTCATTATTAGATACAATTTTTGCACACGTAATGAACGTCATATGAACGTCATAATTATACATACATGCATCCACTTTAATCGCCCCTCAGGCAAAACGTAGACTGGGAGAAAAAAGCAGGCGGAAAAAAACTCCCAACACACTTTTAAGAGTATGAATTATTCTATGGTGCAGTATGACTAGGCTTCATAACGTGTTTAAAAGTCATAAAACAAAGGTATCAAGTTAGACATGTTTATTTACAACTTATTCTACAGAAAGTTAATTTTATTTTCAGCAGTTTTATTTCGCTAGTTTTTTATAAACTTTTACTTCGCAGACATGCAGCTGTGATCTCGAAGTTTTAAAGCAGTGTCCAAACATAAAATACGAGATAGCAAGGAAAATAATTTATGCACTGAAATGGCCGTTTTAAAATGGCTATTCAAAAAACTGTTGTTAATTAAACGGATACACGTGTTGGTTATAAAACAGATGTCATTAATTTTTGAAAAATCACAACCAGTTTTGTGAAAAGTTTTTGAAATGTTTTTTTAATTTTTTTTAAGTAATTAATACTGTCTCATCGTGAAATAGCCTAGTGCGTTAAATTTTAGGGAGATTCTTTTCAATAGCAAAAAAATTGAAGTTTTCATACTAATCCTCATTGTAAGAGGAGACCCGAACTTGCAGTGGGTCACTTATGGGTCATAGGCAGGGGATGAGTTTTGAGGATCAGAACGGAATAACCAATCCGTAAGTTACATTTGTAACATAGGGGAAAGGTGGCATGAAGGAGCCAGGTTTTGAAAGAGCCACTTGCATTATTTCGGTAGCTTAGGAACGTATTGGTTGGAAATTTTATTTTTAGGGGCGACACTAATTTCTTGTAACCCCTAAAAAATAAAATTTCCAAAAAAATTCTCATTGTTTAACTACGTATCTATTGTTTAGCCATGTCTACTTATTCGATAGCCAAACTGTTAAATCACAACCTCACCTTTTTGTCACACTTATCAGCAACTCCGCGAGTATTTATCACAAAACCGAAATTTTCAATCAAGTTGGCAACCACAAGCAGTATAAATTGGTCCCGCCCATCCATATCGGATAGCATCTGAACCATTCATCCTCGTCTCGCAACCCATACGTTAACACGTAAAACCCGGGTTCTAACACCGTAGCTATAGTGACGAACAACACATTGATATCCCGATAACGACACGTAACACACTTGCGACGAGTTGCGACTGAGATAAGGCCTTTTCCCAATTGGCAGTCGTAAAACGAAGAACGACTAACAAACGCAAATAATTCAAATCTAAATGAATGGTGGTGTCGTCACTGACAATACGAACTGATGTGCGAAAAATGAAAAACATTGACGAACGACAATTTTTTTGCCTTAATTGCGTCGTCGTAATGAGGACAATGCGGTGATAGCCCAGTGGCTTAGAATTCGACCTCGAATCGAGGGGTCCGGGTTCGAATCCCAGTGGCACGCACCAATGACTTTGTAAAAAAGTTATGTGCGATTTATAAAATTAAATATCACCTGCTGTTACGGTGAAGGAAAACATCGTGAGGAAACCTGCATGCCTGCGAGTTCACACAAAAAAAAATGTTCTCAAAGGCATGTGAAGTCCACCAACCCGCAGTAGGCCAGCGTGGTGGACTAAGGCCTACATCCCTCTCATTGTGAGAGGAGACCCGACCCTGTAGTGGGTCATTAATGGGTTAAAACAACAACAATTAGGACAAGGGACTTGGCTTCATAAGTTGTTACTAAACAAAAATAGTAAAATCTTCTCTTTTTTCTACATTACCGTAAAATAAATTAAAAAATATATATTATTGCTATAAAGCATATATTAAAATAAAAAAACTGAAAATGAATGTTAAATTTAAGCGTATAAAAAACTGTGATAGTTGCATTGAGACCTGAGAGGAAACCCGAACCTGTAGTGGGTCATTAATGGGTTACCGACAAAAATTAATGAAATAAAATGCGCCAGTGAGACCTTAGGTAGCTCACCCAAGTTAGTATTTAAGATGGTTCTAGTCTATTTTCAATGTTTTAACTCAGTCTTAGCGTGGTGATTTAGCTTAGCGTTTGCTTTCATTCGTGCGGTCTGTATTCAGCCTAAGCAAAAAATTATCGCTACAGAGATAAGGCCCCGAACAAACTCTGCGTTTCCGTTTCACAGCAAAAAGCATAGTCCCGAGCGATAAAGCCGCTGAAATCTTCATTTGTACCCCGATTACCCACTTTTCAAGACAACTTCGCAATTTCTTACACTTCTCACTAGGTACTTGAGTGGACTTGTATCGTAAACTGTAAAGCTTTTGAGTGTAATGTATATAAGTTGGTCGGTTAGTGCAGAACACTTTAAAACACTACAAAACGAATAGAGATATTGTTATGTCTGTTATTATTGCAGTGATTGGAACTTTACATTTACAAAGGAATTACACGATGTTTGTCGTATGTATTCAGTTTTGTTGGTCTTACTTTCCTCTTTTCGTCTTTTCTGTTTGTAATGGAGATAAATATACTAATATTTTTAGAGCTCTATCTCTTTGCTATAATTTACACGCAAGTAATAATTAATTAAGTGCTAAATTTATGCAATAGCCAAATTTACATTTTCGTAAAGGTTTAATTTTTATTACTATTAGATTTTGGATATACTATGATAAGGGTTATTAGCTATTATTGCGACGTTAAAAATTAAGTTTTGAAATTCTAAAATAAGGAATTAAAATAGCTGTTTTTTAAAGTTGGTTAGAAATATTACTGATCTTACGTGATTAATTATACATAAGAAACACAATGGCAACTAATAGTAACTAATAGGGGTTCAAACCAATCTTAGCAAATCTTACTGATGACTTACATCAGTGAGAGAACACGAAATAGTCTTAATACAACGGGATTCATTGGATTCATTAGACACAATTTCAGAGTGGCATAGATTTAGGAAATTCGTTTTTATTCACACCGGAGATTGCAGTGTGCTGATGAGAAAATTTCAACCAATAAGAAATCACAATATAATAGGCATAAAACAACCACAAAATAATAAACGCAGTAAGGCCATAACACGGATACGGCATTTTTATGGCAAATTACGAAAAAATAGGTTTCGACGCACAAATTGGACCGCCGGAATACATGCCAGGGAATAAATATGCCGTGGAATAATATGCCGTGGAATAAATAATTTAGTATCGTGTATGTAAATAAATTTATGTTAACATTGTGTACGCGCATGTCCCGTCTGGCGTTTATGGGTTATTGCGAGAAGTATCTTGTTACACAAGACTCAATGATGCTAGTAATTGAGTCTTGTGTAACAAATATCTAGTTTTTACGTTATCCATTAGTTTTTAAAAAATAGGCACCGAATTTCACAAAAAGAGCAGTAATTTAAAATACATGTCAATATAGTGATGCACCAAATGCAAAACGTAACGTAATTCCTTCCATTCGTCTATTCACCTAAATAGACATTTTTATATAACAAATACATAACGTATAACATTTTTTTAAATTTGATCCTATTTACAGGCGGTTTTTTTTTAAATTCAACACATACTTAATACATTCTTATACCGAGATATACCGAGGTAGTATCGCGCGAAAAAAAAAATTTCCCATGATTATGAAAAAAATGAATTTTTCCTACTTTGCAAATTTTATGGAAAATTTTTAAGTAATTTTCGGCAACTGTACAAATATTGTTCGTTTGATACTATAGACACTAAAGAGAATAAGCCTTCTACATTAAGCCATTGTAAATCAAATACCTACAGCGATAGACCAATACCGAAATTCTGCTGCAACTGTATCGTTCCCGTCTATCTTTGAACCAAAAAACATCTTGGAAAACGTTCGTCCGTCCAATCGGACGGCTATTTCCTGATTGGTTCCGGAACGTTCTTTAACGAATTCGAGCCACTTAGCCATGCCAGTCGGATCCGACGTATCGTACAATACCTGGACCTAGCTATTGTATAGTATAGTATTACGTATAGGAAGGTTTTTTGGTTCGAAAAAGTATTAACTGCATAGTATTGTAGTTTAGGGTTAAAATGTCTTCGAATTTTTTAATGTTAAATCGTGCTAGTATGACGCATATACTGTAGCCTAAAGGAACGTTTTTTGGTTCGAAAAAGTATATGAACAGCTTAGTATTTTGTCATGTCAGTAACTCATTAATGACCCACTAGAGGGTCGGGTCTCCTCTCACAATGAGAGGGATGTAGGCCTTAGTCCACCACGCTGGCCTACTGCGGGTTGGTGGACTTCACATGCCTTTGAGAACATTTTTTTTTGTGAAATCCCAGGCATGCAAGTTTCCTCACGATGTTTTCCTTCACCGTAACAGCAGGTGATAATTAATTTTATAAATCGCACATAACTTTTTTACACATTCATTGGTGCGTGCCACTGGGATTCGAACCTGGACCCCTCGATTCGAGGTCGAATTCTAAACCACTGGGCTATCACCGCTTATAAGTATTGTAGTATTCTTGTTAGGGGTTAAACTGTCTTCGATTTTTTTAATGTGAAATCATCTTGAATGGTGCGATGGTGTGTGTGATTTCTCTGACGTGACGCTACGGGTATGCCGCCATCATTCTGGAGAGACAGTTCTCAAAAACCGTATATGTGAGCGTGTATGTATGTATACAATTCATTACTATTTATAAGGTAAATTAGAAAATCATTGATTTAACAAATAATTCTTTTTTATTCGTATTTTACTCAATATTGCTGGATATACTCGTATAATTAGTTTTTATCAATTAGAAATTCTAATAGAAACTATTAGAATTTCTAATTGATATCTATAACTGTTGATTGATAATAATTGATTTCTATAACTGTTTCACATTTACCAAGCGTTTTTGTATTCTCTTTTTTGTTCACTTATATAATTATTGTATAGAGTTCTATTCTGATTTTAATGCGCCATTAACTTATGCACTCAATATTTTTGATTCACAAATATGATCCACAGTTAAAACAACGGAACATATAAAAACAAAACAGATTAAAAATACAATTCGCAAAGTGACGTCATTACACTCCTCGCATACAAATTCCCAAAAACGTCAGAGAGACAATTCCTTTTTTATTCGCTTGCGGAATTAAAAAATTAAATGCCTCCGTGGCGCGATAAAAATTCATTGCACACACAAAATAAATCATATTCCGGGTGCCAACATTGTGGAATAAATCAACAAGTTAGCATTTTTCATTCCTGTAACATATTTGGGATCAGCGGGAGTTCATAATTTTCGAAATTTAAATATGTATTGGAGTGCAACCTGTGGGAACAATGTAGGTAATATTTAGAGCGACTTTTGAGTAGGGATGGACCGAGTTCGATTATTACGATCGATACGGTACTCGGCTGGTCCTTGATTTGATGACTGAAAATAAGTATGGATACGACCACACAACTGCATTTTAACATTTACAGAGAATAATTTTATATATGAAGCCTTCTAAAGGATTAAGTAGTAACCTACGTCTGTCAAATTGACACAGTGAATTTTTTATTCCAAATATAGTAAAATTTAATACAAAAATTGTGTCCTACCCAAGTTATTCGAGTAGATTGGCTTGAATAACTCACAAAACACTTCTAGTTTAATGCGATAAAAAATTTCACTAATTTTAAAATTCGGTACCCGATTGTTCGATTACCCTTGAATTCAAGACAGTGTTTAAAAATGCAAGAGAAGTATCTCAAACTCTATATAAAAAACAAAACAAAATCAATGATTTTTTTTTAGATTTGTTACTTCCAAGTTTAACCATGCCACAAAAATCCGTGTCCGTATAACAGGCCGCTATATTTCTCGCTATGACACAGGCTGATAGGACAGGCAGCATATTTCACGGCTCTTTGGCAGCAACACTGATAGGCGAAACGTTAGGCTACGCGGATGCTCACCTCGTTAAAAACACAGAAATTCACAAATACAGGTCGGAAAAGTTATAGCAACTACGAGTATGTTTAGACTTTAGATATTGCAAATACATGGACATTCTGTTGCTAGTTGGAGATTTTGTATGTTTTTCATAGAAAAGGGAAGGGAAGCAGTAAACAACATATTTGTTCCGAATCCACCTCAGCTAATGGTATTCACGCCGAAAACTCATTCTGTTACTCGCACTCACAATCGCGATGAGAGTAATAGAATGAGCTAATGTCAAAATCGCAGTCTGTGAAGCCAGTTTTGGGGAATATCCCGAAATGAGGGAGAAATTGGACAATATTTTAGTGTGAAAATTTCGATACTGACCTCCCAAGATGAAGCATGCTGTATACTGTATACCTAATAAGAATTATTTTGTTTCAGGAAATTGCCGCTATCCTTATCAGCTTTGACAAACACACGGAATGGCAATCAAAAGAAGTCAAAATTCGGTGAGTGTTTTCGTAAATCGCCTTTAAGTATCTATATTTGTGTCTTGTTTTAATCTTGACCAAAATGTGAATATAAAAAAAGTATGTACACTCAAAGGCAACATAATAACAAACAAAACCTTCCTTCAGTAGACATAAGATGAGAATTCGAATACTGAGGCAAGTACATTTCAATGTTTACCAATGTCTGATACTCTAAATATGTTAACGGTATAAAACTTCCAAACGCTACAAAAATCCCGGATAAATATGTATCCGGTACTCGTATAACCCGGTAAATGTTATGTTAAACTGAAAGATAAATTCTTTGACCCGAAATTAGGTGCTCAATCCGGATTTTCCCGGCGGCTGCTGAGATGTAGAGATCATGAATGTTAATGTCCGACTCGAACTACACCGTATTCGATCGGTTTAAGAAAAGTAAAAAGAGGGAAAAGAGAAAACGGGGCTTGTGTGTGGCGGGCCGCAGTTTTATGGTTCCGTAGATTGCAAATCATGTGAAATTATATTTGATCATAAGTATATACTTAATTTTTGCAACAAATTTCAAAAAGTTTTACTAATCCGTTTAGTATACCTTGATTCCGATGCATGTATGTTAACCTTAGAGCACTAGTCTAGAAATCCGTCGTTTTTATCAAAGATTATTCAGACTTTTTACCTACCAAAAATATGAATAGTCAAAATATCATTTTGACGTCGTTAATATTTTCTATAGATACTATGTCTTGAATTTTTTTCATGATATATTCAAAAATGAATCAGCTGACAAGTGCACATAAAGTGTAATGTCTGGAAAACGTTTCCGACTCTTTTAAACTAGCCCCAATTCCATCAAATGCTATTGAATAATACTAAAAAAAAAAAAAATTATTTCTATATCAGAGTAGTAAATAATCCTTGCGAAACTTGGTTGTTTTGTTCACTAAGAACTAAGCGGCAACCAGGTGGACAAATAAATAAACCGTCATAGTGAGAATAAAAAAAACTTTATTGACTACAGATCCCTAAAAGGCACAGACAGCGGACAGAGGAAAGAACAAAAAAAACTCCCCACAATCATGAATTAAAACTATCAGTAGTCTTGCGTCTTCCACTTTCATGCCGTTAGTCTGTGACTGTACCTAATTTGGCGCCCAACTAGGGACCCGTTCCAAGCTGTAACAACTTTAAGCGAATTAAAACTTCGACCGTGACTACTGCTCTCTTAGTCTCAGCCGCTGAAATATTAACTCTTTATGAGAACGCAGTGTACTCGTGGAATTTCGATGCGGTCGTGAATCGTTAGTTTGAATTTTAATACGATCTACGTGTACACTTGCACAGATTTTTTGTGACTTAGTTTGTACTCGTAAGTATACAGAAATTATCTCCAAGCTGTGCAAACGAAAACTAGAAAGAAAGAAAGGACGAGAGAAAGCAAAAAAAGAACGAAAAAAAAAGAAAGAAAGAAAGAAATATGTTTATTTTCTTAAGATCTATGACACCAATAAAAACATAACAGTAAAAGACAACATAGTTTGTTACCACCCAACAGTGTGGAGTAATGAAAATGTCAAATGTTCGAAAACTTTTCACTTCACATAGACACTTGGGCACAACGCACAGCGGCTGATGCGACACTTATTATCGTGTCACGATACATTTTTCAATTAGAGACACTCGTGTTTATACAGACACTCAATGTATACACTGAGTGTACCGTGTATTATATAGTGTATAGTCTAAACGTACTTTAAGCAAATTAAAACGTCTACCGTGAGTACTGCTCTCTTAGTCTCAGCCGCTGAAATATTAACTCTTTATGAGCAGTGTACTCGTGGAATTTCGATGCGGTCGCGGACCGTCGTTAGTTTGAATTTTAATTCGATCTTTGTTGAGTTCAGTTTGCGTCTCCACAATTACCCACTTGTTCTACTTTGAAAGAATCAGTGATAGGATACTTCTTTGTTGTTTTTGAATCGGAGTTTGTTTACGATAAAAGTGAGTTTGTTTACACTGGACCTGTTCTAGAGAATGTCGTTGAGAGCGAGTAGAATTTCGCATATGCCACAACAGTATGAAGAGCCTGTGTCCCAAGCACTATTGTCAACATATTCTTATAGTTGATGTGATACATTAGTATTGTTAGGTGGCAGGTTATAGTTAGGTATGGGTAAGTATAGTATAGTATTGTAGCGGTGATAACCCAGTGGCTTAGAATTCGACCTCGAATCGAGGGGTCCGGGTTCGAATCCCAGTGGCACGCACCAATGGCTTTGTAAAAAAAAAGTTATGTGCGCTTTATAAAAATTAAATATCACCTGCTGTTACGGTGAAGGAAAACATCGTAAGGAAACCTGCATGCCTGAGAGTTCAGAAAAAAAAGTTCTCAAAGGCATGTGAAGTCCACCAACCCGCACTAGGCCAGCGTGGTGGACTAAGGCCTACATCCTTCTCATTGTGAGAGGAGACCCGACCGTGTAGTGGGTCATTAATGGGTTACTGACGATGGGTAAGTATAGTGTAGCATCTGCACGAGATACCAATGGTTCGTGCTCGGGTACTGGGATATTCTATTCAATACAGCTTAGAGGAGATGCGGGGTAGTATGACCTGTGTCAAATGATTTGAAACTTCTTCTGGCCAGAACATTGGGAGGCCTGGGAAGTACTCTGCCACACTTCTATTATATGGGCTGCTGGAAGGCGTTATAATACCTAAGGGTATCAAAGATTTCAGCTTTGGCTTCTAGGCTATTTTAGTTGGTAGAACCATAGTAGTTCGTTCGCGGAGGTACCTGACTTCCAGCGTCTTCCCCCTCGTAAAGCAGCATGTTCTTCATGTCTTGTGCTTGGGGAGGTATGGTTGCCGAACTTGATTTGAGGCGAACATCGTAGTACTCATGAGTAGTAATACCCGCACAATCTCACATACACTTTAATAGTAAGAACGAAAAAATCAGATTTGTGGCATGCATATTTCCTTTCACAATACAATGCGTACTATAGGAGTTGGTTCAACTAATTTATGTTGTTTTGGTGGTTTAACAAGGGAGTTCGCGTAGCCGCTCAAACTTGCTCTGCCCAATGTATTGTGAATCGATTGGTTTTCCGACGAGCTGTACAAAAATATGTATTTTTATAGCTGACTCAAATTGTCCGTGATATGAGCAGATCGCTTTTAATGGATCATTTGACTGATGACCTGAAGAAGACAGCGGGAAACCGTTGGATTCAGAGGGCCCAGGACCGGGCGGAGTGGCGTCGATTAAGGGAGGCCCATGTCCAGCAGTGGACTACGAAAGACTCAAAAGAAAAAGAGAGTTTTTTAAACAATTTGGACATAATGATGAACTAAGTAGTGGTCCTAATTCCGATCTCTGAAATACTATGGAAGCGCTCACACCGCGTGAGAATTTCCAAAAAATCTAACCATCTTTCACTCAGTGAAGAAGTCATTGAAAGGTTCCGTTACATAAATTAAATGTGTGCACACAGATGAAGCCAATAAAAACGTGTTAAAAAGCGATGAAACCATACTCGTACTAGATACTAAGTAGTTATTTGCTATTGGAGTTATACAAATACACGCAATTTGAATGCACGATCGATCTAATCCGAGTGAGATGAGGCGTGCGAATGGGCACTAATCACCGTATAATGCACTTAGTTTTGATGGATTTCCTATCTATTTGGATATTGTTGTAAAACGGTAGCAATTTATACGTTAGTATTTAATTGAAGCGCGCTGCTTGAATAGATCTCAAGCGATCGAAAAAGTTAAGCAACGTCGGGCGCGGTCAGTACGTGGATGGGTGACCACTAGTGGCGAATTAAGTGCGCGCTTCCGTGCTTCGGAGGGCATGATTAGCCATCGGTCCCGATTTTTATCGATAGCTTGTCGTTAAATCTTGTCGGAGGCGGTATCTATAGGCGGCTTTAAAACATTCGACACGGGTTGGCCACTAGTCCGTTTCTCCACCAATTCGCATTGGAGCAGCGTGGTGGAGTATGTTTCAGGCCTCCCTCTGTTATGGGGATTTTGTGACTCATTAGCGGCCCGCTACAGGGTCGGATATCCCCTCATAATGAGAAGGAAATAGCCTTTAGTCCAGTATTTTCCTTTACCACGACAGCAGGTAACTAAAACTCCTGGCAAAATAGAATTCCTAAAAAACTAAAACACATGTAAATCAAACACAAAACTTAAAAAACTATTCAATTGAATACTAATGCCAAAACTAAAAGTAATTTACAAACTGTTATAATTTAGGCGGCGAGTTACGGTCGACAGCCACGAACCATCCTAGGGTCAAAGTATGGCAATAAATTGAACAGTTATGATGGCTATAAAGTTTGAAAGAGAAGCAGCAATAACTACGACGCGGCTGTTAGGAGTTTTTATTTGGGAATTAATACCGTGAGACGCACTCGCGATACGGAACTCATCTATTAAAATGATAGGCTATTTTAACCCAGTTGAATAAGGGTTTTCTGAAAAGGATTTTTATAGTACCTACACTTTGTTTTATAAAAGATATATTAAATAGAACACGTGTCTTAAACCCACACTTAAGCTACGGCTTTCCGTGCGTAAAGTTCCAAGACGAACAGGCGAAACGGAACTCATTGATCTATTTACGTTAAGGCTTGTTTTAACCCAATTTAGACAGGATTTTTAAGCATAGTGTGCCTTAAGCCCACACTTAAGCTACGGCTTTCCGTGCGTAAAGTTCTGAGACGAACACGCGATACATAATTCACTGATCTTTCTCGAGATACGCGGTTGGCAAAAACACATGTAACAGGCAACCATCCTTAATATTTAAGAAATCAGGCTAGATTTGCACCTGTAGAGAGGGATAAAAAGTATCCTATATGTTAATCTAGGTTATAAACTACCTACATGCCAAATTTTATCCAAATCTGTTCAGCCATTTTTGCGTGAAAGTGTAACAAAGATCCATCCATCTGCCCTCAAAAACTTTCACGTTCATAATAGTCGTAGTAATAAAAAGTTAACGCAACAAAATTAAAAACCAGCCCTAAACCTACGGTTCTAAACGCACCTCGTTTCATATTCAGACCACCGACTCATAAACGCCCATCAAAATATATATCCTCGCTCCAAAGCCATTGAGAAGTTGGAACTCCTCTTATAAAACTCCAGCTAAGCCGACTTTCATTATAATTGCTGTAACAACGTGATTTTTTACGATAACTTTAGCACAAAACCTATTTATCAGAAAGTATAAAACGCCCGAGGTTGGCCGCTTTTCTTTGACTTGCCTGAGTTCATCGTAAATTGAGTAATGCCTCCATTTTTAAAGTTTCCTTTATCAGGTTCGCTTGTGTTCTTTTTATTGCTTCAGTTCATGCAAATATTCCAGTACGTGATTTTCTGGCTGAAAACGACCTCTCAGAAACAATCTTTTGATAACCTATTGGAGATAGCCGAATCTTTTACCTGACCGCGTATTTCGTTGGTTTACAAGTATTTTTGTTACATCACATTAGAAACACGCAATGTTTTTGTTGATAGACATTTTTGGATTAAAACTAGGCTGGACATCTTATTTATTTTAGCAGGTTATCCTATTTTTTGTTATTGTACAATAAAAAGTTATGTATTGTATTGTACTATTCTGCCCTGACTTAAATTCCTCATGTTTATTTTTAATAAATTGTCCTATTTCATCTGTACATCACGCTAGCCAAAAGGAACAGTCCAATAATTCGTATTTCCACCACGTACCAACATATAGAATATCGTTGAGTATGCCACCAAAAACATAACTTGTAAAAAAATCCAAGTCTCACAACTCAGTGCGATTGGCCATCGCATGAAAACTCAATTTATCTCACAAGATATTATATTATACTAGCTGTGCCCGCGACGTCGTCCGCGTGGAATTCTGAAATGAAAGTAGCCTTAGTTACTCCTTATTACATCAGCTATCTGCCAGTGAAAGTCCCGTCAAAATCGGTCCAGCCCTTCCAGACAGATAGACAGACAGACAAAAATTTAAAAAAATGTTTTGGTATAATATATATAAATTAAAATGCATTTAGTAAAAAGCGGTTATTTTATATTACAAATAGACCAAACAGACACTCCAATTTTATTTATTTGTAAAGATTAGATTTACTGTGGCCCTAATCCACAAGCTCAAGGTCGCCCAGAGGGCAATGGAGAGAGCTATCCTCGGTATTTCTCTACGAGACAGAATCAGAAATGATGACTTCCGTAGAAGAACGAAGGTGACCGACATAGCTCTCAAAGTTTGCAAATTAAAGTGGCAATGGGCTGGCCACATCTTTCGCAGGACTGACAACCGATGGGGAAAAAAGGCCCTCGAATGGCGACCACGTTTAGGCAAAAGGAGCACAGGCCGCCCTCCCACCAGGTGCACTGACGACCTGAAGAAGACAGCGGGAAACCGTTGGATTCAGAGCGCCCAGGAGCGGGCGGAGTGGCGTCGATTAGGAGAGGCCCATGTCCAGCAGTGGACTACTAAGGGCTGAAAGGAAGGAAGGAGGTATAGATTAGATTGTTAAGAGATTGTTTGAATCATAACATTCATAACAATAATATATAATAATATATATGACGACCCGAGTGGCTCAGTTGGTAAAGACGCCAGTACGCTACGCGGAGGGTCCTGGGTTCGATTCCCAGCAGAGCAGAGATTTGAATGATGAGTTTAAATTTCTGTTTCTGGTTTGGGTGTGTTGTGTTGTTGTCTTGTGTGTGTCCATGGCGCCCACGACACAGGGAATCCTAGTGTGGGGCTGTTGTACTCGTATCGTACCTAGAACTCAGCTTTTGTACTTCACCTTGCGTAAGCATACCAACGTAAACAATACCCAAACCTACAGATTTTGGCTGCAACTAATCTGAGAGATAATTCTAAATCACATGCAAAGGTAGCTAAGACGTTGCAGCTGCAGATAAGATCCTTGGCTTAGAATACCTGCTTGGTGCTTAGTGTTGCAAACAAAGGCGTGATTGTGCTCAGAAATGAGATACATGGCGCCCTATCATTTAGATTAGTTGTAATTAACACTAGCTGACCCAACGTTGTTTTGCCATATAAGTAATCGATCGGGATGAAAAATCTATACTAATATTATAAAGAGGAAACATTTGTATTTTTGTATGTTTGTGACGAATAAACTCAAAAACTATTGGGCCGATTTCAAAAATTCTTTCACCATTGGAAAGCTACACTCAGCCTGAGTAACATAGGCTATTAAATTAAAATAAAAAAAAATTCATTGGCAGAGCGAAGTCAGCTAGTTATTTAATATAGCGCACATAGCTTTTTAATGATACGAGTATCATTGGAGGAATGGAAACTCACATCACGCGAGTAAGTAACCGGATTCTAAGCCAATGGGCTGATCACTTTATTGCGTATAGCATTACCATAGCAGTTTAATTACAAAAAAATTTACTGGACCAAAGTGTAGCCATTTTAAACGAATATTTAACGTTTCGCATTTAATTTTTATAATAATAATAATCTTTATTTCAATCATCTTTGGATCATAACTTAGATACTAATTAAATTAAATTAATTTAAAATATAAATCAGATTAAAATTAAATTAGAATTAAAATAACAATAATAAAAATTAACTTAACTCAAATTAAAATCAAATTAAAATTACAATATATCAAAAATAAATAGAAATCAAATTTAAATTAAATTAAAATTACAATAAATCAAAAAATTAAATTAAAATCATTTCAAATTATTGAAGTGAAAACTTCTTTTAGCGCGGTACGCATATTTTTAAATGAGATAAAATCCCTGACCTCGCGACACCCATTCAGGACCGCGCTCGACGTTGCCGCTTTTTCCATCGCTTGCGATCCACTCAAGCAGCGAGGCTATATTATTATGCAACTATATATATAAACAGAGGGATCCAAATTTAGCTCCCGCTATTAACAGCCGCCTCGTTAACAGGAGCGTTAATAAACATTGATGCGACACCCCAGAAATCCAATCAGCAACCATACCGATACCAACCCCACACCTGTAGGCTGTAACTCAGACTTAGGAACCATTCGCGTCAACTCAACGGCTATCGGTCGATCGAAGCTATCGAAGCATACGTCAGCTAATGCCACTGTTCCATCTCCATCAAGCTAATCGCAGCGATAAATATCGAGAAATCGATCCGTGGAGTGATTTAGAGAATTAACTCGTCATGTTGTTTGCGCTAAACGGTGCTGGATGGTCGTTGTGGCGGCATTAATGGAACGGGGAGATTAATATTTGAGAGCTGATTTGATTAGCATGGATACTAGTGGGTAGAGAGTTTTAATGGGATTTTATGAACAAAGTAAGTTGCAAGACGCAACGTACGTTTGCCTCCGTGACAGATACTATGGTCTGAGGTTTAAAGACCGTCAAATATTGGTTTTTTGATAGAGCAATATGCGAAGCCAGGTATCGAACCCACTGATTTTGAAAAAAGAAATTACACCTCTATTATTACATCATTCGATAGTGTCACTAATAAAAAAAATCTGGAAAGTAATGACATGACATAAAGATGTAGCTCATTTTGAACCAATGCGTTTTTTCCATACAAACCTTAACTGATTCTAAGCGTTTAGTATTAAATCCACTGTTCCCAACGACGAAGTTTTAGTTTTCATCAAAATCGGGCCTTAGACTCTTCAGTATTTTTTGCTTCAGTTTCAGGTTTTCCCATCCACACATTTGAAAAATTCAACCTGTATATCATCGTCAAAACGAATGAGCAATTTGAATTTAAAGAGATGAAGTAATTTTTCACTCCTGCTATACCGATTCCCTGATCACCAATTTGTTGTTCAAACGGATTTAATTGAATTGCACATATCGTACACCTACAAATATAACTACGATGTTGACATATAAAAGCAATCAGCTCGATAATGTCGACTGTCTATCCACTTGGGATAGAATGATTGCAACAGATTTAAATAGAGTTGAAATATTGTAACGTTTTTAGGTTATGTAACCAGTAAATTATTTTAAAATAAAAAAAATTATTCCTCATTTTTAATTGTGAGTGATGAGTGGATAGCAATAAAGAGAATGGAGCGTAGAGCAATGAAGAGTATATTCAAAAATTTTATAAATTTGGGTTTCATCAACGTGTTAAAAAGTCATAATCATGTCTGTACGATTTATTTTTCACAGGATACTTCTTTTCTAAATAAAATTTGGTAAATTTAATTTCCAAAACCAAACTAGGTATAACTAAGTTGTTGTATTTTATTTTTCATCATCATCGAATTAGCGGTTATCCTGTGAAGTTGTAGCTTTATACAACGCCATACGTTCTTCGAATCTATCTTCACACGAATTGTCTTTTAAAATACTTAGTCCTTTTCCGGGCTCACTCTTTATTAATTACAACTATTTCATCACAATAAACTAAGTAGTTTGTTGAAACCCAAAATACTTTGTCAGGTCCAGTAAACATTACCAATATTAGTTTGATAAAGAAATCGCAAGAAAACTTTGAAGAGAATCCGCAACAAATTGAGAAAGTCAAAAACCAAAAGCCATGCCAAGTTCAACACCATAATCCAGATATTCGTTGGAACATGAACATGATGCCTTAATTTAACAAAATCATCTCTGACACATTCACTTGGCAAGATCTTATTTCATTACGAATCTCTTTCATTGGTTTGAAAAATGGCCAAGATTAAAAAAATCAAATGCGAGCTGTTAAATTTAATATTCGTTTAAAATTACACTTTGTTCTTATAAAATTTCTCGTAATTAAACGTGATGCCCAGTGCCTTAGAATCCGGATACTTACTCGCGTGTTGTGAGTTTCAATTCCTCCAATGATATCATTAAAAAGTTATGTGCGTTATATAAAACGAAACGGTGAAGGAAAATATCTCCAGCAAAACTTGAATGCTTAAGAGTTCTCCATAGTGTTTTATCGGGGGCATGTGAAGTCTACCAATAGGTGCTACGCCAGCGTGAACCTAAGCCTGAAATTCCGTTCATTACGAGAGGACACCCGACTTATCGATTGCAGAAATGTAGACAAAGTCTCTGTAACACTTTAGAGACCCACGGTCGGGTCCCCTTTCACAATGAGAAGGATAGCCTGACTGAAAAGAATCGTATTTAAAGTATTTAATTTAATGTAATTAAGTTATTTATGAATTTAATTTATTAGTTTTATTTACTTTATATTTGCATACCTAAAAATGGTAAATATAGATTGATCTAAATAATTTGTAACAACTTTATACCTATATTTGTGCAAATAACGTTTTGTCTTTAGAATTCGACCTCGAATCGAGGGGTCCGGGTTTGAATCCTAGTGGCACGCACCAATGACTTTGTAAAAAAAGTTATGTGCGATTTATAAAATTAAATATCACCTGCTGTAACGGTGAAGGAAAAAATCGTGAGGAAACCTGCATGCCTGAGAGTTCACAAAAAAATGTTCTCAAAGGCATGTGAAGTCCACCAACCCGCATTAGGCCAGCGTGGCGGACGGCGGCCTACATCCCTCTCACTGTGAGAGGAGACCCGACCCTGTAGTGGGTCATTAATGGGTTACTGACATGACATGACATTCTAGTAAGTGAATTATACGCTGAAATGCCGTCCATCCAAGTAACATCCAGAATGAGGTTCGATCAGGACATCCGATGGAATGACGTAAGCGAACCTTGATTGCGAATGCCTCGCGGCGCTTACGTCACTCGATTACGGCTGATTCGGTGCCGGCGGTCTCGGTCCAATTTTTATTTTATGGTGCTAATGATCAAATCAGCAATGTCAGCTGTTAGGCGCAAGAAATTGTAGACTTAGACTGGCCTGTTGGTCTAGTGGTTAGCGACCCTAACTACTACGCCGGAGGTCGTGGGTTCGATTCCCACCCAGGACAAATATTTGTGTGATGAGCACAAGTGTTTGTTCTGTGTCTGGGTGTAAATTATCTATGTATAAGTATGTATTTAAAAATATATATGTATGTTTATCAGCTATCTGGTTACCATAACACAAGCTCACAGCTTACTTTGGGATCAGAAAGCCATGTGTGAGTTGTCCCACAATATTTATTTATTTATTTATTTATTTATTTATTTATTTATTTATTATTGTTCAGGAACTTATGACCACGGAATGAAGAGTTACTGTTTATAGTAATCGATCTAAAGAAGGGGACATTGTTCCAGTGGAGAATTTAGTATTGATGCATTTATGACCTTGGAAGACATTTATTTATTTATTTATTAAGACACACCAACAGCACAACATACATTACATTTACAATTTTCAATTGACAAGCAGCTGGTCTTGGTATGCATGCCAGTTACAGGCGTGTACAATATTCTTATACTCTAGGACATGTTAACAGTTAGATATAACAGTCTTATAAACTCAAAACTCAAACTCAAAAGCTTTTATTCATTATTCGGTACAATTTGTGCACACTTAATGAAAGTCATACCTACAGATAAATTATACATTCTACATTCATCCGCTTTGATCGCCCCTCAGGCAAAACATAGACTGGGAGAAAAAAGCGGGCGGAAAAAAACTCCCAGCACTCTTTTAAAAGTAAATAAAACTTAGTCTATAGTGCAGTATGACCAGGCCCAATAAAGGAACACACGTGACAGTTATCGTGTGTGTCAATATCGCCCCATTGCCATACGCTCACAAATAAAGATCGATATTAAACGTATAAAATATAAAAAATATAAAATAGCTTTAAGGATTTAAAGGAATTGCAAGCGACTACAATTTCAAAGAAATTTAGATGATAGCTTTTTCTTTAGAATAGCACAGGAATCGTGATAGATGTCTATGTTTTTGATGGACGCACATGCTTGGTTGTATTCGGCATAGATTCTTGATAGAGGAGAATATTTACCGAGGCCTGTTCTGCTCAAAGAAATGTGGAAAACTTTTGTGATCGGGTGACGTGGATAGTGGTATGGGACCTTAATGGGACATCAGTCTAACATCCAAGTTAGGACCACTTCCTAAGCCAAACACAAGAAGAACATGCTTAGCGACGGTTAAGCGGCTGGCGGTAAGGTAACCCGGGCGAGATACTATGAATGCCACCTTTACAATACAATAAGCGGTGATAGCCCAGTGGCTTAGAATTCGACCTCGAATCGAGGGGTCCGGGTTCGAATCCCAGTGGCACGCACCAATGACTTTGTAAAAAAGTTATGTGCGATTTATAAAATTAAATATCACCTGCCGTTACGGTGAAGGAAAACATCGTGAGGAAACCTGCGTGCCTGAGAGTTCCCAAAAAAACAAATGTTCTCAAAGGCATGTGAAGTCCACCGACCCGCAGTAGGCCAGCGTGGTGGACGGCGGCCCACATCCCTCTCATTGTGAGAGGAGACCCGACCCTGTAGTGGGTCATTAATGGGTTACCGACTGACCTTTACAATAATATAATGATGCGTTTTTAAGCAAAAACTTGCCCACAATTGCGTTCAGCCGAACTTTAAAACCTGAAGCGCCGTTTGAACGCTGTATGTATGAGCGCATCAAACAATAAACCGCACTTAACATTCCTCTTGCTTGCTTCTTGCCCGAACAATACGGACCAACACTTTAAGAACAACTTACTTTTGTGAGTCGGAATCGTCTTTTCTTTCGAATTATCGTCGTTTTGTTAGTTTTTCACAGTAAGCAGGGTTATCACATTCTTTAATACCTAAGTCGATCTTGGGTAATATGTTTTTGGAACTTAAACAACAGATGTTTCTGGTAAAATACTTGTAAGCTTTGGAGCAAGTGAAATTGTCCATAGGCCACAGTGTGTTTGTAGATAGTTCTATAGTATTAAAAATATCGGGATTTTTTAAGCTTTTTGAAGTTTTTCGTATTTTAGAACACGTAGAGTACCTATCGATCTAGTTCAAGCTAAGCTAACGTAACACATCAGTCCTGTGCCGAAAGGCCTATTATGAAACTAAGGACTATTTAGACGATAAGAAAGCGTGGGATTGAATAACTTCACTAGGCTATTTCTATACACCATGTATCAATATTCATTTGTGAGCGGATGGCAATGGGGCGATATTGACACACACGATAGCTGTCACGTGCGTTCCTTTATTGGGCCTAGTCATACTGCACCATAGAATAATTCATACTTATTTTTAAAAGAGTGCTGGGAGTTTTTTTCCGCCCGCTTTTTTCTCCTAGTCTACGTTTTGCCTGAGGGGCGATCAAAGCGGATGTTTGTATAATGTTAAATGTATGACGTTCATTAAGTGTGCATAAATTGTACCTCATAATGAATAAAAGCTTTTGAATTTGAATTTGAATTTGAACACCGACACCAGTTGGAACATAGCATGAAACGCCACGCTATAGAAGGAGACAGATAACATTTTCCGAGTATAAAGAGTGTGTTTGTTCGGGCTACCGAAACACAAAGAAGATCCGTGGTATATTTACATCCCTATACAATAATTATTATCAATCATGTCACTTTATTTTTAAGTTTAAACTCCAGTCGTGAGTCGTTGACGCACTATTTTTTTTTGGATAGAAATAACTAGCCGATAAAAATGTGATAGGATCCCAAAGTGATAAGTTATCATCTCTTAGCTACACTTGGGCGCTCAGTCACAATTTGTGGGCGGTCAGTTCCAGATCACACTACGCTTGGAACGGCTCGGCGCCGCTTCCATTTGTATGGATTTGCCAGATTCCAGCGGTTTAACTCATGGAACGGGGAAACGGAGGGAATTGATTCCATGTGTTCGAAGTTTGAAAATGTTTGAGCGTTTTTGACACCGACTTCACATGCCTTTGAGAGTGTAATGATAAAAGAACTGTTAGGCACGCAGGTTTCTACGGTTTTTTATGTACCTATTATAGTAGGTGATACACTAACCGATATATTTTTTTCAATTCTCTTGTGCTTTGATTTGAATACCTAAAAACTATAGACTAGTAAGCAACACATTGTGGTGATATAGCGGTGATAGCCCAGTGGCTTAGAATTCGGAATCGAAACGAGGCGAGGGGCCCGGGTTCGAATCCCAGTGGCACGCACCAATGACTCTGTAAAAAAATTATGTGCGCTTTATACAATTAAATATCACCTTCTGTTACGGTGAAGAAAAACATCGTAAGTGTGAGTTTGTGACTATTTCATGTTATTTTGGTATTATTTGGGTGTTTGTTGTGTCATTGTCCAGAAATATAAAAAAAAATAACTATTCTATTCTATTCTAATACTACTCCTGCCGATGAGATTCAATATCTCCTCAACTGCAATTTGATTCTTGTTCATCACACAAAAAAATGTTTTCTTTCACCAATACTACTGAATCGATTGCACCGATGCAATTTTATTTATCCTCGCAATAAACCCCCAGATACCGGTCCTATATATTTGTTCGATGCGATCACACTTTATATCTGAACAAAAATACGCCTCGTGTCAGATTCATGAGTTTTCGTGCAATAATAAATCTCGCATCGGACGAATATATCACGCTATGTTAGTATCGACTGATTTTTTTCCAGTTATCATCGAACGTTCGTCAGCCGCTAACGATTCTGTCATCAAGATTCGGATTGTAGTGCGTTTTTGCTATTTCGTTTTGATTATAAACGATTATTTCGGAGTGACAAACGCGAGACATCAATTTGGCAAACGATTACTCGAGTCTGATAGTAGTGCCAATCACTAGAATGTTTCGTGTTTCGAATTTTCAAATTCGTTTATTTTTTTGGCTGCTGAAGAAAGTGTGTTAGTTAATACCGAAACCTACAGAAACGTTTCATATATTGTGAAGACAAAATCGAATTTTTAAATTGCATGCTAGCTTCGACCTTTCGAGAATTAAAGAGCTATGAACATAGCATTATTATGTTGAATAATTATGTTGAATGTTGAAAAAAAAAAACAAATTCACTGTTATTTAAAATTATCCATTCTTCGGAATGAAAACATTAAAATTTCTATTGTCCTTTTACTGTTTACTGTTTTTCTACTTTTACTTTCTACTAGTTCTGTAATTTCTACTGTTTTTTTTAAAACTATTTTTATAAAATAATATTTTAATAAAAGTCTTAAAACTTTTTAAAAATTACGTAAGTATGGCCAAACATAATCATAAGACGGTAAACCTAAGTTTAAGCGATTAAAGTTTTGGAATCCAAAAGACGTTCGACGTTTAAAAGACAAAAAAATAAACAACCAAATAAATATTTTAATCACTTACTCGCCGATACTACAACACGTCCTACCCGTCTCAAGAGGTCTCGAACTAACGAATGCCCTTTGCACTCGCACTCAACAACTCACCCTAATAGTCTGGGACTTGCATCCCACGGCTATCAGTTCAATTTCCTCCGCATCTCCCTAAAAAGCCAACGGAATACATAATCGACGTCTCAATTTGAGGCATTTGAGGTCCTGAAGAATGTAAATTGCGCACGACGTTCGAAAAGGTTGAGACTTAAATTGTGGTCAGTTCAAATGAATATGTGATTTGAAAATGCCTTAAAAGTCTCGGGTTTGAAAAAGTAAGCTTTTGCAGACTGCTTGTTGTGTTGAATAGTTTTTGTTGGAGATGTTTTTTAGTTTTTCTTATTAAAATTTATCTGTAATATTGTTCTAAACTGTAATGCGTTTCGTCTGTAATACAATTGTCTTGTTCTTGTTTTGCATTGTAGAATATTATTCTTACATTATATTTTCTTTTTTGTTTCTTTTCAATAGTGTTGCCAGTAACCCATTAATGACCCACTACAGGGTCGGGTCTCTTTCTCGTAATGAGAGGGATGTAGGCCTTAGTCCACCACGCTGGGCTACTGCGGGTTGGTGGACTATTCAATTCAAAAGTGTACTTCCTCTTATTTAAATTTTAAAAATAAAATAATCTTCTTATATTATAATCATTCACATAACCCCGTATCCTATTGCCATGTCGCATGCAAAAGTTACTCGAACGACAACGACATTGCATACATTTGTCGTAATGTCAGCGCGTATTTTAGTTAGGAGAGCTCAGAGCCCTGTGTTTAAATTTTGCCGTGTCGGTTGGTCGGTCGGTTATATAAGAACAAAGCCTAAGTAGCTGATATTTGGGAGCTCGAACCGTCCAGCTAGTGACCCCGGGAAGGACGGCGATGTGTGTGGCTGCACATCGTCGTACACATCGGAGGATGTAGGGGAGACGATATTACGAAGTCTCCCCCGGAATGAGTCGTTTAAGGACGCCACGCAAGGGGGCACCGGTGCGTTCCACTGGAGATCCCGGAGGCCCCCACATGCGCAGAGGAAGGCCACCGAGGAGGTTATAGTGGGTAAGAATCCCACATAACCCGGAGTCGCTCCCACGGCTCTCGGGTACTATGAAGGTTCCCCCCCGTCACAAAAAAAAGTAGCAGATATTAAAATTACTTCTACACATTGAAGAAATGAAATTGTCAAAGTTAAATTCGCGCAAAAATAACTTTTTTATTTTACATAGAACAATATAACATTTAACTTGTACAGCAATATTAAAATCATATATTTCCAAGCTTATTGGCTGTACAATACTGTACATATGGAGTTGACAGTGCTCGCAATATTGCGAGTAAAACAATTAGTTATACATTCAACATTCGTCATGCGTGATAGATTTGATACTCGTATAACAAGAGTTCGAATTCGATTATGAGTTGTACTGGTTGAAAATTCGACATATTGTAATAGTATGTTGTATGTACACGTCAAGTTTGTCTATGTGTGCATGTCGAAGTACTCAAATTTATGTGTGTATTAGTGTGCATGGCGTGGTTTGAGAGGAATTTCAGGTATTTCTAATGCATTTTATTTCGCGCCTTTTGCAAGGCGAATTCTCCCGCAGACTCCCGCAAACAAGAAATTTTTTTATTTATTTCCGTGACAACTAATATAGATAAATAAAAACACAAAGAAAAATTAAAACACATCGATAAAATCATTCGGAAAAGACTTAAAAATATTGAATAATTTTTTAAAGAGCTTTTTTTTACTGACATTTTATTAAATATTTTGTATACATTTTGTAAGTGTTCGGTTATGTGGTTTTTATTGTTAAGGTTTCATAATGAAATAATTATAATCTAAACATTTGTGTTACTTTTTTTTCTACACAACACGCCGAAAAACGAACGCCCTACGATTTAACCGATGACTTGAGGAATAATTTGGAGAATCATTCTTTCGCCTCGTTGGCTTGACAAATGTCCGGGGAGGCGCCTTTATACCGTCCATTTGTTCGCAGCGCCGGGGATTAAAAACTTGTGACGGCTTTACTTTCGACGGGACGCGCTCTCCGTAATTAATTTCGGGATATTGAGTTAATTTTTAAATGGAATATTTACTGAAAGATAATGAGGCATTATTGTGATAATTTATTTTGTTTCTTCATTGTAGGTATGTAGTTTGTGAGCCCCGGGCTCATTATTCACTTTATCTGTCATCTGCATTAAGCAATAAACTCTTGTTACCTTACCGATTTCATCCTAAACCAATGGAAATCTGAATCAATTGGAAATGTATCATTAATGTGAGATTGAACCGTACTAACTAAATGTTCTTGTTAAATACTTGGCGGTGATAGCCCAATGGCTTAGAATTCGACCTCGAATCGAGCGGTCCGGGTTCGAATCCCAGTGGCTTTGTAAAAAAGTTATGTGCGCTTTATAAAATTAAATATCACCTGCTGTTACGGTGAAGGAAAACATCGTGAGGAAACCTGCATGCCTGAGAGTTCACAAAAAAAAATGTTCTCAAAGGTATGTGAAGTCCACCAACCCGCAGCGGGCCAGCGTGGTGGACGGCGGCCTACATCCCTCTCATTACGAGAAGGAGACCCGACCCTGTAGTGGGTCCTTAATGGGTTACTGGCAACTAAATGTTGAATACTGAATTACGAATAACTATACACTTATGCACTTACGAGTACCTGCACGCTTTTGTCATCCATTTCAATTATTACCTACTCATTTATTCCCTTTTTCTTGACACTCACAAATTACGATGTGTATTCAATCCGATCGTGAGTTACATTTCAATTTGTTTCAGTCTTAGAATTCCATTGAGAAATAGCATTAAAACGTGCACTAACATTTTCAAAACCTATAAAGAATGTGAAGTGAGTAAGCAAAATATTACTTTACTTGCGTGAAAAGTTAAATGATCTCTCAAAATTTTAGCACCAAAAATAACCTTCCTTCATTTCCTCGGCAAAGGCGATCATCTTTATACCGTCCGACATAAAGTTAGAGAATCCCCTTTACAAACGACTACGGATTAATTACGCGGGAAATTCCATCAATTGCCGATTTCAGGTTTTAATTAGTGTCGTCCGTTGAATTATCGTGAGCTCTTTGTGCTAAGAATTGAAGGTTTTTTATGTCCAATATTGGGCTCCAAGAAGTTTAATTAGAATTGTACGTAGGCATTGTATAGTAGAAGTGTGACAGCGGGAAAGAAAGGCTTCCAACTCAGTGGATTTAAATACAGACTTGCAAATTTTTCTTAAGATTTTTTAATATGAAAAATAATTATCAAATTTCTAGACTCGCGCCTTCGTTTGCGTAGTTTTTATAACTTGGTCCTAAGAGGGATAAAAAGCAACACGTATGTTAATACAGGGTATAAAGCACGTACATACAAAATTTTATCCAAATCGGTCCATCCGTTTCTGCGTGAAAGAGAAAAAAGTAGTGCGATATGTGGCTCATTTGGTACTTTTGTTCTTATAGCCTGTCTAGAAACAAAATAATTTAGTTTTCTAATAATGTGATGTTTTTGTCGATAATGTGAGAAATTTTTTCTAAATTTATTAAAAAGAAAAGGCTATTTTTTGTAAAATGTACCTCTTACAAAAGTCATTGGGTTTGAACCCAGTCCTCTCGAGTAAGTAACCGAATTCTTTGCCCCCGGGCATTGACCTTAGCATAAAAAAGAGCAAAAAAAGTTCTAAAGCATAAAAAAGAAAATGAATATTCCGTTTTCTCACCGAATATTCCAATTTGAATAAACTTCATGGAACATGAATATTAAAGATCCGGTATTAATTACATTTTGTTCTAGTATCACACTTCAGATTTAAATTGATACATCCGGTTTTCGGGGATCTGAATATTTAAATATCGAATGATCTGAATATTCGCAATTAGCGCGCGAATTTTTTATTCTGCCAACCATTAAGACTTGCCGAAAAGTTGAATAATTAATCGCTGTCACGTGGCGTTGTTGTTATTCTAAATTTGAAATTTTAATAATAATAGTTTTAACTTACCAATAGGGCTGTGTCTGAGGGCTGTGTCGTAGGACAGGAGATACTTTTAATTAACTGTCATGAACACGGGATGACGTCATAGTTTTTTCGAGTCAACTGACAATTTTTTAATTGTTTTTGCGCTGAGTATAATTCATTTTTTAGACATATTGGAAGGTGGGCTAGATTTTCAGATATTCGTAAATGCAGCTTTTTAGCAGAATTACATTTTGAAATTAATTGTGAATGGTGGAAACATCCCCATTCTGAGTAGTTTTTACAAGAACAAATTAATAGGAGAAATTTTAAGATATTCTTTGTGTTTATCCCGCTGACCAATCAAGTAAGACGAGTTGAATAGTTATTTGCATTAGTAGACATGCAAGTTGAATAGTTATTTGCTTTGAAGTAGTTATTTGATTTAAAATGTTTATCCATAGAAGTTTCACTATGTATGTTATTATGTAATTTAAATTGGATAGCTCACAATTCTAAACATTCAGATGTTTGAAACGTTTCATTAAAAATTGCTTTTTGCACGATCAGTGCAAACTTATAACTAGCACTAGTTAGAACTAAATTAATGAGGGCTTCAGAACATTAACAAAAAGTTCGTAGCGGCATGCGACTGTATCGCATGATTGGCCTTTAATACTGAAGCTAACGGCGACAGCCCAGTGGTTAAGGTGCGGTCTTTTACTCGAGAGGTCCGGGTTCAAATTTAATATTTGTCTCCAAGTTGTGCTCGTTTTACAAAGTCATATGTCATCTTTTAATACTAAAACATTAGCATAGCATTCATCAATGACTTTTCTGCAAAGAAATGTACGTTTTGCAAAGTCAAACATTAGGGTGAAGAAAAATATTTTAAGACCTCCTGACATGAAGTGGTCACTGTATCCCATAAAAGTCAGTAAATGTCTTAAAGCGAGTAGCCTCAAATTATCCACATCGCCGCTGAAGAACCAAGAATTGAAGAACATGTCTCTTCACAACGAGTCATGAGAGTCACGGTAAAGTACCTTCCTGTATGAGCCCCAATAGCTTAAAGATACCTGAATTTCACAATACAAACGGAAACATGAAGTTTACAATCAGATAAGCCATCACACAACGCAAAACGCTAAAATAACACGTACACTCAAAGCACCAACATTACAAAGATTCTAGTTCGCATGCACCCATAAATCGAACGATGCCTTAAAATTTCACATTTCGGCCCCAGTATTTATCGTTTAAAAACGTTGAAATTACTGCCGATAGAACGCCTACGGAACTTGTGAAATAGCAAATAAATATATCAATCGGTGTGTAAATTATGGGAGCGGCACACGAAATGTTCGGCTCGCAGTGTGGCGCACGGAACGTTTGTTTAATTGTACCACTTTTTGGGCGTTTGCTTAAGTTATATGTGTGTCATGGGGTTATTAAATGCTATTTACAAAATCACGAATAATTTTTTTAAATGGGTATACTAGATAGTCTGGTCTTATTTACCAAACTAACGCTGCAGATTGATATTATCGAGGTAGTCATAAATCTTCTTTGAAGATTTTGGAGATTTTTTTAATAGTAATTGAGTAACAAAAGCGCATGTAGGCTACTGGATGTTATCTAGTCACTGCAGTCCATGGACGCCCGCATTCAACCAAACAGAGAAAAAGAATCCTATTTCAGGTTGTATGTGGGTGCTTTGCTACTCATAAGGGCTAAGATGTAACGAAAGACGACTTACGATCAAAAATCAACAAGTTGTTATTAATAATAGAAAAAGAAATATAAATAAAATTCTAATATCAATGACGCTACGTTAAGCTACGAAACCTCTACGAGTGCTACGAATGCTACGAGGTCTACGAACAATCGCTTTAGTTTATGCCTTGGGTGGAACAAAAAAAACAGAGCAATTCGAACCGTTAAAACGGGAAACAGTCAGCCTGACACCGTAGAGATATTGAGCACGTTAATTGCAATCAGCAATCATGCGATGCGGAAACGATTCCAGTTGGAACGGAAAAAATGCAGTTAATAGTGGAAATTGTGAAAAGTTTATTAGGCTGGCACGTGCTGCGCCGAAAATCGCGATTGTTATGAAACTGGCGTGCCCCTTTTAACCTGAATTTTTGAAGGTCTACGAGCTCTCTTGAAAGGGTTTGAGTTTAGGTAGGGCTGGCGGTGAGACGTTAGAATGTAATTTGAATTTGGTGGCTATCCAGAGGTGAATTCTTGAATTATTTGTAGGCCTACGGGCTTCCTTGAAAGGTTTGAGTTTTGAAAAGGCTAGCGTTGGGATGTTAAGTTGTAATTGTTTGTGACATAGGTAGATTGTTTAATACTGATACTGACTGTAAGTACCTAAATGTAAAAAAACATAATAGTATCTATTTTTTTTTGGCATTTCAATCATTTTTTAATACTGTCATCAAATTTCGTGCAGTGATTAAAAAAAACGAATTTTGCGCATTACATTCGCAGTCTTTTAATAGGGACATAAACTTCTTTATGTGTAATGTGATTTGACAAGTGAAATGTAAAGTAAAAGAAACGAATTTTCATTTTTTTTTAATTTAAATTTGACAGCCCTGCGCGTGATGAAGTAGGCACGGTACTTCATTAAGCTTCACAAGACATAGAAACAGGTACACTCACGGAAATGGGCGTTTCTTGGGCGAATTAAATTTTGCTCTCCACGGGTATTACACCTATAAGTAGGAAAGGAAAGGTTTAGGCTTTTAGAGAGGCGCCCTAATGGTAATAAGTGTGGTGTTGGTATTTTTGAAACCTGATTAATTAATGAATTATATCTTAATTTTTTTTTCATTTTAAGTTGTAATAAATGACCAGGTGTAACAAAGGGTTGTCTTATCGCTAAGAAGCAATCTCTTTCAGGCAATCCTTGAGAAAATGACATAGATACCCCGGACATAGAAAGAGAGTAGTCTTATGTTTAGCTGTTAACTGATTTAACGTTAAAGATAATCACGTGGCCAAATAACATATTTTCGACATTGACACGACTTCTGCACAGACTTCCCAAGTAATAATGTAATCTGCGCGCAATATATAGACAGCAAACATATTTGCCGATCAATTAGCTGCCTCGCGTTAGTTAGAGCAAACATCTTCACATAATGAGTCGGTTCCTGCACGATGTCGGAAGCTATTATCTCCATGTATAATTAATCCGTAGCTGTGTATCATTATAAGTCATATTGTGGTTTTTAGGTGGTACAGTCATTATAATTCGCCGTATAACCCACTTAGAAGCTGGTTATTGTTATCGTTATTAATATTATCGTTATCATTGTTGTTATGTTATCTTTTAGGTGTTATTTAGGTGGTATAGCCGTAGTAGCTCGTACGGCATACCTAACCACCAGACTTTCATAAAGCATCATGTTCTTCATGTTTTGTGTTTCGGCTGCGGAGATTTTGTTACCAGGTTTATGCACATCGTGAGGAAACCTGCATGCCTGAGAGTTCACAACAAAAATGTTCTCAAAGGCATGCGAAGTCCACGAACCCGCAGTAGGCCAGCGTGGTGGACGGCGGCCTACATCCCTCTCATTGTGAGAGGAGACCCGACCCTGTAGTGGGTCATTAATGGGTACTGACAAACCCAACATTAAACACCGGGGATACTTTATCTGATATCAACATCTTAGTCCTCGTATTTGAGGTTGGATACGGATTACTTTGGGCTGCAGTGACAACTGACCGCGCCTGACGTTGCTTAGCTTTTTCGATCGCTTGCGATCTACTCAAGCAGCGGGGTAGTTACTTAGCCATAAATTACTATAGGCTATAGGCCAGTTGAGAGTTGTATGTCATGTCAGTAACCCATTAATGACCCACTACAGGGTCGGGTCTCCTTCTCTTAATGAGAGGGATGTAGGCCTTAGTTCTCCACGCTGGCCTACTGCGGGTTGGTGGACTTCACATACCTTTGAGAACATTTTTTTTGTGAACTCTCAGGCATGCAGGTTTCCTCACGATGTTTTTCCTTCACCGTAACAGCAGGTGATATTTAATTTTATAAAGCGCACATAACTTTTATTAAAGAGTCATTGGTGCGTGCCACTGGGATTCGAACCCGGTTGTAAAGTACATAATTATGTAAAATTCAATTCAATTCAATTACAAGCACAATCTGGTCGTACGTGGGGTATTGCAGATTCTCGGAACACTACAATACTCCTATCTATTTTACCATTCCATACATTTTAAAAATTGTTTCTTAAAAAAATTAACACCACTATGAGATATCTCTAAGGGAGTGACTTTCCATCGACACTATTCGAGGCGTCACCTCGGTCTAATGAAACCGCGCTCTCAGCCGCCATTACTCGCGATAAGTGTTTGAACATGCTAATACGCCATTACTTAGCCATAAAGCCTCCAGCCTACAGGCCTCTCGTTACCGTAATTGGTTGTTCAGAGGTTATTATGTAAGCTCATGTTAGCGGGATGGAAACTGATAATCGCAGCTTTGTCAGGGGTTGTAAACTGCGTGTGTCTTAAAAATATATAGTTGATGTAAACTGGAACGGATGTAGCAGGAAAGTTGTTAATGACTAATTAAAATGACAACGGTTGCAAAAAGGTTGGTGATTTTGAAGGTTGGTTGGTTTGTCATTGAAATGTCAGGGAAAAGATAAATTTTAACTCTAATGCTTGTAGGTATGTCCAGTGAAAGTGGTACTATTTTATTGAAAAAGTTAAAGTAGTGGTTTAAATAAAATAAACTAAAGCGTTTTTAGAGACATCTTGGAAAATACGTATATTATTTACTAGCTGACCCAGCAGGCTTCGCTCTGCCAATGAATTTTTTATTTTTTTTAATTTTATTTAATAGCCTATGTTACTCAGGCTGAATGTAGCTTTCCAATGGTGAAAGAATTTTGGAAATCGGCCCAGTAGTTTTTGTGTTTATTCGTTACAAACATACAAAAATACAAATGTTTCCTCTTTATAATATTAGTATAGATAGGGTACATGTGTCACCAAAAAGTGACATGGCAGATATTCTGTCAAAATTGAAATTAATAAAATTCCCTTTATTTTTGATGTGCCATTTTTGATATCTGAACACTTTATCTAGACATAAAAAATCTTAGTTTGAAGTAGGTACATATTTTTAAACGTAAATTGGTGGAAATGTCGTATCATTGACATTTTAGGAGACCCGACCCTTCAGTAGGTGAGTATATACCGGCAAGGTTGGCCAACGCCACAATATTATTACAAGAGATCTACACGGTATTTTCTATTTCTATTTCATTGAAATACAAAGAAACTCAAAACAAATCAAATACGTATCCACTTCCGTCCCTCGACTGAGACTCATTACACAATTAATCTTTCACATTTTTAATAGAGACGTCAAAGTACGCTTCTCACGTTTAATTATAAATCAGGTCTGACGTAATTACTCGGCTGAAGTGCGATTGCCATGACAAATGGCTTGTGCCACTAATGACCATATTTTTGCTTCGGAACCGAATAATTTATGAGCGTTTTTCTCTATGGTACAGGTAATCTGTACGTGTTCCGGTCGATCTTAATCGATTGTTTGAATCGATTCTGCGTTGTATTGATCAATCGCGTGCGTGAATCGTCTACATATTTTTTTAGGTTTACGACAGGGTTTGAAGTTATTTGGGTATTTTTACTGATGATAATGAAATACTAATTCTTTCAGGAGAGAATTTCACCATTCTGTCCGAGTCCAAATATTAAACTTTCTTCTTAATTTTCTGCGACTTGAATAGTAATGTTTGAATATACAAATTCTATTCTTATCGATATTTTATTACCTACCTACAGACAGATACAAAACCCCTTCAGAAGCGATAAATATCATTACCATCGTTTCGTTTCACAGCTGTAATGTTATTGTTTGTGAAAATCATTTCATGTTACTCAGGATTGACTGGGTTGACGAAATTGATGACTTGAATGTTATTCGTTTTTAAATTTGTGTTCTCATGTAAAGTGTATGTAAATTTGTAGTGAAATAAATATCTTTATACAGAATTTCAAAGATTTGTGACCAGAGTGATTTTAGAATTTGCTGTAGAGAACAATAAAAAGTATCCTTTATATTAATCCAGGTTATGATCTATTTGTGCACCAAATTTCATCCAAATCTGTTCAGCCGTTTTTGCGTGAAAGAGTAACAAACATCCATCCATACTTCCAAACATTCGCATTTATAACAGCATAAATATAAGTAGGAATTAAACATTTTTTAAAACTCCCTTCAAACACAAGATGCACGAGATCGCCTATCGATCGGAAAGTGCAATTTGTTACGGAGATTGTGGAACAGACGAACTCCGTGTATCTGATGGGGCGGTTGGGGCGTAATGGAACGTTTGAGGGAACGGGAATTGAAGGGAATAGGGAATGAAAAGGAACTGAAGATATGGATGTGAATGATTGCTGATAAGCTCTTTGTTGTGATGTTATGAGTCTATAAGGGTTTACGAAATTAGTACTTATCTCTAGTTTTTTAAAGGAAACTTAAAGTTAGATTGATAAAATTATATAAAGGCATTTAAAGTTGTCTGTATATATGCGGTGATAACCCAGTGGCTTAGAATTCGACCTCGAATCGAGGGGTCCAGGTTCGAATCCCAGTGGCACGCACCAATGACTTTGTAATAAAAGTTATGTGCGATTTATGAAATTAAATATCACCTGCTGTTACGGTGAAGGAAAACATCGTGAGGAAACCTGCATGCCTGAGAGTTCACAAAAAAAATGTTCTCAAAGGCATGTGAAGTCCACCAACCCGCAGTAGGCCAGCGTGGTGGCCTACATCCCTCTCGTTGTGAGTGGAGACCCGACCCTGTAGTGGGTCATTAATGGGTACTGACATGACATTTAAAGTTATTTTGTGGATGTGAAAAATTAACGTATAATATACTTGAACAAGTTGAACATTACCTATGTTCAGTGTATTATACGTTTTTTACGAAAGGCGATTTAAAGTTTAATAGTTTATCTATTTCGTGGATGTGAAAAAAAAGTTAAAACGAAATGGGAAATCGTAAAGTTACTACTGTGAAAAGTTTGTTTGTTAATATGAATGAAAAAAATATATATTTTTGATATTATTCATATTTTTAATCTGTGAATAACGGGTTTCTTCTCGTGATTTCGTATTTCGTTTTTATACCTTTAAGAGATTTTTTTATGGTATCCTCTAGGTATTATTTATGTTTTCTGGTTGTATTTTTATCTGATTGTATTTTTCCGAATCGATTTTATCCATCGAGCCAGCACTCTAGCCGTGAATAGACGTCAGATTATCTCTAGACGTATCTCTAGACGTCAGATTATCTCCAAATCAATTTTATCACAATCAGATTTACAAAAAATTTAAGACGTTCTAAACGTATACACGAAGTTATCAAAGTGCGTACGTAGTACACAGATGAGAATCATATCTCTTAGATTGATAGTAAGCCGTTCCAGCCATACAAAAATGAAGAAAAATATTTTAAGAAAGGATCTAAATAAAAATGTTAGAAGAAGTGATTTGTCAAAGGGATCTAAAAATGCGTCTACCAAAAGGAATTTAACAGTGCTAAAAAGGGCTGTCTTGGTTCATTAAAATACATATTGAGATTTATAGACTTTACATTGTTATAGAATAGTAAGTATCGTTGGATGATATGACTAGAGCGCTAATCATAAATTAATTAACACGATTATATTCAATTCAATTACAATAAAAATACTTTAGGCCTATAACTCGGAATGAAAGCTCTATGCTACGGCTTGTAGTCCAGGGACGGTATTGACTGATTATTAAATAAACAAGCAAGAAAAATACAAAACTTGAGCGATTAAAATATTCGCAAGAGTTCGCATTTTCTCTAGACTATCAGAACTTTTCACAAATTTGCATGTAGAACCTTAGATAATTCATTAGTTAGCCAGCCACTGGACTAGCATTAACTAACCAAGTCGTTGATTGAATCGCCTGTTTCTTTATGCAATAAAATACTTTTAGCGTCACGAGCAACCAATCAGCGTGATTTGACTGCACTCCGAAAACTGTTAGCGCATGCATTTTAATGCGACGCCAAGGGTCGTTGAATCATTTGCGAATATATTCTACATGGGTTAATACGGCGAATCTTGTCAATTTTAGAAATAACTAGCTGTGTCCGCAAGTTCGTTCGCGGGGAATGTAACTATCTATATAATATAATTCTAAAGTAAAAGTAGCCTAAGTCACTCCTTTTTACATCAGCTATATGCCAGTGAAAGTCCCGTCAAAATCGGTCCAGCCGTTCCAGAGATTAGCCGGAACAAACAGACAGACAGACAAAAATTGCAAAAAATGTTATTTTTGGTCTATGTACCGTGTACACATACATAATGCATTTAGTAAAAAGTTATTTTTATATTACAAACAGACACTCCAATTTCATTTATTTACTCATCATATAATAATAATGTAATATCTATTTTTAATAAAAATATTTTTGCCATTTACTTTACCAAAATTCGCGCTCTAACAAAATTTAAGACACCTAGGTCCAAACTAAATTCAATTAATAAACTGTTAAATGCAATTCGTTTAGAGGCGACGCCACGGGCGTGAGCGTGTTACCAATAACCGTATTAGTACACATTAATATTGCATACGCAGTCCCAGTAGCTAATAGGGCCTAGATCCCCGTAACGAGGTTTCGCTTAACTCATTCGATGCTTATGAAGCAGTTTCGTTGTTGCTACGCCATTATCGACTTTATTGGTTTAGGTGTGAGAAATGAGCAGTTTAGTTGTTTAGAACCGTGTCGCCGTGTTCTAACTGCCATGTCGTACGGTTGCTCATACGATAACGTCACTTGTATACATACATTTTGTTGCATGTTAGTGTTATGTTCAATTATATCTGTTACCCATTAGTGAAAACGTTAATAAAAGAGTTTACTGGAAACAAAAGATGCGAAATTTTATTCCCTACAATTATAATGGTCTTCATGACTTTTGCCCTAAACTATGCAAGTTTCCGAGATATCGGCCTAAAATGTTTTTTTTTAAGATGGTGCTCGAAGCTCTACCTGGATCTGTCTTTTGAAAAATGGATCTTTTAAAAAATGGATCGGAAATTTAATGAAATGAAATGAAAATCATTTATTTGCACGAATATGGGTTATTCACCTTTTCAGGTATGCAAATTATGAAGTTATATAACACAGTTTAATAATTTAAAAATAAAATAAAACTAATGTTGGTACTTATTACAATTGAAAACTAATAACTAATACATAATTTAATTGACAAGTTTGTATAATAATTCATTTGTCAGTTTAGCATATTACATTTATTATTTTCATAATTAGTTGTAATTTTACCTAATCGAACTCATCGGCTGCCTATGTGCGACCCATCGCTGGGTAGAGAGAAAAAGCCGGAGGAAAAAGCTCTCGACACAGGTTTTGGTACACATACTTTATTTGTTTAGACGCGCGTTTCCACATTCCATTTAATAGAATTTACGATACAATACAGATTTAATTTTTTTCATTAATGAATTCCGCAACCGAATTGTATGCTTTTTCGGTTAGAAACATTTTTAATTTCCGTTTAAAATCAAATGTGCTGTTACTTTTCAGTAAGTTAGGCAAGTTATAATATATTTTTGGCCCCATACAAAACCCGGTTTTATTATATTGCTTAGTTTTAGAGGGTATTGCGCATAGCTTATTATTACGTCTTTTTGTTTTAAGGGTGTCAAATTAGTCAATGTTATTTCTTACCATCATCGCTATCTCGTATATGTACAAAGAGGAAGGGTCATTAAATTTAGTTTTTTAAAGTGCGGTTTACACGTATCTGTTTGTCGTAACTGACATATCGCTCTAATGCAAAGTTGGCCAAAAAAACGTCTATTTTTCTGGCCTAACTGTATTGTAGCATCTTTTCTCACAATAAAAAGGGCATCCACCACGCTATACACATAGTGCGGGTCGGACAGTGTTATGTGTTTAAATTTTTCTCGTGTTGCTTGCTCAGTCTGTTATGTCAGCTAATTAGGACATGGAAGGTTATCCGAGGACCCTTTCGGCTTGATTTTGGCTGTGCATTGATCGATTCGTCGATTATCAGTCAGTCTTTTTATACCTATAGATAAGAAGGTAGCCCTACTGACTAACCTAAATACAGGCTTCCCTATCAATAGCTAGCCCGCTCCGATATGAAACGGCTAATTTCCGGCGTGATTCGCTATCTTTGATACATTTTACATAGGTACTCAGTGTTATTGGTGTCAGGGTTTCGTATGAATTTTTGGTGAACCAAGACCTTTTCGCTAGACTACTAAATCTGGAGCGGTGATAGCCCAGTGGCTTAGAATTCGACCTCGAATCGAGGGGTGACCAATGACTTTGTAAAAAAAGTTATGTGCGCTTTACTCTTTGCTTAACTTTTTCGATCGCATGCGATATATTTAAGCAAATCAAAGTCTTGTCTAAATCTAGTCTGAGCAGCCTAATAAAATACATAGGAGAATTATTTTGTACCCTTACTTGTGACCTTTAAAAAAAAATAATGTTTATTTCTTCAACAAATAATTGACAATTAGTATGTGGCAAGAGACCCCTTTTAAGCGTATTTTGCCTGTAAAATTTTTGCCTGTATTTTAAAGCTGTGTATATTACCTACACACACTGTTATGTAGGTATGTACATATAAATTTGCACCCTCTTAACATTACGACCGCCGTGACCACTCAATTCCAGGGCTCCCAATTCGTTCACCTCATTTCCATAAAAATATAGGTACCTATCCCAAAAACATAAAACTTTGTAGCCGTCCGATATGATAATCCGACAGGGTCGTAGGACGTGGTTTGGATGTCATGATTTTAAAATTGCGATTTTACTGTTTATGCTACAAAATGTTGTTTTTCTGTACTTACTAGAATATCGTACTTTTTTATAACTTATATTGTAGGTGTAACTAAACATAGACTTTGCTATAAAAGACTTTGTTTTTTCTTGACTAAAATGTCTTACTTTACCGTTGTGTTCACTATAGCATAGATATAACTAAACACAGTTTAGAAATGTTCTTTGTAAACTTTTTTTCTTGATACATACAAAAAATATATACTGATAAAAATGTATTATATGTACCTACATAATTATAATACATACGAGTATACCTTTATTTCTTAACACATTAACACATCATAAAACTACTACATTAACTACATTTTTTTTCCTAAAATGATAAGGAATAACTTTATGGTATAACGATACAATGATGAAGATGATGATGAATATAAATGATATAAAAAGCCGCTAGCAATTCCTATCTCCACCGGTATACAATTCTTTGAAACTAAATGCAAACAGTGAAGAAAATAATCTTAGTGTTCTTAAAGTAAATAAATAGCGTATCTCAGCTAATTGTTTCTCCAATCCTTATTAAATGCAGTTAGGTTGCAGTTTCTAATTAGATTTTCACTTTTATCTAGAACGCTTTCACGCCTCTTGAACCAATATTATAGTCTTAGACGAAGTTTATTTATTGGTGCCTCTTATCACGTCTTATATAGTTACAGCCTGCAATACTTTTATATAAAACTAGCTGACCCAGCAGGCTTCGCTCTGCCAATGAAGTTTTTTATTGTTTTTTTTTATTTAATAGCCTATGTTACTCAGGCTGAATTTAGCTTTCGAATGGTGAAAGAATTTTTGAAATCGGCCCAGTAGTTTTTGAGTTTATTCGTTACAAACATACAAAAATACAAATGTTTCCTCTTTATAATATATAATATATAATATATTGTATCAGGCGTTACTTTGCGGAAATCCATTGTTATTTAAGTTGTATTTATATTTCTTTGCAACAATCCGCACACGTGGAACTTGTTTTGGTATGGACCCACCACCCTCCCTTATCTCTCTGAGTAGGTATATACCATAACAACTTATTCCAATAGTACACGACACGTGTTTCGCCCCAAAACGGAGCATCATCAGGTGATGTGGACTCTACAACGGTCGGTTGCTGAGTGAGGTCGCCGTTCGAGTGAGCTGCTTATATACCTTTTCTCCCTGCCATTATGACACATCGAGTGTAATCAAAAATCGAATAAAACGTCACTTGTCAGTGTTTTGACGTTTGATATTAGTGACTTATGTCTTTTTTACGTCACATGTGATTTTGGTGGAAAAATATGCAGCAAAGGAGAGCCTGGGCCCTCTGAATCCAACGGTTTCCCGCTGTCTTCTTCTTAAGTGTGTATACAATGCCGCCACCATGAAGGTCCGAGTACACGACAACAGTACGAACACATTAATGGGTTACTGACAATTAAATGCTAGAGCCATTGATCTTAGACCGTTGGATTCAGAGGGCCATGACCGGGCGGAGTGGCGTCGATTAGGGGAGGCCCATGTCCAGCAGTGGACTACTAAGGGCTGAAAGGAAGGAGGAAGGTACCTATTGGAACCAAAAGTTATGAACAATGAATCTAATTCCGTAAACAATGAAAACTAAAGTGATAAATGATGTCTGAACAGAGGCGCGATCCCGATATGTTTCTGCCAATTTCCATGTGTTCGGTATTGGCGTGGTTTCAGATAATTTCACTTTGCCGGCGCCCCATATGTCTACAATACTTTGGTAACGGACCGGGCATTTGTTTATTTGTTTCGAACAAAACCTATGAAAATGCTGGTCGAATTTGTTGCACAGTTGCTATTTCTGTTCGAAAAAGTATAGCGTTGAAATTCGTTTATTTCTTATTTCAAAAATATTGTCCGTGTAACCCGTTTACTCTTTCTATTTGTTTAATTAATCGTAAACTTTCTTCTATCACTTCTTTTACCCCTAATTTTGCTTGGCTGGAAAGGACCAATTAAATTTCAGCTCCCTTAACATTTAAACCAGCTTTAATGTTCTTTAATATAACTGCTGATGGTCTTAGCCGACTCAGCCACAGCGACTGAATGATCTCTGTCCTACACCGATGTGCTTGGTTATGTTTTCATGCTTATTATTGATAATAGGTACATTGTTACGATATTATTGTGCTCTATTATATTAATATTTTAAATCTGGTACAAAAAATCAATTACCATCAGCCGCATTAGCTACATTTCCAACTTGAGTGGTATAAAGTTCAAACGAAGCCACGGCACCAGCGTGTGTACATTTTTCATGTGCCAAATCCGATGCCAGATTCATTTCCGCGCAATCCGTCCATCCGTCAGAAAGTTTGTTGGTTGAATCAGAAAGCGAAGCTCCGTAATCAGGTGATTCTTGGAACGTATCCACTGGCGATTGGGGATGCCCAAAAATGTGTTGTATCGATATATCGTATCGTAACCGTATCGCATGCATCGTTTTTATTGGTTTGCGAATTTTGCGAATTTAATTGCTGTTTTTATTGAAAACGAGTATTTTTTAATTTTAACAAGCAAAATATTGATGTCTTATTTAGATTTAAGTATAATAAAAAGGTTCAATGGCACTAATTATCATCAATTCGTTATGATGTAATAAAAATTTTCAAATGATAAAAGTAAAAATTTCTAGTAGTTTGATACGTTACGATAGATATATCAAAACGTATCGTGTGGTCAAAATATTGTATTTAATATCCATATATCGCTGTTGCTTTATTCATATTTCGATATATCGTATCGTAATGAACATCCCTATTGGCGATGCACTTTGGCTTGTTTCCTCAACGGCTTCGGCTTTCACACCTCTGTTATTTATCGCTTCAAACAAAACGGATTTTGTTTGTTCTTTGTCTTCTACATCGATGGCGTCACTGATAAAGACACGTTCACTTATACTAGGTACCTAATCAAGATCTTTTGTTTTATCTTTGTTCACATATCTTACTGTTACATAAGTCAGAGAAGCTTTTATAGTTAAGTTAACAGTGGCTTTATTATTTTCAACTTTCCAGTTACGTAAAATTAAAAGCAAGAAACAAACTGAGAATGAATCAGCAACGAAAACTTTGGATCTATTATTTTTATTTCCGTAATCACTTAGGCCTCGTAAAGTTCTTTCATTCAGTTGTTGTTTCGCTTACAGTGCGGTGTCATTATTGAATCAATTGTTTTGTTCTGGAAATCATTTAACTTCACAGTAATAAGTTTTTTTTGTTCCGCGCCCATTATCTACTTCTGGCATTGTTAGTCATTTGCTTTCGTGAATAGGCATTTCATTTTCGCGAAACTTCTGTATGAAATGGGCAGAAACTATTAAAACTTTATTTGGGTCACCGTTAAAAAAATAATAAAATTTAGCGCGGGAAGAACAACATCCGTTAGCTGAGGCGTGTTTTTGTTTAATGCAAACGTTTTAAAGTTTCATGTTGCCTGCGTTCGTTTATAAAGCAATTAATTAAAGCCCGCGTGGAATAGCAAGCGCTAATGAGCTTGCTTAGTCAAACGTCACAAGAACTAGTGTTCAAGTATTTTCAAACACACGTTAATGTCGTTCCCACGGATGCACCTTGATAACATGGAAATATTTTTATTTATCATTAAAAAAAAACTCCAATGCACTTATTATCATGATTAACAAATTAAAGACACAGCACTGGGCTGCTTTGAAATTGGCATAGATTTGGATAAAAATATTATTAACAATTATTAAAGAAAACATCATGGTGATGCAGAATGATTGATCCAATAACGAGCATACATGCTGGCTACCAGCGTATACAACATACATCAGTATCAGGCGATAACACAATTATGTTCACAATTTAAAGAACCCTTAAAATTAATTAATAATGGGGTACAAAGGCTACCAAACAGAGAGAAACTACCTTAGATCAGTCCCTTTGACTAAATTTCATAACGACCCTTGCAACATAAATTATTTTACAAACTTTTAAATTCTATGAAAGTGGCTTCAATAATGATATTTAACTCTCCAGGTAACCTTGACCTGAAGATTAATAAAGCAATTTATTCGCAACACACTAAAGTAATACTTTTGGAATATTAGCGAATGTGTAAACAAAGTGAAATAGTACAAGCCACAAGGCTAACGGGCCGAGTTACGAATGTGCCGCCCTGGAAGGTCGCGGTTACAGATCTTGGCACGGAACGTTTAATGGGTTTTAGAAGATTTCCGGGAATTGAAAACGTAAATAAATTAACGAAAATTGCACTGTTGGAAATTTGTGATGAGGAATATTTTACAGATCGATGATCGATGAAATATGATCGAGGGAGATATTATTGGGCGTGATGGATTGTATTGAATTTGTTAGCATGTGGCAATTTAAATAATTTTCATTATTGCATGTGTAAAATAAAACTATTCTCCAATGAAAATTAAAATCGCTGATAAGAATGATTAGAATGATTAAAGTACACGTACAGTACTTAAATTTTTTGAAGTTACTGCTTCTATCTGCCCATTGCTGGGCTTGCTATTTGCCCATAGGGGCATACTGAATTAAACTGTTTTAAAATTCGTTAGAGCACTTAGTCTTGGCAAAAGTCAGCAGTGAACAATTACTTTTTGAATATCTTTAAGAATGGTTGCAATAGTCTTTAATTTACTGTTTCTTTGTTTCAGACCCAAAAGCGGTTCGATGCTGCTCTACAGCCGCAAGAAGGTCCGCTACAGGCGCGACGGCTACTGCTGGAAGAAGCGTAAAGATGGAAAGACTACCAGAGAAGACCACATGAAGCTTAAGGTCCAAGGGACTGAGGTAAGTGTCTAGGGGTACTCTAAATTACATCAATTAATACAGGCTATCTAGAAACTTGAAGAATAAAATTAACATGCTGATCAGGCAATCGTTAAATTTTCTTAGGATTGAGGGGAAAGGATTGGTCAACACACATATGGTATCCTAGTGTGGGGACCAGTATAGCTTCAGAAAACTTACAATTATCATTTTTGTGTGAATAAAGTTATTTGTAAAATAATAATAGTAACTAGTGTAAATATAGCTGTAGTGCAATATTCAGGCGAGGTAGCAATATTAAATTCGAGCACGTTCTTAAAAATACAATAAGGAAACTTCAACAAACATTTAGTGAGCACAACACGGAAATAAATTTGAAGATCGTCGCTAATGCGTCCTGATGCTCAAACGTTTCTCGGATCTCCCAGAGGTGCATAAATAATTTGTTACCTGCACTCGGAGAGATGTAGCCGGGAATCTGAGTCAAGTAAGCACATCCACTACAATTTTATGTGACGAGGCGAGAGCTGATTTATTCGGACGACATACGGTGCAAGGTGCTTACGTAATTGCAAGGTAGGCTGGCGTATCGCCAGGGCCAACAGTTATAGAGCCGAAAACAAATGCTTCGCTCCACTTGACTGATCTGACAATTGTTTTGGGAGACACCCTATTCAGTCTTGTTCCTTTGATGTAACTGTGTCAATGGTAGCGCTAAGTGAACAATTTGTTTTGTACCGGGGAACAGCTAGTTGGTTAGAATTGTTAAATTTCCCTTCTAAAACAGCTAAATTTCAAAATATTTAAGTAACCAAATTAAGAAATCAAGGAGACCAATCGGTCATAACAATAAAATGAATGAAAAGAGAAAATGATAACACAAGTGAGAATAATTGTCGCCTTTTTGTGTTCCCTTGAAATCAGACAAAAACACAGACGAACAAGGAGGAAAGATAGAGGAAGAATTACAAATAACACAGCTCAGTGCTCCAAGTGATTTAAAGAGCTCGTCTGATTGTCGTCGCGAACCGCACGACTGGGATTCATCTCACGAACGTCTGCCTCTATTTTAACGGGTTTATTTTTAAATCCAAAGGCTCTATTCAATTCTTGGAGATGATAAAAACGTTCCAGCTCACAATGTTCGAAGTATCACGAGGTTGTAATGAAAAAAGTTTGTTATTATGAATGGGTTTATATAGATTTTGCTCCGCCGTTTAATTTTTCAGCCCTTGGTCTATTTTTTGTTCTGTTTATGAGTTTTATTTGTTTAATCTATTATTATCATTTCAGAATAGAAACAAAAGTGCAGTGTATGCAGTACAGTTTTTAACTAGTACACAAAATGTTAATTTGATATTTTCAGAAACGAACTTAATTTAATGATTAAATTACTGTAACAAAGTCCTAAAGCACATTGTGTTGATATTGATAAGTCGCACCTTTCAGAATGAGTTGAAATTCGATCGCTGTAAAAAACAAAATAACTAAAATAGAAAAATGTTGGCGTCCAACCAATATAAATAATACATAGCCAATATAAAAATAGTTTTCATCAATAAAATCGAACCCAAATATTGATGAACAACCGCCAGCTGTCAACGCCAGCAATATGCATTTTACGATCGAAATAAAATTTATCCGATGCGAAAAAGTAAAAAACAGAAAAACAGTGGAATATTCTACACATAAAAATACTTTATGGGGGATAAATATTGCTGACGGAACCGTAAACGAAACGCGGGTAAGGGACAATACAAAGGGAAATGTTTGGAAATATCTAAACTTTCCGTCATAGAACTGCGGGAATAAATATAACGAAAAGTTCCATGTTCGTGATAGCGGCAGTGATTTTAGATTTATGTGTAAATTTTAATATTTATTGCCAGTAAAGTATAATGATAATATTTTTTGTTTAATTTGTGCTGTGATTTTATGAAAAATAACTCAGATTTGTAAGCAATTTGTATACAAATTAATTCAAGACTATAAAATAATTAGAAAGATCAAAATCCATGTCTTTTTACGTACGACGAAAGAACATTCGATGGAGAAGTCACTATATATTTAAATATTTTTTTATATATACCTCTTTTAATTTTAATAATAATTTAATACCATAAATGATGGCAAATTGTTATAGTATTATTCTCACTATTACTGTACTATGTATTAATATTAATAAGATTACTGCTGCTACTTTAATTACAAACAGCGTACTAATAGGTACAGTTTTATAATACAAATTACTCCATTTGAGGAAACAACTAAAGAAAACCTAAGCTGTTATAACTCATTAAAATAGACTTAGAAAAAGTAGTGTTTGCATGTTGGAGAATAATTTTCTTGTTTTCATTTGTGCTGCTCAAAAGCAGTTCTTATTACATTGATAAAGCATACACAGCATGTATGAAGTAGTATGAAGTGCATTATTAAATTTGACAGCGAATTACAGGTTTTATTATAACTGCTAATTTAATTCTTTTAATCGTTAGTAGAGGGTATTATTTTCTTCTAGAATTTCATAAAATGTATTAATTTTTTGAAATAAATTTAATTAATTTTGACAAACGTTGCAAAGGAATTTTTATTAGAACTTATTGGGAAATTATTTCATACTTTTTCTCGCATATGAAATTATATTCAATGCTATTGATTACAACGCTTGTCGACAGCTTTTGTATTTATGGGCTTTCCGATGTAAGAGATTTTATCTGCTACTTATTTCATAGAAGAGGCAATAAAATTGCATAATGTCGTGGATAATTAATAAGTATCATTAAAGAAAATCACAGAAAATATCGAAAATAGGGGGCTATATTATAAATGAAAACGAATGAATAATTGATTGATAATTGATTTCAAAAGAGTGCTGGAAGATTTTTCCTTTTTTCTCCTTGTCTGCGATAGCCTGATGGGCACCGAAAGCGGATGTAAGATATATTTTTAAATATTGAATCATGTATGATGTTCATTAAGTGTGCATAACTGGTACCTTACAATGAAAGACTTTGATTTTGATTTCCAATTATTTAAGTAGCAGAACATAGGAAAACACTTCCTAAGTAAGATTTCAGAAGCAGACATTGATATAAACGAACTCGAGAACACTAAGAAACAAACTATAGTGTTAATCTCACTGCTGACAATTATATCCCCTGCACCTGGGGCCGGTGCGAATAAACAAGACGACAGTGTTGCGTGCGGGCAGAGATAGGAGATAGCAGCTGAGCTATGGCTGCGAGACCTGGCTTGTAGCTGAGAATAGAGTGCACTTTAAGGAGTCACTTGAATAACACGAACTCACTTCCTTACTAATAAATGAACATTTTATAAGGAGTTTAATTATAGCCAAAAAAATTGAAATTAAAGTAGAGTCACTTGAATAAGACGCATTTGTACATCAAAGTGCAGTTTAAAAAGAATCTTCAAAGAAATCGAAACGAGATGAAAGTTAAAGGATGGAAACAAAAGAAAATAATGCATTGGAATATAAATTATACAAAAAATCATCACTTTTAAATTGAATTATACTTTCTAAGTATCTATTAAAAGTCTGAAAGAATGCAATAACAGAACTATCTATAAATATCACTTTAAAGAATGTATAATGTTACATAACAAGAACCCAAGCTAAGAATTTTTTAGTTTAAGAAAGCCAAAAATAAATTGTGAAGCGCCGAAAATTGCTAAAACATCATCGCTCATTAATTCCAGCTTTCTGCATGAACAACAATTAAAGACGAATGCAAAATTAGTAACAGATTTGCCAAATGCGCTTGATGATATTTCGGGAGTTAGCATCGGAATCGTGAGCAATTAAAATTCGTTACAATTCCGATGCAATTAAGGTCTGCTATCCAATGACGAGGCGGAAAGAAAGGTTAAACCTTCCGCTATCCGCTTATACCTTTTTGCTTGGCGATATTCCAAACCAACAAAATACTGGGCCATGTAAACACCGATACCGTGAAAGCCCTGGTTCTAGGTGAATTAGTATGTTTATATTTGATTTTAAAACGGCAAACGCTTAATCCTAAGATTATGAATTCAGCAAATTCTCGTACGTTTGTGTTATTGTTAAATGGTATACATGACTTTGTGTTCCAAAATACAACAGTTTAAGGCTATTAGCAGAATATGCGGTTTTTGTTTATCAGACCCAAATTTTTGGGTGGAAAAATATGTCAGAGTAAAAAAATATTTGTTTAAAACCCTACTCACTTAGAGCAAGGTTTTCTGTAATGTCGTTTATATGAAAGAGTATTTTCGATTTTGTGAGCAAGCGTTTCAAATTTGGACAGAGCCTAAAATTAAAATAGTCTTTCTAACTATATGAATCGGTTTATTAAAGTGATTTAAAAGAGTTGTTTAATAAAACCATAGAAGTTTTAATAATAAACCAATTGGGCATTACTTTTGAACACAATTTTAAAATGTATAATACGTTGTGAATGTGTCGGTATTAATACACCTCGACAAATTTCAAGGAAGAGAATCCATAAAAAAATAACGATTCCCGTTTGGGCCACATTTTGTATCGGTGAGTGTACTCTATTTCGCATTAGTCGGGACTCTTATTTAAACGAAGCACGTAAAATGTTAACATCTTAGGTGCAAGGTGACTTCCCAAGCGCACTCAACTCGGAAAAGAAATTGGAGAATATAACTGAAATGAAGAATTTTGTGGTCCAACATATCACTGGCACGAAGAATATTGTGGTGAACATAGCATCGGAATGAAAATTGTGGTTGAACATATCACTGAAATTGAGCTTGCGGTGTCGGCGCCTCAGACGAAACTCTTTGAAGTCTGACTTATTATTTGATAAGTCTTCTTCTTGTTGTTGCTCTGAGTAAATAGGATTGCTACTTTATCTTGTCTCGATGTAAAATTTTTGGATTTGTTGTTGTAAGATTTCAAAGTCGATGGTAAAATTTTCGCTATTGAGTACGAAAGTTTTTGGAATCGCTTCCTCTTCTGTAACGATTAGTTTTTTCGTACGTTTATTGAATTTTGATTATTTTACGTGGTTTAGGAAAATTTTGTTTTTTTTTAATTTTATTTCTGCTGTTTCTTCTTTTGATCTTAAAACATAAATTTCTTACTATTTGTTTCATTAATTTGTTTATTAGTGTATTTTGATACTTAAAAAAATATTGGCATACCTTAAAATAGTAAATTTAGATTGATCTAAGTAATTTGTAAAAACTCTATACCTACTCGTATATTTGTAAACCTTTTGTCTTTGCTAATGCTGATAATATTAAAGACAATATACTTTCTCTAAAATTAGTTTCATGAAATTTGCAACCAAAAATCAATTTCGACAATCCATCAACTTTCCAACATCACAATGGCATTCAATAAACAATTCCATATCAGACAGAGTCCGAGTATAAAATATAGACATGCATAAAAACCCCTTGTATCGTCCAATTAGCAGAGCCGCACACCGTGGTTAATTGGTGTAGATTCGTTAGCTTATTCATCAAGCTATATCAGGGGGACGGTCAACAGTCATTTGTTTACGTTGAGAGCATAGTTGATAGCTTCGGCTACCCCTTTTGTTAACATAGCACTGACTTATTCGTCTGGCTCTTTATCTATTTTAGTAAAATCACTCGGTGCGATGGGGTGGTAAATTAAAACAGTTGTACACCTGATTGTGTTAGGTTGGGTTACAAGCGTCGTGAATTTATCAAGTGACTTTGCTTGCTGTTTCGCATATGCTTTATCGTTTGGAAATGTAGCTTCGTGTTAGTGTTCATGGTTGATCCAGAAGTTGATTTTAAGTTAAATAAATTGTTTATTTGCATAACTGAATATAATCGTGTAGTGGCCTTTAAGTTGCTTTTTACTGCTCAGCATGGGTCTTTTCTTACAGCAGTATGAAGCCTGGTGCATACGAGACCATGGTGTTTCAGTGGATTAATAATTAATAAGAGTTCTTTGAGAGGTTTGTCTACAACTCTGTCAGGTCTCCTTTTAATAACACAGTGTAAAAGATATAGTTCACCGCGCTGACCTAATGCAGGTTGGAGGACTAACGAGCATGTCCTCTAGAATATTATGGGAAATTCTCAGCTGTGCACCCTCACAATGTATTCCTATGATTTATTAATATCAACTACTGCCGATGGCTTAGCGTATCTTCAAAAGCAGGAAAGTATGTAGGCTACTATCGATATTATCTTTCAAGTACTGATCACGCTAAACGTTGCTTAACTTTTCCGATTGCTTGGTATCTCATGTGGCGAATAAAATACTTTAGAAGCCATACATTGAACTATTTAATAGTACAGACGAAACCTGCAAACACAAAGCCTTTGTGCGAAAAAGTAGAATAGAAGTTTAAATAAAATTTTCAACGCCAGATAAACTTTTAATATTCAGAGTCGATTGATTCAGACGCAGGCATCTTTCACTGCGAATGCATTCCGGTATTATCTAGACCTGCTTTAGACCCATACATAACGCACGAAGCGTCAATGGCTCTCGATACATTAAGCATTTGAAAAGTTATATGCGACTTCATTCTGTTATATGGGATGATAGAATTGCATAAGTGCTGAAACAGTTACTGAAAACAGTTTACATGTCTTTCCCTCTCTTTTCTCTGTCTCTTTCTATGAGATGATCTCTATTTGTTGTATGAGAATAAAGACGGCTTACAATTTTATACATAATTATGAAATAAACTTGAAAAATAAAAATGTATGAATATGCTTTCGGAACCTGAATGGTTTTTCGAAATTGAAATTGTTTATCATTCGGAACTATTCATTTTTTTTATAATTAGGTACTATTTAAGTCAATGCCAAATTCAAAACCATTTTCATAATCTCTTCATCCTCATTAAATTTTTTTCTCATTCCAAAAAACAGTGTTTGTAAAAACTCAGCACCTTGAATTAAAAATCTTATTTCCATATTTCTATAGCCTCACGTTCGGAAACGGCTGTGCGCTCCCCCGTGTGTGTTTGACCTCTGATACCGTGAGAGTTATTTAAAAATAGCCGAGAAGTAAGGTTTTAGGAAATACATACTAGCACGTGTGAAATCTTGTTAGATTTTAAATATTTTTTAACCACTTTATCGACAAATGTTTTAAGTTTGGAGGGTGGATCTGATATACGTATTTAGCATACATTTTAGTCGTAATTTCTTTACTTTACACTTTTCAAGTAATTAATTTTGATTCGGTGAGAGAGGTGGTTGTCGGGAAAATTTTCATTTCATGACTTATTTTAGTTATGGTATTGACTTACTTACTTTTGGGGTTTAAAAGCATTGGTTGTCTGTCACCAGTAAAAACATTTGTTTTCAGGTCGTCTGGCTAGGTTTCGGTCAGATTTTGTACTGTGAGTGTGCAAGTTTATCAAGTAATAAAAAAATACTGTAGGGTCCAAAAGTTTGCTAAACTCGAACTCGGTCTATTAACACCTATACATTTTTCAATCAGTCAAAGGGTGTAGGAGATTGACGTATAAGTACTGAAGCACGACATCAATATCAAACTACTATTAATTTAACTAAATGTTATCAATATTAAGATAAGGTTTAAATCTTATTATAGAATACATTCACTCATATACCTAATATACAATACATCAGTAGACATAGACATGGTAAATTAAAGGTACAGCAGACTACTTTTTTGAAGTCGCTTAAAATCACTTTTAACAATGTCCCATACAGAACGCGGAGAGCTATTCATTAAAAGTTGAGCGAAAATTCCTCGCAAACGAAGCGTTTAGGTGCAGCGATGCTCAAACCTCTCATGAATTTAATAATTTTTAATTATTTCTCTTTAAAATATGAACTGCTAACAAATATAGATTATATTGGTTTGGTTTAATTTATTGGTACAGTAGAAAGTCTCGATGAAATGAAAACACATTGGTAGTATAAATGCTTGTAATAATTTTATTCTGAAACTTTGAGAAACACGGCCTCAGTACTCATACTACAGTCACTGGAGATTGCTCCTTCAGTTATTTTGCCCGTAGAGTAGTACTACTTGTAGGGACGAAACTATGACCATTATTTTATTTTAAATGAATAGTTTGCATAGACTTTGTAGTAATTTTAGGAGTATTTTGTTACTTGTACTTAAGATGAATAGATCCAAGAGAAAATAGTGTGTGATTTAGTAATTTGTGTGTTTGCAATTTTATTTTAACGTGTGTATTTTGTTATTTAATTTTATGAGACAGTAGAAAAGTATAGAATTTGGATAGTTCAAGAACGAAGCCAACGAATAAAGACGTTATTTATTATGATAAATTTAATTATTAAGACTTAAGTTCGTATAATAATTTTCTGTATCAAATGAGTAGTTTTGTACATTAATTTCTGCATTCACACTTATACTAGTTATACATTTATTTCGTCATAAATTTTTGAGATAAATATCAGAATTCTATGATAAGTTACCTTTGATATGTGTGACAGATCATAATATTATGATAATGATAAATTAGACATTAATTAGACCTATAGATAAGCAAGTAGGACATCTGAGTGTGATCTGTTACTTATCACAACAACTAGTGGACATTAGTTTATATCTTATCTCAACGACTATTAATTTAAAATATTAATGTAACAAATAATGTATTTATTAAAGAAAAGATAAAAATGAGTAAGACACCACAAATATAGGTATAAAGTTATGGTACAAATTATTTTGATCAATCTATAGATTAAGTACCCATTTTAGGTATGTGACGACATTTCTTTGTTTTTTCATACATTTGTTTCGAGACAATATTTCAAATACATAATTGTATATTTCTAAATAATTTAATTTCCATTCAAATAAGGATTTAAACAAGTAAATTAATGAACAAACAAATCTGTATCGATTCTTATTTACAAAATTGGAAAATAATTTCAAGAGTCGGGAAAACTTCATGGAAATCTAATTTAAAGTTATTATTTTACTAACTAGAGTATAATTGTTCTTGTATACAACAAAATAAAAGAGGATAATAAGAGGATGAGATAATTCCTGCATTTAAGTTCTTTCCAGTGAAAACGGGGAGGTCTCCTTAGATGAGAATTTAAACGCGTTATTACTTGACATCAACGAAATTGCATTTTGCATAACTTATGCGCATACAATTTTAGATTGTTGTCATGAAACGTCTAACAGCGTAGTATATGTTTAATATAAGCATTATAATTTTAATTTACCCAGATATGTTTAAGATAAATTTTATGTGTGTGGTCTAATTTGAATTGCCCTTAGAGTGTTTTCCGAAACTAAGTTAGCATAATTAGTTAGCGTTAAAAAGAAGAACATAGGTGTATGGATTTGGATGAAATTTTGCACACAGATAGTTTATAAGGACGTAGAATCCAGCTATGACTTGGGATCAATGGCCACCATTAATCAAGTAATCAGTTAAGATTTGTATGGAAAAAAATGCCGCATTACATCACTTTCCAGAATTCGTTCCTTATTAGTAACACTATCGAATGGTATAATAATACCTGATGTGATTTATTTTTTCAAAATCAATGGTTTCGATTCCTGGCTAAGCATATTGATTTTTCAAAAATCCAATGATGCAGTTTTAGTTTTCATCAACATCCCAGACTCCTATCAGCATGTTTCAGTATTCCTCATAGTTTCAGATTTCTCCATACACGCTTGCAAAATTCACCCTGTATATTGTGTGGTACTGCGTATTAACCTGTAGACTGTACACAGACAACAATAAAAACCCAGTGTACCTAATATTTAACTAGTATCAAAATCACGAGCAACGTTATTCCCAACTTGTACCCAATCCACTACTCTAACGAGATTACCATTACATCTTTCTTACGTGCACCACACGTCAATATACCGCACATAGGTTAGAGTCGTAAAAGTCTAATTCACTTACGGACTGATTTTCGTCCGAATTAGTGTGTGGTACAGGTTATGAGAGAACGCGAGCTATATACACTTGTATATTGGATCGGAAAGTTATTTTATCTATAGGCGAAAAGTGGTATGAAGGAGCCAGGTTTTGAAAGTCACTTGCATTATTGCGGTAGTTTAGGAACAAATTGGGTTGGAATTTGTATTTTTAAGCGGCAATTCTGATTTCCTATCACCCAGAAACACATCACACATACAAACACACTTCTTCCATACTCCTTCCTTCCATCCTTTCAGCCTTTTAAATTTCATTGCGGGGCTTCCCTATTGTCAACAAAAAAAATAATTACATCAATGCGTCTATTTATCTTAGAAAGAAGCGAATTAAGAACAGACGAAAAACATTTTTTTTCGCAGAAAAAATTAGCTCAAGTCTTCCTCATGTTTGTGGATACCTATCACCTACGAAAAGAATTTTGCAATATACTCGTAACTATAGTTCCAGCTCTATAGTTCCAGATAAAAACGCATTTATATAAACAACCTTTATTCTTTAACTTTATATTTTATGTTGTATTATATAATTATGAAGTAGATATATAGCTATGCTATGCTTATATAGACTAGCATAGCTATTTAATACTGGTATAGATAGAGAGCCCAGAACCAGGCGGAAAGGACTATATAACCTTAACCTTATTCTTTAACTTTATATTTTATATTGTATTATATAATTATGAAGTAGATATATAGCTATGCTATGCTATGCTTATATAGACTAGCATAGCTATTTAATACTGATATAGACAAAGAGCCCAGGACCGGGCGGAAACGACGATTAGGGAAGGCCCATATCCAGCAGTGGACTGCAAAGGGCTGAAGTGATGATAAATCACCAATTCCTTTTCTAACATCGTTTGACACATGGATGTTTGGATGCAATTTTGTCGGCTTGATTCTTTAAAAACCCGAAATTGCTTCGTTTCAAAGCTGCAACGCAAATATGAGCGTTGGAATCGCTTGCACTTTTGCTGACTTGCAATATTGAAAGCGGATTATCACCCTCACACCTCAAATGGAATATTCAAATCGGTTTCGCGGCGATCCGAACGGGATCTTTAAATGTATGGCGTAGACGGTAAGTGAGTAATGGTTCTTACTCTTATCCGTTCTTTCGGAATATTTTAAATGTCATCGACTTTTATAGACTTAGATTGGGAGTAAGTTATTTTTATATAGAAGTCTGCGTGCGTTTTCGATTCTAATACACTTCAAATTGGCAACCATATTTAATCTCAAACAGGGCCTGATTACAAATTGTTAGAAATTTATCCTTCCTTCTTATCAACCCGTGCATCGTAGTCTACTGGACCGTATGCTGTGCCCTTTTACAAACATTTAATCGAATGGTTTCCCGTGTGTCTCCTTCAGGTCATCAGTCCACCTGGTCGTGATCTTTTTGTCAAGATTGCGAGGACCTTTTTTTCCCATTGATTTTCCGTCCTACGATGTGGCCTACCCATTAATTGCAAAGTTTTTCATACTGGAGTCCACCAACCCGAATTTAACCAGCGTGATGGACTGAGGCATTCTTCTTATTGTGGGAGGACCGACCCTGAGGGTTACTAGAGGGTAACAGACCGCTGGCTTGCCTCGTTATCTATTGTGATGATTATTATGTGATTAATATAATTGGTGTAAACCGTTCTAATAAAACCAAATAAATAAACAAATTTAATAGTACAGTATCGTAGCCCTTCTACCATTTGTCCGGTAAATTGCCGACATTTTTTCTTATTTTTATAGATTACTTTGGTCAATTTGATAGGTAATTTAATCGAATGGCCAACCGGTGTCTACGTGTGCTGTTTTTTATTGGGCCAATAATGGCGTAATTTTGGGTTGCCGAGTCCATGTTGCAGAATTGCCCATTATTGAGCCCCGTTAAATGAATCGGCGGTGTTTCACCGGAGTTTGGTAAAGTGGACATGGTCGGAGGAAATAAGCCGTTGGTTCGAATGTTCCGTCATCAAAAAGATTTCTTAAAATTGCGGAAAAAATAATCATGGATTTCTTTATTCTTGTTAACTATTTTCATACTACGAGTTATGTATCTTAGATTAGATTTAGATTTAGATAAGTCACGTTACAAAGACTTACGTGAATTTCGAATCGAAATTGTTAGGTACTCTCGTTGAAAAAATTTGGTCGTGACACTGTTACATTATAGGTGGGATCTAGGGGAAATAGTGTATACTTTTCATCTCGCCAGCAAAATCAGCTATATTCAGAATAAAATTTGAAAGCTTGCTGGTGGAAAAAATCATAGATAATATAGAAGCATAAATTTTCTTAAAATTCAACATGTAGACAGATTTTGTAACATGACTTGAAATTTCTAGAAACCACCAAAAACCCGCAAAAATCCAAAAACTCCACCAAATTGAGCGCGGTCACATTTTACACATTTTTATGTAACGCCACAAAGAGCAAGGCATTGATATGCCAGAAATTCCCGTGCAAAATGCCCAACTATCCCGGTAGAACTTTGTGCGGAACAGATCGTTCATTGTGGAGCGTGCCTCTATCGGGCGGAATAGACGATTGAAAAAAAAGATCACAGGCCTCGAGCAGGAATTTCCCACGTGCTCCCAGTCATACCAAAACAGTTCTGTTCACGTTGCGCTGAATAATACAACACTGTGCTGAGTGCGGCGACGGTGCAAGTTGGGAAAGAGAGGCGGATTCGGCTAAAGAATGTAGAAGCTTTAGGTTTTCTTTTAACAATTAATTATTATTTCCAAACTCTTGAAGGATGATCGAAATAGGTTAAATAGGATCAGTATGAAGGTTGTCTTTGCTAGATTGAAGAAAGTGAACAAATTACTTAATGTAATTTATTATAAGTTTAATATAAATTACATTTTACGGCGCACCTTACGTATTGAAGATTTTGTCTGCTGTTTGCCATTTATTGCAGAGCAGGACTTTGCTTTGAGTTTTGTGTTAAAATTAAAATTATTAAATTCACTTTAATACACTTTAGTTTTGTGTTATAATTAAAATTATTAAATTCGCTTTAATTTCTAAACACTATAAGCGTATTTTACACGCCTTTAAATATAAATAACTATGAATTTAAATATACATAACTATGATTAGTAAAACATTTTATTAACTATTTTTATTTACTCATTAATGCTAAGTGAGCACAAAAAATTTAGGTAAGCTCCCTTTTTATTTGTTTTGTGGAACCTCTCTCTTGTTATGACTTACACCAATACTTTCACAAAGGCTCTTTGATGTAATTAAGTTAGCACGTGCCGATTGTGTGGTTTAGCCTAGTTTGTAGGTCTTATAATTGCTTGCTTTTACTGTATTGTTGAATTTAATCAATCTCTTCGTAGGAAAATTTGAGTATTTGTATTGAAATTGCTGAGTTCAATTTTTTTTACAATTTTAGGAAAACTTACGGCTAAATTAAATAGTTTAGTTAAACTAATGGCACCTGATGGCCAATTACAAGTTTTCACTTATAGATTGGAGGTTTCGGTGCGCCATGTATAATTATTTTTAAATATTTTATTTTAATTTTGGAATTTATTACGTTGGCAAATTCCAAATTAAATATTTTACAGATATAAACGAATTAGAGATGTTATATATCTATGAAATTAGTCAAATTATAATTTGTTAAGTTCACTTTATATATTATTGAAATCAAAATTATATGAATTTTTAAAATAACCTAGGCCAATAAGTTTAACTATTTGTAGCTATTAAATTATTGACTTTCTATTAAATATACGCCACATGCTCCATAATTATCATCTCCATATCAATATGCTGAATAATTTGCAGATGACGATATTTGAAGTGTTCAAAAAACAGTATTTTTGATCTTTCAAAACTAGATTTCTAGTGATGAATCCACGTTGCGCAGCTCGCAGCTATATTTGCAGAGAGGCGTTCGTAAGCAAGTTAACTCAGATGGCGGTTTCGGGTTAGCTGAGTTTTAGGTTATGTGTGTTATAAATTAGTGATTGTATTTTAAATTCCGTCTCGTTCTTAACTTTTATTCCACAATTATGACTTAACTGTACTTGTGTGTTTATTACGCGCACACAAACACACACACGCACACGTACACACACATACTTTTATTTTATTTAAATTTTTTAAGTATGATTTAGTTAAATAAGATAAGTAGAGTAGGTAAGATGTTAAATATGTAAACGTGTGGAAGAGCGGAGGTTCCTACTACAGGCATTATGCTTAAAAGGGGCCTCTTGCCGCTACTAATTTGTTAATTTTAGTTAAAGAAATGAACAGTTATTTATTTTATTTTTTATTTTTATTTCATTATGTGATTTAAACAATGTTTTCTCTTGTCCCCAGTGCATCTACGGCTGCTACGTTCACTCCGCCATCCTGCCGACATTTCATCGGAGGTGTTACTGGCTGTTACAGGTGATAGCATCTTTTACCATTCGGATGAGCTGCACTAGGTTTTAATTCGAAGGAAAGTTCCCTCGATTCATAATCATCAGGGCCGTCTTTAACCTATTGGAGGCCCGGGGCAATACTGGGCATATTAGGATAATGGGGCCCGTATTGCAGTCACTAATTAAGGTTCGATTTCTTCGAATTATATAAGTTTTTTGGTAATAAATATTGGTTATCGTTTGGTGATCTGACGGGAACTAGGGACTTTGTATTTGATCTGAGGGGGGCCCCTATCGATCGCGGGGCCCTGGGCACTTGCCCAAAGTGCCCCCTGGGAAAGAGGGGTCTGATAATCATATCAAACGATTTTATCGATACTTTATCTATGAAATCTCTGCATTTTATAAATCGAGAATGCTTACCATAATTTGTATGGTAATTGATGATATGATGAACATACATAGCATGAAAAGCTGTTGCTTTTTCTATGAAATCTCTTATTTTCCTCTGATTTATACTTATACCATATTAAAATCATTACTATTTCTATGAAATCACTACATAGTATAAAACAAAATCACTTCCCGCTTTTCATATGCTTCGATGTTTCGATTTCATTCGTTTTCATCAAGTCAAAGTTCATCAAGTCAAAGTTCAAGTCTATATGTTAATAATTTATGCATATTTTAGGTACAACTATATTGTTAATGAGTAAACATCATATTATAAGTTTTAGAAGAATTTATTCAAGATTTCGACGTAGCAGTGAAGTAGGATTTACCGCCAAATCGAAAATAAAATTAATTGTAAGACCTATTAATTACTACAATTAATTGTTCAAAACAAATACGAAATTCTCCTTTCATAATTCTACAGCTCGTTTGAGAAAGTGCCCAGCTTCGTTCGTAAACAGATCTTGTTATTTTTCTTCACTAACTAGTTCGGCTTAAAAATATTTTCTGACCTACAAAATCGAACCAATTACTAAACTCCCGACTTACTTTACTCAGTATTTATTGTTTTCATGCTAGCACTTGGAATTTTCTGACGTAGTTTTTAATCCACCGTTTATTCATACTAACGCCTCCCCGTTGGTTCGAGATGGAATAAATCCGGTAAAGTTTGAGAGATTCCATTAATATTTCAACGACTCAAGTGAAAATATATCACAAATATTGAACTGAGAAGTCCAATTCGTGGTTCTATCAATTTCATAAGAGGTCGGTATTAAACACGCGTATTTCTTGGTTAAGCGGGGTTGGCGCTGATAAATTGTATTATTTTGAGAGATTGTTTTGACGGGGATTTCTAATCAGATAAATAAGTTTTATGTTTGAAACTGTTTTAGTATTAACTTATCTTTGTTTGTACCATTACAAATTAAAAACATGATAGTATATACTGAACCACGACTTGTATAGATTGTAAGTATCCCTAACACTATTAGTTAAATATACCTATACAGAGTACAGAATTCAGTTCATTATTGGATCTGATAAAAGCTAAGAGTTCAATTTCTTCAATCACAATCTTTCTTTTTTATTTCTATGCTGAGAAACGATTAATTTCACCTGAGGAATACGTTCTATTTTTCACATTATACAACATAATATGAAACAACAGTTTATGTAATCCATTCAGTTATAAAGTACTATTTTAAATTCAAAAATTGTATAGGCTAATATCTTTCAGCTAAGGACGTAATTATGAAGTCTTATTTGAAACATCATTAATGGAAGTAAAAGTTCAAAGGTTTGTAGTACCAAAATTGAGTTTCTCAGAGTCGTAACGACGACGCCCCGTAGCGACACCCTTGCATATATCCGAATATGTTTCAGATAAAGATAACAGACTCAGTAAACTTGTTACGGCATTCTTTATTGCACTGGCTCCGAACCAGAATGATCTCATACTTCGAGAGCCAAAAACAATAATGTATACTGCCACGCAGATTAAAAACGCGGATGCGAAGACGTTTCGGCTGTTTTGAGGTCAATCTGTTGATCAGATTGATATTTATATTCTGTATCTAAAGAAATAATAGTTTTTTTTTCCTGTCAAGTTAAGGCGACAGTAGACTCTTTTTTTTATTGTTGAAATTATATTCACGTTTGTTGCTTCTCTTTTCACACTTCTTTCCTTATTTTTATAATTTGTGATTTAAATGGTCAAGGTTAAGACGTTTTTTCTAATTTTCAAGATTTTAGGTCAACCAACACAAAAACCCTACTAATCGTTTGACTGACTTAATATTATATAGATTAAGAAAAGTATCTACCATGATGAATTCACTGATACCAATACCAACATTCATAATCTCAATATCCCACAGACTAATAACGAGATGACTAATAATATGGCGACTAATAATAGAGAAACTGATAATGCCACGACTAATCCGCCAGTAATAGAGGCGTCGACTAAAATCTAGCAAATAGCAGAGTTCAAGATCAAAGAGCTAATAACGCTCACGAATAGTAAAGCGTCAAATAAAGAGCATCTCAGCTGATGACTTCTTTGAGAACGACGCTCTATCATCGCGCGTTTCAAACGCAGATGTTATAATGGATGTGAAATGTCAAACGGATTGATTGTGCATTTATAAGGTTCATTAAATCAGGAGTCGAAGTTCAGTTTGAGGCCAAATACCGATGTCAACAAAGAAAAACGTATGAAATAAATAAAAAATATAAGTTTTTAAGTTAATAAAAAAATTTTAAAATTTTGGATTCTAGAATAAAGAAGTAAAAATACTATAAAACCGTCTTTCTGCTTCAATTTCCAAAATTCGCTAATCAATACTTTATTCTCCACTAATCTACTTAGACAGCATGGTGAAGTCTTCAAATTAACCTTTAAATGATAGAGATCCCATAAGTAAAATGTAATAAAAAAGTGAAACAAGACGAAGCTGGTAATGAGTTATTTCACCAATCATGAACACGTATGCATTAGCGTAAGCCATTATGTAAGTATGTGAAGATATCAAACAGACTGATAGACTGCGCTCAGTTTAGACCCGATTTCGTATGAATTCAACTCGTGCGTACATACGTACGAGTTAGTCGTACGTCAACTTGTCAGTAACCCATTAATGATCCACTACAGGGTCGGGTCTCCTCGTAATTAGAAGGATGTAGGCCTTAGTCCACCATGCTGGCCTACTGCGGGTTGGTGGACTTCACATACCTTTTGAGAACATTTTTTTGTGATCTCTCAGGCATGCAGGTTTCCTCACGATGTTTTCCTTCACCGTAACAGCAGGTGATATTTAATTTTATAAAGCGCACATAACTTTTTTACAAAGTCATTGTCAGTTACAATACAAAGTCAGTGCGTGCCACTGGGATTCGAACCCGGACCCCTCGAGGTCGAATTCTAAGCCACTGGGCTATCACCGCTGTACGTCAAGTTAGTCGCGCACAATGTAAGCGCTCCCATAGTATTTTTGAATTAGGAACTGTTCGTGCGTGAACGTACGTATACGTATTTGTACGAGTGGAATTCGTACGAAATCGCGTCCAAGCTGAGCCATAGTGTTCATTACACAACATAGTTGTCATACACATATGGAATTAACGACGGTGTACATATTTGATGGCTCACCTGTACAAGTCTCTATTGACACCTGTTACGCGGTACAGTCGGGTGCATCGCGCAATCAGAAATTCAATTACGTCGACATGCGGTGCCGCAACTTTCGTCACATTTCATGACAATTTCATGAATGTCATGAAAGGTGCAGTCAGCGACTGTACTAGTGCACCTAATGGCGGTCGAAATGATAAATGGTTTGATGTTTTCATTGCATGTGTTTTTGTGGTTCGTAAAATAGAGTCTGTAAAAGTAGTCGGTAGTTCAATAACATAATACATATATGTAGATGATGATTGGTGTCACATGTTTAGAACTTTTGGGGAAAAAGAAGTGGATAAAAGATATTTCGGATTTACATTAGGTACTATTAGCATTATGAACAAATATGTATCTTAAGGGGTTACTGATGTAAAAGAGACAATTAACAAATTGTTTTCAAGATATAAAGGTACTTACTACAAATTAAATTTTTTTGAATAGATTATTGTGTTCTTGCCTTTAGACACATAAAAATTTCTGACGAATCACAAATAAGAGTTTTAATTTGATACATTATTTTGCAAGCAAATTAGTGATCTCTTTAGTGCTAAACGTCACAAGTGAACGATCCTTCAGATAATACCTTCCTTTCGAATAATTTAAACTCCGACGCTTTCAAAGGAACCAATGGAGTAGAAGATTCTGATTGGAATTGAGCTGCTATTTTTTTTGTTGCATTCGGAACTTTTTCTGTATCTAAGTTTCATCTCTGATTTGCACTTCGAAGAATTTTTGACTCGTTTTGACTCGTGTTGACCCTTCCTGTCCTATTTTGTTGATAAATATTTCTCTTTACAGTTTTGAAGTTTAACATGGTTCACGTTAGTCGATATCTTAACGGTATACGCTAGAAGAGTCGGTAAAGTTGTTACTTTTTTACGCAAAAAGACAAATTTAGTTGATTGGTATGCACCATTACACATAGTTTTTAGCCTGGATAAACGTATAAGATATTTTTATCCCTCTCGTAAAAAAGTTCTAAAATTCACGCGGATGAAGCCGCAGGCAATGTATAGTCTTTAGTATATCCCACGTTATCTCCAACAATACATTTTGGACCAAAGTGGTGGAAAATGCTTCGTATATTTGTACCCGGGGAGAAATCCGCACCTATGAATGAATGACATTAGTTATAATTATTTTGTGTATGCTTTTAATATAGAAGAACCACAGGTTTGCATTTAATTAAAGTAAGGTCAGTTTATCATAATTTTCTACTTTTCATAAATCGTTGAAAGTGTTAGGAGTAACGATGTTGATACAAACCCTCTCTTAATCCTCCCTTCTGTATAAACCTTCCATAAAGTCTCCATAACCATTTTCAACCCCTTATCAGCACATAACTCTGAAAGTTTAATATGTTCTGCTAGTTTTGTTTATTTTTAGGGTTCCTTCCTTTCAGCCCTTAGTAGTCCACTGCTGGACATGGGCCTCCACTAATCGACGCCACTCCGCCCAGTCCTGGGCTCTCTGAATCCAACGGTTTCCCGCTGTCTTCCTCAGGTCATCATTCCACCTGTCGGAGGGCGGCCTGTGCTCCTTTTGCCTAAACGTGGTCGCCATTCGAGGACCTTTTTTCCTCATCGGTTGTCAGTCCTGCGAACGATGTGGCCAATCCATTGCCACTTTAATTTGCAAACTTTGAGAGCTATGTCGGGTTTTTTTTATTTAGGGTTCATTGAGTAAAAAATAAAAAATAGTGAAGCTCTTTGCCTATTTTCAATGCTTTTAGTGTGTCTCTTAGTTTTTATATAACGCTTTCTATTCAATGGAATGTCAATCTCTAAGGATCGATCAATTTTAGCGATTCAAGCTTCTTTTAATACTGCAATGATTTCTTTTTGATGATGCTAGAAACATCCTGCAATCGTTTTTTTAGTTTCTCTTTCTAGAATCTTCTCTCACTCTCATTCTCTTCTCATTTTCTCTTGTATCTAGTTTTTTCGAAATTTTGAAGATAAATAGTGACTTTCACGATCCCACTTGGGATAGAAGTTATACCTGAGGTTGGTGCGTTGCTCCTCATCCGCGATGGCATTCACTATTCTTGTTACGATGTATTTATTACTCGATGTATTTATTGTTACGATGTATCTATTACTTAGTAACAAATGAATGAATATTAAATTTATACGGAACCTCCATGCGTGAATTAGTCTCGCACGAATCCAGCTTTTTATCATTAATCTCGTTTAAACTACTGTCTCCACGCTAGACGTTCTTAAACTCATTGAGGACCGAGTAACTTTCGACTTGGACGCAATAAAAATAATAAATGCCCAGGGTTGGCACTCTTTGGAACATTTACTTTCGAAAATTGCAAGTTAGTTTATCTGAGATTTTAAGCGCTTTGATTTTTGTGTAAATATAAATATTAAATAAGAGAAAATCTGTTGGATTGGTAGTAATATCTTCACTGAAAAAAAATCATATTTATAATGTATGAAAAAATCATATTTATTACGTTTTAATATGATTTTTTTGATTTGATATTTGATAGATCGGGCATCAAGATGATGTCATAATTTAATTGACTTGATTTGATTTGATTTCACTTAATTATAATATTGATGTAGATTTACCATTATCTGCAGCTACACAATCGTCATTCAAAGAAGTAGGTTATCTGATAACTTTTATATTTGCTTTCATTTTTCCTTATAAGATTTTATATGTCAAGTGTACTAGAATATAAAGATAATTCTTTTTATAGGAAGGCATTAGTGCTACCGGAAATTTGTTTATTTTATGTTCGTTTCGTATTTTCTCGTCTTTCATTCCTTTACAAATCACTTTAATTCTTATGAACTAGGTTACGCTTATTCTAGTCTCTGTTGCATACAAATGTTGCTTACCTAATATTTACATATTAAAATTATAATATTTTAAAACCCCGGAACTCCCGACCAAAACATCTTGCCAAAACTGCAATCTCTTAAGTTGTCTTCCCGCAATACAGATAGATACTTTAAATTTATGAACTTCATATTATGTATATTACTGGCCAGAGCCCGCAAATCCGCTTACGAGGAAGTTGAATCAAGAAACGCAAAGAAAATGTAATATGAGATGACCGCAAAGCAAAGAAATTTGTTTTTTTATACCTACTGACTGTTCGATTTTACAATTTTTTGGCAGCACTAATAATTCATAATATTGTAATGCTGCTAACTCCATGTTAATGTCATATCGCACGCTAAAGTTCATATAACAAAGCCATTCTTACATTTGTCGCATGTCTATGTTTAAATTTTGTCGTGTCGGTTAGTTTGTCGGTTATGGCAGCCAACTAGTACAAGGCCTAAGACGATCATCTTGAGTCATTTTGCTTCATTATCTACATAAAAATACTTTTAAAGCTTAAGATGACTATTTTAAGCTTAAGATACTCTTTTAAGCTTGTGGATCAAATTTTGTTTTGCAGTAATGCAAACATCATAACAGTGTCAGGGAAAAAATTAAAAATTAAAATATTTAGACATATTTATCCCAACTATATTTCGTCTACTATATTAGTTTATCTGAACGGATCCCAAATCCAAACTCAAATATCGTGTTGTTGTGATAATTTTGAGAAGCTTAATTTGTTTCGTTTCCATTGAAATGCAAGTTGATAATTCTCATCATATCGACTCCCTAATCCATTATATAATATTCATTGTATAATCTGCCGCAGGATTAACGGTTATTACGATATCAACTTGACTATTAATTAATGGATTAACTACATGGAGCGATCGGTGTGTCATTAAATTGATAGCGTTTCGGTAGCATGCATTAATCTTTTGTGAACGTGTCGAGAGTCAATGTTTAATGGAGCAATGTACTGAAAATCATCAGACAGTTACAAAATCGTGACATTGCTTCTTATTAAAACTAAAAAAAAAAAAATTTTTTTTCTGTTTTTAATAATAATATGATTTTTTTCTTTTATAAATCAAACTTAATACATAACAATTAGCCTTAATAAATTTTATAATTGGTTTCTTATAACTTCTTCGAAATAGAAAATTGTGTAGAAATGAGCTTTTGACTAAAATTTATTTAGTCGTTATACATATTAAACAATTCATTATAATTGTAATAAGATTTTTCATAGCGTTTTGGTAGCATGCATTTCATTACTTTTCTTATTTTTTAATTACATTTATCAAAGCTATTTTGTTTTTAAGGCGTATTTCTTTCTCTTAATTAGTTCTTCCCTGTGGCGGAAATTTTGTCTTCATCTTTATTTTGATTTGCCTTTTATTTTTAATTGCTTAGAATTTATTCCATTTTTAATACCAGTTTTGCTTCGAAAATAAATAAAAGCAAAATTTTTAAAACTTGCATTGTATTGTTTAATACAATATTCTGAGGCTGTAAATAACTTCTGTTGTCCTGTTTAACGTAGTCGCGTTAAAGAGTTGCAATCGCCATTACCGGTAACAAAAAACCAGTGCACTGTCACAATTTACAACAAATTATCACGTTAACAACGAGTTAATGAAAAACCACAATATCTACAATAAAACACACGTGCGAAGTGGCAACCCTGCCGAGCGGCCATTACATAAATAATGGCACAATGTTTATTGCCGCCATTTTGAAGACAAATGGATAGATATTACGGCGCACTCCGTTTTACATTCGCTTCTCGCGTTGAAAATTAAAATATTGTGTATTACTTATTTTGTACATAGTTTTGCTGCGTGCGAGTCGATTCAGAGGCAGTTACGGATGCCGCGCACAGTTTATACCCTTCAGTTTTTCCTCCCTTTTTCAATTGAGGGTGGTTTATGAGTTTTTGCCCGCCTCGTTATTTAACATTCCGTAGTAATGAATGGACTTCCCGTACTAAATTCTCACGGGCCACTAAGCAGTGCGCGAGTGTGTTTAATATTTTTCAGCACGTGAAAATGGCCTTTATATCTCTAGGATATGGTCTGGGGTTGCATAAGGGAGAGTTGATCATGAATACATTAAATTGCATTCACCGATTAATTGTGGTGTAAATGGTTGTTTTATTTCATCGCTTTATTAGTGATTTCTGATTGCTAATAGATGGATGAAGAGCATGAAGCGTGGGCTCTGAGGATTTAAGGGGAGGGGTGACTAGAGTCAGGGCTTTCAGCTATGTCAGCAATTAAATTCACTTCAAAATTTGATACACATATAGACTCTTTATTGAGTAATAAGTAATTTAATATTAATATTATGTCACAAAACTTTTTTTAAATGTTAGTGAAAGTTAATAAAGAAAGTAATGACTACATTCATGAAGAATGAATACAACAGCTAAACGAAAATCAAACATAATGTTACATTTTTTTAAAAGCAACGCTTTACTGACTTTGGGGCAAATCACGATGATAAATGTTTCAAGCAGTAAAAAATCGTCAAAACTTCACTAGTCTAGTAATAGCACATATATACAACAAACATAACCTACAAAAAAATAAGATACATCGATTAAACATTACATCCAGGCCATTTATGGCACATTAAAAGCTTTAATGGACCTCAAAAATGCACGTTTTGCATACAGTTGGCACGATTGCACATTGACTCCAACGAATGCAACTGAGCGGCAAAGAAATAGGGCTAAGAATATAAAATTTGTTTGTTCGTAAACAAGTATCATAGTAAGCGAAGTTGGATACCTTGGAATATAAATTTTAAATGATTTTAACAGCACAATTAGGACTATGAAGTGGTTGAAAATATTAAAGAAAATCTTGTGAAATGTTAAAACAGTCAAAGATATGAAGGTAATCTTGTCAAATCGATTGTAAGCAGTTATATTAATAGCATAATTCAAATGATTTCAGTGCTAGGTAAAATCTAGCCAAATTGTTAAGAAGACGTTGTCAATGAGTTTGTAACAAATTTTACAGTATTTTAAACCTCAAATAAACGAAAAAACTAGTATCTTCAAAGTAAAAGACGAACAACTATTACTGTAATAAGTAAGAGACGAAAAGAATGCGAAATTTTCAATTTAAGAACAATTAGGCTTTGAGGCTATATAACACAACGAGGGTTTGATAACAACAATTTTTAGTATCGTTACGTTGGTACAAACCAAAGAGCCAAATATTCAAAGTTCACATGTACCTAAACTACCATCTGACCTAGGCCATTCTGCGTTACAGAACCCCGACATAGTCCTGGTGCATTACTTAAACGTGCCGTACCCTGATGACAACAAGCTGGCGACGGTGGCCCCAAGCCTGGCGCTGTGGGCCGACAAGAAGGAGTGGACGAAAGACGAACTGGTCAGCCAGCTAAAACCTATGTGTGAGTATAAGACTTCCATTTCTTTCTTTTAAACCCTCCTTCTCTTTCTGCCCTACGTAATCCACTGCTGTAGGCCTACTACACTAATCGACGCTACTTCGCCCGGTCCTGGGTCTTTGGAATCCGAAGTAACATCTAATATATAGGAAGGTTTTATTTTTCAGTAGCAGAAATTTATTGAGATACTGAGACTATTAAAAGCTCCTGATTTCAATATAATGGACACATTAAGTAAGGTTCCTGAAGAAGTCATTTGGCTTGATGCTGGAAAAAAGGTCAAGTTTTGATTTCAATTTACATCATTTACAATTTTACATCATCGCTGAAGTAACATTACACAAAATATGAAATGCTACTTCTGTATTAACGGCATAAGAAAAAATACAGCTTATGAAAGCCTTAAATAAAAATACTCCATCAAAAAACGGGTTCTTGGCAATTGAAATTTTCATACAGACATAATATTATGAATAAATTGACACATGGTGAACAATAAATCCGATGGTTGGTGGTCTGTTTCTCACATTTTTGAAATTGAGTTGAATATACAGTTCACCTATCTTTTTAATGTAATTCGTATTAGATGCGATAACATGCTAACATGCTTGCAACACCAAAGTGAAGAACAAATACCATAAAACTTATTCCAACTTGATAAAGTTCTTTCAATTAATAAGTACTGTGTCTTAAATCTAATGCTTTTTTATGGAGCAAAAATACTTTATCGTTCCACATTAGTAGTGGAAAAACTCCGTAATACCCATTAATGTAAAACATGGCAAATTAAAAAGCAACAGGGAAAGTTCGTCCCCAACTGAATATTTATAAAGAGGGGTGATAATATCATTAGGCTGTGTTAATGATACATCCCCATTAATGCTGATGGGTATGCCAATGAACTTGTTTTTGATTTTAACGACCTTTATTATTGTTGTGGTTAGATCATTAATGATGATATTATCGTCATTGTTAATGATTTTATTAGTGATCATGATAGGAAATAGGTAAATTAAATATCACTTTAACGGTTTTGGAGCTATATTTTTGGTCTATTATAAAATTAATGGAATTACCTGCTAACTAATTTCAGTTAAATGTGATAATAATTTTAGGTACTTGGAAGAGCCTTCACAATATTTGTCTTTTTTAAGATAATTAGATGTAGATGATATTTTTGGACTCCAAATCGGATGAAAAATAATATTTTGTTTCGGTTTCTTTTCAGTTTTCAGTGAAGATGAGCCAGATATCAACGGAGACCTGGAAATATCGGTGTGTACGCTATTTTATTTTAAAAATGTAGTTCCCTCATAAGAAAAGTCATACCGTAAATGAAATATCAGGGTAAAATGTTTCAGACGGCCGAGACGGTAGAAGCCATCGTGGGGCAGCTGATGGAGAAGCAGCGTCAGGCTAGAGCTGCTGCACTGGCCAGGCAGCTGGAATGCGGATGCCCTGATTCAACATGCCAAGACTCGAGGACATGTGCCCATCCCCTTCGACGCATGCAAACAGCGAAGGCACCAGCCTCAGATCACCACGTTTCTTCCACTACTGGTCCTTCTCCTAGGCCTCTAGCCCAGCCACCTAGGCAATACACCCGCGATCATAGAACAACCACCCAATCGTCCCCACTACTGTTATCACTGGGACAGATCCAAGGAGGCGGAGGTCTATTAATTTTGAACGGAACTAGCAGTAGTGGTCAACAGCAATCGTCACTTGTTTCTCCCTTGTCAGTGACGTCATTTATATGTGAAGAACCGAGGGATAACAGATACCGGCAGCAGTACAAACCGACATTCGTGCTTAAAAGGGAAATCCCAGATACCCAACCATCGTCGTGTCTTCACAATACTGAAACTACTTATGAAGTGGAAACTCAGGTGGAAGAAAAGATCGATGTAGAAACATTTGATAGGAAAATTAAAATGGAGCCGAAGAGTCGAACTCAAGTGATTGCCAGCGCTCCAGCGACGCCCTCGCGATATCCAGATTTGGTGGAACGGTTAGAGACTAAGGTTTTGACGGAAAATTGTGATGATACGTTAGTTTTGTTAGGTACTGATGGAAATTTAGCGGCTAGTGCATTTTTTGATGAAACGTTGGAATTGTCCCACGAAGATATTCAGAAGACTTTATCGGCGAATATGCCCACGTGTGAATTGGACAGGAGTGTTGTGCGAACGACGGACACAGCCAATGTGATGGTATCAGGCATAGATACGATGGATTTTATTGAAAGTTGTGAAGCAGTGGCGTCGCCGACTAATGTTGTTGACGACAATGTGTTTGTGAATTTGGATGCTTTTGATATGTTGGGCGATTTCCCGGAATTGGAAGTGCTCGATCCCAATACAATATCAACGAATACTATAGTAAGTTTACAAATTTTATACGAAATATTTAAGCAAGATACACTCTTTATGACACTGTCATCATAAAAGTAAATAGCCTACATTCAACAAAACTACGCTGTTAAAAGCACTTTGTTGGAGATGCTTTATGGTAAACAGATCTACCCATCTGATGTTATTGAGTTTAACGATTACTTTTATGGATATGACGGAAATATTAATAACTCTCTTAATATAAGAAACACGTCAAAATTCGACTTCGCTAGTCGATCATTTATGATCTATAATGGTGATAGTGGCAATAACTGAATATTTTTAAAATGTTAAAAATTTCATATTATAATGTTTTAAAATATTAAAAAATAATTTTCAGGCACTCATCGGTAAGTCAGCACCTGAAGAATGCAACGAGAAAATGCAAACCGATTGTCCTGCGGAGGGTGCCCTTAGCATCACGGACTACTCTCCAGAATGGGCATACCCTGAGGGTGGAGTCAAGGTCTTGGTGGCAGGTCCCTGGACTGACACCACGGACCAGTACACAGTCCTGTTCGACAACTTCCCTGTTCCATCTATACTGGTTCAGAATGGTCTTCTACGGTGCTATTGTCCAGGTGAGCATTTAAATGGAGAGAATTAATCTAAAGAATACTGTCAAAGCATAAATTTACAAATTTTAATGGTGTGTTTATAAACTATAATTAAAATCACAAATAACGTGTTTCTAAACAGTCCTCGTGTCTCGTATAGTACTGTAATTCTACTGTACCATCATCAAGTACCTTTACAATAATGTAGGGTGTGTAATACACACAGTTTTGTTTGACTGTCATTTACAAAACTATGTTTTAACTCTTCCAGCCCACGAAGCTGGCTTGGCAGCTTTGCAAGTAGCTCGAGGTGGTCGAGTGGTCTCCGACACTGTGGTGTTCGAGTACAAAGCAGGTCCAGCACCAGCCCCATCGTCTCCAGCATCAGCGCCTCTGCCGTCGCTGGATTTTCGGCGTTTCTCGCTACTGCAACGGTTACAACGATTACATGGACGGTTGCAAATAAAAATCGAGCCGATGGACGAGAACAATCAGGTGATATTGGCATGATGTTTTGATGTAGAAATGCATAAATGCGAAAGTTCTACAAAAGATTCTGTTTAAAAACATAAAACTATGTGTCAAACTGCAACAAATTATTATTAATTATTATTAATTATTCTACTCAATTTGCGAATTAGCTATAACGCTTTTTATGTAGAGAAGGATATGGATATGGAGATCGGATATATCTACGGGTAAATGTAAAACCTGCCCAAAATTGAGATGTCAATGATTCCTATAGAAACAGCATAAAATCGTAGTAACAGTACACTACATGTCATTTCAAAAAAGATTTAAGAACTATGTATGCCTGTAACAGTAGATTAGTAGGACCATGTAAAATACCTTCCAAGGCTATGGTTCTCTGATAAATAAAAAAAATAAAAAACAAAAATTAGTATTCAAATGATATTAAATGGTATATTCTTCTACTATTTTCAGATAGAGGACGTAACACTGTATTCGAATCCAAAATTTGAAGAAAGGCTCGTCTCCTTCTGCAAGACCTTGAGTTCGAGGTCCTCTGGAGCCACGGAGGGGTTCACCACTGAGCCTGGAGAGGACAACTCATCGATACTTCACCTGGCTGCTGCTTTAGGATACTCGAAGCTCACGACGGTGCTGTTAAGGTGGAAGCAAGATGATGCCAGCTTGGCTCTGGAAAAAGAAGTTAACTTGGGAGCCAGGGATAGTGATAATTGTACTCCCTTGGTAAGTTATTAAAATACGGAATAACAAAACTAGATAATCCATGAAATAAGGACTTATAACCGATAGGAAATGAAGACTATTGAATGGAAAGTCTAAGCATGTGTAGCACAGGCAGCTCTTCTTTAAGGCGGAATGAAATCGATTGATTCAAAATGCCCAGAAAAAGGTCGAATATGCGTTAATATAGGGATGACCAAGTTAAGAAGTGGATCTCAAAACCTTTCTAAAAATAGCTAACGGATTGTTTTACTTATTACTACTACTACTTACTTACTGGACTGATTATACTCGTAGGTTCAAAAAGAATTATTTTCTTAAAATGTAAAGTTTCTTACATACACGATCAAAACACTTGGTTTAACCTGAACTAATCTTTATGTTCCTTACATTCCAGATGATAGCAAGCGCAGCAGGCCACGAAGAAACAGCAGTGGTGTTGGCACGTTGGAGCGCTGGTACTCGGCGCGAGGCTGGTGCCCGAGCCGCTGCAGCCGCCGCGCGACGCGCTGGCCATAACAGACTTGCTGCCATCCTCGATAAGATCCACCCGCCCACCGGTGATGGAGTGTTTCGAAAGCCTCAAGGGTAAGGGAATCTATTTAAAAACGAACAATAGAAAAGATAGATAGAAATATTCCACAAATACAAACATACAAAGGAACAGTTAGGAGTAAAGTAGCACAAAAACATAATAAGTATCCTAGAAGAAATTCATCGAGCGATGCAGTGTTTTAAAAGCCAAGAAGGCAAAGCATTAAAAACTTGGGTACTCGTAAAACTGATGGTAGTAAACCGAGTAGAAACTTAGGAACTTCGAGAAAGAAGAAAGCGCAGTAGCATTGGCATGTTGGAGCGCTGGAATCTATGTAAAAACAAACAATATAATAGATAGAAATATTTATTTTACAAAAAATAATATATAAAAGTTAGAGTTAGAGTAGTTAGAGTAGTTAGCCAACGAAGAAGCAGCGGCAATAATAGAACTAAGAAGCGCTGGTACTCACCCTGAGGTTGATGCCCAAGCTTATGTCACTTAAGCCAAGATTTGTGATATTATGATTCTAATAAGAAGAAAAAATTAGATACACAATTCACTCATTTTTTAAATTTCCCTTTTCAGACTCTCCCAAAAAGGGCGAACGGGCAGTTTAGAAAGCAACCTCGTGAAAAGACCATCTATCGATAGCGGCATCAATATGGCTGATGCCTTCCGATCTAATTCAGCTATTGATAAGTCAGATGGAAGCTCCTCATCTCGGTAAGATGTTCAATTCATTCATAAACCACCGCAAATGTTATATTATTGACAACTGTTAAAATCACAACAATTGATACAGAACATTCAATTACATAATTTTAATGACCCATAGTCTACTGAATTTAAAAGAGACTGAATTGATATTGCTGAGAATCCAAATCTCAGCAGGAAAGCTAAAACATTAATGACGTTACTTCAACTATTTAAGCGATTCACTATTTAAAATTCCAGATGGGAGAGAAGTATGTCGTTACCTTTAGATTCTGATACATCTGAGGATAGTCTCGGTGATGCTAAAATGGGACGCCGAATGGACCTTGCCCTTTGTAAGTTTTTCTTCTCACTACATCATATCCATAGTCAGTTAAATTTTCTTTTGCTGAAGATTATTTATTTTTATCGGCACGGCGCCTGAATTTTTCGAGGTTTGAAATTTAAATTTTTCATTTACTGTTCCTAAAATCGCGTTATCTGAGCGAAGCCAGTAAATGTCAGGGGTACCACGGTCAAGCGGGATGAGTTCCTTCTCATTAGTCATTAACCCTTCTTATGATATCATGTCAAAGCTGACAGCTTATAGTAGCTTATAATCTGCAAAGCATACAGAAGCGTTTGATCACGAATTGGCAATTGATTGAAGAGTTAAGTTATTCTTTCAACGCCACTAACTACAATTGAAATGAAATTATGAGTGGAAATCAAAAAACTTAATCAGTGCATTTACAGATTATTAACATAACGCTGCATTTTCAATCAATACTATAGGAAAATTAATATTACTAGATGAAGAAACCAAAAATAATAAAATAAAAAAGAAAATAATAATAATGTAAATAACTTGCGAACAGCTAAATCAAGAGAAAGACCTCATCCAGGGCCCAGTAGAAATAACTAGCATTACGGTAGAACTGAACTTAAAGACTTAAGATAGGATCGAATCCCTAACAAAAAGAGAAAGCACTCACCCGCTGTCGCGGCCCGGTCCAGGCGAGACGGCGCCGCGGCGCGCTGCGAGCCCGCTCATAGACGTGGAGGCGATCTCGGAGGCGTCCTCGCCCCCCGCCTCCCCGCCGCCGCCCGCCACCTCAGGTCAGTTAGCTGCTACACGCGAAACGGTATAGACGTATTTCATACCCTCCACGGGTAAAATACGGTGGAATTGGACGCAGGGATTATTTAATTGGCAATCAGTAAATTGATTGGAGGGGAATTAAAATTTTCGGTAATTGAATTGATAATTTCAGAACGTTCTTTACGTAGAATGAAGAGAAGATAAATTTCCAAGAATGAAAAAAATGTAACAACTCATTTACATTTTTTTTCATTATAATAATTTTTATGAGAAAGTAATCTGGAAATTTTGTACTCCAAACATTGCTAGAAATTTGAAGTACATTTGTAAAAGAAAGCAAAAATGATATGTGAAAATAATTGGACCGTAAAACTGTAAAACGATTTGAGTACAAAACACCTTAAAAATTGCTTATTTTTCCAAAATTTACGGTTTTTGTCCATATGACCTGAAAAAAAAACAAAAGTCGGTCTATACCATTTCAAGTCGCAGCCCTCCCTCCGCTCGAGTTGTCTATCGATGTTGTGAATGTAGTAGTTGCATGGCCGCTCTGGCCGTCCGTTCTTCTTCTAAAACGTCGTCTATATATCTTTCCTTCTCTGTCGCCAGTTTAGCCCTGAACGTCATTGCTATAGGTAGACCACTTGTAGATTCTTCTGTAATTCTGTATCCAATATCGAGCGGAGATCCCCTGGTGTTGATGTCAGTAGTTACCTTGAAGTCAAACCGAATGATCGTACCAAAGAATCATGTAGCAACATGTCTCTTTGGTATCGTCTTAAAATTTTTGTTGCATAAATACAATAATTGGAATACGATAATGGAATTGATATTCGTTTTGACTTATTTGATGTTGTCCTTCGATGTCGCTTTCAATGGTTCGTATTGGTCTACCCACCTCCACTTTAAGACACAACAGTTCAAGTGGTAAACTCAACTCCAGTACACCTCAGAACGACGTTGGTAAAACTGAAACATAGAAACAGTATCGACACGAATACGTGACAACAAACACTGCATGATGGCTCAACTGCTTGCATGAATGGATATTCGTAAACGCTTTTTATGTGTAGAGTATTATGTAATTGCTTAGTCATCCACCAAAGGTAAGTGGCGCTTGAAAAGTTTTAAAAGCACAGGATGTTGTCGATAATGGCACTTACAAATTAGACTACAATGATGAAAAACAGCAAACATGTATGTATATTTTCAACAACAATTGGCATTGATAGGGTGTTACGTAACGATCAAACCAAAACTTCGTCACTTATTAAGCATTTCAGAGTTTGGTCAGCTCTGATGGTAATTGGCATTCAATTTCAAGCAATTTTTGTTTTTTGTTACCACTTTATGAGTGCCATCGTTATTTCCAAAATATATTTGTCAAATATACTTAAGCGACTGATATATGAAAAAATATATGTGAACACATCTCATAATATAAAAATTATTCATTTAAATCCACGGATTTGCCTGGGGCGTTCGATACATATCGTCTGCTTTAATAAATTGGTTATAACTGTTCTCCACGAAGACACGATAGGGCCAGTACTATTAAACGCTTGGTGTTTTCGATGTTGCATAAGTTGCATTGTTGTGTGTACGAGATTCCACTTCACAAAAACCATTTCAGGGGAGCAGGATGACCGGGTGTTCACGCTGGCCGAACAGATCATTGCTGCGATGCCTGAGAGAATTAAGGTCAGTTGTGTGTTGTACTGTGATGGCATGATCTGTGTCTTTACTACGATTCCCTATACAGATGACAATACGATGATGGAATGATCAACAGTTCATTTAATCAAGATAATCGAACGACTAGCAATTGATTAGTCATTCGAATAGCTAAAATTTTAATCATAATTATTTCATATAGACATAAATGACTTAAATTGCCTTCTCTATTTCTATCCATTTCTCTTAGAATGCTGAAATTCCTTAAATATGGATTAGCACAAAGAATCAGCAGTTTTTCGTTCATAAGAATCTGAGTATTAATCATCGTATAAATTTGTGTTCACAAAAATTCGTATTGTCAACTTGTATTATTACTAGTGGCCTTGTAAATTTACCTAGGTTAACTTTTCTTTCGGTGTGGCAAATAATATCTGCATTATCTCTGCATAATATCTGTGTTATAGATGCATGCAGTAATGCAAAATTTACACAAAACATCACAATTTCTTGAATAATGAATATCTAAATAAATAATAATACTACTGAAAATCTAAACACAGTTCAGTCAATAAACGACTAAGCAAATCGTTATTCAGTTTACACTGTTATCAACTGTGAGACAGTTAATAAGACATTTATTAATTGAAACTGATTAACCAAGTCTGTCTTTCAGTCGATAACTATGAAACAAACCGTGTTTGTATTTAAATGGACGCGACTGAAGATCGTGACCACATGTAGGTCTATCTGACACTATGTTATATGTATAGCTCCTGCAAATTGCTAATACGTCTGCCCACCGTTTTGGTAACGTTGTCTTATTACTAATAATACCAATCAATTTGTATATTGACAATCTGAACCATTTTCTTGCCTTATTTATATCGTAATATTAATGTGACAAAGTTCCAACACATTAGCAATTTGAACGGGTTACATTCGTGATGTTCGTCGCGTCCGACACTAGTACCTACTTAACAATACAGCAAAAGACAGCTAACTTCACGTTTATCCAGAACGAGAGCTCCACCCTCCTCTCCGGGCTGGACGGCGCCGGCGGCAGCGAAGATGTCCTCATGACTCCCATCCTCGATGACAACACCACCTTCAACACGGAGTTCAGTTTCGAGTTCTGCGATAACACTTATAGATCTATTTCGTGAGTCGGATGACGGAGGGTCATTGTTTTTTCATTTTTGACATAAACGGGACTAACGAAACGAAACAAAACCAGTTCCGGTTAAAGTGTTTTTGATATCCTGTTGAATTGATTAATTAAAACAGGAAAGATATAATCATGCTTATGCTTATATTAATGATTCTGAGAATCAGCTTTAGTTATGTACACATATTATTATATTTTAAAAACATTAATAGTCTTATGAAGATATTTGTTAATGTAAAAATCACTGCACAAGGTTGAAAGAATACTGTAATATTTATATTTTTAAGTGACCTTGTATGTAAGTGCTTAAGATTTATCGTGATATAATACTCTTATGTAACTCAATGACCCGCTACATTTTAGACGACTGTAAGGTTATCAAGTTTTTTACTATTGCCGCTTTTAAACTATCGTTATCTATATCTTTATTTAAATTTTTGTTCTTCAATTCTTCCACTACGCCTTTACAATTAATTATACCTCAAGAAATCTCTTTTCTTATTTTTATACCATCATTATCTTCTCTGTTAGTAGTAGAATAAAATTTTACTTTTCTCTTATGAAATTCGCTATCAACAGTAGTTGTTGTTTCATTTGTTATGTTTGTTGGAGTACCAATAAAATTATAATGTATGGCTTTTACCAGGTATGGTGGATCTACCCCGTGTTCTTCAGGGTCCGTATCTCCAGGGTCAGCGTTATCTCCGCCCCCTCCATCGCCCCGCTCTGCGCTGCCTTGTACCCCTTCAGCTACGTTGCAAGAATTCCTTAATGCCACCAATAACTTTTCCAGCTTGACTTTGAATGGTACATATGAGGATTTATTCTTTTACATACAAAAGATATGAAACATGATTAAACAGTAGATAGATAGGTACACGTAATGCTGTACAAAGGTACCTACTACTTATTTCAAAAAAATTATCGCCTTAAAATTAAATGTACACTTATAAATATTTTCAGTTTCTTTATTCTAACTACTATTTCCCAAAGATTGGATAGGGCTAGATAGGGTATTATAATAAGACGATATTCACTGAATTATGAAAACATTGTTTTACCAGTTTAAATCCTTTTTATAAGAAGACTAGTAAAATTAGTCACCTGGTGAGTGATCACCGCCGCCTATGTCACATGTTGCCACACACTGTCATATGTTGCCATTTATAACCACTGAATTTTCATATTTAAAATAATTCGAATATTTCGTTTAGATCGAGAGCAGCGAGAGTTATACTCAGCGGCCATCACAATCCAGAAGGCATACCGGCAGTACAGAGGACGACAGCTGCAGCGACGAGCGGCGGCCGCTGCGATCACTATACAGAACTGCTATAGGCGATACAAACAGGTAATTATGAGTACATCCCTTTAGATCGAGAGCAGCGAATATTATAATCAGCGGCCATCACAATCCAGAAGTCATATAGACAGTACAGAGGATGGCAGCTGTAGCGATGAGCGGTGGAATTATGAGAAATATTAGATATATTAGATGGATCCTTATCGTATTACCTGTTTGTGAACTTTTAAGAATTACATTTAATAGACTGGAGGTGGAAATTTATTGCCTTGGGAGAGGCCTATGTCCAGCAGTGGATCAATGTCGGCTGAAGAGAAGGTGGAAATTCTTTGAATATTATAATGTATGTACAAAAGGTATGTTTGTTACAGTTCGCATATTTGAAACAAATGCACGCTGCAGCTATTGTAATACAACGAGGATACCGCACACACCGAGAGCGACGTCTTGCTGCCACACCTGTCAAGTAAGCCTACCTTACCTGTATTCAAAACTCCACAATAAATGAAATCTAATCGACCGGACTGGGCAGGCACATATCCAAACGCGTTGGGATCCAGCCTAAGACTGTTCAGTTGTAGCTACCCGCATACTATGTGTTTTTAAACTTCGTGACATACCTACTTTTTCTGAAAACGTACTCAACAAAAAAGGGTTCATTATTCGCCTAAATTTTAACGCCTTGTACCCAAATGATTTCACACATTGAAGTAGGTAGAGCACTTGAAAAGCGCTGAACTAAAAACTTTATAACAATATGGTTAACTGTTTAAACACAATTTACTTTAACCAGGCGAACGTATTCCCAAAGGCGTCAAAACCAGGCAGCAAGGAAGATCCAACAGTTCATGAGGCAGTCCAAAATAAAGTAAGTAAAGTATTCTAATATTTTAATCCTGTTTTAAATAATGTTAACGTTCAATATTTTTTCAAGTGAGGAAACTATACTAAATTAAAACGAAAATAAAGTATCTATGGAAATATTGAAGCAGTAATTAATACTAATGGAGATATAGGCGATAAAATCATAGTTTGAGATTACGGTTACGATAGGTATATGATAAATATAGTGTAGGGAAAAAGAATAACGATAAATCTTTTAAGTTTATACTAACAATTAGTAATTAAATAGAGGCATTCGCTTATTTTGCAGATCGTTGGATTTGGCTTTGTAAACATGAGTACGTTATCTAAATGAATTCTTAATTTTAATCATCTGTGCTTAGTACTATAAATAATTAATGTATATTATATATAGAAGTTTTTGTAATATAGTCTGAAGTTTAAGACCTGTGGTTTTCCTATATTGGGTGTTTCGTAGCTTAAACGTATCAAATATCACGGCGTTAAATTATAAGGGTTTCTATTAGGATACGCTTTCCATGCCCGAAACCAATATCGAAGGGTTGCCTGAATCCTTTAAAATTTAGTACGGACCAAATTAGTAGGCTATATTTAATAAACACATGGATGGTTATTTTGGCAGATATCAAATATCTTACGGCCCTAAAATACTAAAATGCGATATTAAATGAATTAATTTTCATTGGATGGACAATTTAGGGTGTCATTCATTCCATGACACCCTAAATTGAAGAAAACAATATTATAATTCAAACCCTACTAAAATTTTAATAATCAAAACATTTTAGTTATTTAAAAACACAAATAAAGTAAGTAACTATAATTTTATAAGTAAAAAATAAAGCGATGGTTTTTAAAATAATTGCTTCAATTATTGATGTTTATACAAAATAATATACCTAACGAATCGTAAGAAAGAAAAACGTTCAATAGATACATCACAGACATATTAGGTGTCGTAATTACTCCGCAAATCTGCCTTTTACCATCACGGTTGGAATATCAAATGTTCCTTTTATATTTTCTCGATGCCAGCTTTATTTGCAAACTTCGATTGCTCATCAAAAGACGCCCCTTAAAAACCCAGATACGCCATTCGATACCGACGGATATTTTAATGAAGGGAAAAAGATTGAAAGGGAAGGGAGTAGCTACGAATTTTTAGCCCCTCTCCGCAAAGTTTGTCCGGATTTTAATAAGAAAGTTACCAGTTCCAATGGAGTTGGTTTAGTCAAATGATTGTATAGAATTCTATTGGCTTATCACTTTTGTGGACCAACTTGGCTTTCCTTAATCCGATATCGAAATGACTCGCGCTGAATAAGGAGGCTGTTCTGTTAATAATGAAATACTGGAGTTTGGAAAGCAAAAATAATGTAGTGTCTTATATTCTTAATTAATATTTTAAAATTTTTATTCCTACAATTTCCTATTGCAAAAAAATATGTGCGTTGAAAATGAATGTCATTTTCTTTAAAAAGGGGCTGCTGATATTTCTTTAAGCGAAATGAGAAACAATACAACAATTCAGTAATTTATTGTTCAAACTCTTTTAGAACGAAACATTGGTGAATATTCACTCAAGGTTACTTGCTTAACATAACTTCATTTTATATGAGACGTATGTATGTTATTAAAATCCTTATACCCAGTATTCTTAGATCCTCGCAAAGTAACATAGTGATAAAAATATCTCATCACTTGTGCACGATAATTATTTTGATATGTCGGTATTGTAAGACCATTAAAATTTCTAAGTACCTAATCTATCTGATAATTTTGTTTGCCATTCATATAAATATCTTGTCAGTTAGCCGTTCTGCGGCAGGAAACTTCATTAAGCCGCGTTCTATTTCGTCTTTAGCATTTCTCATCCCTTAATCCTTCTCAGTTTCTTTACTCAGTTCGTTCGTAATTAAAACGGTTTCGATTTGAAACGTTCCGATGTTATTCGTGTTCTTTGTAGCGGTTTGATAATCTCTTTAAGGCGGTACGCCGTTTTGTTTGCGTGAAATGGATTTTTGTCCGAATATACAGTCTTCAGTTATATCTTCTAAGTACTTAAAATATTAGCTATTTCATCCCATTTTCATTGTTTCGAAAGTACTTAAGGAATTAATTGGTTTGTAAATTCTTCATTTAATCCGATCTGCTCTTTTTCTCTAATTCCACGCTTCTAGTACTTGGGAGGAATTTTCGACAAACGTAAGTTAAATAGACTTAGCAAAATTATTTTACTTTAGTTTTTGCGATTTGATTTAAAATTTAACGGTAGGTACTTTTTGTTGTAGTCATTTAAATCCAGTGGAAGGGCTTCTTTCTTTTTTATAGGTCCACGTCAAATATCTTCTTATGAGTTTGATTTATTTCATACAGGTTGCAGAACGCGCGAGCCGAAAACGGGAGGGTGGGCCGGCTGTTCCCGGCTGTCCGCCCAAGCTCGTCGCTGGCCACCACCAATACTCAACCCACGCCTAATCGGTAAATATTTATTCTGATCAGTACAGAATCCCGAAATTAATAGCACATTTTTTAAATCTTTATTTAAAGAGCTTTGGCAATTTGCAACGTACCTATATTAACTAATTTTCTATTTAATAGGAACTGCTACACTACAATTATTAACTTTAACAAATCAAAAGAATCCTTACCACTTATTACAAATTTGTATAGTTGCCTAGCAAGGTCCCTTAAGGGATCAGCCACAAATGAGACAGAGAATATTTGTAGTGATTGCAAAAAATCTACACTAGGTATTGTGATCATTTTGGCTCAGCACATTTCGTGAAGTAAAGATTTCGTTAAATATTTTTCATTTAAGATATGAGGAATGAGGAATGAGAAATGAGAGAGATCAATTTCAAGTGATTGAAAATTTCAGAAAAGTTGACTACTTAGCACCGGAATCACCCATGAATGCTGATGAAGACCTACTACTCGAGCTTTTGTTTAAAATGTGACCTGAAAACACCGCAGCAGAATCTGGGAGAAGTAAGCGAGACAGTAAAAATTAAGAGGATCCGTTTGAAAATAGAGTTCAATCTCGATGATAATATCCATTTATAAATGTATCTAAGACTCTATGATTAGAATTAGCTCTTTAATTATCTGTAGCTGCTAAGTATAGGCAAAGCGTTGCAATGGTAGGTATCTCAGATTATTTGTTGGTCCTATTTTAATAAAATACTTATGGCATTTTCAATAATAATAACAGTGTGAATGGGTGTAAAATTTACGCTATAGGATTTATTATATCCGCAAATATACAGAAAATAAAAACAGTGGACGATTTAATGACAATACACGTATTTAACACTTCAATGCTAGTAAGTTTCTAAAATAAAGTGAATAACCCAACTTAAAATATCAATATTTGATTATTTCGATCTCAAAATAGCAAAATCCAGCATGAATGTGATTTAAAAATAGGACTCGAATAATTAAAAAAAAATTTAGAAACATTTAAGTTGCTAGAAACAAAGTTTTAGATAACTCATTACAATTTGTTCCTAGTTTATCACTTATACTTAGAAGCTATAGATTCAAAACATCTACAGTTACAAACTGCCTTATTTAATCATACTCAAACGTATAATTTCATACATCACACATTCATCAACAAACCAAATAATAATTCTTTCTTGAAACAGGTTTCTCGGAGTTGTGACATAACTCAGGCCTTGGATATTGAAACTTTAACTTTGTGTCTACAATAACCTTCCTATTCCTCCCACTAATATTTTGTAATAATATTTTAACCTTGTTATACAATCTCTTCTATCCCCCTTTTCGTTATATAATCTCTTGTCGTTTCCTTATTTTTTTGAGGTGACTTGTTCAGAGTTTGGATTTAAATTCTCATTTTCGTTAAACTCTTCAGGTCATAGACAGGGTTATATTTAGTATAAATTTTATCGTATTTGTATTATATTTTCATAACGTATTTTTGAGAAATTTGTTTAGGGCGTTTATTGGAATCATATTTTTGAAAACTCTAAATTGGATGTAAAGTAATTTACCTAGATTATCAGTCATATTGGCAATGTCTTTTCTAAATTCGTATTTCATTGAGATTTTCTTTTGGTCGTCGTGATTCAATGGGATTACGAAGCACTTGGTACACGTTTCAATTAACTTATAATTATGTTCCTTTCCATTTTGTGTTGGCAAGTTGTGAGATCAAGTCAACTTAATAATTGACTCTTCATGATTTCCACGGTGGAGTTAAAAGTAAGTAGGTTAAGTATAAATTCAAATTATTAAAAGCCACTGTTCTTATAAAGTAGATGCACCTAGCGTATAATACAATAAACCCGACGAGCTGTGAGTATTTTGAGATTTTATCGTAATTAAGAAAAAATAATTAGTTTTACTATTGGTCTAAAGTTTACCGTATAGGTTTCATTCCAGCCTAAATAGGTTAATTATCTTTTTAGTCTACGCAATGAAAACCTTAGACAGTCAATAGAAACGATCTATGGACTTCTTACATTTTCGTAGATTACACCTCGATCTTATAAAATCTTTATTCCTAATTTTGTCCTCATTTATTTATTTTTTTACCTGTTAACTTAATTTAGTGAAACTTTGATATTCTTTGTTATTTTATTTTTAGGTCTTCAATTCTCCCACCCCTAGTTCCTACTTCATCAACTATTGAAATGTTAAATGAATTATTCAATTCAATCTAAACTTAGTTCATTAGATAGTTGTTAACATTTTGTTTTAGATTCTCGATAAAGCTAATTGCCATACTAATCTAGCGTTCATGAAAAAAATAAGGTTGTGCACCACTTAAATATAGAAATAACTACCTAAATATTCCCTTTTTCTGAATTCTCTGATATTTTAACGTAGAAATATAGTTCATAGTTTAAGATAGGAGTAATCATAGCTTAACCATAAGACGACGTGCTGCCGTCGAGATATTTTCGATTCGTATTTTTATAAAGCAAAAGTTTCGAATGACAAAGATTGCTTTGCTTGTGCAGGGCCGTGGATCAGAATCTTCACTTACTTTGAATGACACACTGATTTGTTCGACTACTTTACTAAATTCCACTTCAAGAACAGACATGGTTGGCATTGGTTCACTTCAGTTATTGTTTGAAATATTCAATTTTATTTTATCTTTGATTTTATTTTCGATTCCTGCATTCCACACTTAATTACTTCTTGTAAGATATGAAAGGCCCAGAGTTGTCATATGTAAAGTGGAAGCCGGGACTTCATTAGCAACTTCAATATCCATTTATATAGTGTTTGATAGGACTTTTTGCGATTCAGAAATTTTAATAATAAGACATTATCTTATATCGAATGTTGGTAATATCGATTGATAGAAATAGATTAGTATATTGGATATTCAGAAGTTGCTAGTCGAATACTGGTCATTGAGGGAGAAAAATAATGAAAGTAACGCGACGAAGTTCGAGAATAACCGTCCAGTTGTGGCGGCTTTTGCACCCTCTGGTTGCGTAATGGCAAAAGTCGCATTACAGTTACATGCGAAAATAGACACTAATGAAGTTGAAAGTACGTGTAATGGAAGACGCGATTCGCTTGCGAGGCACGGGGCACCTGAGGGCGCACGTATGCAACATGTACATTTTATATTTTTGGATTGCTAATTTTAAGATGTTATATTTATATATGTATACGTAGTGTTGGCGAGTACTAAACCAGTATTTCGAAATGTATTACGCCAAAAAGTTTTGATGTATTAATTTTCCACGAAAATTTTCTCTTTTCTTTTCCAAATGGATAGTTCGTTTAGCTAGTGGTCATGTATATATATTTTTGGATAGTGTGCACGATTGCTTCCGGAGCGCCGATGATATAATAAATTAAAAGAAAGGTGAGTAAAAAAGAGAAAAATAAGGAATAAAAAAATGAAAAAAAGAATATTTTTAAAGGTAACGCCGAACCTCTGAAAGCAATAATATTTTTGTGGTAAAAATTACTCCAGTTTATAGGAAGAGAGTATTTTATTATCCACGCAATCGTCACAAACAGTTAAATAATATATAGAACGCTTCCTAGAGCGACCGTAATATGTGCTCCTATGTTATGGGATTTTTCATTAAAATGATATTTAATAAATGAGTGCGTGTGAACTGCTGTGTAATGAAGATTGATATATTTTATTTATACCACAAGATATTAGCCTATTTTATTATACTGTACTGGATTTTTTAAGTGTATAAAATTTTAATAAGTAATTCATGATAATAGTACTTTTTCGTTTAAGTAAAAATATTTTTGTTCATAATGAAAGCAATAATTAATTTAAAATATATATTTTTGGATAATATTTAGGGGCACATATTCCACGGCGAGCCTTAGTATTGACCACAGCTAAAACATAGTGCACTAGTGGTAGTTATAGTTAGATAAATTACTACTTATATATATGAAAAAAATAAAAGAAAATCTTGAAAATCTATACATAGAATTTAAAATTAAAAGTTTAACTAATACTTTTTATTATTATTATTATTATATTAAGAAGCTTGTTCACACATTTTAAAATCGTATTTAGTAAGTACAGCTAAGTATTATGACTAGAAAAGTTTAAAAGGTACTGGAGAGCGGTAAAAAGTGAGGCGAAGATTGAAAATTTAGATTTTTGGATTTGGCTGCGATTATGGCTTCACAGGTCTAGTTAAATGTTTAATGAAGTTTTTCATTTTTAAGGAAAATAATTTAAAAAAAAATACAAGAAATCGTGTGTAAAAACGTCTCTAATTGTGAGATACTCGTATAATTCAACTTATCATGAACAAGGACGATGAAAAGCTTTGTTTAAGCATTGAGAATGATAGCCTGTATATTATAATATATTCAGTTGTATGATATGCGCCAAAGGCGGATTATTTTACATGATGTGATAAAAATGGCAACAAACTTTGATTTGAGTCATCTTATAATAATTATTGTATTGTTTTTAGATTAGCATAGGCGATCTTGTATAATACTTAAGTTTTTATAGCTATATTATACGTTTAACTTTTGCTGTAGTTCGCTTTGTCTCCAATGGGATGGTGATTTACTAAGATATTTACTTATAGTTATTTATAACTCACATATTATTATATTTAAAAATACGGATATTTTATTTTAAGGTATAATAATATATTATTTATTATATTTTTGTATAAAATACAATAATAGTTTTCAAATTGACACACATACTTTACATTATTATATTATTTTTAAATGTACTATAAAATATGTATTTGTCTGTATAGGTACTTCATAACAGTGATGAATTACAATTTTTCTTAGTGAATCATTATTCCGCGTTATTTTTAGTAAAACAAGCCTGCCTAAAATATAATATTGCATATCACTTAGATATTATAACTTATTGGAATTTTCCAATGGTTCTTACTTTCAAAAACGCTAGATAATTTTGGTTTTGTCTTTCTACTGTAAATTGTTTACAGTGGGTTGTATTGTTGTTTAATTTTGTCAAAAATACATTACATTATTTCTAAGTATCGATCATTTTTATATTCCGTTTAGTATCTTTAAATATTTTCGTAGCTGTCTATAAATTACTTCGTTACCGTTATTACAAAATCCGTAGGTATCTCTTTATACACTTGCTATAAAAATACTTTGTTTAGATTATTTAATAAAGTTATCATTTCTACTAAAATTTAAAATAATGATTTGAAAGAAGTCACATAATAAACAACAATAGCAACCTCACTGGACGCAAATTAGTCTTTTGCTTCGAAATTTTTATATATTTATATATTATTATCTATATTAATATAGTATTTCATTATATTATATTTATATATGGTAGTGTATACGTATTTGATAGCGAATTTTATGAAATTATTTTTAAATATAATTTTTTTCTTTATTTGTATGCAATTGTAATCGTTATTTAATCTAACTTTTCTCATCTTACGATAGAGAATGTAAGATAGTGTTACGTACTGCCAGTTTCAAAGGTTTCTAACACCAATTTTGGAAGGTTGTCTGAATGATATGAGTCCTTTGATTTGTATTGTTGAAATATGTACTGGTTTTTATAAAATTAGCCATAAGTTTGACATGTAATTATAACACAAAATAAATAAAAAATATTATTATGATCGTTAAAAAATAGATGATCATTACAACAAAAATTAAAGCAAAATATAATTATTATGTAGCTGATACATAAATAAAATTAACTGTTTGAAAATACATTTCATCATTTTACTTTTGTAAAAATGTATTTGTTTATGAGGTTAATTTTTTATAAAGCTGGTGGTATGAAGTTTGAAAGGGTGGGGTTGTGAAATTTTGGAAATGACAACACTTTTAATATATCTACAGATATATTATATTCAGTAGACATTGATGTTTTACATCTATTTCAGACGCAAGCATAAAAACCCCTGGCTCTAAAGATGTTTGTGTACGAATTTTTCTTTGATCCATTGAGAAAAAAAGCGAATAAGTTTGAATCGTTATTACAAGAAACATTTGCTTAAATGTGACCAATTATTTTTTATCCAATGTGTACGTAACATACCATGATGTTAAGTTTAACATTTATTTCTCTTGAGCTTAAACGTTTCATCGCCTGTCAATTACCTTTTTGCGGTGAATCAAATTTTTTCATCTTTTTACTATATAGGATTTTACTGTATAGGATATTATTTATGTTTTTACTTAAGGATATTTCAAAAGGTAGGTACTGTATTATTTTAACTTAAAAATAGTTATCGCAAGCTTTAAGCTTTACATTGCGCATTATTTAATTTTAAGGTAAATCTTAATTTATTTCTAAATATACTAACATTTGTGTAAAACTGAAATTATTTTTAAAGGAAATATCTAAAGTATATTATTTTAGTCCAAAGACTATTGTTTCATTAGTTTATAAACGTGTCAAGAATGTTTTTGTGAAATACTGTTATGTTAAATTTATCAATGTTATTGTTATCCATTTTTAAACTGTAAAAAAGGAATTTATTTTGTACAGGGATTATTTAATTTTTGAGTTATTGTTATGGTATATTCGGTTTTCAATCCGTCGTAAACTTTAAACGTTCGTTTTAAACTTTGAATTAAAATTTGAAACATGTTTCTTTTGTTTTTTTATTTCTAATGTTTCTGCCTATTTGCACTTATTGGTAATTAAATTTACAAAACACTTACTATTCTTTTAGTTCATTTTTATTGTTTTATCAATTTCTTTATTTAATTAGTATTTCTAGTAGGTCACTATTTTAAATTATATTTCTATTATATTATTTCTAATTAACTTACTGTTTTTTATTTCACGCATTTCAATCAATTGTTATTATGATATTTTTATATAAATAAAGTATTATATTTTAAATGTAGGTATGTAATTCAACAATAAGAACTAAGGATATGGGCGTGTGTGACGTTAACTGGATACTGTGTACTTTGACAAAAATAATCTTCCTTTGTAATTATTATAATCTATAAACACTAAAAAATTGTGATTCAAAGCAATTTAAAATATTACTGCTGATTAATTATGGTGTTTTAATTACCTATTCTATTCCTTTCCCCGTTGAATGAAAAGTGTGGAGTAACCCGCCGCTCTCATTACCCGCCGCAGAACAAACTAGATTCTGTTGTTTCGATAAAGAGCTAGACCTAGAGTCTAGTAGCAGCGCAAGAATGCAATCTCAGACAATATTCTTATCTGTAACCCATTTGTGGACTCACTGCAGTTAGGATAATGGGGCCCCTATTGTAGTCAGTAATTAAGGTTCGATTTTTGATTTTAAATTTGGTAACAAATATTGGTAACCGTTTGGTGATCTGACAGGACCTAGGGACTTTTTATTTGATCTGAGGGGGCCCCTAACGATCGCGGGGCCCTGGGCACTTGCCCAAAGTGCCCACTGGGAAAGAGGGGTCTGGTTGGGACTTCTGTCATAATGAGAAGGATGGAAGGAACATTTTGCTTAACGATACGCTAATCACCTGTAGTGGACCTGCGTTGAAGGAAAAGCTCAAAGACCAACGTGGTGGACTAAGGACTACATCCTTCGCATTGTGAATAGACCTGACCTTGTATTAACTAGTTGCAGATAAAATTGAATATATAGTTAAATATATAGTTACATACTTAAAGCCGTCTGCTTCGAACTTTTTAGATTGGTGCCCCGAGCATGAATATTACCGTCAAAGTATTCGTATAGTTAACGTGCGCCATTAGTATGGGAAGATGTCAGACATACCTACTGACATATGACATACTAATGACTGACGTTTACCGTACAAATACTTCGACGATAGCATTGTTCGCCGCACTGAAAGTAACCTAACAACTGCGGTAGAAATCAAATATGCGACTTGAGACGTCCAGAGGAGTTTTCTATAAATAAACGTGTAGGTATTTATCGAGTCTTTATGTGGCTTTCATCTTCTCGGAATATTAAGGGGCGTCCATGAATAATTCAGCATCTTGACAGCATCGGGATCTACTATTATGATATTTATGCGGTATTCAAGACAGACATTATTATTCATTACGGTATTGACGATATGAAGGGCGATGGCAGTTGTGTACTGTGAAGGGCCTAGGTTCGATTCCTAGGAGGTGGCAGGTTTACTGTTGATGCTCGTTATACTTTTATACTATGGTCGAGCGCTTTTTTGTTTCGTCAAAATATTCGTACAGTTAATGTGTATCATTAGTATCGGAAAGAGATGGCATGTGTACAATTACCCATACTAATGATACACGATAAGTATACGAATACTTGACGTTTATGGTTATGCAATATTTAGAAAATGAATGTCATTTTCTAAATATTGCAAGTAAATAGCAACGCATATATATAGCCACTTTGTCTAAAAAAAGTCAAATACAATATACAAGCAAAATAACCAAATTACATCAAATAGTAGGATTTTAGAATAAAAAGCATTCTTGTGTCATGAAAACTGTATTATTTTTCATACATTTCCTTAATCTATGGAAATATAAAGCAATAAATTTCATTGGGAAAGCCTATTAGCTATCTCAATGACCGTATGATGAGGCGCTTGTTTCACTGTTTGAGAGGTAATAGTGGATAAAATATCGCCTTAATAATAAACACACTTACTTTTTACATTACAATGAGTTAATTAGCTATAAACAAGCATAGAGTAGAGTAGTATAATTATAGTTAATAGTTATAAAAAAGTAGGTACATAACTCACTAAGAATCAATCAACAGCAAAAGCTTCGCTGTGGATTAGTGGAGAGACGGGCTGGTGGCCAACCCGTGTCGGATGTTATCAAACCCCATCGGGCTTCCGACAAGGTTTAACGACTGCTATCTTATCGATATTTATCGATACCGACGGCTTCATGTGCCCTAACAAGCACGGATGCGCGCATATCCGCCACTACAACTGTTATATCGCTTGCGATCTACTCAATCAACAGGGCTATGCGCGTTTCGTAGGTCCCGATTCTGTATGACCATTCACACTTGTATCGCTGCAATGTCGTGTCTTACCCATGATACAATGTAAAAAAAGGCTTAAAAGTCAAATATCGTGACAATCTGGTTCCTTGTCGTGCCGAGTTCATGAAATGACATACGGTTGGATGACACACGAAATCTGAATGGTCATACAGAATCATCCCCCAGGAACACTCTCATACAAATGGAAGTCTAATTCATAATATTCAAAACAATTTCTTACTATTGATACTTGATCAACTTTTATTTAAATTAAGAATATAATACATTACAGAAAAGCAAACAAAAAAAAAGGAAAAAAAATATACATAAAATATTGTAGAGGTCTATGGGTCCGTGGTCTTCCGACATGAAGTTCATGTCGGAAATGTCGACCAGATGGTTCTTGCCTCTGGTGACCCAAGGGCTGGCGGCTATTTCGCTCAAAGGCTGAGCCTGTGTGTTCAGCGTGGAAATGCCGCCAGCGTCTTGGGAACGATGCCTCACATGCGACACTTTAGAAGTAGTTAATAGATATAATTATATGGTTAAGATTATTTAAGTTTCTTTTTTCTTTATTGATAAACTAGATGGAAAAAAATGAAAAGTCAGGACGTCGTTCGTCGTACAAGAGCTTCAAAGGGATAAATAAATCCTTGAACGTTTTTAACGAACTGATTTGCCACGCAAATTTGTTTACTCACAATGTAAGGGGTTACCGGATCCCTTGGAGGCACGTAAAATTTTAATGGTCCAATACTTTATTTGTTCGACATGAATCTTTGGTGAAATATCGTCTGAAGCTTTTACAAAACGTTTATGAGGGTTGTTTTGTAGCGGTTTTGGTGATTAGAGCTCTGATTATTATTTTATATGGTTAGAGTTACAGCGGTGATAGCCCAGTGGCTATAGCGGTGATAGCCCAATGGCTTAGAATTCGACCACGAATCGAGGGGTCCGGGTTCGAATCCCAGTGGCACGCACCAATGACTTTGTAAAAAAAGTTATGTGCGCTTTATAAAATTAAATATCACCTGCTGTTACGGTGAAGGAAAACATCGTGAGGAAACCTGCATGCCCGAGAGTTCACAAAAAAAATGTTCTCAAAGGTATGTGAAGTCCACCAACCTGCAGTAGGCCAGCGTGGTGGACTAAGGCCTACATCCCTCTCATTACGAGAAGGAGCCTGACCCATATTAATTATTATTATTAGTGGGTCATTAATGGGTTACTGGCATGGTTAGAGTTTGACGACAGAGGACTTTGTCAAAGACCCAAGAGCAGTTTTTAAATATTGACGACCTGAGTGGCGCAGTGGTTAAGACGCCATCGCGCCGCGTGGAGGGTCCTGGGTTCGATTCCCAGCAGAGCAGGGATTTGAATGATGAGTTTGAATTTCTGTTTCTGGTCTGGGTGTGTGTGTTCTTGTCTTGTGTGTGGCCATGGCACCCATGACACAGGGCAATTCTATGAGCGTGAAACGTTATTTATATATTATTTGATTTATTATAGCACACGTGGGTCATTAATGGGTTACTAACAATATTTAGCCATATAATAATTTTAAATGTATTTTTGGTACTTTTATTTAAATTCTAGTCAATCTCTGAAAGAATATTGGATTCTTAAATTAAGACCGCTCCTGTAAGAAATCCTTTACGGAGTTACCGTTTTACTTGTAAAAGGAACGGCCAATGAGGGGCAAGGGTCATAATCGTATTACGAGGTTAAGGGCAGGTTTCGGATCAGTTATTAAGCTCTGAGGGAATTACCTGCCCTTTTATTGAAAATATAAGAATTTTATAAAGGCAAGTAGTGCTTCGAAGGATAAAGTCATAAATCTTCGATTAGGTGTAACCTTTTGAACAGATTTGGGTTATATTATTTTGCATAACGAAGCTCCGAAGCTCAGAATTCGGTTTACTCGGGAGGTCCGCTTTCGAATCGTAGTGGCACTAATGTCGTTTCTCTGTGTTTTACATGTAGTCTAAGCAATAAGCTGAAAATGGTGACAAATAGACATACTGGTATACCTTCCAATTCGAAAGTAGTACGTACCATTTTGATGAATCTCGAATCTTGAAACTGTTCAGTAATATCAGTATGTCAGTAACCCATTAATGACCCACTACAGGGTCGGGTCTCCTCTCACAATGAGAAGGATGTAGGCCGCCGTCCACCACGCTGGCCTAGTGCGGGTTGGTGGATTAATATGACAGTAATATCAGTATAGCATTAAGGAATTGATGCTTAAAAATGTGTTATTGCTGACTAATTAGTTTTAGAATTAATATTTCTAATGGAGCTTTCGGTGAAAGCCCAGTGGCTTAGAATTCGACCTCGAATCGAGGGGCCCGGGTTCGAATCCCAGTGGCACGCACCAATGACTGTAAACAAGTTATGTGCGCTTTATAAAATTAAATATCACCTGCTGTTACGGTGAAGGAAAACATCGTGAGGAAACCTGCATGCCTGAGAGTTCAAAAAAAAATGTTCTCAAAGGCATGTGAAGTCCACCAACCCGCAGTAGGCCAGCGTGGTGGACTAAGGCCTACATCCCTTTCATTGTGAGAGGAGACCCGACCCTGTAGTGGGTCATTACTGGGATACTGACAATGGCGCTAAGTTAAAAGGTCTATACCTATTAGAATCCTGACGTATTGAATTTAGGCTTAGACGATTTTTATATTTAAACTGGGATTTAAGCCGAAAAGTTCTTTTGTAATTCTCTCAGTCAATATTCCATTAAACTCTTCAGTTGTTACTCGGTTTATTTTAATCAAATACTTTCACCGAAACCCAATATCCGGTGTCTGTGACAGAAGGAATACAAAATACAGCCTTAGCTTCAAATATTCGGACCGAAGTTATTTCCCGCTTCAAAGACTATTGAACGAAATCGTGCCACCTTTGGACTTCAAATGGTAAATTCTGATTTTAATAGTCTTTAAAATTAATAATAGTTTTAATTAAAAAAAAATGAGATCGTTATTCCTACGATAGAATTGTTTTATTAAGACGTATCTTCATTGTAGTTAATAATGACATAATTGTTGGTACACTTAATAAATAAATAAATTATAGTATTAAAACATTACAATTTAACTAACACTTCTAAAACCATAGAGATAAGCGCAAAACCGATCTGTTGCGCTGGACACTGGTGCTCAGCTGCCAGAGCAGAAATTTTGAATGATGAATTTGAATTTCTGTTTCTGGTCTGGGTGTGTGTACTTGTCTTGTGTGTGTCCATGGCACCCACAGGGAATCCTCCGAAGCATGGAAGCGCGGAAGTCTGAGTTTTAGCGATACAAACGAAACGTTTGTGCGTTTCGTTTAGGATAGATACGTAATTCATACACAGCTTACTACACAGGAGTCCATAGTGTATTGTGTAATAACAAATAGAGGTAAAAGATTTTTAGAGGAGTTAAAAAATTTGAAATCAAATTTTTGTATGGAGTGAAAGATTTGAATAGGTACTTATCGTTAGACATTATAATACTAACAAATATTTAATACCTACGGGACACTATTAGTTCGAAATTTTACAGTGCATTACGGCCAATTCACTGTTATTATGTTTCATTAATATTATTAAACATTGAAAGAGTGTTAATTAAAAATAAAGCAGTTTTTGTGATGCTTTATTAATTTTCTAACTCTTCTAAAAATCTTTTTCCTCTGTTGGTTATTACACTGAGCATTTTCGTCTGGTAAGCTGTGTATGTGTGCGTTTCGTTTCGGAACTGCTAAAACTCAGACTAAGGGTACTGACCGCGCCCGACACTTTTTTGATCGCTAGCGATCTACTCAAGCAGCAGGGCTATGCGCACTTCAATGAACTAATACGAAAGTCGGACCGCCACCGTAGAAGCAAGTAAATTTCTGAAAGGTTTATTTCTGAATCGTTCCGAAGATCAACCTTTGATTTCAATCAACGATTCATAGGCAAGCGTAATAAGACTAAACCGAATTCCCGCAGGTTTCTAAACAAACGTCGAACACGGTTCGACGTGACCTGAATTTTAATACAGCTTCTCTCATTGCGCGATGAAATTACGTATACACCTCACCACAGATATATATCTAAATAGATCACGCAAATGTACTTGCCGTGTCAAAATATGCGAAAAGTTTGTGCAACGCAACCTTCGTCGCTGTTTTATTAAGTCTGTATTTCGCCGTTGTTCACACCGTACAACAGATTTACCACTTTTCCAATCCTAAGTAGAATAAAATTGATTTGTTTGACACTCGTCATTAGATATTATGACGACTTCGAATCGACCCGAATGATGACGAATAATTATCCGAATAATTCATATTATTCGTACTGGCTTTTGATTCGGTACCTTTTGATGTAGGATTCCCGTCACTAAAGCGTTCTTGGTATGTCTCAGTAATTAGTAAATTTAGGTTACTCAGTATCAGTAACCCATTAATGACCCACTACAGGGTCGGGTCTCCTCTCACAATGAGAGGGATGTAGGCCTCAGTCCACCACGCTGGCCTACTGCGTTTTTTTTTGTGAACTCTCAGGCATGCAGGTTTCCTCACGAAGTTTTCCTTCACCGTAACAGCAGGTGATATTTAATTTTATAAATCGTACATAACTTTTTTACAAAGTCATTGGTGCGTGCCACTGGGATTCGAACCCGGACCCCTCGATTCTAGGTCCAATTCTAAGCCGGCTATCACCGCTTTTCGTTACTCAGTACTCAGTAAAAAAGTGGCACGCTTGATCGTCATACATACTAACGACCTAATTTGCGCTATCTATTTAGATCTATATCTATGCACCGCACAATCAAATTACGCAACCTCCGAGTACAAATTACGCATCACCTGGCGCTAAATGAACACAAATGATCGCACCAACGCTTTGTTTCATTGATTTATGTTTATATAACAATTTATCAAAGCGAACATTTATTTAAAACAACCTAAAGCAACTGAAAGCGGTAGTAGCTTCAAGACAGTGGGTGGCTGCAAGCCTTTAAAGGCCCACTGTTGAGTTGGGGTCTGCCCACAACAGAAGAAAGCCTAGAACATACTCCAACACGCTAAAATTCGGATTGGTGGAGAAACGGACTAGTGGCGAACTCATTTCAGATATTTTCAACTATGGGCGGCATAGTTCCGTCGACAAGGTTCGACTGCTATTTTGTCTTATCGATATCAAACGGGACCGACGATCAAATTCTAATTCAAGGCGTTTTTTTATGAAGCCGACATCTTGGAAATACCAGCTTGTGGACATTCCTGGTTACAATACAATTAGATTTATGTAAATGTTGTATTTATATTTCTTTGCAACAATCCGCACACGTGGAACTTGTTTTGGTATGGTTTTTTGTGTATTATTAGTCTATTTGTTTGTCTATGGATGTGTCTATAATCTATAGTCTGTGAATAAAGTTCTTCCCTTTCGTTGCACGTTGCTCGACTCGTACGCTGTGTTTTATTTAAAACCAGAAATTAATTACAATTACAACAGAAAATTTGAGTTAAGTCACTTTAATTCTAGGGGTGCAATATACACGATTTTCAAATATTTAACAAAGAGCTCTTACTGCAATCCTTCAATCATCCATTATTTATAATGTCCGATGCATGTCGACGCAATATTTCAATCTGTCGCTGAAATGTCGCGGCCAGATTATGATTTAATGCGACAAGCGTCCATTAATGAATGGATTATATTTGTCATCAAAGTAGTACCCATATAATGTTCATAATAATACCATACATAGTTCCTTAAAAAAAGATGTCAACGGCGATAGTCAAGTTTATGTAGAATTTATGCAAACTTAATTAAAACTAGCTGACCCGGCAAATTTATTTTTCAGATATTTTACTTTTTACAGACTTATACGAACATATCAAAACTAAAATGAGCCAAATCGGTCCAGCCGTTCTCGAGTTTTAGCGAGACTAACGAATAGCGATTCATTTTTATAATAAAGATTTGAAGTTTATCTGCAATGAAACCGAAGCGCGCATAGCCCCGCTGCTTGAGTAGATCGCAAGCGATCGGAAAAGTTAAGCAACGTCGGGCGCGGTCAGTACCTGGATGGGTGACCGCTAGTGGCGAATTAAATGCACGCTTCCGTGCTTCGGAGGGCACGTTAAGCCGTCGGTACCGGTTTTATCAATACCGTAGCAGTCTTTAAACCTTGGGCCCTATAGTAATGAAACCATATTTTTATTAATCTGTTTCAAATATCGAGTCTGTGACCTTAATTTATTTTAATAAATATCTCTCAATTTACGTAACCTCACTTATTTGTAAAGTGGTGAAATGATTAAACATTTTAATTTCGTGTTAAGATACTTTTGATGCAATTTGAGTGATCAAGATTTCCATGATTAAAATATTGAGCTTTACTTATATAATTAAATCGGATAATATTCTTTTTCCCTTTAATTAATAGCAGTTACAAAGTCAATATCTGGGTTTTCTTCAATATAACAAGTCTCTGTATACTTTCTTCTATCATTGATTCAGGTTTTTAATTAATTACATTCGATATTTTTTTTATCTAAATTAAAAATGATACAATATCCTTAAAAATTTTTCTTAGTCCACCACGCTGACCTGATGCGGATTGTTGGATTTCTCATGCCTTTGAGAACATTTTTTTGTGAACTCCCAGGCATGCAGGGTTTCCTTCACCATCACCACTGCTAGTACTGCGATTCGAACCCTTCGAAAATTCGGACGAATTCTTAGTCACTGGTCTATCATCACTTTTAATATTACTTGATGTTAGAACGTCATATTAAAAAGTAACGTAAAATCCAAGAATGTAAATACGGAACCAATAACACTAAAACCGATAAGGTTGTCCTCTGGGACATTCGTGAAAGCATCCCGACGGACTTTCAACCCAATTTCGAAGGTCCAATATATGGAGCTATTCAAAAATAGATTTGTTGACGCACCCTGCAAGAGTTGAATTCGGAACTCGAATTATTTATACAGTGACGAAAGTGTGCATTTCCTAGCAAACGTTATGTCAGATAACTTCGGACTTCATATTTGGCCAGATTTAAGTGTTTAAAAATTTAGAAAATGTTAATTCTTATATGCAATAACCTTTCAATAACAAGGGCACGTTCACTTAACATAAAAAGCTAGTGACAATTTCATGTCAAGTCGGTTGAAGTCAAGATTTTTCCAATAGCAAATTAAAGCATTGCTTTGGTTCTTATTAAATAAAATTTATTTTTATTATGTAGTATATGTACACCATTTATCTTATCTACTTTTAGTCACCCCTGTCTAGGTTAGTAGTAACATTAGTAGTCTCAGGTCAAATCGAAATTTTTTTTAAACATTACCTTTGTACAACCTACTACTTTTATGATTTTTTTATTGTAAACTCAGCGTGTGTACATAAATAATTAAAGATGCTCGCTCTAATAAACTCAGGATTAAGTTCAAGCACTTCAAAATTAGATTCCAAACTTCACAACCTAAATTCGAAACAAGTTCAACCCGACAGTTTCGTGACATGTCATTCGACATAGGCTGTTCTAAACGTAGTTATAAGTAGTTTGCTTTGAAACCAACTTTGACTCGAACATACCATATGCCAAAAGTTCAAGTATCACTTAGAAGAACTTAGAACTAAGTCTGATCTTATCTTCATATAAACGAAACAAGAATAACGGTCGGAAGTTAATAGGGAATTTTCGATAAGACGTTGAAATTAGATTTTATAAAACGCGCATAATTTTGTATCCTATTTGCATAAGTCGCATGCAAAAGTGGCTCGTACGACAATGTCTTTGCGTACATTTGTCGTAAGTCAATTTCAATGCATATTTTAATAAGGTCAGCGCCCCACAGAATCCTGTGTTTAATTAAAACAAGGCCTAACCCAGAAAAGTCATTCAAATAAGAGCCCAAATTCTCAGTTGGCTATTATCGTTGCAGATCCTCAGTCAGTGAGTGACAACAATGAATATTACATTATTCATCATGGTTTTCGTTGGAAATATGGCAAGCAATATACTTATATTGAAAAGTTTAACCAAGAGCGTTTTTTCTTTATATTCCTTCTTTTCGTCAGCGAACACCGTTTGCGTAGAACTGGTCCCCCGACGTCAATAACAAAGATTAACCTCGTTCTGGCGATGTGCACAGAGCCTATATAGTCATCAGGAGGGGATGGGATTATTATGGAAATGAAGCCATTTGTGTTGTTTCAACATTCGGATTGTTTTATCTAAGTCTTCTGGTTTCATTTCAAGAAACTGAAATGGAAAGCTAGTAGAATCAATACAAGTATCTATAGTTGCGTGTGATCTGTTAACGACCTGATTAATTGTGTGGTTAACATGTTATTGGGTGTACCGGTGAAGAAGGTCTTGGAAGGATCCTTTGTAAGGTAAAATTTTATTAATAACCTGACAGATTATTTTACCCTGATAACCGTCAAAAAAAAAGAATGTTCTGCATTCATGTTTTGTTTGGAGGGTGTGGTCGCTGAAGGTATTTTTTGAGGCGACCAGCAATACATAGGATGTGTAATGGATTTACATCCTATTTGGGGTTAGATGTTGGCATCTTTAGATTTCAGTGCACATTTTACAGCTTACTTGCATATCCGATTAATTCAGCCAAAAGTGTGCAGCAGATTACATTTTTCTTAGAAATTATTCATGAAAATAAAGTGTGTATAAACTAGGTAACACATTTATTACACCCGATAAAATATTCTTCTACCTTTCTTGCCATATAATATTCCACTGCTCATTTTAGAGAACATTACCAAGTAACACTAAAAGGTCAATATAACCCATACATTTGAAGACTCGCAACTTCAGATTATGTTTGCATTCTATCGGCCGTCAAACATTGGGAGGAAGAAGCCCCACTGAAGACCGTTAAACCTAGGGTTGCCAATTTTCAAAAATAATTTTTACAACAATAATTTAACGACGAAAAGTTTTTAGTAGGTAATACGCTCAACGAGAGAAAGTGATCAGCCATTGTGTGATGGCAGCCATCTTAAATTTGAAGTAGTTCAATTCGTATTTGTGCGAGTTCGTAATTGATCTATGTATCAAATTTATTGTTTAATAAGAGGACATAATTTCAATTAGGTACTAGACCAGGCGTATGAGCAATACCGATCTTTCGAATACCTACTTTGGGAGCGCGAGTAAGCCCTGACAATCGTTGAGAGTTGAGCGGTCCATTCGACAGATGACTGCCAAGGGCGAAGGGCGGTGAAGGAAAAAATTGCCCGCCCTTTGTTTCCCTAGCCCAGCTGAGCCCTACGAAACTGCTTTGTAATGCTACTGAAAAAAATTTGTGAAACAAATCATTTAAATTTAAAAAGTTGGGTAAAAATGTGATTTAGTGCTATTGTAGATGGGCATTATCTTAGTTAATACATGAACAATAAATAGTCATTTGATGATATTGAATGTCCATCAAAATATCGCTCATTACGGTGCATACTTAAAGATTCAACTACAAAGCTAGATAAATTCCAGTTAGGCTGGCTACAATTATAATGTGAAAACATAAAAATGTTTAATATAATGTAACTTACTTGCCATTTACACCTTACAAATACATTAACATCCATAGCAAAATGAAATAAATAGAACGGCAATAATAACATATATGGACCCGATCTACAGCAGCTAGCTCAGCTAGCGTCAATCACGCCCTGAACTATTTCTATTACTGTCACGATGTGAGTGGCAGAATGAGCTAATATGCGCTCAGTTCACCACAATCTAGAGGTACACTTACCCCAAAGCAGCTCAATCTTCTTCCAATTTCCATGGTTATACCTAAGTAACATCCATTAACATCTAACAAAATTACAAGACAATATTTGTACGTTTAGGGCCTACACATATCGCGTTACACCACTTAAAAGGGCTCTGTGTTTCCGAAGGCCCTATTGTTGAAAATATAGGCTAAGTGATGCTGAATTGATAGCTCTATTGTGTTGTGATTAGGGTGACTTTTATCTACTTGTCCTTAAAGTTATTCCTGAGAGTTTTACAGGCAATTATACTGTATCGGTAAAGATACAAGTATAGTATCGTTATCTAGGGATACGATTTTGCATGCAAGTTGTAAATCATAACCTAATTTTTTCTCTTAATCTGTAGTAAAATTGGATTCCGCACTCTCTACCTTTTTAAGTCTTTCTACTCTTAACTCCTTATCACTTGTTTGTCTGGAAGAGCTCTTAGCGATAAGACCGCCATTTGTGCATTGTCCTTTTTTGGTATTGATTTTTTTTTGTTTCTGTCTCAGTGTGTGTATAATAAAGAGTTTAAATAAAAAATGAATATATCCATTGTAAAGGATGCATTGTTACCTTACTATTGATATCTTAAAATTTAGGACAAAAATGACACAACCCAAAAAACTATTTTTTGGGGAAATTATGGTTATTAATTATTATTTTTAAGTATAACATTAACTTATTACTTAGTAGGTATTTAAGAATTTTCTAATTCCTAATTCACCTCAAATAGGTGAAAGAGTAACAAGCATGTTAATATTATAACTTAAATAATAAAATCAGTGAATAAGAAAGCAGTAGGTACTACCGGTCAGATTAAAATATTTTAAAAGCGAGAGAGTATTAATGCAAAAGTACTCTTGAGACCAATACGTGATATACAAAATTCGGTTACACCGTGAACTAAACGACCTAACTTTTCCAGCTTTTGTACAGCACTCTCCGGATGAAAGTTTAAATAGCCCGGAATTCGTAATAATCTCAGTTAAAGCTTAGTTTCTGTTAGAAAATTGCATACATTTTCGAATTTGTACGTGTTGGCTTAGCTCGGGAACCGCGTGAGCTTGTATTTGGAGATATTTCCTCAAAATATTGTTACCGTACGCGTACGTAGGTGTGTTTCCTATTTACACGTGGGATTATAAGCAAATCCTGTTCCATATCTGGAACGAAAAAACCATTTTTGAGAATGGTCAGCGCCCAATCTGTTGGGCAAGAGAGTAGCAGGACGAGGAAAGTTTTCCACTCACCGACGAAGTGGACTGGCGACCTGAAGAAGACAGCAGAAAACCGTTGGATTCAAACGGCCCAGGAACGAGCAGTGGCGTTGATTAAGGGAGGCCATGGGCCAACAGTGGACCATAAAGGGCTGAAAGCAAAGATGCCAATTGGCTAGTCGAAGTTAAATAATAATAATATACTCCAACCTGTATTTGATTTGCTTTTAAGTCTCTTTCTTTTTGGTCTCATTTTTGAATAGCTGACCCGCCACACTTCGGTCTGCCAAATATAGAAATTTCTACTATTTTGCTGGTATTCTTTTCTCTTTCTAGATTTTTTCACCGACTTGTACGAACATATATTATTATTATCAAAATTAAAATAAGTAAGCCATATCGGTGCAACCGTTCTCGAGTTTTAGCGAGACTAACGAACGTATTTTATGTATAGATATTATGATTCTTCGTTTCGTCGCTATATTATGATATAATTTACGTTTAAAATAATTTTAATTTTTAGTTTAGTTTAACTTTAGTTGGGAATTCTTTATTCCTTCTTGCTCTCTATTTAATTTTCTACGTTGTAACATTTGACGTTTGAATAGTTCTAGGCGTTTCTATTCGAATTGGAGTTCAATGATCCCCTGACCTTCAAAGGGTGAATTGGCCACAAAACACAGACTATGAACTATACCACAAATACCAATTGCCGTGAACATAGGCTGTCTGGAAACTTAACAGAAAGTTAGTTTGAACGTTTGTTCAAATGTACCTTGTATTCAATAACAAGCCTAAGTGTGTGTAACCTTTAAGGTTGAGTTCAAAATTGAAAGGGTTGAATTCAAACTGAGAATCTGAAACGAATTTGTCTCATACTTTTGTTACTGAACTCTGCAGATAAGAGAGAATAGAGAGGGTTGGTTCATAGATCTATATGTTGTTTTAACCCATTAATGACCCACTACAGGGTCGGGTCTCCTCTCACAATGAGAGGGATGTAGGCCGCCGTCCACCACGCTGGCCTACTGCGGGTTGGTGGACTTCACATGCCTTTGAGAACATTTTTTTTTTGTGAACTCTCAGGCATGCAGGTTTCCTCACGATGTTTTCCTTCACCGTAACAGCAGGTGATATTTAATTTTATAAATCGCACATAACTTTTTACAAAGTCATTGGCGCGTGCCACTGGGATTCGAACCCGGACCCCTCGATTCGAGGTCGAATTCTAAGCCACTGGGCTATCACCGCTGTAAGATCTATATGATTATTGTTTACCTAACTCTGAATCCATTTCCAGTTCAAACTTAAGTGCACAGAGACACAGAAAACGATGTAATAAAACAACAAATCATATAAAATAAAGAGTAATAATATCTACCTTCGTAATTCTCTAAATTCGGCTCATTATCATGAATAAAATAAGGCAAGAGAAAAAATGTAGATAACTACATAGAATTTCTCTCACGTAACACAGTATAACATTATTCACGTAAAAGCTATTCAAAGGTCATACGCATATTTAACTAACCAGCTAGCTAGTTTTTTCACATTATCGTGAGGTATTTTATAAGAAGTAGACATAATAATCCTTAATTTTTTATTTACCTACTTCTTGGCTAGTTAGATGCAGTGGATTTTAAAAGAGAAGTACAATATTTTTATGCATCAAGCATCTATAAAATTCCCAATAAAATTCAAAATATTAACACAAACGTCAAAAACTAAGCAAACGGAAGTTACGCTTTCCTCTCTTCGTACGGCAATACAACTTGACAAGCTTTTACCAGTATACGGAAAATAATATTTACTCCAACCTTCACTATTATATACGTATACTTTATATAATGTATGCTATAATGTATGCACTGAATATGTAAAAGTTTGTGTAGATGAATGGATGGATGGATGTCACTTTCACGTAAAAATGGCTGAATATGTATTTGGAGGAAATTTGGTGTACACGTAGCTTATAACCTGGTTTAACATAATAATATAGGATATTTTTGATCCCTCTTTACAACAAATTTTCATCCCAATTTGTTCAGCAGTTTTTGCGTGAGAGTAACAAATACCCATCCTCACAATAGGCATGATGACTCAATTTCAAAAACTCTTCTATGATATGCAGAAGTTTCTATTATGTCTAAAAATATATCATATTTTTGTAGGAAATTAAGGTTTTCATGCAATAAAAGTACTTTGAAATTTTACGTTTCAAATTGATTGTAAAACGCTCGCCGGTGTCATGGCGTCTGTCATTACGTCACGGCTCATTAAAAAATGCAGAGATCGCATATGCTTACGAAAAAAATGACGTTTACTGAGACGTGACGTAAATTGACGTAATTCGATCTGATGGATGTTTAAGCTGTCATGGCGGATTGTTGTATTTTGTAGATTTATTTTAACAAATAAATTATTAATCTCGACATTAATTAGAAAATAAATACTAGTTTCAAAATCTTTGAATCCTATTTCATTAGATCAGATAAATATTTTGGCGATACTTGATTACTGTCATCATGCCTATTATAATAGTAGTAGGTAAGGATAACTTGGGATTTTCTATTAAGTTAATCTCAAATGCAGCTAAACAAATGCAATTAATGACAGCGCCACGTGATTCCTTGTTATTCCAAGGCTGAATAAGGCGAGTTGATACCAATTAGCGTCTCCGTAAGCCAGGCTTAAACCAAAGCGGATTGAAAAATTAAAGCCGTTTAAAAAAAAGTTAGTTAAATTGAAAAAAATGTCGCTTAGTCAAAATATATTTTCTTACAACTTACACTTTCCTAGTCGTGAGTAGCTATATTTAAAACCAAATTTAGGACCTTCACTTTTCAAAATTATTATACGTATGTAACTAACTATTAATATTCATTCCTAAATGTGAAAAGATTAAAAAAAAATTGCAATTAATAACTAAATTCATCCCACGTTTACCTCGAACTCCAACGGTGATAGCCCAGTGGCTTAGAATTCGACCTCGAATCAAGGGGTCCGGGTTCGAATCCCAGTGGCACGCACCAATGACTTTGTAATAAAAGTTTTGTGCGATTTATGAAATTAAATATCACCTGCTGTTACGGTGAAGGAAAACATCGTGAGGAAACCTGCATGCCTGAGAGTTCACAAAAAAAGTTCTCAAAGGCATGTGAAGTCAACCCACCCGCAGTAGGCCAGCGTGGTGGACTAAGGCCTACATCCTTCTCATTGTGAGAGGAGACCCGACCCTGTAGTGGGTCATTAATGGGTACTGACCTACCTCCAACTAAAGCCTTAGTCGGTGGTAAAAAAACGAATTTATCAGAATTCGTCAATTATATAATGTAAACGTCTACAGAAATAAGAAAAACCCCAAAGCATGTAGGTAGGTATTGCTTTAAATATATTTGGTAACATAACATTTATTTATCTACAGCGTAATGGAACTCTTTCCAAGTTGTTTCGAAGCTTCTACGGTCATTTTAACCGGAAATTCTGGAACAGTAATGACCTTGCGAACTGCTTCCGTTAAGCCTCAACTCAACTGTAATATATCCCGTGCGGATAAAGAAACAATCTGTAAATGGCGGACGGTCACATGCTATCTCGTTCATATCGTCGCTCCGTCTATACTCGCAAGTAGTGGTACGACGTACAAAAAAAATAATCAGTTTGGATTGGCGTTTGCGCTGTTTCGACGCACTCGCATTTCGTAAAATTTTAATTCTGTTTAGTTACAACTACTGTTATGTTATTTGTTGTTTTTGTTAAGTTTAGATCTTTGGTTGTTTAAATGGCTTCTAGAAAACGCGGGAAGGTTCTTCATAGTGATGCTCGACAAATAGTCTACAACGTAATTAAGTATTTTGAAGAAGAAAAGAGACTGGAGCGTTATCACCCTTTGCAATTTAGTAACGAACGGGCAAGTATGGCGACCGGTTTGGACCCCAGCACGATATCGAAGATAAAAAAGAAGGTTAATATTTTAATTGACCTTTTTTACTGACGGTAACATAAGTACCGGCCGCATTACAAGATTGTTTCTTTATCCGTTTGGCTTATACTAACTTTAGAGAATGACATTGTTAAACTTAGAATATAGCGGACGATGAGCTTTTTAGCTTACAAAAAATGGGCTGCTAAAAGCATTTTTTTATTAATGATATTTTTTAACTCTTAAAATATAATAGGGCGAATAAACCTATTAACTATTTACCTTATTATCTTTAGTATTAGAAGTTACCATTAGAACTAGATTCAAAAGTACTTTTTATTTTCTTTCGTAAAAATCCTCTTCGGTATAGAAAAACTTTGAAACTAAACACGAATCGAACTCTTAGATTGATTTTTTTGCTTAGAAAGTTTCGTAATGAAAGTAGAATATTTTCGTATCTATAGTAAACTTAGTTCTATTAATTTTCTTGCTGTTTTTTGAGGTTTTATATGGGTTGCCATGACCACTGACAATGCCTGTAACTAGTACTGTACTAATTTGGCATTGTTATAAGAATTGTAAAAAAAACTTGTTCCATTATTCGGTCTCGAATTATTCATCCAAAAAACAAATTATAATTCACAGAACTGTCATCCTTATGTTTAATTACAATTTTTGCGAACAAACTAATGACAAGTAATACATTGAAAAAAGGGCGTTTCACGGGTCATTAATACAGAGATTAATGACCTCGTGTCACCTAACTCGCAATGCCTTTGTCACGTTAATTACTGTTTATAAAGTCCCTATTCACATGAAAAATTACAAAAGTTCACAGTAATTAGACCGTAATAATTACTTTATATAGCGGTGATAGCCCAGTGGCTTAGAATTCGACCTCGAATCGAGGGGTCTGGGTTGGAATCCCAGTGGCACGCATGACTTTGTAAAAAAAAGCCATTGGTGCGTGCCACTGGGATTCGAACCCGGACCCCTCGATTCGAGGTCGAGTTCTAAGCCACTGGGCTATCACTGCTACATTATCACTTGCATGTACAAAACTCACCCCGAGTTTTGTACATGCTCGTATACATACAAAACATATTCGTCATGGTAAAAATATGGGTGATAATCACTCGAATGTGAAGATCATAATAGAAAAACAAGGCGCTTAAAATCTTAGAAATGAAAAATAATCTAATCCAGTTGACTACATATTTAATAAGCGTAGAGGTTCATACAAAAATGTTATAAAATCGATACCAACCGATACGTGATGTATTACAGGCGGTCCCCATAAATCTATCGCTGGATTTACCGCATTGGCGAAAATTCTGTGCGCGTCTGTGCTACCAGAAAGTAATTTCGTCAAACATAATATTTGAGAAGCCTCTTCTGCGCCTTTGTTCCCTTATGCGGTCGAAAAGCGGTTTTTATTAAAATTTCCAAGAAATAAAGAAAACGTTTATTCGGCACCAAATAGGAGTTATGAAAAACTTTAGTGTAGGTTGTCAATAAAATTTAATGAGAGAGGAGGGAAAATAGATTGCCCTTATCTTTATAGAAAGGGTTTGTAAAACTTAAGGATTAAAGACATAGAAAAAATTTTTGGAAAGGTTTCAATATTAGGACCTTTAAATCAATAAATAGTTAAATATACTGTTCCAAATTGATTCACAATGAGGAATGTATGAATGTACGTATTTTGTTATTCCAATATACTTACAATAAAATTCAGTGTTGACGGTGGATTGCATACCTGCAAAGGTAAATAAGGATTAATGAAATGGCTGTAAAAATCCTCTTCGGTATAGAAAAACTTTGAAACTAAACACAAATCGAACTCTTAGGTTGATTTTTTTGCTTAGAAAGTTGCGTAATGAAAGTAGAATATTTTTTTATCTTTAGTATCTATTCTTAGTTCTATTAATGTTCTTGCTGTTTTTTGAGGTTTTATATGGGTTGTCATGACCACTGACAATGCCTGTAACTAGTACTGTACTAATTTGGCACTGTTATAAGAATTGTAAAAAAAACTTGTTCCATTATTCGATCTCGAAAGTATTCTTCCAAAAACAAATTATAATTCACAGAACTGTCATACTTATGTTTAATTTTATTGTAAGTATAGTGATTCCAATATACTTACAGTAAAAATCAGTCTTGACGGTGGCTTTGCATACGTGCAAAGGTAAATAAGGATTAATGAAATGGCTGTAAAAGCATTATAAGCTATGCAAAGCCTTAAATGTGCAAATAAATGTTTTTCATTCAATTCCATTCAATTGAATTTTGATATGTCAGTTACACATTAATGACCCACTATTTTTTTTTGTGAACTCTCAGGCATGCAGGTTTCCTCACGATGTTTTCCTTCACCGTAACAGCAGGTGATATTTAATTTTTTATAAAGCGCACATAACTTTTTCACAAAGTCATTGGTGCGTGCCACTGGGATTCGAACCCGGATCCCTCGATTCGAGGTCGAATTCTAAGCCTTTTGCTTAAATCCTTATCCAAATATTTTTCGTTGTAACTAACGTGTTAAAGTTGTTTGGTTTTCGCAATGGACTTGGTGGTGGAAAGTTAACTGTGTTTCAAAAAGCTTTTGATATTAGTCAAATTAATTGGCAGAGCGAAGCCTGCCGGGTCAGCTAGTTGTGATATAAAAGGTTACATGTTCGAATAATAAACTTATCACTTGGACGCTGTAAGTACCGTGATGGAAGGAATGAGCTTCCAAAATCTTAATCTGAAGTTGTGAACAAACTTTTGTGCAGCTTTCTACAGATGAAAACTAAGACTTAGATCTAAATAGATCACGTACATGAAAGTTCCGTAATATATTTGAAAATTTGGTGCAATTATCGTTGCTGTTTGATGTATTCTGCATTCCATTTTTATTCCACGGGACGTCGGATCAAGGACGCTAACAAAATCGATTTGTTAGCGTCCTTGTCATTATAATGATCTCTTCATTATAATGATGACTTCGAATCGATTCGAATGACTGTGAATAATTGTTGAAATAATTCACATGATTAGTACTGGCACTTTTGGCTTCGCGTTGATTCCCAATGCATAAACGTTCTTGTTTTGTCTCAGTAGGTAGTAAAAAAGCAGCACGTTTGGTCTTTATATTAATGGGCTAACTTGTGTTATCTATTACGATACGAAACGATCTGTGGTTGAAAATAATCCCGAAGTTGGATCAGTGCAATTCGAAAGCCGTTCCTCATATCTTTTCAGTTCACTGGTTATAATTTTGTGGCATTGCACCGATCCCCGGGGCGAGAACTCGTCTGATTCCAACTTGCAAAATATTAACTTATTCCAGAGAATTCCATCCCGTCCCTGAAGACGAAACTTCGAGTCTCTTGATGTGAAAAGGTAACTTTTCTGTAAAGTTCAAGACTCAAAAAACCGTTGCAGATTTTTCTAGAACTTCTGGTTTTTTCTTTTTATTTCCACTTCATTGCTGAGGTTTGACAATGGAAAACTATCCGAAATAACGTCTATATCGAATAATGTATAGAAAAGAAATACTTATTCTCGAAGGTTCATGAATGTACTGAGATATTTACTATTGTACTTAGATTTAAGTTTCATTACTTTATAATACATTACAAATAATAAGGAAATAAGTGTTAAATTAAATTAAGTATGTAACTAAGTATGTAAAAATTGTATATAAAAATTGTTGTATGTAAAAATTAAATATCACCTGCTGTTACGGTGAAGGAAAACATCGTGAGGAAACCTGCATGCCTGAGAGTTCACAAAAAGAAAAATGTTCTCAAAGGTATGTGAAGTCCACCAACCCGCAGTAGGCCAGCGTGGTGGACTAAGGCCTACATCCCTCTCATTACGAGAAGGAGACCCGACCCTGTAGTGGGTCATTAATGGGTTACAGGCAATGTAACTAAGGAGACATAACATGTATTTGTATGCTTAAATAAGTAAATTAAATTAATCTAATAACGACTTCAATTTAGAAAAATATTCGCACCTTTTAGTTCAGTGGCGGTCCACCACAGATTAAAAAAAAAACTGAAGCAAAGTAGGGAAAATGAGGTAGTATTTTAATAAAGCTTCAATGGGAACCCCAACAGTACTAAGCTGTAAATCATTTCAAAGCCTCCGAAGCTCCCGACATAAGCCACACTCGCGAGATTTGAGGCTCGTCCGCCATTTGCATTTGCATTTGAATGCTTATTTAATATGGTACTTATATTAAAATTCATAATTATATCACACCCAAGCAGCGGTGGCGTGTAATTTATAATGCCATGAATAAACTTCCAAAATTTCATGACATCATTACTGCGGAATATGAAATGATAGAACTTTAATTTAAACGCTTTAATTTTTTATTGCTTTAAAGTATTTTTATACTGCAGTTTTAAAGCACATATAATTATTTAAAATCTATAAACGCAATCGTTACATTCTTCAACAATACCTCAAATACATAGCATCCATACTTAGTTAATACAATCGCGGAGAGGGCTGAAAATGTCTCCCTGTGGTACTCTAAAGTAAGCTCAAATTATCTTCCAAAGAAAACGTTTCAACGCTCAAGACAATACACAGTCCCTTTCCAATTCTTTCCGACGTCTTAACACTATCTGTAGGGATCAGACAATTCGCTAGGACTTAAGGCATTGGTAAGATTCAATCTACCATCAAGGTCTACAGTAACCGTAAATAAAGCCAGGTTTTAAAGATAAACAAAAAGGCCAAGTGACCAGCAGGGTCCAACATTAACTTTGACGAGAATTGTAAGGGAGAGAAATAAAATAAAAGTTCCTTCGCGATACAGGAAAGCCTTATTGATTTCGCATCCGAACTTCGGCCCCTAAGAACATTAGATGCGACGATATACATCGCCAATTGAGTGAATACGTGCGAGTAGGACCTGTTCTACTGATATAAAGAAACTACAGAGTCATCTCGTAGGATGTTTTTTACGTATTTTACACATTTAAATTATTAGACTTTTATTATTTGTCTGTTATTTGTATGAAAGTGAGTTAAATATTTCAGAATTTTTTACTTTTTAGGCTATAATATCAAACCTGTTGAAGTTTTTATGCATTTTTTGATTTATTATTGAAGCTACAAATGTTAAGTACTCCAAAATAATAAAAAAAAAACAATATTATCGACCAGTTTTTTTAGTATGGCACTTTAGTTAGCCTGAACGTGACTTTTAATTAAATTCATTTGAACTCAAATATCTTGAAAACCGTTGGATTTTGGATAAAGCTTCACATGGCTTAAATGAGGAACGTCAGTAGGTTCGCAGAATCACTTGAAACTTCGTAAGAATGGTGCCTAAGTGTTACGAAATACATCTGTTTTTGTTTCATTCAAAAATTCGAAATAGTTTTAAAGATATAGACATTTGAAGTTGAACAAAAATTCAAATGTCCGTGAAAGCGCGCGCTTTGCGTGTGACGTAGCTAGGCTACTAGCGGGTGCCCACCTGCACCTCGCGGTGCCTCGCGCGCTTGCCAGTTCGCCACGAACACGTACTGACTGACTGATACCTACCGTGAGTAGGTAACGAGTTCGTCTCCCGACCGATTTTAGTAGTAAGGTATTCAATTTTAAACATGGAAGAAGGCTTTCAAAAAGGACAAACAAATAACTTGCCTAGAGTTGACGGTTTAATGGTGGTTCGATATTTATCGAATAATGCTGATTTCGTTGCCGCTGAAATGCGAGGAGTAAAAATAAGTATAAATCCAATTTGTATATCACGTGATATTTATTTATTTTTTCCCATTTCACGCGTCACAATAATACTGTATGAGCAAATAGGTACGTAAGTAATTTTGTAGGTAAGTTATGTTCGAAACATAGTTAAGCACTGTACCTGCTATGGTACCTCCCAAACTCTTTTCTCTAACAAAATGTAACCTAGTAACGATATGTATTAACACAAGATTTGACACCTATATTTACGATCTTATAAATTGTATTTTGGAACTTTGTCAGGGGTTCTAAACATTTCATAGAATAGTATAATTTTTTTAATCTGTGTTAAATTTAAGTAAACTACTTACCTATTTATTTATTTTTTTAGATCAGCGAGAGATAGTTATATATTAGTTATATATATACTAAGGCTCAAGCTCAGTCTAATATGTGGTTCGAGATGCGTTACGGGCGCATTACGGCTTCAAAAATGCACGAAGCATCACAGTGCAAAACAAAGGACGGCTCCCTAGTCGAAACTGTATTTGGAGCCTTAAAATTTAAGGAAACTGCAGCTATCAAGCGAGGGAAAATACTAGAGAGTGATGTTAGTAAAGTAGTTTCTGAAGTAAAAAAAATAAAAATTGAACAGAGTATATTTTTTAAATTTCAAATCACGAGCACCATCAAACTCCCAAGTTTCGATTACTGGTAAATATTCAACCATTTTTTTTGCTGAGGGCAATACTCCCTGGAAACTCTTGGCAAGGCACATTGCTATACATTCATGATTTTCAATACATAATATCATCAGGAATACGTCGATTTCCGAATTTAAATTTGTATTTTTAGGTATCTTTACCTTGCATACTTTTGTAGTAAAACATGCATTACTTACTAAAGGTTTAGAACCTCTGGAACGTTTACTTTTACTTAAGTAAAAATTTTTTTTACTTACCGCTAAGCCAAATATTGAAATGCAATACCAAAGGTTTCAAACCCCTGACATAACCTATTAAAACATTACCTATGCGTATATTTTCTCACGTCATGTATCTACAAAATAAATATAACATGAATACCTATTACTTACATCAAAGTAATCTTCACAACAATAAACACCACTTTTGATGCTGGGCGGATTATCTCTTTTAATAGCTCGCATCCATTTTTTTCGCATTTTGAGCTCAAATGGCACTTTGAAAAACAACTTTTCTGGCGATCTGACTGTTGTCGACACACATTTCGGGACTATACACCATTTGTAAGTCTTTGAATTTGACATAATTATCTGTTGTTGTACCGTAATTGTTATTTTAAAGAAAAAATGCGTAGGAGCAGCGTGTCGCGTGCGTGCCGCGGCCGACGAACAGCAGGAACGGCAACAGGAACAGGGCAACAGCTGAGCGAGTCGGGGGCAGGAGATGCGGCGCGAAGCGATTCATACCTTATGACGTCACACAAGCGAGTGCGGTCGAGCGTTTCTAGGCTATTTAAGCCTACTTTATAACATTAATATCTCGAAAACTACTTATCGTATCGAAGTAATTCTTTCGATGACTTTTATCTTATTTTATAGACTGTATGATAAAATAAAAAGTAAAAAACACTGTTGTTCTTCATTATTGGTTTTGAGCTCATCTACACGCCCTTAGTGGGAATACGTCAAATAACAAATCATCCTGTATATGTATGTGTATGTTTCGTTAATTGAAATAGAACTTTGAGAATAATATGGAGAAATGATATTTTTCTCAGACACGTTCACCAAATTACAGTTAATCAATTTCGTATTTTTAGAAGTCATCCAACTAAGTGAAAGAATACTAAAAGCTGTAAACTTACCTACCAGTAAATGTTTGTTTGAGAAAGTCTAAATTGATTATTTCATCGTAACCTATAACCTTGTCAAAGTGAAACAAGTACCTAAAACAAGATCGCAAACAGGGGAAATAGAAATAAGGGAAATTAGATTAGTAGGAGAACTTTGACTGAGTTTGTTTGTCGTGGATGGATAATCATAGAAATAGGAAGAAGTTAGATCGGAGATGTGGGCAGGCGTACTCCTAGATTCTGCTGAATTGAACACATAATATAATCTCATTCTATCACTCATCGCGACTATCAGTGCGAATGGTAGAGTGAGTTTGGAGCGTGAATAGATTCTTAACAAATGTGTTAATATTGCCGTTCTTTTTATTTCTATTTCTATGGGGAGCGGAGCTTATGGCATTTTGTTTGGGAAGTTTCTTTGAAGTCGGCTCCTTGCTCCAAGCTTATTATTGTGTATGAATGTTAGGTTGATGAACTCTATCTCTGTTAGATATAGAGTTTTATGTATTATTGAACCTACATCCTAAATCTATGCAATTTTGAAACTTTTGATTACTTTGCGTAAAAAAAATGTATTTGTGTGTTGTTTGATGTTTTTCCTAACATTAATAGGATGTTAGTGATTATTTATTTTTACAGACCAGGCAAAACAGAAAACGGACGGTAGAACTAATGGTAGATAAAAAAGACTATCCTGAGCCCTGATTCTGTATGACCATTCACACTCGTATCGCGGCAATGTCGTGTCTTACCCGTGATAAAGTCAAAAAAGGCTTAAAAGTCAAATATCGTGACAATCTATTGTGTGCCTTATGGAAAAGACATTAAGGTTCCTTGATGAAATGACGTGCGGTTTGATGTCACACGATATCGGCACGAAATCTTTTAGGACTTAGTGAATCAGGGCCTTATTCATCATTAGAACAGTCCCAAGGTGCTACCGTTAGGCATAAGTAAAGCAGTCATCATCTAAAGATCTGCATCTGAAAATAAAATAAATGCAACTAGATGATACAGCTATGAATTTGAAGCGTTTAAAATTGTGAAATTCTTCTTTAAAATAATATTAAAACACAAACTGGTCTTTAAAATAATTTTAAAATTTATAGACAAATAAACTCTGGTCAGGCTGAGCACACGAAATTTATATAAAAATAAATATTAAGCTACGAATCGGGAACAGAAAACAAAATATATTTAAATAGCCGCCATTCGGTTTTATTGGTACTCCATTGCATCGCAGTTTTCAAAATGGCCGCAAGTGTTAACGGTTTCAAAATAACATTACAGTGCATTGCGAAAATTTTAAGACAAAGCACAAAATGTTATAAAAGTTTGTTAAGTTTGTTGTGTGAAAGAATGTTTGTTATTCTTTTATGCAAAGTAGCTGAAGGATTTTGAATGAAATTCGGAACATACTCGTGGATAGTTTATGATATGGCACAGATTGCCAAAACGTGGTTGCCATTCGAGGACCTTTTTTCCCCATCGGTTGTCAGTCCTGCGAACGATGTGGTCGGTCATTGCCACTTTAATTTGCAAACTTTGAGAGCTATGGTGGTCATTTCGTCCTTATACGGATTTAGTCGCCTTAATATCCTGAGAGTTCACAATTTTTTTTTTCTCAAAGGTATGTGAAGTCCACCAACCCGCAATAGGCCAGCGTGGTGGACGGCGGCCTACATCCTTTGTTGTATCCTACATTGTTAGAGGAGACCCGACCCTGTAGTGGGTCATTAATGGGTTACTGACAATATTACTCTAACGTCGTGTTGTTTGATTATTTCAGCCAATAATTAGACCGATGGCCTTGAAACACCAAAATCCAGTACCAAAATAAAACATAAATAACAATATCACTCAATAGGATGAGCCCACTACCTTATTCGAAATCTGTGTTCTCCACTAGAGGTCCCAGTACAAAATGAACACTAAACAAAACTCAAGCGATTTTAGACTCTATGCCGCTGTAATAAAGCTGTTTGCAGCAGAAGAAATAATGTGGTCCGCATAAAAATCCGCTTAGGAGTAACGCCGGTCCAATTTTGAAATGGTTTTGGCGCGAACGGTAAGAGATTTTGAGCTTTTTCTATTCAATGTTATAGTTCTCGATTGGGATTGGGAATAAATGTTAGTGTTGAAGAAATGCGATAGAAATAAAAAAGGATATGATTAAAGTATAGAAAATGTGATAGGTTTCGTAACAGAATTGTGACTATAAGGGTTCCGTTACTGAAAGGTATAATGACTGTGTTCCTGACACTTGATATTTGACATTTGTTTTGTTTTAAAAGCAATTTTTAAGCGGATTTTTTGCGGTGGTGGATTATTACTCATACCAGAGTCTACCTGCCCACAAAATTTTAGCCTCGCTGAATAAACAGACAAGAAACAAACCGCACACATAACTAAATGCGTGTATTCTGAATACCAACCACATCCACATATACGCGCATACATAGAGATACACACGCTCACACGCACTCATGCAAGCACGGACGCACGAACGCGGACATGCACAGACGTGCGCACGCACACACACTTATACTTGCACGCACACACGATCACCTGTACAAGCACTTACACGTACACACGCAAGGAGGCACGACGAACGAACGCACGCACTCAACCACGCACACACACACACACACACGCGCGCGCACACACACACTCGCACAGCGAATCGCGAAAAAAAAAAGAATCTGCATGCGTTAGTTCTCCATAGTGTTCTTAAAAGCACACACGTACAAACGCGACTTTCATCGGCATAGTGAAATTGTCGAGTGAAAATCCCATTAAAATGTACAAAAGAGCAAGTGATCTAAACTTTCGCACTCCAATCGAAAAGTCCATATTGTGAGACAAATTGAAAAGATCACAAACAAAACACAGGAGTCAGCAGCACTTTAAGTGCTTTTAACAAAAACAACGAGTTCCAGCTGAAAAGTAGTTTTGTTTCTAAGCCAGCGCCAGTTGCGAGCGGTCCAAGGTGTGAGTGGTTAGCGTGTTGAACCATTATTTTGACCGCCACGTCATGTTACGTAAGTGATGTCATGCCATAACACGATTGCATACATGTCGTTAATAACAAAAATGGACGTAAATAAATAACACCGTAAACGTAGGTTAGGCCACACTCGCTAATTAATAAATAAATAAATAACGCTTCACACTCATAGCCCCACACTAGGATTCCCTGTGTCGTGGGTGCCATGGAAACACACAAGACAAGAACACAACACACCCAGACCAGAAACAGAAATTTAAACTCATCATTCAAATCCCTGCTCTGCTGGAAATCGAACCCAGGACCCTCCGCGCGGTGCACCGGCATCTTAACCACTGCGCCACTCAGGTCGTTACCTGTGCTATTTGGAGAAATCTGTAGCGGCGCGATACCTACAGAAAAATGAGCGCGCAACTCACATGAAATGCTGACCACGCATCACGACGCAAGCAGCGAATGTTGTAAACAATAGAACACGTCACACGCGTCACACCGAACTGGCCAATCGGAAGACGTATCCTCAAACACGCTATTATATTTCCATAGAATCTCTGCATATATACAAATGGTCCGAAGTTAGCAATCGGACCGCGATCCCCAGGCAGTGTCATCGTATTTTAGACTGTTAAAATCCCACAGTGTTCTGTTTCAGGTTTGGTATTTCAGCGTTGACTTCGACATTTTTGTGATGCCCCGAGAGTCACAACTGGTGTTCCACAGTTGAATATGAGCTCCAGTTGGGATCGAGCTGAGGTTTCTTCATAGTATCTTATGTACTCATGGGAGTATCAAGCGCGCCGCATTCTTCTCACAAAACGGAACTTAATAATTACCTAGCTTTCTTCCACCGCGAAACGCTCGTCGATTAAACTATACGCCAAGATTCGAACGTGCAGTAACCATGACAACTGGTGACCGAAGACAATGTAACAGTTTAGATCGAGGCTGAACTCTTGAATCCAACACTAGACAGGCGGTAAGAAGTTTCTAGTCAGATATACGTTTAACTATTGCTGCTATAAATCGTATCGGGCCACGTACAATTTCAGTTTGAACTCGGGAAATCGAAAATAAGTTGGACTGTCGAAATATTAATCTCTTCTATATTATTACGTCTGACGGGGGTTCGTCACCAGTGGGTCTTGACTTGACAATTGACATCGTGGCAGTACCGAAATAATACTTGCAAAAACTTTGGTTTACACTTTAATTAATTGTTCTCAAACTTAGAACACAAAATAATCTAGAATGCCTAAGATCTCAATTAGGAACGTGGGAAGTTTAGTGCGGAGTAATAACCTGACAGTCCGCCGTCAAATCCGCCATTGTGCTTCACGCCTCAATCCTCCCAGGTTAGCCAACCTAACTGACTGGTGTACCAACACTCAAAAACTACTTCAATATTGCCATCACTCCGCACTAACCATCCCCAAGTCATTACCTACTTGACGTTCCTCAAGCGAAGTATAGATGGCGTTCATGTGCTTTGACACTTCTACATGTCTATAAAAAATAATTTTAAAAAATTGAACCAACTTCAAAAAAGTATGTAAGGAGTATTTTTATCAATTCAAGCTTCAAATGTTTGGTAATATTTTCTCACCCAGAGCTCTGCTAAGGCGTATTCCCATTACTGTGAGGGCATTCGATCCCATTTACCTCGTAAAGTACCTTTATAGCGCGTTTGATTAGTATAAGCTTATTGAAGTATGAATTTCAATGGTCTATAAAGCGTTTTGCCGGTATTTGATACTTTATTGCTCCGGATAGCGATTCAAAGGGTCGGAATTCAAATAATAAATTGGACGTTCTTGGTTAATCCCGGTAAATAGGCAGGCTGAAAGGATTTTGTGAAATTGATCATTATTGAGTACCAAAGAACATTTGTGTAAATAAAATTTTTATTCAAATTTAGTAAACAGGCAGGTAAACTCTCGCCATGCAGGTTTCTTCGCGATGTTTTCTCCGACACAGCAAGTGATGTATAGTTTTATAAAGCGCACATAACTTTTTTTAAGAAAATTGGTACGTGCCCCTGGCATTTGAACCTGAACTACTCGACTAAGGGCTCCCACACAAAATTGCGATGCAATGCGATGCGATGCCGCATCGCAGGAAACTGCGATACGATTTTGTGCGGCAAACCGTTTGGTAGGACTTATACCTTCAAGTGTAGTCAGCCGATAACGGAACTAGTTCCGAAATGTCAATGAACCGTTCCAGGTTCAATCCATTACAAGACATGATTTGCGCATCTTTAACTAAAAGTCTTTTAAAAGGGGCGTCAACTAGCATGACGTAATATCGCAGAAATTCTCGATGCGAATGGGGTCTGACGTTCTTGCGGTACATTCGTGCGAGTTCGCAGATATTTGCGATATGATGCGAGTTCGCAGTTTTGTGTGGGATCCCTAAGGCCGAATTATTAACTACTGGGCTATAGCTGCTTCCTTATTGAATAAAAATCGATTGAATAAAAATTTTTTTAACGCGCGTATGATTTATTTACGTACTCCTCAATAAAAAGATACATAGATACATACTAAGCTAATAGAAGTGCGTTAAATAACCTCCTCCTTTTTTGAAGTCGGTAAAAAACAAACCCCTTTTGACGATTGAACGGGAAATCAAGAGAAGTGATTGTCAGTTTTCAAAGAAGCCTGCAATTGGCTACTAAGCCGGGAACCGAAGCTCAATCTATCAGCAAGCTTGTTACTTACTCTTTGTAAATATCTGGGGTACAAAGATAAAAGTCTTTGTTAAAAAATCGCTAACTACCGAAAAAATGGTGAGTTAGAGATGGAATACTGGTGATTTTAGGTACTCCTACGTCAAGCTTGACGTCAACTAGGAAAGAAAGAAAGCATATTCAGTAGATCTGAGAATCGGCTACTATCTATGTTTCATACCCCAGTGATAAGGGTTGTCCACCCCTAACATTTTTATTTTATTTTATGTACAATTTTTTTACTTTTTAACAATGTGGCATTAAAAATACTTGCTTAGTTCTCAACCTTCTGTCACCAACACCTATTTTTAATAGTCATCTGAGTAATTAAATAATTTTCATCCCGCTCGATAACTTACATATATTATACTAGCTGACCCAGCAGGCTTCGCTCTGCCAATGAATTTTTTTTTATTTTTTTTATTTTTATTTAATAGCCTATGTTACTCAGGCTGAATGTAGCTTGCCAATGGTGAAAGAATTTTTGAAATCGGCCCAGTAGTTTTTGAGTTTATTCGTTACAAACATACAAAAATACAAATGTTTCCTCTTTATAATATTAGTATAGATGGGAAAACAACGTTTGCGTGGTCAGCTAGTGTTTTTATAATTTCCTTGCATAGCTTTCCGACCCCCAAAACGATTCAACTAACGCAAGCTAGATACAAATATTAAAAAAAAAAAAAACATACAGACGAATTGAGAACCTCCTCCTTTTTTGAAGTCGGTTAAAAAGTAGATAGCCCTGACTAGACTAGACATTGACATGTCAAACAGAGAATCTCAACTGTTATGTTCTGGGCAGGTGGTACTCCCTAAATATTGGCATATGCATAAAGTCGGGGTTTTAATAGCAGATTCTGCTGAAAAGGGTCCGCCCCAGTTTTTCGCCTGATGGGTTCGAGGTGTTTGGTTCAAGTTGTAGTGTGACAGTGGGTTTTAGTGAAAACATTGTAATTTGATAAGTTGTTTTCGATTTTTTTATGCTTTTATATATGGTTATGCTTCTTATTCTAAACACTTAATTGTTATGCCAAGCAGTGTATTATGAAGTAATAAATAAAAACAAAAGATCGTGTTTAAAGTATTTTAGTTGAATGTAATTAAGTAATGTATGAATTTAATTTGTTAGTTTTATCTACTTAAAACTTAATATTTGCATGCAGCGGTGATAGCCCAGTGGCTTAGAATTCGACCTCGAATCGAGGGGTCCGGGTTCGAATCCCAGTGGCATGCACCAATGGCTTTGTAATAAAAGTTATGTGCGATTTATAAAATTAAATATCACCTGCTGTTACGGTGAAGGAAAAACATCGTGAGGAAACCTGCATGCCTGAGAGTTCACAAAAAAAAATGTTCTCAAAGGCATGTGAAGTCCACCAACGCGCAGTAGACCGGCGTGGTGGACGGCGGCCCACATCCCTCTCATTGCGAAAGAAGACCCGACCCAGTAGTGGGTCATTAATGGGTTACTGACAAGACAGCATGACAAAATTGTTAAAAAAAAGGTTTAACATTCCTCGATTCTAATCTTATCAACATTTTGACAATGATATTTTTTTGTTAACATTTTTGTCACCTTATAAACTTGACGATAAGTATGGAATACCCGCTGATCGCTGTTACCTTGCAGCGCACTATTACAGCATATTATTACGTAGGTATAGAGCCGTCCCTTGCTGTGACTTTCTAACATAATTTTAGATTTTCACGAACTGTTGACCACCGGAGACCGGAGATGAGCTGCGGGATGACTGGACGTCAGAATTGCCAACTATTATTTTTGAATTTGAAGAAAAATTTACTGTTATAAATGCGAAAGTTAGCGAGAATGGATGGATGTTTGTTACACTTTCACGTAGAAATGGCTGATCAGATTTGGATGAAATTTGGTACACATGTAGAGTAACACCTGGCGCGGGCATAGTCTACTTATATAATACTAGCTTTTGCATGCGACTTCGTCCGTGTGGATCTAAAAATCAGAAGGGACAATCAACAAGAAATTCATATCGGAAGGGACAATTAATTTGCAATAATGAGATTAAGATTATGAAATTCTCCCATATTTTAAGTAAAACCAAATTACATTCAGTGTTTTACGCTCAAAAATATTACTCTGAGTACTACACACAAAAGAATAATACCTATCAAAAACTTGGAATAAGTGTTTGAATAAAACCTCTGGTGTTGCACGTGTAGGTTTCAGAGAACACAGTTGAGTTCGAAGAACAGAGTTTCCACTTATTCTAGGAACGCTCTAGGTCTTGTTCTCAATCAATTTGAGTGACTAGTTTAAATAGGTACTTACTATCAAACTACAGCCGTATCATTTTCCAATTAAGACGAAACTATTGTAACTAGATGTTCACGTTCTAACGCTATGCAAACGTCTAATGCCTCACGGAATTCAAGCCCAATTATGAACTGAAACTAGATTATTCATGCCACAGACGTTTCTAGAATTATCATAATTTGTTGCTTAAACTGGTGGAAAGTTGAACAAGACGTGAAGATTAATGTGTCGGACGAAAGTTAGTACAGCATCTTTTTCATGTCTCGTATTTCAGTTAGGTAGATGTAGATGTCGGAACTTTATTTGAGACGAATATCTTAGTCGAGTGTGTAGCAACGTATTCACAAACGAAAACGGTAGAATTTCTATTTTGTTAGTCGGACGTCACTACTATACGATTCACGTCACTGGGCGAAGATGTATAGAAAAAATACGATATTATCTGTGTGTACTATGTGTACCAGTGGCATTGCTAAAACTCAGACTAAGGGTACAGCTCCATAGTACCTACCCTGTGTTTAAATTTTGTCGTGCTGTTTGGTCGATCGGTTATAACAGCCAAGGCCGTAGGCGAAATTTTTGTCATGTCATAATGCTGTGGTCAAAACACCTTACTGTTAATTAACCCAGACAATTCATTAATAAATATATCGTTAATGGATACCAATGAAATACGCTTATCCCTTAATTATGGATATGAAACGTAATTAAATAATCCTTTGATAATATCGTTATGTTTCGAATATTTAACGAGTGTACTTAACTAATTGATTGTGTTGGCTAATTACTCGTAAGTCATTACTAAACCATGTTATATAGTTGGAAGGTCTTAAAAAGATTCAGTTTTATTTTGACCACCAATCAGTGAACTTAAAAAACCAGTTAGAATTTGTTTTTATGAAAATAGGTTGTTTGAAAATAATTTAATTACTATATTTTTGAATCAAAAGTTAAAAATTAGAATTTTTGGACTTGTTTGTATTTTAAAGTGTAAGCATGTCGTTAGTGCCGAAAAGGGAACCATCTTGCCGCTGTGAATTTGTAAGTATTTTTAAATAATTTACTTTATTACAAATTTTAAAATTACATCGAATCAGAATTAGAATTAAAAAAGCCGTATCATAATTACTTTATTACTTTAAGAGCTACGGTGACATAAAGGAACAGACAGAAACGTATTACTATGTATGTTAATCATAATAAGCCCGCTTTTTATTTATGCATTTAAATGCGCTTAAGAATTCTATCCATGATATGACTTCAAATTTTAGAATTTGTTAAACATGGGAATTAAAAATCTTATTCGATTATTTAGGTTATAAACTATCTGTTTGCAAAATTTTATCAAAATCCGCGCAGCTGTACTCTCTAACAAATACACATTAATAAATATCGGAATTTAACTTACATACATACAGTCATACATACCTCAAAAATGAATACAATTGTCAAAGTATTTGTATAATTAACGTGAACTATTAGTATAGGAAGATGTCAGACTGACATTTGACATAGATACTAATGACTGACGTTTACCGTATGAATACTTTAACTACAGTGTTTAAACTGACGTAAATGACGTTTGTCTCATATATTAGCTTTTTTAGGAATACAAAGGTTCCTTTTTTTCTACAGGTCCATCGTTGGCTAGATGCTCACGAAAAATACTTTATTAAGCAACCCATGCTCATCACACACTCACCGGACCGTACATTTGGGCCCAGCCAAGTCAACAACTACTCGTACTACAGCAAGCCCATGCCATTTGCTACCAAGACAGTGACGCTCCCGTATATTGTGAACGCACCCCATCGGGTGTCTCCTATGAAGCCTATGTATAGATCTTTTAGGGTTTGATTTAAAAGTGTTTTAAAAGTGAATAATAATATAAGCAATTACAGTTATCTAAGTGTTTTATTTCGAGTTTTATTTAAGGTACCTACCGGAAATCAATAATAACAGACTAAATCTATAAAATACCTAAATACAATTTTTGTGAGACTAAGAATAAGAATATGAGTATATTCTATGTGTACAAAACAAATATTTATTAGAAATACAAGTCCAAAGCTAGACGTTGCGTTTCCAAAAATTTCAATTGTGTACTAAGTATGTCATTCTAAAATGAAATTCAAAATCCTCCGAGCACTATACCTCAGCGAAAGAAAGCAAAAAATGTGAAATAGCACTTACAACAAAAAACGCATGAAATAATATGAATCCAACGCGAAGTAAGCAAAAAATGTGAAATGGCACTTACAACAAAAAACGCATGAAATAATATGAATCCAACGCGAAGTAACAAACATTCCCAAAGAGCAACGAGGAAAAATCGCGCGTGCAACACGAAAATATTATATTAATTTTTAAATCACAAAATGGCATATCTCTTAAAGAGAATTTCGTAATAACTCCATACTCAGCATATTCTAGATCTAGATTAAAATTTAAACTGACTTTAACAAATTCTACTCTCTTTGAATTTATACTCCAAATTTGAATTTAATTTCGAAAATGGAAATTATGCGTTATTCGCTGGAAATTTTGAAAGACAAAGATAGTACAGATTGCGGGCTGATGCAAATTGCATTACAAAGCACCCTTCTACAAAAGCAAAAATAAGTTAAGAAGCAATTTACAAATTTAAATATTTTGTTTTTTTAAAGTAATCGTTTTATTTTTTTAAGTAAAGGTTACGGACCACACTTTTCTCCGATTTTCTTGACAAAAACCCATACAACTCGATAATCGATAATGTGTTATTATGTGGCTATAAGCCTTTATATTATTGCCTATATACCAAAATGACATAAAGATATGTCATTGTGGTACGAGTATATAAGCAATATTACTGCTAAGTTCCATCAAAACGCAATCTGTACTTTTTGCGTGAAAGAGTAACAAACGTCCATCCCTTCAAACTTTCGCATTTATAAATAAGAAAAATAAGGAACAATAGAAGAAATTCACATTCGTTAATTAGTATCAAAACTCTACTAAATGAATAATAGAGCAAGGTTGATTTAGTCGAACGAATCTAACGCTCTACATACACGTCAGAGTATCAACAATAATTAATAATATTTCCATTGCGAGCATTTGCTTCTCGAACAAACCACATGGAAGCCTTGGCTAGGGAAAAGGCAGATGACAAGCGAACTACAACGTCTGGAAAATTATATTATTTATTTATAGAGCGACTTTGTCAATTTTATTTAACATGAGACATAGTCCAGTCATTATCGACATTCGAAATCGAAAATTTAACTATAATTCCAAAAGTTTAACAAGGCAAAGCGCGAATCAATACAGTACTTTTTCGTGTAATGATTGTAATGTAATGACCATTGGTAATATTTAATTATTAATAGTAATTGAACTGTAGAACTATTAATAGTAAGAAAACTTAAAAATAATACAACTGACGTCTTATTCTAATTAGTTACCGACCGTGCTACCAACACGACAAAACTAAAGACAGGGCTCTGTATTAAGCTGCCTGTAAAAAAATGTATGCAATGACGTTAATGTAGGAGCAATTTTTGCGTGCGGCATACATAGCAATTATAATACGAGGTAACGCTTTAAACGTATTGTGTTATTTGATTGTGTCACAAAACACGTAATAAATAAATGGATATAAGCAGCAATACAAAGCATACATTTTCTCACTACTAGAAACGTGTTAACTAAGTGATACTACTCGTACTTAACACTACTACTAAAGATACTAATCGCGCAAGTGCAAATCGCCTTATCTGCTTATTCCAAGCCGTGTTCCAATTTGAAATTCAATTATTTTTATTAGCGCCAATGTTGGTACAATGGAGTTTGTATCGAATTGAGCTCCTTCCAGCCAATTTGTAAGTAAACTGACAAATATAATAACTCTGAAGCTTTGTATTGAATTTATCGCTGTAGGTTTGACGGAATATTATTTATTAGCGGAGCGTTACTTACAATACCTTACTCACTGATGTATACCTTTAATACACTTCACTCATGCTTGTAAAATGCGATAAAACACGTGTTGCGTGGATGACGTCACCTAGTCTTCGTCTTCGCCTTCGCCTTGGCGCAATGTAAATTGTCTTAAACGGAATAAGAATGCAAGCCTTAGTCCAGCACGCCGGCATATGGCGCGTTTGTGGACTTCACGTACCTTTGAGATTTTTTTTGTGAACTCTCAGGCATACACGTATCCTCATGATGTTTTCGTTTAAATTAAACCCTATAAAAACAGATAATATTCTTCGAATAAAACCATGGGATTAAACTCGTTTATTATTATTCATTAGGTCTCTAGTGCTTATTTCGAACTATTGGCGTCTGAAAGTCCCGAACTTGCTGGCCAACTTGGATTAAACCGTAGTCAAAGAGATGACCGTCCCTTTATACATCACGACACGATTGATCGTCGCTAATATTATTTAAATTCTATTTTTTTTAATAATTAAGCAAAAGAAGTGTTTACGTCAATAGGTTTAAATAGTAAATAGTAAGTACGACCCGCGGAATACTAAATGCTTGATACATGTATAAATAAAACTCTTGTAATTAAGAAACTGTTTTATTGCTGTTTATAAAGACGATGGTAACCTCTCAGTTACCTGACGTAACGACGAAACCTACGTGCTTGGGAGTTCTCTGTAATATTTTCATATAACTAGACCAATCATTCGCAATTGATCACAGGATCCACTCGGACCTATATTTATTTTTTGGCTTAAAATATGACAATATACACAAACAATGAAAGGAAAAAAAATAACAATACTTATTCTGGTACAAAGGTACCAACAGCTTATCTCTAACGAAGTTTCTGTTAGCAGATCCTACTCGTACATTTTTACGATAATATTTTTGTGAGAGGATACGTAACTTTGCAACGGCTTATAAATGGGTGATATAAAAACAACAACAACCAAAAAATCGTGCAGTATAAAGAGTGGAGTTAATCATCGCGCCTAGTTAGAAACAGTTGATTGGGGGCGAGTCGAGCGCTCTACCGTAGAGCAGCTTCACTGCGCGTTTAACAACGAATAAATCAATAAATAAATAAATAAATAACGCTTCACACTCATAGCCCCACACTAGGATACCCTGTGTCGTAGGTGCCATGGACACACACAAGACGAGAACACAACACACCCAGACCAGAAACAGAAATTCACATTCATCATTTAAACCTCTGCTCTGCTGGGAATCGAACCCAGGATCTTCCGCGCAGCGCACCGGTGTCATAACCACTGCGTCACTTGGGTCGTCAGAATAATAAATAGAATATCAGATAATAAACCATCTCTTATTTCTAAATTATATTGGGTCGTCAGAATAATAAATAGAATATCAGATAATAAACCATCTCTTATTTCTAAATTATATTTAACTGCACAACAAAAAAATAAGAATACATCACTACCTACGATGATAAATATTGAATAAGAGAAAGAAATGAAAACCAGAATCCTCTACGATCCTGAATGTAAAGTACTTTTCAGATTTAGGATGCCGTAGATGCAAGGACGTTTCCTTTAGTTCCAAGTATACTATCTCCGGTAACTAAGCATTTATTTACTTAGATACTTACTCAAAAAATCGTTCCCGTTGTAAGTTATCTGGAAAACGAGCGTGGTTTTGCAGTTTTACAGGTGCCCGACATTTCAAGGAGCGCGCGGCGACCCGATGTTTTATTCAGCGCCCGTTTATTCGCACTTCGCCAAATTAATTTTATTCGACATACATTTTTACGTCTGAATGCTATTTTCTTTACGCGCTATCTTTCACGTATGGTTTTGGTGAAGTTGTTAGCAATAGGCATGATGACTAATTTTCAAAAACTCTTCTATGATATTCAGAAGTTTCTATTATGTCTAAAATATATCATATTTTTGGAGAAAATTAAGGTTTTTGTGCAATAAAAGTGCATTTAAATTTTAAGTTTCAAATTCATTCCAAAACGCTCGCCCGTGTCATGGCGTCTGTCATTGCGCCACGGCTCAGTAAAAAATGCCAGATCGCGTATAATATGCTTACGAAAAAAATGACGTTTACTAAGACGTGACGTAAATTGACGTAATTCGATCTGATGGGTGTTTAAGCTATCATGGCGGATTGTTGTATTTTGTAGATTTATTTTAACAAATAAATTATTAATCTCGATATTAATAAGAGAATAAATACATGTTTCAAAATCTTTGAATCCTATTTCATTAATGTCATCATGCCCATTGGATATTTACAGGACAAATTTTATTGTAGACCTTACGGATCTCGATCTGTGAAGCAGTTTTGTTCATTTTCGAAGACTTTAAGAACAGTGAGATTATCAAACGATATATTTGGTAGTATCCGTTAATGATAGCGGTAACCACACTATTACTTCAATCATTCCGCAACCAACAAGCTCAGAAAAACTTCTGAGAACGCTATTCAAATTACTCGCAGCAATAAACTACCGAGTGAATCCTTGACAAACGACACGGGGACGTAATTTGAACGGGATCCCGGGATCAACCGTAACCCCGGGATTGAGAGTAAGTCAGCCTTGGGAACTTCACCGGGTTACCGAATGGCTTGTAACTTAAACGGTAAAGATATTGAGATTTATTTCATTACCTTTCGCTCGCGAGTTCGTCCATCTTATAATTTAACCCCAAGGGGGATAAAATTGTCATATGTAAATCCAGATTATAATTTCACTGTACACCAAATTTCATCCAAAATTGTTCAGCAGGTTTTGCGTTAAACAGTAAAAACCTCCATCTAGATTGATGGATATTCCTAACAATCTTTGCCTTTTATAATAGCATTCGTAGTAGGAAGATCAGCAAGATACGTATACATCGGAATCCTGCAAAACTGATATTTTTTCATGCCTTTAAAAGGATGTTAAGTCCACCAACTCGTATTAGACCAGCGTGATAGTCTAAGACCTTCAACCGTTTTACTGTAAAAGGCAATCTGACATTTTTATTTTATTTTTTGGACAGTTTTTTTTATTTTTCAATAATGTGGCATCAAAAAATACATACAACCCTAAATTTCAACCCTTCTATCAACAACCCCTATTTTTTAATAGTCGATTTTTAACGCTCGATAACTTATATCGCAAAACAACGTTTGCGGGGTCAGCTGGTGTACTATAAAATTTGGTGCACAGGTAAGTTACAACCCAAACAAATAAATAGGTCACTTCTATCTCACACTCAATTCTGAAGTCCACGTGGATAAAGTCGCAGGCTGGGGCTAGTACGTCATGAAATATAGGTTAACTCACTTCGCATTTCCCCGTTAAATCGAGAGAAACAGATCGTAGTGTCAGATTGATATATAAGTGAACGTGTAGCTGTTCACTAATTGTAATGTACCCAGCTGAATCCGATGTGTCTCAGCCGAGCAAATATACGGCTCGCTGTTAATTAACTGACTACCAGCCGTATGTATAGTGCTATTACTGTGATATACAATGAATCATTTTGAGTAGAGGTGTTCAGTAATCCGCGTTAAGCCAGCGTGGTGGACTAAGGCCTACATTCTTTACTATTAAAACGTTAAACGCGCGCATAGCCCCACTGCTTAAATAAATCGTGAGTGATTGAAAAACGTTAAACCCTTATTGGAGGCCCTTTTTTGTGACGGAGGGGAAACCTTCAAAGGTACCCGAGAGCCGTGGGAGCGACTCCGGGTTATGTGGGATTCTTACCCACTAAAACCCCCTCGGTGGACTGCCTCTGCGCGTGTGGGGTCCGGGATCTCCAGTGGAACGCACCGGTGCCCCCTTCGTTGGAGGCCCTAAGGTTTGAAAACACCCGACATGAGTTGGCCAATAGCCCGTTTCTCTACCAATCCGCATTGGAGCAGCGTGGTGAAGTATGCTCCAGCCCTCCTATTGAGAGAGAGTGACCCGTGCCCATCAGTGGGCCATTGGCCTCTGGGTTTTTTGTTGTTTGTTTTAATTTTGCACCCAATTTTGAAAAGCAAAAAAGCAGTAACATCCGAAGGCAATTTGAATCGGTATACGATTTTTTTTTGTAATCAGTAGTTGATTTGTTTTAAAAATGAAATGGAACACTGGGTGTTACGGGTATTAAATTATAAAAATTCATATACAGGCAATGCTATAAAATAAATTGGACCATAACAATTGCTGGCAAAGGGTGGTAATACTACCCTTAATAAATTTTTAAAATTAAATTGACAATACGCCCCGGTAATTTAATATGTTTGTATTTTGCAGAACATCATTTTGTTTGTAGAATATTATATATTATTTTGTAGGAACATCAAAGGAACTAATAATAAATACTAACTTTTAATTAAGCTTTAACCCTTAAAAACAAATGGAAATTAAAATCTTTCAGATAAGTTATATTACTAACACTCAGTGTTACGTAGTATATATAGCAATAAAATATTGTATTAATTAAAGTTGAGTACGATTGAACAACGTAGCTTTACTGTTACTAATATAAAAACAATTCTTGTTTCAATTATGACAGTAAGTATTTAATAAGCTTTTTACTGGATTAAGTATTAAAAAATATGCAGGTGAAACTGAAAAATCAACTAGTCTTTTATATAATTTGACGGTTCGTTCATAAAATAAAATACAATGGTGGTATTTTAATAGTCATTCTATTCTTTACCTAGGAATTTAGAGAGCTAGTCCTAGGTACTGTGGTCACTGTATACAATAATTAAACTTTTCAAACTATCGCTAAATATACTCAAAAGGATCTTCTAATAAACGGAAAAACTCATCTTAAAAGCGTTTTAAAAAGCGTTCTCTCAAAGGAACGAATAAAATAATGGCTCTGTTCCGTTCGCGTACTCAATGTCGGCTAACAGCTTATTACCAATTTAATTGCGTCTCTTTCGTTTCTTGTTTTGCTTTCTCACGCGTGTTTATTACATGCTTGGGCTAGCAAGTAGGTGGGGTCCCTGGCAAAGTTAGGTTGGAGGCACACTGAGAACGGCGAAGCTTACGAATGATGAAGACCGGAAGCTAAGGACGAATATCATAAACTCAAACTCAATCTCCAAGTCTTTTATTCATTGTCAGGTACAAGTTGTGAACACTTAATGAATGTCATACATGATAGAATATTATAAAATATATCTTACATCCGCTTTCGGTGTCCCTCAGGCTATCGTAGACCGGCCAGTACCCTTAGTCTGAGTTTTAGCAGTTCCGAAACGAAACGCACACATACACAGGTTACCAGACGAAAATGCACAGTGTAATAACCAACAGAGGAAAAAGATTTTTAGAAGAGTAAAAAATTAATAAAGCATTAGATAAATTATTCCAAAAATTGCTTTATTTTTAATTAACACTCTTTTAATGTTTAATAATACTAATGAAACATAATAAGCGTGAATTGGTCGTAATGCACTGTAAAATTTCGAACTAATATTATCCCGTAGATATAAAATATTTGTTAGTATTATAATGTCTAACGATAAGTATTCATATCTTTCACTCCGTACAAAAAATTAATTTAAATTTTTTTAACTCCTCTAAAAATCTTTTACCTCTATTTGTTATTACACTGTGGACTCCTGTGTAGTAAGCTGTGTATGAATTACGTATCTATCTGAAACGAAACGCACAAACGTTTCGTTTCTGTATCGCTAAAACTCAGACTAAGGGTACAGGAGAAAAAAGCGGGCGGTAAAGCTCCCAGCACTCACAACAAATATTGTTCCTCCCGCTATACCTCCAACTGAAACGCTTTTCGGATCCGCTGCCACAGGAATTCATGTAATTGGATGAACACGACGCACGGCAACGGCACGGTTATCCCAGGCACTAGGGCTCACTTGCAAAAAAATTATACGAAATTATTATCTATGGTTGGCTAAAATCATTGAAATTAAGTACGAGGGCAAACATTCCTTTGTAATGGAAACGAATATTCTGTAGGCGTTTACAGTGAAACGAATCCATTAAAGACTTATTTTAACTCGTGCGTAACTGCATAACTACTGTTACTGTTACAGTTGTGTTTACACTAACAAACAGTCGAATGAAAAACCATATCGTAGTGATCTTCCCCATCGGTTACCGGTTCTTCAAAGTGTCTATTTGCTTTCACTTATTCATTAAATTGTATCTATTCCTAGCGTTTATGTTTTTATTTGGAATTTATGCCCTATTTAATAGGGTGATGTCTTCTTTAACCAGACTATTAAAGATTACAAGCCTATTACAAAATTCTCGGAATAATGCATGGATGGTTCGCAATTTCAATGTAAATTATGTTTATAGATAAATAATTATAAACAGGAATGTAGTAAAGCGCGTATAAATAACTAAATAAATTAATTAAAACTGTGTCGAGAGTTTTTTCCTCCGGCTTTTTCTCTCTTTGCCCAGTAATGGGTGGCACATTGCATAGCCGATGAGTTCGAATAGGTAAAATATTAAAATAAACAAATAATTTGGACTGCTGAACAAAATAATAAATAAATAAATATAATTTAGCAATAATTGCCATGAAATATAAAATTAAGTTTTAGTTATATAAGACATAATTATTGTATGCCCGCATAGGGTAGACTGTTCTAAACTTATTATAAATTTTTGTAACATCTTTCTCATGTAACAGTCAACAATAAACGTATTCTTTTCTTTTCTTTTCTCTTCATTTGACACGACTTAGTTGGAGAACCACCGAAGGGAACGAAGTCACGTGCCGAAGTTAGCGGCGGCAGAAGTTGATAAAACTCGGCACTGAGTTCAGAAGTGCGCAACTTCAGTGTCTTCAGTAAAGTTAATCAACAGAATTTTTGACCCGATTAGTATAGTGCGTTCTCCTTTCCTTCTCAATAAAATATGGTTTAGTAGACGTGATCGGTAATTACTTAGATCGTATGTAGGACCTTATAAAATTAAATATCACCTGCTGTTACGGTGAAGGATAACATCGTGAGGAAACCTGCATGCCTGAGAGTTCACAAAAAAATGTTCTCAAAGGCATGTGAAGTCCACCAACCCGCAGTAGGCCAGCGTGGTGGACGGCGGCCTACATCCCTCTCATTGTGAGAGGAGACCCGACCCTGTAGCGGGTCATTAATGGGTACTGACATGACATGCAGGATCTGAGGACTGTTGAATATATAATTTAAATATGTTGCTGTTGCCTCACATTATGGTCAGAGTATAGACAATTATCTATGCACATTAGATGTCTATGTTGTCTCTGCTCGTTCTTCCTTTTTACTCTTGCTGTCAAGACTGAATCGAAATGGCTGTATCATTTGCATTATTTATAATAAAAGTAATTTAATAGTGAAATCTTGTTTAAATTACAACAAGGACGATGATGATTGATTAGATGTTCGCCTCAAATAAAGTAATCCCGGCTACCATACCTCCGCAGCTGAAACACTACATGAAAAACGTTAGGAAGAAATCGCTGCTTAGCGATAAGACTGCCAATTGAATTATGCCATTTTATTTGTTCATTGTATGTACCCACTAATGTACGAGTACTATTATAAGATATTTCAATTTATATCCAGTGCTTAGATACAATTTATTTCTTTATAGGAATACTTTTTATTTTTAAGGCCAACTATAAATTATGTTTTGGGTTAGACGTTTGTCGGGTTATGTTTTCCGGTTATAGTGCTCTCAAATAAATTGTGGAATAAATCTTTAATATGCGACGGTGCGTGATAGGATATGGCTTTACCCTTGATATAAAACCTGAATTTAAGTAACTTTCTTATAAGTATCGTTACATAACAGAAGGTACTATGTCAGAAAACTGAACCGTAACGAATGGGTCTATACCGTCTGACCTTAATAACTACAAAACGATTCATCGTAGCAACATGAATTTAGTGTCATTATTTAGCGTATATACGAGTAGTCAGCTTGCTGCTAAGATGATTGTATGGCTGATGTATTCCCACAGGACTATGACATGGGGTTCTTCAAGAAGGGCATAAAAAAAGCTCTCCTTCATAGCCGGAAATGCACTAGCGACTTATCTGGTGTTGCACGTGTCAGTAGGCGACGGTGACCACTTACCATCAGTTGGCCCGTCTGGCTGTTTGCTTGCTCCATTTATAAAAAAAAAAAGATTTTGAGTTTGCGTCAGGGCCGGTCGGGGAGACGGTAAACGACACCGATATGGACATTTCACGTTAAAACTAACGACCGACATAGCCCTACTAGATTTTTTTTGTGAACACATAGGCTTGCAGGTTTCCTCAGTGTTTTCCCTCACCGTAACAAATGATATTGCAAGTCCGTTTGTCCGTATAATAGTATAAAAAAACTTGAGTTTTTTTGTGTTTTACTCTGGGGTAGTACAAAGCCAAAGACATTTACAGTTTGCTAATCCAGCGAGTAATTGTAACTTAGTTCAAATAAAAGCTTGGATAAATAAAGCGCTAATCGCCTTAGCTAAATTAAACCTATTTGTATGCGCTGCCGTGAACTCAGATTATACCGAGAAAAACTAAGCGTACCTTTTATTTTTAATAGTCTTTTTAAATGTAGAGAATACTAACGTTTTTTTTTATATAATTTAGAGTGGATAAGCCAAAGTGGTCACTACGTGGACAATTACTATCTCATCTGAATGCAGAAATGTTAGAATTTTACAGTTAATAGGACTTGTATCCTCTTTCACACTAGTTCCCGAAGCCGAAGTGATCAGTACCGCTCACTACAAAGTACCTACCCGTAAAACATGAGCAACCTCGCAGCACTAGGTGGCTAACACCATAAAAAATAAATGGTTCCCCCCCCCCCCCCCCCCACCGCAAAGTTTTTACGCGGTTTGTTTTCGTAATCTTTACGATGCGCGTATTTTTATATAAAATTAACAAATTACCAAAAGTTGTAGTACACAAGTTGTTCCTTATGGTGTTAGCTACCTAGTGCTGCGAAGTAGCTCATGTTTTACGGATAACCCTGTATTCTTGTAAAGTGTGTTATCAAGGTTTTTTGAGAGGTTTTCTATTGGGAGCTTGAAAATATCCAACAATAGCACCTAGCCTGTAACTCGGAATAACGGAAGAACTCTCAGACGTCATTGACAGTGTTACTCCTGTTCCAAATTCTGTTACTATTAATCACAGGCGCGATGAGAGGGATAGAATGAGCTAATATAATAGAACCTAGAACCTAGAGCTACACCTACGCTGCCCATATAGCCGCTCTATCTTCTTCCTATTTTTTTGGTTATAACCGTGAACCTTCACGCGATATTTCAAAAAGCCATATTTTTTATGGATGGTAAATACCGTCTCGGCTTTAATATGTTACAGTTTATACTGCCACTAGTCTAGGGTCCCTTGGGAGCCCGTTTTTCACCTCCGTCAGAATGTGTCCCTTTCAGGAAGATAAGGCTCAGACAAGTTGGTAAACGTTTCGTAAAGTATTTTCAATTTTGCCGTATTGTGCCGTAAATAAACTGTGAGTAAGAATTATTTCAGCTACACATTATCTTCAGACTTTCTCATCCTATTATGAATGCAATTTCTGCGGAAGAACGGATGGATGTTTGCTACTCTTTCACGCAATAACGGCTGAATAGATTTGGATGAAATTTGGTGTGCACGTAGTTTATTACCTGAATTAACATATAGGTTATATTTTATCCCTCTTTCCACCAAAATATAAAATCCACGCGGACGAAACCGCGAGCACAGGCAAATTTAATAAAAAAAGGTCGCAGTCGCCAACAGGAATCAATTTACCGATCTACAATAAATCATTGTTACATACCAATAAAAATACGCACATACACACACAGGTCACACACACACTCGTAACCCTCAGTCCAACAAAAACGCTCCTCGTTAGGTAGCCCGTTCTTGCGTGAAAATTTTCCTTTCTTTTCGTTCTCCCTTTGAGATCCTTTGAGAGAATTTAGTCGTCAAAACGTATCCTTTCCCTAATTATCTTCGTTGAGATAGTGATCGACAAACGACTAATGATTCGTCGCAGACTTGAGCGATTGTTCGGGAAGGTTCTTCACGTGTTAAAGGACGATTCGTTGCGGACAGTTGCGTATCGAGGCTAAGTTATTACGAAACGACAATAGAACTGCCATGTTTCAACCTTGTATGGCCCACTGTTAGACACGGTCAATATAGATCAAAATGCTATACAGCGGTGATAGCCCAGTGGCTTAGAATTCGACCTCGAATCGAGGGGTCCAGTTCGAATCCCAGTGGCACGCACCAATGACTGTGAAAAAGTTATGTGCGCTTTATAAAATTTAATACCACCTGCTGTTACGGTGAAGGAAAACATCGTGAGGAAACCTGCATGCCTCTGAGTTCACAAAAAAATGTTCTCAAAGGCATGTGAAGTCCACCAACCCGCAGTAGGCAAGCGTGGTGGACTAAGGCCTACATCCCTCTCACTGTGAGAGGAGATCCAACCCTGTAGTGGGTCATTAATGGGTTACTGACTGACAATGCTCTATAAAATCAAAAACTAACCCATATTCGTGCAAATAAATGATTTTGATCAGTGTATCCGAAGGGTCCCGATTAAATGTGTTGACGCCTTAGGGTGAGTCGGTTAGAACAATGTATTGACAAGGCAGACAGCAGATAGATGGAGGCACGTAGCAGCACAAAAAGTGAACCGCACAGTTTTTTTCATCTAGATAGTAAAATAACATGTAGGGTTCTTTACATTAGGTAAGGTTCTTTTCTTACCGTTTCTATATTCTTTATGTACCTATATTTGTTTTAGTAACTGAGTAGCAAAGCGAACAAGCAAAAGCGGTGATAGCCCAGTGGCTATTTCATTCGCTTTTTACTCGTGTGATAGCATCTTTTTATACTTATTATTTAAGGGGATTCTGATGAACAGATGAGTTCGCGGGGATCCCCTGGGGGATCGGGTTAGGGGATCCTAGTGGACGAAATCTTTTACTCGGGGGGTCTGGGTTCAAAAAAAGTTATTTGCAGTTTATAAAATTAAGTCTCTTATATCGGTGACGGAAAATATCGCGAGGAAACCTGTGTGCCTGAAATAACTTCCTCGGTGGCATATGAAGTGCCTGGCTTTATCAGAAATCGCACGCAATGCGGGCTGTAAATGAATCAAAATGTACCCTTAGGGCTGCAACTAAACAACACAATGCTAATATTGTTAACGCTGTACGCGCCAACTTTTGATTTGTAAGTGGACGGCCCTTTTTGGGGCTCAGTTGAATGTTTGTTAGTTTCTGTAAACAAATGAAGGGTCTGGTAAACATTGTACTTCCAGTTTAACTATTTAACGGGGAAATTGTTTATTGTTTTGTCTATTTTTCTATTATATTCTAACACATACACTCTAAGACGCAGTATTCCATTCAATTTCATTGTAGTTTTAATTGTAATATTAAACATAACTTTCAACTAAGCCATATGTAAAATAAAGTTAAACACAATAATGGGAGAGTGCAGTTGCCTATATTACAGGCTTTTCGCCCAGTTTAGGCAACTGACGAGCTATATAACTACTGGCCCTTTTTGATTACTATTTATCTGTTTTACCACAATATGTTATGTTATGTTATGTTTGTGAAAAATATTTCGGAAATAAATTTGATTTGATTTGATTTTTAACTAGGGGTTTTCATTCGTCCTCGCTTAAAGCAAAAAAGGAAAATTTCAATGCAAGAGCTGTTCTGGATTGTTCCACATAAAGAATAGTTGAAGAGGCGTCTTTGCACGTGTGAAACGCTTAGAGCTCAAATACGGAAGTTCAAACTGTTGCAGTTAAGAGCCTTGAAGAAAGTTTTACAAAAAACTGCCACAGATATCGTACATACGTGAGGTGAGCAGACATTTAGTAAAAAATTAAAATATGATATTTCAACCAATTTGGCTGCAAGATTTGATATCCCATGGTTAGGTGCGATTCTTTTACCACAGGAGAGGGAGTTCTGTAGCACACCCCACCACGCTGCTCCACTGCGGATTGGTGGAGAAACGGGCTAGTGATTTAACGACTGTTTTCTTTGGCAAAAACGAGCGACCGATTCTCCACCAAACCGCATTGGAACAGCGTGGGATATGCTCCAGATTTCTCCCTGCAGAGACCCGTGCCATTAAAGGGTCGCTTTACTTTGTTCCAGATACAAACAGAAAAGTTAATATGCCCTTTGGTAATCCCGTCACGACTGCTGGTTTCCGAATGGCAGAATAAACTGACGACACCAAATACTGCACACTGAATGGCGAATAGATAAAACGTTTGGTCGTTGGCGAAATAGTGATTTTTATAGTAACAGTTCGTGACTTGGCTTTACATTGTGGTTCTTTGTACGTGTTGAAGGAACGTTGCAGCTATTCTGTAGTTAATTGAAGCGAACTAAAATCAAACCACACGGCCCAATTATGTGGATCGAAAGGAATCACAAATACTGCAAAATAGGAAAAAAAATTAAAAAAGTCATCGTCAATTCTCTATAGAAGGCCGAATTAAATAATTATAATAATTATCTTCCCTCTCGAGGTCGATGGTACGAAAATTTTATTTTGTCATTGTTTTTTGAAAAATATCAGACGTTTTAAAAAGATGAAATTCCGTTCAAAGACGTTACGAAAAACGAAAGTTACATAAAAACTAATGTAACGCAAGAAATACAAATTGTATTGTAATTGTAATTGTATTGCACGTAAAATTTGTGCGGTGTACAAAAGGTGCAAAACGAAGCAAGCGTATTTTAAATTACATGACGCAATTTTATTTCAATACAAATGACATCATGACAATATTGGAGTTTACTGGTTTTGACAGTTTGTAATAATGTGTTGGAATCGTTTCATAATGGTGTCATAGTGGCACATTTTTTCTCACCCCCCAGGAGACCTGGCGTACCGCGCGTCATTTGCTATATGTTTTTTAAATTAAGTTATATAAACCTATACAAGAAAATATGTACACATCATGATAATAATATCACAACTTCAGTTTGGGTCGGAAGTCAGAAAGGATTCCAGCATCCCAGCACTCTGTTCAGCGACACGAGAGCCGCATCAATCATCTCCAGACGCTATCATTCAGGATTTAATCGCGAGTTAATGTAGCAGCGCTGATGCGACGAGCCACGGTAGAGTATCAGCGGATTAATTGGCAAAAATAAATAAGTTTACCGTCTGTAGCCTCGCTGCTTGAGTAGATCGCAAGCGATCAAAAAGGTTAGAAACGTCGGGCTCCGTCAGTACCTGGATGGGTGACCGCTAGTGGTGAATAGGGTATTTCGCACCATGCAAGGAAAAATCCAAAATTATGTAATATTGATAGATTTTGTTAAAAGCAAGTGAAAAATGGTGATTTCTGTTCTAAAAAATGTAGTATACATTTATTATTTCAATTTTAAAATTCAGGTTTGTTAATCTGTTTTTCAAATGTCAAAAACGCTATACGCCATGAAAGCTATCGGCGTGACTTCATTAACAGTGTAAATAAACAATGGAGTATAACTTTCTTTCTTTACTGACATGTATTGTTTACACTGCGAGTGACGTCACAAGCGTGGCGGCAGCGCCGGGACGGCCGAGACCATGTTTTCGCGGGGATTTTTGAAATTTAAATCGAAAAGTCTTTTTTTACATAATATTGTTTGCAAAAATGTTTTTTCCAATTTTTTTATGGCTTTTTATGACTTACGAATTCATATAAAAAGCTAAAGCGCTTGCGTGCTTCGGATGGCACATTAAGCACGGTCCTGGTTTTAATCGACACAATAGCTGTCGTATATTTGTGTCTATGGGCGGTTAAAATACATCCGATTTATCTCATTTAGAAAAAAAATCACCATTTGTAAAGCTTGTCAGTTGGTATAAAAATAATTTTGTGAAACCACGTAAAAATCTTGGATGAATTGGATGAGATCAGATAACAACAACAACAATTTATATCAACTATAAATAAGTTTTCATTTTCAACGAAATCATCACCTTTTATCAACTTTTTTGATCAGGATACGCTCTTGAATCAGCTTTACTATGGGCGAATCTTTTCATACGCTTGTCGCTATTTGACTGCAGATTTAATAACTAGATAAAATATGAGAATGATAACATTATATGACGAGTAGGTACTTGTCAGGAAACTGTTGCGTGTAGCTAATTTTCAAAGTTAATTATCATTTGGGTAATGTTTTTTCGTAAAGGGTTGAGTTAGAGGGTATTATTATAAAGAGCTTTATTAACATCTAGGATATTATAAAATAGATTTATTAATATTTTTTTCTTTGTATTTCAGCCCCTATATAGCTATCTATCTATGGTCTATCTCATTAAAGTATCTACAGTCGTACTTTATTACATAGTAAAACAGTAAAAATAAAAGTTGTATGCCACTTAAAACGTAGTAATATTTTGCGGTATTTGTAATATATCGACTTAAAATTGAACAATCAAATGATAGAAAATTTTCAATTGAATACCTAATCAAGAAATTGAAAATTTTCAACTGAATCGAACGGGAAATTTCTACTTAAATGTGATATTCTTCACATCGTATTATGTTCATTCCGCAGAATCTCCGGAATCAGATATCGGATAAGACTCAATGAAAGACTGAGAAAGATGTAACGTCTCAAGGAGGGAGTGAAATCTAATTTTTCAAACGTCTTCATCTCGCAAAGAAGCATTACAGTTTTCTCCACATCAATTGAGATCTCAAATCGAATCTCTGTGAAGGGGAGCTAAGGCCGATTCTGTGTTTAATACATAGAGCTATATGGACTAGAGGACGCAAGTTTATGTACTTCGCGTGTAACAAAGGAGACAAATTATTATTGTCCACTTTTAGCGCCATTTCATACCGTTCTCGAATGCACACGTGATCGAAAACAGAGAAAATTGCCTGATTGTAAAATATTAAGTTGAAAAAACTACACAAAAAAACGAACGAGATACCGGAAATTGTTATTAAAATGGCACGCTTGGTTTCTATATAAAAAATGGCACGTTTAGTTTCTATACAGGAAATGAAACTTGCGCCCTCTAGTCGATATAACTCTGTGGTTTAATGCTTTAAGACAGAGGATCGTCAGCAAATCACGATAATAATGACGCTTTACACTCACGCCTCATACTAGGATTCCATGAGACGTGAGTGTTTAGCAAAGGGATCTCCCGTCAGGCGAGGTGATCATTATATTAGCGTGGAGCGATTAAATCTTTTTTTTACAATCGCGTTGGAATATCCGTAAAAAGTTGCTTTCTTATCTCACAAATATTCATATAAATTTTAAGTTACTTACTTATAATATTATAATCTAGAGGTGCCCCCGACATCATTAAGTTTGGAGAAATCAATGAATTTAGTCATTGACCACAAATATCTAATGGACACTGAATGACGTTATGCATGTTGCCGTGTTTATTCAAAAGATAAGAAAAGAAAAGAGAATAGAAAATGCTACTTTCATTTTAGAATTCCACACGGACGAAGTCGCGGGCACAGCTGCTAGTATAAATAATATAAAAACAAGTTTTCCATTTTTTTGCGTAACCTAATATCAAAATCGCCATATCTTATCCCCATATACACTACGCTCCTAAAATAAACATACCACCCCGTATATCATTCGACATGGTCACTATGCCTTATTATGTGACATATATGGGACACGAATGGGTCATAAATTGCGCGCTTTCCCTTTAGTGACCGTATGGGATGGCATTCGTCAATCCTACGACCTATTAGTCAGGAAGTCACCGCCTTGATGAGGGTAGACGTTCTGATAATGAATTAAAAGACGATATAGGAAAAATAGAAAAGCGGTGATAGCTCAGTGGCGGGACAATTACTTAAAATAATATATCACTTGCTGTAACGGTGAAGGAAAACATCACGAGGAAGTCCACCACCCCGCACTAGGAGCGTGGTGGACTATGGCCTAAACCCTTCTCGTTGTTAGAAGAGACCCAACGTTGAGTTATCAATGGTTTCCAGATAATACTAAAAAAAATAATTTAAAAAATTCTGTCTTCTTCAGGTCATTAGTTCACCTGGTCGGCGGGTGGCCTCTCCTTTTGCCTATGCCAGTAACCCATTAATGACCCACTACAGGATCGGGTCTCCTTCTCGTAATGAGAGGGATGTAGGCCTTAGTCCGCCACGCTGGCCTACTGCGGGTTGGTGGACTTCACATACCTTTGAGAACATTTTTTTTGTGAACTCTCAGGCATGCAGGTTTCTTCACGATGTTTTCCTTCACCGTAACAGCAGGTGATATTTAATTTTATAAATGCCTTTTGCCTATACGTGATAGCTATTCGAAGAAGTTTCTAATGACCTAATGATCTAATGAAGGTCCTGCTATGTAAGCTTGAACTGATTGATAGGTTCTAACAGAATAGATAAATACATGAACGCTCTGAAACGTTGAACTGATAAAGTATTCGAGAATCCACTTCGTTCTCACCTTGCTCGACCGAATGCCTAATAATTCTATAAATATTCAACGATATGGTCCCCTGCGAAAGCGTAAACAAACAATAAATGTTAAATATAGACTTGACACTGTATAAACATTCTCCTTGTGTTCGGCATGTTTCATTCCGTTCATTCCTGTGTTTGAAATTCCATTCGCATTAAATTTACTTCAGTGTTTAGAAAGTTACTGTTGTTTTAAGGGAAAGGGTTTTACGATATTGTAGCTTCGAGTTAATTGGAGTTTTATCTTCTTTTTTGTATAATGGAACATAAGTATGCAATGCTTATAATACGAGCGGTGATAGCCCAGCGGCTTAGAATTCGACCTCGAATCGAGGGGTCCGGGTTCGAAACCCAGTGGCACGCACCAATGACTTTGTAAAAAAGTTATGTGCGCATTATAAAATTAAATATCACCTGCTGTTACGGTGAAAAACAATATCGTGAGGAAACCTGTATGTCTGAGAGTTCAGGAAAAAAAAATCTCATAAGTCCACCAATCAGCGTGGTGGACTAAGGCCTACATCATTGTGAGAGGAGACCTGACCCTGTAGTGGGTTATTAATGTGCTACTGACACACTCACGCATACGCTACTCACACACATAACTTATCAATAGTCCATAAAATAATAGCGCCTCAAGCTTTTTGAATTTCGAATACTTTCCTATTTCGGCAAGTAATCCTCGTCAAAACGGCTACACGAGGCACGTCGCTCGTCCAGTATTTATCCGGATATAACCGGTTTTAGCCGGATCACTACAGTTCTTGTCGCGCAAAAAGGACGACACCATTCGCGCATTTACGCGATGACTCGCAGTTTTGGGTAGTACATGTAAGGTTATTTTGTTTAGTTTAGGATTTCGAAATAAACTGATGGATGGAGAAGGGATTTTAAGAGGTGTCAGACCTTACGATGTTACGGTAGAATGAAGTTTTGAAGTGTGTTTCCATCTTTATACCAAAAATCAAAAAAAATCATAATCAAAAATTCTTTATTCATTTACAACGAATTACAAAATCAGTTTGCAAGGGCCCCTATACTAGGTTATATACCTGTGTTACTGGGTACCCCGTTCATCCACACAGACAATAAAATATGAAGAAATGAGAAAGAAATTTAGTAACAAGGTGTTTTAACTTAATAACAATTGTAATCTCTATTTAATATTAATTATACAGTACAATCAAATGCTTTTGAGTATGTGTATTTATGTGTTTGTGTGTGTGTGTGTGTGTGTGTGTGTGTTTGTGTGTGTGTGTGTGTGTGTGAGTGAGTGTGTGTGTGAGTGAGTGTGTGTGTGTGCGTGTTGATATATTGATAGAATTTATTGAAAAAACCATAAGCTCAAAATCATTCAAGGAGCAATGGATAGAGCTATTCTATCTAGGAGACAGAATCCGCAATGATGTCGTCCATGTACAAACCGGAGTAACCAAGATGACGCTCAACGTTAGCAAACTGAAGTGGCGATAGGCTGGTACATCTTTCGAAATACCGATAATAACTGATGGGAGAGAAAAGTGATGAAAATGGCAATCCCATTTTGGTAAAAGGAGAACAGGCCGCTTTCAACCAGGTGGATTGATGACCAGAAGAAGAAATCGGGAATTCATTGGATTCAGATCATCTAGAACCGGGTAGAATGCCGTTAATTAGGTGAGGCCCATGTCCAGCAGTAGACTACGGAGTAAGAAACTTAAAGGAGCTAAAAGAGCGTCTTATGAGGGAAGGAAGAAGTAAACAAGCAAACAAGTATTTCTTGGTAGGTAATAAAATTTGAAAAGCGCAGTGGCTTAGAATTCGACCTCGAATCGAGGGATCCGGGTTCGAATCACAGTGGCACGCACCAATGACTTTGTAATAAAAGTTATGTGCGATTTATGAAATTAAATATCACCTGCTGTTACGGTGAAGGAAAACATCGTGAGGAACCCTGCATGCCTGAGAGTTCACAAAAAAAAATGTTCTCAAAGGCATGCGAAGTCCACCAACCCGCAGTAGGCCAGCGTGGTGGATTAAGGCCTACATCCTTCTCATTGTGAGAGGACCGACCCTGTAGTGGGTCATTAATGGGTACTGACATGACAATAAAATTTCCCGTGGAATATTCAAAGCTAATAAAACCAGTCTTAAACGTTTTGTAAGTACGAAACTCGTTAATGCTCCGATGTAAATACTCGTACACTGCGCTGAATGACTACCCTGGGAAATAAGTGGAAACAGCACGGAAGCAAAGAAAATTGCCTCTAACTTCGCTAGTCTCTAAATTTTCGCTAAATTATTGAAACCTTTTAATTAAAATTAAATTTGTTATTTTGTTTGGAAAAAATACTGAGACGCAATAAGCGATAAATAATACCTAATCAAAAATATTTTCCTTGATATTCTAAGTGGTATATATGTAGCACTTTTGACGAAATATTTTTTTAAGCTTTTGATTGTAAAAGTGTGACACCAAAGAGTTAGACCATCCTAGTCCTAGATATATAAATATTTTCGACATCAAGGTGTCTAAGATCTTGTTGTATGAATGATTTCGATCTCGAAAAATGACATAGTCTTATGTCATAATAGTTGTTGATGAAACTCTTGTTAATGCTAAACTTTTAAAATTTATTACGTGCGAGACATGCCTTGTTTTTTGAGGAAAATCAAAATCAAAATCATTTATTTGCATGAATATGGGTTAGTTATTGGTTTTACAGGGCATTTTGATCAATCCGTATTCACCTTTTCAGGTATGCAAATTAAAAAAGTAAAGAAACAAATAAAACTAATGTTAGTTGTACAAATTAATTAAAACTTATAAAATATTAAAACTTATTACTAATAATTATAATTATACAATTTGATTGACATGTTTTGCACAATATATTTGTCAATTAAGCCAAGTATATTCATTTTTATATTATTTAGTTGTTATTTTACCTACTCGAACTCATCGGCTGTCTATGTGCCACCCCACCCACCGCTGGGTAAAGAGAGAAATTGATGAAGACAAATGTTTATAGGTAGCAGATTGTGAGATAAAAGAATACAATCGATGGTTTTCAATCGAATAAAATGAACTAAATTACACAATATAAAAAGCATTCCACGAATTCTGATGACTCTTTCCCAATTTATTTTTACGCATCCGGCTAATTTATCACTTCACATCGCCCTTAACCTGACCCCACCACAAATAGATGCTGGAATCGGGTGTCTGCCAAGACATAATATCGTGGCATCGGAGAAAAATAGATGGAATTTTTCCACGTTGCTGTGGTACCTTTTATTCTGCTATTGACTCTAGGAGCCTTTAATACAGTATAGGGCTTTAGGCTTCGTCACCCTTTAAAGCTTTACTAACAGGGCTTTAGGCTTAGTTTTAAGGCCCGTCCCTTCTAAAAGTCTGAGCCTCATAATATGGGTTCACACCTCTCCTTTGAGGCTTCGGCTGACTCAGGTCCCGACTCGTAAAAAAAATTCACATTTATATCAGTAAAGGAGCTAGACTGTCTAGGATTAGCTCTTTAACTGACAATGGATTTGTTGCTATTCGAGATTACCTTAACGAGTGAATTACTTGTCATAATTATTGTACTAATGTTACTACGCTCTCATATCTACCAAACTGAAGGGGCAATGGGCTGGCCACATCGTTCGCAGGACTGACAACCGATGGGGAAGGAAGGTCCTCGAATGACGACCACGTTTAGGCAAAAGGGGCACAGGCCGCCCTCCCATCAGGTGGACTGATGACCTGAAGAAGGCAGCGGGAAACCGCTGGATTCAACGGGCTCAAGACCGGTAGACCGAGAGGAGTGCCTATGTCCAACAGTAGACTAAAAAAGGATAAAAAGAAGAGAAAAGAGTATTACTATATTCTATTACAATCTACAATTTCCAGTGGAATTCTACGAACCTCTTACGTGAACCAAATCGTTTTCTTGTTTTAATATTATTATCTTTGCTTCGCCCACACATCCCAGCGTGAGAATGCCAAGAAATAGTTATTAACTGAAATAAATTTCATATAAGTGTCTTCTGGAACATTAATTCTGATACTAATAAGTGGTTAGCTATAATAAAAATGTTGGTAATACTGTTTTATTGGCCGTGTCAAGTGCAAATGTGTGACATAATCACTAGAAAATTATTAGAAATGTTTATGAAGAACAATATTTGAATGGTAGGATTTTCCTCAATGATGTAAAAATCATATGACATTTTAATGACGAATCTACGAACTGCGGTTTCTTTTCTTAAAAGCTTTTATTTAATTTGTAATGTTTTTACTCATGTATATTATATTTTTAATCATATCTTTAAGCGATTGAGATGAAATTTTACATACTTATTTAGTTTGGGTAAAAAAATAGTTGTTAATTCTTTAATTAAAATTCATGATTATCTTAGTGACGTCATTCTAAATCCAATATGGCAGCCGGCTCAAGATAGCAGATTGTTATTTCTTATTTACTTCCATGATATTGGTTCAAATGAAAGGGCTACTGTGGACAATACGAAAATAATAAAAGCTTTTTTTTAATTAAATTATTTTTATCATTAGAAGTAGATCACACACATGACTGGTGCAGGAACTGTTATTTTGTAAAAGTCACATCATCGGTGCGTGCCACTGGGATTCTAAACCAGAACTTCTTGATAAGGAGACCCATCATTCTTACCCTTTTCTTGCATCAAAACAGTAGTAAATGCAGCAAATTTACTCCACACAATCAGCAAGTGAACTCATCGCAAGCCAAAAGGAATTCCATATCTATTTCAGACAGGCACTTTTATTTCTATTTGGCTCTGTTTCCGAACGATGAGTACGAGATCCAAAGTAGGATTTTGACCAGGAATGACGCCAAGTAGGTCGATTTTTAGGGGTTTGCATCTAAAATTCGGTTTCTTGAAAGAATCATTCAGTATAAAAAGAATCTGCTCCTGGAGACATCACAACACTAGTTGCGTTACAATTCTCGTCGCTTAACGATTTTAGTCGCGTCACGATTCTAACTGCTTAAGACTCCAGTTACAACGCGATCCCAGTCGCTTCGTGACTCTACTTGTGTCACGATTTCAGTCATCTCATGACTTCAGTCGCGTCGCGATTCCAGACACTTCAATATTCCAGTCACGACGCGACTCCACGATCCTCATAACTCTAGTTGCCTTGTGACTCCAATCACGTCGCGACTCCTGTCACATTGCGATCCCAATGCAGTCGCTTCATTCCATTCCAGTGTATACATCGTGTTTAGTGCTGCGTGTACGCGAGTCTAATACAGTTGAAATTTGATTAAATTTTCATAAATTCCTGTATAACACTCTATTTACGAGTATATAGGCGATAATTACCAAGTTTCAAATTATAAACGTCAAATTCAAAATACCCACTTGCATGGCGATAATTCTCGTCCAAACGCGAGGCTATCAAATATACGTCGCCAAAATATACAATTATGACGTGTCGTAAAACCCGCAAAGCGTTTGTTCCCATGTCCCATCTTTTTTTAGACTTCAGCGCTCGGAGAGTAAGATGTAGCGGATAAACGCAGTCTCGTTCCGTTTGGCGTGCGCACTACAGTAAGTGTCAATTAAAAAGTTATAATTCCACGCTTTAAATACCTATTCAAATAAACCGTAATTCGCACGCCGGTGAATTGAAAAGTAAAAAATTAAAATGCTGGCTGTCATTAAAACGCGCGAAATTTTTTCGTAATTTAAAATTTTCGAATGTGGGTGAAGGTGATTTCGTGTTTTTCTTTTTAATTCGATGATTGGCAGCGCGTAAGTGAGAAGTATCGGTTATGTGATACTTGGAGTGGTTCCTGTTACGCGCGCTTTCTATTTACAGGACTTTGACAGCTGCTCTTAAATGTCAAATGAAGTTTTTTAAAAGTTCTTATTTTAAATTTTAAAGCGGCCTTGGCATTCTTGTTATGTAAATTTAATTATTATAACTCAACCTGAGTTATTAATCTATATTTTTTGGGTGTTTACTACGCAACGAATACATTTAATTTTGTGGTCTTTGTAACTAGGTTTTAAGTTTTGATTAGGACTGATAAAATTAACAATTAACATTAGTTAATTATGTTTTGACTTCCGTTAATAGAGGGTATATACAATTTTAAAAAAATACTCCTTCCCTTTGTACAGGCATCTGATTGCTACTCATTTACTAGTATGCTTACTTCAATTTATACTTCAAAAACCTGTAAAAACTGAACAAAGTATAGTTGAGTAGTATCAGTGTAGTATAATAGTGAAAACTAGTTGACCCGGCACACTTCGCTCTGCCAAATATAGAAATATATACGCTATTTTCCTCGCACTTATTCAGATTTTCTTACTGTTTAAACCTCCCTTGGACTTGTACAAATATTTCAAAAGCAACTTGAGCTAAATCGATGCAGCGGTGATAGCCTAGTGGCTTAGAATTCGACTCGAATCGAGGGGTCCGGGTTCGAATCCCAGTGGCACGCACCAATGACTTTGTAATAAAAGTGTTATGTGCGATTTATAAAATTAAATATCACCTGCTGTTACGATGAAGGAAAACATCGTGAGGAAACCTGCATGCCTGAGAGTTCACAAAAAAATGTTCTCAAAGGTATGTGAAGTCCACCAACCCGGAGTAGGCCAGTGTGGTGGACTAAGGCGTACATCCCTCTCATTGTGAGAGGAGACCCGACCCTGTAGTGGGTCATTAATGGGTACTGACGTCCGTCAGTACCCAGACATATATAGAATATTTTACTCATATTGTGATGACTTCCAAATTGTTCTCCATTTAAATATTCGCACAAATTATGTCTATTATAATATTACACATCATTTTTTATGCATAATTATAATATGATTCATGATTTTATAAACGATAGCCGTGGCGATATATAAATTACATTACAAAATGATTAATTACAGCGACGTTGATAAATCATTGAGTGCAAAATTATTTGGATTATTAAGTGCCCAATTTATACGTGCGGTTATTTCTATTTCTAATTTCTGTTTCCTATTTCTGTCCACCTACATAATTATATATGAAGAATGATTATTGGAATCGATGATCGTTAAAAAGAACTGGAAATCGCCAAATACTCGATTCGACTGTAATATATTAAAATTTGAATTTGACACGTAGCGAAATGTATGTAAACTTTATGTCTGTCTGCATGTCAAAGTAGGTACTCGAAGATATCAGTGTTCGTGGCGTATTTGTCGATGAATTTCATGTTTTACTAATGAATTTCATTTATATATTAAATTTTATATATTATAAAATATATATTATAATTCATGCATTAAAACTTAATAGATTTCAACTGTGCCAAATTTCAAAAACTTCAAACTGATCTTGAACATGAACATTATGTAAACAAAGTATTCGTACGGTAAACGTCAGTTATTACTATGGTCATATGTCAGTCTGTCTTTTATTTTTCCATACTAATAGCACACGTTAACTTTGCGAACACTTGACGATAGTGTTCATGTTCGGCACTGTCCTTATCTTGCTCCCTACTTCTAATAACATCTAAGCCACTGGGCTATCACAGTATAGCGGTGATAGCCCAGTGGCTTAGAATTCGACCTCGAATCCGAGGGGTCCGGGTTCGAATCCCAGTGGCACGCACCAATGGCTTTATAAAAAAGTTATGTGCGCTTTATAAAATTAACTATCACCTGCTGTTACGGTGAAGGAAAACATCGTGAGGAAACCTGCATGCCTGAGAGTTCAAAAAAAATATTCTCAAAGGCATGTGAAGTCCACCAACCCGCAGTAGGCCAGCGTGGTGGACGGCGGCCTACATCCCTCTCATTGTGAGAGGAGACCCGACCCTGTAGTGGGTCATTAATGGGTTACTGACTTCTAATAACACACACGTCAACTAGTCAATATCTTCATACCCTATTAGGCAGTTCAGCATCCAATCAAAACTGGCCTCTATGGTAATTCAATGAACAACTTATTCTATTCATTAATAAGGTTACCAAAAATGGTCTGTAAGCCAGCTACCGTTTTTCGTGACAAATTTTTTCCCGCCCGATTTTGTAGGATATTTAAAAGTGTAAAACTAAGAAGCGTTGTGATGGTCAGCTGCGGCTCCATGGGTAGGTAAAGGTCGAGCAGGGACAGCCTCCACAGTATATAGAAAAAAATATTTAAGTAATTAGCCTGCTGACGTTTTTATTTATGTATCAATAGTAAAATTTAAAGTATTATCTGACAAATTTTCAATTGGGAGGAAGACATTGAAAAAATTTTTTTTTGTCATATTCGTACAGCCAGCGGATATCAAATCCTCTACTATATAATCAGCTAATGTTTATTTTTCGTTACTATATCGGGTAAGCTATAATTTAAAATATATTTCAAAAATGACGAAAAAAATTTTCTACATACTTCCGGGCTCGAGCTGCCGCTGCTCAACACATACATGGAGCTGATCATCACCAGGCTTCTTAGTTCTACTCTCTTAATCATTCTAAGTGGTGATAGCCCAGGCTTAGAATTCGACCTCGAATCGACGGGTCCGGGTTTAAATTCCAGTCGCCAAAGACCAACGACTTCGTAAAAAAGTTATGTGCACTTTATAAAATTCAATATCACCTGCTGTTACGGAAAGGAAACCATCGTGAGGAAACCTGCATGCCTGAGAGTTCACAATAAAAATGTTCTCAAAGGCATGTGAAGTCCACCAACCCGCTGTAGGCCAGCGTAGTGGACGGCGGCCTACATCCCTCTCATTGTGAGTGGAGATCCGACCCTGTAGTGGGTCATTAATGGGTTACTGAAAATCATTCTACAAATTATTGGCCGGGAGGAAATTGATCACGAAAACCTGTGTCTGGCTCACGGACTATATTCATAATAAGGTTACCAATAAGGCAATATTCGGAGCAATCCACAGAACCAAGTCCCGGCGGTACAAAGTTCCCGTAAACAATTTGTATAATTCAATTTGTGGATACATGTTCATTTTCCTCATCCTTGACCATGAGTGACCATTATGGGAAAGTGAATTATTATCTGTTATATTTACATAACAAAGTGGCTTTATGAGTACTTCGTATGTTATTATAATTTGGTTTGGCTTCGTTTCTCATATAGATGCTAAAGAAAGAAGTATTACGACTAAGGGATAAAACAAATACCTCTGTTATTTATTGAAAAGCGTATGCATGTGTTTGGTGCTAAATAAGGTAAAAATGCTTACGTATTCGTCAGAAATACTAAGTAATAGTCATATAAACGTTATGATTCCTTCATTTCAGTAATCAAGATGTAATCTGATAGACATAGCTTTATAATTATGTATTAAAAACTAAATAAAATATAAATAAACCAAACTTTATTTATTTAACAACTTATTTATTTCACAAAATATAGTTTTTATTAAGCAGTCAAAAATCTTATAAAGAAGGAAAAACAAATTGAATTCTACTATTGAGATTTGGCAGAAATCACAATCGCGAAAAGCGGACGCAAAACTTTGCCAACATAAAGAAAGCAGAATGAAAACATATGCAAAGTTAGTTCGTAAAAGTTTTATGAGAAATGGTCAGTAGTTCGGAGAAGGGTGCTGTATTGACAACTGCGAACTTTCCATAGTTTGTAGGTCACGATGGGGCGTAAAATAAACATGAGTAGGAACAGCTTTTCTGTCAGAGATTTCGAATACACTGGCCAGTGATAATATAAGAACTTGCTTGATTTTCAGTGTATTATGTGGTAAAGAAAAAAAATCAATGTACATATCGTGAGAGTAAAGAAATACAGGCATGTCTCGCATGCCCAATAGGTTTTCATAATTTCGTCCACCAACACGTACAAGTCCAGCGTGGTGGACGCACGCTACGCATTTTGCACCATTCACATATTACATCATAATATGTCTTTTTTTATTACAGGTGCGCCGCCATTGGTGAAAATTGAGTGTGATAGTGAAATCCATCAAAATGCCGCTTTGTTTTATCTAGAAGGTAAGTTTATTACTAACACTTTATTATTTACTTTTTTAACTAAGAAAGCAAAAAATATATGTAAATATGATGTCCTGAGCCTAGTTTTGGGCGAATAGTAAAATTATACAAAAATGAATAATTTTAGTATTAAAAATAGTTATATGTGTTTTTCTACTACAAATTTTACAAGTCTAAAGACGCGTTTCGGCTGACACTGTTGTCAACTTCTGTATTTCCAACACGCGTTGACAACATAAAAGTTGGCAGTTTTTTTCGCTGTAGACTACGCAGGCTACGCAAAACACATAATATACATACAAGCCGCACTCCAACCGGGTGGAGTGACGACCCAAAGAAGATAGCGGGAAACCGTTGGATTCAAAGGGCCCAGGACCGGGTGGAGTGACGTCGATTAGGGGAGGCCCGGAGTATGATCACGTTATTCCACAAATCTACACAATATTTGCAGTTATGGAAGGAATCATATTGATTTCCACATATTTATTCCCATTGTTCCATGGTTCCACGGCTCAATGATTAACAATCAAGCAATAGTGATATATCGCTCGCCAAATCTATTAGTCCAAGAGCTGTCGGATACATTTCGAGAAGTATTTGAGGCATCATAAAAGCATGTTGAATAGCTTTTTGTAATATCTGAATACAAAAAATTTTTACCTGGGTGGCGGGTTTTATTTGTTATTTTTTAATTTGCATACCTGAAAAGGTGAATATTGATTGATCAAAATGCCCTGTAAAACCAATAACTAACCCGTCGTGCAAATAAATGATTTTTGATTTTTTTTGGTTATGGAATTTAGACAAGCCCTAAATAATAAATGAACGAAATTTTTTGCGACGATCAATAATAATTTTAAGTAATTAATTCGACTTCAAAAAAGTGTGAAATAAAATGTGTTACATACATAATTATGTAAGGCTAACCATTTTTGTGTGGTTTTGTGATATGCTGTTATTTTGACGGCATAATATTTGTGATACAAAATAACTATATTCGAAGAGACAGATTTTGTCGGGATTTTTGTTTAATATCTCAAAATGCCTCAAACACTTATTTTATGGGTTCGCCAGCCAGGACTGTATTTTGTGTTCGAATATTACAAAATTAAATAAGGCTTTAAGATGAATGGAATAGAATAGAAATATATTTATTTACTTCACAAATATGCAGCACAAATAAATAACTTACCCAACTAATAATAAACAATATACAAATACCAATATTTAATACTTATACAAAATTAGAGGTGACAAAAAGAAGAAGATTAAATTTAATATAGTGTTGAGATGCCTCAAACACATGTAGAAAAATGTTTACCGACTCTCTAGCTATATTATAAGTATTCATACGCATCACACATCGTTTCCATCGTATATTTAGTTTTCCGCTACGCTTCAGTAATCCGAGCGTTAATTCCGAATGATTTATCGCTTTGCCGAATTACGTATCGATATGTTACTCGGATTGGGTTAGGTTACGGATGGATTATGTTTGATTGAGTTTTGCTTTGATTACCTAAAGTATAAATATTTTCTTATGAACCGATACATTTGTATTTATGGTATTCATAATGCTTGCAGGTGAAAATGATCACAGCAGCTTAGGTTTGATGTGCCCTTAAAATATAAACCTGTTGCTACCTTAGGGATCTTAGACTTTATAATTCTTAGTTAAATTACTTAATAATTAAATTCTTCAATTCCTAATATTATTAATTAATTTAATTATTAAGTAACGGAGAAGTAGTTTATTTTATAAAATCTCATTAATACTTCTAAAGTTATGACAATTCGTTAACTACAAATACAAAGTTTGCTTTACTTAGTAAAGCCCTAGTAGTACGCTTACAGAGCGGTTATAGCCCAGTGGCTTAGAATTCGACCTCGAATCAAGGGGTCCGGGGTTGAATCCCAGTGGCACGCACCAATATCTTTGTGAAAAGTCCACCAACCCGCAGTAGTGGTGCGTGGTGGACGGCGGCCTACATCCCTCTCATTGTGAGAGGAGACCCGACCCCGTAGTGGGTCATTAATGGGTTACTGACAATACGCTTACTAGGGCAGCAAGCAGTAAACTGGTTCAGTACCGGTACCGGTCGCGACGCACGCGCATACTTTAATTTTGTGATCGATTAACGAATTACACCTCACTGAAACTCACTGAGTTTTATTATGCAGTTGTCTCTAAGGGAATTGCACACGTTCCATAGATTGCTGTAATAATAAGCAACTTGTATAAAGTCACGTATATCGTCTTAAACACTTCCCACTCTATTTATCCCACGTCTATAAACCTAATTGCATGAGCCATCACTCAAAGTAAATACTACTGCTATATATAAACGCACGTGATAGTAATGACTCATTGTATTATACGGCGGTATTTGGGGCTGGCACCTGCGACTACCGTATCACCTGCGTGTTATGTGTTCCTGGTAGCTATGGGGAATTAATTAACTTAATTATAGTTATAAAAATAATTTTCAAAAATTAAACCGACTTCATAAAAGTACGAAGTAAAATTTGTTACACTCTTTTATTTATTAAGGCTTACTATTTTTTTAAGTTAGTTCCAAAATTTAACAAAAGAAACAAAATACTTTCTTTAGTATTATTTCTCCTAACCCAGGGCTGCTGGAAGAAATTTCAAATTACCATTACCAATGTCTCTTGTATGTATTTTTAATTAATTTGTGTGTTGTGTACAGAAATATTAAATAAATAAATAAATAAATACTTGACACAAAAGACACCAAACTCGGTAAAAAAACGAAACTGAATATTCTTCTTCCCGAGACAAATTCTAATGCAAAACTGCGGTAAGACACACCGACTTTCGAAACTTTTCTTCCTGAAATATTTAACGAAAACCAAGTTTTGTTTTCTTCGCAAACTGGTTTCTTGTTCAATGTTAGGTCTGAAGTTTATAAAAATAACATAAAACGTTAAATAGTCCATTTATAGTAAGTTTTTGTTATTCATGAGTCAAATATTAAATCTACGAACTATTTTTACCTATTAAACATTAAGTATAGTTCATTTATAATAAGTTTTTTTTATTTATGGGTAAACCTAACAACAATTTTTACGTATTCAAATTTTGAACTTTTTCATTTGACTCTGCTATCGAAGACTTAAATATATTTTTTACTGATTGGTTCACCATTTATTTGGATGCTTTTTTATCATTTTCTTTCGTTAATACTAGTACACAAATCAGTTCGGATTGATGGAAAAACGGGCCAACCCGTGTCGGATGTTCTAAAAACCGCCCTGTCATCCGACAAGGTTTGACGACTGCATCAATAACAACCAGGACCGACGGACTCTCATCTCTTTGAAGCACGGAAGCGCGCATTTAACTCGTCAGTCACCTCCTGGCACTTACTGACCGCGTCCGACGTTGCTTAACTTATTCGACCGTTCGCGGATGGCAATGGGGCGATATTGACACACACGATAGCTGTCACGTGTGTTCCTTTACTGGACCTAGCCATACTGCACTATAGACTAAGTTTTATTTACTTTTAAAAGAGTGCTGGGAATTTTTTCCCGCCCGCTTTTTTCTCCCAGTCTACGTTTTGCCTGAGGGGCGATCAAAGCGGATGAATGTAGAATGTATAATTTATCTGTATGACTTTCATTAAGTGTGCACAATTTGTACCTAATAATGAATAAAAGCTTTTGAGTTTGAGTTTTGAGTTCGTTTGCGATCTACTCAAGCAGTGGCTATCCGTGTTTCGGGACTAAGAAGATCTTTATTTATACGAGTTTTAATTTAAATAACGTTATATTGTCAGTACCCATTGATGACCCACTACAGGATCGGGTCTCCTCTCACAATGAGAGGGATGTAGGCCTTAGTACACCACGCTGGCCTACTGCGGGTTGGTGGACTTCACATGCCTTTGAGAACATTTTTTATGAACTCTCAGGCATGCAGGTTTCCTTACAATGTTTTCCTTCACCGTAACAGCAGGTGATATTTAATTTTATAAAGCGCACATAACTTTTATTACAAAGTCATTGGTGCGTGCCACTGGGATTCGAACTCGGAGAGCATGTTATGTAAAATATTTTAAGGCATTAAATTATTATGCAACTTAGACATTCAGAAATGGAATATATTCCAGACACGTTCTCATTCGTTGCAATCTCAAATGAAATGAGCTAAATCATTCAGAGCACGAGCAAAGAAGGAATAAAAGAAAGCATTGTGGGTGTTGTGGCCGCCCTGTAGTTATTTATTTGCTATACTTTTTGTATTTAAACTTCGTTCAATTATGTTACGTTAAATAGCCAACAAAGACAACTACGTAATTGGGAACGTTTTGAAAAGTACTAAATTGAAACAAATTTATTTTATTATTTATTTACATGTTTATTATTATTGAATGTGCAGGTTATTTTGATTTTAAGAAGTCACTAAATTTTTAAGACACTTAATTGCCGATTTCAATAATCAATCTTTGGATTTGGATAGCCCATATGATGTTTGGTTGCCAGGGAACAACTGGTATTTCAAAGCAATTACAATGCAATTACAATCTTAGCAACCAATCTCTATCTCAATCCATATCTAAAGATTGATTATCGAAACCCATCGTCATCGTAAATGGACAAGATTCCAGCAATTTCCAAAAAAATAACATCTTACTAACCTTAACGTAAAAACTTATATTATAAATGCGAAAGTTTGTGAGGATGGATGTTTGTTACTCTTTCGCGGTAAAACGGCTGAACAGATTTGGATAAAATTTGGTACACAGGTAGATTATATCCTGGATTAAGTTAGGATTCCTTTTATCCCTGCCTGGGTCAAATTCATCCATGTAAACAAAGTCGCGGACAGAAGCTAGTCATGAATAAATCATCTTCCCAGAATTACCACAAAAATTACGAACTTGACGCTCTTTTAAGGTTTCATTTCAATAACAAGCGTAACAAGACCTTGATATTACGAAGAAATGTGAAAGGCAAAGAACGATTTTAATCAAATATTCACTTTGATGAAATGTATTAATAGAGCTTCCACACAATTTTCTCGTCTCATACATAATGAATTTAATCATCTCATCGATAAATACATTTTTTGATTAAGATATTGAAATGTTTTTTACCCATACCAAAAAGTACTCAATGGTACCAAAAGTACCAAAAAGTTTCCACTTCAAAAATTGCAAACGGATGATATTATAAAGCTGTATAGAGCAGCTCCACACAGAGGTCGTTTTATGCAATTTTAATGCAACTGAATGCAACTGTGGACATCGCATTAAAATTCTATAACCCCAAACATTTTATCGCGAGTTCAAAATGGAAATCTTTTTTTTACCTTTTTTATAACCGAATATAATTATTGTTTTAATCAAACGTCTCTTGGATTTTGATTGTTTTTTTTTTGTTGAAATTTAAATGTTTGAATGTTTTAACGTACGTAAATTAGTTGTATAGATAGATAGACCAGTAACGAAAACAATATCTCATCAATATTTCGGGTTCAAATTCTTTATTATTCTTCGCGGTAACAGCAGGAATTTCATTTTGTAAAGAAAATCTTTCACCATAGTGTGTTTATAAGCTGGACCAACTAGCAATTGACTACCACGGTAGACTGAATTCTGTATTCTTCATTTCCTAAGCCAACCCTCACAGTGGGTCGCTGAAAGTAGACACTTACTCACTCAAATGCTCATATTACATTTTCACCCACCAATCTCTAGGGATATTAGACGGAGCTATGTAGAAGTGTAATGTACTCGTAGGTACAGTACCGACTGTGATGTATATAAGAAAATAAAAATTTCTATTCTTAAAAATGGGCTCTTTTCTTAAGTTTGCCGTGTGTCATTCCTTCTTAAAGTTGTTCCTTACTAGTGAAACTATAGAATGGTGCAATAGTAGGTACAGGATGCGATTTTTTTTCAAAATCAAAGGGTTTGGTTTCTAGCTAGACATATTGAATTTTCAAAAATTTTATGACGCAGTTTGAGTTTTCATCGAAATTGGGCACCAGACTCCTTTCAGCACTTATCGCTATTCCTCATAGTTTCGTACTTGACACGCACATTTGAAAAATTCACCAGTATACTTGCTCAAATGCTCATCCATTAAAACCATCTATATCTAGGGATATTAGACGGAGCTGTATAGAGGTATGTACCAGGAATACATCTCCTTGTGCCGTGTCAACGTGCGATTGCACTGATTGCGACACTTTGTAGCGATGTGCGTTAAACCGGCAGGACTTGACGATGTAGTTTGGCAAGCTGTAATAAATTGACAGTTGTATTGCTCTGAAGTTGGCATATGATTTGGTATGGCCACATGAGAGGGCTTAATTTGATAACCAGTCGCACAGGATAATAAATGATGATTTTTTTCCTCTTTCTGGTTCTTGTCTATGTATTTGTAAAAAAGTATACATGGTTAATTAAGGATTAATTAAGTCATCTATAGTCACACGATAAATTTAATACCATTTATTCAAAAATACTTTCATTAAATAAACACCTCATTAACCTATTGAATGTTCAGTAAACAGACACAATAGTTAAACAATAGCAGTCGGACCACCGGTGGTGCGATGCAAATTAATAGTTTAATTAATCTTTATCTTATAGTTACTTCATTGATACCTACTATGCTGGTTTCAACATTCAGACGTTAAAAATCTGTGATATTACTCTTTAGCAAGCTTTCCAATAAAACATAGAGACAATTCGTACATTATTTATAGCCTTAAATATAAGTAGATAAGTAAAATTATCTTGAATACATTCATAAAGATAAAACAAAAAAGAATCTCTGAAGGAAATAACACTTTGTATATGTCCAACATTATTTTTAAATAATGTAATTTATTTACTACATAATTTATCAATAAGCTGCACCAACAAAGTATACAACAATACAGTATAATACATTATAATCATTTATAATGCAGCGGTGGGTGGTTATATGGGCAGCGGTGATAGCCCAGTGGCTTAGAATTCGACCTCGAATCGAGGGGTCCGGGTTCGAATCCCTGTGGCACGCACCAATGACTTTGTAATAAAAGTTATGTGCGATTTATGAAATTAAATGTCACCTGCTGTTACGGTGAAGGAAAACATCGTGAGGAAACCTGCATGTCTGAGAGTTCACAAAAAAAATGTTCTCAAAGGCATGTAAAGTCCACCAACCCGCAGTAGGCCAGCGTGGTGGACTAAGGCCTACATCCTTCTCATTGTGAGAGGAGACCCGACACTGTAGTGGGTCATTAATGGGTCACTGACATGACATTATAATCATTAATCTACGAGTAATTGCCTCCTAAAAGCACCTAAAATTTACAGATGTAAAGAGAACGCTACATCCTTACCGGTGTAACGCACAAACAGAAGTAGAGGTCGCTAACGAGCTGTGTAGTCTCTTTGAACACGTTCTTTGACCCGAACATATTGCAAGATACGTCTATTAAAGATTCACGTACCTGTTTATTCTGTAAGAGGGTAGGTGTGTCGTAAACTACCCTCCTTTTATAGCGAAATTTTAACGTTCGGCGACGAAGCAAACGCGAATGATGGTGCAGAATTCTTTCACGAAAGGTTTTGACTTTGAAAGGTTTTTACTTTACTAATCGTCTGTAACCTGATAATGCAGGGTCTTCTTCTCTCACAATAAGAAGGGCGTAGGGATTAGTCCACCAGTGCGCGTTGGCGGACTTCACATGTCTTTGAGAACATTATTTAGAAATCTCAAGCATGCAAGTTTCCTCACGATGTTTTTCGTCTTCGTTTCAGCATGTGATATTTTTTTATAATCGCACATACATTTGAAAAGTCCAGAAGAGGCCAGATTATGAGCTACTGTGCTATCGCCGCTGATAATTAAAAGATTAGTATTTTTATGATAAGGCTAACAATATTCGCTACTGAAATGAAAATAAAAGGAATAAAGAGCTATTACTCCTTATCACCGAATTGAAGTCCTGAGGGTAGTCTAATAAAAAGGGCCGTAAAATCTTAAACTGCTTCTACGTAAAAATGTAGGTAAGTGGCGTCTGTTTGTTGAAGTGAATCTTAAAAATACATTATGTATATGGAATGTTCATAGTACTTCTAATTGACAACTGCCGCCACCGTTATAATCCGCCGTAAAGTATTTGGACTGCGTGGTGGAGGCCCACATCCCTCTCATTGTGAGAGGAGACCAACCCTATAGTGGGTCATTAATGGGTTATTGACAAACGATAGCGGACGACTTAAAACTTTTTCTTTCTTTACCCAGCGATGGGTGGAACATAGGCAGCCGATGAGTTCGATTAGGTAAAATTACAACTAATTATAATAATAATAAATGTGGTATGCTTACAAATTAATTATTATACAAACTTGTCAATTAAATTATGTATTAGTTATAAGTTTTCAATTGTAATAAGTACTAACATTAGTTTTATTTTATTTTTAAATTATTGAACTGTAATATAACTTCATAATTTGCATACCTGAGAAGGTGTATATGGATTTTATAAGGAAGGTAAGAAATAGGTGGTTTAAATGTATGAGAATTTGAGCTAGTATACTGGTGAATTTTTCAAATGTGCGTGTCAAATACGAAACTAATACGGAATAGCGAAAAGTGCTGAAAGGAGTCTGGTGCCCAATTTCGATGAAAACTCAAACTGCATCATAAATTTTTTGAAAATTCAACATCAATATCAGCTAGAAATCAAACCCTTTGATTTTGGAAAAAAAATCGCATCCTGTACTATTGCACCATTCTATAGTTTCACTAGAAATTGGTGGGTAAAAATGTAATATGACCTGAGAAGGTGTATATGGGTTGATCAAAATGCCCTGTAAAACCAATAACTAAACCCATATTCGTGCAAATAAATGATTTTCATTTCATTTTCATTTCATCTCACCAAACGTGATGTCACAAGTAAACCCTAGTCTTAACTAGGTTGAGGGTAACTCTAATAAAACTCTAAACTGCTACATTACTAGGGCAAGCCGATTTTGTAAGGACGTGTTTTTAGTTGAAAAGTTGTATATTATCAAAGTTCTTTTCGGAGATAAGAGCAATGTTTGCAGCGTATTTCAGGTTGTTGTGACTAATAAATAAGTCACGTAATTAGCTGAGGCACCACATTTCGTTCAGAAATTTCTACTTTTTTCTTCGTATTTTTTCAGATTTTCTCACCGTTTGAACCTGGACTCACGCGAACATTTGAAAACTAAAATTAGCCTAATAGGTCCAGCCATTTTCAAGTTTTAGCGAGACTAACGAACAGCGGTTCATATGTATTAAATAAAAAAAATAATTTGCATGTATACTACAATAGTAAAGTTCTGCGTAAGTTATAAAAGGGCTTTTTGAATGCGACTTTTTTATCTTTTTCTTTTTCTTATTATTTCCACATGAACGGATTGCGGTTGGTATCTACCACTTAACTGTTATCCAACAATGAAGCATACAAAGTTCCTTTCACTTCAAATTAGTACTTAGTTATTTTAAGTTCTAATCACCTACTAAACACACACACACGCACACACACACACATCCTCAGCTAAAACACAAGACATGAGGAACCTACTGCTTTTACGACGAGTTAAGAGGCAGACGGTAAGACCTTGGCTCTACATCGGTGAAGAGGCTGACAGTTAGGTACTTCCCCGGACGAACTACCTAAAACATCGTCCACATATTCACCATCTACGCAGCCAAAAATCTGCTCCGTTAGAAATCAATACCATCGAATGTCACGCCAGTGTTGTGTCCCCTTGCCAAGCGATAGTGGGCTCTATTGTCGGAGCAATCATATAAACAAAATATTCGATGTTTGCACAAAACAAACCAGGCAGAGACATAGAAATTGAACCGCTGGAATATAGCGTGAATTTAATTTAGAAAAAAATGGGATCCACGTATGGTGGACGGAACTAGATAAAACGGGTCAGTACGAGTAAAACGGGTAGGAAATGGAAGATTAAAAAGATATATATAGCACTTGTTATTTTGTTCGCGATATTAGAAATATCTAAGTCGACGTAAATAGTGTTATTAAACGTATTCTTTATTTCTTCTACAGCCTGCTAAATCTATTACAAGAAAGGTTATATTACACACTTTAAATATGTTTATAAAAATTAAATCATACAATACGTTTCACGTTATTAACACCGGATTCTTTGTGATACGCAATAATTTTCAGTTACGTAATGAATATGTTATTTCTGCTAAGCTGATAACGTTGTGGTTATATAACTAAAGAAATATGTTTGGAAACTAACTACCTAACCACTTAACTTAAGGTCTTATCCTAATTGGCTTACATAACCGATGGACCTATTATAAATAAGAAATTCAAGTCAATGAACTCATGATTGAATCGCTCCAACACCGCAATCCAGAATCTGCCGGTCTACAAAATTACACTACTGTTCAAATACAAACGGTGGACCCAGCGCTAGATAAAAAGATAAAACCCCGCAACCCTCGGAACGAAATGCAACGGAGCATACAATTTTCGCTTCTCATCAGTTTGGGAGCCGCGGAAAATTTCATAACGATAATAAAATAATCCCTTTCTCTGACAGTCCAAAGCCTTTATCTCATTTGCGAAGCGATATACCCGAAAATAATATCAAAGGCGACCCACGCCTATTATTTGCAAGCGTTTTTAGCATATTAGACCAACGTCGTTTTGTGGTTGTTCGACTTTAAGGAGTTTTATTGTGCAAAACTTTTTTGTGATGAGTTTTCACGACCCAATTTCATCTTCTTTCCATAAATTGAGTTGAGAAATGACAAATCTTTAGCAGGTTTATCTTAGTCGCACAGGATCTGGATAACTTATTTGTGTACGTAAATTGCTGTTTTAAAAAAAATCAATTTAATTCAAATTCGAAAAATGTTGAAAATAATATTTTTATTTCTACGACGAATTTGAATTTTATTTAAATGCTGCTTGTATTATGGAAGCACAGTTATAGCCCAATGTGAAGATAAAGTTATGTAACATTGCTACAAGTTCATAGTCTATTTAGTTATGATCTATCTTATGTATCTATCTATATGTAGGTATATTAAAGATGGGTATCTTAATCAATCAATTATATTATAATATATTATTAGACTATATTAATTATTAGATTATAGATTAGATACTTATCTTGTCTATAATCTAAAAAAATCTCATATATCATTCTCAATCTAATTTAGTTTTTAATACAGTTCAAAATGGGTTTACACGGCTGCTAAAATGTGACCACTAGTATAATAATTAACTAAAATAATACGCATAATATAAAATTTAAAAAAAAATTAATGAACAAAATAAACGAAAATTATAAAAAAACGTTCATGCACAAAATAAACTGAAACGTATTTTGTTGCAATGAGATGCGAACGTAAAACTCAAAAGAAGCATGTCAAACGTCAGATAATCTCCCGAAAGCGAAGGCTCGTAAACTTTCCAAAAAATTGTCACGTAACGCCTGACTTATGGATGTCAGGTGTTCGTGCCTTGTAAAAAAATCAACATCACGACTTAGCAAGTTAATACGCCTCGAAAAAGTAGATTTGTGGACGCAATCATGGTGGCGACGAAATCTTTCCTCTTGAGGCTTATGATCCAGATTATGTGGAACAAAAACACCAGTTTTACTACGCCAGGATTTTAGGATAAAGAAAAACAACTTTGAAATATCGCTTGAGTATTCCTCTCGAATAAATAGGTTGGTAAATGAAAAAGTTTTTGAAAATATCGTAAAAGGTATCAATTATCGTAACACAGCCAATTCTCCTCTGCAAATCCTCATTTTTAGAAGACTACACAAACATTTCAGACATTCTTTCGTTATTGGCACATTCTTTGCCCAGCAGTGGGACAGCTGGAACTAATCAACTTAATTTTTCATTAATTGAATTTCAGATAACTCTATTAAAAGACAGTTGTCTCAGGGTAAAACTATTTCAGTGATCCAGATCAAAAAGCACTGAACATGCAATTTTTATTATACAGATACTATTATTATTACATGCTCGTGGTTAAAATATTTTTAACACGACAAACTATAAAGCTTTCAAAAGTCTAACATCGAAATAAATAATCGTTTTGTTGCCCAAAACCAATTGAACATCAAACATTTGAATCCATAACTTCCAATTGCGGCATTGAATACGAGAAGCATAAAAGTTGCAAACAATTCGGTTTTCTATTGAGGGATGAAAACTTCTACCGCTCGAGGAAAATCATGTTGCTCCGTTTTGAATATCAACTGGTCGACGCAAAATGTTGAGTTAACACGTTAAACGTCCAGTGTACCGAATCCGGTACAAATATGCCGCTTGGGCCCGTCACGACCGGATACCGTAATCGGCGCCAGGTTTTATGCAATGAGCTGTAACTTGCTGAAAATATGAATTTAACTCTATTATTAGATCTATCCATCAAGAATACGTATCAATAGACCATTAATAAAAAGAAAATCAAAATACATGACGTGATGTTTTAAATTGTAATGAATAACAAGTAAAATGAATTAAAAGAGGGTATTTATTAAAATCCAATTCCTAAAGTCCTGAGTGAACACGCGTTACACAGACAATTCATCTGTGTTCGGTACATACAGTACCGAAATCTTCAAATTTAATCAATTTTATTTATGTACACACTGAGAAATACAGAATTGAAATGAAAGCAACTTGTTGTTGTTGTACAAACGTCCTGCTATTTCAAAGAAAATGTGTGTTTTTTAGATTTATTAGATATCGCGCTTTGGTTTCAAGCCAAAATATTACAAAAACTAGTCTTGGCTTATGGTGTCGTCGGCAAATTTTGTATAGAGGCAGTTAAAGTGTTAAGTAAATATGGCGATATCGCGCCCTGAACTCTCCAGATTACAGTGAAAGTTGCTGGAAGCGTTGCGATAGGGTCGTGCGAATGAAATATTCTCTCTTTTGTTTTGCTTTAAATAGCACACAAAACCCTTTTTCTGTTTTTTGCGTTTAAAAAACAAGGAGAATTTGAGATAACTGTAATTCACGAGATAAGAACGCAATTTACAAGATAATGCAAATAATGAGCCCGATAAATTACCCAGCGGTACGCCAGTAAATAATTATGGTTTTGACCGCATTTTCTCAAAATATAGAAACAATTTCGTGTTTTACAAAGCGTTTTCAATACTATTTTAATTATAAATACACTTCCAGAATGAAACTTATGGAAATTCTTCAATAATATCAATAGAAAGTAGATCGAAAGCCTTTGAAAAAACAATGAACGTAAATCTTTATTGTGCAAAACGTATTGTTAAGCTTTGGGTTATACTTGGCAGCCCTGCTTTAAGCTGAATTTATTTACAATTTTCCTTATGAAATACTTTGAACCATTCCACGAGAATTTATCGAAGGACTTTGCCAAGTAATTCGGAGTTTCAACGTCTAGCCCAAACGAGGCGTTGGTTGAATGTTAAAGCTTTTCCGTACGTTTATAACTCGTTATTGCAATGAAACTAAAGGTTTTTATACGCAAATGTGTTTTATGGCTTCACATATAGGTTTTTGGATTTGTACGAAGTATTTTATGGTTGTGATTCAACGTTATTTTATATGTTACTACAGTAAAAAAATTACAATAATTCAAAAGAGTATGAAAGAAAATGCATGAATTTCTATTTTGTTACTGATATTATTATTACTAGAGATCGCCCTGTATTCGAATTTCGACTATAATTTAATGAAATTTGAATTTGACACGTAACGAAACATACATACATACAGGTCATATTTATCTATGTGTGCATGGCAAAGTATTTAATTTGTGGTGTGTGAGGCGTGTTTTCATAATATATTTCACGTATTTCTTATGCACTTTATATAAATTTTATTTTAAACAGATTCGTTAGCGTAGGAGCTGTAATTTTTTCCAAAATTTTCGCATCTCTTATTAATATAATATGTATAAGATTAGATAAAGAATCGGTGAAAGCCCAGTGGCTTAGAAGTGGCTACATCCCTCTAATTGTGAGGGAAGACCCGACCTGTAGTGGCTCATTAATGCGTTACTGACAATATTATAGAAATTGATTTTTTTGTTGGAAGAGAAGGGTGTGTTCTGAAACGATTTAAATTTCAGATCTGACAAATTCGGTCTTTTTCACTAAAATTTCTCGTGAAGAGAATCCCATCGCAATATTCTCAACCGCTAAAATAAAGAATTCATCCATTCCTCTTTCAGTTGCCGTTTTATTTCAGAAATTTTACTGGTCGTAGAGTACCTATGTGACAGTGGGTTAAAATTTTAAGTTACTTTTATGCACACTTCAGTGCTTTGGGTATGGCTAGCCTCAGTAGTAAAGGCAGCCTTGTGTGAATACCTACTTCTAGTGCACTAAGTGTAATGCATGGAGTAAGTACATTGTTTTACTATTGTGTCCACTTTTGGGACTTTTGTAAGTGATGAAACTGTTTACAGTTATTAAAAGCTAAATTTTGATTAAGCTATTAATTTTAGTTTTGGTTTAAGTTAAATAATTTTATAAGTATGTTATTAAAAAAACTAAGGTCTAAATGTTATTATATATCATTTAGACCTTAGTTTTTTTACAATAACACGAGATATGATGATATTTTTTGACTACAACGCTTTTAACACAAACTCATGTAAATCTGTACACAGACACTATAAACCATCAACCTATCAAGAAAAATTAGTAAAAATAGTGGAAAACGACAGCCGTGACATAGGAGGGTGACGGCAAATGGCGTCATGTCGGAGCATCACGCAGTTTGCCGTCACGATTAAATTTTCTGCCAAAGTGCGCCAAAATACGATTCACATCAAACATAAATCATATAAACGGGTAGGTATTATTATCAAACGGACTGAATTCTCCTAATACCTGTCAAACGTAAACCATAATACTTATCGGACAAAAGGTCCTTGTATCGTAAAACAGTTATTAGAAATGATTGCAAAGAAATTTAAGCGCCCCCGTTTTACTGCCCTTTATTTCTTGAACTAGCGTTGGAACTTTATGGCCCCAATCAAGGAAAAGGGAAGCAAATAGAACGGCAATACTTACATGGCTGCAACCCCTTTATGGCCCTCTGTTGAGCACAGGTCTCTCCCCACAACAAGCATACTCCACCACGTTGTTCCAATGCGGATTGGTGGAGAAACGGGCTAGTGGCCAACCAGTGTCGGATATCTTCTAACTGCCCATAAAGCCTCCGATAACGTTTAGGAACTGCCATCATAATTATCGACAAAAACCTGGACCGACGGCTCATCGTGCCCTCTGAAGCACGGAAGCGCGTATTAAATTTTTCGATCACTTGCGATCTACTCAAGCAGCGGGACTATGCGTGCTTCTAAAGTACCAATATATCTGTTCCAAAAACCACTGTAGCTAGCTCAGCTAGCAACATTCACGCTCCAAATTCATTCAATCAATCTCATTCACATCCGCAATGAGAGTGATAGAATGAGCTAGAATGCGCTCAGTTTAGCATAACTAAGAGCACGCCAGACCCGCTCAGGTCACCGTTCCATTTACTTTCTATTTCGTTGGTCCCAGTCCAGTGAGAGGTTGTCATAAAACAAATCAGATACAGAACGACCCTCGGAATTCTAATGGCGAATTATTCGATACTGGATTGCCAAAAATAATGGCTTCTCAAGCTATATTAATAAGTTAAAATCCATTTTAACACACGCCTCACACACTACTAGATTTTTTCCTTCCGACACAGAGCTTGAAATAAGAACTCGCGTGTTTTAAACATGCAAGTTCTTTCTAACTGACTAATAAACTGACTAATAAGCTAGTCAGCTTATTAGTCAGTTTCATTCCCATCCCGAACCCTGCACACCATGGGATAGCCGCGCTTACGGCGATCCGTCTCTATTCGGACTACCCGAATAATATCTATGAAACGAGAGGTTTTCCACATTAAAAATACATTTTGCTAAATTCACCACCCCGGGAAAAGACTAAAAAGATAACATAAATCGAACCACAGACGGAAAAGTCTGTGATTTTGCAATTCGCGATCAAAAAAGTATCAAGTGTGCTATCTTCCTTTCCCAATGAGATTGCTTTGAAAACCGAGATTTTCCATTCGCACTGGCTTTAGGGATGAACTGTTTGATTTATTTCGCTTTCAACGATTGGAATTACAGAGGTATTTGGAGATTTTTTCACTCCGTAAGGTTGTATATTTGGGGATCGATTCATGTTTGGGTTCACCTAAATACTGAGAATTCTCACCGACGCATTTGATGTGGATACAATGATTTGATCAGAAACGATTTTCTATATTCTACATACATTTTACTAACCCATTTTAGGTTTACCTGGGAATTAACATGTCTCACTTTTCAACCAAAATATTGAACTTGCTGACTTTATGTTAGACTTTAATCATGCCTTGTTTCTTCAGAGTGTATTTTTTTCACCTCATTGCGTGTTAATATTTTTACTATAACGTAATTTACCTCTCAAAAAACATTCATCAATTCGTCAGATCCTTGAATTTTATCACTGATCACTAACTGACTAATAACCGCCTATCCTTCTAAAATTCATCTCTTGAATCTAATGGCTACCCACGTTTCCTTCCAAACTTGATATTTTGAATCCAACGGGTTCCCATTCTCTTCGTCAGGTCTTCACTGTTCTTGGTTTATACTTACTGACTTTATATAATGTCGCCATTCAAAGGCATCCTCCCCATCGGTAATTGAAATCTAAATGGCCGTCACATTTTCATTTCATTTTCATCACCTACCAGCATTCAACTGTCTAATACTCATAAAATTGGATCGCTTTACGAGTTGCCCATTTCTCGGGATTATAATTTTATACGGAATTCCTATTATTGCAAGCACGTCCCGAATATTTCAGTAAACATTTTTTCTATCTCGCATAATAAGAGAATTACAATGCAAAACGGTATGTGTGACATTCTTCTTGTAAGCGTAGCGTCTGACAAAGAAAGAGCAAAGATTTTGCTATACACTTCATGTGCAGCTCTATCATGAATATTTTTATTTCAAACAAACAGAATCGAAGTCTATTACATTTCGATATCGCGAGTAATTTTTCTTTGTGAGGCGACTTCCGACACTCGTCAAGGAATGACGCTACGCGTATCGTGAATTACGCGATCGAAGTTTTCTATATCGCTGGCAATTAATATACAAAATCCTACACTTGTATCGTAAGCGTTTCTACGATTGTGCATATAATCAGCTCTACAGATTCTATTCATAATGAGAGATTTTATATTAACGCATAGAAAAATAACCTAACAATTATATTTTTCTAAATATGAATTATCTTATTTATATGAAACTTATGTTATTACTGATAACATCACAGCTAACGAATTTATTTTGTGGTCATGATGCAAGAGATCTACGTCCATCAAATTAATTTTTTATGTCGTTAGTATCACTTCGTTTCTCGTCTTCTCTCCGACACGTCCCTAGATCCTCATCCACATACCATTTTCCGTGTCGATAAGCATCTACGGCTTGATAAACTGGTTTCCGCCATATATTTCACTCGCTGCCTTTTTTGGTATCAGGAAATCCGCAAAGAAACATTGTCTTTTGAATAACCGAGTCATCAATTTCTAGATCTGATTGTACCGTTCCATTAAATTTAAGTGAATTGCTTTCTATATCATTCAGTTAATTGAATTTACTCCTAGGGATTCGTTCATCTATGCTAATATCATTGGCCATTATTGAAAATTATAGACGATTCAAGTTAGTACATAAATGTAAACAGCAGCAAATATTGTCAATGAATTATTATCTTGATAATAATATGAACGCACGATTGAGGTGTATCTTTTTATACAAAATTTAGGTACTAATCACCTACTTTTCGGACTTTAGAATTTAGAAAACAAGATCTTCAAAAGATTCTAAACAGTCCACTTTCTTGTTTCAGCTTTTGAACTTGCTATTAATGTGATATTATTCCTTGTTAAAGTACCTATTACGAACTTATGTCTTTAAACCTGGAGTTAGTGACTAATCCTGAAGTTTTCTCGAACTGATTTGAAAAATTTAGTTTCCTACATTTTGCGAATTTTTCTAAAAAATGATTGCCTCACAGAATCATTTCCGTCACTTTTACTTCTTATTCACCTTCAAACCACACGATTAACTTACCTTCACAACCACTTAACATCACAAACTGATAAAACAGTATTAACAAATTCTCATAACGCGAGCAGGTGTTCCAGCTGTAACTAATAACTGTAACAATTTTTCCCTCCAACTTGCGACCTGTAATATTGGAGCTCAATATTGTTCGCCTACACGTCTTCCCCTTTATAGCTCACTCGCATATGTTATCCGATCTCGTTCGGATTTATTTAACGCGTTATGCTAAATTGTTTCATTTTCGTAACGATTTATGTGAGAAAAAATAGTAACATAGTCAAAAACGTAGTATTATAAGCCTTCGCGCTTTGGAGGGCATGTTAAGCCAACCTGTTGTTATCGATAACATTGCAGTCGTCAATCCATGTCGAAGGCCTCATGGATAGTTTGAGATATCCAACACCGGTTGGCCACTAACTCTTCTCTAAAAATCCGCATTGGACCTACGTGCTGGAGCATGCTCCGCTAAAAAAAACAACATTCATTTATTGACTAAAATTTAAGAGTTTCAATAATTAGTTACTCAGGCAAGCTAAGAAAAACTACATCAACACGATATCACATTAAATTAAAATCAACAACTGTTCATTGATGAAATGAGTCTTAACAAAAGCGATGGAATAAAAAAGATAAACAATGAAAAAGATAAAAGATATTCTGCAATGAATGAAAAAGAAAGATTAATAAGTAAAAGGCTTATAACTGTGAAATCACAATCTGCCAAAAGTATCAGACAAGACAATAAGAATACAAAGAAGGGAAATAACTAAAGTGACAAAAGGAGTACCTAACTAAAGCTTTAGATACAACTCTAAACAGACAATGAGACCCGCATTCTTGCTTTATATTAAAGTAGACAAATTTACTATAGCCTGTTCACTAGAAGAGAGACGCTCATTGAAGAGCAACTTATGGCTTCAGTTGTCGATTCTATCTATGTTTTGAAGAAAATCGCATCTGACATCAAGAATGCCATAACTGTCTGCAGGGTACGATAACAAAAAATAGCAGAAGTTCAAAATAGCAAAAATTGATTGGAATACTTCAATGAAATTTTCAATTACAAGTTTGCTTTGTAGTGATTCCGAAAAATCAAGCTTGCGCATGTTGTTGTATGTTAGATTCATTTTCTAGGATGATAGAAAAAAAACAATACACCATACAACTTCATAATAATAATATGTACATTTTTCAAATTACGTTTTCTGATACCTACCAATTTTACAGTTTGAGTAAACCAACTATAATACTCAGTGTTATTATTTAGGTGTCATTTAAGTGAACAGACTATACTAGTCGGTGTTATTTTTTCGTAACTCTTTCGGTGAGATAGGGGAGAGCGCGAGAAATGGGTTACACTTTAATTTCACCATTATCCAGTTGTCGCTTGTACCCGGATGTTTCTCTGTCGCGAAACACTCTGTGATTCATTTTATTGCCTCTTCAAGATAAGTAGTGTACCTTCCTTCCTTTCAGCTCTTGGCAGTCCAGTCTAATCGACAACGCTGCATACTCATGCATTTTGTCGCAAATCAGTTCCTATTTTATTTAGGACAGCTCTGTATAGAGTATTGGGTTGGGTTTTTATTTGGGTTGGTTAGTCGGTTATGTCAGCCAATAGGCATGATGACAGTAATCAAGTATCGCCAAAATATTTATCTGATATAATGAAATAGGATTCAAAGATTTTGAAACATGTATTTATTCTCTTATTAATGTCGAGATTAATAATTTATTTGTTAAAATAAATCTACAAAATACAACAATCCGCCATGATAGCTTAAACACCTATCAGATCGAATTACGTCAATTTACGTCACGTCTTAGTAAACGTCATTTTTTTCGTAAGCATATTATACGCGATCTGGCATTTTTTACTAAGCCGTGACGTAATGACAGATGCCATGACACGGGCGAGCGTTTTGCAATGAATTTGAAACTTAAAATTTAAATGCACATGTACTTGTATTTTTATTGCACAAAAACCTTAATTTTCTACAAAAATATGATATATTTTAGACATAATAGAAACTTCTGAATATCATAGAAAAGTTTTTGAAAATTAGTCATCATGCCTATTGGAACAAGGTTTTTAGTAAACTTGTGAACTCTTGAAAGTATTTTTGAGTCACATACGAAAATTATGTAAAGGATACATTCGCTGTATTCAGTAATCAGTAGCCTGAGAATCATGATAATTGATTTTTACAGTTTTGTTTGTTGCGAACTCAATGTTAAAAGGTTCAAAAATGTTAATTTTCCATACACTGCATAAGTGATAGTCACACAAAATTGTATATGTTTCGACATCAAATTCTAACCCGACCAAGATTACAAATTTCAACTCAAATGGACATCAAGTTTAGATCAACGATATACGAGCTATCTCCAGCAAGACACATCTTATTTTCCAAAAGGACCGCCTCTTGGTCCCTCGGGTAATATGAGAATAAGACAAACGCCGCTTTAGGTCAGATTTTCGGGGTTATTTCGGGAGTTTATGAAAAATGTCTTCTCGGAGCTTAATAGACCTGGGAGGGTCTTATCAAACAGATGAAATCTGTCTGGATTATATTTAGTTTAGTTTCACTGCAGAATGCTTATGAGTTTTAGTTCTGTTTTTGTTTACACACCGGAAGGATCGGCCACAGCCAGGGTGAAAACAGCAAGACGAGACTATTACTTATTACCTACTATTTTATTAACTCTTCGATAGAGTTACATTATAAACTAGCTTGAAACATAGTGTTTTGCTGAAAGTGCTAAATAGGTGAACATCTTAGTGTTTCTCCGATATAGGATGATGGCTGCAGAAACAAATACCTGACATCTAAAAACTTCGGTTCTTTAGGTTCTACAGTTAGCCCAGACAATATTTTAATGAAATTTACGTCAGAATGAATGTAGGTAAATAGGCAAACAAGAAAAGTCTTCTAGCACAAGTAATAGGAAATGGGTTTACAATTTGTTCAAAATAACGACACCACTTACACGAACACAAAAACAACGATATCGTTTACAAGTAAACTCTGTATTCCCATGGGAAATATACATTCGGAATTGCTGCCATTCGAAGTATTGAGAAACATTTAGTAAAGTAGAAAATACAGAGACGCGGTTTGGGAGGATTTCTTTTAGGCTTCTAATTAAAAACTCAGTAAGTGACACATTTAAATAGTAGGTTGAAAATGATTTTAACAGTTTGCCTGCTAGATCAGTGTTAGCTAGACAAAATAGTTGAACAATGGGTATGAGTCACATGTAACTCACGGAACGCTGAAGTATTTTTTCATCTCGCTTGCTTGTTACAGTAATAGGTATAATTGGAGTTTAATCAAGGGAAATAATTAGAATATACCAAAAAATATCTTTCCAGATTAATTTAGGTACCGTGTAGACAAAATGTATAAAAATTTTGGAATTTTTTTCACTTCAATTCAATTCATTTATTCATTTGCAGAATTAGGTAACTTTTTAATGATTATAATTTGCACAATGAAATAATTTTGAATAGTATTATTGAAAACCAAACTATAATAATAAACTTTAACGGCACTTACAATATCCTGAATGAAACCGTTCAGTGTTGCAAAACTAAAATGTATTCATTCTCCCGGGGCATGATATGAAAAGTTCGTGGAATAGATTTTCAATACAATACAATTGTTGAGCTTAATCGTTCATTTACTTGTTTCTCCCTTATGACCGTATCACCGTACTGACATTTGAAATAACTTTTGTATCAGTAGATAAGTGAAGTAAGTACGTAACGGTATGTGAAATCCACCAAACCGCAGTAGGGCGTGGTGGACTAAGGCCTACTCCCCTCCCATTATGAGAGGAAACCGGGCCCTGTAGTGGGTCATTAATGGGTTACTAACAACAACTCCTAAAGATACTTGACGCGATTATCCATACTAACAGGGTCCTTGATCAGCAAACTCGGATCACCTCTGCGGCTAATTAACCGAGATTAGCTGTTTACTTTGAGTCGGATCTGTCTTTGCCGGATCAAGAGTTAATGCTATTAAGACGGCAAAGGACAACAGAGTTAATAGAGTAACCGAGCTTAGTCCTGTTTCAGCTATACATTGGTTTTGTTTGATATAACAAATTCAAATTCAAATTCAAATTCAAAAGCTTTTATTCATTATTAGGTACAATTTATGCACACTTCATGAACGTCATACATTTAACATTATACGAACATCCGCTTTGATCGCCCCTCAGGCAAAACGTAGACTAGGAGAAAAAAGCAGGAGAAAAAAACTCCCAGCACTCTTTTAAAAATAAGTATGTATTATTCTATGGTGCAGTATGCCTAGGCCCAATAAAGGAACACACGTGACAGCTATCGTGTGTGTCAATATCGTTCCAATTGCCATCCGCTCACAAATGAATATTGATACATGGTGTATAGAAATAGCCTAGTGAAGTTATTCAATCCCACGCTTTCTTATCGTCTAAATAGTCCTTAGTTTCATAATTTATTGGCCTAACAAGTACCCTTATTCCGAGTTTTAGCAATGCCGCACGCCGATGTAGTTTGCGGCTAATGACGTGAATCGTATAGAAAAGTGACGTAGCGCGTAGCGCCAAAACATTTAGTGTAAAAATTATAGAGGTCTGTCAAACATAAAAGTTGTTCTTTGTTTAAAATACAATTTTTGTATTGAGTGAAAGATATGAATATGTAACAGAAGTAGAAGAAGTAGAAGAAGGGGTCGTCGTTAGTAGTATGATGATGATGGCATCTTGGCATTATGTGTGGGCTATGTGTGTGTCACTGTGGGTCGACATGGGTAATCGGGCGAGGGAACCAGGATTAATAGAAGAAAACACTATAGTAACAATCTCTGTGTATTATAATTCTAGATCACAACAATCACTTTTACAACTGAAATGTTATAATCCAATATTCAATTATATCCACTATATCATTTCCCGCCAAAACCTATATGCTCGCTTGTCAAATCCATTTGACATTTCTTACTCCTCTTTTTACTTTTAACATATTACAGCCAGACAGCTCGGTGTTACTACTTCACAAAACAGGTTGAATATCACTTAATAATAACAATTAATATAAAGGTGCCGGCAAATACATACCTATCGTTAGACATTATAGTACTAAACAAATATTTAATACCTACGGCATAATACGAGTTCGAAATTTGACAGTGCATTACGGCCATTTCACGGTTATTATGTTTCACTACTATTAAAAAAAATGGTAATAAAAAATAAAGCAATTTTTATGATGATCTATCTAATGCTTTATTAATTTTTTAACTCTTCTAAGAATCTTTCACCTCTATTTGGGTTATTACATTGTGCGACTCCTGTGTAGTAAGCTTACGTATCTATGTGTAGAAGTCGGTGATAAGCACTGGAGGAGCATAGCCATCTAAGATTTCGTTGTAACGAAACCCAAGTAGTAGGAATAAAAAGTCATCACTTGACGAAACAATCACTAAAAACTTTCAACGACATGTTAAGATATAGGATGCAAGATATAAAAGAAAAACTAAGCATTCCTCAGCATTGCAATCTTTGAATAAACCGTATCGCTTTCCTTGAATTTTCCTTTTATTTTCTCCTTTACAGAAAATTGTACATTCTTGTCCGGACAAACGTTTCTAAGTGCTTTTAAAATATTAGCTTTCATCTCTCCGCTGCAAGCGAGGGTACCGCGTTACGTCGCGTTCCACTGTTGTTTAAAACGTAAATTGGAAACAAAAATCGTGCGGACGTTTCTAGGTCGTTTCTACTCGTTTGGGTCCGGTTCTTTGGGATTTGGATTTTAATGGCTGCTTCGTCGTTAAACCTTGTCGGAAGCCTTATGGGCGGTTTGAAAACATTCGACACTGGTTTGCCACTAGTCCGTTTCTCCAGCAATCCGCATTGGAGCAGCGTGCTGGAGTATGCTCCAGTCCTCCTCCTCCACGACCCAAGTGGCGCAGTAGTTAAGACACCGGTGCGCTGCGCGGAAGGTCCTGGGTTCGATTACCAGCAGAGCAGAGATTTGAATGATGAATTTGAATTTCTGTTTCTGGTCTGGGTGTGTTGCGTTCTTGTCTTGTGTGTGTCCATGTCACCCACGACACAGGGAATCCTAGTGTGGGGCTATGAGTGTGAAGCGTTATTTATTATTTATTATTATTTATTGTGGAGAAAAAGCTGTGCCCAACCGTGGGCCATGAAAGGATTGTAACCAGCCAATGATAAATGTATTGGAATCCGAATTGCCAAAACCAATCGATACATATCTCGAGGCATATTGCTCGAACAATTCGATTTTCCACCTCAACAATCGCTGCAATTCCTTGCACAATTGGCGTTGGGGTAAATTAAGCAAACATAATTCGTTTTGCTTACGGATAATTAGTTGAGCACAGTTCTGGCTTTCTGCCATTAAACTTATAAGCCGTAGTGCGGTAAGCTACCGGCCCTGTTTAATATTTGTTATTATTTTGAAAGTTATTGTTGTAACAGAAAATATTCTTTTGAAGAATTTTTTATAGCATCTGAACAGCAAACGAGCAAAGCATTCTTTCGCGGTCCGTATTTTGAACCGAGATTAAGCCTTTAAATTTTTAACAACGGTTTTTTACTAACAACATTGGGCTCCGAAGTCACTTGAACTATCGTGTGGGTACTGTTAAGCACCGCTACCATTTTGAGCACAAAAGCCCTTGTATTTTAAAAGCATTGGAGAAAATATTGACTAAAACATCAGGTGGTCTATTCGTCTGTTTGCCAGACCCTTCTGAAGGGAGGTTCACTTTTCTAATCCACTTTGAAGAACTGCTCTCAAAGGTTTGCGTTCAGATAACTCAACGGCGCTATAAAACGTACTTGGACAAGTCCGATAGCAAATTTTATTGGTTTTCTTAACCCGCAGCAATCCTTGAAGATTTATACCCAGAAAACTATATTTCTTTGAAATCGTCATTTTATTCCCTACTCAAGACGTTTCCACATTATCCGATCCGATAAATCCTGATTGGAGATGGAGTTCGCTACGCGTATGGAAGCAAGGCAGTATGATTAAAATGTTTTCAGTTGCGGTTTGAGTTCGGTTTGTCTATAACCCTGTCCTCTCCTGTCACAATGAATGATGTAGGCCTTAGTTCATCACACTGGCCTAGTTAAAGCTTGCTGACTTCATATGTCGTTGAGTACATTATGAAGGAAGACAGAGAAAAAACATTTATTTGCACGAATGTGGCATAGTTTAGCATTTTACAGAGCCTTTTAATCAATTATTATTCATATTTAAACCCATACTTAAAAGAAGGTAAGTAACATCTCATGCAAACTGCCCAAGGTCTACGTCCTACAGTTGTTCTTTATCGGTTACCGGCTCCTAAAGTTGTCCTTTATCGGTTCGGACAGTGTGAAAACGCTCTTAAGTCTATAAAACGGCAACTAGGTTCCGATAAGACAGTTAACTTTATTGCTACGTGGTTTTTATTGGATTCGACATTATAAAATAATGTAACGAGAGGGTCTGGCCGATATTAAATAATGAATTCGTGAGAATTTCTTCAGCTTGGGAAGACATCGACAGTTGCGTATATTTCAAGATTAGACTATGCCCGCGGCTATTTCCGCGTGGATTTTAGAAAGTGTCTACCAAAATTAAATTGCATCACTTTCGTTACATGGTGGTGAAATGATTAATAAAACAAGTTAAAACGTCGTTATGTTCAACCGAGAGCCACAAAATATTGCTTTATTAGCAAAACAACCATTTATAATTCACCATAAGTTAACCAATCACATCATTATTCGAGGCACAATAGCATCGAGGAGGCGCAAAACCGCCCATAAAACAATACTACTATCAACCCTAAATCAAACAGAACGAGACTTGTTTACGAACGAATTACCTAAGTGAAGATATGAAAATTCTTATCTTGAACATTTTATTACTTAGGAGTGCTCTTATCTTAGGAGGGCTTAAGGCTCGGCGCAAACGTGCCACCAGTCGCCGCGACCAGTAGCCTGCGATGAGTTACTTACGTACGCAGTTTGGTAAGTAATCGTATTGAGCTGAAATCAGTATGGGAAGATATCATGACAGGCTGACATATGACTTACTAACTGACGTTTACTCTACGAATACTTTGACTATAGACTTAAAAAAGACACGGCTAAAGTCCCGCCTATAGCACAAGTTCATCTAACTACTCATTACCTACGTGAGTATGTTTCTAGTTTATTCATTGTATTTGAAATAGGAAGTATTCCATCAGGCCGCGCTCAGTTTGAACGCGTGCGTTCGTTCAACTCGTGCGTATGCGTTCACGCACGAACGATTCTGTCTTTGTACGATAGGAATACTATGGAGCGTTCACGCTGCGTGCGAGAGTCGTACGGCAATTAGGTCGCGCGCAGTGTTAGCACTACCGTAGTATTTGAAGGTCAGAATTTTTCGTGCGTGAACGTACGTATATGTACGAGTTTTAGGTTTACATCCTTCTCATTATCAGAGGAGACCCAAACTTGCAGTAAGCCATTAATCGGTTAAAGCTTTAAGACTCTAGACTACTCGTATATACGCAAATATTAAGGTACCTATTTTACAATGTCAGTAACCCATTAATGACCCACTACAGGGTCGGGTCTCCTCTCACAATGAGAGGGATGCAGGCCTTAGTCCACCACGCTGGCCTACTGCGGGTTGGTGGACTTCACATACCTTTGAGAACATTTTTTTTTGTGAACTCTTAGGCATGCAGGTTTCCTCACGATGTTTTCCTTCACCGTAACGGCAGGTGATATTTAATTTTATAAATCGCACATAACTTTTTTACAAAGTCATTGGTGCGTGCCACTGGGATTCGAACCCGGACCCCTCGATTCGAGGTCGAATTATAAGCCACTGGGCTATCACCGCTGTTCTTTACAATAAATTCTGATTTTTCTTTCGCGGTGGTCGGCGCCTCGTTTGCTCCGAGCGTAAAGGGAACAATCGAACCCTTTGACACGCGGGATGATTTATTTAATCTGGAAAAGGTCCTCGGCGCTCCACTTTATTGTTTCTGCTGTTCGTAATGTCGGAGAAAAAGAAAATATATAGTGGATAGGGCGTGTGAGTATTGCACTTGCTAGGGTAGGGTTCCGGACTATCGCAAAATATTAGTTACATAATATATCAAAGTATACTTCGCTAACACAAACATTAGAAAATGAAACTATTGCTTGGACTACACAAAGAAATAACTCTGGTTGGACTATAGTCCAAGTTCCAGGAGTTTTTGTAAACCACGCCATGTTGTGGAATAGTTTTGAAACATTTTCATGTCAGCAATCATATCTACTCGTAGATTAGCAATAGTGCGAATGACAAATATGTCATGTTTTTGATGTCAGAACATGACAATGACAAATATGTCATGTTTTTGATGTCAGAACATGACATTAACAACATTATAGATATATTTTTGTGGCAAGATCAAAGGTAATAGTGGAATTGAAAGTTCTACTTTATTACTTTGTAGCTTATAAAGCGTAGGAAATAGTTCGTAGTAATACTGGCTTTATAAAATTAAATATCAACTGCTGTTACGGTGAAGGAAAACAGCGTGCGTGAGGAAACCTGCATGCCTGATAGTTCACTGACCCTGTAGTGGGATACTAACAAATGCTGGGCGTTGCTTTCTACAATACTAATTGTTTTATACAATAAAATCTGAAACACATGCAGCTATGCCTATGATAGTTGCGGTCCTTAAAATGAATCGTTGAATACAATAATAAAATTTATTGTTTAAGAACTAACGTTGTATTCTTTTATTACAATATACCAAGTGCTAAAATTAATATAACAATGTTATAGTTTTTTTATATAAACATGGAACCCTAAAAAAGACGTGGTTTCCGTTTGACGTCCTAGATGTGACTAGAATGCGAACGGTTTTCTATCGAAGCCTCCAACTAAACTACGCTTTTTCTCCGCACTGATTTCAACGTGAAATTCCCCGTTATTTTTCTTACGGGAATCAAATTTTCAAACGCGTTTCAGTTTACTTACCGTAAGTTAGATAGAGCTTGGATTAAAATTTTTTTTTTATTCTCCGCCTAGCCACATATTTGAAGAACATAGTAAGTGAAGTTTTGAGCGAAAAGTTTAACTTTATTTTACTTTAGTGAATTATATATAAGAATTTTTTGTTAGCTCAATTTTTAGCTTACTCTTAATCTATTTTATGAGATCTAAAGAATAATTTACATAATGTACGACGTGCGTGCATAAGTGCGACGACCCGAGTGGCGCAGTGGTTAAGACACCTGTGCGCTACGCGGAGGGTCCTGGGTTCGATTCCCAGCAGAGCAGAGGTTCGAATGATGAATTTGAATTTCTGTTTCTGGTCTGGGTGTGTTGTGTTCATGTCTTGTGTGTGTCCATGGCACCCAGGACACAAGGAATCCTAGTGTGGGGCTATGAGTGTGAAGTGTTATTTATTTATTTATTTATAATTTACATAATGTAACATCCTAATAATGTAGATAACATTATTAAAGATAATAATAATTTATTGAGGGATGTACTGGATATGATCAGGGAAACATAATTATTAATGAATACTACTAATATTAATGAAAGAATGGATGTTTGTCACTTTTCCCAAAATCAGCTTGTCATGTTGAGGTAAAATTTGCTGTACATGAAGTTTATAACCTGTACTTCCATTTAGAATAGTTTTACCCCAATCTCTGACTCAAATTCTAAGCCCAAGCAGACGAAGTCAGGGGCACGAGCTAGTATTTAAGTTGTATTTATATTTCTTTGCAACAATCCGCACACGTGGAACTTGTTTTGGTATGGACCCACCACCCTCCCTTATCTCTCTGAGTAGGTATATACCATAACAACTTATTCCAATAGTACACGACACGTGTTTCGCCCCAAAACGGAGCATCATCAGGTGATGTGGACTCTACAACGGTTGGTTGCTGAGTGAGGTCGCCGTTCGAGTGAGCTGCTTATATACCTTTTCTCCCTGCCATTATGACACATCGAGTGTAATCAAAAATCGAATAAAACGTCACTTGTCAGTGTTTTGACGTTTGATATTAGTGACTTATGTCTTTTTTACGTCACATGTGATTTTGGTGGAAAAATATGCAGCAAAGGAGAATTAGATACGTCTATTTGTTCATTCAGCAATGTAACACTATTGTTTTTACTATATTGAATAATTTGTAGCTGTTCTAGCAAACTGAGCCTAATTCCTTTATCGCATCAACTGTCCAGCACAGCTGTCCAGGCAAAACTCTACATCAAATTAACAAAATTACATCGTATTGCCGTTCAAAATGTATGGTTCAATCAGCAATGTAAACACTTTAATGTTATTCCTAATTACATCAATATCCAGACTAGATCTAGCAATCGAGCAGCAAACATCGCTATAAATAAAGCCCAAAAAGTTTGGCTAAACGAGGAGTCACGTCATTGGTTTACTGTAAGAGATAACCTAAAAATACATTTAAAAGTTCTACATATGGAACTATCTTATAATTTACATAATGTTGAATTTGATTTATTAGACTACAAAGCTAGAGAGTTAGCATCTCTAGAAGCTCATAATAAGTACATTTTACAATCCAGAAAATTACAAAAATTAAGATCCAGCCAAAATGTCAATAATAATGATAATAACAGTAATCAAACCACCCCATCTTTTCATCCACGTTTAAAAAACCTGTCTGAGGTCCAGTTTCCACCTGCTGAAATAAAACTTTTAGAAAAGGGTTTAAAATACAACCTACACTCAAAACCATCTCAAAAATCTTTAGAAAACCTCGCAGTGGACGCAGAGATGGCCGTGGTCATTAGTAAAGGAGATAATATTACTAAACATCTTGTTGCAGAGCAAATCAAGTCTACCTCAATACCTTGCAGCCCCATTATCACCAAGGAAAATACAATACTAAAATCAATCCGACAACGCTTAGAGTCCAACGATTTGGTTTTGAGTAAAGCGGATAAAGGAAATACTATTGTGATAATGGAAAGACCATCATATCACGAAAAAGTCTGCGAGGTTATAAATGGGGATGACTTTATAGAGTTAAATTCAGATCCCACCAATAAATACACCGCTCAGTTAAAAAGCGTTATAAAAAGTTCACATAATATTTTTAAAAATCCACCCACATCCTTAATACCAATGAACCCTCGTGCCCCTATTTTGTACGGTTTGCCCAAAATTCATAAAGAAAATATACCAATACGGCCAGTAGTCTCCTACATTGGGGCTCCAGCATATAATTTAGCCCGTCGACTTAATTCTATAATCAAAGAAAAAACATCTTTTTCTCCGAAGTACAGTCTAAAAAATAGCCATCATTTAGTACAAAACATAAAGGATATTACATTGCCTCTCAAAGCAAAACTAGTTTCACTTGATGTCGATAGCTTATTCACTAATGTACCCCATTCCGAATCAATTAATATTTTATCCGAACTTTTTGATAAATCAAAATTACATCCCGGAGAAAAAGATGATCTCATCAGGTTAACTAGTTTATGTATGAGTCAAAATTATTTCCAATTTAACCACAAATTTTATAGTCAAAAAGAAGGTCTCGCAATGGGTTCTCCTTTAAGCCCTTTAATGGCAGACATTTTCATGGACAAGTTTGAAAACAATCATATTATTGGACATAAATCTATTTTATATTACTATAGATATGTTGACGATATAATTATATGCTGGACAGGTACTGATAGACAATTAGATGTTTTTGTAAATAAACTTAATAGAGTCCATCCAAAAATTAAATTTAAATTAGAATTGGAGGAAAATTATTCACTACACTTTTTAGATCTCACCATCACAAGAGTAAAAAACAAACATTCCTTTTCTATCTACCGTAAGCCTACGTATACGGATACAGTCATTCCGGCTTCCTCCTGTCATCCTTGGCAACATAAAATGGCAGCATTTCGTTGTTATATTCATAGATTACTATCAATTCCATTATCACCTTCGAATTATAAAGAGGAAAGGAACACCATATATAAAATAGCAGTTACGAACGGATATAGCAGGAGGATGATTGACTGTCTTATTCGTAATAAACAAAAATTAATTATGCGGAATCAACTGTATGCGGGGCCATCAAATGAAACTATAGTCAGATGTAAATCTAGTTTGACCTATATAGGACCGATTTCGGAGCGAATCGCTAAAATCCTACGTCGTCACAATATCAATGTTGCATTCAGAACGGATAATAACATAGGATCTATCTGTAATGGCAAAGAAAAAATGGACAAACGTAAACAATCAGGAGTTTATAGTATCGCTTGTCCAGAATGTAACGGTATATATGTGGGTCAGACTGGTAGAAATTTTGACACAAGGTATCGAGAACACCTAGCAGCGTATAGAAATGGTCGCGCAGACAGGTCCAATTTCGCAAAACATTTGATAGAATCAGGCCATTCGGTACCTACTGGCCATACGTATAACATTTTAAATAGATGCGATAAAGGAATTAGGCTCAGTTTGCTAGAACAGCTACAAATTATTCAATATAGTAAAAACAATAGTGTTACATTGCTGAATGAACAAATAGACGTATCTAATTCTCCTTTGCTGCATATTTTTCCACCAAAATCACATGTGACGTAAAAAAGACATAAGTCACTAATATCAAACGTCAAAACACTGACAAGTGACGTTTTATTCGATTTTTGATTACACTCGATGTGTCATAATGGCAGGGAGAAAAGGTATATAAGCAGCTCACTCGAACGGCGACCTCACTCAGCAACCAACCGTTGTAGAGTCCACATCACCTGATGATGCTCCGTTTTGGGGCGAAACACGTGTCGTGTACTATTGGAATAAGTTGTTATGGTATATACCTACTCAGAGAGATAAGGGAGGGTGGTGGGTCCATACCAAAACAAGTTCCACGTGTGCGGATTGTTGCAAAGAAATATAAATACAACTTAAATAACAATGGATTTCCGCAAAGTAACGCCTGATACAATATATTACACGAGCTAGTAGTTAATAACTTCACCAAGTTAATTGCATATTACTTCTGTTACCATCCTGTGTTTTGCTTACCAACCGCGTTTTTATTTCCATTATTATAAAAACTTACATCAAAATGCCTATTACACTATACTACTCACTATACAGCGGTGATAGCCCAGTGGCTTAGAATTCGACCTCGAATCGAGGGGTCCGGGTTCGAATTCCAGTGGCACGCACCAATTACTTTGTAAAAAGTTATATGCGCTTTATAAAATTAAATATCACCTGCTGTTACGGTGAAGGAAAACATCGCGAGGAAACCTGAATGCCTGAGAGTAAAAAAAAAAATGTTCTCAAAGGCATGTGAAGTCCACCAACCCGCAGTAGTGGTGCGTGGTGGACGGCGGCCTACATCCCTCTCATTGTGAGAGGAGACCCGACCCTGTAGTGGGTCATTAATGGGTTACTGACAACATACACTATACAATATACTATTACACTATACTATACACAGTGTTGCTTGAGTCTATTAATGGTAGCGACGCGATTGGTAACATTTTCATGACTCCAATGCTATTATTGAATTCATTTACTGTAAATAAATCTTACGCGTTTCTAAAGAAAACTACTATGTAGTTTATTGAAAACAAAAGTAGCTTTCCTAAGCAGTTTTGTTTGAGCACACTCGGCGCTGGCTCAATGCCAACACTACTCCGTCGACGTGTTAACTGCTGCCTTCAGTTCAAAATCTAATTCTGCTAATATTGTTAATTTTCTTATCATAATCTAGTCTCTTTGCTTATTATCTTTTGGCATTGTTTTATTTCCTTCCTTATTTTTTACTTTTGTTTTTTAGTCGTTTGTAGTAGATAACCAAAATAATGATTAGGCGGTGATAGCCCAGTGGCTTAGAATTCGACCTCGAATCGACGGGTCCGGGTTCGAATCCCAGTGGCACGCACCAATGACTTTGTAAAAAAGTTATGTGCGATTTATAAAATTAACTATCACCTGCTGTTACGGTGAAGGAAAACATCGTGAGGAAACCTGCATGCCTGAGAGTTCACAAAAAAAAAATTTTCTCAAAGGCATGTGAAGTCCACCAACCCGCAGTAGGACAGCGTGGTGGACTAAGGCCTACATCCTTCTCGTTGTGAGAAGAGACCCAATCCTGTAGTGGGTCATTAATGGGTTACTGACAAACAAAATAATGATTAGGATAATCTAATCTACATCAACCTATTTGTCAATATATTGCAGAAATTGTCTGTTTGAACGCACTAATCTCTAAAACTACTAGTTAGATTTGAAAAATTCATTATGTATAATAATTATGATAACCACGTTTATGGTAAAGGCTAGGCTATAATTCGTAGGCTTTTCCTGAATCCCGCAAAACAATTCAGATGCTCAGTCAATAAATCATATTCCGAAATAAATCGAAATAGCATATTCTATAAGTGTATCTTCAAAGGCTTTATCTTCGAGCCTGCTTTCAATCTCAAAAAAGAGTTCTGTGTCAAAAATTCGTATTCCGTTCCGAGCTACGATAAATCCAAAAAAAATATTTTTGTATGTGTATAGTAAAAAGAAAACAAAAATAAGCAGTGAACTAAAGGCAATCCATAACATAAATTCCGGTTGCTAGCGCTTCCCGCAGCCGGAAGAATCCGGTACAAACCAGAGCAATCCGGAACACACAAGTATGGGCCAGAGCGATAAACGCGGCATAATTTTTAATGGCCCCGTAATATCATATATTTTCTGTAACGAATATCTTGTTGTATGAGGGAATTGTTTATTGCGGATTTGCGGATTGAAGGCGAATTATTACACTACATTTACACTGCTTTTTGTTCCTTTTTTAATAGTAATTATGTAGCTAACAGGTTTAACAGGTCACAGATGTTAAGTGGTTACTGCAACCCATGGACACCCACATCAGACCTTTAATAGAGAAGAAATCTCAGGTTGTATGCGGGTATTTTGAAGATGTTCGCCTCAAATAAAGTATCCCCGGCAACCACACCTCCCAGCTGAAACACAACACATGAAGAACATGCTTCTTTACGACGGGTAAAGAGGCTGGAAGTACCTGCCGCTGTGGCGAAGTTAGGAGTAGATAAGAAATGACTTCCAAAGTTGTGGAATTACAGTGGGGACTCGGCATTTACCATTCGTTTATTTTATAACCATAGCAATAAGACTTCATTGTGTAGTATTATTATGTGTAGTGTCAGTCAGTAACCCATTAATGACCCACTACAGGGTCGGGTCTCCTCTCACAATGTGAGGGATGTAGGCCTTAGTCCACCACGCTGGCACACTGCGGGTTGGTGGACTTCACATGCCTTTGAGAACATTTTTTTTTGTGAACTCTCAGGCATGCAGGTTTCATTACGATGTTTTCCTTCACCGTAACAGCTGGTGATATTTAATTTTATAAAGCGCACATAACTTTTTCACGAAGTCATTGGTGCGTGCCACTGGGATTCGAACCCGGACCCCTCGATTCGAGGTCGAATTCTAAGCCACTGGGCTATCACCGATGTGTAGTGTAATAATGTTAATTATGTGTAGTGTGTAGTGTATGTGCACTTCTTATGTCGTGGAAGTCAAAAACCAATTCATATAAGAGCATCATAATATTGGACTTGGCGCTCATTTCACATTTATGTTTTTGATGGAATCCATACATTTTAATGACGCAATGACGAAAATTGTTTGAAAAATAGACTCCAAACATAGCCATAAATATTTTATTTACTTTGTAAAAGTTACACGCAAACAGAGAACACACCGCTTAATAATCCAACATCGTTCTGATTCTGGCAAAAACGTTACAAAGTTTACGCAAAGTTACACAAAACCTTTATGTTACTTACGTATGCCTCGTTACGTACTCTCCTTAAGCACCAGCTCACATTACTTAAATATTTCTATAGAGGTTTTAACTTTGAAAGCATTGCTTTTATGGCTTTTTAGTATTTTTAGGTTCCCTAACTAAATGAAGCAAGGATCCCTCGTTATTTGATTAAGATGCAGTGCTTTCATAGTCAGAGAGTGTTCATTTTATTAATACACCCGTTAGTTAATTAACAATTCTTAAAACATACAAATAGTTTTTTATAATCTTCAGGAAAGGTAAAAATACGACTAAAAACTAAATTTATGCCTCGGCCTTAGTCTCTGCACTATGCCTACGTCAACTTCGTAGTGAGTGCTACGAGAATACATGCTACGAATAGTGCTACGAAACTTAAAATACTAAATCTAGTAATTTAATGATTGACATTATAAGCATGAAATACGGAACTTATTTGAGTCTTACTTTTGATAACGATACCTATATCAACATCACTTGCAAATGAGTGCTACGAGAGTGCAATGTAAAATGCTACGCAATTCAATTTAAATCTGTATTGGTGGCTGACCTTATGAGTATAGCATGACCGATGGTTGACCGCAGAACAAAGTAAACGCGAGAGATCTTATTTCAAAATTTGTGATGTACGGCGGACGGCAGCACACCAGCTTATTGGTCCATTTCGTTCCCCTCCCGCACCCCGCAAACCATGAAAATATTAACTTTTTCAATTTTATGTGCATGCCACTGAGATTTAAATTAGGACCTCTTGAGTAAAAGATTGAATTCTTAGCCACTGGGCTCTCTCTGCTTATCTGTAACCCATTACTGACCCACTACAGGGTCACTTATCACAATAACAAGGATGAAGGCCTTAGTTGAACACACTAGCCTACGTATTAGGCTGTTGATACGTGTTGATTTCACATGCCTTTGAAAATATCTTTTTTGAAAATACAATATTAAAAATCAATTTCATTTCAATTTCAGGTGCAGGAACAGCCGACCACTAGAAGGTCTTCAAGGGAGAGAAGTGCGGGCCCGCCAGGCGGCTGGGCCCGCCACGAAAGATAAGCTAAGGTACCTTATCTTTTATATTTATATAAGTTACTTGAATAAAAAATAATAATTAATGAATATCACTTGAATACAAAATAATAATTAATGAATATCAAAGATTGCCCTAAGGAACTTTATTTTTTATATTTGTATGAGTTGCTTGAATACAAATAATTAATGATTATCAAGACACGCGGTAGTGTGTCAATTCAAGGTCAAGCTAACAGTACTGGCGAGTAGCACCGTGTTATATTACGCGAACAACCTGGAGCCGCTTCTTGCTTCTTCGTAACTCTAAAACTATTCCACACAGACCTGTCAAATTATCAATTATCATGTCTAGACTTTTTCCATACAACACCTGCGGTATTTCGCAGAACTGTTGAAACATACGCACAAACCTTGTAAACGCCTAAGATTAACAATCTGTTATGGTTACATAAGTTTATGTAAATAATAGATAAATAAATAAATCACATCCAAACTGAACGCTGCCTTCATGACGCAAGCAAATTTTTTACTAAGAAAATGTTCCCTGAAAGAAAATCTTTATGTTCAATTTTTTTCTTATAAATAGTTTAACTTCAAGGCTCATATCTTGCGAGCCGCGGACACCTGGGAGCATAAACAGTCTCTGGGCGATGTCTAATAAAAACTAATAGCCCGGAGTACCCTACAAATATTTCCTTACAAAAGAAAATATTTCCAGCCGTTGGTAGTTCGTTCGTGAGGAATATTTATGTTATTTGTCGTGGAAACAAAAAGCTGGGGTAATAGCGTTTTTGTTTATATTTTGTTTATTCGCCAGTGCCGCGTCGGCATATTGTTGCGATTGATGATAGAGGATAGTACGCACGACTTCTTATACGCTATGATAACTGTGTTAGGGTGAGTTAGAGCAACTTCGACGTATGTTTTTAGTTGAAAAATTAGATTATTGATAGCTTAGAATTCGACCACTTAATCAAGGGGTCCTGGTTCAAATCCCAGTGGCACGCACCAATGACTTTGTAAAAGAATACTTTAAACAAAATATTGGCGATGTCACAAAAAATCCATTGAAAAAATCCATGACAGATCCTTTGGCACTTTTTAGTAAAAAAAAATAGGCATATCATCTTTACGTATATAAAAAAACCTCTTTAAAATTAATATCCATTTCAACAAGGAGCAAAGTCCCAAAATAAAATTTTCAGTGTTCCAGATAACTTATCTCTTAAGTTACAATGAAAAATAAAATTCTGGCCACGTAAAAGTAATGGGCGCTGTAACACTTTGTGTATTTTTAACTGTCTCAAAACATTAGGATAACACCTGTATCCTGATACAGGTCGGTTTGGTATAATATACCCTCAATTTGTTGGTTTGGTATAATTATATACCGTTAAGAGATTCTATTTGTTGATTTGGTATAATATACCCTCAAGGGTTTCAATTTGTTGGTTTGGTATAATTATATACCGTTAAGAGATTCTATTTGTTGATTTGGTATAATATACCCTCAAGGGTTTCAATTTGTTGGTTTGGTATAATTATATACCGTTAAGAGATTCTATTTGTTGATTTGGTATAATATACCCTCAAGGGTTTCAATTTGTTGGTTTGGTATAATTATATACCGTTAAGAGATTCCATTTGTTGGTTTGGTATAATATACCCTTAAGGGGACCCAGTGAGTCATTAATGGGTTAAAGACGGTGACCACTTAGCACCAGTTAGCTACTCCTAAAAATTTAAAATCTTAATAATCTATTACAGAGATATTTCATCAAACCCAGCCTCATTACATCCAAGAGCTGACGTAATGAAGACAGAGCCCCAATTTCGGTGAGAAATAAAATTTGCATCTAAATATATCCCTTATAACCTAAGGTCATGTGAAGTGATATCATTAGGCGACCGTTACGTGTAACGGCGCGTTCTAATTGGTTTTTTCTTTCTAAGGGAACGCTTAGACTTATACGTTTTGTAGGTTTTGGCGTTCAGAAAAAATGTTGATGAAGGGGGTGAGAGGAGACCCGACCCTGTAGTGGGTCACTAATGGGTTACTGACAATGTGAGATAAGTTGCTAGTGAATCTAAATCCCTCTTTTCATTCACGTCACCAGTGCCTTGAATATGAACTTACGTAGTTTCGTATAGTAATCGCATCGAGCTGTCATTAGTATGGGATGTCAAGACAGACTGACATACGACATACAAATGACTACATTTACCCTATGAATACTTGGACGATATTGTTCAAACAAGTTCTAACAAGTGCCAAAACACCCTAAAGTTCCGAAAATCCACTTCTTTTTTTTTCGCAGGGTCGCGTTGTTTGAGTGTTATGTGACGACCTGCTATTATCTTGTGATGAGACGTTCATACTGTAGGCGAAGTAACTTTTTTAACAATTTAGGCTTTTGTCCCGCTTAGGTGTAAATTTCGTTAAGATTTTGTGTTTTGGGTGCGTATTTTCCTCGCGAATTACATTTATTCTAACACTTTTCAAAACAAGCATACTAATTTTCGAGAAAATATAACCAATAAAGGAAAATTCCTTTATTGGTTGGTCCATTAAAGCTCTCTGCTTGAGTATCAGAAATGAGGAAAATGTACCAGAAACTGAGAAATCCTGGTGAAAGAAAAAGCCAATTTTGAAATTCATTTATGTGAAAATACATAGCTAGCGATAAGCGAACAAATATAATTAATTTCTTTGTTATAAAGGTAAAAAATTGTAAGGATGGAGAAATGAATGAATGAATAAATAGAATGAGTGAATGGGTGTGACTCTTTAATGCGAAAACGTTTTAATGGATTTAGAATATGTTAGAATAGAACCTATATGTACACATACTTTTATTTTATAACTTGGTTTAACATAATTATTGGTTACTTTTTATCCCTCTCTGAACCAAAATCATACATAAATAATAATAAAATAATAAAAAATAACGCTTCACACTCATAGCCCAACTCTAGCATTCCCTGTGTTGCGAGTGCCATGGACACAAACAAGACTAGAACACAACACACCCAGACCAGAAACAGAAATTCAAATTCATCATTCAAATCTTTGCTCTCCCGGAAATCGAACCCACGACCCTTCGCGCAGCATACCCGTGTCTTAACCACAGCGCCACTCAGATCGTCAATAGGTATAGGTAATTCAATAGGTATATATTTCCAGAATTTTCAAAAACATCGAAGTAATAGTTTTAAACGATCATTTTATTTTACTCGGCCACACTAAAACAAGTCACCAAAAGGTATCATACACGATGTAGTCCAAATAGAATAAAATAGATATCGCGCGGAAAATTAGGATTCACCTCGACTATAACACTCTACTTTTATTGTTATTACTTGTATTTATTGCGTTACCTGCGTTCAGTATGAAGACACTACCGAAGGATTGTAGCCAAGCATTCGTTTAGGGCATTTCGTAGGGAATTTTATACTCAACGTTGCACGATTAGGCTTTATTTGGTGTACGGACAAATAAAATAACGGGTGAATTTGTGTTTTCCAATAAAAGGAGAACTTAATTTAACTTTTACGGGGAAAAGTTTAAACAGTTAACTCAACCCGAGTTTACTTTGAACATTTTTAGGTAAATTTGAACCGCGTTCAAACGTTTTTAACATTTTAGAGGTCTAGAGAGGGATAAAAAGTATCCATATATCTCCCAGACTACGTTATGCCTGAGGGGCGATCAAAGCGGATGAATGTAGAATGTATAATTTATCTGTATGACTTTCATTAAGTGTGCACAAATTGTACCTAATAATGAATAAAAACTTTTGAGTTTGAGTTTGAGTTTGATATTATATGTTAATCGAAGTTATAAGCTACCTGCGTACCATATTTGATCAAAATCCATCAATCCAGCTATCCATCTTTCCAAACTTTCACATTGATAACAGCATCGTAATAGTAGGATTATAATAGTTGTAACATAGGACATAACTAGTTAATTTCTTCCTGCGATTTCCTATCACTATCTTTCTCAATCAAATTCAAACTACTATTTACAAAAATACTATTCATCCTTATAATTATTGTGTGCATAACGTAACTAATAAATTTCTTGCTGTGATATATTAGTAGCGTTGGGAATAAATCCCCGCTAGTTACGGAAGAATTTCCGGCTTCCGGTGTTCATTGTGTTATGTTTAGTACATTTATACGGATGGTAATGAAAGATTTAATGCCGTTATTTATTAGAGTTTATTATTTAAGTTCAGTCATATAAACGCTTCACAGTCATAGCCCTACACTAGGATTCCTTGTGTCGTGGGTGCCAAGGACACACAAGACAAGAACACAATACACCCAGACCAGAAACAGACATTTAAAGCATTAAATGTCGTTTAACAATCGCAAAGTCGAGCTATTTCTATAACAAAATACACTAATTATTTATGAATGATTCCTTTTGACAGTTTCCATAGTTACTTTGACTTTCTATATGCTTCTATAGGTGTACTATAGGTCTCGTAACAGTGTCGATTCCAGAGATTTTATCCCATCTAAAAATATGCGTACCGCGCTAAAAGATTTTTCACTTCAAAAATTTTTCAACAAAAAATAGTTGTCAACAGATGAATAGTAATAAATGCTTCCAATAAATGTGGGGCGGTTAAGATATATACCAATATCGGCTAGGACCCGTAATGGGTCCAGTTAGGTTCCATATTAGGAGCCGGGGTTATCTCCGAAACGGCATTCAAAATTTCCTAGTCGGAAAGAATAGGCCATTACTTCGCTACCTCTTGATAAGATACCCTTCTTAATCCTGGGCTTGTACAGAGTTGGGGTCCATACAGTTCATTTTTATTCTCTTGTCTTATTTGGTAAACAATCTTGGCAGTACTTTTTATTGAAAAAAAGTTTAAAATTGCTTTAAAAAAATAAATTATAGTTTCTAGAAATCTGTTTCTGTATTAAACGATCATTTGTTTTTAAATTTTTATAATTTTGTGTCTGCATTATTTTTTAATCGCAAATTAAAATAAAAAGACGTGCTAAGATTGTTTACAAAATATGACAAGAGAATATAAATGGACTATAAATAATTTATCTCTCTGACTATGCCCATTTTTGCAAAGCAGCTTTCAAGGTAATGCCAACAGATGGCGGTGTCAGTAGATATTAAAAGTAATTTGACCTAGAAATACTTGTGAAAATTACAGAATAAGCATAATAATTATAGGTTATAAAAATCATTTTATTTTAAAAAGGGTATAAAGAAAATAATAATTTAATTTTGTACCTTGCCTCTTAACCCGCCGTAAATACTTTATTATTCAGTTCATATTTTATTTTAAACCTCATCAGTACTGTAGCAAAGTACCCACACACAACCTCAGATAGGATTTCTTCCACTTAACAAGGTGGCCTACATGTCCGTACTCAGAGAGTAAATCAAAAGCTTAATATCATTTTTTTTTACTTTATGCGGCGACTTCCAACACTCGTCACAAGATGGCGCCACACGATCCTGAATCACGCTATGGAAGTTTTCTACATCGCTGGCATATATACAAAACTCTGACATGACGCAATCGGAGCACGGCCGCCTCCAGGCATGATCATCTCGCTGTGTGGGATTCAAACTGTTTTCGATTCCGATTTTTAATTCTTCCAGTTTTTCGTTTTTAAATTAAATGCATCCATCGTTTCAGCTAAGAATGTATTAGAGTTACCTACCTCCCAACTACAGGAAAAAACTGTTTACTATGTACGAGCACCGACTCTCAAATAGCTCGGCCCTTCAGAAAAATTTATTAAACGCTCGACCGAACCGAAGTAATGAAATTGGGGTAACTGCACCAATTCTCAGCAGTGATTAGTCGACACTCCACTTATGTACTAATGTTACCAGTTATTGTGCTAAGACTAAATTAAAAAATAATAATAACCGTGAATAGGCCGTAATGCACTGTAAAATTTCGAACTCATATTATGCCGTAGGTATTAATTATTTGTATTGTATCGTAGTGTCTTACGATATGTATTCATTCATATTATCTTTCACTCCATACAAAATTGGATTTTAAACAAAGAACAAATTTTATGTTTGACAGACCTCTATAATTTTTGCAATGTGGGCTAATGTTGTGGCACCTACGCGCACGTCACTTAAATTTACTATACGACTCACGTCACTGAGCGTAGATAGATGTATAGAAAAAAAACGATTGATTTACGTATCTATGTGTAGTAGCGGCATTGCTAAAACTCAGACGGGTACTGTTAATGCTAATCGCATTTTCATTAGCGCCACTTACCGTTAAACCGGTCCTACACTGAGGTTCTGTTCGTTAATAGGTTTCTTGAGTGTTGTTTTCCCTTTTATAGGGCGAATGAGAAAATTGAGTTTGTCTAGGGAGGAATTTTACGTAGATTTTAGTACATGTGTAACACATCTACGTCTAACATAGGTAAGTCTGCATAGCGTAGTAACAGGTAGTATTTCACAAATTTCATTGGCAATTTTATATTATTTGACAAACAAAAGATACCTTGAATACCTTGAATGATTGTCAATGTGAATGATGACCTTTAATAGAATAATGTGAATTTAAATAGATCTTTATCAACATTGACTGGATTACGAAGAAAAGGATCCTTAAAAAGCAAATACATTGCGGTAAACATTCACAGCGGTGATAACCCAGTGGCTTAGAATTCGACCTCGAATCGAGGGGTCCGGGTTCGAATCCCAGTGGCACGCACCAATAACTTTGTAAAAAAGTAATGTGCGATTTATAAAATTAAATATCACCTGCTGTTACGGTGAAGGAAAAACATCGTGAGGAAACCTGCATGCCTGAGAGTTCACAAAAAAAAATGTTCTCAAAGTCCACCAACCCGCAGTAGGCCAGCGTGGTGGACGGCGGCCTACATCCCTCTCATTGTGAGAGGAGACCCGACCCTGTAGTGGGTCATTAATGGGTTACTGACACATGACACAAACATTCAATGCAAACAAAATATGCTTATCGCTTAAGCCTTGTCCTTGGCTGAAATAACTGACCGAGCAATAAGCATGACAAAATTTAAACACAGGGCTCTGTATCGCACTGGTCTTATTGAAATAGCTACAAAATATACAATGACATTGTCATATAAGCAACTTTTGTATGTGACTCGGAAATTGTTTCACGAGGTAAGGCTTCTATTAGTCCAAGGACCGCTGCCATAAACATCGAATCCATTTGATCCATTACTAAGTTAGCGGAGTTTAGGAACGAGGAATTCCAAACGTGAAACTTTGAGTTGTTGAGCGCTCAGTTTTTTAAAGTTCCCAAGAAATAATTTATTCGCAGAAATTTCAAACACTTCTTTCGCAACTCCCAACATTATACCGGCACCACAGTATAAAGATTATGACGTAGTTATTTGTCTTCATACAAACGGTCGCAACGCGATTCATGCCTACGCGTGTCGCGTTCGGTATACGCTCGGTACACAAACTGATACGAATGCAGTGGCGAATGAATTTAAATAAACTTTTACCTGAATGTTAATTTTTTTACAATAAAATTGCGAACTATAAAACTGTGCCACGCAGTAAATGCACAAATATTTGTCAATCTCAAATTCATAAAGATGTTTTTTTAATTGAAATGACTAACACTACACAATTTGTACTTTTGTTGAATACCTCCTAATCATATTACACTTACAACAGATTTCAATAGAAAAATATAATATTTACAAATCACAAAACTATAAACATGTTCAAGTAGGTCAGTAACCCATTAATGACCCACTACAGGGTCGGGTCTCCTTCTCGCAATGAGAGGGATGTAGGCCGTAGTCCACCACGCTGGCTTACTTCGGGTTGGTGGACTTCACATACCTTTGAAACATTTTTTTTGTGAACTCTCAGGCATGTAGGTTTCCTCACGATGTTTTCCTTCACCGTAACAGCAGGTGCTATTTAATTTTATCAAGCGCACATAACTTTTTAACAAAGTCATTGGTGCGTGCCACTGGGATTCGAACCCGGACCACTCGATTCGAGGTCGAATTCTAAGCCACTGGGCTATCACCGCCTCAAGTAGGTAAGGACTAAAATTAAATGAACTTAAATAACTGTAGGCAGGCCCTGTAAAAATGTTTTCAAGACCAGGGCCGAATCACACTACTGTATAATGTTTATACTATGCAAGCACGGAGTGAAAGCCGACCAATTTGCACGATTATCGTGTTTTCCAACTAATACTTCATCTGCTCCCAATCCGAAATTGTTTATGGAGTTTCTGAAAAAATAAGGCCAGAATCAACTCATTTGCATGTTTCGAACAAGACGGGACGTAAATAGATTTCGGAGTGTTTTGTAAAAGCCCACTCCAAAATTAGCCTATTGATCGTTTACGTACTTTATGGTTTTGATGAGATGCGGAGAATTATGCCGAATCAGAAAAATACGGCGTTATAAACTCGGACATAAGTCAGGCTCATTTGTTATTGCCTCAAGATTTTTATTAGGTACCTACATTAAAGCGATGTCACAAACTATGTTTTTATGGTTGACGACCTAAGTGGCTCAGTTGGTAAAGACGCCAGTGCGCTACTCGGAGGGTCCTGGTTTCGATTCCCAGCCGAGCAGAGATTTGAATGATGAGTTTAAATGTCTGTTTCTGGTCTGGGTGTGTTGTGTTCTTGTCTTGTGTGTGTCCATGGCACCCACGACACAGGGAATCCTAGTGTGGGGCTATGAGTGTGAAGCGTTATTTATTATTTATTTATTTATTAATCGCTGAAGCCCATAAATGTCTAATAATTATCATCTTTCTCGTTGTAAAAGGAGACCCGAATTTTATATATGCAACATAAATAGTACTTGTAACAATACAAATATAAAAATAAAATTCAAATACAAAACAGTTAAAAGTAGAAATACAAAACAGCTAAATTCAAGTAGAGAAACTCGTCAATAATAAAGTGAAAAACAACAATAAGACCCAAACCTAACTAGCAATATACGTTTTAGACAGTACAAAAGCAATTCCTACGAATCAAATTAGAGTGAGCGGATTAAAGAATTCAATTATGTCCAATCAGCGTAGAGTAGCTAGACGATTACACCCAATCACAGTGGAGTACCTAGACGCCCCGATGATGAGCCTAAAGAAACAAGCTGGATCCATCCTTTATTGCTATTTAACGGTTTATAGCAAGCGGTGTTTGAGATTTTTATAAGCAACGAGACGACTGCTAAACGATTTTACATTTTGAGTGATAGTAACATTGTTAAAATCAAAATAGTTCTCTGAATCTGTAAACTAATATACTCTTAAATAAGAACAGAAATAATTTCTCCAAAGAAAAAAAGTTTTTCAGGAAAGGAGTTAAAATAAAAAATAATAAATATTTCAAGAGAGTTTTTCAGAAGTGACAAAGTACACAAAATATGCGATGAACGTGTCTGCTATTTTTCACACGGAATGCAAAAAATAGATGTGTTAAAAATGGAACCTATGAAACCTTGGAACCATAGTGAGTGCATTACGAATTCAAAACAGTAAAAATCATAATCTCCCAAATTTTCAAAAACGTATGTGTTCAAATAATGTTCAAATTTAAATTGGACCAGATAAAATCCAATGTTATTCAGAGAATGAGACTATACATTATACAATCTATAAATACCTTTAGAATTTTGTTTCTAGCACAAACTATCAGTGAAGATTTATCCCATTATTAATCGTATCACCATCGTATCGCTATCGTGATGCCTAAATATCACCGTTTTACACAATCAAGAAGGGGCTTTAAAAGAGAGGGAGGTTTTATAGGTGATAAAAACTTGGCACTTCACATAATTCTGAGTAGGCTCCATCAAAACGAAATACTGTTTACTGTAATTGATTTTTTCAGATGATATTGCGTTATATTCTTTATTAAACACTTCTAAATTTAATGTTTATTCTCTTTAATTTTTTTAACAGTAAGCTGTCTGCAACAATATGTACGAGTATGTAGTCGTTAGTACATCACGCTAGCATGCGGGTTAGTGGACTTCACATGCCTTTGAGAACAATTATAGAGCAAACTCAATCATGTACACGATGCTGGTTTCCTCACGATGTTTTCCTTCACCGTTACAGAAGGTGATATTTTAAAAAAGCGCACATATTTTTTTAAGAAAATCATTGGTGAGTGCCACTGGGATTCGAACCCCGACCTCTCGAGTTAGAGGCTATCACCGCACAGAAAACTGTACCATCTTCCAAAGTCATAAATGCTTAATATAAATGCACTAGAAGAAACTAAAGAAAAACTTTACTGAGCCTTTGATTAGAATAGAAACGGTTTAAAATTTTCCCATGACTGGCAAAAAGCATTATTCCATCAGTAGTGTGGTAGAAAATAACGGACAGGTAAGTTAGTTTTGTATCTTAAAATGAAACATATCTCCAAAAAAACGAAAGAAAAACACTTTAATAAGTTAAAGAAAGTCTAACAACATAAAAGAACAACTGAAAGTAACTCGGGTGGGAATAGAAACTGTCGCGCGGTTTAAAGTCATTTGTCTTTCAGCTGGAGGACGATACTCGCAATGTTACTAATAGCTGCAATAAGTTAAAGTGGAAAGAACAGGGGTGAGGATAATATAACCACTTGAACGAGGCGGAATATTGGAAAAGACCGTAGCGTTAAAGGAGGATTTCTCAACTACCTACTAGCTGACCCCGCAAACGTTGTTTTGCGATATAAGTTATCGAGCGTTAAAAATCGACTATTAAAAATAGGGGTTGTTGATAGAAGGGTGAAAATTAAGGGTTGTATGTATTTTTTGATGCCACATTATTGAAAAATAAAAATTAAAAATTTGGTCCAAAAAATAAAATGAAAATGTTAGGTGTGGACAACCCTTATCACTTAGGGGTATGAAAAATGGACAGTAGCTGATTCTTAAACCTACTGAATATGCATATAAAATTTCATAAAAATCGGTCAAGCCGTTTCGGAGGAGTATGGTAACTAAAACTGTGACATGAAAATTTTACATTAATGTTTGAATGGCTTCACGGTTCGTGCTACTACAAAATATATTCTAATCTCAAAGACAAACTGCAGTATATTTAATGGCTGCTTCTACGATGGTTTAGCTCGGTTTTTTTCGTGTTCTAAGTCCTGTATAGTACCAATATTGAAGGTACATACATCGAAGTGTTGAATTTTGAAAACCCAAAACTCGTAAAAGCCGTTCACGAAAGTTTCACGACATAGTTTCGTTTTAGTATCCCAACGTTAATGCCGTAAAGGTAACTTTTAAACTTTTATATGAAAGCTTTTAACACGTATTTTGTTATATTTTGGGTACAATATAAATTAAATATTTAAAACTTTCCTACTGCCTTTATCCCGATAAATAGTATACTCGATAAATGTACAGATAGTATTCATGTAACTCTGCTGTCATATAAAAGATGATTTGAGAAACTTTTTTTGTAAAATTTACGAATATGTTTTGGGTTTTCATTTTCTTTTTTCTTACCTTTAACCTTGACCACAAAAACAAAGTTTTTTTTAATTTAGTAGTTTTGACAGTTCAACATAATATGAATAGAATTGAACTGGAATGGTTTCATAATGGCGTCATAATGGAAAATTAGTAGATAGATAGTCCCCTGGATAAACTTCAATGATTTTACCCCTACCCATAAGCTTTGTCATGGTAAGTAATATGACATTCAAAATACCGTAGCTTTATTTAATGAGGGGTTTCCACGCGCTGTTGGAGGTTCTATGAGACGTAAAGTAATATTTGGGTATGCTCGGAGCCTTAAATATTAGGGCGTTTCTTGACATTTGTGATAGGATGAATAGTATGGAGATATTCTGTGTGTGAGTCGCAACCGGACATACAGTCCACAAGTGTCGAAAACATGATTACTATGTGAGTGATGAATAGAGCATGAATAATATGTGAGTAATGAATAGAGCATGAATAATATGTGTGAGGGCCAGTAGCCTATTAATGACCCACTACAGGGTCGGGTGTCCTCGCGATCTGAGGGATGTAGGCCTTAGTCCACCAAGCTGGCCTACTGCGAGTTGGTGGACAGGGCATGAATACTATTGTCAAAGTATTCGTTCAGTAAACTAGGCATTCGTACAGTGTGGGCTATGAGTGTAAAGTAAGAAAAAATAAAAAAAGGAAAGAGATTCAATATTCATTAACTTTTAAATCACATAAACCACAAAATTAGTGATACCATAGTTGATGGATCTCAATCGAATCGTAACTGTAATAACTCAGTAAGAAACGCTAAGTACTTCCAAGAATTTTGCGCCGAAGAATTGGAAGCGAGGCTATTGAATTTCACCGTTCGTTAAATCCGGTGAAACGTGATGTGCTTCTGAATAATTTAACCATAACATAGATATAAAAGCTGTGATAGCCCAGTGGCTATGAATTCGGCCAGTGATGATGGCCCAGTGGCTATGAATTTGGCCAGTGATGATAGCCCAGTGGCTTTTAATTCGACCCCTTACTCTTGGAGTCCAGGTTCAAATCCCACTGCTAGTAATGATAGCCCAGTGGCTAAGTAATCTCGTAATTGAGGGGTCCTGCTTCGAATCTCAGTGGCTACCACTGACACTTAAAAAAGTTACGTGTGACTTTATAATTTAAATGTGGCAAGTTGTAACGGTGAAAACGATGAATCGATGGAGAAAAAACGTCCTGAAATGTCGACCTACATGACGACCTAAAGAAAACAGCGAGAAACCGTTGCATTCATAGGCCGGGTAGTAGCGTCGCAAGCCTATTAGTAGGTATCTCTATTATTATATGCATTATAAAACCTGCGTGATTAAATTTTATGCTGATTCAACTAAAATAAAATAACATAAACATTCGATTATGAAAGTAGCCTAAATAAAAGCGTTTCAACTAAAATAATAACTTCTAACACAGTTAATAATGCGTTTTACAGCAGGAACATGATTAAAATGTTCCATCCAAAACTCGCAATGGAAGTTGAAGTTACGAGTACATAAGAACATTAATTGCACAAAGACGGGTTTCGAAGTTAACAGTTGAGAGAACACAACAAGTGGACGTGGCGTTTTATAATAAGAGGCAATCTTCTTAATAGAAAATAGTTTCCGCTAGAACTAAGAATCAAAGTTGGAATGGACTGACGAGTTCATAATTGAATAATGGAGAATAGAAAAATTGTTGAGTTGAGTTGACGCTCAACAAGCGTTTTTGCTACAAATCAACTTTAAAAACTACAGTTTACAATATGGGTAAAAGCAATAACGTGTCCTCCGGACCACGTAATAGCGCATGTAATTCGCCACTAGCGGTCACCCATCCAGGTACTGACCGCGCCCGACGTTGCTTAACTTTTTCGATCGCTTGCGATCTACTCAAGCAGCGGGGCTATGCGCGCAGTTTTAACAATTCATGGATTTAAATACCGACCGTTGGTAAGGAAATGTACTAAGACTATTTTACCTGAATAAGGAGGTATTACACTGAAGTCTCTATTTCCGTTATGGTAAAGTAACAAAGCATTAGTTAACTACAGGGCTATTGTTTTACTAAGTGGCTTTGTCGGTACTTACAGCTAAGTACTAAACAATGTGCATTCAAGGGTTCTACTGAAAATCGTTTACTTAAGCATGAATTTCATCACTTAGGATGAGGTGATAGCTTAGAAGAGGCTTAGAATTCGACCTCGAATCGAGGGGTCCGGGTCCGAATCCCAGTGGCACGCACCAATGACTTTGTAAAAAAAAGTTTATATAAATTAAATATCACCTGCTGTTACGGTGAAGGAAAACACCGTGAGGAAACCTGCATGCCTGTGAGTTCAGAAAAAAAAAGTTCTCAAAGGCATGTGAAGTCCACCAACCCGCAGTAGGCCAGCGTGGTGGACGAAGGCCTACATCCCGACCCTGTAGTGGGTCATCAATGGGTTACTGACAAGGATGCCAATTTTTTTACGTATATATCTTAAAAATTAAATCATCAAAACCTGAATTCAAATTCAAATATCTTAGAAAGTCATCAAAGTATTCCTATAGTAAGCTTCAGTATTCATTAGTACGATTATATCGTATGTCAAGTGTATTAGAAATCTTTCCATATTAATGGCAGCTCGATAGGATTACTACACGAAACTGCGTATGCGTTTATGCATTACGCACAGTATCGTTAGGTATTCGTATAGTTAACGTGTGTCATTAGTATGAGAAAATGTCAAACAGACTGAATTATCACTTACTAATTACTAACTAATGTTAAATGTATGACGTTCATTAAGTGTGCATAAATTGAACCTAATAATGAATAAAAGCTTTTGAATTTGAATTTGAACGTTTACCGAACGAGAACTTTGACGATACCTAGTGATTATTCTCATGATACAGGACTTTTATTACTATATTAGGTATCAAAAAAAATCCACAGAGAAGAAAACTTTTATGCCTTCACGTTAAAACCGTAAATTAATTTACTCGAAATTGGGACTTAGTAAAGATAGCCTAAAAACCTTTTTTCATCAAAGGGCCCAGGGTATTTCTTCTGGCAATTAAGCGGTAGCCATTTTAATCCGGCGCCTGTGTTGTTGCTTTATTTTGCTGCCCGGAGGATATTATGTTTAAAGCTAGTGGATGTACTCGTAAGTTATGGTTGAGCCTTTCTTCTCCCGTTTAATATACTAACTGACTGACTTTGCTCTGCCAAATAAAAGAGATTTAAATATTTATCGAAGCGAGTATAGCTAGTGCTTGAGTAGACCGCAAGCGATCGAAAAAGTTATAACGTCGGGCGCGTCAGTACCTGGATGGCTCGAGCGTTTCCGTGGTTCAGAGGGCATGTAATGTCCCGGTTGTTATCGATAAGATAGCAGTCGTTAAACCTTGTCGGAAGCCCTATGAGAGGTTTGAAACCGACACGGGTTGGCCACTAGTTTCTCCACCAATCCGCATTGGAGCAGCGTGGTGGAGTATGCTCCAGGCCTCCCCTGTTTTGGGGAGAGACCCATGCCCAAGAGTGGGACATAAAAGGTTGCAGTCAGTTACTTATAAGTCCCCCAATTATCTCCACGCTTTTTATCCCATTTTGGGTTAAATTCTTAGGACGAAGTTGCGAGTGGAATCTATTATTAATTTTTTGTGGAACCCTAAAATCCGTCCATTCTTTCGCCCAAATTGTTGCGACGAGGGTATAAAATTGTATCCCCTACGAGTATAGTCTGAAACATCTAAGATGAATGGCCATGGGCAATGTTTAGTAACGGTATAAGTTACTAGATATTGCCCACGGCTTCGTCCTAAGACTTGATTCAGAGAAGGATGTCAGTACCCATTAATGACCCACTACAGGGTCGGGTCTCCTCTCACAATGAGAGGGATGTAGGCCGCCGTCCACCACGCTGGCCTACTGCGGGTTGGTGGACTTCGCATGCCTTTGAGAAAAATTTTTTTTGTGAACTCTCAGGCATGCAGGTTTCCTCACGATGTTTTCCTTCACCGTAACAGCAGGTGATGTTTAATTTTTTTTATAAAATGCACATAACTTTTTTACAAAGTCATTGGTGCGTGCCACTGGGATTCGAACCCGGACCCCTCGATTCGAGGTCGAATTCTAAGCCACTGGGCTATCACCGCTGTAGAGGGATAATATAGGATAATTCAGGTTATAAACAATGTGCATACCAAATTTCATCCAAACGTTCAATGGTTTTTGCGTGAATGAGTAACAAAAATCTATCCAAAGAATTGCTTTTATAATAGCAGTAGGAAATGTAATTTTCTATTTTTTTTTGTAACCAATAGTTATGTATACGTTACGTGATTTCCATCTTCCCCCCGAAGCTCGTAAACTGCAGACTGCGTCAAATAAACGCGACACTGAAATAGGTACTGGTGATTTATTACTGCTCATGTTATATGCAATTCTATGAATTTTTATAATAGTATGTAACTCTGTCGAGATTTTGATATTCATTTCTTTGAGTTAAGTAGCTCTCTTGTAAGGCTGTATCATAATAGGCATGATGACAGTAATCAAGTATTGCCAAAATATTTATCTGATCTAATGAAATAGGATTCAAAGATTTTGAAACATGTATTTATTCTCTTATTAATGTCGAGGTTAATAATTTATTTGTTAAAATAAATCTACAAAATACAACAATCCGCCATGACAGCTTAAACACCCATCAGATCGAATTACGTTAATTTACGTCACGTCTCAGTAAACGTCATTTTTTTCGTAAGCATATTATTATTATACGCGATCTGGCATTTTTTACTGAGCCGTGACGCAATGACAGACGCCATGACACGGGCGAGCGTTTTGGAATGAATTTGAAACTTAAAATTTAAATGTACTTTTATTGCACAAAAACCTTAATTTTCTACAAAAATATGATATATTTTAGACATAATGGAAACTTCTGAATATCATAGAAGAGTTTAATTAGTCATCATGCCTATTAAATTACGAGTAGTTTGCGAAGCGAAAATTTTGGCAACAATTTACAGCTGACTACGCGAACGGAGCTGATTGAAGTTTGGTACAATTAAAGTTTATGTGCAGAAGATTACACTGATTCTAATATTTTGAAATAAATCCGTTCAAAAAAAGGATATATCCGTTAATAATAATACAGGAACGATCCTAAAATTCCTTCACCAATATTCCGATTGAGTTTGATTCTTAAATCAGATTCCAAATTTGATTTTTTTGTAGTGTTCAACCGAAAGTCAATATTTCAAAACCTTTTTTTATAACTTCGACCATTTTAATTTGTCTTTTTTTACTTCAAAACGTAGCGTAACACTTATTAAATTTACTACAAAAATTTGGTACGGTTATTACTTTTAACCAGTTCTTAATAATACGTTAGTAGGGGTAGATATAATCAGTAAAATCTCAGTAGTATTGCGACTTCAGCTGCACGGAATGACGTCTGCAGTTTACGAGCCTCCATAAAGCTGCGCCTGTTAGCTAGATATATGGGATTTGAACACAGGAATGTAGGTCGAAATAAAAGTAGTCAAATGTATGTAGTTATTGTGCATACACATAATATGCAACGATGTTTGTTGTACCTATATAAGGTAAATTAACGTGAAACGTCTTTAAAATCGTTACCATACATAGGGTACTTACCATGTCAGAAAACCGAACTGGAGTTTAACGAGCTATCTTATCGATGATGACCGGGACCGACGGCTTAACGTGCCCTCCGAAGCACGGAAGCGCGTGTAATTCGCCACTACCGATCACTCGTGCTAGTACTGACCGCGCCCGACGTTGCCTTAGTTTCGATCGCTTGTGAATAACTCAAGCATCACAATGCGTATCGTTTAATAATATTTGATGGCTTTGAAAAGATTCAGTTTTCTACATTTTTCATATTAATACAAAAACAGTTCGAAGCAAAGATCTCACATATTTCACATCCAGTATCTTTAAACCGACGTCTCTCATATCGCCGATATTTGAATATGCATGAGCTGTTATACGTAACGAGACAAAGTAATAGATATGCTTAATGTTCAAAGATGTTTTGATTTACATGGTACATCGCGACCGATTTATGAATATTATGAATATGAATTTCACTTGCTGTACTGCCTATGGGGAAAATAATATGAGCAATATTAGGTTGTGATAACTAATAACTCGCTCGTACCTTTGAGCGTATTATTCACGCTTCCTTACTTACTAACTAATTTGGATCGGAAGCGATTTAGGCAGCGGATCAGTATTGTATTGTATTGTCAGTACCCATTAATGACCCACTACAGGGTCGGGTCTCCTCTCACAATGAGTCCACCACGCTGGCCTACTGCGGGTTGGTGGACTTCACATGCCTTTGAGAACAATTTTTTTTAATGAACTCTCAGGCATGCAGGTTTCCTCACGATGTTTTCCTTCACCGTAACAGCAGGTGATATTTAATTCTATAAATCGCACATAACTTTTATTACAAAGTCATTGGTGCGTGCCACTGGGATTCGAACCCGGACCCCTCGATTCGAGGTCGAATTCTAAGCCACTGGGCTATCACCGCTGGGCTATCAGTATTGGCGTAAAACTTAAGCAAGGTAATAGAAAATATTGCGCGTATAGGTGACGGTGCTTTAGTAGATATGTGTGTAGGCAGTGACTACGATTGTATTGTAATTTACCAGTCAATGAGCCTTGTGGAAGATCTGTAGGGGGTTTTTGAAAACAGCTGACAGAGACCAAATGCCTGTATCTTTCAGTATTGCCTCCCCTTGTTTTAATTTATCTCTTTATGCGGATTATTAGCAGTTGGACTAAAAAGGATAATATGAATGGCACTTACGAAATTTATAAAGATCCTCGCTTCGTTCTGAGTGAGATAAAATGACCAAAATATCTTCTTGGGTGCAGAACTATAGTTCTGTTAAATTGCCCAAATCATAATGGTGTCTTCACATGGCCGCAACCTAAGAGCTCTTTTTCTCTTTCTTTCATATTAGTCCTCACTTATCGTTACTCGCTTGTCATAGTACAGTAGCAAGTCGTATAATATCTTACAGAGTTGCTTCTATGCATATCGGCTTTTGATATGTATACCACATTTGATGCGCTTTGCCTCTAATGAATGTTGTAATTTACGACCAGTTCGTACAAGTTAGAATTTCATGCATGTTTTTGCACTATAATTTTTATTTATTTATTTATTTATTTATTTAACCAGTACATCTATCATAACAGGCATTCACCCAATGCGACAGAGTATCCTTAACACTAAAACACACAACAACTTTATCGCTAATTTTACAAGGTTTACTTAACTAATCTAAATATTCTAAATACTTCAAACTATTTATTTTCGTAGCAAATAAGATATATTGCTACCTTTGCGAACTCACACAGATTTTTTATTAAGCTGCAAGCTTTATCATCATGCTACTTGTTTTCATATGAGATGGAAGGAAGATACGAGTACAATAAGAGAATAGACTTGTGTGTTTCGAGCCAATTGAGATACTTTTAATGAACTCTCACAAGCATCACCCCTTCATACATTTTGTATAGTAAATGCACGGAATGACATCATAGTTTTTCGAGTCGACTGACAATTTTTTCATTGTTTTCCCGCTGAGAAAAATTCACTTTTTAGCCATATTGGAAGGTGCGCTAAATTTTCAGATAGTAGTTAAGGCAGCTGTTTAGTAGAATTACATTTTGGAATTAATCGTGAATGGTGGAAACATCCCCATTGCTGATATGTTGCTGTCCATCACATAAAAAAATAATGAGGCTAAACACCAGTATAACAATCAATTTAAAAAGGATATTTCAACGTAAACAGCTACTAAAGGTGGCTCAAATTTTCACAATATGGCCCTTTAATTTATGATTCTTTAATTGTACAACTAAAATTATACGCGAGGGACTATAAAAACGGCGTAAAACTTCAATTTCCCTACTCCGAACGACACGCGCAAATCGGTCAAGGTATTCCTAGATTTAGTGCCACGTACGATCTGGAGCGTGCTTAATTTTATTGTGTCTGTAACAAATACACAAAGTTTCAATCCTCAATTACTCCATACACAGCACGAGAAATAGTTTTCAATATGAAACATACATACTATTCATAGACTAAGCAGCGAAAAAAAGCACTAGCGAAAAGCGCGCATAGTGGCGACTTCCCGCCACTGGTCAATAGATGGCGCCACACGGTCCTGAATCACGCTATCGAAGTTTTCTACATCGCTGGCATATATACAAAACTCCGACGTGACGCAATAGGAGAACGGCAGCTAAGAGAAGACTATAGTGCTCCTCAGAGTTGATATTGAGGCGGCACCAGTTACATGCCTCCTAGATGAGATTTCCAATTATAAATGCCCTGTGAAAAAACTTTTTGATATTTTTCCCGAAATTATAGCCCATGATGCACCACCACCACACAACATTTACAATAAAAAAATATTGACGATACGTCTCGCAATACGAGTACCATCCACGTTATTTCACAATACTTTAAATCGGAATAGCGGAAAAATGTCGCGGAGCACTAAAATACCTGCGTCTCGGCATCACGCCAAATACTCCACGCGCATATAGATGTCATCACTGCATTTATTGAGACAAAGAAACTTGTTTGTCGTGGGTGAAAGAACTGAGATGGAACTGAACTGTTCGTCCGGTCCATCGCTTAAAATATCGATGGTCAATTAATAATTCCAATAGATGATAGCACTGTGACGGCCTCTTGCTGGCAATTAATACCCTTAGTCTGAGTTTTAGCCATGCCGCTACTACACAAAAATCATACAGCTTACTACACAGGAGTCGCACATTGTAATAACACAAATAGAGGTAAAAGATTTTAAGAAGAGTTGAAATTAATAAAGCATTAGATAGGTCCTACGTAACATAATCAGAGGAGGCATAGCATAATGCAGCCGAAAAAAAAATTGTTTCTTGGAAGAAATCTTGGTATTCTTAAGCCGCAAAACAATTTTCATATCTATCAGTAGGCCTCACTGGGGCTAAGTAAAATGGTAGTGATGACTCAATAGGCGTATGTCACTGTAAATGAATACGAAGAATAGAAAGAGTTGACGGAGTCAGAACATTAGGACTGAAGCAGTTGCTAATAGTTTTTAAGCGTTTCCACTTAGTTTCTCCCTATCTCAAAAGTACCTAACACATCTTTATTTTAAGACATTACATCACATACAATGTTAACAGGAAAAACTACAAAACGTGATTCAGAAAGTCGTCATGCGGTTATACATGACTGTTGAAACTAACGAGAAATTTTCAAAAATTCTGCGTCAGAAACATAATAATAGAGTTCGTATTGATGAAATTTCGTTAAATAGTATCCGAAATGTCCAATAAAATATGATTATTATACTACTAGTAAAGTCCAAAATACTATTACAAAACAGATACCCGTATAATTATTACCTATTCAAATCGTCTATTGGTTCTTTACATACTCGTATGAACCGCTATTACATTATTATTTTTTGTTTCTTTTTTGAAAATATCGTCATGAACGTCTTTATGTAGTTTTCTATTCAAAGACTATAAATTATTAAAAAAAATACACATAGTTTTTACTAAAAATATCAAACGAACATCGTTTGAAAATATAATTGTAACACACGTTGAAATTCCCTTGTCATATTCTTAAGATTCTCATCATTCGATTACACAGCCTTTTGTTCCCTCCAAAATATGTCTTTGTGTGTGAATTTTCGAATATTTTCAACCTTATCGCTATACACATACGGTCAAAGTGTGAGCCCGACAAGTCGTTAGATGCTTTGTTCGGTAATTATCATATATTTGGGAGCCCTTTGTGTTACACAAAGTGAGTTTATAAGTTCGCAATTTCATTTCACTTTGATAATAAATTTCTTAGGAACATGAACTCATTAACTTATTCCGACACATTCGGCTTATGTACAATATGTCTAAGAGTTGGGAAATTAAGTAGAAATAATAAATTTCAAGCGCTTACATTCATTGTTCTACATGAAGTATTTATTCTTACAATTTACTTTTGACTCGGAGTTTGCTTTATCATATTTTGTTTTGTGATTTTACGACGTAGTAAGTGAGACTTTAATTTGCGTGGCTGGATTTGTCGAGCATGAACTTACGTAGTTTCATATAGTTATCGTTCCGAGCTGCCATTAGTATTAGTCCAGACAGACTGACATATAACATACTATTGACTAACGTTTACTATACGGATACTTTGACGATAGTGCTCATGCTTAGCGCACTGATGGTACTCGTAAGAATTCATCGTTGCCTAATTAACACGAGCAAAACCAGGGAAGTCACTTGGGCGTTCTTCTTTTTCTTTTCAACCCTTTGTAGTCCACTGCTGGTCATGGACTTCCCCTAATCGACGCCACTCCGCCTGGTTCTGGGTTCTTTGAATCCAACGGTTTCCCGCTGTCTTCTTCAGGTCATCAGGTCATCTGGGCCCTGATTCTGTATGACCATTCACACTCGTATCGCGGCAATGTCTTGTCTTACCCGTGATAAAAAGTCAAAAAAGGCTTAAAAGTCACACTCTGACTTTAAAGGCTTTTTTTCTTTTACTGAGACTTGGTTGCCCATCAGTTATTGCTTGGAAACTTGTACAGGCTATGAAGGGGAGCTCTTTTACGCCTTTTATGACTCCTCCTATGCTCCTATTCGCCTCATGTCGTAAAGAATACTAAATACCTCAGACAGAAGAATGTATTCTACTTCCTTTTGAAGTCTGTCGATAGTTTTATAACTTTGTTTTTGCTTGCGTTTCATTTTTCACGGAAGTCTCAATTTTAGTTCAAATAATTCTTATAGGGGAGGCCCATGTCCAGCAGTGGGCTACTAAGGGCTGAAAGGAAGGAAGGAAGCATTATTGTTTTCCTACATTACCCACCGTCCTACCCATGCTACTTACGACTATATGTATATAGAAAGTAACCAAAACATCTATTTTGATTTTGAGTGCACTCACAAGGCCAGATGCCCCATTTAAAACGACCTTGACAGCAATTCCGTTTACAAATTTCACCGAACATTAAAATCGTTTCGCCTCCGACTTTCATACCGCCATATGCCAAGGTATTAATCACAGATATAGATCTTTTTAGATAACGTTAGGTAACCAATCAGTATGAAGCAAAGGGTGCCGCTTTTTAGTCAATTTCAAAAAGTCGAGGAAGTTCTATGCTTATACTACCTACTGATACAAAAAATAAAGTTTTTGTTATGGGAATCCTTCATTAACGTGAAGTTAAATCAAAAGTGCCAATACGAATAATATTAATTATTTCATAAATTTTTTGTGCACGTGCAGTGGCACGCACCAATGACCTTGTAAAAAAAGTTATGTGCGCTTTATAAAATTAAATATCACCTGCTGTTACGGTGAAAGAAAACATCGTGAGGAAGCCTGCATGCCTGAGAGTTCAAAGAAAAATGTTCTCAAAGGCATGTAAAGTCCACCAACCCGGAGTAGGCCAGCGTGGTGGACGGCGGCCTACATCCCTCTCATTGTGAGAGGAGACCCGACCCTGTAGTGGGTCATTAATGGTTACCGACATAACATTTCTTAAACATTAAGGAATAATACCTTGAATCGAATTCATAATAATAATATCAATGGAGACAGCATTTCAGACAAATCGCACTTCTTGAAACTCACTATTTCATGATAGATAATGTAAAATTTCCACAAAAATTTCTTACTAACGAGCACAAAAAAGAATAATCTGTATGTTAGACTAACTTTAATTCCTTCTCGATGAAACGCGATAATTCTGGTGCGATTACTAAGCTGCTAATCTCGCCATTAATTACTGTTAGCTGTTAACGCAAATTATCGCCCCCCATAAATTTATAAGGGCCATGTATTTCACATTAATGTTCCCATCAGATAAGGCTTACACGAAATTTAGGGAAAGCTTAAGGAAACATAGAAAAAGCCCAAATGAGATATAAATTACCTGGCGTAGAATATCTTCGGCGGAGGGATCGACCCTCTAGATTCGAAGGTTATCTGGCGGAGAAACTTATTGTCGCGAGTGTACCTAATGGTTTATTGTAATGCAATAATGTCACTACTGAATTTTTCCCTCGTTTTTATGGTCAAAAAGAAACCAACCCCGCCCTAATGCGGGATGGTGGACTTCACTTGTTTTTGAGAACATTTTTTTTGTGAACTCTCAGGCGTCAGGAAACCTGGGGGTTACTACAAACTCCTAAAACCATCATAAAGCAATAATGTTTTGTTTTAATTTAAAAAAAAAAACATCATCAAGCACACAACATAACTTTTTACAAAGCCATTGGTGCGTATTTGAACCCGGACCCCTTGATTAAGAGGTTGAATTCCAATCCGCTGGGATATCACAAAAAGTATACAACTATTTACATAACTTATAACAAAAAAAGGAATAGAATAAAAATAAATAAAAATAAAATTTTATAAATAAAATAATGAGTCCAAACCACTGTCCTGCGGCACCCAAGATGCTGGCTGCATTCCCCCTTTGGATAGCAATACTTATCCTTTGTCCAAAGAAGGATAGTTCACAAAAATAGTAAATAATAATAACGTATCTTAAACAGAAAAGTTATTTACTAATGATGTGTTCCACGTCTTATTATTCTACCGAACCACAAATTAAAACTGTACTTTTTTAAAGGAAAGCGGAAAAAAAACATTTTTTTTCCTCAAGCTTCCAGCAAGCAAATAGGTTTTGATATTATAATAAAGTAAGTTGAGGCAAAAAACAGATTGTTTCCCTTTTATTAATTTAGCTCTCCTTTAAAAAAGTAGAGTTTTGATTTGTATTTCTTTGTTTTGTTTTGATACTTTTAAATTTCAGCAGCGATTTGCTAATGCATACCAGGACATTCTATAAATTCTATCCCTATTTTTATCGTCCTTACAAACAACAACAGATAGTCTAGTGACCGAATTAAAATTAAAAGTCATGCGTCCGCATGTCTGCTCAGATCAAAGAATTGCATGCCTGCTTTTAAAACTGGCAATCGATCCCGCACTATTTATTCCGGAGTCATTGGCATTTGTATAAAAGGACACCGGTTCACCGTTTATTTATAGCACTGAAAGGTTTATTTTAAGGGAGTTTGGTTATTATTTTCAATTTGATAGTTTAAACTTTAAAACATTTCATCATTATCATCATTGTGCAGTATTCTCGTAAGTACCAAATCTAGCGCTTTTTTTAAAAAAAGCGCTGGTAATCTATATAAATATAATAACATAGAAATATATCGCTGTTCGTTAGTTTCGCTTAGACTCAAGAACGACTGGAATACATAGGTCAAAATTTTCGTGGAAGTCCAAAGAAAGTTTAAACGATGAGACAATTGAAAAATTATGCTAAGAAAAAAGTGTTACTTTGTTTTTCTTTAACTGTAGGATGAGACTGTTATATTTGGAAGAGAAAAGACGGTCGGGTCAGCTAGATTTTTCGTTAAAATTACCCTTTTTCAAGTCATTTTTTTCTACCAATCTTTCAATTTCTTTTAAAAAAGAGTAAGATAAAACCCATCTTTCTTATATTTTTTGTTAGTTTTCAGTTTTGTTACGCCGATAATGATATCATTAAGAAATATGTATATGCATTCATTGCTTTCTATTGAGACAAATCTTTTATGATTGGCATTTTGGAAGATGCTTTGACTTAGGTATTTTCATTTGATTCTGTAGAAGATATATTAGCAACTGCAACAAACGAGTAGGATTTTACTTGTCAGAGCACGGCTTGCTAGGTCAGTTTCTTAACGAAAGCTCCATGATCTCAATTCATCCATATAGAGAACAAACCCACAAATAAAGGGAACGACCCAAATAACAAACCTCCTTACGGCATTGAAACGTACCAAACCGAAATGCGTTTCATTATCGAAACGCCGAATGTCCAATGACCTTTTCACGTCCAAAAGTAACCGCTGCGTGCGTTTGCGCATCCCAAAATAATACCTCTCCCGCCAGTATCGAGTTGCCGTCAGTACACCACTAGTCTGTGGAGAAACAACGCCTGTGATAGCTCTAGTCTGTGCTCCGACGCCCAAAATGACAAGTAAATAGTTGTGGAATTACCCTGCCCCGCTTGTGTATTGGATTTTCGAGTGCATTTTGTTTTTTATGTGCCATTCTCGCTGTAAGTACCGCTTCCGGTTGTTTAGTCTGTTCTGATTTCGAATAGGGTTTTTGTCTTAATTTAAAGGGTGAATCTGCATGTTTTAAATGCTAATTTTAATTCAAAAATAAAATAAAAAGTAACATTGTTCTGAATTTCTGGGTCTGATAACAATAGATGTAATACTAATGTGTAAATATTGTATTACCTGTGTTCATTTTATTATGGCAATTGTGTTGTAAAATGGCGCTAACGTTAAAGTTAAAATAAATATCTTTAGTTAAAATAAATAAATATCTGTAGGAGTTTTTAAAATAACACATTTTTTAAACTAAACTTATTGTGTTGTTCTGTGTGAAGTGTAAATATTTTTTTAATATTCGACGACGACCACTACATTGAGCCCTACAATATTTATGCGACTATATACAACATTTACCCAAGAAGGATGTTAAACTGTCTTCTTGTTTAGTATCCAAAACTGAGCATTATAATTATTTTGACTTTGACAATAATAATTCAACACTACCTTAAACAAAGACAACCTAAACCATTATTTCTGCAAAATCATCCTGAACTACAAAAGAAAACGTTTCAAAAATAAAAAATAACGTATTCGAATTTCACGCCATCACGTTTGACTCACGTTCCGTCTGAAGAAAGCGTATCTCTTTCACTCGTATGGAAAAAGAAAGGGACAGTAGGTATCACGATGACGAATGGGCGCGAAACGCGAAACACGTTGGCCATTCGAAGCAGTGACGTCAAATCACTCTATTTTTGCCGGCAATACGAATATTCCGTGTATCGAAAAGTATGCATTTCTATTTCAGTGGGTTCTTGATAGTGAATGGACTGTGACGTAAAAAAATAGTACATCGGAATGGTTTATCATCACCAGTTTTGGTCTCTGCAATCGTATGTTATCTATGTTACCATATAGTCAAAATTTTGTCGCGTTGGTCGGTCGTTTGTGTCGGTTTGCAACAACCAAGTAGGACAAGGGCTTAAGACCTATATAAATTTAATCGTCTTTTCATTCCCTTCTATTTCAATAACTTCTCTATTCACAGGAGCATAATAAGGACAATTTAATTTACCAAAACTGCTTCAAGTAATAAATTGAACTGAAGTAGCGCATAAATTATCAATTTTACGTCAGAAGTGTTAATTAATAACTTAATTAAAGCTTACCGGCATTTTAATTATAACCGAGAGCGCTTAAACCCTTTAGCCGTCAACTGTCTACTGCAAAGCTCGGACATTAAAGGTTCATAAAAAAAAAATTTTTAACATCTATATTTTCCAAAAATTCTTTAAAAACAAATTTGTAATGTACTGGCCATAAAATTTAGCTACACAGATAATAATTTCCATAGATATTTTTCCTACTTCAATTTTTAATCGTCGCTTCCGAAAACCGGAAACGCTCGGAAACCGATTTGGAGCGTTTGAAGTTTCAAGCTTTTTAATTTAAGAACGGTAAAAAAACTAAAAACAAAAACATAAAACTGATGAATGTTTGCATATTTTTTGAATGACTGCCGGTAAATTGACTTGGTTGCTCTCGACCATTTCATAGACAATTTAATTTATTATTTCAAAGTTTATTTAAAAAAAAATATTTAGATAATTTCAAACTCAAACTCAAACTCAAAAGCTTTTATTCATTATTAGGTACAATTTGTGCACACTTAATGAAAGTCATACAGATAAATTATACATTCTACATTCATCCGCTTTGATCGCCCCTCAGGCAAAACGTAGACTGGGAGAAAAAAGCGGGCGAAAAAAAACTCCCAGCACTCTTTTAAAAGTAAATAAAACTTAGTCTATAATGCAGTATGGCTAGGTCCAATAAAGGAACACACGTGACAGCTATCGTGTGTGTCAATATCGCCCCATTGCCATCCGCTCACAAATAAATATTGTTACATAGTGTATAGAAATAGCCTATAGTGAAGTTATTCAATCCCACGCTTTCTTATCTTCTAAATAGTCCTTAGTTTCATAATAGGCCTTTCGGCACAGGACTGATTTGATAGTTTGTTTAAATTTGTGAAGAGGCAGGGATTGAATTTCTATTGGAATTTTATTATATATTCTCACGGACATTCCCATGAATGACCGGCTTTTTTTATGAAGCCGACATTTTGGAAATACAAGTTTGTGGACATTCCTGGTTACAATACAATTAGTTTTGTGTAAGTCCTTAAATGTTATAAACTTGCTCTTATTTTTATAAACATACATAATGTTTTCATAAATATATTGCGATGCAAGAGTAAGTATATTTATTTCTTTGAATTTGTCTCTAAGAGATTCTCTATTCCCAAGTCTATATATTGCGCGAATAGCCCTCTTCTGCAGTACAAAGACAGTTTGTATATTAGCTGCATTGCCCCACAGTAAGATGCCGTAAGACATAATACTGTGGAAGTAACTAAAGTAAACCAATCTAGCAGTGTTTACATCGGTAAGAGATCTTATTTTCCTAACTGCAAAGACCGCAGAGCTAAGTCTATTCGCCAACTTACAAATATGGGGTCCCCATTGTAATTTCGAATCAACAGTGATTCCAAGAAAACAAGCCGTGTCCACAAAATTCAGCTCTTGACCATTAAGTATTGGTTTAGTATCAACATGCTTTACATTAGGTGGCGAAAATTTAATACAATTAGTCTTTTTACTATTCAATAATAAGTTATTAGCATTAAACCAATGAACAACAGTAGAGAGAGCATTGTTCACATCGTCATAACTATTTTCTGATCTGGTAACTTTAAAAATTAAGGAAGTGTCATCTGCAAACAATACTATCTCATGTCTTTTCTCTACCAGGTGAGGTAGATCGTTAATATAGATTAAAAAAAGGAATGGGCCGAGAATCGAGCCCTGAGGAACACCCATTTTGACAATTGACCCAGACGAACGTTTACCATTTACCTCAACCCTCTGAGTCCTATCATTTAGATACGAGATCAGAAGCCTGAGGGCGTTATCGTGAATGCCATAGTGACTAAGTTTCCTGATTAAGGTTTCGTGATGGACACAATCAAAAGCTTTGGATAGATCACAAAACACACCTAAAGCGTCGTGTGAATCCTCCCAAGCATCAATAATATTCTTGAAAAGCTCCACACCTGCATCAGTCGTAGAGCGACCCCGAGTAAATCCAAACTGTTTATTGTGTAAAAGCTTATTATTGTTGAAATATGTTAGGAGTTGATTTAAAATAATTTTCTCAAATATTTTACTACAAGTTGGAAGCACTGATATTGGTCTAAAATTGGTGGGGTCAGTAGTGCTGCCAGACTTAAATAAAGGTATAACCTTACTTTGTTTCATTAGATCAGGAAACTCACCACTCTCAATACAATTATTAAATATTATAGCTAGATGGGGTGCCATTACATCAATGATGGATTTAAATAATTTTACAGAAATTCCCCAAAGATCGGCAGTGTTCTTAACTTCTATTGTCTTAAATATTTTTACAATATCAATGTCGTCTATGGGTCGAAAAGTAAAAGTACTCTTGCATTCGCTTACATTTTGTTTCAGCAATGATTCGGCTACGTCGGGAGACGAGCAGAGCGACTTAGTAACGGAGACTGGAATGTTGCTGAAGTATTTTTCAAAGGCTGACGCAACATGTTCATCTGACTCCACAGAGACATCGTTAATAATAAGTTTGTATTCACAACTGTGGGTCTTAGCTCTTCCAGTCTCGTTATTGATGATATTCCATGTCGCTTTTATTTTGTTACTGCTCGAGTTAATTTTATTCCCAATATACAGAGACTTAGCTACTAAGCAAACTCTTTTAAATATTTTGGAATAATTTCTAACATGATTTAAGAAGGGCTTACTACGATTATACGACATCTCGTGATAAAGATCATATAGTTTAAGCCTACTTCTGTGTATTCCCGGTGTCGCCCAATCACTGAAAGATTTACAATGCTTCGGAGAGATAGTTTTTGGTGTGAAGACAGTGTTATAGGATTTATTAATATGATTACACAATGAGCCGTATTGAATGTTTACACTAGCGTTTGACAGTAACGGCATTTTATTGATAATGTTATTTCTAAATCTCTCCATGCGCTTTTCTGTAACTGGAATGACCACTTTATTCTTAAAAACCTGCTTTTCCATTTTATAATTGAAAATAGCCAACTGGCCACTGTGATCTGAGGTAAGATTATTAATAATTAAAGATCTCGTAGGTGTCGCATCGGTAAAAATGTTATCAATACAAGTAGATGTGGAATCTGTTATCCTAGTTGGCTCTAAGAACAGGTTAGTAAGATTATGACACTTAAATAGAGAAAGAAAATTTTTGCTCGTCGAATTATTGTCCAATAGATTAATATTAAAGTCACCGCACACTATAATGTCCTTGTTTGATTTACCACTTAATTTAATTAACAATTGTTCAAAAACTGACTCAAAAATATCATATATGGCATTTGGAGGCCTATAAATACTTACAATGATACATTTAGTGCACTCCACACAGGCTATTTCTATAGTTCGTTCAATGGATAGGCTCACTATGTCTTTACGTTCCTTAAATATAAGGTTCTTATCTACAATGATTAACGAGCCGCCACGCATTGCTGTCTTCCTACTGAACGAACTGGCAACTTGGTGCTTATCAAAGTTCATAGCCATCTGGCAATCTTTCAGCCAGTGCTCTGTTACGCAGATTACATTAATATTAAAATGCCTTAGAAATAAATCTAACTCAAGTTCTTTACCCGACAATCCTTGTATATTTTGATGCACCAAATTTAAACATTCATTATTACTTAATATACTATGTAATGACTCATTAAAATTGTTGCAAGAGGTTTGTACCCCTCTTGTCTGAATACTTAATTTAAAGTATTCGGGACAATTTTCAATTCATTGTCTGCAGTAATACTACAAGTACTACTACAGTGAGTCAATAAATTGACCTGCTCAATAGGAGCGTTAGTCTTAATATCTAAGTTACTAAAAAATAAATTGTATGATAGCACATATGCTATCTGTTTTAAATAAAAGTTTGATAGATTAAATCTATCATTTGTCAACAAAATTTTATTTTTAAAAACATTATTAATGTCAATTAAATTAATTAAATTTTTACAATTGCCAATTGTCAAATTATTATGTCCAATTGTCATATTATACATAATTAAATTAAACTTATTTCGAATATTATTCTCTCTAATGTCAGCCCTAACATAGGGAAATGTAAACAAAATAATTTTTTTAACATTTAATTCTTGTAATTGTTCGATATAATGTGTCAATTTTCTTTGATTTAAATTTCCCCTCCTACCAAAAAGTAATACTAATGTGCTGTTAGGGTCATGGGTGCTATTTATCACCTTGTCCATTATTTCTAAGATTGATGCTCCGGGCATACAGAAGTTACTAATATTGGCCCCGGAGTGATCAAACAGTCTGGTGCCCATGTTTCTGCCCATTTCATCAGGTACTTCTATTACAGTAAGATTGGATACGAAAATATACCTCAAAAAATAATATCGATATATTTTTTATAGCTAATATAACCTATAGTATAAAAGTTAATCCACTACAATCCAAAAGTTGGCGATAGCAAAATCATTGCTATCGTAAATTCTATAGTATCGACACCACTGTTGATGACAGATTTCCATGTGTGTCGTATTATTTTGTCAACTATAAAATAAACAGTGTGACATGTTATTATACTACGTTATAATATAATGTAGACAAGCTGTTTGTTTCAAAGGTGTATAATAATATCGTAGCACAAATTGGCACCTGTAAAGTTAATAAAAGGGCGTATAATCCGCTGCGTTTCAAATTGAGCGTGACATGTCATTTGAGATGCTGACTGCAATTTACGATACTATATGTCCCACTGCTGGGCAGGAGTCTCTCCCTTAACCATGCTCAGTCACACTGCTCTGATCTTACTCTTGAAAACTATCCCGATTTCGATCCAATGACATGATTGTACTTTTGAACGCAACTGACATTATTCTTTGGCATTAAGAAGATTGCAACGAAATTACACAATTTCATTTTATCAGTAACCCATTAATGACCCACTACAGGGTAGGGTCTCCTTTCACAATGAGAGGGATGTAGACCTTAGTCCACCACGCTGGCCTAATGTGGGTTGGTGGACTTCACATGCCTTTGAGAACATTTTTTTTGTGAACTCTCAGGCATGCAGGTTTCCTCACGATGTATTCCTTCACCGTAACAGCATGTGATATTTAATTTTATAAAGCGCACATAACTTTTTTACAAAGTCATTGGTGCGTGCCACTGGGATTCGAACCCGGACCCCTCGATTCGAGGTCGAATTCTAAGCCACTGGGCTATCACCGCCTTAATTTTATTCAGTTCTGCAGTATCCGTTCAATATTGGAAAAATAAGGCGCTAGTGTGCAACAATTCCAATGACGATCGATCGGAATCGATTTCAAGAGTAACCCCAGTGATTGGTGGAGAAATCGGCTAGTATTCAACCCGTGGATACTAATAGAATAGAATTGAACGTATAATTTGTCAGTGGGATTCGAACATGAACTTTTGGAATAAGAGACCGAATTCTTAGCTAATGGGCTATCACCAGCATAAAAATTTTACCACCCACAAGACTCTATTTACTCGTATCATATAATTTGATGACGCTTCCTTGTTTTATTTTAGTGAACCACGTGTTATTTGTATATTACACGTATATACATACTCGTGACGCGTAGGTTGTTGTATGATGGTGTTGCATGTTCCTTGATGTTAACAAGAACGTGGGTAGAACTGTGTATACAAAGCTCTATACATAAGCTAGTAATTTACTGGTAATCGTTTATTGAACAACTCAATATATTATTATGCTTCATTCAGGGTTGGATTTTATTAGGCTTTCTAACCTAGTAACTTCATCAATAATAGGTACTAGTCTATATACTACCAAGTGGACTGATGATCTGAAGAAGGCAGCGGGAAACCGTTGGATTCAGAGGGCCCAGGACCGGGTGGAGTGACGTCGATTAGGGGAGGCCCGTGTCCAGCAGTGGACTACCAAGGGCTGAAAGCAAGGAAGGTACTAGTCTAGTACAAGTAAACTCTTTAAGTTTTAAGTCGTCATATCTTGCAATAATTTTATTAAAATAATGTTATTATTATTATTTCGATTTTATTACGATTGAATAGCAAACACCTTTTATTTTTAGGTCACTTTTGAATTAGTTGCATAACATACCAAATTATTATGTATTTCTTACAATGTGCGGATGCGGAATGCGGATGGCAATGGAGCGATATTGACACACACGATAGCTGTCACGTGTGTTCCTTTATTGGGCCTAGTCATACTGCACCATAGAATAATTCATACTTATTTTTAAAAGAGTGCTGGGAGTTTTTTTCCGCCCGCTTTTTTCTCCTAGTCTACGTTTTGCCTGAGGGGCGATCAAAGCGGATGTTTGTATAATGTTAAATGTATGACGTTCATTAAGTGTGCATAAATTGTACCTGATAATGAATAAAAGCTTTTGAATTTGAATTTGAATTTTGTGAGGCTATTTATTTCATGATGTATTTAAAACAAAAAAAAAACGGAAAAAAGTGGGGCCCACTTTTAATTTTCTAGTATATTATCCCTATGTCTGTTAGTCTTTGGTGTCTGTTTCGTATCGATCTCGTCACTTATCACAACCAATACTTAGGAAGATTCGTCCAACATTTCAGTTCCAAAATTATCAATGACCGAACACATGGAGTTTCAAACGAAATGCGTAATTAGGAGCTCGTACGAAAACCGGCCAAATACGAAGAAAGCATGGAAATAAATCAGTCATGTGTATCTTGGGCACGCACAAAGGGTTCTAAATTTATCAAAAATGTGACGTCAAAATTAGGTTTAACTAATAATCTTGTTTATATCGGTATCCATAGCAACAGAACACAAAACTTGATTTTAAATGGTATCCATAGCAACAGATGAAAAAGCTTGACTATAAGAGTAGGTTATAAGATCTGTCAGACAGCAATTAGCCAATAAACTTTAGAAATAATGTCACATGACCACCTCGACCCTAATAGGACCTAACGTACCCTAAAATCAACAGTAATTCCAGCATGAATTTACACAGTTTCGTAGAGTAATAGTATCGAACTCCCATTAGTATGGGAAGAAGTCGAGGCAGACTGACATGACATACTAATGACTGACGTTTACCGTACGTTCATGCTTAGGGCCTGATATAAATAACTCTGACGATTTTCGCGCAAATCACAGATAGATGCGGACGGTAGGATTTAATTTTAAACCGTGATTTGACTATGGAGTATACCTATGTGGAAAACAAAAATATTTTTGTTTTGAAGCGAATAAAATGTGCCCGTTTTTATAAATGCGTTGTTGTGTGTGGCGGTTTCCTTCAACCGGCATTTAAATAAATATTATTTCACGTTCATAGTCTCAAACTCGGATTCCGTGTGTCGTGAGTATTACAATACACAAGCTCAGCCCTGGAACAAAAATTTTATGCCAATCATTCAATTTTGGGTTTCGCTGAGAATCGAACCCAAGACCCTTCGCGCAGCGCACCGACATCATAACTACTGCGTCACTCAGGTCTTTGAGGAATTATTATGTACGAGTTTGAATATTATGTGCGTTTTATAAATTTTTTTATTTAATGTATTTAAAATATTTATTATAGACTCTGTTTCAAATATTATTCATGTATTCTCTCTGAAATACTATTTACAAGTACCGTTCGTCTGGAACACTCGATGTCTAACGACGTAGAAGATTATGATGATTGCTTTTGTTTGTCTCAAAAACCAATAAAAACTTCTATTGAATGATCCTTAAAATAAGTTCCAAAGATATAATACTCGTACCTCAAACAAAGGAATATAATTTTTTGGGAATAATATATTTTCTGCTGAGTCATTAGATTACAAAAAATAGGTAAACAAATAAAAAGATAGGACCTATTTTTATATTTAACTACTTATATTTTTTCTATGGATTTTGTTAGAGTTGCAAACGGACATGCAGGCCTGATGTAGATTGGTCCCTACAGCCCACGGACGTCCACATTCAACCTCGAATACAGAATATATCGTCTTAAAATATCTCCGGCGATCATACCTTCCCAGCCGAAACACAGATGAAAAACATGCTGCTTTACGATGACTTGAGGCTGGTTGTAAGCAGGCAAGCTACCACCTAAAATATAAACTATTCAATGAAAAAAATCACAAAAATCACAGGGTGGCACATTGCATAGCCGATGAGTTCGATTAGGAAAAATATTGAAATAAATAAATAATTGGACCGCTAAACGATCACAACTTATTTTAACATAATTATAATATAAAATTAAGTTATAGTTATTTAAGATATAATTATTGTATGCCCGCATAGGGTAGACTGTTCTTAACTTATTATAATTTTTGTAACATCTTTCTCGTGTAACAGTCAACAATAAACGCATTCTTTTCTTCTTTTCTTTTCAGAATCATCACCCCAACACATATTAAATCTAATTCACTTGTATTTTTAAATCCTTGAAGCCAACAGAACGCTAAATCGGGACGAAAGCTAACATACGAGAGATACAATTATCGGTAAAGCCTCAAACTCCCCAAACTCGGGACAACATTAACAAAAAATAGCGTAATAAGAGGGATTGCTCGGAAAATCCCGTCTTATCCAATCTTATTCGTTCGGCTTATTTTTCCCGGCTAGAAAATGCTTGTTTGTTTATTGTTAAAAGCATACGCGTGGGGATAATGCTGTCGTCATAGCATTAACGATCAACGAGATGAAAATAGCTTTGTATGTTATCCGTAGAAAAACAGAGTGACGCGATAACATTATTTTATTTTAATTAAAACGTTACAAATGAAATGTGTTCATTTAACAATAACTCAAACATACTTTTCGCTCACAGAACTTCAATCATGGTTACTGACACTGAGATGTGGTGTACAAATGTCTACATCGATCTATAAGTTATTAATAATTGAAATTAAACAGGTAAAGAATAAAATCGAAGTGATTGAAAATTTAAAACAATATCACCCGATTGGTGACCTAATTTAACCTAACTTACTGTTAGGCAAAAATGCTGAAAACTCAGAGAAATAACTTTGAGATGGTACCTAAATCAACTTTATTTACTGTCAATAGCCATTAAAATATAAAATTTCATTCGCAATCATTAAATTGCGATTTCCACTTAAAAGTGAAAATACTGTTCTATAACAGTATCTAGAAATACTTGTGATGTTTTGGGGGTGTAAATATAATCGTCTATCGCTTAAAGCGTGTGGTATGACAGTAATGTGGTGACGTGTTTTTATTAGATGACGCAAATCCGATGTAAGTGCTTCTGAAATAACTATTTCCTATGACAGCATACCCGTCGATACGTTTTTATGTACCTAACGGAAGGCATCAAAAATTATGGGATCCTGTATTAAAAATTGTGATAATCTAACTTTGTTTATTTTCTCATAATACCTACAGAAATAGATAACAAACGTTCTGGCCAGCTAATGTGAAGTGATTACTGTATTCCATAGATAAAAGCTTCCAAATTTAAAATCTTAAAATACTCTTTGTCTAACGTCGATGCATGTTACCCCGTGTCCTTATTCCCGTGTCGCTCACAAAATTTGGCGATAAGTCAACGCCATTGCGTACATTTGTCGCCTGTCAGTGCGTATTTGAATTTGGACAGCTCCATACAGAACCCTGTGCTTAAATTGTGTCGTGTTGGTTGGTCGGTTATGTAGGATAAGGCCTTATTGTCGCCTGAAATTTGATTTTTATTAACTGGCACATCAGCGATTAATATTTTATACCCACTGTATTACAGCGTATAATCATAGAAGATAGGGTAGTCACAAAACGCACGGTTTTCTTCTATGTTTATTTACTTACTTGTATGTCTAACTTGTCTGTCTGTGTTTGTTTAATCTTTCTATCTGTTATCTGAAGAAGTAGACTCCAGTATTTTATGTAGGTACATCGGTTATCCTTGTAATGAGTTCCACTATGCATACAATTTAAAATTACATATTTCAATTTCAAAAATATACATACATGTAAGTACTAATAATACACATACATGAAATTATTACCACCAAAAAACCGTAGTTATCTCTATATCAAATGCAAAATCTAATGAAAAAAAGCTGGAGCATTCGAATCTTTGAGAAATTATAAAACTAAGGATTCGATTAGTTTTAAATCCAAAAGTTATTTAGTTCTTGACAAGTAAATCTTTACGTGCGTTTTTGACGTTATCTAAATTTTTCCTCTATTTGTGACACTTTTAGCCATGACCACTTTACTCCCTTTTATCTCGCCTAATGACTCGCTCTTTGAAGCTATCTTTAGTAATGAGCCAAAAAAGCCGATATTATCTAATAGCAAGCGTAATGTCTGTCTGTCGTTTCCCTAGTAACTCAGATACTCTTGGCTACACTCCATATTCCACTAGGCTTAGATCTTTATCGATTTTTACGCTTGAATGAAGTGAATGTGGTCATGTTTTTTATTTTATTCTTTGTCCTATATTTTTATGTTTTTCTTTTCTCAGTTTATCCTCATTTAACTAAATGACTTTCATAATAGAATAATCTTCTTTGTACATCATCACCGTTTGCAAAATGTTGTGGTCTTGATTTAAATAAACTACATCGTACACTTTCTTGCTAAATTTGTTTCCTTTCACCGGGCTATTTCTCACTTTCATTAGCAATACTATCTAGCTACATATGCTTAGAGTGTAGACTACCAGATCGCACACATCTTTGGGAAAATTGCAAAATCCACTGCTGAAAATATTGGCCCCATACTCGAAAATTCAAATTTAGCCATACTGTTATTTAAATAATTTTGTTTAGCCTTATTATGAGGCACTTCTATCTCTTCAGTTCCTGTCTCTGTTATGGCTTTCAAATCAAAATTCTCACGTTTCTCGATCACATGTGAAGTTCCAAGTTCTCACGTGTATTCCGTCCTCAGCGATCCCGGCGTGAACCAGACGAGGTTATTTTGGAACGCAGCCGGATTTGTGTATATTCACGCAAACTCCAAAATTAAACTCGCCCGTCAGTTATGATCTCGTGGTAGATTACAAAATATATGTTGGAAATTGGCATTGAAAATCTTTTCGTATTTAGGTAAAAAAATATGTTACTAAGACTATTTACTCAACTCAGTATGTTAATTTATAGTCCGGGAGCCAGGTGCATTTTCGGTCAATCATTTCCTCTCGAGAGAAACTTCGTAAAATACATATGGGGCTTATACTATGAATACTAGTGGCCGTCAGCTGCCACTCCGTTGGTGGGTTGGGCAGTGGTAACCTCCCAAACATGCAGAAAAAAAAAGTTTTTTCAGTCATTTCCCCTCATTTCCAGGCTTCGGGATTCCAGGCTTAGGACTGGCAAAATATAAATATAATTATAAAAATATAAATACTGTGGGAAAACTCACACATGGCTTTCTGATCCCAAAGTAAGCTGTGAGCTTGTGTTATGGTTAACCAGATAGCTAACAAACCTACATATTTATAGTTAAATACATTCCATATAGACAATAATATAATTTACGCCCAGACACAGAACAAACACTCATGCTCATCACGTAAGATAGGAGGAAGTGAGAAAGAGAAAACAAAAATACTCTTGAATACAGTTCTCATGTTTGTTTCCACTCAAGTTGGTAGCTACACCTTTATTGACACGAAACAGATGTTTCATTCTTGTACCGGTGGAGTGAAAATAGAATTACACGAATAACAGTTGTTGTCAACACCAATTTTTATTTAGTTACATAACATTTTTGCTTCCGAGATATTTTTAAATAAAATGAATCTTTGATAACATTTATTTTCAGCTCAGAAGTGCTTTTATTACTTACTTAAATAATTATCAAGTTGCATGCATGAGTTAATTTACTCGTAAATCAACAAGTCTTTGTAGTGCTGTTTAATATTAATTTAATCATATTAAACTTTATGCACCCAAAGCTTATGAAGAACGTACGGTTAAAACTTATGGACATCTAATGCCAAACAACCATAGTTAATCCATTATTTGGCTAAAATAATCACAATGTTCAATGGTTTACAATAAAGGCACAAGAATCAGTATTATTTAACAGTGAATTACTGAGTAAGCTACTATTTCACCCAAAAACGGCGGAACAGATTTGGATGAAATTTGGCAGGTATATACATTGTTTAGAACCTGGATTTAAGGATACTTTTCATCCCTTTCTGGACCAAGTTCTAAAATCGATACGCACGAAACCGCGGTAGTGTCTAATAATTCTGTGAGTGAAAATCAATATTTCTTTCCTTGTTTACAGATACATAACGGGCTAAACAAACATGGAGCAGTTTGAGTCGCTGCTGACGTGTTGCGTCTGCTTGGACCGGTTCAGAAACCCGAAGCTGTTGCCATGTCAGCACAGCTTCTGCATGGAGCCGTGCATGGACGGCCTGGTCGACTATGTTAGACGACAGGTACCCAAAACAATAGTATAGTTCACCTCTATAAACAACTATTCAATAGACTTCACTACGCAATAGATTTCATTCATGTGCGGTTGATAAAATTAAATTTCACTTGCTATAACGGTGAATGAAAACAACGGCCAACTTGCATGCCTGAGAGTTCAAAAAAATGTTCTCAAAGGCATTTTAAGTCCACCAACCCACGCTAGGCCAGCATCCCTCTCATTGTGAGAGAAAACCCGACCCTCTAGTGGGTCATCAATGGGTGACCGACAATAGACTTCACCACTAAACTCTCCTCTTCCAGCTTTGCAACGGCTTCTGTAAATACAAGTGCTTGTTCCTTTGCTGTGCTTGATTTAGATCCTGATGATTTCTCTAACATGTATGTATTTTGCAGGTGAAATGTCCAGAATGCCGAGCGGAACATCGAATCCCTTATCAGGGGGTCCAAGGATTCCCTACAAACGTAACCCTCCAGCGGTTCTTAGAACTGCACGCGAATATTGCCGGAGAATTACCAGACCCTACCGCGGGTCAGGTAATGGAAAGATGTAATGTCTGCTCTGAAAAAGCATACTGTGCGCCATGCGCTCATTGCGATAAAAAAGTCTGCGATGACTGCAAGTCTGCGCACATGGAAGTGCTCCGTAGGGAAATTTCGAGGATAAATAACCAAATACGTCGTGGCATCAATAGGCTTCAAGACATTTTGAGTATAGTTGAACGCAACACGGCCAACCTTCAAACAAACTGTGCCGCAGTCGCCGGTGAAGTTGACGAAATTCACAAGAGGCTAGCAAAGGCGCTCAAAGATAGGACGGACTTCCTAAGAAATGAAGTCGATCGCTATTTAGCTACCGAACTTCGAAACCTCACGAATCTTAAAGATAATTTAGAGTTAGAGTTAAGTAATATACAAAGCAATTGTGATCTCGCAGACAAATATATGATTGATGACGTGGAATGGGAAGACACAGAGTTAGTGGACACCAAAGAAATATTCTTAAAAACTGTTGAGTTCTTACGAAACTTCGACTATGAAGCCGGTGACTACAACCGTAGGATACGATTTATTATGACACATGATCCCAACCAGCTCGTCATGCATGTCGCTAGTTACGGTGAGCTGAATATTTCTCATCCTAACCCATATGTGGCGGGTCTACAACCTAATCAAGGTTTGACAAGATCAAAGAGCGACCATCGCCTAGCATCCCAGTTCCGTCACCAAGAAGAATCTAAAGGATACACAGAAAATGAAGAACCTGTACTAGGTGGTCGTAAGTTTGGCGAACGTCGGCCACCCCCACCAGAAAGGCACACCAGAGATTATGGCGCCACAGACGATTACAGTGGCTATGAGTCTGAACACCGACCCTCTCACAGGTTCCGTTCTCGTTTTGTCAGGAGTCACCAACAGGACAATGACTCCGATTCAGAACACACAAGCCGTACAGTAAAGGCAGAGAAGAAAGAGAAGGAAAAGGAAAAAGTTGCCGATACGGAAGACGCTACCCGTGGACCTCTTAGTGGAATATTCAGACTGAGTGACTGTCCTCGCGTAATGCAAAGGATATTAGATGCGGACAGTGGTAAGAAGAAGGAAAAGAAGGAACCGCCACCCCCACCTAAACCAGTTCAGCCAGCACCGCCACCGCAACGTCGTGCACCACCAGCGAGACAGCAGAGTGAGGATGATGAAATAACACGACTAAAAAGACAGAACAAAGGTGCGGCTTCCTCTCAAGAACCAGAACGCACCCCAGCAAGGGCAGCTGAAGAAGAAAGGACCTCAATAACTCGCAAACCACCGACACCGGCTCGGGAGGTGAGTTGGGATGAGGAGACAGATTGAAACGCGAAGACGAGATATTCAATATAGAATTTAGTGAAATCATCGATACTAACAAGGAAATACGCAAAACTAACGGCATTCCATATTATACACTCCACGTTTAACTCATTTACATAAACACAACACTACAAAAAAATCTTACAAGATTGCTATTTTGGTGTCAATACCGATTTAAGTATATTTCTCAGGCATCCAGCGATGGTGAATCCGATGAGTCTGTTGGGTCGCTACAGCGAACACAGCGCAAGAATTCAACTGCTGTACCAAAGCCAAGTGCAGTGGCTCGGAGGCCATCAGCATCTGACACGGCGACGGCACTCCGTCAACCGGCACGCGCCGCTAGCACCGAATCTACCGCGTCCACAGAAAGCTCCGGCTCGGCGGTGAAACACACAGGTGCGATTCTTAGCATCGCAGAGTTAAAAGCGAAATACGGCGATGTCGGGCTCCCACCAAAACCACGCTCTCGCTTTCTGTCCGCAGGCAACGAGAGGACAACTCCGGTGACAACAAATGGCACAGCCAGCGGCGCACAACGCGTACAGAGTCGGTTCATTGGCTCGCAACGCCCGACGCCCGCCCCGGCGCCCGCCGAGCCGGCACACGAAGACTCCGATTCTAGTTCCGAAGAGGAAACCGACTCGTCCGAGGAGAGTGAAGAGGAGCCTGCACCGCAAAGAAAGTCCGAGAGTCAGGCGATGGCCCGTAGCGACATCGGTCCACTGCTTGCGCGAAGCACGAACGCTCGCAATGACGCTATCGAAAATAAGTCTAACAAAGACACGCCAGTTCAGTCTCGTTATCGTACCCGGAATCAATCACAAACCGAGGAAGAGCCGTCTTCCCGATACGGTGCCAGTGGTTCGTCTTACAGCAACCGCTACGGATCTAAGCCGAAGGATGAAGAGATGACGTCTTCCTTAGACGACGATTCAAAGTATCCCACTGCTAGATCGAGGTACCTCGCTCTGAAGGAGCGTCGGAACCGCCTCGCTCGTAGCAAAAGCAGCCACACCGGCTTCGGTGTAGGCGACGATGACGACCAGGACGATCCTGTGTCGCCTACTACAGCATCGCCATCCGCGTATCTGGCGGCTCGATACGGCTCCGGCACAGGCGGTTCGGAGTTGTCTCGCAGTCGGTCATCACACGCGTTGAAGTCGCGAGAGAGCTCGCCCGAAAGACCACCGCCCGCCGAGAAAGACGGCGCAGCGTTGAGTTCTTGGGCGAGATACCTGAAGAACAAATATGGTTCTCGAGGGAAGGAACGGGACACGACTGGCACCGCGTCGAGCACGGCGCGTCGCCTGTCTCTCGGGCTGCCCTTGCGTTCAGCTAACGAGCTTGCCAGTTCCGATGACGATTCAAAAAACGCGGCAGGCTCCCCCATCTCCCCTACGGCGGCTACAGCAGCGGTAGCAGGTTAGAAAGACGAGTGGCGTGTACATAGGTTTGGTGCTTTTGGGTGAGGAGTGGAGAATTTTGTTTTGAGTGTGTTCTAACTGTTTTTTCTGGTCCTAGGTTTCGCAGCAGCAGGTTCCTCCCCTAGGAGCCAGTATCTGCAGAAACGCCGATTACAATTCAGCGTGGGGAGTCGGGGGAGCGAACCCGGGTGTTTTACGTGGCCTCGTGGCATCGCTGTTGGCCCCGACAACACAATGGTCGTGGCTGATTCATCTAACCACAGAGTGCAGGTAATTCATTTATTTCTATATTTCTTGTAATTGTTAGTAGGTATCTACACACACTTTCTTAAGTAACTGATACGATCTACTATGATCTATGAGTGTTTCTTATTTTGAACACAAATTCAGATAGGTTTTTTTTCTATTTGAAGTTGGATGCGAACGTCCACGTGGCAGCAGACCACTTAACATTAAAGATTAAAGATTTTTATTGAACAAAAAAACAGAATATTACAATTATTAGTTGTACCTACGTAAACAGCTGCAATAGTGTAAAACTGTGTCGCAGCTGTTTGCGCCCACCCCGAAACACGGAGGAGGTATGTTCAAGTTACACATGCAAGTAAAAAATAACTAGTAATAGTATTACTTAGTAACTTAGGCATTAAGTATCTAGCTTAGAATAAAGTGAAGTGAATAATGTCTAAAGTAAGGTAATGTATGTGCGAGTGTGTGTGTGAGTGAGTGTATGTGTGTGCGTGTGTATGTGCGTGAGTCTGCGGAGTGTGTGTGTGAGGAGGAAGTGCGAAAGATGACCTGCATCCCCTTTTGCTACTCAATAGCTATGTAAAAAATGTTTTTTGTTCTAATATAAGAAAAAATATTATTATCTATTTTTCCGAATCTTTTACAAGAAAACCTCCTAAATCAAAATGTTGTTATAGTCGGTTAATTTGTTTGTCCTCAAATTACATAAATAACGCTCTGTACCTAATCTTTTACAAGAAAAGTTGGTAAATTTGTATTCTCGCAGTATTACTGACTCAAATAAATTCTTACAATATGCGACACGTACGCGAGCGTGAGTTCGAACACATACTATTGTGTAATTCTGTTCGATATTCGGTTCGTATTATTTAGTTTTCATAGCGATCACACGTGGTCACCGTCGAATATCAATGTGTAAAGTCCATTTTTTACATATGTCCTATTTGGTAAACAATTTATCTTTGTCTTTTTTAATTTATTTTAATTTGCGATTAAAAAAAGCCAGACACAATTTTAGACGGTATAGCAGCATATTTTTCATGTCTTGTGTTTTGGTGAGGGCGGCGTAGTGCCCGAGATAGTTTATTTGAAGTGATCAACTTGTTATGATACAAAAGTATTAAAAAAAATTGAACTTACTTTAAAAAATAATGTGTTATTGAGAAATACAAGTAGGCGAATAAAAGACGTTAATAGGCGAAGACGACAGTTTACCATCATTTAGTGGCGCATATGCAAAAATACACAATAGAAATACACTATAGTTAATAGAAAACATTCCTTCTCATATGTAGTTTCATAAAGTACGCTACCAGAATAACAGATGCGGTATTACACTCGGTATTGCCGCATCAAAGAGCACTAAACTCGATCTAGATTGAAAGAAAAACGGGAGTCATGTAGCATTCATCCGTGTAATTCCAAACATTTTGTACATTTACTAACAGCGACTCACGCTGAACGTATATAGTTCGCTAAATATCCATTACGGTACGTTTTATAACATAACCACGCTTACTCTCTTTAAATCTCAGTTAAGAGGAGATCCCGAAGCACGTAGTTCAACTAAATTTTGCTGACAAGAGAAACGAATGCGTAAAAGCTTGTGAAGTGTGATCCATAAAACATACTGCAAGTTCCGTATAGGTGCTATACACTATACTTATAAAACATGAACTATAAAAAAATTCGTAAGCCATAATTATTAAAACCAATAAATGCCAAAATAAATATTATATAAACGAAAACAAGCAATAGTGATAAAAAACATTAAATGCAGATTAATTAAAATGAAATTATAGGACACGTTACAATTGGCAATTTAATATCACATAATTACATCCTCATATTAAAAAAATTATAGGATATAGGACAAGATCTTAGTCCACTATGCTGGCCTAGTGTGGGTTGGTGGACTAACCAATAGTAAAATTATGGAGAACTTGTTAGCACGCAGGGTTTTCTTAGGAAGTTTTCTTTCACCGTTATAACAAATGAAATTTAGTGGTGTAAAGTTTTAAAAAAGAAGAAATAATGTCCCATATTCCCTCTTCATATTCCTCAATACGATTTAAAGAGGTATTTCTCAATAAGATTTAAATAAGTGTTTTTCTAACTTTCGCACGGAACACAAAAGTGTTTACATTCTCATAAACCCCGGAAAGCGTATGTTGCGACTTCGTCGCGTTGGCACGATTATCACGTGAAATATTATCCGAAATAACCACACAATAAAATATTATTGTCCGTTAAATAAAGCTTGTAAGCGTTGCCAAAAATTTGTTGCTCTTATAAACTTTATTGCGATAATCCATAAGGAAGTGCTCATAATGGACACAATTTAGGAGGATAGATCTATCCCGTCAAGATGATAAACTAGTGAAGAGAAAAATGGATTGAATTATCTCGAAAAGGAAAAGGTATGGGAAATTACGAGCTAAAAGTTGCATACAATTGTTACGTATAGCAAACTTTTTCTGAAATAATTAAGAGCTTTGTTATTGCCAAGTTAATGCGAGATTTCATTACGCGTTACCAAATAAAATTTAAAAATCTTTTGTCAGATTTAGTTGTCTAATAATACTAATTTAGACCCAGAAGTAAAACAACAGTTCTAAAACGTTCATTCATTTTATCCGATTCATGTTGTGTTCTGTAACTAACTAAGTAACTCTTACTTGTTAGTTGAAAACTTGTAGGATTGTTCATTAGACTAGCCCAGAAAATAAAAGCAGGCGGGAAAAATCTACCCAACACTTTATTACCATTCTAATTAAATTTATTGACCGTCTGTACTTAAGCTCATCAATATCGTATATCTACCAAATAAAACAAAAATGAGGAAAATGATTATTCATGAAATACATTCAATCACCGCTACATACTCGTAATAACAGTCGTACAAAATAGTCGAAATTTCATTGACACCGAAATCTGAATTAATCTCAAGATTTTCTAAAATATCGCAAAACATGATCTTGGTTTATCTCATAATAAGCTTGAAAATTTCGAAACTTTATCAAACAACTAAGTAGGTAGTAACATCTTAAACTTCTGAATAGTTATGTGCAGTAAAACGCCTCATAAAGCATTAAACCTCTGGTGAATAGAGCGAAATATTTTCGGAGTATTTTCGTGTTATTAAAAACTGAAGTTTGTGAAAATCTTCACGAACTTGTGCTACAAAGAGTATCAAATCTTTGATTTTTAAAGGATAAAAGATGGTTTGTGGTGTGACTATTCTATAAACAGCTAGAAATAGAATTTTTCATATTAAAATCATCATATTATTATTATCATAATCATATTTTTTAAAGGAAATGAAAATACGTAACAATAAATTTATTTTGTACACCTCTTACATAATAAATTTAAATGATTAATTTGTTTTTCGTTAAGAGAAAAAAATTGCACTATTACGTCATTAGTCAAGTTTTGCAAAAACGGGTTCACAGATGATCAGTAACGTAAAACACTCATAATAATTATCTTCAAGCGAACATAGGAAGTAATAAATAGATTGTAAAGATATCGATAACTTCAATGACATAACGTACAAGAGAAACAAATCCAAAACATTCATCTTTATTCGAAACAAACGCAACACCTTGTCATTCAGCTATAACATTCGTAGTTAATGACTTCAATTTGAATTAGTAGTTTTGCGAACCGAAGCGATTTCAACTCTCCAATTAAAGCTTGCGCCGATTACCGAAGTTGCGACCGATCTTTAAACCATCCTAACTACTGGTTAAATTTATAGTTCGCAGAGAAGTTTAGTGCTACCGTTAAATCAAGACCTGCTAAGTTTTGGTTTAGATCATTCGAGATTTGTTCGAGTCGTCCTTCGCCTGATTTATTGTTGGTGCGATTGATTTAGTGTCCAAATAGTTTGCTGTTTGCATTAGAAATTTACTTCCGTAGAACATTCATAGACTTCAATTGAGCCGAAGTAGCTAGCCGATTGTAAGGAAAAATTGTATTTAATCGCCTTTGTTGAATCCTGTCTGATCAAAATTAAACACAGATATTATTATTTAGACGTCTAAATCTCAAAAAGTTTTTACATTACACAATAAAGTCCTGCAGAGTTTAAACAAAATTATGTTCTTCTTAAGATGAATGATTAAAAAAACCACAATAATTTTAGTTCATCTTACTGTAATATAAGTTTAAAGTTAAGGCTTTTGGGCTTCTTAATAGAGTAAAATTGATCCAGTCTTAGCTTAGTGTCAGCTAAACCATATTTATCCAAAGGAACACGCTTTCAGTTGAATTACTCTCTTTTAGAATCGTTTTCATTTTCATTATACAGTTGCATTTCGTAGAAATTAATAATCATTAATCACATAATACTATCACCACTTCATATTATTATGCTAATATTTATTGTTTTGCCGCAGGTGTTCGATTCCAACGGCATATTCGTGAAGGAGTTCGGTCAGTACGGCAGCGGCGAGGGCGAATTCGACTGCCTTGCCGGAGTTGCCGTTAACCGCATTGGACAATACATAATTGCGGACAGATATAACCATCGCATACAGGTCAGTACTTATAGTACTACACAATGTGTCCGATCTCGAACTAGCGATGATTTAAAGCATTTTTAACTGATATTGACACGCATTATCTACAAAACGAGCTCAAAATGATTGTTCTCAGTTAAATAGTGCCAGAGTTTAGAGTATTAAGTATTTTGTTATCTTATCATCTTTTAAACAACTTTAACTTCCGTTTGATTTTCAATTTTGCAACAAAAAATAATTTTGGAGTAATCCCATGAAGAGTAAATAGATGAGCTTCAAACATCATATAAGTTGAAATTTGATGAAGCTTAAATGGGTATATTTACTCAGAGACTAAAAGATTTTGCGATAATATTCAATCAATACGTAACGTGTCGTATAAAATACTAATAAGTTTGTATATTTTCAAAGCGAACAAACAAAGCGCTGAATCTTTTACGTTGCCAAATTTCGCGTTTGTACCTTTGTTCATATTTGCGTTAGTACTTTCTTCCTTTTCGACTGCACTCAGGCCACAACGAGTATAATTAGGCCCTTCCGTATGCCGTTTGTAACGTCAGCTCATTGTCTTGTCACATGAAACATTGTATTTATTTGTTCTAGCATGTTCCTCGTTATGAGAACAAATTGTTCTGCTCAAAGAGTGAAAGTATTCAAAGTAGAGTAAACACTAATTTTGCGTGTGTATGCGCTTTGTGGGTCCTTTTTAGTTACTTTGTGAAGACTTTGCCTTGTTTAGAGAACATATTGTGTTCATAAACGCTTGAATTATTTATTTTAAATTTATTTTCTACTAGAATTCCCACAAGCCCCTAGTATATTTTGATAGTTTTTAGCTGTAGGTACCATAATTACTGGATTTTGTAGTTGAGCATTTATTTTTAAATTCAAAATCGTCATAACAAGTTATTATAATTCGCATACTTGTTACAATTTAAAACGTTCTAATTCCCTTCTTACTTAATTCATTGCTGGACATATGCCTCCCAAAAAGACGCCATTTTCTTATTACTTAAAGAAAATAACATCAAATAAACATAATTTTCAAGTTTTTCTTAAGTGTCATATTATTTGTTTATAACCTATTAATGACCCACTACAGGATTGGGTCTCCTCCCACAATGAAAATGATGTAGTTTTTAGTCCACCACGCAGACCTTGTGCGGGTTGGTGGACTCTTATTTACTGATCAGGGTAGGGTTTCCTCTCACAATGAGAAGGACGTAGGCCTTAGTCCACAACGCTGGCATAGCGTGGGTTGGTGGACTATTTACTGGTCATATTATTTCTGAAGTGAATATACGACATTAAAATCAACAAAAATGAACTATCATTTATTTTGAAATTTTATTATCATCCACATAATAAATTATAATCATCATCCCGATACTAAATTTTAAAAATAAATGTTCCACAAACAAAATATGTAGCATGGGATTTGGCGGAAAACCAAGACACAAATCCATGCAACATATATACGAGTATTTCGCTCAGAAAGCAGACAGATTGCAGTACAAGTGCGGAAGTGGAATATGCAATGAACCGTAATGGCCGCCATTTGTTTCACTTTTCCAAACGCCCAGGAAAATAGAGAAACCGGCCATAAAGATTCAGTATAAAAATGTTTTCTCACGAACGTCTGCCTAGCAACGGTAATAAAACAAAAGTGGACTTGGTACTTCTTTCTTCCTTTTAGCCCATGGTAGTACACTAATGGAGACGGTCAACTCATAATCGACGCAACTACGCCCAGTCTTGGGCCCTTCGAATTTGGTACTTAAAGAGTGAAAATTCGATTAACACTTCAACAATATCAGTTGTTCAATTACAGGGAGATGAAAAGAAACGGAATTTTGTGAAATTTCTAGGAACTTCCAGGAGATTTCTAGGAAAACTCCCAGCACTCTTCTGAAATTAATTAATGCCTCTGCGGAAACCAGTACTTTATATTCAATCAACATACAACCAACCTCTCCAAAATACAAAGTAATTTATTGTCAAAGTGGGAATTGCGTGAATCGTCATATGAATACAGAAACAGTAATTATTATAATTCGCATACCATTAATTAATGGCAAAGAGACAGCATGTTGTTTCGTGCCAGGCTCGTATGATGGGCTCGTTATTCGTGATAGCTTGAGAGCTGGTAGCCACTTTTTGAGAAGTATTTGAGTCATCATAAATCATGTTGAATAGATGATTAAATTTGTAATATCCGAACACAAAACTGTACTACCTGGCTGACCGGTAATAGAATTTTGCCAAACTAAAAGAATAATATTTGAGGCATTTTGAAATTTAATATGTTTTAAAGACTTGCCAAAAATGGCGTGTCGTTTTAAAAAAAAAATTTCATTTACAGATACTATGTTTCAGCGCACCTCAAACACTTATGTTCGATTGATTTTAATAATTTTGGAGACGTCTACTGTAGTAACAAAACAAGTGTTCTGGCTGTTTAGTGGTTTGGCTGGTTTTAATCTTTGGCAGAAAAATCGTACTTTCGTTATATAGGGCTAGGGTATGGGTAGGGTTTTGATGCCTCAAATACTTCTTCGAAAATGCCTGCCAGCCCTCGGACTATGACATGAGTGGCAGCGAAGTAGACAAATCACTTAGATTCTTGTTGTTTTGACGAGAAACAAAAGTTTCCGAAACGTTTCTTACGTGAGACATGTTTTGGTTTTAAAGTTTTATATTACTTAGCTTTTGAGCTGACATGTTGATAAATTGTTATTTGAGAACTTTGCAGCGGGTGGGTTTGAAATGTGGGACATCTACTTTAAAGCGAATTTAATGGAGTTCGAGCCTTTTCTTATTACTTATCGTAAATCCAGTCTTCTTTCCTTTTCAGCCATATCCATATGAGTTATTTCAAGCTTTACTCAATGCCTGTATAATGCTACAATGTAATTTTTCAAATGAATTGAATCATCTGACTGAATCTCGACGACTTTAATCTCGGTACGACTACCGCCATACAAATCCATGAAGGTTCGTACACTAGTCGCGTCGCCGACATTAGTCCCGCGTCGTACTCGTCGTCGGCGTCGATACTTACGTTGTATACGACATATCGGAGACTTCCGTAGCCTTGTGTACGAAGGGGCAAACTTTTTTTGTATCTTGTATCACTTAGCTCTGTCCCTAAAGAATACACATCAATGTTGCTGCAGTATAAATAGGATGAGATTTAATTATCGAATAAATTGTTTTTCATCCATGTTGTCATTACTTTCGTTCAACAAATCCTATCATGTTAACAACCTACCCTATAATTCTTCAGCCATTAACAAACCAGGATTTGAATTTCGAACTCCTAACTCCATTGGGCTATTAAGATGTCTGCGTTTCAACCATAACTCATTCGTCAACAGGTGTTCGACCCGGCCGGTCGTTTTCTCAGAGCGTTCGGCAGCCAAGGCACTGGCGATGGAAAGTTCAACTACCCTTGGGGCATTACCACGGACGCCCTAGGATTTATATACGTGTGTGACAAGGAAAACCATAGAGTGCAGGTAAGGTCGATTGAACCATTCGTCTTCTTTATCGTAGCTAAGGGCTTTTAAATCTATAAAGCTGAAAGCAATAAGTGTTTTATAGATTTTAATAGTTTATAGTATAATATTTTTATTTAAGTACTTTTTCTTTAATAAGCATTCTTTATAATTTCATTTGTTCTTTAAAATTTCTATTTTACTTTTCCAATTTGGGCTTATTGATGATGTCACATTGACCATGAAAATCCTATTTTAGACATTATTATTTTATTTCAACTTTTTTGACTTCAACTTTTTGTCCCAGGTGTTCCAATCCGATGGCACGTTCGTTGGTAAATTTGGCTCGTTCGGCTCCAAGCTGGGTCAGCTCGAGCACCCCCATTACATCGCGGTGTCCAGCACCAACCGCGTCCTGGTGTCAGACTCCAACAACCACAGGATCCAAGTCTTCGATGTCAACGGAAAGGTCCTCTCATCCTTCGGAGAGGAGGGTTCTGAGGATGGACAGTTTAAGTTCCCGAGGTATGTTTTATTGCGATTACTTAATTACTTGGTAAAATTAAGATATAAATTGAAACAATAAAAGAAAATCACCGATAAAGTCAAAAGGATACGCGTCAGGTTCTAAAATGCCACCTTGTGGTACGCCCTTCAAGTTTAAATAAAGTTAAGCTTTTCTGTAGTTTTTAAGGTGACGCGTGGGTCAATTTTAACATCACCTATCTTAAAATTGATTTATTTCACCAGTCGTAGACTGAAGTCGTTGAAAGATACCACTGAAATAATAGTAGAAATAATGAATACCAAGTTTATAACGAAGGCCGAATTCAAAGAAAGTATGCTCCTACGGCATTAAAAGTTCAGAGCTTCATTTGGGAAGGGAATGAAGTTGCAAAAACTGTGTCAAATAAAGAACAATCCAAGTAAGAAGTTGGCAAGTTTTTTCATTTCGGTAGAACATTACAGTGTCTAAGAATATTGGTGGACCAATAAAATGGCCGTGTAAAGACGCTTGTAGTTAAAATTGTTTGAAAGGTATGTGAACGAATTGAAAATGAAAAATAAAAAAATATCACATACTTTAAAATGAGTTTTTGAAATGTCAAAAAATGATAATTCTTATTTGGTTGTTGGAAATCAGGAGTTAATTGGTAATTGTCAAAATTTCATACTTGAGTTTTCACTATAATGACTCAAGCAGAAAGGACTGAGCGGGTAGAAAGAGTTAATATGAGTATGTTCCTTAAATTTTGCGATGTTAATCCAAAATCAACATTCCGTGTTGGTGTAAACATAAACTTATTTCAATTAAAAGGGGTCCATTCCGGCTATTTCCCCGCGCATAACCCTTTAGTAGTAAACGGACTTAGGTAGTATTTAATAAATATAAAGACGAGTCATGTATGAAACACGTATAAAAGTAACCTTGCCTTTGCTTTAAAAAGTTTAATCTAGTAACACCTTGAACCAGTTTACAGAGAAAATAGTATTAGAACGTGACCCGAATACGTACACTAAATGTTTTTAATAGTACCTCTTAAATTTAATGTACGTTTCATATCGTGAACGAGGAAAGAGTATAACGGGAGTAAGAAAATAAAGAATATAATTATGTAACGAATATCAGTTATATTAGTTACTATCTATATAAATTCATCTTGTTTATTTTAAATTAAAATTGTAAGTTAAAACTTAAACTTCAGTTTCAATTCAGTTAATCGTAAACAAAATTAAATTCTACGGGTACAATAATCTTTTTCATTTTATTAAAACTTGCTACCTGACAAAAAATTCAATCAATAACAAACACACACTTAATATTTTAGTGTTGATTATGGGTAGAAAACGCAGCACGCAACAACGAAATAAAAAAAACAGTTTGAATTTATATACGAGTTCGTTTGTTTTGCTGAATAAAATACTTTTCATATTATTATTCGACGGCTAAATCTACAAAAAGAAGTTTACGGAGCATGCTTTATCCCTTTACCGCCAATACTAGAGTCAGCTTTATTTTGCTGCCTTCATAACGTTAAAAATATATCGCTCACCGCTTATTCGCTAGCTATCTACCAAGTGGTCCACTGATGAAACAATATAATAAAGTTTTCTTAAAGATAAAGGACATAATTTTGAAATAATGCTAAATTCTCCTGAGACGGTTAATAAAATAGTTCACGAAGTAATAATTTATACTAAACGAATTCGGGAGATGTTTCATAGAAATTTGACTTCTTAGAAGGGACTGATACAAGCTATAATAAAATTTATAGCGAGTTTTGATCACTCTGCAAAATTGATAAGATTTATTATTAAGTTACAGCGTCTTTGCCCGGGATTTTGGATTAAAATAATTATCGAACGGAAACAAGTAAGAAGTATCGGCTGGCTGAAAGTAAAAACTTTGCCTGCGGGTTCGTCCACGTAGATTTTAGAAAAATTATTTATTTATTTATTACCACAAAAATCTTAATCTCTTTCACCAGGGGCGTAGCCGTCGACGACCAAGGCTATATCGTGGTGGCTGACTCCGGGAACAACCGCATCCAGATCTTCCACCCTGACGGAGCCTTCCTCAGGGCGTTCGGCTCCTGGGGCTCTGGAGACGGAGAGTTCAAGGGCCTGGAGGGCATCGCCGTCATGTCTGGTGGCAACATCATCGTGTGTGACCGGGAGAATCATAGAGTCCAAGTTTTTTAAGGTACTATCATGGTAACTTTAGTATCTTCTTATGGACGATCCAAGTGGTTGAGACACCGGTGCGCTGCTCGGAGGGTCCTGGGTTCGATTCCCAGTAGAGCAGTGATTTGAATGATAAACTTAAATTTCTATTTCTGGTCTGGATGTGTTGTGTTCTTGTCTTGTGTGTGTACATGGCACCCACGACACAGGGAATCCTAGTATGGAGCTATGAGTGTGAAGCGTTATTTATATTCAATTTATTTATTTAATGTATTTATGTAATGAAGTGCCCAATGGTACTGAAATTTAGTAGTATATAAAATACAGTTGGAAGTTTTTAAGTCAGTTCTTTGCTACAGAGCTAAATTGATAAATAAACTAAAGCTCAAATGATTTTTAAATCATAATACAATGAATAAAGTTTTTAAATAATCGTTCGAATGAACATTGCAAGCATTATTCAAATTCAAGTACGTATAAAATACGTACGAATAAAGTACGTACATACGTTATCTTTGTTTGAGTGTAAATTTTTTTTTTTGTTCCAGGTCCAAATAACTATCGAAAAGGTTGATCTGAAGATTGAAATAGAACGTTATATAATAGTGTTTTTGTATATAGTTCAAAACCATAGCTGTAGATCTCCATATTATTGCCTTCAAATGGCGTCCTAAATGCCAAATCTTGTCCGTTACATAACTCCTTCTTCATCTGTCAAAATTCGGCATTTTTTTCTTGAAAAGTTCTGAATATATGACAAAATTTTTTTTCTCTTATTTTATTTAGATTCTCGACAGAATTTCTTCTTAAAATTTTTCCACCTTCCAATTACTCTTTACGTCTTACACGACTACAGTGTTTTCTATTTATTATGTTCCAATTCTTATGTAAAAAGTATGAAATCCATGTACCATAATGACCCAAAATAGTTTTGCACCATTAACCACTTATATGAAATTTGTAACTTTAATTCCTGTGAATTACTGAATGCATTTAAAAGAAAGATTGTAATACTTATTCATCGTACATTTAATGCAATGTCGTTAACATAATTGAATTAAATTTAATAAATAAACTGATAAAAAATAATTAAATAAAAATATAATCTCTTTTTAATTATTAGTTTACACATCTAATTCGTTACTGTTTAGCCTTTTTTTATTTATTTATTACACATATATTTACACTTTTGTAACTTTGAACTTACCTACTTACTTTCTTTTGGATTCTGATTCACTTTTGATCTTGTTTTTTTCTCTTTAAATTTTTCTTTATGTTTATTTTGATTGCCTTAATATTTTTTTCTAGTTTTGACTCTTTTTTTCACACTGATAAATAATTTATCTTAAAACTCTGTAAATTTAAAAACATCGATGACTGATATGACTACAAATTTTAGAAAAGTTATCATTAAAAAAACAGTGATATGATATATTTTGATCCTAAAGAGTGAGCGTGGAAAGATAGTAACATTAGAATAATGCCAAATAATACTAGTCTTATTATGTTGTTATTTATTATATTACAACAGTCTAGTCAACTATTTAACAAAGATTTTGTAAAGTTATTATGTGTAGTTACTTATAATATTATTGCTATAATTATTTACTGTGCATTACAATACATACATACATACATAACGATACAAATATAAATAAAGATATTAAATTAAAAAATGTCATATTGCTAAAGATGCGTTCTTAAGATGACCATTTTTGGAACAATTTTAAATATTCAAGAAATGTACCTATATATACATAAGGCATTACAAACAATTATTATTATGCCACAATTACGGTATTAAAATTATATTTATTATATAGCAAAATACATATAACACCTCTGTATTTAATTTGAGTTATAACCAAAGAGAAACCAAATAAATAAGAAAATTTAAACCATCGAAGTAAAGAGTGATGAGATTATTGCTTATTTAAAACAGATAAGTAATTAATTTAATTGATAACAAATTCAAACAAACAAACATTAACGACTCGATGAACCGTGCTATTAACATCACAGCTTTGCTTTTTAATAAATAGGTAATTATTGATAATAATTTTGTATGCTTAGCTGTAAGTAACGCGTATATTACCTATTACTGTGTACCTATAAATACGTTTTGTACGGTTTTGAAGTTAAAATAAACGATTTGTTACTGAGAAATTGTGTTTTATTTTTATTCATATCTCCTTTAATTACCGACTCCAAAAGGAAGATGGTTCTATATTCAGTTGTCTTAGGAAATATCTCCCAGGTGCCTTTAAGTACAAAACCCTGAAAACTTATACGAATTTCTTTCTTGACGCAAATACGTCATAACGTTAAAATATATTTCGGTGGTAGGGCCTAAGCTCGTCCTGGGGACCTTACCGCCAGCCTCTTAACCCGTCGTAAAGCAACATACTCTTCATGTGTTGTGTTTCGGCTGGGGAGGTGTGGTTGCCGGGGATGCTTTATTTGAGGCGAACATCTTAGTCCACATCCTTTTTCCTCACGTATCAAAACACCCGCTTACAACCGCATATAGGTTTCCTCGTAACCTCATACTTTTTCCTCATGCTACCTGCTCATACTTTTCCTCATACTTTTTCCTCATGCTACTCCTGCTAAACGATCACAACTTATTTTAACATAATTATAATATAAAATTTAGTTTTAGTTTTTTAAGATATAATTATTGTATGCCCGCATAGGGTAGACTGTTCTTAACTTATTATAATTTTTGTAACATCTTTTCGTGTAACAGTCAACAATAAACGCATTCTTTTCTTTTCTTTTCTTTTCTTTTCATATTTTTTGCTCTATTTGAGCTGCAGTGACCAGGTTATAATTAATTATCAGAGCCCTCATGCCCTTTTGCTACTCAATTAGTTACTATAAAAACGTGGCTCAACAAAAACGACAACCTCTCACTTCTACTATGACGTCTAATTAAAATTGTTCAACTTTACACAGGCCCTCTTAGCGCCAAAGTATTATAATAAATTTTATATTCTAATAAATTTGTTGAAAAACTCAATATTTGACATCCTGGGACGAAATGAAAGATTTCGCCGAGTAATCGGCCGGTCTCGACGTGATAAATGATCGGTAGTATTTTATTTTGTAGCACCATTATGGTCCGTGAGGCAGCGATAGGTTTTTGGGACCCATTTCCACCTGGCCATAATTTTTAGATTGCTTGGCTGAAACCCTTGTATGGCCCATGCTCGAGGGTCTCTCCCACGGGGAGGCCTGGAGCATACTCCACCACGCTGTTCCAATTCGGATTGATCGAGAAACGACCTGGCTGCTGGCCAACCCGCGTCGGATGTTTTCAAACTATGTAAAATGACTACGCTTAAGGGCGTAGTCTGAGAAGCCTGATGCTTAGTAACATACAAAAATGATCCGCAATTTTTTAACTGTGAGGAAATCACTGAAAAAAATATATTGGTGTCAAATTTGTATACCCACTTACTCTTTTGTACTCTACGAGTTGAATTATAGACGAAATTTGCACTCGGCTCAGGGACCATTATTCATGATACGGCCGCAAAAAACCGATGACAAATTGTGAATAATAGTACCGCTAATTGAGTTGCTTGTTGGCTTGTATTGTGTTTAAAATGATGGCGCTATCTTTACCATAATTGCTCTTGAGGATACAAAAAAGAGCTCTCCTTTAAAGCCGGCGACGCACTGGCGACTTCTCCGGTGTTGCTCGTGTCAATAGGCGATGGTATGTCTGTCTGCTTAGTCTTTCCATAAACAGTTAGATTACTTTGAATGTCAGTTCAATTCATAAAATCCATTAGTAAAGTATATTTATTTATTTCTTTAGCCTTTTTAGTCGTGCGTATACGTGCGTCGAGTAAGGCTCTACCGTCTAAAATGTTTCTTGGACTTTAAAAAAGAACATAATTCTTTAAGGTTTGTGAAGATTGTATTTTTGTAGAAAATGTACCAACCATGCATGATTCAGATATGGTCATATATCATATAAAATTGCGCATCTTCGTGAACTCATTCGACGGAGCTGGCTCCGAGTTATTACGGTCACAAATTTTATTTTTCATACCCGCAGATAATTTAAAATTTGAAATACGACGCTTTGGTTCTATGCCTTACCGAAGTGAATATTTTATGGTACTTTATTTAAAATCGTTTAAATTTGTGAACAGCAAAGTATATTAAAGCACTTAAATTTAATGATTTTTAAATTTTGTGTTTTTTTAATATCTTTAAAAAAATTCGATAGGTTAGGTTTCTTATGGCTATGTTATGGCTGCAATGAAGAAATGTATTGTCTCTTTTGCTAAGCGCACAGGCAAGTCTATTATTTTGTATTATAATGCCATTATGAATCCATTCCATTTCAATTCATTTAATCAAAAATTATAATGATTTCATTATGTAGTCAGTATGAAATAAATAAATATTGTGGGACACACACACGGCTTTCTGATCCCAAAGTAAGCTGTCAGCTTGTGTTATGGTAACCAGATAGATTGTTTTCCTTCACTGTAACCGCAGGTGATATTTAATTTTAAACTTTTTTTACAAAGTCATTGGTCAAATTCTAAGCCACTGCGGACTATCACCGCTCATCAGATATGACTTAGTCAAGTCAAGAATGACTTACTTCATCTATATTTCGTTTGATCGTCTTGAGTTCCGAGTCAGTTGATTTCCCCGGGGAGCATCGGGTCTAATAATATGTTGGTAATCTTGTTGATTCTGGTCTAATAGCCTTCGCCGGATCGAATCATCGCTGATTCACTCTGCCCTTGGATAAGGGAACATCATGACCTTATTCAAGGGCAATAATAAGGGCAATGATACGTACTTCAGTGAGATTTCGAAGTCTGTCGGTCATTTTGTTAGGGTTCGGTATTGCAATAACCAAATCGGCACTCTTATAATTCTGGTAGAGCAAAGTAATTCATCAGTGGAGGTACCTTACCGCCAGCCTCTAAACCCGTCGTAAGGCAGTGTGTTCTTCATGTCTTGTGTTTCCGCTGGGGAGGATACGAGGTAAACATCGAGGTCCTTATGGGATTGCTTCCCATCACTCGAATAGAACCTCAGATACGATTTCTTCTCTATTTTACGTTGAATATATGTGTCCATAGGCTAGTGTCCACTTAATCAGGTGGCTCGTCTGTCTATTTGCCTGCTTTCCTTATTTAAAAAAAGTTCGATTTTTATGCTGCTACTGAACTCTACGAATAACACTCGTAGTGACCAATCCTAAGCAATATCATAATAGAAGCAAAGTTTCGGTGTAAATGAAGTACTTAAATAGATTTAAAACAGAGAATCTCAGTCAATTACCGATTTATGTATGTATGTAGTCTCTTATCTACACTTTAGGAAGCGGGTACACACTTGTGTATATTGCAACTTGCAAGGGGACAATGAAACAATGTTAGGCACGCTCTGTATTTGTATCGGAAAGATAGGCAGTATAGGCACTTTTGATAGCAGAATCAGATAGGCACTTCTGCTTTACTCAATAGTCATGTTAAGTTATTTTTCTATAAATCAAATATATCTATATAAATCACGCAGCGTGGTAGAGTATGTTCATAGCTTCTCCTCCCTTCGGGAAGAAAATTGTTCCTATTCATGACTCTTAAAAACGTTACTGAACGGTACAGGTGACGTTTTCTACTCTATTTTACATGGCTGGAATCAATCTTAATTGATTATTTGAATTAAGATTGATTAATTTTTGAATTCCAGCCTACTGTTAGCTTAGTGATGAAATAGGCATCGAAAATTTAAATTTTATTTCATTCACGCTTAAAAGTCCAACTAGATTTTCCAAAACAGGATTTGGAAACTCTAAAATGGAATAAAACTCATTGCATCTTCCACAAGTCCAGCAGAAATTGCAATGTGTGTAAACTCACAAGGCACGACGTCTCAGAGAGATATATATCTCTCTTCTCTCAGATCAAAAGCTCACATGCATTTCTTCAGATTGCAAATCGCGAATGTCACAAGAAATGGGAATGCATTTGTGTTCTAAATTGTAGAAGCGCTGAGGGGTAGAAATTTCAATGTAATTTTTTTATTGTCTGACTGACTGAAATAATTGGACTACTGAACAAAATTAATGACTTATTAATTGCCATTAAATATTAAATTAAGTTTATGTAAAACATAATTATTTTGTGCCCGCATAGGGTAGACTGTTCTAAACTTATAATAACTTTTGTAACATCTTTCTCGTTTAACTGTCAATAATAAACGCATTCTTTTCTTTTCTTTTCTGGATGATGATGTCATCACTTCAGTCTGGATACTCAAAATTCGAATAAAGAAGGAATCCTATTTGAGTTATCTGCTTTGCTACATATGAGGACTAAGATGTTCCCTCAAATAAAGTATCCCTGACAACCACACCTCCCCAGCAGGAACACAACACATGAAGAACATGTTGCTTTACGACGGGTTAAGAGGCTGGCGGTAATATACCTCCCCGGACGAGCTACTATGGCTCTATTTCTACCTATAAAAATGTTAATTTAACCATAATAATAATATATGTTTAAGTTTATCATACGTAATATATGCAGCGGTGATAGCCCAGTGGCTTAGAATTCGACCTCGAATCGAGGGATCCGGGTTCGAATCCCAGTGGCACGCACCAATGACTTTGTAATAAAAGTTATGTGCGATTTATGAAATTAAATATCACCTGCTGTTACGGTGAAGGAAAACATCGTGAGGAAACCTGCATGCCTGAGAGTTCACAAAAAATAAAGTTCTCAAAGGCATGCGAAGTCCACCAACCCGCAGTAGGCCAGCGTGGTGGACTAAGGCCTACATCCTTCTCATTGTGAGAGGAGACCCGACCCTGTAGTGGGTCACTAATGGGTACTGACAATATACGTATGATAAACGTATGATATACGTATGATAAACGTATGGTATACGTATGATAAACTTGATATAATTAAATAGTTTTTATTTTTAGGACAGTAGACTCGTAAAGCGGTGACAGAGCTGTTAGCTGTTAGTGTTACATAGTATTTATGTAATTGTAATTCAATGGAATACCTATTTATAATATTCCAAATAATTAATGTAAAATAAATCAAGTTCAGACTGATTAATTGGAGCGTTTCCATCAATATTTTAATTATAACTCGATGAAGGCTCTGCAATTAATTTCAATAAATATTTTTATAATTCAGTTTTAATAAGTGGAATTAATGCGACGCAATTTTAATTTGGTTCAATTTAATACAGTATTTTAGAACAAGATTTTAATTTTTAATATAAAAACAAGACTAGACCCTGTATCTATCACAAATTTCTCCGTATTCTTGCATGCTAAATCAAAATTAGCTGAATACTATACGCAAATCGACCTATCCGTAGAACAAAGTTATATGTGACTTTGAACCCAAATCACTTTTATTGTATTTTTATGTCTACAATTATCTATATTTTTAACTAGTAAAATAAAAATTTTGAAAAGTTATTTTAATCCGAAGTTACTGGTCGAACAAAGTTACATGTTGCTTATTCCTCCGAAGGACAAAGGTGCAACAGCACTAGTGTCCTCGAGACAGGCGCGCAAGAGCCGCCCGCGTCGGTTACATCGTCAGTCGTACCTTTGTCGGGCGGAAAGACTGCTGTGCGCGCGCTTTGTTAGTATACCCAGTTTATCGCATATTTTACATGATAAAATACGTAAGAAACTGAACTGAAAAATGAAAAACACACGTTCTAGGCGTATGTTACACATTTTATCTCAGCCAGATTCAGTAAACAGTGTAACGATGGAACATAAAACAAAGTTACATGTAGATATAAAACCCATTATTTCTAACACGTTTCCCAAGAATAAGGTTACTTGTGTATATATGACCCAGCTTGCGACCGAAAGATCCGCAAAAAAACGTCATATGTGCACTTGAGACCCCTTAAATTCCAAAATACGGGGTTTATTTATATAAATATGGTATCAATAAACGCATAGTAATGTTTTAGTACGTTGGTAAAAGTATCAATTCTCTAAATTAATTAAGAAAAAAGTTAGGGCAAAATTTGTGCAAGTCAAACTTCAAATCGCTCTCCTGTAAAGTAGGCATTTGGCAGATGTAACTTTGTTCTTCGCATAGGTCGAAATATAAAATTGCGTATAATACAAAACAAAAGAATGATGTATACGATTAAAAATAATTAAAAAAAATTAAAATTTTATCATTGCCGTTCTAATTACTTCCATTTTCTGTGGTTAACACAATCATTGTGATACATTGTGCCTTAAATGGTGTGACATATTTAACGCTTCATTCCACCTAGTCCTTAACGCTTAAGGCCTGGTAGTTCATTACTGCGATATACGAGTAAGTTACGTTCAGGGTTTAAATTAAACCTATAGTTTATGTAAGCATCTGTCTTCACGGGATGGTTAATGATGTTGTTAAATTCCTCTTTGGCTTTATTGAGCCGCTGAAGGAATTACTGTTTTAATAATATTTAAATTTTATGTATTTTGGCTGCAATCCGCTTGTGTGCCCACCACGGGTATTTCCCACGTACTGGCCTGAAGCATACTGCTGTACGCTACTTGTCTCCAGTGCGGATCGGTGACGAAACGGCGAAGAACATAATCGTATCCAGGTTCGAATCCCAGTGGCAAACCCCAATGATATAAAAGTTATGCGCGCTTTAAAAAATTAAGTAACACTTGCTGTAACGGTAACGTAAGACATCGTAAGGGAATCTGCATGTCTGGGGTTTCTCCATAATCAAAGGCATGTGGCGGCGCGTACCTACAGTAATATGAGCGCGCCTCATATGAAATGCTGACCACGCGTCGACGCAAGCAGCGAATGTAGTAAACAATAGAACACGTCACACGCGTCATACCGAACTGGCCAATCGGAAGACGTATCGTCAAACGCGCTATCAAAGTTCCATGGAATCTTGATATACATATTATACAAACGTTTCGAAGTTAACATTCGGACCGCGGTCCCCAGGTAGTGACATCGCCTGGCGGGACATCTCCCCTTTTCCCCCAAAGGCATGTGAACTCCACAAACCCGCATTAGGTCAGCGGCGGACTAAAGCCTACCTTTCCTCCATTATATGAGCATAATATGTATGTTGTTGTTTTAACCCATTAATGACCCACTACAGGGTCGGGTCTCCTCTCACAATGAGAGGGATGTAGGCCTTAGTCCACCACGCTGGCCTACTGTGGGTTGGTGGACTTCACATGCCTTTGATAACATTTTTTTTGTGAACTCTCAGGCATGCAGGTTTCCTCACGATGTTTTCCTTCTCCGTAACAGCAGGTGATATTTAATTTTATAAACCGCACATAACTTTTTTACAAAGTCATTGGTGCGTGCCACTGGGATTCGAACCCGGACCCCTCGATTCGAGGTCGAGTTCTAAGCCACTGGGCTATCACCGCTACTCTATTATATGAGCATAATATGTAAGTAACATATCATATTTATCACAAGGATTAGAATGTCTAAGAGAAAAGAAAACTATATAGACAGAGAAAGAACAAACAAGACAGAGAGAGAAGGGTATAAAGGAAGTCGGTTCAGACTTTAATTTATGTAACAGATCATTTTCTTGTTTGCAGTTTCTGGGTCACGGTATAATTTGCAACTGTCATTCAAATTATACCCCATAAATTACGTGTTCCAAGATTTGAGACCGTTTCCGGTCGATTTTGAAAGTTATGGAAATTACGCGAAATATAACGTTTTACTGCGTTTACATTAAATCGAAATTGTGCAATTTTTTTAATTATTAAACTTTAGAGGCATTCTTTTCTCAGTATTTTAAAAATCGTCTATCCAGTGGGTACACACAACACTTAGTTAGTTAGAAGTAACCCATTAATGACCCACTACAGGGTCGGGTCTCCTCTCACAATGAGAGGAATGTAGTCCACCACGCTGGCCTACTGCTGGTGAACTTCACCTGCCTTGCCTTTGAGAACATTTTTTTGAACTCTCAGGCATGCTGGTTTCCTCACGATGTTTTCCTTCACCGTAACAGCAGGTGATATTTAATTTTATCCAGGGCACATAACTTTTTTACAAAGTCATTGGTGCGTGCCACTGGGGTTCGAACCCGGACCCCTCGATTATCAGGTCGAATTATTAGCCACTGGGCTATCGCCGCTGTCACACAACACTTAAACAAAGGTGATATTTAATTTTATAAAGCGCACATAACAAAGTCATTGGGATTCGAACCACAGAATTCTAAGCCACTGGGCTATCACCGCTAAATGCAGCAACCACTTACGAACTCCAAACTACATCTCACAGTTCCGTAAAATAGCTCACCTACAAAAGTTAAACAGCTATTCGGAACCTCCGAACAACCTGTTTTCGTAGAATTTGTAGTAAATTAAAGGGCCATAATTCACCTAACCTTAAATTGCGACGAATTCCGCGGTCTCCCGCCTAGCGCCTGTAGGTAAGCTCCGGGAAATATGTGTCAGAAACACCTTTAACGTAAAATACAGGCCAAATTCCAGTCAGACTCGCCCTCGAAACGCCGCAAATATTACAACGATTCGAGAATTGTACGTCATGTGGCTCTTTTTTAAGTTTTGAACATCGAATTGATGGTAAAATTTGAGATCTGTACCGTGAGCATAAACAGTATCGTCAAAGTATTCGTACGGTAAACGTTAGTCATTAGTATGTCATATATCAGTCTGTCTGACATCTTCCCATACTAACTATACGAGTACTTTGACGATAGTGTCATGTCAGTACCCATTAATGACCCACTACAGGGTCGGGTCTCCTCTCACAATGAGAAGGATGTAGGCCGCCGTCCACCACGCTGGCCTACTGCGGGTTGGTGGACTTCGCATGCCTTTGAGAACATTTTTTTTTTGTGAACTCTCAGGCATGCAGGTTTCCTCACGATGTTTTCCTTCACCGTAACAGCAGGTGATATTTAATTTCATAAATCGCACATAACTTTTATTACAAAGTCATTGGTGCGTGCCACTGGGATTCGAACCCGGATCTCTCGATTCGAGGTCGAATTCTAAGCCACTGGGCTATCACCGCTGCAACGATGATGATAGTATTCATGTTAAAAACACAAAACACACTCTCAACACACATTAAAATAACGTGTAATTTGATAGATTAGGGATCGACCAACAATTAATTGCAAACATCTGGACATAATCACAAAGTTAGGTTAGAAAAATTTACTTACGTAAGCAAAACTAAATTTCTTTTTTAAACCATTTGTAACCCAGATGCTATGAAGACTTGTTCTTTTAACCAGTCATTATCTTTTCATGACTCTTCGTTTTTTTGCGAGTAACCCATTAATGACCCACTACAGGGTCGGGTCTCCTCTCACAATGAGAAGGATGTAGGCCTTAGTCCACCACGCTGGCCTACTGCGGGCTGGTGGACTTCGTTTTTTTATCATTCATAAACTTATTTAATGTCTATTGAGTTCCAAACCCGGGGCTTTTGAAAAAATAAGCCGGTCTAATACCGGTCTATTTTCAGGAATTCATTATGTTAATCATTTAAAATATTTTATAATTAGTCACTTAATTCTTTTGGTTTCTAAATTGTTTATAGTAAATAAGAAAAATTACAATTTGCCCACTAAATCTAAATGAAAGTAGACACCTACTCGACGTATCTACTTTCTTAAAGCTCCTAAAAATGTTATGGAGGATAACATAAAAATTTTAACATAAAGGTTTTTGTTTCCGAAATCACAAATTTTCTCTCACCTCGATAAAAATTTCATTTAGCGACCGAAATTAAGAAGTACAACGAAACACGATTTTTCACTCACTGTGTAGTGTTCAGCAACTCCGCAGCAAGAACCCGGGACCTTTGGGAAAAGTGTAATTATTTTCAGTAAATATTACCAAGGGAACGCTTATCCGGGTAGATTAAATGGGCCTGTTTAAACAAAAATGTATTTTGGAACCAATTAGTGAGCTTTCTTGGTTGAACTTTAGCAGTGTTTGCTTAATTTTTTTAATTTTCTTGATACCTATCTCGAAAATGTATTATTTCTATCACCGTTTGGAGTGAATTTAATTTTTTCTTTTGCGTTTTTACACCATTTCTTATTTACATACTAAATAAATAAATTTCGCTTCTCACTAGAATTCCTTGCAAATTAGATTCCGTAATTCGCATTCGCTACTAGCGAAAGCTCGCCCATTCAACCTAATCGCGACTAAAGTTATCAAATCCAACGTATATGAATTATCTATACTAATAAATATTATAAAGAGGAAACATTTGTATTTTTGTATGTTTGCAACGAATAAACTCAAAAACTACTGGGCCGATTTCAAAAATTCTTTCACCATTAGAAAGCTACATTCAGCCTGAGTAACATAGGCTATATGAAAAAAATGAAAATCCAAGGTGGCCGCCGTCACAAAATGGCGGATTACATATTTATTCCGCAACTACTTCAATATGGGTATCAAATGAAAGGGCCTGATTGGTAGAATAGAGCTCACTATGAAAAAAAAAAAATCCAATCTTATGATGTTAGCCACCAAGTGCTGCGAGGTTGCTAGTGTTTTACAGGTAAACCTGTATATTACCTATAGTATGAGTGGCTACTTATAAAGACTAAGTTAGTAATCACAAATCAAATATATTTGGCAACTACGCCTAATGTTACATGCTACTTCACTTGAATTAATTGAAGATCATGTGCCAACTTTCACCACCCGTCAAAAGATGGCGCCACTGGTATCTTGAATCACGCTATCAAAGTTTTCAACATCGCTAGCATACACAACAAAACTCATTGATGTCACAATACGAAGACAAGAAAGAACAAAAAAGATTGATAGATATTCTCTAGAAATACTTAACGTAGATGTAACTATCCGTCACGTGAGAGCTCTCTAGGGGCAGAGATGAGTGAATTTTTGGCTTTATGCTTTGACGTCAGGTTCGTGGCGAGAGGCCATTTGTAATATCTGCCTGAATCCCTAGAGAGAATACCTGAAACATCGTAAGACTAGCCTGTACACGTGACATTTTTTATCACTGTCCTTACCTTACATCCTTGTTTTGGTGAGAAACAAATGGGTTCCTTTCTCCGGAGCTCTGGTGATCGTCTGTAAATAATTGTTTTGTATCCATCCCACGCACACTTATATACGTTTTTCACTTTCTATCTGATATATTGAATTAATTTAACACCGAGTTCTTCGACTCTGGTGTTGCTTGTGTCATAAGCGATGGTAATAAAATCATTAGCAACCACTTTTCCTCAACCTTAACCAAAACAGATATTAATGAGCTTACTTTACAATGGACTCAAAGATCGGCGATTGTACCAATTTGTACACTTTGAACAAACAGACATTACTCATCTATTTATTACTATTAGATACTAGTATGATGTGACATAAGTACTACACCTCAGTATCAAAATCAACGATGCATACTCCTAGCACGCGCCGAGAAAACCTTCGGAATTTTCACGTTTCTATTCGATAAATAAAAACAGGGCCGTGTCGCGTTTATATGGAAGACGGGCGTGACTTGAATGGGAATCGAACCTGGGAACTCCCATCTGTCTTCCAGATCGGGCATTCAGATGGCGGCAGATGCTGTGAATAGCGATGAATACGAAAAGATCATGCCTCAAGATGAATATGGGAGGCCGTTTATACAGAACAAAGGTTGGTTGACTTATGAAACTAAGGACTATTTAGACGATAAGAAAGCGTGGGATTGAATAACTTCACTAGGCTATTTCTATACACCATGTATCAATATTTATTTGTGAGCGGATGGCAATGGAGCGATATTGACACACACGATAGCTGTCACGTGTGTTCCTTTATTGGGCCTAGTCATACTGCACCATAGAATAATTCATACTTATTTTTAAAAGAGTGCTGGGAGTTTTTTTCCGCCCGCTTTTTTCTCCTAGTCTACGTTTTGCCTGAGGGGCGATCAAAGCGGATGTTTGTATAATGTTAAATGTATGACGTTCATTAAGTGTGCATAAATTGTACCTGATAATGAATAAAAGCTTTTGAATTTGAATTGAATTTGAATTTATGGAAACGTTAGATATTTTATATTATATCCTGTCAAAAGGCATGCCACCTCTGATGTTTAAATAAAAATTGGTTATTACACAGTTGGTTTGGTCTCGAAGTAGTGATTATTTACTGGGCTATCACCGTTTTATTATTTAGTAAGTAGGATTTAGTATTAGTAAGTAGGACTGTTATTTTCAAAACAAAACCCCATGCAAAATTAGAGACTCCAAATTACACCGCATTCAGATCAAATAATGAAATACCCCGCGACAAAACGACTCTCGCCTGGAGAGATACTCGTATAATCCACTTAATCGGATTTATCCCGATTCGCGGATTATGTTTCTTGCTTAACAATAAAATTTAATAACTCATCAGAATATTCCGTGATTTTGCTCTATCTTATGTTTTTAAGGTTCGACTGACGCTGCTTGATTGAATATTCTAAAAATAATATTCGTAAGAAGGACGTAAGGACTGAAGTTGTAGACTGGTGTTTTTGCTTACCTAACTATGTTGCGGAATAATTTTTAACTCATTTATTTTAATGACAATTGGTCGATTAATGACAATATTATATTTTTGTAATATTTCTATGGATATCTACAACTTTTTTTGAAGAAGCCTTTAGGTTGATGATAAGTTGTCACAATAGACCATGGAGGCCAGCTTGCAAACTCAAATAGAGAGAAAAATCTATGTGATTTGCTACTCATTTGCAAAACAAAACTCTGTTTAAAATTAGAGATTCCAAATAAGAGGAAGAGGATTATGTTTCTTTCTTATCTATTGCTTATCTATTATTAATTGACGACCCAAGTGGCGCAGTGGTTAAGACAACGGTGCGCTGCGCGGAAGGTCCTGGGTTCGATTCCCAGCAGAGCAGAGATTTGAATGATGAATTTGAATTTCTTTTTCTGGTCTGGGTGTATTGTATTTTTGTGTTTGTCCATGGCACCCACAACACAGAGAATCCTAGTGTGGGGCTATGAGTGTGAAGCGTTATTTATTAGTTCTATTGCTTACTCTGATTTCTACGTGTTTTGTTTTGGAGAAGTTGTACTGGCATCACACTGTTTATACGATAAGCCCCTTAAGAGCCAGCAATCGAGCTAAAAGCCGAGCGTCTCACCTGACCCTGAACACATGTTGGAGCGTCGGCAAATAAAAACAAAGTTTAAAAAAACTCTTCCGTAAAACACATAAAGCGGAAGAATGAAAAATGTACCCGTGAACGTAATGGAATAGAGCCTTTTACAAGAACATTAAATTACAACGATTTTTTGTACCAGATACTGATAAAACTGTAACTCTGATGATATTATTAAAACACAAAATATAATAATATGTAATGTACCTAAAATGATTTTCTAATTTTTCAACAAACAATTTGTTTGTGTAGTTGTAGTAAGGAAAGCTCGGTCGCCTCAACCCAATGAATGTTATCAAAATTTTCTAGCAAAGCAGATAGATATTAAAATTTACCTTGCTTAAGTGCACTTCAAAAGCGGTGATAGCCCAGTGGCTTAGAATTCGACCTCGATGAGGGGTCCGGGTTCGAATCCCAGTGGCACGCACCAATGACTTTGTAAAAAAGTTATGTGCGCTTTATAAAATTAAATATCACCTGCTGTTACGGTGAAGGAAAACATCGTAAGAAAACCTGCATGGCTGATAGTTCACAAAAAAATGTTCTCAAAGGCATGTGAAGTCCACCAACCCGCAGTAGGCCAGCGTGGTGGACTAAGGCCTACATCCCTCTCATTACGAGAAGGAGACCAGACCCTGTAGTGGGTCATTAATGGGTTACAGGCAAGTGCACTTAGTAGCATGCTAGATAAAAGCTCCGTATTTATTGTAAATATTTGTTGCGCAACTGTTACTTAACATCAAAGTTTCTGGAAACAATGTACCGACACGGTGCGATCAATAGGTACTACAAAATTGTTGACTGCAAGCTGACAGCAACTCAGCAACCTGTTTTTAAATATTTTTTTACCATCAATACTAACTTAAGAGATTCATAAGCATACTGTATTCACTGATTGTTTAAAACCAATATAAAATTCAGCGGCAATAGACAGCAAGCAGCTGATACAACTACAAGCCTTAAAGCGGAAAGCGAACTAAAACTAATTCCAAAGTTCGGAATCGTTCCGCTGTTCCATAATTTACCGTTACATAAACCAGAAGACCAGTAGTAGTTTCATATTAATTTCACCGCTTCCTCCTTCAAAACTTATTATGCTGTGACAATCAAAGACAATGGAACAGCTAAACTTCCGAAGAACATTCCAGAACTTGGAAACTTAAAACAAAATTATTCTCTCCTCTTTTGTACATTGCGATCATTGTGTTGAGTTGAAATTGTTCCCGACTCTTAATGGAACTAGAGTTTCTTTTAAGAAATATACCAAAACAATATTGACGACCATTCAAGTAATGTTTTCTTCGAAATGAAGGGGGCAACGGAAAGGGTGAGGGGGAAAGTCGCCTGGTTTTGTGTACGACCATGTTAAAGACAGAAGGTGATGTTGTTTTGAAAACTTATATTAAAATTGAAGTTTCTTAACAATATCAGACATAAAGAACGAACTATTTCGTATGAATCGATCGATTATCAATATTATATACGTATAAATTAATGGTACAATATACTATTTGTGAGTTTTGGAGATCCAATTATGCAGTTATAGTTTTCTTCATTTAGACAAAAATATGGTAATAATTTTGTAGAAATGTTATTTTTTTTTTTACAAAAAATGAAACTTTCTTGTTTTTTGGATATTAGCACATTTGTGAAGAATATATTATTATATTCGAGACTGAACAGTCAAAATCACAAAGAGTGCTCTTACATACATTATCGACACAATATTATGTGACATGAAATTTTCATTTCTTTGTGTGTGTTTTTGGTGTTTGATACTGACTAGATAATAATATGTTTTTTCCTTAGGAGGAGATTTTTTCTGCTATCGCTACTATTGGTGGTCATTAGAGGCATTGTGAGGCGCGTCTCGGAACTGCGGCACGACAGCGGAACTCGCGTCTTGACGCTGCAGCGTGAAAGCGTGGGATGACACCTCGAGGCTGGGCTACATCTGGGATACAATACAAAAGGACTTGAGAAATGTTTTAATATTGATACTATTTAATGCCTTTTACTATAGTATTCTGTGCGATACAGTTTTGACTTAAAGTTATTTTATTTTAAACTTTATTGATACCGAAAAATATGCGGTACAAAAGGCTCGCTTAGTGCTAAATAGCATTTTGTTCCAGCCAACCAATTGGATGAACAATTAATTTCAAAGTTTTTTGTTATTTTTTTTTTCCCAAAATAATTTAAAGACTGATTGAGAACTGAACAGGGTAAGGTTAATTAATACAGTTAATTCCTTAATCGATTAACATTAAAAGACACTTTAATAATCGCTTTTCTGATATTTTCAATATTTAACTATAATCTAAATTTAGTATACTTAAGTAATTATTTATTACTTTTACAGTCATATCATAACACAGAATAGCGAAGTCAGAAATTATAATGATAGCATCATTAAACAGATTAGTTATTGATATGTTTCAATGGTCCCATCCTGTTCTAAATCGCCCCAGAAATGGCATTCCTTGCCTCAAGATCATGATAAAGGACTTTGGGGCTAAAACTAGATACATAAGGTAAAGTACTAAAATATTTGGATATAAATATGGGCCTCAAATTGCTCAAGTTGACACCGTAAACACGTCAAGCACATGGTTCGAATAAAACACGTGTTCCATTGAAGGCGATTTGCGAGAAAGGACATAACTCGTCTTCGTTTGAACGTCTTGCCTTGCTAGGAATGTACTGGAATGGTTTTGAAAAAATCTCGCAACATTTACCTTTGGTTTTTATGACCTTAAAACAAGTCTATCTTTCTTTTTTAGGTCAACAATGTATTAGTGGTTGCGTGGAAAAATATCAACCTTTAGAGATTACTTTTGTACCTTTACTACTGTACCTTTAGAGGTTGATATTTTTAACTGATCTCAGTTAAACAGTTTAAGAAATATGTTTTAAACAGAGATTTTTAATAAGATTATTGTTTTATGATCTTTTCTTGTTTTCTTTTCCTTTCTTTTTCTTCCCATTTCTATTCTTTTTTGTGTCATAAACCTATTTTCTACTTTTCGTTTTGTAATTTTATCAAAAATTTACATTATTAGAACTTATACTTCATCGCAAACAATCAGACGAGATCTAGTAGACGATGAAATATCACTGTTTTAAACAGAGATTTTCAATATGATTATTGTTTTATGTTCTTTTTTTCTCTTGTTTTCTTTTCCTTTCTTTTTCTTCCCATTTCTATTCTTATTTGTGTCATAAACCTATTTTCTACTTTTCGTTTTGTAATTTTATCAAAAATTTACATTATATAGAACTTATAGTTCATCGCAAACAATCAGACAAGATCCAGTAGACAATGAAATATCACTTCGTGAATTTTGCTCATAAACTTTGATCACGCTATTTAGGCTTGGGAGCAATTTGCATAACTTTAAGCAACAAAGCATTAAATAGATATACGATTCACTTCACAACAGGCAACACAATGGCCTTTCTCAAACATTTCGTAAATAACAATCTTGTTTCATAAGGTAATCAACTAATTTTGTTGAATGTACCTACTTCATTGATTCGACATCGTGGTAGATATAGCTCACCCTATATTAATACACTTGGGGTCTACTTCAGGCCTGGACCAGGACTTCACCAAATTGCTCCATGCGGATTGGCGAAGATATGGACTAGTTGCCCATCCATTTTGGCTCTTCAAACTGTCCAATGGGTCGGACAAGATTTGACGTCTGCTATCTATCGACAACAACCTCAGGCTTAAGATGCGTTCTCAGGCTTGATAATGGTTCTATGACCGTTTAAAGTGTTCAATATAATTGATATTATAACTTTTGCCTGCAAGAAAAAGGGGCCTACGTTGTTTCAAATACTTTAAACTATCTTTATCTCAAATTTCTTTTCAATAGATAGAGCAAACCACTGGAAACGTCACAGACAGAGTTACTTTCGTATAAGTAATATTATAGTGTAGATGTTATTTTACATAGTATTCCAGTAGATTGCTACTGATTACCGAAATTGCATTAAACATCAGCTAATTTAAGTGCCACTAACCATATATCGCTAACGGGTTATCCAAACATTAGACTTAAATATGCTGCACACGATAATAATCTAAATTACGTTCGTTTAATGCTTCAAATTGCACGAACCATTTTAATGAGCAATAACTGCTTTGCCAACGCGTAATGGGTTATGGTTATCTAAATACAAATTAGTTATTTAGCATAATATCCTTTTACATTTCTATTGTTTATTATTTGTTTTGACAATTCTGTAATGGTAGAACGAGTTTACATTTCCCTTATCGTAACTAGATGAAAATTCTAAGGCACTTCTTCCTATTTTTTCGTAGTCATCCCATTTCATAATTAAAAGAATAATCGATCAGTATGCATTTCAATTTTAATTGGCTGCCATTGGGCCAGGCACAATTATGATGGGATTCCCAATGCTAATTAGTCCTCTTATAACAGGTAAAGGTAAGACAAAATAGTTACGACGGTGAAACTTCCATTCATAGCTGCTAGGGGTGCTAGGGGTGACATCGCAACAATCTACATCCACTACCTACTATGTACGTTAGCAATAATCAACAAAAGTACCGATACGAGTAAATGTATCAAGGGAAGGAAACATACGTGGACGTTAACAGGCTTATAAGCGAGTGACGTCACCCTGATAGCGCGCATCAATCTGCGTTATGAAGACTCTCAATTACTCACTAGCGAACATTGACGACCTTATCATCAGGGTAGGAAATGTGCAATTTATGGGAAACAGCAGAAATTTATAGAAAAAAATTAATTCTGAAACGGTAAATTGTTATTAGTTGCTGTTTAGACTTTTAAGATTATAATTTCGTTATCACTTGCCCCATGGGTCTTTTGGAGCTAAAATATCAGTCCTTTGCCTCGTGGGATCTTTAGAACTAAAATATTGGTGTTATATGCTTCTTGTGATTTCTGGAGCTATAATATGGGTAAATTTTACTCTAACAGACAGATACAGATGTAGCAAGTGAATGGGCGTTAAATAACAGGCTCATAATCGAGTGACGTCACTCTGACGACTTGCATCAATCTGAGTAATGAAGACTATCAATTTTTCAACATTGACGACCTCATCATCTGGGTAATGTGTTATTTATGAGAAGTGCTGAAATTTTACAAATAAAAATACTAAAAAAGTTTAAGTTTTGTCAGTTGCTTTTTTAGCTTAAGGAATTAACATTTCATTATTACTTGCCCCCTGGGTCTTTTGGGACTCATATACGAATATCCCTTATGGGACCTTTAGAACTAAAACATTGGTGACCCAAGTCTGAAACTAAAACGTCGGCATTTTACCTCATGAGAAACTGCCTTCTGAAACTACTTGTGACTAGTCGCATGGGACATCTGTAACCTAACAGCGCCATTTGTCACATTATGGGATAATTCAATCGCACCAGTGGCATAGAACCAACTTGCGTTAGTATGTTTAATGTATGTAGTATGCTTAATATAAGAGCTCTTCTTCGTAGCCGGCAACGCACTGGCGACCCCTGGTGTTGCACGTGTCAGTAGGCGACGGTGACCACTTACCATCAGGTGGCCCGTCTGTCTGTTTGCTTGCTCTACTTTAAAAAAAATGTTTGTGGTCTCTGTGTCAAAAAATTTAGTTAAATAGCAAAATTGTCGACATGTAAATTTTCAGTTCCGATCTTGTAACTTTAATAGATGACCTGAATTTCACATTTTTTCAATTCAGACTAAAGCAAAATTTCTGACGTTCAAAAGTTTTCCTACAAAAATCTCACCAACTAATCGTCATTTAGCGCTTTCCGCTGAAAGGTAAAAATAATAGTGCGTTTACTTACAGTACCGTTCCATGTTTATTCAGCAGAAGTGTGATGAATTATTCACGCGTGGGACGGCGTGGGCCAAGTTGTAAGAGATTCGACATACCTACATGATATTTTCTTTTTCTTAGCTTAATAGGAATATTTGTGGTAATTGTCAGTAACCCATTATTGACCCGCTACAGGGTCGGGTCTCTTCTAACAATGAGAGGGATGTAGGCCTTTCCACCACGCTGGCCTACTGCGGGTCAGTGGACTTCACATACCTTAGAGAACATTTTTTGTGAACTCGCAGGCATGCAGGTTTCCTCACGATGTTTTCCTTCACCACAACAGCAGGTGATATTAAATTTTATAAAGCGCACATCACTTTATTACAAATTCATTGGTGCGTGCCGCTGGGATTCGAACCCAGACCCCTCGATTCGAGGTCGAATTCTAAACCACTGGGCTCTCACCGCTCTTTTCTTTCTCTTTCTTTCTTTTTCCCCCACAAACAATACAGAAAAAATAATATCGTCCCTTTTTCTTCCCCATTGGACCACAAGTGAAATTAAATCCACCAGACTCTCACCATGAACAGGCATTTAACTAACATACTTTAGAAGTCAACGTGTGTATTTCTGTTTTCTCTTGGATATTTATTTTGCCACTCCACGGAATATATTGCGACGAACACCTTTCAATCAATAAATAATTCAAATGAAGCGCGCATAGCTCTGCTGCTTGGGTAGAACGCAAGCAGTTGATAGAAAAAAAATCCAAGATGACAAACTATGTAATGTCTAATGTCTAGTGTAATAGCCGTAAACGCTGCACTGTTATTAGATAGCTATAACATTATGACGTCACAACTATGGTGACCAATCATGGTGCGTTTATAGTTACGCGATCTTTATTTCAATTTCACCAATTTTTAATTGTTTATAATTAATTGAAAAAAAAAATTTTTTTAAGTTTTTTGCATTAAATATCAATATTATTAATAATAAAGTTATAAAATACATAAAAAAATCAATATTTTTTTTTGAAATACCCAATTCTTAACCACTGGAATACTATGAATTTGTAATCCCGTCAGTTACTGTTATGAAGTTTTAGTTTGTGCATTTTTAATAGAATCTATAAATAGTCCCAAATAGTCAACTAACACAAACAAATACAAACTATAATGCTGTTAGTTCAGAAGACAAGTAGAATACTAGAACTCTTGTCTCGAAACTATCAGGACAGATATCGGAATTTGATAATTGAATTAGTTTTGATCAAGGTCTGACTAGATGCCTGTCACTCGTTAGGTCATGAATCGAAAGCCCTATTTGTTATGGATTTCAGTTTCTTGCTGTCGAAATTTGAGTTAGGTTAGTCGTAGGGTATCGTACAACGTCTTGTATGTAGTTACAATCTACATAGTAGGTATTTGAAAACTTCGTTTAAAGATTTGGCAACGTACCAAAAATCATGAAAAGCGTATAAAGGTCGGTGTATTAAACTGTTAATAATAAAATTGTTGTTGAGTTAATCTGAGTGATAGAGGGGTGAAGACGCCAAATTCAACCTAAAATAGAATAAAAAGTTATTTCTAATGATGTATGCGTGCTTTACTACTAATAAGGGCTAAGACGTTCGTCTCGAATAAAGTATCCCCGGGAACCATACCCCCCAGCCGAAACACAAGATACAAAAAACATGTTGCTTTGACAGTAACCCATTAATGACCCACTACAGGGTCGGGTCTCCTCTCACAATGAGAGGGATGTAGGCCGCCGTCCACCACGCTGGCCTACTGCGAGTTGGTGGACTTCACATGCCTTTGAGAACATTTTTTTTTGTGAACTCTCAGGCACGCAGGTTTCCTCGCGATGTTATCCTTCACCGTAACAGCAGGTGATATTTAATTTTATAAATCGCACATAACTTTTTTAAAAAGTCATTGGTGCGTGCCTCTGGGATACGAACCCGGACCCCTCGATTCGAGGTCGAATTCTAAGCCACTATCACCGCTGTGTTGCTTTACGACGGGTTAAGGGGCTGGCGGTAAGGTACCTCGCCAGACGAGCTGCTGTGGGTAAACAATCTTATTTAATAGAGATGAATACAGTCTTATATGAATAGAGCTATAGCCGTGTAATATTGACACGGTTGCTGGAAGGTTCATGTTCATATTTGGGTTGACATGTCAAAATGTTGCTACAGTAAATATAACCATTCAACCATGACGTGTCGATGGAAATTTGAACGAATTTATGTTGAAAGTGACTCCTGGTCGAGAGCACGGTAAATATAGACGTATCTAACTGAATTTAGACGGATAAATATTGTCATGGATCCCGACGATATTATATTTGGATACTGTTATATTACGAAATACTAGAATGTGCGCGCGGCTTCGCCCGCGTGGATTTTAGTACTTGGTGCAGAGAAGGGTAAAAGTAAAAGCGGTTATTGTGACTAAACTATGATAGTTAGATATGTGCTCTCGCGGACTTTTTTGTAGATCTTAATAAGACCTACAAACCCGTAAACATCATTTTGTTCTATTGTCAATAGTTTTTACAGCGCACGCATAAATAGGTTTTCGATTCAATTTTATTATGGATACCTAATTTTTTGAAACTAAAATATAGCCTATAACCTTCCTCTATAAATGCACTATCCAACACTGAAAGAATTTTTGAAATCGATCTAGTAGTTCCTGAGATTAGAACAAACAAACTCTTCAGCTTTATAATATTAAATATAGTATAGATTTATTAGACCAAGTCATAGAAGCAATGTTGTGAAATAAGCTTCTGCGTTCTTTACAGACATAAAGCAAGCAAACAGACAGACGGGCCACCTGAATTGGTAAGAGGTCACCTTCGCCTACTGACACGTGCAACACCAGGAGCCGTCAGTGCATTTCCGGCTTTGATGGAGGGCATTTTATGCCCTTTTTGAAGAACCCCATGTCATAGTCCTGTAAAAATACATTAGTCGGAAGTATGCTAGCTACTTACTTTGTTTAGACTAATAAAATTTTGTGTGTGTCCCGTTTTAGGGTTTGAAAACGTGGTCAGTTTACTTATACTTAGGCTTGTCAGTAACCCATTAATGACCCACTACAGGGTCGGTACTCTTCTCACAATGAGAGGGATGTAAGGCTTAGTCCACCACGCTGGCCTACTGCGGTTTGGTGGACTTCGCATGCCTTAGAGAACAGTTTTTTGTAAACTCTCAGGCATGCAGGTTTCCTCACGATGTTTTCCTTCACCGTAACAGCAGGTGATATTTAGTTTTATAAAGCGCACATAACTTTTTTACAAAGTCATTGGTGCGTGCCACGGGGATTCGAACCCGGACCCCTCGATTCGAGGTCGAATTCTAAGCCACTGGGCTATCACTGCTCTTAGGCTTAGGTAGTCTTAATAAAACCCCACCTAGTGGAATGTTTATTTTTCATTTCCCGCTATTTCTTTCAGAAGCGTTTTTTCCCGAGTAATTTTAATCTTCTACTTGACTTCCTGCTTGTTAACTTGAAAGATGGATAAAATTCGGATGCTTTGGGTGGTCCGTTTAAAATTATTTTCCTTTGGCCGTTTGAAGGGTTCGTGAATTAATTGTTACTTTGTTAGGTTGCCAACAGCGATGATAATTTTTTGTGTTGTCGAGAACTTTGATTAATTTTTCAAGGAATCGGAGGCTTCTATCAGATACCTGTGATCTAGTGTAGGATGTATCAGAAATCTTTCACAATGAAAGTAAACTAATAGTAATAATCCACTGGCCTATTGTGACATGGCAATATTAGTAATAATTATATTTTTCATTTAAAATAGTATCAATAATAATACTATTTTAAATGCAAAAGTGTGTCAGGATGGATCGATAGATGTTTTTTACTATTTCGTGTAAAAGCGGCTAAACAGATTTAGATATAATTTGGTACATGGCTAGATTATAACCTGGATTAACATATTGGATACTTTAACTATACAATTATTACTCAATATTTTTTTTTTAAATTTTTTAGTATAATGTTTAAAATATTTAAAGCTACTTTTAATAACATTTTAACGAGTATAAAATAAACGAATATAAAACGAAATAAAATCAAATAGGTCCAATTCACTCAACAACCAATTATTCTTTCAAGTATCCAAAAACGCTTTACTTTTGAACGATGTATCAGAAATCTTTCACAATGAAAGTAAACTAATAGTAATAATCCACTGGCCTATTGTGACATGGCAATATTAGTAATAATTATATTTTTCATTTAAAATAGTATCAATAATAATACTATTTTAAATGCAAAAGTGTGTCAGGATGGATCGATAGATGTTTTTTACTATTTCGTGTAAAAGCGGCTAAACAGATTTAGATATAATTTGGTACATGGCTAGATTATAACCTGGATTAACATATTGGATACTTTAACTATACAATTATTACTCAATATTTTTTTTTTAAATTTTTTAGTATAATGTTTAAAATATTTAAAGCTACTTTTAATAACATTTTAACGAGTATAAAATAAACGAATATAAAACGAAATAAAATCAAATAGGTCCAATTCACTCAACAACCAATTATTCTTTCAAGTATCCAAAAACGCTTTACTTTTGAAATACACAATATTAACTTCTGCAATAAAATTTCGGAAAGAACAAAGTCAAACTTACCCCGGAATTGGGTTAAAAAGATTCCTCGTCAACTTCCCAAGTAGCTCTCAGTAATGTGATGAACTTTTTAAATTGAAACAATACAAGGGTAATGAAAAAATATTCTCTCATCTGTCATATTATGGACGATTGAGCGATAAAATAATCGCCAGGTAGTCGAAATTTAAGTATGATTTATTGAAATTGAAATTTGACAATCAATGGAATGTATTACACGTCATGTATGTCATTGTGTGCGTGTCAAAGTTCTTATGGCAATGTACGGGGCGTGTTTAATGCATTTTATTAAAAAATATTAGAATTTATCCATTGTTCTCTATAATTTGAATTTTCATTGTGCCAAAATTCAAACTGCTGTATTCGCGTAGGGAGCTGTAAATTGTACCTAAAACTTCGGTTCACATAAATTTTAAAGACTAAAGACCCAAATGACTTTGAATATTACATATCGACGGTTCCCGGGCTATTTGTATTAAGCGACATTTTGGGCGAAATTGACTTATATACATATTCGGAATCAGCGAATTTTTCCGCGTCGTTTGAGCGGGGTTTGGTGACGATCTGAGCACTTTTTTGTCGCTTAATACAATGGCATTTTTGGAGCCCATTTTGCACTACGATGTATGAAGCGACACAAAATTTTGACAAATTTAGGAACTGTGTACTTAAGCTATACTATGAAATACCAGAGAGTTATTTAAACCAATTAGCCTCACCTGATAAATATTTTGAAATGTCGCTTCATACAATTAGCTTTACCTTATAAATACATAAGAATGTCACTTCATACAATTAGCTTTACCTTATAAATACATAAGAATGTCACTTCATACAATTAGCTTTACCTTATAAATACATTAGAATGTCACTTGATACAATTAGCTTTACCCCATAAATACGTAAGAATGTCGCTTAATACAATTAGCTAGATACTTGAATTTGCTAGATGTGGCGAATAAACCCATGTTCCTTAATATTTTATTGAACTAGCACTGTCGCTACAGCTACTACAAAAACAAAATTTTAGTACTTCAAACAAATTTAATAATAGCAGTATACATTTAATACAATCAAACTTGACTATGGATTGACTATTGAGGCGTCGGTTAAAACATTGGTTTTAGCGAGGGCGCGCTGGCGGCGCGTCCATCTAATACGGGCGTCTTATAACAGGGCGACTAGTTTTAGAAATTTAAGGGGTCTGAAATTCTACAAAACGCGGACATTCTAGCGGAACGGTTACGTGGGGCGCTCGGGGACATGGATGTCAAAATTGCCCATCCCACTAAAACCGGAGAAATAAGAATATTGAATTTGGTGGAATCCGTAAGCCGCCAGGAAATTATGGCAGCGATTGCGGACCTGCGGTTGCCCTTGGAGGACATAAAAGTTGGCGATATTCGTTTCACCGTACCGCACTGGGAATGGTATGGGCTCGTTGTCCACTCACTCCAGTTAAAAAACTGGCTAGTGAAAAGTACATCCGTTTTGATTGGATCAGGGCAAGAGTTCAAGTACTAGCACCACGCAAGCTGCAGTGCTTCCGATGTTTGGAGTTTGGACACGTGCGACAACAATGCACGAGCTCTGTGGACAGAAGTTCTCGCTGCTAAATGTGCGGTGAAAAAGATGACGATCACAAAGCGAGGGAATGCTCAGCTAAGTCACCTAAATGTACCGTATGTGCTGATATTGGCCTACCTGCAGACCACCGAATGCGAGGTAAAAAATGTACTCCGCCTCAGAGCAAGAGCTTGGCTGGAAGTTCTCAGGATTCTTCTAACCCATCTCAGGATTGACATAGAAAGTCAAATAACGACTGAGGAAGCAATGGAGATTCAGAATTCACAGGATTTCGGGTCCTCCAGGGCAATCTGAATCACTGCCGCGGGGCTCAAGCTTTATTGTTAAGGTCCTGTGCGGAGTGGTCGATTGCCATGGCAGTGGTGGCAGAGCCGTACGATGTGCCGAAACATCCTCTTTGGTTCGGGGATATCGATGGCTCTGTTGCCATTTACTGGGGTGGAAAGAGATACCCTTCGTACTCCCTCATTGATGGAGGGCAGGATTAGGCAGGTGGAGTGGGGACCTCTCGCATTTGTAGGCTGCTACATACTCGTATCTACCAACTGTGGAATTGGTGCCTATGAAGCATACCTCGCAGTTTTTACCCGTAGATGCCTACCACGCCCTATTATAGTTGCTACCAACGCTGGATTTTGAGCAGAAACCCTGACCTTTTCTGATCCCGAGAATGAATCAGTCTGGGTACGGGAAGTAATGACATCTATATGTGACGTAGCGATGCCCCGATGTAGGGCCTCTAATAGAAAAGAAGTATACTGGTGGTCTGAACACATTGCAGGATTGAGAGTAAGATATCCTTTGAAGCGGCAACAATCCTGACACGCTTTCCACCCCTCGACATCTTGGCGGACATGGATGACAAGATTTACCTGAAAAGTCCGGCAATTCTCCCAACGAGAAAATAACGATGAGCCAAGTCTTCTGCGAAAGCAGGCACATAGACGGGCTTGGACTGAATGGCGCCAACGTCTGGAGGAGAAGCATGCAGGTCAAAGAGCTGGTGGTACAATTCTGTCCAATTTTGACGCCTGGATGGGAGGGTAGTGTTACGTTCCGACTGTCACCGCGCATGGCTGCTTTGGTGAGCATTTGTGTCGGATTAGACGGGAAGAAAAACCCCATTGCTACCACTGTGATGGAGATCAGGACGACGCTCAGCACACCCTTGAAGCGTGTCCTGCATGGGAATATGAGCGTTCCGCCTTGGTTAGCCAAATTGGGGTTAACTTCGCTCCGTCTGCAATTGTAGCAAAGATGCTGGCGGAGAAAACAGACTGGAAGGCAGTGGTCTCCTTCTGTGAAGCCGTCATGGTAAAGAAAGAGGCCCTTGAGCGCACCCGGGAGATTGTTGACAAGATAATAATTCCTAGGTACCTTTAAATTCAACAATGTTTTAACCGCCCATTTCAGTAAACTTCATTACTCAGGCACGATTAGAAACAAATTATTTAAAACAAATCTTCAATTTAATGCATTTAGCCTGGAGCTATTATTTTCAGTTCTAGGTGGTTAGGTCATTTAGCCTGGAGCAAGAATTAATAAACCTAGGCGGATAAGTCAGTTAGCCAGGAACAAAAAATACTAATTGTAGGCGGTTAAATCATTTAGCCTGGAACAAAAAAATAAAATAAAAGGGTTATTTTGTATTAAACGACATCTAACTTCGTTAATAATAGGAATATCAGAAAAAAAACCTATTCAGATTATGCAGACTATGTAACCTTATCAATAAATATCCATCTTTTTCTAAAATTTTACAAATTGCGGAAGTTATGAATTTTTTTTCAAAATCAAAACTTTAAACTGCTCTGGTGTAAAGTTTACAAAATGTCGCTTAATACAAATAGCCCGGGAACCGTCGATATTATACATTATGATCTATAATGATATCCGATATCTTCCCATGGTTTCCAAATGTGTTCAGTTTGTTGCTCTCTCACGCAAAAACAAAAACGAAAACAAGCATCGGATAAACAAAAATAAATTCAAATTTATTTACCTCGTTTATAAAGTTTGTTGTTTATTTCACTCATAATAATCAAACAAAAAAAATGAAGGAAAAAACTGTTGGTGTTCGAAATTTAAACTTTTTCCTAACTTGAAGTATGCGTTTTTCCTTAAGGATAAAATTGAGATAATAGACGGTAGTTTAGAAAGATAAGCAAAATTATAACAGCTGCGCAAACTAGAGCTTTATTAAAGTCTGAGGATTCATTAAAACTTGAATAAATTACGCTTGTCATTTAAGGGCTTAACAAGTTTTAATGAACTTAATGTCGACGCTTATTAGTATGGATATTTAAGAAAAGTTACAAAAATATTTTACCTCCTTTTTAATAGATACAACACTTTATTTTCTAAGTAGATTTAGGCCTTTTATTTTTACCTTTTTAATACGCTCTACTAAAAGTATTACTGAAATATCTAACCGTAAAAAGTTGTGAGATCCATGTAATACCATGTAAGTCGGTTAATTTATTCAAACCTCACTTAAGGGTTCTTCTGTCATAAGTTATTACGTAAGTAGGTAACCAAACAACATCTTGTAGTGACCATATCAATGTTATTGACTATCTATTTGTTTAAAACATAAAAGATATAATTTTTTTAGTGCATTTATCGTTGCTTTTATAAAGAAAATTCAGAAAATAATAATACCTAAGTTACAAAATTAAATACTAATTACTACATTAAACTTTGCAGATTATCAATTCGAGAGTCAGCAATTCGAGTAAATAAAACCAAATTAGATTTATAAAGGTACCTCATACTCTTCCAAGATTAATCCGGTAGAATGATGATAAATATTCGCCTTTAGATAATGGGCATTGCATACATTCCGAATGGTCTATTTCCTGATTACCATACTCGTACCATAAACATAGTACAAATATAGCAGGTTGTTATCGATACGATAACAACCGGAACCGATGGCCTAACGTGCCCTCCGAAGCACGGAAGCGGGCATTTAATTCGCCACTAGCGGTCACCCATCCATGTACTGACCGCGTCCGACGTTACTTTTTCGATCGCTTGCGATGTACTCAAGCAGTGGCGAGATGCGCGCTCTGTAATTTGCTTTATACAACAATAAATAAATTAACAAATATGAAAATTATTACATTTAGATTGTATTTTAATCTTTTAGAGTGCACTAAGTTTGCCTCAATCTTTCAACTATCCTTTTGCGGGTCTGCTGTAAGAGATCCCTGTGTGGGATAAGTAGTGCCCTTGTCCGCTATTTTCAATCTATTATGTTTCCTACCATTATTTTGTGTACATTAATAAATTAAAGAAAAAAATTACATTATTAATCGTTTTGTACAGGGTTACCCGTAAAACATGAGAAACCTCGCAGCACTAGAGAGCTAACACCATAAATAACAACTGGTGTACTATGACTTTTGGTAATTTGTTAATTTTTAATTTCATACAAAAATATTTATTAATTTAATTTCCCGTTTGAATCGGCCGTCGGTCATGCGACCATTCATAAATGAAACATACTTTCGTAGACTTACAAATGTTACAATAGTGCAACAAAAATATGTATTGAGTTATGTTCGAACTCATAGAACAAAATTTGTTGCTTATGGTGTTAGCTATCTAGTGCTGTGAGGTTGTTCATGTTTTACGGGTAACCCTGTATAACTATACGGTTCATTTTCCCATTACCATTCAAGTACCGATGCCAGTATATATAAGCTACGCCCTACGTTACCACAAATGTTTGAACCACCTATTTAAGCTACTCGCGCGGAACCGCAAATGAAGTTAATTCTGTAATCTCCTTAATAGCAAAGCTAATTAATGGTGGACTGGGATCGTTTGTTTAAGTTCCGTTCAGACTGTCCAAGTTTTATCGTTAGATATTGCCGTTCTTCGGCGGATTTTGCCGAAATTTTTGTAACAAAAACAAGGTCAAATTCTTTACACTTGAGTAACTTTTGTTGTTATATTCGCTAAATAAATTGTTTGTTTTCGGTAAGACCTTAATGAGTGTTTATGATTATCTGATAACGAAATCTTAGGTGGTAGCCATAACAGCTCGCCTGGGTAGGTTCCTTACCGCCACTCTGTTAACCCGTCGTGAAGTCATGATTCTCATAGTTTGTTTTTTGGTTGGGGAATAGCAACACACTCACATATTATGATCTCATAAGATTTCTGCTCTATTTGACGTTACATTGGGTTTTCGTGCGTTACATTGATATTGCTCTACAACCTAGAACAAGATATTTCTTTTCCAAGGTAAATTCCGGCAGTGTTGCCAACTCTCAAAAATATTTATCCCTAAAGTTTGTGTCAAAAACCCCTAAAATCGCCTTAATTATTTAGTTGTCCCCCTAAAAAATATATAAATAGATATAAATTCATAATGATTTCAAAATGATTTAGAAATATGCTGTAATAATTGTTTCAAAAGTCTTTTTATTATAAGTTATTTAATACATAAAATATTTCGTCTTCATCTGAAGACGAAATATTCATCAGATTCATCTTCATCAGATTTTTTGAAATCATACGTTGACATTGAATAAGTTTACCATTTTATTGGATGGATTAAATGTTGTACAAGATCCACCATTTCGATTTAATGTGAATCGGACCATCCTGATGCTTTGCAATATTTTAATACATAGAAGAATATTCAAATAATATTAATAAGTAATAGTAATAATTTTAATAGTAACTTATGAAACACAATTACTCATAAAATACAATTTCTTAGTGTAAATTTTAATGTATCTTCCTCGTCATCCTTTAAAATACAGAAATGTTTTCTTGGCAAGTTTCGTTGCACAAATATAATGTACCTACACCTTAGGCAAACTAAGAGCATTCTGCCAACTACCTTGTAACAAAGGACTTAGATCTTTGATAAAACAGGTGAAAATTTAAAACAAAATCACTATTATACTAACTAAGTACTTATATAAGTATTTTACTTAGAAACAAACCTGGACCCAAAAGTTTGAGAAGATCAACTACGCCGGTGTGACTCCCGATTTATAAATTCAAATAAACTCCAATAACTGCTCAGCTTTCTGTTTCGAAATAATAACGATCCTGATGGTATTATCTATGATACTTTGTTTCTACTTTGTTTAAGTTTAAGCAGTAGGTAATAGCCCCTATAATTTCTCTTACTAAAGAGCATAGCGGTGATAACCCAGTGGCTTAGAATTCGACCTCGAATCGAGGGGTCCGGGTTCGAATCCCAGTGGCACGCACCAATGACTTTGTAAAAAAAGTTATGTGCGATTTATAAAATTAAATATCACCTGCTGTTACGGTGAAGGAAAACATCGTGAGGAAACCTGCATGCCTGAGAGTTCACAAAAAAAAAAGTTCTCAAAGCCATTGTGAAGTCCACCAACCCGCAGTAGGCCAGCGTGGTGGACTAAGGCCTACATCCCTCTCATTGTGAGAGGAGACCCGACCCTGTAGTGGGTCATAGGTTAAAACAACAAAGAGCATCAATAGCCAATTTTAAGATAATTGCAAGTTAATCCTTCAACACACGTTTACTTTTTACTAGTACAATTTTCAATTCACACTTAGCCGTCTCGTAACGTCACGCTTTCAATATAAAAGTGTCTCAAACAGCTTTTTCGTAATAATACACTTGTTTCAAACACTGTAGGTCCATTTACATACTGGAACAGTATATGGCAGTGAAAACAGCGATACTACAAAAACAAAAACAAAAATATTAACCGACAACAAAAATATTAACTGACAAATACACATAATATTTCTTCAAAGAAAACTTCTCACAACGTCTTAGTTCTAGACGAATAAACACATGTTCAGAGTTAAAGGATTTAGTCTAGGTTATTCAAAGTCGTCTTAGAAATATTCCTAAATATTTGATGTCTGGGCCTAATTCAGTTATGATAGTTGCTTCAAATATTATAGAGATTTGGCAAAAGGAGATCTCTCGAATAAATTAACATGGTCTCGCTTGGGAGCATTCTTGTTTTCTATTGTTCTATTTCGCAGTATTTGTAGTGTTCATCCTCAGAAACTTTTATTGAATTAGGATACTCACTGCTAACACTACGAATCGACAGGAAAACGCCGTTGAATATACTATATACCTAAATTTACAAATTTTAGGCTCATTAATAATATTTTTTAATAACGCTACATACTCATACGTGGCGTGGGTGCCATGGACACACACAAGACACGAACACAACACAGCCAGACCAGAAACAGACATTCAAATTCATCATTCAAATCTCTGCTCTACTGGGAATCGAACCCAGGACCCTCCGCGCAGCGCACCGGTGTGCATGGTTGCCAATAATCTTCACATTCGGCATCGTTTGTGTTGCCTACTTATTAACGAACATCTTAGATTAAATCAAAAAGGGAAGATACGGCACTAGCGTCTCATGAGTGCGCACCTAAAATTAGGTCCATGCACACAATTTCACTTTAGTAGCATTTTGGCTAGCTATTGAACTACATGTGCGCTTAGAACACAATAATCGCGGATTTTCTGTGTATAAAAAGGTCAAAAACTCAAATACGAAAAACAAATTCCACGGCATCTCTTTTCATTCGTAAGTACACTTAAACTTAATTTTCCTTCAAAATCACTGATGGTTTTAAATGTAGTTCGCCATTTTTATCAAGAGCGAGTGTGAACGAGACGGTCGCGCGCGACATGACGCGGCCCTCTCCGAGTCGCTCCCGCTATGATAAAACTTACCGCTCTGTCTCGCTCGCCCGATTGACACTTCATTTATAGGCGTGTGTGTATAAGTGGGATATGTAGTTGAGTCGGACTAATTTTATGATTGATACAAGTAAGCGTATGCCGTATCTTCCCTTTTTGATTTATCTATGACGAACATCTTTATAATATTAGCAGGCTTTGAATCACTTGTTCGGTATAGCTATTCGATATTCGTACAAGTTGTTGAGCCCGACTATCTATAACTAATTTATAGGGCGCTCGGAACTTGCCATAATCGTCTTATCCGTCGCATTATTCATAGCGAGTCGATCCCAACACATTATGGTGCCCTAATACCGATAGAATACCATATTCCTCGTCATATTGGGATATCATCCCTCATAAATTTTCCATAAATTACAATCTAATTAATTAATTATGGTCACCGATTAATTAATAATTTAACGATTTTTGAAGTGAAAACTTCTTCGTGCTCGTGCCACTAGGATTCGAACCCGGGCCCCTCGATCCGAGGTCGAATTCTAAGCCACTGGGCTATCACCGCCATATTATCTCTAATTTAGGTTCAAGCAATTCATAATCTTCCTACGCTATCTATACTAAATTATAGGGCATTCGTAACTTAGGCCATAATCGCCTTATCTCAAACATTATTCATGGCAGGTCGTTCCCCGTACGTTATGGGGCTACCGAAAACCATATTATTATTACACCTACATAGTTGTGTCTAATAGAGCTTATCGCCTTCATTGGATGAACACTTTGAATGTGGTGAAAATCTTCTATATGAAAACAGAAGATTACAATTGTACAATTACAAATATAATTACAACTTGACCTTAGGATGAGACGTATGTCATGTCAGTACCCATTAATGACCCACTACAGGGTCGGGTTTTCTCTCACAATGAGAGGGATGTAGGCCTTAGTCCACCACGCTGGCCTACTGAGGGTTGGTGGACTTCACATGCCTTTGAGAACATTTTTTTTGTGAACTCTCAGGCATGCAGGTTTCCTCACGATGTTTTCCTTCACCGTAACAGCAGGTGATTTAATTTCATAAATCGCACATAACTTTTATTACAAAGTCATTGATGCGTGCCACTGGGATTCGAACCCGGACCCCTCGATTCGAGGTTGAATTCTAAGCCACTGCGCTACCACCGCTACGTGAGACGTATAAACATAGATAAATACTAATATATACAACGTATAAATAAATCTAATGTGATGTCTAAAAGCATTCGCCTAGCATGATGCGTCTATTTCGCTATGGCGTCGTTGGTTTCTGCATATTAAAAACGGTTTTAATTGATGAAAATTAAACGATCGGGAGCCATTAATTTGTCCCGATACCAATTAAGGAGAATACGGAGGATTGATTTAGGAGTCGTTTTGTAACGGTCATCTGAATTGATGCGGATCTTTTTATTGAAACAGGGTCTGTTTGGATTTTGTAAGGACAAAATGACGTCACAAAACACGTTTACGTTACTCGTATTACTGTCAGTTTATAATATACAACGTTGTGGTCTGGAATTCGTTGGTTATTTGTAACTGTCAAGAGTTGTGAGATCAGATGATTATTTGGGATATTTTACTCTTTTGGCCAATGTATATCAGACTTAAAACTCGCGCTAGACCAATAGACGACGTACGTTGACTGACTAACCAATCACGTGTAACGAAAGCGTAGTCGACGTCAAAGCAACCAATCACAATACTGTGCTCACGACTCTTGCCCAGGGTCGGACCTCACATTGGAATTAAATTGAAATTCAAACTTAAAGATGTTTATCTACTTATATAATTATAAAATTCTCATGTCACAGTTTTGGTTACCATTCCTCCAAAACGGCTTGACCGATTTTTATGAAATTTTATATGCATATGCAGAAGGTCTGAGAATCGTCTCACGTTTATTTTTCATACCCCTAAGTGATAAGGGTTGTCCACACCTAACATTTTATTTTATTTTTTGGACAAATATTTTTGTTTTTCAATAATGTGGCATCAAAAAATATAAACAACCCTAAATTTTCACCCTTCTACCAACAACCCCTATTTTTCATTCGATTTTTAACGCTCGATAACTTATATCGCAAAACAACGTTTGCGGGGTCAGCTAGTTAATTATAAAAATATCATCAGCAAAAAGATAGTCAACATGGTTAAAAAATCGTAAGCGGATACTGCGGGCAGAACCGATACACTTTTCACATAGATTACATTTTAATCAATGACAAATCAAATTCATAATTATTTTTTAAAATATACCTACACAATACACATAATTGGAGCTGCGCAGGTAAAATTTTTTGTCATTTCAAACTCATCCAATTATTATATTTTTAGAATCCATTTAAGGATTTCAGTCCGCTATCTCCTAATTAGATTTCTTTCTTATTTAAACATCTTTAATAAAGATATCTTCAAAAGTGACAAGCAGTCAAGAGCATGAGGCTTAACTTTATGATAATGGAAATTTGTCCAACAATAGGAAAGATAAAGAAAAGAAAGGAAGAAAACGTTAAAGGAAATATTCTTTTGTGCTCAACAGAGTTTGTATTACGAACACGGATGTCCGTGCGAAAACATCTATTTGAGCGTTAACGTATGAACCACGTTCACGCTCAAATATGCATGCTATTCGTCCATCGTTGATCACTGAAGTTGATATAATTGAATTACGTAAAATACCGTTATAAAATCATGAGATAAGTCTAAAAAAACTATACAGACGAATTGAGAACCTCCTCGTTTGAAGTCGGTCGGTTGACATCCATGCTTCTATATATTATATATCCAATCCTATCCAAACTTATCTACATATTATCCATACCACAATTGTATAAATATGGAAATGAAATATTAATGCCAAAATTGTTATTAATACAATTTTGGCACTCTAGAGATTTTTAGATCGTTTTTATTCAATTTTTTTCCGAATTATGAATAATAAGTGAGATTTGATTTATTGTGTTCGAAATTGATCCAAAATAGGGAAAAAGGATTATCATTTTCTCTTATTTTAATTTCACCGGTGAAACATTTCAATAAAATAAATGCTCGATTTACGGGTACGGAAATTGGAATAAAATGTTTTTGTAACCGCAAATGGGTCGGTACCAATAGTTTCATTGGTACGAGTGGGCTTCTGTTGCTGAAGTGTGGTTGTTAAGATTATGCTATTCGGTAAATTTTAATATTTATTCGTGGACTTTGCCATTATTTTGTCTCTTTTAAAAAAAATACACGGTGCATACACCAAAAATAACATATTTTAGATTTTTTGTCTGTCTGTTTGTTCCGGCTAATCTCTGGAACAACTGGACTGATTTAGACGGGACTTACACTGATGTAATAAGGAGTAACTTAGGCTCCTTTTATTTTAGAGTTGCACGTGGACGAATTCGCGGGCACAGCTAGTACAAGATTAATTAATTTTGTGGAATGTTTTTTGTAACCGCAATGGGTCGGTATCAAATAGTTTCATTGGTACGAGTGGACTTCTGTTTTTGAAGTGTCGTTGTGAAGATTGCGCTACTCGGTAAATTTATTCGTGGATTTTCCAATTATTTTGTCTCTTTTTTTAAGAAAAAAATTATTCCGGTACAAGTTGATTTTTGTTGAAATTTTTTTGAAGTATACCTACTTCAAAAAAAAATTGCAATGAAATGCACTTGGAAACCTTCTGCTTGTTATTTCTATAATAGTAGCTAACATCAAATTTAAAATCTCTAGAACCGATTTGCTACTCATTAATTAGTTACCCTTCTCAATAATTAAAGTTAAGAATTTTTAACACATTTTTTAAATAATTACAAATTTTTAAAGTTTGAAGTACTTTCAGTATGGTGTTCTATAATACGAAAAAAACGTTAAAACTTTAATAAAACTCCAATAACATCGCACAAAAATTGACGTCAAACACAAACTCTGTTTCACTTTCACTCACAACGAAATCTTAATAGTATGCCAGCAAACAAATTAATTCAAACAACACCACGTTTAATTTCGTAGCGTCAAGCAAAGTTGTTTCGCTTTAAAAACTAAATTCCCCTTACTACGGTACTGTGCCCCGAGAATTAATTTAACTCGTAGAGCTAGTAAATGCTATAGTTGGTAGAGCCGTAATTATCTAGTTAGAAGAAGGTGAAGAAACGTGTTCTTCATGTGTTTTGATTGGAGATGTGTGGTTGATAGAAAGATACGTTATTTTTGGCAACCAACTTAATTGGCATGAATAGCAATAGCACCGCACCCTCATAAGATCTCAGATAGGTTTGCTATTCTATTTGTGTCGAGATGTAACTTTGTGTGAACTGTACGTTGTACAGTAACTCATTACCTATGAAAAAAACTAGGAAGCTAGTACAGCAAACTATCAATTGCAGTTATGCTTATCAATAAATAATTTGAAGGAAACGGGAGATATCTTGCCAGGTGATGTCACTTCCTGGGATCCGCAGACTGAATTTTGAGTTTTGAGCATACGTGGTCAGTGTTTTCAAATGCGTGGGCATATTTCTCTAGTAATCGCGGTACCACAATTATACTAGTAATCCCGAAAGTTCACACACGTGCAGACAGATCATACCTGCTTACACATACTCTATATTTTTTAAGATTTAAGTTAAACAGAGCTATTGCTCTCAAACCACATTCGTACAGAATAATTTCATTGCCGATTCTTACACCGCACATGTATATAAAGTTCAAATTGCTTTACACCCCGTTAGCTTCTAACTATAAAAGCTAACTCATGTCACGCGAACGCTGAATGAACCGGATTTTTCTAAAAGTGTTATAAAAGTAGTTTTAGAGAAAGGAAGGTGTTGGTAAATAGAAATCTCATTTATTTATATTGTGTGGTAATGCAGGGTAAACGGGTGTACGGGTTTCGGTTCAGTTATTTTCGAAAAGGACGTGAAATGCGTTTTGGCAGTTGGAGTGTACATTTTCTATTGACAAGGAAATTACTTACATTCAATGGGGGCTGTTGTGTGTCTGATAGCAACACCCTTGTAATGCTGTCAATGTCAAATCTTTATAAAGTCAACATCATGTTCCCGTTTTTACCGACTTCAAAAACGGAGGTTATCAATTCGAAACGTATGTATGTAATATTTATTTATTTATTTACAACTTTATTGATACCGAATAATATGCGGTACAAAAGGCGGGCTTAATGCTAAATAGCATTGTGTTCCAGCCAACCTCAGGGATGTGCAGATAAATGCAAAGGCGTTATGGATTAAAAAAATATTAAGAGATAGATAAACAAAAGTAGAAAAAGTCTTCGAACGAAGCAGTTCAAATAATTGACATCGAACTTCACTAGGTAAGTTCAGATACCAGATAAATAGGTATATAGAGGTTCAGGTATATAACATTTACAAGTAGTGGTCTGAACTTGAATAGGCATGATGACAGTAATCAAGTATCGCCAAAATATTTATCTGATCTAATGAAATAGGATTCAAAGATTTTGAAACATGTATTTATTCTCTTATTAATGTCGAGATTAATAATTTATTTTTTTAAATAAATCTACAAAATACAACAATCCGCCATGATAGCTTAAACACCCATCAGATCGAATTACGTCAAATTACGTCACGTCTTAGTTAACGTCATTTTTTTCGTAAGCATATTATACGCGATCTGGCATTTTTTACTGAGCCGTGGCGCAATGACAGACGCCATGACACGGGCGAGCGTTTTGGAATGAATTTGAAACTTAAAATTTAAATGTACTTTTATTGCACAAAAACCTTAATTTTCTACAAAAATATGATATATTTTAGACATAATAGAAACTTCTGAATATCATAGAAGAGTTTTTGAAAATTAGTCATCATGCCAATTAGTTCATTGTATTTGTAATGTGTTCGGTCGATTTTTTTATCACAACCTATCATATTATATTTTTTCTATATAAGCGTTTTATATTTCTTTTGTGAGGAAAAAGCCTAGTTTATTTATTTATTTTGAGTCAACAATATGTTCACAGTACATGCCACATAAGTGAATATTGAATTATACAATAGTAAAATAATAATACAGTAAAATGTTACATTAAAATTAAAATTGATTGATAAAATAAGAAGATAATCGTTAAGAGTGACATAAAAAGGGCTCAAACCACCTTTATAATAAACTAATAAACAAGAAGCACAAACACTAATTTCTGTGTTCCATTCCCTAATATCATAACGTACAGCAAACACAAAGAGTTAACAAACAAATTTGTTTCATTCCGACTTTGTTGGTAATAACTTGTGAGGTTCATACTCGTACCACGCGCTGCATGCGTAGGTTGGGGACACACCTGGATCTGTGAGAGCATGTGAGAACACTATCGTGAACGTATTCGTATTGTAAACGTCAGTCATTAGTATATCTTCCCATACTAATGGCAGATTGATAGGATACATGCTATTGTTCATGGCACTGATACAACTGCTGGTTGTGTCTTTTATTCTCACTAAAGCAGGTTTAAATGAGCTTTTGTCGTGGAGAATGTGCTCTCTGTTTTTGATGAAAAATTAAAAATATTTTTTATTTCTTAAAGTTTTAATAAATTACACCTTTTTGTATTAAAGATTCGCTATATCCGGGCTAAGCGTGGTAGCACACCTCCGCCGCGAAATCGCGAAATGCTTGAATGTTTCACCCGAATTTCACTCGTATTACAACAGACGAACGGTGGCAAACTTCAGCGGTTTCGCTAGTTCGCGGTTTCGCGGCGGAGATGTGCTATCGCGGCAACATTTGCCTATTGTGTCCCAAACCCTATCAAGTTTTACGTAATTGGCGCACGCCCGCCCTGTCTCGAAGTTAGCATTTGAATAGCAGTTTTAATGTATTGGAAATAAACTCGTCGCTGCTCTGAATTGTCGACCAACTTCAACGTATTATACATTTTGTTATTTAATTCTTTGTGAAAGTCTTCGACTTTGTGAAGTGGGACCGAGGTGAGCATCAATTAGAATCTGATATAGTTCTAAATGGTGACCGCAGAAAGTAAAGCCGATAGAGTCAGTCTACTCGTACTTTTACATTTGGATAGAAAAGAAAATACTTTTGATCCACACTACAAACATATAAACAGAAACAATTAAACATAGACATTCCAGTGGCTTATATAAACATATTAATTACATAGAAATTACATTTAAAAAAAAATAAGTAAATAAAAATAATTATATTACAATAATTATTATAATCATATAGACAAAGAAAACTTTGCAGTGTGTAAAAAGTCACACACTATAATCGGTTCATTAATTTGTGCAGAATTTTGTTTAGAAATAGCGGTTGATATAAAGTTAAATAAATAATCAATGAATTCAATGAAAACCCAATGAAAACATCATTCAAGACGTTCTACAAAAATTAAATGCAAGAAAATGATCGACAATTCAAAATCCGTTCTTCAAACAACGAGCTCATTCACGTAAAGGCTTCGCTTTAATTATTCCTTGATCCGCTTCAAGGGTTGATGCACAGTATAAATATTGTACAGTAGGTAGTGTGAATAGGCTCTGTCCTTAAAAATGTTTTACAGCCGCGCGGTTCTTTGATACGCCACATGGCTGCCCGCAGTATTTTAAGTTCACCTATCAATTATCTTCTTTTTTTGTAAATATTATATGTAAAACACTAGCAACCTCGCAGCACTAGGTAGCTAACACCATAAGCAACAACTTTTGTTCTATGAGTTCGAACATAACTCAATACATAAAAAATAAATGGTTGAACAAGTTTTTGTTGCATTGTTGTGACATTTGTAAGTCTATGAAAGTATGTGTCATTCATGAATGCTCGCATGACCGACGGTCGACGGTAGTGCTGCAAGCTAAGTTTTACGCAGTTTATTTACGTAATCTTTGCGATGCGCGTAGAGTTAGAAACATTCAAACGGGAAATTAAATCAATAAATATTTTTGTATGAAATTAAAAATTAACAAATTACCAAAAGTCGTAGTACACAAGTTTTTGCTTAAGGTGTAAGCTACCTAGTGCTGCGAGGTTGCTCATGTTTTACGGGTAAGCCTGTATAAAAATATATGTTGTGTATTTTCTTTATAATTTTATGTCGTTTTTATTTTTTATTTATTAACTCATTTTTTAAACTATTAAAACTATGTAGTAGGTATAATATTTTTATTAAAAAGACATCTTTATATATTTGAGAACGACCAATAATTGTTCGTCGGGAGATACGTACAATTTTAACTGTTAAATTTATTAGTATAAAAAATCCACATTCAGATAAAAATATTAATTATAGTCGTCGGCCGCGACGTTGCGGACGAGTTTCTGTCTGCATATTTCTGGACCGCCAGTGAAATTGATTTATCAATTTTGCGATTATTGAACAATAATATTCAATGAAAAGTCAACAATTTTTTGTCTAATCGGGGTATTCCTACGCTTATATTTACGGAGAAAAATTAGGCACGCGTAGGCATGACTTGCGTTTCGACTTTGTATGAAGGCACATTGCTGTATAATCTTTATTCTGTGGCCGATGTGAAGATAAGAGCCAAGAGGTCTTTGAGTGTGGAAGGAACGCGCCACAAAAGGCTAAGTATAACAACAAATTCCTTGAAGAGTCTTTAAGAGTCGATGAAAAGTTATTTGCTAAGGGCATTTCTGGTCTACAGTGCGTTTAATTTTACGGATTTTAAATGTTCCATGAGTGAGTTTTAACGCTGTGTTGTTAATGTATATAAATTAAACACGGGTCATCAATTTTCTTTTAAGCAATAAATGGTTATGTGAAGTGTGTGCTCCATTTAGTTCTTGAAAAGCGCCCCACACTTTTTTCACTTTATTGTTTACTAGCTGACCCAGCCAGCATGCTTCGCTCTGCCAATGAATTTTTTTTTTTCTTTTTATTTAATAGCCTATGTTACTCAGGCTAAATGTAGCTTTCCAATGGTGAAAGAATTTTTGAAATCGGCCCAGTACTTTTTGAGTTTATTCGTTACAAACATACAAAAATACAAATGTTTCCTCTTTATAATATTAGTATAGATTAATTGATTTCTAGATTTAAAATTATTTTCTACTTTTTATTTGATTGTATTATTAAAGCGTGTTTTTTAGGTTTTTTTTAACTATATTTATTTTTTATTTTATTAAAACTATTAGGTATTTGCTTTGTTGAATTAAAAATTCTCCTTTGTATTCGAAAATGTCCTAATATTAGATAAATCGGTTAAAGATAATGATTGGAATTTAAAATAAACATCAATTCCTGCCTTATCGACTATCGAAAATTATATAAAATAAAAAAAAACATTATAAAAATTAAAAAATGGAATAATTTTATCAAATTCGTGTATTGTCATCGGTCCTAGATAAATCTACAAAGTTTGAACGAAATCTGGCCGTTTAAAGTGGGTCAAAATCGCGCCCAAAGAAGTCGGTTACAAACAGACAAACAAACATACATACAGGTGAAGCTAATAAAAAGCGTGTAAAAAGGTCCTTCGTCCATAAACCCGCATTAGACCAGGATGGTGGACTAAGGCCTACATCCCTCTCATTGTGAGAGGAGACCCGGCCCTGTAGTGGGTCATTAATGGGTTAAAGACGGAAGAAGATACAACTTTTAAGCTGTAATCAGATTTCCTAAAACTTTGAAGACAAATTTTTGCTACCATCCTTCCTGTCCCCTGTTCACAACTTCCCTTCCAAAATTCACATTGATATACATAGATAGATAGGGTGTTGCCTTAGTGCGGAAACTTAAGTCCCATATATATTGGAACAAAGCGGTCTTAAGAGGGCGATTAAATTTCGTCTCAAACCCGTAATGGACTCAAGGGCAATAAGGGCCCATTTAGAAAAATTATATTCCCATAGTGCGGTTCTGATAAAATAGTTATGTCGTAAGGAATATTTGAAGCGGCGATAGCCCAGTGGCTTAGAATTCGACCTCGAATCGAGGTGTCCCGGTTCGAGTCCCAGTGGAACGCACCAATAGTCATTGATGTAAAAAATGGTGTAAAAAAAGTTATGTGCGCTTTAAAAAAATAAATATCACCTGCTGTTACGGTGAAGGAAAACATCGTGAGGAAACCTGCATGCCTGAGAGTTCACAAAAAAAGTTTCTTAAAGGTATGTGAAGTCCACCAACCCGCATTAGGCCAGCGTGGTGGAATAAGGCCTACATCCCTACATCCCTACATCATTGTGAGAAGGAGATCCGACCCTGTAGTGGGTCATTAATGGGTTACCGACTGTATAGGTAAGACTTACCAGTATAACCGAATAAGCGGGCCGAATAATCTGTAAACAGGCTTAGTTCATTATTAATTCTATATGGGTCGTACCCATTTGGCTCCATTAGGGCCCTACGGTGAAATTTAATCGCCCTCTGAAGGGCGCTTTGTTTCCGATGTAATGAGAAGAAAGAAAATCAACGATCCCTTTGGAATAGTTCCTTTGAATGGTCTTTTGTTGTTCATCGATGAAGCTATTTTCAGGCCCTACGAAAAGGAGGGGACAATTTTTCTTTTCAATTTTTTTTTGTTTAACATTTAATGGTTTACCGACTTCAAAAAGGTGGTTATCAATTCGACACGTATGTATGTAATATTCGCAGAACTGCACAATTTTTCTTCCTCAAAAAATAGTAGGCCTAAAGTGTGTAACAATTTTTATTTCATATTTTTTTGATGTCGGTTTAATTTTTTATGGTTATTATTTTTTTTGGAAATTTTTAATTTTAAGTCCATATCACAGATACTTCTGGTCCGATTTTGATGAAACTTTCACCATTCCGAAGTTGAACAAAATGCAAATAAACAAAAAAGAACGAACACGATAAACATATCTACATATATACATACATACACCCATAAACTTTGTATTCTTGTTTGGAAGCCGTAATAGACCAACATAATTATTTAAAATTGTGCAGTTCTGAGAATATTACATACATACGTGTCGAATTGATAACCTCCTTTTTTAAAGTTGATAATAAGGATACAATACACATTCGTGTACCATGGACAACAAAAGTGAGATTACGAAGCTCGTTACAAAGAAATCAATCTAGCGTCATGTTGTTCGCGATTGTCTAACAAATGGTCATTCGGATAAATAATTTATCTCCTTTTTCGTTATACTGTGTCGCTCAACCAGAGTGCTGTAGGGTTGTCACTTAATCATTCAATTGTTTAACCATATTATTTTTGATGTCAAATTTCAATTGTGCGTCTTCGCAGTAAAACTGAATTGTAATCGTGACGGCATGACGCTGCAGTGTGACGCTCTCATGAGACGTGACGCTCAAATTATAAATTCTAAATATCATTAACCCCTTGTCATCTGTCGTCAATCTTTTTTACTAAAAAATGTCTCGTAATTATAAATTCTAACTTTACCCCATAATAATATCATGTGACGGCTATCTTTTTACTAAAAATTGTCTCAAAATTGTAAATTCTAACAACCCTATATCATGTGACGGCAACCTTTTTTAGCAAAAATTGTCACAAAATTCGCACGAGTGCCAACCCTAGCGCAATAACGGCGTCTTCCGTTTTAATCAGTGTCGTTGTCTCGTCCGTCACTCTTAATTTATTACAGTCCCTTTTTTGGTACAGAAGGTCAAGCAAACAGTATTGTGTCGACCCTTATAAATCTAAATGGCTATCTATGCAAATTAAAACGATAATTATGTCCCTGACGTCTGATATGACAAGGTCGGCAAAAAATGAGGAATTTAGCTAAAGTAAAATGATAATATAATTTAACTAAAATTACCCGTTTTAAGCGCGCATAGCGTCACTGCCTGAGTAGATCGCAATCGATCAGAAAGTTGAGCAACGTCGGGCGCGGTCAGTACCTGGATGGGTGACCGCTAGTGGCGAATTAAGTGCGCGCTTCCGTGCTTTGGAGGGTACGTTGAGCCGACGGTCTCGGTTGTTATCGACACAGTTGGAAATACTTAAAATAATTGGTAATTTGGTAACTATATGGTAGTTATGAAAATAATGAACAATTGATAGAATATATCTTTAAATAACAGATTAGGATAAACTCTTCCTTAGACCGCGTCCTTACTAAAACGAGAAAAATTGTACTCTGTGCGTTTCCCATTACTCATACTTAGAAAAAATAAATATGAAGTATTAAACAGTGTCAGAAAATACCACAAAATGTACGATTTACGCCGACCAAAGTAAGTTTTACGCGCAAATTGATGTTCTTACGTCGCCCAGTGTACATCCATCGAGCCCGAAGCCTTGAAGCTCGTAAAATGGAGGTTTCATCCGCAATCCATTGAATTTATTAACCAGCCAGGTCACTGGAATAAATCGTCTTTCGAATAAAAACCTGAAAGTTCACTTTTCGTATTTTTACACACGAAAAGGTAAAACAAAGGGTAATTTAATTACAATTCGAAATATGTTATTTACGTTAAATTTTGTCCGCTTTAAGTTTGCTGGTCTATAAACCGTTGGGGTATTACATTGAAACAACCGGATTTTCGCACCTTCAAGCCAAGATGGCGGCCGGAGCGGTCACTTCTCAAAGTCACAAATTTAGATTTTTCATCAGAGTACAAACCTGAACAACATATCAGTAACCCATTAATGACCCACTACAGGGTCGGGTCTCCTCTCATAATGAGAAGGATGTAGGCCTTAGTCCACCACGCTGGCCTAGTGCGGGTTGGTGGACTTCACATGCCTTTGAGAACTTTTTTTTTTCTGAACTCTCAGGCATGCAGGTTTCTTTACGATGTTTTCCTTCACCGTGACAGCAGGTGATATTTAATTTTTATAAAGCGCACATAACTTTTTTACAAAGTCATTGGTGCGTGCCACTGGGATTCGAACCCGGACCCCTCGATTCGAGGTCGAATTCTAAGCCACTGGGCTATCACCGCTTTTTATACTGAACAACATATTTAAACTAAACAACGACACCACCTTTTCGGTAAGGCCTTTTTTTCTTATCACAGAGTGGGCTATAGGTATGGAGAACATAGAGATAATAATATTATAGTAGAGCAGGGGAGACGTTGTCTATACGGCATGGAAATGTTCGACACTTAGAAAGAGATATAAGATTATGGTACAGTCAGCGTCATTTAGTTCGTGACACTCAGGGTACTCTAATATATAGACGCAACCAAAAAGTCAATAATATCGGTACAAACAAAGTTGTCTTATTGTTGTCAACAGTTTTGTCGCTCAAAAGGTCGACACACTTAAAATGTCATATAAATCGGTTCAGTCAAACTGCCATAAATATGGTTACAGTCATCCCGCCAATGGTATCCAAACATTCTAAGTGTTCAAAAATATGAAACACACTAGAAAAATAAACTTTACTGCTATAATATTTTAAATACTATTTTCCTCATCAATTAGTATCAAAAAATTTTAACACAAAGTGAAAGCGATAGAAACTACTGCTGTCCTTTTCATTTTAAGCACGACGTCATAGACTTCTCTTTTGTTTTGTATAGCATTTCAGAATTTCTTTCATAGCCATTTACGATATCTGGGGGCACGGCAGTGGTGAGGACCAAGTCGAGCAAAAAAAACCGGCACGGCCGTACCATCCTTTTAACCAATTAAAAAAAAACTGAATTCATCATCTTGAATTTAAGTAAGTAATTTATTTTATAATCTATACTTCTATACTAATATTATAAAGAGGAAACATTTGTATTTTTGTATGTTTGTAACGAATAAACTCAAAAACTACTGGGCCGATTTCAAAAATTCTTTCACCATTGGAAAGCTACATTCAGCCTGAGTAACGTAGGCTATTAAATAAAAATAAAAAAAAATTCATTGGCAAAACGAAGCCTGCTGGGTCAGCTAGTAATTCATGTACAGAATTCATAGCTCAAGAATTTTACTATATGAATTTTAGATATAGATAGATTTAATTTTACTTGTGTACCTAACTGAAATGAACACATTCCGCTAACGATATACTGAGCAGTTCTGATAAAGTTACTTTTGAACGTTTTTGACAAAATTAAAGTACGCACTAAGTTTGCCTTCACTAAATTAATTTTCCACCAGTGGGTCTACTGGAAGATATTTCTATGTGGAATAAGTAGTGCCCTTGTACAAACTGTTCTAGTTATTTTTCGTTCTTATGTATTTTTAATGTGTGTACATAAATAAATTAAAAAAAAAGACTGACCCCTTATTCATACAAAGCCAAATCGCATAATAATCCTATTTTAGCTATTTCACACTTCTTTCATTGCACTGTCTCTTACTTTCTTGGTGCTGTCAACGTTTGAAAGAAAATGACAAATCAATGTAATGGCTAAAATAGATTTAATAAGGGATTTTTGTTTTTAGGAATAAGGAAGATCTGAGAAGGTGTAAATAAAAAAAAGTTTTGATTCAACTATCCTTATTTTTTTAAACTACAATCGTGTATAGCCACCGTCTGCTAGAATTACGTCAGAAAGACGTCTGCACATAGATTGCACCGCATTGTAGCAGAAGTTGTCTCCTCTCATGGACTCCCATATTTCTTCAACGTGGTTCCTTAAATTCGCGGTGGTTCGTGCTCGAGTACTGTCCCATACCTGAACCATTTTGCCCCACAAATTTTCGATCGGGTTCAGGTCGGGACTATGAGGCGGCATCGGAATTAATTCCAGGTCTGGAGTTCCGTCCAAGTAATTTTTAACAACTCTGGAGTTGTGCACCGAACTGTTGTCTTGGACAAACCTAATCCTTCCATGTGGAAAAAAAAACTCTTCCTGTTGGAAGCAACACGTTTTCGAGGATGTCTTTGTATCGAGGGCCATTCATTCTTCCTCCCACTTCGACTAATTCCCCTGGTCCGCTTTGAGTCATCCATCCCCAAAACCCCAAGGTAATTCGACCACTGCGGTTGTTAGACAGGACATTTCTTTCATCATACCTTGTGTTCGATGTTCGGTATAGAGATAAGCGTCCCTGGGCAGAAGAACAAAAAACTTTTTCATCTACGAAGACCACGTTACTAAAATCGAAATTCAAATACTTTCGTGCGAATTGTAAACGCTGCGCTTTATGCCTGGGTGTTATTATAGGCTTTTTAGCAGGAATACGATGACGTAATCCATTTTCTCGAAAACGCCGTCTTATTGTGCTCTGTGATATGCCAAATTCTACAGACATATTCCTGACGTTTATAAAACGATTGCTAATAGCTCGCTGAACTATATTTCTGTCTTGAGTTGTACTGGTTCGACGTGGACGACCAAACGAAAGATGATTTTGCACTGCACCATTACTTTGCCATCTCTCTAGCCAACGGTATACGGTGTTTCTCTAAAATAAAGAAAGAAGCAGAATTTGAAAACATAGGTTGTAATTATAGTATAGGTATCTAACTCATTTAAAGCGATACTTACGGATATTCCCAGTTCATTAGAAATATCTGTTACGGAGACACCTTCCGCCCTCAAATATATAATTCGATGTTTTGTGGTGTCATCAATGCGATATGTAGCCATATTTAAGAATTAAGCTTCAATAGAAATTACGTAGTCAAGATTTCCAGCTTTCTATAATATTGCACTTGACATTGATACGACTGATGGTTATTTGACATGCACTGACGGATAATGGAATTACATTCCAACACTAGATTGCGTAATGAGGTTTCATGCTAGTTTATTTTTCTAGTGTGTTTCATATTTTTGAACACTTAGAATGTTTGGATACCATTGGCGGGATGACTGTAACCATATTTATGGCAGTTTGACTGAACCGATTTATATGACATTTTAAGTGTGTCGACCTTTTGAGCGACAAAACTGTTGACAACAATAAGACAACTTTGTTTGTACCGATATTATTGACTTTTTGGTTGCGTCTATATATTAGAGTACCCTGAGTGTCACGAACTAAATGACGCTGACTGTACCCTATCTGTCTCTCTACTAAACCGCGCGCATTAAAGAACTTAGTGCATTCGCGCGCTTCGAGCATGCATATTAAACACTTTCAATACATAAAATTGTTTCTCGCTAATTGCACATGCGTGAGAAGAGAAGGTACGGCAATCTTCTCTCTCTTTTTAACCGAAGGACAGTTGGGAGCCTGGCTTCCCTCTTCTACTATAATATCTCTATGAAGGAAAACCGTTAGAAGTTTTTGTTCAGCAATCACTCACATCACATTACTTTTCAATGTACAATCTTTTTAACGGTGGCACATTTCAGCTAACGGAGGGTGATCTATCAAAATTCTTTCGAGATTTGCCGAAGGATCGATGGCTGCACTTTCCCGGCTCGCTTTGTCTTCTGTCGGCGTTTTGACTACGTACGCGTAGGTACGTATTGATGGAATGTGTTGAATATTGATTTACGTAATGCTAGTTTCGACTTCGTTATTATGTGACTGGGAAAAATATAGAATTCATCATAGTGTCAGCCGTTGTTGAAACAATCAAGACAATATATCGTACTACGCTACTACTAATACTTCTACTACTCTACTCTACTCTCTACTACTAATGAATGTTAAAGTTTTTGAGGATGGATGAATTATTGATGGTTAGTTAGATGATTGGAGGAATGGATGTTTGTTACTCTTTCACGCAAAAACGGATGAACAGATTTGGGTACACGGATAGATTATAACTCGGAAGAACATATAACAATTTCGAATACTTTGCGATACAATGCCTTTATACATCACACCCACACAAACATACACATAAATATAAATGACGTAAGAAAAACGTTACATGGCAACAAACTTTATAGATTTTTTTATTATTTTACTCATAATAATTTCAATAATTATATCAATTTAACTGTTTCGCATCTACTGGACGCCAAATGTCGGCCATCTTTAAAAGTATATATTTTGAGTCTTAAACATAAATGTTTTTCTAACAAAGAGTGGAAATCATCTAAGATAAAGTTAAATGCAGCTATTAGCAATAATAGAAGGCTATTGTTAAAGCAGTGGACATTTCATTTATTGAATTCCCTCCAACTATTGTATTTTTCTAGAAAAAGAAAACATTTTCTTAATAAAGGTCTTCAACTAATTACTCTAGCGTTTTATACTGATTCAGGTTTATTTTCTGTAGTTGGCTTTTATATAGCTTTTATCTATCGGATTTTGTATTGGACAAAGAAAGTAGTGATTTGTTATTAATAAATGATTTATAGATAGACAAATGTATTTAAGATCGCCCGTGTCTATTCCGATAGAAATTCGGCTATTTCAGGCTGGTGGTAAGGTAAAAAACAAAAGTACTATGGTACAACAAAGATTTTATTCCTTACCAGCGTAGGTACTAATAAATTTTTCAAGTACCTACCTAACCGTAAATTCCCTACCAACAAGAATACCGACCATACATTAAAACGAAAGAACTGTACAACGAAATCGAAGTCCTAAAAGGTTCTAAGGGATCCCGAAAATCGCTTACAGCGAGGGATGAAGAATTAAAATCCCTTTATTTTTAATGTGCTCCTCCCGATGGGAACTCCGACATTTGCGGATACATTTATATTAAACGAGGGAGAATTGAATTAATTGCGTGTTTCGTGTCGACCGTTTGATAAATAATGGTGGGGTCTATTGCTGGTAAAGAACCATGTATTATCTCTTTATTGCCTTGCCAACGCAATCGTCAGTTGTAAAGGTACTAAAGATCAAACGCTGTAAGCGCGACTCTTGTGGGTAATAGCCCAGTGGCTTAGAATTCGACCTCGAATCGAGGGGTCCGGGTTCAGAATGGCCTCTATCCCGTTTCTCCACCAACGCGTTTTGGAGAAGCGCGGTGGAGTATGCTCAAGGCCTCCCCTGTTGTAAGGAAAGTCCCATGCCTATTGGGCTAGTGGGCCAAAAAAGGGTTGCAGCCAACCATGGTTGTGGGCCAAAACCTTGCAACACGTTGCAGCCAACCACGGTTTAAATATAAATAGATAGAGATCGATGTACACCTTTTTAACGCTTGATTTCAAGTTAAAAATTTTCATCACAATCCCAAACCAAAATCGCGTACAATCACTCCTACCGGTCCCGGTATATACGAGTACTTTTTTATTCAATTTGAGATCCACTACTTGGGACATTAGACCGTTCGGTCTTTGTCGAGAATTCAATAAGGCGAAGACGGTATTGTTTGGTTAGAATCTCGGTTTGGTATTGAATGACAAAATGTTTATAGTATTATTGTATTGTAACGGGGCACCGAAATTCTCTATTATTTTCTAAGTAATCAAAATATTACAGTTCGTTGGACGAGACTTTTCATTTCAGTCCATTGTTGCCCACTGTTAGTCATGGACCTCCCCTAATAAATGCCACTCTACCCAGTACTGGGCTCCTTGGATCCAACGGTTTCCGACTGTCCTCTTCAGGTCATCAGTACATCTGTTCGGAGGGAGTATTTTACTATTTTTGCCGAGACGTGGTCGCCATTCGATGGTCTTTCTTCCCCTTTGGTTATCGGTCTTTCAAATTTTGTTCCGCTACGAATCGAACCCAAGACCTTACTTACTTAAAACTATACTATAGCGATACAGGTCGTCATATTCATAATTAAATTCCAGGCATTCGACCATTTCGTATGTATCGAGAATCCAATAAGCCAAAGATCCCATCTTTGTGTTTGGCTTAGAGCTGTAGTAAGATGGAATGGAATGCATAATGTATACCTCAGAGACTTTTATATTATATATGAGCAGATAGAGTGATGCTATACTAGAGAAAAAGGAAAAGTGGGCTTTTTTAATTTTTCAATAATAAAAAAGAGATCAAAGTGTTCGGTGATACCACTGTCAAAAAATTACCCAAATACTGATAAATCCATTAGTGGAGGTTATGCAACACTTAAAAGTAATATTACAGTTGTTCATAATAATATTATTATATCATTTAAATACATCCTTACTGGTATAAAGATAATTACATATAAATACCCTCAGGTACAAAACGAGCACTCGTACTCATCACACAAAAATTTGTCCTGGGTGGTAGTAAAAGCGAATTAAAAATAAAAGTCCCCTAACTTTATCCGTCCCATTTAAGATATCCATCCACTCCATCTTATAATGTATAAAATTCTTTGGTACGAGTTTATACGCGAGAGCCTGGTGAATTTTTAACAAATTTTTGTAGTTTCTGTCTAGATTAACCTCGGTCCGAGGCAGCAGGTGCTTACAATTGCAGATTAAAGTACGAATAAGAAAATAGGAAAGCTTAGACGATTTGTTCTCTATTTTTAGGATAATTGACTTAAACCTAAAACGTCCTATCTTTATTCAAGGTTCAATGAATCGTGAACATAGCTACAGAAAAACATTTAGGTAACTATTCAATGTGAAATTATATACAAAAAAGCTGATACTTAAGCTTAAACTCTTACGAAATTTTGATTATATTCAAGCTATCTGTATATCCAATTGCTTCACACTCATAGCTCTATGGTAGGTGGGTGGCATGGATACCCACACGAAAAGAACTCACACACCTAGACCAGAAACAGAAATTTAAACTCATCATTCAAGCCTTTGTTCCGCTCGGAATCGAAACCGAAATCCTGATACACCAGCGCCTTAACCACTAAGCTACTCGGGTCGTAAATAGGCATTACTACATTAAAACATCAAAATCTAAACATGCTGCTACGGAGCCTACGTTGTTGCTATGAAGTCTACGGCGCTACGAAGCTACGGAGTAGAGTTTTCTCTGAATTGTTTTAGATGAGAAAATTAAACTAGCATTTAAATACGGTAACAAATTTCTGCGGAAAACAGATAACATTTCCTTTAGAAAATATAACAACTGTACTAGTTTGAATAATTTCTTGCTTGCATTTAGTGCAAGTCCCAGCTGCGAATATATAAATTAAGTGTTCATTAAATTTATTCAGCTCTCCAGTTATGTTAACCTTAAAGTTTAAAACACGAATTATTATTATGGATGAAATAAAATGATCATCATTTTTATTAATGACTAAACTTCTTTATGAAACGAACTATATATTTTATCGTTAATTTGTATACCTGCATTAAAAACGTCCATTCTCAAAAAGAACATTTTCATATATTTTCATTAAGTTAAGTATATTATAATTGAGAATTTAATGATAATTTACAAAGACTTAAAACTATTAAGGTGTTCAGCCGTGACATCGATAAAGATAGATACTATATTATCTATTTAAAATACACTTTTAGTATGAAAATAAAGAGACTTTAAGCTTTGAACACCTTTTAGGTTATGAACGGCTTATGAACGGAAGAAAAAGTGAGCAAGAAAAAATACTCGCCACTCTGACTACCTTTTGAGAGCAGAGTTGTCTACTTTCCTTTTACAGGAAATAAAAAGCCTTATAACAAAAAAGTCCTATTATGTAAGAAAAAAAGAAGATTTTTCCTTACATAATAGAATAACCCAAACATAGAAAAAATCTTATCTGAGGTTGTATGCGAGTGCTTAGCTACTCATAAGGACTTCTGATGAGTAGCTTAGCACCTGCATTGATTATGTTCACCTTAAAATAAAGTATTCTCGGTAACCATAGCTCCCCGGCCGAATCTCAAGACTTGAAGAATACCTACTTTACAACGGGTTAAGGGCCGACGGTAAGGTACGTCCCCGAATGAGCTACTATGGCTAACACCTAATAAAATCTACGTAAATACTTAATATTGTTTGTGTTGAGTAAATATCTTATCTGTCCATCTATATCAATACGCTCATCGAAAAATACCATTGAATCCTTTCATTTTACTATGACAATGGCATTAATGTCATTATCGCTTGTAACGCAACCTTCGACCCTATATTGCCCCCATTACATTACATTGGGAGCCGTTCAAGCGAATATAATCACTAATGGCCTCATGATAGGACCGAAGGTATTATTCAGATAATATTTCCCGTGGTGTTCTGAGCACACTGAATTATTAAATTATTCTAGCTATATGTCCGTGCTGCGTTTAGTTGTTAGCACGAGTTAGTTGTTAGGCAAGTTGTTTTTGTTTGGTGGCAGGTCGCTTAGTTTTTTCAAGTTAGTTTAGTCCTTAATTTCAGTTAGTCTGGAAATGGACCTAATTTCATCGGCAAAACACCCCCCATATAGGACTCTCGTTCCCCTCCTTTTGAAATGACTGCCCAATTGGAATTTTGTTTAAAATAATTATGGGTCCACAATTTAATTTTGATTTCTCTGGACCTGAATGTTCTACAGAGATGAAATAGGTGTTATTTGATAGTTAATATTACCACTTAGTCTTGTTAGATAATAGTATTACCAACGTTGGTGTTTCTGTTGGTGGCATCTTTCTATCTTTCTTTCAACTTACTTCTGCAGGCATGACTTGAAGTCACAGTAACTTGCTCTAGTACTAAGCTCAGTGTAAATTCACCATAATAGCTACGCGTCTTTCCCTCTACACGCATCGCTCCGAGTATAATGAAAGAGGCTTTTGGCCAAATTTGCGACCCTGGCTTTGTGCTTGCCACACTTCCATTTAAGGGTCATAAGGCATGTCGTTTGTCATAAGAATTGTTCCAGGTGTGGCTTTAATTTAATTTCGTTTATTGCGCTCTCTGTGTGAAGGGTTAACTGGGGATCGAAAGAGTTAGTACAGTCAACGATTTTTTTTAATTAAGATACAGTGACAGGACCTCAAAATTGGGACAAATAAAGAAACCCATGTCAATTATTATTATTATTCATGTTTGTTATCACTTTTATTTTCTCATTACAGAAGCTCGGATACGTTCTAACCTAGTCGGAAATAAACGTATGAGAAGCCGTGTTTTGATAAATTAATGTATTTCCGGTACAACACTTCAAAGGATTGACGAATGGGTGTAAAAGATAGGCGTAAAAATGACTTTTTATGTGTCTTTATTAACTTTTATTTATACCGAAACATGGCTAAACATTTCTAAACTAAGACCCATGCATTAAATCATGCCAGAAATTACTAGCTAAAAGACTAGAAACGTTAAATTCAGTCTGAAATTCCAGCCCAGTCCTTTTTGGTGCTATTTATTTAATGGCCAAACAGTAATTTGACCCTAAAATAAACTAACATTACGCTGTTTGCTAAACTGTTGGAACGGGCGTATGAACTGCTGCTTTGGGTGAATTTTTCAAGTGTGCGTGGACGGGGACATCTGAAACTATGAGAAATATCGAAAAACGCCGAAAGACAAACATCATCCATCCTCACAAAATTTCACATTTATAATAAACGAATAAGATAAATATTAATTTTTGAATTACAAATACGATACATGTGTTTATAAAATAATTGAAAATTTAATTAACATATTTCATTAAATATTTGTGAACGATTTATGATATGATTTTACTTTATATTATTTCATGAATTAGTGACTGAATAGGTGAATTAATGAGATATTAATTGATTACTAATAAACAACCTTTTAACATACGAAGTTTGTGATTTAATCGCATTATACAACATGCATTTCTAATCCATTAAACATATGTAGAGGATAAGACACAGATATTCTGCATAATTATGCATTAATTGATATAGATTTAAGCACGTTGTGACTTACACTAATTACAATATCGATATATTGGCATCATTAGGGAATTAGACTACACGATTATGACATTAATGTGAGACACTTATGATTTATGTACATATTGTGAGCTGCATGTAGTAAATGTTACCCCTGAGAACGTGAAATACGTTGAGGAAATATTTTAAGCCACATAATTTCATGAGGAAATATTTTAAGCCACATAATTTCACGAGGAAATATTATAAGCTATATTAGCAATGGTAAGTAAAAGTAAGTAAATGATGTAAGTTTATAGTAAAGTACAGTAGAGATAAAACTAATATTTTACACCGATGCGTGTCTTTTTAAGTTTGAAGTAAACTCCATATAAAAGTCGCCGATAAAATTTAGTCACACATAAGGTGTTAAAAACATCACAATATTTTCTATCATGAAATATTCGTGGAACATTGTTCGACATTACTGACTTTTATCGGAACTGTCGGGAGCACTCTCTACCTTTGAAGTTTATCTTTCGGAGGGAGGAAAGAAAAGATAGGAAACATCGCTTACCGGCGCACGTCACGTGTCAGGTTACATGAACAACGTTATATTCTCTTTGACTTTTAATTGCTATTTCAGATACTATCTAACATTTAATATTATTTATATAATAATATTTAAAAATCAACATTTTATTGTAAAAAATCATGCAAAAACGCTCCTTAAGCAGAAGAACATTTTTCTTCATCAAACACGTGTCAAACACATAACTCTCCTTTTTGCGCTGTAGACGGGTAAAGAAAGGAGTTAAAACCCCAATAAGGGTTATCGACTGCTCAGTTGTACTTAGGCTTAGGAGTATCCGGTGGTTTTTTCGGCGGAAACCATTAAAAAGTTGTTTATTTTTAATGAGTATCAGTTTTGATTTGGGAAATTTTCTCGGCAGCCGCCGGTCGGTTAAGTTTTAATGACTTCGTATTTCTTTTGTGAGGTTTAATTTGTTTCTTGTTTCTTTGAGCAATAAAAAATATCTTTGCATATTGTAACAGGATGTAAATGCGAAAGGTAATACCGGTGATAGATATTTTTTGCTTTAAATTTTCATTTATTCATTTCTTTCATTCCATTGATTATTTTTAACTGGCTAGCTTCCGCCCGCGATTTTGTCCATGTAAACCTAGAGAGATTAAAAGCATCTTTTACGTTAATCCAGGTAATGCGTTTACAAAATTTCATCCAAATATGTTCAGTCGTTTTTGCGTGAAATAGTAACAAACATCCATCTAATGACCACAAAACCTAATAATGACAGAAGTGACCTATAGTAACCGTCATGAGGCGTGAGCACAGATTATCGGCCAATGTACAGCAGCCGAAAAAAGTGCTGGACCAATAGACGACGCACACTGACGAACTGACGTTTGTCGATCCAATCGTGTGCACCGCAGCGCAGTGAATGTCAAACCGGCCAATGAAAGTTCTGCTCACCTCTCATGACGGCAACTATACACGGTATTCTCTTATTTTGAATTTCCAAGATGGCCGACCAATTTGCCGCCTAATTGCCGCCAATACTAATAAATATTACGCCGTCTCAGAGATGTTGTTTGTAAAATGGTTAGGATCATTGTTATCTTTGATGGTTATAGTTGCGTTGTCTTTGTACACTTAAAGTTTGAATTTTGTACACAATGCTAAAAGATAAACCACTGAATTATCTATACAATTAGGTATCTAATTGTAGAAGCAAAAAATCTTAATTGATTCCTTTTTAAAACCAATGATTTGGACCCCATTTAAAAATATCTTTACAAGTCTTAAAATTATTATATTTACAGAATTTTTGTAAAATTACGTAGTAACTATTTTACACAATCAAATTCTTAGCTCAACGTGGACGAAGTCACAGGCAAAGTCTAGTAATCCTTAATCGTAATTTGTTTCCAAAAAAATCAAAATCGGCCTTTATTTTTCCCTTTAAACAAATTTGAGGTCTTACAAAATACCCTCAAATGTCCTTCAAAAAAGAACCAAGGGGTCTTCTTTTGTTCTTATTGTTTCTATTCAACTTTTTAGACAATCCCATGGTTAATATTGGAAGAGCACAGAAACTTGACGAAAATTTGATCCATATTTCAATTATCTTCTATATTATAATAAAATTGCTGTTAGTTAGTCTCGCTAAAACTCGAGAATGGCTGAACGACTGGGTAATTTTGGTTTTGAAATATTCGTGTGAGTCCAAGGAAGTGTTAACAGTGAGGAAATTTGAAAAAATATGTGAGGAACATAGTAAAACATCAATTTCATGTTACCATTTGACAGAACGAAGTGTGCCGGAACAGCTAGTAATATTATAAATGTAAAAGCGTGTTTGTTTGTTCTACATTGGCTGCAAAATGGAACGACAGGGTGACGGACGTGATTTTTTGTGTACGTACTCGTAGTTGGAAGGCTGAAGTGAGACATAGAGGAACTGTTATATGTTTGTTTGTTTTCCTATCACTTAAAAGTAAAACAGGAGATTAACATCATTTTTTTATAGAGATAGTTGGATAGCTGAAAATTGTCATGAACTAGTTCAATATCAGTTTTTATGAACAAATATTTCTCATTTAAACGCGGACGTGATCACGTGCAAAAACTAGTATTCTAATAAGAGTTTAAAAGATCTGTCACTGTCAATGTCAAACTGACCCCAGATCTGACAGGCGAGGTGGCCGGAGGTTTCCGAAGTTGAAAATAAAATTAATCGTTTTTCATAATTAAATTCAGCGTTATATCGTATTTCCTGTTAAGGGTGTCGTTTCACTGTCAAAGCGGAGACTTATTTTTAACCGAGTTCAAAAAAGAGGTTATCAATTCGAAAGTTATGTATGTATGTAATATTCTCGGAACTGCACAATATTTACATAATATGTTGGTCTATTACGGCTTCCAAAGAAGTATACCAAATTTCATGGGTGTATGTATGTATGTATGTATGTAGATACATAATATTATGTTTGTCCTCGTATATCTCCGAAACTAATTGACGGATCTCCATTGTATTTTTCATCAAAATCGGTTCAGTAGTTTTCGTGATATGGACTAAAAACTTAAATTTAATGGATGGAGGAAATAAAAATAATTTAAAAAATTTAAGCCGACTTCAAAAAAGTATGATATAAAATTTGTTGCATACTCGTACTTTAGGCTTACTATTTTTTGAGGTTTGTGACAAAATTTATCTTAAATTCAAACAAAATATTTGATACTAAACAGCAACCAAAAATGTTTGTTTCACTGAAAACGAAGTTTAACTAGAAATACTCGTAGTTTCAAAAGTAGTTGTAAAGAAGAATATTTTCTAAATGTTATTCAAACTTGATTAGACTGGGACAGAATATACTGAGTAAAATAAGGGTTGGTGGACGACAAAACCAGTTATTACCCAATATTTTGAAGTTGTCAAGAAGTTGTAGTATTTTTTCCCAACCTTCTCACCGGATACAACTTTCGACTCATTTATGAAGTCAAAAGTGGACTTTGAAAGCAAAATATCACAGTTTGTAGTGAAACCAGAACAGAAACGATGTGATCTTTTCATTTATCGTTAAACGGATCAACCTGCATACATTACCATGAAATACGAGGATATAATTACAGCGATAATCGAGTTCTGGCGGTAAAATTAATATAAAGTGGAATAATTTTATTTAAAGGGCAGGATTTAAATGATTTTACTTTAAATAATTATAGCCGTCAGCCTTTCGACCCGTTGTAAATCATGTTCTTCGAGTCTTGTGTTTCGGCTGGGGAGGTATGGCTGTTGGAGATACTGCTTTTGTGGCGAAAACCTTAGCCCACATGAATAATAAAGTACCCATATACAACTGAGATCAGCGTATACAACCATATGCAGCGGTGATAGTCTAGTGGCTTAGAACTCGACCTCGAATCGAGGGGTCCGGGTTCGAATCCCAGTGGCACGCACCAATGACTTTATAATAAAAGTTATGTGCGATTTATGAAATTAAATGTCACCTGCTGTTACGGTGAAGGAAAACATCGTGAGGAAACCTGCATGCCTGAGAGTTCACAAAAAAAATGTTCTCAAAGGCATGTGAAGTCCACCAACCCGCAGCAGGCCAGCGTGGTGGACGGCGGCCTACATCCCTCATTGTGAGAGGAGACCCGACCCTGTAGTGGGTCATTAATGGGTACTGACATGAGATACAACTGAGATAGGACTTATTGGCTATTTGAGATTGATTGTGAATGTCCAAGGGTGAGATACAACTGAGATAGGACTTATTGGCTATTTGAGATTGATTGTGAATGTCCAAGGGCGGTAGTGATCACTTAATAAATATGGGGTGCCCTGTATACCAGTTTTCTACTTATATGCAAAAACTAACAGTTTTGTCACAGGCAAGTGTCGAAGGCACAGGCAAACGAAGTCACAGGCAAGAAAATAATAGTAATAGTAATAACAATAATATTACTATTGTTTTCTTGCCTGTGACTTCGTCCAAATTCAGATTATAAAAGCGCCCACCACGTTGTGCGTTTTGCAAAAAAACAATTTTAGTTTAAAAAAAAATAAAAATACATCTGCCACACAATACACAATAGCTGATACAATTCTTTTGCATTATGTATCAAAATAATATTCGTTCAATAGATTTCATGTTTCCATTCCAGCGTTTCATCTTTATTCATAGTTATAACAAACAATTCAAATCTTGTACAAAATACTAATAAGCATTACTATCCCGCCTTTAACTATCGGCAATAAATCTAGTAAGCCACCGCAATGAATTGACACTAAGTCTCCGTTCGTAGTAAACTTTGGTCGTATTTTGTATCGCAGACATAGTTGAATCAATAACGTTTAATAGAAAAAATACAATAAAAATAATCTTATATACCTATTAAGTATATCTTATACGTGAAGCAAAAATTTGGGCACAATTTAAAGCTCAATACGCGAACGGAACAGTTAGAAATTTGGCGCAATCAAAGATTGTAATATGAAGAAGAATGCATGCATTCTAATATTTTCAAATGTTGCATTTTGCATTAGAAATTCAGCTGATGAACACACACCTACGCACGCACGCAACCATTCACGCACACATGCACGCAAGCACGCACACACACAATTCTTTTCATCTTTCTTAGACCACAGCACAGTTTTCATCTGGTTTTGGTCAGTAATTGTGGTGCGCTTCGGGTTTTGTGTAAATACTAAAAATGGATGTAGACTTTCCACTCCATTTTATATAGTGTTGGAAATGGGTGTGAATTGGTCTATTTGATAGAGGTTTTAACTTTCAGTGTAACTCGTGAATGCGTAAAAGCCGGCAATTTTCGGTTTTTAGAGAACACAAATTGGTCTATGTTCGCAGAATAGATCAAAGTATTGCTGTAGTATATTTTGGTTTTGTATGGTTTCCAAAGGTGTAGAGACTTTGTTTCTTGTTCATTGATAAAGTATATTGTATGACATTACTTCAAACAATATTCAAAAGATATTGTTGTGTCAGCAAGTGAAGAATTATTTTTATTTTGAAGACCTAAAAGAGGCATTCGCTTCCTTAAATAGCAGGAATTTGAATGATGATGATGGATTCATATTTCTGTTTGTGTTGGTGGTCGTGATTATCTTGAGCACCCCACACGGAATCATAATAATAATTATGAGTGTAAAGCGTTCTTTAGTTATTCGTTTGTACATCGATTGCAGTTTGAGGTTGGGGAAGAAAACTTTTGATGGCCCTTTCTATCGTATCGATAAACTCGCTAAAACTCGAGAACGGCTGGACCGATTTGGCTCATTTTGGTTTTGATGTGTCCGTATAAAACCAAGAAAGGTTCAGACGGAATTTTAAATAATTGAATAATTAGATTAGAAAATTTGATAATACTGCGAGAAAAACACTATACATTTCTATATTTCGCAGAACGGAGTGTGCCGGGTCAACTAGTAACAAATAAATCGTTCGTCCATCCGTGTTTGTGACAATTCAGACCACTGTTGGTTGAATAATGTAGACGCTTAATTGGACCGTTCCATATTCAATAAGCCGTTGGGAAACTTTTTTATTCCCATACATCACCCGTGGGAATTTAATTGAATAATTGAATGGTTTTGTTGAGAGTTACGGACGTACTCTTATGAATGATTTTTCAACAATTTTATGTAAGTTATATAGTATATCGTATTTTTTTTTTATTACAATGGGCTATGGGCAGCGACCACTTAACCTGATATAACTTGCTAGTTTATTTTCTTATTTATGGTCTCTGAGCCAGGCAAAAATTTCATCACTCATTTACTCCGAGCCCTTAACTCGTAGAATATATAAGAAATAAGACTCTCTACTGTTTACAAAATATTTGTTGACTAAGAGGAAATTGGTCACGAAAACCAGTCGGGCGAACAGAAAATTTTCTTTTATTCAGTCAAAATTTTCCGAGTATAGGTACTACAATGGTGTTATAGTTATGATATTTTCTAAATTAATAATTATAATAATGACAATAAAACTATTAGAATTTTCACTTAAACTTTCGTTACTAAAAAAATAATAAGTTTCCCTGAAAGCTTTTCTAACTCACGAAATTCAATAAAACAATCCTAAAACGAAATTATTTTATACAACCTATTTCATAAATTTCGCAACACAAACTTAAACCGACACATCCCAGTTGCTGCGGTCCTAAATCTTCCTCATCCTAATAAACGAGCCGTCTTAAAAATGTGTTCAAATATTGGGAGTTTAATTAAATTTTTGAGAGCGCAGTAGGGATGCCCAAAAATGTGTTGTATCTTATATCGCATCGTAACTGTGTCGTATTGCTTTGTATCGATATAACGTATTGTATTCGTATTGCATGGTTTTTTATTGATTTGCGAATTTTGCGGTTTAATTAGTATTCGTTACTGAAAACGCAAAAAAAATAATTCTTATTAAGAATGTGGAATAAAAAAAATGTTCAATGGCACATTTATCATCATTTCGCAATGATGTTATAGGAATTTCAAGTTATAAAAGTACAATAATGTCGTAGTTTGATACGATACGATATTTTATAGTAATACGACATATGGAAACAAATCGTATGATCAATATCGTATTAAATATCGATATATCGTATTGCGATATCGATATTTCGATATATCGTATCGTAATAGGCATCCCTAAGGCGAAGAGATTTCATTTCATCAAGTACGCGGCTAGTATTACAAAAGGGCTAATTTCGCTTAAAGAAACAGAGGGTTGAAGTGATAAAAGGAGGTCAATCTAAGTCTTTTATCTTTTCCTATAAAATATTTTTCGAAAACGACTTACAACGCTTTTTATAGGCGTTTCTGTAACCACCAGCGACCCAGGACTTTTTTAACTACTTTTCTAGTCTACAACCTGACCTAAAGCAGTTTGTTGGACTTTACATAAGACCCTTTAGAACTTTATTTAGAACTCTTAGGTATACAGGTTTTCTTACGATTTTCTGCACTGTTACAGCAAACATTACTTTAAGGAAGCCATCGTTTAGATTTGAACCCTGATATTTCGAGTAAAACATATCATACATTTTACGTTTATTTTCATGATTTTGAAGATCTGTTCATACGTCCTAATTAATGAATATAGCAGATCAATACATAACTTCACAAAGTTACAATTTGTAAATTACTAGCTGACCGGCATGCTTCGCTCTGCCAATTAATTTGACTAAATCTAGCAATAAATATAGCCTATGTTACTCAGGGTGAATGTAGCTTTCCAATGGTGAAAGAATTTTTGAAATCAGCATAATAGTTTTTGAGTTTATTCATTACAAACATACACACACAAAAATACGAATTTTTCCTCTTTATAATATTAGTGTAGAAGTGTAGATAAATAAATAAATAAATAACTCTTGACACTCATAGCCCCACACTAGGATTCCCTGTGTCGAGGGTGCCATGGACACACACAAGACAAGAACACACACACCCAGACCAGAAACAGAAATTTAAACTCATCATTCAAATCTCTGCTCTGCTGGGAATCGAACCCTCCGCCGCAGCGCACCGGCATCTTAACCCCTGCGCCACTCAGGTCGTCGTAAATAACACGGAACATTATTATACGGATATTGGAGAGGTAACGTGTGAAGATACTCGGATTCAGACCTTTTAACCCTTCGTAGTTTACTGCAGGACATACGCCTCCCTTAATTCCACTAACGCCATTTCTCCCGGTCCTATGGCGCTTTGAATCCAACGGTTTCCCGCTGCCTTCTTCAGTTCATCAGTCCACCTAGTCGGACGGCCTTTGCTCTTTTTGCTTAGATGTGGTTGCCATTCAAGGAACTTTCTTCAAACAGAGTAAAATAATAATTTTATTTGTTCCTTATATTCTCTACAGAACAGCCTTAAACACACCAGATCCGGGTATGATCACTGACACAGCAAGGAGGAAAGAAATATATATTATTGTTTTACGATAAAAGCTTTGTGTAACAGGAAAATGGCAGAGGAACGTTATTTCGTTTAGAGGGCTTTATGAATTCTGCTATTATATACAATTTTGCAGCGGTGATAGCCCAGTGGCTTAGAATTCGACTTCGAATCGAGGGGTCTGGGTTCGAATCCCAGTGGCACGCACCAATGACCATGTAATAAAAGTTATGTGCGATTTATAAAATTAAATATCACCTGCTGTTACGGTGAAGGAAAACATCGTGAGGAAACCTGCGTGCCTGAGAGTTCATAAAAAAAAGTTCTCAAAGGCATGTGAAGTCCACCAACCCGCAGTAGGCCAGCGTGGTGGGCTAAGGCCTACATCCCTCTCCTTATGAGAGGAGACCCGACCCTGTAGTGGGTCATTAATGGGTACTGACAACTGACATACAATTTTGTAAGGCAAGACCGAGTACATCCCAAAAAACTACAGTCACTTCATTGTACTCTAGATTATTTATTTGAGGCGAACATCTTAGTCCTCATGAGTAGCAAAGCCCACACAAACCGATGAAAGGATTTCCTTTTCATTCCAGGTTTGATGTGGGTGTCCTCCATGGGCTCTTGGCCACTTTATATAAGGCAGCCTGCATGCCGATTTGAAACTTGTTATCTATGAATAATTATATTTTCATAGTGACTGAGCAACAAGTGAGTAATACGTCCAACTCCAGATAGAAACAATGATTTCTTCGTGTATCTGTGGCTACATACACTACACATACAAAAATACATGGACATTTAATTTTTTAATGACAATTATGGCTAACACTACACATACATAAAGACATAGACATTTAATTTTTTAATGACAATTATGGCTAACACTACACATACATAAAGACATAGACATTTAATTTTTTCATGACAATTATGGCTAACACTACACATACATAAATACATAGACATTTAATTTTTTATGACAATTATGGCTATGCTATTAAGAACATAATAAGCTACAAAAGATTTTTTAAAACAAAACAATTATAAAATTTTGGCAATTTCCACCACCTACCCAGAGATGGCGTCACACGTACTTGAATCACGCTATCGAAGTTTTTTACATCGCTGGTACAATCGCAGTACGGCCGCCCAGGTATGGTCACCTTGTCTAGTGGAAGATCTCCCATTATTCAGTCAGTAACCCATTAATGACCCACTACAGGGTCGGGTCTCCTTCTCGTAATGAGAGGGATGTAGGCCTTAGTCCACCACGCTGGCCCACTGCGGGTTGGTGGACTCCCATTATTAATATATCTTAATATATCTTAGATGTACAGTTCCATCATACCCAATAGAAGCTAATCCCTCAGCGTGTCTAAATGTTTTGTGTTGATAACGTCTGTTATTGGGGAAATTGCGTTTATTTGTGTTCGTTCCCGCGGGATTTGCGGGACTGAGCCATTGAGCAATATTTTTCTTGTAACCGATCTAAATGTATTGACGTTTTATAAAGCTCTTATAAAGAGTAAATGTTTGATAAAGTATTATTATGTTGATATTGTGTTGTGTTTTATTGATATTATTGAAATCCGATTATACAAGTACCATTATAACAGTAATAGATAAGTTTATTTTTTAAACAAATTTAGAAATACTATAGTGAATACGTAAAATTATGAACCAAATAATGGAAAGTGAACATATACATAATTAGGTGTAAATCCAATTTATAGTACGATACTTACGTCGAAAAAAATTAAGTTGCTTTAGGGAAGCGACGATAGCCCAGTGGCTAAGAATTCGGTCTCTTGCTCGAGACTTCTGGGGTTCCCGTTCTAAACACACACCAATGAGTGTTAACATTTTAAAAGTTGTGTGCATTTTTCAAAAATTAAATTTTATCTGTTATAACCGTTCTGTTATAATAAATAACTCACAGAAATTATATTACTCACACAATTCTCACAATTTAAAAACATCCCGTTTCATCAAAATCAGTTGAGCGCTTAAAAAAAATATTGGTATATCATTTCGGAATCATAAATGGTACTCAACTCCGATACCGCGATGTTTACGGCTCTTCGAAATGAAAATATATTTTTTGGTCACTCTTGAGTTTGAGTTTGAGTTTGGATACTGTTCTGAATGTAGTTATAATGTTCGTTTTTCATTTGCTTTATTTACCGTTTTTACAGTTTTTAGTAAGTACGTGTAATAGTCAAAATAAATACTTTAATATCCAATCATTTTTAATTCTCACATAGAAGCGTTGTGCTTTACTTAGCTACTAAAATTGTTTTACGCCGTCGGATATACAACACAGGTTGAATTTCTCACTTCAAAAATTCAGCCTGTATATAACTTACTAAACAGAAATTCCCCATACGAAACAACTTATCGCTTTTCATATGTGCGATATAATTTTAAAACTACACAAATCAAAACATTTAAAGTTACAAAAATAATACTTATTTTCAACCACCCATATAGGGCAATAAACATCCATATTGAAATGACCGAGATTCGTATAATTTCCCAAATGTTTCCATTATAACCCATTTTGTAATTATTACACACAAAACGAATCCTACTATTGGATTTAATTGACGGTTAAATATTTTTTTACAATGTATTGTTTACGTGAACAAGTTATCATTGCCAAGTCGAATTGCTGTGATATATCTGTGGGTATTTTAAAATCATTGTCATGTCAGTAACCCATTAATGACCCACTACAGGGTCGGGTCTCGTCTCACAATGAGAAGGATGTAGGCCGCCTAACACCACGCTGGCCTAGTGCGGGTTGGTGGACTTCACATGCCTTTGAGAACTTTTTTTTTTCTGAACTCTCAGGCATGCAGGTTTCCTCACGATGTTTTCCTTCACCGTAACAGCAGGTGATATTTATGTTTTATGGTGCGTGCCACTGGGATTCGAACCCGGACCCCTCGATTCGAGGTCGAATTCTAAGCCACTGGGCTATCACCACTAAAATCATTACTTCAAATAAATGAAGTGCCCAAAAGTGCGCCATAAGATTGCAGCCAGAGTATAATTTTAATTAAAACAAAAATTTACAAGGATTTGAAACTAAGTGATCCATAAAAAGAGATAACTTAGCAACGTCCTTTCATAAAAAGGTGGAAATTACTCTTCAGTTACTTAAAACTGTTATCCCGTGAAGTAAAAAGCTGAGCAGGTAAGATAAGACTCCGTCTTGAGATTGGAGCTTAATTTCTTTATCTTGTACCTACTTTATAGTGGGGGTTAACTCACGCTGACAATAACGGAGACATTTTTGACGTGAAACGTCTTTAAAAGAGGCTGGCGGTAATCTATATATTTACCATATAAATGTCAAATATAATAAAATAAAGTTTAAACTACGTGACTTGGGGGATGATAAATAAAAACAACATTGTAAGCTGCAGCCTTTTATACCGATGAAAATAAATAAATCAGTCATTTGTAAATACGTAAGGCTATCAGTTTCATTTCTTGTTGAAATTCGGTAAATACAATTGTTCCATAACGCTATTTTAAATATACACCGAAATAATGGAATGGAATGGAAAAGATTATTTCTTTATTTAAATTTTAAAATACAGATCAGCAAACCAATAGAAAGAAAACGAAACTTAAATAACCTTAACCATTAAATATATATTATCTTATAACGGGGAAAAGATAGTTTCGTCTAAAATATTATAAAACGTTTATTTTAATTAAATAACTGACTTTGTAATTCTAATTCTTTGAAAATAATTTCATGTCCATGAGTACAAATTATAGAGACCAAAATAGAACTTCCTAATTATTGTATTATGTAATGATTACTAAAGACGAAGAATATGCGAAGTAAAAGTTTCGGTATTTATAAAATTAAATTTTCAATAACAAACAGTTAAAAACAATCACCAAAATTGACACTTGGGGTTGCATTATTCAAGCTAAACCTCCAATCCTAAAACTGGAAAGAAAAGCGCTTTCAAAATTCCCAAAAAGCATTTTCACTTAACGCTACGAGTCTCGTAGCACATGTAGCATGCAGCGCGCGTAGCACCCTACTACAAAACGTACTTATACGAAGTGCTACGAAAGGCAAGTGCTACGTATGAAGGAAGTGTACTCAGTTGAAGTGTTTCTTTTATTAATAGCTTAGTGTATAATTTTTAAAATACTTTGGTATATATTGTAGGTATTTACGAGTATATTGGTGGAATAGATAATAATAATAATTATATTTATTGTGGAGGTTACGTTAACAATAGGCTCAGTGGCGCGCATTATATCCAGCAGCGACCAATATCTACCGAAAAGAGAGAGAGGCCATTGTCTGTTTTGTCATGGACATGCTCGTACAAAATATAAGAACACACACACTCAGACCAGAAACGAAATTTAAACTCATCCTTAAATCTCTGCTCCCCTGGGAATCGAACTCAGGATCTTCCGCGTAGCACCTGCACTGTCTTTACCCACTGCGCCGATCATGCAGGTCGTCTGAGCTTACTTAAATAGGTACGTAATAATTACAATTTTTTTTCTTAAACGACTATATTCTGTAGACTACTTTACTTTAAACAAAAAACAAGATGCTCATACATTAACAAACCTCTCACTTCTGTAATATGCTCCAAATCACATTACTACAGCGCGGACGTCAGAACAAGACGTAAAGGATTCATGAGATAAATGTTAAAAGGTTTATAAGTCAGCCATAAATCTTACACCATGTTTTACCGGTATCTGAACAAATTCAAAGTCAAAGTCGAGTCAAAGTCAAAAGCTTTATTCATTATTAGGTACAATCCGTGCACACTTCATGAATGTCATACATGCATTCGCTTTGATGGCCCCTCAGGCAAAACGTAGACTGGGAGAACAAAGCGGACGGAAAAAAACTCCTAGCACTCTTTTAAAGGTAAATATGTATAATAACAGTAAGATAAGACGGTTAACCGATAAAACATGGTGTAAGATTTATCTTTGATGTACCGTCTCGCGATAAATCTTCTATTTATGGCTAAATTTCCAAGGCTAAATTTCCGAGTTAAACCGAAATTTTTAATCGTCTTTTATAAAACTACATGAAAACGGTTACTTCTTAAGTACTCAGCCAAGCAATTAAAATAAATTGTAGAGACAAATTTAACCATATATGAGGCAAATTGCGGTTGTTATAAGCTGCGATAGTGAATCAGACATCAATATGTTGCGTCGATTAAAGAAAGGACACTCATGTCCTACGGCAGACTTAGATAAACAGACGAAGAGAATTAATGAGTCAGTCCGTATTGTCTTTTTCTCATTATCTTTACGGATTTCAGGTTTGAGAGACGTTATTATCGCAATTCAGAATCAACATACTCATATTATATGTATAAGAAATCGTTTTTACCTAAGATCAGAAATATCTCTGATCTGGGTTTCATTACATCTTATGAAATCCTTCTGGACAGTCTAATCTTATGAACTATAATTCGGACTACGTATCCAGACCACACTCTAGAATCTAGCATGTATATTTTTGTCAGATGTCCCCTTATGTTTTAGAAAGGAATTCTCCATAAAAACACCTCTCAACCGCGTATGAGCCCTCCCCGCATGTTATATAAAAACCACTTTCCGTGTTTCGAGAGCAAGCGTCTGTGAACACGCATTAACCGCGACGTTGGGGACAAACAATCGACGGTGTGAACTAAAAAGAACAATGTGCAAAAAGACGCGATACCCAATTTTTCGCACAACTCCACGGAGCCTGGAGGCGAGAATAGTTTTGCGCGCGCCTGTATTCACCCCTCAGTCGACAGTCGCTCGCTAGACCGAGCGCACGCCACCCCCACGACTCCATGTAGGTATATCGATATAGCATTACGAAACACCGAAAATAAAAGACGATAAAAATTCAATCGATGCAACTCGAACAGTAAAATAATTCAATTAATTGCAATTATTTGGATTCAATTAATTGAATTTTTATCAAACTTTTCTCAAGTGCCAAGTGCTGTGTTTAAGACGATCTACAATGTGGTATATCGCAGAAGTGGGGTAGCATCGAAAATGACATGACATTGTGATAAGAAAATGATAACGAGAGACGCGAGACGGCACTGAACGAGTAACAGCCAGGTACTTACTTTTTATATCTACAAGAAAACTTTTACTTTTTTTTATTAAATAATTTATTAGATCACTTTGACTTTCCATCAAAATGACATTCCTAAGAGTATATTTATTTTATTAATCAATCAATAATAAACAATTTAAAATAAATTAAATATTCTACGCGATATTTTAGTAAAGAATTTATTTTTTCAATATTTATTTATTAAACAGTGTATACTATGCTCAGCAATGAACATGACACATTTGAAAGAACTGAAATGTTCATACAATCGTTCAATAATATAAAATATAATACTCGTAATACTTTTATTAACTAACACATTACATTGAAATACAATAGTTAATCAATCAATGTAACGCGACACTTATTTTTATTTTCTTCCGGTTGTACTTTTTATTAATGACCCAATTTATATTCGTAGTGCTTTAGATATAAGTATCTTCTTCTTGGATTACCGTAACCTATTACTGACCCTGACTGACTGCATAGTGAGTCTCCTCTCACAATGAGAAGGATATAGGCCTTAGTCCACCACGCTGACTTAATCCGGGGTGGTAGACCACATGCCTTTATGAATGATTATCTTGACCAGATTTTTATTTAAGAAGTTTACTGTAGTACATGTTCCGTGTGCTGAGTTTGGCTGCATCACTTTATGGCCCACTATTGGGCAATAGGTCTCTCCTCACAACAGGGGAAGTCTGGAGCATACTCCAGCATTCTGTAATGACTAAGTTAGTTATTATTATTGGTATAATTTCAAATTATGTATGATTATTATTTTACTTGACAGGCGGTAATAATTTACAATTTATTTGTTGTAAGGATCTTTGTTTGTTTTAATACCAAATTAATTATTTTCTATTCAATCACGGAAATCCACTCAACATAAGAACATGACAGCTTCTCAGCTTTTACAAATCTGCGCTCCCTAAAAACATAATGACTTCAATTACAATCTCAACAATAATTTCGCCTTAATAGATGCTTATAATATTTTCAAATAAGGGATAATGAAGACATTAAAACATCTATACATATATCTAAGACTACTTACTATAATAAATGTGAAAGTGTGTGAGGGTTGATAGATGTTTGTTACTCTTTCACGCAAAACGGTTGAACAGCTTTCGATGAAACTTGGTGTACATGAAATTTATAATCTAGATTAAGTTATAGGATAATTTTCATCCCTCAACCATCCAAGTTCTAAAATCAACGCGGAAGACGCCGTGGGCAAAGCTTAGTCGTATCTAATATTACGATAAATATTCTCAAAAGCATGCGAAGTCCACCAACCCATTATAAAGCCAGCGTGGTGGACAAATGCCTACAACCTTCTCATTGTGAGGAGAGATCTAACCCTGCAGTGGGTCATTAATGGGTTAAGAAGAAGACTGGTATAAATAGCAGCACCCTTATAACGGAGCCATATAATGTGTGCGAAGTATTTATCATTTATTCATAACTTTTAATATTACTATTACAAAACAACTTTTTAAAACACAGTGACAATGATTTTCAGCGTGTTAAAAATTACATTGAATATCGTCAAGTTGCAATTTTATGATGCTAAATAAAAATAATTGCAACGCTGATCTAAGTCAAGGTTAAAGAAAAATAAGGAAAGAATTTCTTGGATTTTTCATATTTTAAAAAGAAATCGGAAACCAGATCTTAATCAAGATTGAAGGAAAAATAGAGTATTTTTTTGATTTTAATCTGATTAGAGAGAACAATTTGGAGTCAAAATACTTAAAGCAGACAAAATGAACCAAGCTTTACTTGTAATTACAGCTTAATTGTTGATCTTTATTGTTCACGCAACGTCAATAAAATTTGTACGTTCGTCGCTTGTTAATTAATTTGTTACCACGCTAGTATTTTCCGCTCTGACTAATTCAAAGTAACAAATGAACAGGTTAGTCACGGTCGTCCAATGTTAAGAGATCATGTTCATCTCTTCCCTCATAACTTTTAAACTACTTATCACAATTTGACCTACTTATCATTAGAAGCGTCTTGATCGTAGGTTGGTTACGGAAATATTAAGATGGCAGTGGTGGTCATTTACCACCTAAAATGTAGTAAGGAATTAAAAGCTTCAGTGCAAAGTGGTCATTTGACCACGACTGCCATTTTAATATTACTAGGTTTATGTATTTAATTAAAGACAACATATATTTATAACAGTTTCATATGAGAATATTTTCTCGTTTAATACCTTTAGAATGTGATTTTAAGTAGTCGGGTTTTAGTTTCTGCTATCTTTTTCTTCTTAGGGAATTTTCATTAATTTCAACGTCAGATCGGGGCCATAAGCCAAGACACTTTCTCTCACTTTTCTCCAAAAAGTACACTTTTTTCTGCAATTCTGGCAGCATCGGTTCAATGTACTACCCGACGCTAATTTTATGAGATAGAACTAGAATTTCTCCATTTAGTCTCGTGTGAAAGAGCAAAATGTTCTGAAATACTTGCTTTTTCTCTAAAGCATCGTTTTTACTAAGGGATATTTGTCGCGTAGGTACCTCTGTTTCTCGACACAAAACGATACTGATTTTGAGGCAATAATCTTAGTTACATTAATAACAGACTACGCACTTACAACCTCAAATGATGAAAACTTTTATGTTATTTAAAGCTGAATTTTGGTGTCCATTATCACTCCCTCCTTTATTACATTATATCATAACAATCAAATGATATTAAATTATTTTTCATAAATATACTTATATTTCATAATAATATCCCATTACAAAAAGTTCAATTAATTGAACTATCAGAAGAACGCAATACAAACCTCTACGCAATTCTATAAACGCAATTTCAAATGGGAATTCTTGTTACTTATTTCATTCCTTATATTAAATAAGGTTTTCGTGACTCCGTCCGTACTTCAAAAACATTTTAATTATAAAATTCTTATTTGGACAGCTTAAATATCTTTGTCTTATTTGTTCCTCTTAATTAATTTGTTACGAGAGAATTGATGCGATTAAATAAATTATTTTAATTAACACCAAAGCTACCATTTTAATTTTATGATTCTCTTCTGTTTATAGATGGCAGTAGTAAACGGATAAAGTTATATTATAATTATTAATTTAATGTTATTAAACAACGTTGCTTAAGGATACCATTAGTTACATAACAAATTATGCGTCGAGCCGTAGTGTCGCAATCGCAATTAAGTAATCAAATATATTGTCAAATTTAATTACTTACCTATCATCTTTTTGTAATATAGAAGTAACAACGACCGTATAAAGTTATAACCACGTTACAACAAGCTTAAACCTCAAACCTCAAGAGCCGAAACACTGTTTGAGGTCGTGGTTTCACGTATGACACTTAATTAAATTAATTCCTATTAGTAACACCTTCGTATAACCCATGCTTAGTGTATTCCTTGTGCTGTTAATAATTGTTTAATTACAATTTTAGAAGTAAAAAAAAGTTTGTTTTTTATTACAACAATTCTTAATCCAAACCAAAAAAATAATAACACTCGCTCGCCACTTCAATATGTCGTTTGCTTTTATTAATTAGTCGCTAGTCACGACACCATGGCGCAATTGAATTGGATTGGTGCAATTGAATTTAATTGGTGCAATTATATCGAGTGTTTGCTCACAATTAGTCCAATTATCCAATTTTTTTCACTCGTATATTTTTTTTAATATTTTTGCGTCAGTTTTATTTTGACGCGAATTTGTTTTCATTGATGTTTGAAAGAGGAATATGTTTGATTTTTACCAGTTGTATATTTTTTTGCTGTTATTTGTGTAGCAATGGAACATGTAGACCTGATGATAAGGGGTCACTGAAGCCTATGGACAGTCGCGTTCAACCTCAAATTGGGTAGAAACCTTATCTGAGGTTGTTTGAGGGTGCGTTGTTACTTCACACTGATTCCCTGTGTCGTGGGTGCCATGGACACACACAAGACAAGAACACAACACACCCAGACCAGAAACAGAAATTCAAATTCATCCTTCAAATCTCTGCTCTGCTGGGAATCGAACCCAGGACTGTGCCACTTGGGTCGTCAATTATGATGTAATTGACGACTTTACATATTCTTGCGAAGCCATGCTCGTAAGTTAAAATAGTTAATTTTTTGAAAAAAAAATTTTCGTCATGTATGATGTAAATTTGCGGAAATGTATTTTTTGTATTGACTTACAAGAGAATTAGTTCCCAACACACTGGTAAAAGCACGCAAAAAACACAAAAAAGTGATAAATTCGATTAAAAACAATTATCCGAGTTGTAATTCCTGTGAATCGACCGATGTCGAGTCGGTTCATGTAATATTAAATTAGTGAGTGAGCCGTTACTATGGTACTTTCGTTTAAAATCAATGTCGCCATCTATCACTACATCATTTATATTCGAAGAGATGCTAAAATATGCACTGGCCTACGTGGAAATTCTTATTAAATTTTCCCCCGTCAAAGAAACCGAATTCTTAGGCTACGCTCAGTTTGGATGAATGTTCATACTAATTTAACTCGTGTGTGTACGTACATACAAGCCATACAAGTACATACACCATGTGCGTGAGTTAGTCGTACGTTGATTTAGTCCTTAGCCTGTTCTTGACTATCACAGCTCGTTTCGGGATATCATTAATTTGATTCATTAATATTGAGCTTTATTTGATGTAGTAAGAAACAATGTGGAGAATATTCGCCCTCTAGCTGAAGAATATTCATCATCTAAATCTAAAGTTTACGCGGTCAGCGCTTAAGTTAGTGTCAATGACAGAGCCTAACTCGGAAAGTTTAAACAACTTCGAGCAACGACAGGCAGGTTTCATTAATATTCTATTCATACCTCATATTGTAGCGTTAGATGGACTACAAAATACACTGACGAAACAATAGTTACTTTGGAATATATCGTATTTTGAATCTTTTTAATATAAAAGAGCAGGCAAACAGCATGCGAGCCACCTGATGGTAAGTGGTCACGGTCGTGATGACGTGATTTGATAGTACATTACTATGCGATCAAATTAAGAAAAGGAATGACTTTCGGCCATTTTGTGACGTCATAGCCGCCGTTTCGAATCGTTTAGGTAGGGTTAGCAAAAAAATGTAAATAAATTACAAAAATATTTATTTAAAAACATATAATCTTTAACTTGAATCAGAACCCAACTCTTCAACTCCTTATAGCCAGACCACAAAAACACAACCAACACACGCTCAAGATGGCATCGAATGGCGTTTCACGGCGCGGCGGCGTCTGTTCAAATGCCAAAAGGTTGCCAATAATAAAAATACGTAACATTTAAATATAAAAATAAACTATTTATTTTCATGTGTATATTTTTTTAATGGTAGAAATAAATAAAATTAAAGTAAATTATTTCGAATATTTTTTGCAAACCTTACTTTCAGATAAGGGATTTCATTTGAAGGTCATTATTATTCCTATTCTTAGTTTGATCGCATAATACTGACTTTGAAGAACTCTCTAAAGAACTCCATATAGCCGCCCTCTTTTAAATAAAGATATAGTTCTGCGAAAATACATCAACCGATATTGTTTTTTTCAGATGTCAAATATTTTGTTGTATGCCCTATTTTTTCTAGGTGACAAGGTTCCAGCGCCTTAGCATTTCGCGGGGCTGATATAGCGTTGAGTTATAGACCCATTAAATTCCCTACAGTTTTGATTACGTCATAATGAAGTTTACAAAGTCCCTGCGCATTATAAATTTGCGGGGTTACATCCCGTTATATAGCAGTAAACTATTATAAAACACGTTATAACTGAGTTATATCCACCAAACCAAACCAGTACTCACACCCTTCTCGGGGACTTCTCCGAAATGTTGACAATTTGCAGACTTTGGTACGAAACTTGAGTGACGTGTCACATGAGAGAAGTTTGAGAGTATTTCTGGGTTGGTTCCTTTCCTACGTCTCACTTTCAACAACGTATCTATGTAATCAGACACCCGATCTCATTAAACTTTGAACGCTAGCCCCATAAACCAAAGTTTATGCAAACAAAAAAATATATTCACTATTTCTTTCTGGCAATTGCTCGGCTAATATTACGGCCAACGTTCATGTCTTTGAGCCAATATGATAACGCCATGTCTTTGAATCAATATGACAACGTCATGTCTTTGATACACTAGATTGAGTGGCGAAACATTACGAACCACGATGTGAATTCTTCATCTATCAGTTATCGATCCCCAAAATTGAAATTTCGCCCAAAATATTATTGTCATACATTAATTTCACGCTCGAAGTTTTAAAAGGAATGAAAGTAGTAATTGAAATTTTACCATACAAAAGACAAAAGCATGATTGGCTCTTTTTCCAAAAGCGAATTTAACCGTTTCATATCGCCAGCCTTTCTGTTAGAACTTTCGGTTTTATTATTCAATTCATTCAAAAGTCCAACAATGAATGAATAATATAATAAAATTGTTAACTTTCAATTCGTCCGATTTTAAAGAACAAAGGAAGTATCAACATTAACTGTGACTGTTCAACATTAATCCTTTCAACGGGATGTTTAATTACAGAAAGTGTAATTGTAAAGGTTGTTCTTTTGTGGCGACGGAAAGAACATTTCCGATCGATTTTTGCGGTTTTGTAGGTAAGCCTTGCTTTGAGTTTTAAAGGGTTGTTTTGGGAGAAGACACTCCTTAACGGCTCTTTATATATATACCATTGAAGCCCTAGATCTCTTACAAATATTTTAACTACCGAAGTATATTCTAGAAGCTAGCAATAGTTGCTAAAGATCTTGTTTTTATTTTTAACCCTTTATTCAGCTTTATATTGAACATACATAGAGGCCCATTAAAGTAGGTCGGATTTCTACTATTCGTCAAAAGATGGCGGTCCTGAATCACGCTATCAATGTTTTCTATATCGCTAGCAAAATCAAATACATGTGTTCAGGGAACAAATGAGGCCTGGCGCGGTGCGTGCGTGCAGCCTTCTTGCGCCGCGCGCGTGGTCGTGGCCGCATAGATTTTCTGTTTTGCTTTTTATTTATATTGATGCGCTTTTGTTTTTTTTCACTTCTATCTTCAATTCTCTTCAATGCTACTAGATATTCAATGTTTAATGTTCTAAGATTTATACACAAAGTTATTTTACGTTTTATCTATTACTAAGTTTAAAGTTATATGTCAAAGTTTCCTTTATGTTACAAAGTATAAGTTGTAATTATATTTCATGAAAATATAATCCAAGTTTCATTGTAAAACCGTACAACATGTATATAACTTTGAGACGACGGGACCAATAATCTCTCTTTGCCGAATGTGTCGATTACTTAACTCTAGATTGAATATTTCAAACTACATATCCTTACAAGGAGTTTTAAATAAAAGAAATCGTGTGAATTTTATCATGAGTGTGAAAAACTTCGTTTGTTTTGTTTGTTGACTTTTGTTTTGCTTCTAACGTTTCCTCAAGTCTATTTTTATATAAGAAGTGTTTGTAAGAATAGTATAACTTTCAATCTCATTAAAAAATGAAATCAAATTTTAGAAATCCCCGACCCATTTCTATATCATTGTTTCTTATCTCTCTGGATTTCAATACATTTAACGTCTCCAGAAAAGAAAAAAAACGGCTTATCTTTTAGAAATTCTCTCCAATACATTTAACATTTCTGAAAAGGGAAAAACAAAAGACAAACTCTAAACGCTGAAACATAAATCAAATTTTAAAAGCTCGGTCGTTATTCCTCTGTCATCTTTACGACATAAAATTCTTTTACGTAGATAGCATTACGGTGATAGCCTAGATAGTAGCGAGGGCTCCGGCTTCGAATCCCAGCGGTACATACTAATATCTTTCTTTAAAAAAATTATGTGCGTTTTACAAAATTAAATAACTGTTGTTACGATGAAGGTAACCTGCATGCCTGCGAGTTCATAAAAAAATATTCTGAAAGGCATGTGAAGTCCACCTACCCGTACTAGGCTAGCGTGGTGAACTAACCGGCCCTGAGAGGCCCTGTAATAGGTCCTTAATAGGTTATAGTTACTTTGAATATTGAAGACGTTATAAACCGGGTTCTTCAATCGAAATCTATAAAGATTCAGTTTTTTGATTGTTGAACAAAATTATCTCAATTGGGATTTATTATGAGTACAATTATGAGGTCAATAACTCGGAATTGTTTTCAGTATCTTTACTTATATTTCTATTAATGGCACAATTCTTCGAATTGTCGGGCAAAGCTACGATTTTCCGTTTTGACGTTTCTGTTTTAACAATTCCCCTTAAAATTACAACTGCTGAGTCTCATCCTAATCCATTAATCCGGATCATCCACCTCAAATTATTATACCGAGATAATTGTATAATTTACCTTTCTTTTATATATTATACCGAGATAATTTGTATAATTTACCTTTATTTTATAATATCATTTTTCATTTTACTTTTGACTATGACTGTATTTGGTCACTTATTTTAATAATGACTAGCTGTTACGCTGTCCGACAATCCGTCAATTAGTTTCGGAGTTATGCGAGTACAAACATATCTACATATATGCATACATAAACATAAGTACAAAAATACCTACATACACCCATGAAATTTGGTATTCTTGTTTGGAAGCCGTAATAATAGAGCAACATGTGTCATGTCATGTCAGTACCCATTAATGACCCACTACAGGGTCGGGTCTCCTCTCACAATGAGAAGGATGTAGGCCTTAGTCCACCACGCTGGCCTACTGCGGGTTGGTGGACTTCGCCTGCCTTTGAGAACATTTTTTTTTGTGAACTCTCAGGCATGCAGGTTTCCTCACGATGTTTTCCTTCACCGTAACAGCAGGTGATATTTAATTTCATAAATCGCACATAACTTTTATTACAAAGTCATTGGTGCGTGCCACTGGGATTCGAACCCGGATCCCTCGATTCGAGGTCGAATTCTAAGCCACTGGGCTATCACCGCTGCAACGAGCAACATGTATTATGTAAAAATTGTACATTTCTGAGAATATTACATACATACGTGTCGAATTGATAACCTCCTTTTTTGAAGTCGATAAAAACAAATCTGAAAAATAAATGTTCCTCAAATACACCCCCCCGTTAAATTCGCATCGCAAGGTCATTAATTAACGTAATTAAAGGGCCGATAGACAATAGAGGGCCCTTCAGTGCGCTCGTATTTACAAACCCTAATTTTTTCACGTTTCGTGTAACTTTGCTTATGAGGGATTTTATTCAAAAAACCTGAAATAGTTTCAAATTTATACCGATGCTCTTTTCAGTGTCAAATTGTCTTAATAGTTGTGTGTCGATTTGATCTTCTTTATCAAAATCAAATAATTTATTTGCAGGAATATGGGTAGATTAAATTATTTTGCGTGCTAAAAATGTAAGTAATTAAAAATTAAAATTATTCAATCTTTAGTTTTTCAATGAATTTAGTTTTCATGATCGCGGCACTGTTACTGCAATTTAGCATTAACCTTGAAAAACATTTTAATGACAATAATATTATAATGTCACGCATATTATTTTACGAACATAATAACGCAATAGGCGTATATTAGATAATTGCTTTTAATTAGGCCAAGGACTCGTCATTTATTGTGACATCAAGTTGTAACTATAAATTAGTAACAGCATTTTGGCATTTAGGGATATACACCGACTATTTTGTTTAATTGGAAGTTTATGTTGGCAGTTCACTTGGCTATTTGTATTTGCATATTCGACAATTATTTGGTAATCGTTTACGTAATCGTTGTCGTCAACCATGTGTGGGCATTTTATACGACAAAATATTTGCCTTATTGTCACATGTCAGTTTTTTTACAGACATTGCTTTTCACTGTTAAATTACCACTTAACATCAGTTTGCCTACATGTCCTTTTGTGAACTAATTTTATAGAAAAAAAACAGAAAAGTTAGTGCTTATAGAAACTTTTAATGTAGAAATTTCATGAAAATTTCAACCTAGATTTTAATCTAAATTACTTGTTGGCACCATAGAACTGGATAATGTATGACCTATTAGTTATTACCCGCTCCAATTTCATCCGGGTTGGGTAATAATTATTATCTTTTAGCACGGCTTCCAGCATTTTCGCATGTCACGCACGCCATTGTACGAACACAACCGTCGTTTATTATATCCTTGGCCCAATTAGGTGCGACTATTTTGTTGTGAAGAAAATTTAAAATTAGAATGAAGCTGCAATTTTTTTTAATTGCAAGCAAAAATGATTGTGCGTTGCTGCTTGTACCATTAAATTATAACATATTAAAACAAACATAGAATTATAACATATTAAATTAAAACATATTAAAACACACATAGAATGCAAAAATAAATATGAGTCGAGTACGTTGCCTAAATATAGAAGATTTACGACGACACTGAAACAGATTCACACTCTATTATAACGTAATACTACACCATAATATTTCGGGACTCTTGAAAAACATTAGAGATCAGGGACCTCGCTAAATATAGCCGATTCGGATATCGTGTTTTAATGTTACAAAAACGAAGTATTTTTATCAATTCTTTCGGTGGTACAACAATAGTAGCTGTCACCCAAAAATAATTAAACCATCTATGGTGATGATATCAATATACAGATGTACAGATGAACTCATCTGGGGAATCAGAAACTATGAGGAAGCGAAAAAAGCTGAAAGGAGTCTGGGAACCGATTTTGATGAAAACTAAAAAAGCATCATTGGATTTTTGAAAAATCAAAATGCCTAGCCAGGAATCAAACTCGTTGATTTTGAAAAAAAAATCACATCCTGTAGTATTACACCTTTCGATAATGTCAGTTATAAGGAACAAAATCTGGAAAGTAATGACAGACACTTGAAAAATTCACCTGTATAATATCGATATATTACACCATCTATAGGTGGCAAAGCCATAGCAGCTCGCCCGAGTATCGAGGCACCTTACCGCCAGCCCCTCAACCCGTCGTAAAGCAGCATGAAAGGACATTCTTCATGTCTTGTGTTTCGGCTGGGAAGATATGATTAATTTGAGGCGAACAGCTTAGTTACAATCTCAGACAGGATTCCTTCTGTATTCGAGGTCGGATGCGGGCGTCCATGGGCTGCAGTGACAACTTAACATCAGGTGGCCTGCAAGCCCGCTTTTTATTCAATTACTATAAAATAATAGTAACATAATATCTTCTCAGTCGTACACTCCTGGCGGAGTGGTCGTGGTCATGGATCGCCTAGGTTGGAAGCATATTTTGCGAGACTTCTCCATTTCTCTCTATTAGAGGCATTTCGTGTACATTCAGTGAGGGATTGCTTCGTTGATGATCTGATGAGGTCTGTCCATCTAGTGGGGGATCGCCGCGAGAGCGTTGACCCTCTACCACACCCTGTACCACTAAACGTTCCAAAGAGCTTTCGTTGCGGATGACATGTCCATATGTCCATGTAACATATCTTCGCGTATGAATTTACACATTGTCATCTACAAGGTGCTAAATTACCATCATTGACTACAGTCAATACATCAACACTTACCGATAGGTAAGTGTTATAAAGCAGCGGTGATAGCCCAGTGGCTTAGAATTCGACCTCGAATCGAGGGATCCGGGTTCGAATCCCAGTGGCACGCACCAATGACTTTGTAATGAGGGTTATGTGCGATTTATGAAATTAAATATCACCTGCTGTTACGGTGAAGGAAAACATCGTGAGGAAACCTGCATGCCTGAGAGTTCACAAAAAAAATGTTCTCAAAGGCATGCGAAGTCCACCAACCCGCAGTAGGCCAGCGTGGTGGACTAAGGCCTACATCCTTCTCATTGTGAGAGGAGACCCGACCCTGTAGTGGGTCATTAATGGGTACTGACAAGTGTTATAAAAATCAAAATTAAAGTGAAGACAAAATCAAACAAATGTAGGGATTGTTATCTTTACAAATACTGTTTCAAAGCATCAAAATGTTCTCAAGGCGAGCGTAGGCTGGATTCAAATGTTGTTCGAAGTCTCAAGGGGAATAAGGCATAGTGTATCTCTGCAAAATGTAGGAAGACAATGATTTATTACAAAGGCTTACTGGAATATAAAGATATAAATTCAACGTCAGATACTCATTTAAACTAACATACTTTAGTATAGTACTTAGATAATTTATTAAAAGCGGTGATAGCCCAGTGGCTTAGAATTCGACCTAGAATCGAGGGGTCCGGGTTCAAATCCTAGTGGCACACACCAATGACTCTGTAAAAAGGTTATGTGCGCTTTATAAAATTAAATATTACCTCCTGTTACAGTAAAGGAAAACATCGTAAGGAAACCTGCATGACTGAGAGTTATCAAAAAAAGTTCTCATAGGTATGTGAAGTCCACCAACCCGCAGTAGTGGTGCGTGGTGGACAACGGCCTACATCCCTCTCATTGTGAGAGGAGACCCGACCCTGTAGTGGGTCATTAATGGGTTACTAACACACTGTTAATTAACGTAGCAGCAAAACAGCATTTCAAACATCGACTGCTGTTCTAAACTAATATATTTTAGTTATTTAAATAGTTCTAATTCTACCTATTTACAGTGTACACTGCGACTAAACGCATTCCCGTGTTATTTCAGTCAAGTGCTATCTAGACTATACGCAAGCAAATGTGTGAATTGAACAAGCACTGTTTGCTGTCTCACTTGATAACATCGGCTGCAACTTTCCCACTGCTGGGCACGGGTCCTCCCAAATACGAAAGGCTTGGAGCATACTCCACCATCCTCCAATGCGGATTGGTGGACTCACGGGCTAGTGACCAACTCGTATAAGGTGTTTTCAAACCGCCCATACAGCCGACTACATCTAACGACTTCTATCGTATCGATAACAACCGGGACAGCCTAACGTGTACGAAGCACGGAAGCGCGCATTTAAGTCGCCACTAACGGCCACCCATCCAGTACCCTTAGTCGGATCTTTAGCAGTTCCGAAACGAAACGCACACATACACAGCTTACCAGACGAAAATGCACAGTGTAATAACTAACAGAGGAAAAAGATTTTTAGAAGAGTTAAAAAATTAATAAAGCATTAGATAAATCATCACAAAAATTGCTGTATTTTTAATTAACACTCTTTCAATGTTTAACAATATTAATGAAACATAATAACCGTGAATTGGTCGTAATGCACTGTAAAATTTCGAACTAATATTATCCCGTAGGTATTAAATATTTGTTAGTATTATAATGTCTAACGATAAGTAGTATTCATATCTTTCACTCCATACAAAAATTTGATTTTGAATTTTTTAACTCCTCTAAAAATCTTTTACCTCTATTTGTTATTACACTGTGGACGCCTGTATCTATCCGAAACGAAACGCACAAACGTTTCGTTTCTGTATCGCTAAAACTCAGACTAAGGGTACAGGTACTGATCGCGCCCGACGTTGCTTAACTTTTTCTATCGTTGCGATCTACTCAAGCAGCGGGGCTATGATCGCAGATGTCTACTCTACCCTGCTATAGAAGCCTTTTAATATCAAGAATAGGGGTAGAAAAGTGTTGATCGAGAAGATCTAAGGCAGCGTACAAATAGGTCAGGTGAGTGAAGGCAGTCAGCTGGACACGGCCGGCCTATCAACGTTGTGTTCAGTGGCTGTGAATGTCACTGCATGCAGATGTCAGTGTATTGGAAATCAGGACTTCAGGTTTCTTTATAATTGTCATATATATGTAATTATTCAGCAGCAGTGATAGCCCAGTGGCTTAGAATTCGACCTCGAATCGAGGGGTCCGGGTTCGAATCCCAGTGGCATGCACCAATGACTTTGTAAAAAAGTTATGTGCGATTTATAAAATTAAATATCACTGCTGTTACGGTGAAGGAAAACATCGTGAGGAAACCTGCATGCCTGAGAGTTCACAAAAAAAATATTCTCAAAAGGCATGTGAAGTCCACCAACCCGCAGTAGGCCAGCGTGGTGGACTAAGGCCTACATCCCTCTCGTTACGAGATGGAGACCCGACCCTGTAGTGGGTCATTAATGGGTTACTGACATGTAATTATTCTGTCAGTATCTGTCATTACTGTAAAATAGATACACAAAAGCTTTACTTGGTTTAAAACATGTAACCAATTAGTGACTTACTGCAGGTTCGGGTCTCCTCTCACAATGGGAGGGATGTAGGCTAAGGCCTAGCGTGGTGGACTAAGGTCCACCACGCTATGTGGGCGGGTTGGTGGATCTCACATACCTTTGAGAACATTTATTTTGCGAACTCTCAGGCATGCAGGTTTCCGAACAATATTTTCCTTCACCGTTAAAGCAAGTGATAGTTCGTTTTATTAAGGGCATAATTATAAGTTGGAAGATTGGTACATGCCTCTAGTAATTGAAACCCCTCAAGTAAGAAGCTTAATTCTTTACCACAGGGCTATCACCACTTTCAAAATTTCACAAGTGTTTTGGATATCTTTGACATTATAGATAAACATAAATCAATAATTTATTTAAAAGGAACAGTTGAAACCTAAGACCATAAGCTGTTTAACTTAAACTAACTATTAATACATTAGCAGATGTTATGACTCGTAAAAACCCGGGTTCGTCCCTTTATTAGGTATTTAATTACCACCGAGAGCGGGTCGCTAGTAAAATATAATCTTGTTAGTGACGGTCAATGTCGCTCGCTCAGGCGATATGAGCGCTGACATTTTATCCCACGAGGATTTAATAATTTATACAGCTTGGTATAAATAGATTTGAAATTTCTTCTTTGGTCCTGGGTTTGATTCCCAGCAGAGTAGAGATTTGAATGATGAATTTGAATTTCTGTTTCTGGTCTGGGTCTGTTGTGTTCTTGTCTTGTGTGTTTCCATGGCATCCACAGGGAATCCTAGTGTGGGGCTATGAGTGTGGAGCGTTATTTATTTTTATTTTTTCAACCCTTCCTTCCTTTCAGCCCTTCGCAGTAGCTGGGCATGGGCGGCGACCTAATTGACGTTGACCATGAAAGAAATCATGGTTCAAAGAAACTATTTTATTCCAAAATACAGCTATTGAATCCAACGAAGTCGACGAAGAAAATATTGTATCGAATATAGCGTCACAAAACGTGATTATTGATCATGAAGAAGATGTTTAAAAAGCGTCACTCTTGCAATAAATCTAGGATGTAAAAAAGCGTCTCTTTTGCAATAAATCTAGGATGTAAGAAAATATATCTTTTCATCATCGTTAAAGGATTATAATTAATTTCACTGACTTGTACGCTTATAAAAGAAAAACTCGTGTTCGCTTCTTCTCAATATGATTTTTAAATCATACTAAGACTTTGTAATTGCAACAGTCTTAACTATTCGCCTTTCTGTTCGTCTACTTAACGATAAGTAACTTGAAGGATATTATATGTTCGTACTTTAACAGAAAAAACACAAGCCTCTATAACGAAAGCCATGACACACGCAAATATCTTTGATACAATAAGACTAAGATAAGAGAGACTATACGACTATAAGATGGACAAATATTTCACCCAGTAGATAATATTGACGCAAATAATGTAATACACACCAACATTCCCAACTTACATTCATTTACATCGAATACAATAGCTCCGTAGTTCAGTGAAGGGACAACTATTACGCAATATCGAGCAAGGGTAGCCAGCCGTCCGTAACACGGCAGACAAGGAACAATGTGTCCTGTAAATGAAATCGCGGTCCGGTTTGAGTATTTATTGCCAACCCCTGAATAGGGTGGCCAATGTTTTGTATTTGGATTGGGAAAGTATTTAAATATCGCTTGGTAAATGATTTATTATAGTAATGGTTATGACACGTTAACCTTTCGGTCTCCATTAGTTATAAAAAAAAATAGAGTGGTTTAATTATAATTCATAAAGATAAGAAAATTTTCCTGGCTACGAAATGGACTTTTAGGGCCTATTGGTCCCGGTAAGAACGTGAGTACAGCGTTATTTGTACGCATGCGGCTTATATAATGTTATTACATGTAAGCACTTCGATTTATGTTTTTATATTGCTCTGTTCTGTCAGCTATTCTAAGCCTAGAAACGTAGCCTCGTATACGACAGGCCACTTTCCCAATATTCTGTTTTTATACTCAGCAGATATCGCCTATTGCCGAAAATGCTTTCACCAAGGAACATCACGGTTTTAATATTTAATTCTTAAACGATGCTTACAATCTCCTGTAGATTTAATGAAAGGAATAATCCCGTCTTCTTACATAGTATTGCCACCGTGCCCGACCCTTTACTAATTCCATTGCCGCCTCGCACTAAACTCGACATTTACGCTTTCAGGCAACACGACAGCTGCTTACGATATACTTACGTGGTAATCACGTTGAATGTACGAGTACTCGTATATGAGTTGAACGAACGATACTGTCAAAAAAATTAAACCGACCTCAAAAACGAATGAAATAACATTTGTTACATACATTTGGCGCACTATATTTGAGGTTCGTGACAAACGTTAACGTTTAAGTAAATTTTGTCAAATGGGGAGCAGGCCCGGTAAGGTAAACTGGGCTATGAATGTGAAACGTTATTTACTATTTATAGTAGAAATAAAATTATTAAATAAGTTGGTAATAAAAAAAAGTTTCACGCGTTTACATAAGCGCAGTGACTCGTTCTTATGTTACAAACTTGGTAGGTACAATTTCAACGACACTTCACAACTAAAAGTTTTGTCGCCGTAACGAAGTAATAATAGAACATGACGGCAAACTTGAGTGGAGAATTTAATTAAAAATAACTCAAGTTGTTGGAGAAGTGTCTTGTTTCTATAATGACAGGAATGTGCTCTGTCGTGTAAGAATCACCTCTACGTCCACGCACATCTCGGGAACTAATTGACGGATCGTGTTCGTTTCTTTTTTTGTTTGTTTGCATATTGTTCAACTTAGGGAATGATAAAGTTTCATTAAAATGTACCTATGTAACAAATTTTATTTCATACTTTTTTGATGTCGGTTTAAATTTTTTAAATATTTTTTTTCACCGCTTGTCAATGAAAACGATGGTCATTCCTTGATTTTGCCTGAAGCTTTGAAATAGATTGAACCCTACCCTTCTTCCTTCCAGATAAAGTGTAATACCATGCTTAGCTGATGACTCTTTCAAAAAAATGAACTACATACTTTCTTCTAATTTCCAATTTCAAATGTACCTAATTGTAATTTTTTTCAATGCAATCTTTACCTTTTGCAAACAAAAACTGCCAAGAGTAAAACACAGACACTAGGTATCCATTGGCTATAGTGACCACCTAACATACATATACAAGCAAAACCAGCATCATCCATTCGCGTCGTAAACAGTACAGCTACGGAGATTACAACCACAAGTAGGGAGAAGAAAATCAGCGGAGAGCTTAATTGCACTGTTCGGAGTGTGAAAATGGTACTAATTACAGAAGACGAACGATTTACATGTTACGACCACGACACGATTTTAACACGACTTTTATATAAAAGCTCCCTGGTGTTTTGTTGACACAGCAGCCTATTAACAGCCACATCCAATCCCAAATTTGTTCTACGTACTATCTGTTATTTTTTTATTATGAGTTGCTACTCTTTAGGGCTAAGATAGCTTCAAATCTTCGCCAACCATTCGCATGAAAAACTTACAACAAAAACATGAGATTATTCATGAACTATCAAATGAAAATTACCGCTTACCTCAAAAAATGGATAATACTCAAAAGTATTGACATTTAGCCACCGAAATTCTTTGGTCAGCGAAAATCAGATTAAAATTCAAATTTGTTCAAAATATAGTTAACTCATAAATTCAAGCTTAAATTGTTTCAACCTTACTCAAAAATACTATTGTTATGATGGTTAGATTGACTTTCATCAACGTAATCATAACAAAATAATCATAACAGACAGGTACCTAGCAAAAAAAACTCAAAAGAGTTAGTCCTACTTTCTCATTGCCATTTGGAGAGTTTAAATTCCTGCAATTGCACCGATCAAAGACGTCGTGGTCGTCGACACTAAACATCGTCCACTTCTAACGGATACCACGCGTCAGATCCGACACGACATCTCGCTCCATTCAGAGGATTTGAGCTCGTCATCGCACTGACAATGACAAACGACCCCGTATGGTAAAAATGTTCATGGCGAATAGTTAAGCAAACTTGAGGGTACCTTGATAACGATTTCTATGAAAGTTTTAGGGTACTTCTATTTTTTTGGGAGTGAGAAATGAGTGAAGATGTAGATGATTATGAAGTTGAAGACTCTGAAGGGTCAATATCACGGAAACTACTGGACCGATTTTGATGAAACTTTTAACATTACCTAAGTTGAACAAAATACAAACAAACAAAAAAAGAACAAACACGATCCGTCAATTAGTTTCGGAGATATGCGAAGGCAAACTTATCTACTTACAATACATACTGGAATACATACTGAAATTTGGTATTCTTGTTTGGAAGCCGAGAATATTACATACATACGTGTCGAACTGATGACCTCCTTTTTGAAGTCGGTATAAACAGTTTGGCTCGTAATAAGATCGAGTAAGGAACCCTTCATTACTAATTAAATTCTTAGTGAATAATGCACAATACATACAATTACTTATCAACGAGATAAGTAAAAAATCCGAGTAAGTATGATAATGTACGTATTTCAACCCCTTTTTAAGCATGTAATGTAGACAAAGCCCAAAAAGGAATTTTAAAACACACTAGGCGAGGGTGGCTTTGTGTCGGAGAGGCGAGGATTAGACTATATCTGGCTCGAAGGACCAAAATAACTGTAAATGTTCATTTTGGTTAGAAAGGTTAAAGTTAAATAAAACATTTTTCACAGATTATCCACCTATAAAGCAATTTTCATGATAGCCCAGTGACTTAGAATTCGACCTCGAATCGAGGGGTCCGTTTTTGGATCCCAGTGGCACGCAGCAATGACTTTGTAAAAAGTTATGTGCGCTTTATAAAATTAAATATCACCTGCTGTAAAGGTGAAGTACAACATATATTATAGCCAAACATAACCAAATAGTTCTCAGATGCACGTGAAGTCCACCAACCCGCTAGGCCAGCGTGGTGGACTTACTCCACTCATTGTGAAAGGAGACCCGACCCTTAAGTAAATCACATTTACAATTATTTGGTTAGAGCCAATAGTAGGATTGCTCCTATCTGTCCCCCAATTTGGCCCCTAGGGGTGACGTGTAGGATAAAGCCCGAAAATATATGGAAATCGAAAGTAGTGAGTCACTAATAGATTACAGACAGTAGTATAGGATAAACGGACCAAAAATATATGATATTCGAAGCAATTTTCGTGACCTTACGTAATGATGAAGTCTCGAAACTTACCTGTCACGTACGAAGCTAAGCGGTCATAGACATTCGAGGAACGAGGCGCTTTCTTTATGAACGCAAGGTCAAATAGTATTGAGCAGTCGAGTTTATTGTGTATGTGAATATTGTATCATTATGTGCAAGTAGTATTATTTGTTTGGGTTATAAAACGAAATAAAATCAAAAACATAACTTGTAAAAAACCCAGGTTCAGTTCTTGCACCGTAAAAAGTTGTGAGATCCATGTATGTATAAATTGAATGGAATGGAAAACGAAAAATACGAAAAAAAAAATTTAAAAAATTACACCGAAAAATGTAAAAGGCCTGAATTATGTAACAATTTTTTTTCATACTTTATTGATGCCGATTTAATTTTTTAAATTATTTTTTTTCCGAAACAAATATTAAAATGTACCCGAAGCTAAATCAAATAACGAAAGACATTAGCATCTTCAAAATATACAAAGATATATCAATGCCTTAATAATTTCCCGGTAATTTGACACATAACGCATTTTTTACCTCACTCGCATCATTTTATTTGAAAACATATTCGTGTAGGGAGTATTCGTCAGTGAAAAGGCTTTCATTAAGGGCGGAAGTGCTTATCGGGATCCGGAAATGCCTCTTCGACGGTTTTCTTGATTTAGCTTGATTGAGATGGACGTATAAAATTCTGTATTGTAAAAGAATAGTCATTGCTCCGTTACGATTTTATATCTGCGCTACGACTGTAATATTTTAGCTTAAGCTGCGACTTTAACATAAAAGTCGCAATTCAACATAAAATAAAAACATAAAAAACTTAAACCACAGTAGAATAAGAAGTATCCTATATGTTTCCAGGATATAATCAGCGTATGTAACGAATATCATTCAAATCTGCTCAGCCGTTTCTGAGGGAAAGTATTAAAATAGAAATTATTAAAGTATTACAGTAGTAATAACGCCCTCCTACCAGGTAGAGTGATGACCTGAAGAAGGCAGCGGGAAACCGTTGGATTCAGAGGACCCAGGACCGTGGCGTCAATTAGGGAGGCCCATGTCCAGCAGTGGACTACCAAGGGCTGAAAGGAAGGAAGGAAGTAGTAATAAAGTATTAATAGTATAAAAGTATCATAGTAAGTAGGATAAGCAGTAGCAGTTTCGAATTTGTGTAGTATATATCTGTAGATACATACTACAGTCGTCTTATACGAATGCCGCTTTACTAATATTACAATATAATAGTGACATTAATTATGAAGGGATCCCGAAACAATCCAGAATTAAGGTCCATTATACCAAAATGTCAGTCATATCTATTGGTCCCAAGGAATTATTAGGGCGGTTATCGCTCGTCCTAAAGTAGGGTACAGGGTGTTATGTCTTGAAGGTCGGCGGTATTGATATCACTAATAGTTAAGGGTTCTTAGGCACTGGAGTGGCGGTTATCGTGTGATAATGTAATTTTAATTGGCTCATAGCAACTGTTGAGCAATTTGTAGTTAATAGAAGGGTAGGAAGGGGTGTGTCGGGCAGATAACAGAGTAAATTGTAGTGAGAATGTCGGCTGGTCTGTTCTGGTGTGAATTTTTAAAAAGAGGGTTATTGAATATACTAAAAAGTATTTAATTATCTTGTAGCCGGTTAGCTAGTTTAATGCACGGGTCTCCCCCCACAACAGGGGGACGACCTAGAGCATACTCTACCACGCTGCTCCAATCCGACCCAAGTGGCGCAGTGGTTTAGACACTGGTGCGCTGCGCGGTAGGTCCTGGATTCGATTCCCAGCAGAGCAGAGATTTGAATGATGAATTTGAATTTCTGTTTCTGGTCTGGGTGTGTTGTGTTCTTGTCTTGTGTGTCCATGGCATCCACGACACAGGGAATCCTAGTGTGGGGCTATGAGTGTGAAGAGTTATGAGTCAGATATTTTCAAACCACCCACAGGGCCTTCGACGGTTTAACGACTATTATCGTATCAATAACAACCGGGACCGACGGCTCAACGTACTCTCCGAAGCACGGAAGCGCGCATTTAATTCGCCACTAGCGGTCACCCATCCAGGCACTGACCGCGCCCGACGTTGCTTAACTTTTTCGATCGAAAAAGGTCTCGACTCAAGCAGCGGGGCTATGCACGTTTTAACAGTGGAGACCCGACCCTGCCCTGTAGTGGGTCACTAATGGTTAGAAACAATTTATCTGCATCAATTCCGGCTGATGTATTCCCGCAGGACTATGACACGGGGTTCTTAAAGATGGGCATAAAATGCTCTCTTTCATAGCCGGCAACGCACTGGCGACTGGTGTTGCACGTGTCAGTAGGCGATGGTGACCACTTACCATCAGGTGGCCCGTCTGTTTCTTTGCTCCATTTATAAAAATAAAAAAAATCTAGGAGTAAATGTTCCATAGTAATACTTTTTGCAGCACGCCGGCTCTGCATTGAAATGTTTTTATTAAAATTACCAACTCTGATGAAAACTTTTTTAAACCTCGAAGCTTTTCAAAAGGTTTCGACAACTTTCAAACCCAGCTGAATAAAAACTTTTTGTCAAAACAACAAACGATTTCGTGTCTAAAATTATTTAATCATTAATCCGCCTATCTCTGAAATTTAGTTTTTTTAATTATGTTACGCTCTAGCAAATCTTTTAACTGGTTATCTTGTAGTGTGGACATAGACTTGTATCACACCAGTGTTCCGCGGTTAAAACGCTTGCTTACTAATCATTTCTTTTTATCTTATCGCTAGGGCTGCACCCTATCATATAGTGTAGTAACAAATGGTGTTCTAATTAAATAAATATAATTTAGACTTACTCCACTCCTTTGTTATTAGTATTTCTTCTCCTCTCTTCTATTATAAACTACCGGTTGAAATTATGTGATATAATATGTATGTATGTATATCAGTGAAAACTTTAAATGGCCTTCGTTATGTTATTATTTATACCACTGTATGTAAGTTTTCCTGTGAATTGTAAAATAAAATTTTCATAGTATTCATTACCGTTCGCAGCACTGACAACCGATGGGGAAGAAAGGTCCTCGAATGGCGACCACGTTTAGGCAAAAGGAGCACAGGCCGCCCTCCCACCAGGTGGACTGATGACCTGAAGAAGACAGCGGGAAACCGTTGGATTCAGAGGACCCAGGACCGGGTGGAGTGGCATCCATTAGGGGAGGCCGATGTGCATCAGTGGACTTGGTAGTCCACTGCTTGGTAGTCCTTGGTAGGGCTGAAAGGAAAGCAGGAGAAGGAAGGTATTCATTATGTCTAGTTCCGCAGAGCACTAACCGAAGTAACTACGAGTACCTAACAGGATCCTCAGGGGAGACTCGTGTATGACGTGGCCCCGAAACAAAATAACTTCAGCGACCTAGAACTGATATGACCTAACTTTTACGTGACCTAAAACTAGAATATTGTAGCAGACTCGCTTACATGAATTTAACGTTAGGTGATAATATAAAGGTGGGAGCACTGAGAAGCGAAAGCGACGTGTTTTAGACGCAAATTTCAGATGTTCAAGATCCATTTTGTTAGTAAGTGACTTGAAACTTTGCTAGTAAAATTAGCAATTGAAATTATAATTTAAATACATTATTGTTTGATATCCTCCGTACATAACGTCTCCATACCTATAGATGATATCATCCGCGGCCGTCTTTAGTTTCTTGTTACTCCCCCGAAATGCAAATGATATTTATATGATAGCAGCCGTAAAACCTCGTCGGAGGCCCTATGGGCGGTTCGCAAAACATAGCTAGTCATTTACTATACATATGTATAGCAAGAGGAAATGAAACAACAATTCGTAAATGAAGTTGGTGTCGAAATTAGTTTCCAATATTTGCCGTCCCGCAACAAGCGTAGTCCGCGTAAATCAAACAGCGTTCAATTTTAATTACATATTGTGTATTTACACTATGGTATCCATATGGGTTGCTCAGCAGATTATATACGAGTAGGTATGGGAAATTTCTGGTTGATGAAACCATGGCTGCAACTCTTTATGTGTACGCTGCTGGGTACGGGTTTCTTTTTCAGGGGTTTCTCCGTAAAAGAGTTACAAACATCCATCTTACCTTAGACTTTCACTTTATAATAGTGGTACGAAGTAGAAATGGCTCATTGTTTGGCACGGGTCTCTCCCCTCAACCAGGGGAGCAAATCTACCATATTGCTCTAATGCGGATTGGTGGAGAAACGGGCTAGAGGCCAACCCGTGTCGGATGTTTCAAACCTCCCATATGACCTCTGACAAGGTTTCACAACTACTATTAAATAATAATAAATATTGTGGGACAACTCACACATGGCTTTCTGATCCCAAAGTAAGCTGTGAGCTTGTGTTATGGTAACCAGATAGCTGATAAACATACATATATATTTTTAAATACATACTTATACATAGATAATTTACACCCAGACACAGAACAAACACTTGTGCTCATCACACAAATATTTGTCCTGGGTGGAAATCGAACCCACGACCTCCAGCGTAGTAGTTAGGGTCGCTAACCACTAGACCAACAGGCCAGCCAAAACTATTATTTATCAATAACAACCGAGACCGACGGCTTAATGTGCCCTACGAAGCTCGGAAGCGCGAATTTAATTCACCACTAGCGATCACCCATCCAGGTGCTGACCGCGCCCGACGTTCCTTAACTTTTTCGATTGCGATCTACTCAAGCAGCAGAAACTATGCAATGCGAATCTACTTACAACATCGAATTTATGGCTGCCACAGTACTCTATTCGAAATTTCAGAGATGTATGTAGAGCTCAGTGGTGCTCTGACATTCCAACTGACATAGCACTCCATTCAAAACTAGAGCTAATTATAGAGATGTAGATTCTCTGCACATAATGCGCCATGTGTCTTCGCAATTCAGTGCATTTCAACAGACCAAACGCTAACGCTCATAAATAAAAGATCACTTTTACTATCGTTTAGATATAACTGCAGTTTTTTCTGGGTTGTAAACATAAACAAGTACAACAAAATATAAAATATTATACATATTTAATAAACTATGTATAATCTGTATAATTTTTCTGGGTTGTAAATACACAACAAAATTCAAATTTCAAAACTGGCTTTTGTGCGTGCTGTAGTCCATAACACTAAGTTAAAGTGAGTTATTGTCTTTGACTATTCAGTAAAATATTTTTCTCTAGAATCAGATGATGAAATCGCTCGTTTCATTTGTGGCCACTTAAAATTCAACCTGCTTATATACGCTTTACATGCCCTTTATTAACTAGCCCTCCCTAGATCAGACTCCACGCGTATGAAGTCTCGGCACATAGCAACAAGAAAATAATATTTCCTAAACCATTACAGATCTACTAAGAAACAGGATCAAACATAACTACACCGGAATAAGTCCCGAGATTACCAAACATATTGGTTCCAAAAAATATTATTTACGGCGAATGCCTCTCGACGGAGTTATTCGATATCCCTCGACAGTATAGTTTACTATTCGTCAGATATCGTATTATAAATAGTTCATACATAACCTGTAGGCTCGACCTATTTGCAAGATAAAGGAATTTGAATTTATATTGACACATCAAACTATGGAAATAGCGGGGTTACAATCAGTTGCCACCCACGGGGTGTAGGTATATGTAAACTTCGTTACTATAATATTATTAGTAAGGTGTAGAGCCATGGTAGGTCACTTAGGGAGATGTTACCACCACTTTCTTAATCCGCTGTAAAGCCGTAAAGCGCCGCAGCCAAAACACTAAGCACAAACATAGAACAATTTTAACTTAATGGCCACGTATATAGTTGCCGTCACGAGTGGTGAGCACAACTTTCATTGGTCGGTTTGACATTGACTGCGCTGCGGTGCACACGATTGGTTCGACAAACGACGTGGGCGTCGTCTAATGGTTCAGCACGTGTTTTCGGCTGCTGTACATTGGCCGAAAGTATACAATATCCCTACCACGGATAATCTGTGTTCACGACTCGTGACGGTTACTATACCTCATGAGTAACAAAGCACCCGCATTCAACTTCAGATAGCATTTATTCTCTCTATTTGAAGTTGGATGCGGGAGTCTATGGGCTGTAGGGACCACTTAACGCCAGGTGACCTGCATGCCATTTTGTTACTCAATTGCAATAAAAAAATAATTTAAAAAAAACCGACTTCAAAAAAGTATGAAATAAAATTTGTAACATACATTAGGCCTACTATTTTTTGAACCTCAAAAAATATAAGTGGATTTTTGTATCAAGTATAAAATGTATTGTGCATATAACGTCAGTAACCCATTAATGACCCACTACAGGGTCGGGTCTCCTTCTCGCAATGAGAGGGATGTAGGCCTTAGTCCACCACGCTGGCCTACTGCGGGTTGGTGGACTTTGAGAACATTTTTTTTGTGAACTCTTAGGCATCCAGGTCTCCTCACGATGTTTTCCTTCACCGTAACAGCAGGTGATATTTAATTTTTATAACGCGCACATAACTTTTTAACAAAGTCATTGGTGCGTGCCCCTGGGATGCGAACCCGGACCCCTCGATTCGAGGCCGAATTCTCAGCCACTGGGCTATCACCGCTGCTGCATATAATAATATCGTATATTGTGCAGTTCCGTTAATATGACATACCTACATACGTGTCGAATTGATAACGTCATTTTTTGAAATCGGTAAAAAGCCCAGTAAACAACATTACTGTAATCACGCCCACTGTCCAGGAGGTTATTAGGACAAACATTCCGAATTCCAAAATCCCGGAATCCCGGATTCCCAGATCCCGCACGAAACTAGTTTACAATTGTCCAACAAAATAAATTAGATGTGGCCTTATTTGATTACATCGGACTGAACTACATTTGGGCCGCGGTTTCGCTTTTCAACTAGATTTGTAGTTAGACAACTTATTTGACTTTGTTTTTCTGGGGAAAGTTTCTGTGTTTGGAGGAAAAGGCGAGATCTCGCGCCAAGCGATGTTACTGCCTGGGGACCGCGGTCCGATTGTTAACTTCGGACCATTTGTATATATGCAGAGATTCTACGGAACTTTGATAGCGCGTTTGAGGATACGTCTTCCGATTGGCCAGTTCGGTATGCCGCGTGTGACGTGTTCTATGTGTCGCCATGCGTGATCAGCATTTCATGTGAGGCGCGCGCTTGTAAAAGAACCGTGAACGGACGAAGGATTTAGGTGTTAGTCTACGACGCTGGCCTATTGCTAGTGGACTTCACATTACTTCATACGACTTTGAGAACTCTATGTAAAATTCGGTTTAGTCAATATGTCAAGGCTGAGGAATTCCTTTCTTCCTTTCTTTCAGCCCTCTATAGTCCACTGTTGGATGTAAGCCTCCCTTGACCCGGTCCTTGGCCCTTTGAATCCCGTTGTCGTCTTCAAGTCAATAGTCCACCTGATCCGAGGGCGGCCTGTACTCCTTTTGCCGAGACTGAGGGCTTAGTTGGCATATACATTCAACTCTAGATGGATACAAAATTCTGTATATAGTTACATGAAGACAGGTACATAATATTTTCCACAGAAAAGGGCACTATTTCATCTAATTAGAGTAACATCCCTATTTTCGGAACCCGCAACTCAAATCAGACGAAAACAAAAGGTGTAACATCGGGAAGGTCTACAGAAATTTATGTAAAAAGTTCCCGTGGCTAAATTAAATTTAGCTCAGCAACTGTGGATTGTAATATTCACAATTATAGATTTACCCGAGTTACGTGGAATTCTGTGGAATATTCAAACGTAACTTAGTATAATTTGAAAGAAAAAAAGAAGAAACATTTATTCCGCAAGAATATACACAATCGTTTTACAGAGGAAATAACTAACAGCTAAGTATATAAATTGTATATGCAAACGATGAAAATATAAAACATAAAAAAGCACGTAAAAAAACGCGAATCGTATAGTAAAGTGACGTAGCGCGTTTAACCCACAGTGTAAAAATATAGAGATCTGTCAACATAAAATTACATACCGACCGCGCCCGGTGTTGCTTAACTATCGATCTCTTGCGCAGACTAGTAGCGAGCTAGCTCTTTCTGCATCTAAATTAGCAGAAAACAAAAGGGAATGAAGAGACAATAAAATTTATGTAAAAAGTTCCAGCGGCTTAATTAAATTTAGCTTAGCCACCGGATTGTCTGAAGTTAATGTCTTCGCTGACCCGGGTTACAGAATTTGTAGGCTGGGCGATAATCTAATTGTGTTTTTATTCGTTTTACATTATAACTTTTGGAATAAATTTGCGTTCATCACAATAATATTTGATGTTTAGGTTTTGCTTTATAATGGCTGGGCCACATTTTTTTAAGAGTATCCTGTATTATTATGTTTATAATCAGGATTAACATATAGAATACTTTTTATCCATGTTTTAAAATCTACGTGACTATACTTCAAGTATATGGTAGACTTCGAGTCTAGTTAATTAATAAAATTACCACGAAATTGATGTTTAATTACGAGTAAACATAATATTACTTTATTCCTGGAAGCGCGTAACAAGTATACATTCGACACATTTCAAGGAATATCCTTATTTCATTACCTACTGTATATCAAATGGTGTCGTCGCCTAAACAAACCGCCCTAGGCGCGTCCCTCCAACCCTTCTTTGCATTAAATTATGAAGTGCTATATTCTCCCCTATTCAAGTCCTAATTGGGCCTCCCTAAAATCAAGGCACGAATCTTATTATTTGGAAGCTCTCGTAAATATTTAGCGGGGGTGAAAAGAAAATTGGAACAACGACGACCTGAGTGGCGCAGTGGTTAAGACGCCGGTGCGCTGCGCGGAGGGTCCTGGGTTCGATTCCCAGCAGAGCAGAGATATGAATGATGATTTTAAATTTCTGTTTCTGGTCTGGGTGTGTGTGTTCTTGTCTTGTGTGTGTCCATGGCACCCACGACACAGGGAATCCTAGTGTGGGGCTATGAGTGTGAAGCGTTATTATTATTTAGCGTTATTTATTTATTTAGCGCTTGGGGGAAAATATTAGCCAAGTACGTACTCGAAATTCGACTTTAGTTGATTGAAAATTTAATTTGACACGAAAAGTAATTAATATACATACGTACACGTTATGTTTGTCTATGTGTGATCCTCAGGTCAGTGGACCCCCACCGGGAACGAAGTTCTTAACATACAATTTTTAATGTCTAAATTAAACTAGATTTAATTTATTATTTATTAGTGTAGTCGTATTTATCATTCTCTCTTTCGCTCTCATGAAAGAGTGAATGAGGGAAATAGGTCGCAAAGCGGATGTAACGCTTTATCCTTACGTGACGATTTCTGCTATCTCACTCTACTGTTATTCACATAAAGAACTTTTTTTATTTATTTATTTATTTATTTATTTTAGAACCACCAACAGAATCACATGTAATACATGAGTTAACAAATAACATTAAGGTAACTAGCAACATATAATCCCACTTAAAGGTGGTCACAACATGCTTATAAGTTGCACACTGAACATGCTAATTGTCTATAAAAGTTTCAACCGTTTCTATGCATTGCTATTTTTACTTTTTTTATTTTTATTTGATAAGCAGTAACTAAGTGCCTCAACTAAGTGTATTGTAAAGAATAGAAGCTTCTATTTATCTGGAAAAAATAAAGTGCTCCCGCCAAATTTCCATCCCAAAAACAAGGCATACATTTTAATCATTCGGCCGCTGACCTCACAATTTAAATAGACCTTTAAGAAGGCCTATTGGACGGAATATTTCGAGCTAATTTTTTGGCGCGTTTTTTGTTCTCTTTTCACGTTGAAAAAGAGCGGTTGATTGAAATGATTTTTTGTGTGGAGATACTTGACTGACTGGAGAATGTCTACTTAATATTTTAATATTAAACGGGCAGGCAAGCCGCTGTAACCAACATCCACATTCCATCTCAAAGAGGGAAGAAATCCCCTTTAACGTTGTATGCCGGTGCTTTGCTACTCATGAGGACTAAGATGTGCGCCTCAAATAAAGTAGGTACCTCCGGTTAAAATTAAGTAAAAGTAAACCGTTTAAGTATAGGACGTTTTGGGTTTATATCTTTTTTCCTTTTTTATGCTTCCTTTAAAGTATTATGAAATTCCTTTATTTAGCAGGGCCAAGTTTACTGGATCAGCTTGTAACAGATTTATGTAAATTTCATAAAGCATAAGGCTCGAAGAACCTACACATTTGCAAAAAGAAACCTCCAGCGAAATCAAAGCACGATTCTAATGTAACGGCGCGCTACCTACAGTAATATGAGCGCGCCTCACATGAAATGCCGACCACGCGTCACGACGCAAGCATCGAATGTAGTAAACAATAGAACACGTCACACGCGTCATACCGAACTGGCCAATCGGAAGACGTATCCTCAAACGCGCTATCAAAGTTCTTCAGAATCTCTGCATATATACAAATGGTTCGAAGTCAATATTTGGACCGCGGTCCCCAGGCAGAGACATCGCCTGGCGGGAGATCTCCCCTTTTCCTCCAAACTAATTATACGAAAGCTGTCATAAAGATTTAAAGGGAATATAAAGAAAGTCTAATGAGAGCAATATCGCTGGCGTATTATGGAATGCAAAAAGTGCATCACTCTTTCTGGGTCACCGTTAGTATAGATCCGCACTATACTAATGTCTTTGTAAACAATAATGTTGAACAACCACTATTTTTTGGATTAGCAACACCTTTTCGACCTAAATAAAAGTTGTAATCCTTAAAAAAACAACATTAACAAACCCATAAATACCCTATCTTTCTCCTCCTCGCGTCGTTTTCCTCACTGCTGAGGGTCGTGACTCCCCCGCTGCATCAATTTCACTCGTACGATTTCCCTCCATCTGCTGCGATCCTTAGCTTACCCTATCTTTCTAATGCACTATCATTATTTAAAAAAAATCCTAAAACCTCCACTCAGGTGAATCGCTTAAATAAACTATTCAAAAAAATAGTATTAAAAATTAAGTAAAGGATTTGCTTTCCTTAACACTTTGCTGTCCCGTGAGTCATATGTGACTCAAATGGTGACTCGTTTTATTATTGTCTAGAAATGAATCGTAAGTTGAATCTGAGGAGTAAATTTTTTTAAAATCTGTACGAAGGAACTATGAGTGAGAGGGATGTATGTAGTCTTAGTCCACCACTTGTTTGGAAGCCGTAATAGACCAACATTGTCAGTAACCCATTAATGACCCACTACAGGGTCGGGTCTCCTCTCACAATGAGAGGGATGTAGGCCTTAGTCCACCACGCTGGCCTAATGCGGGTTGGTGGACTTCACATGCCTTTGAGAACATTTTTTTTGAACTCTCAGGCATGCAGGTTTCCTCACGATGTTTTCCTTCACCGTAACAGCAGGTGATAATTATTTAATTTTATAAATCGCACATAACTTTTTTACAAAGTCATTGGTGCGTGCCACTGGGATTCGAACCCCTTAGAATTCGACCTCGATTCGAGGTCGAATTCTAAGCCACTGGGCTATCACCGCTTTTTCACCGACCAACAATAATATATAAATATTGTGCAGTTCCGTCAGTATTACATACACACGTGTCGAATTGGTAACCTCCTTTTTTGAAGTCGGTAAAAATATGAGAATATCCGGAATGATCCCTTAGATTTTTCGAGGCATTCGAAGGATTTTCCAGCACGATACTATTTTCTGCTCTAGTGGAGTTAAGGACTCTCCGAATAAGAGCCAGCCAGCTAGTTATCTCACTAGTAGTGTGACGTAACCTTAAAATCGAGAATTCTTTCATCTCCGCAGCAAAAATGAATAATTAGGCCGGCAGTCCGAACACGATTATGAGATTTAATATTGCTTTCAATCGATTGCTCGGAAATTATTCGATTGCGTTATAAGTCTGTATTTCTGAACAAAATTTTCATTATTAAAAAATGAGTGCGTTGACCTAGGATTCATAGCGCATCGATGGAGCTATAACTCAAAGTCAATAATTTTCTCTTACATAAAAAAAACAAAAAAAAATGCATTTATGCCTTTGACAAAAAGGCCAGATCTTCTATCACTTTCTATAACGTGAGCTTGCATTCACGCCAATTGCCTTTATTCAAACTGGTGTCAGCACCGCAAAACGTTTGCTCGTGGCTCGAACTCAGGATCCTATTAGGACGACCCAAGTGGCGCAGTGGTTAAGACACTGGTGCGCTGCGCGGAAGGTCCTGAGTTCGATTCCCAGCAGAGCAGAGATTTGAATGATGCATTTGAATGTCTGTTTCTGGTCTGTATGTATTGTGTTCTTGTCTTGTGTGTGTCCATGGCACCCACGACACGGGGAATCCTAGTGGGGCTATGAGTGTGAAGCGTTATTTAAATATTAAATATTCCTGTGCACTTCGTACGTATTCAATAATACTTAAAAAATATAAAACTCCACAAACACCAATAACAATACAAAATTTACAAACGTCCTAAATCAACTTCCGTAGTAGTACCTAGTAGTAGGTGCTCTCACCACTTTGAGAGACCTCCAGAGTGGGCATTTAAGCAAATCTGGGTCGTTCCGTCTGCGTTTAGGACTTGTAAAGCTAAAGTGGAAAAAACCTGTCTACTTCGCTTTTACCGCGGCTGGAATAACGTCTTTGAGATCTTCACGTTTTCTTTATGGTTTAAATGAAGCTAACAACGGTATGCTCTGTGTGAAGAGGTCATTGCACTTGTCAATTATACCCACCTTAAATAGTAATTGAGCGGTGATAGCCCAGTGGCTTAGAATTCGACTTCGAATCGAGGGGTCCAGGTTCGAACCCCAATGACTTTGTAAAAAAGTTATGTGCGTGTAAATTTAATATTACCTGCTGTTACGGTGAAGGAAAACATCGTGAGGAAACCCGCATGCCTGAGAGTTCACAAAAAAAATGTTCTCAAAGGCATGTGAAGTCCACCAACCCGCACTAGGCCAGCGTGATGGACTTAGACCTACATCCTTCTCATTGTGAGAGGAGATCCGACCCTGTAGAGAATCATTAATGGGTTACTGACAATTAGGAATTGAAGCGCGCATAGCTTCGCTGCTTGAGTAGAACGTGCCCTCCGAAGCACGGAAGCATTTAAATCGCTACTAGCGGTCACCCATCCAGGTTCTGACCGCGCTCGACGCTGCTCAACTTTTTAAGCCCCGACGCAAAAGAAGGGGTGTTATAAGTTTGACGTGTCTGTCTGTCTGTTTGTCTGTCTGTCTGTTTGTGATTCGGCCGTCGCACCGTAGCTCGCGAACGGATGAAGCGATTTCAATTTAGTTCTTTTTTTTGTATGAAAGGTGAGTTACGGGCGAGTGTTCTTAGACATGCTTGATAAAAATCAGTTGAGTCATTTAAAAGTTGTGGGGGTGAAAGTGGGGAAGAATAACCGAATGTCTGCAAATATAATCGAGTGGGGCCTCAAATGAAAGCGCATCACGTGCACATTACAAAATAATATGTTCAATTAAAATCGGTTGAGCCCTGAAAAAACTCTGGGGGTAAAAGTGGGGAAAATACCCAATATCTGCAAATATAATATTGTGGTGGTTTTTTAAATTTTTAATTTAATATTATTTGAGCAGCGGGACTCATACAGCGGGGCTATGCAAGCAAGGGCACAACCAATAAAAGCATATTGAATAATAATTATGGTCTATTCAACTTCGAATAGTGTATAGAGTCAATCTCGATCTCAAACGGGGAATTGAAATACCCATTCAGGACGATTATGAGAACGTAAATATGCTCCTATATACTTACGAACGTAATTATCCCAGTACCGTATATTAGAAATAGATTTTCAAATAGCATTGCTCTAAATAGCTTATTCATAATGCGCAATCGTTTGCAGACGATACAGCAGCAATAAATTCTCGCATCACATATATTGCATTTCAATTCAGTCCCGCGGTCTCTGAATATTTGCTGAGGTATTCCATATACGTCGTATAGACGTAAAGCTACCAGTGATAATAAATATATCACTAACTTGACTATAAATATTTTACGAGGCGATTTGATTTCGCAATTCCGTTTTAACTGAAATTCCTTTCATTTCAAACCTTCGTAGGTCACTACTGGATATATACTTTCTTTAATGAACATCACTCCATCTAATCCCAAGCCCTCTGAATCGAAGGGATGCTTGCTGCCTCTTTGAGATCATCAGCCAGAAATAGCATGTTCTCGTATTATTTTACGGTTATTGTCTTCTTCAGGTCATTAGTCCACCAAGTCGGAGAATGACCTTCTTCCTTCCTTCCTTCCTTTCAGCCCTTAGTAGTCCACTACTGGACATGGACCTCCCCTAATCGACGCCACTCTGCCCGGTCCTGGGCCCTCTGAATCCAACGGTTCCCCGCTGTCTTCTTCAGGTCATCAGTCTACCAAGTCGGAGACTGACCTTAAGATTAACCAAGACGTGGCCGCCATTAGAAGAACTTTCTTCTCCATCAGTTAACGGTCCTTCTCATACATATTATTATCCAAAGAAACTATAATTGCACTCTCCCATGTCGCTCGAGCACTCACAATAATTCGTCCACAAATTGGCAGAATCAAATACATCCTCTAGAGATCTCGGAAGAACGACCGAACAAAATATGTGTATTAGATATTGGGAGGGAATAAACGAGCGAGATGTACTGATTATTGGGGGCTCTACGCAGAGCTATTGTTGGGTTAAGGGAATATTTCTGTGTATACAATAAATGTGGTAACTATGCAGCGGTGATAGCCCAGTGGGCAGCGGTGATAGCCCAGTGGCTTAGAATTCGACCTCGAGGGGTCCGGGTTCGAATCCCAGTGGCACGCACCAATGACTTTGTAATAAAAATTTTTGTGCGATTTATAAAATTAAATATCACCTGCTGTTACGGTGAAGGAAAACATCGTGAGGAAACCTGCATGCCTGAGAGTTCATAAAAAAAATGTTCTCAAAGGCGTGTAAAGTCCAGCAACCCGCAGTAGGCCAGCGTGGTGGACGGCGGCCTACATCCCTCTCATTGTGAGAGGAGACCCGACCCTGTAGTGGGTCATTAATGGGTACTGACAATGGAAATATAAGATTAGTTGATTTTGTTTGATAGAGAAATATTGCCAGTGCATACTCTGTCAGTCTGAGAGTCAATGAACATGAAATTCCGTTGCCCAACTACTGATAGTTTAGAGAAGTTCCTCCAACTTATTTTCTCATGTTGATAGAATTCCTGCAGGGTTTACCAGTTGTGGTGAAGTAATGAGAGATGACTGCAGCTCATTTTTAACCCCCGATGCAAAAGGTGGTGTTATAAGTTTGACGTGTCTGTCTATCTGTTTATCTGTCTGTCTGTCTACAATGTCTGTGGCACCGTAGCTCGCGAACGGATGAAGCGATTTCAATTAAGTTTTTTTTTGTATGAAAGGTGAGTTACGGCCGAGTGTTCTTAGACATGTTTGATGAAAATCGGTTGAGTCGTTTAAAAGTTGTGGGCGGTGAAAGTGGGGAAGAATAACCGAATGTCTGCAAATATAATCAAGTTCGGTCTCAAATGAAAACGCATCACGTGTACATTACAAAATAAAATGTTCAATAAAAATCGGTTGAGCCCTGAAAAAACTCTAGGGGTAAAAGTGGGGAAAATACACAATATCTGCAAATATATTATTAGGTCGGGTGTTCTTGTTAATTTTTAATTTAATATTTTAACGTTAACATGAATTAATCAACACGATGGGGAGGAAAGGTCCTGGAATGGCGACCACATTTAGGCAAAAGGAGCACTATCTAATCAGCCTACAATCTAGGATTGTGACATTTACCTCAGGTCAAGAAGGCCGAAGTAAGCCGTAGTTTATCAGCGGACCCGAATTCATCACAACACGAACACAATCACATTGAGTGCACGACAACTGATATTCGACGGCGACCTTTTTTAGTTTTAAAGGTCGGAGTTCTCTTGCTCTCTGTCATGTGAATTTGTGTTCTTTTTTCAACTAAAAAATTACTCGCCTCGAAGTTTCAGTAATATCTTTAGTGCTCTGGATTTTTTAATGTATAAAATTAAGAAGAAGCGAAATGGTTTGAATTTGGCACTTTTATTATTCTAATGACCAGTTAGTTCCAATAGCATACCTTGTGTGTAACCTATTAATGACCCACTACAGGGTCGGGTCTCCTCTCACAATGAGAAGGATGTAGGCCCTAATCCTTCACGCAGGCATAATGCAGGTTGGTGGACTTTACTTGCCTTTCGGAACATTATGAAAAACACTCAAGCATGCTGGTTTCCTCGTAATGTTTCCGTCACCGTAGCAATGTTAAATTTTAATACAATTTTGTTCGAACCCGCTGGGTTTCGACCCCAAACTTCTCTAGTAAGATCTCATTCAGACAAAACGTACACTAGGAATAAAAAGCCGACGGAAAAATACTCCTAACACCCTTTAAAATTGAATATGAATGCCGCAGTGAGCAGTAAGTTAATTTAAAATGTTTCACAAGAACTCCTTACGTTTAAAATTTGTACGCTTCCCCACTCCATTTTTCTAATGACAAATTCTTGAAACCTCGCAAATTTGTCGAAAAGACAAATTCAAGTATAATTCTTCTCCGATCCCCATTACAAATTCCATTTCCCCTTGCAGCATCACCGAACGCGTTAATAACGCTATGAGATTGATGTGCCGCCATTAAACGGTTAAATTAGAATAAACCCTGGACTAGAGCATGCAAGCTATTCAGACCGGTTGATCAACGAGCGATTTATCGGTCCATTGCTCGCTGATTTGTGTACGTCACTGTAATTTGTCTTTGATACTGTGCAATGTAACTTGCTTTGTTAAATCATTGAATATGTCGCCGGGAATGTGTGCTACACAATTAAGACTAAAGACGTAACTTAATCGTTATATTCGTGCCAAAGTGTTCTTAGGATTACAGACCAGTTAACATCAGGTGGCTTACATGCTTGTGTGCTATTCATATCCGATAAAAAAATGCTCATTGTCAATTACCCCAGGAGAAACCACTTCGCTGTCCCGTGAGTCACATGTGACTCATACCCATTGTTTAACTATTGTGTCTATTTATTGGACAGGCAAAGTGTTAACATAAATAGAATAACAGCTTACAAACTCAAACAAATGAATTAAGACGCCGGCGGTAAGGCCACCCTAGGCGAGCTACTCGTAGCATGGCGCTACCACCTAAAATACCACCCAATTGTGGACAAAATAATTCGCACTTGTTCCTCGGAGATGTGTCATGTCAGTACCCATTAATGACCCACTACAGGGTCGGGTCTCCTCTCACAATGAGGGGGGATGTAGGCCGCCGTCCACCACGCTGGCCTACTGCGGGTTGGTGGACCTCACATGCCTTTGAGAACATTTTTTTGTGAACTCTCAGGCATGTAGGTTTCTTCACGGTGTTTTCCTTCACCGTAACAGCAGGTGATATTTGATTTGATAAATCGCACATAACATAAAGTCATCGGTGCGCGCCACTGGGATTCGAACCCGGACCCCTCGATTCGAGGTCGAATTCTAAGCCACTGGGCTATCACCGCTTTTATCACCTCGGAGATGTAATTTTTGTTTATTTATTCGACGTTCGCAAATCAGCCGTATAATTTGTTGTATTCAAACATCAATATAATTGCCGCATCATTGGTGAACTCAGCGCTTATTATTGTTTGTGACAGAGGGCCGGACAGGAGTGAAATATATTTAAATTGTCTTCCGCCTTGCTATTTCCATTTGCTTTTATTTTTTGTTTATGGAAAGTCAAAAAAAATTAACGTAATTGATTATAAACATTATTTGAGCGTGAATTTTTTTTACTACCGATAAAAATCACGATCTATTCATAATTACAAGCACGTAATGTACTCGTAGCAGACAGAAAAATATACTTTAAGTCTTTGGGTGTATTCACATCTACCATACTTGAACGGAGCTCTGACTGTGAATTAGGGCGAACTTACATGCGCCAAGAAAAAGTGAAAATCTGCGGGCCAATACTCAAAGAGCCCGCGGAAGATAATTCTTATATTACGCCAAAGTGTTTAATTCTTTTACTCTGCCAATTCGAAAACGCGCAGAGCCGGCATCGATTTGTCTCAGCCAACGAGCGATAGGTTCATTTTTGTTTGACTCGATCTGGTTTTCCAAGCAACGTCTGACAATGCCAGGCCTCACGGTACATAACGGTGTGACCGTCATGAGTCGTGAGCACAGATAATCAGTGGTAGAGATATTTCGACCAATTTCGACCACTTCGACGACTTTCGACCAATGTACAGCAGCCATAGAAACGCGCTAGACACGCGCTAGACGTACACTGACGAACTGTGAACTGATGAACCAATCGCGTAAACCGCAGCGCAGTCCATGTTAAACCGAACAATAAAGATTGCGCTCACGACTCATGCCGACATCGGTATACTCGTATGTCTGACGGGGTCCGACACGTTACGTGCTGATAGATGCGAATAGAGCTTTATTTCAATAAATATCCGAACAGGAGCTATTCTTTTCACAATTGGCAGCGCCGCAAAACAAATGAGGTGTCGTTATTCTTCAGTTGAAGTCGAACGGAGAACGCTAGTTACTGAGCGCGTTGCCGATACATCGATGCATTGCACACAATATATTAAGAGAATCGAGACGTTGCAAAATTGTATATTTTAGACGTTGTAAAGGGCTTTATATATTTTTATGATAAGTCGCTAACAGGCATAAAAGGTATTAGTGGTTACTGTAGTATTTTTAAAATAATTGAGTAAAACGATCATGGAAGCCATCTTATATTAAGTGGTCACTACAGCCCATGGAAACCCATATTCAGCTTCAAATAGATAAGAAATCTCTGAAGCCTGAAGCTATATTCAAGTCATCATGGCGGATGATATAATTTTTTGTGTGGATACTTTATCGGCTAGAAATGCAAATAGCCATTTAAAATTTTATTGTTTTTACTTCTTTAATAGTTGTAAATAACTCCTTTATTTGGCAGACACAAGAGTTAACTGGCAAAGAAATAAACCACCCTTTCCATTTCGAAAGCCAGAAAACAAATACGCATCAACAATTCCTCAGGTGATTCAAAATTTAAACAAGGAACACTACTGCGCGAATTGTTTGAATCGGTTCACCGCGCAGCATTGATATATCGGTATTCTCGGTACATCGCAGCACATCACTATTGCTTGCCACTCCGGTGCGTAATTTGTAACACTGAATCAGGTACCCATTACGTAATTGGATGGAAGGATGCTAGCTTTGCAGCATCTATTATGCGCGATGTTTTATTGTGGTCCATTTTGCTGGTGCATTTTAAGCTAGATAAAGCATTTTTTTTATAATTTCCAAGCATTTTTAAGTTACTAATGTAGGCAGGCAGGCCTGCCTAATACACAAGTAGATATATTGCATGCAACGGTTGCGGGAAAGAGAATAAAAATAACTTTTACTCTTAGTTATAAAAATAAGTGTAAACCCCGCTCAGAGCAAATATTTTTTGTCAATTTTTTTCTGGTCAGGATGCAGGAAATTCTACCGTGGGGCTATAAGTGTGAACCGTTATAAGAAATCTGCATTTTTTTTTTACAAAATTTCCATTTTTAAACTATTTGAATTAAGCATTTTCTAGTATTTGAGGTAGGTACCTACTTCCAGAAAATTCTAGTGTAGCGCGTTATAAAAAATGAGAATTTCCATGTTCTTTAGCGAGCTATTTACACTGTTTTCTAGAACGTTCTAGACTTTCTTTCTTGTAGAATATGGCCGTATTAACCCGCTTCTGGTGCAAAAAATCGATGGAGACGCATTTTCCCTCGGCCAAGGTTCGATATTCTGCGAAAGTAGCACATCTTCTCGGAACATTACCCTCGACAGGATAATGGACTAAGAGGGTACATGTTTTTTTTTTTCCAGCGAGGTAATTTAGTAGAACGACGATATACGGAGGGAAGTAGAGAGGTTTTATTCACTGCAACTCCTAGAAGACTTCATTTAGCCATCTAGATTGTAGCAATAGAGTGCTCCAGTTTCTAATTTTGTTAAAATTCATTTATCTTATATAGGTACTCGTATGTTTCTATTTAAAAAAAACCTTCCTTTTTTAAAGTCCTGGTCTATGAAAACTAAAATAATGATGATAAAGAGTAGTTTAGATTTAGTTTCAAATCGTCCATAGGGCTTACGACGACTGCTACTGTATCGATAACAACCGGGACCGACGCTTACGCGCCCTCCGATGCATGGAAGCGCGCATTATCGCCACTAGCTGTCACCCATCCAGGTACTGACCGCGCCCGACGTTGCTTAACTGTTTCGATCGCTTGCGATCTACTCAAGCCGCGGGGCTATGAGCACTTTAGCAGAAGTCCGTTCTTCGTGTATGCAATTGTCAGGAACCCATTAATGACCCACTACAGGATCGGGTCTCCTCTCACAATGAGAGGGATGTAGGCTGCCGTCCACCACGCTGGCCCAATGCGTGTTCGTAGGCTTCACATACCTTTGAGAACATTTATTTTGAACTCTCAGGTGCAGGTTTCCTCACAATGTTTTCCTTCGCTTTATAAAACGTTTGCTGTTACGACTGTTATGATTTTATAAAACGCACATAACTTTTGAAATATCTAAAGTTATTGGTGCGCGCCACTGGGATTCGAACCCGAACCCCTCGAATTCTAAGCCACTGGGCTATCACCGCTTCGAATACATAAAATATTTTGTACAATCTTCTTACACCGAAAAACAAAGGCAGTAAAGCGGTTCGCCTTCCTATAGTACACTCCGCTACATTACCCTCTTGGGGAAACGCTCCGTATTCGGGGAACGGAAATCTCGTCTTGTGCTACATTTGCCTCATTCATTGGACTTTAGTTACGGAATTAGTGATTTGGGTGATAAAAATAGGTTTGGATTTCCCCCTCCACGCACTCTTAAAAAATTCACCCTGTATAGCGGTCAGCGGTAGTTATTTCCACATCAATCAGTTAAACATTTAAAATGCAACTAAATTTCCTCATCATTTAAATTCACACATGAGTAAACACTATTAATAATATACTATTAACAAACTATAACAAAACCGCAACATTTCGTTTAATTTCTGAATCAAATGATTTGGACGTAATGTTAACATATTTTGTTAACAAATAACAAAGCTGTGAAAATTGAAAAGCATTTTTGTTAAATAAAATAAAGTAAATACAATGTTAGTTGTGGTGTGTACTTAAATAACGAACAAACGTTCACCGCGATGGCGGGTCGCGTCGTGCTAACGTTGTAAAATTTTGGCATAACAGCAGCTGATATTTAATTTTATATAAAATATATTTATTAAGTATTTTTTTTATTCCGCCATCTACTTTATTTATACAACAATTTACATAACTTATAACAAAAAAAAGGAATAGAATAAAAATAAATAAAAATAAAATTTTATAAATAAAATAATGAGTCCAAACCACTGTCCTGCGGCAGGGTACCCAAGATGCTGGCTGCATTCCCCCTTTGGATAGCAATACTTATCCTTTGTCCAAAGAAGGATCCAGCTCTTGGGTCCCCAGTAACGTGATTAAATCGAAAAGATAAGTCTTTAAAAAATGTTCTAGCTTCCGGACCCCACGGATTCTGATGATGATGATGATTCGGATTCTTATGATTATGCTCATCATAAGGATTCATTATTAGGAGATCGTTCTTAGGATAGCCCTAATAGTAGAACCTTAGTATAGTGCATAAAGTATTAATAAAAAGTATGAAGTAAGATCGCTGCCGTTATTGGTCTGCAACCCCGCTGCTCCCCACATCACACCCAGAGTTTCAACTCCAAAAGGCACAAACATGTAGCTCTCACCTAGAACTGCATATTTGCGCCTCTTGGCGCTCTAAGCCGCCTCGGCCGCTGCTCCTGCCCGGGAATCGCCGGAATATGGGGCGGAGCCAGGGTATCCACACAAGCGGCGTCACACACAAGCGACCTGCCTTGCTTCCAAGGTACGAGTGTCATACCATCGGGCCTCTTATTTATTAAGTATTATATAGTAGCAATCATTAGTAACAAGCGGTGATAGCCCAGTGGCTTAGAATTCGACCTCGAATCGAGGGGTCCGGGTTCGAATCTCAGTGGCACGCACCAATGACTCGGTAAAAAATTTATGTGCGCTTTATAAAAATTAAATATCACCTGCTGTTACGGTGAAGGAAAACATCGTGAGGAAACCTGCATGCCTGAGAGTTCAGAAAAAAAAATGTTCTCAAAGGCATGTGAAGTCCACCAACCCGCAGTAGGCCAGCGTGGTGGACGGCGGCCTACATCCTTCTCATTGTGAGAGGAGACCCGACCCTGTAGTGGGTCATTAATGGGTTACTGACATATATGTAGTAGCAAGTTATAAACAAGCTACGGCTCTACTACACAACAAAACAATGTTTCAACAACCACATCCTATATACTCAAATTCACACACAAACACTTGAGTACCTACGTCATATTCAATGTAAGCAACCGTCCGTAAGTTCAAGCTCGAGTTAGTTCACAAGTTATAACTTTTCGGTTACAAGACGGTTTAAGTTACAACCAATCAAACAAGTTAGCAACTCGGGTTGCCAACCTTCGTAGTTATTATGAGTTATAACTCGGTTAGCATCTTTTAATGTTTCGACGTCTCATTCACAGATGCCGATCAATTATATGCCGTATAGGATGCATTGACCGCGGTGTGTCTTTACTAATTCAATTGTACTAGTGTAGAAAAGGCATATTGTATTTTTGTTTGAACGCGGCTATCTTTAAATTATTGTTTTGTGGATGTAATTTCTGTGTGAAGATACATGTCCGGCTTGAGAATTTCATAACAAGCTGCTATTGACATGTTGTTAGACGTGTTTCTTTCTTTATCTTTTTTCATGTCGAAACAGCTCGAGAAATAATTCGGAGAAACGTAAATCTTATTGGTTTATACCAATATCGTTTTCTTTGACGTTGTCGATATTAAGTTACAGCACGCTCACTGGCTCAAAACATGAAATAAGCGTCATTAACACTATTGTTAGTACAAGAAATTAGTTACCTACTAATTTTTCCACAACCTCCAGTCGGACTTTTCACAAAAATTTATAAGTACTGAATGTTAAACATATTATTTTACGTGTGTATAAGTTTTATAATTTCCTTGAGGGATCATAATAAGCGTCCACAGTTTCTGCTCAGCCAAGCGCGGTGAGCGCTAAAGCCGTTTCTTTAGCGGTTTCAGGGTTCCGTGCTCAAAGTGCACTAAGGGTTTTTAACGTTAAAACGTTTAAAGGGAAAAGACTAAGAGGTCTTTCCCCTTTAAACGTTTCGCAAGCGACCGAAAAATTTAAGCAACGTCGGGCGCGGTCAGTACCTGGATTGGTGACCGCTAGTGGCGATAATGCGCGCTTCCGTGCTTCGAAGGGCACGTTAAGCGTCGGTCCTGGTTTTCATCGATACGATAGCAGTCGTTAAACCTTGTCGGAGGCCCCAGGGGTGGTTTGAAACTGGCCACTAGCTCGTTTCTCCGCATCAGCATTGAAGTATCGTGGTGAAATACGTAGGTATGTTCTAGCCCTCCCCGTTGTGAGGAGAGACCCGTTCCCTCACTGTTTTAGGTTATAGCGGATACTTTTGTACTTCACCACACTGCTCCAGTGCGGATCGGTGGATACATAGCTACTCATAACAGATATGATAGCCGTCAGATGGACTATCGGATAACAACTTTTTTCTAACCCATATAAAGACTAATTATAAAAATTTACTTTACTTATTTTTACGATAAGTTAATAACTATCTCCACAAACTTATATAATAACTGATGCAACCATAAAGCTATAAGTGCCCTTACTATTAAAAAAGTATTCAATAAGTGTAATGAACCTCCCGGTTTATGTTACGAGTTGACGCTCTGACGGGTTTAAGTTTTCATTTGCCCGTCCCGGATTTAAGTTCTAAGCTATAGACGTTTAATATGGACGCCTGGCTTTAATTAAATTCTTTAAAATTCTAGCTTGGGATTTCCCGCGGCGTCTGCTTCAATCTTGGTTTTTTGAGTATCTGTGGCCCAATATTGACTGTAGGGTCGGATCTCCACACACACTGAGAAGGGTGACCCTAGGACTTAGGCCACCACGCTGGCCTAATGCGGATTGGTGGACTTCACATACATAAAACATAACGGAAAACTTTAAGGCTTGCAGATTTGCTCACGATGTTTTCTGACAAAAAAAACCCTCGAATCGAGGTTGAATTCTAAGCCACTGGCCTATCCACTAAATTGAAAATTTGTAAAATAGATCTTGTGATGGCTACAAAATAGGTAAGAAAAGAAAAGAAAAGAAAAGAATGCGTTTATTGTTGACTGTTACACGAGAAAGATGTTACAAAAATTATAATAAGTTAAGAACAGTCTACCCTATGCGGGCATACAATAATTATATCTTAAATAATTTTATATTATAATTATGTTAAAATAAGTTATGATCGTTTAGCAGTCCAATTATTTATTTATTTTAATATTTTCCTAATCGAACTCATCGGCTATGCAATGTGCCACCCATTTCTGGGTAAAGAGTGAAAAAGCCGGAGGAAAGAACTCTCGACACAGTTTTAATTTATTAATTTATTTATTTTTGCGCGCGTTACTACATTGTTTTTTAAAGCTGTTTTTTTAAAGCGGTTATCATATTTAAAGCCATAACCTTCGAACGATCATCTTCAAACCTTTTTTTGGAGAAACATATTTTTTCAATAAACGAAGAAAACTTTATAAAATCACGAAATGAAATCCGGAGCAAAACTTCAGTTGATATTCCCGAACGGGGAAAGAATGTGAGCAAGCTTGCCAAGTGCGAACAACTTTAATATACTTCTGCGTGCCTACATAGTGCTGCTACAACCACTCATATCTCTGTGAATGGTATTTTGTGAGAGTATTTTCACGTATTTTTAACACACTTTTTATACTCAGCAGCGAGCAAAGCAGCACACGGGTGACATGATGATATTAATATGAAGTCACGTATTCAATAGTCAGTAATCCATTAATGACCCACTACAGGGTCGGGTCTCCTCTAACAATGAGAGGGATGTAGGCCTTAGTCCCACGCTGGCCTACTGCGGGTTGGTGGACTTCACATGCTTTTGAGAACATTTTTTTTGTGAATTCTCAGGCATGCAGGTTTCCTCACGATGTTTTCCTTCACCGTAACAGCAGGTGATATTTAATTTTATAAATCGCACATAACTTTTTACAAAGCCATTGGTGCGTGCCACTGGGATTCGAAACCGGACCCCTCGATTCGAGGTCGAATTCTAAGCCACTGCGCTATCACCGCTTACGTATTCAATAATAACACCAAATTTAGAGTGCTTACTACCTCAAATCAAAAATCGAAGTTTAATTATAAGTACCTATGGAAATATGGAAAAATGCTTAACTTCGCAAGTGTAAAATAGACCTTGTGATGGCTATGAATTTGGTTGTCTTATTTTCATTTTCAAAAAGTAATATAATATTTTATTAGCGCAAGAAACTGAAATCCGACTTCCGTCATACTTCCATGAAAACTTTATTTACTGAGTAAACATACCTGTACTTTCCCCGTTAAAACTTGGCAAAAACTTTATGAGCCTGGAGGTGATGTTTTTATAAAAGTCCTAACAACAAACTTAGTAAGCAATAAGATTCAGATGATTATAATATTAAAGACTAGCTGACCCAGCAGGCTTCGCTCTGCCAATGAATTTTTTTTCTTTTTTTTATTTTAATTTAATAGCCTATGTTACTCAGGCTGAATGTAACTTTCCAATGGTGAAAGAATTTTTGAAATCGGCCCAGTAGTTTTTGAGTTTATTCGTTACAAACATACAAAAATACAAATGTTCCTCTTTATAATATTAGTATAGATTTAGACAGATGGAGTGATACTATACCAGAGAAAAGAAAAGCGAGACTCAAATATTAGCGTCGTTAATAATAAAAAGAGGCCCAAGCGTTGCAGACATATAAAAAATACAAAGAAAAAACACAAAGAAAAAATTTACATAGTAAGTAGGTACCATACCGTCTGTAAAATTAATTATAACTAAATATTTGTCAGTATTATAATGTCTAACGATATGTATTCATTTGTTTCACTCCATACAAAAATTGGATTTAAAACAAAGAACAAATTTTATGATTGACAGACCTCTATAATTTTTACACTGTGGGTGTGGGTTAACGCGCTACGTCACTTTACAATACGATTCACGTCATTGGCCGCAAACTTTTTTTTGTGCGATTCTTAGCTACATCGGTATACGGTATTGCTAAAACTCAGAATAAGGGTACAGCTTTTCGATAATATTTGAAGAACGTGATCAAAACTTTTGTACAGCAAGTTCAAAGACTATCCACATTGCCGCATGCGTACACTCACTCCCGATACATTCCTTAAGGGAGTTACTAAAACTTCGCCCTATTTCATTGTTAAGGTACTTTCTAAGGGAATTTTATCCTCTTGTAACCTACTTTTCTATTTCTACTGTGATTTTTATACGCAACATTTTCGTTTATATGTTGATCGCTTTGACCTGTACCTACCAAGGTCTTTTCTTCAGAATACTTGTGTTGTGTAAATACATCAGTAATATTGTTTGTCAGAAACCCATTAATGACCCATCTGATCTATGTCTGTCATCTTACTGTAGGTACTAATGCCACCACGTTAACTACACGAAAACTTTCGAAATGGTATTCAATGCACGGGGCACATTTAAGAAAATAAAAAGTTATGAACGACTGACATCAAGAGAAAATCAGGACTAGATCCTAGTATTTTTTCCGCACAAAACTTTCCTTAAACGCCGTTTAACAGAGAAAAGATTGTGAATATAATCAAAATGGGACCAAGATAATTACAGGTCTCCTAGCTTTCCGAGGAAATTAAAATTACCTGCTAATTGGAATGTGCTCTTTAGTAACGACGGCTATTTATTTTAAGTCCAGCTCGGGTTTCCTTTAAGGAACGAGATTTTTTATACTGAAGTGCTAAGGAACGTATTTCACCTGATGCTCAGTGGTAGATTTTATCCTTAAGAGCAAAAGAAAGCTCTTTACCTGATGCTCAGTGATGATTGGAGTTCATAGCAGAAATAACAATTGGACGAAATTTTGCTGTATTATATCGGTAATCGGAGGTGAGCGGTGATAGCCCAGTGGCTTAGAATTCGACATCGAATCGAGGGATCCGGGTTCGAATCCCAGTCTCACGCACCAATGACTTTGTAAAAAAGTTATGTGCGCTTTGTAAAATTAAATATCACCTGCTGTTACGGTGAAAGAAAACATCGTGAGGAAACCTGCATGCCTGAAAGTTCACAAAAAAAATGTTCTCAAAGGTATGTGAAGTCCACCAACCTGCAGTAGGCCAGCGTGGTGGACGGCGGCCTACATCCCTCTCATTACGAGAAGAAGGCGCGACCCTGTAGTGGGTCATTAATGGGTTACTGGCATATCGGTAATCCACAAAATTGCAACCACTTCTAGAGTTGTTAAGTTCTATTTCTTCAATCATGTTTAAGACCGATGAATTAAGAAAAATAATAGATCTACCATTAACCATGAGCTAGAGTAAGCTAGAGAGCTTACACTTTTGAAAACGAAAAATTTACAAAACGAGACTTAATCTTAGTTCTTATAATAATATATGTATGGTACGAGTATGTGTGCAGAAAGTGTGTCGGCATCAAACTCAAACTCGAACTCAAAAGCTTTTATTCATTATCAGGTACAATTTGTGCACACTTAATGAACGTCATACAGATAAATTATTTAGTCTCCATTCATCCGCTTTGATCGCCCCTCAGGCAAAACGTAGACTGGGAGAAAAAAGCGGGCGGAAAAAAACTCCCAGCACTCTTTTAAAAGTAAATAAAACTTAGTCTATACTGCAGTATGACTAGGTCCAATAAAGGAACACACGTGACAGCTATCGTGTGTGTCAATATCGTTCCAATTGCCATCCGCTCACAAATAAATATTGTAACATGGTGTATAGAAATAGCCTAGTGAAGTTATTCAATCCCACGCTTTCTTATCTTCTAAATAGTCCTTAGTTTCATGATAGGCCTTTCGGCACAGCACTGATTTGATAGTTTGTTTAAATTTGTGAAAAGGCAGGGATTTAATCAGGCAGGCATCGATTTCACGCGCCTAAAGAGCTATTGATTGGTTTGATATGTTATTTTTTTGGGGATAGAAAACTTCTCTTCTCAACTTAACTTACTTTATAGTTAACCTGTAAATCATTATTATTTGAATCCTCTTTCACAACTTTTAATTTCTCTTTATGTTTTAAATCATTGTATGCGTGCCTACAATACTTGAATTTTCAAAAAAATCATTTTGTTTAAGTACCTACTGCTTCAAAGACTCAATTACGCATATGCCATAGTTATAAACTCTGATAGAGCCTACGCCAAGTCATGTCTTGAATCATCTTTAGTTCCTAATTCTACCACCTAAAGGACTTACTAAACCTTCCTTTTTTGGAAAAGAAAAGCATACGAAACAAGACTTACTCTCAGATCTCTCTCGTGACGCTATATGCTAGTAGAAGAGCTGAGGCATTTCTAGTGACTGCAACTCAAATACGTAGTTAGAAACTCCAATTTGGAGTTCGGCTCGTTCAAACGAACCCGCACCAACTTCTGTTAGGTGTCTTTTAAAACTTGCTTCTAGAAGTTCTGCGTTTTGTAAGGAGTTCGAGTGGAGCTGACACGTCAGTGGTATATGGTACCTACTGGGAAGTACGATATGTGTGCAGAAAGTTCGTTGGCTCCGGTTTTACGCGTCAATGGAGCCATTAATTGGTTTTATAGGCTATGTTTTCGGGGATTAAAAACTTCTCTTCTTAACTTAACTTACTTTGTAGTTAGCCTGTAAATTATCATTATTTGAATCCTCTTTCAATACTTTTCACTTTTCTGCCCTTCTTTCTGCCTTTTTTGCCCTCCGAAATACGGAAGCGCGCGTTTCGTTGCTTAACTAAGCTAAGCTAAGCTAATCTCACTTCGTTATAGGTATAAAAACCTCTGATAGAGGCTTCTCCAAGTGTCTTGAATCATCATTCGGTCCTAATTCCATTCACGTGGAACTAAGCTCCAGTAGTTCACTAGCTTTTACGATCCTTTTGAGCCATCAATGTACAAATAGGTACGACCTCTGAGCCTCGTCGTTAGAAGGCTTCATTATTAACGTTTATTAATGTTTGCTCGTCCACCAACCCGCAGTAGGCCAGCGTGGTGGACTAAGGCCTACATCCCTCTCATTGTGAGAGGAGACCCGACCCTGTAGTGGGTCATTAATGGGTTACTGACAATGTTTGCTAGTCCCAAGAACACCGTACCTTTTGAAGGACGGTAATTTAATCAAACGCTAAAGACTGGTCCGATATTATGTACTTGCTTTACAAAAATCGTAGTTATACAATTGCAATTCATTATAAACTAATCCACAAACCTAATAAATTTCTTACCTAATGAAAATATGTGACATTTTCCATTTTTCGTAGTCCAGGGAGATAAAATGATGAATTGATTGTTTAATTTTATGTTTAAAATTTTGTTGTAAGCTATTCTTCTTCTTATATGATATAGCGAATAAACAACAAATATCCTAACAGTTCTCTTGGCCACTTGAAAAATATTTCCTTCTAATTCTTCCTATTATTTTTGTTTATTTCTTCTTTGTTTTATTTTATAATGTTTGGGTGTAAGATGAAGTAATTCAAAAGGAAGCTTTTTATTTATTTTATTTCAGGTTCCATTTGTTTTAAGCGATGCAGAACTCACCTTTCTAATACTACTGACAAACATAAAAAATATTACATCATTGGTAAAATAACACCCGTCCATACGATTTGCCATTACCCATACTAATGATGTCTAAAGATGTCAGACGGACATTGAACCGATCCAACCTCAAATACTCTTAGACCGTCATCGTTAATGTTATAATTAACGTTAATTCCTTTACAGGAGGACGAGCGACTGGGTGCGAACATGAATGCGTCGGAGGTACTCCCGCGTGGGTTGAACGACTCCTACTGTAAGTGATTTTAATATTTTATTGCGGGTATTCGCGGTACAAGTTGCCAGCTACCACATAATATATTGCATAGCACTAGTTAGCTACCCTAACTACTACGCCGGAGGTCGTGGGTTCGATTCCCAACGAACTTAACGCGCCCTCCGAAGCACGGAAGCTATAGAAATTTAACTAATTAATATTGTACCCTTAGTCTGAGTTTTAGCAATGCCGAAACGTAATTGCGATACGAAACGAATTGTTTTTTTTCTATAGATTTACGCCCAGCGCCCCTAGCGGATGCAAAAAGTACTACGATTTGCGAGTCCGAGTTACCTTTTGACATTTTCCCGTCCGCTAACAACACAGTGTAACCAAATAGAGGTATTCATGTCTTTAATTCCATACACAAAAATTGAAATTGTAATAATAATTGTGACCGACGGACCTCTATATTTTTCTACACTATGAGCTTCGTTTCGACATTTCGACTCGAACGGCGAAACGTCAGCCACTCTGACATTCTATTTCGATTCCTTGCCTTTTACCATGAAAGCGACTTTTTTATATACATTTATATAGATTAGATTTATATAGATTTTCATATAGATTTATTTTTAATATACATTCAATATGAACATATTCTGCATTTTCATTGGAATAAGAGTTGATATAGTTTACTTCAAAGTCTTTATTTACGTGCACAATGAATGATGAGGGTGCCAATGTGGAGCCTTTTGGTACTCCAAACTTAATAAGACTATTTGATTTACTCAAACACTTTTGGCAAGAATAATTTTACCTTACCGTAGGTCTACTGTACTAGCGAATTGAATACATGTATGGAAATATTCAATACATATGATGTTCGTACCTATTCTGTACAATCGCTGGAATAACAATACGCGACATTTGTATCAAACGCTTTATTGGGTGCACAACGAACGACATGGGTGCCAATATAGCGCCTTGAGACACTCCCAGTTTATTGACATAAGTAGTTTGACTTGCAAAACTTCGAAGCGACAATACTTTCGCATGACACGACAACCTTAATACTACAATTCTTATATACGTACAAATAAACTGTCTGTCTGTCAGTAACTTATTAATGACCCACTACAGGGTCGGGTCTCCTTCTCGTAATGAGAGGGATGTAGGCCTTAGTTCACCACGCTGGACTACTGCGGGTTGGTGGACTTCACATACCTTTGACAGAACATTTTTTGTGAACTCTCAGGCATACAGGTTTCCTCACGATGTTTTCCTTCACCGTAACAGCAGTTGATATTTAATTTTATAAAGCGCACATAAATTTTTTTACAAAGTCATTGGTGCGTGCCACTGGGATTCGAACCCGGACCCCTCGATTCGAGGTCGATTCTAAGCCACTGGGCTATCACTGCTATACAAATAAACACTTAACATAAAACAAGAAGCCAACATAAAAACCGACTAAGTGTGTGTTGGACTCTTATAAAATGGGTTCTGTACTGTGTATTTTTATACTGTATCTTTAAAATTGCTTTAGCTTTAAAATGCACTACACCTACTTTAAACTAGCGGTATAACAAACAATGCATTTTCTGATAATGTCAAATTCAAAACGTTACCATTGTGTAATTAATCTATGCTAATATAAAAAAACTGAAAAGTTTGTTTGTGACCGCTAATCTTAAAAAGAAAAGAAAAGAAAATAATACGTTTATTGTTGACTGTTACATGAGAAAGATGTTACAAAAATTTATAATAAGTTTAGAACAGTCTACCCTAAGCACGCAAAAAATAATTATGTCTTATATAACTAAAACTTAATTTTATATTTCATGGCAATTATTGCTAAATTATATTTATTTATTTATTATTTTGTTCAGCAGTCAAAATTATTAAAGTTAAAAACAAGTCTGTCTCAGTGGCATTCTCTTTAGTAGACAACCCTAAAACCTGATAAAACAAAAACATATTTCACGAGAACTACAAAAATATAATAAAAATGAGACATTTCACGTAAAACATTCAGGGTTGAACTTTTTCCATTAGTTTAGTGTGGACAAGTTTTCCGATACGTTAAACCGTGAACAAATATTGAAAGGAGTATAGTAAATCTTTCTTTACCTTTTTACTTTTTTTTTAGTTCTCCATAAAGTGTTTCTTTTAGACCGGTAATGACATAACGAAACTAAATATGTAGAAATACGATCCCCCCTATATGATCAAAAAGCCATACACAGAACACATTTCATACACTTATGCGAGTAAGTTATAAGCATAATATAATTCATCTTGGCACGTGGCGCTATGTGTGTGTGTTATTTGTACATTACACTTATAAGCGCACTCACACATAGTTCTATTAAAGCATCTACACAACAAATTTGAAATAGACATGCCTTTTCGATTCCATTTTCATTTACCGCAAACCAACAATAAATCCACTCCGGTTTTAAAATGTCAATTTAATGCTTTCACGCAAACCGTTCTTAGTACACGCCTGGCTCTTTCAATAGCCCTATCAATCATAACAAATGGGCTATGCTCATTCGAATGAAAATAGATTAAATGAATTAACGATCTAAAAGGTACCGTCATCAATTTTTGAATTTATTGCCCCAATGTTAGGTTTCAAAAGGTTCCTGTAGACTTTTTCGTGTGATAAATGACGGAACGGTCCGGGTTCTTTGAATGTTGCCAGGCTTCACAAATGTTTCCATTGTCAACTAAAAGATTGAGAGACCGAATGATTAAGGGCTCATTATTGGATAGCCCTACCATAGTTTAGTTACTAAGATGTCCGCTGTCATTGCTTTGAAATGTTAAATTAATGATGTTGCCTGGTAACCAAACTATAGTAAGACTATTCATACGGTACGATACGTATTTGATTGAAACTAGACATACGTACCTTTGTATAAAAGAATAATAATAGAGTATTAAATAATGTATGAAAGACAAAGACAAAACGTTTATTTAGAGTGTTAGATGTTATAAAATATCCGTTCAGTTCGGTTCCCAGTGGCTAATGAGTCTGAATGAACAATGATTTTTATAAATAATGTACATACGTTTTTGATATCGTAATTGTCAGTGTTCACATCGTTATCACAGCGCAGGCGACCAATTCAATTATTACCTTAAAATTACCTACTAAGCCGTGAAGGTAAACGTTGTAAAGAAATCTGATTCTGCGATCTCAACGGCATAATAGTTAGTGGAGGCCGAGAACATAATTAGACTTCGCTTATCCAATTTGGATTGGATAACCACCACCAATATGTACCATTTACGAATACTACTTACCAATAGATTCTAAATACCAATTCTATACACACATCGTGTGAACATGATCCTATCAAGTTCAACGTAATTCATTCATTAAGATCAGCGACCTTCATCCATTAATGAAGGTTCAATATGCTCACACAGTAAATAATTACCTACAGACCCTTACAATTATTACACCCTTTCGTGTTTACCGGAACTTTAATGAAGCGCCGCTTAGCAAAGGACACACACACATAGGACACGTATATTAGATACAGTAGGCTAATTCACACCATCTACACATCTATACAAATAAATAAAATTGGGTGTCTGTTTGTAATATAAAAATAACCGCTTTTTACTAAATGCATACGTATGCATATACGGTACATATTATTACTATAATAAGAAAAATAAAATTTTTGTCTGTCTGTTTGTTACGGCTAATCTCTGGAACGGCTGGACCAATTTTGACGAGACTTTCACTGGCAGATAGCTGATGTAATAAGGAGTAACTTAGGCTCTAAATTTAATTTTAGCATTCTAATAAGAACCGAAGGTAACTGACGTAGGGCCCAGGATCGGGTGGAGTGGCGTCGATTAGGAGAGGCCTATGTCCAGCAGTGGACTACCAAGGGCTGAATGGAAGGAATGAGAGAAAATCATTTCGTTATTCGATTAAATAAAAACTAAACAACATATTATTGTGTTGAAAAGTGTTGAAAAGTGTCACAATAAAAAAGAGCTTTCGCTTGATATATGTATAATTAATTGCAGGAAGATATTTATTTGACTGTTGCCATCATAGGCTGGATTAAAACCTGGATTACCAAAAAGGATACTTTTATCCATTTTTGGACCAACTTCTAAAATAAAAGCGACCGGGGAAACCGCGAGCAAAGTCTAGGTAGCCTTTAAATTCGGAACTATGAAAGCGTGTTGTCGTAGTTTTGTTATCGACAATTTTCCGAAGTAGCTACCAGATTCAATTCCCAGTGTTGAACTCAAAGGTACATTTTTAACATTTGATTTTCCTCCACCGGCTAATTGCTTAAAACTTTCATGATCCCACTTTTAAATGGTTTTTAAAAGCGCTTTCCTTCGGGAGAGAGCTGATAAACTAATTGATGCGGTGTTTTTAGAGGAATATGCACTCAATTGGATAGTTTTAAGTGAGGAAGAAGAGGAAATAGTTTTGTAGAGTGAATTTTCTATTTTTAATGTTATTTTTAATGGGTAATGGGTGGCACCTTGCATAGCCGATGAGTTCGAATAGGTAGAATATTAAAATAAACAAATAATTTGGACTGCTGAACAAAATAATAAATAAATAAATATAATTTAGCAATAATTGCCATGAAATATAAAATTAAGTTTTAGTTATAAGACATAATTATTGTATGCCCGCATAGGGTAGACTGTTCTAAACTTATTATAAATTTTTGTAACATCTTTCTCATGTAACAGTCAACAATAAACGTATTCTTTTCTTTTCTTTTCTTTTATAGAAATTGCGTATCAAACGGGCATGCAGACCACGTAATGATAAATGGTTACTGCAGGTAACGGATACCAAGATCCAACCTCAAATAGAGAAGAAGTCCGTGAGCTTGTATGCGCGTGCTTTGCTACTCATACGACTAAGATGTTCGCCTCAAAAAAAGTATATCCGGCAACCATATCGTACCTCCCCAGCCAAAACACTTCAACATACTTTACGACGGGTAATATACCACCTCGATGTGTGATACTGTAAATTCCCGAAAAGGAATTGCCAGTTACCCATTAATGACCCACTACAGGGTCGGGTCTCCTTCTCGTAATGAGAGGGATGTAGGCCTTAGTCCACCATGCTGGCCTACTGCGGGTTACGCTGGCCTACTGCGGGTTGGTGGACTTCACATGCCTTTGAGAACTTTTTTTTTCTGAACTCTCAGGCATACAGGTTTCCTTCACCGTAACAGCAGGTGATATTTAATTTTATAAAGCGCATATAACTTTTTTACAAAGTCATTCGTGCGTGCCACTGGGATTCGAACCCGGACCCCTCGATTCGAGGTCGAATTCTAAGCCACTAGGCCATCACCGCTATGCGCTATAATTATGATAAAACTAATAAACATTACCAAATTAAAAGTATTATTTTCAAAAATCGATCACATCGTTTCACTGATTTCTCCCTTAAGTTTGAAGTACGTTATTAGTTCCAAAAAGTCCAATGTTTTTTTTAAATGTACCAAGATATAAATAAATTTAAAATTTACTACAACTTTAACCTACTTATAAGGATCCATATGGGAGTTAAAAAAATGCAGCCGTAGTCGATATTGGGAAAGCAAATATTTTTCCATCCTCGTTTTTCCAATACGGACTAATAGCCGTAAACGTTCGATGGAGCTGTAAAACGCTTCAAATCAACGCCAGTCCCAGGAGAAAGCTGATAGAGTAATTGATACGGTCTTTTCACTAGATTCCAATCCGAATCAGATATATATGTCATTGGAAATCGAGCGATAAATTGTAAATCTGTTTGTACCTATTCTGCTTCATTACAAGTTCAGTAACAACTTTAATTTTGGGTTTCCTTCTATAAAAAATAGTCTTAGTGATACATATTCCTATTGAATAAAGCCGAATGAGTGAATTTTGTCATAGCTTCTTCACGGCGTTTAAAGCCTACCACACACGTTCAGTTTCATCTGTACGATAAATTGTGCAGTCGAAATGTACAGATAAGTCATACGTCCCTACAGACCATACACGTTGAAAAATCGTAAAAACTCTACGGTTTTTATCGCACACACGTTTCGATTATCGGTGCTTTAAACGGTACAGTGCGATCGTAACGTTTTCTCGTAACGTGTTTACCGGTCTTAATATTTATCGCGAGTGTAAAGTGACGCAAAGAATTCTTTGAGTAAACCGACTCTAAAATGAAACCTCAGCAGATATCGTTATGAAACCGTTGAGAGGCTACTAGCGTCACATACCTCAGCATTTCTATAAAATCTTCGGATGTGGCCGACTATGAAAGGGAGTTTATTTTTAAAGTGAGTAAATGATTAATGTGAGCGTGATAAAATGTGGAGACTTTTTTCTGAATGAACTTCGCAGATTCCTTTTAATGTTTACCAAAAATGGCTGACCTGAAAACCCACTGCACGCTGTCAGGGTGACGGATAGGTACCCTGAAGTTATAAACCCCTGATGGATCAAATAAGACGTAAAGAGGCCAGAGAATTGGAGTAGAAAATCCCAAGCGACTACCATAAATATTAATCACCACCCCACCCTATTCACAAGAAAAGAACTTTTATATAAGACGCCTATAAATGTATACCTAAAAAGGTAAATGTGGTATGATCAAAAGCTCTGTAAAATCTTAAACTAACCCATATTCGTGCAAATAAACGTTTTGTCTTTGTCTTCGTGTATAAAGTTTGATGTTCCAAAAATGCAGCGTTTATTTGACAATTAAACTGTTTGCCAGAATTTTTTCAGACCAAAATCTGAGGCTTTCGAAAAGTTAGCAGTAAGTCAGCTTACTGTTTAATCTTCTCGAAATCCGAGCGTGAAATATCGCTCCAAATATCACAACGGTCGCAATTAGTTCTCGTTCGGGAGAAGTTTATTGTTACACTGAATTTTGTTCATTTGGTGGATATTTGCAGTATTTATGTTTATGTAATATATATAGTATTTATGTATATGTAATATATATATTTATGTAATATGCAGCAGTGATAGCCCAGTGGCTTAGAATTCGACCTCGAATCGAGGTAAGGTAAGGGGTCCGGGTTCGAATCCCAGTGGCACGCACCAATGACTTTGTAATAAAAGTTATGTGCGATTTATGAAATTAAATATCACCTGCTGTTACGGTGAAGGAAAACATCGTGAGGAAACCTGCATGCCTAAGTTCACAAAAAAAAGTTTTAAAAGGCATGTGAAGTCCACCAACCCGCCAGCGTGGTGGACGGCGGCCTACATCCTTCTCATTGTGAGAGGAGACCCGACCCTGTAGTGGGTCATTAATGGGTACTGACATGTATATAAGGGAAATTTATCCTAAATAGGTGAATCTGAAAGCAAAAACAAATGTTTTTGTGAGTTTTGTGATTTGTGACAGTGTGCAGGGGTGAGACATGTAGAATTTCTTCCACAATTTCCAAAAACAATAAACAAACCGAGGACATCTGACTTGATAACACACAATACATTGACAGGCGGGTTGCCTCAATATCAGTTTAGAAATTCACTTACTAGTGAGGATTGCCCCACTTGTAAGTGAATTTCTAAACTGACACTGGGATCTTTATCTATAAGCGTGAAATATCACTTGAAATATCACTACTGTCACAATTAGTTTCTCGTTCAGGAACAGTTTATTGTTACATTGAATTATGTTAAGAGGCGCACCAGACAAATGGGCTTGACATATGGCGACTTGGCATTTAGGTAGTTATTAACTGGGGATTATTTGTTGTGTGTTTGAGTTCGTAAGTCATACCTATTTTAATTTAGTATAGTGCAGTGTAAGTAAGAGTCAGACGTGAAGACAGACTTGGATGAAAAGGCCCAGAATAAAGTAGAATTATATTTATTAGGGAGGTCTTTGTTCCGTAGTGATATCGATGGGTTAAAGAAGAAAAACTCTGCAATAAAGTTCTCTTCAATTACAATCAATCCATTTACAGGCATCGTTATAGTGTCATTGTTTTTAAAAGTAATGGTTTAATACTCTTAAAAATATTGAAAAGTAACTGAATTTGCTGAGCTCTGAGGAATTCTGGTAGACCAGTTTTGTAGGCATATGCAACCGATAATTACAGACGAAGGTCCAGTATCCTCTCACTCATGAGAAGGATGAAGGCTTTAGTCCACCACGCTGGCTTTATGCTAGTCGGTGAACTTCAAATGCCTTTGAGAATATTATGGATACTCTCAGACATGCGGCTTGTCAGTAACCAATTTATTGTCGGATATACCTTCGCCAAACTATATCGCAATCTGACACCCACTGATCCTTTATCGTCAGTAGTGTGTTCGAGGCTCGAGCCCGCATTCAATTATACCAGACACCCGATAAGTAACGCTTGATACAAACCCAACGGCTGTTACAATAGTTTGTTAAAAATTAATAATTACAAGTTGTAATTGTTACAAATTATATCGCAAACTGACACCCACTGATCCTTTATCGTCACTTGTGTGTTCGAGGCTCGAGCCCGCATTCAATTATACCAGACACCCGATAAGTAACGCTATATACAAACCCAACGGCATCACCTAGCCTGGTGGGAGACCTCCTCTAGCCAAAAGTGGTTCTAATTTCTCTCAAGAACCAATTCTTCAGTCAACACAAAAAAAACCAGTCACGAAGTCTATGAAGTTTTATGGTTTTTATGAGATTATGATAAAAGGAATAAATCGCCAGGCTCAGCTCAGAATATTTTTAGTTTAAATCAGAAATGTCCAATAGTATGTTTTAAGCTTAAATTTCCGACAACTTACGAATGTTCCAGAAACTAAACTTTGTTAATTGTTAGCACAAAGCGTCGTAAATAAGTTGAACAAGCGGATAGTAACCCTATCCGCCATCCCTATCCCATGCTTGAGTAATAGGTACATTTATTTAATAATTTAAACAATTATTTAACAGGAAATTACGAACAAGTATATAACCTACTGGAAAAATTGTGGATAACACCGAGTTATTTTCACGTTTCACGAGTGGGATTACTACGGTTATAATTTTCAGAAAATATAAGTTCTAATTAAAATAAAGTTTTCAAACCCAAAATTCTATCCCTGAAATGGCTTCCAATTATAAATTAATTCTGATGTCACTAACGGAAAAATCTCCCACAGAACGTAAAATTTCAAGAGTTAAAAACGTCATTATTTATATTCTCAAAATTTAAAATCTGACCTACATTCTATGAAATGCACATTTTGAGTTTGAATTTTAAACAAGAGTCCGTAAGTAACCGAATATTCCCAGTGAGAAAATTCAAAAATATTTCTCGTCTAGAATAACGTTATCTGATATTCTATTGTTTTCAGCTGTAGAGTTCTATCTGAGACATTAAAATTTTAATACAATGTCAATGATCAAGGGACTTCTGACATTAATTATTCATTTCTATTGGAGTCTTATTTGAAGAGATTAAAGTTTATTGTTCACATTTGTGGGAAAACATCGCGAGGGAACTAGCATTCCTAAGAGCCATTTAGGAAAGAACTTCTTGTTTTCTTTAATCTACGCTAAAATCACCTAAAATCGTTATATTTAACCGACTTCAAAAAAGAGGGAGGTTATATTATGTTCGAGTGTATATTTTACCAACTAATTTTGAACCGATATTCGAAATTCTTTTTTAATCATACCCTGGTTAAATTGGTCCCATATTTTTCTGATGTAAGGTGGATTCCAAGTTGCATTACCTACTCTGCGCCATAGAATAGAATGCCGAAACAATGGCCCAGCAATTCAATTTTGCTGCAAAGTCAAAGGACAATCGGTCGAATCGTCGATGTTTCGCCGAATCGGCGATTGAGACCGAATGAATGGTTTCCTTGTTACAGATTTAGCTATCGTGTGCATTATTCATAACTTTATGCCAAAGAATTTTGTATGTCAAGATGGAGTGTCACGATATCAAAAATGGCAAAAGTTTTAAGTGGCTGTTATTTTGGCAGAAACTGCTGTTTTATGACTTTTTAGTAATGTTTAACCTCTGGACAACTTATTTTTCCCAAGTATTAAAGTTATTAATTTCCAAGTAATTCCAAGTAATCCCAAGTATTAATTTATTTAAATAATAAGTATTTAAATTTCCGAATCAGTTACGTTGATTTTAATTACGATATGTCGAAGACTATGCCTTCCTGTTACCTGTTGCAGTTATGAAGAAAATACCGTGAGAACATCAGAGAACTTCTCTTGTAATAATAACCCATGTGTTAGAATAATCTAGCACCAGTGATTATTACTAGCCGTTTGGCCCTAATAGTTAATTATTAACGAAATTGACTTTTATAATTTGGCATCACAGAAAAAATATTACGACATATTTTTTGCGCTGCATATAAAAGCAAGCAGGCCCATGAAACAAAACCACACAATACAACACCAGTAATTCAATTTCGCTGCATAGTCAAAAGGCAAAGGTGAAATAGTCGATATATCATGGCCCGGTCGATTGAGGCCGAATGAATTATTCCTTCGTTAGATTGCTGCCTCTCAGACGTATAAATGTAAACCACGGCTGTATTTTTAAAAGCTATGTTTGTATATTATGTTTTTATCTAGGTTTGGGTCTTATCTTGCCACTGAATTTAAAGCAGTAACCCTTTCTTTGGTTTGAATACAATGCCCGATTATCTTAGTGACGTCATTCCAAATCCAATATGGCAGCCAGCTCAAGATGGCGGACTAGTTAATTTTTGTGGATTCCCGCGATATGCTTATAGAAAGGATTTGGTGCGATTATGAAAACGGAATTACTTTTTAAGGAAAAGTTTTATTAAACATTTATAATTATTTATTATTTAAGAGTTTCATCTCTTTTCATTTCGTTCGAGAGTTAATTTTTTACTGTTTTAGATTTTTAACTTCTTCCATTTCGTTCGATGCCTTGGAAAGAGACAGAAAATAAAATCAGCGGGAGACACAGCGGAGATTCAGATATCTGTGTTCAACTCTTTTAGGTCCCACTTGGAGCTTGGAGCACACTCCACCACGGTGCTCCAATGCAGATAGTTGGAGGAACGAGCTAGTGACCAACAATCCTGCAACAAGATTTAAATACTTTTATCATACATATAACATTTTATACAGTTACTCATTCTATGATGTTTTTTTAACGCTTCACACTCATAGCCCCACACTAGGATTCCCTGTCGTGGGCGCCATGGACACACACAAGACAAGAACACAACACACCCAGACCAGAAACAGAAATTCAAACTCATCATTCAAATACTCTGCTCGAACCCAGGACCTTCCGCGCAGCGCACCCGTGTCTCAACCACTACGCCATTCAGGTCGTCGTAATAATTTTATCATACAAAATAACATATAATTTATGACGTTACATTCAAATGAATCAGTTCTAATTTACTCCATACGTAATTAGAAGCATTTCTCTACAAACGGAGTTCAAAAGGCAGACGGATACATACGATGGATATTATTTTATGTAGACACATTAAAAGCTCCATTTAAATAATACTCGCAATGGCTATGAGAGAGAATTCATACATTCATCTAAACAACTTCGTAATAATAGGAGTACATTAGACAGTCGTTGTACAAAAATACAAACAAACATCCAATCCATTAGGCTTTCGCTCTTGACATTGAGAGTTCTAAGCGATTCAGTTTAGATGTATATTCTATATATCGAACTAGACGTTGCCCGCGGCTTCGTCCGAGTGTATTTTAGAACTTGGTCTAAGTTGGAGGGATGAAAGGTATCCAATATAATAATCCGGGTTATAAACTACGTGTGTACCAAATTTCATCCAAATCTGTTCAGCCGTTTTTGCGTGAAAGAGTAACAAACATCCATCCATCCATCCAGCTATCCATGTACCTCACAAATTTACTCGTTTGTAAAAAAAGTTCACAAAAAACCTGTTCTCTGAGGCATGTGAAGTCATTTGGCCAGCGTGGTGGACTAAAGCCTACATCCCTCATTGTGTGAGGCGACCCGACCCTGCAGTGGGTCCTTAATGGGTTACAGATAAATATATCAACAAACGTGCAAATACAATAAAGTACAGATGCATGAAGATAGAACCGTTCCTAAAAGCGCTATTTGCTTATAAAGTGCACTTAGCTCAACCAAAATTGGCTCCCATTTAAATCTTGCGTTTATCTTTGAAATACAAGCGCTTAATTACTACGAAGTCTGCTAAGAAGTTGATGGAACTTGACATCCCCAAGATAGGTAGCTACCTTTATGAACAAGAATTGCTTTTGTAGCAGTTAGCATTTATAATTAGAATAGAAAAGGAAACCGTGTATTCCATAGCTTTTAACGCGTACACGTTTGTAGACGTTTGTAGTCCAGTAACCCATTAATTACCCACTACAGGGTCGGGTCTCCTTCTCGTAATGAGAGGGATGTAGGCCTTAGTCCACCACGCTGGCCTACTGCGGGTTGGTGGACTTCACATACCTTTGAGATTTTTTTTTTGTGAACTCTCAGACATGTAGGTTTCCTCACGATGTTTTCCTTCACCGTAACAGCAGGTGATATTTAATTTTATAAAGCGCACATACCTTTTTTACAAAGTCATTGGAGCGTGCCCCTGGGATTCGAACCCGGACTCCTCGATTCGAGGTCGAATTCTAAGCCACTGGGCTATCACCGCTATTGTAGTGCAGTTGACGTTTGTAGACGTTCTACGAATGACGCAACGATGAAGTATAAAAAAGGAATTAAAAGAAATAAAGAAAGAAGTGAGCAAAACATACACAATCTTTTTTTGGGTTTAGATATATAATGATTCTGCAGTCAATTGCTACCGATGCAACTCCATTGTTTTATAAAAGCACTCAAACAGAAGCAGAAATAACCACAAGACTATCAACCTACTTACAGGTAGTCACCATCGCTCTAAGAGTATATTGATATATTATGTATTGGTCAATTTCAAAGATCCCAATTCTGCCACTCATGGTATGGACAGCACGGTGGAACTCACGCGCTCTGACGAATAGAGCTTTTAACCAAAGATTTTTAAAATACGCCATGGTGAAGTGTATAATAATAAAAGGGTATTAAGACCTATGTCAAAAAGCTTTTTATATGAATTCGTAAGTCATAAAAACCCATAAAAAATTGGAAAAAAATTTTTGCAAACAAATATTATGTAAAAAAAAGACTTTTCAATTTAAATTTCAAAAATCCCCGCGAGAACACGGTCTCGGCCGTCTCGGCGCTGCCGCCATGCTTGTGACGGTAAAGGAAGAAAGTTTTACTCCATTGTTTATTTACACTGCTAATGACGTCACGCCGATAGCTTTCATGGCGTATAGCGTTTTTGACATTTGAAAAACAGATTAACAAACCTGAATTTTAAAATTGAAATAATAAATGTATAGGTACTACATTTTTTAGAACAGAAATCACCATTTTTCACTTGATTTTAACAAAATCTATCAATATTACATAATTTTGGATTTTTCCTTGCATGGTGCGAAATACCCTATTATACAATGTTGTATATTCAACATGGTAATTGTATAATCTGTAACGCTGTAACGCTCGAAGTTGGCAACACTGTCCCTACCTTTTTCCTCTTCCGTTTCGATAACGATCGTAATGGTGCGTAGCTCTCAAATTATTAACTAATTAATAAAACACAATGCAAGTTAAAACGCAAACAAGTTTCATTTATACAACCCACAACTACCAGACAACAGTATCAAAAAAGAGGATACCAAACTAAGGTGTATTTGTTATGGCGGAAACTGCTGTTATAAATGTCACATATTCCCAAAAGTCATAGTATATTCATTACAAGCTTTTATTTAACCTACAATACACGTATGTTTGTCCGGATGGAATTTGGCAACTGAATTTTGAATCAGTGATATTCAATCGATTGAACTGAATTTTGGTATACTTACACGCTTATTTTGGACAGTTTCTCTAGTATAGTATTTTAGCAGCGTGGTGGAGTATGCTCTACGCCTCTGTGTTGTGGGGAGAGACCTGATCCCAATAAACGGCCAATAAAGGGTTGCAGCCCAGTATCACTCTGTCTGGTCATAATAATAATATGATCACTTTGACTTTTATATAAAAGTCTTACGCTTTTACCCCCTTGCCTCTATACTTCATATGCTTTGTTATGGTTATTGGATCTGTCAACACTCTTTCAGCCAAGGTACAATCAAGGTACAGGTACAGTCTCAAAATCTACAAAAATACACAGTTTAAAAGCAAACATTGCAATCCAGCTAACATTTCTCTTACATTTTCGATTTTGATTTATAGTCCTTCCAACGCAGCGCAGCGTCCGTTCGACCTCTCCCAACTTGCTTTTAACTTTTATAGTTTTATACTCACTTGACGCAGACAAATCGATAGACACGATAAGTGTGTTACGTACTAGTTCATACTTTTACTCACACTTCATGTGAAAAAAACACTTTCCAGTTTTTCCAGCAGCCCCTTAAAGCACTTCTTTCAAATACGCTTTTATTAACTTTGTTCGTATGTTAGTATATTATTTTTTTATTATTAGCTTCGATCGTATAATAGTGCTCGTTTGAACACGATTTTGACATATTTAAAAACGTCGAATCAATTAGAAACTTTCCATACTTATCAAGGACCAATAACAATGCGAGAATTAAAAAATGAAAAATAAATAATATTTTTAAAAAATGAACACTTTTATACAATCAAAACAAAAGAATTATTTAAATTAAGATTGCAGCCAGTGTTAAATAATATGGATATTATGAATGTAATTCGGCAACATTAACGACAAAATGAAATAATCGTGATCAGTCTGAGTAGTTTACCGTCTGCCTCTTAACCCGTCGTAATGCAACGTGTTCATTGTGTTGTGTTTTGGCTGGGGAGAATAGGTTTTTTCTTTATTTGAGGTCGCGTGTGGATTGACATGACCCACCACAGTGACTACTTAATATTAGGTGACCTACATGCCCGTTTGCTTCTCAATTACTATAAAAACATATTTTGAACCAACCAATTTTTATTTCAGTTCATTTCTTTTCGGTTTTCCATTTTGATTAATGACATTCTAATCCAGCGTCTGTTCGAACTAGTGCAAGTTCTTTTTAAAATTTTGCTTTCAATTGACATGGACAAATTGATAAACGAGTACGTTTCACTGATGCCTGTTTTATATTGGATACTAGCTGTAACCGCGCCTTCGTCCGTGTAGAATTCTAAAACAAAAATAGCCTAAGTTACTCCTTATTACATCAGCTATCTGCCAGTGAAAGTCCCGTCAAAATCGGTCAAGCCGTTCCAAAGATTAGCCGGAACAAATAGACCGACAGACAGACAAACAAAAAGTCTACCATTTATTTATGATACTTCCAAATAATCCGAATCCCGAATTACTCTTTAACTTCTAGTTATTTCAAGAACATTTTATTTGGTAGGTCTGCTTTATAACTCTTCAGCCTTAATTTGTGCTCCTCTGTCGTTTCAGAATTAAATTTTATAACGCTTCAACATTAATTAACAAGCTTAGACTTGTTATTAATTGTCGACGATATAATGCCTAGGCCGATATTATTTTGAGGCCTAACAATACCTTTAGAAAATATGAGAAAATTTTCGACGAAATTCGAAATTAACTAAATAAGCAAAATTACTTAAGCCTACTTGGCCTTGTTTATAAATTAGTTTTGTTGCTTCATTATCTGAAACCTAGCTCAGGAAATAGTATCCGCTGGATTTACTATCGTATTTTCTGGGAACAAAATGATAATTCAAGCATTTAATCCTTTACCAACAAAATTAACAAACCCAGAGTTACTCAGAAGGCAATCGTCGGTACTTCTGTACGTGACAGAGTCAGAAATGATGAAATTCATAGAGGAACTAAGGACCGACATAGCTCTCGAAGTTTGCAAATTAAAGTGGCAATGGGCTGGCCACATCGTTCGCAGGACTGACAACCGATGGGGAAAAAAGGTCCTTAACTTAGACAAGAAGCATAGGCCGCCCTTCGACCGATTGGACTGAAGACCTGAAGAAGACAACGGGAAACCGTTGAATTCAGAGAGCGCAAGACCGAGTGGAGTGGCATCGATTAGGAAGGCCCATGTCCAGCAGTGGCAAGGGCTGAAAGGATGTGCAGTGGCATGGCAGTGGCAAGGGCTGAAAGGAAATAAATCATTTCTTGTATCAACACGTCATTTCCTTCACCCGAACCTGAGACACTGTATTCCGCACGTCGCGACTCCGTCATGTGGAGACTGTCTAATGTTTGAATGTTCCTTATAGTATAAGGCATTCTAGCTCCTACACCATTTTATTTTCTACTTCAGCTAGTAGAAAATAAAATACGGCATACTTTGTTCTGCTTAATATAGAAATTTCTACTAATTTCTTTTCAGATTGTCTCACCTTACAAACCTTCCTTGGATTTATTTGAATATATCAAAACGAAAATGGACCAAATCGGTCCAGCCGTTCTCGAGTTTTAGCGAGACTAACGAACAGCGATTCATTTTTTTGATAAAAAGAAGATACCTAATCTATTAGACGTAAGTCCCAGCAATCCAAGTACTTTGACGAAGTTTTGTCCTCCACAGATGAAGTCACCTACCCGCCCACGTCGGAGTGGTTCGACCCGAACTGCTCGTGGGTGGACGCGGTGTCGTGGGGCTGCAACGTCACCAACGCGACGGTCGGCAACTCGACCTCCACTGACGTCACGTCGCTCGTCCTCATGGCGGTCACCTCCGTCGTGCTGGCGCTCATCATCTTGGCTACTATCGTCGGTAAGTGCAGCTTCTGCTTCTGCCATTCTGTAACTGATGCCAGACTTCCTCCAACTGAACCCTGGCATGTTACGCCACTGGTCAAGAGATGGCGCCACGGGTAACCCAAATCACGCTATCGATGTTTTCTACATTGTTGACATATAGTTATACAAAACTCCGTGATGACGTAAAACACGGCCTTCTGCTCCTAATGGGAGATTTCCCTTTGTCAAAACTCCACGGTGTTTCGCACGACGCGTGGCTGTCCGAACCCAGGTACACTTCTCGGAATAAGTTGCATGAACAGAAAAATAATGTTCAATGAATTTAATTATTTATTTGTCATGACCAAATTTATTATTATTGTTCCTTATTATTGATTCGATGGTATCTGTATAAAATATGTGTGATTTAACATCCACATAATATGCATCTGGTACTGTAACCATATTGCTGACTAAAATCAATAAATACTTTCTACTACATCTTTCAACTGTTCCTTTTAAGACGTAAAGTAAACCAGTGTCCCCAATAATATGACACTGGTCGTAACTTTTACGACGCAAAACTTAGTATGACCGAAAACATTTTCTCTGGGTCATTAATTATTCGACGAAGTTTTTATTTTTGTTCTTTCCAAGTTACTTTGTACGGTTTAGAGTAGCTAATACGCAATTTGGTAAATTGGGCGATCGCGTGCTTATTATCATCTTCAGTGGTAAATGACTAATAAGTGTTGGAAAGAAATCCCATAAATGACACGGTAATAGCCGAGGAAGAGTTATGACTATTGTTCTCGATTTGTCAAATTTTTGGGTTGTTTGTATTGGGGTTGTTATCATATTAATGGCTAATGAATGAAGGAGAGCAGTGTTATCAAAAAGTATTTCGTGGTTCTCTAAGGTATGTGAAGTCCACCAACCCGCAGTAGGCCAGCGTGGTGGACGGCGGCCTACATCCCTCTCATTGTGAGAGGAGACCCGGCCCTGTTGTGGGTCATTACTGGGTTACTGACATTATTATTATTTATAGGTAGCCTTAATTTGTTGACCAGGTTTTGTTACATTTTCAAGACATTTTCTAAAACACTTGTCACAAATTCCCAAAGGTATTATGTTACCGATAGATAGACACACTCAGAGTAGATTAAAGTCATCTGATTTAGCATCAAAAGTCTCCGAAAACATCGCAATAAAGATGAGTCGACTTTCACAAAATTAAGAGATTGAATTAGACTATCCGTCAGCCTTTGTGGTCTGTTCACATTGTACTACTCAGCCAGGTGTAGACAACTGTAAGATTTAAACAACGTTAAACTGGTATTGTCAACAGTGGAGATTCCAAATATGTAAAGAATTTGATGCATTTTTGTTGCTACCAGTAATTAGTGGTATCAAAACCATTTTTGTCACATTGCCATTTCAAAAAATAAGAACAATGGGTACCAATTCGACATCGAAGCAGCCTTGTTATATTATAACGCGATAGAATGAAATTGAAAAAAGGCAGGAATTTGATACTTTTTTGTTGCTAATTTAGGTTAGATTGAAACAAATTTGTAGCCCTAAACATTACAAACTACCAAAATGGTGGTTTAAATTATGTTTCTAGTAGGCACACCTTCTAAACCCATTCAAAACATAAGCTATAGTTATCAAATCTAATACAACAAAGATTCTTTGCCTTTTAATATCTACGCTTAGACTATTTTGAAACGTCTTAACATATCGTTGAAGCCTAAAGTGGCGCAGTAATTATGACGCTGGTGCGCTGCGCAGAGGGTCCTGGGTTCGATTCCCAGATACCTATAATGTGAATTATTGCTGTTGCTGGCCAAGTGTGTTTGTGTCTTGCCGTGTGTCCACAGCACCCCCGACACAGATAATCCTAGTGTGGGGCCATGAGAGTGAAGCGTAGTGTTATTATACGTACTGAAAGTCGCAAGCGTTATTTGAACGAGGCCCTAGGCACGATTATGGGTATTGGCCGAAAGTCAAAGTCTTAATTGATTGTGAATGTTTTTATTATGACAAAATAACTCTTTAATAGTTACTGTACACAACAATCTGAAATTATCTTATCTTATAATTTATCAACTCACTTTTAAATAAGAAAAACCGGCGATGTACTAACCTTAAACTCATCCAACGTATAGCACAAATAACTCTCAGTTTATATATTGCTCGTGCTTCGACGAGAGCTAGCAACTGACTGCCCGTTGCCTTCCCGCAGAGCCATCGGCCGGTTGCAAACGAACGAGCGAATGTTATACGTTGACGAATGAATATCATTCACTCACTCACTCAGATTTCAAACTTGAGTCAATTGAACGTCTTTTATTCGTAAAAGGGACTTTAAATTAATAGTTATGCTTACAATTTTAATCATAAATATGTTATAATTAATAGCTACGCTTACAGCTCGGCCATCCTGTTAGAGCAAGTCCCGTCGCTCTAAGAAAAATAGAAATTTAATTTGGGTACTTAATGTAAAATTCGTTCATACCAAATAAATGAAAAAAAAAGTCTTACTTAGTTATTGCAACGCAAGAGGAAAATAACTTATTTACTTACTTTTTAAGCAAAACTATGATTTATTTATTTAGCTTTAAAATTCTTAACATTTCTTTACCGTTTTCAACTACAACTTAGCGTAATTATTTATTCTTATTCGATTACTGAATTAAATCTTTTAAATCATAAATGATTAATAAATTAAATAAACAACTAATTCTGTATCTACTAGCTATTAATTTCATTTTATTTATGGATACATTTTAACAGTAATTGTAAAATACAAAATAAAATTCAAAAAAAAATGTATATATATAATCATTAATATTTTCGAGTAAGTAGGGACTATTTATGATAGAAGACAATACCTATATATAAATCAACATTAATTATTTTATAGTGGTATTAACCTATTCACCGATTTGATTTTCTTCTGCATCAGATTCTGAACTACTTTCATAATTTTTATCAAAACTAAGCCAAGGCTTCATTTTGTCAATCGCAATTATGTTTTCATAGCGTCGACTGCCACTTTTCCGCGTGAGCGGTGTATCTTCGATAACATAGCGATCGTTTGGGAGTACTTTTACTATCCTGTAGGGGCCTTGAAATTTAACTGTCAATTTCTTAGATTTTCCATCATTTGGTACTTCTCTTCTTACGCTTACTAGATCTCCTACGGTATATACTTTACCCTTTAAGCGTTTAGCATCAAAATTTTCTTTATCTTTAGCTTGCTGGTCATTAATGCGGTCTATTGCTTCTTGCCTAACTTCACTTAAGTCTTCCACGGGTACTTTGTTGATAGTTTCGTTTATAACTTCATTCAATATATTTTCTGAACTACTTTTTATTCTGAACCCAAACAGCAATTCTGATGGGCTTTTACCAGTAACTTTGTGCACTGTGGTATTAAGGCCTATTTGAATATCCGACACGTATTCGTCCCAACTCCTGTCATCTTTACCGTGGCATTTCGTTGATAACGCGTCGAGGATGGTCCTGTTGAACCGCTCCACCTGGCCATTTGCCCGAGGTGTTGAGACAGCATTCAAAATATGCTTAATACCCAGTTTTTGCGTAAATTGTCGAAATTGGTGACTCGTAAATGAGGTTCCTTGATCGGTTATTAGCCTAGTAGGGGTTCCAAAATAGCTTACGTGTTCTTTAAACACTTTGATGGTCGTGACGGTCTTGGTATTTCTGACAGGAGTGATATTTATAAACTTTGTAAATGCGTCAATTATTACTAAAAGATAAGTATTACCCTTACTGCTCTTTACGAATGGACCTAAATGGTCACAGTGAATAGTGTGAAAAGGTATGTCAGTCTTAGGTATGGGATGTAGTTCTCCGTGCTGTTTACCTGTATTACCCTTATGATGGGCGCACTCGAGACAAGACCTGACATACTTCTTCACAAAGCGCCTCATTTTGGGAAACCAAAAGGATTGTCGAATACGACTGAGAGTTTTATCGAAACCAAAATGCCCAATATCATCGTGGTTCATTTTTACAACTTGCCACCTAACACCTTTTGGCACGACCCAAAGGATTTCACTACCATCTCCTTCTTGAATTTTGTAGACTTTTCCGTTTTTTAATTTATAGTTTTTGATTATTTCAGCGATGTTGTCGGATTCAGGGTCGCTTAAGATTTGTTTTATACGTGAGATTTCCTCATCGTTTGACTGCACAGTTGATATCCAATCCTCTATATTAGTCGTGAGAACGTCTAAAACGTGATCCTCCGATTGAGCATTGCCAGTTGGTTGCCTACTAAGGGCATCAACGTGTGACATACGACTACCCGCTCGATACTCTATATCACAGTCGAATTCCTGCAGCTGCACCCACCAACGTGCTATGCGCGGAATTAGGTCTCGTTTAGTTAGGGTGGTCCGGAGAGCATTGCAGTCTGTGTAAATTTTAAAAGGGATTCCAAGTAGATAGACCCGAAACCTATTTAAAGATGCAACCACTGCAAGAGTTTCTAGTTCGAAAGAATGAAACCTTTGCTCATTCGGGGTGGTCTTTCGACTAAAATAAGACACCGGTCTTAGTAGTCCTTGATCGCATTTTTGCAAAAGGATACCCGCTACACCATGTTTACTGGCATCAGTATGCAACTGTGTTTCGCGGTTAGGATCGTAAAGTGAGAGAACAGGTCTTGAAACGAGAGTTTCTTTGAGAGAGTTAAAAGCACCATCATGCTCTTTGGCCCACTTCCACTCACAGTTCTTCCTCAAAAGGTCAGTCAATGGCTTCGCCTTAATGGAAAAATCACGGACGAACCTTCTGAAAAAGCTCGCTAAACCAATGAATTGTCTAAGCTCATGATGGTTCCTTGGCACCGGAAATTTAGCTACCGCTTCAGTTTTCCGAGCACCAGGTTTAATACCGTCTGAACTTATTTCGAACCCCAAAAAGTCGATATTATTGAAAAAGAAGTTACACTTCGGTAGTTTAAGAGTTAGCCCCCCTTCACTCAATAGTTTCAAAACCTGTTCGAGCCTAGTTAAGCCCTCTTCAAACGACCGGGCAGGAATCAAGACATCGTCCATATAGACCAACGCAAATTGCTTCGCTGTAGATAATATTTTATTCATGGTTCTTTGAAATACGGACGGCGCATTTACCAGACCAAACGGCATGCGTGTATATTGGTATTGTCCATCTGGTGTAATGAAAGCAGTTTTATCCTGTGATGACTCCGAAATAGGGATTTGATAGTACCCCGATGCCAAATCCAATGAAATAAAAAACTTGTTGCCGGATAACTGGTCAAGTTGATCCTCTACTCGTGGAAGAGGATAGTGGTCTTTCTTTGTACGCCTATTGAGGGCACGATAATCTACGCACAATCTCTTTTCCCCCGTCTTCTTCTTGACTAGTACGATGGGGCTAGCATAGGGCGAGGAAGATTCTTTAACAATACCAGCTTCTAACATTTCGTCGACCATGCTGCGAACCAACGCTCTTTCTGAAATAGACATTCTATAAGGTCTGTAGACAACGGGGTCATTGCTTTCTAGTTCTATTACCATTTCGGTTGCATTTGTTAAACCTAGATCCTTGAGATTACTTGAAAAACAATCCTTATATTTACTCAGCAACTGCATTAACCGTGAGCGTTGCTCTTCGGTAATGTCGGGGCCTAGATGCAATGTGCCGTCTGCTAGAGCATCATCCAAAGAAACGCTAAGTACATCTTTAGCGGAGTCTACCGAAATACAACGAGTAAGAAGATCATCAGTTTTAAACTTTATTTCTACCTCGCTCATGTTAAGAATAAGGACTTTACCTAAGCCTGATTTTAAATTATACTCGCCCGGAAACAGATAGTAATCGTAGCCTAAAGAACCTCTAATGGAACCACTTACATAGACGCTACCTGTGTAACTACATTTAGTTTCAATGGGAACTAGACAGATTTGTTGTGGTGATATAGCAACGTCTTCATTTATATATAAAAATAACCTGCCTGTGTCGCATTTTTCAAAAATTACCCTACTGGGAGTCTTTACAATAGTAATGTTTGGCAATTCGGTAAAAGTATGTCCTAAAAGAACCGGATATTTGAGCACCTGATCTTCTACTACCAATAATTCTACTCCTTCTACTATCCCCTGAACAGTAACATCCGCTCTAGTCTTACCTAATGGTTTTACAAGGTGACCACCTATTCCTCTCATTGTTGGCAATTCTTCTACGTTAATTGACAGACCCAATTCAGTAGCTTCTCGTTCCCTTATCAACGTGCATTGGCTTCCTAAGTCAACGTAACATAAAAGTGGTTTGCCGTTGATGAGAATTTCAATGACGTACTTTTTGTTAGAGTCTTCGGAAGTATTGATCTCCAAAACTTGTTTTTCCACACCAGTCACGGGTCCCGCCTGATTTTTATTCGAATTATTGTCTTTACTCGACCAGCAGTGCAGCTCTTGGTGTCCTAACTTACCACATAAATTGCACTTTGACATTTGTTTACGGCATTTAAAGCTTTTGTGACCTTCTTCATTGCAGTTATGACAGACGATTCGAATTGTTTGGTCTTGTTTTCGAATGTACGGTGTATGCCCCGACTGCCTTCTATCGTGCCGCTGTCTATCCTTCATCTCTTCTCTTCCTCTCGCTGTTCCTACTCTGACTGTCTTAAGATATTTAAGCAAGTCTTCAGGTTCTTGAAATCGCGCTGCCTGGGCACCAACTCGAACGGCGCGATCCTCAATACCATGGAGCAGACAATCGACCGCTTTTCGTCCTGTAATCTGACATCTATTTAGCAGGTTTATCTTCTCATAATAATAACTCTCAAAAGAATCACCAAATTTCACCTTTTTAGCAAGCATTGTTGTTAAAAGTTCGGCATAATCATCTCGGCAAGGGAATGATTCCATCATTTTCTTTTTCCATTCCGCCCAGGAGAAAAGAACAGAGGGGAGTCCCTGGTACCATGCTTTAGCTACTCCCGTAAGTTTAGGTAATGCGAAATGTATCGTTTCTCGTTCGTCCCATCCGTAGATTCCAGCACACTCCTCTACTTTTGTAAGCCACGTTAAAATAGTTTGATCCTTGGCCATTGGGTCAAATTCGGGCACGACATTAGCCATGGAAAGTTTTGAGCTAGAATGGCCTTTAACATCTTTTAAGATATCTAAGAATTTACTTAGTATATTATGTGAAGAATTCAAATCGGTATTTAGACTAGCATTGGATCTACGTTTACAATCACCGTCACTAAAGTTACTATTAATTCTACGAGAAGATCGAGAACATAACCTCTTACGTTTAGCATGCAAAAATTGGTCCTCGCCTGAATCGCTGCTAAGGGAACTAGCCCTGGCAGGACGGCTTCTCCTGTTATCACTGCTACAGTTACCTTCATCATAACCATTACGCAAATACCGATGCGAAGATGCATTGACGCGGGGACGTTTCCCCATTTGCTCCCCACTCCGGCTTCTGGACCTACTCAATCTCACATGGGTGTTACGACTCGAGCCTGCCTCGCAGCTCCCACCCGCTCCCTTATTTAGATTGCAGTTGGTTAAGTGCTTGCGGCTTTGCCTCATATCGAGACTCCCTTCCGCTTCTTCACCTATATTTAAACGAGACAAGTGCTTGCGGCTTTGCCTCACATCGAGACTCCCTTCCGCTCCCTCACTTGCGTTACGAATTTGCAGGTGCTTGCGGCTTTGCCTCACATTGAGACTCCCTTCCGCTCCCTCACCTACATTAAAGCGAGACAAGTGCTTGCGGCTTTGCCTCACATTGAGACTCCCTTCCGCTCCCTCACTTGTGTCGTTACCTAGCGAGTGCTTGCGGCTTTGCCTCATATTGAGACTCCCTTCCGCTCCCTCACTCGCATTACGATAGGACAAGTGCTTGCGGCTTTGCCGTATGCAACGACTCCCTTCCGCTCCCTCACTTGCCATAGAACAAGAGAGATGCTTACGGCTTTGCCTCTCGAGGCTCCCTGCCACATCACCCATACCTCTCGATAGAGCGTCACCTGACCCAGCACTCTCATCACCGGCCTCAAGCAATTCCGGTTCCAGCCAGATAACTTCACCCTCCTCCCCAACGCTACCACTCTGCGGCTCATCGTGTACGGGTGTCCCAAATTGATTAGCCTCCATAACTGAAACTCAACGAAAATAATCAATGATACTGGTAACCACCATTTAATAATTAAGTCCCAACTCTTAGAACCACTCAGTTTACGTCGCACTTATAATTTGAATAATTTTTTTTTTTTTTTTTTTTTTTTTTTTACCGACAGAATGTTACAACACTATAACTTTTAATAAGTACCACAAAGAATGAACTCCATGTTCGTAAATTCAAAATTCCTTGTCTTCAAAAATTTCACAACATATTCATCATTCAACACTGTTCACCAAAAGTTATACGCACATGTTCACGAAATACCCTAGACTTAATTTCAGACAAAGGGTAACACATTACCAATGTACACTGTCTTCACTTTCAATTACCAACCTACACTGTTTTCACTTCACATAATAATATATCCAAATAAGTTCATAATAAAATAAAAACATTCACGTGGCCTATAATTGCGGTCTCTATTTACCCCCAAAATTGCGGGAGCATTAATATGTTAGAATAAACAACCATTAAATTTCGAAATAAACATAAACTAACGGTAGAAACAGTTTCCTTCGTTATATTCTGTTATTGTAGGTGTATCTATAAAGAAACTGAATTCGGGCCGCTTAATAATCCGTGATTAAGAGAGAGAAGAAAAAAAATAGAAAAAAAAGGAAAGAGAATTTCGTGGTTGCGCAAAAATAAAATAACTTGGGGGTAGGATGACGAATAAAACAAAATTCGCCAATCCCACTTCTGAGTTGAAAGTCGCAAGCGTTATTTGAACGAGGCCCTAGGCACGATTATGGGTATTGGCCGAAAGTCAAAGTCTTAATTGATTGTGAATGTTTTTATTATGACAAAATAACTCTTTAATAGTTACTGTACACAACAATCTGAAATTATCTTATCTTATAATTTATCAACTCACTTTTAAATAAGAAAAACCGGCGATGTACTAACCTTAAACTCATCCAACGTATAGCACAAATAACTCTCAGTTTATATATTGCTCGTGCTTCGACGAGAGCTAGCAACTGACTGCCCGTTGCCTTCCCGCAGAGCCATCGGCCGGTTGCAAACGAACGAGCGAATGTTATACGTTGACGAATGAATATCATTCACTCACTCACTCAGATTTCAAACTTGAGTCAATTGAACGTCTTTTATTCGTAAAAGGGACTTTAAATTAATAGTTATGCTTACAATTTTAATCATAAATATGTTATAATTAATAGCTACGCTTACAGTACCAATGATACCACAGTGTGAACAGACCTTAAGGGTTGAGGAAAAAACAGGTTTAGTTACCTGGCTCAGCACCTTAATTTAGACGATAGAAGAGAACAGCTTTCAAACGGAAAGGCATGAAATGGACGAGCAACGTTTATTATCATGACCACGCTGCCCTAAATCCTCACATTTTCATTTCAGACGAGACTAGCTGACTTGCATACTTCGCTCTGTCAATAAGACTTTCATATATTTTTTAAGAAGAACATTAAAAAGTAGCTTATGACACTCGCCAATCAGTCAAGTATCTCCATTCAAAACATAATACAAATCCGCCGAGCTGTTTCGACGTAAAAGAAGAACAAACAAACGCGATAAAAAAAACTTGAGACATTCTCCAGCCAGTCAGGTCCATCAATACAGAAAAAATCACTTTAATCTATCGATCTTTTTTCTATGACCGCAGAAAAATATGAAAACAAACACTTTTCCGCAGTAAAGACACATACACATACATCACACACACACACATACACACACACCCTCACGCATCTTTCTTATGTTCTTATTATGTTGTTTGTGGTGAGAGGATAAAGAAATTGCATAGCTATAACGATACCGGTGTATAACGAAAGCGGTGATAGCCCAGTGGCTTAGAATTCGACCTCGAATCGAGGGGTCCGGGTTCGAATCCCAGTGGTACGCACCAATGACTTTGTAAAAAAGTTATGTGCGATTTATAAAATTAAATATCACCTGCTGTTACGGTGAAAGAAAACATCGTGAGGAAACCTGCATTCCTGAGAGTTCACAAAAAAAAATGCTCTCAAACGCATGTGAAGTCCACCAACCCGCAGTAGGCCAGCGTGGTGGACTAAGGCCTACATCCCTCTCATTGTGAGAGGAGACCCGACCCTGTAGTGGGTCATTAATGGGTTAGTGACAATAACGATACCGCGATGGACTAACGTATGTATCTTTAACCGAAATACATACGAGTATACCTATATCAAACTGAATGTTAACAAAGCAAAAAAAACGTTTACTCTAAATTCAAATTCAAATTTAAATTTATTTGCGCGTAATTGTCAATTCAAATCGAATGGTTAAAAAAACAAAAAGTTAAGTGATATTGTTTTCATTTCAATACGTCAACATTGTTTTAGTGGAATCATTAGTGATTACTTCTCAGTAGCCCATTAATGACCCACTACAGGGTCGAGTCTCCTCTCACAATGAGAGGGATGTAGGCCGCCGTCCACCACGCTGACCTACTGCGGGTTGGTGGACTTCACATGGACCTTGAGAACATTTTTTTTGTGAACTCTCAGGTATGCAGGTTTCCTCGGTGTTTTCCTTCGCCGTAACGAAGCCGTAACCACGGGTGATATTTAATTTTATAAAGGGCAGTATAACTTTTTTTTACAAAGTGATTGGTGCGTGCCACTGGGATTCGAACCTAACCCCTCGATTCGAGGTCGAATTCTAAGCCACTGGGCTGTCACCGCTTTTTGATATTTAGGGGGTTAAAACACGAAAGGGCAGATTCGAATTAGTGTTCAATGCTCAGTGTAATTTTGATTGCACATTGTATTCGCAATCGTATATGAATGATCTAATGGGCTATGGGCGTTAATTCGCCACTTACGCCTAAAATACGTTTCGATTGCTTGGAAAATGCGTTCGTTAATGTTTTACTGTGATTTAGGCGAGATAAAGAGCTATGTCAGTTAAAATGCTCATGAACATGGATGAAGGATAGATAGATGATTTGTTTGAAAACATTATTTGGATATCAAAACTCATATTATCTTTGGATTTTTGTTACAGAAAAATAAAATATAATCTGCTTATCGAAAGTAATCTGCTTTGTTATTCTTTTTCCACAATTTAATTTGTTTTTATTTTATTTATTAAATTACAAATTAAAATCTTCACCAAGAATTTTCACATCGGCCGGCTGTACCAGGACGCCCAACTATTTTCACGGAAAAGAAATAGGTAACGAGTTCGGAAAGGAAAACCGTTTACCTTTTGTCCGAAATACTGATGAACTCTCGCGTTTGTCACTACACTCGTTTTCAAAAAGTTCCTGTGAATTTCACGCTGGTTTTTCATCTAGAAAAACGCAGACGGATAGAGTGAAACGAAAATTCTAACTCACTACTGCTAGCTTTTGGTTGACAATTCTCTAGGTGTCAAAATTGATTATTTCATGTGTTTTTTTTGTATTTTTTTCGGGTTTAATAAAACAATACTTTTTGATTGTGCCTTCATTACTTACCCATTGATTTAACTATGACAATGTTCTCGTTTATCCATAAAAAAATTGTGAAAATTATTTGAATTCTTTGAAATCGAGTTTTTGCTCTTTATTTATATTTATAAAATATGTAAATGTTAACGAATATAATAATCATGTGTGTTTATGTGAGTGTCTGTGTATTAAAACGAAAATACACCCTCATATTTATTTTTAAATTAAAATCTTAGCAAAACAAACATAAAAATGCTAAATCCCGCTCATTCAAGTTTCGTTCCCCACAATTTACATGCAAACTAATAAAGTAAACCTGTCGAAAACAGGAGGCAATTTCGCGTGTGTTTTTTGTAATCTAATATGAATTTCAGATTTGGCCGCATAAAGCTGACGAGCATCCAAATTGTTAGTGTTTACGTATTGCGGGGTAAAACTAAAACAAGCTTCCATATTAGCGCAGCTTGATAGTTTCGGAGCTTGATGGCTTATGTTTGATAGCTTTGGGGCGTTTGGAATAGGGGTGTTCGGTCAATTTAGACATATAATTAGTAATCAAATAAGAAAAACTCCGACAGAGCCAAATTTCCGTAAAGACCTTGGATTCACCATTACTAATAAAGTGCGAAAAGACCCTACCGATCCCATGTGTGCTACGACAGTTGTCAGTACCCATTAATGACGTACAGGACTGTAGTGGGTACAGGGTCGGGTCTCCTCTCACAATGAGAGGGATGTAGGCCGCCGTCCACCACGCTGGCCTATTGCGGATTGGTGGACTTCACATGCCTTTGAGAACATTTTTTTTAATGAACTCTCAGGCATGCAGGTTTCCTCACGATGTTTTCCTTCGCCGTAACAGCAGGTGATATTTAATTTTATTAATCGCACATAACTTTTATTACAAAGTCATTGGTGCGTGCCACTGGGATTCGAACCCGGACCCCTCGATTCGAGGTCGAATTCTAAGCCACCGAGCTATCACCGCTGCTTCAAAAACATTGTGGTTAGGTTTCGGGAATTCTTAGCCACAGGCCGATACCATTGCAATATTAATCCTTCCCCTGCGGTTAGCTGAGAAATGTTAAATTTTAGTTAACAATTCTAAACACACTTAAAAACAATCGAAGCTTTTAAAGGGCTTCTTATTACTTATTGTATCGCATACCAAAACTCAATAAATCTCTATAAATTGTATAGATATCTGAAACGGACATCGAATAGTATTGCCGTGAAAGCTGAGCTGTGTTTTTCCAAAAAAACCCGTGTTTTGATTCGAAAAGCTAAAAGTTGACAGATATATTCGCATTCGTGTCCATTTTTGCGCGGTCAGTTGTTATACATTTCGATGTTTTGTTAGAGTGCAGAAACGTGACACTATTGAACGTTATTTAGTAGTTAGTTTCTGCTTCTGACACATTTTACATTAAAATTTCTGCAACTTGGCTGTAACCCTTTTGATGGCCCACTATTGGGCGGGTCTCTTTACACAATAGGGATAGGACTGGAGCATACTTAACCACGCTGCTCCAATGCGGATTGGTGGAGATTGGTTTTATTGATTAGTAAATTATTTTAGATTTTAGTTTTTGATCCTTATAGAAAGTACTGTAATTTTCTTTCGCATTGGAGCAGAGTGGTGGAATATGCTACAGCCTTCCCCTGTTGTGGGCGAGATCCATGCCCAACAGTGGGCAATAAAAGAGTTGCAGCCAATCAAAAAAATTGATTTCGAAATAGACTGGATTCATGGACTTCATGGACTGAGAAAAAATTAAAATTAAAAACTATTCTTTCTATCCTACTTACACTTGCCGAAAACTTGAGAACAATTTTCATTATACAAATTATTATGTAAATGTTGTCTGTTCTGCTTGTTTATATCAATTAAAACTTCCGCAAAAACACCCAATTTTCGTAATTCACGACACAAACTTTGCCCATTAATTGCAATTAGGGATGGACGCCTCGACAAGGCAATATTATTTATTTGTATTTCGGTATATTCGATAGTTTTTAAGCACCTTCCTTGAACTGATATTAGTTTACTGGTGAATTTAAATGTAGTTATTAGTACTGATGCTCTCAAGATTGAGAAAATTGAATTGAATTTATAATCTCATCTCTGAGAGTCCTAATTCCAAGTTACAATAATAACCTCTCAATCATCTGATACATAGGTAATTATCTATGTTACAGACTTACAAGTACATCCTACATGGCTATTTTTCTACTGGTATTGAAGTTCTTAGTTATAAACACAAATAACTGAATGAACACAAACAAAATGAATGAACTCCGATGGCAGCCAAATTTAAAATTTGACATTGTGAACTTAAAAATCGAATCGCAAAACTTGATGCGCATAAAACTATATGCGCATAAAAATACGACGACGACGTTGAATAGAGAAGCCTTAAGTTAAATCGAGTGTAGTTTCCTATTCGATTACTCGGTATAATTATGCCTCGTCCCATCCCTACTAGCAGTCACTCGTCCGCCAAATTCCACGGAAAAAAATTCGTCCCTTAAAAATACCGAAACCCGGAAGAGGATCTTTTCTTAATGACAAAAGTTAATTAAGCCCCGATGAATAATCATTGGAGATAATTAAATTCTTTGATCGCCGGTCCGGGTAAGCGGCCACAAATGGGCACCGATTAAAACAATGGCAACCATTTTTCTGACACTTGGCTGAAAAAGTTGGGATCGATTGCCATTTAAAAAAATTTTTTAGTAATTTGTTACGACTTTGTAAATAAATAATAAACAACGCTTCACACTCATAGCCCCACACTAGGATTCCCTGTATCGTGGGTGCCATGGACACACACAAGACAATAACAACACACCCAAACCAGAAACAGAAATTCAAATTCATCATTAAAATCTCTGCTCTACTGGGAATCGAACCCAGGACCCTCCGTGCAGTGCACCGGTGTCTTAACCACTTGGGTCGTTATACATTAAAATTTGAACACTTAGACTTACAAGAATAGTAAAGTCCCACCATAGTAACGTACCCGCCATAGTAACCATAGTAACGTACCCACCATAGTAACCATAGTAACAAGAGCCTCTTTTTTTTATTTATTTTTTTAGTTGAGCTCACTTTTACTTTTTCCCTATAGTAGGTATCTCTCTGTCAAGTGTTTGCCTACGAAATAGAATAAACAACACTTAACTTGAGAATTCCCTTTTGCGATTTAATATAAAGTGCTCTTCTACGGTAGGGTGCTTACAATTGTAATTCACTTGGAGCTCAAGTATCCATTAAATACAATTAAATAAATATGAAAGGCAGCATTGTAATACAATTTACTTAAGTCCTGCTTTCTTCTATAACACATAATTATTTTACAGGCAAGATCCCAAATCATTGTAAAAAATGTAACCTTAAAATAATATTTTTTTTCTGGCAATTTGATAAGTAAGTACCTAATAGGGTATTACGGCCTATGTCAAAAAGCTTTTTATATGAATTCGTAAGTCATAAAAACCCATAACAATTGGAAAAAAAAAATGGCAAACAAATATTATGTAAAAAAAGACTTTTCAGTTTAAATTTCAAAAATCCCCGCGAAAACACGGTCTCGGCCGTCTCGGCACTGCCGCCATGCTTGTGACGTCACTCGCAGTGTAAACAATACATGTCAGTAAAGGAAGAAAGTTATACTCCATTGTTTATTTACACTGCTTATGACGTCACGCCGATAGCTTGCTTGGCGTATAGCGTTTTCGACATTTGAAAAACAGATTAAAAACCTGAATTTTAAAATTGAAATAATAAATGTATACTACATTTTTTAGAACAGAAATCACCATTTTTCACTTGCTTTTAACAAAATCTATCAATATTACATAATTTTGGATTTTTCCTTGCATGTTGCGAAATACCCTATTGTGCACCAAACCAACTCATGTTTACGTCTGGTTGGTTCTTAAAAGTAAACTTATGCGGTGGCATAAAGGATACCCCTTTATGACTTGATGATGCAGTAATAACTGTAGGGGAAAGAAGGGTATTCATAACTATCTTGTGATTGCAAAATCTCAAGAAACATTAACTGTTTCCTTCAAAGTCTTCAAACCCTTAACCAGCCAGACTCACTCTTAACCATTTTTTGCAGCGCTCTAATTCGTGATGCCTCGGTTTTGTCTTCAAGATCAATAGCCTTCACAGCTACAGTAAAGAAAATTCGGTCATTTTCCTATTTGGCAGGATTTGTTGGAAGAGAAATTTTTTTGAAAGAACATTTTTCAAGTGATTCTCGGCTGTTTGAAAAAGCTAATTGGAGCAGTTAAAGATGATGACCACATTTTTTTTCCTTTTTACATCGCATCTGTATAATACTTATTTGTGAAAGAGGCTGTGAAGTTACGTCCATTTTTAAGCTAATTACTTTACGGGGCATGAAAGAAAAGTCCATTCAGACATATAATTAAATTGTTGAGCTACCAATTGCAGAGTTCGTTTGTGCTTGCTAATCTCAGTAACGGCTCGACCTAATTGAATGCAATTTGTACTGTTTTATAGAGAATAACTATAAGCAATACATAGGCTAGGTATATAAAAAAATGGGGATCCCTATGAAAACCCCATCGAATTAATAACTTAGGTAGAAGTAGCTTGTATAGATAATAGAATAAGGGCAGGGCGACGCCAGCAGAGTTTGACTAGTTTATAATATTAGTATCGATGCTACCGTCATCACACAATCAACGTCTTCAACATGAGTTGCATTCCACACCCAATCCTAATAAGTACGGTCCTATACCCTAATTTTATGCGGACCCTCGAAGATCTTCTGTATGTGGCCTCCATACTGAACGAAACGTAAGCAATTCAAACTTTTCTTTCATTTCAACAGATCCTTTGAACAATGGAGATTAAATTATGGGCACTTTTGCCCTTGGTTATGAAAATTAGAAATGGTTTAAATTAATTTAAAAGATCAGTTCTGTTTTGGTAGAAGAAATAGCCCTTATTCATCAGATAGGTAGAATTTATAACCTGACTATCCGTTTAACTGAATCCGAGGGTAATTTAAGTTATACGAGTATTTATATTGCTTTGCAACAATCCGCATACGTGGAACTTGGAACGTTTTGGTATGGACCCACCACCCTCCTTATCTCCAGGTAGGTATATACGAGTACCATTACAATTTATTCCAATAGTACACGAAACGTGTTTCGCCCCATGTGGACAATTATACAACGGTTGGTTGTCGAGTCCACATCACATGGTGATGCTCTGTTTTGGGGTGTGACTTAAAAATGTCTTAAAATAAGAAATAAAATTAAAATAATTACATGAAAGAATCTATCTAGCAGGTTGTCAAATTAATACCGGTAGGTATAGCAATTCGTCCGGATCAGACGTTAATCATTTATCGCAATTTAATCCAACGAAAGGCTAGTAGGAATTCTGCAAGCGAAACCCATATCCTAATATCTCGCCATACCGACCCTCCTCAAAACCCCTACGGAATGCGGCCTCCATACAAATTCACATACTCGAAACTTTTTTACATTTCACGGACCCTTCTGCTTAGAGCGCGAGGTTAATTTAAAGAGTGAAAATCTCATTAAACTCTGATATTTTTATAATTAAGCAGGCTGTGCATGGAGTAATAATGAGCGTTTGTTTTGAATATAACCATGGAGTGTAATTTTTTCGCATAGGGTAAAGCCGGGATAGATGCCGCAGACGAATAGATGCCTACTTTCGTAAAATCTATTTTCTCAAAGCCGCGACAAAGAATTCATAGTCTAAATAAGAAGTGTAAATACCATGTCTTTGAGACATCTATGTTCGATCGATACATATTTATGTGTATATATTTCTTTTTTCATTTTTATATCTCTTAATTATTTCCTTTACCGTTGTTCTAAATATAAATATAATAAAGTTTAAAATAAATAAATCTTATTTTCATTATTTTTTGTGTTATATTTTATTTTATAAATATCATACTTTTAATTTTTTTATATTAGTGTTTGCATGTTAAAGTGCAAGTAATTATTTACATCGTTTAAATCGAGAAGGCCATTTCAGTATTGGTGCATCTATACCGCTTTTACCCTAATATGTGCTCATATTATAATCGCATATGTAGGCAGCTGTATGATGCTTGAATGGATTTAATTGTCATCCCCTGTATAAGAAGTGCATTAAGAACTGAATATTGAAAGAAAGCTAATTGCAACAACTCTTTTGCTTCTGTTATTTTTTTAATTATTCAGATTTTCATAGCCTACTTCGTTTGAAATAAAAGGAATAAACATTGTCTCTTTGTGCACTTGTTTTGTATTAAGCTTTTAAGGTTTTACGGGTTAATTTGTTAAAATAAGGTTGCTTTTATCATTATTTGTAAATCTTAATCCCTGTTTATTAAGCGCAAGTCAACTCAGCAGCCCAGTGGCTAAGAAGTCGACTTCCTAATGGAGGCGTCCTGGTTTGGATCCCAGTGGCACACACCTATGACTGTTTCTTAAAATTTATGTGAACTTTATAAGATTATCACCTGCTGTAAGGGAACAAAAAAGTTCGTGAAGAAACTTGCATGTACACCAACCCGCCTTGACCAGCATGGTGGATAAAAGCCTACAAACTTCTCATCGTGAAAGAAGACATTACCCGGCAATGGGTCACTAATGGGGGCACTGTATCACAGAAGAGAGAGGCCTAGGGAATACCTACTGTACGAAGAGTTTTTAATTCCAATTACGTTTTTATTTTTACTCTTCCAAGCAACAAAATTAATTACAACATCGAGGCACTCTACTCAGTGTTATTGCAACATTATGCAGGGTCTAATCTCAAATTCCATCCCAACTCTAGGGCCCAGCAACCTACATACAAAATTCAACGCACGCACAAACTTTTTACATTTGCACTCTTCACGTGGTAATAATGAAGTTTAGGATTACATTAGACCCACTTCCCCCAGTCGGTTATTTTCTGGCTGTTTTTGAGCGAGATATACGAAAAATGTTAGGTCTGTCTAACTGCAGGTCATTAGTGACTAATGAACCTGGTTACGGGAGGGTCTCCACTTATCATTGGAAGTGTATGTCCCGTAGTTCACCACAGTTACCTATTTTAGGCACGTGCAAATAAAAAACAAAGGCTATTTAAAAACCATTACCAAAACACAAATTTTTCGTGCACATTGAAGCTTTTAGCTTTATATTACGTTCGAGTTTGTTCGGCCTTAACTTTCACACAATCAGTGCTGAACATAAAAATAATATGAATAGGTATACGTTATTATTGTTTTACACGCAAGGTTACACACACCTATGGCTTTCACAACAATACTTACAGATATACATTGAAGGTGAAGTTTTTAAAAATATTTTTTGTAAAACTTATACATGCCATATTATTATATAACGACCTACGTGTCGACTACGTACGACTCTACGCGGAGGGTCCGGGATTCGATTCCCAGCTGAGCAGACATTTGAATGATAAGTTTCTCCCAGACCGGGTGTGTTTTTGTACATTGTTCTATGTGTATTATAATTGTTTCTACGGCACCCTCTCTGTCTCTCTCTCTCATTTATCTTCTTTATGATAAATGAAAAAACAAAATACAGTGTATATAATTAATCTAACCAATTCATCAGATGGAATAATTCAGGTTATTGTTGATAAAATTAGTATTTTCCCGTGTAAATGCGAACATGCGAACTAACTAAGTAAATTGGTTTTATACTTTTGCGTGCTAATAACAGGGGAAATAAGACCTAATAATTTCCGTTTATCGTGCTTTACACAATTACTCATGAAGTGGTAACATTTGCATTTTTATTAGGAATTAATGTGTTTATAAGTGACGGCCCATGCGTGACCAATTCCATGCAAAACTATAATTGTTAGGTCTAAAACCAGCTCTATATTACCTTTCTAGTAAAGCCTAAGGATGCACGCATAGCCCCGCTGCTTGAGTAGATCGCAAGCGATCGAAAAAGTGAAACAATGCCAGGCGCGGTCGGTACCTGGGTATATACCTGGTACCGCTAGTGGCAAATACGCGCTTTCACCTTGCACCCATGAAATTTGGTATACTTGTTTGGAAGCCGTAACAGATCAACGTATTATGTAAAAATTGTACATTTCTGAGAATATTACATACATGCATACGTGTCGAATTGATAACCTCATTTTTTGAAGTCGGTAATAAAAGGGTTGTAGCCAGCCAATCCAGATACCTTGTAAGGCGTTGATAAAACACTTGCCGAAACAGCAATTAATTTTCGTTTTAAAATTCTCATTGTGGTTCAATGAAACAATTAAAAACACGGCCTTACACAACGCCTATTTAAAGATTATATAGCATTCTCTTTGAATATCTAAGAAATCATTAGAAATTCTTTTAATAACTTTCGGGTTTCAGCGGTTTTCTTTGTAAATGTTAATAACTCTTCGGAGTTAATTCCACCTTTTATACAGGAAGTATTCTTTTGATACAAAAGCGTAGTCTTGTGATTACTCCTTTTTTAATACTAAGCTTAAGCAACATCTTGTGTACTACGACTTTTGGTAATCTGTTATTTTTTAATTTCATAGAAAAATATTTATTAATTTAATTTCCCGCTTGAATGTTTCTAACTCTACGCGCATCGCAAAGATTACGTGAACAAACCGCGTAAAAACTTCGCGGGGGGGGGGGGTTCGGGGGTGCAGCGCTACCGCCTTTGATTGAATTTGACCTATTCGCCCGCCAGTCGACCGTCGGTCATGTGAACATTCATGAATGAAACATACTTTCGTAGACTTACAAATGACACAACAGTGCAACAAAAACTTGTTTAACCATTTCTTTACGGTTCGAACTCAAAGAACAAAAGTGGTTGCTTATGGTGTTAGCTACCTAGTGCTGCGAGGTTGCTCGTGTTTTACAGGTAACCAGTATAGTACCATCTTACACAAGAGATATCGAAAATGAAGTCGGTTAAAATGTAGGTAAATACGTGAGAAAATCAGTGAGACGAATACTACGTAGTAAGACGAATACTAATGATTAAATATTACCACTGCATCGAACATGAACTTGCGCAGTTTCGTATAGTTATCGTATCGAGCTGCCATTAGTATGGGAAGATGTGATGTCAGGCTAAAATATGGCATACTACTGACTGGCGTTTACCGTACGAATACCTTGACGATAGTGTTCATGGTCACGGCAAATATACATTAGTTAAAAAAGGGTATGTATCACATGTGACTCACGGGACAACTAAGAGGTTAAGCTTGCTTTTGAGAGCAATGTCAGTTATTTCTATCCCTCTAAGGATTTCATCATCACAGACTCGCGCATCATAGAGAAATAACAAGCAGCTTTACAGCTACGATAATATCGGCTTAGCTGGTATTGGATAGCGTCCAATTCTATTGTCATACCAGATAAAGACGACAGAGGATCTGCAAACTACGTAATGTTAACTAACCACTTTAGTCTATAGAAAAATAGAAAAAGTGTGTCAAGTGTTTTTTTAACGTGCTCTTCATGTTGATGGTAAATGGCGCCGAGACATGAGTCGATTAGTTTATTAGGAAGAAACAAATATTTATTTTGGAAAAATACCATAATAAAAGATTAATAGTGTTTACAGGAAATAAGCAGCGGTGATAGCCCAGTGGCTTAGAATTCGACCTCGAATCGAGGGATCCGGGTTCGAATCCCAGTGGCACGCACCAATTAGGTACTTTGTAATAAAAGTTGTGTGCGCTTTATAAAATTAAATATCACCTGCTGTTACGGTGAAGGAAAACATCGTGAGGAAACATGGATGCCTGAGAGTTCATTAAAAAAAATGTTCTCAAAGGCATGTGAAGTCCACCAACCCGCAGTAGTGGTGCGTGGTGGCCGGCGGCCTACATCCCTCTCATTGTGAGAGGAGACCCGACCCTGTAGTAGGTCATTAATGGGTACTGACACAGGAAATAATAAAACTGTAGTGGCATATTACATTACCAGTTGCCACTAGCACCGACTACGGTCTTCCATCCAAGTACGGGTACCTACGACCTAAAATTACCGTATTTCAAGGGGCCAATATTATCTATAGATTTTTATCTATAGATAATAATCTACTTCTCTACTCCGTCTTATTACTGGTCAATAACCTGAAACTACTAATCCACATAGGATCAACGCCATAGTGTATGCTACGAGTATATTCGTGTATACAAAAACGATCTGAATTATTAATTCTATATGTATTCCTTTCACACATACACACCCACGCACTTACACACTAATACATTCAAACACACTCCCCTCATCATGACACACTTGCACAGTTGTATAGTAGGTACCTATAAACAATTTATTTCCTTTTGTATTTTGTTTTGACTTTTTAAATGTAACTTAATTAATGATAAACTGTTTTATTCTGTTTTATTTAAACTTATTAAATTAAATTTAAACTGTTTTATTCTCAAAGAAAAGACCGTCCCATAGGCTTATAGATAAAAGATTTTTGAAAAATTTGTTGATGCCCATACCACAAATTTGATCTTAAAATGGGCACCACAGTTTTAATAAAATCACTTTAAAATTGTATACGTGTAGCATAATTTGATATATCTATGTACATCATTATATTTTAAGTGTTTATCTGTATCTACATTTTTGGAAATGTCAGTAACCCATTAATGACCCACTACAGGGTCGGGTCTCCTCTCATAATGAGAAGGATGTAGGCCTTAGTCCACCACGCTGGCCTACTGCGGGTTGGTGGACTTTGCATGCCTTTGAGAACTTTTTTTTTTCTGAACTCTCAGGCATGCAGGTTTCCTCACGATGTTTTCCTTCACCGTAACAGCAGGCGATATTTAATTTTTATAAAGCGCATATAACTTTTTTACAAAGTCATTGGTGCGTGCCACTGGGATTCGAACCCGGACCCCTCGATTCGAGGTCGGATTCTAAGCCACTGGGCTATCACCGCTACATTTTTGGAAATAAAGATTTTCATTATTATTATTATTCCTTTGTACCCAGGCAACGTCTTCGTAATCGCAGCGATCATAATCGAGAGGAACCTTCAGAACGTCGCCAACTACCTCGTCGCTTCGCTGGCGGTCGCCGACCTGATGGTCGCGTGTCTGGTCATGCCCTTAGGTGCTGTTTATGAGGTAAGCTTCATTTATTTATTTAAGAGTAACTGCGCCAGCGACTTCAACCGCGTGGATTTTGACTATCTAACTATGATTTATAATACTAACTATAGTTCCGAAATAAAAGTAATCCGAGTTACTCTTTGTTACATGAGCTATCTGCCAGTGAAAGTCTCGTCAAAATCGGCCGAGCCGTTCCAGAGGTTAGCCGAAACAAACACACAGACAGACTGACAAAGATTGTAAAAATTGTTATTTTTTGTATGGGTACCGTGTATACTCGTATTCGCATACCTACATAATACCTATACATTTAGTAAGAAGCGGTTACTTTATATTACAGAACTTTTTTTTCTGAACTCTCAGGCATGCAGGTTTTCTCACGATGTTTTCCTTCACCGTAACAGCAGGTGATATTTAATTTTTATAAAGCGCACATAACTTTTTTTACAAAGTCATTGGTGCGTGCCATTGGGATTGCCATTCGAACCCGGACCCTTCGATTCGAGGTCGAATTCTAAGCCACTGGGCTATCACCGCTTTACCTAACCAACTTACTCCTAAGTAATTCTGTCAAACAGAATGATAACATGAATAGTCCATTATAAAGTACCTTATTCTGTTTATGGCATTGGACGGAAAGTGATTTACTGTTACTCATTTTGTCTCAAAGCTGACCTTTCGACATTTACTAGTGAAAACTTGTTATTTGTAGGAGCATGCCCTATCTCAGATTTCGATGATACCCATCCATTAAGAGAGATTACGTCGAGCTTCTATTTTTGTTTTTTACTTTTCCCAAGCCTTTAATGTTCTTGAAATAGAAGATAAGGCAAGTCAACCGTGATGTACAAAAACGAAATTCTATTTTCATGGGTGTTATAATAGAATTTCGGCACCATCCTAAATGTGTTTTAGTAAAAATAACTTCAAACATGTTACTCGGGAATTCTGAGTACTTGAGAATCTGAAAGAAAACTGCATTTCTTCCTTTAATCACGCTGTTTTCCGCATGAAGTGAAGGTAACTTTTTTTAATTTTATTGGTGCGTGCTCCAGCGGCTAGGTGATCGGCCGCAGGCTGGATTCCCTTCGACTTTGCCTACCACTTTCAGCTTGTCTAAATCGTCTGGTTGACGGCGGGCAATGTGACCGAAATACCCCAGAATTCGTTGGTAGCATATATTTGAGAGTCTAGTTTACAAACAACTTAACAAACTTTATCGACTGCTTTTCTTCTCCAGGTGAGCCAAGGCTGGATCCTGGGCCCGGAGCTATGCGACATGTGGACCTCCAGCGACGTGCTCTGCAGCTCAGCCTCCATACTCCACCTGGTGGCCATCGCCACTGACCGGTGGGTAACACATTTATTTATGTTTGCCCGGGTGGAATTTTGCAACTGAATTTTAAATTTCGTAAACCGAAATTAAAGATATACACGCTTATTTTGGATGACAACGCATGCTATGTAACGTCATTCTAACTCCAATGTGGGGGACTAGTTATTTTTAGTTTAGTTTAGTTAGTTATGTTAACCCATTAATGACCCACTACAAGGTCGGGTCTCCTTTCACAGTGAGAGGGATGTAGGCCTTAGTCCACCACGCTGGCCTACTGCGGGTTGTTGGACTTCACACACTTCAACCAGTAAAGAAGCAATTGTTTTACTCCCAAAATTACGGTACAAAGCTCCAAAAAACCGACCTTCAAATCCATGGTATTAAGGAAAATACGATAAATATTTAATGACGGCAGGTGTAACGCCCATTATTCTATACACAATCGATACACTTCCGTGCCACAAAAGGCACACGAAAGCGCTATTGGAAGAAGAAACAAGCACCTACATAATTTATGTGGACACATTAATCAACATCAGGGTATCTTAAGACGCCGGCATACAATTCGAAACAATAGATATTTCGGCAACAAAGCTACCCAAAAATAGAGATAAAACTCCATATTTCATGGAAAACGAAGTCAAAACGTCAACGCCTATCCACAGGTTAATCTAATCAGTCCTTTGTGAGCTTTCTGGAAAGAAGACGCCTCTAGATAAATGTCCTTTCATTAAAAACCGTTCCTATCTCACTGCAAACCGTTGTTCCAAAATTAAAACATCCTATCTCTGTAATGAGAAAATAAACGGGCGGATAGCGAACACTGTGGTAATTCTGTTACAATTAACACTGGAATTTTGGCATCAATTTTATCTGGCACGAGACGATGGGTATTAACGTCGTCGATAGGGTCAATTTGAACGGAGAGGAATTGTACGCTTTAGAGTTGGTATTCGCGTCCAAATATATGACAATGAGGTAAAAGTGGGGACTAAAATAGTCGACTAAAATGTTTTAGCTAGTACACCTCTCCACAAGACTGATTACGTGAAGCCTACGCCAAGGTATTACGTAAAACGAAATTTTACGAATAAAAGCCGTAGATCGGATTTCACGTTGGGTATAGAAGTGATCGTTACGTCAAAATATTTGGTTTCGCCAATCTGAGAAAATGTCTTTTGATTGTTTAGTAATCATTATTTTTGTCTGCAGATACTGGGCTGTGACTAACGTCGACTACATCCACATTCGTAACGAGAAGCGGATCTTCACCATGATCTTCCTAGTTTGGGCAGCCGCCTTAGTAGTCTCCTTGGCTCCCCAGCTCGGGTGGAAGGATCCCGACTACCTCGCAAGGATAACCCAGCAGCAAAAGTGCCTCGTGAGCCAAGACCTCGCGTACCAGATCTTCGCCACCTGTTCCACTTTCTACGTCCCCTTGGCTGTGATCCTCATTCTGTACTGGAAGATCTTCCAAACTGCGAGGAGACGGATCCGTCGGAGGCGAGAGCCGCCTCCAGCGCGCCCTACGTCAGCCGACGGCGCCCCTCCATCAGGACGACCGGTCCAATCGGCGAGGGATAGGAGATTCGTGAAGAAGCGATTCCTCAATCTTAAGAAGTGCAATCAGCGAACTCGAGCCGAGACGCTAGCTGCTGCGCTACTCCTCACGGAAGGCCAGAGCACGTCTACAGTCGACACTCTGGACGAGGAACCTCGCACGACCGCGTTCACGATCAACGAAAAGATCCCACATCCAGTGTCTCCCGAAAAGTCTTCCTCGACTGTCACAAACGGCTCGAAGCCCGAACGAGCGATCGTCTCGGCTCCCTCTCAGAGAGAGAAGAAGGAGTCCCTCGAAGCGAAGAGGGAGAGGAAAGCGGCGAAAACGCTCGCGATCATCACGGGAGCTTTCGTCTTCTGCTGGCTTCCCTTCTTCATCATGGCATTGGTGATGCCCATTTGCCAGACGTGTGTGATAAGTGATTACTTGGCGAGCTTCTTCCTTTGGCTCGGCTACTTCAACTCGACTCTGAACCCGGTAATCTATACGATCTTCAGCCCCGACTTTCGCCAGGCGTTCGCGCGAATACTCTTCGGGACGCATCGGCGCGGGCGCAACAAAAAATTCTAACGAAAATGTAACTATGTCTTGTGTACATAAGTGAGCGTCATCGGACTCTGTTACTCATCTACTTGTATCATATTTCGCTTTCTGTATGTTATACATACTTCGTTGATAGGTAGTGTAAATATCTAGTGAAGAGATGTATATATATAATATATTAACGATAGAGCATGTTGATTGTTTTTTTATAGTCTATGTAGCCGCGACGGGGTTGCAAACGAGTCCAAGGCGACACCGCCGCCCGCTCTTACGTTGTTTCCAGTGACATTACGAAATAAATATTCAAATTATATCACATCCGAGACTTTTATTGCTGTTTTAGTACCAACTGTGCACTACGACATTGACTGTATACTACTGGTAGTAAACACACGACGCAGAAGCTCATTTGAATCTAGCTTTGATTGCTTTGATTCAACTAGTAGAGAGAATTGTTAAAACAAAACTTTGGGAAAGATTTAGGTTCAGCAGTGAAGCATCACAAGATATACGAAAATGAATTTCATTAATTTATTTTCAAAAAAATCTCTGTGAAATGTGGTTGCCGGAGATACTTTATTAGAGTTTACCGGAGATACATCTTAGGCCTCATGAGTTGCATTGCAACGCACTCACATAATATGAAACCTCAAGATACAATTTTTACAAGATACAATAAAAAATGCTTATTCACTCTCCTATTTAAGGTTGGACGTGGATGTCCATGGGCTCCAGCGACCAATTATCATCAGGTGTCCTACACTACTCATTACAATCCTACTATTATAATATATTATTATTATTATATTATTTTTTTACTATTATAAATGCGAATGTTTGTGAGTATGGATGGATGTTTGTTACTCTTTCACGCAAAAACGGCTGAACAGATTTGGATGAAATTTGGTACACAGATAGATCAAAACCTGAACATATAGAATAGGTACTTTTTATCCCTCTCGGGACCAAGGTCTACAATCCAAGCGGACGAACCCGCGCGCACAGTCTAGTAAAAAATAGTGTTTAAAATTCAATGATGAATTTACCTGATTTTTTAAATAAACATTACTTCGCCATATTTGAAGAGGAATAAAAACTAGTCCATCTGTAAAAATCATAATCACCGATCTAAAATTGAGTACTCACTGCAGTTTTCATGCAAATCAAAATCGCCACAAACGTTAAAGCATTGACGAATCAAAAAGTTTGCCGCTTATAGAAAGTCGTAAATTGGATAAACCACGTGAAAATTACACATTACCCAGAAAGAGGTCTGATATCGAGCTCTGATCTAAACAAGCTAATGCACAAGCTATAAATTGCCAAAGAAGCACAATATATTGAAAAGAAAAGAATACTACGTATAGTATGCCCAACACAAAGGAATACATAAATATCCAAGAACACATTTCTTTGAGAACAACAAACATTTTTCCAGAAATTTATGAGGTCCTCCGCTAACTTATGACTACCATGAATTTTAAAGTGTCGTATCTCCGTAATCGGTATTTCAAATAGTGCCTAGACAGCTTCAGAGATGCATTGTATGGAATGAATAACAGAGCTTTCGCATAGAATACCTATTATGTATGCTGAAGCGAAGAGTAAGCATGGAAATGGAAACACCGAATATATTCTAGCATCTACTATTAAGGTAAATCTAAAATAATAAAACAGAATTATAAAAACTAATGAATCCTACTACTATTATTAAATGCGAATGTTTATGAGTATGGATAGATGTTTGTTACTCTTTCACGCAAAAACGGCTGAACCGATTTGGATGAAATTTGGTACAAAGATAGACTTAACCTGGATTAGCATAAAGGACGCTTTAGCCCTCTGGGTCCAATTCTTAAATTCACGTGAACGAAGTCGCGGGCAATAGGTAGTTTATTATAAACGCAATCTAACAATGTGTCGTATATCTACAGTATCTACACTGGCAAATTATATAAAACATAGTTCTATTGGAACAACAATGGACATTACTCGTGTCGCTCCATTCTCCGTGACGAGAGTTGTCTAATAACTCTTGACAGAGTTCCCGAGGGACCTCCGATTGATGAAGGACGCGTACAATCGAAAAAGTTACTCAATTCATTTATTTCCGACTCTTGCTATACAATAGACGGAGATAGGTACACTATTTGTTTGTTTACTTCCTTGATCTTTTGACTAGAAATGCTCTATGCACTATTAGTGACCCATGAGAAGGATGTAGGTCTTAGTCCACCACGCTGACCTTACGGTCAGTGACTTCATCTCTCAAACAATCAGATTTCCTCACAAAGTTTTCCTTCACCGTTACAGCAAGTGATACTTTTTAAGGTACTTAACAAAAACAAGATGTATTTTAAGGTCTGGAAATAGTACTACGAGTATAATAACGCAGATGTTTACTTTCTGATTGTTATTCACAAACAAAGCGGTGATAGCCCAGTGGCTTAGAATTCGACCTCGAATCGAGGGGTCCGGGTTCGAATCCCAGTGGAACGCACCAATGACTGTAAAAAAAAAAGTTATGTGCGCTCTATAGAAATTAAATATCACCTGCTGTTACGGTGAAGGAAAACATCGTGAGGAAACCTGCATGCCTGAGAGTTCAGAAAAAAAAAGTTCTCAAAGGCATGTGAAGTCCACCAACCCGCACTAGGCCAGCGTGGTGGACGGCGGCCTACATCCTTCTCATTGTGAGAGGAGACCCAACCCTGTAGTGGGTCATTAATGGGTTACTGACATTCACAAACGCTATATTTGCGCTACCTTAACTCACGTGTAGTCAAAAGAAAAACTAGGATGGCTGTTGCTATGCCTTTCATCAAAAGAATATTTACTACCATGTCATTGCTGTAAAAAAGTTCCCGTGTAAAACAAGTTTCGCCGGTTATCGCGAACACAATACCCGATGCAAGCTCTATTTTGTGGGAAACTGTACAATAGCATGAACTATTGCTGATTCTATGCGCCTTTGTACGAAGTAGCTACGATTCTGTAGCACCAGCAGTTTATCACGCCAAAACCACATCCTAACGCATTTTTGCATCTATGCGATAGCAAATAGAGACAATTTTAAATTTTTAAATCTACGAAAGGGCGTAGGTACTGACAGAGAGTCAAAGATCTTTCCTTACTATTTACTAAATATGTGTGTGTGCAGTAATGTGTAAGTATAGAAATGCAATATACTGACTATTAATTTGTTCTTTCTTATTTAGTAATAAAAAGACTTGATTTTCCTCACTTGAAATCGCCCGGAAATCACCTTTTTCCAATTAAGGAGCATTTTTTGAAAAATAGTTTATTATGACATGAAAAATTACACATTTAGACAGGAATTAACTATCTTTATTGATGTTTAAAAACAAAAAGTTAAAACTGGATTTCATCAAAGAATATTTTCAATCGTGTTATGGCTGTAAAGAAGCTCCCGTGTAACTCAAGTTTCACCGCCTATCGGGAACACAAAACAAATTCTACCCCTGTAAACGATACATGCTGTTTTTGTGGGAGAATGTACAGTAGCGTGAACTATTGCTGATTCTATATTCCTTTGTACGATATAGCTTCGTTACTGTAGCGTCTCGTTTCTGTAGCGTTCGTTGCCGCAAAACGATTTTTCTGGCATTTTTAAATTTTAAACGATCAAAGGAAAGATTGTTGTTGTGGATTGTTATTACCACACTCCTTACATCAAAATGTAGACTTGTAATTTTACGAATTGCTATTTCAATATAACTACGAGTAGAATCGCTCAAAACAGTGTGACCTATAAAGAATATTAATAAGAATACTATAAACTGTTATAATAAGACGATGAACAATACTTTAAACTTCTGAATAATTTTACACTAGGCATGATGACTAATTTTCAAAAACTCTTCTATGATATTCAGAAGTTTCTATTATGTCTAAAATATATCATATTTTTGTAGAAAATTTAGGTTTTTGTGCAATAAAAGTACATTTAAATTTTAAGTTTCAAATTCATTCCAAAACGCTGACCCGTGTCATGGCGTCTGTCATTACGTCACGGCTCAGTAAAAAATGATCGCGTATACGCCGAAAAAATGACGTTTACTGAGACGTGACATAAATTGACGTAATTCGATACTTATATAGGTACATTAAGGTCTGATCTACAATACCCTTCTTTACAATTTAAAGGCTTTTAGTATCAACCCTTCCGCTTATAAACATCCCAACCTCAACTGAAAGAAGCATATTCCTTTTGAGGTTAATCGTAGCACTCATAGAGTGTGTTAAACGGAATGTCTGATCGAGATTACCCTTGACCTTTGTGGCTATTATGCTCTGACCTGTTAGTACGGAAAGATAACTTGTGCGATTGTTCTGTATATTTATAAAACTAGTATAATAACTCAGATAGGATATTTTTCCCTATTTGTGGTCGGATGCGGGGAGCATGGGCATGCATGACCACTTAATATCAGGTGGCCTACATACCGTTTTGCTTCTAAATAACTATAAAAAATCATTATCAAATTTCAAATTTATTTATTTCAAAAATATTTTTACAAACATAACATTACATAACATTTTGTGGTAAAACAGATCAATAGTAATCAGAAAGGGCCAATATATCAGGTACATACTAGACTATGTACCTGAATATAAAAATTAAATATCACCTGCTGTTACGGTGAAGGAAAACATCGTGAGGAAACCTGCATGCCTGAGAGTTCACAAAAAAATGTTCTCAAGGGTATGTGAGGTCCACCAACCCGCAGTAGGCCAGCGTGGTGGACTAAGGCCTACCCGGAGAGGAGACCCGACCCTGTAGTGGGTAATTAATGGGTTACTGACACACGACACTATCTGTTCTTGAAGTAGCTTAAAGTTTATATTAACTGATATTCTTTTATGTCAGTGTTAGTTCAAACATCACCTCGCCTCTTATCAGAGTACGGTCAAGGTCCAGTCCTAAGTAAGCAATATTGAAGACTTAATAAGTGGATTTAAGTTCAGAAGAGTTCGCTTTATAGACAAGCTATCACGTAAACGACTTTTTACGTAACACAAACGATGTGATGTTAATGTTAAAGCGATTTTACTAAGAAAATATAGTATTTTAAGTCTGTAACCTATAAGTGACCCACTGCGGTCGGGTCTCCTCTCACAATGAGAAGGATGTAGGCCTTAGGCCACCACGCTGACCTATTGCGGGGTGGACTTCACATGCCTTTGAGAAAATAACGGAAAACTGTCAGGCATGCAGGTTTCCTCACGATGTGTTATCACTAGGCTATCACTGATATAAATACACTTATAGGCTTTGATTAAATCAAAAAGGGAAGATGGAACTAGCGTCTCATGAGTGCGCACCTAAAATTAGGTCCATGCACACAATTTCACTTTAGTCGCATTTTGGCTAGCTATTGCATGTGCGCTTAGAACACAATAATCGCGGATTTTCTGTGTTTAAAAATGTAAATCAATGCCTTCGTGTGCTTTTCAAAGGTGCATAAACAGCTCAAAAACGAAAAACAAATTCCACGGAATCTCTTTTCATTATAGGCGTGTGTAAGTTAGATTGTAGTTGAGTCGGACTAATTTCATCATTGATAATATACAAGTACGGAAGCGGTGATAGCCCAGTGGCTTAGAATTCGACCTCGAATCGAGGGGTCCGGGTTCGAATCCCAGTGGCACGCACCAATGACTTTGTAATAAAAAGTTATGTGCGATTTATAAATTTAATATCACCTGCTGTTACGGTGAAGGAAAACATCGTGAGGAAACCTGCATGCCTGAGAAATCACAAAAAAATGTCCTCAAAGGCATGTGAAGTCCACCAACCCGCAGTAGGCCAGCGTGGTGGACTAAGGCCTACATCCCTCTCATTGTGAGAGGAGACCCGACCCTGTAGTGGGTCATGAATGGGTACTGACATGACATGACAATATACAAGTAAGCGTATATCGTATCTTCCCTTTTTGATTTATCTATGCTTATAGCTCTTCAATATTGCTTACTTAGGAACGGACCTTGACTGTGTTCTGATAAGCGAAGCGACGTGAAACACACATTGGAATGGAAATAGATTTTCCATGGAGTGACTGTGTATTTATAGGATTTTATGCGCGGGGGTAGAATGTGTTTTTCATGGAGTCTCCCGCTTTTATGAGGTTATAGACGACGACTTAATTTATTATCTTCTTGATACAATTAATAATAATCATCAATTTTTCACTTTTTACGATTGTTTTTGTCGTCGGGGCTTTTTAATTAATCGTATTCGTAATTATTGCGTGTTGCATAGCGGCTATAGTATGACACAGTGATATAACAAAAAGAAAATTTGAGATTAAATAGCTTTTCTTATCCTACTAGGTATATTTTTATTATATTGTACTATTATAAATGCGAATGTTTGTGAGTATGGATGGATGTTTGTTACTCTTTCACGCAAAAACGGCTGAACAGATTTGGATGAAATTTGGTACACAGATAGATCATAACTTGGATTAATAATTATATAGGATACTTTTTATCCTTCTCTGCACCAACTTCTAAAATCCAAGCGGACGAAGCCGCGGGCACAGTCTAATATAATATCATTAGGATTCTTCAACGACTTAGCGAGCGAAGTCTAGTACCTACCCCTAATTAAATATTCCCACTCAAAACTTTCACACTGCGCCTACTAATTATTTCATTATCGGCCCAAAGCCAAAGAAAACAAGCCTAACTTCGCCAATTCGTTACTCGCCGTTTGTTTTCCAAAAACAAGTGGGAATTAATTAAGGGGAAATATTTAATTTCAGTTTGAACCGATCAATCAACTCTGATATATTCAAATTTCGCTAATGTATTCCGAGCATGTAATGCATACCATCCATAACGGTACAAAATATATCGATAACGGTATTATGTGGAGCTAAGTTACTTTACAAACAAGCGTTTGTATTGCAACCTATTGGAATTTAAAGTGGGTGGGATACATGGTGAATTTTTCAAGTTTGCGTGGATGCGGAAATCCGAAACTATTGGGAATAGGTAGCGAAAAATACTCAAAGGAATCTGGGTCCCAATTTTGACGGATAATAACGCTGCATCATTGGGTTTTTGAACCATCAATGTGACTATCGAATAGCTCAGGAGCTCCTGCGCTATTCGATTTAGGAATTGAACCCGTTGATTTTGAGAAAAAAATCGCACCCTAACGCGACTAAGTGGACGTACTTACGACTAATTCACACGGAATATGAACGCTCCCATAGCATATCTAAGGTCGGGATTGTTGGTGCGTGAACGTATGCATACGCACGAGGTGAATTCGTACGAACACGCGTCCAAACTTACAGCAACCTATTGCGTGTAACATGGCAATGACTCAGGGTAGCACTCAGTAACTACAGCAGGTGATATTTAATAAAAATTGGACGGCGGTGCGCTGCGCGGAGGGTCCTGGGTTCGATTCCCAGCAGAGCAGAGATTTGAATGATGAGTTTAAATTTCTGTTTCCGGTCTGGGTGTGTTGTGTTCTCGTCTTGTATGTGTCCATGGCACCCACGACACATGGAATCCTAGTGTGGGGCTGTGAGTGTGAAGCGTTATTTATTATTATTATTAATTAAACTGTTACGGTGAAGGAAAACATTGTGAGGAAACCTGCATGCCTGAGAGTTCAGAAAAAAGAAAAGTTCTCAAACGCATGTGAAGTCCACCAACCCGCACTAGGCCAGCGTGGTGGACTAAGGCCTACATGCTTCTCATTGTGAGAGGAGACCCGACCCTGTAGTGGGTCATTAATGGGTTACTGACAACCCTTATGTGTAAAAACGAACAGAGGCTTTCGCAATGTGGGCATATAGACGTATGCTGTCTATTAGCTGGACTCAGAAGGTGACCAGTGTTCAGGTTCTAAAACGAGTCACCCAGGAACGTGGTCCAATGCTGACAGTCCAGCATTAGACCACGTTCAGGGAGTGGACCGGAATAGCTGGCGCAGCTGAGCTGTTCCGCCGTGCGAATAATAAGGACGACTTTGGCAAGCCGATTGCCAACCTTCACTAGTTGGAGAGGCACCTTTAGAAGAAGAACCCTTTGATGTCCCACCGTTGGGCACGGCTCTCCCCACAACAGGGAAGGCCTGGAGCTTCCACCACGCTGCTCCAATGGTGGAGGAATGGAGCATTTGTAGAAATCAGGTGTACCTATATTTTCAGGTTAAAAAGCGATCTTATAAACAATTGTATAAGACATTCTGAACAAATGGCCTCGCCACTTAACGTCAGCAGCAAAACTCGGCAAAGTTGTGAGTTAGACCAATTACTTCATTATATCGTGAAACGCCAAAGAAAACAGGCCTAACTTCGGCAATTTGTTACTCACCGTTTGACTAAGAAAATAAGCAAGGGAATTAATTTACACGGAACACTCTAATACCATTTTGTAGGACGGTCAAAATATAAGGAAGCTATCGCAAGCTATCGAAAAAGTTAAGCAGTACCCTTAGTCTGAGTTTTAGCAGTTCCGAAACGAAACGCACACATACACAACTTATCAGACGTAAGTGCACAGTGTAATAACCAACAGAGGAAAAATATTTTTAGAAGAGATAAGAAATTAATAAAGCGTTAGATAAATCATCACAAAAATTGCTTTATTTTTAATTAACACTCTTTCAATGTTTAAGAAGAAACATAATAACCGTGAATTGGCCGTAATGTACTGTAAAATTTCGATCTAATACTATCCCGTAGGTATTAAATATTTGTTAGTATTATAATGTCTAACGATAGATATTCATATCTTTCACTCTATACAAAAATTTGATTTTAAATTTTGTAACTCCTCTAAAAATCTTTTACCTCTATTTGTTATTACACTGTGGACTCCTGTGTAGTAAGCTGTGTATGGATTACGTATCTATCCGAAACGAAACGCACAAACGTTTCGTTTCGGTATCGCTAAAACTCCGACTAAGTGTACTGGTCGGGTGCGGTCAGTACCCGGATGGGTGACCGCTAGTGGCGAATTGCAGTGTTCGGGTTTCTTTATTTAATCGATACTTATCAATATGACGTCAATTGTGAATAATATAGCAGCTTATTAGAATTATTGTCTACGAAATTCCGGTAATATATTCCGGCGTAATCCGGGCTATGTTGCGACCGGTATTCCGGTATGGGAACTATTGCACGCGGGATATCGTAAATTAACACACAATGTAATAATAATACGACGGGATACTGATATAGAGATATAGATGGTTCAAAGTAGACTGTCATCCCCTAAAGTGACACAATATAATTATTTAATTACGTAAAGAAATTAAATTTGAAAATCTTTTATTTTTAAAAATTTGCGTACCATAAATATATTATGTACATTTATGGATCGCTCGAATGATTTGTAAAACTTTAAAGTAACCCATATTTGCCATTTTTGTTTTTGACTTTACTAAAACATTAAATATAAATACTAAGCAAACTCTTCTCTTCCCTCTACTCTTGTTATTTTCTTTAAGTAAAAATTAATTTAACCCAATCTCCGACCGTTCAATTAATTAAGATCGGCCCGGAGTGAACCACTTATTACAACGAATAAACATGAAAACAATTTTGTAATTAACACATTTTTGCTTCAACGCAAAAATAAATATTTAATCAAGTAAAGGTGAGGTGGAATACTGATTGAGGAAAACATTTCTTAAACGATTGCGTAAGGCCATAGATAAGGTAACGGATAGAAATAAAATTTTAGATGGCAATTTAAAGCCATAGTAGCTCGGGGAGGTACCTTACCGCCAAAAACTTAACATGACAGCATGTTCTTCATATCTTTTGCTACGGCTGAGCTGGCTGCAGGTATCTTAATAAACAGCTGCATACAACGTCAGATAGGATTTTTTCTCCTATGTGAGGTTTTTTTTATTTTTTTTATTTATTAACTTTCATAAAAAAGACACAGTACATAGTCTTAAATAAAAGGTGTAGACACAAACTCCATAGGGTTTTACCGTACACCCTATCATCGTCAATTAGCTTAGTACATATACATACTTTGTTTTATAAATGTACATGTAACAAGTAGTACACACAACAAAAGTAAGATACATAATGGAGACCGTCTCAAGTACCTTGGTGAATGAAAGATAAATAGATGTACCTACCTGAGTCACTAATTTTATTTTAATTATTTGCTCTATGAGGGTACTTTTACATTACAGAACAGACTACTCAACTTTAAACAGTTAACTGCTATACAGGATGATGTAGTAAAATAAATAAAATAAAAATCAGGTGGCCTGGATGCCCTTTTGCTACTCAATTGCTATAAATAAAATCATTATCAGCTACATACAAGACTATTTTATTTTATTTTTATGCCTGCGGCTTCGTTCACGTGGAATTTAGAACTTGTCCAGAGTAAGATAAAATAAGTCTTTAGTTTATCCAAGTTATAAACAACGTACATACCAAATTTCGTCCAAATCTGTTCAGCCGTTTTTGAGTGAAAGAGTAACAAACATCAATCCACCCATCCTCACAAACTTTCACATTAAAAATGTAAGTAGGATGTTACTCTGAATCTACTCAAAGGTAGGTGAAATTCTTTTCTAGATATTATTCGCTCTATGCATAAAATATCTTTATTGGCTTTCGATTCGAATCTCGATTAGGTTCCCTCTTAAATGAGCATAGATAAAAAAATTATTACTGGATCCAAATGAGTTTTATCTGGTTTCTCTTTTATAAATAGAACGGAAAATTATTTTGTTTGTTATCGGGTAAAAACAGCTTTTTTAGATTTCTCTTTAGTTATTTTACCTTTGATTCGGACATAACTAAAACTCGTCTTCGGATTGTCTCATTAATGACCCACTGCAGGGTCGGGTCTCCTATCACAGTGAGACTAATGGATCTGTGTCTCTGTAATCACAAATTACAGTGGACGCCTTAGTCCACTGTAATTAGTGCGAGTTGGTGGACTGGTGGACCTCTTTTCTGATTAAGGATTTAGACTTTGAAAATAACACTAGTGCCGTATTCAGTTACTTAGTTTCCGCAAGGATAATCACACAAAATTCCTAACATATTATCGTTTTAGGATCGGCCTTTGTCATTACATAACAAAGAACTAAGAGGTTTCCAAAAAAAAAAAAGTTATGTGCCCTTTATAAAAATTAAATATCACCTGCTGTTACGGTGAAGGAAACCATCGTGAGGAAACCTGCATGCCTGAGAGTTCACAAAAAAAAGTTCTCAAAGGCATGTGAAGTCCACCAACCCGCACTAGGCTACCGTGGTGCACTAAGGCTTACATCCTTCTCATTGTGAGAGGAGAGGAGAGGACCCGACCCTGTAGTGGGTCATTAATGGGTTACTGACAAGAGGTTTCCATAATGTTCTCAAAGGCGTGTGAAGTCCACCAAAACCGCAGTAGGCCAGAGTGGTGGTCTAAGACCTCTACCCTTCTCATTGTGAGCCGCTGTAGAAGGTTACAGGCGTAAGTACCTGTTAAAGCACACAGCATCTCCAAGTAAACATCTCAACGATAGCAAAATAGGTGCTTTCTAACAAGCCTTGATTTTTTTACAACAATACGTCATACGTATTATTAATACTTCTAAGGGCCTCCTCGACAATTTTTGTAATATTTCCAATTTTATCAAACATAATAGACGGCAAAATGGAGCTGTTCTGAAAACTAGCAGCCTGCCTACCTCCGTCACGCGGAAATGCCATACGTTTTATACATTTTTTGCCAACGCCCTGACAGCGCTGAGAAATGACCGCGGGTATGCGCATAGACATGAGCGAATGGCTGCAACCTTTTCATAGCCCACTGTTGGGCACTGGTGAGAGACCCGTGTTAGTACAGTATCGATAACAACCAGGACCGACGGCTTAACATGCCCTCTGAAGCACGGAAGCGCGCATTTAATTCGCCATTAGCACCCATCCAGGTACTGACCGCGCCCGACGTTGCTTAACTTTTTCGATCGCTTCGATCTACTCAAGCAAGAAGGCTATCGCGCTTCTTATTATCTATCACCTTCGTTTAAGATAATGATAGACAACTATGATTTTTCAATAGCAATCTACCAGATCCGAACCATGTTCGGCCACTTTTGCTCGTGAAAGAGCAATTTTAATAATCCTTTTCCTTTCGCCTCCGCTTACGCTTCCGCTCCCCCACAGCCGCAGCCTTACGAAGCCCATCTGTCGACACGAGACGAGGAATGGGGAAAAATAAATTGTGGTTCAGCGCCGGCAATAACGCGACACCCGCCACACTTCAGTTCTTACGCAGATCACCGTGTGATATATATACTCCCTGAATCCTTTAAAATGGGACTTAAAAAGTATACCTATTGAAGATTTGCTTCCATTTATCCTGTTTTGAAAGTAATCACATCGTTGTATGGTACCGTCTTTCTTTCAGCTCTTCGTAGTCCACTGATGGACATGGACCTCACCTAACCGACGCCACTCCGTATGGTCTTGGGCCCCTTTCAATTTACAGGTTTCCCACTGTCCTTTAAGTCGTAAGTCCACCTGCTAGAAAAAAGGCCAGTGCTCCTTTCGTTTTGACGTGATCGCCCTTTCTTCCCCATCGATTGTCCGTCCTGCAAACGATGTGTTCAGTCTATTGCCACTATTATTTTGAGAGCTATGTAGGTTACAGAGTTCTTCCAGGGATTACGTCATTTTTGACTCTGTTACGTATAGAATGCGGTGATATCCCAGCGGCTTAGAATTCGACCTCCCTCGAATCGAGGGGTCCGGGTTCGAATCCCAGTGGCACGCACCAATGACTTTGTAAAAAAAGTTATGTGCGCTTTATAAAATTAAATATCACCTGCTGTTACGGTGAAGGAAAACATCGTGAGGAAACCTGCATGCCTGAGAGTTCACAAAAAAAAATGTTCTCAAAGGTATGTGAAGTCCACCAACCCGCAGTAGGCCAGCGTGGTGGACGGCGGCCTACATCCCTCTCATTACGAGAAGGAGACCCGACCCTGTAGTGGGTCATTAATGGGTTACTGGCACGTATAGAAGTGCCGAGCATAGCTCATTCCGATGCCTGCCGAACGACTCTGAGCTTGTTGATTAGGTAGTGAAGGACATCTCAGGGCCATAGCTTGCTAGGTCATCAGGCATGTCTTGATCAATATCACTGCAATCAGTGACCATTTAATATCAGGTAGCCTGTTTACTTTGTCAATTAAACTGGCACTCTTTGTAATGGACTGTGTGCGAATAAAATTAGATTAAACTTGATTCATTTACAGCAGTAGTAGATATCTATGGAATTTTGTTCTAATTTCCGACAAGTAACCTCAAACCCGTAACTTGCTAAAGGTAAAAAAAATTCACATAAAACGAAAAATACTCGATGATAAAGTTAGGAATATGTACTAAGGTAAAATGATAGCCAATATTCAGGTCAGCGGAGCTTAGGTCGTAGAGATTGGCAAAACTAGTAGCCGTTGGAGTTGCCAGCTCTCGAACGGTTTCCAAATTCTAGGGGAAAATTTAAAATAAACGATGTTTTCTTATTTTATTCGGAAAGTTTTGTTGTCTTTCGATCTAAGTCGTTTTATTAGGAATACTGTATTTAAGAATTTAAAAAAAACGATCATAGCAATCATTATAATGGATCTAATTTCTTTATAATTTAACCGAGGAAATTATGATGCTTTTATCCATAAACATACCTACAGAGAAGTGGGGTCTCCCAAGCTTTTATTACCGACTTTTTTATTTGCTATGGTTACTACTATGTATTATATTATAAGTTCGGGTCAAATCTTGTTACTCAATTTTAAAGCCGTTATTCTTAACCGATTGACATGAAATTTAGTAAAGGAGTATGCCTTTAGCTTGGATGACGTTGAATGTTTATCTAAGTGACGTCATTCTAAATCCAATATGGCGGCCGACCCAAAATAGCAGATTTGATATTTCCTATGCACACCCATTATGAAAGTCTATCAAATTAAAGGGCTTGCTACGAACAATACAAAAATAACAAAAATCTCTTTGAAAATGTTATTTAATGTTAATTTACTTACCGCTTATTTACGTAGGTGCACCTGTAAGTTACGTACCTGCAATTTTTAACTTAAACATGAAATTAAAGTTTTACCACATTTTGAGCAAAAAATTCTCAGAAGCACAGCAACACAGCTTCGAACACGTCCATACCGTCCAACAATTGGTCGTTAAAATGAAAGATGGCCGGTATTTAAGCCATTCTCTTACAATAACAGCGATGTGGGCGGGCGGAAGTGTTATTAACAGAACTTTTGGTCTATGGTCTTTAGAATTGTCTATGCTTTATGGACTGAGGGTAGACAGACATTTTGTCTGTTGTAGGGACCGTGTTACTTAACATTATAGTTTAATAATTACGGTTATGAGTAAAACCGACTGATATGGCGTGATGACATGAGTATCACATGGGTTCATGAACAAAGGAGCAGAATGAGCTCTCCTTTACCGGTGACTCTTCAGGTACCATCTGCCTGTTTGTTTGGACTTATAAGTAAGAAAAAACAAATGTCATGTCAGTATCCATTAATGACCCACTACAGGGTCGGGTCTCCTCTCACAATGAGAGGGATGTAGGCCGCCGTCCACCACGCTGGCCTACTGCGGGTTGGTGGACTTCGCATGCCTTTGAGAACATTTTTTTTTGTGAACTCTCAGGCATGCAGGTTTCCTCACGATGTTTTCCTTCACCATAACAGCAGGTGATATTTAATTTCATAAATCGCACATAACTTTTATTACAAAGTCATTGGTGCGTGCCACTGGGATTCGAACCCGGATCCCTCGATTCGAGGTCGAATTCTAAGCCACTGGGCTATCACCGCAGAAAAAACAAATAATTGTATCTAATACCGTGGCTCCCGAGGAGATAAGAAAAAATATTTTTCTCAAGCAACCCATTCACTTACAATCTCAGACAGAATTTCATAGCATCAAAAATGTAATAGGATTTACGGAAACATATAAACATGTAACGAGTTTACGTATTTGACATAAATTGGCGTAAATTACCCAATTTTTGGAACGGGAAAATGGTGTATGGGATGTAAAATTTGCATACGAAATTCTATTTGGTTCACCGCCTGTTACCTTCTTCCAAATAATAAGATGGTTTTTTTTTTCTATAAATTTTAATCTCTACTGTATTTAAGCTCTCTTTTAAAAGGTTTATGATAATTAAAAACTGTTTCCAACCTCTGACAACACAAGTTTTTGAATAAATAATGAAACAAAATTGAATGTATGCAATGACGTGTCGTGCGACACGACCGATTTGGTCATTGCTATTATAACAAGAATAGCTAACTAACACAGGAATTTAAGAAATACATAGCTTGTTCTAAGAACCCTTGTGAATGTGCATCCAACATAATGCACTGATTTTTCTTTTTTAGGAGGAAAAGGGGAGGTCTCCCGCTAGGCGATGTCACTGCCTGGGGACCGCGGTCCGAATGATGATTTGTATTGCTCAGATTCTATGGAACTTTGATAGCGCGTTTGAGGATACGTCTTCCGATTGGCCAGTTCGGTATGACGCGTGTGACGTGTTCTATTGTTTACTACATTCGATGCTTGCGTCGTCATGCGTGGTCAGTATTTCATGTGAGGCGCGCGCTCATATTACTGTAGGTATCGCGCCGCTACAAGCATATTTGACCTTAAAATTTGATACAGAGAATAAAAAATATCCTATATTAATCCAGTTTAATAATCTACCTGTGTACCAAATTTCATCCAAATACGTTCAACTAATTTTGCGTGAAAGAATAACAATTAAAGATCCATCTGTCAATTCAAACTTTCGCATTACTCGTAATAGTAGTAGGATCAACACAATCTTCCTTCATTCATCATCTTAAATTTTAAACCATTTCCGTCCATTAATATTACATGTAAGTTATGAAACCACACTTAATATTGAACACAACCATTTTCAATTTAACTTCGCCCAGATACAAGACCACTTGTGCTAACATCCCGCACAATTCTACAGTGAAAGAGTGACCCTAAAGAGAATAGCAACATCTCTGAGTGCAGAACTAAGTATGCATCAAAAGCTAATCAGTAAAAATGTCAGCATCAGGATGGGTGGCGAATTAAAAGCGCTGCAATGCTTCGGAGGGCACGTTAAGCCGTCGGTCCCGGTTGTTATCGATCGGTTGTAGTCGTTAAACCTTGTCGGATCATGCAGTGTGTCATTAATAAACCGGCATCCAGGCCGCCTGCAGTGGTCACTGCAGCCCATAGATACATCCATACCTCAAATAGAAAATAAATCCTATATGTCGCTGTTTGCGGGGTATGACACTTTATTTGAGAGGAACTAAGATGTGTAACGTGTCAAAAATAGTCTCAAACTAATTCTGTACGAAGTGGGCATAGCAAGAAACTGAGGCAGAAAACCAAGATAGAAACATTTTGCTCATCCGCATAAAGTCATTCCGAGAGGCCACATTCCTTCACATGACGTCAGGTCAGGCATTAATTGCAGTTAGTATTCCATCTTGCATTTCGAGTCAAGGGGTCAGCGTGACAACAAAACAAATACCAACCAGCAGACCGCGTAAAGGGACAATACATCACAGTGCAAAGCCACTTTAGACGGCTACCACGATACTGACTTAAAGCACAAACTCTCGATTTAAACCGCATTTCTCTATACATTGCTGGCTGTGACACGAAACAGTTAGAAGAGGTTGCACTAAAGCAGCAATGGTGAGGCGTATGCGCTAAGTTGTGGAGCACAAACGTGATTGATCACTGGTCAGCTATCGTAGTTAGTCCTGCACTGAATCGCCTTCTTGGTTGAGCGAAGATATTTTCCGAAGCCCCCACTAATTAATTACATCTTGTTTCTATTGGGGTTACGAGCATCTATGTTGATTTTAATACAAGGGAAACTACAAACTGTGGATAAGATAATACAAATTTGCTCTGGAATAACCAAGACAAATATGTTGTTTGTTTAGATGTTTGGCTTCCCAGAAATTGTCTACAGGTTGCTGTTGCTTTAGGGAACTTACGCTAGTTTCGTGCCTCCCACACTGGTTTATTGAGCCGCAAACATCGGGATCGAATAAACGTCTAGACGTCAGACTTTATTAATTATAATTAAATCTTTGGTGAGAAAGAAGGTATTGCGGGTAGAATCCGAAGAAAGCGATCTGCGTATCATAATTATAAACAAACTGGATGACTTTCCCCTATTAGATCTTTTCAACTCTTCCCCTAATATGTATAAAAATAGCATTAGTAAGAAATGGTTTAATGCAGACACAACCTAGTAAGTAAAGCAGTATTAAGTAAAATTCTTTATGTTAAGTTAGTTAAAAATAACACTGTAATCTATTTTATAATTAGGTAATAATAGTAAGCAAGCATGTACATGCAATTATGCGAAAACAATTAATAGTAATTAATTAGTTTTATAATTAGTTATATAATTTATTATGTTTTTATTTCCACTGTATGTTTTCCTAATAAAGAAAAAAAAGAAAAAAAAGAATTCGGACCGAAGAACCGTCAAGGGCGCCGCGCAAGGGGGCACCGGTGCGTTCCTCCGGAGATCCCGGAGCCCCCCACATGCGCAGAGGCAGGCCACCGAGGGGGTTTTAGTGGGTAAGAATCCCACATAACCCGGAGACGCTCCCACGGCTCTCGGGTAGCTATGAAGGTTTCCCCCCGTCACAAAAAAAAGTTACGATCCTGAATTCAGGCGTATTATCTGTCAAACTTCACTTTGGTGACTATAGTAGGTTACGGTTACTCCCGCCTCAGTATATTGAAAGCATGGAAAATCTATGCCTCAATGGGTACATAAATCGAGCGAGGCAGCAACCAACCACGCCGTTTATCTCCTTGAAACGTTACGGTAAGACGTATGCTCGAGGAGTCGTATTTAAGTGGGTTATAGGCGATACAGGCCATCTCGTAACTCTTAGATGAAGGTCTTATGAGCTTACCTTAATAGCGTAAAGCTCCCCATAAAGCCAATATGGGATAAAAGATTTACTTTGTTTACACAAGTGTTAGTGTAGTGGTGGAGGCGGTGATAGCCCAGTGGCTTAGAATTCGACCTCGAATCGAGGGGCCCGAGTTCGAATCCTAGCGGCACGCAAGTGATTTTGTAAAAAAAGTTATGTGCGATTTATAAAACTATATATACGAGTACATGCGGATACGGTGAAGGAAAACATCGTGAGGCAACCTGCATACCTGAGAGTTCACAAAAAAATGTTCACAAAGACATGTGAAAATTCACCAACCCGCATTAGGCTAGCGTGGTGGACTACGACCTACATTCCTCTCGTTATGTGAGGAGACCCGATCCTGTAGTGGATCATTAATAAGTTACAGACACAAGTGTTGCTAGTTGCGTAATTCATCATACCTATTATACCTACTTATGTTATTAAAGAGGAATTGATGGTTTAAATGGATCAGTTTTATGGATGGATCTTTACAAATGGATCTTTACAAACTTGTTTATTAATTCAAGGTAAAGAAAAGGTTCATTGATTGTGCGAGGCAATGCCTACCTAAAAATTGTAATTTATCAAATTAAAAAAATAATCATTTTTTAAAATAAATTGTAAACATAAATAATTGTAATATATATTGTGAAAATACATGCATCTATTAAAGTATACATGCAATTACCGATTACAATCACGCTAACGAGTTACAAGAGCAAGTAATTTAATCGTAATTGAAGTTTTAAGTAGTGTTAGATTGTAAGTAAAGTGTTATTCAACTATGACTTAATTGGAGTGTCACTTGCATTAAATAGGCACTTAAAGTATACACGTAACCAAGTACACTTTATGTACTTTATTGAAGACTGCGCAGTTTGTTCAAGGTAAAGAAAATTTATGCCTAGATGGGATAATAAATCGAACGAGGCAGTTCAACCGCATAATTTATCTGCCCTTCAATATAACTACAAGTCTACGCAAATTACTTAAAGAATACGTGTATTGTAGCGCTAATCAGCTCGTTATTCTTGCTTGGGAAATACAAATGAAGCCAATAACCGTTACAGTCACGAATATCGGCTATAAATTATAGCCACAAATTCAAGCCAACCGATTTAAAGAACTAGAAACAGATACCAAGTTACACTTGTTACTAAAGTGCGTGGAGTAATTAAACCGGCTGTATCCGCAGATCGCACAACTCTCGACGCGCCGAGCACTCTTACACAAGCGATGGAGCGAGCCAGTCAATTACTTTGAGATTACCGTAGCTTACAAACAACTTCAGTTAATGTTTAAAAAGTAGGCATAAAACCGTCGGGTTGGAATTAGTTGCATTTTTTTGGTCTAAGATGTTCGCGAGTAGTAAAAAATGAAATGAAACAAATTTGATGCAATTAATGTCCTAACGACAAAGATGTCTAATATTTGGTCATCTATCAATAGCTCTCTAATCAAAACATAATAACTTACTTAGTTGACAATAGCTTATGAAGTAAAAGAGGATAGTATAGAGGTTATAGTAGATATCCGGATAAACTGCGATTAAATATCATCTCCAAAATATATGAGTACAATCTGCAAACAAACTACAGATACGAAGTTACACTGGTTGCTAAAGTGCGGTGTAATTAAACCAGCTGTATCCGAAGAACGAACAACTCTCAACGCTCCGGGCACAGCGATGAAGCGTTCCAGTCAATTACTTCGAGATTAACGTAGCTTACAGACATCTTCATTTAATCTTAAAAAGTTGCGTCCAAAATTAGACGCATGTTTGAGATTGAAATTGGATTTTTCTTAGTTTGTTAACCCGTCAATAGCTCTATAAGTAATCAAAACATAATTACTTAGTTGAAATAGCTTATGAGGGTAGAAAAGGATATACGGATAAACTGTGATGATATCGAAGACAAAATATATTTGCACTATCTGTAAACAAACAGAGACCTTATCTATGTTCCGACCGGAATTTCTACACCGGAATTTTTCACTGGCAACTGATCCAATGTAATTTTATTGAGAAGATGAGCTTGCGAAAATTGCCATTGGCAACATTATAGGAGACAAATATTGGTATGGACGTAGGTATAAAAGGTTTGCGTTTTTCCTCTAATTCCTATGCTAAAGTGCTGGTTAATTAAAAAAGCTGTACGTACCTATCCGCAGATCGCACAACTCTCGACGCGCCGAGCACTTACACAGCGATGGAGCGATGCAGTCAATTACCTTGAGATTTAATCCGAGAAAATTCTATGATTAATTTATTTTTATATTCTAAACCATCAACTGAAGTGGAATAGGAATGGAGGTCGTGTAGTGAAGATAGCACTAGACTCTAAATCGCATCAAAATTTTCAGCTTATATTTGCTGAATTAGTTTGTATCGATTTTTAAGAATTTAATTTTAATACAATACAATATAATACAAATAGGTACCTTTTATTTACAAGAAACAGGTACATCAACAACTACAAATTAAAATAAAATACAAAAAGCGTCGCCTAATCTAAACGTTTTGTGGCACCTGTCAAAAGATGGCGCCACGGATATGCTGAATCACGCTATCGAAGTTTTCTACATCGTTCACATAGACACAATTGTGGGATGACGGAGCACGACCACCCCAGGCAGAAGTCTGGCAACTTCTGCAAAGTTCTAATTGCGAATTTTTTTGCCAAGAATTTAAGCTTAGCTTATCAAAAATAGAACTAGGTTAGCTGAAGTGCTTGTCGAATTGGGACTACCCCGTCGAGTGGGGATTGCAGCGCTAGATTTTGTGCCGCTTCGATTCAAGCGCTTTCTGTAACTGATTTATTATGCAACTGCTCGAACCTTATATTAAGATTTAGGTATTTTAAATTAAGATCAGGTTTAATTATGGTCCTGTGTATAGTACAGTTAGAATTCGGTCTCTCATTTGAGAGATCCGGGTTCGAATTCCAGTCGCACGCACTAATGACTTTTCAATGTTACGTGTGTTTTACAAACAGTATGATGTGGACAGCGTATCTTTTAAAATCTTAACAATTTCTTGTTTCGTAACTGATCAAACACCATACAAATAAATTATTAACGACCCAAATATTCCCAATGAAAACGTATCTTTCGCTGAACGTTGAATATCTTTTAACGATGTCTTCTCAAGTTATAATTGTAATCAGAACAACAAATTATTTATCAAACTTATTAAAAACCGTACAAATAAATTATTAACGACCCGACTATTTCCAAATGTCACCCTGTCTGGTGTCAGACAATTTAATTACTTATATTAATTAACTAAAATACTCCAGTCTGAATGGTTATAGATGAACAATGACAAAATGATTTGGTCCCGACCTCTTACTATTATACCTACTGATCATTTAATTTAACGCTGGCAGCGTTGCCCCTTTGAACACAAATTATTTAAGGAATTTTGTTTACTCCTTATAGTTTCAGGATATAGTATGGTCTGACTTTGCCCAGTTATGTTTTTGGTGCTGGCTGCAACCATTTCATGGCCCACTGTTGGGCGTGGGTCTCTCACCATGACAAGAGGTCTGGAGCATACTCCACCACGCTCCAGTGAAGATTGGTGAAGAAACGGGCGTGGCCTCTGGCCAACCCGTTTCAGATGTTTTCAATAAGGCCTTCGACAAGGTTGAACGACTGCTATCGTAACGATAACAACCGGGACCGACGGCTACGTGCCCTTCGAAGCACGGAAGCGCGCATTTAATTCGCCACTAGCGGTCACCCATCCAGGTACTGACCTTTTTCGGTCGCTTACGATCTACTTAAGCAGCGGGGCTATGCGCGCTTCCGTATACGCAATTAATGACACTAAAATACAAACCAGCACCTATTTAGACACGCGATAATATTATGTAATTATAAAAAATACAATTAGCTATATTATAAAAACCCTCGCAGACCCGCATTTAACAAACCCTCAGGGGTGTATTAAAATGATATACGGTTAATGACTGCGAAGTTCTATAAAAATGTCAGCCGAGAAATTACAGCTGATATTATAATGGGAATTAAGGAAACAGTGTGAAGTGAAACCTTGCGTTAAGTGGCTTTATTACTGTTAAGTACACTCTGGTGATTAAATAAAAAAGTTGTTAAATGTAAGTACAAATTAGTAGTAAGTAATTGTTTCATATGCTATTAATATCGTAACAGTTTAATATTATTTATTTTAATTGAAACAATATGCGATAATGTATTTTAAGTCTGCGCAAGGAATATAACTGTATTATTGTTAGTAGGAATATAAATGTTCTCAAAGGCATGTGAAGTCCATCAACCCGCAGTAGTGGTGCGTGGTGGACTAAGGCCTACATCCCTCTCATTGTGAGAGGAGACCCGACCCTGTAGTAGGTCATTAATGGGTACTGACAAACAGCAGGTGATATTAAATTTTATAAAGCGCACATAACTTTTTTTTCACAAAGTCATTGGTGCGCGCTCCTGGGTAAATGCCTGGGAAAATGCCTGAGTAGATGAAGCGATAGTCTCCCAACGTTCTATCTCTGTAAATATATAAAATGGAGGTTATAACGCCACTCACACTCGAGGGGTTAACCGCAAACCGAACCGCGCCTTCATTAACTGCAACTGCCTTGATTGGACGAGCGCCAGTAAGTCAGCTAATTAGATGCGCTAAATATGTTACATTTTACTGTCTGTTTCACATGGCGAATTACAAATTTAATATTTTTTATCTAAGATAGGATAAGATAAGAGAAATAATACTAACTAATTTTCATGTTGTGATAAATATGATTAGGTAGTAGAACCATAAAAGCTCGCCCTATAAGGTATCTTACCGCCAGTCTCTTTTAGTTATTTTTTAACTATCTAAATTTATTGTGATAAACTTCAATAATTTATTTATTTGTGACTCTCTTATGAAATTTGTTAGCAACATATTCAATTCTTGACCAGCAAAAAGACATTTATCATTAATCTATTTATCCATTTCAATGTCCTATAACACACGTCATCTTCATGACATACAAAAGGTATTTGCACTAAAACCTCCAGTTCCAATGTGCAGTTAATGACGTCACTCTCACATACGCGGTTCACCGCAAACCGACAAGTGCCAATAAGTTAGCTCATTAGACGCGCTCACTGTAAAACCTATTACCGCTGTTTCTCGTATGATATTCGACTTTAGAGACAGTAATATTAGTAGTGTGTCTGTCATCTATTGACTACAGTCTATTACTGTCTTTTCTCACAATGATAAGGATTTAGGCCACCACGGTGTCCCAATACGTAGACTTCACATACCTGTAAGTGAACTTATAAGTGGCATTATAAAGCATAATTTTCATTTGAATATACTATAAAAATGATTTAATAAGTACCAATAAACAAAATTGAAAAATTCAGACAAAAATGGTCTTAAGGAGTGCCAGGAGAGGAGAGTAATGGGTGGTAATCTTTTAAATAAGCGTTAATGATAATGAAACATGCCGTGGCGATACTGGCGACACAAAGTTAAACTCGTTTCTACTAACAGCACCTGTCACATGTAGAGCGATGAAACAGCAAGCGATAGCAGGAGATAAAGATGAACGAACGTTAAAAAGTAGTATTTTCTGCCACACAAGTCATGGCTTCATTTGTTTTCTTGCCGACCACATTGTAAGATCTCTAAGAAATCTATTAAATTCAAAAATTAAAACTAAATTCAATTATGATACAAAGCTCAATACATCCTAAGCGACTGACGTGACGCTAAGTGATGTTAAGCAAAGATAGCGTTACAATTTGAGTAACGTTACATACCTATTGAGTTTATTAGCAACCATGTCTCACAAACACCCTTAACTTTTTTTAAATACCTCACTGGAGGTAAATTGAGTAAAAAGGAATGTAATAAGTAACATATTTATAAACATCCAATTAACTTTTTCTACTTACCAGTTTTCCGTTTATCGCCTTGCATTGCAGAGTGAGGCGGTAAAAATATAGAATCTTTGAACTTCCATCCCTAATTTTGGAAACTGCGAAATGGGTCATCTCATTATCCTAAATATCCCAACTTTCGCCAAGAAATTAATTTTGCTTCTCACCCTTTAACTCCTTTAATTCATTCCACTGTATAGTAATTTCGGACTTAAAACGTTTTTTGTAGACGAAATTGAAATTTCATAAACTTATCGTTTTGATCAGATGGATTTTAATTTTATTTATGATTCTTTTATAATATTTTGAAGCGCGCATAACCCCGCTGCTTGAGTAGATCGCAAGCGATCGAAAAAGTTAAGCAACGTCGGGCGCGGTCAGTACCTGGATGGGTGACCTCTAGTGGCGAATTACACGCGCTTCCGTGCTTCGGACGGCACGTTAAGCCGTCGGTCCCGGTTGTTGTCGATAAAATAGCAGTCGTTGAATCTTGTCGTTATCGTGGCGTTTTTGTTACACAGTTGTATTGTCGCTCGATGTTACAATTGTTTCCAAATGTTGGGATTATCACAATGGCTTAACGATGACGTTGACAAATTAATTTGCCGAGCATTTGAGATACCTACTAATGTTTGCGTCGTCGTGTTATAATTCGATAGAATAATTATAATTTGATTAGTATCATTCGTTGTGATTCAATGCTAATCATTATTAATGAGCCTGACAATTTTATTCTTGTTCACAAATCTATTAACTGTTGTGTTGTTGTAAACACACGAAGGCGGCTTTTATTTATTCATAACTTTAAAACCTAAATTTTAAAGCATTATTAACAGATATTTAAAATCAATAATATCCAGAAAAATATGGAGTTTGTTTACCAAGCAGCATCTGTTTTTAAAACAATGAATAAGAATATCTTGGCAACCAAACCAACCGAATGTTTATTATTAAAACCAGCCATCAGTAAGTCCCACGAAAGTCTTTCTTCATTCTATTTCTATAGCGCAAGCCTAACAGTTTATCTATTTCCAATGTTATGATATGACTACTGGTGTCGGTAAGGAAAAAAGGTTAGCTCGTAGGTTCAACTCAGTATCCTATTCCAACGATTTGTATCTCTTCTACAAACGAAAAGAAAGGGGTTGAAACCTCTAAAGGACCATCTTGGTCGGACAGAGTATAGTCTGTTCAGTACTCTTACAATATTTGTAAGCTATTTTAGTTTCCGTGCAAAGAATATACAAACATGATATTCTCTCTGAGAGGCGCGCAATAGAAGCACTCAACACCTATTGTCAACACCGGCGTCCACAAGCAGCGAAGCAGTCGCCATTATATTTTAAGCAGCTGGATATTCCGAGTTCTTAAGTCAGCCTCCTGCGGGTTAAATATTGATGGCAATTTCCTAAATAGTTAATTTAATGCTGTGCAATTTTCCTAAATAATTAGTGCAATTTTAAAATAACCTTGAAAAACTATACGAACCTTCGAATTTGGATTTAGACAGAACGGGGCAGGCGTAGAATACTAATAGTCCTGTAATTCTACGAGGCAAGTTGGCCATCCCTCGCATATTAGCTCATTCTATCACTCTTATCATGACTGTGAATGAGAGTGATAGAATGAGTTTTGGGCGTGATTGCTGCTTAGGTTCTATTTCTACTATTTCTACCTACTATTTATTCCTTCTTTTCTGTATGCTCTTATCTCATTTGCTAGTCTATGACCTACACCTTAAACAGATTATTATTTATGCACTAGGAACCTCTCTAGGGTCCGTGACCTTTGCCAAGATACTGCTAACACTACCTTTGTTTACGAAATTCTGCGGAGGAATACTAATAGTCCTGTAATTCTACGAGGCAAGTTGGCCATTCGTCGCATAATATTAATAAGCGCTTGTCTCTGAGTCGCGAAGCCTGAAGGCGCATTGTGCCATTGTTCCCCGACAGCCCCTTGCAGAATATCTATTCAACATCTTATCTATTAGATGTTGTAACATCAATAGATATCTAGTTAAAGAATAGCTTAGCTCAGGGCGTTTAGAAACTTAAATTAGAATAGGCTGACAATCGAATATTATCTTAACTTTTGACTCGCTGTAAATAAAATCAAGAATCAAATCTATTTAAAATAGGTATGTCGTTTTCATAGCTTTTGACTCGTTAAAAATAAAATAATCATTAATGCTTCGAGCCGTTTCTGCAGCGCAAAAGGGAGGTACCTACTGACGCAACTGATATTACTATTATGTTAACTAACTAACTAAACCTTAAGAAAAAAAAATGTTTACAAAAGGCTACAATGTTTAACCGAGCAGTACCTGACCGCGATTCTCTCCGCCTAATCCATCAAAATTAATTCAATAGAAACCAAAATTTCCCCGTAAACAAGGGGAAAGTGAAATCGGTGAGCGAGCGTTATGCAAATAAACGATAGTACGTTTTTGTACAAAATAACTGGCATCGGAGATTACTTTACTTAAAAATGAAGACTTCAAGCGAGAAATACTCACGCTTTCTTTATAGCAGGCAATATTATTTTTTTAAAACGCACAATTGTCTCTATTTTTTAGATAAGTGCATTAGTGCCTGCCAATTAAAAATCATTGTTTATCGATTTCGTAAATTAAAAAATTTATAATTTACTTCAACTAACGTATAATATTTACTACTGTAACTGTTTTAGCTCTGTCTAATGCAAAACTTTTTGCGCAAACGTTTTTCATTACTTTGGGGTACTTACATAAAAGATGCTACTGAGGTCCTATTACCAAGACTCTGTTATCTATTTGACCATTTTTTCATTAAAGAACAATCTTCTAGCCTTCACTAAATTGTAATACCGTTGTGAGAAGACAACATATTAAGTGATCCAAGTTACAATTACAGCACCAAATTATAACCTTCAAAAACAAACTCGTACAAGTTTGATGACGAACTCCAAACGATCAAAGTAGAGCCTGAATAATAGGACACACTCCAAGTGGTAGTGAATATTCATAGCGCCACTGTTACGCTTTATGATTCGGTACGAAACTACGAATATTAAAACGGCGTACCGAAGGGAGCTTGTCATCAAACAGAAGGATCACAGAATACTTAGAGTACAGAAATTCTTCTTCTCTCCTCTTATTTTCAGCTCTTCGTATTTCATTGGATATGGGCCTCTCCTAATAGACTATTCTATTAAACTTACAAGATCAATAGTTATTTATCTTTCCAATATGGTCGTATTATTTTTATTTTTAGTAAATACAGCAGTATTATCGTCAGCAAACAATATCAGTAAATTAAAAACAGAAATGGTCCTAGTATACTACCTTGAGGCACTCCGTAAAGTATTTCGCTGTAGTGAGATATTACACAGTTCTAGTAGTATCATTCAATTTCAATTTAGCTATCTCCGTTAGATGTCGCCTTTCAGATAGACGTCATCCCTAACCTCAATGTCTCTTATGTTGTGAATTAAAAATTTGTGGTCAACATTATCGAACGCCCCCGACATATCCACAAAATTTATAAAGAGCGCTACAACTTGTTTTTGTTGTCTAATTTAACCATAACTCAGCAACTTTTACATGTACTTAGTTTTAGATCAAGAACGTTACAAGTATTAACTAAGTAGGTTACATAAATGTTTTTAATTGTTCCTAGTCACCCCGAGAGCAGTGACTTAGTAACATGATATAATCTAATAACGTTCGCAACCGCTTATTAGCTGAACAACCGCAGGCTTTAGTCCCAAATGAATCACAGACGTGGGTTGGTAAAGCATACCTTCTAATGAACTAGCTGTTCCTTACTTATATTATAAACTAGGAAAACGATCGCAAAATTAGTATGTAGTCGACTTATTACATTCATGCAAACGTAAAATTATCCAATCCTGACAAAATTCAGTATTGGCCACAGATAAAGATCTAAATAGATCACGCAAATGTAATTAATTAAACGCGAAGTAAATTATTAACGCGTATATTTTTATCTTATCCATATAAATTCGGTCCATGGTAGAGACTCAGGAAAAGCGTATTTAATGCTGTGGCTAAAAGTGTAAAACTTTAATTGTTCCGCACTTGTTTTAAAATTATTAAAATACCTGTGGATAACACCTTAAAAAGGCTGTTTGAATTCACTGCTACTTCGTGGCTGTGAGCACTTTGAATTGAAAGATTGAAAGATTTTAATTTCATTCTCTAGACTCGGAATAATGATCGCACAAAATCTTTTCAATTAATTGAGAATGGTCTCCTGATTTGATTGTTTCTTGTAATTGTTCCAAGTCCACTAATGATGCAGCGCTGGCCTAGAAATGTTAGTAATAACGGCAGTTAGGGACTTTTGTTCTAGACCTAGAAGAGTCAGACAAAAGGTATGCTTCGGTGAATTGCATGTACGAGTAAGTACGTATGAACTGAGCCTAATGATAAGTCGCAATTTCATTGCTTGAGCGTATGGGAAAAAATATAGTCTATGAATACATGAAGTTCATAAAAGGCTGTTGTGCTTGAATATCGTGACACGAGAACGCAACTAGAATTTACAAAGATAATTCTTAGCTTGACTTTAGGGCATAATTACCTACGGAGTAATATACTATGTATTATAATAATATAATATATAAGCCAACACCTTTTAGCTGCTAAACTATAAAAAGAGGTAGTTATAGTTCCAATAGCGTTCAAATATGCATGAACGTTAAATATTTACGCGTTTAAAAAGTTTTAAAAGAGCCCTTTTTAAATTCTCGCTACGGGCGTACGATATGTAAAACAGAAAATACACGAAGCGCCCTTAAATATTCTTTTTAATATGCAACTACCGTAGAGATTTTATTCCTGTTCAAACTAGTAACCACTCGTAACGTTACTAATATATGAGGTGCCCACACGTCTTGGTTTTTGAACGGATATTTTGCTTCTACAATTTTACAGCGTTTAAAGACATATTATTATAATCGTTGGGGAAGAAACGTCCTCAAATAGCGGTCTTAGCAAAAACTACAGCACTACGGGATCGGGTCTCCTCTCACAATGAGAGGGATGTAGGCCTTAGTCCACCACGCTGACCCACTGCTGGTTGGTGGACTTCACATGCGTTTGAGAACTTTTTTTTTTAAATTAAAGCATGAAGGTTTTCTCACGATGTTTTCCTTCACCGTAACAGCAGGTGATATTTCATTTTATATGTAAATCTGATTGTATCTGATCTTACTTATGTCTAACATGTGTTGGATCCGCAATCTTACGAAATATACGGTCCCTACTCTCTTAGAAATGGAAAAACGAAACACGACACATACGAGTACACGCGATCTAACGGTGCTGGCGTTTAAAATAAAATTATTCGCGCGGTTTTAAATCCAGGATCCAACTCGATTTTACTCGATTCCGCATTCCGCACTGGAGTGTATTACTACAACATTCGAATTGTATTACATTCGAATTTCTATTAACGTCATATCCTTCTATTTACTATAATAAATATGACAGTTTTTGCGAATGCATGGATGGATGGATGTGTGTTACTCTTTCACGCAAAAACAGCTGAACAGATTTGGGTGAAATTTGTTATTCACGCAGTTTATAACGTATTTTTTGTGACGGGGTTATCTTCATAGGTACCCGAGAGCCGTGGAAGCGACTCCGGGTTACGTGGGATTCTTACCCACCAAAACGCCCTCGGTGGCCTTCCTCTGCGCGTGTGGGGAGCTCCGGGATCTCCAGTAGAACGCACGTAGTTTATAACCTGGACTTCTAACATCGACGTGGACGAAACCGCTGGCAAAGAGTAATTAAGTATAAGAACAAATTTGGCAATAAACGTGCACATTTTCGTGCTGCGAATAAAATGAGGAAAATGAGGCAAATAATATCTTATATATAAAATTCTCATGTCACAGTTTTAGTTACCATACTCCTCCGAAACGGCTTGACCGATTATTATGAAATTTTATAATTATGCATATTCAGTAGGTCTGAGAATCGGCTAACGTCTATTTTTCATACCCCTATGTAATAAGGGTTCGAAAACTTATATCTCAAAACAACGTTTGCGGGGTCAGCTAGTATAAAAATTAACATACAAATATCGAAATGAAGATGAATGAATGATGCAGTTTCTACCAAATGCAAAAAACTCAAAAACTTTCAGCTTTATAATAGTGAATAGGATATTATATATCTAGTAGTAGTAGGTTTTGCTTGCCAATTGATGCTCTAAATGCCTACGAGTATGTAACTAGCCGCAAGCCGCAGTAGAGCTAAACTAACAGGCAGGTATTGCCACAGCGGGCTTGCGACGGAATGCCGCCGGTCGGAAATTACTGTTATCGTTTGAATGATACCCTTACATTTTTACTATTCATGCGATTAAATGAAGCCTTATGTGTGTATGCCAGTAACCCATTAATGACCCACTACAGGGTTGGGTCTCCTTCTCGTAATGAGAGGGATGTAGGCCTTAGTCTACGACGCTGGCCTACTGCGGGATGGTGGACTTCACATACCTTTGAGAACATTTTTTTTTGTGAACTCTCAGGCATGCAGGTTTCCTCACGATGTTTTCCTTCACCGTAACGGCAGGTGATATTTAATTTTATAAAGTGCACACAACTTTTTTACAAAGTCATTGGTGCGTGCCACTGGGATTCGAACCCGGACCCCTCGAATCGCGGTCGAATTCTAAGCCACTGGGCTATCACCGCTGTGTGTATACCTAGAATCAACTGAAATAATATACATAATCTGCCGCTCTCACATTCCGCCTAAATTTATCCTAAAAAAAGACAATTCTGGACACGAAAATAAATTTAAACCTCACTCTAGTGCCCATCCAAAAAGCATCCCTAAACGTGCTTACGATGCCGATATTAATATTTTGTGGACTCAACAAAAATAAATCTATGCGAAGTTTACCAATTACGGTCCCGCCGACCGCATCAAATGTAAATATATACACAAAACCGACAGAGCGGTGCCGATAAACAGAATTCTGACGAAATTATTAAAATATCCCAAAAATAATGACGCCTACCTCCCCATTGGCAGGCACCAAAGACTTTCTTAAAAGATTTGCACTCGATAACCTTCAATTACACCAGCAGTAACGGTGAAGGAAAACGTTCTCTATTATGTTCTCAAACAGGGCCGGATTTAGAAGTCTGGAAGCCTCGGGGCAACAAAGGAGTGGAGGCCCCTTGGTCCCAAATTATTTTCCAAATAAAATCAACAATTTTTTTCAGTCGAGTTTTTGAATAAATAATAATAATAAATTAAAAGTGCTTATCAGGGCCATTTGATATTTTGATATTTTACTGATTGCCTAATTGATGAGAACAAAATATTTATTCTAATTTCTGTTAATATTTAATGTAATCATGGTTGTACAAAGTACTGTAGGTAAAGGTAAAACACAAAAAAAAAATATGAAAGGAAAAGTTGTATACTAGTGTACTAGTCTTAATTTAAATTTTTTTCCCAAGTCTATTGTGGGGGCCCTTCTTTTGTGGAGGCCCTGGGGCTGTAGCCCTGGTTGCCCTCCCCTAAATCCGGCCCTGTTCTCAAAGGTATATTAAGTCCCGCAACCGTCGTCAAAGTATTCGTATAGAAAACGACAGTCCTTAGTATACCATATTATTATGTCAGTCTCTGATGACATCATCCCATACTAATGGCAGCTCGATACGATTAAGTCTATACGAATTTCATGCTCGAGTCGCAGGTCTCGTGCCGATTACTATACGATAGGGAGGTACCGAAGAACGACTACTAGAAGAAAGAAAGAAATAAAGAAAGATAGAAAGAAAGAACAATGGAAAGAAAGAAAGAAACAAGACAAAGAAAGAAAGAAAGGCAGAAAGAAAGATGTTTATTTAAAATCTATGATAGAAAAATAATAAAGACATACGAGTTAGAAAGAAATAATGAAGAAAAAGTTACGTCTTTGCCAATTTATCTACAGATTTATGGAGTACACTCGATCAAAATATGTAGTAGGCAATAAGTTAAGCTTCAGGCGAATTTATGTTTTTTCGAATCGGAAGAGAGGCCGTAACGAAACGACAAGTGGATTGAATTGCTTTAAAATATGCACCAAAGAGTTGTAGAGGACGGAATTGATTGGGTGGTTAGAAAAAATATCTTCATTTTTAATTTCCACTGTACGAAAATTGGGTTTTTTGCACGATCAAAAAGTTATTATATAGGCTATAACGCTGTTATATAGTCTATAAGGCTATAACGCTGCAACGTTTTTTAATATAAATTTAGTCTTCTGATTTTGTGATTGAAAGTGACTAGAGTTGGAAGTGGACTCACAAGCGACGAGGTTATTACTACTAATATTTTATGGTCGTCGATATTGAAATCATAAAATACTCTCGGCATAGCTTCTAGTGCAGTCGCACGCCAAGTAAAAAGCAGTCAAACGCAGTATATTGTTTGAAAGTGGTCGTTATCCATAGAAAATCGCTTACTACGACGGAAGTCATCCTACTTCCTACTACTATTAATTATGGACTTATAGACGAGAAAGTTACTCTTTCACGCAAAAACAGCTGAATTGAGCTGATTTGAGTGAAATTTGGTATGTACGAAGTTTATAAACTACTAGAGTGTGCGCGCGGCTTCGCCCGCGTGGACTTTAGAACTCGGTGCAGAGAAGGGTAAAAAGTAAAAGCGGTTATTGTGACTAAACTATGATAGTTAGATATGTGCTCTCGCGGACTTTTTTGTAGATCTTAATAAGACCTACAAACCCGTAATACATCATTTTGTTCTATTGTCAATAGTTTTTGCAGCGCAAACATAAATAGGCTTTCGATTCAATTTTCATACAGATCCCTAATTTTTTTGAAAATAAATATAGCCCATAACCTTCCCCTATAAATGGACTATCCAACACGAAAGAATTTTTGAAATCGATCCAGTAATTACTGAGATTAGCGCGTTCAAACAAACAAACAAACTCTTCGGCTTTATAATATTATTTAAAAGGATACTTTTTATCCCTCTCTGGATAATGTTCTAAAATCTACGCGGACGAAGCCGCGGTTAAAGTTTTGTAATGGACTAAAGAAAATAGATATAACGCTTCAGACTCATAGCCCCACAATTTCTTGATTTCCTGACGTGGGTGCCATGGACAGTACTGTTATAGACACACACTAGAACAAGAACACAAGACACCCAGACCAAAAGCAGACATTCAAATTCATCATTCAAACCTCTGCTCTGCTGGGAATCCAACCCACGAACGGCACGAACCTCCGCGCAGCGCAACGCTAACCACACTGCTACCTGTATAAAAATACTATAAATAAATACTGCTACCCTCTACGCCAAGCACGAGTAACTCGAAATACCTATCAAACGATACGATATTGGCACTTTGGCAGTGTTTGAAAGTGTTCGCTGTTGCGAGTGGATCTGAAAATAATAGCTCAAGCCGCTTACACGATGTTCGAGAGTGCTCGGCGAGTTACCGCAACTGTTAAATGAAGGAGATTTGCGAGCGAAAGTCGGAAATCAAGCGCTATACTGTTTAGAATGGAATTTTCCATTAATATTTGAATCTGTATTTATAAGATGAAAAGGTTGGCGATGAAAATATGAAAAAAAACGAATGTGCTAGGAATTCTTGGTCTTTATCGATAAAAAAACAGTCTACAACCGACGCAGTAAGGCCTTTGGAAATTGTGAATTGATCCAGCGAGCAATCAACTCGACAAAATTTAAACACAGGGCTCTGTATTATCTTAATTGAACTGATTAATCCTTCTAATTATGAATTATTATTAATTAATTATAATTGATTTTAAAAGAGTGCCGGGAGTTTTTTTCCGCCCGCTTTTTTCGCCTGGTCTACGTTAGCCTTAGAGGCACCGAAAGCGGATGTTAGATGTAAGATAATATTCTATCATGTATGACGTTCATTAAGTGTACACAACTCGTACCTGACAATGAATAAAACTTTGATTTTGATTTTTTTTTATTAAACAATTTCCTCGATAAATTTTCAGAAAATCTTTGTGAAAAATGACGAATATTAATTATTACCATCACATTAATATCTTATACAGCCATAACCCTAATATAATTAGGCTTCCATTTCACAACTTTATCTCTAATCCAACAATGTTCCCGGTTAAGTCTACATTCAATCATACATGACGAGAGTCTGGTATATTTCGAAATTAAACTATCGCCCGGGAGCATAATCCCCCGGATGTCCGCTAAATTGAAATTAAATCTGACCACATGTCATAGTTGTCGTTAAATTCCTTACGCTTACCGGATTTACTGCATTTATTCAGTTGTTCATGGGCACACTTTTTCGCCCGGGGAGCATAATCCCCCGGATGTCCGCTAAATTGAAATTAAATCTGACCACATGTCATAGTTGTCGTTAAATTCCTTACGCTTACCGGATCTACTGCATTTATTCAGTTGTTCATGGGCACAATTTTTCGCCCGGGGAGCATAATCCCCCGGATATCCCCTAAATTGAAATTAAATCTGACCACATGTCATAGTTGTCGTTAAATTCCTTACGCTTACCAGATTTACTGCATTTATTCAGATGTTCGTGTGCATAATTTTGGAAAACAATGGCTGTGTTTTTAAAAGTTTACGGATACGTTTTCTTCCAAACATAAAAATACAATGTTCTCCATCTTGGATTATTAAGTTGGCAAATGTAATGACTTAAATTAAAACAATTAAAATTATTATTAATTATCTTTTCGGTTCAGTCACGTTACTGGAGACCCAAGAGCTGGATCCTTCTTTGGACAAAGGATAAGTATTGCTATCCAAAGGCGGAATGCAGCCAGCATCTTGGGTACCCTGCCGCAGGACAGTGGTTTGGACTCATTATTTTATTTGTAAAATTTTATTTTTATTTATTTTTATTCTATTCCTTTTTTGTTATTAATATTTAATTTTATAGTTGGATAATGAAAATCTGGAATGGTAACATTTACAGCAGCGTGATTCATCTGGGCCATAAAAGGATTGCAGCCAGTATCGTCTAATAGCGATTAAGGTTCGTTACGATACACTTTCACACAAAGTTACCTTCCCTCTTCTCTCCACCTTGGCTTATATTACTGAAGATTCCGTAGGTATCCCTAATATTTTTGGAAATATAATACAGCCAATGTTACTCAGACAGGACTTAGCTTTCTATTAGTGAATGAATGAAATGAAAAATGAATTTAGAATCAATTAGGTAGGGCGACAAAATTGGGTGACAGATAGGAATAATCCATTGTTTTGAGTTACGCAATTGAATTGTAAATCGTTTCGAATTATTATTCAAAAAATTAAAAGCACGACTGAATGGTTTAGAAAACTTTCATAAATTCTAACTTTTGCTGTTTTCCTTCAAACAAAACACACACTCACTGGTCGAAGTTGTGGGTTCCGATTATTCTGAAAATGATAATTTAAAATTTTTAATTCAACATTGAAAACATCATAACTTGTTATTTTCCTGAATAATTATATTTCTATCATCATTATTCAATAATACCTATTTCCAACTTATTGACTATAGGCACCAAATTTTGGAAGTTACACGTTGGAAGTTAAACATGGGTTACGCGAAATTTAACCCTAAAAGGGGCGAATTCAGCTTTGAAAATTTGTATGAAACTTCTAGATTGGATGGAAGAACGATGCCTTCTGAATCAGTTACTTATAGTCCATTTTTTATATTTTTCTAATTTGGTAAACAATTTTAGCATGTCTTTTTATTTTAATTTGCGATTCAGAAATAACGCAGACAAAATTATCAACAATTAAAAAACAAATTTTCATTAAATTCTGAAACAGATTTCTAGAAAAATTAATTTTTGAAGTAATTTTAAACTTTTCAATAAAAAGTAGTGCAAAGATTGCTTACAAAGTAAAAAAAATAACAAAAAAGTACAAAAGTAAAAAAAACGATTTTATGAGTCTTTCCCGCATATATATACATAATTGACTGAAATAGACTTAAGTAGACTTTGAAATGGGATCTCTTAAAGTTTGTTTTGTAAGGGAACTCAAATATTATTTTGCAGTGCTTAGATTCCAATCCATCAGAATTAATAGCGAAAGAGAGAGACTCGATGCAAAAATAAATATTCAGTTATATTCGTTATTGTAACGATCACGGAATATATGTATAACTTCTATCAATTATAATTTGATACCTAGAGGGAATCGTTTTTATTCAGAATTAATATGCATTTAGTTCAATGATATTCCAATTCTACTTTTAAATTCCTCTTGGATATCATTTTAATATAACTATAATAACTCCTCTGATATTCGGAGGATGAAGGCGTGTGGCTGGACTTCACATGCGTCTAAGATTCTCATATTTTTGTCATCTCTCAGGCATGCAGGTTCCCTCACGATGTTTTCGTTCACCGCTTCAGTTATTTACTGTTCAGTTCCACAATAATATTAGGTATCAAGATGAAATTACTGCTTTTACATGTCACATTACATCACAAACTTGGCGTGTAACAAGTCATATTGCCGAATAAAAGGGATTATGGTAATCAGGAAGGCTGTTCATAAAATAATTTACCCGGTGGCTTTCTGCCAAAGCGGTATTTTGACCCGAGTTCGTCTATAAAACAGATGATATAGAGCTTTATTACTATTAGTAGGAACATTTTGGCAATAATCATTTTAGAGATAATCATGTCATCAAATAGCACCAAACACGCTAGTATGGTGCTGGTAGGTATAGTGATATTGTGATTTAAATCGTAGGAAATCTAGCTACTTCTCAATTCTTCTTCCTCTTGATTCTATCTACTACTACTCTTCCTCGTCCTTTCAGCCCTCGGCAGTCCACTGCTGGGCCTCCCCTAATCGACGCTACTCCACCCGGTCCTGGGCCTTCAGAATCCAACGGTTTCCCTACTACTTAATTCTTCTAAATATGTATGTACCTACAGAGGTTGTCGTAAATCGCTGCAAAGTTGTATTTTAATTTAGGGCCAGTAATTGGTTTCCTTACCCTACTTAGCGATACGAAGCATGACGGCTAGACCCTTAACCCTTTAGCGGCTCCCACTCGAGATTCACGTTAGGGCTGCTTGCCTTTAATGTAATTGTGGAGTTTAACCTCAACTTTCCCCATTTTCTCTTAGCGTACCTATTAATAGGATTATCTTGTTTGCCGTAGGTTTGTTGACGTCCATTCGGGAGTCACGTCAATACTGGGATAATGTTTTCTGGGTAAATTTGATTCTTGAAGGTACTGGGGAGTTCTAACTTTTAAATGGAAGTATAATTATCGGTTGGTTTCTAGGTAAAGCGCTACGATGGGTAGTTTGCCCGCGAACATTTTGGCGCCCTCATGACAATACAAGTAGAGAAGCAGGAAAAGGTAAAAAAGTGATGGAGATTCAGGCAATTTTTAACTACAGTCCGTTTTTTAGCGACTTCAAAAAAGGAGGTTATCAATTCGACACTCGGTCTATTACGGCTTCCAATCAAGAATATCAAATTTCATGGGTGTATGTATGTATGTTTGTTTGTATGTATGTATGTATGTATGTAGATTTGTTTGCATTTTATTCAACTTAGGGAATGATAAAATTTTCATCAAGAAGTTTCAAGACTTAAACTAAAAAAAAAATATACCGACATCAAAAAAGTAAGCTTTTCGTAAGTATTCGATCATTATCAGCGAAAGTCATTAGTATGTCATATGTCAGTCTGTCGTTACACCTTTCCATACTTATGACAGCTCGATACGATTACTATACGAAACTGCGTAAGTTCATACTCCCTATGTGTGTTCATAATCCCTATGTGTGTGTGGTGATTCCGACGAATGTGGTAATCCCGGAACGATAAAATGAATAATGACAACAGTATCATTAATTAACCGCAGCCAACCGTCGCTCGTTTATCACACACGGTTTTGTGGTCGTACGGTTACAAGCTGCAATGTTCGTAAAATTTTATCATCTAATCACTACTAATCATTTGATTTTTATACTTTTATCAAATTTTAATGGATTTTAAAAAAATTTTTATTAATTTTTTATTATTATTATTTTATTTTATTAGGATGGATGGATTGGATGTTTGTTACTCTTTCAGGCAAAAACGGAACTGAACATATTTGGATGAAATTTCATATGCACTCTGTGTATAACCTGGGTCAACATATAGGACACTTTTTATCCCGTTATGTACCAAGTTCTAAAATCCAACGGAAGAAACAGGTCAAGGCTTAGTTACATATAAAGAGTATTTTAAATAAAAATGGCTCTCAAGTACAGTTGTTCAAAGCGCCGCTTGTCAGTAACCCATTAATGACTACAGGTCGGGTCTCCTCTCACAATGTGAGGGATGTAGGCCTTAGTCCACCACGCTGGCCTAATGCGGGTTGGTGGACTTCACATGCCTTTGGGAACATTTTTTTTGAACTCTCAGGCATCCAGGTTTCCTCACGATATTTTCCTTCACCGTAACAGCAGGTGATATTTAATTTTATAAAGCGCACATAACTTTTTTACAAAGTCATTGGTACGTGCCACTGGGATTCGAACCCAGACCCCTCAATTTAGAGGTCGAATTCTCAGCCACTGGGCTATCACCGCTGTGCCGCAAGCGCCGCTTACGGCATTAAAAATGTAAACCCACTTCTGTGGGTCCCTGTAGTGGGTCATTAATGGGTTACTGGCAATGTTCAGAAGATAAAAACATGTAATTTGTATCTTGCAAAAATACCAGGAAATAAATTGCAGAATTATCTCGCAAATAACTTGGAAAGGTTGTCAGCTACTTCATATTAATTCAATTCAAATACTAATTCAACTAGAAAATTGCCTGTTTAAGCTTCTTAGCAATTCATGTCTTCATCCCGTGATTATCTTATTAGGCTTGATATTTAATTAATACTACAATTAGGGAATTGGAACAGTGGAAATAAATCTAGTGCCTATTTAAAGTTTGTAGGTACTACTGGTTCTACTAATTATGTACATTCTAGAACCAAAAAGCTAGCCTAGGTCTGCATACATACTACACACTGCACACTAACGCCCGAATTAATAACCGATCTGCAGATATCTAATGATAAGGGGTGGATACTTCGGCCCATAAATCAATTCTAACCTCAAACTAGAAGGAGGTTGACAAAGGCAAAAATGTGTCCTACTAGGCTAGGATACCATATCAGACCTAGTCGTTTTCTGATTACTTCAACTCGGAGTAGGTATGTTAAGAAAACTTCGATATCGTAATTCATAACACCCTTAACGCCAACTCTTAAAGTGCGAACTCATCACGGTATTTGAATTTTGATGAGCAATCAACAATTTTAATAAGTCCAGGCAAAACTGTGAGATTAGCCAATTCACTGTGTTACCAGTAGTCAGTAAAGCAATTCATTCCCAATCTAATCGTCTAGAATTGAAGTCAAGCCCGATCCAATGTCCGACAAACGTTTGTTCAGATAGGTATTGAATTTAGCTGAAGTTATGATATTGAAACTTCGGCAGAATTGGGAACCCACTCGCAATCAATTTCATATATCAATAGATACCTAACTCTCAAGTTTAAATTAGTTGCACTTATGTACATACTTAGATTTTGAAGCGTTAGTAGATCGGAAGCGATTGAGAAAGTTAAGAAACGTCATTATGTCAACCACCAGTGTCGAATTAAATGCGCGCTTCCGTGCTTTACACTAACTCTCACAATCGTGCGATTGCGTTCATCGCAAGCGATTGACAAGTCAAGGAACGTCGGGCGCGGTCAGTTCCTGGATGGGTGACCGCTAGTGACGAATTAAATGCGCGCTTCCGTGCTTCGGAGGGCACGTTAAACTAGTGTCACTCACGCTGGGGATATGCGCCCTGCACGGTCCTAGGCCCTTAGAATACAACGATTTCCCACTGGCTTCTTCAGGTCGTTGCCTTACAGCTTATGGATAAAAACGAGTCTTCCTTCAAACCCGAGTTTATCCATTAATGTAACAACTTAACAATTTGAAGGACAGCGATTATCCCGCCCCGTCTACGGCCATTATTCAGCTGTTCTAAGGCTGGCTTATTGAGCACCATCCCTCAGAATATTGCGAGCCACTTAACCTATAGTGTGCAAATTGCTTATCAAACTACGAAGGTTAACACCTAATTAAACTACAACGCTACAACACACACTTACTAAGAACATCGTCTGTGTACTGTGGCTATTTCAAAGTTTGTAGTAGCGCCGCCATAATTTCTTGGTTAAAACTAACATAAAATTATGTTTAGGCTGCAACCAAATGGCCCACTATTGGGAACGGGTCTCTCCCCACGACAGGAAGAGGCCTAAAGCATACTCCAGCACGCTGCTCCAATGCGGATTGGTGGAGAAACGGGCTAATGGCCAACCCGTGTCGGATGTTCTCAAACCGTCAATAGAGCCTCCGACAAGACTTAACGACTGCTATCGTGTCCATAACAACCGGGACCGACGGCTTAACGTGTCCTCCGAAGCACGGCAGCGCGTGTAATTCGCCACTAGCGGTCACCCATCCAGGTACTGACCGCGCCCGACGTTGCTTAACTTTTTTCTCGCTTGCCATCTACTCAAGCAGCGGGGCGGGGGCATAATAAGGAATAGCATACGTTTATTTGTTATCTTGACTGAATACCTAGGATTTAAAATTCACCAATACATATTCAGCCAAATAAAAATATAGCACTTCAATACCGAATACGCATGGCGAATACGGAGCAATTTGTAAAGCTCATAATATTCACATCTGGCAAAAAAGAATTCTCCGAAACGTCTGCGAACCGTGAGATCACACATTGCGTAGTGTCTGTCGTGTGTTATTATTTATTAATATCGGAATATGATTTGTTGGCCATTTCTTTTGCAGTTTCTGTCGATGTTTATTCGATCGTATATGATACATGATATAGATATTGAATTCTAAAGAAAAAGAACAACCTAAATATTATAAAACGCATCATAATTATTATTATTAATGCCCAATAACCCTATGAGAATCAAAATTATAAATTGTACGGATATGTTTTTAAAATTAGATCTTAGTTAATTCTTGAACCTCGTCTATACTACGAGCTTTAAACCAAAGACATCGTTCAACCAACTATAATAGGGAAATGGCCAATTACATTTCACCTATAGATACTTATACGAGCCAAAAAAACCAATGCATGCATTTTATTCAAGCTCACTCGAAAATAAGCATTTCACAACTCAAAGAGTGTTGCTTTGTTGAATAACAATGTGCATATTTCATGGAAAATCGCTCTCAATTTTTCAAGAAAGCGACGCAATCTCGACACGTCGCGAGTCGCGCGTCAAGAATTAACGAAGTGCACGACGCGACCGATTGCGATAAAGAAGGAAGGCCTTTTCACTGCGACAAACATTTTTTGCCAACTTCAAAAAAGGAGGTTTTCAATTCAACACGTATAGTATGTAATGTTAACGGAACTGCTCAATAGTTACATATGTTGGTCTGTTACGGCTTCCAAACAAATAGGTATACTTACCAAATTTCATAGGTGTAGGTATGTTGTATGTACATAGATATGTTTGTCCTCGCATATCTTCGAAAGTAATTGATGGATCGTGATCGTTATTTAATTTTATTGTTTGTTTGCATTTTTTTCAACTCAGGGAATAGTAAAAGTGTCACCAAAACCGATTCAGTAGTTTCCGTGATATGGAACTTAAACTAAAAAGTACGAAAAAAAATTAAACTAACTCAAAAATGTAAGAAAATATAAAATTTGTTACATACTTTAGGCTGTTTTTCGGTTTAATTTTTTTAATTATTTTTATATCCACATGCTGTAGGATTCTTTGGTTTTTTTTTTTATATTTTCTAGTCTGAATCATATTGAAAATTACTATCCTGATTTATTATTGAAAAATTCGTGAGTGTCGTCTAACATTTTAATGAATTTACAGCTCATTTCATATTATATATTATATTGTTTCGGGATAGCTCGACTTGTTTCGGATCCGACTACTATGAATAAATCGCAAATCACTTTTATTTTTACATTTAAACAATGTAATTTTTAGTTTCTTTCGAATCTCAAATGTTATTTTATATTTTCTCGCAAGGGAATCAGATAATAATATAGTTTAAATATCCAACAACCACAGTTGTATATATTCCCAGCGCTGCAACTCATCGGGAATTGTTTGTATGCGCATAACTGGGAATTAAATTGGAGCAGGAATACAAAGTAGCTCATTTGTGTCGAGCTGTTCTTTTGACGGCCGGGAATTGTAGGTTGGAATTTTTTAGGTTGGAGTTAGGAGGGAATTTTTATTTGTTAAAGTTTAAACTATGTGAACTGTGTTGGTTAGATATTATTATTTTATTTTATGGCTGTTTATGGACTTGCATGAAACTATTATTTTACACGTGTAGGTATGACGCATTTGTTGTAATAGGCTTTCACATTAATTTTAATTATTTTAATTACCTAAGAAATAAAAAATATTTTAAAGCAAAACTGAAAGAAAAAAATACGTCTGCGTCTTTTCATTGTTAGTTCCCGATGCAAAGATGCCATTTCTCCACTGTTTTATAACTGAGAGTTTCTAAAAAGGGCGCAAAAAGAACACAATATCTAAAAGCCCTTTTGTTTTCTCGAAAATTGTAAAGCATTATCTACTATTAAGTATAAAATTACTTGACATACAAAATTAAAATGTTTTTTGACTTTACACGTTCAATTTTCGAAAGTGGACCCACCACTTTCAAATTCTGCGTGCTACAAGACACACTGTATATCAAAATAATCCTGTTTCCTGGGTTGTTTTCCTTCATCGTTACATCACACACAACACACACTTCCGGGGTTCATAGGAAACTATATCACGTGCGATCCCGGGGGAATCACAAATCACAATTCATTGGGCGGTTTGAACCCCTATTACTGATCCAGAGGCGCCATTATATTTGTTTTTCTTTTGTTTTCCTGATTGCACGGAATTGTTTTCTTTTAGACGCAAACGTTCATCTAGTTGAGTGTATGATATAGGTACTCGAATCTAGGATGTTTCGTATAAGTAGTTGGGAATAAAAATTTTAAAAATTATTTGCGGAATAAAGCTCAGGCCTCCGGCGCAAAAACGTGTACATACTTATATGGGGTTATTCTGGGTTATTGGTAATTCGATACTTTCCTTTTGGGGGGTTGAAAGAAGACCTAATTTGCAATTAATTTTATCGTGTAACAGCTTAGCCAAAAATATTAAGTAACTTTCAAAGATATTTAAATTTTTAAGTTGTTCAATAGTAAAAACTAAAAAAGGGTGCCATGCCGCTTATTTGCCCAAAAATAAAACAAAATTGAGTAACTATAAAAAAAACTTTATTAACGATCTTTATAAATCTCTCATACAATAAACATTCGATTAAACACACAACTGATAGCTTACAAACTAAAATCACAGAAAGACAAGCAATTATATAAGGCTGATAAAAGATATCATATGCATACATGCTACAGATAATATATACAAATATATCTTTAATATAATCTATATTAAAAAACATTTAGATATCATCTCACTGTAGGGCAAAGGATATTATTATTTAATACAGTTTTGATTAATTATTATTATTATTCATAAAAAACTTCATTGAAAGCAGATTTGAACTAAAAAGTAAGGAATACATAATAGGAAACCTAAAAAGGATGACTAAAGTTTATTAACAATATTTATCTTCATATTCATTCTAAAAATCTGATAGTAAAAATAGCGATAAAATCAATAGTTACATTAACGTTGACATTTAATTTAGAGTGTGTTACGAGTAGAAAATTTTAATAATAAAAATAGAGATTCTTTGATTAACACAAAATATACAATATAGACGATATGTAATTGAAATCATTTCCTAATTATGTAATACAGAAGGCAGACGTATCAGTGTACCTAATTACATCGAAATGCATTCAGCTATTTTTGCGTGAAAAGGTAACAAACAACATTTCATCTATCAACATAAACATTCTATAAGTAAAAAGACCAGTTTCAATAAAATATCAGGCATGAATGGCTATTCATTAACTGCGAAGATAGTCGTATTAATTGCTTTGAGCAATATAGGTTTCCTGGTAAGGGGCCATCCATAAATTACGTCACACGATTTTTAGGACTTTTTAACCCCTCCCCCCGTCCTTTTCACACGTTGTCACATTTTCAGAACCCCTTCCCCAGATGTGACGTCACACATTTAAAATTTATGCACGTATTTAAAAATAATAAAAAATCAGTAATTTTTATTTAAAAAATCTTTAAAACGCTTAGCGCTGTTTTAGCAAAATATGCTCGATGTCCCCTTAAACCCTTACTATTCAATACTCTCGTGATGTTTAGTCTCACTTGCATTACAACATCTAGAAGTTAATTGTTGTGGCTTGAGAGATAATCTCATAGCGAGAGTGCTAAATCATTCATAAATATAGATCAAGTTTGGAAATTTTAAAGTTTTTTATTCACATATGAATATCGCGTTATGGATTAATGTGACATCAAGGCGTTTGACCCCCGCTGCCCCTTGTCACACTGTCACATTCCGGTGACACCCTCCCCCCACTAACGTGTGACGAAATTTATCTATACACGACGGTATGTTATGCTAACCATAAATGCACTGACATATTACACAGAAAATTGTTTAATAATGAAACCAAATGATTTCAAATAAAAAAAATACAGTAGGTGCTAGATACCCTGCATTTAAAAATCTGAAATCAGCTCTCTAGCTTTAAATGATTATTGTGGTATGTTTTCGCTTCGATCTAAGACTCCAATTATTTATCAAGAGTTAATTTTATTATCTTTATGCGCTGATATAGCAGGCACTGTTTCTCTAAATTAAAAGACTTCATAAACATTTGAATTTCATAAAATCCATTCTTAACTGACGTAAAGTAACTGTCATGAGTCGTGAGGACAGATTATCAGTAGTAGTAGTAGTATAGTAGTAGGGATATTGTATTCCATCGGTCAATGTACAGCAGCCAATAACGCGCTGGACCAATAGACGACGCACACTGACGAACTGACGACTGTCGAACCAATCGTGTGCACCGCAGCGCAGTTAATGTCAAACCGACCAATGAAAGTTGTGCTCACGACTTATACCGACTACTATATGCTGCCCATAAACTCTGCTACCGTTAGTTAGTAGGTGAATATAATTTTTCCTTTGCCGATTCCAAATATACATTGATTGAGCTTAAAGGGTCAGTCACATTTACATCAGTCTAAAGATTCCAATCAGTGAAATGAAGCCACGTCAATCACAAGTTAAAACGTAGGACGAAGTTTCGAGTTTAAGTACAATTTATATATTTTTCTCATTCTCTATCACTATCACCCCTACCAATGTGATACCATTTTATTTACCTAATATATATAAGACGCGTTTCAAATTTAAATTCTAATTATTGCTTTTTAATATTTATGTGAGGATACGTATTGATTCTGTACACGTATTGTTGATGAAATGCCTATAAATATACAGTCAAAAAGTTTTTCACAAGTTTATCGATCGTAATAATATACACGTGAGACGTTTATGAAACTTCGATAGCGTGATTCAGGGTACTAGTGGCGCCATCTATTGACGGATCAGTACAAATTCAACGATTTCGCCTACCACAAGATCTAGTTCCGAGCTTCGCAAGTGATTGAGCAGGTGGACTTCAGCTCCAGTATAAACGGCCCCTCCTGGTTCGGGTAGAACGTCGACGGCGTCAGGATATATTTCCCGGCTGGCAGATTCCGTAGTTCTAGGTACACGAAACCGGATCTGAAAAAAAACACATTATTAAGTCTTTGCAGGAAATTAATCTTAAAGCCGACTCAATCCGTGTGATTTTTGTGCTATGTCCTCGATTGGTGTGGTGTTTTGCAACTATAAATTCATTATTAACATAAATTTATTAAGCGGTGATAGCTAGATAGTGGTCGAGAGGACCTAAATCGTTTCCCAATGGCACACACGAATTTAAACAAACTACTCTCTGACATGGTGGCAAAATAATTTGCTCTAAAACCTTAATCAACTGAATGTCAGTAAACCCATTAATGACCCACTACAGGGTCGGGTCTCCTCTCACAATGAGAGGGATGTAGGCCTTAGTCCACCACGCTGGCCTACTGCGGGTTGGTGGACTTCACATGCCTTTGAGAACATTTTTTTTTTGTGAACTCTCAGGCATGCAGGTTTCCTCACGATGTTTTCCTTCACCGTAACAGCAGGTGATATTTAATTTTTATATTTAATCAACTGAATAACGAGGCCTATTTAGGCCCTTCATTCAGCTGCTCGTTAAAGTGACCACACTCGTTTGCTATACAACATTTTCAAGCAATTATGTAACAATAGGGTATTGCGCACCATGCAAGGAAAAATCCAAAATTATGTAATATTGATAGATTTTGTTAAAAGCAAGTGAAAATGGTGATTTCTGTTCTAAAAAATGTAGTATACATTTATTATTTCAATTTTAAAATTCAGGTTTTTTAATCTGTTTTTCAAATGTCAAAAACGCTATACGCCATGAAAGCTATCGGCGTGACGTCATAAGCAGTGTAAATAAACAATGGAGTATAACTTTCTTCGTTTACTGAGATGTATTGTTTACACTGCGAGTGACGTCACAAGCATGGCGGCAGCGCCGAGACGGCCGAGACCGTGACTTCGCGGGGATTTTTGAAATTTAAATTGAAATTTTTTTTTTACATAATATTTGTTTGCAAAAAATTCTTTTCCAATTTTTATGGGTTTTTATGACTTACGAATTCATATAAAAAGCTTTTTGACATAGGCCGTAATACCCTATTATGTAACAATTCTCAGATGTCTGAATATCTGAGAGCTGCGGTCCCGCACACAATCGCAAGCGATCGAAAAAGTTCCGCACCGTCGTACGCGGTCATCAACTGGATGGGTGACCGCTAGTGGCGAATTATAGCCCCGACGGCTTATTCCGGTTGTTATCTATAAGATAGTATTCGTTAAACCCAATCGGAACTATATGGGCGGTTTCAAAAACCATCCGACAAGGGTTGGCCACTGACCCGTTTCTCCGGCAATCCGCATTGGAGCAGCGCGGTGGAGCATACTCCAGACCTCCCCTGTGCGCAGAAACAAGTGCCCAACAGTGGACTACAACAGTGGTGGATGTCCCACCTGTAAGGCCCCGAAGTCTCCCTCAAGAAGGGCGCGGTGACGTCGGGATCGTTGAGGGCCTCGACCCGCGCGTCCATCCCTATCTGGTACTGCTTGGGGCCCTTCAGCTCGGCGACCACGTGGCACGGCACCCTGGTCTCCGGCACCGTCACCGTGTACTTGGGATTGTTGGGGTACGTCGCTCTGTGGTTCTCGCAGCCGCCCGCCGTCCTACCGGACCATTCGCCTCGGATCTGGAGTGGGAGAAACATCAGTGAATACGCAACGGAGTATAAGCATCGACCGCAAAACCTAATACCGTTCGAGTATTATGTAAAACCTCTTCGAGCTCAAATACAGACGCCCCCACCTCCTCGCGAAAATAAGTCAAGAACTCCTCTGCATGCACAGGAACCCCAAGGACGTGGCCTACGCCCTTAAAGAAGTTTACGATGGCATCCACTCCTCTAGCAAGAAAACCCGCTCCCTGGAATTGGAAAGATACTCGGGCACGCAAATACCACCATCCACACAAGTTCCTGGTCCACACCCAAGCAGAGAAAACATCACTTCGAAACGCGGGCTGTGCATCCGGTGAGGGATCACGTATCCTCACCATACACGAAGCCCAGGAACTGACTTACGAAAATGTAATAATAGTAAATACAAAGCCTCGAAAACTAAAGGTGCATGATAAGCGTCTCTCATGCAATCGTCGCTATCACCAGACACACAGGTTCTTGCACTTACTACTCGGATGTCAGTGAGGACGCCATCGCAAACTTCATAAAACAGGCCATAGAGGCAAACACAGCTGCCATTGAGGACTACAACCTGGCCACTGGCATCAGCCACAGAGACGCGACAGTCATTGCAGAAACCCTAAAGGAACGCCCGGAACGATCCAAGGAGACACCAGGCCAAAATTAACAAAGAAGTTTTTCTGGAGCAAAAATATTACTAGTAACGTGATGCAAAAAAAAGGCACGGACCTAGAGTCTGTGGATAGCAATTAAAGATTTAAAAAAAAAGTATTATGTAAGCACTATAGGGGGGCGGGGAGGGGGGTCTTTACTTTGCTTATTTTTGATGACATGGGGGGTGGGAGGTCGAGATGGCGATTACGTCAGCAGTATATTTTTTTTACACATTGGTAACCCACACATTGTCTATGCTTAGAAAGCATAGCGATCGCAGTTTTCTCTCTCTTACTCTCACGCTCTCTAGCCATCAATCCCACTCTTATCTAACTTCTCTAAAGTGATAGGACTGATCCCATACTCGAGAGTTCCGGGTTCAAATTGCAGTAGCATCCATGAGTAACCCATTACCCATTAATGACCCACTACAGGGTCGGGTCTCCTTCTCGTAATGAGAGGGATGTAGGCCTTACTCCACCACGCTGGCCTACTGCGGGTTGGTGGACTTCACATACCTTTTTCAGAACATTTTTTTTGTGAACTCTCAGGCATGCAGGTTTCCTCACGATGTTTTCCTTCACCGTAACAGCAGGTGATATTTAATTTTATAAAGCGCACATAACTTTTTTACAAAGTCATTGGTGCGTGCCACTGGGATTCGAACCCGGACCCCTCGATTCACTGGGCTATCACCGCTATACCGCATCCATGAGTATTCGCACCAAACTCCTACGTTACTCTCCCTTGACAACTCTCCATACTAATGGCAGCTTGGTACGATTACTATACGAAAGTGCGTAAGTTCATTCACAATTATTCATGCAATGCACAAGGCAACGCAATGGGTTGCAAATAAACAGATATTTGAGTTTAAGGCCCGACTCCCACGACGCTACTTGCAAGCGACTAGAATCTTGTCCCGGCATGCTACGCGTCGCTCGTGAGTCGCCGCCACATATTTTTAGTAAGTTCCGCACACGACGCAACGCATCTACGACGCGGATCCTATCAGTCGCACGCTACTCGAGTTGCAAGCGCGTCGCCGACCAAAATGGCTCCCGAGCAAATTTTTAATATAAACTTTGTATTGGAGGTGGAGAAATATCCATGTTTAGAAAAAGTGTCTTCGTCACTTGATGACCGCCTCCATTCGAGTACCACGCAAAAGAAAACTGATTAAATTCACGTTTCATTCGGGTAGCGCCGCGTGCGAAAGCCACCTTCATAGTACCATACCAGTAGGCGACCTGTGAAAAAGTCGCAGTCGCGTAGCTTGTAAATAGCGTCGTGGGTGAAGGGCCTAACCGATTACTGTCCCCACTACTAATAGATATCTAAAATACTCGAATAAACTATAAAATAATAATAAAAATAAACTATAAAATAATAATAAAAATAAACTATAAAATAATAATAAACTATAAAATAATAATATAATAAAATACTCGAATAAACTGTAAAACTGATTAAATTCACGTTTCATTTGGGTAGCGCCGCGTGCGGAACCCACCTTCATAGAGTAAAGTCGCAGTCGCGTAGCTTTTAGATAGCGTCGTGGGAGAAAGGCCTAACCCATTACTGTCCCCACTACTAATGGATATCTAATAAGTTCATTAAGTGTGCATAAATTGTACCTAATCTATAATATAAAAATGAGTCGCTGAATGTGTTGCTAAGCGCAAATCTCGGGAACGGTTGGACCGATTTCGCTAATTCTTTTTTTAAAATATTCCTTGAAGTACGATGATGGTTCTTACGGAGAGAAAATTTGAAAACAATGTAAAGAAAATAATAAAAACAACAATTTCATTTTCCTATATAAACTGTTCTACCCATGTTCTGCCTGTCAAACATCATTTCAGATTGAATACTTCATATGGCAATGTCATGCATTTAGAAACGTCAAGATTTTTCTTATTGGATGCCACTTCTATATTTTATAATGGCAAAACGAAGTGTGCCGGGTCAGCTAGTAATGAATAAAAGCTTTTGAATTTGAATTTGAATTTGAATTTGAATTTGAATTTGAATTTGAATTTGAATTTGAATTTGAATTTGAATTTGAATTTGAATTTGAATTTGAATTTTTGAATTTGAATTTGAATTTGAATTTGAATTTGAATTTGAATTTGAATTTGAATTTGAATTTGAATTTGAATTTGAATTTGAATTTGAATTTGAATTTGAATTTGAATTTGAATTTGAATTTGAATTTGAATTTGAATTTGAATTTGAATTTGAATTTGAATTTGAATTTGAATTTGAATTTGAATTTGAATTTGAATTTGAATTTGAATTTGAATTTGAATTTGAATTTGAATTTGAATTTGAATTTGAATTTGAATTTGAATTTGAATTTGAATTTGAATTTGAATTTGAATTTGAATTTGAATTTGAATTTGAATTTGAATTTGAATTTGAATTTGAATTTGAATTTGAATTTGAATTTGAATTTGAATTTGAATTTGAATTTGAATTTGAATTTGAATTTGAATTTGAATTTGAATTTGAATTTGAATTTGAATTTGAATTTGAATTTGAATTTGAATTTGAATTTGAATTTGAATTTGAATTTGAATTTGAATTTGAATTTGAATTTGAATTTGAATTTGAATTTGAATTTGAATTTGAATTTGAATTTGAATTTGAATTTGAATTTGAATTTGAATTTGAATTTGAATTTGAATTTAAGCTACTCCAACACTCACAGTCCTAACGTGCGGATAGGGCTCCAACTTGTCCAGCGCGAAGGGGCAGGTGGCGTACGCGCGCAGAGTGTACCAGATCGTCGTGGTCTTCTCGTACTGCGACACGACCAGCGTGTAGCGGTCGCAGCCGCCCTCCCCCGCGACTATCTTGCACAGGTAGTGCGGGCTGTTGATGCGTATGCCGTCGATGTACGGGGGCGGCTCGTCTGGGAACAGCAAGTGACGCTTCACACTCACGGCCCCACACTAGGGTTCCCTGTGTCGTGGGCGCCATGGACGCACACAAGACGAGAACACAACACACCCAGACCAGAAACAGAAATTCAAATCACTGCTGTGCTGGGAATCGAACCCAGGACCTTACGCGCAGCGCACCGGTGTCTTAACCACTGCGCCACTCGGGTCGTCACTGATATAAATGACGTCATAAATGACACTTAAGCTGAAGTTCCGTGTGTAGCGACCGAAAGACTGACGCGCCGCGGCTGATGTGACAATTGAAATGTATGGCGCCGCTTCCAAAACCCGCGCGCGTCAGTCGCCGGGCGTTCGGAAGCGGCATACATTTCATAGTGTTTAGTCGCGTCGGCCGCTACCGGAACTGCAGCTTTAAAAGATAAAAAAGAACAAAAGATTAGTTAGTGGAAAAAATAATTGAAAAAAATAAACTGACATCATAAATTACATGAATACTGACATCTTCGAAACTAATTGACAAATCGTATTCGTTTTTTTTGTTTGTTTGAAACAACAACAAAAACAAAAAAAACGAATACGATTTGTCAAAAAAAAATGAATACGATTTGTAGGAAATGGTGAAAGTTTCATCGAAATCCGTCCAGTAGTTTTCGTAAAACTAAAAATTGCGAAAAAAAAATACTTAAAAAAATTTAAACCGACATTAAAAAAGTATGAAATAAAATTTGATGCATACTTTAGGCCTACTATTTTTTGAGGTTAGTGTCTTTTTGTAGGAAAACCAGTCCATTATGAAGAAAAAGCGACGGCAATGCAAGAAAATCTTTAGCGCATAACTCTGAAGAAACATTAAAAAAGGTAGCAACAACAGTATAGTAACCGTCATGAGTCGTGAGCACAGATTATCAGTGGTATATTGTATACTTTCGGCCAATGTACAGCAGCCGAAAAAACGCGCTGGACCAATAGACGACGCACACTGACGAACTGACGCCTGACGAACCAATCGCGTGCACCGCAGCGCAGTCAACGCCAGACCGACCAATGAAAGTTGTAGGAGTGGTCTGTAACAGGTAAAATAAAAGACCTGTTCCGCCTGTTCCAGTTCCAGTTAAATAACAGTTCCAGAAACTTTATTGTGAAAAAATGAGCCTATATTATTTGCGAGTATCCAAACGAATACAACATCCTATTCTTGTAACAGGCATAATAGCTGCTATCTCTTTCCGACAAAGGTAAGGTTCGTAAGCTAGAATATAGAAGAGCATGTTTCGTGGCGTTATCTCTGTCTAACAAATGTAACCTGCATATGCTAGAATAGAGAAAATCATGTTCCGATACCAATTAGGCTGTTGTGGAACTGCAACACTTTCTGTGCTTGTAACAGCTGCTATCTCTTACTAACAAAGGTAAGATGCGTAAGCTACAATATAAAAGAGCATCTTCCAATACAATGGGCATGATGACTAATTTTCAAAAACTCTTCTATGATATTCAGAAGTTTCTATTATGTCTAAAATATATCATATTTTTGTAGAAAATTAGGTTTTTGTGCAATAAAAGTACATTTAAATTTTAAGTTTCAAATTCATTTCAAAACGCTCGCCGGTGTCATGGCGTCTGTCATTGCGCCACGGCTCAGTAAAAAATGCCAGATCGCGTATAATATGCTTACGAAAAAAATGACGTGTACTAAGACGTGACGTAAATTGACGTAATTCTATCTGATGGGTGTTTAAGCTATCATGGCGGATTGTTGTATTTTGTAGATTTATTTTAACAAATAAATTATTAATCTCGAACTTAATAAGAGAATAAATACATGTTTCAAAATCTTTGAATCCTATTTCATTAGATCAGATAAATATTTTGGCGATATTTGTCATCATGCCTATTTCAGTTGTTGAAAGTGGAACAGTTTCTCATAGACATAGGCAACAGTTGCATATCGTTTCAAACTGAAATCTGTTATTTTATCCTGTTCCGATATATACGCCTCACTCCTAGAGTTGCGCTCACCACGCGACGGCAACTATAAAGCTCCACTCACACGGATAGTACACGCGCCTCCCCCGGTTCTTGTACACCAGCAGCGTTATGTACTCGTTGTTGTCGCGGAAGTCGTCGATCCGCGTGATGTGTCGCGTGAGCAGCAGCCACACGGCGCCCTTGCCTTGCGCGTGCAGCGAGAACTGCGGATTCTCGCCGATGTTGTACGCGTCCTTCACGGGCCCGTTGCCGGCGTCCCATTTCCTGGTGAAGTAGGTTGAGTGAGTGAGTGAGTGAGTGAGTGAGTCTCGTCAAAATCGGTCCAGCCCTTCCAGGGGTTAGCCGGAATTTACTAAGAAGCGGTGATTTTTATATTACAAACAGACACTCCGAATCCAATTTTATTTATTTGTATATACATGTATAGTCGCATCTGATTTGATTTGACTTGTAATAGCAACGTTTGATTTGATTTGACTTGTTGTAATAAATAAAATAAGATAAAAATAGCCTCTATTTCTACTACTATTTAAAACTACGATTTACATTAGCATTATATATGTATATGTGTTAACTAAGCATATATATAAATCTATGTATAATAATTTGCTCGTATATACATAAGTTAATTAGTACCTATAAAAAAAGTAATAACAGTAGTCGCCTTGTTGTAATAACACTTCATAATATAGGCAACCCAAACGCTAGGATTCTCTGTGTCGTGGTTGCCATTGACATACACAAGACTGGAACTAAACAGATTGAAACATAAATTTTTACTCATCAATCAAATATCTGCTTAGCTGGGACTCAAATCCAAGACTTCGCAAATAGCATGGTGCCACTCAAATCGACAATTAGATTAGGTTTTGTCCAAAATTTTAGAAATCCACTACTGGGTTGGGACTCCTCTCACAATGAGAAGGATGTAGGCGTTAGTCCACCACTCTGACCTAGTGAGCGGTCGGTGGACTTCACATGCCTTTGAAGATCCTTTAGCAAATAGAGATCTTCCAGCAGGCGACGCGATCATGCCTGGGGAGCGGCCGTGCTCCGATTACGTCATGTCGGAGTTTTGTATATACGCCAGCGGTGTAGAAAACTTCGATAGCGTGATTCAGGACCGTGTGGCGCCATCTCTTGACCAGTGGCGGAAGTTATTCTATTTTTAAACTCTAATCAAACTAAACTCACTGGTGTATGCAGTATGTGTACTCGAACAGTCCAGGGTTCCAATTCAGGTAGAACACGTCGAAGAAGTTCAGTATGCTCGCGTAGTCTATCCAGAACACCCCGTTGTCGTACTGGGCGGCGCTGTCCGGGTCGTAGTTGAGCGCGGCACGCAGGGCCGGCGTCCAGTGGGCGACGTCCAGCTCGCTGTAGTTGCCCCGCCAGCGGAGATGCGACCAGGGGTTCTTGAGTTTGAGCAGTTTTACACCCTGCAACGAGAACACATTTACATGTTTCAACCAAACTAGGAAAATTATTCCGCGAGTCTCTTTTACGGCCGCACTCAGGGACGTCATTTAACGTGATGTTCATTAACAAACAAACGAAATCGTCTTTATTCGTATTGACATAAGTGTCATCGTTATTTTCATAATGAACCATTAACGTTAATGAATGTCTCTGAGTACGGCGGTTAGATCTATTTATGTTTAGGATTTTACAGACTTAAGCGCCCTCGGTGGCCTTCCTTATAGGGAGGCCCTGGGATCTCTGAAGGACACACAGAACGCACCGAGAAGATAATGCTAAACTAAGCATATATTAGCTCATTCTATCACTCTCATTAATCACGCGACTTACGGTCCCGATGAGAGTTTGGGGCGTGTAGTTGTGGACAAGTATATATAATAGGCATGATGACAGTAATCAAGTATCGCCAAAATATTAATCTGATCTAATTAAATAGGATTCAAAGATTTTGAAACATGATTTATAATTTAATTGTTAAAATAAATCTACAAAATACAACAATCCGCCATGATAGCTTAAACACACATCAGATCGAATTACGTTTGTTTCGTTTAAGCGAATATGCGATCTCTGGATATTTACTGAGCCGTGACGTAATGACAGACGCCATGACACCGAGCGTTTTGGAGTGAATTTGAAACTTAAAATTTAAATGTACTTTTATTACACAAAAACCTTAATTTTCTGCAGAAATATGATATATTTTAGACATAACACAAACTTCTGAATATCATAGAAGAGATTTTGAAAATTAGTCATCATGCCTATTATAATACAAGGTATTATTACTGCTGCCTGTTCTATTCTATTGTCGCGTCGTCAGGATGGTGGGGTTCGTGAAAACACCAGTTGGCTCCGCAAGTACTTTATTCAACGTCCACACAATGAATTACCACTCTTCAAATACAGCCAAACACGTATACACACTTTAACTGAACGCACTTTATTAACTCACTCACTAAGTCGCAGTAGTATCACTGGTTATCGCCTGGATAGTTCGCTTCGATCGCTGATCAAAGAATGACTCCCTGAATGCCCGCCACGCATCTATTTATACCCGGACTACAGATATACTAGAAATTTATGGAACGATCCCGAACAATATAGACTATAGTAGAAGGTAGAGTAGAAGGTAGGTAGAGTAGAAGGTAGAGTAGAAGGTACCAAAGTTGTAAACAACTATAGACTAACCATGCTATTTCGAACCTTAACATATTAGGCATAGGGTTGAGATTCCATTACAAGGTAGGTTTCAAGGCCATTCAAGGTCATGTATGTACTTGTCAGCGACGGGCGGCCGGACTCGCCGTGTGATTTATGGCCGGTTATGTACTCATGTATTTCTATTCACTATTCACTATGTTGCATACTCACATTAGCCAGCCGCACGTCCAGCACGGCATACGCGTGTGTGGCCACCAGCCCGGTCCTCTCGGCCTCGTCGTCGGCCAGCGGACCGGTGGCCACCGTGGCCAACACGTCCCCGCGGTCCAGCCGTGTGCGTATCGTGTCGTACAGAGCGTCGGCGTTGAAGTCTGGCTCGCCGGACCGGATCGCACACCGTTCCGGGATCCAGCCCGTTAACGCGTGGAGGTCAATGTTCTGTAATTGTGTAATTGGGTATTTCAAAAAAAAAATATTGATTTTTTTATGTATTTTAAAACTTTATTATTAATAATATTGATATTTAATGCAAAAAAGTTAAAAAAACATTATTTTAAATTAATTATAAACAATTAAAAATTGGTGAAATTTAAATAAAGATCGCGTGACTATAAACGCACCATGATTGGTCACCATAGTTGTGACGTCATAATGTTATAGCTATCTAATAACAGTACAGCGTTTACGGCTATTACACGTGACTAGACATTAGACATTACATAGTTTGTCATCTTGAGGAACATTTTTAAAACTTATATATGATCTTTTCATTTATCACAAAAAAATGTCAAATACCCAAGTGTGTAATTGTGTTTAGTTTTCATCAAAATCGGGTTCCGACTCCTTTCAGAATTTATCACTATCTATTCCGCATAGATCAAACATTCACCCTGTATAACACTAGCTTCCGTCCGCGACTTCGTCCACGTTGACCCGTTGAATTTAACCCAGCTTATAATCTATCTGTGTAAAATTTTTTATCCGAATCGGTTCAGCCGTTTTTGCGTGAAACAAACATCCATCTATTGTCACTAAATTTCACATTTATAATAGTAGTGTAGTATAAGATAATATTCTGCTAGACAAATCGACATTTGCAGTATTCTAAATGAAAATGCATCTTAACAAATTCTAATAGAGATTAAATTGAAGAACTTCAGTCAATGAATTGCATTCATCAATGATACCTTGTGTTCTTACAAATTTTTTGACGATAAAAATGGTATACTCACACTGTTAGAACCCGGGAAATCATAACCACCCATCACTTTCATGTATGCTTTTTCAAGCATTGACACCCAAAATTCGTTCTTATTGCTCGAGTACGAACACAGCAGGCGACCGTACTTGCTGTAGGGCAATCTGTCGTCTATAATCACCTGAAAAGAAAATAGGTTCTATTAAGAAAATATTAAGGTTCATTTTTGCATACAATAGGCATGATGACTCATTTTCAAAAACTCTTCTATGATATTCAGAAGTTTCTATTATGTCTAAAATATATCATATTTTTGTAGAAAATTAAGGTTTTTGTGCAATAAAAGTACATTTAAATTTTAAGTTTCAAATTCGTTCCAAAACGCTCGCCCGTGTCATGGCGTCTGTCATTGCGCCACGGCTCAGTAAAAAATGCCAGATCGCGTATAATATGCTTACGAAAAAAATGACGTTAACTAAGACGTGACGTAATTTGACGTAATTCGATCTGATGGGTGTTTTAGCTATCATGGCGGATTGTTGTATTTTGTAGATTTATTTTAACAAATAAATTAATAATCTCGACATTAATAAGAGAATAAACACATGTTTCAAAATCTTTGAATCCTATTTCATTAGATCAGATAAATATTTTGGCGATACTTGATTACTGTCATCATGCCTATTCACCGAGAAATTTTATACCAATCTTTGTATATCTTGTGACACATTTTTGGGTGATAATCTTAGTTTTCGTCTTTTTAGAGGTTGGCTCTATGCTTTTGGACTGCTGTGATCATTTCAATTCATGTTTATAATCTTGCTGTTGAAATTCTAGGTTGTCAGTAACCCATTAATGACCCACTACAGGGTCGGATATCCTCTCACAAATGAGAAGGATGTAGGCCTTAGTCCACCACGGTGGCCTAGTGCGGGTTGGTGGACTTCACTTGCCTTTGAGAACTTTCTTTTTCTGAACTCTCAGGCATGCAGGTTACCTCACGATGTTTTCTTTCACCGTAACAGCAGGTGAGATTTAATTTTTATAAAGCGCACATAACTTTTTTTACAAAGTCATTGGTGCGTGCCACTGGGATTCGAACCCGGACCCCTCGATTCGAGGTCGAATTCTAAGCCACTGGGCTATCACCGCTTTTTTTTGCATCAATTCTAGGTTAACTGAAACAAAACCGTACACTTACCTTCCGTCTAACGCCATTAAGGTGGAGTTTCACCATGTACTTGCCGAAGGGGTTGTACACGGGGTTCTTGTTCTTGTTCTTGGGGTAGATTATGGAGGTGATGATCTTCTTGTTGAATCGTCTCTCGTAGAGCGCGCTCACCGCGAGCGATGCGACGAACGAACAGTCCGACACTATCTGGAAGAAGGTATGAGGTATTTAAATCTGTTTTTAGTTGTGGTCTAGTGGTGTTGTCTTGCATTTTGTAATAATAAAAGATGATGATGATGAAAATGAAACTATAGTGGCGGTGGAGTGTGGGGACTTGTGATTTCACAGAAATAACTCTCATCCACTATATACAAATATTTATTTACATAAACTATAATAAAACTACATAACAAAATTATTTTGAATCGAAGTAAGTGAGAATGAATGACAGGAAGAAAAACCAAAAGAAAAACGTTGAAATAAATTCGAAATTAAAAAGTAAACAAATCATAAAAACTTATTGTTGCTACAAAACTTATCTTGGAAAAAGTAATTCAAAAGTTATTACCATGTCACTTATAATCTTTGAGCATATGATGTCATGGCATTGGTTAAATCAACCATAATGACAAGAAATTATCACCATTGACTATGTTTTTGTGTGTTCAAGTAAAGTATAATCATAAAATTAAAGTTTTATTGATTTTAAGCCATTGAAAAACTGCAGTTTATAAAATTAAAGCTCGAATTGAGGCTTGTAAAAAAAGTGCCAAATAACTTATTATCCTGGCGTCATCAAGAAATTGGGTGTAGCCTCAACCATACTCGGATCTACTCCAATGCAGATGCTGCAATGTAAACCAACACACTATACTCACAGTCTGTTTAATACTGAAGCAGTCCACATGGTCCCCCGCGATCATCTTTGGGTCACTTGACACTTCGTGTGGCCTCACCCATCTGTCAAACTCCTTCTCTTGTTTCGAAGACAACTTCAGTTCGCTGGCTCTGTCCTCAAACGGAATAGCGTACTGGAACTTCTCTGATAAGTCCACATCCATGAAAGGTAGGAAGCAGTTGTTGTTGATGTTTGAGGTCTGTCGTAATACTGCCTTTTCCTCTTCAGTGTACACTTGCTTGCCGCTCACGACCTTCAAGTGGACGCTCTGTTCCCTTTGCAGCTGGGCTCGGTTCTGGGATATCACTGTGAAACAGTTAATGTGTAACTAAGAGAAAGATCAACGGTTTAATGTAATGTATCTGTGTGGTAGCTGTGTAGCGTAGTGGTTTAGGAAGGGAGATCGGTTTGATTTGGGGAGGACGGCAGATAGCTGATGCAATAAGTAACTTAGGCTACTGTTATTTTAGAACTCCACGAGGTCGAGTCGCGGGCACAGCTAGTATTCAATATTAAACTTGAAAATTACCTGGTCTTGTTGGTTCGTTGATAGACAAGGCACCCAACTTTTTGATCCCTTTTATGTCCTCAGCTCTGTCCAAAGCTTGTGCTGCAAGATTCTTTATCCTCGTCTTTGTGTCTGCATCAGCGTCTTTCTATAGTTACAAGATTTTTGCTAAATTCAAAACCATCAATAGAAAAATGTTTTAAACAATTACAATCGTTTAAAAATTAATAGATCCACAGTTTGTATAGGTGGAACTTCAGTCTTCAGTTAGTCTCTACAAAGTGGCATACAACCACAGCAATCCTCTAAAAAAACACTGTAAACACTTTACACTTATAGGTTGAAGGTTTGGGTGCGCTATGTATAATTATTTTAAATATAAAATTATTACTTACTAGACTGTGCGATGGATTTTAGAACTTGCGGTTATTGTGACTAAACTATGAGTTAGATATGTGCTCTCGCAGACTTTTTTGTAGATCTTAATAAGACCTACAAACCTGTAGTACATCATTTTGTTCTCTTGTCAATAGTTTTTGCAGTGCACACATTTAAATAGGTTTTCGATTCAATTTTCTTATGGATCCCTAATTTTTTTGAAAATAAAATGTAGCCCATAACCTTCCTATATAAATGGACTATCCAACACTGAAAGAATTTTTGAAATCGATCCAGTAGTTCCTGAGATTAGCACATTCAAACAAACAAAAAAAAAACTTTATAATATTAAGTATAGATTTCTCAATATATTGTAGTTCTATTTACTTACAACACCAACCGCCAGCTCCACTGCCTGCGTGTACAGTTGCAGGGCCAAGTCCTTCAGGTTCGCTTCGTCGGCATCCAGGGCCTGCTGCATGAGGAAGTAGCACTGCTGCATCGCCCTCTCGCTCTCCGCCTGCTGTGCACTGTCTGTAGAGATCTTGCATTTGAGCATTTATTAAATAACAGCCACTAGGGACACCCATGTATATAAAATATATGTACATAAAATATTAATACAAAATTATAAGATATGGCCCGAGTGGCGCAGTTAAGACATCAGTGCGCTACACGGAGTCTAGTCTTCTGGTCTGGCGGAGTCTTCTGGTCTGGGTGTGTTGCGTTCTTGTCTTGTGTGTGTCCATGGCACCCATGACACAGGGAATCCTAGTGTGCGGCTATGAGTGTGAGGCGTTATTTAGAGTTATTTATTAATGTTATACAATATATCGATATTTAATATGATATTTTGACTATACAATCTCTTTGATATATTATATCACTTTAAAATGATGCATTAACATATCGTATCAATTTACAACAAGAAAGGCACGTTGTTGTATTGATGTTCAATAGCGTCTAGCGTCAGTAAGCGTCATCAAACAGGAATGAGTCATTCCCATTGATGGCAAAAAATTGTTGCAAAATTCACACCTTTTTTTTTACTTTCTGTTCCTACAAACAACTAACCTTTCTGTTCCTGTAAGAAGGTCGCTCTTTCTAAGTATTCCCGCACTTTGTTCCTCAACTCTGCCTGTTTATCTGGTGGAACATGACTGCAAACTCGATCTAGGAGTCGCGCAGCCGTTCTGTAGCATTCTACCGCCTTATCAGCTTGCCCTGTCTGGTCGAACCTCACGGCCAGAGACGCGGCCTCAGTGGCGTTCTCAAAATCACTCATTTTACTTTAAATTTTAATTTTGAACCCAATAAATACACAACGAAGCGTATAACATTCCGACTTTCGCTGTTACTTGTTAGCCTGTTATTAAAAAAAATGACACCTACCTATCAGTCAAACTGTCAAAGTCACCGTGAATTCGTAAAAGAAAAGTTGTGAAAGTAGAGCAGTCAGCCAACCATAACAGATTATCAAAAAATGTTAAATAATGCAGGACCCCTATATTTTTTCACTTGCAAGAAAGTTAGTTCTTGCAATAATAATATAATTTAGTCTCGTAGGAATAATAGTAAAATCAAATGACTACTCGAAATTATTGTAAATTCTTAGACTTTATACTTACTTTATAATAAAATAAGTTTTAATTATACTTTTTTTAAATGAAATGAAATGAATTAAATGAAATGACGCACTTTGAATTACATTTTTGAATGTCAGAATAAAAAATAAAAAAGTCGAACGTCAAGTCAATACAATTATGACAAATTGACAATGTCAATTGTCAATTGTCATAGCTAACTTAAATTTTCTACAATTTTATTTTCAAGATTTGGGAATTGGGATATTAATAATAATTTATCTGACTTGTGTGACGAGCTGAATTTTCTCAATTCAGTCATTGTTTCCATGAAATCTTTTTTCTATTTAATTTAATGTTGTGTGTAATCATTTCGAGTTGACCAAGTTCAGTGTTCTATTAGTTTAGTTAAATAATTGTGTTCTTCTCTAGAAATGGCTACGGATGCTCTCACGAACGCTGGGACGGATATAAGAGAGAATTTGGTGAATATCCAATCATAATCTTACATTTTCATCATAAATTAGAACAAATAATTTTAAGATTTAAGGCCTTAATTTTTAACTATGCAGTGTTTCTATAATCTTTTGCGATCCTATTAGCTTTTGTTTATCTTCTTTCAATAAATTGACCTTCGTACTACATTACACTAATTTAGAAATCGTAATAATTTTGCCAAATTGTGGTTATCCTCAATTTGTTATCTTAATATCAGCACTTACTCCTACTTACATTCAATAATAAGGCATTTTAGTATATTAAGAAATATCCTGTGTAAGAATGATTAGTTGAATACCTATTTCATGAGAGCTCTGGTAATCTGCAAACTTTCATATATCCTACTGTTGAATGCATGTCTACTTAAAAAGGCTGTACACTAGCCTCTCACTTCATAGTATTTAAAGTATCTGAAAATCTGATAGAAGAAAATAAAAAATTTCAACAGATATACCTACAACATAGACAAGATTGCTTATAAAAGGAAGAGTTACAAAAGGAATTAGACCTCAGTGTCTAATTTTCTGCCACAACAAGACTAAAATGTCCTTAAATAACTACGAGAGACTGGAGTTGGAGTTTCTATCACCTGTACATAATAAATAATAATAAATAAATAAAATAATGTAATATTGCCACACAAGTTACATAATATTCACAAGAAGTAGAGAAACAGTAAATAAAACCTAAAGTGGGCAAAAGGAGTGACTCAGCCAATGCTGCCCCGGGGGCCGTGCCACGACTCCGTGTAGCACTGTACATAACCCTTTAATGCCCCACTGCAGGGTCGGGTCTCCTCTCACATTGAGAAAGATGAAGGCCTTAGTCTACTTTGCCTTTGAAAACATTTTTTGTGAACTCTCAGTGATGCAGGTTTCCTCACAATGTTTTCCTTCATTTCATAACAAACAACCAAGCAAAATCAAATCTTTCCTCTTTATAATTATAATATTGGATGAAGAAACTTGTCTGTCTCCATGGAAATAAGTGCTTCCAATTGTCTATGTTTCTAGTGTAATGTAAAATTAACAATACACCTAGATTGATTGTATTCTTAGATGAATAGGGAAAGCACTTAGCCCTCAGTTGAATGAGGCGCAGGTCATAATGTCAAAAGAGTACATTCAAGCTATCAAAGTTTTATAAACTTATATAATTCAAGTATCCATAAGCTTATCTACATGCACTTTATTTTTATTTTAAATGGAGCAGTCATAATTTAGAGACTGAAGCAGATAAAAAAATCAACTCAATAATGTTATTTTGCACATTTTACAAAACATTTTATGAATTTATACACATTCAGCTTATTGTATGCAAAATAGAGCAATAAAACAGGAAATTTTAATTTTAAATTAAATGTGATGTCGATTGAGTATTTTAATTATGTGTTGCATTAATCAATTAAAGCAAGTAATAAAGGGTCATAAAAAAGTAAAGCACGAGACAAAACACTAAAAGTTAACGCAGCACTTTTACGGGAATGGGTAATGGGTATGAACCGTGTTAAAATTTTCTCACTAGTGAACAAAGTCAAAAATTATATACTAATTTTTAGGCTGGCCATAACACACCTGATGGGGGCGCATCCTCACAATTAGCTTAGGGCGGTCAGAACTCTTGTTCAGTCACTGAATATAATATGTTTTTTTTTTTTAATAAATAGAGCAAGCAAACAGACAGACGGGTCACCTGATGGTAAGTGGTCACCGTCGCCTACCGACACGTGCAACACCTAGGGGGTCGCCAGTGCGTTGCCGGCTATGAAGGAGAGCATTTTATGCCCTTCTTGAAGAACCCCATAATCTCGCTGCTTGATGCGAAGTTGATGCTCGATCGGTGTATGCCAGCTGCGCTCCCTAACGGTGAATGCGGCAGCGCCGAAACGTGGTTTCCTCCGACCCTTGGTCGCGACATGCCCAATCCAACAGTCTTCAGCCCCTCTGCGGCAGATGCGTTGTTCGGAACAAGCCCCCAGATTAGCTCTTGACGCTGTTCCAAGCCAATGGAAAGTAAGTATCCAATCCAGAACGGATCAAAACCAACCATCATTGCAGGTCACCACCGCAGTGAAGTTCCTATCCAACCCGAACGTGCAGCGATGCACGATGGAGAGCAAGGAGCGCTTCCTCCGCAGCAAGGGCCTCACGGAGCCCGAGATCCAGCGGGCGATAGAGAAGTGCTGCGAGCTGTTCGACTCGTCCTCCCTGTCTGCGGAGCTGATGCTGCTCAACCACGCGCGCAGGTCCTGGTTCAGGGACAGGGTGGTCCAGCTGGTGGTGTACGGCGGGTTCGTCTACGGATGCTACTGGATTTACAAGGTGAGTGTCGGAGGTAAAGGAAATTTTTGGTCGGAATCGTCTGTAGCTAGTTCAGCAGCTGCTTCTCTACGGATGCTACTGGTTTAAAAAAAAACAAAGTCTGTTATTCATTGTCAGGTACGAGTTGTGTACACTCGATGAACGTCATACATGATAGAATATCCGCTTTCGGTGCCCCTCAGGCTATCGTAGACCAGGAGAAAAAAGAGGGCGCAAAAAAAACTCCCAGCACTCTTAAAATCAAAATTTTCTTTCAAAATTTTAATTTTACAAAATCAGTGTCGTAGAAAAAAAGACATTTGCTTGGAGTCGGGTTTCTGTAAAGATGCTACTGGATTTACAAGGTCAGTGTCATAGATAAAGGACATTTTTGTTCTGAGTCCCCTAGTCTATACTACAGACTCTAGAGGATTATCTAGGCTATAGAGTTTACTGCTAAATTTAATTTTCAATTCAGTAGAGTCAGCTGCAGCAGACAGAAATAGTAAGTAGACAGAAAGCATATCGACGGTTCCCGGGCTATTTGTATTAAGCGACATTTTGGGCGAAATTGACTTATATACATATTCGGAATCAGCGAATTTTTCCGCGTCGTTTGAGCGGGGTTTGGTGACGATCTGAGCACTTTTTTGTCGCTTAATACAATGGCATTTTTGGAGCCTATTTTGCACTACGATGTATGAAGCGACACAAAATTTGGACAAATTTAGGAACTGTGTACTTAAGCTATACTATGAAATACCAGAGAGTTATTTAAACCAATTAGCCTCGCCTGATAAATATTTTGAAATGTCGCTTCATACAATTAGCTTTACCTTATAAATACATAAGAATGTCACTTCATACAATTAGCTTTACCTTATAAATACATAAGAATGTCACTTCATACAATGAGCTTTACCTTATAAATACATTAGAATGTCACTTCATACAATTAGCTTTACCTCATAAATACGTAAGAATGTCGCTTAATACAATTAGCTAGATACTTGAATTTGCTAGATGCGGCGAATAAACCCATGTTCCTTAATATTTTATTAAACTAGCACTGTCGCTACAGTCACTACAAAAACAAAATTTTAGTACTTCAAACAAATTTAATAATAGCCGTATACACTTAATACAATCAAACTTGACTATGGATTGACTATTGAGGCGTCGGTTAAAACATTGGTTTTAGGAAGGGCGCGCTGGCGGCGCGTCCGTCTAATAACAGGGCGACTAGTTTTAGAAATTTAAGGGGTCTGAAATTCTACAAAAGGCGGACATTCTAGCGGAACGGTTACGTGGGGCGCTCGGGAACATGGATGTCAAAATTGCCCATCCCACTAAAACAGGAGAAATAAGAATATTGGAATCCGTAAGCTGCCAGGAAATTATGGCAGCGATTGTGGACCTGCGGTTGCCCATGAAGGACATAAAAGTTGGCGATATTCGTTTCAACCCTACCGCACTGGGAATGGTATGGGCTCGTTGTCCACTCACTCCAGTTAAAAAACTGGCTAGTGAAAAGTACATCCGTGTTGATTGGATCAGGGCAAGAGTTCAAGTACTGGCACCACGCAAGCTGCAGTGCTTCCGATGTTTGGAGTTTGGACACGTGCGACAACAAAGCACGAGCTCTGTGGACAGAAGTCCTCGCTGCTATATGTGCGGTGAAAAAGATGACGATCACAAAGCGAGGGAATGCTCAGCTAAGTCACCTAAATGTACCGTATGTGCTGACATTGGCCTACCTGCAGACCACCGAATGGGAGGTAAAAAATGTACTCCGCCTCAGAGCAAGAGATTGGCTGGAAGTTCTCAGGATTCTTCTAACCCATCTCAGAATTCAGCACAAATTGACATAGAAAGTCAACTAACGACTGAGGAAGCAATGGAGATTCAAAATTCACAGGATTTCGGGTCCTCCAGGGCAATCTGAATCACTGCCGCGGGGCTCAAGCTTTATTGTTAAAAGTCCTGTGCGGAGTGGTCGATTGCCATGGCAATGGTGGCAGAGCCGTACGATGTGCCGAAACATCCTCTTTGGTTCGGGGACATCGATGGCTCTGTTGCCATTTACTGGGGTGGAAAGAGATACCCTTCGTACTCCCTCATTGATAGAGGGCAGAGTTATGTTTCGGTGGAATGGGGACCTCTCGCATTTGTAGGCTGCTACATACTCGTATCTCCTACCTGTGGAATTGGTGCCTATGAAGCATACCTAGATAGAGTCGCAATTTTTACCCGTAGATGCCTACCACGCCCTATTATAGTGCTGGGTGATTTTAATGCTCGCTCAAAACCATGGGGTGACACAAGGGGAAACAGAAGAGGAGAGGTTATCCAAATGTGGGCGACAGGGTTGGACCTTCGGCTTCTCAACACTGGATTCATAAGTACCTGCGTACGGTGGCAGGGGGAGTCAATTGTGGATTTGACATGGGCTTCACATGATATCGGGATGGAGAGTCGCAGAAGAGTTAGTAACTCTATCCGTCCATCGCTACATCATGTTCGCTGTGACATTACGACCCCCTAATAACAGACACGTTGGTCAAGCACGACGATGGTCTGTTAAACAGCTTAATAGGGATCTATTACTCGCTGCTACCAACGCTGGATTTTGGGCAGAAACCCAGACCTTTTCTGATCCCGAGAATGAATCAGTCTGGGTACGGGAAGTAATGACATCTATATGTGATGAAGCGATGCCCCGATGTAAGGCCTCTAATAGAAAAGAAGTATACTGGTGGTCTGAAAACATTGCAGGATTGAGAGTTAGATATCCTTTGAAGCGGCAACAATCCTGGCACGCTTTCCACCCCTCGACATCTTGGCGGACATAGATGACAAGATTTACCTGCAAAGTCGGGCAATTCTCCAACGAGAAAATAACGCCAGCCTGAGCCAAGCCTGAGCCAAAATGAGCCAAGTCTTCTGCGAAAGCAGGCACATAGACAGGCTTGGATTGAATGGCGCCAACGTCTGGAGGAGAAGCATGCAGGTCAAAGAGCTGGTGGAGCAATTCTGCCCAAATTTGACGCCTGGATGGGCAGACGGGAAGGTAGTGTTACGTTCCGACTGACACAGATACTCACCGCGCATGGCTGCTTCGGTGAGTATTTGTGTCGGATTGGACAGGAAGAAAAACCCCATTGCTACCACTGTGATGGAGATCAGAACGACGCTCAGCACACCCTTGAAGCGTGTCCTGTATGGAATATGAGCGTTCCACCTTGGTTAGCCAAATTGGGGTAAACTTCGCTCCGTCTGCAATTGTAGCAAAGATGCTGGCGGAGAAGACAGACTGGAAGGCAGTGGTCTCCTTCTGTGAAGCCGTCATGGTAAAGAAAGAGGCCGTTGAGCGCACCCGGGAGATTGTTGACAAAATAATAATTCCTAGGTACCTTTAAATTCAACAATGTTTTAACCGCCCGTTCCAGTAAACTTCATTACTCAGGCACGATTAGAAACAAATTAGTAAAAACTAATCTTCAATTTAATGCATTTAGCCTGGAGCTATTTTTTTCAGTTCTAGGCGGTTAGGTCATTTAACCTGGAGCAAGAATTAATAAACCTAGGGGGATAAGTCACTTAGCCAGGAACAAAAAATACTAATTGTAGGCGGTTAAATCATTTAGCCTGGAACAAAAAAATAAAATAAAAGGATTATTTTGTATTAAACGACATCTAACTTCGTTAATAATAGGAATATCAGAAAAAAAACCTAATCAGATTATGCAGACTATGTAACCTAATCAATAAATATCCATCTTTTTCTAAAATTTTACAAATTGCGGAAGTTATGAATTTTTTTTCAAAAATCAAAACTTTAAACTGCTCTGGTGTAAAGTTTACCAAATGTCGCTTAATACAAATAGCCCGGGAACCGTCGATATATGGGCGAGGCAGGCCTACTCTGGAGTCTGCTCAACTGAGCGCATATTACCTTATTCTATCTCTCTCATCGCAACCGTGATTGAGGTCTTTAAGACCTATTTTCACCGCCAAAAAGTAATTTATGGAACTACCAACAACCCTGTATACACACGTCTTTGTCATAGCAACATCTTTATCATATTTTTGATGTAACGTTTTTGCTTATTGGGTCAAGCAACTCAAGCATGTTATTTACATAATTCGCACTATTGCTAGTGAAGCCAAAGTTTTCCGTAGATCCGCTATCTGTCCAGGAGCGTAATATTCCAATAAGATAAAATAAAAATCAGAAGAACTGAAAACTTTCTCCGTATTCCAAATTTATAATGAAATGAAAGTCATCCAGCACGTAAATTTTGAAACGCGGAATATAACTATAAGCTTTCCGATAGCAGAGTCGTTGAACGATAATAGCTTTGATAGGATTCTTATCTAATTAATTAATTTCAGTAACACTACGTGCCACACCTGCGGTAATATTAGCTTTTGTTTGATTTGAAACGAAGTAGGTAATCGTATACACGCTTCAATTAATCTTGCCGCGCGGTGCTACGTGTGAGTGTGCTTATAAAAAGCAAAAAAGCAATAAAAACACGTGCTGCGCGTACGACGTCACTGCTGCACAATGCAAAAAAAACTACATAATTATTTATAGTAACCGTCGCGAGTCGTGAGCACAGATATCAGTGGTAGGGATATTGTACACTTTCGGCCAATGCACAGCAGCCGAAAAACGCGCTGCACCAATAGACGACGCACACTGACGAACTGACGCCTGACGAACCAATCGAGAAGGCAATCCTCGCGCCAAGATGAAGCATAGTAAAATAATAAAACGCGATTTCACAAAGCTTATGACTTGTTCCTTCCATTGACACACTATTGAGTCAGTAATACCCGTGGTAGTACTGACCTATGTGACATAATTTATTAATGGTCCATTAGTTACTCAGTAGGTATGAATAGGTCAACCTAGTTTCTGTACGACTTCGCACCCTTAATGGATAATGGCAGACTATTGAATTTTCGCTGTCGATTTATTCTCCGTCCATAGGTGATTTCTGAATACTAATGAATCCGTAAAAATGGCATCAAAACAAACGCTGACAAATGGCGTGGCGCAGTGGTTAGCGCAACTGTGCGGCACAGAGGGGCCTGAATTCGATTCCCAGGGTTTTTAAAGCATTATTAAAAAACAATGTAGAACACCCGATCTTTATCTAGATATAATACTGGTAGGTACTTATGATAGGCTTTTGTTGTGGTTGCTCAATGCATATTGTTTTATTCCTAATGGCATACTCTGCCAGTTAAAAATTAATTTAATTAAATTATTTTAAAAGTGTGCATTGTGATAACATTATTGCGACACAAGATTATAAATCACCTTAAATCGTTTTATCGTGCTCTTTTACTGAAGTGTGTACTTGATAGTCGTTTCAATGTCAAAGGAATTATTTATATTTAACTCTCACCAATAGGCATACTGCACTTACTCGTTTCAATTGGCTTGGACCGTTATATTCGGACCATTACTACTGCGCCGTAGGTCGTGGGTTCGATTCCCACCCAGGACAAATATTGTTCTGTGTCTGAGTGTTAATTATCTATATATAGTAAGTATGTATTTAAAAATATATAATTATGCTGGTTTATCAGCTATTTACCATAACACAAACTCACAGCTTACTTTGGGATCAGAAGTGAGTTGTCCCACAATATATATTTATTTACTTATTACCAGGTGATACAGCGATAGTAGCTCGTTGAGGGAGGTACCTTACCGCCGCCCTCTTAACCCGGCAAGTTCTTCATGTCTTGTGTTTCGGTTAGGAAGGCGTGTTTGCCGGAGATGCTTTATCTATTTGAGGCAAACATCTAAGACCTCAGGAGTAGCAACGTATCCACGTATGAACTCAGATAGGATCTCTATCCTATTTGAGGGTCCATCGCTCTCGCGCTCTCCTTAACTCCAATAAAGAACAATTTACTCAAGGTCATTAGTAAGGTTTATGTAAGTAGGTTTATGCTCATAACTCGTGTAGCAGAAAGGCTAAGTGTGCAGAAAAGTGTGCATTCTTCAAGTGCCCCCGTAGATATGAATTAACAACAAACATTTAACATAACATTTATCATTTTGATATATAAAATGAGTGCAGAAAACGTGTTAACGTACTAACTAACATTTAACCCTTTTAAAAATAGATGTATTAAACCGCAATCCGTCCCAATTCCAGAATTGCATCCGACACCTACTGTTCGTGGAGCAACCGAAGCGCAAAACCACAGCGGAATGCATCGATGAGTTGCGTAAATCCCTCGATGTCATGAACACTAGTATCGCTTCGCTGCGAAGCGACATGCAGACCTCGGTCCAACAGACCGCCCTGAGATCTCAGTTGGATAACTTGAAGTCCGATATCGCCTCTGTCAAGGGCATTTTGCTTAATAGGTTAGTAGTTTTTTTAATTATTTTATTAAAAAAGGTCAAACTCGCAGCAAAATGTAACGAAAAGTTGCACTAGTTCCGATGTCATGAACACTAGTACCGCTTCGCTGCGATGCGACATGCAGACCTCGGTCCAACAGACCGCCCTGAGATCTCAGTTGGATAACTTGAAGTCTGATATCGCCTCTGTCAAGGGCATTTTGCTTAATAGGTTAGTAGTTTTTTAATTATTTTTTAAAAAAGGTCAAACTCGCAGTAAAATGTAACGAAAAGTTGCACTAGTTCCGATGTCATGAACACTAGTACCGCTTCGCTGCGAAGCGACATGCAGACCTCGGTCCAACAGACCGCCCTGAGATCTCAGTTGGATAACTTGAAGTCCGATATTGACTCTGTAAAGGGCATTTTGCTTAATAGGCTAGTAGTTTTTTTAATTATTTTATTAAAAAAGGTCAAACTCGCAGCAAAATGTAAGGAAAAGTTGCACTAGTTCCGATGTCATGAACACTAGTACCGCTTCGCTGCGAAGCGACATGCAGACCACGGTCTAACAGACCGCCTTGAGATCTCAGTTGGATATCTTGAAGTCCGATATTGACTCTGTAAAAGGCATTTTGCTTAATAGGTTAGTAGTTTTTCATTTATTATAAAAACAACATAAGTCAATTTCATGGCAAAATGTAACGAAAAGTTGCACTAATTCCGATGTCATAAACACTAGTATCGCTTCTTAGTGAAGCATCGTGTACACCACAGTCAAACATCTCTAAAAGGAAAAATTGAGGTCTCATACTGCCTTGAAAGACGCATGTAACTGTTCCGTAAGTCCCCCAACAGACCGTTTTCAGATCTCAATTGGACCAGTTGAAGATTTTACCATTTAAAATTTCTAGACTATGATAAGATTGATAGGCCTACAAGTATTTAATGAACGAGTTAATGAAGCCCACATCATGTCGAGTGTTTACTGCAGCGTATTGAAGGTCTACCTCCAAATAAGAATGAAATGTCACTGAGGTTCGTTGCCATTAGTGGATGCGTTGCTACCCCTGGATCTAGCGGAAGTAAGACGGTGGATTGGCCGCTAGTACTTCTTTAGCAAAGGGAGAGCTTCCGTCAGTTGAACCATGTGATCCGATTATGGCATCGATATGCTGGCGATGTAGGACTGTTACCCTTTGATGTCCCACTGTTATCTCCCCACAACAGAGGGACGCCAGGAGCATACTCCACCACGCTGCTCCAGGGAGAAATGGGTTAGGGGCCAGCCCGTGTCGGATGTTTTCAAACCGCCCATAGGGCCCCCGACAAGGTTTAACGACTGCTATCGTATCGATAACAACCGCGACCGACGGCTTAACGTACCCTCCGAAGCACGGAAGCGCGCATTTAATTCGCCACTAGCGGTCACCCATCCAGGTACTGACCGCGCCCGACGTTGCTTGACTTTCTGATCGAATGCGATCTACTCAGGCAGCGGGGCTATGCGCGCTTCAGCGGTATATAAATCTTTGATATTTTTCATTTATTTTTAGAGAACCAATCTAAAATTGCTATCACAATTTTTCCAGAAATCAATTTCCCGCCCTCAAATCTAGGGCGGAGCCGCCATCGATCCCGGCGTGGCAGCGGCAGTCCGAGGAGGCCACCTCCACGGAGGCGTCTGCGGAGGAGAAGAAGAAGCCCCACAGAAGCCGCAGCCAGCGATCCGAGTCCGGGGGCTCGAACTCCAGCGAGGGGGAACAAGCCACAAAGAACAGCGACAGCAGCTTGGAGATCATGTGAGTGTCTGGTGAATGTCTAAAGAAACTTCCTTCCTTCCTTTCAGCCCTTGGCAGTCCACTGCTGGACATGGGCCTCCCCTAATCGACGCCACTCCGCCCGCTCCTGGGCGCTCTGAATGCAACGGTTTCCCGCTGTCTTCTTCAGGTCATCAGTCCACCTGGTCGGAGGGCGGCCTGTGCTCCTTTTGCCTAAAGAAACTAGTTCAGTTGAATTGAAAAACTTGATGCTGAGCAATTGAATCTACCGAAGACAAGAACAAAGCCCACTAAAACCACAGTGAAAGATCAGAATCAGGGAGGATTTAATGAGGGATTTTTTTTATAGTAATTGTGCAGCACAAGGCATGCAAGCCTCCTGTTGTTAAGTGTTCATTGCAGCCCCAGAGAGAAAAATCAGTCAAACAGTGAAGGACCATCTCGGCAGTCATGCATAATTATATCTCCTTATAGTAACCGTCATGAGTCGTGAGCACAGATTATCAGTGGTACGGATATTGTATACTTTCGGCCAATGTACAGCAGCCGAAAAACGTGCTGGACCAATACACGACGCACACCGACGAACTGACGCCTGACGAACCAATCGTGTGCACCGCAGCGCAGTCAATGTCAAACCGACCAATGAAAGTTGTGCTCACCACTCGTGCAGCAACAACAGCAATGATTCTAACACCTATTAATATGCCTTTTATCTTCTATTACAGAACATGAAACTAATCTCGGCTTCACCAAGACTTGCACCGCTTCTGTCATGTGTTAGCGTCTGTATAAATGTTTATGTAGTGTAATAATATATTTAAATAGAATTAGCAAAACAATTCGATTCCTTTACAAATCTGGGAATACATACGGTTATGTGGTGGATGCCTTCTACTATTCATATTGTGAAGGACCAAATGCCAGATGGTGGGGCATAGTGTGTTGAAATTGTAGGGAATGTTTAGATTTGACAGGGCAATAATTAGTGTTGTGATATTGCTGGAACCACAATACCAGGAAAATAAAAAATTTCAACGGCGGCACTATTTCATCTTCCGATAAATATGGTCACACCAGTATCTGTCTTCTATGTTGTCAATGTAGAGTTTTTGTAAATTCATTGGCTCAAAATCATGACATTATTCTCGCAGTTGCCAGTAGATATTGGTTCATAATTTTTCTCCGACATGGCAAGGTACGCAAAAGCCTGGTCTGGCTCTTAATTTAGATGTTCAGTAGATACAATAAAAATGTTACAACATAAACACTTGCTTTTAAAGATTTTTTTTGAGGTGTAGCTTTATGTGGCAAAATATTAAAGTATTATTTTATACATGTCAAATCTAATACATTTTCATTTTTGAAGAGGTTATAACTTTCATATTAATATGTATGTAATTTATTAAATGATTTTATGGATAATAATATTCAATAATCATACATTGTATTATATTTTAGATAACTTTGTATATGAATATTATTTGTAATGAGATATTATTTGGTCATTAGTTAGTGTGGTTTTGTTTTTGTAATAATTTGTAGGTAAATACGGTTGTTGGATAAAAGACAGCTAAATGTTGTTAATTAATTATAATAATACGTAATAATAATTGTGTAATGTGTGGTTATTATAACTTTAGAGTTATAAACTGATAACATAACACTCAAAATCTTTTTTTGGTGTCTTGAAATCGGAGTATATTTTGCTGGTGAATCCATAAAGCATACATAACCATCGCTGTGAAATGACAAGGCATAATTTTTAAGTAATATTGAGCATTTAATTGTTTTATTATTATGATGATGTGTATAAGTAGTTAACACAAACAATTGTGACATACTTGGGCCAATGTAGCAAAAATTCAAGTGAAAAAAATACTTTTGCGAAAAATAATTTTATTGTGAAGCGTTTTGCCAAATTTATACGTACAAAGATTTGTTCCTATATATTTGTTGATTTGTTTTCTTTTTGCCATTAAAGTACAATTTGTTTATGGTCATTGTGTAAAATTGTAATTAGATAAATGTAATTATGGTGTAGCATAATCTTATATCATTTCAGTTATATGTCAAATTTTAATGTTGATAATAATAATTATTGTTGTTAATTTTGATAATTGTGTGCAAATTTCTCTCAATTCTAAGGTATGATGGATGTTGACTTTTAGACACTAAAAAGATATTAAATATTTTGTATAGTAACAAAAATAATTTTGTAAACAAATGATAAAATAATTAAGGTTCATGATAGAACATTCAGTCTTGAGCATTGTTTATTGTTGAATTAACTGATAAATTATAAGAAATTGTAAGAATTAATTCATTAATGTGCAAACACTAGAAAAATGATTTACCTGTTATAAAGCTAAATTAAGAAGTATGTGAATACGATTTTCATAATTAAGATTGCTCATTATAATTGCTTCCAGTGTGAACTAAGGTTTAGGTTTCGTGAGGTGTGCAACGTGTATCTATTGTAAATACAGCATTCCAAATATCGTCTTCAGACCATGGGTGATAAATAAACCAATGATAGTAAATGTTGTGACACAAAGCCTTTTCTTTAAACCTCCCTCAAATAGGACTACTTTTAGGCGGCAAGTGAACATTTGCAATATCTTACGACCAGTGCCAATAATATACATTAAAACTTAAAAATGAAATGCCCTACCATACATTGTATTCAGTATTCAGGTAATATCTATTATTTCTTGGCTCCGTTTTTGACAGTATCCTACTCACCTGTGATGCTACTACTAATTTAAATGACAAATCGCAAAACCGCTGAACAGATATGGATAAAATTGGGTATGCGCGTAGTTTATAACCTGGATTATCATATAGGATACTTCTTATCTTACTCTGGAAGTACTTAAATCCACGCGGACGATGACGCGGGCGGTCTAGTGTAATGAATAAAAACCAGCTGTATGTTTAGGGGCATAAGTAAAACCACACAGTAATATTTACCAATGTTTATGTTACAAAAATACATCACAAGGTATATAATATTGAGCTTAAAGATCCTGTATATTAATAGAACACGTTCACTCCAACAGGTTTGGAATTGAGATCAACGATTATATAAAAAGTCAACGATATACATATAAATAGGTCATTTACACTGCAACCATTAAAAAGTACGTACTGGAAAACCCCTTCAAAGGCTGATTACCATTATGTAATAGGTACAATGTTCAGTTTTACTTAGCATTTGTTCATAAAAGCAATACCTTAGTCGCAGGTCGCTACATTTCAATCCCAGCGTATGGACATGTTGACAATTACTCTATGAGGGTGGCCAAAGGAAACCAATAGGTTGAAGGTAAAAAATTAAGAAGCTTATCAATAAGGAGAAATAGAAAGCTATCTAATAACAAAATATCTTCAAAATGGAATACAAACTGACATTTACCTATTTGAGATATCAAGAAAATAAAGTCTTTATATTAGAATGGCATATTCTGCGAGCAGATTGTATACAACAAAAATGATTATCATAACACCAATTTAATTGTTAGTGTAACTTTAAACTGTTGAAGTGTGAATGAGGAACAATAATGCAAGTATAAAGGTACAGTATAGCTTCCTTCGGCCACTTCATTTGCTATTTACAAAGATATCTGTAATAGTAATAAAACATTTAAATAGTAGAAAATTTAGTGCACATTTATGTTAATGTTGCATAAGAATAAAATACAAAGTGCTCATTATTAAAGTTAATTTCATAAGAATATAAAAGAATGCCAGTATAGATGTTTATAATTTAGAAAATAAAGTGCGAAACTTAAGCTTGATCATAAAAAGCTTGTTTAAATTCTTTATATTGTGCAAATGCAGTGGCCAGACAATGATTTCTTCTTTCGAAACATTCATAACAACCGATATGGCACTCCAGCCCAATCAAAATAGATGGAAACAAATATCTACACATAAAATCTACTAAAAATGGATTACACGCATTTAAATAGGTACCTACTTAGTGGGCCTAAATTAATGATAACATCAAATTTTAATACCGAGTCCGATATAACTAGAATACACATTGATATTTATTAATTTAACAATATTTAAATCACATTAAATATAAGGAAACATTTCCAAAAGTGAAATAGAAATATTAGAATGCGAAAGGCAATAGTATTTTCTTTCGTATTACAAATTATATTTAGTGTAATCTAAAAATAAGGAACTTAATAAAAACTATATAAGTAGACATATAGCATTTTTTAAATTTTACTAAGGATGCAATTTAACAAAATTGCGATATAGATTTATCATTCACTTTATTAGTTGCTTAATTTAGTAATAAGAAAAATAGATGGAAGAAAGATTTTTAAATCTGAAAATTAACAAGTTATATCTAACAATTCAATTTTTTTCTTTTACATAATATTTACTGGACATTTCACTCTTTAAAAAAATACATGTGATATGAAAATATGGACTTTATCAAGCATTAAATATGGAAAAAACCTAATGTTTTTCCATAAGATTTATGCCGATCATTGTCTGAATACTATGAATAATTTGTGTAGATAACAAATAAAAAACATTTATAAAGTGAGTGTTAATAATTAACATCACATTGGGTGTGCAGACAATACAGTTTGGCTACTAGGAAAAAAATTTAAAAAATATCTTGGCAACCAAACTATAGTATGTTTAAACAGACATGAAGTGGCATACAGACAATATTACATCATAAAATGTCCATATAATGTAACAATATTTTAAAACATAAGATATGATTTAAAAAATATCAAGTTAAATATAAAAATATGTTAATTCTTTTAAGTGTACAAAATCTACTTATGATTTACATAAACATTTAACAAATTTTACACAGATACTCACAGTAACAAGATAGAGGACCTCCTTCTTACACACACCTTCAAGGAAAGAACATACACATTATTTTTGCCGAACAAGGATTCTAACTTAAGAGGTCCCAAGTAGTCCCAACTCCATAAGAAAGAAAATGGATGGCTATGTCAACACATTGAAAAAGTGGACCTCTATCACACAATTAAGCAACAAGAATTTAAGCCAAGAAATGTATTAGGTGACCTTAATGGTATATTTTATTCCAATTAAGAAAAATTGAAATAAATTAAAGTAGGTATGGTAGGGCTGTATACATTTTTGCAAAATTTTGCAAATATTGAAGCACAGTTAGAAGAAAAAATAGAAAGCAGGAAAGCCAGTATTAACAGAATCCATAACTATGAAGTTATTATTATAACTATTAACAACATTTATATAGCTTTCACAAATAACCATATTTTTTTTTCACACGCCAGAAGCACAGTTCTTGTGCCTTTGTGCTTAGGTTTGACTGTTTATGAGGTTGGGTGTTTCATGTTAAAACCTACCCTTCACAATACTTAACATCATCATTCCATGCGTTTGAGAACATTGGAGAACTCTTAGCGCTACACATTTCCTCATGATTTTTCCTTCAAAGTTACAGTAGATGATGTTTTTAATACTTATTTTAAAACTCACATCACTGGTGTTTGCAGTGGTGTAAGTATGTTGCTGGCGTCCATGTTGTGCAGAGAAACCTTTACTCTAAACACAAAAGCTCAAGAAGAATGCCTGTCATAACCAATTCTAACATGTTATTTTTTGTAATCGTAATATATTATTATGCTTTACTACTTCCAAATGTACTTAACCAACTTACCCTAATATCCTATGAATATCAAAAAATAAATGCTTCAATATTTGCCATTAACCACTGAGTAATAAAGTACGAAAGTAAAATCTATTTTATTAACAATTCAACCACCAAAACCATAGACACAGTACCTACTACATTGGTCTCTCTCAAATAACTTTTTCTTCAAATACATTTCATAAGATCTCCGTCACAAATATTCTTTAATTTCTCCTCATTCAATCTCCTCCAAGTCCACGTTAAAGTCAATACAATCCCCATTTATGTTGGGATTCGCAAACCAAAAATTGTCACAATACAAACAAACTTTATGCTCGCTAACGGCATAGAGGCAATAGAAAAGTGTGAATATTCCCATAGCCCCGAAATGAAAAACTCGAGACAATTTTTTAACAACTTGGTTATTGTTCACAATAATTTCAGCGCATGTAAACACAGCATAATTTACACATTGGGTGGCCAGCAGTGGCATGCATTGGAGGTAGGCACAGAAGATCTAGCTAGTCATAGGCACATCTAAATTTTCGTTTGACCTATTATAACTATTGCTAGTGATTGTCTTGTCAAATAATAATAGAAAAATAATATGTAAAGCGAGGCTGGAAGCCAGAGGCTAGCGTAAAGGTAGGCACTGCCTTTTTGACTGTGGTAAATACACACTTGGTGGCCAGACAACTTGAACTGCATCAGCAGGTTAGTCCAGCGCAGTAAAGTGTTGATGCCAGCCAACACTCTACATAACAAGCTAAGTCATTGAGTCATACTCCAGAAATTCTGTTACATATATGAAGGGGCAGGATAGCCTTCATCAGCATTCATCTTGTCTAAGTGGGTATGTAGGGTGTGGAAGAATAAATTACACGTTTAGATCGTGTAATGTCACAGGTTCAAAGCGATTCGTCAAACGCGTGGTGTGCGGACGCTGTTCTCAACCGAAGAGACAGTTCAGATGGACGCCGTCACTACCATCAACAATGATTAGGCTGACTTTTTCATCTAAACGTCAACCTGTTTCATGCCAGTAGCAGCTGTGCCGTCATATATATTCAGAAGTTGGAAGTCCTGTCCAGTGTCCATACATAAAATTTTGCACTCACCCGTGCCTTGTGGAACACCAACAGACTTCTCTTCACCTATTTTTCACCATCACATTCCCCAAAACAACTGCATATGAATGCATAAACTTGTAGCAAATTTTTACATTTTTTTTTATTTTTACCACCAAATGCCGTACACTTTGAAACGATTACAACAACACTTTCTTTTCAATGGAGCCCATTTTCTCGCACCTGATGACGACGTCGTCCTTCTTATCGGCCAGCAGCTTCTTAGCTCTCGTCAGATCCTCCAAGAAGGACCGGCCTCTCTCGGTTCTCATGATCTGTTTCTTTGGCAGCAGATGCCTCGAGAGGTGAGCGATGAGCTTCTGCCAATCCTTGAGTAAGAAGTAGACCTTGTCGTGCTTAGTCTCGACCGGGAGCCCGCCATTGGAGTGTTCGAAGAAGACGTTCATGACATCCTTCCTGCATTTCGACAGCCGGACGTTTCTGAGTAGCGACAGGAGGAGGACATCGACGTCCTTGTGCGCCGTTATGATCGGTTTGTCGTAGATGCTGTTGTACAGGTTATTCTCTTCGGCCGGTCCGACGACGTACACTATGTGGGTGGCTTGGTTGATGGCCTCACTGGCCCACTTGAAGGGGTCTCCGTGGGACGTGGCGGCGATGTCTCCGTCGTACATGACGTCGAAGCCGCACTCGGAGCGGAGATACGTCACGAAGGACGCGACGCATTCGGCGTGGAGGCGGTTCGCGGACGGATAGATGACTAGAACGTTCGGCGGTGGGGGTATCTCGTTACCTGTAACGGATGGAATTAATTTTGCTTATGTTTGTGTGTTCATATATGTCATGTCTTGGAAATTCTGGATACTTTTTATGTGTTAGTGGTGACAACAAACTTGGAATATTTTCTTTTAAACTAATGATGTTTAGATTAAAAACATTGTAAAAAGATACATATTATGATTTGAAACCTCGATTTTTCTCTGTTTAATCATGCTTGTATTGCTCATCGTAAACAGTTTAAGATAAAGAAATTTATTATTATCTACACTACATGAGTGGATGATATAATTTGATTTTGGGACAATCCACAAGAACAATACTTATGAGCTTGATATCTATAATTATCAAATTGAGATAACACTATACCTCAGAAATAAGTTTATATGCTAATATATAAGTTGGGGTGATTGCCAATGAAAAGATACCAATGAAAAATGAGATGAGATGTATTATACGTTCTCGTCTTTAAAGCATCAAAGATTGGAGTGAGATAACTTTATTCACTATTAACAATTTAGTTATTTACTTTTATTAAGTATGTTGTATCACTTGTATCTAAACAATTATCCATTTTATGACAGCCATGTGATTATTTAGTTTTATCTTCTACTTCCTGTAAATAGCGGAAGTTGAATAACATATCACTTTAAGTGAGAGGAGACCTGACCCTGCAGTGGTTTGAAGGGTTACAGACAAGAATAACACAATAATAAATCTTATATTTTCCATTTGCAGACCAATATAACGTTCAAACTTCAACATCTAACTTCAAAATATCTTAGGATCAAAAAAACGATTCCCGATGAAAGGTTATTATGAACATGGACCATACATTTAGTTGTTAACTGACCAACAGTGAGGCTGTAGTCCTTACACCAGTGGCGTCTGATGAACAGCACGATGACGTAATACACGAACAGCGCGCCGACCACCAGCCCCGCAACGCTTGCGATGCAGATGTTCAGCGTTTGAGGCACTTCGGGGACTGAAACAGACATATTTATTTATTGAATACAAAATCCACAGCTTACAGATTGATTTCAAGCATTACTTACATCTAAATCTTTGAGCCAATTGGGATTTACATTATAAAAATAAAAAAAAAAATAAAAAAATAATGTTTATTTCTTCAACAAATAATTGACAATTAGTATGTGGCAAGAGACAATACCCCTTTTAAGCGTATTTTGCCTGTAGTAGGAGCCTCCGCTCTTCCACAAGTTACAGAAATAAAATAAAATCACATACAAACATAACATAAACTCAAAAAAGAAAACACAACTTATTTCTCTTATTATTTAAACAAACAATATATTGGAAAACTCAATAATTACGGTTGCCAAGTAAACATGCATTCGTGTGTGTGTGTGTGTGTGTGACATACAGTAGCTTTCTAGAACATTCTATGTCACATCGCTTATCTTATTCTTAAAATTATTGGTATGCAGGCCACCTGATAGTAAGTTGTCACTGCAACCCCGTAGACATTCACATCCAATCCCAACCTATTGTTTTTTTAATATCTATAAACAGAAACAGATCTCTAAGAAGCTGTCTATGCAACACAATAAATTAATGGGTTGCTGCTTTAAACAACTAAATCACCTTCAAATGCAAGAGCTACCATAAATTATTCTTGATTGGTTAACATCTATATTGGCAATCTACACTAGAGGAGCCAGCCAGAGGTAAATTCATATGTTGAAAGCTACTTACTTATCGTAATTTTCGGACTCTCAACGTTCTGACAGGCCGATACATCTTCCTTGCAGCCCTCATGTATTGGGGTAACAATGAAACTGTATAGACCGGGTTCCTTCAGAAGACTATACTCAAATGTCACCTCTTCAGTGATATTCTTCACTTTGATAGTCTTATTCTTCTGTGTCTCGTAGTAGGGGGATAGGTCTGACTCCCTCCTCCTAACTTGTATAAGATAAGCTGTGATTTTCAGTGGCTTTGGGGGTGGCATTATGTGCAACATCATTGTGTTAGACATTATCTCGACATAGGTAAATGGTGACCAGTCCTCTTCAGTTATGTTTGGACCTGGCAACAAAATAAAACACATTTGGTTAAGCTTCGTTAAGCGAATTTCTGTTGTACTGGTAAAGATCATATCCTATATAAAATTGAGGTTTGAGAATGATTCTTGTGATAAAAACCAATACTTTCGTAAGTTAAGCGACAGAATCCTGTTGGTGATATTTGAAAAAGACAGTCTTACCCTTTAATACCCAACAAATGGGGCTCAGAAACATTTATAAGTAAGATAGTAATGTATTATATAATAATAATTATAATATAATAGTATAATAATTTAAACATAAGGAAAACATAATGTTATTTGTGGTTTCAGATAGTTAAATCTGTATTACAAAAATATTTGTTTAGTTGTTATTATAATAACATCTGAATAACATACCACCCAATATTATTCCTAATATAAAATCAGCACACACATTATTTTTATCAATAGAACAAGAGGTCAAGAAAATCCCAAGTAGATCATTTACAGATAAAATTCTATTGAATTTGAAATTGGAAATACAATGTTGACTAGCTGACACAAATATACTATACTAGCTTCCGCCTGTGACTATGTCCATGTGGCCCTAAGAATTTGACCCAAGAGGTATGTATACAAATCTGTTCAGCTGTTTTTGCTAAACATAACAAGCATCCATCGGTCCATCCAACCTCACAAACTTTCACATTTATAATAGCAGGAGGCTCATCGTACAAAAGACTAGACAGTGCCCGCGGCTTCGTCCGTGTGAATTGTAGACATTGGTCCAGAGAGGGATATAAAGTATCCTATATGTTAATCCAGGTTCTGATCTATCTGTGTACCAAATTTCATTCAAATCTGTTCACCCGTTTTTCCATCCATCCATACTCACAAACATTCGTATTTATAATCATAGTAAGATACTCACTCAGCATCTGCGCTGAAGGTATATTGAAGTAGTATCGTCCTCTGTTCACTACAACATCATCGGTGGCCTCGAAGTCCAGCACGTGGCCCTTCCCGCTATATTTGCCATCTGTGACTGACCAGTAGCAATCATAGTACAACACCGACTGATCGTCTATTTTCACATCGTTAGATATCGCTATGTTCCTGCAGTGGCCCTCGCCATTGTTGTATTGGAAACGGAACTTCATAGCTGGAAAGAAAAATGTAAGCAGGTAACAACTTTGTTAGTACGGCCAGTATATTGCCAAGACAAGTTCTCAGCATCCAAGTTGAAAGCAGTGGCTGGCACCATTGACTTTCTTTATAACTCGGTGTAATGTTGAAGGATAACATTGTTAGGAAACATGCCTGCCAGTTCTCAATGATGTTCTCAAAACCTTGTTACTGTGAGAGACCTGACTGCAGTGGGCAACTAATGAGTATTAATTAACAAGTTAACTATCTATCTGTCCTTGAAAGTCCATTGCTGGATATATGTATACTCAAATCAATGCCAACCCACTAGATCCTAGACCGTCTAGATACAACAGTTCCCCTATCCTCTGTAGGTGATCAGTCCACCAAGATGGAGGGCAACCAGTATGCCTTTTGCCTAGGCATAGACTCTTCAAGAATGGTGAGTTTAACGTTCTATTTCTGGTCTAAGTTCGTAAATAATTATTGTTAGGCGTTATTGCTTTTAAAACAAATATTATTCTTTCTGTTACCATAAAAGGGATTAGAACACTTACTCTTCCATTTGATTTTTGAAAATGTAATATTCAGCACGGTATAGTTGACTGAATAGGATGTTGTTTCGTCTTTACGCTTCACGGGCAGGATGTATGGTCTGAGACTAACCCCACCAATGAAGGCATTAGATGTTATGGGGCCAAAATTCTCCTTGCAAACTGTACTGTTGGGTGATATGTACTCCACTTTGCACGAGTCCAGGTCTGCATATTCTTTGCCTAATATCTAGAAACATGATTAATAATTACACATAAACTGCAACAATAAGCCAGTCTAAAGTGTGAGACTTGTCAGTGCTTCTGAAAACTGAATGCCTGAGAATTCTCCACAGTTTTCAAAGACAGGTGATGTCAACTCGAAGCTAGCGTGCTGAATGAAGGCCTATAGCCTTCTTAGAAGAGGTTTCTTTGTGAGAGCAGACCCAACCCTACAGTGTGTCACAGACAATGAATAATTGTTCTTTCTTGTTTAATTGTATTAAAGGGTTGTGAGCAGCAATGATATTTTCTGTGTTTAACTACCATTTAGCCCTACATGAATAATTAGACAAAGACGTATGTTATTAATGCCAGTGATACGAGAGATGTAATGAGATACAAGCAGTGACCCTCCTGGGACCCTGTCTCTGTGACAATGAGGCTTTCTCAACGTTTTCGAAGAAGAAACTAAACAAGACACTTTATCCATCCTTCGGTAATAGGCAACAGTTAAAAACGTTATTTACGAGTCACTTTTCAAGGTTGACGGAATAAATCAATACTTGAAAAAATACAAGTACATTATCATACATACCTGCGTTGTGCAACTACGCGTTGATTTTGAATTGTTCCGATCGCAAAGCTGGTCATTATAGCTAGAATGTCCAGCAACACCATGCAGTAAATATAACAAAATACTCCAAAATACTGTTCCCCCCATGTTTACGCACTTTGCCGGAGCATTAAGACAATACGCGTCTAATTAAATCATATTTGAAAATCATGTAGGGTATTACATGACGCTCAAAATACTTAAAATTTTAAAATGTCTACTCAAACCCGATTTATTGCGTCGAAAACGAATCTCGCACACTGTACTGTAATCACTGTATACACAAAATCTAAATACATTAAAAACAATATGGCAGCTGGCTGGCTGGCTGGCTCATGAAGTTATAGATATATTTATACTATAACTTCATGGGCTGGCTATGCTAATATGGCATAGTGTTTAAGTACTCTATGTGCTATGCTATGGCTCAATCAAATAGTGGTGTCGCTTTGCCATGCCAGCTTCTTTAGGGTGTGTCCACATTAACGGCCTAAAGTAATTTTTAAAACACTATAATGTGCACAAGGTTAACGTTCAAATAACAAAGGATAACTTATCGTGTTTGACGTGTAGTTCAACACGTTAATATGTCCATATACTTAAACTTATAATAATAATATCATAACGTTCAGATATTTCAAAATCTATGATCTACTTAGTCCGTCGGCACATCCACAGAAATCAAAAATAGGGCAACATTAAGGTGAAAACATATGTATCCAGGCCCAAGACAAAATTCAATTAAAAATATATTTGTCAACAAGCAACTGTCAGCTGTCAATGTCAATCATTAAAACGAGACTACTAGGTTCTAGTATATTATTTTAAATAAAAGTCGGTCAATTAATTATACGTTAATTTAATATTAAAATGTTTATGTAGGGTAATTTATTCTCATTTAACATGAAATCAAGTAGTTATGAAGCCTAAATAGGTTTACGTAGTGGAGATTTGAAGAATGTACCCGGCAACTTTGTACTTGATAACAGGGAGAGAACAATAGTACTGAGAATGACTGTAAGTACAAAAAACGATAATTTATTTCACTAATTCTTATCAGAAAATATACATAATGATACATTTGTATTGGTTTCCTTGGAGTCATTCCACCATCAAATAAATAGAATTACTTTAAAACCCTATAAGTTTATAAAGTTTATCAGTACAGCCTGTCCATGCTAATTTAATATGAAGAAGAGTATGTGTACACTGTAATTTCATATGACCCAGTCTCGGGTCCAGTTCACCTAGTATTGGTTGATTACATACTGCTCTTTAATTAATTCTTGTTCGATCATGTATGGTCAAATTCAATTCTGATCTCTTCAATATAACAATATTGAAGGGATCATGCTACTTTTGATGTTGTATCTAATGGTTATAATAAGCTAGCACTTATGTTGTGAAATATACATACTAAATGGCATAGAATGCTCAAGAGGTTCCAGTGGGGTGGGAGAAAGTTTGTAGCTAATAATAAGTCAAAACATTCCTTCATAGATTTAATTTTGTTTTTATTGATAAGTTGTGCTGAAATAAGTTGTTGGTTTCTATAGTGTATATCAGTAATAATTCAGCAATTTAGCAGAAAAATTTACAAAAACCAGTAACACTAACATGTCATGCAATGCAAATTTTTATAAATTTCAAAAGAGCACTGCATAATTTCATGGCAAAATCCAAGAGGTTTTATCAAATTAATTAACTCATACCTAATTGGCAACATGTTCAAATAATCAACTTTGTATGCAAACGCTTATCAGACTGTACTAATTTCACACAACAATAAAACCAAATAACTGTTGCAATAAAATTAAAACAATTATTCTGTGCAATTATACATTGCAGTAGGGTTAGCACATTACAGACATTTTTATAACCAAATGACAGAGGTAGCCTCAGATCAAGGCAGTGCCCACACCATACTATGCTCTATACTCTGTACTCTATGCTCTGTCCTACCCTGATAATAAAGATGTAATTCTTAAATTATGTTCACATAGTCCAGCAGTGTGGGCTCCACAATATTCTTGCCTGCACCACAATAAATTTAGCTAAAAATGGAAAAAATGTACATTCAGCCCCAAATCAGACCTCACCCTAAAATACAGGCATATTATGTTGAGTGCAACAACCAGATAATGACAGCATTATTTAAAAAAAACAGGTAAACATTTTTAACTAGTGTAAGGTTTTAATATCAAAATCTTAACTGAAAAAAATACATCATAGTTGACTAATTGGATATTAGCCATAAAGTGTGAATTTTAATTGCTTTAGTAATTTTATGGGGTAATTTCAATCTACGATAATGTAGATATGATTTAAATAGGGATTTAAGGCATAGACTCAGATTTCCTATTATTCATACAAACATTTTAGTATGATATAACATGGAATATTTATCTATACTAAAATATGCACATTTCCCTTTGGCTATGTGAAAATGTTATCTAACAGGAATGTGACTGAACCATATACAAATGTATGTGGAAAATTTTTATGTGGATTCCTTTTACACAGCAAAAATAATTATTTTTGAAAATTAAAATACACAGTTACAAAGAAGGGGGAGGATGGTGAAAAGGGGGAAATGAGTTTAAGTATACAAATTAAAATTACAAATTAAAGATAAAACTTAGGAAATAGCAGCAAGGTAAAAAGATCCCAGCTTATTCATAGCTAAAAGTATATTGACTATCTATTTTCAGAAAGAACAAAATTCAAGGAATTTTATGAGTAACATATTTGTTACCAAGAAGTATTAGTAATTTTTACTTTTAGATGGTATACATATGGGCTTTAATCTGGTTTTTAGGTACTACTAACTTTCTGTATGTAACTTTCGGGCTATCTGAATTCTAGTTTGACTATGATAAAATGTGTTATCAATTTAATCTTATGTAGATGTACTTCTCACTTTGTCATATTGTGTTTGTTGTTTGTCTAATAAACAGTTTGTGTGTTAAATGTTTAACATATGTATTTGCAATGCCATAAGCTAATAAACAAATATCAAGTAAGCAAAGCACATTTTGAACAACAAATAAACACAACACAAAAAGTAAGGGTGCTGGTATAAACTAAATTTTAACAAGTAATTATCTTTGTGGCCATAGTGACCCATAACTTGAGCTATTCATAATTTACAATACATTAATTGTCAAAAAAAAAAAATTATATTCCTCAAACAAATTCCTTAAATTCCTCATATTGTATATTATCAAAACAAATATTTGTAATATGTTCCTTGTTATTAATTGTTCAGTATGCGGGGGCTTCGGTCTACTCCAAAAAATGAAAGACGTTTTTGAAATTCGAATAAAGTGATGTTAATCGTTTAATGGCGGTTACACGAGAGAGTAATATAAAAAACAAAATGGCCGATTGACATTTTTCTTTCTTCCACTGATTGATTGAAAGACGTGATTGAATGAATGGTCTATGACATGGCCCCGGCCTTGGAAGCACCGGCTTCCAACAGTGAGGTATCTTCCTTCGGTAGCGGCAAAGAGCATATCTTCGAGAATGCCCTCCGGACTGGTCCCGTCGAAGTAGCGACTTCAGCAACACGAGATACTCCGTCAGCACCCGGGAATACTTGGATGACTCGTCCAAGACGCCATTTGAGTGGTGGCAAGTTGTCGTCCTTCAGTAGAACTAGGCTGCCCAAACTTATGTCGTCTTCCATCGATTTCCATTTTGTTCGTGTTTGAAGTTCCGCAATGTACTCTCTGGACCAACGCCGCCAGAAATGTTGCCGGAGCTGCTCGACGCGATGATAACGTGACAGTCGTGTTGTATTCGCATTTGTTAAGTCTTCAGCAGGTGGAGCAGTCAACGGCCGGCCTATAAGGAAGTGACCAGGAGTGAGGGGACTGAAGTCGGAGGGATCCGAGGATAAGGGTGATAGCGGACGGGAATTGAGAATGGCTTCGATTTGTGTTAAAACCGTGTTAAATTCCTCGAATGTCAAATGAGCATTCCCTACTACACGTCTTAAATGATGTTTAACCGACCTTATCCCACTCTCCCATAGGCCTCCGAAATGTGGCGAATAGGGAGGAATAAAATGAAATTGAATATTATTGTTACAAGCATATTCGACTATTTGTTTACTATGATGCGTTAAAATTGAAGACAATTCTCTAGCGGCACCCACGAAATTTTTGCCATTATCAGAATAGATAGCAGCAGGTTGACCCCGTCTGCTAATAAAACGTTTAAGTGCTAAAATATAGTCTTCAGTAGACAGACTGCTGACCAGTTCTAAATGCACCGCCTTTGTAAGGAAACATATAAAAAGACATATATAACCCTTTTCCAACCTAGCGCCTCTGCCTTTTCGATTTAAAATCATGATGGTTCCCGCATAGTCCACACCAGTTCGTTCGAATGGAAATCCAGGGTCTAAACGATTAGCAGGCAAATTACCCATTATTGGCGTTATAGTCTTGCCCTTTATACGCGCACAAGTAACACACTCACGCACTAACTTCCTCACCAAGTTCCTTGCACTTAACAAACAAAAAGATTCGCGTAAGTGTGATAAAAGCAACTGAGGACCCGCGTGAAATAAACGTAAGTGTTCATGTCTAACCAATAAAACTGATAACGGATGCTTACTACACAATAACAACGGGTGTTTCTTATTGTAATCGAATCTGGTAGAATTACTGAGTCTACCACCGACACGAATCAACTTTTGGTCGTCTATAAACACATTTAAACCGGCTACACGATTCATTTCCTTAGAGTTTGTCTTAATCTTACGATTATTATTAAGACACTCGAATACGTAAGGAAATGATTCACTCTGCGCGCATCTAACTAATAAGCGTTGTGATTCGTCTAATTCGTGCACTGTTAGCAAACCGGTTTGTTGTCCCAACGCGCCGGTACCACCGGTGCTAGCGATGCGGCTACGCACATTGTTTACGAAGCGCAATACGTACGCCCATATACGTTTAAGTCTCATAAACGACGAGTATTTATCAAATTGAATTAATGTACTATAAGGAACACAAACATGATTAGACGTATGATTTCTCAACTCCGGTAAATTCTCCGTATCAATTAAATTATCAGGAACATAATTATTAGAAAATAAATTAGAGTTATTATTACTTAAATAAACTGGACCGTTCCACCATAATTCGCAGGTGTTTAACGAATCAAGCGCTAAACCTCTGGACAACAAATCAGCTGGATTGTCTTTGCTTTGAACATGTAACCACTTTGAATCATTCGTCAGTTCGTTTATTTCTGTAACTCGGTTTTGTACAAATGGCTTTAATAAATGTGGTGACATGCTGAGCCAACTAATCACAATTGTGGAATCTGTCCAGAAGTAAACACCAGTGAAAGTTAAACGTAGTGAATCGATTATTTTCTTAAACAATTTTGCACCTACCAGAGCACCGCACAGCTCCAATCTGGGTATTGTTAACGATTTTAAGGGCGCTAACTTACTCTTAGCACATAAAAGTTTAACGATTACTTTTGAACTATCATTGTAAGTTCGAATATAGGCACATGCTCCATACGCATTCTGTGAGGCATCGGTAAATATATGCAACTCCTTGTGTTGTACATAATCGCTCATAACGTGACGAGGTACTTTTAAATCGTTTAAGTATTGCAATGTTTCAATAAATTTATTCCAAGTATCTGCAATATCACTCGGCACCGAGGTGTCCCAGTCGAGCCTACAAAGCCACAATTTCTGAAGTAACATTTTTAGAATAATGACTGCGGGGGAAAGTAAACCCAACGGGTCGTATATTTGCGAGATTGTAGATAACATGACACGTTTAGTTAAATTTGAGATATGAGAATATTCATTAACCTTCGTAGTATAATATAGCTCATCACTATCGTTATGCCAACCTATACCTAGCGTCTTACTTTGTGTATGTTCGCCTGTAAATAAATCAGGTAATGAGTTACGAGTCACTTCAGAATTGAAAGTCCACTTTCGAAGTGAAAAACATCCAGATTGTAAAATCTTTGTAGTTTTATCGCATATCGCTAACAGCTGTTGGTGGTCATCACTCCCAGTTATTAAGTCGTCAACGAATATATCCTCAGAGATAACGCGCGCTATGACGTCATCATTACAGTCTAATGCAAGCTGCCGTATACAACGCATACTAAGGTAAGGTGCTGACGCGGTTCCGTAGGTGACCGTGTTGAGCTGGAACACCTTAAGAGGTTCAGTAGGCGTGTCTCGCCAAAGTATAAGCTGCAGGGATCTCTGATCAGGTTGGATCAGGACCTGCCTAAACATTTTTTCTACATCGGCGCATGCTACGTATTTAAACTGTCGAAAACGTAAAAGGATAGAAAATATGTCGTTCTGAAGAGCTGGACCTGGCAGTTGAATGTCGTTTAAAGATTTATTAGACGTAGTCACCGCACTGGCATTAAATACCACCCTTAATTTTGTCGTACTACTATCCTTAAGAACGCCGTGATGTGGAAGGAAGTAGTTAGGTGCGGTCACCTCATGTAATTGAGTCATGTGGCCTAAGGCCTCGTATTCTTTCATAAAATTATTGTATAAACGTTTATATTCTGGTGAACGCTCTAATTTACGCTCTAGTGACAGGAACCTATTCCTCGCTAAATTATACGAATCTCCTAATGAACCAGGTGAGTCTTTGAGAGGTATCCGTACCGAAAACCTACCATCAGGTTCACGCCGCGTCGTTTTATTAAATAATTCTTCACACAATCGTTCATCGTGAGTGAGAACATTACATGACTGTGGTACATTTTCAATCTCCCAAAACCGTTTAAGTTGATTCTCTAAGGATTGATTAAAGTTGCATTGAGTTTGATTAAAATTATTAGTAATTTTTTCCGTATATAATGGACCGGACAATAACCAACCTAACTTTGAGTTCTGGAGGTATGGACCATTTGACAATCGAATTTTATCCCCGTCTAAGATATCCCAAAATAACTCCGCACCTATTAACAAGTCGATTTCTGATGGAGAATAATACGTGGGATCGGCTAATTGGATATTATTTGGAATACGAATAAGTTCGGTGTTGATGCATGTCGAGGGCAACTGGATGTTATGCGCTGCAGGACAAAGCACTTTACCTTTTTACTATAATCGTTTAATTTTGAACGTATAGTAATTTCGCATAGTTCGTTAGATTGCGTCACTGATTGTGAGACGCCAGAAATACGTATAGTGGACTGTATAGAAGGTGTATTTAACCGTTTTCTTAAATTATCCGAAATGAAACAGTGTTGACTGCCATTGTCTAACAGCGCTCGGGCTGTATGCGTATGATTATCGCTATCGACTATCTCCACTAAAGCCGTACACAATAACACCGGTTGCAAAAATGACGTATATAGTGGCTCATCGCTCGCGCTCCCTTGCGAATCGTAGGTATCGACGGATAAGGAGTGAAGCGCGGTGGTCGGGGCTCGGCCGGCCTGCGATGCACTGCGATCAGCTGTGCGCTCGCTACGCACTGTGTCGCTGTTTTGATACGAAAGAGGTGAATGTAGTAAACTATTATGTTTACTAGAACATTGCTTACATGGACCGAACAAACATTCGTTTAAAGAATGACCCGTGCGTAAACAATTACGGCATAAATTATTTTCGTCTACGAATTTAAGTCTATCGTTTATAGATAAATTTAAGAAGTTATAACACGTATAAAGTGCATGATTCCCATTACAGGAGGGACAAGTGGCCACGCGTTTTTTTGAGTTATAGTTGAATGATTTGCCTTTCGTACCGTTATTACTTGTTGTTACATAACTGTGAACCTGTGAGTGATGAGAATTTTGCAACGATTTATTTAAATTTACCGCGTTCGTGGGTTTATGCACAGGTTTGTTATGGCTAGCGTTTATCATGTCTAACGTATCGGCTTTATTTCGGAGGAATGAAAGTAAATCATCCAACTTCAACCGCTTAGAATCGGATAAAATTGAACCTTTATGATTTTCCCAATCGCGCTCTGTCGCACTATCTAATTTTGAAACAATTAAATAAATAATAATCGTGTCCCACGAGTCCGTCGGTTCATCTAACGTTTTTAAAGCGCGTAAATTTCTCAAAACAGTATCGATTAACCGCCTAATTTGTGTATGGGATTCATGTTTTAAAGGAGAAATTGAAAATAACGATTTTAAATGGTTGTGTACAAGAAGCCTGGTGTTATGGAATCTGTTCTGTAATAACTCCCACGCGTGATTATAATTTCTTGCCGTAAATTCTAATGCACTAATAACTTGCAATGCACTACCACTAAGTGAGGACCTCAAATAATGAAATTTTTGTATTTCGTTTAAATCTGACCGTTGGTGGATCATGGTTATATACGAATTTTTATATTCCAGCCATTGATCGAATGATCCATCGAATGAAGGCAATTTGATGTCCGGTAACTTAACGTTGGACTTAGATGGGTGATCGTTACAATTTGAATTTGAACCGTCACCAATCCCACTACTTTCGACTAAACTTTCAGCAGTAGCTAATGCACTAAAATATAACGACTCGAATGATTCTACGTATTCACAATTAGATGATATTTCTGATTCTGGCAAAATAAGTTCGATTTGATTTTCTATCTCATTAAATTTTGCAAAGTAATCTGAAGCGGCCTGCATTCTAAATTTGATTTCCTTTGTTTGAAGTTGGGTAGGGCTGTTATTAATGAAATTATCTAGATATTTTTTAAACTGAGTCAAACGGCCTCTCAGAATTCCACGCTGTTTTTTGAGTTCCGATACATCGTTTATATGTTTTCTAGTGGGAGAAACTGAGTGACTAGCAGAAGGGACACCTAATCTATCATCACCACCCATATTAAAGGCCTACGAAGGAAAATGAAATAAGGTACTCACGGTTTTGTTGCGGCTCCAAGTACTTACCGACTATCACAAGTAATCACAACACTGGTATTCTAAATATGCAGAAATAACGCGATTTTAACACAATTCGTATAGGAAAGGAGTAGAAGGAATCGAGACCTGACCGTTTAACTGACGAGACGAATGCCGGTTGCCGTTTCTTGCAAACTCGAAGCGTAGATAATTCCCGTCGCGATTCGACGCGTTTCGTAATTCGACGTAAGGAGGAATTATGCGGCTCGTTGGACCAATATGTTCAGTATGCGGGGGCTTCGGTCTACTCCAAAAAATGAAAGACGTTTTTGAAATTCGAATAAAGTGATGTTAATCGTTTAATGGCGGTTACACGAGAGAGTAATATAAAAAACAAAATGGCCGATTGACATTTTTCTTTCTTCCACTGATTGATTGAAAGACGTGATTGAATGAATGGTCTATGACATTAATTATAAAAATGTTATGTCATAAAAATGTTAATAATGTACTTAAATAGTAGTAGATTGTATGACAAGGGAGCACAATATATTTTTACGGCGAGGGCGTTTTTTGAATCCAGAGAGAAGTGAGGGATTCTAGAGTAGAATCCCGAGCGTAGCGAGGGTTTCTTTAGTAGAATCCTGAACGTAGCGACGGATTCAAAGTACGTCGCCCGAGCCAAAAATATATTTGGTCCCGAGTGATACACTCTACTTTTCATCACCCTATATGAGAAAAGGGGCCTCATATTCTACTGTAATATTATTATTTAATAAAACATAGAGTAACAACTAAATTGAAATTAAATAGTATCTGATAATAAAACAACTAAAAAGTTATATTTTCATTTGACACATTTTCGCAAATTATGAACATTTATTATTACTTACTTACAGGTTTATTAGGAATACAGATTGTTGTAGATTTTATTTTCTGCGTGTTTGAAATAATGTCCGAATCTGGCTCATTTCCAACAATCCGTGAAAATTGACAAAAAAGCGGGCTGTTCTGTAGTTCTATCGTCTTTTTTTCAAACAATATTTGCGTTCGATTTCTTTGGCGCTGAACACTAAGATAAAAGTTCATTGCCGCGCACTTTTTGAATGTGGAACTTATGAAGAGGGTGGAAAAACTCATTCCTGCCCGCTAAAAAGTTTCTTATAGAAAACACCAACTTTGGGTGCACTTAAAGGGGAGCAAAGTCGTACTTTTCGAATAGATGGGATGAAAAATATTTTGCTTAATTACTTCATTGAAGGACCCCTTTGGTTTTAAGATATTTGTGGTATTTTTAATTAGTATTATAGCAATTTATTGAAGTTCGAAATGTAGGAAGAAGCACCTGATACAACATTTAAACGCCCTACTAATGTTTTGTTGACCCAAGTTGAAGCTTGTATTTCGTTAAATACTTACAAGGGAGTAAACACTTTTAACCCAATGTTATCGAAAACTTCATCACAATACCTATGAACAGAGTCCGAGTAAAGATTATTTCGCATCCAAAAGAGAGGGGGCAGTCACTGAATATTTTGGATAAAATATTAGAGATATTTATTAGCCCAATACAGTTTGTTTAATGTGTTACAAGTGTTGATTACGTATTCTGTATCCAATCTGACAGTCGTCGATCAACTTATTAGTCGTCATATAAAAATCTTTGTAGTGTTTGAAAGTTCAGAACTCTACAGTATGAAGAACATACTACAGAGGACATTTGGAACAGATTATTCAGTTAAAATCGACTCTAAATAGCTGGTCCATAGATTTGACACTGGCGTCGATAATCGCACGACAATCGTCGTATACCACGTCTTAAAACGACTGCCATTTAAGACGCGGTCTTACAATCAGTCGCATTTCCAGAGGTGGAGGTGTTAGCACAGTTGCACAATAAAACTTGCACCTTGCACCAACAATGCGATCTAAAGCCGGGTCTTCACCGAAAAAAAATTTCCAGCACAAAACAATTGTGCTGACAACATAAAACTTAGTGTTGGAAAAATAAAAATACATTTTTGGTGGAGCTTTACAGATGTGTGGATAAAACAAAAATTACCAATTTTTCGTCAGTGGAGATGCAGCTTTAAAAGTATTTTTTTGATTTGTGTTCTCGCAACGGTATTGCCCTCATATAGGTGGTGGTGAAACATGAAAGAATTGGTTTAAGTTCTATACTACCTAAATGCTAAAATGATTTATTTTCATCAAAAATGTAACGCAGGATACAGAATTTTTTTTTAAATAAACCCAATACGCAAAAGTCCACAAAACTACATTACTGATGTAGCTAAAGTTAAGGATGTAAGTTAGGGATAAGAAGAACCTAGAAGTTCGAACACGATATTAAACTGAAGTGATTACGTTTTCTTTACAGTAGAGAAATAGGAAAGAAAAAATTTTGACTTAGTGTGATATAATTTAATGTGATAAAAGGAAAAAATAAATTATATTCGTCTGGATCAAGTCTAGAGCTAAATTGTTTACATACATACTTCTATTTTGTTAACCACAACATCTTTAGATTCAACATCTAGTTTACGCAAAAGCTAATTAATAGAAGTACTCGTAATAAACATTTTATTATGATGAACTTGCATCGTTTTATCTCAAAAACCTTCACTGATTACTCTGTAAATGTCATTTAGAATAAATTGCTGGCCATCCCGGTTATCAATAGCAGTGCTTAATATTTACTGTATTTTGGTTACTCGTTATCATGGCATATAACTAGTGTTTTGGATGTTACGGCTACATAATATGAATAATGTAACTTTTATGTTTGAGTTGCTATAATTTTTTCGGTACGTTTTGCCATGTAATTTAGGGGAAAAATAAAAATGGAATGTAATAAACAAGGTAAAATAAGATTATAATCAATTTTAACATTCGTCGTATTTCTTATTTATAGAAAATATTGTTTCAATTTTCAATTACATTTTAAAATTCTGCACTGTGAAGATTTTCAAAACAATGCAAAATTAAGGGAATTTGTATTTAAATTAACTAAAAATATAAAATTATATTTTAATTTTTTTTAATAATGTGCTAGTAGGTGTAGGTGTATATTTAGGTGCCTGGTACACACACACGCGAAATGTTCAAAACTGGGCCGGCAATAAAAGCTAAATTAGTATTCATTGATATTTATTTAGAATAATTTAGACCTATCCTAGATTCTGGCCTTAATTTTCTTGAACCTTCGTCACCAACAATTTGTCACGTGTTAAGTATAATATAATACAATGTCACAGTAAACTTTGCTTTTAAATTCAAAGCACGAACAAAACATTAATGTTTAGCGATAACCCAGTAAAAATAGGTCCGCGTCTCTCTGTTACCAAAGCGGGAATGGTAATTATTATATTTCAATGCTCGTTAACGAATGTTTACTGTTTTGAACAAAACTATTTCAACAATAGATAAAATTCTCATAACTGTTGACCGCGGTGCAAACGCGTCTGACATTCTGAAGTCGCTCGTCAATACACGATATGAAACGAGAAAAAATTAACATTACAGCAGTGCGTACGGACTTATAATAATAAGTTATTGGAATATTCAGAGTGGCGGCAATACGTTTCGAGAACACACTGTTCGCTTGGCATCGCGGACAATTTTGCTGTGTCTTTGTTTAATAAAAAAAAATTAAATTTGAATTTGGAGCGGAATCGTTCGCAATGTCTCTCGCAATGTACACTAATGCGCAGGCGGAGGGGCGGGTGATGGGGCGGCGGTTTGTGCTAACATTGGTGATCGGAATATCTGCTGGCTTTAGTTTCGCGTACATACTGTTAACGTCCTCTGGATTCTCTCGAGATGTCGCTTGGTCCGGCTACAGGTAACACTTCTGATTTTACGCATGTTTTTGTGATGTTCACGTTTGACGTTTGGATTGGCGCCTTTTTGCACTTTTTTAATCAATGCCTGTTGTTTTTTTAAGCATTTTGCATGGCTATTGACATGTCTGTAGGTCCGCATCATTTTTCATTTTGAGACCAAAAATAATAAAGATTTTTTTTTTAAAGATTTTAAAATTTTTATCCCTTTTACCTTGAAAACATTAATTTCAATTTTTTCCCTCAGCAAGCTAATTGTTCAAAGAACATTTTTATATTCTCGATACGTATTTGTAAAATCTATGTAATTTGAAATGCAGAGATTTAAATACTGATGTTATTGTTGTCGTGTTCCGTGTTATATTGTACCTAAGTCTACACAGTCTTTTCAATGCATCATGTGTCTGCTTTTTAGTTCAGCATCTATAGTACATATTATGTTTTAAATAATATTAGGGCAGTGCTGTGTGTGTGTGTGTGTGTGTGTGCTTGTTAGTATGCAATTTTGCAATGACGAGATCTGTACCAACCAGCCGACAACGCCTAAAATACAGAATCAACATGTTTACCCTCTGTCATGCAAGGCGTTTTATCAATTTCCTTCTTTACAGTGTTTACTGTTTACCTCTCAGGAATTCAAAATTGTTTCTGTCACGAATTTACCTACAGACTGTTTATAGCTCGTGTAGTAAATACTACTTTTTATCGAGAAAAAATTTAAAATTGCTAAGAAAAATAAATTATAGTTAGATATATGTCACCCCAAGCGGACAAAATTGGGTAGCAGGCTAATAATTCGTTATGTTCCAACATTTTCAAGCATTCTTAAAATATTCATTCACAATTAAATGCAACATGACTGTTCATACTCAATATACATTTGCCTGTATCAGTTTCCTTTCCCAGTAAATATATCACTTGAGTGAGTCAACAATCGAAAATAACGTTTTTGGATCCGAAAGTTTAACTCGTATTAAACCATCTTTATATTGTAACGTGACTTACAACATTTACGTAGGGATTGCAATCAGAAAACCGGATCCACTATTAGGACGGATCCTATATACTAATCATTTCCGGATCCGGCAATAGCACTTATTAAACTTAGTAAACTCTAAACTCGGTATTGAGTGTATTAATAAAGTCTTGAAAATGTATTTTTTTTCATAAACTATTCATGAAATGTCATTCACCCATTTCATTTTGTGTCATAAGCAGGATATTTTGGAGAGAAAACTGGGTATCTTAAATTGGACAATCTTACCATAATTATCTCATTTAGATCAGTAGAAGTTTGGTTCATTTATTGAATTCCTTATTACCTAACTAGATGTAGATCGGTCAAGTCTAGTCAATAATGCCCACTGTGTTTATATTGTAGCTTATTGTACATTCAGGTGCGCGTATTGTTTAGTAGATATTTGTAAATAAACGTTATTTTAAATCAAAATATTTCTCAGATTATTCTTTCTCGAACAATAAAAACTAATAACAGGCAAACGAATGTTATCAATTGGACAAAATTGGCAGACAAATGTATATCATATTATGTTTTTGCTTAAAAAGAGCACGTGTGGATAGTAAAAGATTGTTGTTTTTTCTTTTATTATGTACATGCTTATTTTGAATTCATGCCATTTTACAATTTTATAAACGTTCATTTTATAAATAGCCATAAAATGTTCATGGGTTTACTGTATTAGTATATTTAATCTGTTTTTATGAGTGTTAAGTTGATGAATTTGGCTTTTAGTTACATTTTAATTCGAATTTGCGGTATTTTATCTTAAGGGAAAATGACTTTGGCTGTTATATGGGCTTATTCCATTATCCATTATATTATTACATTTAGTATGGTATGCAATGAATATTTAAATCATTATGTTAGTAATGTAGTATAAGATAATGTAGTAATATCACTGGTTTCACTTTTCAATATCACAAAATTATAATTTCAATGTCCATCGTTTTTTTTGTATATTGATTTAGTAATATCAATAAATTAATAAGTTTGTCCTTTTTTTGCTATTGGATAGCAAACAACAAAAATATACAACCTAATCAAGTTGGAAATGTAATAAAGTTCCTCAAATAGCGATTACGTCTTGGCAAAAGGAGTACAGGCCGCCAATTAGACTGATGACCTGAAGAAGGCAGCGGGAAACCGTTGTATTCAAATGGCCTAGGACCAGGTGGAGTGGCGTCGATTAAGGGAGGCCCATGTCTAATAGAAGGCTACAAAGGGCTGACATGAATGAACGATAAATATTAGCAGTTAACTATGGGTCCAATTTTCAGGGAATCCGCTCGTGATTTAGAAAGGCACCCGATAAGTCTAGTCAATGGGCACGGGAGCGAGGAGCCGGCTCATAGGGACGAGGATAGGTCGGTGGCGGACGAGCTCGCGAAGCGGGTCCGGGTTCTGTGCTGGGTGATGACGCAGCCGAACAACCATCGCAAGAAGGCGGAACACGTCAAGGCGACTTGGGGGAAGAGGTGCAATAAACTCCTATTCATGAGCACGGTTGAAGGTAAGTGTTGGAAATGTAACCCATTGGGCGGCGCTCAGTTTGAACGCGATTTCGTGCGGATTAAACTCGTGCGTAATAATATGTAAGTTTACGCACAAACAATCCGAAACTTAGAAATCCCATGGGAGCGCTCACTTGACGTAGGACTAACTCGTATAGTAACCGTCATGAGTCGTGAGCACAGATTATCAGTGGTAGGGATATTGTATACTTTCGGCCAATGTACAGCCGCCGAAACAACTGGACCAATAGACGACGCACACTGACGAACTGACGTTTGTCGAACCAATCGTGTGCACCGCAGCGCAGTCAATGTCAAACCGACCAATGAAAGTTGTGCTCACCACTCGTTACGGCAACTATATCCAGTGAGAGCTCCCATAGTATTTCTAAGTTTGGGATTGTTTGTGCGTGAACTTACAAAACTTTTAAGATGAACATGAAAAAAAGTAATAGTGGGCTCAATTTTTCTTTCAAGTATTTTACTTTAAAGAGGGGAAAGCATTTACGCATTGCAATTTTTATCATAGTAAGAAAATTACCGTGTACTTGATAAAAATAATGTAATATCAAAGTCACTTGAGAATTGAGAAAGACAATGTGAAAATCACAGGCCTTGACATGTACAATAATTTGTACAAAAAGTTGTTACGTTTCAGACAGTTCGCTGCCGACTGTGAAGCTGCCGGTACACGAGGGGAGGGACTACCTCTGGGCGAAGACCAAGGCAGCCTTCCGATACGTGTACGAACACCATCGGAGGGACGCCGACTGGTTCCTCAAGGCTGACGATGACACGTGAGTATACAACGGTAAAATTCTACGATGAAACGCCACCAGGGAGGTTATTACAAACTCCTGAAACCATCATAAAGCAATTTTGTTTTAATTTAAAACAAAACATCATTGCTGTTCATGAAACATGTGTTGCCGATGTTGCGTAGACCGTTTCAACCTGGGGGGTTATTACAAACTCCTGAAACCATCATAAAGCAATTTTGTTTTAATTTAAAACAAAACATCATTGCTGTTCATGAAACATGTGTTGCCGATGTTGCGTAGACCGTTTCAACCTGGGGGTTACTACAAACTCCTAAAACCATCATAAAGCAATTTTGTCTTATTTTAAATTAAAACAAAACATCATTGCTGTTCATGAAACATGTGTTGCCGATGTTGCGTAGATCGCTTAAACCTGGGGGTTACTACAAACTCCTAAAACCATCATAAAGCAATTTTGTTTTGTTTTAAATTAAAACATCACATCATTGCTGTTCATGAAACATGTGTTGCCGATGTTGCGTAGACCGTTTAGACCTGGGGGGTTACTACAAACTCCTAAAACCATCATAAAGCAATTTTGTTTTGTTTTAAATTAAAATAATTTAAATTAAAATAAAACATTGCTTTATGATGGTTTCACGAGTTTGTAGTAACCCCCAAGGGTCAAGCGAAATCTTTTGGGTTTACCAAGTCCCAAAAGATTTCGCGCCGATATAGTGTGACATCAAACCGTACGTCAGTTCATGAACTCGGCACACAATAGATTGTCACGATATTTGACTTACGCCTTTTTTTACTTTTTATCACGGGTAAGCCACGACATTGCCGCAATATGAGTGTGAATGGTAAGACAGAATCTGACCCCAGCTAATCTTAAAATATTTTAAGGGTTAAAAATATCACCCATTAGTGAGAGAGAAAGAATACAGACTTTTTCAAACGCTGTTTGAAGATGACTGCTAAAAATACAAACACAAAAGAAAACCAAAATGTAAAAGGCTCTTTAAAAGGTCACTTATTTCTAAAGAAGCGGCACCCAAGATTATTGACGCCCGTGGTTCTAATTTTACACTGTTATTGTTTTGCATGTAGTGTAGAGAATTGTTTTGGGTACTCGTAATTGCATGCAAAATTTTAAACTAACGGTACACAAATAAATCTATTATGCCTTCATTATATACAAGGCTCTGTCAATGACTTATTTCGCTAAATTAAATATATAAGATTCAGTTTCTTTAATCTCAAATATTTTTTTTTTAAGAATGGGATTTTTAGCTATTTTTGTTCGCCTTTGAATTAATTCCACTTTAATCCGTCATATGGGACAAAAAAAGCGGTGGTAGGCTTAGAATTCGATCTCGAATCGAGGGGTCCGGGTTCGAATCCCAGTGGCACGCAACAATGACTTTGTAAAAAAGTTATGTGCGCTTTATAAAATTAAATATCACCTGCTGTTACGGTGAAGGAAAACATCGTGAGGAAACCTGCATGCCTAAGAGTTCAAAAAAAAATGTTCTCAAAGGCATGTGAAGTCCACCAACCCGCATTAGGCCAGCGTGGTGGACTGAGGCCTACATCCCTCTCATTGTGAGAGGAGATCCGACCCTGTAGTGGGTCATTAATGGGTTACTGACATGGGACAAAATGGACTGAAAGTTTTTATAGTTGGTATTGGTGAGACGAATTGCTGAAATCTTAAAAAATTGGCCTCTCCATTGTTCAATCACTCTAAGTTCATCCTAATTGTTGGCCAAACATTATATTTCTCTACCTTTTTAATGGAGATGCTTACATAAGCGTCTACATAGAGCAAATTTGTGATTTAAATGCCAGCGTGGTGGACTGTAGCCTTTAGCCTACACCCTTCCCATTGTCAGAAGAGACTCCACATTGACCAGTGGCCTTACTCTTAAAAACAATCTCAATTTCAATCCAATTCCGATCCAATCTGAACTGTCACATGATGTGGTACTCTGGAACGCAGTCTGTCAACAACCGCGTCAAGAGTACCTAACTTCTCTTTGGCATTAAGAAGATTGCAACGAAATTACACAATTTCATTTAGTTCTGCAACATCCGTTCAATATTGGAAAAATAAGGCGCTAGTGTGCAACAATTCCAATGACGATCGGTCGGAATTGATTTCAATTGTAACCCCACAGACCGTGGAGTAGGTCACTAATGGGTTACGGACAAGCTGAACTTCAAACAAAAATATAAGAGCTGACCGCTGCACTCAGATACATTCATTAACGTTAATGGTTCATTATGAAAATAACGTTGACACTTATGTCAATACGAATAATGACGATTTCGTTTGTTTGTTAATGAATATTACGTTAAATGACGTCTCTGAGTGCGGCCGTTGGTCGTATTCATTAATTGTTGCTTCTATTCTCAGATACGTGGTGGTGGAGAATCTCAGGTACATGCTATCGGAATACAACAGCGAGGATCCCATTTACTTCGGATGTCGTTTTAAGCCGTATACAGCCCAGGTGAATGAACGTTCTCTATTACTTGTTTCTGTGTCTGCGTGACATTTAAAATTACTAATTAGAAGTCCAATCGAAATTCAATCCCTGCCTTTTCATTACTTTTATTCATAAATTTTAGTTACTTTTTTCATAAATTAAGAACTATCAAATCAGTCCTGTGCCGAAAGGCCTATTATGAAACTAAGGACTATTTAGACGATAAGAAAGCGTGGGATTGAATAACTTCACTAGGCTATTTCTATACACCATGTATCAATATTCATTTGTGAGCGGATGGCAATGGGGCGATATTGACACACACGATAGCTGTCACGTGTGTTCCTTTATTGGGCCTAGTCATACTGCACCATAGAATAATGCATACTTATTTTTAAAAGAGTGCTGGGAGTTTTTTGCTCCCGCTTTTTTCTCCTAGTCTACGTTTTGCCTGAGGGGCGATCAAAGCGGATGTTTGTATAATGTTAAATGTATACGTCATACATTTAACATTATACAAACATTAAGTATGCATAAATTGTGCCTAATAATGAAGAAAAGCTTTTGAATTTTTGAATTAATATCAGAAGAAACTTCGCTTTGTTTAGAAAGGTCACCACATACTGTGTTGTGTTCGTGTCTTGTGTGTGTCCATGGCGCCCACAACACAGAGAATCTTATTGTGGGGCTATGAGTGTGAAGCGTTATTTATTATCATTATTAAACACGATGGTAATGTCATGATCGAAAAATCACAATGGTGCATTTATAACGTCATTGATAACACAAATTCTCAAATATCACACTTATGTAGTCCGAAACAAACCACTATGTTACGATTTGGATTCAATTATAGACTCGGACAGAATGGCCCGGGTCGCGGGCAAAGCTAGTATTAAATAATCGATGTCACTTCGTACTCTTAGCGCCTCTTAGCGGTTATTTTCGTATTAGTGTTATCGTCAATTACACTAATAGGCGTTGACCGACATAGCGGCTCATTATCGGCCACAGGAAGCGAAAATCACCACATTAGTTCCGAGAATGACATACATTACAAACGGTTCTGTCGACACCCGTTAGTAAATTATGGATTAATTTGTTGTTTGTAGTAAAAAAGATAATTACAAAAAAATTAAACCGTCTTCAAAAACGTATGAATTTTTTTTTTCGTAATTTTTAGTTTTCAGTCCATATCACAATAACTACTGAACTGATTTTGATGAAACCTTTACCATTCCCTAAGTTGAACAAAACGCAAACAAAAAAATCCGTCAATTAGTTTCGGAGATACGCGAGGACAAACATATCTACATACATACATACGTCCATGAAAATTGGTATTCTTGTTTGAAAGTCGTAATAGACCAACCAATATTAAGCGGTGATAGCCCAGTGGCTTAGAATTCGACCTCGAATCGAGGGGTCCAGGTTCGAATCCCAGTGGCACGCACCAATGACTTTGTGAAAAAGTTATGTGCGCTTTATAAAAAAATTAAATATCACCTGCTGTTACGGTGAAGGAAAACATCGTGAGGAAACCTGCATGCCTGTGAGTTCACAAAAAAAATGTTCTCAAAGGCATGTGAAGTCCACCAACCCGCAGTAGGCCAGCGTGGTGGACTAAAGCCTACCTCCCTCTCATTGCGAGAGGAGACCCGACCCTGTGGGTCATTAATGGGTTACTAACAATAGACCAACCAACATAATATGTAACAAGTGCAGTTCTGAGAATATTACATACATACAAACATACGTGTCGAATCGTTAACCTCCTTTTTTGAAGTCGTTAAAGAGAAGCTGACTCGGGTACTATCTTTGTCGTTCCGTTCCCAGGGCTACATGAGCGGGGGGGCCGGCTACGTGCTGAGCAGGGCGGCGTTGGATCGCTTCGTGAACCAGGGCCTGCCCTCGCCGCACCTCTGCAAGGCCAGCGACCATGGCGCCGAAGACGCCGAAATGGGTACGTGCACTCCAAGAGAGCTGGGAGGTTTTTTCCGCCCGCTTTTTTCTCCTAGTCCACGTTTTGCCTGAGGGGCGATCAAATGGGTATGTACACTCCAAGAGAGCTGGGAGTTTTTTCCGCCCGCTTTTTTCTCCTAGTCTACGTTCTGCCTGAGGGGCGATCAAAGCGGATGTTTGTATAATGATAAATGTATGACGTTCATTAAGTGTGTATAATTGTGCCTAATAATGAATAAAAGCCTTTGAATTTGATTAATAACAGGGTTGTGTCCTACGAGTCAATTGAGATACTTGTTTATTTATTTATTTATTACTAGCTGACCCAGCAGGCTTCGCTCTGCCAATGAATTTTTTTTCTTTTTTTATTTTATTTAATAGCCTATGTTACTCAGGCTGAATGTAGCTTTCCAATGGTGAAAGAATTTTTGAAATCGGCCCAGTAGTTTTTGAGTTTATTCGTTACAAACATACAAAAATACAAATGTTTCCTCTTTATAATATTAGTATAAATTTGAACACCAACATAACATACATAACATACATACAGACTACATGCAAATTATACAAAAAGCGTCTTGATAGTAATTTGAAATAATAATTATTTATTAAAACATCATTAACAAATAGAAAGATTTAAATTAAAGGAATTAATAATAAATTGGTTGTTTTAAGTACACATAAGTAATGAATTAATACATTTAATGAACTGTCATAAACACTATCCCTACATACGTTTTGCATTTTCATCTTCGAGATAGTAGTTGAACTCGACTGTTTACTTATTTTCATAGGATATTTGTTAAATTGAGAAAAAAACACACATCTTATCTTATCATGATTATATTGACAGTGACATTTCTTTGTTGTCTGCAATATACGTGAAAATGAGCTTGGAGAAAATACGTGACGTCAGCAATGTTTTTATGTACATTGATTACCTGAAAATGAGCTTGGAGAAAATACGTGACGTCAGCAATGTTTTTATGTACATTGATTACCTGATACCTAGAAATTGGCCGTCTAAACAAGCTGGCTGGTAGACATGCGATCCTAGTGCATGCTAAACTTACTCAATCGTCCACGTTTTGTTCGTCAGAAAATACGTGACGTCAGGCAGCCCCGGGCTCTTGGACTAGTATCTGGAGTTGGACTGTTCAAATCTAGTAGCCTTATCATCTTAATAAACGTGTTCTAACTTTAGGTGTCCCGTGTTTAGGCTGCGTTTCCACCGGAGCTGTGCTAAGCGAGGCTAGGTAAACAGTCCTCACTACAAATGCTCGCAAATTTACAATAAAATCCCCAAAAAACTGAGAATCGAAGAATCCGATAAAATGTTTAAAAATAAGTTAAAGTTAATCCTTTTTAAAAAATCTTACTATTCTCTTAAAGAATTTATGGAGGATAAACATATAGAAGATGCAATGTAATTATGATCGTTGACATTCGTATAATTAATCATTTAAAGAAATTGTAATAGCTCATTTTAATAAAAATGTTTAGTATGACCCACATAATGTTAATGTAATGTATTTTTATAACATAGTGATAATAATTATTGTATTGTATAAGTTGACATGTAAAAATCTCTGACAAATATTGTGATCTTAAGACTAGTGTAAATTATTATCATTATTTCTATTAGAGTTCGAATTTGTGACAAAAGCTGCCTCTAGTCTTTGCTACGCCCTACCCTATTTACATGTTGCCTCAACTGTAATATGTATATGTGCAATGAATAAATAAATAAATAAAAATGAAGCAATTCCATTGGTTGTTCACAAACGCATCCCTCGCTACGCATCTCGCACATCTCCGGTGGAAACGCAGCGTAAATGTAGTTAATGCTCACACGCTATCCCACTGTCCTCCAGGTATATGTCTGGACAAGATCGGCGTGAAAGCGATGGATTCCCGGGACTCGTTGCGTCGGGGCCGCTTCTTCCCCTTCGTGCCCAAAGACCACCTGTTCCCGAACAGGGACAAGGGCTTCTGGTACTGGAAGTACATCTACTATCCCACTGATGAGGTGAGTTGTCGCCGGTTGCGATAACCTATCCGCGGATACGGATATCCCTACTGTCAGTAACCCATTATTGACCCACTATAGGGTCGGGTCTCCTCTCGCAGTGAGAAGGATGTAGGCCTTAGTCCACCACGCTGGCTTACTGCGGGTTGGACTAAAACATGTTGTTTTTTGAGAACATTTTTTTTTTGTGAACTATCACGTTTTCTCACTATGTTTTCCTTCACCGTTACAGCAAGTGATATTTAATGTTATAAACTGCACATAACTTCTTAGAAAGTTATTGGTGTGTACCACTGGGATTCGAACCCGAAACCCTTTAATGACCCACTACAGGGTCAGGTCTCCTCTCGCAATGAGAGGGATGTAGGCCGCCGTCCACCACGCACCACTACTGCGGGTTGGTGGACTTCACATGCCTTTGAGAACATTTTTTTGTGAACTCTCAGGCATGCAGGTTTCCTCACGATGTTTTCCTTCACGGTAACAGCAGGTGATATTTAATTTTATAAAGCGCACATAACTTTCTTACAAAGTCATTGGTGCGTGCCACTGGGATTCGAACCCGGACCCCCGATTCGGGGTCGAATTCTAAACCACTGGGCTATCACCGCTTTAAAATACCCAATACTAAATATACCTATATATATTTATTTTATAATTTGCATACCTGAAAAGGTGAATATGGATTGATCAAAATGCCCTGTAAAACCAATAACTAACCCATATTCGTGCAAATAAATGATTTTGATTTTGATTTTATTTTATTCACCATAAAGTTACGTAGACACATACTCATACACTTGATGAACATCGACTAATACTCCAGCTAACCTATGTTGTCTTGCTCTCAGGGCCTCGACTGTTGCTCGGACCACGCGGTGTCATTCCACTACGTAGAGCCGGAACAGATGTATGTATTGGACTATCTCATATACCACTTACGGCCCTACGGCATTCAGTACGGCGGCGGGGAAGCACCCAAAGTTATCAGGAACGATACCTCAGTCACCGAAGGATAGTGTCATGTCAGTTTAATGACCCACTACAGGGTCGGGTCTCCTCTCACGATTAGAGGGATGTAGGCCGCCGTCCACCACGCACCACTACTGCGGGTTGGTGGACTTCGCATGCCTTTGAGAACATTTTTTTTTGTGAACTCTCAGGCGTGCAGGTTTCCTCACGATGTTTTTCTTCACCGTAACAGCAGGTGATATTTAATTTCATAAATCGTACATAACTTTTATTACAAAGTCATTGGTATTCGAACCCGGATCCCTCGATTCGAGGTCGAATTCTAAGCCACTGGGCTATCACCGAAGGATAGTGATGTATAGGAACTAAGCGAGAATTTTAAAAGGATACAGTTATAGTATGTGAAGTAGATAGAACAGCATTCGGTGTGTATCCTAGATTCTTCTGTTGTGAGCATTTTAGCTCGTTCTGTCACTCTCATCGCAACTGTGAGTATGGCTGCGTTTCCACCCGAGATGTGCGAGGATGCGTAGCGAGGGATGCGTTTGTGAACAACCAATGGAATTGCTTCATTTACCTAGCCTCGCTTGGCACAGCTCTGGTGGAAACGGCTTAGCGGAGAGAGGCTAGGTAAATGAAGCAATAGGCATGATGACTAATTTTCAAAAACTCTTCTATGATATTCAGAAGTTTCTATTATGGCTAAAATATATCATATCGCGAATAATGCTTACGAAAAAAATGACGTTTACTGAGACGTGACGTAAATTGTCGTAATTCTATCTGATGGGTGTTTAAGCTGTCATGGCGGGTTGTTGTATTTTGTAGATTTATTTTAACAATTAAATTATTAATCTCGACATTAATAAGAGAATAAATACATGTTTCAAAATATGTATTTGAATAGGATTCATTTCATTAGATACTTGATTACTGTCATCATGCCTATTCTATTGGTTGTTCACAAACGCATGCCTCGCTACGCATCCTCGCACATCTCCGATGGAAACGCAGCCTAATAGTGATAGAATGAGTTTGGGATGTCAATGTCACTAACTGAGCTGGCTACAGTGGATTCAGAACAAATTAAATATGTATATTGCTGTTCTATTTACTTCCTTTTTCTTTGGGTGTGGTTAAGGAATGATTACATTCCAATGAAGAAAAATGTACAATGAAAGTCTGAACAGACTGAAACATTCCATCGGTTGTTCTGGTTCCCTGTTATCTGTGATAGCGAGGAAAATAGCATTAATGATTATATGAAAAGAAAGGACGATAAATCTTTCTTGTAAAAGTAACAGATCTGAAATAGAAGAATTCTGCTGTTGCATTTATGTGATAACACACTAGTACCAAAGATACGATCGTTTTTCATGATTGGTGAGAAACGAGAAAATAGGGATTAGTTAGGAAAAAATGTTTCACTTATTATTATTTATTTAAATTGATATACGGTGGGTTTTTATAACCTATCTTCGAATTTTAATCGAAATAGATACTGTTTGATTGCCAAAATGCTCCTTTAAATTGCTTTGAAGTAATGTTGTCTGGCAACCCAACATCAAAATCCAAAGATTGATCCAAAGATCTATTACTGAAATCGGCCACTAGTCCTCTCCAGTAGTTTACTACTTTATAAGTCGATATGAAATGGCTACTTCCTTATAAGACTCAAAGTTTATTTGTAAACGTTGTTACTAAACCTGAATAATCGTTTGTACAACTTTATAAAATGAAGAATCTAATTTATTTTTAGTTTTGAACATCCAATCTAGTTCGGCCAAATACTAGTTTTTTCGTGAAATGAAACAAATGTTTATATATCACACACAATCCCATCCAACGACTGAAAGCCACATTTTAATTATGTGGTATTGTAAATAACATTCCATTGGGTTTTAGTGTGAAACGTATAGAATTCTTAAGAACTGTGCTTATAATAACCGGGCCTATGAATGTTTATACTTAAATTGTGAGAGAGAATTTTGTGAGTTTGTGTGTCTGTTGACGACAATCTATCTCGGAAGTAGCAATTATCTACAACCTAAGACTTGTACTAGACAAGTACTTTGGAATTAATCTTTTTTGTAGTGTGTACTTGATTACTTCTTTTATATAAAGAATATATTCAAATAGTATATATTTATTCAAATAGTTTAGTTAGATGATATTTTTTCAAACCCAGCATACATTCAGGGCTGATAACTTTTGCTGGAATAATTATATTTTTAATTGACATTATGTCAATATTTATGGCCTTTACAGTTCATTAGAAATAGACACCAAATATATTTTTAAGTTTAATTTATAATATTGTAAAGCCAAAGCATTTTCTTACAAATTGATTAAAAATTTATTTATAAAAGCTTAATAATATATTTACGTTTGAATTTATAAGCAATTTGTGTTGTTTAGATATAAATTTAATCTAGATGGAAATAGAATTATTGATATAATACTGTTTTGACGGTATTTAGGCGTATTTGCCATTTGACCGCAATACCAAAACTTGTTACTTGCCATATTTCACTTCATAGAAATAGTAACCGTGGCAAGTTCATGCCATTATTAGAATTAAGAATAATTTATTTGTGACATAAGTTTACTTGAATCTTAAACATGCAAAGATTGTTTTTATTTATATTTACAAATAACTGAGTCATTGAATGCTACTAGTAGGCAAATATTTTTTTAATTTAATAATAATATAATGTTTCACTAAAAAGTCAACAATAAGTAAATGAAAAGGAATAAGTTTGTTTGCTGTGTACATTCTTGACGGCGCAAGATGCTGTTACAAATTGTACGCCAAGGAAGGAGTCTATGAAAACTTATGAGACGATGCTGTATATATTTTTATTTATTTATTTTTAAGGATACTAGTCTTTAAATAAAATGTAACTGAATTACCAAAGATCTTAATTAAGTTAGGTAATATAAATACACGACTCACTATTATTCGCCATTCACCAGTCAATTTTATTTAAGTTGAAGTGTACCGAAGCTTGTCATATACATGTAGGAAAGTTCGTGTTGGTTATGAATCTATGTCTGTTCACTTTTATATTTTAGCGTAGTTTTTTAAAATTGTGTTGTAGTATGTTTTTGGTAGTCATCACTTCACATTGTCGAATATCTCATAAAATATCTGGATTGTACTTTTAATTAGAGCAAATTTTTCTCAAACTAATCCTGTGTTCCTGTAGGTATTTATTCGTTTTGTAATTTGTTTGTAAATATTCTCAAAGCTTTGTGTTATAGATTTTTTAAAAGATATGCTCATTGGTGAATTTATTGAAAGCATACTAATGTCATGCCATAATGTACAGATGAAAGATTGCAAAATGTTTGCTAGTTTAAAATGTTCTAGACAGGCAATGATACACATTCCTTAAAAAAACAAATCATGGTGTTAGTATGCTTTTAGAATGTCAGATTAATTCACAAGAAATTATTTATTATTTGCTCAATTTATGTTATTTGAACTGTACGTGTAAAGACATTATTGTGATTTAAATTGGTATGAATAAAATTTCAAAAACTGAAATAATGCATTTTATTTCTATTTAAAATTTGTCAGTTACTCAATTCATCCACAAATCTCGATTAATGAATATAAAATAAAATCCAATGACGGTTTTATACATTCTTTATTTTCTTTCACAGTCATGTTAGGTAATAAACACAAATACTTATAGTATACGTAAAATACTTTAGATATTTCAATTTAGAGTGAAACACATGACTAAAATGCAGCAGGTCTAGCACTTAATAGACCTATGGTAATGTATGTTCAATGGAGTCTAATAAATCTAAATAATCCCTAACTATATACTAATAGACATATTCAGACAAAAAAGAAAGGTTTACTTGAACTAAGTACATATCTAATAAATTCTAATATGTATGTATAAAAGCAACAAAAATCACACTGAACTATTTTAATTCAACTAGCACTCGACTAGGTGTGTGAATGTGCGATGTACAATTGTAAGTCTTAAATCTATAAACATTAAAACAAAATGAAAAAATAACGCTAGTGATTTTTTAGTAGATAGTCAACACAATTATAGAAAATAATTATATTACAACGTTCGATTCTCACCGAGGTTTAGTATCAAAATAGTTTTTTTTTACTTTATATATCGTTTTTCTTTGTGCTGATTGAAAATAAAATAACAATTAACTTAAGACTATTCTACTAGGTACTGCATTTAAGGCCAGTTTTACCTCTTACTGATAATAATTAGTAAGTCTCTTAGTTTCGTATCCCTATGCTAACTTTCGTAAAAATTAATAATTGATATTATGTTGTGATGTGTATTCAGAAATTCAAAAACGTTAAGTGCAGTTTTGTCAAACCTTATTACAATAAAAAGACCAGCTTTTCGAGCGCTGGTAAAACTGACCTTATATAAAGGCACGTGCATTTATAACTAAACCAATCTGTATGCTAACTACAAAATATAAAGTTATAATACGTATTCCAATACAGAGGTAAGCAAATGTACACAGCCAGTGGTATGCTAAAGCCGAACATATTTTTTACACAGGAATTTAAAGATAATGAAATAGCAAATTTTTATGTTGGGTGATAACATAAAAAATATTTCCGAACTATTAAGATGGGTTAATAATATTACGAGCTTAATGAAAGGAGGATGCGGTTTTTTTTAATTATATTAAAACAAGGGCAATGAGAAAGTGAATTAAATTAAACAAGGTTTCACTAAATATTTTAAGCGGATATAATTATAAAATATTATTATCAAAGCAATCTTGGAACTTAAGATGATCAGTATAGAGATTTCAATCCACATAGTTCAATTATTTTTTTGCTACAGATATTTGCTATTATCAATTATGCAATTAATAGCCTATCGCAGGCCCAGTGCTGGTTCAATAATTGTACAATGTTGAATCTCTTTTTAAAATTACCGGCTTTTTAAATTACTTACAAAGTTAGTTACCGAGAAACAAACTATTTGGTAAACATAATGAAAAGTGGAATAACCTTTGTGGATTGAACATTCTATAAGCTGAAACAGACTGCGGTCGATCTATGTTTCACATAATAAGGTCGACGCAACATAATGTTACATCTGAAAATTGTTTTGTTTTAATTGCATTTTCTGACAAAAAGTAGCAATGGTCGATCTTTGAGTCAGTTATCCTTACTTTTTATTATTCATTTAATTTATTATTTTGAGAATAATATAGATAGTGTAATGTAACGTCGATCGACAGCAATCTGCAGGTGCGCCATTACAAACAACAATAACTATTACAAACTATTATAATATCGTTTATGTGCCAGTATTACAATAACGTAACGGCCTATACAAGCGGCCATGTTAGGCGGTGGCGTGACGTCACGATTACGGAAAAAAACTTAACTAGATATAATAACGAATTATACAATTACTTGATGGAACCACGAGCTATTTACCGACCTTATTTTGTATAGCAATAAGGTTCAAAATGTCTCGCAGTCTGAAGTTAGTACACTATGATTTTTAAGTCTTAGAAAATGTAAAAAGAAAATCTATCCTAAACTTAACTAAATTTAAACGTTTGTTTTATTTTATCAAATCGAAACTAACTACAGCAAAATGTCAAAATGTTAAACATAAAAAGTGATAATCAAACTATAACTAAATTAATTGTACAAGAAAACTACAAAGTTAATTAAGTACTTAGGTACAAAACAATAATGAAGCATGTGAAAAGAAAGGTATTGGTACCAAAGAGCCTGCCGATATTTAGTTGCCTGATCAAACGATTTTGGATTTTATTGGGAGTGCTCGAATCAAAAAAATATTTAGTTATTTTCAAAAATGTAATTTTTTCCTTAATAAACATAATGTGAACTGTAAGTATAAAAGCCATTCGTTAACATTATTATTAAGAAAAAAATCTACTTTTTATGAAATTTAAATTTCGGTAGTGTGCTTTATTAATGTAAAAAATGGAAATAATTATGAAATATAGTGGCTATAGTAAAATATCTATAGTACGTAATTTTATGAAGTGTTACTAAATCCTAAACGATTGTACGTAAATGTATTAAGGATGTTAATATAACTAAAAGTCCTAATTATACAAAACGTAAATTATCACTAAGATTTATTTAACAATATATTTTATTCCAATACACAAATAAATAAAAAGGGTAACAAAACTGTTCTCTTACACGAACAAACTGAGGAAAACTATGACATAAACTAAAGAAATTTAGACCTTAAGACGTTCCACATAAGGTCCGTTATCACTGGAAGTAGTTTCTTTTCTTTCGCGATATCCTGTAATAGAAAACACTTAAAGTTACATCATTTCTTTGTATACATATAGTATGAACAATTCAACATTTATACTAGCCATCCCCCTAGTATTCCAGGATTTTATGGTGGATCAATCCATTTTATGGTGGATCTATCCATTTTATGGTGGATCTATCCATTTTATGGTGGATCTATCCATTTTATGGTGGATCTATCTGTTTTATGGTGGATCTATCCATTTTTCTTCGGCTTGACGGTACCACTAACAAAGGTGGTTTGTATAGTCGTTTATACTAGTATATTATGTATTTGTAATGTAATGTCCACGGTCCCGGTTGTTATCGATACGATAGCCATGTTAAACCTGGTTACAGGCCCTATGGGCAGTTTATAACTACCTGACACGGGTTGGTCACTAGCCCGTCTCTCCACCAATCCACATTGGAGTCGCGGGGAGAGAAAGATGCCAACGCAACAGTAGGACATGAAAGCTCACAGTGTTTCTCTCAACGTTCTTTTGTCGAGACCATGGGTACACTTAGCATTCTTAGCCTGGGCATCGTCAGTTCTAACTTCTAACAGTCGGTTACAACTTTACTTTGGTTTTACGCTGACAGAAGTGATGTCGGATAAAACATCACGTTGTTTCTCTCAACACTATTGTCGAGGGCACGAGTAATGCGCTTTCTTTCTAAGCACTTGCACCGTCAGTTCCACGGTGATTACCACACTGCCTCGCATCAGGCAGCGTAGCGCGGGGAATGTGTGATCTAGCACATGTCGTGATGTGCAACTTGGTTCAACGTACCCAGTGTCGGCGGGCGAGAAGAAGAAGCCCCTGGGCTTGCTGGGCGGCGGCGCGGCGGGCGGCGACGCGGCGTCAGTGGCCAACGCCCACTGCGCCCAGTAGTCGCCCGGTAACTGCAGGAGGACTCGCATCACCTGGAACCAAAGTATATTTAAAAAAAATTGTTAAACACTGCCTTTAGAGTCTAAAGACAGTTTTTATCGAATTTAACTAAATACTCATGAGGGATTGTCTAAAGTTTAGACAATGACTCATGAGTATTTAGTTAAATTCTGTCTCTAGTCGATCCCTTATTAGTGAGGTCTGACTGATGGTGGTCGGCTCCATTGATTTCTGTTCCGAGTCATAATTAGTCAATAAGTAAATATGTAACAATTTAGTTAAACTCTGTCTTCAAGCGATCTCTTATGAGTGCAGGCTGACTGGTTGGCTCAATAAATTTTTGTTCTAAGTCATAACTAGTGAATAAATTATAGTTAAAGTTAATGGCAATCGCGTGAACCAACGGTGCAATTAACGTCAAACCTACCAATAAAATTTGCGTCAATAGTTCACAGGATGGCGAACACATTTTAACAAAAAGTGCTAACCATCCTTCCGTAGGATGACCTGATGGAAATTGTGAGAACCTACTTGATTCAGAATTCCTAGCATGAAACACTGGATGTGCTGGAGAAAAATGCTTGGAGTATCGTGGACGGAATTTCGTACAAATGCCTCCATACTCGAGGAACTCGGCATCAAACAGCGACTATCGGCTCTAGCACAAACCCGCATACTCAAGTTCTTCGGCCACGTCTCTAGGAGAGGCAATGACTCCATTGAGCGTCTAGTGGTGCAAGGCAAAATAGAGATAAATGCATGACATTGGCATATGAAGTATTCAATCTGAAATGATGTTTGACAGGCAGAACATGGGTAGAACAGTTTATATAGGAAAATGAAATTGTTGTTTTTATTATTTTCTTTGCATTGTTTTCAAATTTTCTCTCCGTAAGAACCATCCTCGTACTTCAAGGAATATCCAAAAAAAAAAATTAGCGAAATCGGTCCAACCGTTCCCGAGATTTTCGCTTAGCAACACATTCAGCGATTCATTTTTATATTATAGACTAGCTGACCCAGCAGGCTTCGCTCTGCCAATGAATTTTTTTTTATTTTAATTTAATAGCCTATGTTACTCAGGCTGAATGTAGCTTTCCAATGGTGAAAGAATTTTTGAAATCGGCCCAGTAGTTTTTGAGTTTATTCGTTACAAACATACAAAAATACAAATGTTTCCTCTTTATATTAATATTATATATAATATAATATTATATTATATTATATATAATATAATATTATATTATATTATAGATACATACGTGGAACATCTGCACGGTGGCGTTGTACATCTCGTCCGCCTTGCTCATCATGCCGTACCCCACCACGGTGGGCCCGAAGATCTTGGCCAGGTTGTCCACCCCCATCTCGCACTCGGGACTCTCTGCCACTCTGGAATACACATTTACAGTTAAATAATCAAAACAATGAGAATAATCAATAAGAATAAGAATAATCAATAATCAATCAAGTTTATCTTGTGAGGTCCGGTGACAAAGAATAGGGTATTACGGCCTATGTCAAAAAGCTTTTTATATGAATTCGTAAGTCATAAAAACCCTTAAAAAATTGGAAAAAAATTTTTTGCAAACAAATATTATGTAAAAAAACACTATTCAATTTAAATTTCAAAAATCCCCGCGAAATTCGGTCTCGGCCGTCTCGGCGCTGCCGCCATGCTTGTGACGTCACTCGCAGTGTAAACAATACATGTCAGTAAAGGAAGAAAGTTATACTCCATTGTTTATTTACACTGCTAATGACGTCACGCCGATAGCTTGCATGACGTATAGCGTTCTTGACATTTGAAAAACAGATTAAAAAACCTGAATTTTAAAATTGAAATAATGAATGTATAATACATTTTTTAGAACAGAAATCACCATTTATCACTTGCTTTTAACAAAATCTATCAATATTACATAATTTTGGAGTTCTCCTTGCATGGTGCGAAATACCCTATTGGGGTTTCAAACTCGAAAGGTCCAGGTGTTCCCAGAGGATGCCAATAGCTTTACTAAAATCCCCTGATCTGTTGATATTTGCGTCACTCGTAAATACATGGCGCCAAAGGTATCCTGAATGACGCTTTCGACGAAGGTTTTATACATCGCCATATTTATGCCAAATATGCCATATTTAACGTTAGATTTCTTTTTAAATGCCCTCATTTTCAAGACTTGGCCAATGTCAATTTTATGTTGTAACTGACTGCATCGGTGGCTTGCTTTCATAACAACGTGTTGCCACCTTGATCTTCTGGACCGACACAACTTTGGTGTTTATTTACTAAACACAGGAAACCTTCAAAACTTATCTGAAATTGTGGTTCGCTCCCACAATACATACTGTGGAAGCACCAGTAGTGCTTCGGTCTAGAAACGTTATACGCATTTGATCGGAGTCACTTATGTACAGAAGTACAGGATTTACCCTGTTTGAGGTTTTTTTTTTTTTCGGCCCTTTCTTTGGAGCCATCTGTTACCCACCGATAGCGTCGGTGCCTATTCTAATACAGGGGTTCCTAGTGTTCTCTTTCAGTTCTATCAGATATGCTTCTCGTACTTTCAAGCTTCATACAGTTTCTTTCTCTCATTCCTCTCTTTCATACTTAAGGGTCGGGTGTACCCTCCCCCCCCTGTTCGAGGTCGGAGGAGTTGACGAAAGATTGGTTGAACAATAATGAATAAATAACGCTTCACACTCATAGCCCCACACTAGGATTCCCTGTGTCGTGGGTGCCATGGACACACACAAGACAACAACACAACACACCCACACTGGAAACAGAAATTCAAACTCATCATTCAAATCTCTGCTCAGCTGGTAATCGAACCCAGGAGCCTCCGCGCAGCGCACCGGAGTCTCAACGGCTGCGCCACTCGGCTCGTCTGACCACGGACTCACTTCTGCAGGTGCAGCACGAGGAAGGCGAGCGTGTCGCGGTTGGGCTGCGGCAGCTGGCTCAGCGCCTGCACCGTGGCCGCGGTCGCGTCGCCCGCCTCGCGCGCCGCCGCCGCCGCCATGAAGTCCGCCCACAGCGCGCTCGACACCAGCGGCTCGCGCAACGACCGCAGGAAGTCCTTGATGCAGCCGCAGATCACGTGCACGTCCTCGTTGGCCAGCTGCGGCGAGCCGCAGCCGCGCAGGAACCGCTCCTGGAAACGAGTGAAGCGACGCGTGATATGATAACGGGAACGACGAATTTTGGACGTACAGCTCTTAGTTCATGCGGCGACACCTTGGCCTGTGATAGGCAACGGCTTCAACTATCTGTCAGGTGGTTCATACGCTTGTTGCTGGTGTAACACATGTGAAAAAATAGGAATACTATTCTTGGGCCATTACAAACGTGCGAACTGAGTCATAAAACGTTACGTCAAAGGAATGTGACAATGCTGGGCAACTCGTTATCGATAAAGGGATGCCGCTCGGGTTCAGGTAGTCAGATGACGTGGTCGTTGATAAGTACTGGTACATGCAAATTGTAGGTTGCAGGTGTATGTAAAAACAGTGTTAGTTATCATTAGACCTTCCTACGCGAACCATGGAAGCATTATTCGATAACTTAACTTTGTTAAAATTAAAGGGCGATATTAACGCCCAAACTCGTTCGGTTATTCATAATGTGTTAATATTCCAAACTGATTAATAATTGTTTAAAATTATTGTACTTAACCTTTCCCTTATTACCTGCTACTAACTATCGACAAATTCCTGTTTATTGTTACACACAACACTAGAAGTGTGAGCGAGAGATCCGATATGCCTATAAGTGTGAGCGAGAGGTCTGATTAAAATGATTTATGACTCAGTTCGCACGTTTGTAATGGCCCAAGTATAGGAATTCTGGCCTAAATGTTAGGGCAGTCATTCTGTCATTACAATATTTCTATTGACCTGACTTAGACAACTACACTGCTATTACCTCACTGTATGATATTCTGCTATATTAGATAGATCCTGTGGTCTTGTTGCTGTGCTCTATGAACAAACGTCATAAAAGATCCGTGCCTGAGCACATTTGAACACTATTGTCGAAGTATTTGTATAGTGAGTGTGTGCCATTAGTATGGGAAGACGTCGGACGGACTGACATTGTCATATTAATGACTCACGTTTACCGACGACGTACGACTACTTTTGACGGTAATGTTCATGCTCAAAGCATTTCAGAAAAGAAAAGAAAAAAATGCGTTTATTGTTGACTGTTACACGAGTAAGATGTTATAAAATTATAATAAGTTAAGAACAGTCTACCCTATGCGGGCATACAATAATTACGTCTTAAATAACTAGTGCTTAATTTAATATTTTAATTATGACAAAATAAGTTATGATAGTTTAGCAGTCCAATTATTTATTTATTTTAATATTTTTCCTAATCGAACTCATCGGCTATACTATGTGCCGCCCATTTCTGGGTAAAGAGAGAAAAAGCCGGAGGAAAAAACTCTCGACACAGTTTTTATTTATTTATTTATGCACACGTTATTACAAACCTTTTTAAAGTTGTTTATAAATATGATATTATTATAATTATATTGCGAACTTTCTATTTAGTCTGAAACTAGTTTCAATAGCTTTGTTGATTTAAGTTTTATTTTAATTTTAGCCTTAGCTTTAGCGTGATAGTGCATTCTCTCTGATTATACCCTGATATAAACACAAGGAAGCACTAGAAGTTCACACCCAATTATAGCAAACTGTAAAAGTTAGTCACCTTGAGTCGTTTGACGTCCTTCTCGACGGCGCTGATGCGGTATATGCCTCTCTCGCTCAGGCCGCGCTTCTCCACCTCGTTGATGCAGTGCACCAGCAGCGCCGGCACCATCGGCGGGCTGGACGGGGTGTAGTCCGCTATGCTGCCCTCCTGTGGAAATAGTAAAAATGTACAAACATTCAATTTTACTATGAAGTGTAGCTAGAGAACTTAGTTATTTGATCAAGTACCTACGTAAAACAAATTATTATAGATTAAACAATAATTCCTTATGATTAGGTAATTTGGTGACTATAGGTGACAAACAGCTCTTCAAAAGCTTCAAAAAGCATGCTCCAGGTGTGAGGCCTGTGGTAAATAATGAAGACTAAAATAAATAATATATTCCTGCATATGCACGCTTCCTCACTTTGGACGTTTAGCTGTCGGCCCCAGTTACTATCGATATGATAGCAGTTGTTAAACAAACGGTTTGAAAACATCCGACAAGGGTTGGCCACTAACTGGGTTCTCCACCAACCCACATCGGAGCAGCGCGGTGGAGTTTGCTGGAGTCTCCCCTTGTTCTAAGGAGAGGAGATTCTCATTGATCTATCTTCGATGGCAACCGTCACGGTAAAATAGGAAAGCAAAATGTATGAAATTGTATGCAGACGCTTTTAAGTTATCGGCCACGGCTACGGCATGCCGTCGACGGCAAACGTATGCCGTGCCGTCGCCGTAGCACACTGCGCTCCCCATTGAGCCGTCGCGGCATTTGAGAGTGTATTATGTGTTCCGTTAGGAGCATAAGAAAAGACTTTGAGTTCTTTAAAGGTAATATTTTGGAGAAATTATGTACAAATGCCAAAACTTGATACATTGGGTTAGTAAGAAAATTAATATGTGAAGATCTTGACAGTGTCAGTTTCTTTTTCCTCTTTTTTGAGACCATAGAACATCGTTGAGGTTACAAGCGTCAACATTATGTACGTACAAGAAATGTAGCTGTGTGTGTGCGTAGCCAGGTAGGCGGCGCGGGCGGCACACTCGGAGGCGCAAAGCGTAATACGGCGAATTATAAAAGCGCCCTACGGCACGGCATGCCGTCGACGGCTACAAAGATAACCCGAGACTTCCACGGGAATCGTGCCGTGCCGTCCTGCGGCAAATTATAAAAGCGCCCTTTAGTGGCAAACAAGCAGTCTAGTATCGACACGGCATCATCGCATCGTCACCTGGTGCGCGAGCGCGCGGCCGGGCGGCACGCAGGGCAGCGGCAGCAGCGCGCGGCACTCGAAGTGCGCCTGCGCGCGGCAGTGCTCGCACTTCACGCCCACCTTCGCGAACTTTATGCTGAAACCACACACAATCACACAATCACACATACAAGCAAGCATTCACTACATTCATATATTTTCAGCTGCGTATTATCCGTTTGTCAGTAACCCATTAATGACCCACTACAGGGTCGGGTCTCCTCTCACAATGAGAAGGATGTAGGCCGCCGTCCACCACGCTGGCCTACTGCGGGTTGGTGGACTTCACATACCTTTGAGAACTTTTTTTTCTGAACTGTCAGGCATGCAGGTTTCCTCACGATGTTTTCCTTCACCGTAACAGCAGGTAATATTTAATTTTATAAAGCGCACAACATAACTTTTTTTACAAAGTCATTGGTGCGTGCCACTGGGATTCGAACCCGGACCCCTCGATTCGAGGTCGAATTCTAAGCCACTGGGCTATCACCGCTTTATTATCTAATCATAATATCACCTGCTGTTACGGTGAAGGAAAACATCGTGAGGAAACCTGCATGCCCGAGTTCAAAAAAATGTTCTCAAAGGCACGTGAAGTCCACCAACCCGCATTAGGCCAGCATGGCCTTAGTCCAAGGCCTCCATCCCTCTCATTGTGAGAGGAGACCCGCCCATAACGTGGGTCATTAATGGGTTACAGACACATTATCTATTGAAATTTTATAAATACCTAAGTATGGAAACATTAGAGTGTCGTTACGTTCCTAGTCTAAAGATGCAACAAGATACAATGGTATGAATGTGACCCCACTGACTAGCCGTCTCGGAGGGCCCGCTGTGCGAAGATACATTTTTGTTAGCTACACGGGGAGTGAGACAGGCCTGCCCTAGCACAAAAGATTGTAATCACTGATCCCACTCACGTCTTGCCGCACGGGCCGCACGTCTCCCGTTTATAGAAGTTCTTGGTGACGCAGTTGTGCTGTCTCGGTCGCACGCGCGGGGAGCCGCCGTACGCCGCCGAGACCACCGATGGGGTCCTTTGCGGCGCCGCCCGAGGGGTGTCCGATGCGCTTTCTATATCTGTGCCAACCAAATTATTACTTCACTTAGAGACAACGTTGATGGGACTTCAACTTCACTTCAAAAGAATTGAATTACCATGTCGTTCAAATTTTCGTTCAAAAACCCCGAAAAATAGTAAGCCTAAAATATGTAACACATTTTTTTGAAGCTGGTTTAATTTTTTTACATAATTTTTATTTCCTAATTTTTACTTTTTAGTCAATAACACGAAAACTACTGAACCGATTTAGATGAAACTTATACCATTGCCTAAGTTGAGAAAAATGCAAACAAATAGAAAAATAATGATCACGATCCATCAACTAATTTGGGAGATAGGTGAAGACAAACATATCTATGTAGATACATACACCTATGAAATTTGGTATACTTGTTTGTAAGTCGTAATAGACCAACACGATGTTAATATGGTGCTATTCCGTGAATATTACATACATACATACGTGTCGAATTGATAACCTACTTTTTGAAGTCTGTTAATAAAATTTATGTTATTACTTGTCAAAACTCCTATTTGATATTATAATAGAATAGTTACCGGAGCGTGGTGGGGCGGAGGGGGTGCAGGGTTCCGGTTTGACGTTGGAGCTCCGCCCCGAGCCCCGCGTGGCCGACTTGCGCGGCGGGGGCGCTTCATCACTGCTCTCCGATATCGGTTGCTGAAAATTAATATTACACATAATTACTGTCATATAGCCCAGTTTTATTTATTCAACAACAATACACCCATCCTTACAAGTTTACATACAATGCGTTGAGTGGGTCATGTACTACGAACATACAATATATTGTATTGTTATTATAGATACATTTTGTCGGGTAACGTGGGTATCTTGAGTTATTTAAGGTCGAATGTCACAAAAAACAGTTTTTTTTTAGCACTAATGATGTTAACATCTAATAATTAATTGTAGAGCATAAAATATTATTACGTAAACAATACATACGAAGTTCTGTGGTGGTTTCAGGTCTTGTACGGTGGGCGCGCGCTCCAACGTCAGCGTGGTGGTGGCGGTGGCCAGCACCTTGCCACCTTGCAGCTCTACTGTCTACAAAGCAAAAACAAAAAAAAAAACAAAAAAAGAACAAAAAAAAGCAGTGGGTTGACACACACACACACATGGAGTTATTAATTTATACAGTGACTTGTAGAGTGACGATTTCCCGGCACAAATGGTACATATAAACGTGGGAAAGTCATCCTCTCAAAATAAAATTATGAGGAATAGCGAAAAATACTCAAAGGAGTCTGGCGCCCGAAACCAAAACAGCATTATTGTATTTTAGAAAAAATAATATGCCTACCCAGGAATCAAACCCATTGATTTTGAAAAAAATATCACACTGTATTATTACACCATTCGATAGTGTAACTAATAAGGAACGAATTCTGGGAAGTAATGAGATATTGAGAATGACATACAGCAAACTTAAGAATAGAGCTCATTTTTAACAAAATAGGTTTTTTCCATACAACTTTTAACTGATCGTTCAAAATTATGGCCATTGTGCCCAATTCATAGCTGCATTCGACGTGTCAAGGATTGTGTTTCATGTGTATCATTTTTCAAAAATCCATTTCCGTTTAACCATCCACCCACACATGAAAAATTCATCCTCTATACGAGTTCTAGGTAAAATACGAAAAGCAGTCAGTCAATAGTATCCCATTAATGACCCACTACAGGGTCGGGTGTCCTCTCGCAATGAGAGGGATGTAGGTCTTAGCCCACCACACTGGCCCACTGCGGGTTGGTGGACTTCACATACCTTTGAGAACATTTTTTTTTGTGAACTCAGGCATGCAGGTTTCTTCACGATGTTTTCCTTCACCGTAACAGCGGGTGATATTTAATTTTATAAAGCGCACATAAGTTTTTCACAAAGTCATTGGTGTGTGCCACTGGGATTCGAACCCGGACCCCTCGATTCGAGGTCGAATTCTACGCCACTGGACTATCACCCTACGAAAAGCAGTAAAAACCCAAATATGCTACCTTAGTCGCCGATGACGTGGAGGACCTTCGCTTCTTGCTGGCGGGTGGGTTCTCCCTGGCGGCCCACTGGCCCCTGTGCACCCAAGAGCGGCGGGTGGAGGCCAGCGATAGGTCCAGGTCGTCCTCCGAACGGGAGTACGACATCTCCGAGAGGAGAGTACCTGGACACATTGAAAATTGCAGGGGAAATATTGAAAATTGTATGTTGAACAATTCTGTTGAGCTGAATACCAACCTGCCTACCCTCGATAATATAAAATGTCTTAGATCAAACAAGTATTTTCAGTTGCAGATCAGACAATCAATCCATGGATTAATATATTAGTTTAATCGTACCTATTTAAGAGTACACTGATTTTTGCACCCACAATACAGGGTATTGAAATGTGGTGCTATGCCTATGAGTGTGATGTGTTATCATTACCTGTGGAGTTGAGCTCTGGTACACCGGTCAGCTTAGCGTTGTGATCTTGCTGCGCGGTCCCGTTGAGGAAGGCCAGCTTCTGAAGGGTTTCATCGTTCAGCTTCGCACGGTTGTCGTTGAACAGGAGATCGCGCGCCATATCTAGAAGTTTGCTCTGAAAAGATAATAGGGTATTACGGCCTATGTCAAAAAGCTTTTTATATGAATTCGTAAGTCATAAAAACCCATAAAAAATTGGAATTAAAATTTTTGCAAACAAATATTATGTATAAAAAGACTTTTCAATTTAAATTTCAAAAATCCCCGCGATAACACGGTCTCGGCCGTCTCGGCGCTGCCGCCATGCTTGTAACGTCACTCGCAGTGTAAACAATACATGTCAGTAAAGGAAGAAAGTTATACTCCATTGTTTATTTACACTGCTAATGACGTCACGCCGATAGCTTGCATGGTGTATAGCGTTTTTGACATTTGAAAAACAGATTAAAAAACCTGAATTTTAAAATTGAAATAATAAATGTATACTACATTTTTCAGAACAGAAATCACCATTTTTCACTTGCTTTTAACAAAATCTATCAATATTACATAATTTTGGATTTTTCCTTGCATGGTGCGAAATACCCTATTGATCAGTGTAAAGTACACGACGTATCAGGTGCGTGCATACCATAGTAGAAAAGGTAGGCAGGCTAGTGTAAAGGTAGGCCTTTACGCTAGCCTCTGGCTTCCAGCCTCGCTTTACATATTATTTTTCTATTATTATTTGACAAGCAAACTACCAATCACTACCGATTGTTATAATAGGTCAAACAAAAATTTTGATGTAGATATGACTAGATAGATCTTCAGTGCCTACCACCAATGCTCAACACTGCGACATATCATCCATCCACATTAGGCCAGCATGGTGGACTAAGGCCTACATCCTTCTCCTGACTCAGTGGGTCGCTATTATTGCTAATGAAGACAGATACAATGTTATCATTTCAGGTATGGTAAAATAAAGTTGGTGAATTTGCTTGTGTTTATCCTATTACAGATTGTATGGAGGTGCTTTGCTAAATAAGGCCTAAGATGGGCCATAAATAAAATATCCCCGGCAACCATACCTTCCCAGAGGAAACAGAAGACTTGAAGAAAATCCTGAAATCCTGCTTTATGAAGACTTAGAGGCTGGTTACTCACCAGCTCATTATACTTCTTCATCACGATGTTTCTCTCCCTCTTCTCCCCATCCAGCATCTTCCTCACATGCGCAAACTTGGCCTCCCACTTGGAGAGGGTGCGGAGGGCTTCGTCCAGCTCTGTCTGCAGCCGAGAGGCCTCCACCTCGGCAGCAGCCCACTGACCACGCACCCACTCCATTTGCTTGACGAAGGCAAGGAAACCTGAGGAATATAACATAAACATGCAATCTTTGGAAGCGTCTTTCGGTTGGTGTAGTTTTAGCAGGACTGGATATGGCATAAGGAATATGACATCTTCAAAAAGGGGTGTAAAAAGAGCTCCCCTTCAAAGCAAGCAAAATTTATGATTAAATCGAAACTGTCAGGGATGTTGCAGTAACCATTAGTGCTGTTGAACATTGTCAGTTTTGGGGTTGCACATCAAATTTTAATGAATTTTGTCTCTAGATTTAAAATTTTCTATATTTTGCATGTAAACAAACAAACAGATAAGATTCCAGATGGTTAGTGTTCAACACCGCCCAAAGATATCTATAAGTATTAAAAAAAGTTTGAGCCACTATCTGTCTTGGATAATGGCAACAACTATAAAATTATAACACACAGAATGCTGCTGTGTCTGAGAATGTTTTCAACTTATTAGTAAAAGATACCTACTTCTGTTCTGCAGGATGTTGTGCTTCATAAAGCGCACATAACAGTTTTTTTAAAGAGTCATTGCTAATATGTGGTTATGGTAAGCACAAAGCATTAAGAACGTAGGTATATATTAATATAAATGTAATTCATACAAATTCGAAATTTATATTTCTATTGGATTATTGGTTAGTACTTTAAAGTGGTCATTGAACCAATTCTTATATTCTGAATCAGCAGATAAGGCCCCGCCTTAAAAATATAAATGACAGCTAAGCAGGTAGGCGTAAAATACTTTAGACTACTTTTCAATGTAATCTGAATATACCGCCATTATGAATAAACTACACATTAAAACTATCTACTAATTAAAGTTTTATTAAGTTTTTACTCACATTCTTCAGCTGCTCCATCGTTAAGAACATTATTCAAACGATTTATATCATCAAACTGCGCCACTAAAGATAACGCGATGCTTTGCCCCGAATCAGAGTCCTCGGATCTCATCGTGGAACAACAGTTGTTAAACATTAAATAATAGATGATATTCTGTTGAAATATCAACGAAATAACGCATTTCACACCAAAGTTTACAAAGAAACCAACTTTTCAACAAACCAAACGTTGATAAATTTAATTTAAATAACGGCCTTGCCTTGCCCCCGCGTCCGTTGACAAACGCAAGACCGGTCGTCGACCAACTGTCAAAAAACCAAAGTTGATGCCACAGACGCAGAACAGAAAAAAGAAGCGTCCATTACGTCAGAACTTCATAATTTATGATATTTATTGCGATTACTTATTTAGTTATTGTAAAATGTTTTATTTACAACATAGCGTCAGTAACAAGTTAAATGAACTAAGTAAAAATTGTAGATTATGATTAAAGTATATTATTTAATTTCTATAAAATATCTCAAGGATTTTCACTGGATTTTTAAAATCCTCGTGAAAGTAGATTTGAAATTCAAATCTTTTTGAATTCAAAACACACCTATAAGTGTTTACAATATGTTAAAATACAACATTTATTATAGTAGTTTTATTGAAGTTTAAAAATTATAGGTTTACAAGTTGTATCATTGGTATCTTCAGATTTTGTAACAGTTAAAAAAAGTAATTCATTCATTATTAGTAACTATAAATTACACGTTTAAAATTCTTCTTGTATAAACTTATTAAAACTAAAGACAAAACAGTTAAAAAGATTTTACTTATATTTATTTCCTAACACTTGATAACTTGCTATGTATTATTTATACACATTTAATAATATTGAGAATCATTTATACTGAATAATAAAATACGATTATTAAGATCACTTTCAGTATGACATAACAATCAAGAGTGTTTTTCTTTTAATATGTCGATAACAATCGGTGACTTGTCGGAAATAGTCGGAATTCTTCTTCAGAATACGCATGGTGAATTTTTCATAGGTGCGCAGATTACGAAATCCTAAACAATGAGGAATGGCGAAAAGTATTCAAAGGTGTCTCGCGGGCGATTTTAATAAAAACTGAAATTGATTTTTGAAACACCAATTTTCTTAAAGCCAGGATTCAATCCCATTGATTTTGAAAAAATCTCACTCTCAATGTATTGTTACACCATTCGATAGTGTCGCTAATGAGGATAAAATTCAGGATATTTAAGGAAAATATTGTGGAAAATATTTTTTATTGAAAAAAATGTAACAATTGTTTTAGTAAATTTTTAAGGCATGATGCTGGCAACATATTTAATTGACAGCTGACATTGGCACAAACGCGGATCGCCCAGCTGCGAATTTCTTGTCAAAGCTGAATGACGTTCGCTTGCGAGCGGTAGTTCGCTCGTGCGGGTCGCGTGCGGGTTACTGTGTGATTAATATTAATTGTTTCCGAGTTCTCCGCCGTCCAGCGGGATCTAACCATGGCGGACGAGGAGAACGGTGACGATGGTGTCGAAATGAAAGCGGGCGAGGGCCTGCGCCTTCGGGGTCGCAAGGGAGCGCTCAAAAAGAAAAATATTTACCTGGTGAAGGACCACAAGTTTATGCCGAGGTTCTTCAAGCAGCCGACGTTCTGTTCCCACTGCAAGGACTTTATATGGTGAGTGCGTGTTGCCATTGTTTTGTTGCCCGCTCTTATTCCGGACGGATTATAAATAGGTAGTTTGTTTACAATGTAAAGGTGCGTTCGGTGCGCGTGTGGCCGGCTTTACGTTGATAACAGATTCCATCATGTTATCTGGTTGGAGTACGTATAGTAAAATCCTTGGATCTAGTAATCCCGTGAATGCATTACTGGCTCTGGATAAGGCGCGATACGCACGACAATACGAATTGTACGCCCGTTTTGGTTTTGGCACTGGAACGTCTGACGTATGGACACGAGTAAAATAATTTTATAAGTTCCTCGAATCTTGTGTTGTTATGCTGGAATTTTTATGACTTTCGTAGTCTTGCTTCAAGTTTTTGAGTTTGAAATTTTAAAATAAGTATCTTTTCAAGAGCAATCTGAACGTAATTTTTCGAGTATAAATATAAGTAGCAATCATTTATTTTTCTTTTCACATTAAAATCATTTCTAATGATAAAATGAAAAAATCGAAAAAGGATTAAAACTTGAAATTGTAATAGAAAATAAATTGCATTTTAATTTTCCAGAAAATGACGTACAAAGTAGGTAGTGTTTAAATCCATTTAGAATGTTATTGGATAGTGAAATATTAATTACTTAATTCGCGCTACATATTATTTGATTGCCTGTTTTTTTTTAAGTTTAAATGTTGTTAATTAAAAAATCCTATTTATAGGATTTTATTTTTGATAAGATTAGATGTTCCATTCAATAGTTTAAAGAAATTTTTATATTGCACAACATAAGTAAATTTTATACTCTTAAAAATAATGAATTGCTAGCAAACATATTTTAATAATAACAATAATACCACGATTAAATTGAAAGAAATGTAGCAAGTTGAAACAATTACATTTTACACTACTGAAAATGTTCTAAAGCCTAACTCAATAAGATAAGTGCACCAAACCCATTGTACATAATTCAAAGCAAACATCACATTAGTCATGATTCCAATTTAGTCTAACAGGAAAGGAAGTAGGTACCTAACTACTAGTCTTAATAACCGGCTTGTTGTGTTCTATATCTTAAATGCTTGTTTCTATTCAGAAAATGAAGGTACATATTACATATCTTGAAGTAGGTATCTATAATCGTATCGTATTTACGTATATTCGTATCGTAATAATAAATGCGAAAGTTTGTGAGGATGGATGGATATTTGTTACTCTTTCAAGTAAAAAGAGATTAACGGATTTGGAAGAAATTTGGCACACAAGTAGTTCATATCCTGGATTAAGTTATAGAATACTTTTTATCTCTTTCTGGATCACAGTCTTAATGTCGCCCAAAGTCGCGGGCTTTAGCTAGTACCTTAATGTATACCTGAGATTTATTTTGCGTGGAAAAAAATCCTCACTAACACCCTGTGAATATCATAACAAAACCTCATGTTTAATACATAAGTGCACACACACAGAATCATTATTCAAAGTTTTTTAACAAAAAATAAATAAGCTCAAACAAACGGGTTTTATGTTTCTGTTTTCTATTCGCAGCAGGAAATTCCAAATTAGACTATGCAGTCGAATTAAGGCGATATTTGCATACTCGACCGATATTGTGATCCGAAATATGGCGAAATAAGCTTATTTCGCGCAAAGATTGGAAGCATTGTTTTTAATACGTTTGAGTACATTTTTTTGTGAACTCTCAGGCATGCAGGTTTCCTCACGATGTTTTCCTTCACCGCAATAGCAGGTGATATTTAATTTTATAAAGCGCACATTGCTTTTTTTTACGAAGTCATGATAAGTTCAGACCCCGAAATTAAGAGGTCGAATTCCGGTCGCAGTTTCTTCATAAATGTGTACTAACTAAATATCATTTACCATTTACTAATACATTTTCGAAACACGGCGCGGTTTAACATTCCCCACGTGCGGGACAGCAGTTAATTTTATTTATCACGATGATATATTTATAATGAGACTGATATTTTTACACGAGAATGGGGTATGGTCTCGGTATGTGTGATGTCGCAATAATGCGACACTGCGCGTCCCAGTCTTGAAACGATTTATTAGTCTCTGTGCACTTTTTGGGAACTAATCACACTCATGCATGATGGCTGTTAGTGGCGGTGATAGCTCAGTGCCTTAGAATTCGGCATCTAATAAGAGGGACCCGGCATGAATCCCAGTGTAATGTACCAATGATTTTCTAAAGAAAAATTATTGCGCTTTATTAAATTAAATGTCACCTGCTGTAACGGTAAAGTAAAGCAGCGTGAGGAAAGCTGCCTGCCTGGGAGGTCACCCCAATTTTTCAAAGACATGTGAAGTCCATCAACCCGCATTAGGCTTTAGGCGTACTTTTATATTCCAGTAACTGTTGACTGTATACTTACGTCTGTTAGAGCGAATTATGCTTTGTAAAGTTTGTTTTATACTTTTTTAACTCCTGTATTGTGGAGTTAATAAATTCGTTAATTAATGTTCCTCTGAGAATAAAGGTTTTTATTGACGAATGCTTGTTTATTTGTTAAGATCTTATCATAACAAATAATCAAATATCGTGGGACAACTCACACGGTGCTATCTGATTCATAAATACGGGGGCGCCCTCGTCTTGTAGGTACCTACCATGTTAGCCAAATCGACTTCTACGTATTTTAGGATTAAAAGTTTTTTTCACGACAACTACCGATATCCCCTGAAAAAAAACACACAACAGTTAACTATGTCTGTAACTCCTTAGTGACCCACTAGGGTCGGGTCACCTCTCACAATGAGAAGGATGCAGGCCTTAGTCCACCACGCTGGCCTAATGCGGGTTGGTGGACCTCACATGCTTTTGAGAACTTTAGACTTTAGCAGGCAGACAGGCGAAGTTACTTTCGCGTTCATAATATGGATGTTGTATACCTAAAGCAAAACCAGTGTGATTTGAAATTTAAATTGGGTGTAGGTATCATAATATTATACGAGTGACAAGTTTTATTAATAGAACGCATAATACAATCAAAACATCCATTGTATTAATGTTTTAACGTTGGGAAACACATTAAAATTAATGTTTATTATTATTATTATATATGAAAATGTCGAATTATTTGCAAGTAAAACCGTAAGGCCGGTTTTCTGTCTATTTCATTCGTCACAAAAGTCACAAAGGGTAGGTAATTTGAGCTTTGTATCAGGGATGTATGGATATGAAATTTCGGATACGGATAGATTGCGGATAAAGGAATGATTATTATACCGGATACGGATGCGGATATGAAATTATTTCGGATTATCCGTTAGTTTCGGATAATTTCGGTTACGGATATTATTTTTTTAAGCTTTTACCACATTGTTTACATTTTGCGGAATCGACAGTCATTTCATCAAAAAAGTGATCAAATTACACTCGATTTAGGACGCATTTTGTACCAATTCAATCAGGTCCGTAACACAACCCTTTTGTTTCAATTTTTCGAACTATTTGTAATAACTTGTCGTAACGTGTCTCAATTAGGATCCGCCCCTATCCGATATTATCCGAAACTTTTATTTCGGATTCGGTTACGGTTACGGATATTTTTTTATATCGGATATCCGATAGTTTCGGTTACGGTTACGGAGCTCCCTAACATCCCTACTTTGTATTAACAAAAAAACGACAATAAAATCAAGTCAAAAATTATAGCGGACATTTTCTCTCTTTACCCAGTGATTTTATAATGTCTTTACCCAAAAATTTTAGAATCTTTCTAGTAACAGTGAACAACAAAGGTTTTCTTTTCTTTTCAAATAAAAAAGCTAGAATGGTAAGGTATCTTTATGTGTGAGCCCGGATCGCGCTTGGCCGGGTCTTTTATAACAATCTGTAATGAGGTGATGATCTGTATTGTTTGTGTAGGCACACATAAAACCGACCGTGCGTCTAGCTAGTCTCGGATTTATTGCCGTACGTAATTTTCCGTCTCATGAAATTATAGGGTGACTATTTTCTGTCCAGGACTTCCGCCCACGACTGCGTTCACGTTGACCTACAAATTTGACCCGGAGCGTGATATAAAGTATTTTAAATACCAATCCAGGTTATAATCTACCTGTGTACCAAATTTCATCAAAATCTGTTTAGCCGCTTTGCGTGAAAGGGAAACAACATCCGTCCATCAATGCACACCAACTTTCGCTTTTATAATAGCAGTAGGACATTGAGCCAGTTTATATCTTTATTTAGGCATATTATTACAACTATTTATTTCGACGTCATATGGGGTTGTCCACCAACCCGCAGTAGTGGTGCGTGGTGGACGGCGGCCTACATCCCTCTCATTGTGAGAGGAGACCCGACCCTGTTGTGGGTCATTAATGGGTTATACTGACATGGGGTTGGAGACTCTAACTGCAACCCAGGCATATCTACATATATCTCAAACAGAATCGAAGCACTGTCTGAGATAATACGTTACGTATTACAGTTAATACGTTAATTATTACGCACTAGTTACCTTTTAATCTTCGGTCACAGATTCTTCCCAACCGAAAATAGACAGGATGATCATGTTCATGGCGAGTTCTTCAAGAGGTTAGCCACTATGGCATCTCCACCAGTGCCCTTAGTCTGAGTTTTAGCGGTACCGAAACTAAACGCACACATCCATAGATCAGATACGTAAATCATACACAGCTTGCTACACAGGAGTCCACAGTGTATAGCAAATAGAGGTAAAAGATTTTTAGAGGAGTTAAAAAATTTAAAATAAAATTTTTGTATGGAGTGAAAGATATGAATACGTATCGTTAGACATTATAATACTAACAAATATTTAACACCTACGGGATAATTTTTGAGTTTCAAATTTTACAGTGCATTACGGCCAATTCACGGTTATTATGTTTCATTAATATTATTTAACATTGAAGGAGTGTTAATTAAAAATAAAGCAATTTTTGTGATGATTTATCTAATGCTTTATTAATTTTTTAACTCTTCTAAAAATCTTTTTCCTGTGTTGTATGTGTGCGTTTCGTTTCGGAACTGCTAAAACTCAGTCTAAGGGTACAGTTCGATTTGGAGCAGCGTGGTCGATGCTACTGTGGCTTCCCGCGTCGGCTCGGACTCGTGTCCACAATGGAATTTAGAGGGGAAACTCAAAGATCAAATGATTTTTGCACATTTTATTTTTATACTTTTAATTAAAAATTCCGGTTTTTATAGCAACTCACATAATAAAGCGGTGTTAACCATTGTTAGTAGTTCACATAAAACTGTCCGGGTGTCCGTTGCCGCGGTGTTTTACTACTGAACCTTATCTCTTCTAATTATACCGTAATTTACGAAGACGGATAATTGGATGGCATTTATTACGTCTTGTATTTAGTTGGTTTAAAGAAATGAATTGAAGTGTTGAATTTTATGTTCCTATCACTCTTATCACTATCGATGACTTATTTTTTAAAGATTCACTCTCTTAGCCGCACACTAGGATTCCCTGTGTCGTGGGTGCCGTGGACACACACAAGACAAGAAGACAACACACTCAGACCGGAAACAGAAATTTAAATTCATCATTTAAATATCTGCTCTGCTGGGAACCCAGGACCATCCGCGCAGCGCACCAGTGTTTTAACCACTGCGCTACTCAGCTCGTCACTTTGATTCCTATATTGCCGTAGTTATGTCGGTCTTGTACAGGCTACGATCCCTCACTATAATTTTACATGTCACATCGCATCACGTCACATGATTGTGTAATGATGACGATCTAGTATTGCCCATTTAGGTCCATCGGTTATTAGGTCTCCGGCCGGACTGCTTTGTTGTAGGTACTCTCGCTGCAAACGAGCATGATTGTGACCGATTCGGACGTAACGTACTTACTTGCGCCTCTTGTAACACAACTAACTAGTTATAGGATTATAGGTCACGTCACTACTCCATTGATTTGAATGGTTCTCTTTGCAAGACGGAACTTTTTGGAATTGGTACGAAACTGTTCTTTATTGGAATTTGGTTAGGCTGCAATTTTTTTATGTCACACTGTTGCGCACGGGTCTTCCCACACTGGGGAGGCCTTTTTTTTTTTTGTTTCGCTGGGGGAAATGCGTTACGCATCCCCTAGGGGTATGTGGGACTCCCCAGGGGCAATACCCCCCTGGTATACCCACTAAAACCCCCAGCGGCACTCCGGCTTCGCCTCCTGGGAGGGGGTCTGGGAATCCGGCAGAGCCTTTACGTCCAGTCCCCCTCCGGCGAGCCCCGCCTATATGGCGAGCCCTTCGCGCCCCCCCTTATGATGGGTGGGGCATCGGGGACGGTCGAGAGTGCGCGATCGTCCCCGTATCCAGTGATGACACTGGGGAGGCTTGGAGCAACGCCACTACTTACACCACCACGTTGCTTCAGTGCGGACTGGTGGAGAAACGGGCTAGTTGTCATCCCATGTCGGATGTTTTCAAACCGTTCGTGGGACCTCCGACAAGGTTTGACGACTGCTATCTTATCGTTAAAATCGGGCTTAACGCGCCCTCCGAAACACGGAAGCGCGCATTTAATTCGCCACTCGCGATTTGATGAGGATCGCAAGCGGTTGAAAATATTTGAGGATCTTCGAGCGCGCTCAGTGTGGTGGAATACGCTCCAGGCCTCCCTCTCTTGTGGGGAGAGACCCGCAGCCAATTACTCAATTTCCTCGGTCAGCCGATAGTGCCGATACGTAATTAATGGCCACAAAAACAGCTCCCATTCAGCGTCAGGTCGTTTGGTTTCGGTGGAACAAAAACTCAGTAGGAGGAAATTGGTGTTTCTCTGTGGTTTTTCTACACGACTGTTTGAGGTGACTCGACATAATTAAGATGCGAGGACTTCCTAGTTTTACGGTGCTTTGATGCGGCATTCCTTTATTCAACGGATTTCGATTGCCTCAGAAATTGGAAATCAGAAAAATACCTACAGTTTTATAATATGGTGGCAATAGTTTTGGGACAAAAAGATTTGCACAATCCTAATTGCTTTATCGTTTGCAAATGTTGCACATACGGCAACGTCATCTCGTACATTTGGTCGCATGTTATTGCTTACTTCAATTTGCTCCATAGCAAGCGCCAAACAGAGCCCTGTGTTGAAATTTTGTCGTGTTTGTTAATCGGTCGGTTATGCCAGCCAATCAGGACCAAAGCTTTAGTCTGATTGTGGTTGTGCATGGGCCGTGTTGACCACCTAACATCAGCCTGCACGCCAAGCAGTAGTTAGCTACTTCCACTATATAAACCATAATCTCCATGAAAAGTTGCCGAATCCACGCATTCCCTTACTGTTTGCGTAGGCACCTAATAACGGTCCTCGGAACGTCGTGGTATCTAATGATAGCAGAGTGACCTGCGGTTTCTTAATCTATTAATCACTCGGCCTACTTGATCGGGGTTGGTTACAATGAGCTTTACGTAAACCCGGGATTACTACAAAAAGTACCCGTGAGACATTGTTGAAATATGTATAAGCTTGACAATTTTCGTTGGTCGTCGACAGATGGCGCTGCTAGTATCCTGAATCACGCTGTTGAAGTTTTCTTAATTATTAAGTCTTTATTGAGTTTCCAATAAAGACTAAATTATTAAGAAAACTTAATACTGAGTCACGCTGTTGAAATTTTCTTAATTATTTAGTCTTTATTGAGTTTACAATGTGCGGAATTAATGCCTAGTGGCATTCTCTAAGGTAGGTATGTGAAAGAAAGGTATGTGAAGTCCACCAACTTGCAGTAGACCAGCGTGGTTGACTAAGGCCTACATCCCTCTCATTGTGTGAGGAGACCCGACCCTGTAGTGGGTCATTAATGGGTTACTGACAGAGTACTATATATTTGGGCCGAAAATTTTGGATTGGCGCTTACATTGGCTATTACAGATTAGCTATTAATGTAATTAAGATATTAATTATAAACCTTCATTTGTTAGTTTTATCACCTTAATATTTGCATTCCTAAAAACTGCTAAATATAGATTGTTCTAAATGATTCATAACAACTCTATAGGTACCTATATTTATGCAAATAAATGTTTTGTCAGTGATTTTGTCGTTGTCTTTGAGAGTATCGTGGATATTGGACGCAAATTGTGATGCCCTTAATATGTATTACATATCTGAATAGCTATGTCGTTGACGGCGTGTTGCTGGCCGCCTGCCGTCGGCTGTCTCTAGGCAATTTGTCAAGAAGCGAAAAATAAACCAACAATGAGACAAAATACAGAACGAATATCTATGAAAGAACGCGCGGAGGATTAGATATGATATATATTTATATATGTATGTATGTTTTGCACTAACGTGTCAGTTTATTAAAATTTAGTTGGTTAGTTAGCTTATCGAAATGTGATTACATTGGGTGTTCTCTCCATATCCAGCAGCTCCAATATGAGGAAGAATACGAATGTACTCCCGTGGCCCCGACTACAGGCGGCGGAGAGTGGAACACCAGGGGGTTTTAGCCGTTACGTGTCCGACATAACCCTCTGTCGGCCCCCACCCGATGCAAGCATCCATGATGGATTTCCCCAAGTTAAAAAGTAAAATTTAATTTTCCAATTTCTTGAACAAACTTTTGAACCTAGAGCCTTTGTAAGGGTTCCACAGTTGTACTCGTATGTTGTTCTGATCTTGCCCATCTATAACTAAATCTAACTTAGGACCCCTTCTCATAGGATTCCATACGTCGCAAGGCACCCTTATTCCGTATGTCGCAAGATCCGCGTCTGCGACGGAATGAGAAGGCACCCTTAACGATCGCGCCCGACATCGCTTAACCTGGCTTATCGTTTACAATCTTTGACCGCCGCAGATATTATTCGCGCTTCCGAGATCGTTGTAATTCAGTCCAGTTAGCGAGAACTTCTGAAAATTTTCTCCGAATTCGCGCCCGGATCTGATGTTCGTTTTTCTATTTTCATGGCAATTTTTAGAATTTGATTAATGATCAGCCTTTTCCGCGGACGTTGAACTTATTGTCGAAAATAAAAAAAGCAAAATACTCAACAATCTGGCGTTCTAAATGCGAAATGAATGATTCTTTCAGTCTTCTTTTTTATAAGCTTTTGTATTGTGTTTTTTTTATTCTTTATGACGTGTTTAACTAGGCAATGATAGTGATATTTTCATATTCCATTTCCAAACTATAGGGACCTAGTTCAACCACACACAAACGTTCCGTATAATCTTATCTAGGTTATAACAGTACAGGCAATTAGGATTACATCTGACAAGGGTTTGTAATATACATAATCACAACCTGCATTCGCACTCAACAATGCAAACCCGACCTTACCACCCAAACAATAAGCTTCATTTCTCAACGGCAACGGGTTGTCTAAGTATGTAGGTGGTCATCTATTATGCAAGACGTGAATAACGCAATGCCATGTGATGTATAATGGGTCTGCCATGTGCTTCTGTGACGTCACACGGCACCTGAGTGCAGTGGGTGCCTTAAGGAGTAACCTACTTAAATACCGACCATAATGACTTGCAAACGAGGCTTGTAATCGCGATCGAAAACTTATAGAAAAGTATCGGAATTTGACCTTCATCTAACCGTTAAACCAATCTAATGGTTCGATGAAGGTCGAATGCCGATAGGTACTAATGGATGAAAATTATTTTATATTTATAATCCTTCCTTCTTTCCTTTCTTCCCCCTTAGTTCACTGCTGGATATGGGCATCTCCTAATCAACTCCACTCCTCCCGGTCCTGGGCCCTTTTAATCCAACGTTTTCCCGCCGTTTTCTTCAAGCTAGCAGTCCACCTGGTCGGAGAGCGGCCTATAGCCCTTTTGCCTAGACTCGGTCGCCGTTTTGAGGAACTTTCTTCCAATGGCTGTCGGTCCTTCGAACGATGTGGTGGGATGTGCTTTTCCGAATGCAAAATATAAGTCGTATAATGGCAGTAAAATTGTAAATTTAGAATGGTAAAATATAAATGGCGTGGAATCGGTAAATCCTGGATAGACTGATGATATAAAAAATTCAGATGAATTCAAAGGTTCGAGTGAATTTTGTCACATAAAAATTGAATGAGTTTTGTTAATACCAAAATATTGAATCAAAATACAGTAGGTAATATCATCCGGTGGATGATAAAATTTTATTTTATAAACGATATAATAATAAACTTCAACACTCTCGGCCCGGCCCTGGTAGCTCGTAAAGCACCATAACGTAGCTCGATAACGCCGTATAATATTAAACGACAATCTTTTAAACGCCTGTAAAATATCATTAGTTATATCATTTTTATCATTTCCTCAGGCTTGGTAGGTTTGCATCGACGTCATGACAGAATATGTATTGATTTACAGATGATAGACTATGACCGTTTGCTGGGAAGGTAATGTACAAATTGTACAATAATGTTACATATTAAATAATATTACACAAACAATAATGTTACATAAAATACAATAAGTACATACATACAAAGTCCTCTGCCGTTACGGACGATCTTTAAAGTATTCGTACGGTAGAATTCAGTCATTAGTATGCCATATGTCAGTCTGTCTCAGCTCGATACGATTACTGTACGAAAGTGCGTACGATGTACGATGTTATGTACGATGATTTGCTCATGAACCTCAAACTGAACTAAGAATTAAAGTATGTACATTTGTTTCGCTCGTAACTGGTTCTATTATTATCAACTAATCATCATATGATTAGAAGTGATCCATTTCTAAACAAGATTGTTACCAATCAACCGGTTTGATTGCTCTAAGCAAATCCTATCGAATGGGGGATCACTTAGTTTGTTTACGACACAGAGTAATAGACCAGTAGAGGTTCTCAAATAATATGATATTTCTATTTCTATGGGGGGAGTGAAGCGTAAAGGCTTTCCTAAGTTACCTGATTTAGGGCTTTTAGCCCTAAAACGTATCAAACATTGAATAAAACTTAGATCTTGAGCACGAGAAGTGACAAACGATGGTAAAAGTCACATGACAATAAGTGGTTAGTTCAAGGACGTCCGAATCAAAATATTATTATTGAAAAAAAGTTGTAAAACGTATCAACATCGACAATTCTTTTTTCACAAAATATCTAATATGGGGGCAAGTTAAAAGCAAAGCCTATTAAATAGTTAACAGTTCAGTTAAGTGCATGAGGAAACTACCACCAGAGTTCACCAGACGGGACGCGGTAGGTATGTAATCCCATTAAAACGCAAGCGGAGGTGAAAATTGAGTTATTTACATCAACATGATGGACCTAATCGAATTCATTATCGTTTCATTTACCTTTCATTATCCTGGTTGAACTGCAATCCTTTTTATGAACTCTTATTTGGTCGGGAAAAGCTGGGATCATAAAACGACTAACCGGCTCATAATGTATCGATAGGTATGGATCCCTACTACAAGTAAGGATGCTAAGACATCCTAACTTGTAGTAGAAATGACATCTTTTGCCTGTTTAACAAATTGCTATTACAATTTGTGGCTATCCATAGCTGACGGTATGTTATTGACCGACTGTTAACAGCCATTCCGTGTCTGATATTTTCGAACTGCTCATTAAATCCTACGCGGATAAAATACTTGTATTGTATTGTATCTATAATACAGAAACCGATAACTTAACGTCTCCAAAGTTCAATATCGAGAATGTATCTACGAGTACTTGCTGCTAACCATGTATGTATCCAAGTAACCGATTAGTACCTTCTATCAGTAAGCGCTCTATGATGAATATCGATGATAGTCATAATGGCTCTCTCACGACGCCGCAGCGGTTGTTATGTATTATTGTCTCTTCACTTAACACTGGACGTTGCACGTGCCGCTATAATAAGATTGTGTTATCTTAACCTGTGTTATACCGTTATATTATTAAGTTGCAAATTCTTTATATTTTCGGACACAAAAGAAGCTTCTCTCATTGTGTAACCTTTGTCTATTTATCTATGTGTCTATGAATCAATACTTGGAGGGTCAATCCAACTCTATGGACTGATGACTTGAACTCTTGAAGAGAGAGGTCAGTGGTGCCCTGTGGGAGAGATAGGCCTCTCCCTCTAGGCCAGCAGTAAACGAAAGTTGGCCGAAAGAAGGAAGGAAGGAATGCCTGAGAAAAATGTCTCTTACGAGCTTCGATCTAGTATATGTATTTTTGATCGAAGCTTACGAGGCAAGATTAAAGCATAGAATTCTTGACCTTCTTCATTCTGCAAAACATTCTTGACCTGACCTTCACGACATTACAAGCTGAGATACAATAAAAACATGTCTGCGATGTAGATAGCATTCATAATGGGAACATAATATTTTAATGATCGCCCGATCGCAGATAGCTACGTAACAATCTTATCCGACAGCATTCTTCGCATAGGATATTGATACTAGTTTATGCACGTGGCTTGGCTATAGCAGTTTTTGTCCCACTGGTGGGCACGGGTTGTGGGAAGACCTTGTGCTTGCAACAGTACTGTTTGGTTGGTCTAAGACGATCACTGAAGAGTTTTCTCTAGAACAACGTGTATGCAACGTTTAGTGACCCACTAATTCACAGGGTCGGGTCTCCTCTCACAGTGAGAAGGATGAAAGCGTTAGTCCACCGCGCTAGCGTTCTAGGCTGGTGGACTTCACATGCCTTTGATAATATTAGGAATATTAGAAAGTTAATTTTCCATTTACACTTCTATGCTATATAATTGGTTGGATGTTTTCAAACCGCCCACAAGTCCCTACAAAAACCAACCGACAGATTAATGTTGCGTCTCACGATACTATTTCTTTGTAATGATCCCATTACCCAATAATGGTAATAATAGACCCTAATTAATTGATAATAAGACTGGAGGTGTGCTAACTAACTACGCAGATGTTTACGATATTAATAATAACCTTCCGGCGATAGTTAATCAATCAGTATCATCTAAAAAGGTATCAAATTAGTATCGATTGGTTGCTAAATGTACCGTATCGAATTCACCTTTTCAACTTCTTTTCTTTTCGTATTACATGAGATGTACAATTGTACATATATGACGAGTAGGGGATTAGGATATTGCCTGATTGGTGAACAGATTTCGCCCTTAGGCTTTGGTATAATGAAGGAGATGTCTTTTAGCACTTAAGACTTTGCTTAGACTTTTAAGATCAAATTTTTCTATAGGTATCACTTATGTAGGCAATTTTTGATAAAATCTGGTCACGTTCAGGTTACTGTACGCTCATTTTTAGCAAAGCGCAAGCACCTGTCATAGCCAGATTTTTGTAGTGATTAACTGCTTATTTTTTTTCTAAAACGGAACATTTTTGTATCCCCAGAATGTTTTTGGGGACACCGGGACAGAGTAGGTCAAAACAGAACTGTCCCGTTCAAAACGGGATGTATGGTCACGTTATACATACCCTTATTGAAAACGCTTTCAGGACATGATATAATATACCAGTAGAAGTAGTATGTCGCAGTAACTATACATAATAATATACCAAAATATCTTTTTTTACAATTTTTGTCTGTCTGTCTGTCTGTTCCGGTTAATCTCTGGAACGGCTGGACTGATTTTGACGGGACTTTCATTGGCAGATAGCTGACGTAATAAGACTAATAAGGAGTAACTTGGCTACTTTTATTTAAGAATTCCACGCGAACGAAGTCGCGGTCACAGCTAGTAATAGATATTAATTGCATAGACAAATCATCCTAGTAATATGATAGGTAGATAGCAGTTACCTAAGATGAGTCGATACACGATTGTTTCGCTGCCGGTGGCGTATCTATTGTTTTCACAGGTGTCTCTGGCCGCAACGATTCTGTTTTTCTAACGCCTGTCTTAGAACTGGCGAAGAATTTGTTAGCGATTTCTGGGTTTTTCTTCCTTAAGATACATGTCATGTCAGTACCCATTAATGACCCACTACAGGGTCGGGTCTCCTCTCTCAATGAGAGGGATGTAGGCCTTAGTCCACCACGCTTAAGATACATACGTGTCTTAAATTAAAATATAGAGTTGTATTGCAGATCTATCCATCTATACATAATAACTACATAATAATAAAATTTTAATGTCCCTAAGACAAAAATAACCTCTTTTTACCAAATGCATATGTATGTAAACACGTTACATACATACGAGTATACCAAAATAACATTTTAACAAAAGTCTGTCTGTTTGTTCCGGCTAATCTTAAGAATGGCTGGACTGATTTTGACGGGACTTTCACTGGCAGATAGCTGATGTATGGAGTAGCTTGGCTACTTTTATTTAAGAATTCCACGCGGACGAAGTCGCGGGGACCACCAAACCGCATTGGAGCAGCGTGGTGGAGTATGCTCAAGGCCTTCCCTTGTTGTCGGGAGCACACCGCGCCCAACACTGGGACATAAAGGGTTTCAGCCATGTATCGCTTTTAACCTATTGTAGGTACCTACTTTTCAACCGAGGCGTAAAGCTTCACATGACGTTTTAATGCGCTTAGTTATAGACGTTTGGTGCTCGTTACTAGGATTTTATACCGTTCGCGCTTCGTTTTAATTATTGTGTTCAAAAAAAGCAAAAAAGTTTTTATTATCTCCAAAAATAGTAAAAAAATAGTTTCTTTTATTTTGATAATTACGAACTAATGATTTAAGTAATTTTGTATTACTGCAGGCGACACTAAGAAATTATAGGACATTTTATAAGTAGGATACCTACCGAATAGCTGGGTGATAAGTGGTACTGTCTGACTATTGGTAGACTGATGACCTGAAGTCATCGCATAAGTGATCCAACAGTTACGCGATGTCTTCTTCAGGTTATCGAAACTTCTTATCAGTATTCTTATCAGAAGGCGCAATACAGAGCGAACTGTGTCCCAAGCACAGACACTATTGTCAAAGTACTTGTACGGTTAACGTGTGTCATTAGTATGGGATGATGTACACAATGTACAGTACAGACGTTATCTCTTTCCCATACTAATGGTTCACCTTAATCGTACGAGTAAGTGTTCATGCGGGGTACTGACGTCAACAAGATTAGGTCGTTAAGTGTGTCCAAATAAATGATGTCCAAAAGTTGACTTCAAAAGCCAGAGTGTTGGGTAAATACGAGTAGATAGCACTAAAGTTAAATCGTAGTCTGTTTTGGTATTGCGGTCAGCTTTGAATCTTCAATGGTAAATATGCGGTTGGCAACTGCAAACATTAATGGAAACTCCTCACCGCGAAGCTAGAGCCGCAGTGGATTTGTGGAAAATGGAACAATTGTTCCACAATAATAAAATTCATGAGTAACATGGTAAGAAGACAACGGTTTCTTTATAATATGACAAGACATGTGCGTGGCTTCGTTCGGTGGTTTTAGAACTTGGCCTAGAGAGATAAAAAGTATGTTGGTAGCCCATTAGTGAGCCACTACAGGGTCTCTTCTCACAATGAGAGGGATGTAGGTTGCTGTCCACCACGCTGGCCCGCTGCGGGTCGGTGGACTTCACATACCTTTGAAAACTTTTTTTTGTGAACTCTCAGGAATGCAGGTTCCCATGTTTTCCTTCACCGTGACAGCAGGTGATATTTAATTTTATAAAGCGCACGTAACTTTTTACAAAGTCATTGGTGCATGCCACTGGGATTCGAGCCCGGACCTCTCAATTCGAGATTGAGTTCTAAGATACTGGGCTATCACCGCTGTTTTTTCGTGAGAGAGTTACAAATATCCACCCATACATCCTCACAAACTTTCACATTAATAAATAGTAGTGATGGTAAGGTGATCACCGCAAATATAAGCCTTGAGATCATAAAAACACGAGGTCTTGAGTTTGGAGCTTTATAACTCACATTCACACAACCAAAAACCTGTGTGGCGCAGCGGTTAAGACACCGGTGCGCTGCGTGGAGGGTCTTGGGTTCGATTCCCAGCAGAGCAGAGATTTGAATGATGAATTTGAATGTCTGTTTCTGGTCTGGGTGCGTTGTGTTCTTGTGTTGTGTGTGTCCGTGGCACCCACGACACAGGGAATCCTAGTGTGGGGCTGTGAGTGTGAAGCGTTATTTATTTATTTACATATTTAGGTACATTTGATTTCGCGGGCGGAGTTGTAATCATACGAGTGTAAACAATGTGTACCGCTTAAACAATCTCAAAATCTTTTAAGAGTCTTACGTTGTTCCCCTTCTTGTGGTTACTTCCCCTCCGAGTTGTATTTCCAACATAAATTCGTATACAAACGTCTATCTCAGAAATGTTTCGTGGTTTTTCTTGGTAATTACTTAAGGAAGACAATTTTGATATGAATAGGTACTGTATTATATTTGAATTTCGCGTAATGGATTTCAAATTTTAAAATGTGACGTCACAAAGCTGTTGACACCCCCTGCCCCTTGTCACACTATGTCACATTCCGGTGACGCCCCCCCCCCACTAACGTGTGACGTAATTTATGAATGACCCCTAAGGTATCCTAAAGATAATACACTGGTTTGTACCTTTGATTTAATGACATTCAATAGACACTACAGTACCAACAAGAATAAGCGTTAGGGTTTTGTTTACGGCGATTGTTGATTTGCTATTTCACATAACTTATCATCTTGTAATTTCCCCTTTTATGTCTATTTATAGGAGCAGTAATAAAACTTTGTATAGTGTGTTTATTGCTTGAGACATACGACTGACTTAGTCCCTTATTTTGCAAGTTATTGCTTCTATCTCGAAGCGTAAAAATTATACGACTAAAAGTTTATGTATGTATCTACGACTGCAATACAAATAAAATGCAATGTTTATTATTTTCTTCATAACTATTGATTAAGAGGATGTAAACAGTTATTAGAGCTATGCTTAGTATTTCTCTACGAGAATCAGAAATGATGAAATCCGTAGAAGAACGAAGGTGACCGACATAGCTCTCAAAGTTTGCAAATTAAAGTGGCAATGGGCTGGCCACATCGTTCGCAGGACTGACAAACGATGGGGAAAAAAGGTCCTCGAATGGCGACCGCGTTTAGGCAAAAGGAGCACAGGCCGCCCTCCGACCAGGTGGACTGATGACCTGAAGAAAACAGCGGGAAACCGTTGGATTCAGAGCGCCCAGGACCGGGCGGAGTGGCGTGGATTAGGGGAGGCCCGTGTCCAGCAGTGGACTACTAAGGGCTGAAAGGAAGGAAGGAAGGAAACAGTTATTAACAGAGAATTTAATCTACTGACTTTTGTATAAAATACTTATAAGTAACCGAAACTTTAATAAAGACTAGACTATGCCCGCGGCTTCGCCCGCGTGGATTTTAGAACTTGGTACAGATAAGGATAACAGTATCCTATATGTTAATCCAGGTAAGGATCTATCTGTGTATCAAATTTCATCCAAATCTGTTCAGCCGTTTTTGCGTGAAAGAGCAACCAACATCCATCCATACTCACAAACATTCGCATTTATAACCTAGTACGATTATTGTAATATAACGGCTAAGTATGCCAATGTTTACTGCGTCAAAATTCCCCCAACACAAACAACGAGACGAACAAATTTGAATGCGACGGAATCATCTATTCCCAATTTGAGGTATTCGTGCAAAGTTCCCGTGAAATTCTCGACATCGCGAATTATGGCGAATCAGAATACAAATACTCGGGAGGGACCCGGCATTCCGACGGTTGGGTACATATTTGATGAGTGCCTTGAGTCGCTATTACAATATTTGCACCAATTTTGCTGACAGTAGCCCGAGGCCTTCTCCTAATTGGCTGACATAACTGACCAACCAATAAAAATTTAAATACAGGATTTAAATATAGCATTCTATATGCAGCTGTCAAAATACGCATTGAAATGTGACAAATTAATGTAGGTACAAACCTAGGAGGGTTGATTGACTGGAGATCGCATACATGATTTGATGTCACTCTTTCACGAAAAAACGACTGAATGAAGATTTGGATGAAATTTGATACACAGGTAGATTAATTATAATTCTGGATTAACATATCGGATACCCTCTCTGAACCAAATTTTAAAGCCCATGCTTATGAAGCTCTGGGCAAAAGCTAGTTCGAATATAATGTCTACAATTTCGCCTGTCTCGCAGAATCCTTTTGGACTCATCTGACAGGATTCCATTCCTTCCAACCGACAGCCCTTCATTTAACGTGTTTAATTAAACGAGGATTCATTTATCGTCCATCAATACCATGCCATCGTAATTTTATTTTTCAGATGTTAAAACACGTTGTTGATACAAATTATTTGCTCTTTCAGGTAAGTTTCTGCGGAAAGAACGGTCTTAATGTGACAAAGGAGTGAGTAAGTACAATGTAATTGTTTTGTATGTATACAATTTAATTTGTCTCACAATTTTTAGGTGGTTCTAACCATAGTAGCTCGCCCGGAGAGGTACATTAACCCATCGTAGAACAGCAAGTTCTTTATTTCTTGTTGTTCGGATTTCGAATTAGTTCCGATCGAAGGAGATTTACACGCATAGGTTTCGCGCTCATTATCTTGTGGGTGAGACTTATAAGTCTAATGTGTTGTATGAAAACGTTCGCCTAGCAGGAGGCGTCTATTTGTCGTCTATGTAGTCATTGGTAATAACTAAATGAAGTAATAAGAACTGGTAAATTCAGCGGATAACATCCATCTCGGCGAAACATTAACGTTTTAATATTTATCAAAATATTTGAATAAAACATCAGGACAACATGGCAACAGCGAACGAAGAGGGGACCGTCCTTGCCCCATTTAAGATATTGTTATCAATGATTGATGGTGGTTCCAAGCAGCGTGGATGCCGATGGTTCCATCGGGACACCGGCTCGTTAATCTGTATTATATTTTGAACTTTAGTAAGGTTAAGAAGTTAGAAAAGGTGGAATGTGGAGCAGTCACTGAAGACCTAGGTAGTCATAAGTACTTACATCTAAATTTTCCTTTGACCTTTAATAACGATTGGTAATGTGAGTAATACGTAAAGTTATTGGTAGTAATACGCAATAGTTATACGTAAAGCGAGGCTAGAAGCCAGAGAGGTGAATATTGTTCACTAGCGGTGGGTTTCAATAACTGATCTTCGAATATGGATATAGATACTGTTTAATTGCTAAGATGTTATTTCGATTTTTTAATAATAGAGGTTGCTTGGCAATTGGACGTCATTAGGACTTCATATCCGAGGATTGATTATTGAAACCGGCCATAGGTTGTCTACTTGAATTTTGTTAAATATCTTAATGGACTAGTTTTAGACTAGAAATTTAATTAAGCTCTGAATAAGGTCTTGAGTGGCGTTCAAATAAGGAATGAAGCTTGAATCAATCTAGCTCGAAGCATTATGCGCTTCGGTGCCGTCAGCTAACATTCACGATTCTAGCACGAATTGTTCTCTCAGAGTATTTGTTTGAGATCGGTACCGAATGTTCTAGCAAATTCCAATGTAGTCGTGGTAGTAAATATTCGTTAGCGTTTAATTGGAGCTAGTGGGAAGCATAATACGCCTCGGCGTGTCGTCAGCTAACGTTCACGATTCTAGCTCGAATTGCTTGCTCTCATAGTATTTGTTTGCGATCGGTACCGAATGTTCTAGCAAATTCCAATGCAGTTGAGTGTTTGAACTAGTGGGAAGCATTGTACGCCTCGGCATGTCGTCAGCTATCATTCACGATTCTAGCTCGAATTGCTTGCTCTCAGAGTAATTTTTTGCGATCGGTACCGTATGTTCTAGCAAATTCCAATGTAGGAAGTAATTCGATAGCGTTTGATTGAAACTAGTGGGAAGCATTATACGCTTCGGCTCATTGTCAGTTAACATATGCCAACACACTGCAACTCAAAGAAGCCCTGTTTGCTTTGGGAGGTTTTCAGTGACAATTGGAATGTACTCGCATTTTCCCATTATAGTACCAAAGGCTGTTCAGTTTGGATGCTTAATCGTACGAATTCATTTCGTGCGGATACGGATGCTTAATCGTCCGAATGCAACTCGTACGGATACGTACGTACGTACGTACGCACGAACAATTACGACCTTAGAAATAAAGCTCTAATCGCGAGTTAGTCGTACGTCAACTTAGTCGCGCGTATTGTGAGCGCTCCCATAGTAGTTCAAAGGTCGGGATTGTTCGTACGTGAACGTACGTGTACGCACGAGTTGAGTTGGTACGGAATCGTGTTTAAACTGAACAGGGACTAAGATTTCCGATAGAGTTTGAACAAAGGCTAAGGCTTAAATAGAACCGGTAGGAAGCGTTATACGCGTTTGTCGGCGCGCTGCATTTCAAATACGAATTGCTTTGAGAGGATTTGTTTGAGACGTCGAATATCTCGTTCCTATTGTAGAAAGATGTTCCATTTCTCAGGAATTGTTATTGTGATTGTATGAATCGTGAAATTGTCTTTTGAAATTGAATTGTGAATTTTATTCAAGGTTTTTTCATTTTCAGGAAATGATCAAACAACCAGCTGGACTCTGAATTGTTTGAATCGTTTCCCTAATTATGAAAAAAATTGTTTGTCACAAAAAACATTTAAAACGGAACTTTTTCAGTTTATTTGCATATTCATTATTCGGTACAATAAAAACCTTTTCAAAAATCTCCTACTATGATGGATCCATCTCATTTCGAATACACTCAGCTTCATTAAAATCGTATTGTTGTGGGTGTCGAAAACTAAACATAATAAATTAGAAAATGCGCTCTGTTTAAAGTTGGAACCGACATGTTCCTGAACTCAGCATTCAGCAACCGCTGAGTCATGATTAGTTCCGCTGTCCAACTTCGCAGTCAGCGCTCAGTTGGAAACTTCAGTCATCGTTCCATCATTAGCACTCGTTAGTTTCTCTTTAGTGACAGTGAGGGCAGCTTTTGAAATGTATATATTTCAAAGGTAAGTAAACTCCCAGTGCCCCGAGCATACAGGTGCTTTCTATTTGGCATACTAATGACATAAGTTAATCAATTTAACCATACGAATACTTTGACGTTAGTTTTCATGTTTGGAGCATACCTAATACTCCTACCCTAAAATACTACTGCTTGGATCACGTATGTAATTGTTACTTGTGGCTATTCTTTTATATACTTACATTGTAATAAACTAATAATTTGAATTTATACATATCTAAAGCAGACCTTACATATAACCTACCTATACACTATACTAACACTAGTGCTTGTAACAGTATTCAATGCATTTGATATTAAATACTCATACGTTCAAGCATCTGAATATTATATTACTGTATCTACTTTTGTATAAAATTAGTTTATTATTCGCTGTCGATTAAACGTCGCAATATTAATCAGTGCATAAGATTAGCGAACATGACTGTACCAATTGTAAACACTCGATAATTTCGTACTGAATGGTACACTCGCGCACAGTCATTGTAACCGACATCTGCGGCTGCATTGTACAGTGATCACAAAACTTGCGTCATCGAGTGTACTTGAGCCGTGAACACTGAATGTCAGAGTCGAGTGTTATTATGATTATCTCGTTTGGATATTCAAGTCGAAGTATTAAGGCGAAGTTTATATTATCTCACTGCACGGTACAAGATAACACTAATGAAGTTATGTGTGAATGCGGAATGTTGAAGGCATATACCTACTGACGGTAGCGGATGAAGGTAGATGCGGTTCTAAAGACTTCTTAAAGAAATTGTCTGGTATGAACTATGTTATGACATATCATTTTATTAAAAAGAATTATTAGATATTGTATCAAATAAAGTAAAACATAAGTAAGCAAGTGAGTGACGGCTGCATCTAATTCGAATCTTAAGCCGGGTCCACCGCAGAATAATTGCTATCTTTTGTGTTGTCAACCCTCGTTGTAAACACAGAAGTCGCCAACAATTTTAGTGGAACGCACCTTTAGATCATTCAGGTGACCGAGTCCTTACCGCTGATCAGACGAAGCACACAATCGAAGTATATTCGTTACTCGTAATTCGAATCGCTGACGACGTAATTATCGCTTCGTGTTACTGCCTCCGTGTGATGAAAAAAGTTTTTGTAATTACCTTGTGTTGCTGGGATTTATCCATAGATATATAGATGAATTGTCAACTTTTGTGTTGTCAACACGGGTGGGAAACACAGAAGTCGGCAACAATTTCAGTGAAAACGCACCTTTACATTATTCGGGATGCTAGCAGACAATCGAAGTTCATTCGTTACTTGTAACTCGAATCGCCGACGACGTAATTATCGCTTCGTGTTACTGTCTCCACATGGTGTTTACGAACAGCTGGTGGATATCGATTTGTTTATTTTTAAAGGAACGAGCGTCACGAATTATTATGACATGACCTACTGCTGAAGAATATGAATATAAATAGAGCCGTTTGTAGTTATACTAAGATCAAAATTTACGGTCCAGTGTATCACATGTGGTATCCATTATTTTATTATTTTGCATTTGTATAGGTAAATATGGAACAATCAAAGTGTTAAGACATCTTCATTTCGTTATCTTTACCCCTGCACCCAAAAGAAAGTATAATCAATTTCTCAAAATTTCAAAAGGTTTAGAGGTGCGTCTTATAATTTCAATGTTAGGGTGGTGAAGGGCCGATATTTAAATCCCTTGTGAACTACACACTAAATGTGTCATAACAGCAGATTCCGTCAAAAAATAAAAATCCTCTTATTTTCGAGGTCCCATTTTTGATATCCTTACGCTCCATCTTGACATGTAGTATATAAAAATGTTTGATTCATATCTAGATTTTTTTAGTAGTCATGGTACCAAAGTGACCTCGTGCTGGAGAGTTCGGGTGGAACAAACATGGTCCCAAAATAACATATAGGTATTGGCTCAACTCAGCTCGGATACGAGCATTTATGCTATTTTTCACGGCATTTCCGTACAAGTTGTTTTTAGGCTAACGTCCGGTATGGAAATTTCAACGCGAAAATACCCAAATAGGTACGGTCTATTAGGTTGTTTTCAAAAAGTATTTTGTAGTGGGAGAACCATAGCAGGTTTGCGCCGGGTTCTTAACTCGTCGTAGCAGGATCTTCTCCAGATCATGTGTTTTGGCTGAAGAGATACTCGTACATGCCGGGGATACTTTTTTTAAAGAGTACGTACATCTTAGTCCTCATGAATAGCAAAGCAAACACATATAACCTGCGATAGGATTTTTTTTCTCTATATGATGTTGGATTCGGGTGTCCATGGGCTCTTTTGCTCCAATTACTATAAAAAAGTATTTGAAAATAGGCGAGATTTTATCTTAAAATGTCGGATATACAAAGTTTTTGAAAAGGTTTACTCAAACGAAAAGCTGTTTTTCCCTTTTGAAATGAAATCACAGTTAAAAGGTTTTTGTCTTACTAAACAAAATTATTGAGTTTAATAAATTTGTCCTTCAAATTGAGAATTTAAGATGAACAGGACCCAATGGAAGAACTTACAAAACTATTGTATTTCAATTGTAAATTGTAAAAGTTTTATGAAATATTTAGTAACTGAAGTTGTTGTTATTTTATTTGTACCCGAAGTGCCTGGTTTAATATAAACATTTATTGAAAAACATTTTTTGTAAATAATAGCAAATAGCCTAGCAATAGAATAATAGAATAGAATAATAGAATAAATTGAATACTAACATAGTTTTTAAGAATATAAACTGTTACTAACACATTATGGACTGTAGGATGTCTGAATAAATAAATTATTATTATTATTATTAATAGGCATTTTATTGTTCGTCATTTCAATAGCGATTGTTGCCCGAATTGTTTATGTGTTTACTTCCATAATTCTTTATTTACATCGTCGCTTCTTTATTTACATCGTCGCCCATTGTGTATATTGGAGGTATTGCAAACAATATCCATACAAGTATACTTTGAGAACGTTATTTATACAAACGAATATCAAATAACAATAAAGTTTTGTAGGTCAATTACCTTTTGTTTTATCCAATATCATTGTCCATTACGTTGAGGTTACGCAATTACCAAATCCCAAAGATTCCATAAATATATGTATCATAAAACGGTGAACTGATACGCGGAGACGACGAACCCAAGATTTAATTACGCAAGTTTGGACTTACCGCGTTTCAAGGGCCGCTAATTCTTTGTAAGCGCAAAGTGAAAAACTTTATTCCTCTTCATTTGTGAAGTTCCCGAGGGAATTGTTAAGAGCTCCCGCTTGTGGGGTTTGATGAAGGCCTAGCGATAAGTATTAAAAGTTGGGAGACAAAAAATGAATTACTTTGGCCCTGAGACTGTAATCCTTATCTGAGAAATTTGTAAGTTCTGCAGATATTGTGTTTCAGTAAGCGGTGAAGTTTCTAAGCTGTTGAGTTTAAATGGAGTATTGGCGAAGGGAGATCTCCGACGAGGCGAGGTGATCTTGCACGGAGAGCGGCCATGCTCCGATTACGTCTTGTTAGAATTTTGTATTTATGCCATCGATGTAGAAAACTTCTATAGCGTGATTCAGTATCGTGTGGCGCCATCTCATGACATTTGGCGAAAGTCGGCACAATATAGAACTGACATTTTTTTTCTTTTTTGCAGTAATAACCAGCCATGTAGTTAAGAATTTGTTCTCTATTCTATTTCTGTTTGTTCTACGATACGGTTGATGATATTATTATATACTCGTATACGAGTTCCGAGTATCCTTAAGTTTGCCGTATTACTTTCAAGAATTCGTTCCATATTAGTGATACTATAATGGTGTAATTAAACAGGGAGTGTTTTTTTCAAAGCCGTATGTTATTACTTTCCAGGATTCGTTCCATATTAGTGATACTACAATGGTGTAATTAAACAGAGAGTGATTTTTTCAAAATCAATGGGTTCGTTTCCTGGCTAGGCATATTAATTTTTCAAAAATCCAATGTTGCAGTTTTAGTTTTCATCAAAATCGGGCTCCAGGCTCCTTTCAGTATTTTTCGCAATTCCTCATAGTTTCGGATTTCCCTATTCACTCACTTGAAAAATTCACCCTTATATCGTAGCTTCTGAGACCTTTCATAATGTATGAGTCACATACGTCGCCAATTTTCCTTTTGAAATAAGGCGAGAGTACGTTTCCCGAATATGTTGTCGTCCTCGCATCATTAGCTCTACAACCGCGTCTCTACATGTTCTCTACAAAGCGACTCGCATTTGTTTCATCGCTAATGTGCTGCGAAAGATGAATTGGATTGTCGTAGCTTTTGTTCGAAACTTTTGGCTCTATTGTAGCGTTATAGAATGGATATTTAGGTAGAGAGTAAGATGAGTACTGTTTTTTTTGTTAGGTTTACATAGATATGTGCATCAAAGCAGTAGTAAGATGTTCAAATAGTTATAATTGCAAGATGTAGGTTTCTATCAGCGTAGGTCATAACATCTTGCATCTGTTTCTAGCGCGTAACTCTTACCTTTTCTGATGAAAAACGGGGTTCTGTTCTTTTAAATAATAAGTGAATCTAAATCGCTATCTTTGTTAAGGCAATTAAACACTGCACAGTATCTTTTTCTCCATGTTTTAAATAATGCAACGAACAAATGAAGTACCTATATGTATGTATGTATGTATGTATGTATGTATGTATGTATGTATGTATGTATGTATAGGAAAAATGGAACAAACTTTACGCTTACCTACGTCACTCACAGCTCGCGCGTGAGGCCGAACTGACTTGCCGTTTCGGAGGGATGTAGATACATTTTTGATATCTACACGGGGAGTGGGACAGGCCTTGTAATACTAAGGATAGTAGGAAAAAGGTTATTTAGAAATGAACAGGCGTTTTCTATATTTGCTTGATCTGAACTTATTGATAAGGCTGTTAATGGCGAATGAATTACATGCGCGCATTTGAGATTTAACGAGCACGTTGAGCCGTCGTTACTTGCTTGTTACCGATAGATAATAGCCGTAAAACCTCTTTGGGCTATTTAAAAATTGAACACTTGTGTTAGTTTCATTACTCATAATTCATCATACGTTCATTATTAAATCAGTCGCAAATAAACAGTTGAAGAAGACACTCGTATTTTTTGCATCCAAAACCTCACAGTTAAAAGTAAACCTTAATACTACGTACATATGGTCGAATTCTAGCCGGATTAGTACAGTGCATCGCAACATCGAGCCGAGCATACGAGAACAAAAGGAACCACATTCCAGAGATAAGAAGGGTCGTATGATCTATAGAAAAAAACGAGTTGTTTACTACTGTGGAATAATAGTGCAATTACTTCATTTAAGACTGTTCGGTGTTTAAAATCGTGAACTATAAGTTATTAATATGGCTTCTAAGGAACATGTGATTAGTGTACTTGAAGATATTGCTTCGTTGTTAAAAAGGACTCAAATAAACCTGAGAAAATGCCCTAAGCAGCGGCTCACACGCGGCTACGTTGAATCTCGCATAAAATGCCTCGAAGAATACTGGGCGAAATTTCAAGACGCGCATGATAAACTCATTAAGTGCACCACACGGGAACAGCGTGGGGAGTTGCCGTACTTTGTGAATGAAGAATTTTTTATACAAGAAGACTTATACCTGTGTATGATGGGTGATCTCAAGGATATATTAAATACTTCAACTAATTCTCATGCATCCAATAGTCAAAATTCGTCACACAATGATGTCAACGCACAAGTAAGGCTACCTCCAATCCAGATTCCGATTTTTCACGGCAACTACGAAGACTGGCCTACGTTTAAAGACTTGTTTACATGCTTAGTTCACGATAACACAACATTATCCGACGTACAGAAACTGCACTACTTAAAAACGAGTATTTCGGGCGAACCTGCATCGTTGTTGAAAAATGTTCAAGTTACAAACGCTAATTATAATCAAGCTTGGAATACATTATGTCACAGATACGGCAATAAACGTTTGATTGTAAATGCGTTATTGAAGAGGCTGTTTGGACAAAAGAAATGTACTAGCCAGTCGGCTTCTCAGCTTAAGGCTCTGTTGGATACAACTACCGAGATACTGAATAGCCTGCGAAACTTAAATGTTACGACTGACTCTTGGGATCCATTAATAATATTTCTGGTAGTGCAGAAGCTGGACCCAGAGTCCCATAAGGAGTGGGAAGAAGCAGCGTTTAAAATTAACTCTGAAGATTTATCCACATTAGACGACTTAAAACAGTTTTTGGAATCCAAGTTTCGAACACTCGAGTTGGTAGCACCGTTGACTAGTACAAAGGTTATTAAGGAACGCGCCTTACACGTTTCTCTTCAAAAATCATGCATTGTATGCAAGGGAGCTCACAATTTATCACATTGCAACGACTTCAATAAAATGCAGGTTTCGGAACGAAGCGACTTTGTGAAGAAAAACAAGCTCTGTTTCAACTGTTTGGCAACAGGACATGCCGTATTCAAATGCAAGGTTCCTGTGTCATGTCATATTTGTAAAAGGCGACATCATACACTTCTTCATCAAGAAATTGTTAAGGACCGGTCGACCACAACAGTAGAAAGCAAGCAACCGACCTCGTCAACTCAAGCGGATGAAGAACTCAAGCAAGTACAGACGATGACAGCCTCATATTACAACGCCAAGCACACAACATTACTAGCTACCGCAGTAGTAATGGTCCAAAACGAACAAGGTCATACAACTTTAGCGAAGGCACTTATAGATTCAGGATCTCAAGCATGTTTTATCAGCGAAAGGATGACTCAGATTCTGAAACTTGAGAGAACACCAGTCAATATAATCGTTTCTGGCATGGAGTCAATGAAGGTACCAGTAAAGCATGAAGTCAATTTTCAAGTTCGGTCACGATGGGAATCCAAATTCAATTTACCAGTCCGAGCCTACGTGATGTCCAAGCGATTGACTACGAATCTACCTTCTTCTGTACAAACGATGAAAAATTGGCAACATTTGAAGAACATCAACTTAGCAGATTCAAACTTTAATGAATCAGGAACCATTGATCTGCTTCTGGGAGTCGATGAATACGCAGCTATACTACAGCAAGGACTAATCAAGGGTCCACCAGGAACACCATGCGCACAAAAGACTAGCCTGGGTTGGATCGTCATGGGAGGAATAAACATGAAGATTAACAAGCTAGAAAGGTCCTTGACGGCTACGATACAAGAAGTGGACATAGAAGAATTACTAAAAAGCATATGGGAGATTGATACAAATACGAAAAGAAAACACACACAAAAGGAAAAGTTATGCGAAGAAATATATGAACAGACTCACAGAAGAAACACAGAAGGTAGATACATTGTTAAACTACCATTTAACACAGAAGAACCTAAATCATCAGAAGGTAACACAAGAGAGATAGCACTACGAAGATTTATACAATTAGAGAGAAAGCTTAATAAAAACGTGGAATTTAAAAATGACTATAAAAGGGTTATAGAAGATTACAAGGAACTTGGACACATCGAAGAAGTACCTGAAAAGGAAATAAAAAATAAATCGGTGTACTTACCTCATCATGCGGTGATCCGAAGTGAGAAGGAAACCACGAAGACTCGCGTTGTCTTTGATGCCTCTTGCAAGGGTGACAATGGCGTGTCACTAAACGACGAGCTTTTACTGGGGCCCATCCTTCAAGATGATTTGAGAAGTTTGCTGATCCGATGGCGTATGCACGCAGTTTGTTTTGTCGCCGACATCGAAAAGATGTATAGAATGATTTTAGTAGACAAAGCAGACACAGATTATCAGCGAATACTCTGGCGAAGTGATTCATTGGAGCCCATCAAAGACTACCGGTTACTAACTGTCACGTTTGGAACGGCCTCAGCTCCTTATCTGGCGGTGAAGACACTCATGCAGCTGGCTATAGACGAAGGTGGTAACTATCCTGAAGCCGCTAAAATTCTTACTGAAGACTTTTACGTCGACGACATGATGTCCGGCTGTGATGATTTAGAAAGGGCTATCAAAATAAGTCGAGACCTGAAGGAGTTACTAAATCGTGGTGGCTTTATTTTGAAGAAATGGTCATCAAATAACAAGAATTTTATGGAATCTATTAATCCACATGAAAGATCATCCAATGCTCATGTAGATTTAAAAATTGATGGAACTGTGAAAGCACTGGGTATACAGTGGAATTTAGGCAATGACCAATTTGAATACAGCCTGAATTTAAATTCTATCGGGAATGTGATCACCAAGAGAAATGTCCTTTCCGATATCCAGAAATTATTCGACCCTCTCGGTTGGATTTCACCATGCATAGTGTTGGCAAAAATGCTCATACAGAAACTCTGGCAAGAAAAGGTCAGTTGGGATGAGCCCTTGAACGCAACACTTACCAAGACTTGGACTACCATAAGATCGGATCTAGAATCTGTCAATGAAATTCATGTTGACAGATGGCTAGGTACATTCAGTTCAGACAAGGCCTCCATTGAAATTCATGGATTCAGTGACGCTTCAATTCAGGCGTACGCAGCTGTTGTGTACTGCCGTGTAAAGGGGCCAGATGGATGGAGGACATCGCTAATTGCATCTAAAACTAGAGTGGCACCTCTGAAGACAATCTCTTTGCCGAGACTTGAATTGTGCGGAGCCTTACTATTATCACGCTTGATTAAACAAGTCGGACAAGCTATGCGATTGCCATCTTCACAAGTTTATGCATGGACCGATTCATCGATCGTCATCTCCTGGTTATTTGGGGATGTAGGAAAATGGAAGCCATTTGTGGCAAACCGAGTGGTTGAAATTACAAGCAATGTTCATAACAGTCAATGGCACCATGTTCTTTCGCATGACAACCCTGCAGATATTGCTTCCAGAGGAATGTTATTAGCAAACCTTAAAAACTGCGACCTATGGTGGAATGGACCAGAATGGCTATCTGCAGAGAAGATACAGTTCACGAGACCAAACGTTATACCGACAGACATGGAAAGAAAGAAGGATAAAGTACACGTTTTGAACATTGTTGAGATTGAAGGCATAAAAAAATTAAGAGAACAAATCGAAGACTTTGAGACACTAACAGATTTATTAAGAACCATAACATTTTGCAAAAGATTTTTGAATTTCAGAAGATTAAAGGATACAATAAATAGTAGTTTGAAAACAGAAGAACTTGAAGAAGCTTTAAAAATATGTGTGAAGTTAGCTCAAAGAGAAGAATTTGCAGAAGAAATAGAAAACTTAAAGGGGAAGGGATACGTTAAAGGGTCAAGCAAAATAAAATCATTGAATCCTTATTTAGATGAGGATGGTATAATCAAGGTGGGCGGTCGGCTTAGAAACGCATCGGTAAATGACGACTGCAAGCACCCAATAATTTTAGGACGAACAACTAAATTGACCAAACTTATAATTGCAGAAGCGCATCAGAAGACCATGCACGGTGGGGTGCAATTGATGATGACATACTTAAACGCTAGATATTGGATACTGCGAGCAAAATCTTTAATAAAACAACATGCGCATAAATGTTTGATTTGCGCTAAGCATAACGCCAAGGTGAGAACACAAGTCATGGGTGACTTACCTGCTGTACGTGTGACACCAGCCCGACCATTCCTCAATTCTGGTGTAGACTTCGCTGGACCTTTTCAGATTTTAATGAACAGAGGTAGAGGAGCCAAGACCAACAAGTCATATGTGGCCATATTTATATGCATGGCCACAAAGGCCACGCACTTAGAACTCGTCGGTGACCTTACAACTGCTGCATTTATTGGTGCTTTCAAAAGATTTACGTCTCGTCGAGGTAAATGCGCTAACATCTGGAGTGACCAGGGAAGGAACTTTATTGGAGCAAATAAAGATCTCTACAATGCTTGGAAGGAAGCCAATTTGCAATTCGATAAGGAAATATCAGATTTATTAGCCAACGATGGAACGCAATGGCACTTCATTCCACCCTACTCGCCACACTTTGGAGGCTTATGGGAAGCAGGCGTAAAATCTATGAAGCACCACCTCAAAAGAATTCTAACCGCACACTTGACCTTTGAAGAAATGACCACCGTCCTATGTGAAATCGAAGCCTGTTTAAACTCAAGACCGTTAGTTCCCTTAGATAACGATACACATAACCCATTGACGCCAGGTCATTTCTTAATTGGAGAAGCTCCGATTATTGTTCCCAGTCCAAATTTGAAAGACCAGAAATTACACAATCTTGAACGATGGCAGTATACTCAAAAACTCCGTAATGACTTTTGGAAAAGGTGGCAGGGAGAGTATTTGTCGCGACTGCAACAAAGACCAAAGTGGCTTAAGCGCGGAGAAGAATTCAAGGTTGGCGACATTGTACTTATTAAACAAGAAAACCTGCCTCCGGGAAAATGGTCCCTAGGACGTATAGTTGAAAAACATCCCGGCCTAGATGGCATGACACGAGTGTACAGTGTAAAAAGCGGAGTTTCAATAACCCGACGATGTGTAACAAAACTTTGCGCATTACCAATTGATACTACTGTAACTTAGCTTTAAAATATTTTTGTAATTGTTAATGCATGCATCATACGCCCCCACAATAAAATTGTATTCCATTCAAGATTTAAATTCAATTTTGTTTGCCATTTCATTACCTAAGTATTTAATTTGTTTTGCAATTTGGAAAGGACTCATATAGTCCTTTGGTGGGCGGTTATGTTAGTTTCATTACTCATAATTCATCATACGTTCATTATTAAATCAGTCGCAAATAAACAGTTGAAGAAGACACTCGTATTTTTTGCATCCAAAACCTCACAGTTAAAAGTAAACCTTAATACTACGTACAACTTGGATTCTAGACTTCCTACACAAATTCTCATTGAAGTAGCATAATGAAGTGTACTCCAGAACCTGGTCACCGTATAATAAAACTTTTTTACTCTACACAAAAACGAATTAAATATTTCAATAGGATTGCGGCGAACGTATGTTAAAGTATAACTATGAATAGAATAAACTTTCTGAAAAGGTTTTTATATTACACGTTTTTATCTTTCGCTACGCGCCTGCGGCGTGATAAAGTGCTACGTATTCAAATCGCAGATAAAATTGCGGGTAAGAGATAATATTACTGAAGTTATTTCTGTTCTCTATTTCTTAGAAACAGTAGTTTATTGAAACCTTAGCGCGACTACATTATCCACCCTCCTTTATTTCCAGGTAGGTATCATGCATAAAGATGCATACCATCACATTTACAGACTAGCCGACCAGTCGATTAGTCGGTTGTAAAGAGCTGACCACCCGCACTAGGCCAGCGTAGTGGACGGCGGCCTACATCCCTCTCATGGTGGGAGGAGACCCGTAGCGGGTCATTAATGGGTTACTGACAAAGAGCTGACCGGCCCAGTCGGTGACTGTTTTGATTTTGATTACTCTCGCAAAGTTAAGTGTAATTCTTAATGACACTATCCACTATTTTCGGCTATATATAGATCTATGACACTTTCTACTAGTTTTATCTGCTACGCTGGGGCTACGAAAGGCGCTACGATTTCGTAGCCGTTAGAGACTACGCCGTTAATGTTACTACGAACATTCTACGTTCACATTTAGTATTCTACGTTTTACATTTAGTACTCTTTTTTTCATTTCTATAAAAATAAAGCTTTATTTTTATAGAAACGAAAAAAGAATTGCGGGCTACGTTATTATCTTCTCTTTATAGTTACTTTTATTTACGTTATAAAGGTTGTTTTATTTGCGGTATGCGTCCTCAACTCCTCTCGTTCCTAAGACCTTCGTTTTACATAGAACGGAGAGAGTGAAGCTTATTGTGACAATGATAGACCGCTTTTTATAGTCGCATAAAGGTAGGGCTTTAATAAAGTGCTATTTATTTTATTCACTAGACTTCTTTTATTTCAACTCTTCAACGTATACATTTTGAGAGGGAAAGGGGCCGTAAAGAGATAAGATGATTACGACATGATAAAATTTGTATACAGTGTATGGAATTACCTTTATTCATAAGTTGATATTCATATGTGTGTATGAAAAACAGGTTCAATGAACCGACGGTTTCATACGTTTTCTGTCGTATTTTACTTTTTGGAAGGCGAGATTACTTGGAGCCAAGAATATTTCTATGTCTATAATTTTATCGTCGGGCTGCCTATTCTTACGCTTAGCTTATTTCTACGCTTTATATAGGATTGGAGTATCTTTTGAGGGTTCCGTCCGCATTTTATCGGAGAAAATACAAAGGACATAGTAATTTTTTAAATTAAAATGGTAATCCTTTACTATTTGAATATCTTTTAGCTAATTTTTTAAAAAATTATAACACTAAAGAAATAACCTGTATCTATTTTTTTCAATTAATAAGAAAGCTTACGGTCAAAATCATTCGAGATAGATTGAGAAATAGACATGAAGAAAAAGACAACATCGGACTAGATTCCGTAGGATAAAAGTCTTAGGATTTAACAATTTAGAGTAACAGATTTTGAAGTGATACTTTACCTGGTGGAAAATAATAATTCTTAGCTTATCCTGATCCTTAAGCTTCGAGAGCGCAATTTTCCTCAATTTAGCCGCGTTATAAAACTTTACCGACGCTCCGTTAAACGTCCGCCGAACAGACGATTTTCCTCAGCTGTTACAACATAAATGATGAGTCGGTGTTTAATGATCTCGATGTAAAGGAGTTCTTTGTTTTCAATCTTTATGCCATGTACTTGTACTGAACTGAAGTTAGTTATCCTGACCTTAATACGGTTAGTTAAAATTAAAATAATAATGAGAAGAACTGATGTTTTCTCTGTTTAAGCCATTTTGACAGACTTTTACATTTGTAACAGTAGTAGTATTAGAAGTGATTAAGGTCGGTATCTTATATTGTGTAATACAATATTGCACATCGATAACAAGGGCATTAAATTAACAGATATTAAAGATATATATGTCGGAGAAGGATTCAAGCCAAGTTGATTACTGGCCATACAATGCGAGAATGTTTAGAACCTTATTTTGAACTTGTTTTAAAAAAAAAGAGTAATCTGTCAAATCTTGTTTGGAATGTCAATTTTGTTGTCAATAGATTTTTCTACGACGTCTTGTTGTTGTATTGTGAATTGTGATAGTTATTATTGTAATGTAATGGAATGTTTGCGAAATAGGCTGAAAGTATAGGATAACTCAGAGCGTGGTCGGTACACGTTCTAGTTCGCCATGTATTGTGTGGAGTTATTGGAGATTCGAGGGATTATGGGGTCGTGGTGGACCAGTTGTGAGTTAAGGTTCTGGTGGAGTAAGAACGGTGTCACGAACTCGCTGCTCTTTCTCAAGAGTTTGAGGCCATCCATGTAGATGTTAAACTAACTTGTACGTGTGTGAATATTGTGATACCTTGAATAAATAGTGTGTAAACCTGAAGTACTCGTACTTTGTTTGTGCTTGCATTATACCCAAAAGACGCCCACTGTTGAACACGTAACCACTAATGATGATGTCGAGTAGAATGGTCTTTCTCCGACATATAAGTAACTAAGAGTAATTATACTCTTTCAATTGTTAGAAATACTCTTTCAATTATTAGAAATACTCTTTCAATTATTAGAAATACTCTTTCAATTATTAGAAATACTCTTTCAATTATTAGAAATACTCTTTCAATTATTAGAAATACTCTTTCAATTATTAGAAATCAACTCCGTGTTACAATCTTAAGTAAGTATTTAAACAAAGCCCTCGTCATAGTTACATTAATTTTCGTTTACACACACACACACAGTTATCAAAGTGATCGGTCAAAACATAAAGAGGGTGTACTCATACTGTAATTTCGCGAATAACTTATGAACCAATTTACATGCAAATTTTCATTTATTAATTTCAGTGTGGAATATAATACAGGATCGGTGTTCACGCTATGTTTGCGCATGTTTCGTGGTATAATTGCCTGTTTTAGTTAAGGGTTTAGTTACACGATGTTCAATTTACATTTTGAGATCCGTAATTATGTATGCTGTGGATTATGTTCTAAAGTAGCATCTTTAGTTAAGATTTTTATTCAAAATAAAAAAACAAAAGAAAAAAACTAAATTTGTTTTTTTCTTTGTATAAAAAGACGAGGCAGATAGTAGGATGATCCACTTGATAGTAAGGCCCTAGTCCAACGAGCCGGCCTACTACGGTATGGTGGACTTCACATGCCTTTGAGAACATTACGGAAACTGATTATTTATTATACGCAATTATTATATTCACGCATTAATTTCCTCCGATGTTTTCCCTCACTACCTTCAGCGCTTTTTGTGAAACGCATATAATATACCTTTCAAAAGTCGATCCCAATGTCAACGGGATTAAAACCTGAACTCATGTACTACTATAAAAAATAGTATTTATCTTATCTTATTTATTGTCGCATCTATAGATCGTAGAAGTAGGCTCACATTAATCTTCCTGCCCATAAAACAAGTGGGCATGTTCAGTATAGGGTAGGTTCGGAAGGAATTCGTTGGGCGGGCGGTAAATTCACTGCGTAAGGTTAAGGTCGAAGGGAGGCCAATGTCGTGGAACGCCAATAGCCCATCAATGAATATTCCCCACGCGTTCCCGGAATAGTTTATTACGCCTTTCGCATATTTCTTCCTCGGTGGTTAAAGATGATTGCTCTTGTTCGGGCACTGTCATTAGTTACATTGGGTCGGGTCTGTCTCTTTTTATGTGCCAAAGTTTACTCATTAGCGGATTATTGGAATGCCTTACAATAGTTAAGTCACGTAATCATACACCTTCTTATTGATTACGGCCCATTTGTGTCCCACTGAGGCCTCCTCTTACAATGAGACGGATATATATTCGGGCTTGAAAAACGACAGTGACAGTGACTAAAACCTTGCCCCAATTGGCTTACATAACCGACCGACCGACCGACCAACATGACAAAATTTGAACACAGACAGGGCTCTGTACCTATGGCTGTCCTAATTGAAGTACGCTTTGACATGCGACAAAATGTATGCAATGACGAAAAAATATTGATGCCTGCCAACATCAAATTCGAACCCATCAAAAAAGGGCAGTTCTAAACAGGGCTATCACCGTCTCAAGTTGTAATAGTAAATTAATGTTAACTCACTAAAACTAATTTCAGGGCTCACGCAAAACCAGTGGCCGTGAAGGCAAAGTTTGACGAGACCAATCAATATTTAGCAAGTAAAGGACTTTGGGATTACCTGTGAATATTTGAGGGCCCTGTGCCAACGCGGTTAGTAAACATTCGACGCTACTTAGATTGTTTTAGCAACACGCGCTTACTTCGAGAACAGTGCGTAAACAGTAAAGATTTGAACATTATGATCAACTGGGAAAGTTTTAAGTAGTTTTCAGACGGGCCACCTGATGGTAAGTGGTCACCGTCGCCTACTGACACGTGCAACACCAGGGGGTCGCCAGTGCGTTGCCGGCTATGAAGGAGAGCTTTTTATGCCCTTCTTGAAGAACCCCATGTCATAGTCCTGTGGGAATACATCGGCCGGAAGACCGTTCCTAGTTTGCATGTACGAGGCAAGATCGTGGAACGCGGAATTTCATGGATTTTCATTTATGCTTTTCCAAAAACAATCTCTTAAAGGGGTAAATTACATAAATTTTGGTATTTATACTCTTCAATACATTTAAGTAGACACCTGTTTAAAGATTTTCTGATAATCATCTCATATAGGGTCTTTTTACGAGGACGACGTCGCTTGAAAAGGCGATATTAATAAGTGAAGCGAAAATTTTGGGTACAATTAAGAAATTAAGCACGTTAAAGTTTACATGAAAGAGAATGCACGAACTCCAATAATAATAATAATTATCTTTATTTTCATCAATACAATATTAATCACAAATAATATAATCAACATAACAAAATAAATTGGCTAGTATTAGGTTGCTGGTAAAGTCAAGCAGACCCTACACTAAGTTGGAAAAAAAAAATACTGAAAAACACTTATACATAAAACGCATTAAGAAATGCGTAATGCATGGAATTCATAAACACACGCCACGCACACTGCTCTAAGTTCGAGTACTTTTACGTGTCAAATTCATTTTTCAATAAATTATTATATTATGGCCGAATTTCGACTACATTTGGAGCTCTTAGTCTTCTTAGAATAGTTAATCAAAAAGAAAATCAAAAGTATATTCGCGAGCCATTAACAAATGCGATTGGCCTACTATGATTGATAATAGCGTATATCGTTCCAACTCCATCAACGGTCCAGTGTTCCCTAATCAATCAAATTCTGAGCTGATGGCATTCAATTAGCAAGCCCCTAGAGAGGTCATTGCAGCGTTATGTACTCCAACTCAGGGTAATGGTGCCGATGGACATGATATTAGTGGAACTGAGCGATTAATTACATACATACATACATACATAGTGGTTGCAAATAGTCGAATTTCAACGACAATTCATTATTTTAGGTTTCTCACAGGGGTGCGTAAGCGTAAATAGTGGTAGCCAGTGGCAATCAAATTCTGAACTGATGGCATTCAATTAGCAAGCCTCTAGAGGGATTAAGTCGACCTGAAGAAGACAGCGGGAAACCGTTGGATTCAGAGGGCCCAGGACCGGGCGGAGTGGCGACGCCCATATCCAGCAGGGGACAACCAAAGGCTGCAAGGAAGGAGTCACAAACGAAGATTTCAAAATATAAGTTGAAGTCATATTTGGATGTCAAAAGTCCTATTAAAAACTCTTTTGGGGCTTTTTAAGGACGACTTTAGATTGGGAGTCAGAACTCGCTACCATCCCCAGTTTATAACAACAAAATAGGCGTTTATCGTATTCCGCCCGTTATCTGAATCGCGGTGTTATTTCAAGCTGGTTCAGCCGTGTCAATATTTATCCAGCCTCCCCTTTCATCCGTGCGACTCAGCTGTAATCAAAATATTTTCTTTAAATACCAGCCCGAACAAGTGTACATAGTTATCGGCTTTCTCTGTGTGGCATTTTTATTAATTCGCTTTGGTGTTTTTGTAAAAAATAACATAGACAAAAGTTACCCCTTGTCCTTTGCGATTGCGATGACAATCGAAATATTTTCTTTAAATACCAGCCCGAACAAGTGTACATAGTTATCGGCTTTCTCTGTGTGGCATTTTTATTAATTCGCTTTGGTGTTTTTGTAAAAAATAACATAGACAAAAGTTACCCCTTGTCCTTTGCGATTGCGATGACAATCGAAATATTTTCTTTAAATACCAGCCTGTACCAAGTGTACATACTCGTAGTTATCGGCATTCAATTCTGTGTGGCGGTTTTATATTTTGTTTGTGTTTTTGGATATTAAAATTGCTTATGTATGTATTCTAAGCGGTCTATGGTGGTTTTTAAATCCAAACAAAAAATCATTTAAAAATAATTTTGCCCAGGAATGTTCTGCTTGGGAAATTCGGTCGCGAAATTCATTAATGAAAAAAATTAAATCAGTATTGTATCGTAAATTCTTTTAAATGGAATGTGGAAACGCGCGTCTAAACAAATAGAGTATGTGTACCAAAACCTGTGTCGAGAGTTTTTTCCTCCGGCTTTTTCTCTCTTTACCCAGCGATGGGTTATGTGCCGTGCCACCCAGCCGATGAGTTCGATTAGGTAAAATTACAACTAATTATAAAAATAATAAATGTAATATGCTAAACTGACAAATGAATTATTATACAAACTTGTCAATTAAATTATGTATTAGTTATATGTGTTCAATTGTAATAAATACTAACATTAGTTTTATTTTATTTTTAAATTTTATTTACTGCAATATAACTTCTTAATTTGCATACCTGAGAAGGTCAATATGGATTGATCGAAATGCCCTGTAAAACCAATAACTAACCCATATTCGTGCAAATAAATGATTTTCATTTCATTTTCATTTCATTTCATTTCATTTCATTTCATTTCATTTCTGCACAGTTAATGATGTTGGTAAGCGACTGTGCACCGCCCGAGATATTAACTTGCGCACGTACTCGTAACAAATGAACTCGCCCCAGGACTACATAGCGCGCGAGACATTATATTAATTTCTCTATTTATTTAATAGGACTTTGCCCGTGGATTTTATGACTTGGTCCAGTACCCTTAGTCTGAGTTTTAGCAGTTCCGAAACGAAACGCACACTACACAGCTTACCAGACGAAAATGCACAGTGTAATAACAAACAGAGGAAAAAAATTTTTAGAAGAGTAAAAAATTAATAAAGCGTTAGATAAATCATCACAAAAATTGCTTTATTTTTAATTAACACTCTTTCACTCTATACAAAAATTGGATTTTAAATTTTTAACTCCTCTAAAAATCTTTTACCTCTATTTGTTATTACACTTTGGACTCCTGTGTAGCAAGCTGTGTATGAATTACGTATCTATCCGAAACGAAACGCACAAACGTTTCGTTTCGGTATCGCTAAAACTCAGACTTAGGGTACAGATAGTTTGCGAGAAAGAGAAACAAACATCGAATCGAACCATCCATCCTCACAAACTTTCACATTAATAACATTTGTAGGGTGGCTTTGTGTTTTGTTTAAGTAAAGTGTCTTGGCAGAAGGGGCGCTACAGCTTTCCCGGACGACATAATATTGTATATTCTGCGGAGCATTTAGTATGCTCAAAAGCTTTATCTGACTAACTAGGTACTGAGTTCGGAACAGCTTGGAATTTTGCTAATGACGACGTGTGTAAGACACGTCTCTTTTTTAATAAGAAATCTGGCAAGCATACCTCCCCAGCCGAAACACAAGACATGAAGAACATGCTACTTTACGACGGGTTAAGAGGCTGGCGGTGAGGTTCCTCCCCGGACGAGCTACTATGGCTCTACCACGTAATAAAAAATCTTGTAATCTTGTTTGAGAATCACTCATGTTTTCAAAAATATCAAAATTTAACGTTTTGTTTTCTTCATGTTAAAGCACTATCTGTATGTATGTCATGTATATCTCGTTACCCCTCTATGTGGCTTCTCTAAAGTACTACTTTATGAAGGGGTTAAAATTGAATCGTCTAGTGATCCCTTACTCAGGGGTGCCTTACCTGCGATGCGAGGCACTGAGAAATAGTGTAGGTACGATATCTAAGGAGCTCTTACTGTGATTAGTGCATCTACATTGGCTCATGTGAGGAGGGCATTTATTTAATTTGTATTTTAATAACAGAAGCAATATACATACTATTTTAAATCAAAGTGCCAGTTTTGGGCTAAATTTTACACGCTTGTTATGAGTTAAATCTAACGGGTCTGTAAGAGGCAAATAGCAATTAAAGTGATTTTGTTTTTTGGAACGAAGTTCCTTATCGCGCGTTGTGTAAGGGGGCTAGACGGAAAAAAATCTTACGAAAAGTTGTCACGACACTTGTTGCTGTCATGACGTAAGTCATGACGTAAATGACAATGACTGAAGTTCATGACTACGTCAGTTACGTCATGAACTTCAGTTACGTCATGACAGCAAAAAGTGTCGTAAATTACATTGTCATTTACGTCATGAACTTCGTTCCTTCCGGGTGTCCCTTGTTTTTATTTCTAGCACTTTGGGATCTTCTTTTTAACGAGCACAGTATTTGTAGAATTTATTTCTAACCAAGCTTATGTGTGTTCTTGCTCTTAAACCTAGTTCATATTAGGCTAGTAAATAGTCGAAATTACTATACTATCTTAGGTACTTGACTAAATTTTAATTTTTCAAGACACGTGAATTTACGTAAATACTCGTTGTCAGTAACCCATTAATGACCCACTACAGGGTCGGGTCTCCTCTCACAATGAGAAAGATGTAGGCCTTAGTCCACCACGCTGGCCTAGTGCGGGTTGGTGGACTTCACATGCCTTTGAGAACTTTTTATTTTTTTCTGAACTCTCAGGCATGCAGGTTTCCTCACGATGTTTTCCTTCACCGTAACAGCAGGTAACTTTTTTACAAAGTCATTGGTGCGTGCCACTTGGATTCGAACCCGGACCCCTCGATTCGAGGTCGAATTCTAAGCCACTGGGCTATCACCGCTATCCAAATTTGGAATTTATTTGGAAAATACTCGTTACACCACTAAAATACTTGCCCAATGTATAGGGTACTCGGTTGTTACCATTACCGTAAGTAGCGGTTGAAATAGCAGTTACGAGTAATCCCCTAAGAAGTGCATTACGTGCGGCTCCGGGAAGTAATATATTCTGCAGGACTTCAGTGCTCTCGGAGGATTTGCATTCGCTTCGGCTGGCGCACTCACTGCATCTGTATAGCTTGTTCAGGTCAATTCAATTATTCCACTTTAAATTTCTTTTATGTTTGCTATTGGTCAGACACTTTTGTTAGACTATTTTATTTAAAAATGTTTTATTAAAATGTCCACGCTAATTATACTCGCTCCGTCAGGGGAAATTTATTCGCTCCTTTGCGGAAAATATTGTATTACAACATCCATCTTACTTAATTTATGTATAAAGTAGTTTGTTCAAAACTTTAAAAAATTGTTTGAAAACGTGACAGGATCATAAAATGTTTTATTAAAATGCACTCGCTAATTATACTCTCTTCTTCAGGGGAAATTAAGTAATATCTTAACCTACCTAATTTATGAATAAAATAGTATGTTCCAGCAAAACATAAAAAACTACGTGGCGACTTCAGCCAGAAGAGATTGTAGTTTTCTGCATCGCTGGCAAAATCGTATATATACAAAAGTCGGAGATGACACTTTGCCTTGCGGGAGATTACCAAACCTTAATAAACCGCAGCTACTCGTACGTCTGCGTAACTAGAGTTGCGTACATCTAACTAGATTCGTATCACCTCTTTAGTATTCGTGGAATGTAACTAAACTTATCCTTTAAATACGAAATCCAATTGAGCTATTTACAATAAGTTGCTCTATGAGCGTAATTAATTCAATTAACAAACGTTTCAGTACCCAAAACTAAATTTACCGTTTAAAACACGACGCTGAGGCTACGTTGAATTAGATTAATCCGGTGTAAAGCTGCTGATTTGGGAATATTAGGCGATCCAACGGAGTCTGGTTTGAACCGCTTCGCAGCAGTTTCGCGAGGAATCGGTTTAAACCGGCTCTTACCGGTATTAGCGGCCGCTGCGATTGGTGGGCTAATTTTATTAGGGTTTTGCCGTCGTTTTATGCGAAGGTTTGCTGAATGTAATATTAATTTTGATAAAGGAAGCTATATAAAGCACTTTACAGGACAGTCTTCCGTTTCCGGTCCTTCCTTATACTTATATATTATTATGTTCTGGACCTATAAAATCTTAATGGGTTCATAACTTTGCCTCAATAGCAAAAGATCATGACGTAAGTCATTTTCGAACTAAGATATGTCTATAATTTGCTACTATGATACCACAAGGAAAGTGCTCAAATCGTTCAATAACACATGTAATAAGACGTTCCCCGTGTCCAAATAGCGGTATCGCAAGTAAAAATTGCTCGTACGGCAACGTTATTGCCTACATTTTGTTGCGTGTCAGTGTCATGTTCAACTAGGACAGTACAGGGCCCTGTGTTTAATTTTTGTCTTGTTGGTTGTCGATCAGTCATGTCAGCCAAAAGGACAAGACCGTAAGGTAACAATATTTGTTTGAAATGTTATACGCAGCCAGTTTACACAGAAAATATGTAGTTGTCAACACGGGCGATGGGTCGCAGATCGCAATTTCCGACCCGGATGGCGCCATTAGCATCGGAAATGAACCGAATCAATCCGCCAATCTGCCACCAATCGACGCCCAAAATCGATCGAACTTTGTTTTGATGTTTCCATGTAGGCACAAAATTTGACGTTTCCGCGTTCGTATAATTGACGGTGTTGTATGAAGTTGGATCAAGCTCGGGGAGCTCAGAGGGCAATGGAGAAAGTTATCCTCCGTATTCCATTCCTTGGAATGCTATAATTGGTGCTTTACCGCGATTCCTAGGAATGTGTAAATATGGCTGCCGCCAATATGTTTTTTTTCACTCGTGCCTTATTACTCTAAAACCAATGTATTAGGCTTAACCCTGTCAGTACTGGGTTGGGATTTGTTTATCGACGTATCGCCTGCGAATATACGAGTATCTACCCACACGGTAGGATTGGGCGAAGAGATATTACGTGATGTGTTGCTTATGTGTCCTTGTTGAGAATTTACTGGTGTCTTTCAGGAGCTGTGTTTATACTAAAATCATTTATATGACGATTTTATTTTTATTCAGACGGTCAAGTATCTAAACACAAAAATATATATTTATCCGCTATACCAACTTGTAAGAGGAACAAGCAAACGCGGTTATAAGTTACCTGCAGCCTCCTTTATGAATATGGCTGTCATATATTTGCGTATTAAAAGAATTTTTCCAGTCAGGCTGATAGTTAAATAGATTAGCGCGTTCAAACAAACTCTGCCTCGAACATAAACTTACGCAGTTTCATATAGTAATTGTATCGAACTACCATTAGTAAGGGGTGACGTCAAGACCTACTAATGACTGACCTTTACTGTACGACTGTTTTGACGACAGTGTTCGTGCTCACGGCAGTCATCAGCTTTATTACATTAGTAACGATTATATCTGCCAAATACACAAAAAAGCCTTAGCGAAAAGTCGAGAAGCCTACTTAAAATTATGTTTTGTCCCAAAAACACAGTAATTTGACACCGCACATAGGGAATGCTTACGTATTGTAGTAAATCTGTCGCCGGTACATGTGTATTGACGCGTAAGCCGATTTCCCTAAGCCTCTGACGGTCACATGTTACACTAACAATAAGAAAACTGTATGTTACAACGGCTCCGTACTTCTATTCTTTGTAAAAATGTTTTGAGTTTGTCCTTATAGTCTCCTTGACAAGATCTGAATAGAGTTCCTAGTCTATTTTTACCGACTTCAAAAAAGGAGGTTATCAATTCGACACGTATGTATGTAATATTCTCAGAACTGCTCAATTGTTACATAATTATGTTGGTCTATTATTTCCAAGTTCTAACAATAGGTACTGGGCTTGAAGGTTGCGACTTCTATGACTTTTTAAGTACTGCCTCATGTCAGTACCCATTAATGACCCACGACAGGGTCGGATCTCCTCTCACAATGAGAAGGATGTAGGCCTTAGTCCACCACGCTGGCCTACTGCGGGTTAGTGGACTTCGCATGCCTTTGAGAACATTTTTTTTGTGAACTCTCAGGCATGCAGGTTTCCTCACGATGTTTTCCTTCACCGTAACAGCAGGTGATATTTAATTTCATAAATCGCACATAACTTTTATTACAAGGTCATTGGTGCGTGCCACTGGGATTCGAACCCGGATCCCTCGATTCGAGGTCGAATTCTAAGCCACTGGGCTATCACCGCTGCAAGTACTGCCTCACCTTCAGTTAATTGTAATGTTTGTTCTTTATTAACGCGTGTTTTTTTTTTTCAGGTAAGCCATTGCTGTACGGCCAATCACACTCATTGGAAAACAAAAGATCCCCTGGTTTGAAGTAAGTATTTTATGCTAGCTACAGGTATAATGAGCCAGATGTTCTTAATATTGCCCTGAGGACCTTTTTAAATGTCTAAAGGAGTTTTCTATAACGGGTCTATCACTGAAATATTAGTTCCTAATAGTTCACCCTCTATTTGTATATGTGTGACCACAATTTTTGATGAAATCTTTTAAATTAAAACATATTTGTTTAGGAAAATTCAGCGAGTTTTTATATTTATTTGCAGAAAGACCTTTATGAAAACAATGCCGACGGAAGGGTATTTATGAATCGGACCGAAAGGTAGCATCAGTGCTTCCGTCGTAGGAAATGAACCGGATGTCGTGTGACGGCACACTGGTGACGTCATCAGCTGACTACCAAACATAATGCTAATAAAAATAATGCTAATTGATTAATTTCGAATAAACATTTCACAAATGAAATAATAAATGTTATTGAGTGTTTTAGTAATTATTTTATAACTGTAGTAGGTACTTTGTTGTGAGCATGACGCTATCGTCGAAGTATAAGTAAAGTTAACGGGTGCCATTAGTATGAAAAGATGTCAGACGTATGACATACTAACGTTTTCCGTACGAATACTTTGCGCCTCGTCTGAGCCCCCTTTTTTAATTTTCTCCCAATTTTTTTTAAACTACATTTAAAATTTTTTTAACTGCATCTTAATGTCAGACTGTTCAAAACAATGCCAACAGAAATCTAGCAGAAAGCGAAAGGTAGCAGTGCTTCCGGCGGGAAATTAACCGGAAGCCGTGCGACGTGCTGTTTCAGTGATGACGTCACGACGCGATAAAACCTGAATGAGAATTTTTAAATCGAATAGTGTCAAATACAGTAGGTAAAGTCCTAATATAAACTAACTTTGCTCGTGGCTTCGATTTCGGAGGACTCCGGTTGTTGCCGAAAAGAATGCCTTTGAAAACATTATAATGAACGATGTTACTGCAAGTGACATTTTTTTAAACGCAAGTAAGTTAGAAGAGTTAGTGCAGTATTATTAGAAAATAGGTATTTTTTTGTAAAAAAAATATATTTAAAATACAAATCAAATGAAATGGAAGTAAAGGGGAAAAAAAGATATCTACTCGTATGCAATCTCCATAAAGATTTCAATATGGCGCGGGGCTACGGAATACTCGCGAACTAGTAGGTACGTTCAAACAGAGAAATAAATCCACGCACGGAATTCATCCCATATGTTTCTTTAGGGAATTGTTACATTGGAGTTTTTATGGAAAGCTCAAAAATAATTTAGATGTTTACTAGATTGTGCCCGCGGCTTCGCCCGCGTGGATTTTAGAACTTGGTGCAGAGAAGGATAAAAAGTATTCTATATGTAAATCCAGGTTATGATCTATCTCTGCACCAAATTTGATCCAAATCTGTTCAGCCGTCTTTGCGCAAAAGAGCAACAAACAACAAAATCTACTCGTACTACATATTTTCTTTTCAGAAAATTAATCTAGGATTGCAGCAACCAGTATATAATTATGTACAAGGATTTTTTTTCTTAAACATAAATACAATTATGATCATGCCTTTACAAAACACAAGGTATGTATTGGGGGATTCAGAAAAATATTTGTACGGAATGACACCAATGTTCCGCGCCAGCCAGCGGGATAATATATTCCTTGTCGCGATGTGTATCGGGATTGGGACCGCTGAATTATGTATGATGTCTCGGACGATCGAGTCGTATGGACTGTATCGAAAACTCCATTATTCCGAAACACTATGCGAAGTTTTATTGCTGTTTTTTATGATGTCGAATCTGTAAATGGACGTACCGCCTGATGTAATAGGATCTCTCCAGCCGAGTTTTTAGAGTTTTAGCGCCTGATTTTCGTAATACACGTTTACGACAGAAAAACTGGATGCGAAGAGCGGAAGATTTGCGAGAGTGGGAGAGGTCTATGTCTAGCAGTGGACGAATTAAGTTCGAGCTATGAATGAGCTAACGTTTCTCCGTAACGACACCAGACAACATAGGAAAACAACGCTACGCTATAGAAGGAGACGGAAAATGTGATGTTAATAATAATTATTAGCACTTGAGAGAACATAGCTATGTTGAAATCACAGATACACCCCTTGTCCTAGTTACCCAGTCATTCGACGACAAAATTCACAGTATTGTCAGATAGATATATGTATATAAAAATGTATCAATATGATAAAATGGGATCAGATAATATGCCTTGTCGCAACGTGATCGGGTCCTGAATTATGTATTACTATTCGGACGATCGACTCCGTGCAAACAAGGGAATGGTAAAAGTTTCATCAAAATAAGTTCAGTAGTTTTCGTGATACTCAAAACTAAAAATTACGAAAAAAATTAAACTGACATCAAAAAAGCATGAAACAAAATTTGTTACATACTTTAGGCAACGTTTTTGATGTTGGTGTATTTTGTATCAAGTATTTTGTTTCCATTGAATTTTGGCACCAATCACAAAAAAAGTAAGCCTTAAAAAAGTATGTAACAAATTTTATTTCATGCTTTTTTGATGTCGATTTAATTTTTTTATTATTATTTTTTTGTTATTAGCCACCACCGATTAGCCGCTTGGGTATCCCGCTGATATCTTGTCGTTTCTCAGAGAAGTGAGTATCTATATCTATCAACTAGTATAAACTGTAGCGCAACAGATGAGAACGCCGGCACGTGCGACCTTTCACCTTTCTGTGACAATTCCCTAATGGACCATCGGATCGCAGATGTAAATGTTAAACCGATAAAAAAGGCAGAGTTGGTAGAACCATTGTTGTTTACTGTCGCTCTCGTAATTCGTGATTAGAGTGAACTGAGTTTTCTGTGTACAGTATATTGTGTTCAGAGTTTTGGCATTTTTCGGCAACCTAACCATTCCAAAATTTTAGTGCCGGATAGTCAAAATTTAGTCAACATTGTTAATTATCTCGAGTTGAGATGAAACCTTACAAGATAAGGTTTTGAATTTAGTTTTAGTGTAGATTTAGTTACAGTGACCATTTCATAATTCAATTAAAAAATACTTCTAATAACTACTACTACTAATAATAATGATTTTAATACATATTTTAATCGTTCATTATGTATGTATAGAATTTGTACCTCACAATAATAAAAGTTTCGAAATTTTGAATCAATGTAAACGAGAAATAAAGTTGATTAATATTAATTTGCACAATTGATAAAACGTGCTAAGTTTTATCTGTAGCAAAATTTCTATTTGCCACGCTTAAATAAAAGAATCTCTCAAGATACAAAATTACAGCGCAGTATAAAAGCTGTTCTGTTATTTTAAGCTCTACATTTCTTCGTAGAGTACACGTTGCTACGAGAGTGCTACGTGCTACGGCGTAGGAGAAAGTTTTTTGTCAACAAAACGTTGATTGTTTCTTGTATTCCTTTTTTCGTGAAACCGTAAGTCTTTTGTGGTTTCATAAGATGTGTTCTCTGAAACTGAAATTGTTTTTACGTACAAAATGTATAGTTTTGTTGCGAAACATTGTGGGGTGGGTACCGAATGCCCAGAGGTCGAGCTCTTGACCCAAAAACCTTGTTTCGACGTGGATTGTTGTTTCATTGTACAATCATTTCAAACTTTATGCCAGTAAACGCAAAATATGTCTGGAAAATATCTCTCCATTTCGTTATTTCCATTTTTGTTGGATTGGTTATTTGAAGGGTTACAGTGGTATGAAAGATTTTTATTTAGAGAAGACTTTTAAAGTGTGTTATTTATTTAGAATAGAAAGCTTGTAATATCTGTTGCATTTTTGTACGTATAATAAATAAATAATAACAATAAATATTGTGGGACAACTCACACATGGCTTTCTGATCCCAAAGTAAGCTGTGAGCTAGTGTTATGTTTTATAGAAGTAGCTATACTTTAATAGCATTTTTAATAGTAATTGATTAGCAAACATACAAGCTCACCTATTAATGACCTACTACAAGGTCGGGTCTCCTTTCACAATATGACGGATAAGCGTTAGTCCACCAAGCTGGCCTTCTGCAGGTTGGTGGAATTATTGGTTGGCAGGCCATCTAATGCTAAGCAACGATAACGAGGACGAGCTACTATGGCTCAACTACCTAAAATTAATTTGCATCAATTACGACTCAAGTGGCGCAGTGTTTAAGAAACCGGTGCGCTGCGCGGAGGGTCCTGAGTTCGATTCCCAGCAGAGCAGAGATTTGAATGATGAATTTGAATTTCTGTTTCTGATCTGGGTGTGTTGTATTCTTGTCTTGTGTGTGTCCATGGCGCCCACGACCCAGGGAGTCCTTGTGTGGGGCTATGAGTGTGAAGCGTTATTTATTTATTTATTACTTCCGTATTTCATGGAAGTTTTACAAACTACATTTAGAAACGTTATTTTATTTCTCCTACAATGTGATTGCTAGTTTTGCGTTAGAAAAGAAAGCCAATATAAACGAGGCAATCTAGTTGGCTCAGAAAGGCTCAGGTGTGTATAGCTTATTGGCAAAAACGTTTGTTTTCGCTCGTACGCTACGTAATGCGTTAGTTGTTCAATGGAAGCTAGCGTGCTAGAATGTTGCCATTTCCTGTCCGTTAAATATACACAATAGTTATACAATGGTTATGAGTCACATGTGACTCATGGGACAGCGAAGTGGTTAACGTGATTATGGCATCATCATCATCTCTCCATCAGGTTGCCTGTTTGCCTGGCTTTACATAGTTCTCTTTTTGATAATTATCAAAAGAATATTTCTTAGTGGTTATTGAAGTCACTCTTAACATTATTGATAAGTTACAAATATTTCATTTTCTAATCTTACAAATTAGTGGGGATATTTTGGGCAATTGAAAGTTTTCTACATAGTTTTTAGCATATACACAGTTTTACTTTAGGACGGAGTTGCCAGCCCTGGCCACCAGACGATGTCATCGAACTCACAGGCGCATTAGCAATTTGCAGCGGTTATACTTTTCCATAGTAATATAACACAATCTTAAAGACTTGCATCAAAGTAGAATATAAGGCCTTTTCAAAGAAAAGATATCGGTTTTAGTGAGAAAATCCAGACGATCGCACGTGACTCAGGTAAGGCATTTGTAAGGGTGATTGAGAATAAAGAAATTTGCTCTCCGTAATGCTACGTAACGTGTTCCTTTATCTGAAACTTGTATAAAAACGCCCTTATTTGCACACTATCGTTGGACAATACACGACTTATGCTATAGTAAAAGTGTCTGTATAAATCTAAACGTTACAAAGAAATCCGTTGTGAGGCAATTTACTTGGCTAGTAGAGGCTCAGGTGCGATGTCATATAATGATAAATGTACCTTTATCCCTGCTCGTAATAGTTCCATGTAATGCTTTGTCGTAATAGTTATCGAAGTCGCGCGCATAGCCCCGCTGCTTGAGTAGATCGCAAGCGATTCAAAACGTTAAGCAACATCGGGCGCGGTCAGTACCTGGATGGGTGACCGCTAGTCGAATTAAATGCGCGCTTCCGTGCTTCAGAGGGCAGCCGTCGGTCCCGGTCGTTGTCGATAAGATAGCAGTGGTTAAACCTTGTCGGAGTAATTCGTAATATAGAAAAAGTTACTTTTGTGTTACAATGAAATCTGGTGTTATTGGAAAAGTGGATTGCTTAGCGCGGCTCAGGTGATCGTGTATGGCGACTGACTACAAAGGAAATTGTGTGCTCCTTTCTAGGAAAGAATTTGGAAAACGCTAAATTGATCCCTATCAGACTACGTTATATGGCTCATATTGCTGTACCAATGAGCTGTAACTACCAATTAAAATAGACACCTGGGCCAATTCTACACCATTTTTACAGAGGGGAAATCTTCTAGAACAGGCCATATGTCTCGGAGAAACATGAGTTACGTAGGATTCTTACCTACTACAACCCTCTCCTAGGTCCTTCATTTAGAGTACCAATGTGAAAATATTATTCCACAATTGCTTGTAATGTGCTTGCATTTTTACATTAAAAATTACCTAGCTATTCTACAACCAATAGACTACTCATTCTATTGGTTGTAGAATTGCTAATTTATAAGCCTTGAATATTAAACTCGTAACAAAGAATCGTGAGCATATAGACATAACCTTATTCCGAACCGAATAATGGCTTATAGACTTATAGTTTAGATACAATAAGTTCCAATAAGAACGCTGGTAATCACTGGATTATGAATTTAATATGGCTTTCATGGCCCACTGATGGTCTCTCTTCACAACAGGGGAAGGCCTGGATCATACTCCGCCACGGTGTTCCAACTTCTGCTTTTATGACTGACATTGTTGGTAATATTTAAAAACTTTACAATTCTTCTCACAAAGGAGAAACTAGTTCAAAAGCCTTGAATATCAAGCTCATAACAAAGAATCCTGACTATTCCGGATTCCTGTATAGAGCTTAGAGCATGAGGCGGCTCTATACAGGAGGTGTGAGCGTATAGACATAGCCTAATTCCGAGCTGAATGGCTAATAGACGCGATTGGTGCGCGCTCAGCGGCTCGGAAGCTCCAATATGAACCGGTGGTTATGAATTCACATTATCTCGTATTAATACGCGAGCTTTCCTCGTGGCTCTGTTTGAAATACATATATTTGAATAAAAAGTTGTTTTATAGTATTCAATGGTTCTACTTTCTCATGACTAAAAAAAAACAGTATATCGATAATGACATGTCGGCCATGCACGAAGAAGCTTATATCCCACCAGACTTTTCTCGCGGCTTCGTCCGCGTAGATTTTGGAACTTTTTCCAGAACTACGTGCAAATTTCATCCAAATTAGTTCAGCCGTTTTTGCGGGAAAGAGTAACCCATCCTCACAAATTTTAACATTTATAATATGAGTAGGATGTACTTGTAAAAGTACATGATAGAATCCGATGGTGTTGGAGCTATTACGAAGGACAAAAGCCCCGACGTTTTTGTGGGAAGAAGGCTAATATTGACATTGAGGGCGGCGCTCATCTACTCTCAATTTATGTTTGAACTACCTTTTGTCTCTGACTTCGAAACGGCGTTTAAGAACAAATTGATTCTATAGTGCGCTAGAAACGAATAAGGATTTATTTATTTAAGTGCGCTAGAAACCATTAAAGATTTATTTATTTTAGTGCGTTAGAAGCCAGTAAAAATAGTACGTTAGTACGTAGTAAGTTACTACCAGTACGTAGTATTTGTTTTTGAAAATATAATCGATTAAGTTTGCAAGGTATCCTTTCTACATCGTTTTAACTAAAGGTACAAATATTTACGGTTAAAATTATTTATGAAAAGGGAAGTTTTAGGATCACCAGTGTTATCGAATTATTGGAACAAGTGATCTAAAAATTAATTGTAATTCTCTGCTAATTTGTATTACCCTGTATGACACAAATTTATAAATAGCCACCGTTGCTTTGATTCCGCTCAGTGGGCCGGAACGCGCTGTTCCACAGAGCGTCGCTGGATCCATTTTGGCGCGAATGTGGATTGTAGCTCCGTAGTAAACTGTTTGGGGATTAATAGTAAATATATCAATACTATTAATTAAGACTTTAGTTTCGATGTTTCGCAAAAAATAACCAAAATTAGCCCTTTCATATTTTTGGAAATACTTGTTATCCTTTTGGAAGTAATTAATAGAAAACAAAACCATTTAGTTTGGTTAGAAATAAAAATAAGATAGAAAAGGGTAAAAAGAAAATATAAACATCCAACAAAAAGAAACTTACAAAGATTTGTATGTTTTACAAATGTAGTTGTCGTACGAACAACTTTTTTATTAGTCTAACTACTATTTTACTACTATTTAACAACTATTTTACTGTCCGAATTTGTTACCAATGATAACAGAAACAATTCGCTATAAAAACGCTCATATATTCGGAACATTGATATCGAAAAATATCACGTCCATAAAATACCTAGAGCCTAACGCCGATCTGAATCCATAAAGCCTGTATCGTGGAATTGGATGCTCCCTAAAGAAATTTCCCTATAGACTCCTAGTTTTACTACATTGGACTATTAAACTTGATATCTGCCATAGATTTAGTAGTGTACTTATAGAAATGACACAATAAATCTTTGAAAGCTTGGCAAAAAATATGGATATTTTTTGTTAAGCCTCTTGTGCTGTATAAAATATAAAAAAAGTATTTCTAATGATTATATTTTTTTCTTTTCTTTGCTATTTCGAATTATATCGAATTTATGTCTGTCTTGATGGACCAAAATGTAATCAAGCCATATCGCTATAGCCACAATGCCTTTTAATCAATTAGTTCGCATGAACGTCGATTGTTTACAGAGGCGGTTTTCCTATAAAAGGCTTTCCGTGTTAATCCTGAGCGTGATAATGCAATTTGAGGACCAATTTCAGGATCCCGCAGGATTTGCGCCGAGCGCGGGTGACTGGCGGTCTGGCGGAGTGCTGGTATTACCTAAGGTTTACCGCTGATATAAGGGGCGTTATTGTAGGCTCACACATACGAGTATGTCATACTGAAGTTACTTTAAGATCAACCTTTTTTATTTCTGCAAAATCTTGCTACCAACTTTTTCTATGTTATTGTATGTATTGCTTTTTTAATGGATGGATACGAAGAGCAGGAAAACAGGCAGCATGCCACCTGTGCCTCGAACTTGAACACTATCTTCAAAGTACACTATCTTCGTACGGTAAACCTCAGTCATTGGTACAAGAAAGAGATAACATCTGTCTTTCCATACTAATGGTACACCTTAAGTATACGAACTTTGACAATCGCGCTCATACTAGGGGCATCGATGGTAAGTGGTCACCGTCGTCTATTGACACGAGTACTCATGGTAAGTGGTCATTATTGACACGCGCATGCTATTTATAATGTAGGCGGATAATAATAGATTTCTTGAACGCAGTCAATCGTTACACAACCGAAGGCAACACCGGGGCCACTACTAACAGGATGAACGGCTTCGGAAGCCACCCAACTATTCGGTCTGATGTCGGTAAGTCGGCTGGCAGTTAGTACGTGGCCCTTGCGTAACAGTCGTACTAGTGATTTGTGGGGAAATTGAATTTAGGTGGTAAAGTTCACAGATTATAGCGCACGTTTTTTCCTTTTGTCTGCCCTGACTTTTGCGTCGAACGGATCAATGCCTAGAATTTGGCCTATAGAGCGGCGATTACCTAGTGGCTAAAAATTATTAAGGCTTACTCGAAGAGTTCAGGTTTGAACCTCAGTAGCGCTACCTACAAACACAATTGGGAGGGCGTCATCGCCGAAGTTACCGAGATTATTAGCGCTTTGAGTCTGCTTTATGTTGCATGAAGATTTCAATCAATAAACAAAGTTTTCATGAATTTTTAACCCTCCTTGTCACAGCAACATTTGTGAGACTATCCTTTGTGTGACAGTACATTTTATTATCTAGACATCATACTTCTCGTTGTGACCCGTCCCTGCAGTGAACATTAACGGGTTACAGACCTAGAAATCTATTAATATCTACAGACATTTCGTGAAAAATGAAATCAAATCCAATCAAATTGCGATTTTCGGAAATTTTGAAAGCATACAATATCACACTTCTTTTGACCCCCTCCCCTACCCCTTTATGGTGACGTAATTCATGGTGTGTGGTGACCGTTTACCACGCTTATTTTTTCCCACGTATTGTGAGGAGACGTGAGCTTAAAAAAAATGAGCATAAAATAAAAGTTAATTCTATAATCACACTAAGCTTCGGGCATTGAGTCGTGGTTGACACTCTCGGGGGATTAGTGATTGAACTGCTGCAGCGAGGAATTAGATTGATTATGGAATAATCCGAGGTCGTATTGATACGATAAGAGTGTTAGCTGCTAGGCCAAGGCACGACCTTTAATGTGTTATTGGCTGAAAGGTATTTTTGTGAAGGGCTTATATGAAAGGCTGTATTTTGTGCTAATGCCGCTGTTTATAATATCCCGCTATGAGTTCAGTTAGTCGTATGTCACTGAGTATTTCAATGAAATGGGTCACGTCAAGTCAACGGAGGCGTTCTCAGTACTTCTCAGACTCCGGTCTCTGAGAGAATGGACTCCGTCCTACTTAAGGTGGGATCAAGGTGAATGAGAAATTAAGCTCCTTTTGTCTGTCAGGTTGCTCAAGCAATGAACCTGAATTGTTTTTGTTTCCTCCTTAATTTATACTCAGTACCTTGGGAAATCTAATCATCTCATAAATTTTCATTCGAACATTGTTTTTTATGAGACCAAAAAATTGGCAGTCGAGCCAACTGATGCTAAACAAGTTACCTTTGATTGTTTATTTATGGTTCACTTTTCACTTCTCATCATTATTGACACGCCGAAAAGTTTAGGCCTCGACGAAGACTTATTTTTACGCCCTCTTTGAATTTTTATATACTGTTACGAACTGCAATGGTATCAGGCCGTAAGCTTAATCTGAAACAGTTTTCAATTCACATATTGTACGTAGAGCATTGTTTATTTTAGTACCATTATGTTTGTTCAAGTTGCGAAATAAACTTATGCGAGCGTATACAGCGCTTAAAGCTTAAATGAACGTAAATTACGCCTTTAAATTCTAGCCGAGATTACTGCTACTTATAGCGAAAGCAGCTTGCGCTAGCTTTGAGAATTTAATATGAGCCGGTTTTCAATTTTAACGCTACTCTTTAGCTATTTTTGATTTCAGTTAACAGGAGATGCTTATCAAGAATATTGCAAATATAGCCAGCGAAGCAGAACGTTTGGGTGTGAAACATATTGAACATTGGTGCGTGATTTTTGTGGTTAAAACCACAATACGACGAATTTTATTATAATAATAGAAAGAGAAGTCTAAATTTAGTTGCCCGGGCTGCCCTTATTGCTTTAATTTCTTGCGGATATTTCCTTGTGTTTCGGCTCTGGGTTCCTGCTTTTCGACGAATTGGCAAGACCGCAGATACCTCCTCAAACAGAATGACAAAAATTCAATAAAAGCAATTGGCATTTAACAGAAAAAATGCTAAGAAAGCGAACCAAACGATCGAATCGGTTGAGTTGACAAATTGTTTCACTTACCGTGGACGGAGTAGAGAGAATCGATCTCAATTTGTCCACGTCCGCTGCACCGAGAGTGCCACGGAGAGACAAATTTCCCACTTTTATCTTTTATGATTTTCCATTACCAAAGTTTCAGCTATGACATTTTCTGATATCTTTTGAGCAGTGACGGATAAGCGAACCCAAAACATGGTTTGAGTTATAAAATTAGTGCCGTGATCGTAGACACTATCATTAACGTACGTTAAAATTGTAATTGTAACGGTGAAAGAAAATACCGTGAAGCAACCTGCATAGACATAATGTTCACGTAAGCATGTGAAGTCCACAAACCCGCATTAAGTCATGGGCGGATTAAGACCTACATCATTCTCATCATGAGAGGAGTCACTAATGGATTACAAACAGTATTATGTTAGCGCAACAGTAATTATCCCGTTGTTCCTGGGGCCTAAACTCCGAAAACCTTGAAGTATATTTTACGCTAAACATAAAAAACCCTTTGTAAAGTCAATCCAATGTATAAACGCAATACATCTAGTTACAAATTGGCCAACAGCCGTTAATAGCAAACGCACACCGCATAAAGTCGCAGGACCGCGATCCCGACTTTACGACTGGCACACACCGCGCTTGTTCGAGTCTCGTAAACAGGGAACGACGATGAAGAGGACTGAAGTAATGAGAGCATTTTATGGTCTTAGTTTAGTTCGAGTAGGTATGGATGATGTATGGTATGTATATGTATATCAGATTTTGGAGGTACCCATCTGTGACGGTAGGTTTAACGAGTAAGTAAACACTTTTTATAATCCGAAGAACGGATCTTTCTATTTTTGGTACAGCGGTCTGTTTTCTTCTCATGTGTATTTATGGGCCCTACGATAAAAGAACCTTAGGTGGTAAAATGTTCGTGAATAGTTATAATAGTAGTAATAAGTTATAATAGTTTACAGAGTGAAAACTGTTACTTAATTGAAGTTCTTCATCTATCCTTTTTCTCAAAGGGAGATTTTATGTCCGATGGATATGTGTGCAATTGTGTACATGTGTTTTTCGACCGATTTCTCCCCCATTTGTGCTCTTCCCCCAATCAATTTTTTAAAAATATTTTGTTTGATTGCGTTTCGTTTTCATATGTTCCCATTTACCGCGAAACCGCTGAAGTTTTGCCACCGTTGTAATACGGGCGAAACATTGAAGCATTTCGCGATTTCGCGCGCATTTCCACCAGCGTTAATAGTGAAGTGAAGTACGCTTTACTAAAGAGGTCCTAGAGATGAAAATTTAAGACAAGAGGTTCTTTAAAAAGGATGTAAAAAAATTCTCCTTTAAACCCGACAAGCCACTGGCGACTCCTCTGGTGCTCTTGTGACAATAATCCTCAGTTTCCACTAACGATCAAGCGGGTTGTACCTACGCTTCTTTGCCTAGACTTAAAACAAATTACTTTTGTTTCGATAACCGCGAAAAGTTTGTAATAAACTTCATTTCACTAAACGATATTACAAAAGAAATTATGTTCTTACAATTCCCCAGGCAGCCTTGATAGGCTATAAAATATTAAATAACAAGAAGCCTTCAATCAGGGGTATTGAAGGTTTCCAAAGGTTGGATCTCTTAGAATTAATATCGCTTTAATATGGAAACGCGAGCATGCATAATGCGGTCACTTCGATGAGGTCATCACATTATATTGGGGTTCGTTTACGAGGCCTTATGGAACCTGTTGAGTGACCGGAGGTAACACAGGTTTATTTCTTTTTAAAATAAGAACTATATAGGTTTTAAAGGCAAACAAAATGTTTGTTTAGAGAGATTTTCGGTTCAATTATTCCCACCCGTCGTAGGTTTCCACTCTGTACCTCCGGAGCCTAACTTCAAATCAGTCTATTAACTGAATTCTAACAGATAGCTCTATAGTGATTTTTAGAGCCATAGAATTTCCAAAGTGCGAACTCGCCTCGTTTCTCCGTAATTTGCAAGGCGAGCGATACTGCAGTGTCTCAAAGGAACGCCCGTCCGGCTTCCGAAGCGATTCGTATCATTGAATTGCTTAAGTTTAAACTGTGGAGAATTTCCATCCCTAGAACCTTCTTTAGTAAAGACGAAATGGTTTTAGATATTATGCTGACATTGCCCAATGCTCAGGTCGTTAAGTACAGCTGACGTGGTAGCGCAGAGCCGAGTATGCTTGTTTAATGCTTATATGAATAAAGAATGAAGAGTTATATATTTGCCGTTGCATTCTGTACTTTCAAAGAGACTGGGTTTTAAGTGCATTTTGCTTGAGGTAGTGTATTTTGCTAGTTTTACAATAACAGACTTAAAAATGACCTTATAAATATGACCTTACGAATAAAATTAATAGGTACATATGTAGAAACTTTAAGCAACTCTTCAGAAAAAGGTCTCAACTTCAACAGCTTTGTAGCACACTTTGAGTCAAGACGAAATGACTTAAGTGAGGTACAATTTTAACCCCTTATATATAGGTTTTCAGGTAAACATCACTTTAATTTTGTTGTAAGATATTAAAATTTGGTACTTTGGGCGACAACATAGTAGCTACTACTTAATGTTATAGGTATATACAGTATTAGCTATTGTAATATTATCTAATTAAAATATTTTGTTACTTCATCATCTTAATTCTAACTTAAGATGTTAATGCCCTACTGGATGTTATCTGAACGCTATACCTATATTACCTATGTGTGGTTGTAAATTGAGGAGCATACCTTCATGTTAATATACGTATATCAGGAATTCAATATTGGAAAGGCCCTCACACATACCTGTCGACTATACACGTTGTTACGGACTTATAAGTTTTGGGGTTAAAGAATATCTACCTACCGTTGTAAAAATAGATATTTTTTTTACTATTCACGTTAATTGGATTCCATATGTCGTGGGTGTCATGGCCACACACAGGACAACAACACACACGCCCAGACCAGAAACAGGATTTAAGGCAACATTTAAATCTCTGCTCCGCTGGGAATCGAACCCAGGAACCTCCGCGCATCTTAACCACTGCACCATGCGAGTCGTCAGTATTTGGTAAAACTTCAAAAAGATAATCAATTCAGAGACTTTAAGAGAGGTATAAAACTATGTCAGTCGGATTTTCAAAAACATCTCCAATATTAGCACATCGCAGATATTTTTGGAACGCAATTTCTAATAGGGGTAAGGGGATGCCAAATTGGGATCAAGTGCAGTCGAGCACCTTCTTACGTTGATAATGATACAACACGTATTTCAGCGTTTTAAAGAATCTCACGCAGAGAGGAAATTGTGCTTTATTGTTGTTAGGTGCTGATCCATGAAATACAGTGCAGGAAAAACGTCCGTAATACTAACCTAAGTAAATTTCTAAATAAAATTTAATTCCTTTGAATACGGCGAGCCTTTGTCTGTACAATCTATGAAAAAACCTGTATCCAACAGTACTGTCAAACTATTGACTGAGGAACACCAAAAATATGATTTCAGTTCTGTAGCGAAAATTAATTGGAGAACTTCTCGTTCGCCTTCAATTAAAATAAATGACACTGATAGAATAGTTTCGCGTCATTTACTGCGGGAACGTGACTCCGACGAGCTCGGCGAAGTATCGTTTCAATTAAAAGTTGCGCTGTCTTCTAGAGCCTGTTAATAGCGCTATTACTGTACCTACATCTTAAGGATAGAAGTAGTAGAGCTAGTAATAAAGATAGTAAAGTGGAAAGATGCTTAACGAGCCTAGCAAGGTGTGAGGCCCTCTTAATCTAAAGCTTCTCTTAGACCGTCTAAGCTAATAAGATAGGCTGTACGATTCATCACCAGGATTTCGCCAATCTGGATTGGTTTGAGGTTTGAGGGGACGAGGCACAAAACATGAGCTCTGTTTAGTGTCGACAAAATGGCAAACTGACATCAGATTCTCACAGCTACTAGACATTACCACTTCTTGACACCTGCCTTCTACAATCGTCACTCACGTCCTCGCTTAGTTCTGGGACTTAACTCCTCTGCTGGGACTAAGCTGCCAGTTTTCTGCTTCAAGTCCTCATTAAATCAAGTTTTAGCGAAAAGAACTACATTAAAGTTCGTTCTCGTCTCTACGTTCTCGTCATAATTTTTTTGAACCAATACTTTTACGTATCAAATTCATTGCTTTCCCTTTAAATGCTCTGCGGCTTTCTTTTGTGCCGTCGCCATTTGACAAATTATCGCGTACTCTGCCGGCTTCAGTCCTTAATGACTGTCAACTCCACTCCTCCCTCCTTCTCCATCTCTGCATTGCCAAGCGTTCTGTTTGACTTTGCGTCATGAAATGTTTGCGCAATTTTCGGCGAATACTAATGAAGCGTCCATTCATTATTCATGCGGGCCTCCGAGGCGATGCTAATTTTTTCAGATGGATCCCTATTTATATTATTCTGGATTCCCTTTATCTCCTAATGGGCCCTCGGCGGGTCTGGGTGTGAGAAACTGTTGCTATATCTCTCCAAATGCTAATGTTGCGCGAACGAATAGCGTGTTTTATTATTCATTGTGTTCGGAGTGTGTCTGTAGTGAGTGCGAGTACCCAGTCACGCTCACATGCATAACTACACAGAACTGAGTAATTGGATGTTTCAACCTAATTGAATGAAAACATTTGCTCGCTTTGATGTTGTTTTAGTGTCTTATTTAGGTAACTATTGCAGTGCCGACAGAATTTCCGAATTTTCGTTGCTAACCAATCCGATTCGAAACACAAATATCTATGCCGATTGAGGGATCTAGCGTTTTTATTAGTACCAAAAGTTCGATTTTAAAGTTGATTTAAACATGGCTTGACAAGTGTAGACAGTGGCTATCAGATGACCCATATATTTTTGAGGGGTTTTGAGGAGTTTTTGATAGTTCATCAGAAGTATCTCAATTACTCGTAACTCGGACGACCCAGCCCTATTGTCGCGCTCACCTCGTCTAAGTTATCGCAGGAAACCGATACAGCTATTAGTGAAATTGTCTCTCTGGTGACGAGCCAACAAGATATAAATCTCCTCGGAGGATTGACAGCGGCGGACCCTACAAGTTAGGAAATTGGGGCATTTATGTTTTATGGAATGGCCGTTCATAAAATTTAACTGAAAGTTGCTGTGCCCGCGACTTCATCCGCGTGAAATTTAACTAAACTATTTAATTAGTAGTAGCCTAAGTTAGTCCTTATTACATCAGCCACCTGCCAGGGAAAGTCCCGTCAAAATCGGTCCAGCCGTTCCAGAGATTAGCCGGAACAAACAGACAGACAGACAGGCGAAAATTTTAAAAATTGTTAGTGACTTGTTGCTGGGAAAGTAAGCCGATAAACTCATATTAAAGTTTCAAAACTTACAACACTCCACCGATCTGAATGAATTTCCACTAACTTCTAAAAGATAATTATTTGCACACTCTCTGCTTGTTGAAATAGATTACTAAGTGGTCCAAATTCGTGTGAAAGTTGGCAACACCACACCGCAGTCAAGATCGCAGTTTGTTTAGAACTTTGAACAAGAACTCAAAGTATCCTCGGCAACCATACGTTTCCGAAGCACAAAACACGAGGAAAGTGCTGCTTTACGACGGAATAAGAACTTAAGGTCTTATATATATTATATATATTATAAGGCCCTCTCATATTATCTTATATATATTATAAGGCCCTCTCATAGTGAGAGGAGACCCGACCCTGTAGTGGGTCATTAATGGGTTACTGCCAAGAACTTAAGAGGCTGGCGGTAAGTTTACTCCCCGGACGAACTACTAGCCTCTTACAATGAGAGGGATGTAGGCCTTAGTCCACCATGCTGGCCTACTGCGGGTTGGTGGACTAAATTACTATGGAATAGATAACTGAATGGTCCCAATTCGTGTGAAACTTGGCATAACACCGCAGTCGAGAGCGAAGTTTGTTTGGAACTTAGGACAAGGACTGCGGGCGATCCAACTCTTGACAGCGGAGAGACATTTACCCAACATTTTTTCATTAGCCACTTATAAACGTCAAAGTTTGATCTTGTTTGAGAAATAATGGAAGTGGCTGCAGGTCAGAATTTTCTTTTCGTAATAAATAATATAATAAAGCTTAAGTTTTTTCGTATGTTTGAACGCGATAATCTCGGGAACTAGAAGTCAGATTTGAAAAATTATTTTTATATATGATAACCATACTCTTTAGTCATACACTTTAGGCTTTTGCTGTACTGTCATTTATGATTATTGTACAAGTTTGGATGTTAGTTCTTCTTTTGCATTAAAAAAGAGAGAAAAAAGACGTCTTGTTTTCTGTGCACTCGACCGCAAAAAATGTTAGCGCAATAGTGCAAAGCTGCAAAAAAATATTCTGCTGTAAAAGCTGAATGCAATTCCCGTGAGCTCCTAATTTTAGTCATAAATCAGATTTTTTCACATTTTCTTTTGGAATAGCCTTATTTACTTTTCAAATATTCATCAACTAAAGCCAGAAGTTTGTTCGCAAGATTGGTTCTCAAACCAGTTGAGCATAGACTGCGCCGAGGGGAATGAAGCAAGTTCTCTCTGAAGCAGAACTTGTGACATGTTTTTCAATTAGCAACTTTGGGATAGCTACTTCAAAATTGACTCTGGGGTAGGCAATTGGTTGATATATGGGTAATGAAAATCTGAAGAGTTATTGCCTCAAAACCCCATTGTGTGCCACAACACTACCGATGGGTAAATTTGGTCCAAATTTGTTCAAAATTAAACTGAAGTTCATAGTTCTACGTTGAGTTCAAACTTTGTATATCTAGTCACTAGAGCTAATGACAGATATAGGTCTAAATAGATCACGCAAACCTTAAGTACTTCCTGTGTCAAAATATTTGAAACATTTGCGCAAATTGCAAGCATCGTCGCGGTTTTAAATAGTCCTCACTCCACCGTTTTCCACACGAGACGTCAGATTTATCATTCCTCCAGATCAATAACTCCAATGGAATTGATTTGTTTGATGCTAGTCATTATTATGATGATTTCAAATCGAGTCGAATGATGATGAATCGAATAATTTATTTAATATTCGATATTCTAGCGATTTTGTATAATTGATTAATGTATGATTCCCACCATTAAAACGTTCTTGTTTCGTCTCAATAGGTAGTAAAAAAGCGGCATTAATGGGGTAACTTACGTTATCTATTTAGATCTATATCTGAGTTCGTTCCCGTCTCAGAGAAAAACTTTTGATACGTTTTTCAATTTGGTACGTCCCGAGGATAAACTTTGCGTAGGAAGACTGTTGTAAAGTACTTTGCCATTTGTTCACTCTACTTCGTTTCTGATTATATTTTCATATTTTTTTCAAATTCGTTTTCTTCTTACTTACCTTTTTACTGAAAAGGTTTGTCTGGATGAACGAATGTCGGTTGTTACTGTTTCGAAATTTGGTACACAGACTGATATTAAGCCTTGTATTAACGAATATAATAAGTACGTTGCACGGGAGTTCTTTAAACTTTGTGCGTACTTTACTTTGGACACCTAAACGAAGTGAAAGCAACCCTTCGAGGGCATTTGCAGTTTAAATTGTAAAATAGTGTGGATATAATATAAGACAAGAGGAGTATATAGTAATAAATCCGATATAGGTTAAGTGTTTTCGGTGTCTATGGGATGGTGAGAACACGTTTTTCACTGTGAACACTTTTTCTTCGTTACTGTTCTCATTTCTTTTTATTATTATACTAGCTGACCCAGCAGGCTTCGCTCTGCCAATGAATTTTTATTTTTTATTTAATAGCCTATGTTACTCAGGCTGAATGTAGCTTTCCAATGGTGAAAGAATTTTTGAAATCGGCCCAGTCGTTTTTGAGTTTATTCGTTACAAACATACAAAAATACAAATGTTTCCTCTTTATAATATTAGTATAGATAGGACGAAATAAAAGTTGTTGCTTTTCTTAAGGAATTGTGTCTTAGGCGAACACCGTTCCTAAGCTTAACTAAGGGTAGAACAACTCTCTCTTATTTCCCATCCTTCAGTACCGTGCCTACCGTGAAATCTATTACCGGTTAAACCCTTACGATTCTCCAAAGGGCCCTTAGTCCTAAGACAACAGTCCCGAGACAATCAAGGTTCTTACCGACAGTTGGTGTCATTTTAAGTCGCGTACCTACCTTTTAGTGATTATTTCGAATGTGGGACTTTTGATCCTGTCTTTATGTAACCCAGTAGCGATTGCAGACTCAGCTCTCCTCTCACAATGAGAAGGATGTAGGCCTTAGTCCACCAACGATGGCTTAATACTAACAGCAGGTGATATTTAGTATTATAAAGCGTACATAACTTTTGTTTTACAGTCATTGGTGCATGCCACTGGGATTTGAACCCGGACGATTAAGAGGTCTAATTCAGTGAGAGGAGACCCGACCCCGTAGTGGGTCATTAATGGGTTACAGACAATTTCTCATTCTGGTGCACTACAATGTACAACTGAAAAGCTTTTAGACAAATTGCGCGGTATATACGAGTGTAAACTCCAGCTATGAAGCAATCAGTCGTGAACTGGTACGTTTGTAAATGTTTGCACAAACTGCTCCATTCAAAGTTTTCAGTCAATCACTCTGTTGCCGAGTTGTACACAATTGTTGATAACACACTGACAGCTGATACAAACGGAATAATTAACCGAAAAACAACTGTAGTATTTGTAGTAGATAGTTCTTATGATTCCGGACAGTCAAATAAATGGCGTTATTAGTTTCTACTTTATTTTTTTTTTGGGGTTTGTTGAAACACACTTGTACCTTACCTTTGTCACTTTTAGGTCGCGCTCGTAGTAGGTACAAGATGATTTTCCGTTATATCAACTCCTTAGGATTATGTGAAGGGATTGTCTTGTTAGATTCGATGTAAACATTGGAACGGAGTTAAATAATACCTTTTAAAAAGCTACTTGGCCCTCAGCCAGCGCGCGAAGGCATAAATCCTTCGCTCGGTGTCGGCGCTCGGATTCAATACGAGTTCGTACGAGCATGTGAGTGCCAAAACACAGCATAATTCTTGCAAATTCTGCTGGATACGCTGAATTATTGAAATTTCATCTTGCTAATTCAATAAATATTCGGTTTTCGGACAGGGGCGTTGACATTTGTCGTGCGTCACACAGTAGTCGCGCCATCTTGCAGTAGTAGAGTCGAAATATGTGAGCAGGCTTTTCTACTCTTTTTGCCGATATTTTTACTATGGCAACCGATCTACCAGCACGTGGCAGTCTCTCTCTTCGTGTATGTGTGTGTGCGTGCCTGCCTATGTGTAAGTGTGTTAGAACTATATTGTGTGTGTTTGCGTGTGTGCGAGCGTGCGTGCGTAAGTGCGTGTATTCGTGCGTGCGTGAGTGTGTGTGCGTATGTATGTGTTAGCATTATACTGCCTACTAGATTCTATCTGCGTCGACTGTAGGATTTGGTCTAAGTAGAGTTAAAAGTATCTTTAAATATGTCTATCCAGTGTAAGCTATCTTTGTAACAATAGGCATGATGACTACTTTTCAAAAACTCTTCTATGATATTCAGAAGTTTCTATTATGTCTAAAATATATCATATTTTTGTAGAAAATTAAGGTTTTTGTGCAATAAAAGTACATTTAAATTTTAAGTTTCAAATTCATTCCAAAACGCTCGCCCGTGTCATGGCGTCTGTCATTGCGCCACGGCTCAGTAAAAAATGCCAGATCGCGTATAATATGCTTACGAAAAAAATGACGTTAACTAAGACGTGACGTAAATTGACGTAATTCGATTTGATGGGTGTTTAAGCTATCATGGCGGATTGTTGTATTTTGTAGATTCATTTTAACAAATAAATTATTAATCTCGAAATTAATAAGAGAATAAATACATGTTTCAAAATCTTTGAATCCTATTTCATTAGATCAGACAAATATTTTGGCGATACTTGATTACTGTCATCATGCCTATTAAAATAACATCCTCCCTTCAGAAGTATAAAATTTTAACTTCATTTTTTACGATTTTAATAATGTTTTTTTTCTATTTTGTTACAGGTAATTGCCGATTTTTCGACGCCAATCCCAACATATTGCGGCTGTAACAGATACTCGGGTCCTTCATTGATCTGAATCAGTGGGTTTGTAATAGCGATTAACCAAACCAATGATTTCAACATAATGTTCACTGCATGCTGGGATATTTGCTGCGCATTAAGTCACTATTTTCTTAATGCGAATATGCTATTGTTATCTTTTAATTTCATTTCATTTCGTCTACCCTTTTTCGTCTGTCCCTTTCTATCTTTATAGGGTTGAACGGAGTGGAAATATTACATCCCTCGTTTATTTAAGCTGTCACGTCCCCTTAGGGACGGCGAAGACGTTTTTGAAATCTCTAATTTCATTTTCTCAGTAATAAATTTGATTGGACGAGATTGGTTTGTATTTATCAAACGTTTTGGATTGCTAAGTAAAACTGTATAAAAGGAATATTTAAATCGTTCGTATTGTTTTACTTTTTATGGACTGATGTAATGGTAATGATATCTGATTCTGGAGATTCTGTGTCGTCTAGTTTGTATTCTTCTACTCTACCTATGCTTCTTACTAACAGAGATGGAAGTTCAAGAAAGAACACTATACTTTTCTGTTAATTTTACCTGAAATAAAAAATAATTTGATATTTCTATCTTGAATGTGCAAAACTGAAAATTGTAAACCCCTGGAGCTCTGAAAAGCTCTACGCTTTTAGGTGCCAGATAGTGAATTAAATAGGTAATTTATGCAAGGCGGCCATTAAACGAATACAACGAAGTAGAGCACTAATTTTCCTCTTAAATCAACTGGAAGTAAAATAAATTGGTGACAGAAGTACTGGAATAAAGCTTTCAGATCCTTATTCGGTGTTGAAAGTAACGACGGTTTCACTGCGATGGGACAAGCGATGAGTGGTAAACGAACTTATCGTAAACTAAAGTCTGTTCATGAGTTTGTCGCTGTGAAGTTCTTTTATATCTTATGACATACGATACCTCCTGGCTTTCCTTGTGCTTGTCTGTAAATTGAAAATGAATCATTTTAATAAGTAGGTATGTACGTGATAAAAAATTAGCCAAACGTTAGCATTTATTCTCATAATAAATTTTGTCGTTTTTACTTACGGAAAACAATACTTTAAGTATCTTGTATGAATCGGCTTGTCGCAGTGGACGGTAAAAGATACTCTGTTTTGTGATGTATAGCCTTGAAACAACCTTTTACTTCTGCTTATAGGAAATTTCTAAACAAACCGAAAGACTGAGAAACACTGAGTTTTATTACTACTCCATAGTAAATGTATAAAAACTAATCAAATTTAAGACGGACACGAACTAAGTGGCGCAGTGGTTAAGATGCCGATTTGAATGATAAATTTTCTGGCCCAGACCAGAAACAGCAATTCAAATTAAATTGTGTGTGTTCTTGTCTTGAAAAACGAAAATAAAGTAATTCTAACAAATTAAAAAAAACTTAACCATTAAATTAAAACTAAGTATTTACAAAAAAATAATAATAATAAAAAAAATCATAATAAAAATAATTCATCGCACCGCAATTCTCAGAGTTGAAGGATCCAGCACGGTGCTTGTCTTGTGTATGTCCATGGTACCCAAGACACAGGGTATCCTAGTGTATGAGTGCTGAGTACGCTTCACACTAATAGGCTATGAGTGTGATGCGTTTTTTATTAAGACAAGGAAAGTTCAGTTTGTCCACTTGTCGGTTATTTTTTTAAGTTAGTTAATCAGTTTTTCGCTGCCAGCTCGCAGTATTACCGACACCTTATCCGTAGCTAACGCATTAAGCGAATTGGGCGTGAAGGCGCTTGTTACACGTCTCGCCTGTAATTGTCGAAATACCCATTTAACTCGGAGCTCCGGCTCAATGTACTCCAACCTGTTTTTACTGCGGACGAGATATTTTATAAGACTCCGAGAGGTCTAGCTTGGCTGGTCCACGACGGTTCCCTCAGTGATGAATTCGCGAAGACGTGACTGAAAATTAAAGAAAAAGGGCCAAGTACTAAATATAAGGATTTTTATTAAATATGTTAGTTTTTGGTCCTGTACTTTGAAATATTGATTTGATTTCAAGTCGTCGAAACATTCGTGACAACTTTTCCTAAAGATGAATATGCTCACCATGTGTGGAAAAATCAAAATAAAGCTGTTTCCCCTAAATATGCACATAAAAATTAGTTTTAAAATTTACATATCTTTTAAAAATTTTACAAACTAGGTGGTGAAAATAACTATAAAAGGTGCGAAACAAACAATATTAATATTCTTCTAAATAAATTTAGTTATATATTTTTTTCCGACCACACGCGATCTTGACACTTTACTTGTTCAATAAGTAGACACGATAGTTAAATAACGGGTATGAGTCACATGTGACTCACGGGACAGCGAAGTGGTTAAATATTATTCTGAATGCTCAACTAAGCTTGCCACCCGTTTCAAGTTTTATTTTCTTTTACTTGTGTGTGGCATGGTGTGGTGTGGCCGACCTAGATATCAATACTTGTGTTTTAATAAATTGGTATAAATTGCTTATTGCATAACAACTCGTGTACTTCACAATAAAAAGCCCGTTTTCACCGGCTTTCCATATAATTGCGCCCTCGTTAGGGATGCTCGATCTATATCGATACTGAACTGGATCGATACAGTAGCATTCGATCCATTCCATTTTTGTATCGATATACGATCGATATAATAATATGATAATATACGATCCGATAATAGATAGATACAAATGCATGGAGGATCGGATCGAAGAAATTGTATTGAAATTAAATTTCATTGATAGTATCAAAATGCGTTTGATTCTGTTAATATTAACAAAACAAGCGTCGGAATAGTTTTTTTTTAATATAAGTTCATGATGAATTAGTGGATATTCATAAGAAACACTTGCCTTCTTAATATACTGTAATATCTAATTTGTATCTACAAAGTGAAACTTTGAACGATAAGCTGCAATTTTTTTAACACTTGGTTCGATACTGGATCAATCCACTGGATCGTATCTAACGAAGCGTATCGATACTTGGATCGATAGTATCGAAGTGTCAAATCGATACACTTTCGACGCAACGATTCTTTGCGATCCAAAATATCGATACCTACAAAGAGACTGGATGGAGCCTCCCTAGCCCTCGTGCCGCCCCGAGTCTACATAAAAACCCCTCGTCATGCAACGTGGCGTTGCTTCAGTTGATTTTACAATTGCATTAAATGAACATTGTGCTTTTTATTGAAGTAGCGAACGGGTGTGTGTCCTCTGGTCCCGGCGGCCAATTTTTTTTTGTTGGAAAATCCTTTCTGTTTGCCCAGGTTGTTCATGATAACAGCACACGTTTTTTATGTCGTGAACATGAATACTATCATTACACGTTATACTATGACAAACAGCCGTAACCCTCTGCCGGACTCCTACTGGCTTTAAACCCAAGGTGTTTCCCACTTGTTGGGAGGGTATACTCGTATTTTACCATTCCTTTGAAGTTCTAAGGAAAATCTCATCTAATGTCCGAAGTTTGTTAGTAGATTCGTTGCTTGGATTATTTAAACTCGGTATCTTTAAAAAGACACATAAAAATTAAAGCCATCACCAGCAGACCTAAAGATGATCAGTCTTGTATGTGTTAAGCACGTTTATTTGAAGATCGCGTACAATTTCATAATGAGTGCTCCCATAAAGTAATAATTAGGTGTTTCAAGACTTAAAACGTCATGAAATATATTGATGGGCCGATAGGAACATAACATTATCCACTAACTTGGAACAAGTTTATTAGAGCTGATTTAACGGCTAAAGTTAGATTGCTTCGACGGCAAAGTTACGGTAAGTAACTGACGTCTGCTGTTGACGTCGCGTTTAAAAACTTACACCGCTTATATTAAGCCTTCAAAATAAACTAAAGTTTGCTAATATACAGGTTTGATAAAAACTTAATGTGATGAATAGAATAAATACGAGAAGCTGAATACGTAGAGTAAGTGAAACTGAATTCGATTGATTTTATTTCAGTGTTTAGGTACCAAAAAAGCTATTGTATTCACAGATCATTAGCAGGAATTTCAACTGGAATATTCTGGTTTACAAAAAAGTTCGAAATCGGAATATTTTCAATTCGCGTGTATAACCCGGCCGATTATCATACTACACCCTACCCTTGACCCGGCGAGCACTCGGGGTCGTTCTGAATGTTTCAATGTAAATCCGAGCTCACAAGCGACCGACGAGCTATAAACTCGACTGCTCACTTATTCACAAAAGCGAAGGTCGCGAGATATTACAAGAGGGGTTGCGACGCCGATGTGAACACTGTATCTGACACTGAACAGTTATCATGCATCTGTGTTGTAGGACGAGATATAGTAGGGGGTATAGTAGTGGCCTAAAGGGTCGGGTTTCATGTCACAATGACAACGATCTACATATGTCTTAGTCCACCACGCTGGTCTATTGTGGGTTGGTGGACTTAACATACCTTTTACGACATTCTCAAGCGTGCAGGCTTCCTCAGATGCTTTCATTTACCATTACAAACGGCAAGAATTAATTTTGTAAAGCGCATATTACTTGAAAATCATTGTTGCGTGTCACTGAGATTCGCATTCGGATCTCTCGAGTAAAGGAAAGAATTATCCGACACAAGCGTATCACCTGCTTTCTCTCGTTTAATACTTAAATTTCTTACTTCAACCAAAAAGGCCTGCAGCGACATTTTCGCGAAATATTATAAGACTGTAAATGAACGACAGAAGCTTACGATTATAGAGTCCCTATACACTACGGAGACATTTTAAAAAGTATTTTGAGAAAACCTATCTTGAAGGATTGTCTAACGCAGCCCTTCAATATAAAGGCGGCCCTCAATATATTTACCTGGCGACCTTAGTTCTAAGGTTGTGCGACCTTCAACCCCGCTGAATAAGCGTGAAGGATTTATAGCTCGAAGGTGGATCAAGTCTGCTATTCATTGAGGTCTTTATTCAACAGGTATTTACACGGGAGTATTTTATGTGACTATATTTAAAAATTTGCAAGAGAGAAACGTGTGGTGATGAAATTACAATGTGGTGATGAAAGGTGATGAAATTCAACGGCAACGGCGGTGATGTAGAAGTGTTCCTGGTGTAAGTAGTTGCAAGCGAACGAAAAAGTTGAGCGCGTCGGGCGCGGTCAGTGCCTGGATGGGTGACCGCTAGTGGCGAGTAAAATGCGCGCTTCCGAGCTTCGGAGGGCACGTTAAGCCGTCGTTAATTCATTCGCCACTAGCGGTCACCCATCCAGGCACTGACCGCACCCGACGTTGCTTAACTTCATTTCAAGCGGGCCTTTGTGTTTATTCCACTGCAATTATATTTGTTCGGCCGGTTAAAACGTTTCACCCTAAGCCAATTACATAAGAACTTTCCTACCAAACTTATACCAACAAATCGAAGATGTTTCTACTGTCACCGCCACTCAAGATTGTAATAAAGGAAATGCCTAACATTGGGCGCTTCCGAAACTTATCCAATAGAACCGAGTGTTTGCCAAACTTTTAAATAGATCCCCCTTTGAATTCTTCTACGATTACTTGTCAAACAGTTCGGGCTTTATTTGAATTTTCTTCAATTTCATTCATACCAGATCATTTAATTTAAGACTTCAGTACTGAACGTTCGGAATGTAAATTATCTTTCTTAAAAGTTTTAATTAAAATATCACCTGCTATAACGGTGAGGAAATCCGCATGCTTGAAAGTTCTCAATAATCACAAAGGATCTCGAAGGCATGCGAAGTTCACGAACCCGCATTCAGCCAACGTTATGAACTAAGGCGTACTTTTCTTTGTGAGACTGAGCGGAGACCCGCCCTGTAGTAGAAAAGAGAAGAAAAGAAAAGAAAAGAAAAGAAAAGAAAAGAAAAGAAAAGAAAAGAAAAGAAAAGAAAAGAAAAGAAAAGAAAAGAAAAGAAAAGAAAAGAAAAGAAAAGAAAAGAAAAGAAAAGAAAAGAAAAGATGGTAATCTTTCTATTTCTATTGGATGGTAATCTTTCTATTTCTATTGGATGGTAATCTTTCTATTTCTAGTGGATCACTAATGGGTTATTGGCTGCAACTCTTTTATGGCCCACTTTCTTCTACTTCTTTCTCCACAGTAGCGGGAGGCCTGAAGCATAATCCACCACGCTGCTCCAATGCGTATTGGTGGAGAACTAATGAGTTCAATGACAATATTTTGTATACAAAAACCTTAACCACATAAACACGTTTCGAAATGAAGAAGACTCAAGTCTTATTTTGCCAACTTTTTGTCGGTACGATACTTGTTGAGCATGAAAAATCTTTAAACCCCTGAAAACGATGCTTTTCGTCGTAAAAAACAAACCCCGCTAACAAAATTTCAATACATAACATCGTTCCTTTCATCTTGTCGAAGGAACTCCTCCGCATTTTGTTACGCTATCATAAACAGGTCATAAACAGTGAAGAAAAAAGTTTCTCGACAAATTCTTCACCGTACTACACACAGGAAAAATAGTTCTGAGTTATGGGTGTTTTGTTTTTATTGTTACCGTTTTAACTGTTTGATGAACGATTCGAGTTCTTTTTTTAAAGAATTTATTGTCTATCGGCACCCAAAGAAAAAAGTAGGGAATTAAAAGAACTACAGCGTACCATTTTTCTCTAATATGGCTACACCAATTTATTGTTGTCGATTTCAGGTATTTGCACGTTCATTGGTTTAAAAAAATGACGGACTCGTTATTTGCACTATTGCCAGTAGAAAAAATTAGTTCATAATTTTTTTTAATAAGTATAAACTACAAAGTACATTCTCAGTATACTAGGTCTATTTATCTTTCGATTTTACATTAAAGAATGTTGACTTAGAAAACTGACGAAGGACTGTACGTAGATATTTTTATGTCAACATAAAATTGCATATGTCGGTGAATCAGTTATAATGATGCGAACTTCACGCAAGTATGGCCGCGGTACTGTTATCCGAACATAAATGACCACATGTCAATGTCACTTTTGACAGTTGACACTTTTGCAGGCTTCGGGCGGGAATCTCGCGGGAAAGAACTCGTAAAGCGGACGTTTTCGTTCGATTACAATAATAAGTACCTACAGTTCCAAGCCAACTGATTAATGTCCTCCTGAATGGCCCGGGATTACCCACTATGTCGGATACATGCTGACAAAACCATAGCTTTTAGATATGTCTCGAAGACACATATATTCATGATCTTCGACATGATAACTTTACGAAACTACCCGCAAACTGGAAGTTATCAGATACGCACGTCATTCTACAAGAGCCCCGTTCACATACAGAGAAAAGTTGAAACGTCGGTTCGTACTTCGTACCACATATGCGGGCGGAACGGGCGAGATAAAGCCTTTACAGAACAATTACGATAAGTATGAGAATATGATTAAAGGCCGACTGAGTCATATATTACCAACTTTGAAGAAACATTCTGAGTGTAGTAAATCCTATCCCATATCTATTACAAAGCTATAAAAATTCATAGTAAATAAGACCAGTGCCTCGAGCATAATGTTTCGTAGAGTAATCGTATCGAACTGCCATTAGTATGGGAAGATGTAAATAAATGATATTTTTGTATCAAGCATTTTGTTTGTATTTAAGATAAATTTTGTCACTAAGTACCTATTTAACCTATAAAAAGTAAGCCTAAAGTATGTAACAAATTTTATTTCATACTTTATGAAGTCAGTTGAATTTTTTTTAATTATTTTTATTTCCCAATTTTGACATTCCATACGTTTAAAAAATGCAAGCAAAAAAAGAACGATCAAGATCCGTCAATTAGTTTCGAGATATGCGAGGACAAACATACTTACATACATACTACATACATACACCTATGAAATATACATACGAAACAACTAGTATTTAAACAAGTATACTTGTTTGGAAACCGTAATAGACCAAAAATTTTTTGTATGTAAATATTGTGCAGTTCAGTTAATATAACATAGGTAGGTACATCCTTTGTTAATAATGATAATAATAATAATTCTTTATCTCAACCACAACGGTACATATAACATTGAAAAATTTAAAAACATAAAAAATTACTTACATAAATCTTATTAAAAATTACATTAAAAAATTAAAATCATCAAAAATCATATTAAATAATCATACAAATTTAGAATAATTAAAATATAATAATAATACAATTTAAAGCGGTGATAGCCTTATATAGGCTTAGAATTCGACTTCGAATCGAGGGGTCCGGGTTCGAATCCCAGTGGCACGCACCAATGACTTTGTAAAAAAGTTATGTGCGATTTATAAAATTAAATATCACCTGCTGTTACGGTGAAGAAAAACATCGTGAGGAAACCTGCGTGCCTGAGAGTTCAAAAAAAATGTTCTCAAAGGCATGTGAAGTCCACCAACCCGCAGTAGGCCAGCGTGGTGGACTAAGGCCTACATCCCTCTCATTGTGAGAGGAGACCCGACCCTGTAGTGGGTCATTAATGGGTTAAAACAACAATAATACAATTTAAATCATAAATTTTGAAGTCGGTAATAATATCAGGTAAACAGCGAACTCGATGCCGAAGGGAAAATACGCGTTTTTCCGTTGAGTATTGAAACAACCCTCGTACGTAATTTAATCAACGGCACACGATGAAATATTTCCGAGTCGAGGGCCCTTTACTCTCCACTGTTTCAACTTTGAACGGGACCTGTTGATATTGTGAACAAATGGGTCACAAAACTTCACCATTTAATAATGAACAGTATCTCTGTTTAAACAATTAAGTACTTACTCAATACAGTAACCATTGAATATTCTAATTGACACTCCAACGATTGGATCTGAAAAGTAGAAATGAAAGCAGTGTGTTGCTTTCATAGAGACATCTGTTACTTGATGGGTTACCTCTCTCTGGGGGCTCTTTAGTAGATTAAAATGTCATAATGCAATTTCTAGAATTTTCTACTTTACAAATGTTCCACTTTTCGCTCGACTGGACGTGGAAGTAGCATTTTCGAGAGCTCTTCCCGTTCAGAAGGTTAAGAAATATTTGGTATCGAAAGGTGTTCCCACATATTAAATTCCTTGTCGCCGTCCCTCAGCAGGAACGTGTAGACGTGCACGGCTTCATTACTGTATTTTTTTTGAGTTAATAAAAATGTTAGCTGACTGGCATTACCTAAAAAAATTACCGAACACTCAAGTCTTTTTTGAAATCACTTTTCATGTAAGAAATCTTTGCAGTTTTCTAAGTGTGATTCCTTTTAGTGTCTTAAAACTGGATCAAAAGTTGCTTACATTCTAAGGATTGATATCATTAAAGCACGAACTTGACGGTAATACACCTCTGATATTTTATTTGTAGGTATTTATATTTCTGATTATTTCTTATCAAAAATCCGCACGAATGTGGAATGTCGCCTGCTACAATAAGTACAATTTATATTTCTCTCTGATGTTTCTTCAGCGGTGTAACTAACACAAGTTATGTAACGTTACAATTTGAACAATGCCGCCGAGATTGTTGGAATGTGTAATAACAACATCGTTTCGACAATGGAATCCTGTGGAAATGGACGATTGGACGTAACAGAGCTATGCATACCAGGTGCTCATAGTTCTAATACGTTGAATAGCTTAGCTATTAGCTGGAATCACTTGCGTTGCGTTGTATAGCCATGCGATAATCTACTGATTATGTAAATGTATCTATTACGTGTCAAAGGCCAAACCACCAGTGAATTTTGCATGCAACAAATTTGTGACTAATCTTGGGCAATTCCACTATCGCGGATACAACATTTAAAATGTTCAAAATTAAATGGTAATTTGGCCATTTAAAATGTTCAAAAAGGAAAGCCAAAGACTGATCGCGGATGCAAACAAATCCACTCATTCGTGGTGATGAACATTGATGAGTGCCACTGGGTTTCGTACTCGGAGCTCTTCAGGAAGACCCTGAATTCTTAGCCCATGGTACTCGGAGCTCTCCAGGAAGACCCTGAATTCTTAGCCCATGGTACTCGGAGCTCTCCAGGAAGACCCTGAATTCTTAGCCCATGGTACTCGGAGCTCTCCAGGAAGACCCTGAATTCTTAGCCCATGGTACTCGGAGCTCTCCAGGAAGACCCTGAATTCTTAGCCCATGGTACTCGGAGCTCTTCAGGAAGACCCTGAATTCTTAGCCCATGGTACTCGGAGCTCTCCAGGAAGACCCTGAATTCTTAGCCCATGGTACTCGGAGCTCTCCAGGAAGACCCTGAATTCTTAGCCCATGGTACTCGGAGCTCTTCAGGAAGACCCTGAATTCTTAGCCCATGGTACTCGGAGCTCTCCAGGAAGACCCTGAATTCTTAGCCCATGGTACTCGGAGCTCTCCAGGAAGACCCTGAATTCTTAGCCCATGGTACTCGGAGCTCTTCAGGAAGACCCTGAATTCTTAGCCCATGGTACTCGGAGCTCTCCAGGAAGACCCTGAATTCTTAGCCCATGGTACTCGGAGCTATTGAAAGCGATTGAAACTTATTTATCGCAGCCTAATCAAGACTATGACAACACAATGGTTTAGTACGGCGTATCGGCGTATATGTATTAGGGTTGATGAAAGAGGTGTTAAGAGGATGAGGAGGAGAAAGAGGAAGTGTCAAGCACAAAGTAGAGAATGAGGATATATTCATGAGGAAGAGGATGATGAAGAGGAACGGTTTGAGTAAGGGAAAAAGAGTAAAAACTATATAAATAAATAAAGCCAGCCTATTTATGACGTTTGAACACACCAAATTACTCATAAATTCCTCTTAATTTAAGAGGAAGCGGAAGAGAAAGAGGAATTTTTCAACTTTCACTAACAGGAAACGGAAGAGGATATGAAAGTACCAAAAGATGCGTAAATTCCTCATTAAGAGGCAGAGGAAGCCTCACCAACACTAATACGTATCACACATAACAATACGAAAATCACATCAAATAAAAATCTATTAATAGAGTACATTAATACAGTAATTCCAGTAAAAGTATTATGTTCTCAAAGAAAGTATCTCCTTGCCTAACGCAATCGAAGGGGATATTACTTAGACGTGACCAAATCCCGAAACGATACGGTATCGGGTGTTGCTTTATTTTTTCTCTCTGTAAATATTGCGAAAAGGTTTTTCTGTCTTGTCTCGAGTTATGGCGTGATGAAGGATGTAATGTAGCTGTTGTGTGTGATTTTAAGATGTCATTTTGTAATTGATTGGTACCACATTGTAGCCCGGGTAGCCTTTCCGCCGCTCTCTTGACCCGCAGTGAAGTAGCATGCGTTTTATATGTATTAAGTCTCTGTTGTCTGTAACAGCGGTGATAGCCCAGTGGCTAAGAATTCGACCTCTTAATCGAGGGGCCGGGTTCGAATCCCATTGGCACGCACCAATGACTTTGTAAAAAAGGTATGTGCGATTTATAAAAATTAAATATCACCTGTTGTTACGGTAAAGGAAAACATCGTGAGGACACCTGCATGCCTTAGAGTTAAAAAAATTGTTCTCAAGATATGTGAAGTCCACCAACCCGCACTAGGCCAGCGTGGTGGACGGCGGCCTACATCCATCCCATTGTGAGAGGAGACACCCTTTAGTGGGTCATTAATGGGTTACGACAAGTTTCTTTTGAGAATGTGTAGTTGTAGTAGAGTAGGTGTAGAAGTGTGTGTCTATGGGCTATTAATCCGCCATATTGTTTACTTATTTAGCGTGTCTTTAAAATATGTATTTAAATACCTGAGCATATACATACATGTACATAGGTATCTGGTAAACCATGTATACCTGAGCAAGTAACAATAGCTGCACTTACTAGGTTACTCCACCTTTTTATTTTATTTGGATGAAACATTTTACTTCACCTAGTGAGATGTCCAGTAATTGTTGAGGGACTGAGAGACAAAAATAAAATTATTTTTAGCAAAATTGCTTTCATATTTCCAAATCCTTTTCAAATAAAAATTCGCGTTGCTCCGAAAAGAAATAACAATTTGAGTTTCGTTAGCACGTGTTCATTATGAGTTCGTTATGATCCGCGATTGTGCCTACTCGCGCGGAACACGTCTGAAATTGGTGTGTCTAAATCGGTAAAAACTTGGCGGTGTTTTGATTGCGTGTCCTTAATAATTACTGAAAATATTGTATGTCTTCTTTGTGCGAACGTATATTATAAGCATGCTGATTTGATTTAATAACAACTTTATTAGTGTGCAGACACTGAAAAGATTATTAATTTATAATTTTTAATACGAATTAAAAAAAATTAATTAATATTCCCTTATGGAACCTTAGTGCCGTTTTTGTTTTGTTTGGTATGTTTGATTTGATTTAATAACAACTTTATTAGTGTGCAGACACTGAAAAGATTATTAATTTTAAATTTTTAATACGAATTAAAAAAAAAAAATTAATTTTCCCTTATGGAACCTTAGTGCCGTTTTTGTTATGTTTGGTATGTTTTTAAAAAAGCCGTCAAGACAGTTTTCCGCAAAAATTCACCTGTCAAACATAACAATTTACATTTCGCATTTCTCGCGTGTTCATTATGAACAGTCTTCGTTTATGGTCCTGTCTCAATATGTATATCTAAAATAATTTTGTTTATCTAAACATGAATGTGACACTGATAAGGTAAATAAAAAGAAATTAACGCAGTTTTCCTCAAAATTTCCCCCGCCAAACGGAATAGCAATTTACATTTCGCATTTCGCGCGTGTTCATTATGGGGAGGCATTGTTATTATCCTCGCTTGTACCTGCGGGCGGAACAACGTCGGCTCATCATATCTGAAATTGGTTTGTTTAAATAAACATGACTGTGACACTGGTTAAGTAAATAATAAGTTTTAGTATTTGGCAGGAGTCGTGAACACAATCTTGATTGGTCGGTTTGCCATTGACTGTGCTTTTAATTTACGTGATTGGTTCGTCAGTCAGCGTGCGTCGTCAACTTAATTATATAGCGCGTGTTTTTAGATTGCTAAAATTGGCCGAAAAATGTAAAATATCTTTACCACTAATCATCTTTGCTCACGATTCGTGAAGTATATTATAGTTAAGACAGTTTTCCTTAAAATTCGTCCGTCAAAAATAACAAATTGCGTTTCGTGAGTGTTCATTATGAACGAGGCTTCATTATGATACCCGTTTGTACCTGCGGGCGGAACAACGCCGGCTCATCATATCTGAAATTGGTTTGTTTAAATATACATGAAGTGTTTTGATTGCGTACTCGGAATAATTTATGTCATTTAAGTCATGATTATAGTATTCATGTCTTGGTTAACGTACCTAATGGTAAATTCTGTAAGTAAAAGCTCTCCCTTTGGGCGCAAATAAGTACTTAAATTGTTTATACTAAGAAATCCTAAGACAGACCTTCAAATAAACCCTATCCACTCACATTCAACACAAGAATTTGATTAATTCACGAGTTTATTAATTTTTGGTGACACAGTTGTCGGAAAGTTTATTTAAAAATAGAATAATCTTACATACTTCTAGACTTATATATATGTTTCTGTTCGCTATTTCTTGAAGATTACAGAAATTGTTTAAAGTAGGAGAGTTGGAGTATTTTCTCTAAAGAATCGGCACAATTTTTTACCGAGATCTTATAACTTTATGTTGAAATCTATAAAATGTTGTAGATTTTATTTTCTATTCTAGTCTTCCATTCAAGAACATTCGCCAAAAATTTAGCTTGAAAATCTTAAGATCGTATAAAAAATTATATTCTTAGAAAATTCTATTCTATTCTTTCATTCCAGAATATTCTACTGAATTACGACTATGTCTTGATAAAGTAGGCCCTGGAGGTTTAGTAATATTACGAGGGCGGGCGTAACGATAAATCATAGTCGTAATTCAAGCCGGCGGGAACACGTGGCACGGTTGATAGATGAGAGGTTACCAGCCCACGTGTGCTTTAATCTATGCAACTGGGATCTAGAATAATCTGGAAAATTGATCAATTGTCTAGATCTGGCACTGGCACGGCCAAGTCGAGCAAAAAAGCGGCACGGCAGTACCCTACTTTTCTCGATGCAATTCAGGCCATTTTGGACCCCCTATAACTTTTCTTTATAAGTATAGCAAGCAAACAGACAGACGGGCGACCTGATGAATAAAACTAGAACTTCGTTGTAGATAAATCTAGAAGCCTGAATTATTAGTACCTAGGCCCGTTTATCCGCGAATCCGCATTGAAGCAGCGAGCATATGCTCCAGGATTCATACTGTTGTGGAGTGCCCAGTGGGACATAAAGGGCCCACCAGCCGGGTTGTTTTAAAAGCAAATAATATATCTCGGGAACCTTTTTATTTTCTTGGCATAAATAAAAATGTATTTCCATAAGAAATTAAATATTGAATCTTATGAGATGAATTGAAAAGGTCTTACCGATTGTAGTTTGTAACTTGAAAGTTAAATATTGTTTAGACATGAGTCCATTATGTTTTTGCCATACTAGTATGAGTAGGACCCCTGTGGGAATAAACTCTTTCAATGTATAAGAATCTCATACATTCCATTAGCTGCAGCCTGACCGCGAACCTTTGCGCTCGGTCCACTACAGCACAAGAATTTTCCATTACTACATAGAATGAACATTTTCACTCTACAGTAAGCAGAAAATAATATCACACGTTTTGTTTGTGTTGTGAGTTAAATCTAACAATGGGTACAATATTGTTATATCATATGTGCTCAAGTAATTCCAGTATAGTAATTTTCAACACTGAATCTATATAATTGTATCAGGCGTTACTTTGCGGAAATCCATTGTTATTTAACTTGTATTTATATTTGTTTGCAACAATCCGCATACGTGGAACTTGTTTTGGTATGGACCCACCACCCTCCCTTATCTCTCTGAGTAGGTGTATACCATAACAACTTATTCCAATAGCACACGACACGTGTTTCGCCCCAAACACGGAGCATCATCAGGTGATGTGGACTCTACAACGGGAGTAAAAGAAGTTCCACGTGTGCGGATTGTTGCAAAGAAATATAAATACAACTTAAATAACTGAATCTATGTTTGGATGAAGTGTATAGTTATAGATAGATAATTTATAATAGATATTGTTCTCGTGGAAAAATCTCCAAAGGAAATAATAGGTGATTATGAAATCTTTCAATAAAATCAACGCACAGGTAAGGAAAGAAATGAAAAGGTTTACGTGTACATACGTCTTTTTCTTTTAATTTCAAAGTAAATTTTAGTCTAACCGCCATTAATTGACATATTCATTTGGGAGCTACGACACTATAGAGAGACACATATATACACTCTTAGAAATTTCTTTGCATCGTGAACTGAAAACAAAAGAGCCAATGCTTTCAACAGTAACAGTGAGTAGTGTCGCCGATACTTTGAGACGGAAATCGTCTAATACGTTTCAATCACTTAGCGGAGTCTCAGACCGAGTCAGATCCACGGGACGAAACAAGCTTTCTCCATTACTTCATTCCATTTCACTGTAGTAGTAGTAGAGGTCCATGCGTATTTATTGACCTGTAAGTAAACAAAAGGAATGTGTTAGACACATTGTCGTTTGTCCCAAGAGTTATCGCTGTCTTCATAATCCGCCTTCTTAGTAGTAAGGGGCTTCAGATAGAGCTTCTGTTTCATTAGTAGGGGTTTATTTGACCATTGCTCCGAGCGTGAACAGTATCGTCAAAGTATAGGTAACGTGTGTGATTAGTACAGGAAAGTGTCAGATGGACTGACTGTCTGACACATGATGATATATTAATGAAGTTTATTGTACCTACGAATAGTTTGAAGATATGCTCATGTGATATCTCTTGTGTGTATTGTGTGAATTTGTGTGTTTAAACGTCAGTCGTTAGTATGTCATTATATCCTCCTATACTAATGACAGTTTGATACGATTACTACTCGAAACTGTGTATTTTTTGTGATTAATTTTGATCTTAGTATAAAAAATCACGCGGACAAAATCGCGGGCCCAGTAGGTATAGTTGAAGCGATAAATCTTAAAACTTCGCCTAACTCCCGAGCGCTTTACGAATTCAGTAACAAGTTTGAAAACTCCAAACTCAAAAGTTATTTACGTGGTTATCGCTAAGGATCCTCCGTCAATCTGCTAGGCAACTACTTTTGCTGAAAACTTTTGGAAAAGCGCTCATTAAAGCAACTACTCAAACCAAGTAGTACGTATCACCCTCCAACCGGTAGCTTCTTCGAAGAAGTCGGTTATAAGGCAAATGTTTGTGGTCGAAAATCTGACTTTAAGGTTGTTTAAAATAAATAAAATGTTATACCAAAAACGAAAGAAAAAAATAATTTAAAACAGTGCCGTAAGTATGAATGCATCGCAAATGTATCACCAAAGTATTCGTATAGTTTACGTGTGCTATTAGAATAGGAAGATGTCAGACTGATACATGACCCTCGGCACACTGACCTCAGTACGACCGTAGTTACTAATTGGAGTCTGCTAAATATTTTTTCATTTCAGAATAGCAAAATAATATCTCAGATCTATTGAAGCAAGTTCAAATTACGTGCCTTCCTACGCGATGGTTACTGGAAATCACATTCCACCAATGAGGGCTTAATACGTCATCGTCTCGATAAAAATTCGCGCACCGATTGGCCAACGGCGCAATGCCCTTCAAAATTGCGGTAATTGCGTACAATAAGTACCACTCAAGGAAAAATTCTATCCAGAATTCCTTATTTAAGCAACGACATGTAAAAACGCACGAACAACCGTAATTGAGTCACCAGGGGTTGTACATTGAACACATTTCAATACAAATGTTCGTTTCGTTTAACTCAGTTTTTCGAGATACTCGTAGCATTACGCTATGTATGCTTCGACGCTTCTATAGGTCTCTTTCACTTCCAAAGTATTCATATGGTAATTTATTCGCAGGATCCATTTGTACTTGGGTTTAATTTCCATTTGAAGGGTATGTCTGCTTTGAGCTTTCCCACGGGCTAATGTGAACTCAAGATATTAGAGGTGTGCTAATACTATGAATATTCTGCTAAAGGAAATCATTTGAGGTTCCCTTTTAAATCTGTAGCACCGTTATATCTTCAGTTATATGAGCGCGCGCCTTACATCAAGTGCTGGCTGTATATGACGACGCGAGCATCGAATATTGTAAACATTTGAATACATCACACGCTTTATGCCGCGACTGACCAATCAGAAGCCATATCCTCAAACGCGATATCAAAAGTCCATAGAATCTCACGTTTCTGGATGGAGTCAAGTGGTTTTCAAAGGTATTTTGGTGCCTCAGAGCATCGCAAATTAAAATAAGAAGGCACGTTCAGATTGTTTGCGAGTAGGCACACTGTGCTATAAGAATGTTTTCCATAGAGGAACGTAGATACTCGTAGGTTGAGAAGGGTGCGTGGTTTTTATTTATAACAGTTTAGTAACGGATCAAAAGGGTTTGTCTGAAAATAGCCGTTGCACAGCTTTCGAAGGATGATCCTTTTTGCGTCATAGCTAAATGGCAATATGTGCGTCATAATAATTAATTGTTGGGATCGCCATATTTACCATGAATTCTATAATTTTTTTACAATGAAAACTATCTTACTCGTAACAAAAACTATCATTTCGCGAAACACGAAAATTTTCAACAAAAAAAAAACAGAATAAGAAAATAATTTTTAGAAGTTTGGGTTTATTAATGTGTATTCGTACGTATCTGGAATTGGCGGATTTCTTTAGAAAATTTCATCCCGCAATATTATTATGATAGAGATTGAAAATATTGCAATATTTAATATTATTATAACTTTATAAATCTATGAAAAGTATTTTGTTATCAAACTTTTATTAATGTCAGTAACAAAGAGTCATAGACGAAGATATTCTTTTCACATTTTTTTTATAAATTTCAAACTTTTGTATCTATCAATAAACCCTAAAAATAATCAGAACATCTACCTATAGTAGGTACCAAGTATTCAAACCCTTGATATATTGACAGAGTTCTTTGTCTCTTTTGTATCGATGGGTTCTTTGTTCTGTTTCTATGAAAGTATATAAGGTATGTGAAAGTATATAAGGCATGTGAAAGTATATAAGGCATGTAAGTGGACTTGATACCACCATCATACCTTTTCTGTTCAAGACACAGGTTTGCTGTTGAGTTTGACCCTCAGATTAAACGCTTAGTTCTTGAGGTTTTTGATTTACAGATGTGAATGCTGTAATTCGCTTAGTTGGGTTGAAACTGCATTAATGGTGAATAAGGTGCGTCATAACCATTCTTCTCGTTAAGAACGGGACAGTCTGTTTTAAGCTGGCCGATGTTCCCAAGAACGTTCTGGGGTCACAAAATGTTCCGTTTTAGAAAGTAAAAAAGGAAAATAAACAGCAAAAAATGTCAAATAATAGCCTCGCGTCTTCCTTTTTAACAAATACGTATAAAATGAGGTTTTTGCTGTCAATAACCTGAACGTGGTGAGATTTTATCAAAATAGCCTACATAAAGTAATATGTAGTAATGAGCAAAATTGATCGGAAAAAAATCTGCGAGATTTCTCTCCCTTTGTACAAAACCCACATGGCGATCAGTGTTCACTAATACAATAACATCGGGAAATGAAATGAAAATCATTTATTTGCACGAATATGGGTTAGTTATTGGTTTTACAGGACATTTTGATCAATCCATATTCACCTTCTCAGGTATGCAAATTATGAAGTTATATTACATTTTAATAATTTATAAATAAAATAGAACTAATGTTAGTACTTATTACAATTGAAAACCAATAACTAATACATAATTTAATTGACAAGTTTGTATAATAATTCATTTGTCAGTTTAGCATACTACATTTATTAGTTTTATAATTAGTTGTAATTTTACCTAATCGAACTCATCGGCTGCCTATGTGCCACCCATCGCGGGGTAGAGAGAAAAAGTCGGAGGAAAAAACTCTCGACACAGGTTTTGGTACACATACTTTATTTGTTTAGACGCGCGTTTCCACATTCCATTTGGTTTGGTTCGGGTTTGGTCTGGGTGTGATCTGATGTCCACCCTGTTGGCTTAAAACGTCACATTGGGATCTTTAATGTAATATTTTCAAATATTTCGACTTGTGTATATTTTGTGGATTTGGCGGCTTTAATGATATAAAAACTTCTAATATTTTCTATATAGACCACGGATCATACCACGCGCGAGTGGAGATGGACCGCTAATGAGATTAATTAACAGTTCAATGACTATCAAAGTATGTATAATCGAATTTGATGCTCAGTTACATTACCTGAGCAGGTGAATTCACTATGTTTAACCTGGGTGGTGGAATGGATTCGAAAATTAATGTTATAGAGTCTATACTCGACATCGATGTTCATTTGAATGAGGAATAAAGCATTGGGCATGTGGGTAGTTTTAAATATTTCAAAATGCTGGTTGAATGCTGTCGGCCAACTAGTGACTATACAGGGTGATTTGTAATGTGACATATTCCTGCTAAGGGCGTGCTCAAAAGCAACCTTTTCTTATGTTTATCTAGATTTGTAATTTAATTGTCATATCATTTCATACGTCATTAGAAAGCTACATAAAAAGGAAGTTTTTAACGTGAGTATCTATATCAATTAATTGATGGATTCACGAGTGCGTAGTCAGTCAAGTTCATACAAAAATATTACAATAAATATTTACACCCACCCGTTGAAACTATAAAATTGGTCAAGGCGCGTTCACTCTAGGATTAAACGGACTATACAACACTGAGTATAGAGGGCGTTTATTATTGTATTGGACGGACTATAGAAGGTTGTTTAGATAAACGGTGGATTTGTTCCCTTAGCTTTTCCGTTCAATGCGAAGGCTTATAGCCGTGCTTATAGCAAGTAACCCGCTTCGATGTTCAATACGGGTCGGGTTACATATCGTACCTACTATCTTACTATCTTATTTTCAGTCTATTTGCGAAGGCTACGATCAATGTAATGAGGGAAAGTAAAGGAGGTCACTAGTGGCATAACTTTGCTTTGAATAATATATTGTATCAGGCGTTACTTTGCGGAAGTCCATTGTTATTTAAGTTGTATTTATATTTCTTTGCAACAATCCGCACACGTGGAACTTGTTTTGGTATGGACCCACCACCTTCCCTTATCTCTCTGAGTAGGTGTATACCATAAAAGCTTATTCCAATAGTACACGACACGTGTTTCGCCCCAAAACGGAGCATCATCAGGTGATGTGGACTCTACAACGGTTGGTTGCTGCTTAGGTATATAAGCAGCTCACTCGAATGGCGACCTCACTCAGTTGTTGTTGCAAATGTTGCAAAATGTTATTGTTGCAAAGAAATATAAATACAACTTAAAACAATTTTGCTTTGAATATTGAACATTATTGTGCGATAAAAAGTAGAAAAAGTGCCTAGGGAAAAGTAGCAATTTCAATGTTTTCAAATCAATAAAAAATCCAATTATTATTGATAGGACAATAAAATGCTGCTGGTTTCATGTTTCTGCATCTGTTTCACACCTCGCCATGTTGCGGACTAATGTAAACTAATTTCTTTTAATGCCAATGTTAGCATATTCACAATGTCATGTGTTAGAGCCAGTGAGCTTGAAAAAAAAAGACATTTGGACTTCAATCCTTCAATTCCTGGGCGCTCTGAATCCAACGGTTTCCCGCTGCCTTCTTCAGGTCATCAGTCCAGCTGGTCGGAGAGCGGCCTGTGCTCCTTTTGCCTAAACGTGGTCGCCATTCGAGGACCTTTTTTTCCCATCGGTTGTCAGTCCTGTGAACGATGAGGTGAGCCCATTGCCACTTTAATTTGCAAACTTTTAGAGTTATGTCGGTCACCTTCGTTCTTCTGCGGATTTCATCATCATTATTAACTAAGATAATGAAAATAATAAAATCCCTTGTACAGTTTCGTCGTAAGCATACCGCTAAACAGCTGTGTTTTATATTGATGTATCTTTTCAGGTAAGCTTCATCTGAAATCGCCCACTCGGCAACTCTGCGAGCCCGCGCGTAATAGGGTCGATATGACGCGGTGCAAATTGTAGGAGGAAGCGGAAGGTAAAATATGTTAAAGCTTCTCTAGAAAAAAATCATCAAAATACAGAATTACCTGTAAAACACTAGCAACCTCGCAGCACTAGGTAGCTAACACCATCACCACCAGCCACCACCAGCAACAACTTTTGTACTATGAGTTCGAACATAACTCAATACATAAAGCGGGAAATTAAATTAAGAAATATTTTTGGATGAAATTAAAAACTAACAAACTACCAAAAGTCGTAGAACAAAAGTTGTTGCTTATGGTGTTAACTACCTAGTGCTGCGAGGTTGCTAGTGTTTTACAGGTAACCTATATTTTTATTGGTATTAGTAGGAAGTGTTCCGGTCTAAGTTGAAGTGAAACAGCTTGTTTTATTGGATTTTAAGTATTACCTGCATGTTAATGACGGAATTGCCTTCAGAAAAAATATTTTTAGTTTTCCAACTTACTCAGTAGGTATTATTCATGTGTTATAAGAATCGTCCGCCTGCACACTTTCATGAATTGCGACGATATTCTCATCGTACGTAGCATCGATTTCGAACATCAAACACTATTGCAAATAATATATTGTCGCGTAGTCAGGATGGTGGGGTTCGTGAAAACACCAGTTGTCTCGCAAATACTTTATTCAACGTCCACACAATGAATTACCACTCTTCAAATACAGCAAAACACGTATACACACTTTAACTGAACGCACTTAATTAGGCATAGGGTTGCGATTACATTACAAGGTCATGTATGTCCTTGTCAGCGACGGGCGGCCGAATTCGCCTTGTGATTTATTGCCTGTTATATGTATTTCTCGATTCTTCCAGCTGTCTTGCGCAACAATATGCATAAATTATTTGAATGATTTTCGTTTTCTTCGTCTGATTGTGCTGCTTTACAGATTAGACCGAACCAAAAGGATCTGATCTGCAAGAAACTGTTCGACCCTTGATTTTTGTAGGATTTTAATGTAAATAAAACTCCATAGCTTATAACTTACACCAAAGCCAGCCCTCGGCGGTCCGTCGTTATGGCGGTTTTAATTAACAGAAGCCACCGCGACCGTTTCAGCGGCGCGCCGCGTCACGTATTCAGCTCGTGAATGTTCTCTGCTCACCTGTTGGCCTTTTGTTCTAATTGATAAATTTTATTTACACTAGAAAATGAGGCCAAATTTGAATCAGCTGGATTTTTATCGGAGAGAGTATCGACGAAGTATTGGTTTATCATTATTAACGATGTGAAGTACAGTTTAGTGTGTTTACTGGTCGCTGTATGAGGAGAGCCAAAGATGGCGCTCAGTGGCGCATCTTGAGGGCCAAAGATGGCGCTCAGTGGCGCATCTTGAGAGCCAAAGATGGCACAGGCGGCCCTCGGCCCTGCCTGTGCTTCGCCATTCACCAAGGTGGACTGACGACCTGAAGACTATACCTGGAATCCTTTGGATTCAAAGCGCTCAGAACCGGGCGGCAGGGCTGAAAGGAAGGATACAAAACATCTATGTATATACACAGGCAAAATTGTGCGCAAATACTAGTTTTACAATATGAATATTACCTCCAATAGCATACTGAATATGTCGGGCGAGTATAATTAATGATATTAGATGGAGCCCTTCCGTCCTCTGGGACCGACGGCTGGCTGTATTAGTTAATGCGTTACTGTATGTAATGGCATGATGTATTGCTGAATTTGTGGGCAAATTTGACGACCTATACATATACGTAAACGTGCTTCTTAGTTGTTTGGTCTTTCGTTCGATCGAGGTAGTGGCTAGGCTGGGATAACTAATTTTGCATTCAACTCTACTTGTCAGTAACCCATTAATGACCTACTACAGGGTCGGGTCTCCTCTCACAATGAGAAGGATGTAGGCCTTAGTCCACCACGCTGGCCTAGTGCGGGTTGGTGGACTACTCTCCTTACATTATACATATACACTAGTATAATAATGCTGAGAATTTGTTTGAACGTGGTTTTTACTGGTACCGCCATGTCGAATTAAAAAAATATTTTTGTATATGGTCTCCATGTTCAGAGTTTCAATAGTTTTTGTAGTTTGAAAAGTGTTTGTTTGTATGTTCGTTCTTCTTTCACTTTAAAAGAGAGCAAGGGGTTTCATTTTCAGTGTGGTCGCTACTTTACCCGATAAAGCTTTAACTTTAATAAAAATTATTTTGCTCCTATTTAATTTCGAAAATTTCTAGTGGAATCTAAAAACATCAAACAAAAAATGTTCAACACGAAACTGTTATCAGCAGTAACATGAAGTTTCATGTGGAAAGTTACGAATTTCAGCCGTAGGGGTTTTAATTAAAATGCACGACGACTAGTCAAGTTTCGCCCTGTTTTGCTCGGTTATAACATTCTTTTTTATTTCGGCATTATTTTTAAAATTTGTTTTTAATTAAAAGTTTTTGATGCGTACCATTGGGATTTCAACCCGGACCTAAAAAGCCGAATTCTTAGCCACTAGGCTATCACAGTTTTTTTATTTATCATTTGTCAACCTTATAAAAAAATATGATGAACAAATTTCTAAAATCCCGCAAAACATGTGTCAACATGTATCTTAATTAGAAGAGGTCGGGGTACACGTTTGCTTTACATATTGAGGCCGCAACTCAAATATTAGCAAAGCGGCACAAATCTACGAAAACAACGTATGGGTACTGCCAGTGTGGAGCCTATAACAGGGATGTTAGGGAGCTCCGTAACCGTAACCGAAACTATCGGATATCCGATATAAAAAATATCCGTAACCGTGACCGAATACGAAATAAAAGTTTCGGATAATATCGGATACGTAGGGGCGGAGTCTAATCGAGACACCTTATAACAAGTTGTTTTGATCGGCCACAAGCTGCACGCATTGTTTGTTTTCTTCTGATGTCCTCTTATGATTATGGCTATGATACTGATACTGTCTTTTGATTATGACTTATGAATGATATGACTCGTAACTAACTAACTTGTGAGCAATTTTACATTTACAAATAGTTCGACAAATTGAAATAAAAGTGTTGTGTTACGGAATTGATTGAATTGGTACAAAATGCGTCCTAAATCGAGTGTAATTTGGTCATTTTTTGATGGAATTACTGTCGATTCGAAATGTAAACAATGTGGTAAAATTTTTTCACGGAAAGGAGGTACTACATCACTAAACCTTCATCTTAAATCACAACACAGTGATAAGTATGAAGAACTTAGTAACCGTAACCGAAATTATCCGAAACTAACGGATAATCCAAAATAATTTCATATCCTTATCAGTATCCGTATCCGGTATAATAATCATGCCTATATCCGAAACATATCCGTATCCGAAATTTCATATCCATAACATCCCTGCCTCCAAAAGATGTTTTATAGCTGGGAATTATGTTTAATTTTTTTTAGTTTTTCAGGGATCGGTTTATGGCTTTATGCCCAGAGGTGTTCGGTTTCTATTTAGGCTTCGCTGTCAGCGTCTTGTTTCATAAGACAAAGGTTTTTTATAAAAATGAATGTTTTTTATACTAAATGGCGGGAAAAAAATAGCAGTTGGGCCATAATAATCGAAGACTTACGTTACTTTAACATTTTAAAAACCTTCAACATGTATGTGTATTTCGCAATTTTAGCATATTATAAAAACCGTATTTCAAAATGGCGCCGATTTCGTTGTCGTTACTATTTGATGTTTTTTTAATAATGAAAATCTATTAACCACACTGTGCTTCGAAAGCTTATAGGTATCTATTTATTTATAACACCAACAATATAATTTGAATTTCAATATAAGTTGAAATTATACAGGAAAAACGATATAAAATATTGAATGGCTCAATTACATTTACAGGGAAAAAATACATAAAACGTAACAAAGTTGAATGAATCAATTACAAGGTATCAATAGAGACATCAAGAATAAATAAACACACGAACTGAACACACTGACCTTTATGAACGAACCCATGAATGATTGATCGCACGGTCGATTGAATCGTTCATTGATTGACTCACTCAATTATTGAGCTGTAGTATTCACGGTACATTAGGCAGTAAACTTTAAAGATTTTTTTGCTGAAGGTTTTTGGTTTGTGAGGATTTTATCGTCTACCCATATTTGTTCAGTTGAAGATACGAGTAGCAAGTCGCCGTTGGACTCAGAGGATGCAAAACCGAGTGGAGACGTGCAGTATGAAGATTCCTATACGATATACATCGCAATCGTCTCAAAATACTTCTGAATACTTCTGAAATGAATGCAAAACCAAAAATATTTTGATAATATTTAAAACTTTTAACTTTCATAAATAAGTTATCTGAGGAAACATAAAAATAACAACTGCAAATACGAGTATAAAATTTATCAATTACAAGGTACCAATGAAGACGTCAAAAGTACACATAATACTATGAACTGGAGACGCTGACCTGTATGAATGAAACCATGAATGATGGATCGCATGCCCGATGTTATCGTTCATTGATTGACTCACTCAATTATTGAACACGGGCACGTTAACTTTGTTAAGTTTTGGTTTCGGATTATAAATGTGATATGATTTTATTAAACTTGGTTAGGTTTTTGTAGGCGATTTCTTATTTATGTGATTTTTAAAAGCGTTTTGCTCACGCATTGACTGGTTGTCTGCAGGTAGCCGACATTCTCGATTGTTCGTTCTTTAGTATAAATACTCTTATTTGTTACATTACACCTATCTTTATCGCAAGTAATCTAAAAAGTCCTATTCTATTGACAAATGTTAAATCTTGCTGAATCTTTGTTGATAATCCCTACATCCGTAGTCGAAAGCACGTCTCTTATCGTGACATGGAAGGTACCTACGATTCACATTAATAATACGACACAATAACGATAGGGCCGTGTAAGCAGTTTACGTCTTAACTAGTTAAAACAATTTTCTAGTTATTGCAGTAATTAAGACGCGATCAGATTTCTTGGCACGATAACGTTTAAAGTTATTAGATATGATACAGTAGTTTTTTGTACCGTTAGTAGCGAAAGTGTTTTTAAATAATAAACAATAAACAAGTAGATTGCAATTTTTTTTTTCAAAATAACACGCTGTGAGTAGCTACAGGCAGTTCTCGCCCTGTTAACTCATAGATAATATAAGATAAAATAAGAAAGGAAATCAAAATCAGTGGGTCCAACATAATATTTATAATATCTATTTATATCTTGATAGCGTGTGTAAAAATTGACAGTCATATCCAGCAGCAAGTGAAATATGATTACCAACAACTGCAATTAAATTTATCGCCAATCTCTGAACCCTTCGTAATGCAGCATGTTCTTTATGTCTTGTGTTTTGGCTAGTAAATTATTCCCTTTGTCAGGGATACTTTATTTGAGTGTCATTTAATCTTGGTCCTCATAAGTAGCGAGGCCGGGTGTCTTAACTATAAAAGAATCGATTTTGCTGCCTGACCGTACAAAGCGCATATAAGGCGACCGCACGCGCAATTATCCTGTGGTCTCGGTTCTCACGGCGTTTACGCTCCGATATGGATAGTGGACACCGATGTCCGATATATTTGTGTTTTTATATCACGAGTCACTTGACCATATCACTGGTGAGATTTATGTTATGTAGGTTTTTATACGTAGGTGTGAATGATCTCTGTAAGTACTTAAATACACGCACACACAAACACACATGATTGCTTCATATTTGAGCTTTCTCGGTAGTCATATCAATCGAATACCAAAATAAATATGACGAATTGTTATCATGCCTCACGTCGTCTCAGAAAAAGGAGTACAGGCTCTCCGATTAGGGCTGATGACCTGAAGAAGATTGCGGGAAACCGACGGATTCAAAGGGCCCAGGACCGGGCGGGGTGGCGTCGATTAGGGAGGCCCATGTCCAGCAGTGGACTACAAAGGGCTGAGAAGAAGAAAGGAGATTATCAAGGCTGAGATGTAAGCTGTGAAGCGAAAATTTTGGGTCCAATTTACAGCTCACTACGCGAGCGAGCAGTTTGAAATTTGGCACAATTAAAGTTTATATGAAGAAGAATGCAGAAATTCTAATATTTTTAAATAAAATTCATTAGAAACACATGGTGAAGTCTTATCAAAAAACGCGCTACGCACATTAACCCATAGCTTTGAGTACTTTGACATGCACACATAGACAAACATGACGTGTCCATAAATTCCGTTACGTGTCAAATTCAAATTTCAATATGGCGACTACTTGGCGATCTCTAATTATCTCTACGTTTGATAAACAACAAAGATTCTACAGTACAACGTACACAAAGAATACGAACACAATATGCTACGTTTTACAACGGGTCAGGTTGGGGTCGGGATGCCCGGGACCGCAGTTAAATATTCACGAGACCAATTTTGTAAAGGAATAACTGTGTTTGGATCTATCGAGTCTTAGAGAAGCGCCTGCGCGAAACGTAATATTAGCACGAAGATTCTTCGTTTTCAGCCTACGATACAGTGTGGACGCGAATTTTATCGCAATTACGTCGTTTGATTTGAAAGATAAAAAAGATAAAAAGACGCCAATTTTGTCCCCTTGTCCTTTTGTTTTCTGTGTTTTCCGAAGAATTTAATATTTGCCAATAATAATAATGTTTGTAACACCATAAATTGATTACTTCGTGACTTCGCGGCGGCGGCGGTAGGCATATCTCCGAGTTTACCACCTAGGTATAAGAAATATTTAAGAGAATGGGGTAGGTAGGGTGAGGTAGGCATGGGGAACAAAAGCAACTTATTCCCAAAAACCTTCATCTTAATCGATTACGTAGATTTAATAAACAATAATTTACTGTAACAAAAAAGTAGAATCTTGTTATATATATGAGGACAATAAAAATACAAACCGTACATACAATAACGAATAACTTTGGCCCTTAAGGGGTTTCCCGGGACCTCGATTAAATATTCACGATGTTAACTTTGTAATTTGTACCGGTTTTACCAGCGTTTGTAGTTTTTCCTTTAACATACACAGGTACCTTCTGGCAACCTCTCTCTACCTATGCGGTCGCATCAGTAATATTCTGTCACATGAAACACACGCACATGAATATGCCCTAAGATACAGATAAAGAATAAGATAGATAAATAACCTTTATTGAACCAAATAAACTTTTGCAAAAGAAACTAACCATCTCTTGACGCATGTGGTTAAAGCTGCTATAATAACAAAAACGTTCATACGTTATGGACTATTGAAATCTTAGTTTCCTAAATAAAAATTTCTCTAACACGAGATTATTCTAGACACATTAACCCACTTATATATCCATTTCTCGACCACGTAAAAACGTATGAAATTTTAACCGCGCTCAGAAAAATCGGGAGGTAGATACGAATATTAAATTAATGCCTATGCAAAACGATTAAGATTGAAAGCGCGAGGCGACGCGGAAAATTACACGCACACGTCGAACGTGTAATGTACGCACGGGTAATACACGCACGTGTAATATATGCACGTGTAAAATATTCACGGAAAAGTGTCGGAGAATTCTTGGTAGAAATTTTCATGGGATGACGTTCGAGTTTTATGCTTCGAGCATAGGTGTAATTTAGCGGATTTCAACAGTTCTGTATGATACGGTTTAATGATTCATTTACGTTTGAGAGTAAGTTTGGTTGTGTTTGATCTGTAGATTTTCTGGTCTGTAACCCTAGTCGTCTACTAGGGCCGACGAAGGAAAGGCCTTAGTTCACCACGCTGGCTAAATGCGGGTTGGTGGACTTCGTATGCCTTTGAGAACATTACAGAGTAGGCAAGGCACATTATACATGCGATGCCTCATGCAACTTTCCTGGCGATACTTGCCCTCACCGTTACAGCAATTATTTAATTTTATAAAGTGCTCGTAACTTAAACGAGTCATTGTTGACCGTGAAATGGTTATTTGTAAATTTTGACAAATTTTATACCTATAAGAAGATGTTTTTAAATATTTGATTAAAAATTAATTGCATATACTGTAAAGTAACCAAACTGTAAACCTAACACAGACATTGTATTAGAACCGCGTTCAACCTTAACAGTTGCGACTAATCCTACAATTAGTTTGAACTAACTAGAGAAATGTTGATATGAGCATGAGCATGACTTCTTAGGATAACGATAAATAACACTCATACTGGACCAGCTGATCGTGAGCGCTCGACAAGTTTATAGAGCAATTATCTCCTATATACGTGCGATCTATATTATCCACAGGTTCGCTTGTCCATTTTAACAACTCCGCTGTCCCGTGAATCACGTGTGACTCACTCAATGTTTAATGTCAACTTACTGGAGAGGCAGTGTTAAAATGGAATCAACAAAAAACTTTTTGATAACGTAGAGGATCTTTAAAAAGAGTTTGTTTAAAATTTTAAACCTAAGGGGGAATTACTTTGCACAGAAAAAGATACCGATTGGTATGAAGTTAACATTTAAAAGTCAAATTTTACCCCATAATAAATAATGTGAAAATCGGCGAGAGTTCGTACGCAGTAAAAATTTTATTATTGCCGTTCCATTTACTGATCTATGATCACATCAGAGCCATTTATAAATAACTTTTAAACTGAACTTGATGCATGCATAGTGTGACAAGCGACAGACAGCGCGCAAAAACTACAACGCCGTATTGGGAAAACGAATTCAACGCACAGACGCTAATGTCTACTAAAGCGCACCTAATTATTTGCTGTGTCCTACGGAGACCTCGGGGTAATCTGTTATATCGTGATCGGTGCTATTAATCGTTGTTTATCGTATTTGTTACTAATGTTAGATAATACATTGTCAGTAACCCATTAATGACCCACTACAGGGTCGGGCTCCTTCTCGTAATGAGAGGGATGTAGGCCTTAGTCCACCACGCTGGCCTACTGCGGGTTGGTGGACTTCACATACCTTTGAGAACATTTTTTTTTGTGAACTCTCAGGCATGCAGGTTTCCTCACGATGTTTTCCTTCACCGTAACAGTAGGTGATATTTAATTTTATAAAGCGCACATAACTTTTTTACAAAGTCAATTGGTGCGTGCCACTGGGATTCGAACCCGGACCCCTCGATTCGAGGTCGAATTCTAAGCCGCTGGGCTATCACCGCTCTCTTGTTAGTTACTTGTATATTAATATCTTGATGGTCCCTTTTTCCGTCACTATAAAAAATCCATAATCTTACCTGTAGCAACGTTTATTTGTACGTGTCTCACCTAAATTAACTAATATTCGATCTAATGATACAGTGGATGAGCAACCAATTGAAGTTATATTCACAAATCTAGTCCCGCATGGAGACACAACCAGTATAAGCTCCAATCACACAATGGACTCCTGTGAGCCTTTCTCCATATTTATAGCGTTATTCCTTCATTAATATTCAACGGGTCGTACGGTGCAACCGCGTGAAAAATCGCACCTGAACGATCTTAAAATGGAACGTATGACGTCACGCTTATTATAGACGTGTAAAGCTCTATTCATATCTTCCAGCACTTAGTGTGTCCAGCGCGTGGCGTGGCACACAAAAAAAATGTTTCGTGTTTGAATATGAAAAACGATTTAGTAGTAATTTAAGTACATGTACTGTTGTATTCCCGCAGGCCTATGACATGGGGTTCTTCAAGAAGGGCATAAAAAAAGCTCTCCTTCATAGCCGAAAACGCACTGGCGACCCCCCAGGTGTTGCGCGCGTCAGTAGGCGACGGTGACCACATACCATCAGGTGGCCCGTCTGTCTGTTTGCTTGCTCCATTTATAAAAAAAAAACATTTCGTGAAAAAACCAACAAACAACCTTACGTCCATCTTTGCATGCTCAAAATTTGCGTTTCTAATATTAGCACTCGTTAAACCTTGTCGAAGGGTACCTATAACCTTAAATATGAATGGTATGTTAAACCGTATTTCCACTTATACGCTTTAAAACTCTACGAAGAGCACACACATGTAACTGGTACATACAATACAGTCTTAGAAAATATTTTATACGTATTCTGCGGAATTAAACTGTTATTCTCCTTTGTTGGTTGACGAGAAAATTTACTAATACAATGTTCCTTAAATACAATTTTCAATTCAAACACATTGAAATAAATGTGTCAAAGAAAACTCAACAGGTCTCGCGGAGGCAGAGAAATGAAATTTCTACTTAATTTGGTAAAGAGAAACATCTTCGCTGAAATGTTAAATTATTCCCTTTGTCCTTTTCGCGTTTCGTTAGTAAAAAATACATCGCTGAGAAATTCTTACCAAACCGCAATAAGTGATGTACTTATTACTGTTTCGAAAAAATTGGTTGATCGTGGAATAAATGTCTTAGATGGTTCTTCGTGAAACAAGAGCATATCTACGACGATTGATAACCTGAATGCAAATGACCTTAAATTGAGGAAGCTTAGATCGGTCTGCTGAATGGATTATGGATATTTATTATATCGCCATTCTAACATTCTATTGTATCTCTTTTGTAATTTGTGAAATAAAAGTTTTCAATTGGATATAAAGTTAGTAGAATATTGTAGTAAGCAGTAATTGACATTTAAAAAGTTAAGGACTGCGATAACATTTACATTACCTACTTTTTATGAATTTTCGCTTAATGTCGAAGGTTGAAACTTCTCTCCTTATCCAATTAGGCGGCTTTATTTGCTTTACAAGTTTTTCAGTGTAGGCTGGTGAATTAATTCGCGTAGGATGTTATTATCCTCAATTTATTTTTTATATTAGTTGAGAAATTCTATCTATAATAATTTGGTACTGAATTAAAAGCGTATAGATTGAGGTAGCGAATATGCCTCAAAATAGGTTCAATTTACATATCGAAAGCATACTAATGAAAGCGGCCGCGACCCAATAAGCAACGGACGGGCGACATAATTTGCTCATCCAACCGTTACCTGACTCGCCCACGGGAATCTACCACCAATCGGATATAAAAGCTCAAAGCAGCCCCATCCAGGCACATTCGCAACCGAACACAGCAGGCAGCAACATGAAGACTCAAACCGCTCTGATCCTCGCCGTCTTCTTCGGTCTCCTGGCGGTGATCAGCAGCCAGGAGGAAGGGCAGATCTACTGCGGCAGGAGGCTAGCGACCGCCTTGGGTATGATTTGCACGGACGGCCTGATAAAGCGCTCGGAGTCGAAATACGACGCGATGGACTTGGGTCAGTACTTCCCGTGGGTCTCCGTGCATACCGTCAGGAGTATGGGCCGCGGCAAGCGGCAGGTGGTCTCCGAGTGCTGCGAGAAGGCCTGCACGATCGACGAGCTGCTCACGTATTGCATGTAATGGTCTGACCCGTCTTTGATCGTGTGGTGAATGTTAACTGATTGAGGCGAATAAATCGTTCGTATATTTTATTTTGGGCTTTCTTTCACACCTCAATCCTAATCCTCAAATCATCACACTCGTGACAGTCTTCAGACATCATCTTGGGGCATACTCCATCACCCTACTCCAATGCGCATTGGTGGAGAAAGTGGCTAGTGGCTAACCCATGTCGGATGTTTTCAAAACACCCATAGGGCTTCCGACAAAGTTCAACGACTGCTATCGTATCGATACCAATCGGTACCAACGGCTTAACGTGCTCTCCAAAGCACGGAAGCGCGCATTTAGGTTCGCCACTAGCGCTCACCCATCCAGGTACTGACCGGGCCCGACGTTGCTTAACTTTTTCGATCGCTTGCGGTCTACTCAAGCAGCGCGTTGGAAATCAAATTCAGGACTCTCCGCATTGGACTGTGGCGAATTAACTACTGCGCCATACAAGTTGTCAAAACCAAAAATAGGCAATGAAGCAGTAATGAATCCCTGTTTTGATCGTGTCTAATAGCTCTAGTACATTGTATTGACAACTCCATATAGAGGCGGACATAAAAACCAGTAGTCGCAGATATATATCTATATAGATAACGCAAATGTTAACACTCTCCGCGTCAAAACGTTTGAAGAGTTTGCGCAATACGCAACTATCGTTGCTATGTCATTCACTCCACCGTTGTTCACACGGGACGTTATTTATTTTTCTTCTACTCCAATAACTCAAATATTGTTTGATATTCGTCATTATTATGACGAGTTTGACCAAATCAAATCATTCGTACTGGCGCTTTATTCACATTACTAGAACGTTTTTGATTTGTTTCAGTAAGTAAAAAAAGCTCGCTTGATCTTCGTACTAATGAGCTAACTTGCGTAATCTATTGAGATCTATATCTGTGCAAGTAGTCTACCGTTGATTGATCTGCCTGCTTACCATGCAGATATGGCTAAACATGTGTGATTAATCCCTAACGAACACATTAACATTATTCGTTTCGGTTCTCATTAACAAGGCAATTTACGTACGAGTATGTAGATGTACGACTAATTTCTGCGTAACGTGGCTTAATAACGCGACCTGAATATCGCTGTGGAATCTACAATTGACTGGTTTTTTGGGAGTTCTAGTGTGAATAATATGGGTTGTTTTATGAAGTAGAAGTAGAAAAATACAGGGTGAATTTTTCAAGTGTGCGTGGATGGGGAAATCCGAAACTATGAGGACTATCGAAAAATACTAAAAGGAGCCTGGAGACTGATTATGATGAAACAAAAACTACATCATTGGATTTTTGAAAGCGAAAGCCCGGAATCGAACCCATTGATTTTGGTAAAAAAAATCACACCTGTTTTATTACACCATTAGATAGTAGAGCGCATTCACTAGCTACACCCGTCCAGCGACATACTTTCTTAACTTTTTGCGATCGCTTGCGATCTTCTCTAGCAGCGAGGCTATGCACGCCAACACACCTGTGACACAATAATAAAGGATTCAGAAGACACGTCAAACACTGGCTTCTTACAACCCCCTTGACACAGGTTGAGCCTAATTTAATTAAGCGTAAAGAGGGGTTTAAACGTCTTGCTCGTTGTTTAGATTTTGATCAAGGGTTGCTCGAGGGTCGGGACTTAGAGCCGAGTTGTTTGAAGTGGCGTATATCATTTGTTTTGGTTGCTTGAGAGGGATTTAATTGTGGAATGCTTGTATTGAGTTTGTTTTAAATCTTTTAAGATGAATCAGAAAAACCAGTAAGAACAGTGCCTTGATGGATCAACACTACCATCAAATTATTCGTATATTTTATCAGCCATTAGTATTTCATCTCATATGTCAATCTGTCTTGATATCTATTAATGGCAGCTCGATACGATTACTATACGAAACTGCGTTAGTTCATTCCCGAGTAAATGTAGAAAAAAGAACGTTAACTGTTTCATCAACGCACTTTTGAAACTAACGTAATAAGAAACGTGAAATAAGGATAGCAGTTTCCTTAGGGATCCAATGGGACCCGGTGAAAAGCCGAATTTAGCCGAAAGATTAGCTAGTTTCAAATTCGGACTATCAAAAAGTCAACCACATGTCTATAGGTATAGAAGATAGTCGTTTTTCAAAATCCAGTTGATATACTTTGATACTTTGTTAACAATATTTTAAATCCGAATTTTTTTTAAACCGCAACAAATTTCAGGTTTTAGACAGTTAGTTTCAAATTCGGACTATTAAAAAGTCATTTCATATGCATAGAAGATAGAAAATGATTTTGAAAATCCAGATATTTTACAATATTTTGAATCCGAATTAATACTTATATTTGTTTCAAACCGCATCCCATTTCTTCTTCGAATCAATGTGAATAAATGTTGGGTGTTTTATCACAGTGGTATATTGGAACTAATATCGGCGGCTCAGCGCCGCGCACTCAGCAGCGTCGGTAATGAGCTGACATATTAGCACACCATTTATTTCATTTCCTACTGTGTCGTTCAAAAAGGGACCTTATTCTTGGCAAAGGTAAGTATAAATTGACTTTTTATAAACCAGAAAACGAACGTAGAGGACCAAGATAATCGCCTCTAAGATGTTGTCATTCACAACTAGAGTTGTGGTTAGTGGTTTGTCAAGAAACCAGAACATGCTTCACGGCGGGTTATTAGAACGACGATAGGTATCTTCCCGTGTAAATTCTAATGATTGTTCCTTTTCCAAAGGACTCTACAGCGTGTTGCTTGTATCAATAGGTGACAATGACCATTTAACGTTGTACAGATGTGCTTGGTCTTTCTTAAAATCACTTTCATTACCTTCTTTATTAACACTTAATGTAAAAAAAATCATCCACGAACCAATGAGAGATAAATGTAGGGTGATTTATCACAAAGGTATATTGGAACTAATCTCGGCGGCTCAGCCCAGAGCACTCAGCCGCGCCGGTAATGAGCTGACGTATTAGCACACCATTTATCCCAATATCACTCACCTACACTGTAAAAAGGATCCTATTTCTTGGGAAATTAGGTCGGTTTTACAACGAAGATCAATTTTGACTTTTTTCATCATATAGAAGTAGCAACTGGCGGGCAAGCCACTCGATAGACCGATGTTTACGTTTGTCGCCTGTAACGCCTTTTCCTTACGTCACGATTTGCGCCAGTTTATCCTACTTCTATGATGTCCTAATCGAACGTAACACTGACATGTAACACATGACGTTGTTGTACGTAGGTACGACTAACTTTTGCGTGCGACATGGTAATTACGACACAGGGTAAATAGGTATCCCTCTTTTTAAATATTTCTTTTTTTTTACAAAATAAATTACGTTATTAGAAAAAAATAACATAACCGAGATATTGGGCTTGTTTTTTGTTACAAATACATTATCGCTCAAAGGAGTTAGCTAAACCCTCGCAATTACATTATTTTTATCGCGTACCTCCGATGACGCCATGACGTACCCTCAGTGGTACGCGTACCCCACTTTGAGAAGCCCTGCTCGATTCCGACCGGCTTTTCCACTCTCCCGTGCCCGGCTGTTATGTAGGTCAATGAGTTACGAGCCATTGTGTACCCCTTAGCCGCAATGACGTGCCCCCAGTGGTACGCGTACCCCAGTTTGAGAAACCCTGCTCCATTTCGACCGAGTGTTCCGTATTTCCCGTGGGCGACTGTTATGTAGTTCAATCAGTTACGGGCCATTGTGTACCCCTTAGCCGCAATGACGTACCCCCAGTAGTACGCGTACCCCAGTTTGAGAAACCCTGCTCCATTTCGACCGAGTGTTCCGTATCTCCCGTGGCCGACTGTTATGTAGGTCAATCAGTTACGGGCCGTTTATGGGCGTTTACCTCGCTAATGTTGTACTCGTACATTCGAACGTTCATTAGGATAACTGCATTTGTTGGTGATGATGGGTCACTGGTTTCGAGGACTTAGTACTTACCATATTCGTATGTTTACTCTACAGACTCTACACTTCTATTATATCTCGATACTAATACTTAATACTACTATTATAGAGAGGAAGTTTCTATGTTTGTAGGAATGAATCTAGGTTGAACAGATTTTAAAAATTCTTTAGCCAGTAAAGGTTTCGTCATCGATGATAAATAATTAATTACGTTACGATGGTTACGAGACAGCTGTACCCCGTGTCTTACTTGCCACGTTGCGTTGTTCGTACGACAACGCCATTCCATACATTTTGATGCATGTCATGCAGTGTCATGCACAATAGGCATGATGACTAATTTTCAAAAACTCTTCTATGATATTCAGAAGTTTCTATTATGTCTAAAATATTTCACTCAAAAATATCACATCTTTGTAGAAAATTACGGTTTTTGTAATTTAAATGTACTTTTATTGTAATTTGCAATAAAAGTACATTTAAATTTTAAGTTTCAAATTCATTCCAAAACGCTCGCCCGTGTCATGGCGTCTGTCATTACGTCACGGCTCAGTAAAAACTGCAGAGATCGTGTAACATACGCTTAAACGAAAAAAATGACGTTTACTGAGACGTGACGTAAATTAACGTAATTCGATCTGATGGGTGTTTAAGCTATCATGGCGGATTGTTGTATTTTGTAGATTTATTTTAACAAATAAATTATTAATCTCGACATTAATAAGAGAATAAATACATGTTTCGAGATCTTTGAATCTTATTTCATTAGATCAGATAAATATTTTGGCGATACTTGATTACTGTCATCATGCCTATTAGGATAGCTCAATACGGAGCCCTGTGTTTGAATTTTGTTGTGTTGGTTGAGAGATGTATTTTTTTTTCACAAATTTAAATCATACAAAAAATACATTTTACCAAACTAAACGCTACGCAATTAAGCTATTTTCGGCGAGCAATTTCTCCAAACTACCAATATAACCTAATGTTAAGATAGGTATCAGATTTCAGAAAATAAATACTTGCAATTTTTGGTCACCGGTGTCTCTGGCTATAAAATCGTACGACTCATTAGAAAAAGTGCTTCAACAATGCTATAGCCGACAAGGTGCGACCGAAACGGTTATGACCGCGGTTCCGGACTCGTCCAATACACCTACACGTACATACAAAGATATATACCTTTTCCCTTTACATATACATTTATGGACAGGGGTTAAGGATCCCTTATGTGACAGTATTCAAATCTGCGGGGTTCATTCTATTTTTAGCACCGGTTTTAATTGCTTGCGAATTTTCTTTTAAGGGTTAAAAGAATAATGAAAGTTTAATTTAGTTTTGTCTCTTATTAAGTAGTTTTAGTAGTTAGCAATAGAGGTTTCTTCCACAAAATCTTCATTATTAAAAAGCACTAAACATTGTAATAGCACTTAATAAATAAACATTACAAAGTTTACGAATACCTAACACCTAATACATTCCAGTGTTGAAAAAAGTAGAGAATGACTGCACTTTAATCCAATTCAATTTCGTTGGTTGAAGTCAGTGTATTTGTAGGCAAATCGATCGACTACAATATTCACAGCGAGTGTCAGTTGCGAAGGCGCGGTAATCAATCAGTCACGAGTCAATATCTCACCGCTCAATTTCTCTGACAATATAGGGTTGAATGGTACCGTAACTACTGTATTTTCTATAACAACCAAGACCTATGGCATAATCTGCTCTCCGAAGCACGGAAGCGGACATAAAATTCGCTTCTATACCTTCTAAGTACACCGAAATAGCGTTCGGACGTAATTTCATTTTTACCAAGCATAACGGTCACCAAAGCAAGGAAAAGTATGATTTATACAAAAATCGTACCAGGAACTAGAATAATATTTAAAATGCAGGCATTTCACTAGAAATAAGGTCAAGCCAATAACTTTGGTCATTAAAAGTTTTAAAAACAATGCTCGAAGAAATGGTACTTCTGGACCTAAAGCACGGTGTATGTATGAGACATTAATTTTTAGGGATCGTTAACCCGAGGATGCCAACGAAATTCTTATACTAATCGTAAGTCGTGGTGGTTGTATGTTATTCTCCTACATTATTGTAGTATTATATGGCGTTAGAGATCCATAGATCTCGATTAGGTTTGTAATTTGTCTAGGGGAGGACTATCTATCTTTTGAATCACTACATGTGGCCTAGGCAATAACAATCGGAAAAAACAATAACATCCTTATCAGGAGAATTTAGAATTTTAGAAATTATTTTTTTCAATTGTCGAATTCAATATCAACTCAAAGGCACGTGAAGTCCATGAACCTGCATAAGGTCAGTGTGGAGGACTGCGACCTACATCCTTCTAATTGTGAGAGGAGATCCGACCCTTCAGTAGGTCACTAACCGTTTTCAGTGCCCCGAACATAAACACCTATCGTCTATACTATATTCGTATAGTAAACGTGTGCCATTAGTATGGGAAGATGTCACAGACTGACATGACGTACTAATGACCCGTTTACCGTACGAATACTTTTACGGTGGATCTCATGACATTGCACGACTACGTAACCCTCCATAGGCTTGTCGGATTCGTACTTTCCCGTTTTTATTTGCGGATTTATCAAGATCAACGTACTTTGTAGCTAGCAATTAATTTTTAAAGTGGATAGACACGAAGGTACATGGCCACTAGTGGCCTTGGTGCTGGGGACTGCACGCAACCCCATAATGTACTCGAGCTCTACCAAGAAGTGATTGGTATGGGCAAGCAAAGGTCAAGGATTACAATTACTTTTTATATTTTATTAAGAAAATAGCTCGCGTGACATTTACCAAGCGAGGGGATGCTTATTTTCGTATCGGGAGCCTTCAGAGAACTAATAGTATGACTTTGTAGCAGAACAGTCCAAGAGGGCTTAATTTCAATCGGTCACACTGTACATTTGTTTTTAACTCATTAGTGAACCCCTGAAAGGTCGAGTCTCCTCTCACAATGAGAAAGGTGTAGGCATTATAGTCCACGCTAGCCTAATGCGTGGAGGACTTTACAAGCCTTTGAGGACATTGGAAATCTCTGTGGCATGTAACTGCATCGTGAGGAAAACTTTCCTCGCGAGATCTTCGTACACCGTTACAGCAGGTGACATTTAATTTTGTAAGTTATGTGCACTTACAAAACTTGTAAGAGAGACATTGGTGCGTGGCGATTGGCATTGGGTTTCGAACCGAGTAACCGAACTTTTATCCCCGCCGTACAAGTCTCATTCAAGTATTGAACGCGCAAACGCTTACGATCGCCTGCTCTGTACATCAGCACACATAGAAATGCGCGTCCAATATCATCTATTCCGCATTGGAATAATGCAAGCTTCATCAAGCGTGGAACAACGGTACAACACTATACACCTGTTGCGGCGCGCGCAAATCGACCGCTGCAGTGAAACTGTCCGCGATGTGTCCTTAGGCCGCTTGCCTCACCTGGGCATTGGGCCCATAATATTTAAAATTAAATGAAAAAAAAATAAAGTATTCGTTAAACAATTATTTATAATATAAATTTTATATCATAGGAGCATACAATGGGCGGTCGCTGAATCGTAGAAGTACTAACGTACTGGTGCTCTCATAATCATCTGTGATACAAAGCCTTGAGTTTTAGTTGAAATCTCCGTGATGAGTTTTTAAAACCTAATTATGGTAGTTCTTCCATTTTAAACGATAGTAGATACCTTACAAGGGCCATGTTCGCAATTTGTCTCTTTTTCATCATTTTAATCACCATTCTCTGGTTTGAAATTAGAATGATGAGGTTAAGAGGGCACCGAGTTTTTTATACGAAATTTGTGTTCGTTTGATGTCTTGTGTGTCGTTATTACGAAAGCTATAGCTATGCATTTACTAGGTAAGAAACTTCAGGATGTACTCTATACATCATATGTTTCAGAAACACGATTACTTGTAGTTTCCTCGATAGAAAAAAAATCCAAAGGAAGCTCTTAAAAGTTAAATAAAAGCATAGTATGGCGTAAATACTTCACGGAAGGTTATCAGTTTTTGAATAATAACAAAACGATATGTTTTCTATAACGTATACGTTGTACATTTTCAAAATGTTTACTTGTTTGATAATAAGAAGGAAATACCTAAAATATCGCGCGTTCCGCCCATTCTACGCAGAGCTACCGCGCTCCCCCCGAACGCGTGTGTTCTTGCCTCGTTTCTGATAATGGAGGCAATGACTGAGGAAATCATAGAGTAGGTGGTGACAGTGAAAAAGTGCCTTGTCCTAATTGGCTGACATAATCAACCGACAAACCAAGACGACAAAATTTAACACAAGGCTTTGTATGGAGCTGTCCTAATTGAAATACGAACTGACATGCGACAAATGTACGAAATGACGTTGACTTACGACCAACTTCTGCGTGCGACATGACAATTAGGACACGGGTTAAGAATAAATGAGCATTATACATACAAAGATCCCTCACAGTCGGTTGAAAACACTTCAATAACAATCAGACGGGCATAATACTAGTACCCCGTAACCCAAATTTCAATTTCATAGTTCCAAGTTTAAATTGCGTATAGTGGAACAATGGAACAATACAACACTTTTTGTTCCAATCTTGCGGCAGCACATTGTTCTAACTCCGCACCAGGGCCTCGTTCGGTATTAACTTATGTTGTTCTTGCTTTGTTTCAGGTAACGTGCAAGTAATTGTATGAAGTTTCGACTCGGCACCAATAGAGCATGGAGCATATACGATAATACGGACTTGTGTAATACGGACGTATGATTTGGTTTGGATAGATTCAATTGTTAATTTGAACTATTACTATTTCTTCAATTAGTTAGTTAGGTACTAACAGTAGAGTTAGCGTAAGCGGTGATAGCCCAGTGGCTTAGAATTCGACCTCGAATCGAGGGGTCCGGGTTCGAATCCCAGTGGCACGCACCAATGACTTTGTAAAAAAGTTATGTGCGATTTATAAAATTAAATATCACCTGCTGTTACGGTGAAGGAAAACATCGTGAGGAAACCTGCATGCCTGAGAGTTCACAAAAAAAATGTTCTCAAAAGCATGTGAAGTCCACCAACCCGCAGTAGGCCAGCGTGGTGGACGGCGGCCTACATCCCTCTCATTGTTAGAGGAGACCCGACCCTGTAGTGGGTCATTAATGGGTTACTGACAACAGTAGAGTTATTTCAAGCGACCATATTAGTCCTTGTGCATAGCAACGCAACCACGTTCGATCTCAGATAAGATTTCTATCCAATTTGAGTTTAGAAGTAGGGTTTGCAACGGCGATATAACGTCAAGTAGGCTATGGAGCCATATAAGCTCGACCCGGGGAAGTACCTCACCGCCAGCATCTTAACCCGTCATAGTATGGTTTAGCATTAGAGTAGCATGTTCTTCATATCTTATGTTTCAGCTGAGGAGGATTTTTTTTATTTTTATTTTACAATAATGTGGCATTAAACATACATACAGTCCTAAATTTTCACCCTTCTATCACCAACCCCTATTTTTAAAAGTCATTTCAGTAATTTAACAATTTTTATCCCCCGGAATAATAGTTACACTGTGTATCTTTGATAGTTACATATATGTATTTTGGTTGAAATTGAGAAAAATAAGAGAAAAATTTTCGGGGAAAAGACTCAAATTATTTTCTTATTTCGCCGTCAAACTCACTCTAGGCAGTGTAACTATGATAGTTATATGTATTTTAGTAGAAATTGAGAAAAAATAACAAATAACATAGCTTATCTATTTGTTACTCATACTTTGCGTAGCAACCGTAGACGTGCTACGTGTGCTACGCCAAATGGCTGGAGTCAAGATTGCTACGAGTCTGTTTTCGTTTTTTGCATTGCATGGTTACATCTCGAACAATCTACTCGATTCTTAAATTTATAATATTTGTAAAATTAATAAAGTATTAATACTTCGGAAGTATAAAGGCACCGGAGCGCGCCTTCAAATTAAAGTAATCCTCTAAGAATTACTCGCAGTAGGTACCGGGGTATGAGTTATTTCAACCGTTATTGTTCCTATTATCCCGGTATTATCCCAAAAGATTTTCCAGTCTAAATAACACGGAACTGTAGGTAACTCGGAATTAAATTCTTATTTTTTTATTAATCGCTTCCGTGGGATGATCTTTTTATAATAATTATCTGCCCTCGATTTTATGTTTTTAAGAGATTTTTAAAATGCTGCGGCTTCGTTTTCCGGTAATTAAATATCTATCGAAAGACAAACTAACGATTGACTATTGAAGCCACAATATATGCTATTGGAACTGGCCATTAATAAAATGACTAGTTTCAGAGACGAGAAAAAAGTATGAAACGTATATGTCGGAGAGGGATTCAAGCCAAGTTGATTACTGGCCATACAATGCTAGAATGTTTAGAACCTTATTTTGAACTTGTTTTAAAAAAAAAGAGTAATCTGTCAAAATCTTGTTTGGAATGTCAATTTGATTGTCAATAGATTTTCTACTACATTTTGTTGTTGTATTGTGAATTGTGATAATTATTGTAATCAAATGTTTACGAAATAGGAAAGTAGAGGATAACTCAGAGCGTGGTCGGTACACGTTCTAGTTCGCCATGTATTGTGTGGAGTTGTTGGAGATTCGAGGGATTATGGGGTCGTGGTGGACCAGTTGTGAGTTAAGGTTCTGGTGGAGTAAGAACGGTGTCACGAACTCGCTGCTCTTTCTCAAGAGTTTGAGGCCATCCATGTAGATGTTAAACTAACTTGTACGTGTGTGAATATTGTGATACCTTGAATAAATACTGTGTAAACCTGAAGTACTCGTACTTTGTTTGTGCTTGCATTATACCCAAATGACGCCCACTGCTGAACACGTAACCACTAATGATGATGTCGAGTAGAAATGGTCTTTCTCCGACATCAGAAGTGGGATCGGTGCGAGCATAAACGTGGATAGTTACTTGGAGGAGCACAATGTTTGGCGGATCATGTTCGAGATGCAACAAAACAGCGTGAGACTACTTGTGGAGGCGCTATGCAACCCGCTGGCTATTGAAGGGCGAGGTGTCTAAAGTGACGCGGTGGCTATTGAAGGGCGAGGTGGCTATTCAATAGATCGAAGGGCGAGGTGGCTATTCAAGGGTGAAGTAGCTATTGAAAGGCGAGGTGGCCATTCAATAGAATGACAGGCGAGGTGGCCATTCAATAGAATGAAAGGCGAGGTGGCCTTAAGACGTCAGTATGAGGTGTATTTATGATTAGAGAGATAAGATAGAGCTTTTGCAAAACAGATGTAAACCTTTGGTCAGGAGTGGCCGAACAAATTACTTTAAAATTACGTGTTTGTCTTCACAGATATCAATGGTGGTCGTCCCCTATCACCACACGAGGACGTGTGAGAGGTCAGGAAGGCCGTGTCGGAGAGGGATTCAAGCCAAGTTGATTACTGGCCATACAATGCTAGAATGTTTAGAACCTTATTTTGAACTTGTTTTAAAAAAAAAGAGTAATCTGTCAAAATCTTGTTTGGAATGTCAATTTGATTGTCAATAGATTTTCTACTACATTTTGTTGTTGTATTGTGAATTGTGATAATTATTGTAATCAAATGTTTACGAAATAGGAAAGTAGAGGATAACTCAGAGCGTGGTCGGTACACGTTCTAGTTCGCCATGTATTGTGTGGAGTTGTTGGAGATTCGAGGGATTATGGGGTCGTGGTGGACCAGTTGTGAGTTAAGGTTCTGGTGGAGTAAGAACGGTGTCACGAACTCGCTGCTCTTTATCAAGAGTTTGAGGCCATCCATTAAACTAACTTGTACGTGTGTGAATATTGTGATACCTTGAATAAATAATGTGTAAACCTTAGTACTTTGTTTGTGCTTGCATTATACCCAAATGACGCCCACTGCTGAACACGTAACCACTAATGATGATGTCGAGTAGAATGGTCTTTCTCCGACATATATAATACGTGTACATAGTGTGAGGTAAGGGCGGTGATGTATGGGCTCTATTATTCTACACGCGGAGAGCGTTCGTGTTTTGCATGGTATGTTTTTCGGAGGACCAATGAATCTACGTCGGTTTTTGTACACACCTCCATCTATACGCTTCAGGTTTTTGCCGACCGTTTAAGGAGATCGTTTGGTATATGGGGAGTAAAGTATTTTTGGTTGTAATGTTTGGTTGGTGTTTGGTGACGTTACAGTATCAGACATGATCATCGTAATGAGATAATCCTGGGAAGGACATTGGCAAATTTTCTCGTAATTTTTCTATAGCTTTTCAGGAATTCTAACGTTTTAATGACGAAATTTATATCTATATGTATAATATAATATTGAAGTGAATACTTCTTATGGGAGGGTAAACCGCTTCGTAACGTAACGCGGCGCCACTCTGTCTGGTAACTATGGAAACTGTCAAAAGGAAACATTCATAAATAATAATAAGTGTATTTTGTTATAGAAAAATGCTAAATACTATAATTATTGTGATTTTGGATTCGACATTGCAATTATTAGCATTAAGTCATTTCTTTTCTTACACAGAAACTCAATTGTGTTTTAATTGAACTGTCGTCCAAGTCAACAAGAAAACACATAAGTTTTCACTTCTGCCCGCACTCTGGTAAGAAACCAATTCCATGCCACTAGACTATAACAGCGTCTATTACAAATGGGTACGTAATTGAAAACACGCGCCGCACCAACTATGTACCTACATCCCGGAATAATAGGAACTTCCCGGAATAATAGTAGGAAATAAATATTCCCCGCCGTTATCCCCAGAATGAGAAGTAGGACTGGCGTGGAATGTTTCGGAAGTCGATCTGTCTTCATAATTAACACAGAGGGGAAATTATGGGAGTTATATGTATGTATGATTCGATATTCGTTTTTTGGTATACGAGGGAAGGATATATCATTATAATCGAAATAGATTTATTAATAGATGAGCCATTTTTACCTACTAGCTGACCCCGCAAACGATGTTTTATCATATAAGTTATCGAGTGTTAAAAATCGACCATTAAAAATAGGGGTGATAGAAGGGTGAAAATTTAGAGTTGTATGTATTTTTGATGCCACAGTATTGAAAAAAAAATTGTCCAAAAATAAAGTAAAAAGGTATGAACAACCCTTATGGGTATGAAAAATAGAAAGTAGCCGATTCTCAGGCCTACTGAATATGCATATAAAATTTCATAAAAATCGGTCAAGCCGTTTTGGAGGATTATGGTAACTAAAACTGTGACATGAGAATTTTATATATAAAAGAGAATATAGTCGTCGCCTAATATTAGCTGTATATTTCTGTGACGGTATCTTTGAACGTAATTTTCACCCATTTCAAAGCGGTCTGCTGGAGACGGAAGATGGAACGAATTATATCAGTCCTACAGTAGTATGCCAGCGTTGCGTCAAAAACTTATACATTTTCAATGAGGTATAGGTATTTGTATTTGCTTCTTTGGCATATTTGGCCAACAATTGCCATGTGTGGATGCTTTATACAACAATATATATAGGTGGCACTTCACTTGCCTATTTGGTGCTTGCGTCACACACTTGGCGATTCTTTAGTTTACCAAACATGCTGAATACGCAAATACTAATAGCCAAGTAAAGTGCCACCATAAGAAGTAAGAATATTTGCTACCCTACCCTCTGCATATTATATTTTATTGAATGTTTAAAACAAAGAGCTGAATTTTGTATAAAACGTACATTTTATACTAATTCAACTTTTTTGCAGTATGACGTGTAACCAAAAATTCCATGTCACGTAGTGTACATCTGCCGACGGAGGCGATATGGCCATAACGATGTTCATTCATCGCGCCTCGCTTCGCTCTTAGATTTTATAGAAGCGGTTTCATATGTTTAAAATAAGAGCCGAAAAAGTATCGTATCTCTACCACATTCATACTAATTTAACTTTTTTTGCAGTATGACGTGTACCCAAACATTCCATGTCACGTAGTGTACATCTGCGATATGGCCTAACGATGTTCATTCATCGCGCCTGGCTACGCTCTTATGTTTTATTGGAGCAGTTCCATATGTTTAAAATAAGAGCCGAAAAAGTATCGTATCTCTACCACATTCATACTAATTTAACTTTTTTGCAGTATGACGTGTACCCAAACATTCCATGTCACGTAGTGTACATCTGCGATATGGCCTAACGATGTTCATTCATCGCGCCTGGCTCCGCTCTTATATTTTATAGGAGCAGTTTCACGTGCGCCACTTTTCTAGATTTTGACCTGAATTTAAATATCGACGTGTCTTGCAAGGAACGCTTCAAGTTGTATATTTTGACTAAATAATCCTTATCACGTAGGTTCCATATTGTCAAATATGCGACAATGTTACTTAAGCTAGCTGCTAGATATAGTTAAAGGTTTGAATAAGAATTTCAATTTATTTATCTCTCGTGTCTTACAGGATACGTCTCGAGCTGCTATTGAGAATGTTGTCAGTTTAAGCAATTTAGGTAAAGACTTTTGAGATTTTGTGACGGTTTGGATTTTGTCGTATTAAAGTCGCTTGAACATTTTACTTCCCTATTGTCGTTCTCGCTGATAACCTTTGTGCAGAAAACAACATCAGATTAAAATGGGGGGAAGAAGTGCAGCAATTTGTTTTCACTGTATAAGAGTAGCAAATAGGCATGCAGGCGACCTGATGTTAAGTCACTGTAGCCCACCTATATTCAACCTCAAATAGAGAAGAAAACTATCTCAGGTTGTATGTGCTTTGGTGCTCAGATGTACTAAGATGTTCACCTCAAATAACGAACCTTCGGCAACCCTACCTCTCCAACTGATACACGTACCATGAAGAACATCCTATTTTACGGCGGGTTAAGAGTAGTGTTGATGAGCTTAATGAGGAAGTTACGCATTTTCTGGTACTTTCACATCCCCTTCCGCTTCCTCTTAGGAAAAGTTGAAAAATTCCTCATCCTCTTCCGCTTCCTCTTAAATTAAGAGGAATTTATGAGGAATTTTGTCCATGTTTGTGTCCATGATTCACACGTCAAAGGGAATCACTAGGATTCCCTAGACAGCCTATTTATTTATACAAATAGTTTTTACTGTTTTTCCCTTACTCAAACCGTTCCTCTACCTCTTCCTCATCCTCTTCGTCATGAATATATCCTAATCCTCATCCTCTTACTTTGTGCTTATTACTTCCTCTTCGCAGCGGTGATAGCCCAGTGGCTTAGAATTCGACCTCGAATCGAAGGATCCGGGTTCGAATCCCAGTGGCACGCACCAATGACTTTGTAATAAAAGTTATGTGCGATTTATGAAATTAAATATCACCTGCTGTTACGGTGAAGGAAAACATCGTGAGGAAACCTGCATGCCTGAGAGTTCACAAAAAAAATGTTCTCAAAGGCATGCGAAGTCCACCAACCCGCAGTAGGCCAGCGTGATGGACTAAGGCCTACATCCTTCTCATTTTGAGAGGAGACCCGACCCTGTGGTGGGTCATTAATGGGTTACTGGCAACCCTCCTCATCCTCTTACTTTGTGCTTGTTACTTCCTCTTCCTTATCCTCATAACTCCTTTCTCATCAACCATAGTTAAGACGTTGGCGGTAAGGTACCGTCCTGGCTAGTATGGCCCTACCACAACCTACGTAAATAAAGCGAGCTACTAAGGCTCTACTACCTAACACAAAGAACTACTATCTACTATTTTCATTCACTCGTTCTTCTATTGCTCCTGCACTACTTTTGCACTACTTCTAGATGGAGAGCGATACGCGCGAGTATAACGTAATGACTTCCATTCATCGCGGCTAGCCTCCGCTGTAGATTTTATTGGAGCAACCATTTCATATGCGACTCTTTTCTAGTTGTTGTGCTAGATTTAAGGAATCTGGCATTGTTCTTTTATAAGACTGCATCCTATATAGAAATTCCTTAGAAACCAATCGGGCCTGATATGTTGTTGGCAACGGGCCTTCTTAGTGTTTCTCTGCAGGACATGGGCCCTTGTTACTGGAAGAGGCCTGAAACATACACAACCACGCTGCGTCAAAGCTGGCGTTCGCCGCTAGAGCATGCTAGCACCTGTCATTCGTCAAATGCTCTTAAAGTGTTCAGGCTATCGAGTTCCGACGTGGTTAATCGGCTGCTATCTGCCTATAACAACCGAAACCGTCCGACACTGACCGTCCTTTCGATGTTTCCAATACTTCAACGTCATCGGCACCTATTGATACGACTAACACCAGGGAAGTCGCTAGTCCGTTGCTGGCTTTGAAAAGGAGGTCTTCCTTTTCTTTTGTTTTTCTTGTTAATATTATCTGGGACATAGAAAGTCTAAAATATCCCTTTAGACCCGTCACCTGCTTAAGACGTAGCTTGTGATGTTTGAGGGGGGATGACAGCATTGTAATATACGAGTACTTATTGTCAACATTCATGGAGTCTACTTCATTCCAATCGGCTTTGTAGCCCCTTGGTGGAAGGAATTGTTGATACATTCTAGTTTTGTTTAAAGTACACCCAAACAAATCAGATTACAGCCAAGCTATTGGGAGAACTCTCTTAAAGTATAAACTACCTTAAACTTGCCGTTTACAGACATGAACGAGGTTACAAGTGTGACGATAGACGCAGAGACGTGTCTAACCTTAAATTACTTACAGATATATCATATCAAATTAAGGTAACATAATTATCAATGAACCGCTAAAGGCCGTCTTCCTACGTACCTATCTTAGCAACCAGAGGAATGACGTCACGGGCACATACACCCATCTACCCACGTGTACTAGTAATTGTATATAAACTGTGCAATTATCTCTCGCATCACACTTCAAGACAAACTCACCACGGGACAACATGAGAATTCAATCGGGCGTCGTTTTGGCCGTGCTGCTTGGGTTAGTGGTGGCGATCAGGTGCCAGGAGTCGGGGCAGGTGTACTGCGGGCGGCGGCTGGCGACGGCGCTGGGCGTGCTCTGCGCGGGCGGGCTGGGCGAGCGCGCGGAGAGCGTCGCGGCGGCGGGGCGGCGGGGGCGGCTGCCCTGGGTGTCGGCGCGGCTGGGTGTGGGCGCCAGGAGCGTCGCGCGCGCCAAGCGGCAGGTGGTCGCCGAGTGCTGCGACAAGCCCTGCACCACCGACGAGCTCATGTCCTATTGCGTTTGGTGATTCTTTATAGCTTGAGCTGGTCCCATGTTGTGCCTTAGGATAGTGAATGCAGTTTGTGAAGGTCTAGAGTTAAATGGTTTGTCTTTAATAAATTATTATCTTTGAATATGTGGTCGTTTCTGTTGTCCCGTATTGAGAGTAACTTTTTCTGTCTTTGGAGGACAGAAAGATTTTTTTACATTAGCACAGGCACTTTTGTGAACTAGAAAAAAAGTAATATTTTTAATTTAGAAAAGCCTTTCATCCTTTCTCACTCGATTGCTGGACACGGACCTCCCCTAATCGACGCTACTTCGCCCGGGCCTGGAATCTAAACTGGTCGGAGGGCGGCCTGTGCTCCTTTTGCCCAGACAAGAAGCCATTACCCAAATAGCATTCATGTGTTCCTTGTTTTACGTAAGACCTGTATATGTACCTACTGTAAATGGCAGCAATAAAGTATTGAGTAGTGAAGAAACTGGGTTTCCCGCACGTTCCTCAGTAGGTACACTGTTTTGCTCGGCTAACTAACATTAAATTAAAATGTTGTCAACCGGTCTACAACATTTTTTTGTGTTATTTAACACCGTAAATATACTTTCAGAAACAGTCAGCGGTTACCAGGTCCAGCCTCACTAAAGTCACGTCACGAATTTTTCCCAAACATTCCCAACAATAACAAACGCCGTCGTACAAAAATTCGTGGCGTTTAATTAAATAAATTATTACATAAAAAATGTAATTTTGGTCATAAAGAAACGTTATTTGTGGATCATGTTAACTTTGTTAAGGTGAAATTGAATTTCGGTAAAGAAACAGCGTTATGTAACCGAGGGTGGTCTAAGGGCGGAGCGAAATAATTTAGTTGCGTACCTTTGTGATGGTAATATAATTAAAGGTTCGTAGATTTATGTTTTCTATAAACCTCGGTACTCACGAGAGTTATTTTTATGAAAATAAGGGATTTAGTGAGCCTATTTGCTGTCCGTTAAATTAAGTTTTGTATTTTAATATAAGAAGATAACTAATAAAAGATAAATGTGATTTAAGTCAACTAAGTAAAGTATAGGCAAAAGGAGCACAGGCCGCCCTCTTACCAGGTGGACTGATGACCTGAAGAAGGCAGCGGGAAAGTGTTGGATTCAGAGGGTCCATGACGTGGAAGAGCGTCGATTAGGGGAGGCCCATGTCCAGTAGTGGACTACCAAGGGCTGAAAGGAAGGAAGGATGGAAGGAAGTAAATTATTAGCAGCAGTAACCTGTGGAGACATCAGTCTTATCAGTAGTTTTGTCAAACAATTTTTTTGCAATAGCTGCAATGGATGTTTCCCTTTTATTAAACAGCGCTACAATCCTTTCATAGCCCATTGGTCACGGGTCTCTTCCCCACACCAGTGAAAGGCCTGGAGCATTCTCCACCAAACGGATTGGTGAAGAAACGGGTTAGTGGCCAACCCGTGTCGAATGTTTAAAACCTCCGACAAGATTTAACCGGAAACTACGGCTTAACGTGCCGCCGAAGCAAGGAAGCGCGCATTTAATTCGCCACTAGCGGTCACCCATCCAGGTACTGACCGCGCCCGACGTTGCTCAACTTTTCCGATCGCTTCGATCTACTCAAGCAGCGGGGCTATAAACAAAATTAAAACTAATTGACCTTCCACTGCTATAAAATATTTTACTAAAAAGTATCGTCTTAAACTTTAAAAACAGTTAAAAGTTATTATAAGTATAAATATATAAGTATATTGCAGTATACTTGTCAGCAGTAAATTGATATAATGTTTGTAAAGGAGTTTACTTACTTATTTAATGTAAGAGAGTTTATACACTTCACAGCCACTAGTTGCTGCGTGATGGATCCCGGGCGTATCTCGCGCCCCACTTCTGTATCTCGACAACTACTGTGTCATTTGCACGGAAGGGAATATAGGGTTGCCACTAGGGTTGCACAACAGTACAAAACCACCTTTTGTTTTCGGATTCAAAACGGCGAAACACATAGAAATTTTACACAGAGAATAACGCGAAGAAAGTCACGGAAAGTCATAAGTACGACGGAAGGAAAAAGTGAAATATATCCTTATTTAAAAAAATCCTTGTAGTTTTGTAAAAGCACAAAGACAGGTGTAAAATAAAACCCAAGGGGAGTATGATAATTGTAAACCTTTATGTCTTAATACGTTTGTACTTCTAATAATAACCATAAAATTGAAAATTTTAAAATACCCCCGACACAATAACGACAATTTTCATTGAACATATTATTTTGTAATGTGCACGTGATGCGCTTTTGAGACCTCACTCGATTATATTTGCAGACATTCGGTTATTCTTTCCCACTTTCACCGCCCACAACTATTAAACGACTCAACCGATTTTCATCAAACATGTCTAAGAACACTCGCCCGTAACTCACCTTTTATACAAAAAAACTAAATTGAAATCGCTTCATCCGTTTGAGAACTACAATGCCACGACCGAATCACAGACAGACAGACAAACAGACAGACAGACACGTCAAACATATAACACCCCTTCCTTTGCATCGGGGGTTAAAAATAGGAACAAGAGGACATTAGAATATATTCTCATATGAAAGCAGTGCCAGCCCTGTTACACTTTTATTTTTGCACCCCACATTCACAATCTGAGTTCCGTGCGGTCTTTATTTTAGTTTGGTTGAGGAAAACGCTTTTTCCATTGAATATATTCGACGTACGTTTCACGAATATACACCTACTCGTTTTCAATATCCCTACTAAAAACGCCTAAGTTTTCACTTTTGTTAGGTTAAAGGAAGCGCGTATAGCGCCGCAGCTTGAGTAGATCGCAAGCGATCGAAAAAGTTAAGCAACGTCGGGCGCGGTCAGTACTTGGCACGTAAAGCCGTCGGCCCGGTTGTTATCGATACGATAGCAGTCGATAAAACTTGTCACTATTCCGATTCTCCAACAATTCGCATTGGGTTAACTCGCACAATATTTTCTATTGATATTCTGATATACGATTGTTATTCAAAATCAAAAATCAAAATCAAAGTATTTCATGTCAGGTACGAGTTGTGTACACTTAATGAGCGTCATACATGATAGAATATTATCTTACATCTAACATCCGCTTTCGGTGCCCCTCAGGCGAACGTACACCAGGAGAAAAAAGCGGGCGGAAAAAAACTCCCGGCACTCTTTTTATCTCTCACTCTATTGTACCTCTAAAGATGGTTGTATCTATCGGTTGTATGTTCAAAACAACGTCTGTTTAAAAGCAGAACTTACAGATATCAATATATACAAATAATTTACTGTACGTGTACATATGTGTATATGTGTAGTTGTCAGTCAGCGTCTGGGGGCTGATCGAGCCCGCAACACAACGCGTCCGCACACCGCACTTGCGGTTAACTCGCGCACTATGTTCTATTGATAAGAACACATTCGTATATTAGTATAAGTGGCTTGTAGTAATATGCGAATGTTGTAAGTCAAACGGCGGCGTTGTAAACAGTTTGTTGTCTCTGGTTACATTTTGTAGGGAACATTTGAATTGAATTATAAAGGAATTGGTTTTGAGATAGGCTTTTTCCGGGATTTAAATTAGTTTAAATCCTTTTAGCTTTAGAGCTTTAAACCACAAATTCATACTGTTTGAAACTGTAAAATGATAAGTTAAGATACTTAAGGGGCCATCCATTAATTACGTTAGGGGTTGAAAAAAGTGTGGGTGGTTTATTAATTTATATTTTGGAGCTATTTTTGTTTCTGTGCAGATTTTTCTTATGCCTCCCGCATTCTTGTTTTAATAATTAATGTTAGTAGCAGGTATTTTTCTGTGTATGTCAGGTACTGTAAACTACAAACTATTTAAATCTTCGCGTTACAAAAATTACAAAGCAAGAAAGATGCCTTTATTCCATAATGCAAACAAGAAAAAAATACTTGATCCTTTTAAGTTCTACAAGGAAAGAATATTAAAAATAACTTCATTATCGTCGTAAATAGAGAATTATGCAGAGGAAAGCAGGCATAAATTTATGAAGCCATAAAAACCACATAGTTGCTTAATTATTCGCCCGTGAAAGGTTAATTATTCTGCAGTCTGCTGCAAATAGCTTACGGGCAGAATGTTGCAGCAAATATTATAATGTTGCTAGTTTAAATTTTAGTTTGCAACGGAATATTGCTAATATTTCCTAACATGAATTATTATATTAATGATGACTTAATATATTTTGCCAACATAACTATTGCCACTTACCCATTAATGACCCACTGCAGGTTCGAGTGTACTCACAAAATGAGAAGGATGTAGGCCTTAGTCCACCACGCTGGCGTAATGCGGGTCAGTGAATTTCACATTTTTTTTTAAACTTTCAGGTAACTACGGAATATTTTGACATGTATTATTGACAATGTATTAAGGCAAATGTAAATCATTGGATAATAATTAGAAATGTCACATGAATTCGAGTCGTCTGGGCCCACCTTTTGTAACTCTGATTTTTTGATAACGGTGTTATTTATGTCTTCAGTAATATGTAGGTATTTAGGACAAATATTTGATTTGACCTTATGTAAAGCTGAGTGCAAGAAATACGAACTGGGCCCATAACCTTAAAAGTTTATAACAGATCTACGAACGCATTAGAACGCCGGTAAAACCACATTTTCCGTAAACGAGCACACACTTAGTAGGTATGTATGCAGATTTCTATTGCGTAGCAGTGACGTCATTCACGCTACATATCCCACTTCTGATGTCGTAGAGACATATCAGAAGCTATGGTTTTGTGGGCATGCATCCGACATAGTGGGTGACCCCGGGCAATACAGGAGGACATATCACTTAATCAGGTGGATTGAAACTACACATGTGCAAATATTATTGTAATCTAACAGACACGTCCGCTTTTACGAGTTCTCTACTATTACCTCGAGATTCCCGCCCACCGGTCGTATCCAAGCATGAGCCATGACATTTACAAGTGACATTGACATCTGTCATCAATGTTCGGATAATAGTACCGCGGCCATACTTGCGTTCGCATCATTACAACTGTGATTCTCCGACATGTATATATGGCACTCACGCATAGCACCGCGTGCCAGGATGAGTTAGAGCATTTACTCGTATTCTTCTTCTTCATTTACTCTTACTATATTAGTATCGCCGCTGAACAATTATTATAGTAATAGTGGTTATATATAATAATTATATACATATCGTAGTTAGTAGTGGCGCTAGTTTAATTTAAACTCTCGTTACCCGTTACAAGATTACACGGGGCGGAACACATCTCGGGAGACTCACCCCAAGTCGCACTACAGTCGTAACAAATCGCGTTACAGGCCGGTACGTTCGCTTAGGGTACGTTTAGACTACTATACAACGGTACACTAACCGACCACAAAACCTAATAGACACCGCATGTCATTGTTTCTACAAAGAAACAGTTTAGTCAAAGCATTGACGTGAGAGGGAGGGGAAGAAGAAAAAATAAATAAACCGACATCAAAAATGTATGAGATTTTGAGTTTATTTTGGTATATGTACCGTGTATGTATATGCATTTAGTAAAAAATGGTTATTTTTATATTACAAACAGACACTCCAATTGCCTCACATGGGCACTTTAGATGAAATATTTTTATTATGAGTTTTCTTTTTTTTTTATTGTATTCTGTAAATAGATATTTTTAATAGTTAATATTTATTTAAGTTTCTTTTTTGTTCCTTTCTTGATAGCTATAATCTTATAACACTCCAATTTAATTTATTTGTATAGAAATATAAAATTTATAGTTTAAATGTTACTCAAAAGGAAATTCAGCACGAATATTTAGCGCTCTGAATCGTCTATTACAACGTTCATGAAGTGAAATGTCTAGAATGAAGTAGGTACTCGTACTACCGTTACGGCAACGCTCGAAAACTATTCCGGAGTGAGTCGTAGTTTCTCAAACTACACTACTATAGTACATTTTATATGTGTATTGTCTGAACTTTGTTGGAATTTAGGTGTAGGTATTAGCGTATTATGTTAATAAAATGTGTGTGAATGTGACGTATAGTATTATGGTTGTTTTATTTTGAGTTTTATTCGTACTAACTGTTTTCAGAAAAAAATTGATATCCTACTTAACCTTAAGTTATAACGATAGAATGAAAAAAATATCCGTTAACAAATAAAATATATATCGAAGTATATTTTATTAAACATTGGATTGTATAGATTGCATAGGCTGTCAGTGACGCAGTGGTTATAACGCTAGCACGCTACGCGAAGGGTCCTGGGTTCGATTCCCAGCGGAGCAGAAATTTGAATGATGTGAAGCCAGAGGAAACCATTAATTTTGCATCCTTCTTAGGATTTTATTTTATTACGTTTTTTTGAAATAACAATAATAAAATATAAATAAAAAGGACCGTGTAACAAAATAAGCACAGACATTGCTTGAGCTTTGAAAAGATCGTGTTTATCCTTGTTGTCATATACATACCTACAATGGTATTAGAATTTTACGTTAGCAAATAGGGCAGGGTTCAGCCTTCGGCAGTTTTTGATTCTGCGAGCCGCCCTTTGTTCAGAGTTAGTACATTTCTCCCTTTGTGGTACAAATATAAATGATCGCCCTTACACTCACCAACAATTTCAAAGTGCTCCCAGTCTCGTTAAATACTGTGACTCGAGCATGAACACTGTCGTCAAAGTATTCGTATTAACGTGTGCCGTTAGTATAGGATGTTCTCAGACAGACCGGCATATGCCATTGACGTTTAACGTGCAAATATTTTGATGATAGTGTTCATGCTTACATACATATTTTGTAAGATAGATAGATCAAAATGATTTGTAACAACAATAGCCCATATTATCGCAAATAAATTGATTCTGTCTACTTTCGTCTACTTGTAATATTTGCAAACCTAAATTTGTACAAACTTTATGCTTATATGCCAGTAACCCATTAATGACCCACTACAGGGTCGGGTCTCCTTCTCGTAATGAGAGGGATGTAGGCCTTAGTCCACCACGCTGGCCTACTGCGGGTTGGTGGACTTCACATACCTTTGAGAATATTTTTTTGTGAACTCTCAGGCATGCCGGTTTCCTCACGATGTTTTCCTTCACCGTAACAGCAGGTGATATTTAATTTTATAAAGCGCACATAACTTTTTTACTAAGTCATTAGTGCGTGCCACTGGGATTCGAACCCGGACCCCTCGATTCGAGGTCGAATTCTAAGCCACTGGGCTATCACCGCTATTATGCTTATATATTAACCTTTTTTCTTTCTGCTTTCTTTATTAAAGTTCACGTAAATATGTTGGCAATAACTGAGCCCGGCAGAAAGCCTCTGGCAGTCGTTGTATTGATTCCAGCCATCCTTTATTCATTGGACCTCGTTCAGAGAATAAAAGATCGGCTACGTTACAATTCCCCTTTTGTGTTACAAATATAAACGATCGGCCGTACTTTCGCTTTGATTTAGAAAAGTCGACCCAGATTTGGGAAATACTTATCATTATGTATGGCTGCAACACTTTTTTCTTTTCTGTCCTGTCAAACGATTTGACGTACCACCAATATCACCTATGACATTAATCTTATGTAATACATGAATCTAAAATTTTGGGGACAATTTACAGCTCACTTCACAAACAGAGTGGTTTAAAATGTGGCACATAATTGTGGAAGTTTATAATAGAAGAATTCACAACACGCCACAAAAACAACCATAAGTTTGAGCTCTTTGACATGTACAGTTTCAATAAAAGTTTCAGATTCAAACTTCAATAGAATATAGTCGAATTTCGACCTTTACTTGGCGATCTCTGCTATGGATAATTCTATATTCTAAGTACAAACTCAGATTCACATTTGTCAATGCCACAAAACGCTCAATCGTACATCGTATCTCTCTTGACTGTTAATAATATCCTTGAGCTTTTTTGTTCTAATTATTTCTTCGGGCCGATTCTCGAGGGGCTCCAGCCTGTCTTGTTTCAACTTCGATTCTCATTGACGAACCGCGCCTTAAGAGCGATTGTGTGTGTGTGTGTAATGAAAATTTCAGCGCATATTAGTGTTCATGCTTGAAATTTCAAATTATTCGTATTAATGTGTGCCATTAGTATGACAAGATGATAGACAGACTGACTTATACTAATAATGAGTGACGTTTACCGTACGAACACTGGATGATTCTCGAGGGGCTCCGGCCTGTCTTGTTTCAACTTAACGACTCCTTTTGACGAACTGCGCCTTAAGAGCGATTGTGTGGGAGGCGATATTGAAAATTTCAGTTCAGAAAAGGAATAACGCTTTTGCAATAGGTACTTTTCTTTTTTCTTTTGAACTACTACTACTACTACTAATGTAACGTAGCAATTACTTAAAAATTGACATAATATTTTAATATGAGCACTTTAAAGTAATGCTAGTAAGTGCTCATAATAAAACATTATGAGCAATTTTCAGTAATGAGCATATTTTACAAAAAAATGCTCATAACATTTTGCGGGTAACTTATAACGTTCATCGTTCGCAATACACGCCAGCCGCAGACACCCATTAAACTAATTAGAAGTATCTTGTAAACGGAAACTAATGAATGCGTTTTAACATATTAGCACGCCGTATTGATACTTGTGATACATTAAACTAATTAGAAGTATCTTGTAAACCGAAACTAATGAATGCGTTTTAACATATTAGCACGCCGTATTAATACTTGTGTATACGATCTCATTAGGCTCGCGGAGTAATAGGTCGCAGGAATTAATTCCCGTTCGTTTCTAGCTCGACTCCACTGAAAGAGCTGGCATCTATCGGGATTTATTGAATGAGCTTGCCAACCGCACGCTGAATACGTGCTTCATATTATAATTGGTTTTCTAACTGAGATATTATTGTGAAATAGATTAATGGAATACTGCAATACAATTTTAATAGATTGTCTGCTCTCATACGCTATGTCTAAAATTCTAGGTCAAGTTTTATCTTTTTGTCAATTTTATGGCAGTTTTGCTGTTGTATGTTCGCTATTTTCAAACTAGCTTTAATAACCTTTATTCCTGCATGCCTGACAGTTCACAAAAATGTGCTCAAAGGCATGTGAAGTCCACCAACTCGCATTAGGCCAGCGTGGTGGACTAAGATCTACCTCCTTCTCACTGTGAGAAAAGAGCCGACCCTGCAGTGGGTGATTATTGGGTTATAAACAACAAAGGAATAACTATTTCATTCAATATGAGAAATGAAGGAATAGAGAAAGATAACATGGGTATTGTTTGTACTTCAATTGGTGAACTCGGTTCATTATGTCGCTTATTCGATCCCCTTTTCCCCACGATCTTTATTAAGATTTTAAATCAAATACTTATATTATTTCATTTCTGTTCCATACCAGAAATCATATGCCATTCGCTGACACTGAAGGCTGCACTAATTGCATTCAACAGAATTTATTGTGACAAGATAAAGGGAATTTTAAACAGAAAAGATTAAGAGAAACTTTGAAAAAAATTGCTATATATAATAATAGTATTTTTGGGAATATATTACAGATCTTCTTTTATTTCTGTTCTATGCTAAAAATTCCGTTGAAATGGTAACGCAATACCATCCTTCATATTTAATGCCGTGTGCCATTCGACACTGAAGGCTGCACTAATTGCACGCAACCAGTAAGAGAAACTTTGAAAAAAATTGCTATATATAATAATAGTATTTTTGGGAATATATTACAGATCTTATTTTATTTCTGTTCTATGCTAAAAATTCCGTTGAAATGGTAATGCAATACCATCCTTCATATTTAATACCGTGTGCCATTCGACACTGAAGGCTGCACTAATTGCACGCAACCAGTAAGAGAAACTTTGAAAAAAATTGCTATATATAATAATAGTATTTTTGGGAATATATTACAGATCTTCTTTTATTTCTGTTCTATGCTAAAAATTCCGTTGAAATGGTAATGCAATACCATCCTTCATATTTAATACCGTGTGCCATTCGACACTGAAGGCTGCACACTAATTGCACGCAACAGAATTTATTGTGACTTTCGCGCCCACAGCGCTGACAGTCAGCACAATGCTGTGGCTGTAACGATTGTGCACCATGAGTCAGTTTTGATTGCGATTTGGCGACTAAACTCCCATTCCCATCCGTCAGTAATAAATGGTAGTTCAAACAACGAGACAAGACGGTTTAACGCCTCGCAGCAAATTTAACGGCGCACAAGCCAAACGAATCGTTTTGTGAATATTGAATCTGGGCATGTCAGTAACCCATTAATGACCTACTACAGGGTCGGGTCTCATCTCACAATGAGAGGGATGTAGGCCGCCGTCCACCAAGCCTGCCTACTGCGGGTTGGTGGACTTCACATGCCTTTGAGAACATTTTTTTTGTGAACTCTCAGGCATGCAGGTTTCCTCACGATGTTTTCCTTCACCGTAACAGCAGGTGATATTTAATTTTATAAATCGCACATAACTTTTTTACAAAGTCATTGGTGCGTGCCACTGGGATTCGGCCTTGTTGGCAATACGACACAACTTTTGTCGTCTAACCGACGAACACACGCGAACTAATTTAAATACAGATTTTCGAATGGAGCTGGCAATACGCACGAACATGCGACAAATGAACATAATGGCATTGTCGTAAGACCAACTGTTCGACAATGCGATCGAACAGTTTTGTCATCGATCGACTTGGCTATTAGGACGTAGTGTAAGTTGAGTTACACAACATTCAGGATTAAAGAGTAAAGAAACATAAATAGAAAAAGACTACTTAGAACTAACAAATTATTAGAGGCTGAAAATAATATGTTTTTTAGAAAAAATATTTACAAAAGTAGAAGTATGGAAAAGTATCCATACAAAAGTAGATATTTTTTCAGATGTAATATTTAAATTTCTTTGTACTTTTATTTTGCATATTGTCCGTAAGTTTACGAAATAACTGAGTCATAAATTCTGAAATTCTACGTTGTTTCAAATCGGTAGATAAAACTGACGCTTGTGACGCCGCCCTTGCGTCACCCATTTTCCATATCTTACCGCTGCACGAATTCATAATTTGTGGGCCATAAAATAAATCATAATAACGGATCACTGCAAACTCATTCTGGGCTAGGGTTACCACATGGCTCCGTTCGATTTTTTTTTGTTTTAGTTGAGCAGCATTAGGTTCCCTTAGTCTGAGTTTTAGCAATGCCGCTACTACACATTGATACGTACATAAATCATACAGCTCAGAGTGTAATAACCCAAATAGAGGTAAAAGATTTTTAAAAGATTTAATATTAATAAAGCATTAGATAGATCATCATAAAAATTGCTTTATTTTTGCACCCCTGCAAGTACCTACTGACCGCGCCTGACGTTGCTTAACATTATCGATCGCTTGCAATCTGCTCGAGCATCGCTTTAAAGTATTTTTCTATTTTTGAAATAATTATTTGTGGCAACCCTATAGCCTGTTGAGACTCAGTGACGGCTAACTGGCAATGATGGCATGGCGGTGGCCGTAATGATTCTGATGTGAGGGGGATGAATTATTCTCAGATTTATGGACGTAGCGTTTAATTGTAACGCCACTAAATTATGTTATTATTGCAATTGGAATAAATGTATTTATTCCAAAGAGCAGTTTGTGGAAATAAAAAGAGAAAAGCTTATAGAATCAGGTTAAATAATCGACCTAGCTAAGCGAAGTCCGGTTATTTCGGTAGGTATTTAAATTGTTGAAAGTCCAAAAAAGGATAAAAGTCAATATCCAATATCTATTAATCCAATTAATCCAACTTTTACACTATGTGCGTACCCATTTTCCTCCAAATCTGTTCAGCCGTTTTTGCGTGAAAAAGCAACAAACTGCTATCCATCCATCCTCACAAACTTTTGTATTTTTAACTGTAGGAGGACGTACTTATGTAATTATTCAGAAAGAAGTAGAAAAATTAGCTACATTCCAAAATGAAATCGATCAGTGCTATGATCGATCGTTCACTATCGTCAAAGTATTCGTATAGTAAACGACAGTTGTATGTCATGTGTCAGTCTGTGTTGACATCTTCCCATACTAATGGCGCTCGATACGATTACTATACGAAACTGTGTTAGTTCATGCTCGAGCCACATCACGTTTCGATTTCGCCAGTTTTCTATTGTAATTGAAAGGTATATGCCACGAGTATATTAATACGTCATGATCACAAAAGAAACGTGATTTCACAAGAGATTCATGAATTCGCATTGCATCTACGGCTCTGGATATGTATGGTTTGGACTCGAGCCAGCGGTCAGCGCTCCCGCCATAAATATTAAACGTCCAATGATATTCTCATAATGATTTGATTGTATCCGCCATTTTCAATAACGTGCTAATGTATCGGATGTTAGATACCCTTTAGATTTAATTGAAGTTGTAGTGATTTATTTTACGAGTATAAAGCACGTACGAGTGAGTTCATTGATCTAGTGTATCTAATTTGGGCGTGGGATGTCGAACTTATGTATGTTCTGTAGTAGCAAAATTTTATACAAGTTTTTATATTTCCGAATTAACTAAAGAAGAACGTCATCATATTTGATAAACCATGGCTTAATTAGTCCATTAAACAAAGTAAGACTTAGTCGTAGGTTATGTTCAGAAAATTCTACGAAACGCTTTTTTGTTCAAAATTCATTTTTGTTAGAAGTCTTACCTGCGAAAAGTTATTTTTTTATTTAAAAATGTATGACTTACCCCATTTGTACATTTTGTTGCATGTCAGTTAGTATTTCAATAAGGACAGCTTTATAAGTCCACACAGAGCCCTGTGTTTAAATTTTGCCGTGGTGGTTGTTCGGTCGGTTATGTCAGGCAATTAGGACAAGGCTTTGTGGCTAAATAATAAGAAAACAAAAACTACATAAATACCGTAAAAATAAAATATTTAAAGAATGTGTTTTTGTTACACATCAGCTTTGTTACACAAATACGTATGCAAAATCCTTTACAAAGAAGTAGGTATGTTCCTTCCATTAGGTAAATAACGCTCTAAAATCTCCTCCGAGCGCACAATCACCAGCCATTCAACAAGATTCCCTATTATCAGCTGTCCCCGAAGGATGGGTTCACATTATGCTGTATATTTCGTCGGAAAATGGGAAAATTCTCACTAAATTTCTACGCTGCCGCTGTATGTACTCGTACCTATTGTCGAAATATCAGAAAACTTTCGCCAAAATTCTTTCCCGGTGCTGTGTTACGATGCAATATTGGAGTTTAATTGGACGCCATTACGAAGCTTTTTGTACGAGGTGGATTTTCCTTTCGCCTTTTCCCTGTTTAAGTTAAATCATGTTGTCAGAATTATTGCTATTCGCTTAATATGATTGTTTCAATTGCCGATTTTTTGAGTGTAAGTTTACAGATATTGTTCGACGAAAATATTTCTTTCAATCGTCAACGTATAATTACAATTCTACTGTAAAAGAGATTAAGTATCTGATCTATGTTACAAAGATACAGTAAATTACTTTAACAAAAATGGTTATCAGCCGCTCCCGAAGGTGGGGTTCATATATGGCCGCTGTTCTGTTTCGCAACATCTCTATCTATTAATATATTAAAATGAAAGAAATAATAATCAGAATTCTGACAAAAATATTAGGTCTTAATTCGGAATAAGATATTCTCTTGGGATATATTTAGGCCTTAAATCACGGTAAGGGCAGAATTTACTTTACTACTGTAGAGGCTTCTAGAAAATTAAACACAGTATAGAGATTATACAGTAATGTGTCTTCATACAAACGGTCGGAACGCGAATCATGCCAATGCGCCGGTATACACTCAGTACACAAACTGATCTGAATACGAACGGCGAACTAATTTAGTTAAACTTTTATACGAATGCGATTATTTATATTATACTATTAAATATAACAGTAAAGCTGTTCATACCTCTCAGTCGATGCGCAAATATTTGACAGTATTAAATTTAAAAAGATGTTTTTTTAATTAAAATTACTAATGAATTACTTGTACGTACATACCTATATCGAACGTCCTATTTCATAAACAACGAATTTCTATAAAAACATATAATATTTACAAATCACAAAACTAGATAGGTACTTATTTTCGTAGGTCATGAGTAAGTAGATAGAACTTAAAATTCTGTAGGGGGCAGTCCTGTCGCGTATCAACGAACCGCGCGGCTGCAAATATTTTTTAAAGGACAGGTCCCAGTCTCCATACTGTATATCTTTATACTGTGTCAATACTCCGAGGAACGGGTAACAATTTAATATCGCGTTTGCCCTCGGGCCGTCAGATAATGGCGGGCCGGAAGCTGCCGTCTATTAGAGGGACCTTAATCTCGAATTCATTATAATTCGGGTAAGCCTAGCACGCCTTTTGATTAATTTGTCCGGTGTTATCGTAAAGGTATAGATAGTGGGAAATACTACTGGAGGTACATAAAATCATGATCAAGAGGGTAGTCAGAAAAAAAGTTGCAGTGACATTATGTACCTACTTTTTCATTTATAGTCATTTATATCAGTAAACTACATAATAAACTTAAAGAAATAGTATGGGCAATGTGAAAATAAGGTAAACTGAGAGGGTGGTCTCAATTGCTATTTGTTTATATTTTTTCCTACATACAGGGGCTGATAAAAGCTGATCACACTTATAAGTTATATTTCTACGATAAATTTATTCCGAACACACTACTGCATATATCAGCAACTATGTATAGAAAAAAAATGTTCATTTCAGTCCAATATGGCAGTAAATTTTGCCTCGAAAGTACATTTTGACTACTTATTTAAGAATAGGATATCGTGACATACATATAAAAATCTTTACTCAAAACATTCAACAGACAGTAAGCGAGAATAAAATGAAAATGTCGTCCTCGGGGCGGCTGGAAACTGCGGGAAGATACATAAACAATTCAGCGTTCCAGCCTACCGAATAAAATCCCGCCGAATACTTTATTAGGCCCGCTCTCAACCGTTTACTTCAGTCGAGTGTATTTCGCGAAGAATTTTCATGAAAGCACATCAAGGAAAACAGTTAAAGTATTCGTGTTGTAAACGTCAGTCATAAGTATGTCGTATGTCAGTCTGACTTGACATCTTCCCATGCTGGCATGGCATGGCATGGCATACACATACTACATGACAGTAAATTACTTTAACGTCAGTCATTGTAAACGTCAGTCATTAGTATGTCATATGTCAGTTTGGCTTGACATCTTCCCATGCTGGCATGGCATGGCATACACATACTACATGGCAGCTCGATACGATTACTATACGATACTGCGTAATTTCCTACTCGAGGCACAGAGTGCTGTCTGACGCACTTGTATAATCCCTTGTCCTAATTGCGACGACAAAATCGGTCGCTCGCAACAAGTTTGTCGTACGGCAACGTCATTGCGTACATTTGTCGCGTGTCAGTGTGTATTGTCGGTTGGAACTGTTCAATTCAGATACATGAACCGTCAAAGTATTCGTATAGTTAACGTGTGGACGTATGGGAAGTTGTCAGACAGACTGACAGATGACATAATAACTGACGTATTCTTATATAAATTTGACCTGCTGTTGCCGAGCATTCTGGCAATTATTATGGAATGATAATTAAGATTGCTTTTCATCGAAAACAGACGGATCCTATAAATAAACGTGCCGACCGTTGCCCATGTAACTTGTAACTAGTCTACTACCACACTACGTTTAATACCTAAGAATATGAAACGAAAGTATTGAATGATATTCCGTAGAGCGCAGGGCAGGCAATTTGCCGGGCCGCTGAGCCGCCGCCCGACTGCACCGTTGACCGGCCGAGCTGCTCGTGTGGAAACGCCCACTAACTTTCGCAATTTCATTTTGTGTCGTGTAACTTGTTTTGGAAGTAGACTTTAAAGAGGAAGAGGCTATCGTTCGGATGTTCGGATTTTTATGTACGTACTCGGGTATAACGTCTTAAATGATATTATAGTTTTGTTCAGAAAAATTTGAACAATTTCCATAGTGGTCCTTTTCAAATCAAATTTCATAAAAATTCGATGGCTTTGGTTTTTCTAAAATTGATATAATAATAATTATGCATTTTACTTGACATTGATTTATTTACACTTTAGGAATAATGCAAAGCACCTTGTACTGTACATGGCCAATGAATGTTTTACCAATCAATTGTACCACGACTGACAAGAATTTAAGACATGCCTACATACAAGCTCATAAGTGCTCTTCATGTGTCACCCACCCACACCCTTAAGTGTGGGTGGGTGTCTTCGACACCTGTAGCAAGCTTAATATTCATCTGTACTCCTTTCCCATAAGGCGTATGGTGTTCCCTTACTACCAACACGACTGTAACTACTCATAACACTATCAGCGATGTATTGTTGTCGAGTTCTCGACACGATCTCATCGGTTCCGCCGCCGGCGTCGAGTTGAATGAACGTCAGGCACAATTGTTGAGTTGAGCGACGCAGCCTGTTGCGCCTATTGTACGAACTATAGTACCTATAATATAGAGGCATAGCTTCGCTACTTGAATAGGTAGTAGATTGAAAATTGTTGAGCAACGTCGGTCGTTGTCAGTACTACATAAGAAGTCGGTAAGTAGTACGAAACTAGTTCTTTAAAGTCGAGTTAAATCATAAGTACCTATATCCCTAAGTTCACAAGTTTTAAGATATTATTCTAAATATCAACAGCAGTAAAACAGTTTATGTTATACGTAAAAAATGTTTAATACTGCTCAGTAATTAACAAACAATGTTTATTTTAAAAAACAAAGCAGGGACAAACACTTTTTAAATAAGGCACTCAAATATTAATATCTGTGTGCGGTATTTGTTAAAAATAAATATAATAATATTTTCTTTATTTCGAATATTTATTAGATTTGATGTTTAAATATTATTTAGACATGAAGTTTATATACAAATATCTTAATGAGAGCGTTAATATAGTTGGGAAGCGCAGTGAGCGCGCGGTCGCACCGAGTCAGCGGGCCGGCAAATTGCCTGCCCTGTGCGCTCTACGAAATATTAATCAACACTTCGTTCAATTCACAATTACAAAAACTGAAATGTTAAATGTTTATTTCCATAATAGTGTTCTAAAATGTATGTATGTATATAAATTTCCTTCTTACCGGCAAGTAACTTTGTAAAAAGTTATGTGCGCTTTATAAAATTAAATATCACCAGCTATTACGGCGAAGGAAATCGTGATGATTTATAAATCAACATTATAGTGAAATTACGTAAATAGTCACCTACCTACTAAGGTTACGTAAAAGTGATATCAATTTCAACCTAGATTTTCTACGTTGCAGAATTTACGTGGAGATATGTACTCAACAAGATACACGATAGGAATCTCGAAAATGTATCGCTGCAAGTTTTGTCGGAGCGGAAGACATTTTTATTAAATTTCTTGCAGGGAAAATCCGTCGCGTCCGAGGAAATAGAAAGGGTGATTCACATCAGAGCTCGATTATAACTTGGCATACTCATCATAAACAAAATTATGACGCCATAACTATAACACTCAACCATCGATAACTTGTCACATATGAAAGGACATTATTTCGTTAAAATTCGACTTCGCGCACGTTCTATCATAGGCTGCTTCGTACGAATGTTATGGCGAAATATTGTTTATTCTATCGATCTATCAGCTCATGTAAGTCCACTGTTGGACCTGTGAATAATGGCCTTCCATAGTCTATGCCCAACCTAATCGATACAACTCCCTCCAATTCTAGACCCTCGGAATCCAACGGTTTCCCGCCGTCCTTACACGTCGTCAGTCCACCTGTGGGACCTGTTATTACTACATAGTGGTTGACATTTAAGGACCTTTTTTCTACCTTGGATTTGCTATCTTTGAAAGCTATGCTCTGGCACAGCTTTCGCTCACGAACTGTACCTATTGAAGCGTTAGTCTCAAGGTGGTGGCTTCAATAGGTACAATTTGATCAACCACAAAACCTAACGTCGTATTATTAAGGACTCAAACACCTACAGCTTAAAAACATCTGTTAAAAAGCCTCCGTTAAGATGTGTACGGCCCTAAAGAAATGCACTTGACATTTACGAGTGTATAAACGGTGTTGGAGCAATATAAACTCTAACAGATTTTCCGACGTCGTCCGCGGGACTATGAATAATGGCGGCTCTTACAGTACCAGGATAACATTGTAACGAGATCTGTCTGGGTCTGTCCTTTTAAGGATCCTTCCTTTAGTTATGAAGACGACCTAAGGAAACTAAGGCGATAAAGGCATAAGTAATATTGTAAGCTGTGTTGTACTTTATCAAGTACACTTTGGTACTTAGTACCAGGCTATCATGATTGGATACGTTGACAATAGGCAAGATTACAGTAATCAAGTATCGCCAAAATATTTATCTGATCTAATGAAATAGGATTCAAAGATTTTGAAACATGTATTTATTCTCTTATTAATGTCGCGATTAATAATTTATTTGTTAAAATAAATCTACAAAATACAACAATCCGCCATGACAGCTTAAACACCCATCAGATCGAATTACGTCAATTTACGTCACGTCTTAGTAAACGTCATTTGTTTCATAAGCATATTATACGCGATCTGGCATTTTTTACTGAGCCGTGGCGCAATGACAGACGCCATGACACGGGCGAGCGTTTTGGAATGAATTTGAAACTTAAAATTTAAATGTACTTTTATTGCACAAAACCCTTAATTTTCTACAAAAATATGATATATTTTAGACATAATAGAAACTTCTGAATATCATAGAAGAGTTTTTGAAAATTAGACATCATGCCTATTCTTCGTGAATGTGTCGTTGTTCCAATAAGATCGCTCACATCAAGTCAACTTTGGGCATCTCAGTTGGGGATATGTGCTGGCCAGTGCCTCGAACTTGTACTTACACAGTTTCGTGTAATAATCGTATCGAGCTGCCTTTAGTCGATCACACAGGCCGGCCAGCGCATTTTTTTAAGTTGACACATTGAGTAGCAATTGGTGGTTTCACTTTTAGTCCTTACGAGTAACAAGAACTGTTATATGTTCAGACGGAGCCTAGTAATACTATACCAGAGAAAAAGTTTAAATGGGGTCAACTATTTTAACTTAACAAAAACAAAAAAGACGCCGGAGCCTTTTAGTGTCATCATTTCCAAATGTTAGGGTTAAACACCTAACACTTGGACAATGTGTTAGTAGATAATGTTCACCAAAAAGTGACATTGATTATGTCACTCAGTAGCTTCCGTCAAAAAGTGACCTAAAATCAAAGTTCCTCATTTTAGATGTCCAATTTTTGATGTTATCAAACTCCTTTACAAATAAAAATCTTCAGTAAATACATAAAAAAACAATATAATAAGCCTACTTCTCAACAGCAGTTACCGGCAGGTGACTCGCAATCATTATCGAGTTTCCCGGCGGCGCGCGCAGATAATGCTGGAAGCAGTTGGTCGTTACAGCTCACAATCCCGAATTAATTCTCTTCACTTTAGGAGAATTTAATGGTGATTTATAAAGATTTAGCAAACGACCATCGTTCGTACTTACCGCTGCCTTTTTATGGAAAATCATTGGAATTCTCCACGGAAATCTTATCATCATCCTGATAATCCACCGTGAAGCAGTATGTTCTTCGTGTCTAATGTCTGTGACGGATGAAGAACCGCCGATTTCTTAGTATGCCTCAAATTATCTCGATCTGATTATCTGGCAACATACCGCCCGAAACGAAACACGACGAGATATGGACGAACATTTTGCTTGACGTCGGTATACGGTTGAAGTAAGAGAATAATATTTGGATTTCGCTATTCGTGAGCTACTATGTCTTATTAACATCCAGTGATCTGCATGTCTATCCACACATTTGTTATATTTTAAAAATCTGAGGGAGCAGTAGAGTAGACAATTTCACATTTATATTTATCATACGAAGGATTTATTTTCTCGAAGCCTCGGGCAAACAACGGGAGCTCCTAACCAAACATTCACGTGCAGCGAATAAAACTGACGCTGTACGCTTTACACTTATTTGTTGGGAAATATTGCATTTTTGATGAAACAACCGACTACTGAAATAGAGCTACGAATACAGAATATAGCATGAGAAATAAAAATGTTGGCGGTGGAAATTTCCTACGGTAGTTTTTAAATAAGGTAAGTCTCTTATCCAAATATCATCTGAGTGGTACATGTTTTCTTTTTTTATATAATTTTGTTCTTCTGATCTTCATTTTTTTAATCAAATTTGTCTGAATGGGTAGATCTCTTCGAGAGGGAAATTACTCGAACTTGAATGGATTGGTAACCAAGTATTACTCGTAGCAAGTCTGCAATTCAGTCCTCGAACTGTTTAAGATTTGGTTGCGGTTGTCTATGTGAGTATTTGAGTTTTTTGCAGTTTTGATCCTTCTTAGTTTTACTATTAAATATTGATGCACATTCTTTCAAAAAGTCCTTGTCGTTCACAGTCACACTGTCCGACAAATACTGACAAAAAGATGGTCACACACCTATAATAGAAGTTATTTTAAAATTGGAAGCGGTTTAATTTCCATTTTCAGATGGCAACTGTAACGCCTACCGTCATTCGATTATTACATATTTGCATATTCTCATTTAGCTGAGAGAAGAAAAAATTAAACTGCGCAATTCTCGTACTAAGCAGATTATGTAAGGCAATCCAATTAGGTCACTAAGTGAAGGGGATAAGGCCCATTATCCCTTGACAATCGCAGCAATGTGGCGGGATATAATGGCATTGGGAGCAGGTAATGAGCGGCTGAATGTGACTCTTAATATCTACGAGTAGCTATATAATTAATATTACGTATGTTGTAAGTATAGCATTATTTCAAAAAGTAAATTCCATGAATTACTGCTTTAAGAAACGTTTAAAAAGCTCTGCTCAAGTTCCAATTTTAGTTATTGAACATATTAATTACGTCAAGTTGAGTTTTTCAAACAAAACGTAGACTTTATATAAAGAAAACAGATTTTTACGTTTTTAACGGTTCAATAAAAGTATTGTATTTCAATTGGTTCAAAGTTTATGGTTTATAGTGGATAGGTTTAAAGGTTCTTAAATTCAAACACACAAATCTGAAAATATTGTTTTAAAAATTAAAAATAGAACGGTCGAATCAATAATTGAACCTGTTTCGAGTCTGTTAAAGGTAGAAATTGTAGCGAATCCGAATGATTGGAGCCTTCCCCCGGAAATGACCGGATGCGGACAGCGAGTGTACAGCTGCCGTATATAGTAACAGGTTGCGCAAATTGCAACAGTGTGACGTCAAGGAACATTTTCTTTCATCTACAAACATGGAGCGTGTCAAACATATGCCGTGGCACACAAAAATGTTCTTTCATGCAATTTATTTTTATTAAATTTATATTTTTTGTTCGTTCTACTTTCAAAAAATTGTTTGTCTTTTTCTTCTTCAATTTTATGGGTCTATTAACATCTTCTATCAGTCAGTAACCCATTAATGACCCACTACAGGGTCGGGTCACCTCTCACAATGAGAGGGATGTAGGCCTTAGTCCCCCACGCTGGCCTACTGCGGGTTGGTGGACTTCACATGCCTTTGAGAACATGTTTTTATAAACTCTCAGGCATGCAGGTTTCATCGCGATGTTTTTCCTTCACCGTAACATCAGGTGTTATTTAATTTCATAAAGCGCACATAACTTTTTACAAAGTCATTGGTCAATGGAATTCGAACTCGGACCCCTCGATTCGAGGTCGAATTCTAAGCCACTGGGTTATCACCGCTACTTTTTGTTTGAGCCTTCATACGTGTTATGGTTGTTTTTTAAATATGGAAATGAAAAAGCGAAACAAAAGATATTCACGAAACATTCCAAATTAAATAAACGTTACAATTCGTAGTTCAACCGGTCGAGAATTTTCTGCTTTCATATTTATTCTCGTTCAGAAAATTAGTTAAGCGAAAATTTCATAGAGAATTTATTAAAACGTTGTACTTCTTTTTGACAAAGTAAACAAATGATTGTAATAATTTAACTTTTACTTTTGAGCACAATTAGCTCTGTATTTATTTTTATATTACACAAAAGTATTAAAACATAAGAGATATTTCTTCTAGATTTTGTCCGCAGCTTCGGTCGCGTGGATTTAACGTCCAGAGAGGGATAATATATCATAATCTTTATTTGCATCATGCGTATTTACATTTTAAGGTGATATGTATAGGTACCGATAACTATCCTATATGTTTATCCATGTTATAAACTATGTACGTACCAAATTTTATCCAAATCTGTTCAGCCGTTTTTGCGTGAGAGCGTAATCCATCGATCCATCCATCCAAACAAGCTTTCACATTTAAACCAGTAGTAGGATGTATAACATCGGGATATTCGGAATCAAGCATAATAAATGGTTAAACTTAAAAGTTTTCTTCCGATACAATCGATTCTATTAGGTTGTAGAGGATAGTAATGTAGACGTGCTACGGTGCTACGAGCTACGAAAGCGTAGCGAACTACCTTTCTGTGCATAGGAATGAATATTCCCAAATACATTGTATGAAAAATATTGTATGTAAAATGATAACATGTACATTGTATGAAAGAATATTGTTTTGTCTGACACGCTCAATGTCTATAAATAGGAAAAGAGCTTGGGCACGAATTAGACTCAAACGTCTCTGAGTTTTGACTTACTATTATTTATTGTATCTTCCATTTGCATTTTTATTCTGTATTGTGCAGTGCGTTAACTCCTGGATTCGATTCCTAACGGAAAGAAATTTAGTTATTGATATGTTGAATCAAAACTTATTTGCTTGGGCTAAATATAAAAATATCAGTTATTCAAATATCTAAATAAATTAATTCCGTTTCAGATATGAATATAATAAAGAGCCTCTAACAAAATGACTTCCTTTCTCTCAGGCCGCCAATGCCTTAGAGAAGCCATTAAAACTTCTTCAAAGCCGCCTATTGTTCTCCATTTCAATAAACACAGTCCAATAATAGAAATTATAAACTCGTAACTTAGAACCATTACTTATTGAAGCTTACAACTATCAAAGTTCAAGTCGTTTTATACAAATAAAACCTACGCCGTATGTTGATTGTTGGTGCTTTTTGGTCATTCATTAGGGAATATCGTATAATACAAGTCTGAGAGTTAGTGTTTCAAATCTTGTAAACTAAATTTATCCACTTCCCAGTGTTTGATTAAACTGACATTTTGAATACACCTTTAGCTTCAATAATGTTTTCTTGTAAAATGGCCGCCGCTACCGGATTACATATTTTCGTACAAAACGTTATATAACTTGCAAGCTGATTCTGTGTATTGTTCATGATTCATAAAAAAAACGAACAAAAAGCAAAAACGTTAATTTATTCATTTCTTTACAAAGGACATTGCATTCAAAACATCACACACAAAAAAATCTCAAAACCAGCATCCACACTCAGTTAGCGCAATACGACTGCAGCTCCTCGATGGTGCAGGGGTTGTCGCAGCACTCGGAGACCACCTGCCGCTTGCTTCTGCCCAACCCCCTGGCGCGGTGGACAGGGACCCATGGGTACCCGCCGTGTGGTAGTACGTAGCTTTCTGCGCCGAACCTGCTCTGCGATCTCTTGGTGAGCCCGTTCTCACACAGCATCGCCAGGGTGGAGGCGAGGCGTCGTCCGCAGTAGTACTGCCCCTGCTCCTGGCTGTGGATCGCTGCCAGAAGACAGAGGAAGACCGCGAGAAGTATAGCCACTTGGTTCTTCATGTTGTCGCTTGCTGTGTTGGATTTGTAATGTGTCTGGAGACGGGATTCGGGGGCTTATATACGGATTGGCTTTGGAAATAAAAATTCATGCATGTGGGAAGGATTGTTGACGTCACTTGTCAGTTTCAGGTGAGCTGTAGGCAGTAATATGTAGATCGTTGGGTTCATAGGTAATGATGATAATGTTAGGTCTTTGTTTTTAAAGAAGCATGAACAGGAATAGTAAGGCGCTGTTTAAACTTTAATGAGTCCTCTCCTCGACTGGTATTTATGAAATGTATTTTTACGACCACGATATTGGTATTTCTTATGTCATGTCAGTACCCATTAATGACCCACTACAGGGTCGGGTCTCCTCTCACAATGAGAAGGATGTAGGCCTTAGTCCACCACGCTGGCCTACTGCGGGTTGGTTGACTTCGCATGCCTTTGAGAACATTTTTTTTGTGAACTCTCAGGCATGCAGATTTCCTCACGATGTTTTCCTTCACCGTAACAGCAGGTGATATTTCATTTCATAAATCGCACATAACTTTTATTACAAAGTCATTGGTGCGTGCCACTGGGATTCGAACCCGGATCCCTCGATTCGAGGTCGAATTCTAAGCCACTGGGCTATCACCGCTGCTGTATTTCTTATACCACGCGCGAAAGTGTAAGTAAGTTCCGTACTATAACACTAATGATCAACCAAAATACTCGTTTTTAAATTTATTAAATAATTTAATAATATAAAAAATTATAATTAAATTAAATTAAATTAAAAATTATAAATAAGACATTTTTACATGTTAACTATTCCATCACGTTAAAATCAACAGAACCAAAGTGACAAATGACGTCAACGACTCTTCCCACCGCAAGCTTGAACTTTTACATCTAAAACCAAACCATATATAAACTCACGAAACCAACCTCCAGGCACATTACAAATCCAACACAGCAAGCGACAACATGAAGAACCAAGTGGCTATACTTCTCGCGGTCTTCTTCTGTCTTCTGGCAGCGATCCACGGCCAGGAGCAGGGGCAGTACTACTGCGGACGACGCCTCGCCTCCACCCTGTCGATGCTGTGTGAGAACGGGCTCACCAAGAGATCGCAGAGCAGGTTCGGCGCAGAAAGCTACGTACTACCACACGGCGGGTACCCATGGGTCCCTGTCCACCGCGCCAGGGGGTTGGGCAGAAGCAAGCGGCAGGTGGTCTCCGAGTGCTGCGACAACCCCTGCACCATCGAGGAGCTGCAGTCGTATTGCGCTGAATGAGTGTTGATTGGTGTTTTGAGATTTTCCGTGTGATGTTTTGAATGCTATCGTTGTTTGTTACTTAATGAATAAATGAAGTCGTTATACGTGGATATTTTACCGTTTATTTGCATACAGTTAAGGTGTAGTTGTAGGTCACATCCAATCATAAGCTGCAGTGACCATTTCACATGATGTAGCCTGCACGTAACTTCTTCTAAATTATAAAAAGATACTTACCCAACCGTTTCGATGTCAGCCAAGTAGAAAAAGACTTAATTTACCTACGTTAAGTACCTAATTTAGACGCCGTCGATACCCTAATAAAATGCCGTAATCGTTAATTCACCACCAACCCCAACGTTAGTTAGTCCACCGTTAGTCCGTTAGTCCACCAACCCGCAGTAGGCCAGCGTGGTGGACGGTGGCCTACATCCCTCTCATTGTGAGAGTAGACCCGATCCTGTAGTGGGTCATTAATGGGTTACTGACAATCGTTAATTCTAGAAGCTAGTTGAAGGCATTCAAACTGTTTTAAAGGCGATAGAGAGCTCTGAAGTCGAAAGCAATTTTGTTTCAATTACTCATTGGGAGTCGCCGAATTTGGACGGCGGCCAATGCACGTGAAATGCTGGCCCGTGGATTGAAATTGGATTACACGCCCAGTACTGCCCAACCCATTTTATCCGTACATCCCAGGGGAATTGGTAAATACAGTTAAATAAAGGTGGAAAAGTTTAAAGGGAGGTTGAGCCATTGGAACTCGCCTGTACTCGATTATTTCGGCACTATTGCTGGCGTAACGTTAAGGAGTATGGATATGGGTGCATTAACCACTTCGCTGTCCCGTGAGTCACATGTGACTCCTAACCATTGTTTAACTATTGTGTCTATTTAATGGACAGGGAAAGTGTTAAGTTTGCAAATGCAAAATGAATAAGCACTCTGCTTGATTAGTGTGACTGCCGAAATTATAAAGATTAGTAATACGAATCTACCATCATTCTTGCATTAGAGCAGCGTAGGGGAGCATGCTCCAGGCCTCCCCCAAGCGTAGTAGTCCCCCAGTGTAGAGCTTTGAGTGTGAAGCGTTGTTTATTTAATGAATAATGGTGCTAAATGAAAACCAATAAGTACGAACGTCAATAAATATTTATTCGGCACAGCACGGGATCAGCTCAGTGTTTTAATTTACGCGCAATAGGACACGAGCTCGTCGGTGGTGCAGGGCTTGTCGCAGCACTCGGCGACCACCTGCCGCTTGGCGCGCGCGACGCTCCTGGCGCCCACACCCAGCCGCGCCGACACCCAGGGCAGCCGCCCCCGCCGCCCCGCCGCCGCGACGCCCTCCGCGCGCTCGCCCAGCCCGCCCGCGCAGAGCACGCCCAGCGCCGTCGCCAGCCGCCGCCCGCAGTACACCTGCCCCGACTCCTGGCACCTGATCGCCACCACTAACCCAACGAACACGGCCAAAACGACGCCCGATTGAATTCTCATGTTGTTCCTTGGAACACTGTGTTCGAATGTGACTAAGAGCCGAATTATTTGCTTTATATACCAACCATTAGTTATGCGTTTAGTAAATGCTTATGACGCATTTGACGTCGTGACTGTTGGGAATTAATAAGGAACATACGACGAATCTTTCACATCTCATTTATAATTTTATTCTCAATTGTTCATGATCGACCGGTGCCTCGAGCATGAACTTACGCAGTTTTGTATTTGTATAGTATTCGTATCGAGCTGCAATTATAATGGATGTATTTCAAGACAGACTGACATACGACGTTTACTATACGAATACTTTGACGATACTATTCATGCTCACGGCGCTGCTCCTACCATGTAGTGTAAGGCAGGATCAGTGGTGATGATAGCCGAGCGGCTGAGAATAAGGTTCCTTAATTAGAATGTCTGAGTCTAAATTTATATCAATTAGGCCCAAGTCTACGAAAGGTTGAAAAGAAGAAAGAATGATGTGTCCATGGCACCCACACCACAAGCTATCCTACTGTGGAGCTATGACTCACTGTAACCCTTTTAAACAGGTTAACGTCGGAGGGCACGTTAACCCGTTTAAAAGGGTTACAGTCATAGCTCCACGGAAGCGCGCATTTAATTCGCCACTAGCGGTTACCCATCCAGGCACTGACCGCGCCCGATGTTGCTTGACTTTTTCGATCGCTTGCGATCTACTCAAGCAGTGCGCGTGAAGCTTTTTTTAAAAAGCTTTTATTTAACTTGTCATGTACGATCGGGTTGCTATGTTTGTTCGGGTGGAATCTTTGAACTCAATTTTGAAGTAGATATCTTCAACCGTTTGAGCTGAAATTTTGTATACACGTTTAGTTTGGATGAATCCAATATGGCAGACCATCCAAGATATCGGAATAGTTATTTAAGTTTTCAACTTATTTCATAACCCAGTATTGCGGGGTCATAGACAGATTGCCCCAGGTCTGCTATTCCCAGACGAGTTCGAGATCTAATCTCGAGCGCTCAAAGTAGTTAATGAAACCGTCCCTCTGAGGTTTAATTAATGGACTTTTCACTTTTAAAAGTTTTATCTAGTTTACAGTTTAATTGTAATTTAGGTAAATGGGAATGATTTTTTTTAGGTCTCGTTTGGATACCGTAACTTTTACGATGGAAGGCGCAATGAAAAGCCTTTTTACCCTGTGTTCTAATTGCTACGTCACATGCCAAAGTTGCTCGTACGACGACGTATATTTTCTCATACATTTTGTCGAATGTCAGTACGTTTTTCAATTAGGACAGCTTCATTAAGGCAGAACCCCGTGTTTAACTTTTGTCGTGTCGGTTAGTCGGTCTTAAAGTACATAAGCCTTTAAGTACATATTGTGCAAATGCTTTGACTGTCTATCTTCATGTCTTGTCTGGGGGTATAGTTGCCGGAGATTCTTTATATGAAGTTGATCGTCCTTGTCATCGTGAGTAGCTAAGCACTCGCATACAACCTTAGATAGGTTTACTTCTTTATTTGAGGTTGGATATGGGTGTCCATGAGCTGCGAGACCACTTAACATCAGCCATTACTGTAATAAACAATAACCATAAAGAGATAAGAAGTTGAATAGAGTAAAGATTTTATTGTAAAAACTTTATTTATTAATCAAGTATGTTTTATGAAAGGATGATGCTAATGAGATACCTACTTGTAACGACGAGAACGTTCAGTATATAATTATTTCATGTCGTCCTACATACGGTTAAAGTTTACCCATAAGCGTCACCAGACGTGATGTGACGTCAGGAGTCCAGTCAAGCGTTTAAAATTTAGTATCCCGTAGGATATCTATCTATTACCTACATCTGATTGGGGTATATAAGCTCGGTCATTTGTCATTTCGATCACTTCAAATCTGACACCGCTACCGTGAGTTAACATGAGGAGTCAATCGGGCGTCGTTTTGGCCGTGCTGCTTGGGTTAGTGGTGGCGATCAGGTGCCAGGAGTCGGGGCAGGTGTACTGCGGGCGGCGGCTGGCGACGGCGCTGGGCGTGCTCTGCGCGGGCGGGCTGGGCGAGCGCGCGGAGAGCGTCGCGGCGGCGGGGCGGCGGGGGCGGCTGCCCTGGGTGTCGGCGCGGCTGGGTGTGGGCGCCAGTGGCAGGTGGTCGCCGAGTGCTGCGACAAGCCCTGCACCAACGACGAGCTCGTGTCCTATTGCGCGTAACGGTTGTTGCGCGATCAGCAGACAACACCATGCTGTGCCAAATAAATTGTTTTTAAAAACGTCTTTTACTTTTTTTATTAAACAGTACAATTCAGTTACATTTCCTGCAAGAAACATTCAACCTCAAATAGAGAATGACTCCTATCTGAGGTTGTATGTGGGTGCTTTGCTACTCATGGGGACTTAGATGTTCATTTACGACGGGTTTAGAGGCTGGCGGTAATGTACCTACCTAGGCGAGGTACTTCGGCTACTATCTATAAAATTTGCCTCCTTGATACGTAGTCGATACGAAGTCGTAAACAACCAGTCAAAACCAAGTTTTCAATATTGTCTCTTCCCAAAGAGTGTTTACACATTAATTAACGGCAGTTCAAAACATGCAACTCAATATCTGTGTTCAGCGCATCGGAAACGAAAATTAGTCTATTATACAGTTGCATAAATAAATCATATGAATGTTTGATGGGATCGTGTTTTCCAAATATTATGATTCTAAACACCAACATGATACTGGCAAATCGGATGGACTAATTCCAGGCGTGAACACTTATTGACTTTTGATTTGTTTTCATTTGTTGTTAGGACAATTTCTCTATTGTACCAAATAAAATGAGACTGTATTGAATGACTTGACCTACCTGACCTACTCTATTTCCTGTTATCACGGGTGCCCACGGATATAGATCTAAATAGATTACCTAATATAAGTACCTACATCAGAAACGGTGATAGCCCAGCGACTAGAATTCGACCTCTTAATCGAGGAGTCTGGGTTCGAATCCCAATGGCTACTACCTACTATTACGGTGAAGGAAAACATCGTGAGGAAACCTGCATGCCTGATTCACCAAAAACTGTTCTCAAAGGTATGTGAAGTCCACCAACCCGCAGTAGGCCGGCGTGGTGGACGGCGGCCTACATCCCTCTCATTGTGAGAGGAGACCCGACCCGGTCATTAATGGGTTATACGATAGTGTTGATGCTGCTGCACGGATATTGTTTTATTTACTTCATTAAGTAAACTCTTACAAAATATTTCAAGACGCATATTTCTTACGAACCTTTGCTTTGTTACAGGGGCTTTGGCAAGCAGGGATTCCAGTGTCAAGGTGAGAACCTCCATCCAATTACTATTACACCATTTAGTTAGGTATATAATTATAACTTTGAGTTAAATGTCATTGCATAAAGGACCTTTGAAACGCTGCTGTACAGTCTTCTTTCCCCACAAGGCATCGTGCTTCTGAGGGGCTCGGGGCATACTCCACTGCACCGATGTGGAGTGCTGGAGTTACCCAGTATTGGCCCAGGCCTCTGTATTCGCCCAGGCCTTAGTATTGGCCCAGGCCCCAGTATTCGCCCAGGCCCCCAGTAGGTTTAACATATTTAGGCCTTGTCCCAATTGACTGTCGCAATATGACACAACTTTTGTAGGCTGACCGACCAACAAACATGACAAAATTTGAACACAGCTCTTTGAATGAAGCTGTCCGAACTGGCAATACTGACATGTCCAAATGTACACAATGACATTGTCGTACGACCAAATATTTGCCAACGACCGATTTTGTCGTCAACCGTGTTGTCAGTTAGGACCTAACGGCATGCCGTGACGGTGTGACGCTGCTTTTAATTGCCAACATTTAACAATAAATGTTAGTTTTAATGAGTATAATTTATATCGGCTATCGCAAACGATCGTTATGGGCAACTATTAAATATGAAAGTTGCCAACAGATGTCATCAATGATTTGTATAATACTCGTATTTGTACGATAATTATGATAACAAAAACAAGTCAAATTAATTTAGTCTGTTTTTGGTGCGAAAAACTCTTTAATATCAAATTGCATAAAGTCTATTTTATCTATCGCTTTATTCTTCCATATATATACACTATTTTCGAATCCCATGGATATGGAAAAAAGTTCGTCTTATGGGGCGATTCAAATTTAAAGGCGTAGCTCTATCAAGCAGCATTTGTACACGCCACACTCTTTCTAAATCTTCTGATCCCGTGTCGTAATTGTCATTTGTACACGCCACACTCTTTCTAAATCTTCTGATCCCGTGTCGTAATTGTCATTTGTACGGGCCACACTCTTTCTAAATCTTCTGAGCCCGTGTCGTAATTGTCATTTGTACATGCCACACTTTTTCTAAATCTTCAGATCCCGTGTCGTAATTGTCATTTGTACACGCTACACTCTTTCTAAATCTTCTGATCCCGTGTCGTAATTGTCATTTGTACACGCTACACTCTTTCTAAATCTTCTGATCCCGTGTCGTAATTGTCATCGCTCGACATAAGTTGGTCGGTAGGCGCATATAACCTCAGATAGGATTTTTTTTCTCATTAAAGTTTGATGGACTACCCCATGGGCTTCAGTGACCACTTAACACCAGGTGGCCTGCATGCCATGCAAGAAAATAATAGTTTTATAATTATTAAATTTTTGTCAACAGTGTGCAGTTTCGTGGTGCACAAACGATGCCACGAATATGTGTCGTTTACTTGCCCAGGCGTGGACAAAGGGGCGGACTCAGACGTAAGTACACGAGCCTAAACTACCTATTTCCTATACATTACCTGTAAATTAATTTTAAATATAAAAATGTACAAAGTTGCCCCAGTTAAGTAAACTGGGGTAACTTTGAAATATGGGTTTTATAAGATTTAAGATAAGTGCCGTACGTAAAGTATATTACAAGTGCGATTGTCGGAACAGTTTTGGAACTCTGTAAGGTCATCTCATTATGATCGCAAGATTTTCTTATTAGTGATATGTATATAATATTATTCACACCTAAGTAAATTAAAAAGATTTTTCTAATCAGCTAACGCCCGATATTAATAACCGAACTGTCAATATGGATTGAGATTGATACCCGTAAGATTCGGTTGCCAAGATACTCTAAAATATGTAATGTGTATAATTTCTTTAATTCAATTCAAATTCATTTTAGTGATCCATGATCGAGTTATCGGTTATTGTTATGGTGGCTTTTTTGAAGAGTTCCGAAAATAGTCCCTCCCATAATTTAGTATTTTATCATTAGTAACTACTATTATATTAATTGTAGCAATTAAGCCATGACTAGTTACTATGATGGAATTACCCATTGGAGACACTTTACATAGTCGCCAAACTTTAGTTAAAATAGGAGGAAAGTAAATTGGAGTAAAATAAATTGATACTTACGATATCTTCTTTGGAAAGAAATCTTCTCTGGTTAATTCCTAATAATTACTTTAATTTAATGTAGTAATTATGTTCATTTTCTTTAAGTGCCCTTCCCAATCTTTCCCGCGCCAAAAGTGCCATAAAAATAAATGATAACGCCTCAATAAAAAGACTCGTTATAATTAATCTTTAACAAAGTGCTGTAGATTTGCTCCTTACCAAGCCATAATATAAAGTATATATAATATATAGCCTATATACTCGTAGGTATATAGTATATATAATATATAGCCTAAAGTCCTAAAATATTTATTGTTAGGTAGTCCTAAAAATAAATATTTTTATGTTCCAATTAGACCAGTTTTACGATTTTCTTATTGATTCTTTAAAAGTATTTCATATGTTAGCTCGTTCAGCCACTTTCTTATTCAGCGTGTAAAAACCGAAAAAGCGGCGAAAACTCCGTTACGCAAAATAACCGCGTAACAATTGGTGCTTCTTTCGAATTCTCTTCGCAGTTACTGAAACTTCCATAAGTCTTTACCGATTCGTAAAAGTTTTGTTTGACGATAGCTCCACGAGTGAGAAAACGATTCGGAAATAAAGAATTTTTCGGAACGTATTTTTCATAGTTTTTCTTTTGCCACGTACAATGTGTAGACCCGATAGGTCTTTTAACTTTTTGGCTGTTCAGGTCATTCACCTTTGTCACATCATTCTCCAAATTTTGATAATAATAACAAATATATAAAATTAAGAAAAAAAAACATTTATTTCGGGCTATAGCGGCCTATAAAGTGTTAGTAACAAAAAACAGTCCTTATAAATAAATATCAAAGACATATTAATAAATATCTTTTTAATGTCGGTATTGTCGCTCCAGCTGTCAATCAATTGGTGGAATTAAATCCATTATGTTAGTCCGGCTCGAAGGACTATTCTCTCTTTAACTATACGGGATTTGAGCAGAATTGGTGGTATGAATAAATAATGTTTTACGTTACCACCGGATAAGGGTCCAATTTAAGGGTGGCAGATTCATGAAAATAGTTTCTGCCAAGAGAACCTTTATAATTAAATTTATTATTCGTTACTAAGACTGTAGGGCTTGTAGGGCTAAACAAACAAGCTACTAAAACGAATAAGTTTAATGACTGAATATATTTTGTCTTCTAAGTGCTATATTTTGTCTTTGTAAAAACTAATTCTCTGAGAAGACAATCTTCAGTACCTTTTTACATTTAGTTAAGGCGGACGGCAGAAATTCTACCAGCTTTAAAAACATAATCCCCCGCAAATTGCTAATGCGCTCGAACCTTGTCCGCTTAACGGTTTTTTAACGAAATCAAAAAAATAGGGTTTATAAAACCAAATACATATTTCATATCGGCAATAATATGTACACCTCCTTGAATATTGAGTAATAATACTGATACATACACTCAGCATGAAATTGGCAATCCTGACATTTGATGTCGTCATCAAAATGGCAGCCAGGCGTAATACCAATTTGCTTTTGGTTATATAAAAAATACTGGCAGTGAATATAAAATTATTCAGTTACCATATTCGATAAACGATAGCAGTAAACGGACAGTGCGCTGTACCTTGCATTAGTCGGATGAGTTTATAAAGTAATTGGTCAGCGGAAGCACCTTTAGTTACGACGATTTTATGTTCACGATTAACGATTAATCGTTCTACTCGACGCTTAAAGGCGACCAGTTGTTAAAATTCTTTAAAGGCTTTACGTATTTGGTTGACGATGAAATTGTAAGCTGAGCACAATAATGATTTGTCGTTAAAATGAAGTTTAATTTAAATCCGGCGTAATGATTGTACTTTAGGATTTCGACGCTTGTTCAAGTTTATTGAGGTATTAAATCGTACAATATTTGCTAGGTAGGTATTTAATTTTCTGATTGGATATTATTATTTTATTAGATCTATTCAATTTTAATTTTTACACACCACCACTCGAGTTAACTTCTTTTTCTGGTCTGGTTGTGTCTACTTTTCTGCAGTGTATCTATGAAACCCACAAGATAGGGTATACAGCATGATTTTATTTTTTATTCCTAAGCCTTTTTTGGCGGAAACGTTCCTACCTTTCCTTTGATTATCTTTGCTAAATTTTTAATCGTTGTAGACATCGTTATAGAACTTTTCGAATGCCTTAATGAACTTTTAGATCATCCGGTAGCGGTTGATAAAAAGCTGGTATCTTCTTTAAATTCTAATTTAATCCACAACCAGCATAGGGAAGCAAAAATTTTAATTCTTTCTTTTCGTAGTATAGAACTCGTTTCGGACGCGCGCCAATTCCACCTAATGTTTTTCCACACTGACACCATCAATACAGGCGTTAGGCAGTTGGAGAAAGAGAAAGAATTTAAACCGGCCCGTGAATAAATTTAGAAAAATTTAATTATTTCACTGTACATATGTGTTAAATTCATATAAAGTCTTTGGGTCGATGAACTCATTTTATCTCCTCACACAGTCTAGTCGTATGTCGTGTGATATAAAAGTCGTGGCATCGCGTGCGGCGTGGCGCGGTAGCGTGCCCCTTCAGTGTAATTAGCCTTTGTCGTTTAAACGTACGTGAATTTACACTGTTCCAGAATATTTTAGTGCTTACTTCGTACGCCAGTCCACCTGAATGTTAATAAATAAACGTCCCGGTTTTACCCGCGGCTTTACCCCCATTGTTTTCATCTTTGTGTCAAAGGAAAGGGATATATATAGGATATACGTACTACTGGATATTCTAACCAAGAAAGTATGAAGTGTTTAAGTATTTTAAATGAAGATACACTTTTGCAGGGAAGTAGATTATGGGCACGAGACAAAAATGGACAAAGAACGGATGGGAAAAAATTCAATGAGAGAATTTCACTGTCAAAAGTACACCCCTTTCACACACAAATATCACAGGCGTAGGTATAATATCAAATCTTATTTTTTTGGAAGAGCGATGACTGCTGAAAGCCTTTCGCGTTTACGTATAGAAACGTTTGCTGTTTTCGAACAACACACACATAAAGCATAGTCGTGAGACGTTTAATAGGTTCTGCCTGTCGGTCAAAATAGGTTATTGCTAATTCTGATTGAGCATTTCTGAATAGAGTAAGTATATTAAGTTAGTAAGTAAGTGAACAATATGCGAAATCCTGCTAGTGCTCTATAATTATAGCACAAGATTATAGTAACCGTCATGAGTCGTGAGCACAGATTATCAGTGGTAGGGATATTGTATACTTTCGGCCAATGTACAGCAGCCGAAGAAACGCGCTGGACCAATAAACGACGCACACTGACGACCTGACGACTGTCGAACCAATCGTGTGACCGCAGCGCAGTCAATGTCTAACCGACCAATGAAAGTTCTGCTCACCACTCGTGACGGCAACTATATTTTACGTAATCTGTAGCGAATGCCTTCTGTTTTTGTCCGTATTGCCTCTTCACTGAAGCCTTTGGTACAAACTATAACATAAAATGTGTACGTGCTCGGGTCTTATTCAAATACAATAAAAACAATGCGTTTACTAGAATTTATTCCCAGTGATAGCCTTCTATTAACCCTATTCTGAGAAAGATTTCCATACAAACGTTTATAGCTACCCCTACTACAAATTTATGACCTTTATCGCGTAGCAAATGAAACTTAAATCATACCTAAAAGGGATTGTAGTTTCAATCTGTAGATATCGAGAGAGTTATGATCTACCCGAGATAGAGGATAATCACAAGCAATTATAATTAGGGATCTTGTACCGGTTTTTGGGCAACAATGGAGAATTTAATATGAAATATCGGGTCGCGGGTATAATGGTGTAAGATTACAGCATCGGTAAATATAGAACATAATTAAAACTGGTGTGGGGGAACCAGGCAATTCTGGGTATTTTCGGGATATGATTAGAATGGGCGACTTCTTTTTTTGTTAAAAATGTAGTCTCAAAAATCGGTGACGAAAAAAATGTTTCATTAAATCGTTTGTTGTTTAACTAATTCTAGAAATATTCGTTTGCTACTTCAATTTGAAAAAGTTACTCTCTCTGTTTCTCTTACTGATTAATGTAATATGTAATGAAAAAATTAACACGCTGTAACTAAATACATTACATACTTAAATTCTAATTAAAGTAAAGTAGATGTTTTATACGTTGAGGAAATTATTTAAGACTTAGGCCGTGCTAGCTTCGACGCGATTTCTTACGAATTCAACTCGTGCGTTCACGAACGAAAAATTCCAGCCTTAAATTATAAATACTATGGGAGCACTCACGGTGCGCGCGAGTTGTCGTACGTCAACTTGTCGATTCAACACAAGTTGAATCGTACGAACACGCGTCCAAAATGAGCGCGTTCTAAGTTTTTAAATGTACCTAATTTAGGCGTTCCACATTCTATATTATCGCTACAAGCATTCCAGGAATTCCATTATATTTGCGCAATCTGGTCGCAACAGCTATAAACAACATTGTGCGACGTATTAATTGTAAGCATTTGTGCGTCCGCAATTACGCCAAATTGTTACGTTTACGCCGAAAAGTCGCTCGTTTCCAACAAGCGGTTTGTACAAAGTAGACGTTTATATTGAAATATACAATTAGCATACTGCTAACAAGAAAAAGCGCCAAGTATGAGAAGTATCGAACGATGAAAGTGTTACGAGTAGATTTATAACTCTTTAGGTGGCAAAAACACCGAGTGTGAAAAGTACTGAATGACGAAAATGTTAGTTCTATTTATAACTCTTTTACTTTACTCTTAAGTTGGAAGGGTCTTTGTAATTCACCCAGCGCACCTATAACCCGCCATTAAGCAAAATTTATTTTGCTTTGTTGGGGAAGTGTGGTTACCATTAATATTTTGTTGTCCTATTTGCCTTGTCGCTAGCAAAAGTTGGTCGTACGTAGTCATTGCGTACAATTGTCGCGTGTCAGTGTGTATTTCAATTAGGACAGTGTATAGAGCTTGTGTTTAAACGTTGTCGTGTTGGTTGTTCGGTCGGTTGTGTCTTACACAAAGCCTTACACACTAACAACGCACCCGTATACCGTTTTAAACTGGGCTTCCCTTCTGTTGGACTTGGACGTAGATGTTTATGAGTTGCTGTGAATACTTATCATCAGTTGTCTTTCATGCAAAATCGCTACTCATTTATTGTAAATATAAAAAAACTTTCTAGGGTTGTGACCAAGATGTGAGTGATAAACTGAGTGATAAACTCACATCTTTCGAAGCAAGTTCATCGGGACCAATGAAAACTTGGCAGTGCAAACATCGTTGACAAAGTTTAAGACTCGTTTCAGGGAATTTCTTGTTTGCGAGCGCAAAACTGCGAGGGATAGATTACAACTATCATTTTAGGCTAGAAATTTTAATAAACATGAAAGGCCAAATGATTATTTAGCCTTTTATGTTTATTCACTTTACGACATTTTATATAGCGTTATGTTGCAGGCCTATATTCAGACAGGTGTCGTTACGGAAAAACGTTAGCTTGTAGCTCGAACCCTACGTACCCTATTCCGGCACGGTCGTTTTACTATACGAAAAGAAAGAAATTAAATATCACACACCGGCTCGCGTTGTATACCTGTTTAATAAAACGAGAAAACGCATATATAAATTCCAATAAAACTCAAAAAATACGACATATTATTTTCCTTCGTTTTTCCGTTAAACTCAGACAAAGGTGCCGTGAGCATGAACACTATCATCAAAGTATTCGTACGGTAAATGTCTGTCATTAGTATTTCATATGTGACTTTCTCTGACACCTTCCCATACTAATGGCACTCGTTAACTATACGAATACTTTGACGATAGCGTTTATACTGTTTATTTTCGAGGCAGAGTTTGATTTTCCATTCAGACGAAGGGCACTGATGTAAATCGTCCTACGATGAATATTTATTTACAAGTACCTAGGTACCCTCGCGAAACATCGCTCGAGCCGAAACCTCCCAAATTCCAAAGTAATCTTTTATGCAGATTAAATCAGCCGGGACGGAAGTGGAAGTCAAAACCCTTTTTCCCCTTCGTCCCAACAATTTTTTTTGCTTGTACTCCTAATTAATTTATCGAGGAAGTTGTTCCGACGGTGATTATCGCGTTAAATATTTAAAATTTTACCACAAAATGGCACATGTCCACCTCCCTTCTCCCGTTCGTCTTTCCTTTTCCTTTAATCCCTTTCAAATATTTATTTTTCAGGAGGTACAATTGTGTTAACTTTTCTCCATTTTTATTTGTTTAGCTTACCTTTTTTACTTGTTTATCGATAAGATTATAATGTTAGTTGATGGAAACGTGTACCAAATATAAAGCTTCTGACGTTTCTAAACAAATGATGTTTAAAATTGATTAGATAAATGTGTAGGTGTTTAGGGACGGGCGACTTGTAGTTCTAGTGTGTCGTTTAAATCTGAAAATATTTAACGTTGTTTGACGTGATCCGTGCATGAACTCTGTCGTCAAAGTATTCGTATAACTAGTTAACATGCGCCATTAGTATAGGAAGATGGTTGACGTTCACCGACCACCGTACGAATAATGTGAACCGTACGAATAATGTGACGATAGTGTTCATTCTCACGGCACAGTTCTCATTATTACCTATGTATAAAATTCTCGTGTATTTGTTTAACAATTTATGTTTCACGTAATATTATGTTTGATGTGTACAACTTTTAGGTAATTTACTTTAATTCTAATGTACTTTTATTTATAGATCCATCAGATTAATTTTAAATCAGTGATGAAATTTAAAATCAATCTGATGGATCCGAGACTAAAGTTTTTATGGAATCCGTAAGGTGTCATTTCAAAGCCCACATTTCTTCCACCTTGTCAGTAACCCATTAATGACCCACTACAGGGTCGGGTCTCCTCGTAATGAGAGGGATGTAGGCCTTAGTCCACCACGCTGGCCCACTGCGGGTCGGTTTTCTTCCACCTACCGCTCAGTAATATAGTTACGATGTCGACACCAATGTGCCAACCATAATCTGCAGGACACGCGCACGAAACACGACTTCAAAACTCATACGTACTCGTCGCCCACCTTCTGCGACCACTGCGGGTCTCTCCTCTACGGGCTCATCCACCAGGGCCTCAAGTGTCAAGGTACCGGCGAAGGAGACCAGCTCGACTACGCTTGGACTAACGCTTTCTTGGTTACGGCCCTGATGGAGTACTGGCTTGTGGCTCGTCGGTTACGCTCGTTGAGTTGTTGGAATGTAATTGAGCAGATTGTTAATGCGCTGACGATGAAGATAACGTCGCGAATATTCCATATTAGCAATGTACATTGGTATATATGATTGGCATTGATAGGTTGCATAAAATTGACAGCATAAGAGGAGCGTCTGGAGCAGAAGACGGGAACAGCAACACTGTCTTCTAAGTATGTGTGTAGTTAACGTGTGTCATAAGTATGGGAAGGAGATAGTATCGGTGCATCTCCCCATACTAATGACACACATTAACTAAACAAATAATTTGACGATTGAGTTCATGTTCGAGGGCACCTAATTTTTATGCAACCTTTCAATACCATCAATTTGTTTATTGCTAATGTGAAATATTTTGTTGTCATCCCTAATTTTTGGTTCGATTACGTCATTAACGTTAATGTGACAAAGTTCCGGCGCATTATCAATTCGCGGGGGTTATACTACGGTTTTGTACACCGATAATCCCGGCTCGCGGCTCATGTTTGCTATATTTGGCTACGACTCTTCAGACACGTCTGATTTGCTCGCTCGTTTATTCACACCAACGAGCCAGGAGTAAAACCGCGGTACAAGCTCGAACGTCGATCAGGGCCCCACACTCTTTCAGCTTTGAACCGGTGGCGGTGTTTATGCTACTTTCAACTCATTGTTTTCTTTGTGTGTCATGTTTTGCCTCGCTTAGACCTCTTTCTTTAGATTAAGATGCTTTGTTTATAATAGCGCTATATTTATTGTTCGTTTCTCTGACTATTGGTAATGAGTTCCTTTGTTTTACTAGCGATTATCACGAACGACAGTTAATTCTGACTCCAAAATTCGTGTTCCTACTTCGTCAATTTTGTAATTTTAACTCAATTAACATGTGTTGCCAATTTTAATGGTAATAATTTGTTGTTGCGAAGGCCACGTACAAGCCACACAAATGGAACCATTGGACGTTTCTTGCGCCCACGTTTTGCGACCACTGTGGCTCGATGCTACACGGGCTCGCCTCTCAAGGATATAAGTGCGGAGGTACAACACAAGCACTGTAAAAGGGTTATACAGTAACGTGACTCGGCTCTGTCCTTGTAAAAATGTTTACAACCGCGCGGTTCTTTGATACGCGACAGGGCTCGACTATAGTATTTTAATTTGGTTTATCTATTTTATACATATATATATAGTTTTATTGAAATCGTTGTATATGAAATAAAAACTGTTCAAAAGTACATAACTATTGTTAATTTTCATTAGTACTTTCAATTAAAAAACATCTTTATAAATTTGATTCTGACAAATATTTACGCATCGAATGAGAGATATGAACAGCTTAACAGTTAAATTTAATAGTATAAAAATGCGCATTTGCATAAAAATCTAAATAAATTCAAATTTGTGTACCGAGAGTATACCGAAACGTGTTTCGAGCGTTTGTATAAAGACACATTGCTGTATAATCTTTGTACTGTGACACGAGTGTAATTAGCGAATGAGTTTCCGATACGAGGGAAACTGCTTTGACGTACCCCGTAGAGAACAATGGATGAAATCACGGGTATTATCAAATCACTGGATGGGTGACGTCCTTTAGACTGTATAATCTGTATAGTTAGGCTCGGTTCACATCTGATGGAAGTGTGTCAGGTAGTTATCAGTCGCGTTACGTCAGAACACACAATTATATAGTAAAACATTCAACCGTTCACACTTAACTGATGCGAGTCGAACGTACAGCAGTTGTCCGTTTCCGACAACGTGTTGTCGGACGAAGCTAAGTCGATAAAAGCATACGAGGTAAAATCGGCAACGTCGGGCCATGTCTTTTTCGACATACGGTATGGACATGCAGTAAAACCGAAAAGAAATTGTAGTATACTCTTTTTTAAATGAATCTGGCCACTTGATTTCCTTTTTCAAGGATGCACCCAATGTATTCGTTAACTTCTTCTGTCTTGTTCAAAAGCTTCCCAAATAGCTATAATTTCGATTGGCTTTATTTTAAAATTATCTCACTACACAACAACTTTGTAGATGCTGCGCAGAAACTGGTTAGACGCGTAATGTACAAGGACTTATTTGACCAATTAGACGCAACCGATGATACGCTCGACGCATTTCTCGTCAGATGTGAACCAAGCCTTAGGTATCATGCAACCGTATTAGTAAATTGTGTTGACGAAGTAACACTCAGTAAGGTTGAGACAATTTCTGTTCGAACTATGATCGAATCAGAGATTCCACAGATCCTTGCACGGGGCGAAACAACTTATAGATACCAAACGACGTCTCGTCGGAACCTATTTTAATATTGAATTAATCTGTCGCGGGAGGCATCGACGGAGCTAGCCATGTGCCGAGCAAATCCAATTAGAATTTGTTTTGTGTTTGAGCTTTAGATTCCTTGTCCAATTACGCTGTTGTAGATCTTGTTTGATTTGCATTTTGCGCGCCTTTTGTCCCGTCTTGCCTGCCAGTGTCTGCTATTGCTTGCTTCTCAGTCGTAGTTTAATTAGTGTAGTTGTTTGGTTTAATTGCATTCACTTTATCCTGATCTTTTATTTATGAGTTTAGAGCTATCCAATTAGAACGTTTTGATCTTTGCCGTGAGCATGGACACTATCGTCAAAGTATTCGTATAGTAAACGTGAGTCATTAGTATGTCATATGTCAGTCTGTGTTGACATCTTCCCATACTAATGACAGCTCTATACGATTACTACACGAAACTGCGTAAGTTAATGTTCGAGTCACTGGTGGCGATTTTTGTATGACAATAACGTTCGTTATAGTAATTAAGTTTTGATATAAAATAAAATGCAATGTAACATGGCCCAGTAAAGCCATAATTACATAAATAAATGAAAAACCAATTTCAGATTGGAACATTCTTTGTGACGAAATAGTCAAATGTTTAGTAACGAGTCATATCGAAACCTTATTATTTTTCCGGCATTAATTATACAAATCTTAACGATTTTTGCGATTTCATTTTTGAATTCTGCAAAAACTCGACATAGAATCGACTCTTGTAATAAACGCTCTAGGATCAAGCGAAATCGGAAAGCCCGCGCGTAATCCGTTTCCCGGCAGTGAGGGTGACGCATGCAATGCTCGTTACTAGCTTCAGGGAGGAGTGAGAATTGCTCCTGTGCACCAATTACGGTGATTGAATGAAGCAGCGCACGCCCGAATGAACCCGGAGAACGGACGTCACGTGCGCTCATTGACACTGCGATACTAACTGCTATTGATTCAGAACAGCTATTTTTAGACTTCAACCTAGATCACACTAGGCACTGGTATCTTAGTCGAGTGGCAAGTTATTTAGGGCCGTCTAAAGTGTTCCTTAAGTAATTGACAAAATTTCTTTATTAAGTACCGCGAGCGAAACGTCAGTCATATTAGTATGTCATCTGTCTAACATCTTCCCATACTAATGGCACACGTTAACTATACGAATACTTTGACGATAGTATTCATGCTCAGGGAATAAACACCTTTAGTTACTAAAATACTCGCCACTTGACTAAAATACTAGCCTAGCGTGAACTAGGTTTTACGGTAGCCAATTAAAACTAAAGCTTTAATTGTTTGATTTCGTACATAATAAATCTATCATGTATCGTTTGCTGTTAATTTAGTTTGGTTTTGATTACATTGTTCTTTTCACGGATGACGTATAACTAAACCAAGTTTTTTCTATCGAGCTTTTTAACGTTAATTAATTCATAAATAACGTCATCTGATTACTAAATATGATGCTGCTGACTGCAATTGATTTAGACCTATGACTATTTTTAAACTTACGGTAGACACCGGCGTGTTTAAATTGTTTGATTGTGTATTTATCAAATTTAGAGTCGTTTGTTTTTAATTTGAGATTGGTTTTAATTATATTCTTATTTTACGGGCTCCCAAAGTCCTACAGACCTCCGAAATATGTTTGCTCAATAACAAAATTGTTTATGTCCAAAGTTATTGTTATGTATACAGAAGAACATATTACACAGAAGTCCCATTTCAATGGTCATTAATTGTGTTTACGCCTTAAATAAATGAACCAATCAACTATATTCGTCTTAATTGAATTTCCGCCTTTATTGCACTGGTTGATTCAATCATATCCATACAAAGCTATTTATCTAATAATTTTGCATGCATCTGGTGTTTATGTAGAAATCAATAAACCTCGTCCCACAACGGCGGCGAGGTTACTAGCACTAGTCCATAAAAGCAATGTGACTATCGAACGCCAATATTTAGTGCTGCATTAAATCTAGATATTTTATGGTCACACTTTATCCGTAGATGCTAATGTTTTGCTGACTGTTTTATGTGTATTGTGTCTTGTGTTATAGGCCTTAATAACATTTAATATATTGTTATTTTTATTATTTTCTTTGCCCTCATTATATGTCACTTTCAAAGACCTTATACAAACTACAGATCTGTTATTTTTAACAATTTAGTACTGAGTTTCATTTCTATCAATATCGTTTTTCTTTTAACATTTTAATATTATTTTCATTAATATTACTTTAGTATTGTTATTTACTTTTCGGTGAATATCTTTTTCTTTTTTAACATTTCAATCTATCATATTCCTATGTTTCATGTCACAAAATAACTTCGACGTTGTTATTTATAGTCACTTATCTACATTTCCCTGATAAAGCTTCCATTAGTAAGATAAAGTTCACTTCAAAGACTTTGGTATCGTATTTATCCATGAGTCCCAAGCAAAGTTTGTCTTGACCAACTTCTTGGCAATAGAATTGATTAACTTTGTAACTAACCTAAGATATTATTTATTTGTCTGTTAGTATAGTGTATTTAGCTGTTTTATTAAATAAATATACAGCACCTTTCAAGAAATTTATGAAGATTTCGAAAGGGATAATGACAAAATAATAAGAAAAAATATATGTTTACAAATCAAATATTGTAAAGTGTTCATTTTAAAACTTCATGTATTGTAAAACTTCATTTTGAAGAACTTTAATTTTGCAGATTTTTTAAAACCTAGCAACAACTTAAAGATTGAAAAGATGACACGTATCAAACAAAGTAACAAATAATTTTTGGGAAAACTCTCTGGAAAGTAATATTACTTTCCAAAAGTCGACGAATAAAATAATGTCGTCGAGGATATAATTATGAATCTCCTACCGAGGTATTGCGAAGCCCGGGAAATTAAAAGGTTTCGATTCAACGCCAACGTTTTATCGCCTTACGATTAATCGTAGAATTAATTTATTTTAGAATTTAAATGCCGATTTCGGTGCTATAAAATTTGTCAAAATTTAATTTTGATTAAGTTTCTTCCAAAATAAAGAATAATTGAATATAGATAAGGAAGAGGAATACCAATCAGATATAACAAGACAGACACATAGGAAAATATGTGTTCTTGGGTTTTTATTTAATATCGTTACATTTAAACTTGTTCTGCCTTTCCACAAATCTTATCTACAGATTTGCCATATTTTTCATCGTAAAACCGTTACGTTTAATTATGTATATCCACTTAAATTGTTAATTTCTTGATCTTCATTTACAAAATCTTTTATCTTTCTGAATGCTATTCTTTTTTATCTTGTTTGCACTTTATCCGCCAGTTGTTATTTTTTCATTCTTAGCGCTTCTTAAGGTGAGTACGATTACTTACTTTTTTAATCTTTTATCCAGCCAGTTCCACTTTCTAAATGAAGATTAATTTGGTTATGGTCCTGTTTTACTGCGAACGAGGAAGTTATGTTAATTTAATGATCTTTTTCTGTAAATCCAGGTGTGGAATTGTGATTATTTCATCATATTCTGAATAATAATTGCTCTGATTATTCCGTCATTTTCGAAATACTGGTACAAATATTTCATTTTTTCAAGTTCTTTGTATCTATAGTAGTCTGAACACTTTATTTATAACATATAGCTTGAAAGAAAACTGTTGCTTCCCATGGCTAAATTTAAGATGCGTACAATACATCCATCGAAGACACCGCAAAAATCACATGACGAGACTTTTTAAGGATTTTTACGGGAGTTTTATGAGAAGAGAGATTTACTCTACTTTTTATACATACTTCAAGTTTCTTGATCGCAGTAAAACAAGTACCTAACTACGCTAATAACTAAAGACACGCTTTTACTGTGAAACTTTGAAACGAACGTAGCTCTATCCAAAGTTTTCTTAATTGAGGAGGTGTTTTCATTGTTCTTTGAAATACTTTCAATTTTCTAGAATAGTAATTCCTTAGAAGCCCCTTTTACTCATTGATTATACAATGAGTTTTATTACTCCAAAGGTTTATGTTAAGCTTAATGGCTAGGCAAGGGCTTATGATTTTGATAGAATATTTTTATTAGATCTAATTTTAAAAAGGACCAAACAGCCCACACGTAATAAATCGTGGTGTGCTTATTTTAAAACTCGTTGTTTTATGGCGATGGTATGCCAAAATCTGTCTCCTTTAGTAAACAGTTCTCATGGACCTGTATCAATAAACTGAAAGTAATTTTGAACCGCAACTTAAGACTTAATAAAAAAATCCATCGCTTACGACTTCAGTCTTAAATATTGCTTGATACAGACCTGAAACTTAACCGAATTCTCTTCAAATTCGAATACAAGCATCTATATGTGTACAGCATGCGACATGAACGTGCACAAGCGTTGCGAGGAGTCGGTGCCGAACCTCTGCGGCTGCGACCACACCGAGCGACGCGGCCGCATCGAGCTCGCCATAGAATGCGTCAACAACAAGCTCACTGTCGAAGGTAAACCTAGTCCTAATCGTAACCCTACCGATAAAACTGTAAACAATTATGATATAGAAGAAACGAAAGATGCTGCAAAGGTAAAGAAGCATGGAACTAATATAAACGAATAAATAAATATTGTGGGACAACTCACACATGGCTTTCTGATCCCAAAGTAAGCTGTGAGCTTGTGTTATGGTAACCAGATAGCTGATAAACATACATATATATTTTTAAATACATACTTATACATATATAATTTACACCCAGACACAGAACAAACACTTGTGCTCATCACACAAATATTTGTCCTGGGTGGGAATCGAACCCACGACCTCCGGCGTAGTAGTTAGGGTCGCTAACCACTAGACCAACAGGTTAGTCGAATAAAGTAAACTAGAATAATAATAAAGTAAACTAGAGAACCAGCTACAACGTAACTATCCAAGGTAATTCACGTCCTACTCATAATACTACAGTCATAAAGTTACCTTCTTACGATATAGAAGCAGTTAATGAAACAGTGGTAAGGCAAAATGCGTCGAGGTGAGCAAAGTGACCAAAGGACCAACAAGCTTTTTGTAGAATATTAATCGTTCTACTCATTATCCTGGTAAAAAAAATGTTAATAATTTATGATATAGAAGAAACCAACGAAACAGCAAAGGTCAGCGTCGACGGTAATTCTAGGACGTTTCTAGTATGACTAATGATCCTTCTGATAGAAAGCAAGTTATTAGTACTATACAGGAAATTAATGTCAATTTCCAGTCATCAATCGATAGATCGAAGCTGGCCGTAGAGAAAACCAACATAAAGCTCACTATCGGAGGTATTGCTAATCCTTTTACTAATCCTACAGCACGGTATGGTGAACTCTGCCTTAATAAGGTCAAAAACAACATATCGCTTGGGTTATTTTAAAAAAATAGCTAAATAAAATCAAAAGCGTTTTTTCCGTGAAACTCGCAAAGTGAATTCAGGGAAAGGGCAATTAAATCTCTCTCTCATTGAAACTTCGGGAGTGCATTGTTCAGAAAGTTCGCGTTTCGTATCGTCGGATTTCGTATTCGCATCGCAAGGAGGCGGTAAGTCGATTACGTAACTCTCTGCTGCAACTTTGAGGCGCCGGTAATGTAAAATGCAATCTAGTAATTTAATTCCGCCATGTTCATTTTATGCTTTTTATAGAGCTTTTTGAGCTTTTTGTTTATATAGCGGACAGAAGTTTTTATAATGTTATGAATAAATCTTTGGATTCTTATCTTCTACTTTTGACGAATGGAAATGTATTTGATTACCAACAAAATGGGTTCACGACTTCACTTAGATTTTGACTTAGTATTGTTTTCATACGAGAGTTTTGCTAGGTGTTCAATAAACTTCTTAACTGATATGTTTTTCAAGTTTCAGCATTAATGTTCTTAGACAAAATTATCTTTCACTTGTCTTGGCTTAGATCTCCTTGTGGAGATTTTTAAAAATAAGCAGTACCTCTGTATTCAATGGCCACATTCATCATTGATATGGCAACACCCATATCTCTCTTCTATAACGTTATCGGTGATAGGTTTCGCCGCTCGAACTATTTCCAGTAACAAAAGAAATTTGTTCATAATTATTTCGCGAGACGTTTATTTTTTAAACTTTTTCATTTAGACTTTAGTGTGTTTGGATATGAATTGAAAATACTTGTACTATCATCGTCTCTCTCCCTTCAGTGAAGCAAGGCCGCAACCTGATCCCTATGGATCCGAACGGGCTCTCGGATCCCTACGTGAAGATCAAGCTGATCCCGGACTCGGACAACGTGAAGAAAAAAACCAAGACCATCCGCAGCTCGCTCAACCCCGTGTGGAACGAGACCCTGGTGTTCGACCTCAAGCCCGAGGACAAGGACCGTCGGCTGTTACTTGAGGTAATCATTTCCTTCCATCCTTCCTTTCAGCCCTTAGTAGTACCAGTAGACGCCACTCCGCCCGGTCCTGGGCCCTCTGAATCCAACGGTTTCCCGCTGTCTTCCTCAGGTCATCAGTCCACCTGATCGGAGGGCGGCCTGTGCTCATTTTGCCTAAACGTGGTCGCCATTCGAGGACCTTTTTTCCCCATCGGTTGTCAGTCCTGCGAACGATGTGGCCAGCCCATTGCCACTTGCAAACTTTGAAAGCTATGTGGGTCACCTTCGTTCTCCTACGGATTTCGTCATTTATGATTCTTTCTCGTAGAGAAATACCAAGCATAGCTCTCTCCGTTGCCCTCTGGGCGACTCTGAGCTTGTGGATTAGGCTCACAGTAAAGGACCACGTCTCGGCACCGTAGGTTATCACTGGCAACACACATTGCTCGAAAACTTTCGACTTCAGGCACAGGAGGTAATAATTTAGCTGACATCATTTTCAACATTATCATCTTCACATTCATCATCTCAGCCCTTCGTTACCTGAACTCGCCATGAGTCATTCGTAATTGGCGGTAAGCCTCAAGGACCACTGCCACTGCCCGGTCCTGGGCAATTTAAATTCAACAGTTTCCCACGATTTCTTTAGATCATCATTCCACCCGATCAGTCATGAGGTATTTGTCGGTCCTTCGAACCGAAAAATACCTCATGACTGATGTATGAGAGCCCCCTTAAATATTTATTTTTTTCTGTTTGTAAGTATTAGTTGTTATAGCGGCAACAGAAATACATCATTCGGTATTCTCGTAATTATCACGGTTCATGAGATAAGTACAGCCTGGGGACAGTGGACTTCCAAGGCTAATAGATAGATACTTGGATCAATTATGGATCTGATGCTGTTATACATTATATTAGATTGATGGTATTAAAAACATTTTTCTTTCAAACCTTCCACTATTTTCCTCATAACTTATTATGACTGTGATGAATGAGTTCTTGAGGAGAGTGCTTTGAGTTTTCTATAAATTAATTGAGCGATCTCTCACTTCTCAGGTATGGGATTGGGATCGTACCTCGCGCAACGACTTCATGGGCTCCCTGTCCTTCGGCATCTCCGAGATCATCAAGTCCCCCGTCGACGGCTGGTTCAAGCTCCTCACCGCCGAGGAGGGAGACTTCTACAACGTGCCCGTCCCGGAGGAGGGCACCGACCTCCTCACCCTCAAGAACCAGATGAGATCCACCAGCATCCAGTCGCGAAGGGCCCCGCCGCCACCGGACAGAGAGGTCCCGCATAACATGACCGCCACTGACGTCATCAGGGCATCCGATTTCAACTTCATCATGGTCCTCGGGAAGGGATCGTTCGGAAAGGTATGTGGACGCAAGATAAATAATAAATAAATAACGCTTCACACTCACAGCCCCACACTAGGATTCCCTGTGTCGTGGGTGCCATGGACACACACAAGACAAGAACACACACACCCAGACCAGAAACAGAAATTTAAACTCATCATCCAAATCTCTGGGAATCGAAGCCAGGACCCTTCGCGCAGCGCACCGGCGGGCCACTAACCACTGCGCCACTCAGGTCGTCAAAAGTTCTTGTTTTCATTAGCAAGCCATTAGTAGCTTTTCCAGATGTTATGTGCGCTTTATAAGATTAAATCCGTACATGGCGTGAATAGGTTGACAAGTCGAAAATGCAAACTTTTCAGGGCAGCCTTTTAAAGTTTACTTTTTTATTGGTAAATCCATCTATGTATCTATGTAATAATTTGAAAAGTCGATTCTTATAAAATATAATGCAATAAAAAAAACAAAAATAAAAAAAAATTTGCCAATAAAAAAGTAAACTTTAAAAGGCTGCCCTGAAAAGTTTGCATTTTCGACTTGTCAACCTATTCACGCCATGTACGGAAATATCACCTGGTGTAACGGTGAAGGAAAACTCCAGAATGTTCTCAAAGGCATGTGATATCCACCAACACGCATTAGGCTAAATAAAAGTTTCCTGAATTAAGGTTTTTTGATATTGTCAGGATATCTGAGAATCTCCAGGAGAAAGATAAATAAGTTTATAATGTTTTTCACCATTTTTAAAATACGAATTCGTTTTATTTGAATACACACAAAGCAGATAAAATGCAAATTAAATAGCTTACAGAATTTGAAACGTTTTAAAACTTAAACGCTTTTCCTCTTTAGAGGCTACTTTGGTCCCGTTGCTTACATTTCTCCGGGAAAGCAAACTCATTCATTCAATTTGCTCGGCTAAGGTATTTTAATGGAAATACGTTTCCAGCTATTCCTTTACGGGAGTTTACAGCCCATTTACTTTAGTAGCAGGTGTCTCGCACCTAATTACTGCTTTGATATTCCATCTGGTTTTGTTTTTTCTTTTTTAAAAAGCTCTCAAATTTTAAAAACAGTTTTTTTTCTATATCTTAAAAATCTTTCATCTTAAAAATCATCCATCATTTCCACTCACTGCTGGATAAAGGTCTCAAAAGACTATGACATGGGGTTCGTTTAAAAAAATTTTACAGAAAGTAAAATAAGAGTAAAAACTTTGTAGATTTGCAAAAAATCACAAAAAAAATTACATTACGTTTATGTATCATAGATATTTCTATACTTAGGCGACGGAAGCGTTCAATTGGAAGAGGCAAATTACTGTACAGTAGCAGTACTCGTGTTACAAGGTTTATATAATTTTATCTCAAATAAAAACCTGTTAACTGCTAGCCTGACACGTCACACTTCCCGACTAGTTTATTATTATTTAAGTTGTATTTATATTTCTTTGCAACAATGCGCACACGTGGAACTTGTTTTGGTATGGACCCACCACCCTCCCTTATCTCTCTGAGTAGGTATATACCATAACAACTTATTCCAATAGTACACGACACGTGTTTCGCCCTAAAACGGAGCATCATCATGATGTGGACTCTACAACGGTCTCTAGTTTCTTATTGCTAAGTGTGCAAAATTATGGCCATTGTTCCTTCATAGCTGAAATCGTTATCACTTTGAGACTTGTCAGTAACCCATTAATGACCCACTACAGTGTCGGGTCTCCTCACAATGAGAGGAATGTAGGCCGCCGTCCACCACGCTGGCCTAATGCGGGTTGGTGGACTTCACATGCCTTTGAGAACATTTTTTTTGAACTCTCAGGCATGCAGGTTTCCTCACGATGTTTTCCTTCACCGTAACAGCAGGTGATATTAATTTTTTTTTATGAAGCGCACATAACTTTTTTACAAAGTCATTGGTGCGTGCCACTGGGATTCGAACCCGGACCCCTTGATTCGAAGTCGAATTCGAAACCACTGGGCTATCACCGCTCTTGTGACATTGTGACTTTGTGATGATTCGAGTCTATTTAGTTTGTTTTTTCCTTTGTCATCCAACAGGTGATGCTGGCGGAGAGACGCGGCACCGACGAGCTGTACGCCATCAAGATCCTCAAGAAGGACATCATCATTCAGGACGACGACGTGGAGTGCACGATGGTCGAGAAACGCGTGCTCGCGCTCAGCAACAAGCCTCCCTTCCTGGTGCAGCTGCACTCGTGCTTCCAGACTATGGTACGTGGGAATTTGGACCTTAGTGACTAAGCTTACTTCTTTAATACTTCTTTCGATTTGATTTATCGCTGACGTTGTTGCAAGACGATTTGCGTGCCACGCGTGAATGTGTTGATAATAATAGGTTTATTACAGGTAATATAACGCCCTTGACATTTGACAAAGCACTGTACATGTTTGTTTATTAAAGTAACTATACAATCAAATTAATGCAATTGAATAACTTGAAAATGCATTTCACAAACTGTATTGTGAAATGTAGTGTGTACCGAATAAGTTTTAATAACTAAAAGTGGACCCAGAGTTGCTCCTTGTGAAATTCCTTTGATAACGAACAGTAAACATAGCCCCACGAAGTTTTTTACTAAGTTTTATTGAAAAACTACCACATTGCCTTTTTCTACTATATGCATTAGGTACGAGTACGAGTATTTACGACTGAACTTATTATGCGTTGTTATGAAACAAATGTTTAATGTATTCAACTATCACTTTTGTTATTTGTTGTTTTACTTTTTTGTTATTTTACTTTTTTTTCTCTTTTTTTTCCATCCTGTACGCCTACCTAAGCTATTCACAGGGGTTGACTGGTACAGAATGCCACTAGGCATTAAGTCCGCCCATTGTTATAAAACAATAAAGCGTAGTTCAATTTTAATTTTAATTCTGATTTTGATTTTAATTTTAATTGTATTATATTAATTTTGATGTAATTTTAATTGTATTATATTAATGTTAATGTAATTTTAATTAATTGATATATTGTTATTGGTAATTGATATTTATGGACATTGTCTGAATTAAATAAATAAATAAAATAAATAAATAAATAAATAAATAAAATCATTTTCGGTCGCAGGATCGGCTGTACTTCGTGATGGAATACGTGAACGGCGGTGACCTCATGTTCCAGATACAACAGTGTGGAAAGTTCAAGGAGCCCGTTGCTGTGTGAGTGTTCTTAGATAGAGGATGAAAATAGAACCGCAAGAATATATTTGTCCCATTCCCGCCTATACTCTATCATTAAGTGTCTTCGATCAACAATACACTAGATATCGGGTCACGTACAAAATCAAAACTTATACTGTCCGCGTGAATACATACTTATACATCTTCATTTCTTTACTTACGAAATAAGACAAACGTTTTAAAACAGTTGTAAGTTCAACCTAATTACAACCATGACGCCTAGCAATAAGGTAGCAATTCTTCAAAATATTCTTTTTCTTACAATCATTCGTCACGAAAAACGAGCAAAGCTATAAATTACTCCCGTCACTTAGAAATGAAAAGACATAAGTTAAACAACATTTTATGTGAAATCAACCTTAATGAACTATAAATAAAGTACTTTTTCCCGTTATTACCTTGCGAGTTACATCCTTTGGTTTCGTTTCAGTTTGCTTCCTCAAATTTAACTACAGAAGGTATGGAGTCGCGTTGAACACAAATATAATTTAGTATATTATTATGCACGAAAGTTTAGTTAAAATTATTTATATTTTGGGCATCTACGAGTATGTTTGATAGTATACATACATATATGTTATTTTGTAACCGTTTTGTTGTGTGTATGTTTATTTATGTGTATGTATAATATGTTTTTGGCCAAGGTGTCTATCGCTGTTGTAGCTAGTAGGTACCTTAGCATTGTAGTCGTATTTAGGCATACTGTGTACAGATGTGGATGAATGTGAACAAAGGGATTCTTCTGGGTTTTAGGGTATCACAAACCGTCATATTGAAAGTACGGTCGTGTTTAGACATACTGTGTGCAGATGTGGATGAATGGTAACAAAGGGTGGTAAAAGTGCGAATCGACAATAGTTTTTTGCCACAAATAAAAATATCACTAAATTCCACAATATCTTTATATTCATGTTTACAATCTTCATAATACATGTACAGTTTAGTGCAATAATTAGATCAAAATAATAATTAAATATCGGTAGCTTTTTTACATATATAATGTAACCTGACGTCAATAAATTTTTGAACCACTGATTTGAGTAAATTAATTTCGTGATTGTGTTTATCTCCTCCAGGAAACACATTCTTGTCAATATATAATTTTAAAACTGATGTCCATAGAAAGTCGAGATCCATTCTGCACACGTAAACGGATTGCTCGGAAAGCTAAAATAAAAAAAGGAAAGCTAAGTATCTTATGAAAGTCCAACAAACAGACACAAAGTTTGTATTAACCAATTTTAAAGATCTCGTAACAAATAAATTATTACAATACAAATCTACTCCATGCATCTATTGTTCTGTTACACACAATTTTGCGCCAACGTTGGTCAAACATTTGTGGCGGTGATATAAAATCGGTAATTTTGATTTAAATTTGATATTATTTGTTAGTTTAAAGCATAAAATACAACTTATTCTATATGTACTTACCGAAAGTAAGACACTCCGGCCGTTAAATTGTTCCTTCAGGCATTATTTTTGCAACTTTTGAATGCACATTGCGGCATTGTGACACGTGTTTACATTGGCTCTTTTACAAGCGAACTAAATAAAATTAGAGCTCACATTTCAAGTGAGCTGTTATGCACCGAGACGTATTTTTTGCGCCGACCCGAAATCTAGTGTATTGTTGATCGAAGTTAAGTGTGCACGTTGTACCCGATAATGAATGAAAGCTTTTGAGTTTGAGTTTCGCCGCTATCACAACTGTGTCAGAACTAACAACACTCACTCACAGTTGCAATGAAAGTGATAGATTGAGATGATATGTGCTCAGTTTAGCAAAATTTAGGGTAAGCCTTCGGGGTAGGCTTAGAAATAGGGAATAGGTAGATAATTCTATCTATGGTTCGATGGTTCTTAGTTACAGACTAAAAGTAATAGGTATTGTTAGGTATTACCTTCGAACTAAAACGATTAACAGCAAAGACAGCTTTTTGTCGGAAAATCTATACTATATATAATTTTATAAAGCTGAAGAGTTTGTTTGTTTGTATGTTTGTTTGCTTGAACGCGCTAATCTCAGGAACTACTGGATCGATTACAAAAATTCTTTCAGTGTTAGATAGTCCATTTATAGGGGAAGGTTAAAGGCTATATTTTATTTTTAAAAAAATTAGGGATCCGTAAGAAAATTGAATCGAAAACCTTTTTATGGTTGCGCTGCAAAAACTATTGACAATAGAACAAAATGATGTACTGCGGGTTCGTAGGTCTTATTAAGATCTACAAAAAAGTCCGCGAGAGCACAATATCTAACTCATAGTTTAGTCACAATAACTGCTTTTACTTTTTACCCTTCTCTGCAACAAGTTATAAAATCCACGCGGGCGAAGCCGCGCGCACAGTCTAGTATTGTCATAAACCTATAAATATTTACTCCGCACGTCTCAGTGAAATACGCAGCGAATTATCCGGCGGTCAAATCTAATTATCATTTCAATAAACTGAACGTCTGAAACTGTCAAACAATCAAAACTATGAGTACATGAACATGATAAACGGTTATAAACATACTCGCAGCCTGTTTACTACTGTGTAGGCCGAATTCATACGGAATTGTTGCTCAAGAGAGATAGTTCAGGCCGCGCTTAGTTTAGACGCGTGTTCGTACGTATTCGACTCGCGTACGTATACGTAGGTACTCATATACGTCCGTTCACGCACGAACAATCCCGACGTTAAAATACTATAGCACACTGTGTGTAAGTTAGTCGTACGTCAAGTTAGTCCTTATGAACATCTTGTTGTTGTTGTTGTGTTTAACCCATTAAGGACCCACTACAGGGTGAGGTCTCCTCTCACAATGAGAGGGATGTAGGCCGCCGTCCACCACGCACCACTACTGCGGGTTGGTGGACTTCACATGCCTTTGAGAACATTTTTTTTGTGAACTCTCAGGCATGCAGGTTTCCTCACGATGTTTTCCTTCACCGTAACAGCAGGTGATATTTAATTTTATAAAGCGCACATAACTTTTTTACAAAGTCATTGGTGCGTGCCACTGGGATTCGAACCCGGACCCCTCGATTCGAGGTCGAATTCTAAGCCATTGGGCTATCACCGCTATGAACATCTTACACCTCATGAATAGCAAAGCACCGGCATACAACCTCAGATAGGATTTCTTCTCTATTTGAGGTTGTATGTGAGTGACCGTGGGCTGCAGTGACCACTTACCATCAGGTAGCCTGCATTACTATAAAACAAATGCAACCTTAATAGGTAGTTTTAAAAAAAAATTATCTTTGATGTAATAACGTCTTTTTTGTACACAGAAATATAGACAATACGCTTAAGACACAAAATTAACAGCACAAGAGCGATAAGACCGTAATGCTAAAAAGCGGTCTTAAACAAGCAGTAATAAAAATTGTGATAGCCCAGTGGCTTAGAATTCGACCTCGAATCGAGGGGTCCGGGTTCGAATCCCAGTGGCACGCACCAATGACTTTGTAAAAAAGTTATGTGCGATTTATACAATTAAATATCACCTGCTGTTACGGTGAAGGAAAATATCGTGAGGAAACCTGCATGCCTGAGAGTTCACAAAAAAAATGTTCTCAAAGGCACGTGAAGTCCACCAACCCGCAGTAAGCCAGCGTGGTGGACGGCGGCCTACATCCCTCTCATTGTGAGAGGAGACCCGACCCTGTAGTGGGTCATTAATAGGTTACTGACAATAAAAATGTAACATCCTATTTTCGTACATTACAGTTTCTACGCAGCGGAGATCGCGATCGGCCTGTTCTTCCTCCATTCCCACGGGATTCTGTACCGGGACCTCAAGCTGGATAACGTCCTCCTCGACCTGGACGGCCACATCAAGATCGCAGACTTCGGCATGTGCAAGGAGGGGATCACAGGTAGGGTTGCCGTATTATTATCTCAGGATTTGTCCTGAGATTTCAGGATTTTTCGACTTTTCTGAGGATTGCGGCCGGATTTTGCAAACCTCGTGATATCTCAAGATTTTCAATAATACACGGGTTACATTTTAAAGATCTCTTTAATTAAAAGTTATACCAACTAAAAATAATGGTCTTTTGGTAACAATAGGCATGATGACAGTAATCAAGTATCGCCAAAATATCTGATCTAATGAAATAGGGTTCAAATATTTTGAAACATGTATTTATTCTCTTATTAATGTCGAGATTAATAATTTATTTGTTAAAATAAATCTACAAAATACAACAATCCGCCATGATAGCTTAAACACCCATCAAATCGAATTACGTCAAATTACGTCATGTCTCAGTAAACGTCATTTTTCTTTCGTTTAAGCGAATACGCGATTTCTGCATTTTTTACTAAGCCGTGACGTAATGACAGACGCCATGACACCGGCGAGCGTTTTGGAATGAATTTGAAACTGAAAATTTAAATGTACTTTTATTGCACAAAAACCTTAATTTTCTACAGAAATATGATATATTTTAGACATAATAGAAACTTCTGAATATCATAGAAGAGATTTCGAAAATTAGTCATCATGCCTATTGCAGTTAAAATCTATATGTACTTATTTATCAAAGTAAAACGAACAAGTTACAACGCGTAACCTAGATTCGCCGTGTATAAAACGATAATAAGTACGTTTTTGAGTGTAAATTCTCAAACTGTATAAAATCTCAGAACTTTTCCATAGAAATCAAGCCTTTTCTCCGGTCCTTTAATTTTTCATCATCTCAGGACTTTTCCATAGAAGCCAAGCCTTTTCTCCGGTCCTTTAATTTTTCATCATCTCAGGACTTTTCCATACAAATCAAGCCTTTTCTCAGGCCTTTTAATTTTTGTATCTCAGGACTTTTCCATAGCAACCAAGCCTTTTCTCCGGCCTTTTAATTCTTCATCATCTCAGGACTTTTCCATAGAAATCAAGCCTTTTCGCTGGTCTTTTAATTTTTTCATCATCTCAGGACTTTTCCATAAAAAACAAGCCTTTTCTCCGGCCTTTTAATGTTTCATCATCTCAGGACTTTTCCATAGCAACCAAGCCTTTTCTCCGGCCTTTTAATTTTTCCATCCGGTAACCCTAATCACAGGCGACAAAACCACCAAGACGTTCTGCGGCACGCCGGACTACATCGCGCCGGAGATCATCTTGTACCAGCCGTACGGCAAGTCGGTGGACTGGTGGGCGTACGGCGTGCTGCTGTACGAGATGCTGGTGGGCCAGCCGCCGTTCGACGGCGAGGACGAGGAGGAGCTGTTCGCTGCGATCACGGATAATAGCGTCTCGTATCCGAAGACGTTGAGCAAGGTTTGTGGGAGCACTCAACATTTCTTTTTGTTACGAATACACTCCATTTCAATATTCCGAAGACTGGTAGCGACATCTCTGATTGAATTCGGAACTTATCTGCAGTGCATAATTTTGTTCCCCGCTCCCCTCTCCTTTGTGACTTTTTCTTACGCACGAGTACACGCAACCTTGCATTTAACATTAACGCATCTTTTATTTCAAAATCCTTCAAAGTTCATCATCATATTTCGTCCATCATATCTATCATCTGTTTTCCTCGACGCTACTGAACACTTAAAAAAAATCTTTATTTTCGACAACTAAAGTGGCGCAAACAATTAAAAAAAGGAATGTAGTAACGCGCGTATAAGTAAATCACTAAATAAATGAATTAAAACTGTGTCGAGTTTATTCTTCCTGCTTTTTCTCTCTTTGCCCAGTAATGGGTGGCACGTTGCATAGCTGATGAGTTCGATTAAGTAAAATATTAAAGTATAAATAAATAATTTACACTGCCGAACAATTCCCATAAAATGTTAAATTAAGTTTTAGTTATGTAAGACACAATTATTATTATTAAAATGTAAAATTAAGTTTTAGTTATGTAAGACATAATTATTGTATGCCCGCATGGGGTAGACTGTTCTAAACTTACTATAATTTTTGTAACATCTTTCTCATGTGTCAGTACCCATTAATGACCCACTACTGGGTCGGGTCTCCTCTCACAATGAGAGTGACACAATTTTCCTTCACCGTAACAGCAGGTGATATTTAATTTCATAAATCGCACACAACTTTTTATTACAAAGTCATCGGTGCATGCCACTGGGATTCGAACCCGGACCCCTATATTCGAGGTCGAATTCTAAGCCACTGGGCTGCTATCACCGCTTTCTCGTGTAACAGACAACAATAAACGTATTCTTTTCTTTTGTTTTCTTTTCTTTTCTTTTCTTTTCTTTTCTTTTCTTTTCTTTTCTTTTCTTTTCTTTTCTTTTCTTTTCTTTTCTTTTCTTTTCTTTTCTTTTCTTTTCTTTCCTTTCCTTTCCCTTTCTTTTCTTTTCTTTTCTTTTCTTTTCTTTTCTTTTCTTTTCTTTTCTTTTCTTTTCTTTTCTTTTCTTTTCTTTTCTTTTCTTTTCTTTTGTTCAATTCGCTCGTGGTCCGTGGGCAGGAAGCGAAGGAGGCGTGCAAGGCGTTCCTGACGAAGAACCCGCAGAAGCGGCTCGGCTGCGGCGCGCGCGGCGAGGAGGACGTGCGCACGCACGCGTTCTTTCGCCGCATCGACTGGGCGCGCGTCGAGGCCCGGGACGTGCAGCCGCCCTTCAAGCCCAAGATCGTGAGTGTTACCTAGTTAGGGCCATTACGGGAGTTTTTGAGGGGGAGAAGGGAATCGGGAACCTTACCCAATGTCACGTGGGAGAGGGAAATCTCACGTGGGGGAGGGGAGGAGACAGAGTAGGAATCGCTTGAGTGGGCGCGCGTCGAGGCCAGCGACGTGCAGCCGCCCTTCAAGCCCAAGATCGTGAGTGGCTTCATCTTACAGGACACTGGAGACCGTGCCGAGGGTGTAGAACCCACGGCCAACGAGGCTACGGCTCGAAGCGGCAGGCTAGTAGGGACTTTGAGCCGAAGATCGTGAGTGCTACCTAGTTAGGGCCATTACGGGAGTTTTTGAGGGGGAGAAGGGAATCGGGAACCTTACCCAATGTCACGTGGGAGAGGGGAATCTCACGTGGGGGAGGGGAGGAGACAGAGTAGGAATCGCATCGAGTGGGCGCGCGTCGAGGCCAGGGACGTGCAGCCGCCCTTCAAGCCCAAGATCGTGAGTGCTACCTAGTTAGGGCCATTACGGGAGTTTTTGAGGGGGGAAAGGGAATCAGGAACCTTGCCCAAGTCACGTGGGAGAGGGGAAATCTCACACGGGGGAGGGGAGGAGACAGAGTAGGAATCGCATCGAGTGGGCGCGCGTCGAGGCCCGGGACGTGCAGCGCGCTTCAAGCCCAAGATCGTGAGTGGCTTCATCTTACAGGATACTAGAGACCGTACCGAGGGTGTAGAACCCACGGCCAACGAGGCTATGGCTCGAAGCGGCAGGCCAGTAGGGACTTTGAGCCGAAGATCTTGAGTGTTACCTAGTTGGGGCCATTACGGGAGTTTTTGAGGGGGAGAAGGGAATCAGGAACCTTGCCCAATGTCAGGTGGGAGAGGGGAATCTCACGTGGGGGAGGGGAGGAGACAGAGTAGGAATCGCATCGAGTGGGCGCGCGTCGAGGCCAGCGACGTCCAGCGCGCTTTAAGCCCAAGATCGTGAGTGGCTTCATCTTACAGGACACTAGAGACCGTGCCGAGGGTGTAGAACCCACGGCCAACGAGGCTATGGCTCGAAGCGGCAGGCTAGTAGGGACTTTGAGCCGAAGATCTTGAGTGTTACCTAGTTGGGGCTATTACGGGAGTTTTTGAGGAGGAGAAGGGAATCGGGAACCCTTACCTCACGTGGGAGAGGGGAAATCTCACGTGGGGGGGAGGAGACAGCGTAGGAATCGCTTGAGTGGGCGCGCGTCGAGGCCAGCGACGTGCAGCACCCTTCAAGCCCAAGATCGTGAGTGGCTTCCTCTTACAGGATACTAGAGACCGTGCCGAGGGTGTAGAACCCACGGCCAACGAGGCTATGGCTCGAAGCGGCAGGCTAGTAGGGACTTTGAGCCGAAGATCTTGAGTGTTACCTAGTTGGGGCTATTACGGGAGTTTTTGAGGGGGAGAAGGGAATCAGGAACCTTGCCCAATGTCAGGTGGGAGAGGGGAATCTCACGTGGGGGAGGGGAGGAGACAGAGTAGGAATCGCATCGAGTGGGCGCGCGTCGAGGCCAGCGACGTCCAGCGCGCTTTAAGCCCAAGATCGTGAGTGGCTTCATCTTACAGGACACTAGAGACCGTACCGAGGGTGTAGAACCCACGGCCAACGAGGCTATGGCTCGAAGCGGCAGGCTAGTAGGGACTTTGAGCCGAAGATCTTGAGTGTTACCTAGTTGGGGCTATTACGGGAGTTTTTGAGGGGGAGAAGGGAATCGGGAACCCTTACCTCACGTGGGAGAGGGGAAATCTCACGTGGGGGGGGAGGAGACAGCGTAGGAATCGCTTGAGTGGGCGCGCGTCGAGGCCAGCGACGTGCAGCACCCTTCAAGCCCAAGATCGTGAGTGGCTTCCTCTTACAGGATACTAGAGACCGTGCCGAGGGTGTAGAACCCACGGCCAACGAGGCTATGGCTCGAAGCGGCAGGCTAGTAGGGACTTTGAGCCGAAGATCTTGAGTGTTACCTAGTTGGGGCCATTACGGGAGTTTTTGAGGGGGAGAAGGGAATCGGGAACCTTGCCCAATGTCACGTGGGAGAGGGGAATCTCACGTGGGGGAGGGGAGGAGACAGAGTAGGAATCGCTTGAGTGGGCGCGCGTCGAGGCCAGCGACGTCCAGCGCGCTTCAAGCCCAAGATCGTGAGTGTTCGTGTAGTTAGGGGGCGTCTATTGATTACGTGAGGATTTTAGGGGAAGAAGGGAGTCAAGATGAATCGTTACCTTACCCAATCTCATGAAGGGGAGGGACCTTCCCAGATAGCACGTAATTTTTTTACATAACAATTTGCAAAAAAGATACGTCTGCGGGATGACAAGCTTTCAAAAAGATTTTTAAAAAAGATTTCCAAAAAAAGAATCCTTTAATTTTGCAAAAAATAGGGGATGAGGGAAGGTGAACTAATGTTTGATTTATGTATATTCATCCATCCATGCCCAGAAGCTTTTGCGTTTTTAATAACTGTAAAAATGCATGTCGGCCATCCACGTCAATGGTTCCTTTTGACCTCTAACAGGACCGAAGCACTTTCGGAGATTGCGGTTATTGCTATATTCAAAATGACTTTATTCCCTGCATCACCGACCATTCCGCTCTGTTCCAGAAACACCGCAAGGACGTGTCCAACTTCGACAAGCAGTTCACGCAGGAGAAGACCGAGCTCACGCCCACCGACAAGCTGTTCATGATGAACCTCGACCAGACCGAGTTCATGGGCTTCTCCTTCCTCAACCCCGAGTACGTGCAGCACGTGTGAGCCCGCAGGTCGGTGGCTGCAACTCTTAACATGTCCCACTGCTGGGCGAAGGGCCTAACTCTGGATGATCCAAAAGATTTCGCGCCGATATCGTGTGACATCAAACCGTACGTCAGTTCATGAACTCGGCTCGACAAGGAACCTTAATGACTATTCTATAAGGCACACAATAGATAGTGTGACAATATTTGACTTTTACGCCTTTATTGACTTTTTATCACGGGTAAGACACGACATTGCCGCGATATGAGTGTGAATGGTCATACAGAATCAGGCCCCGGGTCCTTCTCTGTAATAGCGATAGAGGCCCACCCGTTTCGGATGTTTTAACACCGCCCTTAGGGCCTCCGACAAAGGTTGGCTGGCTGAATGGCTGCAACTCTTTTTATGTCCCTTTGTTAGGCACGGGTCTTTCCGTATGTGGAGCCTTCCGCCACTGGCCAAGAGATGGCGCCACACGATCCTGAATCACGCTATCGAAGTTTTCTACATCGCTGGCATATATACAAAACTCTGACATGACGTAATCGGAGCACAGCCGCTCCCTAGCATCACCTCACCTGGTGGGGTAATCTCCCTCTGCCAAACAAATAATAGGATTTTGAATATTAGAGTATACTAAACCACGCTGCTCCAATGCGGATTGGTGGGGAAACGGGCAAGTGGGCAACCCATAAACAAATATTAACAAATATTTTATATGTAGGTGGTAAAGCCATCATAGCTCGCCCGAGATACTTTACCACCACACACTTAAACAAAATTTGAATTATGCTGTTGATTGTTCCTTGATACTAAAAAAACAATATTACCCGTCATCAGAAGATGTTATGTGCATCTAACTATATTTATATTCGTTAAAAATTTATGTGTTGTTGAAAATTGATTTTTTCTACTTTAAAACATAACCAGTAATAATCACATTTTTATTTTCCTTCCAGAGTGGAATATATTTTCGCCTCATTGAAACTGTGGGCCTCCCTCTCACCGACTGTCTCTGTCACTCTCGCGGCGCGGCGTGTCGCCGTCTCGCTCACTCGGACCTTTCTCTTCACTTCGGTTCCGCTAGGCTATCAAGGAAGACTTCAGAAGGAAAGACGACTTTGGGGAACTGAATTATTTGCTCATTCCCATTTATTTGTAAAGCTTCGCCGAGAATGTGTGAGGTGTGGCGTTAATACGAATGAATAGCATTATTTTAATACAGTAAATAATATTTTTTTTCTACGCATAAAATCTTTATTATCTTCGGTATCAGTAACAGTCAAAAGTCAATGCTAAAAGTGGTTTATAAGATTTACTTAAGAAACATATTGGATTTAAATAAGATATTTGAAAATGTTGTTGACACACGATATCCTTAATGTCAAGTTGCGAATATGACGTCATTTCAATATTTTGCGACTTCAGTGTCTATGGCATTACGCAAAATGGCCGCACCTCATACATTCCTGGTTTGAATATTTTATTCGTTTCTTACGGTATTAACCTCTGTCGACTGAGTGGTATTAGTCAGTTCTTTTCCACCATCCAGTACGGCATGACTAATAAATTTAAGTAGTGTAGTCATATCTCCTCCTTTCGCAATAATAAATTAGTGAGAAAATAAACGCATAATAATAAATACTTAATAAATAATCTCAACGAATTAATAAGAGCAATATTAAATTTTAATTAAAATGTTCGGATCTAAACCCAATCAATGTTTATTAGTGACGGCTCTCTATAGATAATTGTGGTTTGAGATTAAACTTGACGTTTTGTAACAGATTAAAAAGTAACATTTTAATAGCAACACTGACAAGTGCTAGTAATAAATAGGAAAGAATAAATTATGCCTTACGTATTCTAATAAAATATAAAATAAATACTCACTTTTAAAGTAATCACACGAGACCATTTCATTGCTGATCATTTAGAAAGAACTTCTGTTCATTTATTTTTTGACGTTTTTCCGTATTTTTATGTAACAGCAAGTATTATGTCCCATCGTTACCGTTTATTTTGTATAGGAAAGTCGTTTATTTTATTTCTCCATTTACATTTGAATCTCTTGAGGAAATCTCAGGAAATATCGTGATCTTGGGGCCACTTGGTGATGTAGTGAATGTTAGTACAGATGCCAGAAAAGTAAACGTTTCGTCTGTTAAAATTATTCATTCGTTCATTCATTCAATGTATAGAATAAATTTTCATTCGTTTCTATAAAAAAAAACTCAGCTTGGTTTATTCGTTTTGTGACACTATCTTTTGAAAAATGTGGTAAATTTTAGAATACCCGTTTAAAATGCAATAAATGTAGTAAATACTACTGTATGAAGTATTTAACTATAAACGAACTCTTAGAAAAACAGTAACAATTATAACTAATTAAAAAGCTACACAAAGCTTTTAAACACAAATAAGATTAAAAGTTTGAGTTTTTATGTCCAATGTTAACAGGCGGCTCAGTAGGCATGTGGCGCGGTATATAATTTGTACATTCACATATCAGAGTTTATTGTAATTAGATTAAATGTTAATATATAAATAAATGAATAAATTGTCGTGTCGTGTGGATGGCGTTGCTGAGCGTGGACAACCCTGAGCTTTATTGGCGATTTACGGGTCTTTCCTTAAACTAACTTCGATAATCTTAACACATTTTTGTGTTGTCACTCATTCATTAACCCTTTATTATTTTTGCTTCAAGCAACACTATTACTAACTAGTATAAGGAAAAGAATTTTTTTTCAATCACTAATTGCAGTATTGCTTTTGAATGTTTTATTTTTGCTTTCACATACAGCTTATTGCTATGTGAATCTCGCTATAACTTGTTGTTACTAGATTATTTTATTTTATAAAGATTTTGTTTTCTTTCTGTAACGTTTTCGAACGTGGCTGTATAAAGGCTGTCTTATTACGTTTTCATTGTCTATCACAATATTAAGTTTTTTGTTGTGTTTATGCATTTAAGTATAGTGTCATTTGTTTTTATGTGTGGTTGTATGAGAGTATGTGTGTGTGAGTTACACGTTTGTGTGCGTCTATCTGTTTATGTGTGTGTTTGTTTGTATGTAAGTGTTTTTGAGTGTTTCTCTTTTAAACGTGATTCGTGATGTGATCAGATGAGTTATAAATAGGTTTAATTTAACATTAACTTTCGAATAAATGTAATAAATACTAAGTAATAATATTTTTCATTTAATTTAAATGGACTAACCTCACTTTAAAATCATATTTTCGAAATAATAATATTATTAAAATTAGGGTTAATATTTCATCTTATCACACCACCAATCTATTTAAGCCAATAGGCTTTCGATATTCGTATATTAAAAATAAAATAGCCTTACTAACTTAACTTATAATATTGTTGTTAAAAATAATTATATATTTAATAAAATGTAAAACGTTCTTTATAGATTAAATTGACTTTAAATTAATTAAATGATAAAGAGAAATGGGAAAGCATTTGATTCTAAATTGAACTGTAATAAAATGACATTTAGATGTTATTGATTTTTGTATCGTAAGTGTACTTTTCTTGTGTACGTGCTAATGACAAAAGCTGTCTTAATACGTTAAGTTAGGGTGCATTTTGTCATGCACGGTGGACTTTGTCAATAGCTTGTATAATGATAGCCGCGGTTATTAACCGAGATATGGAATCGGTACGCGGTTTTTCTTTATATAGGTTGTAAGAAACCAGTATTTGAACGAATATCTGATGCTTAACAATTCATTTATTTAGTTTGTGGGTAGTATAACAAAATACTATACTGTCCACTGTTAAGAAATAACCGGTATTGGTGATTTCGGTATCCAATATATAGAATAGGTAGATTAATTAATTGTGTTATTATGACGAAGTAGCTAGGGTAGCTACCGCCGTCCTTATACCTCGACGTGTAACCGTAAAAAGACGTCCTAAAGCAAGACCGAAGGAGGCACTTTATAAATATTATAAAGTCGATCGATGCTATTCGTTTTCTTGGGACTAAGATGGCCGTCCTCACAGCTGCCCTTTCTATAATTGTGGCACACAGGATATTGAATCAAAATCGGTTCAATTTCATGTTTGTGTCAGGTCGTAGCCAACATTATTTTCGTGTTAAAGACTGGTTTCGTAACACCCTGTTGATATTTAAAATAGTTTTTAATATTCTTTAGCTTAGATTTTAGTTTAATATCGCGTGCTGACTCTTTTTTTTTAAATGGAAATTTTATGAAATACTCATTTTATATACTGGTTGTCGCGTTTGAATACAAGAATAACTTCGTTTTGATACGATCTGGTAGACAGAACGACACAGTTGCTTTAATTGCTGCTGTTTATTTTCTTGGACGACACACACTCGTCCCTAATAAATATAAAGTGGGTACTTTATAAAAGATTTCCATAAACGTCAGTTAAGTAAGCACCTTCGTACACAACGCTACGCAAGTGTTCGATACTCGACGACTTTAATCTCCGTACGACTACCGCCATACGAATCCATTAAGGTTCGTGCACTAGTCGCGTCGCCGACATTAGTACCGCGTCGTACTCGTACGTCGTCGTAATGTCTTATACAACATTAATATCGGAGACTTACGTAGCGTGTGTACGAAGGGGCTAAGAGTCAGCGTAGTTCGTAAGTCAGCTGGAGAGGGAGTCAAGTAGCAACGCGCTGCCCCGCGCCCCGCGTGTCAGGACCCCACTCTGTGCCACACCATCGGGGGCGTGGCCAATTCAATGTCCAGGGCCCCATTCAAAATCGACGTAAATGTGAAAGAAAACCTCATTTGCGATTGGTTTTCCCATGTGTCACCCTAGCCGGAAATGGCTAGTTTTTTTTATTGTAGTTGAGAAATTATATTTTTTTTTGAATTTTTTTTCGTCTGGATTGATTTTGGCTAAAATCCTGTGTTGCTTCTTTCAAGTAACTAAAATTTAGGTTACTTTTAAGCTCGCGGCCACTCGGGCGGGGGCTCTCAGGGCCCGGGGCCCGATGCATTTTGCCACCCCTGCCACCAGAGAAAAAGAGGATTGTTAATAACCTGAGAAATATAGAAAAAGAAAAAAACGAAACATAACGAAATAGCTCAAAAAATATAAAGCACCATTTTCAATCAATAAAAATATCTAAAATAATTAATTAGCAAAAAATACAGTTATTTTCAACCAGCCTGACACACGGGCGGCATTCCCCACCCTCCCTTTAATTACAACACTGTTTGTCACACTGTGAGAGTAACATTCGGAACTTTAACTCAGTGCATGACAACAGTGTTTGTAACATAAAGCTCACTAAACCGTATCACGACCATTTTTTTAAAACTGTAAATCCTTCAAAAAGGAGGAAGAGGAAGAAAGTTCAGAAAAGAATTAATGGCCAGTTTCATTAATATATCGTTGGGTATTGATAGCCCTAATATAGTTCGGTTACCAAGCAACATCTATTATTTCAAAGCGATTAATAAACATATCTTGTCTAGCAAGCTCCATACCCGATGGTATTTTGTTAAAATTGGCAAAAAAATAAAAATTTATGACTGAATTACTGTAAAAAAACAGCTTGTATTCGCATTGGAACAAGTGAAACATAATTTAGGCCTACCATTGTTGAGTGGATCTACTGTAGTGTTGCTATTAGTAGGAATAAAAGGATTGTTGCCATTTCAATATGTACACTGAAGTCTGACTGTGAAAACATAATACGGTTTAGTGAGCTATGGACTCAACCCAGCTAGAATTTCATTCTTGCTTAGTATCATAACGCCATGGCTTTACTCTAAGCTTTTATAATTCATAAATTATTTAGTGTTAAGGGATCTTCCCGTTAGTCTCTAGTGCGACACAATTGCTTGTTATTGTTTCGTTTAGTTCTAATGAAGCTTTAGCTAATACTCCATGTGTATAATTTGTGTATTATTTATTTAAGCTGTGTTAATTTAAGAGAATTGAATATGAACAGTGATAAACAAGCCATACTAACGATAAGATTGACAGAAGGAGGAATAGGTAACCCTTTGGTAACTTATTAAGCTGAGCGCACACTAGCACTTTCTGGGACGCATTTTAACGGCTGAAACGTGTCTAGCGACTATTGGGTAGTGTGGTCCTAGCCTTATGAGTAGCCGACGGGTTTCAATTCCTGTGTATGACTCTCTCCCTCAGTTGGAGAATTGTTGGAGCATTGCTACTGTATAACATATCCATTTGAGAAGCTGCTATATACATACTAGTTTAAATTTTCATTGTGAAATTAATAAAACCTGTTGTTTTACGCATGGCATGTGAAACGGTTTAGCATTGAGCCACAATATAAAAAATCTCAAAATCAACTGATATCGGTAAAGTATATCACATCTCTTCATATTATTATCATTAAATCCTCTGTTTATTAGGTTTAGTGTTAATATAATTCGCAATAAATTTAATTAGGAGAAAAATTATCATAGGTGTAATAATGAATATCTATAATTTGCGTTTGTGTAATTATTAATATTGTGTCGCCACTGTATTCTGAACACCAAAATCTATGAGTACCATGTTTTTCTAACATGGCAATGTAATTTTTAATCCGTTTAGCGTAGTGTTGCTAGTTAAATACTCGTCAACCTCCCAGATTCTTCTCTGACTTGGTCAGCTAGTTCGAAATGATTAAAGTTTATAAAACTTATAGCTGTAATGTACCCATATGTTTTATCATTTTAAGCTAAGATCTCAATTGTATATAAGCGTATAAATTACACGTTTATAACTGGTAATTCTATTCTATAGTAATTATTGTAACACGTTTTGAAGTATTGAGTACTTTTAAATGTTATCTGATTAAAATAATTTGCCTGAGTGGCTTATAAGAGTTACTATGCCTACGTCTTGTACCTGGATTGAAAATTTTATTGAGTTCAAAAAGTTCTAACTTTCCACTCTCAGGGAATTTATTGAAATAAGAAGTAAATAAAAAAATTCTTCTTTTGATGTTTGATGGTTACCATGCAACATGATAATCATAATTGTAATACTATGTTATAACATATTTCTAAAATTTTAATTATTAAGTGGTATGTGTTCAGTGAGAAATTAGCTATTAAACTCTGATATTATTTTGCATAAATCTTAGGTGGATCTTCCTTATAAACACTGTTTTCCAATTTCTAAATAAATACATGATTATTCACTTTTGATAGATTAAATTTTAACATTGCATATAAATTAGATCCTACGTATTTTATAATGCATTAAGAATTTCGCAAGTTTTAAAATTTTTAAATCGTCCGGCTTGCTCCTTCTGTGTAGAGAGTAGGATTTTGTGAAAAACTGTAAAAAAAGTTTGGCGCGTAGATTTAGTGTCATCGTTTTTTTCTAATGTGTCATAAAATATAGGCCTAATATCACCTTCGTAGAGTAAGCCCGTAGATAATACAGGTTTTAGTATACTTTTTACTATTGAATATTTGAAAGTGTTTAAAAAATTTTACATTTACGGTGTCGTTCTTGCGGTGTTGCACGCGCCTGTGCCAAAGTGTATGTAAATATTATCCATCATATTAGTGTTAAAATTAATATCCAGAATGTTTGATCTTCTTTCCTTTATTGCAATTTGCGTGTTACTAGTGGTAAAATTATCAGCATTGAACGGGTAACACTGCCTGAGAACAGAGCTGCCAGATTTTTAGCGACTTTTCCAAACAGGGGCTATTTTGTTACAATACGAGTATTTCTACTTCAACTTACTGACTTTATCTGTGGAACTTGTCTTCCTATCTACTCTATTTTATAAATACTTTACAACTTTCTAGCGATTGATAAATTGATATTTAAACGCTGTTGCGACACCGCTCACCACTAGTGAAATGCAGGTAGAATGTTAGTTCACGTTATTAGTGTTAAAAGAAATAATTGCACGATTTTGAGTTACCTAGATTCCATATTGCCACGGGTTCAAGTTAGGCATCGACTGATAACGCCATAGGCAATCCTTTAACAACTTAAGAACTAACGAGTCTTACATTACTAGTCCTATTCTATGGGCATATTAATAATTATAAAAATAAAATAATTCACTCAAAAAGAAATATCAAGTCGATGTTATAACGCGGAGCCCTAAAATTAAGGCCCAAGTAGTTTTAAATTGTATTATGTATTCAAATAATTCATAAATAATAAACAACATCAAAGACAAATAATAATTTAACCTGTATTAGAAACATTTCACGTTTGAGTGCGCTATTAAACTCTTGGTCTACTGTTTCCTTTAATATTTACTACTGTTATTAGTGGAGCTTGATATATTATGTACTATGTAACTTCACAATAACTTACTCTGTGATATAATCGATCTTTCACGTGTTTGTTTGAGGAGTTTCGCGGTATTTTAAAGTATTTTTGGCATTCCTCATTTTATAAAGCTACCTATGGAAAAGGTTATTTGGCAATGATTTTTACTTATTGTGCCAAACACTTATATGAAATAGAACAGTATTTAAGTAGGAACAGATTATAATCAATTCAATTAGGGATTCATTAACATTAAAAAAACATTTTAACATTTTACTCCTTGATACAGTTTTTAAAATACAGCGAAACTCTTCTAATTACATCTTATTAAATATGGAAAATGCACTTTTGCATTGCGTCATGTTACCGTTCTCACCCTTCACTGTTAGATTTAAAATTGTATTATCAAGTTTTGAATTAAAACCAATTTTAAAAGTGGAAATATTTTGTGTAAACTTCAACGGGTCGCCTCATAGTTTACGCAGAGTATATTCCGTCGATTTTATTGCATATTTAAAAATTTGTCTATAGCGTAGTGACAGTATTTCGATTTGTAGCATTGCATTCGTCATTTTCAAATGTAAAATTATTGTCATTTTCAATGATATTATGGGATCGGAACACTTGGGCGAGTGACGCACTCGATTGGAACGGAATGTATGGTATTTTCTCGAATGTGATTGTGGATTGTACTCAATAATAATATAAATTTCTAATCCATTAGATTTATTGTGTTTTATTTTAGATTACCCCAACCAGCGATCGGTTTAAGGTCAAGTCAAATGTTTTTATTTATAATACAGATACGAAACACAAGATATGAAAAAGTTGGCTTTTTGAAAGCCTTTTATTATTATTATTATACTAATAGAGACAAAAATATGTAGCACTATCACGGTATTTACAGAAAGTGAAACACAAATTATAGTTTTATTTCTTTCTCTCCCCTCATCACTTGACTCAGCATTTGGTTACACAGCGCTGCGTATGGATTCATTTCAACTGCCTAAAACGAAAAAGAAAAATGTCTCATTAAAAAGTATGATCTGAGTTTCAGTAAAACGTAGTGAAGCATATTACTTTACTGATCGGTAAATAATAAATACTTTAAAGTATATAAGTAGGTGCCTAAGTATCAATCAATAGTTTAAAAGACTGCGAAAAACATGATAAAAGGCCCATTTTAGTAGGTCTATAAAAGGGTTGTGTTTTGCAAAAGAGGTGCTCTAAAAATCGTTATTAGTCTCATAATGAATTGAATTATATTATTACCGTTTTGATTTACTTTTTTTTTCGTATCGTTATACGAGCACGTTGCGATATTTTTTTCTAAACAAATGTAGGTACACGTAATGAGCACCTACAATGGCTACAAAATTAAATACATAAGTCGTCATGCCAGTAACCCATTAATGACCCACTACAGGGTCGGGTCTCCTTCTCGCAATGAGAGGGGTGTAGGCCGCCGTCCATCACGCTGGTCTACTGCGGGTTGGTGGACTTCACATACCTTTGAGAACTTTTTTTGTGAACTCTTAGGCATGCAGGTTTCCTCACGATGTTTTCCTTCACCGTAACAGCAGGTTTTTATAAAGCGCACATAACTTTTTAACAAAGTCATTGGTGCGTGCCCCTGGGTTTCGAACCCGGACCCCTCGATTCGAGGTCGAATTCTAAGCCACTGGGCTATCACCGCTTGCATTTTGCTTTGCTGTCAATACATAAGTATTTAATAACAATTGTCTTGAAAATTGTCTTGGGTCTCCTCTCACAATGAAAAGGATGTAGGCCTTAGTCCACCACGCCTAATACAAGTTGATGGACACCTGTCTGTCAAAATGGGCTTCCACGTTGCGGCTGCTATAGTAGTCGGCATAAGTCGTGAGCACACAAACCTGTTTCCTAGCAAAGGCACTGCCAAGCTTGGCTGCTTCTCCAAACGCGGCTCGGGCTTCCTCATCAGACCCCCTCTTCCTGAGCAGCACCCCGCGCTGACACAGTGCCAGGGCTCGGGAACGGGTCTTCTTACCGACAGTCAGCTGAAGAACGCGGTCTATGTCCAACATCGCCTCTGGAAAAGGATTTCATTTATAACGCAATCTGGTATACGGTCATAAGCCTTTCACATAATAATATACTAATTCCTTTCATAACTAAGGAGGGAGGTACTGCATTTTCTTTTTGTCATGTCAGTAACCCATTAATGACCCACTACAGGGTCGGGTCTCCTCTCACAATGTGAGGGATGTAGGCCTTAGTCCACCACGCTGGCCTACTGCGATTTTCTTTTTACTTACGAGTAATGAGTAAGCGGTGATAGCCCAGTGGCTAAGAATTCGACCACTTAATCGAGGGGTCCGGGTTCGAATCCCAGTAGCTTTGACTGACTGTGAAACAATGACTATAAAAAAGTTATCATGTGCGCTTTATAAAATTAAATATCACCTGCTGTTACGGTGAAGGAAAACATCGCGAGGAAACCTGCATGCCTGCGAGTTCGAAAAAAAATGTTCTCAAAGGCATGTGAAGTCCACCAACCCGCAGTAGGCCAGCGTGGTGGACTAAGGCCTACATCCCTCATTGTGAGAGGAGACCCGATCCTGTAGTGGGTTGTTAATGGGTTAAAACACAATGAGTATGTCACGATTGGAATCTGAAGGACCAGGGTTGACTGGAATTTGTTTATGGCCCACTATTGGGCACGAGTCCTTCCCCACGTCAGGGGAAAGCCTCGAGCATTCTCCACCACTACTAGGCTAGTGGCCAGCGTGACGTTTTCAAACAGCCCATAGAGCCTCCGACAATGTTTAACAACTGCTATCATATCTATAACAAACGGGACCGAAAGCTTAACGTGTCCTCCGGAGCACAGGAGCGCGCATGTAATTCACCGCTAGCAATCACCCGTCCAGATACTGAGCGCGCCCAACGTTGCTGTAACCTTTTCGATCGCTTGCGATTTACTCAAGAAGTAGGGCTATACGCGTTTTGGCGACCTACCCTACTCAAAATCGATCATACCATCGTCCGTCTGCATGAGCCTATACAGCTGCGCTCTGTCGTTGTAGGCGGCTGCCCTCTCCGGCGCGACGGTCACTCCTCTGTTCAGGAGATCCAGTGCCTCCTGCAGCTTGCCAGCCTCCGCGAGCTGCACTCCTTGGGCGCAGAGGGCCTTCGATTCTTGGAAGGCGGGAGTGGGTTCTTGAAAGTATAGAATTGGTAGATTCAAAGTAATGTGTGTTAAGAAACAGTCAGGTTAGCGTTACTTAGGTACTTAGAAGGTTGGTAACTAAGATTCTTTTTAATTGTTTTGAAATATCTAATGCTGGCTGGTAACAAACCTATCTATGTACGTTTATAGGGACTATTTAAATCCGACGGAATGTAATTGAAACCTACGACGTTCTTAGGGGACGTATACTGAAACCATATCAAAAAAATGATAAAAAACATTGAACTGCAATAAACAATGGAGTTGCTGAATTATAACATAAATTGTTCTCAAATGTGTTTATGCTTACCATCGTCTTCCTCAAAGTGATCTCCGTCATCCACCACATCAGCGATGGTCGCCGTAGGATCGAAAATACTTCGAAGAACTGCTCTATCCCTTTCACTTAAATTCTCTAAACCTGCCATTTCCTATCTAAATACTTTTAAAAACTGGAGAAAACTTATAATAAAAACTAAACAACACAGTATCGAAACAGTGGCGCGCTATGAATATGGAATTTTGTATCAAACTAACAGATCTTGTTCGATTCAAGTAGGTTCGAAACTTGTTCTGGGATAATTATGTATTCGTAGTTCAACAACGCAGCATAAATAACAGGCTTAGGTATAGCCCCGGTCTCTTGCAAATGATATTTAAATCATTCAAGTCCTAATAACTACGAACGTGGTTCATAATTACACGAACCATAACACAGTTCGCCCATGGATTGTTGGTACTTCCCTCATCCTCACAGCGCTGTGAAGCAAGTACCCAAATATTATGTCTTTCTTGTGATTTCGTTTGAGGTACAAGTGTCTAATTAAAAGAAAATCTTTAGGCTTAAACCTAGGCTAGAATTGCCTCTAAAACCATGCGCAAATGCGTACGTCCCACGCTTACATCCTCAGTATAGGGTACGATTTGTCTTTTATGAACAAATGGCAGTTCATAAAAGACAAATCGTTCTTCCGAATGGACTGTTGACCTGATCAAGACGATTATTTTTAGTTAATTATTACCTATACCAAATGCAAATGCAGCAACCTGTTGACATCGATCGCATAAGATATTGCGTATGCGTTGAATGAATTGTAAACAAAATAATCTAAAGATCATCTTAGATCTTAATCACGTTTTCATAATCAATGCCAGCAAATTAAACGTAGCTAATAATCAAGAAGACATCTGTTAAATGTGTTTCTAAAGGTTGCATATTTTATTTGTGTTAAATGGTTCTTGACTAGGGGGAAAACCTTTACAATTAGTATAGGAGTCTTAAAACTTTAAATAAAACATCCAGAGCGCTAGAACTTCGGTCGCCGGGATAGATGAAGATACGCCGCCTTCACAGCAAGCCATGAAGATATCTCTTACCTATAGTGTAGCCAGGCTGAGTTTACTGTGATACCCAATTACGTATGGCAAAGCAAGACACAATTGATTATTTCAAACTGTGGCGGCGCCCGGCCGGAGTCTAGCTTATTGGTCAGTTTCGTTCCCCTCCCGCACCCCTAATACCAAAGAGAATCGTGCTTACGGCGCCACAAACACTGCACTACTCATACTTGGCAATTTAAAAAATCTGCTCTGCCCTTATACTGACTGGACGGCTTTGGATAATAAAGAAAACAATCTCGTTTTAACAATTTTAATAATTTTCGGTTAAAATATTATAAATCCATAAACTAAAATACTTATGACTTAACGTAACTAAGAGAGTTGTCAAGTGGCGTAATCCATAAATTGATTTGTGATTTCTCACGCCCCAAACATTTGAGGGTAGAAAGATACAAATAAATATGAGGGTACATACAAATTTTTGATTTTATAATTATTTGCAACAACGAATGATAAGTTACTATAATTTCATAATTTGGCAGTGTTTATTTTTCTATCATGACGGAGTGGAGGTATTCAGTAAAAAAAACATGAGAAGGTGAGCATGTTTGTGATTATATATTACATAATATAATATGATATATAGCTAATATGTATATTATAATACAAACATAACAGTGGGGTTAAAGTGAATCCACGAAATCTGTGTTAAATTCAAAACAAACTATTTACGTGTTTCACCAAGTTTTAAATGGCTTGAACAAGTATCGTACATATTTATAAAAAATCTGTTTTTCTAGACATAATGTAGCTAGAAAAGAATTAGAAACAATGCACAGAACCTCACCGGAGTCTCGAGTTCAAAATACCACTTGATTGTCAGTTTATAAGAAATGTGGACAGTCTGAGATCTAGACAGACCTCCTAACAACTTTTAAAATTGAGTACTTACATATTTAAATGTGCGCTTAGAACAATTCAACACCCAACAAGTTATAAACCGAGCAATAAAGTATGCATTATCATATGCAGCTACATATTAAAAAGTTCAATGCGCAATATTTTTAACGCATTGAATTAAATAAAATTACATTAACTTGTAACATAAAAGTAATTTAAATTTAATGTATTACGTCTTTTAGCAGAGTTTTTACATGTATTAGCATTGTAAGGCTTCCTAACATTAGTTTAACAATATTATAACACACTGGCTACAGAGAAGTTAAGTTCCTAGCATCACCGTTTGGGGAGCTGGAGTTTGCTTCATACAAATGTTGTATGACGTTGTGAGTATTGCAAAGGTTTCAGTAATCAATCTGTAGATCGACCCTTGGATTATAATGTTTGGTTGCCAGACAACATTTATTATTCCGAAAAAAGTTAAGATTATCTTGGCAACCAAGCAGTATCTATCCTAATCTAAAGCCGAAGATCAGTTATTGAAACTCACCGATAATAATAATCTGTCAGAAAATTTGATCTTGTAAAGTGATGTAAGACAAATGCAACTCACGCTCATTCATTGTTGCTCAAAAGCTACTAAAATTCAAATCGCACAGGAAAAATAAATTGACGAATGCTACGTTCAGTCTTGAGGCTTTACATCCATATTAATTTAAGAACTGTCAACAAGCCAAACTCTTTGGCGCCACGTGCAAAATGTAACCTGTGAATAGTCAATTATAGAGGGTGCTTTTACACATTTTTTTACTTAGGTGTGTTGTTAACCCTTTAACCGCTAAGGTCGGATTAATCCGACAAACATAATCGTGTCCATTTCGCCAGCGTCGTATATTCACGACCAAATACACCATCTCGTTTAATCTTTATTTTTTATTTAATTAATCTGTATTCTAAGAAAAATATGTTTGTATTAGGTAAAAAGTTAATTAAATAATAATTTATAATGTAATACACTTTATTCTTTTTAATTAAAAGCCCTAAAAACAATGTCAACAGTTCGATAAATTACTCTTATTATTTCTCGAAATTTGCATTAACCTACACCGCCAGCGACGGCAAAACCCGACATAAGGGATGGGGCCTATGCCAAAGTTTAGTAATACAAATAAAATAGTCCCAAAACAAATGCAGCAATTGTGAATAAAACGTATCTCTACAAATATTTGTGTTTTTCATTTAATTCCTTTAAAATTGAGTAAAGGGTATTGGTTAACTTTGTATGACCCTGGGGCTTGATTTTTTTTGTGAAATGTAAGCAACTACCATAGATGTTTCCATCCCTAGCCCGTGCGTTTCGCATCTTAATTTGACAGTATGCTCAACGCTGATTGTATTCTGAAGTAACGTATTTAATTGTGAATAGTAAAAATACTAATTAATAAATCGTCCAAATCTGTAAAAACTTTGTTTTATTTGTTTTAAAGAAAACCTGTATAGGTATGTATATCGTAATTTTTACTTTGGTGTTAACATGAACAGGCGTTACAGGTGTTAACATGAACACATATCATTGTTACGAAATATCGATTTCCAAAAAGTGCACAGGGCACATCCCTTTTTTTTGTAGGTATTTATTTAGACTTTACTGTGCCTGGCGTCAGGGGCCGGATAACTGATACGAAGGCCGGCGGTTAAAGGGTTAAATATCAAGGTTTTATGCAAATATTCAACAATTTTAAACGAAGTTCAACACCACCAAAAAGTTTGTCATTTACCCTTTGATACGTACGATTAAACCTAACAAAAAATTATGCTACATTACATCATTATGTCAATTCGATCCTAAGCGCAATTTGAATTTAACCTTTTTCATATAATACGATAACATTAAATTACGTTTAGAATAAATACAAAAGATTGGCACTAACACTCGTCCACAAATAAATAAAGTACAAAAATATTATTTACAAGAACATGTCACCGTGCAGAAAACAGTAATTTTGCAAGCTTTACCTAACTATATTGACCCATTTACGGCCGATTTCAATAACATACCATCAGGTAAGTATAGATAGTTTGGTTGCCATCATGCCCTTATTGATTGCTTTGAAATGACAGATGTTGGCTGGCAAGCAAAGTATTCTAGTCATCTTTCGATCTAAATCTGAAGTCACAACTGACAGTATCTTGTTGAAACTGGCTTTCAATGAAGTTATATAATTTTTATTTTTTGATTATGGGATTTACAAATGTCGTATTTTATTATTTCAATTCCCTTAAATAACAATAAAATAAACATTTAAAATTAAAAATAAACAAGGGAACAATAAACTAACCATCAAACTATTAGTGTTAACTGGAAATCTAAGAATGTTGCCAGTTCACTGTTAGTCCAAATTATGTGCATTTACAATTAAAAATGATGGTGGTATTTATAAAATTACAGTAATGTATGTGAAGTGAATAGAAAGTGTAAAATATGTGAACATATTCCCTATTTATGGATTTAATATGTAACTTTTTTAACAAAGCCAAACAACAAACTATAGGAGTCACACAACAGCCATGATGATGGCATCATCATTATAATATCTCAGTTTAAATAAAAACTATTACCCCAAAGAACACGAAACTTTTATAATTGTGCTTTGATTGAAGAAATATCAAAACCAAAACACATTGGGGAACAATTAAGAGTAAAACGAAATGATATACACTAAATGATACAGCACTTAAATAAATATTTTTTCTGGTCATAATGTAAAAATATCTTTACCCGCTAGTCACAGATAAAATTTTCCCTATTAACAAAATAGGCATGTTAATGTTGTTTAAGCTCTAATATTTCTAATAGCTCTGTACATGTTATAACGTAGAGTTTATAAAAATAAATCTCTTTTATGATAATATTTTGCATACCTATTGTATCAAATTTAAACACAAATGGATCTGACTTGAAATTACGCAAGTTATTCAATTGTTCATTGTTTTTAACAGATTTTGATCACTTTCGTGGGACAAAATTAAAGAAATTTTCCCATTTTCTTTTCTTCCTAGCAAGTATACATTATGGTAAAGCCGTGACGTTTATGTAATATTTCAATGTGTTATGAAGAAATAAAGTATTTAAACAACTTAAAAAACAAATGGGTGTTTAAACAGACACAGTATGCACAAAAACACCGGACAGCTCGGAGGTATGATGTAACTAAACCTATACTAAACTTGCAATAACCATAAAATTAATAGAGATAAGGTTTGTAATAAGACGATTAAACCTATATCACAATCCTTGCATTATATAAAGACCTATTCTAAACATAGTATTGCCTGGGGACCCTCCATTCATTATCTGAGCGGCGAGCAATATGAGGTCTCTATTATGAGTTCACACACCTAACACGACCTTCCGTAATTAATGATTGGTCCTAAGAATACTAACTAGCGACTTCTCAACATTTGCTGCTAGTCATTTATGCTTTACTATTGGTGTATACAATAAGAGTAACCACACAAAGCATCATTGGGTGTGGTGGATACGTCAATACGCGGATGGGAGGTCGCTAGTGGCACATTAAAAGTTCACTTCTGTGCACCCGAAAATATGTTCAGCCGGCGATACCAGTAGTCATCAATAGATAGAAGATTTTAAACCTTGTCGAATATGTTGTTGAATGAAGTCAGTAGTAAGCATACTTACATCACAGTAGTGTTTTGTTATATTGGATTATATAGAATACATTGTTAAGCCAAGTCGATATGCAATTGGTATGAATCTGAACCCAACATCTTGTCAGATTTTCGAATATACAGACATCAATATAACAAATATTACAGAATATAATAATTTTATAACAATATCACTCCAGATACAGCCAGCAATACTATGTGTCACATCTCATCCTCTCAATCACACTTTAACACGGTTTCCATAATTAAGATATTGTTAAAATTAATGTTTATCAACTAACTATCTATCCAATTAATTCATCATGATTAATAAAAGGTTTATTGTCTCGACGCTGGCCAGTATTTTCCTCCAAAATAAGAATAATAAATTAAATTTAAAAATTTATGTTTGTCTTTTGAGTCTTTATTATGTTATGATGTTACAAGATTTATGAAATAGATAAATTTTTTTTATTAAAAATTATGACAATATCAGAAATATGGCAACCATGACGAAAACCTTAAACAGTAACTTAACATAAATATACAATTGGTTATAACTATCTTAAAAATATTCTATACACATAGAAAAACTTGATATAAAAATCTCTAATAGTGAAAATTTTAATATTCCAACAGTATGTATGAGTTACCTACATACAAATGGAAACTGTTATGTCAATTCCATAACTATTAATGAATAGATTGGTGTTTTGTAAGTTTGAATAATCAGGTGAAGTTATTACAATAATACTTAGTGTATAGATAGGCACATTTAGTTAACCAAGTGATCTTATTCTGAAGCCTCTACTTCAGTTCACTAATTAAATATCTAAGCCTGAGGTTGGTGAACTATAAATAAGTATTGAATTATTACTACATAGTATGATGACTGGTGGATTTGGTGTTGCTAGGATTATTTTTTAAATGATTCTACTATTTTTTCATGTGGGTTGTAAATATTTGAACCATAATTTCTGATTCAGTTGTCACAGTCTTCACAATTACAAATTGTCAAATTAGCTTCAAATTTGTGCGTGTTTCTCATCAATGTGCACATAATAATTTCCAAGTTACAATTCTATACTTATTATATTTCAATGGCTACAACACTGTATATTTCATTTAAATATTATATTGATCCCTGACATGAGCACTCTCAAATTTGTTACTTTTATTAATTAATTTTATTCCACACATCCTAATTCCTTGAGAGCAATTGTGATTTTCATTACTGTACAGTGTACTTGACGCTTTGAAACAATTCTCAGTATGTAGCACAAAATATTTTGACAGTGTAAAGAACCTTACTTTTTAAATCAACTCACTAGTCAACCTTGTGGTTAGATTAAAGTTTCTTATAATAAAGATTTTAAAGAGCTAAGCAGGACATAAGTTTGATTCCCAACTAGAACAAATATTAGCATATCTGTGATAACCCCAAGAGTTTCTTTGGTATCAAGAGTGTATCTTAGTATGTATATAGAATTTTTGTTTAATTAAGTATTTATGTAAAATGAAATTATGCACAACTTTGAATCCCAACAAAAAAGGTCCTAAGACACTTTATAGAAGGCTGTATTTTTGTCCCACTGTTAGCTATGAGGCACACTAAAAATACTTATATTCAATCACAATATTCTGTTGCAAATGTGGATTGTTAAAAGAATCCTTAAATCATATTGATAGATTAAAGTTATGACAGTAAATTCGATACTTTTTAGAAAAACTAAGTAACCACATACTTGAAGTCAGTTTTTTTAATGAATATTCATTTCATTGGGCAAATCCTTTGTACAATTCTGCATTATGCTTTTCAAATCGATATGTAGATATTGCATACATATCTATGAGACTATCTTGTGTAATCAATTCATGGAAGAAACTTTTAATAGTTGTTGAAAGTCTTTTACAGTTTGAATTCATGTAACATCAAAAGACCCGAGTAAATAATATAAAAAAATGCAAAACACACACATAGTTGGCTTAAATGTTGTGCAGCAGAGTTATAGAGAAACTTTTTAACACATTTGTTTGTTCTTTATTTCCACACAGTTGACTAGTCCAGTAACTTTACTGCAATAGCATACTAAGAATTGCTCAAATGCTCATACACAGATAATTTCTTTTAAACCATAAAATTTGACACAACGATAGAATTTAAAGTCCGATTATAGTTTTTGGATGACCAAAAACTGGATGGAGTGAACTGAGTTATCATAATTGCTTAAATGGCTTAAATGCCTTACTTTTACGGGGTTTCCTTGACTGCTACCTCTTCGCGAAGCCTTTGGTTCCATCGGGGCCCCGGGGTGCCCGTATCACGAGGACTCCCGGAGGTGGTGGGGAGGGGAACACCACAGGGGCAGGAGTTTGCGGCAACCTTGTTAGGACTTTCCTCTCCTTGCTTTTGCCATTGTCATTTTGACAGTTTTTCGTTTTGCCAACAGTTTGGTTTCCGTTGATGTTGTGAGCTTGGAGTTTGTCTTGGATCAGGGTTAAGCTGAAATTTTTCATGAATTTAAGAAATATCATTCACTATTCGAGACACATTGGCGTAATTGTTTACTATGGAGATAGTTAACGACTCAAAGTAATGTGTTGTCTAATTTTCATGATGGTATTAACAAATAAATAATCTTTAATGATGATAGTTGTATAGCCTTGTATACCAAACTATAAACGGCTTGATTGTATAACTCTAAGACAATATATCTTAGACAATGCATTTAAGATGATTCCTAAAACTGTATACTATTTAAATATCTCTTTTCATTTACAGGAACACATAACACATAAGGTACACTCAAGTAACGTTTTAATTTGACAAAAGGAACAACAAGCTTGAAGCATGTTTAAAAAACGAATATGTAAGAAAGAATTTAGCACTCACAGGTACATTCAAGGCCTTTGCTTGGTTGATTATGGAAAATACCGTTACATCATGCAATCTAAGAAAACGGGACATGTTGAATTGTAGAGATACTTACTTATCGTCGATAACATCCTCGGGGCTTCGAGCTTCGCCCAATATCCGGAGACGAGCCTGTTCGTACTCTTTTTGTCTTTGTTCCAATGTCTTAACGGGACGCGCGCGGTTCTCGCCGTTTAGTTGCCCGCTCGCCAGTGACGGTGGCCGTTTCAAAATTCGAATCGAAGGCTCCGGCATCATGCAATGGGACCCTATACACGCGTTCTCCTCAACAATTACGTTCGTAACCTTACAACCTTTGAGAGTAGTAGTCACTGGCGCGGGCCCACTTGACATTAGATGGATTTTCTCGTCTAACTGAAACAGGGAAACGATTGCTTCATACAGTCAGGTGCTAGGGGCATCCGATGAACAGAAACACAGTGTCGGCTTTCTCACAATTTAACTTACTCCATTTTCGACTATATCTTCCCAACTTTCACATACGTCAACTTCATCTTGGGCCGCCATGTTGACTGGCTGATCGACGATGTTGCCATGTTTTACGGAACGAAATAAATAATATAACCACAGACTGATATAAAATGGATCAAGAACCAACAGTCACGGAATATGTCTTTTGTTCCAGAAATAACCGAGACCGCAATTAGTAATTTACGCTAAAAAATTGAAAAATAATTATTAATTTGATTTGTTAATTGTTGCTTTTTTAAAACGCGACTAATCGCGTCATACCATGTTTCTTGTGGTACGGAATGAGTAAATTATACATTGGCTTATTTATAAGCTGTCGACACGCGTGTTTCGTTCATTCATCTGTCAGTGTCAAGTTCATCAATCAAATTCTATCAATCAATCAATCAAGGATGTCAATGTCATTAAGTGCAATTGCATTGCATGTGTAACTTTTGTGTAGTTCAACGTGATAATGTTAATGAAATGAAATGAAAAATAAAACATAAAAGTCAACGAAAAATAGAACGCTTACTAACTTACTTGCATATTTTACTGAATATGTAATAAAAGGATCACCAGTGAGTAGATATAACATTGCAATATTAATGAAAGTTTACCTATGAATAGGTTATGTTATCTTGGTATTTTTTTTGTTTCAGAGACACAAACATGGATTTTAAGTCTGGTTTTAATTCGGCCCTCACAAGGTTGACTTCTGTGGACCCTGACTCGATTCAATTCCTCATGTTCAGTGATGAAGATGTCCGAAAATTAAGTGTTGTTAAAATAACAAATTCCATTTCATTTGACACATTGGGAAATCCCATCAAGGGTGGTCTGTATGATCCTGCGCTAGGACCTATGAGAGACCGAAACGATTTCTGTGCAACATGCTCCAACTCCTTACTTCACTGCCCCGGCCATTTTGGACATATTGAACTACCTCTAGTAGTCATCAATCCACTCTTTACGAAGAATATTTACACCTTATTTAGAGTCAGTTGCCTAAAATGCTTCAGAATTCAAATGGACGACAGAACAAAATTTATTTTAAAATTACAGCTTCAGCTACTAGACGCAGGGCATGTTACTGCTGCTTTAGACTTGGCTCGCTTTATAGGTGATGCAAAAGAATTCAAAAGTGAATCATCACCTGAAAAAATGAACAAAACTATTCGACAGGCTCAAAAGTTATTAACAAAATCAGACCCAGTTGCAAACATTTTTCACAACAAAAATACAGATAAGCTTAGAAATCAAGCAATCGCCAGTGTTTTTAAGAATATCAACATTTCAAAATCATGTATTTACTGTAGGGGTAAGCTAATCAAAGTAACAACGTCTGATAATAAAATTATGTACAATCTAAGTGCAGAAAGTGGGGGAAAAGGAATAAAGATATTAATGCCCAATGAAATACAAAGTAATTGCAAAGCAATTGCACAAAATGATGAAGATATACTGAGCCATTGCATCCCTGTTCTTAGAAACTCAAAAACGAATCCTGTAACTGATATATTTTTCATGCAGTTAGTCCCAGTTTTGCCGCCCTGTGTGAGACCTTGCAATGTTCTTCACGGAGAATTAGTTGAACATCCTCAGACAAATGTGTACAAGGCAATCCTGCAATCTGCTTTCTCGGCCAGAGCTGTTTTACAAGTTTTATCTGCATCTGATCAACAAAAAGCTATTGATGGGCTCGATCAAGTACTGAGAAGGGCCTATGAAAGTGTAGTCGGCAAATCCCCTGCAGAAAAATTGCATTCAATATGGCAAGAACTCCAGAAACATATAAACCATGTCTTAAACTGTGAAGGCCAAGGTTTAACAAGTCAGGGTTTAAAACAGATCATAGAAAAGAAAACAGGAGTTATAAGAATGCATATGATGGGGAAAAGAGTCAACTTTGCTGCTCGGTCTGTCATCACACCAGATCCAAATGTAGATATTGATGAAATTGGTATTCCCGATGCCTTTGCTACCAAACTGACTTACCCTGTACCAGTGACTGAATGGAATGTTGATGAACTACGCAAGATGGTTATCAATGGTCCAAATAAACATCCTGGTGCAGAAAAATTGGAGATCAAAAATGAAAAAATCATAAGAATATCACCAGATTCCCTCCAGAAGAGAAAATCATTAGCTAAAAGATTATTAACACCTGATAAATATAAGTCGTCCGGCTTGAAGATTGTCCATAGACATTTGATTAACGGGGATGTCCTCATATTAAATCGTCAGCCCTCACTTCACAAACCAAGTATGATGGCTCACAGGGCAAGAATTCTAAAAGGAGAGAAAACTTTAAGACTGCATTATGCCAACTGCAAATCTTACAATGCTGATTTTGATGGTGACGAGATGAATGCACACTTTCCACAAAATGAGATTGCTAGAAGTGAAGCATACAATATTATGTCAGTCAGAAAGCAATACCTTGTGCCAAAGGATGGAACACCGTTGAGTGGGTTGATTCAAGATCATGTCATATCCGGGGTAAAAATGTCGATAAGAGGAGCATTTTTCACTAAAGCTGACTATCAGCAATTAGTATTCCAGGCTTTATCCAATCATAAAGGTGAAATAAAACTTTTACCGCCAACAATTTTAAAACCAGTCACGTTGTGGTCTGGCAAGCAAATTCTTTCTACAATTATAATCAATAGCATTCCAAAAGGTAAGCCATACCTTTCTCTGACTGGTAAAGCCAAAATCAGTTCAAAAGCTTGGCAAAAAGAACCAGCAAGAAAGTGGAAGGCTGGTGGAACACCTTTCAATGATCCTAACACTTTGTCAGAAGCTGAAGTAATAATTAGAAAGGGAGAACTTCTGAGCGGGGTCCTGGATAAAACCCATTATGGAGCTACACCATATGGCTTAGTTCATTGTATGTATGAATTATATGGAGGTGACGGATCTAGTGCTCTCCTCAGCTCGTTCTCTAAAGTTTTTACCTTTTATCTGCAATGGATTGGGTTTACTTTAGGTGTTAAAGATATTTTGGTCGTAGAAGAAGCTGACCAACAAAGGGATAATTATATAAGCTTAGTTCGGAAACTTGGTAAAGTAGCAGCAGCCAAAGCCACAGAACTACCAGCTGATGTTGATGAGGCTAAACTCAAAGAGAAAATTGGTGAAATGCTTATAAAAGATCCAAAATTCAGGGCTAATCTCGATCGACAATATAAAAGTCTCTTAGATTCCTACACAAACAACATTAATACAGTCTGTTTATCAGAAGGATTGCTGGAAAAATTCCCTTATAATAATTTACAGTTGATGGTACAATCTGGCGCTAAGGGATCAACTGTAAATACTATGCAAATTTCATGTTTACTTGGTCAGATTGAGTTAGAAGGCAAACGCCCACCAATAATGATTTCCGGAAGGTCCCTGCCTAGTTTTCCACCTTACGATATTTCTCCAAGAGCTGGTGGTTTTATTGACGGACGGTTCATGACGGGGATTCAACCCCAAGAATTCTTTTTCCATTGCATGGCTGGTCGCGAAGGTCTGATCGATACAGCTGTCAAAACTAGTCGCTCAGGTTACTTACAAAGATGTCTCATTAAACATTTAGAAGGTTTGAGCGTCGCATATGATAATACCGTTCGAGATTCAGACGGTAGTGTCATACAGTTTGCTTATGGTGAAGATGGGCTTGACGTATTAAAATGCCAATTCCTCAAAAAAGATCAATTTGAATTTCTTGATGTCAATTCAAATGCTGTTGTAAGCAAGTCTACACTAAATAAACTTAAGGAAGGCGATGATTCAAAGGCCATTGCAAAATCCCAAAAATCACTGAAAAAGTGGAAGAAGAAAAATGGACCTGGCTTAGAAAAAATTAGGTATAGCCCATTTACAGAATTTTCAAAAATAGCTAAAAATGATGTTGAATTAGATGAGAAGCCAACAGACCAGACAAGAGATCCTAATTACTGGGAACTGGAAAAGATGTGGCGCAATTTAGATGAAGAAGAGAGACAGCAATATGAGAAAAAACGCTGCCCAGATCCAATTCCAAGTAAATTTTCACCAGAATACAAATTTGGTGTTATAAATGAGCAGTTAAATGAGCTCACCCAAAACTACTTGAAAAACCGCAAGGAACACGTTTTCAGTGAATATACTGAGAAGGACAAGTTTACGGAAGTGATTAATGCTAAATACTTGGCTTCGATGGCAGCGCCCGGTGAACCTGTTGGGTTATTGGCAGCACAATCCATTGGCGAACCATCCACTCAGATGACACTGAACACCTTCCATTTCGCTGGTCGCGGTGACATGAACGTCACACTGGGTATTCCGCGTCTTCGGGAAATCCTAATGACGGCCTCCGCGAAACTGAAAACACCTAGCATGGAAATTCCATTCCGTAGCGACCTGCCTAATCTGAATAAGAAAGCCGAACGTCTGAGACAAAAAATGAATAGAGTCACCGTGTCAGATGTCCTCGAAAAGATTGATGTGCAATGTGAGATAGTAATAAAACCGGACAGGAAGCTCAAAACAGTAATGCGCTTTTCATTCTTGCCACATTCGCAATATAAAACACAGTATGCCGTAAAACCTGAGCAGATTATAAAGCATATGCAGAACGAGTTTTTCAATGACATGTTCGCGATGGTTCGGAGACAGGCTAAGGCGACATGCGGTGTTTTGTGGGCGACAGAAAAGGAAAAGAAGCGTCGGGCAGTGAATGATGATGAAGACGACGATGGAGGGGAAATGCCAGAAGGCGCAGAGAAAATTGTGAATGTGAATGATGACAGTTCGGATGAGGATGGAGGACCTAATGATGACGAAGACGATACTGATGTAAGTTATATTTACATTTATTATCACTTACTTTCCAGCTACTAAAACTTTAATTACTTCCGCATTTTGAAAGTGGTTTGACTTTGTGTTGTTCATATTTCGCAACTATTTATTTATTGGTACTTAGAACTTGTTAATGTTCTTAATGATTAAATGTTCCTTATTCAATTTACTTTTTGAAAATACCAGGTAAGAATTCGCAAGAAGCGAGCAGAAGAACAAGAGTATGAAGATCCCGAATCTGAAGAAGAGGAGAAATCGGATGACGAAGCAGAGATCGTAGACGAGAATCCCAAAGAAACAGATGACCTCATAGAAGTGAACGAAGATCAAGTCACAACAGAAGAGAGTCAGATCATGAAAAAGGTTGTCGGAAACTTATCCCATGCTACCAACTACGTATACGACACTAAAGGCTTTAAATGGTGCGAACTGACTGTTATGTTCCCTATCGCGTTCCTTAGAGTCGATCTCTCGCAAGCTTTACGCGACGCCGCAGCGAGGTCTGTGATTCACGAGGTAAAGAACATCAAACGCGCGATCACAAATAAAGAGAAAGATGTTTTGTATATCAAAACTGAAGGCATCAACATTATCCAAATGTTCAAGTACAACAATTTATTGGATTTGAATAAGTTATACAGCAACGATATCCACGCGATCGCCGACACGTACGGGATAGAAGCAGCTAATAAAGTTATCATAAAGGAGATACAGAATGTGTTCAACGTTTACGGAATTACTGTGGATCCCCGACATTTGTCGTTAATAGCGGATTACATGACTTACAATGGCGTATTCGAGCCCATGAGCCGTAAAGGTATGGAGGCGTCGACGTCACCGTTGCAGCAGATGTCGTTCGAGTCGTCTCTTATTTTCCTGAAGGAAGCTGTGCTTAATTCGAAGAAGGACTACATTCGCTCGGCATCAAGTTGTCTGATGCTCGGCCAGCCCTGCAGGAGTGGCACTGGTGCATTCAGTGTGGCACATTACAGCAAAGTTGTGAGTTAAGTGGCATTAACGATTATAATTTTTTAATTAATTTTTCACATGTACTAAAGAAATCATAATTATGTCTTATTTTGTACTGTATCATTATTAAGTAATAAACGTGTTAAATAAATTGTTCTGTATTTAATATTAAACCACATAATAACGCAATAGACCCATTTTATGAGAAATTAATAGTACTATTAGTAATAGTAAATTGTCAACCCCAATCAAAGGCAAATTAACATTTTTATATTTGAAGTCTAAATTTGATCATTTGGTGGTGATTTAAAAAAAATGTTAATTTAGGACTTAAAAGAAGATTTGGTATGCTAACGAAAAAATAAAACAAACGCATTTTTCTTCATGAATTTGTATTACAATTAGAGCTTATACAAAAACAAGTTCTAAAAAAGATTTCATCATCGGCATTACATTGATGTGTTCAACACATTGAAACTTTGTACTTCCTACCGAGAAGGCACATTTTTACATTGTCACAGACAAAAATATGGTAATGGTTACACCCTTCCTGCTAGGTAAGATATAAGCATAAAATAGTTCATTAATTTATTCGAAGCGCAATATCTACCTAAATCCACAAAAAAAAAGATAAAAGATTGAAAGTGTTTCATCCGATGTGGATTGTGCGCAATATGGATTTATAATGATTACCGTATAGAGTTGTAGGTATAAATTAAATTGAAAATATATTAAAAATGTCTTTGCTTTGAACTAAACTACTTGAACTATGGTTCTTAGATAAAATTGTAGTACGGTATCTTTTAATATAGGGCACGCCCATAACTTCTAATATTAATAAGGGATGTGGCTGGAAAATCATGGCAACACTTAAAATATTTTATCTGTGGCGTTTACTATAACCTAATAGCTTAATAATATTAATAACAGAATGATCACATTAGCTCTGCCACGCGACTACTGCCGCGTGTACTGTATACATCTAAATCCATAAATAATTATAAACTACGATAAATCTTAACTAATTCAACAACATTCGCTTCGAGCGAACAGTTTGGGGTACAAAAGGAATTCACAACTTTTGGCACTAACTCAAAGCATAGACTAAAATAGCGCATCGTCAAGGTTTAAAATTCCAATATAATAAAATTGTGTATCAGACATATTTTTTTATAAATTAACCAGAATAAAAGTTGAGGAGTCAAAGTATTAAATTTATTGTATAATATTAAAAATACTTTAGTCTATGACATAGATTAGTGATTAAATCTTATAGTAACAGTATTCAAGATGGTCTTATTCGAGGAATAGCAATGACACAATTATTAACTTATAATGCGAGGAGGTGTCACTGGACGGTAACTTTTTTCTGTAAAATCTTGGACCCAACAACATTAACAACTTTCACACATCTCTGTTACACAATCAAGCGTTAACATTATAATAAACAATACTTGTATGGTACTTATAAATAAGTGTGTAATAAATATCGTTTGAAAAATTGATTCGATACGAGTTCCGACCCACCTACATAAGATTTGATCACAGCCTTATTGATGTGCGCTTCTTATGCATTCTTTAAATTACAAATATACAGTCACATGGTATGAAGACTGCAAACAGGAAACTATAATTATAATGAAAGGATTGTTACGCCAAAAATATTAAATTAAGGTACAGAAATAATATCGGTTAAATTTAGAATAAAAAGTAGTACCGTCAAACAGTCTCCATGATTCTCCGGAACTCGTATCAAATTGAGCTCAGCAAATAGTTTCGTCCCCTCGTAAAACTTTAAAATACCGACATTTCCGCCTTCAGTTTGGAACTTGGGATGTGGACACCAATCCCAATTAATTAAAAAATGTGATTGGTAGGTAATTCCACAAATCTCTATTAAAAACCTCAACTTATGTTTAAAAATTGGTGCAAATGCGCGAAAACAATAATAATAATTACTGTCATTTGATTGGAAATATTGACTGGTTACTGGAAGATCGAGTAAGTCGGATAAGACCCCAGCTTATGACGTCATTTGCGCTTTCAAAAAAGCATTTCAATTGACTCCCGAGTCCACATCCCTATTGTCTGTCAACTTGACATTTCCCCCATTTGAATTTGGAACACCAATTGTAAATTCGCGCTAATTCGCCGAGCTCTTTCAATTTTCCGTGTTGTTATTGCGCCGTCTCCGCTTGGCTCTGATTCTTCGCGGCTTTCCTCTCTTGCTTGATGGCTTTCTTATCCGCGGCCTTCTTCGCCAGGGCCTCGTCCTCGGCGGGATTGTCCCACTCTTGCCGCCTGCCCGAACCGAACACGTTGTAGAATGTCGCGCAGAAAATATACACTCCGCCGGCGATGTAGAACACTTTCCTCCATTGGGCTTGGGTGGGCTGGAATAAAAAAGTTTTCATGTAAAAAACTATGTTTCTTATTTCTACAGTTAGGTATTAGGAGTTGTTCAATTAAATTGGTGACGTCATAAATTCTTAGCTGACCACTGTGTGGAACAAATTCCTGGGCTCTTTCGTTGGTAGGTTTATTGCTATTCCGATTGTAAGGGAAAGATTGCAATCATTTTTAGTAACCCATTAGTGACCCGCTACAGGACCGGGTCTCCTCTCACAGTAATGGGAGAACTCTGAACACATGCAGGTGGCCTCACGATGTAACGCGCATCACTTTAAAAAAAACATTGGTGCATGTCACTGTGATGACAACCCGGACCCCTCGAGTAAAAAGCTTAATGCTTAACTACTGGGCTATCACCACTTCCATTGCAGCCATTAAACCGTGACAATCTGAAAACCACTTATTAGTCTGTGTGGGATACTCTCTACTCTCTAGAATAATCTCCACCAATTTAAATTGGAGCTGCTTCGAAGTATGCTTGTGACATCCAATACCAGGATGTTACACGGTGGATGTACAGGGGCATGTCGTGTCTTACCCGTGATAAAAAGTAATGAAAAGTCTTAAAAGTCAAATATCGTGACAATCTATTGTGTGCCTTATAGATTAATTTTTTAATTTGCATACCTGAAAAGGTGAATATGGATTGATCAAAATGCCCTGTAAAACCAATAACTAACCCATATTCGTGCAAATAAATGATTTTGATTTTTATTTTTAGATATTTAAGATTGCTTGTCCTGCCGAGTTCATGAAATGACGTACGGTTTGGGGTCACACGATATCGGCACGAAATCTTTTGGGACTTAGTGAATCAGGGCCCACCCTGCTCACAGTACTTACCCTGCCCTCAATGATGTAGCCAGCTACAATAGGTGCCAGTAGACCGGTCAAGTTGGCGAGGCAGTTGGTGAACGCCATCAGAATACCGGCGAAACGAGGCGAGATGTCCAGGTGGTTCACCTGTAATAGGATTAATGGGAATTTAAACAAAAATAAGAAAAACGAAAAAGGCTAGTGATGCAATAACAGAACACGGAAGCCACAGCATTGGTCTTCGTAGCTATGTATTGATGCTAAATTAATTTTTAACAAAATTGAATAGACTTGGTGATGTTTAGAAATGAATTCTATTGTTTTTTCATTTTTTTCTTCATAAAGCAATGAATAGATAGTGTGTTTTTACAGTCAACAACCCAGCCTAGAATTTAATGACCCAAATTTATCGATATGCGGCTACCATTCATCATCTATCTAAGACCTTATGCGCTGTTAGAACATAGTAGAACACCATATACATAGATAGCTATATTATTATGTAGCTTGAAAGCAATCAAATGAAGCTTACCTTGAAACCAGAGTAGATACCGCCGTTAAGACCGACGCCCACGGCAAGGATGGCGACAGTAGCTGCAGGGTTGCAGCCGGTATTCGCCGCAATAAACAAACCGACGGCGGGACCGTATTCACCTGGAATACGACAGGATGTTATCAAGAGCCGTTTGTAAACCATGTTACCTATTGCTGTCCGTCGCCTCTCTCACGTCAGGATGCAGGCGTGTCTACAGTCTACCACGCAGGCCTATTGCTGATTATGCCGTATAAAGAGTACTTACCATTTAGGGGAATCTACTTTTATCAGTCCATCTTGGATTAAATTAGTGGCGATTAATTTTGACTATTTGTACACAAAACTAATAAAAATTGCTGGATTTGATACACAAAGCCAAATGGAGCAGTGACATTGGCATGCCAAGGTCTAAAGTCGAATGGCGAATTTCATTTAATACTTTTTAAGGCTTTTTTTACAATTAAGTAAAGAGTGAACTACCATGAAGACAAGTCACAAAAGTCAATTCACTTGGATCAGACCAACCTTAAAGGTGACAGATATTTACAATAACTAGCAATTTGCAAAGGGGTTACCAGTAATGATTGAGATTCTTGTATCCCCTTGAGTCCCAACAAACCTTTGGCGCTAAGTTAAAATCCTCGTGTATAGTAACCGTCATGAGTCGTGAGCACAGATTATCAGTGGTAGGGATATTGTATGCTTTCGGCCAATGTACAGCCGCCGAAAAACGCGCTGGACCAATAGACGATGCACACTGACGAACTGACGACTGTCGAACCAATCGTGTGTACCGCAGCGCAGTCAATGTCAAATGAAAGTTCCAATGAATGAAAACGACCAATGAAAGTTCTGCTCACCACTCGTCACGGCAACTATATACGTGGGCATTAAGTTTAAATTGTTCTATCACGATAACTGAGGTGTATGCTTGTACCTTCGTTCAGTTTGTTGATTCAAAACTCACCGATACTGTTAATGATCTTTCTGACTTGCGTGTGGTTGAATCTCCCGCTCGACAGCATCCAGTCGGCGACCACCGAGATGAACATCGAGAACAGCCACATGCACAGGTAGGGGAGTGCTGATACGAAGCCGTTCTGGAACAAAAGGATACCAAAAAATTAACGAAATTTCGAAATACCTAATATTAAAAAAAAAACTAAAAAAAAGCGCTTTTATAAAATCCAAAAAAACGCGCTTTTATAAAATCCAAAATAAAAATAAACTAAAATTAAGAAGAGAGTAAATAAGAAAAATCTATTGCATAGCGAAAACTAAACACTAGGTCCGCAAGCCGGTTTGCTACTCATAAACGAAAAAAATACATAAATTGAATTTTTTTTGCGTTTTCGAAATTAAAACAGTTTTCACAATAAAAATGTTCTCATAAATTTGAAGTCCACCAATCCTATTAGACCAGCGTGGTAGACTAAGGCCTTCATCCTTCTCAGTGTGGGAGACGGCCCTGCAATCATTAATGGATTACAGACAGCTTCAATATCACTAAAACCAGACAAAACTTCCACGTCTTTTGATCGTTCCATCCGCCATCCGTTATCGCATAAATGAGACCGGTCTCGTCTCAGAAGTCCAATTGATTCAATAAGCGTTCGGCCGCGCGATGTGATTCAGCGGTCAATTGGTTCAAACCGCCTCTTGACCCCTTCGCAGTTAGCATGATTGATGGTGCTCGACTGAGCTATAGGTATTTAGATCTATATCTGTGGCTATATGTATAATGCCACGAGTAAGGGTTGCACCCTATTTGTTGTCGCGAAAACGTTGAGTCATAAACATAACATGGCATGCTATGGAACGGTTACCTAAGGATGATCAATTATATTGATTTATTAGTAGTAGGTGCTATATAGGCTGCGGGAAACAGATTCAAAGGGCCCAGGACCGGGCGGAGAAGAGAGGTGGCGTCGATTAAGGGAGGCCATGTCCAGCTGTGGACTATAAAGGGCTAAAAGGAACGAAGGAAGAATGTTAAATGAATGTAGGAAATATTCCTATACGATTTTTTAAAATTTCTTTCACGAATATCTAATTAGTGTCTATCTACAGACCATAGAAAGGCTATTTGTTCCACGCGATGACGCGCGGATATCTAATAAAAAGTGACATTATTAAAGCAATACCTCTTTAGCGAAATATAAAATCTGAATTTATACTTTTTCTACATAGGTACCTACTGATATGTCTTATTTCAGTATGCTTCATTGCGGACCGATATTTGTCGAGAAATGAGGGATCACTCCGCCAGCTTGCGCGATCAGCTTTAAATAGGCTGAAATTGGCGGCCAATTTGCCATTTCGTAAAAATAAACCGTATCAGTTTATATGCAAGGCGAATTTGACGCAAGTGTGACGTCAAACACGCTATGTATGAAGTTAATTTAGTACGTACCTACGCGTAGCGACTGCACTTTTCTTTGAATATACGTAAGTTATATTGTAATGATTGATTCGATTAAAATGTGGTATACTTATGTTTATGGGTAGAGTTACCTAACTTTGATAATGTTAACGTTATTACTCCATAGTTAATTTAAATCGTATGATAGGTACGAAAAACATAAATGTTGTATGATACGAATACATTGCACGCATTACGCGAACATAGCTCAAACTAGTAGTATCCTAATAGCGTATTTATTTATTTATTAAGGTCACCAAAATTCAGTTCACTAAATCATGATAATAAAAATACAAAAAATAAGAGTAATTAAAGCTAAATTATTATTAATAATTATATTATTTGTTTTATTTAAACTAATAGGCGATTAACACACTGCCCCGCATCACGCAGCGTACCGCGGGAATGCGTGATCTAGCGTTGGATGTAAGCATTTCCATTTGTATAAAAAACACGCACAGTCCAACACACAGAACACGCATCTACATGTACGCGCGTGGACGCGTTTTCTATACAAATGGACGCGCACCCTCACTACGCTCCGTGAGGCGGGGCAGTGCTTTAATCGCTTTGAATAAGTACTCACATCTTTGATGGAGAAATGCAACACTTGTCTCATGAAGGTGGGCAGCTCGGTCATGAGGGTCTCGTAGCCGTAGTTCTGGCCCATGTGCGCCAGCATGATCGCCCAGAACGGCATCGACATCAGGATCTTCGTCCAGGGGATGGGTGGAGACTGCACACAAACACAATCATGATCAAAAGTGGTCAAATTGAACCAGGATTATTTGGACGACACGCATTTGGAAAGCAATAAATGTCATCTAAGGCTCGGCGCAAACGGCCACCGGTGGCCAGCGACAGCGACCAAATTTTAATATTTTGGCGACTGTGTCTGATGTCACAGCGTGTCCAGCACGTAACGTGACAACCGAGGTGCTCTGTTCGCGCACTGAAGGTGTGAATACACCCACAGATACCTATTTTGTGAAAGAATATTTTTCTGTTTGCCACGTTAAGTGCTTGACACGCCAACTGGCAGATGTGAATCCTTATCCTTACTTAATATTATAAAATTAAATGTCAATGTTCGTTTGTTTGTTACGCTTTCACGCGAAATCTACTCAACCGATGATCATGAAACTTTGTAAGTACACATGTTCTCGGAGGTATTAGAAGTAACATATGATACCTACTTTTTATTAAAAAAAAATTTTTTTTACGAAAAATAAAAAAAATGTTTGTCAAAAAATCTCAAAATCTAGCCACTTCAACGCCATCTAGCATGCGAGCGAAGCCGCGGGTGAAAGCTAGAAGACCATAAACCATTAAATCTACTTACACTGGACCCAGCGGCGCCCCACAGCGAGCTCAGGATGTACTTCTTCTCGTTCTCCTTGATACTGGGACACGTCTCCGGGTCTTCGGACACGAAGAACAGGAACGCCAGACACCACACGGTGCCGATGAGACCGAACACGTAGAATATGGACGGCCAGCCGCCCGCGAACCCGTACGCCGACAGTAGACCGGAGAGCGGCATGGAGATGACTGTGCCGAATTGGGCGCCTGGAACGAAAAATATCGTGTACGAATAAATAATGCGTAATCATAGTCGGGCTATGATTCCCTGTGTCGTTGGTGCCATGGACATACACAGACCCGAGAATATTGCGTGTGTTTATCTTGTTGATTAACTATTAAACTGCTATTAAACTGCTAAACTATCATAACTTATTTTGTCATAATTAAAATATAACATTAGGTTAGCTATTTGAGACATAATTATTATATGCCCGCATAGGGTAGACTGTTCTTAACTTATTATAATTTTGTAACATCTTACTTATTTTTTTCTTTCCTTTCCTTTTCTATTAACTGTGCTGAGGTCCAAATTTTACCACCCTATAGGCTCATTTTAGTTGGCAAATTTTAAAGACCTTTTTTGAAATCAAATGATCATCCTCCATCAAAATTTACAAACATACAACTTTATCCCTTTGTTGCATTGCTAATTACAAAATAATTATCATTTTTCGAAGTAGGATCCTCTGCAAGGCTAGACGATCATGTCATATTGATTGTTAGTATAAATGCCAGATATTTAGAAAACATCAATAGCGTGATTCATGATACAGGTGGTGCCATCTATTGCCTACGATCGAAACCGCCACCAATTTCTGTATAGTGATCACCAGCCGTCAGTGTGATTTCTCCAGATAAACCCAAGAACTGTCACAGTGCTAGCCTTCTAAGTCAGTCAGTAGAATAGGTATTTGTTTGAACCTGAATTATTAATTTGAACTATTTCTGGTTAATAGCAGAAATAGCCCGATAAGGTAAGTGGTCAGCAACATCAGAAAAAAACAGTTTGAAAAACGTTTGAGATATTTACCTGCATAAACAGCTGCCCCCATTCGACTCCTCTCGTTGGGCGGGATCCATTTGGCCAACATCGCATGAGAACACGGAACTATGGGACCCTGGGAACAGAAAACACATTTCAAAACTTATTTTCACACACAACAACACCTTAAACCGCACAGAAAAGGCAAAATTTAAAAAATAGAACATCTTTAACAGTCAACTTGACTAATAAGGATGTTCTAATAATAATAGACAAACTGTACATTGAAGAATATTCAATTCGTCTACACTGCTCAGAGCTAGGCCTTCTGAATTCAACGGTACCCGCTGGTTTTTCAAGCCATCGGTCCATCAGATCAGAGGTCGACCTGAAATCCGTTTATGAAGACGTGTACGCCATTCTTTCCCTTCAGTTCGCCAGCCCATTTGATGATGTAACCAGCCTATTGCCACTTTATTTACTAACATTGACAGCTAAGTTTCTTACTTTCATTCGTCTGTTACTTAACATCACTATACTTCTTTTATCATCTTTAAACATAATCACAGACGCAAAAAACACAGCCGTTTAAGTTATCTGGTATTTCGAAATGTCTTATCGAAATCATAAAGGAAATGCAGTACTAACTTCGCCCAGGCCTTGGATGAATCTCACGAGGATGAGCCACTCGTAGCCAGCCTCGGCGGCGACGGGGACCAGCAGCCCGAACAACGAGTTGATCAACATGCCGACGCCTAAGAACAGCCGGGCGCCAAACCTGTGGAGCAACGATCAATATACTAATCTACACATCAAATCATACGGCTGCAACTCTTATGGCCCACTGGCAGAAGGTATAGAAGAGTTGCAAGAATACCATAAGGCTTCTAGGTCCTATCAAGTTTTATTCCGCTACTAACACGTGTGTGACGCGGTTTCACCATTGTCATTTGTATCAGCATCTATATCAGTGACGTAGATAACAGACCACCATAAATAATGGTACCTGACAGTGTGCATATCGCGGTGATAACTGCACCATAGCACCCATTGTGTGATACAATATAGGTATTTCTGAACTGCTACACGATTTATGATAACGATCGATCCTGAGAAGTAAATTAGATTAATTTATGACACGTTGTTAGTTAACCAGCGGTTTAGTTTAGCCAATGGTGGTGATAGCATTATTTCTATTCGGTCTTTTTCTCGAAAGGTCCTTGATTATAAATCCCATGGCTACACCGATAACTTCTAAGATTCGAGCGTCCTAAAATGTCACTGGGAAGGTGAAGGAAAACGTCGTGATGCCTTCCATTTGCAGATTGTAGATAGTGTATTTTTCTTTTCTTTTCTTTATTGTTCTTTTTTTTTCTTACCTTTTAGACAAGATACCGAAGGGTATTTGCGTGATGACGTATCCGTAGAAGAAGGAAGACAAGATGTAGCCTTGCAGCGTCGAGGTCCAAACGAAAGATCCATCCTGGGTCGACGCCACCTAAAAATATAAACAAAATCATTACTCACTCGTCTCTTTGTGGACACGAAACTGCATGTCACGAGTATCTTCAAGTATGTCTGAATCTCATAAGTCAAAGTTTGACTTATGAGATACACGATATGGTTTAGTCATAAAATCTCTGCTCAGAATATAATATACGAGTAGAATGCAGTGCACGCATGCAGTGAAGTGTTCCCATTTCGGAGATATTTTTCAAAAGACAGTATTTTGGTGAAAACAAAATAAAATCTATGTAAGTACTTAAATCCTGGAGAAATACACATATACGACGTGCCTTCAAGATCGGGTTGGTAATTGGTTGTTTTTTGGCACTCTTGTCTGCCATCAAGTTAACCAGAAAAGAACGTCAGTATCAATACTACGTTCCCCAAAAAGACTGTCCCAAAATCGCTGCAAATTACTTTTGCTTCTAAATTAGAAACTCCATAAATACTCACACTAGTTTGGTTGCTGTCGACGTTCCCGCATTCAGTGTCCACTGCCTCCTTGTCGACTGGCAGCGCGGTGTGGTTCACCATCGCCACGATGGCCACTGACATGTTCGTCCTCATGATGTAAGCGTTCGCCATCCCGAGGAACAGCATAAACGTCACCCAGTGACGTCTGCCGAGGCCTCCTGTGGAAGATACAAAAGGTTTTATGATCTCTTGTTCAATGACGACGAAAATTTTGATAGAGCGTTTTTCCGAAAATTTCACCAGACTTTAATATCCCACATTCTAGTATTGGAAATAAGAAGTAGAACTTTTATGTGGACGGGGCAGACCATAGAAAAAAGGACATAGATTCTGCTCAACTGAGCGCATATTAGCTCATTCCATCACTCTCATCCCGACTGTGAGTGAGAGTGATATTGAATTTGAGTCGTGAACACCGCTAGCTAGCTAGGTACAATAGATTAGAAACAAAATTATAATGCGGATTAGTTTAGGTTACTTCTGTAGCCCAAAAACCCTCGAGAGATCTTTAGATCATGTTTCTGAGACAAGTTTTCGGTTCCGAGACTTGATTTGGAACTGAGAATTTCGAATACCGAAATAGCAAATTACGTGACGGTTTTAGTCTATTTTTAGCTGTTTTTTATGGTGTAATTCCATCACTTTCCGTGTTAGACAGCGGCAGTGGTGTCTCTTGGCAGTCCAGTCGGCTGTGGCCGCCAAAATGTCGTTTACACTATCAGTTAAGCGTGTTTATTTACAGGGTTTTTATTTGTATAAATAGCTTTCATTTAAGCTAGCATATTTGGAAATGATTAAAAAGTTTTTTTTTCGTATATTTCTTTGAGACTGGTTTTAATTTACGGCATCGGCGCAGTCTCCGACGGACCAGTGGTGAATTGCTGTTTAATATTTTTAGTTCCTTTTTTCTTTTTCACCGTTTCACAATGGAGCACTATTACCTATGGAGCGCGAAAAGATTAGGTACCTACGCGAATTTTGAAAAACTTTGTACAGTTTTCTTCAGGTAAAATTGCTTGGCTCGAATCGTAGGAAAAAATGCTTGGCTCGTATCGTAGCGGATGAGGTCAGTAATATGGATAAAAACGAGACCCGGTTTGATTTCAAAGGCTACGCGCAGGGCATTGGTCTAATCAAATAAATTACATATATAGGAATAATATAGGAAGACTATAGAAAACTATACGACCAATGTAGTTATCTATCATAAACTTTAGTGCTTTTTTGATGGAAAACATCGTAAAAATAATAGCTTGCCTCTTTTATTTCGGTATAAATGATACATCCAAACTTTTATTACATACAAAGCAGGTACAAAAGCTATCAAGAAACTACATAAAGCTTGTTCTTTTGCCTACATTATAATGGGAGAGAATCTGAGATTGAACCACCCTTTAGCGCATAATCTTGAAACTAATTTGAAAAATAAAAGATATTCGAAAAACAAGCAACAAATAAAAGGTAAAAAGATTGTGTTTTCTTGGTGATTTGGATGACAATTCAATTAAAACACAATTGAGTTTCTCTGTAAGAAAAGAAACGACATTTAAAGCATTAAATAATTTTGAATCGGTCTTTACGCTGTTCAGAACCCCGTTAAAATATTAGGCAGCCTTAGGCGGTCTCGTTTCTAAATAAGTAACTACAATGCGAAAAATTCAATGGAAAAAGCAACAAGTACATGCCTTGAATTCTCAGAAGATATCCTACAAGTTTCGATTCGTATCGGCCACACTTGTAATGCTTCGGTCAATGCAACACTTTGTAGGTGATGTAGTAGGAGGATTTATTGAGCTCTCATTCGTTTGAATAGAAGATGCATTTGGCTTAACAGTCTTTCAAGTCAACGGTCATTATTTATTCTGTGACTTGACCATCTTAACCTACTGGTGATTAGATTTAATATCTTAATGTAGATACGAAAATTAAATGATGTTGTCGTACGAGAAACTTTTATTTGTGACAAAGCAAGGATACTAGACTAGTGAATTTGCGATCAAGTTGAAAATTCGTGTAGGTTGTTTTAAAGTTTTAAACCCCACATTAAATTGTCCACAGATAAATCAGTATTGAAAAGTCCACCAATCCGCATTAGGCCAACATGGTGGACTAAGGCCTACAACCATCTCATTATGGGAGGAGACCCCATCCTGCATTGGGTCATTAATGGGTTACAGACATGTAACGAAAAGGATTGGCTGCATAGGTAATTTGTCTTTGAAGGATTACGCACGTTTTCTTACGTAACGCACGCATGGGTATCGCCCTATGGTATCGCCCTTCGAGTATTACTTGACGTTTATTGTTGCTTAGTAAATGTTTGATCGAAACAAGCACCAGACCGAGGTTATTCATTAAGGTTTTATAAGGACGCGTAAAAATGATCGCTTCCAATAAATGCGTCACACACATAAATCATCGCGAGATATAAATCCATCAGAATATCTTATAATGTCATGCTTACTAATTTTGTACATGTTAAATTTATTAATACATCCGTAAATCCGTCAGATGTTTTGCGAATCTCTAAATACTTTGTTTACTTATTTTTATTTTGGAAACGAAACAAGTTGCGGTACTGACGCAAGACACGCCCACTTATCCTAACGCCTTGTCATAATAATTGAGTGTGGCAATACAACGTAAATTTTGTTGTCTGTCCGACCAACAAACACAACAAAATTAAAGACAGCTCTTTGTATGGAGCTGTCCTTACTTACAAATCCCAGGGACAAATGGCCTAAATGACATTGTCGTACGACCGTTGCATGCAACCGATTTTGTCGTCAACCGTCTCGTCAAAGGACAAGGGGCAATAATACCTAACAGAAAGGTTACTTAAGGTGTAAATGGACAGACTGCATTTTAGTGTTTCTTTCAAATGAAATCAGACTGTTGCTTGCAGACAGATTGTTGCTTTTTGTTGCAGTCAGACTGAAATTCAATTGTATAGTTGGGCCATTTTTAATAATTGTTAATATAAATATTTTTCATAAGTAATAAATTAAGGTTTTGGGTGCATACTCCAAATATAAAAAATACCCTTTTTTTAATAAATTTAATAAAGTGCCTAATAAAAAGTATTATTCCAATTGGAGTTAATGTGTAGTTTTAACTGTTCAACACTGCCATTGGATTGCTGGTTGGCTCGCAGTTTGCAGTGGTGTCAACTGCATCTGAACTAGAATTTTGCAGTTAGTATGCAGTCCCTTTGTATTGCTTCTATGTTTTGTGGTAGCTATAGCAAGAAGTTATATTTCTACTATAATAGCCAATAGCTATTTATAGCTTCGACGAATAAAATCTTCCGGTCCTAACAACGTGATGTAGTCGATGAAGATCTCACACAGATGAATGATAATGAGAGGAAACGGGTAGTTATTGTGAGGACGACGTTGATTCCTATTGTACGGTCAATGTTAATAAACCAGGTATGTACCATACACGTTCCTATTCATTTTTTTTAATAACTCTTCCCATTTATTGCACCATATTCTCGATGTTGGATGCCATGGAAACATTCGAGACTAAAACGCATACACCCTGGCAGAAACAAAAAACTCAAAGTTCTCATGTATCGCCTGTCTGTCGCCTGTGAAAGACCATAAAAGTTTGTGATCCCAATAGGCAACAAATTTTGGGCAACAGACAAAGTCCAGTAGTTATCAGTAAAACACTGCCAAAATTTTTCGTGGAATACAACCAACAATCGATGATAGATGAATAAACCATACGTGAGCAGATTATCGAATCAATGCTAGGAAAAAAAGAACAAATAATCGGAATGAATAGATGTAATATCGATAACAATGGCTATTATTCATCTATAGTTAACTGTTATAAGAGTGTCTATACATGACCGCCCAGCGAAAAAAATTTAGAAGTAAAATAAATATAATTACTCCAAAAATTTGGTGTTTCGCTTATAATACGAATATACAAATATGGATTAGCCTACTAGCCTAGTATTAAAGTAGGTAAAAGTATTCCTTCTAAATTTACAAGTTCTATCAAGGGGCTATGCATATACAGTATTATTTTTTAAATTGAACGATTGTGTGCGACCAGCTGAACTCATATTTTTCTACGAATGGCTGAGTCAGTGCTTAGTGGCAACATTCGGATCTATAGCACCGGTAATCGCATAAACAAGCGAATTAAAGCGACAAAACAAAGTAGAGTACCTACGAGTTCTTGATAAGCACAATGTAATCTGCTATTTGGTTCTGTAGGTACGTTAAAATTTGATCCCACTTATATTACGTACAAATGCGAAAGTCTGCAAAAATAGATGTAAGTATGGATGGTTTACTCTTTATAATAACAGTTAATACAGATCTGGATGAAATTTTGTACACGGATATTTTATAATTCTGGGTAAGCCTATTAATGCAGGGTGTACGAGTACTCGTATTTGTCTCAATCTGGACCAGCTTTTAATCCGCAGTCAAGGACAAAAACTACGATATTACTTATTGCATTCATTTGAAAAAGTTTTTACTTGTATTTCAAATAGCGTATTATACATAGAATTGACAAAATTAACTATCGTTTCAAACTCTCCCATCTCCGTGGAATTAAATTATGGTCGAATCCTTCTTAGAAACGGTGTTCACTTCACGGTGTTTACGAAACTTTTAGCTCCTAATATCCATTAATTACAGCTGACTGAGCTAATTAAGATTACACAAACATACTACCCACTAAGTTATACGAATACTACCCACTCGGTGGTCTAAGTTTATGGACTACCATGATGGAACAGGCGCTTATAATGCCCGTCAATAAAATTTACAACTGACTCCAATCTACGTAAGTATGATAAACCAACAAACTCACTAAAACTAACTCGCTATAACTCTTTCGGCGGTCTCCATATGTGGAATTCCATGATCTCCAGTAGAACAGGCACATACACGGAACCCTTCTGTGTGCAGACAGTGTGACATAACACAAAGACATGACGGCCTTCATAGGCAGACAGAGTCGATCCGTTTGTTCCCCAGTTTCCTGACAACTTTTTGTCGAATGAATTAATAATTGTTTCGGATGAAAAAGTTATTTAGCTGAAGCGGTGGGATTGTTTTTGCCTCGACCTAGGAAAGTTCTACAATTTCTCATCATTTGGTAGAATAGCTAAGGAACGAATTACAGTTATCTCTTCTGTTTTTTCTGTAGAAACAAGAGTTTTCCTATTCTTTCAAACCCTTCTGTTTTTTCTGTAGAAACAAGAGTTTTCCTATTCTTTCAAACCTTAGACATGTCTTAAACAGGTAGCTAGCCCGTATGTCCCCCAAATCACAGTGAAAAAGCGTATTAGTATGTTACAAAAAGTATCCAATGATTATAATCCGAAACTTAAATTTAAAAGTACCACAAATCAACGCTCTACTCTTTGAAGGAGAGCTAATCAAAAGGGAAAAAACTTGTTAAGTTAAACATAAAACATGCTCTATGACTCTTCTTGTTGTAGGTAGAAGCCAGACTCTCTGGGGAGAGACCCCTCTTTTTTATAGATGGTAGAGCCATCGAACCTCATCTTCATCATGTTTAGTGATTCGGTTGGGATGTGTGGTTGCCAGAGATATTATATTTGAGGCAAACATCTTAGTCCTCATAGCCGTACGTGGGTGAGTAGCAGCACACTAGGGTTGGTGAGGAAGTAGTTCTGAGGATGAGGAAGAGGAAGTATCAAGCACATAGTAAGAGGATGAGGATTTATTGATGAAAAAGAGGAAGAGGAAGAGGAACGGTTTGAGTAAGGGAAAAAGAGTAAAAATCCTAGTGATTCCCTTTGACGTGTGAACCATGGACACACAAAATTCCTCATAAATTCCTCTTAATCCAAGAGGTAGCGGAAGAGGATGAGGAATTTTTCACTTTCCCTAGAGGAAACGGAAGAGGATGTGTAAGTACCAGAAAATATGTAACTTCCTCATTAAGAGGAAGAGGAATCCTCATCAACACTACAACACACCTACCGTACGTAGTAATCGTACCTCAGGTACGGTTACGATGTTCTATTTGAGGTTGGACCCAGGTGTCCGGCTGCAGTTACCAACATAATCATTTGCTGTTATATACCAAGAAGCATGAATACTTGACGCACATAGCTCGAATGCCTTCAACATCGAAAGTGTTCGAATAAATATTGGCAAGGTGCCGGAAGTAATATAATATTGGAAATATCATACATATACATAGATCTATCTTTCACCAGTACCGACTCAGTTCGACGAGTTTAAAACGTGCTGAATTCTAGTCTAATTTTAGTTGGCCCAGCCAGAACTTTCACTGCACACGTAAAACTTCAGAAAAAGTGACCTAGACACTTGGATATCTTCGCCAAATAGAGTTCTGTAGATGGTTATCTAAGGATTATTTTTGTTCCAGTTTCTTCCAAAATATTGCAGCAATGAAGCTAATATTTGCTGACTTTTTTGATAACGAAAACGAGTAACGATACGCGTAACGAGAATGTAGGACGTCCATAATCCCGTGACTTCACAGTGCATATTCCTATTGTTTTTCAAATTTAAATGTGTAGCGAACGAGGATGCTGACCACCGAACGAGGATATTAACGTAACCAGCTTCTAGCATAGAATGATAGAGCAAAATGTAAATTTTCTTTAAACATTTTTGGCACTTACATAGCCTACCCTGAAGCACCATGTTATTTATGTTTTGTGTTTTGTTTGAAGGGGCGGGGTTCCCAATTTTTTTTATTTAAAGCACCCGTTTCAAGTGCTCATAAGTAGCGACGCAACAACATAAAACCTTACACGAACCTTTCTAAGGTTGTACGCTGATAAAAAATAAGGTCCTACAGATACATATAAAAAGATTCAGACTTTTATTTTGCGTCAATAAAGTGTCTCCGCCAACCAGACCTCCACTATCGAAACATGAATGAATATTGTGCTTGAACTAAACCGATATATATAGTAACTTCATCTAACGCATTAGAAACGCATCTATCTACATCCTCAAGCAATGGTTCCAAATTTAAAAGTTAATCCATGAATCCAACAGCTCTACTCGTTCCAAAAAAACTGATTCATGCCATGACTCAGGACTGATTCATGCTATGACAATACAGCTTATTGCCCCTGTGTGCGTAGATTTTCCATCATCCTTTTTTGTGTGCGTGTCTAACGCGAACGGAACGTTATCACTCCTATCTCATTGTCGTACGAATGCAAACAAATTAGCAGCCATAGAGCATGATCAACTTTTATAATGATGAATTTGGTGCGTGATTATGGTTCCGAAAACCCACGCCGACGTGTTGTTTGTATTGTCTACGTCTACGACTTACAGACTTTACAAAGTAAATTTATATAAACAAAGCCACGAAACCTCAACATATTTTTTCCTCGTTGATCTATCTCATGTCTATCTAGATTAGACGCGTGAGAATATGTTGTATACAAATCTAGAAAATGCTTCCGACGTAATAGAAGATCTCATGGCAATAGTTATGCGAGTTTTTCAAAATTTAATGTCACCGGCTGTAACATTAAAGGAGAATGTCGTGTGAGAACCTGAGTTATCCATAAAGTTATCAGCTACCTGTTATAACGGTGAAGAAACACAACGCGAGGAAATCTGCATGCCTGAAAGTTCGTGACGTTCTCAAAGCATGAGTAAGACCCGACACTAAAATAGGTCACTAATGGTCACAGACAAGTCATGAACTTCAAAAAAGGCGGACAGAAGAGGTCGGAGGTCGGATGAATGAATTTCATTAGCAGTAATGTAATCGCATCAAAGTATAAGTGAGAAATGTAAAAATACGCGTACTAAATCAACTATACTATATATGCTTAGAACACATCGCTGTAAACCGTAAATCAAAACGTAACAAAGTAACACAAATCAAAATTCTATTATTTTAAAGGAGAGCGAATCAAAAGGGAAAAAATTGTGTGTACCCCAAGCTTAAGTTTTAACTTTAATGATGCATATAAATATTGATATAAAATAAAATAGATTGAGGTAAGAACAAGTTTTTTCCCTTTTGATTCGCTCTCCTTCAAAAGTAGAGTTTTGATTTGTGGCACTTTTCGGGTTAAAAGCATTGGAAACTTTTTGTAACAGTACTACTACTAAGTATTCGTACAGTTAACGTGTGTCATTATTATGGGAGAGAGATTTAGATACAGTAGATATAAGTATATCGTCTCATACTAATGACACACATTAACTATACTAACGAATTCTTTGACGATAGTGTTCAAGCTCCAAGGCACAGAACCGCTGTACGTACAATTTGTTTATTGTAATATTCTATACATCAATTCCGTACATGGCGTGAATAGGTTGACAAGTCGAAAATGCAAACTTTTCAGGGCAGCCTTTTAAAGTTTACTTTTTTATTGGTAAATCCATTTTTTTTATTTTTGTTTTTTTTTATTGCATTATATTTTATAAGAATCGACTTTTCAAATTATTACATAGATACATAGATGGATTTACCAATAAAAAAGTAAACTTTAAAAGGCTGCCCTGAAAAGTTTGCTTTTTCGACTTGTCAACCTATTCACGCCATGTACGGAATTATTCTTTACATTTTAACATCCGCTTCTTACAGATACGTATACCTAGTTATTTAATTTTTACTTACGTTTGGGGAAATCTACATTGCAACATCAGCCGCCCAAAATAGCAACTGGATGTTATGAAACGACATTGGATGAAACTACACCACGTAATATGGATAAGATAGGTCTGTCTGAATAACGTTTACGACCTTACCTTCGAAATTCAAGATTTGAGAAACAGATTGTACATAATACTCGTATATAGGTAATTTAAGGCCCGCTTCAAGGTCTAGTGACAAAAAATAAACGGTTTGCTGTCTCAGAAGCCACGATGTAGAGTCATTGGTGCAGATGAAATCTAAATTGGCGGACCCAATTTAGAATGATAAGCAACGGCAAATTCAAATTCAAAATTATTTATTGCCAGAAAATGCAGTACAATTGTTTGGTGTTCTAAATAATAAATACGATCATGCATTCTGCCACATCAGTGGCGTGCATAAAAGGGCTAATTTTGTTAATAAGCATATAGTAAGCTGATGAGACCGGAGTAAGCCTCAAAGGCCACGAACTAAGAAATCATAGGTATAATCTGCTGGATAAAATCCTACTAGCATTATATTAATGTAATAGTTTGTGAGCATGGATGGATGGATCTTTGTCTACTCTTTCACGCAAAAACGGCTGAACAGATTTGTATGAAATTGGAATTGAAATGGATTAACTTATAGGGCACTAATCTCTCTGGAGCAAGTTCCAAAATCCACACGGACGAAACCGCGGGTAAAGTCTAGTGACTAATAAATCAGTAATTTGAGTAAAAATAGGTAAGTGAGCCTGTTAGCTTATGAGTGGAACGATATCTAAAAAAGAGACGCAGCAAAACAACAAAAATATGGAGTATCTATGTGACATTTTCTTTGTATTTTGGTGCTGACATTGAAAATTCACGGTATGGCGATCAATTATCGCCCCATAGCAATAAAAATGTATCTTGTTTTTGCCAAGGACTTAGTTATGTAACGTAGGTAACCTATAACACCTATCATATTTTGTCTATCTGGAATATTAAGTAGGTAGCTTTTCAAAATGGCGAGATTTTTTTTATAATTCAATTCGAATTTTGTGCTTGGTTGTTAAAAATTCAAACATCATTCCGTCTCTTTTCATAATTAAACTGGAAAAAAATATAGTTGTAGTAAATTATTCTTTCCTTGATTTCTTCAGTGCCTTGAAAATGAGTACGTTAGATAATGATAAAATATAATATGAAATGAATAAACTAATATTGGGTTATTACTTCTAAGAATATTTTTAATTTCGGAGGTTTTTACATTAGATATAATTCAATTTTATGTAAGCACCTATGTACGAGTACCTACATATAAAATGCTCTCGATAAAAGCAAAGAATATGCGACTACTGGCTGTCTGTAGGCTCTATAATTTGTAACAAAAAGTTCATGAATAAATTCATGCGGACGAAATCTCGGATAAAATGTAATATTTTTTATTGTAATAGTTTAGTCGCTTATTAGGTATTTACTTATCAGGCTTCATCGCTAGACATGTCAAAACTCGTAGGACACGTACACAGAATAGGCACCTACTAATAGGAACAAAATGGATATGAAGAGATTGAATAGGACGAAATAGGTAGGTAGGACGAGGTAGGTTTTTTAAAAAACGGTAGGTAAATAGAAGGGTAGGTGAAGGAAGGTGGTTTTAAATGTGACCAAGTGTGACAAGGACGGGGGAGGGGTTAGAAATCATAATTAACATTCGTGTGACGAAATTAATCGATTTTAGAGAGTTTGGGGTGGTGCAATATGATTGTCTAAATTCGCGTGTAAAGCCAAAAATAAATGTTATATCCTGCATCGATTGTTCTAGTTTTTCCTGTTACAAATGTTTGTGAAGAGCATAATATTAACTTTTAAATTAAATACGTAGGCATAGGTCTATAGGTTAAAATAACAAAGGTGCCTAAAACTCCGGAAAATACTTACTCATATTATAGTGTACCTACCATATTTTTATCATAGCTGTACATATTGATGGTAACTATTAACGCAAACCTACAATATAACCGAATAAGTATGAGATTTCATGATAGCACCTTTTACATGACGTACAAGAGTGTGAAAAATGACGTCACTCACCCTTATAGGCTTTAGGTCTCTGGTCTTCCAAGCCAGGCTGCTCCCACACCAACACGTGAGCGCTTCGAGACTTCGATACCATGGTTACGAATTACGAATGCAAATTGAAAGGAAAGCGCGTAAAGAATTAAAGCTAACACGGAACGCGTAAGTTTACGTTAGTTTACGTAAGTTTACGGTGATCTACGTCACGTTGGTGCGAGTACCGACGTTAAGTAGCGCTGCGGGGTAGTTGGACATGGCGAATTATTGGAGGGTGCAGAGACGAGCGGTAGAAACGGCCGGAGTGGCGGAGTGAGTCGGAGTGACGGAGTTGCTTCGTCTGACGCGCTGTAAATATGTGTGGCGCGGGAGCTGTGCGCGTTATATGTAAATGTGATAGGTAATGGGTAAATGTACGCGTGCGTGGTCAAATATTCGACTACTTACTACTGGACTGACTTTAAAAATTCTTTCACCAATAGAAAGCTATGTTCAATCTGAGTAACATAGGCTATATTAGATTTTCAACAATATTAGGGTTCCCTACGAAAACTTCAATAATGTAACCCAGGGTAAAGAAAAATGACACTTAAAATGCCTTAGATCGCGAACGCTGCGAAAACTATTGAAGATGTAACAAAATGATGTAGGTATTACACTTTTGTAGAACATAATAATATTATTTATTAGAAGTACTTAGGATTGACAGTCTAAATTAAGGGCAGGTTCGACTAGTAACTAATAAATTATTTCCACTTTGTTACCCCTATCTCCCGCGCTATGTGGTGCGGGGCGCGCGGCGGAGCACGCGTCGGCGGCGTGCCATGACGTCACCGGTCAAGTTTTTACTCCTTTTTACTGAACGCCTGAAAGCGGCGGAAGCGTTTACCGCTAGCCGCTAGCTCGCCGGCTAGCCACGTGTCTCACGTGACTAGACAGGTGTTTTTATTTATTTGTCGAACAAACGCTGAAAGAGGCCTTTAAAGGTAGCCGTAGACGCGGCAAAATAATTACCTATATCATTTTAAATCAAAGGTAGGTTCGTCAAAAGGCCACAAGTACCGGTTGCCGGCTAGCCACGTGTCTCACGTGACTAGACAGTGGTTTGTTTTTATTTATTTGATGCACGAAAGTTGGAAGAGGCTTCAAAGTTTAACCCTAGACGGTGTGTATATGACGTGATAAATATTTAATTTCAAATTAAAAGTACCTAGATAGGCAGACCTAGCAGTGAGCTCGCCAGCTTGCCACATTATCCAGCATCACCTGACCAGAGAGTGACATGTTTTTATTTTATGTAATTGCTTGCTCTGTGGAGTCGTGAAGTCGATGCGTTAGTTTTGTTCAGAATCTCAGCGCTAGTCTTTTGTAAGGACTTATTGACCCTAGGTATATTACGTCACCTCTACGCCATTTGTATTTGTGCTTATCCATCGAGAGCTTTTTACTTCATAGTTGATGCGTAATATTGACAACTGATAACGAATATAAGGATTTTAGGTCTTTCACACTGATGCATATTATCTTACCTACTAGAATAGTTACGACACGTACGTTAGTAGATGCCTTTACGAAAAGTATCCATATTTTTCTCCATCAAAGTAATGTGATACCCCAGGGTTATTACAGAGTTAGAGTCCGTTTTTTTTCTTGGCATATTTAGTAAACAATCATGGCACTACTTTTTATTGAAAAAAGTTTTAAATTGCTTTATAATAATAAATTATAGTTACCTACTAGGAATTTGTTTCAATATTAAATGAATACTTGTTTTTAAATTTATGCAATTTTAAATCGCCAAATAAATAAAAAGACACGCAAAGATTGTTTACCAAATTTGACATGTGTAAACAATTTTTCTATAGGTACATACATAAGTAATTATGTTTATGTGTCTTTTGTGAAATAGTATAAAATTAATGTTATTATAAATATTTTTATTACCTTCACCTGTATCAATCTAATGAAATCTTAGAACGTGATTTTCACTCACTTCTAGGTATGCGAAAAATTGTTTGCTCACATACAATAATACCTAATAGTTTTGTCGGGTCTCCTCATAATGAGATGGATGAAGGCCTTAGTTCACCAGGCTGGTTAATGCGGGTTGGTGGACTTCACTTGCCTTTCAGACCTTTTCTGTGGACTCTCAGGCATGCAGGTTTTCTTCACCGTCAAAGCAAGTGATACGTACATAACTTTTTAAGTACCTAAATATTCAAACCCGAACCCATCGCGTCACAGATAGAATTCTTAGCCACTGGGCTATCACCGCTTGTAGGTTGCATGTATTACACTACTTTACTTGGACTTATTATGTTTTCTGTGTCTACGTTTAAAATCTATTCCATAAATTCATTCAATGAATCAATAAGTCTAAGTGAAAATAAAAACTAAGTGCCGGCCAATGACCTTTCAAGTTTTTATGCGAGTCGCTAATTCGCAATCATTCTATAATGTACGCTAATAGTAGACGCTAAGTACTAAAATAGTCTGACCGTGTTTGAGTAATGACGTTATGACTAATTGCTCGGCATTGGCCGAAAGTCAATACCGCCTGTGAATACCGGCAAACATAACTAATGTGCTCAATGTTATAATTTTACGCTTGAATCTAACGGTACTGACATAATACGTACTGAATTCTATATACTTCTGATATCATCCAATAAGACAAAAAACAAAACAATAGCCGTAAATAACCTATTCTACTTGAATAGTTGATTTCCATGACGTGTTCAATACCTAGATACCTATAGCTATTGTTAACAGTACAAACTGCAAAGTCCTGTACATGAGTAGTTCAAAGTTCAACATTAACAAAATTTCATTTTACTTTCGAAGCATCTAACGCCATCTAGTTGAGTTTACATTGAACTAAATGTTACAGCGCCATCTCTGACGGATTTGCGGTATTAAATGCACACTACAATTTATGATAAGTTATTTCTATTTTGTAACAGATGGCAGCACTTAAACTATCACAAGCTGTGATTACAGGTTTCACCCCCGAAGCAAAAGAAGGGGTGTTATAAGTTTGACGTGTCTGTCTGTTTGTCTGTCTGTCGGTCGTGGCACCGTAGCTCGCGAAGGGATGAAGCGATTTCAATTTAGTTTTTTTTGTATGAAATGTGAGTTACGGCCGAGTGTTCTTAGACAATGAAAATCGGTTGAGTCGTTTAAAAGTTGTGGGGGGTGAAAGTGGGGAAGAATAACCGAATGTCTGCAAATATAATCGAGTGGAGTCTCAAATGAAAGCGCATCACGTGTACATTACAAAATAATATGTTCAATGAAAATCGGATGAGCCCGGAAAAAACTCTGGGGGTAAAAGTAGGGAAAATAACCAATATCTGCAAATATAATGTGGTGTCGGTGGTTTTTTTAAATTTTAAATTTAATATTATAATTCAATAGTTTAAACTATTACAAGCTGTGATAACAACTTTTTATTCAATTGACTAGCCAGTTTTATCATTTCTCTAAGCAATTGATCGTTCAGTTAGATTTTTTAAATATCTACATTCCACTACCTAATGTGGTTTATATTGTAGGTAAGTACCTACACATACTAACCTACCTACATACTTACCTGTTGTTTTATTGCCGCAATAAAATAATATTTTACTGTCCATTGAATTGAAAAGATAAACACTTCATGATTTTCAATGTTCTACATTTTATTTCCTATATGTGCTTCGAGTTAATGCTAGTGGAGGCGCTACATTTGAAATTTTAATTTCCTGGTATATACAGGTCCTATAGTAATTTGACTCCTAAAAATCACTAATTTTGCAAGGAAGATTTAGGTACTACTTATTATAAAGTAACCCATAAACTTTTTCGTATACGAAAAATTATTTTAAAAAATAAAGTTTTTTCTAAACTGTACACAAACCATTAGCTAGATCTTATCTTTTACCAGTTAAAACTAGCTACATACGGAAGCAAATTAATAAAATCGTAACTAGGACAAAGTTAAATAAATATAATAACCACCTACTTAAGCAGCCTACATAAGAGTAATAAAACTTGCTTCTATAGGTATGTACCTATACCTACAATACAATGTTCAACCGAAATTTTGTCGTAGGTAAGAAATGTAATCTTGTGGTAACTATGAAATTTCGCCAATCGGTATCCTAAATCACGCTATCGAAGTTTTCTAAACTCTTGACATAATTATAGAACTCCGAGCTGGAGCAACCGAAGTCATCCCCTTTTTGTTAAATTTGTGCAAGTATCTTCCAAAACGGGCTACAGGTACTAGTGCCACTTATTGAAACATGTGGTACTATGGTAGTCAGCCAGTAGCCTATTATGTTTTTACTGATTATCTTATATGTTTGATTCTATCTTTTATGTTTTTATGTTGTATGTTTCTTTCTGTGTGTGTGCAATAAAGAGTTATACTACTTCTAGGTACTACTAAACTAGTAGACTATACCTACACGATAACTTTATTCAATGATTCAATCCTATTTTACATTGACTTGCAATTGCAGTTCATTTGCACCAATTTATCCTTGGTACTGTCACAACAAGCTCTTAATTTACAGAAAGAAATCCACAATCCACATGTTTAATGTCAACCCGCTGTCAAACTTGTCATTTTAAGGAGGAAGCTAAAAATAAAGTAAATGTCAGCAATAAAAACAAAAGAGCGCTATCAATGACGAGACTACAGGTGTAAGGTCTCAAGGCCGGTCACGGATAGGGTACATGACACAAAGTGAATGTGATCTGCTTAATATACGCTCTTTACTTCTTGTTTCTTAAATTAGATGAGGCCTACAGTCAAGTCCGTCTAATCCTAGAACGAACGCCCCTCCACCAATTTGTATGGTTTCAACGTGCGGAAAGTTTTATTATTCTATTTATTTTTCTCACTATCAGTCTATTTATCTGACCTCGCAATAGATTACTAAAGGATACAAAATTTTATCCAAATCCATGCCTACAGCTGTTTCGTTCTTTTTAATACAAAACAATCCTTAAGATGTCGAATCCGGCTATGTATTGGGACCGATGGCCATCATTTTGAACACTGAGCAACGGCTAGGAAAATTGATTTTCAAAAATCCAATGATACAGTTTTAGTTTTCGACGTAACAAACAGATTATTCTCTTCAATTGTCAACCTTTACATTTACTAGAGTTGTAGATAATCTATTCTATTATAATTAAAAGGAATAATAAAGCATTAAGTCGTCCTCACGACGCGGAATTGTACAATTTGCATGCAATTTACGCAGGACTGCATGTAGGGTTCCTATGCTGGTTTTATAATTCGGGACATTCGAGAATACGGGTTGAATTTTTCAAGTGTGCGTGGATGGGGAAATCCGAAACTATGAGGAATATCGAAAAATGCTGAAGGGAGCCTGGAAACCGATTTTGATGAGAACTAAAACTGCATTATTGGATTTTTGAAAAATCAATATTCCTAGCAAGTAATCGAAGCCGTTGATTTTGGAAAAAAAACACAAATGGTGGATATGCCAATGGAAGACAGCGGTGCCTCTTTCACGAAGAGCTAATAAAAAAAAACTACTAAGTATTCGTTTTTTAAGGTCTACTGTAGGTTCCGCTTTTTTCGATTCGATTCGATTTTCGATGACTTTAATCTTATTTTGTCTATTGCACCCATGAGATATACTTGGAGATATAATACCTACTCGTATATCGTCGTTGTTATGTCACCCTAAATGCATACACACAATACACATGCACAAATTGAATCATCTATCAGCATAATAAGAAGCAACGTGTGACGCATCTTTGCGGCTGCAAGTAGATAATAATCTCTGATAAGATCATGTCACACCTGTTAAATGCTTCGAAGAATAGAAGGGATGTGTCAGTAATGTAATAATGTTTGTTCGAACATCAACATTCCTACATTCTTAGAATCAATGAGACTTTTACAGGCAAATTTCATTTCATGCTTTAAAAAGATGAGTCTTCGGTCTTGTATGTCTTTAAACACATAATACGTAATCAGAATCACAAATTATTCTGACAAGTGATAGCTACGGCCACTAGTCGAAAATCTCAGGACGTCAGTCTACTAGGCTGCGCAGGAACGTTAAATGTGTACGATCGAACATACGAGTACATGATCGAGTATCACTCAGTTCTTCGGACAGTTACTCTGGACAAAAAGATCCGAGCCTTGCGATGTAAAGAAGCCATCTTAAAAGAAAAAGACGCCAAGAAATCATCACTATAAAACCAACATCCAAAAAAAAGTGCTGAATCAAAGTTAGTCATTAATTTGAGCTCTATAACGGTCCTCTTCTTGGTCGCAGTTAAAAAGATTTGCAGCCAATATTTAAACTGTTAATAGTGTCATAAGTACCAACATTGGCGTGGGCACACCTCGTGTCAAATGTACTCACACACATTGTTATCGCGAAGTGGGACAGGCATTGTCACGGAAACTGGGCATGCTACGATGTCGTGAGTGTATTACACGTAACACGTAACGTAACTGCTCCTATTATTCCTCTACTCAGTTTCACTGTTTGGGCTCGGATGTGACCTGATAGGCTGTGACTGCGAGAACAAAAGGTTACGTTTTTTATTGACTCGCTGAGTGTTCTGAATGTTCTGATGCTATTAATTCGCTAAACTATGCAGAATGTAGGAGATATAATGATCTGACGATATAATGACCTGAGATCCTACATGCGTCAGTATTATTCCTTACAGATTAAGACCACTTCCATTTATTGCGAGGAAGGGGCGAAAGGGGTAGGGACCCTTGCTCAAAAATTGTGTTGAAAAGAGATGCAGCATTTTGCAACAATCCGTTTCCCGCGGTCTTCCTCAGCAATTTCTTATCATCATCTTAAATGTCTTTTGTATGCATGTAATTATCCTGATTCTTGACTTTAAAAGAATTGGAGTGCCTATATACTATCAAAGACATTTAAAAAGAAATTTGGAAACATGTGATGTCAGCCAACCTTAGATGGGAACTCGCACAGTGTCGACACTATAACGTTGCAAAAATAAAAAATTTGTACGAGATGAAGTCATCTAGACTGTTCCCTCGATTGGATAACAAGCGAGTTGCTGCAACCATGCGACCGGACGCGCTTTGTGCCCACTCCTAAATCTGCCTCAATTGACCCATCAATGATCGTTCCCACATTTTGCATACTAAAGGAATGAACTTCACTCTCATAGCTCAACGCTGTTTCCGTCGTGGATGCCATGGACTGACATGAGATCAGGAGTACCTTGGTACGTATTGTCGTTGTGAGCGGTCTCTAGAATCGCGAATAAATCAAAGGTAAGCCGCGGCACATGTCTCGATGCAACAGTAGGACGCATTCTAGGTCGCCGATACCGTTCGTAAAACAGACGCGCTAGACGGCATGCATGCGATACGGAAATTACATTAATGTCCTGCCGTTTGTTAGTTACGGCTGTTGGCTGTATCACTTTTATGTCCCACTGTTGGTATTGGGCACGGAACTCTCCCCACAATACGGGGAGGCCTGGAGCATACTTCACCACGGTACTACAATGGGGAATGGTGAAGAAACGGGCTAGTAGTTAACCCGTGTTTGATGTTTTCAAACCACCCATAGAGCCTCCAACAAGGCTGTTATCTTATCGACAACAACCGGGACCGACGACTTAGCGTGCCCTCTGAAGCACGGAAGCGCGCATGTGATTCGCCACTAGCGGTCACCCATCCTAGGCTCCCACCGCGTTTGACGGAAGCAGCGCTTGTAGTGATAGAACTTACGGTAGCTTCATACATTTATTAGCAACTTTTTTCACTCATACCACCATAAGATTGGACCTCTCAATGGTAAACTTTGCCTTGATAAAAATATTATCGCGCCGGTTCAGTATCGGAACCAAATGGCACAAATGGACTCCTTTCTTAAACCTCGATTCTCAGCCCATTAAAAAAAATTGATTACAACAAAAAATATTTGAACAATAAAATTTCATTATTATCACGTGTGATATAACTTAGCTTACCCAAGATAACTCGTGTAAGCCTTTCGCAAATATTATAAAGCCTTGCAAATATACTTGGTTTTCGGGCATGTTGAAAGTTATCTAACGTGTCTTCCTGAACGTGATAACTTCGCATGTTCTCTTATCATTTAAAATAACAATGAGATAGTGAAAATCTGATTTCTAAGTTTTTTAACACTAGGTACTATCTATCTATCTATAGGTATGCTTTTTGATTGCTACGAATTGTTTCGTTTTTATCATTATAACAAAGGTTTTTATATCAGTAATACACAGTTAGTTATTTATACGGCAGCATACTGATGTTGCCCTTGCAATAGGTAACAGTGACCTCTTACCATCAATAGGTATAGTTACCATCTTGCCATCTCTTACCATCAATAGATATGTTTAGATTTTAGGAGTTCATGAATTCATTTTCAGCATATTTTTCTTACCAACTGCTTTTGTGTCTGACCATCAGGCATGACGAATATGTGGTTCACAAACAGTAGGTAAACTTACCTGAAACAAGCAAAATACAAGAAATTAGTGAGAAGTTCTTTCGTGAGAAGTTGCTTCGCTCCCATTTCTTAGCCCTTCACCAACCAACATCCTTAGCTTGAGCTGAACTGAACTCTGCTTTAATAAATTGGAGTGAGCTAAATGTTCGGTTTTTAATTTCACCCAAGTAGCAAAAGCTAGTTTTGGTTAGTCAGTAGTATACAGAATTCAATTTAAATGTATTTTAACTTAATCCCTAACAAAATCTCGTACTTTTCCCAGAAAATCAACTCATTTATCACCATGTCAATTACCACGAGAAGTGGACGTTTCCACCGGAGGTCATTACGTCAGTGTCATCTTGAGTGGCGCACAAAAGCGTTTGAATTGCCTCCCGACCTGGTCTGCGATTTGGAACTTTCCTTTGCAATTGCGCATCCTGGTATTACTGATCAGATTCGACGGCTAAATTGGCAGTTAAACATTTGACCGATCCCAAGATGGCAAGAGTACATAAGTAAGAGTCTTACATAAGATTAAGAAAAGAAAAGAAAAGAATGCGTTTATTGTTGACTGTTACACGAGAAAGATGTTACAAAAATTATAATAAGTTAAGAACAGTCTACCCTATGCGGGCATACAATAATTATATCTTAAATAACTAATACTTAATTTTATTTTATAATTATGTTAAAATTATGATCGTTTAGCAGTCCAATTATTTATTTATTTTAATATTTTTCTTTTCCTAATCGAACTCATCGGCTATGCAATGTACCACCCATTTCTGGGTAAAGAGAGAAAAAGCCGGAGGCAAAAACTCTGGACACAGTTTTAATTTATTAATTTATTTATTTTTGCGCGCGTTACTACATTTCTTTGTAAAGCTGTTTATAAACATGATATTATTACGTATATATTGCGAGCTTTCTATTTCGTCTAAAACTAGTTTTAATAGCTTTGTTGATTTTAATTTAATTTTAATTTTATCTTTAGCTTTAGCGTGATAGTGCATTCTCTCTGATTATACCCTGATATAAACACAAGGAAGCACTAGAAGTCGGCAGCTTTACAGGATTCTAAATGTAGCCTCTGCCCTACCTGAGATAATTTGTTATTTCATAATGTCAAAAAATTCTTTTACCGTATAATAACCTTTAACCTTACCGTATAATGACCAGCCACTGTTTTAAAGACTATTTGAAACAGTGGCTGGTCAAAATTAGACGGATCGATGGTGAAGGTCCGTTCTTTCGATGGTTTTTTTTCTGCAGCTATTAGCGATGGCGTGTTAGACAAGGTCGGCGATTCGTTATGGTAGAAAAAGGAAGAAAATAGAAGGGCAATAATAACTGTATAATTTATTCAGATTTGTTCAGAATTCAGTGGAGTTTAGCAAACGGCTTTTACGCCTCAAACTCGTTCTATCAGTCTTGTCTTACTTACAGTCGCGATGAGAGTTATAGAATGAGCTATGTGCACTCAGTTTAGCAGAATCTAGGGGTACCGAATGCGCCGAATAGTGGTTTTACCGAATAACCGAATACCGAATATTATTAGGTTTAACCTTTACCGAACTAGATACTCGGCCGAATTATTCGGGTTACCATTTCTTTGTTTTGCTGCAAAAAATAAATATTGGGTAGGTTTAGATTAAGAAATAAAGAAATTGATAGTTTAAAAATATGGTTTTGAGGTTTAAAAATAAATGCTGACTTGAGGTTTCAAAATAAATGTTGATTTGAAGTTAAATTGCCTTATTTTATTAGCTTTCTTCATAATGTAGGGTTTCTTTTACTTATAATGTAACTTAAATATCACATAAAAAGTTTTGTCTTTCAGTTCTATATCTACCGTGTCGTGAAGCCAAAAAAAATACAAATACCTATTCGAACCAAATATATTCGGCACCAAAACCGAATAATTCGGCCGCATACAAAAAGTGAAAATGATGCCGATTACGCCGAATACCGAATATCAGACGAATAATCGGCGTATCTCTACTAATTATTATCATAGCATATGTGGCGCGTGCTCGCTAAACGTTTACATTTGTTTTGCATACGTTAATGGGCATTGCACGTTTTGTTTTCACTCTTCATATGCAGATATTATTGTTTAGCGGATTTCACTGCGACATTAACGTATTTAATACTAAGTACGATAATTGAAAAAGAGCACAAGTTGTTACACGAATGACCTGTTTCACAAGGGACTTGACTTAATTCTTTTATTAGTTTCTAGACCTAAGGATAGGATTTAAGGCCGCTTGAGGATACTCAGGACATGGCTTCCCCCAAGAAATCGTCCAAAAAAATGTTTATCGAGGTTATAATCTATCTGTGCAATAAATTTTGTCCAAATCTGTTCAGCCGTTTTACGAGTAATAACCATCTACCCATCCATACTCACAAACATCACATTTATAATAGTTGTAGGATGGGATAGTAGTTAGATATGAAGAAGCAGAAATTTGTTCGTGCGATCAAATATATCCCTAGAGTTCATAACTAGGTCATCGACCTGCACGTTTTCTCTCGTATATTAGATGAACAATAATGCGCCTGTCACACTAAAACACACACTAACATTGTTCGGAACATGAATCTTACATCCCGCCATCTACTCGTGTGTGAAGTCGGACTTTCAACAATAATATATCGACGAATAGATATTACACATATTTCGCCGTTTTCTTTCTCCTACTTATTAGTTTTCCACTTTATTTTATTTTCAGCTATATTTTTAACGATTTTTTCGACGAATCCGTCCATTAAGTATTAAATATTCCAATCATATATTTGTCTAACTCTCAACAAGTTTTTTTTTATGAAATATAATAATATTGACCGGAGTACATCACCCACAACATAAATCATTCTTGGGATTTAGGATAGTTTCAGGATATTTTCTTTATCTTCTAATTTTAAGGATTTTTCCAAACCTTGGAGAGTCAAATTTCTCTCCTCCTCTCTTTGAAAATATGAATTAAAAAGTCCTATAGTCCAATTCGTCCTGCCGACTGCTTAAAATTACGTGCTTTAATTTTTCGATGTCTTACGATTTTGGCATATTATATGTAGTAGGAGTGCATATATACCTACTATACATGCTGGATAAAACTTACCGATATAGGTACCAGGGTACCTACATACAAAATATTTTTTTTTCTGCGCCTGTACAATTACCACCACACCTGAACGTACAGACAGTAACTGTAGGTACAGATAATAAAAACACAATCGCAATTTAAAACATGTTTTATCTCTCATTCGCTTCTGTTATGTTGTGACATTCCTAAGTTTTGAAATAAAAAATGTATTTAAGAACTTGTTTTAAAGTTATAAATCGCTTATTGTAGGATATAACTCGGTTCTTTTTATAAGTTCAGTTGCAATTTACCTACATGCAATTTTATTATAATAGAGTGCCCGTTAATTGTTTCGCTTTGTGAGGAAAATTTAATTATTTTATCATTGCCATTTAAAATTAGGTACTTTACTGCATTTATTGAAACAATAGGTAGGTATGGCATGCTGAGATTTTATGAAAGGATACTAAAATAACAATAACATTTTATCTCAATAATAAATAACGCTTCACAATTCTAGCATTCTAGTCACACTTTTATTTATACTAGAGACAATTCTATTCTACAGTCAAGATTCCTATATTCAGAGTGCAATAGACATTACTAGACTGCCGCGGTTTCGTCCGCGTTGATTTTCGAACTAGGCCCAGAGAGGAATAAAAACTACGTGCTTACCAAACGTTCAGCCGTTTTTGCGTGAAAGAATAACAAACATCCATTCAATTCAATGTCATAAACTTTCACAATACACACAATACTACAACTTATCACAATATCTGTTTATATAGTACCTGCGTTAATACCTTCTCTGTTTCTAGAGGGAACGCTTGGATACGAATTGATCCGATTCCCTAAAAGTAAGACGGGATACATCCCGTCAACGTCAACCAATCCATCAACGCTACAGCGTTGATGGATTATTTTTATAATCTCATCACCGGAAAGCTCTCGAACCCGTCAGTGCTAGAGTTAGTATCGCTGAGCATCCCAAAGTACACTCATGTCCGGAGGGTTACCCTTTTTGCCTTTGCCTGTTTGCAGGTTGGTGATGGTGAGAGAGTCACCACTTGTTCGTGCACTGACACTGCTCAATGGCGTTCTGGCTTGGGATCCAAGTCTGGACATTTTTCATTCAACACCTGTTATATTTCGCAGAACCGTCGAAAGATAATATATTATGTACAAACATTGTAAACGCGTTAGGTTAAGAAAAACCTGTAATGTTTTACAATATAAACACTCACATCCGAAATAGAGAACTAACTAATAAAAGGCTTGCTGACAAAATAACATATTATGGTGTTATTAAAAAAGAACTCTTCTTACTCGTAAAAACTTATAAGATGTCGTTTTCTTGGTGATTTGGACGACAGTTCAATTAAAACACAATTAAGTTTCTTTGTAAGAAATGAAACGACATTTAAAGCATTAGATATAATACATATTTAGCTTTTTTTATAACAAAATACACTTATGATTTATGAATGTTTCCTTTTGACAGTTTCCATAGTTCCATCTAAATACCTAAATAGACGCATTTTGTTTATGAATGTTTCCTTTTGACAGTTTCCATAGTTACTTTGACTTTCTATGCTTCTACAGCTGCGTCTCGTAACGGAACAAACACCAGAAATAATTACCATTTGTACGAGTAATTATTATTAAATGCAAAGGTGTTAGGTACATACTCCAGGCTGAGGAATCTTCTCAAAATAGGTAACTTGGGAAGACCTCAGCCTCTTTTGGGAAATAAAAAACTAGTTGTTATCCAAAATATAACAATAACGACTAACGCAATTAAAACCTTGTACACAGTTTAGCCTTCTTAGGAAGTTATGTGACGCATAAATTCTGTGCGACTGAGTAAATTCTTGTTAACAAGTTACTTAGCCAATATTTGTTCGTTCTAAACCAGTCTAATCGTGACAGAAACACGAGACGCGTTCGTGACTTACAAAATATATAGAAGAGTTCAAAGTGGACCCGAGCCAAATAATAGACTTCATGTGGCGAATTCAATCAGAATTACGAATATATACCTACATTTCTATGTGCCACTTAATGTCCGACTCATCAGTGGGCGCTGACACGAGCATCACGAGGGGTCGCTGGAACATTGCCGGCTTTAGATAAGATTTCTTTTTCGCCTTTTTTTTAAAGACTACATGTCCTTACGAAAATACTGCAGGCGGCACAAAGTTTATGCATACACGTAGCTTCACATTTATAGATCTAGAAATAAAAAAATACCTATAGATTACACTCTCGCACATTCTTCCGCTGCTCGGTTCCTTTGGTGACATCAGATATTTACCGTCAGTTGCAACAAAGGAGCTGGCACAAACAAACAGACGAACATGATTCATTCAACAATGAACAATATGAGCATTGAGAAACATAGTAGCAGCATGTGTCTTTAATAAAGCCGTATAAGTAAACGAAGAACTTTCACAGAATGTCGTAAGGATGTATGAGAATAAATAAAAATATCCAGCATTTAAGTAAAATGGAAGATATTTTGGTAATGTCATCAGTCACACAGTTTGAATGATGAGTTTAACTTGTGTTTGTCCATGTAACCACGACATAGGGAATCCTATTCTGGGGCTACGAGTGTATAGCGTTCATTTTTAACTTCAATCAGATCATTAGTATGGGCACAATCATGATTTTAAAATAAAATGGAGTAGGTATATTTCTATACACCATGTATCGATATTTTATTGTGAGCGGATGGCAATGGGGCGATATTGACACACACGTTAGCTGTCACGTGTGTTCCTTTATTGGGCCTAGTCATACTGCACCATAGAATAATTCATACTTATTTTTAAAAGAGTGCTGGGAGTTTTTTCCGCCCGCTTTTTTCTCCTGGTCTACGTTTTGCCTGAGGGGCGATCAAAGCGGATGTTTGTATAATGTTAAATGTATGACGTTCATTAAGTGTGCATAAATTGTATCAAATAATAAATAAAAGCTTTTAAATTTGAATTTAGGTATGTAAGAACATAGGTTTGTTGGTGTATTTCTAAAATCACACAACAGTTGTATATTGTCCGACGCAACCACATAATAACGAAGTTTTTGTAGAAAATAAATAAGCGGATTTCAAATTACATTTAATGAAATGTAAGTTGAAATCCGGTTTTGTTATTTTGAAAAAGCCTTGTTTTTTGACTTAGCCACTTTAAACAGCTGGAAAATTTCTTTCATTGACGCAAATTCATAATTTTTTATAGCCACTTATTTACGGCAATTCGCAAAAACGAGCTTTACGAGTAGGTATGTGTACGACGTTCAATAACCGTTTTGATCAATATTTCCTTTTTCTTTTCCTTCAAGAAACAGCATTAGTGTTATTTTGATTTAGCAAATTTAAAGAAATGGAAAACTTCGTAAATTCATAATCTTGTAAATGTAAGAAAGTCCCACTCCCAAAACGAACTTTCTACAATGATAATGATACAACAACGATACGAATGTATGCAATGATATGGAAATTGGATCACTAGACGCAAGTTCACGAATGCGATAATGAATCCTAGAGAATTTACGAAATGAGTCAGCGTCAACGGTGTCTGGTAATTATTTGAATAATGATACGAACACGACGCTTGATTGATCAATGAATGAGTCTGGACGAACCCTTATCTCATCTGGTCAGGTTACTCTACGGGTTTCCTACCCGTAGAGTAACCGTAACGTAAGTAACCGTAGTAAGTAACCGTAAATACATACGCCACATCATTCGGTCAATGCATAAGTACTGAAACCATTTTGTTTCATCTTAGTGAATCATTATACACTACTAGCTGACACGGCAGGCTTCGCTCTGCCAATTAATTTGACTAAATCAGGGTGAATGTAATTTTACAATGGTGAAAGAATTTTTGAAATCGGCACAGTAGTTTTTGAGTTTATTCATTACAAACATACACACACACAAAAATACAAATTTTTCCTCTTTGTAATATTGTCAGTAACCCATCAATGACCCACTACAGGGTCGGGTCTCCTCTCACAATGTGAGGGATGTAGGCCTTAGTCCACCACGCTGGCTCATGCGGGTTGGTGGACTTCACATGCCTTTGAGAACATATTTTTGAACTCTCAGGCATCCAGGTTTCCTCACGATTTTTTCCTTCACCGTAACAGCAGGTGATATTTAATTTTATAAAGCGCACATAACTTTTTTACAAAGTCATTGCCACTGGGATTCGAACCCGGACCCTCAGCCACTGGGCTATCACCGCCGCTTTATAATATATTAATTATTAATATTAGTGTAGACAAAAAACACCGCCCTAATGCTTGTTGGTGAATGTCACACGTCTTTGAGAACATTATGGAAACCTCCCTGATAGTCCCTGTACCTAGTTTTCTCATTATGTTATCTTATTCAGCTAAGGAATCATTAAATGATTTCATAGTGATTGATTTGATGATAAAAAAAGATAAATGGTTGGCGTTGGGTTACTAACCTTGTTATGGAAATTGCGTTCCATTGTTTTCATGGTATAATGCAAAAGAAAATATTGAAACGCAAGTGAATATTGCGTTCCGCTTCTTTGGCTGTTGCGAATTCATTCACTCTGACTTTGATTTAGGAACTTTAGAATGAAATGGGGAACTACTATGGTCACAGAATACATAAGCCACAGAATACATAGGTCACAGAATAAGTAATGCTATGGTAAAGAAAGTTCCACGCATGGCGACCTAGTCTAGGCAAAAGGACTACAGGCCGCCCTCCGACCCGGTGAACTGATGACCAGAAGGCGGCGGGATACAGTTTGATTCATTTTGATACATAATAATATCCAATAGGTAAAACCAGGTTCTGATTTGCAGTTTTTGTGTGAAACTGACGTTTGACCGCTTTCCGTTTCATTCTCGATTGATTACTTCTTAATAAATAAATGAACTTTTAGCCTGACCACGATTCTTGGATAGCTTCAAAAGCTTTGTTATGGCAATATCAATATCTATATTTTATAATGTTGTCAATGTCAAATTTTTTCAAGCTCATTAGTTCAAAAACGTGACATTTCAAGCAGTTACCAGTACCTACAACACATTAGTTCAAAATTATTCCACAACATGGTAAAAAAAAACTCCAGTAGTACATATGTACATACATACCGGTCAAACACATAAGCCACTTTTTTGCTTCGCCGTAGTGTACCTACTATAATTTCAATTTGAAAACAACTAAGACTCATGTACTCATAGATCTATTACGTCAAAGATTTTATTGTAGTCTAAAACGAACAGAAAAGTGTCATCGCGTGATGTTTCTGTTTTTTCAAATCATTAGTCCATCAATCATAAACCTGTTATAAAGTACCTTTAGCATCGGATTTAGGGTACCTAAATACTAGAAAACACTACCATAAGTAAGAGTACTTTGACGCGCACACATAGACAAACATGGCGAGTACGTACATTTTGTTATACGTGTCGAATTAAAATTGCAATAAACTATAGTCGAATTTCGACATCTTGGCGATCTTTCGTATTTATTAATTTTATCATAAAATCAATTTATCCATTTTAGTCTTCAATTGTTTGATCACTCTTCTATCCATTGACCTAAATTTTCATTAGCTACCCCCTTTAGTAATTAAATATTCATCAAGTAGCTGTCAAAACCGTGATGACTTCCGACGTGCAAATGACAAAAGTTGAATGACCTACAATACGAACCAGTTATGCAAGATCACCATAAACAATGCACCCCACTACTGGTTTCGTATAATGGCCGCAATTTCGGATTCTGTCAAAAATTGCTTTTTTTTATTGAGCAACATTAACTCACGCGAAAACATGTTATTCATTTCAAGCGTCGATGAAAAAGCTCATTTTGTTATTTGATGCTTGTTTATCTCTAAGCAAAGAGCTACAAATAATTGTTATCGTGTGTTTTTCGATCTCAGACATCCTTATTTTACAAGACTTTTTAATAAAATCGATCATCGATTTCTACATCAATAAAACGTGATTACGACATTCATTCTAGGGACGGTAAAATTATTTTCCTTCAGATTATAAAAAATTAAGATAAAGAAAGCTCGTATACTTTGATAAGTTACTTGATAAGTTTCATGTTGTAAGTTTATTTTAGTGAAAATAGACTCCATAATTAACTCTTTACGATTTTATGAAAAATCAAAGCGTATTCTTTAAACATGGAAAGTTCAAAAAGATGGAGCAAAACCGTAAACCATAAAAAAATAAACGGCACTTTCCACTTGCTTTTTTAACCAATGCCTTAACTAATTATTTACTACTCCGGTCAATGGCCGTCCAATAGAAATAATTCGGTGTGTTTTTTTATTTGGATGAAAAAGCACAAAAAACATAGTTTCTTTTGTATGGAGAATATTTAAAAAGCAAAAACAGGCTATAATTAACAGACGAAATAAAGAACTTATTTTGTTAAACATGGTGGTCACTGCTAGCCTAATTTCGGTTAGGTTGATTCCATTTCGATCAATGTGTATCATCAAAACTTATTGAAGTGAAAACCGCTTTGTAACGTAACGCGTAACTATGGAAACTGTCAAAAAGAAACAGTCATAAATAATAAGTGTATTATGTTTTAGAAAAAAAGCTAAATATTATAATTATTGTGATTTTTTTACAGAGAAACTCAATTGTGTTTTAATTGAATTGTAGTCCAAATCTCCAAAAAAACACACCTTATAAGTTTTCACTTCTGCCGGCACTCCCGGAGTGCATCCGGAGTGCATATTGTAAAACGATAAATAATACAAAAAGGACACAAACAAAAAATAGGAAAAACCTATTTCTAGTTATTAAATATACCTACTTACCTAATATTAGGTGGTAATGCTCGCAAAAAGTTAAGGAAAAGTGTGTTGACGGGAGCAATAATAAAAATGCAAAAAAACACATGCATAACAAAATAAAAACTTATTTATCATACAAACAAAATTCAAATTGAGTAGGTATCGACAAGTTACATAATTTTTCTCAAAATGTGTAACCGTGAAACTTCGATGAAGGTATTGAGGTCGAAATAATAGCCATAAAAACCAAAAAAGGTTCTTAACAGTTCTTAACTTTTTATACAGTAACAAAACCTCAGAAAGGTACTTACTCCCATTTGAGATTAAATATTGGTGAGCTAAGGTGACCACTTTACTTGGGTGGTATGAAAGTCTGAAATGGGCTGACTGGTTGAGCTAAGGTCACCTGACATTGTCCGCCCAATGTTATAACAAATAAATATATAACTATCGAGAATATTTATTTAGTGGCTAATAAATACGTTAATTAGCTTAATGTTTATAAATTTGTAATTATCTCCTTGCAATATTTGCAGAATGCATACCAAAAATAGTAAATATAGGTTGATCAAAATAATCTGTAACAACTCTATACCATTCTATACCCATATGAATGCAAAAAAAGTTTTGTCTTTGTCTTCATAGTTCAATTTTGGAGCCTTTAAAAACAACTACTCTACAAAGTTCCAAAACCTAAAGCTACAAAAAATGGGTCGGGTAACCCCACTTCTACCGAGCTAGCAAAAACATATCAGACGTCACAAACGTGACGGTAATACCGAAAAAACGTGCTAAACGGTTTTGGTATGTCTTTTATTATAATTCTGATGCACAATACCTTAATAATGCGACACCCACGACTTTACTCTAAATAACGTTAACGAGATGTAAAACATTCTTGGCTGTATTTGCGATTATCCTTTGCGTCGGTGAGTTAACGTCTAATCGTATTAGAAACATTTAAATAGGTTAAATATAAATAAAAAAACGATGCTTGTCTTTTTTCGGTTGGTGTTATATTTAGCGTATACTCCAATTGAATATTGGGATGGTCATTCCATAGGGGTGCATCTCAATATTCTGAAATATAAACTTAGGTACGCTACATTTTATAGCAAAGGTGTAGCAAATGGAAATATAAACCACGAGATCTTTAGTGATCACAGCGACCCATGGGCCATAGGATAGATCAAATCTGAGTTCGCTTCGTTACATTCCTAAGGCAAAAAGTCGCTTAAAAGAAATGATCTCCAGCAAACACAACAACCTATTGAAACATAAGCCATAAAGAACAGGTTGCTTCACAGTGGGTTAAATTAATGGTAAGGTAAATAAATCCCGGATGAGCTACGATGGCTATCAACTACTAAACCCTGAGGAAACCCAATAGAAATAGTATGTAAACATTTCTAGTAGACGTTAATATACGTTTAATTAAAAGTGAATTTACTAACCGCTCGTAGGTATATGTTTTGGGATAGCCCGACTAGTCTCCGCCGCGACCTATCTGCGACCTAAGGACCTTGCATAGGTCCAAAACTAGTCGGGCTATCTCGAAACATATACGTAAGGGATCGTTTGTCTCGCTAAAACTCGAGAACGGCTGGACCGATTTAGCTTCTTTTAGTTTTGGTATGTCCAATGAAGATTTATACGGTGGAGAAAATCTGAAAAGAATGCGTGGAAAAAGGAGAAATTTCTATATTTTGACAGAACGAAGTGTGCCGAGTCAGCTAGTCTTTCAATCATAAGTTCAATGATATCATTGAATAAGGTGCTCAATTGTTCGGAAATTAAAGGGTTGATGTCAACATCGTAGTAGGTCGAGAGCCAATCTAGACAAATCAATCACGGGACGATTACGTAACAAGGTAATGCCGGCTCTATTAGTACGTGACTAAGGTCCACGTAGGGCCCAATACACAGTTGCCACACAGCTGAGGCAACCGGTAGCTATTATGACAGCTGATAACATTATTACAGCCACATTACATACCCATTATTAAATGACCTCGACCTGTTAGTTTGTGTCTTGACTGTGTTGTTAGTTTTTTGTTTTTTCAAAGTTAGGTATAGCCCAACCAAGAAAAAAGCTCAAATGAGGCTACATTCGTCTTTTATGTAGCAACACCAATGTTTTTGTGTGTGTTGTCTTTGACACCGAATTTTCAAAACATGACATTTTTCGCACCAGTGAACGAAAATACTTAGTTCATTAAGGAATGTGGCATTTATTTTAATTTTTCAATTATTTTCGGGTTATAAAAGGGCGCTATAAGCATTTTTCCCCGTGTTTTGATTGTCATGTCGCTCGTAGTACGTAAATGTTGGTTATACGGCAAAGTCATTGCATACATTTGTTAGTGTGTATTTCAATTAGATCACCTCCGTACAGATAGATAGATCCCTGCGTTTAAATTTTGTCGTGTTGGTTGCTCGGTCGGTTATATGATGCCTTAGCCATGTTACTTATGTATTTTGTTCAGCAATACTGTTTGCATATTTCTCACCAAACACTCTGTATTTAATGACTATTTACCGAAAAGTAAGTGAAAAGTGAAAAATTATTTACTGAGTGAAAGTGGCACACAAATAATATTTTCTTTAAACAAGAGGATTTCTACCTTTTCTGTTATATCTAAGTCGATCTTTGTATTCTTTGACCTTTAAAGTCATAATCTTTTAAAATCCCCTCGAAGTAAACAGTTGTTGTGGTATACTTACGAGTGTAAACAATTAGGTATAATTATGATTGTAGGATGTTGTTTAACAAAGGAAATCCCTTTAACACAAACCTTGATATTTATCTACAAAACATCAAAACATTTATTGCTAGAAATACAATTATTTGACGCCAGGATCCATAACCAAGAAGAACACGAAGAAGAAATTCAACAAGACATGAAGAACACGCTGCTTTACGGAAAGTTATATCCTTGGCTTGGTGAAGGTACTACTTCTTTTATTTCACCCTCTATTTTATTTTTATTTGATTTTGTACTTCAATACTTTCTTTCTTCAATTCTTTTATATATGAGTATCTACCTAAGTTTTAAAAATTAGAATACAGTGCGAAATAAGAATGTGAAATATTAATTAAGTTAAGACTTCATTTTAATACTCACATTATTGAATATTAAAAAACGATCTTATTTTATCACTCCCGGTGAAGTAACGTAATATCAAACGGAAACATCCCTGAAAGTGAAAACATGTGATATGTATTCACAATGAGTACGTACGATAGTCATGAGGAAAGATGACACAAGAAACAACAGTTACCTCGGCCGTATCAGGGTCAAGAATGGTTTCCGGAAAACTCTATTTTCAACCATAAACAACAAGTCGGAACGAAGCGAATTGCCTCAATTAAAAAATTAGTAAACGACTGTAATATAATTCAATGTCAAGATCATATTGAGCAGGTTTAAGTAGTCTAATACGCCGACTCGAGTCGCGTTTCTTAAATCCCAAGAAACCGGCAGCGAATAACAGATTTAAAAAGACTTAATTTTATATTTTTGTTTTATTAAGTACAGTATAATATTCAGGATAACCTCATTATTCTTATCAGCCGTATGTAGATACTTTTCTAAATTTCCTTCAATGACAAGGTCGCAGAAGCCTTTGGCTGCCAGTAGTAACATTTATCTTAAATCATTTAGAGTGGTACATTTTATAAGTTATCTGTGGATTGTCACTAACTCAGATCACAGATAAAATATCACGATAACGTCGATGTAGAAACATTAGAAATGGACAGTCGACATCGGTAGAGAGTATCTAATCTGCAGTAGGTAGTGACGTCAATAATATTTTTTTTAAAACTGTTCTTTTTAAATAGCTTTTTATTATAACTACAAGGTTATTACTAAAATATTATGCAATACAGTTATTTACGAATAGATCTAAATCAGTTTATCTAAGCGAGCCAGTAAGGTTTGGGTCTACTCTTGACATAGACTGAGGACGAGGTTTTATTCCTGTTTTCATAGCAGCACAAAATTTTTTGACATCCTGCTGAAGGTTCATATAATAAATTATGCACTGATTGGAACCATGTGAAATAAATACACCCAAAAATGTTTATTGAATACTAAACAAAATGTGTATTGTCATCATGAAAACTTCATGCTAGCAAGAAAACATAATTTTTTTGCCTTTGAAGATTTTCATACAAAAATGTTTATTTGAGAACAACATCACTTGCGTAAAAAAGGCTACGATATTATACTTCTTCACTAAGCAAATAAGATCTAAACAGTAATAACGAGGATTTACCTTATCTAGAATGCCAACCACAATACAGATAGGGTTCTTTAATTGCCTATGATAAAATAATTATGGCATGTGATGAGATTTCACCCGGTAAGCTAACTACCACCAGTCAGAAGCCGCGTGTTCTTCACATCATGTTTTTCGGTTAGGAAGCTATTGATACTACTTCCGTCCTCTATAGTAGAAACGTCTGTGTCTAATGGTAGTCACACATGTTCCAGGGTGCTTGTGCAAGTTTAAAATTAAATTTCGAATGTGTGTGAAGAGTCATCAAAACAAGTATGACCGCAACCGATTTTGTTAAACCTTTTTGACTATCAGGTATTTATGATCTAGGTACCGTCACACAAGGCTTTGTCCTCTTTATACACACCTCTCACAATAAGAGGGATTTAGGCCTTAGTCCTACACGCTGGCTAATGCGGGTTGATGGACTCCACGTGCCTTCTTTTTTCTACGCACGTTTTCCTCACTATTTCGTTTCTCTTCGCTATTACGGACTTCACGGGTAAGACTAAGAAGTCGAATCTTAGCCACTGGCTTGTCCCCACTTATAATGAAATAACACACCTAGTAGTCAACTAATTGGCATGATAGGGTATAACAATACGATAACTTACAACACACATGCTATAAATAGGATTTTAATTTACTGCTTTACAATATACGTATTCTTTATTGGTTGTAATTACCATATGCATAGTAATTAACACGATCACGAAGGAAATTCCAAAAATAATTGTTTGTACTAGTATTTCTTATGACTTGGGTCCTTTTCAGAATACATAATTAAGTAAACGTATGAACTATAAATATGGGTATGAACCGTCTCTACAAAATTGAGATTTCAAAATACCTTCACTTATAGCATCTATAGCCCGAGGGCTGGCAAAAAATTTTCGAGAAGTGTTTGAACCATCATGAAAGCACCAAAAATGCCTGCCTTCTTCGGAATTTAGGAAAAATTAATAAAAATGTTTGAGTTGTTTTGAATTTTTGTTCGTAGGCAACAGATAAAATGTACTTAATGACAAATCAAATGATTATATGCGAAATTTTGCATGTACAAGCACACGTTTGGCTTTAGAACAGAAGAACAAACAGGGCTATTACGAATCGAATATACGAATAGCAATCAAAGAACATCGGGCAATAACTAGTTTACGATAAGGAAAGCAGATTAGATCTCGCGTTTGTACCAAACCATAATGCAGTCGCTTGCATAATTAACTTGTGCAATGTGGTGTTTGCGTTCGTTTTTAATTAACACTGCCCACTGCAACACCGGAGTCATATCCATAACTTTGAGCGATTATTATTGTAACCTTTCACTCCAATTTTGATTTTATGATAATACCTAGGTACTCAAATTACGGTGTGCAGCGAATGTTTATTAAATAGGGTGGTAAGCTAAGCTTTATACATTGCATTAAAAATGAAGGCGATAATAAGGAGTCTTATGTTCATCTAACCAACAATGGCATTAGGCAATTTAATTTTCTGTTTATGTTTCTTTTTATTCTCTTGTTTTGTTTTGTGTCCGTGAATAAGTGTTTCTCTTTTATTATTTTTATTTTTATCTCTGAACCTACTACTTATGTAGTGCTCTAAAATCAGCCGCTCAGTACCTAGTCAGTCATAACTTGTTGTCTTACATAATATTGTTTTCGATGTTAATCCGGAATCAGGATACCTGTATAAGCTTACACTTTAGGTGCTTTAGGCCATTGTTCGATCAGTGGGGGTCATGAAATGAGAGGCTGGGGAGAACGGACAGGTACCTACATATTTAACAAAACAATATTTAAGAAGAAGAACCATTTATTCATAGCAATAACAAAGAATACAAATGAGTGTATTTGAAACAAACATAAAAAGAAAAATCAAAAGAGAAAAAATATATAGATTTTCAGGACTAAGATGTTCGCCTCAAATAGAGTAGAGTGTCCCCGACAACCATGCCTCCCCGACCGAAACTATTCAAATATTATCGCACATTTAATATAACTACATTGTGTGTTGATGGTTACGCTCGCCTGACTGAAAATATTTAATCAAATCTCATGTTTCTTAGTTATCAGCGTTTGCAACCGGTTTCAAAATCAATTTATCTATACTTCTGTCATGTGTGGGGTTAGCACTTCACAAGATATTTCTTAGAAATCCGTCAAATAACCATACAGTACCATGCAACATGTTTAAAGTAACGTTCTGAAATATAAAGAGATACATATGTTGCTAAGGGCTTGTCCTAAGTGGCTGACAAAACCGACCGACCAACCAACACAGCAAAATTTAAACACAGGGGTATGGAGCCGTCGAAATTGAAATACATGGGACATGCGACAAAATGTAGGTACTTATGCATTTTTTATGTCAGTCAGGGCGCGGGGTTAAATTAAATACTTTACAATTTTGTTTTTCACGGTTAATCTGACAATTTCTTACGCAATTTTTTTTTAAAGATTGTATGCTTGCAAATTGCAATGTTGTTGCAAATCCTATACACCCACATCTATTTTGAATACGTATTTGCTCATCGCGTGAATTGGGCAGCCATGTTGTTTTATTGAAGACATACAAGGTCAGACAAGTGGAAGTGCAAGAAAAAGTTATGCGTTTGATGATTGCATCAATTAACTGTTAGGTACGATACGATTGCGATACAAGTTCCGATTATGTAAACTGAAGATGTTTCTAAAAATTGACATGAACTTTCCTACCACTACAATAAATTTGTTTATTGTTTTTAATCGACTTCAAAAAAGGAGGGTCAGGCTATGTTCGATAACTTTTACCTTTAACGGTTAGTATAAGATCCCGGTATACAACGACCTTCACCGACATGTTTATTTGATGAAACGTATTTTATATTCAATTTAATATGTCAATAAATATATTGCATATGGGTAGTTTATAGGAACTATATTGAGTTATTCTTCTCTAAATTTAGTATTTATTAGGGTGAAAAATTGGTGGCATTGTATAACATTCATTACATTTCATTCTTTACATTCATCTGCTTTCTTATCACACTTTGATAAAAAGAAAGGAGTTGTGATATAGGTAGAATAGTTAAAAATTAGAATAAAGTTCTATGACTTCAAATTTAGAAGCTACCTAATTGGCATTCGTGACTCATCAATGTCAGGTGATTTGATTTAAGAAAATATGCTTGTTAGTCGGTCATTGACCAGCAATTATATACCGTAAATATAAAACATAACTTACAGTAAACCTAATAATTATGTAACATCAAATCTGTAAAGGTAAAAAATAATATTCACGCACACAAATTGGAAGAAAAAAAACATACGAGGTGTGTCAATTTATACCCGAAACATTTTAATCCGTCGTTCTTAAGTTAAAAAATAGTTTATGTAAAGGTACGTTGATATTGTTTTTTTAATAGTGACGTCAAGGTTCATTGGTTGTTTGTATCGATCGGTTTTTCGAATTAATCGATATTTCGTGAGTTTTGTTCATTGATAAGTAACTTAGTTCTATTGTCAGTTTATATGTATCATCAACAGGTCAATTATGCAAATTTCGCTAGCTGTATTTACCCATTATTTAGGTCCCACTATTTCTTTTGCCTGATATCTACCTAAAAATACTATTTATAAAAATGACGTGACATTGGCTGCCGAAACCGTAAATAAATGTGGAGATTGCGTGTCTTACTTACTTAAATAGCATTATTTAATTATGGACTAAGTTCTACGGCCTACCTAAACTATGATACTTACCGTCTTACTTATTTCATTTATTCTAGCGTCTGTTAAATACTCAACTAAATGTGTATGGTTAGATTTCAACTTCCGCGGCAAAAGGTATAATGAATAAATGTTTTTTTTAGTTCTGATAATAAAATCATTGCAACAATATCTATGCTTTAAAATGTTCTAACTCAATATTTTGAGTGGTGTTAATATTTTAAATGCTTTTGAACCGTAGAATTTGGCTAACAAGTAAACTCAAATTCTGCTGACAGGTACAAAAATGTAAAATTGGCTCAACTTATTTTTTTTTAACAATAAACTAGTTCAACTACCTACTACAAAACAAATATAACCTAGAAACTATACTAACTATACTTCCAATATTATGTGCGTGTGCGTTATCATGTATTTCAGGTTATCGGCTTCGTTACCTTCGAAAGGCGCTACCTAGGTACCCTTTAAGACCCTCCTCGCTTTAAGATCCTAGATCTTTTATTATGCTTGTAGTAAAATCTGTGTTTTCTTTTTATAAAGAAGTGTCAGACGAGCGTGCGTCAAGTAGGTAAGTATAATATACCTACGACCTTACGTCACAACTCAGTTTAATTCTTTTTTTTTTCGTAATTTTTAGTTTTAAGTTTTATCAATTTTTAAACGAAACTTCAAAATTTTTAAGCGCTATTTTCAAAAAAAACATCGCGCGGCAATTGCGTTTTGTAAACATGATTTTGTAAAGTATTGTTAAGCTATCTATAAGTATACATGTAGGTCATTGTAGGTACACTATAATCGCATGCCAATTATTGAACCATACATTACCGTCAACGATGCGTCGAACGGGTACCATTATACTCGTATCGTTCGTTGCGAAAAAGATCCTATCGCAAAGTACTGTTAGGTTTCAATAAATATATTCACAGTTCAGTACTTCCGTTTCACTTTTTACCGTTACCCCATAGTATAGTTAGTAGTAGTATAGTATAGTTTATATAGAAATTGGAAAAAAAAACTGGCATCTAAACAAGATGGCCACCTGATGTAAAGTGGTAATCCGTGGACACCAAGATACAAAGTCAAAGAAGATAGAGATCCTAATGAGAACTAAGTAAGACGTTAGCCTTAAATAATGACTGTGGGTATCTATGACCATATTGGTTTCAGCCATTGACAATATATTTATTATCGGTTATTACTTTTGATTTTTGTTTGATTTATTAAAAACCACATAATATCTTATTCAGGGATTGAAAAATTAAAACAATTAGATATCTCTAGTTTAAGCAATGCCCAAATAATCCTCTGTTTTCCGTTACCTAATTTAGTTCTTAAAGTATTTGTCGATCTAAAAAGAAAAAAAAATACTTGTCTTGATCAAAAAAACATGTTTTAACAGTATTTTTCTTTTTCAATTTCGAATAAGTACTTAATTCTGATTTTAATGAACATTAGGTTGAGTATAGATGAATAATAATAATCAATTCCTGTGGTAAATTAATGTGGTAACCTTGACATTTTGACATTTAATAGAATGAGAACTACTACTATCAACAATCATATTGCTTTGGATATTTTATTCTTCTAACTTATTTTTGGCGCATATACCCTGCTGTTTTATTGCTAGCTATCAGTGGTGGGTAAGTGCCCAAATTTAGGGCAAGAGATATTTCGCAGCAGATCGCTACTTATTGTCATTTTTACAGAATTTTCTATTGTGTACGGATAGATACCCATTCCAGATAGTATTCCATGTAAGTCCATTTTCATGGTAAGTGTAAGTAGGTAAGAGAAAGAGAATTGAATTTTCAAAAGCAATTACAACCAACGATATCTTTCTTATGAAGAATGGAACGTCCAACGTAGGAACTAAATCTGAACAATAGAGCTTGCATCTTGAAGGCTCATTAAACACGTAAACTAATAATAGAGTAATTTCAGTTGAAATCGATCAACCTTCTTTAGACATGCAGATCTCAGGTTTTATCACTTCATTACCATAAAACGGTTCCGGTTTTAAAAACGATTACTATTCTACAACAAAAGACTGACGACATTTAACACGAGGCGAAACAAATGATTCACTGTTTGCGATCACCTTTTCCAAGTAGGTACTGCAGAACATTACACAAATATATGTATTTTGGTGAGTTTATATCAAATAGTTGATTTGTTAATTCAAATAGATAAGAGTACACGGCACGTGTGTGATCTAAGTGTTCAATTTTACGTGTATTACGTCAATATGAGCAAAGAAGTTGCAATTAAACTAATATTGGAGAAATTGCTTGCGGAAGTGAAGTAATGAATGAACAAACATAGTGACAAGATAACGGTTACTATATAGAAATAGGATTTTGCAGTTTGCACACATGCACTGAGACTGTCTCAGCTGCACTTCTTAATCGTAAATAAATCGATTTTTATAAGTGCATGCAAACAGGTAGACGGGACACACACTACGCACACGAGGAGCACACAACACAATAGTAATAATTATTAATTACATTAATGTTCTCAAAGGTATGTGAAGTCCACCAACCGGCAGTAGACCAGCGTGGTGGACTAAGGCCTACATCCCTCTCATTGCGAAAAGGAGACCCGACCCTGTAGTGGGTCATTAATGGGTTACTAGCAAGCAATTAGGTACATAGACGCAAGACCGACATAAAAGATACTACAAAAAGAATTTTGTAGGACCTAAATACTGCTTCATTCTTACTGTGCTCTACTTACACACTGTAAATTTATAAAAATTAAAAGCTTTATAAAAATACAAAAACAATTATATTAAATATACATATTTTAGTTTAGTATTAATCTAGCAATATTATTAACATTGCTCAAAACCAGTGTCCAGACAGCAGAAAATAAATATTTACTACATTAGCGGTCGGGTCGGAGAAATTCCGCCTCGCACTCGCCAACCAGACACGGAATCCTTGACATGAATTTTTCACATATTGTAAGAAATAATCGAATATTTCGTCTCGGGTGACATTTCGTAAGATCTGTTATCGAATAGATTGTTAATATCGTGATAAAACTTACGCGTAATTGCATTTCGAAATTCGAACGCACGTGGGGACGAAGCCTGAATGAAGTGTTCTTGCAATACAAACTACGTTTTTATCATTATCTTTTTTTAAATCATTGACAATAGATTCTTTTATGCCAATGTTGTAACAGGTACCTTATCGCTAAATTGTGTTACAAAACACTGTTTATTTAGTGTTTGTTGTCTGTTATTTACGTTGCCGGACGATAACATTTATTTAGAAATAGTTTGTTTATAAAATAACCTTCTGATAAAATTCTTAAATCTGCAACTAAAGGCAAAAAGATTTTTTATCGGATGAAAGATAGTCCTGTTGGCCTACGCGATGTACACGACCCAGAAGTACCCTGTTTACCTTTATACTGAAGTCCCTTTTGTTATAAAAGTTTTTGTTGGGAGTTAAGCACTTGCAGTTCCTTAAGCACTTGCATTTTTTGCTTTAATTGATAAAATAAATATTGAACTCTTACAATATTGCTGAGATTATTATGACTTAAATTAATTTTTTTTCATGTTCTAATAGTATTATGTACACTTTAGTCCAAAAGCGTGTTAAAAAGACGTCAAAACCTATAAAAGGATTAGTAATGAATTTCAAAAGACATGCAGGGCACCTGATAGTTATTAAGTGGTCACTGCATCCCACGGACAACCACATACAACCTCAAATAGAGAAGAAATCCTATATGAGGTTGTATGCGGGTGCTTTGCTACACATGAGGACTACGATGTTCGCTACAGCGGAAAAAAATAATGCTGGCTGTACATACATATATAGTTTTAATAAACTAATAAAAATAATAATAAAATTAGTGTGATGTCACCCACTGTTTGTGAGTGTAGTAACCGTAAATCATTGAAGAGTGGCCAACAACCGGAAAAACGTAGTTTTGTATGAATGGACCGTGACATTTTTTATTTGCCAGTCTTTATATAGGTAGAATTAAGCATAATTGACCCGAAAGAAATAACTTTTTATTTTTAAAGGTCACTTTTTATTTATTGTCTTATGAGATTAGTTGTGTTGTTTTGTTTTGTTGTTGTTGAGTTATAATAATATTTTTGTATTTTAATTAATTTTATGTACCTAACATTGTTATTTTTACTTAATCGTTAAATGTTTTTAATCAATTTTTGGTTGATAAACTTTCAAAACGCTTAAGCCTAGAAATTGTTTTATTAGTATTTTAAGCGTTTATTTTTTATTAGTATTAATGATTGGCTAGATTTGCTAGAAATATCTCAAATTTGCCAAATTTAAAGCCTTTGTGAAATGGAATGGAAATGAATGATGTGCTACGATATGAGAGCTAAATATGTCTGTTATCTTCATTCGTGTATTCTTTATTTTAGAACTCCTAGGTACATTATACTAGGGATGTTTTACCTACATTTAGTAGAATATTACAAAAGGCAGGTCCTTAGTGTAGTAATTTCAGATCGACGTTATCGGAGCCAGGTGTAATTTTAAAAATCGATTCATAGAAACATAAAATATTTTTCTAGTTCTTAGATTTTTTACCTTAAGACAGAGGAAAAATTAGGTACATTTGAAGTTTTATAATTGAGAAATCTTAGTTGCTGAGGATCAATAAATTGCTTTGCGTGTTTATCAGTTCTTTTATTTGGTCGTAAAAGAAGAAAAACATAATTAGAATCTGTGTAACTACTTTTAGGGATTATTTACAGAACAAATTATACAAGTGTGTACAATACTAATCGGCGAAGGATATCGCTTACAACAGTTAAATCCTCCAGCTTACCTTGTACACCGCACGGATCTGATCTACCGGCTACCTTATGCCATAAGCATGTTACAAATTTTATCGATTCCTATCGTCTGCAAATCCAAACCGGTCCGGAGCGGTCTAATATGTAATTATGTACCTAGCGAAATATGATAGTAGGAAATCTGACACTTGGTTTTACCCACCCATCCGAGGAATAATTTTGAACATTGCCAAAATCTGTTCGTATGGCGCGAGCTTCTTATTTTGATGACACTGTCGTGAATTTCGAATTGCTGTGAGCTGTGAAGAAGTTTATACTAGGATTCCAAGAAGGTTTCGGTGTTAAACCCCCCCCCCCCCCCATCTTTTTAAACTCGTGGTGAAAACTTTTACCCTTATTCCGAAACACAGATATTCCATACTTTATCTCCTATTATATCACGGTAATTTGTGCGAATATATAAATCTCCTATTATATCACATTGTGCGAAAATTAAGTACCTAATAACAATTAACCGCTTAGTCATTTAAAAAAATGCTTTTTCATTGACTACATTTTTTTAGCGTATACGGTATATAGCTTATAAATCCCAAAGAAAAAGGGTGTCATACACGTTTCGCGCCTCATATTCCATGTTTCTGCCCATATCAGTGTCTAAAGCGATTTTATTAGGTACCACTTTTAAATGCATTGTTCGAGACCAGAAGCAAAGTGGTAGACTGAACAATTCAGAAGTAAACATTATTTTTCTTTCATAATATAAATTTAATAATGTTTATAGTTGCGGGAAGGCTTATTTTCGCGGTAAGTCATAGGTATCACACCTGAATCAATAACAATAACAAAGGATTATAATTATATTTTTAAAGAATGAATAGGTAGCTTGGGTAGGTATTTATACCTATATAAATTTAAGTGCGTGTAAATATTATGGATTTTTTTATTATTATTACCTGTTGTCTTCTATATGTATAACACAGACACCGGCCAAATTTCGCAACCGGTTTAAAAATTACTCAGGTTTATGGACATTGAAGTATAGATATTATGTGATATAGGTAATCGTAATTTGTATACAATTTAAAATGCATTAAAATACTTTACAAAATTGCTACAATCATGGCGGTTATTTTTATTTTATCAGTTACCATCATTAGTTAACGGTTAAAACAAGTTATTTTTATAATTACCTACTTGCGTTAAAAACTGACGTTTGGTCTGACGTTTGATGAACTTAGCGCGAATTTTTTTTTCAAAAGCAAATAATTATTCCATGCCAGTTATCCGTTAATGACCCACTACAGGGTCGGGTCTCCTTCTCGCAATGAGAGGGATGTAGGCCTTAGTCCACCACGCTGGCCTACTGCGGGTTGGTAGACTTATAGTGGATTATTCCATACTGACTATAAATCAAAAGAAAATACCTACTTCACTGATTTGAAATCCATTTCGTTTATCGTGAGTAGGTACTTACTCTCGCAAGTAAGATTGTCGGTAGTTAGATAATATTTTGTGGAATAAAATAAAATCTTACGCAGTACAGATTATAAAATAATCTCTTTTTTTGAAGTCGGTAATAAACTTAAGGTGTTAAAAAGGACAAAACATGTTATAATTGTATTGCCGATCTTTTTCAATAAAAAATTTCAGAAATCTGGAAAACTTACGTGGTGTGTCCGCAATATCCTCCATAATCGCCAGCTTGCTCGGCCGCTTATCGTCATCAGCCTTCAAACCCATTATCACTGCGAAAGTTCGACGTGAAAAAAAAAACTAAAAAAAGAGAAAATTAAAAAAGGGACGTGTTAATTTTTTGACACTCGCTGCACCGGCCGAATTATTTTTGGCCAATATTTTTTATCGGCGTTTTCTTTCGCATTTATTTTTTGTAATTGGAATTATAATTTAATTTGCTAAGTTATTGTTTGATTTTTCGTGTTTCGCGCGTCAAGCCGTCATGTTGCGAAGAGCGGCCGTGCTTCGTCCAACGAAGGTAGCACACGACTGTTACGGTAGTGTACCCTAGCGTTGTTTTTAAGCACTTGCGCATTCGATACGTTAACATAAAGAGAAAACCATACTATAGGACGCAAGTACAGCAGCTGTGATAGGAGAACGTGTCTTCAACGTAACCCTATCTGGGTACCTACGACGGTTTCAACCGAAAATGTTATTGCAACGAAAATATCAAACGAATATTTTTAAGAGCTAGGTAATTGTCATGATATTTTTTGTCCAACGATTATTTACTTTAATTAATAATTAAGGGAATTGAATCGAAATAAAAATTTAGAAATTTAAATTTACCATTTTTTTGTATGGAATATTTTTCTATTGCGAGTTTTTTTTGCAATTCCTTTAATAATTCTTCCGAAGCCATAATCATTTCTAGCTCGCGAATTCTCATTTCATTTTATCGCGCTCGGATATTCACCGCAAAAGACATTGAGTTAATATATACCTCAATGGCAAAAAAGCACCAACACCCAACACCAAACGTAAACTTGGCGTAGATCAAGGACATTGCCTAAGCCGGTCAATACCTAAACGCGATTGTCAAACCCATCTGTTTTCTATGGTCAAACCTAACATTCCTGTCCAATGAGTCCGATAATTTATTTCCAGCTTTAGTGGATATATCACGCAAGTCTCTTGATCTCAAAGAAATTGACAATTTCATTGTATTCACATATTCACCGTCATATTTGTGATACGTCGTCTTATAAGATAAATCATTTATCGCTTCCATTTGCTTCTGTCGTGCTAGGTTAGAAGATTCGTGAACAGAATGTTTATAAAGAGTGAACAATTTTTTATGTTAAAGTGGCATATTACCCCCGCAAATTGCTAATACCACTGGCCACTTCTTCGTTGTCTGGTTGAGGCTTTTTTATACACCTTCTCTCTCTCTTTCTTCAGCCGACATCGGCCCACTGCTGGACCCAGGCCTCTCCCAAGGCGCGCCACTGAGCCCGCTCTTCGGCTCTCCTCATCCAGTTGCTTCCCGCCGCCCGACGCAGATTATCGCGCCATCGAGCAGGGGGGCCCACACTACGTTTGCCCAGCCGCCAACTCCACTCTAATAGCCGTTTGCTCAAACCAATTCTTTGTTTTTGATTCCGACATAATTATAACTGGCAGGGGTTGTAACTCCACGACTTTTTAGTACGAAAAACAAGATGTTTGATAAATTTCAACTCTGCGTCAAAGGAGATATAACTAACACTAAATACTCTCCACCTTGTGAATAGATAATAATATCATTAAATGATAACAAATCCCGCAGTTAGGCCTAGTACCTAAGTATTGACAAATAAACAAGAAATAATGTTATGCTATGGGATTAAAAAGCATGTGAAGGTAATTTTCATCTCTAGCATTAATGACTATAACCTACGCATTAATCATTAAGTAATATGTGTATATAATTTTTACTATCCTAAGCTAGTGCGAAAATTATCTTTGCGCTCTTACAAAGATGAAATCTTCAACCGAATTTTCAAAACGGTTTCTCCCTATTACTTATTTTTTTTAAACATTCTGTGATAGCCAGTTTTCAAATCGGTACACCATCCGTTTGGGTTCTAGGTGGAAAAGGTAGAAACACAGACAATGGCGTACATCTTATAAGCCCCCAAGGTCGGGGGTTAAAATGAAAATGATACACATCACAAGAATCAATTGAACCATTAGGAGCCCATACATTATGTGCGTGACTCATAAAGAGAGCGCATGGCGGGACGAAGAAAATGAATGGCGTTTTTATCGGAAAAGTTCACGTTGTGGCCGACTGTACTTAGAGTAAGGCGCGTTACACAATGCTAAAGGATTTTGATTTTTTTACAAAATTATTATTCGGGAAATCTATTGATGTTTTATTTTTATTTGTTCGACTGGCGTCACAACACGGCAGGACGCGCGGACGGCTTGGATTTTGACGTAGATAAATGGAAATCCAAAGTTTCACGACACACTGCCAAGATTTTAAACCTTTGGCCATATATCATGACATTTGGGATGAAGGGATGATAAAATTGATCAGATTTGATCATGCATGGTGTCCCCCTTGAAATTTACAACTTCAAGTACATACTTCGGAACGAAACAAGACTCTGTAACTCATTAGTAAAGCATTGCAGGGTCGGATCTCCTCTTACAATGAGAAGGATAGAGGCCTTAGTCCACCAGGCTGGCCTACTGTGGGTTGGCGGACTTCAGATGTCTTTGAAAACATTATGGAGACCTCTCAGGTAGGCAGGTTTCATCACGATGTTTTCCTTCATTGTTTTATAAATCACACGTAGCTCTTAGCCTCTGCGGGTTACCATCGCTTGCAGTGGCTTGCACCGACTTTAATCGATATACATAATTATGTATAGCAGTAGCAAAACCACATTGGAGTCATTATGGGTCTCTTAAATACACATAAAAAGCGACACGGGTTCACTATTCAAAGGTTCATTACATACTTTTTCCACGAAAAATAAATTATTTTTATTGAAACTAAGTAAGTCTAAAACAAATTGTCACGGTCGCGTGCCTATTTACTAATACCGTGAGTCACTTATTAAATATACCATGGAATACTTAGATTGTGAATAATAGTTAAAGAACAATAATATTGGTTATGTTGATTAACATCTTTTTCGATGAAACGCAATGTTTAATTTCAAGTCAAATGCTTAATTGGAAAATAAAAGTTTTAATTGACATTTTTACACATTGACTCATATTAATAAGAAAAATAAATATTTTAGCTTAATAGTCGTCATCTGCAGCATTAGATCAGCTTGATACGAATACCTAACAATTTCATTCACTTTGACCTTGTTTTTAACAGTGATATGAAAATATTTTGTAAGCAGGCACTATATAAAACAATAGGAAAAGCAAATTTAGGCAAAAAGTTAATTAAAAACTAATCTGAACTATTTATATTCTTACCCTTAACCTATTATTTACACATTTTTTGGTTCTTCACGAGTTCATAGAAAATATAATAAAATAAGAAATTTCTACACATAAAGTACATGCAATGTATTTTCTAAGCATGGTAGAAATAAATTGTTGGTATAATAAAGAAATATGAACAAAGATACCTTATGAAAATGACTTGAACAAGAAATATCTTATCAAGTCAGTCACTGGCGACTCCTTTGCTGTTGCTCGTGTCAATAGGCGACAGTGACTTTTTACCATAAGGTGACATGCCAGTCCGTTTCCTTGAATTTCTTAAAAAAAATACAAATTCATTCACGTCTCATTTAACACAGATCGACTAGAACGCCTGGAAAATCTAATCAAATACGCAACCATAAGATATGAATGTTTCTCTGACTTCATTGAACCGATTTAATTAAATTTCGCTTCTAAAATGCCGCGCTGCGCTACAAGTGAGATCGTGCAAACTAATAATATTTAATGCTTTTTAAAATTGTATAGTATCAGCTATGACAACATTGCACTCGCAAACTGACTGAAACCTTCGCAAAATTTCGCTTACTTGCAACTTATACTAAAAAAACTTAAAATTTTGCTCGACATTAGAGTAAAGTAAGTCAGATCCAACCAATCTAATAGATCCCTAATAAAATAATCGAAATCTCTAAAGGCTATATAAATACCTGGTTCGGAACTAGAATTTCACCGAATACAAAAGTTCACTTAAATACAAGAGAAATGCTTACAACTATTTTTGTACAAATTCGTCGTAGGTAACTAAGTACTATGGAATATCAAGCAAAGGTTTTTTAATAAGAAAGAAACAATTAATTATATAACCTCTGTAGCATGCCTAAGTACGCCGAATTTGTACAAAAATAGCTGTAATAATTTCTCATGTAAGTGATTTTTTATATTATTATGTGAGAATAAATAACAAGACAGTATATTTCATCGTGATCGCAGCCTAAGAAACTCAATTCCTTATTCCGTATTCAAGGCACGTAGGGTTCATTTTAGAGGTGAAGAAACGGCCCTTGTATGTCGTATGTCTGCCGCCAAATTTGGGACACCCGTCGTCGTAACAGGTTTTCTATTGTCTTGTGCTTGCTACAAGTGTGATTGTCAGTCTCGATTCTGTTCAAGAATTCAAGATGCTATTCTATTCGTTTCTGCTCCTTTAGGGGTAATTTTTATAAAATAATTGAGGCAAAAATCAAAGGTAATATACGCTTATAGTTCTTATTTATTCCTCTAGGGGTATTTTTTAACATTGAGGCAGAAATCGAAGGCAGCAAAGCAACTAAACTTTTGTTTATGCCGTTAAAGACCTATAGAAAAATAAATAAAGTAGTATGGATATAAAATAAAAGTAAAAATCCATTGTCTTTTTATGCCAAATGGTGTGCCTAAATACCTTTCTCTTCTTCAGAAGTAGTATTCAGAATTCTTAGAGAGTAAGAGTGGTAAGAATTAAAGTCAGTTTAAGTACATAAGTAGATGAACTTGTATGAAAATAAAAGCTTTATTAAACTAACTCGCCAATGTTATCGATTCTGCTAATTTTATAATCCGTTATCAGCACTATAATAGATCATATCGTGGATATGTATCGAAATTGAACAACTAGTGACATCTAGTATCTATAGACGAGAGTCTCTCATGAAATACACTCACCTTTTTAGCTTCTCCAGAAACTTTCGAAACGAAAAAAGGAACATGTTTATCAATCAAATGAATCAAACTATACGCAAAGGATTCCGCAAAAAACTTACTTTTGCCCATAAGACGTAATGGGATTGCCAGTATAACAATCAACAAACCAGACAAATGCAGTTTACGGATGTGTCTTTACAAGTGCAAAAGTCACTGCAGCTATTATCACTGAGGAGATAATGTAGAGATATTGGATGTTTGTCGAAGTACTTAGCGTATTACTGATGTTCCTATGGATCTAAGGGGCCTAGATATAGTTAATCGTTTCTGTAGTGTATTAAGAATTTTCTAGAACAATCGATTGGATTGATTTCATGTATGATATTTGGGAAGAAAAAACGATTAATGAAACTATTGTCGACGATTGGAACGATGTTCTATCAGGATATTTGCGATTTGCTGATAGTAAGTTAGCCTTCGGTCATACAGAAATAGATAGGTATCCCATAATATTGAGATAAATATTTTTATATGTAATTAAAAAACCATTTCCAGAGTAGGAGGTATTATATTTTTTGGGTTTTACTTCCAATAAAATTGTTATACAGGGCGGTCAATGACTCGCCTGCCATGTAGGTGATGTAGGCTTAGTAAACCAATGGCAGGCTAGCGGGCAAAAAAGCGACCGGAAAAAGACTTATAGGAAGTTATTATAAAGTCTAGACTCCAGACAATTCGTTGCGTAAACCGATCATGACTATAAATACATACATAGACGTTGGACACAGATAAACAGTTGTTCTGCATTTATTTATATTTCTTATGTTTGATTTGGGCTTATCCTTTTTATATGAGTAGCAAATGCCACCTGATGTAAAGTGGTCTCTGTACGAGTAGGCCATGGACATCCGCATCTAACTTCAAATAGAGAAGAAATCTCATCTGAGATACATATCATACACACACCACATACTGTATGTGTTTTGATACGCATGAGGAATGATTTTCGCGATAAAGTATTTCCGTCAATCATACACCTCAAGCCGAAACACATTGAATGAAGAAAATTGCTCTACTCCGGGGAGCCACTACGAATCTACCACCTAGTTATAATTTGTCGTAAACTATTTTTGCGGAATGTTTAAGAAAGTTGTAAGTTCATAATACTTAATATGTGTTCTACTGATTGTTATTAAAATGGATCGTAATATCCAAACACAAGATATGAAGAAGATGCCGTAACTTCTACTCTTTGTCCACTTAATACATTATCCATAGTATGGTCTATGGAGTGAAGTAAGTTACTGCTGAACAATAAAATAGTTTAATAATTTAAAATTTTCACATAAATGTGCGATGTGATCATTAGCGTGCCGTCGGCGTCCAAATATTTGATGAGAATATTTGCGTATCTCAAAACAAAGAGGTTTACGTATTTTGACACGGTATGCAAACAATTGAAGCGATTATAAAATAAACTCTATGTTGTGCATGAGCCACGTCCGGGACGAGTCGTGCGATCTGGTTTTTTTAAATATTTTCCTAGGAAAAAATAACCGACAAGCAGGCGATGATATTACGAGTGTCCTAAGGTATCAAAAGTCGCATGAAGTGAGAAAATGTCGTGCTCAGTCGTAGATGTCTTTTCCATTTTCTGAACAAAGTAGGTACTAGATGTAACTGTGACGTGCGATCTTCTTGAATAATATGTTAAAAACTCCTTATAGTCCAGTCATTTTGAACATTCAAAATCGAAAATTTAACAATAATTCCAAAAGTTTTCAAACTTCGGTCAAGTGAATGGTACATTGGGACGACAATAAATCTCATTTTGCAACCTTGTCCGCAGTCCGGAACATTGCTAAAATTGCAATTAAATTAATTTTTGCTATATGGTCGTGAAAAAAATTCCAAAAGTTCTGCAAACTTGGAGTGGTGTTAAATATATTATTTTACATCACGTGTCAAATTTGCAACCAATTTAAGTGTACGGAACATTCTTTTTTATTAAAATTAATGTTTTTCTTTATTAAACTGAAGGAAAACGTTCCAAAAGTTCTGCAAATTTGACAGATATATCGGAAAAACATACCGAACGATTGTATAAATTTGCAACCTTTTACGTTGACCGGAACATATTTATTTATAATTCTTTTTAATTCGTGGTCATTTTTTCGAGTAAGGTGGTCTCGGAATAATTACAAAAGTTTTGAAACTTGGTTGCAAACTTCGAAAACATCTATTCTGATGCATTTGCAAATTTGCAACCTCATACGCGATCCGGAACTAATAAGGTGATAAAATAAAAAAATTAAGTATATCTGTCAAATTTGCAGAACTTTTGGAACGTTTTCCTTCAGTTTAATAAAGAAAAACATTAATTTTAATAAAAAAGAATGTTCCGTACACTTAAATTGGTTGCAAATTTGACACGTGATGTAAAATAATATATATTATTTAACACCACTCCAAGTTTGCAGAACTTTTGGAATTTTTTTCACGACCATATAGCAAAAATTAATTTAATTGCAATTTTAGCAATGTTCCGGACTGCGGACAAGGTTGCAAAATGAGATTTATTGTCGTCCCAATGTACCATTCACTTGACCGAAGTTTGAAAACTTTTGGAATTATTGTGAATTAAATGTTCAAACTGACTGGACTATTATGAAAGTGTCCTAAAGTACCGAAAGTCAACTGTGAAGGGAGAAATGGACTCGTAGATGTCTTTTCTAAACAAACGACTAGACGTATTCTTAGATAAATAAATTATTAAAGTACCAGGTTCAGTATGCCAACTCTAGATAGGTAAATAATGTTTTAAACACAATGACGCATCTTAAGCCTTCGGCAACAGAGAAAGTGTATCTAAGGTGTGTCATTTTGTAACATTTTGAATCGTGTGAAAAGGGCATAAAGAAATTTGGGTATATACCTATCTCTGTTCTTTATTTATACATTTTCTTTGTAACAACCTAACCTCATTAGATACTCTCCCAATCTTACGCAAAACCCCCAAATAATCTGGTTACGTAAGGCCCAACCCTCCATGCTCATACCTTCATGTTCAACCCTTCATGTTCATACAGATACAATTACAAACCGATTAGCGCTCAAGTGCGACAAAACACGGAAAGTGCAGGATTATCACGTCATATCTCAAAGCAATCGCAACTTGCAGCTAATACCATCGAGTATTGCGAAGCTTATTTCGAGAGGAAAACATGATAAACTAATCCTTATAACAATTGAGTTTGACGCAGCAATCAGTTAGGCAACCAATGGGTGCCTCTGGATGCAGCACGCCCCCGTCTCATGGATGTCATGCCTCCAGAACATGCCGCGTGCCGCACTCACGATTGTCAAAGTTGTTCTGATAAGGTGATAAGTGATCTGAGACGAGCGCAAATACGCTACTAATCCTACGGTCGCGCCTCCGTATCTGTTCTGAGTCTTGTTTCCTCACTCGGTTTAAAGGAACATGAAAATAAGTGTTGCGTCAAGCAAAAGCAATCTTTGCCCACAAACAAATCAACTCGCCAAATAATGTTCTTTGTAAATATTCGCGTTCTTTATCATTAGCAGTGTAAGTTATCGAAACGAGTAAATCTTCGTTGACATCAAAGTCGGGGAAGCGTAACATTTTTGCGGTTCTTTCATAGTGCGCTGCACCAATGTTATCTGGTTATTGAGCGGTGATCTCGTGTAAAATGATTTCTCTATTCTTCACAATTTGTAATCTTGAAAAAGATAATGTTCGGTACCTATCGATATGGAAATTGGTCGAGATTATGAGGTACCTACCGGACTTAGGCCACGATCGCAATTGCTAAAAACTTTTAAAACACCACAATGAAAACTGGTCAGTAAATGATTTTAGAATATAGAAATAATTTTAAGGGCGGTGAGATGAGAATCGGCAACAACTCGCCATGTTGCTAAAAACTTACGAACTAATTTCTTTACTGGCAATAGTGCGAAAGGTGAATAACAGGAAAAACATGGATAAACTGGGAAAAACGTAAACCTTCAATGACGGCGCCACATTCTTCTTTGATATGATATGGCTACACCTAACCTTAGAGAAATTATAAAACTTTGGTTTTTGATAGAGTTCATACGTCACTGAGTTAATGAGACAAAGCATGGCCGCCTTATTATTTATTTCAGCGAAACCAGTTAGGATTCCATCCTTTTTTTGTAGGTCCATGGATGCCATAATTATGAACTTTCATACTTAACGTGTAACTTAGCGAATTCATTCATGACTACTAAAGAGACTATAGTTAGGTAAGTGATTTTTATTGAAGAAATAACGTTAGGTATGTGCTGCTTATAGCTTTGAAAGCAGATAAATAAGGAAATATGAGAAAAAGCAAGTGTTTTCTTTTCATTGCCTATATTTTCAGAACCTAATTAAGCAAGATAAATTTGAATTATAGTCCTTTTTATGGAATAATACGCAAATATCAGTTAAAATAAGGTTCAAAGTGTTGTACCCCGTATCGCTTTAGTCGATCGATTATCACAAACTATTTCACGAACTTAGATTTTTTCGTTTAAGAACTTAGATTTTTTCGTTTACCTATCGTTTTAAACGTTCGTGTTAATTTTTATTTTACTATTGCCAGCACAAGAATATAAGTTCATATTTTTTTCACAACATGCTGAGGTACTACATAAAAATTGTACTGGTATGGCTAATATTTTTATTCTGTGAATCTTTTGGTTGTGATGTGACAGTTGTCTGACATGACAAGACAAAGGAAGGCCAACGGTGCATGGAAAAATCATTCACTCATTCCATTCGTTCGCGTATGTTGGTTGGCCGCCATTTTGCATTGCCTTGCTTTTAGCCATTATTTCCGACGCCTCATTTGGAATTAAATTTGTTTAGGATTTCTAATAATATATATAATTTTTCAACGAATGTTAGTTATATTTAGTGATTAAGAAGTGAAAGTGTTATTTGTTACTTTTTATTAGTGTTTTCTTAGCTTCACAATGGGAAGAAAGAAGAAGAAGGCGTCGAAGCCGTGGTGCTGGTATCCTTTATAAATACGAAATAAGTTGATTGCGACACGCTAACGTTAAATCTTGTGACCTTCTAAAGTATTATTGACCTAATTCTTCGGGTCTTCGTGAAACTGTATTTTATTTAGTGTGGTTGTTTACGTATTTATGTTTCCTTAACATCGTATTCAGGTATTGTAACAGAGAATTCGACGATGAAAAGATTTTGATTCAGCATCAAAAGGCGAAACATTTCAAATGTCACATATGTCACAAGAAATTGTACACTGGGCCGGGGTTGTCAATACACTGCATGCAGGTGAGTCCGCCCTGCAGATCTGGCACGCGCCGCCCGCCCACGTCCTATATTTTTTAACAGCCGCTAGTCTGTGGCGGATATTTTGGCTCATCGTACGCGCCAAATCGCGTTCCTATAATAGTACTACGCAAATATCCGCCCTTACTTCACACCTCAATGTAATATGCAGTCAATTTTTGCTTCTATATTGCAGGTTCACAAGGAAGCGATAGACAAAGTACCAAATTCCTTACCGAATAGATCAAATATAGAAATAGAAATTTATGGTATGGAAGGTATACCACCTGAAGATGTGAAGGAGCATGAAAAGCAGAAGACAGGTATAAAAAAATTATTTTTTGGCTCCGCCGATGATCTTTGGATCATGTATGTAAAACATTTTATTTATATTACCGTTACCATTAATCAATTGGATTTTTAGCTTGGGACACAGTAGCATTAGTTGTATATCGGTGTGTAGTATTAGTGTTCCAGAAAAGGTATGTTTTTTAATCTATTAATAATCTGTTGGCAACTTAATTATCTGTGTGTAAATGTTTAGGTGGTGGCAAGGTTTCAGACAGTGACGATGATGAGCCAGCAGCAAAGAAAAAAGCAACTCCAGCATTGGTGAGTGTTCAATGTTATGTTAATGGTCGTTAATTTGTATCTCAAATTACAAAGATTACAATTACATTAATTAATTGGTAAATAAAAAACTATAAACATGCTAGGTACCCTTCCCTACCCTGTCCAACCTCTTTCATAAAATGAGTTATTATTAATTAATATAAATAACAAACCACTCATTAAAATATGTTGTTTATCCTGCGAATTTAATTCTATTCAAAAGTTAGATAATAAGTAAATTATTCTGTCAAAAATAAGGTCAACCTATCTTCTAATAATGTTTAATAATTGATTCTATAGAAATATCTCGACGTCTACAAAAATGCAATCGTACAATCTATCCCAGTGGCCTGTACCATTGGTGGAATTAGAGTAGATTTTACATTTATCATAAATTAAATTGATTGGATTGCAGGATAGAGACCTAACAGTGAGTCAGTTTCCGAATGAATATTGGTGTGTTGATATACTTAGTTGATGATTAGCATTTGTTTTAGTGAATGATGTTTCATAGTCATTATTCATTCTCATCATTATTGAGGGTAGCAGAAGTGTCAAAATGGGTACCAGTTTGATTTTACATCTGTGCTGTGAGCATGAACTTGTGCAGTGTACAGTAATTGTATTGAGCTGCCATTAGTAAGGGAAGATGTCAAGATGGACTGACATATGACATACTAATGACTGCAGTTTTCTGTATGTACACTTTGATGATAGTGTTCATGCTCACTGCACTGTTGGTTATTGTGGAATTTTCCATTTGTATTTAATTTTGTTCATTTAGTTATTGTTTATTTATAGTATTATGATTATCATAATAGTATAAAGTAACCTAATATAAGACCCTAGTCTTGTATTGACATATTAATTATTAGATTAGATCATTATTTATTCTATCTTTTCATAATTTATTGATTAACTGACTTGTATGGTTAACTTATTTGGTTAAAGACATTCAAGATATTGGCAGATATGCCTCAGTGTTACTTTACAAATTATTGTCTGGTGTCCAATAGCTTCTTATATGCAAGCAAATCCTCCAACTCATTTTTGTACAGAAAGACAGCTGTAGAAAGTCTTGCTTGCAAACTTTGTGTATAATTAGAATACACATATTCTTTTAACATGAAGTCTTAGCCTCAAGCCTACACCCTCATCTCTCTTGAGACAACTCATCAATGCTTACTTTACAAGAATCTTTTTTAAAAACATTTGATAACAAAATTAAGGAACAGCCAAACAAAAACCAATAAATCACATAGTTTTATCTAACTTTAAGCCTATTAGAAATCTTTGATGTGAATATAAACCAACCAATCAATCAATTAAATTGTACAATGATTAGAACAGTTACTGATAAATCCTAACTTTGCATTTTATTGGTTTTGCATTTGATAATTTCAAAATAATATGTGCAGCCATAAAGGCTAAATCATTTTATTAACTTCACAGTTTATAACTTGCAATAACTCACAATTTAATTGGGAAATGGTACAAACTCTAAACTTTGACAAATTGATGTGTATCAATTGGTAGGTTGGCCTGCCTGGCGGTTTAATGACCAACTAGGGTTAGCCGTTAGATAATGCCATTAAGCTTGCTGTGTGAACTCTACATTACCTTAAATTATCTGGCGTGCATAGTGGATTATTTCTTCTATTATAAATGGAATTTGATACGAGATCAATTTTTTTTAGATATTGCCTTGAAATTTATCTAATGCTGTTCTATATCTTATCTTTCCAGTAGTGAAATCTTGCACATGAGATTATTACAAGGCGTTATACATCCACATTCAAGTATTATTAAGACTGAAATTAAATAAAGTTTAGTGTAAAATGCAGTTGTTCTACAGGTGGTTAAACTAACATAGTGCCATGAGGATATACTCACCCGTCCATACCTTTTGAGATCTCTTGAAAACTTTTATCAGTATTAAACCTTAGTAGTGGTATTAGGGCTGCTGCTGACTCAAATTCAAAAGCTTTTATTCATTATTAGGTACAATTTGTGCACACTTGATGAACGTCATACATTTAAAATTATACAAACATCCACTTTGATCGCCCCTCAGGGAAGACGTAGAGTAGGAGAAAAAAGCGGGCGGAAAAAAACTCCCAGCACTCTTTTAAAAATAAGTATGAATGAATTCTATGGTGCAATCTGCTGAGTCTCCCCTAGTTAATGCTACTCTGGCCAGTCATGGTTTTTCTATCCAATGGTTTCCCGCAATCTTCTTCAAACCAAATGTCCAGGTGATAGGAAGAGTGGCCTATTTTTCTTTTATTTTATTATGTGTTATATTAACCCCTGTTCTGATACAAAAGCCAACAGATTTGGTTGTATGGGTGGTTCTGTGCTAATAAATTAAACATCTTTGAGCATTATAATCTTCGATCAACAATACACTAGATTTCGGGTCGGCGCAAAAAATACGTCTCGGTGAATAACAGCTCACTTGAAATGTGAGCTCTAATTTTATTTAGTTCGCTTGTAAAAGAGCCAATGTAAACACGTGTCACAATGCCGCAATGTGCATTCAAAAGTTGCAAAAATAATGCCTGAAGGAACAATTTAACGGCCGGAGTGTCTTACTTTCGGTAAGTACATATAGAATAAGTTGTATTTTATGCTTTAAACTAACAAATAATATCAAATTTAAATCAAAATTACCGATTTTATATCACCGCTACAAATGTTTGACCAACGTTGGCGCAAAATTGTGTGTAACAGAACAATAGATGCATGGAGTAGATTTGTATTGTAATAATTTATTTGTTACGAGATCTTTAAAATTGGTTAATACAAACTTTGTGTCTGTTTGTTGGACTTTCATAAGATACTTAGCTTTCCTTTTTTTATTTTAGCTTTCCGAGCAATCCGTTTACGTGTGCAGAATGGATCTCGACTTTCTATGGACATCAGTTTTAAAATTATATATTGACAAGAATGTGTTTCCTGGAGGAGATAAACACAATCACGAAATTAATTTACTCAAATCAGTGGTTCAAAAATTTATTGACGTCAGGTTACATTATATATGTAAAAAAGCTACCGATATTTAATTATTATTTTGATCTAATTATTGCACTAAACTGTACATGTATTATGAAGATTGTAAACATGAATATAAAGATATTGTGGAATTTAGTGATATTTTTATTTGTGGCAAAAAACTATTGTCGATTCGCACTTTTACCACCCTTTGTTACCATTCATCCACATCTGCACACAGTATGTCTAAACACGACCGTACTTTCAATATTACGGTTTGTGATACCCTAAAACCCAGAAGAATCCCTTTGTTCACATTCATCCACATCTGTACACAGTATGCCTAAATACGACTACAATGCTAAGGTACCTACTAGCTACAACAGCGATAGACACCTTGGCCAAAAACATATTATACATACACATAAATAAACATACACACAACAAAACGGTTACAAAATAACATATATGTATGTATACTATCAAACATACTCGTAGATGCCCAAAATATAAATAATTTTAACTAAACTTTCGTGCATAATAATATACTAAATTATTTTTGTGTTCAACGCGACTCCATACCTTCTGTAGTTAAATTTGAGGAAGCAAACTGAAACGAAACCAAAGGATGTAACTCGCAAGGTAATAACGGGAAAAAGTACTTTATTTATAGTTCATTAAGGTTGATTTCACATAAAATGTTGTTTAACTTATGTCTTTTCATTTCTAAGTGACGGGAGTAATTTATTGCTTTGCTCGTTTTTCGTGACGAATGATTGTAAGAAAAAGAATATTTTGAAGAATTGCTACCTTATTGCTAGGCGTCATGGTTGTAATTAGGTTGAACTTACAACTGTTTTAAAACGTTTGTCTTATTTCGTAAGTAAAGAAATGAAGATGTATAAGTATGTATTCACGCGGACAGTATAAGTTTTGATTTTGTACGTGACCCGATATCTAGTGTATTGTTGATCGAAGATTATAATTGATTTAGGCTAAAGCAGCTTTAGTCAGGAAGCAATGTCTACACAACCACAGTTTTAATTTTGGAACTAAAAACTTTACTTAAAGTAGAGTATGCATTCAACCATCTCAACTTGGAAACACAACATTGGTATTGAATGTGTAGTCAACCACTTAAAGTAATTTGTTTTGAGCTCCAAATGTAACTTTGGTTGTATAGAATTGTACATGGTGCAATAAACTTCATAATGAACTCAACATACCTATATTAGGCCAAAATTTTTGTATGAAATCACCTTATTTGCATCTTTAATTCAGTGCCTTGTGTAGCGTTGAGCTCATTAGTGTCCGTAATTATACTAAATAATGGGGTAAACACTTAATTTTTACATGCAATCATCATTTCATACCATTGTCATGGTTGCCATTTACAGAGCACTTATTATGTAGTCAATTTATTTCCTTAATTGTGTACTTATACTGCTGTCATTACTTATTACCCATTACTGATCTCTTAGTATGGAATATTTTTAAAATTTCCATGTCTTCCTAATGATCGACGTAGCATTTCATGTTGTTTATAGTATAAACTAGCGGTCTGTAACGGCCCGGTCCGCCCGCCACGCATAACGCACAGGGAGTGGAAATGTCGCTTATTACTAATTGTATTTCTCACTCAGTTGTTACTCAAACACCTATATCTATAGGCGGCAATTCACTTTGGCATTTTGTGTTTGCGTATTTGTATTCAAAAAATATTTGACGAATGCACCGACAAATAGAGCGCCCACACATGGCCACACACCCAAATAACAAATACACATATGTTTTACACCGAAAGTCAGTGTCAGATTTCGTTAAAAAACTGACAAGTTTGTCGTACAAAGCATCCACACGTGACCAAATAGTCGAATACGCAAACACAAGTAGCCAAGTGGAGTGCCGTCATTACTCAAACACCTATACGTCTGTCTGTGCTAATAGTGCCTAAAATGTTGTACTACACAGTGCTTTCGATGTGTTTGGGTTATTTAAATGTTTTTTCACAGTTTTAACTTTTGTTTCTTTGGTCGCTCGACAGCTGGGCGCGGGTCCTTCGTCGGTGACACCCGGCATACTGCCCACGCCGATGGGCGCGCTGCCGCCGGGCATGTATCCCGGCCACATGCAAATGAATCACATGATGCCGCATTTTATGCAGGGACCACGGTGAGTGATCAATTATTACATAAACAGCACTTCCACCTGGCCCTGGAGTGGCTCATTAATGGGTCACAGATAAACGCGCGACATACTCGTTTAGAAAATCTGGACGAATGTGGCTGATGTTAAATATAATATTGTAGAAAAATACTTATGGTACTCTGCAATAAAGGTACATATTACATTGCTCCAGTGCTATTGAAACCCGCCATACGGTCTGCATGATTGTTTGTTACATAGTTGTATTATAAGTAATAAAAAAAGAATTTTTCTTTTTTCAGGTTAATGATGCCAGGCATGAGGCCACTGTTCCCGGCGGCGAGTGTACCTACCTCAACACCTAATAAACCTACCTTCCCTGCGTATAGGTAAATTTTTAGTGTTATTTATTGTTCTTAATATATTTATAAATATAACTCATTTATAAACATAATTCTTACGCACAGAATCTATTACAATATAACCTGCAAGTGAGAATTAAGATCTTGGTCCATATCTTATCTTATATGTAAAATTCTCATGTCACAGTTTTAGTTACCATACTCCTCCAAAACGGCTTGACCGGTTTTTATGAAATTTTATATGCATATTCAGTAGGTCTCAGAATCGGCTACTGTCTATTTTTCATACCCCTAAGTGATAAGGGTGGTCCACACGTGACATTTTTATTTTATTTTCTGGACATTTTCTTTATATTTTTTTTTTTCAATAATGTGGCATCAAAAATACATACGACCCTAAATTTTCACCCTTCTATCACCAACCACTATTTTTTAATAGTCGACTTTTAACGCTCGATAACTTATATAGCAAAACAACGTTTGCGGGGTCAGCTAGTACATATAATATAATGATAGTATACGTGATGACAATAATAATAAATAATATAAAGTAAGAACAAGCCTTAGTTATTGATAGATAGTAATCATTCCACCGTGTTGGAGGTCCTATCTGTGGTTTTGATAACCTCCAACATAGCCTGTACTTCCACTGATGTACATTCAAGCAGCTTCATGAAATATGCTCTAAGCTTTAGCTAGTATCAGGAGAGACTTGTGCCCAGTAGCAGATTCGAAAAAGGTCACAGCCAGTGCCTGTTATTTTTTAAGTATAACTTCAGAAGTTCTTGTCAACCTGAAGCAGTGGCAATTTTTCAGGTTGCACTATTACATCCCCAACAAGGCACCGTTGTGGGCATGTTAGGCAGTCAGCCCCTGATTCAAATAGGTTAGTCAACAGGTCTGTAACAGAAACCGGTATTGTAAAAAAGTTTATAATAATTGATATGCAAAAACTAGAAAATATATTCAGTACTTAACTTCTGTTATTAAATTTGTAAATTTACTAAGTGTTGCAAGTTTTAAGTATTTTATTTATCTTGTACTTATTAATTTTTCTCTTTAATTTAACATTAACATTACATCTCATTTCATGACTAAGTGTTACTATTTCGTTATTTATATCGGACCTCGGAAAGTTCTAATATTGTTTCAATATGCTACAGCTATTAGTTTTAAAGTAAAGCTTTACATACACTAAAGTTTATAAACATATAAATCTATTTTGTGTATTCTGCTATTTAAATTTCAAACCAGGATCATAAAAGTTCATAAAATTCATCATTGTGCCGTTCGTCAAATTACTTTATCAATTTCAATGTTATTCTTGGGACAGGGTTGGATATTCATAACGTATATTTACAATGTTATTTATATTACTGTAGGCCTCTTGTATTTTGGAGAGAATTCGCTCACACAATAAAACTAATAAGGTATGATTGCTGGGGGAATTAACGTTATCTTACCTCTAAAGAGCCACATCACTTTAACTTAAATCTAAGATGTTAAGAACATGTTGTGATATAGTTGTGTGGATGGCACCTTCTAAGGTCTCCATTGAGGAGGTATTTTACTGCCACCCACTTACTCATCTTACTCAACCTCAGATTGGATTTATACTTTACATCGCAACATGCGTGTCTATGGTTTTCACTGACCAACTACAAAAAAACATTGATCGGAAACTAAAAAGAACCTCCTCTTTCCAGCAACGCAACAATAAGCGCACCGCCGACCACGTCAGCGGCGTCGTCATCAGAGCCCAAGGAGAACGGCTCCGTGCGGCCGCCCGCCGCCAACTCCTGCCCGCTGGTCACGGCCACGGGGGCCGGCTCCAAGATAATCCATCCACCCGAAGACGTATCGCTAGAGGAGATTCGGGCTCGACAAGCCAAGTATCGGCCCAAACCGAAGCCCGACGCGCCGCCCGCGCCCGCGCCCGCCCCCGCCATGATCACGCCCAGCACCAGTCAGGCAGAGGTAATATATTCTGTACGTGACCAATTTCATTTATTATACTCTGTCGTGAGTTGGTTGATTAACAGTTTGTTTGCGAGGCGGCTTTGTAACAGTTTGGATTGATTTAGTTCGTTTGTGTTGATATTTTTTGTTGTTGTATAGGCTTACCAGAGATATTTGTTTCTGTCAGACTACACTGTCATTAGTTGATTTTGAATCTTAAATTTTAGTGTTTTGTAAAACAATTAACATTTTTAATCCTTTGCAATTTTATTGCCATATGCATTTTGTTTTAATATGATATACAATAATCATGACTATTTAGTCATGATTTTTTATCCTTACCTGTAATTGTTAATCAGTATTTGTAATGAGATTTAGCTGTAGATGAACATTAAATTTTTTTTAAACATTTTGATGCCGTAATCTACCTGCTACTTACTGGAGCTTGTGACTAACGACCTCAGACAGATTTATATGTGAACATTTAATATTATAAATTTTCTACACAATAATAATAATATTATTGTCTAGAAAATTTATTTCTGTAGAAAATTTTGTAGAAAGTTGTGTAGAAAATTTATTTTATGTTAAGTATGTTGATTTTTTTAGCTAATAAAAGCTACTAAAACTTGTCTCATTTGCAGTAGTATCCCATAAGATTTTTTTTCATCATTTTAAATACTAGCACTGTATTCATCATTTAAATAACCAGTTTCAATAGCATAATACTAGACTCTTGGATAGCCATACTAAAACTTCTTTTACCATAAAACATTTGTTATTTCAAAGCAATTACTAAGGTGTATCTTGGCAACTTAGATATCTGTTTCCGTCTCTAAGATATTGAAACCGAGCATTAATGAGCTGTCAAAATAGCACGGTTCTTGTAATATGTAGCCCGACAAGTACATAAATGTTGTGGTATGGGATGTGATGAACGTTTGCGGTCGGTCGCAGGTGGCGGCGCACATGTCGGCGGCGGTGGCGGCGGCGGCGCGCCAGCAGCAGCACGCCGCGGCCGCCATGCGGCGACCCATGGTGCCGCAGGTACTATTGTATTCATTGTTGTTTTGTTATTTGTTTATTTATTTAAAAGTAGTAAACGGCTACACGAGACGTGGACGGACGGGGCTAGTCCACAGGCTTAGTCGCTCAGCGAGCTGTGGACAGAGCTATGCTCGGTGTGTCTCTCAAAGACAAAATTCGAAACGAGGAAATTCAATTGAGGACCAAAGTATATTTTACCACCGTATAGTACCTAGCACTAAAGGCTAGCTAGCTGAAGTGGCAGTGGGCTGGCCATATCTGTCGTAGTTCCGACGGACGCTGGAGAAAACGGCTATTGGAGTGGAGTTGACGGCTCGGCAAACGTAGTGTGGGACGCCCCCCTGCTCGATGGCGCGATAATCTGCGTCGGGCGGCGGGAAGCAACTGGATGAGGAGAGCCGAAGAGCGGGCTCAGTGGCGCGCCTTGGGAGAGGCCTGGGTCCAGCAGTGGGCCGATGTCGGCTGGAGAGAGAAACGGCTATACAGGCTATTTGATGTTAAGCGATTATGAAATTTCTTTTTCTTGAACGTGGAGTATTCGTTCAGTTGTTGGGGCCACCGGCAAACTATTGCCTCAGGTTGTATGCTGTTTATTGTAAACGCCTTACGCCCAAACTCAGACAGGGTAGATATCTAATATGTGTATCCACACATATTTCTACTCACTCACTACTAAGGTGTTTGTCTCAAATCAAATACCTCTGGCGAGCACACCTCCCCACCATGATGCTTTGTGAAAGACATTTTCTTTATTTAAAAACGACAAATACAAAAGTGTGAGTGCTGGTCCATATTGTTATGTGATCTTAATATCTAAATTGACTCAACGCTGAGCAACTCACGCCTGTTGCAGTGACAACTTCAAATCAAAGTGGCACGCTGGCAGCATTGTATTATTTATCGTAGGAGCATCTGTCTTGGTTGCAGGTAGTAGGCGTGCTGGGGCAGGGGATGCAGGGCATGCAAGGCATGCAGGGGATGCAGGGCATGCAGGGGATGCAGCAGCTGCAACAGCTGCAGCCGGTGCGCGTGGGCGTGCCCGTGTCCATGCCGCCCGTCATGTCCATGCTGCCCGTGGTGCCCCAGTTCAACCTCATGCGCCCGCTGCAGCCCGGTCAGTACCCACACCCCCCACACGCCCCACACACCCATCCGCACTACAGCCGCTACTATAGCCGCTGATGTGGCCGCCCTCCGCCACATCCACACATCCACACATCCACCTGACTACGTAGTACGTACGACTGGTGATGTGGTTGCTCTGAGTGAGTGCCGGTCGTTGCTGCGTTCCAACGGGAATTATTAGGTCGCCCAGGGAATAGGTATCCGAAATTATACAAAACCATTGCTCTTTGTTACCGACTTCAAAAAAGGAGTTTACCAATTCGACATGTATGTATGTATGTAATATTTACACCTTGTCCTAATTACTAAATCTTTCGACGACAAAATTGCAATGTCATGTCACAAATTGTTATGTCGATTTGTCGCGTGCCAGTGCGTATTGTTAGTTAGGAAGGATAGCCCCATTCATAGAGCTGTGTTTAAAAATAGCATTTGTCGCTTGGTGTGACAAAAGTTGCGGCGCAATACGATACAACTTTTGTCGTCGTAATTAGGGCAAGGCCGTAAACTGCACAGGGAAAAATTGACTTGAAGGGAACATAATAGAGTGAAGGTCTATGTATTAAAATGTTTATACTCAATTACTCATACATAACCGTCAAGACACGTTTTAAAGTATAAGAAAACATCTGTACCTGTGTCGCACTTTAGGGATTTGATGACTGATTTTTGTTTGGAAAATAACGCTACAGAGTTGTAATTTAACATCCTCCATTATACAATTTCCATACTGCATATATGCACACGACGAGAGAGATGATGAATGAAAGAATTAATACAATTCATTACATTCCACTCATGAAATTTTAAATTTAGTTAGGTTTCGACATGAAAATTTATAATCTATAAATTTTTCTATACTCACAGATAGATAAACATATCTGCTTATCTCCAAAAAGAAATGCATGAACTAATTTATTATATTATGTTTGTGATCAATAAGCTATATTATAGAAAACGAAACTGATATTAGTTACCCGTAAAACATGAGCAACCTCGGAGTACTAGGCAGCTAACACCATAAGCAACAACTTGTGTACTACGACTTTTGATAATTTGTTAATTTTTAATTTCATACAAAAATATTTATTAATTTAATTTCCCGTTTGAATGTTTCTAACTCTACGCGCATCGCAAAGATTACGTAAAAAAAAACCGCGTAAAAACTTCGCGGGGGGAGGGGGTGCAGCGTTACCGCCTTTGATTGAACTTGACCTATTCGCCCGCCAGTCGACCGTCGGTCATGCGAACATTCAGGAATGAAACATACTTTCGTAGACTTACAAATGTCACAACAGTGCAACAAAAACTTGTTTAACTATTTATTTTTTATGCATTGAGTTATGTTCGAACTCATAGAACCAAAGTTGTTGCTTATGGTGTTAGCTACCTAGTGCTGCGAGGTTGTTCGTGTTTTACGGGTAACCTGTATAAGTAATATTCTACATAAATTAACTGAGATTTAAATGATATCTTATTAATGTAAATAAAATATACAGCTGTAAATAAATAATCGTTGTATTTATTGCTATTGACATATCAAACAATTATGTTTTTGATGAGGCAGCTTTTATCTTGACTGTTATTAGGTATATTTGATTATTTAAGTATTTAGAGGTTCAATTCATTTATCATTATTTTCTGACTTAATTGAGAACACATACTCTAATAACATTCTAGCTAGTTAAAGCAGAAATTATTGTTATTTAAATATTATGTACTCTTATTTTAATAATTCTACTTCTAATATATTCTAAAGATCTCAAAAAGTATTCTATGTCTTATAATTTATTGGACGAATAAAAATGGGTCATACTATTTTAATTTTTTTTTTAATTTTACTTTTTATAAACATTTTTCAACCCTCTTAGGAACCGTTAAAATTTTCACATAAATCTATTTTTAAGCTAAATCACACCGACGATGATCAGATGCAATTGTTAGCAAATAAACATAAATATTGCATATTATTATACTTATTTTTATGGTGCTTTAGGCGTAAAGAATATGGAACGCAGCGACGATTGGCAAACACGAGGCAATAATTTCCATCGTAATATAAATAATAATCTTCCTTTTTTATAAACTGTACTGCCAATTCTTCAGGTTTATATTGGTATACATATTTTTGTGTTTTGTAGAAATATACCAATATAAATCTCATTTGTTATGAATTTTATATCAAGTTGTAAGACGCTCACACATGAGACCACAGTGTTGGTGTATCAGACAGCAGTGTCAACCGTAGTTAAGACGTTCATTGATATCTTCATAAGTGTTAGGTGCGATACATGACCACATTGTTGTACGATTATTATTGTTATATAGGTCACATAACTCAAATGTACTTAATTTATAGGCCATTTTTGTTTAAAAAATTGTTAAAAACATGATGATGTAATTAGGCCTGATTGTATTGTTAACCCAAAGGCTAAGAATAAGAAAGACTGCATTAGACACATTCTCAAGATTACAAGACTAGGGCAAGTTTGGGAACCAACGACAGGCTTTGTGGTTCAGTAAAATTCCTATTGAATGTAATCGTTCCAAGTATTCCCAGTATATAAGTGGACTGAGGATCTCAACCAATGACTCTTCATAAAGGATTCTTACTCAAGTAAGCTTACCTTTATTATTAATTGTTTCAGATGTAAAATCGGCAAGGTTGTTTTATGTATTCTCATGTCAGAGCCTTCTATGAGGGTTCTGACGTATTTTATTAATTGTTTGACAAAACTATAAAGCTCTTGTTAAATGATACAAATACATAAAATATTATGTCAAAGCCTTCATAAACCTAGCATTATTCATAATGGAAGGCATTGGCAGAGGTCACATGTTACCTGTGTATACTGTGGATGTGGTGCTAAACTCAGTCAGAATTTATCTGAAATACGGTAAGCCCACAATTGGTCCCCCGAGCTACATAGACATATTTTTATATCAATTGAATATTCTGAGACAAAATTTACCACTATTATTATTATTATTATCTATGTATTACTGACGATAGACTTCTTTCGGCATTTACTTGTTTTAGGATTGTATAAGTTAGAACGGGTGGTTTTCTTTAGTGTCAAAGTGTTACTAAAGATAGTATTATATTGGTGTAGTATTAATTTTTAGGTTTGCTCAATTTATTTTTCTATTATACAAACGTGACTGTAACTAGATGTACAAGTGACATATCTGCGTGGAAAATGGACCGAGTCGTGTCATTAAAATTCTCAAATAAAATGTGCTTTGTCGTGTCAATTTTATTTCTGTTTTCCACGGCAGGGTTCCGACCGTATCGACCTGCGAATCTTACCGTAGTCTCTGTTCCTCTGTTCGTAGTCTGTTGAGCAGGCGGATTGTGACGCATAGACGGATAGGAGGATAGCGTGGGAGGCGCCCGCGGGGCCGGCCGAGCCCGCGTCGCACTCGCACGCGCTCAGTCGGACTCATCTCTTGTCCTTACGTACACCGTACACCGTACACAGTAACAGCTTGTCCGATACTCACACCCACACCCACACCCACACCCTAACCCACACCCACTAACTCGGGCGGCACCCGCCTCCCATAGAGACGACCCGTCCCGTGCGTAACACTCAAGACTAAAACTGCCTCCGTGTGCCATCCGCACTATCGGGGCGTCGGATTCGAAAACGAGCGGTAAATGTTATTCACATTCCTTAATGGACTCGCTTTATGTAGTAGCTCCTATACTGTCTCGACCTTTCGTAGCGTCGTATACGATGCGACCCTTGTCGGTTCACGGGTGGGTACACTAATATTATATTTACGTACAGTAGTTTTGTCGCTTTAAGGTGTGCATGTACCGAGGACTAGTCGTCGGGCGTCGGCTCGCACCGAACATGCATGTACCGGAATTCGATACCACCATCGCCGTATTTTGACAGTGTGATTTTTTCATGTGAATTATTTATCCTACCTACCTGTGTTCCTTCGCTTACTGCACCTTACGAGCCGCCGGTGGGCGGGCGCGTCCCTCCCTGCCGCACGAGCCGCACGCTGTACTTGAGCCGTCACAAACGTGCGAACCGAGTCATAAATCATTGGTATCGGATCTCTCGTTCACACCTATACACACATCGGAACTCTCGCTCGCACTTCTGGTGTTGTGTGTAACAATAAAGAAGGGATTTGTCGAGTCAATAGCAGGTAATCAAGGAAAGGTTAAGGAAATAATGCAAAAAATCTCAGCGGCATCCCTTTATCGATAACGAGTTGTGCGGCATCGTCACATCGTCGTTATTCGACGTAATGTTTTATGAGTCGGTTCGCACGTTCGGTCGTAACGGGTCAAGTAGAGCGGCTGGGGGCGGGTGGAGGCGGCGGCGGGGGACGCGCGTCGGTGGCGGACTGGCGGTCCGGGCGAGGTCCGGGCGGCAGGCGACAGGCGATTGTGTATCAGTCACACCGGCTCGCCGCGTGTTGGACCCGGGTCCCCTGTCGCCGGCGCGGCCGCGGCGGCCCGGCCTGACCTCGCGCTCTGTGCAGGGATGCTGCTGCCGGGCGGGATGGGCGGCATGATGCCGGGCGGCGTGGGCGGCGTGGTGTTCCCCGGCCTGCAGCACATGGTGCCGCGCTACCGCTGACCGCCCCACTGCCCCACTGCCCCGCTGCCCTACACGACGCAGGTAAGGCGGAGGCCGGCCGGCAGTTCCCTGCGCCCGCAGGCGACCTCCGTCACAACTCGCGTTGTTGGATTGGCGGCCAACCTCCGCACTTGTTATCTCCGTACGATTCCGGTGTTGAGATGTGTGTAAGCGTACCGACGATATGTAAATGTTCTTTGCCTTGAAAATTTTTTTTCTTAAGCGTTTCCACGTGAAGTTGTGACGTTTGCCTATTCTTGTAGAATTTTGACTATTTTACTCAATAAATGCTCTGGATTTGAATGTTCGCTTTTGATTTATGCACCGTACGGGGGCCTCCTGGGGGTGTGAACCGACAAAGTTTACCGATGGAAGTTGTACTTCTTGTGGCACATTAGAAGGAGTAAAAGACTATTATCATACACTGCACACGTAGTATTCACATATTATCCATAAACGGTCCAGCTAATAAAAGTATTCGTATCAAAATCACTTTCAATTTTGCCAAGGAAGTATCACTTCTGTATCGAGTTCAACAAACACGCATTTATTTAGTTTATATTTAGATAACTATATTATATGTTTAACTGTTTAGTTTTGGTGTAAGTAGTATCAACCCGACGGTTCCCACTCAAACTAGGTCCTTCTGCTCCTATTAAAATAAACTTTTTCGTTAATAAAGCTGTATATTAAATTACAATAAAAAGTCGCTTGTATACATAACACGTTTATATTACACGACAACTATTCACTAGACTGTTGAAGAAATATTAATACCAAACCCTATAGTTATAATAAGAACGAGCTTACAGTAAAAATCTATTTAACTAGTATCACCATTAAACCAACACATGTATTGATAAACATTTGGTAGAAAATTTCACAACAGATAATTTCAGTGAATAAATTAATTCTATAAAAATAAAATTTAACATATTTAAAAATATTTTTAACATTACATGGCAACTTTAATTTTATAAATGGCTTACAAGGAGTTCAACATGACGAAGCGTAAGTATAGTTACATTAAATAAACATGCATATAGCCTTACCAGGAAAATAAAAAGAGAAAATCCTTTTCACCATAGCAACACAGAAAACATCATAGACACATATTTAGTGAACAAATGACATCACCAATATTTGCATAATTCCAAGTGTCCAATGTTCACTGAATTACTTACAATATAGTGAGATACGCCTGATCAGGAAGGAATATGCATACATCATATTATTATTATAACAGACTGACATATTGATATTAAAAGCCATTCAGCCTTAGGACTAAATTATACACTCACTAGAGTCGTATGCTCAAGTGTTTAAAGGCCTCCTTCAAATCTCATTTAATAAATTTATTTAACAACCAAATACATACAAATCGAATTGTATGTATTTGGTTGTTAAATAAATTTAATATTTATTATTTTATATAATTTATTTATTAATATTGTTTGTGAAACAATATATGAGAAGAATTTTTAGGCTATCTCATACTATCTAGTTCTACAAGTCGCAGACTTGTGTATGCTGGCCTGTAGGGGAATAATACTTAGGAATATAATTTCTAAATAGAAGTGCACTTAATGTCTAGAGCTGGAGACTAAATAATTAAATAATGTCTATTTTGTTAGGTACGTTAAAAAGCTCCAATTAAATGCGAGATAATATAGGACATTAAATAATTAGAGAAATGGGAAGTAGGATGCAATTGTAGGAAAGAATGGCACCATCAGTGCAAGACAAGTGATCTTCAAACAGAACACTGATTCGTTCAAATAGAAAGACATTCATATACCACCAACAATCCATGAGCCTATCAATTGTTTTACACTGTGCATAACATTAACGGACCACACTGTATAAATTACATCAGTATTTTTAGTAAAATATTAACCCTACTAAAAATACTGTTTTTGTTTTTTTGTATTTTATTTTGGTCCGAATAGACGCTTCCAACACGAGTAGATTAAAATAAATTGAAATACAATTATTATTATTATTAAATGTAACGTCATCACATCAGGTGAAAAGTCAAATATATTCATGAGACGGGGACGCAGTGTCGACAGCAGAATATTAAAAGAAGCAAAGTAAGTACTCTTTATATTATTTTTTTAACTACACCCAAAATACAATTTATCAATTGTATGTTATAATATAATGTTACTAGCCGGATTAAGGTATACCAGAATCTATAGGAGCTTCAAATTTATCTTTGATGTGGCAAGACTTATATTTGTCATCTCAACGTGACGTTGAAATTACTCCCGCTATTGTCAAATAAAGTATTGTAGTCATTTTTTGCATTTATACTAAATGAAACCTATTTTTTACTTAATTAAACTCATTGGCTCAAAGATACAACGTTTGCATTTTTGCCAATATTTAAAATTAGAAATGATGTATGCTTTTGTAATACTATTAAATACCTAGTTGAAACAGTGAAACTACATGTATTAAATAAAAAAGGTATTTTAATCGCTATAAGAAGGTTGGTTAAACATCAGTGGAAGAGTGTCGCTAACACATTTGCCTGCACCTATAACCCTATATCTGGCCACGTCCCGTGAGGCTGTGAAGGTTTCAGGTTTACTCCACTATGCTGTTAAAATAAGGATAAAGCATACAGAACTTTACACTTATCTAGGTATGGTTATATAATGTAACATTTTTTAAATAAATTCTAATTTTTGCGTAAGGAACATTGGAAGGACAGGAATGAGGAAAAATTATTGCTACATACATTCATAAGGCCAGGTACGCATTTCTTGTATTTTCGTAAGATGGCACTGTGGCTACACATTCAAAAACTACTCAACAGATAACAATCTAAAACAAATTTGGCATAATTGCGACATGACATAAGTCATAAAAAGCGGCGCACCAAATATTTTTTTAAATATTAATTTATTAATAATAATTTATTAATTAATTTTCTAACAGCACCAACATAAGAAAACATACAGCCAGTAACACAATTTCAAATAACAAACAAAAAAAACACTTACATAACGATGTAAATTGTGTATGCCACTCACCAACGAACATTTGTATATTTTACGTTAGTACGATTCGTCATGCCTTTTCCAGTGCAATAAAAATTTAACCACAAATATACTTTAAAAAACATAATATTATGTTCTTAACAACGAACTGACTAAGCTAACCATTTAAAAGCTAACAGGCTACTTGGTCTGAAGTAAACGGGTAAGTATATTGTTACGTGTTACCGCTAGTACCAAACATTTTATATAAAACTACAAAAATTTGAGCGCCCTCGTAATCACGATACAATTTAATTATTAATTAATGAATAATAAATCACTATAAATTCCTCTACATTCTCTATGTATCCCATACGTTTGATCGCTACCGCTATGGCTACCCAATCTTTTTCGATATGTACCTGTTCGTTTGATTGTGAAATGAAATAAAAAAATATCACAACCAGGTCACTAAAAATATTAACTCGCCATTGGCACGTTTTCATTTTTATTTTTTCATTCCGAAAAGTATGCAAGTAATTACAGCTAGGTTACAATTAAACAATATAATTTAAAATATAGGTAGGACCTCAAAATGCAATATTAATGTACAGCTATACGTTCTTATATATTTTTGTACTTTGCGCACATACATGTTTAAGAATAATAAGATAATAAGTACACTATTGGCAATTACTGTTTAGATTAACAATTTTATAATACTTACTGCAAGTACACTTTACAAGGTTGTCGATACCTTACGCTAAAATTCGTTATAATTTCGCGAGCCATGATGCTATCTTTTAAAAAATAGAGATAGCAAAAAATCTTATTTAATTATTAAGAAACGGATATAAATTACCTTTTTTTGTTTTTCATTTATTACACACGTTCTTTTTGTTAATATAACAACCCTAAAAATCTCTAGCTTCGCAGCGAATGCAACAACTGTTTATGAGATAAGTAAAAAGCAGTATAATATATACTTGTAGCCAATTTATATCTTCAAATGCGGCGTGTACAAAAATGACATTAGTATGTGAATTATCTAATCGATAGCTAACACCTAAACGAGATCCATCCATGCCTACATAATTTAATACTGAAGTCGACAAATGTTTGAAATGCTAGCTGGACCTACTCAAATAGCTCTAACCTACCCATACTCATGAAATTTAGAACGTCTAAATTGACAACGAAGTTCAATCCGAATAAGTTAAGCCTTGGTCTCTTAAGCCAGCTTTTGACTACGGGATATAATATAATTTAAATAGCATCTTGAGATATAACATTTTATCGCTCTCATACATTTTGTACGTGACCGTTCACACTGTGCTATAATATATATTACATCCCAAACTACAATTTTTTTTTCGAGCGATATTTGAAGGAGTATATTTTACCTCACGTCCCCGGACACCGCGCCCCTGCGTCGCCCGCAGTCGCAGTTTGAATGGATTGGTAGTGGCCGAAGCTAAACTGTTCCAAAATATATATCATACAGTGTGAACAGCAATCGCGGGATGTAATATACAGTTCAAGATCATTCGAGATGTAATTTATATTACATCCCATATTCAAAAGCCGGCCTTAAACTGAACGAAACGGACCCAGAAGCACGCTTTTACACAAGAAATTTATAATAATAACGATTCCCATTCATAGTACCATTTGTGACGTTTGTCATACGTGTAACTATGTTCACGCACATCAGATACAATCCACTAGCGAGAAAATAGTAATACGACTCCGATAACTTGCGACGAGACTACCAGTACGTTATGTTTTACTCATCCGAAGTCACTTTCGGTCGTGACTCCTATCGCTCTGTAGAGATTTGTTCATATACCTATCGAATCAGTGCCAAAGGGAGACTATTGCTGCGACTTGCCGTCTACTACCTACTAGCTACTCCCTCAGCATTGTCCGTTTCGTTTAAAATACCAAAGACGAAGAAATATTACCTAGTCATTTTGCTAGATGAAGTCTAACACTATCCTAAATGATCCGGCGACGGCGTTATATTCCTATACACGTCTAGAGACGGCGACACTGATCGCATTAGATCGGGACAGGGCGTGTTGGTTCGCGTCATGCTCTCGAAGCGCTCGCGCATGGCCGCCACGTGGCCCGCCATCACACCGTTCCTGTCATCCCTTAAAGTATCCCGACCGTCCAACGAATCCTCCCGAGGCATCCTCTCGAGCAACTCGACGTCCGACAAGGACACCTCGGACGAAGCTGTATAGTACATCTCGCTGGCCGGTTCACACGACATCGTGAGGAGGTCCGGGTCGGACACCACTGTCCTTATGTCGTCGGGCCTCGTTGGGGAGCGATCTGATGGCACCGACATGCGCTCGGTCTGATTTGGCACCTGGCTGGGTAAAGCTACATTGTCTTTCGCAGTTTTACTTGATGGTACATCGTTCGCATCGGTCTCTACATTTTTAGGCAGGGTTGAAGAATCTACAGCTACACTCGGTACGCTTTCCATCACGATCGGCTCACTTGATCCGGTTTCTAAACTTTCAACATAAGTCGACCTATCTGGGGCGCACTCTACTGAACTTACGTACACTACAGGCTCGACTATCTCCGGAGGCTGACAAACTACAGGATCCGCGGCCTCCACGCTCTCGACCCACGCCGAGGACGCGTCACTCCACAGCTCGGCCACATACGTTTCAACTTCACTCACTACAACCTCCTCGGGGTGTACCAGTTCTACGTCACTGACGTCCTCGACGACCTCCTGTTGCACCTCAGCCACGTCCGCTTCGTCCGCGGGCGCGGGGTCGGAGGTCTTCATCGTGAGGCAGAGGCGATTGATCGCGTCGACGACGTCCCGCAGGTCGCTGACGTCGTCCGCGATCGTGACGTCGTCGATCGGGAGCGTCGCGGGCTCGTCCGCAGGAGCCGGCTCCGCTTTCGGGGGTTCGACGACGGGCACGGATTTCTTTGTCTTGTCTGTCACAACACGTTTCTTGGTCACTTTCTTGTCCTTCTTTTGCGGCTCGTCGGACACCGACGACTTCTTTGTCACTTTGGTGTCCTTGTCCTTGTCGGTGTTCGGCGTCTTGAGCGGCTGCGTGGCGTGCGTGGCGGGCGCGAGCAGCGCGTGCGCCACGGCCAGCAGCGCGTGCGCGGGGTGCGCGTGGGACGCGAGGGGGCCGAGGGGCGCGCGGGGGGACGCCAGGGGGGCGAGGGGGGCTCGTGGGGCGGCGGCGACGCGGGCCGCCGCGGGTCGCTAGCAGGCGCTGGAGGTGCCGCTCCAGCCCGCCAGCGGCATGCGCAGCGGCGGCGGCGGCGCCTGCGCCTTGCTCACTGCCACCCGACATCGAATATTCATTAGTCGTTCAACAAAAACACACGTTATAATAAAACACAAGTTTAAAAAGTGGAATGCCAATTTTAAATTTTTTGACTTAGTTCATCAGACTGCTCAGTTCAGCGTGTCTGTCGCCATTAGGACGCAACGCAAAATCAATACTTAAGTTTATTCAATACCACACTGTCATCTAAACCAACCCTAATTTAGATTTTCAGTGTTGAGTCTTTAAAGTGACAAAAGTGAACACGAATTGCAGACGATTAATATTGTTTACTTGATTGAGTCTTGATTGAGTACTGAGCAATCACATGATTTCACATCAACTAAGTCGACAAGAACATCAACAAACATTAATATTCTTCAATTTCCCTAATCAGACACAAACATAGCAAAACGTTATTTGTTTATAGGAAGGGCATATCTTTTTAACTTATAAACCTAAAGCACTTCAAAGTTTAGTCAGCGTTCATGCAAGCATGCAAGTCTATTGTAGAGAACATAAAATATCTAGCGTTATTGATAAATTAATAAAATTAAATTGATTACTCATTACTTTCATTACATTAAATTATTAAGCCAAATAACGCATTAACTGTACACATATTAAAAATACACACAAAAGTACACAGATAAATGATTTCCTATCACTATCTAACCCAATTTTGCTATCAATTAACCCTATCACCACTTTAAAACAATGTAAGAATAAATTTAAATTCATAATTTTGGTCACGATGCCGATGGACAAAGTCAATAACCAATTTATATTCTTTAATGTTTTGTACATTAAAAAATATAAATTTATACAACTAATACATCAGAACTAATTAATCAAATCAGCTTTTGCAATTTCAGAAAAATATTTTTTTCTTTTGTATCAAACAATTTTAATGGAAACAGTTAATATTTATATTAATTATTTATTTGAGGTTAAAATAAAATGACCATGCGTGTTAGAATGACGTTAGTGTGACGTTAATTAATGGTGTTAATTAAATGAATTTAATGTGACGTCATGACATGCTACAATAATTATAAAATAACTTACCCACGGTCATGCGGTACACAGTTACCATCGACAATGCACTATGGAACTTTGTTAAAATTGAAACATAGAAATACATATTTAAAAAGATAAAATAACGACCAATGTAACAAATCCTAAATTTTAAAAAGGAGTATCGTTGTAATTCAATGTAATAAAATTACTTCATATGCAAGTGTGAAAGTGTAAAGCTAAAAATATTGAAAAAAAATTTGGTAAGAATGTGTGCCTATAGATAAAAAATGCGTCAAAAGCACCACACTCGAGAAGCGACCACCACTCAACAAGTGTTAGGATCAACAATGAAATACCGGACAACGCTTCAATAATGATTACTCTTTTATTAATAAAAAATAAAATACTTAAGCATCATACATCAATGTATCACAATACCTTTTTCAATACAAAAAAGCGTTCACAGAATATCTTAACTGCATGCGTAAGACTTAACTAAAAGAAAAGTCTGACATTTAACTACTCTACAGATCGAACATTTTCTACGCTGGCAACAAAACAATAAAGTCACAGATAAAGTATAGTAAAAAGGGCAGTTAAGAGTTCCGTGAAAGGGAACGACAAAGGAATAGTAACGTGATTTAAAAAGCGATCGCGTTTACACAAAGTACGATAATTTGCAATAATGGCACCTCACTATATTATTATAACAAAATGATCACAACAAGAAATTTCAACTATATATATATAAATATTATTTGTCATTATATAAACGACATTTATACGTGCAGGCGTCCAAAACGATTGTTGCAACTATCAATCCTTCTTCTATTATAAAGATTTATCGGAGTAAAACAGAGTATAGAAAAAGCAATGTAAAATATTAAAGCCTGGATATTTCAAGGTCACAGTTACAACAAACGTTCGCATCAATAAAATATATCTAAAATTCAAATACATCTACGCTACATAGGTTTCCGATTAATATAATGACTGAACATAAAACGTAAGTGTTATAACGTACTATACGACATAAGATAGTTATCACTAACGTTAAGTAACGGACAGTTAAATTCTCAAATCACTAATATAGTTATCATGGCAAGCATTGTTCTTGAGTGGTCATGAAAAAATTCTCGTCTGTGATTTGTAACAAACTCACTATTGACCTTAACAGGCTTGAAGCACGGGTTATTTGTAGGTTGTTGCTATTGCAGAGGTTCATTCAAAGTTGTTTCTCCAAATCCATATAGATCCATATACCAAAAAATCCAAATCCATATAAATCCATATAGATCCATAAATCCATATACATCCAAGCCCCAAGCCTTACACCAATTTACATCCCTTTACTTCTGTTATTTGAAAGCCACCGCTAAAGAAAATTGCTTACCATAATAATATTGACTTCATAGTACTATTATTCCTGAAGCAACGCACACTTCTTTAATGATGATAGTACCTAGGAACTTATCAATAGACATCAGTAATCCAATAGGATTTCACTGCTTTCAAAGAAAATACAATAAATTGTCAATAATGAATAAAATATTAATCATTCCAAATATTAATAATTTCAAGTATGTCAAAGGTAAAGTTTGGGCAATGTTTCTGTCATCTAGGTACGTACACAAAAAAGCGCGTATTGCTAAATGAGATAAATCGGTAAGGATGTTCCGGTCTAATATGACTGATAGTGAATGAATGGCCAATGGTTATGTGAGTGAACGAGTCCCACGACCGATAGAAAACAATAATTTCAAACACCACAAAATTTAATTTTGAACTATTGATTTAGAAATAAATGCACAAGGTATCAAAAATATAAATATTTCAACAAGGAGAGTTGCCAATAAAAACAATAGTGAGTGAGCAATTGAATGAAATAAAATATAATGTTGAAAATATTTCAAAGACAGTCATATCAGCCGTCAACAATACAACTGAGGTTTCGAGGATATCGAAACCGTGAATAACTAAACAACTTACAGCATAAGGACACTTGAAATTATACGAAGACATAACACATGCATACATTCATGCACCATAACACGATATCATTATGTGTCGCACGCAATAATAAAGATTTCTGTTAAAATAAAAACAAAGAGCTCAGGTACTTTGGAAGTTATACATACGATAGTTGGACGAGGGAAAACCCTTGAATGAGGCAGACTCATACATTTTAAGAACAAAACCAATGTCTTTCGTCTATTATGTTGTTGCTGTCAAGTTGCCAGTATTACCAGCACAAAACTCTAATTATGTTATAAATGACAAACTTTAGCGGTCATATTAATAAACATAGACTAAAGCAAGAGTAACTTTAAAACTTGTCGTAATTAAGATTTAATTAAATTCAGTATTAATAAACATGGAGTAACGAAGATGTAAGCTACTTCGAGTCTAATCTCAGAATCAAAGTTAGTCCATGTCGCTACATAGTTTAGCGACCGATTAAGCGTGGACCAGGCGTAGAATGACGACATTGACGTTTACTTGACGCATCACCTTCGTTGTTCTAACTAAACGTCATTCACATTGGTATTTATTTAAAAACTTTTGAAAAACTTATGAAACGAAATAATTATACGAGAAATCAATTTTTTAATTTAACAATTATAAAACTGCGAGGAGCGAAATTGAGCGCTTCAAATTGAAAGTTGATCAGTGATAACGTCGTTTGAAGTTGTCAATCCCAAAATATATGTGCTGTCACTGTCATTTTAATGCAGAAGTCATTCACAGACTCACTCTTTTTACTTTTAAATTTTAAAGGTTGCCATATTTTACTCGTTGAATCCGGACTAAGAAATGTATTGTTAGTACGAGGTTACTCCATGTTTATTAATATCATTGCAATTACGAAGTTATTACTAAGTTAATCGAGAATTAACTAGTCCAAGTGTAGCTACAGATGATGCTTGGAATAAGCGATTTTTATTAATAAGGGTGTAGAAGTTTTATTATAAGGAAGTTTTATAGATCTCTTTATTATTATACGCACGACAAATAATTAACCAACGAACCAGTAAATAACAATCCCCATTAAAATTTGGTTTCCATCAATATAATAATGTACTAAACTGACTCTTACCACAGACTAAATCTAGAATTATTATGCAATTTTAACTCAAATTAAACCAAACCTAAACTATGTATATACATTATACCTACGTTTATTGTATACATTATGACTATGCAGAGACAACTGTGTGTGCGTTCCGCGTTTATGATAAAAATGTAGGTAAATTAATATTACTACAAAACTTTTTAAGATTATACATAACCGAATTGGACCTACAATCTATTTTTGTCAGTCAGAAATAACTATAGTGTTTTCTCACTCAATTAATGTTAGTTTTAGTTTTTACTAAAAAAATCTGGAAAAATTTGTCCTAATTAGGATTAAAAATGGATATTAAATTAACTCCATTGTTTCTAAACATTCATTTCTACTGTATTCATTAAAATTAAACATTTGCTGTCAAATAAAGTTACTGTAGCATATAACATATTATGTAATGGTTTTCACTATGATTTTAACTCACATCAGTCTAACACAACTGTAAATAATTAAAAATGTTTTGCGACGACTTTGAAAGAATATAAATCATCATTTTTCTAATCTCAGGCGGCTAAAAAATACTAATAAATGAATCCTACACTTTTGTAAGCTTTTAAAAGCTGCTATAGCATTTCGAAGCTTACCAGCATTTCAAAGCTTAAGCTGTGCTTACATACAAATTTGCCCCAATATTTAATAAATAAAATCATTTAATACCTCAATACAACTTAGTATTTATTTCGTTATTAAAATCGAATTTTCGCATACGGTTAATTTTTAAAAAGTAACATCGTTCAAAGCATTGAAGATAAATTTAATATGGACGGTTTATTCCCTTTGTTTGAATTTAAATTATCAAACATTCATTCGTTTCTTCATTCACACATTAATTTGTTCTCAATGTTAACTGTTCTCTATGCAATTGAAAGTAACATGTTTGTATAGTCACATTAACATTGTGAAATTTGTGTCTAATTCTAATTATCTATTTCTAATTGATATATTTGCTATACAATTTCCTTATCGATTGCGAACTTCACACCTACAACAGGTGGTGTTTTCAATCCATCCCTATCTGACATATATACTCGTATATGTAGGTATGTCATGTCATGTTATCTAACGTAATCTGTAAACTAATTTTCCCTTCAACAATGGTCCTCTGACACTTTTATCTTCATTCGTATCATTCTCACAGCCATTAACGCTAGATTTATATAGCATTTACTGTTAATTTCTCAAAATTTTGTCCTCAAATCATCATGATTTCAATAAAATAATAAAATTCCTTTTCTCGTGTGTACCTAAAATCGTCATCCCTAACTTCACTATCGCATTGGTGATAATTATTTTCTTGCATCCATCCCAAATTTGGTTGGCACTATCCTCCTTTATCACTTAATCCTTATTAAATCCTTTTTATTATCATCCTATATCGAGTGCTGTTCTATTCTATATTTTATTACTATATCTCTATCCAATCCCTTTACTTCTATCTTTTTATTAAAATGGTTGCTTTTATCATTTGTTTACCTACCTCTGCCACTATTGTCATTCCTTCACTTATATCTCTATCTCTATCAAATTTGTTGTTATTATCGTTCTCTTACTTCCATCTCCCAAAGACATTATGATCTCTTACTCTACCTCTCTATTCAATCGTTCAATCTTCTACACTTCTTCTATCCCGTGTCTATAATCGTTTCCTTACTCCTATTCCCCAATCTCTTATTCCTACTATCCAATCGGTCAAATTTATTTCTATCCCCGTATCGTGTTTATAATCGTTACCTCTCTTTCCAATCGGTTGGCATTTATTATTATTATTATTTTACTCGTACCTCTGTGCCTGTATTATCATATTCATTTGTAACTGCATCGAGTCTGTCGCTATCATCGTTCCCTCCCTCGTGCCCTTACGTCACACGGTATTCACGCGTACTTACCGACGGCGCTGCTGTAGCCCTTGGCGACGCGCAGGAAGGGCGGCGGCGGCGGGAAGCGCGCGCTCGGCGCGAACATGTCCGCGAAGCGCGCGTCCAGGTCGAGAGCGCGCATGGACGAGCCGCGCACGGGCGGCGCGGGCGCGTTCGGCTCGTCGCCGTTCGTGTTCTGCGAGTGTGCGAGAGGGAAAGTTGAAAAAACATTATAAAGAGACAAAGAACAAGGCCGACCTGCCGCTTGAGTAAGTGATCCGTCACTTAGTGAAACAGATTGCCAGATTTGATGGAGAGCTTTTTTTACGCCATTCTTGAAGAACCCCATATCATAGTAATGTTATTGCAAAAATACGTCGTTAAATGAATTAATTTAAAACGATGTCCACATTCCAATTTAGGAACATTGGTGCTTGGTGGACAGCATGGTTGTTGACATTATAAATAAAATAAATAAATAAATAACGCTTCACACTCATAGCCCCACACTAGGATTCCCTGTGTCGTGGGCGCCATGGACACACACAAGCCAACAACACAACACACCCACACCAGAAACAGAACTCAAATTCATCATTCAAATCTCTGCGGCGCTGGGAATCGAACCCAGGACCTTCCGCTCAGCGCACCGGTGTCTTAACCACTGCGCTACTTGGGTCGTCACAAGTGGTCGTCACATTGACAAGATGAATGTGTCTATCTATCATCTCACATTGTGCTTGAAGTGCGGCGGCGGGGGCGGAGGCGCGGCGAGGGAGGCGTGGCGCGTGGGCGGCGGCGGCGGCGGGCCGGCGGGCGGCGGCGGCGGACACACGCCGGGGGGACGGAGCCCGCGCGACGCTCGGAGCGTACCTGAAACGTTACACAACACACAAATAAAATCGTGTGAGACAATTGTATGTAAAAGGAACATGGATACAGGAAATACATCAGCTTGAACTCTATGTTCACCGAGATCGGACCAGAGATCCTAAAGGCCTTCATCAACGTCACGAAGATGTTTTAGGAGATAGAAGTCCCACAGAATCCGATGACCCTCCCACGATTATGGGTACAATACAAAACTCTTTATTTGTGCAACAATTACAAAACAAATAACATTAAATAAATACACTTGGTACACAAAAGAATGGTTTTATCGTAGACCGTAGGTGAGGCGATCTCTTTCAAGCTAAAACAACGATCGTAATCCGGGATACGATCTCTCCTATGTATATCAAGTAACATTTGAGAAAATATATTTAAAAAAACAATCCAGCAACGAACAACTTAAAATGTTAACGTTACCGAAATGTGAGGCCGGGTTCTTAGTAGCGACGGGCGGGTTGACTGGCGCGGGGGGCGGCGGCCGCGAGCCCGGCGGCGACGGCGGCGACACCGGTGGCGACCTGCGGATCGTACAAATTTAGATTTTAGTCCGCGTGGAATTTTAAAATTAAAAGAAACCTAAGTCACTCCTTAATACACCAGCTAGCTGCCAGTGAAAGTCCCGTCAAAATCAGTCCAGCCGTCCCAGAGATTAGCCGGAACAAACACACAGACAGAGCAAAATTTGTAAAAAATGTTATTTTGGTATAATATGTATGTACTGTGTATCTAAGTCACTCCTTAATACACCAGCTATCTGCCAGTGAAAGTCCCGTCAAAATCAGTCCAGCCGTTCCAGAGATTAGCCGGAACAAACACACAGACAGCAAAAATTGTAAAAAATGTTATTTTGGTATAATATGTATGTACTGTGTATCTAAGTCACTCCTTAATACACCAGCTAGCTGCCAGTGAAAGTCCCGTCAAAATCAGTTCAGCCGTTCCAGAGATTAGCCGGAACAAACACACAGACAGCAAAAATTGTAAAAAATGTTATTTTGGTATAATATGTATGTACTGTGTATCTAAGTCACTCCTTAATACACCAGCTATCTGCCAGTGAAAGTCCCGTCAAAATCAGTCCAGCCGTTCCAGAGATTAGCCGGAACAAACACACAGACAGCAAAAATTGTAAAAAATGTTATTTTGGTATAATATGTATGTACTGTGTATCTAAGTCACTCCTTAATACACCAGCTATCTGCCAGTGAAAGTCCCGTCAAAATCAGTCCAGCCGTTCCAGAGATTAGCCGTAACAAACACACAGACAGAGCAAAAATGGTAAACAATGTTATTTTGGTATAATATGTATGTACTGTGTATATATACATATGCATTTAATAAAAGCGATTATTTTTATATAACAAACAGACACTCCAATTTTATTTATTTGTATAGATAAATAAATAACAATTCACTTCACACATAGGCCACGCAACACATTTCCTACGAGTACATAAAGGAAATACTACAATAATTATGCCAAAACTGTCGATATTATAAAGTGCTTAAACACTCAATATGATAGGTGTTTTGCAACTGTGAGAAATCGATTGTGAATGGAAAACCACTGCACACTACTACCTGGCAGGGCATGCATAATTATCATACTTAATTGATACACATCCAACATAAAAAAGGATAAAAACCATGTCTATGATAGTTAGTGAGTGTGCATCCCCAAACGAAAGTGGAATTATCAAATTGTCGAATTTTTTAGATTCTTAGTTAATTAAGGTGGCTCATCCGTGACCGCTCCAAGGGGTCAGTTGTGGATAGCAATCTTTGGCAATATCTGAAATATATTTGGGTACAATATCTCACCTCGGCACCGTCATGCTTTGAACATTGCCACCAACATTTCGTTAATACTGTGTTTTTGTAGCTGGGAGCGAGTTATTGTTTTTACATCCACCCCTGCCATGCTTCTTTCTACGTACTTTTAGATGCAAATAAAATCTTAACTATGCGTCCTCATATTCTGGGCCCTCGCAGCCAGCTTTGTTTGATGCTGCCAGCTTCCCATTAACAATGGCATCAAGGTCAGGGTCACAGCCTGGGATTTGCATTGAATGTCGTTAAGGCGCAATCTCTCACCTAGGCATCCTCATGCTCTGCGCCCTCGCCGCCAGCTTCCCGTTGACGATGAGCTTCTTGGGCGGGGGCGAAGGCCTGTTGTCCGGCGGGGGCGCCATCGCCGGCGGCTTGGGGGCCAGGTTGGGCTTGCCGTGGCTCACCCGCGGCCGCTCCGAGAGGTCCGACGTGGACAGCGACGACGCCGGCGTCGGGGTGGGCGGGGCCGACGTCAGTGAGGTCATGCTGCCGCCTGGAACGGTGAAATGAAAAACATGGATGAATATCTAGTCCAGTAGGATTTTTTATACACCATTAAAAAACCAAATTGGAGTTGATTGATGAGCTGTCGTCGCCTATTCTTCTTACAAGCCATCAGCTATGACAAGCACGAGTCGCGCGGTAACAGGACGGCTGCCTCGGACGGACCAGTTGGACTGACGACCTGAAGAAAGCAGCGAATACCGTTTAAGTCAAAGGGCCCATATCCAGCTGTGAACTACGAAGGGCTGAAGAGAAGAACAAGAACAAAGCCTTCTCCCATTGCAGAAGCTCTGGAATCTCGTATAGAACGAACCGGTGACCCCTACGCGGTACCATAAAACCGTGAAGGCTTCATTGGGTCGCTGATTGAACAGATTCAGCTCCCATTCTTGCTGTCCGCCAGCAGCACTTCTGGTCTCTTTAAACGTCTCTTACGACACTCAGGATTCTACTTCTTTTAAGTTCCCTTATTCTTTATAAATTTATGGCATGACAGTTATAGCATGACAGCGGGAAACCGCTGGATTCAAAAGGCCCAGGAATGGGTGGGATTGCGCCGATTAAGGAAGGCTCATGTCCAGCAATGGACTACGAAGGGGCTGAAGAGAAGAAGAACAAAGTTTCCAGGGCAGCCTTTACACTTGTAGAAAGCTCAGCAATCTCTTATTGAACACACCAATAACTCACCTAGTGAGGCCTGTGACGCGGAGTGAAGGGAACTCTTGTTGCGGTGGAGCGTGGTGGCAACATTCTGCGGCGGCGCCTGCTCCGACACCTGCTGCAGGTTGCTGATGCGCTCCGAGATCGAGCCCGTCGTCAGCACCGAGTCGGACGAGCTCTGGAACAGTTACATGATATGTTAATAACGCTTTAATTGGCTTTATGTATTTAGGGGCGATTTGCCAATCCTCAGGTCAAACAGTCAAGTAACTATCTAATGAATAAGGTTATCTAGTTGTTTATCAGAGGAATAATTTCTGGTAAATTTTTCAATCATTTATTTTATTCCATTGATTTCCATACATTTTTGTTTTAAGAGTTTTCTTAAAAGTAGCAGACAGGCAGACACTCACACTTCCTTAGTTTTAATAATTTACTTTTTGTGATTTGTACTCAAAAGGGGTAAAGTTCTCCGAGCTGCTACGGCGTAGTTTTTACATTTGTTTAGTAGTGTGAGAACAGTACAGTACTTAAAACCAGTCGATATAATTACTCGCGCAACGGAGATCGATCAAAAACAAAAACATAATAAAAAGAAGCAAGGGCTTCATTTATTTTCATTACGCGGCGGCCTTGCGTGTTTGTCCTGGCTATTCAATTGATCGTTATAATCTGACGACATCTGATTCTGTGCACTTTGAAGACTTCTGACAAACATATTAAGATGCTGGCTTCGTAATATTTCGTTTTCATTGCTCAAAACGTATGGACAGTAACTGCGCCGGGCAGCGGGAAGTAACTGTATGAGAAGCGCTAAAGATCAGCTCAGTGGCGCGCCTTGGGAGAGGCCTTGTATCCAGCATTTAAACAAAAAATATCTGCATAATTTTAATCGTACTTTTCGAAATCCGAATAAAAAATAATGTGCAAAAAGAATTGTTTTTTTTTTCATTTTTTTTTCTTTAGGATCTATAAACGTTCATGCGCTAAACATACACGGACTGCCCTCTCATACGTAAAATACTCCCTTAGGAAAGCTAAACTAAAAACTAAGCCAGAAAAGACAATATATTAAAAATACTTAAACCCCAAAACTGTTGCACTTTAGCGGGTCGGGAGAAAAATAATCAGCATTGACGCCGCAAAAGCTTAATCCTTCCTATCCTTAAAATGCTCGAAAACTTCGTAGCACAATGCAGCGGCAAATAGCTGTTCCCACAAAAGATCTATTCAGCCCCGAGTGCGCTGAGCTGAAAAGCCTTAAAGACGCACACTTACATATAAATGAATATACAGTATTGCCAGTTCTTTTTCTCGCTTTCTTTATAGTCGTAAGATGCCCGAACTACCTATTTTATGCAGGGTATTGCTATTCGGCCCAGGCCTTGGGCGAGGCCTATATCCAGCATTGGACTGTCTGTCTGTCTGTAATCCATTGATGACCCACTGCAGGGTTGGGTCTCCTTTCACAATGAGAAGGATGTAGGCCTTAGTCCACTACGCTGGCCCAATGCGGGTTGGTAGACTTCACATGCCTTTGAGAACATTTTTTTGTGAACCTAAGCATGCAGATTTCCTTACCTCGTTACAACCATCCTTTTGATTTTAACCCCCTGGGAATCAGCATCATCAATATGCATTGTTTTTGCGGTATTTGAGATGATCATCTTAGTCCACATAAGAACCAACGCGCCCACATACGACCACGCATAGAATTCATTGTATCTTATTTGGGGTTGAAAGAAGAGTATTTTCCAGAAAAATTCAATTCGAAACAAAAAATAAAAAAGAACTTTAATTTTTTTTCAATTTTTTTTTCAAGAAAAGTTTTATTAAGAAAAACCTGAATATGAAGCGCTTTGCCAATTGTTACTTCCGACTCATACTTTGCATTGCTTTTGCAATAATTTATTTTGATTCGAATAAAAAAAAACGTGTTTTATGAGACGGCATAGAGGAAAACTATAATTATCTCCGACATCATATTGGATGGTAAAGTATGTTCTCGTAAGTAAGATCATTAATATCTAATGACATCACATGAGCATCTTTTACCTGTCCAACACAATATTTGCATAGCAGCTGTTGCTGTTGACCGTACGTCTCGTAATGACAGTGAAAGTTGGACGAGCGTTTCGGAGTCCATTCCAACCACGTACCACCTACTCGCGGACAAGTAATCGTAGGGAAATCACTTTACGATCACATACATCAGTGTGGTATAGCCGACCGCTAATGCGTTTCCAACGACTGGTTAAATTTCCAATAACTTAACATACATGGCTACCAAGGTATTGGAGATACATTTTCTATCGAAACGCTGCCTTTATTGATTTTGTATGATAAACATTAGCTATGATGCATACCTTTTTCTTGTTGTATACTGGTTAACCATTAGTTTGCGATATCGAAATCTGACTATCAACGGCAATTGTTATACAGAATCAGCATCTGACACTTTTCCGATAAGCTTTAACCTTCCATTACCACTAGTCGATGTAATATTAAATGGGAGTCTGCTTAATTCGATTGGATTAGCGTAACGAAGTTTCCAAGTTTGCACATAGTATCCATGCGTATTCATGTGTAATATTTGTGAGGTAACGTAAAGTTCGTAAAAGTTCACAAAAAACGTCCTCAAAGGTATCTAATTCTAAAGTCCACCAACCCGCACTAGGCCAACATGGTGGACCTACATTCTTGTCATTGTGATAGGATAGGAGACCCGAACCTGTAATATGTCACTAATGGGTAACAGGAAAATACCCGACACAGAGAATTGGTTGGAACCTTAAAATGCAGAAGTCAGAATTACGGTTTAAGGACGCAAAATTAGAAGGAATCCTACGTCAAAAATTGAACAAACAATACATAGATACAATGGGTTTCCTATTTCATTGCTACGGACGTTACGCAAAGTCCGTTAACGAATTTATAGTAGCAATGATATCGGCGTAAGTAGTACGCATTCTTATCAACCGATGCACCAGCCAATGTGACGAGAGATTTGATGCAGTAGGGATGTTCGATCCAGTTGCTTTGTATCGATATTTTGGATCACAATGCATCGATCGATCCAGTATAGAATCAAGTGTTAGGAAAGTCGGAGATACTATAAATACCGGCACTTGTATTAGTTATGTTAACAGAAAACAAAGACAGAAAAGTGTCTTAAATAATAAATTTCATTCCATTTGCTACTGGTGTAGGCATGATACTTTACATATTGATACAATTAACTACAAGTTAATTCAATACGATTTTTTCGTTTCGATCCTAACGTTAGAAATACGTTAGGATCCACCAGCTGATCATATACGGTTGTATCGATACGATCGATTCGATGCAGTTACTGATAAGCATCCCTATCTCACACGCATGCCATTGTGACATTTACAGGAACCACATAAGGCGTGCTTTCCTATGAATCAGCGCTGTAAACAAAGCCTGGTGTCGGCCGTCGGGTCAGCAAAGGGTGATTGATGAATCACGGTTCAAAGACGCGAGGAGACAATGTCACCGCCGGTGACATATTGTTGACGTATTGCGCGTTTTATCTGTGGTTGTTTGTCGTTTTGATTGGTGGAGATTCAGTACGGTGGTTTTGGCTTGGGAAATTAAAACTGACGACAGTTGCGATAACGGCCATAATATTATTGCAATAAAATTTCAATACAATGTAGTGGGAGGAATATTCATGGTCAAAACAATGTTTAAGCAGTCTGCTAGGTACAATCCAATAGATATATAATTTATATCCAAACACATTAAACCCTTGAAATCAAAAAAGTTACATCGATAACCTGTTACTCGTATATCGATGTCATATTATTATCTCGTCATTTACGTCTTTATAGCATCGATCGTTCGTGACATCGAAAGCTTATGAAATTGAAAGTTTGATGAATGAATAAATCAAGATAGGTAGTTGGTTTTCAAGTGAATGACATACCAAATTGTATTAAGTAAGGAACATTCTGAAGGGTGGCCAAATTAAGCAATTTTATCTCCTAAAAAAACTGAATTTTGACATACTTTAATACACTTACGGCCGGATTCACAATCCAATACTACGCGTTATTTTGGTTGAAATTAGTTCAATTGTCATATGTCATGAAATATAATGGTCTTGCGTTCGTCAATGAAACACCAAGATGATGGTCAGCAAAACTATGGTGGATGCAGTTACCGAAGATGTAGAAGGGTTAAGACCTTAATTGTATCAAGGGTTAAGACAAATAATACAATAAAAAACGGCACAAAACTGTTAAAAACATTGAATTACGTAATGATCCTTAGCGTAACGTATAGTCCATTCGCCCAGCCATAATCGGGTCCAGATGACTCATGAGTCACATGAATGAGTCAAAGCCCACAAGGCTGCGAGGAATCCGGAGGGCGCATGGGCGACCGCAGATTTACGTGCTGAGGTCCGCTGAATCATATTGTATTGAGATATCGCGGAACTGACAAGTGTTGACTAATGTTGTTGTTGATAGTCAATATACAGACGCTGGTTGGCTCGTTTAGTTTGGTTTGTCCGCAGTAAATCAAGCTTCGCTTGACAATGCTTACCACACCAAAAGCCTTTTCTTTGCTGATGAAACCAAAAGTTTGAGTTGAGTTTGAATTGACTGCATAGAGTCTTTACCATAACCCATAAAGTAAGTGGTACAACACCGTAGCTAGGATTAAAATACTAAGAACTAAGTTTACCTCTTTGTTTAGCTATAAAAAGCATATTTTATCCTAAATTAAAAAATATGTTTTAATTTAGAATTTCTGTACCTTTGCAGCGTTCACACTTGACCGTGCGCTTGGCCACAGATTCAAAGGGACGCGCCAAATGGTATACCTATGTAACGAGGCATTTCTTTTGACTTATTTATGTTATTATACCGATTTTACGACACACAAAGTAACGAGTTCTGAACTGACACATCCAAATTCGTGATAAAATGAATAAAGCAAGCAAGCGAATTCTGCATTGCTTGCTTAACGTTGAATTTTAAACCAACCTTACGAGTGCCTAGTTCATCGTTAGAAACGTTTACTTAACCTTTCATCTTTAATTCAACATAATCCAAAAAACTATCATTCTATCGCGATTCCTCAATCGTGTTATGGAATACATTAATTGACATAATTCCATCACAATGACATCTGTTGCGAGACCATGGCATGCCTGATTAGTATTCAATGTTCACGGTCAAGACATAAATGAGTCATCAGCGAGGAGAATAGCTTTAACCGCATCATTAGATTTATCTAACAACTTCGTCGAAAAATGAATCAAAGGGTTTGTTATAAATTTGCTGTAAATGAGAGGGCTGCAAATACTACTTCCACTACTATTATAAGTGCGAAAGTTTATGGAATGGATGGTTGGATGTTTGTTACTCTTTCACGTAAAAGCGGCTAAAAAAATTTGGATGAACATAGGATATTGTGTTTTGTTTTGTTTCTCTGGGTCAAATTCTTATGCCCACGTAGACGAATTCGCGAGCATGCTACTCTGTTATAACTAAGAAAGAAGATACGATCAACGTTGGAACTTTGATTGTGTCTTTGTTTCTGAACTTTAGAAAGTTTCCCGCTAAAGTTTGTAATTGAATACTGGCGTGGCTTTAGATAAAACGCCCTTTTTGCCTGATAAAACGCTTCTTTTGGAAAATTTAAACATCTACTAGGAACATCTACAACATAAAAATGTAAAAAAGTATGTTTCATTACGCAAGAGAAATACTGGAGTGGAAACTTCACTGGCATCGTAAAAAAGCGTAACTGTAGTAGTTGTACACTAGTGCATAGATGATGGTAATAGCGATAAAGACAATAGATACGGTGACATCTACTTCCCTGCCAATACGGATGTTAGGAAACTACTCAAAGCACCTTTTTTATCATAACGTAAAGTGTTAAAAGACAAAGACTAATGTTTTTGCGACTGTGCACAGCAATTAAGTAATATCGTCGTGTTTACACATGACTCACGTCTTAGAACGCTGATAAAATGATATAATGACAACAAGTCGAGATTAATCATTAACGGTAAACATGGTTCATACATTGTCGCTAATGGTAAAAACAAATAAATAGACGTGGAGCTTTCGAATGGAGATATCGAATGTAGTTTGGATGACTCAGAAGAGGCACTTACTTTAAGTAAGACATTTAGTTAAGCTATTTCGATGCATAAAATCACACACATACACATAAAATCATAAAAGGCTCGGTCTGTGGGCTCGGTATGCTCATTGGGGACAAGAAGACATCTGCGAAGGATGCCTGACTTAGCATTAAATTCCAGTCCTACATCAAAAATTATACAATATTTGCATTGAAACAGATTAGTGGTTGATAATACCTGTAGGATTGAGAAAAGAGAGAGCAGGTTAGGGCAAATTAGCGTGGGAGGAGCTGAAGACAACATTGTGCAAGAATCTACTCAGGAAACTACTATATGCTCATAGATGAAGGTATGCAAAACTCTGCTTAAGTAAGATCTATGTGCAGTAATTTGGAAAATCGATGGAGCGGGAGAATAAAACGAAAACAATCACAAATTCGTTTCAACTTACGTTTCTCAAAACGGAAATGAATTTCAAAAAACAGTAAAGGATAACAACGAGGAGTTCGATAATCATTTTGTACACACTTTCCCAGCCGATAATAAGCAGCACAACGAGTGAATACTATCTCGGCTCGAATTCTTCGCGTTATCGCGTTATCTACAGATCATGCATTCATCCTTTGTAATCTCAACCAAGGGCAGGTTACTTTTATTGATGTACTCGTGCATGTTTAGAACTTTATTTTTAACGATATACACATGACACTAAGAACTCTTTTACAGGACATCTTAAATTCAAAATTGGAGTATTTTCGTCTTTTATAGTTCTTATTTCAACACCTTTTCGTCGATACGTCAAATCTTCTTATCAATAGATAATACTTGATACTAATACTTAACAGATATTACTTGATTGTTAAGCTACAACATAGACGCAACGAAAACTGTAACGAAACAAAAACAATTCTTTATACTAAAATTTTACATCTAAACTATTATAGTGCACAACAAAGGGATTTTCCGACGCGTTTCATCCACGGCCTTTGTTAGTTAGCAGTACTCGTTTCATCTTGATACCGCGCTCAAATGTAATCGCGAAATGGGGTCAAATGTCTATGTCCTGAAAACTAATCATCCAGCCAACTCAAACGTAGGCGCGTCTGTTTGTGTCGCTAGGTATCGGTGTAACTGCAGTGCTATTATGCGATTCTCTTCTGCGTACGTACTAACACTTGTATGGGTTTTCGAGAATCATACGTAGGTTCTACTGTAATTTGAAGTTAACCTTCGAGAAAATTCTATGGAAGCTTATTTACGTATAGGATGATTTCTTAGAATCATAAACTTTTGGTAAGGAAGTAAGTGGTTGTAGGCCACCTGATACTCTAATTAGGTGCATACAGCTGATAAGTATCATACAAGCTCAAATAGGGCTAAAGTGTTTGAAATTCTTAGTACAATGGTAATTGTACCTAAATACTAAGATGCTAAGACGCACATGATTGATGTGCGACTGATAAAAAAATTAGTGGATAAGCATATTATTAACATTAACAAGAGAAAGAGAAAACACTAAATCGACCGACCCAATCTATTGTGGAGAAAGATAAGATAGTAAAAGATATCAATTTAATGGGAGTTCATGAAGCGTATTTAAAAAGAATAAATTTTACATACCCTGAACATTTTTAAAGCAAACTGTAAGTGGGACGAATTCCGGTCGATATTGAGAAAGAGGCATTTTCTTAAAGCATTGTAATATATAATGTCTTAGATAAAATGTGATTCACGTCACATTGGCGATACGATATCGAAAGATATTGGCGATTTAACGACATCGCGGCGTAATTTACACCTTTTTCTACTTTTACAAGTGCTTTTAGTTTTATAGCTTTATTTGCTACTAGACCACTTCTCGATAGGTACATAAATATATTTTCACTATCATGCGTAGTATCTATCATACGCATCATTGTAGAAAAAACACTCATACTTGGTCATCCTTATTGAGGTAAAATTAAACTGTTGGACGATCTAAAACAATATTTTAGCGAAAACATCAGACGTCGAAAAGTTATAAAATTGGTATTTTATTTATATTAAAATAATAAAGTTTAAATGGATGTAACCAGAGTATGATTACAGTGGGTGCGGCATATTTATTAAAAGGATAATGAGGAAACCATAATAATAATTATGAAACGCACGGTGTAGTATTCGCGTGCAACGATGAATAATTCGAATGTCACATAATTGTATATACTATATTTAAATACGTTATATACTAATTGTCTATGTATATTGCAATATTGTCGATTTCTAATCATTGTTTTTCTATAAAATAATTTTAAAAAGCAATAACTAATGTCTTAATAGAAAATTAATATATGCATGCATAATTACACGCGGGCTATTTTTTCATCGATGCACATCTTAATATCGAGCTTTAAATTAAATCTTCATGAAAACAGAATCGTTATGAATAGAACAAAATATTGAATATAAAGCCTAGAATATCAGTTATTAGAGCCACCAGAGCATAGCAGCGTTTCAATAAATAAATAATTGATTGTGATAACACATGCGAGTTGTCCACGCGGAAAATCGATATCAGTAAGAATAATGTATAAAAATATCAAGTCTAGGGTGGTCAATATTAATTACACTATAGCAATACAATTAACAACTTAACATCATCCTACTACTATTATTATAAATGGAAAAGTTTGTGAGGATGGATGTTTGATACTCATTCACGTAAAAATCGCAAAACAAATTTGGATGAAATTTACTATGCATGTAGTTTATAAGTTGGCTTAACATACAGGATACTTTTTATCCCTCTCAGGACTCTAGTCAAGTTCTAGAATCCACGAGAACGAAGCCGCGGGCAAAGTCAAGTCTTTCGGTAACTACGATCAGGTTTGGTTCATATAAAATTGAAACATTGTGTTTGTGTAGTCTCGAAAACATTTAACGAACACCAACTGGATCACAAACCAGTATTCCCACATGAATTTACCAGGCGCCTTTTGGAAACGAACTGGCCGCCGAAATTCGTTCTCGATAATGCGAGATTGCGAAAAGGATTGCATCGCGTGCATAGGCCGACGCGGCAACGCAAGGTCAGTACGGATATAAACAGAACTGACCGGGGATAAAATTTGTAGCTAAAGTTTTTTACGAAACATGTCACCGTGGAGTCCGTGTATTGTTTCCAAGGGATTTCCACATCCCTCCCGCAGTGGACGGTTCAAGCTTCTCTCAAGGTGCAAAATTTGGCCCCATCTTGGTTCTTATCATCCAGGTACTGTTTAGACAGTCGTGCCACCTTAATTGCCATCGTACACAAACTATCCTAGCAGCGTTCTAAACTTGTCAAGTTGCTTCAACATTAGAACCAAACCAATTCATTGGATTTTCGAGCGTTGATGTTAACTTTGGGGCACTTTAACTCAGTGAATTGATTCTGCAATATAATTTACTAAAATATTTTGAGAATCTTGTATTTTAATTGTATCTTGTATTTATTGAATTAATGTGTATCGTCATTAAGAATCGAAACAGTCTCCAGATAGCAAACAAACATTAGACTAATTTGATTCTCGAGACCTCTGATCGTTTGTGGTTTCAGTTCCTGTTAGTAAACATCATTTTCTTATAAGTCTATGACAAAATGACTCATGACAAAAATGGCTCAGACATAAGAACTCATGAATCGATCCTTTCGGATTCGTTAAAAATAAACTGTAATTTTCTAAAAACGCCTTTACAACACCTCCCTGGACGATAATGAAGTGAATATAAACAAGTTACCACAGCGATGCCCTCCCAAATCGGGAGCAAAGGTGAAACACGTGGTCACCACTTCGGAGTATATTTTTACCTTCCAGAAACCACGTGTGGGCGTTAATGGGCTAAAAGCGATCTTTCAATAATAAACTAGGAATGTAAACATTCGGAACAGAATGTGATAGAATAGACAAGGCGGATAGGGTGAAGAAATTTGAGGATATTTTATCATAATCGTATAATTATGTTAGGATATTTTTCATTGTTTTTGGTCTTGTTTCGGGTTGAAAATCAAAGTAAGTATTTTTAACTAAAAGGCCTGCTTGGTTTTTACCAAGCCTGCCTCTCGGTTTGTTTTTTTATTTACACTGCCAAGTGCCATGTATTTGTACCGCCTACAGGTTGTGATACAAATAATAATTATTTTTTCTTTCCTTCCTACTAGAGAGGAAACTTGAAGTTTGACTCCCTACCTGCGTTATTACAAAATTAAATGTCACCAACTGCAACGGTAACGTATACCTGTGTGACTGAATGTTCCCCAAAATGTGCTCAAAAGCACGTGAAATCTACCAATAACTAGCCGCAATAGGCTTTGTAGACTAAGCCTTATATCCTGCTTATTGTAAGAGGAAACCGACCCATTACTGTTCTACACTAATGGTTTGGAAACCTACGAAGTCTGTGTTACTGTTCGGTTAGACCTTACCGATATTATGATTATGAGTCAGTGTCATTTCAATCGCGCAGTGTTTAGCCATATGGCGCCTAAACTCGGAATTTATGATGTAGCTTATATGGTGGTCGGTTGGTCAAGTTATTTGCATGAAGGCGGGCTGTGAATTCTAATCGGCTGCAATATACATATTAGTGACGCAACTTTTATGTTATTGTTAACGGCTTGATCGAATTGTGTATGACTTCACGATTTTTAGGGTTCCGTGTGTAGCGTGTCTGATAGAACTCAATTTCGAAGGCTTCTTGTTTTCCAGTCTTTATAAATTCGCTAGTCTTTTGACCCGTGATGGGTACAGTCCGTCCGACCGGTGTTTTTACACAGCTCGCCACATGTTTGCACTAATTTCTTTAACTGGCAACTCGAGTAATGTCATGGTTTTAAGTCAATGAGCTTGCAAAAAATTGGCATTACCAACATTATAGAAGACATGTTATTATATTGGTGTCACCATATTTTTGTTTCTAGTCTCGGTCACTTGTGCATGCATGTGAGTCCATAGCACTCGATGCAATGAGGGTGCAAATCACATTACTGTCTGATGATGGTCTTTTCTGATGTTTCTTGCTAGTTCTATCAACTATAAAACCTGCTATTATACTAATACACACATACATGTCCTACATAAATTTATAACTTACCAATGGCATAGCCGGCTTCTGCGGAGGCGGTTGAGGCGGAGGCCCCCTCGCCCTGGCTTCACTCGGCTGCCGCCTAACCGTAGGCCTCGCTGGGGGCTCCTTCGGTGCCTCCCTGCCAATATCCCGAGACGCTAATGCTTCCGACAGCGCTGCAGATATAGATCCGAAGTTGTGACTTGGTGATGGAGAGGATGGGTATGCTGCTCTGGTCTTTTCTGGAGACTTTTGTGGCTGATGCTGCGGCGGGGGGAGCCGGGGCTGGTCAGTCTTTACTTGGCCGTTGGGTGTGGTTCCTAGAAGAAATAATTCAAAATTAAAATCAACAACTCTGTTCATTGTCAGGTACAATTTGTGCACACTTAATGAACATCATACATAAGACAATACAGACAACTGTAGACCACGAGAGAAAATCAGAGAAGAAAAAGCTCCCAGCACTCTTTTAAAATCAAATATGAAGTGACTGTAATACAGAGAACCCTTTAAGAATGCATTCATTGTAAATTCTTTACAGCAATATCTTAGAGATTAAAACATTTTTTAAATATTATTTTATTTTTAACTGCATTTATTGTTACAATAACTAGAACCCACCTGTGACTTCATGCACATAAACCTATGAATTTGACTCAGGTTACAATGTACCTGTGTGCCAAATTTCATCCAAATTTGGTGTAAAAAGAGTAACAAAGATACATCCATCCATTCTCACAAACTTTTGCATTTATAAATTAAAGTAAGAAAGTAAGATAGGGTTGCTTGCCACTGTTTTTAACCTTAGATCTTTCAAACTTTAAAACTTTATCGTTCTTTCTTCTTTCTTTCAAACTTTATCTAAATGTTGTTTGAAAACATGTACAATATTGATTCAAGACACCATAAATTATAGCTAAACTTCGAAAAAAAACCTATGGCTATGTTACTTCTTTAATATAGCTACACTGATATCTGACTTCTTTGACATTATTGATATCAAGATTTTGCACGCCCGTTGGCTCAAAAATATGAAATTGTTGTCATGCACACAATTGCCAGTACAACTAATTAATTGAAGTTCATAATTTTGCACTATATAAAGTGGTATACCAAAACTCCAGTCAGACTATAGAAAGTGTCTAAAGTTAGTTATGTAAGGAAGCATGATAAGTGCTCAATCACTACGTGCCTGCAAACACTGAAAACCCTTTATGTAAACAAAGTACATAAACAAGTGATTCATTTGTACTCATTATCAAGGGTAAGGATTGTCCATTGATAATGAGGCGTGAATTGATTTTATGCAACTTGATTATTTATATTTATAAAATTTTTTTTTCAAAGTGTGGAATAGTTTTAATGTTTAGGTACAATGTGGAGTGTTAAACTGTTCATTCAGGTATTTTTATGCTCGGCAAGTCCATGTGTGAATTTTTGTACAGTAATATAAATACAAATAAATAACATCTGATAGTAAGTGGTTACCATCTACCTACTATACCTACAGTACATATTTATCATGATATAAAGAGAAAATAATGATATCAAAATAAATACTAAAATGAAGATCAGTAGCTAAGAATACAGCCTTATTCCCTTCATTCATTATAGTCTCTTAATAAAAGCTTTTGAATTTGAATTCAAAGGGTCCAGGTTTGAAACCCATTGGCAAGCACTCATAACTTAAAAAGAATGATCTGGCACACTACACAGCAGATAGTCCCTCAGAATACAACACACATTAAACTCACAAGTTAAACTCACCAGCCACTTTTCCTGTAGGCCTCAACTTAGGCATGCCCCCTGCAAATAAGCCTCCGAGGCCTGGAGCCGCACCACCGTTTGGTACCGGACCACCACTCCTCACTCCATTCCCCACAGGGGACGCGCCACTTTGAACGTTTGACACTTTCCCAGGAATATAAGGTCCACTTTTGTCCACTGTAACAGTCTTTTTTAGTGTCGTACCCTGTCTGATAGAACTTAGCAAAGCGTTTCTGTTGTCCGGTGCGCCACCCTTCGACGAGCCTTTAGAGGCTCCGCCGAACATGGGCGGCGGAGGAGGCCCCGGTGGCGGCGGAGGCCCGGGCGGTGGCGGCGGTCTCGGAGCCATTTCTGCACTGGGGACTCGACTAAACACTAACGGCCATCGGTCGCCGCAAACTAACTAATGCAACAGACTCCTAACGTCAATAACGATTGCCCAGCCCTCGAGCACACTCAAACCGCGTCCGCACGTCCACACCGCTGAGCGATGAAAACAATCGACGGCCGATACGTCACTCTACACCGACCCATGCTCATTTACATAAAATACTGAAGAGCCTTGCCCCAAAAGATTAATCATTGCAGGAAGTACGTAGGCACGAGAAATTGTTTTCAACTGGTATCACCTCATTTCATTTATTGACACGTGATTGAACCAGAAGCACAGGCCAGTTAACGTTTCCTGAAGGCACTTTATAAAAACAAGAACTAGCGCTTTTATAATTATTGAATTGAGAAGCTTTTGATACACTTATCTCAAAAGCGATTGAGTCGAATGAAATTCGTCAAATTCTCAATTTGCAACATGGCCGACACAGCTGTCAACTTTTTCATTGCCATATATAAAAATACACGGAATTGGTAGTTTTCTTCTTTTCTTCTCGTAATATTTATTTTGTTAAAATTAAAGAACAAAATATTTATTTATTTATTTACTAAATTCTTTATTATACACAAACCAAAATAAAGGGATAAAAGGTGGACTTAATTCTACTTTTAGCATTCTCTGCCAGTCTACATTTGGGCTAAACAGAAATGACAGTAGGCGGCATAACAATAATAATGAATAATAATAATTTAGAACCAAAACTGAAAATAAAAAAGGAAAGAATAACGCAAAAATAAATAAATAAACAGATAATATAGATGAGATTATTATTTATGTGAACTACTGTACATGTCCAGTTGATACTTAGATAGTTTAATCTAAAAGTTTAAAACCTATCAAGTTTAAAAAGTAAGTACGATCAACACTTTCCGATCATACGTTGTCGTACCCGATATCCCGGATGAAATTGGATGGGTAATGTATAGGGAAGCCGAACAAAGTTAGATTCTATATTGGAAAGTAGGGTATTATAGGGGAAATTTGGTTTATTTTATGTTCTTAAATTATCGCTAGTTCGAGACCATACACACTATATAACTTTAGTTACTAAATTATCCAAACATCAATTTTTGAAAGGACAACTTATTATACAAATCATGTAATTTTTATAAGCTTAAAATCTTTATTAAGCACAAAACTCATATGTAATCAGATAAAATAATAAATAGGTATTCAACATATTATTATTACAACTTCTCTGGAAATTAGAAAATAAAATAAAGTATAGAGGCAGAGCCGGAATATTGAACGAGAAAGATGGTAGCAAATTATGGGTGTTTGAAAAAGGAATTATTTTGAGCTGGCACCAGCAGACACTGTATCATCTGGTTGCATAGAAGTGTATTTCAGTAGATTAGAATCATAACTGGCCTCACTTTCCCCATGATCATATATAGGTTCCATGGCCAATTTTTCGGCTGCTGCACGTTCTTCAGCAATTCTAATAGCCCTTTCAATGTCTAATTCCTCTTTTTCCCTAGCTCTTCTTTCTCTCAACTCAATATTCTCCCTATACTTTAGAAGAGCTGCTGCTAAAAATTTGACAGGATCAGCAGGTTGATGCAAAATAACGTCTGCAATACATACTCGCAGTGCCTTTCCTACATTTTGTTTCAGGTATTTAAAATCTTCTGTTACATTTTCGTCATCAGGACAAAGCTCGAATATATCTAAGTGACTTCGAATTCGGACAAGGTTTCCCAAACCATCATTTTCATACTCACTGGTAGTATCCTCCTCTCGATAGATCTGTTTACCTTCACTATTTATGTAATATCGACCATAGTTATCATAGTAATAGACTATCCCATCTCTTATTTCCTTAACTTTCAACAAGGCTCCTGAACTGTCCATCATATATTCACTGGCTGCTGCATGAGCTTTGTAAATTCTTTGCCTTGTTTTCTGGTCCAAAAAGTATCGACCACATTCATCATAGAAATATACATGTTCTGAATCATCTGACAACGGGGTTAGTTCATTACGTTCATTAGGCTGATAAAGAGTTTTGTCGTCTGGTTTTTTGTAAATCTTTCTACTATATTCGTCTACATAAAATGTACCAAGTTCGTCAGTAAATTCTTCTTTCATATCCGCAGCACTTAAGATTGATATAATCGATTTGTGGCTGCGATCACCATATACAGCTAAATCCCACAAATAACAAAGTTCAGTTACTAATTTCTCTCGTTCTTCAGGTGGAAGACAGTGATTAAAAATTCTTAGTTGGTAAAAATCTTCGCATGAACATAATTCTTCATCATCGACCTCTTCTAACTGAACTTCTGTCATTTCTTGTAGGTTTTTTAAAGTTATCTTTAAGCTTTCAAGTGACTCAAGTCTTTTCTCTAAATATTCTTTTTTATATTTTAAAGCAGTTACTGCTGCAGTGAGTGGTTCGTTTTCTAATCTTGAAATACGATCATCTAATAATTTAATTTTTTCTACAACTTTACTCATTTCCAAATCATGGCCCACTGTACATCTAATCAACGTACTTATTTCTTTGCCTTTTTCTTTTAATTCACCCAATATTTTTTGGGCTATTGGTGAGTTTGTATTGCGAAAATCATCCACAATCTGTTGTAATGTTTTTGTTAAATCTCCGCAAAGCTGTGGTACGTTAATATTTAGATATTTACTCAGTTGCATAGCTAATCCATCATATATTTTGTCAACCCAGTGTAAGAGTTCCTCAATATCTTCTTTCATTTTAAATCTGAATTCATTTTCACCAGTAAAATTTCGGTAGCATTTAAGTTTTTCTAATAGCAATAACGTCACATCTTTATGCATTTCTTCAACTATTTCCATATCAGTCATTAAATTGGCTTGGTCTAGATTTGATAAATTTGCTTTATATTTAATCATATAATTTTGGTAATATTTTAAACGATCGGCCATTGCATCTATGGTATAACTTACTGCTTGATAAACTTCTTCCCTTGGTAATTCATGCATACGCTTTTTATAATTTTCTATGTCTTTAATGACATATAACCATTGCAAATGAAAATCAACTATTAAATCAATAATTTGATGTTTTGAATCACCTCGGAGGGCCGAAAACATATCACACATAACATTAAAAACAGTATCAGCGTAATTTTTTTGTGTCAAATATATTACAGGGGTTTCATAAAAGTGTTTTACTACCTTAGATATATCAGACAAAAGATCTACTTGGGTCATATCATCAGGTAATTTTTTAAACGACTGTCTTCCTAGCATTATTGTCGTTTATTATATTCGTCGCTAGAAGTATTATTACGTTGAAATAATATCAGCTTCCCTTTTATCAAGCAAGAATAACCTATCATAAAGAATTCGAAAATCTAAAATTGAAATTGCGTTTTACATGACAAATACAATTATGACAAATTATTTCATTAACATTTTCAAATTGTATTGATGATAATGAAAAAATAAAATACATTTTAGTTTTCGGCAGTGTTATTTTAAGGTTTTATCAAAATCATTACTTTTTTATCTGTGTATTCAGAAGTGGCTGAATATTAATCTATGGCGAGCTGTATAGTAGATTGTACCGTTTTGAATAACGGCAACCCCGTGTCGCGTCTACGATTTGTTTCCGAAAAGGTCGTCGATGACTTTGCGATTATCCAAAATTACAAAGAAAAAGTATACTTGTTGTAGTGTGATTTTATAGTACGTTGCTTTAGTAATAAATATACAAATAATGGCCGGTGCAATGTTGTTCGAGAGATCGCGTGTTTCATCGTCAAACAGAGATGAAGACGTCCGCATGACCGACAAAATGGTTAGCACTGGTGAGGTTCCCGAAGATGACGAAGAAAATATAAGAGCGAAGGAACAAGGGATTCTTAACCTCGGCGAGAAGTATAAGAAGGAGGGAAAAGCAAAGGAATTGGCGGAGCTGATAAAGGCAACAAGGCCATTCCTCAGTCTCATTAGCAAGGCAAAAGCTGCGAAACTGGTTCGATCTCTGGTCGATTTCTTCTTGGATTTGGAAGCTGGAATCGGTATAGAGGTGCAGCTATGCAAGGAGTGCATAGAATGGGCCAAGGAGGAGAGACGAACATTTCTCAGGCAATCACTGGAGGCGAGACTGATCGCGCTTTACTTCGACACTGGTATGTATACAGAGGCGTTAGACCTGGCCACCGCTTTGTTACGTGAGTTGAAAAAGTTAGATGACAAAAATTTACTTGTTGAGGTTCTACTTTTAGAGAGTAAAACGTATCATGCACTTAGCAATTTACCTAAAGCCCGCGCTTCGCTGACGTCAGCGAGAACGACCGCGAACGCTATCTACTGTCCCCCGAAAATGCAGGCTGCCCTCGATCTGCAATCGGGTATTTTACATGCTGCTGACGAAAGGGACTTCAAAACTGCTTACTCATATTTCTACGAAGCTTTTGAAGGTTACGATGGTGCAGACAGTCCAAAAGCATTAACGGCTCTGAAATACATGTTGTTGTCTAAAATCATGCTCAGTCAGGCCGATGAAGTGGGTACAGTTTGTGGCAGCAAAGCGGCTCTGAAGTATGCCGGGAAGGAATTGGACGCCATGAGGGCAGTGGCCACTGCCTCCCACAAGAGGTCATTGGCCGATTTCCAAGCAGCATTAAAGGCTTACAAAAGAGAATTAGAAGAAGATGCGGTGGTCAGGGCACACCTGGGAGCATTGTATGATACAATGTTGGAACAAAATTTATGTCGCATTGTTGAACCTTACATGAGGGTCCAGGTAGACCATGTGGCCCGCTCCATCCGTCTTCCAGTTGTCCAAGTAGAGAAGAAACTGTCCCAGATGATACTCGATAAGAAGCTTAATGGAATTCTGGATCAAGGAGAAGGCGTTCTTGTAGTCTTTGATGAATCCCCCCTGGAAAAAACCTATGAGACAGTCTTGGAGACAATCCATCATATGAGCAAGGTTGTGGACACACTCTACCAGAAAGCTAAGAAGCTGTCATAGAAGGGCATGTAAATTTGTTGTAGAAATAAAGTATAAAGTATATATCAAAGTAACATTAAATCTTCAGTTCAAATTTTTGTAAATGAAACTATTTTTCAATGTTTTCCAAAATTTCTTTAATAGGAATTGTTATTTCAAGCTAAATATGTAAGAACCATTTAATTGCCCTAACAAAGTAATTTTGTTTACATGTTAAAATAATAGTAACACTTTGTAATATGAATTACTAATCCTTAACTTTGATTTTCCCCATTTTCCATTTTAACATAGTACTAGTGCAAATTATTATTATTCTGTTTTACTGGGAATAAAAGAAGTCTCCGAAATCTTGTTTGTTTCACCTTCCAACCTGAGTAATGCAAGTCACTTATGTAGAATGTTGGCACCCAACATTCTATTTATAAAATGGTGCACATGTATATGTTTTCATATAGCAGTAAAACATTGCATGAGTCAAGCGTTCTCGGCCATCAAATTTGACTTTGTTCTCTTAATCTGCACACTTTTAAATTCATCTTGAATACTGCATGTAACATTTAAATTTGTTTAGATGTTATTTTTTAAAATACTGGCAATGGTTCTGATTTAATAAAACCTGTTTTTATCTTACAGTGAGTAAATAAATGACTCATCAATTTTATGTGAAATTCCTGATATACCTACCATATAACATAAAATATTCAACGATTTTATGAAATTTTCAGAATATTGATATTATAAAAGCATGCATAATTATTTTTATTATTTGATAGATATATAGGGGCCCAATTTACATTAACTTTATTTTCAAAATCATGTTGGTTTGTTTTGCTACTTTAAGCATTTTACTGTCCATTAGGTTAACAGTGATGTCATTGACACCAATCCAGCAAAATAAATATGTATAAGGGAGTGTTTTCATTGTATTGTTAATGTACTTGTTGAAAATTGTAGGTAAATAGCCACCAACTAAATGTTTTCAAACATTTATTGATTGACGAGAATCAGTTGCTGTTTCTTTCCTTATTTCTGCTGATTATAAGTAATAGGTAAAAAAAATGACAAAAAGTCTTTTAAAACATTTTTATTGCTTGTAATTAACAAAAATTGTCATGTAAATTTAGAATTTAACTTATGCTTGTAACCATTTTTTTAAATAAATAAACAAGAAAACAGTAATTCTATCTTTTAATTGCAATTGTGACATTTATTAAACATACTTTAATTATTAAAAATTATAATTTACACTAAACAAACATACTTAGTAATGAAACTTCTTTCAATAACCAAGATTCATACCATAAACTTAAAATATTTCTTATTTACTGTACAATATTATTTTAAAACTTATATTACAGAAAGTAAGGCACAGATCAAATATCTCAATTAATTTATAACTAAGAACAAGGGTATAAAAATAATTTTTATGCAGGTTTAAAAGAACCATTTTAAAATTTACTGACTATAAGACTAATAGCAAGATTATCAAAATTGTTCATTTAGAGTTGAATAACGCTCTTTTTCAAGATTGCTATTACAATATTGCAAACTAAAATTGGACTGCCTGACTAACTGAATGTCATGTTTTCTTTCTTTAACTAGTATATATATTTACAGGTCGTAACATTTCAAAGTGACTAAGCCACTCCAGGGTCACATGAAGGAACTTCCCTGTGGATAAAAATATAATGTCTGTCGATAAAATTTTATTTTGTACACCACGAGACAAATTATAAATCATAAACAATTAAGAAAAAATAAAATGTAACAGAAGGCAGCCAATAATCAACAATCTTTAAACATTATAGAGATTCTAATGATAATATTGAAATTGAGAAGCCAGTTTGTCAGCACCGTGGAGACTCAATCAAAAATTAGGAGCAGAGCAATGACTGTCAACATGGATCAGTATTGTATACAATAGCTTGACATGTACTTACTGAATTGTTTACAATTAATATGTTCAATTAAGTTTCTTGTATAATACCAGTTTAATTAGTGTGACTAGCATACTTCACCACGCTGCACTAATTCGTGGAGAAATGGGGGAAATGTGAAGCATACCAACAACATATATTATTTACATTAGGCCAGTGTAAGGCTGCGTTTCCACCGGAGATGGGCGGATGCGTAGCGAGGGATGCGTTAGCACAGCTCTGGTGGAAACGGCTTAGCGGAGCGAGGCTAGGTAAATGAAGCAATTCTATTGGTTCTTCAAAAACGTATCCCTCGCTACGTATCCCCGCACGTCTCTGGTGGAAAAGCAGCCTTATGATCATTTTCAATCACCAAATATCAATATACAAGATGATCAAAATCCCCAATTCATTCAGTTCAGACGGCATTGTTTCGCCGGTTGAACTCCTCAGTGTTCTCGGGTACATCCCAGCGCGGGTTCCAGAACCCCGGCGGGGTTTTTGGCCGCACGGGGTTGTTGCGACCGCGGTGCTTCGAACACTCATCCATTTTCTTGGCAAGCATTTCTGGGTTGTCTTTGTAGAGCTCGCCATAGAACTATAGAATGAAATGAAAATATACAATGAAAAAGAAATTTCAGACTACTGTGCTGCAAACATTTAACATTACCGTCAAAGTATTAGTATAGTTACCATATTGTGTCATTAGTATGGGAAACTGTACGAATACTTTGTCCTGTGTTCAATGTTGGAGTAGAAAGACTCAGATCTTCAGTAAGGAGAAACAGAAAAAGAACTTGTAAACTCAAAAGTTCTTTTTCTTATACTGATTATTTATTTTACACGCAAATAATTTACCAAGGCACATAAATTAAGCAGAAATAATTGTAAGGACCGTAATTTTTTTTACTTATAAAGTTTTAAATTTTACTGTCGGATATTTCATGTCATGATGGCGCCACGAACATCCTAAATCACGGTATCGAAGTTTTATTACCATATAGTCAGATTCCCAGCAAAGAACTTTCTGCGTTTATAAGAACAATAAATTAAACTTACATTCTTGCATTCATCACAGCTCCAACCAGGCAGCACTCGTTTCTCAGACTTTTTGCGTACAGTCGGTTCTTTATATAAAGGTTCTAGTATTTCTGATTTTGACCTGCAAAATATAATCATGTTACATACAGATTACAAATGTAGCGTATCACTATAGGGCTCGTCCACCAACCCGTAGTAGGCCAGCGTGGTGGACGGCGGCCTACATCCTTCTCATTGCGGATACCCGACCCTGTAGTGGGGCATTAATGGGTTACTGACAGAGTAGTGACACCAAGTCAGCCTTTCTTTTGCATCATACGTAGCAACCATTGTCAAAAAAACCTTTTTAATTTTTACTTCACTTTCTTGGTAAATATTCTAGTTTATTGTTGCGTCAACTAACAAACAAAGCTTACCTCTTATTATTCTCATCAAATGCCTCCATTTTATTGATCTTAACATCTCGTCGCAGTATAGACATGCTCGATTCAATATCACAGTCCACGTTGCCAAAGTTTATGTTTTCCGCTAGAGGGCGCTTGGTGGGACTGTAGGACGTTAAAAAAAACTTTGATAAAATAATAGTATCGAATAGTATATGCCTAGGATCTAGGAATTTTGTACACATTCAAAGGTGGCGCCACTTACTCTTTTAATATGGCCCCACCAATATCTTTTCTATTCAACAGCGGTGATAGCCCAATGACTTAGAATTCGACCTCGAATCGAGGGGTCCGGGTTCGAATCCCAGTGGCATGCACCAATGACTTTGTAAAAAAGTTATGTGCGCTTTATAAAATTAAATAGCACCTGCTGTTACGGTGAAGGAAAACATTGTGAGGAAACCTGCATGCCTGAACAAAAAAAAAATGTTCTCAAAGGTATGTGAAGTCCACCAACCCACAGTAGGCCAACGTGGTGGACTAAGGCCTACATCCCTCTCATTACGAGAAGGAGACCCGACCCTGTAGTGGGTCATTAATAGGTTATTGGCAATATCTTTTATAACATTGCCAAAATCAATTCATTGCAAGCTTGCTGCCCAAAAAGCATGTTATTGTCACTTATTGTCATCATTCCAGCAGTTGCCAGTCACAAGTAATTAGTTCAAAAATATTCCACAACATGGCAAAGTGTGCAATATCTCGGGCAGAATATGATTACTTGTAGGGATTACTTTCATTAAACACGAAATTTTACAATCAGCCAATAAGGAGTTCAGTGACAAACAAACCGACAAAAGACCTAACTACTCACCTATTTTGTTGTTTTTCGGGGTTGCTGTCTATATTATTCACTTGGTGCAACAAAGACATACTCCCATTGTTATGGTTTGGCGACTTTTTCTCTACCTTGCATTCTTTCGGCGATATATTACTGAAAATTTAGAAATAGAATATAGATACGTAGAATATAGAACTCATCAAAAGATGGTGCGACCGGTATCCTGAATTATGCTATCAAAGTTTTATTTATAACAGTGGCTTAAAAAAATTTGTTGATTTCTTTTATAATGTATTGTGTGCTTTACCCATTATTGTATTCCTTTAGCAAATTAACAGATTCCTCTAATTCAGAGACATTAGTGATGTCATCCGGTTCATTTCTATCCACTTCCAAGGTATTTTCATCTTTTGGTCTTATTAAGGAGAGTGGCTTTTTAAACTTTTGAGGGCTCTCTTTTGCTATAGATTTATATCTGTAAAATAAGCAATGTGTCATATTATTATATCATTTTGTATTATGACTGTATTTAGTATTTTTTTAGGTGTAGAGTAGGTGCTAGAGTACCTTACTGCCAGCCTCTTAACACAATCCAACCATTTAGAATAATTTTGGTTATGATAACATCTGTTTACTTTTTATAGGATATTTAAAAAACTTACATAGGTTTAAATATTGGTCCACTAGTAGGCGAAGGCAATATTGTATCGTCATTTTCAATCACTTCCTGTTTTATGTTTTTCTGAAATTCAAACTAAATTATTATATGCAAGCAATATACATATAACTACACAATAACACATAGTACTCGTAGAAACAAAAATAATTGTGATGTAAGCCCTGGCTAAGAATAGGGCTAGCATCCAACACATCCAACCTGAAATAGCATCCTATCTGTGGTTGCATGCAGGTGCTTTGCTACAAATGAGGACTAAGTTCGCCTCAAATAAAGTATCACTGACAAAACAGCCAAACACTGGACATAAAGAACACGCTGCTTTACAACAGTTAAGAGGCCGGCAGTAAGGTACCACATAAAAACTGTGACTGTACTGTGACTTGTCAGTAACCCATTAATGACCCACTATAGGGTCGGGTCTCCTCTCACAATGAGAAGGATGTAGGCCTTAGTCCACCATGCTGACATGCCTTTGAGAACTTTTTTTTTTCTCAACTCTCAGGCATGCAGGTTTCCTCACAATGTTTTCCTTCACCGTAACAGCAGGTGGTATTCAATTTTTATAAAGCGCACATAACTTTTTTACAAAGTCATTGGTGTGTACCACTGGGATTCGAACCCGGACCCCTCGATTCTAGGTCGAATTCTAAGCCACTGGGCTATCACCGCTATTTCTATGTACTGTGACTACTTACAGTTAACTCCTCCTGTGAACCCCTCCCGGCACTAAACTGTGGTGATGTGGTGAGGTCCACAATATTGCTTGGTTTCAGCTTGACAAGGTTAATGCGTTTCTGCCTCCATCGCCCACTCCCTTTACCTTTGGTCGGAGTAGGGGTGTCAACCTTAAAACTCTTCTTTTCAGGAGTCAACCTGTGAAATATCATATTTTTTTATACAAATAAAAATCGGACAAATAGGCTACTGATAGCCACTTGAATCCTTGTAATGTGTTAGCATCACTTTGGAAATGAAAAGCCTACCATATTATATCCACTTAATATGTAAAAGAGAGGGAAAAAAATGTGTCCAACTCATAGCCCCACACAAGGAATCCCTTTGACATGACATGCCTGAAACTTCAGTGTGTGTAATGACTTGCGTATATGTGTATGTCTATCAAGTCCTGACACACACACTGAAGTTTCAGAAGCAGACTGTCATAGGACAAAACATAGCAAATGCAGTAAAAAAACATATGAATGCACACTATTTAACTTACTATTTCTATAAGAAACAGTCAAAAGCACTGCAGAATTTTAGAACCCTTACCAATTTTCTGGGTATTTCTTCTTATCTCTCAAAACTGTAGTATTAGGTGTGGACGACCTAAGTTTCTTGCTTTGTATAATAGGACTGCGTCTTCCAGTAGGGGTACATTCAATCTCAGACACAGAGTCCTCCTGTTCCTGTATTGACATGTCTTGTGGCTCAGCCTTAGGCACCTCTGACTGTTTATCCACACTTAATATTGACGTTTTCTGAAGATCAATATCATTGCAATTCACATTTTCATTGTTATCTACAATGTTAGCAATTTTAGAAGATTTTGTTTCTCCAAATAGAATTTGGAATGCTTCAGTGAGAACATTGAAATTTTTTGTCTCTTCCAATTTTGTTAATGCAGATGCTGAAATGTTAAAAAACAATATTTGAAAAATGAATAAAATAATATAGGAAAATTTTCATATTTGGCATTTCTGTGTTAGATGTTTATTAGTAGCTGATAAATGGGGAATGTTATTAAAGTAAGTAATGATAGACATGAGTTGAGTGAATGGGCATTTTCAAGACAAGTGTGCTCCATCATAGACCGCTATCTAGCTGTATAAATTCATATGTATAACAAAAAATAGCCATACCAGGGGGGTCGCCCGTCCATTGCTAGCTTTTAATTATTTTATTTATAAATGAAACAAACTTAAATACAAATAAAATCAAAAACTTACCAACTAATTGTATGATGTTGTCTTTACTTTGTATTACTTTTTTCAATTCTTCTGCTGCACAACAAGTTTTACTATAAACACATATTATGAAGAATTAAAATCATCATTATTGTATTAGTAATGAAGTTTTGTATAGGATTTATTGGATGTTGTTTATTTAATTACAAAAATAAAACATACATATTGTACCTCACTCAGTCCATAGTCAGTGTTTAATTTTTTTTTATAAATATTGTCACATACTAACAATTCTAACTGGTGTTATCCAATCACTGCAACAATAAAATTCTTATTTGAAATTGAAAAATTCATACCTCTCACACTTCTCATTTTGTGTTGTAATTTGTTTTTTGACACTTTCAGTGTGCATATGCATTTGTTCAAACTCAATTACAAGGTCTGAAACAAATATTATATTATTCATAAGTACCTAAAATGACGAAATTCGTTTGTGAATAGTGCCGAAGTTACAAGGACTTCTTATCAGGATAAAGATATCCAACTAGCTAATGTAAAGGGTCATTGGGGAAAAATATATTTTCTAAATAACAGAGTACCTAACAGAATGGTAGGAGATATTTTTTCTGATTTAATCGTTTCAATTCCTTTGCAACATATCACATATTTGTTTACCAACTAAAAATTTCGACTATAAATCAATAAATTGGTTAAATAAATTAAACCAATATATTTAAAAGGCTTATTTACACAAGAAAATGACAAGTTGTTTACCCCTAAAATTGTATATGGCTTGATGTAGAATATTTTCTATTATTTCAATTTTGGAACTAACACGTTCAGATACTTTTAAACCATTAATAATTATTTTTTCCATCATGTGAAATCAAATATTATTAAATAAATATTCAAACAAATCAGCGAAAAGAAAAATATCGCGCCTTCTCGTCAACATCAATCACTTAAAAATCTTGTGATACTGACAACTTACACCTGCGCCACACTGTTTTAAACAAGCGTCCAACAGAGGTCACCTTGGTGGAAGGCTTGTGGAGCCCACGGTTGGTGTTTGCGGCCACACTTGTTTACAACAAAGCCCCCACCTCAGTGTATTGTCGACTCTCTGGTTGGAAGCACGCTAATGCAATATGGCTTAAGCCATCTAAACTTCCAAAAAGTTGGTGTGGCATTAACAATCATTTCAGCCGGTGAAAAGAAAAAAGAAAAAAAAATATGGATGAAATAATAATTAATTAATAATCATAATAATTTAATAATTATGATTTTGCCAGTAACCCGTTAATGACCCACTACAGGGTCGGGTCTCCTTCTCGCAATGAGAGGGATGTAGGCCTTAGTCCACCACGCTGGCCTACTGCGGGTTGGTGGACTTCACATACCTTTGAGATTTTTTTTGTGAACTCTCAGGCATGCAGGTTTCCTCACGATGTTTTCCTTCACCATAACAGCAGATGATATTTAATTATATAAAGCGCACATAACTTTTTTACAGTCATTGGTGCATGCCACTGGGATTCGAACCCGGACCCCTCGATTCGAGGTCAAATTCTAAGCCACTGGGCTATCACCGCAATAATTATAATTTAATAATAATATAATTTCTTTTTCACGAGACGTCATTTTGCATACATAGAACGACACGTGCGCACGCAACGGTTGCCGCTTCGAACTGCCCTAGCGCGGTTTACAACAAGCGTTTACACCGTGGAAATCGTGTTTACAACGGCGGCATCCACAAGCGGTTGGTGGGCCGCGACCGTCCACAGAGGTTGTTGAAGGTCAAACGAATTTTTGTTGCAAACAAGCGTTTACACTGTTGCAAACCGCCGGTGGAGACCGATGTGGAGGCCTTGTTTTAAACAGTGTGGCTGGCCCATTAGTGACAACTGACAGTCGACAGAGACAGACAATAGCAATAGATGGCTTTGGTATGAAACCTTTTAGCCAATCTTAAATTCTATCGCAATTTACTGCTTTCTTTAATTTGACTAAAATATATTTTGGAAATGGATAAAATATTCAAACTAATTTAAGGTCTAGGACCAACAAAACAATTTATTTAATGAAAAAGACAAAAGAGCAATGACAAGAGAGAGAGATGAAAGGAATAACTTGGCTGATAGATAATTATAGTTTTTGTTGAAATTATGGTTGAACTGCCTCAAAGTAATGATTACAGGGCTTCATTTTTCAGTAAGTTTACTAGAGACGCATGAGTGGAAGGCAAAGTAAATCTTTAATCATCCAATGCCTGGGAAGGATAAAATAAAGCCAATGCGCTCCCTGTCTTGAGAGCCGGTGATCAATAAGACCATCCAAAGACAAATAATTATTTGACATAATTGACATTTGATATTAAAAAAACTATTGGCAAGCAAAGGCAAGCGCCATTTTTCTACCAATTATTTGGATCAGAAGAATACGAGTTTAAATTAATTGTTTACCATTATAATTGTTTAGACCTCTGATTAGTATTTTCTTGTTAAGTTTTGTTGATATTGCTATTTGTAAGTATCATTTTTCATATTTTCACCATGACTGAGGATGTTTGTGTATGAATGACAGAAGAAGATCTCGGCCTTTGCCTTTTCTCATCATATTTTCGGCCACTACCTTTGCCTTGTTGTTGTAAAAATTTTCTAATTTGGCGATTTGGCGGTATTATTTATTTTGTTTGATTTGATTTATTTGCTAAGTGATATTAAGATTATTTGTTTAAAGTGTTTTTATATTTATTTTATTGCTGACGACTGATGAATAACAAATGAAGACTGACTCTTATCGACTCAATATTAACTTTCAGGCAACTTTCGCAATGGAATCGTTGGAATTGGACGACGATTTGATGGTGGTTATAGTAGGTGATGGGGAAAATAATGATTTTCCCTCGCCTATAAATGATATAAAACAGGAGGTGATAGAGGATGATGATGTGGAGAAGATCCTTGAAACGGCAGAAGCGCACGGCGAGTTTGTGGAGTTCAATAATGTTAGAATAAAGCAAGAAATAGATGAAGATAGTGAGGTAAAAAGTGGAGATAATGAAAACTTTGGTGAATGGCTTGCTGATGATGGTGATGAAGAGTACATACCACAAGGTGACGAGGATGAGGACGAAGTTGACGATGATGATGACAATAGTGGAAATGAGGAGAATGTCAAGCAAAGGTTAGTGTATTTAGTCACAGTTAAAATTCCTTTTTTTAAATACTACAAGTACCTACAAGAGTAATTTCATTAACTAACATAATAAGTTCAGTCAACATGTTCAGTGTTTTGAACATGCCTAACACATTCTTGATAGATTCTTTAGATGTGCTGCCAACTCGCCTGGGGTGTCCAAAATATAGGTAATAAATGACACCATCACAATTCGACAAGGCATTGAGTGGAGTTCCGGACTTATATTTTTTGAGTGTAGGACACTTTATTTCCGTTGCCCTATACATAAATACATAAACCTACCTAAGGTTTATGTATGTATGTATGTATGTAGGTTTCTAAAATACTTTCCTAAAAAGGCAGTAAATTTAAATACTAGGATTTACAATTTTCGATAGGAAGTGAGTGAGCGTCCTGTGAAATCTGCCACCCCTAAAAGGCTGCCCTTAGCCTATTGACAAATCCAGGACTGATTGAGTGTTAAATACATATCCACTTTTGGCTTTACAGGCACAGAATGCTTAAGCCGTCTCAGCAGAAGTCCTTTGTAAAGGAACTGAGGGACCAGTACCCGGAATTAGAAGAAGACACCAATGCTCTTGTGACCACTCTGTCGGAGATAATGAGGAATGTGAAGCCGCCCCCGCCACCCCAAGACTACTTCATCATTAACGACATCATGTTTGAGTGAGTACATTAAGGGAATAAAAATTTTAGGTTTAACCCACTAACGAACCAGGGCAGGGTTGGGTCTCCTTTCACAAAAATGTAGGTACCTTCTAGAAAATTAGGATGTGTACACTGTACACCATTCGAAATTGATTTCAAAATGTGATTCCCATTGCCTATGATGAATAATGATGTGATTCCCATTGCCTATGATGAATGATGAATTTGAATTTCTGTTTCTGGTCTGGGTGTGTTGTGTCCTTATCGTGTGTGTGTCCATGGCGCCCACAACACAGGGAATCCTAGTGTCGGGCTATGAGTGTGAAGCGTGAAGCATTATTGCCTATTGCCATTCAGCATCCCCAGTTCTGTGAACAGAACCTTTAATGTAGGGTTCTTCCGCCCCTATAGGCCTGCTGGCCAGGGCCGTGGTTCTTTTGGCCCTAGGATAAATATAGCCCTATTTTTAGTAATATCTAACACTCAATTCATCTTCTAATATCTTGTCAGTAACCCATTTCTAATATCTATAGAAAATTAATTATACTATGTCCAAAAACATTTTGGAGTACCTTTAAAAAAGATGAGTGCCACCTTACGAAACATATAAACCAATTGTTTTCAATAACAACTTGCTTTTTGTTCATTCCAGGTGTGTTGTTTGTGGTACCTTATCAGAAACAATACCGGCTGCTAGCCGCCACTACCAAGAGAAGCATGGGGAACGCTACCTTGTCTGTTTAGCGTGTGGAGTTGATTTTAGAAGGTATTTAATTTTAAAGAATCCTTAACGGTTCATCATATCAACTTTAATTGTGCCAAATTTAAAGCTGCTCAGTTTGCATAGTGAGCTGTAAATTGTTCCCAAAATTTTCCCTTCACATATTGGTTGCAACCCTTTTACGGCCTACTGTGGGGGTCTCTACGAGTCTATGGGTTTCTTCCCACAACAGAGGGAGGCCTGGAACATATTCCACCACGCTGCTCCATTGTGGAAGTCTACAAAAGTGTTAAATGGCAAATCTATTATTATTATTTTGTGTGTCTGCACATTCACAGGTCCAAAAAGATTGGACCTGGGCAGTAGGCTTGCCTGGGGACACATGTCCAACACATAGAGGCCTTTTGACACTCTAATGCTTAAGGCGGGCACCATCTTCGGCCGCACAATCTATCTATCTATAAGATTACCCACGCCACGTCATATGGAAAGCTATATAATTATTATAGCACAGTGTGACCTAAACCCGCAATTTACGCACGCTTTTTCGTGCACTAAGCTGCCTATTTCTCTTTCCGCCCGCTCCGGTCCGGGGCGGGTTCAGGGCCGGATTTAGAAGTCTGGAAGCCTCGGGGCAACAAAAGAGTGGAGGCCCCTTGGTCCCAAATTATTTTCCAAATAAAATGACCAATTTTTTTCAGTCGAGTTTTCGAATAAATAATAATAATAAATTGCAAATGCTTATCAGGGCCATTTGATATTTTGATATTTTACTGATTGCCTAATTGATGAGAACAAAATATTTATTCTAATTTCTGTTAATATTTAATGTAATCATGGTTGTACAAAGTACTGTAGGTAAAGGTAAAACACAAAAAAATATGAAAGGAAAAGTTGTATACTAGTGTTAGTCTTAATTTAAATTTTTTTCCGAAGTCTATTGTGGGGGCCCCTATTTTGTGGAGGCCCCGGGGCTGTAGCCCTGGTTGCCCTCCCCTAAATCCGGCCCTGGGCGGGTTTATGTCGCACTTGCTATAAAATAGTATAGTACGATACTTGCGACCAAAGTTGTCTATTACTGCACGGCGTTTAGCGCCCTCGCTGCGTATCGTAATGTTCTATTAAGTATTGTAAACTCCCTTGCAGCACAACGAACCTGTACAAGCACGAGAAGCGCTGCGCGGCGCCGGACGCGGTCGTGGTGCTGAAGGCGAGGGCGCGCGCGCTGGGCCGCAAGGGCCGCTCGCGCCCCTACATCCCCGCGCACTTCCCCGACTCGCCGCCCACCAAGTACAAGAAGTGACTATTGATCTGATTAAAAGCTCCATTCATAGCCCCACAAGGGTACCCTGTGTCGTGGGTGCCATGGACACAGACAGAAATTTAAACGCATCAATCAATTTTTACTCAATTAAACCCAGGGCCCTCTACACATTGCACCTAAAAATTCCTGTAAACAAACTAATTTGAAATTTGGTACAATTATAGTTTAAGTAAGTATATGGAGAAGAATGCACGAACAAATCATATTTTTAAATAAAATGCATTTTTTGTATGCAAATAAATGAGTGGCGCAGTATTTAAGACGCCAGTGTGCTGCGCGGAGGGTCCTGAGTTCGATTCCCAGCAGAGCAGAGATTTGAATGACGAGTTTAAATTTCCGTTTCTGGTCTGGGTGTGTGTGTGCGTATTCTTGTCTTGTGTGTGTCCATGGCACCCACGACACAGGGAATCCTAGTGTGGGCCTATGAGTGTGAAGCGTTAAAATAATTTCGACTCCTTAGCGAACTCTAGTTATATTACACGGTGAACGTTATTCGCAGGGGCGGCGAGCGCAGGTTCGGCTGCAGCATGTGCCCGGCGATGTTCGTGTCCAAGACGTATCTGCAGTCGCACGAGATGCTGCACCGCGGCCTGCGCCCCTACAGGTGCACCGACTGCAACGCCGCCTACACCTCATTGGCTGCACTGTCGGTGAGTCGTCGACCCATTGGTCAGGGAATCTAGCCTACACGTCATTGGCCGCACTGTCGGTGAGTCGTCGACTCATTGGTTAGGGAATCTAGCCTACACGTCATTGGTCGCACTGTCGGTGAGTCGTCGGCCCATTGGTTAGGGAATCTAGTCTACACTTCATTGGTCGCACTGTCGGTGAGTCGTCGGCCCATTGGTTAGGGAATCTAGCCTACACCTCATTGGCCGCACTGTCGGTGAGTCGTCGACCCATTGGTTAGGGAATCTAGCCTACACATCATTGGTCGCACTGTCGGTGAGTCGTCGGCCCATTGGTTAGGGAATCTAGTCTACACGTCATTGGTCGCACTGTCGGTGAGTCGTCGGCCCATTGGTTAGGGAATCTAGCCTACACGTCATTGGTCGCACTGTCGGTGAGTCGTCGGCCCATTGGTTAGGGAATCTAGTCTACACGTCATTGGTCGCACTGTCGGTGAGTCGTCGGCCCATTGGTTAGGGAATCTAGTCTACACGTCATTGGTCGCACTGTCGGTGAGTCGTCGGCCCATTGGTTAGGGAATCTAGTCTACACGTCATTGGTCGCACTATCGGTGAGTCGTCGACCCATTGGTTAGGGAATCTAGCCTACACCTCATTGGCCGCACTGTCGGTGAGTCGTCGACCCATTGGTCAGGGAATCCAGCCTACACGTCATTGGCTGCACTGTCGCTGAGTCATCTACCCATTGGTTCGGGAATCTACCCATATTCCCTCCTGAAAGCCTGTAGTCCTCCTGTAGTCCACTTCTGGACATGGGCCTTTCTTAATCGACACCACTCCACCTGATCTACGTGTCGAGTCAGATATGCTGAATCTGAAGAAGAACGAAGGTGACAGGCTTTTATAGTTTGCAAATTAAAGTGGCAATGGGCTGGCCACATCGTTTGCAGGACTGACAACCGACTTTTCACGTAAAAGCAGTACAGGCCGCCCTCGGGCGCCCTCCTACCAGGTGTATTGAAGACCTGAAAAAGACCATAGAATTCAGAGGGCCCTGGGCCGAGTGGAGTGGCGCCGATCAGGGGACCATTTCCAGTAGTGGAGTGCCGAGGTCTAAAAGGAAGGAAGGAACGGCACCCGATCTTGGGGCCATCGGTTTCCCGTTGTTTTCTTCGAGCCGTGCCACTTTAATTTGCCTTTAGTGATTTGCAGTATTGCCATCGTTGAAAACTTTCACGTATGTTTTGAATGGGAGTCCACATATTTAGTAACATGTTCAGTGTTTGGTTTTCGAAAAAATTTTGGGTGGTGCATACTTAACTTATTGTACAGCCCGCGCCAAACATTGTGACCGCCCCGAACTTAGACTCATTGCATTGCATCAGGTATTACCTGATTTTGTGTTCTGCGCAGCGGGACGCACAAGAGCTTGGGGGGCAGGGCCACACCCCGCGCGCCCGCACCGCTCACCCGCGACGCGCGCTGGCACCCACGCCTTAGTGTGAGTGCTACGTCCGTACACGAATCACGCACTTGTTGAGCTCTGAGAGTACTGTCGCGTTCAGAATTCGTTCGATCGTTTCGTTAATTTGTTGTTATTTTTTGTCATCATAGATGACCTAACTGCAAAAATAATAATTCACGTGAGCGATAATGAATCAGATGAAGAAGATTCGGATATTTTTTGTGAAGAGAGTGATTCGGATGCGGAACCATCCACTAGTAAGAGAGATGTTTTCATGGCCCCATTGTGAATATAGTTTTTATTTATATTAATGTTTTTTATTTACATTTATCCTATTATTACCTAACCTACATGTTTTACAAATAACACATACATTAAATGTTAAATTAAGTAAAATAACCTATGAAATAAACACGAACTTTATGATCACCAAATAAAAATAAATTGACATAATATAATAAGTATTAAAAATGTTAGAAAACGAAAATTGTTTGGTTGATTGCGTATTGTCCACTCGACTGTACCATTCGTAAGTTCGGACTCGCGACTATATTCAAGGCGGTCACAATGTTTGGCGCGGGCTATATTCGCATTAAGAAATAGCGATTCATCGTTGTCACTCACACTATTTTCTTAACGCTAATAGACTTTAATTTCTATATTTCCTGTTGCAGCGTCACCGCAAAATGCATAGCGACGACCAGTACGTGTGCGACCACTGCGGCCGCGTGTTCAAGATCAAGGCCGCCCTCGTCACGCACCTCGACACTCACCTGCGTATGTGTCTATGGATGTGTCTGTTTCCTATGTAGAGGTCGACCGCCGTAAGGCTGCGTTTCCACCAGAGATGTGCGAGGATGCGTAGCGAGGGATGCGTTTGTGAACAACCAATAGAATTGCTTCATTTACCTAGCCTCGCTCCGCTAAGCCGTTTCCACTAGAGCTGTGCTAAGCGAGGCTACTTAATTTTTCACATTACTTTTTTTTTACAAAGTCAATGTGCGTGCCACTGGCATTCGAACCCGGACCCCTCGATTAAGAGGTCGAGTTCTAAGCCACTGGGCCATCACCGCCGTGATGCCGACTACAAACGTTCAAGAGGCACAAACAAGATTTACACAAATATACCGGAACATGTGTTGGTGGATAGTTTGCGCAAACTACGGACTCGCACAAGTCTCCAAAAAAAGTTCGAATTTTCGATTCCTTACTTGCGCAAGCTGGTGTTTGAGACGCTTTATTACGCAAAATTGATATTTCCCAAGTCTACTTGAGCCGTCACGGGGTCACCTTTGAATTAAGTCTTATGGCAGCACTTCAGTTGGCTACTTGTATTTGCGTATTCGACGTATGCGTTAAGCATAGCCATAATAATTATTTTTCCTAATTTCACAGCTGTGAAGAAGTTTGGTTGCGACCAGTGTGAAAAGCGATACGCGACCAAAGCGGCGTTAATCCGACACGTCGACAGGCAGCACCTGAACCTGCCTCCGCCCTGTCTTTGCAAGATATGCTTCCGAAGGTAGATCGTTATGATTGTATCAACGTTTTCCTTATCATTACACCAAAGACTTTCATAGAACCAGATGGAGTGATACTGTACTAGAGAACAAAGTAAAAGTGAACTCGACTTTAATTTAACCCTAATTTTTCGTGTCCCATTTCAAGTCAACTGACTTAAAATTATTTCTTTTTAGACTTATGGACAGTTTTATAAGTCTGATGACTTCAGACATAATTTTATAAATAATATAATCTGATAAATATTCAAGTTTTCTAAATACATAAAGAAAGTTTGAAAAGTTTTAAAAGCATTATTTGTGAATGGTGGCAACTTCCTTATTGCACCCGTTTAGGTGCAACCGTAAGTCAAGATTCATACTTATTCCCAACTTTTCAGGTTCCCCCGAATGTCGGTGCTCCGAGAGCACATGAAGAAAGTGCACGGGCTGCTGTTGATGACGCGCCGGGTGAGTGGTACCTCGTCTCACTGCAAGTGCCTTGCTGACACTGACAATATCATACATACCACTAGCTGACCCCGCAAACGTTGTTTTGCGAAAACCCTTATCACTTAGGGGTATGAAAAATAGACAGTAGCCGATTCTGAGACCTACTGAATATGCATGTCGGAGAAAGACCATTCTACTCGACATCATCATTAGCGGTTAAGTGTTCAAGCAGTGGGCGTCATTTGGGTATAATGCATGCACAAACAAAGTACTTAAGGTTTACATACTATTTATTCAAGGTATCACAATATTCACACACGTACAAGTTAGTTTAACATCTACATGGATGACCTCAAACTCTTGAGAAAGAGCAGCGAGTTCGTGACACCGTTCTTACTCCACCAGAACCTTAACTCACAACTGGTCCACCACGACCCCATAATCACTCTAATCTCCAACAACTCCACACAATACATGGCGAACTAGAACGTGTACCGACCACGCTCTGGGTTATCCTCTACTTTCAGGCTATTTCGCAAACATTCCATTACAATAATAATTATCACAATTCACAATACAACAACAAGACGTAGTAGAAAGTCTATTGACAATTATTGACATTCCAAACAAGATTTGACAGATAACTCTTTTTTTTTTTAAAACAAGTTCAAAATAAGGTTCCAAACATTCTTGCATATTATGGCCAGCAATCAACTTGGCTTGAATCCTTCTCCGACATGCATATAAAATTTCATAAAAATCGGTCAAGCCGTTTCGGAGGAGTATGGTAACTAAAACTGTGACATGAGAATTTTACATACATATAAGAAGAAGATGACACTGATAACAATATACATTTTCCAGATGTTCTTCAAATCGCTGCCGACGCTCACACAGACCAGGCTGGAGCACGCCAAGGTGGTGCTCAAGTCGGAAGTGGAAATGGAGCCCGACGAATATCCCTCCCCTCCCTCCCCCGTCGACGCACCGAAGAGAATACAACAGAACGGAGCAGAGAACGTGAACGTTGACGAGGTCGCAATCAAATGGGAGCCAGCGGAGGAAGAACAAGAGTCTCAACGAATAGTTCTCTCGGAGGAGGTGCTGCGGTACATGCAGTCGGTGCAAGACGGCTGCGAGGAAGGCGAGACCTACAATTTCGTAGTCATAGACGATGGCAAGGTCGTGAATATAAACTACGAAGATATTGCTAAAGAACTGTTGTCGCCCAACTCACAGGTGGTTGAAAACGATGAGGTGGAAGGTGGGGCTGGGAATTGACTTTTTTTTTTATTTTTGGAATTGTCAAGACTTCGTAGGATAATACTGATTCTTAATCTGTAAGTCGCGACCCTTATAACAAAGGCTTGCTTAGATCTTCAGGCAAGGTAAAGATAATTTAATAGTAGATAGATAGGTCCTATTTGGACCTAGGCAATAATAAATAAAGACCAAATGTGTCGAATCTGGGGCTAGTTACATTATTGTTGATCCATAAATTTTATATTTCACTTGGTTTTTGATTTTTGAAACAATCCACAAGAAACGGGTTCTTTACTGATATCTGTGGCTCGTACTAGACCTAATGCATACAAACTTATGAGCAGATAATTATTGTCGAATACGCTTATAAATATGTGGCTTCCACTGTTGTGTGTGTTATATATTATTGTTCCGCCTAACCATTGTTGCTCAAATAAAGACGGGCTTGAGATATGAATGTGATGTATGTAGAAATGAATTATTTATTTACGCCACTATTGTTATCTTATGACCTCGAAGGCATGTGAAGTCCACAGGCCAGCATGGTGGACTAAAGCCTACATCGTTATCATCGTGAGAGGATACATTACGCAACCCTGTAATGGGTACATACGTGTGTTACATAAGTGTTTATTTGATGAAATGCTGTTGTAAATATGTAAATATTATTGACTAGTTTCTGTTAATTTAAGTAGTTAAATGAATTAATAGGTGTATATTATAAATAATATTTTTATTACATTTGTTCTTATGTCATTAAATAATCGGGTGCCTACATGACACCAATAATTAAACCAATATATTATATTGTACAAGAACGGGGAAGTATGAACGCCCGGTGCCCAAGAAGGGGGTGGTAGTCATGACGATTACTTTTTAACAATTAAAAAAATATCCAAATTACATATTAAGATTTACTACTATGTCCAGAAGGTAAACCCTTGCACTGCCAATGTTATTAGATAAGTGAGATTTTATTAAAATAATAAAGACGTACAAATGTTTTACAACGCTGAAAGTGTACTGGAGGATACCATAAATCTCTTCTTTTTCATCAATTTTTTTTTATTTCCTGTAACACTAAATTTCTGGTTAAAGTGCTGTTTTTAATTTTACCTATGAATCGATAGCTTATGAGTATCGAAATAAAGCAATATTTTATTAGTGTATAGGTAACACAAACTTTTGACTGCCAAATGAAGATAAATGTCTAACAGCCGTACTCAGAGACATTCATTAACGTTGATGGTTCATTATGAAAATAAAGACACTTATGTTAATACGAATAAAGACGATAGAATTTGTTTGTTAATGAACATTACGTTAAATGACGTCACTGAATGCGGCCGTTAGTCTTAATGTGTCAAGCTGTGTCTTAAAATATAACAAATGTTATTTTTATGTAGTGAATGCATAAGAAAAAAAGGGTTGTTTAAAAACAAATAAAAATTCAAATCTAATACGAAAAAGTGTTTTATTACGCACTTATTATTTCAACCAAATGTTTACGAAATACTCATCTATAGCATAATGCATACACAATCGTTAGAAGACACCACGAATTTAATGCTCCATTATATTCTAAGAAAATACAAAAATATTAAGCGGTTTCTTGGTAAACATCTACCGGAATACCTTATTTGTTTTTAATGCGAAATTTACACGTACTTATGAAATGCACCTTCTAGTTATACGCTGTCCTTACATCTTGGTCATTTAACACTCCAAGACCGGTTGCGCTTTGGCATTCCAATTAAAAATATAAATTTGAAATTTAAAAATAATTCTGGAACATTTTCCATAAAAAAATAAATTTTTGACACTGTTTTTTAATCAAACATAACTTTTTTAATTGAGTTAAAACAATGTTTAGGCGGAATTCGAAAATAGGACGAAATAAATTATGTATGGGGAATGCCAAAGCATTTTGAGTGGGGTGCACAAAAATATATAGATCTAGGTAAGCGCTTACTTTATCATCTAATCTCGACAACAACCACATTCGGCCAACATTCACGAAAACTAACATTTATCTTTATCCATTCCAATACTGATCGCAGTTATCTTAACAATGGTCCAAAAATATCTAATAGCATCATCCCTAAACGATCAAGTAGAAAAATACATCGATTACACAGAAAAACAAAATCAAACTTTTTTTTTGTTGCATGAAGTTTTTCTACTGTTGTTTACTAATTTGGGTGCGCTGATTTCAAATCTACCCTTAGATTTTTTGCAGCAGCTCTAGTTATTGAGATTCAGGTACCGTCTTGAATTTACATAATTAGTCGATAGTTTCTATCAATAGCGGTGTAACTTAACTAGTTCCTTTATAAATTTCATTTTGTCTTCCTCAAGAAGGACGTGTTTAAATCATCCTGATTGTTTTTGTGTTATTTGTGGTGGATATATGTTCCAAAAATTTCGTTTTAATGTGTTGGATTTTGTAAAAGAGGCATACTTCGACTACTTTGGGTTTCCGTTGCCGTCAAACGCTAAACCTTGGATACCAAGTTTGGTATGTAAAAGTTGTGTTGAATCTTTGCGACTGTGGGCAAACAGAAAAAGACCCACTTTTAAGTACAAAGCTCCTATGATTTGGCGTGAACCATCCAACCATCATGACGACTGTTATTTCTGTGTAACGAAAATCATAGGAATAAACCATAAAAATCGCTCTAAGTGGATACATCCAAACTTAAAATCTGCCATAAGACCAGTCTTGAGTATTAGTGACACACCAACACCACAGCAGCCATGTACACCTTCGGAAATCCAGACCAGTGCAGTGGACAAACCAAAAACTACGACAGTGGTAGCGACAGTGATTTTCGATGGCCCACAAATCAGGAAGTTGATAGATGATAAAACTTTCATCAACCATATGACAGCTGTCGACAAATATGCATGGTAAGAGTTTGTTTGGGTAGTGAGGAATTTTTTGGGCAATAGGAAGACTGACGGCTACATTCAGCACGTTGAACAGTTGCTGATACACTTCCAGCGGCTTGGATGCAACATGAGTATTAAGCTTCACTACCTTCACAGCCATCTAGACTATTTTCCTGAAAATCTCGATGACCTAAGCGAGGAACAAGGAGAGCGCTTTCACCAGGATATTCTCACTACGGAGGAGAGGTATCAGTGGTACTGGAATGAACATATGATGGCCGATTATTACTGGAGCATTCAAAATAGTACTCATAATACATCTCACTCTAGAAAATCCAAAAAAAGGAAATTTCATTCAGAATAAATATATTTAATAATTTTTTTAAACTTTAACTATGTGCCTTTTTAATGAAAAACCCAGTCACTTCGTAACTCCAAAACTAGAGCTGCTACATAAAAACGGCATACATTTTTGAAATCAGCGTGGAAAAACTATTCAGATTCTTGTAAAAAATCTTATGCAACAGACATGCTGTTTTCCAGTGTTATGCTTCACAGAAATCTAGCTTTTTTTACAATTTCCTCACTTTTATCATCATGATATTTTGTGTCGTGTCGAACGGCAAAGGTCAAATTACATAGTAGGTCTAAGAGTGTTAATTACAAACTACTGTGACAATCTCAAAGTTCGATTAGTAAACTGCAAAATGTTCACGATGAAAATGCAAAACGCTTATTTTTAAAAACTATCAAGAACCATAATAAGACCGTCTCCACACTATCGTATGTCCATAGACAATCAGTTAGCCAATCAGCATACGACCCGCAACCGTCTATATGAATGTAATTTTGAATATATGTATTTTCTTTTTTATTTCTTATAAGGCATGAATTAGGTACAGACGGCAAGAAAACCCGATACTTATCAGTTTTAAGGTTAATTATTTATCATATCACATTTTAGTCATCACTTCAAAGTTACGATTAATAATTTTATTTATAATCTACTAACATGCTATTAGTTGCGTTCGTGTGCCGCCGGTTCGAGAGCTAATACGGGGTTCGGTCACTGTCCCTCGGTCTCGTTGAATTTTCACTGAACATTGTGCATTAGAACTCTTAACATTTAACCTTATGATAACAGTTAATACGAAAACACCAAAAAGACGTGTGAACTTGCAATGCATTTGTCGATTATCCTTAATATTACTTTGAATATGGTCATCGAAAAGACGTATCTGCTTTTATACATCTACACAATAAATTCTACACACATAAGTTATATTATCACTGAACACTTGCAGGTTTATCGTTGCTAATGTGTTGAATAAAACGCTACAGCATCTATGCAGTGAACGTTAAAACAATCTTCTTTCGTTTCAACGAGCGCTTTTCACCATCGAGGAAAAGCACCGCTGATGACACTCGTCAAAAATTCTAACTTTAGTTAAACTGAGCATTCTAATAACACAATAGCAGTTCTTATAAGATAATTTCGTACATGAGGAGTCGTTACATTTTATTCAGATCCGTTCAGCATTTGTCCTATAAAACATCTTTAATAGCTGACTCGCCTGAACAAATGTAATTAATCCTTTATTGGTGCGGTCAAATATAAAGCTGCCGATTGCTTTGAAGATGGACATTGTGACAAAGATCGGTCCAAAAATTTTAACAAATAATTTTAGGCCATTGTTACAGATTTTCAATTCGGCTTTTGTGGTCGTACACCGGCACTAATGTAGGTTGTTATTGTGAAAACATTTTACACATCGCAATTTTGTGCATATGAAAATGCAATAGGTTGTCTTTATGCCAACAGTTTGTAAAATAAATATTTGTGCAGTTTTAAGTGTCCTACACTTGTGACAATGGACACGATAATTTTTCAATGTTGTCTATTTATTTTAGCCACTTGGCAAAAATGTAATTCTTGAAGTACAAAACCATAAGGTAGATACATCTTATCTTTAACCCATTAATGACCCACTACAGGGTCGGGTCTCCTCTCACAATGAAAGGGATGTAGGCCTTAGGCAAGACAAGACTTGTTGTCTTTGCTGGCAACTACAACAATGGTGGACAATTAGGTACATAATAAGAAAAAAATTACACTTTCAGTGACCCATAGGAAAATAGTTTTGCATTTTCATACGCCCATTGGCCGAATGACATTTACGCACACCACAAATACGTCTTTCGTTAACAACAAAAAAAAATAGTCACGTGATCTTACACTCTAAATAAATCCGAAACACTAATGTTGCCAACTATTTTTTTTCAGTTACTGTAAAAATAAACATTTTAAACATCAAACGAGCGTCACTTACGTTGAATTTACATCTTTAATATTAGTTATATATTACAAACGTATAAATACTAGTGGCAGTATCAACGCTCTGATATCGTCGGCGATCGCAGAAAACTTCATTGCGTACAATAGAATATAAGTATTAACATTACCTCGTACCTTTGAAACACTATAGGTTTTTTTAATGAAAAGAGAAATTTTGCCCTGGCAAACATATAACATCCATTAAATGAGAGTGAAGTCATGTCTAAGTTGTCTAAGATTGCAAGTTCCAGGATTATCTTCTGAGTAGATTGAGTGCATACTTTCTAAGCAAACTACTAACATTGATTTACCATTTGTAAATTCCTGTTTACAACAATCCCTAATGTGTACTATTCGTAATTAATCAATAGATTATTTCAGAGCAGGTATTAAGGTTTGTTACGGGCCAGTACGAGGTAAGTCCATATAATAAATACTCGTAGATGTTAAATCTAAAACCCGACTACGCCAAGCACGAAATAACTAACATTAATTGTATGACTTATTTATCTTAAAAATAGTAACCTCATTTAGCATTGTCATAGTGTATTAGGTAACTACTGGGATTTAATTGCTATTTAGATGTAAATATGGGCCGGAAACCAACTTTTTATAGATTCAAATTATTTTCTTAAGTTATCATAATTTTTATTTCTAAAGCCAGTGTTAATTTTTAAAATATTATCTATAAGGGTTTCGTTGGGTAGTCGGGCGAATATACCACAATTAATTATATTGTAATCGGACGTCAAAAATCCTATAATACGCGTATTTCATAAACGAAGATTTCACGTTTCTTGCACTGGCAACACGGGCGAGGTTCCGTCGCGGCTGGCAACACCTTTCCTGCATCGCGAATGTTACTACACTTAACGCATTGAAAATATTTTTACTTGATATTTGAATCGTGTTCATTAAGCAATCGATTACTCGTTAACTGTTCACGCACACTCTGCAATATTCACCTAGATGACACATCGATATCTGACAATCATAGATTAAAATCGAAGCTCATGCGATTTCTTACACAGATAACATATTTATTACATGTAAATGAAGTACCATGCAGATTAAGATAAATTATAGGGGGTTAAATGTCTCTACTAATTTATTAATACGATACAATTTAATGGAAACAATAAATGAATAATAAAACTGTTCCACTCCTGTCCTTCTTCTATATAAAAATGTTCTCGCTCGATCACATCGAATCACCAACTACCATTATATTATCACGATACGCGAAACGACCAAATTGCATTTCTTTTAATTCCACCAGTGTAAACGGAACGGAAATAACCGAAATCATAGGTAATCGAGGAATAGTCGTCGATAAGTTTTAATTAAAACTAAAATCACTAAATCAGGCGAAGAAAATTAAAATAAAAAAATGGAATCGATCTCCACAATCATCAATCAACGGAACGACTAGTTTCCTCAGAACGAAAAAAATAAAATAAAAATAAGCAAAATTGTACAGCTGAACTCATTAGGAACATACATCTGACGTCTCTGAGCAACTCTTGAAAAAATCGTTCAAGAAATCCAAAAGTCTATACTAACATACTTATCACAGGTTAAGGGGACAAGAGAAAGTATTAGTGTTCTCTCAATACAATATGACGCGTAGTAAATGTAAAAACTAATACAACTTAAGATACGACCGCGCGTTCAGTCAACGGCGGCAACTGAATCATCATTTTAAAAATAAAATTATGAACTAAAAAAATTAGTATTTCTAAGCCCATTGCCCCATACGCGGGGCGGCTGAGATCGATAACTTATGTATTACGTTGTAACGTCGACTGGCGGTGCTGAAGCGTTTAAGCCGTTATAATATAAGGCGATATCGGGGAGCCGTCTTCTGGGACATCGGCCGCCGTCCCTCCCATTAATAATTCATCAGTTTTAATAAAAATAATCTATTTTGGGCGTCGGCCGATCTCTCGAAGGTTCGGTGCGGCGAGCGCGGGCCCGCCCGACGCTTCATCACGAGGGTTCTAAGCGGCGTTTCATCTTCATCGTGTCAGCGGGTGTTCATCGCCGTTTGGGGGTTTGTTTAATTGACGGATAGTTGTCGGGGAAGCTCGCCATGCCGTGCACGCCCCGTGTGATCGCCAGCCGCAGTCGCAGTCGCAGAGTCGCTGTCGGCGGCTAGTCCCACCCGTTCTCCTTGACCATGTGAGCCAGTTCTATAATGAACTTGCCCTCCTTGTATTTCTGACTTGATTCGAATGCGTGCTCCTGTAAATGATGACGGTGACAATTAGCATACTGAGTTCCATATCGAGGAACAAGCAGGAAGGATGTGCATAATTGCATATGTCACCCGATAAGGTAAATTAAATATAAACAGGTAAACAAAGCTTCATGACTATTGAAGTAAAAACTTCTTTAGCGGCGCTGTGCACTTTTTGGTATGGGTAAAAAATGTTAAACCCGCGACAGGACACGTGACCCTGATCGAAAATGCGTAAGACGGAGGGAGAGTGTTTTTTTGTGATTAGCGCCATCTAGTAAAAAGTGCAGAAACGATTAGATACATGACGTTCGTGAAAGAGGGAAGAAATAGATTGCTGCTATACGAGAAGATGGCGGTTTTTTCTTAATTCAAAAATACCATTCCAAAATATTATTCAAAATGCCAAATCCATCTTACTATGGATTCTATACAAATAGATAAAATTGGAGTGTCTGTAATATAAAAATAATCGCTTTTTTACTAAATGCATATGTATGGATACACGGTATTATACCAAAATAACATATTTTACAATTTTTGTTTGTCTGTCTGTCTTTGTTTCGGCTTATCTCTGGAACGCGACTTTTCCTGGTAGATAGCTGATGTAATAAGGAGTAGTTAAGGCTACTTTTATTAAGAATATTACAGTTAGATAGTAAAATTCCACAAAGTCGCAGGCTCAGCTCTTTTTTCGCAAACATCAAAATAATGACCCCCGATCCTTACAACTGACAGTTCGCTAGTGGAAAGGGTGTCAACTTACATATTTCCAGCCGAGCATGGTTTTGCAGCACTCGCAGTAGATGTCTGCGACGGCGTGTAGCCCCGTCAGCAGCACGCGTTCCTCGGCCGGCCCGCAGCCCACGTTCACACTGAAACGTGACGATACGAACATCAACTTTGGAAAAAGAAAACAAACGGGTGCAATTTTACCCACGACGGTACGGAGACGGTATATGCGATCGGGGTGAGAGGATGTCTGATGTGCAAAACAATGTTGCCAATTATCAATGCGTATTATAAATGGCAACTCCGGACACACTTGGAGGCTTGTGGTGAAATGACAGTAAAAATATCGTGATTGGGAAACGACTGTAGATACCTACCTCTGATCCTGTTCATTCGAATACCTACACTTGAATCCGAATGAATCAATGCGGATTTTCAGTTATTTAAAATTTAAATAATTATACTTTAAAAATCCGAAAATCCGCATCCGCGGATGTGATCTTCTAACAATCCGCATCCACATCTGCATCCGCGGATGTCAAAATTTTTGCATTCGTAACAACCCTGCTTTATATTATCCTAAAGGTGGTTGCCACAGCGGGGGCGGGGGTCTTTTTATAACAAACTTTTTTGCCCAGCGTGCGACTAGTTTCAATACATTACAAACCGGCTCGGCACGTGTAACCCCGACTAACCCCATGTAAGCGATCGCACGTGCCAAACAGTATAACTTAAGTGCTTAAACACATTGTAAGGACTGAGCTGAAAAACCCGTTATTTTTTGCACCTTTTATGTAAAATGTACCTAATGTAATGACGCAAGTGAACATTCGTAAGTAAGAAGACAAGTCGTTGAACGGGAATTGTTAGCAAAAGGAGAACCAACGGTTGCCTTTTCATTAGAAAGATCGATGACTGAAAATCTAAAAGAGGTCCTTCGTAACCCACTGCTAGACACGGACCTCCCCTAACCGACGCCACTCCGCCCGGTCCTGGGCCCTATCCATCGGTTTCCCGTCATCATTCATCATAGCTCTCTCCATTGCTAATTGAGGATTATGCACTTTAAAGCAGCATGTATTTCATGTCGTGTTTTAGTTATAGAGGAAGTGATTGCCAGAAAAAACTTATTTAGCAATCAGATAGGACTCAGGTACCTATATGGGCTGCCGTAACCAGCTGAAATCAGGTAGTCTGCGCGCTTAACACTTTTCTATAACACAACAATCTGAACGTGCTACTCAATCACACAAAGCAGCATAATTATAATATTGCTCCTTTTTTAAGTATGAAGTGTTTTTCTGGGATACATAAAAACTTCGAATACCTACACAATGTTGCAGACAGCGCGTAGTAGGTAGAATATAAAATCGAAATTGACTATCGTAAAACGGAGGCACAACGAAATGGTACTCACACTGAATTGAAGAGATATGCGCGCCCCTGGCTGCCTTGGAACGACTGGAAACGAACGAAATTATGTTTTAGCACTTCGGAATATAAATTTACATAATAGGGAATTTCGCACCATGCAAGGAAAAATCCAAAATTAAGTAATATTGATAGATTTTGTTAAAAGCAAGTGAAAAATGGTGATTTCTGTTCTGAAAATGTAGTATGTGTACATTTATTATTTCAATTTTAAAATTCAGGTTTGTTAATCTGTTTTTCAAATGTTAAAAACGCTATACGCCATGAAAGCTTTCGGCGTGACGTCAATAGCAGTGTAAATAAGCAATGGAGTCTTTATTGAACTGTATTTTTTATTGACAAATAATTTGCGTTTTCTCAGTTTTCTTGAACGCCACAGACAATTCGAAATAATAATATAATTTTATCATGGAAGACGGTTTTGTGAAAGCTGAAAGTACTAATCTTCCACGGATAAATACATTGATGGTGGCGAAATTTTTCGCATGCAATCCCGATTTCTGCTCATCTGAATTGAGGAACGTTAAGACGTCTATGTCAATACTTATTATCACAGAAATAATAGGTACCCTTTGTTGACAATGATGTCGGATCTCTTCGTGCTAGATTCAACCATAAATTCCTCATTTTTAGATCAGTCGGCAATTGAATCCATAACTTTCCCGGCGTTTTAATGCTTGTACTCTTGCATTGAGGCACGAGACACCAACGATAAGGACTATCGCTCATTTTGTTTTTGCAAAAATAACTTTCTTCCTTTACTGAGATGTATTGTTTACACTGCGAGTGACGTCACAAGCATGGCGGCAGCGCCGAGACCGTGATTTCGCGGGGATTTTTGAAATTTAAACTGTAAAGTCTTTTTTACATTAATATTTGTTTACAAAAAATTTTTTCCAGTTTTTTATGGGTTTTTATGATTTACGAATTCATATAAAAAAAATGTGACATAGGCCGTAACACCCTATTGCACCCGGGCGGTTCACGGGCTAGAGACGCCTTTGATAAGGGATTGCAGCCAGTGCGTACTCGTATTGATGGCTCACCTTGGATATAAGCTCGTCATGGCTGGCCAGGTGCGCGCGGCAGTGTATGCAGCTGTAGGTGCGGTGCGCCGGCGGCAGGTACGCCTGGAAGGTCTTCACCGGGGTGCGAGCCGCGGCGCCGCCCTCGCCTGCCACCCCGCCACGGTTAGTCACCCCCTCACGCATGAGTGCCTGCTAGCTACCAACACACACCCCGTCAGCTGCTACCCCCGTTCGCTTTACTGGCCCGGAGCGGGCAAGGCGCGGTTCCGCCCTAAGTGCACTATTCAGCGACCGCCATCGAGGTTGTTCATATCTCTGTATCTGTCTACATCTAGTGGTTAGCTATCCTAAATACTGCGCCGGAGTTCGTGCGGTGGTGCGTTCGATCCCCACCCAGGACAAATATTTGTGTGGATTATATTATCTATATATTTAAGTACGTATTAAAAATGGTTATGCATATTTATCAGCTATCTGGTTTGTAGTGTGGAGCTAAGCACTTTATATTATAAGAAACATTTAGTTATAGAGTAGTCTCATTAAAGCCATCATACCATCAAAAAAAAAGACATGTTGTTACCCTAGCACAAGCTCACCGCCTGATTTGGGATCAGAAAACCGTGTTCTGCCACAGTAGTGGTTTGATTTGGGATCAAAAACCACGTGTATCAAAGTGGGCAAGACATTCAGGCATTGTTTGAGTATTTCATCTTTATCATAATTGTAGAGCCCAGAACAAAGAGCACAGAGCGTAGAGCACAAAATGCACACAGCACAAACACAAGAGGCAGGATAAGCCAGATTTCGGCGCCCCCTTAAATTTGGTGCCAGGTCGTCGCCCCATAATTTTTTTGATAGGTGAAAAATAGAAACCCGTAATCTTGTTTTAGAACTTACGAGTACTTGCACGTTTAGTGTTTATCACCCACATACGTCTAACTACTGAATTTTTGAAGGATTTTAAAGTTCAACGCTCGTAGGTACAATCTCGATCGCAGTTGCATAAACTCATAGTGCACGTGGGGCGTCATAGTAACAGCACTCATGCGAAATATAATTTAAATTCAAATTAACCTGATATGAATAAAATAGTATATATACATATGCACTTGAATATATTACTTATTAATTGGAAAAGTTAAGTGACTGCGCATGTGAGTATAGGATTATATACATAGTAAATAATACAAATTGAGATAAAGCTTGTGCAATAAATAAGTAAGAGACCAGACCAGGAAAATGGGATATTCAAGGAGTTTCTTAATCACTTCGCTGTCCCGTGAGTCACATGTGATACATGCTCATTGTTGAACTGTTGTGTCTTCGCATTACAGTGTGAATATTTTTTTCTATTATAGCAACAAGTACATCTTGGTTGATATGTTTGTAGGATTATTTGCAGTAAAAACCAATCAATTCATATATTGCAAGGCTTGTAATTTTCCTGGTTAGGTTAATTTTAATAACACACAATTTTTACACACGTCATATAATGTGCAAATAATTGATATGAAAAATCATTATATACGATAGGTAGATTATACAATATTATACATATTATAATTATAAATCTACAAATATTTTTCGTGTATTTTTTGTGCAAATGAGATTTCATACAGCAAACCAATTTATTGTTAATGCAAACAATGATTTCTATTGAAACATGAAAATGCTATAGGTCTATAAAATATCTAATCACCATAATGAGCTTAGTTCGTAATTTTATATTAATCAAAAATTAATTAAACATTTAATTACGCTCATTGTAAATAGGGAAAGTGCTGATGTTTAAAAACAATCGAAACATGGTCTGAGTTATGAGTGAATACTTCTGAGTAGTAAGCCTATGAGGTACCTACTTTGAGGCGACTATGTAAGTAAGTGGTCTCTCTCCATAAATGTCGAAAGAAAAACGGACTAAGAAAAAAATGAATTGAGCAATATTTAGACTTAAAGGATTCTCTTTTATTCAGTTTTTAAACTTAAAATCGTAGATTGAAGTGCTTGAATAAGTGTCAAAAATATCATGAAATGGAATTTCTCTCTCCGAATCTTCTGTTCTTATTCAATTGAGCGTTAACTGGGACCGGGAAAATTGATTTTCAAAAGCGCATTTGGACTGGCTATTTTAAAAATTCCTTCCATTTGAGGAGACAAACCTTTAGTGAATATATTTCTCAGGTGAAAGAGCCGTTTCAATTCGTTCCAGAAAACAACTAGTCATTTCGACGTTTCATTTAATTTACAGTCGCACAATTGAGTACAACTAGATACTTACAATAGTATTTCGCTGCACAAAGTGGTGAAAATAAGACCCAACGATCTGAGAACTCTGAGAACTAAGTAGATACAATTGCCGCTGAGTAATTTTACGTCTAATTAAAGAGAAAAACTGCAAAACTGCAAAACTTGGAAACCTTTCGGGCTTAAGTGTTAGTTTTTTCGGGTTTTGTTTTTATTTTTTGCGGCTTTTTCTTATTTAAGTATCCCTAAATATGGAATGATCTTGGGTGTTTTATATTAGAATTCTTTTTGACATTCTTAATAGCATTTCCCTGTTTACATTTTTGTCACCTCATTATGAATTGGACTATAGTGGTGATATACATTCAAGTGGTGGTAGTGGTGGTGGTGGTAGTGGTGGTGGTGGTCAGACCTGCCTGGCGCGAGCAGCACGCGCCCGCCGCCCACATGAGCCGCGCGTGCCGGCGGTCACCTGCCGCGCGCGCACTCGCACCGCGCCGCGCGCTCCTTCGCTGCACCCGCCACCCTCTGTCGACAAATAAACAACAACATTACGCACACTTTTGTAATTTAACGTTGCTAATTGGCTGGAAGATCGCATAAAAGTATCTACCACTCTGAGACGGGCCGCAGACCGCAAACTGCGACACCACTTGTTTCTATGAATATCTATGTACTTTAATCCGAGTGTGGCAGCCTGCAGTCGCGGCGCGTAACGTACGCGCGTAGTCGTCGGTTCAAACTTCAATTATTTACGATGTTTTCAACATAAATAAAGCCATATTCACAGAAAAAAGGCTGAAAAAGCGCTTTACTTTAGCCAAAATTCATCAAATGAGTCAGTGCAAAAATGCAGAATCATTCTGGCTGATGACTGGCCCTGAGTGGTAAAAGGTGGCGCGGTTCTTTGACCGACGCAGCAGAGCGGCAAGGCTGCCACGGTCGCCGTTACCACCTGTTTCGACCATAAAAATGCCTTTTAATGGATATCTAATACCCATTTCAGGTCGTGTACGGTCTAAAATTCACAAGTCTCTCTTCGACTCTCTTTTTCCACTGTTGGACATAGTCGTTCCTAAGCAGCACCAAATAGCCCTATCTTGACTTTTCTCATCCATTTTCGCCGACCGACATACATCAGCGTGCCATCGAGCTAGACCTCCTACGATTGTCTGGTGGGTTACATGATTAAAACAATTACATTTAAATTAAAACAAAACAAAATTGCTTTATGATGGTTTTAGGAGTTTGTAGTAACCCCCCTGATCTCGACTCTTCAGCAGTTTTAAGGGCATAACTACAAAAGCACGTCAGTTTCAGTTACAAAGTCGGAAAGCCGAGCACTTATAGTGGAGGTAGTTATAATATTAGTAGTTACAGCAGATGATTTGCGCAAACAGCTGAAAAGTGTTGAAAACAAGGTTCAGTGGGGAGCCTGAAAGGATCCATACTCCATATCCTGGCCATAGAATAGCGCTGGCAATGAAGGTGGAAAATAAAAGAAAACTCAGGGAAGCGGTAGAATGTACCAGTCGTAGTTCTTTCACCTGAATAAGCGTTGCGACTATTACGTCACCGTTTCATAACATCATGGCAATGTGCCTTAACCTAATTACTTTGAACGATGAAGAGTTAATAGTTGTCTTTGAACCGCGGCGCACCGGAGCGGCAAGGACGGTACCGGTCGTCGAGCGATGACCATCAGACCTCGGATCATCTTGGTGATCACCAGCGGCACCCTTCACTAAACCTAAACGTATTAAGGTAGGTACTACTCGTGAATTTCCTCAACAATTGCTTCAACAATTTTCTCTTAATCTCTAAAATCAACGAAGTTGCTTTAAACTCCGTTTCCCCGCAAAAAATTGACTAGAAGCGAATGGATCTGTTATTTCTTTTTTGTTGGCAACACTTCAACGTCAAAAGTCGTCATATGTTGCAATTTTGAGTGGTCGCTGCTGTACAGATTACCATTCGGCGGCGTCTGTACTTTCACCTGGTAATAGTGCATAAAAAAGTTTTAAGAATGATTATTTAGTATTCTTGTATTCAACCTAACTTTACTTTATTACTTGGATTGGATCCCAAAGTTCAAAATGCCAGTCAGTTTAACCTACTAAACCATTAAGGTACCGTCTTGGCATTTGCAACTTCAGTCATTCGTTTTAATTGCCCCGATTGAAATAGTCGCAACGCAATTGAAAATACCTTAACAAGTGCCACTGAAGAATGGGAATTATAACAAAGTTGCTTCGTGGAATTTCGCAACAATTTTCTTTTCAATTTGGAACGCTTTATTGAGTTTAAATCAGCTTGTGCTTTTTAAGTAATTACTTGGGTAGTTTTTTTCTGGGCGCGCTGAAAGTTGGAACGGTTCCAATAGTCTTCTTTGGGTCAAGAACATGCATCTACGTGACCTCATTTGCGTATTAGGTCATTAAACACTGATATTAGTGTTATAACAATGGAGGGCGGGGAATTAAAAGCTGCTGACCTGGCTCTTTGCGTCTGTTTAACCGTGGACATTGTATCGGTTTGCGCTTGTTTTCATACTATCATTCGCTATTTTTACTGACTTTTTGAAAGAGGAGGTTTCAATTTGTGTCTCTTAAAGTGGTCTCTATTTTAAACTGACTGTGATTGGGACAGAGTAGGTCAAAACGGGATGTATGGTCACGTTATTAATGCATCGTTCTACGAAAAAAAGGATATTTCTCATATTGGTCCGTTAAATTTTATTGCAGTGACTTTAACCCATTGTTGACCTACTGCAGTGTCGGGTTTCATCTCACAATGAGAAGGATGTAGGCCTTAGTCCACCATGCTTGCATAATGCGGGTAGGTGGACTTCACATTCTTTGAGAACATAATCTACGAGTAGAACCCTCGGGAATGCAGGTTTCCAGGTGATATTTTTATAAAGCGCACATTCGAGTAACTTTAAATGAAGTCATTGATGCCTTTCCTTAAAGCGTGACTGATGGCGTGCCACTGCAAAACCAGACTTGTCGAATAAGAGGCTGAAATACAGTGGATATATTTAGTTTCATAAATATTAGGGATCTATATTAAATTTCATTGGAATAAAAATAATCCGTTTCGCTAATAGGTCCAGTTACGTTTCGCTGAAGTTCAGTGGAGGTACCTATAAATCCACTTAAATCTAGGTTACAGCTCGGGCCAGGAGTCTCCGTGCACCAGCCATTAGATAAGTAGACCAAGCCGTGAATTATTGTTACTGCTGTTTTAACTTTAAACAAAGTTATGAGGATTAAACTAGTGTGAACTATGTTGTGTAGGGGCGGTATCATTTTATTTCTCATGGGAATGTATCGGCTGACGTGTTCAAAGTTCGACGTCCTTTTGTATTAGAAATAATGGAATATCGCTGCACGCTGAAGTTGATTAGAATTAGAAGAAAGAAAGAAGTGCCGATTTTGGAACGGTCTTCCAGCAGATGTCTTTTTGCAGGACTATAGTGACTTGAATGCTCTTTGACTTCTTTACAGGATTAATTTTAAGATTGGCTGTTGTACCTCTTAAGTTAGCTCAAGATCGCGCATGCTTGTTGCCTACGTCTATTTAAAAGCTAAAAATATAATAAACATAAATTAATCGAGGAAATATTTCTTTGTGTTTTGGGCCTTCGATGTTATTGACCCCTGGCCGTACGTAGACTTCGATTGAGATAAAAATAAAAAACTAATTTCAATCAGTATCGGTGAATGAACCTGAATTTATCATTGACATTCGCAATTAACCTATAGTATTATCAATCTTTTATTCGAAGTATTAAACGAGCTTCTCTGTTACCAAGCACCTGGTTTTCAGTAGCTCCTGTACGACTAGCAGTATTTACGTATTATTATATTCAAGCACATGCCAAATACTAAATGATGTGCGAGCTTTTTGATAAATATTAAAAGGAATGTTGGGGATATAAGCTGTATTTGGCCGAACGGGAGGCGCAAAAATATTTAGGTATTTATTTCAAACCTTCTTATAAGGAACTGGCACTATCCACACACACAGAAAAAAGAAGAAAACATAAATTTAGGCATTACGTACGTTTAGGCAAAAACGCAGAATATAAGGCAAAATAATTATGCAAAATGATCTGTTATTGTTGCATTGCAATTTTTCTGTAAAATTTCAATAAAATCAAGGACTGCGAAAACACGCGTAATGGAACATTTTACCACAAAAATATAATGAAATTTTTGAAGCACTAAAATAATTTTGTTAAAAAACATAATAATCTTCATCAATAAATAATCAATAGGTCCAGGGTACAATAGTAACTACAATTTGAGACTTTTTGTTGTAAATTCGAATAAGGCTTATTGTTTTTGTACGGTTTATTTCAATTCATGGATAAAAGCAAAGCAATGTCAATGATGAATGCTTTAATCAATAGATTTTTTGTTTGTAGTCTTAGTCTGGTCAATTGCTGGATAAAAAACTATGATTCAAGACTTTGAACGGAGTAATGAACCCATCATACGAGTACCTTTTTCGTGAAGTGGAAAACTGTTTTCTTTTTTTATTTAGTTTTCGAGTAGGTACCGTGGTGTCGTTCTAAACGATGTTATCGAAATAAACACAAAAAATGTTTCATAAACAGTCGTAGGTAACAGTCTGCTAAATATTGGCTTTGATTGTTATTATGAGTATCGAAATTTCGGCTAAAATTTTGGCCGAAATTACTTCTTATGATACGACCACTATTTTAAACAACAATGACTTAGTCCGTTAACTTTTAAATTTTTTGATGAACATTAGTTGCATAAAGGAAAAAGAAAATGCCATTTTTGACATTTCATGAAAAAAACAATTGTCTTGAAATATGTTATCACCTCAGGTTGCCCGCTCTTTTGCGCAATATTTTTTAGAAGCTTTTTTATGGGCTCCTGAACCATATTGTATGAGTTGGACATGTTCATGACTGATTTGAATTTTATTTTTATACGTGTGCGCTTTGAATCATGCGCACTGATGAATTAAGCGATGCTATCTAGGATTGCGTGCAGAATTTAAAACGAGACCGCCGGTTTATTTTTGGAATAATAGCCGAAAAAATGTATATTGTATTGAGGTCCAGTCCCCACGCTCCTAATCTGATGAAACGATAAACATCTTGGATGTATAAAAATTTATGAGACACGTAATATTATGTAGCATTTGTGCGTTTTATAATGCTGTTAAATTTTGTCGTATTTGTAGTTAACACGAACAGCATAAATAATAGGAAGACTAACCGAATCGTCAAAAATAAATAAATCATTTAAGACACTCAGTCTAGGTAGGCAATAGGCAGGTACTAGGATTATATGCATGTGTCGTGGGTGCCATTGATACGCACAAACACACACTCGAACTAGTAACAGATATTCAAACTCATCGTTCAAATCTTTGCACAATCGAACCCTATCCTAAACATCGCGCCACTCATAATGAGTAAAATAAAAATTAGAAGTTGCTGTTTGAACGGTGGGTTACCAGTTTCTTAATACTTACCAACCAGATAGTTAATATTATTATTCTACTAAACAACGATATTTCAACAATTTCAGTGTTAATCTTCCACACGTTCCTACTTAAACAGCATGGTAAATCAAGTCGCAATAGGCAACGATTACTCATTCTGCATGGTGCGAGTGTGAGGCACGAATCAGTTACGGCATCGTCGGTCACGATCCCTATTGATTTACGCAACACTGATACAAATCCATTTTATGGGCTATTACGTTTTTTGGATTTGAAACGTTGTATCGACAATTCGGAAATTTAGTGTGACCAGTCGGTTTTTTCACGGTAAAATGAATATGGCCCGAGATTGGTGCCCTGAGGGAACCTTTTAGAATTCTACGATAAAATATCTCTATACTTTTTATCTGCTGCGGTAATTAGGCAATAATGAATGTGTTTATAATTTAATTAACTGTTGTTTTAGGTAAATAGTTCTTGTTTACAATAACATATGGAATCGTGATAATAATAGCTACAATTTACAACAAGGTCCATTTCAACCACCTAATTGTTTGTAAACGGCCTTGTGGCCGTTGAACTTTTCAGCGATAGGAAATTAGGTTCTAGCTCTATTATTTCAGTACTTCCTAGTTCATTCACCTCGTGTGACATACATATATAGTTAATCTTCCTTTGTCGCTTAATCGGCCTAATTGAAAGCGTTGTAAAGGTCTAATGAATCGGCGCGTTGAATATTCATGTTTAGTCTACAATCAGTTGGTGGTCAGGGTTGTCAGTGACTAGAACAGAATCTTTAATTTCATACCATTGATCCTTGGTGTATTTGCATAATTATCACAATCATTCCATTAATCAAGATTTCGTGACAAAATGATGACGCACTAATTACATCCATTTGTCGATCAGCCCGAGTCGACACTACATCGTGCGGACTTTTGTTAACCGACTTTCTCTTCGGAATACAAGGTTTCTTATGATGTCTTTGATCTTCACCCTGGTGTATATTATATGTAACTAACTACCTGCTGTTGCAATCACAGCACCGCTTGCGACATGCGCCGGTCCTAAACCATACTGTCTGATCGAGTAGACTTCGCAAACTCTATTCTTCGTATCGTTACTTATGATGTCTTTGATCCACACAACCCTAGTGAGAACAGGTACCTACTTACCTACTGTTGCAATCACGGCACCGCTTGCGACATGCGCCGGTCCCGCTGAACGCGCCACTCGAGTATTGGCTGCGTTCGAACCAGTTGCTCCAACGTTTACAAACAGACGGAAATAGCATTTATACGATACGGAGATGGAATCAATTTCTAAACCAATTCCCGAAATTGAAAACAGACTTACGAGTTTCGCGAAATGAGGTGTGAGTGGTTTTGAGAATAAGGACGTAGAAAAGTTCAAAGTGTAAAGCTTTTCATGTTTCAACAGACGTTTTGAGGGTGTAGGTTTGTAAATTGTTTTTGGTAATTAATTTCACCGTGAACACTGAATTGTGAATTCTAACGTGCAGTAATCCATCCTCACATCAAGTTTGTTTGTTACTACAGTACTTTATCATATCTAAGAATCACATTATCCTCGCCCCTGTTTGAACAGCTCTGATTCTTCTTTAACATATTTTTTCTCTGAGCTAGAAATAGAACTTTCTAAAGACTAGATTGTATTACATTTCACACTATTTACACTCCCGTGCTTTTATATGCTAACGATGTTTGCATTTAAACATCTGCTATGATACCGCTATCTATATCATTGTGCATATTAACTGCATAAGAGCCCGTATCTTCGTCTTGCTGCCAACATCCCTCTCTTCATTCCGAAGTATCATATTTCGAAATTCGCTTTTAATTAACGCCGGGTTGAAAGGAACGCTCGTCTCATTCATGGCGAGATTTCTTTTTCTTTTTTCGACTCTCTATACACTATGAGTATGAGTAGCTCGATTTCAAACCATGTGGAGAAAAATTTGCTCAGAAATTTTACCCGTTCGTGTAAAGACTAAGAGGTAATATATAGGTAAATGTATTAGGAGAGATGATTCAATAATAAAGCGGACTTTGAACTAATCGGTCGAGTGTTATTACTTATTACCCTCTCGATCCGAGTCCTGTATGGTATTTTTAGTTTTACATTTTGAAGACTCGAAAATGATAATTAAAACAGTTTCAAAGCTGTGTTTGCTACCATGCCAAGCAGACCAATTGATCCAAGGATTTTCTTCCTGGCTGTAAGCTTGCTGGCTTTTGTTTATGTGCAGGTAAATAAAGCTACAATTTACAGGATTCCCTAGGTTGATCATGCAACTTCAAAAAATTCAAATCTTCATAAAATTCAAAATATTGGCCCAAAAATTAATACGCAGAAGAATTACGATGGACAACGAGCGATTTTAATCAATACTTTCAAGAGATACTTAAACAAATTTATTTTAACTATATCCAAGAGTCTGACATTGAAACTTCGAAAGGTTGGTAAATATTCTAGGGCACAAAAATAAAATATCCAAGGTGAAGCCTAAACACTTACTGAAGTGATAAGGGCCTGAAGTGGTAGATTATTCATGCTCGGCGCATTCAGAATGCCTCTTAAATTTAAACTTCAACACGTAATATCCGCTACTCAGCTCCGCTCTGTTGCTATGTTGCTAACCACATATTAGCCAAAAGTATAGGCTTAAATACGAGTATATTTTGATTTTTATGGCGTTGCTAACTTCCAACCAAGAGTTCATTCGAATATAATCGACATTTGGCGTAGGTACACTTTTCTTTCTAATAAGAGACTATGGAATGGATACTCCAGGGCAGAAACCCTCACCTGTAGTCGTAATCTGTTTTAGTGAAACCAACAATCCAACAAAACTTAACAATTATATCACACCTAGCACGAATAAATATGCCTTAAAAAAATCCGACGCAGGGTAGATCATAAATAAATAAAATAAATAACGCTTCACACTCATAGCCCCACACTAGGATTCCCTGTGTCGTGGGAGCCATGGACACACACAAGACAAGAACACACACCCAGACCAGAAACAGTAATTTAAACTGATCATTCAAATTTCTGCTCTGCTGGAATCGAACCCAGGAACCTCCGCGCAGCCCACCGGCGTCTTAACCACTGCGCTACCCAGGTCGTCTCTTATCCACTGCACCACCCAGGCTCATAATATTCGGCACTCACACTCTGGTCCATCCGACTTTTAACTGTGCCCGCAATCGCTAATACAGACGATGTTTAAAATTCTCCACCAGGCGTGGGATATTCCAAACTTTTATATTCTAGGCATGAAGATTAAATGTCCAGGTAAGCTTTTTACACTCACACGGAGTGATTAGGGCTCGGAGCGGTTGATTATTCATGCGTGGCGCATTTAGAGTACCACTTAAACCGGAGCACACATTACCATGTGCTAATCGGTTCTGTTGCTAGCCGAGGTGATAAAGAAACTTTGATATTTATATTGTAAGCTTCTGCTTCTGCTTACAATATAAATATCAAATCAAATCAGCTGCTGCGCCCATAGCCCCACTGCTTGAGACGATCGCAAGCGATGAGGAGCGATTGGAGCTGCGTGGTGGAGTATGCTCCAGTGCCCTTTAGTCTGTGTTTTAGCAATACCGAAACGAAACGCACACATACACAGCTTACCAGGCGTAAATGTAGGTACAGTGTAATAACAAACAGAGGTAAAAGATTTTTAGAAGAGTTAAAAAATAAAACATTAGATAAATCATCACAAAAATTGCTGTATTTTTAATTAACACTCTTTCGATGTTTAAACTATTAATTTGCATCGAACCACTGGTGGTCCGACTGCTATTGTTTAACTATTGTGTCTAGTTACTGGACATTCAATAGGTTAATAATATTAATGAAACATAATAACCGTGAATTGGCCATAATGCACTGAAAAATTTCTAACTAATATTGTCTCGTAGGTATTAAATATTTGTTAGTAATATAATGTCTAACGATACGTATTCATATTTTCACTCCATACAAAAATTTGATTTTAAATTTCTTAACTCCTCTAAAAACCTTTTACCTCTATTTGTTATTACACTGTGGACTCTTGTGTAGTAAGCCGTGTATGATTTACATATCTATCGCACAAACGTTTCGTTTCGGTATCGCTTAAACTCAGACTAAGGGTACAGGGGGCTTAGACAAAGTAACAATTTAAAAACGATAACGAAGTTAGAAAAGACTAAAATGTATGGGATTGACATTAAACCGCATTAAATCACGTGGTCAATCGACATCGTTATCGCAAGTTGGTAGACAATGTTATAATTCGTGACGAAACCGTAGAGAAAAGTAACGAATTGTTATCGTGGTTATCCCATACTCCCCCTGTTGTGGGGAGAGACCCGGCCCACAGTAAATTATATGTCCCTTCCTCATATTGACGTTACTTGTTTAAGGTTGTATGCCGAATAAAACATTTTGAGGCTCTTTCTATTCTCAACGTGTTGTAAACTTTGACAGTGTTGATATAATACGTACAATACGGGAAGTAAACAAACACTTGTGATAAAGCGAATGTTATCTTCCGTTGTACGAAGATAAGCGCGACCTATATTTCGCATTTGTTTAAATAATCTAAGCTTCTAAATATTTTTCCTCGTATTTACATAATAAGTCAACGTTATCAAACTGGCGATAGCCTACTTGTTTTAAGTATGGTCTATTTGTTTTGAGACGAATGAAAACATCGTAAAGGGATAATATAAATTAATCAATAATAAATCGAAGTATTGATGACTGTTTTCTATTGAATCAATGAAAATTGTGTGTAAATAATAAGTGTGTAATTGTATAGTCAAAGGTATGCCCTTTTTTGTGACGGGGGGGAAACCTTCATAGGTACCCGAGAGCCGTGGGAGCGACTCCGGGATCTCCAGTGGAACGCACCGGTGCCCCCTCGCGCGGCGCCCTTGACGGGCTCATCCCGGGGGAGACTTCGTATCGTCTCCCTACATCTTCCGATGTGTACGACAATATGCAGCCACACACATCGCCGTCGTTCCCGGGGTCACTAGCTGGACGGTTCGAGCTACCACTTTTGCCGTCCGCAACCCCGAAAGCCCCTTATTTCAGGGGGGTATGCGCTGGGTAGCGTTGTTACGCAACGCCCGGCGGCGTCTAGTCTAGTCAAAGGTATGCCTAGCCTCGATATTTTTTATAAGTTATCATAGCGTAACGATATATCATCAATCGTTTTTCAATCGTTTTTCATTTTTCAATACGAATCTTGAATTACATTGCGATCTTTTGAATGATAGCAATAATTTAATTACGTATATCTGATTTTGGTCATCATTCATGTATGGCAGAGCAGAGGGTAGATATACTGAGGAACGAGAGAGTTTCTTGAGTCGTGAGAGGACGTTTATAATTACAAAAAAGACATTTTTTATCCAAATGTGACTAGCTTCATAACTGTTCATTATTTAACAATCAAAAAAGAAAGTATAGATAATCTTATCTTAACTGAACGGTGACTGACTGAATTGGTAGAGGGGCATTCAAGAACTAAACGGCTTTTACACTTTGACAAACACTATTCTATTCGCATATACGATACAGCGATTGTTATCAACTGACACACATAACGCGTGACCTGTATAGCGTTAATAAACGAGATTAGTTTAACTAGACTTAACAAGCATTAGCCGATGATAACAGCGCGCAGCTGTTATATGACACTGCAGTTGTGGTTATCACATATTATACGAGGTGTTAGTGATAAACAGTAATGTAGTAAAATGGACGTTGCAAGACCCATTAGTGAGCCAAGTCTCCTTTCAGAATAAGAAGCATTTGAGTAAGTGTTCGTCCACCTCGCTAGCCAATTGGGGGTTGGTGGACTTCACTTGTCTTCAGGAACAAATAAACTCTTAGGTTTTCTCACGATGTCGTAGGACTATGTAATAACGAGACAACGCACATACTACACAACGAGGTTTTCGTAACTGGCGTAAAGGGAGCTTTCCTTCATAGCCCGCAACGCACTGGGAACTGTTCTGGTTTTGTTTCTGAACCTACATAGGAGGTGCGATTTACAATCAGGTTTGCTAACTTAAAAATATGAACAATTTAAAAAGAAGACAGGTATACTACAATACATATCGAAGGCGGATTAGAATGGATGTTAAGTCTGAACATAAAAGCCTTAAACTATCAAACACGCACATAATTCAAATACACACGGATGAAACACTTCACGATCAAGCTCATCACTCCGGGAAAATGTTTCCCAACAAGCCAATTAAAACGACGCTTGTACAATACACAGAGGGTCAAAAATTCAAAAGTATTTAGTCAAGGCCCTGTCAAGGCCTCCCGGCATCAACTCAATGTTGTGAATAAAACGAGCGCTATTTGAGAGGCCCTTAGACTTAAGCAGACTCAGAACGATATTTTTATTAAGTACCTAGACATTTTTGTTTTTGTAGAGTTATTGTGGTAAATAAAACAACGCAGACTGACGATGAGTCGCATGGTAAATAGTCACCGTACTGTATGGACACGGTCAAAACCGACTAAGCAGAGTTCTTTTGACGCCTTTTCAACCTATGGAAACAAGCAACACAAGAAGCACCAGTGCGTCGCTTAGAATGAGTACGCTTTACGACTTTTTGCGGAACCTTGACCATGTTTCGTAGTAGATTCCCCAGGGATCTCGCGTATTCCTACGTGATTTAGTTAATCATGTCACTGTGTATCTAATAAATGGAAGAAAACAGAGGATCGGTCCCTCTTCAAAGGGTGGGGCGGAGTTGCGTCGATTAGGGGAGGCTCATGTCCAGCTGTGGACTGCGAAGGACCGAAAGGAGGGAAGGAATTAAAATTGTTTTATTTCTACATTAACGGGTTTGCATCGACATCGTAGCCGCAGGGGACAAACGTTATTGATCTCGAAACTAAATTAGCCGTAGATGATCTTAGTTCGCTAAATATAGAACTTGGAATGAACTGTGCGTTGGCGGCCTGTCGTCGCGGATGTGAGATGCAGCACGTGAGATTCGATGCAATTTACACCTTGTGGGTAGGTATTGCAATCCCTTCAGTTTGGGACTAGCTTCTGTCCGCGTCTTTGTCCACGTAAACCTAATAAATTGACCCAGAGATGAATAAAAAGTGAAAAAGTAAGGGATGAAAAGCCTCAGATGAAAATATCTCCAACAATTAGCAACGCTTGGACACATTAAATAATTGACTTTCATCGATACATAGCTTCACGAGCGACTAACAAGTTGATTATTAGCACCAGTCCATTCACATACGAGCAACGTGGTCTCCAGCCTTGAGTTATTGAGTAGAGTGCCTTCAACTCAAGGTTTTAAGGCAAATTTATTTAGTGGTCCGGAGTAGAGACCAAATTTGGAGTCAGTGAAGTGAAGTAGTACGGTGTGACTTACTAAAAATCGCTATCGCTATTATATCAGTTCGATACTTCCAAAACAATGCTAGTCCTTCCAAGCCGGATACACTCGAAGCTAGTATCACGAAGTGTTTATCGTTTTATCGATGTTTTTTGCTTCCTACAAAAACTGGTCTAAAGTAAACTTCATAACGGGCTATGCAAACATTTATGTTTCCCTATCGGCCCATATGACGCCTGGTCCGCGCTGATAACACGATAACGGTTGGGTTACACCGGGGGTGCGTAGTATAGGATGGTGTATATTCGGATGGGGAGGTGTGGTTACCGGAGACACTTTATTTGAAACTACTGGCTTAGGTCTTGTTCGAATTGGTTGACAGAACCGACCGACCAACAAACGCGACAACATTTAAAATGGATGCATTGACGTTGTCAGACGAGCAACTTTCACACACGGCATGGTGTGAGTAGGTACTCAGGAGGGCTAACCCCGTGTTTACCTATACTACCTATTACCTATTACCGTAATACCTATTACCGTACCCAAATGCGACTTCAGATACCTCTTCTATTTATCTGCCCAAGGAATTGACGGATTGGACGGTGAAATCTAGTACACAGATGGTTCATAGCCTGATTTAAGATTCAGGATTATATTTCTTCGGGACCAAATTCGAAAGTCAGTGTGGACGAAGTCGGGAGCAAGCTAGCGGGCCATTTATCTTCCGTATACCGACGGATCGTTATACGTTCCGGTAAACGACTTATTGCGAACGGTTATGGCTAGGAAACGACGGGCTTTAACATTTCGTCGTAAAATGCGATTTTTCGGATAAATAAGGCGAGGCGTTGTAAAAATCATATCAGAGGCAACAAAATGGATTTTATTTTCAAGGTTTTAACGGCGCGGGTGATTAGTTAGACTTAAAACGTCCGATAAAGGAGCAAAAATATAGACGTAATGAATTACAGCAAAATAAGACGTGTTGTTTCATTGAATTTCTTATTGTAAGTAGACGATCAACTTGCAATACCTAAAGGTATCCTTCTCATCGAGAAAGGAGAATACACCCGGATATGGGTCACTAATAGGTAGTAGATAGCATGTCTGAAAAGACTTTATTTAGGATCTTGTTACAGAACAAAATAATGATGATTAATGAAATTGTATGAATACGAAAAAATAATGGAGACATGACTTAAGAGACGACGGACAAAAGCGACAAAATTTTTTAGAACATCTATCTCTTCTTCTTCAACCGCTACCTTTTAGGTTATTTTAAACCCTTCCTCGGTAGGGAAAACAGGTCGTCTAAAACAGTAATTTTTATAATTACTGTTTTAGACGACCCAGAGAGAGAACTAGTGAGTAATATCAATAAGTCACAAGGGACTGCTTTGGTTCACAGCTGTATTGCGTCAGATAAACATACAACGACAACAACTGATAAAGACAATGGGCCGGCTCTTATGCAAGCGATAAGACCGCCTGCGCATTAGCCAGCCTCACACCATATTCACCTCAACGCACCAAACGTTTTCATATCACGACATATCGCAGCTAATCGCTATGTCGACGCAATAGAGCTCATTATCGATTAAACACGCGTCCTCGTGAATTTACAGTAATGAAACATTACAGGCCATAATCGGTCGCTCTCGATATCGCTACATCTCGCAGCTGTGCAGTGCATTTACATAATCTGTGTGGAGATTCGATATTGAATCTAAAGCCGACGGCTTAAGGATTAGTTTTGAACGACAATATGTCGCGTTTAATGCAATGTTGTGGAGTAACGACTTCCGCGGTCTTGGAGATCATAATGTGACAGTTTGTGCCATTTTCCATTGTTGTGATATGAATTGAGAGGGTGGAGTTTCTTGAAATTAACCCTGGGTGGCTTCACATTGCGTTCTAATTCGAATACTTACTTGTTTCAAAATGGCGTGTTGGTTGTCGAGGATATAATAATATGTAGATTTGAGGCAATCATATTATTAGCTCTCACTAGTTTCTAAACCGAATGAATTTGTATGTACCTATAGACAGTTCTCGATTAAGAACTAAGATGCCCGCAATAAAGCGGTGGCCAGCACGCTCCTTTTCCATATTCATTTAAATTTGTTATAAATAAAACCTTGACCTATTTATTACATCTAAACATTTGTTTTGAGATAATTATCTAAACTTACAAAAAACACACACGATTTGCGCCGAAAAAATACACACGACGTCAGACTGAATTTTTTGCTACAATATAAAAATGAGCAAAAAATTATGGTTTAAATCTATTTCATTTAACGGAAATCAAAATTTTCAATTTAATACAAAAAAAGAAATTCAATGTTTGTGTTTTCGTTCTCTATGTGAGTGTGTCTTACTCGTAAATATACCTATAGCATACTTAGTTATTATATGAGCGAAAGATAAACCGATACATTTATGCAGTCATGTTACTCCATTTTAGTCTAATTGAGTGTCTACTCATAAGCATTGACACGCCAAACGCAACTTACCTCAGATATGACTGATCACTTAAAAAATGCTTGCAGACCAAGAAAAGGTCGTAAATTTGCACATAAAGCATGCTTGCAGAACAAGAAAAGATCGTAAATTTCACCTATACCTGGCATACACAGTAAGTTGGAGTTATTTTTAGTCGCAATGTTTACATCCCGCAGAGACCAGGCCGACTGTCTACAAATTCTACAATCGATATTATCTATGTCAGTTTGTGCGTCACAGTTAAGTGGGTCGGTCCCATCCAGTCCGACTTAACCCCGTCTGACTTTGTTGGCAACACAGGGCCTATTTTGGCGCGATTCTCCAGTAGGGTACAATTGAAAGGCTTCTCAAAATGTCTATTTGCTTAACAAAATGAATTTTTGCTCAGCGAATATTGTTTTACTAAATACTGTTTTACTAATTAATGTAACTTATTACTACCGACAATGTTCAATTTTGTTTTAGTTACAAAGTTCCATTGACCATCTCTCGTCTCCGGCACCAGAACAGCTTGATGTTACTTAAATATTGTATTATCATGGGTGCTAAATTTAAGACTTTATGAAAGATTAATATTATGATTATATGTTTTGGTAACAGCGGTGATAGCCCAGTGGCTTAGAATTCGACCTCGAATCGAGGGGTCCGGGTTCGAATCCTAGTGGCACGCACCAATGACTTTGTAAAAAAGTTATGTGCGATTTATAAAATTAAATATCACCTGCTGTTACGGTGAAGGAATACATCGTGAGGAAACCTGCATGCCTGAGACTTCACAAAAAAAAAATGTTCTCAAAGGCATGTGAAGTCCACCAACCCGCAGTAGGCCAGCGTGGTGGACGGCGGCCTACATCCCTCTCATTGTGAGAGGAGACTCGACCCTGTAGTGGGTCATTAATGGGTTAAAACAACAACATGTTTTGGTAACCCCATGATTCCCACTCACACTCGGCCGGTTTGTGCTACCAATATGGACAGTTTCACGGAAATAAGTCAGTGCGCTAAACTTTCGAAGCTAAAGGTCGACTGTCTATTTTTAGAGCAAATCTAGAGAAACTGGTTTAAAAAAATGAATCCAACAAACTCGAGCCAAATAAAATACCTATACCTACATACTAGCTTTAACTTACGAAATCGTCTTTGCAGACTGCAGACTAAGCTTGAGAATTAAAATGGTAACGGGCACATTGTTTGGAAGGACCGGTATTTTTGTCAAATTAAAAAAACAGTATTCTGAATATACTAAACCTTAAGGTTTTATTTTGAAAAATGAATTATACTAGTTTTTTTATATTTTTAAAATATTATTCCAGTTCTTATTTTCAAAATTGTTACTCACAGCAGACAGTGTTTACTTGTTTTCGTTCATTTTCTAGAAGAAACGCCCATTAGTTGATTGATACGTACCTGCAATAAAAATATACATTATAAAATGATTACGAATTTAGTAAAAATATTTTTTAGAAAATACTTAGAATTAAATATAGAAAAACCACGGAAAACACACAATTTTACCAATTTAACATTGCTTTCGATCTTGGATTTGACGATAATAACGTGTGGAGATTCTATAAATACGATATCTTACTATATTATTGCCCAGATCTTTCGGTTACTTTTATAAAGAAATATTAATAAAAACACTGTCATTTTTTGTCTTATTAAATAATAAATTCGAATGGTATCGAATCGTAAACGCATAAGATATTCTGTTACACAAGTGCCCTACTAATTGATAAGTGCGCTCGCGATCGCCTACGCATTGACCAGTGACCTACGAGTATGTATATTATGTACTTATGTTGAATGTTTTGACAACCCATACCACGTCGAATGGCAAGGGTGAAGCTAGGTTCAAGCGACTTTTAACCTTGTGTACATGGACCTAAGTGCTTGATTGGTTTACAAATAACACAAGTGGTTTGACTACTGTATAGCTGCCTACTAACTACAAAAATAGATGTAGTCCCATGGTATTTACATTCCATCAGAGCTGTCAGATGGTATTTTTTTAAAATAAATGAGTTGCAAACGGCCATTCACGCCACCTGACGTTAAGTGATCACTGAAGTCCATGAAACACCCACGTCCAATATACAGGAATTTTTCAAGTGTGCGTGGATGGGTAAATCCGCAACTATGAGAAATAACGAAGAGTTCTGAAAGGAGTCTGGGGTCCGATTTTGATGTAAACCAAGACTGCATCATTGGATTGTTGAAAAATCAATATGCCTAGCCAGGAATCGATCCCATTGAGTTTGAAAAAAGAACACATCCTGTATCATGTATTATTATATCATTTGATAGTGTCACTAATAAGGGACGAATTCTGGAATGTAATGACATAGGGCAAACATAGAGCAAATGACATTGAGCAACAAAAACGCATTAAAATTTCCTGTATAAGCCACTTTCACGCGGAAGGTTTAAAGGCTATTTAACAGACGAAAAGTTTAGTGTTTGTATGTATTTTTTTCTTTAACTTAAAAAAGGCGAGGAAAGATGTTATTTTGTTGGAGAAACTTGAACGGCTCGAGAGTGTCATAACACATAATTACGTTTGTATCTTCTGCTTTGAGAGTTGTATGAAACTCCTTTATAATATAGCAGGGCGATGATTCTGTATGACCATTCAGATTTCGTGTCGATATCGTGTGTCATCCAACCGTATGTCATTTCATGAACTCGGCACGACAAGGAACCTTAATGTCTTTTCTATAAGGCACACAAAAGATTGTCACGATATTTGACTTTAAAATCTTTTTTGACTTTTTATCACGGGTAAGACACGACATTCCCGCGATACGAGTGTGAATGGTCATACAGAATCGGGCCCCAGAGCGAAGCATATCTTCTTATATGCGTTATAGTGAATACGCCTTTCAGGGCTAGTGTTTGGAGAATACAAATACAATAACAAGGAAATCATCATGAAACTATATTAATACGTAAATAATAAAACAGATATCCGTAATCTCCTAAAGATTAAATGACCTGTCCCATTAAGATAGGGCGCGATACAAACACGACTTATCGCGCGTCGAACTGTGGCCTGATTCTGTAATTAATACGACCATTCACACTCGTATCGCGGCAATGTCGTGTCTTACCCGTGATGAAAAGTCAAAAAAGGCTTAAAAGTCAAATACCGTGACAATCTTTTGTGTGCCATATAGAATAGATATAGGATCCTTGGCGTGCCGGGTTCAAGAAATGACGTACGGTTTGATGACACACGATATCGAAACGAAATCTTTTGGGGCTTACAGAATCAGGGCCCTCTGTTCGCGTTCGTGCCGTTTCAATACACATGTAATTTCAAAATATTTGACGTCAACGACCACAAAACCTAATAGACACCCACATGTCATTGTTCCTACAAAGGAACAATTGAGACAAAGCATTGAGCTGAGAAGGAGTAGAAAAAGAAAAATAAAGCATCGTGATTGGTCAGTTCAAAACCGCGATATCCCATTTGTTTTGTGACCACTGTAAGATGAGCTCTAAACAAATTCAGCTCTAAACAAATTCAGCTCCAAACATATCATCAGCCCACATTCCTCCACTGCTGGCGATAGACCTCCCCCAAATTTTACTTTATGTAAACTAATTTAAATTACTACTTGACTATACTACGGCGCGTGAAGGATTGGATTATTTTGGGATTAGAAAGAACGTGTTAATTAAATTTATTTTTATTTATAGGTTTTAGGTCCGTGTTTACTCTTCTTTAAAAAGATTATAAATCAGAGAATATAATTATATATCTTATCTTGACCCGATTTCCTTATTTCAAGCTTACTTCCAACGATCTACAAAGATTCTGCTGCTCTAATAAGTAAAATCATTAACTCTCAAGTGTCAGTTCATTAGGTCATTGTTATTAGGTTTATTGGCCGATAGTTGTTCTCGAGTTTCATAATAATATAGTGAATTATAAATTTTAATAAAGATGCGTTTTCTTGTTTGATTATTATACTGTCAAATTGGCATTTAATTTTGTCGGTATAATAAACAAATTGACCCATTTAGAAACTTTTTTTTTTACTAAACGCAACTAGTTAGAAACTTTTGATAGACCCATGCTGTTCGTAAATAATTAGATTCCTACCAAAGCGTTAAAATAGTCAATTATCAAAAATCTAATTATAGTTATTTTTTGTCGTTGGGCAAAGGAAGATTGGGCAAAGTAGTTGGGATTTGACGGTACATCTTAAACAGCCGACTTATAGAAGACAACGGGAATCCTGTAGATGGGCTGATATATGTATGGATGGATATAGTGACCAGAAGGCGCCGGTAAAATAGCTATTTCTGCCACACAGCATATAAATTATTTAGTCTGCTCGTTCAATCAATCAGTAAAAAGTGAGAAATCATTCCCCTCGGTAGGGTGAAATGCGTAAGCCGATTACCGTCTCTTATTCACTCAATTTGGCACTAATCAGCCACAAAGAGGGATCATCGTAGTAAATCCAATACTACTTACAGAAGCACTTTATTGCAAATGTTTTTACGGATTTTCATTAATTTAATCGCTAGAAGCTCACTGCAACATTTTTGCAGATCTTCCAATAATTCCTAGATCTTCATCAGACTGTCAGACTCTCATCTAGGGAGAATTGCACGACTAACAGCTTCGTAATCGATTCATCGATCAAGAATCGCTAGTGATTCGATACTCGCTCGGTTTTCGAATGAAATTTTGGTAGGTACTCGTATAACTTAGCTTTTCTATGACGTTTTTGTATCGTAAATTTTTCAACATTATTTATAATTATCCACCTTCACAACGTCAAAGACACCAATAAAGGCATTCCGAAAATGTCACGCAAATCAACTTGAAATTTTATTCGCGATGATTGTCAATCTTAAAATCACAAATCTAGTCTGGCAGTGAAAGTTTTCGACGAAAATCAAGGAAAGGATAAAATTACAGATGAGAATCCTTGCACTTTCGCTTAGAAAGCCGAAGTCTAAACCACCAGACTATTGGCTCAAATAAGCCGATTACGCTAACTCTTATCCGCTCAATTTGACCCTAATCGGCCGTGAAGAGGGATCAGCGAAGCAGAATTTAAACTTGGCAACTTCGGTCATACCGCTGTAGAAATAATGCAAAACATCAACCGGCTTAATCCCACAAAGGGAGTCAAATATTTCCTAATTACGTATTCCTGAGCAAGATATTCCTTATCCCTTTGAAGAAAGTCGGGGTTAATTGTGAAGGATGTTCGTTGGAGTTCAAGATGACAATCGAGCTAATGAATAATTTTCTTTGCAGCCAATTGAAAACCAGCTTCAGCTGCCAAAACAAATCCCATAGGTATGTCCTCAACCGAAACACCAGCCGTGAACGTGCTTAGAACTTGGAGCATGGTAAAAGCTTTGGTAGTCATAGCACCTCTCTCAGGAAGGTACATCACTGGTTTTACTGCCATCCTTTTAATCAACCGCGAAGCATGTTCGCCATATCCAAGATTTCGTTTGGAGAGGTTGCCGGAGATTTCATTTAATTATAACCTATAAATTACCTACCTACTCGTATAAATAACTATATATTTACCTATAAATTACATTATTAGATATTTTATTGGTGACAAATACCTAAGCCCTCATGAATAACGTACTGCTGAACGTGGCTGTCTAGAAGTGTTCAGAGGAACACTTATCGTAGCATCAGGCGAATATCAGCAACTTAAAAAACACGTGAAAGCCCTTGAAATTTCAAGTAGCGTATAAAAAGAAACCTCATGGTCTTAATTATGTTAGAATAGAATGGAATAGAATAATCTTTATTGTGTATAACTAGAAACAATAATAATATGATGAAGCTAGAAAACAACATACAATTGGATCGTGTAGTGCTGCACTGCTACACTGCAAAGGGACTGCACTGCATTTGCTGTCTCTGTAATAAGCAAGCAGCGCTGATTTTCAGTGCAGCCCATTCGTAGTGTGATTCGGTCGGATATTGCTATAAACTAACAATATTAGGTATCATATAGATTATGTTATCACGTAATAAGTATCAAATAAAACAGTTGTAAAGAAAGCCAATGAATCAATAGCTAATTGACCAAAAGTCGGTCCTGTTTTGACCACAGGTGACCTTGTCGGACGTTCGATGACACCACACGACGAACATACTATATCATTGAACTCTTTGAACTCTAGAAATACACGTTTATTGATAAAGTTACAGAGATAATCCTATTTGTCTTGTTTGTGTATTTTATGAAATTTATTTTTTAATGTGCTGCTTTCTTTGTCGTTATACTTGCAAAGTGCTTTTGACTCATCTTGTAAAGTGCTATAAAGTTATTATCTACTTTTACTTACTAAATCTCATAAAACGTTAGGTTTATTTTAAAGCCTTATAGTCTTCTGTGTGTGTATTTACTAATGGAGGCATTTTCAGTCGTGAAAAGATGGCTATTGAACGGATACAGCTGTTAAAGAATTTTCTCAAATGTGAACTAAAGCTGCGTGATAGGGACTTTAACCAGCAGTCATATGCTAGCAGTAAGGTAACTTCTTGTTAATTTTCCAACCAAAAAGAAAAATTTTACTTTTAAAGAACCTCGTGTACATTATAGTATAGTCCAGTAAATGTGAATAGACACATAATGTAAAGCAGAAGCTTAATGCGATTACAGACGGTTTTTTTTCATCTCTGTAACCCATTAATGACCCACTACAGGGACGAGTCTTCTCTCGCAATGAGAGGGATGTAGTCATTAGTCCACCACACTGGCCTAACATAATACGGGTTGGTGGACGTCACATGCCTTTGAGAACATTTTTTTATGAACTCTCAGGCATGCAGATTTCCTCACGATATTGTCCTTCACCGTTACAGTAGGTGATATTGCGCACTTTGTCAACTCCTTTGCCAAACATGTTTTTATTATTGTCGAATACACTTCAACTGTCTATGTTTTCTTTCTTAGACGTTATCTATACTTTGATGTTTACTTAAATTAATGAAAAATCTTTCAATCTTATCACATCTTTATCCTTATAAGTAAGTACTTAAATATTATTGTGTTCTTTGTGAATAATGTCACTTTTGCAACACAAATATACGTACTCGTACTTCGTCGCAAGAGCGGTTCGCAAAACAAAGTGTATACGTTAGAATTATAATGTCTATCGGCAGCACATGTCAGAGATTCTTAACCTTTCTTCTTATTAAAAAGAATGAGAACATGAGAATATAATATGTATGCTTGCGGTGTGATTCGCAAGGGGTCAGCATGGTAGATTAAACGTTGTAGGGTCACTAATGGTTGCAGACATTTGAAAAACCCGGAAGAATAACCAGTTCCACCCATCTAATACGACGGCTCGGGAATCGTTAATCGTGGCGTTTATTTGTAAATATAAAAGCAATGGCTTTTAAAATTCCCCGAGCACTTATAATTATTTAGAAAAAATATATAAATAAGTCCCTAAAGATTTTTAATTAAAAATGGAAAGCGGTTCAAAATCGAAGTTCAGTGTCCCGACTTTCAGGCCACTTGTTTATCTATTTCTGTACGCAGACCTACTCAATATCCAATCTCGTTAATAATCCCGTCAAACAAAACAGCTAAATCCCCTCGAAATTTATTTCGTAACTCATAATTTATACGAGATTCATCATGATCTATTGACCAACTTTATTACGAAGGTCCTCCTTTTTACGTATTCTGTTATTAATTACATTGTCATTGTCGCAGACACTATATCCCCCGTCTTTAAGCGACACACTATTAACAGTAACTCTGGTGCGACTGAACGTGCTATCCACAGAACAACTATTTATAAACGCAATTTTATAAAGCGCTGGAACTTCGTCACGTTAACTGTCATTGTTATGTATACAAAAACAAAAATTGGGTTTGCAACAAAATATTCCGTATCTACACAAATGAATAAAATTGGTGTCTTTTTGTAATATAAAAATAAGCGCTTTTTAATAAATGCATAATATGTACGTACACGGTACATATACCAAAATAACATTTTTTACAATTTTTGTCTGTCTGGCTGGACCGATTCTGACGGGACTTTCACTGGCAGAAAGCTGAAGTAATAAGGAGTAACTTAGGCTACTTTTAGGCTAATTCCATTAGGATTAATTAAAATAACCTTTATTTGAGAAATCCACGCGGAAAAAGTCGCGGGCACAGCTAGTGTTAAAATAAAACAAAACGATCAGCTGTTTTTCGGCGGCCATGTTTAGAGGTTCACGGCCGCCGCGCCCACGCGACTTGTAATAATACGGGCGCCATTTACATTTCTCATATTTTCCCGCTCAATTCACTGAATCAAACAACATTAACAATGTTTGCGAGCATTGAATTGCGACGGCCCAAGTGGCGCTGTGGTTAAGACGCCGGTGCGCTGCGTGGAGGGTTCTGGGTTCGATTCCCAGCAGAGCAGAGGTTTGAATGATGAATTTGAATTTCTGTTTCTGGTCTGGGTGTGTTGTGTTCTTGTCTTGTGCGTGTCCATGACACCCATGACACGGGGAATCCTAGTGTGGAGCTACTCGTATGAGTGTGAAGCGTTACTTATTTATTTATTATTTATTTATCACGGGTCAATTAGGGTTTGGCTGCAGCCCTTTTAGAAGTAAATACTTTTTATCGCAACGGGTATCTCTCCACAACTAGGGGAAGCTTGAAGCGTACTCCATCAAACTTGGCTCCAAAGCGGATTTGAGTAGGAGGCTGTTAAAGTTAGCAGGATAAAATAACAGGCTATACTCCGTAATACAGGAAATCCTATGATGAGGTCTAGATGTCTCCAATCAATTCAAAAGTAATAGTTCTAGCGTGCAGGAGTCTTAAATACGTAGCCCTTCTAAGCATTGAAGAATGAATACGGTAGCATCTTTGTTTCTCCGGCAACCACTCCTCCACAACCAAATGACAGGGTTACTTGCTTGGTAGACTAGAAGCAGTGATAGGTTTCACTTGCTTTATAACCGTCGTAACTGGTTTCCCAGGGCCAAGCATGTATATGGCTTTACCAGAAACATAAGCCTTTTCATGAGCATAAAATATTCACAAACACACACTTCCCAAGCATACTTCTGGCTGTGAAACCATGAATTCATGACTCATTTGTAAGCTGGTCGTCTGCTCAAGATTCGATCGTGTTGGCATATTTTCGTGTTGAAGGATATTCGGAAAACGGACCGATATACAAACGTTTGCTTAGGACCAGCAAATATGACCTGTGGATTATCTGAATTACTTTGTAAATACTTCCTGTGTGGTCTGCCGGTTCTTCCGAGGTTTTTTCTTTTATTATTATCGAAGGAAACGAGCGTGGGTGCCACCAGGTGTGAAGTGGGAACTGCGGTCAATAGCACCATAAAACCTTAATTTGAATGAGATTGCTTAGTTAGGAAAATTTTGTGACAAAAAGTTTGTGCAGACAAGTACAGACTAGGCTCCACGTTTATTGGTAATTCTCAGCAGTTACATGATTGCTTGCAATTCTTTAATTATCCACTGCAGGACATGCTGTTTTATTGCGGGTTGGTGGACTTCACATGTCTTTGAGAATATTATGAAGACCCCTAGATGTAGAAGAAGATAGAACGGCTATGTAGGCGGAGCAAGCATTGCCTAGATTTGAATTTCTGTCACTGGTCCGGGTGTCCACCCATGACACAGGGAATCCTAGTGTGGGGTTATGAGTGTGAAGCGTTGTTTGTTTGTTTGTATTATAGTCATTCTGTTTATGTCCTCTTGTCATAGGACAAAGAGTTCTCCATATAGATGGAGAACTGTATCTGTACAGGTATACAGGTTTACCTAACACTAGGTATACCGCGTCCATACGATAACCGTGAACCAAATGAGATGTGATGCCGGTGGCGGAGGTCGACAGCCATGTATTATCCGTTCCTTGACCCGCCGCGCCAAATCTTATTGCGCAGGTACCGAATCCGTAATGTTCTCGAGATTTCGCCCAAACTTATTCCCACGCGATAACAGTTGACTTGACTGAGATATTGTCGATTGAGATGACGGGTTTATTAAGGTCTGTTTGGGTTTCGTTTGTCAAGTATGTAAGTGGTAGCTTTTGTTTTTTTAATGCACATAATTTTATTATGCGTAATTGTATGATACTCTACGTTGTTATTAGATATTATTTATTAGAGATAGGAGTCAAAGCTTACCGGAGGCCCAACGTGCAGTTTGAAAACATCCGACAAGGGCTGGCCACGAGCCAGTTTCTCCACCAATGCGTGTTGGAGTTGCGTGGTGAAGCATGCTGTTGTAAAGCGTGGCGGAGTATGCTCCAGGGTTCCCCATGATGTGGGCATCCGTGCCCAACAGTGAGCCATAAAATGATTGCAGCCATAAAAGGGTAGCCCATTTAAGAATTTGTCAAAATTGAGGACCTACTATTACCCGAAGTGTAACACCCCGCCCTCACAATAAGCCCTTATAATAAGGTTAATAAACCACTAAACCCCGTCTCGATTGCATCCCTGTAGGGATGCCCAAACATGTGTTGTATCGATATATCGCGTCGTACCTAACTGTTTTACTTTGTATCGATACGCGAGCGCGCCCTCACAATAAGCCTTTATAATCTATACATCTATACATCTATACAAATATTATAAAGAGGAAAGGTTTGATTTTTTGTTTGTTTGTTTGTTTGTATGAATTGAATAGGCTCCGAAACTACTTGGCAGATTTGAAAAATTCTTTCACTGTTGGAAAGCTACATCATTTCTGAGTGACATAGGCTATATTTCATTTTCAAAAAAAATAGGCATCCTTACTAAAATTACGATAACGTAATCCAAGGTGTGAAAAAAATATCAAAAAACTACCTTACATCGCGTGCGCTGCGAAAACTATTGATGATAGAACAAAATGATATACTACATTTTTTTAGAACACACCATTATCTACAAAAAATCAGCGGCAGCATATCTCTAACTATTACAGTCATGTCACAATAAGCGTTTTTTTATTGAAAAAAAGAAATTAAAATACCACCGCTACAAAAAGCTCTTTATTTGTACCTTGGTATTAACCCTTATCAAAATAAATGATGTATTATTTAAGACTGCTTCAATATCTTTATATTACTTTTTGAATTATTCGATTCTGACAATCCATTCAAAAGATATCACGAGTTAAAAAAAAATTTAAAAAAAAGTCCCCGGCCAAACAAAAACATACAAATCGATCGACACTGTAACGAATATTGAAGATGCAGTCCATTATCCACAGGAATTTTTAAATTCGTTGAACCCTTCTGGACTGCCACCCCATGAATTGACGTTAAAAATCGGAATCCCAATCATGCTTTTAAGAAATTTAAACCCTCCGAGCATGTGTAATGGGACGAGGCTGCTTATTAAGGAGTTAAAGGACAATTTAATAGTAGCAACTATTATCACTGGCCCAGCAGGTGGTCAACTAGCTCATATACCGAGGATACCGATGATCCCAACTGATCTGCCAATCCCATTTAAACGGCTTCAATTTCCGGTAAAAACATCTTTCGCATTAACAATTAACAAGTCCCAAGGCCAAACCTTCGAATTAGTAGGGATCGATCTGCGAAAGAAATGTTTTACTCATGGTCAACTGTATGTTGGTCTATCGCGAGTCGGAGCCCCTGAAAATCAATTTATTTTGCTGCCACAAAATAAAACAACATCAAATATTGTTTACAGAGAAGCTCTAACAAAATAAATGTATTTTCTTTTAGGGTTATGACCTCAATAATTGAAAAAAAAAACAAAAAATTAAAAAAATATATCAAAAAAAAGAAAAAAAACCCCAAAAATATACAAAAAAAAAACACATAAATACAAAAAAATCATTAAATAATATCTGAATTTAATTATTCTTATTTTTTTTTTATTTACTCTTTTTTAGGAGCTCGACGCAAAAAGGGATGAATATGTGTCATATTATTATTATTATTATGAATGTGTTAAAATTAACAAATCTAAATGTAATGTTTAATGCCCGTGCGAAGCCGGGACGGGCCGCTATTTTTTATAAAGCACACATAACTTTTTTTACAGTCATTGGTGTATGCCACTGGGATTCGAACCCGGTTCCCTCGATTCGAGGTGGAATTCTAAGCCACTGGGCTATCCATTACTTCTGTTATTCACACTTTTGCTTAAATCCTTATCCAAATATTTTTCGTTGTAACTAACGTGTTAAAGTTGTTTGGTTTTCCCGATTGACTTGGTGGAAAGTTGACTGTGTTTCAAAAAAGCTTTTGATATTAGTCAAATTAATTGGCAGAGCGAAGCCTGCCGGGTCAGCTAGTAAGGTTAATAAACCACTAAACCCCGTCTTGATTGCATTCCTGTAGGGATGCCCAAAAATGTGTTGTATCGATATATCGCTTCCCTTTGTATCGACATATCGTATCGTATTCGTATCAATTATGCTTGTTTATTGATTTGCGTATTTTGCGATTTGATTAGTGTTTTTTAATGAAAGCGAAGCTTTTTTAACGTAAAGCGGATTTTTAATCTATCGAAACGTATTGTATGGTCAAAATATCGTATTAAATATCGATACATCGTACAGTAATGGGCATCTCTACATTCCTGGAACAAGTGTGGAACAGCTGACTTGCATTGCCGAGTCACGGGGGTCGTCATCTCCCACGACTCGAGATCGCTAATAATAAGAAGATCGGAGACCACCCGCACCTCTTTAGGTGATCTAATCAAAATTCGGTATTGAGTGTGCTTTTTGAGAAGACGCCAACTGTTTATTTCTTGAAGGAAAAAGTTTCTTTTTAATTATGATCTACCTAATCAAAATGAATGACATTTTTTACTGCACGGAAGGGGGGTACCAAATTGTAAATCACTCATTGAGATGATACTGATAAATAGGTCTATATCTGCGTTATATCATGTATCAAGTTCATTAAGTGTCGGTACTCAAATTGACCTGATAGTGAAAAAAGTTTTAGAATTTTGTAACAGAATTTTTAAATGATTTTGTCTCCCGGTTAGAGTTTATGAAAATAATTATCTCACTTTACCAATTCATCAGTTTCACTTGACTAGAAATGCACCACTTTATTGGTCCTTCGAGCCGGATTCAAATAAACAAACATAATCTATTAGGTATAGGTATTATCGCTACTGCGAAAACGTCTCCTCGAATTCGAAAAGGGTAATATTATTTTGCTAACGCTCTGCCCGAGAATTCAGAGGACACTGGGTCACTAGACAAACTAGTCACAAAATCCAGCCAAAAGTTTTAACATTATGTAAATAAATCAGCTCAAAATGCCGAAACTTGTTTCCTTAAAAAAACAGCTTCTCGTTAGGTATTTAATTTTAATGTCTTAAACAAAACCATATTTGCACCATGGATATAAATCTAAATGGATGACGCAATTTAGCCAATTAGTATGAAACTACTGGTACTACTACTACTACTGTTGTAATTTATTCATCATCATTCAAATTAGAGTATCACACAAATCGATTTTTTCAAGTTATCTGACTGGAGGTATGATAAATCTGACGTCTTGTGTGAACAACGGGGGAGTGCAGACTCAATAAAACAGCGACGATGGTTGCGGACTTGCGGCTTGCACAAACTTTTCAAATATTTGACACGGTAAGTACCTACTTACATTTGCATGATCTGTTAAGATCCATATCTGTGATTCATACTAACGAATGATAAAGCCGACTTCATTTTCGTATCGAGTACAGTTACGTTAATGATGGAGGCATTGGGAACTTTCTGAGTCGGAAACAATTATACGGTTTTCGTCTAAAACCCGTTCTGTAAGGACTCGGGTACACTGCAAATTTTTATATTGCGATTTTGCGACTGCAAATGTATTTTTTTGATTTCGTTTAAGATTATTGATAGCAAATGAGCCGGAAAAACATCTGATGCTTGTTGGTGTTTCAAATGGAAATAGGTACTCATCTGATCTCAAAATAAATACTGTTTGGGGTTGAAACTTGGTGCGTGTATGGTGTGACTTCAAAAGGACTAAATTGTAGTGTGGTCATTTAAATTTCTCTTTAAAATTAGTGATTTATTAGGCATTGAATGGCCTGTAATCTCATTTGCTACTAAACTTTAAAAAGTCAATTATTTAGTTAATAATTTATTAACTTAACGCTTAATAATTGACTTTTAGGCCAGAGTGGTGGATTAAGGCCTACATCCTTCTCATTACGAGAGGAAGCCCGACCATGCACTGGGTCATTAATGGGTCACAGACAAGTTAGTAACAAACAAATAAAACGAGTCGCAAATAAAATGTACCAAATATGACCCATTCCTAAAGGCAATTTAAATCAAAATACACTTTCGTTCCGCGTTGCTACCTCCGCGAATCCTCTTAATTTAATATTCGCAGCCGTAAAAATAATAATATCTGTGTCCTGAGAAACAAAACGGCTACACCTAACCGCAATTAGAATTGTGGGTTAATGAGAAATTACGGTAATTGGGTAAGTGTATATTTCACTCAAAAAATTTAGGATTCAACCAAGTTTTTTTGTACATAGACGTAGTAAACGAGTATGATTAGCGGTACGAGCTACGGTATGTCTGTCGTATGTGATGAGTAATACCGACCCATGGAAATCTATCTACCTTAAAGGGGGGGATAAATTTGGGGTGCGAGGACTGCGAGACTAAAAACTCAACATTCGTTTAACCAGCAATCCAGGGAAGACCAAGCATGAAAAACGACTCTGAGCCATACGTGAGTCTTACCCAGTCTTGCTCACGGGACGTACTCATCATGGGCACACAGACAAGACTTCAACCAGAGTATAAAGTATCCCCGTAAGTATGCGACGGGTAAAGTGGCTCTAAATCATAAAAAACTTAACATAAGGTAGCCAGTCTGGTCGTTTGCACTCTAATTGGTACAAAAAATCTGTCCGTAATTCGAAGTGGCTAAAACAACCCTTGTTTCAACTAATCCCTTCCCGTCCTTTTAATACCCCGCCGGTTTTGTTCAAAAACAATAGCGAACTAACAATACAGCGAACTGTACCAATACGAGTACCTACCTACCATAATAGAATAGAAAACCGCACCGAAATAAAAAGTTTATAAAAACCGGAACCCTTAAAATTAAAGTGTACTCAGGACTACCGATTACTCTTCAACGAGGACATAGAGTTTAAATCGTATAGACATGCCCCTCGGCAGATAAAATCGGCAATGTCACCGTCTTGTCAATGGTAATGATGGTCATGGATGACGTTCGGGCGCAGTGGTTAATTTAAGTCTTTAACTCATCCAACGTTGATTGAGCAGCGTGGTGAAATGGCCTCTAGACCTTCCACTCGAACCAGCGAGCCTCGGAAATATGGTATTGGTCAACCGTTCCACTACGCTTTTTCAATGCAATCTTGAGGAGAAAGTTCGCTATAACCCTGGAAAATTGCTTATGCGACTGACCGACGACGTCGTCTGATGACTAGGGCTGTCATGATCAATCGTTTTTATATATTTACGAATAAAATATTTATTGCAAGCCCTATTCTTATGTTCTTGATTCCGTCATAATGACATTAATGCTACAAGGTCCCAGGTTATACAAATATTGAGTAAGGCTAGCTAGGTGGACTAAGATCTACGTCCTTCTCATTGCGAGAGGAGACCTGACTCTGCAGTGGGTCATTAATAGATTACAGACATATTACGTCATTTCTATCCGACACTGTATCTGTGCCATTTGTTACCGTTTCAATCCAAAGAGTCTCTTGAAAAACGAAACATTTCTCATGAACCGAGCGTGCTCAGATCCCCTCGAAGCCTGTACTCAGTGGATGCTGCAAGCAAACTGTAAGCTCAAACGACCCTTGGAGGGTAGTCGAGTTTATGTTGGTGGGGTAACTTGCTTTCGCACGAAATGAGGGTATTGCCAGTTGGAACCAATTGAATAACGGCATTGTTGCGACGAAACTCAGCAACTCAACTCAAAATTAAATAAAATTAAAAGAAAGGACATTACAAATTACGGTAGGTACAATATACGTAAGTTTAGTAACGTACGTACAGAAGACTGGTGCTAATGAACTTCGCCTAATATAGCCTCTTAGCGACCGAGAACAAATCTTTAGTGTTTTCGATTACCGATTTTCAATCACGACTCTCACCGCTTACTTTAGTAGAAGGACTATACATTAGGTACTCGTCACGCACATTTCTCTTCGGCTGTACACCCTATTTATAAACATGTCGAACAGAAGGCGGATTTTATATCTTTCTCGTTTGGTAAAACTCTCCCTCTATCTGTCCAAACATTAAAAAATAAAATTCTTTTATTCATTGTCAGGTATAAGTCGTGCACACATAGCTGGTTTCAGTTATCAATCTTTGGATCGACCTTTGGATTCTGAGGTTTGGTTTCCAAGCAAATCTATGTCATCATCCAAACCAAACAGTATGAATCTCAATCCATATAAAACCCACTGTTAATGATCTTCGTATACGTGACAGTCTATGCCAGACTCAGATGTCTTCGGTCTTAGTTCCAAAATTTTATTTTGTATTATGATACATCGACTAAAGGAAAAGGATCCAGTACTTAATGGTTTTGGCATAATGATGAACATTTTTTATAACAAATGAGCATATTACATAACTAAGACGTGCCTTATATAACGTATATATAATAATAAAATATATTTTATTGATTTACAAGTTAATTAGGGACCCCGAAACCTATCTGTGTTAAGTGACGCAAATATTATTACACGAGTTAAAAGCGAAGCCAAAATGTATCGATTAGCCTATTTTACTGCCACCGAACGTCCTTGCGAAAGGTAATAACGTATCGATTATGTTATGACGACTATTCCTTAGAAGGTGAATATGATATTACGTTTAAATAAACTTTAAAGTTTATGCCATTTTGATTGACCAGACTATCTCCTTGCTAGCTCCTTGCCTATTTTAGGAGCAAATATGTGTGAATCTTACGATATAAATAGGCAGTCAAGTTATATTCTTTTAGAAGGTTAAAAATCCTAATGATGACAGGATACCTACACAATTACCTAAAAATAAGAGACAGTTTCAATCAGCAAATTTAAAAACGGAGCCGTACTTTACCATGGAATCCTAAAGAGCAAAGACTACAATACTATACAACTATAAAATGGCAAAGCATAGGTTAATGGCAAGCCAGATTTAAAAGTACAAGTAAGTTAGTACTTATTTTGTTTCAAATGCCCTGCGATAGTCGGACAAACAACAATTTAAGGAGAAAACAGGAGCTCTTTAGAAACGAAAGTCTAATGAGCGAAAACTAAAAAAACTTAGAAATTCAGCGCTGTAACCTAATATGATGACAAAGTTTATGGAAGACCAGAAACAGTAAGGGAAGGAAAGAGAGGAAATAGCGTTGTCGCAAGAAAACCCGACAAAACTGGGATTACTGTAGCGATAAAACATTGTCGGTGTACGCGATTATAGACAATCTGGCACGTTTCACTTGCTGAGATTACTTATTCGCAACTAGGAGAGATGAACAATTTCTGTGTAGTATTTGACAACGAAATAAGAAGAAAATATTTTGATTGTCATGTTGTACTACTTTGGAAGGTGTGAATTTCTAATGATGAGGGAATACATCATTCCCTATAAATGTAAAAAGAGAGAGGACTTAATTCTAATTGGCAAGGATGTTTTCTCTCCAAAGTCTCCAATTTGACAAAAGGAGGTTTCTTACCAGTCAAGGTAAAGGAATGTTCCTACCAAAAATGCCTACCTGGTAGAGAACTTTGATATTATGATTCAGGTTACTGATAACGCCATCTCTTGGTGGTAGAAGAAATAACTACATATCATTATCGTTGAAGTATAATGTCAAGAAAATTTTACAAATAGGCATACCTACCTTCTAAATATTAGAAACAATTATTTCCAAAACCAATGAGCCGCTATTCAGTCATCACCTATGGAAATTCTTCACAACTTCGGCCAAATTATATTTCATTAGAATTGTTCTGTAGGCATAACACGCCACTGTTTACATAACTTGTTTTGTAGCAAACAAAACAACATTGGAGTAGGTACGTGAACGGAATTCATGGAGTTCTCAAGATTGAAGGACAGTGGAAATTGGAATCACTGGTGCCTCCAATTGCTTCTGATAAGCAACAAAAGGCCAAGGATTCCTTACAGAGAATATCGAGGCAGTTTGGAGATAAATATCTAATTCAGTCGCGAATTTCTTGGATCTCTCCTGTTCTTACCTTACTACTATTGTTGCCAAAACTCTTTATTCTTTATGGACTTTATTTATACCTTATTTTTGCAATTGTTTTATTCAATTTTAAGTTAATCGACACTGTGACCTTATCGACATGCCGCTCGGTCTTCAAACTTCAAAAATTCAAAGAAACCGAAGGAACCGAATCCAAAGTTTTATAAAAAAAGTGTTATTAGATATTAGAAGTGACAACTGTTAAACCAAAGATTTGAATGTTTTTCTGTACCTGATGCTGAACCTATAAATGATGCTATTATTTGAAATTCCGTTTCGATTAGAAGCATAGGGCACCAACTTTTGCCAACGAGGCAGTCGCCAGGATTCTTAAATAACAAATACAAGCAAGTCGCCTGTTTTTTTGCGACATTCTCCCAGGTCTGGATCGATCCAATTAGCCAACGTAGTCTTTGTGCGTCATTGTTGCCAACCTCCTTTGTTTGAAGCTAAGACCAATTTTAGTTCAGTAGTGTTCTCAATTATCAAGCTTTGGGAAATGGACACCGTAAATAGTATGAAAGTGAAACTAATCGTACGACCGCTGTGTTTAGTAGGTAATAAATGTAAGAAAATAAATGAGAAGAACCGGAGGACAAGCTTAGTGCGTTTGTATCAGTGGACCAATTTTGGCTGAAAAGACAAATAGAAAAAGGCATGCGTTTGGTGATGATCTAGTCTGGTGGAAGATAAAGCTTACTATGAAGCAAGCCTACCGTAGGGTCCGTAGGTACGCTTCGCTTTCTACTTTAATACGCGCTAATATTAACTAGGAACAGCCTGGATAGTAATAATTGGAGAATAAAATTTGTCCTTCGTTATCCCATGAACTTCATCCAATTTTTTAACCATTTGGTCTGTAGGAGTAAGAAGCTGTCATCTATCAGTCCGACGATCTTTTTTGGCGTTTAAGTTATTGGATACATAATAATTTATGCATTGCTTTCATTTACAATCATAGTTACTTCTTAAGTATTATAATAAAGCAGCTTGAAATAACTGTATTTACCGCAAAATGTGGTGATAATTCCAAACTTTAAAGTGATTCATACGAAATTAGTTCAAGTCTGCCAGAGTGATTCACGGCTAAATAAAATTTGTTTTAGTATAGGAATATCAGAAGTCAATGACCCATGTGCTTCTCAGAAATAATCTATCACAGCATAAGAGCTAAGAAACCTATACTAATAATCTACCTAAACCTAAAGTAATCGTAAAAGCAAGTCAAGGGAGTTTAATGAACTTAAATATATTTTTTTCGGTTCATATTCTTATTTAACCGTGGAAAGCATTCGAATAATAAATTTCAATCTGAATAATATCAATAACAATATATAACGTGACTCGCGGAAATGTATTTCAATATTGTTGAAATGAATGATAACAAAATGACAGTTAATCAATCGTATTATGAAAATTATGATATGCTAGATAGATTTTCGATAAGCAATCATAAAAAATAAACATTATAATTATTAAAATCATAAACATTATAATATACATTGAGGTAAATTGTAGTGGGCGGTTTCCAGCGTGTTTTTTGAAACACTAAAGATATAAACTTTATAGATGCGACAGACCAAAGTTGAATTCTTGAAAGAAGTTTGGAACATTGGGAGTAATTTCACTGTTTTCGCACGATGTGGTTAAGTTTGATGTGTAAGTATGTTATCATTTTGAATAACGGAAAAAACTAAGACTTCGATTCTTAGTTTTGACAATTCTTCTTCAGATTTTACTTCTTCCGTCTTGTTTGGTAAGATTTTTGGTTTTTACCATCATTGTTCCACGTTTTCTGTCAATACTATAGCCAGATAAGATTTAACATAGATTTCATACATTGAGCTAGATACAAAAAAATCAAACATTACGATTCCAATCAGCTTTAAGTCCCAATAGGTCAGAGGTAACGGTTACTCAATAGCAAATTAGATGTATGTCGTTTTGCATCTCAATGCAAGGAAATGTACAGTCATTGACCCGACGGTGACTTGCCGGGCAGGTGGAAAGGTGAACGCAATTGAAATGGGTGACGGTATCGTCGTATCGATTCATCGCACGATTCGATTCCACGGGTCAACGATACCTTACTCGTCACGGTTAATTGGCCCTCTCGATGTACGAGATTTGAGTAAAGATAATTATATCATTTTTATTCGAGTATAAGTTGTCATTTTGTCCCTGAATGGGGACTCGACAAAAGGAGTATAGGCCGCCCTCCGACCTGGTGGACTGATGCCCTGAAGAAGACAGCGCTAAACCGTTGGATTTAAAAGGCCCGGATTGGCGTCTATTAGGGGAGGCCCATGTCCAGCAGTGGACTTAAATGTTGATGATGATGTCATTTTTGTTTATAATTTTTCAGTTATGTGCGATGACTGCGTAAGAATTACTCTTGAGAAGCAATCAGAGAAGTCCCTTCTCTAATTGCTTCTTGTATGGTGCAGTTAAAAAAAGATGGTTGCAGCCAATAGCCAATAGTAGAGAGTTTTTATAGTCACAAAGAGAAAAAAGGCAGATTAAATTAAATGAGCAACTTTCATGAAAATATATCACAGAACGCGAACTAATAAAGAGTGCCTTCACTAACGTAGTCTAGTGACATGTCATATTTACTGTCACGTTACTAATTACTTGCATTGCATCCAGTGTTTCTATTCCCATTTGTGCAACACAATACACAAAGGACTGATAATATATTCGTTGTTGTATGTACTTCTCACTTATAGTGAGCTAGCGTCTAAATGCTATTTTGTTTGCATGAACTTTTAAATTTGAGTCACAGAGATAATGTTTATCATCTATTTCTATATCTTAATCCACGTTATAAAATATAATTTTTTTGCGTGAAACAATTACATCCTTTCATTTTAGCAACGTTTCACTCATAATATATTATTATTAGGATAAGCAATCCGACACAGCCACGGTTATCAAAATCAGTCAAACGGAAGAAAACAATACCTCTTTAAAACGCATTATGCTTTACCCACTCACGTGCAATTTAATGAACGAGAAATAATAAAACATACTGTTACAAGTAGTAATATATCATACAATGTTGCTAATGAGTTGCGTTGTTAACATTTTTCATACACAGTTGTGCAATGTTCAAACAATGGTCCGATACGTTCGCTGTAACTCGGACACTCCCCCTGTTGCGATTGCAATGGCCAAATTTAGCATTAGCACCACCCATTATTTGATAGGTGGTTAAAACCTTTCAGTTTTTGCGTGAAGGAGGTAACTACATCCGCCTTTGAAATCCGCCGTAAACTAATACAGCAATTTCTAGTGTATGGGATGGAAAGGTAACTATATAACTATAACTTTATCCGACGAGTATAGAGAGACTATATCCGAGTGCCAGAACGAAATATCGAACGCAAATTCACGCACGTAAAAAAACGGGATATTCATAGAAGTTGATATGTCGTAGGCTTTACATTAATCGGAGAATATAGAAAGTATGTATACAAACAAGTTATGTGAAGCGGAAAATATAGTTGTATCTATGCAGACAAGTTATATTTAGCCGGAAGAAACGATAAAACTTTAGGACACGGATGCGAAAATGAAAATTCTAGCCGATTTTGCTCGATGACTCGGAAATTTTTCGAATAACTAATTGATTTAATATACGGAACGAACGTTTACAATACTAAATTATCTGTCACGGTGTTTCCGACAATAACAGAAATGAATCACTGGATTCCACACGGTTTAAAAATAAACGCTACTGGGTTTATTCAAATCGGTTTATTGGCCCGGATCATCTCTCCCGTGTTTACAAACTGAATTTCAAATTATTTCTTATCGAGGTCATCTCTTTGTTCTTTACCACAGCCATTAAATTTAACGGTGAGCATTACTGCAAGGTGTGAGAAGAGAAATCATCCTTTCTAACGACGAAACATATACAAACTATGAAAGATTTTATCAAAGTCGCACAGAAGCTAAGCAGAAAATTTGTGCTACAAAGCCACAAGAATTGACAAAAGAAATATGTTAAGGAGGTTCGGAATAAAAAGCGCAAATATTGCGGTGATCGCGACGTCGGAAGATAAAGATTAGAAAGGAAGGATTTAACTAAATCTCAATCGGTTGAAAAGGCTTTTATTGTGGAGACGGCGAGGCTCCCCGGCATTATGGAACAGCTCTCTGGAGCCAATACAATGGGCCTTCAGTGCCTAGTGCCTATATAGCGATCTGCCGAGAATACGTATTGTTCGATATTAGTGTTATTTCAAGGCTCACTTTTGTTTAAACATTTGTCCCAACCTTCGGTATAATGAGCACCGGTTTTTTACAACGTCACGTGATTAAAACTTGTGTCATAATATTGGGCAAACGGCAACAGCTGATTTAAAAAAATGAATCTTATTAAAATAAATAAATGCAGAAGTTTGCTTTACACAGCATTGAATTAACGCAACAGAATGGTGTGATCTAAAACGGCTGTTTAAGCCTATAATAAAGATCTTTATAAAAGAGGTTGAATCTAATAAGAAGTTTGATAATATTTTACAGACCAATAACAAAATTCAATGCGATTATAAAGTACATGTGCTATCTTAAAAATCCATGAAGGATTTTTGGTTTGGTATGGATGGTATTAATGCTCCGGGATAAACCAATCAAAATGGTAATAATAGTATTGTTTAAATATCCACTGAATAAAATTAGTTTACAAAACAAAAATCGCAAACAATCCCACGATTGCGAATAACAGAGCACGCGGAACTGGAAGATTGCATTCGACATGAAAAACGAAATTGATATCTTCTTGAGAAGCGAAATAAATGAATTTGTCTCTCTGCGAAACGACAGCTTGAAATACGGTCTGCCTGGAGTCAATTGAAAGCGAAAAATACCTACCCGTCCTGAAACTGGGATGTAAAGTGGAGATTATACCGCGCATTATTATAGGATATAGTCTTGGATTTTTTTAAAGATCTTGTCGATTGTATTAAGTAGTAGGCTATGCAGGCTAGGTATAGAAACGTTATTAAGACATTGGTTTTTGGTAAAACATTTGTTCAGATATAGAACCATTATAACTCGATGGGGTTCCTTACCGCCATCCCCATAACTCGACGAGAAGCAGCACGTTCTTCACGTTGTATTTCAAACATTGAAAGTGAATTTAATTTAAAGTAGAATAAATTAAGAGTGCAAAGTAAAAATTCTGATTGAGAAAACTTGGCACGAAATTTTAACACATGTTAGCAAAGTCGACATAAAATCCTGATTCACTTTTCACAATCTAGCGAAATTCCTCACAAGTTTGCTTTAAAATGCAAAAATTTTGTTGAGAGTCCAGAATGTCCCTAATAAGGCTTCCATTTTTAAATCCGTCTGTGTCCAACGTTTAGTTTTCATTATATTCCTTGAAAAAATACTACCAACAAAATTTAAATTTAGTTAATAAATTTATTCAAATTTACATAATGTTTTGCAATTAATTATGAGATATAAGAATATAGGTAGGTACTTATGTACTTAATTTCTAAAGTCACTAATAGAAACTGGAAATACAATAAAGAAACGTAAAGTAAATGACACGCAGAAAGATTCTCGTACATAAATCAAGCGAAGTACCTTAAAATAAAATAGAAGAAGATACCTCATCAAAAATAATGAAATAACAAATTTATCGCCGCATTAAAATTATAGTAGCATATAAAATCATTCTAGCCACAGCAGACAGAAAAAGAAAACGCAAAGGTAAATCGCTAATAACGTGTTGTCGTGACACTTTCTAATGTAAGCGCATGAATTCTAAACAAAAACTGGTAATCTAAGAAATGCAACAAGTAATTTATATGAAGTCGAAAATTTCAAATGTGAATAAAACAGAAAAGTGTTATTTATACGTTGATAGTTGATACGCAACAATTTGATGTTGATGGCTTCTACAATATTCTATGGAATCTCAATAGAGTTAAACTTAAATAATTTCATTATTATTAAAAAATGACGATGCATTTGAATGAAAACAATTTACTAGTAATAATTTACAAAGCGATACTATAATGAATAAGAAATGTTAATAAGGAATGTATTTAAATTTGTGTTAAATACATAAAAACAATTTAATTATTCAAACGCATTCAAGATCACGCCACTGGCAATATGTAAAACAGCAAATTGAATTTGTAACTATCCAGACTGATCAAACAAGACAAGGATGTACGAGGGTTGCGATAGGAAGAAAGGAAGGTTGAGAAATTCCACGTCTAGACTGGAGTTGAAGTGGTAGTCTGGAAACTTCTAGCTGTAAAATTGATTAAATCTCTCAAAATTACGACAATATTTGCAAGCTCCTGGCTAACGGGAAGGTTTCGACGAGGCAGAAATTCGAAAACGCCAACACTGTTTAAAATTAAAACAGACAGGTAAAAATGAAAAAGCATAATGTAATACCTGAATTAAATCAGGTACGTCTAGACCGAAGTCTGATTGCAGTCTGGGGAATTCGCTGGGGTAAAAATATAGCCTTTCACGGTTTAATTGGTGTTTGAGGTGATATAAGAGCGATCTAAAACGTGTACAAAGGAAATGAGAAAAAGAATCGAGCCAAGAACCAAAGAGTACAACCAAAGAAATACAACAATACCTAAAAATATGTTCAGGATCATATGCGCAAGAAACAGAGATGGATTTTTGATAAATCTACTAATGAAGGAAGATCTTTAATGAGAATTGAATCATACATAAGTTTATGATGCACAAAATAAATTATGTAAGATTATAAGTAACTAACAGTATAAGAAAACCAATATTTAAAAAGGAGTAAAGAGGGACAAAAGCAGTTAGAAAAAAATAGTAGGGAAAGTTCATTTCGCAATAAAATGACTACCCCAGGAAGTAATAGTCAGGAAAACAATTTAATGTCAGACGGGAAAATGCAGGGAGGGGCGAAAGTGCAGTCCAATGCTTATTGTACGCACGTCTAGACGGGGCATGGATGAAAATTCGTAAATTTATTATGCTGAGGACATGCTTTCATTTGGCTTGCATTACCTCACACAAAAGCTATGATAGAATGTGAAAGGACAAAGAAAACCTGGAGAGTTTAAAATTAAATGCATTTGTTAGCTAATGACTACGTTAGTCTCAAGGACTTTTGTTTTTGCAGAGACAGAACTTGAATTCGTCTGACTAAACGTTTTCCTTGTGAAATAATGAATAGTCACAATCTGAGTTGCAGGCGAGCAAAGCAGTGTAAAGTCAGAAATAACAAGCAAAAGTGCCTAAATTATAATGGCGTGAAAACGTCAAACGTCTTCGTAAAAAAATGAGAACTTATGAATCATTCGCTGCAAAACACTGGGCTTGTTTATGAATGAATTCTAAAGAACACCGGGGTGCTTACAAAATTTAACAACATTTTCTTCTGCCAGACTATGTACACAAATATCTATTTGAGTAACACACTCTGTATCGGCATAGACATACATTGCAATAACCTGTATTTGATCAGCTGTGTTCTCCTTAATTTTAGTTGCTGATGATGTATGATATCTAATTCATTAAATTCTTTCTGATATATCTTCAGATGTGAAGACATTAGTGAAGACCACAGTGTAGTAACCACAAAACTCCAGAAAAAAAAATAGGAAGAAATATGAAATGATGATTTTTTTGTTATTGATTTTTGTGTTTTGTGTCTGTTCATATTCGTTCGGAGTGTTTTGAGGGTAGGAAGTGTTATCCATACTAGGATAGAGCTTTATTTATTTAAAGGAACAAAGAAAATGCCAATTTTCTCGTATCTTACGCCATTAACCTTGGTTATTCCAAGGGTGGTTCTTTACAGTCCACTTACATCTTATTAACTTACAATATTATTACACCTTGGTGTGATTAGGTCGTGATTGCAGTGAGTACTTAACATCAGGTGACCTTTTACAAAGGCAACAACCAATGATTGTTGGTTTGTCGATAGTCTTGTAAACATTGCAGTTGTATATATCGTATATAAACAGTTGCATATCGTTAACTGTATTAAAGGCAAGTTCACTTAACGCACTGCGCATATATTATTGTTAGAATACAATTATCATCACATTACACTGAAATGTGACTCACGTTCAATTTTAGTTCCACGGCGCAATATGTTCCTTGAAAGAAAGCACGCAGGATCAGACAAAGGGCTCGGTGAGTTCTCGTTTAAATATTTTCCTCGTGTCCGTTGGAAGTTCGCCAGCCCATCGAGACTAAATACCTTAACACTTCTTCAGTCGTCGAATCCGCTGAATATTAAATTATAATGGTCCGCACTCAGCCGCTGTCGCTATGGTTAACAGACAATAACATATAGGAAGAACACTCAGACTAATCAAATGTGTCCTTCGTTAGGTATAGGGGACTTAAATCCTTGTCATTGTGAGAGGAGACTCAACCCTGATTGGGTTACTAATATGTTGGAGACCAGGAAGAGAACAACTCAAACAACGGTGGTAAGGTCCTTCTATCCTGGCCGTCCAGCCTATATATATTCCCTAAAGGGGTGAAAGATGTCGATGGAGGTTCCTAAAACCACCGTCAATTGAAGATACAGCTATAAAAATGGCTCCAACTCGTTAAAATACAGACTTTTACAGACGCTCGTAAAGAATAATTTGTTTGCTTGTTTCTTGACTTTAGGATCTTTAAGTCTTGAGCTTCCAACCCGTTACAATAACGATCATGAAAATACGGCTCTTGTTAATGTCGAAACTGGCGAGCGGGTTTACGTTAATGTCGGTAGCATGTAACTGGAAAAAATTGATGACGCGCAATTGGTGTCAGGTCGTGAGAGTAACTGTTTTTAATGGTTTGTAATCAGCTGTTTATGTAGTGTGTGAAAAGTAACAAAGAAGGAAGTAGAAAAGTTTGAATAAAGAGATTTTAGGGGCATGAAAAGGGCTTAAAGGAATGGTGTTTTGTATCTGAAGGCTGTGTACTGTGGCATAGTCTTATAAAGACAATACTACATACTTCATGACAGAACTTCATGGCACTGTACTCCTTCTATAACTCGTTCTATAATATAAAGCACCAAACAGTGGCGTAGCTATGCTCGAGTAGATTCCAAACTTCATTTTTAGGTTTTAGGTCGTACTACTCATAAGATGATCGTCAAAAATCTTTCTCAGTAACAGCCACAATGACACAAGAAATTATCACGAAACAATATATAATTTCTTATTATCATAATATAATTATGCACCTGCAAAGTCCTCTATAAAATTTAGAAATTGTTGAATCGATTGAAGCTGTTGTCCACGGCCCACGGCTTCGGATACTTTTTTATTTTTTATTTTTTTCTGTAAAAGATATTTCTTTCTTCGCAGCTACAGGACGAGGTATTCCCCGAACAAACTACAATGATTCTTCCACTTTACGATTAAGCTTTTTGAACGACGTAATTTTCCGTTGTCGTTTCAATAGCACAGTGGTACTGTCCGTGTTTGTAATACTTGGATAATGATAATCGATAAACATTGCAATTATAATTTTATTACACTTACAGCTGACTCGTGAATATGTATGGTTTTATACTGCGTACCTACTTCATTGCTTGAAGTTCTATCAATTAGAACGGGCTTGAGACTTTGTGCAGACATTTTTTATGCACAAGGATTATTTCTTCAGGTTTCAAGATCATATCTTGTGCAGCTATCAGGTTGTTTCTTTAGAACTAAGATTCTTTACTTTTCTTTTATCTTTTTAAATGTTTCAAATCGAATCGAAATCGAAACATATTATAATCGTCACTAGGCTTAATATAAACACGAAATTAGTTTAAATCGTAGTGAAAGCGCTCGAACGATATCGGAATGTTGCATAACCGACTTTCACTTGTTTATCTCGATATCAGTGGCCTAGGCGGCACCGAATGTCGGGCGTAGGAGGTCAACACGCCACGATAACACCGCTAGTCCTTTAGGGGCACTGGTCATGCAACGTTTTAAAAGCTCAAAACGTCAAGACTTTGTTTATTCAAACACTAGGCTTTCCCGGCACACTTCGTTCTGCTAAACTTAAAAATTTCTACTATTTTCATCGCATTCTTTCAGATTTTGCATAAACCTTCCTTGGACTTATACGAACATATCAAAACTAGTATGAGCCAAATCGGTTCAGCCGTTCTCGAGTTTTAGCGATGCTAACGAACGGCGATTCATTTTTATTTATCAAACATATCGAAGCCGAAACAACACTTTTTAGGGTTTTTGTATTCTTTTTAGCCCTTTGTAGTCCACAGCTGGATATTGATCTCCCTTAATTGACGCCACTCCGCCAGGTCCTGTGCCTTTGAATCCAACAGTTTTCAGCTGTCATCTTCAGGTCATCAGTCCACCTGGTCGGAGGGCGGCCTGTACTCCTTCTGCTGAGACGTGGTCGCCATTCGAGTATCTTTCTTATCCACTTAGGTCACTTTAGGTCTAACTTAAAATATGGTTTCTATTTTATCATATATTTTTACATATTATTATGTATGAATATTGACGCACGTGTTGCTGGAATGAGTTTTGAAAGGCTCAAAAAATTAAGGCTTGCCGGGTCAGATCAGTAAATTATGAAATTATAAATAATAATATTATAATACTTGCGAAATAAAAGATACAAAAAAAAAATACAAAAAAATAACAATTCACGTGCAGATCCTTTGTCCTTTAACAATCCCTTAAACAATAGAAGTTCTCTGGAAAACAAAAAAGTAGTAAAAGAGACAAGAGGAATAACTTTAGAGCTTAGACAAGCAAGTTTTTGAAAGAAATATGTCGAAGAATCTTATTCTTACGAGTACCTACTTGTGTCATAAATGCGAAAGCTTGTGTTCATTCATGTTTGTTGATCATTCATTGCATGTTTGTGACTTTACTTCGGCTGAATAGATTTAGATGAAATTTGCTATGGCAGTTTACTGTCTCGATATTTACATAGGTATTACACTTTTGTGCAATCTCGATTATATATTACATAGTTTTTTTAATTCAAGGGCCCTGCCAAATATTTCGCTTTCCAAGGGCTTTTTGCCAAAAGCCTTGACAGCCGCTGAAAAACAAAAATCATTCGCGAAAATTCTACCGTTGATAGTTGACACAAATTACTGTCATTAGGAGTGTATTCACGGAGTCTGTTCGTACAATTTGGCTAACCGTTACTGTTACTTCGAATGTATATACATTGCACTATTTCGGTCAACCGGGCAAAGATGAATCAGCGTGACATGAGCTCAAGTGACGAGTGTGTGTTGTGTGTACCGTTACAGCCTTAGCAGCTGTATAAGGTACCGTAATGCGCCGTGTATAGGGTTGATACGACCCGGTCTGCAAATCATTCCTGAGACGTTGCAGGTTTGTCCTGAAATCTCCTCTCAGACTAAGGATCTGGGCCTTATCCCACCCTCGAAAAAGTTGCATGTATACGTTATGACAATGCCCACATTTGTCGCATGTCGGACGACACGCTATTTGAGTTTTAGTCACAAGGACAAGGCCTTCGTCCGTCAATTGCATGGTACTGGACTGTACATGCTTTTCATTAGAGATCTTCCAGGCATGGAGGTTTCTTAGCTAATGTTTGACCTCACCGTTAAATCAGGTGACAGATAATTGTATAAAATTCACATCACTTAGAAGTCTCGGGTGCCTGCCGGTGGGATTTATACCTCGACTTATAACCCGAATAAGCCATTGGGGTAGGTATAACCGTTGTTATAATTCGCATATCAATAAGCAAGATGGCAGCCCTACAGAAAGGCGACCCCAAAATATGTAACTGTAACTAACCTCAGCTGCAGTGAGAGCATACCATCACTGTAGACTATTGCTCCTGCATCGTACATTTCATTATCATCCTCCAGTGAAATCGCATAACACCAAGACACCAATAAGTTCTCTTGGAACTTTCACTTAGACCTCATTAGATAATAATAATAGATAATGATGAACAGCCGAACTCGCAACCAGCTTATATCATGTTCCATTTCGAACACTTAGTAGGTATTGTGTTAAACACGTAATAATTGAAGATGATTGATATGCAACACAAATTGACATTTATGGATATGGTACCTACGTAGATGTAAGTAAGTGCATTTAATCCTGTTTTTTCATAAGGATGGTCTGGAAATGAGAAACTATAACAGTTAATGTTGTTTTTAGCGTTTTAGTCTCAGATTTACACACAGATCAACTTTACTTCAATGAGTATACTAATGAAGCTAAATATACTCCACATTTTGTATTACAGCTGCTGCTGTGAGTGCTGGAGGTGATCTTTGTCGACTAACAACCTACTCTGGAGTAGCGACACTTTGTCTCTATTAAACAGTATTTTGTTATTGTATGATTAACATCGAATAGTCTACACGCTGAATTATTTCTCCTATTTGATACACAAAAATTTGGTATTTTAGGCAGGGTTCCAATATAATGAAAAACGTTATAAAATTTGTAAGTATTTTATTACATGTTTTGTTTTCGACGTCGAGATAAACACAAGTGATCGCTGTCTTTGCAACAACTGCATGTTATCTTGATTGAGTCATACGACGTGATGGATGAACTTCAGATGAATTGATTATCAATCTCACGGATTTGTACCTACGTGAGAAGATTTTGGCGGATACTGTAAGCACTTCGAGCTTTGTGCTAATTAATATACATATCAGGACGCCCGGACGGTCTGGACTGAACAAATTTCGTTCAATCAATATCGGCTGAATAATAAAGCTTAGGCACCAAAATAACGACGATAAGTAACGGTTTCGTGGAAAACACAGTTTCACGTAATCTAATCGAAAAGAACTCGCAAAACGTACCTTTTGGCAGTGCTGTTGCGAAGTAATTTTAGCCGTTGAACAAATATCCACCGCGAACGTAGCAAGCAAGAAAACTCCGGGCACTCACTGTACGTTGTACACTATACCGTAATTTGCGCAGAAGGGAAAAAGTCTTTAAAATTAACCGCACTAAATATAGCCGTCGCGAGCGATAACACGATTTGTTTTGTACAATTATCGGAGTGGTGGCAGCACGCAACCGGCGCGCTCGGCGTCCACACGCGAAATAAACAACAAATGGAGAAGCAAGAAACAACGCGCCGCGGTTTGCTTGTCAACAAACAAAGAGGGCTCGGTCGGCCGTGCGCAGGCGCAACGCCACCTCACACGCACACCACGATAGCGATGTGAATGAACACGTAAACATTCGAGTAGAGTTCGCTAGGCCACAAAATAGAGTGAATATTCAATACAGAAGTTGCATAGAGCGCGTTCGAACAACGCACACATAGACGTGGCTCACGGGTGCCAAATCTCAGAACGGTTGAGGACAATTTGAAGAAAAAACGTGAAATGTAGGTTTTTTAAAAAAAATTAGGTTTACTATTATCATGTCATGAGCAACACCAGAGAGGACGGTAACTCCATGTTATAAAGGTGTTAAAACTTACTTTGTGCCATTATAATAAAATTCTACGAACGTGGTAAAAGTGAGCCAGAAAAATGACTAGAGAATTGCTATAAATCCAGGAAATCTTGGCGGTGAAATCATGAACGATTTCTTCGGCTTGTATCAATAGCTAATGCCCAGGACAACGATTTCTATACATCAAGATGGAGAGTTAAGACCACAAAAATAGACACATTTGGAAACTCTTTTTGCTTTGTGGTTTTTATTTCTGGTGGCTTTTCGGCGTTTATTTTGGCGGAAATTTTGTACAGTTAAGTGAATTCTTGAAGAAGCTTGGTTTCTGTACTTTCTGTTTAGTCTTTACACTCTTTGAGCTAAGAATCGCGGATCTAGAGCGTTCCTTGTAAATAGGACTCGACGACTATAATAGACACATTTGCGTATTTTGATACCCAACTAATTATATCAAGGTAACTAACACACGCAAAACGTTTTGCGAAGTATTACGCGGAGCATAATATTTACATAGATAAGTAGTAAAAACTAATACACAGGTATTATATAGCCATAATATTGTTTATTTTTTTCCTATATATAGGTACTACTGAAGATTTTCAGAGCTATAGTTGTTTTTTTGGGTAAATTGATCTCTTTGTAAACTCGAATACCTATTGGGGATATAACCCAGTGGCTAAGGTATCTTGCTCGAGAGATCAGGATTCGAAAATCGCATTATACCAGCGTGATGTACTATGGTCTAAATCCTTATCATTGTGAGACATAAAGAGAAAATTGAAGTATTGTTTTATTCGCTGTTAAAATTGTTCGTTAATTTAAACCCGAACCCATAATGCTGTGTGGTCTACAAGACAAATTGCATATGGCGCATACTTTAACATAATAAATATTTCTCAGAATTTTCAAAATTAATCTAAAAGTGGAACGAGGTAACAGAAATGTGCCTATTGGTTAGTATTAAGTTCCGAATTAAGGGCAAGACATTTTATTTCGAAATGCTGGACGCCAGAAAACAATAGCACTCATTCACTGTATTGACCTTCGGAACCAAGACAATGCACTTTAAATGTATAAACATCGATGTGTAACGATTATTTAAACATTTTTCGGCCTTCTGCATAATGTTTCCTCATTATCGATTCCACCTAATAAATCGAGTCACCTAAAATTCGGTAGACTTAAGTTACAAATTAAGTATACGTAACACGCCACTTACTTAATCAAAATGCGCAGAATGTGAAATCTTATCATTGCCTCGATTCTTGATTAGAACGTGTCAACGTTTTAAAACAATAACAGAGGAGATACCAGAGGTGGTGACGTCATATCGTCTGCCATAAAAACCAATAACGAGTCTAGACTCTTCCAATACATTTTGTTGTGATGAATGTTACAGATTTGCATTTATTTATTCTATGAGATTTATACCAGACGACCTTGGGATATTTGATAAGAACTGAACAAAAGAATGGCAAAAGGATGTCAAGAAGACCGACCGAAGAAGACAGAGCCGTTCAGAAGAAGATTCAAGAGCCGTTCGTGGGCTGAGTGGCGTCGATTTTGGAGGCTAATGTCCAGCAATGGACTACGAAGGGTTGAAAGGAAGTAAGAAACAAAAGAAAGAACTAGGATGCGAAAGAACAAAGGGAATCGCACCAAACATCACACAGGTCATTCAATGTACCGGATACTTTTGTTTGGAAGTTTTGGCACAAATATTCGTACAGTGTTATTAACCGTGAACCTGAAATATCCGTCAAGTCCGGTCCAACGCGTAGGCGGAGTGCCACGACAGACACTGTACGCGAAAACATTCGTGAGCATCTTGCTATCTTGCCTCTTAAACGAAATTGTTTGTGAAATAGCATTACTGCTACGTCCGAGCAAATCGTGCGAAGATTATCAACGAAAACCGAAAACAGCTCGAAATATGCTTTATGTTATTGCTACCACTACTGAAAACGGTGGAATGCTTTATGTCGTTTATGTAACTGCTACTCTTATTGAAAACTATGAGTTGACGGTTACGATCGCTGGATTTTACCTTCCGAATCTCTCTCCACAGTTGGGGGAAGGCAACAGAAAAATTACTTCTTCTCTACTCTACTTCTTTTGCTGCTCACTGCGGTTGGTATGGACTCGGGCTGGTGACCAATCCGTGAGATATGTCTTTTGACTGCAAACACAGAAACATCTGTTCCATGCTGTACTTCTATCTTCGTAGAGATACCAACATCCTCGTGCAGTTTGATCTCTGGCTCTTACCCATTCAACTATTGACCTACTGACTGACTGTCCCCAATTTTACTTAAAATTTCCGATGTTTGTAGAAATGCTGAATAACAAACAGTATGGAGGTGTGCATTGAAATGGCTCTAAAGGATGAACATTCAATTTTGCCCCATCAATTCGTCCCACTAATGGGCCATGTAGACTAGTGGACATCGCGTTGATTTTGTCCCACTACCCTGGTGGCCCAAATTACAGCTTGAAAAGCGAGCGCGAATCGATCGACAAACAACCAAGGCAAGATATTTACGTTTGACATTACACGAAAGGTGAAATTACGCAGTATTATAGTACAGTCAGCGTCATATAGTTCGTGACACTCAGGGTACTCAAATATATAGACGCAACCAAAAAGTCGATAATATCGGTACAAACAAAGTTGTCTTATTGTTGTCAACAGTTTTGTCGCTCAAAAGGTCGACACACTTAAAATGTCATATAAATCGGTTCAGTCAAACTGCCATAAATATGGTTACAGTCATCCCGCCAATGGTATCTAAACATTCTAAGTGTTCAAAAATATGGAACACATTAGAAAAATAAACTTTACTGCTATAATATTTTAAATATTATTTTCCTCGTCAATTAGTATCAAACAATTTAAACCCAAAGTGAAAGCGATAGAAACTTCTGCTGTCCTTTTCATTTTAAGCACGACGTCATAGACTTCTCTTTTGTTTTGTATAGAATTTCAGAATTTCTTGCATAGCCATTTACGATATCTGGGGGCACGGCAGTAGTGAGGACTAAGTCGAGCAAAAAAAACCGGCACCGCCGTACCATCCTTTTCAGGCAATTTTCGATCCCCTATAGCTTCGTTGTCGACAAAACTAGAAGCTTGAATTTTCAGTACGGACGATATATCTCAAGATATGTTAAAAAATATGCAATAAACAGTTACAGCTTAATAGACTGATGTTAATCTCAATGATAATGAATATGAGTTATTAGGTATATTTCGTATTTAATTTTACTTGTGTACCTAACTGGAAAGAACACATTCCGTATTAACGATAAACTGAGCAGTTCTGATAAAGTTCCTTTCAAACGCAACAAAAGACTGACCCCTTATTCATATAAAGCCAAATCGCATCATAAACCTATTTTCTATTTCAATGTTCTTTCACTGCACTGTCTCTTTCTTTCTTGGTGCTATCAACGTTTGAAAGAAAATGGCAAATCAATGTAATGGCTAAAATAGGTTTAATAAGCGATTTTTGTTTTTATGAATAAGGGGATAAGAATCTCAGAGGGTGTAAATAAAAAAAGTTTTGGTTCAACTATCCTTATTTTTAATATATAATTCGATGTTTAGTGGTGTCATCAATGCGACATGTAGCCATATTTAAGCATTAAGTATGAAATTGCTTCAATAGAAATTACGTAGGTAGTCAAGATTTCCAGCTTTCTATAATATTGCACTTGACATTGATACGACTGATGGTTATTTGACATGCACTGACAGATAATAGAATTACATTCAAACACTAGATTGCGTAATGAGTAATGAGGTTTTAATGCTAGCTTATTTTTCTAATGTGTTCCATATTTTTGAACACTTAGAATGTTTAGATACCATTGGCGGGATGACTGTAACCATATTTATGGCAGTTTGACTGAACCGATTTATATGACATTTTAAGTGTGTCGACCTTTTGAGCGACAAAACTGTTGACAACAATAAGACAACTTTGTTTGTACCGATATTATCGACTTTTTGGTTGCGTCTATATATTTGAGTACCCTGAGTGTCACGAACTATATGACGCTGACTGTACACTCGTCACGCGATAGTTAATTTAGTATCGACAAGTGACCACCGGTAGTCGATGAAATTAACTAAAAAAAAGAGAACTCGAAATACTTCAAAGACTTTCGTCCTATGTAGCGCAATGGGTAACTGTTCAGTGTGCGTAGTGCGAGTTGCACAAAATTGTTCGAGTAACTTCACCGTCGCGTTAATCGACTATACGCTAAGCGCCAATTCCGTTTGTCATCTTAGCCACAAGATGGCGCTGCTTCAATCCCATAGAAATCGACGTATTCGCGCTCGATACGTTCAAGCGAAAATGTTTTGTCAAAACTCGCACTCAGCACACAGTACGGTGGATTTATAATCGACAATATTGACGACCTGAGTGGCGCAGTGGTTAAGACATCGATGCGCTGCGCGTAAGGTCCTGGGTTCGATTCCGAGCAGAGCAGAGATATAGCAAGCAAGAGCAGGGATTTAGTAGCAAGCAAGAATTATTTCTACTACCTCAGCCTAGTAATCACGTAACATCAAATGACTTGCACGCCAGTTTGTTATTTTAATATTTTAAAAACAAAAGTTGGTTAAGTAAACAAATACACTCCGATTAGTTAGAAGTTTACGGGTCGTTGCAATGTCGAACAGCCGTCGAGAATCGCCATTGTTTCGTACAGTCGGATTCATAAAGATCATGCCTAAAGTAATTTGGTTGCTGTAGGTCTATATGTATAATTATTCAGATAAAACGAAAAACATCTCCAATATACTAGTTCCATTTGCCTTTGAAGACATTATTGTTATTTGAAAGCTGTAAATGCTCAGATAAAAGATATCTTTTATCGCCAATATTCTGATCATTTCGCTCATATTATTATCACTGAACATTGTTTTTACCACAAATATAAATCTAAATAGATCACACAAATGTAAGTACTTCCAGTATCAAAATAATTCGAAAGTTTTTGGAATGCACAACCACCGTCGTCTTAGTCTTCTTAACACAAGTCATTGGATTTATTATTCCTCCAATCTAATAACTCGAAAAGAATCGATTTGTTTCATCATGATATGACGTCACTCAAATGCTGAAACCCATCACTGAAACGTTTTTGTTCTGTCTCAGTAGGTAGTTAAAATGCGGCGTGCTTGGTTTTTCTTTCTGATAACTTCATACGTCTAATTTGCGATAACTATTTATAACTATATCTGTGGTTTTTCCATTCTGCATCTTTGTAACGGCGACTGTACATCATTCCCGCCCCACGTGGCACAGATAAGGCGTGTATACTGCGCAGTGCAAGCGCCAGTGTAAATATTATGAATACGCGCTAAATACGCGGTAAGGGCGGGCGTCGCGTCACGTCTACACCGTGTTATTCGTGTCTATGTTCGTGATCGAGCTCGCGGACGACGCACCTCGATGAGGCAAGGATTCATCCAATTAGCGTGATTTGAACCTATGGATTTATTTAATTTAACACTGGGCAATTATCGCTTTAAGGTCCGTTCAAACCTAAGCGGTTTTCGCTGACCGCTGTGAGTCCAAGTGACCGATTAAAATATTTTTTTTTCATACATTTTGCTTAACTTATGAGAAATATATTGCATTAGGGGTTTTTTTGGTAGAAATTTATAATGTTTGGCATAATTACAGCTTTTTTTTCTTATTAAATTTGCATTTCAATATCTAAATGTTATACTTTTGTTATTTAGTTTAGGCAACACAATCGGGCTGTAAAAAACTGCGTCAAGAGTAGCTTCTCTTTGACATTAAGAATAATACAACGAAATTACACAATTTCGTTTAGTTCTGCAATATCCGTTCAATATTGTAAAAATTAGGCGCTACCTAGTGTAGTTGTCAAGTGTACGCAATGCCACAATTCCAATGTCGATCGGTCGGAATTGACTTCAAGAGTAACCCCACTGATACTAGATACCTACCTAGAAATCGAGCCCAAATGCACCGATATAGTAGCCAGTCTATTTATAAGTTCAATGTTAAGTCATTGCCTACATAATGTTAAGTAAAACAAGAAAAAGCCTATAACTGAGTGCAAACTAATCTCGATACAGAATAAGCGCGTCGGACAAAAACTCGCTAACTAAAATTGAACAAGTTTTTGCTGTACCTTAATACAATTTGTTTCGCCTGCTACTGCGGTGCTCAAATTTTAGGCCTTTTTTCAAGTAAAATAAAATCAAATCTTTTTTTTTTTGTTAAGTTTCATATTTATGTCAATTAGGTACAGATTTCGTAAGTACAATAAATTTAATGTAACTTTCTGTAAAAGTGAAGGAAATATTATTTAAAGGCATGTGAAGTCCGTAATCCCGCACTGGACAAACGTGGTGGTGCAAGGACATCCTTTTTATTTTTAGAGGAGACCCAACCATGCCGAGGGCCACTAGCGGGTTGTAGACAGACAAGAAAGTAACAATATTTTTTCCTTTTCAAATATTAAAGTTGACGGTCGTTAATAGTCGGAAAATTAATAAGTAAAATGTGGGACACTCCCCATTGATGCCGAGAGGTCCCGGTGAGATGAGCTTGGACTGTATAAATAAATAAGCCGGTTCTGCGCCGAATAACTTAATATGGAAGCCAATACAGTGAATGCTAAGCACACGAGAACGGTGGCCCGTACAGATGGCGAGTGTCTCCCCGCTGCCGCTGCCGGCACCACGCCGCGCCGCCGTCGTCCTCCGCGCCGCGCGCCCCGTCAACTGTTTCCGAAGCGGGGTCCGTACAAAAATATTACGAAGATTGACAACCACTGCCATGTTGGAACCGCCCAGCAGACAATGGACAAGAAACCTGCATGGACGACGCGGCCTTGAATTTATGTAATATTATTATTATGTATTTTATTATGTTCAGGCCAGTGGCAATCACAGACAGCTGTCCCCTATTATGTATTGAGTTGCAAGTTATATTATCATAATATTTATAATAGTTTGTCTTATTAATATTATTCTGTGGCTGACTATACTGCCCTCCCCGTTAGGGAGGGAGATCTATGCCCAACGGTGGTACATAAAAGTGTTTGAGCCAATATTATAAAAGTAAAAGTTAGAATAAGATGACCATAGAAAACAGACTAGGGTGACCATGACCCATGTAGACTGATGACCTGAAGAAAACAGTTGGAAACCGTCGGATACAAAAGACCCAGTACCGGGAGGAACTAAATAGAAAAAGAACAAGAAAAAAGATGGCTGGAATTTACTTACATATATTAAAAATGGTCTCCGGACCACATTACGCGAATGACATCGCGGGTAATAACTACTTACCTAGTTGATTAAATTCACCTACGCTTTGTTGACTTTTAAGAACTCTAATTTCAATATAAATGAAGTTTAAAACTGCGTCATACTCGTAGGTTAGGACCTTGCCCATTTCCCATGAATCACCAGAGCTGAGTGAAGTCAGTAGAACAAAATAAGTTTTCCCGAAAATGAATAATCTATATTATTACCGCCTTCGTCAAAACGACTTCGGTGAAAATTCTATGTTACAAGATATAATAGGATAGGGAAACTAAAGCGATAACACATTATAAGATTCGATACTGCTATGAAAACTAAAAATGAAAATTCTTTCTTTGACATTAATTCCACGGTTTCCAAAAAATATACAAACTCCTCCGCGATACCGCGCCAATGGTAACATCAGATAGAGCAGTATGAAAACGCAGTCAAAGTGAAACAAGCTAATTACACTCCAAATCAATGAATCTGGAAATACCTAGGGTCTACTAGGGTTGTCACTTTACAATACTCGTAAATGTCTACCGAAAAAGCACGCTTGGATATGGATAAGGATATTGTAGAATCTACGTTCAGCCTCAAATGGAGAAGCGTTGCTACACAAAAGGGATACAATGGAAGTCTCTATGAACCATATCCGAGTTTCGGTTAAAAGCAAGAGAAATGAAGGACATTCTCTTCTTACGAATATTATGGCAAAATACGAGGACTGTAATTGATGAAACAACGGGATTCCAATATTTGTAGCATATAAAAAACAATTGATTGGTTGATTTATGTACCGTCTGACTGGTCTTGTGAGAAGGACGTAAGGTGAAAAAAGCGTGTTTTACTCTTTATACCGACCTGGCAGCCCTAGCCAACAAACAAACATTACTGTCACGAGTAGTCTCGTATTACCGTAATGAAAAGTTGATTGCGGTATAAACACATTAATACTCCGATGACATGTTCCCTGTATTTGTGGGGGTGATTTCCGCGTCATGTCACGTCATGTCACGTATGTATGTGTTTGTGATTTCCGGGAAAGCTAAAGTGAGCGACGCGACGGGGATATTAAAATAACAAAAACAACCTCAGAAATTATAGACAGCTGAAAAACACGTATTTGGTTTCACTTGGCAGAACTTTACACGCCTTTAGCTTCCTATACGTACTCGTATGTCATAAGCGGTGATAAGTAAGCGGTGATAGCCCAGTGGCTTAGAATTCGACCTCGAATCGAGGGGTCCGGGTTCGAATCCCAGTGGCACGCACCAATGACTTTGTAAAAAAGTTATGTGCGCTTTATAAAAATTAAATATCAGCTGCTGTTACGGTGAAGGAAAACATCGTGAGGAAACCTGCATGCCTGAGAGTTCAGAAAAAAAAAGTTCTCAAAGGCATGTGAAGTCCACCAACCCGCACTAGGCCAGCGTGGTGGACTAAGGCCTACATCCTTCTCATTGTGAGAGGAGACCCAACCCTGTAGTGGGTCATTAATGGGTTACTGACGTATGTCAACATCATCATAATTTCAGCTTATCGTAGACCACTGCTGGACATGTCTAATCGACGCCACTCCGCCAGATCCTGTGCCCTGTGATTCTAAGGGTTACCGTTGTTTTCTTGAGGTCATCAGTCTATCTGGTCAGAGGGTGGCCCGTTCTGCTGAGACGTGGTCGCCATTCAATGACAACGTCTGCCATTGTCACTTTAGCATAAAAACTAACCGATACGAATACTTGAAAACTGGCAAAGTTGCCACAGAACAACCAGCTCTAAATAATTATGACTAATTCATTGTTATTATATTTTAAACAACGCTAGTTAGCGAACGTTGGGAAACTTTGAGTCAACATTTTGTAACTGCCCGTTTGAGTTCGTAACTTTGCAAGTTTAGAACTGTTACGTAGCTTACCGCCAGACACGTGTTTAGTTATATGGTCTGTTATGTATCATAATGTTTCAATGTTTCATGATATTATTCAGTAGAGATGCTTCTCAGCTTACTAAATGTTATCTACCAAATATATTATCACCTAGTGTACCAAAAATATACCAAGTACCTGAAATGTCAAATAAACGAATCAGAGATTTTTCAAATTTCCCATTAGATAATGATGAGTTTTATAGGATTTCAAAAATGCGCGTTAGATGTTCATGAAAATATTACTTAGTAGAGATGACACTCTCTTCCAGGCAATGTTACATACAATACTATGTTTCTGCTGCTAGTCATAAGTTTCCTTAATAAACCTGTTTTAAAAAAAAGCAACCTTTGAGAAAATTTCAAGAAATACACGTGCTTTGGACGATGAGTTTTCAATACGCCCAAGTCATGTTCAGAACTACGTCAGTTAGTGAACGTTGGAAAACATTGAATACATAATATACGTCTAACATTTATACCTTGAGACAATACCTTTGCAAACTCAGAACTGTTACGTAACTTACCGGCAGACACGTGTTTAGATAAATGGTCCATTAAAGTTAGGTAAATAATGTTTCATGCAAAACAATGTTTGATAGAGAAATGCCTACACAGCGTGTGGGAACATCATCAACACCTACTGTGCAATTTACCGGGTTTTACATAAGAGCCCTAGAGCCCTTGGTCCTTTTTTATCCCCAATTTCATTACTTTGGTGGTTGAATTTTGAAAAATCAGCACCTAGCTTTCCCCTTTCACCTCTTAAAATTTAGTGTTTTTTGTTTTTATGTATATTGTATACATAAAAAGTATATTGGTATACATTGAGCTATGAGTCGGTACTCAAGGACTACTCCTAGCTCAAAGAGTACTAAGTCTTTAAGTCTTCCGGTTTGTTATCACTTGCTTGCAAGCACTTCGATAGACGAGTTATAAGCACTTCGATAGACAATGCATTAATTGCTACTTAATAATCAAGGATACTCGGAACTATTTATAACTGTACCGCGTGGGATTATCAATACATAAGTGGACGGTTTTTTTTATGAATGCAACATTGAAGTACCATACTTTTTACACTGATTAAATAGGGGTAACCAAGCAAGCAAGAAACAAGCAAGTTTTAGTCGGTTGTAGGTTCTAAAATGAGAGACATTTTAGAACCAACAATTATTCTTATTATTCAGAATCAGATTAAAAGTCCTGCATAGTAGGTAGGGCAGCAAAAGTAGGGCAGAACGGTGACTGCAAACCAGCTAATATATACTCTTATACCAATAAAATACTTTTGTATAACTAGATGGAGTAAAAGTGGAGAAAAAGTACAAGTGGGTGCAACTTTAACTTTTCAAAAATAAAAATGAGGTCCAAGCGTTTTACAGACACACCATAACAAGAAAATTACCTTGGGAAATGTAAGTAGTATTAGTATAAGTAGTATTTTTTAATTATGTATCACTTAGAATTGTCATGACAACAGTTCCCAACAAAATAAAAGTAACCTAAAAAATAAGTGTTCCCTAATTTTAGGTGTCCCATTTATGATATCCTGACCTCCATCTTGACCGTCCATCTTGATATATTACAAAAGTCATTGGTTAAACCACAATACATAATATAACTAGTCGAGCGAACGTCTCAGATAGGATCAAATACTTACAAGGAAGGCAGCGATAGAAGGAAAGTGAAATTTCTCGACAACTTTCTCCGACGCTTCCGGGGCGAAGGTCGGAGGCGTACGGAAACGCGGCCAAAAGAAATCGAATCTGGGCTCGCAGATGACGGGAGATAGAAGTTAAATAAATAAGGTAGAAAATGCCCTGATCTGCTTGCCGCTTTTTTGCTCGACTTGGCGGGGCCACGGCAGTGCACGGTAGAAAGTAGATACTGGGATTCCCTGTGTCGTGGGTGCCATCATGCCATGTAAACACAAAAGGCAAGATCACAACATAACTAGATCAAAAACAGAAATTCAAATCCATCAATCAAATCTCTGCTGCAGAGCAGAGATTTGATTGATGGATTATGTGGTATTGAACCCAGGACCCTCCGTGCAGTGCACCGGTGTCCTAACCAGTGCCACTTAGACCATCTTTGCATGGAGTTATGTAGGTATGCATAAACCCTGCGAATTGGTAATGCGCTGGAACCTTGCCAATTAACGTAATTGTTTCATAATCGAAAACAGAAAATAAATTGGTTGCTATTAGGTGTTGTGATACGAAAAATAGAAAATAAGAAAGCCATAAAAAACGTTGATATACACACATATTCTAAAATAACATTTGCTCAAATCAAAATTTGCGCAAAGTTGAAATAACACAATTACTAGTCACCCCGCCCACGCTCTGCAAGAGAGCTTGATAAACTTATTTTTCAAGATGTGAACCGAAATAGGAGGGATGAAGAGGTACACTATGCATACAAATTGATGTTTTTATAAGATGAATAAAGAAGGCCGGACAAGTTCGAGTCGGATTCATGCAAAAAGGATCCCGCAAAACTTTGTGTAGGCATTTCTTCTAAGCACAATAATTATGTCTGTAACTCGTAGTGAACTAGTGACCCACTGCAGTGTCGGATCTCCTCTCACAATGAGAGGGATGTAGGTACAAAAATATTCTTCACTTAATATTTAATTAGCCCAAAAAATAATAATCGTTATCGAAAATGCGTACAGAAAGGATTATTATTTAAAAGACACCCACGTTAAACTTCAAACAAGAAGCCTCAACAAATACGTTATTTTTCCCGTTCTATTTACTTCCGTTTTCTACGGTTGGCATTCTTGGACCCTAGACACAACAGATTAATAGACAAACTAGGCTAGGTCGAGTGGCACAAAGCGCCTGGCACTGGTATCGGTCACTAACGGACCGTTATTGTGGCCACTTGACCCAGTTCCATATTGAGGATCTGCTGCGAACGTGACTGGCTGTCCGGTTCAAAACAAACCAGCGAACTGTAGAATTGTTTGTGGTTGTAACCCTTTTATTGCCCACTGTTCGGCACGGGTCTTTCTCTACAAGAGGGGGAGGCGTGGAACATACTCCACCATGCTTCTCCAATGGGGATTGGTTAGTGGCCAACCCGTGTCGGATGTTTTCAAACCGCCTATATGGCCTCCGACAAGGTTTAACGACTGTTTATCGAATCGATAACAACCGGGACCGACGGTTGTTATCGATTCGAACGTGCCCTCAGAAGCACGGAAATGCGCATGTAATTCGCGTCTAGCGGTCAGGGTATACGAGTATGTCTCCAATTAAAAAAAAAAGTAAGCAACCATGTGATTAAAGCGACCAAAAATTTCTCTACTAAAACCGGATAAAAATAATTTCTAGGATAGGGACCGCTTTTAATTTTTAATCCATTCTGTAATTTGTAAGATAATTTAAAAGATGGCCTGATTACTGGCACGACACGAACTGCTAACAAATGCACAAAAGTTCCAGATAAATTTGGAATAGGTTTTGTAAAGGAATTTTAAGTAAAGACGATGTTGACGAATTCTTGACGACTTCTTTAAACAAATTGGATTTATAAATCTGGAATGATTTAAAAATATCAAAAGCGAACTTACAAACAACAAATAAAAAAACATTAAACCTACAGAAGTTTCATTTAAGAAGATTTTAAATTGATTTTGTGCGTTTCTTTGATAAGGTACCCCTTTGTTTTGATGAATAAAGAAAATACAAATGAGTATTTGAAATTCCTGATATTCCGCTGCACAATCAGAAACACTGGAGACTTTGTTTCCAATCCACTCCAGTTGTTCTCCATCCAATAAAATCATTCCTCAACTAATCTCCATTAGATATCCCTTGACACGTTCTATCTGCTAGAAATAGAACCATTGTATTTTTACCTTTAATAAAACTTCTACACAATAAACAAACGAAGTCTAATTAAAATAATAATACATAAGCTTCTTTTCTCCTCTTAAAATTGATTGTATGGCAAAGTTTTCCAATGAAACTTGTTCGATATACACATCTGGACGCACATTAAACTTGCATGAACCGTTTTCGGCAAAGAGTTACTTTACAGCTACTAAACCAATTATACGAGGTGACCAGAATTAAGATGTTCACCTTACTGCTAATAGTGATAGCTTAAGTGGTAAGGAACTAGAATCATTAAGGCTTAAATCCCAATGGCACGCACCATCGCACCAATGACTTTTTTTGTTAAGTGCATACAATATAAGTGCCATCTGTTGTAACGGTGAAAGTAAACATTCTAAGGAAATAGCCTGAGAGTTCTCCATGTCAAGTCCACCAACCTGTACAAGGCCAGCGCGGTGGATGAAAGCCTTAATGTGAGAGGAGATCCGGCACTGTACTCGTAGTGTGTCACCAATAGATTGCAAGCAGGTAGGATTTTTATCCGTGACAATTCCTAAAGTTTGCACCGTCAAGATTTGATTTAAACCAAGACACATCCAGCACCTAAATCAATCATTGATCTGATAAATATAAAAAATCAAAAGAAAATAAAAAGAATTGATGAACTAATTTGTAGGAGGGGGTTTCCCTCAAGGTCATACATTGTTTCCCTGAAGGACTAACAATGATTGCTTCTAATTTAAGATTCAATCAACCATCCCTTTCCAATCAAAACATTAAACACTGCAACATGCTTGTTTTACGGCAGGATTTTATCGTCGAAGTATAGAAGTAATATCTGCAATTGCGTAATAGTTGCAGACTTTTATTATAACGCAATAGAACAAAAATCGCGGCATAGATCTCAATACACGCAAACTAAAGTCGCAACGTGGGCTGGTTTCATCTTTCGGGGGTCTGTGTTATGTAGTGAGCATGAACTCTATCATCGAAATATTCGTAAGTAATGGTAAATGTCGGTCAGTATGTCATATGTGTGAGTGTCAGTCTGTCTGACTCTGACATCTTCCCATACTAATGGCACATAGTTAACGAACAATACGAATATTTTGATTATAGTGTTCATGCTCGAAGCATTGATAACTTAATAACTGATAACGACAATAGGTTACTCAAATACTTCTTGGAAATACACATGATATACATATCTTCCGACTGAAAAACGACTTGAAAAATACTATGGAAAACTGTCAGATTTATGGCAAAGCACCGAGACGCATGACGTCAAAAACAGCAGCAAACCTAACCAGCAGTGATTTAACCAGGCTTGATTTTAAGAAAATAACCCACTTATAACACTGAAGAACAACCCTAAACCCATGATAAATGGAAGATTGTAAGGCTTATAATAGAGCTTGTTACCGAGGATTTATGGTCTATTCAAGTGGTTCCTGAGAAACAGACTCTTGAAACGTTCGTTCAAACGTTCAAGCTTAAAGTTTGAATTGATGTCGGGTATTACATACGAAGCAGCACTGAATTTTATTACGGTAGCCGGATAAGCAATCCCAATAAATATCAGCATGAATTTATGGAACTTCATCTTAGATTTCTCAATGTTTGTGCACGATGTTCAATGTTTTATTGTTGGTTGGTTGTTGTTGGACTGTTTAAAGTAATGAAGAAACTTCGGCTGCAAGTTTGTGGCAGAAATTGTTTTTTTATTGTATTGTGCTACTGTCCTTTTGGTTTGGCAACGGCAACCTTAGATCCAGAACTATGGAACTAGGTGGTCAGATCAAACCCAAACAACTTTTAATTAAGTGGAGTCTGAACATTAAAAAAGTTTTAAAAAGCTTACTAGAAGGATCATTGAAGCCAAAAACTTATATTAGAATAGTATCTGTTTCCTAATTAAACATAGGCACTCATGACTGACGTTTACTATTGTCAGATTAAAAAGTCGTTACGATAAGAAGTTTACAAATAAAAGGCTCAGAAGGAGTTATCTCTGATTCACTTAACTCAGGAGTTGATCATTAAGAACTCCAGCCTGGGCCCTCGACGGGACATAATGTGGCGTAATGGGGTAGTGGTTTATCGTGGGTCGCTTATTTATTTAATGTCTTGTACAGGTCTGTAATGGACAGTAAAATCGATCGCGCTGACGTCACGTCAATCTACTCGTAGAAAGGACGATCGAATCCACGATAGCAGCGTTAACGATGGTATCGAATGCATGTGCGGATTGTGGAACATTTTAAACGGGCATTTTTAAATGGTATGAAGTGGGTTTTTGTTTATTCTATGGTTTTAACCGATTGTTGACCGAGGCCAATCGCTACGCTTACTTTTCGATTTGACATTTGATTTGATTGGGGGACGGAGGTATCCCAATGGTTCTACCATCCAGTAAAAATACTTATATGGGAATTTTAGGTAGACTCTACAACTCATCTACTTCTGCCTTCTATTTACTCTTAGTTTCACCACATTTTGGCTTAACTTTTAAAACATTTAGCCCATGCTTTGATATACTTTTAAAGACACTCTTATCTAATTGAAAGGTAAAATGATCTCCAATCAACATCATAACTATAATACCTGTTAGTAAATCGATAGATGCACGGATGGACAATCCATTTAGCAAAGCCGGATATTATAGTTGACCACCGGCTGAATGAAGTGCTGACCTGATAAAATTCGAACTGACGATCTGTATGTTTTATATTTGCAGATGGTATTTTCTGTTTATCATTGTATTTATCATGACATTTATTGCCATACTGATACTTAACGCCGCCATCATAACTCGCCATGAAACAAGTAAGTAAAAATTCAAGGAATTAGTAGGTAATCAAGCGGGAAAGATGGATCTCAGTATTCTCAGTCCTCTAAAATAGAAATGAATTAGGCTACTTTTAGCCTCGTCTGAGGTTGAATTTATCGTATCCTGGGTACAAAATAGCTTGGTCCTCTTACTTGACTTGCTTCGTTTAATGGGTGTTTTATTCCTTAGCTAAGTATACTTATGACACGTTTAGATGTTATATTCCTTAGCTAAGTATACTTATGACACGTTTTTTACAGATGTGGGCATAGATTACTACTTTGAGAAGAAAATAAATGTTTAGAAAAGCCGCAAACAAAGCTCAAAAAAATTACAATTTTCCCAATTCCATTTAAAACGTAATTGTCTAAACGTTAAGTGATATTACCCTACCGTCCACTTAGAAATGCGTTAGTCTAGCCTTGAGGTCCTACAGCTCCCTAGAGAGGAATAAGATTACCTAGCGACACTAAAGTATGTACTTAGCTAGAAAAGGACAATTAAGTAACAAGTACTAGTACTTAGAGGGCTTTTTGTAGAAGTTAAAACCCAGCAGATCAATATTTTTATCAAAAGGCGGTTAATAATATGAGGCGATTTTTCCTATTTACGCTTTTTCCTATTAATTTAATTTTAATAATATGTTACTTACTGCAGCCGATAGAAAAAACAGTCAGAGATTGAAAATAAGAATCGCCAAGATCTAAAAAAGATTTCAAAACTTAAAACAATTTTTTAATGAGTTTGTCTACCTCAGTGTCTCAAAGTTACAAAAAAAATATAGTGAGATATTAAAAAGTTATAAAGTTCGATTCCTCCGAGGTCAAAGTTCGTAAGCTCGACACTCGCGCGACTGTCGTTCAACTTTCATAGTTCTCGGTGCATACAAAGGACCTTAATCAAATAACGACCAAACTTAATGCATTTAAAACAATGTTTTAATTTCAAATAACAAACGGACATAAATAAATTAAAAATAAAAACTAAAGAACGTGCGACATTTTATTAGAAATACAATTAACATAAGAATTAATATAGAGAATGTTGCACCACATTTTATTTCTTAGATACCTACTTAAAACTTAAGTAAGACTAAAGCAACGACTTAAGCAAGAAGAGCTGGAAATGATTAGAATTTAGCAACAATCAAAAACCCAAAGAAGTTTTCTTTTCAATTTAATAGCGGAAATTGCAACAATTTAACAAAATACCAACCAAATCTTAATTACCAAGGAAGTATAAAAGCAAAGGATTTTCAATGTATAGCTTCCGATACGTGCTAAACTTGGTTCAAAAGATTTATTTTTGTCTAAATTGGACGTCACGTCCCATAAAAATACAAGGATTAGCGGAAGTTGCAACAATTTAACAAATCTGCAACCAAATTGTAAATACACTAAACAAGGAAGCATAAAAGAGCAGGGTCTCAAATATACAAAGCTTCAGACGCGCACTAAACAGTGGTTCAAAAGAGCTCCAATATAATAATATGTTTGTCCAAATTCGACGTCATGTCTTTTCAAAACGTTTGTGGGGTTGCAACAATATCAATAACAAATCGTAAATACCAACGAAGGATAGAAGTGCGGGGATCTCAAACGTAAAGCTTCAGATTGGTTTCGAGTTCTAATTTATTTTTCATCAATCACGTACCTTACAAACCACAGAGGGCCGGCGAATCGCAACTATCCAACGAAGCAACCAAGGATGTATAGCGGAGGAACTCAGGCACAAACTCAAATACAAAGTTTCGGATCAGTCGCGTATGGGGTTCGGAAGAGCGCGCGAGGCGGCGCGGCGACCGCGGTCCCGGCGAGCGCCGAACTGACTGCAGCCTGCAGCTTGCAGTGGACCTGCCTCAGACTAGACCTGCATATAAACAGTATACAGCGAGCAGACGGTTTAGTATATACGTCTGTCTAAATACAAACTTTATAAATTTAAGCGGTAATAACGTTGGATATAAGGTGTGACACGCAAGTTATTGTAAAATGTTAAAAGTTCGGAGATATGGTAAGACAGACCGAAGATAAGGTGCTAGTTAGCATTATTTTACAGGTGAACTGTGTAGAATCGCTTTGAGTTTGTGTGTGAAAAATTCGTTCGTTTTCTATGTTTACATCAACAAGCATATTTATAAAAGCAGAGACGTATTGATAACCTCCTTTTTTGAAGTCGGTATCTAATAAAACTATCAGAGGTGCATCGCAGACACATAAAAACTGCTATAACATTACATAGCCGTGAAGATTCATTATGTCCGCTGAGGTTGTACGATAAATGGCGTAAACTTACACTTTTATGGCGGTACTGCAGCCAATTTCTCTAGACAAACGAGAGGGTCGTATTGCCGATGTCAATGACAGTCCCTTGACAAGGAGCCTCAAGAAACATAATAACATAGAAAGATTATACAAAGTAGGTATACAGGCACTAAGATCCTGCAATAATAGACAATGGTAAGCTAAGACAAGAAACCGTTGGATTTACAGGGCCCACGACCGGGCAGAGTGACGTCGACTGTGGGAGGCCTGTGGTACTAACCACGTCGCTTAAAAGAAGGAAATGAAGCCTCACGAAGCATCACAATAAAACCATTATGGTCATCTCACACTGAATCATGTCTTCGCATGACGATGCAAGACAAAGCGATGTCAATGTCCCGCTGAGCGATGACCGGCGGAAATGCAGCCGCCTTCCGACCGGGGGGACCTTTGGGGGGACATCGCTAACAGACTGGCTGGGTTGCTTGTGTTAATCGAATTTTAAATGTAGTGGTAAAAGTTACCGTATAAATTTGCAGTGCCTTTACCAACTAGAATAAGTAGTGCGTACAATAGTCGGTTGGCCAGTTGGATCAGTTACCTACGGCCGCCCTTATAACCCGCCGTTTTGCGTTTCGGCAGTTGTCAGAAAAGAAATGGAGGTGACTTTAATTGTCATCGTAAGTAGCAGCTACACCAACGCACTAATGCTTGAATTTAGACGTTGAAATTGGAATTTCTTCTCCATAGGGTGCAGTGACATCATATTAGTTTCACATTCCTTTACAATAAAGGTTGCTGTTCCTTCAATTGATAAATCTTATATCACAATGAATCACATCGTCTCCATATGGGAACGTGGGTGCGTCGCAGATGACGATGCAAGGCAATGCGGTGTCAATGTGCCGCCGCCGTTGAGCGATGACCGGCGGAAATGCAGCCGCCTTCGCCGCCGATCGGGGGGACGTTTGGGGAGACATCGCTTACAAATAGAGGGCTGGGTGAGTTTGAATGGTTTGAATTATATGACCGGGAAGATAAGCCTAAATATTCAATTTCCACACTAACTCTCAGTAGAAGAATTACAATTTTCTTTACCACCTTAAATTTCTTTATTCTGCCTATTATTTTTTTGTGAAAGTTGCTTAAAATATTTTAGGGTGATCGGTGATGATTCAGACCTAATCAAAGCCGGCTAATCCGAATATTATACGTGAGTAAGATGGTAAATTTTTTAAACTACTTTTTTTGCTAAACTAAACTGTTTAGTCGTAGTTACAATTATTGCTAGGTAAGTATAATATGTATAATTAGGTCATAGGTATCAGTCTTATAATTTCATTTTTGGCGCTAATGGAACTAACACAAATAAACATATTCTAGTTCAAACTGATACACTTAAAATGAGTAAAACTAATACATACATATGCATGCAGGCACGCGAAAACATTAACCTGGAACAAAGGAATATAGATTAGAAATATACATGAATTAAAAAGTTTGTACGATACAAAAATAGCAAAGCGTTCGGCGGTCATCTCATGTCAAGTGATTCTACAGAACCCCAAATAGAAACTAAATACTATCCGATTATCTGAAGTAGCAACACAATCGGGCAGTATTGAGGTTTTGTTTGAGGTCTGTTCTGGGCCTCTCTGAATATCTTTAGACCTAACTCAAACTCACTACAAGATGTTTATTCCATAGCGGATTAGAAAGGGTTATCAGCTAAGAAGAATATGATAGATCCCTACTTTAAGGAAGCGAAAACATAACCGAAGTAACACAATCAAAACCACGTTTTCCAACAAAACCGACCGTCCAAATACAACCTTGAATTATTAAAACCGACACTTAACTACAATTGTAAGCGTGTTACTATGTGCACAAAGGTTGCCCTGACACCGATATAGAATAACCCAAAGCGTGAATGTCGGTCTGTGTACCAACAGATGTAACACTAGAATCCACACTTGATCACACACGGCTTACCGTTTTTCGATAAACCTTGAAACAGATTAATGTAGGTCTCGTTATGCATAGTAGAGGAATATAAAAGCAAGTAATTATACAATACAATCATCTTTATAACACACATACACACAAATCCAGTTTACAAGAAAACGTTTAAGATGAGAGAGGATAAACAATTGGCGGTCTCATCGCTACCAGCGATCTCTTCTAGACAACTATCAGGTAAGAAGTTGAAGGAAGAAGAGAGAATGTCGTGGATAGGGTGAAACGAAACATGAATGTACATACCTAATTGCGAATTGAGTACAGAGAGAAAATGACAAAATAAAAAAAGTGGAAGTCAAGGGGAAAATAATAGAGAGATGAAAAGAAGGACACAATGCAGATGCAAACAACTATTGTTAGGCAGAAGGAGTGTTAGAGTGAAAATGCACTTTGACTTGGTGTTTATTATATTTCATATAGGTTCCGTTTCTGTATCCACCAATTTTCACCAATAAAGCATTGCCTAAGAATTTATCAAAATCGGTTCAGTAGTTTTCGTGATATCCACTAAAAACTAAAAATTTGGAAATAAAAATAATTACAAAAAATTTCAACGACTTCAAAAAAGTATGAAATACATACTTAGGGCTTACTATTTTTCCTTTACCGTTCAAAAACAGACTGAGGCTTCCAAATAAATATGGGCCGTAATTGATTGTCAATAAATAATATCGATTCGTTCCTCAGTACAGAAACGTTCATTGCTTTCTCTTAAAAGGTTACAAATTTTAAAAGCTTCTTGCGACTTTATTTCGACTCGTAAAAGCACAGACAGGTCGATGCCGGTGTTTTAGGGTCTGTAAAACCTTGTTTTATAACTCTTGAGATTTTCTTTCAAAATAAATTTACAACATCATGTTATTGCTACACCGTTAAGGATTAAATTGAATGCGTTAAATAATGCCCTGGTTATTTCACTGGACTGCGATTAGGGTTTTTTATCGAATTAATTGACTCTATGTTTGTGTGGAGGTTACTTAGGTAATACCTTTAATCGCAAATGATGATGTAGGTACAGGGTTCTGAATGGTAACAAAATATGGAATATAAATATAAGGTCTTAAATGCATGCACAGTGGTGGAGACGCCAGTGCGCTGTACGGTGGGTCCTGGATTCGATCCCCAGCGGAACAGAAATAATAAATTAATAACCTCGCTTCTCGCCAATGATGCAGCAGCCGGGTGCAGTGTTCTTTATTGGAGCGTTTAATTACGAGTTCGAGGTGCATGACTCATCATCATTCAGCTCATACGTACCACTTATTTAGCCACCTAGTCAGGCTCAGAATTCAGCACCTTACTCGAGGGTCTGGGTCCCAATCTCAGTGGCACGCCAATGACTTCCTTAACCTTTCCAGTACCGCGCCCAAAATCATAGTGATGAAGCCTGAGAGTTCTCCATATGGCCCTAAATAGGTTTCTAAAATTAAATACCAATTGCTGTAACTGTGTCGGAAAACATCGTGAGGAAACCTCCATGCCTGAGAGTTACATATCCATCCAACACTGCAAGATTAGTCAGGTCTCTTACGAAGTACGATTTTATTTCCAAACGCTACAAACGCTAAGAATATAACGCTAAGGTCTCATCCATGTGAGTGAGTAGTAGTACGAGTAGCATGCAATAGTGAAATCTACGAGTAGGTTATCGTAGGTGCCACCGCAAAGAGAACTAAAACCTTGACAACAGAGAAGAAATTCTAAAAGGACTTTCAGGAGGAAAATATCATGCAAGAGATGAAATGACGGAATTGATTAGAAGAGTATAAAAAATAGTCAATTTTTGTTCATCAGGAGGAAGATGGAATCCTGCAATCAAAATCCTAGAAGCAACCATGCAATTTGCAACTGTAGACTCTTCTACCGCCGTCCTTACAAACCACTGCTATGCATCATATTTTGTTGGTGAAGTCCACCCACCAGCAATATAAAAGGCCAGCGTGGTGGACTAAGATCTCATTTTCATCGCAAGACCGGAGACCGGAGATCGGAGACTCGACCCTGGGTCACATTAAGTACAACTCATGAAGGTTGCAGACTGGCCAGCGCGCTCGTTTCTTACTTCTATTTTGGAAGAAAACCTTCAAACACCGCTTCCAATCGCGGAGAAATGTTACCGTATGCACTGTGCAATCTATGCATGTCAATAGCAACCACTATTAGCGCTCATTACACGAACGACTGAGCCAGAAATCGTTTCACGAGTGAAGGCATTCCAATACACGTACCTCGCGTTGTAATCATATCGCTCGATCGTTTTGCACGGTCATTCTTCACGGCAATGAATCAAGAAATCAGCATACCGTATGTATAGCATAGTGTACGTCTCTGATGAGGGGTTGTGTGAATACTGATTGTATGATACTCAATTTTTAATGGAAGTTTTAGAAGCGAGTCGCGCTTATTCCCGCAGATTATGTAAATTGAAAGCGATACAAAAATATCACCTTCTGTAACGCTCAATTAAAACATCGCAAGGAAACCTGAATGCGAAAGAGTTCTCCGTAATGTTTTCAAAGGCATATGAAGTCCACCAACACCAAGTCACAATGAACAAATTGCTAACTACTGTATTAGTTAGCAAATAGTGCCGTGACCATGAACACTATTCATCCAAGTATTTATATACCTAGTCAACGTGTACCATTAGTTCATTCATTCATGCTCACGATACATAAGAACAACAGAGAATACAGCAGAGTACGCAGTGAATAACAAAGGATACTTAAACAAAGGACTCTCCCTTCGCAGCTTTACATAATCTCCGGATAATAATTCCAATCTCAGTCAGCTTTACCGGCGACTTAAATAATATTATTTACGATTCACGGGCCACTGGGCTCCAAAAGCTCCAAGTTCATTTCCCAGCCAATTAACTGTGACGGTGGCACTTCACTTGGCTTGGTGTTTGCGGATTTATATATAAAGTAGACTTTGCCCGCAGCTTCGTCCACGTGGACCTAAAAATTTGACCCAGGGAGGAATATATGTTAATCCTGGTTAATCTACGTGTGTTCCAAATTTCAGCCAAAGCTGACAGACGGAGGCTGTATCCTGTACAGATACTGTCTGTCTGTACGGACTGTCAGTCCGTCTGTCCATCCAGCCTATTTACATAATATTTAATTTTGATGAATGCACCAATACGCAAATATTGACGAATAGATCGTCCACACATGGCAGCTGAATAACAAATTCGTAAACGGTTATTTAACGGTTTACGGTACCTATACAGGTTACCTGTAAAACACTAGCAACCTCGCAGCACTAGGTAGCTAACACCATAAGCAACAACTTTTGTTCTACGACTTTTGGTAATTTGTTAATTTTTAATTTCATACAAAAATATTTATTAATTTAATTTTCCGCTTGAATGTTTCTAACTCTAAACTTACTACTATACTATATCTACGCAAATATAAATAGCCAAGTGAAGTGCCACCTTACTATTATACTCATGTCGCTTTCAGCCATAAAGTTCAAACGGCGTCTAGACACGTGGAGTCTAGACGGACAGACAGGGATCCTTTGAAAACTATCTGGAATCAATGAGGGAATACAGGAATCTAGTCTATCCCTATGGATGATATAACATAATAGAGGAACTCGCGTCCTTTTGAAATAATTGATAGAATTCAAACGGTTCATGCCAGAACTTGGTACAGTGAAAGAGTAACATCTCGGTGCTTGAATTTCAGTTTATTTGATATGGTTTGTTTAGAAAATCTTGGAGAAACACTTTCGCACGCAGTAGGGGAGGTAATAGTTCAAAATTTAAAAAAATGAGGTCAAAAGCTTGAGAAAAATAATATAATTTAGAAACCAAGAAACGGAACCAGAGCTAACATTTATTTAGGAGATTGATCACTGCAGTTGCACGCAAAATTCATTGCAATTCGTTGCATGAATTTTACTGCATGTCAGTGTGTATTTCAATCTGGACAGCTTCATACATTGTGTTTAAATTTTGCTGTGTTGGTTGGTCAGTCAATTATCTCAGCCAAGGTTCATGATATCAACAAAAACTAAATATAACACTACTTGATCAAAAACTCCGTTTTAAATAAAGCACGTAATAGACACTGCATAACCTTACCAAACCTCATTGTGGTAAATGGAAAAATATATTCATCGTTGGAATGGAAATTCAATTTGCAAATCGGGTAATGATATCGAGAGTTCGTGAAATGGAGGATGGTAATGACTCTCATCTACTCGAGAGGTGATCTCTCGTCTCGCGATAATTGTTATCGTATCGCCTATCAGTCGTTTGCGACAAAGGGAATTGATCGACGATATTGTTTTAACAAAGAGACTTCACATCTCTTAGGAATAGCAATTTATCTTGATGTAGATTTCTATCGCATTCATAATTTCAGTGGAAATTTTGCTGTTGTAAATGCGTAGCAGACGGGCATGCAAGCCATCTTAAATGGTCACTGAAACGCATGAATACAATAGGTCAATCTCTAGTGTGGGGCGTAATTGAATGTGAAGCGTTATTTATTTGTTTAAAATAAACAAGTTCTTTACAATTTTATTATAAAGCTAAATATATAATTATAATCCTCATCATAATTCTATTTGAAAGCTTAGTTCACAAACACATATCTTTTGAGTGCCCTTTCAAATTAATTAGCTGTACAGCCAACTCATGTCCGTTCTGTCTCGCCGGGTCCATGAGTACCTCTGCCTACTTGGGCATTCATGCAGCATTGCGAAACCTGTCATACGCGAAAAAAAACAATCGTACGCCATGTACTGAATATGAGCATAAAGGCTATGAGTGTTCAGGGCTGCTTGCCTAGCGTCTGCGACATTTGCTTCTTCTCGTGTTCTACGGACATTTTTGGTGACTGCTCAGATAGTGCTCACATCACCTTTTCATCATTATGCCACTTGCCCGAGACTGAATATCCACCCTCACCACTTGGATTTGGCGGTCCTCCACAGATGGCTTTTGAAGCACGATCTTGCCTCGCACAAGTTATCTAACTAACGTGGAACATACCTTGGGTTCTTTGAAAAGATCGTAAGAGAGACCAGCTCAGCCCACAATACGTTTTTCTGGCAGGCACGTTATTGCTTCGCTCGTGTACTACTAACGTGGAACATAACATGGGTTCCTTAAAAATATCGTAAAGAGAGATTTCGAAGATTGAATGATGAGTAACGGGAAGGTTATAATACCATCACTTGAGGTGGTATTATAACCTTCGTGGTGGTATTATAAACTAAGGTGTACAAAGCTTGAAACCGTCAGCGCACTGGTAACTAGGCGAGTTAGTTAGGCTGGTTTTGCACCACAAGGTGACTCATATGTCTGTTTGCTGGTTAACAGATAAATAAATTAAAAATATCAGCCAAATGGCAGCCCTATAGCGACAGGACATCCAGACATGAAGTTGTAATAATCGCTACGCATGGAATAAATGTTGAGGATGTTTTTATTACTATAATAATATCAAGCTCTTAACTGCTGAATCCAAGGACAAATATTATCAGCGTGAACAATGAAGATCACAAAAGATAAAGCTACAAAAACTTTATTACTTCACAAATATTTGACTTTCAGCTGACTTCATACAAACTTTCAACAAATGAGGCACTAAAGCTGGTAGACCACGAAACCAAAACTTCGTTCGAATAAGGCCTTGTCTTAATTGTCTGTCGCAAACCGACTTTAAGCGACACAACTGAATGATTAACCAACGTGACAAAATTCATAAACAGGTCTTGGAATGGAGCTGTCCTAACTGGAAATATGTACCGACATGCGATCCATGAACGCAATGACAATGTCCAAACTAGTGGCGACCGACCGACTCGTAAAGCAAGTGGTAAAGCAAACCCGTGCGTCCCGTCTGACTTTATGTAGTTTAATAATAATGGATAGAATTGAACACGCCAAGATATCGACGGAAATTATACGGATATTATAACGCTTTAATTGGATTTAACAACTTCGTTACAATCGGCCGATGTAGAAACTCAAACAAAAAACAAACTTAGTCGTTTGACGAACAACAAAGATAAAAATATCTTTATACTATAAAAGCTGCTTGAACAGTTGAACTGAAAGCAAACGTGAAACAGTTCGTGTATTCAGCAAAAAGTGGTTACACACAGATAACGCCGGCGCCAGTACTAAAGCCCGTAGACCTCAAAACCGAAATTCTGTTGGCAAAAAGGAAATCCCTGTCCGGTCTGTTTTATTTATTTATTTATTTATTTATTAAAGGATCGCGCTCGAAACAAAATAAACACACAGAAAGTAACGGACTAAAACTGCCGAAATCAGAATGAAATGTTGGGCTTCGGAAGCAACCAGGTGTAATGCTTCATTTGGTGCTATGAAGCACTACACTACGGTGCTATCTTCCGACCGTAGTCTTGGTAGTCGACACCGCTCTACCTAGTTTCCGCTACCTTTTTCAAATCGTCAGGGACACATACTTATTTAAACCCGTATAATAATTATATCCACTAGCTATCACCATTTACATCGCCTGGCGGGAGATCTCCCCTTTTCAGAATCCCAACAACGTCAGATAGGTGTTTTACCCAATTTGATTTGATTCAAAAACTTCAAGCTAGTAACTAGCAACACTGGTTTTACACCACTTGTGAATACTGTGAACGGTTTGCGTTCGCACAAAGAGCGGTATTTAAATTTAAATTGCCCGACTCACCACTACCTACTCGTAAGTAGGAGGTACTCGACGATCCTTTGTCGAGTGAGGCTGTACTCGTATATTGCTGCGGTGAGTGTAACTACAATTTTAAAAGTAAAAAAGAAAATGTTTAATGAATCTGGTTTTACGAAATTAATTCTGCCTTTATAACTAAATGCTAATTAATGAAATTAAACAAATAAATGGTTGTTATTAGATATGAAAATGCGGGAGAAGGAAAATAGTATAGAAATTGCAAACAGCAATTTGCAACAATTTCCTATTTAGCAGCGTCTACTAAGCTTTCTTTTTCTTCTTTTCAGCTCTTCGTAGTTTATTGCTGGACATGGGCCTCCCTTCATCGACGACACTCCGCAAGGTTCTAGGCCCTTTGAATCAAACGGTGCCTACTTCAGGTCATCAGTCAACCTGATTCTTTCAAAATATTATACCAACTCCGATTGAGCCAACAGTAATTCCAACCAATCCCACTACTCCCATAGTCAAATTAGCACTATGACCTACTTATGTCGATCGCACTGCGATTTTGACGTTAATTTTGAAAATCGAGATGTTTTCTCAAATCATCTTTTTCCACGATATCAAGTAAATTGGTTTAGGTAAAACCGGCAAAATCCAGAAGTGTCGAGATTAAGTGACCTCAAGTACATTGAATTGCTAACATTGAATTAACTTCTCTTGCAGGAAACCGCGCCAGACAACAAAGGAGCACCCAGTCGCCTGCAGAATGCAGATTGCAGTCTCGTCTGAGTTGCAGAATAACTACGAAATCGATTAGTATAGATAACGTTTGTGTTGTGAGTGCCATAGACACACCCAGACCAGAAATGGTTTGAGCTCATCATTCAACTCTTAATTCTAATGAACAGTACCCCACTCCACGGATGGCACCATCCGGATCAACGTATCCTTGATTTTAATTTTTTGTATTATTTTTATGTTCCACTACTGAGAACTAAGGGACTTCCCGCCACTGGTCTGTATACTCCACCAAGCTGCTTGACAACAAAGGACGTTCCAGAGTTCTGGCGGAGAATGACAAAATCGATTGTGAAATAGGAATTATTTTCACGGTGAAATATTCAAACTCGATCAAGCAGTTTCAAATAATCCGTGAAGTTGGTGCATGTTTGGCAGGAACGAAAAGCAGTCCGGTCATGCTCGTATAATCTCAGATAAAATAACTGCTCTTACGTTGAATTAACTGCTCTTTCAGGATATAGCGCCAGACAACAAAGGGGCACCCAGTCGCGTGCTGAATGCAGACTGCAGCCGCGTCTAGTCTTGCGAAATAGCGACAAAATCGATTACAGCAATCTGTTACGATAAACAACTCATCTGAGCTTACTTGCACAAATAGGGTAACTATTACCTCATGCTGCCGCAACGCTTTTGGTGTTAGTATTACACTTATCTTGCATTTTTTTTCTGTATCCAAAGAGAGCCAAGCCTCTTACCAAGCATTTGCTGTGCGTTCATCTACCTGTAATTCCAGGAATTTCGTACCCAAAGTGAGTCTACTGGAGTCTATCAGTCTACCGTTTCAAAATTTATTCCTCGTCTTTCATGTCCGCGCCCCTATTGGTGGAGACAAGTGCCGTGTAGTGGGGCCATAAAAAGATTATGGTTTTTTGATCAATCCATAATAAGGATTTCAGCCATAGTCGAATTCTACATAACATTGATTTTTTAAAATCCTAAATAACACGGTTACTTTCAAATTTGCGGAAACGTAGTCCTGTAATGTAGCCTTCATTCATTTAAATTAGCAAAACCGCTTCGCCCCTGGTATGTTAATCAGGTAAACAGCGTCTCAAAAAGTGGGTACACAAGCAAGAGCATTTGCAAAACTTAATTACCTCATCAGACCTCCCTTCGACGCGAATGCATCTTCGTATTTGTTGTCTGGGAACATCTGGGTGTATATTGCAATTTCTTTGTTGCTTTAGGCTATTTCCTTTCTTCCTTTTAGCTCTTCGCAGTCCACTTCTGGTCACTTAATGAACAGTATTCAAACCGGTTCTGGTTCTTTTGAATACAACGTGCTATGTACCCTGAAGGCTACTTTAGAACAGGAATAGAATAAAGTGGCATAGAAGTGGCAGGTTAGGCTTCAGAGGTAGGTTGTGTCCTAAAACGATAAAAAATAATCTGCTGTTCTAATGCGGATTGGAAGAGTTGCTTGTAGGTTTGTAGTCAGTTGTCGAATGTTTTTTAAACCGCCAATAGTATTATTTAGGATTATTTATCTATTGTAAGATGGAGTTTGGAGCTCGTAAGCGGTTGCTGCAGATGGCTGAAGCTATGGCCTTCACGGTCAATTCAAGAGCCAGGACTGGCTGGCGCAGAGGAAGAAAAATAAGAACACGGATATTGAAAATAAAAACTGTCATTATTGTAATGGACGTAATATACCCGTAGAAAAATTCATGAGTTGTATAATTTCGTTTTATAATTTCAGATTTCCCTAAAACTATCTAAAGTTCCATTTGCATTAAAACATAAGCTTCAACACAATATAATATCTTTTATTTTGCACGTATTCACAATTTACTATATTAAGCCCTATGTCTGAACAGGAACTCATCGCAGACAACAAAGGAACTCAACAAGTGATGTCGCGACTATCGAGAGTCCGGAACACGGTATAATGCGGAAGCAAGGAATGGGGTGGGAGCAACCCCCTAGAGATTTGTAGATTTCACCCCATTGTACTGTAGCATTGGTAATGAAAAAACATAAATTATGGACTGTAAAAGAGTTTTCCCGGGAAGGTTTTCGTGTTGTCCAATGGTTTCTCCAATTCACGAAAAACGTTAAAAAAACGTTGAAACTTCTCACGTAACCTTGTTGGTACAGGGAGAATAGTTTCAAAACAACGGGCACAAATAAAACGGTATTGCTTAGAAAACCACTCGAAAATCAGCACAGATAGTTACGGCAAATAACCCATTTATTTACAGTTTTCACATTCAAAGCCATTCTAGAGGATATCTAAATTTGTCACCGTTTATATATCCGTTCGTAAATGATGCATTGTTTAGTTTTCACACGGTCGGTTACTGGTCATTGATTGCGGTGGGTTATGGTTGTGATGTGGTTTCTGTTTTTTTACAATTTTCTCACGTCTCTGGATGTATTTCAGTAAAGAGAATTGAAAATAAGAGAACTTGACCACTTCCGTGCTTTCGTGATATCTCCAATCTGTGGTTCCCTCATTTCCCTGCAACAGATACTGATTAATTACCAACCCGTGTTACGATACAAAGAGCCTCTGATAAGATTCAATAGATTCGTCTGCTAACTTCCAAACTCTAACCTAACCTAACCTCCAAACTCCAAACACCCTTCGAAGCACAATATACGATACACACTACCCTTCCTAGTAGGACTGTACTGAGTTACTGGCCGTACACGACTTGACCTAACCCTTTCATTAATCACGATCTACACAAGCAGCCGAACTGAGAACATTTTTCATATGAAACTCTTTAAATGTTGTTTGTAACCCATTTATGACCCACTACAACGTCGGATCTTCTCTCACAATGAGAAAGATGTAGGCATTAGTAGACTACGCTGGCTTAGGGTGGGTTTAACATATCTTAGAAAACGTTTTTTTTGGCCTCTCAGTTATGCAGTTTTACTCACGATGTTTCCTTCACCGTTACGGCACGCGATATTTATTTTTATTGTATTATTATTTGAACTATTTGAATACGGGCCCCTAAAAGCTTCAGTTAACTTTTAGAAACGTTCTTCTTATGTCACACAGCACAGTAGGTACCTACACTTCACAGAAGAACTTCGCCGGCCTATCGTCCCAACTCTTTTATATAACACTTGCCGCAACATAACCGCAGTACTATCAATAGAGCTGCTCTCCAGTTATCTCATACAATGAGCCTTAAATAGCTTTCAAACTGCCATAAAAACTGCTTCTTACAAATGCGCAAAACGTTTCTTTGGTGAATTTTGTTGATTGAAAATAAAAATCTATGGATTTATGAGTCTCTCCTTGATACGGACTTGATACACTTTTAACACGGTTTGATTTGTGAAATGTTGCTAAACTGGGGGAATGTATGTTTATCACATTTTCGTAAGAAAGGCGCTGATCGGTATTCGTTCGAAATACACGCAAACAGGTATAAGTGAGTTTTCAAATATTAAATCGGAGCGACATTATACATGCGACCTTCGACGCAAACTGATACGCCGATTCGAAATAAGCATAATTGTATGCTGATTCGATCCAGCACCTTGAGATAATCGAATGACTACATCGGGACTAAATCTGTCACCTTGAGCGGTCCCAGTTTCCAGTAAACAACATATTTATCAACACATACCTACCCAGAGCAAAGAAAAGGGGATTTGTTGGTGCGGGAAGTCCTGTACTTTCCGTGTTAACAAATCTCGTTGTCGTGGAATTCAGGAATTGTTTTTTATAATTGAGTAAGTAACAAAATGGCATACAGGCCACCTGATGTTAAAAAAATACTTTTTCAAATCTTTTTAGTCGGGAACCACGCATTATGATCAAAATATAACAAGTCCCCAGTCCGTTATCTTGGGGCTGTCGCCATATTGGATTTAAAATGACGTCACCTTAATAATCATGCATTATTATCATCATCCAAACTAAAGATTATTTCATTTTAATCGGTTAAGGATAACTGCTTTTAACTGACTTTAAAAATAAAAGCTTTAAAAATGCATCCCTTTATAAACTACAACTTTTTCCTAAATTGGCTAGAAGGTGCAAAAATGCAAACTCTTGTTAAAGTATTCGTTATATTATGATTTTTAATCGCCATACCGTTGTTTTATTAAAGGCTGTTTGCAACGTAAACGGCTTTTTAACAACGTAACCTACTTCGATCGTCGGGAGGGATAAAACGTTAATACCGGAGTACCTCTAGACTTTAGAGTGGTTCTAGAGAATAGGTTTGTGTTCTAGGACTCAATTGAGATACTTTTAATGAACTCATATAAATACTACCCCTTCATACATTTTGTATGTCGAATGCATGGGATGACGTCATAGTTTTTTCGAGTCAACTGACAATTTATTTAGTGTTTTCCGCTGAGCAAAATTGTCTAGACATATTGGAAGGTGGGCTGGATTTCAGAGATATCACACAGATTTCACAGATCAGATAATCGTGAACGCAGCTTTTAGCAGAATTAAATTTTGAAATTAATTGTGAATGGTGGAAACATCTCCATTAGAGGTGGTTGCTTGGCACCTCATATAGGGGTAGAGCATACCAAACTATGCGGCTCTAATCTCAAACCCTTCACACTCATAGCCCCTTCAAGGATTCCTCGTGTCGTAGATGCAATGGACACACACTAGACAAGAACACAAAGAATAAAAAAATGTTTTCTTAAAGATTAGGTTGGAAATGTTTCAACATCCCATTTATACGGTTGTATTAATATTTATTTAGTTTTCTGCATCAGATATGATTTAAATATGCCCTTCAGTCACATGTAAATAATACGACTCAGAATGTAGACTTCTATTTACCAACTCTTGTTTTGATCATGGAAAATCAATCAGGGTTCTCGTATTATGCTGAAAAACACTTTTGTTACAAAAACAAAAATCTACTTCAAACTAAAATTACGTAACATTTTGATTCAGACCTTAATGCACTTCTGGGAGTTGGTGCCAAAATCCTGATTGCATTTTTGGCTACAATAGCCATTTTTGCAAATTCGGATTGAAGCAACATGGTTTTTTTATATTCCAGTCTCTTTGTTACAAACAGAAGGTTTACTTTGAGCACTAAAGCAACTTTACGGTAGTATCCATTTTGTTTTCCTGAAGAAGCAACTACTATCGCTCTCATTACCACTGCTGCACCGGCATCATGTAATCAAGAAGGTAATTCCTTATTTTTCGATTGGCGAGGTGTAGTTGCCACAAAGGGCTAGTTGGGACTTAGTCTATACCTATGTGTGTGCAACTAGCAACCCATCCACTTACAAGAGGCTTGAGGCTGAGAGCTGAGGCTTATGTCCTATTTGGTTAGATGTTGGATGAAAAAGAAGGTCGTTGGAAGTGTTGCAGTGACTATCTGCCCGCTTGTTTAGGTACCATTTGTTCATCACCTCAAAATCTCAGTAACATGAACAAATTCACTATCCAGCCGTATTTTAGCTACAAAGTTTCCGATCAGTACTTACATCGAAATAAAACGAACGCTCAGCTCGGAAAACAGGACCTATATTTAGATGCAAGGCGCATCGACGCTTGACCCGCCGGCCTCGCTACCTGCATCTCACGCGGAACATTACCGAAATAGCTCTCATCGATCTAGCTATACGCTCTGCAAGCTATGAATTCCTGGTACTTACACAGGCGGATTGTTAGCAGAGAAAAGGAAGAATTCGACTGTAAGAATAGCGGAATGAAGTGCGAGTTTAAATAATAAGATCTCATCGATCGAGATATACGAGTACACACTGCGGGCTATATGCCCCTGGTATTGCACTGCAGATTGTGAATAGAGAAAAGGGAGTGAGCAAGTTTAAGAAATGGGACCCATCGTTCGAGTTATACGTTCTACAAACTACGTGCGCCTGGTACTTGCATTGACGAACTGTTAGCAGAGAAAAGGGAAATGATTGACACAGAATTCATACAAAATTCTTAATAATTATAAACATGTGTAATTCTGCGACCTTCCCCATGGGCATAGTAATCGTTGCGCAGATCATTACTTTGTTTCGGCTTAATATTGCATACGATATCTTTAAAATAGATCCATATAAGGAACAAAGAAAATTCGAGTAAATCTTTCGTTAAATACCAGTAGACTCCATACCGTAAGATTAGTTCGTGGACTACGACATATTGTAATAACCTAAAATTGCTAAACAATAATCAAAACAGCCCTGAAGAAATTTAATTAAAAGGAACAAAGAAAATATGGAATCTTAATAGTTTCTTATAGGAACATTTCTTTAGACCACAATCAATTGCAATTAAAACACGACAGAACAAAACTGGAAAAACAGCGCTATTAAAAACAATCTTCAGTAGACACGTGTAAATAAACAAGTAGCTAATTCAATCCTCACAAGGACTCACACACCAATAAATCACTGGTCCATTCATATCAAGTGTGACTCGCATCGTTCATGATTTAAGCGGTTTATTTTGGTTCCCAGCAATAACCTGTGACCTAGATAAAGCTGGAGCATGACCCGAGTTGACCTCCCGGCCTAGGTCACCAAGCTCGCATCCCCCTTGCGCTACTATCGGCTTTTAGCTTAATATCTACCAAACTCATGTAAGCCTGGTACCATTTGGATGTTATGCGATTCGGGAAGCGACCGTAAACTTGCAAATCGAAACTTTATTTTCGACTTCGTAAAAAATTCAAGAGCACTTTATTTTGAACGTGTTTTATAAATATGTCAGGGTATTTTAATCGTTTGAGAATGAATAAAGAAAAATTTCAAAAATAGAAATCTCACGTGGGAAAACGATTGGATATAACTTTTATCCTTTGCTATCGATATTCACATAATTATAAGTAGCTTTACTGACTCCGCCCCCAGTAGGTAATCCTGAATAATAAAACTGACATAATTATGACGCCTTAAGCATGTCCTTCTAAGAAGATCTAATCTATTATAATATAATATATGTCAGCTAAAATCGACCGCAAAAGCATTCATAATGATTCTTTGTTCTGTAACGCGATATACTGGTGAGACAAAAGAAATGATTCCCCATTCTGTGTGTCTGACCAATTCATGTCAATAGGCAATAAAATAATGCACATTCAACCAGAACAACCAGTGCGTTTCACAAGACACTAGTCAGAACCAGTACAGTGTGATGGTTGCTAGTAGGTACTAATAAAACCTCGGCGAGTCTCAACGTTTATTGGCCACAGGCCTCCAAGGTACTTGAAACGGATCCTGCAATCTTCATAATTGATAATGGCCTGTAAATCTTAACTCATTTAAAAGGCATTGGACACTGAGCAGCTGAGAATGACTCAGTAACAGGCTGCAATACTGAATATGTCTAGCATCATTATAGTTAATAGTGCTAAATGCAGTCAAACAAGCAACCTTTGGCCTGTTAATTAGCGTTTCCTGATTACAATCGTCGCTAGAAGGCAGATGTTTGTAGGACACATCCTGTATATAGAATTTTGCTTTTATTTGCTACGAGTTTCTTACTAATGCCTATTCAAGCCACCTGGCGTTAAATGCTTATTGCCACGCTAATTTACGATGTAGTCTGCACTTATGTACTTAAGTATCTAAATCTCAGTTCAGGTTGCTTCATTTTGCTTCTGTAGATAAATTATCTACAGAAGCAAATCGTTTAGGCAAAAGGAGTACAGGCCGCCCTCCGACCAGGTGGACTGATGACCTGAAGAAGACAGCGGGAAACCGTTGGATTCAGAGGGCCCAGGACCGGGCGGAGTGGCGTCGATTAGGGGAGGCCCATGTCCAGCAGTGGACTACTAAGGGCTGAAAGGAAGGAAGGAAGATAAATTATCATCATTTTGAAAAAGCAGTATGTAGAAAGCTGAACTCAAAGAAATCGTGGTTAAGATTTTCCCTCAAATTCTCTAAAGGGTTTAAAGTAATTTTCATTCTCTTATTCTTCTTCGGCAGAATTCAAATTTGTAAGAATCACATCTCAAAAGCATCATCATGATCACTTAGAGGCGTTTTTTGAAAGTGAAGTTGGAGCGATAGGTAGATGATTCTCATTAAATCCAAGAATAAGCTTCCACGCTTCACACTCATAGCCCCACACTTGGATTCCCTGTGTCGTGGGTGCCATGGACACAAGACAAGAACACACACACCCAGACCAGAAACAGAAATTTAAACTCATCATTCAAATCTCTGCACCGCTGGGAATCGAACCCAGGACCCTCCGCGCAGCGCACCGGCGTCTTAACCACTGCGCCAATCAGGTCGTCAGCTAGAAATAAAGATTTAGAGACGAATATTTTAATAAAACTGTAATTTTCATTGCAACCTGCAATCGTTAGTGCGCTAATCCAAGAAGGGTCTATCCATAATATTGAACTGTAGCCAATATAACCAAGAGCAAACAGCAAATAGTGGACAATGATTCTACTACTAAAACAAAGTAGAACGACATAACCACCAAAAGACCCTTTTAAACAAACAATACGGACTAATTTCGATCAAATTTCGAAAACGAACATTTTCTAACCAATTTTAATCCAAACGTTGAACGTATTTCGAAGCAGACTATTGCCATCACAATTAATGATTCAACAACAACAGCCTAAAGCCGTGGTTGTGACTAACACGCCACAGGACAAAGGCGTGAACTGCGAGCGCCGCCGTACATCATGCGATGAGTTCAGAACTGAATGGTATCCTCGCAGGAATGATGGATGTTGTGTCAATCCATTCTCACGTCACACGTAACAGTTAAGGTGATTACCTTATTAAATGTACTAGAAACATGAGCTGTCATAGAAAAATCTATATTTGATTCTAATAATAAACAATAATAGTGTTTACTATTATATAGCTATCCGTAGACAGATTTTTCAAAATGATGATAACATTCAGAGATTTTAGATACTTCCGTAATAAGCAGGCTGCATAGTAAATAAAATATTTTTTTCCGGTAAGTAAGTAAGGTAAGCCTCAATTTTTTTTAATATCAGTTTGCTCCGGTAGAAGTCTGAGATATTCTCCAATGTTCTCGTTGCGATGAACTCAGAACTGGCGACGTCTGAATGGAATCCTCGCAGAAATGATGAATGTTGTGTCGATCCATTCTCACGGTAATGTGACGGATTTAGATGACAAAATACCAGAAGCATGCGTTGTGATCTATCCTTAAGTTGATACGCACATTAATAGCGTATAGGTCAAGGTGTATATGAAATATGACGTAGTTTGACATAGTTTTGATTGAATGTTGTCTGGAAAGCCAATTTCCAAAAACACAACAGAATGCTCGCAATGGGCATTTTTTCGTTTAGAACATACTCGTAAGCAGAGGAACTACTTTAGGTTTGCAGCTGCTACAAGAGAAACGTTCAGATATTTCTCATGACGATATTAAACATGTATATTCGAAATTTAAAAAATAATAAAAAGTTTTTTAACGTATGTAATGAATGAAATGCAAATGAATGAATGATGCAAATATCGCAGTATACCGCATAATATATTCTTCTTCAAAATTTAGAAAGAACATGACTCGGACATTTATTGATTAGGCCATTTCCAGTTTTGAATAGTATTGAAGTTATTGACGTCATAAACATAATTTTTTAAGCCCTGTAATGTGATACGAAATAGAACGGCACTGTGGAGCAGGGCGGTGTAAAGTGACATCGTGACCTAAATACGGCAAGGGCTGCAAGTGGCTGCAATGTAGAGCAGATACGTCACGATCGCGGAAGAATATTACAAGCAAATGTTGAAAGAAAAAAGGCTCTTGTAATAAAATCTAGAAGTCTAGAACTTCAAAAACCATCTTGGATGCTAAAACACAAATCTGCACAGGCCAACTTGAATGCTTACACACACGCGCACAGAAATAACGACGTTAAACCCAAATTTTCAAGCCCAGAGCCCAAGGTGTTGGCAAACACCTTGTAATGTGATGCGAAAGAGAGCAACACTGAGCACAGCAGCGGTGTATACTGTGACCTAAATGCTGTCTGTAGGGGCTGCAAGTGATGCGCTAAAAAGTAGGGCAGATGCGTCGACACGATAGCCGAGGAAAGATACAAGAAACGGTTGAAAAAAGTAAGTTGTAATAAAATCTCAAGCTCCATAAACAATCTTGCAGGCCATTTAAAACACAAACATGCATACGCCCACTTCCACGCCACGCAACACACATACGTAAACGCGATTACACCCACACAACCGCACATGCACACAGAAACATACACAGTACAAACACAGATACATACACAAACACGTGCGCGCACCCGCGTGTTCGCACGCATACAGGCATCCAAACCAAAATCTTCAATCCCAGATCGTCTAGAAAATTTAAGCCACACCAGGACAAGACAATCATTTCCGAATGCGATTCCAAGGTTTTTGCATTTTCTTCTTTGGTATATCGATGGTTAAAAATACTGTTGCTGGAATTATCATTCAGAATATTAGAAGGCATATTATAAATAATGAAACCTTATAATGTGATGCAAAATAGAGCGGCGGTGTAGAATAACACTATGACCTAAATACGGCCTGCAAGGGCTGCAAGTGATGCGTTGAAAAGTAGGACAGATGCGTCGACACGACCGCGGTTCACAGTTACATGGAGAGGTAGAAAAAATCTCGTGTATAATGAAATGTACTATAATGAAATCTAGGGCTTCAACCTTTTAGAATGCCAAACATTCAGCGTTCACAAACACACTCTCACTTAAATATGCTCTCGCATACATTAATACACACCCGTGTGTGTTTTAATGTATGCGAAGAAGATGTTGAAGAAGAAGAAGATGCGAAGAAGGCGATAATGTATGAAGATTTTCTGTCTGAGTACGGACTTTAAAATAATCCCTTTTGAATGCCACAACATAACACACTATAATTAGTAAGAAAACTAAAGAAACCTTTAAAAATTCCAATCTTATTGTTTACTTACTAGCAAGTTTGGCTTCGTCGGCCTCCTCAGAGCACATGCCAAGAGCTAATCGTAAGATCGGTCAAAGTTCGTTAGGATGGACGGAATTTATAGTATTAAACCCTTTTTTACCGACTTCAAAAAAGCAGGTTATTTCTTATTATAGAACGTATGATGCTCGCCGTATTAGGATATTGTGCCCGAGCGGTTTTCCGTAGTGACACCTAGGCACCTGTCTGAACAATGGCAATGTCACGCCATAGAAAGCGCGAAAATTGATAAACTGGTGTGAATGTAGGCTTGTGCTATAATCGTAGAAGTCGTGAAGTAGAAGAAAGAACATAGCATAAGCGAAATGAAAAGTTAAAACCCCAATAATAAAAACAGAGACCACTCTATAAACTATCCCTATACTAGCACGTTCGGTGTTTCAATAACAATAAGAAAAATATATCAAGAGACCTCTTACTAATGTATAAATATGTAGTTTTCCCTGTGGAATACGTTTGATACAATATTCTTCTTTAGAACTCTTTTGTCTGATATGAACTGCGATCTTGAAACTATAGATCAGGTCTCTTTGTTCTACTAAAATGGATTGTTTGATGTTGGTTCAATGCACTTTTATAAAACTGTTCATTACTTATGGAGATGACTTTTACTAGAAATCTCTTCATAACATTTCTACTAGATACTTTTCGAGTTTTCCAGAATCGGATTAAACGTTAAATGGAGATGAATAAATCGTACACCAAATTGTCCATTCCCATAAAGCTGTGAAAGAAAACAACAAGGCAAGAACAAAAATAAAAACACACACACACACTCAGACCAGAAATAAAAATTCATTATTAAAATCTCTTTTCTAATGGAAATCGAACTCATGCCCTCACCGACGTCTTAACCACTATGCCACGCAGGTCCTCAATTAATAATTCGACAGCCTCCTATTCTGTCAGTCTTAACTGATTTAGTTTCTGCAGCTGTACCCAAATGAGTCAGTTGCTACTTCAGAGGACAACGAAGGTGGCTTCAAATTTATACCTCAAGTAAACCCCTCTCCCTCACTTGTGGCGGATATTTGGTGGAGGTTGATACTTCCATTCTGATTCTCCAACTATTAGTTGTTAACCTTATAAACGGACGTGCTTTTAATATGTCCATCTAATTATTATATTGTGTTAGACTCTAATACAACAACTTGATTTACACCACGAAAGGATACCTAATGAGCGGAAAATTACTGTACTTTTTACGCCAACTCCATCGACCCATTTAGACCTTTGCTCTCGACGATTTGTGTGTGTGTAAAACTGGTGTAAAACACAGGTATTCTGTTTTTTCGTGCGAGTTAAAAAGGGTCTTAATAGGTCCACTCCGCTCACTGTGCAAACCGGGCCTAAACCAAATCATAATTCATATTAAATTAATTCCAAAACAGTGTAATGTATATAGATGTTCTCTGCGTCGTATATGAGAACGGATTACCTTATTCACGAGCTAGACACGTTGAGCTAGGCTTATCTAATCGCGGACATATTTTCACCGGCTTCGCACGTCATGTCACTGTTATGGCATCCGAGTGAACAATGTAGGTTACCCCAGGGGAGCATTTTGTCACCGCTGTTTTTGTTATATTGTGTATGCGACTCCGATCTCGTGTGCGCTTTAGATGTAGAATATTGTTGGGTTTATTTCGCTTTTGAGTTTATTGAAAAATCGTGTGAAACTATACATATCCCGATATTTATAATTGATTATTTTAATTAATTATTACAAGCCACCTGATGCTAAGTGGTCACTGCAGCCTATGATCCTACAACCTCAAATAGAGAGGAAATCGTATCTGAGGTTGTACGAAGTATATTCGGCAACCCTACCTTCCCGAAACGCAAGACATGAAGAATGGGTATTACGAAATAATGACAGGTTAAGGTAGCGGTGATAGCCCAGTGGCTTAGAATTCGACCTCGAATCGAGGGGCCCGGGTTCGAATCCCAATGGCACGCACCAATGAATTTGTAAAAAAGTTATGTGCGCTTTATAAAATTAAATATCACCTGCTGTTACGGTGAAGGAAAACATCGTGAGGGAACCTGCATGCCTGAGTTTTCAAAAAAAAAATGTTCTCAAAGGCATGTGAAGTCCACCAACCCGCAGTAGTGGTGCGTGGTGGACGGCGGCCTACATCCCTCTCATTGTGAGAGGAGACCCGACCCTGTAGTGGGTCATTAATGGGTTACTGACAATGACACGTTAAGAGGTTGGCGTTAAGGTCCCTGGACGAGCTGCTATAGTTCTACCACCTAAAACGCTTCATCTTCGTTTTAAACTCCACAAGTCCACACAATAACATTTAAATGATAGCTTAGTCATAACCTTAGTAAACTCGTTTCAAATTCTGCCACATCTTTGGTATTCACGGCATCTCCCAGACAGAAATAGAGCTAGTATATTTCTGTGGCTTTTCTCTCTACTACATCAAGATAGCTTGTTGGACTTGTTCAACCGAGACCTAGTAACGAGTAAAGAGCAAGAAATAAGGATATAAGAAGTAACGAGGGATATTCGTATAAGTAGCAAGACTTTCGTTAATTCCCTCCAATATATATGCCATATCCTATTTATATCCATATATGCAATTTATGTCTATTTTGACACTCTTCACTTGTGTATTGTTGCTAATAGCTTCAAGTAAGTGTTAATTTTTCTAATTTTCTAGTTTCCATTTTCTGCTTTGTAATTTGTATTAATTAAGTATTGATACTTTTTTATACGTCGCTGACGCTACTTTCTATATCTAATTTTAAACTTTATCTTTCCACGCCGTACCATCGTAGTCGTTCCTCCAATATGCGACTACGGATCCATCTTGACTATTCGTTCACCCTCCACTCATCAATCGTTGCGAATCGTTTAGTGTTCCTCGCATTACTCGTTCATTGCTACAGCAGAGTTGATGCTATCTCTGAAATGTGCATTCGTTTTTATAGACTCTTTCTGCAAATGTAGGTGTAAGTAGTCCCTCGACCCTTCGAGTAAGAGTCTACATATCTTGGTATACTTTTTATAAGCGAACGTTTAAATTTCGTTAGGAAACTATTGTTAAATATAAAATATCAAGCATTTCTAAATCTTTTTTTTTCCAATCTTTACAATTATTATTGATTAATTAAACGAACTTACCTTAAGTGAAGTTCTATTTCAATTTTACGAATTTCATCATCATGGAGATTACTATGCAGCAATACGGAGTGTTGTGCTAGACTTCACAGTATATAAAGCAATTCAAAAAGCTTGAACCCGCTTCCTCATCCGTCATCTGTCAGTCTGTGACGCCGCGTCCCCGACGTTCCTCTATGGTATCTTCACTATCAGTTCAAAGTAAAGCACGAGCAACCTTAAACACAGAGCAAAACAGGGAGAGAAACTGTGTTTCGGGGTGGGAGGGTTGCTCCATGATGATGAAATTCGTAAAATTGAAATAGAACTTCACTTAAGGTAAGTTCGTTTAATTAATCAATTTTACTCTTTCATCATCATGGAGATTACTATGCAGATGTTTAGAGCCAAGGTTGTGAGTCCTTTAAATAAAATATTTTTGTTTTCAGGATTAAAACAAAACACTTTTATTTAAAATTAGAAAATGGCATCTTAAATAAGATAACAGAAAAAAATCTCTTAAACAACTTCTTTAACAAAAATCTTAAATTCTTACATTAAAATAACAATAAACAAGGTAAATAGACTTTTACTCAGTCTTAAACCCAACTTAAAGATACTTATAATCGTATTATAACATAAAAAGGAAGAAATTAATAATTATCAAGTATAGTGTTACTCGGTGTCTATATGAGACAATGGTCTATTATAATACTTTGCAAGAATGGTTGAATTCCCATTCCACTCAGCACATTTTCTTATGTCGTCCATGGCCATACCTGCCCTTAGTGCTGCAGGGGTTGACGCATGGAGAGTGCTGTGTGGGATAAAAATATTTGTATCAATCCCAGCCTTCTGAAGGGTGCATTTTATCCAACGTCCTATACTTTGGGTTGATGCTATCGTAATTGGTTTTTTATGAGTGAGAATCAATTTATTTAAATCATTTCTATAATTTTGTGTAAATTTAATGTGGCACGAAATTGTTCGAACTGGGCATATTTCAGGCTTTGGGTTATAGTAGGGTAATCTTAAGATTGGTTGTTCAGATCCATGTTTTGATGTTTTAATGATGTCAGTTATATTTATTGTCAGTCCCAACTTGGCGGGGGCACTGCCGTGCCCCCCGATACTGTTATAGACTATGTTATCAATTTTGATAAGGGTTAATGTTTGTGTTGTATGTCCTGTCGTAAGAGCCAAAGTTTTAGGGTTAGTTTATCAATTCTGATTGATTCCTTTGGATATTATTGATTTGGATACCAAGTGGTTAATAAATTAACAACTATACAGGGATCCCAAGTATTTTGGGTTGTATTTTGGCTTTGAGCGTTTTATTTTATAGAAACCCTTGAAAAATCGTTTTATTCTATCATCTCATATCCCACTCTGGGGCCTATTAATAATGATAAGGTTGATCTGAAATTATTTGGAGTTCAATTCATCAGCACAAAACAGTTTACCCAGCATATAAAGGTGTAAAAATAATGTTTTTATTGTATAATGTAACTTTTTTTTTTTTTTTTTTTTTTTTAGTTATGTATTATATAATATTGTATGCCCTTATAGGGCAGGACAAATGTGATCCAATTTTGTGAAACTATTTTCATCTGTATATTACCTTTTGTCCACAATAACGAGAATATGAATATGAAAATGATGTTATCATTATATCTAAGGAAGATTGTGGAACTCCACTTCTCTTTAGTGTTTCACAGAGAGCGTTCCTGCAGCCAGGGAAAGTGTCCAGTAAGGAACAACTAATGTGTCTGTGGCTTTCATGCTTGATTTTAAGAAGAACTCTTAATATTAAACTAATGGTAGCTTGTATATTTGATTGTAAAATATTAAAGTAATGGTAGCTTGTATATTTGAGTGTAAATGCATCAATAGTCATAGCATCTGAGTCTTTTTTCCAGCTTACAAATTTTACACATTTTCTAATAGACCATGATGCAATTAAATCTATATCAGGGTATCCAAGCTGTGTTATTATTTTTTCAAAAGCAGGTTAGAATAGTTCCCACTCTATATCAGATTTTCTAGATTCATAATCTGTTTCTATGCATACTGTCTTTAGTATTATATGTATATGATGTAAAATATAAAAAATTCTATATGCACACCATTGCCAGATATCCCGTGTAATTGTATTCAAATGTGGATATTGGACCCCCCCCCCCCCCTCCCCAGTTTATTTATGTAAGAAATGGTTGTGGTGTTATCAATTCTTATAAGAATTTCACAGTTTTTATGGTTTGCAGCTCGGCATTTTAAGCCAAACAAAAGCTGCTTTTAACTCAACATAATTATTATGATATTTTGTTCATCTAGGTTCCACAATCTAGATCATTGATATTGATTGATTGTCCCAGGCTGACAAGGGTGTATCTGTAGATATTTCTACTATATAATCTTGTCTGATGGATTTATTCGAATAACCTAAATTCCTTACCTACTGCTCAAATTTGGCATGTAATGTTATAGGAATTTTCATTCTGGCATTATAATTGTCATTATTTAATTGAAGGGCCAAAATCTCTTACGCTCATACTTTTGTATAGGTACATAAGTCCGTACTTAATAGCAGGACAGGCTGCGTTGAGAAGACCCAGTAATTGTGCAAACTCTCTTATTTTACATTCATTCTTATTTTAAAAGTCTTTGACATCTTTTGTGGTGGTAAAGATAAAGTCATATTTTATGAGTGTTATGTAGATCCTCAATCTTTACAAGTTCTGGATTGTGTGAGACAACATTTTTCTGTGTTCACAATAAAACATAACAAGTCACAAACTATTTTTACATGTTTAGTGTAAGTGTTATGATCTTCGTTTATAGAATTTATATCATCTTGATAAATATATATTATTATTATTATTATTTTTGTATACAATTTTGTATGCTTGGTATGAATACCGGTATTATGACAAACTCAGGCCTAAGCCAAAGTGAGTGTCAGTGAAGTAAAACCTTATTATTATTATTATTATTTTCAAGTGTGACACCTCTGGTTTCATTATTTTATTGAAATAAGTTCACACATTTTTTCATTAAATAAAAGTCTAAGAAACTTCTTACTATTTTCAGATATTTTACTGAAAAATACGCTACTTTAAATCTAAAGTAGTCATATAGCAGTTATGTGTCATTACCTTGTAGATTTCTTTAAATTGAGGATGAATTTAAAAGTACCATTTGGTTTTGGTGTCAGAAAAATTGGGGGGAGGTATTGATCATCTTGGTATTGGTATTCAGAAATAGCACCAAGGTTTTATAATTGTGTTATTTCTACTGAAAGACTATTTACTTCATTTTCAGACCACATAATTTTCAATTGCAGTTTACAACTATAAGGTATGGTATCTAGGAAAGAGATATCATAACCTAATATCTATTATAAAATTACTGGATCTTTAGTTAGACATTGCCAGTTGTGATACAGAAGGTTTATTCGTCCTGCATGTACCTTATTTATCTGCGTTGTGCTGGCTTTGACTGCTGTGGCCGGTAAGGTTTCTTAGGTTGTTGCTGGTTCTTATGCCTGCCTTTGGAGTTTTATCTCCTGTGAGGCGGTCCCTTAGACGGGTTTTTCCAGTTTAAATTTTTGGTGGTAGTTGATGTGGAAGTTGTTGTTCTGTACTTGTTTTAATGTAGGTCCAGTTTTTTCCACAACTTTTACAGTTTTAGTCTTTCACAGAAATTCTCACCAAAGAGGTAAGTGTTTTTCACTGAAATTCTCACCAGAGGTAAGTGTCAGTGGGCACATTGGTTATTGCTAATTTAACTCAACTTTGTACCGAGGTGAGGATGAAATGTTTTCGGGTCATTAAATCATAGTGATTCATTGCTATTACATAGTGTTTTAGCTGCATCATTTATACCTTCTATTAGTTTTATGTTGTTTATATTCCAATTTGTTGTCTTTCTTCAGGACATTCTCTGAAACTGCTGCTGCAATCTCAGAATTAAAGACAAAAACAAACTCATAATTTCTTTTTTGTCCTTTTGCTCATCAACTTTTCCCTCTTCGCCCAGTGCTAGGAGAAACTCCTCAAGAAGGGCTTCCTCAAGGTATGAGGTTTCTGAAATTTTTCACAATTCAACATAGGTTTATTGAATTACATATGAGGTCTATCGATGCCATTTAATTTTGCCAAATTAATGGACAAGGTGAACACAGAGTTCAAGCCCTATGGGCATGGGTCTCACCGTCTGCCCTCTCGTGACAGCTCTAGAAATGTGGACCACTTAACTTGCACTAGCCAACAATTTTTTCCAATTAAATGGAAAATATGAACACAGAGTTCAGGCCCCATGGGGTTGGTCCAGTCTGCCCGCTCGTGACAGCTCTAAAAAGAATGTTGGACCACTTAATTGTCTACTAGCAATCTAGTAATCTGACCAATATTAATGGACAAGGTGAACATAATGTTCAAGCCCCATGGGGTGTGGGTCTCCGTCTGCCCGCTCGTGACAGCTCTATAAAATATGGACCACTTAATGGCTAGGCTAGTACATCGACCTCTATAGTAGTGGGAAAGAATGATGGGAGTTATTGATGCAGTCAAACACATTAGTAACTGACCTGCTTCCGGTTGTACTGGTTTTCTTCTTCCTTGTTTTGTCCTGGTGGTTCCTCTTCAAGTGTTTCCAACTTTTCCTCTTGTTTTGATAGCTTGTTTTCTAATCTTCTTATTTTATTTTGGATATATTCACTTTTGTTAACTTTTCGTTTGCTCATTTTAAATAAGTTACAAAGACTTTGGTGGTGTTGTTTGACCAACGCTATATTGAACTATATTCATTATGAATGTTTGAAAACTTTGGAGTTAGACGCGTGGTGGTTAGTTTGAATGGTGGAGGGTGGAGTTGTTTATGTTAAACCGACGCTATACCTACTTGTTACGTGGTGTAAGATGGCTTGTTAACAAAAACATAACTAACCTTGAAAAGTTACCGTAGTATTTTTATAGACAAATTTATGTCAAATTACGTAATTTCTCTTCAATTAGCACATGAAACGATACATTTATGTAATTCTATGTAAGAATAAAACATACCTTTCTTCAAAGCACTTGAATAAAATTCGGTACTAACTTGATTCAGAACAATTATTATGCGGCATCATTTTGTGTTCACACAAGTAGTAATCACTACTTTCACTTTTATTAAACGCCGTGCACGTTCTAAAATACATTTTTATTTACTTTTAGTCATAAATGACTGTAGAATTTGTAAAATTATCAAAATACATTGAAAAAACATTGAAGTCTTTTGGGCACAAAAATCCATAGTGAAGATACCATAGAGGAACGTCGGGGACGCGGCGTCACAGACTGACAGATGACGGATGAGGAAGCGGGTTCAAGCTTTTTGAATTGCTTTATATACTGTGAAGTCTAGCACAACACTCCGTATTGCTGCATAGTAATCTCCATGATGATGAAAGAGTAAAATTATTATAATGCGAACGTTTGTGAGGAGGAAAGGATGGATGGATGGATGTTTGTTACTCTTTCACGCAAAAACGACTGCAGGGATTTTGTGGAAATTTGGCATGTAGATAGTTTATAACCTAAATTAACAGATAAGATATTAATTATCCCTCTCTGGACCAAATTCTAATACCCACGCAGGTGCAGTCGCGGGCAAGAGTTAGTTTTGTCAACATCTAAATTTCTTTGAGCGTTCTTAAATATCACTGTACCTTTTAAAATTTGCAACAATTGCTAAATATCTATTATTTATTTCTTCCCTTTTGCCCTTCTATACGGTTGTTTACTTGTGGATCATTCCATTGACCTTGCCTTACGGACGCCTAACTAACAAGTAATCATAGGATCTCATTACCGTTACAAGGCGTCCGTGTCAACAAGAATAGGCAATGAAGCATGATATCGCGACCGTCATTATCATTAGAGGAGAGTACTCGCACACTATTGATAGTCCGAAGGAAGACATACATACGCTTGATATATACAAACCAAAGTAGCATTAGCGACCAACAAGAATAGTGGCCAATAAGGACCAGGGTATCACGAGCATCTCAAAAATTAAGTTTTCTTTAATGTTTTAAATAGGTGCGTCATGGCAATCGCCATACATTGATGAATATCATAATATTGGTTGTTGATAAAAAGTCATCCATTGATCATCCATGTCGATTGCTATTTGCGGCTCCGCGGAAGAATTTCGTCTAAATAACGCATAACTTACGTCTAAGAAGCATAGTCTTGCATCAGCGAACAACAAGCCTAGTGGCCAATAAGGACCAGGATATCGAGACATTATCATTAGAGCAGTGGAATCCGCATCATTGTGATCTCGTTTGCTCATGATCGCGTCTTGTTCCTGCAGCATCGCGCGTTATTTATAGAGCACGTGACGCAAATTGCACGTAGTAATCTGCGTTTTTGCTATGCAGCGTCCCGAGCATATTCGCATAGTTCAATGTCATTAGTATGGGAAGATGTACAGGTGATAGCATCTGACATAAACAATATAATAATAGCAAAGATATAGGATAAGACATCAAATTGTTTATAAAGCACTTGGGATCGATCGATTCGAACTCGAACAAGAGATTGACGCTTCGTCACAATAACGGCCTTCAGAGCGCACGAAATGAATATGCATTCATGAGCTGCTACAAAGTGCGGCGGAGACTAATGATCTAATGAGCAAAATAGACACTCGTGAATTGAAAATTATTTTTTTGTAAATACATAGTTAATACCTTATAGCTTTTGTATCCTAGGAGACGTGCAACTTTTAGTATCGCGTAAATGAAATTGTGGTTAGAAGGATTAATTCAACCGTTGAAGATATTTCGACGTGTAACGAAGACTACGTTTAATTACAGCATGTAATTGCATCTGGAGTAGACACACCATGTCTCTGGGATTTGTTTTTGGATTGATTGGGTGAGGTTCTGAGGGTAAGGACAATAAATTGTTTGAGGAAAATTACCTAGGACCGAAAAGTTTCGTCCGAAAAGTTCGTGGTTGGTTTGATCACTGTCAAAGGCAGATTTATCGGCAGCTTTCAATCGATCGTTAAACACTGTCATTTTTATGCTCAAATGAAGCTTATCAAAGGACCTAAACCTTTGTATCATAAACACTTGGTACTAAGGCGTTCTAGGCCAGCTGAGTAATATTGCATAACGTATAACTTCCAGGGCATGTTAATCTGACGTTGCTACTTTGTCTAGCATTAAGTGGAAGCCATAAACAAACTGGCGTCGTGCGTGCTCGCTACTCCTTGAGGTACTGTTACACCGAAAAAGTGAAACGAGAATAGTCTTGTTACGAAAAACTCCGGAAATTTTCTTATATTATTATCATTTTAATGTACTTTTGGGATGAAATTTAATTTATAGGTATAAGAAGGAAACGAGCTTGCAGATCGACCACCTGGGTTATGAAGCAAGAATAGTCTGGGTAGGAACAGAAAAATCCTTCATACATTTCCCTAATTTCTTTTAGGATGACCGAATTGACCTAATAATTAATTTGACGTTAAGTAAATCTTATTACTGCAGCCCATCGACAGTTACTTAAAATCCTGGCTACCTTTTGAGGACAGAATCTCCCGATGCGTGAGGGAGGAACACTAGGAACATCCGCGAAAGGACCTATGTTTCTTACACTTATTAACTTTTTGAAAACATGCCAATTATAATCCGCTGTTCCATCTCTCTTGTAACATCCTTGTTTCCCTGTAACATGTTCTTTAAAATTTTCTGCCAAAAATATCTACTTAATTTATTCTTCTTACTTAATATTCATTCTTTCCTGCTCTTTTCTCGTATGCAATACGACCTAACCCCTACCTCGGTAAATTATACTAGCATGAACTCCTAACACGAGGTGAAAGGTTACTCCATTTCCGCGCGATACTCTAAAATTACTTTTAATTGGTGCTTTAGTATTTTTGTGGCCATAACAGCCAATTATGGTTAATGGTTGCACTCTGTCGAGATCTTATCTGCAACTGGGATTGTTCTTGAGTTCTTGTGAGTTTGTCGACCTGGTGTTGCTCTTTCTATTTTTTTACCATTTAGAATTGGCAAATGAGTGATATGGGCAAGTATTCAACGTCTTGGCGTGGCCATAGACTTTCTTTGAGGCCACCCTCTTAGTCCTTGAGCATTCAAGGATTTCTATCCTAATCAATGTTGGACGATGACGTCTAGTTGCAGTTGCCACTCAACATCTAGTGGTCTCTAGTGGTCTTTGCGTATTAAAAATCACCCTTAAACGGAGCCGATGATATATCTATGTGGTATTGTAAGTGAATGCGTTTCTATTTCCAAGGCAACGTGATCTTTTAAAGTTCTTTACACTTCTTCTTGAAATCCTTTGCTTGGTGGACTATAAGAACGGCCATTTCTACTATAATAGTATCTTAAAGCTACAGGTACCGTGTCGAATTCAGGTTCGAGGCTGTGACATCTGAATGTGGCAGAACCATGAACGAGCGTAGACGTATGCTTTGGTACTTACTGTTAGTGAACCGGTAATGGTGCCGGAAGAAAAGAAGTTGTTACCTGAAAAAAATGTGTGAAATTAAATAAAAGTACGAGAGATACGCCGAATTTCTACGTCACTTTAACAACGCTCATAGCTGACGAGACAAAAAATTTCATTATTCCTCAAATGGCAACCTGAAGCTGCGAATTAATTAACCAGAAAATATTCAGCCCGCAATTTTTACCAGATAACTATCGTTTAATGATAGTGTTGGTACAGATAATTATTAATGAGTTTCTCAAGCTGCAACGGGACTTTGTGCAGATATTTCTCGACGATAAGGTGGATAATAACACACACCTCCACACATCAGATATCTCGTAAGACGGTAACACAGTGGCTTTGATACAAAACATTAAAAGAACAATGGTGGTGAACAAAAACAGCAGTTGGCCTGCCAGTGATTTTTCTTTTACTTACATAATAAGTATGTGAAAAAAAAGACAGTTATATTGCAATAGAACAGCTGTTTTATCACCTGCTGATGAAATCCTTGACAGCTTGATGAAATACTAGACGATTTTTAAAAAAAATAACATACAAGCTGCTAAAACTTTTTGGTTCCTTCAATTTCTTGCTTAACTTCCAAATGATTTCAATCTGTTTTGATGATGGACTATCTGATGGTAAGAGAGGGCACCGCAGCCCTCGGAAATCTACAACACTCGAGGTGTTATCCAATGCCTTGCTGGCCAAGGACATAATGATATCACTTCTTGAAGGCCCCAAGTTATAATCGTGTGGGAAAACCGCAGACGAATTTAAGTTTAATGACCAGAAACGTTCCTAGAATCTAAGTTATCGGAGTGTTTCTGAGCAAGCGATAGAACTGGACACTATTAGGTATTAAAAAACCACGACTAACCGACAACAGGCACGTAGCAACCGGTGCTATACATTAATAAAATACAACGCTAAGTGCTACCAATTTACCAATAACTGGGACAAACACTGCAATAAAACCGATTGTGAATTGATATGAATTGTATTGTAATGAAACAACAGCGTACTGTGCAAACGGGGTTTCTCTTTTGAATTTAAAAACAGAGCTGTGGATATTACAGCGGCCAATATTTTTGTTTTGACGCTTTAAAGTGGATATTTAGTTTTTAATTACCCGACTGCGACAGAAGGAGGGTTATATAAATAAGAAAGCAAGCCACCTGGGGTGTTACTACAAACTCCTAAAACCATTATAAAGCAATGATGTTTTGTTTTAATTTAAAAGCTATTTATGAAACATGTGTTGCCGATGTTGCGTAGACCGTTCAGACCTGGGAGGGTTACAACAAACTCCTAAAACCATCATTAAGCAATTTTGTTTTAAATTCCCCCCCTGATCCTGAGTGGTCAATACAATCTATGGTAGTCTGACGACTTCCGCCAGTCGTCAATAGATGACGCCACACGATCCTGAATCACGCTATAGAAGTTTTCTATCATCTTATGATTACCTCACCTGGTGGAAGATCTCCCTTTGTTAAAGTAGCATCCGACCCCAAGTAGAAGAGAAATCCTTTGGCAAAGGGAGATCTCCTTTCAGGCGAGGTGATCATGCCTGGGCAGGCTCAGGCAGGGATCAGGCAGGGAGGCTCCTATCCAGGAGCGGACTCCGAAGGGCAGAAATGATGATGATAAATAAGGAGCTCTGTGTTTAAATTGTGTTGTGTCGGTTGCTCGATCAGCCAATTAGGTCAAATCCATACACTAAATATTCGGTTTTAGAAGTAAGGATAAAAAATACCTAAGTACTTTGTTCTCTCCGCGACTCGTCTCAAGACTCTTAAGCATCAAAATTTCACTTTATGTCAATCTAGTTTTCAGGTAGCTCGAGTAACAATAGCGACAGAATTTAATACAGACTGTAATTTAATAACAAACTTGGTAAAACTTGCAGAGTTGTGCAACTAAAAGTGGCGAATTCTCGTATACTTAGTGTAATTATTCCGCAGCGAATTTTAGTTCCAAAAGGTGTTTCAACTGCACTAATAACAGTGAAACGACGGCCAGTGGACCAAAGACAGGCGAGTCCAGTCAATTAATTATTATAAAATAGAACACAAATTATAAATAACGGTAAGTAACTTTAAAAAGGCGATTGCCCGCTTGGAATGCGTTACATTGAAGAACAGTTTTGTCCGCAGACCTCAATGGACTGAAGACACAAGTTATTGTTTCGACATTGTAACTATCTGCAAAATCAAGGGGGATAAAGCTACAATTACGAGTACAGAAGGAATGTTCGGATTCTGGACATTAAGCGATTAACACACTGCCCCATCATGTAGCGTAGCGCGGGAATCCCTGATCAAGCGTTGTATGTAGGTATTTCCATTTGTATAGAAAACACGCACAGTCCAACAGACGGAACACGCATCTGCATGTACGCGCGTGGATGCGTTTTCTATACAAATGGACACGCACTACGTCGCTACGCTCCGTGATTATCGCTTAAAAGCCTTGCTTAAAAAACTTTATTTAAATTCTAAACAATCAAAGACTTAAGAGTCCGATGGCAAGGTGACACCATTAATGATTCACAAAGGGTACTTGGTCAAAACAAAACCCATAATGCAGTCTCATAAATAATGACATCCATCAGGCGACTTCAAACGGCTGGTGAATCGATTTATTGTCAAGGTGAGTGATGGACCATGGTAATCAAAATAATCGATAAGGGCCAATGAAGTTCAGATCTATATTTATAGTATTGCCTTCTCTAGGACGATTCAATCAACAATCGCTATTGACTAGACAGACTGTTACGTTACGCAACTGACGATCGTTGGGTCATACATGAATTGATATTTTATTTTTATTTTCAGACTCTTTTAGTCTTCGATCAAGATCGAAGCTTTTAGTAAGTAAATGAATTATGATTTTCGACCGATAAATAGGCAGAACGTAGGAACAAGGAGTTTTTTCCGCACGCTTATTTCTCCTCGTCTACGACATGATACGGCGTCAACACTATATTATATTATTTAAGACGTTCATTAAGTGTATTTCAACTGGTACCTAAAAATGAATGAGAGGTTTTGAATTGATTTGAATCATATTCTCTTCTGAAGTGGTAGATTCCACCGACAGTTACCAATTCAGGTCAAAGAGCTCATCACGACTGGTCGGTGTTGACATTTGTTTTGGTACGCCCACACCCGCGCCCATTACACCGACGTATGAATGTTTACTGGCCGTTATAGATTTACTGCTCGTAACCTGACTGGTGTTGCAAGAGGAAGCCGAGTTATTAGGACCTATGCAGACGGTTTCCTTCAGAACAAAAATGATGTATGCGTAACAAAAATGATATAGACTGAGAATTTAATGTAAGAATTCATTTTAGCCTTTTTATGTATCTAAAAATTCTAGAATATCAAAGCCTCTCATTTTCAACTTAGTCTTCAGTCCTAAGTACAAACGTGGGAAAATGCTTGAAATGAGACAAGGAATAATTTTATTATTATTATATTTATTAGTGGTCCATGGATAAGATTGATAATTCTTGTTTTAAATATATTAATATAATAAAGACCGAAGTCCGATCTGAGGTTGTTAAGACTCAAGTCACAAGACGATACCTATGAATATGCACGACAAGCAATCAACTTGGACTTTTACTCGGAGGTAGATGTCTCCTTCGATGAATTCCAATGATTATACCATGTATTTAGTGAAAAAGGTTGTCTGCGTGGGCTCTTAACGTCCCATTTTCATGTGTAAAATTAAACAGTTGTGCGTTACGGCTGCTAATATGTCGGATTTTACTACACATGAAACAGATTTCCTTACAGAAATATGTTTGAATTATTCGTTGTAGCCTCGACAAACAAGACCAAATGCAGATAAAATATATTTTCCTCCAGCTAATAACATACTGGACGGAACTGGAGCGTGGCCACTGCAAACAAATTATCGGAGGATCAACGACCTTTGAGGCGGAAGGAAGATTTTCATATAATTTATTGAATAGAAACCTTCCTTTAGTACAGAGTACTTGACTACCAGGCTAATTGAAATACTTTTAATTAATGGCAGTTTGAATAAAAAACAAATGAAACGACATAAAGCAGACTATGATCTAAAGATTTGTGATCTTTAACGTCAATAGAAATAAATTGAGATCGTTAAACATTTTGAAGAGCACTCATTTAAGGTAATCTCTTTTGTTAAGGAATGTCTCAATTGAAACAAAATAATCTACGATAGTAATTTTTACTGCTTTATAGGATCAATAAAATGATTGTTTTGATGAATTAAGAAATTTCTCAATTACATTTTGTTTCAATGCTAACTCGACCTTCAGGACTCTTATAAAACCGAATCATAAAAACGAAGATGAAATAGTATTTTAATAGCCCTTACAGATGAATCAAATAGAATTAATGCAAAATCAGTAGTAGGTACATAGTCAATTTAGACCAACGGGAGAGCAAACGCCCACAAATGCGATTAACATACGAAATAGAAATGCAAAGCCTACTAACCCAATGAAACTAACTGCAACATTCCTAACTTTATTCTAGCAGTGAACGTTTTACCAATTAGCAAACAATAGCATCAAACAGACAAATCAGACAGACATATGATCAAAATATTCTCAACTGAATAAACTTGCATACCTAATATAAATAAGCGCATAGCTATATGCCATTCCTCTTAAAAGGTGGTAAATAAAACATGTTGTTTATATTTAGGTACAAGTCCGTTGTTCGAGAACCTTCGTCAGATCCAGTATGTGCCGTGACCGGCTGAATTAAACATTTGCGCCGCGCGAAATGCTTTGGAATCGCGGGAAATTTGGTGCTTTTTGGATTTCTGTCAACGCTTTGACGTTCCATTAAATTATACAATTAACGATGATAGGTCTTTGAGGTTGTGTAGACTGCTATTTTAAGGCTGCGATACGTGATATTGAAAAAAAATATTTTGCTGCTAGGTGTGCTACGGCTTCACACGCATGTAATGAAATAGGATATTATACAACGTTATATTGAAAGTTTGATTTGAAAAGTTTCACTCATTTATGAGAATCTAGAGACTTCTTCTTCATTATTGCGGAGATTCACAATTCGAAAATTTCTCCTAATAGGTATTATCCACATATACATAGAAACTTAAGAATGTAAAAGCAAGGAATTAGTGTATCAGCAAAGGGTGATGCCCTGAGCCTTAAGAATTATACGGGCTACTAACTTCAAAATTGGTAGTTACCTTCTTTATAGGGCGTACTTTAGAGCAAAATCCCAAAGTATTCATAAATCCTATTTTATGAACATAACAGACGTAATCCTAAGTACCTCTAAAGCGGATTAAAAGACCAATTTTGATTTACTGCTACAACCTCTAATGTTATTGAAAAAAATATAAAGATATGAAAAACGAAAAGCTAAAACTGACAATGCAATGTATTATTACGCAATTTATCTACAAGAAGCTCAGCTACCAATAAAACAACTTAATAAAATTTTATAAATGATAAAGCCATAAAATCTCGCCTGAGATTTGTTGCCGCCACCTTCTTAAACTGTCGTGATTTTTGGTACAAAATATTTATTTTTTCAAGGGAGTAAATAAGTTTTATATCTAAATTTACTAAGTACTTATAATAATATAATTACACAGTACTTAATTACTGTGGTGATTGACGCAAACATCAGAACCCAAAATATATAGAGACGAGACTGTTTGTTTTACAAAGATCGTTCATGTTTTGTAAAAAGACTTGAGTACGTACATGACAAAGCACTTAGTGCTAATAAAATTTTGGGACTAATCAATCAATCTAAATATAACCTAAACTGAAGAAGAACCCCATGTGGGTATTTAAAACGTTACCATAATCGCAAAGGTACTTAATAGAGATAGATGATAGAACCATTGGAGTTCTTTGATGCTGTATCTACACTAATCTACAGCCGCCTTTATAATATTTAAAGTATTTACTTAATACACATATTTGAGCTGATTTAATAGTCCAGTCATGTTTATTCTTAGACAACTTATTTCATTTGTTTAAGGTGTTTAATATCTTTAATTTAAGAACTGGCTTCCTTTACAGCGAATTATGAGTGATACGTTTCGCCGTTTTTAAGAGAGTGGGTGTACTATTTATAAATCGATAGAAATTATAAAGTAAATAATACTCCATTTTCTGCGCATCATTTGTAACACGAACGTAACTTACATGTCAATAACGAAGATAAACAATACGGGCAAGACGCTAATCACGTTTAAACTGTGTGAAAACTCTTCAATGTCGCCGAGAATGTCATTAGTAAGACGTTTCTTGCTCATCCAATGAATGGAGTAAGCAATGAAAGTAAACATTACGAAGGCTTGACACATGTACACGGTCACTGAACTGTTTAGGGACAACGCATATATGTACACACTGAGACGGATTCAAACGCAGAAAATGAAATAGACAACGATCACGAACAAAGTCCCTTTAATAAAATCAAACACGACCGACAAAGACGATGTTAATTTAAAGCATTAAGTAGGACCGTGGAAACTGAATGAAAAAAGTAATAAGTACGTAAATTATATTAATATAGTCCCTTAATAAAGGTAACTATTTTATGATAGAAGGTTATGAACCTACAAGGGTAAGGCTTTGTCCTAATTGGCTGACATAATCAACACGACTAAAATTTAAACACAGGGCTCTGAATAAATCTGTCCAAATTGAAATAGACACTGTGACAAATGTGACAAAATGTATGGAATGATGATGTCGTACGAACAGTTTTTAAGTGCGACACGGCAATTAGGATACGGGGTAAATCTGTTGTAGCTGATAGTCAACTTAAATTTGACCTGTACTTTGGGGTCGCAACGCTACTTAAGTATTAAATTTAATCTTTCTTCAATTTAGAGCGATTGCCAGTCAGCCAGTAAGAAGATTCCCTAGTGTACACACATCAGTGTACGCGTGGGATGGCGGCATTATATCAGGAGACAGGAAAATAAATGATTTCATAAAACGACTCTAATTCGCCGACGTCGACATTGTTGTTGAAGGTAAGTATTATTTATCTTTTAGTACTCAAGAGTAGTTTTGTCCTTGGATCAATATATGATTTAGTATCAATTTTAACATTAATTTGTTTTAGTGTTTAAAAGCATTTTCTATAATATCGAATATTCCGAATGCACGAGTAAATTATTTGATGATAGTGGCTTTTCACACGCTGATAAAAATGATTATTTATTTCCTGTGGCCTGGTTTGAAGAATTTTTCATTTTTGTCCTCATTTTATTTCTTAATTAAATAATGCTACGATATCTAGAACCTTCCCACGCTGATAACTTCAAAATCTATTTCCTGTGGCCTGGAAATGTAATGAAATTACAGTCGTTATGTAACATTGAATTTTGGTGAAGCCATTTGTTTGCAAACATGGTAAAATTAATCTAAAATTGGATTTCGATTGGACACAATGTAGCATCAATTTGGAATGAATGAATATAAATTTATCCAAATTAGAAATAGATGTTACATTTAACTGTTATAATATATAGTTTTAAGTTGAGTTTAAACAACGATATGCTAATAGGTATATGAATAATCTTTGACGCTTCTCAAAATATATTTGTGGTGTTGCTGATGCGTGCTGCGCGCTGAAGTTATACTTTCTTCTCCTATCCTTATCACTCTTATCCGAATCCTTTTTCTTATATGGGATCCTATTTTTAGAAAAATTGTATAAAACTGAACTGAAATCTGCTTATGTACGTTCGTCTACATAAGTTTAACCGACGCGCTCATACTGCAACATCCAGATAATTATGTTATGTCGTCACACCAAAGGATCTGTTTTCGGGTTTGTACGAGATTTTATGATCAAAACCATCAGAATGAACCCAAAAGTTTACCAAGTAAGAAGAAAATATGCACTTGACTTTTAAGTCCATACAAAACTCAGTCTGTTAACAGTGTGGTCAGGGGTGAGCAAGCTTCAAACCGCAGCGTTTTAAAGCACGCGCGCCGTCTCCGATTGCAGTCACCTCTATTGTTGTGCTGCTTGTTATTAGAAACATAGAAAGCGCGGTACAACTTACCGTGACTCACTGTTTCTGTAGCAGGTGGTTGAACTTGGACTTACCGCAGCCCTCAGATAGATTAGCAATCTAGCGAGCAATTATAGTTGGCAACAAAAGCGGGGATCCTGTGGCTAATTTCTTCGAGATGTCTAGGTTGGAACCCATTATACACCAACGACATTCTTAAGCTGTGTGCTTTAAATAGGAAAGATAATAAATAAAAGACACTAAACAAAGTTATCAGAGCCAAACGTGCCGCTAGTGTGAACAAAGCGAAACCCTACCCGCAAAGGAAACCACGAAGCTTTGTCGTTGACAAAAACAATGTTATCGTGGCAATGATAGTGAGATTAGAGACGTGAGCATCTTACTTTTTATTTTGATGGACTATAATCTCCTTCTGCTGTTTAGTGGTCACTGCAACCCATGCACGCCTATATAGGAATCCTATCTGAGGTCGTTATGTGTCTTGCCGCTCATGATTTGCTAACCGAAACACAAGACATGAAGAAGAATGAAGAAGAAAGAAGAACAACATACCTACTGCTTAGGGGCGGGTTAAGATGGTGGTAGAAAGGTACCCCGGGTTCTACCGCCTATACCAGCGCTATACAGTCTCGAAGAAATTAATTTATTTATGTATAGGTACTTATAAAAAGAAGGTATAATGTAGGTATAGGTTACATTGCTATATTTATCAAACTTTTACCTTTCGTCTAACTTTTAAGACCTTATTATTCTTAGACTAATGGAAAATGAAAAAGTCATCTACAAATTTCTTTTGTCTTACGTAAGCCTAAATCTGATTTCTTGGAATGAGCATTTTACTTGCGAGACAGTTTAATTTGTTCTGTACGACTTGAATTTAATTGTATATAATTATAATACATATGTATGTAGGTACTTTTTTGAAGTGTCTTGCTGAAATGTTATACTTAATTTTTCAAAGATTTTCATAAACTAATAGTAAATAAACATATTTAAAAAGGCTTTTAATATTATTGTATTAACGCAGCAAGCCCTTTCATTATCACGGAAGTGCGTAAAAAATAACTAATCCACTATCTTGGGCCAGCCGCCATATTCAATTTAGAATGACGTCACCAAGATAATGGATTTTCATCTAAAATAAAAGAATAATATGCAAAATTTCAATCAATCGGTTAAAGTTCCTCCCCAGCTGAGCTATGGCTCCACAAACTAAAAACGTTTACCGACAAAGCCATAACGATGGATAAATTGTAATTACCGATAGACATACAACTTTAAAGCCCTATTAGTAACAGAGACCTAGTTAGCCGCGCGTTGCGTTCCGTCACAGAATCTCTATTACAAGATTTACAAGTAACTAGTTACGAGATAACACGAGCTAACGGGTAATACTAGTGGTCTTCGCGTCAACTGGTCTAGAAACAGTTCGATGGACATAGGAAAATACGAGTGATTGAACACGGTGATAATATAATAATTACCCTAGTAGTGATAGAAAGTTTTGATACAAATAAATTAGGTAACGGAGTATTCGTAAGAGGGCCAAGGTCACCGACATAGCCCTAAAAGCTGATAAGCTGAAGCGGCAATAGTGGTGATCACGTCTGGGAAAATGTAGGTAGCCCTCTGACTGGGTGGCGCCACGGACGAGTGGCGCGAAATAACTGGATGAAGAGAGCCGGACCCCGGGGTCAGTGGCGCGCCTTGGGAGACGCCTATGGAGCAGTGGAGACCAGTGGAGTGACACAGGCTGAAGACTATAATATAAGTAGGCGGTGATAGCCTAGTGAATAGCGTTGTAGTATGTGATAGTTTTGATACAAATAAAAAATGGAGTAACCCTAACTTTTGAAGACTAGGATGGACACTTTTTCAGTTGCGCATTCGATCTAGAAAAGTCAGACAAAGTCAAAGGCAGAATAATAGCTAAACAGGGTTTGATATTCCGTTAAATTTAAATAAAATTCCGTTAAATAAAACAAGTGAACGGTCAATTAGGTAGGCTTAGATGGTAATAGATATGCTTCTGAAAATGGACATAGGGTCCTTTTTGTTGCGAAATATAAATAAAACCGGAATCGAGAGCGGAATAAAAAACCAAAACCAACGTTGATAAATATATAAAACCTAAACTACCTACTTGGTGGATGGATGATGGAAAACTTTTATCGGGTAAGATCTATTTATAACGCCTAAAGTGATTTGGTATATATTTGTCAAAATTAGGTACCTAAGTATATTTACGGTCATCTTCCATCTCGTGCTATTTGTGTGTCGTACTGTTTACCTAAGTAAATGAATTTATATTATGAATGCATACAGAATATGAATTCGGTAACAGTTTCTATCGTAATGGCACAATGCAATTTTCTTTATGCGAAATTTTATTTTGAATAAACTTTATTGAATATTTCCAATCTCGATGCAATTTCATGATTAAATAAAAATATCGAATGGGAAAAATTTACTTTTATTTTGTGTGTTTTTATGAATGAAATATTATTTTTTTCTAACATTAGAAATAATACTCTGCTAAACCTTTTTTGTATAATAAAAATGAAAAAGGTATTTTATAATATCAATAAATTTTAACGACCATGAAACGAACATGAATTAGAAAACCGCTAGGACATTTCAACTAATTTGATCTTTTATAGTGGCTTGCTCATAAGATAAGATAGATAATATTTTCGGTAAATAGGTGTGAGACCTTATAAAATATACATCCCTTGATCATTTCAGCAAAAGCTTCAAGGTCTTTAATATCATTTCATATTATGTTCCACAACATATGCTAATCTACGTCAAGTATTGTGTGTTCCACAGGGTGGCCCCCTGTGGAACACACAATACTTTAAGTCCATTGAAACATAGACGGCGGCTTATTTCAGATCTTTGACGCTAAAGCCTTCCAAAGGGCATTGTGCCCTCAACTTGCAAAGTGCACTTGTAATGAGCCTATTACTGCACTACTAAGTAGGTTACCAACGTTACCGAATGCATGTTAATCCGGTATTACGGGTGAGCAAGACACATAACGGTTTTGCTGAGCTAGGACAGCGTCATTGGAGGTTCTATCGCATTATCGTTGAAGCCATACACGTGTCAGGCTTAGACGCCTTGCAGATGACGAGGGTCGTAGTCGGAATAATAACTCAAATCAAGAAAAAATGCTTATGATAAATTGGACATCTCTTATGCCGCAAAGCCAGTTTGAGCTGAAAAATAAGAAGGCGTGTAAATATACAGCACATTATGTTTATATCCATAATGTATACTCTATTGAATACTAAAGAAACACACACAATAATTAAATATAAATAACACGTATTTATAGATAGTCATAATAGGTAAATGAAAACAACCAAAGAGTCTCTAAAATTTGCAATGTATGTAAACTTCGAAGAATAACATAACACAAGATAATAAAAATAATATCGAAGAGTTTGATTAGATGATATTGATATTTCAGACAAGGAAGGAACAAAACTTTTACTTTACAGCAACAATTTTGTATCATCTTCACATGGCGGTAAGCTCTGATGGGGTCACGGGAACTGTTCCGGCACAATGGTGTCGTGTCAAGAGCCGTGAGACACACGCCACTTCGCACGTACCAGCGTGCTTAGCGGCTAGTGCTTGCTTATGCACTAAGCACATACTCCAATTGCCCCAAAAACGTGGCTCCTTACAGCATAGGTCAAAAAGTGGATAGGTAATGTAAACAAAGGTAAATAGAAAAGCTTTTGATGTAGTCAATCCGGTTTGCAAAACACTCGATGTAACAGACAGTGAAAACGTGTAATATATGATTGAGAATCTATTAGCTTAGGTTATATATAAAAACACGACTTTTGACCTTATAATGATAGAAAATACTGCGAAAAATCTTGATGTCTGAGAGTTAGATACGCTTAGTTATATCAAAGCTTATGAAGATCATTAATTTGCAAAAGGTATTAGCACTCTGGTTAAAAACGAAATAGGCAATATAAACAAAGGAATAGCTTTTAGTATCTAAAGTTAAGTCAGATCCAAACATCCTTACAGCTCAAATAGCGAAGAGTAAGATAGGTAAGGTACACAGAGGAATAGCTTTGGATAAAGTTAATTCAGTTCTAAAAACACTTAATGAGAAAGCCGTAAAAGCTTAAATTGTATGTTTGAGTTTGTATTAGACCATGGAAAGTTCGTAAGAAAAATTGCTAGAATCCTTAGCATGTTAATAATATTGATTACTCGTTTTTCCCATCTTAAGTTACCTCCAATTACATACCATAAAAGTTTGTTCAGTCTAGTTCTTTACTCGTAAACAGCCCAGCATATAACTAGCTGTACTGTCACTTTTTAACTTTTCACAATCCCCATATGGTTTCATCTCTTGACAATACATTTCTAATGTCTACATATACTCGTGCATTGTGCGTTGTACCGGATTTTTCCCTAAATCGTGACCTCTATACCGTCTTCACCCTACTCTTGTCTTGTTTTCTAGCCGTAGTGGTGCCCTAGATGTTGCTGAGATTTACGATAATAGGCACTTCGTTGTTTAGTGGACAGGGAGAATGGAAGATTTTATTATTTTGATTAATTTATTAAAGAACATTTTCTATAAAATATATTGTTAATATATTTTGTTGAAAGTGAGCCACGTATTTTTTTTTGGAAAAAGAAATTTAATTTTCTTTGTTTTCAATAATTCTTTCTTTGTCTTCGACACTTCTAGTACTTTTTCTACATCTTTTGCTACAAATAAAAATACGTATATTACTTTCGCTGTATATTGTATACAACATCTCTAGTTAGACGTTTAGTTCTTACTATAATTTGAAATAATTATTGTGCATTGTTTAATAATTAACCACCCGTTTTTCTCTAAAATGCATACCTAACTTCCAAAATTTTTCTCTGTAAAACGAGCGAATTCACCGTTTCCCTTCATATTTCTTTTTCATTCCTTATTCTATCAGCAAGTTGGTTTCTTTTAATATTTAAATTGCTGTTTCAGCTGCCTTCAAGTAAAGGTCGTCCCTGAGGTGAAGACTTACTATGGTATCGGTTGAACTGCGCAAGGTACCATGTCTTGTCTACAACCTTGTGACCGAGGTTAGTAATTTGGTTGTTAACTTTTACGTAAGATTGTCTCGTTAAAGGCAAAAATGCTTTTTATAACAAGATAATAACTTATGTTATTTTCTTAATTAGGTACTTAGTCATAGAAACAGAAGAATTTAGATTTCGATATTGATTTTTATCACTCAAGCTTTAAATTTATCATACCAGAAGGTTACAATCTGATTTTTACGAGATGTAAATGTTCCATATAAAGCTATCAATTAAAGTGTGTGTAAATGATTTTAGGACTCCAGCAGAAAAAAACTTGATGTAGGTAACCTAATAATGCTAAAATGATGAGGTTCTCAATGCATAGAAAACGTATACAACAACGTACAAGCTATAAATAGCAGACGGAACTTATGATACAATTAAATGTAACGTTATAGGTACGTATGTTTACTGTCTGAATAACATGCCAATGAGAGCATAAATAAACAAACAGATGCAGAATATAATAAAAAGATATTTTTTACACTGCAGAAGTAGCAAACGAGTGTGAAGGCAACATTTTAAGTGATCATTGCAGCGCAAACCTCAATGAGAACAAAAGCACTGTCTAAGGTTGTGAGTAGACTACCTATCTACTGTTGATAGTTCAGAAGACAAGATGACAAGACATTAGGAAAATGGATAATAAATGCGGTGGTGGGTCTAGTGTACCTCCTTGGGCGAACCCCAATCACACTACCTATAGGTCCTATAGTAATGAAAAATTACTGATAGAAACGGTTTTTTTTATTTTTTTTATGATGTACAGGTCCATACCAAGCGTGTGCAATACCAATTTGATTAATTCTAAATAAAGTCGAGTGTCCTATTACTTTATTATAGCTTGTGATACAACAAAGACGATAAATTCGTCGAAGATCAACAAAAGATCGCCGAAGCCCTATTATTCGTCAGGATAGCGCAATAAAGGATTATCCGGTTCTTCGGCACGCGTCAATTTATCTCGTTCTTTGCTAAATGCAGTCTGCATTCGTGGTATTGTGGTACGTGCCCGTCTAGTGTAGGGGCCGGATACATAAATGCAAAGCGACCAGTCCGACCAGTTGCTCCCTGCCCGCGCTCCCCGCGCGAACAGCTGACTTATCCGACAACAAAGAGCAAACCAGTCTACACAATCAACATTACTTGTAATGTAACTAACTACACATATCGATTCAACATTGTTGTAACGATTGCGTACGCCAGTCGCGTGCCAAAACAAAAAATGATATGATCGTTTCATGAGCTGGTATGATTTATGAGTGTTTTCTTCTGCGTCTTAATGCATTTCTAGTCAGACCACTTATGAACAATAATAGTGTTGACCATGAATCCGTCCTACGTGAAAGGTGAACCGCTGGACCTAACAAAGGACTACTTGCCTTTCTGTTCATCCAATACACGAGGGGTCTCGATATTCAGCACTCCGCAAAACTAAGTCCTTAACGTTTCTAGAGTCTAGAGTTATTCGTAATTTCACGGATTCATCTTGTACAGAGTCAATCGTCACTTGTGTCGTAGTATTCACTCATCGGTTGCTATGGTGCTAAGAACGGTCACGACACGAAAAACGAGGGGTTAATTGATTTTGTAAGTACAATAAAGTCTTTGTTTACAATGTTACCGATTTTTATGTGTTATTTACATCACTTTTCAGCGGCCTGCGAACGTGATAATCGTTGCACTGCCTGCGCACTTTATTTGCGCTGCTGCGTCAAAACAGACGGTCGGGGAGGCGAGACTCGTCTCGTAGCAGTCGTAGCCAGTCGAAGTTGTTTCGTGCCGGCCGGTTTTCTATCTCAGTCCCTAGCCTAGCTTTGCGGCTGTCTTTTCTCTTTTCCACATTTGACGTGACCTTTATTGGGTTGCCACGATTTATAATACAAAATCTGCTACGCATTCTCTTGTCGTTTGTTTACATTATTTATAATGAATATAATTATTCAGCTTGTGCAGCGACCTACCGACGATAACTACCTGCTTATTTCACTTACCTGCTTATTCGGATAGGTCGTATTGTGCGTATTCGTAATAAGTTAAAGGTATCTCGAATACGATGTGTGTAGTTTGAAAATAAACAACGTGCTCTTCTGTATTCAGTGCTGCTCATGGACAGCCATTCAACAGGGTTCAGGTCTTAAGCGCTAATTCTAAGGTATAACTAGTACACACTATAAGAAATTACCACGAGACAAGAGCAAGCAGCACGTGCTTTACTGCATGTTATCTGGGCAGTGGTAGGAACTTCCCCCGATCCCCGAAAGCTTTAATGGTTTATCTGTTTATAATTTGATGGATTTTATACAAATCTTGTTTTATAATTTTATAGCGATATGGCACTTCTTAAGTAAACAGCGCAAGCAAAAGCAAAGCATCATAAATTCATTGAATTTATTTCTAAATATAAAATATGAGTGTCGACAATCATCGTTTTTGAAAATTTCAAATTGAAATCTACCAAAATGGTAGAAAAACTTCGCAGCTGGTAATACGATTTTGAAATGGGTATTACCCGGGATATTTAAAAATGAGGATCGGAGCGAAGCGGAACCTAGTCCTGAATAGTTCTATCATCTACATAATATTTATCGTAAAAGTTAATTTCTCGTGACCTTTAGAAGTAGGCTTAGAAAGAGATAAAAATCCTGGTTAGGTTAAATAGTTCACACACCCAATATTTACCCGAAGCAGTCTGCGTAAAAGAGTAACATCCATTTATGCTGAAATACTTGTACCTATTTATACGATAACAGTGCCTCCAGGTTGAAAAAATAATAGCACATAATAATGAAGGATCTATTGAATAAAAGGCATGTCAGCGAAGGGCACCTTACATTTTATTAAACGTATCACAAATTATAGATACACAACAATCAGTCAATGTTGATGACAAAAAATCATGCTGTTGCTTTACGTCTAGATCCAAGTCCACATAGACTAGACTGTGTGTGTGTTTGTGTACATTTTTACCGTAACATAATTGATATCGTGGATACCGTGTGTCTGAGTCTTTAATTTGTAACCCAAATAACATAATTTGGGTTACAAATTAAAGTAAAAGTGTACATAAACACACACACACACACACACAAACAACAAATGTGTCTACATACCTGCAGAAATACCATTTCTTGTAAAACCTCTTTTAAAACATCTTGTAAAACATGTCAAATGTTATAACAAGTACACCAATCAAGACAATCAATGTGTTGTGTTACATCTAAGCACCCTTTTCAAGCGAATCTTTACATTTCAAACAAATTAATAATAAGAAAATATAAAAAAATCTTTTATTAATTTTGTAATGTCTGCCCAAACCAAACCCTCTAGTTTGATACTCAATTGGGTTGTTTAAAAAATAACTAGTCCGCTATATTGGACTTAGAATGACTTGACTTAGATACTTATTCTTGCATTGTCATGCAAACTAAACTTGTAGCAAGGTTTGACCTGAACATACATACCCACATTGCAAGTTAAAAAAAGATTTACAAAAAAGAGTGTTTGCAGTATTGTACTCCGTAGGGCATTTAATTTAAGATTAGATGATCACATCAGTTATGACATTTTGTCATCAACAATTGACCCGATAGATGTCAATGAAGAATCGGCTAAATCCCTAGCTTGGTAAAATGCATCTATTTAAGTAATAAAAATAATAAACCAAATTAATAAATAAATAAGTTGTTGGAGCGACTTTAAACCTTGATACTCATAGGTTCGAATATTAGATGAGTTATTATGATGTTTCTCAGATGATATGATGTTTCTCAGATGATATGATGTTTCTCTTATCCTTACCTTATTTAGTTTAACAAGATCCCATTAAAAAGAGAACTTAAAGTGAGCCTCAAGATTTAGGACTATAGTAATAAACTTAAATAATTTTAAACGTGGAGCGAATCATAATTATCATTAGTTGGCCAATAGCAGTGCTCAAAATCTCTACTCCGCAGTGTGATTGGTTCATTCACAGTCTGCTCTAAACCACTCCACCCAGCTCTGCCAAAGAAATTACACCTTAAACGATACCAATTAATGCATTTACTTAAGACAATCCAACATTTTAACTCTCTTTATCTTCTTTCTTTTCGTATTATAGAACATGTGAACAACACGTGCCAGAATACGATATTGAGTTTGAGTTACAAGTAAGTGTTATCAAAATTTTCAAATCAAAGGTTTAATTGATATGAAATTCATGTGCGTGGCGAGCATTGGAGGTAGGCACTGAGGATCTAGCTAGTCATAGGTACATCTAAATTTTCGTTTGGCCTATAATAATGATTGCTAGTGATTTTCTTGTTAAATAATAATAGAAAAATAATATGTAAAGCGAGGCTGGAAGCCAGGCTAGCGTAAAGGTAGGCACTGCCTACTTTTTCTACTATGGTATGCACGCGCCGGATATGAATTGACAACAAAGAGTTAAAACTACATTCAAGTGACCCTGGATCAACTCAATTATTAAACAACTTCAGTTTTTTGATTAACAAGGGCTTTAGCCGATATCCACATTCATTACATTCAGACTGTAGTGTTACGCACTCTTCTGCCAGAACTTGGCAGAGGAGCGGGGGGTTTTGCCCTTGCCGGAGCTCTTCTTTGGTGCAGAGTGGGACTCGCTGCCACCAGCGCCGCCTTCCTCATTCTCTGCTTGGGTTTTGAGCGTTTTCTTAATGTATACTATCTGTAATGATATGGAGAAGAAATTTAAATTTCTAAACATGGAATAGAACCAAGTCATCTCCCACATCTGTACACTATGATCTTCTAAACTATTGAAGGCATTTTTTGTGTTTTCACTTTAATCTTGATAGGTTTTTTTCAGATGGTTTATAAATGATTTATGAATTACATAGATATTATAATACTTCATAAAATTAAAATATCACCTGTTGTTACGGTGAAGGAAAACATCGTGAGGAAACCTGCATGTCTGAGAGTTCAGAAAAAAAAAATGTTCTCGAAGGTATGTGAAGTCCACCAACCCACAGTAGGCCAGCGTTGTGGTTAGTCCACAACCCTCTCATTGTGAGAGGAGACCCGACCCTGTAGTGGGTCATTAATGGGTTACTGACAAGATATAATACATCTTGTTTTTGAAGAAAACATAAAATAGTAAATTTTTGAATGTGTGATTCCTTATAGCCACTTGAACAGATCTCTACCAATAACTATATGGCAGGCCCTGTGAATTGCTTGAAAAGAATGACATAGGTTTTTACTAATCCAAAAGTGTGTGGTGGTTTATGCTCTACACCTCCTCCTATTATAAGGAGAGATGAAAGATCAGCAGGAGACACTGACACTTTTGTCTAAATTATAAAATTTTGTAAGTAGGGGCTTAATCTTTGTCTTAAACTATAGGGCAGGGGTGCGGTGCACCGGGACGTCGAGAGCTGCTCGCGTCTCACAGAGCCTCCGCTGCCATGCATGGGGAGAATTTCATCAAACATGTTGATACAAAAAGGCGCCAGGGAATTGCACCCGGGCGCTTCATGGGCTAGACTCCCCTGTTTGTAAGCTTACCTCTTGATCAATCGCCTGCTGGTGCCTGAGAGCTCTTTGCTTGTGGTGATTAGCCCTTTGTATGTGTCGGTCGACGGAGTTGAGCACAGCCTCGCATGCATTGCACCAGTCAGCGAGTACATCGGCGATGCCTGCAGCATCCTCCAGCCTGGCGTCACGACCTAAGGCCACATCTACTTCCACCCTCTTGCATTCCTGGTCTAATTTGCCATGGATTATATCTGGAATTGTAATATATAAATTTAGAAAATATTGTTTTGAATTTAGAAAAATCTGTTCCTACACATCACTACGAAATCTAAATTAATTTATTTGATTACTGCCTATTGTTATTGTTTTATACAATGGGCGACTTAATGTCAGTTGGCATTCTCGACCAGTCAACCCTGGTTGAAGGTGAAAAATAGTGGATTGTTTATCACATAAGACACATATTAAAAAACAGACTGTAGAATATATGTAAGACTTGCTTTTCATTCATCTATCTAGATCATGCATGAATTACATAGATATCTTATGAACTATTGGGCTTTGAACCATATTTCATAAACCACCAATCCACCATGTCACATGACAGTCTCTTTTGTTTAAAAGTGTGACAAATTTGGAAATTTCAACACAATTAGCTTGGATATCTACCCTGCAATGTCTCTGTTGTATCTTGGTGAAGTAGAAACAATACAATACAAATTTATGAATTAATACAAAAATAAGAACTAAGTGTTTATTTGCACACAACAGATACATCACTAACTACAAATTAAAATAAAGTACAAACAGGCAGTCTTATTGCTTTATAGAAATTTCTTCCAGAAAACTTTAGGGAAGACAAGACAGAAGAAGAAATAGTAGGTAGGATGCACAAGAGAGACACGTCATGAAGGAACCTCAATGTTACCTGCATATATAGCTTCTATGATGAGATCCTCTAGATCTCTTACATTCTTGATATCCAGCTCCTTAAGTAAAACACTATAGGGGATGCACTTCTCCTGAGTAGCCAGCGTGGCTATTGTGAGATGTTGCAGCTTCTTACACTGGACTGGTGTTAGTTCTAGGTATTCAGACTTGTTCTCTAGATAGTCTTTATATGTGCCATATGCAAATAAGTTGAGGGTTTTGAAATGCTTTTCGTAAGCTCCTGTTTCTAGCTGTAACACATAAAGAGCTCTTGTTAGTTAAAATATTGTAAGCGGTGATAGCCCAGTGGCTTAGAATTCGACCTCGAATCGAGGGGTCCGGGTTCCAATCCCAGTGGCACGCACCAATGACTTTGTAAAAAAAGTTATGTGCGCTTTATAAAAATTAAATATCACCTGCTGTTACGGTGAAGGAAAACATCGTGAGGAAACCTGCATGCCTGAGAGTTCAGAAAAAAAAAAAGTTCTCAAAGGCATGTGAAGTCCACCAACCCGCACTAGGCCAGCGTGGTGGACTAAGGCCTACATCCTTCTCATTGTGAGAGGAGACCTGACCCTGTAGTGGGTCATTAATGGGTTACTAACAAGTGTGTTGTTGAGATACTTTTAAAACATTCACATAAATTTTGGGGTTTGTTTTAGCGATTTGAATATGTTTTCGACAGGCCTGGTTGGTTGCCCACACTGTAAATGAGTCTCACAAGAACCGGCTGGGTATGTTGAAGGTATTGAATGTGTTAATTCATTAATAGTTTACTCAATATTGATCAAAGGTCTAATTTGTAATGGTGGCCCTTCCCCGCAGGCATTCACCTGTAATGTAATTTCATGTTACACAGACTTATGACATTACATTACACCTGCGAAAATTTTGTGCGGCCACCCTAACATTTGTCATACCATAGCATTAAGAATAATAAGTTATAATCATGTACGAATCCAGTATGAAAAACATCAAAAACAAGATTAAGAGAGTGTAAAGCAAATTCTAACCTCCTTTATATTCGGCACCTCTAGAAGTTCACCGAAGACGTGAACTCCTGGTGCTTCTAGAACCTGCTTGATGAGTTCTGCACACGCGAATCCCTTTGCACCTTTGGCTAGAAGCACGAACTGCTCTAGAGAGTGATTTGATATCGATAACAAAGAGGACGGCTCATCTCTATCCATTGACATAGGATTCATGGCTGTCTTTTGTTACCTACTATATTTAAAGATAAATTAGATCTTCGTAGCCGCTGTTACAATAATGATCTTAAATACAACACTATAAATATATTACAATTCATCAATATTTCTAACTTTTTTGCTTTTCATTTCACAGCAAATCGTAAGGGTAATGTGGGTATTTTATTTGACATTGACATTTGACACTGACAGATAGTAAAAGAATCTACACACACGCGTATCCTGTACATGTACAACAAAGCTATAATCTATATTGTCTATGTTTTTTAACTAATGATAAAAAATAAAACAATTGTATCATTCTACTTGAGCAATCCATCCCTGAAGTATTTTGTGTAAAATACGTGCTTTAAAATGAGGTAAGTAACTAATAAAAGGTAGCAAACCAGTTTTATTTTTTATGATAATTGGCATTTCGTTACATTGCTAAGGTATGTAACAATAATGTCCTTTTAAAAACATAATTGACCATAAACAATACAATAAAATGGCGTCCGGTTTTTTGTGTGTGCGCTAAGATTATTGTTTTCATTTAATCGTTTAGTGTAGTAGTAAAATCTAAATAAAATGTTACTTATTGTAAGCTAATGGTTATGTTATTTTCAAATATGGGCAAAGTTGTTCGTGAGATCCGTCGGTGATCGCAAAACGAGTGCATGTTACTGCTGACTGTAGCGTCCTATGCCGCCTTTTTCGTCGAGTCGATTGGGCCAATTTGCTAGGTTTTGGCATTAATTTGATGAAAACTGTGGGGGAATAGTGTTCGTGTTACATAATAATGTTTAAGTTCAGGTGATACGGTGTTTTCGGTGTTTTGATTGATGGTGCGTATGTGTGTGGTAGTGAAAGCGTAGTTACATGTCCCATAATGGCTAAGCTGTCATGAGGAGTCGTGTTTACTATCGAGACAGGGCTTGTGTTGGTCGGTTTCATTTTGATGTAGTGGTGGTACATAAACGATAAACATGTGTATGCCAACGCCGAGCAATGTTTCGGGATTTGGTTATTCGTGGGGTTTTACGAGTAGTGCAGACCTCACAAAGGGCGAAGTGGAGACTCCCAGCAGTATGAGCTATACACTCGGAAATACAGTAAGTGTACGTAATATTTACTTTTATCATATAAGGTGGTGGCAATTATAAGACAAACTCCCAAAAGGTACATGCTTTGTATTAATGTTTATATTTTTATATATTATTATGTATTTCTTTATTTGTCTTATTGGGAACTGTATGTTTTAATATTACAATATGTACAATATAATATGATATTATTATTTATATTTATAAGTAAAATGTTACAAAAAAGCTTAGCAAAACACTAATGTTTGATTTACCTTAAATATTTATATTAATAGTTTGGTAATTGAACCAAAAATTTTGTTTAGTAAAAAGAATTTTTAAGTATACCTAATCCTACCTCATGAATGCAGTAGAGTAAATTTTGGTCTACTTTTCACTCACTTCTTCAGAAGCGGATGATCTTGCCACCTGATGTTAACGGGCCATTGTAGTCTATGGACAAACATATTCCACCAACAGGACCACAATACTGTCTTAGGATTGTAAATGCTTACTATTGTGTAACTTCTTATTAATTTGAAGTGCATGAATACAAAAATTAATAATATCTAACACATTCATTAATATAAAATGCCTGGTTTGTGCTGTGTATACAGAGCCATAACTTGTAAAAAAAACCAAGTCTTGCAACTCGGTTCTTCTATGGTAAGGTAGTTGTGAAATCCATGTAATACCAAGTTGATTATTTTTTTCAGTCCCCACTTAAGGGTACTTCTGTCTTAAGTTATTTCATAATTTGCTCACATAAAAACATGTTATAGTGACCATATTAATGTTAAAATTTTTTATGTATTAAATAAAGATTTGAAATAAATAAATAGATGTACAGTATTTTGTATTCATGAATAAAAGATTATGATAATTGAAAGTTCCAATCCCATCCTTATAGGTGTCACCCGAGACGACATTGACAGTGATGTCCCACAAGGCTCCGCAAGTCCAAGAGAAAGTGGGTGCAGTGGTAGCAGTGTCCAACTCAGCGGCGCAGGTGACCAGGGTAGTGACCACGGGCACCCCAGTGACGGCCCGGAGAGCCATGTTTGTGTTGAACGAAGCACCCGGCCACACCCTCAACAGGGTCACACAGCAGAATCAAACTGCCACCATCCAAAGTGAGATTCAGATTGAGTTTTTTTTATGTTGTTTTAAAATACCTAAAATTTAAAAGAAAACTGTTAATATTAAATGTGACAGACACAGTAGTGATATTTTCCTTAACTTACAAAACTTAGTAACTTAAAAATAAATAAGCACATATCTAAAACTTTCTGTAATGCTTTTTGCTATTTAAAACATTTAAACCCTTTATATTTCGTCTGATAGTGTTCCTTTAAAAATGTATCATGTAGGCATTTACAAAGGATTCTAACAAAACTATTAATATACATCCCACCATTACTTTTAGTGGTGGAAATACCTGTTTCAGCGACGACGTTGTCGACTAAATCCTTCATGACGCCGATCGGCCCAATACAACTCACGGCCGAGGAATGTAATGAGATCCTCATGAAGAGGGCGCTCCAAGCGCAAGGTATACCCACACCAGTGATCGATGCGTCACAGCTAAACCACACGATATTGAATGGTGGGCTGAAGAGCCTAGCTGACGCGACGACGCAGCAAACACAAGCGGAAACCATTCAGACGACGACAGTGCCCCAACACCACCTGTTGCACACGAAACAGGAGCCTGGGACAGCTAATAATTCGCCTAAAGTGAGTTTTGCTGGTTGTTGCTTTCATTTTTTTAAGTGGAATCATGGTTTGTCGCAAAATATCTGTAACTACATCCACCTTAAAAGCCAGAGACTTCTACCTTTTAGGCAGTATTGTTTTGTAATTTATTTTTAATTTGCAAATGTTTTAATATTTTTTTATATAATAAGTTACTGAACAGGCAAACCGGCTACCAGATGGTTAGTGTTTACTATAGTAAGCCTATGGACATTTAACAACAGATACATTAAAATTATCAAATTAACCCTTTGGTTCCTGTTTATATTGATGAAAGGCTGTTAAATCTTATTGGAACAGTCAACACGGGTTAAGTACTAACTGATCTGTGTGATAGGGTATTTATTATATAAGGTGACTTGTAAAGTGACGTGATTTAAAGTGACATGATTTAAACGATTGTCTTTGACTTTATTTACATGCCTTTTACAGGAATCAATAGCTTCACAAGTCACCTTGTATATACACGGGTAGCACCCACACATATTGTCTCACTAGAGTCTAGTGACTAGACAAACCGAGCATTATATAATAATATATATAATATAAATAAATATAATATTGTGGGACAACTCACACATGGCTTTCTGATCCCAAAGTAAGCTGTGAGCTTGTGTTATGGTTACTCGATAAACCTAAATAATTATATATGTTTAAATACATACATACTTATATAGACAATTCACACCCAGACACAGAACAAACACTTGTGCTCATCACACAAATATTCGTCCTGGGTGGGAATCGAACCCACGACCTCTGGCGCAGTAGTTGGGGTCGCTAACCACTAGACCAACAGGCCAGTCTTTTGTTGTTATATGATATAGTGTATGAAGCGAGTGTTAGGCGATGTATTCGCAGGCGGAGCTGCTGGGCAACGTGATGGCGGCGGTGCAGCCCGCGACGGTGAAGGAGCGCCCCTACACGTGCGACGAGTGCGGCAAGTCCTTCCTGCTCAAACACCACCTCACCACCCACGCGAGGGTGCACACTGGTGAGTTTCACACTAGAATTGAATCTAAAATATGCTGAATTTGTTTATGAGTGAGCCCAAGTTATATTATATCTTCTTAACCGCGTTAGCACACCTCCGCCGCGAAATCGAAGTAGCGAAACCGCTGAAGCTTTGCCACCGTTTGTCCGTTGTAATACGAGCGATACGGGCGCATTTCGCGATTACACGGCGGAGGTGTGTCATCAGCGTCAACCTGTGAATGTGCAGTGTGAAATAATAATTTTTAACCAACTTCAATAAAGGAGGTTATTTTATTGCTTCATATATTTTTTTCTTTTTTAACTTGTTTCTTGTAAGTTGTTTTTTGTTAATCATTTTCCTCAAGCCTTTGGTTGGAAATGTTTATAAAATTTATAAACATTTCTGAAGAGGGTGACTTCATCGTGCTATGAATGATATGTTAACAAAATCAGCTATCACCCTCTGAATTTTTTGCATTCCCAATGCAAAATTAATCTGTTTTTCAAATGTCAAAAACACTTTACGCCATGAAAGCTCGATAGCTTGAAAAAGAGATTAAAAAACCTTAAAAACAGATTAAAAAACCTGAATTTTAAAATTGAAATAATAAATGTATACTACTACATTTTTTTAGAACAGAAATCACCATTTTTCACTTGCTTTTATCAAAATCTATCAATATTACATAATTTTGGATTTTTCCTTGCACGGTGCGAAATACCCTATTGTTGTTTTAACCCATTAATGACCCACTACAGGGTCGGGTCTCCTCTCACAATGAGAGGGATGTAGGCCGCCGTCCACCACGCACCACTACTGCGGGTTGGTGGACAACTCTCTTGTTATAATACATGAACAGTTCAACCGGTATGTTCGCAGGCGAGCGACCGCACGTGTGCGCGCACTGCGGCAAGGCGTTCGCGCGCAAGCACTGTCTCAACACGCACCTGCTGCTGCACTCGGCGGACCGGCCCTACCGCTGCCACGAGTGCAAGATGGCCTTCACGCTCAAACACCACCTGGTCACGCACTCCCGGGTGAGAGTGCCTCGCTACCTTCGCCTGCTCCTGGGTTGTATATAACCCATTAATGACCTAGGTCTAGGTCCTAGTCCACCGCGCTGGCCTTCCTCACATGCCGTTCTGTGAACTCTCAGGCATGCAGGTTTCCTCACGGTGTTTTCCTTCACCGTAACAGCAGGTGATATTTAATTTTATAAAGTGTAGAAAAGTTTTTTATGAAAGTCATTGGAGCTAGATGACTAGCTGCAAGGGTCAGGTCTCCTCTCATAATGAGAAGGATGTAGGTCCTAGTCCACCGCGCTGGCCTACTGCGTGTCGGTGAACCTCGCATGCCTTTCTGTGAACTCTCAGGCGTGCAGGTTTGCTCACGGTGTTTTACACAGCAAGTGATATTTAATGTTATAAAGAGCAGATAAGTTTTTTATGAAAGTCATTGGAGCTCGCTACTGGGATTCGAACCGTGTTCCGTCGAGTAAGAGGCAGTATACTTAGCGACTGAGCTATCACCCTCAACACCACTTGGTCACGCACTCCCGGGTGAGTGGTCACTTCGCTTGGCCCTGCGTCGCCTCTAATCTATAAATGACTTGCTGCAAGGGTCAGGTCTCCTCTCATAATGAGAAGGATGTAGGTCCTGGTCCACCGCGCTGGCCTAATGTGTGTCGGTGGACCTCACATGCCTTTCTGTGAACTCTCAGGCATGCATGATTCCTCACGGTGTTTTCCTTCACCGTTACAGCAAGTGATATTTAATGTTATAAAGCGCAGATAACTTTTTTATGAAAGTCATTGGAGCTTGCTACTGGGATTCGAACCGTGTTCCATCGAGTAAGAGGCAGTATACTTAGCGACTGAGCTATCACCCTCAACACGCAATGCACGAGTGCAAGATGGCCGCCACGCTCAAACACCATTTGGTCACGCACTCCCGGGTGAGTGTGCCTCCCTCGCCTCTGACGACACTTCGTCTGGCCCTGGGTTGTCTATAGCTCATGAATGACCCACTGCAGGGGGTCTCTCTGAAGAAGGATGCGGGCCCAAGTCCACCACGCTGGCCTAATGTGGGTTGGTGGACTTCACATTTTCTTTCACCGTTACAGCAAGTGATATATGTATTTACTGATATAAAGCGCAGATAACTTTTTTATGAGTTTTATAAGCCTAGAGATTTATAAGTAAAGTCATTGGCGTGCCACTGGGCATTCGAACCCGGAGCCCTCGCATAAGACGGTGTATTAGCCACTGGGTTATTACCTTGCATGCCTTAACATAATTACCCAGGGCTAGGCGAAGTGCCGTCGATCAGAGCAGTGGTCCTTTCTGTAACCCATTATTGCCAGGCGACCTAGGCTCCCAATTTCGAATTTGTAACTTAACCCTTAACCACTGTTACGGTGAAGGAAAACATCGTGAGGAAACCTACATGCCTGAGAGTTCACAAAAAAAATGTTCTCAAAAGGCATGTGAAGTCCACCAACCCGCAGCAGGCCAGCGTGGTGGACTAAGGCCCACATCCCTCTCGTTACGAGACGGAGACCCGATCCTGTGGTGGGTCATTAATGGGTTACTGACGACTTAACCCATCGATTTCCATCGGCAGGTGCACAGTAGAGAGCGTCCGTTCGTGTGCGGCGAGTGCGGGCGCGGCTTCCCGTTGAAGCGCCACCTGGTGACGCACAGCAAGTACCACGCGGGCGAGCGGCCGTACGTCTGCAGCGAGTGCGGGGAGAGCTTCGCGCAGAAGGTGGGGCTCCATGATATGTTGGCCAAGGGTGATGTATGTGTGTGTGCAGTACCAGGCCTGGCCCACTCCCCGTGTACGTATCAAGAATGTACCTACGCACAGCGGCACGTCCGAGTTGGCTAGTGAGTGGGGGAAAGTGGAATAGGTAAGACGTACGTGCTAGAAAGAGATGCAACAGGTAGCGGGAAATTGGAAAAGGTAAGATTTATGCGCTAGAGACGTAACATTATCGTAGGTGATTAAGCGCTGCGCAATCTGAATTGAACTTAATAGTATCGTAACTAGTCTATATTTCTTTAGATGACATTATGTATTCTGTGGCAGTACTCCAATGTTCAAGAGATTGTATCTGTAAGATAATTGCATCAAATATTTTCCACCAAACATGTCCTGCAACCTTTCTCACTAAGATAGAAATACGAAGTAAATAAAACACGAAACACATAGTCAATGTGGGCCAGGCAGGCATACCTCTAGACTTAGCTAAACTGAATATACACATTGTAAATGAATATACCAAAATTTAACAATAGAAACAAAATACTTGATACCAAAGACACCAACCTCAACAAATAGTAGGCCTAAACTATGTAAGAAATTTTATTGTATGCTTTTTTGATGTCGGTTTAATTTCATTTAAATTATTCTTTCATGTTCCAGGACCACCTGGTGATGCACAGCAGGTTCCACGGCTCGCTGTCGCCGTTCCAGTGCCCGGACTGTGGGCTGGCGTTCGCGAGGAAGTTCCAGCTGGTGAACCACGGGAGGGTGCACGGGCGGGTGCCGCACGCGTGTCCCGTGTGCGGCAAGGAGTTCCTGCAGAAGAGGACGCTAGTCGCGCATATGAAGTAACAATACAGTGATACGACGATTTTCAACGACCATAGGATAAGGAAGTTGATAGGACAGCAATAATGATACAGTCTCAAATCCATGGTAGTTAGCTCAGATAGCAGTATTCATGCCCCTAACTCAGTCTATCACACTCATTGGAGTGGCTCACCCGAGTGGCTCAGTTGGTAAAGACGCCAGTGCGCTATGCAGAGGGTCCTGGCTTCGATTCCCGGCAGAGCAGAGATTTGAATGATGAGTTCAAATTTCTGTTTCTGGTCTGGGTGTGTTGTGTTGTTGCCTTGTGTGTGTCCATGGCGCCCACGACACAGGGAATCCTAGTGTGGGGCTATGAGTGTGAAGCGTTATTTATTATTTATTATTATTCATAGTGCGAGTGATAAATCCAATCAGCCGATATGCATTCAGTTTAGCGGGATCTAAAGTACAGTTGTTTCTATGGTCCGGATTGTGGGCTGGCATTTTGGTTGGGTTTATAGGGTGGCAGTAAGGTACCTTCCCGGGTAGAGCTATGATGGTTACCACCATGGATACCACTTATAATTATTTAACCAGCTTCAGATTTAACCAAGTCACATGTGATTTAACTAACTTGATATTTAGCAATGTAACATTTAATTTCAGAATACACACGGGCGAGGGCGTGGTCGCGTGCTTGGACTGCGGCGAGGCGTTCAAATGCAAATCAGAGTTGCAGCAGCACTGCAAGCTGAACAGGCACTGTCTCACCACCAGCACGCCCCAGCAACAGACACAACAACAACAACAACAACAACAAGCTCAAGTGCAGCAACAACAACAGACTCAACAGACCCAACAGACGCAACAGCAGCAGCAGCAACAAGCCCAACAGCAAGCGCAGCAGCAGGCCCAGCAACAACAACAAGCGCAACAACAGGCCCAGCAACAGGCGCAGCAGCAAGCGCAGCAACAGGCCCAACAACAACAACAGCAACAGCAGCAGCAGCAACAGCAGCAGCAAACGACTGTGATAAAACAGGACGACTTTAAGCCCCAAATTGTACAGGTAGACCATTAGTCCTAAGAACAACATGTTTTTACATACTATTTGACAACCTGTGTGACACAGATGATTAGACGCCTGTGCGTTGCGTGGAGAGAAACTCTATTCAATCTTAAATATTAACTACATTTCTAACACTGAAAACAGTGATTATTTATTTTTATTTTTCAGGTTATAGGCGCCGACGGTCAAATATTGTCGGAGAAGACGCCGGGGTATTGTTGTCCGGAATGTGGTTCCTGTTTTAATACTAAGGTCAGTCGATTGAATGCCGCTTTGGTATACTTAACGTACGACGTACGTACGAAATCGCAGGCACAGCTAGTTATATTATAAATTCCGGGCATCACATGACAGTGAAAACAAATTAACACACGGGAAAACCGAGGCTTAAGTGCCGGTTCATTTCACACTGTACTGTAAAGAAATGAGTAGCCTTAACCGTTGAATGTGCAGTATGACAACGCGTTGTATGTGTGTGTGTGTGTGTGTGCAGGAGGCGCTGTCGCTGCACGTGCGGCTGCACGCGGGCGACCGCACGTGCGTGACGGACCTGTGCGCGCTCACCGCCGCGCTGCAGCCCGGCCTCGTCGCCGCCGCGCACGCGCAACAGAGTAAATATACATCACTGTACCTCACTACCTCACTACCTCACTATCTCACTACCTCACAGATACACAATGGTTACTGCACTTTTGGCTAAATCCTGTTTTTTAACACCGTTGAAATCGTGACAACCATCAATAAGTATAAAGCCAAATCTAACTCCACGTCCGGCACGACCACCTGTTGCCACGTGGGGGGCGGACACTGGCGGCATATTGCCTACACCTTACCAGTGACCAACGGAGCTATAGTATCTAGGAAATATGCGATGCGACTTAGAAATAGAGATATACCCCAGGCAGGTACCGGAGCTAACAGCACCGGAGAATCCGGCCCCGGGGCCTCAACCCCGGGCTGCCCCACGTATTCTGGGGGGGGCAACGTCTCGCATATGACTGCCCAGTCCTGTACTGCTGCAGCCAACCCTACTCCACGGTCGAACTCCTCTACGCCTACATCCATAGTGGAAAGCCTGTTTGAATCGCCGGCTTCATCGCCACGTTCGTATGAGGACATTGACCAGTACTCCACGCGATCTTCGACCTTATCGCCCGAATCCGTAGATGTTGTACAAGAGGCAATAGCCACCAATCTTGTACCCGCAAACGGAATCGCAAAAAGTAAACGCCGACAATGGACAGATGATATGAATAAATTCATATGGCGTAAATATTTAATAGCATCACAATTAGAAAAACAGACCCGCGGCTATCTAAACTATTTGCACGAAGAATTTACAAAAAAATACCCAGAAATGGAAGCATCAAGACAAAGATTAGGTGATCAATGTAGAGCCATAGTTCGAAATAAACTTTTAGACCAAAGTATCTTAGATGACATCAGAAATCAAGTTAGGACAGAACTTCATATGACAGACTTACAAACTGAAATTACAAATTCACAACCACTACACAAATTACACAGTTTATCAAACACTACTCGAATGACATGGACGGATGAAATTAACGAAACTATTTTGAGAATTTACTTTGAAACGACAAACTTAGAAAAAGACATGACAGCTTACAGACAAAAAATGCATGAAAAATTTATGACACATTACCCACAACTTTCTCACATAAGTGAACAGCGACTATCAGACCAAAGAAGAGTTATAATGCGTAACAAAATGCTCAAAGTAGATAGAATAGAGGAAATAAGAAGAGACATTGAGTTACAGTTAAATCAACCAAAACTATCAGATAACACACATAGTATGATACTCAATACATTACAATCACACACTGAAAATACAATAATAAGTGAAGAAGAAATTGAAGATGTTACTAATAAGGTACAGGAAACTACTGACACCGATAATGAACCCCATAAACGGCATAAAAATGACAAATATGATGGAAAAATGTTATGTAAAGATATAGACACACAATTCACAGAAACGCTAGGTGAGTTTGAAAACACTGACCCAACCTGTAGACCCTATATTCCTAAACAAAAATCATCAAAAAAGTTAGCTATAATAGTACAACACTTAAACCAAAACACATTACCTAGATACTTACACTCAGACATTGATTTTAACACTCTCCAAACACTAATATACGTAGCTGCTTATACTGCAGCAAAATGCAACGGTACGAAGCTTCAAAAAACCAAAGCAAGAAAACAAATTAGGCGAAAACCTTCATGGCAAATAAGACTAGAGAATAAAGTAGAAACGCTAAGGGCTCAAATAGCAAGATTAATTGAATTCATTAGAGGAAACAGAAGCCAAAAAATCCTTGCAGCAGTAGAAACAATTAAGACTAAATACAGTATTCACGCACGGTATGAAGACGAAAACAAAGAACCAAACCAATTTTTAGATACTTTAAAACAGAAGTTAAATGTAACAGCTAGCAGATTAAGACGTTATCTGAATTGTACAAAAAGAAAAACACAAAATAACCAATTTTGTAATAACGAAAAAAAATTCTATAGGAATTTAACTTTGAATCAAAAAGAAACTGAATCAGCAAAAAAAGTACCTACTACAGATGAGCTTCGAAACTACTGGGCTAACATCTGGGAAAACCCTACCCAACATAATGTAGAAGCAAATTGGATCAAAACCTTAGATGACACTGAAATACCTAACATGCAATTTGAACAAATAACAAAAGATACCCTTATACAAGTTATTAAGCGCACACATAACTGGAAAGCACCAGGAACAGACCACATACAAAATTACTGGTATAAAAAATTTACTTGCACACATTTACACATACATAAATATATAAATAAGTTCATTAAAATGCCTCATACTATGCCAGCGTACATAACACACGGTAAAACCTTCATGATACCGAAGGATCATCATACCGAAGACCCTTCGAAATTTCGACCGATTACCTGCCTACAGACAATTTACAAAATCATCACAGCTTGTATCAGTGACCACATTTACGCCCACTTAAATGCAAATAATATACTAGCAGAACAACAAAAAGGTTGCAGGAAACTCAGCCAAGGCTGCAAAGAGCAACTCACAATAGATGCAATAGCTATGACACAAGCATTCAGAAAGAAGAAAAATATTTATTCTATGTTCATCGATTACAAAAAAGCTTTTGATTCGGTACCCCACAGTTGGCTCATACAAATACTACACTTATACAAAATACATCCAGATATAACAAATTTTCTTAGTACGACAATGTCAAATTGGCAGACTGTTCTAAACATTAACACCAATAACACCTCAACAACAACAAGCACGCCAATTTCCATCCAGAGGGGCATCTTTCAAGGCGACGCATTAAGCCCCCTGTGGTTTTGTATGGCCTTAAATCCTCTTTCTGAATTATTAAATAAAACTGAGGTTGGTTATAAGTTGACTCACGATCGAACGCATTACACATTGTCACATCTGTTATATATGGATGATATTAAATTATATGCCACAAGTAAGGAAGAACTTTACAACCTTGCTGATTTAACTGAAAAATTCTCAGATGATATAGGAATGCAGTTTGGCATAGACAAATGCAAAGTATTTTCCATCCAACGCGGCAAAACTATTAATACAAATTTCATATTACAGAACGGTGAAATAATAGACTCTCTAAACGAAGAGGCTGGATATAAATATTTAGGTTTTCATCAGTCGAAACAAATTCATCATAAACAAATAAAACACTCTATAACTAAAAAATTCAAACACAGACTTAACCAGATCCTTAAAACAGAACTTAATTCTCGTAACATTTTTAAAGCTATCAATACATTTGCAATTCCAGTAGTCACTTATTCATTCGGAGTTATTAAGTGGTCACAAACGGATTTGATAAAACTCCAACGAATTATCAACACCACCCTTACTAAACATCGTAAGCACCACCCAAAGTCTTGCATACAAAGACTTACTTTACCACGTTGTGAAGGAGGACGAGGCCTAATAGATTTAACAAATTTATATAATAAACAAATTGACACCCTTAGAAAATATTTCCACGATAAAGCGGATTCCTCACCATTACATAAATATGTTTCAGCCATTGACAATCAATACACCCCACTCAACCTTCACGACTCAAATCGAAATAATGTAAAAATTATCAGCTCACAAGAAAAAAACAAAACTTGGGCGAGTAAATCCCTTCATGGCAGGCATCATGCAGATCTCACACAACCACATGTCGACAAAGATGCGTCGAACGAATGGTTGAGATATGGTGAATTGTTTCCTGAAACTGAAGCCTTTATGCTCGCAATACAAGACCAGGTTATTAGCACTGCCAACTACCGGAAACATATAACTAAGGAATTGCAAACAAATGACCTATGCCGGCAGTGCAAATGCGCGCCAGAAACAATTCAACACGTCACTGGAGCCTGTAAAATTCTTGTACAAACTGATTATAGACACAGACACGACCAAATTGCCTCTATTATTCATCAAAACCTTGCATACACATGTAAATTTATAGACAATAAACAGCCCTATTACAAATACAAACCAGTAACATCTTTAGAAAATAAGACATATAAATTATATTGGGACAGAACACTTTTATCAGACAGAACAATTCATTACAACAGACCAGACATCACACTCCATAACAAGCTAAGTAACACTGCCTACCTTATTGACATCGCAGTCCCAAATTCTCACAACCTACAATCTACAATAAATGAAAAAATGTCTAAGTATATAGATCTTGCCATAGAAATTAAAAAGAATTGGCAAGTGCAGAGAGTTCATATTGTCCCAATTGTTATATCATCTACTGGTATTATTCCCAAAACACTATTCAATAGTTTAAAAACATTAAATATTAACTCTAAAACTTCAATTACCCTTCAAAAAGCCGCAATTCTTAATACATGCAGGATAGTAAGAAAATTTCTAAATATAGAATAATTAAATATATTGCAAACATATCTGTTGCGCTTGGCCACGGCCCGTGTGATAGATACAGCACCTCTTCGGAGAGAATATCAAAAGGATAAAAATATAATATGTTATAAATATTCCGCGGAAAGGGAGTTCAAAGTCCAAAAATGGATGCCCATTTTTGAGCGTCCTGTAAAATTTGTGTTTTGCCAAGCGGCAGAGGTAATAAGCACTGCCTCTATAGTACAGAATTCATATATGTAGGATCAAATCAGGTAATCTTAAACATTTTCGTCACATCTTTTTAAATTATATTTACGTTAAAACTTCCTTTTTATCGACTACGGGTTTTTCCAAATAGTAACTGTCGTATTTTGACTTTAATGTTTTAATTACCCACTTAAAAATCGAGAATTTTCAAATTAAGTTGGCATGTTCAGTTCAGTGATAAAATACATAAAATTTTGTTGTCAAATAGAAATATAGCACCCTCATAGTAGATTTTTTTTCCAGTCTGACTTATCAGAGTTATTAATTTATATCTTTTTATTTTCAGATCAACCCATCCAAATTATATCGTCCAATCCTAGTAATGTAGTACACACGCAAGTTATAGCAACTGTAAGTAAATAGTGATATAAATAACACGAGTTTCTTTAATCTGTAATACTTTTATAAGTAATATTAATTTGTTTATATACAGAATCATCATATAAATACGCCAAGGCCGAAGATACACTTTTGTGTGGACTGTGGTAAAGGATTTGCAGCAAAACATGGTTTATTAGCACATCATAGGAGGTAAGCATTTTCCTTAGTACATTCTTTAATATATTATGTATACTGCAAAAAGTATTTCAACCTCAAAGAGAATAAAAGCATAATAGCGTGAAAAAGAGACCAAAAGAAGGTGATATGTGACCACACTTTGTTTTCTATGGGTATAGATGGTCGAAACAATAAACTGAAGACTGCTGACTAACTGAAGTTTAATTAATAATCCAAAGTCACTGCATCTCATGAACTATATCCATGTCAAGCAGCACTTAGGGTGGTAACTGCTAAGTTTCCACTTGAAAGAACTATGGTGTTATGACATGAGATTCTTCAAAAAGGGCGTAAAAGAGCTCTCCTTTAAAGCCGGCAACGCACGCACGTCTTCAGTTTGGAAAATCGATTTTCTTGATTATGCTGTAATTGAAAATCAGGTGATAGCCCAGTGGCTTAGAATTCGATCTCGAATCGAGGGGTCCGGGTTCGAATCCCAGTGGCACGCACCAATGACTTTGTAAAAAAGTTATGTGCGCTTTATATAAAAAAAATTAAATATCACCTGCTGTTACGGTGAAGGAAAACATCGTGAGGAAACCTGCATGCCTGAGAGTTCACAAAAAAATGTTCTCAAAGGTATGTGAAGTCCACCAACCCGCAGTAGGCCAGCGTGGTTGGACTAAGGCCTACATCCTCATTACGAGAAGGAGACCCGACCCTGTAGTGGGTCATTTATGGGTTACTGACAATTGAAAATTGTTTGAATTTGCAGGCATCCAGACGGCAGCTGCACGCTACGGACGCACGTGTGCGACCAGTGCGGGAAGGCGTTCTTTCAGAAGAACCATCTCATGCTGCACCAGAGGCAGCATATGGACTTGCCTGCTAGGAATGTGAGTCGTTTCGTTATTTATATATTATTATAAAAATGATATAAATAATCTGATTCCCATCTCTGGTTTTTGCTGTCTGCAAACCATCACTTGCATCGTCCTAACTGGTGGTCTTGAAGAGATCACTGTTTAGCGACAGGACCGCCTTTTGTACTGTATCTCTCCCAATGTCCTCACATCCTCAAATGCCTAGGCAAAATGAGTTCAGGCCGCTTTCGGACCAGGTGGATTGATGACCTACTATGAAGATGGCGGGATACTGTGGGATTCAAAGGACCCAGGACTAGGCGAAATTTCTTACCTATTGCCAGTCAGCCCTTCACACGATGTGGCCAGTCCGTAGTCACTTTTGCGTCTCGTTGAAGTACCATAGTTCTTCAATGGATATAATCGGTTCCCGTCGCGTACTCCGTCGCATGGATCGTGACAATGTGTATACCTTCCCAGACGCAGCAAACCCAACAGCAGGTGCAGCAGGCCGCCCAGCAGCAGGCCGCCCAGCAGGCCGCCCAGCAGCACGCCGCCCAGCAGGCCGCCCAGCAAGCCGCCCAGCAGGCCGCCCACCAGGTGCAGCAGGTGCAGCACCACCACCTCGAGCTGGACGGCCAGGACCACGCGCAGCACATACAAGTGGTAAGTGACGGCTGGAGAAAGCTGGAGGCTTAGGGATTGCAAACACAGAGGACACTGGAAAAGCACGGAGGAGGCTTTTAACCATGGGGCCACAGGACAGAGTAGCATTCAAATAACCTTAAACAATATAAAGGTAATGTTGTAATACATAATGTTGAGTGGGATTGAAGCTATAGTAATAATAATAATAAAGTGACTATCTCAGCACGGGTCTCTTTTGTAAACATGACATAGAACAATCGCCCATCGCTAATGTATATTAAGGTTAATCTTTAGGCCTGGATTAGGCTTTTTGCACACAGTAGTTCAATTCTTGAGAAAAGAGCTAGAGAACTATTAAAAGCTGACTATGATCAACTTTCATGCTGTATAAATCGCGAGTATCACTAGTTTTTAGTTAAACTTAATATTTACTTTGATTTGTGAGTATTATTTATCGTGAGTTCGTGAGTCTCCCGTCGCAGCTAAGCCGCAGCGTAGACTCCGTGTATATGTGAGATGGGCGATAATTGTATTAAAATGTTAAAAGGTCGTCATTGTATATCAAAAGCTTTTCCCGCAGGTAACAAACAGATCAGGGCAAGTGATCGGCAACCAGATAGTGGTGGGGCGGCGTGGGGCGCTGGGCTCGCAGCTGCACATCATCCCCGCGCCCAGGGACACCAAGCCCACGCATCTCACGGCGAAACGACATCAGCACACCAATAGGTATATTATTCTGCAACCTATTAGTCTCTTCGTACACAAGGCTATGTAAGTCTCCGATACTAATGTCGTATACGATATTAGTATCGACGCCGACGACGAGTACTACGCGGGACTAATATCGGCGACGCGACTAGTGTACGAACCTTCATGGATTCGTATGGCGGTAGTCGTACGGTGATTAAAGTCGTCGAGTATCGGTGACTTGCGTAGCCTTGTGTACGAAAAGGCTTAGTGGGTTCCCGCAGGATCGGGTGTGTTCTCACTATGAGAAGGGTGTAGGCGTTATTCTAACCTGCTGGTGTGGCAACGGAAGTTCTCCCACCAGGCGGGGTTGCCATGCCTGGGGAGCCATGCTCCAATTACATCATTTTAGAGTTTTGTATATATGCCAGTGACGTAGAAAACTTCTATAGCGTGATTCAGGATTGTGTGGCGCCATCTCTTGGCGAGTGGTGGAAGTTGCCACACTGGGTAAGCACGTTATGTGCCTTTGAAAACTGTCAGGCATTTGTTATACACAAATAACTTTGAGAAATAACATTGATGCTCTCGAATAAGAGACAGAATACTTAGCCACTGGACAATCACTGCAATTCAGGCCCTAAACCTCTCCTAAAGGTTTCTCTCCATAAGAAGTTAATTCCAGAAAAGTGTTTTTTTTAAAATCAGACTCATAAGAATTTTCTGACATCAACCACCAATACATCGCATTTTTCTAACATAAATATACACAACACTAACACCTTTCTTCTCTTTACAGTGGCGATATAAAGGATGTCGGCGGTCTCATAGTGTCAACAGGCAGGGGTACCAACATGATCAAATACGAGATTTCAATTCCACCACCCAACTCGGTGGTGCCCGTCCAGCAGCTTGACTGAGGGAGGCATGAACCAGACAAGCACACGCGGTTTGTTTGGCTCAAGAAGAACAATGATGAACTCTGTAAAGTGTAAAGTCTAAAGTGTAAAAATATAAAGTGTAAAATGTAAAGTGTACTGTGTAAAGTGACAGTGTCGTGTAAGAGGTGATCAAGACGTATTGCAGACAGCCCGTGAGTGACCCAACTTTGTTGTAAGTTAATGTTGTTGTAAAGTTGTTTTAACACTTGGTGTATCAGTTACAATTACATTGTTGTGTACTGTTAATTGAATTTTGTGTTTTGAAACAGATTAGCTTGATTTTTGGCTCATATTAATGAACAGAACTTTACTTGAAATGCTCACAACGTATGAAATGGCATAATATACTGTCTTGAGCATTGCTTATTATTTGAGCCCAAAAATCTGTCCCTGTTACTGAAGTGTGCTTTATATTTTGAAATAGGAATATGATTTCTATCCCAATGCAAGAACAATTATTCACAGAGTTTTAGTTTATTGTTTAAGAGCTTAAGTTTGTGACTATGTTTTGTTGATGTGGTGATGTGGGAAGCAATAAGGACGGCAGCAATAATGGTGGCTCTCTTTGAAGTGGAAATATCGGCACTTGATTTAGGCATCAGATTGGACTTAATCTCTATGGTGCAATGGCAGTACATTATGAGCTATGATACATAAAATGATCTGGTTACTAAGCAGTATTTGTTATAAAATATAGTTGTTTTTATTGTTAAGCTGTCTTTTGTATACAGCAAGGGTCAATAGTTGCCAACCCTATAGTCAGGGTTAAAGATCTCCATTAAGGATGTCTTGACGATAAAAATAGGTGTATTTTATGAACTTAAATATTGCTTGGCTGATATACTGTATCACATAGGTAAATAGGTGGCATACACATTGTCAAAATATTAGGAATCCACTGCCAAGTTGGAAATTTATTTGATTGGCATACCATTTTACAATTGCAGGTAAAATATCAACATATCAGTGCTCGACGGGTCTTGTGTGTGCGTGTACCATAGCTAATAAAGTGACTGATCACATAACATAGATAAATTACTTAATTATTTTGATGGCAATAAATATTAGAGTAAAGTGAAAAATAGACTATGAAATTGTAATATATTGGGTAAGGTTAATAATGCTCTAAAATTTAGAGTATTCTTTATATTAAGCATGTACATGTAAAGACACACCACACTTGGTTTCTATGTAAATTGACATAGTGTGAGGGTCCTGTAGTTGTGTAGAGCTAGTTTTATCTACTCTGTACATATCATGATGTTTTGTAACGGTGAGAAACCAAGGTTTTTGTAATTAGTGTACAATCTCTAGCTAGAAAGGGATTAGTGTTGTATCAGATGTACTGATTTACATCCGGAATGATTTATCCTCACGTTGATACAATATCTATCACCGTACATACGCATTTAAGTTTTTTCGTTATAATATCTACAGACCTCTTGGAATATGCTTCGTGAAATGCATCCAAAAAGGTTTCATTTGAATTTCTTTTATTTAGTGAATTAGTGATGGCAGTATGTGCAATCGGAATAATAAATTTATTATTTAGATCTGACAAGTAAAATCTTTATGTAAATTATATCTGAGGTTTTGAAAGATGTGACTGCCAGTTTTTTACTGAATTTTATATGAATAAATATGTATCCTTCAATTATTGTGGGTTTAAGTGTAGGTAACAAATTGTGTACAGACAAAAAAATTAGCAAATTCATAATATTTTTCATGTTTTTATGGTATTAATAATAGTTTATAGCAAATTTTTTGTTTGTACACATTGTCTTGTTTACGACAAATACTTAACTATATCAGAATTTATTTTACCTTTTGGTATGACAGAATAGATGGTATTTAATATCAATGCAAGATGGCAGAATTGTTGAAGATAGCAATTCTTCCATCGCACCTTGTGTTTTGGTTCTTGTGTTGCCACACTGATAGAAGGCTGGTTTTAATATCATACAACTAGGCATGGATAGCCCTACTATAATTTACTTGCTAAGATATCCTTATTAATTGCATTAAAATAACAAATGTTGAATAGAAACCAAATTATAAACTATAAATAATATCCATACTGACAAGTAAGTTATTGAAACCACCCACTAATAAAGAGGCAACCATCTATGTTCTCAGGAGTAGCAATGCATTCACATACAATCTCAGACAGACATTCTGTCCTGTTTGAGATTGGAGGCCATCTATAAATTATGTGACATGTTAAGGAACTATTGGTGAATCGTGACATAGTGTGACAATAAGGGTAACTAAATTTTGTTCAAACAAATTTCAAAGTCGAATAAACTTTAACCAGTGTAAAAGCATTAAATGTGGACTTCATTTTATTGGAAAACAAAGAATTTTCATCTTTATTTGAATTAATACTCAGAAATGATACAGCAGAGGTCTCAAAGGTGTCTCATAAATGTGACTAGCTGACAAAGTCATGAAATCTGTGTGACATAATTAATAGATTAATAGATGTGTTCTTGGTCTACTAAAACCATTTAATCACATTCCCGCATGCTTGCTACTTCAATGAAATAAAAGAAACTTAAAACACAAGGTGTACAAAACATTATGTGTATCTAGTCTGTGATAGGGTACATGTTTTCCAAGGGTTGGTGTTCAGTGAGCATGCTAAGTTACCGCTACTTACAAGTGGGAAAGATGTGGATGTGGGTTCTTAATAAATATTGATGTTATATGAGTTACATATACATTACACAAAGAATGATATCAGACAATTGGAGATATGGTTCATAGTATAGTAACAGTTAGGAGTAGAATTTTAATTTATTTACAACTAAATTTGCGTTACTATTGTTAAAGAAGTCAAATAAGTTAAAAAGTTTATATAAATGTACAACTTTCCTCGTCTTATTGTTGGGGCAAACTCATGCCCATAAATAGTAAAAGAATAAAAAAAAAAAATTTGAAATCTTATGTAAACTATTAAAATGACAACAGAAAATGTTCGGAGGCAGATTCTGATGTGGAAAGGTTAGTGTTAATTAATTTGTCGCTTCACTGTGCCTTGTATAAGCAAAGGAGATTTTCGATTAAATAAATTTTCTTAAGTAAAGCCTATGTGTTGGGCATAATGTATAGTGTTAAATATAATTATATTTAGAAAACTCTAAAATTAAACTTAAAAAAGTTTAAATTTATGCACTAAAATTAGCTCTAACATGACAAAATAATGTTCATAGCACAACATTCAGTAGTTTCTTTGTTTTTTTTGTAAAAAAAACTAGATGCTGTACTTGATAGTTTAATAGATAATAAAATCAAGTTCCGTTATAATTTACTGACTTTATATATATATACATTTACCGATAAAATTATAGTCAAAGGATTGTATAAGAATAAACAATGCATAGCTAAAGACTGCCAGCCAACTTAAAACAATTTAAAGGTGCAAAGGTAAAGACTGTATATAAACTTATAGGTTTGTTTTGTAGGTACAATTAGATGAAAATTGTTTAAAAGGTAAGCATAGCGGTAACTTGGCGACATATTTTGTATTAAATGCTTCCGAATATATTAATTTGTTTGTGTCCAAGAGATAAATTAAACTGTCCTAATTGGTGATCGTTATTGGTTAAGAGTATTAATTTACATACCAACATATTAGCATTTGGAACCAACGTAGATTGAATGATTCATCGAATGATGTCAAATAAAGGCCTCCAGGGAATATGCCTCCTTTAATATTTAAGTAGATACAAGTCTTAGCCAATTAGGACAGCAGTCAATGTACACGACCTGACGACATGAGTTTACAACAGTATAATGGTAACTAACTACATTGAAAGTCTTGTTTGCTTATTTTTTTCCTATTATTTTGTATTTTGTCTGTCGAGACTGCCTATAAATAAACTTAAGCAAGCTATAGTGACATTGCTATTGCTCGACATCAAAGCATTATCATAATACAATAATTATGTGAAGGAAGTGAAATCATTGCAATTTATACTGTAATTCTTATTTTACACGTTGAACACTTGTATGAACCATTAAAAATTAAGATCCAAGATCTCTATAGCTTTCTTTTGTATTAGTTATCTTGGTGTCGTCAGTTTGTGTCAGTAATCAATAGAAATACTTTACTATACAGTATTATGGTGAAACATGCAAATGAAATGATAAAATAAAAACCCCTTATATGTATTATGAAAAGAGAGTTCTGATTCTAAATGTTATTACTTTACTATTGTATAATAATTTTATCTGTTACTTTACGTTGAATCTTACAAGTTGTTTGCCATTTACTTACATGTAAATACATAGCGCATATATATAATTTTTATATTAAATGAAAATATACATATAATCAATACTGTGTCTCATTTCTTAAATAAGTTTTCCACAACATGGCAACCAAAACAAGTCTGGCTACAAAAATGATAAGTTGGAAAACGAACCATCTAGGTACTTATTTCGAACACAGACTCTTGCGGAGAATATAAACCAAAGAGCAAAAAACACACAATGTTACCCAATCAGAAACAATGGGTGCAAAAACAATTCTTTCCTTTTTTTGTAAGATACCAATCTACCAATCTTATTATTTTACAAACCAAGTTTCGTCGTTTCGGCCCTCTCGAATACTAACACTTATTCCGCCACTATCCTTTCGAATTTATTTGGAACTGTGATTGTACTACATCGCACTAGTGATAGTGGTAGAATTTAACAGCAAAACATTAAAAAAGCCTGCACCTTACAAAATCTATATTCGAGGCATAATAGATATAGGCTGTCTATAATTAAACTTTTAACGTTTTACATTGCGCTTCATAAAATGGGATAATAATAATATAAATATACTTACCTATTATAAAAAATCTCACTACCTTTTTTTACGCTACGCTACGCTTTTTATTTCTTCTTTAATACTTTACCTACGATATACTATTATGAAGAGCTTGCAATGTTAAAAGTAGTTCGCAGTACATACCTACTGAAAATATATCGATACATTTATAATCAAGGGTAGATAATAATTATGTGAAGTTACTGGTATAGAGAAGCGACGATAATTCGATTTATCACTCTCTCCCCAGTAACACATCCAACGACCAGTGGATATCGCTGCCCATTTTCCTTTTGAGCAAATCAAGATTTGTGGTCCCATAATCGGACGCTCACGAAAGTGCGTGGTTCGGACAAGTGTCGGGCGGTCGCGTTATCGTAGCGGATAGCAATCGCGGATTATGGCGGATATTGGATTAAGGTTGATTGTGTCTGTAAGGAGAAAGGAAATTATTTGATTTGTACAAAGAAACACTGTTTGTGTGAAACATTTTAGCCAGAGTACTGTAGAACACGACTGTAACTTAATAATTCCTGATAATCACAGCCCCTAGGATTCCCTGGTGTCTGGCTCCAACCCTTACTGTTGCCAACTGTTTGGCACGAACCTCTACTCACAACAGGGGGAGTCCTGGAGCATATTCCACCACGCTGCTCCAATGTAGATTGGTTAGTGGCCAACCCTTGTCGGATGTTTTCAAACCGCCCAAAGGATTTCTGACAAGGTTTAACGACTGCTAATAAAACACAGATACAAAAAAGTAGGCAGTGTGATGATTACATTTGCACCAATCTGAGACCACATATCCAATCAAGATTAGAAGTTCCCAAAGGAAAAACCTTCGGATCACAAGGAAAGTGCGGGCGTTCACGAGTGACGGATAGTCGGATAGTTGCGAAGCAATCATGGATTATGGCGCCTCTTGATTAGAGGGGTCCAATTGTTGGCTTCCCATTTGTGTTTGTAGGTACTGTACGATACAGAAAAAAGAAAAGTGCTTATATATTTATTTAAAAATACTGAATTTATAGACATAAGAAATATTAAAGTATTATTTTATTTCTAAACCATTGACTACCTAAAGCTTTTGTCGCAAAGATTTAAGAATAATGTTACAGGCCCTTGACAGATTATTTTATTATTAAATTCCGATAAATAGATTCGAATTCGATTCGATTCGATTCGAAGATTCGATTCTGCACACATATTTTTACTAGCTTAGGTACCTACTTATTTGTTTTCGAGGGATGATTATTTATTATTCATGTTAATCCAAATCTTTCCAGCTGTAAGCCGAATATGGTTGTTTATTGTCATGACCCTCACTATAAAATTAAATGTTCCCACTATAAATGTTCAAAATTTTCTCACTTTTAAGTTACAATCGTCTGTTTGATTTTATCAAATAGATTTAACCTAACATCGCGTTTGCATTTGACTGTTGTACACAGAAGTCACTGTCTTTTCATGTTTGTCTACAATTTCCAAGACGAAACAATGTTTCTTGAGATTGCCGACCCGATATAAAACAGACCTTGCTCCAAGATACAAAATATTTAGTTTTATATGAAGCCTTCTGCTTCTGCACAATAAATAAAACAAAAACGAACCGGCTTTGGTAACGTTACTCACAAGATCGAAATCTATTGAAAATCCTATCAACTGGAATGGAATGGATACGTCATGTTCTATTTGAAATAGACCACGGCAGCAACCACATCCGATGTCGGATAGTATTTCTAGTCCTACCCTATGGAGCGGCGGTGGTAGCCCAGTGGCTTAGAATTCGACCTCGAGTCGAGGGGTCCGGGTTCGAATCCCAGTGGCACGCACCAATGACTTTGTAATAAAAGTTATGTGCGATTTATGAAATTAAATATCACATGCTGTTACGGTGAAGGAAAACATCGTGAGGAAACCTGCATGCCTGAGAGTTCACAAAAAAAAAATGCTCTCAAAGGCATGTGAAGTCCACCAACCCGCAGTAGGCCAGCGTGGTGGACAAAGGCCTACATCCCTCTCATTGTGAGAGGAGACCCGACCCTATAGTGGGTCATTAATGGGTACTGACACCCTATGGAGGTTGGAGGTTTGCGCTCATTGGCTGCAGTGACAAAAAAAATATCAGCTAGCATATAATATGTGATCCTAAACAACTAGAGAAGAGTAACTTGTAAAAGATTTAAATTCAACATATTGACACAAGATGTAACGGCGGGCTCCAGGCCATATTGTCACCATGGTTATCCCGAGGGAAATCTGGCGTGTTTGCGAACAACGGCTAGATAAGAGGAAATAGGATTGTTGAACGTTATATCCCCCAGAAGAACTCTGGAAGAAGTCACGCGAATTTTATGGATTCCTAGGGAAAGTCGGAAGCGTAAAAAATGATAAGGATCCTGAGTATTTTTTTTAATCCATGATTTTAGCGCCAGTCTATTTCTCTATAAAAATATGGCGAAATATTTATGGAAAAAATATGTGGTGTAATGAAAATCAATGTTTAAACATTGCGATTTGAGTAAAATTTGAAACATCGAATCCGTGTTTTTTTATTTTTCTTTTAATGCGTTATTAAAATAAAATCCACTAAATTGCGCTAAAGATGTTAGTAGTAGGTAGTAGGATGCCAATAGGTTAGGTACTGTTAGGTATGAATAAATTCTGCCAGATAAGTAGATACTTATTGCAAGCGCGTTAGATATAAGATAAACTAAAATAGTTAGATGTTTTTACGTTAACTGAAGCATATATTACGTTTGGTTTACAAGCTGGTAAGTAGGAAAAAATAATGTAGGTAAAAAGTAATCGATTTTTGGAAAATCACTACTATGATCAAGCGTCAACTAAATTCACGGTTGTTTATATTCACGGTTCACGTCCAATATAGGATATTTAATGTGGAAGGGCACCTTTGAAATGAACTTTTCGGATGAGTGTTTTCGCAGTGTTTTAGTTAAGCGCAGTGATGCAGTAGTGTACACTGTGGTCGGACCATAGATCTGATAAAGGACCAGACATGGAGGCTTTCGTATTGTAAAATCTTAAATTAACCCATATTCGTACAAAAAACGTTCTTGTCTTTATCTTTCTCCATAATTTATCAAGTCAGTGTCCTTCTGTCACTCATTCTCCAGCCTTCCTTCCTTTCAGTTCCTTGTAGTCCACTGCTGGACATGCCTTACTACTCTTAACTGCCGATACTGCGCCCGGTCTTGGACCCTTTGAATACAACGGTTTCCCGCTGTCTTCTTTAGGTCTTTAGTCCACCTGGACGCCTTCTCATTTAGATTAGGTAGTTTAGTTTTCAGTCACTATTTAGATTAAATTGCTAGAAAAATTCTAGAGGTATTAAACTTTTACATGATCCCGACTCTATGGCTGAACAAAAACTAATAAAGTCGGCCAAATTAAAAGCTCAACTCGGGTGTCGGATGGAAAAGTAAGGCGGCTTTTCAATTTCAACAACTCGGTCTAAGATAGTATGATGATAGTTCATGCTTTTTACGGAATAAAAAGTTTATCTTGGTTTTGTAATTCATCAGCGGCAAAGGCAAACGAATACAAAGATAATATTTTCAGGATTAAGAAAATAATTAAATTCCACTTTTGCAAATATCAAAATCTATTTTGAGCAAATGCAGAAAAGAATTTCGAAGGAACACATACTAATTATTATTTGATTTTCTTTTTCGCTCCAAACATCGTCTGCCAAGGTGACCTTTGACTTCTGAAGTAATTTTTAATAAATTATCTCAGCACAGAGGGTCTAGAAACTTTGTATAATAAATGAATCGTACTCCGAACTTCTTGAACTCTTTAAGGGCTTTATAATGAGTCTAGGTACGGAACATTTCAGATATTCAGAAACCAGATGTGTTTAAACTAGTCTGGAGTAAAATTGAGTTCATTTTGGACCCTTCTGATATAGCTAACTTTATTTTACAACTGTTAACCAGCGTTTAATTCGCGCTTAAATTGAACGTTCAGTATTTACGACATTGTTTCATATATTATCATGTATATAATATAGGTATGTATGTATATTATTTAGATACCTACTTTGGAGAATATAGGTAGGTTTAGTCCATTTATTTACACTTCCGTATTCTCCCTAGTTTAGTAAACAATCCTAGCGTGTCCTATTATTTTAATTTGCGATTTTAAAAATAATGCAGACAAAAAATTATAAAACAAATTGTCATTCAATACTGAAGCAGGTTTCTACGAGTACTTCTAGTAACCAAAATTAATTTATTAAGCAATTTTTTTAACATTTTTTCAATAAAAACTAGTGCCAAGATAGTTTACCAAATAGGACAATAGCAAAAAACGGACTGTACTTACTGTCCTCTGGTAAGAAATATCGGAATGCTATTCATTAGCGAAGTCCTCGAAGAAAGGAAGGAAAATAAAGCTCTTAATAAAGTTTCACCGGAACACCGGTATTAAGTTCTTACGTTCAAGGAAATTCTTAACGACATTAATTGGCAGTTCGTTGTTTAAGAGAGTACCTACTTACAGTAGGTATTGTTGAGCGAAGGAAAAAAACAGTTACTTACTGTTTAGCAATAACGCATTGTTTAGTAATAATACCTACATAACGCTTCACACTAGGGTTCCCTAGGGTGCCATGGACACACTCAAAACAACACACACAGCCAGACCAGAAACAGAAATTTAAGCTATTAATCAAATCTGTGCTCCGCTGGGAATCGAACCCAGGATCTTCCGCGCAGTCTTTGGCGTTGCCACTATGCCACTCACGTTTTTGATTGTAAGGTTTGGATTCATCTTTAAAGTAATAGACGAAGTAAGGTTTATTTGATAGTAAATGAGTAGATTTAAGTTGTTATTACAATCCCATGGTCTCACCTCCAATCTCAAATAGGATGGTAATCCTATTCACACATACATTTATATTAGTAGGTAATAGGATTGCCCTTTCATTTACTACTTTTTTATAGGATGTTATTTTGTACCGTATATTTACCTAGTGTTCAAAGGCCACAAAACAGGGGATGAAAGATAAACTGAACACACAATATAATATTAGAGGACGTTTTGGTTGTCGTAGAGAGTACCTACGATATAGCAGTGTAGTAGTGATGGATCGTCTGTCGTGATGAATGGACCGAACGGATAAGTCGACACCGAAACTTTTTGCTTGTGTTTTTAGCTTAAATCTGTGACTTTCTGTCCCTCGATAAATGTTTTGCTTTTATCCTGTTAGTTAGGAATAATTGGAAGAAGAATAATAAGAATAACTTCTATTTCTGGATAGTGATTTTTTTTTGTTTTATAGATAAATGATAATAACATCCAACGTCATATCAGGTAGTGGTTGTTTGTTTGCAGAGGACTAACGTTCACCTCAAATAAAGTATTCCCGGCAACCATACCTCCCCAGCCGGACACAAGACATGAAAAATAGCTGCTTTACGACCCCAGTTTTTGCGTGAAAGAGTACCTAACAAACATCTATCCATACTAACAAACATTCGCATTTATAATAGGTAGGTAGTAGGATTATATTGTTATGCGTCAAAATTAAAGGTAAACAAAGTATATTTCTACATATTGTTTATTCATTTTTATTTCATTATTTTTTTTATTCGATTGTAGTTAAACATATAGGAACTTGGACAAATAAAACATAACTTCAATCGAATAATTTATCGAATTTAAACATTGATTCTTAGCAATAAAGCAATTTACAATGATATCTGAAAATTGCAAATTTAACGATTAAAACATTATTTTAAGACAAGCACCAAATACTAACTGGACACGTCATATTTTATTAAAAGGATAATATTATTTAAATCACTTTCGAACAAATAACGACAAGTTAATAAATAGGTAATGTAGGCGTCAATTTATTAAAAAAATTGGGTCGAATTGTAGGTTTTCCACAATGAGAGGTTTAAAATCTTCTTAGATACCTATTTAAAACAAATTTAATAGATTAAATTCGAATGAAAATACTAGGATTTTTTTTCCTAATAATATTGTTATCAATAATGTTGACATCTTCGATCAATACACACGACATAAATAGATAAAATAGTCAACAAGCTGGTTTAGAGGGCTAAAACAATTATCTATAGTATAAATGGAAACTTTATAAAAAAATGTGCAAATCCAAGCTCCAACACGTTTCGCGATCGCTAAAGATCTTTGCTCATCAATATAAAAAAGTGAGTTCGTCTGATCGTTGATAATGGTCCCAGGTGAGAAAAACCCGCAGAAACGGCTCCTGATTTATGTACAACGATCTATCGCGTGTCGAAACTAGAAGTCGGATAAATCGACACTTCGAGAAATGGCTCTGAGCAGCTGGGATGCAATATGCAAATTCGTATAACCTTTAAAATTTTGTTTATGAGTACAGTCATTCCTAAAATTATTTAGGAAAAGAAATCACCTTAACTTCTTCCCATTTTTGAAAGTTAGGAAATGAAATCACTTCAGTAATTTTGAAACTACATTTATTTTACATTTTTCTGCTGACTTTGGTATGCAACATTTAGCTTAGTTAGCTGTCTTTTTTAGAGTCTCTAAAAGATCTTTTTCTACCGTCCGACCCAGATCTATATCTTCTGAATCCAGGTTAACTGTGTACAAACTAAAACCTCAATTAAAAAAAGCCATTAAAATCTTTTCAACCGAGTTTTTCAATATTTTTTACAACATTCCTATATATAATTTTGTCGTTACCTGTAGATACTTAAACTTATACATCAAACAGCCGTTTTTCAAAGCTTATTTATCCTTAATAAAAAAACTTAAAATAGCTCTTTAAAAACTTAAAAATCTACCCCGCATTTTGCAACACAAAGTAAAATGGCGGTTGGAGTTTATTCACCCCCGTGGTGACCATGTTCGGGGTAGGTCCGTGCCACTCCAGCCTGTACTTGTCCAGAACCCTGGTTGTCAATGAAGCCAACATGGCTCCAGCGATGCCAGTGGCCGGGCAGAACTCTCCAAAAGGCTGGGAAGCCACGGGATGGGCCCATGACGCCCGCAGAGGTTCCCAACCTTCGGCGCACCAGCGTTCAGGGATGAAGGACTTGGCGCGGCCCCACTGCTTCTCGGCTTTGCTGGTGACGCCGTGGGCGAGCACTATGTCCACCTGGAGGAGGGAGGATTAAGTTGTAGAGTTATAACAATATTGGGATTATAAGAAAATTGGTATTATAACAATATTGGGATTATAACAAAATTGGGATTATAATAAAATTGGTATTATAACAATATTGGGATTATAACAAAATTGGGATCATAACAAAGCACTATGTTTCAATAGTCTCTGTTTTTATCAGATTGTTTCTATACACATTGTTTCCATAGGCGGTTTGGACGCGATTCCGTACGAATTCAACTCGTGCGTATGCGTACGTTCACGCACGAACAATCCCGACCTTAGAAATGGGAGCTCAGCTCAGCTCAGCCGCGCGCAATGTGAGCGCTTCATTTCGTTCGTTTCCGTTCATTCTGTTTCTATACCAACAGATTTCATACAATCTGTTTCTATATAGATTGTTTTATACAGATTATTTTTTATAGTAATTGAGTAGCAATCTCCGGCAACCATACTTCCCCAGTAGAAACACAAGACACGAAGAACATATATTGCTTGATGACGGATTAATAGGCTGCCTGTAAGGCACCTCCCCGGGCGAGTTACTATGCCTCTACCATGTGTTTCTATGCATATTGCTTACACACAATTTCCATACACTCTGTATCCATACAGTCTGTTTCCAAGCGACAGATAGATTTCCAATTTTCATACGGAAGTTAATAGCGGGCAATTTAAAACCACTCACCCCAGGTGGAATTTCATATCCAGCTACGACGAGGCTATCCCTGCTTCGTCGTACAACGCCTCCCGTGACCGGGTGGAGTCGCATAGCCTCTTTCGCGCACGCAGCAATGTATGGCAGCTCTGGGCAAGCCGCGCCGGCCTCTTTGGACGCGATGGACCAGGAGACTTCATCGTGAGCTCGCTGCTGGCGCGCCGCGTGGAGCGACAGTTGGTAGAACATGCTGAGTGCTGTTTGGGCGAGCTGTATGAAAATATTGGGAGTTGAGATAAAAAAACGGTAGTTTTATCACTAGCTTAAATTAAATACTCAATTTTATTCAATTTTATTTAGTTTAGTTTTTTTAGTTTAGTAGTTTAGTTTTATTATTAGTTTATTCAATTTTTTTTACTTTTCTATTAATTAAATTGTAATGATAGTCTGCAAAGTGTAAATAGCGAACGGCGACTCTCAAAGTCCAAAACTACGGACAACACTTCAATAACAATACTTCTGTTGTTGACTTTCCTCAAAGAAGCTGAATTCTTAGCCTGGCCAGTGGTTAAGAAACGCTACTGGCGTGGCTGGGCTGGCAACTCTTTCATGGCCTTGAAGGCCACAGGTCTACAGACAGACTAGTGGCCAACCCTTGTCGGGTGTTTTCAAACCACCCAAGCGCGCATTTTTCTATTTGCGATCTACAAGATCTACTATGCGCGCTACTTCCCTACGCCACTGCTAAAAAATATCATTAGCACTATCGTGAATGAATCGAAAAAGCATCCATAAGCATTTTCTGTATGTCGTGTTTACTATGTATTAGTTATAAAGCACGCAGCAGTTATAAGCATTTGTGATACAAACTTATTTTCTTCCTTTCTTTCAAATGAAAGATAAACATGTTGAAATTAAAAGTCTTACGGGATCCACTCCAGCCAACAATATATCAGCGGCTAATGGCAGGATCCGTCGATCCAGCGGCCGCAGCCTGTCCAGCAGCGCTTGTTCCGGCCTGAGCGTCCCCGAGTTCAGAGATTCCATCGCCCGACATAAGAATAGCTCGGTTAAGCTGGAACAACGACACAACTTTACTTTAATTCCTTAAATTTTATTATAACACTGTTTTTATCGAAAGGTGAGAAAGGGTTGCGGTATTATTATATTCTTATTTGGGTTTCAGAAGGAAAATAGTAATAGTGTTGTGGTTTCATAGTCGATTGAGATAGGGGAAGGTGGTTTGAAATGATCCCTTGTGATAAAACCTATACACACCTCAAATAGTCTACAACGAGGTATAATATGTATTCGTATTTGTTTATGTATCCCTCTACTGATTTATTTAATTGATTTAGGAATGATCCTCCGAACCTATGCTAAAAACTTTAAGCGAGAGAAGAGAACTAAACGCAAATTGCATAGTTATTCTTATAAATATATTTGGCATCTTTAACCTTAGTTAACTTATGAAAACCAGCTATGTCACCCAGATACGTATTCTCGTGACCTACAACTTGCGTTAAAGATGTTCTCCGAGACCCTTGTAGTTACTTGCGCTGACCCGGGAACACGGTGTAGGCTTTCCCGAAATGAAATGTGGCCCCCAGGCGTACTCGAACACTCAGCCATATTGCTGAGAGAAATAAGGAAATGTGGAAAAAAACAGTAAGGTTTCGTCTTGATCTTGGGGTGTTTTATAAAGAATGATTATTTATTAATATTTAAACATACATATATGTAGTTAAAGGCTAAAAGTATTTGATATACGTGCGTGTTTACACTTACTTATGATTAATATTATATGTTAAATATTATATGCAAACGATATGTAAGCGAATTTTTTCCAGAAAACGTGCTACTTGGATAAAAGACATCGCGACTCGATAAAGGAGTCGCCGTTGGATTTACGTGCAGTATAACGTACCGCCAGCCTACCGATATAGAGAGAGTGAGAAGGAACATTTAAAAAAAAAACTGGATTGGCATATTTCAACCCAAAAGGCCGAAAATCTACAAATTAAAGAAATGGAAAAAGGAAGGAAGCGATCAAAACTCACCTAAAGTGTCGGTCAAAAGCCTTCAAGGCGCTATTGAAGGTGGAAGATTCAGTCTTTAAGGTCTGCTCGCTGCGAACGAGGTAGCTTTCATCAGCGATCTCCAGGGAACATCGCACGAAACGTTCCGCTGCTGTCAGCTCTTCGAGAGACTTCTTGGATAGGGAGCACAGATCTGGAATATGGTCGTCCATCGAGGTCTTCTCTGGCCTCCTGTGAAAATAAAAAATAGTCACCATTATAATAATTACCATTGTTCGTCTAGACGTCACGTGAGAAACGGTCCACAAAAAGAAAACAGTAAACACCTCCTATAATGACTAACTGATCAAATGATCACCCTATAGTGGCTATAGTCCATGTATTGTGTGAAGGGAAACATTTGAAGTGAATAAATATTTTCAAATGGATTTTTCCAATATCCCATTGAAATTATTTACCATTACCATAAGAGCCTAGTGGTCTTCTTCGATGAATAACACAATTTTTTTTGTCGGTATCATTGACATTTAAAATTAGGTCACGACAACTTTGGCCCAAAATTCGAAGGAGAGGACTTCTTAAGTGATTTAATAAGTGTAAAAATTTAGGAAACAGTAATTCCGCTTTATGGTTGTCCAAGATTGTTTTCCAAGGTCCCTTCAAATTGAAAATTTTAAGAGTTTTTGCTGTCCGCATAAAAAAGAAACTGTAGGATTTCCTTGGGTTGTGAAGAACCTAAAGTTTTTGATTAACCTAGTCTAATCTAAGCCAGCCACGTGTATATGTATGTATTTCTCGTTTAGGTATTTAATCGAAATATACCTTACATAGATTTATACAACGACCCGTCTAACATAAGCTCTGATCAGTCTGCCGTCTAGGGAGCAATTTTGAAGGCACTTTATCCAGACGTTGAGGCCCTGTTGGCTAATTAGATGTTATTCGTAGGCTGTAATATGCCAAGGCAATTACAACAACAATAAAACATACTTACCTCCTTAAAATTAGTTTTCGGTAAGTCCCTAGAGTATTTAAAGCTCTAAGGTTAGAATATTTAATTTTACCTAAGATAGATTATGATATAGTTTAATATTTGGATGGATGAAACTACAACCGGAAAATTCAGAAGGTGTACTTTGCCATTGGTATTCTAATTATTGCGTGAAAATCATCACGGTTTGACCGACACCCCAACCAATTATCACGTCAACAGTTTTAATTAAAAAGGCTTGCAGTCAGTCATAGTCATACAACTGAATTGTCAAGTCGATAATAAGATTTTTACAGATGTTTCTCTTAGGGGGATCATTTTGTACCACCTTCCCCTATCATTCGTCTCACCTGTTCTCATCAGAAGGCACATGGACGGGTCCGTCGAGACAACCAAGTCTGATGCCGAACACCATCATACCGAGAGTCTCCAGCGCCCAGCGGTAGATCTCAGTGCTTAGTTCCTCGTTTAACGCATTCTCTGCGTAGCGCAGCTCACCTAGCCTGGAAAAATAGTATAGCATATATTTACTAAGCAAATTAAAACCCTAATGAATTAACTGCTTACCTCTCGGATATGTTCGGAGTCAGTCAGTTCGGAAACAAGTCAGGCTATCGACTTGTTTCGGACCTATCCGAGCTCCTTAATGATGAGCATATATACAAGTACATGAAGTGAGCCGTAAATTCATAAAAAAAAATTACCATACCTACCCACGAATCTTTTAATGACAAATCAAAATTAATAACAAAACTCATTCATTCATTATGGTTGGGACAGAAAAAATGAGATAAACAATTTACGATAATGAAGCGGTTTGATAATAACTCATCACTCGTATTTACTGGGACAGCTCAACTAGTTTCAAATCTATCCAAGGTTCCTTCTTCCTTCATTCTTCTTCATGAGTTCCGGCTGATATCGAGGCACTAGGGAAACTGAGAGATATAATGGGGATTTTCCAAAAATGTTGGTATGTTGAATTGGCAATATTCATACCTTCTTGTGACGTCAGCAGCAATCTCATCGAAAGCTTTCTCGTAGCTCTGTATCAGAGTTCCATCTTTCAGAAGAGCCCTGATTGCCGCCCAAATAGCTTTGGTTTCATCACTGTGGACAAAAACAAAAAATAATTAAAGTGTAGAACTTATTTCGTTGCATAATTACATAACTCTGATCTTTGATTGACTGCTTGTGTCACATTTTTGTGTTCAGACATTTGCTCAGTCAGAATCGAACCCTAGACCAAGTTTGATGTATTGATTTTGGTTAAAGATTTTGGTTCGCAAAATCTACACACTTCCTTATTACATTTCAAACTGATGAAGTACTTGTAAAAATAAATTTTATTGTAGATTCCAAATTCATATTTATAAAATACTCATAATTTACATTTACAAGTCTACTTTATCTAAAGTATATCTCTAAATAGTAGTAAAGAAATTGCTTTGAACAGAAAATTCTCGGTTTCGTGAACTTGAACAAAAATCGAAAAATTTAAAAGTGAAATTTTCTACACAAAGGATTCAGTAAATTTAGGCTTCAGTCTTCTTAGCGGCGCCGCGACGTAATAGCATTTCCTTCCCACAAAGTCTTTGGGAGGCAGTAATTACGTTGTCTTGATCACAATGGAGTTCTGTTGTACGGATTTGAAGGATTATAATGAATTATGATAATAAAATAACATTTTTGTCAAAGAATCGCAAATTTCCATGTTAAATTTATCAAGGCAAGCCATTTCTTCATCATACATACTCAATGTCGGATCGGTGCTAACAGAGATTCCATGTTTGCTATAACTCACCTGATACGAGTACACCATCGCATTCTTTCGCAATCTCAATAGCCTTCTAGAACATCCCTTCTTATTGATTGGATGGAACTGGAATTTGTCCGTCTCATCTCCTTTTCCGTTCCGGCGTTCCGTTCATCCTAAACCTCACTTATATGTAAGTAAGAGGAGAACATGGTGGAATCAAAGCAAATCCAAACCGCATACAAAGACTAATGGCCTTCTTTCGAAAGTAAAGTCGCCGCTTATAGCTCTTACACAAATTACGCTCACTTACACTCTTTGCAGCAGCACTGCAGCGGTGATAGCCCAGTGGCTTAGAATTCGACCTCGAATCGAGGGATCCGGGTTCGAATCCCAGTGGCACGCACCAATGACTTTGTAATAAAAGTTATGTGCGATTTATGAAATTAAATATCACCTGCTGTTACGGTGAAGGAAAACATCGTGAGGAAACCTGCATGCCTGAGAGTTCACAAAAAAAATTTTCTCAAAGGCATGCGAAGTCCACCAACCCGCAGTAGGCCAGCGTCGTGGACTAAGGCCTACAGCCTTCTCATTGTGAGAGGAGACCCGACCCTGTAGTGGGTCATTAATGGGTACTGACATGACACTTTTTTGTGCCTCTAATTTGTTTCTTGGATAATCCTCCGGGGTTAGCATGCTTTACTGCCTTTAAGTACGTCTCTACGTGAGCTTTAATGATTCTATTTTCTACATTTATGCTTACGTGTGAATGGGGCACTGTGCACCAACGATTTTTCTTTGCTGCGACAGCGGCGAAGCGTCCCAGACAGGAGGTTCTGTGACGTTGCTTTCATATACCTGAAAAGTTAAAAAATATTGAAATAATTTACCCTCTAAAATACTCTTAAACATATCATACGTACACCGCTTGGGTTGTGAACGATAGAAAAAGTAAAGGAAAGAGCGGGATAGCCGGGGTTTATTGCCCACTACATGGGCACTAAATGGGCACGGGAAACGTACCTATAGGTTGTGAAATGATTATGAAAATTTTAAAATTTTCCTTTTTGAGGTTAGGTTATAGCCTGATTCGAATACATACACCACAAAGTTGTGATTGTCATTTTTTATTTTTTAAATTTCATCTTAACCCATAAATAAGATGAAATTTAAAAAATAAAAAATTATGTAAACATACACCCAAAATACATAATATATGTACTTGATGTTCTCGATATTTCCGTGCATGTAATGGATACAAATTAGGTCAATGGGTTCTTTGTGTGAAGATTTAAAATTCAAAGACAATCGGGCATCATTTAGCGATCAGAGAACTCGAACTGAATCGATACTGCTTTATTAATGTAGGGACAATGTGGCATAAATCACCGAGATAGCCACAGATATGCCGATTACGTGCTTTCCAAGTGTGATTGGGGCGAAATGATGAAATTATATCAGTGTGCTTTAATGTTCATCATTCTGGACAAGAAGCTGAAGAAAGAAGCTCAAGCGAGTCAGAGGTTTCTATTAAAATCATCACTGGCTTGCTGTGATGGGATCACAATATTATAATGTATAAGGTATATTCCATCGCTAGGAGAGATTCTTCTTCAGTGATTGTCTTTAATGCAAAGATCTTTAATTAAAAAAAGATCTTTAATTTGACAAAGCAAAGTACCATCAACAAGGTACCTACAAAGTCAAACAAAAAAGACCAAACAAAAACGTCGGATCAACAAAATTATGATGTCATAAAACTTTTTTTTATTTATTTATAAACATTGAGTTGACATGCATATCTGTCATGTACACTATAATAAGACATCGTGGGCGGAAGTGTCTATCAACTTATGACTAAACTTATTCGTAAGTTAGTTATTCACTCTGCAAACGTTTGTTTTCCAATTTGCATTCAATGATAAAAATATGCATTAGCATTGTTCATAACTTGAGTTTATTATTTGTTTGGGTTTGTTGTGATATTGTATTGTTAAGACTCATCGATTTTACTTCAAGCTACTTCAGCATACTGTAGCCAAACTACCTAGTTACTTAGGCAAACCAAAATATAGTAAAATGACCTTCGCCAATGCATTTTGCGTAGACTAGAGACCTTGGCAGAACTTTACGTGGCTAGACATTTAATTTGCTAACTAGAGGAAACAAAATTCTATAGATTTAACAAACAATGAAGTATTAAGAGCGTATCTTAGCTTTTTTAACGAAAACTTACAAATTCGAGATGCAAATTGACGGGAGAGTAAAACATGAGAAGTCAATACAAGCAGCCATACGTTCCACTCAAATTATATTATAACTGAGGACGTAGATCGATTATTTATTTGCGAATGGATTCGTCACTAGCTCTTATGCGCGTAAGAGTCAAATCTTCGAGTTACTTCAATTTGTATTCTTGTATGAGTATGCTTTAGCTGGAATATGCTGGTGGTGAGAGAAGAGACCTGTCGTTAACAGTGGAACATAAGAACAATATTTTAAATAGATACATATTATCGTTCTTAATCTTGAATACGTTACCTGATCTCTTATGGACTGTAAGACGCAAATTCCATCTAATCAAGGACCTATTAGGTGAGAAGGAAACATGAGCTACTTCAATTGAGCCAATTGCTTGCTATGAACGCTGTAAGTCTGTAACTAATATGACTTATGCTCATATACCTTCCTATAATTTCTATCATCAGTCATCGTGATTTGAATTAGATAGTTATTATGATTTCAAAACACCAACATTCAATATTTGATAACTTACGGCGAGTTCATTTGTAAAGTCTATTTTTGTAAAACTTACTAAATTTACTTTACATAAGGACTAACTACAAAAAAATCGAATTTTATTTTGGAAGTGAAACGGTAGGTTATGTTATACTCAAATGCCTAGACCACTGTATTCTTCGGCAGAACTATTCATATTTACGAATGAATATTTCTTTACCGATAAATGGTAAAGAACGAGTTCATTAGGGCAACTTCAGGAGTTTCAAATAAAATTATCATTTTAGAAATTATCAGCGGATCAAATTAAATCCAAACCCTCGACATGACTGTGCATTAAAGTGTCCTTGTGCTAATTGGCTGTCATAATCGACCAAAAAACCAACACGGCAATATTCAAACACAGGACCGCTGTAGACGTATGTATGTATATATGTCCAAATTGAAATAGACATGCGACAAAATGAATATGACGTTGTACGAATAACTTTTGCGTGCGATATGGCAATTAGGACTCTGACTTAATGTAAGATAAATCATTTCTAAACGTTCCTAAGTCTATTGTGTTCGTGTTATTATCGCACATTGACGTAATGAAAGGTCATGTTTTGGTAGTAAATCATTGAAATAAACGATGTAAATGGCTCTCTTATCACTTCGCAATTCGCATTTATATTACACCACAATATATTGCATCTAATCGCTTTATAGCGCGTTAAACTCGTGTTACTGTCAATCTATCTATGTATATCTTTTACTGTCTGAAAAGAGATTAATTGGAGTAAATGTTATATGGATTATGGTAACAAGCACGCAACAATAGACTGAAAGCAGGCAGGCCTTTTTGTCGGGATTTTAAACAAACTTTTCAAAACGCCTCAAAAACCTTTTTTAATTCCATGCTCTACGTATTTTTTGTGCTCGAATGTGACAAATTAAATCTATTCAAAATGCTTTTATGATGCCTCAAACACTTAAAATGTCTGATTGCTCTTGGGCTACAATGTAAAGTGATTTTTGATGCCCATAGTCAAACACCACATCACTTCAAAAAGCTTACAACTGAAATGCAAAAGCAATCTTAGAGGACGGGCAATCGGCAACTTCACGGTTAGTTATGAGGGTGGCTTTCGCGGAGAATCGACAAAAAATATGAACCTATCAATTATACATGAATAAGGTATTCATGTATTTGATGTATCTATGCGAATTGATGAGGTATGCAAATTTATAAAGTTAAAAAAAAATTGAAATTAGAAAAATCGAATAGTAGTACCTAGTACATGTTATAAACTTGATTCAGTTGATTGTTTTGCTTAGTACCTATTCCTGTTTATTGCGATTGCATTGCAGTTATATTGCAATAAACATGAATACTAAGCAAAATACTACTAAATAGTTATTTATTTATAGAAACTGAAGAGTTATGTAATTCATCAGTAAATAACAATGACTCAGAGAAGATCAATTAAATGCTACCTGTGTATGTTATTGTAAACAACAGTTAGACTTTGGACTTTGAACGTGCTCGTACGCCTTTAAAAAATACACAATGTGTTTAAAAATATTTTTTTTTGTAATTTATCTTTTTAAATTTTAAGTACCTAGTTAATTGTAGTATTTGAACAAACTAGTTTTTCTTTATTTTTTTTTTACTTCTTTGCTATTAGTCTAAAATATGGAGTTAACGGCAACGGGCCTAGTTATGACTAGTTATGACTACCACATAGAATAATTCATATTTACTTTTAAAAGAGTGCCGGGAATTTTTCCGTCCGCTTTTTTCTCCCAGTCTTTGCCCGACAATGGATGATGGATTTATAATTTATAATGCAATATTTATAACAATTAATAGAAGCTTTTGAGTTTGAGATTGAGTTTTAGAAATAGTATTTGAAACATTTTAACGAAAACCGTTACAAAAAGTATCACATGATTCGCGCACACAGTTCAATTTTGACCCAAACTAGTACCTAGAAATTCGGCACATGAATAGAAAGTGACTTTCTAAACTAAATGTAAATGATTAAAGGCACGAATCATGCGCGGACGTCATCGCCCGAATTCGTCCGAAGAAACAAAACGCGTCAGCTGACATCTTCCCATAACACGTAACGCAAGCCAAAATTCTTTATCCTTAGTCTTTATCATTATAATACCCACAAATGGCTTTGTTCCCGAAGGCATCGTTACATCTTCAGTGCTTCATATAAACTGGATTACAGCGAGTTAGCTGCGTACAGACATCATTCGAATACCAATGAGGGTTCTCCACTACCCTCATATTTTAGGGAGAACTTTGTTGCTTCTTTCTGTTTCATTAGTTGAATTATTTAGGGCTCGTTAGTTGCCACAAATCTTGAAGTAGGGTTAGTATAAATAATTTTGTTACACGCCTTATATTTAGCTTTGCTTGATAGTTTGGAGGTTAATAACCGATTGTTTGTACGTATTTTTTTACATATTTTTAACACACTAAATGTCTGATTTAGCAGAAACTCAACACATAATCTTACTCACCACATACCTAATCTCATCATTTTCGGTATCTGTAATCCTCAAAATCTAATGCGAAATAGTTTGAAAAGGTAGGTACTTAAAACAAATCCTTAGAATTATTTTTACCTCAAAATAAGTCAATTTACTATAAAATATTTTAAATAATTAAATTTCAATCTCACCTCTCGCATCATATCAGGATCAAAAACGTACAGCACAGGCCTCTTCCTGGAGGCCTTGGCGAGGCGCACCAGGTCCCCGTACTTGTCGCGGAGGCCTTCTAGCAGGCCTAGGCCCACGCTGTGATGAAAGCAACCTGCGAAAGACTCATGATTGTAAACAATTTTCTTACAATTATGAACATTTGAGTATTGAAAATATTTTAAAACTTATAATATTTTTATTACTTTTTAATTATTGGTGGTGATCAATCCATCCTTCTCATTGGGAGAGGAGACCCGAACCGAATTAAAAAATGTCTGTGACGTCAATATCTTCTATTAATGAAAGGTATTCTTTTCTGTTTAAAGTAAAACATAACTATTTACATAACATTATAACAAAATAAGGGAATAGAATAAAAATAAATAAAAATAAAATTTTATAAATAAAATAATGATTCCAAACCACTGTCCTGCGGCAGGGTACCCAAGATGCTGGCTGCATTCCCCCTTTGGATAGCAATACTTATCCTTTGTCCAAAGAAGGATCCAGCTCTTGGGTCCCCAGTAACGTGACTTAACCGATAAGATATTTCTTTAAAAAAATTTCTAGCTTCCGGACCCCACGGACCCAGAGTTTCAACTCCAAAAGGCACAAACATGTAGCTCTCACCTAGAACTGCATATTTGCGCCTCTTGGCGCTCTCAGCCGCCTCGGCCGCTGCGCCTGCCCGTGAAGCGGTCGCCGGAATATGGGACGGAGCCAGGGTATCCACACAAGTGGCGTCCCACACAAGCGACCTGCCTTGTTTCCAAGGTACGAGTGTCATACCATCGGGCCTCTTGCCATCATCACGTACAATACCATTCGGCTCTAGACAAGCCGGTACGTTGATGGTGACAAGGGCCCTCCGGATGACATCGTTCAGGCAGGCGTGTCGCGATAAGCGACCAGCACTACGACGGCACGAAAGTCCGTGATGTCCGAGAGCGTTTACGTTCTCGCCGCAAGGGCAGCGGTGTGGCTCATTCACTTTTAATCCTAAGTCAATATCTTAAGTGGCATAGTTTTTACAAGGTAGACATATTCTTCTAACACATTGATACCGGATGCAACATATTCGCACATAAAAGAGATAAATTTAAAGTTCACGATCTAGACTAAAATGTATAGCCTTGTGACGTCAATGTTTTATTGTACCTTCTCATGTAACATAACTTACATACTACTGACATGTTGTCTGTGTTTTTTCTATATATTTATTTGGTCTGTGTAGTCGTTGCGGTTACTATATTAAAAGCTTTGTCGGCGTCTTATCTATAGGTGCTATATGCTATATTGCATAAAATATAGCGCGATGTCCGAAAATTTGATAAGTTTACACACGGTAGGCAAACATTATTATAATATTACAAATATAATAATGTTATCGAACAACATTATCATCCCGCGAATTTATACACGCGATCACCAGATGATTTTGTAAACACAGCTCATGATCAAATAAAACAATAAAAGAGTATGAAGATTATTGAACTCGTATCTAAATCTGTTTGATTGGAGATAGGTCCTGTGAGAAATATTTAGAGTGCATTCAGTTTTATGAGTGCCTATTGAAGGACGTGAAGGTGAGATTAAAATGCTATCGATGATAGCCTAAGATATAAGTAAACTGTTGATATGTTAAAAGAAATTGTGTGTGTGTGTGTGTGTGATTTTATTGAAACGAATGCAATAAATATTTTCATTTTACTTCATTAATTTATCCACCAATTCTAAAAATTAACATGTTTCAGGCATACTCGATTCCAGGCTATGGTTTTATTTCAAAATTTTTCTTTATCACCCCAATAATAGTGCTGAATCCCAGTTTAGTTCTTTATGTGTGAGCGTGTAGAAAGCGAACACGTGTGTGTGGATGACGACACTACTACACAATGCACACTCACACATAGCAGTGCGCGCCAAGATCAGTTAAAAGGCTCTTAAAAAATCTAATCGTCACGTCAATGACAGTTCGTTATTAGCCTCTATTAATTGTAATTTACCGGTCTTAAAGACTCAAAGATCAAAGTTTATGCAACTGAAAGATACGTTACTTACTTACGAGGTAGAGACAGACACAAAAGGGTTTTGTGAAAGCATAGTAAATTATATGAGGTAACGCCGTTTATAGAGGGAAGTACTGTCACCTAGATTTATGTCTATTGACAAGTAAGTACTAGGAAAGATCAGAGACAAATTTATTCAAGTGAAAGTCGTTCCAGTCTGTCTATTTGTGGCGAACCAGTTGTAACTGGTTATAGTCTTGATTAAACTAGATTTCCCTAGGAGAAGCTGTAGCGCTTTATTTATGTTACCAAAATATTGCACAGTAGGTTAGGTAGGTATAAATTTACTTTTGATTCTTTTGTAAATATGTCAGATTAAAAAGAAAAACATTATTAGCCACTTTTTTTAGTGATTAAGTTTTAAAAAAACAAATTTGTTTTTTTTACAAATGTTTAGATTGAAAATAAATACAACATGTAGGTCACGTCACGTCACGATATTCCTAGTTCATTTCGATCCTACCTAGTGAGGCAGAGAGTAACAGGAATGACAGGATGTGAACGTTTATTGCTGATAGAACGGGATTGCGATAATGGCACAGAATGTACCTACTCATACGAGTATATCCGATTCTGGGCAATCTAAGCAGTAAGGGCGATACGACCGGCTACCGATTCTTGGTATTTACAATCGTTACGTTGACAATAATGTAAGTTACTTGTAAATGAAATTGTGAATGAGAAAGAAATTCAATAGGTAGAGAAATTACAAGAAACATAAAGATTATTTACGATTCTGGGAAATCTAACTGCTTTAACATTGGAGGGATGATACTTAACACTATCAATAAATACACCTCTGAAACTTTTTGTGTTGGTTGACAAGGCTGACACCATCAATATGTGTTCTTACCTACCATTTCGATGGACTTGATTGAATGAGTACGACTCTGTAGATACGCTTTTTGTGTAGATTCTTACCGATTCTGAATAACACGTTACCCTAATGTCTCAACATAGGCAGCGCGATAGGCCCTGGTATGTTGGAGAAGCGTTTGATACTGGTTTCCATGCTGACTCAGCATCGTTTAAGTGTGAATTGTTAACCCAAAGACCACTAGAATATATTTCTGGAATACTATATTTCTAGAAGATTCTTACCGATTCTGGGCAACACGTGAGCTGAATGTCTCAACATAGGCAGGGCGATAGGCCCTGGTATGTCGGAGAAGCGTTTGGTGCTGGTTTGGACAGCTGGGGCAGCGACGTTGTGTCGTTGCGGCGACGTCGACGTGCGTCGTGGGGACGTCGTGCTCAGATGACGACGCGACGGCCGGGTCATACTGTAACCAAAGAAATTGGTAAGTAATGATTTAATAGTAATTAATACTTCACTTCACCAACCCGCATTAGGCCCACGTGGTGGCCTATCCCACATTAGGTCTATTATTTATTCTTATTATTGTCATTCTCTTCATTCTTATCATTGTTTGTCTTCTCTGAGGAGGCCCGAGTTTGTAGTGGGTCACTAATAGTCTACATTACACCTGTCATCTTTACAATCAACAACTACTGGTGATGAATAAGGTCAAGTCAGTACCCATTAATGACCCACTACAGGGTCGGGTCTCCTCTTACAATGAGAGGGATGTAGGCCTTAATCCACCACGCTGGCCTACTGTGGGTTGGTGGACTAAGGTACGACGCTGGTACTTATAAATCTTCCTGTGTTAGATTACACCGGTAGGCATCAGACTATGTTTTATTATGACATTGTTATACGCACACATACATAATGTACTAGCCGTTTATTTTTATCGAAGTTAGCAGACAATAAAAAGGAGATACGATGATTACCGATATATTTATGTTATATACAACATCGTATCATAAGGAATACCAAATACCAGTTGTTTATTTCCAAAACCGGTTACAGGAATTAAATTTATGAATCAACAGACCTGTATTTACGAAAAGGTAAAATCGACCCTAAACATGGCATTGTAAGGTTTGTTTTCGTTTGAAATACAGATTAATTGCGACTTTAGCTTTTAAAAGTGCAACTGCGTCGTTGAATACGAATTCCTCAGGGATGTCACTTTGAATAACAAATTACAAGTTATTCAACGTGCACTTTTCAGTAGGCTTTTTGAAGATATATTGTTTTTAAGTAAAATATTATGAAGGTATAATATCTAAATAATTTCAGGTTTTTTGGTTTTTCAGGTTTGATTTTTAGAGGCTTAGCCATCGTCAACATCTCAAGACCGATTGATAATGAACAAAACCTATCATATTTTATAACTAAAGCGATGAAAATAAAAATAAAGTGTTGAATTAAAATAAGAAATACGATGAAAAACAGAAATAATGGCACATAATTACAGCATGCATGCATAATTACAGCGATTAGGTATTACAGACAACGGTGTACTATTATTAAGTGTAAAAAATAGATAATCCATTTTTCTTGATATTAAAAAAATACATTACACTTCCACACCCGCACTGGAAATAGTTTTATTATAGTGAGGACCAGGAACACAGACAGTCATACAATCATTCAGATCAGAAATATACATTTGAATTCATCATTCAAATCTCTGCTCTGCTGGGAATCGAAGGCTGGGCTCTCCACGCAAGGCACCGGGCGTTTTGTCTCGCCCTGTTTACTTTACTTATTATCTTTTTGGAAACCATTGCAATAAAACTGAATTCATCCTTTATTTTCTATTATTTAATAATGGATACATTTTAAACTTCACGCTCAGCCCTATCCTGAGTCCATTATGGAACCCGACACGGTCTCGAACGAACCAAGTTCAAGGTAATGCAACATAAAAACAACCAAACCCTCCTACGCCCAATGCTCAAACGTGACATAACCATCATAGAATTTTTTAGTTTTGGCGTTCGGTTAAATATTGTAGTAGCTATAATTTTGGTTTTTGCGTTCGGTTAAATATTGCAAGCCTGCTGCCGCTACTAGTACTCTCACGAAATCTCAAATCAGCTATTTTTTATCATATAAGTATTTAAGTTTTAGCTGGTATACTCGTTATTATAGGTATAAGTGGTGAAGCGCGCACAGACCCACTGCTTGAGTAGATCGCAAGCGGTCGAAAAAGTGAAGCAACGTCGGGCGCGGTCAGTACGAGGATGGATGACCGCTAGTGGCGAATTACATACGGCTGTACAGGCTTTAGATGAAATTTCTTACACTAGATGGTTTAAAATACAGGATATTATTTATGGGTACCTATTATTTCTCTGGGTCAAATTCTGAGGTCCACGTGGACGAAATCGCGGGCGAAAGCTAGTCTAGTCTATAATTAAAATTAGGCAACTTAATATAGGTACAATCGGTATCTAGACACTTGAATACCGCCCACGTCTCGCTACCAGGAAGCACGGGTATTTTTATCTAACGTCGGTATTGTTTACACTGCATGTCAAGTATTGCATGCACTGATAACTTAATATTATGTAATTAATCCACCACAAAGCGGTTATCGATCCGTTTACGTAATAATTTGTAAAACAAGTTTTACGGAAATGGATAAAATTAAAATAATTTTATTAAATAAGCGACATGTTGTATTAATAAAAATAAAAAAATTCATGACATTTAAATAAACAAAAAGAAAACTCGTAACGTTTTTTTTCATAACGTAACTTATTATGCAATTAGTGAGTGTTTATTTTCTTTTTAGATCGTGAATGGGAAACCGAAGAAAAAAATTTTTTATGAGACAAAAAAGTAAACATAACTTGCATAGGTGGTTTAATGGTATTAATAAAAACTTATCACGTGAGTCTCACGTGAGAAAAAAGATAGACACTTTAGATGCCAATGTGCGAAATTAAACCGGTTATAAGTGACGTTCTTGTTTTTTATCATACTTTCTGCACTTAGGGTTGATATAATAATTAATTAAAATATTAGATAACACAGATGCATAAGTTTACATGGTATTTATATATAAGTATGTTGCATTATTAAACTGTATGCGCACAGTATATGGTACCTAAATGGTTGAGATTGTTCATCAAGCTATTGTCCAAAAACCAGCAACAATGTGGGGGACTAAGGCCTATATCCTTCTTGTTTTGTGAGGAGGTCCGATTCTGCAGTGGGTCACTGAAAGGTCGCAGACTCAACTTCGAGTTTGCCCGAAATTGGTCCTTCTATTTATACAAAATAGTAAAAAAAATTGACTACATAATTATATGACCATTTTAGCCAAAGAGAGCGGATTTAAGAGGTCTTAAATCTCGGATTTCAATGCTTTTATGCTGGTTCGTATTTCCTTCCTTGAAAATTTCGATATTGAAAAAAAATGAAATCGACAGCCCTACAGCATTGCCGCCAACTATCCGCGATACCATTCGATACTGCGAGACGCACAAAAATTGTTTCACTGTGCTTAATTTGTCCAATAAGCTTTAAATTATTTAAAAGTTAGGTTACTATTTAATTTAATTAGTCCTTTACCACTTTAAGTAACTTTAAGTCTTCATCAAAGGCGATAAGGTTTATAACTTAGTGTAACGGTAATGAATTAGATAGGTATACACTATACAATATTAATAGAATTAGCACTTTGCATTTTTTATTATTTTGACCTTCTGATTCGTACGTCAGAATAATAACGAGGTACCTACGCTATTTATGATATTATACGCGTACTAATGTAAACAGAGTCGATTAAAAAGAATATAGCAAATAAAACAAAAATTTGTTAATACACTTTCGCTCGTTATAAAGATTGCTAAAATTTAAATTTTGAAATTTTGTTAATTTCAGAACGTGTAATCGACGGCAAAACTTTTAAATAATAAACAAGAATGACACGAAAAACTTTGATATTTTCATCGACCGAAAAAATAATAAAACTGCACGCTTCGTAAAAAACGGCAATTAGGCAAATCTAAAATTTGAAATTGGTTAGATTTCATTCCGTTAAAATTTTAAAATCAATGTCGTCGCTAAAGGTCTGTTAAATTTTAATTAGACGAATAAATTAAATACTAGAGGTGAGGGCTATATAGCGCAGATAGTTATACAACTATCTATCCGCTGAGCCAACGGTAGCTAGTTATTTAGCGAAGCACAACTATCTATTTTCCACAACGTCCGCTGTCTCTGTGTGGTACAAAGCGAAATAGCGATTTAGCGCGTGCTAACGCCGGTCGCCGATCGCGGCCCCAACGAATCCACCCGACTAGAGTAGGTACACTGACTGAAGCGGTTTTAGGCGGTTTAAGCACCCGCTGGAACATAGTAGGATTTGTAGAGTAACGGAGTCGCGTAGTACTAAAGTTTACTATGGTAATTTATTTTTACTTTGTCCAATATAACAACCAATATTTGCACAACTTTTTACAAAAATATCTGTATAACAATCAAAGAACTGTAAGAATAATAAAAATATGTAGATGTAGATAATACACATCAAAACGGCAATTGTATAATAAATTGAATTTGTTTCAAGGTACATACTCATTAAATAACATTAATTTAACCTACCTTGTTTAATTTTACTTAATATATCTTTTAAAAATTTACAGCTAATGTTACAATTGAATAATGATTTATAGATATAGTAATGCCAATTACAAGTCGTTTCCACCTTTAGCCTGATTTATCTTAACAGTGGGCAAAAAACTAAAGTAATAATCATTATGAGTTTAATTAATAATAAATCGTTCCTTCGGTAGATAAACTAAGTTAGTTATGCAATTAACAAATAATTTTGTTTTTTAATTCTAATACAATATTATATATAAAAAAATAACATCGACGACGACTCCTAACTCTGTTCTAAATGAAACAATTTTATGATTTTCAAACAGAACTAGACCTAATTCCAATAGACTTACAGCCTACATTCGTCTTTACAGCAATAAAGCAATAAAAATTTACGAGCTTGCTGCCTGCGTACATTCTAAAATGTCTTAAGTCTCGGACGCCTGCATTTAAAGTGAAATCGTATACCTGTGCGTTAAGGTCAACTTTTGAATATTTAAATTTGAGTTGATATTATTTTGGTCCTAAACGTACCTCTCGCCGTTTTTTTGAAAAATATGAAAAATGTTGCTTCTAGGATATTTAAATTCGTTGGTATTAATACGTTATTTTAAATTTGAAATTAGTGTTTAATAAACTTTCTTCGCGTCGCGTTCACGTACCGGAGTTTGTTTGTTTACGGTTGGAAAAGGTGGTTTTTGTAAGTATACACCCTTATTAATAAAAATCGCTTATTCCAAGTTCCTTAGTTAATTCTCGATTAACTTAGTAATAACTTCGTAATTGTAATGATATTAATAAACATGGAGTAACCTCGTACTAACAATACATTTCTTAGTCCGGATTCAACGAGTAAAATATGGCAACCTTTAAAATTCAAAAGCAAAAAGATTGAGTCTGTGAATGACTTCATGCATTAAAATGACAGTGACAGCAGTTGACAGCACATATATTTTGGGATTGACAACTTCAAACGACGTTATCACTGATCAGCTTTCAATTCAAGCGCTCAATTTCGCTCCTCGCAGTTTGATAATTGTTAAATTAAAAAATTGATTTCTCGTATAATTATTTCGTTTCATAAGTTTTTCAAAAGTTTCTAAATAAATACCAATGTGAATGACGTTTAGTTAGAACAACGAAGGTGATGCGTCAACGGTCAAGTAAACGTCAATGTCGTCATTGCACGCGCACGCCTGGTCCACGCTTAATCGGTCTCTAAACTATGTAGCGACATGGACTAACTTTGATTCTGAGATTAGACTCGAAGTAGCTTACATCTTCGTTACTCCGTGTTTATTAATTCTGAATTTAATTAAATCTTAATTACGACAAATTTTAAAGTTACTCTTGCTTTAGTCTATGTTTATTAATATGACCGTAGTGTATATAGGCATCTAGTGTAAATACAAATAAACAGTAAGGTGTAAATAAATAGTTTGTGTTGTAAATAACAATTTTTCGAAGACGATCGGTAAGGTGTAATGTTTTTGAATGGGAATACCTAAAACCCAGATTTGTAAATATTGAACATACGTGTAAATAATGTATGATAGGTAAATAGAGACGATGTACATAGTCTAATGTATATACAATGAACTTTTAAGTACGCCTGTATAAAATTACTTATATTAAATTAAAAGTATATTTTGTGAACTACGAGTACTACGACTTACCGAACCGAGTTTGCTTGCTTTTTGCAATTCGTACTTCGCGCTTCGTATCAACGATATCAAACAGCGCAAACAGAACTAGACCTAATTCTAATTAATTTACAACCTACATTCGTCTTTACAGCAATAAAGCAATAAAAATTTACGATTGCTGCCTGCGTACATTCTAAAATGTCTTAACTCTCGGACGGTATTAAACAATCAATTATAGCACTTGCTTTCATACGTATAAGAGCCATATTTGATTGACGCTACGGAAATAGATAGTTTTCAAATATAGATAGTTTTTACAACGTTGTTCGCGAGCACATAGCGGTTTCGTTTCGCTATTTGAAAAAGCCATAGCGACACATAGCTATTAAATACTCACACGCAATTACGAATCAAGATCGCAGATTTCGCCATTGTGACTTGTTGTACAGACACACTAATGCAAAAAGTGTTCGTTTTTTAAATTCACACAGCACTCATTTCGAACGCGGTTCGAACTGTTTAAATTCAAATTCTTTTTTCAAATTATTGCATGAATTAATTGTATTTTATATGTGACCGTTTGTATTTTTGTTTACGAATTGTATTTACTGGAGGACTGACACGAGACTGGCGAGGTCCGTTCGCGAAGAGATAATGTATGTATATCATATATGTACGAGTACGTTGGTGCCGGCGCCACGGCTGAGTTGCGACTATGTAGTGCGCACGAGTTCACTGTGTGGATGTATTGTATATTATCGTATGTGTACCTGTAGGAAACAAAAGTATCGATATTGTTTATGTTTACGTTTTTGCCTCTATTGTTTTGGTTAACGTATTATGTTAATTTGCAAGTATGTTTTTAAGGAATTGTGGTAATGTTTTTATTATGTCAGTAGATTTTTGTGTATTTAATTTATGAATATAGGCTTTTGTTCAGACGATTGAAATGTTCTAAATGGTGCAAAATAATAAAAAATATGTAAGCTTTTATTCTTAATTTTTTAATGAACGTTACATGGGTTTTTTAATTATATAAAATAAGGTATAGAAGGGTATTTTTATATAACGTGCGTTATTCATTACGTTTGCAATATGAATGATTTATAAAGAACAAGATAAATGCCGCTAGAATATAAAATATTTTATATTTAACGTTTACGCGTACGATGAGATAAGCAATATTTATTATTTACTACATTTATATTTTTAGTGAAGTGAGTATTTTGAATGAAATGGGTATCTTTCAAGGTTCATAAGTTTTGGTTAAGCAGACAAGTTACGAAATTTGTAAACTTTGTGGAATATTAATACTGCGCTCTAGCGAAAAATGACTCAGGTCACTAAATTCTTTTAAAGCTTAAAAAGCTTAATCTTAAGCTTAAAGACCTAATATTCTTAGCGTAATTTTTTTGCAGCGATGCGCCCAAAAAAGTTCCATTCCGACAATAAAACTATTAGTAAATAAAAACCATCGATAGTAACGGCACATCACTAGTGGACTTTGGACCCGCGTCTCGCCAATTCGGTTAAAACGAATAGGCCCCAAGGATGTCCTTACGATTCGTAACGGGAAATAGTGATGTGTATAACTCGCCTCACGTGGGTGGAATGTGCGATTAAAATGCAGACGACGACTTGTGATTTGTGCACACTAACGGGCGACAGGATAGTAGTATGATGGAACTATAATATGACGACTATAATAATAGTATGATGGGACAATAATAGTATGATCGGACGATAATAGTATGACGGGATTGTTGATAGTGTAGTAGCATTAAAACCCAGCAAGAATCGATAGGTCCCCATTTCCGATTTTTCACCTCCCAGTGGTACGCGCGGTATGACTTTTCTAAGTTATCTTCCTTTGTTCAATTTAAATAGCTCCTTCTATATCGGCGATGAAAAACATCCCCACTAAACTTGTTTGCAGCATAGTGGTCGGGTGGTAGTTTGATTGCAAATTTCCTTAAACAATACTTTTTAAAGACAAGTTGTCGTTAAATTAATACTTTTTTCGCACCCCATCAGTGAGTGAGAACCTTCAATCATAATGGTCACTGCGCTCGTCTTGCACGTTTTTTTTCTTTTCGCGTTTTATTTTTGTTCGCGTGACTTATTTTTTTTTTGTTTATTTGTGATGAAGTTTAATTATCTGGATATAACCAGTATGCAGAACTGGTAAATAATAATTTGCGGGAAAAAGCGCGATTCGAGTTGTTTCGTGCTAGTATTGGGAATGTTAATTTCTCACTAAACCATCTAATTCAATATATTATCATATAAAATGTATTACTAGTGAGATGTATTACGTTTTCATGCGATAGCCAAGCCAATCTATTTATTTAGAACATAAAAGATATTCAATATTGAATATAGTTAGGAGTAGCTATATAAGGTGTTGTTAGGTTTACTAATTACGAAATAACTTAAGACAGAAGGACCCTTAAGTAGGGAGGGAATAAATTAGCCGACTTGGTATTAGATACATGGATCTCACAATTTTTTTGGTGAGTGTCTTGTCTTGTGTGCACGTATAACACAGGGAGTCCTAGTGTAGGTTCTATGATTGTGAAGCGTTCTTTCATTTTTTGTTTTTCAACAAAGGTATTAGACACAATCTAGTAATGTAAGGTGGTCGTGACTATTGCGTCCATAAAAGATAAAAGCGTGACCTATCTGTGAATGCAGTATGTTTACAAATTATTGCAAGAAGCGTCATGCATTTTTTATCTACTCGTTGAAGTTGTAGAAATTTTGTAGATATCAGTGGCTTAATTCTTAGAGGTCGATCCACTATCACCACTTTAGTGACCTATTTACGTCTGATTGTGCTTGATTCATTCGTTCAATTCTCTTATGATGTGTACGTATAATAAGTTACCTCTCAAAAAAACGGGAAAATTTTCGAATGAAGGTTATTTTTCAATTGGGTGGGAGCACTCACACTGTGCGCATCTACTCGTAAGTGGACTGACTAACTAGCACTGTTCGTGCGTGAACGCGCGTATACGCACGAGTTGAATTCGTACGAAACGCGTCTAAACTGAACGCGGCCTAACTATAAAGCCAGAACAGCACAGTGGACAGCAATGACTTTTTTTTATTATTTAATTACGTGCATTGACTCAGGTGCGTTTAAACAACGGCGATCAAACGTCATATTACATACGAATAACATGAGGTCACGTTACGTAGGTATACAATCATTTCTGATTTTTTCTACTTGTGATCGTGAAAATTGTTTTCAATAATTAATTATAGGCGGGTAGACCTATTGTTTTCATACAGTCGATTATACAGTATGATTACTTTTTATGTTTACGAGTTTCAATTTTATAGAGTTTCAATTATGGTAATAAATAAATTAAACTATCGTAAAAAATAAATCTTTACAAATGTGTGATAATTATACTTAAATTGCTTAAGTGCGATGTTCCCGGCAATCATACATCTCTAGTCAAAGCCCAAGAAAAACTGTAGGACGTTCGGTAAGGGTAACTAACTGGATACCTAAGCTATTATGGCCATCTAAAACCAATTTTAAAATAATAACTCTATATTGCAATGACGTACATTTATACGTGTCTAATTTCACATTGCTTTGTGTACCCTATGTGCTGTATAGTAGTCGGCATAAGTCGTAAGCACTATATTTATCGGTCGGTTTGTGATTGACTGCGCTGCGGTTCATGCGATTGGTTCTTCAGTCGTCAGTTCGTGAGTTTGCGTCGTCTATTGGTCCAGCGCGTTTTTTCGGCTGCTGTACATTGGCCGAAAGTGTACAATATCCCTACTACTGATCATTTGTGCTCACGATTCGTGACGGTTACTATAAAAGAGATTACAGTTTAGATACAAGTTTTCGCTTCACGAACTTTACATGAAGAAAATGTACTTAAACATAATAATATGTACGTATAACAAGGCGTGGAAATCATGCATTCTTCATACTTTGAGTTTTGATTTGTTTTCGTGAACAAGCTGTGCGGAATAATTTTACCTTCGTATACCTATTTACATTTATATTGACAAAAGAACACACGGTCGAATGTATTATTTGCCAGTCCCTGTGGTCGTCGGATTATACAACTTTACTTTCAGACTTCGTATTGGAATCTAGAAGTGGATGAAATTGTAATTTATTCGAAAGAAAGGCGTGAAAAGACTTACTTGTGGATATTTGGAAACAGAAAAATAGATTTCTGTCTTAGAATTGAAAAAGGGATGGAACAAGTAAGTACTAAAAATATAAATAAATGCTTCACACTCATTGCACTAGGATTCACACATTCAAGACAAGACACACACCCAGACCGAATCAGAATAAACTTATCATTTTAATCGACTACGCCATGCAGGTTGTAGTAGATATATTTTACCAAAAGCTTAAATATATCTTAATTGCATAGCTAAATTTAATTTTGTTCTAAAGTTATTTCGTATAATAATCTCGTTTTCCACCCAAAAGATTCCAGTGAGCAACGATTAAGATTCAAATACTCAGAGTATTCAAATACTCGTAAACAAAGTTGTATAGTTGCACACTAAATAGCAAAGTTAGCTACAGTTTGTTTCGGAACAGCTGGTGTCGGTTGCAATTACGTACAGAACAAAACTATGGCTATTAGTTATACTTATAGCAATAGTATGGCTCGTACTTAATCTGTAGTATCTGTATCTTGCTTAATATTTATAGTAGGTTACGGTAAAAGAACCAGATTGTAAACCACAGTTTAATTAGATCGATTAGATCGATCTAAACCTAGATATATTTCTGTGATCTAAACACAGGTCTTTGAATTGATCTGTCCTGACTGACATCATGCAACAAATACAGTGCGCATTGACGTTGTTGTACGACAAATTTGACACGAACGACTGTTAGATCGATCTAAACCTAGATATATTTCTGTGATCTAAACACAGGTCTTTGAATTGATCTGTCCTGACTGACATCATGCAACAAATACAGTGCGAATTGACGTTGTTGTACGACAAATTTGACACGAACGACTGTTAGATCGATCTAAACCTAGATATATTTCTGTGATCTAAACACAGGTCTTTGAATAGATCTGTCCTGACTGACATCATGCAACAAATACAATGCGCATAGACGTTGTTGAACGACAAATTTGACACGAACGACTGATTGTTGGTGCAAATAGGACAAGATCACAAGAGGTATGAAAGAAACGAAGTTTTCGTTCTAAACATTACAAAAATGGTACCTATAACAAACAAGATGTGTCTTAACACTAAGCCGGAAAAGCCGGAAATAACGACGGGCCTCGATAAATTTGTTTTAACTGTTCGCGTCGGGAAGAGGTCGAGACGTAGGGAGGAGGTCGTTTGAGCAGATTGGAGCCCATTTCCCCCGTTTTAGGGTGCCTAGGATTACACGAGGCGTTTCGAAAAAAGAAATTGTTTGAGAGAATCTTTATGCATGAGTTTTAGGTGATAGCTCTGACGCTAGGAATTTGGTCCCTTAATACAGAGGTCTGGTTTTGAATTCGCAAAGTGCAATTGCTTGCGATTCAAAATTTTGAATCGCAAGCAAAGTTAAGCAACGTCGGGCATTTTCCAAAAATTCTTTTACTGCAACGAAATTGTGTTTTTAATCCGTCTGTAAACAAAGAATTGCCAATTAGTTAACACAAGATTTCTTCCAAACAATGAAATGAAATAGCTGAATGGTTCCAGCGACATAGTTCATACAGAGAGATCTCCCTTTGTTTGAAGTCTCTTTGTCTTTGCTTTATAAATAAACTTCTTTTGTCTACTACCTTATTCGATTTTGCCCAACTTCCATGTGATATTCTACTAAAAATATAAGTGTGAAAATGTAGGCCAAGTTAGGCAGGTAAAGGTATACAAAAATTAACATCATCCTAAACTATTTACTAGGCTGTAAATACTGTACAAAAAAAATAAATCTGTTGGAGACAATAAATGTAGACATAGTATTTTTGTTAAAACTCAACTCCTTCAAATCCACTGTTTGTAAATGTCCTAAATAGACGTGAAATAGTATACCTAATTATTCTATCATGGACTAGTTATACTTTTTACCTCGTGCATTATGGTTTTTCAGCCATCTTAACAAATTATTTAAAATAATGTATTTTTCTGTACCTACTACATCTATAAATCACTATTTATTATTACAGATTATATTTGTTTCGGATGTATTTTTTAAGTATGTATAAGAGAATCAAAAGTGCAGACTATCCATCAGCCGTAGGTACCTTACGAACTTGGCTGACGCACATACGTGCGTTACATTTTCGAATAGCTGATCGGCAATTTTTCCAAGCAATGGAGCTAGATCTATTGTGAGCTTAAAGTCTGAAATTTGTCTTACAAGGCCATTATCCTGTTTCAATAACGACCAAAGATTAAGCAATTTGTAGGCTTTTGCTATTCGTCAAAATCTGCTGGATTTCTGTACGAAAATTTTATCGTATGACCCTTTAGCTTAAATCTCTCAAACTATGGATTTTTATGTATCTTTACCTTTGGGAAACAAATATCTTCAACCATAACCTTCAAAGAGTTTTTCCTTTAAAAAAAGCGTAGACCAGGTACCTAATTTAATATGTAGTTAACACTCCCAAACTAGATTAAAATTCCAACAAAAGTTATTGTTTTGATTTAATTCTAATACTATTATAACAAACTTACAGTATAATCATATTTAAATCATTTACAAAGCACTTTGGGCTTTGAGCTTGGGCAACTCTAAGCGCCTGATGAAACGTTAAATTTTAACGGTTGAGAAAAGATTGCGGTAAAGGTATTTGTACAACAAAAGTTTAGTAGCAAAATGAGCATTTAATTTTAGGGTATGTAGTCTAAGTTATAGTTTATTTCTTATGTAAATGAAATTTAAAGATGCATTCAAGCGTGTGGGTTTTCCACGTTGTTTTTTTTAAGTTTTTGTAGAGCGTTATAAAGCAGCATTGTGTTTCGGCTAGAGAGTTACTTTATTAAATTAATTTATTTACTTTAAAAGAAAGAACCCGCTTACCTCTTATAACCTCACATAGAATTTTACTACTCAATTACTACACAAAAGACCTGGTGAACCAACCCGCAATAAGCCAGGGTGCGCTCATTGTGAGAGGAGACCCTCGCGCTGCATAGGCCCTTTATATTACAGAAAATACTCGTAAGAATTACGTAGTACCTATCTAATAAAATGAAGTCCTTTTGTACGTAAATCCATTAGTAACTATCTCTCTCGATTTCATTGGCTGCGTGAACAAATGTTTGGCTTCCAGTAATTGAAATGGAGTGTGATTGATCATTCCCATCGTATTTATTTAACGCTGTGAACTTGACTGAGCTCCTTTGATCTTGTTTGTTATTCTATGTAACTATGCTTCGAGATGGTGATAGAAGTGATGTAAAAGCATTTTGTTGGTGTTCGTGCTAGCTCATAGGTAATAGTGGTACTTCACACTTACGTGTTTATAAATTTTGTGTGTTGTGGAAGTGAGATTGTCAATGAAGATACTTTATAAGAGGTATCCTTGCCAGTCCTCTTGAGTAACAAAGCACACACACGACCTCAGAAATGACTTCTATTTACTGTGCGACTTGTATTTGAGGCTGAACATAAGCGTCTATGACCAACGTCAGTTTGCGGAAACCATTAAACTGGTGGTCTGAATACTCATTTACAATTTTAAACCACAAAATTTGCAAATAAATGAATTTTCAAATCCAATTCGATGCCCTCTTATCCTTCTTATCCCTTCTAATACTATTCTATTTAAATATAGCACTTGCTTTACCGTCACAGATTAACAGTAAGCGATGGTTCTAGAAACATACAAAGTACGCCTCTCGTGAGTAGTCACAGTTTTTATTTAAATCGGAACCGTCTAATAAATAAGGGCCTCCTGAACCGCTTACCAGGACACATCTGCACAGAGTCAACGTGGAATGTGACGATGTTTTATTCATGAAGAACGATCAACTTCAGAGGGGGTGGAATAATTCGTCCCTTCACTACCCCTTCAGACAAGTGTCTGTGATTGGAGTCACTTAAGAGAAAAATGGTCATTATACATCTCGCAACTCGTGAAAATGATTGCAACTACATATTTGTTTTTTCGCGTGTTTAGGTTTCTTTTTTAAATCGTATTGAACGCGCGCGCTTTTATAATTCGAGGTAATATTATATTCAGCCATGAAATTATGAGACAATTACAAAATTGTATAAGCATTAAATGGCATGTTATCGAAATTTGCTTTTGAACTTGTTTGATTTGGCATATTATTAGTGAGCATAGAAAGTATACTTATATTTTAGGATGAATTTCACTGAGTGACAAATCGTAAGAAGTAATAAATTTTATCAAGGGCAGCGTTTGGATTCGTAAGACAAAAACAGTGAAAATACAAATACAAATATACATTCAACGGATAATGTCAACGCTTAATAAGGCCAGATGTAACAAAAACAATAGATATTCAAATACAACCCTTCAACAGATAATGTCAGCGGTTTGGAAACGATACGTCAAATTGAGGATTTATTAGAAACCCATTCGAAATCCCAAAATCTCCCTGCAATAACTTTTTGTATAGACAAATGGTTTATTTATGAGAATAAAAAACAGTTTGTGTGTTTGTCCTCTATAAGTAAGTTCGTTAAGTCCTTTAAGTATTCTGTTTGCCATAAAACTTCGCTAAGTTATTTTTTGTGGGCTCTCGAAGTCTTGTGTCTTAAATAGAAGCTTTGTTTTGAAGCTCAGGAAAAAAGAAAACAAGGCTATGCCGGGTCCTACAATTAAAAACACCTTCTCACTATTACTTAAATACTAAGTTCAACCTTACATCAATTTATAGAATACGGTCTTATATCATTCCGCCATACTATGCCTAAATTAAACTGTATATAACTATATATATACTAACTGTTAGAGTGGAAATAGTATGAAAATGCGTGGGAAAGCGAAAAGGGTAACATCAGAAACGTCCCTTTGGGCGATTGAGGTCGTTAATCAGGGGTGACACTGTGAGACATTATCGCGTAAGAGCATTTCTTGCTTACTTGTACCAAAGTGGTTTAATGACATTTTCTTATATTTTCTTATATTATTGACCTGCGGAGTCGGTCTCAGAATGAGAAGGATGTATGCCTAAGTCCACCACGCTGGCCATAGGCGTAAGGCGGGTTGATGGACATCACATACCTTTGAGAACATTACCTACGGAGAACTCACAAGATACATGAACAATATCGTCAAAGTATCCGTACAGCAAACGCCTGTCGTAAGTAGGTATGTCATAATTATGTCGGTCTGTGTTGACATCTTCCCATACTAATAGCAGCTCGATACGATTATACGAAACTGCGTAATTTCATGGGTTAACATTGAGATTATTTTAATCTATTAATTGGGGAAGTCATTGGAGCTTGCCGCTAAGATTTTCACCCGGATCTTCTAAGTAACACGCCGAATTCTTATCGACAGAGCCGTCACCTCACCTACGTCTTAAGCGGCGACCTACATCTTTCAAAACGGCTATTGCATTTGACACTGTCGAAAGTATTTATAAAAGGGATTGAGGAAACTCGAGAGAGCGATGATTAATGGCTTGTTTAAAAATTAAACGGATCGACGTTGTTGTTTACACTTCATGGCGAAAATATCGCCGGAATAGACAGCGACGCTTTGGTAAGGATCAGACCGGTTTTAATTATTATAATTAATAATACTATAGAACGAAGCCAAATCTGTCTTGTTTCCCTCTAATGATCCCTTGAATGTTGACCACGATCTAGTCAGAGATAGACCAAAAAAATGATATTTATAAGGCCTATGAAGGGTTTACGAATGGCGACCGCGACTCAGCAAGAAATAGACCAAGCAGCATTATGTTTATAACGCCTTGTCCTAATTGGCTGACATAAATGACCAACCAATTGTGAGCTGTCCTAACTGAAATACGTATAATTATAATGAGGCTATCGTAGAGCAACTTTGCGTGCAGACAATTAGGACACAGGGTTAGAACGTGGGAGGCCTATGTTTAACAGTAGACTTTTAAAGGCTGACTTTAAAGTAATAGACTTTATACGCCATTATTACCATCTTTAAAACGTCCAGGATATTCAAGAAACGATTTTTATTATCTATAGCGCCTTATGTAACGAAATTGAAGCATTTGATTATTTCTACAACAAAACGTCAGAATACAATCCTACCAAGAACTGATGATTTTACAATATACTTAAACCGAGCTATTGGATGGCATATTCAGTCTGTAAATAGTTTCTTTTACATATTATTATTTTTCTTTCCTTTCTTATAACATAATTATTTTTACGGAATCGAAAACTTAAGCCGAGCCGATCTGATGTTGCAGAAGGAAAGATGTAAAGAACTCAAACACATTGGCAACATTACGAAAAACTATACAAAGGTTTTCTTCTTTTTCTTCCTTTCTTTCTTTCCTTTGACATCGCTAGTTATAACAACACCACTGAGTATTTACCCTGATCTTTAATTCGGATTCCTAATATTGTTTTCTCGTTATCGACGCAGAGACGTTGTTAATCGCTTTTCTCATAATAATATGCGCATAAAATAAATAAGCAAATTACATCTAGGGCCATACCCAGAGCCTTCGATGCTCCTTTGACATTCGCTTTGGAAGTCAAATGGCGACCTCAAATATAATCTGGTATGCGTATTATAACGTCTACGCTCGAATCCTCTAATTAAGTTAGATATTCCAACCAAAGACTTCTACGGATGGAGTAATTTTATAAGAAACGGAGGAAAAGCAAAAGTGGGCTCAACTTTTTTGTCAGTTCGCCAGTAATAACCCATTAATGACCCACTACAGGGTCGGGCCTCCTCTCACAATGAGAGGGATGTAGGCCTTAGTCCACCACGCTGGCCTACTGCGGGTTGGTGGACTTCACATACCTTTGAGAAAAATTACTTTGTGAACTCGCAGGCATGCAGATTTCCTCACGATCTATTCCTTCGCCGTAACAGCAGACGATATTTAATTTTGTAAAGCGCACGTAACTTTTTACAAAGTCAATTAGTGCGTGCCACTGTGATTAGAACCCGGACGCCTCAATTTGAGGTTGAATTTTAAGCCATTGGGCTATCACCGCTGTAACCGCCAACTTTTTAATGTCTTTGAAAATAAAAAAGAGGCTCAAGAGTTAAGACACAAAGAAAGGACACTTCCATTTCTGGTAGAAGATGATCACTACAAAGTGGCACGGCAGCAGTTCCCGCCAAAATTAGAGCGACTTAAAAGTAACAGGACGCTAATTTTAGACGTCCCGTTCTTGATATCCTGACGCTTCATCTTGAAATTAAAATTCTTTGATTCCAACGTACTTCTACGCACTGCCGAAAATTCTGTATCTACAACTTTCGACAAAAATTCCTGAAGGTAGGTACTCCAAAAGAACAGCGTGTTTCTTCGCAAATATTTATTTTATTGAAGGGACGGACGGAATTGTGAAAAAGGATACGCGCGAAAAAGTACGTTTATGCTAAACTTGGTCCCCATTGTTGTAACACAACTGGTTGGTTTGTCTGTTTGAATATGATTTATGACCTATGCCGTGAGCTATCGTCACAGCACTCGTAAGGTAAACGTTAGTTACTATTCATTAATTTGTCTGAAGTTGTATGCGGGTGCTTTACCACTCATGAGGACCAGAATGTCCGACTCAAATAAAGTATCCCCGGTAACCATCCCCAGCCGAAACAAAAGATATGAAGAACAGAGATGTAATAATGCAATAAAAAAATATGAATTGTGTACATCCTGCTTGACGTCGGGTTAAGAGGCTGGCGGATGGTACCTCCCTGGCTGAGCTACTTTGGCTCTAAAGTTGAATGGTTGTTTGTTACTCTTTCACGTAAACACAGCTAAAATGATTTGGATTATTTTACTTACGAGGTAGATTACAACTTGGATTAACTTATAAGATACTTTTTTTCACCTGTCTGGGTAATTATTCCACGACCTAGACACATTTGAATAGCACTTAAATGTGTAATTTATACGAGTGAATAATAGGTACCTATAATGGAAATTCGTGTTAACTAGATTTTTGCTATCTTCGGACATCCTTTTTCTACTCTTGGCTGATAAATGACATCGTAAATCTCGACTCTCGTACTGATTGATAAATAACATCGTAATGGAAGGACACAAAGGCACATAAGATTTATCCGGTAGAGGATGAAGGAAGAGGATTATAATGGACACCTGTCGAACCAGATATTAATAGGTAGTTTTGCCTTATATCTACAGCTTATATGTATATCTTTTTATAATATAACGATACTATGACAAGGTTTCTTATGGGACGTAAGATAGTCGGGGGCTGCAGTCGAGTCTCCTCATTTGATATCGATGTTCAAAAATTTAACATTATTTAATTCCCACTAGAGGGCGCTATATTCAATTTAAAGTGACGTCACATATCCTACAAGATATCTCGTATTGTAATTCTAATGATATCTCATATTTTTGCTCCTTCCCCCTCCTTTTCTCTGCTTCGTCGAATTCCGGTAAAAAGTTAATAAATAACGTTTCACACTCATATTTATCATATCACTCTACATATCCATATATCTGAATAATTCTCTACTGAAGTCCACTGCATAGAAATTGTGGCGTCTTTCACCATCGTCGCATGGCTGGCATATAATTTAAATGTAACAAAACTCCGATATGACGCAATTCGAGGACGGTCGTTCCCCAGGCATGATCACCAAGCCTGTTAAGAGATCTTCCTTTGCCAAAAACTAATCAGTGTGCAAAATAAGGTGACAAAGCTAGCGTGTAGAGGTCACTGTCCTGAGGTCAAACGCCTCGTTGTCTCTGCTCGGGACCCGGGCTATAGTCACGTTACATCTCTAAATTACATGCAGGGCGACCTATCTGCTGCAAGTCGCCAGTTCGTTATGTATTTTATTACAAGAATATTGGCGAATCCTGAATTCTTCCCAAAAAATTCTTGAAAAATTCGGCTAACCCAAGGATCGGTACTTTTATTTTTATCCATAAATCGGATCTTTTCATAGTTCTTATCCCATTATATAATGATAAAATAAAATTTAAACTTTGGTATAAGATAACGATGTATCTACCGAACGAATGTTAATAAGCTTGGCAAGGTGATAGTTTAAAACCCTGAAAACGTATAGGGTATCTTTTATGCCGATACATACGAGAAAAATGTTACGAGAAAAATATTACATAAAAAATCGTGCAGTATGAAACATAAAAATGCCTACACTATTATTTTATTTTCCTAAAAAAAACGGTTTACGTTTACAACACTACAAGAATGTGTGGAGCGAATGTGACGCTTTTCCTGTGTCTCACTGTACCATTTCCGACTATTAAAAGCAGCGAGCTTCATTCACATAGAGTTCCTGCTTTTGTATTACGGAAACAAAGTAAAAAACTGCAAGAATTTATATACATAGTTCTAATTTTATAGAATTCGTGGCGAATTTGCACGGTTAAACATTGACTTTTTATTGTTTCTACTTAAATATGTAGGTATACAAGAATTTATATATTATAATTCTAATTTTGTAGAATTCGTGCCGAATTCGCACGGTCAAACATTGACTTTTTATTGTTTCTACTTAAATATCCATTGCTCTATCCGGAGTGATAGCCGCGTGTGAATTCAGTTCATGATAACACGCGAGCTAAGAGAAACGTGGAACATTCACGTGATTGTACGTACGTTGTAGAGACCACACACAAACTTTGCGGAGAGATATTCCGAGAAATTCTTGAAAATAAGCCTCATTTCCTCAATTTCATTTTTATTTGTTAAAGCAAACTTGCCTGGATACTTCTAATACTACTAGTAATAATAAATTATTTCTTTATAACTTCATGATGATTAAAACTTGGGTAAATATGCAACGTTTTGTCAAATTTTGGCAAAAAAATGATCGGAGAAAAGTCCTTAATTTTTGAAATAGAAATATGAAAAAGTCAACTTAGAAACGACTAAAACCGTTGGCTTTTTCTTCCAAGCGCTTAAAAATGAAACTGCAATGAATATTCGGATATGATCATTATTGGGTATAATAATAAAATAAAATCGCCGTTCGTTAGTCTCGCTAAAACTCGAGAACAGCTGGACCGATTTTTCATTTTGGTTTTGGTACGTTCGAATAAGTTGAGGGAAGGTTTATATGGTGAAAAATCTGAAAAAAAAAACTGAAAAGAAGAAAAGAAAAATAGTAGAAATTTCTATATTTGGTAGAACGAAGTGTGCCGCAGTTGGGTATAATCATGGTCACTCTACATTATCTCGAAGTAGAACAAATCGCCACTTCGCAAAGTTCAGTCCCTCTGAGAGTTTTTCTTTTATTTTTACGTTTCCCTTTTACCGTTCTATTGTTCTGCCATCCTGTTTGGGAATTGGATATCGAAAGTTATCGTTTTAGAATTTAATACACTTTCGCAGATCAATTCGGGATTCTTAAAAATGTCAAATTTCAACGATTTGCAGTGCCTGACGTACTGAGAGCCGAGTCTATTTTTTAATAGTAATAGAGAAGCGAAAGGCCATGCAGCATCCACCAACGTACCTTTCGGTTAATAGCCGAACGCGCTAGCCATTACGCCACGGAGGCTGTGTCTGCCAAGGAATATCTAAAGTATAAAACATCTTTTAGGTACGTTTTGTTTCAATAAAAAATAAATTAAATTTAAAAAAATCTTACATCACTTACGCCCCCGGATGGGCTCGAACCACCAACCTTTCGGTTAACAGCCGAACGCGCTAGCCATTGCGCCACGGAGACTATGATAACTGAGGTATATCTGAAGTTTAGAACATTTTCTAAGTATTCAAATAGAAAAAAAGGAATTTTGTATAAGTTACTTACAATATAATCGCCCCCGGGTGGGATCGAACCACCAACCTTTCGGTTAACAGCCGAACGCGCTAGCCATTGCGCCACGGAGGCTGTGATAACTGAGCAATATCTGTAGTATAGAACATCTTGTGTGTTGTGTTCAAATAAAAAAAGAAATTTCATAAAATAATCTTACAATACAACCGCCCCCGGGTGGGTTCGAACCACCAACCTTTCGGTTAACAGCCGAACGCGCTAGCCATTGCGCCACGGAGGCTGTGATAACTGAGCAATATCTGTAGTATAGAACATCTTGTGTGTTGTGTTCAAATAAAAAAAGGAATTTCATAAAATAATCTTACAATACAAACACCCCCGGGTGGGTTCGAACCACCAACCTTTCGGTTAACAGCCGAACGCGCTGACCATTGCGCCACGGAGGCTATGTCTTCGAAGAAATATCTTACGCATAGAACATTTTGTTTGTATTCAAATAGTAAAAAAGGAACTTTGTAAAAATTACTTACAGTACAAACGCCCCCGGGTGGGCTCGAACCACCAACCTTTCGGTTAACAGCCGAACGCGCTAACCATTGCGCCACGGAGGCTATGTCTTCCATGGAATATCTATAACTACATCAGTGTCATAAAAAAGTAGAAGTACTCGTTTATAACAAAAGAATCGCCCCGGGTGGGTTCGAAACGCCAACCTGTAGGTTAATAGCCGAACGTTTAATTATTAAAAAATCATATTTTAATTCAGTAAGACCGAAAGAAAACCGATTAAAACTTTTATTTGTTAAGGACAAAGACTGTAAAGTGCCGTCGTACAATTTTGTAACAACTTTTGACAATTTGTGTTTCTTATACCTAAAACCTGTTTATTTTTGTATCCAACTTTTACGCTACAAATCCGACTTGAACTGCTTCTAAAATTGTATTAGAAGAGTACTTAGTTTACGTATCTATCTTTACGTAATATTAATTTTCGGAGGATCCATTTTGTTACAGAACAGTGTCCTTTTTCTTATGAAGGCTATTTCAAAAGCCGTTTTACAGGTGTATTCTTTCCATATAAATTCAAGGATATCTAACTATAACTTAAATATAACAATTATCCATGGCGAAGTATTAAAAGAAGCTTCGGAAACACTTTTTTACTATTAAAAATTACCTATCCTTCACTACCACATCCATATTGCCATCTATAATCTATTGATTCAAGCAGACGAAATAGACTGCTAGCCTTCGGAAATTATAGTGTTAAATTATTTTCAGCGTATTGATCACTGTATTTTTAGAAAACATTTTTGTAAACTAAGCTGTGTCCACAGATCACTTAGCACAACTTCGGTATATTGTAAAATTTGCATAATTACGAGTATATGACGTGTTTGATATTCCTTGGAAGACATAGCTTCGGTGGCGCAATGGTTAACGCGTTCGGCTGTTAACCAAGAGGTTGGTGGTTCGAGCCCACCCTGAGGCGTTAGTATTGTAGGTATTTTTTACAAAATTCCGTTTTTTTCTATTTTAATTCATACAAAACGTTGTATACTTAAGATATGCCTTAGTTAACACAGCCTCCGTGGCGCAATGGTTAGCGCGTTCGGCTGTTAACCGAAAGGTTGGTGGTTCGAACCCACCCGGGGGCGATTATATTGTAAGTAACTTTTACAAAAATCCTTTTTTTCTATTTGAATACTTATAAAATGTTCTAAACTTCAGATATACCTCAGTTATCACAGCCTCCGTGGCGCAATGGCTAGCGCGTTCGGCTGTTAACCGAAAGGTTGGTGGTTCGATCCCACCCGGGGGCGATTATATTGTAAGTAACTTATACAAAATTCCTTTTTTTCTATTTGAATACTTAGAAAATGTTCTAAACTTCAGATATACCTCAGTTATCATAGTCTCCGTGGCGCAATGGCTAGCGCGTTCGGCTGTTAACCGAAAGGTTGGTGGTTCGAACCCACCCGGGGGCGGTTGTATTGTAAGATTATTTTATGAAATTTCTTTTTTTATTTGAACACAACACACAAGATGTTCTATACTACAGATATTGCTCAGTTATCACAGCCTCCGTGGCGCAATGGCTAGCGCGTTCGGCTGTTAACCGAAAGGTTGGTGGTTCGAGCCCACCCGGGGGCGTTTGTATTGTAAGTAATTTTTACAAAGTTCCTTTTTTTCTATTTGAATACATAGGTAGGCACTACTGCCCTTAAGAATTTCAGTTGCGATTCCGAACGGTAACGAAAAGTCTTTAACATCCCCAGCATAAAACTACAAACATTTCTGATAGTCTATTAATTATTTTAAGCCAATGCAAGCATTTGTATTTCAATGTTAGGTTTAAACATTTAAACATAACATAGATATCAAAAGCCCTTTATTATTCGCCAGGCACATAATATGTTGTTTGGAGAAAACCCTCCCAAAACGAATGTAAAACGAAGCTTTTGCTAAAATATTCGCGTTCGGCTGCTTTCAAACCAAACATTTATTTAGGGCTAGGGCGCGTGTGACCATGGTTTACGAGGACATTTGGGAAAATTAGTTTAAGGGACGAAATAACAACAGACCTAGTTTGAAATGGGATACAAGGTGAATTTTTTACTCTACTTTACACACTATAAGAAACAAAGAAAAATGCTGAAAGAAGTCTGGGACCGATTTTCATGTTAACTAAAACTGCGGCTGCGTCATCGGAAATCGGAATAAAATTCATTGATTTTGAAAAAAAAAAATCACAAATAGAGCTCATAAGGATATTAGTTATGAGTTTCATCAAAACCCTACACGGGTTGGCCACTAGCCCACCACCAATACGCATTGGAGCAGCGTGATGGAGTATACTCCAGGCATCCTGTTGTAAGCTAATAGTATGAGAAGATGGCAAACAGACTGACATATGACATATTAATGATTGATGTTTACCGTACGAATACTTGTGGCCTGTATACACGTCATATACGAGTACTACACAAATCTTGAGACACCATCCGTCAGTTACTAATATAATATGGCAACCCTACCGAGACTTACATTTATCTACACTCACAATTCGCACACTGAACAATAGAGGGGTGTTTAAGCAAACAGTTTATTTGCACACAATGAACGTCAGAACAACTCCCTTCGACCCTACATTTGTTTATGAAAAGACCCTTCAAAACCTGAAATGATGTCTAGAAAAGTGTCAGATAAAAATGAAACTCTTCTGGTATGAACAGTTAAGTATGATTATAGTGCTTTGAGTAAACATTTTGAGACAAATTTTGAGGTATATTTACTGAGTAAAAATATTTGAAAAGGTTTAAATATTAACAGTTAAACAATGGGTATGAGTCATATATGTTAAGGTCCCGGCTGGAAGGAATATTGAATTTTTAATACAAATTTACTTTTTGTGTATGCTTTAAAAAGTTTGAAGGCGTTCGATGACAAACAAAATTAAATATTTTTAGTACTTACGAGTATAGTGGCAGCGATCTCTTGAGTGAATAACCTTGATGAAACTTATATCAAAGACCTTTATAAAAATCCGACCGGATATTATAAGAACAAAGGCTTTTTGTTGTGTTTGAGAATCATATCGGGTTCATAACATATTATGGAGCTTTACGGTTATAAGTATAAATCTTTTATAACCTGTAGGGATAAAATCAAAACCTGCTGCAACGGTAAAGGAAAACATCGTGAGGAAACCTGCATGTCTGAGATTTCTCCATAATGTTCTCAAAAGTATGTGAAGTCCATCAACCAGCAGTAGGCCACCGTGGAGGACTATGAGTCTCGTTGAGAGAGGAGACCCGACCCAGCTTTGGGCCACTAATGGGTCACAGACAGAGGCATTGAACGCCACCCAGAAATATTAGCGCATTATAAATACTTAATTATTATGCTTAAAATTATGATTAATTGCAAATATTGAGACTGTTCATACACGTGCTTACATTTAACACTCCCTACACTATAATTCATAATATTGTTCAAGCATTTCACAGAATCTACTTCGATGTATTTCGAGCTTCAGTAATAATTACGTGCCTATGACCGAGTTGAAGGCTAAGCAAACATAGTGGCAGTGGTCACACGAAATCAATATCTACGAGTATACCTAAATGATAAGCTATTTAATATAATATTATATGTAGGTTCTATCTATGTAGGAAAGGTCTCATGGAATGTAGGAAAATACCAACTTTTCCCTGTCTGTCTGTAACCCCTAGTGACGCACTGTAGATTTGAATCTCCATTCACAATGAGAAGGATGCAAGCATTAGCCCACCACGCTGGTATATTGCAAGTCTGTGGACTTCACATGCCTTTGAGAACAATGCCTGTTCTTCCCTTGGTAGGAAAAAGGCATTTAGTATGATTTCCGAGTATACTTCATTAAAAGTAGTAGTGACCAAATAAGCCCTCATGAGTACATAGGTACTCGCATACGCCCTCAAAAAGTACTTTTTCGTTTTGTGGTTTGACGTAGCAATCCAAGGGCCGCAAATACCTTTATACATCAGCGCCGTGAGCATGAACGTAATCGTCAAAGTATTCATATAGTAAACATCAGTCACTAGTATCATAATAATGTCAGTCTGTCTTGACAATTTCCCATACTAATGGCAGCTCGATACGTACGAACTATACGAAACGGCGTAAGTTCATGCTCGCGGCACTGATGTCTGCACGTTAATGCACATTAATAAATGCAATTTCGAGATAGTTCATACTCGTGCTTATATTATATGTCAGTAACCATTGATGACCCACTACAGGGTCGGGTCTCCTCTCACAATGAGAAGGATGTAGGCTTTAGTCCACCACGCTGGCCTAGTGCGGGTTGGTGGACTTCACATGCCTTTGTGAACTTTTTTTTTCTGAACTCTCAAGCATGCAGGTTGCCTCACGATGTTTTCCTTCACCGTAACAGCAGGTGATATTTAATTTTTATAAAGCTTAAATTTATAGCTTATATTGTCCAACCGTTACACCGAAACTACATAAAATATATTCCGAGCTTCAATAATAATTACCTGCCTCGACTACCCCATTCAAGGTCCAGCAAACATTGGAGGCAGTGGTAACACGAAATCAATATCCATACCTAAATCATAAGCCGTTTACTTTCAAGGAAGAATTGTTTATGGAATGGCAGCCGTAATTATAGTTCGAAGGAAATAGGAAATATGGAATTAGTTTCATTTATTGGAATTGGAATGATAATATTTGTGACTATAAGACAATAATTGCAGTTACTAAAACTTGTAATTTAACACTAATTTTTGTGGAATAAAATCTGAATTTAAATCTTGAATTCTATGCCGACTACAAAGGGAACAGTTAGTCTAGTGCCTTATTATTAAAGCATTAGTACGAATGTCCTTTTTAAGCCAATTAACTAGATTTCAATAGAACTAAACAAAGGTCTTGACGCTCCATAACTCTTCAAAAAGCACCTACGCCACTTCCTGTTTGGCAAACGGCGACCGGAAGTGCACTGCACAGCGGCGTAGTAGATGACTGCATTTTGGCAAAGCGAGAAGTATAGACAAAGGGATTCGTGGACTGTGAAATAGTTAAATTTTATTGCAGGTCTCTTTGCATCTCATTAACAGTGGCATATGCGCATAGCCCCGGTGCTTGAGTAGATCGCAAGCGATCGAAAAAGTTAAGCAACGTCGGGGGGCGGTCAGTAGCTGGATGGGTGACCGCTATTGAAGATCCCGTGCTTCGGTGGGCATTTTAAGACGTTGGTCTCGGCTATTATGGATACGATAGCAGTCATAAACCTTGTGTAAAACCTATGGGTGGTTTGAAAACCTCCAACACGGGTTGGCCACTAGCACTAACCCGCATTGGGGCAATGTGGTGTGCTCTAGTCCTCTCTCTGTTCGGCCCAGGCAGATCTCTTCCCGCGATGTGTATAATTTAGGCCTTAGTACCACGCTCGCCTAATGCGGGTTGGTGGACTTCACACACCATTGATAATATTGGAGAACACTAAGGCTTACAAGTTGCCTCACGATGTTTTCCTTCACCGTTACAGCAGGTGACAATTGACATTTTAATTTTGCAAATGCTCATAAATTAGAAACGTCATTGTTGCAACTGGTATTTGAACCATAGGTACCCTGGGTACCACTAATGATTATGACTCTGATGAAAGTCAAATATAAAATCAATAAAATACCTTACCGATAAAAATTGTCATTCGTATCAAATGCTCAATAAAAAAACTATCAACAGAAATTCATGGTTTGTTGACACGCAAGCAATTTGTTTGCGAGCTCAATTTGTTTCGGTAGATAAATTATATATTGTTGTAAAAATTAATTCTCCTAACCATCCGATCTAGCTTTCAATCCATATTCAGTAGCAGGTTTCGTTCATATTATCATTCCTTCCATATTTTATGAAGTACCAACCAAAAGTGGATTGAACCTAGAGCGCGCTTTCAATATTTATAGGCTTCTTTCCGAACCTTTTTACTTGAATTCAGAAAAACTCTGCCAAAACGTAAGGTTTATTATATACGTTATGTTATGTGAAAGATAGACGGCACCTGAATTCACCTGATGCTTAGGAGAGACCGTAAACCTGAATAAATACGGGGTTATGACGCCTATGTTTCCTTAAGGTTTAAGTAAAGTAAAAACGACTCATTAAAGTTTTATGAAACTTGTAATAAAAATGTAATTATGTAGTGTTTGGCAAAGGGATAAGTATCTCCCTCGAATGGGGAAGAAAACGTGCTGTGATTCTGTTTACTTGAAGTTTTGTAAATTAACCAAATGTTTACAAAACTTTGATAGCGTGATTCAAGATACATGGCGTCTTCTATGAGTGTCGATATTTTGGAGTCGTGCCGTTAATGCATAGTAGAAATTACGAGTATTTTAATTATTTTACTGATGCGTTTCGTATGTTTTTCCTCCTCCTCCTACCTTTAAACTGGACTATCTTAAAATACGACATTATTACAAATAGTATGTTTGTGTCAGTTCATTAAAATTATTTTATTGTTAATTAAAATATTTCAATTGTCTTTAAGGATGCTACCCTAAATAAAAAAATGCCTTTAAACATAGCTTCCGTAGCTACTCGTAATATCCTCGATCTAAAAATATTTTTTATTCCCACTAAAAACTACCGCCGCTAAGAACTTGCCATAAAGTTTTTACGAGCCCCCATTTAGTAAAGACAAATTACATAGAAATGAGTGTAATCACAGGAATTTTACGAAGCTTTAATGGTGTCGTAAATATATATTGATGATACAGTGGTTAATTAATTTAAGAGGACTGAATATGAAATGCTGTGAAAGAATATCCTACATCGCAAATGAGTAAAGATTATTTTAATCGATTTCAAAAAGGAGTTTCTATGTTTGATTGTTTAATTCCCTTCTGTCATGTCAGTAACCCATTAATGACCCACTAAGGGTCGGGTCTCCTTCTCGTCATGAGAGGGATGTAGGCCTTAGTCCACCACGCTGGCCTACTGCGGGTTGGTGGACTTCACATACCTTTGAGAACATTTTTTTTGTGAACTCTCAGGCATGCAGGTTTCCTCACGATGTTTTCCTTCACCGTAACAGCAGGTGATATTTAATTTTATAAAGCGCACATAACTTTTTTTTACAAAGTCATTGGTGCGTGCCACTGGGATTCGAACCCGGACCCCTCGATTCGAGGTCGAATTCTAAGCCACTGGGCTATCGCCGCCGCCTTCTGTCATGCTCTCCTTTAATTCTTTAAACAATTTTTTTGAGGATTTTAAAGGTGGAAGAGCGACAGTGGCTCAGCTGGGGATGTACTTTATCGCCACCCACACGCCCTGAAGTAGCATGTTCGTAACATTTTGTTTCAAGAAGCTTGTTATAAGTACATTCAAGCTTTATCTTTACCAAGTGCTCTTTTTTTGCAATACTTAGCTCTTCCACAAGAAACCATTCATTGAGGTCGTTAAATCGTTTTCTATACAAGAGTCCGCTCCATTGGGCAGAGGTTCGTAAAACCCGGATGGACCGAAGGCGGATCATGCGATCTTTACGACCGGCTGCGTGGGAAAACGATAAATGGGTTTTACGCACCCACTGGTCGAAATGTACGGTGGAATAGTCGCAATATATTTTTAATAAAAATCTGTATATTTATGTGCCTATGTAAATTACCCTACACACAATTTTGGAATAGCTATCAAAAGGCGATACCTAAACAAATGTGAACATAAACATTGGAGGAACCCTTCAGTGGCGATAAAGCTTTGTTGCTTTAGGAGAAATCGATACAGATTGTTCACTTATTTATTTGATGACTCACACTTAAATATGATGCATACAATTTCACACGTCAACACATTGACAAACACAATATACGTGGAAGAAAAAAATAAAGGCAAGAACACATACACAAAATTGAAACTTCATTTAAAAAGCATGATATTGGAATGTACGTACTTCTTACGTACTTACATTGCATAGCCGATGAGTTCGAATAGGTAAAATATTAAAATAAACAAATAATTTGGACTGCTGAACAAAATAATAAATAAATAAATATAATTTAGCAATAATTGCCATGAAATATAAAATTAAGTTTTAGTTATATAAGACATAATTATTGTATTCCCGCATAGGGTAAACTGTTCTAAACTTATTGTAAATTTTTGTAACATCTTTCTCATGTAACAATAAACGTATTCTTTTCTTTTCTTTAATCGTATATACGAAGTTTACTATTAAATAAGGTTTCTCGACTTTTTGAAGCCAATAAAAACTAAGCCCTTTGACCCCAGGGGCCAAACAGCGATTATGCCTAAACAACTCAGAACACAAACACTGAACGGATACTGTTGGTTCAAGAACAGAACTCCTGAAACTGATACAGTTTGTTCAGGACAACGCGCGTTAATTAAGATAATGTTTAGCTTCATACAACTTGCTGGTGTAAGAAATTGTGAGGTACAGTCACGGCGATAATTTTGGTAAGGTTTCTTTTTTTTATTGTATTCTGTAAATAGAATGTTCTTCTTGTTCTGTTCTTTTTAATTACTGTCTGATCTTATTAATATTTCAAAGAGAATACCTACGCCTGCTCCCAGTTGTTGGCCTAAACTAATTTAAAATTAGTTTTTGAAATTGATTTGTTAAAAACCAATTATAAACTAATTAACGTGCCGTTTTTATTTACTAAAATATTTTCAAATATACCTATCCTTGAATTTTTATCAGTAGGTACAATAGGTTAGAAACGTGGTGGTAAAGTTTCTTCCGCGGGCGACAATCACCTTCATATTAATTTGCTTCTGAGTGTCCACGACTCAAGCGAAGGATTATTCTGGAACAATATTTGCGCAGCTACCGTATCGCGACGATAACAATTATAAGCACTTTTGACGAAGTATGGCGCTGGCTTCGGAGATAATTCGCTGGGAGTACAGACTCATTCAATTAGTATTGAGCTTATCTTTGCATAAGTTGACAATAAGCTTGTGCAAGGAATTGTTGTAATACGATTCAATTAGCTTCCATCTACTTTATGTTTCGAAGTTTATGCTATTTAGTTCTATTTTGAGGCAAATGAAATAACTAAATAGGTACCTGTAGTATTGCTGATCTGTGTATCTACTAATTTTTATCACTGATAAAAGTACGCAAGATGCTTATGTTTGATATTGATGGTATACATACAAAGTATATCTTAGTATAATGAATATCTCATGAACATGCACACTGTTGTTGGGGTTTGAACTCAGCACTCCTAAAAGTCCTAATCCTTGGCTACTCTGCTATTACTCCTAAAACATAATGAATACGTATTTAAACAGTTCTCAACATTAAAACTAATGGTGTTTAAAAGAAGCTTGATCTTGAAAAACTTCAAAAAGAACGATTAATGCTACGATGTACTAAATTATACGATAAAAACGGAATTGAACATCAATGGCAACAAATCGAACTTCTTAAGTAAACAAATGAAAGCCGTAATAACTGGTGAATAGTGAGATGACCGCGCTTTTTGGAGGTTCCGTCCAAAATTAATCTTTATGTACCTTTATGTATGTACCTTATTCTAAAATATTATGTTTTATAATAATGTAATATTCAAGTATAGTGGACTAGGCCTACATTCTTCTCATTGTGAGAGGAAACTCGATCATGCAGTGGGTGACTAATGGGTTACAGACAATAGTTAAATTTTAGAATGGGACCATAGAAAAACGATTATGACTTGTGAAACTACATACACAACGCGGTATTAATTTTATTTGATTTTAAATAAACCCAAGATAAGTATAGGTACTCTAAAAAATTTTCAAGACAAACAATTCATATTGAAATGTTTGTCTTGCAACTTTTTTAGGAATTCAAATAGTTTACCGAATCATGTAAATTGATAGGCATAGGTATTATTTTTAGGGATAGGTAGTACGAGTTAGTTCGTGGGTAAGGATTATTTATATGTATATTTAAGTTGTATTTATATTTCCTTGCAACAATCCGCGCACGTGGAACTTGTTTTGGTATGGACCCACCACCCACCCTTATCTCTCTGAGTAGGTATATACCATAACAACTTATTCCAATAGTACACGACACGTGTTTCGCCCCAAAACGGAGCATCAGGTGATGTGGACTCTACAACGGTTGGCTGCTGAGTGAGGTCGCCGTTCGAGTGAGCTGCTTATATACCTTTTTCTCCCTGCCATAATGACACATTAGAGTGTAATGAAAATATATCGGTAGTATGTAGTTAGCATAAAATTATTTATTTTATACTGAGGCATAAACAAAGTCGGTTGGTTTCTGTTGCCTCATTTCCGCACGGGTCCCTAACAATAAGACACGTTTCCGTAATCGCTGATCGCTGACATGATGTTTATAGTCCAAGATCCCAGAGCGTTCTGACATAACTTATTTTTACATGGATGAAACCTTCACGACTTAGTAGCGTCTAGTATACTTTAAATACCTGCCTACTTGTGGAGCTTGCCCTGTGACACCTGGGCAGGTACCAGGTGAGAAAGATGACTAAAAATATGAGTTATCTAACTTAAATTTGTATGGCTGATTTTTATATATATTTTGTAGAATATTATTCTAAACTAGAATTATAAAGTGTCAGACACTTTTCATGGACCAGAGCTTTTGTCAGACGCTTTAAAGCTCGACAAAAAATTAATGAACTTTACTTATTTTATCATGTCTGACGTTTAAATATGTTATTCAAGTAACTATTACAAAGTTATATTTCATCAGTCAGACAAATTCGAGTGACCAAACATCCCCTAAACACAAAATTATCCAGCCGGGAGTGCGACCGCTTGTTATCAGATGCTCTGATATTGACATCGCGGTAATTATGCTAGGACATATGCATAACTTGAAAAATGATGATTCGAATGTATGGTTAAACGCAGGCACCGGAAATAACCAAAGATATATTAATTTTACAAAAGTTTACGAGCATTTAGGACCATCTTTGTTTAGAAGTTTGCCAGGATTTCATGCATTGACTGGATGTGACTTCAATCCCGCCCTTTTTAAGAAGGGAAAAAAAAAACATTTTATTTATTAATGAAAAAACATGAATATCAGCAAGCTTTTATGCAGTTTGGAGATCAAGAGTTGTGTATTGATGAGCATATACAAAAAGACATTTTCCAAAAAATTCAGAAATTCATCTGCGAAATTTACAGTGTTCCTGGTATACTCGATGTTGATGCTGCCCGACTTCAGCTATTTGTAAATAATTACAGCGTAAATAGTATTAACGAAGAATTCAATCGAAAAAATTTGAAAAATTTTGATGCAAGCCGTTTACCACCATGTAAAACTGAACTATTTCAACAATTTCTTCGAGCGAATTACATTTCTAGTATATGGAATAACGCAAATGAAAAACTACCAACCATTTTAACTCCTGAACACAATGGGTGGAGGCTAAAAGAAAACCAATATCACTTTCATTGGTTTGATAGTGACCAATTATCCAGAGACATTAGTGAATTCCTTAAAAATTCAGGTACTATACTTTGACTTAAGTTTTAAATTTATTGTATTTATAATTTTATGTTTTTGAATTCTTTAAACTGTTTTTTGCAGAAGACGCTGCCAGCAACGACAACATCACTGATGACGACGAGGATGACTTGAATGGACAATATCATGATTGGATGAACGATGAAAATTCCAATGACTGTGTCGATAATTGCGATGATTAAAAGATAAACAAATATTTGCTGTAATCAATCATAGTTATATATTTTTTGGTAAAATAACAATTCTAATAGGTATCTTTTTTACAATAAAATAAAGATAATTCCTTATAAAACAAAATGGCTCCTCATATATTCACTACCCAAATACATGCAATAAATAAATTCACTTTAATATTTATTAATTCACAACTTAATATTGAAGCTCATCCTTAATTAGACAAAAAGATTTGAAAAGATTCGAAATGGCTCAAAGAGATTAAAAAAGATTCAACTTGACAAATATATAGATATACATTTTGCATGGGTTGAATCTTTTTAAATCTTTTTTTTAATAAGGGATCTTATTGAAGTAAGGATGCAAAAATCTTAGATTGAAATTAGAAAGTATTTTCAATACATTTCAATTTTTTACTCTGAGACGCATGCGCATAGTGCTCTCGCGCTCGCACTCTCGGCTGGATAATTTTGTGTTTAAGGGATGTTTGGTCACTCGAATTTGTCTGACTGATGAAATATAACTTTGTAATAGTTACTTGAATAACATATTTAAAAGTCAGACATGATAAAATAAGTAAAGTTCATTAATTTTTTGTCGAGCTTTAAAGCGTCTGACAAAAGCTCTGGTCCATGAAAAGTGTCTGACACTTTATAATTCTAGTTTAGAATAATATTCTACAAAATATATATAAAAATCAGCCATACAAATTTAAGTTAGATAACTCATATTTTTAGTCATCTTTCTCACCTGGTACCTGCCCAGGTGTCACAGGGCAAGCTCCACAAGTAGGCAGGTATTTAAAGTATACTAGACGCTACTAAGTCGTGAAGGTTTCATCCATGTAAAAATAAGTTATGTCAGAACGCTCTGGGATCTTGGACTATTATATCATTGACTGGTAACGTGTTTAGTTTGTCGGAGATCGGATGGGGCGTAGTAAGATAAATCAGAGATAAATTTAAACAAAAATTTAGATAAATATTTGTTAGTGCGGTTGCAAATGCATCCTCTTTTACTAATTTTAAAAGAATTTATTTAACTAAGAACATTGGAGAGGCGCAAAACTAATTTCTACAAAAATGTTTTTTCTTTTTTAATTGAAATGGCATGTCATGTCAGTACCCATTAATGACCCACTACAGGGTCGGGTCTCCTCTCACAATGAGAAGGATGTAGGCCTTAGTCCACCACGCTGGCTTACTGCGGGTTGGTGGACTTCGCATGCCTTTGAGAACCTTTTTTTTTGTGAACTCTCAGGCATGCAGGTTTCCTCACGATGTTTTCCTTCACCGTAACAGCAGGTGATATTTAATTTCATAAATGGCACATAACTTTTATTACTAAGTCATTCGTGCTTGCCACTGGGATTCGAACCCAGACCCCTCGATTCGAGGTCGAATTCTAAGCCACTGGGCTATCACCGCTGTATGTGCACTTACTTTGCTAACATATCTAATCCTTTAAGTACATTTATGTTAAAACTCTAGATTATTTTATAAATAAAAGTTTGTTGGTGTCAAAGCGTAAGGTAATATAAAATTCCATTTTGGTTATTCCATAACGCACGCTTCTTACATCCTGATCTAAACGCCCTACTTCCTTGGAATATTATACTGGAAATGCATTTTTTGCTATAGCCGACCACATTTCTCAGCCACATACACTAGCCGGAGATCGCGAACTCTTAAAGAGTTATAATTTTGACGTATTAATCTAATCCTGTAAACTATCTACTTTTAAAAAGTTATTGTATGAAAAAATTCAATTTTTGATTTAAGAGATTTTTCAGAGATGATTATATTATAATTTAATATTATTATGTAAAATTAGTTAGGATATCCTACTTCCTACTCCTATTATAAATGAGAAAGTTTGTGAGGATAGATGTTTGTTACTCTCACGCACTCTCTCTGGATCAAAATTTGAAATTTACGCGGTCGAAGCCGCGTGCAAAATCTAGTCTTCAAACAAAGACACAAACCCTTTTATAATTGTATATAAAGATGGATGGTCTCCCGGGTTTTGGAGAATACGGAAATGGGAAAATCTTGTTTGCGATGACGTAGTCCTTTTATGATCTTTTCTTCTGATTTTTATTTTAACTTCCCTTTTATTTACTCTGTGGAAATACGTAGGAGTGTCTGTGGTGCCTTATTTATTCTTGGGTTAAGTATTATTGTCAAGGACAATCAAATTTTTGGAACAGAATGGAAAACAATTGAAAATCGTGTTTAATACTTTTTTGGTTTTGTTAAATTTATTTTGAAGGATGAACCAATGATATCTTGAGCAGCTTTTTAGTCATTTTGATTCATTGTTGGTTCATCAATGCTTTCGGTCGTGTATTTAATTATTCAATCAATCAGAATCTTCGGAGAAATCGTTAGAGCAAGTAATGGAGTATGCATATTTTTTTCTTATTGCTCTCAGTATAAGAAATTAAATGTAATATCTATATTTATAAACATTGTTTTCCATTTATATGAGTAGGCAATATCTTAGAAGGGAATTAATAATAAAAATAACAAGACTTTTGCCTCGCTTTCTTGTGGATACACCTAGATTATAATAAGAATATTCTTGCACAAGAGCGGTTAAGTTGGTAACCTTTTAATTATAATGTTGACCCAATTTAGCCCGGCCTGAGGGCTCTCTAGCAACGTTGCAGCTCTTCAAATTAAAACTAAGACCTCTTGTCTATTAGCCTCTATGATGAAAGATAAAACGTTAAAATTGTTACTAAATTTTCGTTTTATACAACTAAATCTAGCAAACATTTTAAATAAACAGCATACGGCATAGTTCATTTCATTCATACTTAACGTATGTATTAGAAACAAGCGTGAAAAGTGAAGTAGAGAACCACCACAAATCCATATTATGTGGAAGGAATTTAAGTCACACAGAATATGATCGTTCCTTGCAGATTCTTGGGGGTTAAACGTTTTTTTTTATAACTCAGATAACAGCAACCTAATGTAAATATAAAAGGAAAGTACTGGCTACATGCGTTGAATCATGAATGCGAATTTCAAATAACAAACAATTTTAAACAAATGAAATAAGATCATGAACAATACTTATTACAACAAATTTTAGGAATCCCGCCAGCCACCCATTCCAAATTCAAAAAGGACAGACAGAAAAGAACAAAAAAAATAAACTTAAAAATTCATAGAATAGAAACTGCGCTTCGTAGATGTCCGGTTCCACTATCAGTGCTACGACGTAGTTCGGCGTAGCCGCACGCCCGGTCGGCGGAGCGCGCTACGAACATTGTTTCGACTCGTGCGAAATATTTTCGTCGGATACAAATTTATTTTCACTTGATAAAAATTTTATTACAGAAATTCTAATTTCAAATGACAGCTGTAAATACGTTTTATTGCAGTTATAAAAAAGGATTTTTATACTATGAATTTTAAGTTTTATCTTCTGTAGTCAAGTGCAATAAACATTTGTATAAGTTTTGTTTAAGTGTTAGGGGCATTTAAATTGAACTAAAATGAGTGTTGAACTATTACGATTTCTTAAGAATGAAGAAAGAACAGTGCCTGAAAGTAGCAGTAAGTTAAGTTTTGTTACAAAAGCTTATGTAGATATTGAAAGTTTTTGCAAGCAAGCAAATGTATAAAACATGTAAAAAATTAAACATGAAATATTTATTTTTATCACTGATTGTTACGCTGCAATATGATTAAAGAAGAAAATAATTTTATTTATTAATTTCATTAGTTTACGTAAGAGATTCGATACTTGAAAGATAAATAATTAATTGCCTTACAGTTAAAATTTCCAAATATATCGAGCTGATATCAAGATTATTAAATAAGCATTTATACAAATTATTGCTTAGAACTATAGGTTTTTGTCAAAAAAAAATAAACCTAAAATGGTTTTTTTGACACTCGTATTTTAAAATCCATATGACCTATGCACTATGCCGATTTGCTGAAAAGCCAATTATCTATATGAGATAAAAAAAATTCAAAGCTCTCGCAAGAGGAATAATTGAAATAGCTTTTTACGACAAAAAGACGACAAAAAACGACACTGCGCCCGACAGCCTAAACCACCCATTAAAGAAAGAAGAGTTATATCCTTTACTTTCATCCCATTCGGGTTTAATTTTTTATTCAGAATTCGTATAAGAACCTATAGGTAGGTACACCGAGCTTTAGTCTTTCAGTACCTTTCTGTTTTTTAGTCTAATTATAATAAGGCCATTCTTAGGATAACTATTTATGATCGTTCAGTGGTTGAAACTCATCCGTAATTCAATAAACTTTTCAATTAACATATCGTAAGATGGGAATTGCTGATGCAACAATATTTCAACATAACAAAACAATTTTTAATGATTAACATTAGCTTGTGAATAACCACAAATTAAACAAAAAGTAAATAGAAAAAATGTTAAGAACCTTTGCCTAATACTTATATAGGTATACAGATTTGGAAGAAAATCAGACAGAAACTATTCTATTTGTCCTGCAAAATCTCTTCTAATCGGAAATACAAGAAATTGCTTTCTCCACGGCGAATTATAAGGCAAGATTAAGTTTTGATCACCTATAAGATAGATAAATAGATAATTTCTTGCTACAATTTTGCAACTGAAACTTCACATGATACATAATAAGCTCAATTACAAATTCAAAGCACTGTTTCGAGTACGATTGATATGAATAAATTACATCAAAGGTTTTTTTCAAAGAGTTCGTCAAAGAAATGACCTACCATTTTACAATAATGCGTAAGGAATATTCGAGTTACGGTCCTAATGACGGGTGACCTTCAAGGCAGGCTCTAAATTGGCAGAATTATAAGATATCATGCGCTCTACAAGTATCCCGAAGGTTTCATTTGAAATTATTCAAAATATCCGCTTGTTTATTTATTTATTTAATATTTCTGTACACAACACACAATTCAATTACAAATACATACAAGAGACATTGGTATCCAGATTCTGTTTATTTCAATTTGAAATTTCTTCCAGCAGACCTGCAGACCTAATAAAGCTTTATTATTATTTCTCCTACCCCACTCATAGCCCCACACTAAGTTTCCTGTGTCGTGGGTGCCATGGACACACACAAGACAAGAACTCACACACCCAGACCAGAAACAGAAATTTAAACTAATTCAAATCTCTGCTCTGCTGGGAATTGAACCCAGGACCCTCCGCGCAGCGCACCGGCGCCTTAACCACTGCGACACTCAGGTCGTCATACTACTCGAGTAAGGCAAATCTAGTGTGTACGAGACTACTACTACTGTATACTTTATCGTAACATCATAGTCCTCATAGGTAGCAAAACACCTGTACAACCTCAGATAGAATTTCTTCTCTACTTGAGTGTCCACGGGCTGCCGTGACCACTTACCATCAGGAGGCCTACATGCAATCACTCGTTAATAACTATAAAAATGATTACCTACGTCATGTTTTATTAAATAATACGGGCTAAAGTTTGTTTACTTTAGTTGTGTTTAACATACTCGTAAAATAACCCTGTTTTACGCAATTAAGCCTGTACACACAAAATATTTATCTATAGATGCTACATTGTTATCTCTTACATAAATTCAATACAGACTACAATTTATAGCATGCAGTAATAAACAGTTATCGAATATTCACATCAAACAATATATTGTTGCAATTTTGTGCTAAAATTACCTTAAATTTATTTATTCACTTTATTCTTTTATTCAGTGTGATAACAAAGGAAAACCATTCACGAGTCGCGAAGGGTATAATTTTGTGAAGACCGTTTTGTTCGAAATAAATCGCAGTTAATATAGGAACATTCAGGTTACTCTTTAATTGGCATCTCCTCTTCAAACGAATCTAGAGTTACGCCGTCGCTCTTGTAAAAGAAAAAAGAAAAATTAAAGTCTTTTCACCTCTAGTACTAAGGTGTTCGCCTCAAATACAATATTTCTGGCAACCATACCTCCCCAGAAACACAAGAAGTGAAAAACGCGCTGTTTTACGACGGGTTTAAGACTGGCAGTAAGGTGCGAGAGAGCTACATGACATTAGCAGAGATTTCAATTGGTGTTATCACACAAAGATTTAATTAAATGTTTCCTCTAAACTTTCGACAAATGAACTCGTCTAAACAAAACTCTTCTAACTGAAAACACGTTTCCGTTTTCGTTACTGAAATCAATGAGTGTTCATCGATCGCATTTGAATAAAACATCCACGCTAACTCGCCTTCTGTCGACGCCGAAATAGCTTCGGTTTTACGAGTTCTGCAACTGAGAAACGCTTTTTGTTTGTTTAAACATGATGAAGGGCTTAAAACTTAGGGTTTAGGGTAAGGGTTAGTGGTGATAATAGCTGCAACTTGTTACTAAATGATATACTAGCTCTATCCATAACTTTAACATTTTAACATAGGTATTGAGTAGCAAACGAGCTTGCAGGTGTCGTAAAGCAGCATGTTCATGACTGTCTTGTGAGGAGGATGGTTGCCGGGGATACTTTATTTGAGGCGAACATCTCAGTCCTCATGAATATAGCAAAGCATACAATCAAAGGATTTTTTTTCTCTATTTGAGGTTGGATGCGGGTGTTCGTATGCTGCAGTGATAATTTAACATCAGGTGACTTGCATGCTCTTTCGCTACTAAATTCCTATAAAAACAGTAACACCTTGAGTGTTGCAAGTGTCTATGGGGGCGGTGATTACTGTACTTATTCCCTTCAGGTGCCCCGTCTCCTCGTGTGATTATCGATTACATTGCTTGGTAATTGAACACGAATCCATTGTTTCATTTGTAGTCAATAGAATTAAAGGGGTTGATGGTACCGAGCACGTGACACGTCTGTTGTCCGTCGTACGAGACAGTCCGGTAATAAATGAACATCGCAATTGATGGCTTCACCAGCTGGTTTTAGAATTCTGTTTGTGACTCGGTGATAAAGTTATTTAAACACCGAGTAAAACTATTACTGAAAATATTCGTTTCTTAATATAAGTTTAATATTAATAGACGCCTAAATAATTACATAGATAAAGGATGAAATGTCAGATGCATTCCATCCGAAGACCTCAAAAGGTGGAAGATCAATTTGACTTTTTTAGCTGCACTTTTAAGACTCCCTGCACATTGAGTTACAAAGTATAAACTACACTGTCAATTTTTTTCCGGAACTTTCCAGTTTTCTTTGAATTTTATTAATCTACTGTATTAATTCTTATTTTATTAATTGGCAACCCACCCGCAATTTGTTACTCGCATTATAAATTACATCCAAAATGTTTTTTCTCCGGTAAACAGATTGGTGAAAATCGTGCCTAATTTGGACTTTAAATCGTTTAGGATATTTAAAGATTAGGCCTAACTCTACGCCTTAGCTCATCACGTGCCGGATTATTGGAACTTGAGAAAATGGCGTTTCACGAGCCATTTCAAAACGCAATTCAATTCATTTAACGGCCCGCGAAAGCCCCTCAAGTTAAATACAATTAAACATCTATGACGCCATGGTTCTACGAGAAAATTCAATAAGTAAAAGGGAACGGAAAATTTGATTTTGATAGCAAATTAATCACTTTGAGTAGTCTATAATATTTACTTACAGGAAATTATGCATACCTTTATCATATTATGCGAGGACTATTTCAAAGTAAATTAATCAATTAATAAAGATTTTTTATAAAATAGAAAGTGCGTCCCGCCAGGCGATGTCACTGCCTGGGGACCGCGGTGCGAATGTTAACTTCGGACCATTAGATTCTATAGAACATTGATAGCGCGTTTGAGGATACGTCTTGCGATTGGCCAGGTCGGTATTATGTCATAATAACATGCGCTGCTTGCGTAGTTATGCGTGGTCAGCATTTCATGTGAGGTTACTGTATGTATCGCGCCGCTGCAAACTCTGATCTGTTTCCACAATCTCAAAGGCATGCAAACCACCGTCCATCCAAATATGGTTGATATATGACTTGAACATGCAGGATCACTTAAGAGTTGTCAGTAACCCATTAATTACACAACAGGGTCGAGTCTCCTCTCACGATGAGAGGGATGTAGGCCCTAGTCCACCACGCTGGCCCAATGCGGGATAGTAGACTTCACATACCATTGAGAACATTTTTTGTTTTGCGATCTCTCAGGTATGCAGGTTTCCTCACGATGTTTTTCTTCACCGTAAACTTAAGAGTTACAGACATACAATGCAAAAAATAACATAAAATTTAAGATAATTCACGACCCTACAGTGGACTGTTGGGAACTACAAACAGACAATACAATGTAATAAAGTGTCTTGAAATCTTGTTCGTGAATAGTTAAATAGACAATTTGCGAAATATGAACAGTCGTAAGCCACAAAGTAAATAACAGTAACCGCTTCGTCGCACAGTCAACTACAGTCTCTTTGAAGTCTGCAAGGTTACTTTAAACAAACAAATTTAGCTAAAGTTACGAAGTAAAATACCTGGAAAACAGAATTATTAAACTTTCGCAAAAGTTTCTTTTCGTTGGTTTTGAACTGAAAAGCAATGATTTATAAATATTTTTATATCTAAGTATTGTGTTTTTAAAAAAACAGAATTGGTAAAAGAACAATAATGTCACCTTAAATCCATGATGATTTATGATTCATGATGATTCATTAAAAAGGATCGAAGTGTAGTCATCTGGGTTAACTCCTATGATGGTATCTACAGTATTTATGGCTTATAAAAGTGTGTAATTAAAAATAACGTTCAAGGAAGCCTACATTGATGCATACAAATATTTTGTTCACTGATTCCGACAAAAATACAGGTCAAGCCAATAAAAGCGTGTAAAAAGGACAAATTCTACTAATAGTCCCATGTGTACCCCATGTTAAATATAGCCTAAGCGAAGGTTTGCGTATTTACAAATACGTATTCAGTCTGCTCTGACAGTGTGTCAATGAGTTAACCCTTGTTTGGTCTTTGGGACCAATTTAATTTCACCTATGTAGGCGACGTTATTAGTATGCTCTTAATCGAGGGGTCCAGGTTTGAATCCCAATGATTTTGTAAAAAAGGTGTGTGCGCTTTATAAAATTAAATATCACCTGCTGTTTTACTGCGGTAAAGTAAACATCGTGAGGACACCTACATGCCTGAGAGTTCACAAAAAAGGTTCTCAAAGGCATAAGGAGCCCATCAACCCGCATTAGGCCAGCGTGGTGGACTAAGGCCTACATCCCTCCCTTTATGAGAGGAGACCCGACCCCTTTCGTGGGTCATTAATTTCAACGATACGTCATGTTACGAAAGTGATGCATCCATAGATTCTATTTATTATGATGATGTTTATTTACGTCGTCATTCTTAATTTTTTTAAATTTTAGTTTAGATTTTATAAGAGCGTGTTTTCAAAATTTTTTAACGCCTTTAAGTATGCAAAGTTTCAATTGATACGACGTTTTTAAGTACTAAAAAATCAGGTTCAAAGTTTCCGTTATACAAACCTACGACCGAAGCAGTGACGTTCGTGCTTATTTGCTGCTCCCATAGGTACTTTAACATAAAATGCAGTCTCTGTACCAACATAATAATAAAATTTAACATGAAAATAAATCCATCCCTCAGAGAGAAAATAATATGCAACAATAAAAATAAATAACTAAGAGTGCTCGTACCACTGAATTTCAGACTTAAAGTGGAACGAATGTAAGCGCTTTTTGTATGAATAAAATGTGTTATGCTAATGCAGTATTCCACTATATTTGATACAAATAAACTTTATTACATAATGTTATATTATAATTATGATCATAAATGTGATTCTTACGAGTAAGTAGGTACTCGTACTAAGATGGATGGATGGATTGTTGCTTGCTCTTTCACGCAAAAACGGCTGAACGGAATTGGATGAAATTTGGTTTACAGTCTGTCAATATAGCATATAATATAGTTATCTCATAGTATAATAGTTATATCATAATAATAAAGTTATACGATACTTTTTGCTCTTTTTCTGGACGAAATTCTAGCGTCCAAGTCGCTGGCAAGAGTTAATCGCCAAAAAATGCTTTCCAACACCGAACACACTAAAAAAAAGCATACTCTTATCAAAAAGTAGTCCAAACGTACGTGTAAACAAAACTAATCCGAACGTACGTGTTCCAAGATTTATCTAAACTTCGCACTTAACTCACGAGGGTTTTCAATTAACGGGACATCCGGTACAAGTCTGTAGATTAATGTAGGACATTGTACGTTGACCCGTTGTTTAGTTCAACTGTGCTTTAGGCGCCGTTGTTACTAGACTCACTTGGGATCTGTCGAGACCCATTTTGTGAAAGAATATTGTTTACTAACTTGCTTAAATCATTGATTAAGATTTTTAATATTTTTAATAAGAGGTGATTAAGAGAAATAACTTAAATATAAATAAAAAAGCCGTAGCTATAATATTGAATTATTAGATTTATTGGAGTTCGTTAAGGAACTTACTGACATGAAATGCTGAGTTCCTTGCTTCCTTACTTTCAGCTCTTCGTAGTTCACTACTGGACGTGTTCCTCTCTTAATTTCCTCCCTTTAGTCCATCGGTTTCTGCTGTCTTCTTCAGGTCTTTAGTCCACCTGGTCGGCTACCTAGGCTGTTGACGTCATTCAAAGTATTAGCTAAAATCCTGGCTTAAGTTCAGATTACAAAATATTACTATAACAAAATATTACTGTAACTAATATTCAATCGTTCAGAATCATTTATGCATAATTATTGGAATAGCTTTAACCATGGACCTTTTCAACAAATCAATTTATATTTTAACACAAATCATGGTACAATCGAACGAGATCGCTGATAATAATTTATCGCAATACATGAACTCATTAATTTCGTAACCGAGCCCAGTGAATCGACAGCTTCCGATAATAAATCACCCCAATACGATTTAAAACGTATACATTTTCCGTACCATTAATTATCGGTTTGTTACACGCGTACCAAAAGTAAATATGGCGCTGACAGATATAGATCTAAATAGATAATGCAAGCTAGCCAATCAGTGGGAAGACTAAGCAAGCCATTTTTACTACCTACTGAGACAAATACAAAACATTTTACAGACGATAATCCTTTAGGATTGTATGTTATTTTTATAACAACGCAAAACCAAACAAGGCGCTAGACTAAGCGTAGACTTCGTCAACGTTGACTTAAGAATTTGACCAAGAGAGGGATAAAAAGTATCCTATATATTAATCCAGGCTATAATCTACCTGTGTACCAAATTTCATCCAAATTTGTTCAGCCGTTTTTGCGTGAAAGAGTAACCATCCAGCGTCACAAATTTTCGCATTTGTTATATTAGTAGGATAACTATAATCTGACTAACTGAGCACGATATTTATTTAATTGTTTTTGTAAGTGAATCGGCAGCTTTAATTAATCACCCACGATTTTAAACATAGAGGTACATTTTCCGAACGATTAATATCAGCTTGTTACACGCGTCCCAAAAGCAAATATGGCGACTAGGTATTTGTGTTGGTAATAGATTCGTTAGCGCTTGTAAATAAAGTGACTACATTTTTATGTTTATGGTCCACGGATATGCACTGATTTTGTCAATAAGTGCCCCCCGTTCGATAACTCATAGAATGCTTTATGTGAGTGTCAGCATTCGCTTCACTGGTGGGTTGAGCAGCGGCATCCCCTATGTAGAGAAAAATATTCTATTTTTTAGGTATTTCTTTTGGGAGGAATTTTTGAGGAGAGGAGCAGTCACTAAATATTATTATGCAGAGAAGTATGTCAATTTTCATTAAAACGGAAAACCACAACACTAGTAATGTTTGTGAGGATAGATGTATGGATGATAAAGAAAACAATACCCGAATCGTTTTGTTCAATAAATCAAAGTCATAACAAAATGAGTGGGAAATTTGATTGACACGAAATTAATTAGAGCGATGGAACAATCATGATTACTTGATGTGATGGCCTCTCATTTCAATCTCGCGATACAATCGTTTGAATACACCTATTGTAGCGACTGCCATTAATTTTGGCAAATTTGGATACGATAATTTGGGCGAGAATTTATCGATTAAGATATTTTATCTAATAACATAGATATTTTTTCTATTGCATTTGAAATTTACCAACAACTTTTTAGGTATTCGACATTTTATCCATTAGGTACATTTATAAATTCCCGCCGACTTTTTAGGTAGTAGGGCCAGAGTAGCTCGTCCGGGGAGGAACCTTACCGCCAGCCTCTTAACCCGTCGTAAAACAACATGTTCTTAGCGTCGTTTGTAGGGTCAGCCATCTACTTTTTTCTCAGTGTTGTAAGTAATAATTTCAATAAGCCCCTGTCACAGCGTTGTCACTAATCGACAGGCTGGTCCATTGTGTGAGTGTTTGGAAGCCCAAAACTTTTGGAAGTTCATTCTACTTTAGCGTGATAAGGCTGCGGCCTAAGACTGGCAATTTGCGAAGTATTTCCAAGATGATATTCAGTTTGGGAACTTGAGTCTATCCCTGTTATTGACTTTATTAATTTAGCTAAGTCTCAACACAGTTTTTATTATTGATTTACAACTTATACGAGTACATATTATTATGTACAATTGTACATAGGCTGCAAAAATATCATAAATTTCTGTGTGTAAAAATATTTCTGTCTTTTTTTAGTTTTATTTACATATCAAACTTCAGTTTTAAAATATCAAAATATTTAGAACACACTATTTGTTGACACATTGTACATACCCATATTATATAGGTACCATGATCACACATGCTCTTGTGGTACTGTTGTGTATTCATTACACATGTATACTTCGCCTAGTTGGAAAGATGCACAATCATTCTTATTAATTATTTTATTGAGTTTCAACTTCTGTTTCTGTTTATGGTGTGTGTGTATATGGCACCCATGACAAAGGGAATCCTAGTGTGATACAATGCGTGTGAAACTCTATTTTTTATTCTCCATGTGCGCAGATTGGAGACTTACCTGAATAAAGCAGATTCCCGTCTACTAACAATAGATAATTTCACTAAGCTCTCCTGGCTACGTCGGTATCGGCAAATCGCCAAATTGGCCCATTGTGTGCTTTTGGAAGCTCGAAACTTTTGGAAGTTCGGCTCACTAGAGCTTTATCTGAGCCTAAGCACGGAGTAAAATATTTTCAAATTCTTCCAGATTGTAAAGTTGAGCTAATAATTCCATTTTTACCTTGATTAGACAATGCTGATTATTTGATAGTCCTATGTCTGTGACCCATTAATGACCCACTAAAGGGTCGGGTCTCTTCTCACCTTCTCAATGAGTAGGATGTCGGCTTCGCCTATGGATAAAGAGAAGTACTTTTTTGTAACAGAATAACAGATGTTGTTTGGCAACTAAACAACATAATTATTGAAACCAGCCATTTATCTACCATACGCCAGCCGATAGAGGTTTTTGGACTTCTCATGTGAAGCTTTCTTAAAGGTGTTTTCCTTCGTCGTTACGTATTTAATTTTTTGTAAAACGTACATACTCGTGGCATAGAAAAATCATTACTGTGTGCCGTTGAGATTTGAATCGGGACCTCTATATGATAGTGAAACTAGCCACTGAGCTATCACCTTCTTCCCTTTATAGGTAGCTACTGCATAGAAAATATCGACATTTATGTACCTCATCTTAGTTTCATCTCATATCAAACCCGAGCGACCTTTAAAGTTGCGAACTAGTTAAAAGCCGTGGCTTCGCTTGCAAACTTGCTATGATTGATTATAAATAGTTGAGAAAGCGAGGTACACCAAGATATTTCAAGGTAGTTTTGATTAGAAATTGTTTATAAGTAGATACAGGAACTTTTAAGATACGTGGATGTTTACCACTAGCAGCTATTACTTCAGCAGGGAATCGCACGCATCACAGATGGTAAGTGATTGCCGTCGCCTTTTGAAATTTTCAGTAAGGACGTCGCTACCAGTGGCGTCGATATCGGACATTTCTATGATAATTATATAAACATGATGACGCATGATACATGATGACCATTCCTTACACATAATAATATGTGTATTCAAAGGTTTTGTCAATACCTGTGATATGCCTGTGGAGAACCGAGGCATAGGTATGGGTGGTATAGTGATGAAAAATTATGTAATTACTCCGTAGAGATTTGCGGACCACCCACCAACCACCCACCACCAACGCAAGGTTTAGGGTACTAGGCCATTGACGATTCGGTTTGGACGTTTTCGAACGAAGTCAATAATTTGACTTCAATCGGCGACGGCAATCACTTACCATCTGTGATGCGTCCGATTCCCTGCTGCAGTAATAGCTGCTAGTGGTAAACATCCACGTATCTTAAAAGTTCCTGTATCTACTTATAAACAATTTCTAATCAAAACTACCTTGAAATACCTTGGTGTACCTCGCTTTCTCAACTATTTATAATCGATCATAGCAAGTTTGCAAGCGAAGCCACGGCTTTTAACTAGTTCGCAACTTTAAAGGTCGCTCGGGTTTGATATGAGATGAAACTAAGATGAGGTACATAGGTAAATGTCGATATTTTCTATGCAGTAGCTACCTATAAAGGGAAGAAGGTGATAGCTCAGTGGCTAGTTTCACTATCATATAGAGGTCCCGGTTCAAATCCCAACGGCACACAATAACGATTTTTCTATGCTACGAGTATGTACGTTTTACAAAAAATTAAATACGCAACGACGAAGGAAAACATCTTGAAGAAACCTGAGAAGTCCAAAAACCTCTATCGGCTAGCGTATGGTAGATAAATGGCTGGTTTCAATAATCAATCTTATGTTTTTTAGTTGCCTAGCAACATCTGTTATTCTGTTACAAAAAAGTACCTCCCTTTATCCATAGGCGAAGCCGACATCCTCCTCACTGAGAAGGTGAAAAGAGACCCGATCCTTTAGTGGGTCATTAATGGGTCACAAACATAGGATTATCAAATAATCAGCATTGTCTAATCAAGGTAAAAATGGAATTATTAGCTCAACTTTACAATCTGGAAGAACTTGAAAATATTTGACTCCGTGCTTAGGCTCAGATAAAGCTCTAGTGAGCCGAACTTCCAAAAGTTTCGAGCTTCCAAAAGCACACAATGGGCCAATTTGGCGATTTGCCGATACCGACGTAGCCAGGAGAGCTTAGTGAAATTATCTATTGTTAGTAGACGGGAATCTGCTTTATTCAGGTAAGTCTCCAATCTGCGCACATGGAGAATAAAAAATAGAGTTTCACACGCATTGTATCACACTAGGATTCCCTTTGTCATGGGTGCCATGGACACACACACCCTAAACAGAAACAGAAGTTGAAACTCAATAAAATAATTAATAAGAATGATTGTGCATCTTTTCAACTAGGCGAAGTATACATGTGTAATGAATACACAACAGTACCACAAGAGCATGTGTGATCATGGTACCTATATGATATGGGTATGTACAATGTGTCAACAAATAGTGTGTTCTAAATATTTTAATATTTTAAGACTGAAGTTTGATGTGTAAATATTTTTACAATATTTACAACCGACTTCAAACTAAAAAAAGACAGAAATATTTTTACACACAGAAATTTATGATATTTTTGCAGCCTATGTACAATTGTACATAATAATATGTACTCGTATAAGTTGTGTTGTTTTTCGATCAAAAATAGATGCACGTAATTCCATTAAACTATTAATTTGCATCGAACCACTGATGGTCCGACTGCTATTGTTTAACTATTGTGTCTGTTTACTGGACATTCAATAGGTTAAGTACAAAATCAAATAAGGTACGATGGTCTAAAGCCTACACAGGAATCAATAATAAAAACTGAGTAGAGACTTAGCTAAATTAATAAAGTCAATAACAGGGATAGACTCAAGTTCCCAAACTGAATATCATCTTAGAAATACTTCGCAAATTGCCAGTCTTAGGCCGCAGCCTTATCACGCTAAAGTAGGATGAACTTCCAAAAGTTTTGGGCTTCCAAACACTCACACAATGGACCAGCCTGTCGATTAGTGACAACGCTGTGACAGGGGCTTATTGAAATTATTACTTACAACACTGAGAAAAAAGTAGATGGCTGACCCTACAAACGACGCTAAGAACATGTTGTTTTACGACGGGTTAAGAGGCTGGCGGTAAGGTTCCTCTTACGAGCTACTCTGGCCCTACTACCTAAAAGGTCGGTGGGAATTTTTAAATGTACCTAATGGATAAAATGTCAATACCTAAAAGGTTGTTGGTAAATTTCAAATGTAATAGAAAAAATATCTATGTTATTAGATAAAATATCTTAATCGATAAATTCTCGCCCAAATGATCGTATCCAAATTTGCCAAAATTAATGGCAGTCGCTACAATAGGTGTATTCAAACGATTGTATCGCGAGATTGAAATGAGAGGCCATCACATCAAGTAATCATGATTGTTCCATCGCTCTAATTAATTTCGTGTCAATCAAATTTCCCACTCATTTTGTTATGACTTTGATTTGTTGAACAAAATGATTCGGGTATTGTTTTCTCTATCATCCATACATCTATCCTCACAAACATTACTAGTGTTGTGGTTTTCCGTTTTAATGAAAATTGACATACTTCTCTGCAAGATAATATCTAGTGATTGCACCTCTCCGCCAAAATCCCAATAGAAATAAAAAATAAAATATTTTTCTCTACATAGTGAGGATGCCGCTGCTCAACCCACCCGTGAAGCGAATGCTGACAATCACATCTCTTGGGTGTACTTCTCAAAAACGCATAGCCGCATAAACGCCGATGAATTTGAAATTTAGTATATTAAAGTATTTTGAACCTCATATCTTTTCATATCTTTCTTATCATGAATATCATAACGTTTGGCGCAAACACCATTTTAAACCTAACCTAACCATTGAAGGGATTTCTGTGTTATTTTAGACTTCTGTCACTGACTCTCGCAGGCCTGGGAGAAAAAATTACCAAACCTAACGCATTGAAGGGATTTCTATTCCATTTTTTTTCCAGCCAAAATTCAGTTTTTTGACCAAATATCAGTTTCATCGCGCTTTCCAGAAGTTTATCCCATCTCTTAAGCACTCTATGAGTTATCGAACAGGGGACAATGATTGACAAAATCAGTGCATATTATGGTCCGTGGACCAAAAACATAAAAATGTAGGTAGTCACTTTATTTACAAGCGCTAACAAATCCATTACCAACACAAACATTTACGAGTACGTCGCCATATTTGCTTTTTGGACGCGTGTAACAAACCGATAATTAATCGTACGGAAAATGTATACGTTTTAAATCGTATTGGGGTGATTTATTATCGGAAGCTGTCGATTCACTGGGCTCGGTTACGAAATTAATGAGTTCATGTATTGCGATAAATTATTATCGGCGATCTCGTTCGATTGTACCATGATTTGTGTTAAAATATAAATTGATTTGTTGAAAAGGTCCATGGTTAAAGCTATTCCAATAATTATGCATAAATGATTCTGAACGATTGAATATTAGTTACAGTAATATTTTGTTATAGTAATATTTTGTAATCTGAACTTAAGCCAGGATTTTAGCTAATACTTTGAATGACGTCGCTACCAGTGGCGTCGATATCGGACATTTCTATGATAATTATATAAACATGATGACGCATGATACATGATGACCATTCCTTACACATAATAATATGTGTATTCAAAGGTTTTGTCAATACCTGTGATATGCCTGTGGAGAACCGAGGCATAGGTATGGGTGGTATAGTGATGAAAAATTATGTAATTACTCCGTAGAGATTTGCGGACCACCCACCAACCACCCACCACCAACGCAAGGTTTAGGGTACTAGGCCATTGACGATTCGGTTTGGACGTTTTCGAACGAAGTCAAATTATTGACTTCGTTCGCCAGCTGATATTTTGGCGGCCCCTGCCCACAGGTCGGAGCAGTACTTCATATGGGCTTTTACCTGTGCTCTACGTGAATAGGATGAGGAGAAGCTATTCTCTTGATAAACTCACTTTACTATAAATAAAATAATATGAACCTATTCATACTTCATATTGACACGCACGGTGACCTGCGTCATTACAGAAACGATGGCAAATTAGACTTCGATTACACGAAAACATTAGAGGCTTTTATGGGTTATTAGACAAAGGTAGGGCTGATAGATAGACATAAGCGGGTAATGAAGGTCAAAATATTCCAGAAAGGTCAGTAGTTTTGTTAGAAATAACATATATATACTCGTATATATATACTTTATTCAGGGTGACCTGACTCCTTAGGTAGCAACGTAGGTACGATCTAGGTAGGATCTATGAATGGCAATGTTCTGGCCACATCGTTCGCAGAATTGACAACTGATAGGAAAGAAAGATTCTCAAATGGCGACCACATCTAGGCAATGGGCTAGCCACATCGTCCGCAGGACTGACAACCGATGAGGAAGAAAGGTTCTCGAACGGCGACCACGTCTAGGCACAAGGAACACACAAGACCGGCCTCCATTCAGGTGGACCGACGGCCTGAAGAAGATACGGGGAAACTGGATTCAACAAGCTAAAGACCGGGCGGAGTGGCGTCGATTACGAAGGGCTGAAAGGAAGGACGGAAGAAGGAATTCTATCCTATTTGAGGTTATAGGGTTGAAGGATGTACCGAACTTTAAATGCGTAACAAAATAAACATCTACAACACGTATGTTCCTAAAAGATACGAATCGGGGCATATGTATTTACGATCGGCCGCCAGTACTCCTATGCTTTGAGAAATACTGCTATAAAAGTTGTTGTTTATATCTATTGCTTGCGATATTTTTGTGATCTTGACTCTATATTGCTATGATACCTATATGAAAGTTTTAGGTTTACGTAATAAGGAGGAATTATAAAGTGGTGCAATTGAAGCACCGCGAATTAAGCGGTAACTGCCCTGTAAATGTACTCGAGGGGTTCGGGTTCGAATCCCAGCACGCAACAATGACTTTCCTAAAATCATGTACGGTTTGTAAAATTTCAACTGCTGTTACGGCAAAAGGTTACGTCGTGAAAACTCTTAGGCATGCAGGTGCCTAAGAGTTCTTCATAATGGACTAAGGCTTATTCCTTCTCATTGTGACAGACCCCACCCTGCAGTGGGTCACTATAGGCTGCAAACATGCAATACATGAGCAAACAAACAACAAACATGAACAAACGAGCAATACATGAGTAGTGCTTCATGTATTTTTTTACTGAAAATGATGGCCATTCTTTGCAAAGTATACTTTACCTCTAACTAAACTGCTTTGAGAAAATACAAGCGATTGTGGTAAAGCCCAAAAGGCGACTTATTTAGGAATCTTTTTATCCATTTTCCTGTTGCAGTATAAAAGTCGTATATTTTTTTGTTTTTTTTTTCCATAATTGTATCATCCATAAAACATAGATTCCCTGGCCTTCGGTTCCAAGATCCCTTGTTATCGCGAGGTGTCGTTTGACATAAATCCGGTTTCTTATTACTCCTGCTTTCATTCATGGCTGTTTTTCTAAACAGGCAACGTTTTTTCCAGGCAAAGATGAAAAAGAAAGAATCCTCATATAATAGATTTATTGCTTGTTTATTTGATTATCTTTGCTCGTCTGTCTGTCTGTCAAGGCTTTTCCTTCAGAAGCTTGTGATATAAGTTAAAATAAAAACGTCAAACAGTGGACATATTAGTATAGTTAGAGTTATTAATTACAGAGTAGTATCCATTTTAGTTTAATTTAGAATCTTTTATTGTTAAATTTTTATTATATGGGTTAATTTAAAGTTTTACAAACTAATACAGAATAAAAATACCTATACAAAAAGAAAATTAAATTCTACGTAATAATAGGCACGCTCCGCCCATATCCACTGTTTAAACATAAAACGTTTTAATTTCTCACTTAAATCTTAAACACATTTAAAGAAAGATTACGTATGTTGTATTACGTAAAAGTTTAATCTAAGTACAAGTCTCTCCCAAAGTAGGCGCCATGCTTTATATTATGAGAATTCATTAAACATTACTTCAAAAGCTGTAAAGTCTTTTGTACTTAAACAATGAATTCGTAATGCTAAGACCCAAAGAACATACTGAGCAGTCAAGTACCTACTGATAAAGCGTCTGTCAGACTCCAAAATGAGAAAATTCATGATGACGAATAGATTTTTGTTACATACTCTAAACTCTCTCAGTAAGAAAAAAGAAAGACTAAGGACTTTATATAAATTCGGAACACACATAATTTATAACAAACTTAAGCATAAAATACTTTTTAGTTCATATTCTGAAGTCACAAACAGAATTTCGGGTGAAATCTCAAAATACAAATAGGTACGAGTTACTTACCTCTAACACTTTTCCGACACCGCTTGTCTACCACGAAAACATTTCAACCACAAAAAGCTTTTAAGAAAACCTCCACTTCAATTTGTATCACATATAAAGTCCACATTATAAATTAAAATTTAATCCAAATTAAATTAGCACTGAGCTTTATTTAGGTCTCGAGATTTCGTATCTATTATGAGAATATGATGAACAATTCATTAACTGTAGTTATATCAAAAGCAGCAAAACCTTTGTTCGTTACTTAAAACAATGAATTCGTAATGCTAAGACACAAAGAACATACCGAGCAGTCAAGTGACGGTAAAGGGTCTCTCAGACTCAAAACGTTTATAAATTGTTGAATAGGCTTAGATAATCCCGCTTGCCGACTCTTGTAGTGTTACCATGCGTTTATACACGTTCCATTTGCTAAAGTTGTATTCATTAAGCCAAGACGAGATATTGGAAGCGCAGAGTATTTCTCTTTTTAAACGGTTTTTCTTTCTTTTTATTCCATTCGTAGCTTAAATGTCACGTAGGTAATAATTTGAGTTTTTGTTTTAATTGTGTTTTCTTCATTTTGTGTTGTGTTGCGAAAAACGTTTTTTCTTTCATTCTTAATATTTTATTGCGGAAATATTTGTGCGGATTTTATACATAGATATACCTACAATTAAAATATCATAAAAGTTCTTTAAGCCAAATTGCTCGTGCTTATTACGTTTTGTCTTTTGAAAAATGTTGTTGACAAGATGTTTTTGTTTCTTACTCTTTCTTGAAACTTTGAGCTAGCAAGTGACAGTCCGCAAAAGCGAAAATACGTGGTAACTGTTCATACGTGGTTTCATGTTAAAATTAAATTGGCTTGCTTGCTAGCCGAGGTTTAATTAGAGTATGCGGCGACACTACCCGGCAATATGGGCCATTACTGTGTTTAGTGATATTGCATGTTGCTTATAATTACCATGTCTTTATACATGAAATTACTGTTAGCGTTTTTCCAATTCTCTTCCCAAATGGGTTCATTGATTTTTATTATCTTTTTAGACACTCAATTTCAATGATCTTCCGAGAATTATCATCATCAATATTTTAAGGCTCGTTTGCCTTTTATTATCTTTAAACGCCCCGCGAGACGAGAGATGCGTTTCCCTTTTTTTATAACATTCTTTTTATATTTTTTACATGATCTTAATAATCAATTTTAATATTGTTTTATTAATATTCTCAAGGAACTCCTTACCTATCGGCTATGATTTCCCAATAATTATGAATTCTTCTCGAGTCGAAAGTAACGTTATGGATAGCCCAAGGCATTCTGCAACTTCCCGAATGTTATGAGATAGGTACTTTATGTTAAGATAACAACTTCCTCATCTTCATCACTAGATGATAACCTAGTACCTACCCTCATACCTATATGAGACTTCTACTCTATTTGATGTTGGTCATATGGGCGGTGATCACTTACAATCAGGTACACCAGGTTATTGACATCAAAATGGAATAAAATCATCAATGTACAATGGGACAGCCTTACAAATGCTAGTTAATTAATCAAAATAGGATTCTCAATGGAGTCACGCACGCTCCTTATACTATCTCATTTATTATAGATTCTTGAATAGTTAATTGATAGCACCGATGATGTATGATACGTCATATCTATTCAATTATTTTGTTCGTTTGCCTTTTTTTTTACCTTTTTTATTAATGTATAGTAGCAAATGTACTTGCGAACACCTGATGCTAAGTGGTCACTGCAGCCCATGCTCAGCCACGTCCAATCTTAATAAGATATAATTCCAATTTTAGGTCCTACGTGGATGCATTGCCACTCATGAGAACCTGTAAACTGTAGTTAATGTTTTTGGCGGTACGCAGTACCTAAGTATTTTTCGGCTTTTGAAAAGCTTTATGTACATTGCATGAAAAACATGGAGATCTATAAGTAACTATAGATAGGCAAATACATCTAAACGTTTGAAACTTTAGAAGTTACAAAAAAATCTTATGAAAAAAGTAATGACATTTAATTCGTGTTTAGTGGCCGCGATATTTGCTAGAACGACACTTTGTGGGCCCTCGTTAACCCACTTTTATTCTGCTGTAACAGCCTAACTTTCAGGAAAATGGACTAATGACTTATAGCTGGGGAGCTGACAGATACTTTTCGAGAAGTATTTGAGGCATCATAAAATCATGTTGAATAGATTATTTTTAATAACCAAACACAAATGCAGGCCTGGTTGGTAGATAATGGAATTAGTCGAGCCCCAAATGTAGTATAGATATCAATCCTAAACGAAGCATATTGAGTAACTACCCCTAGTACTACGTTAAAGGTGGCAACCGAAAGACAGACGGTTTTATCGATCACCCCGATTCTTATTCCTTTCGAATTGCCATTTCAAGTCGTTTGCCACACATGGAGCCTATGAAATACTCTATAACCATTATCGTAAAAATGGGTTCGATTGGCATTTTATAAAACGATTTTTTCCGATCGCATCGCCGGAAACTAGAATAGGGTTGCGGTTTATGTGACTTAAATTGGTTTATGTGAAGTAAATTGGTGAGCTGGTAGATCGTACTACTATTATAAAAGCTAATGTTTGTGAGGATGGATGTATGGGATGAGTGGACGTCTGTTACTCTTTCATGCAGTAACGGCTCATTAGATTTGGTACACAAGTAGATTATAACCTGGGTTACTATATAGGATACTTCTTATCCCTCTCCGAATGTTCTCTTGTATAGTTTCACTCCATCTGGTAATATAAAAGTCTTTGAACGTAGCTTTAAAATTGTACTGATGAATCTAACAATGAGAAATAAGCAAGTATAGATGAATAAAAAATTATTATCTGAGGTGTCTGAGAAGGACGTTTGGGCGAGAATTCAAATAAGCACTTGTTATTCACCTCCCACGCCTCGAGGACGCTCGCTCGTACAAGCCTCATACTGATCCTGACTCTATTAAATAAGGTATTTAATATGGAGGCACGAAGATACCTACACTAATATAAAAATGCTGACCAAGAAAGACATGGAATTTTATAAAACAATGAAATACGTTACACGCGCTCGGAACATCTACAATATGGAGCAGACTGTAAAATTAATCAAGTATGGAAGAATTGAAAGACGTAGAATACTATAATATGCCAATGAGGTGTAAATATATAATTGCAACTAAGCAGTTAAGAATGTACGAGTATTTAATAAATAAAAAAGTTTGCGATTTATATTTGGTAAAAAATGTAAGTACACAATAATGTATTTTTTTTCAGATGAATGGGAACACTGGTTGAAACGAAGAGAAGCATTTCGAGCGAGAAGAGTGAGTCAAAATGGACGACGAGTTAGAAGAAGACGGCAAACAGGTATTTTATGCATCTTCTTGTATACGTGAAGCGAACGCGAACGGAGCAGAGCATAACGTAGCACAAAAAACCATAGAGATATTATACTAGAGGAGCCAGGCTTCTAACTGTCCTTCGGTTAAAAAGAGAGAAGATTGCGGCACCATCTCTATGTCTCTCTTCTCGCGCATGTGCAATAAACGAGAAACAATTTTAAGCATTGAATTTGTTTAATGCGCATGCACGAAGTTCTTTAATGCGCATGCGTTAGTAGAGAGAGACAGATAGGGCACCATAATCTTATATCTCTTTTTAAGTGTCGGACATTACCACTTACAGACAGCCGTATGTCTCCCCTACTCTAGTATAATACCTCTATGCAAAAAACCACTCACACTAGTACGTACAATCGCTATGAGTCAAAATCGAATTTCAATGGATTATATTCGAATTCCAACTACTTGGCGAAAAGCGATTTCTGTCATGAATTAAACTTCCACTCTCTGACATGATAACATTAGGTACATGAGAACTTTAAAATAGCACCGGCTTCCTATCTATTTCCATATTGAATTTCATCTCAATCGCCACTGTACCCGTAAGTCGTCGCGTAACCAGCGTTCAGACGTGACAGCTACTTTCGCAGATTAAATATTAATCTGGACAACACTACTTTTCGGAAGTACACGAGTGACCTTTACCACGGGCACGATCGATTGTGGGCACCTGTCCGTTGGCAATAACGCTCCATACTTTATTTATATACCACACAACGCGTTACAGTGAGTACCTACTCTACGCGTTACAGTGAGTACCTATTCTACGCGTTACAGTGAGTACCTACTCTATGCGTTACAGTAAGTACCTACTCTAGTGATGTAAAAATGAAATTATGGCTGGCTGTAACTGTCACAACAGGCCTGGGGCCTGGTTCTATATGACCATACACACTCGTATCGCGATTTCGTGTTTTACCCGTGATAAAAAGTCCAAAAAGGCTTAAAAGTCCAATATCCTGACAATCTATTGTGTGCCTTATAGAATAGACATTAAGGTTCCATTGTCGTGCCGAGTTCATGAAATGACGTACAGACTACTGTCACACGATATTGGCATGAAAACTAAATGGTCATACAGAATCAGCGCCTGGAGCACACTCTACCACGCTGCTCGAATGCAGATTGGTGGAGAAACGGGCTAGTGGCCAACCCTTGTCGGATGTTTTCGAATCACCCATAGGGTAAGGTTAAACGACTGCTATATTGTCGACAAAAACCGGCACCGACAGATCCTAAGTAGAAAGCGCACATTTTTTATACATTTTGCCACTAGCGGTCACCCATCCAGGTACTGACCGCGCTCGACGTTGCTCAACTTTTTCAACTGCTTGCGATCAACTCAAGCTTTGTGTAGCCTTAAATAACTTATATTTTAGAGTCAAACTGAAGAAAATATAAGGATAAATAGGATAGAAGTGATGACAATGATTTATATTTTTGCTGACGGTCTTATCTCGGTTGCGGATACAGCGAGCTTTTCTTGAAACGAAGAGCGTTTATTCAACACGACTTTTATTTATCAAGATTGTGTTGTAAATTTTGATGTTTTCTTTTATCCTGATACACATTTCTCATCTTCCGCTCTTGCCATCGTTTTTAGTATTTGTTTCAAGGATTATTTTCTTTTCAATATTTAGAAAATTATATAGTACAAGTATTTAGACATTCTAAGTTCTAAGTAAGAATACTTACTTCGCATAATAAGCAATTAGGATTCTAATTTACTTCTCGTCACCTGCTATAGTGTATTTTTTCAAAAATAGATGAAATATTTTTATTATGAGTTTTCTTTCTTTTTTTTTATTTTATTGTATTCTGTAAATAGATATTTTTAATAGTTAACATTTATTTAAGTTTCTTTTTTGTTCTTTTTAATTAAAAGGAAAAGTTCATCTAGTAATCAAAAGATGGCGCTGTTTACTGATAATGTACTTATTACCATTTTTTCAAATGGCATTATTAATTAAGTCTTTAATTAAAACTTCAGTCCTGTGTTCATTTAACGAATTCAAGGTAATTTTTAATGTTATTGCGTATTGCTACTAGAAATTGATCATACGCGTTTTTACAGTTGAAATTAACCGATAGAATATAACATTTCCACTGAAAAAATAACCCTCCTTCTGTCGCAGTCGGGTAAAAAGCGTAGACTTATTAAGACGAATCCAAAGATTGTGTCATTATTAAATAAAATAAAGTTGAAAATTTTCCCTCAACCGCTGTAATGTTGTGGTACACTACGGACGCGATATTTCATACTGTCCAAATGTACTGACGCGTCGTCATGCTAATTTACTATCTATCCGTAGGGACGGTAGTTTGATGTTCTCATTTCGTAGCAAATTGGTACATGTAAGCAGTTAAGTGATTACACGTAAAATGCGTAGGCCTTGGCATTTCAAAATTATCTTTTTAAACTATTTATTGTACTCATAATTATAATTATGAATAGCAAATAGAAATGCAACCTCATCGAACCTCAAATAGTGAAGTCGATATCTGAAGTTGTATGCGGGCACTTTACTCCTCATGAGGACTAAGATGTTCACCTCAAATAAAGTATCTCCTACAGCTACCTTCACAGTCGTAATATAAGACATGCTGCTGCTAACTTAATTACGATGGATTGAAGCTGGCGGTAAGCTACTATAACTCTACCACCTAATAATGTGGTATACTATAGTATATGGAATATAACATGTGGCAATAACAGTTTTGACAATACCACCTTCCTTCCTTCCTTTCAGCCCTTAGTAATCCACAGCTGGACATGGGCCTCCCATAATCGACGCCACTCCGCCCGGTCCTGGGCCCTCTGAATCCAACGGCTTCCCGCTGTCTTCTTCAGTAATAAGTATAATACCACCTCATAATGTGGAAATGTATATGTTACATATTAAAAAACCTTCATCTCCAAATAGATGTCTAATTCGGCCGTAATTACAGACAGACATCGATTCTTTCGGCAGTCTCATTAAGCGGCCTCGACCGAGGCTATTATTACGACACGGACTCTGAATACTCCAATCATATTATATTCATATTTCATACACATGTTCCGAATAGATTGGGGGACAAACGTTTATTATGCTTTCTTGTAACAGACACGACAATGTTCTATAGGTGTTTCGAACACATTCGTCAATAGTTTGTCTGAAGTCTGTGTGTCTCTTGTACCCAGATGGTTCTTGTATCTTTTTTATATATAGATATCGTGTTGCGAACCAGTGAGCTGACTAGACAAAAAATGCTAGAAATGGTATAGAACCATACATTTTATCAAAATTTTAATTTAACGATTTCTTCAGAAAATCCCCAATCTAGAAACACCAATTAAGGGTCACACGGCCTTAACCGATTAATGACTCACTGCTGAGTCAGGTTCCTTCTCACAGTGAGAAGGATGGAGGCCTTAGTCCACCATGTTGGAGTAATGGGGGTTGGTGGACTTCACATGCCTTTGAGAACATTACGGACAACTCTCATGCGTGCAGGTTTCCATGCAGGTCACCATGGTTTCCTTTATAAAGCGCACATAACTTCTAAGAAAGTTATTGGAGCAAGTAAGAGGCCGAATTCTAAGCCACTGGCCTATTACAGCTGGAAAACATACAAAGTTTGCTACTAATACGTAATTCGATGCTGAAAAAAACCGGAAAAGCACCACAAAGATGACTCTCAGTATAGTATCAGTGACATTTATTGCGACATTTATGGAACTGGCTGAGTGGGACATTAGTGTCAAATTTGCGCCGCAATTTGCTCCGCCTCGCCTCCATAGCTTTTACGATTCTCATTGCGGGCTATTTATCAAGCAGCCGGGCTATATTAGCCACTATTAGCTCAGCTGGATTTACGGTAACAAATTCCGTTTTAATTAGTTGCTTCCTTAAACGAACAAACACTGAAAAGTGCAGTGATTTGATGCTGATTTACCACACATTTTGCTTTAATTAGTTGTTTTCTTTACAGAACAAATCATTCACCGTTTACAATATAATATGTCACTTATTACTTTCAACGCACGAAACTTAGAAAAGTCATTGGGATCTCTAGGATTTGAACCCGAACCTTCTATGTAATGTTTTAATTCTTATCACACATTATTGTCATAATAACATTTTTCAAAGAAAAACACTGAAATCTTGTTGAGTAGTACACTTAAACGCTATCGCGAGCGTCGCTTGAAAATACTTGAAATATCCAAACAACAATTAAGTTATTAGACCTCTAAAGTGAGACAAAGTGCTCTTGAAGAATTTGCGTTAAGCTCTGCTGTTTTGAAATAATATGTTTTGAATTTCCTACTTCATACTACTTCATATTAACATTGGAAATAAACAATTGGAATTTCTATGGAAAAGGCATGAGTTAGTTCAAGATGTATGTGTCTAATTTTAGAAATTTCTATTTTTGTAATTTTACCAAACTTTAAGATTTGGGAGGTTAACAGTAAATAGCTATTTGTTTTAAAAATCATTTGACCAGCATAACTAACGGGCCATACTTGTATCCAGACTACTGTTCCAGAAATAATAGCCCGTTAGACACACTCTTCAGCTTTTTTATTTCATTAGTATCTAAGATACGAGTAACTCTAATTTCACATTTTACTTGTCTTTCGTTGTTCTGAAGCACGTAAAGATGGTTTTAACAAATCTCCCTTCCAAAGCACGTAGACACCTAACGATAAGCTCGTTAACGATGAAACTTTGCAACTTATCTCCTAATACTTTGCCATTTTAGCGCCATTTCGTGAACACTTAAATAAACAGAAGTCAGCAGCTTCGTCAAACTAACTGAAGGCTACCTGACGTATTGTTATTCATTGAATTTCCTTGAATTATACCTGACTCTATACATATATAATTTTTACATAAAAAGTTTTGTCTTTTAGTTCTATACCGTGTCAAGTAGCCAAGAAAATAGAAATACTCCACCGAATATATTCGGAACTAATTCGGCCGAATACAAATAGTAAAAAAAGACGCCGAATACGCCGAACACCGAATACCAAACGAATATTCGGCGCATCTCTAGTATTATCAAAGGGGTAAAACTTGATGTAGAAAAGTCCAAAAGCGTGAATCAGGATACCGTGGATCCATCTTTTGACGAGCAGCAGAATGACGCCGTAAAAACAATCATTCCTTCAGTAATTAAAAAAAAAATTCTTACTTGACGCAAATGCAAAGCTAATAATAGTGATAAGTATAATTAGTCGAACTTTTTACCTCAACGTTTGCACGGCAAAAGAACAATTACTAAGGGAAAAACAAATGTTTCAGAAACTCGCTTAATAATTTCCTGCTCCGGTACTTATAATCAAATTAACGAGCTTTTTTGCTTGGTATCGAACCGGCCGTAGCTTTACGGCAAATAGAAGCTGATTGGGATACAAATACGGTATAATTTGCTATAAACTTGACACGTATACTTACGGTATTGAATTTTCTAAAGAAAAGTCGGCAGTAGTTTCACGACAAGTAACAGTTATTAAAGCGATCTGAAATAATTTGCTTCAATCGGTATTACACGTGTACTGTAGGTTTTTATTTCTTTCCTTACTTATAGAAATATTACTCTTAATTTTCTTTAATAAATTACTTTTTTTTAATAAATCCAGGCCTACTACAGAATTGTAAGTGGTCACTGGTGGTCACATGAGACCATTGCCACTTTCAACCACAAATAGGTTAAAAATTCTATCTGACTTGGTATACAATGTTGCTTCATGGCTACTTATGAGACTTAAGATGTTTATTTATTTATTTATTCTTCTGAACCATTATACATCTGATTTAGTACAAATGTGGACTTAATGCTGAAAGCATTCTCTACCAGTCCAATCAGTGCGCCATTGAAGGTTGAGATATAATAATGTTCGTAGCACTAAAAAGGCGGATGGATAAGCTTCAAAATCTTTATAAAAGTAGTTAATCGTATTTATCCGGACTTACTGTCTTTGTTGTAGCTTAAAATCACATCGACTTTTATACAAAACTTTTTATGTAAAGGAGAATCAGTAAAACAAATCGCTAAGTAAAAAGTTTAGTGTCGTCATTCAAATAAAAATCGGTAAAGTACGAATACGCCACTCCACCCGATCCTGGGCTCTTTGAATCCAACGGTTTCCCGTCGTCTTCTTCAGGTCATCAGTCCACCTGGCGAAATGAGATATGTCTCCTAATTCCATCACGACATGTAAAAGTCTTTGACATTTAATCAAAGTACAAACCTAACATTCATTATGTAGTTGATTACTGTGAAGTACTATTGACCCATATTTCCGTTCGTATTACCACACTACTAAGAATTACAGAAATTCATTTCACATGATTGACGTTTCCACACACATTACGTCCGAATGTACGTCACTTTCGTATAGGTCAATATCATTTGACGGCACCGAATTAGTTCGAGTCGTTCTGAGACTGAAATGTATAAGCTTAATTCATAAGCGGGCGCGAAAACTAGATTTTATACCTATATATATATACCAGCGATGATTTAGGTAAAAGGAGCACAGGCCGCTCTCCTACCAGGTGGACTGACGACCTGAAGAAGACAGCGAGAAACCGTTGGATTCAGAGGGCCCAGGACCCGGTGGAGTGGCGTCGATTAGGGGAGGCCCATGTCCAGCAGTGGACTAACAAGGGCTGAAAGAAAGGAAGGAAGGAGATGTAATAAAACCACTTTAGTTAGAGATATCGCGTAAAGCGTAATAGGTAACACATGATTCTCAGGGGTCAAGTTGAGTTGGAAATCCATCACATGTAACTGTTTCGCTAATAGCTGTTCGTGATCTAAACGTGGTGAATACCATATAATTATGAATTCTACGAGTGCAGTCTTGCATTCCGGAACCATGCTTCCCCAGCCGAAAAACAAGACTTGAAGACGGATTAAGAGTGTAGTGACTGGTGTAGGGACTCCCCAGGCTAGTTAAAATTCACATATTTGAAAAGGTTACAACTTGGACCGGTGTTTGTTCAGTTGTCAGTCGCGCCGCAGTGGAAACTATTAAGACTAATCGAGGAGAGGCCACGTCAATAGACAAATGTGGAAACACCATCGCTCGATTTATTTATTCGACGTTTATTGCACAACCCGGAAAACCAAAACCTACAGAACGGGTACTTTTTTGGACGGCCAGGAAAGAAATAAGCTCCAATAAGGGCGCTTTCTTGTGAAGGGGAAAGTCTATAAAAGGTATTACCCTACCTGAAATCCTGAAAGCGATATCGGGTTATGTCGAATTTCTACCCACCAAAACCCTTGTGGCCTTCCTCAGTACTTACGGAGGACTCCGGAATTTTCAGTAGAACTTACACAATATATTTATTTGATAATATAATAAATAATATGGTCATGGTCAATGTGGCTATCTCAATATTTCTGATGGTTAAAGAGATCACACGATCATACAAAGAGACCAAGAGATAGACAAGATACAAGAGGAAGAAAGTTAATAAAGCCGCAATTCCTTCCTTCCAGCCCTTTGTTGACCACATCTGGACATTGACCTCCCCTAATCGAAGCCACTCCAACCGGTTGTAGGCTTTTTGAATCCACCGATTTCCCGCTGTCTTCTTCAAGTCGACAATCCTGCTGGTCGGAGACTGGACTATGCTTCTTTTGCCTAAACGTGGTTGCCATTCGAGGGCTGTTCTTCCCCATGGGTTGTCAGTCCCGCGAACGATGTGGCCAGCTCGTAAAAATTAACTGCGGCCGATTTAAAATTCAGACTATTATAAACAAGCTTTAAAATGATAAATTAAAAAATATTAATAATATTTCTAATTACTGAAATTAAAGTTGCCCAGTTCGATAAAGCTTGAGAATTTGCTAAGTTAAAATGTTTTCATAGCCGTCTACGATATAAACGTATTTTAATATCTTTCGCTCAAAAGATTTTCAAGTTCAATACAAAAGCGTTCTATTCAAATTTTCTTCCAAGCTTGTGTATAAAAGTTGCCAGATAGTTGTGTATGAGAGAGATTGAGCGATATAGCCGGCAGTTATTTTTATATTAAGTGTGTACTATAAAGATTCACAATACAACGAGTATTTAGGCAATATTGATGGATACCTGTAACAGTAAATGGCCCAATGTCTAGGCAAGTAGAAAAAGTATATAAATCATTACTCATATACAATACATCAATCAAATACAATATAATAAACATTTGTACGTTTCAGAAGAATAATTATTAAGCAAACAAAATACAATGCTACTAAATAAGTTCGTTCGTACCAATATCTATATATATAATGGCCGTCGTTTGGGCCGTACCTTTTTTGGGTCAGAGAATATGATTGCAAAAACAATTTGAAGCGACCTTAGTCTGTAGTCTGAAGAAGCAACGATTTTTACCTGACAGCAGTGGTGCTGCGGTATAGTCCTCAGTGTAGAAGTTACCAGCCGGTAGGACGGTCACTGCCACACTGGTTGGTAACACATGGTTGCTAAACCATAATCCTTTCGAAATCCATGCTTCCAAACTGACTTGTTCGAAAAATGAAATGATGGACTTCCTAATTAATGACACTCCGATGATACTGACACACGATTTATCAAGTAAACACACTCGTTTAGTGATCGTGTAAGAAACACAAGGCCGCGCTCGGTTTAGACGAATTCAATTCATGCGTTAACGTACGTTTACAACAGCTTTAGAAATACAATGAGAGCGCTCACACTACATGCGAATAATCTGTACCCTTAGTCTGAATTTTAGAAGTTCCGAAACGAAACTCACACATACACAGCGTACCAGACGAAAATGCACAGTGTAATAAGCAATAGAGGAAAAAGATTTTTAGAACAGTTAAAAAATTAATAAAGCATTAGATGAATCATCACAAAAATGTTACTTTATTTTAATTAACACTCTTTCAATGTTTAATAATATTAATGAAACATAATAACCGTGAATTAGCCGTAATGCACTGTAAAATTTTGAACTAATACTATCCCGTAGGTATTAAATATTTGTTAGTATTATAATGTCTAACGATAAGTATTCATATCTTTTACTCCATACAAAAATTTGATTTTAAATTTTTTTACTCCTCTAAAAATCTTTTACCTCCATTTGTTATTACACTGTGGACTCCTGTGTAGTAAGCTGTGTATGAATTACGTATCTATCCGAAAGGAAACGCACAAACGTTTCGTTTCTGTATCGCTAAAACTCAGACTAAGGGTACTGACGTCAACTCAGACATGCGTGTACGCTCGTATACGCATTCATACGAAACCGCGTCCACACTGAGTGCGGCCGTGTGTCAAGTGTTACAAAGAAATTAACCACTGTACCTGGGCTATCACTGTGTGGTGATAGCCCAGTGGCTTAGAATTCGACCTCGAATCGAGGGGTCCGGGTTCGAATCCCAGTGGCACGCACCAATGACTTTGTAATAAAAGTTATGTGCGCTTTTTAAAATTAAATATCACCTACTGTTACGGTGAAGGAAAACATCGTGAGGAAACCTGCATGTCTGAGAGATCACAAAAAAAATGTTCTCAAAGGTATGTGATGTCCACCAACCCGCAGTAGGCCAGCGTGGTGGACTAAGGTCTACATCCCTCTCATGACGAGAAGGAGACCCGACCCTGTAGTGGGTCATTAATGGGTTACTGGCAACCACTGTATCGCTTGTTTCAGAATCAGCAGCGGGCACGGAGTCCCCGGAGGCGTCATCGTCGACGTCAGAGAAGATACGCAAATCTCCGCCGCCCACGTCCCGCATCTCCGCCGGTGAGAGTGGTAAATCTTAGCTAAAGTTGACACACAATTTCGACCAACTGTGGCAACTTCCGCATCTCGTCACGAGATGGCGCCACTAGTATCCTGAATCACGGTATCAAAGTTTTGTTAAACATTGTATAAATGCAATAAACATAGTACAATTATAAAATTGATACAATGGGAGAAGAAGACACGATCACCAAACCTGGCAGAAGGTGGCTTCCTTTAATTTAATAAAAAAATTATGACCTCATTTCATGAAATAGTTTAAATAGATCTGCTTTATGCAGAAACATGAATACAATATGTTTCACATTATTCCTACAATTGGTTCCGTAGAAACCTTGCGCCTCTTTGTTATCAGCAGATAGCAGTGCGTTAGTAAGAATTGTTCAAAATATTAGATTCTGCTGGGATCCTTAGCATCTTTTCTTCGCCAATTTGCATTAAAGCAAGATGTGAAATGGTAATAATCAGCAATGCATGTAAGTTTTTAACGTGCAATGTGTTTATGTTAATAGAATGGAGTGGCGCGACTGGTGGTCCGCCAGCGGAGGTCGTCCTACGACTACACCCTTCGCCATCATCAGTCCACCCCTCGCCAACGATGAGGACTAACTTATCAATGATCGACCTTGGAAGACCAGGTGTGTATTCCACACCTTCATACTCGTACATGTATTGTGATAAACACTATTTACTATTCATTTGAAATCATACATACTTCAAAATATCAGAAAAATTTTGATTAGTTTGTAGTAGAATCTTCTACAATTACAAATGTGAAAGTTTGTGAGGATGGATAGATGGATGGTTGTTACTCATTCGCAAAAACGGCTGAACAGATTTGGATGACATTTGGTATGTAAGAATTGGAAGAAATTTGGTAGAATTGTACGTACCACATTACCTGAATAGGTTAACTAGTCGACCCGGCAAGCGTCGCTCTGCTAAGGCAGGTCTAATCCCCTCATTTCTCTTTTTCTTTCTCCTCTAGATGGCAGTGGAGTGGTGGTCCGTGCTGAAGAAGCACTGATAGTCGCGTTCGTTCTCCTCCTGTGGGTGGCAGCCATCGCCCTCTTCTTCAACCGCTGGGGCAAGATCAGGTGCGTCTATAAGCTGTACGTAGTACCTTTGCTTGTTACTTTTGGCTTAGTTGTAGATATCTTCCATTCTATGATCGTAGGAGACAGTGGTGTCACCGGTATTATCACTTTGTTCGAGTCGACCATTGGATTGAAATTTATCTTAATGTTATAACCATGCAATTAGGCAAAGGACCTGATGGAAAGTCATTGTCTTTGTAGTTATTGTACAATAGAACACAAGCTACCGTATCCAAGCTTATTCAATAGATGAAAATAATTATGATAAAAGCTCAGAGCCATTATCCTAGAAGATGAAGGACTAAAAGATGGGAATGGTTTTAATATAAATTCTTCTCTGGTTGAAAAGAATGAAATTTTACTTACAACGGAATCCTATTGACTTCGTTCAGGAACTTTGTGATAAGATCTTAAAATCCTTTGTTTCTTGCGTACAATCCTTCATTTATCATTTATCATTCTCTAAAAATGTTCAATATATTACTTCTATAGATTTTGAAATATATTTGACGTTTTCAAATAGGTTTTAACGAAGAACAATTTTATTTAAACACACACAAAAATAAGCTGCAAGTTAGTTTCTTCCGATTGTATAATGATTGTTTTTCTGTTCTATCAAAAATAGTTCAAAAAAAAACATTTTCAAAATAATACACAGAGAAATAAGATATATTTATAGGATCAGACAATTTTTACTTATTTATCTCAACTCGTATATTTAATTTTATTTGACTAAGAACAAAGCCTGATTATATAAAAGTAGTATCCTTGTTTATTATTTACTTCCCGTTCCAAATTTACGATCCGCTTTAAATCTGATGAGAAACAAAAAAATAAAGTGGCAGTGGGATGGCCACATCGTTCGCAGGACTGACAACCGATGGGGAAAAAAGTTCCTCGAATGGAGATCACGATTAGGCAGACCACAGGCCGCCCTCCTGCCAGGTGGACTGATGACCTGAAGAAAGCAGCGGGAAACCGTTGGAGTAAAGCAGCATGTTCTTCATGACCAGTTTCAAATTTACGATCCGCTTTAAATCTGATGAGAAACAATTATAATCTTCCTTCCTTCCATTCAGCCCTTGGTAGTCCACTACTGGTCATGGGCCTACCCTAATCAACAATAATAATCTTAGGAGAAGTTAATTTCTAGGATGCTGGAGCCCTACCAACCGAAGTTCCAGCAGCAGCACCGCCAGAGTTGCGCTCTAGCCGAAAACTCCGTCTCTGTGCCACCACACGTAAGTATGTCACTCACCCATTAGTGACCCACTGCGTAATTGGGTCTTCTCTGAAATTGTGAAGGAAACCACGCTGGCCGAGTGCGGGTCGGTGGGATTCAAACGACTTTGATAACAATTACACAAAATAACATAAATTCTCCTTATCTCACAATATTTTACATCACCATCGTGGCTGGTGATATTTTTTTTATTTAACTACCTATAACGTATCTACGTAATGAAATATTAAAAATATCCCTGGTGTGTGACTAGAATTGATACCTGGGCCTCTTAAATAAAAGATATAATTGCAAATAAGAGAGAATTAAATAACAATAAATGAGTATAGGTTTTGCATAACATTACTCAATGAAAGCTAGAATATTATTCTGTGCCAATTTGCAAAATTGTTCAAAATTGCGAGAACTTGGGCTAATTTTCACTTGAATATAGTATGAAGCCTAATGGAAGCTCTTTCAACGAACGTGTTGTAATATTTGAATACAAATTGCAACTTGTGTTAGCAACATTAAATATGTATGTAACGTTTTGATGTTACATTTTATCGACGCTGAAACCTATCGGTTTTGGAAAGAGTTTTTACGGAGGAAAATAAAAGTTTATTTGACTTAAAATATCTTTCAATGATTTATATCAAAACAATTAAATAATAAATGAATATACCTACAATTAAATAAATAAAAATGAAAACCATACTAAGAATAACTATTTACAATAAAAACAAACCATCTAAAATATAATTTTGTGGCATGGTGCCCAGAACGCTGGCTGCGTTGCCGCTTTGAACATAAATATCAATTTTTTTTAGCTAAAAAGCCAGCCAGCTGTGTACGAAATTTCCTCCAAATCTATCAAGCCGTTTTGGCGTGAAATAGTCCATCCATCGTCATAAACTTTCGCATTTTTAATAGTTACAGAGGGTTGCAGAGTATCAGAGGGTACTTAATTGGGTGAGATTTTTTGTTGTAACTTTTTTTCTTCACCGTCACCCTGAGGTCCAATAATTCTATCATGCACCCAATTTTACCCTGTTACCCTATTAAATTTTTTTTTTAATCTCACAGCATCGCGCCTCCCTGTCTCGTGGGTGCGTGTCCTACGACTGTGGAGCAGCATTCCCTTCGTACCAGCCCTGCGGGTACGCGGCTCATCGACCGCGACAGGTAAGTTTTTATAACCTAGCATAGCAAACAGGTAAGGTCATCGACCAGGTATTGAAGTTCTAACTTTTTCTTCTTTTTGTATTATTGAACACGTTTACGGCATGCGCTGGAACAGGATATACATAAAGTTTGAATGTTTTTCCGCACCGACACCAGTCTGAACATAGGTGACTGCTGCGCGACGGAATAGGATATACGGTATTCCCTACCGACACCAATTTGTGGGTCCTTGGATAAACAAGCAAATTCGTGTTTATTTTCTACGAACTGACTTCGTGTTTATTTAAAACTTCATCTGTGCGTCTCTATATCAAAGTGCTCATTTTTTATAACCACTTATAACTATTTCTGGGTTATAGTCACTTGTTATACCGATATTTTAACTTTTAAGTCCAAATTCTGATGAAATAGGCTTGTTTAGAAGCCTGAGACTGGCGACTATGATGTCATGTCAAATTGCCACATGTCATACTAATGACTATGAATGACGTGACGTCGACCGAATCAGTTAATTAGAATACTCCCCCAGGGAAATCCAAAAATTGTGTTTGCCTACTAATGGCTTCCTGTTCGATGTGTATCAGCAACAATAAATTTGTGTGATGTTATTTTAAGTAATTTCATATCATACGTTCGTCCACCGCCTAGGCAGCTCTTTGGAGGGTAGGAAAAGGCGTGGTAGATTATCCCAGCTCTTGTGCTACTTTGAAACACGCATAGCCCCGCTTCTTGAGTAGACCGCAAGCGATCGAAAAGCAATGTCGGCTGCGGCTAGTTACCTGGATGGCTGACCGCTGGTGACCGCTGGTGACCGCTAGAGGCGAATTAAATGCGTGCTTTCATGCTTCGGAGAGCACGTTAAGCCGTCTATGCCGGCTGTTATCGACACGATAGAAGTCGTTAAACCTTGTCGAAGGTCCTATGGGATGAAAGCTAGACCGTTTCTCCCAGACTCGTGTCCAATAAGCCATGAAAGAGTTTCAGCCATGCCAGTCTGTCTGACATCTTCACTTACTAATAGCACAGGTTAAATGAAGTCTGCTCCCTCTCATAATATAGTCTTACCCTGACAAATATTAGGATGTTGGTTACATGGTTGGTTGGAGGCTACTGCTATTACCTTACTACTACTTACTGCTTACTACTACTTACTGCTTACTACCAAAAGCGACATAATACCAGTTCCCGCCAAAATAATCGCACCTTGAATAATATAAAAGCCCCATTTTTTATATTCTGATGATCCATCTTGGCGTACTATAAAAATCTATGGTTTGTTGCAAATTCACTGAATAATTGCATGTTTTTCTTCCTCATAGCACGTTCCCTTCATGTTAAAGGGCACGTTTACCGAAACGGGTAATTAGAATATTCCCGCAAGGATTACAATTCGTATTTGGCAATTAGGTCAGCAATTAAAGCTCCATTTCCGTTCGTATCAAACACGATCCATGAGTAAATGTGATAATTTGCGTGTTGTACTTTTTGTACCAAAGGAAATGTGTGAAAATTTAAAATACAACCAATTTCTACGATTACAACCCTAGGACTAATACAGAGATAGACATAGTAGTAGTAGTAGGACAACCTGTAGTAGTAGGCCCGTTTTTTTTAATTTTGATTTTTTTAAATACATAATGGTGCTAGCCGGGGGACGAAATTGGGTGACAGATAGAAATAATTCGCTACACCTGTCCAGTGTGCAAAGATTATTTAATTAACAATATAATCCAGTCAAGAAACTGTGTTTATTTTCAAAAACCTGGGACCACTAGCCACTGTCAGAACGTCCGCCAATCTCGGAAACGGCTGAACCAATTTAAATGCAATTTTCACTGTTGTATAGAGGAAGGCAACCTTTAGGTTACTTATTCTATTTGAAAGTAGTCTAGATTAAGAGCAAGGCGACGCATGGTGCAACTAGTTCGAAATAAATATATCCATATGTGTCAGTAACCCATTAATGACCCACTACAGGATCGGGTCTCCTCTCACAGTGAGAGGGATGTAGGCCGCCGTCCACCACGCTGGCCTACTGCGGGTTGGTGAACTTCACATACCTCTGAGAACATTTTTTGTGAACTCTCAGGCATGCAGGTTTCCTCAATGTTTTCCTTCTACGTAACAGCAGGTGATGTTTAATTTTATAAAACGCACATAACTTTTTTACAAAGTCATTGGTGTTTGCCACTGGGATTCGAACCCGGACCCCTCGATTCGAGGTTGAATTCTATTCTAAGCCACTGGGCTATCACCGATCGATCTGTCTATATCTATCTAATAGAAAGCACCAGAGGGCAGCAGCGCGCTGCGGTCGGCAGGTGATTAGGATACTCTCCCGGGGAATGTCACTTCGATCCCGCAATTGGGTCAATAGTTTATGTTCCGTGTTCTTCTGTTACACATGAAATAGGTCACGGTACATACGTTTACGTATGCCCACGGTTTAATGAAGCGGTGATAGCCCAGTGGCTTCGAATTCGGCCCCTTATTCGAGGGATCCGGGTTCCACTCCCAATGGCACGCCTTAAAAGTTATGTAATATGCTTTATAAAATTAAATATCACCTGCTGTAAGGGAAGGGAAATACTCCTACAACACAATAAGTAAGCCAATTATAGCACGGCGTATCGTACTGTACTTCAGAATGTTGTTAAAATCTGTTTATTCCTATAGGGCAAAAAAAAAACAAAAATAATATAGAAGAAAAATTGTAACATCAAGCATTTTTCCAGAATTCAGTCTTCGTGGGCAGCATGGCGTTGATCCCCGAGAGTCCCCCTCGGCGGTCCCGATCAGCCGCCGACATCCCAGCCCTGGTCCCCCCTTCAGACGGCGGGGGGTACCATATCACCCCCCGGTCCTCCAGAGCCGCCAGCCTCCATAGTGCGGTAGACCTGCGAGTCTACGTACCCTCGCCCAGGACCTCGAGGGCTGCCAGTCTACATTCAGCCGTGGACATGCCCCCAGGGTCTGTTCAAGTGCACGTGAGAGGGTCAGGGTCTAATTTGAATAGACCCAGAAGCCCGCGAAGATTGACTATCACTAATGTATAAGAATAGTGTGATCAGAAATAGCGGAAAAAAGGGCGGAAAGAGCGTGAAGAGATCGGGTAACGCACTGACGACTCCACTAGACGACACTGACCACTTACCATCGGGAAGCCCGTTTGCCTGTTTGCCTGAACTTTATAATACAAAGAGGATGAATATGAGATACCACATCACCCGCTGGTCCTCCAGAGACGAAGGTTGACTATCACTAATGTATAAATGCCAGAAATATACGAAATATAAAAAAGGTACAATAGGTACTTAGACTTGGATTTCATCTTGAAGCGAGCTAATATAATAATAATATTGAAGCCAGATTGTCGTCATAAGTATATATTATACATATAGATGTGTTGTATAGGAGTTGTATGTATGTCCGATTGGACAGTGCTTGAAGAAGGCACTGGATTGGAGGACCAAATTTCCGGATAAATTACAGAACATGTGTTATTAATAATAATATTTATTTATAGTTGTTGTAAAATTGCTCATAAAATATCGAAAAAATAATGAGCCTTTTTTGTTTGCTTTGATTAGTCTCACTCAAATACCTATAAAACAAAATGAGTTTATGTTATCTTAAATGAACGATAAAATTATTTCTTATGTTATAAAAATATGAATTGCCATTTTACGTTTTAATTTTATATTTATAAAAATGGAAAGAAGGTTTGATGTGGCGATAATTTTAAATATTAATAATAAACTTACTTAGAATAAAACCTATTTTAAAAATTAATCCTTCTACCTAACCTTTCTATTTCCTCTTAGCCTAGAATCCTTTATCTATATCTTTCTCTTCATATCTATCTTATATCCTTTTAAAATTAAGATAAATATATCTAAATACCCAAAGGAAATAAACATTAAGTAAAATCTTATTCATTGACGTATATACATTAATTAATAAAATAGATCCTACTAGAACGTACTGATACGTACACAAAATTCCGTCTCTTTTACTCTTTAATAGAAAAAACAAACTCTTTAATCAAAGAAACATTACATACATTAACAAGTCTGGCCCAATGTGAAAATTGCCTGTCTATTTAGGCCGACCGCCGTAAGCGCGGCTCTCCCATGGTGTGCGGGGTGCGGGAGGGGAACAAAACTGACCAATAAGCTAGTCCCATGCCGGCCGCCGACACAGAACAAAACAAAACGCACGAGTTCCTATTTCAAACTAGACTAGCTTATTGGTCAATTTCGTTCCCCTCCCGCACTCCCCACATCATAGATTCACGCTTACAGCTGTCTATCTCTAACTATTAAATGTCAACGGTCTAATCGTTAGAGTTCTGGAAGCATGGTGCTATCTTATAAATCCTATCTAATCTATATGCCCTTGGCCTTTAGCCCTGTCAGATTCGTCCTTTACTTACTTAATAAGTACTTAATCAGTAAGTTGGGGTTGAACATGTGGGTGTGATCTACGATCCCGAAGCTGGCTTCGATTTTGGGTTTTTCAAGTGTCGTTAACGATTGTCGACGTAGACGATCGTTAAAGGTTGCTCGCAAAAGCCTTTACTTTTCGCCAACGTTTAGATAACGACAAATTATAAGTACATACGGTCAACTTTCAACTTCTAATCACAGGTTAAAAAAGAAATTAAGTGATTGTCATTAAAATTTTGCTAATAAAGGCGATAATTAGAGAACAATAATTGGTCGAAAAACACTATAAGATTCAATAAAAAGCGTCTGACGTCACGGCACTGCTAAGATGTTCGATAGCAAAGATTGTAAGATCAGTTTCCTCATAATGTTTGCTCACATTTCGATTAATTGTATTATTCGTTGATAGTGAAACAAATCCTTATATTTGCCTGAACTTGCAGGTTCCTTTCATCTCCTAATATTGTATAGGTATATATTGCCAAAAATAAAACGTCTTTGTGAATAGTAAATTAGAGATATTTTATTACTAAGGCTCAGTACTTAAGACGTAGAATTTAACATCTTTATCACAAATGTATTTTAATATTATAAATAGGAGAAATATTTTAGTCTTAATTTTTATTGAATGTAAAATAAATTATATTTTTAGTAAGCCACTGAAATGACTTTTATTTATTTACTTGTTTATAGCCTGTATTAAGAAACCATGTGTGACATATTGTGTGAAGTTAACCATGATTTAAAGCAGAACAATTTGTATGTAAATAAGTACCTACACAAACAAACAACACACAAAAACAGACAAAATTTATCTTAAATACAAAACAAAAACACCAACCGCAAAAAATAGTAAGTAGTAAGTAAAAGTAGTAAGTTTCCTCACGATTTTTTCATTCACCGTAACAGCAGGTGATATTTAATTTCATAAATCACACATAACTTTTATTACAAAGTCATTGCTGCGTGCCACTGGGATTCAAACCAGGACCACTCGTTTCGAGGTCGAATTCTAAGCCACTGGGCTATCACCGATGCGTACAAAGTATGTAACAAACTTTATTTCATACCTTTTTGAAGTCGTTTAACTTTTTAAAATTATTTTTATTATAAACTTGTACAAGCAATGAGGCAGACTGGCCGCCTAGTGGTAAGTTGTCACCGTGCACTCACACTGTTGTCACCAGCAATACCAGAGGAGTCGCCAGTACATTGTCGGCTTTACAAGAGAGCTATCTAATTCTCATAACTTTTTACGGGCTAGGTTCAATCCCCAAATTTTAGCTACATTATCAGATTGCTACAATATTGCACCTACATGTAAATTTTAACCCAACCAGACGCCTCAAAGTGGGTAATTATTGATAGAAACGTATAAACCGAACACGTAGACGATAACATAATACATAAACCGCAGTAAATGTTACATGATTATCTCAGCGCCTCACTCATGAATAACCCAGATTAGAATTATACAGCGTGTAATAATTCTAGACACATCATCTGAACAAGATCTTATTATGTCATGAATGTGAATTGTATGATAATTCCATTTCTGAGGCCGACACGACATGGAGATAAGCCCTTTATTGGGACTTGAAGCCAACCATGGAAAAGGAAAGTAAATAGAACGGCAATAATAACATATTCTATATTGAAGCGATACACAGAAAAACAATACAGTAAACAATATCATTATGTGCCTCTGAAGCTATACATATAAAAGTTAAATATGTATGTACGAGTATCTGTGTTAAGAAAGTAACGTACAATGCATCTTGGGCATGCAAGTTTTCCCAAGATGGTTTCCTTCACCGTAACAGCGGGTGATATTTAATAACTATTACAAAGCGCACGTAGGTAACTTTTTTTAGAAATACATTGGTGCGTGACACTGGGAGTCGAAACCGGACACTTGGTCCTTGCCGCGCCTTGCCATTTTACTAGACATATAATAATGAAAAAGCAACAAAAACACTAGGTGAAGTAAAATAAACGGTCCCCAACTAAAGTTTATGTTAGTCAACCTTCAATTTATATGGCTATGCGCTGCTCGGGGCAGTTGTTATTTTAGAGCACAAAGGACCTGTACCATTTGTAGCAGTGTGATGAAAATTCTGCATTAGTAGGAAACTAGCTTCCACCCGCGACTCCGTTGACGTTAACCTAAAAAGTTGACACATGAAAGACATGAAAAGTACCTATCCTAAGGTATAAAAAATATCCTACAGCTAACCCAGGTTAAACTTTAATCTCCCCCTGTGTATCAAACTTCATCCAAACCTATTAAGCCGTTTTTGCGTGAAAAACCAAAAATACATTAATCCTCACAAAGTTTATTTCATACTTTATTTGAAGTCGGTTTAATTTTTTTAAATTAATTTTATTCATATTTTAGAAAATAAAATGTAAAAAAATAACATTTATGTCAAGTCATTACCGTTTCAATTTAAAGAATGTTCAAAACAAAAAAGCTGCATCATTCTGTACTGAAGCTCGCATTTGACGGGAACAAATGAGAGATCGTTATAGAAGATAATCTGCTACGTCTCTATGGATGATGGATGCTGCAACGGGGAAAAATTTGCCTCGTCTGGGAAAAAAGTGAATCTCCATAGAATAATGTATCAAGTAACCTGCGTGGGACGCCGGAAAATATCATTAACCTGTCACTGAACTGTCTTTGTCTTTGAATAGAGCTATCTTAACTGGCACTACGCACGCAATATTGTCGTAGAACGTTGTCGTACAACAAACTTGACACGAGCGACCGATTTTGTCGTCTAACGACTTGTCAAGGACAAAGGGTAATTCCGATCAGAGTTTTACACACCTCGCCATGTTGCAAAATAATTTTTAACTAATTTCTTTTAGGTACTGATAACAGGCTGGATAATGACAATATTACATTTCTTTGAGTAAATGAACTTGAAAATGTAACGTTATAGAAGATAGTGGTGTGGCCATATCAAAGATGAATGTAGCGTCGCCTTTGAAGGTGTCCAAAAACCCTGCTCAAGGCTATACGAGTACATGATGACACAAACATAAGCTGATAATAACCAAGACAGAGCTAACTGCTAATTAACGTGCTTCCCAGTGGACGGAAGCGTTGGTTATTGCTTTGTTTTTGGGTGTCAACGGTATAACTTTTTTTAACACTTGCAATTTCAAGAAACATACCTTATAGGCTATTCCCGCTTTACGAAGCTATCTTAAATGAAAAATTGTTCCTACATTTTTGTACTGCCTTTTCTCATTTTCTTCCTCCGTTGTATTGAATCGTATTGTTAACGTCCTCACAATGCAATTTAAAGTAATGTGTGCTGTATTGAATTGTATTGTACGGAAATGTCATAAGAAAAGAAAAGAAAAGAATGCGTTTATTGTTGACTGTTACACGAGAAAGATATTACAAAAATTATAATAAGTTAAGAACAGTCTACCCGGGCATAAAATAATTATACCTATCTTAAATAACTAATACTTAATTTTATATTATAATTATGATAAAATAAGTTATGATATTATTTTAGCAGTCCAATTATTTATTTATTTTAATATTTTTCCTAATCGAACTCATCGAGAAATAAATTCAATACATCCGTATAAAGGGGTCTGGTCATCTTAATCTTTCCTAATTTAAAAACATCTGTGAACCTTTCAAAAAACAAATCGACGATATCGACCAAAATTCCCACGTAGTATTTATTGGTAAGTAGAAAAAATTTGGTTTAATTTCGCATTCCAAATTCGTTTTAGCGAAAAATCAAAGATATAAAATGTGCGTTACTCGAATAAAAATATATCACGTAAGTATCTATAAAACGTTGATAGGTTCGCAACTCAAACATCGCAACTGGAAAGGCGAGAATTGTCGCGAATAAAACTTTATGGACAATAATACAAGCATTTCACACCAAATCCTTCTAATGTGTAAGATTAAAGATACATATAGGTAGGTAATTGGTAAAGGTTACAAATTTTAATATGTCATCTTCGAAGATGTGCTTTTCCTACCACCACATGGATTTGTTATTAACGGCACCATCTATATTCAATTCAATTCAATTTCTTTATTTGTGATTCCATTTCTTTATCTTTATGTTAAGCCCGGAAGTTATTGACTGAAGTAGCATAACAAACGACCCGGGAAGGGCTTGAAAGTTATTAGAAAAATTATATGAAACATTTATAGATGGTAGAACCATAGTAAGTACCTCGCCCAGTACCTTACCATCTTGACCCGTTGCTCGTAAAGCAGCGTCTTCTTCATGTCATGTGTTTCGGCTGGTAAAGTTAGTAAGGTATAACCGGAGATGGTTTGTTTGAGGCGAACAGTCCTAGTCCTCTTGAGAAGAGTTACCCTTATACAACCTCAGTTAGAATTTATTCTCTATTCAACATTAAAATATATGGGAACAGTGACCACCAAACATCAGGTGGACTGCATGCCAATTAGTTACTCATGTATAACAAAAAAACACTGCAATAAAATACTGTGCAATTTCACATACATTTATTTTCACATACAATGTGTGCTAATGTGCAATAAAACTCAGGTCGTTAAATAAAAGATCTGTTATGATGGAGACATCTCTGAGATCGCTCAGCTAGAGCAGTTATATGAGCTCATAAAATATATTATATACTTCTGAGGAGTCTTTACGACATGAGGGAATAGTCTTGCAATCAGTGGCTTGGTAAAATGCCACGGGCCCCGGGGCTGAAGGGCTGAAGAGGCCGCGGGGCCAGAAACTTAAAACTTAAACACTAAAACAAATTAAGAAAGTACTGGGGCCCCATCCAATGAATTTGCCATGGGCCCCGGATAGTTTAGTTACGCCATTGCTTGCAATTCCGAATTTCGATTTCAAACACTGCTTTAAACGGGTATTATACGGCGCTACAATAGCCCCCATAATCACCCACGCAGGGTCGCGTCTACTCTGACAATGAGAAGCATATACGCCTTAGTCCACCACACTAGGCTATTGCGGGTCAGTGGACTTCACATGCCTTTGAAAACATAACGAATGAAGAACTCCAAGGCATGCATGTTTCCACGCTAAGTTTTCCTCCACCGCTAAAGCAGGTGACTTTTAAATTGACACATTACTTAGAAAAATCAATGAGATTCGAATCCGGACCTCTAGAGCAAGAAGCGGAATTCATAGACAACGCGCTCAAAACTTAGCACGTTGAGTACATATATAGTAAATGTTGCAGTGCACTGAAAACTAAAAAGTTTGATACCCTTTCATTGTAATTTATGATTCCACTGCCGTTTTTTCATGTTTTCCGCGGATATTGTAAAAATGCATATTGAATTTTTAACAAATCCAGTATCAGGTCGCGGTAAAAATTCAACCGTAGTTTTTATACAATTTTAATGTCATGGCCTTTTTTTTAAAAGCTTTACGTGTTTTTTTTACTGGGTACTCGTATATCGGCTGCGAGTGATCATATATCAGTCAATATAATGTCGGTAACAAATAAATAAATGATAACATAATTATATTTTAATTGAACCTCATTTAGAATGTTATCTTTTATTAAATTTAATCATGCATGCAGCAGGTAGGTATTCCAAAAAGCGATTCCAAATATTCGTTTCACCTTCTTATTTAGTTTTTATCAGATTTTACCATTCACCTTTTCGTGATTTTTTTTATAAAAATTGATAAAAATTCACTGCAAGACGTCATATTTCGTTGTGTAAAACCCTCTGTCTAACCCCGTGTCCTAATTGCCATGTCGCTCGCAAAAGTTTCTCGTACTACAAAGTCATTGCATACATTTTGTCGCATGTCAGAACGTATTTCAATTGGAACTTCTCATAGAGCAGTGGGTTTAAATTTTGTTGTTTGTTGGTCGGTCGTTTATGTCACCCAATCAGGACAAGGCCTAATGAAGTAACGGCTTAATCCTATTACGTCGCTTTACTTTATGAGGTATTCGGTGACCGCCCGCATTGTGTTGCGGACCAGTAAATCCTATTTTAATTAGGTGTTTGTGGACCCTTATAAAGGATATTTCTTCACTACAAACATTAGTCAACTACAATGTAATTTTGCAGAGCAATTAGTCTGGGATTATCTGTTCAGTGTGTCGAACTGAGTCAACTATAGCCTATTAACTTTGTTGATACTGATTAACACCTAAGTATAACAATTAACAATGTATTTCTAATAATCTAAAAATTAAGGTGGAAGTGTCTGAACAAAAAAATGTTTTTGGTTTGTAATATCTATCATAGATACAGAAGAATTACAATTATTAAGAGCTCCGGTATGCCTCCTTGTGGCACACCTTGCTCTAAATGTTGAGGTAGATAATACCAATTGAATAAATTTCCGTATATTAAACTCGCATTGCTAATTATAATTCAATAAAATAATTTACTGATTACTTGACTCACAGAGCAAGAGCCCTTTGAGAATCTTTTAATGATTAACAGAATCAAAAGCTCTCATCATATTTAAGATTTTAAATTTTATAGATCTTTCATTCGCCTCGTGACAATATAGTGAAGGAAATCAATTTAAAGTCTGTCGTCATATTGGCACAAGTATTTTATTCATTCATTCATTTTTACTAAACTAAAAGCTCTTTTTAAGTATTCTATTGCCCGTCATTCTTAAAAAAAATAAAAAAAGAGATGCATAGGCAGTATGTCGCCATACAATATTGTGGTTTTATACAATTTTCCATACAGCGCTGACTTTAGCTAAATTTAAGTAATTGAATAAAATCCCTAATCTATTAAACGTGCTGTAAAACTGTTTTACATTTTACATAACATTCTAAACGAACCGCGTTACAATTACTTTGACCCCTACTTTGTACCCTAAAGACCAAATGTGGTCTAACAAACAAAAGGGCCCCCGAGCCCTTATAATCCTTAAAGTTGGGATGTTTTATCATGAAGTAACAACTAATCCCTTAGCACAACAGATCTATAAAGTATAATATCTTTCGTTTTTAATTGGTTGGATAACTAAACTTAGGTTATAGGGTATAAGGTATTCCAGAAAGATAAAAAGTCTATAGGTTAATTAATACAGGTTAAAAACGTTGGTTATAAAAAACAAATCAAAAACCTCTGTCATTAAAAGCCCTAATACCCTAACTTCCTGAAGTGTCTTGAATTGGATTGTTCCCCGGAGACTGAAATATTGCAATCTCTTCGGAGATAATCCAGTTTTCTGTTCCGCGACCTCTCATTGAAATATCGCTCCCTAAAGTTGAAGTTTCAAATTTACGACTTTTTATTTCGGAGCATTTCACTTAAGTGCTTTTAAATGGGAAGAAAACGGAATGTTGGAGAATTCTTTCGTGCGTATGGTATGTTTAGGAAAGATTTATAGATTTTTAAAGGTGCGTCTAATGCCGTGAGGATGAACACTATCGTCACAGTATTCGTACAGTAAACGTCTTGACGTCTTCCCATACTAATGGCAGCTCGATACGATTAGTATACGAAACTGCGTAAGTTTTTCCTCGAGGTACTGATGGTGCCTCCAGTGCGTTGTCAGCTTTGATCAAAGGACAAAGGACCAGTATTGACAAACGTTTCATTCTGACCAGCATTCGTATATGACGACGCTGATTTGCTAAGGTCGGTGATAAAAAAAATTGAGAGAGAAAAATTTAATACATAAATACTCTCATATTTGTATTTTGTTCTCTATAGAAGTAGGTGCAACACCGCCATAAAAATCCGCCAAAAAAATTCCCTCTATGGGACTTCAGTTTACGTTACGTTTAAGAGCCTGACAACACCCGATGATTTTAGGAATCGGGCATCTTCGGCTCGCGGCTCCCGCCTACCCCATGCCCCTCATGCGCCACTGTTAGTGGAGCGGACTCTATGAGAACTAAATAAAATGATAAAATCGGCACTGTTTCAAGTGTTAAAGAAATGTGGACAACATCGTCAATAGATGGCACTGTTTCCAGTTTTAAAGAAATATGGACGACTCTAGTAATGATGTGATTTTAAAACGCGGAGCTTTTTTATTGAACACCTAAAACTTCTTATTATTATTCTCCATCAAAGGTCCATATAATACCTATGCTTTCTATTCATCTCACCAAAAAATAAATAAAACACGGTCTTCTCTTTCAGAGGATGTACCCAGAATGCCATTGTTTCGCTATTAAATCACTATTAAATTAAAAATTCAATAATTCAGCAGTACCTAAACATGTCAACCAACAATTCAATTTCTTCTTACAATATTAAAGAGGCTTGGAACAAGCTTCATAATGTTATTGCATATTATTACCCTCAAATTTTTCGATGGCCTCAAATAATACCTAACCACATAAAAGCAAGTAAATTTGTCACGAGATCGAGTAAAAGACAGATAGACGATTTAACTGGTTTTTGTATAACCAGTTAATTCGTCTATCATGTAAAAACATGTATTCTGAGACATACAGGTTTCATCACGTGGTTTTAGGAAAGGCGAGAGCTGGAATCGAACCTAGACTCCCGGCATGGGAGTAGGAACGATTTTTTAAATTGTTGAAAACCCTCTAGTTACACAGCCGACACAGGCCATAAATCAGTCGGCGCGCCGGCGGCGCAGTACTATGCCTACCGTTTGAAAAAAGCCGCTTTTGGCTTCCTTTCGTTTCAGGTCAATGACCTTTCACCTTGAGCCTGTTACTTTTTGTGTCTTTTATTTGTGTAATTATTTTGTTTGAAATTTGCATTTTTTTTATTTTCGGTCCTGAACCTTTTCGTATGCTTTAACACACTTAAGTACACGATCTTTGTGGTTTAAATTAATGAGGTAACGTCATCTCCACCTTGTACAATATAAAAATGAATATGTTGCTAAGCGCAAATCTCGGGAGGAGCTGAACCGATTTCGCTAATTTTTTTTGGATATTCCTTTAAGTACGAGGATGGTTCTTACGGAGAGAAAATTTGAAAACAATGTAAAGAAAATAATAAAAACAACAATTTCATTTTCCTATATAAACTGTTCTACCCATGGTAGTACCTGTCAAACATCATTTCAGATTGAATACTTCATAAGTTCATATGGCAATGTCATGCATTTAGAAACGTCAAGATTTTTCTTTATGGATGCCACTTCTATTATGCAAACTGCAATGATATAATATACATATTTTATAATGGCAAAACGAAGTGTGCTGGGTCAGCTAGTAGGTAATAAAAATAAATACTTGCATAGGTGTTATAGATTATATTATTAGATGTATGTATTATGTTTGAAAACATTCAGTTTATTTCCATTGGGCCTTCAACTCAAATCTTCAACTTAAATGCATGCGTTTTTTTTCTCGTTATTAATAACAACAAAAATATATAGACTCATGAAATATTCACAAAATATTTAATAATAAAGCATTTCGTACGTCTCAGTAAAGGCGCAAATATTACTCGGTCGCAAATTTATCAAACCGACTTGTTATTCAAACGTAAACACGGTTTTTTAATTAAATCTACCAATCAAAAAACAACACGCATTTTTATTGAACACTTCCTTTATACCTAATAGGTATTATTACCTATCAATCCACGAAGACGCACAGCCCTAGCCGGCGGCCCCACTATTCCTCCTAACCGTTTATAAAAATTACCGTGATAGTGATAGGTACAATTCTAGACGGCAACGCCGCGCGTAGCGGTGTCTTCTTTACTGTCGGTTTGGCAACGTCGCGTCGCGCGAATTTCGGCGGCGTACAATTTGAAAACGGGAGGGAATCCTACATTATATGACCCGGGTTCGAACCCGAAGCAAAATATAAGAAGACATTCTGGATTGAAATGTTTTTTGTATTACTATTTTTTTATTTCATATTATGCTATCTAATGGTTATTTATATTTCCGAATTCCGAAAAAAAATAACGAATTTTAGATAAATTTATAATTTCAAAAATAATTGTATAGCTTATAACAAAAAAAAGTTATTAAATTGACGTTGAAACTTTTATTTATTTGTAACTTAATAAAATCTGTCTTCTTATTTATTCAACAATTTCCAAAATCAATAATCGATGTAAAAATTTGTATTATATAAAAAATATAATTATATAAAAGTGAAAATAAAGTCACGCACACGCGGATTTGAACCCACGCCCCAGCGTATACAGCCTGGCGTCCTACTTAATACGCCACACAAGCCTCAGACAAAGCTATGAAATTGTGCTATATACGACAACTGTGTATTATTTTGGAATGACGGAGCGACGCACGTCCACCTAGCATCGCGCCTCTGCGCTCTCTGTCAATTGCCATAATAGTAAGCGAGAAATACAAAATACGAAAATATTGCGCGGAGCACGCGAAAGAAAAGTTTTAAATTTTACTGATTTACTGAATATTTATAAGCTTATTGAAAAAAATTAACACAATGATGTGATAATAACGAAGGTCTGCTAATATACTGGTTAAATTATTTGAATAAATATTAACAAACAACGTTGTAGTTTAGTATAAGAATTCAGAAAAGGGGTAACTTTGCAATTTTTTTTTATCGAGGCAACTTTGTCAAAATGTGTTTCGACGACTATGTTGTCGTTCGGAATACGGTCTAGAATAACATATATTTTTCCCATTGTAAAATACTTTGTAATTTTTGCTGGAAATGAAAAATAAGAATAGCAAATTTGCTGAATTACATGTTATCAGCGCCTTAATATGCGATAAATTACCAATATCAATAAAAAACACCAATCGGAAATAAATTTTGGAATGAGATTCCCGTTATATCTAACAAATTAATTTCTCTTAAACTTTCTTCCAAAAGATAAACGAAATGTTCTAAACTTCCATTAATAAAAGCTCCGCTTACAGCAGTCATGTTTGGGATCATATTTCAAAAGTTATAACGCACATTTTTCTTGTTTTCTTTTGAACCTACAAACAGTACATTCATACATACCAGTCAAAATCATAATCCTTCTTTTTATTTGGACGCGAGGTAGTCGTATAAAAATCTTGCAAAAAGAAACATCGTCGGTCATTTCATTTTTAAAAGTTTTTATAACGCAATCTGTGGAGATTTTGCCTTGAAAAAGGTGGTGTAGTTACAATTTTCAAATTTACTTGTAAGCGTTGTTTAGGTTTGTACTCTGATGAAAAATCCAAATTTGTGGCCTTGAGGAGTGACTGCTTCAGCCGTCATTTTGGATAAAAGGTGCCAAAATGCTTGTCAGTATTTTTTAAAAGCCATAAAAATTAGAAAAGTTATCACTGACTATAGAATATACCTAGTTGTAAATATAAAATCCTCGTAAAAAGAAACAGCAACACGCTGTAAATCTTGCAAGCAGATCCCTCACGCAGTCAACAACCTAGCTGATTTTTTTTCAGGCATCGTCCCAGCGGAACAGTAAAATATTTCACCACCATTGAGTATACATATGCGAGATATAGAGTGATCATACGCCATAAAACAGTAGTAATAGTAGTATAGTTCGTTAGTTAATCACTGTAGAGTCGAGTCTGCTCAAATAGTCGTTGATACGGACTCAGTACTGGACAACAATTTTAACGTCATTTATAACGTTATTTTGTATAAAAAAATAAAATAAGCAGTTTCAATAGCATTTTCTAGCATTATTTCTAACTGCAATCCTAGCGGTTCAAACACCTGCCAACAGCTCATACCTGTTACACGCACTCTAGCAATAAGTATGTTCTCTCTAAGTTCAATAAGATATTCGCACGGCACAGTTGGCGAAACTGACACGAAATATTTAATACCTTTTTTTATTTCAACCCTCCTTCGTGACGACACGTGAAAAATTCGCCTTGTTCCAGGCGCGATATATTTGAAAGAGTCAATTGAGATACTCGTATTCTGTACCAGAGAAAGTCGAAAATCTACGTTTCTGTCGCAGGATATTTTGAAACATCTGACTAAACTGGAAACGACAAAATGGTTCAGATTAAAATCATTAAAAGTTCGTAGTTATCTATTTTTTGAGTGCCTGTGTTGCATGCCTATGTTCAGACTGGTGTCGGTACGAAAAAATGTTAGCTCGTAGCTCAAAATCAATATTGCATTCCGGTGCGCGTGTCGTATAAGTGTTCTGTTCGAAAATAATCAAGATAAAACTCAAAAAACCTGCATCAAAATGGTTCCACCTCTTTGGGAACGTGAAACTTACAACACGCAGTGGTAACGACTTAACCAATAAACACTCTTTTCTCTTACCTCACTGAGTAAAAAGAAATTAAAACATTATAAATATCTCTAAACCAGCCAAAGTTTTTTGTCCCAGTTTCCAAAAAGAACCTGCTTGATATTTTCCTTCAGACTGCGTAGATATTTTATTCTGTCGCCAACAACGCGATAAGACAAAGATTTACAGCGTGCAGTTCACGACCCTGTAGGTACACGGACTTTTAATGGTTTGTTTCCTTAATTTTCGTGTTGTCATAAATGCATAAAAATATACGAAAAATGTTATAAATCTATGTTCATAGGTAATAAATAGACCAGAAAAAGAAATTCAAATCATTCAAATCTCTGGTCTGCTGGGAGTCGAATCCAGGACCCGCAGCGCATGGCTTCAACTATATGGTAGAAAATTATTGTCTGTTTAGACAATAATCTAAGCTTAGAATCTCTACCTTACGAAAAGAAAAATCCAAATATTTTTTTTATTTCAAATTTCATTCGAATCGAAGCCTTAGAAAACAAACTAGTACTAGAATAAGAAAGTATCTAGAAGTATTTCAATTGTTTTATGCAGAGAAAGTTTTCAACATATAACTTAGCTACTTGTAGAACCAAACTTGTGTTATCGGCTCGTACCTACGATAACTGCGATTGTGAGAGTGTAACTAGTTCTGTAAAGTTGCAACTGAAATATACGTTTGGAAACTTTGAAACAATAGTGTTCGGATGAACACACAAACTTGAATATTCATACGAAAATTGCTAAGCTTGTATCAGTACGGAAAAACGTTGGCTCGTAGCTCGAACATAACATCTTATTCTGGGGCCCATCTTGTTCGTGTACTACAAAAAAAGAGTTAGAACTCTAAAAATATATAAAAAAGCGAAAACGATTTAAATTTAATCAGTAGATACATTTATAACTGGCAACGCGTTGTAAATCACGTTCGATGTCCCTCGTTGGGTCGCAAGCCCAAATGGGTTCCGACAAAATGAGCCTGGAACCACTTTCGTTTTTTCATTATGGACCCTAGAAGTGATCAAATTGTTTTAGACGTTGAAAAGCGGTCAGATGGAAAAACTTAGGGATGCAATTTTTTAATAGTAATTGCATATCAAAACCGCATGCAGGCCACATAATATAAAGTGATTGCCCTGGACGCCCAATTAGGTAAAGTTTAAGTTAAGAATTAAAGCTAAATAAAATTGTATAAATTGATCAAGGTGACTTGTTACTTTAGCAAAGGTCGCGATAACTGAAAGATATGATATAGGCACATACCTACTTAGATGGCGAACTATCGCAAAAAACGTTCACATCGCGAATACTAAGCGTTTCAGGGTAAATTTAATTCAGTGCAGGAAATCTCCGCAGTAAGAGATAAGCGCGCAAATTGGACGGACGTGTGTTCTGCATGCGTAATGGAGAAGATTTACTGCGCCCGTCTCATTTACATGCTTCTTCTCGGCTAAATTCACTTCTTAATTTATGAGGTTCGAGCGTTCCCAGACGGTTAAAGTCTTTATAGTTCTACGTCAGACGTAGACTTTAGATTTTTCGACCACTTACTAAATAATGATTTGATACTGATGTCGTTGATTCGATGGTGGCTTTTGACAGTAGTGCTGAAGTAGTAGAATAATACAAACAGCAGCAAACGAGCAGACTACTTGCTAATAGAAGACCAAACTATAGGAACTTATATTAAGAAGTTATAAAGCAGTTGCGTTACTACTCCCGAGGAATTCGATGAAGTCAAAATAGAGTCCCATGTTTGACGGCAACAGAAACAAAGAAGGTAAATAATCTTAGGGATTTATTTACTTAAACCCCACCTTAACGAATAAGTCATAAGATACGGTTTTATAATAGCTCATGTTATTACAACGCAGATAGAATAATGTATCACACAAATTTCAGAAATGTGTTTCTCCCTAGCATTGGCAATTAGCACTGGAAATTTATGTGTCTTCAGCAGAGTTTAGGTGATACTAAACGGCATATAAGCAAGAAACAACGAAATCGAATAAGTAATTACAACTTCAGTAGACTTTTATCTGTCAGTAACCCATTAATGATCCACTACAGGGTCGGGTCTCCTCTCACAATGAGAGGGATGTTGGCCTTAGTCCACCACGCTGGCCAACTGCGGGTTGGTGGACTTCACATGTCTTTGAGAACATTTTTTTTTGGGAACTCTCAGGCATGCAGGTTTCCTCACGATGTTTTCCTTCACCGTAACAGCAGGTGATATTTAATTTTATTAACCGCACATAACTTTTTTTACAAAGTCATTGGTGCGTGCCACTGGGATTCAACCCGGACCGCTCGATTCGAGGTCGAAACCTAAGCCCCTGGGCTATCACCGCCGCAGTAGACTTTTACATTTGTTCAATATTGAATGTTTATTACCTTAAATACCTACACAAAATGGTAACCATTACGATATCAGAGTGATGTATCACCTAGCACAGGGATGCTCAAGTTCCGAGATCGTTCAGCCTGAATGCCAATGGGAGCAGTAATGTATTGTTGATGCAAATTGATGCATGTTGCCGCATAGTTCGCGGTATCTGGCTTCAACAGAATTTGGGTACTTAACATTAAACGGCACATTTGCATGAAACAACGGAATACAATGGAATACGATAGCGATGTCTGTTACAAATCAAACTTGCATAATATGTAAGTACTTATTTTAAGTTTATAGGCCACGTCATGATAATTCGGGATAGTTAATGTGGCTTCAGATCTGATATAGACTGTGATTGAAATGCTATAATTGAAGACCTAGACACAGGAAAAGTATCTAGGTTTTCATGAATATTGTCTGGTACCTATATAATTTTCTTAAATAAACTCTCGCATTCTTGCTTCTTGCATCGTTTCTGTCTATAAAATCTTCAAAGTATTTTCGCCTTTAATATTTTTATGTTATTATACTTTTTATTTCAAAATCTCCGTCATCTAATTAATGATGACCACCACCTAGTTTATCCACAAGTAAACATGGTTCGATTACGAAAGTCACATATTATAAAAGAACTCTTGATGAAATATATAATGCGAATGAACTATTTTAACCTGTAAACCTAAAAAGGAAAAAAACTTTTTTATACACTAAAGTCAATAAAAAAGATATCAAATGATAGGTACTTATACACCTTGGACCAAGTAATTGTCTTTTTCATTAGAGCATAAAATTTTACTGTTGCGGTCTGGAGTGTCTGCTACTGTAATTACTTCCAATGGGTGAAAATTATGCAATTTTGAACTTGTGAACTAAAGTTTCACAGATGTTTTGAAATCAGTATAAAATTATGAATATCAATTACCTGTATTATTTTGGTAGTCTGGAGACTTCCACCACTCGTCAAGAGATAGCGTCACGAGTTATCTACCTGAAGCACGCTATCGAAGTTTTTTACATCACTGTAATACATATTATATATACAATACTCTGAGATGACGCATGATCACCTCACCTGGCGGGAGATCTCTCTTTACCTTTAGACCCTGGTTGAGAATAGCAGAAGTTCACCAAAAAGCTAAGTAAGTTTACATTCTTAGGACTTCAGATAGTATCATTCTGTCTTATAATTAAAGGAATATCTAAGAAGGGACAAGGAGACATATACACAAGACGAATTTTTAAGCAAAAGCTACTAGGTCTCGAATAAGTAATAAAAATGTTTTATGTATAATGTTTACTTCATAAGGCTGAACAACAGAAAAAAGGGTTTAATTCATTAAACCCATTACAGCATATCACAGAATATAATCTACGTATCTCCTAAATTGAAACAAAATTTAATTTAACGCGGGACAATGGTATACATTTAACGTTACATTGTACTTATTAAATTGGGTTGGAGCCGGAATATTTAACAATTAAAAATGGTGGCGAAAATGCATAGTCACGTAATGAAAGGTTACCTACTTAATTTGTAATTTTTTGTTGCTTTTTTGTAAATTGGTACGGATGCAGCATGCTTATGAAAGAGATAGAAAACATAAAAAGAAGGCAAAAGATAAAAACAAACTTTGGTAATACCATTATGTGTATTCTAGACGCGAATAACTTTGAATCGAATTAATTGCCTCGTTTAAGGACTAAACGCGACCTGCATTTAATTATATAAATTGTGATTAAAAGGTAAAGTAAAAGTAAGATTTGAAAACCCAATTAGTTTGATATCACCATTTATTTTAGCAGGCCGTCAGGTTTTATGTTTTTTTGAAATTGTAAGAAAATTATAGAGTTAATTTTTAGTTTTTATAATTTAGAAACTGTTTTTGGTGACGGAAAAACGCAAAATGGCTTCTTCTTAATTTATCAACCGAGCTTCCTGTTTATTTGGGCGCTAGTAGTGAACTACCAGTTTAACTAATCTCTGCCTGTCAAACTATTTTTTTTTTGTAAAAAAATTATGTATCTTTTATAAAATAAAATATCTTGAAAAAATTTTGGTTTGGTTTTCACAAAATATTCCTTCATTTATTAATTTTTTTAAGTGTGCTTTCTTTCAGCAGCAATAATAATAAACAAATAAGATTTGTGTACACATTTCCTTTGAATGTTCCCTGAAAATACACACATTCCCCGAATGAAAGCCTGTAGACATAAAAACGCCACCTCTACTAAGTAGTAACGTTAATAGCATGAGTCGTAAATACAATGTGAAAAGTACACCTGCTTGTGTAAGTAGGCTTATGGGCCCTACCCACGCACGCGTAAATAAATAGATAAATAACGCTTCACACTCATAGCCCCACACTAGGATTCCCTGTGTCGTGGGTGCCATGGACACACACAAGACAACACAACACACCCAGACGAGAAACAGAATTCCGGGAATCGAGCCCAGGACCCTCCGCGTAGCGCACCGGTGTCTTAACCACTGCGCCACTTGGGTCGTAAACTTCTACCGAATCACATAAGTCTGCGATACATTAATAATCCACTGGTTTAATAACACTCTGCCCAACTGTGGGATTATGCACTTCCCATGCCCCTGCCTGCCCAACTCTAATATTTATATCTTTTGTGATTTTTGCACCATTTAAGTATAAAAAGATATAAAAGTTAAACATTTATCCAAGCTACTAAAAGGTCGTTGAAGGGGCAATCCATTTATCAAGATGTCGTGTTCCAATGGCGAACTTTTATTCCCTACTTTACCGAGAAATACTGTAACAGCGTTGCACTGCTGGCTCTGACGGCTACTAAAGTTTGTAACGTGAGGTCAGTATCAAATGTTTTGGTGAAATTCTAGAACCTTCTTGCCTCAGAGCTTAATAAACACCCCTGTGCTAGTTGGGAGTTTTATCCTATAATAATAGGCCACGGCTCCTCAACTACTTTGATGTCAAAACATACTTGTTTAGTTCCAAACAATGTTTTAATACCGACGACCAAAACTAATAAAAACGTTACCCTGAAATGGATCACTTCTCGTTTATATCCATCCATCTGGAATGTCGTGGGAAGCTTTCATTCTCTGTCATAAGCTTGACCTATACCTACGTATGTTGTTAGTTTATACATACTTACGTCTTTTTATGACTTAGGTTTTAAGGTGGTAGAGTCAGTAGCTCGTCCGGGGAGGTACCTAACCACCAGCCTCTTAACTCGTAATGTTATGAAATTCGGCTGGGGAGGTATGGTTGCTGGTAGGTAATACTTTATTTGAGGCGAATATCTTACTCCTCATGAGTAGCAAAGCACCGCATACAACCTCAGATGGGATTTAGTAGTAAGTTATTAGAAAAGAGTAGTCCCTTAAAAATCTACCTTACAAATCAAATGAAGGCTCCAGTTGCGATTCCGTTACCTTGAAATGAACCAAACTGAAAAGGATCACGGTATAAGTAATCCGTATATAAGTACCTAGTTGGATTCTGTGAAAACCTTGCTCCCTCACTTAACGCCCAAGGTCGAGGGAATGTGGAAAGGATCCATTTGGCCGCAGTGTCACGTTGCAGCCACGACACATAACACATCCATTAACAGAAATCTTACACGAGCAGCATAGTCGAAGAAAAACGCTTTTATTTCTATTTCAGTGTCTGCCTTCTCACTATTTAACGCCCAATTCACTTTATCCTTCCCATTGTTGGAGGTACCGACCTGTAGTGAGTCAATAATGGATTACAGAGAATTTTATTTGTTGATAAACTAGACATATTTTACCTAATGTAAAATTAATTCATGTTCTAAAGCGTAATCGGTGCGCTTTGAAGGAGACGCGGTGCTCTCCTGAACAACGGCATTATAATTTATTATACCACTTATAATTTTAATCTATCCCTTGTATTCTAAAATATCCCTTATAGACTATGACGTCATTGAATGATATGAATAATGATATGAAGCTTGACCATTATATTTATCGAAAAATCCTAAATGAACACGAGAATGAGCGAATACAAGAAAGAACACATTTGATGCTTCTGTATTTAAAAAATAATAATAACATCACAAAATTAGCTAACACATAAAAAATCTCCTACAGAATATGACCAGAGAAGCAACATAAAATAATAGATAATCTGGACAAATATTTCGTTAATGTTTCGCCCTTTATTCGACGAAGGGAATGAATGAATACAAGAACACATTTGATGCACTCTGTAATTTTGCCAATAATTGAAAACAGCACAAAACTATTAGCAATTTTTGTGATGTTTTTAATATTTATAAAAAATCTGCTACAAAGTATCATCAGAAGTATCAAAAAATATGTAACAAGGTAATCTTAATAAATAATTCGGTAATATTTCGACCTTTTCTCCTTTCACCTTTATCCTCAGAATCTCGGACTCGCAAAAGAACATAATACATACATATACATAATGTTTATTATTCTTAGGAGAAGGTCGCACTAAACATGGGAAATGGTCCATTTGGTGACAGTGTCACGTTGCAACTGCGAAACATGCTTCTGCCATCCATTTCTGGAAATCCTACACTTCGGAGAAATTGCTGCTTGTATTTTTACACTTATGGAAAATTCTTGGTAAAACAAAAGTGTCATTGTCTTGTCACGACACAAGGAATATATTAAAAGTAAAAACTCGGCTTACCTTAAAGTAGTATATTGGTGTAGTGAGTTACAACCGTATTCAGCCTTTCAAAAAAACTTTTTATTTATTTTTGAAAACAGGTGCTTGCAGTGTTTACGGGAAACCCAAGGCACATTGCGAGCTATAAAGTTACAAAATACGTAGGTACGTGTACTAACAAAATTTCCTAATAAACCAAACAAACCCTTATGGCATAATAATATGTCTCTGCCACCATACAACGCAGGCACTTAGGGGAAATACGCAATTTGTTCCCTGAAAAGGACCTATTATTCTCTCATTCGGAGCATTCGGGAAGATTTGTGAACTTGAGCTGTAATGACTGCAGTGGAACGAGAAGTATTGAAACGAGCCATTTGTCTCACGTGTCTTCATCCATTTGGGAAATAATGATATTGTTGACCGACCATTATGATGAATTGATGACAAACGCATAGGTCACTCTAATCCCTCTTATCAAAGGGAGACCTAAAGGCTCGAATATACCAACTCCACCGCATTGCTCCAATATGGATTAGTAGAAATACGGACTGGTAGTCCACTCGGATGTTCTTAAAGTGGTTTAAATAGATACTTTACTATAACAACAAGGACCGACGGTGTAACGTGTCTTCAAAAACACGGAGAAACAAAATTATTCATGTAATTCTGCGTTTTTTTACAAAATTCACCACCTGTGATACCGACGAAAGAAACTATTGCGAAGAAACCTGTTTTCGAAAAGTTTTCGAAAGCATGTGAAGATAATTATGATGATAATTTGATCATGTCTTCTGGCATTTCAATGGTAAGAAAGTACAATACAACCTTATGCCACAACAAGGGTGAGCATTGGTGCAAGTACATGAAAAGAAAAGAAAAGAAAAGAAAAGAAAAGAAAAGAAAAGAAAAGAAAAGAAAAGAAAAGAAAAGAAAAGAAAAGAAAAGAAAAGAAAAGAAAAGAAAAGAAAAGAAAAGAAAAGAAAAGAAAAGAAAAGAAAAGAAAAGAAAAGAAAAGAAAAGAAAAGAAAAGAAAGGAAAAGAAAAGAAAAGAAAAGAAAAGGAAAGAATACGTTTATTGTTGACTGTTACATGAGAAAGGTGTTACAAAAATTTATAATAAGTTTAGAACAGTCTACCCTATGCGGGCATACAATAATTATGTCTTATATAACTAAAACTTAATTTTATATTTCATGGTAATTATTGCTAAATTATATTTATTTATTTATTATTTTGTTCAGCAGTTCAAATTTAATGTTTATTTTAATATTTTGCCTATTCGAACTCATCGGCTATGCAATGTGCCACCCATTACTGGGCAAAGAGAGAAAAAGCCGGAGGAAAAAACTCTCGACACAGTTTTTATTTAATTTATTTGGTTATTTATACGCGCGTTACTACATTCCTGTTTATAATTGTTTATACATATTTTAACATAATTTACATTGAAATTGCGAACCATCCATTCATTATTCCGTTCGTTATCTGCATTTTTGTGTGATAGTGCATTCTCTCTGATTATACCCTGGTATAAACACAAGGAAGCACTTGAAGTCGGCAGCTTTACAGGACTGTAAATGTAGCCTCTGTCCTTCCTGAGATTGTTATTTTATTTTATCGTTAAAGAATTCCTTTACGGTATAATAACCTTTTTTGACCAGCCACTGTTTTAAAGACCATTTAAATTTATTGATTGGTAGTTTTTTTAGTTCTGGAGGCAAATGATTGTATATGCGTATGGCAGATATATACGTACTTTTTTTATAAATTCTACATTTTATTCTAGGTAAATACAACAGATTTTTATCTTTTTGTCTCATGGGTACATGTCTTACACGCATATCAGATTTATTTTTAAACAAGTGCATGTTTTTTACGACAAAAAGACATATTTCAAGAATATAATTATATACCGGATAACGTCAGGAAATTTTCTTCTGTGAATACCGCACGTACTGATTCGTCACTCGCTTTACCTGAGCAATCCAAGTTCTTTCAACGCAGTATGTCAAATTTGATGGCAACTGTAGGACTGTGTTTGAACTAGTGATGTGCCGGATCGTTCAAAATGTATATTCGCGGATACGGTTCTGAATACTGATATTTGGTGTCAAGATCCGCAGAATAGATACGGATACGGATCTTTATTTTCTTACTTAATCGGAGTCAGCGCGTGAGACTTTGAAATGATAGTTGACGTCACGTCCGCCACAACGACATATTGTACTTATGGTATTGGAGCGTACTAAAATGTTTTAAATATAAATGTGCCAAATAACTGAATTTAAGAAATAAAAAATACTTTGACTGGAATTTGATAATTTTTTTAATTCTACCAATCACCAGCTGTATAAAGCATTTCATCCTATCAATTGAAACTTAATAAGTAAAAGATCCGTAAAAGATCCGCGATAAAAGTAACGGATTCAGATACGAATACGGATCCTTCTTCTCCCTCGGATATCCGCGGATACGGATATTCGGAACATCACTAGTTTGAACAGCCCCAGCTGGTGCGCTACCATTTTTCAAAAGCAATCCTGCTCTAAATCAAACCTGTTCTCGCCACACGCTCCTTTGTTTAAAAGCAAAGTTTTTAATAGGTATCAACTACCTTGCTACCTACTTCTAAATTATTATATTTCTATTCACGTATCTTGGATTTGTATGTTTTTGTGATACTCTGATATTTAACGGACGTTCTAGAACAAACGACATCTGATAATAATTATTGTTTAAGCTCAGAAGTCTATCTTGACAAGGAAGATTGAATTTCAATTAAATGTGGTCACAACTCAATTCAATTCAATTTAGTAGAAAAATGAAAAGTATGATAAAGAATAGAAACTCACAAAAATATACAAATTAATATATTATTTAAAAAGTTTAACCCTTTACGACTGTGTAAGCACTAACTGCACTTAACTCCACACTCCAGATGTACACTAGCCACAATGAAGCCATAACTTATACAACTTCGAAACAAGTATAATTTGCGGCAATTGTGGGTGTTGTCACGACACTTACGAATAGCCCAAGAGCTGTCAGACATTTTTCGCAAAGTGTCTGCGAAATAATTTTGAATAGCTTACTTGTGCCACCGAACTGTTGCGTCCGAATCCAAAAAATGGCAGATTATTTTAATAAAATAAAATGAATAAATTATATTATAAATGATAAATGATGAAAAAAATAATATTTTTTGCGAAAAAAGTACTCAAGGTGTTTTGACATTAAATTTAGTATTTAACGAAATTAAAATTAAGCTAGAACACTGAGTTGGACTTACTAAACCTTCTTAAATTATTATTAAAAATAGTATTAAGTATTTACGCTTAAAACACAATAATATTTGTAAATAAAAATAACAATTTTCAAAAAGACAGGCTTTTTTGGCGGAATTTTACACTTTTTTTCCCCACCAGGTCTGCACATTTTCATATCACAAATAATTAATTCGAAATGCTTTTACGATGCCTCGAAGACATCTCCAAAAGATTTCTACCAGCTCTCCAGCTAAAATGCTCTGTAGCCGTCACTTATTTACATTTTAATTAATAAACTAGTTACGACTGTGTAGGGATTGTCGAAGTTCACATTTAGAGGATATACATGGGTACATACTATACTATGTTTTTAGAAATTTTAGACATGAGAGTTTAATATATTTTACTAGAATTTGCTGTTCAGAGAAATTTCGATAGTGTAACAAAAGAAATGAGTGCGTCGACCCAAGCACGCACGCATGTAGTTTCAACTCTGCGTTGTCAATTCATTGAAGACTTCATTTGTATGCTCCTGTATCTCTTTCATTTTCTGTATCTACATTTTTCCGTACCGACACGATACATTGCTATGTTTACCGTAACTGCTACGTACGAGCTACCATTCGTAGTTCCAATTTAGAAAGGAGTTCAAACTCCAAGGAGACACCGGGCCAAAATTGACAAAGAATTTTTCTGGAGCAATATACTACAGATATGCAGATAAATAACTTAATGCAAAAAAAAGGCACGGACCTAGAGTCTGTGGACAACAAACGAAGAGCATAAAAAAAAAAAAAAAAAAAAAAAAAAACTCCAACATTTTTAATAGATAATTTAATGAGATAGAAGTTCGAATTCTATTAATCTTTCAAAGCGTCACACATAGAGATCGAACAAATCGTTTCTTCAGAACCACCTATCCAATAAACCTATAAAGAGTCGTCTAAAGTGTGTCGTTCTGGATGAAATACATGATTGATGAAGCACACGGGTCGAACCTACTCAGTCTGAGATGGACCGTTAAGTAAATGTATCGACAGTTTCGTAGCGAATTCTCTTCAAATCATTTTTTATGTTGAAAAATGGATTGAGAGAATCTAATTTTACTTTTTGCTTAAACGTTCCATCTATCAATTTGGTAGAACAAACTACCCGATTGTCTTTTAACGATTGACAAGTCTTGCTGCAACGCTTTTCATGAGAAAGGGTTCCTCTTCACCACGCTGCTCCAATCATTCCAATGCTTGTGTAGAAACGGGCTAGTGGCCAATCCGTGTCAGTTTTCAAACCGCCCTTGACGCCCTCAACCGCGGCTTCCGACAAGGCTTAACGACTGTATTATATCAATAATAACTAAAACCGACGGCTACGTCACTCCGAAGCACGGAAGCGCGCATGTAATTCGCCACTAGCGATCACCCACCCAAGGTTGCTTAACGTTTCCGATCGCATACGATCTACTCAAGTTGTGCACACTTCAACACGACAATAGGCATGATGACAGTAATCAAGTATCGCCAAAATATTTATCTGATCTAATGAAATAGGATTTAAAGATTTCGAAACATGTATTTATTCTCTTATTAATGTCGAGATTAATAATTTATTTGTTAAAATAAATCTACAAAATACAACAATCCGCCATGATAGCTTAAACACCCATCAGATCGAATTACGTCAATTTACGTCACGTCTCAGTAAACGTCATTTTTTTCGTAAGCATATTAGACGCGATCTCTGCATTTTTTACTGAGTCGTGACGTAATGACAGACGCCATGACACGGGTGAGCGTTTTGGAATGAATTTGAAACTTAAAATTTAAATGTACTTTTATTGCACAAAACCCTTAATTTTCTACAGAAATGTGATATATTTAGTGATATATTATAGAAACTTCTGAATATCATAGAAGAGATTTTGAAAATCAGTCATCATGCCTATTGTCTACTTCAAAATAGTATTTTAAGTCTAGAACAGCAAAAATACTAGGAAATTAAAAGATTACAATATGATGTACAAGATTATAAACTTCATGGTGTGCTGTAAAAATGTAGGTGTATCAAATGTATAAATGCAATATCATTACATATAGCACCTTACACTTTGTGCTACAGGTCTTACCTATTCATCTTACCTCTATCGGATATAATATGGCAAATGGATGGAAAAATTTACGGTCGTAATTTCTTTCCGCCGCCTGCGGCTCCCGGCAGACATTAACTGCATTATGAGAGTGCCAGGTGAGATTTACAGTACCCTTAACCTTCGTATGATGAAGGGATATCTACTTCCTTCATGGTGGTACAACCATTCGGAATACCTACGTGTCGACCACTTACCTAGTTATAGTACCTACAGTATAGTTATAGTGACAAAATCTATCACAAATATTAATTTCTACTTTCATGAAACGAAATGAATGTATCAAATAGCCAATAATCTTGTATATTATTGGGCGTATATTAACAGCGACTGCTTAACACCAGGTTTCCTGCATGTTTGTTATATTGCGTATAAAGCAAAACTACGTTATTATAAAAAAAAACACTTTATAACAAGGGAAGCGAACGTTTCGATTTGCGATATCTTACTAAGTTATAACTTTAAACTATGCCAAAGAAATACTCTCTGTATTTGTAAAACAATAGGAAGCTTATTCGCTTGAATTGCATGTTCTGTCATTATTTGAGTGTTGCGTGTTCCTTTGTACAGTCCCCGAATCTTTACTGTCGGGGTTTTATTGCACTTCGAACGCTAAGCCGTTTCATTTTATAGCTGATGCAGCAATCGTTTTTATGTCCCACTGTGGGGCATGGGTCTCTATCCCCACAATGCCTGGGGAATACTCCACCATGCTTTCGCAATGGATTAGTGGAGAATGAAATAAAAGTGTAGGCCACGTTGTCCTACGATGACTTAACTACTTTTATTTGGGATAATAACAGCTATACTTAAAGTAACAGCTGATTAAATTGGGATAATAACAGCTGATTAAAAGGTTTTGTTGTTATCACAATTGGCATGATAAAGCATCACCTCTTTATCATGCTAATTGTGTTATGTTTATGCATTATGAATTATGATAGAGATAAAGTCTATTGTATATAGAATGAATATGAAAGTAAAAAAGGTAATGCTGGGTGACAATTTCCATTCACTCATTCGTTGGTTAATTCGTTCACAAGCTTAATTTATTGTAGTTAAAAATTTAATATAATTATTTAAAATAATCATTATCTATGTAATTACCAAACAAACTTTTCATTTTGGTGGTCCGATGGGCTGATAAATCTTAATTATCGTGCGTTTTATTTTATTTAATTAACATCACTTACGAGACAAAGCCTAGCAAAGATCCCACTAAATACAAAGGACAAACATTCCGAAACCCATCTCATAAAGGACCGGATTTAAAACGGAATTCAAACATTCATTTTGAAAAGTTGGGATTTTATGAAAACCTTCATCCCCAGATAAAGCTAACCAGATTATGGTTTGCGCGAAAAACTCGTTTGAGTGCACATGAGATACAGCTGATTTACATTTTTGTTCATCACACTTTATCTTTCCCCCGCTGGGCATAATCTTGTGATACCTATACAATACGAGTAAGATGTATCTGTTGATCAAAATGAAATGAGGTTGGGATTTTTATTTTAAATCCTTCGTCATATTACATAGTTTTCGTTTATTTTTATTAACAACCATGAAAAATTACGAAGTCTAGTTTTAAGTAGTGGGTTTAGTCAGTTTTTTAGGTGGTAGAAGGTATCTTACCGCCTCTTAACCTGTCATAAAGTAGCATGTTCTTAACAGTTTGTGTTTCGTCTGGGAAGATATGGTTGCCGGAGATACTTTATTTGGGACGAATATCTTAGTTCTCGTGAGTAACAAAACACCCGCACAACCCCCCTGGTGTTGCACGTGTCAGTAGGCGACGGTGACCACTTACCATCAGGTGGCCCGTCTGTCTGTTTGCTTGCTCCATTTATAAAAAAAAACCTCAGATAGGATTTCTCTATTTGAGATTGGCTGTGGGCTGCAGGTGCTTGCTTAAAATCAGGTGGGCGGTATGCCCGTTTGCTACTCAAGTAAAATAGCATAAAAAAGCTCTGGCTTAGCGATCTTATTTACTTCTTTGTCTTCTTGCGATGCCATCTGCCACTGGAGGCTATCATTCGGGATATTTGTATTCTTGAAACTGTTACACGAAGCAATTACCTCTGGTACTCATTAGCCATGCCTACTTGGTCTTTCTCGGGCTTGGATTTTTCCCCCTTATTTGTTTACATATTGCTTACCTGCTAAATATTATCATCAAATTTTCGAAACTTTAATGTATCTATGAAGTGTTCTTTACTAATGTTTTAAGTACAGTCAAAGACAGAAGGGTTCAAGTACTTATGAAGTGAATATTTAAGACGTATTTTGCGTTTAATATAATAAGATGGTTCTAAAGCTCTTAGACAGTGCTATTGATGTCACTTGCCAAGTCTTTCGTTTCAGTCATATTTTACTTCGGAAATACAATATTATTTTAGTTTACAGAATAATCTCGTAGTATATTTTAAGTTTTTTTTAATAATAGGTACATTTGAAAGTACAATAGCTAATAGAAGAATTTTTCGCATTTTTGTTCTTTTAAAAAACGTCTGCATCTAAGACGCGCCATATTATTCAGCCATCAGCAAAGTACTTAATTATAAAATTACAATTAATTTAACTAAGTTATAATATCAATTTTTCCTAATTAAAATATAGAGTCTTTTCTAATAACAATTTATTATTAAATGAATATTATAAACATTACAAAAATTAAATATTTTTATTAACAAAAATCTATTTAAATAAATTCTGAGTTACTTTCTTGTCTTTCGTTAAATCACATTGTTTTGTTTTTTAGTCAGACTAATAATATCCTAACAGTTATTATTAAAGGTAAATTTTAAATGCATTTTGTTAAGTGGCGAGGTGGCGTTGGCTATTCTCGTTGTTTGGTGACACAGAGATACGCAGTTCTAAACCTGAAATTACTTTTTAAAGTTTCTAAGCAGTGACCTTTTTTACAGACTTCAAAAAAGGGGGAGATTATTTGACGTGGGCGCCAAGGATAAATTTAAGAAGAGAATCTGAGAAGAATCTACTGACTATGTCCCGAGATCTATTTTCCGGGAAAAATACATAAATGGTTCTCCCGAGAAAATCATAGCACTATAAATTCGCTACAAGAACAATGATAACTCACAGTTCTATGATAACTAAAACAGTTAGTGTTTTAGCGATTTCCCCCCAAGTATAGCAATGATCATGCCTAGAGAGCGGCCATGCTTCGATTACGTATAAAACTTCGACAGCGTGATTCAGGATCGTGTGGCGCCATCTCTTGACAAGTGGCGGAAGTCATCAACGTATTTCCATTATTTTGAGACGAATTCGTTCAGACTGATCTGAACGAAGTCAGTGTGTAGTGTGTTTGGGGAAAGGTGACGCGAGGTCCCGACAGCGCCCAGCGCAAACAGTGCTTTGAGCTCGATATTGCTAGCCTGTCCTGAGCTCTTTGTGTTTTGGGCTAGCTTTGACCATGCTTTGACTTACACTCACTTTAGCAAGAGTAGATATATCATGACTGTTATTTGACGGGACTTTCACTGAAAGATAGATGTGATAAGAAGTATCTTAGGATACTTTTATTTTAGAATTCCGCGCAGACGAAGTTGCGGGCACAATTAGTCATTCTAAAATATCCTCCCATCACAATATTATGCTTTTGACATTCCATTAATGAACTAAGCCACTATATTGGCACTCCAATATTCATGTCAAACACCTAAACTTGCTGCATCTCTGAGGAATTTCGAACTATTAGCTGATTGGGTTTATAAAGTTATGATATCTAAAATTAGTTGATATTCTGTTAAGACAATACTTTATAACAGACGGCTAAGAAAATTTGATGTTATTACCCTCGAAAATTGGTTAGGTAAGTATATGCGCTGTAACATGATCACATTAAATATAAATTAAGTATAAAATACAACTATTATTATTATTATTATAACTCTTTATTGCGCACACACACAGAAAGAAACATACAACATAAAACATAAAAGATAGAAACAAACATAAAAGATAATCAGTAAAAACAAAAATAGGACAATGCACAAATGGCGGCCTTATCGCTAAGAGCGATCTCTTCCAGGCAACCAAGTGGTAAGGAGTTGAAGAGTAGAGAGAAAAGTGAGAAAAAGGTAGGGTAATACTTTGTGATAATAAAACCCGACTACTTAAAATCACAGTCTAAAAAGCATTAAAAAAGAAAATATTTTCATCTGAACAACACGGTCACATAACACATAACACTCCTTTTTGCTACGCCGTCGTCGGGATTATGAGACCACCTTTGAGACCTTTGTAGGGTACAAATTGTAGGTAGAACGATATCTTTCAGACAAATCATGGGATATGGACAAAGAAAATGCGTAAGTTGGCTAACCTAAACAAACTAAAAATTTGCATTATTCTAACTTACTCGTAAACATACCCATTGGCCCACTTTCCATAGACACGATCTATAAATATTATTATCTGAACATCCCACATGCTGTTCCAGAGAAAAAATAAGAAAACATTCAAAGAAGGAAATGCGTGTAATAGACTATCCAGTTCAAGGGCGTCCTTCGAGAATGCCGAAGCTTTTGTGCACTTTTGGCAGCAATAACAATGGCTAGCTTATCGCTAAATTTCATTTCTCTGTTTATGAGTAGTCATTGTTAGGCTTTATCGTAATATTTTGAGCTGGATTCGCCCGCAGTCGGACGTTGGCACCGTGATGTTAATTTTTTAAGCCCAAGTCTTAGGCAATCAAAAATCTTAAGCCCTAACATCGCTGTACCAAGTGCAAGAAAGAAAACATTTATATACCGTACACGAATATGGGTTAGTTTAATGTTTTACCCGGCATTTTAGTTAATACATTCACCTTTTTGGGTGAATGTTACACACTTTACAAATTACACTATAAAAATAACTTATAGTTTTAAACCTTCCTGAAGGAATGAGCAATCATTAAGAGTATTTGTGTCCGATGACAATCTTCTTTTTAATAGGAACACAAAAATACTGATTTCATGTCGATTTCCAAAAACAACAGTCTTATTCATTTTCTAGTCTAACTATACAAGCTAGGTATAACTATAAATTTTACTTTGAAAATTCCTGGATAGGTACCTATACCTATTCCATAAACAGCGCTAGCTAATAGGCATCGAATTTGATATTATCTAATGGCTGTTCTCTAGTGCATTGTTTGTTAGCTGACGGTAGTAGGATAACAAGGCTAACATTGCTAACACAGCACTCGATATCGTTAACCCTGACAGAAAATGTAAAATGGAATTATTTGTAGTTAAATACTCGTAGGTAATTCTTTAACATTTTGTGTTGTATTGCTAAAGATTGTAGCATATTACGTCATACGCGTTATACTTAGACAGACCAATCAGAAGCCTTATCCTCAAACGCGCTATCAAAGTTCTATAGAATCAGAGAATATTTAATACAAATAGAAAATATTTAATACAAATATTAATTCGCAAGGTGTAAAAAGTTGGGGCAAGTTAAATAGGTTTTAACGTTGAGATTTACACCTCAATGAGCGGGTCTAAGAAATATGACCTGATAAGCTTTGTCCCGATTCATAAAGGGCAGGACCCACCCTTCATGAATGGGGGTTGGGTTGTTTGCACCGCCTACGCCACGCATTAAAGCCTTTTAAACGGTTGAAACGGAGGGGTAATATAAAGACGGAGATAAACGGCAATATTTCACTTTTATTTAGTTATTTGCATATTTAAATCACTATAATACTTTCATTTATCTTTGACTTAGTCAAGTTCATACAATATTGGTCAGAGGTTTCGCACAGTTCGATACACATCACAGAATGACCGCCGGAGTTTTTGAAAATATACTCGTATATAGCTTGTTGGTTTTTTTTGCGCCCAGAAAAAATGAAAAGGGCTACCCTCCGTGGAACGGGCTGGAGGGAGGTGGTGAATGCTCATGCATACATTCACAGCCGGCTGTGTTGGTTATGTGGGACTCACGTAGGACCTAGGTGCTTACCCACTAAACACCACCTGGGAGTCGGCTTTGGTCCTATTGACCTCCAAGCCCTCATCGGAAGCGGCCTCTCTTAGGAGGGACCGCTGGAGGAAACACTCAGGGTATTTATACTCTTCCGATCAAACCAATGGAAGTGACGTCACGGCTCTGGCTCGGCTGACAATTAGTCGCGGAAATAGTCGTGCCATGGCCTGGCATGCTTGGCCTCGTAGCTTGGCTTTTCGGGTGGCGAGGCGTTACACGGTATTCAAATTTACCTACTTCTATAATATATTTAAAGTAGGTATTTTTAAAGAAAGTAAAAAAAAATTAAGAAGTGTAAGTGATATTTGGTAAAGTTAGCTAAATGAGGATAGAGATAGCGTAAGGATACATTGTGCCTTTAATTATTTATTTAGAACAAATTCTTACTGTAAACATTACAGATTATACTAAAATCCTAAGCGTTTTCAACGTTTGTACATACGTAGGTACATATCTTTAAACGCTTCTTCAAGAAAAGCAGGTGTTGAATGAAAAAAGTCTAGACTTTTATCCCGTCGGAATATATTATATTACGTAAGGCTCTCACACCGTCTTTTAGAGTCTAATAGACGATGTGTTTTTGTATATTTTTTTTATAAATATCAAAAGTGCGGCCTGCCGAAGCTTCATTTTGCCACCTTTCGGCCCATGCCTGCCAAAGGTAAGTACGACCACTGTTTTAGACTACATAATATTATAACCCTTATATACCCTTGGAAAATTTGTATACGTGACGAAACTACTCACTTATACGAAGAACGTTTGCAGTGTCGATAGTTGGGTCGAACTTTACTTACGGTGAAGCTGCTAATTTACCTAGTGAGCTGTCGTTACTCCATTCTGCTTTGGGCTTAGTCATTTGTAAAGATTTGGATGAAATTTTGTAATTGATTAGATTAAGTTTGGCTTCATTATTTTATCTTAGTCAATTTTCCTTATGTCGTTGGTCGTGGGTGAAATGCACCAAGTACCAAGACGAATGCATAAATCTCCATTTTTCATTTAGTTTTTAAAATTAATACCTACCAGCAAAGAATTCATTTCTCCACTCAAAAGATAACAGCAACATAAGAATAAGTGCGCCATAAACCTATATTCAAGCATGAATCAACTTCTGATTTACGGGCTTGATTTTATTCACTTTACGACGAAATCAACTGAAAAATGTTTGAGGCATGAATTGCGCGAAACAAATCTGAATATTTATCGTAGACCTTTGCCCTTTGTAGATAGATAAATAGTTATGCACTTTATTGTTGTACAATCTAAATAAAATACAACACAGGGACAGGTGTTACTTTAGAGTACAAAGGGCGGTCTTATGGCTAAGAAGCGATCTCTTCCAGACAACCCCTTACAGACCTGGGAATGACTTCGTTTGCAAGCCATCAGTGGCCCGTGAGAAGGATTAAGGCTGCAGACAACTGCGCTGGCCTATTACGAGTTGCTGGACTTCACGTGCTCTAAAGAGCTTTATAAATGATTAGAAATCCGGATTAGAATCCCAGTAAAACACACCGATATCTGTAAATTAAGAGTGATTTACAAAATATAACGTTACTCGTTGTTATGGAAAACATCTAGAGGAAGCATGCAAGAAAGTCCTCTATAATGTTCAAAGGTTAAAGGCATGTGAAATCCATCTACCCGGACTGGACCAGCTTAATGGACTAAAGCCTAGATCCCTGTCATTGTGAAAGAAGACCCGACCCAGTAATGAGTCACTAATGGGTTGCAGACGAGACTACGAGAGTATAGGGGTAAAATAAAGATTTTTATTAGTCGTCCCTTTTAGTTGACTTCATATCAATATTGGAATAGCATTTTTACGAAACCATCTTTTTCCAAAACCGGGTAACCATTTAAGGACCTTTCTTCCCCGCCGTTTATCAATCATTCGATATCATTGGCAAAAAAAGATTCGTCATTACGTTACGACTATACGGTTTCCTCGATTTTTCTCAAACCAAATTCCTTAGAATATACATGACATAAGCAGGTTATAGAGTAACGTGTGTTAAACGCTCGGAGATTTTACTGCAAATTATGTTAGAGCAAGAGAGCTTACGCCGCCAGTTATTCTATAATAATCTATTATGATTTATACCTAATGTCTGTAAGGAAACTAAGTATTATTTTTAACACGGTATTTTCCATACTACATCGTGGTCGTCTCTTTAGTAGGTCCCTAAAAGTATTCTAGAGGCTTGTCAATAAACCATTAAAATTGCTTCTAATTATGATTTGAAAAGAACAAAATTTTTTGAGAGTTTTGTATATTCTCTGTTTTGCAAATCAGAAAATCGTTCACTTTTTAGTAGTTAAATCATTTTCATGACAGTTCATACGCGTACCTATAGTTCATACCTGCTAACACGTATTCTTATTCTAGGTTATGTATTCTCTAGGCCAGAGACCTTGTAACAGTCAATTCTTCAAATGTATAAAAGAATTTTCTTTCCCCGTATGCTCTTATTTATCTTGTATTCAGACTTCAGTGCTTTTGCTCTTCACATTATCTCTTCCATACATCGAACGTACAATAACAGTTCGTACAATAGATAGAAACAGAAACACCTTTGGTGTTTCTATATAGCTGTAACTAACGAGTATACAGGCCACCTGATGTTAAAATATATTCTCAAATAGAGAAAAACTTTTGAGGACTAAGATGTTCGCCTCAATAAAGTATCCCCGGCAATAATACGTGTACCTACTCGTAACTGCATAACCGAAACACATGACATGAAGAACATGCCGCGTTACGGCGAGTTAAGAGGCTGGCGGTAAGCTACCTACCCAGGCGAGTTATCATCCATATACTCGTACATATATCATACATATTCAGTTCTGTTCTGTTCCGTTCATTTCCGTTCCGTTCCGCTCCGTTCCGTTCTGTTCTGTTCTATTCTATTCCGTACAGTTTAATTGCCAGCTAGTATCTCAACTATTCTATATTGGAGCAGCGTGGTGGAGGATGCTCCCTCTCTTATAGATACTGGGTTCCAAAAAGAAATGCCAGCTATGCCATTTCTGCCGATTGTATGCCCTTCAGCGCAGTGTTTTCAATTCGGAAAAAATACGAAACTATAAAAAGTGCGGTTTTTTGTACGCAAATATTTTAGGAAGCCCTGGTGAAAAGAGAGCAAAGCCACTACTGACTGAGTACCCGTATATCGAGTTGATGAATTTCCAGGATGACCATACTAACGGTTTGAATGGAGTCTGTCCCGTCGCTTAAGCAGCCTTAACTAACTACCTTCTTCCTTAAGACTTTTTAGGATTTTCAGTAATGGGCAACTAAATTAAAAAAAACTTTTAATAATTCAGGTTGTACATTTTCGGTGTACCAAGATTCAAGCAAATTTGTTGAATGGTATTGCGTGAAAGAGTAACACACTTCCATCAGAACACACACTATCAAATTCAAATTTATAACCTATTGGTATCTCTACAATATTTAGATAGTATCTATTATTAGCTTACTTAATCGTTGACTTAACTGGTGAATCAATTGTTGACTCGACAGTTGTCTCAACATGTGGCTCGACTGTCGACTTAATGCTTGACTTGACTTGACCGTTGATTCAAAAATTGATTCGACTCAACAGTTTACTCGACTGTTGACTAAAAAACTGAATGGAATGTTGACTCCACCACCAGGATTGAACATTAAGACAGGAAATGCCTGGTATATAATTAGCCTGTCCATTGCGAGACTTGAGTCCCGTCGAACTTTTTTGTCTATATTTTGTCCTGTTTCTGTATAAGCAAAACTTGGTCTCCCTATTTATTAAGCAAACGCTTCTGTAGGCTCGTGTGAAATATAACTGTTGGTTAAAACGGTTTGCACTATTTTACATTCCAAATAGGCTCCCAACAGCTCTGTTATCTGTTGGAAACACACGGGTTTTTAGACGTAGGACGTTCCCGCTACTTTCTTTTATTCTCCTTTTTCTATTATTCTTTTACTCGGATAAAGACCCTACGGTAAAGTTTAGAAAATGATAAAAATAATTCACGAGATTTTACTAACAGAATAGGAGGTAAAATAAAAAAGCAGATAAATAGGTTATTTGCCAAACAAACGCAAACCGTTTCTGCTAGCTCATCAAAACATATGGGTTTATAGGTCTGCAATCTTCAAATTCATAATCAAAATAAATATTTCATTTAGGTTCCGATTCTATACTTGTAAATAAATATTTGAGACTCGTGTAATATAGAGAAAGTTATTTACTTACAGTTTTTTTATTTACTCCTATTTTCTACTTCGTGAATATATCTGATCCTTTCAGAAACTACATGGAGATTAATGTAAAATTGAAACTTTGCCTACTTTCCTTTGCTAAAGATTTGCTTTAAGATTGTAGCAAAAAAACAGAAGGTCCATTATTCCAGATTAATTGCCAATTTTATTGAAAGATCCAAATAAACTACTAGCAAGTGTTTAATTAATGAAATTCTACGGCATTCTTGACATGAACACAGACTGGGATCGGAAGGGATTATTTATTAGGGTTCCGTAACCAAAGGAGTGAACCCTATTACTACGCCAGTACCGTCCTATTGTCTTAATTGACATATTCAAAGAATGTGTGTAGGGCCGACCCCCACACCCATCTCGATAACACAAAGATTCTTAATATCGTGTAATACTTACCTTAGTATTAAAGAATTAAAGAAATTTCGCCGTCCTGTGAGTCACATATGATACATTCCCATTGTTTCACTTTTGTGGCCGCTTCTTGGACGGACAACATTTTAAAAAGCGTCACTTTAAGCGTAAATTTAAATTTAAAGTAACAAAACTAAAGACAAATTTGTATCCACAAAACATATTGTTCATCATTGCATACGAAATTCTAAATTTAAAAAGCACAAACCGTGTAAGCATTTAAAAGATCACTTGCCCAAACCTAAAATGTGTCGCTTGCATTCGGCTCGGAAAATGCACATCGGAAAAAACATTTTATAAATACCTATTAATAAAAACTGTTCTCTTGCAATACCTCATTCAATTGAAATCTGGCTTTGACATGTTTAATTTCTTATGCCTCAATTGCTTTTTCTCTTTGCTTCTCAGAATTAATCTTATTAAATAGCAAACAGTTTTATAAGTTCGAATCATGTGATGATAAGAATTCAGCTTTACAGAGGGTAACTGCCCCACTCAGAGACCTTTAATGGATAAAGAAAGTTCACTCTCAAGAGTCAGTTAATTGTTCATTATCTTAGTTAATTAAAGTTAATGATGGCAAACCCCTTACTTAAACTATCTAATGATAGATTTTCACGTAGTTTTGACGTTTCGTTTTGAGGTTAATAACCAATAGGTAAATAAGTAGGTACATTGTATAGAGAAAAAATAAACGTTAATTTTATTTTAATCAACATGAGCGAACTTTTTGAGTTTATCGAGTTGGTAGACTATGCTAGGAGACATAGATAAACCGGACCAATTGCTAGAATGTCGTAACTGCTGGATGTTCATAAAATCACTTTTTTTTGGTCGTTTAGTAAGTACAAAATGTAGATTTGACCGAAATCACGCAATATCTAAGCGACAATAAAACTCGTCGTAGAATTATGAGACCCAGACCAAACGACGCAGAAAAATCTGGCGGTTCGAATGGTATATATCTCATTTTACAGATTTATGTCGGTTAGTATGATTGCCTTTCGCGTCGATATGGAACACCAAATTCAAAATTTAAAGAACACAAAGCGTGTAAGCATCGCTTGCCAGAACCCAAACATATTGTGTCGCTTGCAGCACTCTACTCGGAAAATATACCTAGTGGAATATTTTATTGCACGCAGTGCCGGTTTTAAAACTATTCTCTTTGAATATTATTCTCATCGAATTCAGTTTCTGGCTTTGACAGGTTTAAATTCTTGTTTATGCCTCATACAACCTATAACATATTAACGATAATATAACCGACCAAAAGATGCTCTTACTGCCGCACAGAGAAATTCATTAAATTAGTCCTAAGTGGTAATTAACTAATTAACATCAAATCTGTTAATTGAGCGGTTGCAGTACGGAATTCAGTCATTATTTAATGGGTCATTTACTTAATGACAGATTTAAACATTCCTAGAGTGGTAGAGTGGAGCACTATGGCGCTCGCACTATCGATTGTGTGTCGATTAAATATGAATGTAGCCACATTAAAAATAAGAAAAATAAGACTTCCAAATATTAAATGTTTATTGGTCGAAAACTATTAATACTTGTATAATATCGTAAAAAAGTTCTTTTCCATAATTTTTACTTACTTTTTAAACCAAATCACCCATATGGAAGGCCACTAAAAAAATAAAGCGATTATGATTTTGTAGTATGGCATCATTGTTGCCTACCGTCAAAGTCACATCATTTTTATTCTGCTAAAAGTTTAATGTTTATTATTGTGTCGTTTTGAATAGTGAATTGTATCATAAATATAATGGTAAGTACACAAATGCAATTATCATTGACGGGTTTAAAAAAGCTATTATTCGTAAATCCTATGTTGTTTCTATTTTTATCTAGGATGACCTACAAAAAATACCACGCAAACGAGTTGCGAATTTTACCGCTGACGAAAAGGCTCTATTGACACAATTGATTAAAAAGTATCCACTTGTAGAGTCCAAGTTAACTGATTGGAAGTCTGTGGCCAAGAAAAAGACTGCATGGGAACAAATTACCCAGCAATTCAACTGTAATGCCAATGTTCATAAGGTATGTACTTTTTACTTGGTGGTATTTGTGTAATGTTATTCACTGTTAATATATCTACAATATAAAATATTATGGTTTTTATTCTAGCGTGATACAATCACTTTAAAAAGAGCACGGGATAACATGAAGGCTTTTACGCGTAAAGCTCGTGCTACAGAAAGGGGCCACTATATAAGAACTGGAGGTGGCCCATCAGCACCTCTGCCATCAACAGAGCAAGGAGCCATAATGAACATGGTAGAAGAGGTAATTTTGGCTTACAGATTGGGTACAACTGATGGTTTTACTGCTGTACTCAGAGACATTCATTAAATTACTCCTAAGTGGTAATTAACTAATTAACATTAAATCTGTTAATGAGCGGAAGCAGTTCCTAAGGCAGTCAGAGTCATGATTTAATGGGTCATTACTTAATGACAGATTTTAACATTCATAGAGTGGAGCACTATGACGCTCGCACTATTGATTGTGTGTTGATTAAATATGAATGTAGCCACATTAAAAATAAGAAAAATAATTTTTACTAACTTTTTAAGCCAAATCACCCATTTGGAAGGCCACTAAAAAAATAAAGCGATTATGATTTTGTAGTATGGCATCATTGTTGCCTACTGTCAAAGTCACATCATTTTTATTCTGCTAAAAGTTTAATGTTTATTATTGTGTCGTTTTGAATAGTGAATTGTGTCATAAATATAATGGTAAATACATTAACAAATGCAATTATCATTGACGGGTTTAAAAAAGCTATTATTTGTAAATCCTATGTTGTTTCTATTTTTATCTAGGATGACCTACAAAAAATACCACGCAAACGAGTTGTGAATTTTACCGCTGACGAAAAGGCTCTATTGGCACAATTGATTAAAAAGTATCCACTTGTAGAGACCAAGTTAACTGATCACAAGTCAGTTGCCAAGAAAAAGACTGCATGGGAACAAATTACGCAGCAATTCAACTGTAATGCCAATGTTCATAAGGTATGTACTTTTTACTTGGTGGTATTTGACTAATGTTATTCACTGTTAATATATCTACAATATAAATTATGGTTTTTATTCTAGCGTGATACAATCACTTTAAAAAGAGCATGGGATAACATGAAGGCTTTTACGCGTAGAGCTCGTGCTACAGAAAGGGGCCACTATATAAAAACTGAAGGTGGCCCATCAGCACCTCTGCCATCAACAGAGCATGGAGCCATAATGAACATGGTAGAAGAGGTAATTTTGGCTTACAGATTGGGTACAACTGATGGTTTTATTGCCGCACTCAGAGTCATTCATTAAATTAGTCCTTAGTGGTAATTAACTAATAGGGTGTTAAGGCATATGTCAAAAAGCTTTTTATATGAATTCGTAAGTCATAAAAACCCATAAAAAATTGGAAGAAAAAATTTTGCAATCAAATATATTATGTAAAAAAAGACTTTTCAATTTAAATTTCAAAAATCCCCGCAAAAACACCGTCTCGGCCGTCTCGGCGCTGCCGTCATGCTTGTGACGTTACTTGCAGTGTAAACACTACATCTCAGTAAAGGAAGAAAGTTATACTCCATTGTTTATTTACACTGCTAATGACGTTACGCCGATAGCTTTCATGGCGTATAGCATTTTTTACATTTAAAAAACAGATAAACAAACCTGAATTTTAAAATTGAAATAATAAATGTATAGGTACTACATTTTTTAGAACAGAAATCACCATTTTTCACTTGCTTTTAACAAAATCTATCAATATTACATAATTTTGCATTTTTCCTTGCATGGTGTGAAATACCCTATTAAAATTAAATCTGTTAATGAGCAGTGGCAGTATCTAAGGCAGTCAGAGTCATTATTTAATGGGTCATTATTTAATGGGTCATTATTTAATGACAGATTTAAACATTCATAGAGTGGAGCACTATGACGCTCGACTATTGATTGTGTGTTGATTAAATATAAAAGTAACCACATTAAAAATAAGAAAAATAAGACTTCCAAATATTAAATGTTTATAGGTCGAAAGCTATTAATACTTGTATAATATCGTAAAGAAGTTCTTTTCCATAATTTTTACTAACTTTTTAAGCCAAATCACCCATTTGGAAGGCCACAAAAAAGATAAAGCGATTATGATTTTGAAGTATGGCATCATTGTTGCCGACTATCAAAGTCACATCATTTTGTTTGCATTCGTTAATTCTGCTTAAAGTATATTATTGTGTCGTTTTTGAATAGTAAACTGTATCATAAATATAATGGTCAGTACATTAACAAATGCAATTATCATTGACGCATTTAAAAAAGCTATTATTCGTAAATCCTATGTTGTTTCTATTTCTATCTAGGGTGAATTACAAAAAATACCACGCAAACGAGTTGCGAATTTTACCGCTGACGAAAAGGCTCTATTGGCACAATTGATTAAAAAGTATCCACTTGTAGAGTCCAAGTTAACAGATTGGAAGTCAGTGGCCAAGAAAAAGACTGCATGGGAACAAATTACGCAGCAATTCAACTGTAATGCCAATGTTCATAAGGTATGTACTTTTTACTTGGTGGTATTTGTCTAATGTTATTCACTGTTAATATATCTACAATATAAATTATGGTTTTTATTCTAGCGTGATACAATCACTTTAAAAAGAGCATGGGATAACATGAAGGCTTTTACGCGTAAAGCTCGTGCTACAGAAAGGGGCCACTATATAAGAACTGGAGGTGGCCCACCAGCACCTCTGCCATCAACAGAGCAAGGAGCCATAATGAACATGGTAAAAGAGGTAATTTTGGCTTACAGATTGGGTACAACTAATGGTTTTACTGCCGCACTCAGAGACATTCATTAAATTAGTCCTAAGTGGTAATTACTTCCAAAAATTAAATATAATGACTCTTCCCTCTTTGTACATTTACGAAAAAGTCATGATGGTGAGAAGTAACATAGAGAAATATGACACCCTCAAAACAAAAAGACATAATAATAAATTGTGTGCAATACCCTCCAAAACAAAACAATACAGTAACAGCATGTTTTGTATGGGGCCAAAAATATACAATAACTTGCCTAACTCACTAAAAAGTAATAATAATACATTTAATTTTAAACGAAAATTAAAAAATTTTCTAACAGAAAAAGCATACTATTCGGTTGCAGAATTCATTAACGAAAAGAAATATTTTTTTTTAGTGTAAAATTAAAAGAAATCCTTTGAGCCCCACAACAATAATTTTATTAAAATGAATGTGGAAATGCGCGTCTAAATAAATAAAGTAGAACTAAAACTGTGCTGAGAGTTTTTTCCTCCGGCTTTTTCTCTCTTTACCCAGCGGTGGGTGGCACATAGGCAGCCGATGAGTTCGATTAGGTAAAATCATAACTAAATAAAATGAAAATAATTAATATACTTGGCTAAGTTGACAAATAAATTGTGCAAAACATGTCAAATAAATTGTGTATTAGTAATCAGTTTTAATATTTTATAAGTTATTTGTATTACTAACATTAGTTTTATTTTTTAATTTGCATACCTAAAAAGGTGAATATGGATTGATCAAAATGCCCTGTAAAACCAATAACTAACCCATATTCGTACAAATAAATGATTTTGATTTTAACTAATTAACATTAAATCTTTTAGTGAGCGGTGGCAGTATGGCAGTCAGAGTCAGGATTTAATGGGTCATTACTTAATGACAGATTTAAATATTCGTTGAGTGGAGCACTATGACGCTCGCACTATCGATTGTGTATCGATTAAATATGAATATAGCCACATTAAAAATAACAAAAATAAGACTTCCAAATATTAAATGTTTATAGGTCGAAAACTATCAATACTTGTATAATATTGTAAAGAAGTTCTTTTCCATAGCCTTTACTAACTTTTTAAGCCAAATCACCCATTTGGAAGGCTACAAAAAAGATAAAGCGATTATGATTTTGTAGTGTGGCATCATTGTTGCCTACTGTCAAAGTCACATCATTTTGTTTGCATTCGTTAATTCTGCTAAAAGTTTATTATTGTGTCGTTTTTGAATAGTAAATTGTATCATAAATATAATGGTCAGTACATTAACAAATGGAATTATCATTGACGGATTTTAAAATGCTATTATTCGTAAATCCTATGTTGTTTCTATTTCTATCTAGGATGACCAACAAAAAATACCACGCAAACGAGTTGCGAATTTTACCGCTGACGAAAAGGCTCTATTGGCACAATTGATTAAAAAGTATCCACTTGTAGAGACCAAGTTAACTGATCACAAGTCAGTTGCCAAGAAAAAGACTGCATGGGAACAAATTACCCAGCAATTCAACTGTAATGCCAATGTTCATAAGGTATGTACTTTTTACTTGGTGGTATTTGTCTAATGTTATTCACTGTTAATATATCTACAATATAAATTATGGTTTTTATTCTAGCGTGATACAATCACTTTAAAAAGAGCATGGGATAACATGAAGGCTTTTACACGTAAAGCTCGTGCTACAGAAAGGGGCCACTATATAAGAACTGGAGGTAGCCCATCAGCACCTCTGCCATCAACAGAGCAAGGAGCCATAATGAACATGGTAGAAGAGGTAATTTTGGCTTACAGATTGGGTACAACTGATGGTTTTACTGCTGTACTCAGAGACATTCATTAAATTACTCCTAAGTGGTAATTAACTAATTAACATTAAATCTGTTAATGAGCGGTGGCAGTATGGCAGGCAGAGTCATGATTTAATGGGGCATTACTTAATGACAGATTTATACATTCGTAGAGTGGAGCACTATGACGCTCGCACTATCGATTGTGTATCGATTAAATATGAATGTAGCCACATTAAAAACAAGAAAAATAAGACTTCCAAATATTAAATATTTATAGGTCGAAAACTATTAATATTTGTATAATATTGTAAAAAAAGTTATTTTCCGTAATTTTTAGAGGTGTAAAAGTAATGAAAAAAAGCGAACCTGTATGTATTTGTTACTTTTACAATTTAGTACCCGTTACTATCGTATCGTTACGTTACTCGTTACTTATGTTATGATACGTCATTAAAAACATACGCTACTTATTTAGCTGCGTAAGGTGCATTTTTTTACTTTACCGTATTTTTTCGAACCAGACTCGCGTATAAGTTAATAATAAAGTTTTATTTAATAGGTAAAGGTTGGAACTACAAGAAAACTGTAGACTAAATCTATTGAATTTGAAATAGATTTACTATTTTCAATTTTGATAATTTTAACTAAAAATTTTAATAATTTAAATACTTATTAATAATTAAAATTAAAATGCGTAAAACTCACAATCAGGAAACTTTTTAAACATAATTATGCATCAACGGTACTTGTGCGAACTAAAACAGTTACAGTGCAATATACGAAAATACGAAAGATGCGAATAACGAAATGCATACCCATTTGGAAGGCCGCTAAAAAATAAAGCGATTATGATTTTGTAGTATGGCATCATTGTTGCCTACTGTCAAAGTCACATCATTTTGTTTGCATTCGTTAATTCTGCTTAAAGTTTATTATTGTGTCGTTTTTGAATAGTAAATTGTATCATAAATATCAGTCAGTACATTAACAAATGCAATTATCATTGACGGATTTAAAAAAGCTATTATTCGTAAATCCTATGTTGTTTCTATTTCTATCTAGGATGAACTACAAAAAATACCACGCAAACGAGTTGCGAATTTTACCGCTGACGAAAAGGCTCTATTGGCACAATTGATTAAAAAGTATCCACTTGTAGAGACCAAGTTAACTGATCACAAGTCAGTTGCCAAGAAAAAGACTGCATGGGAACAAATTACGCAGCAATTCAACTGTAATGCCAATGTTCATAAGGTATGTACTTTTTACTTGGTGGTATTTGACTAATGTTATTAACTGTTAATATATCTACAATATAAATTATGGTTTTTATTCTAGCGTGATACAATCACTTTAAAAAGAGCATGGGATAACATGAAGGCTTTTTCGCGTAAAGCTCGTGCTACAGAAAGGGGCCACTATGTAAGAATTGGAGGTGGCCCATCGGCACCTCTGCCATCAACAGAGCAAGGAGCCGTAATGAATATGGTAAAAGAGGTAATTTTGGCTTACAGATTGGGTACAACTGATGGTTTTACTGCCGCACTCAGAGACATTCATTAAATTAGTCCTAAGTGGTAATTAACTAATTAACTTTTTAAGCGAAATCCCCCATTTGGAAGGCCACTAAAAAAATAAAGCGATTATGATTTTGTAGTATGGCATCATTGTTGCCTACTGTCAAATTCACATCATTTTATTTGCATTCGTTAATTCTGCTAAAAGTTTATTATTTTGTCGTTTTTGAATAGTAAATTGTATCATAAATATAATGGTCAGTACATTAACAAATGCATTGACGGATTTGAAAAAGCTATTATTCGTAAATCCTATGTTGTTTCTATTTCTATCTAGGATGACCAACAAAAAATACCACGCAAACGAGTTGCGAATTTTACCGCTGACGAAAAGGCTCTATTGGCACAATTGATTAAAAAGTATCCACTTGTAGAGACCAAGTTAACTGATCACAAGTCAGTGGCCAAGAAAAAGACTGCATGGGAACAAATTACCCAACAATTCAACTGTAATGCCAATGTTCATAAGGTATGTACTTTTTACTTGGTGGTATTTGTCTAATGTTATTCACTGTTAATATATCTACAATATAAATTATGGTTTTTATTCTAGCGTGATACAATCACTTTAAAAAGAGCATGGGATAACATGAAGGCTTTTACACGTAAAGCTCGTGCTACAGAAAGGGGCCACTATATAAGAACTGGAGGTGGCCCATCAGCACCTCTGCCATCAACAGAGCAAGGAGCCATAATGAACATGGTAGAAGAGGTAATTTTGGCTTACAGATTGGGTACAATTGATGGTTCTACTGCCGCACTCAGAGACATTCATTAAATTACTCCTAAGTGGTAATTAACTAATTAACATTAAATCTGTTAATGAGCGGTGGCAGTATGGCAGGCAGAGTCATGATTTAATGGGGCATTACTTAATGACAGATTTATACATTCGTAGAGTGGAGCACTATGACGCTCGCACTATCGATTGTGTATCGATTAAATATGAATGTAGCCACATTAAAAATAAGAGAAATAAGACTTCCAAATATTAAATGTTTATAGGTCGAAAACTATTAATACTTGTATAATATTGTAAAGAAGTTCTTTTCCATAATTTTTAGAGGTGTAAAAGTAACGAAAAAAAGCGAACCTGTATGTATTTGTTACTTTTAAAATTTAGTACCCGTTACGATCGTATCGTTACGTTACTCGTTACTTATGTTATGATACGTCATTAAAAAACATACGCTACTTATTTAGCTGCGTAAGGTGCATTTTTTTACTTTACCGTATTTTAAACTAGACTCGCGTATAAGTTAATAATAAAGTTTTATTTAATAGGTAAAGGTTAGAACTACAAGTTAACTGTAGACGAAATCTACTGAATTTGAAATAGATTTACTATTTTCAATTTTGAAAATTTTAACTTAAAAAATTTAAAATTTAAATACTAAACTTATTAATAATTAAAATTAAAATACGTAAAACTCACAATCAGGAAATTTTTTCAACATAATTATGCATCAACGGTACTTGTGCGAACTAAAACAGTTATAAAAAATACAGTACAGTACAATATACGAAAATACGAAAAATGCGAATAACGAAATGCATTGGAAGGCCACTAATAAAATAAAGCGATTATGATTTTGTAGTATGGCATCATTGTTGCCTACTGTCAAAGTCACATCACATCATTTTGTTTCGTTTGCAGTGTTGCCGTTTTAGCATTTTTAATGCTAAATTTGGCATATTTTCTCCTTGTTTAGCATGCAAATTTCAAACTTAGCATATTGCGTGATTTTGAGCATATTATTATTTTGATTAGAATCCAGAAAGCCAAATGTTTATTCACATAAAATATTAGTACCTAATACATTCTTTAACATGCGCAAACGCAAACATGATATCTTTTGAATCGTCTATGGCAACATTTCATGGGTAAGTCCCTTGACTTCCCAACGCCGCCATACTTTGGGCCAGCCACACTGTTTAAAACAAGGCCTCCACATCGGTCTCCACCGGCGGTTTGCAACAGTGTAAACGCTTGTTTGCAACAAAAATTCGTTTGACCTTCAACAACCTCTGTGGACGGTCGCGGCCCACCAACCGCTTGTGGATGCCGCCGTTGTAAACACGATTTCCACAGTGTAAACGCTTGTTGTAAACCGCGCTAGGGCAGTTCGAAGCGGCAACCGTTGCGTGCGCACGTGTCGTTCTATGTATGCAAAATGACGTCTCGTGAAAAAGAAATTATATTATTATTAAATTATAATTATTGCGGTGATAGCCCAGTGGCTTAGAATTTGACCTCGAATCGAGGGGTCCGGGTTCGAATCCCAGTGGCATGCACCAATGACTGTAAAAAAGTTATGTGCGCTTTATATAATTAAATATCATCTGCTGTTATGGTGAAGGAAAACATCGTGAGGAAACCTGCATGCCTGAGAGTTCACAAAAAAAATCTCAAAGGTATGTGAAGTCCACCAACCCGCAGTAGGCCAGCGTGGTGGACTAAGGCCTACATCCCTCTCATTGCGAGAAGGAGACCCGACCCTGTAGTGGGTCATTAACGGGTTACTGGCAAAATCATAATTATTAAATTATTATGATTATTAATTAATTATTATTTCATCCATATTTTTTTTTCTTTTTTCTTTTCACCGGCTGAAATGATTGTTAATGCCACACCAACTTTTTGGAAGTTTAGATGGCTTAAGCCATATTGCATTAGCGTGCTTCCAACCAGAGAGTCGACAATACACTGAGGTGGGGGCTTTGTTGTAAACAAGTGTGGCCGCAAACACCAACCGTGGGCTCCACAAGCCTTCCACCAAGGTGACCTCTGTTGGACGCTTGTTTAAAACAGTGTGGCGCAGGTGTTACGCTTACTGTCGCTTACGTCCATTCTGCCACAAGTTCACAACTCATAAGTTATTCCCATTTCACTTAGAGATAATGTAAGTAAGTGCGCATACGGACATACGTTTCATGTGTATCTACAAGTACTTTTGGTGAATAACTCTTCTGAAAATCATGCCCCCTAAATACGCACAACATTATCGTGAAGAATGAGAAGCTGAGGAATAGGATGTCGTTAACCACACTCAACTCAATTCTGCATATCAGATATGGACTCCGAAGATAAGGAAAGTTTTGCCACAATTATAATATTCCTGAAGAAATTCTAAAACTAATTGGCGGTATTAAGCAATCGCACGAGACGGCAGCGATTGCTGAAGGTGGTCCAAAAACTTCACAACACGAACAAGTCGAGGCCATGGACCTGGAGAATCTAATCTTCTTCGATCTTTAAGATTAAAGTCTAAGTTTAGGTCAACTCTTTTTTTGTGTATTTAAAAATTATTTTATATCAATTCATACTTTTAATAAAACTGGCATTTTATTTAGCACTTTAAAAAAGGTACTTGGCATTTTTTTAGCATTTTTCCGGCTTTCAGTTAGCATATTTCACAATCATAAAACGGCAACACTGTTCGTTTGCATTCGTTATATCGTTACGTTAATTTATTCTGCTAAAAGTTTATTATTGTGTCGTTTTTGAATAGTAAATTGTATCATAAATATAATGGTCAGTACATTAACAAATGCATTGACGGACTTGAAAAAGCTATTATTCGTAAATCCTATGCTGTTTTTATTTCTATCTAGGATGACCAACAAAAAATACCACGCAAACGAGTTGCGAATTTTACCGCTGACGAAAAGGCTCTATTGGCACAATTGATTAAAAAGTATCCACTTGTAGAGACCAAGTTAACTGATCACAAGTCAGTTGCCAAGAAAAAGACTGCATGGGAACAAATTACCCAGCAATTCAACTGTAATGCCAATGTTCATAAGGTATGTACTTTTTACTTGGTGGTATTTGTCTAATGTTATTCACTGTTAATATATCTACAATATAAATTATGGTTTTTATTCTAGCGTGATACAATCACTTTAAAAAGAGCACGGGATAACATGAAGGCTTTTACACGTAAAGCTCGTGCTACAGAAAGGGGCCACTATATAAGAACTGGAGGTGGCCCATCAGCACCTCTGCCATCAACAGAGCAAGGAGCCATAATGAACATGGTAGAAGAGGTAATTTTGGCTTACAAATTGGGTATAACTGACGGTTTTAGACCAGCATTAAGTAACACTCAAAAATTGACTGTTGCATAGTGAGAATGAACTTCAGCCCGACCTAGAACCATCAGCTGTACCGTACTTACTGTTTCACTGTGTATTATGGTAATAATAATCAAGTACACACTTTTTTATTTGTAGGCTGCACCTACCACGCTTTGTGAAATTAAAAACACATTTGACAGTGATGGTGCAATTTTGAGCAGTATTCAAAATGAAGAACCGGATTTAATAATTGAAACCATTGGTAGGCATTTTTGTTATTGATGCCTAACCATCGATCAACAACAACAACATCAACTGTGTGATTTTTATTATGAATCATTCCTGCTGGTTAGAAATGTTCATGAGAAGTAATTTTTTTCTTCAATTATTTTCAATATATCTTCACTTTATTTCTAGATATTCTTCAGAGGACAGAGGAAGATGAAAAGGCTGAAAAGGTCACAGAAAAAACAATTCTTGAAGATGAAACACCACACTTAAATGCAGCTGGTATGTATATAATGATCATGTATTGATTACTATCAATAGATATTTAATTTGACCAAGCAATAATTTGAGAAACCATAATTATAACATAGATAATATGAATCATGGTTATGGAGAACTCCCTTTTAGTTACAATTGTTTTTTTTTTTAACGTAGATCAGAACATATCAAGAATTAATGAAGTGAAAGTGACTGCCAGTCGTCGAACAAATGATTATATAACAAGAGAAGTCATCATGCGCCTGAAACTATTAGAAACTAAAAGGAAAATGGAAATGCAAATTCTGAAAACCAGGGTAACTTTGCCTTTCATCTACACTAATATTATAAAGAGTGTGTGTATGTGTGTGTGTATGTTTGTAATAAATAAACTCAAAAATTGGCAGAGCAAAGCCTGCCGGGTTAGCTAGTATATGATAAATTCTATTGTTATGTAACCTGCTATGATTTTATTAGTGATATTAATTTTTTAATTTCTTTACAGTTGGAAACCGAACAAATTATTAAGGAGGCTGCCCTAATCAACTTGGAAAAAGAAAAATTAAAGTTAGAAAGAATAAAAAAAAATTAAAATTATATTAGAATTTTTATTTAAAATTTTATGAAAAGAACCGCTCTACCAAAGCTTGCCGCATTAAAAACCATTGCTATTGGGGTTATCTGCAATTTCATGATCATCAACAATGTCTGACATACTTTCATCATTATCCCAGTTAGGAGGAATTAGGTCATCTAACAACAATGATAAGTTATGAAGTGTTGCACAGGCACAAATCACAGCTACTGTCTCAATCTTTATATTCATACCCAATTGTAAATATGGGAATCTCCTTTTCCAAATTCCAAAGCATATTTCGACGGTATTTCTAGTCTTGATTTGACTTTTATTATATCGCTCTTGAGGTGGTGAATTTGGTGATAAAAATGGTATCAGTAGAACATTGCTAACTGCACAGCCACTGTCCCCTAAAATTATCCCCTTTATTTCTCCATTCAATAGCTTTTGCTTTATAGCACTGCTATTACAAATAAAGCTATCATGTGTGCTGCCAGGCCAACGAGCAACTAAATCAAAAAATTCCAAATTTGGTCCAGTGACAGCCTGGACCAAATTTGGAATTTCACGGATTTATCATACATAATCGTTATCGTTATGAGTGTCTATTTTTTGGAATACATTGATGCGCGGAATTATCAGACGCGCTGTAATATGCAACTCTCCCCTATATACACACTTGGTTACTGACCTGAAAACTCCTGTAGCAAAATACTGTAATGTTATCAGAACCATTATCTCAGGGGCAAATGGTAATCCTCTCTTCGTAGGATTTTTTAGTTCGTTTTCCTATAATGGAATAATAAATTTTTTTACAGCTGTAGGGGTAAAAGTATACCGTGCCTGGAATTCCTGGACAGAGTATTTGGAGAAAGGATCAGAATGATCTCGCAAATAGCGTCTTGGTCCGGTTTCTCTATGTCTCCTAGCATAGTCTACAAACTCGTCAACTCGATAAACTCCATAAGTTCGCTCATGTTGATTAAAATAAGTGTAGGCTACGGGTTGATTTCGTAGTGAAAAACTATTGTCTGTTAAAATGTATAATTGAAACGATAAAACACTAAAAACTATGGAAAAACAGGCAAAATTAACTATTAAAACTACGTGAAAAACTGATGAAAATTTGGGACATAAAAGCGCGCGGTCTCGGAAAATGGCTACAAAGTTAATTGAATCTGATCTTCTGATTTTTCGCGGGCTCGCGACTTTCGCGCGCATTCATTCCTTTTTTTAATAAAATACTTATGTCGAATGCGCGCGCTTTCATTCAGCCAGTGTCCTTTACTTAAAATAATAAAACTTTAAACATATTACTAAATTTAAATTCATCGCACTAAAAAAAAGAAATACATATTTTAGAAATTATTTTATATATAACTAATTGCGTCGCGAACAATAAGATTAGTGTTTATTTTCTCTATGTACTTATTTACCTACTATTGGTATCAAAATGAAACAATGAAATGATGGAAAATAAAATGTCAAAACTACGTCAAAATCTATCATTAAATAGTTGTAAGGGGTTTGCCATCATTAACTTTAATTGTCATTAAACTAAGATAATGAACAATTATCTGACTCTGAGAGTGAACTTTCTTAAATCTTTACTAAGGAACGGCTTAATTATCCATTAAAGGTCTTTGAGTGGGGCAGTTAGTGCATTAAGTTCTTTTTTGCTTTGTCTTGGGTTGCATTCTGAATCCGTGGCTTCTGATTGCCAAACGCATAAATCTGACGATCAACTTACGATAACAACGTAAGATAAAGGGATGTGCTCGTATCTGAACTATTTTCTGAACTACGTGATTGCAAAAAGGACATAAGAATTTCCTGAGGATGCTTACTGAGATTGATTTATCCGTAATACTTAATCTAAATAATGCTTCTCTCTCAGATCAGTTGAGATTGCTTAAACACAACAAATTTCAAACCACACATCTTAAACCTTTTGAAAATACTTACCTATTAAATGGTAGTAGATCCTTTAAATAAAGACTCAACTCGCGATCAAATCCCAAAGGAAAAGTTGCTGAGAGTCGTGAATTAAGTTAAAATTTCACTCATTAATTAACCATGCTTCCCTCCCACTTAATTATTAATTAACGAGAATCTCAGTTATCTCCGGTAAATTTGAGTCGTTTATTAGACCGATTAAATTAATTAGAATGTTTATTTAGTACCTACTCATTAAGGAGGCGCCGTTTAGCTTAACATTACGACTGAAATTTTGATTTAAAAATATTTTTAAAAATTACTTAATAATAAAATTATTTTATAAAGCGCACATCTCTTAAGAAATTTTTAGTGCCACTCGGATTCGACCCCGAAACCTACGAATAGGGGCCGAAATCTTAGCCCTTTGGCTATCATCGCTTCCTTCCTTCCTTCCATTCAGCCCTTGGACATGGGCCTCCCCTAGTCAACGCCACTCCACCCGTCCTGAACCCTCAGACTCTTACAGTTTCCCGCTGTCTCCTTCAGGTCGTCAGTCCTTGGTAGTAGGACGGCCTGTGCTCCTTTTGCCTAAACGCGAAAGAAATTCGAGGACCTTTCTTCCTCATCGGTTCTCAGTTCCGCGAACGATATCACCGCTTACAGACTAGAAACTCCTTACATCAGTTGGTACATAAGAAGGTCCATAAAATCACAGCACACAATAAATGTTATAAGGAAACAACAGCAGGAGGGCTCAACTTAATCACAGCGGACATATCTCGTCGGCCGAGGTCGCGATAAAATTTCCCTTAGCCAAACTTCTGTGTCATATTACATTTCCTTGGAGCCGAGCCAGCTTTTAAACTTTTGAAAGTTAGCTTGTGATATTCGATATTCAGATAATGGCTGGTGACGGGAGTTTTCATGAGGTAAAGTGATGTCCGGACTCATTTTACGTATTTTCAAAGTGAAAAATGGCTTCCCTATTGCTTTGGACATTTTGTATCAATCTCACGTGTAAGATTTAGGTGTCTAACGCCTTGTCCTAATTGGCTGGCATAACCAACCAACCAACCAATGCGACAGAATTTAAACACAGGGCTCTGCAACAAAATGTATGCTATGACGTTGTCGTACGATCATCTTTTCCGCGCAACATGGCAATAAGGACTCGAAGAAACATCATTGATATGAGATGATATGATATGAGAGAGAGCAATTGAGATTGGGACCCGGATTTCTAGAATTATACGTCAAACCTACCGAGACAAGTTCAAAGGCATCGTCCTAATTTAAATAGGCGCAAAAATTAAATCCGAAAAGGAACAGAACCCCTCAAACGCGAAGCCAAGTCCAGAATTGGCTAATATTGGTTATTTCGTCGCGCCAACAATCAGCACCAACAAGGCTACACTAGCAATTGCGCCAAACGTAATTGCATTTACGGACACAATTCACGTTCACAGCCGAAATAAATGTTCCAAATACAGGACTGAACGACGGAAACACAATGAATGAACTAAAACCTGCGATTTGAGACGATTTACCACAATTTCAGCCAAACGATCGTAGTTTAAACATTTAAATCCTGATGAAGACTCTTATTTCAAATTAAAAAGAAAACAAAAATTTAAGTGAAATAAAATTAGTTTGGGATACGAGTACCTTGAAGATTTTAAGAAACTCTACTTTCAGTAGGTTGTATAATAAGGCACATTCTCTGAGTAATATTAAAATTAAGCCGAAGACCGAGCTCAGTGCCCGGGCTGCACCTTTAGAGACACCTGTGGCCAGAATTATTTTAAAGTCATAATGCTTTCTGAAATTTTGAGGGTCACAATAACTTCTCGTTAGGACTCCATTTCCATATGAATCACGGCATAACGCACCAGTGTTTTAACCACAAGGCCAATTTAGGTTTCTTTTGCACGTAGGCAAGCATAGAATTAAGAACTCTTGTAAGTAATTGTCTCAATAACTACTATCCAACTTTCGTCCGTGCCCATTTTCAAGTTTCTTCCGCACCCAGGCAATAAGGAATTCTTAGAGGTTTCCCATCAAGTCCAAAAATTTATTTCTACTTTATTCAATATTTTTTTCCAAATTACCTTCTCTGTTGTGCCAACAATCAGATGCAACGAGGTTCTGGCAATTTGTGCCAACAAAAACTAAATGCATTGCGACTGCCCGTTTGCGACATTACAGAAATAACTGCCGTATTCTAGATACCCTGCTGAATGGCGCGAAACAATGCACGGATTGCATTTTATTCAGGAAGAGTAACGACTAGAATTTTAATTAACAGTACTTAATGACTCGTGTGGTGCAATGGTTGCTCAGTAGTTAGTAGTAGTAGCATACTGCAGTGGATTTGAGGCACATAAGATTATGTACCACACAAGAAACAGTAATTCATATTCGGTCGACACTCATACCTATCTTTTGAGTATAGTAGGTAATAGTGATTGGACCTTATTACTGACGAACTGGTTCGGGTAGAAGGACAATTATTTGACACAGCCGAATGTGTAAATGCAGAATCCCTGATTTGTAAAAAGCAAAATAAATGCGATTACTTTATTTTTATGTGATTGTACTAAGGAAACATCATAGTCTCGGGACCTCGCTGGTGGTACAGAAGTCAATTCAGGTAGTACCTACACCACAAACAAAACCAAAAAAGCGTTCTTCTAAATGCCTTATTTCTGTTTTTCTATATTCGTGTTTTTCTGAATTTTCCGATACATGCATGGTAAAAAGGCCTTCATCCGAAAAGGTCAGAGTAAAAACTCGTAAAAAAGTACTTTACAATTCTTCCATGGAATTATTACTGACGGAATCCGTTTATCAAGATTTCCCAGTTGGCATTTCCCGCCAAATTGTAACATAACAACTATTCTTCGAGGCCGAATGGTTATAAAACCTCATTCGGTTTTTTCATACGATATCTAGAATTTCATAAGAAGAAGTGACCCATGTGATGCGGAGACTATTTTTCACGGCAAGAAATTTATGAACCGGCAAATCTTCTTATCGGATTCCTAGGCAGACATGCGCTAAAAATAATGGCGGTTCGGGCATTTTAATGATATTTTATAGAGTCATTGTTCATCGTACGTGAAGGGGTCTAGCGTTTAGCCGAGTTATGCGAGAAAGATATCTTAGACCTAATAAGTGTTAGATATTTTCATCAAACACTGTTAGAGTTCTTGTCTAAGTAGATTGACCTAGCATTTCCGTATCGGTGGAAGAGCCGAGCGAATGAATAACCAGATGGTAAGAGGTCACCGTTGCCTATAAACACGAGCAACACCAGCGGAGCCAACAGTGCTTACGAGTATGTTCTGTGCTTATACGTGCCGTGCTGTATTTTACTTCTATCAAAATCATAATCAGTCTTTTATTCATTGACAGGTACGAGTTGTGTACCTACACTTAATGAACGTCATACATGATAGAATATTATCTTACATCTAACATCCGATTTCGGTGCCCCTCAGGCTATCGTAGACCAGGAGAAAAAAGCGGGCGGAAAAAAAGCTTATATGCCTGTCGTGGTAAACTACTTGGATGGTTATATCTATCTGATGATGTTCCAAGACGTGTCCGTCTACGGCGATCCGATGCAAGTGGTGGAGGTGGCTAGCGAAGCCGACTTTGTTTTACAAGTTTGGTTACATCAGTTACAACATAACTGCCCAGCTTTCTTTAGATTCATGCTAGTGTGCGAGGGCTTCGATTTGCGAATTTGGCCCTTTTTTCTAGAAAGTCCAGGCGTTTACTTTCGGAGCTCGATGATTTGGTGGTGCGCCGTCACCCTGTCCTATGATGCGCTGCTGGACATATAGGCCTCCCCCAATCGTCGCCACTTCGACCGAACCTGGAGTCTGGACCATCTGAACGTTTGGTTTTTCGATCGTCTTTAAATCCTAACTAGGTATTAAATCATAAATAGGTAATCCTACATAGTCCTAGGTCAATATTATTTTCAACAATTGGAAGATTTATAAATATCTATTTCACAAAACATTCTGTTCGATTTTTACGTTCTGTAAACTCTATGGCTGGTATAAAGGAAAATTGTGGGTGATTTGAAGCAAATGTTTCGGAATCCGATACTGTACGGTAGATTTGCTTTGTATATACTTCTTTATCACAAAACCAGCTGTATTTCGAAATACAAGAATTCGGACGATAAACCTATAGTGTCATCATTGTAATAAAAATAGGTGGTTAAGAAAAGGGAAATTGAGGGATTGGGAATGCGAAAAATAATGAGAATGGAAGGAAGAAAATAAGAAAAGAAGGAACTAGCAAAATTATAGATAAGATACACAATATTTGAATAACAATAACAATTTGACGACCTGAGTGGTGCAGTGGTTAAGACACCGATCCTGGGTTCGATTCCCAGCAGAGCGGAGGTTCGAATGATGAATTTGAATTTCTGTTTCTGGTCTGGGTGTGTTGTGTTCTCGTCTTGTGTGTGTCCATGGCACCCACGACACAGGGAATCCTAGCGTGGGGCTATGAGTGTGAAGCGTTATTTATCTATTTATTTATTAATATTTGAACCTAAACTTTAGTTTAATTAAAATGAAAGCAGTAAATAATCTACATTATGGATACCTTCTTTGTAAGCTTGCCAGAAACAAAACAAAGTCTCAAGATGGTTTTGCGAAATGTTATGTGCTTTGCTTCCTTTCGTTTATATTTGCTACATTGGAACGAGTTCATGTGTAAAATAATACGAACGAAATTTTGTCTTGCCACAGAATGCTTACAGTAAAATAAATGGGAAAATGTAGCTATGGATAGCAATGATTGTAGTGTAAATAAATATTCAAAGTTGCTATTGTTGCCGTAGCTAAAGATAGAAATAATATGACTGTGATGTCTTTCATTTTTTGCTGATCCAAAAAGTTAGGCAGTCTTGCGCGGTTCATAGACATTGTTGATAAAAATTCGTGGTTTGCATTGATGTGGGCACAAAAGTAATGAGGTCCCAAAATGATATTTGTGACTTCGAGACCATCAGATGATGCTTTAAGCAATTGCAGCATAGGTGATAATAGACTACATAAGAAAATCTAACAAACTAAAAAGGAGATAAAAAGTGATACTAACCCGTTATTTTTTATTTATTTATTAAATGTTTAATATTATGCAATTCGTACATTGTTTTGACTCGTCTTTTTATTTTTAATACAAAGTTTAAAGGTACTCGAACAAAGCCTGCTACAAAATGTGTAAATAAAATTGCGCTGTACATTCACACGAAACTGCTTAACATTTTTCTGAACTTAAACATGTCCGTTCTGAATTCGTTGAATAAATTCTTCCGCGCCTCGGAGAGTCCGCTAAATCTCGTTGGGAGATATTTCAAAAACACAATCTCAAAGTGGGAACTCTGTGATGATTTAAACAATTCCATTTTTCATTACCATTTCACATTGTCAGACATTGCAGCGGTGAATTTTTAGTCAAAAATCTGTTATGTGATTTAATCGTTTAGTAAAGAGATCTCGAGGTGATCGTGTCACCGATGTGAAAGATTTCTCATGTATTATTATTATAGTCACTATATAATAATATCTTTATCTACCGAAGTTTTTCAACTTCAGCTATTAACTTTATAACTTAACAACAACTCCTCATATCTAACAATATCACAAAATACCGAATAGTTATGCCATGTCACAATAGTATGCATAAATTATGTCATTGTAATAATAACGCTAAATCCCGGAATAATTATGAGTAGGTAATCATGATTCCACTGCATAACAATAAGTCATCTGCTTAATACAGCACGAATGTAGGTCACATACTGACATTGCTTCGGTTTGCACTGTAGACCACAAAACTATTGCAACTGCGAATGTTTGCACGGATTTAACATTTTCAACTGAAGCCATGTATCATCGAGTGCGTTAAGCTTTAATCAAATCTATTACAGTGCGTGAACAGTAGATATTCAGGAAATTAGCAGATATTTAATTTGAATAGTGAAACGGGCGGAAAGCTTGATCCTTACGAGGGGAACAAGGCCAACAGCCTTGGTTTGGTTTTGCCTTGGTTTTTGGCTTAATGTTGAGGGATCTGATGTTGGGTAGTCAGGGTGTTGGCCTGATGCTAGGTGGCTTCAGTCTAAGGGGGCCAAAGAGTTGGCTTAATGCTGGAAATCTAGGAGACAGAGCGGGCAGGGAGTTAGCTTGATTCAGAGTGACCGGAAGTTCTCCTAATTATGAGACTGGGAGCCAAGGCGGTAGTCCGGGTAGAGTTGACCTAATGCTGGGTGGCCGCGAATTGGCCTGATTCTGGATGGGTGGGTGCAGCAAAGGAGTTATTCTGAGGATAGTAGGCCAGGATTTGTTATGATTCCGGCAGGTGGGGGCCAGCCCAGATGGAATTTGGCTTGATGCTGGGATTTATTCAAAGTTGACCTAATGCTGCGCAGCCAGAAGTTGCCATGATGCTGGAAGCCTGGAAGCCAGGGCGGCCGGCCTACAGGACTAAAGATAATCGGTGCCAGAAAGTTACCCCTACAAGGCGGCGGATGAATGTTGTCTGAATATTTGACTTCTATGGAATTCCCTAAATTCTAAGATGAGCTAAATTTTGTATTTCTGTAAACCAGTTCACAAACTGAGGGATGAAATGGGATTAAGTATTTACTTTGCTTTTTATGTTTAAGTTAAGAAATACACGCAACGTAGTTTAATGACGTCGATTAGCTCCAGAAATAGCACTGTAAAAACAGAAGAGTAACTTTGATACATAATACTATTTTATATCAGAAAAGCAAACGCTAATGCATCATAAACATTCGTTTGCACTTTATGTTATTCCAGTCACAGTTATTATATTTTACCTTAGATTAAATAAAAAAGGGAAGATACGGCATACGCCTACTTGTATCAATCAAAAAATTAGTCCGACTCAACCACATATGTAAGTTACACACACACGCCTATAAATGAAGTGTCAATCGGGCGAGCGAGACAGAGCGGTAAGTTTTATCATTAGCGAGAGCGAGTCGGGAGTGCCGTGTTTACGCAAATGCTTTATCTCGCGCACACATAGATCTAATTGTATTGCTGTCCTTTTCTTGATAAAAATGGCGAACTACCTTTAAGTTTAAAACAATCAGTGATTTTGAAGAAAAATTAAGATGAAGTGTACTTACGAATGAAAAGAGATGCCGTGGAATTTGTTTTTCGTTTATGAGCTGTTTGTGCCCCTTTTAAAACCACAAGAAGGCATTGTTTTACCTTTTTAAACACAGAAAATCCGCGATTATTGTGTTCTAAGCGCACATGTAGTTCAATAGCTAGTGCTCTACACATGGCGCGTTGGCGAATTTGAAATTGAAAGCCAATGCTGGCGTTGTCGTGAGACTCCCGTCTTTATTGTTTTGTTGCAAAAATAACAGATGAGAATGACACGTGTCTATCTGACTGACGGTGACGGATAACAGCTGTTTTCAACGGATGTTGTCATCTTGTTGACTAATTGACTTGTTGTCAAATCTTGCTCCCGCCCGCCCGTCGGCCTTCTTCTTTGACATAGAACACAGAATTCTGTCTTCTATGTTCTTTGAGTTCTTTGCCCATATAATAACTCATTGCCATACTCATCAGTGGTACGGTAATTCCTGAATGAAAAACGTGAAAAAGACGTGAAGTAAAGTGAAGTTGTTTGTTTTCATTTCATATGATCAAACTCACAAGTTGAAATATAATAATGGGCGATCCTCATAACTCAGCGATACGAATAGACTGGTTTGATGGAACACTTGTTGAAGACACAAGGCAGGCTTCGACTTCAAATTTTGCGGATGAAGATGCTCCAGAACCTGAACCTAAAGTTGAGAAAAAAGAAATCGAAAAAAAACCTATCGGTTACAAAAGACTTTACGACTTCTCTTTATTGGAACCTCCGTATTTAAATATAGAAATTGCAGAAAGACCTGGCTTCTGGCTGTTACTAGAGGAAACGGAATTGAAGGGTGATTTTATAGTTTTAATCGTGAAAATATTAGCAAAGGTATACAAATCCTTACAGCCAAAAGACAACAGTAAAATCGCTGGTTTATTGAGAACGAAGCTAGGAAAAGTTCCATTTCTGAAAGTTTTAACAGATTATATTTCTGGTCTGCCCGATGTGAGGATAACAGAGAAGAAAATGAATATGCAGCTTTGGAATGATGTTCAGTCATTTTTCTTGGATGTTTGTATGCTTTGTGAAGGGTTATATAGGCAGGGGTCCAAGAGCCCAGGTTTTCTGCAAGATTTGTACAAATTACTGGAAGCAACAGAGTTAAGTGGTCTTGGAGTACAAAATGAACACTCGGAACTAATTCATGAAGATTTTTATCATCAGATAAAAGAATTAAAATCCAATGTTTCAGATCACATACAGGTGAGAATTATTAATAGAATAATGTTTTAAAAATTAGCCTTCCTAACTTCTGTGTTAGTTGAAATGTTTTTTACATGCCTTGCATTCTATCACCACATTAAGTTTTCTGATTTGATAAAAATTTCATATTTCATAATCCCAATATTTTGCCTCCTGAAACACATTGTAACAATATCAATTTGTATTTTAAATCTAAGTGTTCAACTTACATATAAGTCTATCAGAGTATTAATAATATTTTCAACAATTTTTAGGAACCTAATAGTGTACTAAATCACTCAACAGTATTACAAAATGCAGATCCCAACAGCTTTAGAAATCTCAATATATTCCCCAAGAAAGAAGATCTAATAGGCTCTCCTACTCACAATATAAAGCCAAATATTGTAAATGGGGCTTACCCGAGTGTTGAAGATTATTTAGACTTGCAATTCAAACTGCTAAAGGAAGATTGTATGGCTCCCCTTCGAGAAGGACTAAGTTAGTAGACCAGGCAAGGACTTACTGTCTATATTAATAAAATTTGATGTTTAATATGTTGGTAGCCAGATCTAAAGTGTACTAAAAAAAAGTAAAAAGGTTTTTGTTAGTTATTAATATTATTAAATCCTTGGTAATCCACAGTTTTTTATGAATACATCACCACAGGATACTAGATACTAAAAAAATTAAAAATGTTTTTGTTAGTTATTAAATCCTTGGTAATCCACAGTTTTTTATGAATACATCACCACAGGATGCACTGTCAATATTAATTGAATTTGATCTCTAATATGTTTGTAACATTATTACTAAATTTTGTTATGATCATAACAAGAATTTTTATTCATTTTAGATCGCTATGTGAAAAACCCCTCTAAAACAAAGCATGAAAATATCAGGTTTGTAATTTTTTAAATCGTAATACGGTAATAATGACAGCCCGAGTGGCACAGTGGTTGAGACACTGGTGCGCTACGCGGAAGGGCCTGGGTTCGATTCCCAGCAGTGCACAGGTTCGAATGATGAATTTGAATTTCTGTTTCTGGTCTGGGTGTGTTGTGTTCTTGTCGTGTGTGTCCATGGTACCCACGACACAGGGAATCCTAGTGTGGGGCTATGAATGTGAAGCGTTATTTATTTATTTAATTTGAATATCATGACAACCGGGACCATTAGCTTTAGTGCCCTCCGAAGCACGCAAGCGCGCATATAATTCTCACCTAGCGGTCACCCATCCAGTCACTGACCGCGCCCAACGTTGCCTAACTATTTCGAGCGCTTGTGATCTATTCAAGCAGCTGGACTATGTGCGATTAACAATATGGCTGCTAATGTGCTTTTTTCAGTATATATCCGAAAGTGCGAATCATCCGTAACTATGTAAGCAACAACAAAATTGGATACCTCGTGGACATAGCGTGGAGTGACCGACAATGTAACTCCAGTGTGGACAAGCAACGGTATGGTCAGAGCAAACGACTCATGCACGGAGCACTAGTGTTGTTCATTGCAGATGAATTCCAGACTATTCATGTTGCGTCTGTACTGGACGCAAACTTGCAACTGCTGAAGCAAGGATATGTAAGTAACTATAAACACTTTATACATCTTAGATGCTTTTTATGAGTGTACTTATTTAAAGCCGTCTATAGGGCGAAAAAAACATCTTTGCCTCATAAAAGGTGGTGTAGTTACAATTTTGAATATGATGTTTAGGTTTGTACTCTGCTAAAAAATCCAAAATTGTTACCTTAAGAAGTGACTGCTCCGTCTGGTTTTTTCAATGTAATACACCAAAAGTGGATCTCCATATCAAAATGTTCAGGACAAACTTGAAAAGGACGAAACTTCACCTAATTTTTGTTCAACATCTGTTACGCCTATTAATGCAGTATGTCCACAGATTGCAGTATCTTTCACAAGTCCTATGTCGGAGGAGATCTTCAAGAGACCTTACATGATGGTAGAGAGTGATGTATTCTTTGAACCCTACCATAGAGTCCTGAAGGTACTTCAAAATACTAAACCAGATGACTTTCCAATGAAGGAATATATTGTGGACGTGCAGGTGTGTTGATTTAATTTTTTATTAATTAAATTCATTTTTTTTTATATTAACCGATTTCAATATTACGAAAATTATTCTGTAAAAAAAACTAAAATCTAATGGCTGAAATCTGCAGTTGTTTATAAAAGCAGTTTATGCAAATCATTTAAATCCCTAGGAGCATTCAAACACAATCTTTATTATTACCTTGTTATTTCTAGTCTAAAAGAAACCCACCGGCATATATTTCCTCAGAAACAGTATTTGGTATAATTGATCCAAAGACCTCTGAAGAAGTGTACTTTACAGTCCTTGACCTAGACCAATGGCCCTCCACAGACCGCTTTGGTCTAGACAATTCGCAAATGGAAGCCTACACTTTAGCACTAACAAGGGAATTCGCAGTTATACAGGGCCCACCTGGTACCGGTAAAACGTTCATAGGGACTAAAATCGCTAAAACACTACTCAAAAACGTATCCCTAGAAGGCACACCAATGCTCATAATCTCATACACCAATCACGCTTTAGATCAATTCCTAGAAGGCATACTAAATGTGACTACAAATGTAGTAAGATTGGGGAGTCAAAGTAAGAGTGATAAAATTGAACTCTACACCCTAAATAATTGGAGAATGAAAGCTCAATCGAAATACTCACACTTGTATTCAAAGAAGAAGAAAGAGCTGGAGAGGTTATTCAAACAAATGACGGAAATACAAACTGAAATAGAGATGTGTGAGAGGGACCTGCTCTCTTATAAAAGTATAAAACCATATTTAAAGGTTGGTGGGAAATCGTTTGAACTTAGAAGCGATAAGGAAGACCCTATAATAGATTGGTTATTAGGCCATTTGGATGAGTCAAGAGCTCGGACTGAGAATATTCCAGAAGTTGTTGATGATTGGGATAAACTAACTGATGATATAAGCATTGAATGTATAATTAATAATAAACTAGAAGTATGTTATTCGGAAGACATTGCAATCAAGGAAATTGAAAGTTTAAAGAATAATATGTTGTATATCAACGATTTGACTGAAAATGAAATTGAAAGGCAAAAGATAAAGAAAACGCTTGAAGATAAAATTAGGAAATTAAGACAAAGGTTAGAGTACTTCAAGGTAATATAGTTTAATTATTTGTTTTGTTTCAAGTTGGTTTTAATTTTGTTTCAACAACAAGAAAAATGTTTTGTAAACACATGTCATGTATATTCACTTAATGCAGGTGAAATAACCAATTCAATATAAAAAAAAATTAATTCAGCTTTGGGCAGCCATTGAGCTTATTGCCTGGAAAAAATTAAAATATTTAGGAGTTTAAATTGTTTTTATAAAACCTGTTCTTTTTACAGAAATGTATGGTTGATACAAAATTAAATGGCTTCAATGTAAACATTGAATCTCTGTATGAATTGGAGCCGAGGCACAGATGGCAAGTGTACCATAATGCAGCTAATGCAATTAAACAAGAATTTATGGACAAAATGAATGGCTTGTTGGTTAGTTAAATCACATTAAAATAAGTTTAAGCATTATTATCTGTGAATATAAAACGTAGTGATAACCTGGTGACTAAGAATTCAGCCTCTTAGTCAAGATATCTGGTTCCAATCCCAGAGATGCTCCGCCAATGACATTCTTGAAAGTTATGGATGCTTCATAAGTCATAACATTTAATTTAGTATCACCTTCTGTAAACATGAAGGAAAATGCAATCCCTTCACGGAAAGCAGGCAGGGCATTTTCTCACTGTGCGGAGCTGAGTGTGGAGCGTCATTTATTTATCTATTTATTTATTATAAAGAAACAAGGTTATTTTAATTTAATTAATTAATTTTATAAACGTGAGAAAAAAATGTCTGATTTACTGATTTCAGGAGAAGCAAAACACGTTAAGCGCTGAACTGGACGAGATAAGTACGCTCATCGACAGTGACGTCATGGCCACCGCAAGAGTGGTGGGGGCTACCACGTCGGTGGCAGCTCGACGACACGACTTGTTGAAGCAACTGAAGTCGCCGATTGGTAAGAATATTTTTTTTTAATTTTTTTTGTATGTAGAAAACATTGATAACGTGATTCAGCCTACCCGTGGCGCCATCTGTCAACGAGTTAGGGAAGTGGTTACATGGAAAAGTCATTGGTTTTTGCCAGTAGGATTGAACCCACAACTCTTGAGTTCTTAGTTTCTTAGCCTTGTCCTAGATTTTTTTATATTTACTAGCTGACTCTGCAAATGTTGTCTTGCGATATACTTAATATAAAAATTATCGAGCGGGATGAAAAATTATTAAATTACTAAAATTACTATTAAAAAATTGGGAAGGGTGAAAATGTAGGGTTGTATACGTATGTATTTTTTGTTGCCACTTTATTGAAAAATAAAAATTAAAAAATTTGTCCAAAAAATAAAATAAAAATGTTAGGTGTGGACAACCCTTATCACGTAGGGGTATGAAAAATAGACAGTAGCCGATTCTGAGACCTACTGAATATGCATATAAAATTTCATAAAAATCGGTCAAGCCGTTTTGTAGGTGTATGGTAAAACTGTGACATGAGAATTTTATATATAAGAGATTGTATTCTCTTGTGTGTCAGTGATCGTGGAGGAGGCAGCCGAAGTCCTGGAGGGTCACATCGTGGCGTCACTGACGAAAAGCTGTCAACATCTCATACTTATTGGTGAGTATGTCTTCTTACACATAAAATCTCAATAATTATGTTTTAAAAAAAGAATCTCGGATAGATTCGGAACTTGTCAGTCTAACCAAACTGAGTTGATAGTAATATTAATGTTGAATGTTTTTAAAGTACTATGGACAAAGAAACGATCCAAGTACCCATAGTGCACTGCCTGCATACATCACTTGATTGATAGTTCACCTACAAAAACAAAATTGCAACACCCTCTCCGGGTTATTGTTATGTATGCAACGTGACATTGTATTTACATAATAATTATGCAATAAAGAAAATAAATAAATATAGTTCATTTTATAAAGAACATTTAGTAAATATAAAACAAAACCGGTTTTAGGTTATAAAATCTTTTCTAACTACGACATAAAACTATAGCATATAAAAGAGAAGATTCTTACAACTTTTAAATGGTCTCAAAAATAATGAATAGCAGAATACAAAATGGTAGTTTATGAAAAGGACATATAATTTGTCAGTAACCTATTAATGACCACTACAGGCTCGGGTCTCCTCTCACAATGAGAGAGACATAGGCCTTAGTCCACCACGCTGGCCTACTGCGGGTTGGTGGACTTCTCATACCTTTGAGAACATTTTTTTGTGAACTCTCAGGCATGCAGGTTTCCTCACGATATTTTCCTTCACCGTAATTCAACGTTTGAACGTTAATCAATGTGTTGTAAGTGTTTTTGGTTTTATATAATAATCTTTTCTAGCAATAAATATAGCCTATGTTACTCAGGCCGAATGTAGCTTTCCAATGGTGAAAGAATTTTTGAAATCGGCACAGTAGTTTTTTAGTTTATTCATTACAAACATACACACACACAAAAATACAAAATTTTGTAATATTAGTGTAGATGTATAAATTAACATTTAACTGTATTTTTCAGGTGACCACAAGCAGCTTAGACCAACGGCAGCTACCTACAGACTGGCGAAACACTACAACCTAGAAATATCCTTGTTTGAACGAATGATTCGCAACGGCATTCACTCGAGAACCCTGCAAATGCAGCGGCGAATGAGACCGAACTTCGTAGAACTAATAGTGCCAACTATATACGAGAGATTGGATAGTCACCCGTCCGTGTATAAATATCCCGATGTTAGAGGGATGAAGGATACATTGTATTTTTTCAGTCATACTGTTTATGAGGAGACTATGGTGAGACATTTGTTTTAAATCCAATAAGAAGCGATCCTAAACTAGTGTAATAAAATAGACTGAAATTATAGGATATGATAGGAAATTTGTCCTATTTCATTACATTCCAACACTAATAGGACTGTTCTCATATATGGTCTATTGAGGTCTATTGATCCCCAAGAGGACCGTCGTACTTACGAATAGGACTTCAGTCTTATTGGGTCACTCTTGAGGTCTGTGAAACTCCGATAAATAGAAGTGCGTTAAACATGAATAGGATTTCAGTCCTATGCGGTAGACCAGTGGTTGACATAGGACTTGTGATATGTGAAAATTTAAATCATAACAATAATTGAAAATTTACATCAAAACAATAATGGTTTCAGTCTAAGGAAGACAGCTGGAGCCACAGGAATCCGTACGAAGCGAGGTGGTGTGTGTCGTTAGCAAACTACTTGCGAAGAATGAAGTATGCCGCCCGAGATGTTGTGATACTGACCACTTACAGTGAACAGGCGAGGGTTATCAGACAGGTATTCATAGTTCAACGTAATAATTTATAGCTATATGCTCCTAAATTCATCTTTAGTATAGCCACACCAATGTCTGTCTCATATAACGTTGTCAATATCAATTTTTTGCAAGCTCAAAGACGTTGTAATTATTCGAGCAGATGTCAGTAACCCATTAATGACCCACTACAGGGTCGGGTCTCCTCTCACAATGAGAGGGATGTAGGCCGCCGTCCACCACGCTGGCCTACTGCGGGTGGGTGGACTTCACATGCCTTTGAAAACATTTTTTGTGTACACTCAGGCATGCAGGTTCCCTCACGATGTTTTCGTACAACGTAACAGCAGGTAAATTAACGTAACAGATGTTTAATTTTGTGTGTGCAGATGTAAGTAAAATAAATTAGTTCGAAAGTTTACCGTAGAATGGTGCAGTGGCGCCACAATAAATTATTTGAAGTTTTTCACAATGAACAATTGTTTAAATTTGTACCTTTAAACTATTCTTAAAATAAAATTCATTTTTACGGTTTCAGTACAGTAAAAACTATACCCTGTTAGATGACGTAAGAATAACCGTAGTTGACAACTACCAGGGGGAGGAGAGCGAGATAGTGATATTGTCGTTGGTCAGGAGCAACGAGGACGGCAGCATTGGCTTCCTAAATGCTGAGAATAGAATTTGCGTTGCTCTGTCAAGAGCTAAAGAAGGTAACACAATACAATTTTATTACTGTTTATTGTACACTACAATACTACGATATACAAGGGGGAAACAAATATAAATCACAAAATATAAAAGTATACAAAAAGGCGACTTTTGGGTAGTTTATAAATAAATAAACACGCTTCACACTCATAGCCCCACACTAGGATTCCCTGTGTCGTGGGTGCCATGGACACACATAAGACAAGAACAACACACCCAGACCAGAAACAGAAATTCAAATTCATCAATCAAATCTCTGCTCTGCTGGGAATCGGACCCAGGACCTTCCACGCAGCGCACCGGTGTCTTAACCACTGCGCCACTTGGGTCAGTTTATAAAACAGAAAGATATAGGAAATGGGGGAAAATTTTAATAATGCAGTTTCATTCAACTACCGGCGATTATTTTTTATTGCACACATGACTTCAAATGATAAAATCAACTTTTTCAGGGTTTTATATCTTCGGTAACATGAACGTTCTCCAAGCAGCAAGCCCAATATGGGAGTCGATAAATAGGAAGCTTCTAGATCAAAATGCCATTGGTGGCAACTTAAGACTGTGCTGTGAAGAACACAAAACAATTATTTCTGTAAGTATTATGTCTCTTTATTTGCCTTTTAAACAAGGAATAGAACTTCATTCCATAATTTATCATCATATCCATAATTTACGTCCTGTGGATAACACGCCAGGTGACTAGGCAATGGCATAACTAAACCATCCAGGGCCCGTGGCTAATTCATTGGATGGGGCCCCAGTTCTTTCTTAATATCTTTTAGTTTTTAACTTTTAGGGCTACTGGGCCCACGGCCTCTTAGTCCGGGGCCCCTTCAGCCCAGGGGCCCATGGCATTTTGCCAGCCCTGCCACCCTATAGTTACGCCACTGACTAGAGGTCACTCACTCCCAACTCTCAGACAACCACATCACTATTGTCATGGCAGCTCAATACAATTACTGTAAACTGCAGAAATTCACTCGAGGCTCTGAACTCAAACAGGTGAAGGGAAAAACTAGATAGAGTGATAGTAAACACGAGTATATTTCAGGAAAAATCTTTAATTTTTCGTCTAACAAAAGTTCTGTTGATTCTTCATTTTTTTGCAGATCAACAAAGTTGAAGACTTAGATGACTGCCTCGCCGGTTCTTGCTTCAAAACATGTAGAGAGTAATCAGAAATAAAAATACACTCAGATAATCAAAATAAGTTATATTTATCGCTTAATGTGAATAAACGTTTTTACAATTCAATTGTTGTACTGTTTATAAGGGAATGTGATTTGTGATATTAAATGAATATTAACATTATTACTAGTATAATTTTTTCACAACTTACAGAACACCATGAACTTATAAATTAAAATTTTAAGTGTTTTCTTAATTTAAATGTTAACAAAAAAACATTTTTGTGTAATGTAAGGTCCAAATAAGGCAATTTCCACCCATCTGCTGAATGAATGAAAATTACTCAGGCTTTATATTAAAAGTAAAGTAAAAAAGTTCACTCAATAAGAATGTTTAAAATTAAATGTAGTTGGATGTTTCTCATGGACCATAGTCTTAAAAACCGAAAATTTGGTCATATCTAATCTATAAGCAAATTTAGGCATATTTATTGTATACAACTGACTAAGCTGCTTCAAAAGCAACTATTTATAAGATATTACAACACAAAATAATAAAAATAACAAAATAATTGTATGTAATAACTTCCTATCAGATATTTTCTGAACATAATTTCCAACGTTAGAATACCAGTAAATACCCAAAATTTAAACAAAAAATATAATTATACGTGTAGGCAGATATAAATAGTAGTAAATAGTAGGTTTACAAAAATGTTTTCGATTACATCCGATTAGCTCTGCTTTACCTAGTTAACAAGGTGACGTAAGTATAAAATTCAAATAAAAAATATTAGGTACGTATAGTAAACATCTAGTACTACGGATCCTTATATTGAAATTGCGTTGAAATTAGGAATAAGGTATACATACACCTTCAAAGTCAAGTGTACATAGTAAGACTGGGTTGCCATGCTCATTGCTTTGAGATATGCGCCCTAGTAACCAAAACACTATACCCGGCGGTATGTTAATATGGAATAGAACATCTCAATTGACGGATCTTCTAATCAAGAGAGATTAGGATCCATTTTGGAGGAAATAAATATGAGATAGTGTACCTACAATAAAACCTACCCTGTCGAATTGCTATATTTGTTCGATCTAACGCACATAACTCGGTATCGGTACCTAGCTTTAGTACACGTGCCGTGTAGGTATACTAAGAAATATTAATTGCAGTTTGAGGCTAAAATTAAATAGCTAATTTTAATTACTTGTTCATGTATTTTATGTACACATTTTAATGTTGTTGACATCATGTAAATTTTATTTAAATTATAGCATTCTTATAAACTTGTCGAAGTATTAAAATATAGACGAATCCGGAACGATATTACGTCAGCTATCTTATATCAATGTGCCTAACATTTCAAGTTAAAAAAAGTCAAAGGTCAGCATAATATACCTAGTACAAAAAAATTCTATGTCTTGAACTTAAGTGGTTGTCACTTCGAAAAAATTATATAAAAAACCAACTGCATAATTTTGTCCAATTTTACTAAAGACGTTTACTCAATCACATTCTTGAGTGTGATACAAAAAAATTAACAAACCACCGTATCCGATTCACTTTAGTAGAAACTTGATTTCTGATAAAAATCGATCTAAAGAAGCTCTTCCTATTAAAGACCCAAAACCTTACATAACTCTACTAGACCAACATTATTAATTATAGTTAACATATAACTATAATAAGTAACTCTCGTAAGTATAGCTGACTGATATTTTCAAAAATTTTGTACATTTTAATGGAGGCTAATGTAGCAAGCTGTAAATTAATGCTGCCAACATAAAATACTTGCAAGCTCATTGGCTGAATCATACATGTATAATTATAACTATTATCTATTCACAGTACTGCCAGTAATAAAATAGTTCATAACTTCTTCAATCATTGTTTACTAATACACACTTCGCAATACTTGAGGTGTTAGCTATCTATACCATAATTATCTTAACATTTTTGTGTAATAGTTAACTGATTTTTACATTTCGGTTTCGGCTGCTCTGCTATTCAAATTGATGAACCAACTCTTAACCTTTTAATTCAACTAGCTTAATTAAAATGTAAATTTATTGACGCTTGCGTCTACTATAAATACGCCTCAATCATTTATTTGGACGAGTATTTTTTAAATTCTCATTTGAAATGAACTGCATCATAAGGAAAGGTAGTTTAACATTTTAATTCAATAATCATGTAATGTTATTTATTTTTCATTACTGACCAGTAGGTAATCGAAACCGGATTCCTGACCCCCATTTAAGGAGAATGTATAAATGGGTCAAACAATCGTAATACAATCGCATAGCTATATAGCTTATATTTAATTTTTTAATTGATCAAAAATAAATACTTGCTTTGAATCACCTAACCTCAGAGGTATGTAAATAATACCTACTTGGTTAACAACTTATAGTTGCCGTCATGAGTGGTGAGCAGAACTTTCATTGGTCGGTTTGACATTGACTGCGCTGCGGTGCACACGATTGGTTCGACAAAGGTCAGATCGTCAGTGCGCGTCGTCTATTGGTCCAGCTCGCTTTTTCGGCTGGTGTACATTGGCCGAAAGTATACAATACCACCGATAATCTGTGCTCACGACTCATGACGGTTACTATATCATGTTAATGTTTGTTCATTGAATCAAGGACGGGACAAGCTTTAACGTTAGTCGTGTCTACCTAATTTACATTTTTTTAATTGTGCATTTTAACTAACAATGTTTAACATTAAAGCAGTTTGCTTATGAATATTCTAATGCGGGACGTACCTGACCCCATCTTCACATATTGCTAAACAAACATAGGCATTAGCCTATGTTATGTCTTATGTAACATTTATGTCTGTCTTTCCACATATTGGTGCATTAATTGCCAATGACTCCTCACGTCAACGTTGGTGCAAACGTGATTAATAATTATATTTACGTCATTACATATTGGTGCCAAAACAATCAATATTCTTTATTGCATTTATAAAGACATTTCGAGACTTACGAGTAAAACCAGTAGATAACAAATGATGAAAAAATCATAGTGGAAGCTCAAATCTCGTCATAGGCCTTGTCCTAAATATCTGTCGCAATACGGCACGACTTTTGTCGTCCAACCGACTAACGCGACAAAATTCAAACACAGCTCAATAAATGGAGCTGTCCTAACTGACAAAACGCACCGACATGCGACAAATGCACACAAAGACATTGTCGTACGACCAACTTGTTTCAAACCACTGGTTTTGTCGTCGAATGACTAGGTAATTAGGGCAATTACGTATACCTATGGAAACTGTTGGATTTGACGCTTACCATTGAGCAATACAATGAGGAGTTTTGGGCACCTCGTATATTCAACAGCATTGACCTTACAAATAAGTTAAAACGTGTGGAGACAGGGTCAACGTACTGTGCTTTAACCTACGGTGCTTTGCATCACATAGCGTATCACAATCTTTCAATTATGCCTAACCTAGCCTACTATTCTTCTAGGAATTCCTCTATAATTGATGCTATATTCTCTGGGGCGTTTAATTGCACGTGATGCGTGCCGTCCACTTCCTTGAATCGCGTATCCGTTGTTTGTTTTAGTTTTTCTATCACCGCTAGATAGTAGTCGAGCCTCTCCCATTTCTGGCCGGGGATCGCTCTGATGTTTAACACTTTACATTTTACTTTGGTAGCGTATTCAAGAGCCGTCTCAATGGACATCATCGCTAGACCGGCGACCTTGAGTCTTGGATCACGTTTGAAGTAGTAGCCTTTCTTCTTCATATGCGCAGGGGAAGGTGCCATGCCTCTTTTCATGAGCACTTTGCAGTTGTCCCTAGACACTGATCCCTTATACGCATCGCAGACTATGTCGATCATTTCCTCGTAGTCGTAACACGGTATTTTGTCTTGCGTCAGAGTTTCATACTCCAACACCTTGTCTATCGCCATTCCCGTAGAATTGACCATATGCTCCGGCGCCCTGACTGCTGGACTCGCGATGTCTACGCAGATAATTTTCTCGACGTCATCGGGGAATGAAGCTGCATACATGAAACTTAGGGCTCCTCCAAGGGAATGTCCCATCAAGCTTATTTTTTCCCATTTAAAATACTTCACTATCCGTCGCAGAAGGGTAATGCCGTCCCAAAACACGTAGTATATCATGCCTTTTGGGTAGTGGGAAGAGAGTCCGTGACCGGGGAGGTCTATACATAGTACGGAGGTGGATGGCGGCAGAAGGGGAATGAGGTTATCCCATGTACCAGCATTGTCTTGCCACCCGTGGATAGCTATCAGTGGCTGCTTGTTCCGAGGCCCCCACCATCGCCCAGCGACGTGGCCCCACGGCACTGGAATCTCGATTTCTTCTACTGTGATGCCGGCTGGGAGATCTGGAACAGAGCAAAAATAATATTACTGAGAAGTAGGTAATATTACTAAGACGCGGTTATGATTACATTATGCCCGAGTAATTTAATTAAAATAACCGAGGATTCCATATTAGATAAATAAACCATGAAATGGCTCAAGGTAAAAGTCATGCATATAGTTATATTTCAGAAAATAGTTGATTAAAAACTTGGTAGAAACGGCCCACAGAAGCAGGTTAATTTTATCATTGTGTAGATTCATAACTTTAGATTTCGTTACAGATCTTACTCTTTGTCTATTTAATCGTACGATAATTGGTGCTCAGTGCATAATACTATAAGTAGTACTATAACCATTTATTATGCCCTTGAATGGATGAATTCTTACGTCAAATCATTATATTCCAATCATGAAACATTAGAAAAGTAAAGAGCAAAGGTTGGAATGACGCTGCATAAATAAAACTGCCCTGGACACATGTGACAGATTCATGTGTTACATGTTTGCCCACTTACTGGTCAATGGGGTGCAGTGACCACTTTAAACGTCCTCTAGATTTAAAGTGTTCACTGTCCTGCACAGTCGACGTATCAAGGCCGGATCTAAGGGGTTGCTATCTGGGAAATTACCCAAAGCAGCAAAACTGACTTCGCAGGACGCTCATAAGAATTGTCAGTAACCCATTAATGACCCACTACAGGGTCGGGTCTCCTCTCACAATGAGAGGGATGTAGGCCTTAGTCCACCACGCTGGCCTACTGCGGGTTGGCGGGCTGCTGTCATAAGAATTATTGAAGGTTAATCCCGGTCAATAAATACAAGGTCATTACACATTTAAATTATAAAGGGCGTCTGATATCGATAAGGCTCGCGCAGCGAAATAGCTGAAACGGGCCCTGCATGACGTGCGTCCGAAACTTGCGTGGGGAAAGCAAGCTGTCCGAAGTCAGAGTGAAGCTCAAGTAGTCTCGACTCTTGAAGTACTGCAAATTTGTACGCAGACAATCCTTGAATTATCTGCAGCGAAGTTTAGTTTCGTGAGAGCTGCTGAGTGTCAAGGCCGCTCCGCTCAATAAATGCGTAGTACAGATTGGTCATCACTCATCACCCACTTCTGAAGCTCACGAACCGCCCGTGGCACCATCTTCTTGAGTTGCTAAGAGTTAGACATGAAATCTGTAGTCCAAAAACGACTGCTTGAAGTTGTCAGAAAATAGAATGTTTCAGATGGAGTATCTGTAGTCTGCAGTCTATTGCAGTCAAATACGATTGCCCGCAATGCGGCTTTCGAACACTAGGAGTCGATCGATGTGAGATATCGTTAGCGATATCGCTAAGGCGTTAACGTTATTCGACACAGAATAGATTCGGAGCGTTTGCCACTTGTCTAAGCCAGCAAAACTTCTAAACTGTATTTGACTCGAAATAACCAAGGTTTTTTAGCAGAGACAATCCTATATTCCAGTTTTAGTTAGTTACTGTGCATTGTTCTGCGGCTTGCATAGGTCTCAAACGATGGAAAAAATCATAGGAAAGGATCGGGACTAGGCGGAAGTGACCAGTATCCAGAGAAGTGACGACTACTAGCAAAGTATATAATAAGATCTTCCATGCTTCAGGAACTTATGACAATGCGTTACGACTAAAAGCCATAGCAGAGAATAAAGGTTTTCAGACGGCGCAGGCGACACGGCTTTTGTAAAGATTGGTCTGATCGACTGAACATATTTGGATAAATTTATTAGACAGATTGGTTAATTCATTGTTTTAAACATACTTTATTATTAAATTCAGACCCAGATGATGACACAAGCATGTGTCTTATCAAAAATAACTATAGCTAAACGAAAATTGAAAAATTATGAAGATTCAAATAAAAACTGGTTAAAAAGTTGATAGATTTGCTAACATCTCCAATCGTAGGTACTCGTACATGTTGCAGATGGGTAATTTAAATGTGTTGAACTTTGAGCCACGAGTTATCACTTTATTATCATGTGCATAATCTTAATGACTGTTATAAATACAAATAGATTATATGCCCTGCGATATCTCAACTATGTTGGGATCAATGTGTGAGTAATACTTCATATGTCAGTCATAGACTTCAAAGGATTTAGTAATTTCTTTTACAAATGTCTTACTTGGTAAACATACTATGCATGTCTTTTTACTTTAATATGTGATTTAAAAATAACACAGACAGACCATTTGTCAATTAATTTAACTAGTGTTGAAACAAATTTCTAGTAACTATAATTCATTTTGTTAAAGCATTTTAAAATTATTTACCAAATAAGACAACAGTAGAAGAAACGGACTCTGGTAGTCTGGACCTGCTTGTCTAGCTGAGATTTCTCCACCAATCCGCATTGGAGCAACGAGGTGAGAAGAGACTCACTCATGCAGCCATTCAGTCTATAAAGCAGTGATAGCCTTATATGTATAGCACTAACCGTAGTAGTCAGGTGAGAAAGACTTGGGTTACATTCCGAATAATTTGAGTTCAAGTCCCAGTGGCACACATAAATGGCTTAAACCTTATGTGTGTTTTATGATATTAAACCTTTCGACAAGATTCCTTGTTTACCTTCCCTTGCCTATCAACCATAAGACACAGGTATAGCTAGTTCTAAGCTATACATTAAGCATGGAGGTCTATGTGGTGTCAATTTTTTATATAAAAAGTATTACTACTAAAATTTACCATACATTACATTTTAAAATCTTTAAATATTGGATGTGATAAAGATGAAATATTATAATTTGCATGGCTGTTTATATAAGAACAGTTTTTTGTCACTTAATTAAATTTGTAATGACCACAAAAACAACATAACTACTACATGTTAACAATCTATTAGCTTATCTTTATGAAAATCTTTATATTAATATAGCACATAAGGATGGAAGATAATATTATGTTTTATATGATAATACATTTTCATCCAAATAGGTTTGAATTTTGAGGTTCAAACCTGTTTTATAAAATATACATTATAAGCATCTGATGAGCTTGGTTTTTTTTGTTAAAGTGAGGGTCAGTGTAATAAGCCCAAAGCAGAAAAATAAGGGCACCAAAATGAACTATCGGTACATTTAATAAAACTGATGAGCTGAAAATTGTGTAATTAGGTAATAGAGTTGTCTATGCTAATTTTAGAAACAGCTGAACCATTTGAATTTCACTGTTATAGAGGAAAAATAAGGGCAACACATAAGCTACATTTAAATTAGATTCCTATATACAAAAAATTATGTGATTTTTTGGATCGGTCTTTTGGGTATCAGATCAAATGCATAGATTCCGATCTATGGATCAGATCAAGACGTTATGCTCCATATTGATCGGAAGTATAGGATCGAGCCCAAAAAAGTCACATCCCTAGCATAAACTAGAAACAGGGGCAATTTAAATATCAAGAGGCTATATCATTGGCGCTAAGGCCATATATCCACTATTAATTTTTGCTTAACTTATATACATACAAAATAATTAACTGCACCCTACCATAAACTATGTCAAGCTATCTGCATAAAAAATACCGGTTGGTTCAATAGTAAAAACTTAAGTGTTTTAGAACCGGCCCCTGCCAGCCCTAAAACTACAGAGAAGCAATCATAAGTATTTCTTTTAAAGGGATTTTATTGACAATTTTACTTCGTAACTTAAATAATGTATTGTAAATTATTTATAAGTGATACCTACTATTATCTTAGGATTTATTAATTTCTCCAGTAAAATAAAAAAAAGAGCATTATTTTATTTAAGATGTTATCATTTTACAACATAAATTTCAAAAAATGTACACAACTGTGTAAATTAAAAATTGTTGACTTTAAACATTTTTTATTTTGATTAGGTACCAATCTATTAAGAAGAAATTCTTACCTTCTTTTATTTGATGTCCGTTTAATTTTTCTGCCATTATGTCAATTAAACTAAATATTATTTACTTTGAACTTGTAAACTGTTCACTGCCACAATTTTTTTAATAAATTGAACACTATTTGAGCCCTTAATTTCCTTCACAATAATGTGAACATGTAATGTGCATTAAACTATGAAACCTTTTTAATTTTCTATTTGTGCACACAAATTATTCGAACACCAGCAACATATTACCATGAAATTAATTAAATAAAATAAGGGATTCAGATTCAGAGTTTCAAAGAGCACATTACGAAACGCTGCAACTCTCAATAATTCGCGGAACGGAACAAAATCATCTCATCTCAATCTCAATAGTGTCAAATTGCCAAGTCAATGTTGGTTGACAGGTTAAAGTCTGGTGTTGCAAGTAAATTAATGTATTGTTTTTATGACTGACTCAGGAAGTAAGGAGGATTGATGATTGAAGTTAATTTACCTTGGAATTCAACAATATTTTATAAGATAGGCATTGCTGTTTTTTTCCTGGTTTGGATATTTACTCGCTCACTTCTTATAGTAACAGTCATGAGTCGTGAGCACAGATTATCAGTGGTAGGGATATTGTATACTTTCGGCCAATTTACAGCAGCCGAAAAAACGTGCTGGACCAATAGACAACGCACACTGACGAACTGACGTTTGTCGAACCAATCGTGTGTACCGCAGCGACCAATGAAAGTTCTGCTCACCACTCGTGACGGCAACTATAGCGACCTGCTAAAGTGGTACTAAGTGTACACCATTTAGTCTTGCTTTTTTATAAGAAGTTAGCAGAAATTCAACAAGAAATTCAGAAATAAAACAACATATAATTCGATAATATTTCATTTCAATCTTCATTTTTAATTCTTTGCGAGTTTGCTAAAATTGCTCAGTATTCTTCTAAAAAATCTTCTATAATTACAGCTACATTTTCCGGAGTATTTAAATGCACATGGTGCGTACCATCTACCTCCTCAAATCGTATGTCCGTTCTTTGTTTTAATTTTTCGACTACCTCTAAATAGTAATCTAACCGTTCTGGTGGTTGGTTTTGACCGGGCAATGCCCTAATGTTTAAAACCTGACATTTAATTTTGCAAGCATACTCTAAAGCTGTTTCAAGCATTACTAATCCTAAACTTGAAACTTTCAGCCGTGGATCACGTTTGAAATAGTATCCCCTCCTTTTCTTATGTGCCGGCATTGGTGCCATTCCTCTTTTCATGAGTACCTTACAATTTTCCCTAGAAACAGATCCGTTATAAGCATCATGGACTACGTCGATCATTTCTTCATAGTCGTAACAAGGTATTTTGTCATCTGTAAGATTTTCATATTCTAACATTTTATCGATTGCCATTCCTGTAGATTCGACCATATGCTTGGACGCTCTGACTGCTGGGCTTGCGATGTCTATGCATATAATTTTGTCGACCTCATCTGGAAAAGAGGCTGCGTACATAAAACTTAACGCGCCACCGAGTGAATGTCCCATTAGGGTTATCTTTTTCCATTTAAAATACTTCACGATCCGTCGTAGAAGGGCTACTCCATCCCAATGTTTATAATAAATGATGCCCTTTGGATAGTGCGAAGACAGTCCGTGACCGGGTAAATCTATGCACAAAAAAGAGGTGTATGGTGGAAGAAGAGGGATAAGGTTATCCCACGTGCCAGCATTGTCTTGCCAGCCGTGAATAGCAATAATGGGCTGTTTATTTCGTGGTCCCCACCATCGTCCAGCGACAGATCCCCATGGTACTGGGATCTCAATTTCTTCTACCTTTGAACCGGCTGGTAGATCTGAAATAAATTAAAATTTAACATTATTAAGAGAAATTTATGATATACTTGATACAATAATAATATTGGAACATGATGTGTTACCATTCAATATTGAATAACTAATTAAACCAAATAAAAACAGTATGTTTTTTAAATGTGCATATACACGCTTTTATTACCTGTAAGTTAAAAACATTCTTCTGTTTCTAAAACAAAATTACAATACCTTTCACTGTATAGTATACTATTTTTAAATTTAAAAGCAGCAACTAAATTTTGCTAATTTTACGCTTCTTACAGAAGAATAATAACAATATTACACATTGAACTTTGAACTTAAATCGTTTGTGTATAAATTAATTATGATCACATATCCAACTACCTACTGATTACGGGTTGCTTAACTGTTTGTAATTAACACAAGTTACGGAACTATGTGCGCTTCTAATAAATTAAATGTAAGTAAATAAAATAAACTGAATGCATATTGAGGATTTTCATTTTCCTATTATTACCTTCTTTTATTGCGTTTCCATTCACGTTTTCCGTCATCATACAGTATTTTCAATTAACTATCCTGTTAACTCTTGTTCACTTATAAATTTATTTTTTAAAGTTTTTACCAACACGGACACCAACAATTAAATAATTCTATTTGAAATTAATTTTAGCTACACTTTTTTATATAATATAAAATACACAATTTGCCTTTTGATTTCTAACGATATTGACGATGCAGCACTACATTCTACGCACAAAATCGCAGTATCATGTCGAATGGTCGAAGACAGGAAATTAACTGACTGACTGTGACTAGTTGTAGGTCAATTGCTGGCTAGTGAATGAATTTTGAGTTTTGACTAGTGAATGAATTTAAGTGAAACGAATGAATTCATTTTTGTCTGCATGAAGTCTTAACAGTTTTGTGTTAGTTAAGTTGCAATTGTATTAATAAACAATTTATATGTTACATTTGTTAATTATTAGTCATTGAAGTAGAAACATTAGTAATTAGCAATCAGTAATTAAAATGAATCTAAAAATAAATAGCGATGTCTCGGAGGATTATTAAGTTAACATTATTGTACACTTTCAAAGGTGGCGCCACATACACATTTCTTATGGTCATACTGATCTGTCTTTTGTAATGTTGTCAATGTCAATATTTTGCAAGCTCATTGGCTGGAATATTCACATGACATGTGAATGTTAATATCGAGCAGATGCCCGTAGAAGAAAATTAATTCAAAATTATGGCGATTTAATACACCATTTATTGCGAGTTGTATTATAAGTGTACAAATTCCGATTCGAACCAAACAGAAAATTATGAATGCTTAGAGAAATCATAAAACTTTGGATGAAATGGCTATCTCATATTGTCACGCGAGTGACCGAGTGACGTTTATGACAAGTATGACATGACGGCACGGCTACCAACCGTACCTTGCTATTTTTATAAGTAACACAAACAATCGAATTAATTCAGAATCAGTATGGATTATTAATTATTATTAACGTATGATAAATCATTATGTCGTACTATTTTCAGTACATTTTGTTTTCTAAAATTATAATAAAATAAAAAAGATTAGCACCAAAAATTATTTCTAAATTATTTATCTGTATTGCTTAACAGACATGGTGACAATTTAGTATTATTTTTTAATATAATCTGTGAAAAGCGCGGGAAACGTTGAAATAGGCGGGAGTGTTTTTCGAGCATTTAATTAATTTTATTTATTTTAAGTACTTTTAAAGATCAGTTGAGTAGTTTAGTTTACTTTTCTTTTTTGTAGATTATTGTATATATTTAAATTTGTGTACAATAAGGATTAGGTAAGTTTTTATATGATTTAATTAATGAGGGACGAGGGCGACCCCTTCGACCCTGGGGGACCTGATATTCAGGTTCCCCAGGTCGGAGCCAATGTAATAATCAATAATGAATCTAGTATGGATACAGATGGTTCATTAAGATCAGATAGAAAGCGTGCTAAAGCTGTTCGTAAAATTTGCAAAAATTGTAATAAAAAAAGGAGGACTGATAAGTCCAGGGGCAATCCAAATAAGAGATGTCTCTGTTTGAAGGAAAGTGAAGATTCAAGCGAAAATGACAAAAAGGTTCATAAGAATGTAAATAGTATTGTTGAGAATGATAATAATGCTACTTTGCTAGTATCTACTAAAAATTTAATTTCTGTAAATCCTACTAAGTCTCCAAACAATCCTAGTGACCAGGATACACCCAATCGTATTCGTAATTATATTTCCACAGACCATGCACCTTTCTTAGTTCATGTACAGAAAACCCTACAGTCCCCATCTGATGGCACCACGCTCCACCCCATCACATTTGGTAATTTTTTAAAGAAAAATAACTCAAGCATCAAAAATATAATCAACGGAAGCTTAAAAAGAATCGGCAGAAATAGAATAAGTTTATCTTTTTCACACTTTGAAGATGCAAATAATTTTGTACAGAACGACATTTTAGGAAAAAATAATTTAAAAGCGTTTATTCCATCATTTAATGTTACCAGAGTAGGTCTAGTAAGAGGGGTTCCTGCTGAATGGTCCCTAGATGAAATTAAAGAAAATGTCTCCGTTCCCTTTGGCTGTGGAGAAATAATAAAGGTTCGTAGGATGAACTATAAGGTAATGTCTGAAGGAACACCTGTGTGGAAGCCATCACAAACAGTTGTACTTACTTTTGATGGTCAGATACTTCCCAAAAGAATTTTTGTATGTTACAATGCTTTAAGTGTTGAATTGTATATATATCCTACTATACAGTGTTATAATTGTTGTAAATATGGGCACACTAAATTAAACTGCAGATCAAAACCACGCTGCTACAAGTGTGGCAAAGAACACACAGGGGACACCTGTAGCCAGGAGGAAAATAATGCGTTTTGTTGTTCATGTTCTGGATGTCATTTTGCCATCAACAAGTGTTGTCCAGAGTTTGAAAGACAGAAAAGGATCAAGCTTACAATGGCCCAAAGCTGCTTGTCATATCTAGAAGCTTCCAAATTACATCCTCTTATTAGTAAATCATATGTTGATGTCCTAACCTCTGAATCTAATGATATAATACCTGAATCTCTAGCTCCGCCTAAAACTACAGCTACTCCTCATAGATCATTTAAAAAAACTGTTTTCCTGAAACCACGTGTTCATAATCAACAAACAGGTGGTTATGACAAATCTGCTCATAACTCACTCATTAGCAATTACAATCCGACTCTATCAGCTTCAAATGGATCTGCATTAAATCACAATTTAAATATCTCTTCTATTAAAGATATAATAAAAGAACTCATCAATTCACTCCTTAACCTTAATATAATGAAACCGGACAACGCTGCCTCTATAATAGACCTAATGAATAATGCGGAAAACCACAATGGATCAAGCCAGATTAATCCAATGGAATTGCCGCAGCATAGTTAGTAAGAAAAGTGATTTAGTATACATTCTCAACCAGTTTAAACCCTTTGTTGTTACACTATCTGAGACATGGTTAAAACCTGGATATTCATTCAGAATACCAGGTTATTCATGTCTCAGAGAAGATAGGCCTGATGGGTATGGCGGTGTAGCCATACTCATTGAAAATACCTATTCTTTTTCTAAAGTACAATTGCCTCCACTTAGTGAAGGCATTTGTGCTACTGCCGCTTTTGTAAATAATGTAAATATAATATCTGTATATATTTCTAAACCCAATGTAAATATTTTATTAGAGCTTGATCATTTATTAGGTCAACTGCCAAAACCCTTTTTACTTTTAGGGGATTTTAATTGCCAACATGTTGCATGGGGTAGTTCCAAGTCTACTTGTTATGGTGAATCTTTATTGGAATTACTTGATTCACATAATTTGTGTGTGCTTAATACTGGTACACCTACTCGTCACTCTAGACCTGATGAAGGAAAAAGTGTCCCTGATTTATCCATCTGTTCTCCTAATCTAGCTTCTATCCTTTCATGGCAATCTCTCTCTTCATCATTTGGTAGTGACCACTTTCCTCTTTTGATTTCCTTCCCCTACCCTAAACCCCAACTTTTTAAACAACCTTATCGTTTTAAATATAAATTAAATAATCCAGATTGGGATCTGTTTAAACTAAACGTCGAAAAAAGGGTATCTAGCCTGCCTATATTGTGCCAAGGAAAGGAGCCAGCCTGTGCTGAGGCCTTAGCTAAAGTAATAATTGCAGCTGCAGATGAAACATTCCCAGTTAAAAAAAGAAAATCTGATTATATTCCGTCGCCGCCCTGGTGGGACGAAGAGTGTTCTATTGCTGTAAAAAACAGGAAACAAGCTGAAAAAGATTACTGCAGTTCAATGACGTTTGAGAACTTTGACACATACTGTCAGGCTGCTCAGACGTCAAAAACATTTTTAAAACAAAAAAAGCAAGAGGGGTGGCTTAAGTTTTGTGCTTCTTTATGCCCTAATGTAAATCCTTCTCTTGTTTGGCAGAATATTAAAAGATTCAGATCAGCCTTTCTGGAAGGCTCCTCATCGCGTAAAATTTCATATTCGGTCGCAAATCATTTTATGGATAAACTAGCCCCGCCTTCGGTTCCAGAAAACATACCATTTCATTTCACATATCAAACCCACGATGATCAGACAATATTAAATTTACCATTTACCTTTACTGAATTGACAGGAGTTCTTTCTCATCTTAAGGACTCTACGCCAGGAGAAGATGGTGTACCGTATTCATTTTTATGCAACAATAGTAAACAGCTCCTTAATTATTATTTAAATCTCATAAACTCAGCTATGATAAGTGGACATATCCCTCCATCTTGGAAGTCACAAATTATATTACCCATTTTAAAACCTAACAAACCTGCAACGGAAGCTTCGTCCTATCGCCCCATAGCACTTTCCTCTACTCTAGCAAAAATTGCTGAACATTTAGTTAAGAATAGGTTAGAATGGTTTGTTGAAAGTAATAAGCTTTTGGCCAATAGTCAATATGGATTTAGAAGAGGAAAAGGAACTCTTGATAATTTAAGTATTTTGATAACAGATATACGTTTAGCCTTCTCAACAAATGGAAATGTTGTAGCAGCTTTTTTGGATATTAGTTCTGCATACGACAATGTTAATATTGCAATATTAAAAATGAAATTGATTCAATTGAATGTCCCTTCTTTGCTTACTAATTTTATTATTGGCATGTTATATGAACGAGTCATAAAATTAAATGTTGACGATAAAGTAATATCACGCCTTGCTTGGAAAGGCTTACCACAAGGTTCTGTATTGAGTCCTATATTATATAACATTTATACATACGATTTAGACAAATATGTAACTAATAAATTGCCTACAAGAGTTCTTCAATACGCCGATGACTTACTTTTATACGTTATTAATCCATCCATTAATTCAGCATGCGAAACATTAAACAGTTCATTATCTCTCCTTAAACAATGGTTAGACTTCAATGGTTTAGAAATATCGGTTCCCAAAAGTGCGGTTGTTCTTTTTTCTCGTAAACGATTCCCTCCACAGATAAATGTAGTCTACGACTCTTCTTATATTTGTACTAAAAATGAAATGAAGTTTTTGGGAGTTATTTTGGACTCAAAATTATCTGGTTTATCACATTGCCAATATGTAGTTGATAAATGTGAAAAAAATCTTAATATTTTAAAGTGCTTGACGGGTGTATGGTGGGGTGCTCACCCTTTTACGATGAAACTTATTTACAATGCGTTAATACGGAGCGTAATTGATTATGGCTCCTTTCTATTAGAACCGTGTAGCGTAGCTGCACTGAAAAAGATCGATGCCGTACAATCAAAGGCTCTTAGAATTATTTCGGGGGCTATGAAGTCTAGTCCAATTAATGCGTTACAAGTTGAATGTGTGGATCCGCCCCTTAATTTAAGACGTCAATATTTAGCTGATAGATTTTATAGTCGGTGTTTGTTATTTGCTGATCATCCAGTTTTAACGAAAGTCCCCCAAATAATCACTCAAGAAAATAAGTCATATTGGACTCACAAAACTTTACCCCGCCTTTTCAATAGTTTTAAATTATATAACACCATAAAAGCTCCCACGCATTCTTGTGATTCCCTCCCTCTATTTAGCAAAAGTTATGAATCTTTACAAACGTATCCCAAGATATGTGATTTTGGCATTTTAAAAACAGATGCAAATTGTAATATTAAATTTAACAATATTATAAACAGCAAATGGCAAGATTGGCATCTCGTTTACTGTGATGCATCAAAACATTCGAAAAATGGACACGTTGGAATAGGAGTATATCATTATCAATATAAAATAGTACAAAAGATTAAACTTCCTCCTGAAACCTCTGTGTACACAGGGGAATGTTATGGCATTTATAAAGCCATAGAATATATTTTACTTATGAAACTTAAGAAGACGATAATATTTACAGACTCCAAGAGTGCTTTACAGACACTGGAAAAATTTCCCTTTAAAATAAAATCTCACCTGTCAATAATCTTTGATATCAAAGCTAAATTATTAGAGTGCAACTTAAAAGAATACGACGTTAAATTTTCATGGCTCCCAAGTCACTGTGCAATAAAGGGCAATGAGATTGCAGACAAATTAGCAAATGATGCAGTGGAGTGTGGTGATACATACCCATACCGAAACTTTCCCCCCGACTTAGGATCTCTAGCAAAAGTTTATCTCCATGAAGCATGGACTGATCATTGGAGCTTAAGTTGCGAGACCAAAGGGAAATACTATAGAAACATTCAATTAAGTATACCTACTAAACCTTGGTTTTCTGGACTTAAACACGATAAGCGCTCTACAACCATTCTTATACGAATGCGATTGGGCCACACCTGTACCAAGGACCATCTTTTAAAAATAGGAATTGTGGAAAACTCAAAATGTAAGTGTCTCAACGATACTGAAAATTTAAATCATATCTTTTTTAATTGCAATATGTATGATCACTCTTCCTTTTTAAATGACCTGCTTCGCCATAAAATTCCCTTCCCATCTAACGTATCCACCCTTCTTTCCTCCCTCGATCCTGATATTTATAGAATTTTAGCTGCATTTATTAGGAAAAATGATATAAAAATTTAATTTTTATTTGTATAGTATTTTCTATTGTTACTTTCTTTTCTCTTTGTCTAGTGCAATTTTTCCTTTAATATTTTATGTTTTCCTTTTTATGTTACATATTATTACATACTTTTTTACTGTTAATAATTTGTATATAGATTTGTTTAAATTTGTGTAATTTTATTGATTTATTTCCTTAATACTCTCCTGATCTTTCCTTTTCCAAATTCCGTTGTATAATATCCTTTTTTAATCCTGTCGTTTCCTACGTTTTAATTTTTCAATTACTTGTCTTTGGCTGAGCGTGTATGCGCCGTCGCCACAACTGAAGAAAAAAAAAAAATATAATCTGTGCAGTGCAATAGCAAATCTGGTTCGCGTCAGCGTCACGCGTCGCGTCAGCACTGGAGAAAATTGAAGAAAAGTAATAATATTTTAAAGACAGCAGGACAACTGGAATTGCTACGTTGAAAAATTTTCTTATACAATGGCAGATAAAAGAAAAACCAAAAAGCGGAAGGAGGTACGTGCAGTTTGTAAATTGTACACCGATTATCCGCCCGAGATATTCGTAGTGCGCTATATTACATTACATGCATCTCATTTTGTTTTTCGTTTTCATGGAGCGGTGTACGGCTTTCCCTGGAAAATGTGATTTTTACGAGTTGATATCCAATAATAAAAACTTTATCCTATAATATTTCATTGAACCTTGCTTTACATTTGTGCGCGTTATTTTTGTGACGCAGTTAATATATTTTTGTTTATTACCAGTCTACTGAAATTATCGTGCCTTAATTTCACTTTAACTCCGGTTAGTACCAAAGTCATATCACCGTTCATTGCTTCATGATCTGAAACCTTTACATATCTTTAATTCTGGATATCAATTTAAAATAGGTAGCAAAAATAAAATAATATTTTCAAGATGCACAATGCTGCATGGTATTTTCATCATTTTAAAAATAAACTTAGTCCTTCCCGGCGTTCCTTTGTTTGATCTGTGCCAACTACATAGTACCTACTTATTTATTCGTTATTTTGTTTACAGCGGAAAAAGGTTTGATTTATATCATTAATTCATTACCCTATGGCACACATGTTGCACTGTTTCACATTGATTTATATGTATAAAATGAATGACCAGAAGACTATACAGATATTTTTCATTTTTGGTTAATTGTCTGTATAGAAGGCAGGTTAGCCGACCTGTCCATATTGTTGTTGCTTTTTATTATAATAAAAATTTAATGAATTTTATTCAGTTTTGCTGTCTAAAGACATTGCAAAATAAACATATAGGTCAGTGCTGTTTGTGTAAATTTTCAGTGTTAGCGTGCCAGTCACAAACTGGCAGGAACACTGATATTCACCATCACTACTTTTTCACTCTTGATTTTCTTCTATTTGTGTAGAACAATATTTAAAAAATGATTTATAAGATTAAAAAATGAAGAAAAAAAATTGGTCTAAATGTTGATTAAGTTTCCCGGGCATAGCCAACACCAACAATATTCTTATGTGCACTGTTAGAAAATGTTGTGAAGTGCTTTTTAAAAATAATAATAGGTACATGAGAAGCAAATAGTCATGCAGGCAACCTGATGTCAAGGGGTGGCTATAACCAATGGAATCCCACATCTGACCTCAAAAAGGGTAGAAATCCTATCTGACGTCTAATCTGGACACATTGTTGTTCATTAAAAATGAACTGTTCACCTCATAAAAGTGTGTCTGGTAACCACACCTCCCTAACTTAAACACAAGACATGAAGAATATGTTGCTTCACAACAGGTTAAGAGGGTGGCATTAAGATAACTCCCTGACAATCTGTGATGTCTCTTCCTTCCTTCCTTTCCTTGCTTCCTTTCAGCCCTTGGTAGTCCACTGCTGGACCTGGGCCTCCCCTAATCAACGCCACTCCACCCGGTCCTGGGCCCTCTGAATCCAACGGTTTGAGCACATTTAATGAACGTCATACATATAAATTATGCATTCATCCGCTTTGATCGCCACTCAGCCAAAACGTAGACTGGGAGAAAAAAGCGGGTGGAAAAGAACTCCCAGCACTCTTTTAAGAGTAAATAAAATAAATGTGACCTGGATGCCCATTTGCTTCTTTAATATGTAAAAAAATTAATTAATCCATAAATTCTAACAATTGAGATAGATATATTGAGTGTTAATTTCCTGCAAAATTTACTTAGAACTAGTCTAATGTCTTTACAACACTATCTGTGCTTAATTGTCTCTGGTGTTCTTGCTTTGTGTTCTTAATTACTATCTCAGATGGGATCTTGCTACAATCAATAAGATAATGAATCAAATATAACAGTAAATTGCTATAGCAGTTAAGATCGCATAAAACATATCACATGTACTGCTGTGGTATAGTGTGGTGAGTAATGGTATAGTTAGTTGTTTAAGAAAGGCTTTAAGGATAACTATAAACGAACGTTTTTCTAAATGATTATTATATGAGTATATGGGGCTAAAATTATATTTCTTTCCTGTTTGGATCTACCTCTTGTGCCCTTTTTAAGGATTTTTAGGACCTTTTTAAGGACTACTTTTAAATCAATTTCTTTTTGTGGGCTGCAATTGTTTGTATGGATCATACTCTACCACGCTGTTCTATGGGTGTTCAAACCGCCCATAGAACCACGAATAAGGTGTTACAGCTGTTATCTTGTTGATAACAACCGGAACCGACAGCGTAATTTCCTAAAGCACGGAAGCGTGCATATATAATTCGTCGCAAGTGCTCTCGTAGGTTCTGACTGCGCCCAATGTTGCTTAACTTCTTCGATCGCATGCTATATACTCAATCACCATGGCTTGTGCGCTTGATGTGATCATACAAAACAATACTTAGTTTTAGAAATATAGAATGAAATTTTGCGATAGTTTGATCGCGATTCGACCGCTCTCGTATGGTCGGCCTAACGCATACTCGTATTCTATGTTTACCATTGATATGTTCTACGGTGAAATGACCCACTTTCACCGACTATCGGTGATCGCTGACGGTGACCACAAGTGTCACAAAAGCCGTTTAGTGTGGTGGCCTGTTGGTTTTGTGTGGTGAAATAGCACCTTCTAGAAATGGTGAAGGAATATTTTGTAAGTCAATGCACTTTGTGAATATCACTGTGTGCGGATCTGTGTTGCTTCTTATTTTATAGGGTTTTAAATGTTCGAACAAGGAATGTGTAACGGTGTTCCATAGATTGGAAAACCGTTAGGTAAATTTAGAATAAACTTCAATTTATTAAAAATCGTGTTAAATGTTTGAAGTAGTGAAACTTTGTGTGTAGTCGCACTTTAGTTTTTTTTTTTAAATATTTTCATCGATGACTTTATTTGCTTTCGAGATTATAATTCACAGGTCACTTAGGTATAGCGTCCACTTCTAGGTATACAAAATTGAAAATCCTCGTGATTAAGAAAGTTTTAAAACATAGCTTTGCTAGCTAGCTCGCTGGACCTTTTCCATCTAATAAAGTATCTCAGATACTTTATCTGTGTGTAAAATTATAATCGAATCCGCTGCTGTTTTTGAGTGGAAAATTAATTAACTTCCATTTATCCGCCGACCCTTAAAACCCTTCGCAACATTTCATTGGGTCATTCGTTTGGACTCGCAACTGTATATCCTTGGTTTTAAACTTCATATTAAATGCATTAATAGTTCAAGCGGTTAGTTAAGGCGGTTAAATGCATTATTTAATAGTTCATTAGAACCATGTGTTGGTATTCGTTAATAGGGTGGCCCTGACCTTAACTTCTGTTTGCGGGCTCTACTAGCAACGTAAGTCTATGTTATAAACGTTAGACATTTTGTCTATAGCTAACAGTTGGCTAAAGCCTACATAGTGTCAGTGTGGGAGGTGACCCGATCCTGAAATGGGTCACTGATCGGCTGCAGATCGTTTGTACATAACGGACTTTAGGATACACCTGTAGTTTGCAGTAACATGACGAGATATTATCAGGGCCGTCTTAGACTATTCAGGGGCCCCTGGGCACACAAGAATTCGGGGCCCTTTTGGAATATAAAGAAAGCGAACGCAAATAAATATTTAAAAGCAAGTCAGTTCAGTTTAGCACAAACTAGGGGCTTGTATCCCGCTCACATAGCCGTTCTATCTACTTGCTCTTTCTAGGCTATCACCACTAGACACGCCAATACCTTGGCGCATACAAGTTACGGCCAATGTCACGGTCATATTGCGTAACTGCAACTTGACTGTAGACTGGGCTGTGTACGCGCATTTTCTTTGTACTGTTAATTGCTGTGATGAGATAGAGTTGAAAAAAAAACAGTCACTTTGAAATGGATATATTATAGTTTCTTTGTATCTACTAAGAAACTATATCCAAACAGGATTCTATACGTAAAGAATCTTTGTCTTATTTTTAAATGAAGTTTTATGTAGCATTCAGCCGCAAATTAGTCATTGTAATTAATATGTATTGAAGGCAAGACAGTATCCTATGCTTAAACTGACCATTTTTTTCAACCCTAAAACGGGACAAATTAAAACGCCAAAATCTTAAATTTATTCATTTTCAGGTTCTCGGTGAACAGATTTTGCCATTAGGCTTATATTATTATATCCTACATGTTTGGTTAATAAAGTAATTCTTTAATTACCTACTGTCGTAGCGTTCTTTGTATTAATATAAATCAACCGTATTAAAATACATATAAATTTATTGTCGGATGTAAAAAAACACTACAACTGGAATATCCAATTACGTCATATTGATTATTTATTTTTTACTCGTGCAATACTCGTATATCATCTTAGAGCAATTGTCATTTTTATTATAAACAGTGCTTTATTTGATGATTTTGCCATTCATGTATGTTGGAATGCTTCCAGGATTAAATAAATGTCTTTGAACTTCGTGTTTTGATAGCGACGCGTGTGGCGCGATCGAAATAAAATACTCTTTGTAAATATTTTTTCTCCGATTTCGTGTTGAGAACCGTGTAGTATTAATATACGATATATTCAGATACGACATATTCAATTCAATTTAGTAACGAACGAATTTACAGTTTTTTATCGGATTATACAAACACACACTCCGGAATCTCCGAAAATTCTAGATACTTAGTCTATACTGGTGTACACTCACTTAAAATTTCATCAAAAATTGTCCAGGCATTTAAGGAAGTTAGTAAGGCAGTGGCAATAAGAATAACTCCGTGTCCATTTCGTACATTTTGTCTGTTTAACTGGTCCGATCCGACACATCCGGACATAACCGATAGAACCACCAACACGACAAAATTTAAACACAGGCCTTCGAATGGAGCTATCCTTATTGACACTGCAATGACACTGCAACAAAATGTGTGCAATGTCGTACGAACAACACTTGCGTCCGACATGGGAATTGGACACGGGGTTAGCCAAATACAGACATCTATAGGCAATCCACTTTTTTATCACAGTTTTCATACCAATTTCCATAGACATTATTACTTAACTACTAGGTATTATAGCTGCCTAGTCGGTGAGTGGGTCTTTATCGAGATTTGTGTATTCCGCCACCGTTGCCGCTTGTGGCGTATATTTAGACCTATCAATGGTGCTAATTATAACAGCCACAGTCGGCGCCGCATTTTGGACTGGTTTAATGAATAGGGGAAAGAAAAGCTTCGAGTGGCGACTTCATATGGCTTCTGTGATGACTACATAGCACGTTAAAAATGAGTGTTTTTCTGCAAGGATCGGAAGGATAAGGTGCAGGTATAATCTAAAGGATTTATTTCTCAATAGACACCAGTGAAAAACGTTTATGTTTCAAGTAAATCGACAATGCGATGGACTATTGCCTCGTACCTAAAAGCACTTACTCATGGAAGTATGCCCCAGGCATATGCGTGGATCATAGATATCGCACGAGTACCTACGTGCCTCTAGCTTATACCACCACGATGCTGGGTAGGTAAGGGTCTTTATTAGGGGTTTTGTTTAACAATGAGATGAAAATGAATGAGCAAAGTATAAAACCAGGCAACATGGAAACTAGGCCACTCGATGCAGTGGCAACCGATTCCATTGGACACGAGGACATCGTCGGTACATTGCCAGTCTAGTAATGATGCTCTTTAATGATTTTATAGAGCAACTCATTTTCTACCGTGGTGACTATGGTGGCCACATAATGGTAAGTGCTATAGATGCCACGAATAGTGATTTTGACGAATACCGAATATGCTCTAGGCTGAAACACCGAAGGAGAGCTCTTTTTGCGCCCTTTTTGAAGCACCCCTTGTCATAATTCACAAATATCCACTTATTTAAGCCACAAATTAGCAATTGATAATCTTGCGGCCGCACTCAGAGACGTCATTTAACGTAATGTTCATTAACAAACAAATAAAATCGTCTTTATTCGTATTGACATAAGTGTCATCGTTATTTTCATAATGAACCATTAACGTTAATGAATGTCTCTGAGTGCGGCGGTTAAACTTGAAATTGCAGGAATTCGGGGAGCCTCCCGAGTCAGAGAAGCCGACCAGCGAGGAGTACGCAGTGGCTAAGTGGCTGAAGGCGAATGTACCCACCAAGAAGACCAAGTTCTTGAACCATCACGTCGAATATTTCACTGGTGAGTACTTCACGCTACTAATCTTCCTTCCTTCTGTCTACTAAGTTACTGTAGGTACTACTAATATATGCGAAAGTTTGTTTAGATGGATGAATGGAATTTTTTTGTTACTCTCTCACGCAAAATTGGCTGAATGGATGTAAATGAAATGTTGTACTAAGATAGCTGATAACCCGGATTAACCTGGATATAGGATAATTTTGAAATATCTAGTCAAAGCTAGTGATTGTATGATTGATAAATGATTCGCTAAATTATAATTTTGTGGGTTTTCGCAATGGTCGCCCTTTAAGTGGTAGACCCACTGTAGTAACCTGGCATGATACCACCGCGCACCGCCGTTACAACCAAATTATTTATGGATATTGGATATAATTCGGATTTATGGATATGGTTATCCCATAAAACAGTTATGACGGGACAATCTTTGGTCTCTTTAGAAGCAACGCATCCATTTCATTCGTTCCGTATGATGATTATACATTTTTGGATGTGCATGTGCATGATACCACCGCGCACCGCCGTTACAACCAAATTATTTATGGATATTGGATATTATTCGGATTTATGGATATGGTTATCCTATAAAACAGTTATGACGGGACAATCTTTGGTCTCTTTAGAAGCAACGCATCCATTTCATTCGTTCCGTATGATGATTATACATTTTTAGATGAGCCACAGATAAGCCAAGTCAGGCTTCGGTCTGTTTTAGGGGGCTATAACGCCGTCTTACTCGGAATTGCAATTAGTCATCAGAGTAACAGAATTCCGTCTAAAGCAGTGCCTACTGAAGGTACATTACACTCTTTCAAACTTTCACACACACAGTATATATTAGTGTGATTGCGTTGTCAGATAGATATGATGGCACAAGTGGAGCAATTTGTATTGAATTGGTCCCTCATACATTGCGCCACCGCACGGTATACTAGTATGTACCTACTCGTATTACTACTAGACTGAGAGGACTATGAACTTATTGACCCTTCGACTCGAAAGGCGTTATTTCTAATGATGAATGAGAAATAAAATTAGGTCATTTGGAGGTAGCGGTGATAGCCCAGTGGCTAAGAATTCGACCTCTTAATCGAGGAGTCTGAGCTCGAATCCCAGTGGCACGTACCAATGACTTTGTAAAAAAAAGGTTATGTGCGTTTTATATAAAATTAAATATCACCTGCTGTTACGGTGAAGGAAAACATCGTGAAACCCGCATGCCTGAGAGTTCCTGAGAGTCCACCAACCCGCAGTAGGCCAGCGTGGTGGACGGCGGCCTACATCCCTTCCACCGTGAGAGGAGACCCGACCCTGTAGTGGGTTAAGGGAGGTGGGAGCCATAGTAGCTCACCGGGAAGTACCTTACCGTCAGCGTCTTAACCCGTCGCAAAGCAGCATGTTCTACGTGTCTTGTGTTTCGGCTGGAGAGGTGTGGTTGCCGGGGATACTTTATTTGAGGCGAACATCTTAGTCCTCGTGGGTAGCAAGGCAACTGCATACAACATGAGATAGGATTTGTTGCATAGATAAATCAAAAAGGGAAGATACGGCATACGCTTACTTGTATCAATCATAACATTAGTCCGACTCAACTACATATCTAACTTACACACACACGCCTAAAAATGAAATGTAAATCGAGCGATCCGAGCGAGACGGAGCGGTAAGTTTTATCTTAGCGGGAGCGACTCGGAGAGTGCCGCGTAATCTCGCGCGCGACCGTCTCGCTCACACTCGCTCTTGATAAAAATGGCGAACTACATTTAAAACCATCAGTGATTTTGAAGAAAAATTAAGTTTAAGTGTACTTACAAATGAAAAGAGATGCCGTGGAATATGTTTTTCGTTTTTGAGCTGTTTGTGCACCTTTTAAAAGCACACGAAGACATTGTTTTACCTTTTTAAACACAGAAAATCCGCGATTGTTGTGTTCTAAGCGCACATGTAGTTCAATAGCTAGCCAAAATGCGACTAAAGTGAAATTGTGTGCATGGACCTAATTTTAGGTGCGCACTCATGAGACGCTAGTGCCGTATCTTCCTTTTTTGATTTATCTATGTAGTTGTTGTCTATTTGAGTGACCCCTTAACATCAAGATTGAGTTAAAGTCAAAGAATATTTATTAAATACTAGTAGCTAATTTATTTCCAAGCTTTTCCAAAAAAATGGCACAAAGAACGAACCTTATTCTGTCACCCATTTATTGCTCAATGGATCTCGTGTTAGCTTTATTCTGATTGCGCCTGCGAAATAATGACTAAAGTCGCGTCTATAACAACAGAACAATGCGAACTGCGCGACCTGGGCGTGAGTACAGTTAGTAGCCGGGCCCTGGCTGGCTCTTGTTCGCCCAGACAATGTGCTATACAGAATTAGGATAGTCAATTATTAATGCGAAAATTGTGGGGATGGTTGTATGTGTCACTCTTTTATGCGAATTCGGATGAACGAAGCACGGACTTTTGTTCATTGATAGTTTACACCTACCATAAGCTTTAGGCCGCGTTCAGTTAGCACGCGATTTCGTACGAATTCAAATCGTTCGTAACATGGACCTTAGATATCATAATGTGTGACAAAAATTTTGTATACCAACCTACAAAATTATTTTTCATGAGTAATCTCTTTTATATTATAGATACAAAAAATGTGAGAATGATGGATTTATATTAATGATGGATAAGGAGTTTATACGCCGGGTTTAGATAACATAGTAATAATAGATAACATAGTAATTACTGTTTATTTATCCGTACCATTTATTCATTTGCGTCAAAAGAACTAGAAGCAATTTTCGCAATTAACTGCGTAATAATTACGTTAATAAGGAAGAAGACTACCTAGTGGTCTTTCAAAGTAACTTAATAATGTATTGTTAATTTATAAGTACATAAGATGTATCACTTAGATGATAAACCTATGAACCTGATTCTTGATGCATTTTTCGTTTATCTCCTTGTTGCAAATGAGCGACGTCTATTTGGTATTCATTCTGTGATGTAAATCGTGACGTATATCGCGGGTTAAATGCATTATGCTCGTGCGATTGCAGTTCTGATTGCGAGCAAGTCGTGTTATGGTTTTTGTAATTCGTTTCTTCATTACGTTCTTAGGTACCTCGACGGTGATTATATAGCCGAGTTTCTTTAATTGAGTAGCAGGCCACCAGATGTTAAGTGTTCTGCAGCTCTTGGCCGCCCACACTCAATTTCAAATAGAGAAAAAAATTCTATCTGAGGTTGTATGCGGGTGCTTTGCCACTCATGAGGACTAAGGTGTTCGCCGCAAATAAACTATCCCTCCAGCCTGCCTATCCACCATATAACTAGTCCTGCCCAGCCAAATCTAAGAAAAGAAAATGCTTCTTTACGTCGTGTTAAATTAAGAGTCTGGCGGTAAAGTTCCTTCCCAGACGATCTACTATGGCTCTAAATAAACGAGTCGCCTCCGAAGAAAAATTGCCAACTTCTGTGTTGTCAACACCTGTTGAAAACACAGAAGTTGACAACAATTTTACAACCACCTTATGACAATCTAAAATTACGATTTCATAAAAATGTGTCTATTGATCGACACTTCATCGGACTCAAATTTTATTAAATAACTTTTTATTTGTTTCTTGAAATTGGTCATATAAATATAAAACCGTTAACGTAAACGCGTAACGCGTGCAAACGCAAACTGTTAAACCATTAGGAATAATTAAATCTAGCCGGCGAACATTCATCACGGTAATAAAAATTAAAGGCGCCATTTTACTATCGAAGCTAAAAACGTTTAAGAACAGAGCTATTCTCGATCTAATCAACAGGATATAAAGGGCGTTTATAGTTTGAATTTTTGTCATTATAAACTGACCTACTATTTAATAGGTTATCGCGGATTGTTTCAGAGTTGTAATTCTCGGCTGTTGATAGAACGACGTAGATTCAGACACAAAACAAGCGCAGAAGGGAAGGTTACATGTACTGTGCTCTCGTGTAATTGTCAGTAACCCATTAATGACCCACTACAGGGTCGGGTCTCCTCTCACAATGAGAGGGATGTAGGCCTTAGTCCTCCACGCTGGCCTACTGCGGGTTGGTGGACTTATCATACCTTTGAGAACATTTTTTTTTGTGAACTCTAAGGCATGCAGGTTTCCTCACGATGTTTTCCTACACCGTAACAGCTGGATTTAAAATAAAATACGCATTGAACCCATTTATGCAATGTCGTGGCTTGGAATGCTGCGAATTCCCATAAAAATAAAATTTTTACTCTCGTAAATCGAGTATCGAATCTCTTAAATGACACATGAGGTTCCTTCTGTTGCGTTATGTTCCAAAATTTCATTTATAAGAACTATGTCAAAATAATACGTGTTCGTTTTTTGTTGTTCACTGTATAATAATTATGAAGCTTGACTTCTGAACTGGATGTTGTGAAGCGCAAATCCGACGCTAATTGTTTGAAGAGCTGGCTTTAATGCCGATGACGTCACACCGCAGTATTTGCACTTTATATTGTCATTTTAATTACTTATGAGTATGATGGAATTGAGTGGAGGACTGGCGGCGCGTCGATTAGTCGAGTTAAAAAGTCAAATTTGATGATTCCAAATCTGCATTTTCTCTCAGTTCATTTGGAAGAAACCATCTTATTCATCGGCAGCATAGTTTTGACACTCGAGCCATCAGTGGAACATTAAACAGGATGCACCCATCCTTTTGCCGTAATTAGAAGCTAGAAATCACAAATGTAATGACTGGCAGTTGGTCCAGTGGTTAGCGAGTACAACTATTGTGCCCGAGGTCATAGTTTTGATCTCCACCCATTTGTGTGATGGCGTCAGGACAAATATTTGTGTGATAGGCACAAGTGTTCATTCTGTATTTTGGGCTGAATGATATTTAAAAACACAAAAGTAACTGGTTACATACAAAAGTATCTGGTTACCTTACAAAAGCCGTGTGAGTCGTCCCAAAATACAACCATAAACACTTTTGTGTAGGTATCGTACTATACCATAAACACTTTTTCTTTCAGGCGTGAAAGCAGTAGATGCCCTGCTAACCTCAAAATGGGCGACCGGCAAGAACCCAATCTTCACCACACGCCACGAGGTCACAGACTTCCTCCACCAGATGCTGCTCCACAAATTGTTCCACAGGGCCAAAAAGGTACGTGGAAAAGAGAAAATTCGTTGTTTTATGGACGTGGCAGAGTTTTGCCGGAGACAAAATTTGGTTGTCTGTGGGCCGCAATGACCAGGTAAAAACGAATGTCCTGCACACCCTTTTACTACTTTTATACCTACTTTGTAAAACTATCCCTGTGTAATGAATGAGTCATAAACCAAGATTTAATGATTAACTATTAAAATTTAGTAAAATGTTACATCGGTTATTTACATAGTCGTTGTTATATCTTCGCAGGTGCCAGTTAGCGAACAAGAGTTGAAGGGCAAATCCAAGAAGAAGGAGTTAGAGAAAGCCAGCAAGAGTGGAGATGAAAAGGATGGAGAGAAGAGTCAAGCCAGTGCTTGCGAGGGCAAGGTACTCATTTTTGTTTAATACCTTAAACCTTAGCGGTGATAGCCCAGTGGCTTAGAATTCGACCTCAAATCGAGGGGTCCGGGTTCGAATCCCAGTGGCACCAATGACTTTGTAAAAAAGTTATGTGCGATTTATAAAATTAAATATCACCTGCTGTTACGGTGAAGGAAAACATCGTGAGGAAACCTGCATGCCTGAGAGTTCAGAAAAAAAAATGTTCTCAAAGGCATGTGAAGTCCACCAACCCGCAGTAGTGGTGCGTGGTGGACGGCGGCCTACATCCCTCTTATTGCGAGAGGGGACCCGAACCTGTAGTGGGTCATTAATGGGTTACTGACCGACCTTAAACGTGAGTGGTGCAGTCAGTGATGTTTGCCCAACACAAGCGTTTAAGGTCACCGAGAGGGTGATGAGTGTGTAGTAGTCATAAAAAAGAAATAAAGCGAAAACAAGACGGCAAGAGCGGTGGACTTACCAGAAGGTCCTGGTGTATGCGTAGAAATAGCGGCTTTCAATCTGCTCGAGTTAAATATGTTTCCTGAGCTTATTAGAAATTAAAGTTGACTTGTGTACTTCTTATGTTTTATGTCTCTAGGTAATATGTCAGTAACCCATTAATGACCCACTACAGGGTTGGGTCTCTTCACACAATGAGAGGGATGTAGGCCTTAGTCCACCACGCTGGCCTACTGCGGGTTGGTGGACTCTCAGGCATGCAGGTTTCCTCACAATGTTTTCCTTCACCGTAACAGCATGTGATATTTAATTTTATAAAGCGCACATAACTTTTTTACAAAGCCACTGGGATTCGAACCCGGACCTCTCGATTTAAGAGGTCGAATTCTTAGCCAACGACAAGTCATCTAGGTAATATGTCTGGAAGAAGTCGCCTTACAGCGATAAGACCGCCTTTTTGTACATTATTCTAATTTGTAGTCGTTGATGTATCTGTTTCTTGTGTGCAAATAAAGAGTGTGCAAATAAGTACATACTTGTATTGTACAGTATGTCTCTTTTATTCCCAGGACACAAAGGAGGGCAAAGAGAAGGAGAAGGAGAGGAAGAAGCGCAAGATCCGGCTGGAGATGCACCTGGAGCAGGTGTTCCTGGACACGGCGGACGCGTACGTGTGGCTGTACGACCCCATGCCGTGGTACTACTGGCTGTGCGGCGCGCTCGTCGTCGTCGGCACCATCGCCGTCTGCATGTTCCCGCTGTGGCCCGCCACCGTCCGGTCGGTACACACTATACACACTAGACGGAGACAGAGAGCATGTGATCGTTGATCGTACGGACTGGAGTGTAGTGGATGAGAAGAATGGCCTTATCTACACTACCATCAGGTCATGAGAGCCAGAGATATGCTGATGAGTGGGATTTGGGGATGGAGAGAGAGTAGTTAGGTCTGTGTGTGTGGCTAAAACCCTAAGCTGTTAAAGCCGACGAACCAAGTGGCGCAGTGGTTAAGACACCGGTGCGCTGCGCGGTAGGTCCTGGGTTCGATTCCCAGCAGAGCAGAGATTTGAATGATGAATTTGAATTTCTGTTTCTCGTCTGGGTGTCATGTGTTGTGTTGTTGTCTTGTGTGTGTCCATGGCACCCACGACACGGAATCCTAGTGTGGGGCTATGAGTGTGAAGCGTTACTATATAATATTATTATTGTTAACCGATGGTTGTTGGCACCATTGCTGTCTGCATTTTCCTGATGTGACCTGTGTGGACTTTCTCACTCTATAATATAGAGGGAGAAAGTGAAAGTGAAAGAAGAGCGAAGGGGAAGTAGAGCGGTTTGAAAGAGGTAAAGAACCACAAGATTCCCTTGGAGATGCACATGGCACAGCAGCTATTCCAAAAAAACTTCAAAACCTGTGAAGATGCATTGGCCATCCAGTCCCCACCTACTTCCCCTTCGAAACCTCTGATAGTTCGTCTTTTGACCTTGTATCGTTTGGCGTCTATCAGGACATAAAAGCAGGGAGGAGCTGATGAGTGGGATATAGGAGAGGAGAAAAGAGATGGTGATTACTCAACTGTGAGACCCACTCAGCTTCATTGACGCCACTCAATTTAGTCTAAGTAGACAGTGAGGGTTACAAGCTTATAACTAAAATAAGGCGAGAGACATATAATAACAGTGTGGTGCGGTCTGCAGTGATATATCTTTATAACCCACACGCCTCGGTACTTCTGGCCACGAGGCGCTCTAGTTGTCATTGGCACCATCGCCAGTAGGCATGATGACTAATTTTCAAAAACTCTTCCATGATATTCAGAAGTTTCTATTATGTCTAAAATATATCATATTTTTGTAGAAAATTAAGGTTTTTGTGCAATAAAAGTACATTTAAATTTTAAGTTTCAAATTCATTCCAAAACGCTCCCCGTGTCATGGCGTCTGTCATTGCGCCACGGCTCAGTAAAAAATGTCAGATCGCGTATAATATGCTTACGAAAAAAATGACGTTGACTAAGACGTGACGTAATTTGACGTAATTCGATCTGATGGGTGTTTAAGCTATCATGGCGGATTGTTGTATTTTGTAGATTTATTTTAACAAATAAATTATCAATCTCGACATTAATAAGAGAATAAATACATGTTTCAACCTTTGAATCCTATTTCATTAGATCAGATAAATATTTTGGCGATACTTGATTACTGTCATCATGCCTGTTGCGCGTTCGGTCCACAGTACCAAAGGCCGACACGAGTCGTTAATCGTTATCCGTCGCAGGAAAGGCGTGTACTACATCAGCATAGCGGCGGCCGCGTTCCTCGTGTTGATCATCGCGCTGGCCGTGCTGCGCGCGGCGGTGTTCTGCGCGGTGTGGGCGCTGACCCTCGCGCGGCACCACCTGTGGCTGCTGCCCAACCTCACCGAGGACGTGGGCTTCTTCGCGTCCTTCTGGCCCCTCTACAAGGTACGGTGCGGCCGCCCGCTCCCACTGTTGGGCCTGTCTCGCCACGGCTGTGAAGGGGGCCCGGCGCATACTGCACGGCAGTAGTCCAACGCGGATTGGCGGCGGCTGTTGTCGAATCGCTCATATTGTATGGCCTACAACGAGGTTTAACGACAGTGGTCTTTTCGACGACATCCAGTATCGACGGCTTACGCTGCTACGGGGATGCGTAGTGAGGGATGCGTTTGTGAACAACCAATAGAATTGTTTATTCTAATTTAAATTCCAACCAATCATTTACCTAGCCTCGCTTAGCACAGCTCTGGTGGAAACAGCTTAGCAGAGCGAGGCTAGGTAAATGAAGCAATTCTATTGGTTGTTCACAAACGCATCCCTCGCTACGCATCCTCGCACATCTCGGGTGGAAACGCAGCCTTAACGTGCCCCCAGAAGCACGGAAGCGCGTATGTAGTTCGCCACTAGTGATCACCCATCTAGTTACTGACCCAGGTCGATGTAGTTTAACTTTTGTCGCGTAATTTTAGTACACTATTAACTACATCTTCATTGGTTTCATCAACAATAACATCATTTATTTTCAGTATGAATACCGCGGGCCGGGCTCCGAAAGCGACAAGGCCTCTAAGGGCAAAAAGAAACGCAAGAAAGACAAGCACTCCGACGACGAGGCGGAGGAGAAGACGCCGCTCGTGCAGGAGCAGGAGCCTCCGCCCCCCGAGCCGGTCTCCGAGCCCAAGGCGGAGGCGGTGGCAGACGCCGGGGAAACTAAGTAAGTTAGTACACTTTCAGGCCAATGAACAAACCAACTAGCACATGTGTACCAGGATAAAAAATATTCTTTCATACAATGTACATAGGTGTCACATCCAATGGAAAGTTCTTTAGGCCGGAACTGTGCAGTGAGCATGAACACTATTAGTAGAGGAGGCGTGGAAGATCGACCTTCACTGATCAGTGGGTTACTCTTGACATCAGTTCCGATCAATCGTCATTGGAACTGTTGCACACTAGCGCCTTAATTTTCAATGTGGCATGTGGCATGTAAAACATTATTTTATTTTTATTTTATTTATTAAGTGAATACTTTTGCTTTATGGAGATGACCATGCTATGTTCTGGTAGAAATGGATTAAACTTAACACTCCAGTGCAGTAAGGGTTTCCCTGGGTTTGATTCCCGAGAATAAAATGCACACACACACACACAATAATGCAAGTAAATGATTGTTGTTTTTTGTCCTTCCAGATCGAGCCGGGACGCGCCGGACTCCGCCCCCCCCGGCGACAAGCTGTCCGAGTCGGAATCGGAGAACAGTCAGCGCTCCTCCACCGACCGGGACTTCGAGATGGTGGAGCCCGGCGACCTGGAGCCCGACAAGGACGACACCACGTAGGCGGGGAGCCCGCACTGGACCGGGGAGCTCAGGTCAGATTGATTACAGTTGGACGTGTTTCGCTGTCGATACGGCTGTGTGTATTTCTGAATCGTGTCGTTGGAATTTTAATCGCTTTTTAAGCAGTGAGAGATGTTGGGATCTTAACTTTTTTAAGATGGATTTTTTTATTGTGATTTGTAGTCATTGTTATTTACTAATGGCAACAGTAAAATAAACAGTAATAGATAAAAAATCTTGTTCCGAAGTACAGTTCAATATAGTCAGTCACATTTAATATGCTATGTTTCAATAATAAGTTCATAGTTTTTTGACAAATAGAAATGTTTCTCCTCGGCGATCATGTGTAGCAAGCAACAGAAGCATCGAAATTTGTAATAGTTAGAAAACTTTAATATCACGATTATACGATATTATTACGATATACATCTCTTAACGAGTGGTGGAAATCGCCATATTTGCAGTATTCTATGGTGTTCCTGTTATGTGAACAACGTGTAGGTTATATTATGTAGGCTTTTTGTTTCTGACAAAATTATGAAGTTCCTTGTTTGATGGTAGTATCGGTTCTTTTAAATCATCATGTGTTTACTTTTATTTAAAAACCTATCGTTTGTGTTTGAAATTAAAATGCACGATTCAGAAATGAATAACACAAAATAAAACATCTTCAACTAACATTCAATCGAGACTGCCGCCTGAGAATCGTAACTAGGAGTTAACCAAATACGGACATAATAAAATCAATATACAAAGTTAGTGAACTTAGGATTTTATTATAAATTAACACACGTTACACACAATGGCTACGAGATGTGTGTTCATGGATTGAGTATTGTAGAATTTGTTGTGGAATTGGTTTGTGATAATTTGTCAATTTATTCTATTAATAATTTGTTGTGGATTAAATACACACTGACAGCATAGCCATAAAGCTTTGACAAAACTTAAAATTACTTGTTCTTATACTAACTCGCTGTGATGCAAGCAAGTTGTTTCGATTCAGATAATGGGTTGCTAAAGAAACAGATTAAGATTTCATCACAGTTTTTGTAGAAAGTTGATTTCAGACAAAATTTCATTTAATCTTAGTTCTCACGGGTAGACGCAACCACATACAATCTCAGTTAAGAATAATATTCCATCTGAACTTGTATGTAGTATATGTCCAAGGTATGGGAATGGTGTCTATAATGTAAAATGACTTAAATTCTGAGTATTGCTGTAAAGGTTTCATTACGTTGGTGTGTTAAAAAAAACTACAAAGACTCTATGGTTATGTTTGAAGTACTAATTTGACAAGTCTTGAAAGCTAAAAAGGCACAAATTTATCTGATATACAATCAAAAATAGCTATTAATATGTAATGGTTGAGTTTTGCATTTCACTTTATATATTCTATTATTAGAACTCAGATATATATGTGTGTTATCCTCGCTTCGCTGCATTTATTTCGTTTTAGTAGATTTTATCCATTATCCAAAAATGTATGGGTTATAAATTGTTTAGGTAGGTATTTTAAAAAATATTGACAATTATAAGAAATTCAAAATCAATGTAATATAGCTACGAACTAAATTATTTTGCTTTTTCAAATCTTTATTTATTGCTTTTTTGACAGTTATAATGAACATATGTACGTAATATCTAATTGTAAAAATAATCAATATTAATACAAACCGCAAAAAATATTTCAAAATGTCATCGGTAGATAGTCCATAGAACATTCATTCCAATTTTCAAAGTATCCAATTGAAATGTAACATTGAATAGAATAGATTCGTACTAATGCTTGGACAACACGGCGTTAGTTACATAGATGCATTACCGCATTGATTATCACAATCAGATACTAATCTTTCTATATAAAAACCATGACTGTGTCAATCTGGGAGTTGTAGTGATAGAAATTTGTTTTTTTTACACTAAATAAACTATAAAATCATAAACACGTATTTAATATAACAGACCATTATTTTTGATGTCAGGTTAAAAAAACCTGCCACATTCTGATGTTAAGTATAGCTAAAACTAGAGTTGTGACTTGCTGACGTCACCGGACACACAGATTTATTTGACAGAAGAAAGAAGAATACAGATTTAGATAAGATTTATATAGCATTTGTTTAGTTAACGATTCCGTGTTTCTCTGATGACAACATTTTGGTATAATGATGGTTTTTATATGGAGGCAGAATAAATAAATATAGCCATTTTGAAATGAAATTAAACAATTCTCGATGTCGTGTACCAGCTGCCCGGCCCAGTGGGTCGCCTATCACAAATAGTTATAATAACTAGGAATCACGGAATAGATTGAATTTTAAAGTATTTCGAGCGCTCGAGCGGTTTGTTATAGATTTCTAGTTTTCGGATAAGATTATTATGTTTGTGACATTCCAATATTTTTTACTTAAACCTTCAAATCGAATAAAATTAATCTTTATGCTATACCAATTACTTAAGAATTTCTCATGTAGTTTTTGGTTCCTCTAGTTAGAGCAAAGGCAAGGAAAATGGGCAATTTATAAATAATATTATTGCAATCGTTTCTTGTTATAATATTTATAGGTCCCCAAACTAGAAATCTATCCGCAAATTATTCATAGGCGATTTTAGGCAAATTATAATAATGCAAGTCTCATTTGCGTACTATTTTAATATTTATATCCATCGGTTTTGTGATTAAACTTTTTTGGTGCTGTCCTCCGGTGCGCTTATAGAAACGTCGAATTTAAATTATCTTGTGGGATAAACTGCGCATCTATAATCGCACCGTTTGTCATTACGCTTTGGCGTATATTTTGCATTAACGTGCATTTTTACAGCTTACCACAGATTAAACATAAAATTAAACAGACTCATGTTTAATCTGTGGTAAGTTGTTGTGTTATCTATGTTTTGTAAATACGTTTCGCTCTCGTATCAAGATCTAATCGGTGTTAAAAATTTAATGACGATGTATTGTTGACGTCACTGTACGTTATTTCAATAAAACGATTATACTCTTTTTAAGTTGGTTTTATTTACATAACAGAGTAGAAATAAGATTTAATGACTAACACTGAGTAAAATACATTAAAAATCTATTATATCGATATCTGATTTATCATAAGTTCTACAAGTTGCCACGCTTTTCTTGCTCCAATTCAATCGATTCGAACAGAGTTTTGAAGTTGCCTGCGCCAAAACCCTGTAAGAAAAAAAAATGGCAAAATTAAAAACATTTATAAAGATGTATAATTGTATACTCTATATCTCAAAACGAAAATCACAATTACAAATTTTGATCATTTGTACAAAGTAATATACAGCCTTCGAAAAATCGCTGATTGAAACGGAGTTTCTTTCCCGAGTTCCTGTTCAATTTGTTACACAAGGCGTCAGAAGGAGTAAAAGCTTATTGAATGCGGAATTCTTTAGAGTGGAAGACGAATCCCGGGAAGAAATTGCAGCATTTCACCACCCTAGTAACAAAAACCTAGAAATCTCAGTTTTTCACACTCTATCACATTAACTGCAGGTTTTAAAAAATTCGGCCGTGCGGCGCGACTACGCGCTCTTACAACGCTACGCGTGCGATGCCGACACGTTGGCTTGCCATTCATAAACAGCTGTGCGCGTCGCAGTCAATAAACACTTACATTGTGATTCCTCCGCTGTATAACCTCCAAGAACAGCGTGGGTCTGTCCTGCGTGTTCTTGGTGAAGATCTGCAGGAGGTATCCGTCGTCGTCGTAGTCGATCAGGATGTTAAGGCGCTCCAGCTCGTCGATGCTCTCGGCGACCCGCACCTTGCTGTGGCGGAGACGCTCGCGGATGAGGGCGTAGTACTTGGCCGGGATGGAAAGGAACTCCACGCCTCGAGCGCGGAGGTTTTCGATCTGGAAACAATTTCCCCGTGTTATTTTCACCCATTTTCCCATATTATTACCATGGCTGACGCTTGAAATAATACCGACTATCCAACTGGGACCGTTATAGGTGACATGACAATGCGTATTGGGAGCCCTATTAGAGCTCTTAGCTAAGTTGGTGTCGATCTAGACTTGCTGTTTTGCTGTAGCCTGTGGCTATTTGCTATAAAGTCAATGAATATTTCTAAATTTGACTAGACAGGAAATAAGTACGACCGAACCAGGATTCCTATTGCGACCTTTACAAGGTATAGTTCTTCAATTCCAATACACTATTGGAAGTCAGTTATGAAAGAACACGTATACGAGGATTTTTTTATTTCTAACAACAGGCGACTTTTGTGGCGCAGTGGCTTAGAATCAGACGCGCTTTTCGGAAGACCTGGCATTGTTTATTTGAAAGATTGACCTGCATTGATTGGCAAGACTTGATGTAAATAATAGTTAAAAAAACTAAAAAACTTATAAAATCCAAATTTAGTTCGTTTTAAACTATTATTTACTCATTTTTAGTAGGGTGCGATTAGGTAATACCCTGGCGCCCTCTTGTATCAAAAAGTTCGGTAAAAATTTGGGCGAAGCATTACAGCATTTATACCTAGCGTGTAGCCGAGGCTCTATGTGACGCGAGCGGCTCTCAGCGCCCCTGACAATCAGCGCCCAGATCATCGCACCCCTGCACTATACTAGACACCTGACCTCAAAGGGCTGATGGAGTTTCCTGAAAAAAAGCTGTTACAACTCACAGCAGTGATAATATCCTCGGTGTTCATGGCGATGTGCTGAACGCCGGCCCCGCCGTGGTACTCCACGTACTCCTGAATCTGGCTCTTGCGCTTGCCCGCGGCCGGCTCGTTGATGGGCAGCTTCACCGTTTCCTCCCAGTTGGCCATCACCACCGACCGCAGCGCCGAGTACTCTGTGCACACTTGCTTGTCGTCCACCGACCAGAATCTACGGAATAGGTTTTCTATTATTAATTAAGTAACCGACTTCAAAAAAGGTTATCACTTCCACACGTAAGTATCTATAATCAGACCCCTCTTTCGCAGTGCGCACTTTGAGCAAGTGCCCAGGGCCCTTCGATGGATAGGGGCCCCCCTCATATCAAAATGATCAAATACAAAGTCCCTTGTTCCTGTCAGATCACCAAACGATAACCAATATTTATTACCAATAAACTTATATAATTCGAAGAAATTGAACCTTATTACTGACTACAATCGGGGCCCCATTATCCTAATATGCCCAGGGCCTCCAATAGGTTAAAGACGGCCCTGAAATAATACGAGTATGTTGATCTAATACAGCTTCCAAACAAGTCATAGGCGTATATATAAATATTTTTGACGGATCCTCGCATATCGCTAAATGACGGATCTTGATCGTACTTTTTTGTTTGTTTGCATTTTTTTCAACTTAGGGAACGCTGGTCTAATGCTCGTTGGTGGACTTCACATGCGTTTGAGCACATTATAGCAAACTCTCAGGCATGTAGGTATACTCACGTAGTTTTCCTTCACCGTTGCAGTATTTGCAGTATTTTTTTGTCTGCATGTGCAAAATAGAATAGATATCGTATCGTATTTTACCTGTGGAACTGTAGGCAACGCTCATACCATGAAGCGGCAGTCTCCATTCCGTTGTCGGGCTGGTTGCCCACTACGTGGTCTATGAAATTTATCTCGACCTTAGGCCTGAAATGGAACAGAAAGTAATTTTCAATAAAATCAAGGAGCTTTTGACATTGTAAAAAGTAATAAGTAGGTACTCGTATCTACAAATTATAACTTACAAAAAGCCGTTGATGGGGTCCTTATCGAGAGCTTTGTATCCTGGCAGGAAAGGCCCCGTGTACTTGGATCTGTCGACCAGCGTGTGGGTATTGTCTCCGTACTAAAAAAGCCTATATTTAGATTCTAAGTAGTTTAGTTAGATGACTAAAGAGCAGTAGCGGTAGAACAGTTGAACATCAGTAATTCGTCTCTCATATACCACGCCAAGAAAGTTTTTGAGTTGCAGTTGGGGTTTGGTTGTCATAAAAATTGAAAAGAAAGTAAGAAAATATTTTTATTGAAATTATATACGACTATCATAATCGAAGGGGTTGATTCTACTATACACTTTATATATGGGTATCCGCGTATGGTTAACTCTTCATCTATTTCCAATACTTACCGTTTTCACAGTAGCCATCCTGACGACACCGTTCTCATCTTTCTCCTCCCAAATGTCCTTCACCACCACTGCGCCTTGTTTCTTGGCGTATGCCAGGATGTAGTCCAAGTTCTCCACTTGGAAGGCTACATCCTTCACGAAGTCGCCGTGGTAAGCAACTTCGTTCACGAACTCCGTCTCATCGGGCTCGTACTGAGCTTGGAACACGAATATAATCTGAAAGAATTACGGAGATTATGAAAATGTATCTACGAGTAGTAAAGCTAAGTATTTATTGAGTGTTAGGCGTTCGGCGTCACCTTGCTATATCAGACTATACGACGGTTACAAACCCGTAGTACATCATTTTGTTCTCTTGTCAATAGTTTTTGCAGCGCACGCATAAATAGGTTTTCGATTCAATTTTCTTACGGATCCCTATTTTTTTTTAATCTTTTGCAATCGATTTCGTACTTTTAAGGTCAGGATTGTTCGTGTGTCTAAGTACGTATACGCACGAGTTAATTTCGTTAGAAAACGCGTTCAATTCGTTTTAAAGTGCGATCTAACACAAAGGCACAAATAAATGTCGCAAATTATTCCTTGATACGTATTCCGTCTAAGTGGTCTAATAATAAACTTTATTAACATTAGCATGACACCTGTTTGCTGTCCTCCTTCAAGGCAATATCGCTGACAAGAAAATACGATTTTGTTTATCACGACAGAGTTTACAATAATTTTCAAACCAGTTTTCTATAATCTCGTTTGCATTCAGATAGATTATTTATCAGGTAGGTGTAACTTTATGTTGAAGACAGATTGAATAAGAAAAAATACGCCTAGGTCAGTATTAACACACCTACTCATAATAGTCAGAAACTTCCTATGGGTACCTACTATCTTATTAGGCTAAAACTATTTAGGTACTACCGTAACTTAGTCTGAGTATATCAGGTTGTAATAGTATGCTCTGCTAATTAGAGAAAGGTCACTTCAAACTTGTTTTAACGGCAGCCACACCTCCCCAACCAAAACAAAATAACCTGTTGATTGTATGTCATAGTGAACCACAGTGAACAATACACACCGCCTCCTAGACTTGTGGTGGTTTTCCAGTCCCTTTTTAACAAACGTTTGTGGGCTAACGCCAACTTTATAGCCTTCCGTTTGATATTATACTTTTGTACGCAATGGGGTTCTTCAATTTGGGGGTAAAAAGAACTCTCCTTTAAATCCGGCAACGCACTGGCGACTCTCCTGGTGTTTGCCGTTTCCATAGGCGACGGTGACGGTACTTATTACCATCAGCAGATTTTGAGTTTGTTCTTTGAGTCGTTTTTGAGATTCAATTTTCTATACTCTAGGAAAAATCATTATCGCCTGCGTTTCTGCTTTAACTATTATCTTACCTTATTCATCCTCACAACATGTGAGGATATCTTCCTGGAACCAGTCTCCAGACCCTTGTACGCCAATTGCTCGAATCCAAACCTCGACACATAGTAACTGGCCGCCTAAAACAAGTATTTTTTTTATAATTCACGTTTTTAAGTAATATCAAATATTTATGGTTAAAACCGGTCAAATTCTAGTATCAGAGTTCTACAAAAATGGAAAATCGGTGAATGAAATTGTTTCAATTATCAGTTAAGCTTAAGTACTTGATGAGTAGGTAGGCTCTACAATATCTCTTTTTACGTCGTACTTAAAATTAAAAGTTAACTTAAAAATGTCTACAGTTTGTTGTTACGAGTACATACCTGTTTTGCGTTTGAAACCCAGAAAGTGATATGGTCAAATGCAAGGAATTTGCCATTTTCTGGTTTTCTACCCTTATCCGTGTACGTTGTCTGAAATAAAAATATAAATAGCAAAAGCTCATCCATTTATGTAGGCATAAAAGTATCCGAAACAAAAAAGGGAAAAAAGTGCTGATTAAAAAGGTACGATTAAACCAGGTAAGTAACTTTAAATCCTTTTGGTTGGTAACTACAAATCACGGTCAAAAATTTTTGTTGTTAAAAGCTTGGTATTGAAAGTCTAAATACGACAAATTAGCCAAAAATATATTAAAAAAAGAAGATTTAAAACTTTAAAAAACGTTTAAAAGTGGTTCAATGTTACCTTAAAAAATTCAAAGATACCCGAGTTGACTAAGTATAATAACGGAAAATAAAAAGACAATAACTTCAGGACCCATCAAAAACACTAAAATAAAATGAGTAAGTAATTTATGAATTAAAAAATTAGAGGATGTGTTAAATTATGAATATTTTATTATTATTAAATTGTGGATATTTTATTAACTAAAGATTAAATAACTATTACAAATTAAGTAATAAAATTTACAGGTTAATTGATTATAATGCCTGTAAATATCTCACCATATTTGAGCTAACCCTCCTCTTGCAATTTGAAAACTATCACTGAAACTTAACACAAAATAGGACCGGGAAATTATCGTATCAGTTAACAACTGGTCCGGGATACTTCTCGATCAGTTTTATATCGGAACAGGTATCTCGCGGTAATCTAGTCTTTTCGAACAAAATACAAGTCATGTTAAAGATATGTTCACACTGAACTCGCAAGCTATGATATAAATCTAAACAAGAGCTTGTACGGGGGATGAGATGGGCTGTGGCTTTTAGTGTCGTTTACAGCGTCTCCCTCCAGTAACAATTTTCGTACAAAATTGATCCAGGGTATTCCAAAAAGCAATTTTAGTACTCGCTTCAGTCTCCGTCGTTGCCTAAAAATCGGATGAGCTCTTGAAGAAGAACCTCAGATAGATGAACTAATCCGGCGAACCCGAAAAATGAGCCTGAGTTGAACCGTTATATTAATTTGAAACTATTAGTAAACCCATTACTTTTAGTGACATTTAGATTGTTGCATGAAGCTTTGTTAAACGAAACATTTTCATATAACCAACCCAGATTTCATACAAATTACAAATTTAGAAAAATTAAGTTTCAAGTAAGCCTCATAAGCTGCTCCTTTCACATTATCTCACTTGCTGCAACCATGTGAACGTTGCCTTAGTTTGTGATGTCGCCGATGTCGTTCTAAGGTGTCCAACCAGTTGGGACGCCACTATTAGCCGCACAGTGGTGGATACTCCTCAGCGGTAGACACAATTTAACGCTCGCCTCATAAACTGTCTCTAAAGTCGTTTATTATGTACTGGAACTTGTCTATTAATTTCTGCACCTTCTACGATCCGATCCGTCGCGCCATGTAAAACAAGGAATCGTCACAATTATACTCACGAAACTTAAGCTGAGAGAAATAGTTTTCCTAGTTCGATACTCCAAGTAAAAGTCCATCTACATACCTACTTAAACCAACTTTTATAGGTTAAAATTTTAAGAGCTTCCATAAGTGAGTCCGCGAGCATTTCTCTGTAGTAGTTATCTATCTCGCTAGTAAGAGTAGCATAGCAACCCGCCCCAATTAAAACTTTTGTCTCTTGAGACGCTTTACAGCTGTAAATAAAAAGATCTTCTTGTTTCAAATTATGGTACTAATTCTACCTATGAAGGTATATTCCTTTCTAAGCGAACTAGAATATTAATTAAAAGCATAATATTAATAAAGTTCTAATCACGATTCCGTAAACAAGTTTTACGACTTTGACCACCTCAGTGATAAACGAACCACTGTGCAATATTAAAAACAGTATGCAAATGTGTCTTGGAAGAGAACTGGTCGTACACGTTCAGCACAAAAACGGGGTGGCGCTGCGGCGTCACTACCCTTAGTATGGGGATGAAAGAAAGAAAGAAACAAAAATACAGATACAATGTAAAAAGTTTGTATTGGGAGCAAGAGCAGACTTATTTAGAGTTACTGTGTAATCATGTAATGTAAATAAACATGGATGCCGGTATTTAAAAGACGATTGAGAGGTTCATTGAGAACGGAACGAAATAACATAACATTTTTAGATGCTTTTCTGTTTGTCTTAAGAAAAAAATATTTCAATACGACATTAATACTGTTGAATTTAATACTTATAAAGTCAATAAGGTAGAATAAACTTAATTTCCTATGATTATTTGCAAAATGTTTCTGTTTCGAATTCATCTTTTACTACTAAATCTGATATGAAACACAGTGTGAAACCGTTAGCATTAGAAGGCCTAGCACCCGATGGCTCCGATAAGGCGTTGTCCTAAAAGGCTGACATAACCGACCACCCAACACGACGAAATTTAAACACAGGGCTCTGTCTCTAATGAATGAAGCCACGGCATAGCTAGTTGTTTCAAAAGCTTAACTTGAAATAACTCTTGACTAAGATCGACTCTACCCCACTAGTGTAAGTAGAGGCCCGGTTGAAGGCGGTCGTTGGTCGTTTTAATTCTTGCGCAATGTTCTCGGAATGAGGTAGAATTTTCCAACAAATATCAAGTTGTTTATAGCTTTTCAATTGCGACGCATATCTAATAATTCATATTTTATTGTTTAATGCTGTTTTCAAAAACGTTACCTGATGCAGTTTGTTATTTTTGTTTACCTTCTTGTTTATTTATTTGCGTAGTTGTTTACTTCGGTGTTGTTTATGCTTTATTGATAGGCATAGTTTTATGCACTATTTAGTATTCATTGATATATTTAACTATGTACCTAATTATGTTTTTCAGCAATTGCATACCTAGTATTCTGCACTATTTAGTATTCATTCATATTATTAACTATGTTTTCATACCTACCCAGTTTGGTAATAAGAATTAATGAAACGAGTAAGTACATATCTATTTTATTTAATACAAGCAGAGTACATGGACAATATAAAAATATGTATAGCATTACAACAGACGATATCTCTTAAATCTAACTGTAAATACAAATTTTTAACAACATCATTATTTTTTTATTATAATGATCACTTTTATGAATAGATAGTACTACACACAATCCTTTATAATATAATATATGTATCTACATAATATGTTTGTTTTAAAAAGTATTCAAGCATTTTCAGAAGCTGTCGAATCAGCGTTTTCAGTGTTCTTATTGTCGAGTGCCTCAATAGCTTCGAAGACCCATTTGTAGTTCATTGCCCCAAAGCCCTGAAACGAAAGATAACCTACAGTACAGTATATCTGTATAATATGTAGGTATTAAAAACATAAAGATAAATTATCCTAGATAATTACTGACAAATAACGAAATATCGAAAACATCTAGATGTTTGACATAATTTTAAACACAAGTACGGACGAAGGTAGAAGACGTAAGCTTCCAAATTGTTCTGACTTTTAAGTCTGTAACGCGCACAAACCCGCAACTTGTTTAGATCACAAATGATCAAAAAGATTGAACAAATTTTAGCTTAAGTTTTTCGTTTCCTTGCGATCTTTTCAAGCAGCTGGGCTATGCCCGCTTCAAGCAGCGGGGCTTGCGTGTTTTCTTTTAAAGATTTAATGGAAAAACATCATACATTTCACGATCAACTTGTTATGACCTTTTGTAGTTTCCCTCGCCCTCTTATTCTCTCTAAAACCCCACCTTACCCTATGATTTCTTCGCTGCAAGATCTCCATAAACAGCGTCGGTCTGGCCTGCACATGCTTCGTGAACGCCTGGAGCATGTATCCGCGCTCGTCGAAGTCTATCAGAATGTTGTTCTCCTTCAGTTCTTCGATACTTTCCGCGACTTTCACGGAGGCACCTTTGAGCTTTTCGCGAATGAGGTCGTAGTAAGTGGGCGGCCATGTTATTATCTCTGCGCCGCGAGCTTTTAGGGTTTTCATCTGGGAAGTAAAAGATTTTAAAATTTGGAGTAAAATTAAAAGTGTTTAATGTTAATTTCACCTCCACCAATCCGCATTGGAGCAGCGTGCTGGAGTATGGTCCAGGCCCTCCCCTGGGTGTGGGTAATAAAAGGGCTGCCATGATAATTTGTTTTGTGCCATTTTTTTCAGTTTTTTTTATAAATAGAGCAAGCAATCAGACAGACGGGACACCTGATGGTAAGTGGATATTCGTAATTATAAAGAAGGGTGTCCCACTAATTTATGTTGAATAGTTATTGTCACCAACGATAGAGTAGGTAATCCAACCTAAATTAACATTTTATGCAATATGGAGGATTCAGGTGGTCGCCTCAAATTGATGCATTAACAAATCAACCTTTCTAAACGAAACACAAGTATTTGTCGTAGAAGTGAACCATTACTTTGGACGTTGTACTTGTCAGGTTGCACTGATCACCTCACATAATAAAGCCTACCCGTAAATTAGCTAGTTCTCATTTATACAGGGAATATAAATAAACAATTAAACATCACTTACCGTAGAGACAATATCATCCGTGTATAGAGCGACATGCTCCACTCCTGAAGAACCGTGGGCCTTCACGAAGTCAGTCGCTTTGCTACTTGGACGTAGGCCTTTTGCTGCTTCGTTCAGCGACAACTAATTACAAAGCAATTTACATTTACAAAATAATTTTATTATTTTTATCCTTGATTAATTATTTGATTTATAAACTCGTCTGCAAGTGTTTAAGTACTCTATGCGTCTGCCTTCTTAACAATTTTGTAATTCAGCGCTAACTCACGGCTCACGGGCGCTAAGAGAAAAGTCGTAGTCTTCGCGCCAAGTTAAAAAAAATTAATTCGCGGAAGATAATTTACATACATACAGCCAAAGTGTACAATTACTTATCCTGCTGATTACAACAATTACTTTCATCGGTATTCTTGGGTGACCTATTAAAATAGTAGGTACTGAACTTACCAAGACAGTTTCATCTTTGTTGATAACTGACGCAGAGTTGATGCAGGAGTACGGCACCAAGTCATGTTTGTAATCGACGCACCAAAATCTGTCATGAGAGGAACTTTTAAGACTTACTATCTAACCTTTTTAACATTTAATTTTTTATTTCTATTATTTATTTTTTATTTAATATCTTTATATCTTTATCTTTGCTATATATATATTTGCTATCTATCGATGCTTCTATGTTTAGGTCTTTATTGTAGTAGCATCGATTAACGGGGTTTCAAAACCCACATTTTAACTCATGCTCTGCGTCCAAGAGTGCTAGTTTGTGGCTAAAATGATTAAATTACCTGTGCATGTTTAGATTATTTTCATACCACGTCACAGAATCTTCTAGAGTGCCGTCGGCCATGTTGCCTTCCACATGATCAATGAATGTTAAATTTGTGTCCTTTCTGTAAATTTAAAGTAATAGTAATTCGATAGTAAAATAATCTAAAATAATAATGAATAAATTATTGCATTTGAATAAAATTGAATACTTTAACCATGTAGTATATTATATAGTTTAGTAGATATATACCGCAGGTTAGACCATCACTATAAAGACCAAGCGTGCTGCTTTTTGATAAATCAAAAACGTTTTGATGATGGAAATCCTACATCGACGCAAAACCTAATCAAAAGCGCCGAATAATATGAATTATTCGATCATTTATTCATCATCATTCGAATCGACTCGAGTTTGTCATAATCTGCATAGCGACCCTTTTACCAGTAGGAAAGGTAAGTATCGTACTTAGGAATAAGAAAAAATGAAACTTAGAGATACTTACAAAATATTGTTCAAAGGATCGTCATCTGCGGGTACAAACCCCGGAAATACCAGCCCTTTATAATTTTTGCGGTCTACCAGTGTGTGGGTGTTATCGCCGTACTGAAAAACAGTATTTACGTTCATATCTTGTTCATATGGAGAAAAAAAAAAGATTGACAGAACTCTCTATTACGTCACTACAACTCTCAATTTATTAATCTATGAAATATAAATAGGGTGAATGTTACCTGTATTTAAAAAAAAACAAGTCTTACAGTTTTCAAAACAGCATATCTGATGATTCCATCCTGATCTGCTGCTTCTGTTATATCTTTCACTACAACAGCCCCTTCCTTCTTGGCACGGCTGACCAGCTCGTCCAGGTTATGGACTTCGAAGGCCACGTCCTTCACAAAGTCGCCATGGAGCTCTAGGTCCTTCGATATAGTCCCGTCTGCTGCGGTCGGCGATTCGAAAATTATTGTTATCTGAAAATTTTTTTTCAATGTTGTGTCGCTTTAGTGAATATGTACTATCATGTCAAGAGATGGCGCCACGTGTGTCCTGAATCACGCTATGGAAGCTTTCTAAACATGAAGCATTCGAATCATATAATAAATATATTTATATTTTACTATACTGTTATAAAATTGATACATACTTTATTCAATCGAATTGCAACGGAAACCACTTGTTTGTCTTCCGAAGGTTCTCGAATAGCCAAAGGATGGAATCCAAAACGAGTCACGAAGTAACTGGAAGCCTTAACAAAAGAAAAAATAACTGTTATAAGGTTGGTGTTTTTGTCCCATAAAATTCATACCTATTTAATTTTTAACTTCCTAGCACGCAGGGTTAACTTGGTACCTAATTTGGGAAAAGTTTATTTTTTAATAGACAGTTTTTTCATAGATTTTTAATAGATATTTTAATAGGTACTTGCCAATAAAGCAAAGATTTATTCAGAATTTAAAAAATATTTTACAAAGCAACTGTTATTGTTTATAAATATGTATAATTCAATATGGACGTGAATGTCGTCAAGCATTAAAAAAAAGTATTTTAATTAAAAATATAAAAACAAGTACTTACCGTTTTCGCATTGGCCACCCAGAAAGTTAGATGATCGAAATTTAAAACCTTCCCGGGATCCTCTTCTTTAATAGAACTTTTCTCCTTGGATACAGTCATTTTTATCTGGAACACTCAATAGTCACATAGATATTGGACATATTAATGTTGCTTAGTCATTTATATACCGTACATAATTAGTAACTGCAAACTAACTAAGTACCTAACTGCGATCTTTAATTGCCTATTTATTGGGTAATTTTATACGGGTACTGCGGTACTTCTATCGTGACTTAAAATATTATTATTTTCTTCAGATCTGTCCGTCTACGACCTATTAGGGATTTACTGCAGGGTAGGGACTCCACTCACAACGAAAAGGATTTAGCTAGGTAGCCTTCTGACCACGTTGCCATGTTGCCAGGGGTTGTAAGACAACACGTGACTGACTGATTATGGATTATTCTCAGGCATGCAGGTTTTAAAATGTAATTATGAAATGGTAAAAAACCTATGAAAGGAGTTGCAAACTAACAAAATACGTTAGTATTTCGAAATACCTACAGACAGAACCATTTTTTATAATAGTCTTTATAATAGTGTATAATAACTAGGTATAACTAGGTACTCGTGGTAGAATTCGACGTGCAGTGAATAAAAATTACGTATTTTACTAGTTAGGTACGTCGGATCTAAGGAATAATTTTTTAGTAATAATTAATTCTGTATTTGTCGGTATGTAGATCTAAAATATTGTGAAATGTAAGTTAGATTTATTTACACTATATAAAATTCCTCTTGGTTCTCACGAATAGTTACGCAATAATTCAGTCTTATTTAAAACGTGGCATTATTGGAATTATTATTTAGTCTATGGATAGAATAAGGCATGAAAGAATAAAATTACCTATAACTTACCAAATGTCTACTATCTCAACACAAATAAAAAACTGCACCATTTCTGTAGGGACGAGTATATATAAAGTCGCCAAACGTTTTATCTGATGATCATCAGTTTCCTAATTTAATTACTAATCAATTCGGATATGCTTAATACTGCATTAATAATATATTCAATAGCATGTTTACATCGTTTTAATTACATCTAAACAAGGCTGATTGGGACTGATAAGAGATCTCCAATATGAAAAAATGAAAATATATGAGAAAAATTATAGTGATTTTTTTGTCTGTGGTAGAGACTTAATTTTTCGTTCAGTTTTATAACTTTTTCTGAATCGTATTTTGAATGAACACTGTGTTAGTTTTAGTGAGCTACTTTGATTAATTTATCAAGTTCAAAATTGGTTGTTTAATTAAATGTATTAACCAATTTTGTATAGGGAAAGTACCCAATCCCTACCTTTTTATCTAATGGAATATTATCACTTATTTACTTTGAAATTTTTAACTACTTACAAAAATATAAGGTGGTAAATATTATTTGAATTTTTGTCTTCAAACTCCTAGATAAGTATGATTTTTTTCTAGATTTATTATAACAAAACTGGACATGTTTAGATAAAGTTGTAATAAAAAGTATAAGAGTGATTAGAATGTGTTTTTAAGTCAAAGTCGTGTGCATAAGCGTATAGTTTTGAAAATATATAGATGGCCTCTTATCTCTAGAGATCATCAACTGATAAACATCTAGTCATTAGGAACATGATATTAATGTTAATGAAATATTATTTTAAGGTTGTTAGCTAGGTAAGTTTAAAATATTTGGAAAAATAATTGTGACGGATTAATACTTCAACATCTTGCCAGACCAAGATTCAAATCAATTACTGCTACTTGTTAATATGTGTGTATTACTTTTTATTTTAATATTTTCCGATTTCTTAAGAATTTTGACTGGTTTGTGTACCTCCAAAAACAAAATTAAGTATTATTTATAGGTATATTAGGTATGTGATTTCTGTACCCTTTAACTATAATATCTCTTACTCGACTTTGGGTCATCAGTTACTGAATTACTGATCCCTTGTTTTCAGCCTGTACAATTTAAAGGTAAGATAAGAAATAAAACAGAAAATTCCAGTAATAAAATAATTTCATTTATTTATACATTATATTTACATAAATTTGCAGGTATATTTATTAACATTAGGGAGTATTTATTCGCTCGCACCAAGGTTTGCTTACGATTATTTAGGGTAAGGCACCTTAAGGAAGCTTATTCTGTTCAACCTTTCGAGTACTTACATATCAATGATTTATACATGACAAATTATACAATTATACATACAATTAAATTATATTTAACAGCCTATCTAACTAACAAGTAGTTTATACGCAAAAATCAGATTGAAATAATTTACATGCAATTCAGTAAAACAATAAAAAATTAAATTATGAAAAGGTAGACATTTCCTTGTGAAATTTTTAAATTTTAGATGCAATCATTATGAATCCAATAATCCAATCCAATATAATTTATCAAACACTTTCCAATGTCTCATTGTGATAATATTATTGTGTATTAAAACTTTATTAAATAATTGGTTTTTAACTGTTATTAAATAATTGGTGAATAGTGCATTATTTTGTCTTTTTCTATTGAAATAATAAGTAACAATACCTAATAGAGAAAGACAAAACAGTAATGCGTTTAGAACATTTAAAAGCAAGTTATAAGTAAAAAAGTTATTTCGAAATGAAGTAAAATCCATTGACAGTTCAAAAGCTTGAAGATAAAGATTAAAAAGACTAGGCAATACCTTCAATGGATATCACTTCACTCCGAACGTTCAACAATAGGTAACAACTTAACAAGCTATATTTACAATTATATACGTGTCATTTACATAAGGGAAGAGTTCTCAATATACAAGTTGTGACTGATAGCAAAGTGCTACATAAAAAGCTAATGTATATATTTTTATAGACCTTTATTTTTTACACAATAAGTATTTGTTGTATGAAACAAAAGTTTTTCATTAAACTCTTGAATTTATATTGAATTATGTCTTATGTTATGATATTCTCATTTCTCAGTTCATTATTTTCTCATCTGACTTTTAAAAATTTTGTGATAATGTGGTAAAAGTTTTATATAGATTGATAGGAAAAATAGTAGCAATAACTAGATTACGAATACTAATATATAAAATATATTACAATAGCTTCTGAATTGACTAATATTAAGCTCCTCTTTTTAAGTATCATTATTTTTAAATTCATTTAACACTCCGGTTATGTTACACGTGACGTGACAGTAACTATTGATCTACTACTCAGTCTTAAGAATTGTTTTGTTTGTCATAATGTATTATTAAATTAAAAATATTAACGTTGCTATACCAGAGGTTACTTTCACGTCATAGTATTTAATTCGCGTCTTAGAGTTCGCACTACAAAAGTAGAAATTAGATTCATGCCTCGTTTCGTGAGGAACCAATTAGGATTCATGTCCGAAAAATCGTGATTCATGGTCTACAATATCTAGTGTTCATGTAATGACTTGAAAAATCCTAGTTTATACATACGTTTTATTGTCTATGGATAGACCTTTTCTTCAGGTTAGTCCAGATAGAATTAATATAGGTGTTTTCTTACTTTTACTTGTCGATCGAACGTGATAATAATAATTTTAAATCGTTCTAGTAGGTACTTACAGTATTTTAAATACTACCTTCACTAAATTTCCTATCCATAAGACAATAAAATACACGTATATTTACAGATATAAAATACAGCTTAATCACAGAGATATTGACAACTATTACATTTAATTTTGTTGAAGTAACATCATTCTATTTCATTATTTGGTAACTAAATATGTTACATTTCCACTAAATATGTGTACTTGAGTTTTAATACAATAGTCTATAGTATTGGTTACATTTACAAAGTAAAACACTATTTAAATAAACAAATTAATGTGCGAGCGCCATCTCAGTTAAATTAAAAAATATATATTAAATAGGTAGTGATTCAAAAATTTATTCGAATAAATTAACTTCAAACTCATCTGTTGAATACATAAATATTTTGTTCAAAAATCGTCGAACATTTCATCTTATACAATTTTAATTTTCATTGGTTTTAAAATGAAAAAATATTGTTAAATTTAATAATTCTTAAACTTCTGGTGCACACAAGATGGCGCTGCTTCCGTTTTATTTTTATTTAAATTGTGTATTATAAGGAACACAAAGCGCTTATAAAAAATTAAATTTACAATGGTACATTTGGTATGTTTGCGACCGTACCGTGGACCGAGGCTACTCTGAGATCAATTTACAAATAGATTCATTTTCCATATATAAAACATACAATACCCTTAAATCGTTTCCAAAATTAAGGCACTTTATTTCGTTCTAACTACTTTAATCCTTTCAATTTTATTATTAGTTACTTTACATTTATAATATAATCATTCTTTAAAATTTGATAAAAAGCTTAGATTTTTTACTTTGTTGTTGATTTTAACATAACATTACAATTGTTTTAAACCACTGATATATATAATAAAGATTACAAAATATTGTAAATTGTATTGTCATTCATCTAAAATATTTATAATTCATTCACTTTTAATCTTGGTATGTAAAATATTTAAAATTCATTATTAAAGGATATTCTTTCTACAAAAATATTTCTCAATCACTTTAGAGTTTTGACATAAATGTGACACTAAAGATCTTTTTAACATATTGGGAAAGATGCTGAACTGTTACATTTTGTCTACATATCAATTCTTGTCGTCATACAATTTTGAAAAAATGTAGAGTTGGCCAATTTTGATGGGTTTCAATTTACGATATTTGACAGTAAAGTCTCGCGCTCGGGCGGTCTTCGCGAAGCGGCATAGGTTATAGGCAGCTATTAAAACCCGTCGATTGTTTCACAAATCTCTGCATAGTTGAACACCAATTAAACACCGTCGTCCCTCCTCCACCCTCGACCCAGGTCCACGGCAGCGCGACCGGCTCACAGCGGCGCCGGCAGCTCCACGAGCTGGGCGCGCTCCACCAGCAGGCAGCCGCTGGGAGTCACCAGCAGGGGGGCCGCGCCCCCCACCCACACCTTCTTCACGTCGGGCGCCTCCAGCTGCGTCGGGGATGTGTAGCCCCCTCTGGAAGTTACAAAGAGATCTGTTATTTTATTTTTACAATTTTAAGAAAACTTACGGCTAAATTGAACAGTGACGACCCAAGTGGCGCAGTGGTTAAGACACCGGTGCGCTGCGCGGAAGGTCCTGGGTTCGATTCCCAGCAGAGCAGAGATTTGAATGATGAATTTGAATTTCTGTTTCTGGTCTGGGTGTGTCGTGTTCTTGTCTTGTGTGTGTCCATGGCACCCACGATACAGGGAATCCTAGTGTGGGGCTATGAGTGTGAAGCGATATATATTTAGTTTAAACTAATGACACCTGATGGCCAATTTGTTGAAGGCTTAGGTGCTATGTATAATTATTATAAACATTAGTTATTGTTATTGTATTATTAGCAAATAGTTATTAGCAAATTGTTTTTTGAAACTTGGTTTTAAAGTGGCAGAAATAGTCACGTCAGCTCAAGGTCTAGCGTTAGCTTATGTATTTCTGTAAACAATTTGAATATCCAAACTTTTGAAAATTTTAAATTGTTGCGCAATTATTGCACCTTTTCCACAATAATTACATTTTCTATTGAAACTTTACTAATTGTCATAGGGTGGAAGGATCAGAGTGCTGCAACTGAAGCACCATAAGTGGACATTGCATTTCATAGTCAATCACAACCAGAAAGACACAAGTCCTCAATTTGGTTTGTTTCGGTTAGGAAGGTATGTCAACCACAACCAGAAAAATAGGAAAGTCGTCTGTTTGGTTTCCGTTGGGAAGGAGTGTCAGAGACTAAGGACTGCGAACCCCAATGAATCGATTATCTAAAACCATAAACTGCTTTATCTGGTGTAGAAATCCGCTTATTATCCGACTTCCAACTTTAGACAGGTTGTGTTTAAGGCCGAATGTTAGGTCTTTGGTCTGAAGTGGCAGCTACTCATACTCTTATTATAACAAAGCTTACCTAAGCTTCCTATCAGCGTGTAACAGCGCGTCCGCCTTCAGCAGGCGGACTGCCACAGCCACCAGCAGGAACAGGATGAGTGCACCACACACTGGCACAGCGATGGTGGCCGCCTTGAACCAGACCTCGCCGTTGTAGCCTGCGCCCTTCTCGCTCGCTACCGGACTGCCGTCTGTGGAGGAAAGCCATTGATTTTTTAGTAATTGAGGCGATAAATAAAAGTACGAATGTTATTATTAATAACGCTACACAGCTCCATAAAATTAAAGTCCAAATAAGATGAATAACGCTTCACACAGCCTCAAATGGCCTCACACTAGGAGGCCGTGTCGAAGGTGCCATGGACACACACAAGACACACATATGTACACCCAGACCACAGACATTTTAAAGACATCATTCAAATCTATGGTCTGCTGGGAATAAACCCTAGGCCCCTTTGCGCAACGGACCGGCATCACCAGGAAGTCTCAAAATTGTAAAGATACGCCTCAGTCACCACCTCATCATCAAAACAGTCGGGCGATGGTCGGGCGGAATCAAAGAGGCGTCTTTGTTAAAATGCATTGTAGGACGGTTAGCCTTCCATTCCAGCTACATTGAACTCCCGTTTAAATATCAGCTTAATGGTAGGTACTTTAGTATTGCTTACAGTTCTAATTCAGTGTGCGAATTTTCAAAATAATTTCCTGTGAAAAACTGCAAGATTCCATAAGGCACGTTGTATAGATACACGGATGTGTACAACGCTACACGCTACAAGCAAATGAAAGCAGTAAAGTAAGTAACTAAGTAAGCTTGATTCTTAAACGAAATTAAAAACAGAAACAATTTGTTATAGACTCCAAGTCTCCCATACAGTGCTATGGAAAATGGCTTCTTTAGTGGGTAAAACCCTTTCGAAGCTGATATCTATTGTCTACGCTTCTTAGTAAGAATGTAAGTTTGTATTCGTAAAGAGACACTGTTTTGACTTACAGCAATTCCATACATATTGATACTAGATTAGGTAGATATAGTCCATCTACCACTAGACTTCATGTTGCCAGTGCCGCATAAATATTGGTTTTTAGCGCGCATTTTTAATACGAGTACATTCCTTGCAACCTGCTCTGTATGTAACTCTGAGCAGGCATCTCAATGGGCAATGTCTATGCAGTAACGACGGGAAGGGACGGGACTACTGCTAGAAGAAATGCTTATCTGATCGGAATGCGACCGGGTGTGTAGCGAGAATCGCTCTGATATCGTCCAATAAAATATAAAACGCCTCACTTCGCAGAAAGTCAAAGTCACTGCATCCTGTTTGATAGAGATTGTCAATCTTGCAGAGTTCGCGAGCTACAGGTGACCTAGGCTCAGTTATGTATTGTAGTATATATAAAATGTATTGAAATGGTATTGCTATGTTTGTATTCAATAATACAAACACAAGTAATAATGTTTAGGGAGTTTACGTTTGCAATGAAACCACGGCTCACCTCAAGACTTAATAATTAAATTAATATTATATAGCGTTTAAGATAATCATAAATGTTTTAAAGATGATGATAAATATTTAAACGCTTTAACGTTTGATAATTTCATGGCTTTTAGTTGATCAAGTAAATCATGTTAATAACTTTAATGCAGAGATTAATAGATTGCACTATATTTATTGCTTGTTTGATAAACTTGAACATGATTGACATAAGTATTTAATTCTTTTAAGCCTAATCTAATCTAATGCAAACAATTACAAAATCACTAATACTATTAAGGGGTATTTTATGACCTAAAAACAAATCACTAGGTTTATGATTATGTACCTAATTATCAAGTTTTGTTATATTTTTCTATAAAATAAATTATATAAATAGTATCACTAAAACTTGGGAAAGTGAACATAAATCAGAACGTTCTATCTATCTGAAAACTTCTTCCTGGTTTATTTGTACAAATATTCGAAACGGGCTCAAGCCATTTGAAAAAAAAATCTTCGTACGACTTTCGTCAAGTCAGAGACAGACTATGGTAAAAAGGTCAATGAATGTTCATGTCCAATTTTTGTCTGGAACCGTAACCCAAAAACCACGCATGCCAAACTTTGACAACCGCTAGCGGAATCGAGTGGGTAGCTACCAGGAAGCAATAACCCAGACCTGCTGATAAGTGCATTGCAATATCGAATTCGCTATTAGTAACACTTGTATCTACATTTCTCCAAATCGAAGACCAGACATAATATGAGTAAGCATAACACGAGATAGCGTATCCCTAATCATAACAAAGATTTTTATTGCCATTGCAAGGTTGTAATGAAAGAATTGCTCCATGATATTTTTAAGGAGAAAGGCACGAAAATTGCATTGAGCTATAACAAACTAGGCAAATGCATCGGCGATTCAAAGTTTCGGAGTTGATGTAAGTTTTGGAGTCATAAGTCCACGTAGCAAGTAGGTTCGATGGATAAGTCGTTAAAGTTCGTCGGACGTCGTCTGGTTAAGACAAAATTATCTGTATCTCATACAACCTAATGTGTAAACAACTGGTCCAGAACACCAAGAAAACTGTAGCTGAATTCAAATTGGAATTAAAATCTAAGGTTTGTTAAACTGATTTGCTAAAGAATCATACTGTCTTACCGATGGGTAGAGACTTCAATAGTCGGACTTTGCTGTTATTGTTAGTATCTCTCTAATTAATATTTACTATTGAGTACACGCACTAAGTTGCAACCAGGAACGCAACTCTAAGATTAAAGAGCACTTTCTTTCAAACGGGTTTCAGGCGGCGATAGGATAAAGAGGGCTTTATTTGTTGTAGTTTAAACCTTATTTAGACGGTCAGAGAGTTAAAATTAGATTGTTCAGAAGCAATCTAATCAAGGGTATGAGAGTCGATGTTATGTAACTTGCATTAGCTGCCTGCATCGCGGCATCGTTTTGTGTTAGGGTTGTCAAATAACATTCCAGGTTAAGATGTAGTTACTCGTATAATAGTCGCCACGAGTCGTGAGCAGAAAGTTTATTGGTCGGTTCGACGTTGACTGTGCTATTGGTTCACGCGATTGATTCGTCAGTCAGTGTAGTCGTCTATTGGTCTAGCGCGTTTTTTGACTGCTGTACATTGAACGAAAATGTATAATATCCCTAGCACTAGTCATCTGTGCTCACGACTCATGACGGTTACTATTTCTTGGAAACATGAAGTAAAATCAATGGAAATAAGGAATGGCACTATCGCACAATATTTGATAATTACTCATACCTGGTCTACCCATTACCATTACCCATATTTTGTTTTTAATATAATATTATTTATTTAAATTTTTAGTAATTTTGCCTGTAGACAAACAGACACTAAAAATATAATTGTCTCGCTTAAATTATCAAAATTGCAAAATTAAATAATGGTATTTTTAGGAATTATATTCCTAGATTTAGACAGCCCTACGCTTCATTTCAGCGTTGTCTAAACCTCTCACAGCGGGAAGGCTGTTCCGCAATATTCCCTTCTAACATAATAATTTAATTGGCAAAGAAATTGTTATGTAAGCAACGGTGCAATCGTATGCCTTATTAAATTATAGCTTGATTTGTACCTATAGGGAACGAGCGTGCAAGAACTGAGTCACATCAACCCATTTACACAATCTCAACAATAAAAGTTAGATCAAATGTCATGTCATGTCTTTTTTGTATATGAGTAGCAAACGGGCATGCAAGCCACCTGATGTTAAGTGGTCTCTGCAGCCCACGGTCACCCACATCCAATCCCAATTAGAGAAGTAATCCTCTGAGGTTGTATAGGTAGCCATCAAGTATAGTGTATCTGGCTGTCAAACCCCAAATCAATCACAAGGCAATTTTCAGTTGGATTCAAAGGGCCGAGGTCCGGGCGGTGTGGCGTCGATTAAGTGGAGGGCCACGTTCATCTGTGGACTAACAAGGGCTGAAAAGCAAGAAGCCCTTTGAATAAAGCCATTTGAACCACGAGGAGGTTGTTGCCATAGTCACCGTGCTTGACAAGTGGGCCGGGGGTTTGGCGTCGATTAGAGGAGACCCCTGTCCAGTGAACTAAGGGTTTAAGGTAAAAAGGGAGAAGGATATAAAGCATCACTCCTGACAGCCCAACAGTGCCCTATGAAAAATGTTTCTCTCCAAGTGTATTGAACTTCATCAATTGCATAAAACACACTATACTTAGGTACATCATTACTTAATACAGTAGAACTTATTGAACCCTAGACACCGTGTGTGCTACTATGTGTATAGCAACTGTGACGTCACGACACACGATATATGTGCTAGAATTACATACAAATTGTCTAACTAAGCTACTGGTAGGCGCCCCGTCACGGTTGGTCCACCAGATCACGTATCTCCAATTGAGGTTGTGTGTTAAAATTAAAATAGAATTTGAAATCGCAACTAATGTCATTAATACTCAAAGAAAAACTTATAAAATCGTCAATTGCTTCAGGCAATTCTTTCAGGCTTCTGTTGCTTTAAAATAATCTGAACGTATGATTGATAAGGAATATTGGTGTGGTATTTTATTATTATTAGCCTTTATTGCTGATACTAAACAATGATTTTACACATAATAACATTTTTTTTAACTTAAATCTACATCGGGTTTCCCGGTTCAGTGGTCAGCGTGTCCAGTGACACATAGGCCTCTTCCAGCTGCTTCCATTCTTCTCTATTGATAGCTTTTCTAGACCAGATTGTCCCTCCAATAATCTTGATATCATCTGTCCATCTTTTAGCTTGTCTGCCTCTTTTTCTTTTGCCATCACGTGGCTGCCATTCTGTAATAATCTTAGTCCATTTCATTCTGCTTTCCCTTGTCATATGTCCTGTCCATCGCCACTTTAACCGTCTTATTTTCTTTAGTACGTCTTCAACCTTTGTTGTGGATCTAATGTCTGCTGCTCTTTTGCGGTCTTTAAGCGTCACGCCCACCATACTCCTTTCAATCCTTTCAGTCCCCTTTGACACGATCTTAGTTTTAAAAGATGTTTTTGAGTCAATGCCCATGTTTGGCACCCGTACGTAAGACATGGCAAGATGCAAGAATTAAAAATAGTGTGGTATTGGTGTATCTTTATCCTCTGAAGTACATTATTCTATGCCAAAAAGCGGGCAAACGAGCAGGCTTTTGAGTAGTGCTCATCGCTGCTCATGGACACTGGAGGTGTCGTGGACGCGTTGTGACAGAAAAGATAACAAATAAATAACGCTTCACACTCATAGCCCCACACTAGGATTCCCTGTGTCGTGGGTTCCATGGACGCACACAAGACAAGAACACACACCCAGACCAGAAACAGAGATTCAAATTCATCATTCAAAACCCTGCTCTGCTGGGAATCGAACCCAGGACCCTCCGCGCAGCGCATCGGTGTCTGAACCGCTGCGCCATTCGCCGCCATTTGGGTCGCAAGTTGGCTAATTATGAACTCGTTTCTTAAAGGTACAACCTACCCAAAGTTTAAGCCAAACTATCAGTTTAAGAAAGCTCTAAATTAGTCTAAATCAATTCACTCCTATCTCAAAGTATGTTATCAATCCTATCTTATACGAGTAGTTAACTTTCAACAGCAATTAAAATGCTTTTCACACAAGAAATCTAACAGGGAAGAAGCCTCTTCGTAATATGCAATGAATGATGTCATTATCTGGAGCAGACATTCCCGTCTGCAAAAACGTTGACGCATTAAACGTTATGGCCGTCCTGGGTTCACAGTTCCGTTGCGGAGGAGTTTTTCTGCGATAAATGATGAATTACAAAATAGATTGAGCACTAGTTTGCTAAGACTCCTCGTTTTGTACTAAGATTCAAGTTATAATGTCCTACTATATACTATTATAAATGCGAATGTTTGTTAGTATGGATGGATGTTTGTTACTCTTTCACGCAAAAACGGCTGAACAGATTTTGATGAAATTTGGTGCACAGATAGATCAGAACCTGGATTAACATATACCTAGGATACTTTTTATTCCTCTCTGGACCAAGGTCTACAATCCAAGCGGACGAAGCTGTAAATTTTGATACGAAAAGGTTTTAAAAGAAATTTTGATAAATTTAATGCGAATTATTGTGACTATTAGATAAGTAAGGCTTTTATATTTGACTAGAAGTTAAGTTTCTACAAATTATGGTTTTCGTATCTCTTACAAATTTCTTCTAAACTAGCGAATTATTTAACAAAATCGAGATAACTTTAGAGTAACATGAATATTAGGACATCGTTTACACACAATTGCTGTAACGCGATTAATCCTACGCTCCCTAATACCTAGTCATACATATTCATAATATTTATTTTTAGATATCGTTCGTGATAACACGAGTATCTATCAACGTCTTCCAAGTGGCATTTCGAGAATTTTAAGTGCGTTGAGCATGTGGCATATAAATTAGTAGGTACTGTTGTACCACTTAGGTGCGCTAAAATTAGCTGCGATGCATTGCTACTTGAGCAATCGCTGTAGTATGCAAAGAGACTGTACAGAGAAAACATTTCTATATCTTTGTTAATGTACAACCGGACAGTACAGACAGAGGCTGTTAACGAAACCATGCTTAGGTTTAAATAACGATTAACTAAAGTAGTCTCCTATTTCATATATTGAACAGCCTTTAAGTGATAAATGTCATGTCAATGTGTCCAAGACAGCTCCATACCCTGTGTTTAAATTTTGTCGGGTTGGTTGGTCCGTCGGTTAGGTCATCCAAAGTATTACAAGGTCTTATTCGGGCTCAACTGTTCTCACTACCTGAACGAATTCACAAGAAAAAGCTAGTCTCCTACAAGTGTTTAAAAAAGTAATAAGTGCGGGCTCAGCTCTTCTCACTACCTGAATGAAGTCGCAAGAAAAACCCAGTCTTTTGCAGATTATAAAAGTAAAAAGTAATGAGTTTGATGAAGAATACTTTGCTGCTTTGCTGTAATGCGATGTCTCTGTGATTGATAAATGTTAACAAAGTGGCCGCGAGTGGAATACTAATGCGTATGATTCGAGAACAAGCCCGTTTAACTTTTTATACGCATCTCGATTCGTACTTTTTGTGTTTTGAAGACATAGGTACCTACTTATGCGTGATTTTGATCTTTTTTTAAGAGACACAGATGTTACAATCAATATAGAAAGTTGCAGTAGGTTTTAATGATAGTAACTGATTAGTAACTTAACTGCAAATGTGGCTATCACAAAATGATTAAACATTTCTCATAACAGGAGGAGGCTTCACTTGTGTCGTACTCTTAAATTTAACTCGTTTTCCTGAAAGCTTCCTGTTAAAACCTATGAACTGGCCACCATAACCTACACATAAACTAAACGATAATGTCTTCAATCCCTAATTGTTTACATTTAACGTCGATCGGCGCTGCCATAGATATCCGTGATGCAACATTCGAGCAGTTATAGCATGGTTTACACCCGCTGACTCACAATCTAACCGCCGTACTCAGAGACATTCATTAACGTTAATGTTTCATTAATTAAATAGAGATGACACTTATGTCAATACGAATAAAGACGATTTTATTGGTTTGTTAATGAACATTACGTTAAATGACGTCTCCGAGTGCGGACGTAAGTGTGTTTATATTAGATAAGAGCGTTAGAATAATATCTTTGTTCACGGAAACATGGCCAGCGATGATTTGTGCGATTTCACATAAAATACAGCACAGTTTTGATATCAACTTCTTCGAACTTAAATACGTTGGTGAGCGTATCTCTCTGGTTCGTTGTTAAGACTGGCTGGTTGCTTCTTTCTTCTTTTTTTTATGGCCCATTTCTGGTTACGACCTTTTCTTACATACATTACGGGAAGGTCTGGAAAATTCATTAATTTGTCGGGTGCTATCAATACATCAATCAAACAGATATCTAGACAACAAGGACCAATCTCGACGGCTTAACGTATACTCCGAAGCATACGCGTTTTGAGCTTTTATAGGGATTTATTTATTTCAATAATTATATAAAAATAAGCTAAACATTCCTGAATTGTCTTTAACGTGGCCAATAGGAAGAAAAGTTATACTGACAGCCAATACCGAGATCGTTAAGTTCCTATCCCAAAAAAGTTGGGATAGATGGAAAGTGGGAGTTGTCTACCAGGCCGCCTATTACCATACTTATTCATATTATACCAATTAGAAAATATATAGTTATACTAGTTTTACGCGTAGAAATATATTTCAGCTAGTATCGGTTGGCTGGCCATTAGAAATTTTTCTCGATACGTGAAATTGGAAAGCGTATCGGAATGTCTATATGTTCGGGAAGTAATACATCTATAGTAATGAGCTATTACTGTTAAAAATATATTCATCATTTCCCGTATCGATACGGAATAAGTAATGTTAAGTTCTGCAACGCAAGTATCTACCTCAGTAGTTGTTATAAACTTTATTAATGGCTAATCTCGGCTTAAGGCTCTCGCTTTTAAATGTTATCTACCAATATTTTAACGAAAAGTTTTAATTTAATATTTGATTGCGCTTTTTCATGGCCATATTGTGTTACGTTTTAGCTTTGGAGATCAAGAAACATGTTAAATCCAGGACATCTACCTGTTTATTCTTCAAGATGCACTGATTAAAGATTTTGGTAAAGTGTTTGGTACAACCAAAATCTAGCAAATATTTCCATAGTTCAGATTTTGGATTTCATATGTCATGTAGGCTTACGTACGTATATTTTGGCTAAAAGCATACCTAAATATTTCATTCCATTCTGACAACATACATTTCCTGACTACTCTTCATGGTAGAACTTAGATTGATCTTTCTTTATTCTATATCGAGCCGAAGATCGGGTCAGTGGCGCACCTTGGGAGAGACCTATGTTAAGCAGTGAAAAAAAAAACAAAAAAAAAACATTCTCCGAGTATATAAAGCCGAACTTACCCATATCATTGGCAGTGAGGTTGAGGCGAGCCCTGGCGACGGGGCTGTCCTCATGGTTGCAGAGGTCTCTGAAGCAGCATAGCAGCAGCGAGTGAGCTCTGCCAGGTGGTCCGTTCGACGGTGCGTTCTGACAGTGGGATAACGCTTCTTCTTCCCTGGAAATTAATTAACAGTAAGGTTAGACAGAGTCTGATAACTCAAGACACTTGAATGTTTTATTAGAGGCTGAGATTAGACCATAACATAAGTAGAGTTAGGCTAACTTATTTTATAACTAGAGAATTCGACGACTGAACGAACGTTTAACAACTGAAAAAAGTAATTAAAAAGGAATTAATCGCTTTGTAAGGCCATGCACCTACGAGCAAATTGGGAATCTTAGCCATTATATGTTCACATAAACACCCGAAATATAATTATAAAAGTTGGCTACGAGCTCAATGACACGCGAACCTATAAGAGGGTACGGCGAATTTTGAGAACGGTGTAATATTATAATTATGCAGATTCTTTAACTATGCTTTAGCTACGAGAATGTGTATTTGCTTGTATGCAGTTTTACATTGTATGGCAATCACGTCGACCGCGCGACACATTTGCTTCTCTCTTTTTGGTGGAAGCACTCACTGTATCTCCTTCCTTCCTTTCAGCCCTTCGTAGTCCATTGGCCTCTGGTCCTGGGCCTCCCCTCCGCCGTCTTCTTCAGGTCATCAGTCCACCTGTCCGGACCCCCGCCTGTATTCCTTTTGCCTAGACGCGGTCGCCATTCGCTTTTCTTCCCCATCGGTTGTCGATCCTTCGAACGACGCGGCCAGAACACTGCCACGTTAATTTGCAAACATTAAAAGCTATGTCGGTTACCTTCGTTCTTCTACGAATTACCATTATATCTATAAAACCGTAACGCACACATGCCATCCACCAACCCGCAGTAGGCCAGCGTGGTGGACTAAGGCCTACATCCCTCTCATTGTGAGAGGAGACCCGACCTTGTAGTGGGTCATTAATGGGTACTGACATGACTTATGATGGGGTTATAACGCCGGGGGCGAACAACAATGGTACAATAAAGTAAGCAAGTGGCGCCGGGGCCGCAGCTTATGTCATCCAGACCGTCGTTTACATGTATCACAGGGCACTCTGAGTAATATGGGCATGCGATGAATTCTAAGTGTGCAGTGAATCACACGACGCCGTTCTCACGAAAAACGACAAATTTACATTAAACTTCAATTACCCGTCCAGTACCTTTGGTTGTTCGTACGTTTTGTTTCGACTCGTCCAAAATTTCAAATTTTAATAACAAGAGAAGAGGTTAGTATGTACGAGTACTTATGTGATGTTTGCCTATTATCTGATTCGCTGCAACTCTTTTTGTGTCCCATTTTTGGGCACGGGTCTCTCTCCACAACAGGGGGAGGACAGAAGCATACTTTTAGAGCACAGTCGCTACGCCAATGCACTGAGCGGATTCGATAGTCAGAGGACAATTGACCTCGTCACATAAGAACGATAAGCACGAATAAGAACGGCATACTGGGAACCTAATAGTCTACTGTCTCAAACAGCCCTTATAGATACGAGTATGTACCTACTTACACTTCCATAAAATTTCCACAAATTAAACGCGGTAATTATTTTTAGAAAATAAGTTACTCTACAATCAATTCGTACTAGAGATTCTGTTCTACGAGTATGTAAGGGCATCATACCAGTGGTACCAACATTTAATCATCGTTACACCCGGAAATCGTCATCATTTTCGTATCGCCAAGCCACAACACAGGCTGTCATGACGATATTTATGACCAGTGTGCAGTAGGCATCAGGGCCTATAAACCTCCGTCCTAGCTAATTTGAATACTTCTGTCGTTTCGAGTTTCTCGTGGGAACTCGCGGCTAGGCCATTCCAAATATTTGATTAGACATTTTAAGACCCCAGCATATCGTTTAGCCATTCTGATCGGCTGTGGAATTCTACCATTGTGGATTTACAAAAACTAATCTGTGAGTGGTATAATCTTTATTTTGTTTTAAAATAAAATGAAAGTTTTAGGATATTTACATCATGGAAGAATGTTAAAGGTTTTGTGTTTGAATGAGGCGTGCTGACATTCAGGACATTTTTACTTTAAGGAAACTTTTATAACTTAATATTTTGCAAAACACAGCGTATAACTTTTAGTAATTGTAACTAAAGGAGTAGCAGAAGTAGGAAGGCGATTCACTGATAGTATTAAAGAATTTGATTTATTTAGTTGGACTTAAATGTAGGAAAATGAATGATATTATATTTATTGAGTGATCATAGTATCGTGATCATAATCGTCATAGGTGGCCCGCACTTCTGATAAAATTCCACCAAAATATTTAGAAGTCTATGACAACGCAATAAAAAATCGATGATGTCGATAACAAATCGATGAGAATCTAACAAAAATATTCAAATACACAGAGAACGCAGCTTGCACAAGCAAGTCAAATCTGTTTGTAAAGATCGATTCTTTTCAGACGATAATATCTAATATATTCGGATACGATAATATATGCATATGTATTAGATATATTGATTATGGTTTTATCTATAAGCTGCGATGATGTATGATAACCGAAACTAATTAAGCGGCGAATGTATCGACCAGTTTTATAACTAACGGGTTATGACATCGATTGGTATGTTGTGTTTTTGAGTACCTACCTATATGTATGTAGTATGTATGTATAATAGTATGTATAATAGTATGTATAATAGTATGTATGAATGTACGTTTATATACTCGGTAGTCTAAACGGTTTTATGGATTTTAGCTTGAGATGTGCCGTTAGGTAGATCAATGTTTATTTTGAGATACAAATTAGGTACAACATATTTTTTAACCACACAGTCACTATTATTCACAGAAATAAGCCTTGACAACATGATCCCAAAAGATTGAAAAATGCGAAAACAACATTGTATCTCTATCGAAAACATGTCAGTCACTACCGTAGACTTAATTTCTATTTTACTGCAGGTTTAAATAGAATTAACATAATCTAGTCTTAATTCCAAGATATTTTATTATCTACTAAACCAAATAACACAACACTTGTAATCCAACTACCTACTAAATGAGGGTTTCGATAGTCTTTGCAGATATCGAGACATGTCCAGTTTGAGATAGATACCTACTTACTATAAAAATTTGCTCTATACCAAAAATCATGTCAGTCCTTCGCTATTTTTCGAAGTGAAATAAGAAAAAACAAACGAACACTTTATGTAGTAAAATGTTGTGTAATATAGCCTCATGAAAGTGGCTTTTATACGCCAAAAAATACTATTCGGACTACTAATCTAAATAGTAATTTTCCGCAGTTCAATTAAACAAACGGACAATCTTTTAGTACCTATAGATTGTATATACCTACTATCCTACAAAGATTTACTCTATGGCCACCCTACAACATTGGTGGCGTAACGAATATGTATAGGTACCATTAAATATTCATAGTTTATGGATTTGTTACACTTTTGACGGTTATGTCTTTATTGAAATACCTCCTTTAGAGTTTTGCTCTAATTCGTTAAGCTACTTAAGAATTAGAATTAACATATTCCTACAATATCGGACAACAACGTAGCGTAGTAAAAAGTAATGTAATCTTTCGAACAAAAGTTCAGAGCCGCTGTATAAATAACAAAAACTAATTTAAGATCTTGAACTACAATATGACTTACGAATGTAAAATTATTTCAATATTTCCGCAGAGTATGATAAAATATTTTCCTCAGTTAATGATAGGGACTATATTATTATTGCAGCATTTGTCGAACAAAGATATCGACTTAATAGATCGCCGAATACAATAAACACATATATCGTAAGTAAAACAATAGATAAAGGCCTCTGTTTCTCTGCTATCAACACTGGAATAATAGAAACGCCAAAAGGGTTGAAACGTACACTATCTTTTATGGAGAGATGTGACACTATCAGAAATCGTATGACATTACAATGCCTTATGTTCGATTAGATTCACGCGATTTAGACGTTAATGTTATCGAGATAGGGGGTAAAATCGCGTGGGCGGGTGATTTAAATGTGACACATCGGTCGGGTCGGCGTCCGCGCCGCTATCTAGGATCCCGACCTCCGACTCAACCCCAGGCGTCCACCGTCACCCTTATCTCAACAAACGAGGACAAAGATCCGACGCCGCAATTTATAAAGACAATAAACAACTCCGACTAAAATTAATTAGCGATAAAAGCGCAGAATTTCAATTTGAAACCGATCGTGATCTCAGCGGCCGACTCGTCGATCGTTAACGAAGATAATGGAGCACGGGAGATTGCCAAAAACGAACAAAAATCTCTCAAAGCAAATAAAGGCGAGCGTGCCGTGTAGACGGAACCTGTTTCGCGAACAGGGCCCGGGACGATGCGAATAAGATAATCGACTGAAGCAATTCCGATGTGGAAAAACGGACGGAGCCTTCCTCTGCATAATTAGCTTCAATGAATTATTGAACTAGCCGCAGAACAAAGAGGTAATGGTATTCCGTCAAATTAAAGTCACTGGCACGATACATCAGGTCGTGTCGATTGTGTAATTGTTTATACGGACACGGACGATAAAACGATGAAAGAGTCACGCAGTCATTTCGAAATGACCGAAGACAAATTGATTGAAGGTAGGAACGCGGCTATTGGATATTTACTAAGCGGGTTCTCAAGAATGATAAGCAAAATTGATGGATGACAGTGCATGTCTTAGTACCGCGTCCAACAAAGGAATAGTTAATTAATTCCACGATGAAAGTTAACAAGAAACACAGGAAACCCTTCGCATCAAAAATAAATCATAATTACGACGCTATAAAAAATGTTCGTAAAACAAAGATTGCATCTTTATGTTATGGAACGACAAATAAGCTAGAATAAAGTAAATATTTAAAAGGAGCGCAGGAAACATTTATAGCTGAATTTAATGAACAACATTATACCGATGTTTTAAGGACCGTATCATGTATTCTAAAGGTCCATTTTGAGCTCATGTTAATTAGTTGTGCGCTGTAATTGGAGCCGATAAAATCTTAAAAGGCATCGTTCGCTGGAATTCTGTAACAACCATCTTTTCGATCCTGGAACTGACGCATTTCCAATTTTAATTCAAAGCAGTCAAAAGCGAAGGAAAGAGTTGCTAATTCATTTGAGCTCTTAATAAATAATGGATGCACGTGAACTCAAAAAACGATACACAAGTAGGCTAAAGGATTGCGAGCGCCATAAATTTAGACTTTCTTTGCCGATTCTCTTCAAAGAATTCTTTAGGAGAATCGTTTACTTTTTGTGTGACATTCAAACCCTAAAAAGTACTTTGAAGTCTAAATGCACTTGTGGTTGCAGTTTAGTTGGCCAACTTATTAAGAAATCAATACGAGGGTGTTCTTCATTTTCAGTCTTTGGATCTGTTAAACTAGTAATCTCGCGTTTTCCTGACGATGAAGATGGCATGATGACTTAAAAGGCTGCCGCTACAGCTCATGCATTTGAATGCAACTTCCTTAAGTACCTAGTTTATATCCTGGACTTTTACAAAGTTCGTCACAATGGCATGGTGAATTAAAGATATATCTAGAAGCACCTACAATGAGTTGGAGGTTGGAGGCGATGCGTGTGGTTTTCGAATCTGGAAATGTTTAAAAGTGTCACTCGTCTACTAACGATGGATCAGCTAGAACCTCTTAACTCTTACCCAATTGTCTGCTAGCCGATAAGGACAGTAGTATGTTGGCAAGATGACTTCTAGAAGGCTTCCGGCTACAGATTTTGTATTTGGACGAGACGTCCTTTAGTAGTTTGTACTTGGGTCATGGGAAGCGGTGCTGAGTGCCCAGTGGCTGAGAATTTGACCTCTTAATCGTGGGGTCCGGGTTTGAATTCAGTGGCACGCACCAATGACTTTGTAAAAAAGTTATGTGCGCTTTATAAAATTAAACATCACCTGCTGTTACGGTGCAGGAAAACATCGTAAGGAAACCTGCATGCCTGAGAGTTCAAAAAAAATGTTCTCAAAGGCATGTGAAGTCCACCAACCCGCATTAGGCCAGATTGGTGGACGGCGGCCTATATCCCTCACATTGTGAGAGGAGACCCGACCCTGTAGTGGGTCATTAATGGGTTACTGACTGACTTGGGTCATTTTTAAAAGCCTACAAGATGTTGAAGACAGTCGCGCCTTTGGTAACTCGAATCTGGAAAGTGGCGCTGACGCGTCTGCCGCTGTAGCAGAAGCTATAGTTGGAGTCGGGCCTTTGGTACCTAAAGTCTGTGAAGGAAAGTGGAACTCACGTGTCCGCCAGATGATGCAGGCAGCCGTGCCTGGCGTGGTGGCGGCGGGGAGGCAGCTCGCTGTAGCAGCCGCCGCCGCGCCGAGCCCGGCACATGTACCCCGAGGTGACGCACTGCGCGGTGTTGCAGTAGCACCGCACGCCTTCCGTCTCTTCGGGCTTGGGATCTGGAAAGAAGGAGCAATGAATATAAGATACAGTTCCAGAAAACTGTCGGTGTAATGCGTATTTTTAGAGGAAACTCGGCTCTTGTTTACAGAAAAAACAGAAAACTTTGGAAGAAAGAAAAAAATAACAGTGTTCTTGATCGAAAACGTTGAAGAGAGATCAAGAACGAAGAAGAGAAAAGTGACGTAAAATATCGTTATTGTTTTGGGAAATGTTTTATGTGTATTGAAGACAAGAGGATATTTACATGTAGCTCAATCGCCTATAATAAAAGGGAGTATAACATTAACTATAGCTTTTTTTTATCAAACAATAAAATTTGTAATACAGCAGTCTTTATCCGAACTCTAATTCTGAACGCATTGTTGAAAAATACAATACAGAAATTGCATAAGGTGGAGTACGTCATATCATGATGGTTAAAATATTTATAACTTCCCCATTTGAAGCGAAATTTAACAGAAATAGCAATAAAAGTGCGTCTGTAAGCGAACACTATAATCTTCCTAACGCAAAATATTTTCAAAAGCAATTACTCGTTTTACTCTCCAAGAATCAAACCCGTTTCATATCCACCTTTACGACGTAGAACAATAAAATAGCTGGCGCGATGGATTTTATGATTTATTTATAGCAGCCTGAGTCAGTGCAGGAAATTGTCATTGAGAGGAAATGCAGTGAATGTTTGTGGCAAATCCAATCACTGGCGACGCCGCGGCGCCTGCACTCGTAAACTTCGATGGTTGGTAACAGCGATTCCCAAATGTTTCCGGCTCCTGGATTTGAAAATAAATAGCCGTTCACAGGATTGCCTCTCAGTTGTTTTGCTTGAAATGTTGGCGGCGCCAGGACTATTTTATATGAGCCTTGGCCCTTACGATGGTATCGTAGATAAAGCTTATACAACCTACCGCACCGCGGGATGACTCACCTACACCCTACACCTCAGATTAGATATTATGCTAGTATATTGCTGCTTGATCAACAGAAGAAAAAGATTCTCCCAAAACTCCAATGTAGTTTTTGATGGCAGCTATAAACATTTTGTTTAACAGTAACATTTTTATTGTACATTAAAATAAGTATGTTGGTACGACACGAAAATAGCCAGGCATAACAATATTTGAAAACCGCTGGCAGAAACTACACCTAGCCACATATACTATTTATTGGCAATAACAGTTCAGTTTTACTGTACATTGATTTGTTTCTTGCACGCCTGTTAATTTAACTACGATTCGCACATACCCACTAAAATTCTGTAAAGATCTCAGATCTCTTGAGACTGTTAATATTCACGCTCATCTTGTACTAGGCGTCTTTATGGTAGGGTGAATGCTTTGAACGGGCAATAATATAAAGTTAATAACACATGCTGAGATCAAAAAGAGATGCAGATTCTTATATTTTTTGTTACGCTAGGACCTCGAAAACGGCTATAAGAAGGGAGACCAAAAAGCAACATTACAATTTTTAAGTATCGATAGCTCGCAAAGTTGCATATGGCAACTATACAAATTGGTAAACACGTTATCAATTGTACGAACGAATGAATGAACGTTATCATTTAATCAACAATGACCGGTAGCCTATAAGCTCCCTTAAATTAACAAGAATACGAAAAGAATAATAAATAACATGACAACGTAGCCCTCGTGAATCCTAATAATTATGCGTCGCTTTCATTCGTTGAAGTTATATAAACACAATCACTTTAATGTTTTGAGCTAGTCAAAAGCGTTTCAAAGCTGCCTAAAAGCCGATGAACCGGCAAAAATAACATACAGAATACAGATGGTCCGAACGAGTATCTCGTATGAATAATGCGCACGTCATACTCCTCGGGCCCCTACATAAATATCCTACTAGCGGCCAGCCTCCGAGCGCATTCAATGTAAATGCTTCGACTCCAGACGAAACAAAAGAAAATTAATTTCAGAGGGACGCCGCGTTATTTGCTCGAGACGGGAAACTCGAGGGAGACCCCCCTCGAGGTCCCGCGTCTTTCGAATATCTGTCCCGTTCATGGAATCGACTTACACGTCTAATTTATGAATGATTAGCGACCCACCGACGAGCTGACGGCGGGACACCGATTAAAAGCACCGATATCGAATCCGAACTTTCATAACAGATCGACGTAATTGCGCCCGAGAAAGCTAATGAGTAATCTCGCTTTAAATGCAACGATGAGAACGAAAAGGGAATGTAAAAAATTCGAAACGAAACATTCTGAATTCAAGCAAGAAACTATAGAATTCGGTCCATTACATTTCGAGCCGCGATGAAGACTTCGAGAGCAGCGGGAGGGCGGACTCACGACAAATAAATAATGAGGAGCGTAAAAAGGCAGCACCGACCAACAAAAAGGCAGGATTTAATAACAGAAACCTGCGCAAAGGAAATTGTAACTTCCAATAGAGTACTGTAATAACTTTTGCACGCAAAATTGCGTACGCTAATTGCGCGCCACGCGTTATGGAGCCGAGATTGCGCGGTCGTTAGCTCCGAATTGTGTCTTATTGTTTACGAGTCATTTTATCGTCTGCCTTCATTTCTATTTTTGACGCGAACCGGGGTTGAACAGTTCATTCAGTATCCCGTTAAATATTTACTCATTAGCGGCGCAATTAGCGTTATCGGTTCCCGTACATTATGTCGGATAGACGTCATTAACTCGGCTTCACAATCAATTTCGGTTCAAAAAGGAACGCACAAGCGGTGCAGCGAAGGATAAGGTAAATAAAAAACAAATAAACAGACCAGAGAAAAGGCCCCGGCATGTTATTTGGAATTGATAAATGGCCCTCCGGAGACGGGCGAGACGGGAACGAAGCGAGGCGGGAAAGAGACGGAGCTCCTAATGAGTGAAGACGGGATGCATAAGTATGGGATAAAACTCTAAAAGATAAAGTAAAGTGCTCCTTATCCTTTTCGAGGTTTTGATTTTGTTGGGATTTATTATTTACACAGCCATTTAGTCTTGCATAGATCGTTTTTTTGTCTGGAAGACGGCGCCGGGCATCTTCACGGCACATTTGAGGCGAATGCGCAGCTTCACGGATGTAAGCGTAATTCATCTGTTTGGACTCCCGCGACTCAATCGTGAACGCTCTACAATCAGTAACTTCACCCGACACGTGGCATACTCGAAGATAAAACCGAAATTGTTCTCGTCCTAATTACGAAGATGAAAGGACTTTACAAACGGACAGGTACCCACGCGAACGAGTTCAATCGTTTTCAAGGCTGATTGCATTTCAAAGGGGACTTGAGCCATTGACTGTCCGAATTGTATGGAAATAATGATAATGTGATAATGAGTTCTTTTAATCCAGAATCCAGCGCATTTAATTTAGAATATACCCTTATCCTGTCTTGGGAATAAATAGGAATCTCATCTGCTCAAAGCATCGCATTTAGACCTAATAGAATATAAAAGGAGGTTCTTAGATATCCAAACAGGAACAATAGAAGATAGCCTGAGGGAAGACCTGTTTGGTCCCAAGGGATTTCAAAGTAGTTGCAGTTTTTCTATCGGAATCAAGTTTGGATTATGTAAATATATGAGCAATCGGCTCGTCTCAGAGGCTGGTCCAATCGCGATTGAAACATTCGCGCGAACGTGCTCAGATCTGGGGAGGCAGATAACTGCCGCTTCGGTTGCGATGTCTTTTCAATTTAGTTAAAGACCGCCGACAAGTCGAGATATCGAGTTCTGGGGTTTCTGCTTTATTTCTTCACTCTTTAGTTCAGTGCAATGGAAATGGAGATATATTAATACTGTTTTAAGAACGTTATCAAACTTTATTTAACTGTTAGGTAATAATTAAATATCAATAACAATAATTTTGTGATATAAGAAACATTGAAAGGTAAAACCAATGGATTTCGTTTGGTCGAAGTAATACTATTGGTATTCAGTCGAGCAGATACCTACACTTCATACCGCCGTCTTTATAGCCCGTTTAGACCTGGCATTTTCTCGACTTTCAATTGGAACGTTGGTTGGTTGCCGGCGAAACTTCTAAAGTAACTTCGGCGTACCTTCAAAAATTCTGCAATAGGAACGTATTAACTTACAGCTTTGGGTGCGGTTTTGTCTAAGGTCGAAAGAGACCACTTAACACCAGGTGTCCCATTTGGTACTTCTACATTAGAACATCGGTTGCTCTTACGCAATGACCCATGGATCATAAAGTAAATCATCGTTATATAGTAAGAATGATTGAATATCATTAGCAATAAACACTTTTAGCGGCTAACTGCGACGACTACTATAAAGCCAATTTGTGTTAAAATTTCTCTAACGGCAATCAAGACACGAGTCAAAATGTCTATTGGTTATAGGGTTGCCGATTCGAAATTTATTCTTCGTCGAAATTAAAAACTAATTTGTTCGGTTTTAAAACTTTTTAGTTAATTTAACCAGTATGTACTTTGAATCCCACAATATTGTCATTAAATTCGACGTTTTGTCCATTCTAAACCTAAATTGCTCTGAATTTCTTGTCGATGGCATTAGCACTTAAATTAGCACAAATATTGATAATGCAAATACTGATTTTATGATTTTGTCCCACAAAATATATGTTGTTTTCATGTTACCCTTTCTATTTCTCTGCAAACGTATCAAAGTTAGCTTTTAATTTTGGACTTCACCAAAATGTTTTTATTCACGTTGTTTACGTTTTACGCTTTCCATTTTGTTGGCAAGGTTTTGTAAGGATGCTTGACTAGTTTTTTTAACCGGTTGACCAATGCCTCGTTTTAATAGTTGTACTACTAACAACTAAGCATATTTGTATGAATAAACGTGTTGCTGAGTTGCTATCTGCATGTTGCAGTCAACGTTTGTGTTGCGGAATTGATCACGCTGAATTGGAACATTGTTTTTAGAAACTATGCCTCGTAATCGTATCGAGCTGCCATTAGTAGAGAAGATGTCTTGACATCTTGTAATTGTCATACTAATGACTGACGTTAACCGACCGAATACTTTGAGGATAGTGTTCATGCTCACGGCACTGTTGGGTAACAAATGAACACGGGGATAACCTAGCTGTTTTTTGTTTCAACCACTTTTGTTTCGCCAGCCCTAATGATGGTAATGCGACGAGCTAACGTTGCGAGTGTTGCGACACCGGCTTTCACTCCGCGTTCACACGCTGTCCGGGCCCGTTCTATCTGGTACTTTATTACGCTTATAACTGGCTCCGGTTCTGCTGTTGAGATCGGCCAAACTGGCTGATGCGGAAAGGCAAGGCTGCACGGTGGCCTTGTTGCTATTCGCGTTTGAATAGACCCGTTTGTTACGAGGCGAACATTGTTTTGCAGAAATGAGTTTGTTGCTTTCTTCACGTTCCTTTCGTGCCTCGTATAGGATAAAATACGGCGACTGAAGCGCTTTAGCGACAAGAATTTGCGAAATACAATATGAAACTGAACATTCTTTAACTGATTGTTTGCTTGCTGCTATCATATGTGTGCCATCGCAACCGTCAAAATAAGGCTAAGATATCCTGTTATAACGTCGTACGGAAATATTCTTTCACGACAATATAAATTTCCAGAAAGAATGTCAAAGAATAAATCTAATGACTTATACTAACTTGTCTTGGCGAAAGTGTCACGGTTTGGTACAGTATGTTTTCCATTTTTGCAGCTGTTTTCATGTCTCATTTCCCCATTGGGAGGATTCTATCCCAGTATGGATCTAATGTAAGCCATGACGCTTTTAAAACCTAAAGCTTAAAGATATCTGGCAGAATCTAAACGACTGCTATCTATAGTAAACTGATTGCTTTGAAGTACCTACCGTTATTGGCTTTGGACTAATTCTAAGTATTCAGCGCCCTTACTTTACTTATGCTTGTTTCTTAGCATAGCACAATTACTATGCTATGCTTGTTGCTATGTTTGTTCCGTAGCAAAATGCAGTTAATTAATATCGGTCGCCTTTATCGCCACGTCGGGCGGGTTGTATCACGAATCATCCTCTAATTGCGGCCGCGAAATTATCTACTTCATTGTTTCTCAACCTTTATGAATTTATGACTCCGTAATGAGAATGAAAATTCGGACAATTGCGCTGATTTGATATATTTCTCCGTGTGAGTTTCATTTTCAGTAAATTTGAATGTTATCTAATTAAGAAAAAAAAATAATAAAAAAAAATTGTAACATACTTTAGGCCTACTATTTTTTGAGATTAGTCTCTTTTGTATCAAGTATTTTGTTTTTCGGCACTATTGAGAAAAGCAGCGTTAAAATATATTTTTATTTGAAAATCTTATTTTTTGAACTGCATTCCTAAATTATCTTCGTCTGACTTGTATTGCCAAATTTCAAGCAAGGCACATAAATGTGTACAGTAATATGTACCTACCTTCCTAACACGCTGTGAAGTTGCAAGAAATGTGTTCAAATCTTGATTGGGAATATGCTTTGTTTGACACCATTTCACGTCAACCCATTGATTTGATATCCAAATCGCAATGACCACTTAAGATCAGTTGACTTGCGTTCTTGTTTTGTGTATTCATTAAACGTAAAAAAATTAAGACCATTCCTCGTTAACTACGTAAAAGAAAAGAAAAGAATACGTTTATTGTTGACTGTTACATGAGAAAGATGTTACAAAAATTATAATAAGTTTAGAACAGTCTACCCTATGCGGGCATACAATAATTGCTTACTTATTATTTTGTTCAGCAGTCCAAATTATTTGACGTACGACCTATTGATTTGGATGTCCAGATTGCAGTGACCATTTAACATGATGTGGCCTGCGTTCTACTTTACCACTCATTTGCAATATAAAACGCCCCTTCAAGTCACGACCTACAGGATGAGAGGTTGAGAACCGCTGATCTACCTTAATGGATGTCCTCGAGGTGCGTAATTACCCAGTGCGGCGCCAGTGATCGGGCTGCGAGCAATTTCCATCGGAATGCACGGCTAGGGTGGATTACACCTTTTAGCAGCGGTTCGTATGATAATTGCATCTAGAATAGATTCTTCAACAGTGCGAGCCGCTGGCTATGTATTCGCCTTCTTACTCGGAAGGTCCGGGTTCGAATCCCAGTGGCACGCACCATGACTTTCTGAGTTACGTGAGATTTCAAAATTTAAAGTTCACTTGCTGGAACTAATGCATTAAGAGTTTTTATATTGTCTCAAAATGCCACCATATCGGCGTCGAAGGAGAGCTCTTTTTACGCCCCTTTTGAAGTCATGCAAAAATACATCAGCCGAAAAACCGTTTTAACGTTTGCACTAACTGAGGAGAACCGGCAGACATTCGAATGGTGGGGATGAAACTTCAGTCTTTATCAATCTAGGAAGAAATGCGCAGCCCTAATTCGTCTTTGACACTAGTTCACGATTCAATACTGACGAACATAAGTCACCCTTCACTTCGCAAGCTATCGCGCGATCTGTCTAGAACGCTCCTCGGCTGTACCTTGACAAATCGCGCCGATAATCTCTGGGACATTTGTAGGAATCGTTTTTCCTGTTAGAAAGCCAGAAAATCGTGCATAACGGTAGATGCGAGATAGTCGATCGAGTTGAACTGAAATATTGATGCAATCAAATGTTCTTTCATCTTGGCTTTTGCCTCATTGGAAACCTATGGACGTCTAGACCGACAAGGAAAACTTATCAGATACCGCTTGTTTGAACACTGAAGTTGGATGAAAGCATGAACATATCATTGCACTAATCATTTTAACGCGGCTTGCGTGCAAACTTTGAGGGTTAAATTTTTTTTCACAGTGTCATTTTTAGCACGTTCATTTAATTTTTATGGAACAGGTAGCCTGAAACGCAGCTAGAGGTACTTCAGCATATTTTTGCACTGTTAGTGAACTCAGGCTGGTTACGAGTTCGCCAAATTTTTAATCGCTACCTATACCTTAATTAAATACTTTATCAATGGCGAGATGAGAGGTCGGTTTCATCAGGGTGCAGCTCATGTTTGCCTAAGTGAATAAGTACTCTCACCAGTCTCGACTGGTGTTTCTTCTCTGTAACCTACGCCAGGTCAGTCGATAGTTATTAAAAATCAAATCGGTTTGCAGTTTTAGGAGTTCGTCGAACGCTCATTATTCAAATGCGTATTCGTAGCGTGAAAGCACTTCGGTAACCTCGCCAGTGGAACGTGAGCTGAATGGCTGATGGCCTGAATGACTAGATCCTGCGCTATTATTGGCTCGATTCCAATAGGAACTCCGTGCCAGAAGATTGTTCAAGCGTCAGTTAAGTTAGGCTTGTTTACGATTTGGCTGGCCAGGCTATAGACGTTGTATCTGTCATGTGTTGTGGAAGATCTTTCTTTACTATACTAATGACTCCGGATGAAAATACGTCTCTTCTTACATTGAAGTTTTTTTTTGTTTCGGGGTTGTATCTGAGCTTATAAATATGTGACGAGAAATCTTGAAATCTCTCATTGAATATTGGAAACGTATCGGCACTCTGACCCATTCTGGCGGAACTGAAAACCCTACGGCGGATTATAATGGCGGCGGTTATTTTCTATTTCTCCAGAGGAATTACAGCTTCGGCCTCATATAATTTTAACGACTTTTATCAACGCTCTATAACAGGAATTGAAAATCTTACGGCGGATTACGCGGGCGGGTAGTATCTACATCATCCTCTTGCGTCGGCTAGTATGTACCTAGTACGTACTTAACCAGGTCACATCCTCATAATAATATGATTTAAAAATTATTTTATCATTCCAAACCTAACTGGTGACAGAATACATATTTTTAATTCTAATTTGACGTCGATATTCGAGAGCCACCTGTTCAAAACTTCAAAGCATTCAAAGGCTCGTTAGCCACAATGGGCCTTACTACCTGACCGGTCGTTTTTTTGGGGTCGGAGTATTGGACCGAGATGCTTTGTGTGGGTTAATACTGCTTACAACGTTATGTCAAATTGACGATGCTCAAGGCTCTTAACAAATCATAACATCGTATTGTCGCGTGCCGACTTTAATTTTGACTTCTGTCGTTTTGGAGATGTTTATTTGGAACGAGTTATAACTTATAAGGCAACTTGAGCATGATTTCGTTTACCTTCAATTTAGTTTGCGAATAGTTATTTACCTACTTATTGAGTTACCTATTTATTGGGTTCAACCCCATGGTAATAATCTTTTCGTATAAAATGCATCCTATGATTTTTTAAGACACTAAATTATCATCATACTATGTACATCATACTATGTTCTTAAGCTGCGGTTCCACTGACGCGAAAATGACGTAGAATTCAGCGGAACGAGAACTGGCGTTGGCGACTGGGAATTTCTATTTCGCATCAGTGCAAACATTGTGATTGGCAAAGTTAAGCTCCACCCCACCCAGCTCTGCGTAATTGGAAATGCACCCTTACGTTCCCCGTTTATCAAATAAAATATCGCAAGGCTAAATTTTTCTCCATAATTATGTCAAGTAAGTGCTTCCAAAACCTCGTATTTGATCGAGTGAATGTCACTTTTAGAGATTTATTATCAACTCTGTGCGTAAATATTTGTTTAGCGACGGCCGTATGGTAAACATTCCGTAGGTGTAAACAGGTGGTAGTGGTATTGGTGCAACAATTTGATGGGCTCGATGTGTGAATTGACAGGTGGAGAGTTAAGAGACGGTAGCTGTGCGTTTGAATTTAAGGCTATAGACACACGGAATGTAAGGCTATAGACAGACGGAATGTAAGGCTATAGACAGACGGAATGTAAGGCTATAGACAGACGGAATGTACCTAAGGCTATAGACAGACGGAATGTAAGTCTATAGACAAACGGAATGCAAGGGAACTTTAACAATTATCACTGACTCAATCCTGATGTGCATTGGATAGAAGTCTGTGGTATATAACATAAGTAGAGGAAAGTGCAGTTTTTAGTGGGTTCTCCTGTGTTTTCCACGGCTCGATGTCGGTAGGTTTAGGATAGACGTAAATTTTTCATTCTTACGTCTGTACAAGGGCGTCACATATACTATAGCTTATCCTGGTATTATCATCTAAACTGCTTGGTGCTGAAACTGTCCTAGGGTGATGCTAGACAAACCACATCCAGGATAATCATCAATTCTGAGTTTCATTTTTTGCTGTTCGCTAATTCGATGGTCTTTCTAGTCTCATCTTACAACCGGCAATCCGCATTCTGTATCTCCTATTCCTGTTACGTGACGAGTAGGTACGTCAGTGACGAGTTACGTCACCATGGAGGGTTTTAATTTTAATTCACAAAATAAAATGTATAATTGTACACCGCGAAGGCAAATATGCCAATACCCACAGTTCCTAGTAAGTCGGTTCACGGTAATCTGAGTGGATTTTAAAATCAGCGGTCATTTTTAAAAACAGACTAAAACTGTAGATACAAAAAAGCTTCGGAGTTACAGTTGTGCATCTTGTCAAATTGTAGTCCATTCATGTACAGATTGTACAGTATTCTACAGTATCTACACTCTAATACCGAACGTTAATATAAGAGTGCGGCGTAGTACAAAAAGTCGATATATTTCGACACCGACCGCATTCCGCCGTTATCCGACTCGCCTTTCAATCTGTTTAATTAGATCGTGAAAAAATATTTAGAGCAAGAGAAGAGAGAATAAGTGCTCCATGATTTATAGGATTAATTCAGTTATTTGGGAGAGAATTGCAAGCGTAGCGAAGGTAAAAGGTAAGAAAATGTTGTTTAAAAAAAATTTGTGCGAGCTGAAAGCTATTGGTTTTTTCGTTCATAAAACTTTTTTGCACTCGGCATAGATACTCGTAGACTAAGGTCCTTTCTCGCTACTATGGCTCTACCACCGAAAAATTTACTATAAAAATAGTATCTTGTACGAATCCCGTAAACAGCAGTGATAGCCCAGTGGCTTAGAATTCGACCTCGAGTCTAGGGGTCCGGGTTCGAATCCCAGTGGCACGCACCAATGACTTTGTAAAAAAAAAAGTTATGTGCGATTTATAAAATTAAATATTACCTTCTGTTACGGTGAAGGAAAACATCGTGAGGAAACCTGCATGCCTGAGAGTTCACAAAAAAATGTTCTCAAAGGCATGTGAAGTCCACCAACCCGCAGTAGGCCAGCGTGGTGGACGGCGGCCTACATCACTCTCATTGTGAGAGGAGACCCGACCCTGTAGTGGGTCATTAATGGGTTTACTGACAAATCCCGTAAATTCGCGGTAGATGCGATAGTCACAGTTTGAGAGTGGCCGCATTCCAGCGTTGTTCCGCAGCGCGTCGCACTGAGAGAAACTCTAAGTGCGCACCGTTACATCGCTAATAGCAGCTATATGCTTGATCGATTGTCGGATCCGACTCCCGAACGATCCGAGTTAAACTGCACAGGTGGTCTTGACTTTTTTAAATAGGTACGATTGAAAAGCGGTGCTAGAGGACAACCGCCGTAAACTGTTTTTTACTCCATCATGACATTAAATGCGACAAAATTTTATTTGATTGACAAATTATGACCAAGCCAAATCAAATCGTTTATGATCATGCGTTACGGACCACTTGATAAGTTGTTCCTTTCACTATAAGAAAGAAACCAACCCATGAAGCATATCCAAGCAGCATTATACAAGACGTGTGGAATGTATGCGATAAATAATTGATGTAGTTACGATCACTTCGCATTTATGTAATAAAATCGTTCATGCTTAGGTACCAGTTACGTGCGACCATGGAAGAAACCTACGATCTAAATTAGAAAATGGTATGACATCCATATAAAATCGGTTTTGAAGAGGAATTTGTCCAGTTTGAGTTACTTATTGTACATCTGAAAACTTTAGAGTAACATAGAAGGTCTTTATTAAGTATATAACTATTTACATAACTTATAACAAAAAAAGGAATAGAATAAAAATAAATAAAAATAAAATTTTATAAATAAAATAAAACTTTAGTATACGATTTATAACAAACCTACCAGTAGGTATGTAAAATGCGTTTTAGACAAGTATTCATGTTATGTAGTGGTACAAGCCAGTTATTTTTTGCAAACGGCTTTTTGTGCTATTTTGAGCTGACATTCATTCATTTACGGTTCGCTAAACAATTTAGCCATAACAATACTTACCCACCTAACCCACCTACAAAAATCAAAACCTACTTTTTTCCATTCATTATATCCATTTAGTCCTCCACCAATGCGCATTGGAGCAGCGTGGTGGAGTATGCTCCAGGTGTCCACCAGTTGTGGGGAGACCCGTGCCCACCGTGGGCCATAAAAGAGTTTCAAAAAGACCAACTTATTTAAGTTTGCTGAACAAATAAGTTGAACTGAAAACAAAACAAATATTAGAAAATAAATATTATTTTCCATAAAAGTCTCTATAGTATTTGTAAACAAATTGTAAATCAAGCAATCGTCGGTCATTTTCATAACGAGCAAAATGACGTCAAAATAACAAAAAAACTAAAGAATTTTCAGAGAAAATATGTTGTAGGGGTCAGTGACTGCACTTGTTTGAAGCAGCATCGCGATGTATCAATATCTGTGGCACAGTGTTTTGCTCTGAATTCCTTTCTCTTACGACTTGAGTGCAGAGAGGAATGGCCGTTGCAGGACAAAGATACTTTGATTCAGTTCATCTATCATTATGTTATATCTGTCCAGTGTAATGTCTTTATAATACCTATTAGTACAGAACCGTACCTACACATATTTTAGCTACTGGTCCAGAATAAGAAAAAAGGTTAATTTAGATTAATTCAGATTATAAATTGCTTGTGTGCCATCTTTAATCGAAATCCGTTCATCCGTTTCAGTGTGAAAGAGTAACGAACTTTCATCCATTCTCATAAAATTTTGCATTTGCACGCAACAGTATTCTCGGTAGGTACTGTTTATATAACAATAATTATAAATCTAATATGTTGCATGTGTAATCGAGCATCGTTTGTCTGACGCAAGACAGTTCATCAAGATATTTAGCAAGCTGATCGTCCACCCGCCATCCGTCTTCCACTGACGGCTTCTGGTCTCGCTAAATGAATGGGCCATTACTTATGCCATCAGTTGCACAAGTATCGTGGTCTTTAAGCCGCGTTTTTACTTTGACTTGTCGCAGAGACGTACTCGTAACGTCCGACAGTCATTTGATATATGTCTGCGATTTTGTGCGACAATGTCGCTCGACATTTGCCTTTTTCAGTGTATGAACGTCGCATTTCGACAAGTCCCGCGACCTTAGATGTCGCAAGCGACGTTAATTTCGTGAGGAACAGCAAAGTTGGGCGACAAATGTACTCTAGTGAAAATTAAGCTTAAAACTAATAGTCTGTTCCACGAATCTAACTCCCAAATAACAGAAATACTCGCAGCTCAGTGGCTCAATGCGCGCGGCAAGAAACAGGTGAATGGCTAAGAAATGCAGCGGCTAAAAAGAGTCACGCGCATTAACCAATGGGCGCATACAGATAATTATCTTCGGGAGCTCGTTTCGTGGAATGAACTCTATATATATGATTTTAACAAAAAAAGATGCACAGAATAAAGCTATCGATTTTTATTAACTTCTTGCTGGTTTATAACTATAACGCTTATAATTTCATATTCTTTTTCACGTTGTTCCTATTCAGACAGATTTCTTGGTAGAAAATACTTGGCTGCAAAGACTTTTTTATAAGCAACTGTTACAGCTACGAAAAAGTATCTCCCTTTGAAACCCTGCTCAATAAAATGAATTGAAAACATTAATGATGACTTACTCAATAAATAGAATTTCTATGACACACGTTCTGTTAAAATTTCCATAAACTATTTAACCCGCTGTACTATTAACCCGTGCCTTGCCCTTTGACTGGTTGTCGTTTCAATACTCGTACAATTAAGACATTCTACTGTTCTACGGGAAAAGGTTGCTCCGATAACTTTCAAACTTTCTGTAACAATGATGCAATATACGAGTAGGTACGGCACGAGACGACCAATAAGGTCGATTAGACTTCGTATTTATAGCCTGATTAAAATGTAATACACAAATTTATCTGCAATTAAAAATTACAAAGTATCAAATCACTTTATTACTTTATTAAACTTTATTTGTTAGTTTAATGCGTTACTCTCTGTAATTAAACTAACTTAATATCTATGTTAACGTTCGTTGCAATTGTTCTTACGTGGCAGACATCACAAATATCACCATGTAAAAAGAGTATTTATAAATAAAAAACTCACAAAAATATACAACGTACATTTTGAGTATGAGTATCTATATAAATAAATTTATCATATTTTTAAAATTTCCTTTTTACGGATGCTGCTTTCAAGTCCGTCAATTCCCACAAGTTCTAAGTAAACATTAATAACATTATTAACAATTCAAATCACATGGTAGCCGATAATAACAACAGATAACTAATGCCAACGTAAGGTAAATAGCTACCGAATAAATTTAAACTCCTCATACATTTTACTTTAAGTATCCTAAAGCGCGCCGTGGTCAACCGTAACCGAATTAATCGATTATTTTAATCGGTTAGCTCACTCGATTTATTATTCAGGTGTTTGGAGTAGGTGTAAGTGGTCAGCTCTTAACTAGTTATTAAAAAGTTCAGAGGTTTTATCAGTAGCATAAGAAATTAAGTATTAAACCAAGCGCAATGAAATTAAAGCAGTGGCTTTAATTTTTGAAGTTTTTAATTCAATGGCTTTACTTAACTTTAGGAAAAACGCGCTAATGTTAATCCGATTTAAAAGCGATGAATATTTTTGAAGGTTTGTTTAATTTTAAATACTTTATTTCAATTTTAATCGAACTTACTTACTAACCAATTTCGTTCCTTCTGTAATTGCTTATATTTTATTTGTTTGCTTCATTATCTGCACTTTTATAAATGAACCCTATCATTTCTAAAGTACTATCAATTAAATTAAATCTAGTCATATTATACTAATATACAATACAGCCAACGATTAATTAGCCAAATTACAATATCTCTGGAATTCTACAAAAAAATTACGGTCGTTGAAATGACTAAATAATTATTTTTTCCAGCTATCATATTATGCCATCAGATTTTGATCTTTATTTCGTGAGCGATAGAGTTTAGTTTGGAAGTGTAAATAAGAGTAGAAGTAAATAAACATTTTGTAAACGGAGGTCGCTGGCCACTAGTGATAGATAGTGTTTTGAAATGTGAAATTTATGTTTAGAACATTAGCATTAGAATATTTTTGCATAGAATATGACTGAGTCGAATCTAATGTGATTAACATAATGCTACGCTGGGAAAAAGATTTTTACATCATAAATCCAACAACAGAAACGTTATCAACACGAACGGTAGGTACCTACAGCAACAATCGTAAAAATACTGCTATTTTATTATTTTTAAAACTAAAAAATAATGTATTTAACAAGGCTCTTAGTTTTTATTTGATTGAAAAGAAAAGAAAATGACGAATAATATTAAAAAATATAAACGTTTTTAAACATTCTTTGGAAAGCACATTCTAATTTTAAATTGCAATGTATTTTGAATTCCTTGATTCGAAATTTAAATGTTATGACCGTAAAGAATTTAGCGCCTCTCTGTCATTGCACTAAAACAGGTTTCAATGTTATTTGATTGTTTATGGCTGTGGGAAAAATTAAAAAATAAATGTCACTATTGGATTGTGAGTAACTTAGCACCATTCCATGTATATATATCATACACTTCAAAGATTTTGTATTTTTAATTTATTTTAATAATGCCTCTGGCATTTTAGAATAGATAAAAACAAGTAAGTATCAACGACCTCTTCCCAGCACTTAAAATTGAATGAAAAAACTAAAAGTCAACATTCTAAGCTAGCTATCAAGCTTAATGATATTTGACAGACTAATTATTATTATGGTGTCTCGTTTAAGGAGATTGTTTATTTATTCATTGTTATCGTCCTAGTGACGATATTATATTCAAATTTAAAATTTCTAAATTCTGATTAAAAAGCGTGTGAACCACCTCACAATAGTTTCAGTCTATTTGAAGTAAGATATAAAATATATTTTTATCTAAACAGAACATTTTTATTAAACAATAAATGAGGTAGACAAAAAAAGAAAAGAAGTGACACCACTCCTACACAGATTTTGTATGTCCTCGTACAATACGTATTCCAGGTGTTGTTTAATTATTTAGGTAATAATACTTAATTATCTACGAGATAAAGAATCCAAACATCAAAATACAAATATCGATCCAGAGATTGATCGCGTTTACTACTCCTAAGTCTAGAAGAAGTATAGACCTTAAGTACCTACATAAACAACAAAAACTAAACGTTGTTTATGCATTTTCGTGCAACTCATCGCATGATGATAATTTACAATTGAGCGACTAATGAGCTTATGGTGATGAGCTGACTAATTACAATTTGCCATTTGCCATTCGTAGAAAGTGGCAAGTGGCGAGTTTTCCGCGACGGTGGCCATGCGCCCGAGCGGCAAACGTGATCAATTGATTTTTTCAATGCAATTGCAATTCATGGATCAATTAATTGAATTGAGCGCCATTGAATTGTAAATGAGGTGAGCGCGACGGTGATAATTGTATTTAAAAAAATAGTTTTTTTTAAATAAAGTTGAATTAAGAATCGTGAATCTATTATTCTATTATTTTAAGTAGAATGCGAATAAAAAACAAAACGCAATATTTATTAATCCCGTGGGATTTATCGCGCTGACTTAAATTCGCATGGATAGAGAGGGCAATTGTTTCCACTTTTAACTAAGACAAAACATAATAAATTCTTTAGGTACCCTCAGCAGTGTGCATAGCTTTACAAATAAGAGTAGGTACCTATGTGGAGAACTTCTCATAATTTCGATAATGGCGGCCCTCGATAAAGCCCTTTCATTATGGCGGAAAGTAAATAAATAATCCTTGGGCGAAGGACAGGATTTTATAGGGTTGTCAAATTGTTTTTAAGACAGAAAATATTTTATTTATAATAACTGTGTTGAATCTTTATATTCATAACTTCTGCATTTAAACAGAACTAAACTAAGGAGTCACCTTTTTAAATACATTATAGAAGAAACCTCCTAGTGTGAAGTGGTCATTAGTGGCCATTAACAACCAAGAACGCAAGACCATTGCGGTTGTAGCAGCTACAGTAGGTAAGAAGATCATAAAACAGTAAAGATATTATACTCACTGTGATCGTAATTTATTGAGATTTGCCTCTCCCGCTACCAACCTTACCGTGACCTTACCAACCGAAATACATACAAGGACTAACAGGACTTAAGACCTACACTACAAACTATATTGAGATTAAGGACTCTGACTCGATAAATCTTGCAAATACAAACAACGATTATTACACGAAATTGCGCTCAATTTGTTGCCAACAAACATGCATTTTACTAAACTGACCGTCAAGTAAACCTCACATGGCTTTTATTTTGCTGGACCTTAAAAGACTCTATCGTTTAAGACATAAGGTTCGAATTCCTGAATTAAACTGATTTAATGTACTAAGATGTAATATGTGCTCAATATAATCTGGCCGCAAGTCGGCACTCGTTCTCTTTATGGTCACGATTTTAATTTTCGAACCGCCGCGCGCCGAGTTATAAATAAAACATTTGAATGGAGTTCGGTTTTTAAATTCAATTTAAGAAGCGAAACGAACACTACTTTAGTTTTTGTGTTTAGAATCATAGTGTGAGGTATATTTTGATAGATTTTAAGAGTAATGATAAGTATACGGATAAAAAATTATTAGCAATGTTTTTAATTAGGTACTAGGAGCAGAAAAGATTTGGAATGACGCTGTTTTGTTGGATCAGCCCAATATTTTAGCATATTCAGCGTTTGCGTTCATAGCATTTTCATAACTGAAAGATTGCGTCTTCTTACAAAAAAGTTTAACTTGAAGTCGAAGGATAACTTTTTTGTGGCCAAATATTGAATCAATTGATTGGGGTGAGGTCCCAATAACGTGTACATAGTATAGAACCTTAATTTTGTTTTCTGTAACCAAATGTAATTTTTCAAATATTTGTCATTAAAACTGACAATTCTTCTCATTTGTCACAACCAAGCATACGAGTCCCAAATGAAGTTACACAAACATTCGAAAAAACGAATACAACATCTACAACATACGAGTATCGATCGGTTTTTAAAAACGCATTCCTCAAGACGTAAGTTTGTTCATTGTTTTAGATTCATCACCATCGCCACAGTAACGTAATGATCTAAAACCGGGCCCGAGCACCCCGCTGCGATCCCGGCTTCATCGGGCTTGTTTGTGTGGCCCAAGGTATACGATTAACGAATAAAAAATAATAAGAAAAAGCAACAAGTAAATGTCAAAGTAATCCAAGGTATTTAACATATCGTTAAAGATAAACCTTTTTTGTTCATAAAAAAATAATAAAAAATGCAGAGTATTGTTTTGGTTGCGAATAAATATTTTTACTTTTTACTTTACAATATTTCTAGTAGGTATACTTAGCTCAGAAAAATAAAAAAGTCCAATGACAGAAAAGAAACGTTAAAATACTGCCTTTTTGTAATTTTTTGCTTTAGGAATTCAGAATTGATCTTGTTTAAAGTATAGATGGATGAACTTATTTTGGGTTTGGACATTGGATTTTGCCCTGATATTCCAGACCTTTCTCGGGGATATAGCCACTAAAATCGGAATTCCCGCTGCCGCTTATGCTTTGGAAGGCTACTAACTGTCCAAATATTAGTTGTAAACGAGAGACGTTTGTTCCGAGGCGCTGCGTTTGTTTGTTTTTCCACTTACCACCGCTCCCTGGACTACAGAACATCTACCGTTTTATTGAGGCTAAGGACTACTTGATACGATTATAAATTCATAGCCCCGTTACTTGAAACGCGCATAGCCCCGCTGCTTGAGTAGATCGCAAGCGATCGAAAAAGCTAAACAACGTCGGGCGCGGTCAGCACCTGGATGGGTGACCGCGATGGCGGACTACATGCGCTTGTTCTTCGGAGAGCAAGATAAGCCGCCGGGCCCGGTTGCTATCGATACGATAGCAGTCGTTAAACAAATTCAAATTCAAAAGCTTTTATTCATTATTAGGTACAATTTATGCACACTTAATGAACGTCATACATTTAACATTATACAAACATCCGCTTTGAATTCCTCAGGCAAAACGTATACTAGGAGAAAAAAGCAGGCGGAAAAAAACTCCCAGCACTCTTAAAAATAGCGGGCGGAAAAAAACTCCCAGCACTCTTTTAAAAATACTTACTTAATACTTAAACCTTATCGGATTCCCTGTGGGCGGTTTGAAAATCAGACCTTTAGAACCATTTACACACCTACTTATTTACTTGCAGAGATAGATTTACACGCTATTTTCTTGACAACTTCTTAAAAAAATTATATATTTTCTTGTATTTTTTGTAACCAGAAGTAGCAGCCCTTGCCTGTAAATAAATACGAACCTGTCCTTACAGCGTAATAAAACTAATTGTAAGCCTTCAATTTTGCAACAGAATTAATAATCTGTTATTATTTTTAGTCTGTGGTTTCTTTGGAAGTGCCTATTGACTTTATAATAACGCTATACGAGTTATATTATGAGTTACATTTGCTCTTATTTTTATGGTAGCGAACATAATTATCATTTTATGGTTATGTGCTGTTTTTGTTTATTTTGTCTTTCAAGTGTACTAAAATTATAAAGAACTATTCGAATTTCTGCGCGTTTCTTTATGTCTTTTACTGATAAACGCGTAATGTAACTCAGTAGCTAATATTAATGCAATCCAGATTTCCGGGTTCGGGTCCCAGCGCATTGATGATTTTGCTAAGTTACTCAAAAGGTGAATACGTAATCATCACCCAAGGAGGTAAGTAAATCTAGATATAATATCCTTATCTAGGTATAAGCAACAGTACTGTCCGCATCTTGCGAACCATTAACCAGTCATTAATTAAACCAAAATCGAAGTAAAATAAAACTTTTTCATCCATTATCCTTCCAGATATACTCTTTCCACGATCTCATTGCCAATTAAGAGTATTATACGCTCGGTACATGTCGCAGGCCGTATTCTGAAACTTTTATAGGCTTATCTTAATGAGGAACGTTTCTGCTTTAATTAAATTAATAAACCTTGGATATTCTTGGCAAGTTCTTAGGTGGACTCTTATCAGTTTGCAAAAACACACGAACTTTGCGTATTGTGTCTTGTCCAGTGAAAGTAGTAGTTTGAGTCTTGCTAAACTAATTCGTTACAGAATACGAATCTGCTTTTTAGTACATCATACACAATGAATTTCAGAATGTAATTCCCATAAAATAGTGGGTCTGAACCTGAACTCTGAAACTTCACCTCAACCTCGAAAATTTTAAATAAATGAATTTTGTAATATGCGGAAACAATAATTATCAATCAGTTGACTTTAAATATTGATCACGCCATAGCGTTAAAGCGCCCTATCCATAGACAACAGTATCTCTACATTCTTATAACATTGCCAACCACCAATATACCGCCAAAAGTAAAAACAAACGAATGTCAACACTGAGCGCTCTATTCATAGAATAGACATAGAGAGTATCTCAATTGACTGACGAATTATAGATATTTTTCGGTCTTATGACGTTGAATTTGGATATCAATTGATACAGTGTTATTCGAGTGGTTTGTAGGGTCGTTAAAAAGGCATAGCAGGCAGGTGAAGGCGCCAGTGCCGCCTGTCACCGGCGAGGCGACGCGACGCAGCTGTGCCCGACTCCGCTTATCGCTTGCTTTGACTTGTAAATTAAGCTTCGAAAGTTACTGCCACGACTATAACTGTTCACAAGACGTTCACGACAAACGTTGAGATAGCAATTTCTTCTCGGTTCACATTAGCCTGAAATCTATTCACTTGGCTTAAACATGTCACTATCTTCAAACCGCTCCACATGAACAACGGTTGATTGTAAGAAAATGCTAGCATAAAGCCAAAAAATATAGTTTTTCATTTCATTTCAAGATAATAATATGGCTATAAGGTACTGTGGAGCAGGAAAAATAGGTAATAAAAATAGGAATGGAAAATCTTTTATCGACGTTAAATATACCATTTTTATGATTCTTTTTAATGCTGAAAGTTGTGCAGACATTGTGCCGTACATTACGCCTTTTGAAACCATAAACTTGTTATTATTTTACGAATATAAAATAATTAACCCCATAAAGCTAAGAGGCATTATTTACCCCACAAAAGTAATTTCACCCACACAATCATTTAGAACCGTCATTAAATTCCACCAAGATTCGAAAATGACACAAAATCGTTCACTCGGGTTGGATCCTTGGCCGGTCTATGATTAGGAGCTAACGATGTAACCCGTCTGTAATCAGCGAGGTATTCCGGTGGGGTCGAACCGGCCCAGATTATAGGGTAGCCGCCCACTGACGAGAATAGAGGCCTCCGGTTTGACACACATTCGTGCGTTCATTGTTTGAGGATTGTAGTCGGGATCGTAAGGGATTTTATATTTGTAACATTGATTTTAGAAAATTGCCTTTTATGACTCTAATACTAGGAGGTAAACGTAGGTAGATTGTATGTATCGAGCGTTGATCAAATTTGTAAATGAGTAGCCTGCACTCAACCTTATGGTAAATGGTCACTGCAGATTCCATGGACTTCCAGTATTCACTCACGTATACCCTCAAATAATATAGAAGCCCTATAAGGAACGTTGATTTTTCTTACTCATGTCGCTCACGCGGCGGTAAGGTATCCCGGGAAAGCTACAATCGCTGTTCCGTCTGAAACTTACATGGTATGATCCGGTGTTTCGGTAGATGAAGTGATGCTGGAGAAACTGATCGACTATCTGTGATCTGATTGTGCTCTGAATAAATATGCATACCTGAAAAGAAAAATATGACTTGATAAAATGGTTTTAAAATTAAAACTAAGTGGATAATTTCATAAAAGTTACGTGAACTTTATAAAATGTAATAGACCCGACCCTAGTGGATGCTAGTGGGCACTGAAGTGTACCTATGTTCGTACAAATAAACGTTTTTGTCTTTGTCTATGAACTAGGCCTATAGGTAGTCTGGTAATGGATGCACAACCTTTTTAAGTTACCGTCCCTTTAATTTTTTATATTTATTACACCAAAAATCATCCAAAATACAGCCTCTCGTCTACCCAGGCGGTTCCCATCACGACTCATCATAATAAGCTTATTGGCCTCGCGTGCTTCCTAAAGGCATTTAGTCGCGTGATTAGACGAGCCTCGTTCGGCTTTGTTTTACAAAGGATTGTTAAATATCATCCATCATCTCGAAACAACTTAATATGAAGAAAAAATCCAAATGAGTAGTCTTAAAATAAAATAAAAAAAAACCAATCTGGGTAAGAAGTGAACTTTAAATATGTTTGATTTAAAAGGAAAAATGTTCTAGACCTCTGTTCGGATAGATATAGTCTGTAACCAATTACTAGGTCGGGTCTCCTCCCGCTGAAACGGATGTCTTAGTCCACCATGCTGGTCTAGTGCGGATTGGTAGACTTACATGCCTATCAGAACAATCCGTCACATACACATAAAACAAAAATTAATTCTATTTAGGAAAATAACAATAATATTATTTATACTTATGAATACTTCGTCGGGAATCATTAGTTATACATTTGGTTTGGTATTTTAAAAATTTGAGGCGATTCTTTTAATTAAAAAAAATAAAAATTGTTCATACACTTTTGCATGTTTTTGTTGTCAAGTTTTCTTAGCAAACATTTTACATAACAATCTATGTATATATTTCACAATTTTGCGGATAACATAAGCACAGGAGCTCGTTAGCGCTACTTTCCAAAGGGATAGCGTTCTTACACAAAATTAAACCTTAAATCATTCCTATAAGGTTCAATTTAAGTTGATCAATGTTGCGGTAATTATTTACAGAGTAATTCTCTAACGTTCCTCTAATTGACATTAAACGGTACTTGTTTATCGTGGCGTTTACTTGCCACTTAGTCCTGGGTTCAATTAAGGTGCCGTACTGGTACCATCGCTGTTGAAAGTGGGCTACCACGTAGGTACGAGAAACTTCGTCCTCGTTGGAAGTAAGAGCAAAATAAAAACATTGCGGTGATAGCCCAGTGGCTTAGAATTCGACCTCGAATCGAGGCGTCCGGGTTCGAATCCCATTGGCACGCACCAATGACCATGTAAAAAAGTTATCTGTGCTTTATAAAATTGATTGTCACCTGCTATTGACGCAAAGGAAAACATCGTGAGGAAACCTGCATGCTTGAGAGTTCACAAAAAATTTTCCCGAAGGTATGTGAAGTCCACCAACCCGCGCTAGGCCAGTGTGGTGGACTGGCCTACATCCCTCTCATTGTGAGAGGAGACCCGACCCTGTAGCGGGTCATTAATGGGTTACTGGCAAATCTCATTAGGTAGGATTGAGTTGGATTGAATAACGGCGTCATAATTCCAAATGAGTGTAGGTACTCGCCTCCAGTGCTAGTTAGTGTTCCATCTATGAGTCCCTAAACGAAGATATTGTCAAGGTCCAATCGCTTAAATCAATTGGGTACCAATCTACCACTATGTTCACAAATCCCGGCCATGATCATTTATGGTCCATAACCGTATAATTTACTCCCAATTTGGGGCAGTTCCCCCATTCTTTCCTACCTGTGAATCCCGAGCTGTAGTAGGGTTGATCAGTGGTACTTTTCTCGCGTATTATATCGTGACTTTGATCGAAATACTGAGTTTTGGGATATTAGTAAATTTTAATGCGTCCTAAAAATGTCTTATAGATTTATAGTTTCCTATTATGTTATTGCTTATGATGCTAGTGTTGCAAACTACTAATTCAACGACGCACTTAGGTAGCTGTTTTTTTTAACAAAAAAAGTGAGAGTTTCGCTTTCATTTCGGAGCTATAGATAGAATGCTACAGTGGACATGCCAACAATGCCCCGAGCGTCAAAGTATCGTCAAAGTATTCGTAAAGTTAGGTAACGTGTGCCATTAGTATGGGAAATAGACAGCATCTTTTCCGTGAGCATGACTAGGTTCTATCGTCAAGGTATTCGTAAAGTTAGGTAACGCATACGTTACCATTAGTATGGGAAATTCAAAATAATGACATACCATTAGTATGGGAAATAGCATTTTTTCCGTGAGCATGAATAGGTATTATCGTCAAAGTACTCGTTAAGTTAACGCATGCCATTAGTTAGCAATATGTCAGACAGACTGACATAAGACATAGGTACTAATGAATGACGTTTCCCGTATGATTTTTTTCACGATACCTACTGTTCATGCTCGGGGCACGAGACAGAAAAGCGTTTCGTTCTTAAAAGGCCCTAAGACTAGGGCATAGTTATCAGGCCATTTCACCTGTCTCTCAGTATCCTTTCATCTGTCACATGGATGTATTTTTTAAACCGTAAAACCTTTGAATGTAATTACCGCAGTTATAAACCGAAAAATTTAACAGCCACAGCCCTATTTTGATAGCAATTTTGAGACCGAATCGACATTTAATAGGCCATCGACGGATGTCGGTGTGTTCGTAGAGACACGACTCGAGACATATGTTTTGGTAACGATTATTTTAATTCCAATTGTATAAAGGAGACCGCTCTTGGAACATAATGACCGATGATTAAACGAACGTTGAGGTATTTTACGTGTTTATGTTATGTACAAAGGACCTTAGTAGTCTACTTTTAGAATTTTTTATGTATACAGGTGAATATTTCAAGTGTGCGTGGATGGGGAAATTCGTAGCTATGAGGTATAGCAAAAAATACTCAAAGCCCGATTTTGATAAAAACAAAAAAAAACCTAAAACTGAATCATGACATTTTTGAAAAATTTACTTACTTCTCGCCAAAAATCGAACCCGTTGATTTTGAGAAAATAAATCACAACTTGTATTATTACACCATTCGTTCCTTATTCGTGACACTATCGAATCGAATCGGGTTAATTTTTTGTAAAGAACCTAAAAATTAGAGTTCACTTTTACTTTCTCTCATAAAGTTGCTCCTACGACACATCTAGCCGGCCAAAAAAGGTTTAATATTGAAGGTATTTTGCGTGCGTTCATTAAACAGCGTTGTAACGATCACTACTAAGTAAGTACCTAGATGCTAAGGATTTCTTTACGAAGATAATTGCACTTAAAGGCATGGTATTAACTTATTATCATATTTACTGGATTTTTCTATAAGTGGAACGAAGCTATGGTTTTTTTTAACCAATTTGCACTTGAACTTGAAAATAATGTCTGTGTTTTATAGGCACTTAATTTTTATTTTACATAAATTAATATTCTACAAAATGTACTTTGCACAGTAGCAATTTAATAGCTTCCCATAATAAGTAGGTAATATGTATTTGCCAATTGTAAGATAAAGGTTTTAAGGATACATTTAACAATAAGAGTACATCAATGGTTCAATATATTTAAAAGAAATACCGCTTTAACTAATATCATCATAATAATAATTACTCATACTCATCTCATCCTCATACTCATCATAATAATAATAACCGCTTTATCATCATAATAATAATTATTCGTTCGTACGGTAAACTTTAATCATTAGTATGTCATATGACAGTCTACCTGACATCATCCCATACTAATGGCAGCTCGATAGGATTGCTATATGAAACTGCGTAAGTTCATGCTCAGAGGCACAATACCTAGTAATTTTATAAGTCTGCTAATTTCGGTAAACTTATATCCTCTATTTTTATCCTATTCATTTTATTTTCTAGTATAATAAATCAAGACACGATGACAAAACATTTATTCGACTTTAAATTCTCAGAGCTGATGGAATCAAGTCTGTTAATCATCAATCAATCAATAGCATTATAGACGTTGTGGGCGTTGGAATATGGCTCATCTTAGCTTTAACACGTCAGATTATTTAATTATGCATTTAAATCAGATCTGATGCTGAAGGTGGTCCGTGATTATAAAATATGCGGAATGAGTGATATATTGCATATCTTATCTAATCTTACTATCAAATATTATTAATGAAAAAGTTTGTGAAGATAGACGGTGGATTGGATGGAGAATGGAAGGAGGGAGGATTTTTGATGGATGCTAAATTTTATGACTCTTTTACGCAGAAACGGCTGAACAGATTTGGATGAAATTTGGTACACAGGTAGATTATAATGTTGATTAACAAATAGGATACTCTAGACAAAATTCAAAAGGCCACGCGGAAAAGCCGCGGGCTGGAGGTAGTAATATTATAGTAATGATATTGCACTCGTCTGAATTTACCTCTCCATGAATTTCTCCAGTAGGACTTTAAAATTTAGTTCTCTTACCTTGTTTAGTATTCAAAAATGTTAATGTTGGATAATGCATGTCCCTATCTGTGTGAAATGGTAGCAAAATCCTTCTCCACGAACTTTATTGTTAACAAAGCATATTTCGTATTGCGTGCCACCGGGATTCAAACCCGGACCCTGCGATTTAGAGGTCAAATTCTAAGCCGCTGGCCCATCACCGCTTTAGGAGTAAACGACAAAAATAAAAAACACTAGTACAGTGACATCAAGTGACATAAAAGGGCGGGCCTCGTCCCTCTTGATTGCTATTGTCACGAAGAGGTATTCTTGGCTGCGATGACCTAATTTTTCCTAGTAATTTCGCTTTTGGTCACGCAACTGTCTTGTTTAGCTACGATGAACTCTATAGTTAGGTAAATGCAGTAATATAAACCGTCCCAAATTAATTGTTAATATACCTACCTATTTATGGCAAAGTATTCGTTTTTAAACATTAAGTGAAAAGGTTAGTTTATCACAGGAGTTTGGGTTGATTTATAGTTTTACTGCTTATTTTGATCAATCATTCCAAGTTATAGTAAAAAATAAGACATCTGCTTTGTTCACCTTTAAATGTTCTAGATATAACAAATTTCGATAAATATGCCACATCGCAACATTTGCAAACTTCCTTATTATTATTACCAGAAGATTTTACTACAGTTAAATCTCGAATGAAGTATATTATCGCAAAAGTAATTAATCTCAATGAACGTTAATTAAATAGTTATTAATATTTTGTACTTTACTAACAAACCAGTTTGACAGGATACTTTGTATTTCAATAAAAATGTTATAAATAAACATGAAAATAAAAAGAACTAAGTAATTACAGCTTAACTACGTAAGGCGGAAACCGAAACGTTCAAACAGCGCGAATCAAATTGTTACAAAAAATGGCGAAAAACCATTTTTTGTAATAATCCGAAAAACCAGTAGGTTAACTTGTTCGAAATAAATGTTATCATTAGAGTCAATCAACAAAAGGAATAAAATAATAATATGAATTGGATACAGAACTTTTTGTATATCTTGTTTTGTTCAGTTGATATTTGGATATCATGCGGTAATAATTAGATAAGTACTTTGTTATATTTATAAGACTTCTTTAGTTTGGACGCTAATTGTATAATTGACTTAAGTATTGCTAGGTTGGGTACAACTTAATGTTTGTTTGGCTTCTAAGTAGGCTCTGTATTAAATAGTATTAAACATTAAAGATAAGAATTGCTGACTTAAATTTTAATAAATTATAGGTACCCCAAACTATGTAGGTAAAGTAACGTAAATTTTTCATGAGTGTGGCTGTTTGTTTAAATAATATAAAATTTCATATTTTTGACGACAGAGATGTAAATGTTGGTTTAAAATAGTCCAACTACAAGGTAAAAAAACCTTTTTAAGTTTTTCGATGAAATGTGACTTGTTACGTAAAATCGAAGTCCCATTAGGTACAGCAGTAACGAAGCCCCTAAGACCATGGGATGACTTCACTGATTGAAACTATATATTTACGTACCTACCTACTTACCTACTAAAGAATGCTCACGGTACAAAAAATATCAATCAGTACTATGTTGTCAATACTAACAAATAGGTCGCGCGTTACTTACACTTATGATAGCAATTTAACGCATTTATCGAGGTGACCTCAGCCGGCATCGCCATGGCACACCATGCCAACCTCGTAACACAAAACATAGAGCGCACAGAAGTGACATTTTAATCGGTGTTGAACAGCGTTATATGGGTTGACTATTACGAGTAGGCCACGCTCAGTTTGGGCGCGTTTTCGTTCGAATTCAACTCGTGCATCTACATACGTACACGCACGAACAATCCCGACCTTAGAAATAGGTTCTATGGTGTGTGCGCTCACACTGCGCGCGAGTTACTCGTCTGTCAACAACGCATGAGTTTAATTTGTACGCGTCCGAACTGAACACAATTCAATCACCCTCAACTCCTCAAGACCAAATCGTGTAAGAGATTGATGGTCTTTCTTTCTATCAGTTTAAGTGGTCTGTACGTTCATGTGCTATCTATTTCTATTTTAAAACAAATGCATGTAATACAGTCATAATAAGGCAAACGCACAAATGAACATGGGGGGTTTACTAAAAACTCCTAAAACCATCATAAAGCAATGATGTTTTGTTTTAATTTAAAACAAAACATTATCTTTTAAATTAAAACCACACGGTCGGTGGTTTGTAGTAACCCCCATGAAATCTTAAAACAAGAGAACAATTGAACGAAATGTTAAGAAAATGGTAGAAGCTTAACTTTATGTTAACTTAAACTTGAAACACGTTCTACCTAATTACATACTGTCATACTTGAGCGCCCAGTCTTGAGTATTGTTTATTAAAATTGCTATTTGTGTTGCTTTATTAAAGTTGCACTATGTAGAGAGATCTATGTACAATTATACACTAAGTAGGCATTTTTTGGTTAAAAAATATTCCCACATAGTTTTTTAAAACGATAGATTCGCGTGTGTGTCTTCTGTACTCACTGTTTTATGTCGGAACGGTGCTCTTAATTAATGACTTTATTTTTCATGATATGTGCCACACAAGGTTGGACATACGAGTTTTATTGAAAGGTTATTGAGTGTTACTGTTACTGAGCAAGTGCGATAATAGACTTCTTTTTGCAGTTGGACTGGCTACACAGGTAAACAGTTGCGAGTAATTTAAGAATATACAATTTCGCTAATTATTTTTTGTTGTGTTAATTATTGCACGGACAAGATTCTTATGAATTAAAAAAATAAGGAAGTTGAGCGGAACAAAAGAAAATATGAGAAAACTTAACATTTTATGTTTGAATTAACTGTTATAATAATTCAACTTCAACTAGTTTAAATTAAAGATAAAATATTTATGTGAGAATTGATTTAAAGTTATAAGCCTCTTTCTTTATTTACTGTGGGAATGTTTTTAAATTAAAAAAGGTCGGCTTTTTACTGAAGCTGTTACAAGCTGCGTACGCGCGAATTTATCATTTGAAAAATACTACGTGGGAGTATTTTTTTTATCAAAAATGGGTACTTAGCGTGCAAATTATGCAAATTTATTTCGAAGCTTGGAAAGCTACGCATGTAGTGTAGATCGAAAAAGATAGCTCGAGTGACCTAAGTAGGTATGGGAACGGTAGTGAAAAATTTCATGCTACATTCCGAGTAAAAATTCGTATGCCTTTGTTATTGGAGTAATGAGGTCACCTGTTCGGCTCTTCGGTTCGCCAATACAGAAATACTACTAACATCGAAATATTTAAAGTTGAACAAAGTCACAGCATTACGGCAGCAACATTGAGGAGAGCAATCATCGCTAATGACCAGCGCTGGACGTATCAATTAAGGGCAGCTGGACAAGAAACGCCATAAAAACAATTTCACGGGCCTCTAATTGCCATATGTACAATGTACATACGTCTGTCTTGTTGAACTGTCGCAGTGTACGCGAGAAGCGAAAAGCTATTACTTATATTCCTTACTGAGAGCTCTTCATTCTCTGCTGCACATGGGCCTTCCATAATCGACGCCACTACACCCGTTCCTGCACCCTTTGAATCCAACGGTTCCCTGCTGTCTTCTTCAAGCCATCAGTCTGATCGGATAACAAGTATGTACCTAATTTCTTATGACCTGCTGACCATGTTATATTTAGTGGTGACTACAATAATCAGAAAACTTCTGAATAAAAAATCTACAGCAATACAAAACGAAAAATAGGGTAGTACGAGTAGATTAAGTTAATTAGGTTAGAATATAAGAAGAAATCGTTGAGAAATTATTGCGATTTCAAAAATAAATTACCAATGATTAGCAAGGTCAGCGTAGGTCGTAGAAATAGGTACACCTTGTATGGGAATTTAGTTAATAGACATAGTATATCTGTTGTAACCGTACTGTATACTTACCTTTTGTAATAAATAGGCAATGAAATCAATTTAAGGCATTTTAATGAGGTTTGAGCACAAACTCCACGCTACTTACTCGCTACTCGCTTGCGATCAAACAAGTGGCGACCGACCAGCAATCAAAAGCTCGATGTATATGTTTATTCCATCGTTTATTCCTATTCATCGACTCGTTAGGGCCAGTACCGTTGCCAAACGGTATCCCCTGCTTTATTATGACTATTCATGACGAACTCGCTTCAGCTATGGTCATTAATATTTTGTAAGGCTAGATTTGATACGGGAAATTAATGGAAGGTTGGATAGTTTGAATAGGTTTACCGCTGTTCAGATAAACCGTCGTACTTATATCTAGTAAGCGCGCTCCCGCTATAAGACACCTATGTCTTGACTGATCCCTCAACTAGTTCTGTGACAGTAGAATAAAAATCACAATAAATATTTACTCCCATACCGGTGAAACCATAAAAATTGGTGAAGGGGCGTTCATTCTAGAACAAGATGGACTACACTTAGTTATTGTTTTTCAACATAATGACGTTTGGTACACTTGAGAAGATATAAATGTAGCCTACCTACGTATCTTTAAAAATGTATATAATACAAGTAATATATTAGTCCATAGAACTTAAGTTACATAGACATTGTAATGTGTAAAGACTCAAGGGAACCTATTCCTACGCAGATACTAGAAGCTCAGACTTAATTGAATTCAAAAATCAAGCATTTAATATTCCACCCGCGTTTCAACAAAATACCATTGAATGTATTATCAGGATGACATTCAAATCGGCGCCTAACTGAGCCTCAATATAACATAAACTTAAACGATCTCCCAGCCAGCATTATTTACTTCTTTGAACCCTGGACACGAGTTAAGAATCAATACAAGCTTTACTGGCGTAGAACACGCAATTTCCATAGCCTTCTATAGGCTGACTGGAGATACGAGGGCCGTTTATAGCAAAGCAAGGAAATAAGGCCTGGTTGAGAATAAGCGACTACTTAATTTAATCATCAATTTGTTTGATACATTCTCTATGCCATTTTTAGCCAATAGACTTATTTTGCTGTACTCAGTTTAGTGCGTACTACATCAGTTAAGTGCTTACTACATTTCTATTGCCAGACGCTTGTCAAATAAGCCCCTAGAGTCACGAATTCGCAACCGCAATCCGACCGGTCCTGGGCCAATTGAATCCAAAGCTTTCCCGCTATAACCGAGGATTTCCGGGAGATTTGAGAGGAGTGTGCAAAAAACACAAATCGGAAAAATATAACAACAGATTCATATATGTCACAGTCTAGCATTTTCATAGCTCTATCGCCTTCCTATCCGATCTCTCGTCTCCTTTTGACTTTATCTTAAAGATAGAATTTTCAGAAATTTGTTTTTGATGCTTGTTAAGCATTCACGCTTCACAAAGAAGTCAGTGGAATCTATTCCGTTATACGTTACGGCCGTTACGGGTCAGTCAGTCACTCTTCACTTCTTCCTGTCTACTAAAGATTCTGCACCCAGTTCATTGCGACTTCCCTACATCACTTGAGTGTCGAATCCCTATAAGTTAACCGTAGCCAGACGAGTTCAGTCGCGAATGTCGCAGCCGCAACGCATTAGCTAACCGCACAGACAGACAGATTTACGAGCTGCCAACCGCCCCGTGCCCCCACATTATTACTGATAAACACTAAAACGTGAATCCAACAACCTTTAACAATGTACACGTGAGACAGGATATGTATTTAAAGTAATTTGTGCAATACATCTTACGGCGAGAGTGTAATAAATATGGTAGGTAACACCTACCGCAGGTAAGGTAACTTTTATGAGGTAATGAAATGTTTGACGTTGATTGAAGGCATGAACGAATGATAGACTTGAAATTGGAAAATAAACAAAATTTGTGGCAAGTTAAGTTTGGCAATTTAAACAATCGACACATAATGGGTGATGGGGTGACATTGTCACCAAAAAATGTAAATTACCCTGACCAATATACATACATACCTCAACACACAAAATAGTGATGTCCTATAGACTGGGATATCGACAGATGCGAGCGGTAACGAGCCGTCATCGATACGATAGCGATCGGTGGCGGCGCGCCAAGTGCACGACGACGCGACGCCACGTCGCCGGTGTATGTTTATTTATATCTACCTATATCATTGTAGAAATGTGACAGGGCCATTCACATACACGTTGATATCAAGCATCCAGAATGACAACAAGAGACCTGTATAAATTACCAACTGAACCTATTGGTAAATCCGCCACTGTCTCCCAACTCTTCGCGTGATGGCGGTGATCCAAAATCCGATGACATAATAAATCTACAGCCCTACCCAGTGTTTACTATCTGAATTTTTGCGGTGCATATCAATCGTGTTGATGTGCTGACGTTGACCTTTTCATTGTCAACAAATAGGTTACAGACGAAAATGAACGCACATTCGAAATTTAAAGGCCGAAAGAATCATTTCAGCTATTCGTTGTCCACCGTTGGACATGGGCCTCCCCTAATCGGCACTACATCATCCAGTCCGGGGCCTTTTAAATCCAACTGTTTCCCCGGTGTTTCTTCGTCAAGAAAACTGCTTGTAAGGAGTGTATACCGGTGTAATCTATATTGTTGCGCTTGCCGCTTCATGCTTAAGCTTTTTAAAGTGTAAACGACGCGTAATAGCTAAAAACAAAGGTAGGTAATGTTGAAATAAGGATAAATGTTTAGACAACTAAACTACCAAGGCACTGAACACCTTATAACCGTGCAGAATATAAATAACGCAACGAGAATACCATCGATAAAACCGACTATATATTCCGGCCGGGAGCCGAGCACATCGATTCTGACAGATCGAATGATAGGTGCAAGCAACAATTGCAGTGTTTTGATGACGAAATTAATCGCGCCTGAATGCTGGTGCAATGGCAGACGGCCAAGGAACTGTGGCGCCGGGGCTCGGACAATTACAGATACACTCTACGTATACAGGGTGGGTTCATTTGAGTTAAAGAAAATGTTTAATTGTTAAAAATTTCAGATTTTTCCAAAAATTATCCTGAGGGCATTATGTGACGATAATAGAGGACCTATTGAAAATATCAAAACTAATTTAGATTCTTATGAAAATAACCTAAAATATAACTATTCTTATATAAATACCCTAAAATTAAATCAAACATAATGTCGAAATTGATATTATGTATAGAATTTTATTAGATGACGTGGAAATGGAAAGATAACGAAAATAAGCATAACGAAAATTCTATTAGTCCCTACTACTAAACACTACGTGTTTACCTCTATCGAAGAATATGTTACCATTTTTTTATTTGATAAAATATTATATAATACGTTAACACAACGTAAACAGGCCACCCTGTATAAAGTACGAAACACGAGCCGTGAAATAAAACTAATGATTAACGCGACGCTGCACTAACGTTCATAATAAAGGCTAATGGATGAAAAACAGAGCACGCATTCAGACGACTTTATGTTTTGACGCTTGTTCGAGAAATTACTAACAGCGGCATAGGCAAAGGTTTCATTAAACGGGTCTGAATGCATGAAACTGCGGTTAAGATGTTAAAGCAACAAAAGTTAAACAAAGGACAAACGATTTGAGGGTTTTAAGGGCTTCTTTCTTATTATGAGAGAAGACCCGATCTTACAGTGGGTAACTTATTGGTCATGGATTAGGCTAGAAACTAGCACACCAAAAAGTAGCTTCTATGGTAGGTACATGGATAACGATATGATTGAACGGCCGGTTCCAATAACCTATCAACAGATATGAATGTTGAATAGTCCTACTGTAGTTTGGTTACCAGGCAACATCTGTTAGTTCAAAGAAATTAATAGAAATAAGGCTTTCGATAAGCGACGAAAGGTTATTAAAAATATTTAAAAACCATCGTTAAAAAAACAAACAACAAAACAACAAAAGATTCTGATTCGCTAATATTTCTCTCCAACAAAAAGAGATAATATTCAAAATTCAAACTCAACAGATAACAAAACTTAGGTAGGTGATTAGTTTGGAAACGCAAATGAACAGAAATTATTAACTAAACGAACCGTAATTTTGAATTAATGTGGCGTCATCAAGCAAATAAAAGACAGATTTAATTAAAATTATCGTATTGTTAGCACACAAAGATATAAAGGTGAATTAATTACCAAAAAACATTAACGCAACGGCTCCTATAAACAATAGTGATGTACTAGACACTAACAATACCTAATAACAACGGAATTTAAATTATATACGAAGGTGTGGTTAAACTAATATACAGGTGCCAATTCTAACAAATAATTTTTCACATTGGGACGATAAGTCAGGTTTTATAGCCCATGTCAGAGTTCAGAGATAAATAACAATAAATAGAAATGTCTTGAATAGACAACAATAAAAATAATAATAAGCAAGATAAATTGCGATAAGCTAATAAAATATAAATAATCCAACTGTTTTTTGTATGTTTTGGGCTGGGAAAAGCAATCTAGAGATAATGGGAATTTGTCAAATATCACTTTAGAAATCTTTTGTAGTTTAACATGTTTAGGAAATACCAAGTAATGTAAGTATATTATATGGAATTTCCTAACCAATTTTTTAAGTAGCGTTTTGATCACATTTCTGTAGAGCGACTGAATCTTATGAATCGCAAATCAAATTCAATCAAAATATTAATTTCATAATCTGTTTCAATATTTAAATGTTAGGATAAAGTTATTACAAACGGTAAACCAGGAATTTCTCAAATATAATGTTGTCGAACATAAAATAGAAGTGTGTGCATAAGTGCACCTCAAGCAGCCTACAAACCAAAGAGGCGCCTAACCACTTATCTGCGTGCAATTTTCCTAGTTTCTGCATTTAATGTATGCGTCAACTCGCAACTCTTCTAGGTAAAGGTGCAATCACATAAAGATCGGTCGATGTAGAACGAAACGTGGACGCTTAGGTCTACCTCGATTTAACATAATGGCTATCCAACATCCAATGGATACTATTTGCATAAAGCTGCATATTATTACTATCGAATTTCTATGAGTTTCTATTTTTTTGCTAAAGATATCAAATAACAATTATTTTGCATATACATCTCTGTCAATATAGTGATAATCTGATACCAGATAAACAAAACACTGTTTCGAACAGTAGCATGTTGGAAGTCGGGTAATATGGGATGGAAAGGTCGATGGTAAATAGTTTGTCGATTGACGTGAAAGATGTAACCTAGTAGTGGCTCTCCTCTCACAATGAGGATATAGGCTAAGTCCAGTCTGTTGCGGATTGGCAGACTTTCTTGCTATTGACAATATTATGGAGAATTGAGACACGCAGGTTTTGTTACGATCTTTTCATTCACCGATGTATTTTGTGGTGCGAGTAAATATGGAGAAATCTGGCATGCAGGTTTCCTCACTATATGGACATTATCCTCACTATATAATTATTATCCTTCACCCATATCTTTGGTGATAAATATAGATTGGTCACCCATCGACCACAGTCTAGCTAAACCCTAAGTTACGGCAGCCGATATACTCGTGCTAACATTTCGCTAAGTGATATTTAGCAATGCGTGCTGTGGTTTGCGGTCTCGTGTGTAGGTAATGTATTCGATATTTTGAATATTTGGTGTCTTGACATTAATTCTAATTTTAAATGTAGTTATTTCTCGCAATGATCTCAAGTGTCTCTAGAAATGGATAGAGCTAGAGTGACTTCACGCTTATTACATCATACTTATTTAGAATCCTTACTATACTCGTTTTTAAGAGAGTATTTCGCCTCAATTACTTTCGCTTGCGTTTACGGCCACTGCATAAAGGTCTAGCAGCCTGTTATTTTTAACCAGTATTAATATTCTTTTAAATTCCATTACAATTACAGCCATCGACACCCTTTTCTTGATTGTGTCTTGATGGTGTCATCGGCGGTTGCTACATATTTAACACCAAGCCGCGTGCACGCGCGCTTTCTTCTTCTAACTTTGGCTATAAGAAATGTATGAAAGAACAAGTTCTGCGTTTATAGTAGTTACTAGTAAAGTATTCAATAGGTTAAACACCTATCCAAGTACAAACATGGCTCTGTAACTGAATGGATGTTTTCTACTGGCATAGCTTTGAAAGATGGATAATAAGCTGAACAATGGCTATTCATAGTCTCATTTCTCCAATATTGAGCAATAGGTACGCCAGTAAAAGCTTGATTATCAACAAGCTCCACTGCGGTCTAAATCGGGATGTTATGACTACGTTTGATCGATGCATCGCTAATCGAATCGTGTTTTTGTTGATTTCTCGCTGTAGTTACTGTAAACAGATTTATTGGCAGTTGCGTTTTTAAGTTATATAAGGGATCAGCTTTTAAGATTTAAACGAATTGATTGATACATTTTTCATATTTTTTTTTTTATAAATTCGATACTATATTTTTTTAGCTGTAATGGTATTTGGAATCTAGGACTGGGTTGTCAACTTTTGGAAGAAAAATGTCCAAACAAAAATTTCGTTTCACACGGCGTACTAAAATTGTGTCATTGTTTATGTTTTTGTTCTGCTTATGCGGATAATCGAACCCAGGACTTTCTGATGTATCTGTTCCATATAGTTCACTTCAAATACCTAGTAATATTAAACTCAATATTAGTGATACGTCTAAAGTGTACAAACCATAATGCAATGTTTCGTTTCTACTAAACAACACTACCTATATCTATTTGAATTAGAACCGTGAAATCATATTTATCAACAAACCTTTGTGTAATAATGGAATCAGTATTATTATGACTGCGCATTTACAAACATCCAGTAATTGTAGGTACTGGAATATCTGGTAGTGTAATTATATGAATTGCTTTTAGAAATCGAACACGCCTACAACGCCGTTAATTCTCATCATAAAATAATTATTTATCTTTGCATTAAACTTTTGATCGTGTGGAATCAAATGTTGATTGTTTAAATGTAATTAAGTTGTGTTATTTCCAGAAAACTTGATTTGCAACAATGTGACTTAAAGGCGATGAGATTATTTATTTATTTATATAAACAATTTTTCGGTATTAAACACCTTATGGGGGGTTGCATGGTCACTGATTAATACCACCGTTCAAAAATGAACAGATTTTTTATTTCGATATAATTTTATACCGCACTACCGATGCCCCGATATCTAACATCGTGAGTATTCGTGAGTCATGAGCACATCACTAGCGGATGCGCAGGCGCCGGCGCCACTCGCACCGCACACCGTCCTTTCCACTACTTCGGAAAATCGCCGATTGTTAATTGTTATGCTAATAAAAGATTTCTATCGCATTTCGTATTGTTTGACGGACGAGCCATTTATGTCATGGTTTCATTGTTTGCTCGCGCTTTGTTTTGTTATTTTGCGAACTTGATGGCTTTGTGTAGGAAACTTTAGGTATTACAGAATCATTCCATTTGAAATGAAATTTCTGAGTAAATAATTTAAGCGACAATTATATATCATTAAGATTATTTTAATTACTTGAAATAAAACATATAGGTACCTACGTATCTTTATTTCATTTATTTTCATAATGCGTCAAAAAGGTTGGCGTCACATGTTTCTAGGCAGATCATTGTCTAGTGACTTGGTCTTTAAAAATCTTCAATGCAAAACAAATCTAACCTTTAAATACGCTTCTCTGTTCAGATTACTTCAGATTGAAGAAACACCAATTCACAAGACCTATAATGTGATCTTTTAGATTATGATCGCAGGAAGTCAAATAGTTTAAACTGCACGACCTCGTAAAATACATCAGCTTACAGACAGATGCGGAATCAATTCAGTACAACATGTTAAAAGACCCTTATTTCGTTGTTTGTCCAATTCTCGTGAATTGCATAGACCAGTGGTTCCTAAACTCGGTTAAATTTTGTTGAAAAGGTATTTCAAACAGCCTGAAAGTGGGCCTGATAATGGTAACAGGATTTTTGTCCCTTTTTCTTGACTGATTTTATTACTATTTACGGAGCAAGCTATGCTTGATATCTACATACATATATGTATACGCGACAGCGTCCGTAACGAGGAAATCCATAAAAGAAATGTCACCGACATAACCCTAATTTTAGCGGCAAAGGGAGTAGGTACAGTCTGCCCTCCGATCACTGCCATCACGCGTCAGCATGACCACTATCGTCAAAGTACAGTGGACCCCGGTAATCCGACAAACGTTTTGCAGGGCAGTGTCGGATTATTTATCGAATTTGTCGGATCATAGAGATGGTTGAATATTTCTTGACTGTAAAACTTTTAAAATCACTGCCATAGATAGAAGATAGGAACAAAATACTAGGCACTTTAAAAGATGGTGCTAGAAATCTATCGTAGAGTGCTATCGATGTCTAATGTCGATGTTATCCACGAAGAAATATTGCACGTTGCCTTACAATCCACCGTTAGGTAGTATGCTAAAACATTGAACATTAATTAGTTCCAACTTTCTACTCAGAACATTTAAGAGTTATAGTATACCTTAATACTTAATATGTATCTCAAACTTATAAGGGTTAACTATAACATATTTAATTCAGTTAAAATCATAGCCCAAGAGCTAGCAAACATTTTTCGAGAAGTGTTCGTAAAATCATGTTGATCGATTTATTTGTAATAGGTATCCGAACAAACATGTAGCCAAATTAGCCAGGCGGCTGGCGGGTAATGGAATATAGCTTTAACACTTCTCGAAAAATGTCTGCCATCCCCTGGGCTGTTAGTGTCACATAACTATTGTCTAGAGTCCATTTTTTACACTTGTCAATTATTTGGTAAAACAATCTTTTGCGATTTAAAAATATCGGAAACACATAATTATATGGAATTAAATTAAAAACAAATCGTCATTTGTCACAGCACAAATCATTTTTTAAAGCAGTTTTAAACTTTCAATAAAAAGTAGTGTCAAAATTGTTTCGCAAATAGGACAAGACTAAAGAAACGGACTATAGAAATGTCGATCCAAACGAACTTGTATACCATTTAAATGAGTTACAGTAAGAAGATTAGGTACATTCAAATAGAACAAGAACACAGTAAGCTTATGGAAGTAATTCATAGGCTTGGCAAAGATATCCGACTTTATAACTAGTCTACGCACTTACATGTACGGTGTGATAGTTCTTACACTGTCTTGTGTCCCTATTTGGAAATCTTACATCGAGAGGCTGAATAGATGTCCGCTTTATTCATGAATGAGTTACGTGCGTCCTTTGATGAGAGTAGCTTACCTGAAACAAAAAATGAAATGATTAAAATAAATAGTTCTCTATCCCTGATTGTATAATTCTTTAAAGTGCAGTGTTCGCAAAATGTGAAATAATAAGTTCACATGAAATAACCTAATAAGTGGAAAAATTATCCAATTTTCTGCTGTTTTTGTACTTTATAATACCTTGTTTTGGTTATGTTTTAGCATCAATTGAAAAAGGAATCTGCTGTAGTATTCAGCGTTATATACAAGAGTGTTATGATATGCTATTGATTTTTAGGAGTTCGAAATAGATTTGTAAAGAAGGGATGTCAAAACGTCGTTGGGAGAAACCTGGGTTCGATTCCCAGCGGTACAAGAATATTATTTAAACGAGTGCATTTTTGGCTTTGATGGGAATTCGCCATGTCTCACACACATGTCAGAGGATCCTAGGGTAGAGCGACAAAATTGTACGCGTTGTAAAATTATGTGATATACGTACCTATAATATATAGATGGATAATATTTTTATGTCAGGTACTCATATAGATAATAATAATATGATTTTGTACAAGACCAGTAGCCAGAGCAGTTGTTTATTGTTCTAGCCGTATATTATAAGTCGTAAACAATCTCCGATTCACAAGCCACTGTCCAAGATAAACAAACAGACATGTACGGTTTGCAAAAAAAAGAGAATAATAAAAAATTGAATAATATCGGTATTGTAGAATAATAATGTCGCAAACATTAGCCTAGCACTCGGTTTATTAAGGTATTTTATATTAATTGTTGCGTATTCGGCCGAATATCGAAAACATTTCGGTGGAATGACGAAAAAAATCATGAGAAACAAATTCAAACTTCAATAACTTATAGCCGAATTCTGACTACTTGGCGATCTTTAGTACATATTAGTTTGCTAACCGTACATCACTATTTTGGTTTACATTCACATCTGTCGCCACGCGCTGCTTACGGGTTTCATGACCATCACTTGTTGAACCCCCACCCCCCTATCTCCTCATATATTTCAGGGCATTAAAGGGTAGAAGGACGGCATGAGAAGGGTCTAAGCAATACGGTTGCGCCTTTTCTAGATTGTTCTATTTAAAGTCGGTATCCCGGAGAGTTTATTAATAGAGTTAAAGACGAACAGATTTTTATGAAGTTTATCGCTGCCTGTTAGTTCCCTTGGGAAAGCAACCTCTAAAACATGGGTAAAGCGACGTTTTAAGTTTAACAGGAGCCATAGCAACAGATTTGAAAAATCATCTTAATTTTTTCATGTGTTAAACCAGCAAATATGCACCTGGTGATAAGTGGTCAACGTTGCCAATTATAAATGTGAACATTTGTGAGGATATGTTTGTTAGGTAATTTTTCAAGCAAAAACGGCTGAACAGATTTGGCTAAAATTTTACTATGTACGCAATTTACTTATAACCTGAGTCAACATATAAGGTACTTTTTATCCCCGTCTTGACAAAATTCTCAAATCCCCGCGGAAAGTCAGTTACTTCAATATTTCAATGCTCTTAAACAAAACCTATAACAATAGTCTACAATCAATACCTATTAAACCCGACCTTGCAACCAAGGAAGACCAGACTGACCCAGTAACCACGCCCAAGGCAATGTTTATGTAAACAGTATTCGTACTTGAAACTATTATAACAAAGCAAAACAGTGGCAACTATTTGTGGAAAACAAATTAAGGTTCGGCACACAATAATGTTTCTATGTGTGGCTGTAGTATTTGCTAACTTTGAGAGCTGCTCAAATACTTCATTACTGATCGTAGGAACTAGATACCTACTATAGTATAGTCTATCATATTCTCCCCTTAGTTTTCATCTCCTTCAGTTTTTGAAAGCCCAGCCTTTAATTGACGTTTTCTTTAAAAATACACCCATAAAGAATGTTCCCACTTAACCACGCTTAAAACCAGTGCATTCTCAGCAGGTAGCAACTATTAGTAGTACCAGGGCTTCGCCTCAAGGTCGGATAGACAGCAAGAACCGTGTGCAATCATCTTATTTAACCATGAAACCAGTAGAAACTGTGTATTGTTAGCAGTGTGAAACAATAGGTTACACTACACAGTTTTATAAGCTAAAATTTAATTAGGTAGCACGAATTCATACTACCATAATATTTTTATGTTTGATATTAAAATAGGCTCCTAATACCTATGTATTATACAAAAAGTATGAAAGTATGAACTTAGGCCACAAACTTTAACTAAAATTACGTTACTTTTTAGGCCACAAAACAATAATTTAAGTGAGAGCGTAAATTGGATATGTTAATTACTTGAACGCTACGAGAAATTGAACAGTGCGACCCGCCTGCATAATTGAGAAGATAATTTCCAGAGATTCCCATCCGCCGAGACACGCGATAGACCGCTTAGAGCGCCCACGCAGCCGCCTGCCAATTGTGACGAGAGAACAATAAAAATCGCTATAATAGCCGCAAACTAGAAAATTACGTTGGCCGGATAAATGGCAAATAAATTACGGATTTAATGAATAAATTATGACCAACGTGGTGCGCCGCGGGAAAAATAGCGCTGAAGTGCGGCGCCGGCGCCAGCGTCGCGCAAGGATAAGCCGAGCGCGTGCGCACCGCCGCAACCCGCTCGCCACCGACAACCATCACCCAACCTTAACCCCACACAATAAGGACCATAATACCAAACCCTAAAAGGCAGATCCGACGTTCCACACTCCGACGCAGCCGCTGAATGCGCTCATGCGACCGTAGCGAGTCATTACGATACTTCGAAAGTGCTCCTTGCGTAAAAACAAACAAATAAACGCTCTATCACCGCGCGATAAAGTCGCATTTGTGCACTTAGAACTAGCCGCCTCCCTCTCGGTTCGCCTACGAGCGAGCGAGACGCGTGCCGTAAAAAATGTATCCGCAAACGCAGCGATCCCGTTCGTTTTGACACGTTACATGCGGCGAACGGAGTGATAAATATCTCAGTTCGGATTCGGAGTGTTCAGAGCGGACAGATGCCGGTACCTACGTAAATTCAATTTAAATACGACTCGCGGCGATAACGCGGAAGAGCGGGTCAGATCGCTTAATGCCGGGTATTAAGCGTGAGAGAACAAAGATACGTAAGCGCCCAAATCTTGTGGACAAACCACTCGGGACATTCGACGACGAATAAACAATACACCGGCTCGACACGCACTTAAAACTCCCTGCCTACTATTAACTGAATAAACATTCGAACCACGGATCGATTGTCTGAGAAAATCTCGGAATGCGCATATCGATGTTGTAATGAAGCATCGTATGCGGTTTATATTTATTCCCGCGGCAGGTGCGCTTGAAAGACGAAAAACATAAATTCCGATTCGATAACAGATGCTAGCCAGCCGTCGACCATACTTGAATATGAAATCTAGCGCTATTTGGAGCGCGCCTCCGTATACACGCTGAATAATCTCGGCCCGCCGTATCAAGTACACACTTTTAAAAGCATGAAGTGTCTTAAGTCTTAACTAGAGCGGCAAAATCTCAGACGGCGCCCGAGACCGGAGTCGGACCGTGGCGCTATCTAAACCGAGCCCATGCCCCTAATACCCAAAGATACCCGAACCTCTCGAGGCCGTGTTTTATTATCTAGAGACGGGCCCGCTATCTTTGGAAGTTGTACCGATGCTACAAAAACTACAAAATCTTATCGAACGACACGAACTTCAACTTAGCTCGGTCCCTATTTTTACTTCGCCGAACCTTTCAGCCGTATCGGGGTACCGTCCTGGCGAGATTTATAACTGTCTGCATCGATTCACAGGTCGCCGGAAGTCTACTTTAGGTAACGGAAACCTGGGAGTGCTCCGAAAAGGTAATTTTAGACCATAAAAGCCGCGACACTGCCATCGAGGAGCTCTTAGATAATTGAAGCGGAGTAACTTAAGTGCACATAAATTGACGGTGATACCGAAACGGATGTTTTAAGACTCGCGGGGAAGCGCTATAACTAACGCGATAAAACTAAAAGCAGCTGCTTAAAACATTTTTATTATTTTTAAGGACTACAAGTATGATAACACTTATCAATCATTGTAAGGTTTCGTGCAATTGAAAGCTCTTAAGTGAAGATAGTAAAGCCTCTTGAAGTCCATTAGACAATAGAGTGGCGGTGGAATGTTGAGTGACAATGTATGATTGAGAGGCTGGTTGAGTGTCGTCGACAGGTACACGATGAGTCATCGCCAAACAATCCAAACTTAGAGAAGCAATAGTTAAATATGTACTTTAAAAATCTCCTAATTTTAAACCTTATTAAAAGTATTTACAAATGAATTTAGCGTTGCAATTTACAAATACGGTCAACGAAGCCAATTAGCAACATGGAGATCACGTTAGATAAGGACTCGGCGACAACATTAATTGCGGATATAACAGCACTTTCGGATCTCACAAGTTATTAATTACTCGGACACTCCTTGCCAGTCCTATATACCTAACCACGGGAGTGATTTAAGAAAAATTAGCGTCAACATTTAGTCGAAGAACAAACGCAGGTAAGAATCCCGCAAAAGCATGCGGAAAAAAAATCGCCGCTCTTTGCCTGACGTACAGGTAGCGTACCTGTTGGAACTAGTCGAGAACAAAAGGGGCTCCTAGAGGCGTCGCCGTTAATGGCAGCATGATACAGTGTGGGCGACTAAGTCAATTAGGCCATCCGCCGCCGCCATTCCGGGAATGTCGTCGACAAATGACCGCCCGACGATAAGAATATAAGGCGAGATTGTATTCTCGTCCTTTTTGTCCTTTTACCCGAATCTACCTTCGCCGTTTCTGATAACAGAACCTTTTCTTAATTGAGTTTCTGTGTTTCACTTATCAGCGAATCGCATTAGGGCTCTGAGGAGTAGTAAAGTTTATCTGCGAAAATTACCAGCTATACGCTTAATGTCACAGCGACAATTTTACGACGGAAAGCTTTTGTGCGCAGAATTAAAATACAAGCGAGTAAAGAGTAAACACGATGACTAATAGTGCACTGCGCCGTTGCGAATACCTACTGCAACACCAATAAATCTCGAGTAAAATCAAATACTTAGACGTCTCGAGAGATTGTTTGTTATGTAGTTGCAATATGAAGCGCGTATAGTTGAGTAGATCACAAGCGATCTAAAAAGTTAAGCAACGTCGGGCGCGGTCAGTACCTGGATAAGTGAACTCTAATTGTAAAATCAAACGAACTTACCAAGTGAAGTTCGATTGTAATTATGCTTCATATCATCCCGTCCGAAGATGATGAGATTACTACTCGTTAGTACCCTGGCAGCATCCTAGAGCGTCACACTTATTTTGAAGACTCTGAAAAGAATCTTTAGAAAAAAAACATAGATTATCTTTGCCCTACCGCGCTGTCATGGCTGCCTGGCAGGTTCTGTCAAACCTCATGTCATTCAGTTTAAAGTTAAGTTCTAAATATAAAAAAGTATCGGCTAACCAGTCGTTACAATAGAGTAGGTAGTTTACTCTTATCTACATCACTTGACTCAATAGTCAATAGCCAGCTGATGTACATATTATTTTTCAATAATCAAAACTTTATAATTTTAGATTTTACATGAAAAAAATGCAGTTTATAACTGCTTGACTTATCACAAATGTAGCTACTAAGCTACTTGGGTTACTTGGCTAAATTGCTAAATTTAAGTAATTATTTTTTACTTTAGTGGAATTAATATGCTTGAAAAAATTTTTAATGGCATAAATAATAATTGTTAATAATAAGGTTTATTAATTTGGAAGATTTGTTGGTACAAATCTTGTGCCACAACAGAGACAAGTGATGTAAAAATTGATTCTACAACTTAAGGGAACAGGTGTTCTACCTGTGAGGGTGGGTGGGACTCATCATCTTCGGACGGGATGATATGAAGCATAATTACAATCGAACTTCACTTGGTAAGTTCGTTTGATTTTACAATTATGCATCATATCATCCCGTCCTCTATGATGAGATTACTACTTGTTAGATGTTTAAAGTCCTGTTGTAGAATCAATAGGTAACACAGTATTAAATGAATAACTATTCATTTTATATTGTTATAAAGAAACAAAAAATTTGCATTTCTATAACACTATTAATAGTAAAATTTATTGTAACACAACACAATACAACTCAGATAACAAGTTGCATTTGTGGTATGATAAAAATTTCTTTCCATTTGCTTAGTTATTTTTATAGATAATAATAAGTAAACCCAATTAAGAATTTAGTGTTGTAACATGGCTTCGAAAATGCTTGAGCATGCTTGAGTATAACAAATTATAACGTATTGAATGAAAAAACCCAACTGAAGAGGTATTGTGAGAGAAATTTCAACTTATGAAAACAGACAAGACTCATAAAATTTTGTCTGTCAAATGTAAATGTAATACAAATACAGTCCGTATGCAAGAACATGTGTACATACATACATATCAAGCATCTTAAACCTCATACCTTATTCAGAAAATGTCCTTAACTATTTTCCAGTTGCAGGTTTTCTGAAAAAAATCTCATAAAAGTTCCTTAAGGAGGTTAACTAAACATGTTTACTTACATAAGGAACATTGTACCTATAAAATATTTATTATGTATTTTCACATAATAATAACTAATAAGTAGATAATATCTTAACTGTATTTCAACATTCTGAAAATATAATTATGTAATGTATGTAATGTTTTAATCTTTTACTAAAACTGTACATTCCATTGAAGAGTTTTAGTGTGTGGTCTAGTGAGGAATCACATCTACACCACAATGGAAATTATGGTATTTTTTGTGTTTTTACAAATACAATAATACATAAAACATAATATTTATATGTTTAAATTAGGCCATTTTCCATTGAATTCAACAAATAGTGACAAACTTCATAAAACCAACACAAACCCGTGATATCAAGTATCATAATAATTATATTACATTTGCACACCACAAAATATCATCTATTGGGTACCCTATAGTTCCATTTTCCATTAGTCACAAATACATTTAACAGCTTACACAACCAATACAAGCTTGGAAAATAAGCATGTCTGGGTTGTCAAATAAGAATTGTAATTAGGACAACACCGATGTCCCCATGCTTTTCATCCTCCTTTATAAAATGCAAGACTTCAGCTCCACTCCGGGAAAGCAAATAGGCTCAGTGCACTCTTGTAGGCATTGATAAAAATTATATAAGAATGATGTCTCAATTCAGACACAGCTAATTTGAACCACATCAACAACAATTTTGTGAAATTACACAATTTTGCAAAAAAGGGGATTATGAGCTATTAAGGATTTCTTTTTCCCTGCACTCCACGATTGAGGTATACAAATTTGTTCCAAACAAACTTCAAGTATCTCAAGTTTCAAATGACAGAGTTTTTTAAGTGATTGTTTAAAAACACTTGTTATTCAAAACAGGTTTCACGCTTCATAAGCTGAGAAAACACCCCCTTCATCACACACAGTACAATGTGGCGAACCTCCACCTATGTACTACATTACAGGGATATTAAGTCCAGTATCCAGGCATCTCAACAACATTTGCAAATTACTACAGATTGTGATGAGCCTCAACCCGTGCACCATATTAGAAGGATATTCAGCCCAGCACTTTGGCATTTCAATAATGTTTGCAAAATTATTATCAGAAAATCCAACCAGGACCCCAACAGTAAACAAATTTTAACTCTTAATCTATCAGGTGCATTGATATCAACACAATGAAGGTATCAATCCTTAAATGTTTCACATTATCCAATAAAATATGAACATAAAGTTATGCTTGTCAGTATTATTATCCCAATTCACTATTATCTACATTTTTATTAATAAAGTATTTTGAGGATATCTTGATGAAGTACAGTAGCATATTTACTGTGATTCTGTCGTTATCCAATGTAATATACATGAATATTCGGGAGTTCCAAAAAACCCAGTTCCTTTGTTTATTAAGCAATGTCATTAGATACTTAATATATAAGTACCAATAGAAAGTATTAAAACCATTTCATACTATAATTTATAGACATAAATTTACATGCTATAATATTTTCTGTATAAAAATACTTTATGTCTGACACAAATGATAGTTTGTTCCAATAATTAATGTTATTAATTTTGGTTTAGATAATGCGCAATGACCTACCATTGTTCAGTATCTGAGAAGTGAGTTTTGAAGTGATACAAAACATCAAATTGAATTTGGGACCCACATGGATAATACTCACCGAAAACATAAATTATATAATATATAAAAAAATAATTATATAATTAAGTAGTAGTTATTAATCAATAATTAATAATCAATGTTTCTATTTCCATCCACTAATTTAATGGAAGTTGGTCTGACCATATTTACTCTGTCATGAGGTACCTATTTTACCTCATGAAGTCATGACAGAGTCTACTCTGTCATAATATTCAGTTAATGCCATATGTATAATATGACCTCTCAATTGCCTGTCGGTGTCATGTGGTATGAAGGGCCCCATCAGTTTAAAGCTTGAATCGGTTAAGGGTTATGATAACCAAAATTCTGTATTTGAGGTCTGAAACAGATTAACTTACTGTTCCCTGAAGGGACAACCCCATTTGTAAAGTAATTACTTTCATCATGAAAGAAACCACACAGAGTTTGAGGCATTGTAACAAAAGATGCCCTCAATATGCAAATGAGTATTGCTTGCTTTATGGTAATGACCTGCATTTTTATGATTTTTATAATGGTTAGTATATAAATTGCATCTTGACCATTTTAGATTGATATGCAAAAATAATTCGTTATTATGGTTTTTATAAGTGGTCTACCGAGAGTTACCAGATATTTGTTTATCTGTGTATTTAAAAGCAACATGGTGATTTATTTTCACTGCTTTCCCATGCTAATCCTAGTAGTAGGATATAAAAGGTTGTAACGATAAGAATCATTAGTATCTCACAGAAGCGAACCTCTAAATGTTACTCAGTAACCAATATTAGGTTATACTGAGTGCTATGGGTCAGTATTAAGTCGATATGTGTTGCATTTTTCCGAAATAACTGATTAATAAACCCCATTGCAATATAGCACTTTTTAAATCTCTTCAACGAAGGTTGGTAATAACATCAAACTTTACTTCCTAGTAAGTTTGATTCTAAAATTAGTAACAGCTTGTTTACTATATCCAATAGTAGTATTTTCTTTATATCGTGTTGTTCTCTCATTGAGACTTCCAGTCTCTATTTCAGTTATACTGCTCTTCATAAGCAGTGCAGATAAGATTCATAGTTCATTTATCTTCATCCATTAAGGATGTAGGGAGGATTCGCTTTGTGAACATTTACTATATGCAAATTTTCATTCAATTCCACTATAAGTTATATTCTTTAAGAATACCTATACCTGGTGGAGAAAATTGATTGAAATGACTCAACGCTGCATCACCCTGAAGGTGTACTTGAGTGTACAAACATATTGCATATTTTCTTCCAATTCCATCATATTCCTTAAGAATACACATGGTGGGAAAAAACTTTAATCAAATTGGTTTAGCAATGCTTCGCCCCAAGGGTGTACTGACTGTCCATATTAATAAGTCAAAAAACCAACTTACTGATATAATGTTTTAAAGTATGTGTTGAATCAATCCAACGTTGCCTTACTTCTCGAGTAGGCCTGAATTTTCTTTGTTAGGGCATATTGCATTTATTGTTATGGAGCTTTGAAAAGGGTTCCGACACCGCCTCACCCCACGAGCGGGCCTAAGTGTCCATCGTCAAAACATTAATGTTTCATTTTTGGCTCCTGAGTTTTGAAATGTTTCCAACACCGCCTCATCCCGCAGATGGGCCTGAGTGTCCATTTACAAAACATATCGTGGTTTCGATTTGGGTTTTTGTGTTTTGAAATGTTTCCAACACCGCCTCACCTCACGGGTGGGCCGAGTATTCATTTACAAAACAATTCTGTATAAAACAGTTCTGTACTACCTAAAAGGCAACAGACAAAGAGACAAAGGAATACGTACCGGTAGGTACATAAGTACTTAATTTTTTCGTAGAAAACATTTGTATTTTCATCCATTCTTCCTTGATTTACTTTTTCTATATTGCGAATCCATTTGTGAACAATTTTCACCTTAAATCCTATAGATTTCACTACTTTTTCTAGTATGCGGCGAAAATTAAAATGCGACGCTTTCGAACACTTACACAAGAATGACATGAGGTTTGACAGAACCTGCCAGGCAGCCATGACAGCGCGGTAGGGCAAAGATAATCTATGTTTTTTTTCTAAAGATTCTTTTCAGAGTCTTCAAAATAAGTGTGACGCTCTAGGATGCTGCCAGGGTACTAACGAGTAGTAATCTCATCATAGAGGACGGGATGATATGATGCATAATGGCGAATTAAGTGCGGGGTTCTGTGCTTCGGGGGGCACATTAAGCCGTCGGTCCCGGTCGTTATTGATACGATAGCAGGCGTTAAACCTTGTCGGAAGCCATGGGCGGTTTGAAAACATCCGACACGGGTTGGCCGCTAGCCCGTTACTCCACCAATCCGCATTGGAGCAACATGGTGGAGTATGCTCCAAACCTTCCCCTGTTATGGGAAAGCGTGGTGGAGTATGCTCCAGGCCTCCCCCTGTTGTGGGGAGAGACCCGCCAACAGTAGGCTTTAAAAGAGTAAAAAAAAGCTTTTAGAGCTTTACATGGCTTTTAAAGCCATGTAAATAGTTGCAACAGTCAATGCGTTTGTTGGGGTATTTTTGTAAGCAGGACTCACAGTCAGTTCATCGAAGTTATCAATGACCCAGCATCCGTTGCGTATTGATAAAGTAAAATGGGATCGACGCCCATGAACAGAAGCGTGTGCAAGCCATAAAAGTCAGATAACATTATTCTGAGTCATTGGACGAGTGCGCTTTCGCTGATTCACGTCTTTATGTTAGGACATTGTGATTCTCTCGGTATTTTCGGAATATTTAAGAGACATCCCCACTGCTCGTCCCGCTTTTAAGTTTCACGAACATCGTAGTGCTTGTAGCAGATTTAGGTTTCTTGCAGAAATTAGTGTCATCATTAGTGTTAAGTGTTCCGGCGTAAACGTGAACGTTTGTTTTGTTTTTAATGAAATTAATATATTCAAGCGTTTATTTCCTATTCTTATAGCATGGAAATGATATAAGCACTTGAGATATTTGATCAAATCACAGTGGTTTTATCAAATTACGGATTCTATTATTTCCCTGCGATACTTATTTATTGATGTCGCTTCAAAATTACAAAAGGCTATCTGCAAATCATTAATTTTACATACGAAATTGATAGTTGTTGGAATTTTTACGTAACATTTTTACGTAACAGGTACAGGTTATCCGTATTTTTTTCGAAATTCATTGACGTCGTAATGAGTTTTCATTCTAAATATTCAAAAGCTGTAACCATGGCTGCTTATTCTATAACAGAAGTGCTGAAAGCAATGATGCTTTTGGCCGCGGTTCAAGAGTACTGTGCATTTTTGATTCGATTACTTTTCGCGATTACACAATTGTTGTTTTAACTCTCTGGATCTAATTATAACTGATGTACATCACCCTGTTAGCTCGTACGTTGAAATGTTACCTACGAATTATTCACAAGAGTTTTATTCAGAGTAGGTACTTAAGTTTATGAGTTCTTTTATTGTTTCTTTCCATAGTTTGATTAGTTCTTTCTGTAGTTTAAGTTTGTTGATACTTATTTATTTATTGAAGTTTACTACAATTGTACATTTAACCAAACCAAATTAATATACCTAAGACACAAGTATTAGTTTTTATATTGTTGAACTTTTTGAGTTCTTTTATTGTTTTAAAATTATTATGCGCCGCTCGATATACGACAAAATTTTAGATTTACTTATTTATGGAAACGAGGTAGGAAATCATGTTACCTCTTTTATTTTCATCACCGGTCAGAATTTCCATCTGTTTGTTCACTACCAAGAAATCATTAATCTCAAGTCTTTTTCCATTTGTAGTAATATAAGTTACATTAAGACTATCTGCTTCTGTAACACATACCTAAGTGTCCTTTTTTATTTCAAACCAACATTTGGTCTCCACGGTTTCCACTTCATTTTTTTCTTATGCTACTGTCTATTCATGTTGCTTTCGAGCATCTGTCAAGATTATTTGTTTAATTGCTTCAGTATTAATATCCCATATTGTAAGATTTAACTGTGCTCCCGAGCTTATTTCTGCTTTGTTGATGTCAGACGGGTTTAATCAATCTCTTGCGTTTATAGCGGTTCTGTATGCGGGGAATTTATTAAAACGTCGTTTTGGCCGTGTCAGCAGGTAATTACGGAAGATTTTTAAGACTAGTGTAGAATACTGAGCATTTAAAATTTATGTCAAACTTTTACTGTTTACTATATTCTACTGGTTGTATTAAATTTGTAAGAATCCATAACGGCCACTAAATACCTGCCGACTGCCGTAAGCATGGCTTCTTATTAGTAGGACTGAAAAGAAAAGCAAAAAGCAGGTGGATAGACCAAGTCTAAGGTACAATTATTATTCTTGACTCAACAAATATTTTTGCTATTCGTCTTTTAATGCGAAACTTACACAGAATGAGGTTTTATTTAATAGTTCATGTTCACGTTCATTTTTAGGTTCATTGTCAGATAAGTTTTAATGACACTGTGTTACCTAAGTCAATTTACTATTGTTATTCTCCTCACTAATCAATATAATCATTGTCTTTGTATCTAGTGTTTGTTTGTGTAGTGAATAACCGGTACCGCAGTAATTATGGGCGGCAATAAACCACTGGGGCATTGTGCGATGTGATCAGACGTGGCTTTTGACCTGCAGGCTTCAATTTATTGCCACTAACGAAGCTGGATGTAGCACTGCTGTGTTATATGGGAAAGATTTGAAAGCGTTTAAGCGATAATTTATTTGTACTTTGGGTTTTTGGTTGTCTGTCTTTAAGAATTTATAAAGCCGTCTTGGTTTCATTGGATAGGCTTGTATTTTTGTGTTGGCAATTATTTGTTTGTACTTTGTGCTTTTTTGTTTTCTTGAGACACTTCTACTACGAAATTTAACATTGATTTTGATGCTCGTTATTAAGTTATGTACGTATATCTAGTCTAGAGTTCTTTTCATAACCTTTAGGTACCTCAGACAGAATCTTTACATAAGCAATTATGTGGTTCAATAGGCCATACATTTTCTTAAGTTGTTTTCTTGTTAACAAGTCCAAATGTTATGCCGAAAACCATTAGTATAAGACTGAATAGTGTTTCATATTATATCATTTTCGTGTTTCTGTTGTATGAGAATGTTAACGACTGACAAATCAAAGGTTTTTTCTTTTTTGACTTTCACTTAAAATATAAATTTAAAAAATCAAGTGTCAATTTGCACAAAACAAACATAAAACATGGCCACATATTGAGTTAAATATTCATGCATAGGTATCGGAATTATAATATTACGTGGGGATCAATTATACTGTCTGTTGCAAATTTGATTAATCGCTACTGGAATATTAAAGACGCCAGTAATCAGTATGCGGGTAGTATAGCACTTGTCAAAGCGATACCATATATTATGCCAACTACACACTGGACTGGAATTTTTGAATGCGGCTTATTTGAAAATACGTATTTTAAAAACACTAAAAATAATTTTTAAAAAGCCGCAAGCTACATCATTTTAAATGTACCCTAAGGAGCTCTAAACTAAAAGGTTAAGATTCCAACAACTATAAATTTCGTATGCAAAATTCGCTTTCTTTATGGACACAAGCCAAAAATATATTATATCCATCGCAAAATTATTCCTGTTGTTACTTTCTTATGGTTTCCCTTATTGTACTTAACAAAAATATTTGGAATAACGTGAAAATTGTGTAACGAAAAAGATTTTCAAAACCTGCAGATTAATACGACCAAATTTTGTCAACGTATGTTTCCAACTGTCAATGTCAATTTAGATGGCTGCGGAACGGAGACCAATATTTGCAAAGAAATTTACCAAGTTTTATTACAGGAGTTACATTTCTTGAGTGCTGAAACGTTTCAAACGCTCGTCTGTAAAAGTTCTTATAGAACGATAGATTCAGACTCAGATATATAGATAGATACAACCTGCTTCTGTATAAATAACATTAGGTTCTAAGAAATTAAATTATTCATTGGTTGTGACTGAGTCTTGGCTGGGGCTTGCATTTTATGACAATAAACCGCCTTTGGTAGGTTTTACTGATTTTATTTGCTGAATAACAATGTATCAATGGTCGGTAGACTCAGTAGTTTTATTGTTGAAAGAATATTTTTATGTGTTACCACCTGATGTTAGTAGTCAGTGTGTTTCCGGCTTTGTAGGATAGCTATTTTACAACCTTTTAGAAGAACGCTTCACACTCATAGCCCCACACTAGGTTTCCCTGTGTCGAAGGTGCCATGGACACACAAACGACAAGAATACAACACACCCAGACCAGAAACAGACATTCAAATTCATTATTCAAATCTCTGCTCTGCTGGGAATTGAACCCGGGACCCTCCGCGCAGCGCATCAGTATGTTAAGAGGGTTTTTTTTAGAGGAACCAACCCTAAAACAACCCTGTAGTAACCCTGCAAATACCTCGGACATAAGTCTATTTCATAGATACATGGTAGTTACTCGCATGAACAACGGCATGTGGAGTACTGCCACAAAGATTTATTAGGTAGTTTTTAACATAAGAATTAAATAAAAAGTTTAAGCTACGTATAATTATAAGAACGACAACCTACATAGCACAGTTAAACTTCGTTCAACGGTTTATTGAATAGTAATCAATAAATAAATATTTATACCCTTGTATCAATTGATTTCGCTTGCAAAAATTAACACGTTAATAGATTCGCTATTAATTGTTTGATAATTAAGAGGTAGAACCACTCGCATTAAATTGGCAAGGATATTAAATTATTCAGAAACTTTATTTATATAGCAATGGCAGTTTAAACATAAATGTGAAAACCTAGCCAAGTTAAAAAATACAATGACGTAGGCGCCAATAAAATAGTAATCTCAACTGATGGTACACATATTTTACAACATATTTTAGAACACAAAAGATGTTTATAAGGTTTAATATACGAAGAGAAAAAGGAAACTTTACTGTAAGGATATTATTGAATAAAAATATATTCTATAAGTACTTCTCAATTGTGAATTATTTAGAATTTATGAGATGTTCAAGAGTCTTTATAATTTACCAAATGAAATAAACCCTACGTTTAAGTGAGTCCAAATTACTGGAGACGTTTGTTTATGGCCCATTACAATCAAATTTTTCATTTCTAAACTTGGCTACGTCTTGCGCTAATCGGTACTTACTCGAGTTACAGCTTACGTTGATTTACATAATTACAGGATAAATATGTCTCAACCAAAAAGAACGGACTGCAATTTTATATTAATGAATATTGCGAATTTAAATACATTATGCTTGAGTCACTACACGACCAAGTCATTCGCTGCATTTAGAATATTAAATAGTGTCTGTAGCCATTAGTGGCCCACTGCAGGGTCGGGTTTTATCTCACAATGAGAAGGATATAGGAATTAATTCATCACACAGGGTATTGCAAGTTGGACATCAAATGGCTCACTATGTTTTCCTTTACATTTACCGTTCCGTAAATGATATTATTTTAATACCATTCCGTAAATGATATTTTAATTTTTCTTAGTCGAAGGGGTGGACATCCTCCTGCTAGATGGCATGACTGTGCCGAGTACTGCCGAGCGAAGTAAAGGTATACTCGTACATACTGGAAGTGTGTTAAAAAACAAGCCATTTAGGTACTCGTAGAATGCTGACAAGCGAGTGAAGAAAAGCACCCAACGAACTCAACTGACTCTATAGTAGAGAAAAAGTTAAGGTAAGCTAAATTTTTACTGTTCAAAAATGAAGGCTTACCTTTTTAGGGACACCAAAGCAAGAAAATGACACAACTCTTGGGTAGAATATGTTGGAGGTAAATTGAGGTTTTGTGTCACTAAAAAGTGACTTAACAGCAGTTCCCACGAAAATTAAAGCAACCTCAAAATAAAGGAACGCTAATTTTAGGTATCTTTCATATCCTGACACTCAATCTAGAGTAATCTAGACATAACCATAAAAAACCTTTGCTCTATCTATAACAATAAAAAATTATAAAAACTCGTCTAGACAGCCTAATAAACTATATTCAATATGTTTTCGCTTTATTGTATTTGGTGGCAATATCTCGCATCGGTGGTGGTTATAAGTAGATTATTTTAATGATATTTCGCACGCAACCGCCCGACAGATGTTCTGTTCTGCTATCGTATAATGATGATAGCACACATAATGATGGGATACGAGCCGTTTTGTGTTACAATTATTTATTTATAGGCAGCAAAGAAGTTTTTATACATCCGTCATTTTATTGTTAGTTCGATCTAGCTTTTTTGCACCCATACCTTAAGTCAGTTGTTGTTGTTGCCCATGTTATTTATTACTAAAAGGAAAATGTGGATAGGTAGGTACATTTTTTCAAGTGTAATTTGTCCCGATTACACTACGAGCGATGGACCGCAATAATGGTCACTCTACGTTGTGAAGGGATAAAGATCAGATGTGATAGGGTGATCTAAAAACTTATTCTCAGGTGAGACTTTTATCCGGGTTTATCCGGGTTTCTATATATCCGATTACCTTTGGCTTGTCACAGCTGTTACATAAGACAGCACAGCATTTAAATACGAGTCAAACATAGCTTCTTACATTGGAATAACATTTTGAAATTAACTGTGAAAGCCGGAACAATCCCTAATCTAACATTAATAAGATCTTAAACCCAATTCCTGAATAACAACTTCCGTCAGTCCAATGTTTCTTTCCTTCAATCAACGTCGCGATAAAGTCCGAGTGCACTGATGCAAGCGTGAAAGCGGTTGCAATAATTAAAATGACAATTACCGGTACGCATTTGCATACGGCACTGACAGTGGGCGACGCACTGCTCTGGAAAGTTAACGGCGGATTACAAGGGTAGCTGTGCATAGGAATTATATTGAAAAAAAAAATTAAACCGACCTCAAAAAAGTATGAAATAACATTTGTTACACACTGGCTTGCTATTTTTGAGGTTGGTGTCTTTATGTATGACATTGTAAAAATTGTGCATTTCTGAGAATATTACATATCTACATACGTGTCGAATTGATAACCTCCTTTTTTGAAGTCCGTATATAAGTTATACGTGATACGTTACGTAGGTGTGTACGTTATACCATTATACCTTATAACGTATACACCATGTGTTTGTCATACCTTCATTTGCAATATCAAACCACGACCGTCGTCCGTCTACATTGCACGCGCCGGCGCCAATAACTCAGCACCGGTATGCAAATAGCTTCTGCGCCGGAAAATGGTGGTCTTTAATTATAAATTTCAAGCCACTACATGTCAGTGAAAAGGTGTGTCTTTTAATTCTTTATGCTGTCTTTGTCGTTTGCTGTGATATTTTCTAAAATTGATTTTGACGGATGAAGGTTGAATTAAATCTTAAGGTTCCGTATTTCCTTATGTTCAAATGTTCATTCATTCATTCATTTTGCCAATCACTTCTTAACATTAAAATTTGAAAATTGAAGGATTTTTTGAGAAAGGACAGATCAATCGTTTTTCTGTTTGTCCCCCTTAGAGAACAACGAAACTTTGTATAGCTTAATTTTTGTAACTTTCAGTTTTAATACCTTCGCGTAACTTTCATATTCATTAATTTTTAAAATATAATATCGCGTTTGTCTCAACATACGATACAATCAACAGGTCTACCGCAACTACAGCCCGTTCAATGCCAAACACAATATATAAGGAATGTTGTATGTGCCAAGTATCTTCCGCCGCATACATTAACATATACTCGGACAGGGCGTTGCTCAATTTATAGGTCAAGTGTACCTACTGGTAATTAAATTATACTACTATCTACTTTTATACTAGTTATATAACTAGGTGGTATGAATGAGAAAATCTCAATTAAGCTGACTCTCCACCGAAGAAATTTTTTGGCAATTTTTTACCAATTTTTGTGACAACGCGTGTTGGAAACACAGAAGTTGCCAACGACTTACTTATTGAAGTGAAAAGTTTACGTAAAATACTATTAAGTAGGTACATTCAATCATTCTTAACTGTAGGTACTGGCACAGAAACAATGGAAAAACATAAAAATTACATAAATTAATGCTTTTTTACTCAAAAGTTTAAAAATAAAAGGCGGTCTTATCGCTCAAATAGCGATCTCTTCCAGTAAGAAAACAAGTACCTACCTACTGTGTGTATTTTTATGCAAAATATTTTAGGGTAAAAAATCATAATTTTTAGCTATAAGAAATTTGTTTTAAGTGAACAAAAGTTGGTGCACTTAACATAATGTATACGCAGGCAGTCCAAAATACTGTGTAGGAAGCAATATTGAGTCAGGAATATAGAATAAATTAATTTATTAGCGGTTTAATTGATATTGCAACCGGTTTATTTAAACGGTTGGGTAGTTGTACAGAAACTAAATTATTCGCAATCGTGATTAAATCACCTAACTAGACTTTAAAATAAACAACATAAATTGACATAATAATAGTGTGTCTTGTTTGAATAACTATAAACGATAAGGCGGAATCGTTATTTTATTTGTCTAATTATAATGATTGAATTTAATTACCTCTTTAAATTTTTGTATGATTCTGACTTTATAGATCTTAATAAGATACCCACGCGAGCTTAGCCTTAACTAAAAAATTGAAAGTAATGATTGACTAACAAGTTACAATAATGGTTAACCATTAGGTTTAACACATTTTACCCAATTTCATTTTTAAACACATTAAACAATTTCATTTTTTAAACAAAGTAAACTGAATGTTTCGTAGGTACAACAAAGATATCACATTTGTAAAGATCATCTAATTTCGATGTAAGTTTACATACGAGTACCTAGCTACGTACAGTAGCGTCGCCCGGCCCTTAAAACAAACAGTCGTGGGCAGTGCCTACACGTGCCTTTGCTCTGTAAACATTGTCATAGCGGAAAATTTACTTAACTAAGGTCTGTTCGTTCAATTTTACCACGTACTTGCAAAATACGGAACGTTGGTTCATAATGGTTTAATCAGCCTATACTAATATTATAAAGAGGAAACATTTGTATTTTTGTATGTTTGTAACGAATAAACTCAAAAACTACTGGGCCGATTTCAAAAATTCTTTCACCATTGGAAAGCTACATTCAGCCTGAGTAACATAGGCTATTAAATAAAAAAAAAAAATAAAAAAAAATTCATTGGCAGAGCGAAGCCTGCTGGGTCAGCTAGTTATTTATAAAATGGTTGGAAGGCAAAACTGAAGTTTCTGTGACGTATGTTTCGTGTTTCGCCTTTCGTTGTATTTTACTTAGTCTTGTTTGGCAAGTTAACTAGCGACTTATAAACATGTAATAAAATTTCATAGCGTTAACTTGACAAAATCGGCGCCCATTTAAGGCAAATTAAAACACCATAGCTAAGTGAAGTCGACGATATTTCACGCACGACGCCACTTGCCCACTTCTAAACTCGGCGTGGTGACTGATCGATTTTCACGGAGGTTACCAACAGAATTAGAGCGAATCAAACTGATTGAAACAAGATTCCAAATATGTACGTAAAATGGCAACATTTAATGCCAATTATGGGCATGTCGGTTGCACGGGTTACATGATTTAGAGACTGCGATTTTCCTTTTTAGAAGTAGAACTTGTACATTCGTGTGATGCCGCCGGTTGCCTCCGTGATAAGTGCTTCGAGCTTATGCAGTATCGGATAGCAATCGTATTGAGCTGCTATTATTATGGGAAGATAAAAGATGTCACGCAGATTCACATGTTAGTAACCCAGTAATGACCCACTACAGTACGGGTCTCCTCTCACAATGAGAGGGATGTAGGCCTTAGTCCACCACACTGGCCTACTGCGGGTTGGTGGACTTCACATATCTTTGAGAACATTTTTTGTGACAGGCGTGCAGGTTTCCTCACGATGTTTTCCTTCACCGTAGCAGCAGCAGACATTTTTACAAAGTCATTGGTGCGTGCCACCACCACGAAGCCACTGGCGTTTACCGTACGAATACTTAGACGACAGTGTTCATGCTCACGGCACAGAAAACAAAGTACGATTTTACAAACCTACAATTTTACCTCGTGCTTCTTCGTTTCTCGTTTTAAGTCAGACAAATGCCTTCAAATAGTAAACCGCCCACGCACAACAGAAGAATTAAAATCTTAATGGCGCCAAGTCTCGCGACATTATTCATTCCAGATAACTGTGGGAAAGTATTAATGTTTCTCACAATTAGTTCGTTGTCAAAATTCGTAAATTATTGGAGAATTTAATAGATGTGACAAATTATCGCATTACCGGGATTTGAATTTCAATGCGCTTAAAAGATGTGTTATTTATAGTTTAATCCTGTTACTCGGACGATAGACATACATATCTATGTATGTAACTACTCGTTGGTGTTATCACAATTAGTTATCTAGTTTGAATATGGAAGGCCCTAATAAATCGTTGGATTTTAAGGGCCTAAGATCGGATGGAGTGTCGATGAGGGTACTCCCATGGCAAGCAGTGGATTACAAAGACACGAAGGAAGGCGATCTAGGCTCATCATTCAAATCTCAGCTGGGAATCGAACCCAGGATCCTTCGCGCGTCACAGCCACTCAGGACGTCCGTTGTAATAATGTAACAGAAGTGTGGCCGAAACCAAGACATGATCGCTCCAACCGTACGAGTTGTTAAAGCATGACTAATTACTAACATACTCATGAGAATCTCACTAAAGTAGGTGGAAACAAATATAAATATGTACACAGGTTGGTGTTGAAACGTTTCTCCCGAAGGACCACCCACGGTTGGGAAACGATGATCGAAGGTTGCTTAACTTCCGGAGTTTCCTGTCGAAAGCGTGCAATAAGATGAATAAGGAGTATTTTTGGTAGCTTAAATTCGGTCGTGATGTGGTCGTTATTTGAGAATCTTTTTCGTCCCTTTAGTTTGAAGAAAAGGGACTCGGATGACGCAACTATGGGTGTAGTTTGCACGACTTGACTGCAAAGCTAAGTCCGGGTTCGAATCCTGGAGGTAGGTTGTACACACTTGACTTTCCTACAAAGTTATGCGCTTTATAAAATTAAATATCACCTGCATACCTGAGACATCACAAAAAAAATTTTCAAAGGCATGTGAAGTCCAACAACCCGCACTTGGCCAGCGTGGTGGATTGAGACCTACACCCTTCCCATAGTGGGAGGAGACCCGACCCTGCAGTGGGTTATTAATGGGTTACAGACAACATAAGGTAGTAGTCTAAATAAATTGTGTCTTTCTTTCTTTAATCGTAGCCACCAGGCCATTGGGGTGAGCACACTACCCTTTCCTCGTTCAGCAGTGGACTACCAAGGGCTGACAGGAAGGAAGGAAGGAAGGTTATATAATATATCTGACATTATTCTGGCATGATGTTTTCACATGTTTTCAAAGTTGCTTACAAGCGAGGCGTCGACGATTTATCTCGAAGTAGTGAACCTGACCACATAACCACGATACGGTTTGCGCTCGCCTCAGCAAACCTCACGCAATAATGGGCCACGTTGCTGTCAAATTATATTGCATTTCAATCGTAATAGCCAAGTGCCGTCAGGTCTAAAACCCGAAACTTTTTACTAAGGCCTACGCCCCTCTCATTGTGAGAGGAGACCCAACACTGTAGTAGGTCATTAATGGGTTACTGATACAGAGATCTCCGAGGACCACACCAAAATTGATATTAAAACACCTTCTTCATACATACATAACATAATATATGTCTATGAAAATATACAGCGCTCATAATTAGCCTTCGTGTTGATAACCTCCTTTTTAGCATAATGTTAGTTTGAATCATAGTCTTTAATTAGGAATAAGGATTTATGCCCAACAAATCATCTTGTCAACATACCTAACTTGCAGAAAATGCTAACTGTACTAAAACAACAACGATTAAACCAATCTGATCCATATCTTAATGCGGTAAGGATGAAAATAGGCTGGACACTCGTCTAGTTATCCTCTCAACTGGTAAGCTAATTGTACGCTAGACTGCCTTTACGAGGGAATGTAGACAAAAAATCACTGGATCATCTGTTGGACGGCATTCCATTAACATTCTATTTATTTGAATTTAAATTGTTAAAGCTGTCAATTATTTTGTTTTTTTTTGTTCACAGACTATCAATGATTATAATATTTCGTTTTTTATTATCAATATCAATTAAATTATGTATTATCTGAACTGGTCTGAATAATATCACTGGTTTGCTGTTTCTATCCTGAGATGTGTTTTTGTCTGGTGTATCTACTAATGTAGGTACTATCATGGAATTCTATGATTATTATGTGATGTAAGTATAAATCGGTTATTTTTTCCTTATTTAAATAACACCTTTGATCTACCATTGATAAATACTTAAATAAATTACACAGCACCGCATGTTTATACGCAATTTTCAATAAGTCCATTATAATTATGTAAATGCAATATAATAATGTATCTACTATGTTTCCACTTATTTGTTATAAACTATAAATATTTGTTATAAAGTGTCTAAGTTAAATGTCTTTTAAAATTTTAATATTTCAATATAAAGAATCATAGTTCATTAATTGGACTGAATATACTATAGGTAGCTCAGCCCCAAACTCAATGGCATAAGAGTGATAGAATGAGCAAATTGTGCAATGAGCTCTGTTTATCAGAATTTAGAGTACCTCGTCTCGCCTACTTGTTGGTATTTCACGCAAGACAAAAAACCCATATTCTAAGTTTAAGTACGAGTATTAAGGTGCGCTCAAACTTCTCTTAATCCTACTACTATTAGTGAAAGTTTGAGGATGAATGGGTGCATGCTTATTACTCTTCCACGCAAAAACGGCCGAACAGATTTGGTTGAAACTTGGTATACACGTAACTTATAACCTCTGGACCAAGATCTAAAATCCAAGCGGACGAAGCCGCCGGCAAAGCCTAGTGCATTCATAATCCACCAAGTGCCTTGCTAGTGTCGCAATGCACAAGCAGCCGATATGTATGCAATCCGCGACGCACTAAGCTGACTCTGCGAAGGCAACCGATTTATTGGCCACTGCTGGCTTATACGAGGAAACTGGCATCGTAAATGCATTGAATGTCTTTTTAAATCACTTAAAATTATTACCAAACGAACATGTAAGCCGACTGACGTGAAGGGGTCATTGCAACTCATTGACACTTGTGTTCAACTTAAATAGTTAGTTGCATTTGAGATCGTCCGTGTGTGCGTTGCTACTCATGAGGTCGCTTTAAAAACCTAGGTAATGGATGAAGACAACCAAACCGAAACACAAGACATGAAGAACATGCTACTTTTCGGGGAGTCGCGGTAGGTAATTGGTTGAATTGAATGTTATTGTATTGAAATTCACATCCAGGACCCATATATCTGGTAAAGTGGCTAATATTGCCTATCAGTAACAATTTAACAAGTCAAGAACCGATTAATGATCCTGATCTTTCTGACAATAAATTCCAAGAAAATGTTAATCAAATAAATTTTATCAATAAAGTAATTTCAAAGGCTATGTCAATCTTTGATTAGATTATTTGTTTATGTTTATAATTATGATGATAAACAAACCGGATAAAAATCTGTAATTTTTTTACAATCGCTAAAGATCTGGTGGGGCATGTTCACGAGTAAATTAATTTAAAAACATTTCAAATAATAAGGAGGGGCCTTTACAAATAGGAATTTTGTTTTTCTGTGTTTCATTTATTGACGAGCGATTAATTTGTCGTCAACTGACTTGTCAATTATGACAAGTCGCCCAAGGGAAAATTAAAATCATTTATTTGAACGAAAAGTTATGGGTTAGTTTTTGGTTTTAACAGGGCATTTCATCAATCCATGTTCACCTTATTCAGGTATACAAATAACCACTTCGTTTCATCATTTAGGGCTCGGCTAAATCCCATTACCCGCCAGCCAGGTCTGTATTTTTAATAAGCAGATTTTACAAAAAGTTAAAGATGAATAAAATTCATGATGCCTCAAACACTTCACGAAATACATATCTACATCTACCAGCTCTTATGATACCTGTTAATCTGATGGTACGCAAAATAAGAACATATGTACATACTGGTTGTTTGTTAATAACTAGAAATGTCAATAAATAATGGTGTAATTAATCCATTGCACGCATGATAAGATCATAACACTGCACCCTGTGCGCTGAGTGCTTCCTCTTCAGTTGAACGGTCGCATATTAATCCATCGCGAATAGCTTGTCTGTTCATGTTTCTAGGTTTATCACTCATCACGTTTAAGGAACCGAAATTAGCTCCGTTTTTTACTGGCTGACGGCTCTCAATTTAGATCGGACTAGGTATAGTTGCGAGTACCTACTACTCGTATAGTTTGGTACTAATTTTAGTACTTATCCTTTTTATGTTAGACGGGTAGTCCGTCTACTCGAGACGGTCCATGAGTTGGTAGGTAAGTGGTCACTGCTACCCGTGGACATCTGCAACATTTGAGTGTCACTGATGCAGTCCCGCTCAGAGAGAAAATGATGACATTTTTGGTACCTACCTATAGGGATTATCGTAAAATAATAGTTATATTTGAAACTTGATAGGTTTTGATATAGTTAGTGAGTTAATATTATTAAATGTAAACATTATTTTAAATTTCATTACACATCTTAAACCTAAAAAACCTAAAAAAAAAAAAATTACACAACTTTGCTGAACCTGAACATGGCTACCGTAAAAGCTGCAGTATGAGCGAGCGACTCACTTTATTATAAATCACGCTGATTACAAAATCAATCTTCATTTGCAAAAATAAGCAGTAATTAGAAAGTTTCAAGCGGTTAATTGGTTTGCATTTACATGGCATAAGTTAGCGTAGCGTAAAGTTTCAATAGTTTTTATTTTGAAAATGGGGCTAATGTACAACGTACTTAAAATGATATATTGTAGCGTTCGGTATACATATATGGCGCCTGTTTAATTGACCGTGAGCTTGAGTAGAATAAATTTTGTTTCCTAGTGGGTAATACGGATGTTAAACATAATCGACTTCTAAGTTTATCGATTTAGTCTTGTCGATTTTATTTATAAAGACAATCGATTTTTAACTGAATCGAGATATTAGTATTGAAAGCAGAAAAAAGTAATTTCTTTTTAATTTATAATAGGTACACGAATTTCTTTTTCTAATTAAGTCAAAGTTAAATGGAGGCAGTAGCTCTCTCGATTGCCAATTTTCAGTAAAATTTTACTTTGTCTACTTAGTCTTTGTCTTTGTCTTCTATACAATTTAGATTGTTTTCATCGTTAAATTTTTTATTTAAAATTCGTATATTTTATTTAAAATTCAAAACAGAACATCTGAGTTTTATTTATACCCAAAAAGAATGCCGTATTTTATTGAACAAGAACAGATAAATTTTACAATTTTTTTCCAAAGATCGATTGATAACAGAAAAAAATAAAAATCGATTTCGAATTATTAATCATTTTTTTTAATCACAACCCTAGTGGGTAATTAGGGGCGCGCTGGTGCGTTACGTCCGGGCCGTCTCGCTGTCGTTGCGTGAATGGCAACACAAGCAAAGCGCTGGTCGCGGGCGCCGCTGGCGCCTAGTTTCCGGCTACCAGCGGAAGTGAGGTGCAACTGTCGTCTGCAACGCACCACTACAAAACAAAGAGTGGATAGAAGCCAAGTGTTATAGTTTATTAGGTACACCACTATAACAGAATGTACAACAGTCAATCGAGCAATTACACATAGTTTGGTTACCGACATGAAATAAGGAGGTAATCACCCCTACCTCTAAACTAATTATAAAGTTCACTTCATACCTTCACATACACCGCCATCCTTATCATAACGCGCCGTGAAGAAGCGTGTAGTAGTTACATTAAATACCTATCTTGAGTTAAGTTTGTTGGGTGCTTGTGTGGCAAACGAAGACACCTCATTTTAGGCGACCATTTTAATACCAGGGAGTAGCGATGAAATTCTATCACTCTTAACTCACAGTCGCGATGAGTGACAGAATGATCTAACCTGCGCTCGTTTCAACAGAATCTCTAGGGTACGCCTGAACCATCAACATAGCCGTTCTATCTACTTCAAATTTCTATGTAACTATGTATTTTGACTTCTGTAGGTACTGTATATTTTGTGGCGCCCTCCTGTTTTCCGTTTTGACTGGTATCAGCTTTCCATTGCACACCGGTGGATAATTGTGCACGCAATTTGCATCAACGGATGCATTGTGTACCGACACTGTAATCGTGATATAATTGGCCGTAAATAGATACCAACTGCAACATCTATGGGCGTAACAGTTATTCTAAGCCCTACTATAAAAAGTCTTACTTATTCTTCAAGGGTTGGTTATTTTATGGTGCGTCAAAATATTATGAACTAGCTGATTCGGAAGACATGGGACTTTCAAATAAAGAAGTTTAACCGTAATTTAAGGATTGATATTTCCAAAACTCGTTCTAAACAGAGTTTGAACCCCTGCTTTATAAAAATATAACGAACTCATTATATAAACCCGCGAACTTTCGTAAATACTTTAGATTTGTGCTCTACTTATATCCTCTGAATTAGCTAAGATGCTTCAAGGCCCCGTTGGCTGTTTCTTGGAAACGTCTGAATGTGTTTTCGAGCTACTCTTTGTTTGATGATGACGCACTCGCTTCTGCATCTGAAGCTCCAATTATATAAGAATTGGGCTGTTGAAAATAGTAGATTTTCTACTTGAAACAAGCCAACATTTTAATATACATATCAGTAACAAATGCAAGCAAACAGGCAGACGTAACACCTTATGGTGGATACCTTCAGAGAGTCACTAATGCGTTGCTGGCTTTTAAAGAGGATACAAATACTCGTAGGTGGGAATACTCGTAGGTGGGAATACTCGTAGGGGTAAATGGGAAATGTTATAGACACAGTTGCCTGTGTTATTTAGGTATTGTTCTATGAACACGTTACACGATTGAGGTCGCTAGTCGCTGGTCATTAAAAAGTAAGGGAAAACTCAAGACCGTAGGATCTTGCCACAACAAAGAGTTTGATATGAAAGATGGAAACTGAACGAACACTAGGTATACATTATTCTTGGAAGGGATGGTTCAGTGAATATTAGGAGACGTAGACATCAAATAAATTGTCTTTGTCTCGGTTGAACCAACCTAATTTTGGCAAGACAATTACTATTTTAAAATAACAACGGAACTGTTATCCTTATTATTAAAGGACATCCATTATCTTACATTTGGCTTCATAAGGCAATAAATAATAACTAAATGCAAAATGTAACAAAAACCCAACAATAAACACTTCGAAGTGGGACAATGCGATTCCAAACTGACCATCAGTTTTTTAACAGACGGCGCCATGACGTGAATCATTCTGCCAACGCAAAAAAAAAACAATAAAAGTAGTTATTTAGTTATTATTATGATAAACACGATCACACACTACCCACGGACGGTAGTAACGTAAATGCTCAGCACATGTCAAACGGCAGGTGACGACCACGACTTTCGGCTCACCCCTTGGAATAATCGCGACTTTCTGTCGCCTACATTCGATGAGTCGACCCCTTACCAACCGCACCAATCACGCCACATTCATCCTTATTCCCTGGCCATGAGGCCGAGGTTGGGGTGAACGGAAAGCCCATTAGTTCGACATGGCGCCTTATCAAGTATTTTGGCGCCAGACAACTGTTTAACTGCTGATGGAACCCTCCAATTTGGTGATAAATTAAAATTCCTTTCGGCGCGACGATTGGTTACTCAAGTACTATTTTTAATCGCGAAATAATTGAGTGACTAAAATAAACATAATTAAGACTATAAGGAGTTGCTTGTACCGCATAATGAGTCACATTAATTCATGGCATAGACAAGCTTTTATTTTTTTAACAAAATACCAATTAATTTGTAAAGTAAGAAAGGAGCAGTTTTTTTATTTTTTGGGGATTATGTTTGTTGTAATTTTTATTTGTATTAATTTTTCTTCATCTGAAAACTTTAAAAGTTCTTGAAACGTTGAATACCTACCTAATCCATAAAAGAAACTATATTATGTAGAGGTGACGCTACATTTTTATGTTTGTGAAAGTTTGTGAGACATTAATCCTCTGATATGCATATCTGATGATGAAATAGCCAATTTGCTGATACCGATAAGAGCTGATATGTCAGGGGTTCTACCGAATAACTAACGGACTATAGTTTGCAATAAGTAGGGAACTTACATTATAATAATATAAACTTACATACAGACATCGACATGGACATACTTTCTTTCTTCCAATGTACCTAACTTTAAATGTTGCTTACCTGAAAATAAAAAAAGAACAGTAATTTCATGACTAGATAAGTACCTATAGAATAATACGATATTGTGTGTGCTTAAGTAACAGTAACCAAATTTACGAATATACCATTATGCCATTCGTAAATAAATAATTAACCAATTTACCAAAGTGACGCGAAACTTTTCAATCTTAATTTAATGGGAAAGTTTGTAAATACGCATGGATGGTTTTTTCAGATGGATCTTTCAGGCGAAACCGTTTAAAGTACCTAGGTGTTTTACTACGTAGTTTATCGTTGATTAAGTTTATGGTTTAAATTAAAACTTTTTGTCTATCTTTCGACAAAATTCTAATAGTTACGGGCCCGGTTTCTTAAATTCTTTTGGTTCATAACTACATACATATGTAATATGTATTGGATTTAATTATAGAGAGTTATGCATTCCAGCCGGTCTAGTGTTAACCTAAATTTTTACATATCAGTGTCAAGAGATACAGTATTTTGAATAATAAATCGACAGCGAAGCGAATCGCAAATTGTTTTTAATTCGCCGTATTTGCATTCCAATACTGCTAATAGCACTGACCAAAATTCTATTAGCTTATTAGACATAGCTGTAAACCTGTGAATAATTCATGAAAGTTGTTTTATTCTTTGTACTGGCGGTGAAACTTGTTTAATTTTCTAGTTTGACTTTGAATTATTTTATTATTCGTTGCCTTGCACGGATGCCTTGACGCCTTGACGATTTGCGAAATTCTTTTTTGTTCGAAAGAGGTTTATAATAATGTATGTACTTCCTTAAAGATTTCATGAATACGTTTTTTATATAATTGGAGAACACGAGTGTATATGGTGATACAACGTGGTTTACCCAATGGACAATTGACTTTCAACTAAAATAATGAATAAAAGTCATCATATTAATTAGATAACTCAAGTTAAAGAGGCTATAGGCATATTATATAGATCACTCTATACTCCATATATGTCATAGTGTGCACATGGTAAAGCCTCATCGCGATAAGATGCATCGATGACGGCATTGTAGGCTAAGGACATCGATATTCCTTATCGTAAAGCTATGTTCGCATGTCATTGATATCAGCCGATCGGATTAATTAAAATCTACCGCTTTTAAGTAGCAATTACGATATTTTTGACTACAGTCAAAATAAAGACTATTCGGCATAAGTCGTGAGCACATTCTTTATTGGTCGGTTTGACATTGACTGCGCTGCGGTTCACGCGATTGGATCGTCAGTTGTCAGTTCGTCGTCTATTGGTTTAAAGCATTTCTTCGGCTGTCATTCATTGGCCGAAAGTGTACAATATCCCTACCACCGATTATAAATTGTCTGTGCTCACAACTCATGACGGTAACTATAGTAGTTATAATGGACCTCGAAAATTGAGATATTCAATAGTATTTTGTATGTCGAACAGAGTATTTAACCCCCAGAGAGGTGATAGCGGATGAACTATAGTAGGTAAATAGGTACGGGTAATTTATAACCTGGATAAGATAATTCTAATTAGGTACCAAAAAAAGACGAAGCCATGGACAAAGATAACATACGAGTATAATAAAGATTTTATTTCGCTAACTCAAAAGAATTCAATAGGTACGATTATTCGATGTAAATACCTACTTTCGATTACATAGTGAGTATTATCGGCGTTACAAGTAAGAATTGTAGGCTCGTTCTAAGAATCTCGTGAAAGTGGAGACTTGGATGCGGCACGCAATCCAACTATGACTACCAGCAATTAGTAGTTGTACCTATGTGATAGAATACCTATGATGAGTGAAAACGTTGCTTTCTAAAATGTAAAAATGTATAATAATAAATAAACGCATATTAATATAGACTTTTTTACAGAAAAGCCGAAAAAAGGGGACCTGGGTTCGATTCCCAGCGGAGCAGAAATTCGAATGTTGAGTTTAAATTTCTGTTTCTGGTCTGGGCGTGCGTGTTGTTGTCTTGTGTGTCCATGGCATCCTCATCGCAGGGAATCTTAGTGGGGATATGAGTGAGAAGTTCATTCGTATGCCCTCTGAACTTGAGACTCTGAAGTAGGTACGAGCGTACGAAATTCGCCACTGCTTGACTTCTGCGCCCACCTACCATCAGTATTGTTAATACCGTCAGATAATCCGACCCTGCTGGCGCCACCTTATCAGATGGCGATACCGTATCGATGTATCGTTACGTCACAATCGATCGATGCGACCGATTGACGTGCTTGGACATGTTTATGTACCTACACTATTTAATACCTATGTCAATTCATGGTAAATTAATTATAGTAACCGTCATGAGTCGTGAGCACAGATTATCAGTGGTAGGGATATTGTACACTTTCGGCCAATGTACCGCAGCCGAACAAACGTGCTGGACCAATAGACGACGCACACTGACGAACTGACGTTTGTCGAACCAATCGTGTGCACCGCAGCGCAGTCAATGTCAAACCGACCAATGAAAGTTCTGCTCACCACTCGCGACGGCAACTATTCCTATGTGAACAATTTTTTTAATAACCAGAAAACAGGCAAACGGGCGATCTGAATGCGAGCTTTGCTAATTGATATACACAATGACACGCGACAAATGTACCCAATGACATTGTCGTACGACCCACTTTTGCGAGCGACATGGCAAGTAGGACAAGGAGTAACTTATAATTAAATAAAAGTGTATCATAAACTCTTAAGTTCCGTTGATACTTGGTTCAGTACCTAATCGCTAAGTTAAAGTGTTTTTAATGCGGTACTAAAGATTTTTTATCAGATCATACACGACTGTGCGACCTCTATAGATAAACTATGAACTTGTCATGGAAACTGTTTCGTGGATCTTATCTTAATTGATGCCTTGTCTTGTTATTATGTCGTTTATAGGGTCATTCGGCATTGATTTGAATCTTAAAATATTCCTTCTGATAAGTTTTAGTTAACTTGACAAGTTATCGTCGAATTAAATTTTATTTATAGCAGTATAGCGGGATAAGCTCTAAAGTGCTAAGGTTACTATAATGAATAATGCTTCTAGCGTATAAACCCTAGGACTTCCTGATTCACGGGTGCCATGGACACACACACACCATAATGCGACACACACACTCAGATCCGAACAGAAATTAAGAATTCTACTCCCATCAGGTGCTATACAATATAAATATTGTACTCTTTTTAAATTTTATCTTAATAACAAATAAAGTAAGAAGAAGGTTAAGGTTATAGGGTAACTAGATAAGTTTAGTTTAGGTAGAAAAGTAAAGAACATACTTACCTAGTTTTAAAACTTGTCAATACATCTTCACATGATGTAGATATCTGTGCATTAACGTGTGAGTCAATTTAACTAGAATTTTTAACATATATCTTAGACTCATAAGGTACCTAAGTAAGTAGGTATATAGGTATATCTTCCTACAAATATTGGCTCGGCTAGGCTCGATGACAACAAATTTCTCCTAAATGTCAACAAAACATAAGCTATAAAAATACATCTTACCATCCATTAGTTAATGAACGCTAATGAATTTGCTTTTACATAAGTAGGTATCTAAGAGACATTTCTAAACCGATGTTATCTACCTGTCTTTACAAAAACGATTTTTATGATTGTAGCTCATTGTGTTTATCTTTTAATGATAAAATTAATCCTCAAATGAATAGAAAATGAAGATTTACAGTTAAATGGGCTTTTATCTGCTTCCAGTGAAAACATTTGCCAGTGAAGTAAGTAATTAGGTCCTACTTAATTACTTAGATCAGTGCAATTCAATCTTTTTGCTACACCTATATTAATAACTTGGGTAAATACCTACTCTTAAAATGTTAAGTGTAACGGGGACCCCTTAATAATAATAAAATTTAATTAAAAATAAAAATACAACGTCTACATTATTATAAGCAACATTATTTCGCTTGATATTTGTGTGTTTCTTTGCGCAACTGCTTTTTTTCGGCTTATTCCAAATTCAAACATAGGTAAACCGATCTTTTTTGCATAGCCCCGTTATAAAAAGTGGAGTGGTTGGTAGGTACCTACTCCAAGGGATACTCCAATTTGAGAAACCCTGAATGTCACTGAACCATGTAAATAAAAGAACTTCACATTGAAAGAAAGTAGGTAGGTACCTATACCAGATAATATCTAACTAAACATAGATACGCGAATCTGTTGAAATAAAAATTAAAGAACTTATCAATGTTATTGTAGTAGACCAAATAAATAAGTCGATGTACACATAGGAAAAAAATAAATACTTGTTAAATAAATACTTGATTGTATTTGTTTATTTGTATTCAAAATTCGAAACTGAATAACAAAACATCTCCTTTTTTAATTTTCAGTTCTAGCCACAGGTACACTTTGTTGAAAACATTCTGCCAAACGATTTTAATTCTTACCAGTCAGTCCAAGATCTGAGGATTCGGAAGATGCTTCATCACTATAAGCCGCTGAAAGCTGGTATAAAATAAGCACCAAACACACGCTAAAATTAACCACCGCCATTGCTTTGTCAATTATAATCCTCTACAACTAGCAGAAACACAGCACAGTCACCATAACTAAAGTTTTTAACACCCTTTCATCGTACCACTTACAGCTTCATCCTTTATCACTGTTTCAATTAGTAATTGGCTTACAAAGTAAATATTAAACACTTAAATCCAAAGTTTAATTCACCACATACTTTGAAGTTTACGTTAATGCACTTTACAACACGCGTTGAGGACAACGTGGAACGGAGCGACACGTCCTCACTCCGTTATGCCGTAGCTCACTTTGGCCGACCGCGTGTGGCGGTGTGGCTGGTGGCTGCGTGCGACTCGTGCGAGCGCAAAAGAAACATGCGTGAAGAGCAGGAAAGCGAATTGCATGCTTGTTCTAGTGTTGTTCCATGTTGCTAAGTGCACGACATTTTCGATCGGATGTTTATTTATTGTTCACTTGTCGATGTTTTCCTTATTTTTATTACTAATGCAAGACTTAAAAGATGTTAACAATATGTTGATTGTGATAGATGTTATTTTTATTATATTTCTAAAAAATAAAATAGATTATGATGAGCAAAATATTTTAAAAAAATAAATAAATGTGTAAATTTAGTAGTTAAATTAAATCAATATCAAATTATTAAATATTTATCTGACAAAATGGTTTCTGTTCATTCATTCATTCATACTGTTCATAAATTATTTAATTAAAAAGGGGGTTTTTTATTTGAAAAATATTTGACACCCAATTTACGAAATAAATTTTCTGAAATACAAAATACATAATAATATAATATTAAAGAAATTATCAAACGTCACATCACTAACTCGGATAAGCCGAGGTTCAAAGTGGCTTGTAAAAGCAACTCAAACCTCGACTTTATGACACTGCAATAAGGTTCAAATATTTTACTAATAGGTGTTGCCAATAAGGTTCAAAGTCGTGGAAACGGTAGCTAGCATTCAGAGTGCATTCTTCTTCTGTTTTTGTTGCCGGCAACTTTCTATAATGTACTCTATTCGTATATTATTATCTGTATTGTATAGAAGAGATGGCGCCTCGCTTGGGCCTCGGCAGTCGGCACCAGGCAGCCGCTTTTTTGTAAAACTTTTTTGTGGTAGTTTTTGGACTTTAAAATGTAGATTGTCGTAGTTTTACTGTTCCTTTATTGAGCGATAACAATATTTATATTTGTTTTTTGTTCGTAGATTTTTGTGTTTTGAATGAAATTAGGTATGTCCTAATGTTGTGACTAATATTTTTGTCTAAATTCAGTCAGAACGTAGTTAAGTACCTAAGTAAAATATTGTGTATTTTCACAATAATTAGGATGTAGTAATTAGTATAACTGGACTGAGTGAGGAGTGCTCGATAATTTTCTTAAAGGCATGTGAAGTTCATCAACTCGCATTGGGCCATCGTGGTGGACTTAGGCATATCTTCTCATTGTGATAGGACCCGACCCTGTAGTTGGTAGGTTACAGACAGCCGCTAGCCCTTTGATCAATCTGGTCGATACTTCCCACGGAAATAAAAAAAAATATTTCCAAACTTGAATGATTCTAACTACGCCTTTACCAACTAAGTGGACGATAAACGGAATGCATCAAGGTGTAAGTTTCCTAAGAAAGTAGATTTATATTATGGCAATTCCTAATTAGCGGTGCATTCAAAATTGCTTGAATATTGCCTACTACGGGAAACAGCAGTCAGTTGTCGGATGACTATGAGCTTTTGTACGAAGATGGGAATAATTAATTATCTACCTACCTAGAGGAATCTTCAAACGGTATTAAAGTATCCAATGAATTTCGGTTCTTGTCCACAGATTCATAATTATAATCTTCTGGTGGACTAACGTACCTAAATCATTTCTTCTTTACCCAGGTTTGCAAAAAGAACATAAAAGGTAAATGAATATTCAAATTCGTTCGGAAACGCAACGAAAGACCGAAGATATACGATTTGAAATTGAAAATAGGATGTTTTGAAGAACACACGCGCCGTAACAACAATGGGATTCCAGTGGAAGGCGGGCCCCGTAGGTACATTCTACTTAGCACCGATTTGATGGGGCGTCCATTAATACTAAATTAGAGTTTTTAGGGCTGAAGCTCGTAATTATAAGGCCAGACATAACATAATTTACTTTTTCTACAAGTACCTAACAGTGTAAAATATGTTATGCAGACGTTAGAAATACAGGTCTGCGGGGTAAATGTCACCAGCAAAAAGTGACAGTTATAGAACGCAACGAATGCGGTGAAAATGTTTTCTAAGCTTTCTTAAACAACATAACACGGATTAATAAAAAACACATTTTGTGAAATCTCATGTGAGATTAGGTGTGGTGCGAAATCTCACTAACAATAAGAGGAGAAGGAAGGCTCGGAAAATCGCCAAAATAACTTTATGTAATTGCCCCCTATTATGTAATTGCCTTCTATAGCATCGTTTCAATACTCTGATGTAAAAAAGGTCACAATATTGTGAATATTGACCAATTCAATATTGTCAAGGCCTACTAATGTTCAAAAGAGACCAGCGATGATAATGTAGGAAAGTGGATCCTAAAAAGGAAGGCTGTCGTCTTTTTTAACCAACTTCAAAAAAGGAGGAGGTTATATATTCGTACGTCAACTTAGTCGTACGTCAAAGTGAGCGCGGCCTAAAATTGGAGGTATCACTAAGCGCCAAGTGGAACAAACCATCCATCTTTAAACGGAATGCGCTGAATCCTAAGGTCCGTTGTTCGGCCCTTGTATGTATATTAATATCCCTTAATGACCCATGCTCATCCGAAATACGTAAACGGTCGAATTTATGGCATTCCTGGCGGTCTTCGATGAGAAGATTCTTCAAAAACTAATTTGCTCTTGATTTTGCTAATTGATGATGCATGTTGTAATTAGCTAACAGTTACAGCTGGTATAACTTTACAGGGTGAATTCTATTGCCAACCTTGTCATGAGCCTACTATTCTATTTTCTATGCTCATAAGTTTAATTCAATTCAAAGAAGCTCTAAGCTCGAAATACGTGATAGGTAGTGTGCCGAAGCTTTCAGTAATTCGCCTAACTGGACAACACAGTTCCGTTACAATTTTTAGTTACCGACACTTAGGTATAGACAAAGACAGACCTTTTCAAAACTATCCTCTCTTCAACTAGCGGAATCCTTTATTAAATGAATTTGTATGGTGCTCATTTCTAAGTGCTATTATCTGCTGTCTAATGTCGGTTTAAAATTTGAAACAAAAGGATTCCAAAAGACAAATTTTAATGTTGAACTATTATGACGACAGACGCCAACGTTAAGCGCTTTTTTGTATGAGGGCCATTAAGTTAGCGATAACGGAGTAGCCCCAATAAATGGTCTGCATGCGTTTTGCATCAAAAATATCAAATGCTTTTACTAACTGTAGAAACTGAAATTTCTACTTGGTTTGTTTACTATACATACATAGAAAACACAATATTAACTATTCCATTTTATAAGTCAATAGTCACATTTACATTAAGTAGACAACCGTAGACAATTTAAGTTGTATTTTATTTCTTTGCAACAATCCGCACGCGTGGAACTTCTTTTGGTATGGACCCAAAACACCAGTCCACATCACCTCGACAGTCTAGGTAGTCTAGACGGTCAGTACGGTTGGCTAGTCCCCGCCTGTTTCCGCTTCCCTCCTGGCCCAATGGCGCCTGACTCAACACGTCTTATCTTAGATCAACAGATAACGAATGCCGCTAAGTAAACATTAGTTTCGGGATTTATGCGTAAAAGCAGCGTTTCCCAAATAATGACTCACTTGGATCCGTACCAAGGACTGTAACTTCCATACTAGACTACGAAAGTTATATCCCTGGTCGCAAAATTGTATCAATAGTTTTATTATCACATATTATGTACTTAGGTAGTATTTTCGAGGTTTTTTTTATTTGGGACCATATCGAAATAAACCTGACTAAAAAGTACTAAAAAGGAAATCCGTCAGATCGAACGAATAGCCTTCCCGATTTTTGAGTCGGTGGGTGGATTTCAATAACCGATCTTTGGATTTGGATTGAGATAGATCCTGTTGGGTTGCCAAGATACTCTTTTAAATTGCTTTGAAATATAATGGATGTTGCCTGGAAAAAAACAAAGCAAAGATCGATCCAAAGATTCACTACGGAACGGCCATAAAAAGTAAACTATTTTCGGACACTCCGATGTAATTTTAATTTTTTCTTAAGTTCTTCAGAAAAAAACATGTCTATGTTTTCTAGTAGGTACTTGAACTGATTAGTCGCAATGAAGGATGATATGCTGGTTAAGACAAAAAATGTTTGAGAAACACTGGTCCAAAGCATGGGTGGCGGTTTATTTCGAGTGTTGTTCTTTCCAGATAAAACTACCTTTGTTGGCTACTACTCAGATAAGTTAGATTTAAGTGCACTTATCTTTTATGATTTGTACTTACCTGCTATGTTTTATGGTGTTCACTCAAGTTCTTTTACTGATTTTTTTACAACATCCAAGTAGTAGGCCGCTAGATTTTAAGTGATTAGGTACCTACAGTCTATAGTTGGTAGAGCCACGGCAGTACCTTACATTACAGCCCCATTACCCGTCGTAAAGCAGCACGTTACCTGTTTCAGCTGGGGAGGTATAGTTGCCGGGAATACTTTATGAGACCAACATCTTAGTCCTCAGCAATAGTTGCAGTGAGCAGCAAACCACCCGCATACAACATCAGATAGGATTTTATCTACTTGAAGTGGCTTGCATGCCCTTTTACCACTCAATTACTATAAAAATATGAATGGTTAAATATAATTCAACAGGTTAGTCGCTGTCAGTGCAAACACGGTGAGGTATGTTGGTTTCCTGTCTTTTAAAAGAGAGACCAGGCAAACATTCACCGTCGCCTACTGACACGAGCTTCTTCTACTGTCTTCTGTCTTCTCACACACTGTCTTCTAAAACCCCACGATGTTTCTCTCAATCGGGACAACAGGTATGTAATAGTAGTTTACTATTACTATAGTAGCTAAAAATGGAGAAAAAAAAACTTAGGCACTTCTAGTAATTTAAAATTAATCTACTTATATCGTTGTCCATGGGGTGCAGTGACCACTTGGCCGTTCAGGGTTTCATCGTCATTAACGTTTTTTTTCTACATTTGAAATTTGCTATATTTGTTAACTTGTACCTACCTACCTGCCTAGTGACAGAGAAATACAACTTAATTCGGCTTGCAACTGAAATTTTAAACAATTTTTCGTGTAGGTAGAAACATTTTGAAAATACAATACATTATTAAGCAATCTTGCGGCGGCACACGTTCTCAAATTATCGGTTGAAATTATTTGCTTATTTGCCGGTCCGGACTCAAACCAGTTCGTGAACCATTATTTTGTTGAGGCGCGGCACTGGTTCTCAATGAATATCCATGCGCTTTAATTAATTTACAGCTGGTCACCTCACGTATTATGTTTCGGGATAGCTCGACTAGTTTCGGACAAATTAACGGCGGATTATTTATCAATACTTACAATATACAATATTGTATCTGACAATCTTAGTGCTTACTATAAATTGCAATCGTAATAATAATATAGTAGATTTTAAAAATAAAATATTAGTTTTAGGGAAGCTTCGAGGAATGTACAATATTTTCAATAATAATTTTTGGTTTTAAGACTGTAAGTAAAGATGTCTACCAAGACATAGAAACAAAAGCCCATGTTATGAGTCTATTTGTATTTAGGTAAATATTTATCATGTTAGACTTAGTTAAGTCCAAAACTATAAACCACAACATACTCTGAGAACCACACGTAAATCCGCAAGGCAAATTTTGATTTCCAAAATAAAAACGAGAGCCGAACATAAAACAAACAATATTTCGGTTCGTCTTCGGAGCCTTTGAGTTTTTTTTCATCCTTAAAAACTTGTTAAAGTTAATGACGTGCATATTCGTGATGAGAAACATGCGAGTCTCATATTGAATATTGACTGTATTTATGATTAAGAACTATGACTTTGTCCACAATTGGAAATTTCACTTTATTTGTTTTATATTTTTAGTTTTTACGTAGGTAGTGGTACTTTTCACTGGAAATTTCCATTTTTAAGGACTTCAAAAAAAGGAAGTTATAAATTAATTGACGTTAATAAGTAAGTATGTAATATTTAAAAAACTGCAAAATATTCACATATTATACCAACAGGTCTATAGGGCTTCTAACAAATAACTAAAAAGTTGCGTAGGTGTATTTGTACGTAGGTACCTAGATATGTTTTTCCATGTGTAGGTATTTCCGAAACCGATTGATTGATCTTGATCGTTTTTTGTTTGCTTTCATATTTTTCAAATTGGCGAATGGTTTGTGTGTGGAGTGTGAATTTTTCAAGTATGTGTGGATGGGGATATCCAAAGGAATAGCGAAAAATAGGTACTGAAAGGAGTCTGGGAACCAATTTTGATGAAAACTAAAACTGCATCATTGGATTTTTGAAAAATCAATATCTAGACTCTGTACGGCAGAAAACAACGTTAGCTAATGAGAAAAGGGAAAAAGAAACTCAAATTTTTTAACAAGCTTAGCCATTGTTTATGTTGTATTTTCGTGATCGTCTAAAACTTTCTGCGGAGGTCGCTTCGGTCCCCTCTTTGTCGGTTTTGTAGGCGCTGGGGTTGTAGTAGTGGTGGTTGTAGTAGTAGTAGTAGTGGTAGTGGTAGGAGTGGTGGTAGTAGGAGTTGTGGTAGTAGGCGTGGTAGTAGTAGGTGTGGTAGTAGTAGGCGTGGTAGTAGTAGGCGTGGTAGTAGTAGGCGTGGTAGTAGTAGGAGTGGTGGTAGTAGGCGTGGTAGTAGTAGGAGTGGTGGTGGTAGTAGGGGTGGTAGTAGTAGTGGTAGTAGGTGTAGTGGTCGTAGTAGGTGTAGTAGTAGTAGTAGGTGTTGTTGTTGGTGCTGGCGTTGTAGGAGCGATAGTAGATGCAGGAGTAGTCGTTGTAGGTGCAGGTGTAGTTGTGGTAGTAGTTGTTGGTGTTGTAGTAGGCGTGGTCTCCGTATTTGGAGTAGTTGTAGTAGTAGGTGTAGTAGTAGTAGGCGTAGTAGTTGTTTCAGTAGTAGTGGTTGTAGTACTAGTTGTCGGTATGAAGTGAAGTTTCGTGGGTTTCTTCACGGTGATACCTCCTTCTAGTATTGTTTTCACTACACTGAGGGGCATCCAATGTCCGGGCATGTCCGCTTCTACTGGGTTTTCGATGAACACCAAAGTATCGTTCACTGGGCTTGACCATCCTAAATTTTGACTGATGGCTGATATTGTGAGGAATCCGAGGATCACATACGGCAACACTGTTGGAAGATTAATAAAAATGTGAATTATGTATCTAAGGTTTTGTCTGCAATTATTTTTAATAATTAAGTTATATCCATAACCCTAATAATTGGACCATAACTATAAGGAATGGTAGTTCAGTACCGAATAATTCACATATAACAGGGTGTCCCGTTACAAGTGTACTAATGGGAAATTGGGGGCCATAATCTATGGAAAACACTTTTTTTTGTCCTAGGCTTAGGTGAAAAATTATCCTCATTGCTTCACATCACTTTAAAAACTCGATAAAAAAAAAGAAAACACACTAAAATTCTATAAAAAACAAATGTATGCAAAGACGATGTCGCACGAGCAACTTTTACATTATAATATAGCAATTATAGATGAAATGTAAAGTTCTTACTTTGTTTTCTGGGAGTATCTTTTCATATATATCTGTTGCATATTTTTATATTTATGCCACACACAATATTCATTTTTCAATACATAGATTTAAGTATTGAATTCTTCCAATGTTACCTTCAAAACTCTTTATTCGTTACTTATAAGTTAAATTAAATTGAGCATAATAATTTATGGCTCTGTATAATCAGTTTTTGGAATTCTGCGATACCAATACGACACTATTTATTTTCAGTTGAAATGAGAAAGTCACTGGTATCAATCAAACAATTCTTACATACTAGCTGGAAACATTGTACGGTGATTTGAAGTACAGACTTTAATGACTTACGTTTACCGGGTCAAGTTCTCATTGAACTTAGACGTAATTCTTTATAAGCTATCTGCTATTCGGAGATCTAAGAATGATAGGAAAAAAACGGATCGCAATAATTGCAGTCTAGAACTTTCGCGATAGATTGGATAAGTTTCATCATGACCGTTACGTACCTTGCTTATTCCAAAATATCTCTGCTACTAGTAGAAATTTTGATTTTTTTGAATTAATATCTGAAAGAATAATATTTTTTCAAAGTATTCCACCTATCTAGATCAATTTCTCGCCCGCCTGTAAACCACTGCAATGTGAATTTCATCGAGATATTTGAAGGTTTTGAGACATTTTCGAGAAATTCAGTAAAATTAACATTAGCCATATCTATAATTAAACATAACTGTTATATTTGGGTTAAAATTTATCTATAGTATTCATTAAATAGCATAGGATGTAGTAAGAATAACTAAATAAAAGTCAGATTCGTTTTGTTTAGCTTTTATTACATAGGTAGGTATTCATAATTTAATTAATTGTGTTTATGTTTCGGGGAGGTATGGTTGCCGGGGACATTTTATGGTGAACATCTTAGTCCTCGTGAGTAGCAAAGCACCCGCATACAATAGGATATAGGATTTCAGATAGGATTTCTTCCCTATTTGAGGTTGAATGTGAGTGTCCATGGGCTTTGGGCCCGCGGAAAAATATGGCCAAATACCCGTGGCTCAGACAACCAACTGTAGGATTTTAGCCAGTAGGTTCCGGCATCACTTAGGTATGTTGGCCCAACCCGATACTATCGGGCCGATAGTCAGGGGCGAGTTAGCCGCTCGCGTCCTATAGAGCCTAGGCTGAAACATTTGACCGAACATTTTGATACAAGAGGGGGCCAGGGTGATAAATAATTGCACCCGGGGCTAGCATTTTCGTGAAGGCTCTCCCCACGTACAAAAGGTGCTGTGGCTTCCCGTTTGCTACTCAATTACTATGTTTGGCGAACTCCGAGCTAAATGTTTTGCCAATTTTCATGATCATCGCCTGGGTTTTGGCGGTCTCTTGGTGGTTTTTTTGGTTTGGTTGGTTTGGCTGGAGGTTCAGTTGATCTTGTTGTTGGTTCCGTGGTCGGTTTTGTCGTTGTTGGTTCCGTGGTCGATTTTGTTGTTGGTTCCGTGGTCGATTTTGTTGTTGTTGGTTCCGTGGTCGGTATTGTTGTTGTTGGTTCCGTGGTCGGTTTTGTTGTTGTTGGTTCTTTGGTCGGTTTGGTTGTTGTTGGTTCCGTGGTCGGTTTTATTGTTGTTGGTTCCGTAGTCGGTTTTATTGTTGTTAGTTCCGTAGTCGGTTTCGTTGTTGTTGTTGGTTCAGTTGTTGCTGGTCCTGTTGACGTTGGTTTTGTAGGTTGTGTAGTAGTTGTAGTTGTTGATGTTGGTTTCGTTTCTTCAGAGGTTGTTGTTGTGAATCCAGTTGTGGTAGTTTCTGGTGGAACTTCCTTCTCGGGATCAGTCAGGCCCAGAATAGTTCTCGAAGTAGTTCTGTTTAGTATTACCTTCACTATGCTCAATGGCACCCAATGCCCAGGCATTCCCGCTTCTACTGGGTTGGCAATAAACATTAAAGGGTCCTTTTTTGTAGAATTTACGTGGATACACACAACCATGATCAGTATTAAGGCTCCGTTAAATATGTGTTGTCGTAGCATATCTAAAAAAGATAATATTTTTCATTGGATCTGGAAATTAATTTAAATAAAAAATTGTCAAAGTTAATTAAAAGCAATAGTGTCAACTATGTTTAAAAATGTTTAAAATATAAATTTCTTGAAGATAAATGTCAGTTGAATTTATCTTTAAACCTTTTTGAATTTATTACCTTTTTGTTATCGTAGCTTCATAGATCTCCTAAACATGAAAATGTTTCTTCAACACAATACATGATTGTTATCTTGTAACTCACTTCCGCTTTGTCTTGACAGAGGTGTCTGAAATAATTTGTTGCACTCTTAAAAGTTTCAGCTCAAGGTATAGATTTTTAGGCAGGTATTTAAAAAGATAACAATATCAAATACCTTTTAAAATTTAACAAAAAAATGTTTTTTTCAAATTAAGACGTGTTCGGTGCTTAACTAATCAAACCGGTAAGCATTTTCGTATTTAGGTTTTTTGTACTGCAACACCTACCCAGATATATGTCTAACAACAGTCCGCCTGTTTTCAAAATTTTCATCAAACATTGCTGCGTACGGTTATCGTATTAATTAATAATTGGTGAGCAAAGGGAAATTGAGTGTGACAGATTCAATCTACTGTGTTAATGAAAAATGTGATCTTTGTAGTTTAGAAAAAAATTACTGCAGCGACATTTATCGGCAATTTTATGATATTTTTTTATGGAAAGTTAGAGTTAAGCATAAATGATATCATAATGAAGTCATTTTAATTTATGGAAGTCAATTTTAATAGATCTGGTTACCACATAATTCAACGAAGTCGTAATGGCTTCATAACGGTTGTCAACATATTCTTATTAATTTTGAAATGTTGCTTGGCAACCAAACCAATAGGGGACTTTAGGGGACCACGTCCGTTGGTAAATTATGTTTTCAACTGTAAATGAATTTTTATTGAAATGTCATAAGGGCGAATTAGTAGATTAGGCCCCCAAATGTTAAAAGCTCTTCTTGTATAGCACGTTTGTGCGCATCTAATTTACCACTTACCCTCACCAAAGGCTTATACAACCAGACGGAGTAACCCATAAACAGATTAAACCAAGACAGAAAAAGAAGAAGTGGCGTCAACTTTAGGGAGCCCACTTCTATTTTTTCACTCGTGAGGCTATACAATAACACTAAGAAGTGACAAATAACATAAACAAATAAAAGCAACTAGGGTGCTTTAGCCACTACCCATTTTCTCCATCATTCCGCATTGGAGCAGCATGCATGCTCCACGTATGCTCCAGGCCTCTATGTGGGGCGATTCCCTGTGTCGTGGGTGCCATGTACACATACAAGACAAGAACACAACACACCCACACGCAACGGTGTCTTGAGCACTGCGCCACTCAGGTCGTCAGCAATAGGACATTAAAAGTTGATGTTTGGACTTTTTGAATATTTTGAAAAATGTTTGGTCCTCACAACCAAATATAATATAACCAATTTATAGCAGAATTTAAACTACACAGTCTTTTAAGAACATTTACTCTTCAAACAGTTAACTTAATTAACAACAATAGAAATATTCAGTCTTGGGTACGGTCAGTTATCGTTGCTGAAACTGAAGTCTTGGTCGCTGATCGTGAAATCGTCGGGTGTAAACACGCTATCTAAGTCCACGTAAAGCTGCTTTTGGGCGTTGAGATTGTCCACTATCTGGGCGAAGGTGGGCCTGTCGCGAGGGTCGTCAGACCAGCACTCCAGCATTAGTTTGTAGAGGCGAGGGGAGGCGCGCTCTGGCTTCGGCAGCCGCCCGCCCTCGGTCAGGAACTGTGGAACTTGCGGGTTGCTGAGCTCTGCGTAGGGGAAGCCACCTGGAACGGGAAGAAATTTGATTTAAATCTTGCGCAGTAAACATGAAGATGAAGCGTGCCTAGCCCCGCTGCTTGAGTAGATTGCAAACGATCGAAAAAATTAAGCAACGTTGGCCACAGTCAGTGGATGGGTGGCTTTCGTGCTTCTGGGCAAGTTAAGCGGTCGTTCTCGGTTGACATCGATACGATTAAACCTAGAGGAAGGCCCAATGGGCCGTTTGAAAACATCCGATACGGGTTACACTAGCTTATTTTTCCACCAATCCACGTTGGAGCAGCGAGTTGGAGTATGCTCCAGGCATCCCTCTGTTGTGGGCAAAGACCCCAGCCCAACAGTGGGCCATGCAGTTTATATCTTGTTACCTACCGCCTGTTTTTAACACCGTGAAGTAAACAAATAAGTATAGGTAAGCTATGTAGGTTTGGGGAAAAAAGATGCATCAAGCGACGTGGTCAGACGCAATTCAATCCGTTTAAAATATAATGTGCTTTAAGATGGTAAGAGGTAACGACGAGGTCGACGATATTTAGTCCTTTTAGAAAAAGTACAAGAGTCTTGAGTAATAATTTCGTTTCACACCTGATAACTTTAATAAATTTTAATGTCGATAATTTTCGGTGACAAAGGAAATTCAAGCTATAATTACATGAACGTCGTAGACGCCGGCCCTGCTCTCTAATTTACCCCCTTTAATTGAGATTCATTTGCTTACAAAAATATTACATTACATTACGACCTTCAAGCTAGAAGTAACGAACATTTTTCTTGTGTTTCCAACAAAATTTATACTTTTATACCTGCTTTAACATTTGCTATCAAATTGACATCATATTGTCAGTAACCCATTAATGACCCACTACAGGGTCGGGTCTCCTCTCACAATGAGAGGGATGTAGGCCTTAGTCCACCACGCTAGCCTACTGCGGATTGGTGGACTTCACATACCTTTGAGAACATTTTTTTGTGAACTCTCAGGTATGCAGGTTTCCTCACGATGTTTTCCTTCACCGTAACAGCAGGTGACATTTAATTTATAAAGCTCACATAACTTTTTTGCAAAGTCATTGGTGCGTGCCACTATAATACTACCTATAATCTTGTCTCATAGAAAAAGAAAGTCAATGTCGTAATTGTCCGAATCTAGGTACTGTAAGTAGTTCTAGCGGCCGTTAGGTACCCTCAAATTTATTGCGTGAGAGTGATAGAATTAGCTAATATGCATGCGCTCAGCTCAGCAGAATCCAAGGTAGCTACGCCACACATATAGCCTTCCCTACTTCCCATTTTTCTGGTTTACCTAAAGTAGCTATCTCCCAGAGCAGTACCGCGAAGGCCCAAACATCGCTGGCGTTGCAGTACTGGGAGTGGAAGATGGCCTCCGGGGCCAGCCACCGCAGCGGCACCGGCCTGGCCCGCGTGTGAACGTACTCCCCGGACCTGGAGAGGCCAAAGTCCGCCACCTTGAGGACCCCCGCCGCGTCTACCAGGATGTTCCTGGCTGCAAGGTCCCTGGAATTCAGACAAATTCATCGTCAAATAATGATAAAATAATGTTCATTAAAATTGGGGGACAACTCACACAGTTTGGCTGCAACTTTTTGGCTGCAATTTTTCGAAGAAATCTAAATCTTTTCAATCTAACACAACAATATCTGCACTGCAGCTACAATGAGTTACATTTTTGTTCCTTTTACACCGATTTACAGTGTCGGTATATATTTCTTTGTCTCAATAGGTATATAATATAATATCGAAATATAGAAATATATATAATATAGAAAACAATAGTGCTGCAGGTATAGGGAATACAACCTACAAATGGGAATAGGATAGCAAGTTATATGTGGGTGTTTATAGGCTCCTATGTTTTGGAGGGAAATATGTATCTACGATATAAGCTAAAATATATGCGTAGCTAACCACTCTAGGTAGGTAATAATGGTAATAACGCTAATGAAATATACGTTATCATTCTCTTTTAACTTATATTCATAAAATAATTGACTTGTACTTATTCACGTTTCTACAATGGCAGAATAAATAAATAATTTGTTCAGGGTTAACCCACTTGATGTTTATGATCTAGCCTTAGGAGAATTCTAACACTGTTTGGATAACGTTAACAATTATTTTTGGACAATTTATTAAAATTTACTTAACGTTTCTGCCAAAATGTCTGTTACAAACACTAAATTAATTGTTTCAAATCACATTATCCCTTCAAACTGTATAAAGTGTTTGGGTAATGAGAAATAATCTGCCTGTCATTTAAAAATGCACCCTAGCACCTAGGGATAAGCATCATATCTCTTTACCGAGTTTTTAATATCAGTATGGATTTTAACCTCGATTTCCGTTGCTCAGCAACGGTCGCCAGGCGCTTGTTATCAGTGTATTCGCAAGTTTTATGTGTTTTTAGCAGCGGCCGTCAGGTCGTTGTATCAATATTATATAAAACATAAGGCTCATGTATTTTTGTAGTTAAAAATAGAAAAGTTTACGATCCATATTCTTTTGTGAGGTTCTTTTCAGCTAGCGCCTGTTTTACTGAAATAGCAAATAATTGTTAACTATGAATTTGATGCTTAGGGTACTACACGGGCCCTACGTTCAACCTTATATTTGTTCAGCTCTACCTGGATATCTTTCTTTTTGAATGATTTTTATTTCTCCCCAAACCGAATTCTAAAATCCTCGTTAGTGAAATCGCGAACACAAGCTATGTAGACTAATTCCAAATAATGGTTACCTAATGAATGACAATATTTTTCCAACTAAAAAACTCATATAAACTCATAAGAATTCTGAAGAGCCTGCTTGTACGTAAGTTATTTAATTATTTCATAAGAGTTCTCCATGTACATAAGTTGTTCTGGAGGTCGAGATAAAAATAAAATCAGGCCGAGCTAGCGGCCCCCGGGACGCGTGGATTCGGGGATACTCTTGCAGAAGCCCCGGTATGACCGCCAATTGGTTACTTAATATTACTTTAGTGGGTGACTGACAGGCTAGCGGACCCGTTTAATGCGATCGATATCATAGCGCCTGGGCCAAAATATTAGACAACTCAGCTAACAATTATTTTTCTAAGACAAACCTTAAGCCTACCTTAAGCATTTCTTTATCAATCATCTGTTTTGAAATATTAACAAAGTAGACTTTATATTTATTTATAAATTATATTTTTCTTTCATAACAATAATTTTGTGGCCGCAAAAAGTAGAGCAGTAGGCAGGTAGATAGGGGAGTCAGATAATACCAAATAGACTATCCACCAAAGTTGCGAAAGAAAGATTTGGTAAATGTAAAAAGTAAAGTGAAGTCTTAGCAAATTTTGAGGCTGATTGTTATTTTCCATGAGCTTGATTTTGAAGATTGATTCAGCTGTTATTGCCTACATATCGAACAGTCATCAAAATTCTATGATGTACCTACTAGACTTTGCCCGCGGGTCCGCCCGCGTGGGTATTTAAACTTGGTCTAGAGATGGTAAAATTCTATATGATAATCCAGATTTTTTACATTATATAGGTACTAAATTTTAAGTTTAAAACATAATCATTACAACAGAAAATATTCAAATGTCTTCATGCCGAAATACCTTTTTTATACCGTGGATAAACGGCGGAAATTCGACAGTGAGCAATGTTGTTACGGGGCGTAGAAATATTTACCGAAGGAAATTCTGATGTGGGTTGAGATCCAGCTGTTACGCGGAAAATCCCGGGGATTTCTACGAAGCCGCCCGACAGGGTTGTTCCCGGGCCCGACGGCTCCCGGGGTTCGGTGTAATTATATCTGTCTGGGGCCCCTTATAGGTATTAGAGAGCACATAAGTAGGTAAGTCTAGTTGTAGGCGGGACTGATTTGTTTACGCGATAAACTTAGAAGTACTTATTTAACGATTTAAATCATGTTTATCATCCACCACTGCTATTTTAGTATCAAAAACTTCAAATAAAATATTAATATTATACCTACTCTGGTATTAAAAATTGTTAAATCAGGAATAAGGAGTTGGTGCAATGACTTTATTTCGTTTCTTTATGTAAGGATAATTTCGTTTTGTTTATATATATTATTATTGTCGAGTTTATGGTCACAAACAAGCATGACTCATCATAGTCATGCTTGTTTGTCATGTTCATGTCAGTTCATGTCGAACGTCGAACTCTGCCCGAGGACTAGAGTTGAAGGGTGACAGCCATGACAGCATATAGTTTTAAATCAGTATCTAAAGGAGTAAGACCGCGCTTTAGACGCGATTTCGCCGCCGCTGTAGACCTTATCATCGACATAAATCCCGATGACTAAGATAGAGGACATGTACCTAATGTGCTGCATATTAGACATTTCCCTTGAGGACTATCTTGGAATATTTTGATTCCACCATAAGCCCCGAGGACTAAGACGAGATTCATGTAGCAGGCAGAATCTTAAGACATTCTCCTTGAGGACTAATTAGGAACATTTGGTCCCAAGGATTAATAATAATTTTGACGCGCCGCGTTGCTTCTAACATCACATGAAAATCTATTTATTTCTAAGGACTGAGTAATGTTGCGGTCATATGGAAATCTATTCATTTCCAACGACTAAGTAATATTGTGAGTTCAGACTACTGAGTGATAGTTGTGATAGCCCAGTGGCTTAGAATTCGACCTCGAATCGAGGGGTCCTGGTTCGAATCAAAGTGGCACGCACAAAAAATTGAATATTACCTGCTGTTACGGTGAAGGAAAACCTGCATGCCTGAGAGTTCACAAAAAAAAAGTTCTCAAAGGCATGTGAAGTCCACCAACCCGCACTAGGCCAGCGTGGTGGACGGCGGCCTACATCCTTCTCATTGTGAGAGGAGACCCGACCCTGTAGTGGGACCCCGACCTTGTAACCATTAAAGGGTTACAAGGGTGACAAGTAATATTGCTGCGAACGGCACAGTATCCTCACCTGTGCGTGATGCCTCTCTCCTCGAGATGGCGCATGCCGCGCGCGACCTGCAGCGCGTAGTCACGCATGGTGCCGCTGTGCAGCTGCAGCGCCGGCTCCGCCACGTAGTGCGGCGCGCACTGCGCCTCCGCCACGTACAGCTTCGACTCCGAGCCCAGCGTCGGGTCCGAGTCGCTTAGGTTCGTGTATTCCGCTGAAGAGAGGCGTCAGCGTTAAACCGATTCGACATTGACCACCAGGGATAGGTTATAAATAAATAAGGCTATAGTACACACTCGTAAAGTTCTCAAAGTTCTCAAAGGCATGTGAAGTCCACCAACCCGCACTAGGCCAGCGTGGTGGACTAAGGCCTACATCCCTCTCATTGTGAGAGGAGACCCGACCCTGTAGTGGGTCATTAAAGGGTTACTGACTGACACACTCGTAGCCTAAGATTATTATGTGTCGTGGATGGTAGGACACACACGAGACTAGAACACAACACACCCAGTGGAGTTTTATAATCACGATATACTTTAATAGAATTATTTAGCAAAATCTAAATTACTGTTATATAGAATTACTTACTCCCTGCGTGGGCGGCAGGCTACCATCCGAGCTCAGTTTCTCTTGCCATGTTGATGTTATATAACTTTGGTTAGAGCAAATTGGTAGGCGCTTCTAATATTTTAGCTTAACATAATAAGATATTTTACGAGGTTGAACATGACAAACATATTATTTGGGCCTCAGAAACTCAAAATATATTCTAATTTGTGATTTTTGCTGAAAAATTATTCATTCCTGTGTAATCGTAAGGGTCGCTGTCAGAAACTTTGCCCCGCTTTTACTAAATAAATATTTTTGTTGCCTTAATGAGGAATTCTTTTTGTAATTTTATTCTTGTGGCATTGGTTAATTTAATTTACGTAAAATAATACTCACTATCAGCTTCTGAAGGTCGTCCTACTCCGCTGTCCGATCTATTTTTCTGTACTTCCAAATTTCTCTTTCCTCTGGCAGCTCTAAGAAGACAGAGTAGGTCTCCCCTTGGAGCGTGTTCTAGGAGGGCTATGATTGGGGTCCTTTGGGTGCAGCAAGCCACAAGTCGGATCACATGTTTGTGGTACCCGACGTGCTTTAACATGGCAATCTCTCGAAGGAAGTCTTGGATTTCTTCTTCAGTTGCGTGATCTGTGGTAAAAGCTAGTACTTTTTTACTGGTAACAGGCACTTTATTCATTTAAAACTATCCTAATCCTAATCAAGGTTATAAACGTCGTACCAAATTTTATAAATACAATATCCGATCTCACGCAGATCGGATATTGTATTTATAGTTTAAATTAGTAGATGTCAATCCTCACAAACTTTTACATTCAACACATTAGCAGGATAATACTTGTTTTGCATGAAAGTCTTAGAAATATCAATTCATCTACGAAATACTTAGAATTTTAATAGAGAATATATATTATAAATCGAGTAGGTATGTACATACATGAACCAGTGTCGTAAGCAGCATTAAACACACAGTAAAACATCTCGAGTCGTCCAACAAGAGGACTAACTCGGAACACCTTTCATTTCCTAGATCATCTTTATGTAATGGTTAATTGTGTGCGGATTTCATTACGCCTGTCGGCAGCTGTCGTGCTCTCTGAATTATAAACGTATATAATTACTTAATTGAATTTGAAACAGAGTATGTTTTCCGGGTTCATTTAAAAGTCAAAATGTTCACGGTTTCGCAGTCCTTTGAGATGCTGTCTGTTGTGTTAATTGCGTTAGTGTTTCATGTCTGGTTGTTAAAAGGTTTAATTTTTCTAATTTTTATAGTTGTAGGTTGGTGTAATGGAGCTTCGTACATTAGGTAGGAAACGAGCATGCGGCCAAATTATCAAGTAGATGCACAGAAAGCATAATATGAATCATATGCAATTTTGTGCAAATACTAACGGCCGCACTCAGAGACGTTATTTAAAGTAATGTTCATTAACAAACAAATAAAATTAATCGTCTTTATTCGTATTGATATAAGTGTCATCGTTATTTTCATAATGAACCATTAACGTTAATGAATGTCTCTGAGTACGGCGGTTAGACGCCTTCAATTTAGCGCTTTTGTCTACGGTCTCAGACAGCCTGTGACCCGTTAAATGTTAGTCCGTGTTTATGTTCTATTTTTCCTACAGGCAAAAAGGGTTATCCACTGGTAGCCCCTTGTAAAAGATCTTCAGGTGATTTTTAGTGTTAGAAAAGGGACTTATAAGAAGTGTATATTTATTTACCGGTAAGCATTTTGGCTGCTACAGTGATCTCTCCCCCGGGTGTGTCGAGATGGGCGATGTGGACCCGCCCAAACGCACCGCTACCGATAAGTGCACCCAGGTGCACCCGGGCGTGGCTCACCTCCCACTCGTCTCCAACACCTTCAGGCTTCACATCAGTCTGTATAAATAATAATAACGCCTCACACTCACAGTCTCACAAAGATACAGGACCTACTACTCAGTACTAGTACTACGAATAGATACCTCTCTAGGGAATTACTATGGATAGCGGTGAACCCTACTTACACACTCTAGTTATGCATTAAACGAAGCATAATATTAAAAGAGCCTTATAATAACCCTACCATTAAATTCCTGAAAAAACGAGTTCTATCAACTAAGGCGCCGCTAATCCGGTACAATTAACGGATCAGCTTACATACAGATTAAAGATGATTTACTAAATACTCATGGATTAATTAACGATAGTAATTAATTGAACAAAGCCCGTATTAATTGTTTGGGTTACTATTCTGATGAAACTAGAAATAGCAATATATCAAAATACCTAATCGCTAATATTTTCTATCAGGCGCTTGAAAATCTCATTAAGATCTGTCGAGCTAACCATAAACTTTACCGAGTTTCTTTTACCCCCTGGTGCATTTCTCCTCCAGAATTTATTTATTGTTGTTAGATCTAGACCACATGCTTAGTCCTACCTGAGCTTAGCATAATATATATACTTACTGTTACGATACTGACCTCAAATTCTCTGTGCACATACAAGGGACTCTCCTCCATCTGACCACGTGGAGGAACATCACCGTTTCTGTAACAAACAAGAATTTTTTTATTGTAATGAAGCCATTTCAAAATCATCATTTTTGAACAATTCGGATCATACAAAAAATGTCAAATTCAGTGTGCGACATAACAATAAAAAAAGCGTTATTAATATTTGATAATTTTTGATATTTGATAAGATTTAATAAAATATAATGATTAATAATAAAAAGTATATTTTTTTTGCAAAAGGGGATCCCGTTAACCGTTAGGTTATGGCGCTGATCTTCGAGGTGACAGAGCCGGGTGACCCCATGCTCTATAGTGAACTGACAGCTGACGCTGCACTGCGTTACATACCCCTGACGGAGTCTCAACTGAATGAATGCCAACTTAAACCAGCTTGGCAACTGGCTTACCTCGAAGCCGCTGACCCCCGGAGTATAACGCGTGAGATTTTGTATATATGCAGCCGATTTAAAAAACTTTGATAGCGTGGTTCAGGCCGCGGCTTCGGATTGGTCGGATTAAAGGTGGGGCTATTTTGCATAGTTGCTTTGCGTCACACGTACCTACAGTCCTCAAAGTTATTAAAGGATTTAAATTCTTTATTATTTTGTCATTCACAGCGAATGATAACAGGAGGGGTAAAAACCGGTCGAATATAGGAATGTGAGACGCTTGAGACATAAGAATCATAAAAAATAAATGCTATTATAAAAATTGGCAAATAAATTAGTATTATTTGTATGGATTGTTTTGAAACAACGGTTTTGTATTTTGTCCTTGAGATCGATGTTTGTGATAATTATTATGCAGTAGTGATTACTTTGTATTGCTTAAAGTTCTTGTGTAATTAAATTTTGTTATATAATATGTATAGGATGTAGGCCTTAGTCCATCAAACTGGCCTAATGATAGTTGGTGGACTTCACATGCCCTTGAGATCATTTTTTTTGTAAACTCTCAGGCATGCAGGTTTCCTTCTTTTATAAAGCGCACATAACTTTTTAAAGGAAGTTATTGGTGCGAGTCACTGGGACTCGATCCCGGACTCCTTGAGTAAAAGGCCGAATTCTTAGCCACTGGGCTATTAGCGCTTATGATATAGGTATGGGTATGTAAAACTTACAACATTCTGACAAGGCATTCCATACCGAAACAAATTATAATGGCTTGATTAAAAAATTCTCATCGTGCCGTATTAGTGTTGCCACATTGAGCACAAATATCTAACTTTAGTGAAGTGCGTTTTTAATTTTTATCTATATCGATATTTTTTATTAAAAAGCTGCAAAGGTTAACATTTAAAGTCTAGAGTTCAGTCATGCACATTTTGTGTGCGTAAAAAAATAAATAATTATAATTAATTAATAATAATAATACAAAATTGATTAATTATTTATCATTGAAATAAATATTTTATCACGATATCGCATCACTAGATAAACAAATTGAATTGAATAGTAAATTTTTTTTCGTTTAATTAGAACTGATCCAGTACTTATTTGATCAGATAAAAACATGTTTAGATACCTACGTAGGTACATTACATTTTACGATACTATTTAAGGACATACATTTTTGCGTATTTTATTAACTTCCTTACCACCTTTCAAGTAGAATTTAAGGTATAAGGTATAAATGTATAAGTGCTTAATGGATGCCACGATAAACAAGCATTACTCAATATAATGGACCCGCCTCCAACACTACATGTCATAGGTCATAGCTTGTGGCCGACGTCATATGACGTAACAGTTCCGTAACATTGCATGTCAACAATCTATCTATCAATATAATAAAATCGTTAAAATGAAAGCTTTTTTACTGCATCATGAGAAAACGACCAAATAAATGTAAATTCGGCATAATAATATTGATAGTTTGTCTTTAATCGATCCATCCAACTGCACTGTCGTGACTCCTCTCAATGAGAAGGATGTAGGTCTTGTCTTGATAGCCCTGAAAATCATATACCTACCTACTACCTATTATCCTGATACTACCTAGAACTTAAGTCACTAAGACAACAATATTGTATTTAAATTCGTTGCACTAAGAGTGCTGTTTTCGTAAAATCTTGGAGTATTAGATTAACCGTGTTAAACTATTTTAAGCCTTATCTTTATCTACATAAAGATGTAAGCATCCTTATCAAGTTTTAAGATCAGTAGGTTCAGTTTAGTAACTTTCAAATCATCAATAATATACCGTCCAGTCTCCTTTGAATTTATAATTATAGATGTGAAATGTTAAGGCGTAAATTAAATTTCGTATACAGGGCTACTCAAAAACACCGTTTAGTTATCTATCGAGGACAGATTGTTACGTTTCAGACTTCAAGAGATTTTTTTGAGTTGTAGGTGTCATGCACACACTACCATACTAAAGAATAGAAAACAGAACTCTTTTTTATCTACTCTGCTGGGACTTGAAGCCAGGATCCTCCGCATAGACATGAAAAATGCTTTGAAAGCCTAAGAAAGATTAAAGTAACAGGTACCTACTGAACCAATGGATTAATCGCCTACTTATCGCGATAAACATTACCATAGTATAATCAATCACTCAGTGATGTAACTCATACGGAGGTGTGAAATATAGCTGATTTTAATATAAATGAAAGGTAGCGCCACCTTAATTAATCATTAATCATGTTAGTCAAGCGGAAACATGACCATTTAACCCATTAGTTAGAGTGTTGTCGCCAGAGGGCTGATCCCCAGGAGACGGTCGAAGGACTTCGGCGAAGAGCCAAAAGCCGTGCTCTGCGGCGCTGGCGTGAGCGATTGCTAGAGCCTCGAGGCATACGCCAGCGCCTGGTCAGCGCAATTCTGCCTAGTTTCCGGGCCTGGCTGAAAAGCGAGGGTCGCGTCACCTATCGCCTGACTCAGATACTCACCGGACATGGCTGTTTCGGTGAGTATCTGAACAGGATAGGGAGGGAAGGAACGGCGCGGTGCCATCACTGCGGGCACGATGAGGATTCGGCTCAGCATACCCTCGAGTATTGCCCTGCGTGGGAAGCACAGCGCCGGACCCTTGTCCGGAAAATCGGAAGTGACCTTTCCCCGGCGGCCGTCATTACGGCCATGATCCGAAGCGGGGAGGCGTGGAAGCAGGTTCTTGCCTTCTGCGAAGCAGTAATGCTAGCCAAGGAGGAGGCAGAACGAGCGAGGGAGCGAGCTGACCCCGCTCGGAGAAGACGCCGTCGGGCATTGCGTAACAACGCTACCCGGCGCATACTCCCCTGAAATAAGGGGCTTTCGGGGTTGCGGGCGGCAAGAGTGGGAGCTCGAACCGTCCAGCTAGTGACCCCGGGAAGGACGGCGATGTGTGTGGCTGCACATCGTCGTACACATCGGTGGATGTAGGGGAGACGATACGAAGTCTCCCCCGGGATGAGTCCTTCAAGGACGCCACGCAAGGGGGCACCGGTGCGTTCCACTGGAGATCCCGGAGCCCCCCACATGCGCAGAGGCAGGCCACCGAGGGGGTTTTAGTGGGTAAGAATCCCACATAACCCGGAGTCGCTCCCACGGCTCTCGGGTACCTATGAAGGTTTCCCCCCCATCACAAAAAAAAAAAAAAAAAAAGTTAGAGTGTTGTAAAGTTGTACATTGATTTTACAAGGTGTTATTTCGTTTGACCAATGTTCGCTCAGTGGCAAAGAATTCGGCCTTTTACTCGAGGGGTACAGGTTTGAATCATGTAAGATACATAATAGAAAAGGTGAAGTAACAACTGCTGTAACTGTGAAGGAAAACATCTCGTGGAAACCGGCCTGTCTGAAAATCGTCACAGTTTCTTAAAGGCATGTGAAGTCCATCAATCCGTTTATGGCTCAGATCTACATCTTTCACACTGTGAGAAGAGAACCGACCCGATTTCGTAAATTTTTGCCCGAGTTTCCAGTGGTCAATTAAGCTAAAATTGTTGCATTCCACCAGGTGGACTGATGACCTGAAGAAGACAGGTGACATCCCGTACATTCAAATCACCCAGAATTGAGCGGAGCGGCGTCGAAAGGCCCATGTTTCGTAGTGGATTACAAAGGGGTGAAATTTTCGGGGGAAGGGTAAAATTTTAGCGGATTTGACGGATTTCATTTCTTCTGAAGTAGATACAAAATCCGTTAAAATTTCTGCCACGTTAATGTTGATAGACTCGTACAAGTGAAGTCGCAGCAATGGCTTCTGATATACATAGATAAGAATCTTTCCGTCTGTCCTTTAAAGCCTAAATGTTTAGTCTTGGGACCTTTGAAATAAGTGGTTCTATTTTTTGACGGGGACCTCGGTTAAAAATAGCCTCCGCTAGGACCTGTCGACATCGTCCGATAAAACCTTCTATTTATTCATTTAATTCTAGGGTTCCACACTCAAAGGGTGTAAGCCGAAAACCCTTTTTGATATTTTAAAAAGTTTCTTAGAATTTTTATTGTATAGAAGTTGTATGTGTAATTAGTGGTCTTTGCAGAGCACCTTTTATGAGAATTCTGCTCATTCTTGGCCAGTTTGACGTACTACGTCCGCCTTTGCCGTCCTACGTTGCTGTAATCCCACGCTTTTTTTAATCAAATTCGTTAAGGGCATTATTTCCTTCATCGTCGCACTAACCCACATCGCACAAGGAGAGGTGAGTCATGAGTCAGGCAGACGCACAGCGCCATGTGTGGACTTGGAGGTAGTTGCAGTTATCTAGATCGCCTCTCACTTGCCCTTTGACTTAGTTTGCTACGCGTCGCGTTTGAGGTCGGTCCAAGAGACAAGTTTATACGTGTATCAAAAGTGCTTCATTTTCTTATTCTGCAAGCACGACAAAGATAAAATCGTACATCCGTATATCACACGTACATCCACTCACATTAGGTACTCGCCATGAATCAAGCTAGACTCCGTTTCACGAATCGAACTCCCAAGAAACACAACACTCGCAGCTCATTGGTTAATGCGCCCGGCTAAAGATAAGTGAATGGCTAAAAGATGCTGTCGCTAATGAAGGTCACGCCCATTAACCAATGGGCGTGCACAGATAATTTTCTTTGGGAGCTTGGCTTGTTTCATGGAAATGGACTCTAGTTTGTGTGTATCAATTGGAGAACTCCAATTGGTTCTCCAAAATTCGCTTCAATTTACAAACATACTACTCGCTTCGGTGCTACTCGTTGCCATAAGTCCACGCTTTGCTTCTTTTTCTTGCAATTCATTACTACAAACGGGGAAAAATCGGCGATTGAGCGAAAGAAACGAAGGGGTGAAACTTGATTTAACCTCCTGGGATGACTATTGTGGGTTTACCACATATTATCTATATCACGATATAACTGTTTCGCCTGTGCCATGTACTATACCACAAACACCAGTGTAAGTAAACGTGAACGCACAAATTAGAGGCATCACGTCCATACTGAGATACCGGTTTAAATGTAAAGCTTATAAAGTATTCAACCCGTTGGTGGTCTTCACATGCCTTTGAGTTTTTTTTGTGAACTCTCAGGCATAGAGGTCCCCTCACGATGTTTTCCTTCACCGTTATAGCAGGTGATATAATATATATAATTCTATCTTCGGATATCTCAATACAGAACCCTGTGTTTAAATTTTGTTGTGTTGGTTGTTCGGACGGTTATTTAACCGTCAGCCAGTTAGGACATGGCCAAATTCCAATGCATCCTAAAAGTAAAACAGCAGATAGTCTGATAGATACGCAAGTAGTAGTATATTACAAGTAAAGAATGATGTAAGTAACACAATACACTTAACCATTATAAAGTTATTACGCGGCCATTGTTGCGAATATCGCATATGAGAATATCCACCGTTGGGCAATGGGCAATGGCTGCAACACCATGCCTAATGGGGCACATTATGCATGCAATCCTTTAAGTGCACGTTACATAGATTTTGTGCGAAACGAAGATTTATCTATTCATGTAAAAGCAACTTTTTATAAGCTTGTGTACATTCTTAAGACTTACGTGTATTACTCGCAGCACCAGTGACTGTTTAGTTATCTATGTCCTGTTCAAAGTATGTGTTCTGTAAACGTCTGTATAAAATTAAATGCGCTGCGGTGAAGGAAAACATCGTGAGAGAATCTGCATCCTTCAGAGTTCTCCATAATGTTCTCGAAGGCACGTGGAGTCCATCAGTCCCCCACTAGGTCAGCGTGGTAGACTATGGCGTACATTCCTTATCATTGTGCGAGGAGACCCGACCCTGAAGTGATTAACGGGTTATAGACTCGCTAAGGTAGCTGCTTGATGAAAATTCGGTTCGGGTTGTGTACCCGAGTTAAACGTGGAAAGTTTATGTGATCAAATTGCTTTTGGTGTTAAAGCAAAAACAAAAGAAATTTAAGTGAATATATCATATAAAGTGTCAGCATCAAAAGCTCTTTATAAGCTAAAGGATTTGTAGTTCTATATTAACCTTATCTACAAACTATAAACCTGTATGTAACGATCAATTTTTGCTGGATTAACACGGTAACAATTTGAAACTTTGAGTGACATCTTCACAATGTGCTAGGCAGTTACAGTTCATATAGTGATGTAGATAGGTGGCGATTTGCACACATCGGAAACGGATTGAATACTAATCAGTGTCTTACCGTAGAACATAAGACGCCTAAACCATTGGCAAACAGCGAATAACTCGCCCCCGTAAAAGGAGAAGCGCCTAATACGTACATTTGTATGTCACGGTGTGTCGCTAATAAAAATATTTCGTAAAACAGTTAAACGCACCGAAAACGTAGGACTGACCGAAACACGCAACGGCCACGCAACTGTGGGTGATATTGGCGCCACGTGGAGCTTGTACAAAAATAGGACAGGTGGAATTGTAACACTTGTCACCCCGCAAAATGCTAGTGCGCTGGAACTTTATCGCTTTAACGCATTTTATAAGGGAATCAAAAACAATGAATAGTGCTGGCACCAAAATATTTCAGATCGTTGATACAAATTGATTGATATTACCCATACAATGTATAAAATTGGCAGCTGGTCACCAGATATTGTCATCGAAACGGCAGCCAGGCGCATTAGCAATTTTCGAACGTTATATTATAAAGGTCTGATTAAGAAAGTAATTATGTTACCACTGGCACTAGACTTCTCTTTGTGAATGCTATGAATACAATCATAGGCCGAGAACAGAAAAATAAATAAATATATGCTCTGCTGTAAATGGAACCCAGGTTCATTCAAACGCATTACTGGTGTGTACAACTGCATCACAAAGTTTCCCAAATCGTGAAAAAGGCATATTTATTTCAAAGTGTTAAATTTAACGGTACAGTCCCAATGAAAATGCAAGTATGGTCACAGTACAATTGCAAAACAAAACGATGGTGATTATAGACAAAACGTTATTTTCTCAAGCCTACCTCGTGTTTAGTTGGTTGTTTAACTTTATTAAGGTCAAAATACCTGTCTACAAGTAGGTGGTAAGACATATGGTACGTGTTGAGTGGGTTTAACGCAACAAATCAGTAGTTTCGTTTGATATAGAAATAAAGAAGGAGCATGCAAGCTTCGGAGGGCATGTCTATCCGTCGGTTGTTGTCGAAAAAATAACAGTCGTTAAAATTGTCGTAAGCCTCATCCGACACAAGTACCTCAATGGGGAAACCATTGAGGTAATACGAACATGGTTTCTCCGATGAGGTACTACGTACATCATAACCCATAGTGTTCTATTATCTTGTACATATACGTAAAATGGGACGAAGCTTATAAATGTGTGTGTTTAAATAACCAATTGACCTATTTGACAAGTCGTTCGACGATTAAATTGGTCGCTAGCAACAATTTTCTCGCACGACGATGTCGTTGCATATATTTGTCGCATGTCTGTGCGTTGTGTCAGTTAGGAAAGCTCCAAACAAAGAGCTCTTTGCATTTTGACGCATTTGTTGGTCGGTCGGACGACAGAAGTTGTCGTATTGCGACAGCCAATCAGATCAAGGCCTAATGGAATCTCTGACATATTATTTTATGAAGGTATTATGATGAAAGTGAACCATAACCCGTGTTTACTAACATTGTATGAATAATACTAAGATTTAAAGCTTAGATTACACAAGTAAGTGATACCAGTCTCCGTGAGAGGCATTAATGTTATGTTGTGCAAACCATATTGATTTGTTTGTTACCTAACCCTATACAACCATTAAATCTAAATGTACTTGTAGCTATAAAATTTACTATGGCTGCAAAGTTTTATACTCATCTGCTGGACACGGTCTCATCTAAGACATGATGCTTCAGTGGATACTGCACCCCTTATAACAACAGATAAATAATCTTTATTTCTTTAATAAATACAACATCGCAATATTATTATGACTGTGTGAAGTAAATTAAGTAAAAAAAAGTTCGCCTCACATTTATATACCTACTCGTACCTACTACAATTAAACTTAGATTATAATCTATGTATATCTACACAATATTATAAAGAGGAAACATTTGTATTTTTGTATGTTTGTCTACACAATATTATAAAGAGGAAACATTTGTATTTTTGTATGTTTGTCTACACAATATTATAAAGAGGAAACATTTGTATTTTTGTATGTTTGTAACGAATAAACTAAAAAACTACTGGGCCGATTTCAAAAAATCTTTCACCATTAGAAAGCTACATTCAGCCTGAGTAACATAGGCTATATGAAAAAAATGAAAATCCAAGATGGCCGCCGCCACAAAATGGTGTATTACATATTTATTCCGCAACTACCTCAATATGGGTATCAAATGAAAGGGTTTGATTAGAAGAATAGAGCTCACTATAAAAAAATTAAAATCCAAGATGGCCGCCGCCACATTTTTTTCCGCACCTACCTTAATATGGGTTTAAGCAAATATTTTTCGTTGTAACTAACGTGTTAAAGTTGTTTGGTTTTCGCGATGGACTTGGTGGTGGAAAGTTGACTGTGTTTCAAAAAAGCTTTTGATATTAGTCAAATTAATTGGCAGAGCTAAGCCTGCCGGGTCAGCTAGTAGGTAATAAAAATAAATCGCTGATCGTTACGCTCGCTAAAACTCGAGAACGGCTGGACCGATTTGGCAAATTTTAGTTTTGTTTGTTTGTATAAGTCCAAGAAAGGTTTATATGAGGTAATCTGAAAATAATGCGATTATAATAGTAGAATTTTCTATATTTGGCAGAACGAAGTGTTCACAGCTAGTTGTCAAATAAACTTCTTATTAAAATTATTATTATCCTTCATCGATCAGCGGTGATCTACGAATTCGCCTCCCACTCCAGGGATCCGGGTTCAAATTCCAATGGCGCGCACCAATCATAATGACTTTCTTAAAAGATATAGATTAAAAATATTTTTCCTTGCTCTAACGGTGAGAGAAAACATCGTGAGGAAACCTGCCTTGTGAAGTTCACCAACCCGTATTAGGCCATCGGACTAAGCCTACATCCTTCTTATTGTGAAAGGAGACCAGATACTGCAGTGAGCCACTGATAGTCAAGGATCCTTCATCATGCTAATTACACAATGACTGTCTCAATATTTCTTAATATTTTTATTATAGTCCATGCCCCAGTTCTTGAATTTTGATGCGTGCTGCATGCAACACCGGATGCCAATACTCGATGCGTCAGTGTTTTCGTTGCACCGAGCGATTTGACAGATCGATAAGGAACTTTACGAGTATGTAGCGAATGTAAAGTATAAACTAAGGACCCGACTACAACTTATTTTCACTAAGAGACACCTAGGTAGTTTATTTCTATAGTTACTTTATTGTCACTATCCAATCAAACCGCGACCTGCGTGGCGCCTTGGTTAAGACGTTGGTGTAACGCACATAGGGCCCTGGATTCGATTCCCAGCGGAACAGAGATTTCATTGACGAGTTTCAGTTGTGAATTTATATTAGGTTAAATTCAACGGCCAACCTTCCACCATATTTTTTCTGTTTTTAGTCTAGGTGTGTGTGTTCTTGTCTTGTGTGTGTCCACATCCACGACATAGCAAATCCTAGTGTGGGGCTATGAGTGCGTGAATAATACTTATCAAACGTTAATTAAAGTAATAAGTTTTGGCCGTCTAATCGAGCAGTATGTACACAAAATTCACCAGTAGGTCCCGACCTAAGTAAAGCGGGTTGCTTCTCACGCTTGTTCAACGTTTAACGACAACGTGCTCCGAATGTGTATTCGACATTCACTTATCGACAATATTCGACGGTGACGCAATCACTTTCTACGGAAAATGCCGCAATGTTGCCGATCCCGGGGCCTTTGTCCAACTGTTTATGGTAATTGAGGCGATATATATGTACGATTTTGGACCAAAAATGGCGAGTGAAATTGACCACATACAACTGAAGTTTCCTTATCATAATATCGAGGATGCCCTAAGATCATCCCTTCTGTCAAAGGTCTCCCTAGGATATAGGTGTACTATATCGTGGATGCGATGGACACACACAAGACAAGTACACAACAAAAACTCAGTAAACTAAAACTTTAATCGCTGTTACAGTACCTATGATAATGGTTTACGTAAAGTGTTAGTCAAAAGTGATTACTTGCACTTTCAGTCTTTTGTGCTGCCAATGTTATCTATCCCGAGGCGAACAAACGAATAGTAAACTTACAAAGTTAACAAAAGACAATGTCTACACTAAAATAAAAGCTTTGCGGTAAGACGATAATCTCTTAACAGGATATTGCTTTCGGCACTTTCTATAGGAAAGGAAATATTATATTAGGACATTGTTCCTTATTTGGAAAGTTTAAGTTCGCAGTGGACTGCGAATGACTGAAAGGAAGGACGGTGACGAATAACGGTTCCAACTATTTTGATACACAACCCTAAAGCTAGAGCTTAATGGAAGTCTTACAAATAGGAATAAATGCTTTTAGTTTAATAATACCTACAGAGAAAGGCCCCAGTGATTGTTACAAATATATATCTAGGACCCAAGAGAATATTTAGTTTGTCTGTAGATACATACCTACGTAGAAACGGCTCAAGGATCTATTAGAGTATTCTTACTTTACTGATTGAATCGTATCACAATACAACGAATCTCAGAGTGAATGTCCTCCAAGTGCCTTCTAAGCGGTGATTGAAGTGAAGTTGACTTAGAATAAGCGGTGATATCCCAGTGGCTTAGAATTCGATCTCAACCGAATCGAATCCCGGGTTCGGGTCCGGGTTCGAATCCCAGTGGCACTGACAATAATAATAAAACGTTTTAACTGCATATTAAACAATAAAGAAATACAATAAAGAAAGATATACAATATTATATCTCTTCACAACTAAGTAAGTTAGTGTGTGTAATGGTTAGAACAGATTGTTAGTGAATTACAGTAAACCGTGACGGTTAGAGATAGGGCCATTGTTAACGCATTTTCTTAACATTCCATCGTTTTTTATACGTTTAACATGTTTATGTGTTACAGCAGTTCGGATGGAATTTTGTAACTGATGTAACGTGAACTTTCGCAAATATTTTAATTTTCATGTCATAAATGACCCACTACAGGGTCGAGTCTCCTCTCGCAATGAGAGCAGAGTTACTACATCCCTCTGGATGTAGTTAACATTTTGTTTGTTGCTTGATTACTGTGTCAGTTGACAGTACTTTAGATTAAATTTATGGTCATTTTAATTGTTATTAAATACCCTTTCTTTAGGTATGCGTTTGATGGGTGTACGTTTTCTACAGTTTCTACTTCCTGAGAAAATCGGATTAATGTTACAAGGTCGCCACCTTGTAACCGGGTGGCTCGGTTTATTTGCTGTCCAGTATACGTGTCTTGTGTTTGTTGTTGTGGGGGAGTATGGTTGCCGGGGATACTTTATTTGGGGCGAATATCTTAGTCCTACGTAGCAAAGCACGCACACAACGTCATATAGGATTTTTTCTCTATTTTAGGTTGGATATATCTTAAGCACAAGCGACACGTGACACGTACAGCCACTTAAGCCCCTAAACTGTAGATAATGCCTGACTCCAAACGACTTATTAAGAAGCTTCTCACGAAACCCTTAAATTGTCCTTTTGTTTCTTTCCCTCACCCTTCGACCCGTCATGAATAAAACAGTTATAAACTTGTAACGTGGGCGGACCAATTGAGATCACTTTTGCGAACAAGTCAATAAAATACGACACGATATAAACGGTACCGCCCTTGTTGAAGCATTTTTCATGTCTTGTGTTTGGGCATGATAAAATTGTTCTTTTCTTCAAAGTTGGTTAAGCCATTGTTATTAAATTAATTGCAATCCTCTCAATCTCTCTTCATGTCTTGTGTTTTGGCATGATAAAATTGTTCTTTTCTTCAATAGTTGATTAAGCCATTGTTACATTATTAAATTAACTACCATCCTCTCAATCTCTCTTCATGTGTTGTGTTTCGATTGTCCAGTTGTGTTTATTCTGGCGAAGGTAATTTATTTGAGGTGACTCCTTGAGATTGAGTTTCGTGTCCGTGTGGTCTTTGTCATCAGGTCACCCGTATGCCTGTTTGTTACTCATTCAACGTTGAAAATGATGTTATGATAAATATCAAAATAAAATGTTATAAATCAAATAATGAGTCCAAACCACTGTCCTGCGGTGGGTCCCCAAAATGATGACTGCTTGCCTTTTTTGTATGTAATTGTATGTATTGTATGTAATTTTCTGCTAACGCGTACATACATTTACATAGGCCTAATAACGTGTACATAACCGCTATACATAGTAGAATGCATGCGTGCACATCTTATCCGGAAGACATCGCATTGTCGCAGTTTCACTCCGTGTCAATGACCCCAGGCTGCTAATTGCAAGCAAGTGTGGAATTACACACGAAATACAGAGAGCATAGAAGGTTGCCTACATACAGCGCGGGTCTTACGTTTGATAAACTTATTTATCTTGTTCCGAGATGTCTGTAAATGAATTATGTTCCAAAACAAAGTGTTACTGTGCGGTGAGCAAGAACACTCGTCGAAGTATTCGCATTCGCTGCCACCCTTTTGTGGCCCACTGTTGGGCAAAAATCCCACTACAGGGGAGGCATGGAGCGTACTCCACCACGTTACTCCAATGCGGATTAGTGAAGAAATATCATGCTCTTGGCGCTGACCTCCATATGTGTTTGACTCGAGCATGCATTTGGAAATATACATTGAAACTAGCAGAATGCGACAGAACGAATAATCAATTATTATCGTAAATTATCAGTGTAACAAAATATTCTTCTCTAGGTCACTCCATAACCAACTCTCTGCAAATTAAAGTGGCAATTCTGGCTACATCATTCGAATGACCTATCACTGACGGTGACCTATAACTGGTGGTCTTCGTAAAAGGGGTATAAGCCCGACCAGGTGGCCTGAAGAAGACAATGATAAGACGTTTAAGGCGCCCTGGAGAGGGTGGAGTGGTGCCATTTAGTTTATTCCAGGGCTGAAAGGTAAGGTAGGCAACTTTAAGTAATCTGTAGTTGGACTTCTACGTTCTCTGTGTTACTTGTATAGGTAAAGCATACGACTCAGCTGAACTTGTTTGTGTATGGCGTCCATAGACTTGTGTACTATGTGTCGATACGCACATATTTGGGAACGGAAGTCGTTAGAACTCACCCATGTCTGCGCAAATGTTTGTTCTTTTTTATGCGAATACTACTCGGAGCTGACCCGGCAGCCTGCGCCTCCACCAACGAAGAAATTTCATACCTAAATAATCCAAAATTCGTTCATCCGTTCAAAATCAAAAACCAAAATCAAATTATGCAAAATCCGTTCTTAGATGATGTCTCTGCTGCATAAATTGTAAACTCATAGCTTATAGTTCTGCACTACAATTCTACTTAGAATTCTATACTAGAATTGGGACGTGGAGACATACATCCGGACCAGAAATTAAAAGGACCTAAAATTAAAATTGAAACTCATCATTCAAATCTCTGTTCTGCAAGGAATCGAAACAAGGACCCTCCGTGCATTGAGGTCTAGCCGTGGCTCTATAAGGGCTGAAAGGAAGGAAGGAACAAAATTGAGAAGAAAGTGATTAATAATTTATATCGTGGCAAAGATTTCGAATTCAAATCTTTGTTATCACTAAAAAGTTGTGGGTGAAAGCGTGCGTAGTTTCTGAGTGCGCCAGTATGGAGATGAGTCCGGAAGCGATGTGCATACATTACCGGCATGCATACACTTGCATACGAGCAGCTTTTTGTGACATTTACATAACACGCCGCGGAGCGAACTTGACAACAAGGTGGAAATCGGAAGTTCGCCGGTTCATTGTACGCGGTGTGGTTTGGTTGGAGAGAATGGTAAGCTGCATTTGATACGAGTACGTTGCGATAAGAAAATAGCGATATTATTATTATGTGAATTAACATGTTCTGGGGTGGGTAACGGTATTTGGATTAAAACATTCTGGGGTAAAACAAATAATTTGAGAACGCAAAAACGTGAAAAAGTAATACTTTATCTACCGTCAAACCTTATACAGGAGATTTAAAAGTTAGTAAGTAGCAAATGCAAGCGTTGATAGCCCAGTGGCTTAGAATTCGACCTCGAATCGAGGGGTCCGGGCTGTTACCGCTATACAGTGTGGTCAGTTTCAAATCTTTTAAGAGACTGTAGGTGTTAATGGTCTCTCGCCTCAAAACGAAACGCAGTTTCTATTGCCAAATGTAATTTGAAGGTCACTGGTGAGCCTTACTTCAAATCTGATGCAATGTTTCCCCTCGGGGACAGGCAGGTTTTGACTGAACGCGCATACTCAAACAATTCGAATAAATAAATACGTTTTAGTGTGACTGGGCTAATGAAGAGCTGAGAGATTTGAGTTTGGTTAACCGTGAAGTGTCACGCAATCCAAGTCAAGTCAATAAATGTCCTAGTCATAAGAGATGGTGCCTTCGTAGTTTACTGACGTCTGGCGTGAACCAAGCAACTTAATGTCTCGTACATTAAGTACTTACAGTACTCATATTATATCGCTCGAGGAGGAGAAACGGGCTAGTCGGATGTCACCCAATCAGGTACTGACCGCGCCCGACGTTGCTTATTTTTTTCGATCGCTTGCATACTACTAAAGCAGCGGGGCTATGCGCGCTTCGAAAACATATTACCTACTACAATGAGCGTCCCCATAGAACTTGGTACCGGCAAAAGTGGTGCAGTTTCCGATAACCATACACATTAACCGCCATACCATAATATGGTCTTCTACTTTAATGACGACAAATCACTGATGAAACTTAATTTGACATCATACGCCAGATCAAACTGGCCTTCAATTTGAGCACTACAGCCTTTGTTACGAGTCTTTTAGGGCCACTTTTATGCCAAAACGTCCTTGTCTATTATGCTGAAGTCAATTACGGTGATTAATGGTTTGTGGTCGCTAAAAACTTCGAAACTTTCTATTGTGTGATTTTGCAAAATGGAGACGGTAATGATGCGACCTTTCGAAAATTCGTACAATTATGGACGACCTCTCACACTTATGTTTCGTGGAGATGTAGGATGTCAGTAGGTAATTATTAGAAAAAAATAGTTTTCTACTGAGTGTTTTGTGGATTTCAAAGTATCTAACTGCTGAGCAATCTTTCCCACAAAATCCGTACTGAGGCTGAATAATTTCCGAAGATATAGAGGCTCAACTCGAACATCAGTGCAACGAGTATGATCACTGTCATCAAAGTAGTACGGTCGGTAAACGGACGGTAAACGTCAGTCATTAATATACAATAGTAATGTATCGAAGAAATCGCTAAGCATTCATAGAATAAAACGCATCAGTCGATCAAAGATCCTTCTCCTGTTTGGAGTTCAGTTAAACCAATCTTTATTGAATATGGATGATCTTGTGGAATTGATGGGACTTACTGGTTTTGATAGGAACAGGAAGCGTAGGTACTGTCAACAGAATTCAAACGAATTTTCCATTAATTTTCCAACAAAATACACTATGCTCGGTAGAGTCCACTTATTTAAAGTACGTTTTTGTTGGACGTGTTGAAAAGGTTGGTGGTATTTAATTAAAGTCGTGGAGAAAACGCGCTTAATTAGCTTCTTTCAAAATTACTCACAGTTAATTTGCAACTCCACTAATTCGTATGAAATCATAACGCTTCAGTATTACGCCATAGCACTCAAAACTAGATCACACTAACGACATTATATCACTGAAAAATGAGCAAGAACAGTAAAATACCTCAATCGGAATTCGAGCAGTGGTGAGAAACATAGCGCACATTAGACGACTAGGTTATAATCATAGATAACATAATTGCAAACAAGTGCATGAACGCAGTGAATTTAATCCTATAAAAACAAATAACTATACGAAAAACGGTAGCCAAGTACTGCTAAAAAGATGCGCGACTGACTTCGCCGAATAGCTATGGGGGTTTTTTGCCCTAAAAAATGTGGTGTAGTTACAACTTTGGAATATGTTTTTTAGGTTTATACTCTGATGAAGAATCCAAATTTGTGACCTTGAGCAGTGACCGCTCCGGCCGCCATCTTGGATTAAAGGTGCCGTGGGAGAAAGCGGCTGGATTTGGACAGCACAAGAACGCATGTTTTTTACTATCTAATTGTGTTAAATTGAATATTATTTTATACAATTTATAGTATGGTACTTTAAGCTGGTTTGCATGCTCACTGTCGCTCACTTTACACCTAAAGAAACCCACGCAAACAGTGCAGTTTGTTTAAGAATCGCCGTGTGCACAGCTAGTATTAAAATAACCACAAACAACATGTTATTATGTTATTGCAAATGATATGTAATGCTATAAAGAACAATAATTATATGCAGAGAAAGTATACGGGCGGTGATGCATCTGTTACGCAATGGGTCAGCCGGTCCATGATCTTATGCTGTTGTCCACCGCCGCCGTCGCCGGACCGTTAACGGGAACGAGTTTATATTTGACCGATTTGAAGATAACGTGACGGTGATCGTTTGTCCACCGCGACCGATCTCGCTACAAAGTGTTACATAGTGAGTGACAGACGTGCGGTGGAATGCGTCACGTCACCGAGAACGAGATGACGGTGCTGAAGTAGCGGTACATACATACATTCACTAAGCCGCGTGTCCACCGCACGTCCGTCTCCCGAACGGCCGAACGGAGATTGTGACGGGCCGATGTGCCGGCAATACACAACACGTTGGACCTTGTCCATACACTGCCGTCGTACCTTCACGTCATCTCGTTTATTATTTAGTCACTATGTTATATCACTTTATTGCGAGATCGGTCGAGGTGGACAAACGATCGCCTTAAAATCGGTCCGAAATAAACTCGTTCTCGTGGACGTGACGGCGGCGGTGGACAAACGGCCTTACGCGACCGGAAAGATGCATTTTTGTCGATAAAAACCCAGGTGGGTTTTATATCCAGAAAGATCTTATCTTTCGTTAAATTTGTGCGATAAGTATGGACCTGTTCTCCGGTGTGTCAAAATCTACAAAATGTTTTGAATAGCACGTTTTAAAATGCTGTCTATAGGAACTTTTAAAGTTTGTTCTTGAATTTCAACTGTAAAAATATGTTGAAAATGGAATACGTTTTAAAATGCTTAGAATAACCTTTCAATCTTATCATCACAATATTTTGATTAGTATGTTTATGCTTTTATTGAATGTTTCGTTTTTAAATGGTTTTGCAATATTGTTTTATTTGGTAGTTTCACTATATTTGATTGATTATAGGCATTGAAAGATTCGTAAATGTTATCATGCGTGCCTTGAGTTGCAAACCTTGCGTCTCCGCAAAGATTTTAGCGACTGTTAGCTATTGTTAAGGTCGTTCAATGGCGACCGCTTCTAGGCAAAAAGAGTACAGGCCGCCCTCCGAACCGATGAACTAATAATGACCTGAAGAAGACAGCGGGATATACATAGTTGGAATCAAAGGGCCCAGGACCGAGCGGAGTGGCGTCGATTAGGGGAGGTCCATGTCCAGCAGTGGACTACCAAGGGCTGAAGGCTAGCTGATGAGCTGTTGCTAAAAATCGGGAAGGATGGCCTCAAATCCCCTTCACACGGAAACAAGAAAGACCAGAAAGTTCCACGAATAATCGAACGCAAGACGGTTGGCGTGGTACCCAGCTACCCACTACCTACTACCCACTGCCCCCGTTTAAGTTATCCTTTCTCAAACTGTCTTCCTTTTACTTTCAAAATCAGGTTTGAACGCGTTATCCACCGTAATAAAGATGTTACAAAATTGACATGTGAATGACATAATACTTTAGGGTTGTCAAAGAAATTTAAATTTAATTAGATACATGATAGGTGTAAATTGATTTTTGATGTATCTTGCCTGCTTAGCGACGTAATTTATTTATTTAATTATAATAATTAAGTAATTTATTCTATTACAAGTTCAAGTTATTTACGCTTCTCAAGGTATTCTCCTGCCGTATCGCGAAACACAGCAAGCAGCATACAAAAATCATCAATGTCATTGTCGCATGCCATTAAACCATTGAGCAAAGTTCTGCTGAATTGCTCCAATATGTCAACTTTAGTATTATACGTAATTGTGACCACACTGTTATCTATCGATACCTACTCTATCTATATTATATCGTCAGACGATGTAGACCAATTCGTTACGATTCGGTTTTCTGTCTGACCTGGTCTGGTACCCTGTGTATGGCAACAATTATAAAAGGTGTTTCACGTCAAAAACGATAGTTGGCAGTGGCAGCCCTAATTCTGCAGTGCGTCCGCTAGCCGGTTTGATAAATGCGAGCACAACATCGCGGAAAGGTTAATTGTGTGTGGAACGGAAATTGGACTGGATTTATGGATCAACTTCGTGAATCCACTCACTTAGCAGAGGGTTAAAAGTACTTATACATACACTTTAACACGTTCAGTGCCTTGTCAAATTTCGAAGGAGATGCAGATGCCGCCTGTTATTTATTACCTATACAGGCTGATTTTTTCTAGTGTGCGTGGATGATAATAATATCCGAAACTACGAGGAACAACAAAAAATAAGTACTTTTTGATTGATACTTTTTGAAAACTAACATCATTGGATTTTTGAAAAATCAATATCCTAGCAAGAAATCGAACCCATTGATTTTGAACAAAAAAAAACACATAATTTCCCAAATTTTATTGTATTTGTCTGGTGTGCAATAATATACTTTATTGATGAATAAATAAATAAACCGTGGGTCATCCTAGTATATTCTAATCGTCTAGCGAAGTGAAGTAACGAAGATAAATTACTGTTACTCTCAAAGACGTTGACTGATCTAGACTTATATTACATCCCAATTAGGAAACATGGGCTCGTTTAATAGACCAGCAACTTCTAGTTTCAACTCACGGTTATAAACAACGCTTAGCAACCTCATGATTATATCATAAGTATTCCCATAGTCCTACTACCATTCTACTACTAGTTATTATAAACATGAAAGTTTGTGCGGACTGCGGATGGATGGATGGATGTTCCACGTTAAAACGGCTGGACAGATAGGGATGAAATTGGTATGCACGCACGTAGTTTATAACTGCACATAACTTAGAAAAGTCATTGGTGCGTGCCTGGGATTCGCACCTACCTATTTATTGCCAATGAAAGTGATACTAGCGAACTCTTTAGTAATTAGGTATGCTGTTTCCTGACATTTAGAACGTCGATATAAGATATCGCGTTACAAAAGGTAGCCCTTAACATATCAGTTGCGATACTATCGGTCTATCGTACAGTGGGAATTATTTTGATTAATGGATATCTGTTCGCTGTCAGATTCGCTAACAGTGATAGGTTAATTATGTACTGGATAGTTAGTGAGAAATATGAAATACGGATAAGCAGTATAGAAACTTTGCAGTTTATTGTATAGAAAGACTAACTTTCGCTCGCGACTTCATCCACGTTGACCTAAGAATTAGACCCAGGGAAGGAAATAAAAAGTACCCATTATGTTAATCCAGCTTTTATCTACCTGTGTGCAAAATTTCATCCAAATTTGTTAAGCCTTTTTTGCGTGAAAGAGTAAAAACATCCATTTCCATTTCGATCAAGCCAAGAGTCAGTCGGGCGACCTGAGTGGCGCAATGGTTAAGACATCGGCGTGCTACGTGAAGCGTCCTGGGTGCGATTCCAAGCAGAGCAGAGATTTGAATGAAGAATTGGAATTTCTGTCTCTGGTCTGGGACAGGAACAGAATAAATTCTGTTCTTATCATGATTGTGTAATTGCGTGGCACCTACGACACATGGAATCCTAGTGTGGGCGACATGGGATATTTATTCATATTATGAAAAACATACAAAAGTTGATGCATTTCAAATTGAAAAATCGATTTTATAATGATAATTGAAAAAGCACGAAAATTTGAAGTATTTGTATTGTCTCCATTAGATAGGTACATAAGACTGTTCCTTGCGAATGTTTCACCATGACCGCAGAACGATACGTCGTAGGTACATATTCATAACAAGTTGAGTAAGGCTTCGACCGACATTGAGATTCAGTGTAATTTCTGTAATAATTCATCTTTTATATAGCGAAACGCGCTAGCGCCTCTGCTTGAGTACATCGCAAGCTATCGTAAAAGTTAAGCAACGTCAGGCGCGGTCAGTACCTGGATCAGTACAAGTGGTGAATTAAATCCGCGCTTCCGTTCTTCGGAGGGCATGTTAAGCGGTCGGTTGTTATCGAAGCGATACCAGCCGTTACATCTTGTCGGAGGCTCTATGGGCGGCTTGTAAGCATCTTCGGTTTGGCCAGTAGCCTGTTTCTCCACCATTCCGCATTGGAGCAGCGTGGTGGAGTATGCTCCAGGCCTCCCTCTGTTGTGGGGAGAGATCCACGCCCAACACGGGGCCATAAATTTTTTACGGATTCTTTCGCAAGAGGTCTGGGTTAGAAACTAAATGAATGCAGCTTTTTCGAATTCAACTGTTGAAACTTTAAAGGAAAACATCGTGAGGAAGATGCATGCCTGAGAATTCTCCACAACGTTCTCAAAGGCATATAAAGTCCACCAACTCGCTAAGGCCAGCGTGGTGGACTAGGGCTACTATACCTTTCTCATTATGAGAGGAGTTACTAATTGCTTGCAGAAGTATCTGAATAATTACATACAACGCTAATTAAAACTAAGAATTAAATGTACCTATATATTTTTAATACCTACATAAACTCATATAACGGAACAATGGTGAATAATTTACATTTTACATAAGCAACTATGAGTCATGTTAAATCACTTGTAATTGCCTCAGTTATTTAATAATTTCTTTCGTAACAATGGATGTGCTTCGAAATCTAGACTTGGTTAGTCAATTTGTGGTTTGTGGCGGAAACTGCTGAATTATTTTAAAAATACCAGTTACGTAATAGGTGATGTGGTGGTTTCTTAAAGGATCTAAGTCGTATAAAATTACCACGAACGAAATTAACGGGATTTAAAAAGCCCCACACTAGGATTCCCTGTGTCGTGGGTGCCATGGACACACACAAGACGAGAACACAACACACCCAGACCAGAAACAGAAATTCAAATTCATCATTCAAATATCTGCTCTGCTAGGAATCGAACCCAGGACCCTCCGCGCAGCACACCGGGGTCTTCACCATTGCGCCACTTGGGTCGTCAATATCGTTAATATTGGCTATTTCTTGTTCATGGCTTATAGAACATATTAATGATTTTCTTACCAAATTTTGAAGGTAATTGAAAGAAAAAGTAGCAAATTTTCATAAGAGTACAAATATACATACTGTAACTATATTTTTGCACTTATACATAGGTATAACATTCGCTAATGTAGATTGGAGAAAGAAAATATACGAGTAAATGAGCCTAATTAATAAAATATATTTTATACACAAAGAAATTTATTATATTCTGATGGTACTAGATGATGATAAAGCATAGAATCACTCTAAATTCACATCATAAAGATTTTTATACTGACAAGCTACAGATATTGTTAAAATGAAAGTAAAAGTTGCGGTTTATTTTCACTTACATTTATGGACCTTTACACTTTATTGCAAATGTAAATAAGACATCATATCACTAACTCCGATGCGGTTAGTTACATGTTAAACCAACAGAAATAAAAATCAATGTTCAATGTAAGCAAAAAATGAAAACATTAAAAAACATTTCAACCAAACTGTTACATCATTAAAAGTTGTGTCTGTAAGATGAAAAGATAAAATTTAATAACACATTGAATAGAGCAATATTATTCCTAACTTAAAATTCTGACGTATCATTTCGATCTCACTTTTGATAAGTGAATTTTATAGTAATGTACTCGCATAAGTATAGAGGTACATAGTTCAACGTAAAATTTGTATCTGTAAGTTGAAGATACAATTTTAATAACACACTGAATACAGCAATAGTATTCCTCACTTAAAATTCTGATGTATCATTTCGATCTCACTTTTTGATAAGTGAATTTTATTACAATGTACTAGCATTAGTATGGAGGTGCAAAGTTCAACGTCCGAGCTTTACTCGGGCTTTGTTTAAGGCGCTTTGATCTTATGCAATTTGGACGCTCGCAAGTCAGAACTCGTAGTCGCTTACGCAACCGCGGTAACTTATTGATCATGATCGGACTGAACTTCGATGCATTGTATAACATCTCGTCATACGAGCACTAAAACAATACTCGATTTCACACAGAGAGATAGCGGATCGACCATATTGGCTCAAACCATTATTACCATTTAACGCACTGCAAATAGCGTTTCACGCTAAAATGGAAACTCCCAAATGTCAAGGTTTACGCAATGGTCTGTTTAAAGAGAGTAGGTGTTGTTTACGTAATAAATATTAGCAAAACTCTTACTTTTTTCTATACATATGTGGTAAGAGGAGCTTCTTTACGAATTATGCAACCGGGGTCACGCAGGCGCATGTTGCGTAACCGTCGCCCACGATACGGAGAAAACACGACTTTCTACCAAATCTAGACACCTGTTTTTTAATCGTTAATGTTTGAGGATACGTTTAAAGACCCTGTCGGCGAACGTACGATTACGAAATTTATGTGTTCTTTCTCTTTGCTCGATCTTTAATTCGAAATTCAACCAATTTCTTTCCTTATTTACATTCGATTTGAGATGTTTGTGATGCGTTAAGTGTGAGATGTGAACGTGAGTTCGGATTATGTGTTTTCGAATCGTGGGAAATAATAGAGAGCAAGTTAGTTTATCAGGTTTTTTATGCAAAAAGAATTATAATACAACTAAAATTAGACATTAAAATTACTATTTACATAAATACATTTAGGCACCGTAATTTTTTCTCTACTTAAAACTAAGTTCGTCGCCGGCGAAACAGGTATCACAAGTTAGCACGCTCGGTGCGAGTTAGTAGGGGCCGGATTGGCCGGGGGGTCCGTACGAGGTGCTGACGCCGGACGAGCCGTGGCCGCCTCCGATGCTGCCGCCGGAGATGCCGTGACCGCCTCCGAGTCCGCCGCCGATGCTGCCTCCGGAGATGCCGTGACCGCCTCCGAGTCCGCCGCCGATGCTACCGCCGGAGAGACCGCCGCCAATGCTACCGCCAGACAGACCACCGCCGATACCACCTCCGATACCGCCTCCGATGGCTCCTCCACCGATGCCGCCGCCTTCCTTCTGGGTCTTGTACTTGATGAAGTAAACCTCGGGCTTTGAGGGCTGAGTGGGCGCGGCGGTGGGGATGGTGATGTCGGGCTGCTCGTCGGGCTTCTTGACCAGCACGTAGACGAGGGTCTTCTCCTCGTTCTGGGCCTGGGCGGGGATGATGGGGGCGACGGGCGCGGGAGGAGCCGGGGCCTTAATGAAGATGATCTTGTAGTGCTTCTGGGGGATGGCTCCTCCGGTGATCACCTGAGGGCGCTGCTCTTCGGGTTCCGGGGGAGGAACGTGGACGTAGATGTGCTTCTGGACGATGGCGCCGCCTCCGAAGCCGCCGCCGAATCCGCCGCCAGCGCCGCCGCCGAAGCCGCCGCCAGCGCCGCCGCCGAAGCCGCCGCCGGCGCCGCCTCCGAAACCGCCGCCGGAGGAGAAGCCGCCTCCGGACGAGAATCCGCCTCCGATGCCGCCGCCGCCGATGCCGAAGCTGCTGGAGCTGAGTCCGCCGGAGGAGAATCCGCCGTGTCCGCCGCCGGAGGAGAAGCCGCCTCCGATGCCGCCGTGGCCACCGCCGAGGCCTCCGAGTCCTCCGTGGCCACCGCCGAGGCCGCCGCCGCCGGGCGCGGAGTAGCTGTATCCCGCTTCGGGTCTCGCGGAGCCGAGAGCCGCTACGGCAGCTAATACCTGAAGAATAAACACTTATTAGCATACAATCACTAATTGTTGCACTCTCAACGATGCGCCGCAGCAATTTCGATTTTGAACAACTTACGTGCTAACGCGATTTTTAAGTAAAAGTTCAGACTTGTTATTATTAATGGTAATTTTTTTAGTGCAAATAGTGTAAGGGATGATCAGCAAAAATACTTTGAAGGATATCTAAATCAATCAGTTCTTGTCAAATTAAGTTAAGTCCAATTTGTTTCAGATTGAAAAGATCCGATGGCAAAAAATCAGTCCGTGATCAAAGAAAGGGATAACACAATTTTACAACAGTTATTCTACGGCACTGTTTGTAACTTGAGCGATGGACGCGAGCACGGCAGCGGTATCGAAGTAGAGCGATCACTGAGTCACAATCCCATAAGGAAGCACGACTCCCGAGTTGAGAGCACGGGTCACACGGGTCACATCACTTTCACTGCACGGATACCTACCAAGAACGCTTTCATGTTGTCTTGCGGAGGTCTCGTGGTTGTATGATGCTCTGTACCTCGTTCTGGTCGCTTATATACCGGCGGGCCGTCGACGCCTCTCTCCCTGACTCTTCCTAAGATTCGGCCTTCGGCCATACGAGAATTATGATTTTAATGACAGCCGTCCGGATTCATCTTCGGTGAAAACAATGTGGATTGGCACTTCACTATTGGGCACTTTCACGGTAACTGTATGTAATAAAAATATAAAAAAATACCGACATATCAATACCGATGTTTGTACCGGGACAATTTAATTCGCTATTGTATGGGACACGTGTGATTTATAGCGGGTTATTTCACATGCAAATACGGAGACGTAAACGCAGATTTTCCTTTCGATTGCGTAGCGGGAACGTTACATACTCGTAGATTGAATTTGTGCGTTGATTAGGCTTTATGGAATGGCCAATTTGGTTAAGTAAGGAATTATGGCTCATTATTTCTTCCTCGACAGATTATCTGGAGACACGATTGTGGAGCACGATCCCTTCCTTATATGTTTAAGAGATAGTTTTTGTGTAACATGGTCTTACCTTCCGGGTTTCCGAGAGCACTTGGGTTATCTCAGGCATTAGAAAGATGAGTGGGTTGTTATTGGTGGCACAAAATTGTTGCGGTCCGTTCCGCGTTCTGACTTACCATGGTGTACCTAGCATTTCCGGGACTGTTGGAAAGAAATTGATTTAAAAAATTGCTTTGTACTAAACTTTAGAAACGTTTTCCCAAATAGAGACCCCATTCCGCAATTTGTAAGACCATTTTAAGGAAAAAAATATGAAAAATTTCCTTCGATTTTTTGAAGTCGTTTAAAAAAGGTCAACGGAATAATAAAACTTGATTAGGGTTCATCAATAGCAGACCCTTGAGTTTTCCGTATTAAGAAACATACACACAGTACCATCTAGTGGTCTGTCTAACAAAAGTTGCATAACTTCACCTTGATTCCCAGCCACTACGTAAACACTCATATCAGTGTGTTCTGCAACAAATGTATAAGTAAATAAGGCACTTGGTGTGCGCTCAGTGACTAAGTCTTCGGTCTCTTACTCAAGAGGCCTGAGTTTGAATCTCAGAGGCACGCACCAACGACATTTTTAACTTAGGGCGAATTAAAATCGAACTTGGATGCCTGAAAGTTCTCATAATATATATAGTGAAGCGGTGATAGCCCAGTCGCTTAGAATTCGACTTCGAATCGAGGGGTTCGAATCCCAGTGGCACGCACCAATGACTTTGTAAAAAAGTTATGTGCGCTTTATAAAATTAAATATCACCTGCTGTTACGGTGAAGGAAAACGTCGTGAGGAAACCTGCATGCCTGAGAGTTCACAAAAAAAATGTTCTCAAAGGTATGTGAAGTCCACCAACCCGCAGTAGGCCAGCGTGGTGGACTAAGGCCTACATCCCTCTCATTACGAGAAGGAGACCCGACCCTGTATTGGGTCATTAATGGGTTACTGGCATACAGTATTCTCAAAGGCCTCATAAGGTCATGGTGGACTAAGGGCTACATTATCCTTCTTATTGTACCTATATCTATTATACTAGACTGTGCGCGCGGCTTCGCCCGCGTGGTGTTTAGAACTTGGTGCAGAGAAGGGTAAAAAGTAAAAGCGGTTATCGTGACTAAACTATGATAGTTAGACATGTGCTGAGATTAGCGCGTTCAAAAAAACAAACAAACTCTTCAGCTTTATTAATTATTATATTATAGATTACGAGAGGGAGTCCCGACTCACTAGTGGGTCACCCGCAACAAAACGTCACGTCACGTCAGGTCACTTATCAGGGATCAATATCAATAAATAAATAAATAACGCTTCACACTCATAGCCCCACACTAGGATTACCTGTGTCGTGGGTGCCATGGACACACACAAGACAAGAACACAGCACACCCAGACCAGAAACAGAAACTTAAACTCATCATTCAAATCTCTGCTCTGCTGGGAATCGAACCCAGGACCCTCCGCGCAGCGCACCGGCGTCTTAACCACTGCGCCACTCAGGTCGTCAATACAATATTAATACAATAACGACGTTTCAATGAAGGTAAGAACCTTAATTGAAACTGATTAAAAGCTAGAAAGGTAAGGAAATTATTCAAACGGCATTTAACATACGAGTAGATGTAATCTTGATCAAAGGAATTATTTATAATTTATTGTAGGTACTCGTAGTACGACCTACCAACGACGGGACATTTTTGCATTTTTATACGTCTTATATAAGCCTCGCCTGTAGACATGTACACTCAAAATAAAATCAAATACAGGATTGAATATAACATTGTAGTCAACGGGCGCTCTCACCACTAGAAAGCGACCAACCTTTTTCAGATTGAGCTGAAATTTTGCAGAGTTACCAAGGAGCGATGTAAATACAATATCATCACTATCGACTAAGTATTCAGTATCGTCAAAGTACAGTAAACCTCAGTCATTAGAATATCATAATTGTGTCAGTCTGTCTTGACATCTTCCCATACTAATGCCAGCTCGTTACGATACCTATATCCGTAAGTTCACACTCGAGGTACCTACTGGTAATTATAGAATAGATACTGAATCTAAGATGCTAAAGGATAGAGTGGAAAATTATTATTGAAGATCCCAATAAATCATTCTGATAATGGGTTGTATGCATTAAGCTATTAATATGTTAATTTGATAATAATAATAAGGTAAATAGAAAACTGGTTAAAAAATCTTTCTAAAATGCATCGATAATCACTTTAATTTAAATAAATTATTACACGCCAAATGTATGTCTTTATGCCGCTTGCATACTCTCGCTGACATACTCGTATGGCATTACACGAACACGAACTGCGAACATTACAAATTGTGATATTGTGATTCACAATATTACATTGTGCGATGAAGAATAACGTTATCTCGTAAAATTAGTTTTCAATACTGCAGCTCAATTCAAATTTTAAAATCACAATCCTGCTTGCTTGACTGCTTGCTTAACTTATGAAGCCTGTGAACCTCTTTAGGATAAGCATGTTTACCTGCCTAGGCATGGTTTTTGTGTTATCTGTATCGTCAAAAAACGGCGCTTAGTGATTGATACATCTTGAAGAAAGAATACTCGTATTCAAATTTCCCCTCATTGCCAAATTTTGCGTAAACCCAATTTAGAAGAAATACTTAAGTAGAAACTTTTCAATCAAACTCTGTAATCCCGTGATTTGAAAGCGGTCGAGATGAATATTATTTCCGACACGAACAAGGTAAGGAACCGAAATGCTTATAAAGTTATTAACGTATCTGAAAACATTGTGTTTGACGCATTGATTAATATTTTGATATAAATTACCTACATTATATTTTATATTCAGGATCCCAGAATATTATTTATTCAGGATCCCAGACGATTTATCGACATCCCGAGTGTGTGTTTTTAGATTGTCCCGATTTTATTTGAACGTATGTCGCAGTTGGATTATTTTATTAGGTACATATATTGCTTAAAAAATCAGAAATAAAATTTACAAGTGAACATCCTGCAATTTTTCAGCCTTTAGGAAAAGGTCTGCCTGACCAGTCCCAATATTTACTAAATTTTCAAAAAAATGAAAAGTAATAAACTTAAAAAAGAATTGAGAGATTTCGGCCCCTTTACCCACAAAAGCATTAAAGATTAAGATTCGTATGAATGGCGCATTTCAGTAACTTTTAATCTCCCTTGGTTTTTGTATTTGTACGTCTTCAAAAAGTTCCCTTCTAGGTAAATAAGATTCGGGAGCAAACATTATAAATTCCGAAGGTGGTAATAAAGTCTCTACAGCTCGCTTTGGCATGTAACAACAACAGCAGACACATTCACATTCATTTTTGTAGTTGTCAGAGAATGTATTTTTATTACTTACCGACACCAGACTACAACTTGAAAGAGCGCTGCAGTGACCACTTAAAATTCTCTAATAAAATTTGTAAATATCTATCCAAAAATCTTTTAAGCGAAGATCTGCAGAATATTGTCAACGAGAGTGTGCACATGTCATTACGAATCTCCAATCGCGGTGATGTAATGAATCGAGGAAAAGTTACGAGTAAGTCGTAAAGTGAAAAGACGGTATCGTCTTGTCTCGACGTTTGGTGTTTTAGTAGCATCGCTGATCTTATCGAGTGTACTCTTTCGGTGGTCGGATAACAACGGGTACTTTGAACAAATAATTTGAATTTTTAGAATTCTGTTTTGTTTTTTTCGCCGGCAAGGGAGACAGATGATCGCGGTTGGAGCTCAGTTGAATTACGTTGTTTTTTAATTAAAAAACAAAAGCTTTCTCGCATGCATTGATATTCGATTATTTCAAAGTCCTAGTCCTCGTAACCTATTTGAAAGTTTGAAATACCAAATACAGTGTTATATATTAATTCACAAAATTTTACATGCATTTTGCATGCATTCGTAATTCAAAATATTTTCAAATCACGGTAAAATTATAACTGCAAAAATTTAACTGCAAAATAGGTAGGTATATTGTTTTAACAGTTTTTGTGTCATAAAACACAACATTATTTTAAAAAAAGTATTTTTTTTAGTGTATTGGTGTATATTTAGTATAACAACGCGTCCTTTGGTTACAAGTATGAAAAGTTTGCGTTGTCCATTTTCTTTTACAATGCATTTTGTTGGCTTTTCAAACACGAAACTGTTCTTCTCTTACACCCATGTCAAAGTTGCTACATCCTTTTGAAATAAATCCTATTGATATTTAAGATTACGAAGAACTTAGGTTAGGAGAGAGCGCGCTCAATGTATTATAGTGGATGGATAATATGGATATTGGATATGGATGGATTATAGTGACTACTTAACATCAGGTTGGCTACAACCATTTTATGACCCATTGTTGGGCACGAGTGTGTCTCCACAACAAGGGGAGCCTTGAGCATACTCCACCACACTGCTCCAATGCGGATTGGTGGAGAAAAGGGCTAGTGGCCAACCCGTGTCGGATGTTTTCAAACCGCCCATGGCTTCCGACAAGGATTATAATGATTTAAATACGATAGGTATCGATAACAACCCGTACGTATACCCGTACCCGTACAGCTTGACGTGCCCTCCGCAGCACGGAAGCGCGCATTTAATTCGCCACTAGCGGTCATCCATCCAGGTTCTGATCGCGCCCGACGTTGCTTCACTTTTTCGATCGCTTGCGATCTACTCAAGCAGCGGGGCTATGCGCGCTTCAGGTTACCTGCGAGGATTGAATGGCTGCCTAATTCAAATTTAAAAAAGAAATTTCTGAAAGAAATTAATGGCCCCACAACTTACGTATGGGTACTTGTACTATTATGTATTCGGTGGTATGAGTGAAAACAAGCCCTTCGGCGACCCTATCAAAACCTTTGAGGCATTTAAAACTGATAGTTACAATGTAGTGCATACTTATGTATATACATTTAAGAGGCTGTCTCTCTGACCGGATGGTATTTAGTGTTACGAGTGTGTACTGAATGTTATTGGCGTCTATTTTACAATCCATGAGACAATATAATAACTCTTTGAACACAATCTAGTTGTGTAATAAGTTGTGTTGTGTTCAGTTTAATTTGAAAACAAAATTCTTAACTCGACAGTAACTAGGAGTGGAATTTAATTTTAATCTTCAAAGTAAATTTACTATCAAAACTCTAAATTCTAAAAGAAATCTTACATGATTCTGCTTCGTAAAATATAATTTGAAAAGAATTTTCAGTTAAGATTATATTCTTAATTCAATTGTAAATTAGAAAGGTATTTGTCTTTGAGAGGTGCCTGAACTCATAACAAATTATTCAAGTATGTAACACTTTTTAAAATCGTAGTTTCGTCAAATGCATTCAGTTAACTCTTGACTGTAATAGGTGAGATCCTAAGGATTCTGTTCCACCGTCAGACGTTACGTGAGAGAAAATAAATATAACAGTCAAGTTTTTAAAATAAGAGGTGAAGCCTGACACAGGACACAGCAGGTGTTTAGCACACAGAATGTTTAGGTGTTCAATCTTTAGGATGTAGTGGTTAAAGAAAACTGTCATTAGGATGAAACTATTTAATTACAGATACAGTAAAATGCTTGGATGGTATAATATACATTTAAAGTTATCATTTATTAATGCGAGTTCGCTCGATTTTAAGTAATAATTATAGAAGGCCTCCCATAAAGCGTATGGCCAGCAATGGATTTTGTAAGTCAAATTAGGCGAAAATGCATTAAGACAAATTCTACACTTTTACAATTTGTCGTGAATAGTTTACGAATGCGGTCTTTATTTATTTAATTATCTAACATTAAAAGTTTTACAATATGTATTAAGTTATGCACAAGTCGGACCTTGCAGAAACATTCACATCACTCTCAACTTTTGGGCTTAGTAAAATCGTTTAACGCTTATCGTTTGCGTTGGATCAGTGAGACAAGTACCTCTGGTACCATTCACGTAGAGTGAATGAAGCAACCATAATTATATCCGTAACGTGAACTCGACGTGCTCGAAATGGTCAGCCGATTTCAAATATGGTCGGTCTTCGAATTAAAATATTCTCGATAAAGTGCAAAGTTCATTGATTATCGGCTTTTTATTTGCCTACTGCTCGTTAAAGATAAAGTTTTATTTATATACCTACGTAGTACATTAAAGCGAAAGGATACTTACTCTCACTAAGTAGCTATGAAATGTAGAGAACAACTTAGGAACTTGAAATTTGGCTTCGGATAGCCAACGGGTAAGAATCGTCACACTAAGACACATATTTTGAAAAATTCAACCCCTAATTCAACTCCTTTCTTTTAGGAGAGCAATGCCTACTAGGATAGTTACTACCTCACTACTTGAAATAGTATTAGAACATGAAAAGGAGGAAAATTAAAAAAAAATCTACCTACCATACCTACAGATGCTATCTCGTTCTCCGTTTTTTTTAAGACAGGAGAGGAAGTTGATATGTAGGTATATTATATTAATCTCGAGAAACAACAGCATTTTTTCAACAAAAAAATACATTACGTAATACAAAAATCTCATTATATTACGCGCAGCAATGTAATTCCATTGGAATGAACCGAAAACGTCAAATAAAATAACCGTCACTCCCTGCCTTGCTGGCACCACAGTAGATTTCAATAATTCAATTTTAGTAACATGTTTTGTTGGCGGCTTTATTTGAAAAACGGCGTTGTTTTTTTGTATTATGTTTTATTGTTTTCGCTCCGTTAGAGGTGCGTGGTGCGAATGGCCTTAAAACAAAAAAAACAGACCGAAAAATTAATCAAAGCGATCGATGTACAAATTTTCATAAATTTATGAAATCGACGTCTCAATTTTCAATACAAAAACCCGATACTTCCTTCACAGTCAATAAATCTGAGGCAGGGTAGAGGGTTAACTCACACACACTTTCTTAACATAAGTATTGACAACATCCTACAACTGTTATAAAATGGAAAGTTTGTAAGTATGGGTGGATAGCTTGATGGATGGATAGATGTTCGTTACTCTTTCACGTAAACCGACTGAACAGATCTGGATGAAATTTCTTACAAAGATAGATTATATGTTACTATTTATCCCTCTCTGGGCCCTTAACTGGGCCTTAAGTATTTTCCGTAAATACGCCCCTCCAATCAAAACACAAGATAGCAAGAAATTAACCACCACTTAAATAAATCCTATTTTTGCTGTTTTTAACATGATTTAACTCGTACATGTGAGTAAAATAAGTTACATAAGAAGAACGATACCCGATTCCCGTAAAGCATTCATATGCGCGGTAGATATCATAATAATGTCATTTGACTACTATAACACGTTTGATACGCACGCGACTACGCATGTATTTTCTAGCTAGAGTAACCAAAGTTTATGTGTTGGCAGGACACTAGTTGGTGACTGCTAGTTTAAATAACTTTTAACTGGAATTTAACCCCTTTACCGATTGAACTCAGATAAGCTTCTCTTTCCATCTCTTTCGCTCACTCCAGTACGCCCTATAACGACTCGAAAGCTCTCCAAAAAACATAAAATTTAATGTTTTGTTTAAAGGTGTAAATAGAAAATACTGAAAACCGCGGTTTTCGAAGAATTTTCAATAACTTGTTTTTTGAATAAAATAATTATTTTCATGGAATCCCTTCATTAAATCAGTGACTATTCAAACATGATTTCCAAAAAAATGACGTTGATGGATATTCTTTACAGGTTTAATTAATTTCTTAATTTGGGGAACTTTTCATTTAGTTCTCGCAATTGGTCAAAAAAAATTACGCAGATTTTGATTTTGCAGCTCCTTAGGAAATACGTATATTTTAAAGATGAATAAACCTTGTAGAAATATACAAATGAAAAACAGTGTCAAAGGGCCCTTGACAGGTTCTTTTATTTATTTTTGGAACTATTTAAGTTACAATTCCAAAAAGCATTATAATCATAATATTAAACTTAACGTGGTTTTCCTTAGGTAGCAGTGTCTACATAAAATTACGTAGCCTAATTTTTGCTATAATATAGTTAGGGCACGTCCACATACTCTTTGATGTAAAAAAGTTAGGATAAATAAATAAATAAAATAACTGTTTATTTCTTTGACAAAAACTAACACATTAGTTGTGGCAAGAGGCTCCTTTTAAGCATAATGCCTGTAGTAGGAACCTCTGCTCTTCCACACATTTACATATTTACTTTATAACTCTTATTTAACTAAATCATGATAAAAAATGGAGTCTGACTCACAGGCAATTAAAGAAAGTCACTTAAATATGCTACATTGTCCTACTTTTCACTGTTACCTGGTGACCACAATAAAACAAGAACCCAATCAGCATATATTATCTAGTCACATAACACGGTACTATTACGGTAGCATCTCGGATAGCATTACAAAAGCTCCCGTGTATGACATAATGTCCGCCATTGTGGAAACTGACAAGCACAGATTATAAAGGATTGAGACGTTTCTCTATGATTTATGCAGATTAAAAATAGAATATCTATTAATTAATTATCGAATAACTGCATGCTGATTAGTTTTGTTTTATGTTAATTAGATATTATTTATTTGTGGCAAATTACAGACGACTTTTATTCATTCTGAGTTATATTTCATATTTCACAATATTTGTTGTTATTTTATTGATCATGTAAAAATATTAAATTTTAATTGTGGATTTATATCGATTATATTTCTACAAGTCTGAAAATAATTTATGCTGATTTTTAATAAAACATAATAGTTATATATTCGTAACATTTTAATTCCATTATTTATTTCTTAATATCTGCTTAATATTCCGATTTCCAATAATACAACCACACTCTTAACATTTTAACGTAATTACATTTGGCAACATGTAAAAATAGTTTAAAAAAATCGTTGTTACTTAACTTATTCAGGTTGAATCATCGTTTTACAACACATTATTTTTAAGAGGTGCAGTGACCTTGGATTCTAACAAACCAAATATGTATTTGCACACCTAGCAGCCAGTGTTAACGGTAAAAATATTTTTTCGCATTTCTAAATGAAGAGGGTGTAGGCAAACTATCGGATCGGATATCTCCAATATTATTATCAGTTGATTAAATTACACACGAGAGCAGGTAATATTGAAGAACGTATATTTTAGAAGGAATGTAAGTCAGAAATATTATGTAAATAACAATCAACTCCGATTGAACTTTTCAGCCCTTTGTAGTCTGCTGGACATGGGCCTCCCCTAATCGACGCCACTCCGCCCGGTCCTGGGCCCTCTGAATCCAACGGTTTCCCGCTGTCTTCTTCAGGTCGTCAGTCCATCTGGTCGGGTGGCCTGTACTACTTTTGCCGAGACGTGGTCACCATTCTTTCTTCTTTCTTTCCTTTCTTCGTTTTCTTTCCCTTTCCTTTCTTTCTTTTCCTTTCTAACCTTTCTCTCGTTCGAGATACGATTCAGAATGATATCTAAACAGGACTTTTACATGTTTTTAAAGCTTTTATTTAACTTGCATTGTATGTTCTGATTGAGCTGAAATTTTGTATACACGTTTAGTTTGGATGACAATGCACGATATGGTTTGTGACGTCATTCTAAATCCAATATGGCGGACCATCCAAGATATAGGAATACTTATTTTTAATGCATTTAATGGGTACAATATGGGTATCAAATGAAAGGATTTGTTAAGAGTAACTCGAAAAAAATAAAATAAAAGCTTCTTTAAAAAGTTTTTAACTTATAACTTATTTTTAGTATAAATAGGTCTAGTCTAGAGAATTACACAGATATGTTAAACTTATAATTGCATATTAAGTAGTGCATCAGCTATTTACAGTGTGCCATCTGTCGCGAGCTCACAATTAATGATCTGATCATTTAATGGATGTCGTTTACTTGGTAATTGGATTCAACCAGATTTCAAAACGCACGGTATCACTATATTTATTGCCGTTTTAAGACGCCAGGTAGCCATATAGGCTGTTTGAGTAAAATTATAGCAAATTCAATACAAAAAATTTAGTTTAAAAAAATTAAACCAACATCAAAAAAGTATGAAATTTTTGTTACATACTACTTTAGGCCTATTATTTTTTGAGGTTGGTGTCTTATTTAGTATAAAGTATTTTGTTTCTATTGTTAAATTTTGGCACCAACCTCAAAAAATAGTAGGCTTTAAGTATGTACTAAACAAAATTTATTTCATATTTTTTGATGTAGGTTTAATTTTATTAAATAAATTTTTTTTCGTAATTTTTTGTTTTATTCTCGCCTACTGGGCTCTCACAGTGATATGATAATGTATGTCAAGAAGGTTGCAATCGTTTGGCTTTAAGGCGATCAGCACACTGCCCCGCACGACGCAGCGTAACGCGGGAATGCGTGCTCTAGCGTTGTATGTAAGTATTTCCATTTGTATAGATAACACACACAGTCCGACACACAGAAAACGCGTCTGCATGTACGCGCGTGGATGCGTTTTCTATACAAATGTACGCGCACCCGCACTACGCTGCTTGTTGCGGGGCAGTGTGTTAATCGCTTAAGACTTAGTTGCGGTCATCTGTATCTGTAGTGAACTTTCACATTCACTCCTCACTTGTGTAATTGCTACTAGACTAGAAGATTAGTCTTAAACTAGATCTAGCAAAATTGAAAGTCCTCTTCTGCAAGTTTAGAGCGTTGCATTCAGATCGATATATTCATTTATTCTTGGGTTATAGTTCAGCATAATTAAAGCGGCGCGCATAGAGGTGTCTCTTAATCGAGAGGTCCGGGTACGAAATTTGAACCCAGAGCTAATAAAAATTTTCTATGTTTTTTCTCTGTTATGTTTTAAAAAAGAACCTACTTGTCACCAACACTATCATCGAAGGAAAATGTCGTGAAAACAAGAGCATTGAATGGGACACGACCATGGGTTGCAGAGACCACTTAACTCCTATGCTACTTTAGCATAAAAAGCCAATTAGATGGTCATTTCATAATAATAATAAAATTATATAATAATTATATATTATTATATTATATTATTTTATAATTTTCTTTATAATCGGTTTTGACGTTCTTTCGGCCACGAACTAAGGAATAAGGGCCTTTACACAAACTCCTTTCGGGCCCCGCCGTCAAACCAAACACTGCCATCGTTTGGTCGACAGAGATTCAAGAGGCATTCGATGCGTGTAAAACAAGTCTGGCTCAAGCCACTCTTTTAGCGCATCCGAATCCACGAGCTGAGCTAATACTTTGTACCGACGCTTCAGATCTTGCTATCGGGGCAGTACTTCAGCAAAAGATAGGTAATGGAATTGAACCTCTTGGATTTTTCTCAAAAAAGTTAAACACGGCTCAAAGAAAGTACAGTCCATTCGACCGTGAACTGCTGGCGATTTATGAGGCAGTAAAGTACTTTCGTCATATGGTAGAAGGTAAAAATTTTACCATATTTACCGACCATAAGCCGATAGTGTCGGCATTTCGAAAAGCATCGGAAAATTGTTCGCCTCGTCAATTCCGATATTTTGATTTTGTGTCACAGTTCACTACTAACGTACGACATATTGCAGGAGAGGATAACGTCGTGGCCGATGCTCTCTCACGCGTAGAGGCAATCGCTAGCGAGATAGATCTCGATTCTTTGTCATCCTCACAAATTGCGGATGACGAACTGAAGCAGCTAGTGCAGAGCGGTTCTTCGTTGGACCTCCGGGAATGTAATGTCCCTGGTTCCAAGAAGACAATTATCTGCGACATGTCTGGCCCGTCACCTCGTCCCTACCTGCCTCCCCAGTTTCGCCGACTAGCTTTCGACTCCCTCCATGGATTAAGTCATCCTGGCGTCAAAGCTACCGTCAAGTTAGTGACACAAAATTACGTATGGCCGAACATTAAGAGAGACTGTCGGTCGTGGGCGCGCGCCTGTCTCGCCTGCCAACGCAGCAAAGTCACCCGACATACGCGATCTCCGGTACATTGTTTCAGTCCTCCGTCGCACCGATTCGCTCACGTGCACATCGACCTAATAGGACCCCTCCCGCCGTCACACGATTTTAAATATTGTCTGACAGCGGTAGATAGATACACTCGTTGGCCGGAGGTAATACCCATACAAGACATTACAGCTGAAACTGTAGCTAGTGCTTTCGTTCATGGTTGGGTATCGCGTTTTGGTTGTCCAGAGAGGATAACAACGGATAGAGGAAGGCAGTTTGAGGCGCATTTGTTCAAAGAACTCGCTAAGTTGATAGGCGCAAATCACCTTCAGACGACTGCCTACCATCCAGCAGCGAATGGTATGGTTGAACGCTTTCACAGGCAACTAAAGGCAGCGATCATGTGCCACGCGAACGACAACTGGTACGAAGTTCTCCCTATAGTCCTTCTCGGAATTCGCACATCATTCAAAGAAGACATCGGTTCGTCGTCAGCCGAGTTGGTCTATGGAGAACCGCTTCGTATACCAGGATCATTATTTCATCGCACCCCCACGGAAGTCATAGATCATTCCGATTTTCTTTCACGTTTCAGAGCTCACATTCATAAACTTCAACCCACTCCTGTCATCCATCACGGTCCATCCTCTGTTTTCATAAGTAAAGATTTGTCATCGTCATCTCATGTTTTTCTTCGCCAGGACGCTATACGCAAGCCCTTACAGGCACCGTACACCGGACCTTATAAGGTTTTAGAACGCAGCGGAAAATTTTTCAAAATAGATTTTAAAGGAACACCGACATCTGTTTCCATAGACCGCCTAAAACCAGCGTTCTTGCTTAGCGATGGACCACAGGAGGAGACACAACGTGTGCAACAAGACTCGGCGGTAACACAGAGTTCGCCACCCGTCGAGACTAGTACTCGTACTACGACTCGGTCTGGACGAAGAGTACATTTCCCAGACTACTTTCGACCTTAACGGTCTCCGGGGGGGCTGATGTAGCAACAAGAAGTTTTTATGATTTGTTTATTTTTTAATTTCGAATTTAGTCAACGTTTTGCTTTTGGTTTTTTCTGTCTGTCATTCTTTACTTACTTCGATTCTAGATACTGATAATTTTGTTATGTTGTTTTATAATAATATATGTAAATAAATATTTGTATATAGTGGTAGAGAGTTTTATTCGTGACGGCTCAAGATACACTCCACCGCCACTATACATTCATGAACGCTGCATCGATGCACCGATGCTACTCACCTTGAGGCAAATATTGCAAGTATTTGGATCGCACCGCACTTAATTCGATGCTAATATTAAATTGTAGGTCTTCATCGAAATGCTATGAGACAAAAAATACTGCAACTTTATCCGTCGTTTAGGAAGTTTTGATGTTACTGGTAAGTATTTGCAAATAACTAAGTGGATATTGATTGAGGTGAAGCGCGCACAGCCCCGCTTCTTGAGTAGATCGCAAGCGACCGAAAAAGTTAAGCAACGTCGGGCGCGGTCACCAACTGGATAAGTGACCACTAGTGACGAATCAATTACGCACTTCCGTGCTTCGGAAGGCACGTTAAGCCGTCCGTCTCGATTGTTATCGAACGATAGTAGTCGTTAAACCTTGTCGGAGGCCCTATCACAGGGGTAACATCCGACACGGGTTTGGCCACTAGCCCGTTTCTCTACCAATCCGCATTGGAGAAGCATAGTGGAGAATGCTCCAGGCCTCCCCTTATTATGGGGAGAGACGCGTGCCCAACAGTGGGTCATGAAAGGGTTGCAGGAACACAGCCAGAGATTTTATATGATGTAGAAATATCATCCAAATGAAAGTTTATCCGAATGAAATCGCGGGTTGGAGTTAGAATTTTTACGTTTAAAAATAAAACCTCTCCCAGTGTTCTCAAAATTCAACCAGACTTTTAATTAATTTAATTACTCTCTCTTCACTGAATCATCGTTTATTTCGAAACAGTCTAACGTAAATATTTTAACAATGTAATATGCAATGAGGTTACACAGCGAAAATTATAATAATTATAATTAACTTGCGCAATCATTGTGTATGAATCGCGATGTTATATCAAATATTCATTTCATTTGCATAATTTGAAAAATTAAGCGTAGTATTGTAATCTTCACAACATCTTACGAGAGGTCTGGATTCGACTCCGAATTGCACGCTATTCGAAATGTTATAGTGCGCTCTACAACACCAAATGTCACCTTAATATGTTTACGTTTTCTTATTTAACCCTAACTTGGCCGTATTTTGAAAGTGACGTAAATGGTCGCGTGGGGTATTTGACACCCCACGTACGTTTACGTGGATTGCATGCACACCTACTTTATCTTAGACTTTTCAGCCAATCCAAATATAATAGAAATTTATATGTTTGTGCCTTTTCTTGTTATTGTGTTTTTTGTGTCATCGTCCAGAAATAAAAACTAATATTATGCCGGACTAATATCGGTTAAAACCCACGGTGATTTTTCCAAAAATTAGGATCTCGAGAAAACCGTACTTAATAACGTGCGGCTTACTACTGAATTAAAAGGAAGTTGAATTTTAGGAAGCTCTCGAGCAAAGGAATCGTGGTTAGCTCTATGTTTGGGATGTTCTCCAACTCCAGGCCGCACGTGTAACATCCCACGCGACCAATTAAGGGTTAAAATAATAATTAACTTTCCGTTCCTGTTATTCTACACGTTAAACATGATTGCCAGTAATCAGACGCATTAATAAAGAAAGCGGGTATCCAATCAGATGGAATGATCGCAAATGTCAGAAGTCAGTGTTATGTCAGAGCGTGGAGAATTCGCGAGCGTTATTATCATTTCTACATCCGGTATTCTCACGTTGGTATTACAAGAGAATTCGTAACGATTTGGCAATACGTAAAGATATGGACGAATAACTGACTTGGTGGGAATTGCTTTGGCATAAATATTGATTACAGACTTTCAAGATATTTGAGACTTTTGAGTCTTTGGTCAACAATATCCTTTATAGTTTGGTCCAGAAAGAGATTAATCTTTAATTTAATCCAAGTTAAAAATTTCTGTTTATCCAACGTCCTATTCCATAAAAGATGTGTTTTTCATGGAAGAATTACAAGCAGTGAATTATACTCGTTGATTCATAATATTTTGTAAAATATTAAATAGACTTTATAATAGATATTTATAATTACGATACTAAACTACTACGTATATTATAAACAATGTATTCTAGATTCTAGGCTATATTCTCTCTAATCTCTAGCTTTCAAGAGATAAGTTAAAAACCAAAATTCGTAGGGATAAAATTGTGAATGAAACGTAATCCTTTTATAACTCCTCGTATTCATCACTCAAAGGGTTGACATCCAAATTAGAAAGGTGCTCAAAAGGGTGTAAGCCTGCTTTCAACGCAATAGTATATGCTTCTATAGACAAGAGTTGGGTAATATGAGTGTAAAGGTAACACTTTAATGTATTAAAATAACGGATACTCTGTGGGGACAGAATCTGACCTGGGCCCTGATTCACTAAGTCCCAAATTTCGTGCCGATATCGTGTGACATCAAACCGTACGTCATTTCATGAACTCGGCACGACAAGGAATCTTAAATACCTATCTATTCTATAAGGCACACAATAGATTGTCACGATATTTGACTTTTAAGCCTTTTGTGACTTTTTATCACGGGCAAGACACGACATTGGCGCGATGCGAGTGTGAATGGTAATACAGAATCAGGGCCCGACGAGATAGTTATAAACCCCTTTACAATACAATACAATACGCTTTATTTTACACCAATAAACTACGTACAATTTTTAACATAAAGTGTTAAAATAGGTGGTCTTATTTTAGGGCATTTGGATACGAGAAGGTACAAAACTAATTAACTAATTTATTACAGTAACATCGAGTTCTTCAAGGTTCTTGCGTAGGTATATCTACAAGCTTCGATAATTAAATTCAAAACCATTCAGTGAGAAATGTTCGTTATTCGTGTCCGCCATTTCTTTTGAAGAAATTTCATGCCGGGCGATTTCAGAATTCGATTGAGGAAAAATAAAAATACATTAACGCGATGCAAAGGTATCTGGTTTTCTTAGCTTAATGAAATATTTATCAGAACAGTAACATTTGATTTTATTATAATACGTAAATCTTGAATTGTTGAAATAGATTTTCTGTAAATATAATGCAATCAAAACATAACTTGTAAAAAAACCCAAGTCTCGCAACTCAGTTCTTGCACCGTAAAAAGTTGTGGGATCCATGTATGTATCCATAGATAGACCTGGCAATCGATTATGAATTGATGTTTTTGGATTCGACATTGCGATTATCAGCATTAAATGTCGTGTCTTTTCTTACAGAGAACTCAATTGTGTTTTAAATGAACTAACTGTCGTCCAAATCACCAAGAATACACATCTTATAAGTTTTCACTTCTGCCGGCATTCCCGTTGTTTTTTTTTGTTGTGTTGGTTTGCCGGTTTGTTATGACAGCCAAAGGACAATACAACCTAGTTTACCTATCGTATAATGCAAGGATTTAGGCTGCGTTTCCACCAGATATGTGCGAGGATGCGTAGCGAGGGATGCCTTTTTGAAAAACCAATAGAATTGCTTCATTCATCTTCGCACATCTCTGGTGGAAAAGCAGCCTTACATAGAGTTCGTTGCTCGTTCGCACTCTATGCAGCTCTACCAAGCTTCAGTTCTCTCGATAATTTGTTTTGTATGACTATAAGAAGTGACATCGAACAATACTCGAACATGCTACTACATGTGCTTGTTGTATGACATTGATTGTAGGACAATAACATTTTTGTTCTTATACTACCAAGTCTTTCTGTTCGTATGCAAATTCAAATTGATCACATGCAATGGGAGAAACGCAAGCGGATTCTGTTCATACGGATATAGATCTAAATAGATCACGCAAATTCTCGCGTCAAAATGTTTGAAAAGTTTGTGCAATGCGCAAACAGCGCTGTGTCATTTAGTAGGAAAACCATTGTTCACACGGGAAGTCAGATTTATTATTCCTCCAATCCAATAAGTCGGATAAAATCGATTTGTTTGATGCTCAACGTTATTATGGCGTCGAATCGATTCAAATGATAACTAATTAATTGAATAATGCATATTATTACTGACTCTTTTGATGTGGCTTCGCGTTGATGTAGAATTCCCATTAATAAAATATTATTTTTTGTCTCGGTAATATAATAATAATAATGAATATACCATCTCCGTACCGTCGCGGGTAAAAAGCGGCACGCTTACATACTGATGGGCTTGCGCTATCTATTCAGATCTTAATCTGTGGTTCATAACATAATGACGATTGTAAACTTTGTTCGTGACTAGGTGTTAGTTTTTTTAAATGTCTCATGCATGGGATAATTTTGCTTAACTACGCCAGAAGGAGGGTTATGTGTTACGAGTGTATTTATGTAGTTTCATTAAGACCAGTAGGTATTTAAAGTCAACATGAAAAGATTTTCTTCATTATTAGACACATAATATTTAGTGAGTTTAACATTTTTTTATTTTACCCATCCCAAAAAGTGCACATCGCCGCTAAAGAAGTTTTCACTTCAAAACCTCTAATAAAATTGAAGGTTACTCCGAATGTAACCCAGATAACGCCTCGAGAGTAATCATGTAGCGGTTATAATTTTATACTTACATTTAACTCATAACATTTTAATCTTCACATTTTAATCTTAAACGCAAGTCGGCCATGAGAAAAGTAAAAAAAAGGCTAATTAATGATTCGATATGGTTTTGCGTAAACGTCGCGAAATCTTCTCACTATCGAATTTGAACGTAGGTTCATTTGTTGAGTGTTTTTTTTCCATATTTAATTGGCCTCCATATACTTGACGTCTCTCAGCTGCCTTTTTCTTTCTTTTCCATACCGATTTTGGCCCGGTGTTTCCTTAGATCGTCCCGGGCAGATCGTCCCGGGCGTTGTTTCAAAGAACTTAGTGCAGGGAGGAGACGAATTTAAGTAGACGAAGTCAGGTAATTTACATATTATTATGACCCTACGTTAGATGGAATTTCAGCGTTCACAATGATTGCATGATGATTTGTAAGGTCCGAGACACGGTCTAATAATAACAAACAGAAATAATGTAATACATTTATTTACTCGTATAAAGGATCTTCAGATGTATTGCGTTTAAAAACTAACAGTCCATACTAGCTTTTACGGCGGGTTTTCGCATCGATCGAAATGCTAACTGTGTACTCGTAGATATAACTGTACTCCCAGATTCGATACAATAACAACAGCAATATCTTTATTAGCGGTAGAAGAGAAGGTAGCAAACAACGTGCATAGAACTAAATAACATTCTAGAATTAAATTTGTTGCATTAAAATAAAACTATTCATATGTTTTGGTCTAAGTCTAACTTAGTGGTCTTTAAATACGTTGTCAGTAACCAATTAATAACCCACCTACATCCCTCTCACAATGAGAGGCCTCAGTCCACCGCGCTGGCCTACTGCGGGTTGGTGGACTTCACATACCTTTGAGTTTTTTTTGTAAACTCTCAGGCATGCAATGTTGTTTGTTATATCCTAAACGACTGTGTAGTGTAGTTTTTGCTATAGATCAAATTAATTATTAAAAACGCTGAACTATAGTGACGACCTAAAGAAGGAAATGGTAGTTTCTCATAAGCTCTGAAACATACTACGTAAGGTATGGTAAGGTACTATGAAAAACTCGAGAACGGCTGGACCGATTTGCCTTATTTAATTTTGATATGTTCGTGTAAGTCAAAAGGTTTATACGGTGAGAAAAATTTAAAAAAATTGTTACAATTTATATATTTGGCAGAACGAAGTGTGCCGGGACAGCTAGTTATTAATATTTTATACAATTACTAGTTGGTCTTGGGCAATGAGACAGGTCCCTTGATCTCATATTCCTTGCGTAAGTTCACAGTTCGTTCGCGGACGAAGCCACATTCGATATGTTTGGTAATGCTATACCGAGAACTATTGAGTTGAGATATTGTAAGACGACCCACCGGGGTTGTGTGAATGCAGCATGCATGCATGCATTGTTGTGTTTATGCGGAAATCAGGCTTGGAAATGAAAATGTTTATTTGCTTGGAAAAAGGATTAATGAATGCTTTAAAAAAGCATTTTGATGAATGCTAATAAATCTTTTGTAGTATAAAAATGGTTTTACTATGGGTAGATAGCTGAAAATGTCATTCATAGTCTCGTATCCTAAATCTGAAGTTTCGAGTCAGACACGTTCTTGTTACAAGTAGAAAGACAGACATAGGTTAAGTCCATACCTATAATAAAAAATATTTGCTATTCGTATTAGTCTCGCCAAAACTCGTAAAGGTTTGATACGGTGAAAAATACTAAAAAAATGTGAGGAAAGTAGTAGTAGGTATTTAATTACTATTATTCGACATTCTTTTAAGAAATTTCACGCATTTCACAAGACTTGATGCAGGAATGCCATAGAGAGAAAGACGCCAAGTAATAGAATTTCCTTGCGTAATTTCACAGTTCACGAGTGTCGAGGTATTTGATATATTCTCTAATTCTTAAGGTATTGTGCCGTTACGGCGTTTTGTGGACCTAACTCAGATTCAATTTAAGATTAGTCGTTAACAAAAGAATCCTGTGTGATTTATGTATTATTAATATTGGGGATTTACGAGTATGTACTCGCTACGTGGAAACATTTGGTTTATGAGTGTAATTTTTATTGCTTACAGCTGCACTCAGAGATAATGATTACTTTAGTAGAGGTTTAAAAAAAGTAACCGCCGAGTTGAGAATAAAAATATTTTTAGCTTGTTTCTCCACAAATTTCGCTGTTCCAACGCTTAGAACAGAGAAGGTAAGTTGAATAACCAATCTCCATAGAGTACGGAAGACGTAAACGAGGGGTCAAATAGCGACATAACGCGCACAATTACCTAAGAAAGGTAATACGATGGTAATTATTGCTTCAACGGTCTAATGCGATGTTCGATGAGTGCTAAACGCTCTCTCACTCTTACAATGTATCGTTTATGTTCACTAAGCTCGGCCTAGCAAGGCATGCAATGATAGCCCAGTCGCTAAGAATTCAGCCTCTTAGTCGAGGGTCCGTGTTCGAACCAAACCACGCACCAATGACTTTCTTAAAAGTTATGAGCAGTTTAAAAAATTAAAAATGACTTGCTGGTGAAGTTATGTAATGCTCTCAAAGGCCGCCAAACCGCACTAGCCAGAGTGGTGAACTCAGGTCTACATCTTTCTCATTGTGAGAGGAGACTAGACCCACCCCCCTTGAGTGGGTTAGAGAGCAATGATCTTAACATCTAATAAATCGCTAAAGCGTCCACGAAAATTAAGGTTGACAACCTTAAGGATTCTGATAGAATAAACACAACAAATTGGATTCTGGGCATTTTGGGCAAAAAGTGCGTGACACAAAATTGAAGTTTATCAATAACGTTTTCTGAGAGATAGAAGGGCATATGCCCTACATGCGTGACGACAGATTGGCAAACCAAAGGCCAATATACAAAATATCAAAGTGTGACCTTACATACTGCTTTCTGTATATCTTTTTATTAGCAATGACTGCAATAGTGTGCGTGAAATATGCCACAAATTACTTAAGTAGTTACATTGTCCTCTAGTCAATCTACATGATATTCTGATTTCTTATTATATGTCCGCTTTATAAGAAAGTGGTGGCTACTTCTCATCAGGTCTTGTCGTAATTGGATGACATAGTCGACCAACCAAAACCACAAAATTTCAAGACAGGGCTCTGTATGAAGCGGTCATAAGAAATACGCACTACGTACGTTGTCGTAGGACCAACTTTTGCGTGCGACATGGCAGTAAGGAAACGGGGCGACCAGATCCCAGGTTTCTGTCTCAATTCTATCTTATCCTATGTAAATTTCAAAATCTGCCTGCCTTTTCTTTTGAAAATGGGCCTCTCCATAAAAAGAAAATCGGTGCCTCTCCACCCGGCCCTGAGCCCTTTGAAACCCACAGTTTCTCGCCGACCTCTTTATGTCGTCATGACGACTGCAGTCCACCTGGTCGGAGGGCGGCCTGTACTCTTACCCAGACGAGGTCGCAATTCGAGGACCTCTCTTTCCCATCGGTTCAGGTCCTCCGAACGATGTGGCCAGCCATTTTTCTGCATCTGTAAACTTTCTTAAGTTACCTTCGTTTTTTTAAAAATTTCGTAATTTCAGACTCTGTCATGTAGAAAAACACAGATCGTCGTAGCCCTCTCCATATTCGAGAAAATAAACGTTTTCAATTTACATTTTGTAAATTAATGCCTTCAAAAGTACACTTGCCAGTCAGGTCACGCACGCCGATGCACTTCTGCAACGATGATGAATAGTGCATTTGAGTGCTAATTTCTCGCGTCAGTGGCATCCTAAGCAGCTCATAGAATATGTCATAGTTCTAACAATAGCGTCGCAAGTTTCACTGAGATATAATGAAGCAAGCACGGTGGCAAGAGAACGAGTACGCATAGAAAAAGATCTGAGATCGAAAAAGTTAAGCAACACCGGGCGCGGTCGGTAGGTACCAAGGACTCCCCCGGGATGAGCCCGTCAAGGGCGCCGCGCAAGGGTGCGTTCCACTGGAGATCCCGGAGCCCCCCACATGCGCAGAGGAAGGCCACCGAGGGGGTTTTAGTGGGTAAGAATCCCACATAACCCGGAGTCGCTCCCACGGCTCTCGGGTACCTATAAAGGTTTCCCCCCCGTCACAAAAAAAGGTACCAAGGACACTAGTGGCGATCTAAATGCTCGCTTCTGTGCTTCGGATTGCATACTGTCGGTCGTTGTTCGATAAGGCAGCAATCGTTCAACTTTGTTTGTTTGAAAACATACGACACGGGGCGGCCACTAGCCCAATTCTACACCAATTCGCATCGGAGAAACGTGGTGGAGTGTGTTCTTGTTGCAATGAACTGAAAGATTTGATACAAACATCTTTCAAGTTGTTGGGCATCGACTGCAGTGACCGCTTGAGCATTAGCTTGCTTATTTGCTTTTACATAAAAGAGGAGTTAACATAAATAGCGAGGGAAAATACTTTTTAATCCGTACCGACCGTAATTACCATATTTTAAACAAATTTATTCCCTCCAAAAATCTACGAGTCATTTTAAGCTTTTGAACCGTAATGATGATTGACATATTACTTTAGCCAAATTGCTACGAAAGACTTCATTGACTCGAAGCTAACGAGTCATGCGCTTAAACGAATAATGATACTAACAGAACGTCCATTTTACTCGTTTTGCAAATTTCAAGACAGGGCTCTGTATGAAGCGGTCATAAGAAATACGCACTACGTACGTTGTCGTAGGACCAACTTTTGCGTGCGACATGGCAGTAAGGAAACGGGGCGACCAGATCCCAGGTTTCTGTCTCAATTCTATCTTATCCTATGTAAATTTCAAAATCTGCCTGCCTTTTTTTTTGAAAATGGGCCTCTCCATAAAAAGAAAATCGGTGCCTCTCCACCCGGCCCTGAGCCCTTTGAAACCCACAGTTTCTCGCCGACCTCTTTATGTCGTCATGACGACTGCAGTCCACCTGGTCGGAGGGCGGCCTGTACTCTTACCCAGACGAGGTCGCAATTCGAGGACCTCTCTTTCCCATCGGTTCAGGTCCTCCGAACGATGTGGCCAGCCATTTTTCTGCATCTGTAAACTTTCTTAAGTTACCTTCGTTTTTTTAAAAATTTCGTAATTTCAGACTCTGTCATGTAGAAAAACACAGATCGTCGTAGCCCTCTCCATATTCGAGAAAATAAACGTTTTCAATTTACATTTTGTAAATTAATGCCTTCAAAAGTACACTTGCCAGTCAGGTCACGCACGCCGATGCACTTCTGCAACGATGATGAATAGTGCATTTGAGTGCTAATTTCTCGCGTCAGTGGCATCCTAAGCAGCTCATAGAATATGTCATAGTTCTAACAATAGCGTCGCAAGTTTCACTGAGATATAATGAAGCAAGCACGGTGGCAAGAGAACGAGTACGCATAGAAAAAGATCTGAGATCGAAAAAGTTAAGCAACACCGGGCGCGGTCGGTAGGTACCAAGGACTCCCCCGGGATGAGCCCGTCAAGGGCGCCGCGCAAGGGTGCGTTCCACTGGAGATCCCGGAGCCCCCCACATGCGCAGAGGAAGGCCACCGAGGGGGTTTTAGTGGGTAAGAATCCCACATAACCCGGAGTCGCTCCCACGGCTCTCGGGTACCTATAAAGGTTTCCCCCCCGTCACAAAAAAAGGTACCAAGGACACTAGTGGCGATCTAAATGCTCGCTTCTGTGCTTCGGATTGCATACTGTCGGTCGTTGTTCGATAAGGCAGCAATCGTTCAACTTTGTTTGTTTGAAAACATACGACACGGGGCGGCCACTAGCCCAATTCTACACCAATTCGCATCGGAGAAACGTGGTGGAGTGTGTTCTTGTTGCAATGAACTGAAAGATTTGATACAAACATCTTTCAAGTTGTTGGGCATCGACTGCAGTGACCGCTTGAGCATTAGCTTGCTTATTTGCTTTTACATAAAAGAGGAGTTAACATAAATAGCGAGGGAAAATACTTTTTAATCCGTACCGACCGTAATTACCATATTTTAAACAAATTTATTCCCTCCAAAAATCTACGAGTCATTTTAAGCTTTTGAACCGTAATGATGATTGACATATTACTTTAGCCAAATTGCTACGAAAGACTTCATTGACTCGAAGCTAACGAGTCATGCGCTTAAACGAATAATGATACTAACAGAACGTCCATTTTACTCGTTTTGCAAACATGAACGTGTGAACACTAATTAATGTCGCCTTTTAAATTAAATATCACCTACTGTTGTGAAAACATCGCGAGGAAACCATTCCTGTCCGAAGGTTTCCTTGATGCAAGGCACATGAATTCCATCAATCCGTTGTTGGCTAACATGATGGGTACACTAGGATCACTTGTTTTGAATGGAGACTCAATCCTGAAAAGACAACCCTCATATGTAAAGCTTAAACTGTTGGTGTCATACTTTACCTAGCCCTGGGCCTTTTCTTAGCTTTATAAGTTCACAAAACAGACACCATAAACCCTCACCTTTTACAATAAAAATATTTTTGTTTATAATTTTATCAACCCTTTTGCAGACCGTCTGTCAACAAACAGAGAAGCTTTATTCTATGTCGAAAGTTGAGGTTTCTCCATAACACTGATTTACACTGGAGATTACTGATTGCAAAATAGATTCGCGTGCTTGATGCAATTGCTAGGTTCATTGTTGTATCCTGATGCTGGGGACGAGTTGGCTTGGCCAGACAAGATATCGTCTTCAAAGCCGGCAGTGCACTGGCGACTCCCCTTGTGTTGCTCGTATCAATAGAAGGACGACCTGCTATGCTATCAGGTACCTGTTCATAATGTTAATTACTTACCTAGTTGTTTTTAGTATTTTTTCAGTTAACACTATAATTATTATTTTCTATATGAAGATTAGGCCACGGCTTTTGTCGCTATACCGAAATCGTACACCACATTCAAAAGCATCTAATATGTAAGGAAAGATTTATAATTTATAATACATTGTAAATTATAAACATGAAGTTGGCATGTGAAAGTGATGGGTCAGGTCACTGAAAGTGATGCGATTGAAATGATCATTTCAAATTACCCACTCCTCGCAATAACTGCCATGTCATGTAATCAGTTACTTGCGACCGAGCCTTACGCAGATAAATAATACAGTAAACAAAGAAGGCTTAAAAGAAGGCATAACGCCAAAGAATCATTTCGAGAATTAAAAAACATCTCCAGCTGTCATTTGGTATAATTTAAAATGACTATTCTCAGACATGAAACCTACATATCTAGTTCGATTTTTCGCCCCTGAAAACCGCTACCGTGTCAGTTTTATCGAAATCTATCTAGTCAATTCCGAGAGCAGCCGACAAATATATGTACAAAAATTTATTGTTCGTTTAATAGTATGGGATATCGTGGTTATTCATTCACTTTCTAGTTCAAAACTTGTTTAGTCAAGACTCTTATTTGAAAACTTTTAATAAGCTAACTTAAGGGCATATTCAATACTTATTAATTATTATTTATTCCTAATCTCCCTTTATTCGCTGTCATTTTCTAAACTTATACAACTTAGCCAAATCGTTTACCTATTTAAACTCTCAATTCCACGCAAATTATCTTAATTAATCAACTAGTACTGTATATACGTATAGGTAACAATTCAAATTCGAATATTCAAACAATTTTATTTCGAATAATCTGACTTTGATATTCAAATAATGGACTTAGCAATTCCGAATATTCGAATATTTTATTTAAACGTCCGCCAAAAAACAAAAGCAGCGTCGGGCGCGATCGGTACCTGGGTGACCGCTTCGGGCACGTAGCCATCGGTCGAGGTTGTCGTCGAACGATAGCAGTCCTTAAACCTTCTATGGGCGGCTCTCCAGCATATTCCCCACCAATCTGCATTGGAGCAGTGTGGTGGAGTATGTTTCCTCCCTCGGTTTTGGGGTTCCTGTTCCTAACAGTGGGTCATAAAAGCCAACTTGCTGGATATTCTTAGTTCTAGATCGTTATGGAGAACTTTTAGGATTTGAACCCAAACTCGCTAAGGCCGAATTAGTAATCACTGCTTTTATGCGGAGTTAAAAACGCAATATGTATTTCAAGAGGTCGAGCTAGACCGCGGTCCCTCTCATCTCGCATTGCGATGCAGACCGCTCGCTTCACTTTCTAAACGGACAAAAGCTGTCTAGAATACTTGGAATACACTCAGACTTTTAGCAGACTTCCTGAATAATGGACTGGTGACTTCGTTGCATTAAACAGTCTCAGAATAGAACGGATAACTGGTTCTAAATTCAAATTCAGACAAACCCAAACTTATTTTTTATCCTACTACTCGTACCTACCATTATAAATGCGTCAGTTTGTGAGGATAGATGGATGACTGGATGTTTTTACTCCTTCATGCAAAAGCGGGTGAACGCATTTGGACGAAATTTTAACCTGGATTAACATAACTATCCTTTTGTCTCTCTCTGGTTCAAATTCTAAACCTCACGCGGGTAAAGTCGCGGGCAAAGCCTAGTTAATTGTAAGGCATACATAATACTAGTACAATTAGCATGATCAGTTAAACACTCTTAAGCTTAAGTTAAATACGCTTAAGCTGCCTATACTTAATTTAAGTTTGGTTAATATCAGGCGACTTTCAAGATTTTAGTTAGTCACCTATTTTAATAATATTTACTATTTTAAAAATTTAAATCTTTACACAAAACATTGAATGAAGGACGGATTTAATATTAAAAGTATTCTCTACCAATGGAAGCCTTTGAGTAAAAGTGCAATAACGGCGGTAACTAAAAATAAACATATTGTAAGAATCATTGCAGTCGAAAATGCTCTTGATATGACTGTCAGATGTCGAAACTCGATTAATTTGCCTTAAATCATAATTAGTAATTAAAAAACGATAATGTAGCCTCCTGTGCCGAATCCCATAAGTTTAAAGTGGCAGGTACTGTTCTGTTGAAAATGGAATTTATTGATCCTCGATTGACCAGAGACTGTATTTGAAATATTTTTATGAGATACATTATGTAATTCGTTAACCATCTAATAACATATCTAGTGATTTTCTATCACATCTTAATCTTAATATTGTAGTATATACAAGGTGCATTTAAACTTAATAATTTATTACAGACGACCTCTTTCTAAATGCTAGATGCATAATTTAAAATAATTTTATCTGCGAAAATTAATTCATAACTTGCGAAAAATGATAATTTTGCTGTGTGTCAAAGTTCTTCTTAAATTAATTGGATTTTTACATTAACCCCGGCTGCCAAAAGTTGCTTAAAATGGCTTAAGTAAAATGACTTTGTTATTTAATTTTATACTTTGTTGTTAGAATGAATTTTTCTTTTTGTTGGTGCTTGATAAGGAACATTTGAATATGTAAGTAATAATTTAAAGCATTTCGTTAATTGGATTTTTGGATACTTATAATTATTTCATTTCTTGTTTTTATACAATTTCTATTAACAGTCTTTTATTATTGTTCGTAATTTTTACGGTTTGCTTTAGTCTATCTTACAGACTTTTTTTAGGATATATCTTACTAACTTAGTTTAGTTTAACTTAGCTTAACATAGTAATTACCTTATCTGTTATAAATTATTTAATATTTTCAATAGTGCTAAACTTTACTTCACGTAAAAGTAATCGTATAACTTATCATGATAGCTTAATAATATTGGGAAAGAACTCAAGTTACAAAAAACAGAGCATCAAGATAAACCAAGCGTTAAATCTATGTAAATACGCTCAAAAGCACACGAAAAAGTTTTTATAACCTTAGGTTATTTCGGCAAAGGAAACCTACCTATTGTTTTTAACCCACTTGTTCTCACGACCGCACTTGTCATTTACCACATGAGGTGATACAGAAAAGAACTGTTCGAATAGCGACCTTAATTGGAAGACAAGACGGTTTAATTTCAAATGATATAAAAGGACTGATATACGTTTATGGACTGGTGATAATGGATTATGCAAGGCAGATAACAATCAATGGACTTAAAGTCGAAGCGTCGGCTCATTGTCTCGAACAGTTCTCAAATGATGAGGAATAAATCTTCAACAATGCCTGTTAATGTTTAACGTTCACTTGTTAATCTTTATACTGTTGTTTCATTAAGAGCTATTTGGGAATGGACTTTCTGACTCTACTTAGACTTGATGTGAAACAGTTATTGGTGCATTTTAAAGTAATACCGTGTCGTATGGCATGGAGCGAGGAACAAAATGTAGGCACGAGATGGCGAAGAAAGGCGAAGAAAATATTTTTGAAGTGAAAGAAGATTCTTTGAATGGGGGTGTTATAACTTAATCATGGTTTCCAAAGCTTGTTATTTATATAAATTCAGTATAATCTTACTCAACGTATAATTAAAATTAAGCAGTCTCAGAATCGCCGCCATTATTGGACTAAGTCGATAGTGATTAAATATTTAAACTGTAATCAATTTATTATTGAAGATCAAAGTTTTGTTGGGTGAATCGCGATACTCTCAAAATCTTACAATAGCTTCACTCATTACTACAGAAAGGGTTTGCGTGTATCTTTGCCGTGAGCATGAACACTGCCGTCAAAGTATTCGTACGGTAACCGTCAGTCATTAGTAGTAGTAAGTATATGATCGAAGTTTTGCTGGTTGAATTGCGATACTCTCAGTTTTAAAATACACACATTCTTCATAGTATTTCTTTGACTTATAGGTAACGTAAATCTTACATAAAAAGTTTTGTCTTTTAGTACTACCACAGTACTACCTAAAGAATGTCATATAGCCATGAAAATAGAAATAGGTACTCGAACCGAATATATTCGGCATCAAAACCGAATAATTGGGCCGAATACAAATAGTGAAAAAGATGCCGAATACTAACGCCGAATACCAAATACCAAACGAATATTCAGCGCATCTCTATTATTAATGATTAAGGCCTATGTCCTTCTCATTGTCAGAGGAAGACCGACCCCACTAATGGGTCAATGACGGAATATATGGACGGTAGAGTAAGTTCCTAACATTAGCCTTTAAAGTTAAATAACATACATATAGATAGGTACATAGAAGCTATAAATACCTATTCATAAAACCTCTTACAAGACGCATAAAATAAAATCGTATATTCGGCAATGTAATCTAAACAATCTAATCGCTAATCAAATTAGCTAAAAGAAGCTAATCATAGCGATAAGTATGCAAAATTATTTACATTTCGAATAGTAAATATTTATCGTCACTAAAATACATTAACATATGAATTTTTATTGTTAATTCTCATGTTGAAATTAGAGAAAGTATGTTATTGTTGTATTGTTTAGTAATTAATATCTCCTATATTTTCACACAAAAAAGCAATAATTCACACACAAAAAAGGTTTAAAACAAACTAGGTATACAGTTTAGTTTAAATCTTAGCTTATTTTATTAATTATTAGACAATGTAACATAAAAAAGAGTTTCTGAAAAAACCTTAAAGAGTGGATCCTCGAGGTATCTTCACAGAATTCTTGAAACGTAGAAATAATTTCATCGGGCAAGTAGGGTAGGTAGGCAAGAAAATTACTGTAATTTGGACGAAAATTTACCTCTTAGACGCCTGAAGTTGAGTCAAAAATTACTTCAACGTTTCCGGAATAATAAAAAGGTGCTCGAATGAAGTGTTTTGATGTCTGTGGTGGTTTACTTTCACATTTTTTTCTTTGCATTTTAAGAACATAAACAAATGAATATGTATGTATATTTATCATTTACTCGTCGAACGGGTAGACATCGCTCTTCTATGTTTATTGAATAGCAACTGGATATGCAGACCACCTGAATGTAAGTGGTCACTGCAGCAAATGGACACCCAAATCCACTTCAAATAGAGACATGCGGACTAAGATGTTTGTCAGTAACCCATTCATGACCCACTACAGGGTCGGGTCTCCTCTCACAATGAGAAGGATGTAGGCCTTAGTCCACCACGCTGGCCTAGTGCGGGTTGGTGGAAGATGTTTAGCCTCGGACAAAGTATCGTCGGCAACCATACCATCCCAGCCGAAACACAACACAAAATGGTGTTTACGACTGTTAAAGAGGCCGTTGATAAGAGACTATGCTTTACCACCTTATCTTCTAATTCATCAGGTGTGGCTAATTGGCCGTACTCCCTCAGTCCAGTCCTCTGTGATCTGGGCTCTACACTTATGATAACAACGAAGTTTTTAAACTACGTTCATAGTGGTTCACCAAAAAAACTCTGTTTTGATTTCCTCAAGTGGACACCTCCATTTATATATGCCCAGGGTATCAGTGGCTCTAACGCCGGTACTGCCCCAGACAAAAGGCAATTTGAAGTCGGATTCCAACTAAACTAGTATTTTTTATATTTTGATCAATAAGACTTATTAAGTCAATAAGACTAAATTCTGTGTTTAAGCTGGTACTTGTTTAGTAGGTAATATTCCTTTTGTTATAGAAATGCTAATAATTTATGAAAATAGTTGCAATTCTATTATCTATGCTAAAATATTCTGTAAATAATAAAATATGCATCATGCAAAATTTTAAAAGCATGTTAATATGCGAAACACTCACACTCAGAAATTATTAAGTCAAAGAATTAGGCGATTCTTACGAACTAGATTGCTCAATAGCGATTATTGTGATTAAAACTTTATTAATTTTTTAATTTAAAAATAGCATGTTTCTGGCCTTTTTAGAATTTAGAACAAACTATTTAGTCTCTATTTAGAATTTAGAACAAAACAATAAATCGAAACATTTTCTTAATATCATTTTGATCATTCGGAAAATGCAATCTTCTTTAAAGGTGAAGAAAAACATCGCGAGGAAACCTGCATGCGTAAGAGTTTTCCATAAATCTTTCCTTCTCATTACAAGAGGAAACTCAACGAAAAGGAGACTGCTTAGCGAATTTCATAGTTAGGTGACGCCCGGCGTTTCTAAATCAGACCATACACGTACATACTCGTAACAACGTGAAATCTTTTTCTCAGCAAACGGTTGATGAGCCAACCTCGGTAATGGACATACTGTGCAATTGCAGGCCGGTTGCATTATTGAAATGAATTATCAAATCGCAAATCCAATTCGAGAGGCTTTAGTATTGCAGTGGCTTAAGGCATGGACATCACCAGAAAAAAAAATTCAATCAACTTTAAAAAAGTACGTTATTAATTCGTTCGACACGTTTGAATAATATAATATTTACAGTATTTTACAATATTTACGTATCTTGGTTTGAGGGCTTCTAAACAAGTATAAGATAGATATATCATAGATATAAATAATTAGATATGTTTGTCCTCACATATCTCCAAAACTGATTGTCGGATTGTGACCGTCATTTTTTTTGTTTGCTTGCATTTTTTTAACTTAGATACTGGTTAAAGTTTCATCGGTTCTGTAGTTTTCAGAATATGGAACAAAACGTAAAAGGGTGAAGGCAAAGGAAAAACTAAATATTAATAAAAATAATAAAACCTAATTAAACTGAAAAAAAGTAACCCCGGCAACCATACCACCCCAGCCGAAACACAAGCCATGAAGAACATGGTGCTTTACGACGAGTTAAGAGGCTGGATGGCGGTAAGGTACTCCCCAGACGAGCTACTATGGCTCTACGCTTAATAGAAAAAAAGATGAGCCACCTTTAACTTTTTGTCTAATATACAAATTTGCAATTTGGATAATATCCGTGCCTTAAAGCAGGTTGAAAGGCGGCCAGACTTCCTTTTGTCTTGTTAAGCTTTTTGAAGTTGATTAATGGTTCGCTAAAACAATGATGGACGTAGATGAATCTAATGCATCTCTGCAATTGTTATTATGACATGTTCGTTTCGCTTACTTGTTTGCCCTCTAGCTACCTACTATGTAAGTGTTATGATCAACTAGCTCATTACTTCACCGACTCAAGAATTTGAAATAGAAGTAGAAAAACATTTATTTACTGTAGCGGGTCATTAATGGGTTAAAGACAATGCAACACACAAATCATTGCCACTTTAATTTGCAAACTTTGAGAGCTATGTCGGTCTCCTTCGTTCTTCAACGGATTACGTGTGTTCCAAATTATATCCTGTGTATACCAAATTTTATCCATATTCGTTTACTTGTATTAAACTTCTTTCTGTATTAAGGCCAACAAAGGCTATGTGGTAGTAACGTACCTTTAGTAATTAAGTAAGGTTAATCCCTGAGCAAATAACAATTATTCTGTCATCTACTGAGCTTTTGACCTTTTTATGTTGTTCTTTCAATGCGAAACTCCTACTGTGCGTCATACGGATTATGAAAGTCATTCAATCACGTTTTAGATGGCAACTTTATAGCTCTAAATGAATACTGTGTTATGTAATAAAGCGGGAAACAAACTATCAGACGCATCGCTTCGGAATGATTCACGAATGTTACCAAAATTTACTTCATATTGATAGTATCTGCCTGACCCGTCCGTTATATCGATGATAAATTTTCAATAGGATGTTATAAGTGTTTGTAACAAATTCGCATCATACTCGTAATACTTATACTGAAAGAAGAAGTATTACAAGTACGTCGCAGAAATAAGTAGAGTTCATTAAATATGTTGATATAAAAATCCTATTAACAAATAGATCAGAAGATTAAGGAATATCTTACGGTGAATTTTCAAGCCTTTTTCAAATAGTAATTGATAGATATTGTAATCTTAAATAAAAGTTAATATAAATTAGAATCACACGTTTGAGATTTACGAATAATTGTGTAGGTAGTGTTAAACCAATAATTGAAGATTACGATCATAATATATCAAGTCCTATAACTATATAGGCACTTTGGATGAATTATTTTTATTATGATTTTATTATTTTTTAATTTAATGGTTAAGTTTTTTAATTTGTTAGAGATACTTTATTTTCGTTTTTTGGAATAGGATTAATTTTCTTTCAAGAGTTCTTATAAATAGTCAGTCCTATAATATGTATCTAATAATTCAAAGCTTGCGTAACTCACTCCGTATATGATAGGATCGTTTCTGATAAAAATAATTGATTTTATAGACGGTTACAGACATACGAATGTATACCAAGAAGAGCACTTAACCGAATTAAGTTTGATTTTGGATCCTCGTTTTATTATAGGTATCTCTGCGATAAATCGATTGCTTCAATCAGTTGGATTTGCTTTTTTGATATTGTCACAATTTTTTTTCACTAAACAAACGAGTCTAGGTAATGAATTTTATTTATTACTGACACTTTCACATTCCTTTTTATTTTTTTTATTTAATCATAGCCAATCAACCCAATTCATTTTTCACATTATGAATATTGATATAATTTTTTTAAGGAAACAGATGGGAGAATAACGCATCTACTAATTTTAAACTTAGCTTCTAAAACTGTGTAAATTGATATAGATTTCTCACAAAATAAGCAATGTTATTAATATTACTAAGAATTTTGAAACTATTGGATTTCAAAACCGGTATTATTGAAAACCTCCAGAGACATAATGAAAGGGCTCGGTTGGACACAAATAAAAGTACAAAGTAATATGTGGCAACATACGCTTCTACCATTAATGAGCCCCGTATATAGTATTGACATATAAATTGGGCAACGTTATTAAAGTCGAATGAAGGTTAGTAAATATCAGATTTTTAGGTGGTAGAGTCATAGTAGCTCATTCGAGAAGGCACCTTACCGTCAGCCTCTTAACCCGTCGTAAAGCAGCATGTTCTTCGTGTCTTGTGTTTTTGTGTATACAGGATGTTCGTTTCTGATTATTGACACTATCGAATGGTGTAATAATACAGGTTGTGATTTTTTATTTAGTTTTAACAGATGTGTATACTAATAATACTAACGTAGATTAAGAATTATTGTTACTCACGTACTAACGACATATGGATTGTTATTATAAACAACAGATTTGATATTTTTTTCGCTATCATCCAGAAATAAGATGGGCTGTATTCAATTAAACTGTAAAAGCAACCCATTAATTTAATATGAAAATACCACCCTTTGTCAGCAATCGGTTCCACGAAAATTTTGTCCAGTCATAAAAAGTCTTCCTATTGATTATTATTATGTAGGATATAAGTTTGTCGAATTTCGTCAGAATCAGTTCAGCTCTTATCTCACAAATATTAGTGAAGCGAGCATATCCCCGCTGCTTGCGTAGACGTAAATGAGCGCCAATTTTGTCATTTGTGTATAACTAGCCTTATTCATAATCTCAGGTCAAGATCAAGTTTTAGTATACAGATCATCTGCGACAATCTCATTAGCGTTGTGAGAGTTGTGAGATAATAATTAGTAAAACTATTAATAACTTGTCACCAAATTATCGAAACTTGTTCTAATGATGTCTTGTCAAATATTTAGCAACTATCGTATAGTGGAATGAATATCAAGACGTTTTAAATATTTCTATTACTAAATATAGATAGGCTTTAATAAAATATGATTTAAATTTAAAGTTTCTATTTACAACATCATTTTGCAAAAAGAAATTAAGTTTCAGTTTATAGATTTATAGCTAGCTAATTCAATTATAGGCTAAAATATAGATTTATTTATGAGCTTTAACTTTACATAGGTAACAATATCAATCAACAATTAACTTATAATTTTTTTTTCAAAAAGAGATGCTGTTACCTTTAAATAAAACGGTAATCAGTCTATATTCAGAGAAAAAATATTAATAATTATTTTACATATTACGACCTTCTTACCCAATTTACTACTGCTTTTTGTAGCAGCTGTAAGCATTAAATTGATCTTTTTTTATGATACTAAAATTTCAGCAATACGTTATATTATTTTTAAACTAAACAATAAGATGATCGTGAGTTTTTGCTAAGATACAAGAGATAACATTTCGCGATGTACTATTTTCGTGCAGTGTTGTGATACATTTAAACCACGTTTGGTTTGAGCAATTCCGTTGGGAAATCCGTATCAGTTAGGTCCTACAGTTTGGTCCGGTCATGAATTGTTTGAAGAAAACCGCTAAGAATTTTAAGAAAATAAAAGAGTTTTAAACTAGTAATAAACTGTAGGAAAGGAACCTACTGCTAACCCTAGGAAATACATAATATAATTACTCTGTTTCATGACAGTATAACAAAGAGAAGCATATTTAAACTACAAATTTATTGTAATCGAATAACATACTCGTATCACTAACAAAAATAAAACCTTTCCAATCGCCTTCACGAGCAACGACTTAGCCTAAAAAGTTGCTAATAACTTTGTGTGCTCGTTATCAACTTATGTCTAGAAGACTTTACACAAGACGTTTTTTTAATCGACCTCACCACTGTGTTTATAATAAGCCGTTCTTCGTAAATTTAGACGATTATGCGTTTGCAACCATATGGACGTAGAGAAATGCATCGATTACGATAGAAAATGTCAGTAATATAGCTTGTGTCTAATGATGCACGCTCAACGTGCCACTGAAAGAAAAACACTGGTCTACGAGTAAATCTAATAGTATGAAAATTTTCCCACCAATTTATTTAAAAACACATTGTCGTGGTTGATCCAAATTTGCTGAGATTTATCCGTTTAGTATTAAAGCAAAAAAAGTGCGTTAAACGCAATCGCAATAATTAAGCGTCTTAATCGCATCAAAGGCGTGTCGTTTCGTTAGCTCGTTTTAAAAACGTCGTGTGCACACTCCCGAATGTTGCAATGCTGTTGACAAAGTTATGTTTTGGTTAGTTAGATACTTCAGAAATGTCAAAAAGTCAATTTTAAGCATTCAAAGTGTTTTATGAGATGTCAGAGGTTCATGAAATACTAACAAGTGTTTGGTATTGATTTTGTTAAGTGCATGTACCTACATAAAGTAGGTCTGTTACCCGAGGGGTCTGGACCGCGTCTCAGCATCGTAGGTCATCACTGGCAGCACACATCATGACGTGTCGAAAACTTTCGACTTTAGGCACTGAGGGCATGAGGGATGAGCACCAATAAATTTAATACCATTTTAAATTTTAACAATACAAGAATTAGGTGCAAAAATATAGTCCTACCGTCCCAAGCCAACTATGATGGTTCTGCTGTTTTTATGTTAAATAAGAAATTAAAAAAAAAGGGTCTCTTTAGTTTATTAGGTATGTAGTATATTTATTACTCACAAAAGTTAATTAATCTAGAAAGAAGTCTCAAATTAATAAATAAATTATAAATAAACCCAAGGCACGAAGCCAGGGACAGAGCCAAGTACATACATATTATTAAAATTTAAGATAAAGCCTTGACAAACCACGAGTGATTCATATCCATTCGAATCTCCCGTCTTACGCAACACGAGTCGGAAACGATCGGTCCATTGTCTGGGTTCGATTCCCGAGAGATGCAATCGCGGCTAGCTCATTTGAATGTTATGTACTTTCACGCGGGCCCGCTTTGTTGATTTTTTGCCGCCAAATGTTCCCAGGTTTTTGCGGAAGTACACAATGAATGTTACTTGATATATGTTGTTTTAACATGTTATAATAGTTTCCCAGCCGGCAATATCGTAAATTGGAACGAGGACTTAAATAAAGTAAAATAATTTGTTCTGTTGGTTGATTGGATGGTTTCATGGCCTGGTTAGGCACCTAGTTATATGACCGACGCAAATCGATAATGCGTCTGGGCGACGTTTTGTTGATATTGTCTGTTTAACAGGGCAGCTACGAGTAGATAATAATATTATATCCTATGCACCCAATCAATATTATCAATCAATTTGTATATCGCCGATATGAAATATTTTGTTGCAAGCCGTATGTTTTGTTTTAATGACGGTGTGATAAGGTTCCAGCGCATTAGGTGTACCGCTCAGAAATGACCGCATAGTGCTCAGAGTTATTTTCTGATATAGTAACAGACTTCTAAGCGTTATTCACGTTGGTTCATTTCACAGGTAAATTTTGTTCATGGGCTTGTAGACTATAATAGAGAAAGTATTCATCAGTTACGTAATTTCATTTTATTATTTCCAATTCCCCTAAAATACAATATATCCGCTTAATGTGGATCTAGATGCGGTAAACATAGAAGAAGTCCAACAAGTAAATTTCTTAGGCGTTTCATTAGATACTCATTTAAATTGGAAGAGTCATATTGACAAAATAAATAATAGAATATCGAGCTGTTGCTATGCTCTATCTATTCTTATAGATACTTCATCTATAGAAGTTGCAAAAAGTTTCTATTATGGTAATATCTATCCCCTTCTATTATACGGTGTAATCTACTGGGGTGACTCAGTCAATGTTAACAGTACATTTACTTTACAAAAACGCTGTATGCGAATACTATATGGTAAGGCTAGCGACGAATCAGTACGCGCGGTATTCACGGAAGAAAAGTTTCTAACGTTATCCGGTATATATATTCTTGAAATATGTCTTTTTGTCGTAAAAAACATGCACTTGTTTAAAAATAAACTTGATATGCGAGTAAGAAATGTACCCATGAGACAGAAAGATGAAAATATATTATACTTACCTAGAATAAAATGTAGAATTTACAGAAAAAGTACATATATATCTGCCATACGAATATATAATCATTTGCCTATAGAGCTAAAAAAATTACCAATCAATAAATTCAAATGGTCCTTAAAACAGTGGCTGGTCAAGAAAGGTTACTATACGGTAAAAGAATTTTTTGACGATAAAATGAAATAACAAATTATCTCAGGTAGGGCAGAGGCTACATTTACAAACCTGTAAAGCTGCCGACTTCTAGTGCTTCCTTGTGTTTATATCAGGGTATAATCAGAGAGAATGCACTATCACGCTAAAGCTAAAGATAAAAATTAAAATTAAATTAAAATCAACAAAGATATTAAAACTAGATTTGGACGAAATAGAAAGTTCGCAATATATAATAATATCATGCTTTAAAAAGAAATGTAGTAACGCGCGCAAAAATAAATAAATTAATAAATTAAAACTGTGTCGAGAGTTTTTTCCTCCGGCTTTTTCTCTCTTTACCCAGAAATGGGTGGCACATTGCATAGCCGATGAGTTCGATCAGGAAAAATATTAAAATAAATAAATAATTGGACTGCTAAACGATCACAACTTATTTTAACATAAATATAATATAAAATTTAGTTTTAGTTTTTTAAGATATAATTATTGTATGCCCGCATAGGGTAGACTGTTCTTAACTTATTATAATTTTTGTAACATCTTTTCGTGTAACAGTCAACAATAAACGCATTCTTTTCTTTTCTTTTCTTTTCTTTTCTAAAAATATATAATGCTTCGCCCCTTTCCTTACCTTACCGCCAGCCAGCATGTTTTTCATGCCTTATGTTTCGGCTGGGGAGGTACTTTATTTGAGGCGAACATCGTAGTACTCATTCCTTAGTCCAGGTAGCGAAGCAACGGCATACAACCTCTAGGGGCTGGCTTTCGGTGTCCACGGGCTGCGATGACCACTTACACCCACTACTTACCACCAGGTAGTCTACATCCCGTTACTACTCAATTAATATAAAAAAGTAGGCGTACACCCGCGACAGACTACGTTTCATAAAAAAACCTAAGAATCATCATTCGTTATTAATTCGTCTCAATTCTTTTTCCTTTTAATATTAGGTTTTCGTATTCGCAATTTTCCCTAACAATAGCAAGATGGTAATGTAACCCTAACCACTTGAATACTTGGAATTATTTTCAAAGGTACTCCACCTTTGAAAATAATTCTAATGTAATAACTAGGTACCTATCTACTTGTCAACGCTTTGAAACAAAAATGGTTTTTGCTTTTACATTAATTTTACAGTTAATTTGGTTGTTTAGTTTCTCAAGAACGTGATAGCCCAGTGGCTAAGAATTCGGCCTTTGACTCGAGGAGTCCGGGTTCGAATCCCAACAGCACACATCAATAACTTTGTTAAAAAAGTTTTAGTACTTTGAGTACGTACATTACGTGTGAAACACATTTTGATCAATAAATTTTTGTTGAATTGGGACTATCTACTTGGCGATCTCTCGTTCTAAGAAATAGGTGACATCAACAGAAAATGGGATATTTGTATGCAACGTATAAAATTGATGGTAATTTAGCTTCGAAACAAACTCATGTAATGTTTTATTTATTTATGTAAGGATGTGTCATCAGGGGAAATGAAAACGTATGAACGTTTACAAACATTCACTGTGTGTTTCTTACATCACCTAATTCAGATCACGCAAAACGATGATAGCCAACATGAAATTATGACATTCGTACTTTTTTAGTAAATGTACAAAACTAAAAATTGCGTTTAAAATTATACACAATTTAGCTTTATTTTCGTCTGAATTCTGACATCTTAAAGTTTAATTTTTATATTGACAAAATTACCTCTTACTTTCTTGAAAAAACTTCATGTGCACGGTACTTTAAGACGCAGACGCAAAAAACCTAAGATTTACTGTGTTCTAAGAGTTTACAATATAAATTTCTTTGTGACACTTTAGTAACAGTACTTATCACAATTGACTTATTGCAGTTTTTTATTGACAGGCGTCGTGAAGCTAGTCCAAAGAGCGCGCGATATTCGCACCCCAAGCTTCGGCAGAGTCTAGGATACGCCCACAAAGCCGTTCTGTCTTCTTCCTATTCCTATGTCTATGATCCTAAAGGCAGTTTTCTTAATACTACTACTCACGTTTGCAGCTGCAGGGAGAACCAGGGCGGGCGCTGGCTCAGTGGCTGCAGAGGGGCGGACAAGGGCGGGCGGAATGCCTTCAGGATCCGCTTGACGGCGCGCGCTCCCACTGCTAGCAGCAGCGTCATCGTAATCACCATGATCCCGCCGAAGATGGCCCATAGGAGCTGAAAGATGGAGCAGTTCTAAGCGATCTTTGACAGGGGCTTTGGAGTGGAAGTAGGCGCTGTAGAGCTAGCTAGTCTGAGGTATAGTAACCGTCATGAGTCGTGAGCACAGATTATCAGTGGTAGGGATATTGTATACTTTCGGCCAATGCTGGACATGGGCCTCCCCTAATCGACGCCACTCCGCCCGGTCCTGGGCCCTCTGAATCCAACGGTTTCCCGCTGTCTTCTTCAGGTCATCAGTCCACCTGGTCGGAGGGCGGCCTGTACTCCTTTTGCCTAAACGTGGTCGCCATTCGAGGATCTTTTTTCCCCATCGGTTGTCAGTCCTGCGAACGATGTGGCCAGCCCATTGCCACTTTAATTAGCAAATTTTGAGAGCTATGTCGGTCACCTTCGTTCTTCTACGGATTTCATCATTTCTGATTCTGTCTCGTAGAGAAATACCAAGCATAGCTCTCTCCATTGCCCTCTGGGCGACTCTGAGCTTGTGGATTAGGCTCACAGTAAAGGACCACGTCGGCCACGTTCGGCCAATATACGGCAGCGAAAAAACGCGCTACACCAATAGACGACGCACACTGACGAACTGACGACTAACGAACCAATCGCGTGGACCGCAGCGCAGTCAATGTCAAACCGACCAATAAAGATTGTGCTCACGACTTATGGCGACTACTATACGTCTATATCATAATCATAATTTTGTTGTAGCTGTAAAGGCTAGAAGCTAGAGGTAAGCGTGAAGGTAGGTTCTGCCTAAATTGTATACACGGCGTGCCGACAGGTTGATAGTACTAAATTTTATTACGCTAAAATTTAAAAGACGGCTCGACATTACAAACAGTCTTTCCGTCGACATAACAGTCTATTCATTGTAGTTAGCTATGCTTGCTTAGGTAAATAAATATATTATTAAGTTTTATCCTAAGGCTTTCTAAGTGTACTTACGTAATTTCTTATGGACGAGTTTGGGAAGGTCTTGTAATCGTGAGGATCTGAAAAATAAAGTAGGTTACTACTTGTGTAGGTTAATACCCGTATAATTAGTAAAATAAGAATCTAACTAGTGTGCTGGCTAACTTAACTGGTAAGGTGTATGAATTACTACATTCCATCTGTAACACAGAAGTATAGCCTGAGGCGATGCTACTTCTGAGGATTGCTATGATGGTCTACACAAATAATTACAGTACGTACTTAGCGTTTCCAGCTGGAGTTTTGTTACTCTCGAGGACTTGGTAATCAAAAGTGCCCCACAGGGCCCTATTCAACTATTTTACAGTTCTGGGAAAAATTAATAATATTTGAAGCCCTTTAAACTACTTACTAATTACTAAGTACAGTGTAGGTATGTTATGCAAGGCCTCTTTTTGACGGAGATTTTACCCACTCTCTCTAGAAGGGTAGACTATTCGTAATTATTTGCGTGCGAGTATGCTCGACTAGTCTCCTCGCAATTACGAGGTATTTTCTCACCATAAGCTGTAGCGTTTCCAGCCGGACCGACGCAAGTCCGTTCGTCAACCAAGCTGACTCGCGCGAGTAACTTCACATCCAGAACCACATTCCTCGGTTCAGTGCGCCCGCCCCGCTCGCCGCCCCGCTCCCCGCTCCGGCTGTCGCTCCGCTCGCCACCCCGCTCGACAACAGGTAACAAGAGCCAGCGGTTCACTTCGGGTACGGCCACGAAACCCGTGGTATTGACTCTCCGGGCTGTCGTGCGCGCGTACCATGGCGATGGGTAAGCGTCTGACACCATTTGTTTTCCTAAACTGGAGAGAGGGGATGAATTAGTGGTAGTGTTACAAAGTATTTTTGGTTGTAAAAAAGTTAGGGGCGAGAATGAAGGTGACCTGATATTATGTGGTCACTGCGTGAAAAATCATATCCAGCTTCTAATAAGGACGAAGCCGAAGTACTGTTTGTCTGAGTTGTAAAAGAATGTTTGCTACTTATGAGGACTGAAATGGCACGAGTGACAGGGCCGTGAGCGTGAACACTGTGGCCAAATTATGCGTACTTATGGTTAAAGTCAGTCAACTCGTTAGTATGTCATATGTCAGTCTGTCTGACAACTTCCCATACTAATGGCACACGTTAACTAAACAAATACTTTGACGATAGTGTTCATGTTCGGGGCACTAGTGTTAAATAGTCACTGCCTGCATAATCACATCCCACCTCTAATAAGAAGTACCTAACTACTGATTATTATCATAAAAAGATTTTAATTTATTAAATAATAGCTTCGTGGATTCAATTTCACTAGATACGTTGTTTTATTTAATCATATTTTATCATCAAATAATGACGATTAATAAGGAACACCATCCACTGATAGTAAATTTATAATAGCAGATAATTATGCTTGAAATAATTTTATCACAATATTTTATTACTGCTAGCACGTTTATCATTAATTTTATTCTTGTCAGAAAGTTGTTAAATTTGTAGATAAATTTATTATACGTAAATAATTTCGCAATTCACAGAAATATCTAAATAAGTAAAATCCAACTGAAATTCCTATAATGTAGACAAGTAGAAGTTTAATAATTTGTTTACTGAAAGACAACAGTCTTTAAACATTGTCGGGGTCCCGTTTTGATGTTGAAAAAACAGGTGAAAAACACAAATAGGACAAATAGGTCGAGATTGTATCCGGATCGCAACCTATACAAGCTTAGCTCCTTCTCCTAACCATTGTCAGTAAACCCATTAATGACCCACTACAGGGTCGGGTGTGAGGAGCTCACGATGTGAGCGATGTAGGCCTGAGCCCACCACGCTGGCCTAATGCGGGTTGGTGGACTTCACATGCCTTTGAGAACATCTTTTTTGAACTCTCAGGCATGCAGGTTGCCTTACGATGTTTTCCTTTACCGTAACAGCATATTATTTTAACAAAGCGCACATAACTTTTTTTTACAAAGTCATTGGTGCGTGCTACTGGGATTCGAACCCGAACCCCTCGATTGGAGTCCAATTTTGTTCAACTTCCAAATGTATCACCTTGTAACCTTCCCTAAGAATCGATCCTACACAACAATAGCAAATCCCAAGTGCCTAGAGTTACGCAACCAGAGAGAGTAAAGGAATGGAAACTCGGAATAAAAATCAAACTTTGATTTCCAGCGGGACAGAAAATTTAGTTTCTACTTTCTAATGGAGGTTTATATTATGTATTTGTCTATGTCACCTACGTCTATGGCATAACCAAACATTTGGCATTTTAGTCTGAGGTTTATACTTATTCCTAGAATTATTATGCTTTTAACGACGTTTCACGTCAAAAGTAATTGAAACAGATCACGTGCCGAAACAAAATCGAATACCTACCAATACGAGACGGTACATAGGTTAAAGTTCCATAACACATAATTTTATACGTTAGCTTCGAGCCGAAGGAAGGAAGGTCGTCACCCTTTGCTGGGCAAAATAAGGATCTGTTTTTTGGTTCAAATCATTGACGTGTCGGTGTACGAAAGAGGAATGTGACGAATTAAGGGGTAATGTTGGCTGTAGTTTTTTATAGCTCGGTATATACATTATACGCACAGCACGCAGATATGCAAATAACGTCAGTCTACACTCCAGTTTTTATTGTATTGTCCTATTTGGTAAACAATCTTGGCACTACTTTTTAACCGACTTCAAAAAAAGGAGGAGGTTCTCAATTCGTCTGTATGTTTTTTTTATTTTTATTTTTATTGACAAAAGTTTAAAATTGCTATATAAAAATTATAGTTAAGTACTAGAAATCTTTTGTTTTTTACGCGCTTAGATTGTTTACCAAATTGGACAAGTTTAAAAATGGACTTATGGGTGCAAATGTCTACCGTAACTGAATGCTCATTCGAAATAGGTGCTGTTATTTTTTAATAATAATATGAAGTAGGCAGATCAAAGAACGTGCAGTTAACGCAAACGATACAGGGTGTCCCAATATACAACGTTAAGCCGGCACTAGTGGGTGGCCCTCCCCGTGACTTATTTTGATTGACTTTTATGTAAAAACTATCAGTGTTCCGGAATTTTTAGAGATTGTGATCGATGGCAGCAGTGCTACTTAGGTTGTTATGGCGGTTAAAAATATCTTGAGGGATGTCAATAATTTTTATATTTTCTTTTTTAACTTAAGATAAAGACATTTTTTTCTCTTTTCCTCGAGTAGTCATGGGGAGGACCGCTGGTGGCGGCTTATCGTTGAATTTTGGGACACGCTGTATAGCGCTTGAGGATATAGAGGGGTGAATGTCTGCTACTCGCGTCAAACTCTGACTTTCGGCTCACTGCCATGTATTCATGTTATAGAATGAAGCTACTAGTCGATTATCTCTAAACTTATAAGATTTCGGTAGACTTTCAAGAACTGATAATAAACGGGGTTAACTAAAAGTTTCTATTGATTCTAGACACGAAAATCGAAACGTTATGTGGGCATAGGCATACATTCCAGGACTTTTATTATGACATTTATAACTTACACAGAACATGATATTACATAATATGTGACCTCGGCATAGCGACGTCGGCATCGGGGACATATTCGTCTATCTAGCTAAACGATATCACCCCGCCTTTTATTTGTATAGGCTTCAGAACTTCGGGTTTGCCCTCAGTTATTGGATGCTTGAGCTTGCCCTTAATGTTGATTAATCTATTTTAGGATTTTAAATAAAGGCTTTGTACGAGTATATAATAGGTATCCAGAAAAATTCAACTTTTAAATATGTAAATGATGAAGTATTTCGTTACTGACAATCCCACATGAGCTTTTAAGCTCATCACTGTCTAACCTACTTTTATGATTTATTTGACATGGATCTTCTCCTTTTATCGATAATTTAAATCATTCGATCGATCGATTATCAATATCAAATCTTTCATGATATCTCTAGAAATAATTTAAGCTTCCTCAAGTAGGTACCTACAATGTTATTCATAATCTTTATTTGCCAAATTAGGTTCATTGTGGTTGATAAAATATAGAATAACAAAGTCCTCATATTTTACCTACCTGTTCGGCATAAGTGACAAGAATTCACACCCGAGTAATCTATTTTCAACCTTCAAACATCGCGTAAATAAAATCGTAATGAACGCTTCGCTTCGCACTCACAGGCCAACGCCCGGGTGTAAAAGTTAATTAAGAAAATCAACAAACCTTACAAAATAATACCGCTTCTGAAGTCTCGGCGGTAGTCGGAGGGGTTCGGGTGGCTCCGGGAGAGACCAGGTAACGTTGACGTAGATGTTCCCACGCAGGGACAAAGTGCGCGCGGACACTGTGGGCGTGGGCAACCGGCGGGCGTGGGCACAGGAGCACACACCCGCGACGCACTCTGAAAAAAAGACGATGTTATTGAGTGGGTAAGTCATATGAAGTTGTAACCTCTCCTAACGAAGGAAACTCCCTTGCATCTATTACTCCAGTGCGCAGCACTTATGCACAAAAGAAGTATTCATCTAGGCAAAACGTACTACACACTGATGAAGCCAAAGATCTGCCCATCAATATTCGATATACGTAAAATCCCACCCTTCCGCAAGGCAACAGGATTAGATGGGGAGCTCTGAATACTCTTAAGAGACCAACCGGTCTCCGTAGGCTGAAGTGCCCCATGCGCCCAGGCCCATCGCTATATATATATTTTTTAATCTTTAATTGCTATCCACAGACTCTATGACCGTGCCTTTTTTGCATCACGTTACTAGTAATATTATTGCTCCAGAAAAAGTTCTTTGTAAATTTTGGCCCGGTATCTCCTTGGATCGTCCCGGGCGTTCCTTTAGAGTTTCTGCAATGCTATATTAAAAATAATAACCTCTGCTACTCGTCTTTTATTTTCGCGCTGAGAAAAAAAAAATTTTTAGACATGGAAGGTGGGCTAGACTTTCAGATGTAATGTCAGAGTAATGAATGCAGCTTTTTAACAGTATTACATTTTGGAATTAATTGTGAATGGTAGAAACATGGTAGAAACAATCGCCGTAAGCGCTACTCTCCTACGGTTTGCGGGGTGCGGGAGGGGAACGAAACTGACCAATAATGTCCTTTTATTTGTTTCGTGGCTGGCAGGGGCAATAAACATGTTTTTTCTATAATTTATTTCAATTGTGGTGTGCAATAAAAATTTTATTGTACGTGACGCAATAAATAATATGAATATGCCGCTTACTTAGGACTTCAGTACCAGCTCTTGTGTACTCCGTAAACAGTCTGAACAATACAAAATTGTAATTCTATTACAGGATATTATACCCTCGACACAATATATTGTCGCAGTGTAGTTTACTCGGTAATAATTAAGTTTAATTCGCACGACAAATACGTATTGTATTAGTGTGTATTAAACACAGTTAGCAACAACTTGTCAGAAACTGTGTAATTTACTTGTCAAATTAATTTTACTCACATGCATGAATTTGGCTAACAATATCCTTAAAGTAACCATCGATTGACGCAGTAGGAGGGGAAAACAACAAAGAAAAAACTGTCACAAACATGTGTTTTTTTCCCTTTTTCTTTTAATAGAACCCATAATAATTACACATAACGTTAGACGTTTTCCATAGAACTATTATAACTCAATGACGTTTTCCAACTCTGAAAGCACTCTTTTACGGGCAAAACATTTTGAAATAAATTATCAATGGAATCCACACCAAAATACGAAAAGACAAATCAGAAAAAAGAAAGAAAAATGGAAATCTCACCGTCGAGCTTCACGTCCATGTCCGCCGAGGTGTGACCGTCCCACGGGTGGGCAATCAGTCGCACCTGGTACGCGCAGCCCGGGCGCACGGAGCAGCCTTCGGGCACCGGGCTGCTGGACTCCGGCACCACCTTCCACGTGGAAAACTGGTTGGAAAAGAACAACATTAATATGTAGTTTATTCACAAAAATCATACGCGTACCTACTATACAAACATAATATTACGGGGTCTAATAAGAAGTTGTGGAAAACGGGTTGAATAGAAAAGAACAACATTTATGTAGTTTTTTACAGAAAACAATATTGCGGGGTCTAATTAAAAGTGGGAAGCAGGTTGAATAGAAAAGAACAGTATCGTAGGTAGTTTTTTTTTTACAGAAAACAGCACATAGTCATCACGGGTTGTAATTAGAAATCATGGAAAAATGGTAAGTACGATAGAAAAGGACAACATTCATAATTATTATTGTAGTTTTTTACAGAAAACAGCATAATATTATGGGGTCTAATTTAAAATCGTAGAAAACAGTTTGAATAGAAAAGCTAGTTATAGTGTAGCTTTTTTACAGAAAGCTTTCTGTAAAAACCTTTGAGGTAAAAACACAAAATGTTGGGGTCAAATTATTGGCACAAATTATGGGGTCTAAATAAAAATGCTACTTATAGGTTTTATTGGTGGTAGGTAAATTGCAGCTTGTTATTACCGCCATCCTGTTAATCCGCCTCAAAGCATCGCCACTTCTTCTTCATGTCATATATTGGGGCCGTGTAGTTGCCGTTATTTGAGTTGACCCTTATGTACCCCGATACTTTAATTGAGATGAATTTTCCACAATCTTACATAATCTCATCATGCTCTCAGCGGCATTCGAAGTCAAGTACCCCACATAAGGCTAGCGTTTATGGTCTAAGGCCTGTATCCTTATTGCGGAGGAGACGCTACTCTAGAGTTTGTTACCAACTAATTACTATAAACAGCCCTTAACGAAAGACCGCACAGAAATTATTCAAAAATACTTACCCCCGGTATATTATACTCGTAGCACATATTGGAGCGGCAGTCGGATGTGTCTGTCATACTGTGGATCTCCAAGGAATATCCCCTGGCTGGTGGACCTGAAACAACACTAATTATTATACCAAAAACTTGTTGTTTTAACCCATTAATGACCCACTACAGGATCGGGTCTCCTCTCACAATGAGAGGGATGTAGGCCGCCGTCCACCACGCTGGCCTACTGCGGGTTGGTGGACTTCACATGCCTTTGAGAACATTTTTTTTTGTGAACTCTCAGGCATGCAGGTTTCCTCACGATGTTTTCCTTCACCGTAACAGCAGGTGATATTTAATTTTATAAATCGCACATAACTTATTTTTACAAAGTCATTGGTGCGTGCCACTGGGATTCGAACCTGGACCCCTCTATTCGAGGTCGAATTCTAAGCCACTGGGCTATCACCGCTGTGACCAAAAACTTTATCGCATTTAAATTGTTGATAGCATGTGCAGCCCCGCTGCTTGAGTAGATCGCAAGCGATCGAAAAAGTTAAGCAACGTCGGGCGTGGTCTCCAACTGGATAAGTGACCACTAGTGGCGTATTAAATGCGCACTTCCAAGCTCCGCAGGGCACGTTACGCCGCCGGGTCCGGTAATTGTCGATGCGATAGGCCGGTAGCAGTCGTTAAAGCTTGTTCGGAGGATATGGACGGTTTCAAAACATCCGACACGGATTGGTCACCAGCCCGTTTCTCTACCAATCCGTATCGGAGCAGCGTGGTGGAGTACTCCCGGCTTCCCCCTGTGGGGAGAGACTCGTGGCCAACAGTGGGCCATAAAAGGGTTGCAGCCATATCTCTCTGCCCCCCTCTCGTTCCTTTTATGGTCCACTGGTGGGCACGGATATCTCCCTGCAATAGCATGGAGCATACTCCACCCCGCTGCTTCAATGCGGATTGGTGGGGAATGATGCTCGATTTAGGATGCTATTATTTCTTTCTGAACGCGGGTGAACTCTTCACTTCCAGCTCTCGCAATTACCTGTAGGTGGCTCCCAAGTGACATTGAAGGCTAGCTCGTTCTCTGACGGATGGAGAGGCACCGGGTACACCGCTAGAGAGCGAGGCCGGCCAGCGTGGACCACTGGGTAGGCGTTCGGTCGCTCATGTTCCTGTAACAAGGAGATAAAGGCTCAAAATGGGCGATAAAAGAGCTGGCAAAAAAAAGAAAAAAAACCGGCACGAATTATTCTTGGCGTCTCTCAGTCAATAGGCGGTAACCATTTCGCATCAGTGATTCGTTTGCCTGTTTTTTTTAATTAGAATTGAGAAGCAAACGACCAGAAGGTTGCGTTTCCACCAGAGATGTGCGAGGATGCGTAGCGAGGGATGCGTTTTTGAAGAACCAATAGAATTGCTTCATTTACTGTCATATCGATAACAACCGGGACCGACGGCTTAACATGCCCTACGAAGCACGGAAGCGCGCATATCATTCGCCAGTAGCGGTCACCCATCCAGAAACAAACCGCGCCCGATTCTGCTTAGCTTTTTCGATCGCTTGAGATCTGCTCTTGAGTGTAGTTTTGAAAATTTGTTATAAAGTTTGAAATCTCGAAGTGCAAATGATTGCACCGTTTCTACAGACGGAATAATTTAATCGATTTTTATAGCCAAGCACTGGTGCATCTTTTAAAGATAAGAGCAAAGATATCATAAGTTCCAAAGACGGAAGATTTAGACGCCGCACAGATAAGGAACTAAATAAACGATTAGTCTGTTATTTTTGTATCGGTACATAAAACGATAAATTTAGAATGATAAAACTGTTTTGTTACGTTGAATATTTTTTAGATTTTTGTTAGCTACGCTAAGCCTAGAAAGATTACTACCATAATACGTTTCTTACATACGTAAGACAATAAAAAAATAAAATAGGTAGCACTGATAAGCTTTAAGTTGTTTGAATAGAATCTTTGGACCCTTGTCAAGGCACACGGCATGGTAATTTAGATATGTGCTCTCGCGGGCTTTTTTGTAGATCTTAATAAAGCCTACAAACCCGTAGTACATCATTTTGTTCTCTTGTCAATAGTTTTTGCAACGCACGCATAAATAGGTTTTCGATTCAATTTTCTTACGGATCCCTAATTTTTTTGAAAATAAAATATAGCCTATAACCTTTCTCTATAAATGGACTATCAACACTGAATGAATTTTTGAAATCGATCCAGTAGTTCCTGAGATTAGCGCGTTCAAACAAACAAACAAACAAACTTTTCAGCTTTATAATATTAATAAGTAATAAGTATAGATCATTATGATGATGTGATGATATGTTGATAATTGGTGATATATGACGATATGAATATAACATGACAAACGCCATTTAGGGCCTCAATTAACTACGTGTCTTTCTGTTTCATTATTTATTTGACGGATAAGTGAAAGCACAAATACCTACAACTAATTATAAATTATTTGATTCTTAATTCTAATTATAAGGGAGCATACCAATTATATTCTTGGCAAATTCCGTGGAGATTTCTTACTATGCCCGTGGTATAGCTCAACGTTCCCATGACGATAAAGCCATTTTGATGAGCATCTTGTAAACTTTTAAATTGCTTTTTTAACAGACTTTTTGCTTTTGCCTTTCACCTTAATTTTCACCTCTAAATTTACGACATTTCAAGAATATTTATACACCAATGCCGTCCAATGCGTTCAATGTAATACCTAATACCAAGAATACCCAATACCGTAAAAAACAAGGTTATTAACACAAAGCTGAAGTAACTTATTCTTGGAAATTATATTTTACGAAGAGAATAAAATGAGAGATTTTCCTGATTTATTTTTGACTTTGTGGTTGAAGTGTCTTTTTAACGTTTCATCTCCTATAGCTATTGTTGAGATCACGTTGAGATAGGAGGCTGAGTTTTAGCGACTTCGGATAATCATCTTGCGTCCCTAGCTGCATTCCTTTAACTGTTTTACTGTTGAGCACAGGTCTGGCCTAAGACAAAGGCCTACATTTTCCTTCAGTGGAAACCCGATTCGTGGTTTTCAGTTACAAATAAAATCTCACTAACATGCCACGGTGTATGCATTCGAGGGGGACCTGGAGGACGCACGGCAAACTCAGATGGAAAGTCATGCTGTGACGTCACCATGCAATCCGAAACAATTAGTACCAACACCGAAAATAAACACAGATTCACACAACACATATTTCTAGATGTGGCCACATTATCACGATTCACAGAACTTTTACTATGACACTTCTATACTACACTAACTTATCATACGAGTACTAAAATATTATTAAATCGATTGATTCAAATTGAAATTAACACAGGAAATAACAAAACATTTTATCACTATTAATCACACTCTGATCGTACGGCGGTCACAGTGTTATTTTCACAAGAACTGTGTACGTCGCAGTGACATGCGATAAACACTAGGATCGAAATAATGGCAACACATGATTGAATGTGAAAAGTTAGATAAACATTGTACGATTGCGATTAGAATAGTAGAATTAGGCCGCGAACACAATGACTTGATTGAGCGTATTCACATCAGACGATTCGATGTTATTGTGGCAAGCTTTAAACAGATCTTACCCTATACCTGTACGCTTTTAGTTCTTACCCTAAGCCCTAGGGGCCACCCTAAAATTCCCTCTAACTATTCGGGTAATGCAGCGGTGATAGCCCAGTGGCTTAGAATTCGACCTCGAATCGAGGGATCCGGGTTCGAATCCCAGTGGCACGCACCAATGACTTTGTAATAAAAGTTATGTGCGATTTATGAAATTAAATATCACCTGCCGTTACGGTGAAGGAAAACATCGTGAGGAAACCTGCATGCCTGAGAGTTCACAAAAAATATGTTCTCAAAGGCATGCGAAGTCCACCAACCCGCAGTAGGCCAGCGTGGTGGACTAAGGCCTACGTCCTTCTCATTGTGAGAGGAGACCCGACCCTGTAGTGGGTCATTAATGGGTACTGACATGACATTCGGGTAACTAGTCGGGCTATCTCAAATAAGTATTTTGAGCCATAAATTCATTCAAATGTTTAGAAAGAAAGAAAGGCCGCGTTCAGTTTGCACATGATTTCGTTCGAATTCAATTCGTGCGTATACGCACGTTCACGCACGTACAATCCCGACCTTAGAATACCATGGGAGCGTTCACACTGCGCGCGACTAAGTTGACGCACGAGTCGCACGACTAACTCGCACGCACTTTGAACGCTCCCATAGTATGTTAGGTCGGGAATGTTCGTGCGTGAACGTACACGTATAAATACGTACATACGAGTTATTTTAATACGAAATCTAATGCTGCTCACTGCTTTTGTTTATAATAAAAAAAATTAAGCTAATTCCTCATTGCAGACGCTATAACTGGCCACACCTACTCATAAGATTGTAGACACGAATATTTTGTCAGTTATATACTCACTATGTTTTTCACTGCGGATCTAGTCCCAGTATGCTTATATCATAATATGACACGGCTATAGCATCAATTTTTTATCACAGATCAATAAATACATTGTAATATGTTATTGAATATCTAACTATAATTGTTAAATGGAAAGAAAAAGCATGAAATAAATAAGTGTGGAGGAGCAGGAGTTAGAGTGGAGTCTGTGCAAAAATGAGGTTAAGTATCTATAAATAGAACTTAGGCACAGACTCCAAAAATACCTTATAATTGAAGTTTGTTAAGTTATTTCTTACTTTTTAGATTGAAGTCGCTTCACATTTCTGTTAAAAATTAATTTATTTATTTTAGCTGTTCGATTGATGATTAAGCCATCCGACAAGCAATAGGAGTATGTGGATGCGTTGATACCTTAAAGGATTAAATTCAATCAAAGTACCTCTACTAAATCACTTAGTATTTTTTACTAAAACAAATTCTAGTATTTTTGTTTGCAAACGAGGTTTACTGCTACAAATTTTCAAGTCATTCTTTAACTACCTACTTCATTTTGAAATTCAACAAGGTGTGTAGTCGCTCTAACGTACATTTGTAGTGATAACAACCGATCGCTTGAGTTTTATCAGCGTGATAAGATACGTGCATTGATATTGCATGAGTGCGCGTAAATTACCAATTCCATGTAATTGATAGATGACAAATAAGCTCCGCTGCGTGTGATCGCGAATGTACAATTACTATGTATGACTAGGTTCCGCCCGCGATTTCGTCCACGTGGATCTACGAAGCCCAGAGAGGGCTAAAATGCTCTATATGTTAATTCAGGTTTTAATCTACCAGTGTACCAAATTTCACCCAAATCTGTTAAGCCGTTTTTGCGTTAAAGCGTACAAACATCTATCCGTCTTCACAAACTTTCTCATTTATAAAAGTAGTAAGTAGTCTTCACTCGTTAAACTCCGGGTTTACTTACAGTACTTAGCGTATCTTTTAGGTCCTACGTAGGTATATAATTATGTCCTAAGTAATTAAGTATCTGTAATCGCGTGTGGGTTTGAAGCAAAGTAAAATTATTGTAACCTATTGAAAGTTTAAACTAACTATATAAACAAAAAACGACTCACAACATCTCAAGATTTAAACCACATACATTATTCAGAAATAGATCTTTAGAAATTGTTATTTACGGAGCTTTTACACCACCCGGCCGGAAATAAGCTTACACGGCACAAACGCCTCCGGAAATACGAGTGAGCTTCGGTACATGGCCCGAAAACGTTGTCATTTCCGATACATTAGTTCGACAATGTCGCGTCGGTACAAAATAAATAAATATCTTTGGAAAACACAAGCTACATTATTTGGAGGGGCCTGTGTTATTGTAACCAGCTGAAGATTTTAGATATGTGTGTCCCTTGACTTGACAATTAAAAGTGGAGGTGGAAAGACAGATAGATTTAGGTAGAGAGTTCCTAAGACGGACACCAATATAATGACAATCCTACGTAATCCGTAAGTAGTAGTAGGTAGTTTATTATCTGTATTAATTTATTGGGTAGGTATATATCTTTCTGGACCAAAGTCTAAAATCTACGCGGATGAAGTCATTACTACCTACTGAATAGGTACCTATTCAAGCAATTTACCTTCGTGGGGTTAGAATAGAAAAATAAACTACTAAAAATAAGCAACTAAACAGATACAATGAGTGATGTGCAATCTATATTAAGATGATGGTGAGGAAAGACTGAAAATAATCATCGCCACGCTAACAATAACATAAATATTTTTCTTGGGAAGTAAGGAAGAGAATCTCGTATGAAACGCTTCGAATCGCGCTTTAATCTATTCTTCTTATTTACTCTACCTATGTATAGATTGTCCACCAATCCGGATTGGATCAGCGTGGTGGAGTATTCTCGGAGGAACTCGGCATCAAACAGCGACTATCGGCTCTAGTACAAACCCGCATACTTAAGTTCCTCGGCCACGTCTCTAGGAGAGGCAATAACTCCATTGAGCGTCTAGTGGTGCAAGGCAAAATAGAGGGTACCAGGCCACGCGGTAGATCGCCCATGCGATGGACCGATCAAATCAAATCTGCCGTGGGCGGTCCATTGCATGAGTGCACCAAAATGACCAACCGAGAAAAGTGGCGAGAGATTGTAAAGAAAATAACATCTGCCACAAACGCGACTACATGACGACCACGACCGCTCTGCCAAGAGCGAAACGATTAAGAAGAAGGTGGAGTATTCTCCAGGCCTGCCATATTGTGCCTTAACCTATCTTAAAATGGCTAAATCTGAAATTTCTCAAACAACTTTATTATTGAGCCCAAACCTTCAACGTAACATCAAATACAAACATTAATTTATTATAGATTAATCAAACAAACTGCTCTCGTATTTATTTAGATTCAGATTTCAATACGCCGTCGCGATCAATATTTATTTGTTTGGAAGTGCTTTAGTCGAAATTATACCGAGTTGCAAATACCGAGTAGTTCGATTTTGAAGCTCAGTCGAGAAGGTATACTCGCAATAGGCTTGTAAAAAATTACGTACGGCATGTACGTAATTTTTTACAAGCCTAACTAAGTTCATACATGTAACTTTCACGCGTAACGTTATAAAATAAGGAGACTCATAAGATTATTAATTTAAATAGTTAAGTATCAGATTGAATGTTGGAATCGAATCGAATTAAAGTTCGGTATCGACGTAATGAATTGAGTAACTCTTATAATACGTCATTAAAATTTGTTTCTTACGGTCATAAACAAAATAGAAACTTAATTTATGGGACTTTCTTCATCCAGTAATTCAGATTATTTCAGATTCTATAATTATTCGCAATGTTCTACAATTCTATATTTTACGTTGCGAATAATTTTAAAACAATCGAGTATGCGAATACCGATTTTATAACCGAGTGTTCATACCATCTCTAGCGTTTCCATCCGAAGTATTTGTGCGTCCATAACAGTATTTACGCAACCAATATTCCAAAAGGAATATCGTTTGTCAATATGTTTGCCCAATTTTCTTCGACTACTCAAGATGAGTTAATTGGATCCTAATCTTGGCCCGATTTCTCAAGATTTAACTCCAAATTCATTTAGTATTTATTTTTTCATTTTAAACCCCAATGTCTGTCTTGAAATCTTACATATAGGGGAAAAGTGGCATGAAGGAGCCAGGTTTTGAAGGAGCCACTCGCATTATTTCCGTAGTTTATAGTCAAATCTGGTTGGATATTATATTTTTAAGCAACACTGATTTCCTGTTACCCACAAAGATTTGAGAGCTCTCCGAAACCATTGGACGCCGGTACGTCGAGTTAAAGTTTGTGGCACTAAAAAGTAAGTTTTTTACTTATTTTAAATTGTTTTTTGGTATTTTATTGGAACTAAATATAGGTACACTGATTATAAATTAAGTTTGTGCATATATTTGGCCTTGTAGATACGGAAAAACTGAACTGAAAAAGTTTTAATATTATTGTTATTTTGAAGGTTATATTTATTTAAAGAATAGGTTATGAACGAGCCGGGTGTATAGGCCTTGAAGGAGCCGACTCTTTGTATGGTGTTTCTGGTAGAAGATAAGATTTGTTATTTTGTTAATTTTTTTTACAGTTATTATTAAAAAAGGATCCGCATTTAATATTTTAAGATTGTATGATAATAATTATGACTGAATAATATGTTAATAATTGTTTATTAATAAGATTAAGGCGTAACCAATAGAATATAAAAAATCTTAAAATTGTTTGTAGTTTTTTTAACAAATTGGCATTTTGTTGTTTTTTAATACTGCAGTAATTTTCATTTTGCATATTTTTTGCAATTACACTTTAAAATATAAACCGGCTCCTTCATAACTTGCACTGGCTCCTTCATAACCGATAAGTTATGAAGGAGCCAGATGACACATTTTTTAAAATAGGTAAATTCATTGACTTATTTAGTATGTTTAAGGTTTTTTCGTATGTAATTATCTATCTTAATAAATAAATAATAATTTGAGAGACAAAAAATCAAGATATCTTTCATTTAAAGTATATTTTTCGCTTTGTTTAGAAAACTGACTCTTTCATAGCACTTCTCCCATACCGTATGTACGAAGCGCGCATGGTAGAGTAGATCACAAGCTATAGAAAAGCGTCGGGCGCGGTCAGTCTGGATGGGCGCGCTTCCGTGCTTCGGAGTGCACGTTAAGTTGTCGGTCTCGGTTGTTATCGATACGATAGCAGACGTTAAACCTTGTCGAAGGCCCTGTGCGTGATTTAAAAATATTCGACGCGGGCACTATCCCGTTTTCTCCACCAATTCGTATTGGAGCAGCGTGGTGGGGTATGCTGCATACAGTACATAACAGTGGGCCATAGAAGGGGTTTCAGCCAAGATATGCACGTCTCTCGTCAAGGCGCTCTTACCTACAAAATTATAAATGCTTTAAAATCACTATTAGTCTTACGATGCCCTCTGCTGGACATGGATCTTTTAAATGTCACGGATGTCTACCTTCTTCTACGAGTCCCTAGTTAGATTTTAGAAATTAAAGCTTTCCACTAACTTGTTTATCCTTAGTTGACAGCTCACTCGAAGCAGTTGAAAACACCTCACTTTCGGTACTAAACACTTCTACACTGTCACCGTCAATATCTAAATTTTGATTCACTTTAACACTTGGAAATGTATTTTCTTTGGTTTTCACTTTAGGGGAAGACGACGCAACATCGACACTTTGGTGAAAGTCGAACATCGTCGTCGGTACGGTTGTGTCATGTACCGTCTTTCCGATATACTTCCGGATGATGGTATTGATGCCAGTGAACGGGGAGGTCTCCATCCTGGCGTTCCTCCCCGGCCACACGAGTATCACGACGTACCACAATGTCGATTGCCATTGCTTCATCGTGCTGTTATTGGCATGGTAGCACGCAGTCGCATAGTTCACATGTTAGTTACCAACTTTCGTGAAAACATTTGTATCTGAAAACTGATAGTGTGAGTGTCATCTACATGAGCATTTTCTTTATCACTACATAGTATTAAACAGTCTGTCTGTACCTATTGTATTAGATCTTTAAAACTACGCAACGGATTTTGATGCGGTTTTTTTTATAGGTAGAATGATTCAAGAGAAATGTTTGTGTGTGTACCTACATGCATAATATTGTAGAGAAACACTGATAATTTTACAGGTTTCTAATTCTGAATTTCTCTTACTGGTCTGGGTGTGTGTGTTCTTGTCTTGTGTGTGTCCATAGCACCCATGATACAGGGAATCCTAGTGTGGGGCTATGAGTGTGAAGCGTTGTTTATGTATTATTTATTTATAATAAGCAATTACGATCTCAAAGCAACTGTAAATTAAAAGACCTACGGCAAATTCGTATTCATCATTGTTCTAAATTAGTTTGAGATAAAATTAGATGGTTCAGATTGAAAATATCCGGTCAAAGAAGCTCACGAGATTATGATGACACTTGTTTATTCAAGGAAGAATGAATTTCCTTATTCTCGTAGTTTGATAAGTAAAGAATGTTCCAAACTTCGATTAGTAGACCGTTGAGTGATATTCTTAGGATTAGGATATAGATCACGTTCATCGACGTTTAAACAATGGATAGATCGTTTACGAAAATCAATATAGAATTAGCATCATGTTATCTTAGATATCATGCGTATTATTTATATTTTTTATAGTGGACTATGAACCACCGTTCCTATTCTATGTATTTAAAATAATGACGATAAGATTACAATTTTTTTTGCTGTGGGTATAGCTTGCGACAAATGTTTTCAGATAAATTAGGCACGGTATGGAGGCAATTCCTCGTCTACTAATGGTAAGTGGTTGTTTTAGTGAAGGGTTTAAGTAAGGTGCTAAATACTGTGGACTAAGGTTATCGGCTAAATTTGTGAAAAGAAAATTTATTAAATTAAAGCTAAAAGGAACAAGGGTGTCGAGAGGTTTTATCCTCTGGCTGTTTTCTTTCATTAGACCCGGTAATGGGTCAAATGGGTGACACCGAGCTGATGAATTCGATTAAATAAAACGTACCAAATAACAATTCAATTTTAAATATTATTAGCTACAAAATTAAATAAAACGTGGTAGGTACTTATTTTCAATCAATAGAGCCTCGGAAAACCAATAGCCGATTTAATATTTTGTTCACACCAACAAATTTTATTAAAATTGGTTTAATTTAGTAGAATTGGAGTTAACAAATTTCTTTGCAAAATACAATGCGTGGGATATATTTATTAGATATAGTTTTACTCTTATAAGTCTCATCACGGATATGTAATTTATTGTGTGAGAAATAAATGCCTACGTGCCTTTCGTTGATAGTTCATTTCGTGGATCCCACAACAGGGTCTGTTTGTTTTGGTAAAGTTCCTAAAAGTCAACAGAGATTGCTGTTTTGAGGTTAAAATTTGTGAATTTAACATTCAAATGTTTATGTTAAATTAGTCGTGCTGACTGTGTATCTTTCGTTTATGTTATTGAGAAATTAATTTTATTTATACTGTTTAGTTACCTATATGTTATACATTTCTTTAATTAATATAGGTGATAAACGCCCTAGTAGAAACTAATTTCATTTTATTTTGCGATACCTGTAGGTGTTTTATTTTATGTAATAATAATTAAAATGATATAGGTAGTCAATTAACAATCATTTAATTTTAAATTCACATTACTAAATTGGACTAAAATCATATTTCTGTTAACTATTATTAATAGGTGTAACATTCTATTTTTTAACACTTTGATTTTTCAAAACCTATTTTACTTAATATCTTAACGCAAATCGATCATACGAACAAACACGATTTCTTACAGCTCCTAATTAAAGTCCGTCATATAAAAGTCTACTTCATTGTATAACATAAACACAACAGGTATACGCGTTATCAGTTATCAGTGGCGGTGCGTGTGTAGGGCGGGCGCGCGCTCCTCTCCCGGTGCTCGACTGGCACGTGCGACGGTGCGAGGGCGGGCGGCGCTACTAATGTCACTCACAGTTACAAGTTGCGAGTATTTAATAACCTATCGAGTCACTTGTGGGTTGGCAATCAAGTTTCAAACTCAGTTTAAAAAATTTTGAAGTAATATTTGTGTTACGTAGTTATTTTTACTGGATATTTGGTATTCAATCGCGATAGAGAGGTTATTTGGCGAAAGGTTTGTATTAGTTAGTTATGTAACGTGGGTATAGTACTTATTCCCACTGCCGATGCCGGGTCAGGCCTCCTATAGCCTGTTGTAAAGCAAGAAAGTTTTTGTGTATTGATCAGAGTAATATTATTATCTTAGCTGAAATGGAAGATACGAAGAGACCCCGTACTAACTGAGTAACTAAGTCAGAATCAATCTAGATTAATTCGATCTTAGTAGAGATCGTAGTATATAGTTAGATAAGGGTGTGCTTGGGCCATAGTGATCCAATCCCTATAGATCTATCATGTATACCCAATATACTTATATGACATGAGTCTTAAGCAAACATTCCATAATTTCAAAATATTGCGCACTAAATTGTTCAAACGTTTACTTTTACATCAACAATCATAAAGTTCCAATAATAAACACGGAACGCACTGTCTGGGACTGCATGACAACGCCGTTTTTTACAATAAAATCTAATTTGGTCATTTACTTTAGTCCAAGAGCTGTCAGAGATTTTTCGAGAAGTTATCGCAAATCGAGTTTCAATAGTAATATTAGGTACCCATTCTGATATTTTCCCGATCCGCAACAGAAACGGGTCAACAAATTAAGATAACTTGGTTTTCGTTGCTCCCAAATACGAATAAAGTTCACAAACATTTTTCTCTCTATTAATTATTACTCATATTATTCCAGAGGAAAGTTATGTTTTTCTAGCAGGAACATGTATGGAGCGTGTATGGAGCGTGTATGGAGATTTTAGTCAATAGGGACAAAATATGTAAATATTATAATAACACGCCGGTTGAATACGCTCAGGGCTTCCTTCTATAATAAGAGTCAAGCGTCGTATGACTATATTATTTGTCAGACTTTCTTCTATTTATTTTATCAGCAAGCATGCCAAGACGGTTGTTGAATAGTGTGAAAAGACAAGAAGTTGTGCAGGGATCTCTCTTCCACAACAGGAAGACGCCTGGACTATGTTCTGGAAGTATACCCCCTGTTGTCGAGAGAGACCCTTGGAGTATGCTTTACCAGGCTTCTTCAATGTGGATTGGTAGAGAAAGTGTTAGTGGAGTGTCGGATATTTTCAAACCTCATAGGGCCAACACGGTTGAAACATTGCTATATTATTAACGTGACCTCTGAAGCATGGAAGCGCGCAATTGATTAGGACTAGCTATCAAGATGGGTGACTGACCGTGTTCGACGTTGCTCAACTTTTTCAATCTCTTGCGATCTCAAAAGGGTTTTAGCTGTCCTCTTCGTATAATAAATCTCTTATTCGACGGATCCGAGTTCGAACCCCAATAGCTTGCGCCAATGACTTCCTTAAAAGTTATGTGCGCTTTATTCAAATAAACAGCACCTACTGTAACGGTGGAGGAAAATTACATGAGAAGGCCTGCATGTTTCAGAGTTCTACTTTAAATTCTCAAAGGCATGTGAAGTCCACCAACCCGCAAAAGGCCAGCGTGGTGGGCTGAGGCCTTCATACCTATCAGTGTGAGAGGAGACCTGTACCTGCAGTGGGTTACTAATGGGCACTACCACTAACAAAGACAAAGCACCACAACACTTATCTACAGAGGAAACAAAATACTACCAAATCCGAATACCCATAAATCTTCAGTTGAGTTTAATAATAAATAAGCCATCCTACGCTTTGCCTACGGTATATTATAAATCCGTTGCAAAGAACAATTTAGCCGAGATATATAATATACGAGTATGATCAATGTTACCATTACAAAATATAGTTGTAAGTAATGGCAATAAGTAATCGTTCAGCATTCAAATTTATAACCTTAAAAGCTTATTTGGACACCCACGAAACTATTTGCTAAATTACTCGTATAGATGTGTTTGACTAAGTTATTGTGGTTTCTTTTGTATTACCGTGATATTTTTATTTTATTTAATAATACTTAAGTCACACTTCCAGCTTATATGTATTATTATTATTATATTAGATTATTAGAACAAACAAGGAACAAACACACTTCAAAACAATATCTTTTCCGTGAATAACGTCAAAGTCGTCGTGTGTACCCGCCCTTGTGCGAATAAGATTTTCCCATGGACATATTAGTTAGTGGAGGATTTTCCTCAGTCAGTCTCATTTTCTCCGGATGAAGCGTCACGATCACAGATATGGATCCAACTAGATCACGCAAATGTAGTTCTAGGGGAAGCCGGAATAATAAAACGAAATTATACAACTAATAAATCTCTTTTATATTACGTCCATTACAATAATGACAGTTCTTATTTTCAACATCCACGTTCTTCTTATTCTTCTTCTACTCCAGCCAGTCCTAGCTCTTGAATTGACCGTAGCTTCAGACATCTGCGCTTACGAGCTCCAAACTCTATCTCACGGTAGGTATTTCCGTGACAAAATATTTGAAATATTCGCAATGCGTCACATGCAATCGTCGCTGTCATTCATAATCGTCACTCCACCGTTATTCACACAGGACGTCAGATTTATCATTCCTCTAATCCAATATCTCAAATATAATCGATTCCTTTGATACCCGTCATTTTTATGACGATTTCGAATCTATTCGAATAATTATACGATTAATTCATAAAATTCATATTGGCGCTTTTGATTTGGCTTCGTGTTGATGTCGGAATCCCATCACTAAAACATTTGTGATTTGTCCCAAAAACATTATCCATGGGCTAACTTGCGTTATCTATTAAGATCTCTATCTGTGGTCACGACTGTGTTCCGGTCGGTTGCCGTGACGATATCTATTATTAATGTATTCTCTCAATATCGAGTATTTATATGTATCTATACAGAATGTAATCGAAGTGTGCGACAGCTTCTGTCTACAATGTTTAAGGTATGCTACCAGATATGAATTGATTATCTCGTCAACAAGAATTTAAATAACTTTATTAATAACACGTATAGGAAGGTCGATGTGACTTCGAGTTTTAATTAGATTTATTGAAATGAGGATCTTTTATCTTCGATTGTTATGGGACTGCGAGCTGCGTTATGAATAAACTCAGGTATCAGTGTCCTTAGCCTGAGTTTATATTATGGACTTCCCTTAGATTTTTTTTGGTTTAGATTATTTCGCTGGGCTTTTGAGATGCAATGGCCGACGAATTTGTACCCCGAGCATGACCGCTATCGCTATCGTTAAAGCATTCGGATAGTTAACGTGGGCCATTAGTATGGGAAGATGTGACAGACAGTGACAGACTGACATAATATTTTCGAACAATGACGATAGCAACCAACCGTTGTAGAGTCCACATCACCTGATGATGCTCCGTTTTGGGGCGAAACACGTGTCGTGTACTATTGGAATAAGTTGTTATGGTATACACCTACTCAGAGAGATAAGGGAGGGTGGTGGGTCCATACCAAAACAAGTTCCACGTGTGCGGATTGTTGCAAACAAATATAAATACAACTTAAATAATGACGATAGTGTTGACACTGAATTGGAAATTAGTAAACCAACAGCTATTCCTTTGCCCTTTGTTTTTACAAGGTTTATTCGCGCTCGAATAACCAATTTCGTATTGCCGTAACCACATCTTACCATGAGGACGAAAAGTAGGTGATCGTGCTTTGTAGTTATTTTTTCAATGAAATACACGAACAAAACTACTTGTATTACAGTAGGTAGGCACTTTTTCGTGCAATAAAATAAGCTTGCAGGTCCTCTCCTCTACTGGACAATCACATCGAATCTCAAAGCAGGACTAACAGACTAACAGGTTACAGGTGGGTGCATTTCGTCTTCAGAGGGCACTCCTCCTCAAATAAAACACGTATTGGTGGTAGGATCATGAAGCATATTTTACGACTACCTACCAGCTGTAAGTACTTTGCATAATGCATGTTTTCATCAGTTTCTTCTAAACTCATGGGCGTACTTGGATGCGTTGCCATGCTGTTTACATTAGCCGTAACATTATGTAAGAACCACTTGTTTCCGACACTCAATCTGTTATTAGTCTGGCCTTAGTGTTCACCCCTTACGAAGACGTCTTTCGTCTAAAAATAGAATAATATTATACATGAATTCACTCGCAAATTACAGGCTGTAGGGGCTGATTATTCACAGCTTCAGTTATTCTGATATAACGTCTATCGCTTGGAATAATATCGCCTGTAATTCTGAACTAGCTATGCCTACGGCTTTATTTGTGTCTCATGAGGAATTCAGTTTATCTATTACTAGCTGACCCGGCCAGGCTTCGCTCTGCCAATTAATTTGACTAATATCCAAAGTTTTTTTGAGTCACAAACTTACACATGGATTACGTTACTTAAGTTTTAGTAAGGATCCCTAATCTGTTCTAGCAATAAATATAGCCTATGTTACTCAGGCTGAATGTAGCTCTCCAATGGTGAAAGAATTTTTCAAATCGGCACAGTAGTTTTTGAATTTATTCATTACAAACATACAGACAAAAATACAAATTTTTCCTCTTTATAATATTAGTGTAGAAGTGTAGATAACGAGACTACGAGTAGATAGTAACCGACGTTGGGCTTACTGAAGGGAAATTTACACTGCTGTATTTTTCAACCGGTGTGCTATTTATATCTTATTCTGTCCTCGGGGGCATCTTTGACGGATTAACAAAAACCATCCAGCCTTCTTCAAACAAACATTGTAATGTACGTTACACGTAGGGCGTTTGTTTACGTACCTACCGCTCGCAAAACCGATGGATTTAATCTTTCGATCTGATTCAATTATTAGCTAGAAACACAAGAAGCAGTCAGCGGTTATTTATTGATTGATATCAAGATTACAGAATCAGAATCAGAATCAGAAATGATGAAATCCGTAGAAGAACGAAGGTGACCGACATAGCTCTCAAAGTTTGCAAATTAAAGTGGCAATGGGCTGGCCACATCGTTCGCAGGACTGACAACCGATGGGGAAAAAAGGTCCTCGAATGGCGACCACGTCTAGGCAAAAGGAGCACAGGCCGCCCTCCGACCAGGTGGACTGATGACCTGAAGAAGACAGCGGGAAACCGTTGCATCCAGAGGGCCCAGGACCGGGCGGAGTGGCGTCGATTAGGGGAGGCCCATGTCCAGCAGTGGACTACTAAGGGCTGAAAGGAAGGAAGGAAGGAAGGATCAAGATTACTTTCAATAGATCATAGAAAGTAGGTAAGTAGAATGTTTTCTATGGTGATGTTTTTTTTGAGTGTGAGTTACTTACTAATACTTGCGAAGCACGCAGAGCCCAACTTACCTCCTTTAAACTACCTTTTTAAATAGTTTGAGATCGCAAGCCTGAAAGTTTAAACATCGTGTGATCGGTAGGTGTGTATATTATGTAGTATTTATGACACAGCTAGTGGTAAATTACATGTCCATTTCTACGAAGAACACGTCGTTATCGGTCTCGTTTGCTAAAATATATAAATGATTATAAGAAACAATAAAACAAGTCTTTTATCAACATACAAATATTTATTTACATCTTTTCTATCCATTTTGGTCTTAATTACGAAATCTACAGTACAAAGCTAGGTTTAAATCCTGTTTATTAAAGAAAATATTTCGAAAAAATTCTAAATTGTCAGTTAATTTTTGTGTTAAAGGGGAAGTCGACCGCGTGTCGAACACCTACAATAAATTAATCAATGTATTTTTTAATTTAACTTTGTTTTGATTTTTCTTTGTAAACCTAATCTGTAGATTTTTGTAAAATTTTAGGATAAAGTAAATGAGATTTATGAGATTTAACTTGAACATGTCTAAACATTAAATCCTACGATAGAGTAAGTACTAGACAAATATTTGAAGATCAAAATTTAATAGGTCCCATTATCTACTTATGAACACGTTTGTGTGTATCAATTCTTATGATAATTTACATGTCAAAGTATAAATACACTACTACTAATACATTAATAATAAGAGTTAACACAATTTCAAATTTTTTTACCATTAACAAGATGAATGGACATTCAGGTTCATATAATTAATGTTATTTTATCCTAAACTCCAGTCAGAAGAAGCCATGGACGTAAGTAGTGAAGTTATGATGTATTTAAAATAATAATGTTAGTTTAAGTGAAATATGTTGTTAAAATAAAAAACTAAAATATTCAACAGATTAACTAAATATATTTGAAAATAATCTGTAAATGGCACAGAAAAGAAATAATAAAAAAAGAAAAATAAAATAAACTTTACAAAAATACGCAAATCTATATTAGTGTTTAAGTTACAGTTAAATTCGTTAGGGCAAGATTCTTTTCTATCTTTCATGTTATAAACATTTTAATAAAGCAGTGAAAATAATCACAGAATGCAAGTTTCTTTAATTATGTACTATTAATTACAGTAATAAATTAATTTGTGAAAAATAAATAGAACCTTAACATTATATTTTACATTTGATATGTCGTTTTCGTTAGAAGACCAGGATTCGAATCAAGGTGTGTGAAATAAATTAATAAAGCAACATCTCGGTGGATACGAGACACATGTTGAATAAACAAGTTGTTATGTAACATAAAAGTTTTTCGATCATCAATAAAATTACTAATAAATAAGCAAATATATTAATTCTTTGGCTCAATAAATGATCAATTTTTTATATGCATTACACTGATTCAAAACCCGGTCTCGACAATATGTCAATTATTCGAGTACCCTCATCTTTTCTTACTTTCCTTTCTTTATAAAAAATTCAAGATGTTACACATATTCAACAAAATGCATAACTTTAAACAGTGGCATCTTACTAAGTGCATTTTACAGAACTGTACACGGTAAATACAATATGAGTGCAAAAGAAATTTTGAAAAGGTTTTTACATAATTATGCCTAAATTATTGTCAGAACTTTTGAGGCTGTTCACAACTGTACACACATGCACAAGTTATATTCAATTTCAATTTCAAAACAGCAATAGACAAGGTATGTATGGTATCACTATGATAGGTATCACAGTGTAGATGTCATATTATTCGTCATGTCAACATTTAATACAAAGATCAACATTTAATAAGTTATGACCCTAATTTGAAAATATAACTTAGAAGTGTGATCAGCTTTTATCAGCCCCTCTATGTAGGAAAAAATATAAATAAATAGCAATTGAGACCACCCTCTCAGTTTACCTTATTTTCACATTTCCCATACTATTTCTTTAAGTTTATTATGTAGTTTACTGATATAAATTACTACAAATGTTTATACAAAATCAATATTAATAAACTTATTGGTTATTTATAAAACACGAATCCTAAAGTGTATATTTAGTTATTACTGGTATGTACAGAAAAGAGTTGAAATATATTTTAAGTAATTCGATTTTAACCCCAGCACATGGCAAGTTCACATACAGCAACAAAACGCTGCTGGCATCAGTATAAAAGGACTAAAGGACAGTATAAATAGACTGTCTAAGTTGTCAACTACTGGGAGCTTCTCGAATTTTCTAGAATCCTGAATGTACAATGAGAGAACACACTGATGACATCACTTTAAGTAGTTTAGTTCCCAAGGCAAAATCCAAGAACTTAATTTTCAAAGAATTTATACAAAACTATTTTAATACAGTATATTACAAAAGGTTAAGTGGGGCATTGTTCATAAAAGTAATCACTCGGCATTCCAATCAAAATTGCACTCTACCCAAATCCAACTCACAAATCATCAAATTCACTCAAGGCAATACACTTGCAAGACTATGTAATGTGTGTACCTTAACTAGAAATCAAATGTAACGTATGTTTCTTGACTACGAATTCCTAAACAATATTTTAATCATAAGGAAACTTTGGTATGTTGATTGGTGTATTTGAACAAATTATTATTTGCTTTGAAGAGAGAATGTGCTTGCATCACAATTATCACCTAAATCAGTGATGTTCCATATTAGTACCTTTTAATTGTTCTAGTAATGTGTCTATAAAGCCTACCTATTTCTCTCTTGAACTTCTATTATCTACTATAGCGAATGGCAATTAGAATGATATTGACACACACAATAGCTGTCACATATGTTCCTTTATTGGACCTAGTCATACCACACTATAGAGTAAGTTTTATTTACTTTTAAAGGAGTGCTGGGAGTTTTTTTCCGCCCGCTTTTTTCTCCCAATCTACGTTTTGCCTGAGGGGCGATCAAAGCGTATGAATGTAGAATGTATAATTTATCTGTATGACATGCATTAAGTGTGCACAAATTGTACCTAATACTGAAATAAAAGCTTTTGAGTTTGAGTTTGGACTAGAGGACGCAAGTGTATGTACTTCGCGTGTAACTAAGGAGACAAACTGTCTTCTTTTAGCACCACTTCATACCGTTCTCGAACACAGACGTGATCGAATACAGAGAAAAATGCCTTGTTCTAATAATTTTATTAAGTTGCAAAAACTACACAAAATGCCGGAAACGTTGCCTTTCAAAGGCACGTCATTTTGTTATTAAAATTGCACGCTTGGTTTCTATACAGACTTGCGTCCTCTAGAGTCCATATAACTCTGTGTGTGGGACCAAACACCACATACCTTACAAGTGCCAGCACCCGCACATCAGTCACACAACACAGCACACAGCACACTGCACATCACTATCACACTGTCACGTCACTGCACCACTACTTGGTGTTCATCGCACACAGTGTCCGGTGCCGCCGGACAGACCATTCGTCATAAGCACGACGCGATCCCGGAGAAGGGCAGCAGCTATCAGTTGGACCCGCCGTCTGACGCTGCGAGGCCCTTGGAGTAGGCCGTTTGGATACTCTCGCAGACGAACTTGTATTGGCTCTGTAAGTGAGATGGAAGAATTAATCAGGATGGCTGCTGATGTTGATTTTGGTTGGAGAAATTTCAACATACTTCTAAGGCAACAGAGGCAAATATTTTAGTCCTCATGAGTAGCAAAGCAACTGTTTACAACCTCAGATAAAATTTCTTCTCTATTTGAGTTTATAATGTGTGCAGTGAAACATTACATCAGTTATCAGTAGTCTTCAAGCATCATAATATAATTATAAACACTTAGGCCATGCTCAGTTCGAAATAAATAAAATACCAATAAAGTATTTCAGGCAACAACCAATAAAATGAGTAAGTTAGTTACGCAAAATGGTCTAGATCAGTGTTTCCCAACCTTTTTTAGGCCATGCCCCTTAACTTACCTTAACATTCCTAAAATTTTTATGCCCCCCATACAAAATTTTTAACCTTTAAAAATTGTTTTGTTCCTTTAAGAAATATAAATTATAAGTTTTGTAACGAAATCACTATGAAATTGTTATCAAAACATTGTAAACTTAACTATCATTTTTCCCCCCGGTGGGGCGTGGGCGTGGTGGGCCCCACCTTGGGAAACACTGGTCTAGACAATCTTTTGTATACTTACAGCATTCTGTATGCACATAGGTCGCTGAGTCCTCATCGCCCTGACCAAATCCAGGGGATAGAACGGTTGCCTCCTCGCCAGGAGTTCTAGTGCCGTCTCTGCCAGTATCAGGGCCCCCGTGCGGCCGACTCCCGCCGAACAGTGGACGATCATCGGAGGCTCCAAGAGACGTTCCTCCTCGCCGTCCACTTCTTCCTCCGTTGGTATTACTGTGAAGATATTAGAGATAAAAGTAGGTTTTACAATGCTTGTGATATTTTTAGCAAACAGTAAGCAATGGCAAAGGAGACATTTTGCTTTAAACAATACTACCAAATCTTGCAGACTCCTTTCTCAGAATTTTTTATTTTTAAGAAGAATTTGTTATTTATTTGCTATATTTCAAAGGGCAGCCTTTTTGATAATAGTATTTTTGACATCTTCAACAATATCAATCATACTTCAACCAATGCCCACAAAACTTTTGGACTACACCAGACAAGAACACACACGACCAGATGAGAAATAGAAATTTAAAATCATCATTTAATTCTCTGCTCTGGGAATCAAACCCAAGACCACCTGTGCGGGGCATAGGCATCTTAGCTACTGCGCCATAATGGGAGTATTGTATTGTAACTTTACCTGCTCGATGATTCCTCAGCAGGGAGCAGAGGCGAGTGAAGTCGAGAAACTCTGTCGAGTCGTCCGGCACCCCGTGATCAGGCCACGCCGTGTACTGCAGCTGCGTCACGTTGCGACTGGCGCCACTGCTCTCCTGAAAAGTTAATCATGTAACTAATGCTAACTAATTGATCAAATGCTTTTAATATTTATGAAATAAGCAGACAATTAACACAGGTTACTAATCTGTTCCTTCATAGGTCTACTTTTTTTTATAGTTAATCAAACTCAGCGCTAGCACAACCAAACTCTGGATCGGATCCGAACTATTGGATCGGAATTGGAATTGAAATTGAGATTGTTTTCAAGAGTGGCCCCGTGGTCAGTGGCCTTAACAGACCAGTGGGTCTGGCCACTTTGGTGCTACTTTAATTTGGTAAACCTTGAAAGCTATGTCATTTCAGACTCTTGTCACTTATACACTATACGTGAATACATAAACAAAAGATGAAAGAACAGTTACCAACCTTCAGGACCATCTCCCTCCGTGTATAATGCCCCAAGTTCTGTTCACTGCCGGTAGTGACGCTCAAGGTGCTGGTGGCTTTCAGTGGGGCGCTCCCAACCTTCGGCCAGTACTGGTGGCACTTCACCCGCCCCCTCTCCGCGAGCACAGTCAGCATCACGATCAGACTGCTCTCACACTCCCACACCATCTGCCAGAAGTCCCCAACTGTGGACGCGAGGGGCCCTACAAGATGAATGACCATGTAATATGGGGTTGTAAAGTTACTATAAATATATGAGGTTACCGTGCGACTAAGTCAAGACGTCCCAGTTATTGCGTCACTCTATAAATAATACAAAATGTTAGTACAATAATCATGGGGAAATTGTGAAACGTTTCCAATAATATGAGTTTAAAAATTTATTTAAAAAGAAAGGAATAAAACATTGATTGGATTGGATTTAAAATGAATCTGCTTTGACACGAATTTTGAACATAAAAAGGGCAGGCAAATAGGCCTCAGATTGTGAGACATTGATTGTCTATTGACACAAACAACACCAGAAGAATGCCAGGTTTGTTGGTGGCTTTAAAGGATAAAACAGTATCTAAGTTTAATTGCCTTAATAAAAAAAAACATAACGCTTCACACTCATAGCCCCACACTAGGATTCCCTGTGTCGTGGGTGCCATGGACACACACAAGACAAGAACACACACACCCAGACCAGAAACAGAAATTCATCAAATTCATCATTCAAATCTCTGCTCTGCTTGGAATCGAACTCAGGACCTTCCACGTAGCGCACCAGTGTTATACGACAAGTTCAACCTTGTCACCGAAATACAAATAGTTAAAAATATCAAGAACCAAGACAAGTAACCACTAGTTTATCAAATTACATTGGCGTTTCAAATTATATTATATCAGTGTATGGCCTCCCTTGTAGTGAACTGATTCTATGTTTGGGAATAAAAAAATGTTTTTTTTCTGATGATACTATCTTCATAGACTTACCCTGCGTAGCGATATATGTTAATACTAGGTCCGAAGTGGGTATTTTTATATTGATGTATGAAGCATTGATATAGTCTCCCGTTGGTCCATTCTTGAGTATTACTCTTGTTGAATCATCTGTAAGAAGTTGAAAAGTATAATTAGTTAACTTTAAATGTATATGGTACATTTTTTACACTTCTAGATATGAAAAACTAAAATGCAAAGCAGTTAATTAAAAAAAATTGTGTACAAAAGTTTGATGTCCATACTCCCTTTGCTATTTACAAAAAATACTATCATTATCATTGTTATACTGATTGAATACTGGTTTCAATATCATACAAGTAGTTCATCAGTTACCTCACATTAATTTCTTTGCCAAGTTATCCTTATTAATTGCTTTGAAAGAACAAATTTTGCCTGATAACCAAACTATAAAAGGGATAGTCCTATTCCCTAATAATATATTATAAATAAATAAATGAATAATGCTTCACACTCATAGCCCCACACTAGTATTCCCTGTGTCGTGAGTGCCATGGACACACACGACAAGAACACAGCACACCCAGACCAGAAACAGAAATTTAAACTCATCATTCAAATCTCTGCTCTGCTGGGAATCGAACCCAGGACCCTCCGCGCAGCGCACCGGTGTCTTCACTGCGCCACTTGGGTCGTCTTATTTATTATTGAGCCACTCATGTTGTAGGTCGCCGGTGCATTGAAAACTTGCTACAAATGAAACATATACTTACAAGGCGCAATATCCCTGTATCTGTTCTTATTGATATTGTTTGGCAGTTTGGAGGCAGTCGTCGCCTCCTCGGGCAGTCTTCTCAACAAAGTCTCATATTGTTTCAACGCCGCCCCACTGGCTAATCCATCGCCCAGTAGCAGCATGGACTGCTCTAGAGCGTCTCCCTCTAGCTGGTCCGACCAGAGCGGGACGAAGCATACTGTCGGTTCCTCTGTGCCGGTCTCTTCTGGTTCGTATACAGCTGGAAATAATGATTGGATGAATGAAGTAAAGGTTGGTAAAAAGGTTTTTATTTTTATATAACACAGAGGCAGCACATAAACACTAGATAGCCCAGTGGCTAACAATGTGGTATCTTACTCGAGAGATCCAAGTTCAAATCGCGGTGCCTTGAACTTGGATCCACTTGGAACCATTGTCTTTTCTATGTTATAAGCCTTCTAAAAAATTAAATCACCTGCTGTAACAGTGAAGGAGACCATCGTAAGGGAACCTGTATTGGCTCAACGCTCTCCATAATGATCTAAAGGAGGTGAAGTCCACAAATTCTTTTCTAGGCCAATGTGGTGGACTAAAGCCTTATCCTTGTGAGAGGAGATACGATCCTAAAGTAGTTTACTTCACTAAAGGGTTATAGACAAAAACTTAAACAATGTACTGACCGTTCGGTTTCACAAGTAGCGTAAGAACTCCTCTCGTATTTCTTATCAGTTGAACAACTTGCTCGTGCGTTAGCTCGTCGACGTCGGTGCCGTTTATCGATAACACCTTTAACAACGAACATTTTGTTTATTACTGAAAATACATTATTGTTTGCTGACTCAAATACTTTATATTTTAGGTACTGAATAGGGTATTTCTCACCATGCAAGGAAAAATCCAAAATTATGTAATATTGATAGATTTTGTTAAAAGCAAGTGAAAAATGGTGATTTCTGTTCTAAAAAATGTAGTATAGATTTATTATTTCAATTTTAAAATTCAGGTTTGTTAATCTGTTTTTCAAATGTCAAAAACGCTATACGCCATGAAAGCTATCGGCGTGACGTCATTAGCAGTGTAAATAAACAATGGAGTATAACTTTCTTCCTTTACTGAGAAGTATTGTTTGCACTGCGAGTGACGTCACAAGCATGGCGGCAGAGACCGTGTTTTCGCGGGGATTTTTGAAATTTAAATGGAAAAGTCTTTTTTTACATAATATTTGTTTGCAAAAAATTTTTTTTCAATTTTTTATGGGTATTTATAACTTACGAATTCATATAAAAAGATTTTTGACATAGGCCGTAATACCCTATTATAGCAGACCAACACAGCTTCATTCACCTATTCTCGTAATTAACTGGAGATAAATGTACTTGTGCGGTGACATTGGATAGAGTACTTCAAGTTTAAATGTGAGTGACCTGGCAGTTAGATTCTTATTAGAGAATGCCCATCAGTATGCTTTAACTTTAGCAGATGACAGAGGGATAAATAAAGGGAGGGGAAGATAGAGGGATGGATACATACATAGCATACATGGATAGATGGGTAAATGGATGGGACAAACAGATATATGGATAGATAGTACTAATAGATGAACTAAAGTAATTTTCTGGAGGTAGCAGTGACCATTTTACATCCGGTTGCTTGCTAATTTATTAGATTCTACAGTACGACTCCAGTGGCGCAGTGTCCTCGGTTCGATTCCCAGCAGAGCAAGGTTCGAATGATGAATTGGAATTTCTATTTCTGGTCTGGGTGTGTTGTGTTCTCGTCTTGTGTGTGTCCATGGCACCCACGACACAGGGAATCCTAGTGGGGCTATGAGTGTGAAGCGTTATTTATTTATTTACCTGATCACCCTCCTGTAGATGCGCTCTGGTGGCGGTCGCGACCCTGGACACCAGCACGGGCGCCGCGCCACCCCCCCGGACATTGAACCCGAAGCGGCCGTCCGCGCCCGCTGCCAGCCGCACCACCACGCACCCGGAGCACGCGTCCTTGTTCTCCTCTTCGGCCGCCTCCACCGTCTCAGGCTCCGACTCGGACTCGTCAACGTAGGAAAGGGGAACTCTTAGCACGCGTTCTAGGAAGCCGCCGTCACTGGAAAGAGAATTAGTTTCATTTTAGTTATTTTGCATACTCTCTTTTTTCTGTGGCGAAATCCTCACGGATTGCCACTGCTTTACAGGTCCACGAAGGGTGTTACCGGATTGTTACCCACTACAACCCCACGGTATTCCTGTCAACATCAGGCATTGGAGTCTGCATTCTTCCACAACTCCTTAAACTCCTAGAGCATCGGTCCTCAACTTTAATCTCAATCCCGTCTTCTACAGTCTCACAGTACCCGCATCGCCGCACATAATATATGTGTGCGATGGTACCCTACCGTTTTGCGCCTAAACCTTAATTTAGGCCATCTGAGTAAGGCGTGGTATATTCTCTTCTGACGTCATTCTCCGGCTGTGGATCTTCAGGTTAGAAGTACCTTCATCAAGGCAGAAGGAAACTTCAGCAACCTATGATTCCCTAAATAACTGCTACAAATGCTGCAACCGCGGAGCTATACGGGATGATGTCGACATCGCCCTTTCTTCAATACACCACCCGCCGAAGACTGAAATCCCACATCATCTGGATACGTGGCGTTCCTCCACAGTCCGTTTTTCACGTACGTTTTTGCCTCGTACATGCAAACTTTGGAAAAGTCTTCCGGCTGATGTATTCCCGCAGGACTATGACATGGGATTCTTCAAGAAGGGCATAAAATAGCTCTCCTTCATAGCCGGCAACGCACTGACGACCCCTGGTGTTACACGTGTCGGTAGACGACGGTGACCACTTACCATCAGGTGGCCTGTCTGTCTGTTTGCTTGCTCTATTTATATATAAAAAAAAACCCTCTTTATGTTTTGTAACATCGAAGATGTGCAGCAAGTTGGAGACCGAGCCATGGCTGGTAGGCTAGTTGTGGCATGAAAATGTATAAGTAAAAACAATGCAATCACTCTATACTACACTCTGTACACGAGCCTTTGGCAGTCGAATTGATCAATATGGACTGTGTCACCCAAAGATGGGGTGTTCAGATCACTCACTCTTCCACAACGGTGGGCTCCTCGACGTCTCCCCAGGCGGCCCGCGGCGGCGGCTCCGTGTGGCCGGTGACCTTCGCGCCTCGGGCCGTGGAGGTGACCACCGGCACCGGCGACGCGCCCGCCGAGCGTTCCCGGGTTCGAGAGCTGCTCCGTCTGAAGAAAAATCCACAATCAGAATTTCATTTTTAATTCTTTCATCCAAATGTGTTGCGACGGCTAAATGTGAAGCGTAACAAGCATCCATCTTCAGAAACGTGGTCACCACTGTAGCACAACACGCTGTAAACACCATGTTTTGTGTAACTTAATGAGGTCAAGGTAATTTCATTTCACGACCCGAGTGGCGCAGTGGTTAAGACACCGGTGCGCTACGCGGAGGGTCCTGGGTTCGATTCCCAGCAGAGCAGAGGTTTGAATAATGAATTTGAATTTCTGTTTCTGGTCTGGGTATGTTGTGTTCATGTCTTGCGTATGGCACCCACGACACAGGGAATCCTAGTGTGGGGCTATGAGTGTGAAGCGTTATTTATTTTGATCTGATTTGAGTGCTTCGAGACTTGAGTTTTTGTAGTGGCAGAGCTTACTTGGAAATTATTAAGAGTGGTTAGCAGGACGAGTAAAGCCTTTTACTAATTGATTGTCGATCCAACTGACTAATCAACACAACTTCATTTGAGCGCACGGCTCGGAATGAGCTGTCCCAATTGACAACATGCGACATGCGACAAATGGACATACGACAAATGTACGGAATGACGGTGTCGTACGACCATTTCGTTGTTAGCGACATGTCAGTTAGAACAGGGGGTCATTCTGAAAAATAAAAGAATTCACCCGTACCAATTTCATTACTACGCTACATCATGTCTATCTCAAAGTGATTTGATTTCAGTTCTTCAACTTTCGTGGCATCTTATTTTTCAAACCCTACATCTATATGATGCTTTCAGAATTCATACGAACGCGACTCACCTAACAAAACTCCTGTTAGTCGAGCGGGATCGCCTCGCGTCTTCTAAAGCCTGAGTTTCAGTCCTCGCGACCGTGGGCGCGGTGACGCCTGCGACCGCGACTAACGCACTGAGCAGCGGCCGTCGTCTAGGCGCCCTCAGTCTGAAGAACCCGTGCCTTTCGACGCTGCATCGCCATAACGCTTTCGCGGCCCGACCGGAGCGCATGTTGAAGCCCAGCACTGTGTCGTAGGACTCCGACTGAAAAGGATATTTTGAAGGTAAATATATAGATGAATGTGCAATTGACCAGTGTGGCGGACCACATTCTGTATCATTTTCATTTTTGACAGAAGATCAGAAGCTGCAGTGGGTCCCTTAACGGGTTAAGATAGAAATGTCTATCTTTTATTCTAAATGTTTATCTTTTATTATTATTATTATATTATCTTTTATTATTAATATTTATAAAAAAATATTTATTTAATTTATTTATTTATTAATAATTAAAAAATCACGGCAAAGGACTAAAGAGCCATGTGCTGATTGGCTGGCAGGAGGGCTGTGGGACAGTGCAATAAAAACATTGTAAATTCTTTCATCAAACTTGCCCTTGGGACAATATTTATGTATAAGTGCAATAAAAAGTAAAGTAAAAAGACGTGACTTTGAATAAACGTAACGATGAAACGTAACTTAGTCAAGTGCATGCCAGCCATTGCCAGTCAGTGGAATTTGATTCCCAGATATCTAGAATATGAAGCAGCTTTCCTCACAATGTTTTCCTTAACTGTTACAGCAAGTGATCTTAACTTTATAAAGCGCAGATAACTTTTGAGTTATTGGTACTTGTCACTGGGGTTCGAACCCGCACCTCTCAAGAGGCCGGATTCTAAGCCAACGGGCTATCATCCCTTTACACCGATAATATTACGATTATTACGAAAAATACTTACTGGCTCCCTCTTCAATTGAATAAAGAACTGCTTCTTCTTGAATGAGATCTTGACGATCTTACTCCAAGAGAACGTGTTCACTCGTATGTTGTTCTGAAAGACCACTATGCCGATTGACGTCACGCCAATGAATATGTCTTTGCCGTTGTAGTCCTGGAAACATGAAATAATCCTTATTTCTATGACGTCATGGTTGAAAGTCTTTGAAGAATGAGTTTGAGTCATGATATAGCGTGGGGCGTGCATTGGAGGTAGGCATTGGAGGTAAAACAAAACTACCTATGATATAGGTAGAGATTTTCTTGTAAAATAATAATAATAAAATGCCACGGCCGTGTTACTGGGATAGTTGCCATCAAATAAAGTATCACCTTCCCAACACGCACAAGCTACTTTGCGGCAGCAATTGATGAGTTATAAGACAAAACTTCCTGTAAAATATAGGAAAATTCTATATAAATTTAGAAGTCACGGGAAGATCTAAAATTCTCATCCCCTATATTGGCATGGAGACAGTATAGGATGGTATATTTGGCAACTCGCTTTATACCTGAATTTTTAACTTCATACATTCTTTGTGGCTGATTCACTCATAAATTCCTCTTTAAGTAATAATCTCATAGCAAAGAAAGATAAACCTAAGTTTGTGAACAAACTATGACATAAGAGTGTACCTAGTCATGTCATACCCTTATGACATAAGAGTCAAGTCATGTTACCACCTACCAAATTATCCTTTTAGATAAATTATATGACCTGTTGTATTGTGGTAATATAATACATAATTACTGCAATTATATTGTAATTGTTTCAAATGTGACAAACAATATAATATTTATTGTTATGTATTTCCTAGTAGGTACATTTTTAGAGGAGCATTTTGAGCGAAGAAAATTCCACAAATAGTGTCCACATCTTTCTAAAACGACTATAGGGGGCCTATATCCTGTATACCCAGGTATTACATAGTCACGGTATACAGGAGTTAAGATTCCTGAACAGACATGACTTGTCTAATTAACATCTTCAATCTTATGCGTTCTTTCCTTTGGGAGAGCTTGATTCATTATTAACACTTTGCCTGTTCAATAAATAGACGCAATAGTTAAACAATTGGTATGTATCACATGTGATTCACGAGACAGCGAAGTGGTTAATATTACCTTAGCCGGATGTGACTCCACACCATAACAGTCTAATCTCTTCGCGTGTTCTAGAAAATTCGCTTCGGCGTCCGCGGGCGCTTGGCCCTTGTGCAACTTGTGCAATTCTCTTATTCTCCTCTCGTCTTCTGCCGTCTGCTTCGGTAGGAGACAGAGCTCGGATAGGTAGTTGGGCGGATGTTCTGATATGTTGTAGTCTCCTAGTTCGGCTGGAAGGAAAATATTAAAATTATAATACCAATCTTAGAGTCTGTGACACACGGTTATATAGCCCCAAACTCGGGGAAATATAAAAAAAAAATCTTGAGATTGCAACACATGAATACTCAAACTCGAAAGCTTTTATTCATTATTAGGTATAATTTGTGCCAAACAAAATGCTTTAGTAGCATTAACTTTTGTACGCGTGTAGGCATCCTCCTACTTTGCTGTTACCAAAGTAGATGCTTTTAAAACCCTCAGAAATTTACAAGAGTATTCCTTAAGCAGACAATCGAGGCGTAAACGTTAACTTTCCTGATATATCCTCTACAAATCCTATTCTAGTCATAGCCCTCATTGCATGTGAAGCTTTGATATGCTTATTTCACTAAAAACGAAAGTTCTTCTCACCTTGTACAGTGAACGATGCAAGCAGAAGAGCTGTGTTCTTAGGCGCCGTCATTCTGCCATCGAGCAGCAATTTCCTGAGCTGCAGACACAGCAAGTAGCGGGTGTACTCCTCAGCCAAGCGGCAGGGCTCCGGCGGGTAGAAGCGGACCGCCAGCCAGAACTGAGCGTTCGCCCCTACTTGCTTCTTGACTGACTTGCTGCCGTCTAGCCAGCGCTGTGGGTGAAAAAAATATCATATTAATTTGTATATCAACACTAGCACAGGAATAAAATGGTAAGCTATCCTTTAAAATATCGTGTATTTTACCAGCTGGTAAACATGAGCTCATTGGCACGCTATCAGGGTACAGGGTTGTATGCTGCATGCATGCCCTAGTCCACCACACTGCCTGTGTGGGTTGATAGACTTCACATGCCTTTGAGTGATTTATGAAAAACTCTTCACCATAGAAGATATTTTGGATGGATTTGAACCCGGACCCCCAAGTGGTCAAATTCTAAGCTTCTGGGCACCTCTTTCAAATATCACTTAATAACTATCATTATAGCGGTGATAGCCCAGTGGCTTAGAATTCGACCTCGAATCGAGGGGTCCGGGTTCGAATCCCAGTGGCACGCACCAATGACTTTGTAAAAAAGTTATGTGCGCTTTATAAAATTAAATATCATCTGCTGTTACGGTGAAGGAAAACATCGTGAGGAAACCTGCATGCCTGAGAGTTCACAAAAAAAAAAATGTTCTCAAAGGTATGTGAAGTCCACCAACCCGCAGTAGGCCAGCGTGGTGGACTAAGGCCTACATCCCTCTCATTACGAGAAGGAGACCCGACCCTGTAGTGGGTCATTAATGGGTTACTGGCAACTATCATTACAGAGTTATAAATCTTAAATTACAGACTGTTTTAAATCCATCTACGGACCGAAACTTTTTATACACTCGAGTAAATTTCTATTTTCATAGAAGCGCAGTAAAAGTTTTTCTTTTCACAAATAGTTAGCACTTCAATCAAAGAATGTCGATTGCACGCAATCGTAGCGACTTGATAAGGCGGAAACATTACATTTTTTCATATAGAAATAACTCAGTACTTACAATATGTGATATTAATCAACTATTTGTATTTCATTGAACAGTTGTAGGTGTGATAGTGATAACCTACATTTATACTACTCAATTTGCCTTTTTCCTGATGACTAACAACCCTTCTTGTTAATTCCACAGTTGAACACATGTCTCTTACAACAGGCCTTGAAGCATTGTAAACCACTTTTCTCCAATGTGAATTGGTGGAGGAACAAAACAGTTCGCATGACGTTTGTTTGAATGCTTTCTTTTTAAATCAACTAACTATAATCCTTTGATTTTTAATGACCACTGTCCTCCGAAGCAAAGAAGCGCATATTTTTCCTCTAGTGGTCCTACATGTAACTTGTGACTGTGACCAACAAATTCTTTGACTGATTTATACAAAAAAAATGTAGGTAGTTAGTCCCATGAGTTAATTATTCGTTATCAATGAATTAGTTATCTGATATAACGAGGGGTGCATAGACTACTTACGTTATAGGTTCTTGAAATGAGTGCATGAGTCACAGATTATACAATTAAATAAAAAACGGTCAAGGGTGATCCCGATTGCGTTCACAATGTTCCGTGTCATAAGTAATTCGATTTCCAGTTTAAATTCTATTTTAAATTAACGTCTGGTTTGTTGCTATAATTAAATAGTGTTTTTTATATAGGTGGTTTATATTGCTTTCTTGTTATTGCATAGTTATTTAACTATTGGAATTATTAATTTTATTTTTAGAGTTGTGTGTGTTGTTTTTAGCAATGTATAGTCATACTTTTTATTATAATTGTATACAGTATACAATAAGTTTAAATTATGTTTACAAAAATGTATTAGGTGTCAATCAGAAATCATCAATCATCATCATTTAGAAACATAATCGATTCTTACAGCTTCACTTACAACCTAGTACTCTCCAAAAAAAAAAATAGTAGCATACAGCAAAAATGGCCACACATGGTTTTAATCATTTCAGTATGCAACCCTAAAACAAAATGACCTGCACTCATTGTCGGGTGAGACATAAGGATTAATTTCAAGGGACTCATGACTCATGTAGACTTTTAAACTGCTTATTAGGGGAACAATCACTGCATTGGCAATACAATGTTTAGAGGGGTACTACTATGGATATTAAAATAGGGTGTCCAGATCATACAAAAATGTAGAAGTATGTTTAATAATGTTTTCTGGTACACCTTTACTTATTGTTTAAGAATATTATACCTGTATAGATAGCCTATATAGCAATAGCTCTATGGCTCGTGTACTTTTCAAGCATTGAATTAGATTAAGCGATATTACCACTGCCACATATTATGGTTAAGTTTTTCCTTCTTTTCCAAAATAGTACAATTGAAGAAAAACTGATTTTCCGCCCCACCTGATCAACCCTTATAAACATTTCTGGACTGTCTGAATTCAATGGTTTTCCACTTGTCACACTGTAAATCCACCTGGTTGGAAGGTGGCTTGTAACACTAGATGTGGTAACCATTTGAGGACTTTTTCATCCTCTCGCCTTTCCCTGTCCCATTCCTATATCTACATAATTAATATAATAACTAAGTTGTCATAAAAACCTACTGTTATCTCAGTGTTAGTGGAGCTTGGGGGAGATCCATTTTCTGTGAACTGAAGTCCAAAGTAGTCCTTTTCGACGAGTTCTAGATGCAGGAAAACTTGCTCCAAGAGGACACTGCCTTTAGCTTTTTTCTGTGACAACAGACACATGGATATTATTATCAAAGTTAAAAATATCTGTTCAGCCGACATTGGTCCACTGCTGGACTCAGGCCTCTCCCACGGCGCGCCACTGAGCCCGATCTTCGGCTCTCCTCGTTCAGTTACTTCCCGCCGCCCGACACAGATCGTCGCGCCAGGAGGAGCATCCCACAAAAATATAATACAATACAAATAGACGATTTATTAATACTATCAAGGCATAGGTTGATGTTTCAGTGACCATAGAGGCATAGAACCTACCCAGAATGTGACCCATTATAGTTAGGGCTGTTTAAGATGTTACTATGTTCCAAGGTATATTAGGTATCTCAATCCTCGTGATGAGCATTAGTTAATAGCCAATCTATGCTAAGACTGCTGCAAACATAACATTTTTACCCAGACGGAATGGGATGTGAAGTTTTGGACATGGCGTGAAAGCATGGATAGGGTGGAAATGATTGAAGGGATTGAATAAATATGCCACTGGCATAGGTAGTATTAAAAAAAATAATATTGAAAGAAATTTTGATATTCATGTCATTTAAAGGCAATGTGGAAATAAACTAGTTTTTATGATTCTTTATTTCAACTGATAGATGCCTTAACGGTCACTGCAGAAAATTATCAAATATGCATGACCCCTGGTCCATATAAAATAGATAAACAGACTTGTAGTAATATGCAAAATAATGCAATTAAATTTAATGCACCAAAATATGTAGGTCTGCTTTACGATAAGGAGAAATGAGGTGATATCATGTGGCTGAGATGAGCAATGAAATACTATCGTAGGATGTAGTTATTATAATATTTGACTATAATATAGGTAATTATATGCCTGAGCCTTCTGAGAACCCTAACAAGATTGAAAAGTAAACTAGTAATCTTAAAGTTGAGACACTTAGAATCGAGTATGGGTTTATTCAAACAATGATAATAATAAATTAGTTATTACGGTTTTAGTTATTCCAATTTTCACCCTAAGAGAGGAGGAGAACAGAATTGGTGTTATGTTTCTGTTTAAAAAGAAGTTGAAATCATATAAAATTAGTGGCAGAATGTAGCATTACATAGTTATTAGTCAAGTAATAAAATGTAATAATGTGTTTAAACTAATATAACATGGTGTAAAAGCAATCAATAAATTTGCAAAGCAACTATGTATTTCAACCATAATTTACTGTCTGTATAAGCCAGTACATAAGCCTATACATAACTGTTATGTATAGGCTTATGTACATAAGCCTATGATACATAACTTGAATAAACACAGGAAGGAAACTCAATTAATTTCTAGTTAGGTATTTCAACAATCAACAGTGTAATTTGTAATTGCTTAAGTAAGTAATTTTATTCAAATCTGATAAATCAGTCTTCACCAATGAGTTACAGATAAACAAGAAACCAAGAATTGAAAACATTGTTAAATAAAAACTAGCATTGTATTGCAACATTTGTGAACCTTGAACCTTTTTCTGTCTATGAAACCCTAGAAAATCTAACACAATTTCAAGGACCGCGGAAAAAGACTAATAAATTTTTACTAATAATTTAGTACTGAAAAAATATTGTTATAAAAATTAAAATTAACTGTATGAAGGTTGGTGCTAAGTGAGAGTAATGATTATGGAACATGCTGGCATTTCACTATTTATTAATTCAAATGTCCATTGATAAGATGGTGGATCCCCATACACATACTGGGGGGACCACGGACTATAGGCAAAGAAACATTGTTGTATTAGATGTTTCCAACACTGTTATTTCTACAATAATTTAACTCTGGATCTGATACATTACTATTAGGGCACTGGGCATGTTCCTTAGTTTATCTTTTTAGAAGAACACTTACTGTGGTGGAGTGGAGTGGTGGCCTATCCTTCTCTTTGTGAGATGAGACCCAACCCTACTGGAGTCACTAATAGGTTACAGTCAATGTTTCATATTCATTTGTTCTGTAAATGCACTCCTTCTACAGTTGTTGAAAGTCAATTGAATGGAATGAGAAGAGAGAGCTAAGATGCTTAGACAAATCAGAAATTGTTCACACTCACCTCGATCTGAAAAGAGTGCTGGGTATCGTCCAAAAACAGTACGGTGACATTGAAGATGTTAAGTTTCCGTTCGCGCGCGAGTTCCGAAGCGCGCACGTTGTATGTACCACTGGAACTACTGAACGCACGACGTGATACGCTCTCAATCATCTCATCGATTACTCACTACCGGATTCCTAGCAGAGAAGTCAACGAACGCGCCTAAACTCGACACTCAAACACGATTATGCATACTCGCAAGACCCCTTAACCTCGTGATTCATAGCATGACCCTCGGTCGCGACTATCCTTACAGCATGGATAAGGCATTCCCACACAAGTGGGGATACTGACGTCGCTCTCTACGCAAATATTACGTACGCTAAACGTTTTACATTTTTTTCATGTATTTATTATTATTGTCGCATCGCACACAATTTCACTGCGTGTTTCTTTAAATCTAACATCGATTTAAGGCACGTTTTATCAGTCGGATCGTTTCTTGTTAACCTGTAAAGGGGCTTGAAGATTTTATTATTAGGTATTGTTCAGTGTTTGATGTTTATTTAAAATATCTCAATAAAATACACTATACACTGCCACTTGCTGTAGAACATTCGCCATATTGATTTTTCAATCAATTTTCAAGAAGACAGTGTTTCTAGAACTCGCTATGGATTCTCCCTTGATTCTCAAAAGAATCATTCCCAAATTTAATCTTCTCTATGATGGTTCTTTTAAATTATACCACTAAAACTACATATATTTTATTAAAATATTATCTATTCAAATTGTTTTGTTTTGTTAAGTTTTGATGAATTTTACTCCATGATTTACTCCAGGCATAACAGGCATTAAACATTTTAGGGCAATAAGAGAAGAAATTTTAATAAATGTCTGAATGTATTTGATGGCAATAATTATCAAGTTCGTATTAGCTAATGATATTACTAATATTTATTTTATATTGCGTCATACTTACTTGAGTAAGTTAATTTATACTATAAAATTTCCGTTCCGTTCAGTGTTATTCAATAGTTTATACTGGTTGGTAAATTTTATAATTGATAGTTTATACTATTAAATAACACTAGTTAGAAAAGAAAACAATTTTTACAACAAAACCTTGAAGATAATGTTGATTAGCAGCAGCAGCCGGTAAACAGTTTAAATTAAAAATGTTATACTCTAAGGTGCAACAATATTATTCATTATTTTGCCTTAAGTGAAGCAAAGCAAGAATTGTATAGGTGGAAACACTGACAGAACCGAACGAAGTAGCTGCATTTGACATTCAGCGTTTCGTTTATGCAAGAGAATTCAACAGATACCTACAATGAGAAGTGGAAAATTGTTGGATTTTGATGTAAAAATAATTATATTACCAGAAGGTTTTATAGCTATTAACTTTTAACGAGAATTCATAAAAATGAATTATGAAATACAGTTAAATTAGTAATAATCCCAGCCGAAGGTAAATATGTCAAAACCTCATAGTAAACACAAAACGCCAATATAAACGAAATGTATACGATTAAGCAAAAGCTTTTGAATTGAAAAGCTCTCATGACGTGAAAATAAGTTATATTACGGATTTCGTCTTCTTAAAAATAATTCGGAATATTACTCTTATACGTTAATGTCTTTCTTTGAATGTATTTGATAATAATTAATAGAATAATAATAATTATATTCAAATAAAATAGCAGAAAAACTGAAATATCATATTGTAGGTACTAAACACAAAACCTTCCAGCTTTTGCTACTTTTGTAATTTTTAATCATTGTTCACCGCGTGCTCCTAGTCTCATAAAAATAGTACCTACGTAATTTAAAGGTTTTTCAAGCCGAATGTGAACTTTGTGGATAATAATTCAATACCTACTTTATTAGTATTGGGCCAATGCTGAAAGGTTTAATACCTTAAAACTGAATAAAACATTGTAAAACACTAACTAATATCTATCTATTTAGTGTTAACTTTGAACTGGAGCGCGAAGTTAAATAAAAATAATTGAGGAACTCATTAACTAGATGGCGTTATGTGCAGTAAAATATTGTAAAACTCGCACAATCAAGCCATCGCATTGATGAAACAACTTTTACCATTATTTTATCATTAATTTGAAAAAACGTGTTATTGTAGGAAAACCTTTTTGGGGTCTTATGACTGTTTTAAGGTTAGCTAGTAAGCCTAGTAAACATGTTATATCTATTAAGACACTGCCTCTTAGTCGAGGGGTCCGGATTCGAATACCTCCCAGTACCGCGCACCAATGACCTTCTTATGTTAAAGTTATGTACAATGTCAGTTCAGGTTATCAACAATAAAACAAGCATTCAAACAGTTATCTGCCTTTAATCTGCATCTCTTCATAAACCAGCAGCCATAGTCTTCCACTCGGTACCATTACAGGAGAAAAAATGAATACACTATTATATACTGTTATAGTTTGGTTTGAATATGTGTTACAGATGAAGTTATGTGTAGTAGAATTTTATAATTGTATTTTAAACTATTATTATTATAGATATTATGAAAACCAGGGTGCAACGCGATCTTGCAATGTAATTGTTTTTATTTTATTCATAACATACACAACGGACTAGCAGTTTACAATTAAATAATAATTATTTGTACTTAGCACTCTATGCTCGCTCGCTATTACACTAGTGTTTGTTGGGAATCAGATTTTTCATTAGCACGTTCAATATAAAAATAAATACCTTCAATGAGGGCGCGACATTCCTATTTTTTCACACATCGATATATTTTTTCTCAATGTATGTTCATGTAAAAAACTATGGAAAAGTAGGTATTATTTTTGAACCATTTATTTATACAACTGAAATAAAGATTTAAAAAAATAAATCCGTTAGTCATAGAGTATGAATGATTTAAATGAATACCTAAAATGTTTAAAAACACAAGATAATAAAAAAAATGCTGTTCTAATATTGCATTTAAAACATTTGAATTTTACTACGAGATGAAAAAAAATTAACGGCAAAAATTATGTTGTTAGGTAGCTCTATTAACTTACAATAAATTAAAAAATATATGTTACAACATTTATTAAAGTAAAACTGAAGTCGTAAAAAACTTGCTTTACATAGATTACTGATGTCTGTTTTATATTAAAACTTGTTTGTAATTTTAAAAAAAATATGTAGGCTTATTGTATGCTGAAATTGGTAAGTAGTTGGTACTTAAAATTGTATTGTTATTTCTGATTTTACACTCTTGTAAAGTTAAATAATGTCTGTGAAACTTCTGTGAATATATAAACAGTTATAAATAAGACTTGAAAGGTTATGAAAAACCTGATTCCATTATAAGTAGATATTACGTGCAACACCGCATCGCACTGTCGAATCACTGTTTACCTTACTGCTTGTGTGGGTTGTAGTGGTGTGCTTCAGTCGATAAAAAATACCGTAAAAATTTCGATTATGGCCAAACATTCCCTTTTTTTAAATACACATTTTTTTGCACTTGTAATAATTTTTGAAAATATAAATTTTGATAATATTTTTTCTTTGTTCCTAAATATTAATCCAAATAGTTTTTATTATCCTTAATATTGTATTTACAATTTTTCAACAGCCGAAAAATATGTTCAATTTTTTATAATATTATTTTTTAACGACTCTTGTTAAGTAGTAGGTAACAGTACAAATATTAATGATCACAAGTTGGTTTTCATTGGTCATTAACATACGTTAAATTACAGCCTTATTACTATCGGTAATACATTTAACAGTAGGTCTTTACTTGAAAACTTGTAACTAAACTATTTACATACGCCACTCTAAGTGTTACAACATTAATTCGTATTATTAATAATAATATCAATTGCGACTGGTGATTTTTTCAGGTAAATAAAAATTAGTACATAGTTAATATATCAACATTCAAAACACCTATATTAATAAAGTATCATAAATGATTAAATAGAATGTAATTGTGCATATTTTTCGGGCACTTCAATTACTTAAAACATATATATAATTTTATTTTTTTGAGAAACCTATACGTATATATATTTCAAAATCTACTTTCCAAATGCGAGGCAATTTTTATAGTTTATTGTAGCTACCCAAATAATATGCACATTCAATAAATTTTAGACATGTTTCTTTTTCAAAACAGACCCGCTGTTACATGTATTTTTTTCAAATAACGAACGTAATAGAAAACCAAAGAATACTTGTGTGTAATACGAAATCAATGAATACTTTTAAAAAGAAATTTACTCGAATATTGCAACAAAAATATCCAACTTGATACCTACACAAGAATCTTACAAAGCTAAACTTATAGTTTTGTTATAGGTACATAAAACTAATAATACGTTTTAATAAACTAAAATTACGAGAACAATATTTACAATTTACGACAATGTATATTATTATAATAATTCTATACATATCGTTTTCATGCCTATCTATCAACAAAAAAACTATGATTTGAAAAACTTTCAGTAGGCCACTAAGACTGACGACACATTTCAACTACTTCATATTATCGTTAATTATTTATCCTAAAACTATAAAGTGCAACATTCGCTAAGTAGAACGAAAGAACTCAGAGTATTTCAATAAATTAATATTCCTAACAACTACTCATCGCCGAGATTTTAAAGTTATTGTACTTATTTACAAAATGCAATAGTCTTTACAAATTAAATCTAAATTAAAACACAAATTTTAAAAATACACGGCAGTACCAAAAATTCATATCAAGCCGAGTAAATTTTGATCGGGCACTTTATTTCCCCTGTGACATTTTAAATTCACGACATAGTTTTTAATACTTTAAAAGGACAATTTTTTACGATCTATTCGATCAACAGTTTCCAAAAATGTTTTTTTTTGTTTTATAAACGGTTTGTTTTTGACAATTATACACATATTACAAGAGAGTATTAATAGCGACAATCACTCCACTTTTTGTACTAAACACCTATACACTACGTATATCATTGTAAAAGTAGCTACGTCGAGACGAATATATCAGTCGAAATGTTTATTTTACATTACATTTTAATTAAAAAACTTAATTTTTTCTAAGCTTGGCTGGAATCGCATCAACATTCTATTTAAGGCCAGATTTATTTTTGTATTTTAAAAGACATTTTGAAAATCCAGCTTTGAAAAAAAACTATTGATGCAAAACGATAACAAGAAGATAGAATCTCGTAGATCTTCATGTATATTGTATTTTTGTGTTGTATCTTTATTTAATAGCACAGTTGGACAGTGAGAACGTAAAGGTGGAGGATTGCTGTCAATTTGCCATGAATCCTTAGACCATGCCTTTGGACATCATTCGAACAGTATTCTTCAGGGCTTGCCGCTTGTTACAAAACCATATTCTGATAACTTCTCGCTCGTAACCGAGTTGATGAGCTAGGCCTGTGATTTCGGTGCCTGGAAAGTAGAAAAATACATTTTAATAAAATTGTAGATTACAATACAACACTTTTAGTAAAGTAAAATTTAAGGCAAGTTAAGAAATACTCACGTAGAAGTTTTAAACATCTGTTGTCAAAATAAAATTTTCATTTAAAGTATAAAAATCGTTATCAGGATTATTTCTATCATATTTTTATTTTAGTAAATATTGTACCTATTCAACCTTCTTTAAAATATAATAAAATATTTAGCTAACTTACGATCGATAACTAGTTATTTTTATGTATAGTGAGGTACAACACTAGTCGGTCATGCCTAATTATTGTATTTTGAGATAGTGTTTTTTAGATTTATAATATTAATTCATATTACTATATTTTACCAGCTGGATGGGGAGGGGAAATTTTTTCGGCCAAATAATTGGGTAGCACATAAGCTCTGACTGTGCTTTTGCCAATCAATGTGGTTGTCAGTAGACTGCAGAGACCACTAAAATTTTATTTTTTTTTAAAAAAAGGAGTCTATTACCGGATGGATGAGTATTCCTCTCGAAGTGAGCATTCAGCAGCTCCAGCGCTTGAGGTGTGAAGGACGTCCGTCGCTTGCGTTTCTTGCTAGGCTCCATTCCTATGAAATCCGTGAGGTGGTTCTGGCCGGAGGCGTACCTAGAACGGAAAAATCGACTTTAGTACTATCTTCATAAGGTTCAATTTCTGCTGTGTGTTTGTCAATGTACCTATCGAGTATCAGTTTGTGTAAACAATATTTTGTATTTTTATCTTAAAAACGGTTCCCGAATTATGCTCGATTTTCAATGTTTGAAAAACGTTCTCGTGAGGCGCCTTCGTCGTTGCTACAAGTGTGAGAAAGCAAGAATCTGTGCAAAGGTTCATGAAATCGTGCAATCCATGCAAGACATAAACATAACTTAGGTAATTAAAATTATTGACTTGTGAAATTTTTTTTTTTAAATGTTTTTTTTTTATTGTTCACTTTGTTGTTTTTCGCGTGTTATACCCATTATCAATTTACAGAGACATTGCTGACCACATTAAAAAATAAATAAATTGATCGATTTTGAAAATTAAAGTAACCAACCATCCATTGAAATTTTAAAAAAAAGTTTTCGTATCTGCCTTTCTCCAATCTTACTTAGTTATTTTAAGCTTAATAATAATTGGCTCCAGAATCGTTAATCTCCTAATTTACAAAGAGCTTTTGTGGTTCTTTAAGGGTGAAAGCATTTCCCAAAATCTGCCTTTGGCCTCTACCGGTGTAATGCAGTCGAATAATGAAATAGATCCTTCCAAGTTCACATTGAAATCCAAAATATGTTTCAATGCATGAAACGACACTGGAATTAATGAACCTTGCTCTGGTTTCATAATGCCCGTGCTTTTGAATGATATTACATATATGAATTTTTAGTGTTATGATCTGAGCCACGGACATATAAGCCGAACGGATAAAGAAACCATCTGGTAATGGCGGCCGGTACTTATGGTAGCGTCAGTAAAAAAAGGTCAAGTAAAATATTAACCTTCTTTTTTTTATCTTCGATATCGTGCTGGGGTCCAAACCGGTTGCCATACTTGCCCGTGCGTTACTAAATTGCAAGGGTGATAACCTCCTGTCTCTTTTCTTCTTCAAAATACTTAATTACGTTGTAGACTATTTGTCGAGCATCACTATGAAAACCTTCCCGCGTTTTCTAGAAGCCATTTAAACAACCAAAGATCTAAACTTAACAAAAAAAAAAACAAATAACAGAACGGTAGTTGTAACTAAACAGAATTAAAATTTTACGAAATGGAGTGCGTCGAGACAGCGCGACGATATGAACGAGATAGCATGAGACCGTCCGCCATTTACAGATTGTTTCTTTATCCGCACAGGATATACCTATACTTTTCTATCTGAACATTGTCTTCGTATGCTAAACGTCGGACCTATGTCAAGGACTGCAATCATAACAATGTTTTTTTCTGCATTTCAATGTAAATAAGTCGAGGTGTCGGCAAGAGTAGGCATGGTTTGATTTACGAGTAGGTACTTGAATTTAAGAAAAAGTTTTGTATATTCGGCTGAAGACTTCAAACTTCGAAGTACGTATATTATAATGGTAGATGGATGAAGATAAGGAGTAATCTTAAGTAATTTTAAGTTGAAGTCACTGCAAAAAGTCACTGGCGCTCATAGGTAAACACAACACTACAAACAACATTGAATAATTTACTAATTCAGGGAATGTATCGTTACTGATACAAGATTTTTATCTTGATCAGGTCAAATAAACCCATACTCCCATTCAAACCACAAATGCTCTAAATTTATGGAAGTGCCATCCGGAGACGGATTCAAAAAGTCTTAAATATAAGTCATAAGGTATATTATATCCTTGCAAATGTTTTGGCGTATTATGGCCACTGCGAAAATAAACCATCTAGCAATCACCAAAACTTGCTATCAAAAACCAAAAGGCATTTTACCAGACCAATAAAGAGGGACATATCGCATTATGTCCAACTGAACCCATCCAGCCTGAGGGCTCCGTATCAACATAATTGTGACGTATAAGTTGATCGACTTCACTTGTGATAATTTCCGCTACCGGTATCCTGAATCACGCAATCGAAGTTCGGATGAAGAAGTCGGATGTTTTCAAACCACCCTCAGGGCCCTCGACGAGGTTTGACGACGGCTTAACGTGCGCTCCAAAGCACGGAAGCGCACGTTTAATTCGCCACTATCGGTCACCCATCCACGTACTGACCGCGCCCGATGTTGCCCAGCTTATTCGATCTTGCGATCTACTCAAGCAGCGAGGCTGTGCACACTTCGTATTGTTAGTATCCTGTTATTTATATTGCGAATGTACCTAATTTACCAGTTTACGCAATTAAGTCGTGGTGCAATCATTCAGAAGAAGCTTAAATTAGCAGCCGATCTGCGTGAATCGGCTTACTACGAACAACGGTAAGTCGATACTGAGTCGGCGAGCAAAGGGTTATTAACAGACAATCCTGGCTCCTTAATCTCTTTGCACTTTTAATTTGTTAATTAATTTCCACGGTGTAGAATTTTTTGTTATTTTGTTACGTCTTTTTAATTTTCCCTTTGAATTAATAAAATAATACAGGACCTATAGTTAAGATAATCGGCCTGTTTGCCATTTTAAGACAAGTGTCGTGTCAGTTTATTTTTTAAGAGCAAAACTGATAGATTTTTAAAATGTCAATTTGTTTCTAATTTTATTAATATTAAGATCCTTAGCGCTATACACTTACATTTGGATGCAAAAAGATTCGTTTTTGAAGTCGAATAAAAAGAGCAAAAATCCGGTCGCGATTAAGTAGAACTAACTATTCACCCTGCAGACATGTTATGCAAAAATCTGATTCTCATTCACCGCACGTCAAAAAACGAACTACCTTAACCCTCAAACTATTCAAGTGTTAAAAGGGTGTTAAAATAATTAACACTTAGTACCACTATTAGATAAAAGTGTTTCCTCTCCGAGTCTCCCTTAACCCTAATGAAGGAGTAACAGAATTAATTCAAGTACTTTCGTTACCAGCCATCCCTCGTTAAAAATTACCACCGGAGGCCAGAGGATTGCAAATTCACGATTTGCAATGTTAAAATTGTCCCGTTGCATTCAGATAATGCATTTTAATGATGCAAAATGTAAAATCGATAGATCCTAGGGGTCTTACAAGATATTAGTCCGCGTTGATGACTTAAGCGACACCTGGTTGGCTTATGAATGTTTAAAAAACGAATATTTTGTTTCTCTGTTCCTATTTTAAACTGTTTATTGAACTTGCAGCGGAAACGGGTTTGTAATGTGTCAATGGCGACTTTAAATTAATGTTAAAAATGCGCAATATCTTATGATAAAACATTTTTTAAACCTGCAATCTATGAATCGGCAATATGTTTCATGTTCTTTTTTTAAGTAAAAAGATAATACTAGTTTACTCAATTCATTTTATTTAAGTTTTTTAAGGTCAACAAAACATTTGTTAGACTGTACAAGTAGTCTGTAGTCTACTTCCACAGTCATAAGATCTGAAAACGTTTCAACAAAATATGAAAAGTAAAAATATTTTTATTTTTTCTAAGTTTAGAACTTTCAGGTTTTGTAAAAAATATTTATTTTATTTTGAATAAGAAGGCACGTAGTACACGTTGGCGTACAGTCTATTTAATATTATAATTTATAAGAAAGTGTAAGATACAAAGTATACAGTAGGTAGTTTAGGTACCTACATAAATTATTTATCTACCAAAATAGTTCAAGTAAAGAATCATCAGTACAATAATTATAATACAAAAAGACGAAATATATTAAGGATACGTTTATAGAACAGGTGTCTGTCTTAGTTACTATTTGGAAACACGGTTATCTATGTTTACATGCGTAACATAAATTGGTGACATAATAATTTATTTATCAAAATTCCAATGACAGTAATCTCAAACTAACCACTTGAGACCGGTCTAAAAACGTACCCTATTAGACTACGTAAAACAAAGCATACATAAAACAAAGCTTAACCCGAAAAAGCGTAGTTAGTCCAGATTTGAGAAATGTTTCACGATAAGCGTTACAGGCCAAATGTGTGACACGACACGGTTGCAATATTACGTAAACTCACTCAAACAAACATATTTACCTCTCCTCGGCTTCCTTCATCCACCGTTCAAGCACCGGTTTGATTTTCTGCGCACTTTTTGGTGTTATATCCAATTTCTCAAATCTGTATCGAACATAAATCGTAATGTTAGAATTTTACTGTCACGAACCGTTAAAAAAATCAACGCGGCGGTAAGCGGGTTAAGACAGCGCAAACTTTTACCAAATTAAACGAAGGCGAAACACAGGACATTGACATTGCGTTAACGATTAGAGATAGAAAAAAAAACAATAGGCAATTTAGGCCGGCAGGGTAATCAGTTTGATTAATACCGAACGGTAACAATAAAACGAATTCAATTAGAAACGAAAGGTAACGTATGCCAATGCCCTGGCTTTGAATCGAGCAAAATGAATATTAATAAACATAAAGAGTAATGAAATAATACATCATGCTAGATTAGATGGAAAGCTTGAAATTACACGTCGAGACGTTACAATAATAAAATCTGATAATGTTCTCACAACAATTACTCAAAACGTCGAACCGACATGCTTTGGTGGCTGGTACATTAGTGCGGCGTATTTGTCTTAAAATGTATAGTTCGGGTTGATGCATAGCACCTTATGTCTATAATTATTCGTATGTAAATACCGTATACGTGTGAAAAGGAAAAGAAAGAACGCCAAAACCGGTAATTATTAATAATTGTATGCGGGCTACATTCTCGCGGTATGCACGGATCGCCGATGAGATAAGATAACATTAAACAGCGTTGAAATATTTTGATTTAAAGACAGCGTTCGTTCGTATGAGTGGCCCGAGCCGAAGCGTGTTCTTAATGCATGTTACATTGTGTATCTCGGAAGCTATCTACATTTTCGAGTGTTTTGTTCATCTTATTACTGTTATATATCACGACGGCGGCTTTTAATTGTGTGCGTGCACGCACCGTGTTTGTGTGCTTGCTGACGCACACAGGAGCGCGCTTCTACGCACACAAGCGTAACTCACCCACCGTCGTGAGTTGAAAGAACTATTTATTAAGCAGTCTATTGGACGTTGCCAATAGTTTTTGATCGTTTTCACTCGAAAATGGAGCTAGCTTCGTATACGGTGTGTAGGGAGTAAAACAAAACACGTACATGTTTTGTTGCTGTGAAGACAACTGAGCTGCTAGCATCTGCGAAGCCAGGGCACTGGGGACGGTAACAAACAGTATGTTAGACGGCTTGCCCTTCACTCTGAAGGATCATACAAAACAATTAAGAAACAGGATAAAGTCGCACGCTTATCTTTTAAAATAAATAAATAAATAACGCTTCACACTCCCCCCACACTAGTAGTTAGTCTGCGCGTTGACGCATTTCATCTCATATAAATTTGTAATAGGAAGGAACATGCTTAATTCAGTGTTTTCAGTGTATGTGGCATTGACCAACACCGTTATTATGAAAAACAATTGTCTGGTCTCTATGTAGATTTATAAGTATTTTATTTACAAACTAAGTCGTCTCGTCGAGTTCATAACACAATTTTAAAGTAAATAATCGTACATAAACGTTTAGAAGTCAGTTGTTTTAAGAATGCGACTATCTTAAAAATATCTATTAAAAACTTAGATTATTTCATGACATTTAACTTAATTTACGAGTATATATATAACCTGGTGCTAAAACTTAAGTTACATTATTTTTCCTTAAATCGAACAATTTTTAAATGAAAGTAGAAGGCAAGTTTTCAAGCAATTACCAAAAAAAAAAATTACAATCGGTAGCCACAGTCGGCTGTTATTCGGCCAAATAATAAATTCTAATTATAATACGAATTAATTGAGTCCGGCATAATCAAAGGGGTGACTACTTTGTACCGCTCCACAATACAAAATTGGGGGGGAGTCGAAAGAAAAATTAATGGAAAATGAAATCACGACAAAGACAAAAGAATTCTACTCTTTTAATTACACGAAAAAAGTAATTACGGCAAGATAATTAATTAACTGGAACAGAAGTAACGATTAATGATTTTATTATACGAAGGAGGTCGATGGGGGCCAAATTGAAATTTCCTCCGAGTTGAGCTACTGTGGGGTTTCCAAGCGTCCGTGTTGTGCGGGAATCACGTTACGGGTAGCCGGGGTCAAGCCCCAAGGTTGCTAAATCGTCTGGTATTTCAAAATATTCCGTCACTCCCGCAAATTGATAATGCGCCTGGCCACGGTTACGGTGAATAACGTCACATGATAACCAGGGCTGCCAATTTTTATGCACCTTCATAATAATATTAATCAATTTGTAACATACCAATCGATGTGACATATTTTGTTCTTGATTACCACAAGATGACGTTAATGTGACAGGGTTCCAGCGCATTAGCAATTTGCGGAGTGTAAATCTGTCTAATATTTTCTCGTTCGCTTGTTTCCCCTGATGTTGCCCGTGTCTGTAGGCGACAATGACCACTCACATTATATTTTCGATAACAACCGGTGCGGATATACATGTCATTCGTTACTCAATTACATCAAAAACACACACAAAATATATTCATTTATAGTGTCTGCAAACTGAGTCCTCTCCTCTTACAATAAAAAGGATACAGGCCTTAGTCCACCACGCTGGGTAGTGCGGGTTGGTGGGCAAACGTCTTAAATAGTGGATGCTGACATTTGTATAACAAGAGTGTCCTGGAGATATCTCTAAATTGGCCAACCGAGTTAACTACTATTCGCATCGAACTCCGCTTGTTCTCGCAAAACGATTTCCAATTATTTGATTTACATTCAATTTGATGTTATTAGTGTACGCTAGCTTACTGCCGATTGAAAATAAAGGACCCTTGTGCAATAAGATCAGGTTTTTGTTGTTTTATGGTTGTCCACTTAACATGGAAGCTCCTCTAGCTTCCATGTTATGGAGGAGAATAAGAGAACCGTCCTAGATGGCTGACAACTTGAAAAAGTGTGTTGTTGTAAGGAGTAAACCCTCCAAATTGCGCTGGCATAGGTGAAGAGTGATAAGCGGTGAAAGCCCAGTGGCTTAGAATTGGACCTCGGATCGAGGTATCCGGGTTCGAATCCCAGTGGCACGCACCAATGACTTTGTAGAAAAGTTATGTGCGCTTTATAAAATTAAATATCACCCGCTGTTACGGTGAAGGAAAACAACGTGAGGAAACCTGCATGCCTGAGATCTGATAATCTGTGCCAGTGTTACTTCCAGGTAAAAAAACAACAAAGAACACGCCGCCCATAAAATAATCGAAACAACACCTAATTAGAGTACCTACACGCTCTAGCTTAAAAAACGGAGCTCAAAACCGGAACGGAAGCCGACGAATGGTAATTAATTAAACGAGTCGTAAGCAACGAAAGGAGTCATGCTGTTTTACAAATCACTTCAATTAGCGATATTAAAAAGTCGGTGATAACTGTTGTTGGCGTGACGAGGCCTATAAGGGCGGATGGACCTTTGCTACGATTTACTGCGACTACGCGATTGTGCGATCGATTTGCATTTGTAGCATTGGGGTCGCAGAACTCGTTTAAGTCTTTTTCAAATTGAGGATGCGATTAGGTTTGTTAATAAAATAATAATGATTATTACTGACAGGTTAGGGTAAGGAATTTTAGCAGCCTGTGAACATTCACATCAGAGCTAAATTATAATTGCGATTTGAGACTATTTGTTTGTATTTTATGACATTTTAGTTATCAGCAGTAGTAATGGTCATTACTGATAAAATAACATGTCCTGAAATTTGTGTGTATACCCTCTAATCCAAAAACAAAAACTTTGCTTTGAAGTTTTATTTCGGGTAAATTAAGTAGGTATTGGTGGTTCTATTATTTAAGCATTTGTTTCGTTTTAATATAGGTAACTACTATGATTTTACTGTCATTAAATTGTAGATTATATATTTTTTTCAATAATATAATTTATAAATAAGTGGTACTCTGTTTATAAGGTAAATCAATATTGCATCGTATTGCAACCTTCAAAGCCAATATAAAAAAACAAGACGACAGTTCTGAAATTAGTCGCAAGATCGCTGACCGTTAAGTAGTGTATGTAAACACAGCCTAAAAGCTTTCGTGTGCCCTCTGGGAGCGATGAAAGGTCACGTCGTTTTGACAGCTAGATTTCTTTTATTTGTATCGTCGTTTTAATAAAATTACCGCACGGATTAAAATGTGGTATCGGTATCGAAGAGAGAGTTTTGATAAGGGATTTATATAAAGCATTTTACGGTCAAATATGTACTCGGTGGTCACGTGAATTATATGCTCAATTGTTTGACTGTTTAATAACGTATAATTATATAAATTTGAGTCGAGTCGAGAGTCGACTTCATATCTTATACGTAACAATAAGTTTTTAAACCTATAACATTGAAATCGTGACGGTGTTTCATAATCGTTTAACCATGATTCAGTAACATCAAACTGGAACAGACAAGCGTGCGTCTTTATTTCTAAAATCGTGTAAACATGTAGATATGTTTATGAATAAAATGACATTACCAATGGCTCTAATAATGTATCTTTTATGTGTTCAGGCACTGATAGACGAGCGAGTAAAAACGCGCAGTAAAATCGTCGGTAAAGCTCGCAATCATTCCAAGACGAGCCTGGCTCATGGCATTTTTACTATATTTTGCCACGATTCGTGTCTACGACGGTTTCGCTCCCTAGTCGATCAGCACCAACGAGCCACGAAAAACACCGTCGTTCTGTAAGACCGCGGTATAAACTCGTACGTACTCGTAGATCACTCAATTAAGTCTTACCTGCAGATCGCGCTTTGACTGTACGCGGGGCCCTCCGTCACAGACAGCGCTTGCCCCACCTGGGTTTGGGTCAAACCAAGCCCCAAACGTCGGAGCTTGAATGCTTTCGCGAACTCCTTGATGTCTTCTAGGTTGATGCCGTCCACCACGTTGCCTGAAGACTGGCTGATGGTAGGTTGATCTGGGAATAGAAATCGCGGTTATTACATGGTTTAAGAATCTGTTGTAGTAAGTAGGTAGATATTATTGCGACTCAGGATCATTTACAGGTTTTTTATAATCCGCGCGTTTGGAATACGTTTAATTTACTTAGAAGTAAATAAAAACACACCATCTGATGTGAAGTTGTCGCTGCAACTCGCATAGACCCACGTACAACCTCAAATTTGATGGAAATTTTATCTGAGATCGTAAATAGGTCCTTCTCATTAGGGTTAAGAAGATAGATTCAAACAAGATATAAAGACATGCTGCTTGACATTGGTTTATTTATTTTAAATTGAAATTTAGAATATTCAAATCGATAAATTAATCTGCATTTCTCTACATACGAAAAGGTACCTAATTACAGTTTCTAGTTACACGCAAGCGAGTGAACGGTTTAAAACATAATTCACTCGCTTTCATAGTTTGCTGATTGAAAGTATTTCATCGAAATGCCTAATAACAGTATTTGCTGTGCCCACGTTCATTACAATCGTATTATGAGGTCTTCCACGAAAGCAGCGCAATTCGTTAGTTCCATAGAGAACACATTACTAGAACGGCTATAAGCAGGTATGAAGTAGGTATCAGCACTCGTGAGAACCGTCGAACTTGCAATAATTATTCCATGCATCTTTTTCAAGTCTACTGCTGAACGTAGGCCTATCGGGGCCTTAGTTTTCTGAAGCCGGCTTACAACTGCCTTTTCTAAGTGAGCAGTCCATCCAGCGGGAGATTGGGCTGTCTTCTTCTAGCAAAGACGTCAATAGATTATTCAAGCACTGTCCTTTCTTTACGAGCTAATACATCCAACTATCGTTTACTATATTACGATTTCATGTTAGAATAAAGATAAAAATTTCTTGAAACACCAAATGAAATTAGCTTACGTTAATACATAATTGTACGTTAAGCCATATTATGATCACTGTATACCTTATGAACGTTTACTCTAAAGTTTTCCATATTAAGTTTCGTTTCGAATTCCCTTATCAAGGAACATTTCGAAATGGTTTCCTCTTCCACTAATATCAGATTTGCGTTTGTTCAAGTCCTGTAATGTCGGGCTCACATGCCACCAGCAACCAGCATGCATATTTATTTATAATAAAAATTCGTCATAATCAGTCCAAACGTTACTATTCAAATTCTGTGGATGATTATTCTAATTATCATTTGAAATTCGCTTTATCTTTCAGTGAAGAGAATTTTTGACGTCATAAAATTCTGTGGTAAATAATTATTTGTCTTATCTTTACGAAATTTTCTTTAGTAATATTATTTTGTATATTATATTTTGGCGATTTTTGCCTGAGTAGCTAGATACCTGGCAGAAACGAAACTGAAACGGATTTACTTTGATTGAATCTCAAAATCTCTACTACGTATACTGAATACACTCTCACATTCATCATTATTTTTCCATTATTTCCTGTTACAGATTTTGGTATACCAAAGCCAAAGCTTAACTCTGTGAAATTTTCAGGCGTCTACTAAAAGACAAGGTATAAATATGTGTCCAGTGATAAGCTGATAGATACAAGTGGACGAGCAGGCTTAAGTACAAACATAAACCAAAGCCTTATTATTATAGACATCCGTTGGTACCCTGAAAACCTTGGAAAAGGATGAACAAATACCCCATAAATTATACATAATTTGTAAAAGTCTAATGTCAGTACCCATTAATGACCCACAACAGGGTCGGGTCTCCTCTCACAATGAGAGGGATGTAGGCCTTAGTCCACCACGCTGGCCTACTGCGGGTTGGTGGACTTCACATGCCTTTGAGAACCTTTTTTTTTGTGAACTCTCAGGCATGCAGGTTTCCTCACGATGTTTTCCTTCACCGTAACAGCAGGTGATATTTAATTTCATAAATAGCACATAAATTTTATTACAAAATCATTGGTGCGTGCCACTGGGATTCGAACCCGGACCCCTCGATTCGAAGTCGAATTCTAAGGCACTGGGCTATCACCGCTGCAAAAAGTCTAATAACATGACATAACACAGAACTCTACAAGAAATGTTTAATGACTCTACAATTTTTGGGCACGCAAATTATAAATTTGTGGGAACCACGTAATGTTTCAAACGTTTCAAATTACGCGCGCCGAATCGTTTCGTGTTACGATTATTCGATTATTCGATTTCTACCGCTAAACGGTGAATGATATCGATTATAATTAACTGTATTATTAACGTAATCGTCGAGAGTACTTTCCGATGAGTTTTCTTGAAGAATACAAGCGTTCTTCGAAAAGTTTGACCTTTTCGGTCGATCCACGAGGACTTTTCATTTGCGTGCCTGTAATTAAAAACCCATTTCATAATAGAAGCTCCGATATTAAGTGTCGAATGAAAATTAGATAAACGCTGTTGAATTTTAGAGTGATTTTGATATTCGACGGCAATGAGTGGCTTTATTGAACCCATTGTTTTAGATAGCAAATTTTTTTAATTCTTTTTGGCGCGCGTTTTTTTATATACCGTTACAATGCATTAGAATAATGAACTAAATTATTTCTAGTTTTGTTCATATGTGTGTTGTAGTGATGTTGCCTATTAGATACAAGGCTTATGCCGCGACTTTACTGTGCCTTACAAATTTACACCTAACAGATTAATCTGACTTTTACATAATGGGATCAATCCTTTCTGTTTGATAAAGTAGATTATAGTGAATTTCAATGTAGAAATTGATTAAAGCATGAGAAAAGTCGTAGTTAAGAAAATGATATTGAAAGAGTTTAGATATACCTAGTTTTAATGTTGTATGTAACGTTGTATGTGTAATTTCACAATCAATTATTTTATTATGGAATTATACGTAAATTTATTTAAAATGTTGCAGCGGTGATAGCCCAGTGTCCTAGAATTCGACCTCGAATCGAGGGGTCCGGGTTCGCATCCCAGTGGCACGCACCAATGACTTTGTAAAAGTTATGTGCGATTTATAAAATTAAATATCACCTACCTGCTGTTACGGTGAAGGAAAATATCGCGAGGAAACCTGCATGCCTGAGAGTTCACAAAAAAAAATGTTCTCAAAGGCATGTGAAGTCCACCAACCCGCAGTAGTGGTGCGTGGTGGACGGCGGCCTACATCCCTCTCATTGTGAGACCAGACCCTGTAGTGGGTCATTAATGGGTACTGACATGACATTTAAAATGTTGAAATATTAGAATTGTATCGTAAATGATAAGGACAGTAATAACAACTATAATACACAGACAGAAATCCGTTACAGACTTGTAACACTATAGAAATTGAAATAGGTATAATCTAATTTGATTTGATTTGAATTAGCAATTAGATTACTTCATAAAATTTGACTAATGAATACTCTGTAGTGGAGGTTAGGTATTGAAACATTATCATTTTATCTTATTTGTTTCCATCATTATAAAACCAATAATAAATACGATATTTCTCCCGTGGCTTCCATGACGAATTAGTTATTTTTAAAACGCAGAATTTCAAATCAAATACAACTTATGTCTATTTGAACACAATTTTGCATTTTTTTTTGAAATTTTCACGTGACGAAATAACAGGTAGGTATTATTAAAATAAGTTATGGATTTGGAATGAATTACCCTTATTTCTGTTGATAGAACCTTTGATTAAAATTCATTTGCACCAACGCCAAGTTAGAAACCCTATCTTAGATATTTTATATAGTTAAGTAAAAATTGATTAGTAAATCATTAGCAAAATGTACCTACTTCGGTATGCAAGTACGAAGAGCTATAATAGATTTTTTTTTTCTAAATTTAGCATATAGAATATTATTATTAATAATAATTATTATTTATGTTATGGAAAGAAACTAACGCATTAATATGCTTTTCAGTATATTACTTTCACAAAAACTATAATTATGGCGAAATTTAGCAATAAACAATAATGTTTCGGCATCGCAGGTGTCCGGTTCTAATCAGTGGAACTAATTTGTAAAATTCAACCGATAGCTGGTATTAAGTTAATTACCTAAAATGAGCGGCAAAACCGCGGCATGTTGTATAACGGCTGGGCTATTAATGTTTCATTTTTATCTTAACACTAGGTTCTATCGCTGGTTTCGTCTCTACGTTTTTCATAGACAGTAAACCACCTTATGTTAAGTGGTCACTCATTGACTCAGTGAACTCATTGATGGGATGCTTTCATCAAATTGTCTAACTCTATGTCACAGAGAACGAATTTACCTTTGAGAAAACTATGTAGAACTCTCAGGTATGCAAGTATCCTCACGATGTTTTCCTTCACCGTTATTCGATATTAAATTTGATGATATTTAAATTTATACCCTCATAGATCCCTAGAGTAAGAAATCGAGTTATAAGCTACTGGTCTATTACTGCTCCCTTATTTATTTACGTTGAATTAAAGGAACGGTGATAGCCCAGTGGCTTAGAATTCGACCTCGAATCGAGGGGTCCGGGTTCGAATCCCAGTGGCACGCACCAATGACTTTGTAAAAATGTTATGTGCGCTTTATAAAATTAAATATCACCTGCTGTTACGGTGAAGGAAAACATCGTGAGGAAACCTGCATGCCTGAGAGTTCAGAAAAAAAAAGTTCTCAAAGGTATGTGAAGTCCACCAACCCGCACTAGGCCAGCGTGGTGGACTAAGGCCTACATCCTTCTCATTGTGAGAGGAGACCCGACCCTATAGTGGCTCATTAATGGGTTACTGGCAAAGGAACGGCGTTAGGGTACCGCCCTCAGTGAGTTACAATGGCTCTGTCACACACAAAAAATAAAAAGCTTTTAAATTAAAAACACGCATTAAAACGCATACCCCTCTTCCCAATTACAGAAACAGTAACACGATTCGAATTCGTGAAGAAAGTACGCACGTACACTGTAGGTACCTACCGCATAATAGCCGAAAATACTTAATTGCTAAGTTTTTAACGTCCACACACACGTAACACGGGTCAATAAACGTTCAGACCGACACGCGATCGGTAATTGTGTCTAATTAATTTATAACATGTATTAAACAATTAAGAGTGCGCTATCTGATGCATTACTTATTGTTATTGTGTTGGCGGCCATGTCGGTCTTAGGGCAATTGACTTATCTTCGGTTAATTAATGGGCGAGTCTCATCACGCGATACAAAGTAATTGGGTACCCGTTGCCTAATAGTTTTAACCTCCGACGATCGATTTTGGAGTTAGCGGTCTGCAACCCATTTATGACCCTCTGAAAATTCAGATCTTCTCCTCCGCAAGAGCCGCAAGAGTTTTGTAATGAAGGCTTGATCGTGTTGTTTTTCAGAAGACACACAATCTGAAATGGCTACAATGAACACGCTCTGCTACTCAAAAAACCCCAAATCACACAACAGAATCCAGTCGAGCATACTATCCCTAACCATCCAACGTCATTACAGAAAAATCGTATTAACATTCAATCAATGCATCATCCCTCGCAATCGCAAGTCGTTACGGCCCTACCAGAGGAAAGATGCCCTCGAATACAATAATGTGGCATTGGTGTACGACATAAACGAAATAAGGACTCGTCTGCGTTTGGTACACCGGTAAATGGAGAAACGATTGCCAATTACCAACCCCCACCTTGTCTTAATTGGTGCACACTACCGCCTCGGATTGTCTCCATGGGCCACGGCTGACGAATTCGGGGAACTATCGACGGGTTAACATAAAATAAGGAGATGCTGCTGTCATGGGTAGTAATGGATTAAATGGAACCACGTGGTAAGTTGTTAGGATAGGATGTCTATCCGATTTGTGGCTGAACTGAATGGCTCAATCCGATCGGAAGGCCTGTATATCCTCAGAGACGATTAAATAGAATAAAAACGCAATAAAATAGGTATCCTGCCACAGACCTCAGATTTGATCTGTATGGTGAGTTATGGATCGTTAACTGCTAGCAAAAAATCAACTCTTTTAACTCTTTAATATATGTAATTCCATATAAAAACAGTTATGACATTTACGTATTGATGCCGCGACTTACCCCGTGCCCTAATTTCCTTATCGTACGCATAAATTCGACGACAACGTCATTGCATACAAAGCTCGGCGTTTAAATTTTGTTGTGTTGGTTGATCGGTCGGATATTACAGCCAATAAGGACAAGGGCTCAGGACGACATTAATCGGACGTCAATGGAGCCGCACAAACTAGCGGCGCAGATAGGGAAAGTAATTTGTCATCGGTTAGCTAAGCAGGGGGTTCGCGGCCGCGTCTCACTAATGACATTCCGCATAATTAGGAACGCTCCCATCTCCTAATTACGCAAATTGCTCAACCTGCCTGTAACTCCGCCGCCTCGGTGCCGACTTGTCGCCCGATTGATCTAAGAACTAGGTCTCATCTTGCCACGAAAAAATGGGTTAATGAAAAGGATTATAGGTACTTATAGACTAGGGTAAGCGGTGATAGCCCAGTGGCTTAGAATTCGACCTCGAATCGAGGGGTCCGGGTTCGAATCCCAGTGGCACGCACCAATGACTTTGTAAAAAAAGTTATGTGCGCTTTATAAAATTAAATATCACCTGCTGTTACGGTGAAGGAAAACATCGTGAGAAAACCTGCATGCCTGAGAGTTCACAAAAAAAAATATTCTCAAAGGTATGTGAAGTCCACCAACCCGCAGTAGGCCAGCGTGGTGGACTAAGGCCTACATCCCTCTCATTACAAGAAGGAGACCCGACCCTGTAGTGGGTCATTAATGGGTTACTGGCATAGACTAGGGTCAATAAAGAAGAGGAAGTATCAAGCTCAAAGTAAGAGGATGAGGATGAGAATGAGGATATATTCACGAGGAAGAGGAAGAGGAATAGGAACGGTTTAAGTAGCGGAAAAGGAGTAAAAACTATGTAAATAAATAAATAGGCTGGCTAGGCAATCCTAGTGATTCCCTTTGACGTGTAAACCATGGACACACAAAATTCCTCATTCCTCTTAATTTAAGAAGAAGCGGAAGAGGATGAGGAATTTTTCGACTTTCCCTAAGAGCAAGCGAAAGAGGATGTGAAAGTACCAAAAAATGCGTAACTTCCTCATTAAGAGGAAGAGGAAGTGGAATCCTCATCAACACTATTATAGACCAATGTTGATACGAGTATACATATAAGTTTACAACTTATTTGTCTATGAATGGTAGAGCCATCGTAGCGGAGAAGAATCTTACCGCCATCATCTTCTCCATCACGGGGGGGTTCCGTGATATAGTACCATATATCCATATTCATGTCTTGTGCTTTGGTCGGGGAGGTGTGATTGGCAGACTTACTGTATTTAAGGTGAACATCAACGGTCCTCATGATCAACGCATTCACATAAGATCTCAGTAAAGATTTCCACCCTTTTTGAGTAGACATGGGGGTTCATGTTTGAGTGGACATGGGGATTAAGTCCACCAACCTGCAGTGGTCCAGCGTGGTGGACTAAGGCCTACATCCCTCTCATTACGAGAAGGAGACCCGACCCTGTAGTGGGTCATTAATGGATCACTGACAATGGGGGTTCATAGGCTGCAGCCACCACTACACATCTGGTGACCTGTATGACCTCTTACTACTGACATACAATAGACAACACATAAAGCACAAGCTCTAAGATTAAGGCTACGATAATTGTAGTGATGCCCTATATGAATTACCGAGTACCTACTCGTACTTAAAATTAGCTTTTTGCACATTGCACAAAGCTTGTTTCAAATCTATCAGTGTAATTAAGCCGATCAACAGGTGTTAAGGGCGGGCTTTGGGCAAAATAAATAAGTGAGTAGATAATTTTGATGTTTGTTCTTGCGCTGAGCTTACACAAATGCCAGTTGCCAAGTAACTCGTCAGTCCGACGCCTCGTCGCTACGTCATACTACCAGCGAGTAAGATAGAAGCGTGGATCCGTGCTAAACAACAGTCGTTACCTCACCGAAGGCCTTGTTCTAATTGGCTGACAACCGGCCGAACAACCAACACAACAATATACAAACAAAGGCTCTATCTACCTTACTTATCTTAAACTCTTTAAAGATGCCTGTTCACTCTATTCTTTGTTCAAATTAAACCGTCAGGTATGGATAGTGGCGTTATGGTGACCTTTGTCAAGTGATTGCATCGCGAGATATTTCATCCCCCTATAAATGTTTCTTTCACTACCATTTTAAAGAAATTGAGACTTTTATTTCTCTCATTTTCCTAAGCCTTTACCTAAATGTTAAAATATCCATTTTGTTTATAACACTAAGGCAAGCTTATATTAACACAGGAGAACCTCGCCTTCTCTTGTGAATTGCTTGCTGCGAGCCATTTGTTCTAATAATCGTTTCTCGCATATCTTTCACTTTAAAACCGTTACCTACCCGACTACTTCGGCTCGTCGGCCAAACTCCTTGTCTTTCTTATCGATTGCGTTCAATTTTATCGGCAACGTTAATTATTTGTAATGGATTTTAATTAGTTAATTAATTAATTTAGTTCGGTGCGGGTGTGCGGTTCTACCGGTGGCTTTGAACTTCGGCTCCTTTGTGAATCGTATATTTCATGTCATTATTCAGTGTAATTACACAAAATGGTGTAGATACTACCTATACACGTGTTTTAATACTTGTAGGTACCGCATTCACAGTTAAGACTAGTTAAAGCGAAGATATTTCATATTTTATCGGTTTTCAAGACGTTCAATTATTATGAGATGCACTAATTTCAAGGAATTTTTATTTTCATCTAATTTTAATAGTAATTTAGACACAGATAGGTCTCATCTCTATACAATACAGTACCGAAATGATTTCATTATTGGTTTGATATTGTAATACATGCTACTTTATGTTTCCGTCTAATTCGTTCGATGACCTGTCCGCTGTGCCCGCGAATTCATCCGCGTGGAATTTAACTATGTAACTATAATATATAATATTATTCTAAAATAAAAGCAGCTTAAGTTACTCCTTATCACATCAGCTATCCGCCAGTGAAAGTCTCGTCAAAATCGGTCCAGCCGTTCCAGAGATTAGCCGGAACAGACAGACCTTCCTTCCTTCCTTTCAGCCCTTAGTAGTCCACTGCTAGACATGGGCCTCCCCTAATCGACGCCACTCCGCCCGGACCTGGGCCCTCTGGATGCAACGGTTTCCCGCTGTCTTCTTCAGGTCATCAGTCCACCTGGTCGGAGGGCGGCCTGCGCTCCTTTTGCCTAAACGTGGTCGCCTGCGAACGTTGTCAGTCCTGCGAACGATGTGGCCAGCCCATTGCCACTTTAATTTGCAAAGTTTGAGAGCTATATCGGTCACCTTCGTTCTTCTACGGATTTCATCATTTCTGATTCTGTCTCGTAGAGAAATACCAAACATAGCTCTCTCCATTGCCCTCTGGGCGACTCTGAGCTTGTGGATTAGGCTCACAGTAAAGGACCACGTCTCGGCACCGTAGGTCATCACTGGCAACACACATTGCTCGAAAACTTTCGACTTCAGGCACTGAGGTATATCGGACGTCAAGACGTGTCGTAGATTCCCGAACGCCCATATGGACAGCACAACTCATCCACAGACAGACAGACAAAAATTGTAAAAAAAATATCTTGGTATATGTACCGTGTACATACATATGCGGTAATTTTTATATTACAAACAGGCACACCAATTTTATTAATTGGTATCGATTAAGTTATTGTTATTATAAAGCTATCAACATCAATCGACCCATATCAATCTCAAATGTACTTAACAGAACAACGTCCTCGATGGAGCCGTATCCTATCGGTTTAATATAGACAAATTAGCGCAGCAACAACAGAGGAACTGAGTAATTCAGTAATTGTATCCACTAACAAGGAATTAAATAGTAATCAATAGAACTGGGCCCCGAGTAGAGGTCGTGTTTACAACGTGCGATGTTGGTGCGACACGATTTTGTTATCGTGGAGGTAGAATTTATCGTTTGCGATGCAGGCGCAATAAGACTTTATATCGAAACGATTTTATGCTTGTCATAGTCCCACTGCTGAAATATACATAATTCTACTTCATTTGTAAATGTCAAAAGTGTTTGAGGATAGATGGAGGATGGTCCACCCCATCTATTTGTGGTGGAAAACAGTAGAAATGTACAACATCTAACATAAGGAGATCGGTATTATATTGGTTGTCAATATTTTAAAACGTGATCATAAAAATAATTATGATACGATCATAAATATAATTTTTATATGACCATAAACATATTTGTTTTGCGTAGTAATAAAATTTAACCTCTAAAAACCTGATAGGCTTTAAAGTTAATTAATAAGCGGAACAATTTATTTATTTCCTGGTTTATTTCTTTCTAGATATTATTTCCATCTAGATTTCGAAAAATCTTAAAGCTTGTGAGCTTCACGAGCTCCTGCTTTTGTTCTAATTAATAATTAAAAAAATAATTCTACAGCAGTTTAAGAAATTACTAAGGTGTTCGCCTCAAATAAAGTCGCCAGCCGAAACACAAGACATGAAAAATATGCTGCTTTACGACGGGTTAAGGTAAGACCGACGATAGGAATACTCTACCATTTAAATATACGACAGGGTAAGAGGCCAGGTACCTCCTAAAACAAAAACTACAAATTCTCTGTTTAAGGAATAACAAAAGTGCAAGCAGAACACCTGTTGAATTTTCCCGTCGAAGCTGATATCGTAGTGTAAAGCATTTATTCACACTACATTAGTGCGGAACCTTTAAAACAAATAGTGTTGTGTTCGCTCGCATTAAGTGCTCATTACACTATGGCACCGACATCGATGAGCTCATTACGATACAATTAGCACTTACACCTCATTTCAATGCCGGGTGCTGATTTTTAATTATGATTCAATTAGCATTTAAACCCCTTTTTTAGTAATTGTTGGGCATTGATTTTTATTTAATACAATTTGTTTGAATCTTCTTTTATTTTTTTTATGCCCAATGGCGGGCAGACGAGCAGACGGGCCACCTGTTGGTAAGTGGTTTCATTTCAAATTAATTGCTTCTACTAGCTTCTCAACCAATGCTTAGGTAGCAATATAAGGTGTAGGTGGGTACCTACATCTTATTTTGCGACACCATATTAGAGCTTACACATCTTTTCATATTATAGTTTCCTTGAAGGATGTCCTTATGTGATTTACATACAATCACAGCGATCATTTCACGGCATATTATACACGACAGCTCTATTACGAGTCGCGTAATATGGGACCGTGTGTTTTTTACCATTTATATCTTTATATTTATTTCCTAATATTATTAAACCGCTCTCAGATATTTTGAATGCTAAAATTATTACTTATCTTTGTTTATCTTTTTGCGTTTAGGCTTTGTCGGTTAAACTTATTTAACTTTCACTACTATAGTCTGATTACTTAGTAATCTTTTGACTTTTTAAATAAAAAAATAATCTATGTCGTTTTTTAGACTTAAGTTTTTCAGAAAATCAAATTTCAATCAATAATAATCATCGTTTAATTGAAAGAAAGCTTTATTATGCATTTCTAACGTGTCTAAAGTCGCGAGTAGGTAGGTAAAATGCTATAGCTAAATGACACATCTTTTATAACGTAGGTACCTATAGGTAAACTGGAACAGTAGTTCGTAATTCAGACTATAGGCAAGGGATCTGCCTAGCTTCAAACAAGTCTAGCAATAAAAGGTCGAAGGCGATTGAATAATAGGCTGAAACAACTTTTAAGGTCAAGTAATAAAAATAAGCCTAGACAGTCAGGCTAATAGGTCACTCATTAGTCCGCCGGCCCAATTGAATTAATTCAATTCTTTTGTATAATAAATGTTCGAGCCGGTGTTCAGGTTTTTTTTTACTGTTGCGTAAGAGTCCAACTACTTAACGTCTGACTAATAAATGCAAACACTTCTGAGGATGGATGGTAAGTTACTCGTTCATGCTAAATATGCTTAACGGATTTGGATGAAATTTGGTACGCAGTTAGATTACGAGTATAAACCTGGGTAAACATTATTAAGTGATCATGGATGAAATCGCAGGCGCTAGCTAGTTCAATTATAAAACATTTTTGTCAATTAATTATGAACTTGAACTGAAAAATAAAGATCGCGAGACTAAACGCGCCATGATTGGTCACCATAGTTGTGACGTCACAATGTTATAGCTATTTAATAACAGTACAGCGTTTACGGCTATTACACGTGGCTAGGCATTAGACATTACATAGTTTGTCATCTTGGGGAACATTTTTCTATCAACTGCAATGAGTGAAAACTAACATTATGATATGACGTCACACGCGCTCGGGTTTGTTCGGGAGTTGTCGGCGTGTCTTCGGTATTGGATTCAAAACTTAATTTTTATTTTGAAATAACTTTTGAATTATTACGACAAAAATTAAATATAAATAGTTTCGTGATAAAACTTATATATGTATTACGTTACGTATGATCTTTTCATTTATCACAAGAAAAAAATTGTCAAATACCCAATTCCGGATATTTTAGAGGTCTCGTTAGGTTTCATTAGACACTGTAATATAGGTAATTCAAACGAGGACAATCTCTGATAGTTAATTTACTAGGAATCGTTATAGGTCAGGCTATAATCTTTACCCGGTCGCCCTTACATACATTTGCACTTATAAATTCAACTAGCTGACGACTATGTCTTCTCTTGTCATCCGAGTGTACCAAGCTTCAAGTGAATTTCATTATGAGTCTGATTTCTAAATTAAATGTATGTACTAGTCCGTATATTATTTAAAACAATGTCGAAATGCCAGAATAAGTATTAAACCGAATGTTGAACCGACTTTGAAAATGGTCATTTATCAATTGCGAGCTTTTAGACCTTACAAGAAACAGTGAACACTGTGTCTTTCCTCCCTTTTAAAGTTTTAAAAGATAAAGTTTAGGAATGAAATAATTATAACCTTATTATTTTTATTAGTCACTATAATCAGTCTTTCAATTTGGCATAGATTGGAAAATAAGACGATAATATTATAATATATTTCTTATATAAAATAAATCCATCCAAAACCATAACAGAAACACATACAATAATATCAAAATAAAAGTACCTATTTGAATCGAATGCTCAACACAAGTCGATATGTCCGCGTCAAAGACGATTAATACTTGAAATGTGGTCTTATTTACAAGTAGTATCAAGGTATCAGTTCCATACTATGAAAAGCAAAATCTTGGAAATGCATTAATCATGTTATTGTTACTTTGTATCTTAATCTATTAAGAATATTTAAATTATCACTATCAAGTAAATGATGTCAAAAATAATTTGATGGTCAGATTCAGAGGTTTTAAGTTAACCTTTGAAATGTCAAAAATGTTAGGTAAGTATAAGGATTTTTATATTGCAGAAGGAGACTATAATATACCTTGTACTTGTAAAGTCAAAGACGCAAAACTGATCTACATTTGCATCCAAAGAACAATGAAGTTAAAAGATTAAACAAGATCAAAGATAATAATAATAACACAACTCCTAATAATCTTAGATGTTTGGAGAACAGACAATATAACACAATACATTAAAAGTTAAATAGAAATACTCACATCAGTAAATAAGAATCAGCTAGAAGAAAGCTAATTTTCATTCAACTACATTTTAAAAGCATTCCACTAGATTCTGTCTCTCCTAGTACATTAATTAATGTCACCGCTCTTACATGACCGACCGCCAACTCTACTTAACAACTTAATAGAGTTCCAACGACTCCCAAACACTGTCCGACTTCGCTAACTCTTTATAGCATTAGTTGCACTAAAGCAGGACATTGCCGGACTCGTGCGAGCTAATGGAACGTTACCGCGAACTCACTTGCTAAGTACAATCGAGTTTAGTAAGTAAGTAATAGGTACTAATAGAATAGAGTGCATGTATTTAGAATTCTGAGAGTTATCTGATTACCACGACTAGTGACGAGTGGAGGATTCCGCACTTTTTTTAAAATAGTAATTAGGTAACAAAAGGTCATGCAGGTCACCTGAAGTTAAGTGGTCACTGCAGCCCATGGATGCCAACGTCAAGTAGAGAAAAAAATTGTTTCTGAGCTTGCATGGCATCGCTACTCATAAGGACTAAGATGTTCGCCTCAAATATAATATCCCTGGCAACCATACCTCTCCAGCCGAAACACAAGACATGAAGAACTTTCTGCTTTACGACGGGTTAAGAGCTGGCGGTAACCTCCCCAGACTCTACCACTTACAAACAAACTTAGAGGCTCGCCCTTAAATAAAACTTACTTGGAGAATCTGCGAGCAGATCGCTGTCGTCCTGCGAGGGGGACTTCGCGGAGCCGGGGGACATCTTGACCTGCGCGTGGGGGGACGTGGTCGCGCCGGAGCCCACGCTGCCCGCGCTGCTGGCGGGCCCGGCTTGCGCGTGCGACGTGCTGATCGTGATCTCGCCGTTTGAGGTCGCCAGCCTGTGGACAGACGAGGTTATTAGATTTCATTCTACGCATATGAAGCGGATTAAATTTACTTATTATAGTTTATGGAAATAAAGCGGGGATAGCGCAGTGGCTTAGTTTTCAACAACTATGTCGAGGGATCCGGGTTCGAAGGCTAAGGCGACTAAGGCCTATATCCTTCCCATGAGACCCAACCCTGCAGTGGGTCACTAATGGGTTACAGACATGCAACTAAAAGTTCTCTTTCTTTCTTTCTTTCTTTCTTTCTTTCTTTCTTTCTTTCTTTCTTTCTTTCTTTCTTTCTTTCTTTTGAATGTAGACAAGACATAGACATCTAATAAATGGGTATTAGTCAAACCGATTTAACCGTAAAACATTTCAAAACGACGTCATAATGTATTATAATACCGGACATTTGTAGCTAAAGACTACCTAAAATGCAACTCCAACTCCCTAGTTAAAGTGAATAATTTAGCGTAAAAATACTTTCAACGCAACACCCAAGTACAAACAAACGCGGCAGAATTAAAACTTTTTAAAGCCTAACATAATTTACGTAATAATTTACATTGTAGCGAGCGACGTCATAATGATGCATCATTTCATAATTTTAGAGGACCCCTCACGGCGAGTGCAAGTTGGCACGGGTTGAAGAACCCATCGTGGGTTGAAACAATAGTTCGTGCGATATATATATGCGCTTCATTACGTGCATTAAAGGTAATTGCAAGCTAATTAGGCCTCATCCGTTGCAACACTCGCGATTGTAAGCTCGTACGGCTAAGTTAAGTGCGTGTTTTGATTAAATTAAGATTTGAAATAAGTTTTTATGTGGAGCGCAAACGTAGCTCGTCTGGGGAGGGCCTTACAAGCTTCTTAACTGGTAGGAAAGCTGCATGTTTTTCATGGCTTGTGTTTCGGTTGGGGACGCATGGTTGCCGGAGATATTCTATTTGAGGCGGATATCTTAGTTCTCATGAGTAGCACCACTGCATGTGTACAACTTAAGAAAATTGGATTTCAATCCTATTTGAGGTTGGATGTGGGTGTCTATGGGTAGCAATGACCACTGAACAATAGATAGCTTTCATGCTCGTTTGGTACTCAATTTAAAAATAAGTATTAGTATTTTAGCCAGTAGCGACCCTAAAAACCTCGTCGAATTTGAATTCACTGATGGTATCTATGAACGTCTACACTATAAAAATGCCAAGGACAACAACATCCCATCACAAATATGACATGACATAGATATCAATAAGCGGTGATAGCCCAGTGGCTTAGAATTCGACCTCGAATCTAGGGGTCCGGGTTCGAATCCCAGTGACACGCACCAATCACAAAAAAATGTTCTCAAAGGTATGTGCAGTCCACCAACCCGCAGTAGGCCAGCGTGGTGGACTAAGGCCTACGAGTACATCCCTCTCATTACGAGAAGGAGACCCGACCCTGTAGTGGGTCATTAATGGGTTACTGGCAGATATCAATAAGAATATGAAATCTCAACTAACACATGGTATATCAGTAAGACAAAGGTAGATATTGTTTGCAGACGTTGCTTCAGAAATGTTTATGTGGATCGTGATAAGTTACTTAATATTCTAGACTTAATATTCATAAAAATAACAAGCATTTCTAATTTAAAATTAATTAACGATGCATTTATCACTTCACGTAATTAATGTTATTTTTTGAAGAACCTATCATAGCCAACGGGATGTTCATTTGAGGTGAAGCACCCAGAACGGGTAATGATCACTTCATTACCAGGCATAGGTAATTGCGGACTAATTATTTTTCAACCATTGCAATTAAGCAAGCAAGGTTTGACTTAAGTCCACTTGAGTTCATTAGATTTTTGATCATGAAGTTAAATTGTATAAATTTTCATGAAAATGCATAATTTATAATGTAATGGCAAAAAAATGGTATAGTATGTTTTAAAATGTTCGATTTCGTATGTTCGATTTATGAAATCGCCAAATTCGGCAGCCAAGTAGTTACCTACTCTAAATTCTACTAAAACTTAGTGAAATTTTAATTTGACACGTAATGGAATGTACGTACACGTCATGTTTGTCTACGTGTGCATGTCAAAGTACTCAAACTTATAGTTGTGTGTGCGACGTGTTTTTTTATTTTCATGTGAAGTAAGATGAAACGTATCTTAATTTTTTTTATTAAGGAGCAATTACAGGTCACCTGATGTTCCACCTGATGACCAAGTGGTCACTGCAGCCCACGGACGATGATTGCTTATAATTTATGCATAAACGAGATGTCTCGATAAATAAACAAGATCGATTTCAGCGCGCTAAATTAAACTAAAACAATTATAAAGCATCTGTAATAAACAGTGCACAGTTGCTTAGTGTACGGAGAACTTGTTCACACTTGCGAAGAATGAGGGGTTATCTACATTTATTCAGGTCTATACGTGTTCAGCTGGACGATTTATTTTACAGTACACTTACAACAATAATTGTTTTCGGTCAAGGATGTGTTTCTTGAGAGAAAGGAAGGTGCTTAGAGAAACACATGCACCTTCCATTCTTACATCTAACAGAAATTATTTCGACTCTGAATACTTGTTTTCACACCAAATAAAATAAAAATAGAATTAAAAGTAAAAAAATTTTTTTTTACAAATTATACATAATTATTAATGATAATATGCCAGACACTAAAATACCGCTAAACGATTAACATATTCGAGCACGACTTAAAAATTTACGTTTCTAGTCAATGGAAACCGAACCGAGCTGGATAAGTGTAGTCAACCCCTCAACATTCACACATACAAACACAATAATGTAAGCTGTTAACTTAACGCACACATTCACACTAGAACATTAATTGTTCCTTCAATTTATCAACACGTACAACACTCGACGTCGAAACTACGCCTTTTCGAGATAATTATTTTGAAAATAATAATGGTACGGTGGCAAATTTAATTACAACCTTATTTTCTTGTCATTCGGACACGACCTTTAATAACTGTATACGCATAAAATGCAATTGCTTTAAGGTACCTGTTGGATATTTGTCGATAATTTCACCCGTGAATTTCGTAAAAATATCTTTTATTTTAATTATTTTTCAAATATTTGACTTTTAAACATATCCAATAGTAGATACTTCTAATGCCATCTTAAAAAAATATTTAAACATATAATTTAATGTTTTAAATTCGTAAATATTTTCAATACGAAAAATTTATTATAATTAAAAATTGTGACAATTTAGTTTAAAAGTGCAAAATATGTAAATAGTTTGATTTCAATGCCGACAAACCACAGTCAAGTTTATGAACCAGTCAAGAAACTTAAGTAGAGTCATTGCATATGTCTAAGGAGGTATGTATAAAAAATTTTTCGCTTTCTCTCATTTCTTTGATCTAACGATTAGCGTCATATTTTCTTTATTAACCGACTTCAAAAAAAGGAGGAGATTCTCAAGTCGCCTGTATGTTTTTTTTTAATTTTTTTTCAAGATACACAAATACGGAATTTTCTAATTCTTTAATTCTACATCGCTTATAGTCCACCGCTCGCGATGAGACACAACCCGAAAGGTTTATACGATGCGCCTCAGTAGCCTTAAGGTATGATTAAAAGAGTCCCTTTATTGAGGTCAATAATTGCTTTTTAATAAAGTCAATGCAACCTCATAAAAATGCTCCGAGGAGAATTTTGACAGCCTGCATTTATGCTACTACTGTTATTTTCTTAATAATTTACATTACTAATTCTACTCTGTATTCTGTTGGTAATTATGTTTGTTTATGGCGCGCGTGATCGGAATTTATAGAAGTAGAGTTTACAAATTGATAAACGCTGTTTCCTATAAATGGGGTCGTAGTCATGTCGTGAGTAAACGCATGTCAGTAACCCATTAATGCCCCACTACAGGGTCGGGTCTCCTCTCGCAATAAGAGGGATGAAGGCTGGACTTCACATACCTTTGAGAACATTTTTTTAGTTCTCTTAGGCATGCAGGTTTCCTCACGATGTTTTACAGGAGCTTGCTTGTGTCACGTCGACTTATGAGGGTGTCGGTGACTCTTTCATCGAACTACACCTTGACTTTACTAATACAAAACAGTAATTTACATCCTATATCGTGTTGATTGTGCCTCCTACGTAGTCAGCCTGGTACCGAGAAGTGCATTCATTAATTCATTTCAGTTTCTGTCCGTGTGTGCGTCGGTCAAGGAAAAACTCATTAGTACTGACGCTGATTATGTGTGCTTAGTCAACATAATTGCTTACTTAGCCTGTAATCATTGTAAGTTCATTTCTGTTAATAAAGAATTAAAAGATTTTTATATGTCGGGTATTTTATAAAAATCGTCTTAGAATTCTTTATTTACAGGATGGAGTGTCATACTGTCAAGATTGCAAAAATGGGACCGTTTAGAATCTTATTTTTAGGTCACTTTTATTTTGGCGGGGACTTTTTTTCAAGTATAGTAACATGTTGTAATATTGTAAGATGTACTAAAAAATAAACGTTCAATACCCACAGCCACCACCTAGACAATCAAGGATTAAGAGTTATATTTAAACAGGATACAGATGACCCAGTCTCGAACAACATTGAAGTAATATCACGACACATACCAAAAGATAATTAAATAAAATTAAATGTTATGTTATGGTAGCACTTCACTTAGCTGTGATGTGGTGTTTGAGTATTTGTATTCAAATGTTTGCATAATATTTGACACGTACCTACACCGCTATGCCTATCTAGCTATATACATACCTATCTGAAGGCTCGGGAAGGCTAAGATGTTCGCGTCTGCGGCAACCATACCTACCCAGCCGAAACACAAAACATGAAGAAAATGCTGCTTTACGACGGGTTATGAGGCTCGCGGTGAGGTACTTCCCTGTACGAGCGACTATGGCTCTACCACCTAAAAATATGCGAACACGCAAAAACAAATGGCCAAGTGAAGTGCCACCATAACGTCCTTTAATCAGCTAGTCCTTTCTATCCAGTTTACACACACACACACACACACACTCATAAACAAGCCACGATTTAGACGTCAGGACATTATACACATTGAATTTAATCAGGGCAATTTATTCGAGATATGATATTTATTAACGACAAGTAAGATAATGAGTTAACCAGTGGCTTAGAAGTTTGAAACGATAGGATGGTAATAGGTTGACGTTTTACTCTACTAGGTATTGTACTAAACTACTTGTTGAAGTAGTAGGTACTATGCTAGTAGTGTACTTAGTAATAGTGACCCACTGAAAGGTGGGGTTTCTTCTCACAAGGAGAAGGATACAGGCCTTAGTGGTTAACCCTGTAGTGGGTTATTAATTGGTTACTCAATAGACTTTTGCGCAAAAATGTTCTCTCCGATTATTTCTGACATAGTACCTAAATTAAATATTCTAAGTTGTTTATGTCACCCAGACTTACCAACAAACTTTACCTACATTTTTGCAGTATTAAAGTACATAAGTACCTACTTACTATACTCGTTGATAATGCAAAATGTCTTGGTATTTACCTGTCACATAATATACTTCTTTATAATTTAATAATGTTAATGTAATAACGTTGCACGTCAAACTATAATTAGATAGAAAAAACATACATTTAAAATAAATGCATACTAAGATACGAGTATAAACATGTGTAAACGACTATTCAAGGTGACGTCACGATACATAAAGCATTTTGACGCTGATTGTACTATGTAAAGCTTCTTTCAGACTTGTGATAAACTAATTAGTTAAATTTATTAAGTCCAATTTTAAGCAGTTTTTTATTAATATTCCTCAGACACTTTTTCCGTAAAAATGCATAGTACTCCTCAACAGATGGAAGGGGATTTTTTGTGTGTGTCTTGGAATAAATATTGACGATTGAAATTTGTCCGCTAATATAAATCTACACTCTCATATGTCGCCGTATTTATTGTGTTTTGGTTGAGGAGTTAGCGTTGCCAGAGAGATGAAATCAAAAGCAACAATCATACTTCTCAGGAGTAAAACATCAAACTCGCAAAACTTATAAAAGCCATTGGAACGTGCTTCGGGAATATTTCTTTCCCTTTTTGAGGTTGGACGTATTTGTACATAGGTTTTAATGACAATTCTACAAGAAAGTTTGCAATTTCCTTATTATTAAAAAGCCGGCATTCGAATAAAGCTCGAACGTTCCAGTACATTCCATTCGCCAAAGTGTGAACGTGTCATAACGTCAATTTATATGTGTGTGCGTTAGTACTTCAAAGACATTAAGTTAATGCGACCTCATAATTACTGGTTAGAAGCATTAATTCTCGCATCCATAATTAAGTTTAATACCTCATTGCTGTTGGCCTACAATCTAGATAAATATTGTGTGTTTGACGAAGCGGCTATTAAAATTGCATTAATCTGTTATATCATTGCGAAACGTTTTCATGGAAAGAAACAAACCGGAGGACTGAGTTCCTATAATCCCTCTGCAGCCCTAAAGGAACGCCCGGGACGATCCAAGGAGACACCGGGCCAAAATTGACAAAGAACTTTTTCTGGAGCAATAATATTACTAGTAACGTGATGCAACAAAAAAGGCACGGACCTTGACTCTGTGGATATCAATTAAAGATTTAAAAAAAACCCCTCTGCAGAAGCCACGCCAGCAAGTTATGACCCAAACCTCAAAGAGTGGTATAGTTTACGAGTAGTAACCTGTACCAGCGGCATCGCCCGCGTGAATTTTAGAACTTGGTGCAGAGAAGGATAAAAAGTATGCTATATGTTAATCCAGGTTATGAACTATCTGTGTACCAAATTTCATCAAAATTTGTCGAGCGGTTTTTGCGTGAAAGCATAAATTTTCACATTTAGGTATAAAAAAATAGTAGTAGGATAGTTTAACATTAAAGAATAGGATATGGAAATCTTGAAAATTAAGCTAAAATGTTAGCTTTAATTTAAGCTAGCTAATAAAAAGTAAATTACTGATATAGGCGAGACCGGAAACTTGATCGAATCAGCGTAGGTACGAGTACGTCTAAACGCGGGAAAATATATCGCGCTTGCATTTCCGGTGACGGTGCCGCCCCCTTTAATTGCAAGTTCATAGGGAACTATGGATATATTATGTAATGGCAAGGACGTAGTTAATTTTCATAATATTGAACTAGCTAACTTACAAAATAAAGAAATTAGACCACCTATGAACGATCTATAACGGGATCTAGGCTTCGTTTGGTGTTGTAAGGATGCTATATTTTTTATCTAATTTCATAAGGGCAATCTTCTTCGAATTCGTCGAATTCTTTAAGTCCTACTCCTTAGCTGAACTTGAAGAGAACCTTATCTTCCTATAAAATTGAAAAGCATGCGAACGGCACCATGTTTCTGTAATGCAAAAATTTGTCGAGTATTTAGTAAGTGGTAGTAAGACTTTGTAGTTCACCTAGAGAGAGCAGTGAGTCTGTGAGGCAGTATGTTTGTTCTTTGTGTCTTTTGTTTTTGGTTCCGTAAACCACACGGGAGATACCTATTACACTTGAGGCGGTCATTTTAGTCCTCTGAAGTAGCGAAGCATGAAGTATGATTTAAGAGTGACGTCCTCGATATGCTATCCTATTTGGGATCGGTCATGCGTTCGTCACATCACAACACTCATAGCAAAAATGTGACTAGGTATTTGCGGTGAGGCTATGCGCTTACAGCACCTACGAGTATTTGATGTTCGTAGTAACCCATTAATGACCCACTACAGGGTCGGGTCTCCTCTCACAATGAGAGGGATGTAGGCCGCCCTCCACCACGCTGGCCTAATGCGGGTTGGTGGACTTCACATGCCTTTGAGAACATTTTTTTTTAACTTTCAGGCATGCAGGTTTCCTCACGATGTTTTCCTTCACCGTAACAGCAGGTGATATTTAATTTTATAAAGCGCACATAACTTTTTTTTACAAAGTCATGGGTGCGTGCCACTGGGGTTCGAACCCGGACCCCTCGATTATGAGGTTGAATTCTTAGCCACTGGGCTATCGCTGCTGTGTATTTGATGTAGTTCCCTTGAAATCCAACTCAAGAGTTAAAACAGTAATGTATTCAAACGATCTCAACGCGATCTATTTATCAATATTACCGCGGATTATCCGCGTCACTGCACTAAGGCAATTATACGTGGAATACTTAATGCCATGCCTAATTATGCTCGCGATTAAAACGTCGCCTTCAGGAGTGCTAGCACGATCTAGCTTAATTCATTTAACATGTTTAATACTAGATAGTATTTTTTCTTAAACTTCTTATAATACATTTATTTTTCTATGCCTTCATTGGACGAATGCGTGCTCTTGTCAAGTAGCTGTAAGTAGTCGTAATAGTTTAATAGTAGTAACAACAAATCGACCACATCAAAACTTCAGTTTCCTTTTTTAAAAAGTTTTATGGATTACACTATAAATTCAATAAAAATATTTCGTTTCGCAGGATGTTGAATGAAAGAAATTAAACATTTAATATTAACTTAATATTAACTTAACATTTAAGATAAGTTACACCCGACATTCAAACGTATTAAATTAACCTAAATATTCTTTTAACTTCGAACAACTCGTATATCAATTATTATGTACGTATCGTATGAACTGAATCTCTTATAGTTAAAAAGTTTAAGTTTTAATAAATCTTTCATTACAAATAAACATTTTTCAACCAATTATATAGCATAATATCTTGGTGAAAGTTCCTCTCTAACTCTTGCCCTCGACTTGCCGTTAATAGTCTAGACACATTCCATCGCTAATTTTATGTTCCAATTACTTCGAATAAACGCCAAAGGCCTTATTATAATTACGTAAACATATGTACGACGCATATGCAAGTTAAATTTCAAATTACAAGTCCAACTGTGAACTGGTGATTGATTTGTGAAAGAAATCCATCAGTTTTATTTTCAAAACTATTTTACTTACTTCATTATCAAAACAAAACTATAACAATTTATTTTAATTAGTCGTTGGTTTATATCTTAAGAAATGCACTGTAGGCATATTTTATTTATAAGTGTAATTCAATATTGGTGTTTTATTATTATAAGTTTTAAGATAACTGAATGAATTAAATGGATAGTAGTGTAACTTGTTGTATATTACGATATACGGTTGTGTGACATTTATAGTAGGTAGATAGCGTTTTTTCTTTTTCATTGACTCATACATATCCTTTTTTAAGAAAAAAATAAACTTTATTTTAATAAGGTCACTGCACTGTCTTTCAAAAAAGTCACAACTTAACAGAACAAATGGGGATTACTATATTGAAGCTACCCCAGAGTACCTTTTTATGCACGGAATGTTTGAATTTTGAAATCCAAGTTTTACATTTTCGAAACAAACAACAATGTAACATACCGGTAGCATACAGGCATGCATACACATGGCATATTTCACAAACCAGACTTAGTCGCGGGGATATAATAACGTATCTTTAAACCGTATCGTATTCAATGAAACATGAATCACTTTTACTTGCAACGACCCACACAGACAGACGCCCACGCACACATACAAGCATCAATGCAATTAAATTGCAATAATCTAGCCGCAGTAATTCTTTGGTAATTATAATTTAGCTTTCTAGTCTAGGAACCTGTTTGTATTTAATATTTAAAGGTGACAACGTTCAAAGTCTGCATAGAAAAGGCTCGTTTCACACTAGAAGATTTAAGTTAAAAAGCGCAGCGTTTTTTGGATGCTTAGCTAAGTATTTATTCGAAAAAAGTGTTAAATTGTTAGGCAGTTACGAATGAATTATTTATTATTAGGATTTTGTTATTAGACTAAATACCAATGGTATTCAATTTAGAAATTTTTATCTATAATATTATTATACATTATATAATAGTAGAATCAAACCACCATGTAATTGTACATTGTACGGAGTAACCTATTACCTATTGCCTGTTTACCTATTTTCGCACGTTCGCACTTATTATCAAAAGCTTTCCTTATAAGCTTACAATTTAAGCATTATGAGTACATGTGATGTTTTAATGCATTGTAAAGAAATAAGAAAAACGCACTGAAATGCGTTAGTTAAACGTTACAGTCGCCACACCTGTACTTAGACTTAACAATTGTTTTTTTATTGCGCAATCGTATTGCATAAATTTATAAAACCCTTAGATACAGCTGTTTAATATATTGGGTAATAACTACATGCCCTGTTAAAACTATGTGGAACTAAGTATGCAAAGCATTTTTTATTTTAATTGCCACTTTTTGCTTCTTGTACGACATTCGACGACAATACGGTTAAACAAATAAAAATATCTGATTTAAATCTAAAATTAAGTATTCAAACTAACATTAGCCAAAATGACTATATGCCCTTCACGGCTCCGAATCTCAAAATTATCTTAAAACATCAAAATAAATGTTATAGGTATAATTTCATACAAAATTTTATTACCTTTCCGCGCTACCGTCACCAGAAAATTGTGTTCGAGGTAGGTTGAGCGTTATTTATGTAATTATATCAACAGCTAGTACCTACTTACATCCTGTCGGTAATTATATAATTAGCATAAAATACCTCATTACAGAGATAATGGGCGACCAAGCAAGTTTTCCTTATTATGTTCGTCTACAACGATAAATAATCGTGTAAGCTATTCGTATTACGTGCAAGGTAGAAGGAAATTTACCTATCATTGGTAATATTTAATACTGTATGCCTGTAGCCCATTAATGACCCACTACAGGGTCGGGTCTCCTCTCACAATGAGAGAGATACCTATAGGCCGCCGTCCACCACGCTGGCCTGATGCGCGTTGGTGGACTTCACATGCCTTAAAGAACATTGTAATGGGTTACTGACAACAGAAAATATAAAAAAATAATGCAAATTATAACAGTTACAGCTGTTATGAAGAGAACATCCCTTTATACTTATAACGTGTAATTAGGCTCGTCCTTAATTAAATCGTGGACCCATCGCATGGTAATGACTTAATGTCAGAATGAAAACTTGCTGTAAAAAACATAATTATATTTGTTTAACTAATAATCCTAACATAATTATTAAAAAATGTTATATCATTCATAGGTTTTTATAAGTCGTATTTTTCGTGACAAAATTACCTGGTTAAAAAGAACGAAGACTTGAACAATTGAACATCCTTCTGATCTGGGATATGATTTTTGTAAATTTTCACTCCCAAAAATAATCGTAGAAATTAGTAACAAAATTAGAAAGATAGATCTATCAATAGACTGAATTTTGGCACTGATAGAAGCAGTATAAAACCTACTTTAGCATAATTATAAATAGATATACGTTGAGCGGTGATAGCCCAGTGGCTTAGAATTCGACCTCGAATCGAGGGGTCCGGGTTCGAATCCCAGTGGCACGCACCAATGACTTTGTGAAAAAGTTATGTGGGCTTTATAAAATTAAATATCACCTGCAGTTATGGTGAAGAAAAACATCGTGAGGAAACCTGCATGCCTGAGAGTTCACAAAAAAAAATTTTCTCAAAGGCATGTGAAGTTCACCAACCCGCAGTGGGCCAGCGTGGTGGACGGCGGCCTACATACTTCTCATTACGAGAAGGAGACCCGATCCTGTAGTGGGTCATTAATGGGTTACTGACATACGTTGAGCTATGTGATTTAAAAATATTAAATTTTAATTTTTATTAATTAAGATGATGGAAAACATGGTGTAGAAACCTGCATGGCCGAGAGTCCTCCAAAATGTTTTCAAAGGCATGTGAACTCCACAACCACACCACTAAGTGACTATGGGTTGCACACATTGTACTCTAATGTCATACGTTTTTGTACGTATGGAATGACACAAGAGTATTTGTACGTAGTTCTATATCCGACATTAAGGTATTGTGGTCGAGTTTAATTACAGAGAGCCTTATTACGTTAATAAGCAGTCACCTCGCGATACCATCTCGGCGTCTGTTTCAAACGAATTGAAATGCTAATACACTACGATATTACTCATTCAATTAAAAATGTAATTCACTTTGTGTCGTTTCAAATGGAATATGGATGTTGAAATAGTTTTTAGGGGTAGCAAAGTCGTGTGTGTTTGAAAAAGTCCAAATTGTGTTTTATTGCTGTGTGTCTTTCTGCTTTTGTTGGACCAAAATTTTGGTGGTCATAATTTATAATGATAAGAGTTTTAGTGTATTTTAAGTGTCTAAGTTTGCTTGGTTGCTGGCTATCATAACAGTTGGTTATCATATTTATAAGGATATTATTACAATAGCACATATATATACAAACGTAGTAGGGTGAACTCGCTTAGCTTAGAACATGTTTGAGTAACTTTGAATAACCATTAAACGAAAGCAAACCGTTGATATTTCCTTGTTATTGGTATGTATTCTGTAATAATTTGATTATACATAGGTACTATCATCTTTGCTTACACCTTTTTTTATGAAATTTCTAAGTGGAGTGTTCTTACAAATTAGGACGTTGTATAAGTTACTGTCCTTTCAATCTGATTCGAAGCTAACTTATTTAGTTTTCGGTAAAATAAAAACAAGAGCAAATACTACATTTACATTCCGAACCGCAGTAGAATTTAGGATTTAGCGTGAATTTCCATTAACGCTCATTCTACTTGTAGAACAACACCCGCTGATTAGTACTGAGCTGGGTGAGTGCTGTAATTACACTCATTGTCACATAATTACACCCAGCATTTGTCATTGCACCCGCGCTGGTGCGAGCCTTATGTTACAAGTGTCACGATCCTTATGTCCAATGGAATAAAGGTCACAATCGGCTGGCAATTGGTTTAAGTTAGAAGACGCGAATTTTGTTGAAAAACGCGAGATATTGCGTCGTCCTTCGCGGTCAGTTGTTTTACCGAATCTATTGTTTACCAATATTATTAGTAATAAGTTGAAAAGTTGTTATTAATTCGGAGATCGACAAGGCTTTAAATCATAAATCCAAGCTATAACGTTATCGAGTAAAGACATAGCCTTATAAATAAAAAATGCATTGTACTTTAAATTAAGGATGTACATTGAACTGATGTGAGACATCCTTTAAAAAAAAAATTTCTGAGATAAAAATTCCTAATTTAAAAATAATCTTACTCGTCAAATTAAACGCGTACGCAAAGAACAGTTAGAACAACACTCACTGATTAGTACTGAGCTGTGCGAGTGCAATAATTACACTCATTGTCACATAATTACACCCAGCAATTGTCATTGCACCCGCGTTGGTGCGCGCCTTATCTGTAAAGCAACCTAAACACCTAAGTCATTGGGGCGAAAGTTGTTTGTAGATAACTTTGCTACGTTTAGTGAACGAATTCCGTTGATAGTCGTGAGAGATAGCTGTTTTCTGCGGTAATTTTAATGGTTAGCCGAATTAAAGTAATTGTTCATATTCATTTAAAAGTACTAATATTTTTTTTTAAGTTAAGTTAGTGAAGGCGATTCACCTAAAGCTATGGCACGTCTAACATCAACCTTGTATTTGAGGTCGTATGTGAGTGTTGCTACTTATGAAGACTCTGATGATCGCCTCAACTATGGAATTTCTGACAACCACACATGAAGAAGAATACGCTGCTTCTCGGCAGGTTATAAATTTTCAATAAAAAAATATGAATAATAATAAACTATAAGTTAATTTATTGATTGAACTGATCTTATGAATTTAGATCGTTAACTGCTAAGTAACAAATAAAACTTTAAAATTCAAATACGAGTATTCGAACATTCAATCTTTCTATGCCAGAGGTCTATCTTCAGTGGTCGATTCGAACGGGTTTAGTCGAATTGCAAATTAAATTGATTGTTGAGCATAATTATCGTTAATGCGTTCTAATAGTTGTTTAATTCGTCGGTTGCATTGAAATGGAATGTACGTCCGCTTAATGCATACATTTGTCATTGTCCTCAATTTGCTCCAGTTTGTTTTAAGTTATTCGGTTCTAGCTGTAAATAGGAACTGAACTTTAAGTTTTATGTTGAGTCTCTTTTGCAAATCAATGTTATTGATGTGGATTTGGAAATATTTACATAATTATCTGTATCTATACTTAATTGAGTACTTAGTTGTTTCTTAAGGATGCAATATTTCGTTTCTTATGTTATCCTTTCGAATTTAGATACTAAAAATTTGAAATTGGAAAAATGCAAACCCTGCCTAGTTTGAAATATATATCTGACGGCGAAGCAGAGTTGTGATTGATGAGTAAAAGCATTCTATTTTTTTAGCCATTCAGATCTTCTAAATACTTTGAAGATCGGTAACAAAATGACACTTACATGTTCAATTTATTCATTACTCCTCTCGTTACACCTTCTGGTTCGATAGTTGGAGTATGTTTCGTAACTACGTCAGATTTTTAGAGTTTGTCGCCTTCGCTTCCATATTACCTACCTACCATTGTTCCATATTGTTTTTCTTTCTTCACACGTCCTACAGCTTAAAACCAGTTTCGATTTTGGGCTCAGCGGTAATAAAGGCACTCACCTGTTCATGTTATTCATGGACGCAGCCGCAGCGTTTTCCCGCTCGTTCCTCTCCCTGCAGCCGCTCACGAACCGCTCGAAGTTCTCCCTCTCCTTGTAATGCCGGTCCGGCCGCGGCGAGGAGGAGCGCCTGCCTTGCATCTGCTGCGGCGTGTTGTTCTGCTGCACCGTCTGCAGCAGGCTGTGGTTCTGCGGCTGCTGCTGCTGGAGGGCTTGGAGGAGGTCTTGGGCGTTCGTCCCGTTGGACAAGAAGTTCGGCAGCCCGGGGTTCAGGAGCGCGTTCGAAAGCGTCGGGTTCAGCATGTTCGGTCGGATGGTCTGGGGCTGCTGTGGGTTGGAGTTCAGCAGCTGGTGGGGTTGCGCCATCGCTTGCAGGTTCGCGAGGGACGTGGAGACCACTTGCCCGTTGTTCAGAGCCAGGTTCACCATCTGGTCGTTGGAGTTCACGTGGTTCACCGGTATCGTTAGGATCGTCTGTGTTGCGATACCTGTTGGCGAATGCTTCAGTAAATATTTTATAAAGGTTAGTCGAAACAATGTAACATTGAGGTATTTAGGTCAAGTGGTGTGTGTTTGTACTGTAATCGAGCGTTGTTTTTCTGACCACAGCGTTTTACACAAGCTAAATTTTTGACGATCTTTTTGTGTAATGGATTTCTTTCTTGGATGGATTCTTGATCATGGAAGTCTTTTCTACCTATAACTTATGGAACATGGTACACAGTTACAATTGATCCAATGACGTGCCATAAAAGAGGCTCATTTCCAGTGGTACCTGGTAGTATGGAAATAACAGTGTCTAGAAAATTCAGTCTCAGAATCCTGTCAGTCTATCTTATGTTCTTAAATGTGATGGAACTGTCAAGGAGTGAATAAAGTTCGATCGGAGTTTTTCTTCCTATCTGTCACCCTAAGGGGACAAATCAACAAGGTGTAACAGCTCGGAATAATCCGACCAAGTGATCTTTCTTTCGTTCATTCTTTGCTCATCTTTCTTTCTTTAATTCTAGTTCCTTACCCTGCGACGTTGGGATCAAGAGCTGGGCGCCTTGGATGCCCTGCACCAACTGCCCTGACGCCAGGATGAGTTGCGGCATCGGGGATGGCATGGCTGGTGGCAGCATGTTGTTATTGGCTACTGGGTTTGGGGACCCCATACCTGTTACAAATTAAACGATTAATGAAACCTTTAAATCAAAAACTTTTGAAATTAATGGAAGAAGTTGATAAAAGCGTTAGATTAAAATCGTAGGCTTTAGAGTCCACTGCTGAATGTGTCTGCATCTACAGTTGATGCAACTTCATCTATAGATACGAGTATCTATTCCTAAATAAGGTACCTGAGTAAGCAATACTTAAATGTCCGGTGATTTAAAATTTGCAAGATTTATTTTAAATTCAAAAATTATTGAATTCTTATCTCACCAATAACATGTTTTCTAACATGAGAACCTAAAATCTATCAAACTAATTAGGCACAACTCACACGGACATGCGACTTAACATCGATGAAATAATCGCTTAAAACATCGAGCTTTCTACTCATAAGTAATTAGAAACAATAAAATAATATCGTAATCAAAAGGCACCGCAACAGAAATAATAAAGGAACGATAGAAAATTACACAAAACCCATCGGCAACCGACCAAGACTAATTTACCGCGAACAAAACGGCCCCACCAAATCAAAAACATTATCTGCATGCCGTACAAGCACGTAAAACTACATTAACATAACGCATACGTTTAAACCATGACATTTCACATTTTGTAATAAATGCTCTTTCCTACGGCGCATCAATTAAGAACCGAAAAAAATGTATAATTAGGTCTATTAAGACAATAAAACTCTTAATGATACTGCAACAGTCGTAACCGTGCGTTCGTGAAAAAAGAAGCCAAGTGTGTATTGGGCAGTCTCGCGCACGGTTCCGTATTTAAATTTTTAGTTCCTAGTAGTAGTAGTAGTAGTAACAAATGCAAGGAACTTAATGCAATAAGAATATTCTCTGCTAATCAACCACACAGAAGAGAATCATCAAACGGTGGTAGATTAGTTAACTTTGTAGGAAGGTAGGTTCGTAATTTTAGTACGAAAAGCGAAAACTGGATTGAAATTCAAACTTATATTGCAAAAGCAACTACCATTGTAGTGCATGTTTGTAATGGAAAAAAATATAATTAGTATTTTTTTTATAGAAGAGCCGTGCAGAACACACAGATGGAAAAAGAAGTGGTAGTAGATAGATCATGAGATGTACAATGTGGTAACCTTCTTCTTCCTTTCAGGCCCTGTAGTCTACTGGCATTGGCCTCCAATAATCGACACCACTCCGCCTGGCCCTAGACCATCTGAATCCAACGGTTTCCCGCTTTCTTCTTCAGGTCATCAGTCTACCATACAGGAGTTGATTATGCCTTCTTTTAATCTTGAATCATGGAACCCTTAAAATTTGTAATTATACTAATTATTTAAATAGGTTTTCCCCTTGAGGAACAGAACCCAAAAATATGTAATTATACTCATTATTTAAATAGGTTTTTTTCTTCCATTAAGCACGGGTTCTATAGCGGTCGGAGTGGGTATCTTGGTTTCATTAATCGATTGGTTTCGGTAATCACCTAATTACCGCGCGGTTTATGTAAAGAGTTTTAATGCACAAATCGTGTGTCTTTGATTATCCTAATCCGTCTAATTCTAACCTAATTAATAGTCTATATACTGGATTGAAGGACAAACCCAATTTTACTATTGATAAAATTTGGTCCTCAAATATACTCGTATAGTGCTAGTCAGTTTATCTACTGTACTGCAAAAATAAATTTGTAATAGCAAAAATAAAATTTCCCTGTCTTATAAGGCCTTGTCTGTATTGTCTTGTCTTTATTCGCTGACGTAACCGACCAACCAACACGGCAAAATTTAAACATAGACAACATTTAAATACGCACTGACATGTAAAAAATGTATGCAATGAGCGACATGGCAATTGAGACAAGGGGTACGAGTGTGATTGTTTTTTTTCTAAATTTCAAGATTCTAAATTAATGAAAAGTTTTTTAGGCTTTGATTCCGTTCCAAATTTTTGAGAAAACTGGGCCTACTGACTGACCGATAGATGGATGACATTATGCTATGAGGATTACTTGTTTCCTCTTTAGGTATGAAGAATCCCTAAAAGTATGTAATCAAACTCATTATTTAAATAGGTTTTTTCTTACTAAGCAGGTAGGATAGCTATCTTGGTTTAATTAATCGATTGGTTTTGGTTATCACCTAATTACCGCGTGGTCTGCATCAAGAGTTTTAATGCACAAACCGTGTTTCTCTGATTATCCCGATCCGTCTAATTCTAACCTAATTAGTGGTCTACCCTTGTGGCGACTATTTGAAATGGTAATGTGCTGAAAAACTGTAAATGGATACACTCGTAGGGAGGACGTTGGTAAGGTAGAGTGAGGCGATGACATGAGCGTAAGCGGGAATCTTTCTAACACTAGTAGCTAATAACTTAACTTTTTCTATCTATCTTTTCTTTCTCTATATTGTGTGTTTTTCTTTTTATTGGTTTCTCATTTAAGAAATAAACAATATTCTATTCCGTAACAAATATTTTAAAGTATTATATGGGTGGATGTTGGTTAATTTTCTATACCAAAATATTATCCTTTTTCGGCGTATCAAACGCATTATTTACTAGAAGTCTAAGATTGCGGTTAAAAGTTAATGACAATTCCATTAATTCATTTTAGAGCAATAAAGCTTTATAGTTATTTTATTCGTTTAAACTGAAGTAAATTAGAAAGTAATAATAGACATTTTATAAATAATGCGGAAATATCAGTAGTAAATATAATTCAGAGTGCAGTAACGCATTATTAGTTGAGATGAGCGCTAAATATGGTTTATTATGATGTATTTTATTATTCCCATAAACAGTGAATATTTTATTAGGTACTAGAAGATCGTGTAATTAAAAATAATTAACAGTAATATTAAAATGGATTTAATTTCGATTAATAAAAAATGGATGGAAACATTGTGATGATTTGTGGATTTAAAATACGAAGAAAAGTTTTGCCCTACTTATATAGGGAAGTAATTATACAATATAAATTAACGTGAATGTTATGTTCTAAATCATATTAGATTATATTGTCATTTTGTTGAAATAACAGTATGGTATCCGACTATGTCCGCTCTCGCCACCCACATTTCTAAGTCCTCTCTCTATGTTTGTTAAAATAGAATACGTGCTCGATACTGCTAATAAATGCTACTTAAGGCATTCGTTTGGTAGTGCATTCAGAAATAGCTCTTAATACCCACTACATTTAAGTATACTTTGCAACGGCCCGACTCTACTATTGAATTTGTACATAATTAGGAACCTTTAATTAAACTGTCACATGGAGGATTCTCGATGAAAGTTACTTTCATTGGTCGTATTTTCGTCCAGAATAATAAATGAAAATTAAGCTCTATACTGTGAATCTAAAAAGAACATCTTCCTTTTCTTCTAATAGGAAAACGTTGATGCATATTTTACTACATTGTTCCAATTAGGATTTTTGGAGTTATTTTAAACCGCTCCTTTCGACTGCCAATATCACGGCTGCTGTATATTGAAATAAACACCTTTCGACTGCCAATATCACAGCTACTGTCTATTGAAATAAACAATGTAAAGAAGCATGTTAATGGTCCTTGGCTAGATCAACTGTACAACAAGTAGAAGTAAGCGATTTTGCGTGCAACACCAAAAAGTTGACCTTGCTTCGTCTCAATCCTCTGTAGTCCAACAGTTGGACATAGGCCTCCCCTAGTCGACGCCAATCCACCTGTTCCTGGATCTTTTAAAATTGCTTCCCGCAGTCTTATTCAGTCCACGTGTACTCCTTTTGTAAAGACGTGGTCGCAATAAAAGAAGGACTTCCAGAAAATTCCAGAATCTTACCGAGAGAGCTAGCGGTAAAATCAAGCGGGATTTGATTGATTGATTTGATAACGGATTTGGAAGGCGTGGAGTGAACCCCTGTTAGTTCTTGTCTTAAAGTCTTGAAGTCTAGAATCTTTAAGTTGAACGGTAGAGTTGGAGGGCAGGTTTGCTGTCAATTATTGTAGAAATAACAAAAGTCTAGACGATTCTAGAAACTTACCAGGAGCGCTAACGCTCAAGTTGAGCGGCGAGTTGATGACAGGGTTGGAGGGCATGGAGGTGAGGCCCTGGAGGTTCGCGGCCAGCTGGGACATCTGCTGCGACATCTGCTGCTGCGACATTGGCGCCATCGACTGCTGCATGTTCGCGAGGTTCTGCAGGTTTTGGAACATCGACGCCACTGCGGAGAGAGGTTCAGGTTCAGAAGCTGTTGAATTCGTCTATCGTAGTTATAGCCGGAGCAGGGTTTTGCAACTTCAACCTGCCGTAAAGCTACAATGGTGTTTCGGTGGAGGAGGCGTGGTTGTCGGAAATCCTACTACTAATATTAATGCGAATGTTTGAGAGCATGGATAGATGTTTGTTACTCTTTCACTCAAAAACGGCTGAACAGATTTGGATGAAATTTGGTAGGTACCCAGATAGATCCTGGATTAACATATAGGATACTTTTTTATTGTTCTCTGCACCAATTTCTAAAATAAACGCGGGTGAAGCCGCGGGCACTGTCTAGTACTTTTTGAGGCGAACATCTCAAATAGGATTTCTTTCCTATTTACGGTTAGACTTGAGCGTTCATTCTATGGCTTCATCATATGGGTTCATGGGATGCAGTGACCGCCTGCTGATTGATCAGGTCGCCTGAGTACCCGTTTGCTGCTAGCAAACCATTTATGTCCCACAATAGGCCACAATATGCCTCCTGCATGGAGCACACTGCTGCTCCAATGCGGATCGGCGGAGAAACGGGTTAGTGGTCAACCCATGTCGGATATTTTTAAACCACCCATAGGGCTGTCGACAAGATTTAACAAATCCTATCTTAAAGACAAGAACCGGGACCGACGGCTTAGGGAGTGAACTTTAATATGCAAGCTTTGAGAGCCATGTCGGTTATTTTCGTTTTTCTACGAATTTCATCATTTCTAATTCTGTCACGTAGATAAATACCGAGGAGATGTTATAGAGCAATGGCTCTCCATTGCTCTATCCATATGCATCATCCATTGCTGATCCATAGGCTTAGATACAGTAAAGGACCACGTCTAGGCGCCGGTCATCACTGGCAACAACGTTTCAGTAAAATGAAGAATAAAGAAAAAGAAAGATAAAATAGAAGATGTCAGTACGAACTCACTGGAGCCATTCAAGTGCGGCTGGTGGGGCGTGCGCGCGCGCGGCGACGGCGTGCGCGGCTCGGCTACCTGCGCGCGCGCACCCTCCGGCGAGCTCGCGCCGCTTTCCCGGTCCGACTCCGCCTGCTGGAAGGAATGTTCAGTTAAAAAAGGACGCTTCACTTGGCTACCATGGAGAATGTTGAATATTAATTACATATAGGTACATACACACGCAGCGGTGATAGCCCAGTGGCTTAGAATTCGACCTCGAATCGAGGGATCCGGGTTCGAATCCCAGTGGCACGCACCAATGACTTTGTAATAAAAGTTATGTGCGATTTATGAAATTAAATATCACTTGCTGTTACGGTGAAGGAAAACATCGTGAGGAAACCGGCATGCCTGAGAGTTCACAAAAAAAAATGTTCTCAAAGGCATGCGAAGTCCACCAACCCGCAGTAGGCCGGCGGGGTGGACTAAGGCCTACATCCTTCTCATTGTGAGAGGAGACCCGACCCTGTAGTGGGTCATTAATGGGTACTGACATGACATACACACACTAGGAGTCACTGAGACTTGCGTAACATGGACAGATGGTATTGGATATGAGAGTGGATTAGAAAACTTCGATAGGGTGATTCAGGGTTAAAAAAACACTTCACACTCATTGCCCCACACTAGGACTCTCTGAGACCTGGGTACAACAGACATAGGAGTATGGAATTGAGAGCGTGATCCAGGGTACCCGTGGCGGGTGTCATCTCTCAGCGAGTGGTGGTAATACAATGTTAGATCCGCGTTTGTCCCAACGCCCTCGTTGTGAACTAGAGAACTTTTTGGTGGATTTATTTATATGCCATTTACTGCCTTTTATTGATCTTTATCATTTATAAGTCTTATGTCTCACACAATAGAGACATTCCAAGTGCCAAAAAATTCCAAGGAGTTCAAACTTTTCAAATGCTGTTTAGATCACCTAAAATCAGATGATTTCGTATTCGGCCACACATCTACGTAAAATGTTTTTGGCAATTTCTCTATCTGTCTCTGTCTTTAGAAATAGTATCGTCCATAATATAAATAAAAGTTTTGCCGAGAACATTCTAACATTGATCGACAGCAGTATAAACAAACCTTTCATTAGTATAGAGCTCGACTTCACAATTTTCAAATTCTTATAAAATAAAAGCGGAAAGAGTTGCGCAACAATTGCATAGTCGCTTATTGTTAGAATATCGTGTTATTCATTTTAGTTTGTGTGAATGACTCATTGAATTCAGATTCAAGTACGTTCCTACGACCGTACGTACGACAGTGTATAAATCAGAGCTTTTCCGGCGACTTTGCTCGCGTCGATTTAGAATTTTTCGCTTTTAACCGCCACCGTCCCGACTAAAAAGAGGAATGATATCACGTATCACGCATTTGTCTGTTTGTACGTCTGAATATAAATACTCGTATCCAGCTACAGCCCAAACGGGTGCACCGATTTTGATGTTTTTTTTTTATTTAAAGGTTTGTAATTTGTAATTAAATTTTATTATATTGGTAGGTATACTCATTTCTTTTATTTACAGCCATTTATAAGAGCATCCCGAAGCGGAAAACTTACTTACAAATTAATTTATTTTTCTGGCGATTGATTGATTCTGATTGACTGATACGATTTTTATTGATGCATACCATTTTTATGTTTTTTGAGCCAATGAGCTTACAAAATCTTGAAATCGACAACGATATATGAAACAGATGTTGATGCTACCTATGTCAAAGATGAAAGAGATGACCATGACCTACTCTGTCGAGAGCATAATGGCAAAGAAGAACAGTCAAGACGAAAGTGGCGCCTCCATTGAAGTTTACTTTTCTGCTTAAGTTTACCGTTGTTGTAGGTTCAAATAGCTAACGTATTAACTTAACCTAGTACCTAAGTAGCAGTAAAACAATGTTACAACAAGTAAGTTGGTTCGGTTTCTCGTTCGTTACAGCCGCCAGTTGAACATGTAACCTAGGTATTAGTTAAATTGACGATAGAGATTGTTGAACTCCGCTATTTCTATGTTAATTTATAATTAACCGATTTATAATGTTTAATTGCGTTTATTGAGTTTCGTGCGAGATGAATTAAAAATACCTAGGATGCTTTAGTCATTAGTATGGTTTGGAGATAAAGAGGGTACCTAAGCAAAATTGAGGCAATCTCGACCGTGGTAACGCATCCAGTAGCAGCAAATTTAGTTGTTAAAATATGGGTGTCGGACATATTTGGAGCAAAATACAAATCCATCCTCTTTTGGAGTGTAAACCAGCAAGTATGTAGACTAATCTAGACCATTAAGTTGATTCCATAAATATAAATTAAGTATTCTTTATTACAGTAAAAAAAGATATAATGTACTTAAATTTTATCCTCAAAAAGGACCCAGGAAGGCTTGTTATTCGCTATTGCCAGTTGCCTGCGTACGAAATTTCCTACGTATTTAGTTCCACTAGCAACCACTAGATGGCATTACTTGTAGCTTCTTGCATACCAAGTCAACTTTCTGTAAACTTTTGTAGAGTCGTAGGCACTAGGCACACCGTTTGTGATTTACTGTGTACTCGTGGCCATTTCCTCGCACTTAGATAAAAAGGAACAATATCTACTACATAAGTAAAGGCAGTCGTGAAGAAAGTTAATTTGTGTAATGATTGCCTTTTAGTAACGCATCTTTTTACAATCTTGGATAATCTTTAACGCTCACGGTTACAAAGTATTCTATAATTTATTATAATGTTGTCATATCTTTTTATAAAACGTTCAATAAGTAGATAGTAAACACAATCTTTTGGTCCCACTTTGCGTTGTAAACCTACTAGAATAGACCTACAAATAGTTATCTACTTTGAACCACAGATATAAATTTTGTTTATTATTAAAAATTTGGTAATAAACAAATAAATAATACGACAATTTAAGTATCAGGCAAAAAGTCAGAATTGAAGTCAATAAAAAACGAAGTTTCAACGGTGATGCAAATATTTCAAAAATAGCCAAAAATGTTCGAAGTTGTTGTTCCAAGTTGACTGTAAGTAATTAAAAACTAATCTTTTATTTAAAGTGAGTAAGAGACACTTTTGTTGAGTTAAGTGTGAATAAGAACTCTTTTAACACAGGTGACCATGAGGAAACATCGACTACACATATTAAGTTATTATGTCAATTAGTAGATACATATTATTTTATCGAATGCAAAGATATTATTCTTGCATCGAAGGCCGAGCCAGTTCTAAAGTAATTATTACAGTCATTAAATACAGTTTATTAAATTAACTCAAGGAAATGTTATAACATGTTAATTTATAATATAATTATTATATCTATTACGTTTTTAATTTTCAATATCTATTAAGATTCGTGATTATGTTGTCGATTTGTAATTATGATAAAACAGGCGTTCTCAAAATTTTAATAGTTTTGAGGTTTAAGGTATCTAATATTTTCTTCGTTTATTATATTAAGTTTAGAGGATTTAGAAAGTAAAGCGTTATTTTAAAAAAAAGCTTTATTTTTATTTGGATCTTGGTAAGATTATATTTTTATGTCCATTGCAAGTTGTAATTAAAAACACCTTAGACATTTGGTGGTTATTGCAAACAATTATAATCATCACACGTAACCTTTAACAGGACTAAAGGGTAGGATCTAAGGCCCAGTCGCCGCTACATAGACCAGGTACTTACATTATATTTGCCCGACAGCCGAACTACAATAAAAAACAAAACTAATGTGCTTAGTGCGATCTCCTAGCGCGGCAGTAGATAAGTTCTTGTTAAATTATTCTGATTCAATAGTTTTGCATTTGCAACACATTAGTGATGGCCCACTATTATATACGGTTGAGTCTTTTCTTATGAGATATGGTTTACCATTGCGGTTTGACTTGTTCTCATGCTTTTAAGAAAATTAAAGACAACAAGCATGGAGGTTTCCTCGCCGTTACAGCGGGTGTCAATTACTAAAACGCATGTATTGTCAGTACCCATTAATGACCCACTACAGGGTCGGGTCTCCTCTCAAAATGAGAGGGATGTAGGCCGCCGTCCACCACGCTGGCCTACTGCGGGTTGGTGGACTTAACATGCCTTTGAGAACATTTTTTTTATGAACTCTCAGGCATGCAGGTTTCCTCACGATGTTTTCCTTCACCGTAACAGCAGGTGATATTTAATTTTATAAATCGTACATAACTTTTATTACAAAGTCATTGGTGCGTGCCACTGGGATTCGAACCCGGACCCCTCGATTCGAGGTCGAATTCTAAGCCACTGGGCTATCACCGCTGCATAAAACGCATACCTACTCTGAAAAGTTATTAAACCGCGCCACTGTAGTTCGAACCCGGATCTTTCAAGTTAGAGAACGAATTATAGCCACTGCGCATCACCGCTCAGTACTTCTGGTCAAATAGTTGCATTTGAATGAATACACAGAAGGGATAAACGCCACGCAATTGTGTGCGTTTATTTGAGGTGTCAAGGTTTAAAACTACCCTCGGGGTAGTGCGGGAGTAGTTGGTCAAGCACGAATCGCGTGGAAATTGATCATATTATAAGAAATGAAAGGGGTACAAATGATACTAACATGCAAACATCTGAAATGCATATTATGCTAGTTTAAATAATTTGTTAGTATGCTATGCAACTGTCTCTGTTAGTATGCAAATATTTCAGTACCAAAAATACTAAGTAAGATTTGATACGGTTTGCGTTTCTATATTAGGTTCAATTAACTTTTCAATTTCAATTTTTTTTAAATTATCTGTGTCAAAACGTGTAAAAATAAGAACACACACCTAAACCAGAAACAAATTAAAACTAAAATTTTTATTTGTACCTTAAATTTATGCATCACTGAGCTTCGAATCCTGGACTCACATCAAGGTGCGCTGACGTCTCGACGACTCTTCTAATCTTTTTTACCAATTTTAACTTAATAATATATCAATTTACTTAAAAGAGCTTAAGAGAAGCCGCGTTAAAACTTAGTTTACAACATAATCATATCTATTAAGTTTTTCTACATAATAATAATATAATATCTATCAATGTTTATAAATTATCGTTTTGTAATTAAGTGTAACCTTCGTGGAATAATAGACCTGTATCATTGGTTCAGTAATTAATTTACGTATAGAATAAGCAGATAATTATGTAAGACGGGTTTTTTATACCGGTTGTAAACGGTTTTTGCCCACACTTAGTTTCCCGATAATTATGATTTAAATGTAATTATCGATTTGTATAAGTACTATAATTTCAAATCGTTAAAGCCTGTTTTATTGCTTATTATAAATTATTAATAATATCTGAATGTCATGACGATTATTATTGTAATTAAATTCTCAATATACATCCTTCTAATCAACTCACGATTTCGAAATTATTTTAATTATTCATTGTTATAAAATGTTTTATGGTATAAAAATATCATTTAAAAGTATAAATGGTTTTTAAACTTAAAATGATGACCAATTAGAATAAATTAATAAACTTTAGTATCAAACACTTTATTTTGCAATTAAAAACTATCTATCAATAGAAAAACGTTTCTAATATGTTTATTAAATTAACAAGTTACATTTTTAAGGACATAATAATAACTGAAGATATTTTAAACACTTTTAAAACTATAGTTTGAACATAAAATTCACAAAAATGATTACAATTAAATAATAGTGATACTGATAGCACTGATGTATTGCTCAGCAATCACAATAATCAGATTAAAATTAAATAAAATCACAATTTTATATTGAACACACGATTATTTTCATTAAAAAAGAACTAGAAAAACTTAACACTTGGAATTTAACAAACTAAAGAGACATTTCTTAAAAAGCACTACTTACAATCTACTTACAAAATATCTACTTAAAATATCTACTTACAAAGGACAATGTCATTCTCTCCACGCGAGCAATTTACGGTTAACTTCGAACAACTTTCTGTTATAATTTTCTCATTGCATAGTTCATCATCTAAAAATTTCCCGAATGTACCACAAAACGCCCGGCGACGGAACTTCGCGAAACTTTCTTCAAATTTCACCGCTCAACAAAGTCATAAAATTCGATCACTTTTATTATTATTATACAGTTATTACAACACTTAAATCTTTAATAATGATTAATGTTTAAAAAAATGTCACTGGCCGCACACGATTAACGCCGTAAGAAAAACGCTAGAAAACTTTGTCGCACGTCAAAAGTTGTATTGTTTGAAAAGTTCAGTTTCCGAACGTACGGAACCGCACCGTAGATACCGCGACAGAAAACGGGCACTATCGACAAAGCGTTCGCGTATTTTTTTATTTTTTTATTTTTTATTTATTTATCAGCGACCGGCACACATACAGCCGCGCGCCAAGTTGCACGGCGCGGAATGAAAGCGCGTCATCAGTTTAAAAAATCAACCCCTTTGGTGGTGGCTTGAAAAAATGCGGCCCCGGAGGGGGGTGGGTGGTCCCACCGAAATCCTTGCCAAACCGATCGCCATCGGCTCGACTTGTCACTTGTCGAATAAGCATAATAATTAGAGTTTTCGATTAGTGTTTTAATTACTTTTTTATGTTTCCGCCCGCTTTGCCAGCTCACTCTTTGAATAAATACCGTTAATTACTCAGTCGGTTCGATAAATCTTCCAGCGATGTCTTGTGAAAAATAGCTTTTGCGTTTTAAGTTATTTAATGAATCGTTACAATGTTGTGTGGTAATCTTACAATGTGTATACGTGTATTCTCTACTTAATTAGATATGTTCTTACGAGTCACTTAACTGCTTCTTTAAAATATGTTATTGAAATAGCTACGAATATATTTGTTTGACTCTATCGAGCGTTTTATTGACTAACTTTTTAGGCAATTTAGTTTGAAATAACCTGTGTTTTTTGCTCCTATCTGTTGCGCCCCTCGATGCTATGTAGATACTCGTAGCTATTGATAGTCTTTTGCTACGGATTCGAAATTGCTTGTTGATTTGAAAAGGCAGTTACGGGTTAGTGGTTTTATTAGCACTGTTATATTTATGATGACTTAAGTTATAGGTTAAGTTCGATAACCTATTGTTATAAGTATTTCGTGCAACATCGACTGGGTTGAATAATTTTAGCCATCTTATTCTTGTCTTAGGTATATCATGCTCGATGTTTAGGTATATGCAGTAATGTATGTGTTAATAAGGAAAAATGTTAAATTAATACGTCACTGACGGTGCTACGGAGATTTTACATTTTACCACGAAATAGGTACATTTTTTCAACAAAGTATATTATAGTACAGGAATTTTTTTGTGACTGATTTTCTTTCACTTCTGTTGATCAAGTATTTATTGGATGATTATTCTTCAGTAAGGTTAACGTTTAGGTTTAGGTATTTCGCTCACAACCTGTATCAATGGGTAAATATTTAAACTTGTGAAACCGTTTTGAAAATGATTTACAGACAACGTTTGGCCGAATTTATCACGCAACGTTTGCAAAGTTCATATGACCGGTGTAGAAAGGGAAATACGCGGATAAAATTTCACGTACTAACAACCGTATACGTAATTCAAACGGGAGAAGCGCTGGCCGGCGCGGACGAACGGGCGAGCGGAAAAATTATCACCAGCAAATAACATTCGAAATAATCAGCGGTACACGAAAAAATCAGTAATTATTCAGATGAAGTTGGACGAACGAAGGGGGTATGGGGGCAAAGGCCGGCCAAAATAAAAACGGCGTTGCGTAGGGGTGACACCCCGCTCTCCCCTCGCCTCTACAAATGTTATCTAACTGCGTTCGCTTCGCGCCGCGGCGCCGCTTCGCTCGGAATTAGCGCGCCCGAACCGGCGAATTTTCAATTTGTACTCCATTTTTTTCTCGGATAGTTGGGCCTAATGGAAAAGGCTAGGCGATCAGGGATTCCGTCTGAAGCGGCACCGGCCGCGGCGTCCTCGGCCGGGCCGACACTATTACGCGTCATTATTTGCTCGTCAAAGGCATCATCGGACCCGCGGCACACACGCATATATGTTCGCGACCGTGTGTGTGTAGATTTTTACTCATTAATTTTAAAACGCTCCGGATTTTTTTCAGGGCGGGTGCTAGGGGGTTCGTGGGGGGTTAAAATTGGCGATGGCCGCCGGGTGGGGTGTCACCGGCGGGGGTTATTAAATAGATTGGTCCGCGGCCGAACGGAGCCGCCGATCTGCACTTGTACTCGCGTCATTAACGGGTTGAGAACCGATTTTAAATCGTGAAATAACAGCCTGTTACAGGAAAAGTTGAGCGGGGCTTATCGGTCTCGGGGTGTTCTACGGGTTTAATTGCATTAAAATGTCTAAGTGTATTTTTATCTGTTGAGCGGCGGGTATCGGAGATGCGAGGCCGAGCGAGGCGGTCGCCAAGACGGCGGCGGCGGCGGCGGCGGGCGCGCTGACCGTGCGAGGCGACCGTGCCCGGCGACCGCACCGTCCCGTGCCGATACACACACGCACAAAGCCTTTTTTACTGCGGCCGCTCGGGGGCGTGGGGTGTTGGGGAGACGAATTGTGAAAAATACTCGAAAAAAGGCGAAATTGTAGCAGATATATAATTAAAGTCCGACGTACAGTAACAGCGTACAGCGATGTATTATGCAGACGCGCGCTCGGGTGTCGCGGCGACTCGATACGTGTAGGGCGAAGCGGACGAAAAAAATTAATTGAACAGACAAATTCGTATGTATGAGGAGGAGCGGATTATCATTCGAGTTTAGCTGCTAACGGATTTTGATTAGCTTTTTATTCATCGTCCATTTATTGCGGGAACGCGGGCGAAAGCGCTTTTACTCCGAGCAGTCAGTGCTTTAACTAACTTGCGTTAACTTACCAATTTATGGAGAAAAAAATATATTTGCAATGGGTTCTTTTTAAATTGACATTATTGTCAATGTTTGCATACCTATATTGAAAGAAAGAAATACTTCTTTGTTTCGTCACATACATTGGTTCAAAAAAAAGAAATGAGCAAAACATATGTGGCGGAAAAAAACAAAACAAAAAAACAAACACTATAATACAACAACAAGTAGGTAAGTATTTCGATTTTTAACATCTGTGAAAAAGTAAAATATTATTGTATTTAATTACCCTGGTAACTAAAAAGGCAAAAGAAAATCTAAGTAAAAGTATTTATGACTATTTAGGACTAAGGCCTACATCCTTCTCATTGTGAGAGGAGACCCGACCCTGTAGTGGGTCATTAATGGGTTAAAACAAAACAAAAAAGTATTTATCAAAGTAAATAACTTGAGTTTAGGATCAGGAATAGATAAGCACGGAAGGGCTGTGTGTAGCGCAATTTTCGCGCTTAGATACAAGAACTTACAACAATATTTTTAAAATTATCGCAGATTAATGTTAATCTATTGGTAAATGGGTGGATCAACTTTTTCTTGTCCTGAATCAACAAAAAGTCGTTTTTTATTAACTTAATAATATTTTATCTGATGTGTGTATAAATTAATTAAAATATAATAAACTTTCAGTGTGTGATCCGTGCAGCGAACTTTTTAATGATTTTCCAGTGTTTTTGAGCACTTATAGAGGATAACACTATGATTTCTGTCCTTTGGGTCACCAACGATGTAACGAACATTTCAGCAATGAAACAACTCAATTTATACAATCAAAAGAGCTTTATTGTTTTATTAAGTGCAAAACTACACGGTGGCTCCATCAAATTAAATAACCCAAAAGTAGTTATTCCAAAAAATATATCGATTGTGTCTCTTGGGTCACTTTTGTAACAAAAAATATCGAATATTCTCTCTGTAATTAATTTCCACAAAAAAAATACAATTAAACAATAATACTTTCATTTCTCTTCAGGAGAAGGTTTGACATACAAAAAAGCAAGTTCGTTAACTATTTTAAACAAAACAAAAAAAGGGTTAAACTATCGTGAAATTAGGGGACAACACAATGACCCAGGAGACAATTCTAGTGACTCAAGAGACAATAATAGTATCAAGTAGCACTACAACAATATAGAAAACACCAAAGTAATTAGCTTATTCTAAGTTTTGTTATGTGTATTTTGTTTTGTTAGTATAATATATATAAGTAGATTTTGTTATATGTTTATGCTCTTGATCTGGGAGGTAAACAACTACAGTATGTAGCGAGACTTGATTCCTGGACCCTCCAAAATGGTGCGCTCTAATATCTTTATGGTATTAAGTTATGCTTTTATTGTGCCTTTAAGTTACGGTTTTTCTTGATCAAAAGTTTTGTATAAAGCCTTCATTGTATCCAGCAGAAATCTCTTCTGAACTTTTGTGCCGCGTTTAGTTTTCGTTTCTTTTTGGCCGTAGTCCTGTATATATCGTCTCGCAACAATAAAGTTGTAATTTTATTTTTTATGTCCGTCACATCCTTTCCTAGTTTTACAGTGGTTCTTACTTTCCTTTAAGTTCCAGGGGTTTTTTAATCAAATCTTGATTTTTTTGATTTATCAGCATTCAGAAAAATGTTTTTCGCAAAGTTTTTTCTTTTATCTTTTTGATGTTCTTGTATTTTCTTTTATAGCATTGGATAGTCTGTCGTATTTATCATTTTTGTCCAAGTCTGTCTCATTTACAACTTTTTTCTGAGAGCTTCTATAGAACCGTGTCTTATATTTTTCATATCTTTTCTTTAATATCATATTTTCTTTCTTGAGTTTTTAAATTTTCTCTGTACAACTTTGAACGATCTTTTCTCACTTTTTCCTTCCTTTTTCTTGCTTTTTGAAATATTAGGGGAATGTATCATATTTCGTGAATTAGATGTAGTGGAACCATTCGTTTCATTGTTTTCTTCTGTTACCGGAGGAAGCACATCATTATTAGGGATGGAAAACTAGGAGGCGTTATTTCAAATAAACGGTTGAGGTTTTCCTTACGGAGTTTCCATATAACTCTTGTATCTTTCCGTCGGACTCAAATCTTTTACTAGTCTTTTTTTCTTATGGTAATTCTCTCTTTTCTTTTTCTTGTACTCTTCATACTTTTCGGGACTTTTTTTTTAACTTTTCTTTATACCTATCTTCTTTGTTTTTCAGCCGCAGTTAAAGGCATTTTCTCTACAACAAAAAAAAGGATCTGATGAAGTGACTATCTTGTGTAATTCTTATCATACCAAAATTAGCATAATTTTAAAATATTATCAAATATAATAGTCGAGTTAGATATTATGCTGGTCAATAGCAATGACTTTAAAAAAGGTATGTAATTAACTTAAATTATTTCATTATTAATTTACAAAATTATAGTCTAAAGTCTTCTGGGTCACCAAATATTTCTCTTGGGTCACCGTCTTAGTGACTCATGGGACCGGTAAGCCAGGAGACAAATATTAGAAAAACGTCATTATTTGCAAATGATTACGAAAAAAATGTAACAAAAGTACTACCAATGGAAAATCAGACTTAATAACGATGTCATAATGTAAAAATTCTCAAATATTTTTATGGAACTTACCGTATTTTCGTGGTGAGGAAGCGGAACCACATTAAACACACGCATGCCGTCTCCGAGCGGCGGGCGAGATAGCCGAGCCAATTCAAGGAGAAAACGACGTGAGCCTTGATCGCGTGATTTAAAGACAAGTTTCCTATTGGTTAAGCGGCTAATAGCACTATCTCGATTTCATTTACAGATTTCAAATATGGTCAGCCAGCGGAAAACGATATTTGGATATAATTAGGGACAGATTTATAATTACCTGTAGAAACAAAACTTAAACAAATAACACTTTTTCTTTCACGTATTTGAGAAAATTGAACATTATTATTGAATACCAGTCATTCACAATTATATGGTTTTTGGGGATTTTTTACGAAACAGTGCAAAATTCGATGCTGCCTAGCTTTGGGGACAGGTTGAATTTGTATGGAGGCCAAATTTTGTCCCCTGGCAAACCAATAATTTTTCAATAAATTATAAAAATACGTAATATTTCTCTTCAAAACTTTATAACTTATTCATCTGATATAATATAAGACGTAATATTATTAAGTAAATAATTATTTTTCTCCTATATAACGTGGTTGATCTGTCAGGGACAACCTATGACAAAGAAAAGTTGATTCACCCAAATAAATTAATATTAAAACTCATAGATTGCTGTACGATATTAAATTGTGTAAAAATTTTGCAGAAAATAATCTGTATGGATTGTAAAAGTGTCTATACCTTAGTTATCTTTGTTTGTAATCTACCAATCAGTAGGTACTAAAGCTGTAAGTTATAACATCCCAGACTAGTGGTAACTAGTACCTAATACCTATATTTGGACTTGGCGACATATTTTAACGCAAAAAATATTTATCGAGCCAAACAATTTTTACCCCAACGACATTTTATCTAGACAACGCCTCTCCACCGATCGCATCTGTAACCTGGTTACAGAGCGATAAATGAAAGGTAATTGAAAGGAAATTACGCAATAAATGGGAGGTTATTATTGAATTTAATGTTAAATTAATCGGAAGCCCCTCTAACATCTGTCGCGATCGCCCCCCGCGGCTCGGCGTGGTTACTCGGTGCTGTACAATGAGATCCGTTATTACATTACTTGCTACATAGGTAAGTGCTTTCAACATGTGTACACACGCGACGGTTTTTAAACGACCCACGACGTGAGGTTTCTGTGATTCGGACGCAAGAAACACATCGCTAATGCCTTCTCATCGCGAATGCGAACACTTAGCTTACTGTGCGTCAAGAACATAATTATGTATAAGAACATGTTACCTAGTTTTCGTTAAATGGTAGAGCATCTCTCCCAGGAACCTTACCGCCACCCTCTGAAGTGAAGTCATGTTCTTCGTGTGTTGCATTTCGGTTGGAGAGGCGTGGTTGTTAGTGATACTTTATTTGAGACGAACATTTTAGTCCTCATGAATAGCAACGCACCCACATATGACCACAGATAGTATTAGTAGTATTCTTTATTGTAGTTGGTGGACCTATTAGCCTCACTAGAATGCCCTGCGTCGTGGGTGCCATGGACAAAGATAAGATACGAACACACCCTGGCTAGAAACAGAAATTTACAATCCAAATCTGTGCACCGTTGGAATCGAACCCAGGACCCTTCGCGCACTGGCTCACGTTAAGCTAATAAAAAGCGTGATAAAAGCATGTTTTTCGGCTTGCATACAAACCGTCGTGAGCAAAGGCCCGGGTTCAATGTTATGTCAAGTAGCGCGTAAAGTGTTCGCTCGTGTCTTTTGTTTTGTGCTCCCTTGTGTGAGTTTTGGTGTTTACGAAGCGGTCCACATAGAAATTCGCGCCTTTGGTGTTGTAATTTTTCCAGAGTAGTTAGAAGATTCTAATATATCTTTATACTTCTGTATCTTATACAGATATGTGCCTAATTATCCGGATAAACATGTCCAACCAAAACATTTTACTTCAAATTTACGAGGGAGGCATCTGATTAACTTATGGATGCAAATATGATAATTATAGATATTTGAAGGCGGTAACTAATTTAAACGAAATGTCTTATAAACTGTCTCAAAAACAAGTACAATATTAATTTCACGCGACGAAAGTACAAATGAACGAGAAACTAATTTGGGTTCAGATTTAAATACTTCATTACATTCAATACGTTCAGTAGATATTGCTGTAGTCGTAAGAATAGAACACAAGTATTAGCGTGAGAGTGGTGATAGCCCAGTGGCTTAGAATTCGACTTCGAATTGAGAGGTCTGGGTTCGAATCCCAGTGGCACGCACCACTGACTTTGTAAAAAAGTTATGTGCGCTTTATAAAATTAAATATCACCTGCTGTTACGGTGAGGGAAAACATCGTGAGGAAACCTGCATGCCTCAGAGCTCACAAAAAAAATATTCTCAAAGGCATGTGTAGTCTACCAACCCGCAGTAGGTCAGCGTGGTGGACTAAGGCCGACATCCCTCTCATTGTGAGAGGAGACCCGACCCGTAGAGGGTTATTAATGGGTTACTGACAACAGGCTCGCGGTAAGATAAGACGAGCTACTATGACTTAACTCTACCACCACTTAAATTAAGACTAGTTAATATTATGTCCTAGCTAGTCCATTTGTAGACTATGGGGAAGTTCTTTGCATAGCACAAGACCCCTTTGATACTTCAGGACGGTGTTAGTCATTCGATCATAGTAGCCAAAGGCCATGCCTTTGCATTTACATGCCTTTGAGAACGTTTCGTAGAACGAAGCACGTGCCTTCCTTAACCGTTTTCTTAACTGTTAGAGCGAGATAAAGAGTGTAACCTATCCCACTACTATTATAAAGTTTGTGAGGATGGATGGATGTTTCTTACTCTTTCACGCAAAAAAGGCTGAACAGATTTGCATGAAATTTGGTGTGCACGTAGTTTATAAGCTGGATTAACGTAACGATAGCTCTAAAATCTTCACGTACGAAGCCGCGGGCATAACACTAGGGCAACCATGTCTGAATTTTTCAGAATTTTTCTCTATAATGTTTTCTAAGGCATATGTTACACCACTAAAACCCGTATTAAGCCAGCGTGATGGACTGAGGCTTATATACTTCTTCTTGTGTAAGGAAACCCGACCCTGGAGTAGGTCATTAATAATTTGCAGATAAACATTGTATAGACATGTACAAAAAGAAGGTATCACCAACGCCTTAAGTCACCGTCAGGTACAAAAGTTATTTGGTTTCGCTTATAAAGACGTCTCGAAACATTTGAGGTGACCTTACATTTATAATCTTCAGGAGTAGCGTATCTATTAGCAATGTCAGGGTGCAGTGTCCACATGGCTGGTTTCTAATTAGGTATTGCTAGGCATAAGTCCTGGAATTGGGTCACTACATCGCCTTACCAGAATAGCATGAGCTTGAGCAATAGATGAGCATTCTACTAGCGTTTAAGCTGATAGCTTCAAGTATCCTAGATTAGTAGTTAGGCTCAAATACATTTTTGATGCCGCCTGCTTTTATTGATACATGCTCAGAAAGTTAGTTTTTTTGGTGGAAGAGCCATTGTAGGTACCTACTCGTAGCTCGCCCGACTACCGCCAGCCTCTTTACCCGTCGTAAAGCTTCTTTCTTCAATGTCTTGTGCTTCGTCTGGGGAGGTATAAATGCCGGTGATACTTTATTTGAAACATCTTAGTCCTCATGGGTACCAAAGCACTCGCATGTAACCTCCAATAGGTTTTCTCCTCTATTTGAGTTTGGGTGTGGGCACAGTGGCTGTCCTTAGGTGGCCTCATGCCGTTTAATACTCAATCAGGTACTATAAAAAAAGAAATAGAAAACTAAGCTAAGACTAGAGCTAAAATTTCGTCACAGATCCTTATTAACATAGCGTTTTGAAAAATCTATTAATTTTAATAAATACCATTTAAATAGACTAGAGACTCCCGCGCATGCGTCAGGGGCCCTATTGGCCCCCGCCGCGCATGAGCTCTCCACTCGATTGTGCGTTTTGTTCGTTCGAGTACCAAATTTGAATTTATGAATTCCATTGTCGAAATTTAAAGTGGGAACGCAATTAACAAACGTGGTGATTATATATTTTTTTTCTCGTTTTTTTCTCTAAGAACAATAGGCTTAGATTTTGTAGATGGCCTTCCGAACTGTGTTTTACGCGTTAAGTACACACCGCGGTTGTTTAGCAGTACAAATTACGTGTTTAAGTGTAATTGTTTTATTGAACACGGTCAGTTTTTTGTTTCATTGGTTTTTTGTTTTTTTTTTCGATCGACACGTTTGTTTTTGTCGATCCGCGCAAGATCACAAAGGCGTATTCGTCCAAGTGTAGAGTCGAAAATTCGAAATTATTTCTTATTTTTGTAGCATTTCGTTTCCAAAGTAAGTATCGCCTAAATAGCGATGAAGAGGAAATGTCCTGGTATGGTGATCATATCAAGGAAAAAAGCAATGCAGGGCGTTATTCAAGTGATCAACAGGATTTTCGAACTACAGAGAACTGATGGACATCGAAGACCCATGGGACTAAGAAAGTCCAGAACCGCGTGAAGTGGCATTTGCCCATTATTGGGATTCTTTGGGCTTCTATGGTTAGAAAAACCGAAGATTAAATTGATTTTATGTGTAAGATGAAAAGTTCTGTAAAAGTTAAGTCAGATTATTAAATTCCTGTCAGGTACTGCATAAATATACCTAGATCAAAAATCAAAACAAGAATGTCAGTCCACCTTCCATCAAACACCTACATCTACAGCCCAACGAAACCACTACAGTAGGTACCTAGTCCAGTATTCATGAAAAATATCCCACTCCTTAAATATAAATTTGACTCGAATAAAAGCAGGTTCAATCGACATACGGGGGCACAGAGAGTAGTTTTTCAAATATGCAATTTACTGATTTAAAAATAAAAAAAGAATCGTCCGGCGGGTCGCGCGGCCCATGGAAAATGGCGGGAAAAAGAAGAAAAAAACCGCTGAAAAAACAGTAGGCCGTGCAGGTATGGTAAGTAGTTTCGAACGCCCCTCCACCCTTATTTGTATCGTTACTCCGCACCAAAGGGGGATTATTACCGAGCGATAACTTTTTGGTACTGAATATCTACCCACATTTTTGTATTGAATACCATAGACGATGTGTCTCTACCTATAGACGATATAAGTGCGGTTTTGAGAGTGTTTACTTTGAGTTTATTGCAAAAAATGTATGGTTAATTCAAATTGTTAAGTATTTTATGTGTGTTCGATAACCATAGGTACTAATTCAGCCGTTACCTAAGATGTTTTCTGCATTAGGGCGGATAATTGGGACCTCACAACAGTACATTAATATTGTTTTGATTCGACTATAAAAAAATTAAATTAACAGAAAAGACAATAAAACGTAAAATGAAAGAGAACAAAATATAATCATAATTGGATTCAACCGAGCTACTATTTAGCTTACCTTCACAAGTCACAGAACACGACGATACAAAGAAAGCCACAATTGACGGTAAAATTCTATTGAAAATTGCCACTACCCCTCACTTAAACCTCGAGTAAAAACAGAGACTTCACACTATCATTAAAGCGACAACATAAGTACACTTCATAACTAATCGTTTACGGAAACTGAATAAAAGAAACTTTTGTCGACGAACCAACTTACTTTAGACAAGTTTTCTAGCTCTTAATTGTAAACAAATAAAGGTGAGAATGTTTGGATAAATAGACATAGAATAGTGGACGAACGAATAAGGACAACATTACATAATACATTACGGGTCGTCATTAAAAGCATATAGAAAGAAACGTAAGCCGCAATTAAAAGCGGGGTTCGCAATTAAAATAATGGCTGTCACACCTATGAGACAATTAGGTGGGAATAAATTCTATGTTTTGGTAGCCGCCGTGGGCTTAATTAGGGCTAATCAAAAAAACTTAATGCACGGTAATGGTACGTAATGGCTCCGGAGCTACGGTGCTCAAAGTTTATGAAAAGAAAAAAAGAATGAAATAAAATTCAAACGAAATCTGCCATTAACGTGACAGGCTTTTGAGAGAGAAATTGTTTTTCGGGGAATGAGGATGAAACTTTTACCTATTTTAAATGAAAAAGAAATGTTTCTGAGTACTAGAAAATATTTGAATTGAATTAAATTGTCCTACTTTAGCAATGATTTATCTTTACAATAAGGTAGATTAATAGAGCATTATTTTATGGTGGTGTGGTTCAAACAGTATTTTAAACACAGAGGTTCCTGCTGTTTCGTACGTAAAACAGTTGTTCAAGTAACTTCTGGTATTAACTGACTTCAATAAAGAATGAGGAACTCAATTCAGATGTATTTTTTTAATTTATTTATTTTTCTGAAGTATAGTGATCGTCATTTTGATTGGCAAGTTGAAGATACCTTTGTTAAAATCCGTCTACAACACTCTGTCAGTTAATCCAAGTAACAACTAAATTTGCTTAGGAGACGATCTTATCTTAAAAGTTTGAACATCACTGAGTTTTAGTGTGACGCGATATCAGAGCACGAAATTATGAATGCGATTATTTTTGGGTTCATAGTCTCCCCACAGGGAGGTATTTACAGGTCGTTGTTGTTTAAGGTTGTTTTGCTACAGTCTCGTAAAGATTTTGTCCATTTCAAGTCGCGCCCACGGCTCGCGTGGAGTTCAGTAACTATAGAAAAACTTCAATTTATGTTCGATATGGTAGATACACTATCTATTTATGTTCGATATGGTAGATGGGCAGTTTTGAGATAGATATCCAAATTATACTGAGTGAACCTGGTGAAGAAAATCACCGGGAAAAACTTCTAGAACGTTTGGTATCAGTGTCAATTATAATAGTGTGATCCACTATCATCAATAAAATTACCAAACTGTTTCAAATTCATTTCTATCGTTTTCTTATTAAAATTTGCCAAAATATATAAAGATTACTTAAATACTTAAAGAACTCCTTAAAGTTATATGCCACGCCATTTCACATTGTCGTACGACTAGTTGCGAGCGTCAAGGCGTATGCCGCAACACGACACAACTTTTGTTCTCCGACCTACCAACAAGCGCGAAATTTAAACGCAAACTTTGGATGGAGCTGTCTTAACTAACAATACGCACGGACATGCAAATGGACGCACTGTCGTACGACCAACTTTTTACAATCGACATTGCATTTAGAACAAGTGGTCAAGTCATAGCGAGCGATTCAGGAACTTATCGTAGTTTCACCGACACGAAACAAAAGGCTGTAACTCAAAATTCACCTGCTTACTTATTCCGTTATGAAGTAAATTAGTTTAACTATTCAAATAGGCCGCTTCATAATAAAACCTCTAATGACGAAATAATTGAACTCGCTACTTTTTAAATAACAGGTTGGCTACGCCAATGATTATTTCATTTCGGTAGTATATTTTTGTGTTGTTAATTTTATTAATCAAATTCAGTAAGTAATTTACTTTGGAAATAATATATGAATTTATTTCATTTATTAAACTAACAAGCATGTGTAATTTTGGTATGAATTGAAATTTCAGAAACAACGACTTTTTGTACCTAATGCTTGCAAAGAAATCTTTAAAAAATAAAAATAAAATGGTGTGTCTTTTGAAGATTAGCTCCAAAGGTATTTGAGAACCTAGCAAGGTAAGCTAAACAGGCACGCAGGCTACCAGTTGTTTCGTTGGAAAAGCAGCCTCTGTGGAGTTGTGTGGTGTAGTTGACTCTACGTCTATTTGTTGTAAGATAAGCTCTATCTAATTGAAAAAGTAACAGAGCTAATCAAATATTTATAAATATAAACAGCCTAATGAATTGAATATTTGAATGATGAAAACGAAAACGTTTTGTTCTCCAATCGAATAAAATTCATTCAAAAGACACACGTTTCTCTGTTGCGAGCGCGAAATAAATGGCAGAACGTTTAATAAATCGATTCGTTCTAAAATTAGGGTTCGACTCTCCCTAAGCGGTAATATCCCTGCTGTTCCGGTGTTAGGAAAGAAATATGTACCGCTAAACAAGGCTATGTAGTGCGCTTAGCTTGTGTGGATCTTAAAAATTTGAAGTCCTTTCCACTTTTCAGAAGTCAGATTTGTCTTTTCGACAACAATTTCGACAACTACACAGTACAAATCTAGACTGACTTCCCTTTTGTTGTTCACCAGTTGGACTGACGACCTGAAGAAGACAGCGGGACGTCGTTGGATTCAAAGGGCCCAGAACCGGGTGGAGTAGTATCATTTCGGTGAAGAATGCTAAAATGAGTGTACAATTATTATTAATGTTGATAGGAACACGTCCAAAACTCGTTCCTAACGTTAGACAGATCTATATTAAAACCGCAGACAAAACTCACTTATGTAAACGACAAACACGAAAATCGCTGTATACGGCGCGTTATTTCATTATAGACGAACTTGCAATGTCGTAATAGTGTCTGAGTAGAGACCGGACTAACCCATTAAGGAGGGGAAATTAGTGCATTATTGACTGATTTCCCTTTTCAACTAGCTGATCGACGGCAGTTCGCGTCGGCTTTTCGATTTAAAATACTGACTGGCTGTTTACTCCATTAGCCTTCGACTATTTTCGGCTATTATGGATAAAGTTTGACAGCAAGCTCCTCCGTGAATTGTTGCGATCTATGTTTGACATTTAAAATATGATTATTTTTGAAGTGAAAACTTCTTTTAGCGTGGTACCTACGCATATTTTTAGATTAAATAAAATCTCTGGACTCGCGACACCGTTACGAGACGCAGATATAGAAGCATATTATAGAAAGTCAAAGTAACTATGAAAACTGTTAAAAGGAAACATTCATAAACAAAATGCGTCTAATTAGGTGGAACTATGGAAACTGTCAAAAGGAAACATTCATAAATAATAAGTGTATTTTGTTATAGAAGAAGCTACTTAATTATAATTATTGTGACTTTGGATTCGACATTGCGATTATCTTACAGAGAAACTTAAGTGTGTTTTAATTGAACTGTCATGACTGTTGACAGTACGACGTACAGGTAATTTCATATATTTGTCGTATGTCAGTACATATTTTAATTAGGACAGCAGATACAAAGCCCTGTGTTTAAATTTTGTCGTGTTGGTCGGTTATGTCAACCAATTAGGACAAGCTTAGTAGCGTCGAACGTATCGAGAATAGTTTTTAATATTAAAAAAGTTGCTATAACAAGTCAAAAGAACAATCTACTTAGTACCTATATTAAAAAGTAAATTAAGTTTAGTAATTAAATGTAGGTAAGACATTATTACAAGTCACTTTATATCTCATAGTTGCGTAAGTCCACTTTAAAAATAATAGCTCATTAACATTAATCAGAAGTTTATTATCAGGTTTACTTAGCTCATTACTAGGTAAGTAGTAGTATGAGGAAAACGGTGTTACTACATCGCATAAACTTAGTAAGGTTTACAAAATAAGCACGTACTTAGTACTTATCATTCATGAAAGTTTATACAATATTTGTGTTTACTGATTCTATGTACCTACTTGTATCGATATTTTTAATCGATAATTCGTTTCTAAGGTAGAATGCAACAATACGATGCTCCAATTAAAAACGAGTATAATATATAAGTAGCTATGGGCTGTTTAGCGAACAGTTTGCCGTTGTTTACACTTGTCTTACAAAGAAGCAAGGAATTATCAAAAACTTCGGAACCAATTAAAACAATTAGACTTACGTTTATAGATAATGTCAACTGTATAGTGATTGGAAGATTTTTAATGTCAAGCACTTGTATAGTAATCAAATTATCATTATTACACCATTTAATACTTAATATATGAGAACATTTCTTAATCTCAGCACAAAGAAGTATTAAAGCTGTTTAATGCCGAGGAAAATCAGTAATTGGTGAAATCAACCAAATAACATAACATGTTAACAATCAATTTTAACTAACTATTAAATAGAAACGAATCGGGCGGCAATAAAGAGCCCGATAAAATTACAAAAGAAATCAATAAAATTATTAAAAACTTCTAATCGCACCAATTAATTCGTAGATTTATGGTTTCACTTATTAGGAGTTACGTTTAACGTTTAAATTTTGAATTCGAAAAACGAACGCGTTCAAAAAAAGAACGGGTCGCTTTGTTTTTTTCAGACTACACTGTTATGAGGAAACAAAATGGTAATGATGTTTGATCGTTTGTGGTAATATGAAGTGTCGTCAGTCAAAGTATTGTCTCAAACTTCGACTTATACAAAGCTTATACGAAGAGCCGGCCCGGAGAGGTATTTTACCGCCACCCTAGTAACTGGCCGTAAAGCAACTTTTTCTTCGTTACTTGGGAGGATCTTTGAGGTTCCTGATAATTTGTAATTTGGAAGTGGGTCCGAGGAAAAAAGCCGATCTTCAAATCAAATATAAATTAAGTCGGAAAAAAGTACTCTTATTTGCAATGTACCATTTCTTCGGATTAAGTTACCTATAAGAAACTTCCTTTCCTAGTAAAACTACTATTTTTTACACTTTTACAATAATTATTATTTATCTCGGGGGCGCTTACATGAAGCGGCAATGTAGTCACAATAGAGTAATCATGACATGCGTCTGAACCGTTAAACAATGACTTGTTATATGGCAAACGAGTCGGTTAAGCGAATAAATGTTTATGAAATGTTACGTTCTTGTTGGATAGTACCTACAGAGCTCTCTTTCAAACTGGCACTGGCATAATTATGACAGAAAACCTATCTGAGATCCTATGTAGTAAGTAGTATGGACGCGTTGCTATTTTTGGTCAAATAACGTTTTTCCTTCAAACACCTCCCCACTTGAAGAACATGCTGCTTTGCATAAAAGGGGGGCAATAAGTTAGCTACCCGAGTAAGCAACAAAGGCTTTACCACGTATATTTTTCTTGGTAATGCCAAGGATACCTAAGGATGCAAGCTTATTATAAGAAATTAAAGTCTTCTGCTTTTTTCATGGTCAATACAACTAGTTTGTTTCTAAAACACAAACATATAGGTTATTCTGTAAACAACACACAGAAGCAGTTCATTCATCTTTTGTCCAACTTTTAACTCTCTTCGCAATATTCTCTGTTAGTGTCAAACGAGTACCTTAGTGCGTTGATCGTAATTATCAGCGTGTGATAGACAACGCCTCAAGATAATTGTTTTACTACTTTCTTGGTAGAGCAATAACCTAATAGGGTAAATAAGGGGAATGTAGACACACAACTCATAATAAAATTATTATTCAGATGGAGGGTGGTGATTTTGTTTTTGTCTGTAGCCCAGTGGCTTAGAATTAAGTAGCAAGTATAAGTATAGAAATAGTATTCATTGTTCATAGACGTTTAGACATAAACAACGCGCACCTCCACCGGGGTAGGTGAAGGGGACGTAATTAGGTCGTAGAAGGCGCTCACAATAATTAATTGGGACTACGTACGTGCCGATTTTCGGTATTCACTATTGTGGACGATTCTTTGGGAGGTTTGAATAGAGGTGTTGGTGGCAGAAGCATTGTAGTTCGTAGGTAAGCCTTCGGGAAGTAAGTTGTGTTTTGTTTTAGGCGGTTTACACCTACCCAAGGCGTGAGTCTGGAGTCCTACTGAAAAGCTTCAATCTATATGATGTAGAGAGACATACTTATATGGTACCCTTTTTGTTAATACACGCGTTAAACTATCTGTGTGCAACATTTCATCTAAATTCGTACAGCCGTTTTTGAGTATGAGTACCTACAAACTCTCAGAATGCCAGGATTAGCCTACTATTACAAGAGTTGGTGGATGCCCTTGTACTTCGTAAAAAAAATGAAAAATAATGAACTTTCTACGTCTTCCCATCACGGATCAAAGTTACACAACGAACTTATTTGTTATATTATAATTGAATATATTACTCGTACCTCGAAGCTTTAAATTTTCATGTTATCGTCTACATAAAACTATTGTCTAAGTAGCGCTACTACAATGCCTACAAGATACAAGTGTAATTAATCTAACTAGTAAGACTACCTAATTCATTTGACGCACACATCCACAGTAATAATCACTAATAACAGCACACATGGCAGCGGTATCAATCACGAATACTTACATTGTGGCAATTTAATGATCTCAAAATAATGTAGTGACGTGTGCCTTTTATTTATGGACCAGCGCTCAGAGAGATGGCGCTGAGCGATTATCGCCCTTGACACCAGGAATTAAGAGTTTCGCCACGTGCCAAATATAATAAGGCAGCGGTTTGACAGTGATGCCCAAAGTGCCGCTAAATTGCTATTAGTCACGAACGCCTGAAGTTTTCTAAGGCGACGAGTTAAAAGTGAAATGCACTTACTTTCATTTTAAATTTATAAATTAGACTTTTCTTGACTTTAGATAAAGTCAAAGTCAATAGCTTTCATTCATTATTAGGTACATTTTAGCACACTTAATGAACGTCATACATTTATACATTATATGGAATATATAATTAAGGAATTCTTTAGGAATAGTTCGGTTATGGGAGGCGTAAAGAGATAATTTAACATGAGGTGCTATCTGCTTGTATGCCTGCTGCTTTATAAAAAAATAAACCTTTAAAGGCAACCCGTTATTCCAAACCATTGTCCTATTAGAAGGCACCCAGGAGGCCCAGTATGTATGGAATACAATGCCTTTGGTAGGTAAGTCAGAGTCTGATTAGCTACGTAAATAAGGAATCAACCCTCATGTCCGTAATAAATATGACTAACGACAAATAATTCGGCATAAATAAATTTCATCACACTAATAATATTAATAGATGCGACATTGTGTGTATGTTTATAATTTGTGTATGTGTGTATAATTTCACACCTAGGACCATTTCGAATGATCAATATTTGATTAAGACTATGAAATGAATAACTCGAAAAGCATCCAAAAATGTACGAGCTTAAAAAACTATTTATATCAAAAAGTAGCTGTTGCCAAACCAGTTTCTATCAAAATTAGAGATGTTAAAACTTTTAATTCACTTTTAGAACCACTGATCCCATGAGATCATGGTTGGCTCACTTGATTTATTCCTTTAACCGTCTTGACCTACATTCGCGTATTGCCTTTAATTGTTAATAAGCATAATTAAAATGCGTGTTAAACATACGCACGGACGGACGACTGGACAGGAGTGTTTTATTAATAAATCAATGGGCGTACTCGGAGCTGGAGTTAGGGTCCCGTGTGAGTTTTATAACTTTTTGCGGGCAAACTTTGAGAACCGGTTATGCGTAACAAATATTTTTTTAATGTTGGTAGACATTTTGTGTGAAAAGTGTGATATAAGTTTTATTTAGGAAAAAACACGACTGTATGATTATCGTGACAATGTGTGGTCTTTGTTAAGTACTATGAGATGGAGCTTGGAATCGTAAGCGGTTGCTACAGATTGCTGAAGCTACGGCCTTCACGGTGAGTTCAAGTCTTCAAGAGACAGGACTGGCTGGCACAGAGGAAGAAAAAAAGAACACGGGTATTGAAAATAAGAACTGTCATTACTGTAATGGACGTAATATAGAGTAGATTCATAAGTTGTATATTTTCGTTTTATTATTCCAGATTTCCCTAAAAGTACATTCATATACAACCGTCGGCGAAAATCACTATGATATATAATTATAATATCTACCAGTAGCATACCGACAAACAAAACGAATGTTCTTGCATTTCCTAACACGACTGCAAGTCACGACGTCTCGCGAAGCCTCCTTATTACAAGGCAGTAGGGTTCAAAACTCCTTGTTTTCAAGCCTTGTAAAATGCATCAAACGTACTACGTATTCACAATCTATGTGTGCTAATTAGGTACGCGATTAGTATGTGGGAAGTATGTTATTATGCTTATAATAGTTTCGCAATTGTTGGGTTGTATGGGTATTGGATAAACGTGGTTATCTTGCTGTGACCGAGGTCGGTTATGGTGTATTTGCTGTTACTATAATCTAATCTTTGTATTATTTCATCATCGTTCACCAACGTCCCATGGGCTAGCGTGGTTTATCGGGGCCTGTTCCCTTTTCATTCTGAGAGGAGACCCGAACCAGTGGGTCATCAATGGGCTGCAGATGAACGACCTGACAACTACAACGATCTGAAGAACACAGCTTGAAACCGTTGGATTCTGAGGGCCCAGGAACAGGTTGATGGTCCATTGAGGGAGGCCCATGTCCAGCAGTGGACTACCAAGGGCTGAAAGGAAGGAAGGAAAAAAGACGTGTACCTACTATATTTTCCTTCATAAAAGATGGCAACTCAACTTGTAGGGCGCAAAAGCAATATTAACTTAAAATTCACACACCCTCAGGTGAATAAATAACAGCCTGAATCGCAGTCGATCGCTACGTCCTGTTAGCCTGCTGTTGGAACGATAGCGGGGAACTAATAACGGCTGATGTATTTTCCCGGGACCATATCATCAAGTTCTTCAAAATGAGCTCTCTTTCAAAGACAATAATGTTCCGTCACCAGATTCACCCGGTGCCGTTCGTCACAATGAGCCGCGGTGATCACTTATATAGGTACCTACTATTAGATGATTCATCTGCCTATTTGTTGGGTCTTATTATAAACTGTGTGCGATAAACAAGCCTTTTTGAAAATTTGATACCACGAAGCGCTTTTCCCGTGGTTTCAGTTGAATTTAAGTGCAATAGCAATTTTAGTGAAATAAATTATATTAACGCAGAAAAATTGTAAATTCCTCATTCCAGATTTAGAATCGTTTTTTTAACTAATAGCTTACCGCTCCTCTTCCATCCTATAACCGGGGTGTTACCAACTAATTACGTTCGATTATGATCGCGGCGCGACATTGAATATTTTATCGTTGCATTGTTCTTGTGCTTTATGTCTGCCTTGCCTTCCGACTGATGTGTTGAATACTTGAGGCGAGCAGTGTAGCGGCATTTTAGGCCCTCATTATGGCTTCCCGAGCTTTAATGTTTGAGCATGTAAACAGAATGGACGCCTAAAATGCTGCTCGGTTATGCTTGGGTAGGGTTTGGGTAGATTGCCTATTGGTGCCTAAGTTAAAGGCAATATTCGATATGCAACTATTAGAAATTCGGTCTATAAAGTAATCTTTGAAGACGCCTTTTGAGGATGTATATTTTCCCCTATTTGCCTTTATCTAGTTTAGTGCTGCTGACAGATAAACGATGGTTGGCATCGAATTTGGTCAGTAGAGGGACTGCTAGTGGCAGATTACATGCGCATTTTCCAGCTTTGGAAGATGCCTCAAGCTATTGGTCCATTGCTTGGTTACCTTATTGAAGTTGTTATGAGCGGTTTAAAATCTTAACTGGAATAGTACCTATTAGGTTAACTGTTGAGTCCTCTATACCTCGCTCTTTAGTGTGGATGTGGAGGTAATACGCAGAATGTAGCCTTAGATTGAAATGGAATTATACCAATTTGCCACATAGTGGAGCAAAGCCGAATGAACATTCTTACGAATATATCCTCAAAGCTTTATAACATTAAGGCGTAAAAAGCTATCCATTTGCATGCGACTTCTTAAAGGCGTAAAAACCATTAAAATCCGCCCGAAGCAAACAAAAATCTTTGTAGGTTAATGCCAACAAGACATTAAACCGCACTACCACAACTACACCTACAATGCAGATACGAACACACACAGACGAACGATACATTACGTACATTAGTAAGGGGGTCTAATTATACATCATTATTACTAATTGTACAATACACCGACTAAGAAGTATTCGCGTCTATTAATGACAAAAGCAATTAGGGTGCACCCACACAACTTTATTGTGTGTGTGAGTGTTTGTGTACAGATGCATAATGTCCGTATAGTGTCTAAATTGCTTGGAGGAAAATTATTGGATTTTAAGTCTTTGCTTGTGATATGATAAGGAAAACCGTTTCGAAGTAAGTTTGTTTTCGATGTTTTGATACCGCTAATGTAATAATGAATTTTATAATGTAACTTAAATTTTTGTTAAATAACATTCTCATGAGTTAAAGCAAGTGAATTTCTAATGAAACGTCGAGTTAATCGATTGTGATCGTAGATTTGAGACGCAGATTAATAAACATGCTAGGTATGCTTGTAGCAAATTAAGTTGTTTTTAGTTTCTACTTAATGAACAACATTTAACGACAAAATAAAAATTATAGAGTTTTATTAAGTTCAACAGCAGCAGTTTGAAAACAGTAAAAAAATAAAATTATGGTTTTAACTATTTCTTAGACAGAACTAGGCACTAAACTTACCTAGTGCCAATAATAAGTAAAAATAAAAATGAAATTTATTTGCAGGCTTGGCGTATGGTCTTACAGCACACAATGTGCTATTTTTTTAACTTAATCAGATATTATGCAAATTATATCAAACTTAAATCCGACTACTAAATGATTGTGACGTTATAATGTATAAACAAGGTAGTATTTACATCTGAAATTTTAATGTCATTCTTAAGTTAAAAGGATAGCCGTGGTCAATAGGTGTTTGTTTGTCGTGGTGAGTACTTAGATACTTTGCAATTTTGGTATAAGAACTTAAATAAATTTAATATAAAATAGTTTCAAAATAGTATTGCGTAGGTATCGAACTATATTATAAAGCAACTTTACATTTCCCTTACAATATAGTCTATTTGCGGCCATAACGGCACTAAAACAATTCCTGTAGGTGTAAATTTGAATCGTCAACACATCACTTAATTGAAAGCGCGAATAAAATGTGTACAAGTACCTACTTGTACGTATAACTAGGCCCTCACATGAACAGTATATTCGCATAAAAGCAAAAAAACTCAAATATGTGTAACATCAAGAGAGCCTTGAATCGGTCGTATTAAAAAACTCACATCGGATCACGCCGATCGATTAATTAGCGTTATTACATACTGTACAGCGATCCATCTGTCGTAATTAGCCCGCGATCCCTTTCCCGGGAAAAAATAATGACGCACCCTAAAACACTTTCTACTTTTTTTTCACTTTTAATCCAATTTGCCGAGGATTATGTTGGTAATTATATTTTTCCAATTGCCGCCCGTGGCTGTGGAAATTCGTTCGCTTGATTGCGAACCGAAAAATCCCTGCCGTTGATTAGGCATTTTAAGTGCGATTGTGTGCGTGTTAATGCGCACGGCGCTCAGCGCTCGGCGTGTGTATAGCGATGCTCGAATGCTTTCGAATTATTTTTTTAATAAAATTGATTACCTATTTAAATTTCGAACATCGCGGTCTTCGCGCGAACCGGCCATTGATGTGTTTTTACGAGTTTTTACGCATCCGTAATTGGCGGTTGCTCCAAATGTTAAGGATTTTTATGATCATGTAGTCGTAGGTGCCCCTGATATTTGGTAAATCACTTTTTTAATAAATATAATTCAACTGCGAGTATGTGAGTGCGTCTGCTTCGTTTAGAGTGTGCGTCGAATTGATGACGCTCATAACATGATCCCGAATTATTTTGAATTAAAATGATAAATCAAATTTGGAACGTAATGTTTCTCAAGTTGGTAGTGCATTGGTAATTTTTTAATACATATAAAAGCATCCATAATTGGTACTTCTGTCAAAATATGTTAAGTAGGTAAGTTTTTTAATTCAGAATTTTTGAATACGGAATGCAAATGTTTCATTATGCTAGACTTAATAATGATAATAAATATTAAATTGCTTTTTCAATTAGTGTTTTTGTCAAACTAATTATATATTAATATAGTAAGTACTTAATTGTTGTTAGTTATCAATTTTCTTTTGAATTTTTAAATATCCATAGTACTTAAGTAGTTACTTTTAGGTAGTACTGATCGTCATAGATAACTACCTGATGTTAAGGGGCCATTTCCATCCTATATAGTCATCCCCATCCCCAAAAACTTCTACACCTAGATGATACTTACTGTATAACTTCCTGTATAATTAATCATACCAATATAGTTGAACAATGAAATCATATGACGTAATATTGAGTAAGTATAATTAGTAGTCACTATTATTATTATTCACTTTGAATACAATGTATAAATAGTAGTACCTTATCTACCTACCTACGGTAGTAGCCTAGTAGTGTAGGTAGGTGTCTAATAGTAGGTATTCGGTAGCGCCGCAGTCACTGGCCGTTAATAACAAGTTGCCGTCATTAACGATGCCTTCGCGCCAAAGGATAGTTATACGAACAACTAGTTTTGCTTGCGACTTCGTTCATGTATATTTTGAAATTTAAATGATTGCTTACAAAATAAGTTAAGTAGGTATTTCAGAGTAACGATAATAAAATTAATAAAAAAGAAAAAAATATTTAAAAAATCTTTCTTAATAAATGGTGCTTTGGAGTTTATCTTTAAACTGATATTTTTTTTCTACAGAATTTTTCACTCTTTACAATTAAAAACGAGTTAATATAGAAGTTACTTAGACCCCCTTTTGTTATAAGTTGTTTTATCGATTGCAATTACCCCACAAAGTAATTCACCACTAACGCTAACCTCACCCAAAACGTCGAATTACGCATATCTCTTGCGACCTATCCGGTCCCTCTGCACTCTTAATTTTGGCTTTTATACAAATTGAGAATTGTTTGCATTCATAATGATATATTATCGCTTCGTCATCGCGCTTCCACCACTGGTTCACAATAGACGATATCCAGCGCCAATGATCATTAAGCTTTAGTTTTTATTTCACGCAATAATAAGGGTCATTATCGCTTGTATCATAGACGTTTCCAGAGCTGGCCTAATGACCGCCACTGCTGGTATAATTCGGTTATTAATGTTATTATGCTAACTGTACCGAGGAATGGGCGGGCCTCTCATAAAAATGATATTACAGAGCCAGATAGATATGAATAGTAAGTTGTAGTAACGTACTTTTAGTACCGAAGTGTGATCGTCAGCGGTGATAGACTAATAGCCCAGAGGTTTAGAATTCGGCCTCTTATTAGAAGGGTCCGGGTTCGAATCCCTAATGACATTCTTAAAAGTTATGTGCGGAGTATAAAATAAAGTATAACATTTATAATGCTGAAACAGTGAAGGCAATCATCGTGAGAAAACCTGCATGCCTGAGTTTTACATATACGAGTATATATGTAGTTCTCAAAGGCGTGAGTGTGAAGTCTACCAACCCGCATTACGGCAGCATGGTTTTGACTTAGGCCTACATCCATACACTGTGAGAGGAGACCCGGAGAGTAATCATAAGTCATTCTGCGTTACAGCTGTGTGTGGTGGGAAAAAAGAACACGAGTTATGTTTAAAAATTTAAATACAGAATGTTGCCGCAAAACATTGACGTTCAAATGGCGAGCGAAAACGCGGTGCTTCACCCCTTCACCCCTCTTGGTTAAAAAAGTTTCCTACCGAATAAATTGGTAGGGATTGCATACAAAACGCTTCACCGTTTAAACTAGCTAAAGATCACGGGTGTCTCCTTGGCTGCCTCATACGAGTAGCTCGCGGTTAAGTAACCACGTTACAAGTGATATTCATTAAATTAAATATCACTAGTTGTAACGATGAAGGAAAACATTGTGAGGAAACCGGCGGTGAAATTTTATGGTCACAGAAATGTTTTAATGTTCAAAAGTAATATTCGAGATTTAATGAGTAGACCACCAACCCGCAGTAGTGTAGCGTGGTGGACGGCGGCCTACATCCCTCTCATTGTGAGAGGAGACCCGAGCCGCCAGTGGGTCATTAATGGGTTATCTACTGACAATGAGTAGAACAGTTTTTATTGTATAAGTTCAAATACACTATGATTCCAACATTGTAGTCATTTCTACACAATTCCCTTAAAATAGCCCGCCGTTTGAGTAACATATAATTACTTCTGTAATCACCCCCACGTAACCCTTTCTTGCTGAACTTTTATTTCCTCCGGCCGTAATTACCCCTATAATTAGCTCGTACTAATTTATTTATTCGAAAGAACGCGTGAACGATGTCAGCTCAAAGGATTAGGTGCCCGATAATTACTAGTTAAAAGTATTATAAATTTTAAAATGTTAATTTAAGGTTCATAATTTAAAATATAAATCATTCGATTAGAAAATACGTAGGTACGAGTATATTCAGTATACAATTTTAGAAAAACATTTTATTATAAGAAAGTAGACGATAACTTTAAATTGAATTCTTAACGTAAATAGTTTGCACAAATTTTTAACACAAAAAATTATTTGAAAGAACTATTTTGGTTAAAAAAATTAATTATATCATGGGCTTTCATTTTCATTACTTATAAAAAACGACTATCGATTCGAATACTACGTATAATTTTAAGCCTTAAAAAGAAAATGAAATTGGATGCTTTTTGCTATGGGTCGCTGCAATCACTTAAAATCAGGCAACTTGCTCGCTACTTTACTAAATCTATACTAAAAATGTTTGTTAAGACTAATGCCTAACTTTGTCTGACTAATGTCTGACTTTGTCTAAAGTCTTAAAGCATTAGTTCTTACGAAAGTTCATTTGTATAGTCTGCGCCAATTAGAAGTAGGTACCTATTTCCGATCGAGTTTGACTGATTTATATCAGAGTTAAGCGTTAGACTACAAACGAACGAGCTATTCGTAGTTAAAATCCAACAATCGAATAGATTTATACCATAATTGAGTTTTTACTTGTTTATTTGTACAAAAAAACAGTAAACTTCACTTGGACTATCTATCTATTTCGCTACATAGATAACATAGATAATAGTATGTTACAAATTCATAAGTGAATACCTAACTGTTAACTGTTATCTTACAATTCATTTATCTGTTACGATTTTAATAAATCGGTTAGCCGATTGTAGTCAAATTTGAGAGAAAAAACGAGAAAAAAATGGCGTTGAAAAGTTGTTCTATTTTATGATGTTATGCTTAGTTATATTCTCACGCACTTCTGAAATTGAAGAGCATTCTTCTGAAATTGAGAGAATTTTACGATATTGTAGTTGTAAGGTAACAAAGATGTAGGTTTTAATTTGTATATTCGGAGCAGATTAACTATTTATCGATTATAAATAAAGTATCAATCAAATTCTTTGGAATAAACTAAACATTGACTGCCACCATTAAGCGTTCGCCTTACCTCACCGGAGTTGGATAAAAAGGTGCGTTTACACCACTTTATCTCTGTATAACGCCAAGACGTAACACCGCAGTTGTAAAAGTATAAACGCGTACGAAAAATTATTGGTTACAACCTATGAAGTGAAAGACATCAACAGAATGAGGGGAGCACGAATAGAACCACTTAATTTCACCCTCTACCCTTCATTATAATCACCACCCGTACATAGACACTATCGATCCAACGTCCTATCTGTACACAGTGCGTTTATACAAGTGATTAGTGTATTTAATTTGAAAATGCTAAGTAGTTGCCTTGTTCTATCGTTGTGTTGGTGCGGGTGTGTGCGTAATTACGTAGGGAGGGCAACCCTTTGCTTGTTCATATCGCGTCGGTCGAAAAGTGATCCCATAGTAATTTCACGATTAATGCAAGACTATTTTAGTTTGCGTTCTAATCCGTAATCTAAGAATGTGTGTGGAATTCTTAGAAATCCACAATGTTATATTGCTGTAGAAGATGTTATTGATGATGGTGAGTGACGATGATGTGGCATTTATAAACCAATAATCTTTTTCTTATTTCAAAATAATTACATTAACTACAACAAATATAAATTCTTGAAGAGCTTTATGTATTGAAACTAAATTTTCTATAAGATACCTAACTTCATGCGAAATAGAAGTTAAACGAAAAAGAATTTAGAAGAATTTTTTAATTTAATTTAACACCTTGTTTCCAGAATTATTTTACGGCGTATACCTACTATAAGGAAGTTAACCCTTTGCTTGCCGCTCATATCGGGATGATCGAAAAGTTATCCCGAAAATAATTTTACGATTCATTTGCTTATATCAGTTCATTCTATCTAAGAATCGCGAACTTAATTACACATTAAGAAATCAACCGTTTGACTGTTTGTCACATGGTGGCGTCGGTCGAAAAGGGGTTAATAGTAATTTCAAAATTAATACGCCCCTATCTTCATTTTTACTTTTTAAGACGATCTTTTGATTTTGTACACTAAAACCTAAATAAAATATTTCTGTAAAAAATTCGGCTAATCGTTCAGCCATGATCTAAAGGGAAGGTAACTAAATGGATGACGGTTTGAATTTCAAGTTTAAACGGTTCATAAATGTCTCAAATCACGACTAGATTCGACTAGATCAAGTCCAAAATGATTTCATTCGTTCATTAAGCTGTTATTTCAATGATGAATGGATAAGTGTAAAACTCTAGCACATTAGCAAGTCGCAACAACGCTTACACGGGAGTAATGACTCGTCTGTCCATATAATCATAGAGCGGCCATTACTTCGTTTGTGGAGGGTGTCTGTACATTGAGGATTCCGAGGATACTTTAATTAGGTCGTTGGATTGTTACCCCTATTAACCACTTCGCTGTCCCGTGAGTCACATGTGATACATACCCATAGTTTAACTATTATGTCTATATATTGGACAGGCAAAGTGTTAAAATATCCGCAGCATCTGAACAATCTGAAGGCATGTAATTGTATATAGCATGTACCTATAATAATTATAATAAAGTTGTTAAGCTACGAATTCAGTAGGTACTCGTAGATGTTATATTTTTGAGTGAAATTCTTCGAAGTCTAAAAAGTGGTTTTTTACCATTTCTGTTTGTTTGTCCTAGCACTAGCTAGTATTTGTAGTACTTATAATTAAAATTATTCCGGATTAGTCTAGATTGCTTCCGTATCCTTAATATATTGATCAAATTCACATTCGCGCAGGGCGGTTTACTCCAAATATAATTAACACTATATAATCATACATTAAACTTGATTGAACATCAACCGACACCGAAAATAAGCCAATATTTAACCTACTGTTTATACCTAAAGTATCTACTTATTTGCAAAAAAATCTAACTAAGTATGTAAAGCGAATATTATGTGCATATATCGGAAATGTTCCAGCAGTAGGGATGATGAGTTTCAATTTCAGATTCTGGTCTGATTGTGTTACCAGACATTCTCACAAATTTTGTGACACTCACAGAACACAGACACACAGGAAATCCTTATGTGGGCCATGAGGGTGAAGTTTAAAAAAAGCAGACAGTCCTAACTCAAACCGCGAAATGGAGTCCGTACCGAGGGAGGGACTCGGCGACATTAATTTTACGAAATGAACCTAATTTACATTTAAATAAGGACTCGCCTTAGCGGGGATAAGTTGCGAAACTAGCGGCCCGGGGCACTCTCTTGCCCAAACCGGGGGTATTTCATTACTATAATTCAATTCGAACGATATATTTCGTGTGCGTACATAATAACACCCGCTTACGTGTAAAGTATAAATTTGTGAGATTTGCTCCTTTTGTTCGTGATGGTTCGTTTTCGTTCGGATACAGGTTGATGTTTAGTTTTTTTTGGATTTCTTTTCCATTGAAATAAACATGTCATAATCATGTTATCGGTGTAACAAATGTCCCGTGGACGCCCTTGGTGTCATTAGATTTTTTCCGCAGTAAAATTAACCTAGTCAACCTCTTGCAAATATACGAAGATGTTATCTACTTAACTTATACTCGTGATGATTTGTGTTGTTAGTAGTTGAATATAACACAGTAGTCGTCGTATAGATATAGCAAATGATTGGTTGATAGTAAATAATTCGCATCTATCTATACAAGTTTAATAGTTACAATAGATACCAACTTCCTCCAACTGTAAAGGTTAGCCGAGACAAGGATTGAAAAACGAGCAATTTTTTTAAACAAGTAAATTATTCCGTGAATTAATTTAAGTCAATGACATATTGATTAAAAAAAAATACTGAGAGCCATTTTAAATAAAATAAAGGGAAAACCAAAAACCTGCATTCAGCTCTACAAAATTCCTTTTTACTTGAAAAATCCCCATTCAAGCAATTCAATCGTAATCACACAACTACTTCCCACTCATAATAACGCGATCAATGATTTCGTCTCATATTTTAATTCGCATAATTGGACATTTAGGTTTGGAGCAAATTTTCGTAAAAAATATTTAGCCATACTTGGCTCCGAGCACCATTATAGAAAACCGAGTATTTTAATTGAGCCGTTTTTGAGAGAGCCGTAATATAAATAAGCGAATTACGGACTAAAATCACAGCTCAAACTTCTCGGGAACTTTTTAACAACCTCCGATTGAATCGTACCGCGAAAGAGGGTCATCAATAACAAAATTAAAAATTTCCCAATTTGAATTTTAATTGCGTCCGATTATAATCGTGCCCCGCGAATCGGCAGCCCTTAGCACGCTTTTTTAAGAGCCATCTCCTAAATAATTCATCCTCTGAACTTGCTCAAACTAGTTACGACTGGATTGAAGCGGTCCTACCGCGAGGGAGTGTAAGTTTAATCCTTATAAATTTCCTTTTTACACAAAGCAATATAAGTAATTAGCATAATTTCGTTGAGTAAATGAAATATGGTAATGAGGGGTGTTTTAACCCCTTCTTGGGGGGTGGGGGTGTCGGCCCTTCAGTCGCATCCTTATTGATACTCGTCACCGTCCGATGTAGTGATGGTTACAATTAAATTATCCGCTATTCAAAGACGGACGACATTTTGTTTTGATTTCGCGCTTTTCAGTTCGAGTTAAGAAGTTGTAATTTTTGTTGCAATTTTAATGTGACGTGAAAGTGGTGTTGGGGTTTGTTTTTATAGATTTTTTACTTTTCGGTTGATTTGTCAACTTTCATTATACCTATAATGCTACCGCTTCAAATAATATACCTATACAGTAAATTACGGTAATCAGTCCTTTTGTAATGGGCACTATGAACACACAAATAAGATTTAAATGAGACGATTTAAATTTGAACCAACGAAATAGAACGTAGGAATCTGACACAGAAATTACTGCTCTACAAACAACATAATATTTTCCATAGCATTGTATTGTATTTGGGAAGTAAACTCCCCCTAATATGTATCTATATATAAACCATGGACATAATAGTAACACTCAGTATTTCAAGACTTCACAAGCAATTGGTAATTGAAACAGCCTTTCAGCTACCAAGAATAAAACTTAACCATTACCGAGTCAATTACACCGAGTTTAATTAATTAGGCACAATACGTGTTAATAAACCTAATAAACCTACACATAGGTGTATAAGTAAGTATACAAACACCGGAAAAAGCTCACTCAATACAACACCAATTAAAAACTAAGTGCTAATAAAATCCGAAAGGAATCGAACCGACGAACGCTCCAGTTCGTGAAATGCCTGCGCGATAAAAGGTCTTCGAAAACACAATACACAGTTTTGAGCCCTTGCCTCCACGACAGACAGAGACCGATATATCTAAGATCCAGCAAGAGAGAAAGGAACGGCGACCAATTGGAATTAATTAATTATAATTAAGTTTTAAGTTGACGCGCCGGTTACGTACTTTCGTTTGTCTGTGTGTGTGTAGTTTGTGTGTGTTCTAGTATCGATTTGGAACTATGGCCAGAGATAATGAGGGGTGGCGTAATAAGTTTTTGAGGTCGATGGAGTTTCAAATGCTATCCGGTACAGCCACGGTGCGACTTGCCCGTTCCGTTCACAGATTTTGGAAATTTGATTATACATTATACACAGGTAGTATTAGATAAACTGTTTTAGTAACGTTTTTTGCAGTTTTGTTTATTTGGTCACTAAGCTGAGTTTAAGGGTTTTTTAATAATGAAGTCTTTGGTGAAATTTTGAAATTTTATTAGGTGATAAAGACAAGTCAAGTGGTCGCAATTACTGATCTCTCACTCGTCAGATATGTCGTTAGATAATCTTCAAGCCTTGTGATACTGATAACTATTGCGATTTTAATGTCGCAGGAAAGTAGAAAAAAGTTTTTACAAGTTTTATTATGTTATATAGATATGTATATCATATTATTAAGTATTTAGAGTTGATTTTTTTATTTCCTAATATCAGATTTTACGTATAATACCTTCTATAGGTAACTAATCCTATGTATTATTGTCATTTTTAGTTGGAACCTAAATTATTTTAGCTTTGAATATAAATAAATTATCCGGATAAGAGCTTATATCGTGATTTAAAATTATAAACAATGGAATTATAAAGTTACAAACAACCATCTGTGAAATAAAACTCTACAATAATTGCATCCAGATACATAAATTCGTCGCAAACCGCATTTCAATTCCAAACAACCAACTTTCAGATCTCTACATTCGTCTCACTCTCATAGAGTCACAACACTCACAAGTACTCGCATAATTCGCTTACAGCGTAGCGTGTGCTCTCTAGCGCTCTACGTAGAGTATGTAGAGTCCGTCTGTGCTAAGCCATCTTATACATTTCTGTGCTACGCGCACGCACTGCAGTGTTCCGGTTTGAAGGGTAAGAAGAGCCAGCGTGATCACAGGCGAACGGATGCGCGAATTTTGGATGTGACAACTATTTGAATATTTATCCTCAATCCTTTTGAAAATAAGACCTTTATAAATTAAAGTGCCTACCAGAATAAGGCCTTTATTATTAAAGTAACTACTTATAAGCAAAGGGTAATTTCAAGACTCAAGAAGTTGCAATAAAAATATACAATAATGGAGATAATAAGTTTCAAAGCTGTAAAAAAAGCTCTTACTAACAGTTTTCAACGGTTCTAAAAGAAAAAAAATAATAATGACTGATTTTTTTACTTAGCAATTTCCTCCAAAATCTTGCATGGATAGATAAACATGTTTTAAATCATATTACCATTCAACAAATGTAATACAATACAGCTTGTATTGTACAACAACATTTTATAAAATCTGTTTCCCACATTTCTATCCATGTCCTATTTCTTCGAACGTAGGTTCATACTACGTATGAACGTAGGTTCATACTAGTGTTGATGAGGAGTCCTCTTCCTCTTCCTCTTAATGAGGAAGTTACCCATTTTTTAGTACTTTCACATCCCTTTTCGCTTCCCTTTAGGGAAAGTTGTAAAATTCCTCATCCTCTCCGCTTCCTCTTAAATATAGACGAATTTATGAGGAATTTTGTGTGTCCATGGTTCACACGTCAAAGAGAATCACTACGATTCCCTAGCGAGCCTATTTATTTATTTACTTATATAGTTTTTACTCTTTTTCCCTTACTCAAATCGTTCCCCTTCCTGTTCCTCATGCCCTTCCTCACCCTCTCACTTTGTGCTTGAATCTTCCTCTTCCTCATCCCCATCCTCTTCCTCATCAACTCTAGTTCATACATCGGATCAACAAGGGCATAAAAACCGCATCTGCGCTTCCCACCTCCACGTGCGCCCCAGACGACAAAGATCGGGACACATGCGGGTACGAATTAGGAGCGGCCGACCTCCGCTACAACAACAGGGCGCCCCCACGCCCCTCTATCGATTGCCGATGAGGAACTGGACTAGAGACATGCAAGCTTCATATTATCTATTCCAGATAACCTTTCCGACGTTTGCTTTGACTAGCTGGATAGTCAGTAAGGTAGTAATAGCAAGTCTGTTGGTTTTTAAAGTGTGGTTACGTTTTAGTGTCCGTTAGACGATAGTTTGAGTTGGTGATAGAGTGTAAAAAATTTTGTACGTTTTAAATGAATAAGTTTGATATAATAAAATTTAGTTTTCTTTATTTGGATTTTCTATGACACAGCCTATGAAGCCATGAAATGAATAAACCAGGGTTTCTCGGGTGCGGTAGGCGTTTCTTTCAAATTACGCAATCGATGTCTGTTACAAAACGTTGTCATAAAAGAAATTTCCAAATAAATAAAAATGTATAGGTACAGTGTTCTAAACTCAATTCTTCAATCCTTTTTAATAGAAATAACGAAGACAAAAGTAGTACTTTCCTCAAATCCAACGAGTACAATTTAAAATCTAAATAAGTAGCAAATAGAAGAAATTTCCTCGCACTTAACCACAAAAAAAAGATGTTCGCTACGAAAGCGGAAAGCCCTCGACGATCCACGGAATGAATGGACGCAAAGGCATTCGGATAAAGTGTCTAACATCGCGCCGGAGTCAACGGGAATAAATGTCGGGGTTTAAATCACTTGCCCCAAAACGAAACTTGATGCGAGCCGCGATTTTTCAGAATAAGCGCGGATTTCAGAATAATTTGTTCGACATAGAGTAAAGTAATGAATTTGACGTTTTCAGTTTTTGTACTTTGTCAGTTTATAGTTTTTCTTTAGTTATAATTAGGTACTTACCTATTTTATGTTAAGTAGATATGGTGGGTCCAGTTCGTTTTTTCTTACGCGTGTAATAAATATTTTTTATTTAATACACAATATAATATAATGGAAATACTTTTGGCCGTCTGTTGTAATTTGGACAGGGCAAGACAGATGCAAAATTTAAGAGCGTTAAAAAGAAATAATAATTACATACTAGACTTTTCCCGTGGCTTCGTGTGCCACAAAGTATACTGAATGATTTTCCAGGTACGTGTTCCAGGTATAAACTACGTGCTCACCAAACTTTACCTTAATCTGTTCAGCCGCTTTTGCGTGAAAGAGTAACGAACACCCATCTATATTAATATTATAAAGAGGAAACATTTGTATTTTTGTATGTTTGTAACGAATAAACTCAAAAACTACTGGGCCGTTTCAAAAATTCTTTCACCATTGGAAAGCTATATTCAGCCTGAGTAACATAGGCTATTAAATAAAAATAAAAAAAAATAAAAAAAAATCATTGGCAGAGCGAAGCCTGCTGGGTCAGCTAGTCATATTTAAAGCTAAAACTCAGATTAGTCCGTTTCTCGTTGGATTAATCAATAAAACCTTTTTTAAACTTCCCTAAAAGAGAACACTTAACGATAACTTATTCCACGACAACCTAAGCATGCAATTAAACGAAAAAAGAAAATTAAAAAGAAGGTAGTGAAGGAATAAGCAGCAAAAATGGAAATGTAGTGAAAGAGCAAGTGGCGCCTCGGGCGTCTAACGCGCGACAAAAAATAAAAATATCTACCTACCATTCACTGGCCGCTAAGGGCCCGTCCAGTTACGAGTACATCCGTTGACTGCTTTTTGATTAGGCCTTTAAGGCGAGCCCTTTGAAATTCTTCCATTTAAATTTAATTTGCCTGAACCTGGCATTTTTAATAAATAATAATTAGGAGATTTATAGAACATCAGTTATTCTATATTTAGAGCCAGTTGTGTGACTTACTTACTCGGTGGTGATGGATGAGGAAACATATCTGGACGCGTTTTGACGCTTCCGTTCTCCTCTTATTAAATTGATTTCTTATCAAATTTAAAGTATTGAAATCCTTAAGTTTAACTGGCAAAAATTGGCAAAAAATTTACGGACGAACTAGCAGCGTCACAAGAAGGCAAAGTTGAACGAAAGCTTTGTCAACTTCCTCTCTAATACGAATATTTATATTCTTGTTTTTTTCTCTTTTTCTTTCTTTCAACTTACGCAATGTTTGCAAATACATAATATTTTAATCAAATCATTTCTGATAAACTAATTTCATAACATGAACAAGAAAAAAATAACTAAAGATCACTACCATATCACAAAAAGGCAAAGTTATTCCTGTCTGTAATCCCTGCGATCGGCTTCCGCTGATGGCTGAGTGGCTGAGGTATCTAATAGACTATAGACAGTAGCGGCGACTGAGGGCACATATAAATTTGTACGCGTTTTTGACGCCCGCCTTCCTCTGTCTGACTTTCTTAGGGCTGCCAACTGACAATAAACCTCGTAATTGCAATTAAAAGATTAAACGATGAATATTTTGCTTGTCTTCCCACAAAAAGTCGGTTATTAAACGCGTGAGGGGCTGTTCCCCTTTTGGTCAGCAAATGATAAAATTTCGATTGAAACATGCCTATGCAAACTTACACTATTCAAAGAAAGTGTATGCAAAATCCAAAGAAGGCGATATTAAATTTCCATTTAATGTAAATTTGTTTAAAAACCTTTTTAACGTTTCCAGCAGTTACTTTCAGTAGTAAACATTTTCACATTCATTTTCATACAGTCACATAAAATTGGATTGAAGTTTTTTAAATAATTGGCTGATAAGCGTATAGTTCGTTCAATAAACGCTAACCAGCATCTATGCATGTTAATAATCCTCATAAAACAATTAACCGCTTAGGCATTATGTAAACAACTTGAAAACGAGCGGCAATACAAACGTAAAAGTGTTAAACAAAGGTAGTCGTTAAGCTTTGGCCACATTAAAACAATTAAACGGCGGCAACCCTAGCGAAGGCAATGAAAAGTCGGTTAAGCTAATGTTATCGAGAAATAAAAATGTATAATAAAATACAAACACGGCGCGCGAGGAAACAATTTGCCGCAGGAGACTGGAAGATTTCGTGCCTCCGACAATCCTCGGCGCCCACTCGAAAATAAACCTAAACACTTTCTATTACGCTTCGGAATCAAGTGCGGCGTTCGAGCAGAAAATTCCTTAAATTTTCTCGCCTGTGAACCCTCCATTTGGACTCTATTAAGAGGTCGTTAGGGTTCATTTCAGCGTGAGGGTGTCTGTCGACAATTCAGGAAGAAAAGAGAGTTTTCCGGCTCGTCGGGGCGTCGTGACATTTGTGTTAAGCGGGACCGGGGGAGCCCATTCATAAAGGATGCTCGGCAACCTACTACACGTTTGAAAGTAAACTTGTCGGATACATGAAAGGTTTCTTTGGAATAGAGACTTAACCGTCTGTGCGGCATTGTGCTGATTGACTGAATTACGCTTTTAATTCTGCGAAAATATAGGCTTCTTTCTTGAAAGTTTTAGCTTTGAATTCTCACTGACGGGTGGATTAATTTGTGCGAATCAATTAGGTAATTGAAATTGAATTTAGACAGTTATTGTGCGTGGTTTAATAATGATAGTTTTTAAAAAACACTTGAAAGCACTCGATGAGACCATAAGACAGATAAATGGGTCAATTGATACCTATCTCAAAGTGAACTGCCATATCTACTCTTAAGGAGTGTTTCAATCTATCGAAGAAGCCGAAACGAAACCGAATAAAACCCAAACTCTAATTAGGACAATGACTAAGCGCCACCTACTCACGCTACTTAAAGTAAACAGCTAGCACAAAGCCTCAAACCCAAACAAGGAACGTGCAAGAATCCGACAACTTTTTCTAATTCGCAAGGACACGTCCACGGGGCCACCTGTTGCGTCGGTCACGTGACTTTTTTGCTCCAAGGACGCGCTCCTCCTTCGCCCATTCATGGGCGGGTTCCCCCCGCTCCTTACGGGGGTTAGAGATTTTTTGCTCCTACGTGAGCCCCGAGGGCTTTCACCTACCTACGTGCATTTTCGAGGTCACGGCGGGACGTTCGTGGTTTTGTTTCGGCTCTTCGGCGCGCCTCAACTTTGTTTAGTAAACGTTTTTTGGGTCGTTGACACACGGCTGTTTAGATTTAGATTTCGCGGCTTTCTGCTTCGGTATTTCGTTTACGCTGATTATGTCTTGCTTGGACAGTTTTTCGGTTCTCTTATTGTGTAGATACGTAACATACTTGGTGTCTAATCTCCTACTATCGTTCTATTACTCTCGTGTGAGGTTCATACTTTAACTTTTGGTTTCAATTTCACTTACATTTTATTTTTACAACTTGTTTTTACAAAAACAAATCTGTTTACAATTTAATGCGTTTCAAGTCCTGAAATTGTTTGCATAATAGGTAAGATTCGTCCTCATAAGTTTATTACGATGAAGCATGCGCCTAATCTTGCAGTAAATTATTATTTAAAAACATGTTAGATCTTTATTCAAAATTAAGCTCTACTTTCAATATTTTTTTGATCCTAAAGCCAGCTTTTGACTATGAGATATGTGCGCGGTCTGACACAGTCGCGCCGGGTGAGTTTTAACTCATTTCAATGAGTTTCTCGCCGAGTTGTGGAAACACATCGCATTTTGCACGCTCAATTCAATTGTGAGGAATACTTGCTTATTTGTTCGTGGATTGTAGTCTCATTTACTATTCTTGCATGTATCCTTGTTGTAATACATTTTGTGCACTGTCTATAAAGATAGATGAACTGTTATCATTAAAAAAGCTAATGTGTTGCTGGTTTGATACGCTTTTGCTCGTTTACTGTAAGTTGAAAGGAAATTTTAATGGATTAGGATGATTTATGTATATTACTATATGAAGTTATTTTAGACTCATCTGAATACCTATAAGAATGTCTAAGTTTTCATTTTTATAGCAATACCCAAGTACTTTTTGTAGATATTTAAGTTTCATTGTAATAAAACAAGTTACAATACCACATGTTGTGGTAAGGCAGCAAAATACATGAAAATAAATGTAAAAACAGTAAATTACACAAATAAGCACATTTTTAAGGCGCACATGTCAAAAACCTCTTATTACACGATTTTATTACTACACCTGATTCTTCCATTGTTTTCGTAATTTAAAACTTGAGTTAAAGCCAATTAAATTCATTATTCAAACGAAGAGTCTCAATTGCGAGAAAAAAATCTGGCCAGGGGTGAGTGAAAGAGGTGTCTCAGGGTTTCATATTATTTACTCCGAAATGCTTTTTTATGCCAATTGTTACGTATAGTCTACGGAGTACCTCAAGTCCAATATACAGAAAACTGGGATCAACGTCTCATAGTGCTCAATGCAGTTAGAAAATGCGCAAGTAAATAACCCGTCCTGTAAGTAATGAGACTGACCCATATCGCTCAAACTACAGGAACTAGGGCGGTGAAAATTCACATGACATGCAGGTTCCTTTTACGCTGTAGTTAACACTACATTGCTAAGGAAGGAATTTTGGAAAATTAACCCTGCAGGTAAAACACGGGTTGAAAGGAGACGAATGAAGAAAGAAATTGTTGAAAAAACATTTCTCAAAAGATAGATATACGGAAATAGTTCAACTATGACAAGAACAAAGCCGCTAACTTAAAATATAAATTATGAAGACAATCTTAACAAAGTGTTTTTTTATTTAATAAAAAAAATCTAATCGGTAAAGAAATGACAAAAAATAACAGACGAATTAAGAAACTCCTGATTTTTGAAGTCGGTTAAAAAGGATATTACCATTCATATACAGGATATCGAATTCCCATTAACGGCCTTATCTAATTGTGAAATATGTATCTTGAAAATCCCGACACTTTCGACACTTCCACATTCTTTACGGAATCCTAAAATTACCATCAAGATTCTTAAAATTGACAGTAATGATACCGCGTCTCATTTGCGTATTTCCAATCTTGTATCCATGCAAACACTGGGATGTTGAATAATGACAATACGGTAATTCGACTTTCTACAGAAACCGGTCGTTTAACGACGAAAGTGTGAAGCACTTAGGTATGATAAGCTGTTTATACATCGTGTTAAAGGAATTAAATGGTTTGAGTCGTCTAATTTCCTGTCGTAACGGACCTTTCATTAGGGGACAAGAGTTATAGTAGTTTATATTCCAAATATAAAATTTCTATTGTCATCGCATTTTTTTTCAGATTTTCTCACCGTGGAAACCTTCTTTGGACTTATACGAACATATTAAAGCCAAATCGGTCTAGCCGTTCCTGAGTTTTAGCGAGATTAACGAACAGCAATTCATTTTTATTTTACAGATGAGACACTTGTTTAAAGAAACCAAAGAGTAAATTCATTTAACTGTTTTTTAACTGTTTTTATGCCTGTCACAGGGAAATGATAGAAACCGTTACACATATTATCAAATCGACCAGAGACTTGATCAAATCATGGAGAATGTTGAATTACATCTCTGTAGAGTCATTTCCTTAACAAAAACCAGTGATTTGATCAAATACCTAAAGTGATCAAATCACGGGTTCTATCATTTTCATATAGAACAGTCTTGTACACGTACATAGATATTCGTTTAGTTTGGATAATGTTTAACCTATTTATTTAGCGACCCAATCCTGTTGTATCTCATATTGAAGACACCGCAAAGAAAATTTTCTTGAGGCTGCCGTTTCTTAGGGGATAGCTATTTTTTTTTTTCACCATCCACCACACTATTATTAGACTTAACCGGATTCTAATTAAACCCTGTCCCTGATAGTGCACCGCCGAGCTGTAGACTGCGTAATTTACATTAATCCAATAATTGCATGGAGGTTCCTAGTTAGAAATTCAAATGAGATGATGTAGTGGGGGGTGGGGCGGTCTTTGGGGAGGTTCGAGACGCGAGGAAACGGTGCGGTTTACACGCCGCGATTAGTATCTGATGTTGCCAGGCTATTATTGTGCCTTCGGACGGACGGGTGTACTTGAAAAGCCACTATTATTGTGCTCTCCCGACGAGTTCTTTAGCTGCTGGTACAGAATTATTTGAGGATGTTGTTTGTTTTGATCAGACTACTGTTAGAAGATAGACTATCTTCTTAGTCAGCTAAATTTATTTATTTACACTATTATTCATTTTAATTCATTTTATTTGATTAGTATCTGATGTTGCCAGGCTATTATTGTGTCAAAGAGTTCTTTAGCCGCTGGTTCCGAATTTCGGATTATCTGAGGCTTGTTTTGATTGTTAGACTTCTGTAAAATATAGGTGGGGTAATAATACATTCTATAAATTAAATGAATCAAAGTTCAAGCGCGCTATTTCAAGAGTAATAAAACATAATCATAGATAAAAACCCAAAACAAAATGTTTACAGCTCTAGATTACATTATAAGACGGTGACGTCATCACATCTACTGCTGCAAACAATAGTGGCGAGTTATAATACGACTGGAGGCGGTGATTAATTAAATTGTTATGTTAATGAATGGCGGGGTTTTTAACTAGTCGTTGTTTAAATTTCGGATTAATTATATATTTTTTTCAAATTTGGATTAGTTTCTAGTAGGTATTATTAGGTTTATTGAACCCGTTAGCTACCCACTTCAGGGTCGGGTCCTTTCTCACAATGAGAAAGACGTATTTCTAAATCTAGTGTCATGACCTAATTTTGGGTTGATCGACTGCACACAACTTTGAAAACACTGAAGAATTCACAAGTCTTCAGGTGCTCATAACCTATTTTCTTTCACCGTTTCACCAGGGGACAATAACATTTTGTAAAAAGGACATAGAGCATGACGTAGAGGATGATTAGTTTGTGCCATTAGGATTCGTACTTGGATCCTTAGATGAAGAGATCGATTCTTAACCACTAGGCTATAACCATTACAAATAATAGATGCGATGTTGTGCGACTGGGGCGATGATTAATTAAATTGTTATGCTAATGAAAGACGGGATTTTTGGTCGATGCTATTAACTAGTTCTCGCTGAAATTTGGGCCCATTTATAGTAAATTTAGATTAGTTTCTTACATAATTTATGGAAGTAGGATTAATGTAGTATTTAGGATTAATAATGTTGTTTTCATTTAAAACATTTTAAAATGAAACTCATAGGATGACGTCAGTGGGACAATGATGATTAACTCAATTAATTATATTAGTTATGGAGCCCTTCAGTGGTTTCCTTTACTTATTTTTTTTAGACTTAATATAGAACTCGTCAAATTAATTAGAAATTCCAATAGCTTTACCTTATTCTGGATTTCATGATAAGACGGTGACGTCAGCCCGGATATTCAAAGCTTTACATACAACAATAGTGGCGAGATGCTAGGCGGCTAGTGATTAATTAAATTGTTTTGTTAATGAACAGCGGGAATTTTGGTCGATACTATTAACTACATCTCCCTGAAATTTTGGCTGAATTGGTAGCAAACTAGGATTAGTTTGTTGATATTATTTATAATATGGGATTAGCACTTTCAACTAATTCTTCGTTAATTAAGACGATGACGTCAGCAAAGACTATGACAGTATGGAATCAACAGTAGTAAATTAGTGGTGACTGACAACTATAAATTGAATTGTCATACCAATGACTTACGGGATTTTTGGTCAATGCTGTTAACTAGTGCTTCCTGAAATTTCGGTTGAATGTCTGTCACCCGAACTGTGAACTGCGGGCTGCGAAGATTGTTGGCCTTAGTCCACCACGGAGGCCGTGTGGGGGTTGGTGGACTTCACATGCCCTTGAAAAATTTATATCGAGTAAGGATGAGTGTGTTCACCAACCCGCACTAGGACAAGGTGAGGGGCTTAGGTCTACATCCTTCTCATTGTGAGAGAAGAACCGACCCTGCAGTGACAAGAGTGAGTGTATTTTATTATTTAGTACATATCTATGTGTTTTACTTCATTCTGGATAATATTATGAGATGACTTCAGTATCTAACAGACTATAAACAACAATAGCGTCAAGGTAGTGTACGATCGTCAGCGGGGATTAATTTAATTATTATGCTAATGAACAGAGGGATTTTTGGTCGATGAAATTAACTAGTTCTCGCTGAAATTTCGGCCAAATTAGAAGCGAATTACCTAGGATTAGTCTGATTAGATTTTCTATAAGGGATTCTATTGCTAGAAAATATGTGAAATCTATTAGGTACTCGTACATTTTGGCCATACCCAACTACGGGAAGAATGAAAATATACGAACAAAGTAAAAGATAGTAGGTAGGTATAAAAAATTCCTGAAATTAAACGTATTGAGGTAGGTAGGGAGGTAGGTTTAACCAAAACTACTAGAAATGATAGAGTTTCATCTATTGATATAGGTACTTATATGTATAACTAATTCTACCCTTTCTTTTCTTATCCTGTTCATTATACCTACGAGTAATAAGGAATAATTTGTGAGATATCTTTTTACAGCCAAAAATGTGTAGAAACACAATTTTTTAGAATATTGTTTATTCTACAAAAGCAAATTTTAAATATTTAAATTTATTTAATAACAATTTTATTAGGATTTTTTAATGTTTTTTATATAGGTTATGTGGTTTTTATTTTAAGGTTCTGTAAATAATAAACATCTCTTTAACTACGAGTAATATAACATTCAATTCTAAAGTTAGTTAGAGGAAATATTCCACAAACGTACATAATATCTATAGGGTAACGGCGCCGCCGATTGACCGTCTAACCTCGACGCAAGGAGGGGAGGGCCGCCTTAGTAATTTCCGAAATCGCTAGTCGACAATCAGAATAGTGCTGTAACAGCGCTAGATGAGTACTGCGCTCCTTATTCCCAAGCTGAAGGGTAAATCATGATGCATGTTTATTAATAGAATCTTTAAAAAGTTTACGAGATTTTTTTTAGGTCACAAAAATGCATCAAACTTAACATAGGTGATAGAGCCATTGAACGATGCCGTGTTGTAGTAGAGCTGACCTCATGTGGTAGAACTTCTATTCTATTTGAGGTTCAACGTAAGTGCCCAAAGGTTACAGTGACCACTTGAAATCATGGCCCATCGTTTGCTAATTTATTTCCTATAAAAATAAAAATTCAAATCCAAAGTTAATTACATAGTGTTGTCCGTCTAACCTCAACGCAAGGAGGGGACGCCTTGGTAATTTCCGAAATCGCTCGTCGACAATCAGAATAGTGCTGCGACAGCGCCAGACGAATCCGAATAATTAGATCCGATCGGCGCTTAATTGCGATGATTGTGATCCGTTTGCGAGGTGTTGTGTTTTTGCTAAGCCTGAGGGTACTTCGGTCTTTTTGAAAGGGGTGCTGTCTGATATTTAAGTGGTTACTGCTAGGGTTTTCAAAAAAATACAGATTTTTCGTAATGTCTCTTTGTAATTTAATTTTTTATCGAATTTGAGAACATTAAGTATAGGAAACTATCAGGCATGTAATAATAATGATAATGTATAAGATCGTCGCGAAGTTTTCTTTCTTCACTATGACAGGAGATGTTTAAAATATTATAACTGTTGTCAAAAGTTGACTGAAGGGACACACACATCACTGAAGGTTCGAACTTGGACCTGTTGGTTTAGAGATCGCATTTTAAGCCGCTGGAGTGTCACACTAGGTTCACAGTTGTCACATACTAAGTACTCTTGGAAACATCTAACCTAAACAAGATTTTTAAAAGCTACCAAATGTTTATCCAATCTATTCGACATACGAATCAAAAATACGAAAAATATCAACAAATAACACACAAGATACATCTTAGCAAATGGAATGACAAACACCCCGATACATCGATATATTGTTTGGTTAAGTCAGATTAGTAATATCAGAGGGTACCAATACAGAAAAAATCACAAATCATTTATTGATAAGAAATACAAAAAAGCATTTACATAATGCGGTTAAGTTTTAAGTTTTTATAAATCGTTGGTACCCCGCTCTTCCTAATCTTTCTAAGTACACTGATGTGTGTTATAAAAGCATCAAAGTCAAAAAGTATCAATAAATAAATAATAAAACACACGCAAGATACATCTTAGCAAATCGAATGACGAACACGTCGATATATCGTTAACCAGCCCAAACTCGGCGGACGGACGTCGACACCGGGCAATCAGAAATATAATTAGATTGAGGCGGCTCCTAATTGTGATAGTCTCAAGTTGCGAGCCCCTAGATGCGTGGAGCGCTCAAAATCGATAACTGACCTCACCGGGCCCGGTTACGGAGGATATAGAGTACTATAAGTTTATTCATTAGTAACTAAGCTCAGCTTAGAAGCGCGCGTAGCCCCGTTGCTTGAGTAGATCGCGAACGATCGAGCAACGTCGCACGCGGTCTGTACCTGGATGGGTGACCGCTAGTGGCGAATTAAAATGCGCGCTTCCGTGCTTCGGAGGGCACGTTGAGCTGTTGGTCCCGGTTGTTACCGATACACCTATTAAACCTTGTCGGAGGCTCTATGGACGGTCTGAAAACATCCGACACGGGTTACAGCATTACTACTGAAATCCAAATGAGATCTAGAATAGGTTAGCCGCAAATAAAGTTTCTCCGGCACCCATACCTTCCCAGCCCAAATTCAAGACATAACGATGATGCACTATCCCGGTTGTAAGGGGATGGAGAAGAGGTACTTCCCCGAGCAAGCTTCAATGAGTCTTTAACCTACTATAACCTGAGTATAAAGGTTTAAGAACACACAAAACTAACGGATTGGTCATCAAAAGAATTTGCGTTTTGACAGGTCAGGACACATCTAGAAATGCAGGTTTCCATCAATTCCTAGGAGTACTATTTTAAGGGGACCAAAATAATTTAGCTCATATCATCAGCATCTCAATAACTTCGATCGCTTTACCGGGAAATGATTCAGAGATATGATTAGGGGATGTTATTGTTAAGATTGACTTGGTTTCTTTTGACGAATAATTTGTTTTATTGCTGTGGCAGTAGAAGAAAATTAGATTTATTTTCTTGGAGATATCGTATTGAGTAGTCGGAAAAGGTAAATGACCTCTAGAGCTAATTATTTTTTATCGCCCGATCAAATCAAGGGCGTTCTCAGTAATCAGGACTAGCAACGCATGGATACATCTTACACAGTAATACTTCAACCCTGATTGAGGTTGGGTGGTCTACAGTGACTATAATGAATGTATGAGGTTCTATAATAAAATGTAACTAAGTTTTAAACTGATCCTAGAATCTAGAAACTTAACTGAAACTACTATCTGTACTGTACCTTTTTTTGATAATGCAAAACATAATCAAAAAGAACTTGCAAACATTATAAACTAATATTAAATAAAAAAAATTGTCACCATAATACTGAGTAAAAAGTGGACGATAAATTAAGATTTGCGGGCAAAGAACGCCCCATAGGTTCCCATAAAATGGTCGCCCTAAAGAACCGGCGTAAAGGAACCGATAACTGTTCTTTTAACCGCTAATCGCCATGAATTCGCAAACCTAAGGACAGTCCGTCATAACTCCCAACTTCAAAAGTAATACCATCAACTCGGTGTTAACTTAATTTGAGTCACTTTAACAAGTCCAATTAAAGGAATTTGTGTTTCTCTTATCTTCAATATAACATTGAGCATAATTTCAAATTATATTTCAAACTTTCCGATAATGAAGGGAGGGTGGGGTTGGGGGCTGCGGGGCGCACTTCGCTTATTTCATTAGTTACATAAATTCTCCTATTGAGAATGGCTGGCAGAAAGGGGACGGTTTACCCTTATTACGAGAGTCTCCTTATCAATACAATTATTAATATAATAATATTATTATTGTAATAATTTCTGAGCGGAGTGGAGAGAGGACTCGTAGCTTAACTTCGCCAGTAATAAAGGGTGGTGAGAGATAATGGAATGGAAAACAGTTTGAAGTTTTATTGGAAAATTGGTACCGACTAATTGGCAGCATTATCGATCTGCTGGCGACTCAAGGCGAGGGCCGAGTCAATAACGTTTTTAACTAACTTACTACTTGTTTTTTTATACATTTCATTTTTCACACATAGGGTGTTGACGGGACCCCAATGTTCGGTCGTCTTGAGAACTGATATTTACACAGAGTACGTATTAATTGATATTGACACAGATATGGGTATAATTACATGTATTGAGCATTTTATTTGTCTAGCCTAAAAGGTGTCGATATCACTATATCGTTATCTTGTGATTAAAATTTGATATTAACACAGATAAGGTTTAAGGTTAAGGTTTAAGGTTTTAGAATATTAAGTTTTGTGTTTTAAAGCAAATTAAAATGACTGAAACCATGAATAAGAAATAGTTCGTATTTTTTTAACATAATATTAGCAAGTTACCTGATTATAAGTAGCACTGCAGTCAATGACCTTTACTTCAAATATTACCCCTTTGGCTGTTCCGTGTATCACATGTGATACATACACATACAGGTAAAGAGTTAAGTGCTGAGTTATAAACTTATAACGTACGTACGAGTAGGTACCATGCAGTTGCTTCTTTACAGGACTAAGACGGTCGCTTGAAATGAATTTGTCTGCAGTCCATTTTTTTTACTCTTGTCTTGTTTGGAAAACAATCTTGGCACTACTTTTGATCGACAAAAGTTTAAAATTGCTTTAAAAAAATTTATAGTTACTAGAAATCTGTGTCAGCATTAAATGACAATTTGTTTTTAAATCTTAAAACTTTGTGTCTGAGTTATTTTAAAATCACAAATTTAAATAAAAAGACTTGCAAAGCTTGTTTACCAAATTGGAAAATTGTAACCCATGCTGCCAGCGTATCCATTGCTATGGTGTTAGTGGGTCAGTCTTGCGTTGTCTGAAATGGTTTTGAATCGTGATTTTAATGCGGAAAGTCTTCGGAAGATCTTTGATTTCTGAAGTGGCAATGCATCCACATTAACACGATCACTTCATCATCTACAACTTCAGAATGTCTGAAGGCTTCGATACGGTTTGAAATTGGATGTAATCATCTTTAGGGGTCAATAGCCTCCTATTTTATATCAGGTGTTATAAGTAAAACAATTATTTTTTTGTTAAATGTTACTTTTATTTCAACATTCTGTAGACTTTTTTGTGTGTTAATTTACGAAAGCAAAAAATATTTTTTCATATAAATAGTGTCTTTTTAGGAAAAAATGTACAGAAATAGCTAAAAGTTCCGGATAAATGAGTCTTATATAGTAATTTATTTTTAGCATAACAATGTTCTTTAGATTACAATAACTGGAGAAACACCTAAATAAGTATAATAATACGAATTCAAGCAATAACAGCAAATGTTTATCAAAAGCGAATCAAAAAGCAATCCGACCAATAATAACATATGAAACTTTATGAAAGGCGATACAATCGGGTGAAGTAACGAAGCCTCACACACAGAAATTGAAACTAGGTTGAAGGTAATCCCGGGCCGGGTCCATAAGTATAGCCATAATTCCTAAGGGCCACGTCTCATTATAACACTAATACAAGACTCATCCCGAAGTTACGGTGAATACATTAAAGGGTTCAATCCTTACTGATGAGACATCGGAGAGGGGGCGCCTCCCCGGGGTGGTCGCTCCGGGCACTGGCCCGGCTGAGGGGGAAATAAGGCAGGCATTATAGGAGATAGCGTTCATTTACATTGTCCAATAACTCCAAGTAGTGTCCGGCCGAATATTAGTTTATGGCATGCGGCGCTACTCTGGCCAGTACTACACAACTATACGCCGTGTACTCTACTACTCACCCCGTCTGCGCCTTCTTAATCAATTTTTAGGGTGGAATAATTTTAGCTCGGTAATTAATTCGATTTCGTTTTAATTAACGGAACGCCAATTTCGATGTTGAAAAAATTGAAGTCTCCAAAGGCTTTCTGATTACAAAACGTCCGCTGAAATTTTTAATTTGACATCTTGATCTTGAGTTTGGGTGCCTTTTTCGGGTGATGTACAGTTGTGTTGTGATTCTTTGATTTCTGTCGTTGCTTGTGTAACGGGTACCTACGAGGGTTTTACGAGGTTGTGTTTAGTCGAAATGTGAGTTGGTCAAGAATCTGGGCAATACCGCATGAGACTCGACTACGATTTAATCTACCTACTATACTTTAATCGTCAATTTCTTCTACTTTATCGGACGCTATATTTCCATTTAATTTTGAGGATATTTTTTCTTATTTAAACAGGCATATAATCTACCTTTTGTCAGTTTAATAATGAAGGTTTTGTAAAAACATCATGTTAGTTAATCTCTTATTCTACGAAGCACTTCTTTTGCAACTCAGACTTTAAGATTTTTACTTATATAAAGCATTACAAGTGCAGTAAATGAAATTCAAAACAGTTAAAATCTAAGCTCTGATTAATAAATCGTCAAAGATTTTTAAAACAAAACAGACTTATTAAATTCCGACAGCAAGTGACCATAAAGTTAATACATTGTTTCGGCTGAAGGATAATAAGACGGGCGTGTGGGAGGGAAATATACGACATGACTGGCCGCGACTGGCATGTCGACGTGGCTTCTGCAGGGCTGACGAATTTATCGTGCACGACAGGGCGCGGGTGTTGCGAATCGCTCTCTTTTTCACAGCCCTAAGAATTATAAGCATTGTCAAAGTAATACTGTTAACGATAACGTTTCAGGCCACATTTAAAACACAATAATTATGCTAATTTGCCGATAAAAATCTATCTGTTTCGCCTACTATGTTATTATTTAATTTTATTGTAATTCTATAAAAACAAGCATCGCAAAGAGTGTTATTATCATACCAGTTAGTATAAAATGTTAGTTCTAACGTATTATTGCTAAGTAAATCCCATTCCAATCCAATCGGAAGGAGTAACTTAGTATGTATAGAAGTCTTAGTCTTAGCCACATACTCGTATGTATCGCATTCAAATACTAACACACATTCAAATCAAGACACATACAAGTACACCTGCACGGTATAAAGCTAGGCTTGATTCTCATTCAGGCAAGATGCACTATCCTAATTATTGATAGATAACAGCCAGTCTTCGAGATAATATTTTTTTTTTATTATTTACTATTGACGATATTAGATAGTTCTATAGATGACAGGATCAAAAGAGGTTATTTGAATATGTTTGGCTTAAATAATGCAACATTTGAAAGAAATGGGATTTTAGAAAAAAAAGGTGAAAAAAAAGTTGACATGAGGAGCAGAGAAATTTTTTTGTCCACTAAGTAGACATAACAGTCAAACTATGGGTAGATATTATTAAAATAAGTAAATAAATTTCAAAAAGAAGGTTTTACATCCTTATAAAAATTCGTATTGTGTTCATTACTTCTGTAAATATAAATTTGCTTACTTAAAAACTTTTTATATTCGAGATTAGGCGGAGTAACTTGTACTTATTACAGTATTTTAAAGGCCTTAAAGTTAGGATTGCTTAGACACACACTAATCAAGACACACATACTCACACACAAACATACACACGTATGTACAAAGCTAGGCTTTATTCTCATTCGGGGAGATGCACCACCCTAATTATTGAGAGGCAGAGTCGGAACGTATTGTTCGAGATGGTAATATTATTACTGGCGATACTCGGATTATTCTAGCGTTGGGAGTCTGGATCTGGACGTCGGGTTAAAATTACAATGAAGATATTTGTTTGGGGATAGGCATTGTGCATTTTAATTGAGCTATACATAAATATTTAGAGGATTTAGCGATGTAGACATAGGTGTCTGAGATATTCGGAAGACTGTGTTGTATCGATTTGAGGTGGACCATGACTATGAGTTTGAAAGCGTATAGTCTAACTAGCGTTTTGCCCAAGGCTTCAGTCATAGAAGTTAATTAATGGTTCTATTTTCGAAAAGGATTCAATAAAAAACAATCATCCTCTTTCGAAATTTCTTGAAAGCCTTCCTTAGTGGTCAAACTTAATTATTAAGGGATTCTAATGCAAATATTAACAATCTTAGCCCTCTATGTGGCTCTATGGGTCAGTCACCATCCTCCAATATAAAGTCAGAATTAAATTACTGTTAAGTATATGAGGTAGCAAAATTTATATCTATATCTACATAATTATATGCTATAAGTCTTGACTTCATCGCGTATGGGCTAACATAAAATCCACTAATTACTTATAAAACAAAAGTTTTAAATGTTCAATCCACTTACAAACAAAACTTCTCACTACGTCGTACTTTTTCACACCAATAACCTTTAATAGAAATATAAACAACAACGCTTTAATAGTCACATCACAATGTAGGTAGGTTAAAGCGCACATACACTAGCAAAATGCAGTAAAATGTCTGCACTTCGTCTAGTGTCGTCTACTACTTCGTAATTCCCAGGACGTCGTCTAAGCATAAATTCATACGTGGCCGCACGCACGCATCGTACCGTCAAATAAACTGGCAGTTTAATCAAAGCCATTAGACAAGTGAGCCAAACACCACCGACCACCCTAGCGTGACCCGTGAAAGTCCACCGAAGTCCCCCTCCTTGCATATAAATAACGCTACGAAGAGACGGCGGGGGGGCTCTATTAAAATCGGTGGGAGGCTGTAGCTGATGCCTTTAACGCCTTGCTGGCTGTTGACCAACGCCAGGAGGCGGGAAGCCATGCGTTCTTAATAAAGATGGCGGAAACAACATGGCGGTTTTGGCGGGAGAAATTTGGAGGTGAAGTGTTCGCGTTAGAAACGAGTTGGCCGATCTTCAGACGATAGGCTTAGCTTGTATCGTAGCTAGAAATGGCTCCATCGATATTTTACCGGCGTAAACGGATTTTGGTGCAGTGATCTTGTTTGCTATCGGAAGATAGCCCGAGTTTTAGGTCAATCGAAATAGGCTCGACTTGAGCCTTAAGAAATCTTTTATTAATATGTTAAGTACATAGTCTATTAAATAAATAAATAAATAACGCTTCACACTCATAGCCCCACACTAGGATTCCCTGTGTCGTGGGTGCCATGGACACATACATGACATGAACATATTCTATTGAAATTAAAGTTTATCGATTTAGATTACGAATTTGTTATTTAACTGATTAAAACAAGCAGGAAATTTCATGTTTGTAAGTAAATCACATTTTTGGAAGCAAACTCCTGTCCGTCTTCTTATAGCTTCTATACCTTCTGTCTTAATGTATCTGAACATGAACTAGAAGAGTCAGGCGTGCCATTTTCCTCAGGTGTAATTAATATATCAGGCGAATTAACAAAATAATACACATAATACACATTAGATTACACGATTACAAAGCTGATCGCTGACGTGGCGTGGCTGTAGACCGCGCTCCAAGTACCGGCATTTATCAACTCTGCCGCCAAACGTTGCTGCTCAACACAACGCTATAATGCAATATAGTATGCAATTATACACATGTATAATCGAATATATTGTTGTCGTTAACATTCTGCGTTTACACTTTTACTGAATTACTTAAAGAAATGATTTAGTAAATATATGACAACATTTTTTTGAAAAAGTATTGCTTTAGGAACGTTTTGATGGCAGTTCATCATGTTCAAAAACTAGTATCAAAACAGGACAATTACACTCAACACAAGACTTTAATGTATGCAATTATACACACGTATATTTGAATAGATTGCATCCTTAAACATGCTTCGTGTACACTTTTATTAAATTCCTTAGAGGTTTTTGTGCAGTTATTTCTGATATAACTTAATATTGCACATAGTAACAATATCTTAAAATAAATAATAAAATTAAACAGGTAAATCCAAACCACTGTCCTGCTCGAGTGTTCCTAAGAGACTAGTTACGCTCCATCTTATTGTTCTATTCTTAAAAACCTTGCCGTATGTAATGTAAATCGTCCCCAAGAAAAGCTAAGCTTTCGACTAAATTTTGCGTGGACGGGAATTTATTTATAATGTAATGAAATCAGAGGCGTTACATGACTATTTCTACCATACTATCACATTACTCGGATCCGGCGCTGATCGCTGACACGGCGCGGTTGGGAGACCGCGCACCAAGTGCCGGCATTTATCAACTCTGACGCTATACATTGCCGCCCGATACGCCGTAATGAGGGAACACACTTGTATTACCTACTACATGGCGCTGTATAGTTGTCGTACGTACATGAAGATAATGAAGAAATAATGGGATTAAAAATAATCTTCATTCATTTGTGTTTGACCATAATAATTATGTACTTGCAAATTAAAAAAAAAAAATTAATGAACGTTTCACACTCAAAGTCCCACATCAAAATTCTGATGCGATACAAAGTTCCGTATTCCAAAAACAGCATTAGGTTCAGCATATTTTAATTACAAAACCCTTATTCAGGAGCCAGCATTTATCAACACTGACATCTCATACATTGCACTGACCGATACAGCGTCGTAATACTCGTAATCAGAGAACGAACGTGTGTGTACGTTTGTACTTGTAAATACAGAATACAAATATTATTTTTATTTAGTTTGAAGAAGAATTAAATAGAAAACGTATCTATATACGTGTGTAATTATGTAAAAGTAAAGTTTAATATGCGCTTGTTAAAACATTTCTTCAATGTAAAACTTACGTTTTTTATGATGTCACCATATTTCATTTAAATAAAATTATGTTGTTATGAGTTAAATTGCAATTAAGTAATAATATTGCAATTAACTTTTCAGAGGAAAGTGTTGATCTAAAGAAGCTACACGTATCTAAATGGTAGAGAAACCGCATCGTAATACGTTGAATATCTCTTAAAAGATCTAAGCGTAGATAGATATAGGCTTTATTTTATTCTATTTAGAAATTGAAACAAAGCTTTCACTAAAAAGTTACAATTTTGTACTTTAGACCTCAAACGACTCATGATAAAATTCAACCAGCTCATTATTGAAACCTTGGGAATTACCAAAAAAAACACGATAATAAAGTTTAAATTTCTATTTTGGTTATTTTCTATTCGTCTATGAACACTTTGAAGTTCATCTATTAACCCTCGGAAGTCCTCAGCTGGACATAGACCTCCCCTAATCTCGTCTCTCGTCTTCACATCCGGTCCAGAGTCCACCACTAGGCATTTATCACTTCTGCCGTTTACACTGGCCGATACAAGCCCGTAATGAGAGACCAAACCGTGTATAACTTATCCCGTTCCCCGTTAAATTATTCAGGAGAGAGTAATCTTATTACATTTACATATTAATCAACGGATTTTAATTATGTCCCCCTCCCGACGCCTTGGTAATTTGCTTTCGAAGTGCGAGTCGCAACTCGATTCAAGATGTACTTTCGTCAAAGAGGTTGTTTGTGTGTAACATAGAGTTATATGTAAACTAAATCTTTTAATGTGTGATTGTAAAATTAATGTTTTTCTCGATTATTTCGAAGAATCTTGGCAGGTAAATTTGCTTATTCATTATAATGTTTTGCTGTTTTTGTTGGTATATATCGCTCTAAAACGTCAAAAATCGTAACAAAACAAAACGTGGGCATTCAAACAGTCGTTAGCTAAGTCCAATCTCTTGATTTTAATTCAAAGTTGATCATCTGTCAGTCATGCTTAAAATGGGACATTAAAAAAGATGTACTACAAAAACGTCCATAGAGGACCCGTATTATACGGTCAAACCTAAAAATTATTCAATCAGTTCTAAGCTTAGTCCAGCTCTATGCTTTTTAGTTTTGCTGTGTTAAAATTTGGTCCGTAAGACTATTTTTGCTTAGTAAATACGTTACCTCGTTGTAGATATATCCAATCTCTTTGGCTCACGTGTAGTAATTTTCGTTAATAGTTTATTTGTGTTTGTCAGTAATTCTGTATTCAAAACTGGTTAATGTTATGTCGTTAGTTGTGCGCGACTTACTCGCTTTGTTGTTCTTACCTGAAACAATAAAACACATTATAAGTACATATATGTAAGACACATTAATATTCATGAGTTAGATTTGTATCTTGTTTGAATTTTATCGGTAACCAAGGAATTGAATTAAAGATTAGTCAATATAGTGGATGAGGCAAAATTGAAGTAATTTCTGAATTCAAATTATCTACCTAATAATGTGAATGTGTAGGATTTCAAGTCATAGGAATATTTATTTACCTCCGGAAAATATCTCACGTACACCAAAATAAGGCACGAGCAAAGCTCCTAGAGATTCCTAGTATTTCTAGAGATTTTCTTGAAAGCGGCATTTAGTTAAGTACAGTACAACGCAATATAATATAATATTTTGTTCCATCGACGTTTGCCATTCGTACAAAAGTGTTGTTTAGTTAAACGAACACACACGTTTGGTACATGAGTTTAATCAGCACACTCATTAGTTGTTTGCCGCGGACGGACGTATTAACGTCCGCGAACGGACGGCGCTGGGCGGGGCGTCGCGCCGTAAACCACCCGAGAAACATCGACGAATACCAGCAAGCCCGGAGGCTGCATTAATAACCATATTAATGTTGTGTGATGTTGTGAAAAATCGCCTGAATTTCTTTTTTTCGTCCCTTTGGAAGCGGAATTTGTTTCGTTTTATAAGTTAAAACTGCCTGAAGTGTAATGAGTCTTATTTTTTTAATAAGTAATATGAACTCTGGTTCACTTAAAGTTTGAAAAGATTAAATACATCTATCTCTGGAAAAGCCTAAAAATAAATTGAAAAAGTTCTAAACCAATAGATTATACGATTCAATCTAACTTTCGCTCAAAAAAGCAAATCTAGTAGATTATAAACGATCCTGAAAATGGCAGCTGTGGAGAAGGGCATGGGCAGTTACTACAACAAGAGCTAACTATAGTATATTATGATGTCTCATGGACTTTTTCCTTTTATACAAGAGAGTTGCTACGTTAAAAAACGAACACAATTTCGGTACAGGAGTTTAATCAGCGCTCTCATTAGTCTTTGGCCGCGGACGGACGTATTACGTCCGCGAGTCGGCCGACGCTGGGCGGGGCGTCGCGCCGTAAACCATCCGAGAAACATCGCCGGCTACCAGCAAGCCCGGAGGCTGTATTAATAACCATATTAATGTTGTGAGTAACAATCACCAGATGAGATGCTGTAAGGATTTGTTTCTCAACCCTTTCGAGTCTCTGTTTTGCTCGTGGTGTTTTTAATGGTAAGATATTTTTGAGATACCAATCCGATTTTATTTAGAACACATGCAGAAAGAAAGATTGTTGGCAGATAGACAAGGGCCCGAGAGGAAGAAAAAGAAGAACATGGATGTTGAAAAGAAAAAGAAGAACATGATGTTGAAAATAAGAACTGTCATTATTATATGGACGTGGATTACGAAATATTCATAAGTTGTATAATTTCGTTTAATTATTTCTGATTCTTCTAAAACTACATTTTGCTTACTCTCTATAACGATAGGTACTATCTTTATGTTAAAGTGAATAAAACCAATATTTATTAGATATATAATTATCATTTTATCTTCAGATACATCTGCAATAATTGCGAGCATTATTTAATTTCTTATAGTAGGAACGTAATTATAGAGATTATTAAACCTCCATTTAAAACATCAGATTAATTTAAGAAGCCACATTTACGAATGAAGGATTTACTTTTCGTTTATTGTAAGCCCTTCGTTTAAATGAGTACAGTAATTATATCTGCCCTTGTAGTCTTTTTTTTACATTGGTTAAATAATTATAGAAGGTGTAATAAATTTTTCTTATTAAATTGTGTACTCTTGACTCATGATTTTTGTTCCTAGAAATCTCTTAAATATCTATTCAACCGTACCGATTTTGATGTAACTTTTACCATTCCCTAAGTTGAACAAACAAACAAAAAAAGAACGAACACGATCCGTCAATGAGTTTCGGAGATATGCGTGGACAAACATATCTACATACATACCTACATACACCCATGAAATTTGGTATTCTTGTTGGAAGCCGTAATAGGCCAACATATGTAATATTGTGCAGTTCTGAGAATATTACATATTACAGTACGTAGCGAATTGATAACCTCCTTTTTTGAAGTCGGTAACAAAACCAAAACTCACAAGACCTCTTAAGCCCGCCCTCCCCAAAGCCAGCCTTATTACCGTTCGTATCATGCAAGGAAGATAAATGCATCTGGAAATTAATTAATAAAATTGCATTCATAAGTACGGAATCCTGATTCACATTAAAAAGACGATCTCCCTTGATTGGCTCCGGTTATTTCGTTTATAATACGGGTTTGTTTGGTTTTCTTGTTAACCGTTTATCTTTGCGATGCGTAATGAAGTAGAGTGGTGTCTTTAATTTCATATTTGTTTAATTATCTCTCGTATTGTAGCTTTAAAGGTTAGCGAGTAACTCGTTAAAGGTGCACTTTGTTTGATACGTTCATACATAAATTATCGGCAAAGTGAACGAAATGGCATCTCATTTTAACATTTATTACGTTTCTCAATGAAACCTATTATTTATCACTTTGTATTAGTAAGGACATTCGTACTTGTGCGCGCATAGCCTCGAGCGTTGAATTGTAACGTAAGTAATTTCAAAAGTTCATGAGTAAAGTAAACTGTATTTTGAGCACGACATCAGCCAATAGAAAAACTAAGAGTTCTTTGATAAATTTATTCATTGAGATGATCCCTAACCGGCTAAACTACAAACCACACCATCTATCTTCTAACATCAAAAAATATACGTACTTATAAAAATATTATTTATGTTACTTGTTAATTTTATGTTAAATTCCTTTTAGTTTTTGTAGGTAATGTGTAATTCAGAGGGCCCAGCACCGGGTGGAGTGTCGTCGATTAGGGGAGGCCCATGTCCAGCAGTGGACGCGGTGGGTCTCTTCGGACCTCAGATAGGTCCGAACCTAGTCGGGCTACCCCGTAAATACACGTGAGTTAAGCCGTTAGTTATATTCTACAATTTAATTAGGACTACGGTTTTAAGCACCAAACCATTTTGCAACTAAACTCGCACCTACATAATACTCGGCTACTTAATCGGACAAGTCATTACACTTCACCCAAAAAGAAAGAGAAAACCAAGATGGCGGAGTTAATTAAATAAAAAGTGGTACAGCGCGCGCGCACGCGATCCCTTTGCATATTGATTAGAAGTGAATTTAAAGCGCGATCCTAGCGGGGGACCGGGATGATTTTATTGCAATTCATAGGGATTCTACTCATCAGTTGAGGATTGTATTCTATGCCACGACTAGCTAGCTAACACTTTACGGCAGCATTGTAGTTTGTCCGGCGAGTTTACTACAACTATTGCCAAAAAGTGGGGTGATGGCGGTTGAAAAAACGTCTTACGAATCGAACTACTATGTAACATTATGTTGCGTTTAACCTACAATGTCTTTCCCTAACTCACTACTATAATAATACTTCTATAACTAACCGAACTTATTCTTGTTATCCGTGCCATAATCCAACAAGAATAGCTGTTATCTGGTGCCATGTTTTGCTTGACAATTGAGATGTGAAGGTACACCTTTATGGGAATTCAAAAACGTCTGAAAGCTCACCTAAACTTCAAATATCTTCACGAATTTGATGATGTGCGAAAATTGTAAAAATTAAGTTAGTTAACTTGAAATATTGCTGACATCATGTTATACTTATCATATAAAATATCACTGACTCAGTTACTAATTAACATCCATTACATTAGCTAAGGCGCCTTATACGTTTCTGATGTACGTATAGAATACAAAACTTAGTTTTGAAAAAACTTTATGCTCATGAGCTTTTTAAGGGTTTTTTTAATAAGTATACCATTTTATACCCTTTCCCTAAGGTGTAAATCCAATCGCATACTTAATAATTTCAAAGCAGATAAATTATGAAGAGTAAATCTCGGTTTATGTCTTACTCGGCAGCATAAATTAGTTTCGTAATTAAGGTTTTGGCGCGTAAGCAGTATGTGTTTAAATGCTATATATTTTTATTAACAGCTTTCCAATCTACTTGAGACGCACCGCAAATTATGACATCATAAACTGGGCTACCGGCTTCATTAAACGTCCTTATGTTATTGCGATACATTCTCTGTAAATACATTTAATCTCATTTAGTGACAGGAAACCCGTATTGACTATAATAGGCCAGGAGCTTTAAGTCACCTTCGTCTAATCGAAAATTAATTCTATTCTTAATTTGTAACGTCCATTTTTCTTTGGTCGCGACTTTGTTGTTACGATTTTATGTAAGTATAAGTTGTTACTGTTTTAGTTTTTTAATGTAGATAAATTAAGATAAAATATCTTATTAGTTGCTGCTATATTCTTGCTATTGATTTTATAACTAGTGTCATGCATGTCAGGTGTTTCGAGTTATGAAAGAGTTCAAATGTTGCGTGGTATTTTACTCGAATAACTATTACTAACGGATTATTTGGTGCTGCAGTTTAGTTCTGTGTATTTAAGTTATGTAATTTTTTTACCTTTGAATTAAACTGATTCAATAGTTAACCAGGGAAAAAAACGTGATATGTGAAAAATTATAACCAAAAAAGTTAAATAATGTTAAAAGATATGACATCCAAAGCTTGACGTCTAAATTCATCAAAGCTCTATTTTTTATAATGTAACGTATACTTTGGTCCTTCATATACTCAAGAGGTTAAACTAAAGTGGATTTATTACCAACCATATAATTACCAACTATGTACCTTTGATGTAAATTTTATTGACATAGAAGATAATTATTATTTACGAAAATAAAGAAAATTATCATGTTTCTAATATTGTCGACGAAATGGACCCTAGAACCATTTATTAAAATCACCCAGTTCCATTACAATATGCAATATCCGCTAGACAATACTTAAGGTTATAATGAACGTGTAATTAATTATTGCCATATATTTTGCAAAACAAAGTAGCACTACCTCTTGGTCTAGCAAGTACGAGCAAGTTTGCAAATTGGGTACTTGCCTCACTACAACGCTTTAAATCATAAAAATATACAATTATTATTTTTGATACAAAAACTTGCTTTCATAGACACAATAGATGGATGGTAAGATTCTTAATCGTTCATTTTAACATCCCATTTTTTTTCCATTTAGTGTCATAAATGTATATACAGATTAATCCCCTAGTCATTTTTTAATTTCCATATTTCCAAAAGGCAACAGTAGTTCGTTTCCGCTCCATTCATTACAAAAAGCAGTCCTTTATCTGATTCATTTCTTAGCATGCATAAAAACAATTCAAGATTCACTACATTATATCTTTAAAGTTTAATATTCATTTCACGTATTGATCTTCACACTGCTTTTAAATTTGCTATTAGTAATAGCTATAGTGGAAACTTTGCTGAATTTTGATAGACACGTATGAAATATCTTAATATATACCTATTGTGAAAACCAAATAAATATAAATGAAACCTTCCTTAAACACAAGCTAAACGCTAACTTCAACATCGCCGTGAATGAGACAATGTCCTTAGCGGAGGCCGCAACAATCTTACTTTAATTGCATGTAACATAAATTACGGGCGACTTATTACAATCCGCTCCCGTTCTATACGGCGCCCGGGGGCTATTCTGAGGTGCGTTCGCATCGGTGTGAAAATTTTCATTTATAAGTCGCAGATGTAATCGAATTTGTTTGTGGGATTGCGCTTAGTTGTTTTTTGTCTTTCTGATCGTGTAGGTTGGCAGACGGGAACAATCAATCGCATAAACACTATTAAAAAAGATGCACCTTTAAAATTACGTAATAAAAATAATATTAAGTTTCTGACGTCAAAGTACTATGTATGAAATCAAAGACATCAAAAATCGAAGAATGCTGATTGAGTATCTACAGTAATATCTACTTTTTATGATGAAACGGCCATAAAACTTAAGTACCTACCACGGTAAACATAGGTACGTTCACTATATATTATATACCTTTGAGATTCAATATCGATATCGATATATTATTATATAGAATACGTTTTAGGTGTTATAAGTTTGAATGCTTGATGTTTACACGTTAACTTAAAAATCTGAACCATCTTAAAAAAAATCGCATTCGTATTTGAGAATAACGATTCATCTTATCCATTGAAACAGCCCACAAAGTTATCTATCAATTAGAATCAGCCCACCTTTCTCGGCCATTTGCTTAGCGGTTATCGAGTGCTCGGACCATACCATATATCAACTCGCAGAATAGTTCCCGCAAATTATTCATACTCTCATTATCATAAAATTAACGATAATAAATCATTGGCTCCAATTACGCCCGATACGAGATCGCGGAGTAAGAACGCGGAAAAATTATAATAAGTAGCCAATTATGTGTTTACAATCGCTTTGGTTTTGATAAACTTGCCCGTACTTAGTTGATTGCGGTGTTAAGATTTTAATGCTGTAAGTTTTTTTTTATACATTTACAACGTTAATGAGCGTGCAATCCACATTTTTTTATAGTAAGTAGCTATCGATTTTTTTCTTATCCCCAGAAATACCAAAACCTTCCATTTTAAGACGAGCCCCGATCCTATAGTGTCAGTGGTCATGGGTTATAGAAGTACCCCAAATTCAATTCTGGTAATCAAAGTTTTATAATAGTTCTGATATGATCAGTGGCGATTAAGTGGAATGTGGATTTACAGTTAGCTAAAATAATTTCAAATCAAATCCCCCAGAGCTATAAAAATTATGAAACAAGAATTCCTACACCTAGCAAGTTATATCTACCTAAGTTACACAGAAACCACATTGGTATAGTTATACGTCACAATAAACTAAAAAATATAGTTTTCATCTAAGTTTGCGTCAGTAAGCGTTGATATAATTAACGTACAACCCCGGTCTCTGCAAATTTTATTCATAGTATAATTAGCATAAAATTAACCATAATAGATCATTCCATACTGGGTTTGCCCGTGGAATTATTATAAATTTATTATAATTATGCTTATCTTTAAATTCTATCAATACATTTGATTGCTTTGTAAGCTATTTCTGAGATATTGGCGTAAGTATGCACGGCTGGTGTTATGCCAAAGCTAAGCAAGTATGCAGGTAATTACTTCATACGAAATCACTATTTCGCTACGCTGTAAGCATGAACACTATCGTCAAAGTATTCGTACGGTAAACGTCAGTCATTAGTATGCCATAGGTCAGGCCATTTGACATTTTCCCATACTAATGGCCTACGTTAACTATACGAATACTTTGAAGACAGAGTTCACGCTCGGTATACTGATGATAAGTTGTTACTAAACTTCTCAATAGTAGAAGATGCATACTATGTATGCGTTAAGTTACTAAACGTTAAGTTCACTTAATTAAAGGCCTTGAGATATAACAAGATCAACTCTTAAGTTCCAAACTTTTACCATACCGTTAGGTAGGTAATTTTAACTATCTGCAGGAAATTTAAATTCATACAAAGTCATTTTTAATCTTTTTTAAGCCTTTCTTAAAAAAGTAACCATGCATTATTCTATCTTTTACTATTAATTTAATAAGCAAGATATTCTATACAACTTAATAACCTCATTTCGCTGTACACTTTTTAATTAATCACCTAATATAACAAGTAGCCAAGCTACATTAAGCTTTTTTATCCGTCAAGTCGCTGAAACCCGGGCGATAGTGGTCCGGGTAACTGTACCCGCTGTAATGATCTTATTACGCTGATTAATGAGTCGCATTTATATCGGCGCGACTGTATACTCGAAAGATAGATCTAGGGACGTCTCAAGGACGTAAAAACTTACCTTTTAAAGTAAATTTTACCGAAGATACTTTATACGAGCGAGGCATCTCTGTCATCACGTGCATCGCATCCATTTACAATTTCGGATACGATTTCTGACCTATTTGAGGTAGTCTATGGGCTGCAGTGATCAGTTATCATCAGGTGGCATACATGCCCGGACTAAGGGGTCAAGTGTAAGGTCTAAGGTCCGGACAATTTTGTCCATGGTATTTATTTCAGCATGACAGTACACTTTGAAGGTAATGTAAGAAGTAGAAGATGATACAAAACACAAAATTTTTGCAAACATTATTTTTAATATGACAAGTATTTTGAACGCAATTTTTGTTTTCTTCCAGGTATAAACTTATTTTGTTGTTTATCATATCGATCTTTACTACGCGCGTTTGATAGGCACAATAAATTTGTTAAAACGCTTCTTTCACGCTTTTATGTTCCGTGTTATATGCCGTAAAACGCGTGTATTATCATGATATTCATCTAAGAGTATCTAATAGATACTTCATTTGTAGAATATAACAGAGAATCTCAGAGTAAACATACACTTTCCTGACGTTTATTTATTCCAGAAGGACTTTATATATTAACGACAAATTTCAAGTTTATTCATGCTTATAGCTGTTCGTTGTAAGTAAGCAATCAAGAGAATTTTTAATGCATCAATAGTAAGGTTTAGCACTGTTTCCTGTCAAAAATTCTCACATTTTGTACGTTTGCTTGAATAGAATTCAAGCATCATTCATGCTTTAGCTTTTATATCTTCCCTCACCAACATCACTCCAGTCCTAGGTCTTCTGAATCACTTCAGACTTCCCGGGTCTTTTCACATTATAGATCCGTTAAAAGAGGGATTCGTCTTTTACTAAGAAATGTTTGTTACTTGAGGACCTTTTTGAACCAAAAAGAGACAGAAAATATAACTTAACTGACTAGTACTTAATTTGTATGAAATAAAATAAAATATAAATCTTTCTCACTTTACTTGTACCACAAAAAACAGAAAGGTAAGAACTGATTAACGTCAATGAATCTAATTACGCTCACTAATGAGTCCAGTTAAATTGCTCTGAGTGTACTTAAGTTTCTCGATCGTTCTAGACCATTCCAAGTTCTCTTCAACTAGTGTTGTAATACTTGTACTTCTACTTAAAGTCTTTTAGATTTATGTTTTTATAATGTACTAGCTCATGCCCGCGACTTAAAGAATGTTTATGCAAAATTTGAAGTAAATTGGACCAAGGAATCACGTTATCCCATACAAACTTTACCCCTGTTTTTCATCCCTTTGAGGGTAGAATTTGTGGACTTCACGTGCCTTTGATAATAATATGGAAAGTAACATCGTGAGGTATCCTCACATTCCGTAGAGTTTACAAAAAATGTTATCAATTTCTTTAAAGCATGTGCAATTCACCAAACAGCGTTAGAACAGCGTGGTGGACTACCTTTCTCATTGTTAGAAGAGACTCGACCCTGAAGTGGGTAACAGACGTTATTTGCTACTCTTATATCATAAAAATTTAGATCGTTATTTATCTAAACACTGCTCTATCTAGATCGTTACTTTTAACCGACTCTACGCTACGAAAACAATCTATCAAATGACCTTCTTAGAGCAAAGGATAATTATGGGAGGGAATTTATTTCAATCAGTTGAAAGTGGCTCTACTTTTATTACACTAACTAGACTCCTTACAATTTATTTATAGGATTGCTCTTCTAATAATTGTAATGATGGATACTAGTAAATTACTTAGATCTATAGAAGTAGCAATAAAAGATCTCGCAGCTATTATAAACATAGATTTATATTATTAATTTATAGTAGGTAAATGAGTAGTGATGATAGCGTAGTGACTGAGAATTTCGCCTCTAACTTGGGCCCGGGTTCGAATCCCTGGCACGGACCAATGACTTTGTAAAAAGTTATGTGCGAGTTATACAACTAAATATTACCTGCTGTAACGGAAGAAGTTCCTGTAGAGGAAACTTGCATGCCCGTGAGTTCTCCATGGTCTTCTCAAAGGGTTGTGCACCAACCCGCATTAGACCAGCGTAGCGTAGGACTAAAACCTACATCCTAGTCATTGTGAGAAGAAACCCGGTCCTGTAGTGGGTCACTAATGCGTTACAGAAATGGGCAGCAAAGGGCCTGCAGGCTCCCAGATTTGGCACAACATGGGTTGTAGCACCTACCATGCACTTACATGCACTTACCATCCATTCATAGAGACATCCAAGATCAACCATGTCATGTTATCAAGTTTGTGTGTTGCTACTCATCAGGACTAAGATGGTCGCCACAAAAAAGTATCTAGCAACTCAAGGGTTAAATAGACCTGACGAGTTTCAAATTAACGCCAACTTGCTTAATGATAATTGTTTTTCGTAAAAGTGGTTAAACCTGGCCGAGATTATTCTGCAGTGATAGCCCAGTAGTTAAAAATTCAGTACCTTTCCCGAGAGGACCGGGTACAAATTACAAAGACACTTTAAGTATTGTAAAGTCCACCGATCCACATAAAGAAAAGCCTATATTTTAGTCATGGAGAGAGGAGATCCGACCCTGAAATGGGTGACCTGGTTGGAAGGACCCTGTAGATACACGACGACAGTATTTAAACAGTAATATTAGTTGCAGCTTCTTTGATAAAAAATTTAAATAAGAATGTTTCTTTATTTTTAACGCACAGTAGCACTTAAGTACTTAATGCTCTCCTACAAAACACTAAATGATAACCCACGGATGATTATACCCCAATGATTCATAGTCGAAAGCGCTTATAATTACACAATTCTATGCTTATTACGCGCCCGTGGCTCATTTGTTACTTCATGGTACTCGGCGTAAGTGATATTATCTCCTTCCTTTAGAGATGCGACTTTTTTGGGCTCGATCCGACACTGCCGATCGACACGGATCGTAACGTCTCGATCCGTGGATCGAATACATACATTCGCTCCAATACCCAAAAGATCGATCCAAAAAATTGCGGTAATTTTTTTTAGAATGGTTTTTTCACATTTGCATACAATTGTCGACATTTGTATACCGACCTATTTGTATCATTTTTTTAAATTTTGAATAAATAAATCAACAAATAGGTATCTAAATCTAATTACTTTGGTACGTTGGATTGGCCGCTTAATAAAATCATACCTGCATTATATTATGTGAGAACCACAATGTTTGTATCGTGGATTCGATACTTGTAGTGTTGTATCGATTCGTACTCGGATCGTATGGTTTCGCTCCGATCCAAATATCGATTAGATCGTATCTTTCGAATTTCGATCTCTCGATGATTGGATCGGATCATCGCATCCCTACCTTCCTTTCGGAATGATTTCTTTGTAAGCCTCTAATTACTTGTAAGTGTGCATTTTAATTACATAGAGGGCGCAAAGGCGAGCCCCCCGGCCATGTGATGTGGGTACGACGTCGAACTCACAATAATCATATCGGAGGTGACAGTTTTATGTTTGTCATGTTTTACGAGACGATTACCTAATAATTTTGTGCGGTTTTTGCATATTTTAATCATTTATTTACTAACACATAATTACGTGTTTTGTGTAGTGCGTAGCTGTGCGAAGAGAGTGCAAAAGGCTAGAAAATCTCATTGCGTAAAAAGAAAAGCCCACCTACCATTAGTGACCCACTACAGGGTTGGGTCTCCTCTCACAGTGAGACGGATGTAGGCCTTCACCCACGGTGGCCGGTTGCGGGTTGGTGAACTTCACATACCTTTGAGAACATCTTTTGTGAAGGCATGGTTTCTCAGGCATGCAGGTTTCCTTACGATGTTTTTTTTTGTCCTTACAGCGAGTAGTATAAAATTTTGTAATGTTAAATAAAAACAACAACATCACTCTTTATTGTACACCAAAAATACAGGCACAAAAAATAGTAGGTACAACAAGAAAATTATTGATAAAACAAACGGACTTATCGCTTAACTTTTTACAAAACCGTAAACTGAAAATTTATCAATAAAAATATATCGATTACTTACTTCTTTTAACTTTCTATTTCAACTTCTATTTTGACTTCTGACTATTTACTTTCAACTCATTTATTTCGACAACTAACATTAACTCAGAATTAAAATTAACAATCAAGTTTTATCGCGATGCAAATCAGAACCACCATTAGAGTGGTGATAAATCGCAATGCGAGTCAATATAATTACGCGATAATTATTTATCTGTGGTCTCAAGTTTTCGCTAACTTCTTGTGATTAGCCGTCGCCGGTTAATAATCGTCTCGGCTATATTTATTGCTCGCTCGCTAATTATCAGGGAATTTTGATACCCGAGCTATTGGTCTGCGTTGTGAAACGCTAGCAAATATGGAATTAACATTGTAATAAATAACGTATTGAAATTGTGGCTCGAAATGTGTCTTGTTTAGAAAACTGGAGCAATCTTGTTAATCTTTCACTCGTGTATTTTTTTTATTAGATTGCGCGTTTCCAGACTTACTTCATTGTGATTTTGCTGCGATCAATAGACATCAAAATCTCTGGATATTGATTCTAAAGAAGTTCGAAGAAAACGAGCGGTGTAGTACATTTATTTTCTTCCTATATCAAGCGATACCGGGAATGGAGACTGTCTCTATAACAATCGAATAACCCAGATACCTCAAAAGACTGATTTCAGTGGTATTATGACTCATAAAAACGACTTTAGGATTTTGATATAGGTACTTACTTTCAGTGATAGCATCAATTGTGTACAATTTATACTTTTATATACCTACTTTACACAAAAAGACATGATAAATGGCAATCCGAGTGGATATCATTATACGATAGCTAATTATTTCGCGGCTAACTTCTTGTGATTAGCCGTCTCCAGTTAATAATCGTCTCGGCTATATTTATCGCTCGCTCGCTAATTATCACGGAATTTTGATACCCGAGCTATTGGTCTGCGTTGTGAAACGTTATACAGTTAGTGTGGTGCAAATATAGAATTAAGTTTACAATAAATAATTGTTTTGAAAGGTGATATTAGTAAATGGGATACTTATAAACTTGGTATTTGTTAAAAACCGACTAATATAAAATTTACCTTTAGTTTACTTATGATGCAAAATTGTTGCAAGAAAAGTCTTTTCATATAGAACAAGTAGTCTTTTACTTTACAAATACTTAGTAAGTTTTTGAGAAAGAGATTTCCAAGAAAAAATGCATTTGAATAAAACATTGAATGTTTGATAGTATGTATTTTTAGATGTAGGTACTTAGCAACCTAGGTAAATTTTATTATTTTATAATGATATTAAATGAACATTTAAAAGCAGGCTTAAACCATTCGTCAAAACTACGAACCGTTACGGAGAAAAATGTAGTAAAATAGATTATTGCGGATTTCTAAGGGTTGGCACACATTATATGAGTCACGATATCTAATCATAAGGTTTTTGTATTGTATATGAGTAGCAATTGAGTATGCAGGTCACCAGATGAGAAGTGGTCACTGCAGCCCACGTTATAAAGTGTCTCATATATTTGTAAATTTGGTAGTGTGTGTTTGATAAATACGAAAAAAACTCAACACTACGAATGGATTAAAAAGACAAAGAAACGTCTACAAAAAATTTCACAAAAAACTATATTATAAAAATCTACAAAATATATAAAACAAATATCATCGGAACGCTCTTGACAAAAATCGGCTTTCAATCAATGGCGGGCTAATGCAATCGTGATGTATGAATGAGCGCGTACAAAAAATCCTTTAAGCAAGATCAAGGGTCTCACCAGCCGGGCGGGAGTGAATTCGGCCGAATCCTCAAAAAACTCGGGCGCGTTTTTATTTTACACAGAATTTAATTTCCGCCGCTCACATGTCACGAGCCTCAAAAACTATTGCGCATCGCTCAGACGGTAATACAAAGCAATCTAAATTGGAAAATAGGCAACGCGCAGTGTGTGCTTACCAAAAACGACCATGCTGAATACGACGCGATTAAAAAAAGAAGTCTGATGCCGATCGCGCGGCGGGCGGGTGTGCACCCCCAGCGCCCCCCTTTTTCGTATTTTTTTCCTTTTTTTTGGGAGGTGGGCGAAGCATGGGTGCATGCAGCCAGCGCCTACCTTTGTTTCGTATAAACAAATTAATTTCGGCCGCTGTTTTTGATGCCTAATACGTGTGATCTCGGGAGCCAGTCGCGCGGAAGACGAGCGCTCAATCTAGCCTCGATATCGCGATTTGGGTGCAAAGAAACCGAGTGTCGCTTTGTTGCGGTTTTCTTGCGTATCGTTCTTTAAAAGACTAAAGTAAACATGAAGGGAGCGAAGAGGAATCGGGGTGACCGAGGGAGTTTGTTTTACGCTTTAGTCACCTCGGGAACTTTGATTGCACAATTGAGTGGATTGACAAAGAAAGGTAGAAAAAGAACTGAAAGGATTAATTGCGTTATTGTGTGAGTGATATGGCTAAGAAAGTGGTTCGAGGATGTGTACGGGTTGCATTTTGCCTACAAGGATATCTATAGTGATATTTCTATACACAATATATTTCTATTAGTCGGAAAAAGATTTAACTTCTATCCTTCTTACGATGTTTTTAACCAAGCAACTATAAAGATGATAAGACGACATGACAAAAAGCGGGATAATTAGCTATGAATAACTAATTAAGTTCAATATCCAATAACAGATAACCCAAATTTATGAGGACTGTCAAAGAAATTATAACACATCCTGATGATAAGAAATCTTAATCAACAGCTTTTGTACTACATGTATGTTTTCATGCTTATATGCTGCTGACATTTTAAATTGTAGATAAATATAATCCTTTTTAAATTTTCAACCCTTGCGTTATCATAGCTTCTAAGTTCTCCTAAGCTCGTCTCTAAAATCTACTCTGAAGTACCCCTACTTACTCCACGCTAAACGAATCCGAACTTCAATCGGAACATGACGTGCACTACTGATAGAATCAGGTGATAATCAGCCACTTCGGGCACACGTCGCGCAACCCCCCCCCCACTCATTAAGGGGGTTGGGCGGCAGGACAATGCATGTTTGTACTACTTTTTGCCCATTTTTTTCATTATTTCATTTCATTTCGCCCACCACCCACACGTCCGCGCTCGCGATTGTGCCTCCGCTTTTTTATAATTCGTTACCTTTTTTATCGGTCGCTCCATTTTCAGAGGATGGGCAGGCGGCTCAGACGGGCGTCATAAACGACGCGGTTCGAACGCGATGCAGTGAATAGCAGTAATAAAAACGTTAAAGTGATGGACGCACGTCTATTTATTATTCTTTAAGAGTCACTGTTCATTTTATAATCTTTAAAATGCGATGCAAAAGCCTGAAAACCAGTAGTAGTAAACCTTTCCGTGGAAATATCTCACGAAATGTGTGTCTTATCCCTAAAAACGATGCGCTAGTGAAACCGATTGCTAAACTAATGATGTTAATACGGGTGAACTCGTGAACTATTGACTGGTAAGTGACGTAGTAAGCGTGATGCCTTTAGATGTTAAGTATTTTCTTCGTCAAATGTTTTAGTGCCACTATTGAAGCCATCTTCTTTTTGCCTTCTGTTTCATCAAATATGGATCCAATTCCTCCTGTGCCCAACATTGGGATATAAAAAGCGTTGCACCAAATCCAGCCATGAGGTAGTAAGGTGGGTACACCAAGGAGTACCTTCGCACTCATTTTCCAAAAAAAGAAATCTACAAGGAATTCAATTAATTTATATAAACTAAAGTAGCTGCAAAATGATTAAAATTGTAATCTTTACCTTCAGTATATTTATATTTTTTATTGTTCTTAATAATTATAGATTAATTGCGTTCTTACAGCAAAGCTAAGCTCTCTCTGAGCTTCTACTCTTAGCTTTCTTTTTACAGAATTTATCTAAAAAAGAGGTGACAAATGTTTAGAATTAGGTGTCTTTTCTTTTAAGATGTAATCGTTTCCTTTCGTAATCGTTTTCGTAAGATGGAATCGTTTCCTTTACTTATATTTAAACATTTAACTCACCCCTCTAACGGCTAGTCTAAGCCTCCTCTGTTATCGGAATTAACTTCTTTGATCCTTTGCATCTCGCACCCAATCTTCTCTTGCCTCTCTTTTTGCCGTTTATCTTAATTAAGAGGTAACGTGTGCTTGGAGTGATGATCTGATGGACTTTATTTAGCGATACTACGTTTTATTTATTATTAGGAAATTACTCAATTTTTTTTAACTTACTTAAATTATTATTGTTTAGAGACATCAAAATATTACCTTACCTTTAAAATTCTTCTTTTATCTTATGACTACTTATCAAATTCTATATTGTCTTTCCTGTTTCTTTTTTGTATATTCATAAAAGCCAAAAACGTACAATATTACATCATCATTAGTTTTCTTTATTCTTGCTGATAACAATAAACATACTTATAGAAAATATTTTATATAAAAATAATAAGGATAAGTCTGAAATCATTCTCAGGTTTAAAAAAAATCTTCTCTCATGTAGAAAAAAGTTCTCGTTTGAATTAATTTTTCATTACTAAACTTACTATTTTGTCATATTTTCTGTAATACGCTTTAGGCATAACCTTACAAAAAATATGCATATTTTGAGCAGGAACCGCGAACATAAAACGCATTATAATTTATAAATAAAAGTAAAAATTGCAATAAACAAGGAATTAGAATCAGCCATTAAACAGGGATTCCATTAATTTTAATGTAGCGACCAACATTCAGAATGGAAAGGCATGGAGACTTCCCGCGTAGCAACAGATTTCAATCGTCCAAAAATACCTTTAGGTAAAATGTTTTAAATAAGCTCTTTAAACTAGCTGCAGAGTTATTAAAATTGTATTTTTAATGTAATTTATTCTATTTTGATTGTTTCTAATAATACTGCATTTTGTTCTTACAGTTAGAATTGCCTCTACTTTATTCTAATTAGCTCACAATCACAGATTACTTATTTAAAGGATAGTGTGTATTAAAGACATAGACTATGTATTGCAGTAAAGTCGATATTATATCTAGAAATAACTTTAATTCACACTATCGAATGTAACGTCAAACTTAAAGCTTATTTTCTTAGTCACTTTTTAGATATATTTCAATAAATTCTTATTTTTAAATAAAATAAATTATTTTAAGTTAAAGGAACAAATGCATCTCAAAATATGATAAGCAAGAAAAATACTCGAAATACCGTCCTAAAAAGCGAATGCGACGCTTATCTTTAATGTTCAATTTTTGTTCAGACATGTCTTGAACTCATTAAAACTTAAAAACATTGATCATAAAGATAATTGCGTAGCAACATTTAAAGTATGCAGCAAATTTAATTACGTATTTAAAGCTACTTGCGATCGACTTTTTGAAATGAAAGTTGTATTGACACTTCCTAATTAATGAGAAGTGTTTTAAGTAATGCCTTTATACCTGTTTCAATAAGTAACTATTTTATAAATTATCGACAGTTAATTTTGTTTTATAACGGTTCTTAAAATATGATTCGCTAATTTATTTTCTCGAGATGTTGCTTAAATAGAATTAATTACGGACGAAACGGAAAAAAGTCAGAAAATCGTAAAATTATGGAAAAGATTCGTATAAACGTAAAAATTAATAAAGACTTGCTTCCTTATAGCTACCTATAAAAATTAAAACATTGATTTCTCATAATAAAACACAAGTGTCTGTTTCGTCTCTACGCACGTCGCTGTTTGCATTTGTATAAGTGTATTGAAAAAAAATCCCGAACAAGCTATAATGTACGTGATTCCGCATTTTAATTCGTCTGTAATGTCGGTACATCTCCCTTTTTAAATGTTTATTGCCTTTTTTTCTTCGTCACATAAGCACGTCGCAATACTTATTGGTGCGAAGCCTTTGAATGAGATTTTAAAATAAGTTTTTAATCGGTTATTTAATTTTTTTGACCCGTTAGATAGGGTAGCGGACCCAGTAGTCAGCCAGACACCAGTACTCAGCCTTTTTTAACTTTAAACCTATAGAAATAACAATTCGATTTATTTTAACCAATCAAGTTGTGCTTTATAGGTTTGACGACTCCTAAGTGGTGGATTCCAAACGTACGGGTTACTGTGAGTAGTCAAAATTACGAGCAATTTTAGTCCATTCAGGTGTTGTCCGCCGACAAGCTAGCGCTAGTGGCGATCGCTATTTTTTTGTTAGTGGCAGGTGATTGCAAAATAGGTATGATAATCAATATTATTTTCATGTATTGTATATATTAAATGAATTATATGATATATTTGGAAATTAAGTACTTTATTTTAATAATATTTCATTGTAAAATTACGCATTTACTTAAATATTAGGGTGGCCGACTACAGGATTGTTATGTTTTAGCATTTTCCGGTAGTCAGCCACCCCTGGCTGACTACTGATTTTAAGCAAAACTTTTTGTTTCAAGTGTTGCTGGTATCAATTTATAGCTCTTTTTTAACCCTTTATTTTGAAGTAAACATGTCATACATTATTTTGACAAAAAACCAGTAGTCAGCCACCTAAACATTCGCGATGTTATGCTGGCCGAGCACTAGTTGTGATTGATCCAGTAGTCAGCCTCAAAATATATATGAATTTAAATAGATATTTAGTTATCATTTTAAAATTTAAACCTCGTTCTTTTTACAATTTCATTTTATTTTTACAATTTCTTCTATTTACATAGTTTCAGATTCCAATCATGACTTTATCGAGGCCGATACTACAAAATCCTGAGAAACTAGTACAAGCTATAGACCCCATAAGAAACGGTATGAAAATTAAAGAAGCCAGCAGATTTTATGATGTTCCTCGAGGTACTTTTCAAGACAAGCTGCATCTTCGGGTTCCTGGAGGTCCCAGAAAGATGGGTCCTGATTCTATCCTCTCTAAAAATGAAGAATCAGAGATTGCAAACTGGCTGATTGCATCTTGCGGATTTCCACTGAAACCTGACAATCTATTGAATATGGATCAAAACATTATGATCGAAGATGGCAGGCCTAACCCTTTCGTAAATGGAAGACCATGTAAGAAGTGACCTTTTTATGCCTCTTGGTGATATACTACATTTATTAACAATAATGTATTGGACAACGAAATTAATCTTCCTGCTTTTGAAGTTAGTGAAGCTTCTATTTTAGTATCAAGCGAAAACAAGGAAGAAAATACGATCATACGATCTCTTGGTATTGAAAATATATCTGATACTATGATTTAAAAAGAAACTCATGGGATATCACCCATCATACGTAAAAATCTTGTTATACCATCGCCAATAAAGAAGTCATATATTGTATCAAGCGTTACTTTGCGGAAATCCATTGTTATTTAAGTTGTATTTATATTTCTTTGCAACAATCCGCACACGTGGAACTTGTTTTGGTATGGACCCACCACCCTCCCTTATCTCTCTGAGTAGGTATATACCATCACAACTTATGCCAATAGTACACGACGTGTTTTGCGTGCAATTGTTGCAAAGAAATATAAATACAACTTAAATAATAAAGAAGTCTTCAACGCCTAGACACATGAATAGAATTGGAGCAATTTCTTCCTTAGAATGGAGACTGTTTAAAAAAGAAAAAAAGAAAAAAGCAATCCAAGAAAGAAAATTATAAAGGCAAAGAATTAAGAAAGAAAAAGAGAAGTTAAAAGTTACTTACTAAGAAGATGGAATAGCAGTAAAAAATAAAACTGAAACATCCCAGAAAAAAAATGATGGTTCGGACGGACGAAGAATTTAAAATTACAACTGCAAAAAAATAAATCTGAAATATAAAAATTACAATGAAAATGTGGCGATAGAAAATAAAACAAATAAATGTGATACAACAGAAAAAAACGTCTAAAATAAAGATTCTTTCAGTACAAACCAGCTTCCCAGAACAAAAGAAATATCCAACTATTAAGAAAGAAAAGTTGCAAAAGAAAATGAATAATATGTTGATCCGAAAACAATTTATTTATTTGTAAACAATTCTTTTAGAAATGTGTAAGAACTTGCTGATATTCTGAACAATAATAGGACTGATTATTAAAACTACAGATAGACAAATAAGTTATAAATAATTGAAGCATAGGTACTCTTTTTGACTGAATTTAATGTACCTGAGCAGATTAAGTTAAATATTAATTATTTATCTCCTATAATTAAGCAAAGGCCGACTATTGGTAACAGGATGGCTGACAAGTGGATTTTAGAGGCTGACTACTGGTGAAATGTGACTTATTTACTTTGAACTGATTTTTTGTTGCATTAAACAATATAATTAACTTTGATATTAATTTTATTATAAATTTTAATAAATAAGGTACCTAAAAATATATGACACCTTTAATTTATTCCTCTGCATGTTAATTTCCCGTGACAATGAACTTGAAACTTCAGTTAAAAGGCTGACTACTGGGTCCGCTACCCTAGGTAGTTTCGATTACAACAATCGAAGAACCATCTGGATCGTAGCTTGTTAATACCGAGTGTATTTCAGTGTACTAACTTTAAGCGATCACACATAAACTACTTACAAGAAAACTTATCGATCACTTTTGATCTACATTTATCGCAAAAGTAAACGCCCTTCAACCTACTAAATAACCTACATGTATTTATACAAGTAGTATGTATCAACATGTGAAATCCATTAATACGAGTTATAAACGTCCTATTCATAGTAACTTATTTAAATTATTCATTGAAAGCTAATTGAATGTCTGTTCTTTTGTCGAAGTCATAAGTAATATCTGCATATCTTTTTATCAGCTCGATATAGCTGATTGAGTACAAATACAAAGTATAGAGAGTGCAGAAGGGAATAATGTAAAAGATTTGTGGAAATAAGGCAGTCTGGTCAAATTTGAGCGCAAAATACAGATAAGGAGGAATAACGATAGCATTACAATGATATTGTAAAAAATCCCCATCGATCGCATGTGTGCAAAACATTTTATTTAAGATCAAAGTTTACACAAATTGTTCCTTTGGGATTTTTACGCAAAAAATTTTTTTCCGGAGTGTGTCGCATAGCAGCTGCTACCTCCTGACGATCACTAGGCTTCTTATGTACTTAGTTCTATTCTCTTACGCATTCTACGAGTTATTGGGCGGGAGTAAATTATTGACAAAATTTTCGCTAGGCTCAGAGATCATTAGTTACGTGTAAGTCTTTGCAATTTCATTTGTTGACGAAATCCAAAATTTTTCTCATAAATTTCATCGATACAGAATAGCCATGAAGCATATTTCATCCATCACCTCTTTTTTGTACATAATTATGTAAAAGAAATATTACGTATAAGAGACGTTAAATAATGGTTCATTTCTTTGTAGTGTTCAAACTCAGACTACAGGTACTACAAGTACCTATTCGACTTCTGTATTCTCTGATTTGTGGTGCTACATAGGGCGCTTAAACGTGTAAGTAATTTCTAGATAGGCCTTGTCGTGTTGAAGAGTCGTGATCGTCTATAGACCATTGATGTGTTATGCTTTAGAATCGATTTAAATGAGCTAAGAACGAATTTTGTTCTTGCACTGCAGTTAAACTTACTCCAAGTTAATACGATTTACTCGTAATTCTAATGAGTCAAAGTCAAAAGCTTTTATTCATTATAAGGTATCAATTTGTGCACACTAAATGAAAGTCATACATATTTTTTTTAGATTCTACAATCAATGTCAATAGGTTATTTAGTTTAAACGAAATCGATGCTCTTTTGGCAATTAGATCATGTGTATGATACACATTCAAGGTTGTCTAAGAACTCTAAGGCAAACGTGTCACTTTTAACGGAAATGATAGGAAGTAAATCGGTACCTTCATATGTGTAGGGCGTTGTCCTTAGTTGAAACAACCAATCGAACAACCAACACGACATAATTCAAACACAGGGCCCTGTATGGACCTGTCAAAGGAAAATGTACGAAACGACATTGTTACGAACAACTTTTTCATGCAACATGGCAATTAGGGCACGGGATAACAAAAACAAATAAAAATAATAACAACATTATTTTCAAATCTTTCAATTAATGACAGGTGAAACAATAGATATCAAAGCTTTGCTTTATCTTTGAAAAGATTTTGGAATCACAATACAAGGCAGCTGCCGGGTCTTTCGAATAAATCTAAGAATCAGAGAAATCTAATATCTTTTTGGAGTTGAAAAAACCTAAAGAATTCAAATGGCTTTCTATACCGAATTAGAAGGGTGGAAACACCATTCAGTAATTCTAATACGACCCTCTAAAACTAATTGTTTTAAAAAGTTTTTTCGTCCAATTTATATGCATTAAATTATGAAATACTTAATTCATAAAACATAATTAGTGATGCTTATTGTTCAGCCTGACATCTCTAATGGATATCTATTTTATGAATATTAATTATTAAATTTAAAGTTTAGAGATAGATCGTGGTACAGTCGCTTGCTGAGGATGGATGGATGAATGTTTGTTGCTCTATCCCGCCAAAACGACATAATTGGATGAAATTTGATGAACAGTAATGAACACTCAACATAAGCCCTACATGCCTGTTTGCTGCTCAATTGCTCAGCCCATTTCCTATACTACGAAAGTTTGTGTGGATGGATGAATATTTATTACTCTTTCTAAATTTATAATCTTTTTTATCATGGTTCATATAAAAAGGGGGAATTTTTATCTTGTTTTCGACCATATTCTAAAGTCGGATAAAGAAGCGTTCTAGAGTTAGTTTACAACAAAAAACTGTTCATCCGAATATGCTTCTTGCTGAAACATCGTAAACGTATGACAGAAGATGCATAGCGTCTACACCTCTTGACGTAGACCTGGTGATTTAGGGCAATCAGTCTTAGGGAATAAGGGCGATAGTTGCGTAGCAAGAGAGTACGAGTCGAATTGATTATGCCTCTTTGTCCGGTGCCTTGGTGTTCTTCGTTTAAAACAGTTAAAGGGCTTAGAATCACTTTACTAAGGCAGTTACCAAACACTTTACCTTGTATGGGAAGTTGGGAACCTATAGTTTCGGCTTCCTTATCGTATATACTTCGTTGGTTTTATACAAAGTATGAAAGAGTATATCCACTCCACCACAGTATTCTAATACCATAATATGAAGTAAAAAAATAAACGCTACACTCATAGGCCGCCACTAATTAAATTTGTCGTGGGCATCATGGACATACACAAGACAATAACACACACACCCAGACCAGAGGCAGAAATTAAAACTCTTTATTCGCTCAAAACTATGCTCCGCTGGGAATCAAACCCAGGACCCTCCGTGCAATATCGTTCGGTGGTTTACACATAGTTTTGACAACATCATGGCTAACTCTAAAGCATATATTCCTCACTCCTCACTATTTCCTTCACCGTTTAACAGCTCGTGATTTTAATATCATGAAGCATACATAACTCTCTCAGAAAGTCATTGGTGCGTGCCATTGTGATACGAACCCGTAACCCAATAGAGTTAGACGCCTAATTCTAAGCCTGGCTGTCACCGCTCAAGGGACATATCCGTGGGAAAAAGTGGGGTAATTCAAACACATCGACGACTACATGAAAACCGTAAGTAAATGCGAATTTTCTACAGAAACGCCATGCTCTATTTATCGCATGCGACACAAGACGCATGGCGTCCACACCGCGCCGCATACGACACGGCAATCTGGCAATTTGGTGCAATTAGTCTTTGGGAATAAGGGCGATAGTCGCACAGCAAGGCGAAGTCAAATTCATTGTAGGCTCTCGCCTTGGCTAAATACTGGCAAGAGATTTAGAGTGGGTTGGTCGTACATTTTTGTTTCTGAGATCACTGAATCGAGTGGCCAATCTCTGCTGAGGACAGTGGGTTCTCATGTTGAAGTGATAACCAATGGAACCAAAATTCACGAGTCGACTCTGTAAGGACAAAGACATTTTTTAATTGGGATTGAGCAACAAATGGGCATGCAGCTCATCTGATGCTAAACGTTCACTGCAGCCCACGGACACCAGCGTCAAAAATCCAATAGGAAAGACATGACATCTGACATCGCACGGGGATATGTTGCTGCTCATGATATAATGGGGAAGTATGCAACCATACCTCCCCAGCCGAAACAGAGGACATGAAGAACATGCTGCTTCACGACGGGTTGAGTGGGTGGCGGTAACGTATCTCCCCAGGCAAACTACGATCGATCTACTCCTTATAATGGTTATTTCTCTTAAAAGAGACATGGATGAGAAAAGAAGGAAATTCAAGCAAATACACCAAGACGAGGAACACTGACCTAAAACTCACTATAACCAAAACAAAAGACGATCTGGTTCATTCACACCCAAAAGGCATCTAGCACGTTTATTAGGGAATAACCGCTGGCCACGTGTCGCCTCGCTAGGGTTGGCGCAAACGGGCTGGGCTGAGGACGGGGTGATTGATCAGAGTCGTTTGTCAGTCGCGGCCGGCAGCCCTGCGCGGCTAGCAGCCTTCTGCACGTCTAATGCGCGAATTTGGTTTTAATTATACCTGCTATGCTTTGTGATTTGTAATTTTAAATGATCCACAAACAAACATATTGATGGGATGGGAAAATTATATAAAGTGGTCACATCATTCTATGGACACACGTACAGTCACAAAGAGGAATATATGCACGATTAATGTACGAATTTAGTTTCAAATATACTGTGTAAATACAGCCCCTACTCAATCCCAAATAGTTTTAATATTCAGTTGAAATGTTTAGAAAATACAAAATATTGATGTAGATACCTACCTGATTAAATAAAAATGAAAACTGAATCTTCTTGACTGAAAAATCTTGGAAAAAAATGAATCTTCACTGCTTCATTCCTGAGAAATCGAAACGCAGGTAACTCGCGAATCGCATAAAATCTCACGTATTGCAAAACGACAAATCGAAAAGCTTTAATTATCTTCCTAACTCATTAAAATCCGAGGCAGTAATAATCTCAATATTTAAGCCTCTTAAAACTTCTCGCACTCAACGAACAACGAAGGAAAATGCTCTTGCGATTGCAAAAAACTTTAAGAATCGCTAAGAAGATGAAGCGAAAATATAATTATGCCATGCCATCTGGTAAAAGTTGGAAAAACATAGGAGTTAAGTCTCTTAAAAATCTTAAACATTGGAATGATTCCATGAACGGAGAAGCAATGAGTGCTTGAGGCTGCCAAGAACTCCACATACTGATAAAGAATGCAAGATATACACTTTTGTGCTGGTTTTTATTGTACTCAAATAAGAAAGGGAATGAAGATAATGGCGCTAATAACTTCCGCATTTCGTTAAAAGATGTCGCTACCAATATCTTGAATCACGCTATCGTATTTTCCTTAAAAAATGTTATACCTACACACGAACCAAAAAGATAAATTAAGATTTATGAAAAAAGTGTCCAAAATTGAAATAAAAAAAAAACACAAAAATAATCTTAAATAGCATGCATGCATTTAATGATATTTATAGTAATTCTACATTTAAATAAATAGAACCTTACTTAAGTCTTTTGTAATTTAAATAATATGTAATAAATTTATTTTTGTATTTATAAATAAAATATCTAATGTTTTATATTATTTAAAATTCATTGTTCACTTGAATAAAATCTTGCAATAAAGTCTATAGAAAATAACGCCCTTACAAATCGCGGTGATCGCTCAAGCACCCTATAAAAACTAATAAAACCTGCAAAGCATATTCAAACTGTTGAAATTCCATTCACTCATTCATTCACTTGTAGTATCGACGAACGAAGACCGAAATAAGTGTAACTGGCCAATAGCAAGACCTCACGTTTCGAAAAAATGTCTTTTGATGGGAAATTGCGGGTAAATGGCGAGATTTATGAACAACCCACTCTTTTAGAGCTACCTTCACTCCTTTCTTTTTTATTAAAGCTCAACGGTGCACGTTTTAGTTTTGTACGCGTTCACGGGTCGTAAGTAAGGTGAAGAAGTAATAGCTCTTTTAGCTGTTAGTATAGCACGGATTTAGGATTTGTGCAGTGAATATTTTGGTTATGCTGAAAGATATTTTTGATGGATTGTTGGTGTAGCGGTTGAGTGAGCGTCTGTACCGATCTTTAGGTTCTATGATAGAACCCATTGTAAGAGATTGTAAGATAATAATAATATATTGCTTCTTTTAAAGACAATGATGGTCACCACATCCCTACTACCTCCTATTGTAATAAAATAACTTGATTGACCCTTAGAATATTATGCGAGTTGAAATATTGACAAGTGTTCAATATAATATGACAACCACTATTAAAATTTGTAGATTACAAGAAGCTACGTGTAGTTTTTAGGTATAGAGTAGTAAATTACAAAATAAATATAAATATTGTGAATAAATTTTATTACTTACCTACATCAATTTCGTAAACGGTTTTTGTATATACCTTTATGTCAGTTAAATTTTTATCGGTACCTACCTACAGTGACTTCACTTTTGGTCAACGTTCCTACAATTTTAATTCGGCCCCGCGAATTAAAATGTAATTAATGGTTAAAAATGTTCTTACGTTTGAATCTGCATTCTAAATGAGATCGTACATCTTACAACGGACGCGAATTTAAACCCGCGTAACAACCGAAAAAGTCACCTCACAACATTTTCACTATAACTTTGAAAATTTACAAGGCAATTAAAATAAAAAATGGTTCGCATCCCCTGCAGACCACCCCTTTAATTATGATTTTTTGCATTTTTTAATGATAATAAATTCACTGGGCGCCGCGTACGTGCACTTTTGTTTTTATTTGAGGAGTTGATCACCTTGACAAAATAGGACGTTTTAATTATTCCGTTTCTTTTTTGTTACAAAAACCAAAGAGGTAATATAGATAATATTAATAACAGGTATCTGTTACAGTTTGACAACTGTTTGATATAATGCTGACAGGTGCTGTTTGCACTTGTTTATAACCATTTAAATAATTGTCAACATTTTTTTTGCAACTTTATATAAGCTAGTTATGTTATCCATATAACGGGTACATTCTTCTAATCGACATTTAGTCAAGATCGTATTCAAACGTCATATCCGTGTAGTAGAATTCAAGTTATTCGTTTATCTTTTAAAATATAATTTCCTGAAAAGTTTTTGAAATCATTGATTTATTTGGATTAAGTCTAGTAAAATCTTTTGTCTAGTAAAATATTCTACATTTATTTAGATTTTTGCTTTGCTTGCTTGCAAACAGTAATACAGAATTTGAATTTTACTCAAGATAAAATAAAACAAAATATGATGGTAAAAATTAATCCATTCGCGAATGGCGGGTATATTTTTGAATAAACCCCTAATCTAATTAACGCGAACATAACACCCTCTCATTGGCAGCGTTTGAAAGGAGCGCCGATACAAATTGAACGGCAACCGTATCGGCTCGAAAAAAAGCCCCGGTTAATGAAAAACCTACACGCAGCCAATATTTGATGAGAGCCAATTTAAATGTTCGTCCACTTGTAGACATCGCATAGTTCGCTCCCGTGCAGTACAGTTGCACATACGGGGGGAGGGGGCGACGCCCGCCGATTCCCGAAAAAAAGAAAAAACGAAGAAAAATAAAAATGGCCGGCCTCCGTGCGCGCGGCAAAAATGCAGATATAATGCCAGTAATAATAATAATAATAGGCGATCGGCCGCCGGACCGCACCGCCCGCCCCCACCCAATTTTCATTCAAATGTGCTTGCGTTTTTTAAACTATTTTTTTCCCGATATTTTTTCGGGATTTCCATTAGCAATGCGACTGTCGGGATAGTCGCGGGCCGGTCGCGTTGTCTGGCTTCAATGGCTGCTTTGTTCGGGCCCTTTGTGCCTTGCGTTTCGCGAACTTGTCAATTTTATTTCGACTCTGTCAAGGCTATTGTGCCAATTTGCATTTGCGGACACAATAACACTTGTTGTGCGTTTTAGAGGCTCTTCACTTGTGGGGAAGCGAATGTTCGAGTCCCACTTTTGGGTCAAGCCTTTAACAACGTAACGCACATGATTCCGTACATATTATCCAGCCCCCTGGAGTATGGTATTATAACAATATTGTAGCTCATTTTGGTTTCCGTCATCCAAGAGGATTCACACTAACCAAGTCTCGTTGTCTTAGGGCTTGTGTTATTTCTGAAGAGTCATATTGAAGACCACTATTGACCTAATGAAGAAGACATTTATCCTCTTGAGGCTCTAAGGCATCCACTTCCAGACATCCACCACATAAAATAGTATACCTATTGATGCTTTTTGTTAGTAAGATACCCTACACTTGTAAAGTCAAATATCAAAAATAAAAGTAAAGCAATATTGCGTATATTGCTTGACTCACTACACAGTTGTTATTCAGTCATTATCTATATTATAAAACATTAGTACTTACTTAATATTAATACATTTTTGATTTTACCCGTTTACGTTTAGGAATTCAAAAATTGTCTTAAGGGAAATCCTTTACATTTGCAATTTAGGTACTCACTACACTGTTAATATCTATACTACTTATAAAACGTATAAAAATTTTTGATCGTACCTACTTGTTTGCGTTTAGGCATTCAAAAGTTGTCCTAAAGGAAAGTTTACTTGCAACATAAAATTTGCCAACACCTAATAAAACTTCCGTAATCTCGCGCTCATTGTGGTTCTTGAAGCAGCACTCTGAGCTAATTAGTCCTTCTTTAATGTCTGGAAATTATAAAACCTTAAATTTTCCACCCTTTTTCAAAGACAACAATGTAATGGGAAATGATATCCTAATACAACTATCCACCAGGTATTTGATGTGCATTTCCGGATATATCTGCCAGACACAGAATTTTTAATCACAATAGATGCTCCTAAACCAAACTGCTATTGAAAAAGTCCTGAACTCCGCTGTGATGTATAGTTTTCATCCTTTTATTAACAGCAAAGTATTATGAAAAACCAACTTCCAAATCTAAGAAGTGAGAAAAAAATAAGGCGTTTGAATGAGAGGAGGAGAAAGAGTAAAAAACAAACACAATCATGCTTCTAAACACATCATATCTCCATAGTCCGTACATAGCTTCAAGGTATAATGTAAGTATAAATGAAACGGAATTTTATATTGTATGATTAAAAGAACCGTAATTATCAGAATTCAGCAAGAATATAACCGCACCCATACTGGAAGCTAAGTTTTGTATTTATCAGCGGGCTTAACGTTTCAATGTCATGGGCAACGCGTTAGGTAATGGTTCTATAGCAGCTGGATGGCGGTAAGCGACACAGGAAACGATACGATAGACAGGATCGCTTTCCAGCCATAAGACCCATTGTTAATAAGTTGGAGTAAGTAAATGCATCAAATATTCAAAAAATAAATAAAGTAACTAAAGTCTAGCAATTATGAATACTTTTTCAGCTGTTAAGTGCATTTAGTGTCACAAAAAACAAGTAATACTCATAAAAATGAAATTTGAAAAATAATTTTAAAAAAATTGTGTCCCAACTCCCAACCCAATGATGCATGTATAGAGTTTTAACTGTGCGTGGTTGTTTTATATGATTTTAGCATGTATTGTGGTCGTATGTCGTAAATCCACGGAACCACGCCAATATGTTTACGTACGAGTATTCTATAAAACGAAATGACAGGAGATAAATCTCCAATATATTTCTATTTACTAATAATATTTATTACAACTATTTGTACTAAAACCTGTTAAATGTTTTTTGGATCATTATAGTTAACCGCTTGCTCGCTCTGGGTAGCGCGAGTCGGTTACACCCACAAGTTTCGCCCCGAACTTGGGGAATGTAGGGGAAGGCCGGGCAAAGTGAATACCCCGGGCAAAGCGAATTCTCCTCACTACTCCTAAATTATTAGTTTTTCATTCAACACGCCACCACTGTTACGTTCGGCCATCTTGGTTTAGTACGCGGCACACATCAAAGCGAGGGGCCGCGTCGCGTCCCGTCCGCGAAGTGGAGATTTGTGTTTTCGTAAATAAAAGATTGATTTTACACGGTAAGTACATTGATCAATTCTCATGTATTACAAGTTCTTGATTTTTAGGAATGTCTTAATTCGGTAGCGTGTCAAAGTAGGTTTTTATGGTATATTTAACAGAAAGTCAGAATTATTAGTTTTTGTAAGAAATGTGTTAACCTCAAAACTTACCTAGTCGGGCAAAGTGAATAGGGCAAAGTGGATATGGTATCCACTTTGCCCGCCAATTCTCACTTGTGACTTATTATTTAAAAATGTATTTTATTTGTTTCAGATGATGAATAAATATGTAAAAAAAACTAAGCAAGGGACGTGGGATGAAAATGCTATGCACACGGCTATTAATTTGTGCAAAGCTGGAGAATTAATAAAAAGCACAGATAAAAAGTATGGTTTGGCTTATGCAGCATGTAAAAACTGGCATCGCTGCTTCAAAACTGGGTCGATTCCGTTTCTGTTTTCACTGAAGATCAGGAAACAGAGTTGGTGACATATCTCAAAGATATGGATTCTGTATTTTTTGGCTTGACTCGAGATGAATTCAAAAATTTAGCGTTCATCTACGCCAAGAAAAATTATTTGAACTACCCGAATAATTGGGATATTTTATGCTTTTTTTGTGGTTAAATATATATAGAAGAAGACGCTAAACCAATTGAAAATTGGATTTAATGTGACATTTGTCAACAATGGTGTCATGGCTGTTCATGTTCATGGTAATGGTGACATGATGAAGATTTTTCTGCTTATGATGGCACTCAAAGGTATACCTGTGACAATTGCCATTCTTAATTTTCTAATTTTATGGTCAAGTAAAGTTTTTTTTTCAGTTTATCAAAGTTATTTCTCTGTTTTCAGAGATTGAATATGGGTATTCACTTTGCCCAAGTAATGTGTCCGCTTTACCCGGGGTACCGGGCAAAGCGAATACTTTCGTACTTTTTTAAATTTTAATTGTAGTTGATTATTGTTTAAATATTAATGGTAACTGATGTTTGTATTTGTAAGAGCAATAAATAAAGACTGGTTTGTGATAATTATTTTGTTTTTTTATTGTATAACTTTTCTGCTATAACCTTAAATACCTTAAGGTATCCACTTTGCCCGGCCTTCCCCTAAGCTTTTTAGCGGTTGAACTTATTTTGTAGCGCTTTCAACGAGCCAGTCGACTGCGTGTTGAATAAGCTCCTCAAACGCTTGTTTTAGTGGGAACTTTATAAGAATAACCTTATGAAGTATTCGCAGTAAATATAATAGTCATATTTTTGATATAAATAAGAATATTAAATTTTTCGTTTGATTCGTTTGACGAAGGAGTATTGATTTATTGTGTGAGCTAATTATTATTAAATGAGTGCAATGCAAAGAAGTCTGATATTGCTCTTTAAATTAAGTAACGTAATTAGATTATTTATTTATCAAATATAATAACTATTAGAGCCCATACCAAGCCAATGAAAAGTGTAGGTCTGTATAAAAATATCGTATTCATTGAAATATACTGTCTACTTTTGTATGCTATGTAGGTATGTGGGTACTTACTGTAAAGTAAACTTCTAATATCTTAAAAGATTCCTAAGACAAATGTTCCATTGACAGTATTGCTAAACAGCGACACCATAAATCGACACGTGTTTGGCGCCAAAAGTTGTGGAAATACTTAACACCAAGAGATGTATAGTAGAAATAACCAGTGGAAAATTTATGAGCGCTAAAGTGTTAAGATATTGCAACTAAAATGTATATAAAATTATTTGTATGAAACCTTTATGTTAGATTAAAAAGTCAGCAAGAAAATCGGAAAATTATAAACAAGAAAAACTAAAAATAACAAAATCGTAACACTTTGTTATTCTTAAGTACCAAAAAACATTTTACAACCGATCTAATTATTTACATTTTTTAGTCTTTTATGATTCTGAAAGACTTGGTTATTTAAAAAATATTGAAATCAACAGTCATTTTGGTTAATTTACGGGTATATTCAGTAAATAATAAATACCAACTAAGGATTAAGCTCAACTTTTATAACTTTAAGCACCAATTTCCTTCTGACTAAATGTAAGCCTTTTTTGACGGTATTTAATATCAGTAAGCAAATTTTTAATCCTTTCCATCAACCTCGCATAAACAGATGCTCTACCATCGTATCAGATCAGCACATTCGCAAATAGAGGACCGAGGTGGACGCTGTCCCGACACGAGTCCAATTCCAACTCGGCCGGGCACACGATAATTAACATAATGCACTTTTTCTCCTTTTCCCACTTCCGTTTGACACTCCATCACTCATGGAAATTCCATTTCAATGCTGCTATATCAGGGAGGGGTGCGGGTGGTCTTTGCATCCGCGCAATGGACATGGCGGTTTTGGGGAGAGGGTGGAAAAAAAGATTGTTAAAAAGGCTGCCCCCGCCGGCAGTGTGAGTGCGTGCGGGTAAAAAAGCGCTTACTAATCGATACTATAGATTCTGAGGCAAGTAGGTTGCGCCGGTACCACGTCGATTGGTCGGCCGGATCGTTTCGGATTTTTTTCGGAGTTTCTCTAACGAAGCGGCGCATGTTTAGGTTCAATCGCGAGGAGCTTTGAGCGCTTCCTTTTGCCTAACTCGACGCCAACACTTGAGTTGAGTGCGCTCATTCTCACTTTACTTTGTTCTTGTTTGCGGGTTTCTCTGTCACGTGTAAGAGAAAGATTAGGTCAGAGGTTTTGGTCTAAATTCTAATCAAGATGGAGTAATTTTGGTGTAATTTAAATAAAAGGATTTGGTAGGTATTGTAAGATGGAGTTTGGATCGGTATTGTAAGCGGTTGCTGCAGATGGCTGAACCTACGGCCTTCTCTGTCAATTCAAGGAATTGAAGAAGGCCGTAAGTAGAGCTAGGCCGGAGGTAGAGCTAGGCCGTAGGTAGAGAGGCCGTAGGTAGAGAGGCCGTAGGTAGAGCTAGGCCGTAGGTAGAGCTAGGCCTGGCTAGCGCAGAGGAAGAAAAAGAAGAACACGGACATTGAAAATAAGAACTATCATATATCAAGAAATATGTTCATGAGATTTTTTCTTTTTTCTTTCTCTAACGAAGCGACGCATGTTTAGGTTCAATCGCGAGGAGTAAGCTCGCCTTCCTTTTGCCTAACTCGACGGTCAACACTTGAACTTTAAGCGCGCTTATTCTCACTTAACTTTGTCCTTGTTTGTGCGGGTTTTACTGTCATGGAACGGTTAGATATTGAGGATTTGTGGTCAGGGATTTTTGTGACAAATTTAATGAGGTTGTTCACCCTTTTTTTAATCTTATCAGATTTACATTTTAATTTGACAGCACTCATAGCACGCATTATCATCAGATATAATTAAACAATATTGCTGTCCTTACTCTGAACTCCTTACTCCCTAAACTGATTACTAGAAACATGTATCAGAGGAAGTTTGATGTCACTTTTCCGAGGTGAAAGCAGATAGGAGGTCCTATAATCCGCATGGGGTTGAGTATATCTTCATGATCAGCAGGAGGAAAAACAATCCAAATTTTTGTTTCATCTGAATTGAATAGCGTCACAGTAAAGTCACTGCAGTACATGGAAATACACGTCAATCGATCCTCTTCCTGATTCAAATATCTAACATCTAATGTGAACAAAAGCCGTAGTCACATGCACGAAATTCATTCTCCCACGCTTTTCTCTAAGACAAGGTAAAAAAGTTAAAAATATATGGTGAAGCTAAGTTGGTTTAAGACGGCACATAATAAGTGGGTCGCTAATAAAGCGGCTCTCCGCTAAGCAAGCGCCGCGCTTCAGCGTGATGGCTCTCGACCCAACTCTGGCAACCGGCTAAACAACAATGCTTTATTATAAACCTGAAGGCTTTCAAGTAACATTATAACACACTGTATGTGTTTGTAGATTTTGACACACAAAACATTTAACACCTGTGTATTACCTTTTTTTCAATTGATTGCATATGAGGGCTGGTGACCAACCCTTATTTATTTATAGCTATATATAACATAAATAGTACAAAAAAGGACAAACAGGTATTAAAGGTTCAGTTTATATCTCCTTATTTTACCCTTGCTGTATCGATTGCAAATGATTGATTCGATTTGGTAACAACCGAATCCAGAGACTAACGTGCCCTCTCGAATACGCCGGCCACTACATTATATCACCCATACATTATGGCGGTATACTCTAGACTGCATAGATTTTATGATCTGTACGGTGGCTATAACCCTTTCTTAGCCCACCGTTGGACACGGGTCTCTCCTACAATTCCCCAGTGGAGAAACGGTTATGTTTTCAAACCGCCGATAAGGCCTTACAAGGTTTAACAACTGATATCGTATGTACAACAACTGGACCGCTAGCTTAACGTGCCCTACGATGGACAGAAGCGCCCATTTAATTCGCCACTAGCGGTCACTTATCCAGGTACAGTGTGCTGAGTGCGAGTTTTGACAAAACATTTTCGCTTGAACGTATCGAGCGCGAATACGTCGATTTCTATGGGATTGAAGCAGCGCCATCTTGTGGCTAAGATGACAAACGGAATTGGCGCTTAGCGTATAGTCGATTAACGCGACGGTGAAGTTACTCGAACAATTTTGTGCAACTCGCACTAAGCACACTGACCGCGCCCGACGCTGCTTAACTTTTTCGATCGCTTGCGACCCACTCAAGCAGCGGGGCTATCCTGTACCATAGTGTGCCAAAGTTGGACGAGATACGATGCTCACCTCATGTTTAAGGTTGATAGGCTCCTGCTGCGGCCGAGGCGGCGAGTGCCGGCCCCCCTCCGCGCCCTCCAACATATCAGCCTCGCATCCCGACTCGTCTGCAACAATCAAAAACATAAGAATACAATAAATAATAAAGTCTCCACCGAGACAAAATAGAAAATTAAAAGACGAGACAACCGAAGCGTATGTTTATTCCAACAATAAGGCATTACAATATTCTAGCTAAACTACTATAAAAAGCCGTAAAAACGCATACTTTGTTAGGGGATCACGAGAAAACTACCAAACGAATGTTATATCCTGATACATAAACGTACAACAACTATATTAGACTAAGCTCGATGTGAAAGGAGTCGCGGAGACAGCTCGTTCAAGAATAAAGTACTTAAGTTAACATAAAGAACAAAAAATGAATTTTAGGGTTATCATAGGTATCAGTAACTCAATCGCAACTTAATTTTATTTTTAATTTATAGTATTTTTTGTATTTCTAATTCAATAAAGATTAAAGATAATTAATTTCATAAATACTAAAAACCTGAGAGAATTTTTTAAAACTAAACACAACCAACCAAACATTCAAATCAAAGTAACCCTAAATCGCTATACGAAATCATCCAACGCGCTAACCCTCACAAGACAAAGTCACCCGGACAAAATAAAAAGCGTGTACCCAAACACGCCCGGCTCACACACCCCCGGATTCTTTCCACACGACGTCACGGAAGTCACCCCTCAGGTAAATAAACGGGAATTTTCCTTCCGAATTCCCGCAGTCTGGGTCTTGACCTATATCCCGACGCGAGTTGAGCGGGTCAGGACTGAGTTTTCTTTTGTTGGGTTCGCCGTCGAATGTTTTGCGGTCGACCCGACTCGAGTGTGTTGGACGTATTCTTAGCTTTTTTGTTTCTAAAGACGGGTGTGTTTGGTGCACTTACGCACAGGAGTGTTTGTATTGTCAACTTTCGTCAAAGTATTCTTAAGGTATCTAAACGTAAGTCATTGGTATGTCATATGCCGTCCGCTTCCATACTAATGGCACAGGTTTACTATTTAAATATTTTGAGACAGCGTTCGGTGTTCATGTTCGATGCACAGTTTAGAATATAGGTTTGTTTTCACACAGTAGTGTTTGTTTACGCAGTTTCGTATTGTTATCGTATCTCGCTGCCATTAGTATGGGAAATGTCAAGACAGACTGACATAAAATGACATACTAATGACTCACGGCACTGAACAGATTAGTTTATCGGATATAGTACATCTGGGTTGTAAGGCTTTATTTCTCTAAAAGATCACAATTGCAAGAGTTGTAATATGGTTACAATGCCTTTAAGCATTTCATCGGAATACCCGCACCTACGTCGTCTAAGCCCAAAGCCTTAACGCGTTACGAACGTACGAGTAAGTATACGTTGTGCAGTACGTGAATATAAATCAGCTGAGCCTTTACACAGTAGAGCTAGAAATTATTATGCTCCTTGATAATTCTAATTCTAAGGAAGACAGTGAAAATTCAACAAGTTTAAAAAAAGGACTGAATATGCGGATAACTGCGAAAAATTATCTAGACGTTCAATACTGTTATCAATACTACGAGAAATTTATCACGAAAATAAATTCTAGTTACATCACTTAATGATGATAAATACAGTTCAGATGTTTAATTACAAAGTATAGGATATAAATCATTCAGTTTCCCGCTTCGTCCAGAATTCCTTCCAGTCTCCTAAAGAGAGAGTGTGTCTCCTAAAGATAGCGTACGTAAATGTAACTCAAGGGTCCTTCGTATGCCTACGTACGTCAACTAAGCCTTTGTACCGAGCAGAGCTGGAAGTGTCTGGTGCCTGTAAATTTTCGCAGCGGCGATCTGCGGCCGGTCTTGTGCTATTAATTTGTAATGTCCCCCTCCGAGGTGCAGTGCTACACAGGAGCGAGGATAAGTCTGATGATTTATACTACGTTGAAGGCAGCGCTAGGCTAAAGTTCAGCTAAGCCTGCAGAGATTTGAGTAAAGATATACAAATGGTAAGTGTTTATTATCTGTTGTCTGCCATTTGCACGGTCGAGTCTGCTCTGACAGTGAGAATCTCTGCCTCTGCCGTAGGTGAAGTGGTCGATTACAGATTGGGTGATTTTATATGCCTTTTCAAAATATAGTTTCAGAAATGATAATCAATCAAAAGTGTATCAAATAATAATTTATGTGTTATACAGATACGTCCGGTCATGAACACTGTAAGTGTAGGCAGATCTCAACTCCTTGGTCAAAAAATTAAAGTATGAAATAAATGAAGCTTAGTTGTAACCTAATTTTCATACTTTACAAATTTTAAAAACATAATACATCAAATTTTGTGAATAAAACTAAAAAAATCCCGATTTACAATTCACAAAAAATGTTTTCTCAAGACGTAAAGACGGTTTAGCTGTTAGGTCCTGTTATTTCGTCTGAGTTACTTATTTCATCGAAACTATGGAAGATAATAAAACGCAACATTAACCGTTCACCTGTTGTACTTCAAAAAATTCGAATATCTAGACATTTTGCCGTATCAAACAATGACCACGCAGTTCACTCCTGCACAATTACGCAACGCCCGTACATCTATTAGACGCCGACGAAAACGTTGCCTAAACTCGGCTATCCCGAGATATATCGCCCGATCCGTATCCCCGCTGCGTCCTTCCCGATCTTCAATGGGGGCCCGCGTTTCCGATAGGATTAAGCCAGACTTACTGCTCGGTCAGAAACACGGGGTACGCACCCCCTCCCCACTCCACCCTGCATTAGGAGCAATCATATTCGACGGCTACGTTTTGGCATCAGTTCGCAATGCTTAGCCCCGACTGTTTGTACTACAATGATGCTTGGTGTCTTACCCCTAAGGATCGATAAGGTTTATTTTCGTTCGGCGCAGTTGATTGGAGTGCAGCCGGCCCGGTTCGTTCTTCGTGTCGTGTGGACGTTGCTTATGCAAGGAGGATCGTATAGGTCTCGTTATATCTTTGCTTTGTTAGTTAGTGTCCAATAAACCGTTCGGATTAGTGCGTTGTTTATAGCTAAATTCTAATGCTAACTGGAGTAAGGAGATAACGAGCGTAGGTTATCATAAATGTAAACTCGATTTGTAAGATTTTAAGTGTCAAAATTATGAAGAAGACGGCGCAAAGACGCTGGGTTTAGCAGTCCCAGGATCGAGTGAAGTGGCGTTAATTAGGGGAGGCCTACGTCTAGCAATGGACTTCAAAAGCAAAACGGAAGCATCTACCGTCTTCTTCGTAATTTGCCGTAAGTTTTTCGTAAGTTCTGATGGTTCCTTAAATAGGTATCCCACTTCAATGATCCTTAACTATTGTTATAGGTACCTATTACAATCGGCGCCGACGGATCAACGTGCCTTTCGAAGCATGAAAAACGGAATGTAGGTAATAGCAGCCATATCAATGTGAATCTAAGAATAATATTTACCAAGAAAAATAATCTAAGAATAAGTCAAAAATATTAAAAAAGGCAGGTTTTTGGACTACCATTACTTATTCAAAAGTAACAGACATGTACCATATGTATGAATGGGTAACAGAATTATAGTGATGGTACTTTTTGGATTGGGTGGGTGGGTAAAAAACTGTAGTTACCTATTCCTTTTGCCTCGACATGGTCGCTATCAGGTGGACTTGGTGCGCAAACTGCCATTTCAGGACCTTTGTTCCTCATCGATTATCGCTCGATACTATTCGGTTTCCTATCACTATAGTTCCTTTACTTTTGTCTTTTACTTTTAGAATATTAGATTTCGTCCCATTTATTTATGCGGTAGTTATCATGTATATAGTTTCCACTTCATCTTACCCAAGAATTGCACTGCCATGCACTAATACTTCCTCTCATTAATGGAATTACAATTATAACTGCACGGTCCATTTGGACCGCTTACAAGAATGTTGTTAGCAATTAGTTTTTTGGTTATAATTAGCTCTATTATTTTTTTTATTAACATTCCTGTGGCGGCGACGACTGTGATGCCTTTTATAGGGTCAAATACGTGTGTTCGAACTACACAGGGCAGCTGATGCTTTAAAGGATTAGTGCTATTAGTGTAACAAGTTGTAATTAGTCGTTGTAATTAACATAATGCACACATGCCCCTACCTATTTGTACGTACTGTCCGTCTGATCATAAGTCGTCTGTTCGTAGGATCGATTGAGATTTTTTTAATAAGCTCTCACATCCCCATATTTTTTTCTCTGTCTGATATTAACTCCTCACCACTTGGTTGTCTAGAGATGTTTTTTTATTGGTAAGACCGCCATATGCTTTGTTTTTTCATAATCTTAGTTAAGTGTCTTATTTTTCTCTGAAGCTGACTTATTTAGTCCACTGCTGGACACAGGCTTCTACCAATACATCTACTTCTGAGTTTGGCTCTCCTCAAGTTGCTTCCTGCCGCCCAGCGCAGATCATATCATCGAGCAAGAGGGCGTCCAAGCTACGTTTGCTGAAACGTAGTCTCCACTATAGAAGTAGTTTACATCAAACGTTCATCTGACCTACGGCAAATCTATATCTGCTGTCTGTACATACAGCCCATTTCAATTTGCTTGCTAGCTTTTACAGCTATGTCGTTCTTCATACAAATTTCAAACTGTAATTATAATACTGTCTTCGAACCGAATTCTATGCTTGAGGTCTTAAAGAATCGCCATACTAATAATATTCACCTGTGAAATTTCTAAGTACCTTTTGTTATCAAGACGCCTAGCCTACAAGGAGACATTGCTCGGTCGCTACGGAACACACACGATTAGTAGGGTGGCAAGAGCGGTCGAATGCAGGGTAGGGGGTTAGCCGTTATACGTACATCTGGTAACATAACTGTTTAGTCAGCGCCTTAAAGAGAGATGACTGATAATGTAACTGTAGTCAGAGGAAAAAGGAGGACTAAAAGTACTTCTTAGTTAATTAAGGTCGTCTATTTAATCTTAAATTTTTATTTATCTATTAATGGAAGAAATGGAAAAAAACAATTTTTCGCTTAATTTTGTGTGTGAGCAATAAATAATTTTTGATTAAAAATTTTTTTTAATGTTATTTAATGATTTATCACATCGTTGCTTGTTATAGCTCAGACGGTTTAGATGAACATTGTTCAAAAATACTCCACTTTCATAAAATTCACTTTATTCTCAACTTTTAAAGTTTTTAAAGTTCTTGACGTAAAGTGAGAGATTTTTTTAAACTTAGAAAGAGATTTTTTTTAACTTTAAACTTTCATTATAATGATATTCTCGATATTTCTGTACCTTCACTAAATTAAGAAAATATTAACTTAGCGGAGTGTTATCTGATATCAATCCACAATTTTTAATTTTACTTTCTTAATAATAATATGAATGTAGATTTTCTAGAGCATTCGTCAAGACGTGTTCGATACATTGCTGACATTGCGTCCCGAATGCATATCACAGTTATATCGGGGGTGACGTAGGAGGGTGGCAAATGTAGGGTAGGGGGTGATGTTTGATAGCCACTGTTTCGTCAAATCATATGCTGATACAAAATAGTTTTGATAAGAATGGCATTGAATTTTGTTTCCTATATTTTTAGGTTAACAGTGCTATTACTAACCCAAATAAAGAGTCGAAATTCGGAATTTTCATACAAATTTACTTTGAACATACAAATTTATGCGAGTTCTGCCTACCTAAGTTATTAATTGTTTAGTTTGGTCGCTTTTGATGTTCTTTTCACAAACGGATATTTCTAACTTCTGTTACAGTTAGGTATTAACATTTTAATACTGAACTTCACAGGCCTTTGATTGAAGTCCAGTTAAAAGATTGCGAAGTAACAATATTTTAACAAACACATTATAGATAGGTAAAGGTTTTTATATCAACTAAAAACACTACAAACAAACATTTACAAGTAATTAACACCCCAATAGTCTGGGGATTCCCCTCATAGCCAAGCGAACAGACTTCTTCTTCCTGTTGGATTACGTAGTACCCGAAGACAAATTATGAGAGATATTATGCACAACATACAAATTTATGTGTGGCAGTAACCCATTAATGACCCACTACAGGGTCTGGTCTCCTCTCACAATGAGAGGCATGCAAGTTCCCGCACGATGTTTTTCTTCACCGTAACAGCAGGTGATATTTAATTTTATAAAGCGCAGTTACCTTTCTTTACAAAGTCATTGGTGCGTGCCACTGGGATTCGAACCCGGACCTCTCGATTCGAGGTCGAATTCTAAGCCACTGGGCTATCACCGGTGTAATTGATGTGTGTATGTTAAGTACCCCCTCCAACTCGTAGTGGACATTGCTCAGATCGCAAATGAAACATCCATACAATTAAGCAGAGTTCAAGGGGTGGAGGCAGACGGGGTACGGTGGGGTGGGGGGGGGGGGCTGATAAGACAACTATTGTGCGAGGACTAAGCTTAAGACCACTTTCAGATGCAGTTTTTGAGTAATAAGAATAAATATCATGGGTAAGAGAACTATGAAAAACAGTTACCTAATAAGCTAGTATTACTATTGTGTGAGGACCTAAGCTTAAGACCACTCTGAGATGCAGTTTTTGAGTAATAAGAATAAATTTCATGGGTAAGAGAACTATGAAAAACAGTTACCTAATAAGCTAGTATTACTATTGTGTGAGGACCTAAGCTTAAGACCACTCTGAGATGCAGTTTTTGAGTAATAAGAATAAATATCATGGGTAAGAGAACTATGAAAAACAGTTACCTAATAAGCTAGTATTACTATTGTGTGAGGACCTAAGCTTAAGACCACTCTGAGATGCAGTTTTTGAGTAATAAGAATAAATTTCATGGGTAAGAGAACTATGAAAAACAGTTACCTAATAAGCTAGTATTACTATTGTGTGAGGACCTAAGCTTAAGACCACTCTGAGATGCAGTTTTTGAGTAATAAGAATAAATTTCATGGGTAAGAGAACTATGAAAAACAGTTACCTAATAAGCTAGTATTACTATTGTGTGAGGACCTAAGCTTAAGACCACTCTGAGATGCAGTTTTTGAGTAATAAGAATAAATATCATGGGTAAGAGAACTATGAAAAACAGTTACCTAATAAGCTAGTATTACTGTTGTGTGAGGACCTAAGCTTAAGACCACTCTGAGATGCAGTTTTTGAGTAATAAGAATAAATTTCATGGGTAAGAGAACTATGAAAAACAGTTACCTAATAAGCTAGTATTACTATTGTGTGAGGACCTAAGCTTAAGACCACTCTGAGATGCAGTTTTTGAGTAATAAGAATAAATTTCATGGGTAAGAGAACTATGAAAAACAGTTACCTAATAAGCTAGTATTACTATTGTGTGAGGACCTAAGCTTAAGACCACTCTGAGATGCAGTTTTTGAGTAATAAGAATAAATTTCATGGGTAAGAGAACTATGAAAAACAGTTACCTAATAAGCTAGTATTACTATTGTGTGAGGACCTAAGCTTAAGACCACTCTGAGATGCAGTTTTTGAGTAATAAGAATAAATATCATGGGTAAGAGAACTATGAAAAACAGTTACCTAACAAGCTAGTATTAAGTAGTTACCGTATATCAGTTGTAATTATGTTAGTAAGCTAGAAATACCGTGTACAAGTAGCAGGCATAAAGCAATAATTAGCTATAGGGTGAAGTGGAATATGACTATGGTTATATGATCAATTGATCATGGTTATTACATAACAATTTCAGATAATTAATGTAAATAAAAAAATAAAGTATGTTCTAGTTTCATTCATTCTTAAGTACTCGGGTTTTAGGTTATTTTTTGCTTATATAAAAGTATAATATACGTAAATGATGTATTATGTTTAAAAATTAAACGCATTTTAGTGATTCATTTTACATTTATTGTATGTTTTCATAGAATCTAGAATTATATTACAGACATTCTCTAAAAGTCCATGTGTTGACCTATTAAAGGTTAAAAGTCCTTTGAGCACCATTTGATCTATGAAACTATAAAAAGTAAAAGGATAAAGTTAGAAAAGAATAGAAATCATAAAGAGTAGAAGTCGAGAAGAAAAAGTTACATACAAGATAATTCCAGGAAGCCAAATTCGAAAAACAATATACAATATAAATTTATACAAAACAACATACAATTTTATTATGATTTATGAGACAACTCCACAATGCTTTCTCGTTACACTGAAAATGGATTTCCACTCCAGATTGTACGAGTGTGTCCGGCGTATCGTGAGCTTAAAGCAACAATAATTCTTAGAAACGTCGCCAGACCGCCCTACGCCAATACCCATCTAAAGCGAACGGGAACATAGTAGTAGCACTACATCCAACATGGATATACGAATACTTAGAACAGATTACTTTTAACAGTACTCAAAACGCCTTTGTTTAGTTTATTCTATTCGAATATCAGGCTTTAACGAATGCTTCTCTACAAAAGTAAGCGGACAAATTGCTTCTAAAACAACAAAAGCCGACCGGAAAAATTCACAATCGCACCGAATCATTAATCTCAGAAACAAATGGAAATCGGCCGACATCTGCTATACTGGCTCGAAAAAAATGGCCGCCATAGTCGACAGTTGTCACGTTATTCTCGACGGGATTAATTAGAAATGCGATTAAAAGCAAACAAAACAGGAATGGTGAACTTAAATTAATGAAAAATTACCACCCTCCGTGAACACTCGTCAACTCTTTTTTTACGGGGTCGCTCCCGCGCATTAAGCGGCTTTAATTTGAATTCGAAATTAGAATTACGCGCGCTTTATAATTATTGTTTTTTTGTTCCAACGACTCTTGATATCTAATTCACGGGTTCATTATTCCTCGGGCTTTGTTTATTTCGCATTAAATTACCTATTCCTTCTAATAATTTCTAATGCTAAGTCACCGGCCTTAGGAAATAAGTGGACATAAAAATTTAAGGCCGACAACCTCAGGCTTTTTAATAGTTTTTAAATCCACTCTTGAAATATCAAATAATTCTCATCATAATAGAGAAATTGAAAGTTCATTTTCAGGAATTTAAATTTTAATACATCATTATATTTTCTCAAAGACTTAAAATATGAAGAAACCTTGTAAAGCTAACCTATCGAAGTATACAAAAAAAGAAAAATAGCGCGTGCGCTACGCACATTATTCGCGCGCAATTTAATTTCAAAACAATGGTGATTGAAAATGATGTGAACGGGAACGCAGAAGGGAATCGGTAAGTATATACATGTATACATCAATACAAAAAGAAATAAATTCTACAAGGTTCAAGTTAATAGTGAAATTTCAATGATTTAGGTACGATCTGTAAAGAAGATTAGACGAATAAAAATATATTCACACTTTCAAAGGCTGAATACACCAAGAAACAAAGTACCTACAGCAAGAGTACAATAAAAAAAACAAAAATCATAATGGCGCGTGCGTGGTTTTCCCGCACAATTTAATTTCGGAACAATGGCGTTTGAAAATAATAAGTGATCGGGACACCGCGGAAGGGCAATGATGAGTGCCTTTGTGAGGAGAGGCGACAAGGGCCCTCTACGTACGCGCCTCGAGAAATATACGTCGACTTTATGGGTTTTTTTTACTTTACCTTTTATTCCATTTAGCCGATAATAATGTCTCGTGCTTTGGATGTATGGTTTTTTATCTTTGCTATTGTTTTTTGAACCATGCTACCAGGTGGTAGGTTAACTTTACTGGTAAACATTTTTGCAACATTATTTTCTCCAAAAAGATTAATGAAAAGAAAATTTATCTTTGAATTTTGCTTAGGTACCTACTATATTGAAAGCAAACTTTAATTTTAATCATATAACAATATATTTTAAATACCTAATGAACTTGAAAGGCAGACCAAAAACTTATTATTTATAAACGGCTTAAAATTGTGAATTGTGAAATTGTTAAGATACTTTTTATACCTATCTCTTTTTATGAAATTCTATAAGTAGGTAACGCGACCTTTCATTCAGTTGTTCATATTCCAAAAAAGATGAAATTCCTTCCATCCTTTGTCATAATACGCTTATGACTGTAATAATTCGCGTAGGCTTAAGTTCTTTGAACTGATGTATTAATAGAGGGTAATATAACAAAACTTTACAGCCGAAGATCACAAGGGGACGTAATTATTATGGTCAAGGAAACGCTTTTGGCGTGTAGAATTTGTTCTAATGTGTCATTTAATGACGTTAAGGCATAATGGAATTACCTTCTTTATTACGCGTTGTTGGACTAATTTATGTCATTCGCGAAATGAACGTATGGTTCTGTTTTAGCCTCTAAGTGACTTTATGAGCACAAATTAGTATTCTGTCCGATTGTTATATAGCTTTTATGCCTTTAAGTTTGCTTTTACGGTTTAAATAAATAGGTTCTTATTTACTGGAAATAAGAAGCTATTTATTTAATGCCGTTATGAACTAAAGTTCTTCTAGAGTTACGAATATATGCTAGAGCTAAAATCGGTCTTTATAGTATGATATATCTTGTTATGTGTGAATTCCATTGGTTCTACGTGCTTACATAAATTACTTGCCCACCTCTATGCCACGTCGCGTGACAACTATATTCATATATCATTACACTCATTACTTCTAAAAGGTCATCCGTTCAGAAACGCGGCTCGCAAGAATAGCCGGCGCATAAGAACGAAGGGAAAACCAAACTGCAATACGCGCGCCTAAATACGAACGGGATCGCAATCAAAAACAGCGCATTCGATACCCGAACAATCCTAACATTCAAAAACCGAGTCGACTAGTAAGCAGAAATTAACCTCCCATTTACGAATATCGGTCAATTAACGGCCGAGTGAGATAACAATTGAAAACGGTTTCCCTTTCACCGAGGCCGGGTTTAACGCGAGCTAAATATAATAATAGATCAACAGATACATCAATGGTTGTCCACTCTGTTTTCGTACGGCCACTTTCAATTTTCCCAGCGAGCGTACCGTGCGTCGTGTTTTCCCGCTATCAGACTTGTTGCACCGGCTGCGAACAGCTAATGAGGTAATTCCTCAATGCGTGTTTATTTTATAGTATTAAAGTAGACAATGAACATGGAGGACAAAGCACTGTCCGAGGTTGTAAGTGAACGAATGGTAAAACCGGAGTCGCAGAATCGTATTAAAATACCGAGGTATTTCGGATTCGATTCGGATATTACTGAAATTTCTCATAAAATGCAATTGCCTGTGTATCTTTTACATATTTTTTAAAAATAAAGCAGGTATCATCCCCAGTTGTTGTGTCGTTAGAGCCCGACCACCGTAAGCGCGGCTTTCCCATGGTGTGCGGTGTGCGGGAGGCGAACGAAACTGACCAATAAGCCAGTCCCAGATTATAATATTACATAATTATTATAGTTAGATAGTTAAATTCCACGCGGACGAAGTCGCAGGCATAGCTAGTATATTTTATTCAAATTAGGAACTGATCGTCACCAACTCTTGATGAGACACGTGTGCCGATCCCGCGTGCCACTGACCACGCGTTTGCAACTTACGAACACGGATTTTAATAAATGATACGCTAAAAGCCCAGCTTTGAATTGTTGGCGTTTACAACGGAACGTTTGTGTGTTAAACCAATTGTCGGTTTTAATGTTTCACGTAACAAGAACGGGCCGGAAGTTCAATCGATTTAAATTTCGAAGTGGCCAACGATTTCGCGCTTCTTTATTCATAATATGTATGAAAACTTTTTGGGGATTGTTTTTCCGGTCACCGAAACTTTTTACGGTAAAAGCGTTTCAACGTTTTTAGGTTTTAACGGAATTGTTTTCTTTATTTTTTGTTTGTAGGTGCCTGTTACATAATTATAATAGTTAGATAGTTAAATTCCACGCGGACGAAGTCGCAGGCATAGCTAGTATATTTTATTCAAATTAGGAACTGATCGTCACCAACTCTTGATGAGACACGTGTGCCGATCCCGCGTGCCACTGACCACGCGTTTGCAACTTACGAACACGGATTTTAATAAATGATACGCTAAAAGCCCAGCTTTGAATTGTTGGCGTTTACAACGGAACGTTTGTGTGTTAAACCAATTGTCGGTTTTAATGTTTCACGTAACAAGAACGGGCCGGAAGTTCAATCGATTTAAATTTCGAAGTGGCCAACGATTTCGCGCTTCTTTATTCATAATATGTATGAAAACTTTTTGGGGATTGTTTTTCCGGTCACCGAAACTTTTTACGGTAAAAGCGTTTCAACGTTTTTAGGTTTTAACGGAATTGTTTTCTTTATTTTTTGTTTGTAGGTGCCTGTATTATTATTTATCCCCGAATGTCATAAGATTATCGATTTATTTCCAGTAACAAAAATGTAAAAATTTCTCAATAATTATACTTACATAATTAAGTTTGAAAATAAAAACTTGTAAGATATCTATCCATTCAAATATTTATTCATTCATATCTACTCTCTACGATTCAACAATTTCTTTGTCACCGATCAAAGTAATTACAATAACAATAAACTAATTAATGTTTCTTTAGGCTCGACGCAGTGCGTTCGTGCTGCCGACTACGATTGGTAAGATTTAACGATTTATTTCACTATAACCCCACATCTGTACTATACGGCACAATGCAGTACAATCATAAAAATTGCTCATCCATGAACTCTTTAATAATAATATACATAAATTACAAAAAAACAATCTTAAAATAATTGCTATAAAGTTCAAATTACATCGCGTCGAAACGATTCATTAGTGATTTGAATAAAGGGTTGGCAAATCCAAGTTGTATTGTTAATAGTCACGCGTCAACTTAGTATAATAAATATTAAATATAATTATGTGTTATTACTGTTCGTATAGAAAAGCGTCCGGTTTGAATGTAATAAGCTATTTATTATACTCAAGTTTCTTAGAGCAGCTTAATGTTAATGAAAGGAGAGGAATGCGCCACATTCATCAAGGCCACAGATTAAAGCAAGAGACCATAGACAACGTAATAATGTGTTTAATGTATACAGCCTATGCGTAATGTTTATAAAATAAAATTTTATCTTTACTCAATGGTAAAATATTTCAGAATTATAAAAATAAATTAAGGACTTTAAATAATGAACTTACTGACTTTATCCACCAGTGACATTAACGTTCAAATCTTTTAAATATCAAGAGATGTTTGAATGATTTAATCTTATCTTTGTAACAAAGAGGGTAGTATTTGTAAACTACAAATACAAATACTACCCTCTTTGTTTCAGTCTACTTAGATGAAGTTGATATTCGTAATCATAAGTGTCATTGCCATACTTATGAAAAATAATCAAATACGAAGAGCTAATTATAAAAAGGTTGTAAAGTTCGTGTAAAACAAAGAATATAAAGAAGCCCGAGCAATTAATAGGCGACAGAACAATAAAAAGACTATTTCATAATACGATTACATTTTCCATAAAAAGGCGCGAACGGCAGACATCTTGTTATTTCGATTCTAATTATGTTTAATGTCCCTGTTATTTTTTGAGTTTTAATGCTCGCTATAAAAAGATAATCACAAATATAATTGAAACGAAATAATAAAGGGAGTAAGAAAAGGGGGTGGCGGGGTGGCGATTAATGACAACGGGGAGGGGGGTCGGGATAGTCGGTATTACGACCTAAATAATCAACATAATTACACTTTTTACCCGTTTCCCCCTTTTAGCCTCTAAGTGCTAGTGAAAAGATTGTCTATTCAAATCGGTTTTTAAAAGCATCGGTTAATGTGCACTGGTTTTGATTCAGAACTTGGCTCGCTTTTCCACGAATCGTAGGAAGGTAGTCTACTGTTTGATAAGTCGTGATTTGTTGTAGGTTTTCTAGTTCATGTTGCGTCTGAAATTTTGAAAACTGTTTCGGTGTCGGGTAACTAGAAACCAAAGTTTACGTAACCAGAAAACCAGAAGCCACCGTTTTACGAACAACAAGTAGGAAAGGAGAAAGAGAGAGAATTCAGTAATCCGTAGATGAGTAATATCTAATAGTAACTGACACAATTCTCAAAGGTATATAATGAGGTAACAATGAGCTGAATGGTTCTTAAATGCCAATAGCCTCTAACAATAGGACAACAGACCCCTCCCGATCAAGGGGACTGGTGTCATGAAGAAAACAGCAGCAAACCGCTGAATGACAAGCTTTATATAGAACAAAGTTGCATCGATTACTTAAAGTCCACTATTGGGATTCAGCCAGGCACTGCAGGCCACCCTATATCGTATATTGTAAAGTAAATCACAGCTACCTGAAACAAATTTGAAGCAGAAGTCCTATCTAAGGTCAAGACGATTCATAAATAAGATGGTGAAAAGTAGGTATCTGGACCAAACCTCCCCAATCAAAATAAAAAGACACGAAAACACTGCGCTTACGACAAATATGAGGACGGCGGTAGGTGCCACGTTCTACCTAATCGTATTTTGATTTACGAAGCTTAAGTTGCAATATTATAAATAACAAGTTTCGTATCCAAAACGAGAAGCGGAGAGGCTGCCTCCCGAAGAATCGGTATATAATTAAGGATAATGAGACGCCATTCAGATGTCCGTCTGGGTCCTTCGGGCTTCGGAGTGGCGAAACTTGGATATGACGAATAATTTAGAGAACTTAAGAGTAAGCGAAATGAATATTGTCAGTAACCCATTAATGACCCACTACAGGGTCGGGTCTCCTCTCACAATGAGAAGGATGTAGGCCTTAGTCCACCACGCTGGCCTAGTGCGGGTTGGTGGACTTCACATGCCTTTGAGAACATTTTTTTTCTGAACTCTCAGGCATGCAGGTTTCCTCACGATGTTTTCCTTCACCGTAACAGCAGGTGATATTTAATTTTTATAAAGCGCACATGATGAATGAATATTATTTCATTTGAAGTTATCGACGGTGGATTGGCAATATGTAATAAAACTTTTTGCATGTTTCGTTTTTTCGTACGTCAATTTGTTAGCTATTGCTATTCGAATTTATTTTATTAATTAAATAAATATTGAATTTTGTCATTATCCGTCTATTGGTCATTAATACAAAATATGCAATAAAACAAACATACAAAAAATGAGTTTTTAGATATTGCCAATTCACCATCATTATTAATTTAAGCATACAGACAGTTGTTTTTAAAGAAAAATCGAATGATTCGTAAATGAAAGTAAAAATTTAAAAAGAATCAAATCGTTCATGGTCAGCTGATCAATGTTAATTAAATATGTATTGAAAATTGTCTGTTCGTTACTTTTATAATACTTAGTTTCGATACGTGGTATAAGTAGCTTATAGTACACGCAGCGGTGCGAGGGTGCTAACCGCTATCATTGGGTTACTTCAAACACGAAAATCGTATATAGCACTAGCTAGTGACATAAACAAATCCAAATGATGAGTGTTAAAAGTACAACTTTACTCACGGAAAAACTTGACATAACTGCGAAGGTAAGAAGTACTTTGCTTTAAAGAATGTTTTTTATTCGGTATACATTAACAACAATTTAAAATTTATTCAAACATTGAGCTCACTAGACTAGCAGGTACTAGCGTAGCTAGGAGATAGCGTATCCAACGAATTTTCTTTCGTGACTCCATGTTGCCCCGACTGACTAAGACAGAGGTCTCTAAATGAATGGGTTTAATTCAGTTAAATTTTGTATTAAGGGTCTATAGCTATAATTAATAACTTCAGTCATAAGTTCTACTTTTATTAAGGCTTCGAGATAGTTCGCTGGAAATTGAATAAGGAGTCCTTTCACAAGGATAAACCTCGTAAATGTTCATTTTAAGAACATTAGCGAGCCTAACAGCGATATTAGGTACTATAAGGCGGTGTTAATTGCGTTTATTATACATTAAGCTCTAAAATTTTGGATCTGTTTATGTTTTGCAAACTTGGTGTTGACTTAAGAGTGTGTTTAATGAGAATACTTATTAAAGTGTAGACATTATAGGGTGAATGTTCGTATTTTAAGTCATTTGGAATCTTATCTATTGTTTTTTTATGCTGTTATCGTGGGCGTTGGAACATTGTGGAGGGTTCTAGGCATGCAGGACACACCCAGACCAGAAACAGAAATTTAAATTCATCATTCAAATTTTTGCTCCACCGAAAATCGAACACAGGACACTTCGCCAGGTCTGAACAACTGTGCAACATTAATTACCTATCATGTCATTAAAATGTTTTTTACAATGTTTTCCTTTATCTTTATCATGTCATAGACAAATTGTTGCGCCCCGCTGGGATCCGAACCCGCTTCGCTTTACTTACAAAACGTTTAAAATAGAACACAATTTTCATACCCATAGATTCAAGAGCGACTATGACCTCTCCCTTTATAAGAAAAAACGAAACAAAACGCAAGCGACGCCAAGTCCTAATTAAAATGATTAACTTAATGGTTTTAGTCATTAGCGATTTTAATTTTAAATCGGCTATTTTTTCGTCCGTTGAAAATTACAACTCGGGCACAATTTTACGATTGGCACCGCGATTTTAAGGTTTTACGAGCTATATAATAACGCGTTCGTTCCTATTGTTTTGTTTGGACGTTGTAGTGTCGAATTCTCGGGTAAACTAGTGGCGACACCTGACGTGTGGAGTAACTACTGGGGTTACTTGGCTATTACTTGCGTTTTATTTAAGTGCTGCCAGTTTTTGTAGGAACGTTTTATAGCGCAATCGTTTATTTTTACGTGAAGTTGGAAAGGGTTAAGTATGAAATGTTTGAAGAAAGTTTTTATACGTCGTATACGTACGAAAAAGTAACATGGATATGGCGAAGTCCGCTCGTAAAGGTATCTCCGCTCTCTCCACAATCGACCTTTTACAACTTCTTATTTTTCAGTCAAGGAAGAAACCAAATGTGAGACGAGTGTGAGTCTGTCTCCATGGAACATTAATCCAGATCTCCACCGAAGAAATTTGCCAACTTTAGTATTGTCTACATGTGTTGGTGACAAAACATTCTATAATTACCTACCTTGAATAGCTAAGTCTCCAGCGAAAAAAAATTACCAACTTGTATGTTGTCAACACGAAATGGTGACAAAAGTTTCTTTAATTACCTTGTGTAACTGGGTCTCCACCGAAGAAAAATTGACAACTTTTATGCTACCAACATATTATGTTGGAAACACAGAAGTTTCAAGCAACATTTTCAGTGGTAATACACGTTTATGGTCCTGTGTGAGTTCCAATAATCCTGTCTACACGTGTGTTGAATATGGCTATTATAAAAAAAAACAAAATCCTTGGTCACGTATTTTTTCCTGTTCCTAATTAGGGTGTTTACAACACGATAACGCTAGGTTAATAACATAATTAATAGCACATTACAGGCCTCCGATAATGATATAAAATGTATTATTAAATACCTAATTTAAGACCGCCGTTCTGTTGCCGGTGATAATTATTTTATAATACGAGTAATTAGGCAACTCGTTCTTTAGTACTGTTACCGGGTATGTTGTCTGGACTGCTTTGTAGAGCTTGGGAATGCAAACCTTTTTATTTGATTAGGTAGGTTCCAACATAAAAATTGAAGATTGCTTTAATAGACGTACCCATTACAAATTTTTTGGTTTAGCATCTAGATACAATTTTAAAATGCTCTAACAAGCTATAGAAAAATAACATTAAAATTTGAAAAAATAATCAGACTGTTGTCATAATATCGGCACTATACTTAAGACATAGAAATAGGAAGTTTATCTGGGCTGGAGAGGGTACCGTAGATTCTGTTAAACTGAGCTCATCGTAGCTTATTCTATTACTATCATCGCGACTATGACAGTGACGTGGTATTGCCGTTTTATTCTTTTTTCTTCCTTTTTCTTTTCTTTCACTTAAATAAAAGTATTCTTATTGTAAATTAAGAATTCAGACTCTTGAGCACACTCTTTCCTTGGTTACGTTTCTTCAAAAGGTCTCTTCAAATTCAGAGTAAAGTAGAAGTAGGTAGTTCACTGGATGAACGCATTGAAATAAACAATCTTTTTAGTACTGTATTCCTAGTAGGTATTTTATAATAATCTGTAAGAACAGATTACCTACAGAAGAATACCTTCTGGAAAATTCGTACTAAACTGTTTTGGACACGAAGAAAATTCTGCTTTATGAGACGAGGCTAAGAGGACGGATGTAAAGTACCTCTTCGGGTGACCTACAATGGTTCTACCTTATAAATTGTATAAAAATGAATATAAAGAAGTTTTTTGCACACACAACCTTAGTAGTAAGAAATCATGCACAGCCAATGACGCATTCGTAATTAAGACTGTGGAAAATCACAAGTTAATATATCAACGGCCTTGCGGTCTCTAATTAGAGTAGATTATGATTTTAAATAATTTCTACATTGTTACAATTGATTGGGTGTTCCGTTAAATAAAACAATACAATCGTAGGCCAGTTAAAGTAGGTACGTGAATAACCAAAATTTCTTTTATTACGTTCGACCGTTACCTATTAGATACCTATATAGATCTATTTTTGAAGTTTATTTTTTAGCTTTATAAGTTTATCCTTGCATGTAGTTTTTTAAGTCAGCCACACGCACATCCCTACGTCCGGTACTGGGCTCTTTGAATCCAATGGTTTCTCGCTGTCGTCTTCAGGTCGTCAGTCCACCTGGTCGGAGGCGTGTGGTCCTCAATTTCTAAAAACAGTTCACATCAAAAACACGCACTTATCAAAGGTCAACAGAAGGATGTGAATACTTGTAGCCATTGCTTGAACCCCCAAATTGATAGCTTCAATTCGATGTAGAGTTCTCTTCCGGGTAGTTTAGCTAATTGGGACTCTGATTTAAAAGGTAAACATAATTGACCACATGGGGGCCTATTAGGCCGACAAGAGCGGCGAAATTAATGTCAAACAGTTGTATTATGGGCCTCTTAATAGTTAAACTAAACAAGATATTCACTGGATGGATAACAGGATGTAATCTTGCCGGAGTAAGTATGGCTAGGTTGCGTTAGTAACCAAACTACATCTATGATGGGGTATAGTGGTATGGGATGGGAATAGATAGGAATTTGGTTTTTGCTACAACCGCATCATCTTAAACATTTAAATAAAACTATTTAACGTACAGATAAAAACATTTTCGAAGTTGTTATAACATTTGTAAAATGTATTTTAAAATAATGTACATATTTACCTACTACGGCTTTCTACCTTTGTTTCTTAATTCCATAATGTCTATGTGTTCTCGTAAGTAGTTAGTAGGCGCAGGGTCACCCAGATGGTGATATTTTTAGAAAAAATAATCCAAAATTATGTGTACATTTTTAATGGTAAGCAGTTTTTTTTTTTCAATAAAAAATACAACGTTTGCTTAATACTATTATTTATCCTAAGTAATTTCGATTAGCCTTCGTTGGCCCGTTTTTCTTCATTTCAGCGTTCAAATGCATTTCATACATGTACCTATAGAATTTGTTTAAGGATTTATTCTAAGCCTATCATTATTTTCTAATTCTAATTTCAACCTAATTCTAAGGTTATGAAATACCTATCAATAAAACACTGCTTATTTTATATAATTATGTTTATGCTTATCTACGGGTGGGTACAATCTTTAATTGTATTAGGGTACTAGGGTATTAATTAAGGTACTATTGTAAAAATATTATTCTACAGTATAAAGGTAAACAACTTTTTGCAGAATTTTTCAGTCGCGCATTAACATGTAGGCAAAAGGCAAAGTTCATTTGTCATTTCAACACCAAGTTGAGCCCGGTGGCCCTTTCCACCCCCTCGGCAACTACTCATGTGTTAACTCGCATGCCGTAAAACATGACTTGTGAATGAACTGTGGCTAATGTAACATCGGAGTCGGAATGGTGTGAACATAGCAACAGGATACGGAATAAACAGGCTAGTAGATAAATACTAAAAATATAAAATTATGATTAAAATGTGTCCATGACACCTAAATTATTTATATTATTTTAATTATTTACTGAAACAGATTTTGTCAGAATTATGTGTTGATTTTTGATTTAGAAATTATTGCACGTCCAGACTTCCGTCCCAGACTTCCAGTATCTCTACATCAGAATATAGACTACATCTCTATCTCTACATTAGAATATATAGACTACATCTCTATCTCTACATCAGACTTTCAACATAATTAACACTTAAATACGTACAATTACTCAACACAAAAGCAAAACCAAAAAATGAGAATGTCTGTAAACGTATCTAATTTCCCCTGAAGGTTTAAAAGTCTTGCGAATAAACAGGCGAAAATCCGCCTAAAAATTAAGATAATTATGCACGCTAAATCGATCCCATACATCAACGCCAGATAATGCTGTTTCCATCTAAAGGAAGGCCTCTTAAGTTCCAAACAGAAAGGTGATTCGCCAGCAATCGTTTCCAAGACTAATAACAGTCTTGAAATGAAGGGTTGTAAGCCACTCGAATTTTAATGAAATATTTGATTTATGCCCACCACGAACATCAGGTAGCTTATTATAAGAATATATCATTAAACATTACGTATATAATTAAAGATCCGCTTAGCCCGAAGCTACCCCAATTTGAGAGGCGCTCCGCATTATAATTTTAATAAAATTGCCCGCCGACCGATAAAAATACGAATTAACAAAACAAAATAAAACTAAAATTATAACACATCTGATTGATGTATTATTTGGTAATTTATTAGCTGTAATTACATCGTGTAATAATGGTGGATAATGCGAGTGTGAGAGAGCGATTTATTAGTATTTATTATGGCATGAATTATTGTATAATTACTGGGATGGAGCTTCCAAACTAAACAGAACGGTTGTTTTAGGGTTGAATTTATGGCCGGTTCCAGGAGAATCTAATCGCGCTTGTTTGCGATGTAATATGGGCGCCTCGATCGACGAACCTAACGAAATTATCGTATCTCAAGGTGCTCTAAGCGGCTAAAGGGTTAACTCCTTAGTTTGGATGATTCAATAGACGCTAAATGAATCAATGCATGCCGGCGGCAGCCGGTAGATTTATTCAATTATTTATTTATCACAATTATTATGGAAAGTCGGACAAGTTTTTGTATGGAATTTGAAACGGACACTTACTAATCGACTTATTGGTTCTTTTATTATACCTATTTGGGATATTTTGTAAACTTTATTAAATCTATACTCCAAAACAATACATTTTGTCCTCGTAGGAAGGCCTTTTTTCAGTCTGGCCTTTTCTTTTGACATATGGAATATATTTATTACAGATGGATGAAATAGTAAAAATTTACTGGTTTGGATTAGTAGAGTAGATGCGTTTATTAAAATGTGATAGATAAGTAGATAAATCTAATCAGTATCGAATCAATAATAAAACACAAACTGTTTCGCTGAAAACCCCATTAAGACAAGATGTTGTTTTAAAGTACTTTACCACTCAGTAGAGACGTTCATCAGAACTGGATAACAGAACTAACGCTAGATGATTCCTTTAAAATCTTTAAATAGACTTCTCAGTCAATAGTTATGTGTACTTTTTTAAATAGATCCCTTCACTGAGCCCTTAATGACCATGTGCAACGAATCGACATCGAATAAACATAACACATCCGAGATGTTTCGTTATTGAGATGTTTATTGTTACGATGTTTGCTGTTACGATGTGTTGTGCAAACAAATTTAATAGTTTTTACGGTCGGTTTACTCGTCGTTCGGACCGTAAAAGAAGATTATGTTCATGATAAAATATTTCACAGACTGCTTGAGTTGTTTTCGTTCATTATTTATGTATCGTCCAATCAGTCCGTTCTACACACGTGTACTTTCGCTGCGTTAAATGCACACCGTTTCAATATTTCCGAGCGTTGTTGACGGATCAATTTGGTTAATAAGAGTTTAAATACCAAAACAGTGTGTGCGATATGGATCCTTAAAACGATTTCAATTATGATATAAATGCGTTTTGGGTATACAATTCTGCATCGCTGATCTTGTTGATTTCAAGTGTGAATGTATAGATCGTATTCGTTTTGTAACCCATTAATGACTTCTGCGGGGTCGGGTCTCCTCTCAATGAGAAGGATATAGGCCTTAGTCCACCACGCTGGCTTAATGTGGGTTGGCCATATGTATTTACATCAAGTGTGGGTTTCTTTAAAACTCGTTGAGATTTGGAAGTTGTAATTGTTTACGAGGATTTTATGAAAGATTCAACATATTGAGACGCCATTCTGTTTAATACAACCTGCCACCTTTAGAACAAGCAATCTAATCAAAGTCATCAAAAGGCGATGTAGATACGATGCGCCCACAATATTGCTGATCAATGGTGCTATGTAGCTATATTATGTGTATTACTTGGTATTATAGCAGTAGTAAATGTGCCACCTGATATCTATTGTATTACAAACATAGTTATCCAAATGACTGAAAATTGGATGCTTTGCTACCTACTTCTAAATTAAAATCTTGGTTCTTATGCAATTTATTTTTCAACCAATAGAATTGGCCAAGGATTTATATTAGGCAGAATATTTCACAGTTTTAATTTATATACGTAATATAATATAGCAGCATAGCAGTTTGAAATTTGGCACAATTAATGTTTATATGGAGAAGAATGCACGAATTCTAATATATTTTTAAATAAAACGCATGAGATATACCTACTTACATGAAAATGCCACCCACACTACCATTAATTTGAATAGCTTTGAAATGCATCACGCACACATAGACATCCGATCCGTTACGTGACTAATTCAAATTTCAATAAATTATAGCCAAATTTCGACTACTTGGTGATCTCTAGTAACAGTTAAAAAGGTGTTCTTCTAAAGGTTTTTGAACTAATTAACGTATATAGTAAGAGCATCAAAATTATAATATAAGTAACTACCTAAGTATAAGTGAAGCACAAATGGTAAAGCCAACCATGCAATTCTCACTTCAATACCGCGCAAATTTTATAAACCGGGATCCAACGAAGCGAAATAAGAAGAAATAGGGGCAAATAAGATAAAATACAAGCCGTGCTTACCGGAGCCACTCGCAAATAGGAAGTCCCTGTGGAGGGATGACGTCTTCAGGTAAGGGTAAAACAGCTTGCCGCCTGCCACTGCCCGGGCCTCACTGTGGAGGAAATTCAATTGATTGAAACTCAATTTTGCGGTGGAAAAAGTTCAATTAATTTATATTCAATTAATTTATAAACTATTTTTGCGGCGGTCACAGATTAGTTTTAGGATGTCTAACAGAAAATTAGTTTCCTATTTCGTACTTTACATAATATTATTATCCACAATTTATTTCAGAAATCGTTACAATTCATATTCATCACAGGAAAGTTTAAATTAAAATTTTATTTTCAGTTCAGTATTTATTAGTTACAAAGCTGTTCAATAATGAATTTTATTATTATCGTATCCTATTCGAAGTAGGTACTTATTTCATTTTTTGTAAATTAATTATGGATAATTATGTTCATATCGAAGAATGTAAATTTATTATTGCTATAATTTAAAAATATATTTAATAGATTAATAAAATCTTTTAACGAATGATTCACGCCAACATAGGTGAATGGATGAACCAATTCAAATTAATTGTCGTATAAGATAAAATTTTATTTTAAAATTACTTGCAGTACTTTTGAACTGTTCCTAAACGCAATGAAGTTTCCGCAATAAAGCTGCGTTTGGTGTAAAATTAGTATTAGGAAGTAGTAGAGTAGTTAGATTTGAACACCATCGATCAAGCAGGACTTGATGCCCTTGTTTATTTGGCAAACCACTGCAACAGGTGATACGTTACACTAAGTATCTCGAAATTTAATAGGACAATCTTTTTTCAGCCTCAAATATTGTGATATAGCGGTACATAGAAAGAAAATGTTTCATAATTTTCTTATTAAAAAAGAAAGAATCAGTCCAATAATATTTGGTTCGGTGACTTTTCTAAATCATTTGCTTTCATTTGATACTGCAGCACTTCTCTTCTCTTACTCTCTTTGGTGCGATAGTTCACAACTGCATATGGGTTCTCCCAAGAAACCTGTTTAAACAGGAATTGACAACAATCTTCTCTATTTATCCCTACATCATGTCACTAATCAAATCATAAGGATTTGATGTAAAGCGGTCGACGTTCGTTTAAAAATGTCTTCTTTCCTGAACAAACACCAAGGGCTGGTTCCAGGTTATTCTTCAACTAAATCAATATCTTAAACATAAGAAAATTCCTAAGGAACTAAAAATAAATCACAAAACGTTCTAGAATCAAATCAAACCGTCCCCACTGAAGTAACACTGCCACCTGATTATCTAATTCAAATCGAATCAGTTACTTCCTTATTACGCAAGGTGAATGCTACTATGCAAAATGGATCGCGAAAGCCATAGCCGATACGACCAAGGATTCTGTGTACGTGTACCTACACGGATCTTGGTCCCTTTACGATGTGCTTGCAATAAATTTTCTCAAGGCAAATATTTTTGTCGTTAGAAACAATTAGAAACAATTTAAATTAGTTTGATTTTATTTTGCTGTTATCGTACTTATGTAATGTTCGTACACCTAGGATTCTAGGTACACGGATCTCAGTCCTTTTACGATGCATACAATAATATACCTATAAGTAGGTATGTCTCAAGGTAAAGAAAGATTACGGTGGTTAATAAGTTTGAATGATTGTAAATAATTACTTACCTAAATGTATTATTTTATGAAACAATTTAAATTTGTTTGATTTTGTTTTGCTGTTGTCGCACATAATTTTCGTAGTACGTAGATACTCCTAGGATTTTGTATCACATGGAACTCGGTTTTTTACGATGTGCATGCGAAATTTTGTCTCAAGGTAAATAAAGAATATAGTATATACATTACATAGAGTTTTTTTAAAGAATGAATTGAATTATTACCAAGAACATTTGCTTTAAGTCATATAGTAATTTAATTAGAAGATCAGTAATTATTTATGATAATTTATATACAGTCTTTAAAATTGATGAATAAAACTGTAACGAATGGTATCAAAGGGATGTTCTATGAGGGCATTGATGGTGTCCGCACCCTCGGAGCTACTTGAGCTTGAGTGCTTGCTTCTTTGCCTTTATAATAAAAGACGGGCTTGAGGTATTATGAAGAAAATTTGCTTTGAGAACTAGGATTAGAAAATACGCTTTTAAATCTAGTAGGTAAATACTAGGAGCAGAGTAGTAAATCACAATTTGGTCGTTCAATAGTTTTTGTTCCGTCTGTTGTATTTATTGCGGTCCGTCAAATCCGCCGTAGTCACATAGTTAGAACTATTTATATGAAGAGCGTTTAGTATAAGAAATTATGTTCTTTAGTTAGCACCTATCGACGCGATTTTAATCCGCCTTAGACAGATAGCCAGATTAGACAACATTTCTTTTTATTTTTTAAACATAAATAGGTTAAGGTTTAGATTATTTTTATTTAATTTTTTACTATACTTACAAATAAAAATCATATTAAAGGTACTTAATTTATATTATATGTAATTTATATTATAATAAACCAATTAAAATATTCATTGTAAGTTCTTCTATCTAATCTGTAATTATTACAGAAGAATAAAATCACTAATTTACTAATTAAAGCGTACCAATCACAATCCCCTTTGCATTCCAACTTATTAAAACGAATGGCATCATAACAGCCAAACCCTAACCCCGGATCCGCATTAAAAAGTAGCCGTAACCCATCGCGGTGACGTTTCATTCCGTTCCCGCCAAAAACATCCCGCGTTCCACAGCAGATAGTCGCTGGCATCACTGGCATGTCGCGTCTTCCCAATTCGCAGTTCGTTTAGAAGGACTCCTGAGGCGTCCTTGCGGGGGGAGGGAGCGCGGGGCTGCGCGATTTTTCACCCAAGACCACGTGTTGCCCACGTGCGTGAAACGAAACTTTTCGCAAAAGTTTTTCGCGTGGCTGTCTGCGCCGCGTTCTTTGCTCAAACAAGTTTTGACATTAGTTCGTGTGTCCGATTTTAAAACTATTAATGTCAAACGTGATGGATTGCGATTTTTGCAACCGTTTGAAAATAGAAAGTTTGTTTTATGCATGTTTTTAGATTTAATCAATGTGGAGATTGCGGATTAATTGTTTTATTTATGTTTTGTGGTAATGGATTTTTTTAAGAAACTTTGAATAAGTTATTTTATTATTTCCATGTTTCCATGAGCATTGCTTTCATGCTAGCTTGAATTTCCGGTAGGTATTCTACCTAAAAGGTGCGAAAATAGTTACAATTTCGCAGGAAAGTTAATTTTTAAGTAAAGATAATTTTCATTAATTCGAATTTTAAGATTCACAATTTTATTATAAATGTTAGCAACTTGTAACTTTTTTATTACAGTCCGTCGATCCCATGCACTCTCATGGGGTCACAATAAAATTTGAACTCATTAGAGCAACGGTGAGATAGCCGTGTTGCGGGCCGTTCGGAAACATTAGTAACTTATGGATATTAAAAATTAAAAACATCGATTAGTTCCATATTTCGGCGTGATCATTATATTGATTGATATGAGCCGTGTCTAACACTCATAAAATTCATCGATTACCGACATCGGATTTCACCTATGCACGATTCCCTTGTTATTACCATAATAGTAATAAAGCTTAACTTTCCCAACAATACACATCTAGACAGAACCGTTTTGCAATCAACATATCAACTAAAGCGTATCTAGAAAATTCTTAATTGAACTAATGAGAAGTAATTACAATTTTTATTGCGGCCATAATGATTACGATGCCTTAAAATAATAAAAGCAATTAGACATTGATGGGCGTAGCGGAGCGGGTTACATTCATCTCTTTCGCTCTTCAGGTTGATATATGGGAGTGAGTGGTGAATGAGAGTCTGATTAGATGTAATTGTTCGAACGGTTATAAAACTTGATGTCAGAGAGGGTATTCAGTTTGTCGTAAAATAGCGAGATGTTTTCCACTTGTAACGTCTTAATGTAAAAATAAAAAGGTGGAAGAGCTTATTACGGGTGCGACGTAGATTACATTTTTTAAGGATAGCCTTAGAGGTATAATTAAGACAAAGCGCGGCCACAATTAAAATGACTGATTCAGAGCAATGGAGTTGAGATATGACTCACGATCAGGGCTACCAGATTACATGGTATTTGAGGACCAGGAAATAAGTCATTTGTTTAGATTTCAATTTGATTAGAATACATATGCTACAATTATTGTTTTAGATTTGGAATTGTTGCCAGTGCCAATGAATGACATCTACCGTCTGTAAATTTTTAACATAAGAACAAGTGAAATATTGCAATGTAAGCAGTTTTATATTGGGTCTTATTTTACTTCACAGTCTATGATTTTATTTACATTGGCAAAAAAAACTTACACGTGGTAACCCTAGCCATGAAACATTAATTAAGAGGGATTTCAAAGAATTTAAACGAATAATGATGCGATGAGATGAAAATAGAACTGCTCTATTTGACAATAATTTCTGAGTTTAAACAGATTGTTTCGACCTCAAAAGTTGTAGAGCTTGTTAAACAATATTTTGAATAATATTGCAACTTCAATATGTCAAGAAATGTAGAGATAAAAACAAACAAACTTATTAACAACTTCGATAAAACCATTATTAGTTAGTTGTTTTAATTTTCTTAACTGGATATAAATGATTGATTATAAAAACGCATTTATGCATGTTAGGTTTTTGTTGAATCTGATTGAGCCATCTATATCTTTTTAGGTTGGACTTTTAATTAATAGAGGGAAACAAAAAATATTCTTATAAATAGAAATAGGTAGTTATAATAAAGTAAATGTACGTTTTCTATAGTGTGATATGATTACAATATCAGTAATGGTGTTAATCTAATTAAAAATTTATTCACATCAATCTATGTTTCGAAAAAAATATTCATCTTATAAGAATTATAATTTAGCTACCTATGATGACCAAAAAATAATATCCAATAGGCCACGTGGATACTTGAAAATAATACATAGGATAGGTAATACTTTTTAATCCAATAATCAGAAATATGGATAAAGTTCATTGATAAAGTAAAATATAAAAAACACGAGTTTAGTTTCTTAAGTTATCAATCAAGAAGTTATATATGTAGCAAAAAATTCTAGTATGATGGGTATTAATGAAAAATTTTAAGGAAAACATTTTTTAAATTATTTATCGTATGCCTTATAGTAAGTAAATATGAACGAAAATCATGTTATCAAAACTCGGAAAACATGAAAAAAAATTTAATACATTACTAGGTATTACCCAAAAAATAATTGTACAAAATTTTGAAAATCCATACGATAAACTCGAATGATTTGACTTTGATCGTTTTGATTTGACAGTAGGTACCGCGACCATGTGTGCAAGTTTTCTCGGTCCGCGTGTCACGCGTCACTTAACAGAAGGGGTGCACGTGTAGGGTCCAACTTTCAGCTGATGCCCCTCTTTTATGCGCTGTCAATAATTCAGTGCAATCTGACATTCATAACAGACTATACTTGAATGAGACACTGAGATAGAGTTTTGTCATTTTTGTAGAGTTATGAAGTAGTTTTGTAATGTTTTATGTAGCATATTAAAATACATTTTTAGTGAAGATTATTTGTTTGACTTTGGTACAATAAAAAGAAATAAATTTGAAATAAATATATTTAGGTAGGTATTCCAAATTTCTTTCTTGTTAAAAAATTACACATACGTAAAACGTATTTTTAATCTTACGATATAGGAAAAGTTTTAATTTAGTTTTTTTGCATGCTGTAACTTTTACTAAATAAATCAAATTTTCTTTAGAAATTGGATTACTTCAATGTAAGAAGTTATTGAAAATTTTCAGAAATTTTCCATTTTCATTTTCGTTTTCTTTTGAAATGGTGTGTGAAAAATTAAATGTATGAAGGAAAATTTGTTTCCTCCGAAGAATGGCCGTACAGATTGAGAATTTATTGCTTTTAACGGGCGTGCAATAAAAAGTTCATACGGGAAATGTAAACGAATAAAAAAAATACCTACAGAAAAACCGAACACATGACGTATAACCAATCAGCTGTTCGTCGGCCGTACGCCCCGCCCATAAGCAACTTTTACTCTATCACAACAAAAATAAAAACTTTTCTCTCACATACAAATACACATTTAAAAACGCTTTTCGACGTCCCATTTTATTTTAATCAGAAAATCACAGACTGGTAGGTAACGAGAAATCAAATCAAATTCGCCCCATTTGTAATGCTAATATTTTTTCATAAATGTAGAGTCTGGAAGTTCGGAAAGAGTGGGCTCACGTGCGTGAGTTTTCAAAAATTTTAAAAACTTTTATTTATCAAGTTTATTAATTTTTTATTTTCGAAATTTTATAATGTAATCATCAGTTTCTCTCATCACAATTTAATCAAGTTGATATTCTTTAGTTTTTAACAGTTGCTGCCACATACATTAAGTTGTATCGACGTTAATTACCACTTACCTCATAGGAATTTATAGCTACATTACAAAAGTAAATGAACGTGTTACTTACAATACTCCAGCAGATAAGTAGTTGTTTGGAGGTGTTTATATTTGTTTTCGTAGCAATGACGATCTTAATTAGCCGGCGTTCGCTGATTCATCACTTTATAGCGTCTCAACGGCCACTCCAAGCCGGTAATTAGCACTTATTCGTCTTTTCGGCAACTTTTCATCAAAACGGAACGTCACTCGAAAGATCCAACTGATATCCGAACGCACTAAAAAGTTTCAATTTGGCTGTCAAAAGACGCGCGAAAGGTTTTTTTTGAAGTGTCAACGCGCAGCGAACGCACGTGCGGCCGTCCACGTCAGTGCTCTGACGTTCACTAGCCGCGGACCGGCGTAAGTCGAAGAGAAGAAGGCAGCGGTCTCGAACAACCCGCCTTTCGTTCGTCTCGCTCTCGCGTGGCTATGCCCGCTCGAACCATTTTTACGGTTTAACCGACTCAATTCAATTCAACTCAACTCAATTGTCGTGGCGCGAATGCCTTCGTGCCGGACGCTAGAGTGAGACGTATAGCTATGGTCTCCCTTCAGACGCCGCGAATTAAATTCGCAAAAGAAACGGCCTGCGAAGACGCGTCGCGGAAGTCGAATTCAAGCGTTTCGAAGGCGAATGTTGACCCGCAATGCGTTTCGGTCAAGAATCTGCGTCCGGAAAAGCGGAATACGGCCTTAATCTTAGTATAAGACGAAGCGCTGGGCTCCGTTGTGTTCGTTTCGCTCGCGCCACTATCGTCCGGTGGGGCGCGGCGGCGCGCGAGAAAGAGAAATCCGAGCGTCGATAGGCGGTACCGGTTCTGTCGGCTCACGCTTCTGGGTGTGTAAAGTTTTAGGCCGAAACATGTAAAAATGCATCTTGAAAAAAAGTTATGTATTAAAAAAAGAAGCTTAGTGCGCGGTGGGGGGACATTAACGCCAGCGGGAGGTGGCGTGGACGGTTTTTTTCGCATGCTATATTTTTGGGGGTGCTCGCGTAACTGGACAATGCATTATCGAGCCGAACCGACGATTCCGACGCATCACCTTAGTGGGCCATTTCCACTCCAAAACTACTCGGTTTGAACTACAGATCGTGTTCTATGCTATCTTGCGTCAAACAGATTTATGTCAATGGAACTCTACGAATGTAGAGTTATTTATATGTGTGGGTTTGACAAAAAAAAAATTAAAATTACGCATCATACTTTTTCTGATTGACGAATTATTTCAAACTTTTCAAAAGAACTTTCACGTCAATTTTTGTGGTAAAATCGACCACTTCTTAATATATTAAGATAATAGACATAGTACTTAGAGTTCATATTAAGTAAAATATTAAAAAAAATAAAGCCTGATACCTAATCTGAAAAAAGCTTTTCGTTTCGAACTTGGCAGCAGATATTAAATTATTCTATTGTAGAGTTCCTTCCACTATGAATGGAGAAACTAAATTAAAAAAATGATTTTTTTTGTAAAAAAATTATATAGGTAGGTAAATTAAAAAATACTTATTTTGCAAATTGAAAAATGGAATGTCAGTAACCCATTAATGACCCACTACAGGGTCGGGTCTCCTCTCACAATGAGAAGGATGTAGGCCTTAGTCCACCATGCTGGCCTAGTGCGGGTTGGTGGACTTCACATGCCTTTGAGAACTTTTTTTTTCTGAACTCTCAGGCATGCAGGTTTCCTCACGATGTTTTCCTTCACCGTAACAGCAGGTGATATTTAATTTTTATAAAGCGCACATAACTTTTTCACAAATCATTGGTGCGTGCCACTGGGATTCGAACCCGGACCCCTCGATTCGAGGTCGAATTTTAAGCCACTGGGCTATCACCGCTACATAGAATAATTTTATCAAATTAGTGTATTGTCATCGGTCCTCGATAAATCTACTTACCTACAAAGTTTGAACGAAATCTGGCAGTTGATAGTGGGTCAAAATCGCGCCCAAAGGTGTCAGTTACAAACAAACATACAGGTGAAGCTAATATACCTATTAAGCGTGTAAAAAGGCTTCGCGACAAAAACCTCAACTTTTGAGATAAATTTCGAAAATACATATTTTAAATTCAATAAATTTTAAAAATCAAGAAAATACTTTTATTTTTTTGCTCTATCAGTACTTAAAATGATTTTGGTATTTTATTTTTGTTTCGAATAGAAATGTATCTATACATAAAAATTAAAATTCCTGAAAATTAAAAAGTACACGCATCAACAAATCATACGAACAAAAAGCGTCCTCTGTGCATGTTAAACAGATTTTTGAATTATGTAGAGCTCACTCTTCCTTTGTATGGAATATTTTACTTTGGGTATCGAATCCAAAATATTATGTTAAATAAATATGTAGGTAAATACTTACAGTTAAATACTTACATAGGTAAATACTTACAGTTACCTAAAAAGTTAATTAAGTTTCATAACTATTAAATAATGTAATTGTACATACAAGTACATACCAAAGTTACAATAAATTTCAAAATTTACACTAAAATGTTTCGTCTTTATTCTCGTCGTTGTTTTTGATAAAAAAAACACAAAAGAAGTCTTAAAACTAATTATACTTATTCATAAAATTTTAATAATAGGTAGATAAGTACTTGTTATTTGAAAAATTATGTGTGTCTTGACCAACATTTGTGAGAAACAAAGTTAAAAAACTCAAAATGCCTTTAAACTTTTCACTTTCTTGATGTGACACGAATAATTTCGCACCAAATGTGATATTTTGGAGCACGTGGATTTTGGAGAACTTCTGTGAAAAGAAAGAAAACCTTGTTTAAAACTTAATAGAAATTTCTTCAAAATTAGTATGTCTGTTTATTCTTTTGCTGCCTGTTGCCGAGATTTGCTGCTTAGGCATTATTCTATTACCTACTCCTTTTTGTGATTACACCACAAAAATATTTATCAAATTTTGCTAAGTTTACAATAGACAATCCAAATATAGAGTAATTGCCTATGTAAGATTTAAGTAAGCTCAAAAATATAAGATAAAAATACAACCTCAGGTTCGTATCAATGTCTCTATATATGTTAAGAATTGCACTTAAATTTGAAAACTTGAAAAAAAAAATTAATTTGAAGCAAATGTAGCCTATAGGTATAGCAATAAGACCTTTGAAGATACTTATGAACTTAATTGAAAACTACGAAGCATGAAAATTTTAATTTTACACAGCTTTCTTCTGGTACTACTATAATTATTTCACAGAAGGAAATCGCCGCATTTCAGGACCTCCCGCCTTTAATCATGGCCTGGCATGGCATAACACATTCATCACTTTGTCAATATTCGTTGGTGCTTTAGAAATGCTGCCTATAATATTTATCATAAGTGGTGATAGCCCAGTGCGTGAGAATTCGCACTGCTTTACAACCTATAAATCCTTTTCCTTCCTTTAAAAGATGTACACCTTTTTATAAAGAGGTCTCCATAACATTAAAGAAAGCAATTTAACATACTGGCGATTCGTCTAGTAAGCAAATGTGACCACCACGCTAGCCTATTGTGGGTTGGTGGACTTCACATGCTTCGACAACTGAACTGTCAGAGTAATCTTTAATAAAATTCTCTTTGTATATTAGATATTTAATAAAATATGATATACTGGTCGCATTGTTTACAGGGATTCCCCTTACGTCAGTTTAGTTCCTAGGTACAGGGACAGAAATAGAAGTGACCCAGAGCAATTATTAGGCCTCAAGATAGAAATAGACATGACCCAGACGCCTTACAGTTAGTTACCTTCGCGACGAAAATAGACTATCGGGAAGACGAAGTTACGTGTTTCCATCGATAACTACTCCTCAGCTATGCGAGGTATCTTTACAAGTCCAAGCAAATATTTAGACCGCCCACCTTTTTGGAGAATACTTACCATACCTATGCGAAATCACCTTGAGCGAAACAATCATCAAACAACACGGAATCTTTGGAGAACCAACAAGTACAGGTGATCAAGATTGAAATTAATTGTCAAGACGTAAATCTTCTACATACATTTATATGACGTAGGCATCATTCCGTACATTTCCTCGGCAGCATCATCAAACTAAATTCATCAGAATACACCAAGGGATACACATGACGAATGCTCAGTTGTTCTTTTACCTATCGGTCAATCTTTGGTCATAGATGATTCGGGATGCGCGTTACTGAAAGGATTCAAGTGGGTTGAGCAGCTTGCCCAGAGGTGGGATCAGTAGGCTGTCTAAAACATTTCTATGCTTATAGAAGAACTGTTCTTAACTGCCTTGAACTGAAGTACTGTTTAGTTCTGTTAAGGACGCCAAGCTTCTTAGAGGCCAGTTAGAGTTAGGCCAAATTGAGCCTATTTTCCAGGCTACAAAACTAAACATCGTTTGCAATATCAATTCTTAAGATCTGTTCTCAAATTCCTGCAGTGTGTACACAAATAGATACATCTAAATTCAAAAATATCTCAAAACCTGTCCGATATCGCAAGCAGACTCGTTGTTACTTCTGAAAACTAAGATAGACAACTTTGACTTATTTCACTTCGGAAACTAAACTCCATGGGTTTGCTTGCTTAATAACTATTTTGTGGGCTAAACACACCATATATTTCAGGGTAAACGTATGAGTTCCTATCCGTACTGAGAGCCCGACAATTTCTTTCTAAAGCGAAACAGAATCGCGACTGTTGTTACAAACTTGCACCCATTACTTGCAACAACAACTCCTCCATCTATCTAGGCCAGACCGGGACTATCCCGGGGGGTATTAAAAGTGGAAAAAAGTCTAACTAAGTATTTCACTGCTAGAAATCACTGCGTGTTCCAGGCTTCGATTTTTCCGTTTCTGTATGCACGAGTTGATTTTCAGTTGTCACAAAAAGCGCAAGACCGATTTGACAACCTTTTTTTGGTCGGAGCGGAAACACAAAAGAAAAAGCGGGGATTTCATGGATTTGTTTTTTATCTGTGCGAAATTTTCGAGCGTAACAAGATTGGTGAAATTGCCGCCCAAACGACAAAACCTGTGAGCCGTTCAAAATAACCGCAATTTCGAAAATTTATATTTTAAACAGAACGTTTTAAACGTTAGAAAATATGTCGGTTAGAAAATACCGTGGGCTTGAATTTGTTGGCTGTTTTGGAAAATTTCGAAAGTTAGTGCCGTAAGTTTAAAAGATACCTAACTAACTATTGTGGTTCGGGTAGGTAATAGTGTCGCGCTAACCCGCTTTGAAGCATATATCATAATAATTCGTCTTTAGCATCAACAGAGTGTATGATTGCTGGAAAAAACATATTAAGGACAATCCTCTTTTCGCCTTTTTAAAGTTATATACTCCCTCTACATTTGACCTTATTTTTGGACACGACTCGTATCAAGGAGACTGACTGGAACCGACTCCTAAGGAAGTTGAGTGTATCCGACCACGATACATCAGCCATAAAGCAACATACAAATAAAATCTACGATTATTGGTTCCTTGCATGAGAGCCAGCCTGAGGATTAACTGGTTAGATGACAACGTTGGATTATACTTCATACTGTTTTCCACAAGACAAAGACAAGACATGAAGAACATGCTGCTTACGACGGGATAAGAGGCCGGTGGTAAGGAACCTCCCCAGACGAGCTACTTTGCCTCTACCTTATAAAAATTAGGTAAAAGTAATTACTTACACCTTGCTAAAAAAGTAGGCATGGTGCTTGTTGAAAAATAGCGATAGTCTAGTGGCTTAGAATCGGCCTCTTACTCTAAGGCCCCAGGATCAAAACAAAGTGGCACGCACCAAAGACTTTCTTAAAAGTTATGTGCGCCTTACAAAATTAAACATCACTGGCTGTAGACTGGGCTATCTCATTGACTCGACCCTGCAGTGCACAAATCTGCACTAGGCTGAAGTACAACTGTTGACTTGCATCTTGAGATTGATCCTGCGACGCATCGTGACCTTGCCTTACTGAATGGTTATAGAGATCTATTGTAGAGTTCATTGTCAAGACGTGCTCGGGAAAGGAAGCAACCACGGAGCCGAGAAACATCGGAGGCGGCATTAAAAGGATTTCGAACATTTGAACCTGTCTTAAGATACTAACTAACTCAATTTAAGAAAATATTTGGTACTCTATTTCAAAGTGGTAGAGCCATAGATTCTTTAGTCTTGTGTTTCGGTTCCCAAAGTATGATTGCCTGAGATACTTTAATTGATATTATCGACATTTTTGTTTCAACTAAAATACTGTAATTATTACGACTCGTACGTAATCAATCACCCTATTAATATCAATAAAAATCGATCAAACCTAGTACCTACATGTACGAGTAGTTAGATTTAATCAGGGGCCTGCCTGGTTCTGTATATGTGTAATGTGTAATGTAATGTGAATAGTACATTCGTATCGCGGCAATGTCGTGTCTTACCCGTGATAAAAAGTCAAAAAAGGCTTAAAAGTCATATATCGTGACAATCTATTGTGTGCCTTATAGAACAGACATTAAGGTTCCTTGTCGTGCAGAGTTCGTGAAATGACGTACGGTTTGATGTCACACGATATCGGCATGAAATCTTTTGGGACTTACAGAATCAGGGCCCAGATAGCAGTATAAAGGTACCTGTCACGTGTTGTGGAGATGAGGTAATTTTTAGCCCTCGCTGCACTCAGACAAACTGACTTATTACGTGTGGGATGGAGGAGTTACTATCGAATAGATATTGTAAGTAATAGAATGGTCTTTGAAATGAAATAGGTCTATTTGTCCGAAAGTTGCTGCAAAGAATACAATCTCTCAAAACCCTTTGATTAGTTCATGATTAATTTAGAGTAAATTGAATATTATCAATAAATAAGTGAACTCATTATGAGCATAAGATGGCTACGCCTAAAACTTATCACTAAGATAGTTATTAATTTCTTTCAATATGTATTTAATTTTAAAAGTGTTTAAAGTAAGTGTAAGACAGAAGCTAGAGACAATAAAGGAACTAAAATTTAAAGTTGTCTTATAAGGGTTTAATTATTATGAAACTATGATAACAATTAGCGAAATATTTAAAAAAAAACAGATCTCTGCTAAGTTCAATAAAATTCCGTATTACATATTAATAAATACATACCTTATTTCGTTGTTATTTTGTAAAACAACTTTTAATTTGAAATCAAACGGATAACCTTTTTACATAGTATAGAATATAAAATATTAAATATTTTTTGTAAATACAAGGTAACACTTTAAGTAAATTAATAATAAATACGAATAGTTTATAGAAACAAATAAACACATTCCTAAAATTAGTGACCTATGCTTTGTTTCACTGCACATAAAATTACGTGTTAAATATAAGATAAAAACCGTTAGTTATTGAACCAAGAAAGCCACTAGCAAATACCGAAATGACGCATCATAAAAATGAACTTTTTACAGCTTGGCATTTAATACTTATAAGTATAAGTAACATATCATTGACTCTTGTTAATTAAGTTTCGTGAGGTAATGTTATTTTAATGAATTATTACACTGTATAATCTCAAGTTAAATTGAAACGCAAACTTGTTTGAACAACATTAATGACCGGCGCTACCGGTTGGACAAGTTAGCACTTTTTGCAGCCAGAAAATTATGTTGCATTTTTGAGGGACATCAAATATTGTATGAAATATAACAGCATTGTCTACTTATAACGTTTTTTTCCCACTTAATTGTATATAATTAAAGTAAACTACAACTTAGACAGATGGAACGCGTCTGGGTACTCTAGAAGTACGAAACTACATATCGTACACACCGGTAATTAGATAGCATACTAAATTGTTAGTCAAATGAACACGAATGACAGGTGATATTATGATAAATAATAGTTGCTCTTACAGGTGGTAGCGAGTTACCTACTCTTAGTGAACTACAATAGCTCTAGAACATATATAAATTTCGCCCAGTCGATGTTTCCACTACTCACAGTTGTTATAAATTTACACATTCGTATACTCTTGAATCCGTCTGAAAACCATATTGAAATAATGAACTTTACTGCTTGTGAATATAATAACAAAACAATTTAGTAAGTTGCATTGATCATGCAAAATCTATGAACTACCACGACATATTGTGTCTGACAGTCTTCAAAGATTCTCTATCTCTATTAAAGTCTATTAATGTCTATCAAACAAAACACGTAATAGTTCTACGCGATCAATTATTAACCGAAGGCAACTTTCGGCCGCTCCAACTTGGCCAGATTTAAAGTTGTGACGTCATTTAGTTATTTAGGAACAAGTTGTTACCTTAGGATCGACGTTTGTTCGCTGCCTTGTCTAGTTACGGGTATACCCGGAGTTCCTGTCTAGGCACGGGTAATACGGGTACCTATACCCGGTTCTCGACTGTTAGACGGAGTGAAGTGGATGTTTAATGTAAGGATTATTTTTGGAATGGAGGAAATCAATTGGTCGAGCGAAAGTTGGATTGCAGTTGGAATGTATTGAATTTATGATGTTCCGGTTAATGTTTGCGTCTAGACATTTGATTTAAGATGACGGTAACATGTAGGTATGTGCTTATAATATAAGCAATCGTATTAAGCGATTGCATTGTTTAACAAACATTGTAATACTAAACAAATTTTTGATATGAGGTAGGAGATATTTGTGTGAAATAGTGTGAATGAACTTTTTATCTGATTTTATTTATAAGTGGTATGATCTATAAAAATGATTTCAGAAAAATGGTATTCGAGAATAAATTTTCAAATGTAGGAGACATCAAACTTAACTCACACTAACATTAGGTTTGAGTAGGTACTTTGACTTGCACACATAGACAAACATGACGAAGTTTACCTTCCGGTATTTATCTGCTGGACATAAGGCCAGCAGTGGACTACGAAGGACTTAAATGAAGAATGGAACCCCTGAAGTTGAGGTGACACGTTTTTTAGGTTGATACCACTCAAGAGCAGTTCTTAACGTACCTATTCTGTGAAGTACGAAAGTAAAGTAAGTATAAACGCAATTTTACCACGAAATTCTAAAACATCCAAAGACTTAATACTGCTGAACGCACCTATTATTGCTTTATTTGTATGAATTTTGCGAACTAAGAAGCGCAACTTCTCACGTTTCTGGATCTAACAATCATTTCAACCCAAAACGAAACATTTCCCAAACACAAATTCGATTTTTGCGAGTATTCAAAAGCGACGCAATCAGATAAAAGTTGATTAATCTCCGAACGAAGTTCCGCTTCTTATTATAATAAACTAATTAATGATGGCGGCGAACAATTCATTATAGAAGCAAAACTGCCTTCCGAACAATAATGATAATGAGTGTAATTAATTATAGGAAGTTGGTTCAAGACGTACTGAGGCGGCTGGGGGTGGCCGCGGAGGTGCGAAGCTGCTACGCCTTGCTCGAGCTTGGATATGGCAAGTGTTACTAAAGTTAATTATTTTTTATAGTCTTGTCCAATTTGGTAAACAATCTTAGCGTGTCTTTTTATTTTAATTTTATTATTATAAAGATTTAAAAAGCAGTTATTGTGTTAACCGTGTCAAATAGTCGTTTAACACTGAAATTGATTTCTAGATTTCTTCGATTCCTGGCTAGAAATATTGATTTTTCAAAAATCCAATGATGCAGTTTAAGTTTATAAAAATCGGACCCCAGATTCCTTTCAGCATTTTTCGCTCCTTTCATACGTTCATATACGCACGAGTTGAATTCGTCAAAACCGCATCCAAACTGAGCGCTGCTAAAGTCTAAATGTTTTTTTTTATAAATAGAGCAAGCAAACAGACAGACGGGCCACCTGATGGTAAGTGGTCACCGTCGCCTACTGACACGTGCAACACCAGGGGGGTCGCCGGTGCGTTGCCGGCTATGAAGGAGAGCTTTTTTTATGCCCTTCTTGAAAAACCCCATGTCATAGTCCTGCTTTCAAAAAGCTTCAAATAAACGCCACATCCAAGGCATCTAACCTCTCCGTGTAAGAAAGGGTGTGAGCGGGAGGTCAGAGCGTTGTCGTGCTACTGATGGCTTTAATCATTATTACTTATAATTAAAATTTAGGTGGAAAATCTATTGTCCTCGCCAGACAATATTGTCCTTTGTAATGTGTTATATCTTTTATACGTGGCGCGTATGGATGGCATTAAATGGTACGAAAATGTGGTCGGGGTTTTGTCGTCTATTTTTAATGAAAAAGTAGACAAAAACACAGAACAGGGGGCTGATTCTGTATGACCATTCAGATTTCGTGCCGATATCGTGTGTCATCCAACCGTATGTCATTTCATGAACTCGGCAAGACAAGAAACCTTAATGTCTTTTCTATAAGGCACACAATAGATTGTCACGATATTTGACTTTTAGCCTTTTTTGACTTTTTATCACTGGTAAGACACGACATTGCCGCGATACGAGTGTGAATGGTCATACAGAATCGGGCCCCAAAGACAGTAGACGAAAACAAACAGACGGACGGACCACTTGATTATTATTAGCGGTCACCGTCGCCTTCACCAGCAATACAAGAGGAGTCGCCAGGGCGTTTTCAGATTTGAATAACATTGTTTTTTAAGAAAGCAAGGGCATAGTGACGACCTGAGTGGCGCAGTGGTTAAGACACCGGTGTGCTGCGTGGAGGGTCCTGGGTTCGATTCCCAGCAGAGCAGAGATTTGAATGATGAATTTGAATTTCTGTTTCTGGTCTGGGTGTGGGTTCTTATCTTGTGTGTGTCCATGGCGCCCACGACACAGGGAATCCTAGTGCGGGGCTATGAATGTGAAGCGTTATTTATTTATGTATAGTGCTAAAACAATACATCGGCTGTTCCAAATTTTGCACATACCTACGAGGAAAGAACTTGTGTGAGAAGTGGACTCTGGAAGACCGTCTTAGGTCTTGAGGGTGGAACCTCAGTTTTCATTGGGTGGTATAGTGATGAAAAGATATTGTCAGCAATATTTTTTATCGTCCAAAATTAAAAAAAAATATCTAAGAACCAAAATCGTTAAGGAAGTAGACGATGGAGAAGAATTACGGGTTAGGGGCATCAGGCAGGCGTCTTTACTTGTAATCTACTTTAGCATTATAAAAATTTTGAAACCAATAAGAAACCTACTTTCTTTTGCTTTTATCAACATTTTTCTACTTATTTAATTTTCTATTATTATCAGTTATCAATCTATGGACTTAAACTGTGCTTATGCAAATTTTATGTAGGCACCTACCTAACATATTTTTAGCGAATCTACAGTATCGATTTGAAAGTTGTTAAAAATTAGGTCAACGTCTAGACCTAGTTGTGTCCTAGTTTTGTCTGTTTTAAACATTTTAAAAATACTCGAAATCCTATGTTAAAAATGTTCTGTAGGTGTTGAATATTAGATTGCGACGATGTAAAAAAGTATAAAAAAATTATTTTATAAAATCATTTGACTTTTGGTATACCTACTCCATGATGCTATTTGTTTACCTTTATTTTTTTACATTTTTATACAACATACATTCACCTGATGTGGGTTGTGAATTATAAGCGTGGTAGTATGATGGTTTACGGGTGAACTACAGCGCCTCTGTTACCAATACCATACAATTTTTTGTTTAATTTCTAGAATTTGTATTGTTCTAGACATGGTCTGTAAAAGAGTAAGTAAACCTAAAGTCAGTCAGTCTTTGAAGTCGATAATAGTCGACACATTAATCGAACGTAGAGTAATCCAAGTACCAGGCAGTCATAAGGAGCGTGGGGCTAACCTGTTTATACCGAAACCTAATTGCATCTGCGAAATTGTTTCTTTGAGCCTAGCTAAGTTGATAACAGGCCATTAGGCGTCCTGGAGGTAGTTCAGAAGTACCAGGGGCGCATAAAGAGCGTATGAACACTCATTAGGTCGCGGTATCGTCCATAAATACATTATCGTGAGGGGGCGAGGGTGGGCACGAGGCGGCGGGTTATCGAATTAAAACTTCACTAGCAATAGTAGAGTTGAACACCGTATTAATACACCATGTATAATTCGTGCGCCTGGACAAACTTGGAGCGTTCCACTTGGGGCCGATAACTATGTCGTAATGAGTGTGACAACACTGAGGCTTATAGTTATAATATAACATAGTATAAGATTATTTTATTTCTCATAATTAACAAAGATTGGGTATGACATTTTTTAAAATAATATGTCTTATTTTCGCGTTTAAATTAAAGTCAGTTTAAATCCTGTTTATGATGAGCACAAAGATAAAAAGATGTTTCATCGTTAAATCGTAATCTAACTCTTTCATTTTACAAAAATTAAGTCTATAGTCTTATAGATAAGAGTTTTTCTGCCTCAGTTCTAAATTAAAATTCTAAATTTAGGATTAGGGCCCTAAACTCGAAATATTTCATTTCGATCTAAATAAGTCGTAACTAGACAGTGGAGAGGTGCGAAAAAGCCGGTTTTCACAAAGTATTAAATAATACATACTAACGATCAGTTCTAGTCTCCGGTGTACGTAAGTGTTTCGGCGTAAGTATATCTAATGCTTGTGACGACTCCCATCACTCCGTCACACATCATCCATGACATAATCGGTGCTAGACCTGACGACACATAAAGCACGACATGCTTTGCGGCAAGCTACGCTGGCTCGACCAAAAAATAAACGGTCAACTGATTATAAAATAATGAGAGCGCCAAGCGGAGCGCAGCGGTGGGCGGCGCGGGCGAAGGAGCGATCGAGGTAAGGGTACTGGCTACGTAATTAGATTTTCAAAGTCCGAATACACTGCTCGTACTTGTCTTCATAATAATGTGGCGGGAGCGACGCGTTTTGGTTGTTGTCATTATGTTCGGTTAATTTTAGAAGCGCGCATCTGAGGCCCTAGGAGTGGTTAGAAAAAATTCAACATGTTTTGGCCACTAGCCCGTTTCTCCACCAATCCGCATTGGAACAGCGTGGTTAAGTATGCTCCAGGCGCCCCTCTGTTGTGGGGAGACCCGTGTCCAACAGTGAGTCATTAAAGAGTTGCAGCCTATTTCCTTGGTGACGACCTGAAGAAGACAGCGGGAAACCGTTTGATTCAACGGGCCCAGGACCGGGCGGAGTGGCGTCGATTAGGCAACATTAAAAGAGAATGTTCATCAAAAATAAAGCAAATTTTATGATGATCTATCATCTAATGATCCATAATGTTTTATTCATTTTTTGACTTTTTTGACTCGTCTAAAAATCTTTTCCTCTATTTGGGTTATTACACTGTGCGACTCCTGTGTAGTAAACTGTATGATTTGCAACGTAGGTTAACTCAGACTAAGGGTACAGACAGACTCTTCCGTGGGTCACTAACGGATTGCAGGCGATTTCTCGCCGCATCGCTCGCAAAAGCAAATAAATCTTGTAAAACTCAGTCTAAGCTCACAGTATCAAGATGAAGCGACCGCCACTCAACATCGAGGTATCGGATATTTAGTTTGCTTTGGGGAGGGCGCGGGCGAGGCTAAGTCCAACTATAAATTAGGAAGGGTACGGTTTCATTAATCACCCATACGCCGTTATTATTAATTAACCCCCTCAGGAGCTATCGTTCGCATTAGCTATCGACCGGCGGCTGCCAATGTCAACTACGGTTATGTTAAAAATCTGGGTGTTTATCTTAAAACTTGTGTTTAAGTGGCTTTGGCAAGCTTCACTTAGAAAAAATGTGAATTGTTTCAATCTATCTCATACCTTTATTTATATTATTTACAAACTTTTTAAACCTTACATTAGTATTATATCTACTATCTATATCTATATCATGAAATTGCAGTAGGAAAAACTCTATGGTACTTTTAATTAAAATTCGAAGGTCTAAAGATGGAGTCGGGAAGTAAAGTGTCCAGTACCTCACAATAAAAAAAAACTAGATTAGTGAAAATTCCCTTAAAAAATCCGTCGATATTACTTAACCGGTATAAACGGATTTACGATACGTGCCCTCAAAAACCATACATACTTAAGAGTAAAATGGTCTCATTATGTAGAAGAAAAATTTAAAAAGATCTTAAAATAAGCTCAGCAAATGTCATTGGTATTGTAGGTACACTTTTCCCTAATATCAATCAACAACCATCCCTCCCTTGATAGGATTTATATCCCCTCAGCTTCAGAGGTAACACGGCTGCTACCTTATACTAGTTTATCAATAGCAACAATACTATTGCTCAACAACGATAAACAATGTTCAGGAGAAATCTATTCAAAGAAAAACAGAAGAAATCTGACTGATCGATATATACATATCTATTAATTACCCAAATTTTGAGACTGAGATGACTGACTGACTAATCACATCTAATGTAACTCATAATCATATCGTGCGCTTTATTAAATTAAATATCACCTACTGTTACGGTGAAGAAAAATATCGCGAGAAAACCTGCATGCCTGAGAGTCCACAAAAAAATGTTCTCAAAGTTATGTGAAGTCCACCAACCCCCTGTAGGCCAGTGGTGGACTAATGCCTACATCCCTCTCATTGTGAGGGGAGACCTGACCCAGTAGTGGGTCATTAATCGGCTGCTGTCAACCCTAACGATGGTGTAAGAGCTGATGAACATGTTTATGAAACCTGCCAATCCTAATAAATATACCCAATGCTTTTGAAATGGGAGCAAGACACGAGCATTCCAATAAAATGTTATCAAACACGTAACATCAAATCCGTCGCATAAAGAGTGGTCATGACAATGATATTTATCATTTTCATAGAGCTTTGAAAATAACTCAACATCAATGTGTTCGAGAGCTGTACCAAACGATCTTCAAAAATAAATTATTTGTTTAACAATATTTATTAGTACAATAAGAAATTTTATTATATGTCTACTTAAATTAAATGTAAAGTAGTTGTTGAACAAAAGTAAATTTGTACGAACAATATCAATTTACGCTTGTTAATTTCGTCGAGAACTTGTAAGAACGCGACATGGACTGGCTTAAGCCACAGAGCCAATAAAAAATAGAAATGACGATTCAGTTACATATTTTATCTTTAGTCAAATCTTTATCAAACTATTACATAGAGTTAAAGCAAGAGGGATAATCATAACTTTTAGGCGACCTAAGTAGCGCAGTGGTTAAGATTTCGGTGCGCCACGCGGAGGGTTCTGGGTTCGGTTCCCAGCGGAGCAGGGATCTGAATGATGTATTTACATTTCTGTTTCTGGTCTGGGTGCATATGTTCTTGTCTTGTGTGTGTCCATGGTACCCACGAAATAGGGAATCCTAGTGTGGCGTAATGAGTGTGAAGCTATATTGATTTTTTATTTTAACGTATTTACAGCATGCGTGACAGTGATATAATACTCAAACACTAATTGAAAAAATGCACCAAAGAAAAAATAACACTTCGATTTAAAACACTTTTCTGAAAACATGAAACTGTTCTGCTCTATAGAAATCATCAACCTACTACATGTTTGTAAAACATTTGCAATAGTCTACTGTGTACCTTTTTATCTCACAAGTACCTACTATATAAACTATACTGCCCTAAGTGATCAACTGTTGTTTACTGTTCTGAGAATAAGTTTAATTGTTTAGGTTCTAATACTTCATTATTTCATTTAATTTAAACAATACTTTGTAGCAGTGCTTTGTTTACATCAGCGGACCACGAATATTCCAATTCTATCCAATTTTTCGTCTATTTTATAAAAAATAGTTTCTGTAAAGGAGCTATTAGCGGCTATTAAATTATAATGAGAACTAGGTTAGAAGTAATGTATTTATGTAAATTACATCGACCGCACACTCCGTAGGTACATGGACTAAGATTTATATGCGAACCCTCGATGGTGTTTTGTTCGTGTTTCCATTGTTTTCCGGCACGTTGATGACGCCAGAGACGATGGTGGTGACGTCACTGTATAGTGATTAGCTCGCATAGTGATGGTATTTGGAATTTGTAGGTCATAGAGCCTTATACCAGCCTCTTAACCCGTTGTAAAGGAACAGCATGTCTTGTGTTTCGTCGGGGAGGTATGGTTTCTGGGACAGAATGAGTGGAAAAGCATTCGCATATAACCTCAGATAGCACTTTTTCTCTATTTGAGGTTGGACGTGGCTTTCCATGGGCTGCAGTGACCACTTAACATCAGGTGCTAGGAGGTTATAATAAACATAACGCAGTTTTCCCCAAGATGGTGATTATCGTTTAGATGAATTTCCTCAGACAAAAATAATAATTTTAACATAGTGACAATATTTTCCGAATATTGAATATTATGCCTATTTGCTATCAGAATACTAATTAAAAATTGAATCTAAGTTTTCGAAAGTTGAAACAAATCTATGTAAAATCCTTACATTAACATTAAAAGATCGTGATGAAGAGTAGGTATACTTAAGGACTTGCCACGTTACATACAAATTTTACAATTTTTTATTTAAAAAAATTAAAGTACCTACATATTATTAATTTATTACTAAAATGACAATGGGAACAAATTTTAATGAGATGTTTACTTCCGTAATTAGGTAGGCGTGAAATTAAAAAAATGTTAATTACAAAGTAAAAACTGTTATTTTCTAACTTTAATAGAGTGATGATAAGACTACTACATTAATGTAGGTACCTACCTACTTATCATAATATGGAATTTGGAAAATAGATTAATAGTTTTTTTTTTCAATTTTATACTCACTAAGGATGTTTTAATAAGTGATCCAAAAATCTAAATCAGTTCACTCTCATTTCAACCAATAAGTGACCCACTGCCCTATTATAGAGAGCTCTCAGGTATGCAGGAATCCTCTTGGTGACTTGGTCTCCTCTTCACCGTTACAGCAGCTGACATTAATTTATTCATTTTTATTAATTTGTAGGGTTTCCGCATTTTTTTTTATTTATCCTCCTTTATATAGGTATCCTCTAGATTTTTTATGTCTGTTAACAGAAAGAAATTGTACCGATTTGCGGATAAAACATTTATTTTTAGGCTCCGCCATTTTCTGATCTCTGGATATAAATTTTGGTTGGTATTTAATACTTTTTCAAATATTTTTATGTTTTCTCCCTTTCAAATTTAAAGTTAAAGCCTCACTTTAGACACGAAATTCCGGTCAATGTTCCATTTTTTCCTTTTTTCTACTGGAAAATTATATTTGATGATTAACTTACGAATACATTGTTGATAAAATAGTCCAATAGCCTTTTGTATTTTAACGCATATAATATATGACAAAACGAAACTTACGCAAAAGGACTAGGCAGATCCATCGTAGTATACCAAAATAGTACTTGTAATAAACCAATACCCATTAATATAATCGTGCTCGTGATTGAACCACAAGATTTGCAGCCCATTTCAATATGAACGCAAGAAAACAATTATCGGCTAAGCTTACGTGTACGTAAGGGCAAGGGGATGCAGTTTGAACGGTCCCGTATAGCTGGCTAGCTATCCGTTGACTGACCCCACCCTTATAAATAATAGTGGTAAGGCTCCCACCCTCCACCCCTTAAGGGTACAGCTACCCGCCGGATCTCATTTCCAAATTGCATTTCGAAACCGAATCTCAACTTTACCAGTTGCAAATCTCATTCCAAAAGATGCCCTACTTGTACAAGATAGGGTTGGCTTTGTGTTGTTGTTATAAGATCGAGTTTTAGTACTGGCCGAGAAGGTCATAACCTAAGAAGGGGCCACCTTCTACCCGAGCCTGTACAAGCACTAACTCGTATAATGAGATATGATAATAAACGCTCCAGTTGAATATTGATGTCGAGAAGTTAGGTATGCACTCAGCATGTTTACGATTGGCGCCGGCTTCGCTAATTATAAATAGGGGATTGAATGCATGTTTAATGAAGATGATTTAACTAGCTCGTTTTAACGGTAGCAGTTTTGAAGGAGTTGCGTTTTATGTGAAGTTATTTTTGTTTTTAATGGGTGATTGCATCGAAGTTACCTAAAGTGGTCACTACAGCACATGGAAGCTTTAGTTTAACCGCAAATAAGTTAAATTTCACATCTCTTCATTTACGAGTACTGGGCATTTCTCTTCACCGAGAAAATTAGGCAAATATATCTTTTAGGTCAATTCTTTATGTTCGTAAAGCTTATTTTCGAATGAGTTTTCGCGGGGAGTAGTCATTTCATACGTTAGTAAAGTATTTCTGTGATTGATTCTTACTGATGTTAAAGGTTCACCCTCTTGTGGTATTCAAGGTACTTATTTGTGTTAATATAAAAAAAAAAACAAACGTTTTTAAATAAAGTTTTTATTTTTATTTTAAATCAACCATAATATATTTAAGGAAGATGCCCTAAATACTTATGTAGGATTAGAATTTAGTGGATAGTTGTAGAACGCATCAATTTCTTAGTTTTCGTAACTGACCGTTTACATTTTATAATTAATAAAAAGTACGGTTTATCGCACGTGTATTTTTCGGGAAAGCTCGGCTAATCTCGGGTACATCCTGTTTCAAGGTCGCGACGGAGAGTTCCAACGGAATCCCGACGGGGTTTCCCTGAAAAACGCATAACGTGGGTTGTGCATATTATAGACGTGTAAGTATTATAGAGATGTCGGAGCTATTGAAGTTTGCTCAAACCGCTCTCATAAATTTTTTGTTTGGAAAAGTGTTGATAAACCGGTTTGATGTGGACGTCTTAGTAACGTATATTACAACGCATTTATGTGTTCTAAGTCGTGTTTGAGAATCGATGTCCATGAGTGACCATTCAATGCTCAGTTTCGTTTGGTCTTTCTAAAAAAAAAAATAACAGACGAAAAAAATGTTTAAGAAACAAAGGAGCTACAGACATTAGGCGATTAAAACACACTTCCCCGCATCACGCAGCGTAACGCGGAAGGTCGCATCCATTTCCACGCGTATCTACGCGCGTTCATGCAGATACGTTCTCTGTGATAGCACAGTTATAGCACACCTCATCACATCAGTGATAGCACAGTGGGATCGGGGTCTGAAACCCTGTGGCACGCCCCATGACTTTCTTAAAAGCTATACACGCTTTGTTATAATTAAATATCACCTGCTGAAACATCGGAAGAAAACCTGAGACATTTCCATAACGTTCCCAAAGGCATGTGAAGTCCATCAACCCGCATTAGGCCACCGAAGTGGACTAAAGCTTTCATCCTTCTCAATGTGAGGGAAGATCTGACCTGGTATTACAGGCTACTCATGAGGACTGCATCACGCCTGAAATACCTTCAGCAACCAAGTCAACCGACAACCGAGTTGCAGCCATGCGTGCCTATAAACCAGTTTAACTCTCCGTCTGAGCGAACCTTGGGAGCTGATCTGTCTAATTATATCTCCTCGGCTAATAACCGGGTGTGATGCTGTAACTATTATTGAATAGATCACGCATTTCATCACGGCGTGCGAGCCAAGCGACAATGAACTTTTCTGGCACGAGATAAGGATGAGTGGATAAGACGTTGTGAGGTGTATAGAGTCGAGATGTTGTCAGTGCCGTATTTAGGAGACGCCGTAAAAGTATTAATTGTATAACGACTAGCACCATTGTTTTGATTATAGAATAACCTAAAGCTTGAGATAAAACGGCGAAAAACACCGTTTTGTTTTTATCGCTCATCTGATTTTCTGCATACCTTTTCAGTTAATGTGTAACATCTTCTGTGTTAACAGCCAAAAATTATTTCTTTCTTTTCTATCCATTTCTTTTTCATTGAGGCTCACGAATCTCTCCGACACAGTATGGATGGATAGACAAATAATAATAATTATGTCTTTGTTAAGTAGTTGTCACCACTGAAGTATTTCACATAGAGCCTCTTTTGACACTTATGTGACTCAATCCTCTCATTGATGAAATACTTTAGGTCAGGGGAGTATACCACCACCTTCCTAAAACGCCGTAAAGCGTATGATCGATTTTTTCATTAATAAGATAACATCTTGGCCTTCAGAGGTTGTCACGCATCTACGTAGAACTCTACACGGCTTCATATTCTTTCTGTCTCAAAACCATTGGGCTTCAGTGACCATTTAACATGCAGAACACTCGTTTGCTTCTTCTGAATCATAAAAAAAGAATATAAAATAGAAAACAATGAAACGAGAGGTCGTGTTTACATTTTTCCTCGTTATTTCATCCCCTTAAGGGTTTTAGCGGGGCTACTTAAATATTGTAACGAACGCAAAGACAAGTATCATGCAACTGTCTTAGAGGAAATCTTCACTTTTCAGTACAAGATTCTTAAAAGATCTAGGTAATTTATATAGAGATAAACCATCCATACTCTATGTTAGCTCCGTATCTCTTAAATTCCCCAAAGCCTCTGTAAAGATTCCATAAAACGCAGGTCTTTATGAAATTAAATTACTAAGATACTGTCAACTACTACAGTAAAAAAACTGATGGCTGAGCCTCTGTGGCTAAGAATGCGGCTCCTTTCGAGTTAGACCGTTAGCTTCGAGTTCGCCGGCCTTCGACTCGAGGGTCCAGGTTCGAATTATAGTGACACGCAGACTTTCTCAAAAGTTTTATGCGCTTTGTGAAACAAAATGACACCGGCTGCAACAGTGAAGGATAACATAGCTATGAAACGTGCATGCATGAGAGTTTTTCATTATGTTCTCAAAGGCATCTGAAGTCCATTATGTTTGAAGACCCACCGCTTCTGATTTTGATTTTGTGGATCGGGTCTCCTTTCTCAATAAAAAAGAGGCCTTAGTCCACCACGCTGGCCTAATGCAACCTGCATAAGGTAGAGTTTACATGGCTTTAAGAAAAAAATTATTACCTTACAGGCATGCATATTTCCTTACAATTTTCACTTGGTACGAACCATGGTAATAAAACAGATAATTTTCATCTGTTTCCGAGGCATGTTCTAATGTAAGCGCACATAACAATTAATTGGTATTACGGCGAGGCGCGGCCGATAATTGCGCGGAAATAACGCCGCCGGTGATTCATTGTAACCTTATTCTGTGACGTCATGCTTTAAGTACTCCCCAATATAACTGATAACTTGAGTATACCTTTTACAATATTGTATGTTTCAGCTGGTAAGACATTGATATAAGGTTATGACGAAGTTTTTCCTCTGTCATCTTGCCAGTAACCCATTAATGACCCACTATGGGGTCGGGTCTCCTCTCACAATGAGAGGGATGTAGGCCTTAGTCCACAACGCTGGCCTACTGCGGGTTGGTGGACTTCACATACCTTTGAGAACATTTTTTTTGTGAACTCTCAGGCATGCAGGTTTCCTCACGATATTTTCCTTCACCGTAACAGCAGGTTATATTTAATTTTATAAAGCGCACATAACTTTTTTACAAATTCATTGGTGCGTGCCACTGGGATTCGAACCCGGACCCCTCGATTCGAGCTCGAATTCTAAGCCACTGGGCTATCACCGCTCTGTCATCTATCAGTTACAAATTACAACTAAACCAACGGTTTAAGGCTCGGCCTCAAAAAGGAAAGGTGCATTATAGCGTCTCGCATGCAGTCTTCGCTATCACCAGACACACAGGCTCTTGTACTTACTACTCGGATGTCAGTGAGGACGCCATCGCAATCTTCATAAAACAGGCCATAGAGGCAAACACAGCTGCTATTGAGAAATACAACCTGGCTACTGCTATCAGCCACAGAGACTACCAAGTCATAGCAGAAACCCTAAAAGAACGCCCGGGACGATCCAAGGAGACACCGGGCCAAAATTGACAAAGATTTTTTTCTGGAGCAATATATTATAGGAAATGCAGACAAATAACTTGACGCAAAAAAAAGGCACGGACCTAGTCTGTGGACAACAAATGAAGATTATAAAAAAAAAGGCTCGACGCAAATAGGCCGCCGCCAACAGCTACCAGAGAAAAAAATCCTTTCTGACGTTTTAAGTTATAGCTTTGGTATCCACTAGGGCTAAGATGTCCGTCACGTCACGTCAGATAAAGTACCTCCGGCAACCATAACTCCCCAACCTCAAAAACATGCTGCTTTATGATTGGTTAATAAGCTTGCGGTAAAGTTCGGACTGAACGAGCTCTACTAATAAAGATATATAGTAGCCCGTAAGTCGTAGCTTAGTAATAGTAGTAGACTTCCATTTTAAAGACTTTTTGTCTGCACCGGCGTCTTTTCGTATAATTAAGCGATTGGTTTACGTAGAACCGCGATCTTGGCACGTTAAATCTGCATAAGAAGCTAGCGACAGTCGGGAAACTTTCTTGGGCCATGTCTTGGCGGGCAGATAGGGTAACTTTCACATAAGTATTCTGTTGAGGATATTATTAGCATGAAGTAAGGAAAGAAATTTATTATATTAAGTACCTAGTATTCGCGTATCTGTGGATCAAAAGTATCGCCATAAATTTTATACTATTTTTTTTTTCATTTTTATTAAAAACGACACAACATTGACAAATAACTAGCTAATACTAGCTATAACTACCATTGTATTATAATGACAGTGTGAGGGTAAGCACGTCTTCATTAGATCGTAACGCGCAATAAAGCGAGCGCAGCGCTGTAAATTACTGAATGTCGTCGAATAGCGCTAGCGAGTTTGTGGTTTGCCAGCGATGAGGACACTTTGTGATCATTCTTGGTTAGCCATAACAAATAATATCCTATAATTCACTCTACAAAATTTCGAAAGCGTGATTCAGGATACCCGTGGCGCCATCTTTTGACGAGTCACTGATATCGCTATACTAGAGTGTATGATATCCTAAAAACATTAAATTTGGTCGACTTTTGCCTCACGGCTTTAAACTAAGATTTCATTTTACCGTCCTTTCAAAGAGTCAAAAGCAAAAGATGCAATCGAACTTGAGTATTTTTATACGAGTATGTCGACTGTTCTGCTCAAAGTGCAAGTATAAAAGATTGCAAGAAGGCTCTACCGCGGAGCTTGTGAAATATTGGACCACCGGCCTCCGTTCTTGAACTTAGGGAGCTAATGTAGTGTGATCCGTATCATTTTGGTGTATACTTTAATTTGTGTCTTGATTTATAACTTTAAAGTTTGATAAATTCAGTAATTTTTTTTGTGTATCAAAGTTATTGTTTCTAATTTCTATTTATTGCCATTTTTTTTTCTGATTATGTTGTTAATTTAAAAGCAAAAAAATTTTTCTGAAATCAATCTAAAGATAAAACAAATCATATGTTCCATTCCAGACACCAAAAATGAATTATATGTTTATATAAAAAAGTGCAGTTTTTGTGGTTAAAACGCTTAAATAAAAAGTATCTTTAAGAAGAAAAGCTACGAATTTCCTAACCATTTATTTTATTATTACATTTTATTTTGCCTAGAATTGATTTTTCCTTAAATTCGTCTCAAATATCTCGGAAACCGTCGAGTTTTGGATAGAGCTTCACATGGCTTAAATAATTGCTTTTGAGCATATTTATACACCTTTAATGGGAATACGTCATTTTACAAGCCAACCTGTATAAATATAATTTTGTATCGTATCACCAGCTCTACAAAATCCCCGCCACGTAACCCAGCAGCGTGCATGAGTCTGCCCCATGTGTCCGCTCCTAACTACATGGGGCATCTTTGCGACCTTCACCTTTCCGTCGCACACTTTTTGCTTTTCCCTTCCCCTCTTTCGCATCACATATTGCGGTTTCTAACGGTAGGGGAACACGGGCGTGATTTGAATATGGCCCTTATTCGGTGGCTTTGTTGTTTTGCATTGCTGTTGTTAAGTTCTTTAGTTTTGTTTAAGTTATAGAGACGATCTTCATCCGTGTTCTTAATTTGTATATAATATCTGTTCTGTATATTTCAACTGTGATTTTGATTTGTAATACATTATGATTGATTTGGTATGGATGAATTTTGGTATCTACTTAGACATTATTTTTGGAAATTTTAACTTGAGGGGGGCAGATAAAATGTTAACTTTGTATGAGAGAAATTAGTTACTACTTCTAATCATGTATCTTAGTAGTACTTTCCTTGGATAAATGATCCAAATTCAGGGCAGGGCGTAACCTTTACCGTCAGCTAGAAAGAACTGAGATGACCTTAAATTAAACCAACAAAGTAAAAGAAATAAATGTTGCGGTAACCATTTAACGTCGGATCACCAGAGTTTATATTGAATACAAAAAACTTGCTTCCTTTGCTAATGATTTGAAATGATGATCGAAAAAAAATTAATTACAATCACTAATGTTGATTTAATGCACATTATCTTATTACCGGCGCTGTGTTGTGTTGATGAATGGAATGCATCTTTTTGCTGGAAAAAATGCATCTTTAATTAAGACAGTACTTTATGTGGTTTTCAAATTAAAACTCATTAAGGTAACTACACACTTAGTGGGTATGAATATAATATATATAAGTATAGCGGATATCAAGCAGGGAAGCTTAACCCATCCAATCATCGAACCAAGGAAGCTTCAAGAATGAGTGTTAGAGTCATAAGTCATCTGGACGTCATGCCGTCGCTAGTCGCCGTGGTGACATCGCCGACAATCGAGGCGACGTCGTCGGATACGTTTCCAAAGATTTTTATTAAAATTGTCAATTTGGCGACGTTGCCAATCAATCAGCAATTAAGTTAACTGTCATACATAACAATACGATTTGTTTGGATACGGCCACCACATCGCCGTGGCGTCCCGGTGAGGTTTCGCTCTTACAGCTCTCCCGGATATCCCAGAGCGTTCTGTCAACGCTTAAGAAAACTAATAATGGAGTTTCATTTAATAAAAATGCCACATACACCAAAATTGTTCCTATGATTAAGAGTATCTATTCTCCTTACCTCCCCTAATATTAAAATAAATAGTAACCGTAATCAGAATCGAATTACCATCAACCTACTCCAATAGAGCCTCAGCACATCGTAAAGTTGTGTTGAGAAATACATGGTACTCAGACATAAAACTCCTTTACAAGATTGCCATGTGTCAATCTTGTAAAGGAGGAAGTTGCTTTTATTCTTCGAACTACCCAAGGACTAAAGCAATGGCAGCGACAGTCGAATGTGCAATAACCCTACAGTGGCTAACGCGCTCCAAGTAAACGGGGCAGTCTTAATGACTAGTTATTATTTGTTTGATATCGAGGAATGTTAACGTAATTAACGTTTAATATTGTTTACGACTGTCTTAAAATGGCATATGACTGTTCTGAGCTTTTTGCGTTTTGTGGTGATGTCAAAGTTTTTATTTTGGCTTATCATATCTGAGTTATCTATCACCACCTCTGTTAAATAGAAGCCTTTTGACAAAAAAAGGTTGCAATCCTCTGACATGAGTTGCTCTTTGATAAAATTTATATAAATATTCCTTAAAATTACGATAGGCCTTTTTTCCTTTAGAATATTTATCGTAATTTTGCGTGCAAGTGAGCGACAAAGTGAAGTGGTCACTGCAGCTTATGGACGTACGTACAACCTCAAATAGAACAGTAAGTGCTACTCGTGTGATGGCAATGGTTGCTCCAAAATGTACAAGTAGGTATAATTATTTATTAGTCCCAATTCGAATAATGCAAGAAATGAAGGACACGATGCTTTGCGGCGGATTAAGAGGGTGGCGGAAAGGTAATCTGGGCTGTTTCAATCCTCTATTAACAACGGGTTTTCCTTGAGAATTGCAAAACTTCAAATGAACAGTAGAAGACAGATAAGTATTGGAATATAATTGTATCTCCAAGGTTTTTATATTGTACCTATCTTTAAAAACTTATTGAAATATATTCAATTCATGATTAGTGTACAAATAATAGGTTAGCATAATATGTACGTTGAGCAAATCTATGACGACTTATATTGGCATACAAAAGGATTAGTCTGACTCAACGACTCAGGGTCTAAAAATGGTGATTGGCTCAAAATTATCACAACGAGACGCGTAGACAAATAAAGTGTAATGACTAGACCCATAAACGTATTTCAAGGCGAAGGAATAATTGCACACGCGATTCTAGGCGTTAATGTATACAGTTTCGATGTCAACAATAAAATTCTGTGCTTTATATAAATGACACGGAACAATTGAAGTACTTTTAAACAATTGTAGAACTTTTAAAGTTAAGGCCTATGCTTTTTCAGTGTCGCGAGCATGAACACTGTAAGGATGGCTACCGAGTGACGACTGAGAATGCCAGGAAATACTACCTCGTGTCTTTCACGGGAAGGCTCCAATCACGACCTCCATACTAGGAGACTGTGCATTAAATAGTATTGTTTTTAACTTAGTGCCGAGAGTTTTTTCCGGCCGCTCTTTTCTCCCGGTCTAGAGTTACCTGAGAATCGCCTAAAACATGAAGACGTAATGGCATAACACTTATAATAGCAAAACTACAAGTTTGTTGTAAGCAACTTATGTATAATTATACGGTTTATAACAAAAACGGTACAATGTCTACTTTTATTTGTCTAAGTACGGTCTTCTATTTACTTTTGAATTTAGATAATTAGTTATATATTTTGTACCTGACTAAATACCTATCAATTGTACATGTACATTGTAAAACTTAAACATCCCATTACTAAATCCAAAAGACGCGTTGTACTCAAACGTCGTTAACTGCAATCCGCAATTGCGTTCACGTTACAATTTGCACTAAATTTATCATACAATAACGTTTGTATCTGAAAATTATTATTCAAATCAAGCCGCATTAATCAATACGTCGATAAAAGAAAATGTAAGCGACGATGCTCCTGCGCATAAGAGGGAGTTTCAATCGCATAATTTTGTCGATGTCGATAAACCCGAAATTGTATTCGATATTTTTTCTACAATATAATTATCATCGCTGATTTCAAATAACCTTAATTTATGTTTTGAAGAAGGAAGCGTTGTTCAATACAGTTCCATTCACAATCACGAGGTAAATCACAATATACTACTAAGCTCTATTCGAGCTCATAAGAAAACTAGATGTAAATTTTTAGTTGGTTTCCAAAATACTTGACACCATCATGCATTGGTTAAATCAAATCACATGTCTTGCGTAAATCACTATATAGTACTAAGCTCTATTTGAGCTTATAAGAAAACTAGATGTAAACTTTTTAGAGTTGGTTTCCAAAATACTTGATACTTAATTGTGTGTATATGAATAATAAATAAGTAAAAAAAAATATGATAGAAATGGAATCACACTAGCATTTAAGTTGAACAACCTGCATCGATATCGATCACTTTATCATTCAATCACTGATTCGTTCGCGTGAACGTGCATGTGTGCGTGTGCCCCGAGATAATGAACTATCTGCGCTAATATATTATAAAGTTCATTATAAACAATTATTTATTGTTAGCGCATGTTTATTAATAAGGCGAGCCGATAGAACGGCTACCGGGCCTGTGTTGGCGGTTTGTAGGGCTGACTTTGTTATGGTCGGATTAATTTTGTTTTGATGTTTCATTACTATGTTCTATGTTCAAGACTAACCTGTTTAAAAAGTGAGGTTTGATTTGAGTCAGACGTATTCTCTTTTGACGTATGGGAATAAAATATACGTATACGTATGTACTCTCACAATGAGAAGGAAATAGGCCTTGTGGAACAAGCTGGCCTAATACCAGTCGGATTGAATTCGAGCTCGGATCTCTCGATTAAAAGGCCGAATTATAAATCTCTAAAACTTCTAAAGGCGTTTTAGGCTAATTTTGGAGCAAACAAAAGTCTCTCACCGTCACTCGTCAATCGTTTAAGCTTTGTCTTTTAATAAAAAGAATTAGTTCACTTACTCTACATCACTCTACTTATAATTAATTTTTAGATATGGTAGTGGATATTTTTTAATTCATCGATGTCGGAGCGCGTTTAGCTGTTAGTTCCAGTTTCTTCTCAATAAAATATGGTTAAAATAATGAGCTGTTAGTTCCGATGTCCTTTTAACAATACCTATATGGTTTGAATAACGTAATATACTTTACAGTCAGCTGTAATGTAAATGCTCTCAGGTTCGGGTGTAGTAAAAGACGTGTTGATGGTATGATGACTTTAATGAGACTACTCGTATAACTAAACGTTTCTTATAATATAAAGTGCTTAGCTCCACACTACACAGCCCTAACCCGCCCTTAGCCGTCATCGCAGACAATATGAAAGTGCGCAAGTCGTCGAACTAGATTGCGCGCTCGAGATTGCATGCGTTGTTACCTATATGCGTTGCGATATGGACATTGTCAGTAACCCATTAATGACCCACTACAGGGTCGGGTCTCCTCTCACAATGAGAAGGATGTAGGCCTTAGTCCACCACGCTGGCCTAGTGCGAGTTGGTGGACAATAAAAAATATAAACAAACCCGTACATCTTATTATTATTTCTTAATCCTATTACTGTTATAAATGTGAAAGTTTGTGAAGATGGATAGATGGATGGAGGATGAACGGCTGAAGAGATAGGGATGAAATTTGGTACATGAAATTCAAAACACAAAGCATGAAATTCTAGTTTCCTGTACATCTGTCACCAGCTAGTACCTACAGTGCTGTGAGCACAACCATCAAAGTATTTTTACAGTAAACATCCGTTAATGACGGACGGCAGCTCGATACGATTACTATACGAAACTGTGTAAAAGAAGTTCAGTTCGAGAGTTCCATACACAATATAACACATAATATCATCCAATGAATGTGTTTTTAACCCCCGACGCAAAAGAAGGGGTGTTATAAGTTTGTCTGTCTGTCTGTTTGTCTGTCTGTCTGTGATTCGGTCGTGGCACCGTAGCTCGCGAACGGATGAAGCGATTTCAATTTAGTTTTTTTGTATGAAAGGTGAGGTAGGTACGGCCGAGTGTTCTTAAACATGTGTGATGAAAATCGGTTGAGTCGTTTAAAAGTTGTGGGGGGTGAAAGTGGGGAAGAATAACCGAATGTTTGCAAATATAATCGAGTGGGGTCTCAAATGAAAGCGCATCACGTGCACATTACAAAATAATAATAATATGTTTATATCAATTGTCGTTATTGTGTCGGGGTTTTCTTTTATTTTCAATTTAATGTTTTGATTATGTTTGTTTTATAACCATAAGAAATAATATGCAATTTCCATAATTGTAAGATTAAAAATCTTGTTTTGATAACCTTTCTTTAACGTCTATTCGTAGATGACTATAATTCAGTATAATAACACGCAATTATTAACATTCAGACGAGTCACCTGATGAGAGGTCACCGTCACCTACCGACTACTGGCCACCCCATGTCGGATGTTTTCAAACCACAGGACCTCCGACAAGGTTTAACGACAGTTATCTTATCGACAACAACCGGAACCCACGGTTTAACGTGTCCTCCGAAGCACAGAAACGCGCATATAATTCCCCACTGGCGGTCACACATCCAGGTACTGACCGCGCCCGACGTTACTTAACATTTTCGATCGCTTGCGATCTACTCCATCTATTCAATCGATCTACTGAATCTATGCGTACTTCGGCAGTAGGTACATACATACATAATATACAAAACTCGTCTGATCTGAACCGTGTGAGAGTTGTCTAAATAACTAAAAATATCATTAGTAACTAATAATAATATTATTGCAATACTAGGCTATCACTCGTACAGTCGTTAGTTACATCATTAATTACTGAAATATTAATATCTTAAGATAAATGATTGTCCGTCGGGACAATGTAGATTAGTTACTTGATTGCAATGAGTCATCGACGTGTTTGAGGCTGCGCTGACGTTTCTGCCAAGTATGCTAATCTAATATCTGACCTACTATATCTACCTATATCCATGACGTCATTAGTAGTTCGTTAATTTTAATAAATTACCGCCAATAAATTTAAATGATCTGAAGAAGAAGGGCGTGCATCCTTTATGCGTAGTAAATATTAGGTGGTGGAACCTGATGATAGTATAGAGACGGTAGTAGCTTGTCTGGGGAGGTATGGTTACCGGAAATATAACCTTATACTTTATTTAAGTCTAAATCCTCGAACATTTTAGTTCTCATGAGTAGCAAAGTAGCCGCATACAACCTCAGATAGGATTTTTTTCTATTGAGGTGTTTGCGGGCTTAAATGGCATGCAGTGACCACTTACGTCATAAAAAAGTTAAACCATAGAATCTTTTGTTCTATCATTGGTGCTTAACTAAAACTCTTCATATAACAAGAAATGGATTGACTAGAAATCTACAAATATATTTATTTATCTTACATGAACTAAGGGATTTGCCTAACAAACATAAAATTAAGGGGTTTGCCCGTTAGCTAGCCCTATTAACAGTAACATTTTATGTCAATGTATTTAAGTAATTCGTATAATTTTAAAAGAGTTGTGCAATAGTAAAATTAATGGAATTGAATTAATGGTCATTTAAAAGTCGTCTGATGGTTATCATGTCCTATTTCAATTGATGCACTTACACGTGGTTAAATTGAATACTGTAGGTACAATGTACCTACACATAGAGTTGCAATAGTTGCAATTTACACCGATAGAGCGTTGATCTAATGATTCGACTGCACCATTGTTACGCAGTTAGAAAAGGCCGAAAAATGTCCGTCCGTCACTTTTAATTATGATTGGCGAACGTCCATACAAGTAGGCCTATATCGACCGTTTAACCTCGCACTGAAGTGTGGTACGCTCCATACGGGCGTTCGATAAAAAAATAAGTCCAAAAAAATCCCGCGCCACCCCTAGGCTCGACGGGAAAAAAACAGATAAAAATGGGTCCCTCTCGTAATTTAAATGTCGATCCAGTTGTCGATAACCTGCGGCTCGATGGAACGCCCCTTCATTTTTTTTATAAATTTCGCGAGGTGTTACAGTGCACTTGTTTTGAAGCTTTGTTGTGGACGATTGGTCTTGAGGTATGTTGCCGACGCCTGACATATTAAGACAAATGCTACGTTCATTTACGACGGACAAAAAGAGACATGTGAAACTGAAAAATAAAAGGTGAATTTGGAAAACGAAAATGCTAATTGATATGAACTACAAATCGCATTGGGACGTTATTTAATGTGTAGATCAACTATCGCAAGATCCTCTTCAAATATGTGATGATAAGTTTCAAAACATGACACCACTTACCCCAGCTTAAAAGTAGGTCATAATTAATGAAGAGCGTTTTCCGCATTTTCTTTTAAAGCCTTTTCCTCTTTACTTCATAGAACATCACTGAAGGAAGATAAATTGTAATTAATAGCTTTTAATGTAAGATAATTACTTTTGTGAAATATCAGTATCTATTTCTTAATATAATATCGCTAACGTTAGCAACTGTAGTTATTAGTGATGTTTATCAATGAATTTAAAATGTCTGTCTTACAATAGTTTCCTTCAAAAAATTATAAAAACATAACACTTACCTGTATCCATATTATTAGTAGATAGTAATAAGTAATTATGTCATAAAAATATGTTTTAGAAAATCGTTGCACAAACGTGATATCATTATAATCTAACAACACATTCCTATCAACCCCTAAAGACAACCTAATTAATTCAATCCCAAAAAATTCGAAAAATGAAAAAATGTTGCTTCAAAAAAAGGTTGTGGAGGGAGGCTGAAACATAATTTATAGAGTAGGCAGGTACACTAGCGCCCCGCGGCGTGATTCGGAACTAAGTGTAGTGTTGAATTGTGAATTAACTAATTAGGTACGTGAGGTACTTACTCTTTGACACATTTTATAAAGAGGCAATTATTTTTAATCATTATCTCAACGTTTACAAACAAATTAAACTGCCCATGGCTTCGTCTGTTTGGATTTTAGGACTTGGTACAGTGAGGGATTGAGGGATCCTATTTGAGGTTATATGCAGGGGGGGGGGGGTTGCTACATATGAGGATGAAGATGTTTGCCTAAACTGAAATATCTCCGGCACGAATGGCTCCGCAGCCGAAACACGACGGGTTAAGAGGCTGGCTGTAAGGTACCTCCCCGGACGAGCTACTACATATGGCTCTACCATCTAGAATAATTAAATATCACCTGCTGTTACGGTGAATGAAAACATCGTGAGGAAACCTGCATGCCTGAGAGTTCACAAAAAAAATGTTCTCAAAGGCATGCGAAGTCCACCAACCCGCAGTACCTAGGCCAGCGTGGTGGACTAAGGCCTACATCCTTCTCATTGTGGAGAGGAGACCCGACCCTGTAGTGGGTCATTAATGGGTACTGACATGACATCTAGAATAATTGGGATGTAGACTAAACTAAAAGTCAATTGAGATACTTTTATTGAACTGTCTAAAACGAAAAATGACGTCGTAATCCGGGTTCTACATACAAAATCTATGTTTTGTCTGAAGGAGCCGACTTATGACGTCATCACTGTTTCAAGTCAATTGACTTTATAATAATTGTTTTCGTACGCAATGAAAATTATAAGCATGTGTAATGGGAATTACATTTTGAAATTAACATTATATAATTAAATATCACCTGCTGTTACGGTGAAGGAAAAAAACGTGATGAAACCTGCATGTCGTAGTTCACAAAAAAAATGTTCTCAAAGGTATGTGAAGTCCACCAACCCGCAGTAGGTCAGCGTGGTGGACGGCGGCCTACATCCCTCTCATTGTGAGAGGAGACCCGACCCTGTAGTGGGTCATTAATGGGTTACTGACAGGACAAACATTAGAAAGACATTTGAAATTAATTATCAATGGTATCCACATCCCAATTGATTTAAAACGTCTGATCGTGTATACGTACCTACTTCCGATCCACTTTGCAGACGCAATAATAGCAAAGAACATACATAAAGCGTTCTTCCGAGTGCACAAAGACAGGACAGGAGTAGATTTGCATAATCCACAATGAACAGTAATACGTGTTATGCAAGTGGTGGTCACGTGCCGCCAGCAGTTTGTCACAATGACGGCTACCGGCGGACGGCGTCCCCAGACCTACTTCTCGGCTCTAGCTCGGGCTGAGCTTGCTACGGTCATACTATTCTTATGAAAATATAGGGTCACCAGCGTATGCGATTGCGATTTAGGATTTGTTCAAGAGGGAAATAAAGCGGACCTAGTTCCAATCCTCAGAAAATCAAAGATCGGGTGATATTTCACAGTTCGTTTCATTTCATACATTCAAAAGATGTCACATTTTAACATTGTGACTAAATTCATTGTCACATTTAAAGGATTTCTTTCAATATTTTCTACCCGACCCGTAAGGCGATTAGTTTCAATTAAATACTTTATTAATTTTTTATGCAAAACAATAAATTGGACCAAGGAATCACGTTGTACCATACAAGATTTTCCCCATTTTACATCACCCCTTAGGGGTAGAATTTCTAAAAAGTCTTTCTTATCTATTGCCTACAACAAAGAAAGTAATAGACTACTACGTCGCATACTGCATAGTCTTCTGATTTGCTTTGATCCTTATCGCTTCAGTCATGTTCGATACCGTGGTTTATTGGCAGAGAGATTAAGTAACAGTTGCACATTAGTTTGCGATCAGTTGACGATTGCACATCAGTTGACGACATGAGTGGCGCAGCTGATGAATTTGAATTTCTGTTTCTGGTCTTGTGTGTGTCCATGGCACTCACGACACAAAGAATCGTATTGTGGGGCTATGAGTGTGAAGCGTTATTTATTATTATTTATTTACATATAACTGGGACGGCCTGAGTGGCGCAGTGGTTAAGACACCGGTGCGCTACGCGGAGGGTCGTGGGTTCGATTCCCAGCATAGCAGAGATTTGAATGCCGAATTTGAATTTCTGTTTCTGGTCTGGGTGTGTTGTGTTCTTGTCTTGTGTGTGTCCATGGCACCCACGATATAGGGAATCCTAGTGTGGGGCTATGAGTGTGAAACGCTACGTTATTATAACTCCCATTATACCTACCTACATTGTAATTTTTCGCCGAAATATCAGTAAGCTAACAGACCTGCACCACATGCATAATGTATAAAACTTAAAGAAATGCAACGAAATGACGGAGCGATCGTCCCATTGTAGATAAACGGGCCATTCCCAGTACAATTGAATGATGACCAACCATTGTGCCTAAGTTTAGAGATCCTGTAATGCGCGTATAGGTGCTCTGCGATTTGGTTCACTTATGTATCATTAGCGGCTTACTAGGTCACTTCGCGAATACGGATTTGAATTGGCGACGTTTTGTTGCCCAGTTAAGGACTGGTGCGAAGTATCTAGTTCTAGACACTTTGGTGCACTCAATGTATATTCTATGGACAATATTTTTATATGTATACTAGCATATGAAGGTACCTCCTCCTACTGAAGATAATTGTCAGTAACCCATTAATGACCCACTACAGGGTCGGGTCTCCTCTCGCAATGAGTCTCTCAGGCATGCAGGTTTCCTCACGATGTTTTCCTTCACCGTAACAGCAAGTGATATTTAATTTTATAAAGCGCACATAACTTTTTTACAAAGTCATTGGTGCGTGCCACTGGGATTCGAACCGAACTCGATTCGAGGTCGAATTCTAAGCCACTGGGCTATCACCGCTGAAGATAATTACGGCCCATAAATTCTATCAATGAATACCTATATAATAAAAGCACCTATTTGTGCATTATTTAAAAAATGGTGCTTTCGAAAAGTTTTTATGCTGTAACATAACGCAGTGTAATTAAAGCAATCAGGTGTTCACAAAACAACTATCTTTGTTTTGAATTAGAATATTTATTGGTCCAGCAATTAAGACATGTTTAAAGATTGGACAGATAAAGTAAACACGAGATTTTGTACAGTCTACAGTACAACTCACATGCTTAATAAGTTTAAACACTTAAGCTACTAGCACTTGTTTAAGTTTATTATCAATTATAAGATTAAACTTAAGTTTTTGAGTTATGTTAATAGTGATTGTCATTTAAATTAAATTAATCTATTGTTTTTGTACGTATTTACTTCGACTTCTATCTTATAAGTGCAAATTCAGTAGCAAAACATGTGGTTGTATCGCTTTTAAGTGGTCATTGCAGCCCAGTGCAATAAATTTCAACTTAAAACGACTGACTTTCAGGTTGTAGGTACGGGAATATTTTACAACTTCGTACACCTGATAATAAAGTGATGTAAAGGTTTTTGGGAAATTACAGAAAAACGTTTTGCCGATATATATTTTTTAAACGATTTTACAAACAAAAGCGTGCAACATGCGTGCATGCATGTCTGTCACCCATTAGTGACCCACTGCAGGGTCAGGTGTCCACTCACAATGAGAAAGATGAAGAGCTCAGTCCATCACGCTGGCCTTGGGATGGTAGACTGCACAATCATACATAACCAACCGAAATATAAAAACTTCGTAAGGGTGGATTGTTAAGCTAGCATAAGACATACTGATAGCCTTACAAAGGTTCCACCACACGTTAAAGTACACCTAATATTCAGCCTCACCTGTTTTAAAAATTGTGACTACATCGTCACACATTGGTATCCGAGCAAACTCGGCAGCGGTTATCGCCCTATCATTCCGTCCTCGTTTCCAAATAAGCTCATTTATAACGGGGGATGAACAAAAACAAAAATTTGAATAAGGAGGGCATTATTTATCGCCGCCCCAATGAAGGCCGTTAATGTGATTTTTTAATAATAAAAAATACACGAGCCACCCAAACGAGGATCATGTATCATCGCCGGTTTCGACCAGTCATTGTCCCCGAAAAAAATATTATTTTTTATTTACCAACCGACCAACCTACGCTACGGGAAACAGCGAAAGTATACATCAAATTAATCACGCCGTAAATAAAATTTTGAGCACTCATTTAGGGATTCGAGCTGTATAGTCGGCAATTAAACTACTTATCGGACAATTTTGGTGTCGCCAGCGAATCGATTGCACAACGGAATAAAAACGTTCATAATTCATTACACCGAGCCGCACGAAATTAGACTTATTTGCACACCTACCTCTACCTACCGACGTGTGAAAACAGAATAAAAACAAAACACAGTTCACCAATAAAACCCTTCCCTTGCCTAATTAAAAAAATTAAAAAAAAACCGGCTCCCTCAGAACGCGCGTTGTCACGTTCCATATTCCCGCGTTAATTACACGTCATTCTTTTTTTCAAAAAGCGCGCCAATGACGCGCGCAATTAATGCCGTGTACAGACAACGGGAAGACGCGACATAAAGCCGGCGCACACAATGCGTACTCGGCGAAATTCGCCGCAGGCCCTGCGAAATTAACAAGGCGATTTACACTTGACACTAGGCGCCTGCTTTTCACTACTTTCCTATGCCGACACCTCCACACCACGTTGACTTAGCGCCCCCTCGTTTTTTACCTAAAAAAATCCTTCGTGAAAGTCCTCCAAACAGCCAGTATGTCAACGTTTTCCCTGGCGTTACTCTGTTCTGTGGCGCAGTTTACGGAACGGTGTCTGCGTGTGGGTGTGCAGATTTCCTTTCCTCTCACATATCGCAGTAATTGTGTGAAATAAAGAGCTTTGTATCATTATTTTTGAGATCTTTCCTTCAGTGAAGTGTCTCGTATTGTTTGTTGATTATTTTTAATTAGTTAGCGAAAACACAGGTTCATTATTCTTTCGAGTGTGATTGTCGAGTGGCGACGACGCAGGTACGAGTATATTCGTCGTAAAGACAACAATGTGAGATTACTGTCTTAAAGACTAGTGTGCGCCTGTGGCAGTTCTCCACAGACAAAAAGGGTTGTCTTTAGTTCGTCATGACTAATTCAACGGGCCGTGTAACAATACACGTTTTACAATGAAATTGTGTCAAGTTTTTTTTATTTGAGATTTTTTGACTTCGAGCTTGACTGGTTAAATACTGATTGCAGTTAGCGTAGCCTTTGTGTCTTACGCCTTAAAGATGCCTTTTGTCGTTGAAAAATTTAAGGTATCGAGAATTTTAACCTTCAAAATTTTCAAACAAATATTTAGCTGGAATACGGTTTCCTTGGGAAGTCCTATATTCTTAAATTTGGAATGTGCTCTACGTTCATACCTTTAACCCATAGACAACACAACAATAGCCTTTGAAACCTCTATAAGCGAGCACAGATTATAATAGATATATAAATTTCGTTGTCAAAACATAAACAGTGTACAAGTTACACAATTATGCAAATTTTATGTTACCCCTAATTGCCAAATTATTTAAAGAGGTTTCCGTTGATTCTCTCCACACCCAGGCAAGGAGATTTGCCCTTTCTTTAAATTACATGTAAATGTTATTGCGTAAGGAATTATCGAGAAAGTGCCAAGGGTTGAAAAAAGTTTTGGAACGAGAAAGTTCTTTTTCATTTCCTTAATGAAATTGTGCAAATCTGAAACGATGGAATAAAAATTTAAATTTTCTATACCTACAGCGTTTTGTGTTGTGTTTAGATATTGCAAATTTTAAAATAATTTTAGACACACACTCAATTTGCGTGGGTAACAATAAATTTTTCTTCTAGATACTAAGGCACATTAGCTTAAATTACCTACATTACTTTTATCAAAAGAAAAAACAAAATCAAACAAAAACAAACATCTAAACCCGACATACTGGCAACACAGTAACGCAATAAAAAACCAATTTAAAATTCAAATTCGCCGAACGCAATCCGAGATCGAAATTCAAAACTATCGAATCAACTAAACGCTCCCTCGGTAAGGTCAGGCGTTCCACCCGCCTCCCTTGATCATTTATAATGCCAAAATGTTTTAATTAAGATGCCGTAAAATGTAATTTACATGCAAATTCGGTTTATGTTAATGTGCCGCGTATATCTGTTTGGGTGCGTGCTTGCTATCTAATTTTGCGACAGTGTACGCCATCATTATCTTGCCTCTAATGAGAAATCTGGCAACGGCTTGATGTTTGCATAATTAAACTTGCGGTTGGGAACGTTCGTTTTGATTGTTGCCATGATAAAATACGAGGTTAGACATCTGCTGCGACGGGACAATGATCGCACTGGGTTTGGGTGAGGAAGAACGGAAAATTGGTTCGAACATAGGAACATAGGCCCTCCACATTAGATACTTCATCTCGGTCTATCGACTCGCATGAGGTCGTTTACCAACCCACCCAAACCAGGCCAGGGCGGTGGACTAAGTATGTATCCTTTCCATTGCGAAAGGAGACTCGACCCAGCAGTATGTCCTTATTGTATTGGTATTGCTCGTGTCCATGGGCACTTACTACAGTGCAGTTTCATTTAGTGCTTCTATGTTCACTTCACGAGAAGAACTTAAAATTTTTAAGGTCTATCTCACATCTAAATCTTCTCGAACGAGTAGTAAATCGTTTATTACAAAGAACTTTGTGCACTGGAGACCCTAAGAGAACAAAACATTTTATATCATATTCAGATCACCAAAAGTACAATTAAATAGTTACTTAATAAAGTTATTGGTTTTACAGATCCATTTGAATATAATCAAAATGTATTCAAGAAATATAAGTTAGTTTATGAATTTTTCATTGTTTTGATATCAGCCATATCAATCGCCGAATTTTGAAGATGTTAAAGTTATCTCAATCTTAACGAACTGCCAAAAAACGGTTCGTAAGTAACACAAAAAAAACCCACCGAAACGCGATCTTTCACACGAAGTTTCCACCGAAATCATTATTTTACAGCCGCAACTCTTTCAAATGAGATTCCAACTTTGCTTTTTCTTACTCGCTAACCAAGTCGAGTATGAAAACAGAGCCGTTGCCAAATTCAAATCAAATCAATTAATTAAAATAAAATCCACTCGACTCGGCTCGTCCACAAGACATTCATTAACAGCAAGCGGAACACAATTCTGCTAATTTATTCCAATAAAAAGGAATAACAGCCCCATTCCCTTAACTACTCCGTCTATACATTCTTATAGATCTATGTTTTTTCTCAACCCCTTTCTGGGATTCAATTCGGCTAAATAAACTGAATTATAGGGTAGCGGACCCAGTAGTCAGCCAGACACCAGTACTCAGCCTTTTTTAACTTTAAACCTATAGAAATAACAATTCGATTTATTTTAACCAATCAAGTTGTGCTTTATAGGTTTGACGACTCCTAAGTGGTGGATTCCAAACGTACGGGTTACTGTGAGTAGTCAAAATTACGAGCAATTTTAGTCCATTCAGGTGTTGTCCGCCGACAAGCTAGCGCTAGTGGCGATCGCTATTTTTTTGTTAGTGGCAGGTGATTGCAAAATAGGTATGATAATCAATATTATTTTCATGTATTGTATATATTAAATGAATTATATGATATATTTGGAAATTAAGTACTTTATTTTAATAATATTTCATTGTAAAATTACGCATTTACTTAAATATTAGGGTGGCCGACTACAGGATTGTTATGTTTTAGCATTTTCCGGTAGTCAGCCACCCCTGGCTGACTACTGATTTTAAGCAAAACTTTTTGTTTCAAGTGTTGCTGGTATCAATTTATAGCTCTTTTTTAACCCTTTATTTTGAAGTAAACATGTCATACATTATTTTGACAAAAAACCAGTAGTCAGCCACCTAAACATTCGCGATGTTATGCTGGCCGAGCACTAGTTGTGATTGATCCAGTAGTCAGCCTCAAAATATATATGAATTTAAATAGATATTTAGTTATCATTTTAAAATTTAAACCTCGTTCTTTTTACAATTTCATTTTATTTTTACAATTTCTTCTATTTACATAGTTTCAGATTCCAATCATGACTTTATCGAGGCCGATACTACAAAATCCTGAGAAACTAGTACAAGCTATAGACCCCATAAGAAACGGTATGAAAATTAAAGAAGCCAGCAGATTTTATGATGTTCCTCGAGGTACTTTTCAAGACAAGCTGCATCTTCGGGTTCCTGGAGGTCCCAGAAAGATGGGTCCTGATTCTATCCTCTCTAAAAATGAAGAATCAGAGATTGCAAACTGGCTGATTGCATCTTGCGGATTTCCACTGAAACCTGACAATCTATTGAATATGGATCAAAACATTATGATCGAAGATGGCAGGCCTAACCCTTTCGTAAATGGAAGACCATGTAAGAAGTGACCTTTTTATGCCTCTTGGTGATATACTACATTTATTAACAATAATGTATTGGACAACGAAATTAATCTTCCTGCTTTTGAAGTTAGTGAAGCTTCTATTTTAGTATCAAGCGAAAACAAGGAAGAAAATACGATCATACGATCTCTTGGTATTGAAAATATATCTGATACTATGATTTAAAAAGAAACTCATGGGATATCACCCATCATACGTAAAAATCTTGTTATACCATCGCCAATAAAGAAGTCATATATTGTATCAAGCGTTACTTTGCGGAAATCCATTGTTATTTAAGTTGTATTTATATTTCTTTGCAACAATCCGCACACGTGGAACTTGTTTTGGTATGGACCCACCACCCTCCCTTATCTCTCTGAGTAGGTATATACCATCACAACTTATGCCAATAGTACACGACGTGTTTTGCGTGCAATTGTTGCAAAGAAATATAAATACAACTTAAATAATAAAGAAGTCTTCAACGCCTAGACACATGAATAGAATTGGAGCAATTTCTTCCTTAGAATGGAGACTGTTTAAAAAAGAAAAAAAGAAAAAAGCAATCCAAGAAAGAAAATTATAAAGGCAAAGAATTAAGAAAGAAAAAGAGAAGTTAAAAGTTACTTACTAAGAAGATGGAATAGCAGTAAAAAATAAAACTGAAACATCCCAGAAAAAAAATGATGGTTCGGACGGACGAAGAATTTAAAATTACAACTGCAAAAAAATAAATCTGAAATATAAAAATTACAATGAAAATGTGGCGATAGAAAATAAAACAAATAAATGTGATACAACAGAAAAAAACGTCTAAAATAAAGATTCTTTCAGTACAAACCAGCTTCCCAGAACAAAAGAAATATCCAACTATTAAGAAAGAAAAGTTGCAAAAGAAAATGAATAATATGTTGATCCGAAAACAATTTATTTATTTGTAAACAATTCTTTTAGAAATGTGTAAGAACTTGCTGATATTCTGAACAATAATAGGACTGATTATTAAAACTACAGATAGACAAATAAGTTATAAATAATTGAAGCATAGGTACTCTTTTTGACTGAATTTAATGTACCTGAGCAGATTAAGTTAAATATTAATTATTTATCTCCTATAATTAAGCAAAGGCCGACTATTGGTAACAGGATGGCTGACAAGTGGATTTTAGAGGCTGACTACTGGTGAAATGTGACTTATTTACTTTGAACTGATTTTTTGTTGCATTAAACAATATAATTAACTTTGATATTAATTTTATTATAAATTTTAATAAATAAGGTACCTAAAAATATATGACACCTTTAATTTATTCCTCTGCATGTTAATTTCCCGTGACAATGAACTTGAAACTTCAGTTAAAAGGCTGACTACTGGGTCCGCTACCCTATGCTACTTAAATGAGTGTCAAGCCACCCTCCGCCCCTGGCAACCCTTAAGGACCACTTCTTCGCCTCACCCCGACAGTTTTCTCAGAGTTTGTGCCACGCGAAACAAATAAAAAGTATTGATTTTTTTACCATTGTAAGTACAAATGTAGTTTTTACGTCTGAGACTGTACCTAAGTGGTTGCGTAGTACTTCTGAACACTAAGGCATTAAAAATATATACATACAAATATTTATAAACCATTTTTTACATTGTTTCTACTATCTCTCGGTAATAGTTGGTACTGATTACCTACATTCAGTAATTTTATTTGCACCTAAAAGAGTTATCATTTGCGTTCAATTAACGCTGAAAATCAATTTGTCTGCATGTTTCGTAAATCTGTTTTTCGTAGGCTTGAAAGCTATTGCTTGAACTAAAGTGATGGCATTGTATGGACTATCGATAATAATATAATAACGATACATATTCATAATGCCTGAGCCACGCCTCGGAACAAAGGTCTCAAAGCCCACAAAGAAGATTCTGAGATCACAAAGAGGTCACACGACAAAATAGACGCTGAAGTAGGTTTTCATATCATTTTCTTTTACATTTTCATAAAATGAGACGTGAATATTATAGCTACAAAAACATACATACAATATCATACTGACCGTTTAATAAAACGCCAATCTTGAGTCATTTTGAATAGGTGTTAGGGCATATCAGCTCTTCCGGAGTGATACCTCGCCGCCAGCCTCTTTACCCGTCGTAAAGCAGCATGTTCTTCATGTCTTGTGTTTCAGCTGGGGAGGTAAGGTTGCTACATTTTTGCTACTCAATTTCTATAAAAAAAACTCTTATCGTTTTGGTGGATATCAAACCTAGGACTCTGCAGGCCTTAATTCAAGTCGAAAATTTTGAAATTACTGAAATTGATTACAAAATCAAAAAATTAGTACATTACTTAGAACACGGCTCGGCTATCCATTACATTACAAATGCGCTTATTTGAATAAAATCCCGCTACCATCTCCACAGTATGTAAAACGTACAGAAATGACATTTAATCAACACTCAACAATTTTATACATATGTATTTTTATCATTTGACTGCAACTTTTTATGGCCCATGGCTAGACAAGATTGTGATTGGTTAAAACTTTAAAACCATTATTTATTTTGTTAGCGACTAATTTCATATAATAGATTTAATAAGTTTGTAGAGGCCGCAAGATACAAAAAAACTATTTTGTTTGAAAAAAGCTTCTGCAACAACACTTAGTCTCCGACATAGACTTTATTCCTTGTTATTTTTAATATTTACAGTTATTAATCAGAAAATTACAGTATAGTGCCTACGACCGGATTTTAATTTTAGAATATCATTAAATTTCTGTATAATATTCTAAAAATTTCTAAAAATCTAAACTATTCAAAAAATCTGTGTACTTATGTAACAGTAAAATTACTAGCTTACTTATGAACGCTATAAGTTAACATTAATATCTTAATCACTTTCAAAATTTCACCAATACTTGCTCTGAATTTCCACGAATCTCTACTTCGAGCAACCACAATATTTAGAAGAACCTGTCTATGCGTCACCAACTCTTCAACCTTCTGTCATCGTCCCCAGCCAACACGGTAACTTTGTCGCGGCGTCCTGATCTATACAGCACGGTGGGCATAGTTTATTTAGTAGTTTAGTACGTCTAATTTATATAATTCCAGTTGCACATGCTCTAATTGCTGGTGCCCGGCCACTTATCATAATGTCTCGCAAATCACCCCGCCTACAGAATAAATCTGGTGTCGATAGGGATTATGCGTTTGATGTAGGGTTAGCAGTTCACGAATCAGTAGTAGTCGGTTATTTAGAAATTGACTAGCAGAACCCGCGACTTCGACCATGTTAACCTACGAATTTCACCCAGAGAGGATAAAAAGTATCATACATATATGTTAATCCAGTGTATACTCTACCTGTGTATCAAATTTCATCCAAATCTTTTCAGCCGTTTTTGCGTGAAAAGAAAACCATCCATTAATCCTGACAAACTTTCGCATTTATAAATTTAACTACTATACATTTAAGAGGTGAAGAGAATATGTAACTGACATTATCTATGTATTTCAAAATCAAAAGCGATAGTTTAAAGATATTTAGCCACTTTGAAGTACTTAAGTACAAAAATATGGCATGCTTAAACAGAAATCTCTCGAACCCCGCATGCTGGCCATAGCAACGATTACAGCATGCGGTTCCTTGCGTGAACAGAAATCTCCCGTACCCCGTAATGCGAGCTCCAACGACCAATGAAAATGAGCCCTTACAATTTCTGGACAATAACTTTCACATGGTGAATTATTCACATTAAATCCTACAATTTTTATTGCTTTATAAATCATCATGATGATGATAAATTTAGATACAGTTTTTAGTTGTTTGTATTGATGAAGTTGACAGCCCTAGAAATTATGGTAAGCAACAAAAATGATGTTAAGCGCATTTCCAATAGATATCTGAACGGGAGCCCGTCGGCAACCCGAGACTATGTTTTATTGTACTTATACACATGTTATATGCGTGTTATAATAACGTTAACATTATACCATTATACCATACAAGTTTAGATCACGAGGTAAAATCATAGATGCCTACAAATCATACGTACCACACATCTTAGGGGATTATTCCTATTTGTCCCCCGATTCTGTCCCCTACAGGGGACAGATAGGAATAAAAAGTTCGATCTGTCCCCCATTTAACGAAGAGGTGACAGATCGAACTCTATTCAATGTTCAACGGTTCTATCTGTCCCCTGATCGCTGATTGGGGGACGGATAGAACTTTTTTATTCCTATCTGTCCCCAATTAAATATAATAATTGTAAAAAGTAATGACACACGCTACAAGCAACATTTCATTAAATAAAAGACTAGTGTATTTTGTTTTGGTTTAAAAGCATCTGTATTTACAAAAATTACAAAAGTTTTCTAAAAAACATATTTCTTTAAATCACTCATAGGTAACAGTCAGTCTTCTAATTTGAATTAATTCATCTTATAAAGTTACAAAAAATACTAACAATAGAATATATTTTTTGTTTTTCTATTAATTAGTCACCGTTCATAAATCACAGTAAGTATTGAACACTTCTAGGTTACAATCAGTCTTCTGATTTGACAAGGATTTGACTTAAATCAAGTTATAAAATATAAAAAATACTAACAATAAAATATTTCTTTTGTTTTTCCATTAATCACCCACCGTTTATTAGTCACAGTAGGTATTGAAAGAACACTATATTTACCATTTTTAGGTATGCAAATATATAAAGGAAATAAAACTAAGAAATTAAAATCATAAATAGCTTAATTACATTAAATTAAACACTTTAAATAAGATTCATTTCTTTTTATTTAGATTTGATTACTTCATTTATACACTACTTAGCATGTAGTGTTAACAATTCATTTATTTAGTTGTTTTACCTAATCAGACTCATCGGTTCAATTGGTGCCACCCACCATTGGGTCGAGAGAGAAAAAACCGGAGAAAAAAACTCTCAGCACCTTATTTTTTTTTTGAACGGTGACTCATTAATAGAAAAAACAAGAAATATATTTTATTGTTAGTATTTTATATTGTTAAATTAATTTAAATTAGAAGACTGACTGTTAACTATGAGTGATTTAACGAAATGATTTTTAAAAAAATTGTTGTAATTTTTGTAAATACAGATGATTTTAAACCAAAACAAAACACACTAGTCTTTTATTAAATGAAATGTTGCTTGTAGCGTGTGTCATTACTTTTTACAATTATTATATTTAATTGGGGACAGATAGGAATAAAAAAGTTCTATCCGTCCCCCAATCAGCGATCGGGGGACAGATAGAACCGTTGAACAGTGAATAGAGTTCGATCTGTCCCCCATTTAACGAAGAGGTGACAGATCGAACTTTTTATTCCTATCTGTCCCCTGCAGGGGACAGAATCGGGGGACAGATAGGAATAATCCATCTTAGGCATATAGCCGAAAAATTACTTAATGAGGAACGATTTTTATCTAACGTAAATAGGAATGTCATATTTTAGGTGGTAGAACCACTATCGCTCCTTCTGAAAGGTAGCTTCGTAAGATGAGGAGTCGTTACCAGAGATACTTCGTTCGAATCAACTACCGTAGTCCTCTTACCAACGACCTGAGTGGCGCAGTGGTTAAGACACCGGTGCGCTGTGCGGAGGGTCCTGGGTTCGATTCCCAGAAGAACAGAGATTTGAATGATGAATTTGAATTTCTGTTTCTGGTCTGGGTGTGTTGTGTTCTTGTCTTGTGTGTGTCCATGGCACCCACGACACAGGGAATGCTAGTGTGGGGCTATGAGTGTGAAGCGTTATTTATTTATTTATTTTAAAATCCTTTTTTTTTAATCTTAACTCGTATTGAAGCAACATGTCTCATGTTTTGGTTGGGGTGGTGCTATTGTCGTTTACTTTATCAAGTAGGTAATCAGGAGTAGCAGTAATAATTACAAACTGAATCTATAATAACGGGGAATATGCTATTAAAGTCAAGATATTCAGCACAGTTTTGCTGCCATGCAAAATGCATCTTCCATAACCGACCTAGAATTTCATAGCACGACCTACGAACAGACGAACCGAATTTGGTCCGACTAAACAAAATTGAATATTCCCTCTATCTTAATAGTAGGCGGAATAATGACGTCACTACTCTTGACTCTAACTACAGAGTCGGCGAACGGACAGGACATAAATCGGTAAGGCAGGGCCATAATGGCTGGCTCCGAATCTATGCCTGAGCCCAAATGCCGGACCTGTACCTCAGTAATACACTTAAAACGGCCGGGCTTAAATCATCGTCATCGTTTGTTGAACAAGACTCCGGTCACATATCAGCCCGGTGACGCCACCCTCCCCCTCCTCCGATAATTTCAGACAGGGTTTAGCCAGGAATTCTGGTCTCAGCGATACATGTGAGTACGTTTATGCACCTTAACTATTATATTATAGCTTTGATGAAGGAACTACCTATGGCTAGCTGATTGGATTTTGAGATTGAAAAGTGGAGGGATGGGTAATATTGCCGGCTTGTTCGGTCTGATTTGAATGTAGTGGTTTTGGTTTGGTTCATAAGAAAGGAGGTAATTCGATGTGTTAGAAACCTTGTAAAATTTTAGACTTAAGATAAATCTGACTACAGCAACACACAGAACGCGATTCTTCTGGTATTTACCGTAACATTTACAACCTGTTTGTCTGGCCTTCTATGTATGTATACAAAAAAAAACTAATATTCGTGCACAACACACAAATATTTGTCTGGCGGGAATTAAATCCACAAGTCAAACAACTCCAATCGTTGATAATAGCCAACTTCTACGCCAACGAAGTAAGTAAAACATTACAAAATTTATGGTAAATTAATGTAAAAAGTTAAAAAACTCAATTTGCGTCGGCACAAAATACACAGTAACATAAAAATTTTCCACAAAGCAATGGGTCCGCTCAATCCTTTATGAAACGCCAAATTCGATATCGGATTTTTCTGGACTTAATCTTGTATTCAAATTTTAATTATATCATTCTGGCGTTTGAATAAAAACGAACTCATTTCGTTCCGTCGGTGAATAATAACGAGCCCGAATTACAGCGGCGTGTGTTACACTGCGGTGTTATAGAGTGACGGCGAATTTTTGGAGTGTAATTACAAAGTGGTTATTTGGTTATTATAAATACTTACTTAGGTGACGCTTCGGATTTCTTTCTTGAATAAGTTCAGATATTTTTAAAGATGAATATTTATAACGAATATACTTTAAAATGCCGTATTAAACAATCATGTGTGAAAAAAAATTGGTTATATTAGTATGGCATTTTTTAAGAATTTACGGCGCACATCATGTACTCGTTTATATTTTGAGATAACCTGACTAGTTTTAAACTGCTGCAAATTAAAGTGGCAATGGGCTGGCCACATCGCTCGCAGGACTGACAACCGATGGGGAAAAAAGGTCCTCGAATGGCGACCACGTTTAGGCAAAAGGAGCACAGGCCGCCCTCCGACCAGGTGGACTGATGACCTGAAGAAGACAGCGGGAAACCGTTGGATTCAGAGGGCCCAGGACCGGGCGGAGTGGCGTCGATTAGGGGAGGCCCATGTCCAGCAGTCTACTAAGGGCTGAAAGGAAGGAGGAAGGAAGGACTAGTTTAGAATCTGTACCTACAACCTAGACTAGCTAGGCAGCCAAAATTTTTTAAAGATATTCATGAATGTTTTAATAATTAAATAAGGATGTCATGCTTTTCCCACTTTAGGTATTTTTTTTATTTTCATAATTTATATCTATTAAGTTATCTGCGCCCCAGTATCACACGCATGTTACGACACCGTGTGACGTACAGCCGTGGTTATGGAGATCAACAATTAATTCCTATCTCCGTATCCGGAAAAGCACTAAACTTCCATCAGCTCATATGCATATTAAAATTGTTCTTCGTCATTATTGTGTTTAGGACATTTGAATATTTGACACCAAATCACAATAACAGAGTGCATTTCAAAAGTGTAAATTTAATTTAGCTTTGTTAATGGTTTCAAATGTTGAAGCAGAATTATTGAACCAAATACATATACATTACGAGTATATTAAGTTTAATGGAAATCCGAAATTATAAAACGAAATTATACAACTTACGATTCCTTTGCACTTTACGTCCATTTTAATAATGACAATTCTTATTTTCGACATACGTGTTCTTCTTTTTCTTCCTCTGCGCCAGCCAGTCCTGGCTCTTGAATTGACCGTGAAGGCGGTAGCTTCAGCCATCTGCAGCAATCGCTTACGAGCTCCAAACTCCGTCTGACTAGCGACTGATCGAGATTCCTGACCGGCCTAGGCTAATTTTATTAGGACGCGCCTCCGCCAGCCTCTCCGGCCGGCCTAAAAAGTAGTAAGTATATTAGTTTTGACTTTGTTTACTAGTGTTACTAGTAAACTAATCTTAACATGGTTCATACCACGGAATAGTTCATACTCCTTATAATAGTGCTGCGTTAACTTTTAGTGTTTTGTCTCGGTCTAGCTGCAATATGTAGGATAGGTACAAGCGATGATGCTAGATTAATAGTGCATGCGAAGACACGATTTCAACACGCCCCCCCGATCCTCGAGCCCTAGGCTGCAGCCTAATTAGCCGTTAATCAGGCCCTGCGTCTGATATTAGTATCTAAGTACTGGTTTATGCTCATGTCCTAGTGTTGCTCACGTCAATAGATAACGGTGACCACTTATCGTACGTCAGGGACGTCAGGTGACCCGCCTGCCGGCTTACGTGGTCTCTATAAATAATCGAAATTATCGGTAAAGTCCTTCTTAGTTTAGAGACACTTGTGAGGTAACAGATGGATTTCTATTGTTTTGAAAGGAGAAAACGAAACAAACATGAAATGTTTCTCCGGTTAGCTGTGACACCCACTTCATTGTAACAAATTTAAATAAGCAAATGCCCACGATCAAGCAACACAAAGAGCCCATCTAGACTTTGCAACTGTAAATACATAAAGCCGCCTTCCAGAAAGAAATTATTCAAAATTACAGCGAAAAAATAAAACCTTCGAACTCCATTAGAAACAAAAATAAATTGAATTACAACTCGATCGCCATTTTCGATTTGTAGGCCTAACTCAATTAGATAGCAGGCCCGATGGAAAAATAAAATAAATACGGGGCACGAAAAAAAAATTAAACAAAAAAAGAGTCCAGATATAATTTGAAATATCTCCGTAAATGCAAAGTGCGAGTGGTGTTATTTTATTCAAATGAGGGCGAACTTTTTTCAACCCTTTCTCTCGTCGCGCCATCAAAGTGGCCTGATATTCAATTAAAAAAAGAAGAGCGGGCCGCGACTGAAAATTAATCAGAAAAAATGCTTTTAACTAGATCTACATTTTAATGAAATTATTATTGACGAGTATTATTATAAGCGTCCCTTTGTAGAGATTGCGTCTGTAATGTCGAGAACTTTCTGCGACCATTTCAAGTTTTATTGGTATTGTTAAGAGCCTGACAACACCCGATGATTTTAGGAATCGGGCATCTTCGGCTCGCGGCTCCCGCCTACCCCATGCCCCTCATGCGCCACTGTTAGTGGAGCGGACTCTATGAGAACTAAATAAAATGATAAAATCGGCACTGTTTCAAGTGTTAAAGAAATGTGGACAACATCGTCAATAGATGGCACTGTTTCCAGTTTTAAAGAAATATGGACGACTCTAGTAATGATGTGATTTTAAAACGCGGAGCTTTTTTATTGAACACCTAAAACTTATTATTATTCTCCATCAAAGGTCCATATAATACCTATGTTTTCTATTCATCTCACCAAAAAATAAATAAAACACGGTCTTCTCTTTCAGAGGATGTACCCAGAATGCCATTGTTTCGCTATTAAATCACTATTAAATTAAAAATTCAATAATTCAGCAGTACCTAAACATGTCAACCAACAATTCAATTTCTTCTTACAATATTAAAGAGGCTTGGAACAAGCTTCATAATGTTATTGCATATTATTACCCTCAAATTTTTCGATGGCCTCAAATAATACCTAACCACATAAAAGCAAGTAAATTTGTCACGAGATCGAGTAAAAGACAGATAGACGATTTAACTGGTTTTTGTATAACCAGTTAATTCGTCTATCATGTAAAAACATGTATTCTGAGACATACAGGTTTCATCACGTGGTTTTAGGAAAGGCGAGAGCTGGAATCGAACCTAGACTCCCGGCATGGGAGTAGGAACGATTTTTTAAATTGTTGAAAACCCTCTAGTTACACAGCCGACACAGGCCATAAATCAGTCGGCGCGCCGGCGGCGCAGTACTATGCCTACCGTTTGAAAAAAGCCGCTTTTGGCTTCCTTTCGTTTCAGGTCAATGACCTTTCACCTTGAGCCTGTTACTTTTTGTGTCTTTTATTTGTGTAATTATTTTGTTTGAAATTTGCATTTTTTTTTATTTTCGGTCCTGAACCTTTTCGTATGCTTTAACACACTTAAGTACACGATCTTTGTGGTTTAAATTAATGAGGTAACGTCATCTCCACCTTGTACAATATAAAAATGAATATGTTGCTAAGCGCAAATCTCGGGAGGAGCTGAACCGATTTCGCTAATTTTTTTTGGATATTCCTTTAAGTACGAGGATGGTTCTTACGGAGAGAAAATTTGAAAACAATGTAAAGAAAATAATAAAAACAACAATTTCATTTTCCTATATAAACTGTTCTACCCATGTACTACCTGTCAAACATCATTTCAGATTGAATACTTCATAAGTTCATATGGCAATGTCATGCATTTAGAAACGTCAAGATTTTTCTTTATGGATGCCACTTCTATTATGCAAACTGCAATGATATAATATACATATTTTATAATGGCAAAACGAAGTGTGCCGGGTCAGCTAGTAGGTAATAAAAATAAATACTTGCATAGGTGTTATAGATTATATTATTAGATGTATGTATTATGTTTGAAAACATTCAGTTTATTTCCATTGGGCCTTCAACTCAAATCTTCAACTTAAATGCATGCGTTTTTTTTCTCGTTATTAATAACAACAAAAATATATAGACTCATGAAATATTCACAAAATATTTAATAATAAAGCATTTCGTACGTCTCAGTAAAGGCGCAAATATTTCTCGGTCGCAAATTTATCAAACCGACTTGTTATTCAAACGTAAACACGGTTTTTTAATTAAATCTACCAATAAAAAAAAACACGCATTTTTATTGAACACTTCCTTTATACCTAATAGGTATTATTACCTATCAATCCACGAAGACGCACAGCCCTAGCCGGCGGCCCCACTATTCCTCCTAACCGTTTATAAAAATTACCGTGATAGTGATAGGTACAATTCTAGACGGCAACGCCGCGCGTAGCGGTGTCTTCTTTACTGTCGGTTTGGCAACGTCGCGTCGCGCGAATTTCGGCGGCGTACAATTTGAAAACGGGAGGGAATCCTACATTATATGACCCGGGTTCGAACCCGAAGCAAAATATAAGAAGACATTCTGGATTGAAATGTTTTATGTATTACTATTTTTTTATTTCATATTATGCTATCTAACGGTTATTTATATTTCCGAATTCCGAAAAAAAATAACGAATTTTAGATAAATTTATAATTTCAAAAATAATTGTATAGCTTATAACAAAAAAAAAGTTATTAAATTGACGTTGAAACTTTTATTTATTTGTAACTTAATAAAATCTGTCTTCTTATTTATTCAACAATTTCCAAAATCAATAATCGATGTAAAAATTTGTATTATATAAAAAATATAATTATATAAAAGTGAAAATAAAGTCACGCACACGCGGATTTGAACCCACGCCCCAGCGTATACAGCCTGGCGTCCTACTTAATACGCCACACAAGCCTCAGACAAAGCTATGAAATTGTGCTATATACGACAACTGTGTATTATTTTGGAATGACGGAGCAACGCACGTCCACCTAGCATCGCGCCTCTGCGCTCTCTGTCAATTGCCATAATAGTAAGCGAGAAATACAAAATACGAAAATATTGCGCGGAGCACGCGAAAGAAAAGTTTTAAATTTTACTGATTTACTGAATATTTATAAGCTTATTGAAAAAAATTAACACAATGATGTGATAATAACGAAGGTCTGCTAATATACTGGTTAAATTATTTGAATAAATATTAACAAACAACGTTGTAGTTTAGTATAAGAATTCAGAAAAGGGGTAACTTTGCAATTTTTTTTTATCGAGGCAACTTTGTCAAAATGTGTTTCGACGACTATGTTGTCGTTCGGAATACGGTCTAGAATAACATATATTTTTCCCATTGTAAAATACTTTGTAATTTTTGCTGGAAATGAAAAATAAGAATAGCAAATTTGCTGAATTACATGTTATCAGCGCCTTAAGGGCTGCTAACTATGTCAATAAGGGCGACGGAATTTTAGGAGAAAGGTTGTTTTACAATTTTTATGTTTACTTTTGGAGTAGTGGAGTGAATTTGAGTAACCAATTAAGGGCTCAATTGCTCAAAACTAAGCACAATCTTATAAGTTTTCCGAATTGTTTTTAAGAAGAATTCTTTAACTTTTAATTGAAGACGACTAAAGTGATTGATATCACCGTGATTGATGAGATGATGGCGTGACATTTCAGCTTTCTTTGAATGGACTCATATACAGTGTAGTTTTTGTATTAAAATTATTTTGACTTTTAATAACTCCCTCCAGTTTCGGGTCGTGGTGGACTAAGGCCTACATTCTCTACAATGTGAATGTAGGATTCCACCACGCCAGCCTAACGCAGTTTGGGGGTTGGTACATTAAGATTTTTTTTAATCTTTCAATTAGCTAGTTTTAGAATTTTATTTTGATTGCTCTGCAAAAATATGTGTTAATTAAACTCGACACAATATTTACATCGACAAAACAAGTGAACAACGAGACAGAAGACTATTGACCTGTTCTTTAAATAAGCTAAACATATACTTGGGAGGTTCAGAGCAACAAAACCTAACAAAGTCTACTAACAAAGGCATATTCTAATTTCAAAACAATTTCGCCTGTACCATAAACATCGTCAGTCGATTCCGCGGCCGCAATTAAGAACGATAAAGCTATAGTAATTACGTATGCTAATCGTGGACTTAGTACTTCTACGAGATATGGTGCCCTGGTACCTGTTCGGTGGACTTGTTGTTTTGTGAATGTAAATATAAGTATTAAAATCTACTCTATACTTACAGCGGCTTTGTCGGACCTACTGGTAGCTACTAAAATTACGATAAATGATGTATATTCATAAAATTGAAGTTTTTGTAAGGGGTATTGTCAACCCTTTATGTCTCCAAAGTGCGCTATTCCGAATTAGTTATTTGTCGAATGGAAGCCTTTGCCTATATCTAGTAATAGATATCCGAAGACTGGTGAATGGATTAGGTTACGTATTTCATATTTGTGGTATATTATAGGTAGGTAGGGCGCCTTATGGGTATAGCTAGCCAGGTAGCGGCACAATCCTCACGTCTTGCGATTCGGTTAGAGAAGTGTGGTTGCAAGAGATAATGTGTCGATGCCAAATTTTTCTATCCTATTTGAGGTTCTACTGAGGTGTCCATGGGATGTATTGACTACTTTACTCAGGCCGAAACATGCCTGTTTGCTACATTAGATAAAAAAGGTCAAAGATTATAATTTACATACTTTTGAATTCCACCCACAAACTAAAGTTCATCCATCGCGATTGCCCTGTACCAATATGCCAATGTACAAAAGTAGCGCATCCAATACGAAGCCACAGTTGGACGGGTCCGATGGCTTGCATTAAACGTTATATCGCATTACAATACCACGGCGCGGCTCTCGGCCTACGCGAATAAATTAACACAATGGAACATTTCATGTAGTATTAAGTTTGTTCACCTGTTGGCTCTGAAGAGTTAAATGAGCGTGTTTATCCCACACTATTATGTAACAGCGAAAACTCTTTACAGAACTGTTTTGCTTTACACTACCTACTTTAATTTACAGCATTCGATACGTCAAAGATAAGTATGAAAACTTTATGTACTTTGCAAGTAAGTGTTCTTCAACTGTTATGCTCTACAGCATGCTTTACGACAAAGAAGGGTAGATATTTGGTTACATTCTTTGTCAAAGAATATATTACGAAAAGATGGTAAGTGTACGGGTGGGACTTCATTTTAAGATTAGATTAACGCCTCACCCTCATTATCTGTATCGTGATCATGGACATCAAAAAATATTATCATTCAAATCTCTGCTCCGTTGGGATCGAATCCAGAACCCTCCTCGCAACGTACGGCTATAGTGCGGTGAGCATGAACAAATGCACATTATGTATGTGTATGTGTATGTGTATGTGTATGTGTATGTGTATGTGTATGTGTATGTGTATGTGTATGTGTATGTGTATGTGTATGTGTATGTGTATGTGTATGTGTATGTGTATGTGTATGTGTATGTGTATGTGTATGTGTATGTGTATGTGTATGTCATATGTCAGTCTGTCTTGACATCTTCCCATACTAATGGCAGCTCGGTACGATTTCAATACGAAACTGTGTAAGTTCATACTGGCACAGATATGAGGCACAGATACGTATGTAAACACCTTTAACTTATTAAATTCCCTCTTTTACGTCGATGATTTAAAATGTAGGATAATGTTAGAGTTGTGCTCTAACAAATGAAATTCAATGACCTGTTTTGAAATTAAAATGAATTACGACCGAATTTCGGTAAACGACCACTAGAATGACATTAATGCAACAATGTCAAAACGTCTCCGCGGCTCCCATAAATCTGCACTCAGTGCTCAGTGCTCAGTGCTCAGGGCTCGGTGCTCAGGGCTCAGTGCTCAGGGCTCGGTGCTCAAGGTAATGTAGTTTTGACACCGCGGAGATTACGTAGCCTCACTAACTTTGTACACAACGGACACGCACCGCGTGGTATACGCATATATAGGGCTGCCTGTAGGCTGTAATTATTACTAAGGTAATGAAAATTGTATCATCTTAATAACTAAAACCCGCAGTAGGCCAGCGTGGTGGACTAAGGCCTACATCCCTCTCATTATGAGAGGAGACCCGACCCTGTAGTGGGTCATTAATGGGTTACTGACAATAACTAAAACTAGAGGAAAGCTCTACGGTTTTGAGGGACATTTTCTTCTGAAGTAAATAATTATGATCTTATCCTACGAATTCTACTGATAAAGAAATAAAACCAGATTCTATTGAAAATTTTCTTGCGTACAATAGGGTACCCAAATATACTCAAGCGACGTTTGGCATCTCCCTAATTAGGCTTGTCTGTTTGACACTACAAATACAAACTTTGATAACTTTAGATACATAAAAACAATGTGTCGGAAAGCAAATCAACCTCCACAACCAGACTCGGCCCTCGCGTAAAGGCGCGTATCACGTGCGAATCAGCAGCGTATCGTTGGAAATGAGCATCGTATCGCATAAATTCATTACGGCACGGTTAGTTGTCGGTAAGTGGCGAACACCGGAATCGCATCCAATCCATTGACGCCTGCTCAAAGAATTGATTATCTGCTATTAGTTCTGCGCCGCAAATGTATATTTCTGACTACATATTTGCATATTTGACACTTGGTTGGTACGCGACTTTTATTTGTATTGCGTCTGTACCCTTCGATATTCGTTTTAATTCGAGTTTCAGATTTTTTCTCCATTACGATCCGTTTTAATTTAAAAAAATTAACTTTTGTAAAATTTTTAGCCCCAGAGTAGATTTGAAGAGTCATAGGTCTCTTGCTATCCCTTCATATAAGTTATTTTGTCTTTGTTTTCCACCAAGCCAAATCGACCAAAACTTAACTTTATTCAATTTCTTCTATAATTCGTCACTAAACACCACGAATTTGGATCACGATGGCGGCGATAGTCGCCTACCGTGTATAGTACCTATAACCAGCATTGATAGTACGACTGTGCTAAAAGTCGATTTACTATACCTATTTTAGAGAAGTAAAACAACAAAGTAGGACTAAGGCCTACATCCTTCTCGTTGTGAGAGGAGACCCGACCCTGTAGTGGGTCATTAATGGGTTACTGACAAACAACAAATGCAGCCGGTATAGCTCCCAAAGTTTGCAAATTAAAATAACTCCTTGAATGGCGACCACGTCTAGGCAAAAGGAGCACAGGCCGCCCTCCGACCGGCTGGACTTCCAACCTCAAAAAGACAGTGGAAAACTATTGGATTCAATGGGCCCGGGATCGGACGGAGTAGGGTCCATCACAGAAAGCCCATGTCCAGCAATGCTCTACGAAGGGCTTTCAGGAAGGAATGAGAAGGTTAAAAATCTTAACTTTACCGTCGTTACAAGTTTATTAATACAGTCAGATACCAACAAAAACTTATGACCTAGAAAACATTGGAATATGAAACGGTCATTAACAGAACAGATGAACATTACTCTCGCAAAGCAGGTGGCGCGTCGCGTGTTGTTGACGTGTCGGTTACCGACTTCATTATTGGCAGCAAGGCTGAGTGGATATGGACGTGGTTCGATTCCTGGTTAATGCTTTAAATAAATTATTATCCATCAACGACATCCATTGACAACCCGAGTGGCTCAGTGACGACCCGAGTGGCTCAGTTGGTAAAGACGCCAGTGCGTTACGCGGAGGGTCCTGGGTTCGATTCCCAGCAGAGCAGAGATTTGAATGATGAGTTTAAATTTCTGTTTCTGGTCTGTGTGTGTTGTTGTCTTGTGTGTTTCCATGGCGCCCACGACAAAGGGGATCCTAGTGTGGGGCTATGAGTGTGAAGAGTTATTTATTATCAACGCAATATTTAGAAAAATAGGTTAGTAGAAGTTTGTATTACTAAAAAGTCACATAACAACAGTTCCCGGTGAATTTTTTGTGTCCCATTTTTGACATCTTGACGCTCCATCTTTTTTACTTTTCTTTACCGATATTGCAGGTTTATGGATACAAGCTTACTCTAAGTCTTGTGCAATCTTCACGTTTAATCGCTCAAAAAATATTAATAAAAAAAGCTTATTTACAAACAGCCCTACGCATCGCGGTTTCAGCCTTTTCGCGATCGAGTGAAGCTACCGCGATATAAACATGATCTGTTTTAAATGAATGATTGTTATTTTATTTTTCGATTGTGCTGCGGTGTAGCCGGGCCTGCCCAAGAATTAATAACTGCACGGCACTGGCCGAACCGCGACAATCTGCGCGCTTGAGTGTACACTGTCATTTTTTCCGATTTTTTTCTATTCAGCACAGATAGTTTTTTGCGGTCGATCGCCACTCCCGTTTTACGGTCCGCGTTTTAATAGGATGCGAGTTTGGTGATTTATTACGGATTGTTTATTATTGTGTTGCGGTGACGCTTGGGCTGGCGCAGTGCTGTCCGATAGTTGTTTTGTCGGAGGTGAAGGGTTATAACCTTCTCCTCTATAAGTACCTATTTAAGATTGTCCATTAGGGTGAGTCAAAAATCTTTTTCTTAATCATTTTCTTCCGTTTTAATAGTTCAAGTCAACAATTGTTATTTTTTTTCAGTTTTCAGGAAATTATTTAATTTTAATCCGCACCAAAAAGCAATATTCGATTGCGAAGAAACTTTAAACTTTATATCATAGTTCTCATGAACACAAAAAAAATTCTCCATACTAGACTGACCCACCATTTATATACTTACTATATGCTATCACGGGATTCTCAATTACTTTGGACACATTTCAAGTCGACAGCAACATATCGACAAGCTTGTTGAGGTGGGCAAAGCCGAAGTTCAAAGTTCTCGCGGCAGATCAATCAACCGGTGGTGTAACCAAGCTATCACCGCTTAATATGTCTTCTTTGTCGTGCTCTACATTGTCGGAGAGCGCGAAATAAGAAGGATGTGTTAGATACGCTAAAAGCAAGGCAATAAGGACCTCCTCCTAATTACCTCGCGTTTACCGTATAGGAGGTCATACTAGAAGTCAGGATATTAGGCAGTCGGGATGCAGGAACTCCATTAAGAAATTGACGTAGTTATTACCTATGCTTGTAGTAAATCATTTCTTAAGCTCACGTACAAGGAAATTCCAATAACAATATTATCAAAATCAATAAGGAGCAGCAACTGGTAGCTCGCGATCATTATTCAGGTCTCGTTGTGTGTTCTATCCATTGATAAAATCGTCTACTCATTTCCTTTGCCCGGGTACGGATTGTATTACATGCAGATGCTTCACCGTTATGCTCTCAATGTATTTGTAACATTATTAATTTTTATAGTACCAGATTGAGTAGGAAACAGGCATGCTGGAACCTCTGGAAGCCTGATGTTAAGTGTTCATTGCAGCCCAATGACGACCAGACAAAACAAATAGTGAAGAAATCCTAAGTGAGGTTGCATGCGGGTGCTTCGCTACTAAGATATTCGCCTCAAACAAAGTATCCGGCAACCATACCTCGCCAGCCGAAACATAAGACATAAAGAAAATACTGCTTTCCGTTTTACAACTTTAATTAAAATGTTCCACTTCAACCGAAACAAAACGTTAACGTCCAATAGAATAAAATGATCTGTACAACAAAGCGAATAAGAAAGTCGAACAGACCACTAAATAAGAACAAAATTCTAAGACAAACCCGCTAATACTCTGACATTTAGAGACAAATGAAGGAGCAAGTAAGAGCTAGGTCTGTTCTGGAGAGCCGGGTCTAGCGATCTAGGCTCTGCGCCGCGAGATAGCGAGGCTCATTAAAATATGTAAATGTTGCGGGCATTACGCGATAGCTGCTTCTGACTTATTGACTGGCCCGCCGCATGCAATAAGGCACAAACAGAAATATATAAAAGAAAAATTACTTAATGATACATTTAATGGCCTAACAGGCCTGGTACATACTACACCACGCTGCTCCAACGGATTGGTGAAGAAACCGGTTATGGGCCAACCCGTTTCGGATGTGTTCAAAACCACCGAAAATGTTTAACTTTAAACGTTACGCCCCCTTCATAACGCACCCAAAAGCAGCATGTCATTCATGTCTTGTGTTTCTTTTGACCGCAGACAGAATTTCTGTCTTCAATGAGGTTGGTCGAGGCGTGAGCGGTAAAAGCAGCAGGGATCACTTAACATCAGATTCAGATAGCAGTTCAGCCCAGAGCAGAAACGCATATTTGAGCACCTTAAGTTTCTGCAATGTGCTACGCAATGCCCAATGGCTGCAAATCTTGTCACACGATAAACGTGTGTGAGCGCCCACGCGTATGTACCTAATTTTTTCCAAAGTAATACAGGCATGCGCTGATCCACGCTGAGCGCGGAACGATCCGTGGACCCAAACACGCGCTGAACGTCTTGAACCGACAATGGCGGAAATAATTTTTCTTTTTAATTTTCTTTTTAATAGTATGAGACACCTATATCAGTCTGTTTGACATCTTCTCATGCTAATGGCAGCTCGATACTATTGCTATACGAAACTGAGTAAGTTCATGCTCGAGACACTGAAATTGCTTAAAGTTGCTTGTCACCTTGTCAGTAACCCATTAATGACCCACTACAGGGTCGGGTCTCCTCTCACAACGAGAAGGATGTATGCCTTAATCCACCACGCTGGCCTAGTGCGGGTTGGTGGACTTCACATGCCTTTGAGAACTTTTTTTTTTCTGAACTCTCAGGCATGCAGGTTTCCTCACGATGTTTTCCTTCACCGTAATAGCAGGTGATATTTTTTTTTTTTATAAAGCGCACATAACTTTTTTACAAAGTCATTGGTGCGTGCCACTGGGATTCGAACCCGGACCCCTCGATTCGAGGTCGAATTCTAAGCCACTGGGCTATCACCGCTATTAAAAGTTGCTTAATTCGATTGAAATCCAAAATCCAAACGACATATCGCATGACGCCATCCCGAATCGGACCGCAGTGTGTATCGCGGGCACCTACCGCGCGCAACTATTTAGTATCATTACAAATGTCGCTCCGCGCGTCCGTCTGCGCTACCGTTCCTTATTAATAAGAGCATTGCGGCTGCACAGTGTGGAGGCAGCTTAATTTTTGGAGCTAAGTTTTGCGGGATCGCAACCCTTGCCCGCGGCCGCCTTATAAAATAATAATTGGTTTATCTGGTAAACTGTTGGTCCGTTGAAAATAAATTTTATAGAAATTGGTCCTGGGATTTTTAGTCAGTAGTTATTATTATTTATAATTATTATAAAAAAATATCACAGTTTTTTATAGTCCTATAGCTGACATAAACGGCAGAGCAACCAACACGACGAAATATAAACACAGGATAGGTCTTGTGTCCTATAGCTAACATAAACGGCAGAGCAACCAATACGACGAAATATAAACACAGGGTTCGTCGTACGGCAGGTCGTACAAGTCTCTCGTGTGACATGACTATTAGGGCACTTGGGTTAAACTAACTTCTTCTAAACTTGTTCATTACAAAAGCCGGCTCCACACAGCCGCGCAGCGTTCGTTACCCGAACCCGCTGAGGTAAGCAAGTGTTGTTTTGTTCGCTCCTCGTCATTACGTACCTTTCAGCTCATTACAGTGCTGCCAACAGATCACTCGCTTAATTTGTGCATTTCCGATCCAAAGATATTCAAATTTCAACTCTAATGACGCACGGGAAATGTTAATAAAATGTTAATGCGGCGAAAGCGAGTCGCCCCACCGCAATAAGTGACAGATTTGCTTGACAGACGGACCTTGTTTGCGATGTATGAATAAGTCACGAATGTTTTTTGTCTACTCTATTATTTATGAGGTTTGGTTGCACGGATGTTTGTTTGTTACATTGTACATTGATTTAGGATTTTATTGGTTTCTTTCAAAGGAAAGGAATTGTGATTAGGTATGCTTGTGTGTGTCCTTATGGAAAGTTGAATAACGTTGCTCGCAATTTGCTATAGAAATAGGCTAAGGCATAATTACTTCTTCTGAGAGGTAACTCGATCCTGCAGCGTGTCAACTAATGAGTGCAGCATCATTGACGGCCAGGATTGACACATAAACGTGCCCTCTGAAGCGATCAAGCTGATATTTAGACCATTATAATAGTGCGTGCGTAGAGCGGTGATAGCCCAGTGGCTTAGAATTCGACCTCGAATCGAGGGCTCCGGGTTCGAATACCAGGGGCACGCACCAATGACTTTGTTAAAAAGTTATGTGCGCTTTATAAAAATTAAATACCACCTGCTGTTACGGTGAAGGAAAACATCGTGAGGAAACCTGCATGCTTGAGAGTTCACAAAAAAAATGTTCTCAAAGGTATGTGAAGTCCACCAACCCGCAGTAGGCCAGCGTGGTGGACTAAGGCCTACATCCCTCTCATTGCGAGAAGGAGACCCGACCCTGTAGTGGGTCATTAATGTTAGATACTGACACAATAGTGCGTTCTGTGCATTCTCACGCAGTAAAGTAACTAAAGACTGCTGCCGACGTTACTTTGTTTTTAAATTGCTAGCTACTTCAGTGCATAGCTGCTTCTTGCTGCTTTCCGCTGCTTGAGTTAATCACAAGCGATCGAAAAAGTTCAGCAACGACGCCCGCGGTCAGTAACTGCCATCCACTTCCGTGATTCCTCAGTAGATCAGTGATTCCTAGTAGCGAATTAAATGCGCCTCCGTGCTTCGGAGGGCGCGTTAAGCAGTCGGCCCTGGTGGTTATCGATAACATAGCAGCCGTACAACCTTTTCGGGGTTCCCATGGGTGGTTTGAAAACATCCGATATGGGTGCCACTAGCCTGTTTTCCATCAGTCCCCATTAGAGCAGCATGTTGAAGTATGCTCCACACCTTCCTCTGTTGTAGAGAGACACGAGTGCCAGACAGTGGCACATAAAAGATTTGCAGTCTCGCGATTTTGATAACCCACGCGCTTCAAACCGTTATCTGCATTACCTACTCGCTAATTCAATGCAACTGCACTTCGTTAGCGATCGCCTTTACTTATTAATATAATATTATCAAAGCTAAACATTCGCGTGGGAGTCTAAAACTGGCTAAGTGCGCTGATTATAATGAATAATTCAAACTGCGTGTATCTTACATGGAGTGGACCAGTAAACCTACCGTGAGACTGCCTTATTCAAATTCCGTCTTATTAGGCTTATCTTCGTACTTGCATTAATACGAACGTTAATTACTGATCGGCGCCCGGCGATTTTGCAGGTTTGCTGAGATTCTTTGTATTGAAACCTGCTCCTAAGACGTTTGCACAACTTAAAGCCTTGTCATAATTGGCTGACATAATCGACCCGACAACCAACACGACAAAATTCACAGGGGTCTGTTGAGCTGTCCTAATTGATCATGACACATGCAACAAAATGTATGTAATTGACGTACGAGCAACTATTAACTTGGACACGGGGAAAGAAGTTTGCTCGTAAAACAACAGTACCTATGCCTAATATTATACTTTAATACATTTGTAAGTAGGCAATGAGCCAACGGGCATGTAGGTCACTTGATATTATGTGGACAGTGCAGCCTAGAAATCCTCAAGTTGTAACTACATATATGGGTGCGGTGTTCATGAGGACTAAGGTGTTCCATTGTTTGTCTCAAAGTATCGTCAACCACACCTCCCAAGCTGAAACACGCATGATACTGTACTCCTTTAGTTACTGTTCCACGTAAAATTATTGTGTCCAAGTGTAATTATTGTGATACCTGGTAAAGAGGTATGGAATGAAATGTCATTAACAAAGCAACCTAATATCCTCCCCTAGGGGGTGAGGTCAGGGGTCAGGTAGGGGTTGTCAGAGCCTGTAATGTGCTACTGTTGAATTGCAAAAATCTCATTATGCTCTAACTGTCGTTATAGGAGTAATTAAGTGCCGCGGACAGAGAATGTCATGGAGAAGATTTGTTAAACGTTAGACGCGACAATAGGTAGGTTTGTTTGAAGGCGACCTGATGTTAGATACGCGGTCACTGCAGCCCATGGACGCCGGCATCCAACGTAAGAGAAAATAATCCTATCCGGGGTTGCATCCGGGTGCTTCTGCACACATATTGAGGGTAAACATGTTAGCCTAAAATACAGCATCGGCAACCATACCTCCCCAGCCGAAAAACAAAACATAAAACATTGCTGCTTTACGACGGCGTAAGAGGCTGGCCTCTCCAGGCGAATCCCAGAACTCTACCACCTAAAACGGCTCTATTTAATATCATCATTCTGCCAAATATAGAAGTTTTTACTACTTATTTTCCTCGCTTTCGTTTTAGATTTCCTCGCCGTATAAACCGTCTTTGGACTAACACGATCATATATTATCTAAATTTTAAAAAAATGAGTCAAATCGGTCCAGCCGTCCCGAGTTTTAGCAAGACTAACGAACAACGATTCATTTTTAACTGACTTCAAAAAATATTATACAGATAGTAAAACATTATAAAGCCTATAACCGTCTCTATGCAGGACAGCGTTCGCGGATAATTGTGTTTCGTTATAACGAGTTTTTTGGCGGCGTCCCGCGGTCTCTACACTCGCCGCTTGTGTTATCTGTCCCTAATATTGTTTATTTTCAAAGCATTTGGATAATTTTAGACATGTTTTTTTTATTTAGAGGTGTGTAGGTATGTAATGTATGATATGAAAGTGGTCTATGTAGATATTAAATGAAGAAAGCAACGAGTTTAAAAAACATAATTAGGATTTATGATTTTGATAAAAAACAGTTAAGGACTGAAATGTGACAGGAAAACAGTTAACTTATATTATTACCCGTAACAAACAAAAACTATCTATAGCGAGTGTAAAAGTATTTCGGTTTTATTAGAATCAAGTGTTTAATAAGATGAAGTTACGAATTAGGATTAATCTACCTACCTGATGATTAATATGTTACATATACTTATAATTTTTTATGCGATAATTTTCTTATTCTATTGATTTTCCTACTCAACAAGAATCCGTAAACGCTCCTTAATAAAGCATAAACAAACATAATAAACGGCTAAACCCTTTAAGCAAACCCTCTCTTTTTACCTTTTGGAGGGTCACGCACAACTAAATAAAAAAAGCAAATAAATCAAAACAGATGTAATCTGTTCAGCTTAATATGTTTCAAATAGGCTATCATGTGGCTAAATTCGGAACGGAATTGCATAAATAACGTACTTCATTCCACAGTTAGTTAGTGATTCAGAATCGAATTTAAATTAAAATTGGTGTTAAAATGACCGGAAACCAATTCATTATTTCGGAATGCACTGCGAGATGATGTCCGACACCAACGCCTAATCATAATATTAAAGCGCGTAAATGTAATTGTTCATGACAAATGGATCAGCTCTGTAATGGTGCGTGGACTCTGGATAATTCTAAATTCTGGACTTGTATCCACTATTATGTTTTCTGTGATTCTGGTTTAAGCCGGTTAATAAGTCATACTCGTAGAAAGGATGGAGATAGATGGAATATATCGTAGTATATTAAATTTTTAACCGGTTTAAAAAAGTAAGGTATTTTAAATAGGAATTGAGTAGCAAACGGGCATGCATAAACTGACCATTTTTTTCAAATCTTAAACGGACACATTAAAACGTCAAAAATCTTAAATTTATTTATTATCAGGTTATTAGTGAACAGATTGATTGCCATGAGGCTTTGGTATAATGAAAGACTCTTAGCACTTAAGACTTCTCTTAAGATCAAAATTGTCAATAGGTATTTGATAAAATCGGTTCACGTTCGGTGTTCAACTGCTTATTTTGCTTTTGTGTCTAAAACGGGACATTTTGTATCCCCAGGATGTTCTTGAGGACACCAGGACAGAGTGGTCAAAACGGGACTGTCCCGTTCAAAACGGGACGTATGGTCTACGCAAAAGTTGCTCGTACGACGTCATTTTGTTGCATGTCAACAATGTCATGTTCGATTAGGACAGCTAAATAGTGTTTTAATTTTGTCATGTTGGCTGCTCGGTGGGTAGGTATGTCAGCTAATTAGGACAGGGACTTAAAAGATACCTACCTACTACCACTACATAGTGAGTCAAGATAATCCAGATTTTAAGTCATATTAATTCTTGCTGTTTAACTCAGGCCGACGACTAATTGGGAAACCATCTTATTGGGTAAAGGAATACAGGCCGACTAAGTTGACTGTTGATCCGAAGAAAACAGTTAGGAAATCTTTGAATTCAAATGGCCCAGCGAAAATAGGTGGAATTGCGTCGATTTAGGGGAGGCCTCTGTTGTACAGCAGTGGACTACAAAGGGCTGAAAGAAAGAAACAGGAGTTGATAGGTTTACTTGTATTGTTAATAACCAAACATAAGGCCATAGTCACATAGAGCATAATTTATTAAGATAGACGACTTAATTAAACTGACTGGTACATAACCAATTTAGTTGAGACACCGTAATTTGATTCGAATTACCAAGCATTGGCGCGAATGCCGCCAATCTTATTAAGATAAACGCCATCTGTTTGTTGTATTTGGAACTTCTTCAAAATGATTTTTAAGGAATACACCGCCATCTATCTATGTACTATAGGTAGTATAGTTTAACGAATTGACAGGTAGTTGTGCTGGGGTTGCCACTTGCCAGGCTTGATTTTTTATTAGTGGTGTGTAGTTTTTGCGCATATTGTCAGCAGTGTTAAAAAACTTATGAACTTTTTAATTTCTATTACAGTTCTTTTTACACATTTTAAATATTTGTATATTTTTAAAGCGATAAATGGTTAGTCAATATCAGACTTCTAAAGCCATGGTCACACACGACACTCACCTTATTCATTTCAATTTTTCTCCTCTGCTGGGAATCAAACCCAGGACCTTCCGTGTAGCACACCGCTACGTCAACCACAGCGTCATGCAGTGCGTCAATGTTTTTAAACCAATGAGCTTGTTATAGGTATTATAATATGTATTTTCCTGATTGGTGGTGGATGTATTTTTAATCAGACTACCATTCCACACTTTGCGCCTGATTATCTACTTAAAATGTAGGTGGCAGAATGATTGCGGCTGGATCGGTTAGAACCATATCGTTACATAAACCGCCGCGAAGCAAATAAAAAGGCAAATAATGTTCGCCCTCATCCTAAACATCTTTAGTCCTCTGCTAGAATAGCAACATACCAGAGTTTTTATAATATACCTGGTTTATTCAATAAATTTGCACAGAAATGAATATACACAATAATAATAGATTTATTTATACTTAAATGAGCATTCTGTACAATATACTTTGAAACATCCCAGTGTGTAACAATGTAACATTACAACAGTTTTTATGCAATAAAATTTCGGGCAATTTTCAAAATAGGTTTGGCATATTTAATAAATAGGTACCTAGATCAGTAATAACTTTCAATATTACACTATTTAATATATTTCAAATGCAATTTATAGGACAGGATATACAAAAGTATAAAAGAAAAACAAAAAACCTTAAGCTCACTTCATTCGAACTCCATAGACGTGAATACATAAAGTACTTATGTGCAATATTATGCTTAATTATTGTGTTATAAGCGGTGATAGCCCAGTGGCTTAGAATTCGACCTCGAATCGAGGGGTCCGGGTTCGATTCCCAGTGGCACGCACCAATGACTTTATGAAAAAGTTATGCGCGCTTTATAAAATTAAATATCACCTGCTGTTACGGTGAAGGAAAACATCGTGAGGAAACCTGCATGCCTGAGAGTTCACAAAAAAAATGTTCTCAAAGGCATGTGAAGTCCACAACCCGCAGTGGGCCAGCGTGGCGAACGGCGGCCTACGTCCCTCTCAGTGTGAGAGGAGACCCGACCCTGTAGTGGGTCATTAATGGGTCACTGACATTCTGTTATAAACTGAATGATGTGTAAAAGAGAGTCGTCGTGTTTTCTAAGGAATATTGTAGTTGTCTAACATTGCTGAACATAATATATGTTTAAAAGCAAATACCAAATGGTTAGTTCTTTATTAAAGGTCAGCATTCAATCTCAACTAAATTTTGCACAAAGTATAAAGGCCCACTTTGATCTATGTAAAAAGTATTTGCAGACCAAGCTTTCATTTCTGGTTGTGTCGCACCAGTGACCCACCGCAGTCCTCGAGAGGAGATCCACTCACAAAGAAGGATGCCTTAGTCCAACATGCTGGCTGGTGCGGGCTGGTGGACTTCACACGCCTGTTGAGAACATTATGAAGAACTCTCAGGTATGCAGGTTTCCTCACGATGTTTTTATTCTCCATTTATAGCAGAAGACATAAATTTTGGGATGCACAAAACTTAGAATAGTTACCGCTTTGTGCCACTGGGATTCAAATCCCGACCTCTGCAATAAGATGGAACTAACAATGACACTGCCAGAAGCTGGTATTTCATAAAAGGAACATAATATAAACTTTTTAACCACACTATATTTATAAACTGCATTATTTAGGTAATTCTAGTAAATACCAACACAATTTTAATATTTTCCACATAACATTCAGGCACATGATGTAAATATAAGCAAAGTTATTAAAGACATAGCAACCAACATTGATATGATCATTACAATACCAAGTTAACAATTCACTATCTTTTTATTGATGTTAAATATTTAGAGACGCAATGGATTAATTTTTTTTAATTTAAATTTTTTTTGGCTGTAAAACTTTTCTATTTATAAAACTTTTGCTGACCTCTAAAATAGTTCATGATCACTTTATTGTCAATCGACTATCAATTTTGGAAAAAAATATTTAGATTCATAAAAAGATAATGCGTGAAATAATAGGGATAAGGGCATCTTTAAACCGAGATGGTAGTGGCTGGCAATGGCGAGCCCTTTCAGTGTGAAATAATTTCAAACTTCATCTACATACTTGACCAATATCAGTTGAAAAGCTGCCATTCTGGTTTGAATCGACCCTGGTAAATAGTGCACTAATTTTACAGAAATAACATTTTTTATTATTATAATTGTATTGTTAATCACCTAATTGTCATTATAACTATTATAAAAGTAATTTAATTTAAGTAATTTCAATGTCTTATAGCAAATAATTCAACTGGTTAGATTGAGGCACCTCTATCACTAACCCACAACAGGCCACCGAGAATAACAACCAACCATTGCATCTCTACTAATGCATACTTATTACGACCTCATAGAATGTTGAGGCTTTTAGCTCTAGCGCAGGAGAGCTCGTGGCTCTGACACACATATTTTCAATATGAGCAATAGATATACATCTAAATAGATAACGCAAATTAGCCCATCAGTATGAAGTGCACCGCTTTTTTATTTCCTACTGAGAAAAAAAAAAAGGTTTTAATGATGAGAATCCTACATCAACGGGAAGCCGAATCAAAAGCACCAGTACGAATAATATGAATTATTCAATTAATATTTGTCATCATTCCAATCAATACAAACTCCTCATCATAATAATGACGAGTATCAAAAATATCAACAAAAATTGTGAACCCATGTGAACAACTGTGAAGTGCAGACTAAATGACACAGCAACTCTTCAAATGTTTTGACAAGGGAACTACTTACATTTACGTGATCTATTTATATCTATATTAGTGACATAGCAATACACTCCGGACTCTGGATTTTGAGTTCAATTCTCAGCAATGCAAAAGGTATCACGGATTACCTGAACCACACTTATATTTTATCATACTAGACCTAATAACCCACGAGCTATTAGGTCTCATAGTAAGTAAACAAGACGCGACACTTAACAGCACATTCTGACCTAGTTACGGTCCCGTTAGTAATATGGGAGCAATCTATATGCAAGTTCATCATACACTAAGACATAAATCAGTCAGGCAAAGAGCCCTCCTGCACTAGAACTGCTAATATCATCTGACGAATAAAAAAATATATTTCCTGAGTAAAACATAAGTGAGAAGTGTTCGCTAGACTTTCTTGACAATTTGGACGACGTCTTCATCGGCTAGAATGTGATCTATTCCTACTTTCTGGGGCTGATGCTTCACAGAAGATCCCCACACTAAGGCACTGGAAAAGAAAAATTAAAAGTTAATAGTTATTCTTGGCTGCAAGTCTGCAATTCATTAGTGTTTGAATGCAGTGCGGGTCTCCTCTCACAATAAGAAAGAAAACAGGCAATATTCCACCAAACAAGCCTTTTGTGGGATGGTGAACTATTTACCCACATTATTTAAACACACACTTTTGTAACATTTCTGCTACAATTGTTGTTTATCTCAACATAAGCGATACCATGGCCAGCTATGGGATAGCTCATTACACATTTATTCTGAATTTATGAATAGGGTATTTCGCACCATGCAAGGAAAAATCCAAAATTTCAATTTTAAAATTCAGGTTTGTTAATCTGTATTGACATGCAGGTTTCCTCACGATGTTTTCCTTCACCGTAACAGCAGGTGATATTTAATTTTATAAAGCGCACATAACTTTTTTACAAAGTCACTGCATGCCACTGGGATTTGAACGCGGACCCCTCGATTCGAGGTCGAATTCTAAGCCACTGGGCTATCACCGCTGTTTTAGTTTAATAATAGATAATAATGATTAATCGGTGATAGCCCAGTGGCTTAGAATTCGACCTCGAATCGAGGGGTCCGGGTTCGAATCCCAGTGGCACGCACCAATGACTTTGTAAAAAAGTTATGTGCGATTTATAAAATTAAATATCACCTGCTGTTACGGTGAAGGAAAACATCGTGAGGAAACCTGCATGCCTGAGAGTTCCAAAAAAAAATGTTCTCAAAGGCATGTGAAGTCCACCAACCCGCAGTAGGCCAGCGTGGTGGACTAAGGCCTACATCCCTCTCATTGGGAGAGGAGACCCGACCCTGTAGTGGGTCATTAATGGGTTACTGACAAATGATTAATTCAATACTCACTACTTGAACTCCTTGACGATGGACCGATGCAGCTTGTTACAGAAGTCCTCCACCGAGGTCTTGTCCGCGTGCAGCACCACGGGCGAGTTGTAGTCGGGCAGCTGCCCCTTGGGTTTGGTGTATATGCGGATCAGCTTCAGATACTCCCACATCTTCTCCAGGAGGTCGTCGAAGTTCCACTTGTGGTGGGCGGAGATGGGCACACAGTGGGGTATCTTGTAGATCACGTCCAATTCTTCTATGCTAATTTGGTCTGCAACAGTGAATAAACAGTTCACGGTGAGTTTCGATTACATGTTACGTATATTATATGGAAAGCATTCGTAACTCAGTGGTTAACAAATTTATACAGGTTACCCGTAAAACACGAGCAACTTCGCAACACTAGGTAAGCAACAACTCGTAATCTTTGCGATGCGCGTACAGTTAGAAACATTCAAACGGGAAATTAAATTAATAAATATTTTTGTATGAAATTAAAAATTAGCAAAATTAACAAATTACCAAAAGTTGTAGTACACAAGTTGTTGTTTATAGTGTTAGCTACCTAGTGCTGCGAGGTTGCTCATGTTTTACGGGTAAACTAGCTGACCCCGTAAACATTGTTTTGCTATATGTATAAGTTATCGAGAGCGATGAAAAATTATTAAATTACTAAAATGACTATTAAAAATAGGGGTTGTTGATAGAAGGGTGAAAATTTAGGGTATGAAAAATAGACAGTAGCCGATTCTCAGACCTAGTGAATATGCACATAAAATTTCATAAAAATCGGTCAAGCCGTTTTGGAGGAGTATGGTGACTAAAACTGTGACATGAGAATTTTATATATAAGATCATTTAATATGTGCGTGTGATATAACAATGAAGGAAAACATCTTAAGAAAACTTGCTTAGCTGAAAGTTCTACATAATAATATTGTTAAAGGCATGTGAAATCTAACTCGCACTAGGCTAATATGGTAGACTATGGCCATGTAAGTCTTAGTCAGGTTTTTTATTGTGAGACAAGACCCGACCCTGTAGTGGGTCATAAATAGGTTACAGACAGATTGCAATTACAAAATTTAGTCACGTCTTCTCCATTCAACATTGAGTTTACTTTCTTTAAGTATTCTTTTTATTTAAGTTTAGTTGTTCTTATTTTATTAGGTTCTATCATTGTATTTCTATACACCATGTAACAATATTTATTTGTGAGCAGATGGCAATGGGGTGATATTGACACACACGATAGCTGTCACATGTGTTCCTTTATTGGACCTAGTCATACTGCAGTATAGACTAAGTTATATTTTTTCCTCCTAGTCTACGTTTTGACTGAGGGGCGATCAAAGCGGATGAATGTAGAATGTATAATTTATCTGTATGACTATCATTAAGTGTGCATAAATTGTACCTAATAATGAATAAAAGCTATTGAGTTTGAGTTCTTGAAACAGACAAATCGCTCACCAATCTTATTAAGCAGGTAAATACACGGTACGTATATCCGGTTGCCTTCAATAACGTCGATTAGGTCGTCACTGTTGGCGTCGTATCGTAGCGTTATGTCAGCGTTGTGGATTTTGTACTCGGAGAGAATGGTCTTCACTGTCTCCAGGTCCAGTTCTGATTGGGTGCACTGGATTAAGGAGAAATCAATAGTTTTAAATAAGGTACGCCTTTTTCAAAATAAAGCAATTTAAAATGAACACTATAAAATATCAAAAATGAATTGTTGTAGAATGGAAATAGATACTGCTGGTACATAACATTTAAAACTTGGTATTAAAAAACAACTTTCTGTGTTTTTTTTTATTTAGTTGTTCTTAGGCTGCCTTTATATTTAATAAGCACTGGACGGTGGTCTTCTGGTTAACTGTAAACCTTATGGAAAGCCCTGAGCTCAATTCCCAGCAAAACAAAAATTGTCTGGACGTATGTGTATTTTCTTGTATGTGTCTTTCACACCACACAGAGAAGTCTGGTTACATTATAATATAAGTGTATAACTTTATAAAAAGTGCCCTAAACTTACAGTGGTGTTCAAATTGATGCCGCCCTTGTCTTTTTTCCTAAAGTGTATGTTCGGAGGCTGCTTGTTCAACCGCAGCCCAAAGCCCTCCAACTCGTGTTCTAGAAGCTTCTTATGCTGTAAGGGTTTCAGGACATCGAGAACAATGAATATGAGACTGCATGTCCTTGCCACTGCTATCACTTGCCGACCTCTACCCTTGCCGTCTTTCGCACCTTCGATGATTCCCGGAAGATCTAGTAACTGGAATGAGAAATCAATTTGGTTGTCAGTAACCCATTAATGACCCACTACAGGGTCGGGTCTCCTCTCGCAATGAGAGGGATGTAGGCCGCCTTCCACCACGCTGGCCTACTCGTTTCCTCACGATGTTTTCCTTCACCATAACAGCAGGTGATATTTAATTTTATAAATCGCACATAACTTTTTTACAGTCATTGGTGCGTGCCACTGGGATTCAAACCCTGACTCCTCGATTCGAGGTCAAATTCTAAGCCACTGGGCTATCACCGCTGTCAATTTGGTTAGTAATCTTATATGTGTGTAAAGTTGTGGGTACAATTTATTTAAAGCTCACTTACGCAAACAGAGCAGTTTGAAATTTCACACAATTTAAGTTTATATGTAGAAGAATGTACAAATTATAATATTTTTAAATAAAATGCATTAGAAATACATGTAATTCATAAAAAAACACCACACTCACAATCATAAGTTTGAGTACTTTGTCATACACACATAGACAAACATGACATGTATGTACCATCCGTTATATATCGAATTCAAACAATAAATTATAGTTGAATTTTGACTATTTGGTGATTAGACTTAAGTTCATAATTACCTGTATTTTAGCACCCTTATATTTAATACAACCAGGCACTGTTGTCAGCGTTGTGAACTCATATGCTGCTACTTCAGAGTATACACCGGCTAAATTGGATAGTAGCGTAGATTTACCCACTGATGGGAAGCCTACAAATCCTATACGGGCATCACCAGTTTTGGCAACGTCGAACCCTGCAAATGTAGATTGTTGCAATCAGATTTTTTTAATACAATCTCATGTAGAATCTAATATAGGTCCAGTCCATTTGTGTACGATTTGGTAAATAATCTTGGCTACTGGCTGCTGGGCATAAGTCCCACTATTGGATCCAGGCCTCTTTCCCCACATTACTAGGTGTCAAATGAAACTGCCATGTTATCAATAACGATTAATGGGCATATTAATGCACACATAATATAAATTACCTCTAAGAATTGCACACACAATTTAACTGTTTAAATTGCTTAAGATAGAATTCCGTAGAAAGCATATCTATCGACATAAGCATGAAAACTTGTAAAGTTTTAAATGAAACTATTTTGAGCATAGTATACTTACTTTCAATATTGTTTCACCAATCAAATCATTGCCAACATTTTATTAGCTTACCTTCCCCTGTAGCGGCGCCGCCACCTTTGGGCGTGATTAATTCTCGTCTTAATTTAGCTAATCGGGCCTTTAATATACCTAAATGGAGGGCAGTAGCCTTATTTTTTTGGGTACGAGCCATCTGAAAACCATCATAAAAATGTTCACTTTTAAACGCAAATGTTTACTTCGCATCTTGATTTATTTTCAAAAAAATATTTAGTCACATAAATGAGTATAGAACTTTCAAGTTGTTTTTATAGTATTTTGTTCAGATTTTGGTTACTTTTATGTTATAACCTCGTCTACGAACCTCAGACTCGATAGCGGCGATTTTCTCTAGTATAGTACTCATTTTGGTGCCTTTTCTTATTTATTACTTTATTCCACAAATGAGCGGTAAAATTATATTAGAATAAATTACTTATTTAACTTATAATTCACAATATTAGTTAGGAAGCGTGTCAGTTAAACTTTTTTATCGGTGGAATTTCTCTTGACTTCCAATTTCCACAGTTCCACAAGTCTGTCTACGTCTTTGCGACATAACAAAATGTTACCAGTAAATAAAAATATGACTTCCTCAAATAATATTAAAAAATGAAAATAGAAAAGCATTTTTATTGATATCAATAGTAAAAACAAAAAATATGTATATTTATGATATATGATCTGAAAAAAAATATGTTCTGATTATGAGGCAAAATTTCACACATATTTTACAGACAATCAAAGAAAATATATGAAATGTAACTAGAAATGACCCATAAAATAAACAGATTTAATCCAAAGTATAAATTTTAGGAATTAAATATGTGGCATATAATATTATTTGTTTATATAGGTATTTCACATTCTTATTTTTAAAATGATATATTTCTGCTAATTCTCTGGTAAAAACTTTACTTTGGTAACATTAGTACAGACAACAAATTACGACTACTAACAGATTAAATTTTTTTATAGATCTCGCTTTATAAAATAACATTAAAGATATAGGTATTTCTATTATGATATATCATAAAATTTAACTAACTCATTTTTAAAGTAATTTATCAGTAAAATGAATATTATATTTAATTTAGATCATTTTATGTCAAAAAGAATTAGTATTAAAAATTAACAACAGATGGCGTTATATCCAGACCTAAAATGTGTAAAATAGTTCTGCAATAACTTACAAGATGTCGCTGTACAGTACACACAACATAAATAAATGAACTAACCACGTGGAAAGTGGAAATGCTTTCCCCGCAGGTTTGCGCAACATAAACTACAGCGGGGAAGAAACACTGGAAAACCGTTGGGTTTTAAAAAGAAGTCAGTTCTGCGTTGAACGTCGGTAGGGGTGGATGTTTGGCCTCTCATCGTATGAACTATTTACGTACTTCGGAAGTAGATAGAATGTGTTGTTACAAAAATGTATGCGCTAAGTGTAAGCTTGTATTAGTTAAGTGATAAGTTAGTGTTTTCTTAGCTGTGAATCCTAAAAGGTTTGATTGTAAATATAAACCGAAAAATGTATTTTTAGTCGAGTGCAACTGAAACGTGTGTGAAATTAGAACATCTTGTCAAAGTAAGCTTTCGCGTACAGTTCATTGCCTCTAGTGCTTTTTAAATTATGGTAAGTGTCACAGACTTTTTGCAACTGTTAATTTGTTGCAGGTAGTTACATCAATTTGTTCGTAGGTAGGTAGTTATGAATTCAGGTCTGTGCAGGGTTTGTCAACAAAAAGACTTACCTAAAAGAACCTTTCTTACTTGACGACTACTGGGGATTATTTTGATGCTGCTCGTGTCGTGACTATGGGCAATGATGACCAGTTATCATAACGTTTCTGGCACGCTGCCTATGGATGGTGGTAACGTTGCAATTAGTTCAGGCAAAAATATCCACCTCTACCTACACTTTTAGGTACTACGAGTGCTACTTACTAGTCCAATGAATGAAAAATGGACCATCCCTATCTTCTTAGAAAATGAGGTGTCAAATGCTCCATTTCTTCCGACCTGCTTGTGATTATCCATGGGAGCAGCAAGTGGCCTTCTGACATTGTAAAAATCTTCGTGAAAAAATTATACTATGTTTGTACATTTGAGAACAGCGTTGTGGAGTCTGATCCAGGCAGTAAGTTTGTTTCTGCCGGTCTCACCTGTTAGCACTACTGGACATGGTTCTCCCCTAATAGATAGGGGAGACCCATGTCCAGTAGTGGACTACCAAGGACTGAAATGAAAGAAGGAGGTAGGTACGTACTAGGATTAAACTCCACCACTACATCTGTCTTTGCTTTGGGCATATTTACAAAAGAATACGCCTACGTTTCTTGTCTTTCTATTCATTTTCTTTTAAGTTCAGTTCAGTTCAGTCAGTTCAGTCAGACATTTGATTACACAAGGTAATTGTTTTATTTACTTATACATAGGTACCTAAATAATATCATTTTTTTTTTCAACTTTAATCCTGCAAAAGCTTGAAATTCTTTCTTGCGAATTTGTTAAAAAAGTTTGTACCTATGCGTGTCATGTTTCAAATTTCTGGGATATTTCCGAAAAAGTTGTTGTAGATTATAAAGAAATTAGATCCGCCGTCATAAATCATAACATAACGGAAAAATGTCACGGAATGATGTATCGGGGAAAATATAATGATGAACAATTTTGGAAACAAACGGCCCAAGGGATTTTCGACCTTCTTTAATCGGCTTGGGAATGGAAAGGAAATAAATAATAATAATAACATGTTTAATGGTGCATTTCTTACGGATTTGGTAAGAGATTTTGATTTTTTTGCAACCAGTGATATCTTGAAATTACAGTGATATGATGAAATTACCATATTAGACTAAGGACAGGACACAGGAGCCATTCACACTCGTATCGCGGCAAAGTCGTGTCTTACCCGTGATACCAAATATCGTGACAATCTATTGTGATTTGTATGCCTTATAGAATAGACATTAAGGTTCCTTGTCGACTATCGTGCAGAGTTCATGAAATTAATGAGTACGGTTTTATGTCACACGATATCGGCACGAACGAAATCTTTTGGGACTTAGTGAACCAGGGCCCAGGCGGTAGAAACGAAGTCCGTTAAATGTCATGATACTAAAAATCTAAAAATGGACGTTAACTATCCTACTCGTTTTTAGTAGTAGAAAGTAAAATTCTTGTGAAATTTACCTCCAATTATTGTTTAAGAAAAGCGATTTGAATAAGTAAGGATTAACATATTTTATAAGAACATACATATCGTAGTGCTGTTTAGCATGTTAAAAGTAAAATTAAAATGACGTACGTTCCGCACATGTCGTGGGTACGAGCCGTTGAACTGAATAAAGAATTGCAGTGCAGGCTTTCGGAAATGCATTATAAAACGTTACAAAACTATGAAAGTCTGTTCGTACCAGGGTTCTAAAATTTTGACGCAGTAAATTATTTTTTTTTATTACCTATACTTTATTACCTATAGGTAACTCAAAAGAAAGTTGATAGAATAGTGTCGATTTGGACAGCCCAAAAGTGAATAACTTTTAGAGTTGACGGATGAATGGTGTGAATAGAAACGATTATGGCTTTAAACATGGGGAATTGAATCCAAGTAAACGCAAAGTAACATCAATCTACGTAATCAAAAGAACGCTTTTTGAAGAAAAAACTTTTGAGCAGACGGATAAATAGTGGGAATAAAAATGATTATGGTTTTTAACGTGGTAAATTAATATTGATTCAATGCAACCTATCGTCACACTTTATAACACTATACTAATGTTCGTGGATTTCCCAAAAGTAGAATGATTCTTTCATTCTATTTAAAAAGTCAGTAAGCTTCGTGTTAGATTAAAGAACCTACCAATTTTCATAAAATCGCACAATAATAAAGAAGTAACGCAATAAAAGTCACTTGATAGTTTGCGTTAGTTAGTAGTTAAGTTGAGGAAGCCATCTAATTTCCACAGGGTTATAAAACTGTCCAGAAACTAGAACCGACCTTGAGAAAACGACAATAAACGTAATCAACTTTATGTATTTACTCAACAAACGCTTTCAACGAAAACAAGGAACGAATATCAAATTTCCAATTATCAAGAAAGTTATTGTTGCGGTAAAAGTTAATTTTAGTGCTCGCGATACCAAAAACGACCGTAAAAAGGCGAAGAAAACGTCCATTGCCCCAAAAACTGTTCGAGATCCCATTATTATTGAGTTACGGCGCACTTTACTTAATTAACAGGTTTTCTTTTGTTTCAGATAACCTCTAATGGATAAGTGTATTTAAAATAAGAAGTGTCAAAATTGTTGCAGTATCTGTTTTAAAAATGTAAAAAGAAAATGAGTGTCATGTAACAGATAATAAATACGTTTGAATTTGGAATAATGTCGTCCGAGGTGTCGTTGGATGGTCGGGACCAGCCGGGGCTTTTTCGGCGCGTGTTGGCTGGTTGTGTCAAAGTTGCTTGTTCGCAAGTCGGGCTGGTGGCGATAGTTGTGGTATATGTGCTTCTCGGTGCGGTGCTGTTTGAGTACCTGGAGTCGGGGCCGGAGGTGCAGAAGCGGTCTGCGATACAGCGGTCGAGAGAGGAGTGCTTGAAGGAACTGTGGGCTATAACAGGTATGTTAGTACAAAATTAGAGCTGATTTGATTTATTTTATCTAAGTCACATAGTTACAAGAAGTTCAGCTATTAAAATATGAGTAAAATCAATTCTAGGAGCAAATTATGTTTCATTTCTAAACTGTTACGTCATATAAATGTCGCAGGACCATGGTTAAGTAAGTTAGCCCGATATTTTTGCAAAAGGTGCTGAAAATTTTAAAAACGAACTCAACAAATTATTGCAAAATACATTTCTATCCAGTGCAATAAAAAATCTAATTCCTTTAACAGACAATTTAATCAAACGAAGGAAATGCAATAAAATTCATGAAAATGGATAAACGAGTATACTTACGTGTCATTCACTCCAGGAAGATAAAACCAGGAAAACTGATTACAAAAATGTTGGTTAAGGAGGCTGCAAATGTTTTACATATGAAAAACCATTTCCTGTAAAAAGGGCTTTTATTCAATTTCGTATTGACTTCAAAGGATGTCTGGATGCGATGGATGCCCTTTACACGCGGTTTATCTCGCCTTGTACGTTTTATTGTGGTAGAATAGGTAAGGATTTTGGTTACTTTACTTTTATTTGTTTAATGTAGCAAATGGTCTTGCAGAATTTAGCCGAACTTCTATGGGATTCGTCACAAAACTCACAGATACTTTGCTATTTCTGAGTTTTTTTCGAATTCCGAATTTTTTCGAATTAATGCATGTACCCCTACCCCTGTATACCTACTAAATAATTATGACCAATAACGACACTATTACACTATTCTGTCTTCAAATGAATAATTATTGCTTTAATGTTTTAGTGATTAGTAAGCTGTTCGTTTATTTTTTTAGGCAGATAACTTCAATCTGATTATCGTCTTTAAAACCAATCATTGACTTAATTTTATTCAGAATTCAAACCAATTTTTATATTATCATTCTTTATTTCTGACGCCAAATCGCTGCAGTAGGCAACTTCGAAAGCCGATTGTTTTAATTCATTGGTAGGATCCAATTAGAGTAACCTTGGCCGAATCTTCCATTTACCTCAATGACTACGCTACCTGATTCTGTAGTATTTCGGCTAAATAATTAAACAGCTTTAAGTATTTTTGTGGTTCAGGTGCTGTTAAGAGTTTGATTTTCATGAATTTCATGATTTTCATAAATGAAATAAATGGTCGATCCATTACCTTCTTCTTCAGCTTGGACATAATATAGTTTTTCATATTAATAACTTATCACCAATGCAATAAATTCTAAGTAGGTATTCATCCTCTAGACTTTTCATGCTTGGTTGTTGCATATTTATAAGCAACAACCTCATGTAATCTTCAACGCCGAATAGTAACTCTAGATTCTATATTATCTTATTTATGAGGTACGATTTCACTATCTTGAATTTTTGGTTTGAAATTTTAGTCTTTATAAGCATTATCGTTAAATTTTTAATAAATTTAATAATTGAGTCAGCAAATTGGAAATGGGATCAAATAATTTATTTGAATACCTTGTTGACCTTTTCGGTCCTCGACAATTGACGCATGCTATTTTGGATTCATAACGACCCGTCCAACAAAAACGTACAAGAACGACATACGGGAAATTTAAGTTTTCATTAAATGAATTCAAACCAAAAATAATTAGGGTAAGTTACAGTTACAATGAAAGAGAATTTTCAATACCTACTCTTAAATGTTTTCTATCTTTAGAAATGTACGGTCCTCAAAACTAAAATACACATAATACTCGTAAAAGGGACTGTATTCATTCAGTCAATGATACGATTATTATAACACCTTAATCCCAACAGTACTATTTATTATTAAACTTTATCCTCATGATATTCAACCCGTGGTGAGTTTCAAGGGTCTCAAAATATTGCAGGATTTAGGAGGTCTTTATTTAAAAGAGTCTCGAAATAAAGAGGTGGAATTGAATAGTTAAAAATGCAATAACTGAGAGGTCGAGGATTTTGCGAGCAATTTTGCCAGTTCAGATAAGATTTTTTAATATTCACGACACATCAGCTCGGATGTAGGGACGATGTATGAAAGGAGTTCGTTATACTGATGGTTTATTATGCAGACGCTGAAAATAAGTAGCTGTGCCATTTTGGTGATAAAAAGGCTGCATTGGATGTTGATTTATTTTTACAACACCGCATCATTCAAGACTGTTTTTTATAGATAAAGTAGCTACTAATAATAATAATCATAGTCGGTAGGTACTTATCTACTTTGAATGTGTGCAATATGAACCGAAAACTAATATAAAACATCCTGAGTAAGTATTATTTCAATTTTTATATAATATACAAAATGTTCTATATTACTAAGAGCACGTTTAGGACGACGAATGTAAAGTATTTATTTTGTAACTACTTCTTCTTTCATTATTTAATATCGTCCGTCCATTCCATTTCGTAATTTATATTTTACATCGACTTTCTTCTTATTCATTAAAATTTATTCATCATTGTTCACAAAAATTTAGTGTCATTTCTCGGCCTTAAACTTTCCATTAGATGTGGATGCTAGATATCAAAATTAGTTTCTTTCTGTAGTGAAACAATTTGTCAAGAAAATTTAAGTTTGAGTCAATTCGAAAATTAAATTATTCAATAGGTTGTTAGTTACTTGAATTTCAATTTCAGATCGAGCTCTAAAATAATCACGACGCAGCCATCAAAATATCAAATAACATTATTGTGAACCTTTAATTGTACTGTAACTAGATACTTCACACGAAAATAAATAAGGGGTTGATGCATACATATAACTATCCCAAAATGTAATTTGAAACGCTGTTATACAATTACATGTCATTTCGTTTTCCAACTTCGATATCCATTACGTGTTCATCAAGCACTGTGAATAGCCTTTTGCCTGTTAAGTTTTCAATGGACAGTTAGAAATGATGTGCGATTGTAGTAATACATTTATCGTTGTAAAGGTTTTCAGATGGAGGCTTTTCCGTCGATCCCTATTTGTTTAATATCTTGTAAATGTCTTTCGCTTCTCCGGAGCGTTTTGTTGGATTTGTTTTGTTACAATTTAGACGCGGTATCCTCTTTGTGTTATTAAGAAAACAAATCGCCTGGAACTTGATATTTGTGTCGTTTTCTGTTGTTCTTCTGTTATTCACGCCCGCAGAAAATTTGTTGTTTGTTCTTTGAGTTGCTCGTGTATTTTGTGCCCTTTTATGGAGTTATCGGTGTTTAACTTAGAATAATATAATAGAAAATAAAATTAATTTGTCCCCATATATCGAGTGTGCCGTAAGTAGTGGACCAGAACCTTAATTGTGCCAAATTTCAAACTAATACGTTCGCGTAGTGAGCTGTAAAGTAGTGAGTTGTAGGTACCTATCGTTTAAACATGTTGTGATTTTATTTTCCAACATGTTTGTAGATTCAAATGAATTATTTCTTCGGTTGTTTTGCATCCTTCTTTGTTCGATTTATTCCGATACGTTCACTTTGTGTTATTAAGTAAACAAATCGCTTGATTGATCTAGCTGTTTTCGTTATTTGTTTTTCTTCTGTGTTCTTAGCGATATTGTTTACCCGTTCTTTTGCATAACCTACCTTGTTCTTTGTTTTTTTTTCCATTTACTATATCCGTCTGTTTGTTGGTTAAAACACATTGAGTTGTGTAATGTACCATGATTTTGAAGAGAATATATATCTAATTGTTGTGGAAAAGTCTTTTAGATACAATTCAATGTTTAGCAGTTTCCCTATGAAATAGGAGGTAGTATGTTACTTTTGATAATTCTAAAATGTGTCCCGATGAAACAAAATCTACTTTAATTTTTTTTCGTCCCTTGAACAGTTTGAAGCATCATTGTCTATAGACATAGTGAAATAATTGATTGTGACCCAATGGTCCGTGGTTTTAATGCCAACAATCAGTCAGATAAACGATGCAGGCAGTACCTAGTCGGCCTAGTCCTGTTTGCGATAAAGGTGTTTATTAAGGCGTTGTAGTGACGCATCTATAAAGTTAAAAATTTAATCCAATCCAATGCATAGTATACATCAAGTTTCAGCATACAGCTACGAGTTGTTATGAGAACCACTCCATCGGAACGAACAAACGAAGACCTCGTTAAAATCGCATAAGCAAATACATTGTCTCGGATGAAACAAAGGGAAGAATGTTACTGCCTGTAGGTACGGTAGATCCCAAGCTTTTATCTCTTCGAAATCAAGCATTTGTTTGTAACGATACAAAACGATATTAAAAAACTAAAACCCGACTGCGTTAAAATCTTAGCCAAAAATAAAACAAGAAAGTATTCCTATTTGGAAATTGTTATGTCCTAGTGATTTAAAGAGTCTTGGATTATACATAAAGATGATTATTTCTATCATAAATGAAAATCCAGTTGAGTATATAAATTTAGCTTATTACGGTGCTACTGTCAACTTATCTTGGTCTAGGTCTAGGTTGTAGGTCGTAGAACGTTTCTATTCTGATTCAGCAGGAAAATTCTCTCGCAATAATATCAATAGATACTTTGTTTCACAAATTTAGATGGAACCTTTCAAAATTCTTTAATTAACTCAGCATGACGTCATTCCCAAAACAAACCTTTGAAGTGCCGGCAAAATAAATTGGTGGCATTCACGCACAAACCATTTTTAAACTTCCTGAAATGTAACTCTTTCATAACTTTCAGTTGAAGGGAGTAAAGTTATTTTCACCATTATAAAAACATGGTTATTATTTATTGTTTCTGTTTTATTCAGAAAGTGGTAAAATTCACGTTTTGTAGTCAAATATAAGAATTCATTTGCAATTTTAAGATCTTCTATCATTTCTATTTTTAATTCATCAGCCTAAAATATGAAGACTACACAAAAGACGAACACAATTTTGAGGTCGAATTTCAAATCTCTGAAGTTTACGTCCGTCACAATGCAGAATTTTAAGTTGTCTTAGAACCTTACTAAGCAAATAAAAATTTCAAAAAAATTCCACTGCAAGCCTATCCAGTAAGTATTTCCCGATACCCTAGACAGTGTAATTCTATCAACATTCAACAATGCCTCAAACCGAGCATCTGGCACTTTGAGACAAAGGTAGTGTAATGGAATTTTTCCCTTACTTCCCTTAACCGGCTTAAATCCCTGTTAAATCAGGACCCGCTGAATAAATAATGTGAGAGGCATTTTGTTACTAAAACTAAAAGGAAGCTAATGTCTGCTATCAGTCAGTAGTGTCGACTGGCTTTTTATCTTTTTTTAAAAGGCAGATGGGCCACCGTTTCCACCAATACCTACCTACTAGGGAAGTCTTGAGTACTTATGGTATCAGCTTTGAAGGAGAAACCAGGACTATCTAATGGTAAATGGTCACTGTCATCTGTTGAGTGCTATTGAAAGTAACACCAGGGGAGACGCCAGTGCGTTGTCGGCTTTGAAGGCAAGGTCTTTTACGCCATATTTGAAGAATTCCATGTCATATTTCTGTGAAAATACTTCAAACTGAAGAGGTTGCCCAAAGCTTTCATGTACAAAAACGTCTGTGGACGACTATCTTAAATGCAAAATTTATCAGTAGAATTTCAGTCTTCAGCGGGTGCCTATATGATGAAAAGGTGGTGTAGGTAGTCGTGTAGCTCCGCGTTAAAATTGGTGGAGGAGCGTTCATTTTAGAATTACACGATCTCATGGGACCTTCAGATGAAATGATAACATCAGTTGACTGACACCCCAAAAATGTAAGGGTTCAAAGTTAAGCTAATTCCATTAACGTGCCAGAAAGGTACCATAAAAGGTCGTAAATTACTGTTTCTTAACCCTTTCCACAAAGCATGGGGTTTACCGTGTGTTTACCCTATGGTGTTTGGAGAAGGGTAATGAGATTGTGACCTCTACAGAGGCCTCCAGGTCGCGGACATAATTTAATCTGCCCACTCGTTTTGTTCTTTTTTAGAATGGAAGAATATACATAATATGTACATATAGATATATTATTCCTTCCTTGCAGCCCTCTTCGTAGTCCACTACTGGACATGGGTATGTATAATCTAATCGACGCCACTCCCTCCGGTCGTTTGAATCAAAGGCCTCAACCTTTTACGAATACTTTAAAATAGTTACGAAGCATTTTTAAATATGCGTTTGTAGCTTTTTTAGATCCTCGCTCGCGCTCTAACAAAAACACAAAATTATAATCCACCTGATCTAAATCTCTGATTCAATTATCATTTAAACGGATACCAAAACCATAAATCTTTTTGAAAAATTACGGCCGCGATTCGGATTCGTCGCAGATGAGTATCTGCAGATATTTCCGGGAATATTCCCGGAGGATGGGATAACATTAATCATTCGTGGACGGACAGGAAGGATGTTTTATTGAAAACAATTAATGAATTATGAAAGTTTGCGTGTTATAGTCCACAGTTATTAATGTGGTCAATGCTTTCGAATGACCGATGGTGGAATGAAATGTGGGACGGGTTGGTTACCAATTTTCATTGTAAGTTTCATATTTTATTTCTGATTTTTGGCGATTGAATTTCTTAAATATGATGGATAATTATAATATGGTAAAATTATGAATGACATGTATGATATTCGTAAATACTGACAATTTCTAATTGACTGTAACAATGCGACAGAACCGACCGACCGACCGACACGAGAAAATTCAAACACAGCTTTTTGTATGAAGCTGTCTTAATTGCTGTGACACTACGCAATGACATGCGACAAAATGTGTCAAATGTACGGAATGACGTTGTCGAACAGCATAGTTATAATAATTACGAGTATGTTACATTGTAGTCGAACTTCGACTTCTTGACGATCTCTAGTTCACGTAAATACGAATAGCATTATACATTAAAGTACATTTAACAGACCAAGGTACTAACACGTGTGTTCAAGTTATACAGACAGTGTCGCCTATTATGTTATCACTTGCTATCGTCGACGTATTCAAGCTGAGGCGGGCTAAATGCCACCGTGGGGTCGATACAATTTCGTAATAGCCTCCCATAACCCGGTATCAAACATGAAATGGTACACTTATAAATTTTATAACTTGTATTTACGTTAAAAGCGATTACGGAGCCTTTTCGGCGATGAAATGTAGCGATAACAAGTACAGAGGTATGCTTTATTACGTCAGTGCCAGCGACTTCTTCCGGGTCCAGATAAAAAAGAGAATTCTAAATAGTAAACCAGGTTATGATTTATCTGTGTGCCAATTTTTGTCTCAAAGTGTTGATATTTTTAATGTTTAGAGCTTCGTTTTGAAACGCGGTACCAAGATTTTGGTCCAGACAGATCTTTTTTGCCTAAACAACCTTCTACGTTTCGTAAACCTTTAGCACCTTGAAATCCAATTCAAATTCCGTGCAGTAGCTTTTATATTGACTAGCATTCAACCATCGAATATTTTCATTAGTTTTTTATTCTTTTTTTATCTCATGCCTATCCACACATCGTCTAAAATCAGGTGATATTTAATTTAAAAACTCAGTTTATAAACTTTTCTAATCTAACTGTCATACTGGAATTGTATGGAAAACCAATTTCCATTCGCACAATACACATCGCTGAGTCGTGACGGAAAATACAAATTGAGACTCAAACTTTGAAAAGTAAACAGATCAGAGTAGATCCTGAACAAAATAGGCATGTATAGTAAAGAACGAGTAGCTGCTCATGAAAACGAATTTATAAGGGTACCTACTATTGTTTTATAGTTCAGAAGAAGGGAACTAGTGCATTTCAATATAAATTAAGTAACTAGTCAATTTGAATACAACGTTTCAAAGGCAGCTCTAATTAGGTGATAACGCAGTTGATAAAAACATTCACTAATCGCTGAAAAGAAATGTGCCACGAAAACGCGATTAATCAGAGCTGAACCAAAGAGCTTAGATAGATACATAGAGATAGCGATGAAACTTACTACTTATGTCTAACAATCTTGGTAATAGAGACACGGGGAAGTAAGTATTTTAATATTTAATATGATTTTGAATTTTGCTTTACATTGCAGCATTGTTGTAAAAATAAGTAAGTTTCTAAAAACACTTTTAGGAGCCATTTTGCAACCCGTGCAAATAGAGTATGAAAACGTATAACTTACAACATTACAACTAGTTACTACACAAAGTTTGGGTTTGCAACAAACTGTCCTGATGATGTTTTTTTTATAAGTAGAGCAAGCAAACAGACAGACGATTTGATTTTAGGGTAAAACTCAAGATGTGGAGCTGTTAGTATGTAGAGAAGTGTTATTTGTCACATTAACGTCACTGAACGGTGTTGTAAAAATTCCATGTTGTAAAGTTTTCTTGCTTAGTAACAATGTATTTTCATGAAGACGCCTATATGTTTATAGTTTATTACCTATATTTTGGACATGCCAGGCTTGTCAAAGGCAGTGAATGTGTTAAGTTTATCAGCCCTTCTATATATTTTGCCATTCTCTACGGTCGTTACCACGGAACAATTTGCGTATGTCTATTCCAGCCATTCGCGTGCGCAACGACATTACCATAAACTATCTTCTTTTGCCTTTTTAATTCCTCTATGACGTTTGCCAGCTCGTTACCTTTAGGCTGCGTTCACATGGATTCTTTAACTTGTTAACTTGCCGTATGCACGTGCAAATGAATCTTTGCTAGCTTGCGATTTATACAGTAACATTTCCTTTGAAATTGAAAAGAATTTAAATTAACCCATTTTGGTGTACATATTTCCCACTTGTATGCATAATGTTTCTGCTTTAAAGCATTGTGTTTTTTGTGTTCTCTTTAGAACAATTTTCTTCTCGACTGAATTATTATTATAGGGCTTTGTTGGTTATAAAACTCTTCTATTTTTTTGCATTTAAATTGCATTGTTAACCAGATTGCTATAGTTAAGCCTCCTATGAGAGTGCCTAATTTTGCTGTCAGCGACACATATCTTTTTCTTCGTTTCAATGTTTAGTGCTTCGTCTTCCATACTCATAAGACTAAGTCCCACGATGTTAATACTGTTCAATATATTGACAGTTAAAGTTTATAGCAATATGATATAGTGCTATAATACTGTCAGTTTAAACACAGTTCAGTCACACCGTCAGTTTACAGTTCAGTCTAGAATATTTCAACTTACCGTTTGTTTGTACTTGGTTCGTACTTACGTGAGAAAATGTAGTACACCTACAACATTTAGCCGCAGGAGGTCTATTAAGGCAAATAATTCATAGTTTCTTTAAGTTACACCCAAGGGAGTCCTATTTCTCATTAGTAAGAACGCAATTAAGTTGTTTAGTGACGTGTACCTTTTTAACAAATGTAGGTACTAACTAGTTACGAGTATATCGGATTTTTTTCGAACATTCAATGACGGGCTCGCCTTAGTTTTCTCTAACTTCGCAAATCGAGTAACTACAATTTTTCTTAAGGTCGTCAGTCCACCAGATCGGAGGGTGGCCTGCACTCCTTTTGTCGAGACGTGGTTGCCTTCCGAGGATCTTACTTCCCTACCGGTAATCAGTCATTCGGACGATGTGGCCATCCCTATGCCACTTCAGTTTGTTAAGACAATAGAACATACTAGAATCAAGACAGTGTTTATTCCATATCGTTTGAGAAACGATAAAGGCTAGTTGTATCGTTTTTAGTCCAATTTACAAAAAACATTCTTTAACCATCTGTAATACATTTTACAGTTTTACAAAATTACCGTGTTATTTTGTAAAATTGAAACAAAGTATTTAAGTACATCAAACAACGTAAATCTTTCTTCAAATTCCTTTGTTCATAATATTTAAACATCGGGTTACATTCACGTCATAGGTAAGTACAAGCTGAAACAATACATGAGAGTATTCAAAAGACGTTTTTGAGGTATAAATCACATCTTAAATTAAAACACTCGAAAGGTTTCATTTGCACGTAAGAGTTACTTGTTCTTTACTGCTATAAAAATGATATTATAATAAAGATAGCAAGAGTTGTCATATATTTTATATTTTAAATATTACTTAGGTAATATTACTTAGGTAATATGAAGTAATATTTCACAACTTTCATCTGTAAATCTTTGAATTAAGCATTAAGCCTTTCCTGCCGATGTTTTAATAACAATTAAGATTTGAATATTAATAAACCTTAGGTGGTCCACTAACTTAATTTGTATTGATTTAAAATTAGAAACCCTGCGTTTTAACTTAGAAATCTTTCACGTCCCGAGATGCGACATTTTAAATATGAATGTGTAGGTATGGTTTTATCATAACAAATATTTACTTACCCTTTCTCCTCCACTGATATAAACTTAGCGGCCCATTTCTCATCTGCATCAGCCCTTACAGGTAACAAATGTGAGGACATAAGTTAGGAGAAACTCAGCCGGGTTGTGTTGCGTGCGAATTTCATTTGAAAAATGAAGCTCGCATACTTACTTGTAATGGAAGTGGACCTGTTGGTTCGGCGATTCTTATTTGTTTGTGGAACGAATTTGTTTTGAAGAAACGCCTGTTCGATACTTAGGTACGATGGGGTGGAAACCTTATCTGAGGTTGTCTGTTTGGTTGAGAAGGCGTTGCTCCTCATGTTCGCCTCAAATAAGGGCAACCGGCAATCTCCGGCAACCACACTTCTCCAGCCGAAACACAAGACATGAAGAATATGCTGCTTCACGACGAGTTCAAAGGGGGCGTTAAAGTTCTATGGTTTTATCACCATTCTCAATACATCACAATAGTTGCAGTGACTACTTATCAGACGGTTATGGTGGTCTGCTACTCATTTACTCCTTAAAAAGTTCTGTTACCTATATTAAACTTCTAAGGTTAATCGATAATCTTAGGATCCTTAGTATAGGTTACATACCTAACGATATTCAGAGACTACATAGATAACGCGATTTTGTTAGTATCTGACAGAGGCGTCAAAATGTAAATTTTTGAGTACGCATACAGCGGTAACAGGTGGAAACATTTCCATTTGTACCTATGACAAAGAGTCACTGACTGCAAACAGGACAATAGGCATTGACGCAAACCGTCTTAGAGCCCTGAAACACATCGCGAAAGAGTTCTTCAAAGCTTGTAACGAAAAATTCCCATTTCTCCAGAACGTGAGTAATTACCAGATAAACGAATTTATACTCTCGTCCCTCCCAATAAGACTCAATTTTATTCGCTAGGATCGGTTACACAAATAATCTTTTAAGTACAACAAAGGGAGTTTATGCGTAAAAGACATTTGCCCTAATGTGACTTGTTTGAAGTGATTCTTTTTCATGGTTAAGTACTCTTTCCCATTAGAGTTACGAAGCAGTTAACAGTTTAGGGGACACTAGATTAAATATGACCTTGTTCTTATCCAAGGATACTGCTACATTAATTATTTGCCGGACAACTTTTGGGAGGGAGCGCGTTTATAAAAGGTTAATCTTTAGTCAAGCGTTTGACTTTAAGTGGATAAATATTTAATGAATCAAAGTCTAGAGGTGTCGTGGGACGTTTGGTGGGAGTGAAGTTTCTTAAAACTGAAAAAATAAGAAAATCGTTTTCCTCTTAAAAATCAGCTCTGTTACGTAGGACTTTTTATTTGGACATTTGGGACTGAAAAATACTAAGCTTTATGCTAATTCAATATACAACGACTTGTCAAGTACATCCTCTGGTCATTCGTCCAATTTCGCAAGTGATTTACGAAAGTATGACTTACGAAAGTATGACGGTCGAAATATTACATAGAGGTTTTTTCAACAAGTGCGCCCAATAAAACGTTGAATATAGACTTGCATTCTAAAGCTGTTTTTTTTCGAACACCCACACAGGGACTTCATGCATAATTCGGTATTCAAGCTACCGAGCGGTACAGTTAGTATGCGCCTCTAAGAAACTGTACAAGTAACAAAGAGAAGGCTACCCTACAACCTACAATGCTTTGCTTAAAAAGTAGTGATATTTTTAAACGTAACTTAAATCTGTTCAGCACCACCAATAATAATTATTTGCCAGTAAGGCTTACTTAAATATAGCGGAGTGATTTAATTTTATCGTATCTAAAAGAGCACTCGTTGTAGGTACTCTAATTTTCTTGCAATGTTTGTGGAATTTCTTTATTTTCGGTGTAGGGATATAGAGGGATGTTTAGCGATCAATAACAATAAGTAACAGTTATGATGATTAAATAACGTCTCAAACTCTTCTGAATGTTTTCTTCCAATATAAATTTAAATAAATTCATCATTCAAATTTCAGAAATTCTTCATTAGCGTTTTTTTTCAATTCCCTAGGTTCCTAATAGGTACCGTAGATAATTTCAAAGATTTCCTAGTCCCTGTTCTCGTTTTTACCGACCTTACGAAAAAGGGGGTTATTGTGAATTTATTCCACTAGTGCTTTATGCTAACGACAGACTTTTTTTATTGCAGTGAATCCACGTATAAAATAAACGAAAGACATTGGTCGTGAAATGTAATTCCAGCTGTATAAGCCGGGCTTTACGGAACTCAAAGGTTTCGGGATAATCTCCGGGATCGTGGATATGAAATATTTCTATTATTTAATTCAACTGGAGATCTTGCGGGCGCTTCAAAATCTTTAGTGGCTTACTTGTTTTTGTTGCTGGATTAGGGTTATTAATATTTTATTAAGATTTAAATAAACTTGACAATACTTTTGAATTATATCTAATAACGCTTCACTTCGCACACATATAGCCCCCACACTAGGATTCTCTGTGTCGTGGGTGCCACACTCCCAGACCAGAAACAGAATATAACTTTCATCATTCAAATCAAACAAGCAGCCCAAACTTAATTGATACAATTAAAAATAATAATTATGTTCAAATTCATTAATTTACGGTACTTAGGTATTTGTTTAGCAAAGTTTATTTAGCGTTGACTGCCAAAGTCAAGTAGCGCGCAATCTATAACTAGTTATACTGTACATCTTAAAATCTGTAATTTCGTTGCATTTTGATAAAAATGTAATATGTAGATAATGTTATTCACCTAATGACATTTAATTGCAAGAGATTTATATCAGTAAGCCGCAAATACACAAGATACTATCTTAATTTACAAAACCATTAATAATCTGTTACATTAAAATCAATTGGAAAACCACGATGATAAGGAAATGAGGAACAATCAATTATGTTTTAATAAATATTTAAACTTATTGCTATCTACAAGTTACCTAAAATTTAAAATTTTGGAGTGAATTAATAAAATAAGCTAAATAACAATAATAAAACTTATTTCCTTATAATTCTAGCGTCATTTACAAGTTATTTAGATAGACTTATTTTCTACAACTATTTCTCACGTATTGATATCTTAACATCATAAACATTTTTTCAAATATTGTATTTGATAACCACTTGATAAGAAAATAAATCCATTTGGCACATTTATTTACCCAGTTACATAATTGATACCATTAGCAATACTATTGAGTACTCCTGGCGGTCTTATACCAATGGGCCTTCCACCTATAGGTCGAACCGTGGGCCTGATTGCTGGTCTATACCCTGGCCTACCACCAAGTATCGGCCTCAATCCTGGTCTGTAACCTGGTCTAGTACCAAAAGGCGGTTTAAATCCAATGTTTATTCCAGTTCCGCCTACATTTAGTCCCCCTCCTATTCCACCCCCTCCTAAGTTGATTCCTCCGCCTATTCCATGTCCACCGACGTTTATCCCTCCGCCTACCCCTAGTCCATTTCCTCCTCCTACGTTGAGCCCTCCTCCCACTCCCAGCCCTCCTATGCCCAAGCCGCCTCCCACTCCTAGCCCCCCACCTCCACCCACACCGATTCCCCCTCCCACCCCTATTCCTCCTATACCGAATCCGCCTTCCACTCCTACGCCACCGCTATGCCCTCCGTCTTCATGACCTGGTTTCAAAATATCGGGAACCTCCTCGGACCCGTAATCGTTGGCAGGGTCGAGCCCAGAATCTGAACCGTAGTCGTGGGCTGGTGGCTTGCTTTGCCCACTATCTTCATATTCATAGTCTGGTCTGGAGTCCGGTATGTTCTCTCCTGACGTACAGCTACAGTCTGAACCGTAATCTACGATACAGATACAATTCTCTTCTGATGTGGTAGGTCTGTTTGGTCGTGACGGTATGTGTCCACCGGGATTGTTCGGTCTATGTCCTTCACCAGGCCTCGTTGGAGGTCTTTCGCCTACGGAGCCAGGATGATAGCCTGAAGAACCTCCGCCTCCCGGTCTATTGCCAAAAGAGCCTCCACTTACATCAGGTCTAGTTCCAGTAGAGCCTCCGCCTCCTGGTCTATTTCCTGTAGAGCCTCCGCCTCCTGGTAAGTTTCCTGAGGAGCCTCCGCCTCCTGGTATGCTTCCTGTGGAGCCTCCACCTAAATCAGGCCCACTTCCGGTTGAGCCTCCACCTTCTGGTCTGTTTCCTGTGGTGTCTCCGCCTAGATCAGGTCTATTTCCGTTCGAACCTCCGTCATCCTCAGGCTTAGTGTTTGAAATAACACCGCCATCAGGTCTATTACCTGTAGCTCCTCCATCAGGTCTACTTCCATCAAGTCCAATGTCGGTCAATCCACTATCAGGTCCACTACCGGTTGATCCATCATGAGGTCCACTTCCAGTCACTCCTCCATCAGGCCTGGTTTCATCAGGTCCACTACCAGTCGCTCCTCCATCAGGTCTAAGTCCAGTCACTCCTCCATCAGGTCTGATTCCATTGGGTCCACTACCAGCCGAACCACCATCGGGTCCACTACCAGTCGCTCCTCCATCAGGTCTAAGTCCAGTCACTCCTCCATCAGGCCTGGTTTCATTAGGTCCACTACCGGTCGATCCACCATCGGGTCCACTACCAGTCGCTCCTCCATCAGGTCTAAGTCCAGTCACTCCTCCATCAGGTCTGATTCCATTGGGTCCACTACCAGCAAAACCACCATCGGGTATGGTTCCATCGGGTCCACTACCAGTTGCACCTCCATCATCAGGTCGGGTTCCATCGTGTCCACTACCCGTTGCTCCTCCATTAGGTTTGGTTCCATCAGGAAAACTACCGGCCGATCCTCCATCAGGTCTAGTGCCATTCTTTTCAGGTGAAGTACCTGATGATGCACCGTCATTGTCAGGTTGTCTATTAACCGAAGGTCCTACGTTGTCCTGTGATCCTAAAGATGCTTCGTCTTCTCCAGTTGATCCTCCCTCGGGTCTACTTCCACCGAGGTCAGGTCCAGTCGATCCTCCATCAGGTCTACTTCCACCTACATCGGGTCCATCAGGAGTAGTTCCAGTTACATCAGGTCCATTTCCAGTCGATCCTCCATCGGGTCTACCTCCACCAATGTCTGGTCCCGGCGATTCTCCATTAGGTTTATTTCCACCTATGTCAGGTCCATTGCCAATGGGTCCTCCATCAGGGGTATTGCCACCTACGTCAGGTCCGTTTCCACTGAAGTCAGGTCCAGTCGATGCTCCATCAGGTCTGTTTCCACCGACGTCAGGTCCAGTCGATCCTCCATCAGGTCGATTGCCACCTACGTCAGATCCAGTCGGTCCTCCATCAGGTCGATTGCCACCTACGACAGGTCCAGTCGGTCCTCCATCAGGTCGATTGCCACCTACGTCAAGTCCAGTCGATCCTCCATTAGGTCTGTTACCATCTACGTCAGATCCAGTCGATCCTCCATCAGGTCTGTTTCCACCGACGTCAGGTCCAGTCGATCCTCCATCAGGTCGATTGCCACCTACGTCAGATCCAGTCGGTCCTCCATCAGGTCGATTGCCACCTACGTCAGGTCCAGTCGGTCCTCCATCAGGTCGATTGCCACCTACGTCAAGTCCAGTCGATCCTCCATTAGGTCTGTTACCATCTACGTCAGATCCAGTCGCTCCTCCATCAGGTCCGTTTCCACCGACGTCAGGTCCAGTCGATCCTCCATCTGGTCTTTTGCCACCTACGTCAGACCCAGTCGGTCCTCCATCAGGTCGATTGCCACCTACGTCAGGTCCAGTCGATCCTCCATCAGGTCTGTTTCCACCGACGTCAGGTCCAGTAAATCCTCCATCAGGTCTGTTTCCACCGTCAGGTCCAGTCGATCCCCCATCAGGTCGATTGCCACCTAAGTCAGGTCTAGTCGCTCCTCCATCAGGTCTGTTTCCACCGTCGTCAGGTCCAGTCGCTCCTCCATCTGGTCTGTTGCCACCAACATCAAGTCCAGTCGCTCCACCATCAGGTCTGTTTCCACTGACGTCAGGTCCAGTCGATCCTCCATCAGGTCTGTTTCCACCGACGTCAGGTCCAGTCGATCCCCCATCAGGTCGATTGCCACCTATGTCAGGTCCAGTTGATCCTTCATCGGGTCTATTGCCATCTACGTCAGGTTTAGTCGCTCCTCCATCAGGTCGATTGCCACCTACGTCAGGTCCAGTCGATCCTCCATCAGGTCTGTTTCCACCGACGTCAGGTCCAGTAAATCCTCCATCAGGTCTGTTTCCACCGTCAGGTCCAGTCGATCCCCCATCAGGTCGATTGCCACCTAAGTCAGGTCTAGTCGCTCCTCCATCAGGTCTGTTTCCACCGTCGTCAGGTCCAGTCGCTCCTCCATCTGGTCTGTTGCCACCAACATCAAGTCCAGTCGCTCCACCATCAGGTCTGTTTCCACCGACGTCAGGTCCAGTCGATCCTCCATCGGGTCTGTTGCCACCAACATCAGGTCCAGTCGCTCCACCATCAGGTCTGTTTCCACCGACGTCGGGTCCAGTCGCTCCTCCATTAGGCCTATTTCCACTTACGTCAGGTCCAGTCGATCCCCCATCAGGTCTGTTGCCTCCGACGTCAGGTCCAGTCGCTCCACCATCAGGTCTATTTCCACTGACGTCTGGTCCAGTCGCTCCTCCATCAGGTCTGTTTCCACCGACGTCAGGTCCAGTCGATCCTCCATCAGGTTTATTGCCACCTACGTCAGGTCCAGTCGCTCCTCCATCAGGTCTGTTTCCACCGACGTCAGGTCCAGTAGATCCTCCATCGGGTCTGTTGCCACCAACATCAGGTCCAGTCGCTCCACCATCAGGTCTGTTTCCTCCTACGTCAGGTCCAGTAGATCCCCCATCAGGTCTGTTGCCTCCGACGTCAGGTCCAGTCGCTCCACCATCAGGTCTGTTTCCATCTACGTCAGGTCCAGTAGATCCTCCATCGGGTCTGTTGCCACCATTATCAGGTCCAGTCGCTCCACCATCAGGTCTGTTTCCACCGACGTCAGGTCTAGTTGATCCTCCATCAGGTCGATTACCACCTACGTCAGGTCTAGTCGTTCCTCCATTAGGTCTGTTTTCACCGACGTCAGGTCGATTGCCACCTACGTCAGGTCCAGTCGCTCCTCCATCAGGTCTGTTTCCAACGACGTCAGGTCCAGTCGATCCTCCATCAGGTCGATTACCACCTACGTCAGGTCCAGTCGCTCCTCCATTAGGTCTGTTTTCACCGACGTCAGGTCGACTGCCACCTACGTCAGGTCCAGTCGCTCCTCCATCAGGTCTGTTTCCACCGACGTCAGGTCCAGTCGATCCTCCATCAGGTCTGTTTCCACCGACGTCAGGTCCAGTCGATCCTCCATCAGGTCGATTACCACCTACGTCAGGTCCAGTAGCTCCTCCATTAGGTCTGTTTCCACCGATGTCAGGTCCAGTCGATCCTCCATCAGGTCTGTTTCCACCGACGTCAGGTCCAGTCGATCCTCCATCAGGTCGATTACCACCTACGTCAGGTCCAGTCGCTCCTCCATTAGGTCTGTTTTCACCGACGTCAGGTCGACTGCCACCTACGTCAGGTCCAGTCGCTCCTCCATCAGGTCTGTTTCCACCGACGTCAGGTCCAGTCGATCCTCCATCAGGTCTGTTTCCACCGACGTCAGGTCCAGTCGATCCTCCATCAGGTCTGTTTCCACCGACGTCAGGTCCAGTCGATCCTCCATCTGGTCGATTACCACCTACGTCAGGTCCAGTCGCTCCTCCATTAGGTCTGTTTTCACCGACGTCAGGTCGACTGCCACCTACATCAGGTCCAGTCGCTCCTCCATCAGGTCTGTTTCCACCGACGTCAGGTCCAGTCGATCCTCCATCAGGTCGATTACCACCTACGTCAGGTCCAGTCGCTCCTCCATTAGGTCTGTTTTCACCGACGTCAGGTCGACTGCCACCTACGTCAGGTCCAGTCGCTCCTCCATCAGGTCTGTTTCCACCGACGTCAGGTCCAGTCGATCCTCCATCAGGTCTGTTTCCACCGACGTCAGGTCCAGTCGATCCTCCATCAGGTCTGTTTCCACCGACGTCAGGTCCAGTCGATCCTCCATCTGGTCGATTACCACCTACGTCAGGTCCAGTCGCTCCTCCATTAGGTCTGTTTTCACCGACGTCAGGTCGATTGCCACCTACGTTAGGCCCAGTCGCTCCTCCATCAGGTCTGTTTCCACCGACGTCAGGTCCAGTCGATCCTTCATCAGGTTGATTGCCACCTACGTCAGGTCCAGTCGCTCCTCCATCAGGTCTGTTTCCACCGACTTCAGGTCCAGTAGATCCTCCATCGGGTCTGTTGCCATCAACATCAGGTCCAGTCTCTCCACCATCAGGTCTGTTTCCACCGACGTCGGGTCCAGTCGCTCCTCCATTAGGTCTATTTCCACTTACGTCAGGTCCAGTCGATCCCCCATCAGGTCTGTTGCCTCCGACGTCAGGTCCAGTCGCTCCACCATCAGGCCTGTTTCCCCCTACGTCAGGACCAGTAGATCCCCCATCAGGTCTATTGCCTCCGACGTCAGGTCCAGTCGCTCCACCATCAGGTTTGTTTCCACCTACGTCAGGTCCAGTAGATCCTCCATCGGGTCTGTTGCCACCAACATCAGGTCCAGTCGCTCCACCATCAGGTCTGTTTCCACTGACGTCAGATCCAGTCGCTCCTCCATCAGGTCTGTTCCCACCGACGTCAGGTCTAGTTGTTCCTCCATCAGGTCGATTACCACCTACGTCAGGTCTAGTCGTTCCTCCATTAGGTCTGTTTTCACCGACGTCAGGTCGATTGCCACCTACGTCAGGTCCAGTCGCTCCTCCATCAGGACTGTTTCCACCGACGTCAGGTCCAGTCGATCCTCCATCTGGTCGATTACCACCTACGTCAGGTCCAGTCGCTCCTCCATTAGGTCTGTTTCCACCGACGTCAGGTCCAGTCGATCCTCCATCAGGTCGATTACCACCTACGTCAGGTCCAGTCGCTCCTCCATCAGGTCTGTTTCCACTGACGTCAGGTCCAGTCGATCCTCCATCAGGTCGATTACCACCTACGTCAGGTCCAGTCGCTCCTCCATCAGGTCTGTTTCCACCGACGTCAGGTCCAGTCGCTCCTCCATCAGGTCTGTTTCCACCGACGTCAGGTCCAGTAGATCCCCCATCAGGTCTGTTGCCTCCGACGTCAGGTCCAGTCGCTCCACCATCAGGTCTGTTTCCACCTACGTCAGGTCCAGTAGATCCTCCATCGGGTCTGTTGCCACCAACATCAGGTCCAGTCGCTCCACCATCAGGTCTGTTTCCACTGACGTCAGATCCAGTCGCTCCTCCATCAGGTCTGTTCCCACCGACATCAGGTCTAGTTGATCCTCCATCAGGTCGATTACCTACTACGTCAGGTCCAGTCGTTCCTCCATTAGGTCTGTTTTCATCGACGTCAGGTCGTTTGCCACCTACGTCAGGTCCAGTCGCTCCACCATCAGGTCGGTTTCCACCGACGTCGGGTCCAGTCGCTCCTCCATCAGGTCTATTTCCACTTACGTCAGGTCCAGTCGATCCCCCATCAGGTCTGTTGCCTCCGACGTCAGTTTCAGTCGCTCCACTATCAGGTCTGTTTCCACCTACGTCAGGTCTAGTTGATCCTCCATCAGGTCGATTACCACCTACGTCAGGTCCAGTCGTTCCTCCATTAGGTCTGTTTTCACCGACGTCAGGTCGATTGCCACCTACGTCAGGTCCAGTCGCTCCTCCATCAGGACTGTTTCCACCGACGTCAGGTCCAGTCGATCCTCCATCAGGTCGATTACCACCTACGTCAGGTCCAGTCGCTCCTCCATTAGGTCTGTTTTCACCGACGTCAGGTCGACTGCCACCTACGTCAGGTCCAGTCGCTCCTCCATCAGGTCTGTTTCCACCGACGTCAGGTCCAGTCGCTCCTCCATCAGGTCTGTTTCCACCGACGTCAGGTCCAGTAGATCCTTCATCAGGTCTGTTGCCTCCGACGTCAGGTCCAGTCACTCCACCATCAGGTCTGTTTCCACCTACGTCAGGTCCAGTCGCTCCACCATCAGGTCTGTTTCCACCTACGTCAGGTCCAGTCGATCCTCCATCAGGTTGATTGCCACTTACGTCAGGTCCAGTCGCTCCTCCATCGGGTCTGTTGCCACCAACATCAGGTCCAGTCGCTCCACCATCAGGTCGGTTTCCACCGACGTCGGGTCCAGTCACTCCTCCATCAGGTCTATTTCCACTTACGTCAGGTCCAGTCGATCCCCCATCAGGTCTGTTGCCTCCGACGTCAGGTCCAGTCGCTCCACCATCAGGTCTGTTTCCACCTACGTCAGGTCCAGTAGATCCCCCATCAGGTCTGTTGCCTCCGACGTCAGGTCCAGTCGCTCCACCATCAGGTCTGTTTCCACCTACGTCAGGTCCAGTAGATCCTCCATCGGGTCTGTTGCCACCAACATCAGGTCCAGTCGCTCCACCATCAGGTCTGTTTTCAACGACGTCAGGTCCAGTCACTCCTCCATCAGGTCTATTTCCACTTACGTCAGGTCCAGTCGATCCCCCATCAGGTCTGTTGCCTCCGACGTCAGCTCCAGTCGCTCCACCATCAGGTCTGTTTCCACCTACGTCAGGTCCAGTAGATCCCCCATCAGGTCTGTTGCCTCCGACGTCAGGTCCAGTCGCTCCACCATCAGGTCTGTTTCCACCTACGTCAGGTCCAGTAGATCCTCCATCGGGTCTGTTGCCACCAACATCAGGTGCAGTCGCTCCACCATCAGGTCTGTTTCCAACGACGTCAGGTCTAGTTGATCCTCCATCAGGTCGATTACCACCTACGTCAGGTCCAGTCGTTCCTCCATTAGGTCTGTTTTCACCGACGTCAGGTCGTTTGCCACCTACGTCAGGTCCAGTCGCTCCTCCATCAGGTCTGTTTCCACCTACGTCAGGTCTAGTTGATCCTCCATCAGGTCGATTACCACCTACGTCAGATCCAGTCGCTCCTCCATCAGGTCTGTTTCCAACGACGTCAGGTCTAGTTGATCCTCCATCAGGTCGATTACCACCTACGTCAGGTCCAGTCGTTCCTCCATTAGGTCTGTTTTCACCGACGTCAGGTCGTTTGCCACCTACGTCAGGTCCAGTCGCTCCTCCATCAGGTCTGTTTCCACCTACGTCAGGTCCAGTAGATCCTCCATCGGGTCTGTTGCCACCAACATCAGGTCCAGTCGCTCCACCATCAGGTCTGTTTCCACTGACGTCAGATCCAGTCGCTCCTCCATCAGGTCTGTTTCCACCGACGTCAGGTCTAGTTGATCCTCCATCAGGTCGATTACTACCTACGTCAGGTCCAGTCGTTCCTCCATTAGGTCTGTTTTCACCGACGTCAGGTCGTTTGCCACCTACGTCAGGTCCAGTCGCTTCTCCATCAGGTATGTTTCCACCGACGTCAGGTCCAGTCGATCCTCCATCAGGTTGTTTGCCACCTACGTCAGGTCCAGTCGCTCCTCCATCGGGTCTGTTGCCACCAACATCAGGTCTAGTCGCTCCACCATCAGGTCGGTTTCCACCGACGTCGTGTCCAGTCGCTCCTCCATCAGGTCTTTTTCCACTTACGTCAGGTCCAGTCGATCCCCCATCAGGTCTGTTGCCTCCGACGTCAGGTCCAGTCGCTCCACCATCAGGTCTGTTTCCACCTACGTCAGGTCTAGTAGATCCTCCATCGGGTCTGTTGCCACCAACATCAGATCCAGTCGCTCCACCATCCGGTCTGTTGCCTCCGACGTCAGGTCCAGTTACTCCACCATCAGGTCTGTTTCCACCTACGTCAGGTCTGGTAGATCCTCCATCGGGTCTGTTGCCACCTACGTCAGGTCCAGTCGATCCTCCATCAGGTCGATTGCCACCTACGTCAGGTCTAGTCGATCCAACATCAGGTCTATTTCCACTGACGTCTGATCCAGTCGATCCACCATCAGGTCTACTACATGAAGATCCTCCATCTGGGCTCGGACCCTCTGGTCTGTTCCCATCTATGCCAAGTCCACCACTAGTCCCTGGTCTTGGACCTGTTGAATCTCCACCAATGTCAGGTCTACTGCCCGATGATTCTTCATTGGTAGGGTCGTTGACCGATCCTTCACCATCGGCATGTCCTTTATCTTCATCTGGTCTCCCCGATGTGTCTCCACCGGTATCCGATGAGTTGCAGGTTGGACGACCATCTTTATCTGGCTTATTGCATGACGATCCTTCTTCGTTGGGTTTGCTATCAGACGTTCCGTCTCCGTTATCAGGTTTATTACCGGTTGGATCTCCATTGTTAGGGTCTTCGAGGGATCCTTCACCACCAGTGGGTCCTTTACCTTCATCTGGTCGTCCAGATGAGTCTCCATCTGTACCTGATGTACTGCATGAGCTTCCGTCAACACCTGGTCTACAACATAATGATCCTCCTGCCTCGTTGGGTTTGTCACCAGACGTTCCTTCATTTTCAGGTCCACCTACTGATGATTCACTATTATCTGGCCTTTCAGATGAGCTTTCTTCATCAGGTTTGATCCCAGATGATCCTTCACCATAATCGGGCCCGCCACATGACTCACTTCCATCTTTGTCTGGTTTTCCACAATTTGAATCTCCATTTTGGCCTGGTTTGGCCGCAGTTGAATCCACACCTTGGCCGGGCTTGCTACAGGAGGGGGAGGTGGAGAACCTGCAATTGTCAGGTTTACTTTCTGGTGAATCTGAGTCTGGTTTGCTACCAGATGCACCATTATCTGGTTTGCTACCAGTTGGCCTATTATTTGGTTTGTTACCCGAAACAGGCCCGTCTTTATCTGGTTTGCTAACAGAAAGACCCCCGTTTATGTCTGGCTTGGATGAGTCTTCGTCGCTTGGATTACAATTACTGTTGCAGTCCGGTTTCCCTGTCTCATCTGGCCTGTTTGGGTCCTTTGTTGTATCAGAACAATCTGGATTGTTTGATGATCCACCTTGTTCTTGTAGTGAGGTTCCCTTTGTCGGTAGATTTGCCCCATCGTTGGGTTTTGTTGCTATTGTTCCTGTATTGTGTATAGTACAAAATATTCCCGGTAAAGTACTTCCCGGTATTAAACAAGGCAATGACACTCCTGGTAAACCAAATCCAGGGTAACCGTTCCCGTTGCTTAAACCAATCGTGACATTGATGTTGAAAGTTGGTTTATCATTGGGAGGCAGTGGTTTATTATTTGCTGGAGAGTTATCGTTGGTCTTACTTGGGCCTCCATTGGGTAACGTGTTTTTGTTCATATGTGAATCTTTTCCATTTTCTACGGGTTTAATACCGGGATTATTTATTACGTTATTTCCTTCTTCCGGCTTAGTAACTGTTGGCAAATTTACGTTGCCAGCAAGGTTATTATCAGTTGGGCGTTTACTGCTAGACTCTACTTTGTCACTTGGTTCCTTGCTGTTTGGAGATATTTTATCATTATCTTCATTTAATCCATTACCCTTGTTTTTGTCGCTGGGTCTATCATCAGTGCCGTGGTTATTATCTGTATTCGGGTGCTCCGGTTTGTTTGAAGGTCTTTCGTTACTTGGTGGTAATTTACCGTTACCATAGTCTGGGGGGTTTCCATGTTTATCATTCGGATTTTTGTCGGGGCCATTGTTTCCATTATTTGGCGGTAACTTACCTTTATCTGAATTGGATCCGTTACCGCTGTGATACTGGTTATTATTCCCGGCATCTATATCCGCACTTCCATTGTCGCTTGGTCTGTTAGTCTGAGGTCCGGTTCCCTTATCATCATTAGGTTCCCAACCAACCCCTTGGCCTGGTTTGTTAGTCTGAGGTCCGGTTCCCTTATCATCATTAGGTTTCCAACCAACCCCTTGATCTGGTCTGTTAGGTTTATTACCTGTTGATAGATCTGCTTGGTCTGGCTTAAAATTCGAATCTGGATTTAAGGGATAACTATTACCGGGCTCATTGCCTATCGCTGTAGAATTTGGTTTATTATTAGACGGCCCGTTGGGTATACTGTTTGTTGGTTTATCTTCATTCGTTACACCTCCACTTTTGCTTGAATCAGTTGTATTTTCATTAATAGTTTCATTGTTAAATTCGGTATCCGTGTCAGGTTTCTTACAACACGCTGGCAAAGGCGGTTTACTTGGCCCAGGTTCACAGTTTGGTGGCGGAAGCGGCTTCGAACATGCTTTTGGCTTTTTGTCTTTATCAAACGCAGTGCAAATTCTTTTCAAGATATCTTGAGGTGTTTCTTCTTTAATTAATTTTCTTTTTTTCCGAAGATAAATTGAAGGTGTTTTATTTATTTTCAATCTGCAATATTCCTTATGAGCTGTATTTACAAAGGTCCGCACTTGAGATTTTACGCATTTTGCAAATAATTTTTTGTTTATAGATAAACATTTAAGGCATTCTTCAAATGGTTTCCCGTTTGCTTCACACTTAAGGAACGTTGCTTGTAGGTAATTGTTCTTTTTTGCTTGGATGAGGGCACATTTTCTTGGTCCAGATGAGACCGCACTGTCTTTGAAGTGATATTTGATTTTTAATTTAGAACCAATGTTTTCAATTATCCACGGGAAAACAGTTGTGAAAAACGTCACATCATCTTCGTTGCAAAAATCGGAAAATATTTTGAGTGTTTTGAAACCACCAGATGGAAATATTAGAATCACTGATACGAAAACTGTTATAAGCCACGGCCCCCGCATTTTGACTAAGTGATAACGAGGTTCAACTACTTTTATATATGAATACATTTGTGGTGTTAGGTTATGACAAAAGTCATTACCGCTTTAGTTAGCGGTTGATTTTAATACTGGCTTTCAATTCAGATAGTAGAATGATAACAAAGAAATGATTTCTAACTGTTCTTTATCTTGAAGCTTATTCATCCATTTATTTATTTTAATGGATGAACTATTTCCATAATTCCTACTCTAAAATTAAATATTTTCATAGACTTTTAATTTTATTCACATTTACAACATAAAAAAACCATAAGAAACTGTTGGATACTAAAGCCGGAGCAGGAGGGCTGGCGTTGACTAGGGGAGGCCCACGTCCAGCAATGGGCTAATAGGGGCTGAAAACGAAAGAATTTAATGAGTCGAGTTAAAAATAATAATGTTAGTGGAGGAAATAATACAATTTATCCGATTATATTGCATAAATACCGACACGGAGCCCTAAAAAGTAAATATTATTTAAATAAAATGTCAAGCCCACGGATTTCGTATTATGTGCATTCTGATTGTTAAAGGATAAACAAAAGGGTACCGGAGCACGCTTCTCGTTACTTCTTAGTAGGGTGACAGTGATGCTAAAATGTCGTTGTTTAAGAAACACATCACACTGTATTATTATAATAAAATGTTTTAACTTAGCTTTTTAACACAATTATGACCAGGTCGTAAGATGTGTACATTCTACAATAGGTATCTAACTACGATTAGGTAGTCACGCTTTTGGTACGTTATAGCAAAATAGTATAATATTTAATTTTTATAAGTACAATTAAAAATTACAATAATTTGAAACTATAAAAATATTTTTTTTGCAGATTTTGTCTTTCTCTAGTGTGATTTCCCCTACCCCAAGTCTGCTGGAAGGCATTTTAATTTGAAAGCAGATCCTGTGTATTAATGAATTTTGTACCTACTTATCTCTTTTTAAGGACATCGTGTGTTGCGTACAGATATATTTAATAAATAAATAACATTATAACATGAACAAAATAAACACTCAACATGACTGTCTAATAAAATGTGTAATATTACAACAGGAAAGTCGGTTCGAGTCCTCAAAAGCCTTATAGCAATGTGCCCCTACCGTTAAGAATTTTTCTTTAGCATTTTTGAGGAAATTAGTGTAGCGGATCACGAAAGGAATCCCTTTGTTTTGTAGGAATTATGATAATAAAGCCATTAAATGCAACCCTGTGGCACGGCAGAGGCATTGACAATTCCAAAAATATCAAAATTGTGTTCTTCGAAGAAACATTATACATTTTTTGGGAAACATGTTTGTGTTCACCAATCATAACGTTGTTATATCATAAATCATGTTTATTAATACCATAAATGTTAAAAACCTATTAATAAAAACGTTAAAAGTACTAGTAATCACTAAATATTTTTTACTATATTTGAGAACTTTTTTTTTCTGAATTCTCAGGCATGCAGGTTTCCTCACGATGTTTTCCTTCACCGTAACAGCAGGTGATATTTAATTTTATAAAGCACACATAACTTTTTTTATTATTTACAAAGTCATTGGTGCGTGCCACTGGGATTCGAACCCGGACCCCTCGATTCGAGGTCGAATTCTAAGCCACTGGGCTATCACCGCTATACATCCCTGAATAAAATCTGTGATAGATTTAGCATGTATAGAACACAGCACGTCGGTACCACCTCTCCAACTGAATTTCAAAAAGTATAAGAAGTTACATTTACCTGCCCAGTTAACACAATGTTCTGAAATAATAGTAACGTAGATATTTTTGAGGTACGAGTACGAAAAATCAACATGTTCTCTGTGGATTAACACCTCAAAAGTTTTACATGTATATTATAATACTAGCTGACCCCGCAAACCTTGTTTTGCGATACAAGTTATCGAGCGTTAAAAATCGTCTATTAAAAAATAGGGGTTGTTGATAGAAGGGTGAAAATTTAGGGTTGTATGTATTTTTGATGCCACATTATTGAAAAATAAAAAAAAAATGTGTCCAAAAAATAAAATAAAAATTTTAGGTGTGGACAACACTTAGGGGTATGAAAAGTAGACGTTAGCCGATTCTCAGACCTACTGAATATGCATATAAAATTTCATAAAAATCGGTCAAGCCATTTTGGAGGAGTATGGTAACTAAAACTGTGACATGAGAATTTTATATATAAGATAATATTATTTATAACAATAAAAAGTTATTAAGGGCTGACGTAAACTTATGTGGGTCATGTAAATGTACCTACCAACGCGTTCAGGCCAGCATAGACATAAAAAGGGAAATCACTGTCCCATAATCCCTAAAAACGTCACAACAACCTACGTAAGGCACAGGGCATTATTAGGGTTCACTTTATCTGGGCCATCGTTACCGGGACATTGTGGAATAACCTATGAAGCTGTTCTGGACTGACAAAGAAAAAATAAATAGAGTAACAACAAGGACGTTGGCGGGCACTCCTTATTAGCATGATCGTCTTATAGACTTAGGCTGCGTTTCCACCAGAGACGTGCGAGGATGCGTAGCGAGGGATGTGTTTTTGAAGAACCTATAGAATTGCTCCGCTAAGCCGTTTCCATCAGAGCTGTGCTAATCGAGGCTAGGTAAATGAAGCAATTCTATAGGTTCTTCAAAAACGCATCCCTCACTACGCATCCTCGGAAACTTATCTCAAAAGTATAGCGTATAACACCAATCTTCATGCGGCTGAAGTTAATGGAAGTATAAAGTAAGTATAACGCTTAGAAACGCCATCATTTTTACGGCTAAACTCCTGCTGTAATGAATAATGTATATTATTACCAGCACCATAAACGGCTGATTTATATGAACACTCAAAGCAAAGTTGTCGCTGTAAGTCTATAAATTACATTTATCACCTCAACTTCAAGCAATAACGAAGCCTTAACAAAGAGTTGGGAGTTCGTTTAAAAACGAAATCCAGTTGAAAATCGGGGAAGTCATTAGGGTGGGACCGAAAGGGTGCAATTAGGTATCTAGGGCGGAATGAGTTCGTGAATTGTATACCTTATTGTCTGGGCACAAGGAACTCGGTAACAAGCGTCTCGTACTAAAAGTTTTGTCTGTCTGCAGGTAGCATCTAACTTTTAATTATCACGTATGGTGACGGAAAACATGTGAGGAAACTTGCATTTCTGAGAGTCCTGAATAATGTTCTCAAAGGCATGTGGTGGACTAAGGCTTACATCCTTATCATTGTGAGAGGTGACCCTACCCTGCCACAGCAGGGTCCTAAGCAGGGTTAAAAGCGGTGATAGCCCAGTGGCTTAGAATTAGGCCTCGAATCGCGGGGTCCGGGTTCGAATCCCAGTGGCACGCACCAATGACTTTGTAAAAAAAAGTTATGTGCGCTTTATAAAATAAAATATCACCTGCTGTTACGGTGAAGTGAGGAAACCTACATGCTTGAGAGTTCAAAAAAAAATGTTCTCAAAGGCATGTGAAGTCCACCTACCCGCATTAGGCCAGCGTGGTGGACGGCGGCCTACATCCCTCTCATTGTGAGTGGAGACCCGACCCTGTAGTGGGTCATTAATGGGTTATTGACAAGCAGGGTTACTAATGGGATACAGGCAACTTTACAGAAGCGCAAGAGCCCGACAACCGTCGACAAGATTGGCGGTGACCCACTCCTCCACCCACTTTTGTTTCCAAGCAGTAGGTTCAATCCAAATTGAATTGGGATCTGATTGTTCAAGAGCTGCAGTGACCAACATCTGTTTACGCGCTAATTGTTTAGAATTAAAACATAAACCTTGTGTTAAAATTATACTTGGTATAAAAACACTACTCATTTGAAAAGGTAAACCTATGACGGATTATATTACGGACGAGTCGCACAAAGGAACAACTTTTAACCCACAAGTCTTGTGCTTCAAACGAGGGATTTTACGCAGAAATCTGAGCTAATTACGCGTTACGTTGTGGTTTATTCGAGAGCTAGAAACTTTGTGTTCTGCTATTTCGCAGAATATTTTATAGAAAAAAGTTATAACCTTATTTTTTGAACGAAATTAAATACCAGTGTTGTCTCTCACCACGGATTCACGAATTGACATTGAAAAGGAATAAAATCGCGTTTTGACGCGGATGACGTCACTGTCACACAACGCAAATCTGCATACTTAGTACTTTACAAGCACACTCACACAGCACCGCGTGCCAAGATGAGTAAAAGTATCTATTGTCTATGTACCTACTTACCAACTTTTTTATATTACCAATCTGAGGCTTCGGCACAAGCTCTCAGGATTCGTATACGTACTTCACATTTCAGCAAACAGACTCGTAAAGAATATCCGTGGAATTCATAACTCCCAACCGGAATAATTCTTGAAGCTATAACCAAGACACAGAAGCTTATTAATGGGACTCATAAACTTGAATTTCTATGGCTTTACGAACGGCTTAAAGAAAGATTGATTGTAAAATTAAGTATTCCCGGATTACGGCGGATCGGATTGATGGAACGCAATCGTTTTATATCCGAATATATTTGCCTACGTTGGGACGATTCTAGCGGTGAGCGAACTCATATATTTATGAGGAAATCAATAACTTGAATGGGGTACTGAAGAAAGTTTTCGAGAAAGGTATGGATTCCGGGAAATTTCTATCAACTCATGAAAAGATAAATATGCTACAGAATCGAAGAAATGTTAAGAACGTTAATGACCAAAGTCGATATATATAAAGATTTTCTCTATTTGAGGTTGGATGCATCAGGTGGCCAGCATTCCCTTTTGCTACTCAATTACTATTAAAAAAATGATGAAATGTCCAATGTATTTGTCCAATTGACTAACAGCAATACAGACCCTACACCGTGTCCTAATTGTCTTGTCGCAAAAGTTGTTCGTATGACAATAACATTGCATACACAATGCCGCAAGTCAGTGCGAATTTCAATTGTGACAGCTCCATACAGAGCCATGTGTTTATATTTTGTTGTGTTGGTTGGTCGGTCAATTGTCAGCTGATTAGGACAAGGCTTTATGGAACAATCACGAAAGTCGAAAATACCAATGAAAGTGGCTCAAGTGGCACGTCTGTCTATTTGCTTGTTCTACTTATAAAAAAGTGCATTGATGCACATGTAAGTGGTAATCATAATATTCCATCAACATTTTTTCCAATAAGGGATGACTAAAAGGATCGTACTGTAATTCTAAATATTCCGAAGTTTCCGAAAATGTCCGAAAAGGATTTTTGAATTTTTACTACTCCTCAAACAAGAAGTAGTGACTGTAAAACTAGACAAGTATCAAAACCAGCACCGCAGTGGTCTGTTAGTCTGTTTTTATTGTCCACACGCGTTCTACTTTTTCATAAAGTTCACGAAATTCTTTGGTGTGCCCCAAAATAAATAGGCTCAGAGTTGGTTGAAATTTCCTTTATACAGGGTTTATGAATTAGTTCATAATCACTTCATTTTAAGCTTTGTTGTTAATTTAGAAGGCACAGTAATTCGAGAGAATAGGATTTTATTGATGGAGGTAGTCAACAAAGACAGTAAGTTTTTAATAACTCTGATCAGGTGGACTGCAGACCTGAAGAAGACAGAGGAAAACCTTTGGATTCAAAGAGCCCATTTCTTTAGCCGACATTGGACATAGGCCTCTCCCAAGGCGCGCCACTGAGCCCGATCTTCGGCTCTCCTCATCCAGTTACTTCCCGACGCCCAGCGCAGATAGTCGCGCTATCGAGCAGGGTGTCCCCCTACGTTTGCCGAGCCGCGATCTCCACTCTAATAGTCGTTTGCTCCAACGTCCGTCGGATTTGCCCATTGCTTCTTAGCCTTTGAGCTATATCGGTGACTTTGGTCCATCAAGCCCAAGGGGGTGCATATTCAGCGGTGGAATTCTAAGGGTTTAAAAGGAAGGAAGGGAGAAAGATGTTGTGCGACAGCCCTAGCTAACTAGGTTTGGAGCAAGAAGCACATAGCGTGAATTTGCGCAAACATTTTTTGGTTGAAACATCTGAAGAATTTTCGTGTTGACTCTATTGTGTACCGTCAAGCTTTTTGACGTTTAATGGCTTTAAACGATAAAATGATAATATTTGGACAAGGTGCCTGTAGTCACGGCTGTAGTAATCAAGAATTATTATCTAATTCAAACATGAACGTAGATGACTGTTAAGTGGTCATTTCAGCTTCTAGGCAGAATGTCACTTTCGCCCTCCAAGAGAATCACTATCATTCTGAGGCTGTTAGCGGAACGCTACTTTGAAGAAGAGCTCTTTTTATCCTTTTTAAGAATCCCATGGAAAATACATCACTTAACCGTAGAATTAAACGACCTGACGACCTGGCACAGTGGTTTAACCACCGGTACACTACGCGGAGGGCCCTAGGTTCGATTCCCAGGTTTAGATTTTTCTTTCTGGTCTGAGTGTGTGTGTTCTTGACTTGTGTGAGTGGCTCATGGCTCCCACGACACATAGAGTCCTAGTATTTTTTTTATCATTCAAACAAAGGCTGAAATATCCACCACAAATTTTATTCAAAATAGATACAGAAACATGTGGCATCTTCAGGCAATACGAAGTCAGCGTCGACATTTCTATAAGCAATTTCAGATTTAGGGCGCATTTGATTCGAAAAACCTCTCGATGGGATGGCCGGGCGCCAGCACCCAAGTATGATGTTAGGTATCCCAAACCTAATACTCGCATTTGGGTCAAAAATTGTACATTTGTGCCGATTTTGAATAGATTACACATAACAAAATAGAAAATACAGGTGTAAATAGTGATAATTACCTACTATTGGTTGTTGTTGTAGTCTTTTTTGGTTGCCAAGAAAGAATAAGGCGACTGTTTTATATTTCTAAATAAAGCTTAACAACCTCACAACAATGTTGGACGTTATGTTTGCGGCAGAAGGTGAGTCTCATAAACTGCTCCAGTTTGTGAGGCTTATATTTTTTTAATCATGGATAATAATTGACGACAAATAATGTTTAAAATACTTTCTCATCCTTACCTTGAAGTCCTAAAGTATTAAGCACCATTATCAGAAGCAAGTAAATGTAAAAGTAAAGTAATTTTGGTAATGACGTCAGAATGGTCTTGACGAGGGAGAAAGCGGATTTGGGATCGAATTCCCGAGCGTCATGTTTAAAAGGTAATGCCCAAATAATTGGGAGGTCTTTACTTTTGCAATCTGTAAATGGGAAATAAACGTTATGCACAGTAACGATACCTTTCAAGGTGGAAATACCTATTCGATTTTGTGGTTTTACGAGTGATACTAAAAAGATAAACCTTTCAAATCTTCATCAGAAAAGAATGATTTTTGGTACAGATTCGTAATTATGACTTCTCTTACACTTTCGAATTTAGGAACGGATGAAGTTTATATAATAATATATAAGATGGACTAATAAGTGAAAATATTTAGATTGTGTATGTAACAGGAATATTTGGCGTTATTTCCAGTAATTTTTCACTTGACAAAAAAAAATTTCGTAGATTTGTTAAAGCCGTATAAAAATTGCACTGGGACAAAAACTTGTTAAAAATAAAAGTTATCAAACTTTCTCCAAGAAAATGTTTGCCGTTCATACTCAGATGACTCCATTAAAAATAAAGCGGATAACAAAAATAATAAACAAGAGAAACCAAGCAAACTCAAAACTATTAAACCTTACACAAATGTTATTACAAAACCATTCAAAGTTAGTTTCTCGGCTGCAGAACTTGTGAACTTTATTAAGAACAAAAATATTTCTTAAACTTCTTTTGTGATAACGCATTCGATACGATTTTTTACTTGTAGAAAAGTAGTACTTTTGTGGATTAATAATGTTTAGAATTAATAAGAAATTCAGCAATATCTTTCGCTATTGGCATACAACTATATGAAGAAGCTACATATTAGAGTTTGATAGATACTACATATTTGAGACTACATATATTTGGTTTAAACCTACTGAAGACTGTCCCATATTGGGGAAAAATCCAAAAAAATAAAATATATTAGAACGATCTATAGCGCTTATTCAATAAAAAAAATTCGGACATGCCTCCTTGTTTATCTGGGCTACAAAGTTCTGAAATATGAACGATGTTGATATCTATTTGATAAAATCTATACACCGTTTCTATACGGTGAAAGTGTTGCAGTATGAATAAAGCTTAAGGTGCCCAGATAACAGAGTGTTTGAAATTCACCTAAGTACGGTTTGTACTTTGTTTTATGTAGCAAACAAGGCGTGGAACTTGTTAACCAAGAAATTGTATATCCAGAAAACGTGTTACTTTCTCACACGTACATATACGAAACGTAGTTCGTAATACGTCGTGTGGTTGTACCCAAAATCCGGAGGGTTTTCTAGTGTAACGCTCCGTCACGTAATTTCACCTAATTTCACTAATGTCTTACTGGAATTTCACTGCTGCTTTTGTTTGTCTACTTTACTCGTGATTTTCCTCGTTCCTTAATTAAGGTTGTAATAAGTGTAGATTGACTTTTAAAAAATATCATAAGACCTTTTAATTTCTTTAAATATTCTGAATTTAAACAATTCTTTTTTCAAGCAGCTGTTTAGCAAAGAGATCATCAGGCTAGGTGATCAAGTTTGGGGAGCGGTTGTGGTCCAATTACGACATGTCGGAGTTTTGTATATAATTATGCCAGCTATGTAGAAAACTTCGATAGCGTGATTTAGGATACCCGTGGCGCGATCTCTCGTTGTTGACATTTAACCTTTAACGAAAGCAATGGCCAAATAAAATTAAATCAGGTTATGCTTACACCACACGAGCAAATGAAATATTTGAATACAATTTACTTATTACTTTACTTCATGATAGCGTGTTAAATAAAAGAATTACAATATAACACCACGTGATTAATTACATTAACTTTTAACTAAATCAGAACTAAAAGTGCGAAAACAGTTCGCTGCTTGGCAAGTCAAAATTTTATTCCATCTGCAACCAAAGATTTTTCCGCAAATATTATTTTTGGGTCTCAAGCATTAGGTCGTGATTGACATACACAGACGCATATACGAGTAGTACGAGTTGACAAAATGTACTGCGCTTGAGTAAACCGCACGCAGAACTTTGTCGGAAGGGTCTTCTGTGATGTAGGTTATCGAGCACTGGAGTTTTGTTGTTTCGTTCCTCATATCTGCGGTCTTTACTTTGTCCATCTGTCTGTCGCAGATGTCACGGCCTTGAAAAACTTTAGCCTTCTAGAAGAGTGGTTGATAAAAACAAGCATTTTAATGGTGTTTGTTTTCTGTCAATGCTTGTGAACGCCCATAAGATCTTAAACAATAAGTCCCTCAAAATACTACTTATTAGTTTTAGAACCTGGGAAAACCTTACGTGAATGATGGTCGATCGTTTTTATGTCCGACTGTTGGGCACCAGTCCACCCATTAGGAAGACTCCTAGAGTATAGCGCACAACACTGCTCCAATGAGGACTGGTCCAATGAGGGGTGGTCAACGAGATGCGTATTGGTGGAGGATAACTTGAAAGTTAGTGAAGAGAAATAAATTTTATCAATAAACACCGAGATACTATATCGTTAGAAGAAAACTTAAAAAGTGAAAAATAAGACATTGAATATCGTTTTTATTCAAAAGTTTTTTGGGATAGAAGTGTTCAATGTTCTTAAAACGCGTCTTAGATCGATAAGATCGACACAATTCAAATATGGGGAAAAAGTGGTCGTTAAAATCTTACTGTAACATGTGGCGACTCTCAGCATTAATGACATCGTTGAACATGAAAGAAAAGGCTAAAAATAGCGCCGTCATCGCTGAAAGAGATTGGAGCTTATACTTTATTTTCTTTCTAAACTTGCGATATAACCTTTAGATTCGTCTAGTAGAACAATGATTATAATTAAGCTCTTTGTGTTGTGATTAAATTATCGTTAGGAATATTTTTTTCTAAAGTATAACTCTTAAGTAGTTAAAGAACAGTTGAAAAAGGAGTTTACCCAAATTTATAATAATAAATCTGACTTCAGTATAAAACATTTCATAAACACACTTAGCATAGACAACTTTGAACATGTAGAGGCTATTTTTAATAAAAAGATTGTAGCTTACTTTAATCTTCTATGTAAACTTGTGATATAACCTTTAGATACCCTTAGTGAACAACAGCGTTTTATTTCTCGTATCGTCTGTTTGATGTTGTATAAGATATCTTTTACATAGATGTCTTTTAGCTTAGCACGATTTTATAATCGTTTAGAGTTCTTTTATTTCTTTGCACCTGTAGGAATTCAACCTATTGCGTTTTGCAAAACATAAGAAATAAAGTAAATATCCAAAACTGAATGATAAATGTGAAAAATTTCTAAAAAAGGGATGCGATCCAGGAGAGCAATCCAAATACGGGGAAAAGTTATTAATCTTATTTTACTCTTTGTACTATGAACATGAAAAGGCTATTTTTAACGTAGTCGCCTTTGAATAGCATTGAAGGTTAGGTATAAATGTTTAATCTTTGGAATTCTTCTTAATTTTACTTAATATTTCGGGTGACATGGGGTCGAGTCTCTTTATTAATTTCTATCTTTTATGTAAGCTTTCATAAAAATAACTGCAATTTTATATTTGTTGAGAGTATCTTTGATTTCACTTGAAGAGAGCGAATCTTATCTTACGTTTCTTTTAGATTTACGTCGCTTTGAGATTTTTTGTTGTAGAACAACACGCGTTCAATCAATCACGCGTATCTCGTCACTAAGTTAACAGCTGTTGTTTGTCGTTGTCTTTTCTTTTATCTTGTTGTTATCTTATCTTTTTTGTTTTGGTTTTATGCAAACCTATACTAACACTACTACTTCTAGACTATCTAAACTTGCGTGTAACGCTTACATTCTTCATACAGAACAATATTCCCAGACTCTCGTATTATTGCAAACCTTGCTGCCGGCTATTTGTTTGTTTGTTCCTTTTGAGATTTTTATGTTTAGAGTTCTTTTTTATTTATGACACGTGTTCCTTCAGTCTTGCGCTTCCCGTCGCAATCGCTCGCAGCTGTTTGTTTGTTCTGTTTTTTCTTTTAGCATTTCTGTTGCGATTTTTTATTTGTTGAGAGTTTCAATGATTTTTCCGTGGAAGACCGTCTATGTTATCTAACGCTATCTAAAGTTGCATAACGTTAAGAGTCTTCTACTGATAATACGAGGGGAACCCCTTAGTCACATCTTATCGCAAACGCTATCAGCTCTTTGTTTTGATCTTTTCTTTTAGATTTATAAGTACTTATTTTTATTTATGTTGTTAGGAACTCCTGAAGATTAAAATCTCTAATTTGTCTCTGTAGTTCTTGTCGGTCACCTTTCTCATCTATTGCAGCAGAAGAACTTGGTTCACTGCAAGTTATTTGATAGACGGCTGGTACTAGTAGATGCGTATGGTTGTTACCCTGTATAGTTTCTTTTGTGTATACGCGTTTCCAGATTTAGCTCAACCCTCAACCCATTTCGTCACATCCATCCTGGAGTACTCTCTAGCCGGAACAGTCGCCTTGGCTTTCCAACCTTGGCACACAAGTACACACAACCTTGTCTTGTCTTGGCCCATGTTTTCAGATTTTAGAACATGCTGGGACGTCTTGAAGGTTGAGTATCGCGCTAATTGAAAGAAAATGACCTTAAAGTTATGAAAATACTTAATTTTGTTTTTGCAACGATATATTTTTCATCGATTTTTTTTTTCCATTTTATTGTATTGATCCACTGCCAGTAATAATCATCAGGCCACATGTAATTTGCCTATGGATATTGATTTTTTAGACGCACCTACTAGTAATCTACTAAAGTATACAATATAAGAGGGTATATATCAAAACACCTCACATATCCGTAGGGAAGCACGATGTGTTATCAGTTTGTGTCCCTAAAGTCGAAACTTTAAATTGATGGATACCCTTTCCAATGTACAGGTACGGTGTGTTCAAATTTACATGGTTATTTTTGTTTTAAAACTTTCATGTCTGATAGGGGCGGCCGGTATAAGAATTGACCAAGAAATTCCTACTGCTTTTGATTTTTCAATCGGGCCACTTGATGGTAAATGATTGATCGCTATTTTGTGGCCCTTCATAATAATTTTATTTCAAAAAGAAGGTAACTTAAATTTATGATGGACATACCTTCAAATTTCTATCCTGCCTTTAACGCAGATTACGTATGCCTTTTGATTAATTTGTATTTTTTTGTATATTTTCTCAGTGCTAGTTTCATTACAATTTTGGTTTAGATAATATGCTTCGATTACATTCGCATTGTCTGTTAGCCTTGTCCTAAAATTTTAATTTTGTTTTTAAAAATTGTGTACCAATTCAGTAATAAAGAAAATATTTTGCTCACAAAAGCAAGAATTGAAGCCATTGAATGTCTTGCCTGCCATTTCCTTTGAAGGCAGCATTGTATTCCAGTTGCTGCATATTTATTGTTTTATAACAAGGGGAAAACGGCTATTATACACGAGCAATAAAATAAAATCAACCACACTTGCACGTGTTCGAATATTGGCGTTAAAAGATTAGCGGCATCTTTGTCGTTGTCACAGAATACATGCTCACTAAAAGCCGTTTAAAAATTAAGTATTATTTAAACACGCTTCATTAAATTGTCCTTACAATCATAAGACATACCAAAACATCATCATTTAAGTGCATTATGTGTCAAATTAAATTAAATTATGTCTTTTTAAAGTCGATCAAAATTATTATTTTGAAAGATTACACTAGTTTAATGTTTACTGCGGCTGAAGCTAATGAATATAACGTGAGTTAGTGGAGTCGATAAAAATGATGTTGAAGATATCGTTAATTTAATATTTACATACAATACCTTTTAACCTAATATTATAATTAAAAGTGTTTACTAAAGTCCTCCATCCACAGTGAGTTATTACGAAATATTTGTTGATATTTCTCGGAATGTATACAATTTTAAGGATCAACAAACGTCGCTTCACTCTTACCATCTCACTGGGGAACAAGTATAATAATACACTATTTGTTATACTTTCACAGTAAAGATCGTATGATTCCAACGAACGATGTAGGAAATGTTGCTCAATTGCCTTTAGCATTTGAAGTATTGAGACATGATGGTTTATTTGGAGTACGATCAGTATTTGAACTATCGGAACAGTAAGTATTCTTCTTTTCTTCATATACCCTATTTGAGTGTTGTATTTGTTGATTTGACATCTCATGTCTTCATTGTGTAGAGGTACTTTTTGTTTCGTAGAAATGATAATAGCTACTGCGAAATATTTAATCGTGATAAGAATGGACCGTTCCTCACTCTATTCCATATTCTTCCTCCTTAAATTCCACGTTTTATCAAATACTCAGATTCCATCTTAGTTCTCAAGAACATTGAATTTGAGTCTTATTTCTTTTAATCGCGAGATTTTTTTAAATTCTATTTAAAGTTGGATGTTTTGTGACTAGAGTTGAGTCCTTCACCACCATAATTATACATATATTCTCCACCACCATAATTATACGTATATAGATCTCGAAGTGATTGGCGCAATTTTCCTGTGCTCCTGCTAAAGCAATTGAGATATAGAACTCTAGTTTCATCCCAGGAGCAAGAACAGCCTTAACCCTCTTTAGAAAACCATCGCTGTTGGGGTGACTGAAAAATGCGAAAGAATGTAAAGAACAACTACTTGTAGCCCCAACTACTAGCGACGAGTAGAACACCGTGGAGTTTTAGCTGATAATAATCGCATATCCCTCTATCGGCCTTGTCCCGTCATTGAGTATTTTTTATTTCGATGGAGATTTAACGTTCTGGCGTGCACGTTTATTTGTCATGATCGCTATTATTAGAATTTACTAAAATTAGCAAACATAACTCTTTACAGCTTCATTATACCACGTAAACATTAGCCTTAAATGTAACACCCGCGTTAGAAAGTTTAGTTAGTGTTAAATTAATCTAAGTGCCACTTACTACCCGATTGTTAGTTAAGGAGCTCTGAAAGTTTTCGGTCCGGTCTAAATTGGTTCCAAAACTAGACCACTGGACACCCGCTACAGTGTAGCGTATACTATAAGTAGTTATATGCTCCTGGTACCATGGTTGGTATTTTATGTTTTTAAAAAGCAACCAAACACTAAACTATGCCGATATAAATAAAGTATACTAAAAGTCTCCGATTTTTTTAGTGTCTAAAAGTTGGTACTTCACAAGTTTTAGTCTGCGTATCCGTCTTGTTTTGTTTGTGTCCATACCACCCCAAAGGCAGGAACAATGCGTATCTTACAATATTAATTAGTTATCAACTAACTATAGACATTGATTTTAGACTAATCGGAGAACACAGGTACTAAGGTAATTATTAGGTATATAACTTATAGAAAAACTTTACCGTACCATTTTTATCTAGATTTCAGTGGCGCCACTCGCATGATCATTTATTACTCCAAATTTAATAATTCTCTCTTCCAAATGAATACCGAATTCTGATATTAATATTTTCATTACGTGCCGAAAAGCAACAATTCATTGCCCCAAATTCTTGTATTTATACAGGTACCCCAATTAATTTTGAACATCCTGGGTGTAATAAATCAGGTTTAGCTTTGGGTAGTGTTAAATCTGTTTCATCTTAAAACGGATTGCCAGGTTTAGCTACACAATTCCTTTTAGTGGGACTTACCAAATCTACAGAAATGGTGACGCCAAAGAATGGAACATTAGGAAGGATATTTCGACTGGGTTTTAATGTAAATAATAATAATAATAAATGAATCGCTTCGTTAGTCTTGTTTAAACTCGAGAACGGCTGGATCGATTAGGCTTATATTGGTTTCGAACTGTTCGTGTAAGTTCAAGGAAGTTTAAACGTTGAGAAAATTGCGAGAAAAAAACTCAAAGGATTTATATCTGCTTCTTTAACAGTTGCATGAAAATCTAAATATTTGGATTTTTTTCTCTTTATATCACAGGAAAATATCAATGGCATTATAGCGTTCGTATTTATGTGCGAAAATATAAGACCACGATACGACCACGTCTAAGCAAAAGGTACACAGGCAACACTCGTAGGTGGACTAGGCAGCGGTAAAGTGCTGCATTCAGAAAACCCCAGACGTCCATGTAATGAAGTTGATAAAACAAGGCCTTTGCACAGCAATGAAGTGTGAAAAGTTAAAAATAAGATTATAAATCAAAGTTAGGAAGCTAATATAACAATGATTACATTACACCAGCATATAGGTACTCATACTTCCAAGATGAGTGACGTGAAATCATTTTCAGCTAACTCCAAATTTGCACCGAATAATGCAAAATTCAAATCATGTCTGAATAGCATTCTCAATAAAACCCGATTTGTGAATGAGAGTATGAAATGAGAATAAAAGCGAAAGACGTAAGCCGCTTGTTCACAATGCAATCCTGTAATTTTGAAGATTGAAATTCTACATTCATTTTTAAACCAGCATAAAAATTTCTAATATTGGTTTAAAATAATATTATAATCGAGTCTTACTCGTATATCGTATGTTTGAAACTTAAATGTATAAGAATGTTATAGTTTTTATCACCTGTTCAAAATATTTCAGGATCCTACAGGATACTTCAGGATTGTAATTTATTTACTATTTGAGTTGGCAAATCGTTGGAAAGGAAAATATAGTTGAGATTCAAACACTCAGAAAAATAACATAATAACGTTTTTGTCCTCTGAAATAGAGAAACAGTATGTGTTTTCATAAAAGCGTAATAATACGTTGTAGATAAGCAGTTTGTCCACAATAGGATTTTGTAATCTTTCGTATGGATTCATAGAAAAGTATCAAATTTTTATAAGGTTTTTTGGGTCGTGAATTTTTTCAAAAGAGAGACAAACAATTAGATTTAGAAGAACAGAAGAAGTGGCATTGTTTCGGATAAACTTTTGTATTTACTTGTGCATTTATATAGATAATTATAATCTCTAGTGACGGACGTGTGTAAATAGAAGTATCGAAGTACCGTAAAAATGTGCGTGAATATTCGCAAGTCGTCTTCTTATTTACACTCGTATGTATGTTAAAACAACCAATACGTATGAAAACCTAATTCGTATTTGATAATAAACATTTGAATAAGTAAATGAACAACTTTTGTTAATTAAAAATTACTCGTCTACCAAAAAACGATCTCGTCCCGTCTCGAAAAATAATAAATTATGCCCGCTAAAACCTTCGAATTCTCTAAGTAGAGTCTATTCATTTTGATGTTTGGATTTTAATTAAATTAAAGCAGTTATAAAATTTTGTTAATCTACAACTATTTAAAACTTCCATCAATAAATTCATGGAACTCTCCGTGGCGACGTACGCCATCCGCCAAGAGATCACGCTATCGACATTTCCTAGACTCTTCCGAATTTACATCATCGGAGCATGGCCTCTGTCCAGGTACAATCAGCCTCGCCTCAGCTCCCCTGGAGGGAAATTTCTCTTTGACAAACCTCAAAACGAACAAGGCAGAGAGTAGTCTACTATTAGTTTTCCCGCCTCCACAATCTATGTCTCCTACTCAAAATTTAAGGGCGGTAACCTAAATGTTGGCGTATCCATTAGCCAAATTGCGTTATTTACTCAAAGAAATTCGGGACTCTAGTTATTTGGTTTAGAAGGGTTGCTTTTTTAATCTTAGCCAATTGTATTAAATCTGTTTACTTTCCCGTTATGCCTTGCTCAACTTCGTAAAGCGTTTGCAATCTGTAGAGCAAATACTATTAAAATATTTCATTGGCCCATTTTCTTTATTTATGAATATTAGGGAGTATTTTCAGATGACACGAGACACAGACGCACGATATTTTCAGATACAGTGATCGGATCGGGCAAATGATACATATCTAGACCCGCCTTTATTGTGTTTATTTTATCTTTCCTCGCATATATTATAACATCTTACACTTGAATCGCTCTGTGTATATTGATGAAAACCGCGTCCAAATCAGTTGTGTAGTGTGAAAGATCTAAGCACACCTCCAGAGGCGATTTTGTTTAATACCATGTAGAAGAGTTAGATACCCTACGTTTTAGTTCTCGAAACTCTCGACTAAATACTCCCTAACTGCAAATCCAATAAAGTTGAGAATCCAGCATTAATTCAATTTGCTAACGTCAACAGTAACGGTATATCGATATTGTCACAGATACCCTTTCGCCACAGATTCGCAATACATAGATGTGCCTTTACGCAAAAAGTGGCACTACAAGCAGAACTTTTGAATTTATCGGATGGACCGTATTTATTAACTTTTTGACCGCCATAGACGGCCATAGCCGACAACAGGAATTCGTGCTACGAGTATGTACGCCATGTCGGGATATCACGACATTCACTACAAGTAATTTTTAGAGCTGTAAGCTGTAATAAACTTACATTTTCTTGGTACGTATATATTTTTACATTGTATTTTTTTATGTTATTATTTATTTATATTTGTTTTGTTATTTGCGTCATGTATTGGCGTGTCATGGCTTGTGGACATGCATTCATTAGCTCTTTTGTAACATGTAGCGTTGCGATCAAAAGCTCTTTTGCGTGAAACTTGTTTTGTTCTTGTAAATAAGAATTTAATATTTAAAGACCTGAGAATAATTGATTTTATTATCTAGATAAATACCATTATCCATTATATCCTCATCGCTACAGTAAGCCCATTGGAATTGATCTAGACATTCGACGGCAATTTCTGAAGCTGTTTGATTAAATTCTCAAAGTGAAATCTTCTGTACAATTAAGGTGTGGTAATGAATTCAGTGAACTTGTCAAGTGTGGTAAGGCCTTGAATTCTTATTAGGCGGCTCGAATAATTTAGTAAAATAAATTACTATGTTCCCGATAGAGGTTAAAGCCTCTTAGTCTGGCTGGGCTCGAGTTTCGTTAGGTTCGTATTAATTGTGAGAGTGACATTGGATTTATTTTAAAATTATTTAAAAAGTGTTTATGGCAGTCAGGCTTCGGTGTTTTGGGTCCTTCAAAAAGTGTTATATGAGCAGTAACTTGAAACTTTACCATTAGATGTCTCGTTTTTTCATAGTAATAAAAATCCTAGGCCATCCTTATGAAAACACATTAAAATACATTAAGGCTTTAGATGGAAAACCTACGATCCAGAAAATCAACAAAAGGAACGTCATAAAAGTCTTTGGTTCGTGCCTAGTCATCCATGTTATTTCGTTCCTAAGGTACGAGTATTAATCCTAAGATAATCCTTGAAAGGAAGCTTGTTATCTGATACTTATTTTTGTGTTAACTTACATAAAAAGTTTAATGTAAAAATACCAAGTATTATTTTAACTCCCTTTGTGTAACACAAACCTTTGTTAAAATGAATATTGGTAAAGTAACCTTCGAATTATTTCACGTTGAGACTGAAACTTTCCAGACTTAGCAAGGTTCTATGAACAAAACAATAGTTTAGTACCAGATATCGAAATACTCGTAATATGCTGATGCTCTAATGAACTGAGAACAGATGATATACATATATACATATAATGGAACTCCGTAACTTAACGTAGCCTAACTTTATTTGGTTTAGTTGTATTTGTCTCAAGATGCACTTTTACAATGACTTTTTGGTCTCGTCTGATTGATCTGTTGTTGAAGGAAATTAAGAGCCATCTATTACTTACAAATTTTACTTAAGTACTTGCCATTGCCATTTTTCATGTATAAGTCTATACATAAAACATGTCGTATTGCACATTATAAAAGTCACTCTTATTTAAATATCAAATCGGGCCATCACGTTTCATACGGATTGGGTCTACAAATTATATTTCTGGCTTCAAAGGATCCCTTTTGGGCCAACGGTTATCAAAAGGACAAACGGGCGTTTAGTTGCCTCAGTTGTTTGACAGATTTGTGTTCAATTGAATTTGGATTGATTGATTGCCCTTTATTGTTGGTACTTTGGGATAGAGGCATTGTTATGAGGCTGCGGACTCAATTCAATTGTTGACGGGTTTTGGGTATTTTTTGACGTCACACACTTTGTTTGTCCAGTAAGAGATAAGTCCAGTTATCACTGGGCCTCAGTGGTCAGTTGGTCACTTATAAACAAATGAGGTCGTCGGAAATTAACAGTATGCTATCATTTTGGTGTTAAATTAACGGTCACTGCTGCTAATACTAATGCACTACAAATTCTCACTAAGATTGAAGTATTGTCTGTGTTTGAAAATCGACGATTTTCATCTGAAGACTGAAATGACCACTTTTAACAAGACCCCTGCAATTGTAACTAGGAATGTGGTAAAGTAGGTAAGTAAAGTTAGGGATCTTGACATAAGAACTTGTTTACCTCACGGCTGTTAATGAAGGCAGTCATAGGGAAAACCCTAAGGAAACAGTAGGTAGACCTTACATGTACTTACTGTTCCATGATGTCTGACAGATCGAAATAATTCTGTAAACCTCTAAACTTATACTTCCAACCAAAACCATGTTTCTTGTGGACTACTTATAAGTTCTCTTCACGCATCTATCATGAACTTTTGTTTGATGTCAAATATTAGTCCACAGTTTCAATACGCGAAGTTTGAGTGTCGGGTAAGTAAGCGCGGGCGTTATAGGCATCATTTAAGTTTTATTTATCTTGTATGAAAGATGGTGTTTTTGATGTGATCCCTTGTAAAATATGATCGCGATTAATGACTAGAGTTTATCATTATTCATGTCTTACTTAGAAAAGTCTATTTCCATCAAAGCATTGACGTCTTTTGTTGATAAAAGTGGCTGCTAATTGGTCTACTCTGTTGATCAAGCGTAGCAATGACCTGATTATCAATCGTTCTGTTATAAGTTATGTACAGCATTCTATATCGAGCTTTTGCCCTAGGGTAGGTACGTTATAAATAACAATGGGTTTATTTAAAGCTTAGGAATGTTATCAAAGTCAAATTTATTTGTTTCACCTTATCTGATAAGGGTTCGCGATAATTTTATTTCCGTAGGTACTAGTCATGGTACGTTATATTATTCGGGGAGTCTGCGACTGACGTGAATGGGTGTCGGAATAAATACGGAAAGGACCTCAAGCTTCAAGGGCGCGTTAAACAATAGCTCCGCAGTTCAGGAGTTTTTGGGTTAAGAGGTACACGTTCTGTTTAATATTATCTTGGTTATAATTTCTTGTCAAATTTTTGAACTTAATGCTTTTTAGTAATTTATTTCGTTACAAATTTTGAACGTACCTAGTAGCCACCTAAGTTTGTTCGTAATGCACCAATGAAATTCTCCAATTTCTTGATTGTGCTTACCACCTGATAATTTGTTACAGCATGGTGTTTATCTTAATAAGTAGTCATATGACAAAACAAAATCGTTTCCCGCCGGCTGTAACCTTATATCTTTCAAATTGAGCAGAGGATTTTAATGCTGTTTTCACCAATAGATAGAGTGATACAAGAGGAATGTTTGTATAAATATAATAAGTGTAATATTGCTCAGTTATTGCCGCAGAAATGCCTGAGGCGACTAATGATTCGCAGTGCATATTCCCGTCCTATTTCGTACGGTACAGCCACTGCTTTGCCCGACTTCTGAATAGTAAAAAAATATATTAATTTGGATATAGCCGTGTTTGTTGCTGACGTGAATGGGCGTCGAAATAAACACGGAAAGGACCTCAAGCCTCAAGGGCGTTGAACAATAGACTGCGTGTTTCGAACTGTTCTCTGCAGTTCAGGAGTTTGTGGGTTAAGAGGCGGACGGTACACGTTAAATGTTTACTACAAAAATAACGCTTTTAGGATGCAAAAAGTACTTGGAGTTATGTTGAGGGTTAAAAATGCGGATTTCGTAAAACACTTGTTGGTCTTTTTAGTTTTAACGGCTGTAAAATATAAATTTGGGATTAAATGATGAAAGAAATGTGCAGTTGTGATGTAAATTGTGATGACATAAATCGTTCATGTAGTCTGTTCTTTGTCAATTTTAAGAAGGATGGTCACTTGTAATTATTGATTTAACGTTAATATTTATGTCTCCTTGGTTCGTGACATTATGTGTGCGTTAGGCTTGTATAGCGATTCAGAGAACACGTGTACCGTGGACAACGTCACTGCCACACACGTGAAACTACATACTGCAACGAATGAATTAAAGCATCTATATGTCACATCCTAGGGGAAACTACCGTAATTATGCCACCTATAAAATTGGCTTTGGAGCCAGTCAGAAAAAAATGCCTTCAAAATAGAAAAAGATTTATCCTTTAAGCAAACATACTTGGCTGCTGGATTGCCGGCCCTTGTTTAGAAATAGAGCAGCGGTCCAAGATAAATAGCGCGCATTAGCGCTAATATCGCGTTGTCAATAGCGCAGTCGAGTGATGGGTGAAGGGCTGAGCTGACTCTGAGCGACGTTTGCAATAAGCAATCCTAGATCAGGGTGAAAGCAAAATAATTAGCCGTCCGACGAACTTTTTCCTGATGTTTCGAATAAAATTAACAGATACACTTAATTATCTGTTATTTTGACAATGTAAAACATTGTTAATTTATAATAAGGTAATTTTATAATACCTAAGAGTATCTGTTTGTATGTGTAATAGACCATGCAATGTTAGTTGACCACAACAGCTTGTGAATGGAAACATTCAAACTCTCTAGGTCGACGCACTCATTTTCTGTCCTGTACGATCAGACTAATTGCATCACATATTTATTTTTCATTACTAATGAAAAAACCGAAATGTTCTGATATAGCAATTGGGTATCTATTTTGGTTATATCAGCTTGCTTCTTTAGAAAGTGTTTCCTACCAGTTAATGGTTGATGCTGTACTTGTGTTTACTTACGCCCGAAATTAATACCCGATCTTCAGATAGCATTCAGATAAATACTGTTATACCCGATCTTCGGGTTTATCCTTAAAGATCGGGTATTAATTTCCGTCGGTGAACCACACTTCGCAGGGAAGCATTTAATGAACAGTCTACCGGACTTCAGTCTCTCAGCATCCAATCTCGAGACACATCTGAAGGGGGTGCGTTTTCATTTTCAAGTGCATAATTGGAAAGCTCCGCCGTAATCACTCTGCTGTTCATTAGTTGTCTGCTTTTAAGCACCAAACACTTAGTCATTTTTATAGTGGTTGAGTAGCATACTGGCTGGCCACCTGATGTTACTCGTAAGTGGCCACTGCGGCTCATGGACACCCACATCCAACCTCTAATGGAGAAGAAGTTGTATACGGGTGCTTTCCTAACATATTTTTAAGTAGTTTTTGTATTGGCTGCAACCCTGTTATGGTCCATTGTTGGGTACTGGTCTCTCCCCACTATAGGGGGGGCGTGAAGCATACTCCATCACGCTGCTTCAATCAATCAATCAATCAATTTTATTTGCATATGTGTTACATTAAGATAATAAGAGAATAAGGTTCTACATATTATTCAATGCACATTGGTCGAGAAGTGATAATGCCCAACACGTGGCAGACGTTTTCAAACTGCCAATAGGTATCCGACAAGGTTTCACGACTGCCACATTATCGATAACAACAGACGGCTTAACGCACCGAAGCACCGCGCGCATTCAATTCGCAACTAGCGACCCACCCATCCAGGTACTGACCGCGGGCGTCGTTGCTAACTTTTTCAATCCCGATCTACTCAAGCAGCGGGGCTATGCGCGTTCTTAAGAAAATTATTTTAGTTTACTCATATTCAAACACAAGCATGACTATGAAAGACGCAGCCACCGCGCCGTCTGAAGAGGTTTCTCAAGGAATTTTTGCCTTAACCTCATCTAATTTAGTAAGAAACGTAGCTCGAGAACCCTTTGCCACCTCAAGGGCAACGCTTCTGTGGTTCTAATTTAAAAAATGCACATTTATTCAGCGATTAAAATGTAATTTAAATGAATGAGTCACTGCATTTATGTGTATTATTACGCTGTATTATATTGCCTACAGGGATTTGCTGTAACGGTGAAGGAAAACATTGCGAGGAAACCTGCACGCCTGAGTTCTTCATAATGTTTTTCAAATGCATGTGAAATCCATCAACCCGCATTAGACCAGCGTAATGGATTAAGGCCTACATACATTCTTCACGTTGCGAGAGGAGACCTGACTAATGTGTCACTTATGAGTTACATACAATCTGTTAAGACTTTCAGTTATTGGTGTAACTTAGTAAACATGAATCCTACTATATTTATCTGCCAAAAAGCCTTCGTCTGTTCTTATTCCTGACATTCCCATTTCCGTTTCCCTAAAGGTAAACGGTAAGGCTTCACTTAATATATGTTTTATACGCAGACGTCGTCATAAGCTGTTGTGTATCCAGTCATTCCTTACAATTTCCGCAAGTTTCTCGTCTTATCTTTATCCGTGGTGTAACATATAAGAGATAGCGATTAATTGTTAGAAGTGCGTTGTAACCCAAATTTGGGCAGCTCTCAAATTTTTTTTACCGGATTTACAAAACTTTGAAAACCAGTTTAGGAGATAGAATCATTGTCGTCGCCTTTTTAAACTCCCAAGAAACATTTTTGTACCTACTTCTATTAAATGAGTTTGTCGGAGAGACTTGAGTTGATTGTGCGGAATTGAATGTCATTGTGTATACGTTATAGGTAATTAAGTAGCCTATACTCCTTCGCTGTTACCGTTTCGCGTTGGATTACTTTACCCAATAACATTTTAAATATTTATAAAACCCACGAAGATATTATTAATATAGAAAATCGCCTATATCTTGACACCTCAAGCCAAAAACTATGAGTCAGTATGTTTCGGTCGCGGTAATCCGCCGGAGCTTAACACTGCGCTCGCCATTTATCACAAATGTTGGCGGATTATAACGCGGCGCTGTGTGTCTGAAACGACACGTGTCTCCTTTTGAAGGGTGGAGGGTTAATTGCGGATGGTAGCGCCTCAGCAATGCCTTTTGAGTAAGGTAATTAATGGTTAACAAGCCGAAATACATTTACTTTAATGTGTTAAAGCCACAGCCACAGCCACAAGTGCATTTACTTGTAACAGTGAAAGAAATATCGGCAGGCCTGCAAGATCTCTACTGTAAAAAACTGACAACCAAACAATTAATAGATATAAATAGTTACGCAAGCCTGTGTGGTTAGGTGCAATAGGTTATTTGAAAAACGGCAAAATGACAATAACTGACAAGTAGATAGAATAGACGAAAGAAGAAGAAAGAAATGTGACAAACTAAAAGATGGAAAGAAATATGAAAAACAAACGAAAAAAGGTAAATTATATTATTAATAGTCAATTAACGAATAAAGAAAAAGTAATAAAATAGAATAGGTAAAAAAATAGAAAGGGAGGGACAAACTAAAAGATCGGCAAAAATGAATTATGGCATACAGACTGAGTTAAACATGAAAAACGACCATAACTAACAAAGATAAAAGATAGGAGAAGAAATAAACTGCAAGTTGATGATATTATCGAGCATTTATCACAACTGTCGACAGCAAACGTGCTGTGGGAAACTCCAGGTGGTGAATCTTGCGATAGAATGGAGTGTTCATCGTGCGTTTATGAGGTTTTGTTCTCGTTTAATGACGGTAAATGGAGAAGAAATAAAACTGTCTATGAAAAGGAAGCAGACATTTCTGATTCAAATAGTGTGAAAAAAATCTTTAAAAAATATGAGTGAGTGAAATGTAAAAGATGGCTGACAAAGCAGAAAAATACGAAAAAGATAGTTTAAAAAACCGTTAATCATAACGTAACTCCAGGCCTATATACATATATTACATACTATACATATATTACATACTCTTTTAGTATGTAACCCTTTGCTCGCGTAAAGCTTTTGTTACACGGCTTTCAAGTCGACGTAACTCGCATGTGTTTCGAACTACAAATTGGGAAAGCCTCTTAATGTGTCGCCGCGAATATTCCCGGCGTGATTTTCCTTTTAGTGCTCATTCGAAATTCTTGAACACGCACGTTGGGTGATGTGAATTTTGCCTAAATGAAAACTGTCGTTGCTTTATACGTCACAGCTGAAGATTTATTTTGTCGTAGAGATAGAGATGTGATTTTGGAATAATGTTAAAAGTAAAAAGTAGCATTTTTAAAAGGTTTATTTCGTTTATTTTTTTTATTTCGTTTAAGGTTTTCAACTACGGTGTCAAAATATTAATCTTAAAAATACCGTTTATTTAAGTGCGAATCAGAAATACCTAATAGTTGTTGCAATAGGTAGGGAAGTAAATAATAAATGTATAAATTTTCCTACAAAATAATATTAAAATGGTTATTGCAGTCACTTCGCAACTTGCAACAACAGTTAATATTAATGAATGACTATAGTTTTATAACAAAGTAACTTGAGAACATAAATATTAATAAAGTCGAGTCAAAGTAAACAACAAAAATAAAATTTTAATAACAAATAAAATCTGGTTCGGCATTCAGAAAGCTGTTCTGCAATGTTTAGATCGAACATTATTTAGAGATTTAGTCAAGAACATCGTAGACTCTGATCTTCACATCGTCATTACTCTGTGTCTTACCTTGAAAGAGGATTAGGTACTGTTCGCGTCCTGAAGGAAAATTTGTGAAGATTTAAGCTTCACAATTAGTTTTGTTAATCTAATTAGTTATTTAACACCCGGCTCTCTACACCGAGTTTACTCTCGTGCGCTTATTTTTGTTTATTTGATGTTATTATTTGACGACCTGGGTGGCGTAGTGGTTAAGACGCAGGTGCGCTGCGCGGAGGGTCCTGGGTTCAATTCCCAGCAGAGCAGAGATTTGAGTGATGAGTTTAAAATTCTGTTTCTGGTCTGGGTGTGTGTGTTCTTGTCTTGTGTGTGTCCATGGCACCCACGACACAGGGAATCCTAGTGTGCGGCTATGAGTGTGAAGAGTTATTATTATTTTTATCAAGATAATTATAAAAATTTGCGGATGTTACATCACAGTAAATCATTTTTAAATAGGTACACCATAATATGTCCCAGGTCATCTTACTCGTGTGTTTTTCTGCAGCAAATGTGTAAAATTAAAGTAGCCTAACTATTTCATACGCAGTCACTCATACGACTTTTAATACTGATTGTATTCTAAACTATAATTTGCAAAAGGCTAAATTTTAAAAACTATTTATTTTCTTTCATTACAGGTAGATGTCGTGTAACACAAGAAAGAAAAAGATCGGTAATGTAATCGTATGTACATATCTTAATTTGTGGGGGAGTATGTAACTACTCGAGTTTGTTTGAGTTATTTTCCGAAATTTTCCTTGGGTTGAAGGTGGCCCTCACTGCGATGGGATCATCACATCACACCATGGGATGTAGTGACTACTTAGCTTCAAATGGCCTGCATAAAAATAATTTCCTACAGAAGAAAGATAACTTTGAAAGAAACACGTGTACAAGTAGCGTTGCTGCTTAGTAGGAAGGGTGTTGAACGTGAAAGCTTAACCATTAGTTCAAATGCTAATACGACAACACCTAACGAGGCTTAGCTAGGATTAACGTGAAGGGGAGCGATGTGCAGCCAACACTGAATAAAATTAGGGTAATTAAGATAGAACGCTCCTTTTAACTTGACACCTTGCCTTAAATAAGGTGGCATTAGCATTGAAGAATATCAGCTGTGTGTGTTTCACAACGACAAGATACATTTTGCCCATTGTTTCTGCGATTTCTTTGGAACAGTTTGGAATGTAAGTACCTCACACCCCTCATATTAATATCTTGGCTAAAAGAAGAGAGAAGTTTCAAAAGCGCTGGTAGTCCAGTTGCTAAGAATTTGGTCTCCTTGAGAAGTCCGGAATTCCAGTAGCACGCATAGGTGACTTTCTCAAAGTGCGCTTATAAAATACGATGGCTCCTGCTGTAACGGTGAATTAATCTATTGTGAGAAAACCTGCATGCCTGAGAGTTCTTCTCAACGTTCTCAAAGACATGAGAAGTGACGTCTTAGGGCAAAGTGGCAGACTAAAGCCACTCACTCACTTTCACTCCATTCACCACTTCTCACTCTGAAAAGGCACCCAATCCTGCAATGGCTTACAAACAGATTAGGTTACAGGTAGATTTATTGGACACCTATCTGTTGTTGCTTGGTATTAGTGATGGGAAACCTGTATAGGTCTCTCAAATAGCTAATATCAACCGACTGCCAAAAGGAGAATCGTCGTTACAATTACACTTTTACTTTTTCATTCAAAGTATTAAATAAACTCCCATAGGAGTCATATGTTTGCGATCCCAGTTGTATTCCACTATTGACTTTCAGCTTTCAGCCTGATAGGTGATCCATCACGCATTCAATCTTCCTCGATACTTGCACAATGGTGGAACAAATGAATCGGCCAGTCGTTCAATCCTACCAATATTGTTTATCGATTGGGCCCACTATCGACAGCAAAGGTTACAGAACATTTATCACGGAAGTGCCTTATTCGCAAATACTCATTGATATTTATTGGTTAGGTTCTATAGTCTATCGCTCTGCATATTCCATTCTTATCCGATAGTGATGACTTTTAAACAATTGTTTCGTGATAATATAAAAGGCGACAACTCCTCTGGCGATAGCCCTCTGAAATAGTGAGTTCTGCTCAGTTCGGCCCTATGGACGGTTTGAAAACATTGAAAATTGTTTGGCCACTAGTGGTGGAGTATGTTTCAGGCGTTCTCCTTTTGTGGGGAGAGACAAGTACGTAACAGAAGAACTTGACGGATTGCAGCTACATTGACGTCCGTCAAAGCAGTGTTAACACCACCAGTCATCGACAGAAATCAGTTAAACCTTAGTTAAACCTCGTCGGATAATCAAAAAAGTATTTTAGACGTTCTTAACTCCACTGATTCTTATTGGAGTAGTAGTAAACATAATTTTTCTTCAGGCCAATGCGTTATCGGTAACAACAGAACCACGACATTTGTGAGAATTAATCATATAATATTACAAAGGGAATCAGTCAATCCACTAAACCGTTTCCCAATTGGCTTAAGGGGTCTTTCAAAAGGCCTCTCATACAATTTGTTGGTCCTAAATCCCCATAGTACGTGATGTGGTGCGATTTGATATTCAAATAAGGGTTCTGGTCACCTTAATCTTTTCATTCAGGAACACACGTTGCCGAAATAACAAAGGTTTATCTTGGAGGAGCTTAGGAATGGAGTAATATGGATATCTATTACGTCACAGAGGCAACTTCGGGTCTAATGGCTTTAGGTATGCGTTTTTCTAGGTCCCAAAGTTACTCTGTGTCGACCTTGTCCTAATGGTCTGACCGACCAACACGGCAAAATTTAAACACTGGGCCCTGTGTCATAATTGAAACCAACTTGTCAAGCGACATGCAATTAGGACACAGGGTAACTAAACAAATGAAAACATAGGAACTGAAATCTTCTATCTTGCTCTAAGGGAAGATACTTTGTTTAGCTATGTTGATTTGCTGAAGGCACCAGGCTGACCATCTAAGTCCTTAGTTGAAAGTATGTTAGCTACATTCACATTGTTTAACCTGGTGAAGAAATACGTTTAATAGTTGAAACTAACTAGCTTCACAAATTCCAGATCTTGGCAATCATTAGGTAACGAAACGAAGGTTGATTGGAATCAAATGTTCAATTATTTCCGTAGTGGCACCAAAGTTTCCATTAGAGTATGATTCGATTCGCGCGAGTCGAGAGTTTCGGAGGGATTACATTTTCACACTGTGTGCTTCGTTTCGTGTTTGTAATGGATCCGTCGTGAAATGCGGTTGTAGGATCTGAAATGATTACATTACTCTGTTGTTGGCAACTGTTACATTTATATTACAAAACGGTTTTGGGTAATGAAAAACGTTCTATGGTATTGATATAAAAATATAAGTTTTATTAATTAAAAATTAAAAAATAATTAAAAATTATGCTTCCTTTTCTTTTATCTTGTATTTAAAAAAAAATTAAAAACGTTGCCAATTTCCGGAAATTCGTCGCGCATTTCTGACACTATTCGCCAACAGAAACACTTTACAAATACTCCAAAACTGCATTCAAATTACACTCGTCTGATCATGAAATTCCTACTTTGCATCGGAGTTTCGAGGTAAACGCTCGCCCATAGAAAAAGGAAGTAAATAGAACGGCAAAAATTACATATCTGTAATGGCATTCATGGTTCAATCTCATCCTATCACTCTCTCTCACAATCACGATGAGAGTGATTGAATGAGCAAATATGTGCTCAGTTTAGGATATTCTTGAGGCCGCGGTGTTGAGGTCAGTTGATTGGTTAGCAATGGAGAAAGCTAAGCTCGTTGCTATATGACAAAGTCAGAAATGCTGAAATGGAAAAAGAAGGTAACCGATACTTATAAATCAAAGTTCCTCCGACCAGGTGGACTGACGACCTGAAGAAGATACCAGGAAACCTGTATTCAAAGGACCCAGGACTGGGCGGAGTGGCGTCGATTGGACGCCTACGTCCAGCAGTGAACTACGAAGAGCTGACACGAAGGAAGGATACGCCTGTCCCGTTCACATAGCCGTTCTATATACTTTTTAATTCAGTGTTCGCTCGACGTACGGTAATTTCAGCAATTAAGCCCCTGAAACGTCTTCCTAATTGGATTTCGTTCCGATGTCTATTTTGGTACCTATGTAAAAGCATTCCTAATTTGAAACGCTGATGCTAGATATTTGCCGAGTTACAAATATCATATTCCAATATACTAATAGTTATCTGCGACGTAAATTCAAGGGATATATACCATTAAAAATTACATATTTTTTACATTGTAGAGCCACAGTAGTTTGCCCGGGAAGGTACCTTGTTGCCAGACTCTTAACCCGTCTTCTCAAAAAAATGAGCCCACTTTTACTTCTCTTATAGTATCGCATCACTCCCTCTGTCTATAAAATTCTTTGTATTATAATTTGTGAGAATATTAATCTAAATTTGAAGAAGCTATGGAGGACCTCCGTGCCTGGGGGTTTTAAACGGCGCGACTATAAACAACTGCGCTGATGAATATCGATATGGAAATTCGGCTATTATTCAAATCGTGGCTCAAGTTTGCTTCGGCTTTACTTCGGTTATTTTGTGGCTGCACGATGCGGATTTATAGAGCGATGTAATTTGTAATGTGATTGGAGTAATAAGTTGTAAAAAAACAATGTTTATAACCCATTATCGAACATTATTGAGCCATCGAAGGGCCGGGTCACCTTACACAATGTAAAGGATGCCTTAATACACCGCGCTGGCTGGCCTGCAGATTGGTGGACTAAAATTAAATTAAAAAAAGGAAAAATACAATATTTATCTATAAATATTACGATGACATACTCGTATTTCAGTGTTTTCATACCTCACTTGCAGTTGAAGGCTTTTAAGGCTTGTTCAATGATATTTCAATACATCCCTGAAACATTACACAACACTATCGCATGTTATGAATATATTATGACAAGTAAAAGAACAATTCCTGAAACGCTGGTGGTTTTAGGTCAACGGCCTTATGACAGGGTGTCATGAATTATGCAGAGTTCCGAATACGTTTCGATGCAGGTTTAAAAGATAAATATTTTATTCGCTCGTGGCCCTGCATTGATCTGATTGTGGTTGCTCTCTGCGACTCTGAGCTTGTGGATTAGGCCCACAGTAAAGGACCACGTCTCGGCACTATAGTTATATACTTTTATATAGTTCTATACTTTTGACTATTTGTCGCCTCATACACAATCTTCTCTCCACATAGTCCACAGTAACACTACTGATGGACTTAAGTCCCAACTTTCATCGTCTGTAGTGCTCGCGGAAATGTTGTAGTGAATTTAATCGCTTCGAGATCAGTTGGGTAAACAGATATTGCTATGGAAGTTGGTTAAACTATTTGTTATTGCGGACCCTAAAGTTGGGGCTATTATCTTATTGAATTTCACACCGCAATCTGAAGGTATGCTTGTAGCTATCATCAAGTATAATGGTTTTGTAATTAGGTTAAGTATCATCATAATTCTTGAAATTCGAATACAATTTCTACGACCTTTTAGAACCATGATTATACTGGGATGCGTAAGGCAGAAGAAGGCAGCGGATAGCCGCTGGGTCCAAATGCTCTTGAACCGGACAGAATGGCTACAATTAGGTGAGGCCTAGATAGATAGAAACAAGAGAAAGACTTCAGGTAGCTTCTACCACTTTGTAGCTTGTCCAAGGATGCCCACCTCTTGGGTTGGTCGATTGTAGAAGGGTGTTTGCTAGAAATATCCAGAAATATTTATTTTATTTTTGGCGACCTTCAAATTATAATTTAGATGCGACGCAATCACATACGACCTCAAATAGCGGTCCTATTTGAGGTTGAACTCGAGTATCAGAGGGTTGCCGTGACCTATTAACAGGCATGCTCTTTGTTGCTCATACTCGTACAGTACAAAAAAATGTGTTTCGGCCTAAAAAACCAAATTTCAATGTAGTCGAACAAAGCTTTTTCAAAATTGATTCTCCATCGAGAATACGGTATTGTGTCAATAGGCTGGAGTGGCTTTATGATATGACGTGGACGCGACCCCGCGTGCCATTTAATTTTTATAAAATAACAGGCCAATACGAACTCCTGAAGAATTTGAGGGTTCTGTAAGTAGGAAACAGAAAAGCAACAAGTCTGCTACTGTTATAAATGCGACAGTTTGTGTGGACGGATGTTTATTACTTTTTACACAAAACCGGCTGAAGAGACTTGGATGAAATTTGGGTCACAGGTAAAATTTTTACCGGATTATTATGTAGCTCTTAATCCCTCTTTGAACCAAGTACTAAAATTATCGCGGAAAAAGCCGCGGGCAAAGTCTGCGAAAGTTTGAAGATGGAATTTGTGATAACAGATTTGGATGAAATTTGGGTCACGTACATATAGATTACGAGTATATCGATATAGCGTCATAAAAATAGTCCCAGGTAGACTTTTTAGCCCATATCTCCATTATTCCACAAGTGGTATGCTGAGTAATTCATGGTCCCATTTTATAGCGTCATGTTTTGCTATGTTTAGCGCTTTTTCAAAGTTATGGAACCCTAAAAGCTCTAGTATCGTCGCGTCGAGAGCACTGACCCCGATCCGGCCACTTATACGATTGCCTTCGTTATGTTTTGAAGATTCCCGCTGGGAAACTTATGTGACGATTTTATTCGCACATAAGAGTTCGGTAAGATAACTACTTCAAATTCATTTATTTAGATATGCAGTAATCATTATCATCAGCCTTTGTCAGTCTACTGCTGGATATAGGCTTCCACGGCGAGCGATTAAGCCCGATCTTCGGCTCTCCTCATCCAGTTGCTTCCCGCTGGGCGCCACCGTGCTGCCAGGGCGTCTCACGCTACGTTTGCCCAGAAACAGTATAACTGTAGTTAACTGCTTTAGTCGGCGTACTGTCCCAGTACTAGGGTATTACAAAATATAAATACTATTACGAAAGTTCTAGAAGACCTGCGATTAGAGGCTGATCAAAATGGGTCCTCCCATTATCGACCCACTCGACAGGGTCAGGGTCAGATCAGGTCTCATTTCACATTAAATAACTTAATCAACCACGCTGGCCTAGTGTGAGTTAGTGGGGTTGTATATTATAATATTGTAAAGATCTCAAGCAATGTTATTCACGATGTTTTCGTTCACCGTTACAATGAAAATGTGACATTTTGTTTTGTTAACGCACCCTATAGGTACATACATATAAGTGACCAATACGCATTAGGGTCGTAAATGTTAACTCACCAATATATTGTATCCCAACAGTTTTATTTTATTCCACTTTGTAACGCAACGCAATGTTTCGCATTTTATAGTCGAAAGAGATCTATCGTTGAATTATTTAATAGCCAACGTTAAATAAATGAAGTTAAAGGCTGAATCGGAATTTACTTCCCCAAATTTAAATTTCAATCAGTCAAATTAATTAGATTCATTTAAATTGTTTTGAGGTCAAACCACAAGTAAACTTTGCTTATTTAGATGATTTGCATAAAAGCTAATCGATTCTGTTTTACTTATCTAAACACAACCTGGGAGTGACAATGAAAGTAGATTGGAGTTTCCATTTTCCTTTAAAAAAAAAGATCAAATGAGGCACAAAAGCGCACTTTTTACTCCTTTCTTGCAGAATCCCGTATTCATACTCTCGTCATTATGATAGATACTAGTGCAAACAGTTCTGTTATTGTGTTCCGTGTTTCGCATACAAGGAATACAAGATGGACGCGATTAATTCCTAATCTCAATTAATTACGTAGTCCATTTCTGATTACGCAACTTGGCGTCACGCGTCAGTCGCTTTCCAGTGCACGTAGTATGCACATACCTACCTATAAGTATGCAGGTAGATTTGGGTGTATTACGATACATTTCCGGGTTGATATTATAAACATTTATATACAAACATTGATATACATAATGTATGTATGTACCTACGTGCGAATCCCTAGACGATTTTCTAGGTTGGTTAATAGCTGATATTATAGTAAGAAACAAGTTCGATCGACATATTTAGCTTCAAAAAGCTGATTTTTTTTATTGATAAAACCTGAAAGTATGCCCTTAAATTCTTTAATTGTAGCATTTAGTTTCAAAATGCTGAATTTTTTATTGATAAATTCTGGAAGTATGCCCTCAAATCCTTATATCGACGCATTGAGTTCCAAAAGTTGATCGATAAGTGGAACCTTCCATTATTTTGTTTTTGGGAACTGCATTCGTCATGCTAACATCAGGTGAACTAGCCGGCAGTTTCCCGACTCTTTTCTATAAAAAAACACAGTTATAAATTCTGCCGAAACACGGCGCGTAAAAATATCGCCTACAATGCTCCCCTGTTTGTTTTCAGCGAGTGTGTTGTACCACGAAAACCTCTGAAACGGTAAAATAATAGCCAAGCGTGACTTGCGTATCTGTTTCGTGATTATATTAGGTACTATTATTGTGAGTTACATTTATTTCTAATGCTATGTTTTTGTAAATGTACGCACTCGTATGTTCTATAATAATATTATCTAGGTAAAGATTTTTATTATTACCGCCTTTTGTTGGTTTCACACTGCGTGTTATAATGTGTTATGGACAGGGTGAATCAAAACTGGTCAGACTAAGGTTGAGTGAGAGTGAATACTCCGCTTTTTCACACTTAGCTTTTGTATTCGTAAGTTGTAAAACAATAATTTAATAAATCAAAGCCTTGAATCTTATTACAATAAAGAAGTAACTTGTTGTTAAGTGGGGATATAATGATGAGCTATAACAAAAACAAACTTCCATTACCTAAGACTGTTATAATCATAGCTTCTATCTTTTCTCCGGTGCCCTTAACCCACTGTTAGAGCTTCACTAATTTATGCAAATTCAAGCGAAATCAAGAGGAGGACCAGAAAACGGGGAGGCCCGGAGCCATCCACCATACTGCTCGATTGCAGAATAATTTTAGTTTTATAGTTCAGCAATATGAGGTCGCCATAACAGACATTCAGCGACACATAAATGTCAGTTTTGCGTGCGCGTCCCGTCCCGTCACAGACAGGCTATCAGATTTGAATTATCGTGTCTTTTATGCCGACATTTTTGTATGTTTGTTATATTATTAGCGAAGCATACCATCTATTTTCTGCATTTAAATAGGTATTACTAGATATTTCGTTGAATAATAACCTTTAATGTAGGTGTGTCTTTTCACTTTGCGTGACTTTATGTAACAGTGGCGACGGGGAAAAGCTATTTTCTTTCAACATACGACGACATTTAGATACTTCGAAGATTTTATATTAAAGTAAAGTAAGAATCATTTTATATAAGCCTCAATGTCAACATTTTACAAAAAAGACACACAAGGTAATACGTAGATACGTTCATTTATGTGAGGCCGATAAAATTGGATTTTTTTTTTACAAAAATGGTGGATGGTTAAGCTTGTTTGCCAGTAACCCATTAATTAACCCACTACAGGGTCAGGTCTCCTTCTCGTAATGAGAGGGATGTAGGCCTTAGTCCACTACGCGTACGCTGGCCTACTGCGGGTTGGTGGACTTCACATACCTTTGAGAACATTTTTTTTTGTGAACTCTCAAGCATGCAGGTTTCCTCACGATGTTTTTCTTCACCGTAACAGCAGGTGATATTTAATTTTATAAAGCGCACAATACTTTTTTTTTACAAAGTCATTGGTGCGTGCCACTGGGATTCGAACCTGGACCCCTCGATTCGAGGTAAAGCTTAGTCAATCCAAATAACAACCAAAAAAAAGAACTATAGGCTTATTCACGGCAGGTTATGAAGGTAGTGCCTCCGCCGTCTATTAAACCGAAAGCCCTATTCATTAAAACGCTGGCAATTCGTACAAAACTACTACGTTTAGAACGTTTACTTCGATAACAAAATTTAACCCTAAAGCCGTTAAGGAAATTTCCGTTAAATTGTGCGTAAATAAGTCATTACGTTGATAAATTCGTTCATAATCCGGCCAGTAACGGATTCGTAATTTGAGGTCTATAGTCATCAAGCCTCCAAAATAAGATTTTGAAGGGACTAAAAAGTCTGTAATAATCTGCGATTTAATAAAATAGTAACAATTGCCACTTTTTCACTGAAATGACTTAAATTGGCCCAAAGATGTTTTTGAAGGATTCCACTCAAGAACTGATGGGTTGGACATACTAGCAATTCCATGGCAAGAAAATACAACTTCACATAAAATTGAAAAGAAAACACTGCACTGCACTGCAAAAATATTTTTTATGAGTCGATGTGTCGACGTCACGTAACTTGTTTACTACAATAACAAAATGTAACCCTATACTTTGCCGTTAAAGAAAATTCCGTCAAACTGTGCGTAAATAAGTCATTACGTTGATAAATGTTCGTTCGCCGTAATCGGGGGTCGTCCGCTTCGCAGTGATTTGAGGCCGACAAGTCATTTCATAAAGCGTTTATACATAGTTTATACGAACACTGCCCGAAAAGGCCGCTAGCCGGAAATTGTTTTCTGTGTAACTTGAAAAATAAAACATTTTAGAAAGATTACTTTTTGTAATATTTTGCCTTAGAAATTTGCGTTTATTAAAATCTGACAGGGATTAAAAGACATAAGGATAAGGGTGTTTTGTTGTGCTGTTTTAGTTATTGTTGAGGACTGTGGCGTGTTCGTAGGTGATATACACACTAGCTATCAATTGGTCTCTTGAATATTTTCCATTCCTGAAATGATACATAATATATTTAGAAATAATTATTGTCATCCTGAAATTTACTTTGTAAATATTTATTTACAAATTAAAAGTCTTAAATATCATATACAAACGCTGATAATATGTAAAGTTACAGACTAATGTCAAAAAATCTCAGTAAATAAAGACTAGATAGTCTAAAATATCTTATTCAAATGCAGAACGTACCGTTACTCGTAGTTAAAGTCAACTAATTCCATTTAATAAAGACCTTCTATTCTAGAAACATAGTATCTCAAGCACTAGATTAGCTACACGTCACTTAGCCAGATGTAATTACACAGACACTGTATACAACCAGCCACTTACATCCATCACGAGTGCTTGTATACAAGCCGAGGTGCAATTAGCAGACACGGCTCCCAGACATGATTAATGCAATCCCTCTCCCTTGAGGATCAATCAATGACTGCCCTTTGTTGCCCTACATTAGACCCTTAAGTTGTTGGGACTTGATGATTGTTTTAGTTTCAGCCAGTTCATAGAAAATGCCAATTAGCGTCATACGCCACTAAGAAAAATACATCAACATTAACGTAATATTTTGCTTACCTGAAAAGGTGAATATGGATTGATCAAAATGCCGTGTAAAACCTTAAGCTACCCCATATTCGTGCAAATAAATGATTTTCATTTCATTTCATTTCAAAGAATGTGTCCATAATTTCAATCCATAAGTACACGAATAATAAAGCGAAGGAGACGACATAAACTTAACTCTATTAAAATTTTAATGGAACTTTCGTCAGTCTGTAAACAAGTCATTAAGTTGCATAATGCGCGCCGGCCGAGAGTCGACGGCCTATCCCGTCATTTGACGGATACTTCTCCTTGCTGAAAGGAGGACTTTGAATCTTCTATACCATTTTTAACAGCTCGGAAAATTTTCTACGGAAATTTTAATATTTTCATTGCTCTGTTCATAAGAGGCTAAATTCTAGTTTTGGTAATTTTTTATTCAATCTGATATGATGACTAATCAAGTTATACCTGTAGTGTTGAAGACTAATGGAATATTAGATTATGCTTTTCTATTTTGTAACATCAAATAAGGCCTTGTATGCCACTTACTAGACCTAACGAAATTGACCAATAAGCTAGTCTCCTGCCGCCGGCCGCCGACACGAAGTTTGAAATAAGAACGGTTACATTACAGTTCTATCTACTTCTTATTTCTGTGGTCAAAAGTCTTAGTAGTATGAAATTATACTGAAAGTACGAAGCTACGCTGACGTATTTCCGCACTCACATTAATAGTTTAGGTCATAGATTTCATTACAACTACTAACATAGTTCGACGTAGAAATATCAAGGATTAAAATCGCGAATTCAATTAATTAATTATACATAGGTCGAACAATTTGCGGGATTGAATAATGCATTTTCGCGGTAACGAACTGCAGCAATTGTAGTAACGATGGCACAATTTTGTATTTAAAATTCATAGAAAAGGCGTTGAATCAAGTTGAGTCACAGTGATTTATCAATCTAGTTCTCGCTGCTATCGTAGTTGGTACTAAGTTATTTCAATAATCTCTGAGTAAAATAAAAGGATGAAATAATTGTTTGTTCGGAGCGTTCATATTCACGGTCAAGCATATTATTTTAGATTATCTTATTTAAAAAAACAATATATCGTCTATAAGCTATTGAATGGCATATTCAGTTTATAGATAGATTTATGTATTACTTTTCTTTTTATTTTAAATGATTTTTAATCAATTTAAACACGCTAATTCGAAGTGACGAAATTGTTATATTTTCAGACGGTCATATATTTAAATGTGAGTATCTTTTTTTATTATTGTTTATAGGTAACAGACCAACAATAATAGTCCCCTATTTTAATTGCTAATTCTTTATAACTATCACAGAATTTGCCACCTTCCTAAACTAAAATTCCATCCATCGTTTTGAAGTCCACTGTTAAACTTAAGCCAGGCTCAAAGTAAATCGAGTTATCTCTCGAAACCGACAGCTCAGTAAGCTGAACTTAGTTCTCTAGCTTCCTAGATTAATTATTTAATTTATAGCGTTCAACATAATAGAAACAGATCAATTTAATTATGAAGCGTTTCGAGATATCGTCCTGCCATTGTTGTGCAAAATTCTGTAATAAGCGAGTAAAACACGTTGATTGTATTGAAACCACTATTATTAGTTCATTACGCTTAGAGGACCGGAACCAAGGAAGATTCCTTCACCGGAACGAGTCTGCTATCTGGCATGGAACAACTTGTGACGTGAAATAATAGAATATATTTTTTGGAATTTTTCCAACATGAGCTTGTAGCTTAATATAAAATCCTTCCAAAAATAGGTGGTTCCGTCGAAAAACCTTTAAGCACTGTCATACTCCTTTTTACACTGAGTAGGTATCTGACCTATAAACCCATTCGCACTTGTAGTGGAGTGACGTGTCATCATTAATTTCACTGAAAACATGTTTGCTAGGATGACAGCCTTTGACAGGCTATATTATCAGAATGAAGTTCTCCTTTGATGTCTTTAGGATGAGGATTAGAATCCGAAGCGAAATCCGTTAAAGTATTTCACTAGTTTGGTATGTTTTGGCGGGGTTGTTTGTTCATATTTAAAAAGTCTTTCTTCCGCGACATCCCAAGCTCGGGTTTTAGTCTAGAGAAATGAAAACTTCCTTAATATTAATGTATGTTATAAGCTATCTGTGTCAGAAATTTCATCCAAATATGTTCTGCTGATTTTGCAAAAAGAAAAAAACATCCATACAGCAAACAGACTATAATGTATTACGGTGAAAGATGATCGTTTCGTTAGATGACACTGAGTTAGATTAAACTTATCTTAACTATCTCTTTAAATTTATGTTCTTCCAATCTCAAAATCTACTTAATAATGCTTGCAAAAAGTTCAACTTGTTCAGACTCAAGTTGGTAAACTCGGTCTAAGACAAAGCGACAGTGCTGAGACAATGACATATTATTATACCAAGTTTGAGCTTACCCGACTCAGAACTAGAACACATTATGAAGTTTAAGTGGACAATATCGATTATAGAGGCTTCAGAGAAGTTTCAACTTTTGTAGGAGGTAATACAAGTTTTGATTGACAAGGTCATGTCATTTTTTCATACAAAACAAGATGTAATAATTCATTCATTACGATTAAATTACAATTTCTACATTTGATTTATTAACTACTTACCTATACACTGACATGACAATCGTCTTTCCCAAAGTTTTACATTAATAAAAATCTATCCAATATCTTGTTTTTTCTCTCGGACGAAACTTAAAAAGATTATCCGTGAACTGCGTCCGGCAGTAAACGCGATAGCATCTTTTCATTTACGAAAACGTCGTAATACTCTCCAGTCGGGCTTAGAAAAGTGGTATTCAATTTCAGAAATACATTTTAATACTATAATTAAGTCACTTAGTAGATACAATACTTACTCGTAAATTAATCTGTAATAGAAAAATATAAAACATTCAACGGCGACGTCACAAATTCATCTTCGATATAGCCACATCAATATCTCATTCTATATCTTTGTTGATGTCAGGTCCTTCCAAGCTCAAATTGTGAATGTCATTATGCGCACATTTTAAAGCCCCACCTTTAAATATGTAAAAATATTTCCCAAATTATTTAGAATAGCGAATCCCATCGTTATAATGAGCGCGAGATAGGGTCCCTCATTAATGGAAACGTTCTCAACAGGTCCCCGGGGCCTGGTTTTGGAATAAGCAGATTCGTTTAGAGATCTAACAGCTTTAAGATAAAGCAACGTTAGCCCTGAAATGAAAGGTGAGATCAGAAACGTAAATAGCAATGTTGCCAATTATTGAAATTTTGTAATTTGGATCAAAAGGGACTAAAATTAAGATTGTACTCCCCTTATAAAAGCGACTGTGTGGTAAATCACTAAAGGAAATATTAACGATAAATGTCCATATGATGCATTTTTAAACTCTTAACAGTCGAGTTTTGGGTATTCTACAGTATTGTTCAAAGCACCCACGTCATATGAAATCTGATAGTTGAATGTTAGTGAACACCTTTATTACTATCAAGTAAAATTATAATATATTCTTAGCAGGAGAAAATGTAATTAAAGAACAGCTTTATTATAATACAACATCATAAGCTGCAAAATTATGTGCTGAAGCTTCATTTCCAGGCGTCTGATAAATGAGCGCCTTGATTGATTAGATCCAATATTGAAATTCGCAGCGTGTTGTGGTACGTTAAGTAACCTTTACACTACCAGTTTGAATCGATCGATGTTAATATCAAAAGCTATAGTGGTAATGCACATAAAACAATCTCTTAAGAACTGCTAACAGATGGCGTTAAAGGAAAAAATCAACAAAAAAAGAAATGGAAAAAGGAAATAATCATCGCAGAAAAACTGAATAGTTCGTAGTTAATATTGTACAGTTCCAGTTCGCTGAAATAGTTAACGCTAAATAACTATGTTTATTAGGCCATCTTTGCAGATTCTCGCATTTATATTATAATAGTAAGTACTTAATTCATTCATAGTAGCTCGTCCGTGGAGGTACCTTGCCGCCAGCCTCTTAACCCGTCGTAAAGCAGGGTGTTCTTCATGTCTTGTGTTTCAGCTGCTGAGGTATGGTTTCCGGGAATACTTTATTTGAGACGAACAGCTTACTCGTACTCCTCATGAGTAGCAAAGCACCTGCACGCAATCTCAGATAGGACTTTTTCTTTATTTGAGGTCCTTTTGCTACAATCACTATTAAAAACAAAAGCTTTAAAAAAAATGTAAGCTTCACATTAAAATATAGAATTGCTTAAATTTTCACTCTTGAAACAAGGCGTTTTACCTTGTAAATGGTACAAAATGCCTGCTCTACTTATAGAGCCTGAATTTCATTACAACTTGATAGGTGACGTGTCCTAAGGGACGGAGGAAATTGCAAATAAGGCTTTTTAGTTCGGCGAAAGCCTTTTGGGTAACCGAAGTGTTTTAGGAATTGAATTATGTATTCGAGATACTTTGAAGAACTTACTAGAACTTTCTAGGTGACAGTATGATAAGACAATATTCGGAGCTCAAATTATAGTCCAAATACTTATATGATATATGGTTTACTTCACAAATTTGGATATATCCAAATACCTAATTCTATAATTTGCTCATTTAAGTTATAGCAAACTGGTTTCAGTGTTACGAGTATGTATATTTAGGACTACGACAACAAACCTAGGCAATAAATAAATAATCAGAAACAGAAGGAAATATGAAAACAAAATTAGCTGCAGTCAAGATACTGAACGATATTGTAAATCAGATTTATAATTTTAAGAGGCAAATTAAAAAAAAAAACTGAGGTCTTTTTTGAAAAAAAAAAACATTTTTTTATTTCTTGATGATCTAGTCCAATAAAAAACTAACTCGTCCAAAAGCGTACTTTTTATTGATTGATTTCGTTCAAAATATCTCGTATGTACATCGTGCTAATTTCTCTTCTTTAACCTAGACCGTATCTAGTGCGTAGACTGTAGAGGACATTCAATTTATAAAAGGACTTCATTAATCTACTGACTAGCCTGACCTATGGACCGTGACCTGCAGAGTACTGTATGATGTCGCCGACAGAGAATAATGGAACTAACTTGATGAGGATCAAGTGCTAATGAGGCTTTTCCTAGGACGGTTCATAGATCAGCTTGTAATGGATTATCTTGTTACTAACTACAACCGCCTGTTTCTAAGACAGCTGTGATATACATAGATTAGGTTGCTTCCTTATTATAATAGGTGACATCCATCTTAAGCGATCGCGACATTAGTTAGAGCTAGTATAGTTGCATTTGGGTTAGCAGTCAAGTCGACAGTCGTTTCGATCGTTGAATATTAAATTGAATCGACAGTTGGTTCAATTGTTTGTTGGACCGTTGGCTCGACTATTGCAACAATCGGGTCGACAGTTGATTCAACTGTTTTCTTGTAGGTTGTATGGATGAGCTATCACTTTCGTCGACATTTATTTTGAGTCGACAGCTGGTTCAACTGTTTGTTCGACAGTTGGGTCGAGTACTGGATTGTTAGCCAATCCAATGGTTTGGATCAGCGTCGTCTCATGGAATCGACTGTTTACCATGTTTTGGTGAAGGCATCGAGTATGGGTACTTTTAACTTTAGATACTGAGTAATTACACGTGTGATTAAAAGCTCTTGTATACTTATTTGTTATATGTTATTGTTACCTGCTTCTTCTGAAAGTAATTATTATGAGATACATTTGACTCAAAATGAGATTTAATCTCTGTAATACTTTCACTTAGTAACTATTAGATAATTAATCTTGTGTTTTGCCTTCGTTGACCTTTAATACCTGACCTGCGTTTGTAGTTTTGGTTGATGGTATTGAATGGGACAAATTGAAATCTCTTTTTACAGGGATCCTACGTCGAACCCATATGAAGGTTAGGTTAGAAAGGTCAGCTTAAGTGAAATTCGGATATAAATAGTGCTTCATGGTTCGTTATTTAGTATGTTAGATTATTGGTTTTTCGTGTAATGAGTCAGATGTCTGTTAAACACATAACAGATTGGTAACACACATGAATACGAAATAAAGAATACACAAAATCATGAATAGTAATTCAGTAAACAGATCCCAAAAGTAGTAGAAAAAGAAGTTAAAGGTATGGGTCATAAAGCTACACTTAAACATAATGCCATTTGAGTCAATTTATCACTCCAAATAATATGTAAATAAGTACTCGTACGTCGTTGAGATACAAATCGTTGCTGTCAATAGCAGACGACATCGATCCTTCACAAAAAATATTGAAGTCATAAAATGTATGTGTATTCATTCGTAAAGTAGACTAAAGTAACGATTTTTTTCTAATGACACTGTGACACATACTGCTTTTCTAAATTACTATATCACAATTTAGTAGACCCCTGCGTCCTAGTAGATACTGTAACTTCAAAACGTAATGAGTTCACGCTATGAAATGTTCACCTCCACAGTGGTGGTGGTAAACATTTCATAGTGGTGGTGGTAGTGGTCAAATTTTAAATTTGAATCCGTGCCGTGAGTATGAAGACTATAGTCAAAGTAATTCGTACAGTAAACGTCAGCTATTACGTCATATGTCATTCTATCTTGAAATCTAACCATACTAATGGGAACAAGAAAATTACTATACGATATTACTGCTCAGGCGCAGAACCCTAAAACAGGTTGACGCGAATGCAGTGTCGAGTATTTAACAACCTGTGAACCTATTTTTAAAAACATTTTATTTTTAATGACAGATTTTCATTGTTTACTTCGGAATCGGAAAGATAAATGACGGCAGTGAATTAATGACGGCTGCGCGCGGCAGCTCGGCTGATGAATGTTTAGAATTTGTCCGCTCTATTCACGCCCCGACAATAGATGCGCGGTAATACGATACACGCCGAATATTACGAGCTGTCCTAACATATATCGTACATTGTAAATGGTATCTCGGGTCCCGGGTTGATGCGTCGGATTTTTATTTTCGTAATTGATAAGTTATTAAGAATTAATGTCGTAATGACTAGTATGTTGAATGCTCTTCAAAACACGGGACAACTACCCAAACTACCATACAAATGATTTTTTGTTAGATAGATAAAAAGTTCGGTTGCCAGCTTTGCAAATGTAACGATGACGGATTGACCTCGCAGCGCTTTGTATCGCGCAGTTTTATCGAAAGTTTTGATTTGGGAATCGGTGTTGATATTTAGATACATATGTGATTGTGTATTATGTTGGAAAAATATTCATCCGTAAGTAAGGCAAATGTCTAAATATTTCTTAATTGTAGATGAAACAGAGTTTACTTGAAGATCATTATCGTCATGTAAGTAGGTACTACTTACATTAAAAGTACCTACTTCAGATACTTAAAAGTAAATATTATAATGTTTTTGAGCTGCGTTATTCAACAATTTTCCATAACCTCACGGAGAGCTCTATCACACTTTACAGTCTCGTTAATGAAGTATCCATATACAGGGGTTTGCTATAAAACTTATAGTACACCTTAGTGACATTTAAATATACATTTCATTCAGTCATTGAATGAAATTTCAAATTTTCCGATAAAATGTGAAAAGTAATCATCAAAATCTTTTCAAAAATTAAATTATAACTTTTCAGATTTAAAATCCACTCTCCCTATATATTGGGAGAAGCAAATTGAACGACGATGTCGAGTTATTAGGATAGCTTTAGAAAAGCCCCTTTTAAGGTAAAAGCTAATAGACACCACGTCAAACTTTTCCTCAAGTAATTTGCAGTAAATTCTTGCAACCACGCATTATACTATAGATAGGTATCAGCATGCCTCAGAAATAAATTATGTATTTTTCTTCCAAACTTTTAAACGCTTTCAATTTTAGGCTTGATGACCAGGAACTGATCAGATGAGTAGCTACTTTCGGGAAACCCTCCAAATAACTACTCTTTTTGCTTCCAAAATTACAAAGTTTTAGTACATAAAGGCATAAGGCAGGCATAAAGTATTGTCATAGACCGAATTAAAAATCAAATAAAACAAAACATTAATGAAAAATATTAATATTAAAAACAATTAGATAGTTTAATAAAACCAATTACAAACTACACTTCTTAATAACAGCTGTACATAATAAGGTCATGTTTGGTATAAAAAAACAAATACATATAAAGAGAATACATTCAATAGCCATCGCAAGTTACGAAACAGTTTTAGAAGAAACCAGTTCTGTCGAAAAAGTCACAAAGGTCGCATCGAGTTCGGAAGCAATTTGCAGTAAATCCCTTGAACAAGTCACGTTTGCAGATGATTCGAGTGTGTGTTTGTTTGTAAAAGGTCCCTGCATGCCCTTTGGTCCTCAGATTAAATGGGCGAGATTACATCTTTCGATTCAGAAAAGGTCTGGCTACAATCCTAGGTGTTTCACGAAATGTTTCTCCGATATTGAATTAGGGTTTGGGTGTAGTTTCACTGAAATGATGACGATAAATTCTCAAATTTTATGTAATAAATTGTAGATAAATAATGCCCTACGCTCAAAGTCGTATAAAACCTAAAAACGTATGAACTTTTGGTTTTCTGATCACATGTGGAGCACGTGTAGAACGTTGGATGAAATAAGAAGCACATGTAGAATTTGTGCTCATACGAGTATTATAATATTTGCAGGATATGTGGACTTTTAGACTATTGGTGGAACATGTAGAATTCCTAATTGTGGCTGATGATTCCTGGCGTGGAATTCACAAAGTATGTGAAATTCTAGTGGAATTTGTGTCTACCTACGGCTTAAAAGTACCAATGTTCGATACCTCCAACGGATCAGTCGACAGTCGACTTAATAATCGGCCTAACTGACGGAGCTATAGACTACACAATTGAATTGGCTAACAATCCTTGGCTAACGGTCGCGTAACCCACGTTTGAATATTTTTCCAACACAGTACACAATCACATATCGGAATACCAATACCGATTCCCAAATCAAAACTTTCTATAAAAGCGCGCGATACAAAGCGTTGCGAGATCAATCCGTCATCGTTACACTCGGAAAGCTCGCTACCGAACTTTTTATTTATCTAACAAAAACATTTGAGCGGTGAAAGTTTGGGAATTTGGCAGAACTCTGATAACCATGGGTAAAACAATGATAATCTGGGAAGAAATAAGATACACTTACGTCACTCATCATATCTCCGAGTCAGATTAGACGTACAGAAAATCTTAACTGTCTGTAACGTAGGTTATTTTTTTTCTATAGTAGGTAAGTAGCAAAAGGTCATGCAGGTCAGCTGATGTTAAGTTGTCACTGCACCCCATGGATTTGGAACCTTTTTTTTGGCACCCCATGGAAGAATTACCTATCCTCAATTAAAGTATCTTCAGCAACCATACCTCCCCAGCCGAAACACAAGACATGAATACGCTGCTTTAAATTACGACGGGTTAAGAGCTAATATGGCCTTACCACCTGAAATTTTTAAAATGTATGATACACATTTGTGTCAGTACAGCGCTTAATATTCGACGAATATCATAATTTTTGGAACTGATGAGTTAATTGTATCACAGTTATCCGACGCACGTTCAACCCGGGATCCGAGATACCATTTACAATGTAGGTACGATATATGTTAGGACAGCTCGTAATATTCGGCGTGTATCGTATTACCGCGCATCTATTGTCGGGGCGTGAATAGAGCGGACAAATTCTAAACATTCATCAGCCGAGCTGCCGCGCGCAGACGTCATTAATTCACTGCCGTCATTTATCTTTCTGATTTCGAAGTAAACAATGAGTCATAAAATAAAAGGTGTTGATAATAGGCTTCAACTGATGGGTCGTTGAGTTGAATAATTGTTATTTTTATTTTCTTTTAAAGCACCCTTTCGCGTGAGGAGTGCTTTTAATGCTGTTATTAGGGTTCGTATATTTTGGTACGAGTTGAAATTGAGAGTAAATAACTGAAATACATATAACTAACATTGTTTCACTGCCTAAAGTGAGTTTAATGGCGAAATAAGAAAAAAGCCGGTGCTGGGTTCCTTTTGGACCTTTCTTCGCTGCAAACTTTGACAAATCATTTATCATCAGAAAATTGAATTCAGAATGAATGAAACAAATTCATTCTATTACCTACTACGTTATGCTTACTAAATTATAGCGTTACGATTAAAATGTTAATTTGCACACCTGAAAAGGTGAATGTGTATTGATTGAAATGCCCTGTAAAACTTAAACTATTCGTTTTCGTGATGAAATAAATGATTTTGTCTTGTTTTGTTTAATGTCCTGTAAAGTTTCTATTTTGGAACAGTAACTAGTGTAAAAATGCTTTTACCTTTTCCTCGGTAAATTGCCGTGCTCGTCTTCTAATATCCAGTTAACAGCAACTGAAAGCTGTCTGTCTGAATGCCGTTTAGGTTTGATATTTCGTAGCGAACGAAACTAGAAAATGGGCATTTCCCGTTTCAAATTTTTACCCATATTTTTTACCTGTATTTTTAAGGTTCGTGCGGAATTGCAACACTGGTATTTTCAAATTTTGTAACATAAATCTTTTTTTAAACCTTAAATAAGGACCTAATTGTTAGAAAAATATAAACTATCTATCTACCTATGTGTCAATATAAATGAAGACCCACTCCTCCATAGAGGTTTTCGATCCAAAGCATTAATTTTGCGTGAATAATTAACATAGTAATACTTACATTACATCCATTTATCAATAACAATTTTAGCTAATATGACCTGGGCCCTGATTCACTAAGTCCCCAAAGATTTCGTGCCGATATCGTGTGACATCAAACCGCACGACATTTCATGAACTCGGCACAAGGAATCTTAAATGTCTATTGTATAAGGCACATAACACATAGATTGTCACGATATTTGACTTTTAAGCCTTTACATTGCCGACAGACATTGCCGCGATACGAGTGTGAATGGTCATACAGAATCAGGGGCCTTCACGCTCGTTCGTTTCTATATTATAAAAAGTCCTTTGTTGGGCAAAGCAATGGAAACGCACGGAAGCTTCTATTCACACAATGCGCTAGTATTGTTTCAATTGAAAGTATATGGGGTCGTCTCCCATAACGGAGGTCGTATAAACATGTAAAAAGATATTTATTTTACTCCCAGACATTTTATTGCGGATTCTACGCAGTACGTTTCAGTTTGTACGTATTATTGTAACTGTCCATTTAGTCACCTTTTTCATGTCTGTTTGTTATGTAGGAAAATGCAGGTAGAAACAGACAAGCATGTAGGCTACCTGACTTGAAATCACTGCAGTCCATGGACACCTAAATCCAATCTCAAATAGGGAATAAATCCTATCTCCTTCCTCTTCCTTCCTTTCAGCCCTTAGTAGTCCACTGCTGGACATGGGCCTCCCCTAATCGACGCCACTCCGCCCGGTCCTGGGCCCTCTAAATCCAACGGTTTCCCGCTGTCTTCTTCAGGTCATCAGTCCACCTGGTCGGAGGGCGGCCTGTGCTCCTTTTGCCTAAACGTGGTCGCCATTCGAGGACCTTTTTCCCCCATCGGTTGTCAGTCCTGCGAACGATGTGGCCAGCCCATTGCCACTTTAATTTGCAAACTTTGAGAGCTATGTCGGTCACCTTCGTTCTTCTACGGATTTCATCATTTCTGCTTCTGTCTCGTAGAGAAATACCAAGCATAACTCTCTCCATTGCCCTCTGGGCGACTCTGAGCCTTGGATTAGGCTCACAGTAAATCCTATCTAAGGTCATAATAATATGCGGCTGTGTTGTTACGCACTAGGACTAAGATGTTCGCCTCAAATAAAATATCTCCGGCAACACAAGACTAAAGTGAAGCGGCTACGGTAAGGTATCTGCTTTACCTACTACATACCACTGCCTTTTACACGTTACGATTTTAGAACGTTACTATTTTAGTTATAAAGATGGCGTAATGTAATATATATATGGCGTAATTTATATAAAACGTACCTACTAAAGTTTTACTTCTTTATTCCCCTCCAGAATTCCATATTATGCGTCCAGGGCAAAAATACGATCATCTCCAATAACTAATTCTTATTGTTATAGGCTGATACGAATGGTAACAGATGTAAGGGACATAACAAATACACCAAGGGCAAGTCAGATTTCTCGGAGATTATCACAACAATAGAACTACTCGTAGATGCAATATTTGAAAAATCCACTTTTGGATAGGTTCATACTTGTATCTGTTTTGAGCTTTTTACTACTAACTACTACTACTACTAACTACTACAGCTACATAATCTTACAGCGGTGATAGCCCAGTGGCTTAGAATTCGACCTCGAATCGAGGGGTCCGGGTTCGAATCCCAGTGGCACGCACCAATGACTTTGTAATAAAATTGTTATGTGCGATTTATAAAATTAAATATCACCTGCTGTTACGGTGAAGGAAAACATCGTGAGGAAACCTGCATGCCTGAGAGTTCATAAAAAATGTTCTCAAAGGCATGTGAAGTTCACCAACCCGGAGTAGGCCAGCGTGGTGGACTAAGGCCTACATCCCTCTCATTGTGAGAGGAGACCCGACCCTGTAGTGGGTCATTAATGGGTTAAAACAACAACTACTAACTATTTGGAATACCTATAAAATTTAGGTATGTAGGTACGAGCTTGTAGGTATAATATGTGCACGTTGTTGGTTGGTACGTTCTATTTTCTAAGCATTCAATCCCAAATCATTTGTACGCGTTTGTAAGAAATAAGGGCAGTACAAAGGTAACCCTTCGTCACGTTACGTCGAACGAGGCAAGACAGCGAATGGATGCGATGCTCATATTTTATGTATTCCGGGAATATTAAAATATGAACACGTATTACATAGTAACTGCCATCAATTTACGAGTATAACTTAACGTGAAATTTTCCTCAAACTATATTGTTTGTCGATCACAGTTAAGCAACGCCTTCGCATCTAGAAGAATACTGCTAATTGTTATTGAGGCTGAATGAACATTGGGCTGTAGTGACCATTTAGCAGTAGATCACCTGAAGGCCTAATACACTTCAATTAACATAATTATTAAAAAGGAATATATATTTTATATTATTGCTGTACAATAACATGATTTAATAATAATCATAATTAGGCTTGTTTTCATTTCTGAGTAAAAGTACAGGATAAAAGTAATAATAACATTATCGTCGGAATTAGATCCTCGTTAGCTACACTCTCAATGATATTAGGAGATGAAAGGCTAGTTGTAACTACCTATTTATATTAATACATCGTAGTAACATATCATTGGAATAATGTTAATAAAAATAAGTAGGTACAATTGAATGTATAGTATACCAAAAATAATTTAAAATGCGACAGGCAGGCTATGGTTACTATTGTCAGTAACCCATTAATGACCCACTACAGGGTCGGGTTTCCTCTCACAATGAGAGGGATGTAGGCCTTAGTCCACCACGCTGGCCTACTGCGGGTTGGTGGCCTTCACATGCCTTTGAGAACATTTTTTTTGTGAACTCTCAGGCGTGCAGGTTTCCTCACGATGTTTTCCTTCACCGTAACAGCAGGTGATACTTAATTTTATAAAGCGCACATAACTTTTTCACAAAGTAATTGGTGCGTGCCACTGGGATTCGAACCCGGACCCCTCGATTCGAGGTCGAATTCTAAGCCGCTGGGCTATTACCGCTGGTTACTATTAATGGTTAAAAACTTAAAAGATTTACATTAAATCATTTACAGAGAAAATACAATATTAAGCACTATAAACGCTCCTACTATTAGCGCAGTTTTGTAGAAGCATACCTAGGCATACAGGATAGGTAGAATTGTGCTACCGTTATTGTACATTTGAGAGATTTGAGTTAGAAAATTAGATGGCATGCACACGTTCGCTACTTGTATAAGAAACCTGCGTTACGAAACTCTAATTTAATTTTCCGCCAAAATGGAATAATGACCATCAAGCCCGGTAATAAGACGGGATTCCCTTCAGATTTTATTACCCTCTTGGACTCTCGGGAGTAAATCGCTCGTTACAGCTAACGATACGCGATTTAGAGATCTCTTTATGTGTTGTCTTATTCCTCACGTAATACTTACTTTCATGCAATCTTCACATGATCATTCTCAAGGCCGTGCGAGGTATTTTTTTATTATAATTTTCACAAACGGGTATCAGGCCACCTGATGTTAAGTGGTCATAGCAGCTTGTGGACCCATAGAGCATAGACAAACTCCTCTAATTGGCAAGCTAAAGATATAACATTTAAAGGACTGATAGGGACTACCGGTAATTACTACGTCTTGGCAAACGTTTAATTTCGTAGATCGACTTCGTCTCAGACTACTTCAGACAACTCATCATACATAAAAAAAGCATTGGGAATCTAGTGGATGTGGGAGATACCGTCTCCAATATCGTCTCCGTTTACAGTGGAGTTAAAGGGCTTCATTGGATCATTACGTTAATAATTCACTGTATACACAATATTGTACTCATAATGTATAATAAACCTAAATGTACGTAATCAATAATAGACAAGCCTTTTTATTTTCACTGGTTCCCTCAGTATCTCTAAGAGACTATTACGCGGTATTCATGAGAACTCTTCCCATCCAAATACTCGAAAGATATCGCAATAAACGTAATAGTTTAGACGAATCGATTCCTTTACATCGAAATAGCCTTTTCTAAAGACCCAAAGTTATTTTCTATGAACATCCCATGGGTTGAGACTTCGCAGAGGGAGGCCGATACATTTAGACACGAACGCAAATAAAATCCATTGAAACCGTTATATCGGATAAGTACGGTCGGAAAAAAGTTGAGACCCGACCCTTTGGATTCCTTGGACCATTTGACACACAATTTTATGAGCACATTTCAATATAGAGGAATTCATGACTGCTGCATTGTTGGATATACCGGCGGAGATAGCCTTTGATGTTTTAAGTGATATGAAAAGGAGTATCGGCATTTCTCCTTTAAACCGACGGCTTTGAGAGGTTTTTTTTTCCTCGGTTTAGAGGTGCCTTAGGTCGGATAGTTGAGGTTTTCTCTGGCATTACTTTGTGAATCAAAGGATATAATCTTTCCAGCGGCGATATCTAAGTGGCTAAGAATTCGGCCTCTTACATGAGAGATCCGTCTTCGATTTCCTGTGCGTGCCACATTAATGACTTTTCTAAGTTTGTGCGTTTTACAAATGATATATCATACCGATAATGGTGAAGGAAAACATCCTGAGACAACCGTCATGCGTGAGAGTGGTTCATAATGATCTCAAAGATATTGGAAGTCTCCCTTCCTTTATTTCAGCCCTTTGTAATCCACTGCTGAACATGGGCTTCTCCTAATCGACGCCAATCCGCCCGATCCTTTCTTCTTTGAATCCAACGGTTTCCCGGTGTCTTCTTCAGGTCGTTAATCCATCTGGTCGGAGGACGAACGGTGTTTCTCTTGCCGAAATGTGGTCGCCATTCGAGGACTTTTCTTTCCCATCGGTTGTCCGTCCTACGAACGATTTGGCTAGCCCGTTGCCACTTTTATTTGCTAACTTATTTGAAGTTGTACTCGCGATAGGAGACCGTGCCAGAGTCCAAAATCAAGCAATAAACTGTCATAAATATAGTATTAAACTCAGCAGTGAATGCTAAGCACAAAATAATCTTCTAAGTAAAAATGTATAACTTTCCGCCAGCAAAAACGGCCTCGAAACTCCAACAAAACGTTTTGAATGTCTATACGACGTAATACCCGGGCTTACTTTCACATTTTAGTCGTATTCGGTCTTATTTTTCTAATAACGTCGAGTGACCCGGTGGCGGCACTAAAAGATAAAGGGAGTTAAGCGTTACGCAGCTTTTATACACTGGCATCGCCATTTTCCCCGAGAAATACTTACTTTAAGAACTTGATATCTATGTATTTTTGGCTTCAGAAATAATATAAGGTGTTGGTAGAGCCATTATAGCTTTAATAATAATAATAATAATCATTTATTTTTCAGACATCCTACAGTCCATAATGTGTTAGTAACAGTTTATATTCTTAAAAACTATGTTAGTATTCAATTATTTTATTATTCTATTAATCTATCTATATTTTATCAGTCAAATCGGTATTAATTATTTAATTATTAGTTAGTTTTCCACTAGAAAAAGGTTTCAGAGGTTTCAGAAAACTTTCAAATATAAAAAAAAAATAAACAACAACATTTTCTGACATCTAACGTAAAATTAGGGGATAGGGAAGATTAGTGTAAAATCTCACGACATCTCACCGTGGGTTGAGGAGGGATCGAAAAATTGACAAAATCTTATAAACAGCCGCGGTTCACACGTGAAGCAACGTGTTCTTCTTGTCTTATATTTCATTTGGGGTGGTGCGGTGGACGAAGTTACTTTATTCGAGGGAATCTTCATGTGTAGCAATCCTTATGAGGTTAGGTTAATCCGTATAGTACGAACGTAAGAAACAAAGACACTTAGTCCGTGTCCCGTGAAATTTTCCAACTAAACTTCAGTCGTAACCATAAAAGAAACTTCGTCAGGTCCGGTCGCCGCTTTCGTAACAAGTTTTGTCCAGTTTTTACGTCATCTACCCCTCCAGTTAATTGAATGTCCCTTTCTAATTAAATCGCAGCCATCACAATTCTTGGATAATGATACGTTAAAAAGACGATTTTTTCCTTTTAATTAAAAGTATTTTTTATCTTTTAATGAGTTTTGCGTGCTTTTGGAGATCGTTTGTCACGGCTCAGCTTAGAAATAAGCTTGGATTGTGTCATAATCAATTTTTTAAAAGTAATATTGATTTTCATATATTTAGATGATCAGTCTGCATTTTTGATAATTTATATTATCAAAATATACTGTTGCTAAAATACCAGCATTGTGTAGGTACAGTACATACCTATCTAATCACTACATTTAATTAATTAATAATACGTACCTGAACATTTAGAATATATATATGACAGCAATTTACTGATTTAGTAATGTATGGAAGATCTTAATTAAAACCTAAAATAATCTAAAAGAAATCTTTAAAACACCGGACACAAATGTCACTTTAGCAAAAATTTTGGTTTTTCTAACAAAAATTTTGGTCAAAAGCTCCAAGCCCTGTTGTTTATAGGAGCGTAAATCCGATATAAGGGGCTGTTTTGCTCAGTAGAACTCTGTTTGCAAGTAAATCCGTTAAGCTGCTACTGGTAAATATTTTTGTTTAAGAAAATCGTTTATTGTGGATAAGATGAAGAAGTGTGATAAATAAAATCTTAAATTATACGGACAAAGTCGTGGACAGAATATCATTACACAATACTTACAATGCGTACTAGAGATGCGCCGAATATTCGTTTAGTATTCGGTATTCGGCATCTTTTTCAGTATTTGTATTCGGCCTAATTATTCGGTTTTGGTGCTGAATATATTTAGTTCGAGGATTTCTGTTTTCTTGGCTACTCGACTCGGTATAGACTACTTCAAGACTAAATTACTTACTACATTGACTGAACACGGCTCTAGTTTTAACTCACAAAACGTTGAATAACTAAAATTTACAAGTCTGATGATTTATCAGAAGTAAAATTGTAATGTATGTTTTCGAAATAAATAAATCACACGCTTGCCAGGGGACGGAAAATACAATTTATGGGCAATTTGCATAAGTTGACTCTAATTTGTATCACATCGGATGTTCGCCACTGTTTATATTACGTTGCGGAACAGTGAAGTAACTACGCTTAATGTAATAACTAGTTTAAGGGGAATCTGAAATAATATAACGACTCACTCAACTTTTTTCTGTTAGTGTTGCCACCATGCAAATTCACGACTTCAAATAATTATTAAATCAAAATTAATTATTTCTGGATATAGTACTCGGAAACTTTGATATGCCGTATGTATGAAAGAAATAACGAAGAAAAGTACACAAGTTTTGCATCAAGTATTTCATCTTCCTGCTATAGCATCTGTTCGTAGTGGCGATAACCAATAAGTCAAACTTCCGAAAGGTAGGTACTGCTTTAGAATTTCAATCTATCACCATCTTTGACACACATATCTGAGTAACATCAGTAACAATGAATCTGTCATGTTAATCTTTGTGACAGCTTCACTCATAACCTCAAATTTTAGGTAATAGATAGATAATGAAAGGTCCCTTACCGCTATCCTACCGGCCGCTAAAAATATTTCCTTTTTGTCTGTTTTTTTGTTTGGGGAAGCGTATGTTCTTTATGTCTATTTACCAAAACTGATACACACTAAACAAATAAAGTAAATACGCGCAATTAAAAAGCACTTTAAATAATCTCCAAAAATGTCACATTTTAAAGCTCTACAATCGTGATTTTACCACCTGTTTTAAATGTGCCTGTTTTAAAATTTCGTCCTCATTGAAAATGCTGGCACTTACTTTATTTACCCGTCACAAAAAACCGGGACAATTTAACGAGGAACCCTTTTCAAAACGCGTTTTAAGTTAAGAATCCCTTTTATTAAATATCCATCTTTGTTGAACTTTTGTATCTTGAAGCAAACATTTGTGAAACACGGCAAAATAATTCGGTCTATAGCTTTTGAATTCTTTTGTAACAAATCTTGTCGCATTTCCTTACAAACGTCGAAGCAATTATGGAACGAATTATTATTTAAAACGTCGTTTTTAATTATTATTTTATTTCATATGGGTCCTGCCTGAAATATAGATTTATTTAATTTAATTTAAATTCTCTATTCATTATCATGAGCTTGTAAATTATTATCATCAGTTCAAGTCAATTGTATAATAATAGTCGTTAACGTTTTCTATTGGGGATGTAAGATATTATTTGCGACGATTAACCCCTTGTCCTAATTGCGACGAAAAAATCAGCCGCTCCGGTCACGTTTGTCGTAAGACAGCGTAATCGCGTACATTTGTCGCTAATAGTGCGTTTTGCCAGTTAAGACAGCACCATTCAGACATGTTTGAATTTTGTCGCGTTGGTTGGTCGGTCTGTTGTGTGATATTGTCACAGCCAATTGTGACGGGACCCAATTAGTGGCTTTTCCATAGTCTTAAAATAAACTACACAATGAAAGGTAAGCAAAACTTTCAGACGTTTCCTTTCACTCTTTTATAGGATTTGCACTATGAGCGGCCTGCACTGTGTCTTTCTCGTGTTTAAGTTGGTGTTTACATACACTTCTCTCCAAAGTCTTGTAATATATATAAAATAATATTTTCGTTGTATTCAAAACGTGTTTCAGAACTGAATAGGTACAAAATGTTAGGTCGATTAAACAGTGCTGGCTAGCTGCCACCGCCTGATTGAGTGTGACGTGCAAACAGCCTTCTTAGCGCTGTCTGCCTGCAACAAGGAAAACGATTTGAAATAAATATTTTATGCATTAAGCGAAGCGGAAAATATGTTCACGTGTTGGAAATAAAAATCCTACTTTGTCACACTTACATAAAATCATACATAAAAAAGAAATAGTTTCGCCTCATCTTGGTTGTGATTTGACTTTTTGACTAAAACATTCGAGGTAAACTTGACGAGGATAAAAAATTCACGCAATTTTGTTTCAATTTTTCTTTTCTAAGAAGTGGAACAAGTGAAAAAGTGTTGAAAAAAAATCCCACTCAAAACCATACAGCAAGAAGGAACCGTTTCAACTCATCGTCTTTGTTGAAGTTACAAGATTTCTAGCAGGTCTGGTTGGCTACAGACGCTTTGAACATATTCCACCATGCTGTTCCAATGCGCATTTTTAGTCTGGCGCGGGTAAAAAAATGTCACCTGTAAACGGTTAAGAATTGTGAGTGACCCACTACAGGGTCGGGTCTCCTCTCACAATGAGAGGGATGTAGGCCTTAGTCCACCACCTTGGCCTACTGCGGGTTGGTGGACTTCACATGCTTTTGAGAACATTTTTTTTTGTGAACTCTCAGGCATGCAGGTTTCCTCACGATGTTTTCCTTCACCGTAACAGCAGGTGATATTTAATTTTATAAATCGCACATAACTTTTTTACAAAGTCATTGGTGCGTGCCACTGGGATTCGAACCCGGACCCCTCGATTCGAGGTCGAATTCTAAACCACTGGGCTATCAGAATTGTGTGTAAGTAGTGTGAATTGTAAATGCATGCATGAATGAGAATTATCCATAATGTTCTCATAAGCACGTGAAGTCCAACTAGTTCGCCAACTAGTTGTTATTCTACTCATTGTTTGAGGAAGACCAACGCAGTAGTTAGTCACATAAACAGGTTGGAGAAAAATACCTACTACCTACACGTATCGCAATATTTGCAATACTTCCATTGGCTATAAATTTTTATAATATTTCCAATTTTAAAAATTGACGCGTTAAAAGCCAGAATGAAAACGATTCGCCTTGCTAAACTACTATAAGCTGGTTCCATAGCAAAACACTTCTGTTCTGAAAATCTTAACTCCGAACTATTTTACTTCAGTCGCCAAGTGCACGAAGAAACCTGAAATTTTCAGGACGCTGCAGTTCTGAAAATTGCTTCGAGTAATGCGTTTTCTTGTTATATTCCGTTCTCTTGTTTCAGAACCTTAGTATTTTCAAGCTAAATTCATTTTATATTTTTACAGCATAATATAAGGATAACCTTTTAGAATAAAAATATATCACATTGACTAAATGACGATATTATAGATGATAATAAATTAAATTGTTGTGGTCTCGGTGCGAATTTCGTCAATTATTTCCACGCGGCCTATAACCCGTAGAATGCTTAAGAAAATAGACTAATTTAGATTAGATAAAGAGAGTAGATACTCAAAAGCCTAGTGGTCGTCAGCATCGGCTTAGTTGTACAAAACTTAAGCATTCTACAAACTATATTGTTGGTCGGGACGAAATAAATGACGATGCTTTTAATTTAGGAAAGGACCTAGTCTAAAAAAGTACACATTTCAATCGCGTGGAAAAACCCGCGCGCAAATTCTAGTCCTGAAACAAAACCCCGTGTGAACTGAAAGCACAAATTGTGCACTTTCTTTGTCAACGTGGGAGACCTTTCCTTCGTCTTTTAATAATTTACGCTGACAAAGAAAGTACCTAGTTCACCTGTCTGCTATCTACAAATGGCAGGAACTCGTATAGATGAAGCAAGTGACGCTTTGTCTTAGACATGTCTTTGGATTGCAGGAAAACGTGCCACGCTAAGTGGTATTAGATGAGTAAATACTGGCGTGCTTATGTGGTTCTAGTAGTTTCTGAGCTGATAGACGTGATAGATAGATAAGAAAATATACCTGATTTATTGCAAAAATGTTTAGAGATCTTGGATTTTTATACCCTTATCTTCAGTAGCCTTCGCTTAGTGAGTGAATCAATGTTTTTTAGTTTTCATTCCCATCCCAACTATTTTTTAAATTTTTATTTATGTCACCTACTGTGATATTCTTGGCTTGTTGGTAATCCAGGGTAGATCCAATAATAGATAAGATCCAACAACAGTAATTAGCAAAAATTAAAAGCAGAGCTAAATTACTCATACATTACGATATATACCAGTTATTCTTTAACCATTACTTAAGTCATAAGTTTAACAATATTTTACCGGTATCATTTCATACTTCCTACGCCTTTCAACAAAACAGGAATCCTTCACATTTGTTTCTCTCTCTTGTTTCTGAACACTCAGTAGCTTTTGAGGTGCTCCCGATCCTTTCAAGTTAATGAGTGCGGCTGCAACTCCGCGGGTCAATCCGCTAATGGATGGATCTTTCTCGCTAAGGATCGCTTCTTGTTGCAGACTTTTCTAATGTACGTAGATGCTTGTTATACAAACGCGTTGTAGTGGCATTTTTGAAACCTCGTTGCTTGAGTATTTACATCGCATGCGATCGAAATAGTTAAGCAACGTCGCGTCGGGCTTAACTTTTCAACAGATTATAAAAGACAATCGTATAAAATCAAAGGGACAGCAGAACGAAAATCAATAGTTTTTAAACGAGCGTTTGTTTCTCCAATCAAAAGAAAATTGGTTTGGGGACGACAAAGCGTTTTGAATGACAGTTTTTTTCCCTTTTGGTTGGTAGTGTTTTGGAGCACATAAAAATCAAAGGGATGAGACATAAAAAAGCGGAAAATCCAAATAATAAAGCAATTATATGAACCACTTCAGTCTCCCGTGTATACCTTTTGTTTAATTATTGTGTTTACTCACTAAACAGGCAAAGTGTTAAGGTACTTTATCATACACCAATAAGCAAATAAAAAACATCATTACACAAATAAAGGCTCTTCTTCGTGTTTGTAAAGTGTTCCACGTCCTGTAACGTTTACACGTTGAGTTCAATCTGGAATGCGTTTTCGGTAATGTCAATAGTTGCAAAACTTTCGTGACACAAATTGATTTTGAATTGGTACTGGAATTCCATTTCGACTTTCCAACTGATTTGTTCGATTTTTTAAATATTGGTTCAAATCTGTAAATATCTTTTTTAACTAAGTTAAAATGTAAATTAACTATGAAGCATAATTAGATAAGTAGCTTAGAACAAGAACACTCAAATGTTGTATAATGTCATCAAAATCTAATTTTATCCTGATAACCATAAAATTTAAAATAAAAAAAACCCCGACACAATAACGACAATTTTCATTGAACATAATATTATTTTGTAATGTGCAAGTGATGCGCTTTCATTTGAGACCCCACTTGATTGTATTTGCAGACATTCGGTTATTCTTCCCCACTTTCACCCCCCACAACTTTTAAACGACTCAACCGATTTTCATTAAACATGTCTAAGAACACTCGGCCGTATCTCACCTTCATACAAAAAGAACTAAATTGAATTCGCTTCATCCGTTCGCGAGCTACGGTGCCACGACCGAATCACAGACAGACAGACAGACAGACACGTCAAACTTATAACACCCATTCTTTTGCGTCGGGGGTTAAAAATGAATAAGTGACTTGACTTGAATTCAGAATGACATTCGAAATTTATAAATACTTTAAATATCTACTTGTTTTACGCTTTATATGTTTCTATTTATACAAGTTTAAATAGAAAGCACAGACAATTATAGAATAAGAACAGCATATCTTTAGGGTGTAAAATAAACAAATTTCACCGTATTTAATCTAACCTTACGTCGTATTAAGCTGGAGTTTTCTTCACAAGTGCTTCTATCAACGAAAGCGAGACGCAATCATACGATGGAGAAGATGACAGGTGGGGAATATTGAGTCGAATAGTGAGAATGGAAAATGCGTCGCGAATATTCGTCAATCACACTCGCTCTCAAAGCACTTGCGAGTGATTGAATTCAAGGTGGGATTTCCTGTACGCCTCTGTACCATTGTAGGTTTTAGGATTTCGTCGTGATTCTTGATAGAACGAATTAAACTGAAATAATTGCCATACTATTTGCTTTAGAGTTGAGATGTTTCCACCATTGGGATGTTTTCAAATTCACAATGATTTCCAAAATGTACGTAATCCCTATAAAATATTGCTTTCAGAAAAGTGTGAAAAATCAGTTCAACTAATAAAAAATAAAACCGAAATGGATTTCACTCCGTGTTAACAATGATAATTTAGTCAGTTTACTTTACCGGGCTACTTGCACAAATATGAAGATAATGCATTTTTGTTTGAGTTCAATTTCAATATTTTGAAAAAAAAATGTTACGGCAATAAGCGCTTAAGCGCTTAAGTTTCTTCACAAGTGCCTCTATCGACGAATACGATGGAGAAGATGACAGATGGGGAATATTGAATGGAATAGTGAGAATTGAGAATGCGTCGAGGAAATTCGTCATCCACACTCGCTCAAAGCACTTGCAATAAATTGGATTCCGAGAGGGAATCCGATACTAGGTTTTCCCGTGGTTCGTCTGTGCTAATACAGTTTTTCGATTTTGGAGTACCCACTTTTGTTGAAATTGGACCAAAGTCAAAAAATTAAAAATCTCGAACATGACCAGAACATGACCTCAAATTTTGATTTGATTTTCATAAACTATATTTTATTTTAAACAACTTTTTGCCTGGGCCTTACCCAATTCTCCAGTACCGCCTGTATTTTTGGCATTATAATATTAGGTAACTTAGGGAAATCTGAAATAATAAAACGAAATTATAAAACTTATAAATCTTTTTTTCTATATTACCTCTATAACAATAATGAGTTTTTTTTGAATTTTGAATATCCGTATTCTTCTTTTTCTTCCTCTGCGCCAGTCAGTCCTGGCTCTTGAACTGACCGTGAAGGTAGCTTCAGCCATCTGCAGCAACCGCTTACGAGCTCCAAACTCTATCTTACAGCACCTACAGAGAGATAAATAAATAAACTATGTATCAATTCAAATTAAAATCATCCATCGTCCATCCTGACAATATTTCGCATAATTAGTATTGACTTCTATTTGTAATTTTTGTAAGATTCAATGTTAAGATTCTGATATCAACATAAAATTGTTTGTGAAATTATAAAGCTGAAAGATACATTTTTAATGATATTCACGGTAACCTCTCGGGTTATTTTAATTTGCATTTTCATATTTTCGGTGGTGTTCTTAAACCGCTTTGGGGAAAACACCGAACATCAAGAATACTGCTTTGAGCCTACGACACGATAACGATTTCTTATTTTGGCAACAAACTGTTGAATATAAGTTGTAGCGTATCTTTTAGGTACGATAAACATAACAGAATAGTGGGAATTGTTAATTTACATTTTGTCAGAAAAGAATAGTAATTAGTACCTACTTACCAAAGGAACTTTTGTAAGTAGGAACTTTGGTAAGCGTAAAATTAGTCCCCTAATTTTATTATGTTTCATTCAACTTTTGCAATACCCATAAAGTAACTTTGGTGAAGAATAAATGCTATAAAAAATTGTATTATACATAATTACTTCTTTGTCCTTTTTTCCGTGTTACGTTGTAGTTCTGTAATCTTTAATTTTTAATTAATCCTTTGAAAGATTTCAGAATTAAAAATTATACTCGTCGTAATCGTAGGGAATGAATGAAAACTTTTACCGCTGCAAAACGTGAAGCTAATGATGTTGTTTGTATGTTTAAGAGTAAGAGGAGTGGAATGAAATATGCGTTGCTTGGATACCGCATGTTTAAAACAGAAAATTTTAATTCAAAGAGTTGGTTTTGATACATGAAAAAGCTTAAAAGTTTTTGTAAAGCATCGGTATCATTAAGCAAAATACTTAAAAGATCAGCTAATATACATTTTACTGGAAATATTTTCACCTTATTCACGTGTCAATTTGAAAAAAACTACATTACAGTACATTGTTCTTATGCGTTGTGTACCTACCTACATATTTTTGTTTGAGCGCTTTGGATTCCCGAAACATTATCTCCCACAAAAACAACCCGCAATAATGAACTGCAAATAAATTGTGAATCGAATACAAATGTTCTTATCGTATACATAAATCTCGCATCAAATATTCAGTACCTGCAAAACAATATCCGGTAAAATCCACCCCACGTGCAATGTTCCCAATTATTCGCGCCGCTCTCAAAAAAGATCTCTAACCATTATTCAAACATCGAGCACGAGCTATCTCGATAATTAAATCAACGATTCATGATACCCGATACTCGGCTCATGAAAAATGCAACGCGGCAATTTGCGAAATGGTCCCTGTGGTGGATAATTTCAGTCTTTTAATGGCGACGTCACAACTTGGCGGTATAACCGTCGAATGTAGCCGCTGAGATTCTATGAACTAGGTAATTTTTTTACTGGGCTGTAATAAAATTGCGGTCTTATAACTGCATATAGAATACCTTATTTTATATGCACACAATGTTACAATTAAACAGTTCAAGGATGGAAATAACGGTTCAACTTAAGCGCCTTTCAGCGCTAAAACGAAACCAACAGGAGCTCGTAAAGAAGAACCTCGGATAAGTTCGAAACTAGTCGGGATACCATTGAGCCGTCTTTTCATCTTTAAAGTGACAACCCTAAAGGGAAATCCCACGTTGTACATTTGAATGAACTCCGTTACAACGCCACAGAACAAGAGATTATTGCGTTATGTCGATTCTGCGTTGGATTAAAAACCGAACAATAAAACCGTTCTGATTGGAGTTATCGATTCGCAAAGCCTATTCGATTCGAATCCAATGAACATGAACAGTTGTAGGGTAATCATCGACAGTGTAAGAATGGGCTTTACGTGTAAGTTTTCATATACGTAAGCCAACAGACATTTAGCATCAGTAGGCCTGCGTACTATCGCTCTGTTCGTTTACTGAAAAAAGATATTAACACAGGTTACTCGAAAATTTTAATAGCTAGATACAAGTAACTGAAATGAGTTATTGATTTTACATTCACATAACAACCAAATAGAGGATATAATATGAAATACCAAAAACAGAGATAAGTGCATAATAAAAGTAAATCTTACTTATTACGCCTGTAATTAGCACGTTAATAATGCAGTGTCATGAATTAACTTCTGTGGGACGCACAACAGTTATTTATTTATTTATTTGGCAATCCAACAGCGTTACAATGTTACAAAATATAGGTGATACAATTATAATTCTTATACTATGGCCAAAAATGGATTACACAATTTAACAACGCAAAATTTCATTTCAACTAATTATTATAAAATATAGGTACAGTTATGTACGGTTGTAAGTACGGTTGGGCTGAGTTTTAATGTATGTGTATAAGTGTGTGTTTGTGTGTGTGTGTGTGTGTGTGTGTGTGTGTGTGTGTGTTTGTGTGTGTGTGTGTGTGTGTGTGTGTGTGTGCGTGTGTGCGTGCGTGCGTGCGTGCGTGTGTTTGTTTATGTTGTGAAATGCAACTTTTTAATTGATTTTTTTAGTGAGAATTTACTTACATTGAAGAGGTCTATATTTGAATACTCATTATTATATGTCTCGACAACACGACGAAGAACTGAGTTTTTTGCATAATTAGTTCTCGCTTGAGGAGTATTGAATAATAGCTTAATGTGTCTTGAACGCTTAGGTGGTATCTTAAATTCAATTTGAGACAAGAGTTTACTACAATCTATTTTTCCTGTTATGATGTCATATAACAGTACTATATCATACTGTTTACGACGATTTACTAAAGGGTCTATTTTGTAGTTTTTACAAGCATCATCATAAGATGTGAAAGATTTACAATTTTTAGAATTTAATGTTTTTATAAATTTCTTTTGAATAAGTTCAATCCGATCAATGTGAACATTGTACTGTGGAGACCATATACTACAAGCATATTCTAACGTTATTTTAACATGAATCAAGCTGGTTTTAAATCCACGTAAAGCAATTAAAACAATAATGACATCGGTTAAAACCTCATAACATAAAGAGATCCTTTAAAACGTTTTTGATACAATTTGTGTTGAAAAAAACTGTCAGCACTCATTGTATTTTACGATAATTCCGGTTACTCAACATTTATAAATCCCGTATAAATATAGCTTTTGTGTGGTTTTATAATAATTAAGTTTAATAACAATAGCAATAACAGAAATCTTGATTTACATTATGATTATAAACATAATTCTATTAAAACTTATGATAACAAAATGAATAATTTTCTCATATCTCAAAATTATAATCATTGCATACCTACTATGTGTTTTATAACAATTAATATCGGTATTATTCAATTTAAAAAAATAATGTGTAGTTCCGCTGTTGGCCGGAACTACACACGTGATAAACTACATAATACGTGAAATCAAATTTCAAAAAACTTATAGACTACAACATAGATAGTAGGTATCTAATTTAACCGCAAATTAAATAAAAGTATGGGCGATTCAAGAAGATTGTTTTGAGCGAGCCACTCGCAAAACGACTCAACGACCAAGGCATATCTAATGAACAAAAACTGATTTTCTTAGGGCATTATGGCACCTGAATTATGTGTAAAACAGGACTTTGTTCAAAATTTTATTCAAAGTCTAAAATTCACAAGAACCTGTATAAAACTTTGGTGTAAAATACGTTCTGAAATGCACAAGGCCACAAAGGCACAGTTACGCTATAAATTCTCACTTGCCAGCGCGCTATAGGCGTGAACTCTTGGGATATTAATGTAATAGGTGTTCCCCACATTTATATTCCTATCTATTTGTTATTGTGACTTTGTTTGTAGAGGCTTAAAAATTGAACAAACGAGAAATAACAATATATGCTAACTTAAGTTTACTTATCAAAACTTTAAAAGTAATGGCCTAATTGGGTAACCGTATGTTAACCATATGTTAACCATCTAATTTTCGGAGATTTATATAAAGTTTGGTTCTACCACCAAACTATACTACTATACACTACACTTTAATAAAAACGGTCCCTATCAATTCAGTCTTCATTTTCATTCTCTATTTCTTCAATCCTTACGTCTTATACCTATGTAAAATGTAAATACACTTTTTTGAGAATGATTGTAATCAATTAAAAATGTGACTATTAACTTCAATGGTGAGTAAAGTTTCAACTTATAAAAATAATATTATTGTGTTGATCCTGCATCGCTGGCTCTAATGGCGAAGTAAAGTCCAACTAATAACTTGAATTCGCGAAGGGAGTTCGCGCCCGTGTTCTGACAGCTGTTTGAATTTATGACCTAAACAGCTTTCTAACTAGCTTTTACACTTCAACTTTAGGAAAACTTGAAAAAAGAAATAGTATCTTGACAATTGGTTCGAGTCGATTAATCAGTCGATCAACGAAAAGGCCAAAATAGTCGATGGTCGGACAATTGGACATCTTTGCCGTCGGTATGACGACTGATGAGGATATCATTGGCCGTGCTGCATAGAGAATCCTAAAATAAGTGTCGTATATTATATGAAAGATGAAAAAAAAGAATCGGAAATTATCGAAGAACAGGAAATAGTTCTCTGGTACTACATTACTTGGTTTTATAGTGAAGCAAATTTGTTCAACAAACAACTTGAAATCGTGGAGGCTGCTGCGTGGGTGAGCATTTATGAATTTATAATTCAACCTCAAACTTTTAAGCCTCAAAAAGTAGGGAAAGAAGCAAAAATTTTTTTTGGTAAAAATTTTAGTAATAATACTATTCATTGCAATTCGAAAATAACTCTAAAGCCATTTAAATGAAACCGAACTAAAAATTCGCAATGAAATTCAAGACCTCAACCTCTATCGTCATCAGACTTTGAAATGACTGTTATCATTTCTGTAATCGCAACACAAAATGTTTTGAAAATAAAACGTTTACTCCTGCATCGCTCGCTAATGGCGAAGTGAACTTGTTTGACAAACAAACAACTTTGATATCCAGTTCGCATCCGTGTGATGACAGCCCTGTGAATTTATGACAACCAGCTTTTTATCGCTAAGTTTTTATGAATTTTTGTAGAGTATATTGCTATGGAAAATAGTTTAATTCAAACTTAGTTCTTTATAGTAATTGAGTTGCAAAAGGGCATGCAAGCCACTTGACGTTAAGTGGTCACTGCAGCCCATTGACGCCCACATCCAACCAACCTTAAAAAGAGAAAAAAATCTTACTAAAGTTGCATGCGGGTGCATTGCTACTCGTGAGGACTATGATGTTCTTCAAATAAAGTATCGCCGGCAATCATGCCTCTCCAGCCGAAACATCTTGTGTTTCACGTGAAGAACTTGCAGCTTTACGACGGGTTAACATGCTAGCGGTACCTTCCCGGGCGAGTTACTATGGCTCTGCCACCTGCCAGTAACCCATTAATGACCCACTACTCACGATGTTTTCCTTCACCGTAACAGCAGGTGATATTTAATTTTATAAAGCGCACATAACTTTTTTTACAAAGTCATTGGTGCGTGCCACTGCGATTCGAACCCGGACCCCTCGATTCGAGGTCGAATTCTAAGCCACTGGGCTATCACCGCTTTTTACCGGCTCTGCCACCTAATATGTGAAAAAGTGAAGCTGATTTGTCTAATCATAATCGCTTGTCATGTGAGTTTAGTTCTGAAGTATTTGTTGAAATACCTACCGGATTCGAAAATCTATGTCCATTGGCCAGTGATTTTCCCACAACCCTATTCCATGGCATCTAATATATTTCATCTGAGATCTTTCACTGAGATCGAGCCTATTTCATAGACTATCACATGAGTATGTTTAGTTAAGGTAAGCGAAATTGGACCAAATTTTGGGCGGCCAAAGAGTTATCTGATGCGTGATCTTGTCGCAGCAATCGCTTCCACTGCATAATTTCGTCACAAAGATGGGTCTTTGCGAATACGACTTTGTGAATATACTCGTATTTAGGATGATAATTTTGTAGCGTTTAATTAAAATATACATACTGGTTTTCATAGTAATTATTTGACGCAAGGTTCGTAACGTAGTTTGTTTGTATATGTATAGAATGAATGAAAAATTATGTAGAATATTGTTACTATACTATGGGTATTCGAATAATGTTTATACTTGTCTTATCCTAATTAAAAATGCAATAAAAGTTTGTGAGAATGGATGGATGAATGTTTATCACTCTTTCACGCAAAAACGGCTGAATAAATGCAGCTGGTAAAATTAGTGAATTTTCAGACTTTTCCAAGGTTTTGCACAGTCACGTGCAAATCTCATAGGACTTACATTCTGACGATCTGTAAGACGCCGGGTCGCGCGCCGGTCCCGGGTTTGAATCCCAGCGAAGCAGAGATTTTAATGATGAGTTTGAATTTTTGGTTTCTGGTCTGGATGTGTGTGTTCTTGTGCGGTTGTATATGGAAACGTTGATACATCAGAAGACTAAGTCTCCAAAACATGATTATAACGTGTTTCAAACGGTAAATGCTTCCATACGTCCAGCCTACCCTACACCCAAATGAAAGGCAAAAACGGGCATTATTAGTAATTTATAGCGCGCAAATAACTGTTATTTCGAGTCAAAGAGTAATTTAATAGCTTAATCAAAGCACACTAGTTTGCATAATACACGGTTTGAAAGCTTTTTCAAATTATTTTAATGGCTTTATTATACTGCTGAACACTTGATTGGATGTTTGGGTTTTTTTATATTAAGTTCTTGTTTTTATGATCGCTAGCGATGATATTTTAGGAGCCAGCTGAAAACGGACTGAGGTTTGAAAAAATATTTCCTTCCTTTCTTTCAGCCATTTGTAGTGCACTGCTTGTTATCTCTTTATCGACGCCACTTTCGTTGTGTTCACCGTAGTCTATTGAGACGAGCGGGGAACCACAATAATTGTCAATAAGCGACGTGCAATAAACGAGAGTGCGTGAACACTATACGTATAGTCAACGTGTGCTATTAGTAAGACTATTAGTACCTCAGACAGACTATATGACATAGTAATGATGACGGTTACCGTACAAATACTTTGACAGGTCGACCGTATGCCTGTTTGCCTGGTCTGTCTATAAAATAATTTGAACTCAACTAAAGACCAAGAAAGGCTCGGTTATTTTACATAAGCCAAATGAGCATTTTTGCGTCACTTGCGTTAAATAGGCTAACTCGCCATACATAGGTATGAAGATACGTAATTAGGCATAACGCATACTTCATTCCAGGATAAGTGGTAGGATTGTGTTTGATTAATTTAATATGCAGCGGTGATAGCCCAGTGGCTTAGAATTCGACCTCGAATCGAGGAATCCGGGTTCGAATCCCAGTGGCACGCACCAATGACTTTGTAATAAAATAAAAGTTATGTGCGATTTATGAAATTAAATATCACCTGCTGTTACGGTGAAGGAAAACATCGTGAGGAAACCTGCATGCCTGAGAGTTGGTCAAAGGCATGCGAAGTCCACCAACCCGCAGTAGGCCAGCGTGGTAGACTAAGGCCTACATCCTTCTCATTGTGAGAGGAGACCCGATCCTGTAGTGGGTCATTAATGGGTACTGACATGACAATTTAATAATGTGAACTGAATAGAATTCCGGCGAGCGTCTCGGAGACATCGGGCGATAGATTTAATTAAGCAATCCGACGCTATTGCGATTGGTATTCGGCTTCTATGTACTGTGCAGTTCCTGTTCATAATAAATCAATTAATGAAACGCGAATATTTTCCTTAGTATGTGATCCAAGAATGCAGTTTGTTGCAAAAAAATGCTATCCTGTTTGCAGCCTCTTGACTTGACTTTGCTTACCTTTTGCAGTTAAGGTATTAATTTCTGACGGTAGAGAAATAATAGTTCGTCTGGGGTACCTTTCCGCCAGCCTCTTAACCCGTTCTTCATGTCTTGTGTTTCGGTTAGGGAGGTATGGTTGCCGGCCATACTTGATTTGAACTTATTTCTCATGATTAGCGGGCACCCGCATGAAACCTCAGATAGGTTTTTTTCTGATTACTCCATTACTATAGAAATAAAAGTAGTTACATGAATCCTCGTCAAAATAAGGCATAAAGTAGATTATAAATCACTCGAGATCCGCCCGAGCAATTTCCGCGTAACACGCGTTAAATAGGCTCTCTCAACTCACATAGTGTGAGCATAAGCCGTACTTTCAGGTAGGGACCGATAGGGAAGAAAGGTCGTCGAATGGTGGGCATCTAGTCTAAAAATTACATAGTCCTTGTAATGTTAAAAGGGCAATCGAACCGAAGGCCTTTAAATAGATGCAGTGCTATCGAGACAGAATTGATAACGTTACGTTAACGGAAAAACTGTCAACGACCAATTGCTAGTTCCAGACTAACTACTCGAATGTTATCAGAAAACTGTTACAATAAATACTTCAGCCATAAGCTAGCTTCTCCCAAAGACAGTACAATTCCTTTTTCCTTCGCATTTATCATCCGCGCATATAAATTAAACGTAATACGTTTTTGAACGCAAGCCACAAAGCTGTGAAAACTTAATTCGCGGCCAGAATTTAAATGACAGTATTAAAACATACACGCCTACATGTGGGCGAATTGCTTGTGGATTTCAAGTGATTTATTATAGCCGTGCCCACTTTGCTATTTATTTAACGTAATTAATGGTGGATGCATTGTTTGTTAGTATGAAAATTCAGACTTGATCACACCATAAGGATTGGTAAATTTGTATGATTTTACAGATTTTCATAATTTCATACTTTTGTTTTTAACTTCATTAGTTTTAGGAGAATCTGAAATAATAAACTAAATTATACAACTTATGAATCTTTTCTATATTACGTCCATTACAATAATGACAGTTCTTATTTTCAATATACTTACGTGTTCTTCTTTTTCTTCCTCTGCTTGGCCAGTCCTGGCTCTTGAATTGACCGTGAAGGCCGTAGCTTCAGCCATCTGCAGCAACCGCTTACGAGCTCCAAACTCTATCTTACACTAGATAAATGAGGAAGTTTTCAAAATATTTCGCATATTAAATATTTTAGAAAATAGACAAAAGTGACTTTACAACACAAAAGCTACTTACAAAGAAATGTTAATGATAAAATGTTTAACACTCCGTTGAACGTAAATAAATCAGAAATGTATGCAAATTGCATGCATTGTTGGTGCACACTGTTTATGATCGCAATGCGCGTGGAAAATGACTTACCGCAATTTTCTACCAGACATTTTTTTTTATTAATATTTAAGTAACCGATGCCAAAAGAAATCAATCTGAAGATATAAGTGCCTCCTCATGTCAAGTCCAATTAGGAAATAATGTAGTATTTCCAAAACTAACTACCTAACTAACAAACTAAATTTCAAACGTGCAAACCAAATTTGCACTTCGCTGAGTCAAATGTCAGACATACCCATTGTTTAACTAGTATCTTCTCATTGGACAGCCATAGGATTAAGTAGAGTTCATGAGTTACTATCCTACTTCACATTGGCTTCCGAACTAAGAGATAAATTAATATCACATCTGCGAGCGCGCGAACCTATAAACAATACTGCTATGTTACATATAATTATGATGAAATATCCATCAAGCTGCTAAACATTATAAAATAAATCAGAGCCATGCAATTAGCATAGATAGCTGGTCCACACTCACGTAATGACTACGCTGCGCGTTCAGCAAATGCCTTCCTGCTATTTATTACACCAAGATAAGTGGGGAGCATTCGACGTGAATGTATAATGAGACACCAGATTGCAAACATCGAAATAGGATATCCTATTTCAAGCTTTAGAAGATCGCAAAAGATTGACTTATTGGAAACTAGCTGGATTTCCGAATATCACGAAGATACGTGAGATCTCCCACCAGGCAAGGTGATGTCTGGGGATTAGCCGTGTTCCGATAACGTTATCTCAGAGTTTTGTTTATTTGCCAGCGATGTACAAAACTTTGATAGCGTGATTCAGGTTACACGTGGCTCCATATCTTGAGCAATGGCGGGTATATCCAAAAAGTTTAAACATGAGAGTGTTGGCGATATGATCATTATCGCTTGGTTAGTTATCTCTTACAGTGAAACATTTGTTGGAAACCAAAGAAAAAAAAGTAGAATAAAAAAAAAATTGTGTCAAAAAATTAATTTTAACTATAGTAGAAATTACTTTATTTTCTACAGAAGGCCAAAATTACATTTGAGAAAGAAATGAGTTTAAAACAGTTTGAAAGCATATGTTCTCAAATAGATAAGCACAAAAACCCTGACATAGATTGCGCGGATTTTTTGTGTTGCATTGCCTATTCAACAACGCTCGCTACACAAATCTGAATTGCAAGCGCAACTGCATCGTTCGCATTTGAAATTGTAAGTGAATCCGTTGGGAGTGACACTGGGAATGACACTACATTTTATATATGTTTTATTATTTTCTTAAAAATACAGCGATACCAAAAAAATATGAGCTTTTAATTTATATGCATTAACGGTGTTTTTAAATATCATTCCCGTCCATTGCAAGACAAACGCAGTTTTTTAAAAGCATTTTTTAAACCTTAGCATAGAAATAGCAGTCTGAAATGATTACTTGTTACAAATGAAAAATAGATAAAATCGAGTCGTTACAGATAAAACTCCATATTACGGATTTTCGTTATCTGTCTTTTGGCTACGAAGGCGGCTACGACTGCTACGATACGCTACGGGTAATCAGATCAGTCCCCATCTGCTAAACAACGTAGCCTAAAGTCCATTTCAAAAACGAGCTCCCAAAGAAAATTATCTTTGTGTCCCCATTGGCTAATGCGTGTGATGCTCATTAAACCTCATTAATGGACAGTATTCGCTTATTGCTTCATTTTATATCTAGCTGCGCGCATTGACCAATGAGCTGCAAATCAATTAGGATTGCTTTGCTTGTCCTAACAAGGCGTAACCCATTTGATGTTTTGAAAGCATTTTTTCCAAACGTCAGCTTGGCGTCCACCGACGACGTCAGACTGATTCAGCCCAACAATGGGCGTTACATCGAGACATTTCATTACATTCCATTCAGATTGCCGACGACAATAAACGTCCCAGTTCTGTTCATTTGCATTGAAGTGTCGACGGACGTCACGCGGTGTTTTGTGTACATCGATGGGCTTTTATCGCGTTTTGAACGATGCTTCTATTGAGCCAACAATGCACATCGCGCTATTGTGGGTGTAGCAATCTACGGTGCATTCCTGTTTATTAATGTGCGTATAAGCTTGATATGTTGATGCTTTTAGTTTGCTTTACCGTTTGGCAGAAGCCGCAGAAAGTATATTGGTTAGCTTTACTTTCATGGACAACTGCTGGTTATAGGTTGTCCCATATATAGAGGCTAGCATATATCGTTTTATGTCCTCCTAAGAATGGAAGCATCAACGCACCATATTGAACGGTTTCTGTAAAAAGTAAAATTACATTGTTTGTATGTCTACCACATTCAAAGGTAGATTTAATTTTTTTCAACGTTTCAGACACGTAAAGTGCCCTGTGTTGTTGAAGACATAGACGAGACGTTCACTCAGACCAGAAACAGATCATCGTCCAAACATCTGCTTTCCTGGGAATCGAGCCTGTGACCCTCCTCGCAGCACATTGACCTCTTATTTACACAGTCACACGGAGGCCGTCATTTCAACATTAGATTATTTTATATACCTGCTCGTTTTCGTGTAGCCTACACGTAAAAGTAAACAACTTGTTGATTCTCGGTTGCACGTGTAGACTGTACGTTTACTTACCGGATGTTGCTTTCTGACTAGGCATTTATTTAAAACAAAAATGGTTTCTCTGCTCAGTAACTCCCTGAAGACAACAAACGTTCTAGTTTCGTGACAGTGTTCCAAAGTAATGAAAATTATAACTTTATTAACTAAGCTAAGATTTACGATCTCTTATTTATTAAAGAACATTTCGAATAAATAAAATATTCAATAATATAAAAGCAAGCTTATATTGCACCAGTTGATATCTGGCGATAATAGTTTATGAATGCTACGTTATCGTAGTTCTATTGAATATTTTAAAGAAATGTATTTACTGCTTTTAGTTGCAAGCGTTGCAGCTAACTCCCTGTAGACAATAAGCGTTCTAGTTCCGTGTTCATTTGCGTTGAAGTGTCGAGCGGTACAAAGGACGAGAGTCCCGCACCGCGACACAATCCATCGACAGTCTTCAGTCGCGTTCACAACGAGGCATGTACCGGCGGGACAATGGATGGTGCGCTATTGTAAACATGCGCATCACGCGACTGAGTTATGATTTAATATTGCGTCAGTGGAATCTGTTAGATTGTGTTCATTTCAATGCAGGAGTGCAATCGACAGATTTACCTTATTATGACGTAACCAAAGATTTTTATATGTCAAGATGCAGTGTTAGGATATCAAAAATGGGAGTCCTAAAATTAAGGGATTGTGTTTCTTTTTCAGTAACTTTTATCTTGACTGCTGTTATGTCATTTTTATTGAAATGAAAAAACAAAAAAACACATATTGTGCAGAAGTGAAACAATTCTTGTTCTAGGCTTATGAGTAAACTAACAATATCCTCTAGAGAAATCCGATAGTCCGTCATTGCATATGAAAATTGAATGGTATGTAAAGCAGGCAATATTTCCTACAGCACAGTTGTCACGTGCAGCTTCCCGGGGGATAATGCGATACGGGATCGCGAGATAAATGCGGATCGGATGCTGTGCCGGTGTTGGGATGCGGTCGAATATTGATGGTTTTGTTATTTACATTATAGAATTTCTATCTTGTTTTACAGCGGAATCGGAAATAATTAAAACCAATTTTAAAAGTTATGAATTTTCTATGTTACCTTCTAGTAGACAGTTATCATTTTCGATAGTTTCTCGTTTCTTTATCTGCGTTGCCAGTCCTTAGTTCTTGCGCTGAGCTTATTGGTTTTGGTTTTTATGCTTAAGTCTTTTGGAATAAGTTTGTTTGGGCCATAAAGTCCTCGTAAACGCCAGGTGGAGTGTTTCCGAGGCGTAATCTCTGCCTTCCGCTTGAACAGCTTAACTGCGAATTAGAGAAGTTGGCTAAATAGATTATATTTCTAACTCGACAAGATATTATGATGTTTGTTTATAAATAATGTAAAAGTTTAAGCAGGTAACGAACTTGTTGAATCATTTTCCACTTCAGCCCTTCGTCCTCCATTGCAGGACATGGGCCTCACATTAATTGTCTGCTTTTCTTATATTATATATGCTCCAGAAAAAGTTCTTTGTCAATTTCGCCCGGTATCTCCTTGGATCGTCCCGGGCGTTCCTTCAGGGTTTCTGCCGTGACAGTATTATAAAACAGGAAAATGTTGAATTGAGATTTTGAACATTATTTTTTACATCAAATATTTAAAAATTTGTTTCGCCATTAAAAGCCACAAAGACCTCGTTAATGCCAGGCTAAGTGTTTTCGAGGCGTAATCTGTGCTTTCCGTTCGAACAATTTAACAGCGAATTACTGAGAAGTTGGCAATACAATACAGGCATAAATTAGTGAGATATGATAACATTTTGTGAATTATTTAAACATAGTATTTTGGAGTATGGTTACGAACTACTGATTTATACATCTCAATCTGCATTGTAGCAGAATTGTGAAGAATGCTGGAATAACTTTTTGAGGAAGCGGGGAGATCTCCTGTTAGGCGATTTCATTATTGTCTGGAGCCGCGGTCCGAATTGTAAATATACTCTGATTCTTATAAACTTTGACAGCGCGTTTGAGAATACGTCTTCTGATTGGTCAATCTCGGTATGACGCGTGTGACGCGAAATGTTTTAATCCAATCGGCGACTCCCCTGATGTTATTCGTGTCAGACGCCAGTGACCCCTTACCATCAGAAGGCCCGTCTACCTATTATATATTTGCTTCCTTTTATTATATAAATGCTTCTTTAATTGTTTAAATAAAAAAGTTAAAGCATTATTATTGAAAAGCTCGACAATTTCCGTAGCCAACCAACCGTTATGGATCCCTGACACAGTTGTCCGCCAGGCCTTGTTGCGCGGTCACCGATACACGACGCGAACGTCGATAGAGCGATCATGCACTTGTAAAATAGGGCTGCTACTTTAATATCACATTCTTAAATAAATAAATGTCCAAGATTATGTACAATTTATTGTTTCCATGTTTCCAAATTTTATACTTGCGTTGTCTACAAGTTTCTTACCTGGAATGGTATCTACCGGGTTCTAAGAGGAAAATGTTTACAATTTTAAAATTTTGAAATTAAAAAAATACAACATTTCAGTAGCAACGGAAAGCTTTTATTTGTTTTATGTTTATAAACTATATTTTTAATAACTCCTGTTCATGACAGCTCTGTTAGTACAATCCCTGCAGGTGTTGTTCTACGGAGCAGCGACGCAGAACTTGTCGGCTTACGTCCTCGACATATCCATGTGCAGCTCTGTTTGCATTCAATACTCCCATAAATGTTTTTGCTTTTATATATTATACCTATGTAACTTTAGAGGTAATTTAAGGCTTTTATAACGCATCGGCGCTCCCGTGTTGTTGCTGAACAATGAAGAACAGAGAACAAAGAAGAACATATGCCAATCATTGTGTACGATATAATATAGGTCACCTGATGGACAATGATCACCGTCCCTACTGACACAAGCAACGCCAGAGCTTCGAGTCTTCAGGTTTTGTTGGAGAGCTCTTTTGCAGAACTTTTTGAAATCATTTTATATCAAGCAAAAATAAGCTTAAAATTACCAAGAATATAATTATTATATTCACTAAAGATACCGATAAGATACAAACAACTTGAATAATTTAGGTCTAAACATTTCGTTAAACCACGAAGTCCGTTGAATTTCTATGAAGGACGGAACTGTAGATGGAGTTTTGATAATATTCAGATTTCCACAACAATTTCGTGGATTTAATAATAAATATTAATAGCGAAAAATACCGGCGGGTACTTTCGTAAAGGTTATGAAGTTGTTTGTATGCGGAGGACTTCTGGAAACTTCTGAAAGTAATTTTCCATAAGGAAAGTTTCCATGAAAATAATAATGTTTCTGAAAAGGTCTACTTTATTTGCTTTAGAAGTAGGTACTCGTATCATTGCGTATAGGTGACCTGTTAAGATGAGTTTGATGTTAGTCTTTTATGTCCATATGCCTTTTGAAACTACACGTCACATCAGAGTAATGTTTTTTTGTTTATTTAATTTAAAGTATCAAAAGACCGTTACATTCAAGACAAATTTGATTCAAACCTTTAAAAGCTGGGCAAAACGTAGTATCTAGATCTTTAAGACAAACTTTATTTATCAGTATGAATTTATTTGAGCTTAATAGTACTTATGTTTTATAGTACCTACTTAGGTATTAACCGTCATCCAATAGTCCTCTACGTATTAATGTACTAACATTAGCACAAATTCCAGATAATGTACCCTTGGGTATACCTTTTAAAGCCAGATCGAGAGCCCTTCGTTGGAAAGATTATTACGAAACGGCGTGCGGGTTGAAAATCGCAATTTTGTATTATTTATAGCCGTTTTTATTAGCACCCCTATCATATTATCTCGTTTTGACAAAGGACTGAATCGTAAAGGTGGATTTAAAATGGTGGATAGAAATACGCGGCGAGTACAGACTGAGCTCTTGATCATTAAATCAGCGCGATAAAAATGGAAGCGTTGCCGCTTTTTTGGAAGAACCAAGTGAATTTTGATGTTCTGTTTGAGTCGGATCGACGTGCTGATATAGATCACGAGAGGGATGCACTTAAAGCCAGAACACCTGCAGCTGTACATTACAATTAGGTAATAAAACGGTGTGCTTGTAAAAATACAGTTTGTAAAAATAACGCAGATGTGTGAAGAACATTTTTGTTTTGCGGGTTATTTACATAGATTTGGATAGCTACTACGGTTCGTAAACCATTACAGTGGGATAAAAAACTGAATCGGAATTGCAGTTACCATACGACAAAGGAAAATGAAACGTGTAAAAAACATTTTTTATAGTAATTGAGTGGCGAACGGGCATGCAGACCACCTGATAGTTATTTTAAGTCACATACAACCTAAACAGAGGAGAAATCTGAAGTTGTATGCGCGTGCCTTGCTATTATTGCTACTCATAAGGACTGAGATATTCGCCTCAAATAAATTATCTCCAGCAACCACACCTCCCCAGCCGAAACACAAGACATGAAGAATATGCTTTTTACGACACGGCTTTAGATTAAACTTTTACATTGCTATTAAAAGATCTACGTACTTAAGTAATTACGTACGTTTGAATGTCTACATAATACGCCTCGCAAAAAAATACCCATTCCCAATATGTCTGATGGATTTCATCATATTTCAATGAAATCGGCTCTTGAAGTTCTTAAGCAATACGATTGGGATTCCAATAAGCGAGGTAATCGAGCCGAGAAATTCCTTTGCAAGAAATCGATCCCAAACAAAGTGAGGTGGAAAAAAATCGCTTGACAAACCGTTATGAGAAAACAACAGGAATTTTCCATTACGTTCAGTGGGACTGCGTCATTTTGTTCACAGCAATTTACTAGATTTTAGGTCATAACGTATGAAGCGCGTAAAGCCCCGCTGCTTGAGTAGATCACAAGAAATCGAAAAAATTAAGCAACTTCGGACGCGGTCAATACCTGGATGGGTGACCGCTAGTGGCATTTAAATGCGCGATTCCGTGATTCGGAGGGCACGTTGAGCCGTCGGTCCCGATTCTTGTCGATACGGTAACAGTCGTTAATTTTGAATGAATAATAATATTTCTCGTCTCCTATTCCTCACATAATATTATTTCACTTGTGACAAAAGTCTAAAACATCGTGGCCATTGTATCCTATCGATTATGGCAGAACTTTTGGGTCCGGCTGAAATTGGGTTAATTTGCTTATGATGATAATGTTAAAGTCAGATGTGGTCGAAATTAAACGTACCTGCTGAAGCAGGTTTTAATTAAATAAAAGTTGTTAAAATATTTTGCGGCGTTTACAAGCGTTGAAAAACATTTTATAATTATGGTTCTTTTTATAATTTTGCAATTTAATGTAACCACGTCGTGTTTGAGTATGTAAATGCTCACTTTATACCCAAACACGTATTAGTACTTTTTATTTTTATTAATAATTTCTCATAACACACGTAATGGGAAATTAACATAATTTTGTCGCAAATTCGATTAGGAAGTAACTTTATATTATTGTAATTTATTGGTACCTATAACGGACATAATAATCCAACATCTGAAAAGTAGGTATATGTTTATTCCAAATGCCAGCAATAGAAGCATATAAAACGAAACCACAGTACCTACAAAATAAGTTTTGTTTTTACCCTGCAAAAACCTCACCGCCAGCCTCTTACCCCGTCGTAAAGCAGCATGTTCTTCATGCCTTGTGTTGCAGCTGGGGAGGTAAGGTTGCCGGGGATACTTTATTTGAGGCGGACATCTTCGTCCCTATGAGTGGCAAAGCACACGCATGCAACCTCAGACAGCGATTTTCTCTATTTGAGTTTAGATGCTCCATGGACTGCAGTGACTACTAAACATTAGATGAGGTGTATGCCCTTTAGCTGCTCAATTACTATAAAAATGTACATATACCCGTCGGCGACACACTCAATCTATTTATTAATACACAAACAAATCTGATACAAATCTGACTTACCCCTAACGATGTGATAAAACTCAGTAGCTGTTTTTAACCTTTAATTGTTAACAGTGAACGTTGCTTATCGTTGAATTTATTGCCCCAACTAAAATATAATTAGTCAACAAAGGACGATAACATAAAGCGAACGACTTCTGAATAATAATTAATTTATGGGATTTCTGAAAACCAAATCTTATGTTTTCTTAAAATATGGTCATATTTCGACCGAAAATGTATTCGTGGTATAATTACTTCACTGTTTATCATTATAATTAACTGACATGTTTTTTTAACAAATTGTGTTGACCTAAACTGCTTATCAAACTACAACAGTCATGATGTGCTATTTATAACTGGATTAACGTTTTACTTTTAAAGTGTATGTAAAACAATACTATGTAAAATAAACTTTCCTTGAATACTCGTAAATATGGAGATACATACATATTGCCAAAACACCAAACCCTTTTAGGTACTTAATTGTAATTTTTACCGGCGCAACATCAAATTACAATTTTAAAAAATTTTCAGGTTCGAAATGTTTTTTTCTTTGTTATTTAGAATTTGTGGTCGTTCAATTAATTGAATTAAATCCCCATTTTCGTACACTTTGAAATTTAATTACCTACGCTGGACCTTTAAATTGATTGGCCAAAGTAAATTAATTCGTTGACTCCAAACTCCATGATTAAACGATCCCTTCTTATTGGCAATTGTAATGAAACATGTTAACCGCCGTAAACCATGTTAACTATACGTTGAGTACGAATATTATTATGACGATGCTTAGATAGATACATACATATGTATCGAACTGCCATTAGTATGAGAAGATGCCAAGACAGACTGTCATGGCATAAATGACTGACGTTTACCGTACGAATACTTTGACCGTAGTGTTCATGCTCACGACAAAGGTTTTTTTAAATATTTTATATATATTTCAATCACATGGATATTTTTCAATCAAAAAAGTCTTGCTGACTGCAAGACTTTTTTGATTTTATAATACATACATAATTATGACTCAAGAAAATTAACTTTAATTTTATGTTTCAATTCCAATTCGATATTCCGAAAGTTCAGCTGATATTTGACAGGTTACTGACAGGAACCGATTGTGTACTTCGTTTATTGTACTGACACCATTTGTTGGTAGCATGTCAATGTAATTGAATTCTATATCGACTTCATGTTGAATGTTTATTGTAGGTACTTGTTAGTTGGATTTTGTATTAGTCCATTACATCATAGGCATGGTTTGCAAACATATTTATTTTATATGTATAAATGTTTAAAGATTAATTGATTTCTCGGTAATATTTTTCACAATTTACTATTGTATTACTTTTTTTATCCGTAGGTGCACGCGTTGCTCTACAAAAAAAATAGTTTTATATTTTATTATTAAATAATAATAAATAAAGTTTTATTTAATTATTTAATTTATTATAAGTGTGAAGGTTGAGATGAAGTGAGAAGGTGAAGATGAATGGACGTTTGTTACTCTTTCACACAAAAACAGCTGAACAAATTTGAATGAAATTTCGTATGCACGTAGTTTATAACCTGGATTAAAATATTATTATTTCAATAATTTTTATTTATCTCTGGACCAAGTTCTAAAATCTACTCATACGAAGCCGTGGGCAGTTTATTTTTATATAAAAAGCAAAAAGACTGCGCTACTATGTCAGCGTAAGTACCTACTAAGAATAATTCAATGTTTTTATTAATCAATTTAGTGGCAACAACGAATACAAACCATTTTAATAAATTCGCCTCATGTTACTCAACAAGACGTGAAACGAAAAATTAATCCTCAAATTCGCATTCAAGCTTTCTTTCAGCTGTCAAAAGTTCAGCCGCTATTTGACAGTTTATTGACGGGCATCGATTTTGTACCGCGCCCATTGTACCGGAACTAATCTATTGGTACTAGAGCATGATTGACTTCCTCATTGCTATATTGATAGACTAATTTTCTGCATGCAGTTGGTTTTGTGTATGTTTACTTCACAGTTTATCTACGACTCGCTTTTCCTGCGGCTTCATCGTTGACTTTAGAATATCAAATAGGGTGGGTGGACAGGATAGTTGAAGAATATGATATTACCGCCATACACGGAATTTACTCGAGAGGGGTAGCGCAGCACTTTTTATTCTATAATTCAGATGTCAATATTTTTGACGGAAAATTTAAATATTCTTTATATTCAAATATTTTATTACTTAATTTACATTTGTTTTTGTACCATAATGGCTGGCATTTATGACACTTTATCAACATTCCACCGACTTTCTAGCATTTTCAAACGTGTACAAAAACACCTCACTATGCTTATTGCGTCCAAATTATATTCCTTCCATGATTAAACTCATTTAAATGCAGCCCTCCTTGTCGCACGCAAATAAATCACACGTTAATATGGATCGGGACGCAGATAACGAAAGTTTTATGACGTTTTCTGGCGATACTGCCGCGATTCACGTCACTGGAATATGACCAATGACTCTATTTAACGTTTTAATCTTAAATTAAAGTGCTATGCTATTACTATGCTTGGAGGATGAAAAATTTTTTTGTATTTTTTATTTTATTTTTAATAATGTGTTTTTTTTAATTAACTTTTTAAGCATAAGTGGTTACCATTAATTTTAATGTAAGCTTGTACATTACCATAATTTGATGACAAAATTGGTCCTTGCGTCAAGTTTGTCGTACAACAACGTCAGTGCGTGAATTTGTCATAATAATATATTATTGCTATATTATTACACCTTAATTCAAAGATTTGTGTTTGAATTTTGTCGCGGTGGTTGATCGGTCGGTTGTGTTGGTTTAGGACAGCAAGGTTAACGCTTTATATAATTAACTGTGTTGCATTCTAAACAGTACCAATGCGTTTTATTAAATCTGGCTTACTATCTGTCTGTAAGATAGTTAATAGGATACCTATTCTTTACCTTTCTCTCTTTATCAAATTCTAAACTTCACGAAGTGAAGGTATCGGCAAAAAGTTAATTTTTTTTAATGCAAAATATTATATCGTCCACTTGTTTGTTTAATGAATTACGTGTTATGTTTTGGTCTAATTTGAGATATACATTTTAATCAATCCATTAAAACAAATTCACTGACCCGAAAACGATCGTAAATTGAAATCAATTGGTTACAGGAATTTGAAACTGAAAGGGTATGCGGAAATATATAAAAGCACTCAATATAAACGCTTCACAAACGTATTGACACGTGATGCCAGTGAAATAATTTAATTACAAGGGAATTCCGGGAATGGTGTGAGATAAAACTCAATAAAAATTGTGTATTAAACGTTTGGACTTTTTTAGAGGAAATTGATTTTAAAGGGGATTTTACAATTATAATGTCTTTCCTCCCTTCGTACTACGCCCGGTTCTGGACCCTTTGCGTCTAACAGTATTCTGTCGTCATAGTCATGGTCGGGGGGTGGCCTGTACTTTTTTTGAGGTAACGTCAATGTCTCTCAGTGACCCATTAATGACCCACTACAGGGTCGGGTCTCCTCTCACAGTGAGAGGGATGTAGGCCTTAGTCCACCACGCTGGCCTACTGCGGGTTGGTGAACTTCCTACATACCTTTGAGAACTTTTTTTTTGTGAACTCTCAGGCATGCAGGTTTCCTCACGATGTTTTCCTTCACCGTAACAGCAGGTGATATTTAATTTTTATAAAGCGCACATAACTTATTTACAAAGTGATTGGTGTGTGCCACTATGATTCGAACCCGGACCCCCCGATTCGAGGTCGAATTCTAAGCCACTGGGCTATCACCGCTCAATGTCAACGTCAATGGTCCATGGTCAAATGCTTACTGCGTCTGCATGAATGGGATTCTTGGTATCGCGGTTCGTAAAATTCATTATCTATAACCAACTTCAGTAGATCAGCGACACAACATGTTTCCAAATAAATACCTTGTTGGAGTAAATAGGTACTTACTTAACCCTTTAAATGCGAGTGTATTTTTTCAAATACATTCTAACTCAAGCGACAACCCACATTAACTTTTTATTTAATTACATGTGTTGAATTAGGACTTGCCCAAAGCCACAAAAAATACGCACAGATTAAATTTAGTTGACAAGTACGTACGTAAGGTAATGTTATGTGAATTCATCATCGTCATATTTCGGTCGGGACCCTAAACCATCCCTCCAATTAAATCGAGACATTCATGCGGATAAAATTGAAACTAACAGAGCAATGTATACAATCGAATATTGTGTTTAGTATATTGAAAACCACAGCCACATTTTAATGAAAGTGGTAGGTTATGTTTATCTGTTCATGTCAATTAATAAATTGATATCTGCTCGGGACAGTGAGTGAATTATAAATATTCATATTCTAGAACCTTCAGTTTTAAAATTATTTAAAAGCTTTTACTTAACGTACAATTTGCAATGTGACGCAGCTGCGTGGCGCAATGGTTAAGATGCCGGTGCGCTGCGTGGAGGATCCTGGGTTCGATTTCCAGTGAAGCAGAAATTTGAAGCCCAGGCTACTGCCCGCTTTGTATCAGACCGTGGGGCTCTGGCTACAGCCCGCCCGTTGTCTATAATAATGTAGTAATAACAATTAGTAATATTTGTCACCCATAAAATAGTAGATAGTAAAAATTTTAAGTGTAAAAATTTTAACATCAAATCTTTTTTAACGTACGCATACCGTACCCATTTGCGTGTATCCGTACGTATACGTATACCCATTTGAATGTAGGGCAACTAGACGGTCAAACAGAATCCTAAAAACCTTTAGGTATTGTTCACGGTAGGTACTACATAAAACCTACACAAAACTCTGTAGAAGAAGACAGCAGGACACCGTTGGATTCAAAGGGCCCAGAACCGGGCGGAGTGGCGTCGATCAGGGGATTTCATGTCCAGCAATGGATTACGAAGGGCTGAAATGATGATGGACTCTGTATGTTACTAGACTGTTGGTTTTCTTCCATTTAGCATATTTAAGTAATGATTTCAGACAGAATAGTTCTTATCCGTCAAGCGTGGTTGCTATTTCGTAATCAGAAGTTAGTCGTAATATGTGCACAGTGGCTGTACGTTGCAGGATTGCAGCTTGCGACTTAATTGCACTAGTTGCGAACTTGCGTCTGCTAATACTCTTTCGCAAACACTCACTAGTATACTTCCGTAATACTTCCCATTACGGTAGGGTGAAGTTCTTCTCATCTCAACGTGCTGATTTACGACGGGTTAACAGGCTGGCGATACTGTCCCGGGAGAGGTGCTTTACCACGTAAAAGGTTATTAAGAACACCTTTAATAAAACCTCTAAAAGTCACTTTCATTCCTTCATAACCTTTCCAAGTAAATCAGATTTAGATTGCTTTCGCCGAGAATATTTTTTTGTGTTCATCGAATGGCTTTTAATTTGATTACATTTTTTTGTATTCATTATTTGTGAGACGAAATGAAAAGTTTCTGACAGGCAATGTCTGCGTTTCAAAAGAAAACTAATCGAGTAGCTGACAATAGGCTCGCTTAAGGTGAAAATGTTTTGACGAAATTGTGAGACCCTTAAGAAACACCGCTTGTTGAATGAAGTGAATTCTAAGACGTTCAATCTGTAGGTTGGATTTACATTTTTGTTGTTAAAAGATGTTACAAGAATCATGTCACTTTCAAGACGATTCTGAAAATGTTTACATTTTTACGCCGAATTTTATTTCTTTCATTGAACTTCATAAAAAAAACCTTACAAATAATTTCAAGAAAATGTTGTGAACTCAGTAGGCTCGTGCCTTTTGAGACGGTTTATGAATAACCCTCACTGATAAACAAATCTAAGCTACCCGAACAACAAAAGAAGGCCTAAAAATTTCCATAAGTTTCGAAAATTATTATGATTTTCGTCTCGTTCTAAAAATTCGAAATTTTCAAACAAAAAATGAGTCTGGCACTAGCAGCCTAAAAGATCTACAATAAAACATTTTGCGCTTGACGGGATGTTTGGTTAGCGTCCCAAATTCGTCCCGTCCGGCAATTGATGTTCCCTCTCACAAAAAGCCAGGATCTAAGCCTAAATCCAGTTTTTCTATAGCATATTGAAAAAAATTCGGGTGTTTAGTATCAAAGTTGGTCAAGCTGGAATCTGTGTCATTTTTCATCTATCCAGACGCGAAAGAAATGGAGGTCCTCGGTCTACTTTTTATACTTATTATTGGATTTTTAAGGTTAATACATTTTAGGAGACTTAGTCTTTTGCTTGGGTCTCTTCATAGATACTACGAGTATTAGTGATTATTTATCGCGGTGAATACCTACTGTAGAAGTGTAGATAGTCTTAGTTATTGCTGATTGATCTCTACTTATTGCTGCCTCTATCTATCTCTGCGACTGTGCTCATAAAATTTTGTCTTTATAATCTTTGTGAAATAAAATATTATGGTTTGCCCATCTTTATAATATTCGTTGGTAATTTATATGTGTAGTAAAGTCAACTCCATACAAAGTCACATGAAACATAAAATAGGTTGCAGTAAAGTTACGGTTTAACCGTGGAACTGATCTTAAGGTTATGTAAGGATATAACTAGTTCTATCTTTCTGTTTCAGCTTCTCGAAGTGTCTATAAAATATCAATAAAATATGATTTGAAAGAAATTCTGACTATAAGCCACAGGGTAAGCCTTAGAAAATGTCATTTGTTATGTAGGTATTCTTGTTCTGAAATTAATAAATAGATGTAAAGATAATGTCACAAAGTAAAACCTCAATCTCCGACCTTTCATACCACGGCTCCCATAGCCAAAGGCAAAGTTTTATAATAACTTTGAAAAAGTCACAAGTCATTAAAATGATAACTTCTCGAGGATCATACCAATGAAACTCTCAAGCAGGGAAAATTTTGATTAGGTGAGGCGCAACAAAAAGTTCTTTCTCAACTTTCCACAGTCCAATTAAAGAGCGTTCTCGACTCGAAATGACAAATTCATTATGCGTTTGATTAGCGAAAGCTTAGAAAATAAATTTCAACCGTTATTCGTCTGAATTCGAGGGTGCTAATTTGATAAATGACTAAAAGTTTCTCTTTGAATGTGGTTGTAGAGTTTCATGAAAACTGCAGTAATATTTCAAACTCTAAAGATTTCTGGATTACCCCAGTTAGCGGTGTTAGTTCGTACCTGCCGTTGGCTGCTAGACTTTAGGTACTGAGCCCGGGTTGTTCCGCATGTAGAAGAGGCCTAAAATATATTCTACCACGCTGCTTCAATGCTATTTGGATCAGCGTGGTAGAGAAGTACCTGCTCTATAGAAATATGCATGTTATTTGCCACAAACTGGATTATATTACGTGTAATATCAAATAATAAATAAAAAAATAAAAAATAAAATAACGCATTGTGAGTCATGCTCATATGGTACATGGACAGTGTCCATTGGACACACATCCAGACCAGAAACAGAAATTTAAACTCATCAATCAATCTCTACTCTGGACTTTCTCTGCAGCGCACCGGCTGATAAAATATTAAATATATTATGATATTTGTACTTTTTGTTATGCTATACTAATACCTTAACTTACGGACAGTAATAATTTTATTGTTTGACGCAAGTTAAATATGACAATACATAATTATATCTTTATTTGCGAGACGTTGATAAATGGGGAGAATCCCTATTATAATTTAAAGACATTATTTCTCTATTAATAAAGGCGCTTATTTGATAAGAGCTTTCAACTTTTGCCAAGATATTAAAGTTATTTAAAACGATTTACATGGAATGAATTATTTCGGTCTGGAATTACGATATGAATGAATTGGATTTTCAAATCCTGGTTCATGTAGGGTTTTATTCAAAATCTGAAGGAATTACCATTCCCTGTCTCATATTAAAATTGTTGTAAATGTTTTTAGGGATGTTGAATAATAAAGGTCTGAAATTTTAATGAAGCGCTCAAGAAATTTTCTATTAATAACAGTCTAACATATCGAAGTACTAGGCTCTCCTTGTCAGGATAAAGCCCCATTTTCATTAGGGGATATCTGTCCCCCGAATTTTGTCTACGCGCCCTCATTATTATTCTATGTTATTAACATATAATATGCACCCTCGTTTCCTTATTTACAGAAAGCATACAAATTACAAAGGGCAGTGAGCATTAAAAAACCAGAACGCAATCATAGTAGCGGGCGTCTCTAATATTTTATTACTCTGTAATCATTGTATTGGCCGATCGACCTTTATTCGATTTATCTGAAAATGGACCTTGTCATAGTATACTAGAGTTCATATTTGGTTGTTCGTTGTTCCACGTATCAGGAATCGTGTTTACACGGAAATTGCTGTTTTCGCGATGCTATAATGAGCATGCGTCCGGTCAGGACTGCCCCGACCTCCCCTATACGAATATGTAGCGCCTGTTGATCGTTGTGTTTTTATATATTTTACTCAACGTGAGAGAATATTAAACGACTGAGTTAGTTACTAGTATTGTACTACCATTGTTGGTAAAATTAGTTATTCCAAAATAAAATTACAACCAATTTTAAAGCCGTATTTCTGTTAATCTTCCTAACACAGGACGGTGCCTCTCAAAACAGACTAGATGGAATAATACCAACGAGGAAACGTCTTCTAGGTCCGTAGCTGTTTACACATCGGAAGATGTAGGGGAGACGAATCTCAGGTGGCCTTGTGTGCTATTTGAAGGTAGAATAATAATACACTAAGATGAGTAGGGCTTATTCTTCACGAAGCTTTCATTTTATCTAAAGGTAAATAAAAATATTACCAGTGGATACTTCACAAATATTTTTCTGAAATATTATGATCAATTGCAGCGTTCCGATGTTGCTTCCGGCTTCCACAATCCATTCAAAGCGTCTTGGATGCAATCGGGCAGAATATTCTTCGATAAGTCGAGAAATGCAATGTGAATTTTTGAAATAAAATATCAACCTACAAACACTTTTCTAGTCATAAATCTTGGAAAGACTATATTAAAAAGTCATTGTGCAAAATATCCTTCGATAAATCTATGTTTTACGTGAACGGTGATATAATTCTAGGATTTTAAGAACCGATAATGTTGCATAGATTTAGTAAAGCAGATTCTAGGCTACCTGAATGCTTTTTTGATTGGTGGGTTGGCTCTCTTACGATCTACACAAGCCCGAAGGCTATACAATATACAAGCCTCTAATCCGTAAAAGGACGGAGGTCCTAAATGTTTTAAAGAAAAAAACCTACTGTTTAAATTTAGAAGCATATCCCCAGTGGGTAGACTTTGTTACAAGTAAGTGTACGAGTATGTATCCATTTACCCATGTCACGTCAATTTATGTAGGTTCGCAACCCGTATATTTGTCACAGACACAAAATTCTGAAACAAGGTCCTATTTTTTGCTTTTTTTAATTTTATTTTTTATTTCAGAAGTTGCAAACAAATGTCGGCTACTTAATTTAAAATACCTTCTGCAGTGAATTCGTATTTTGATTTCTCAACATCCTGTTTCCCAAAAGATTAGTTACCAAGTAGGTATTATTTTAAAAAAGGTACATTTAACATTCAGGTAAGAGAAAAAATAAAGAAAGAAAGAACAAAAAGTTTTTATTCACAACAATGCACATACAAAAATTGAAATAAACTACGTAAGTACTTAAAAGAAATCGTACTTAAATAAAAAAGCTCGACATCTGAGTTTGGTATGTATACGTTGCGAAAGGGGTTCTACTCAGCATAATTCTGGAAGTTAGAAGACAAACCTTCATTATGCTTCATTAAGCCTAGAGTAACTGATAATAGGTAGTTAAGTATCTATTAATTACTAGTAAAATCCTTCATGACCTGCCCAGTACACATTAAAACAGATTCATTAAAGAGCACATCACGCAATTTTCTTTTATATTTACCTCACGAGCTACAGTACTATTGTCCTGTACTCCATGATTAAAACTCGCATTGTGGCTTATACTAATCACGGAGGGGACTCAAACACAACAATGCTTTGTTACAGCACTGTTTTATTTTACACGGAAACGGGTTTTGCAAGACGTGTGGTAACTCTAATTTTCTGCAAACCTGTTGTTATGGTGACTTCCGCTACTCATCGAAAGATGGCGCTACTGGTATCCTGAATCACGCTATCGAAGTTTCCTACATCACTGATAGACAAAACTCCGCGATGTAGTCAGAGCACGTCCGCTCCGTATAGATAATTTACATTTTATGGTGATTTTCAAAAATTTGTTTTCAGATGCTTTGATGTTCTAAAAAGCTGTTCTATTTTGCATTGACTGTCTGAAGTGTTTGAACAGCTGCTCGTGCATATGTAAGTGTATGCTTTACTCAGTGTGTGTGTGTGTGAATTGATGTATTTCATTGGTTTTTTAAATAATTTTAAACTAACATTGTGGCTTATAGTATCTTATCATGGTGGGGATTTAAACACAAGTTCAGTCACAGCATCGTTTTATTTTAGACGGAAAAAGGTTTTGAAAGACTTGCGGTTAAGGCTCCCGTCTCGATGCGCAAAACTGCTTTCCAGTCCCTTAGAAGTGGTGCTCCCCCCGCGCTGCACGTGATGTAAGACTACATTGAAGTTTACTCTACTTCATTAAATGTATAGCGAACTATTTAATTTATTTTTTCTGTTATAAAAATATTTAACTCTTTGTTCATTTTATTGAAGATTATATAATAAAAGTAAGAAAAAAATAAAAGTATTCAAAGAAGTCGAAAAAATATTTATTTCACATAAGTTTTTTGGCATATCAATATAAAATTAACTTTTTATACAATTTTTTGTTTTTTATTTTTTATTGCTTCTATTATGTAATGGGGATCCTTTATCGGCATAGCCCGTTCAAGGCGCGAATCAATCAACTCTGGTAACAGACAATTATAATAAAATTGTGTCAATTGTGTTTTATGAAACCAGTCATAAACATTTTGGCTTGTTCTACTATACAATTGTTTTGAAATAGCAGGTATATTAGTGTTTGCAGCCAATTCGTTTAAATTTTCGAGGCCACAACCGATACTGATTGAGCCTGCGACTATACCGTGATTAATATTGTAATTGGCATCGGGATCATCGGTACTTATATTAAATTCTGCATAACATAGTTGGCATTTCATATGCAGTGTTGAAATAAACCCTTTTCTGGTTTCACCAGTGCATTTTAAATGTGAAAACCTTCATCCAAATGATTTATCATTGTGATCAGCAACCGATTGCAGAGAAAGTAAGAGGTATCCAATAGATACAATTCTACGTCCCTCTAAATCAAAATCCTTTTCTTTGCTGTGAATATCTTCACGTTCCGTTTTGAACTCGTAGCACTCATCCTTTTCACGTAATCGCTGGCGCTGAAATGAAGAATGCAAAGAGTTACATTTTTACAAGTTAAACTGTATACGCACTTATTTATTTCATTTTGATTAACTTTGTTTTTACCTTTTTAAAAGGTAATCCACTACTAGTTGTTTTTCTTTTTCGACATTTTTTACTGACCTGAAAATTAATAATATTATTAGTTTTTAACATGATAATACTGAAAATACTTGTTTATGCACATAAATATTACATTGCAATTTAAAAACAAAATACGAAATTTAGGATGTAATGACAATGAAGGGACCACGTAAACTTCGTCGTTATAGCAACAGTACAAAATATAAAAGCAATAAATTTGCCTCAATAAAAATCCCGGCATGTTGTTTGAAATGAACTATAACAATAAAAAACTCTTACCTACCTACAAATAGGTAGTATCTACATAGCTAATACATAAATGGTTATGATTACTGAACACCTGTGTAGATGTAAGAAAACAAAAGATAAGAAATTTCTTTGTGTCTGGTTTCACTTCATATTTAAATTGTTCAATGAGATCTCTTTTCTTTTTTCTAGGAATAATACATTCAAATGACTCATTAAAAATAACCGCTACACTCGAACTTAAAAAATCTCAAAAATATGCAAAGTTAAATTAAGAAATTGTGAAACCAAATTACACAAATTACAATTTCTGAAAGGAATATTTATGCATTAATAGTGTTAATCAGCTAATTGCAAAAATGTCTGCATACGTACCATGTTTTCATTTTCATTTTTTGTCTTATCAGTTGCCAGTAAAATACTTGTAGAACACTGTGGCTCGTCCTTTTGATCACTGAAATATAAAGTATGTAAGTAGTTAATATTGCAATGTCCATGTAACGGTTTATTTTAATTAGCAAATATAATAAAAGAAAATTTTACCATGACACAATATTGCTTATATCTTACATCGGTTGTTGATCACAAGAATTAGTGGTGCTGATATTCCTGAAAAGAATAAATATTGTATTGAGGCCAAAAACCTTTAAAACAAAATTTTACTCTATATTTACATACATAAATTATTACATACATCACATTATTTTTAAACTTACCTGCTACGTCTGTTCTTTTTCATAATTTCGACTCTTGCCTTATTTTTTTTTCAACAAACGAGGATATTTCTTCTTTTTTCTATCCATCTTAAATCACAAATTTTAAAAAACCACTTATAAAAAGTCAAATTTAATTACACAATACACTAAAACTACGCTACTATTAATACGCATTAAAAAGTAAAACTAATTTGTACAAGTAACCACTAATATTTACAAAAATATATTTAAGTAGAGCAATATTCACAGTGTGCCATAAGTCCATAAGAGCAACGTGAGGAAAAGAGATCACCGTGCGAGCGAGAGGTCAAAGTAACGTGGAGCTACACTGCGCACGTCTGAACGCCAAGAAATCCCGGCGAAACTGAAGCAATTTTTACGTGCTTCTTGTATATAAGTTGCTATAATTGATATGTATGTTAATATTAATTGTTTTATTTATTTTTTTATTATTTATTTACAGAAAAATAGTTGATCTTTATGTAGTTCTCAGTAGAAAGCTGGTGTTGCTTTATTTCTAATTGAAAATAAATATTATTTACAGTGGTTAAATTTATGAAATGGCAACTTTTGAAGCCCTTAGAATAAGAAAATAAAAGCATTTCTAAAAAAAATGGCTTGTAAAGATTATTGTCGATAATAAAATATTAAATGTTTACTCAATATTTTTTTTGATTTCGTTATACTTTTTACGTAGCAGATGCTTCAAAAGGACCCTTTACGCGTGTGACCTAATGAGAGGCATGTTTAACGCCTAAATAAGCTATTATTTAAAGCACCAAAATCAAATTAAAAAATAGTTTCATAAACGACTAATTCTACACTTTAAACTAATGTAAATTACTATTTACTTATTTCTTTTTTAATAATGTAAATAAGACATTTGTTTGCCGTAAACTTCGCAAGAATACAAGTTTTAACGAGACTGGGGCCTTAATCTACGTTCCCGGATGAAAGCGAAATGACAGACCTTTGTGATTAAAAAATAAATAAAAAGTGTACGAGATGCGACGAGCTTCCCTAAAGTTTTAATATCACCTTCACGAAGATGTTTTCTGTATTACTTTAAAATAAAATGCAGTTTTAGTTTTCATCAAGTCGGGCCCCAGACTTCTTTCAGCATTTTTCGCTATTCCTCATAGTTTCGGGTTTCCCCATCCACGCACACTTGAAAAATTCAACCTGTATAACGTTATAAATTATTGTTTAATTGAAATAAATGCTTTACTGTATTTCAGAAATTAAAATGCACATATTGTGCTTGTCATTCGATTCTTAATTTGCATTCGATTTCGCTTCACGGGGCATTCGAAAAAGTTCGAGATTTTTTTTGTGAAATACTGTCACCTACACGGTGTTCCCGAGAGATTATTGAAAAATTAAATTTTGCCTCGATTTCTAGTTTCAAGATATTGTTTAATTAGTTAATTTATCAGAAATCGTGTTCTTTATAAACTTGGTTACTTTGCCTAAAATTTGCTAAAAATTTCGTAGAGATAATAAGATTTAAACTCTGAATTGAAGTAAATGCCTGCGGGATAGGAGGTATACTTTGTGACGTAATATTTACCTAAATGTTTTTTATATTAGTTGAGTAGCAAATCGGCATGCAAGCCACCTGATGTAAGTAAGTGGTCACTGCAGTTCATTGACACCCACATCTAACCTCAAATAGAGAAAAAATCCTATCGAAGGTTGTATGCGGGTGCTTTGCCACTCGTGAGGATTTAGATCTTATCAGTTGTAATAAGCTTGGATGATCCCAAACTGGAATGGACCTCTGCACGTCACAATCTAAAATAAGATCTCGCTTCTAATTTTGGAAACCATGTTATCCCAGTCACCTGCAGATATTGGAATGCATAACTAAAATATTAGCAATGAAACCACTATTCTATTCATTTGCAAAACTTTTTATTCGGGAAGTTTCATCATGTCGTCATTATATCACTTTTACTATTAAGAACTAGTTACTTAAAAATAAAGTAAACATTGTTGAGATTGGAAGTAAAATAGTTTAAAAGTAAAACTTACTCTTCAATTTAGGGATCAAAGGACGTAAAAGTTCGGCTTGCAAAGATTTTATAAAAAAACTCTATTCCTGTTTATTTTAATCCTAAGTATGGGCGTGAAGGGAGCGTCATATGTACATAATATAATAGAATATGATGTAATCATACATCCGCTTTCCCGCGAAGGCTTGAACAGTCTTTTTTTAATTTAAGATTTTTACGTGCTTCATTCATTCAACTTTTGGTGTGTAGGTTTCAATAAAGATGCAATCTTTCCAAAATTGAGGTGAAAGCACACTATCTGGTCCGTCGAAGCGAGGATCTGAATTGGGTTCGTGATCCCGCATTGAACGTGACGTCAGGAAGCTGCTCGACATGTGGGTAGTTTGCATGTACGGCCCTTTAATATGATGTGCTTGGTTGTTGATTTTATCAAGTTTATGTTTTACAACCGCCGCGTGAAAATTATGCAAAAAGATAAAACAGGTAACGTACATAGATGTTAGTAGCTCTTAAGCCCGATTTAGACTACGATATTTTAAATGGTATATAGGTACTCAGTTGAAACAAATAGTGTTTATGCGTGAACACATTTAGTGCCACACATAAACACTAGGTTTAAACACCTGAAAACGAGTGTGCCACTCGCGTGCAGACATAAACACTAGGTGTTTAACTGAGTGTAAGGTAGAGACAAAGAAATTACAGGAACCGTATGGAATAAAACTGAATACCTATCACCTACTGAACGTATGGAGAGGAATGAGTTCTAGAATTATAGTACTTTTCAAGCCATACCAAAAGACCAACATAACGTTAAAAGCGTCAAGACCACGGCAGGTAAAAACTGTTAAACTGTAAGCAAGATGTGTTTCAAGAGTAACTTTTTAATAGCGCCCCATCCCATTTAACCGAAGTATCGGCTCCCAAGATACGTGCGGCATAAAATTAATTTCGCCCGCAAATTTTTGCGATCGTCAAACCGCGTTTTTCTTCCAACTTTTACGAGTGAGGGCGTAAACTCCAAATTGTATTTCTGTTAGACGCAAACTTTACGAATGGCCTATAAATTTGTAATGCTTTATGGGCTTTAAAATCTAAATGTTCCGAGTTATGATTTGAAATTGCAGTCGTTACTTTATGACTCGAAACGACCTGCCAAAGTGAAAATGGAAATAATGCATCAAGCCACTTTGTTGCACGCCAAGAAACAATTACAAAGGGCGGTTCGTGTACAAACCGTGGAATGGTCGATAAAATCGTAATGGTGGTAAGTGTAGGGCAAATATCAATGTTTGTTCAGGCTTATTTGTGAAAGGATTTCTTGGTAGCGGTGAAATTGTTAGAATCAGGTCGTTTCTTTATACAAGTACTTGCAATCTTGAACGTGGTTTGCGTAGATAAAATGTTGAAACTTATTTATAAGACAACAAGATGCCTATAATTAAACTGCACAAGCAAAGTGTGGTCTGCCATATCAAATAAGATATCGCATTATTATGAGATACATGCTCCGATATTTGTGTAAAAGTTAGCGCTAAAAACTTTGATAGTTATCGCTGTGCTAGTACAAGTACCTACACGGACAATTCGTAAAAGCTTACCTAATAGTTTGAACTCCACCGGTATCTTCCAACAAGAATTCGAGGTTTAAAAGAATGCATTATGGCGATTAACAGAGCATTCCTTTATGGAAGTAATTCTTAAAAACATTTGCCACTCACCTTATAAGAGATTATGTTTGTCGGAAAAGATCTGTCACCTGGGGACGATGCCAACTTCGGGCCAATTGTTATACACTGAGATTTAATAGCGCTAATTTATAATAAATAGCGATTTAATTGAGGATCTGATTGATCAATCTTGGTAGGAGCCCTGTGACGATTTCTTTAGTTAACAATATTCGCTGATGCTGACTATGCATCACGACAAACGTCACGCGTGGTCAGCATTTTCATTTATGGCTCGCGCTCACGTTACTATAGGTGTCGCCGCTACACATATTTTTATATTGCTGCTTCAATATGTCCTAATTATGGGATACGACCAAGTATTATTATTTTCATTGACAGCCAGTTTTGTCGCAAAATAATGTGCAAAGCCACGACCTCTCGAACCAAATTTACATTTTAGACCGTTTAGGCTAAGCAGTCTAGTTCCATAACATTGGTGGAGATTAGATCTGAATTGAATATTGAATCTAGTTAAGCGTTAGCTGACGATACGGTCCGTCGAGTATTTTCTCTTGTCTTTAGTATTAAATCTAGATATCTAAACGGATGTCTGAATACCTTAATGCGTGTTATGAGTTTGAAATTGTTTAAAATTCATAATATAACTAGCTGTCCCGACACAGTCCGTTCTGGCAAATATAGAAATTTCTACTATTTTACTAGCATTCTTTTCAGATTTTCTCACCCTGTAAGCCTTACTTGGACTTATACGAACATTCAAAACTAAAATAAGCCAAATCGATCCAGCCCTTCTCGAGTTTTAGTGAGACCAACGAACAGCGAATCATTTTTATTATATAGGAGGTTGAATAGTCGTGTAGAATAGCTACAACCTTTCATAAAATTTAAAAAGCTAAGATTGTGTTAAAAAAAATTAATTTAAGTTACCTTAATTTGGAACCCAAGATAATTATAAATTAGGCTATAACTAAATTAAGAAATCTTTATGAAATTTACAATTAAAGCCTTCAAAGGTCGCATTCATATACAAACATTCTTAATGAGCACCTAACTAAGAAAGTTAAGATCAATTAGCAGGAAGCGTTCGAACAGTACGCTTGTTTATGAATGAAGTATTTTGTAAGAATTCCAATTAGGCTTCCAACACCGCGGAAAATATTCGACGAATTCTTCGAAAGTGGCTGTGATAACTATGTCTTAAGGAAAATTAATAGTCTCCTTTGATTTCGTGACACACCATATTTTGACAAGAAAAATAAAACCTTATACACATTAACAGATCAACGTTGAAACTACATTGCATTACTTGTAAAAGTGTTTATCTGTAGGTACCTATATTGTAGTCCCGCAATTCTACGAGATGATTCAGCAGCTTTAGTCTTATTCCTCAGGCATTGCATTGTTCACATCTGACGTTGAATGTGAAAATATATCACTTATTTTCTGTTTCCCAATCAACTGATCTTCAGTGACCCAACAGGGTCGGGTCTCCTCTCACAATGAGAAGGATGATGAGGCTTTAGTCCACCATACTGGCCTAATGCAACCTGCATTGTGGACTGGAGTTCACATGCCTTTGACAACATTGTGGAACTCTCAGGCATGCAGGTTTCCTTACAATATTTAATTTCACCGTTACCGCAAGTGATAATTAATTTTATAAAGCACACATCGTTTTTAGTAGACATTGGTGCGTGCCAATGGGATTAGATACCAAACCCCTTAATCAAGAGGATTCTGAGCCACTTTGCTATCACCGCTTTTCCCGATCAACTACAAAATACTTAAATCTATTGCCTCTGAAGTTGGCTGTTCAAACACTCAAGCTGCTACGAACAAATCCAACTCAAGGATGGCATTGCAAGTCAATTTTATTTGAGAAAGGTTTGGGGCTCTTTAAAGTTAAATGGCTCCTTTCAGTCGCGATTAAACTAAATAAGGCAGCGACTGCGGGGCTCATTAATCTGAGCGGCCTCATCGAAGTTATAATAGGCTGTTAAGAGAAACAGGGTCCTTCACTGCGTTTTTGTTCTTTTAGCTCTTAATGATTTTGTTGTTTTTAAGTCATGTTTGGTATAAAGGAATTTCTGTGTTGCAGTTAAAATTGAGGCACGTAATTTTTTGTATTGTTTGTCATGCAGTGTTTTGAAACGTCACCTTATTCTAAGAGAAATGACAACTTTTTGGTTTACTACTTTGTTTGATAAGAGATGTCTGCAATACAATTATATACGGTTATATCGACGACCCGAGTGGCTCAGTGACGACCCGAGTGGCTCAGTTGGTAAAAACGCCAGTGCGCTACGCGGAGGGTCCTGGGTTCGATTCCCAGCAGAGCAGAGATTTGAATGATGCGTTTAAATTTCTGTTTCTGGTCTGGGTGTGTGTGTTGTTGTCTTGTGTGTGTCCATGGCGCCCACGACACAGGGAATCCTAGTGTGGGGCTATGAGTGTGAAGCGTTATTTATTTATTTAATTATACGGACAGTCATGATACAGCCTATCTACAACGAGATGTGTGATTGAAATACAAATACAACAAATAGTGCGGGGTACCCCCCCCCCCTCCTTACCGCCAGCTACTTAGCGTAAGCAGGTTGTTCGTCAAGTCTTGTGGGGGATATAATATTTATTTGAGCTGTATATCTTAGGCTGCGGGCGTCAATGGTTGCAGCAACCTTAACATCAGATTAAATGACGTTTGCATGCCCTATTGCTACTCAATCACTACATAAAAACTTTTATTGTTGCAGAACGCCTGAACGTTCTTTACGAGCGCAACTGGACCCGTCTGGTGCATGAACAACTCAGGAAGTTCGAGTCCTCCATCGTGGCTGCAGCGCGGCAGTCGGAGACGCCTCCCGATATAGCCATGGACACCAAGTGGACCTTCTCGGGCGCTGTCATATACTGCATCACTTTGATCACCACTATAGGTAAGTGTCAGTAACCCTTTGATGACCCACTACAGGGTCGGGTCTCCTCTCACAATGAGAGGGATAGTGCACCACGCTGACCTACTGCGGGTTGGTAGACTTCACATGCCTTTGAGAACTGTTAACTCTCAGGCATGCAGGTCCAACAGAAACAGCACAGTCTTATTGGATCGACGACTATCATAGGTACTTCGTTTAGACATAGTTGTTTCGTTCGTTTAGACACATAGCGGTGATAGCCCAGTGGCTTAGAATTCGACCTCGAATCGAGGGGTCCGGGTTCGAATCCCAGTAGCACGCACCAATGACTTTGTAAAAAAGTTATGTGCGCTTTATAAAATTAAATATCACCTGCTGTTACGGTGAAGGAAAACATCGTGAGGAAACCTGCATGCCTGAGAGTTCACAAAAAAAAATGTTTTCAAAAGGAATGTGAAGTCCACCAACCCGCACTAGGCCAGCGTGGTGGACTAAGGCCTACATCCCTTTCATTACGAGAAGGAGACCCGACCCTGTAGTGGGTCATTAATGGGTAATGCGGTATAGACATAGTGTAAAGTGTCGGCCCAACAATCAGACAATATAGGGTGCAAAATAGTACGAATAGTTTTGTTCTTACATCTCTACTCTGATACAATTTTCGTCGCAGACAAAACTAAGGTTATTTTTACGAGAAAAGAGGAGGAAAATTTATTTCTCCAGCCCAAATATACGAATGAGGAAAGTCGGATAAGGCCAATACGATGAAGCACTTAACTCCACTAATCTCTACCGGGATTGAAAGGGTCTTACCCGACGAATGAAAGATTCGATACTTTCTTAGTTAAATGCCAATATGTAGTATAGGATGAACAAGCCGCTTAGTTAATCTATATACTTAATGTTTGTCATTCGAATTTAATACTAAAATTGAACTAGCATTTCTTGTGTGTGTTCTTCGGAAAGAAAAAAGAAAACTACCAATAAAGGCCAAATAGAGAACCCGTAAATTGCGAATCATACTCCCAAACGGTCTATTTATTTCTATAAATACACTTCTAACTCCAGGATATGGGAATGTCTCGCCTCGGACAGCCGCTGCAAGAGCAGCTACGGTTGCCTACGCAGCAGCCGGAGTGCCTTTGACCCTCGCTTGCTTAGCTGGCTTGGGGGCCTCCCTAGCCCGTTTAGCCAGGCTAGGATGGCTAAAGGCCACCAGGAATAAAGTGCCAAATACTTGGAGGAAGGATGGTGAGGTAAGACAGGTTTATTTTGTTACAAAACAACTGCAACTTGCGCGGAGAGATTCTGTTGCCCTCTTAAACTATTAAAGCGAGTTGTCTGTGAGAGAATTGGAAAAGTGAAATCACCTTAAACATTTATAATTATTTCAATCCTCAAAAGTAGCAACGCTTCTTGTTACTTCTTATGCGACAGTATTGCCTTGTTTTAATTGATTGCTTCTAGTTTGGACGTGAAGATCCATTGGTAGAAGTATCCACTGCCGATCCTGCATGTTTGATACAAAACACTACTTTCTTTATCGTAATCCGTGTATGTTTTGTCAATTTTATACTGCTTTAAAAGTTTAAAAATATAAGTACTTAATACATTAGGTAATCAATCTCGTCCCTAATTCTCTTTTCTTTTTTATTCAATCTGTCCCTATATTCATTCATATAACTCCCCACAGCTAGAGAACCACTTCCAACTACACGAGCAGCAACGCCTTCTACCACAACCAGCGGAGCACAACCAGTACACGTCATTTCCGCCCAGAAACCACAGGTCTACCGTCAGAGCAAAGGCGGGAGACAGGGGACAATACTCCCAAGTATTTGAACGGATCCCGGCTAGCCCGAGGTCAGCAACCCTTGGACGGATGAAGCGCAGTGCCTTGGCTGATGGTAAGTTTGATTAGTTAATTCCCACCAAGAAATATCTGAGTAAAAGTCCACAATGACCCAGCAAAATTCCAGCCAGCAGTCCTTCAGTAGTTCAGCAGAGTTCAGCAGTCCTGGTCAGATGGATACCCTGTTGTAGCTCGTATCAATAGGTAACTTATCATCTAGGAATCCATCTGTCTGTTTTCTTGGTCTTCTTATAAAGCTTCCGCCACCCCTCAGGCCGTATCCCTTTTGACCCTAGGGTAAATACGGCTCTGGGTAGTTAACCTTTCAAGCATTCCTTCACAGTTTCTGATTTCTTGTTTGAATTTTCCACTCAAACAAGCTAGAAATATTTTAAGATTAAAGCTAACATCTTTCACAAGTTTCCGTATTTTATCAAGGGAATCCATTCACGAAGCTAATTCAACGCTTGTGTAAAGATGTTGAGATATTTTCCGGAGCTACCTTGAAAATTTAATGAAGGGCGTCAGTTCTATGCTTTTGAAGACTGTCCGATAGTGTGGGAGTAGTTTCTGTTTATAAGCTAACTTTATGAAAATTTGTTTTCATAACCTTTAGAAACTTTAGAAACTTTTAGAGCCATCCTTCAAGAATAGCCTGGATGAGTGTTGTCCACTACACCCATAACACACACAATCATAATTACTAGTTAAGTTGAATAATCAAAACCGTTCGTCTACAGAGCCACACACGTCATCAGGTCTCCAAACCCAGACACTAGATAGAAAGAGGACGATGAGTAACATGAGGTGCCTCGCCACCGTCCATGGACCAGGACGAGGCAGAGGTCGGGGGACCATCCAAAGACCACGAGGGCCTGTCATAGAGCAGCTGATAGCAGAAGAATGTGGAGAAGTACTTAACAGGAACCAAGAAGAACTCGATGACTCTGAGGATCCTGATGAAGCGTGAGTGTTGGAGTTATATTCTAGTAGCTTCATTAACTTTGGTTTAAGGTGATAGTGATGGAGACCTTGGGCTTACATCAGGTAGAATGGCGTGAATTACGGGAGGCCCGTTTCTAGCAGTAAATTACAAAGGGCTGAAAAGTAGAAGGGCAGAAGCTTCAAATTTCAGAAGATTCAGAATCCATGGAGTAGAAGGCTGGGAGAAAATGTGTCTATTAGATGAGAATTACGTCCAGCAGTGGACTTTAGACGATTAATAGATGAAGCGTTTCTTGAGTCTTTCATGAGTCTCACATATTAATTTTAATAAAGTACATTTTCTTGTTTATAGATATGTTTCTTGTTCAAAGTTCTGCATCAGGAATGCAATAAAGCGCTCATAAAAAATGCAAATTTTGATACCAAATGAGCTTGTCTAGTCTAGTCTAAGAGCAATTCATATTTGATGAATAGAACTGAGATGTAGACGGACGAACTCCTAAGCAGATGCAACCCATTCTTAATGGAATTGTTTAGACCGGTGTCTCACGAGGGTCGTTTAAATTTTAATAAATTGACGGCTGACATCATACATATTATACTGGAATTAAAATTTTGGAATGGCTACAACCCTTTTATGCCCCACTGTTGGGCACAGATCTCTCCCTACATGGGGGAAAATACTCCACCACGCTGCTCCAATGCAGATTGGTGGAGAATTTTGTAATAATTCCTATTTATGATCCTCACTATAAGCTACCTGACTACCACGTCAGGAATACGCCCTCCGAAGCACGGAAGCGCGCATGTAATTTGCCATTATCGGTCACCCATACAGGTGCTGACCGCTGCCGTCGCTTAACTTTTCCAATCGCTTACGATCTACTCAAACCGCGGGGCTAAGCGCGCTTCAGCTATAGAATAATACACGAGAAGTGTCCTTTATGGAAAGATGATCTAACGCACATTTATTTCTTTCAGAGTGTGTCCCCACGACACCCCATCCCGAGTGCCTTTGATCTGGAACGAGGAGCGCAAGTCGAAGAGCTGCGCCGTCCCCAGCAGCGCGTCCACCAGCGTGCAGCACCACAGCCACGCCGTCGAGCACTGCCATGTCCCCGTCGGCATCGTGCTGTTCCTCCTCCTCGCCTACATCTGCATCGGGGCCGCCATCTTCTCCGCCTGGGAGAACTGGAGCTTCCTTGACGCCGCCTACTTCTGCTTCATCGCTCTAGCCACCATAGGCTTCGGCGACTTTGTCCCCACCAGCTTTCTCACCAAACACACAACGGAGAACTCGAAAAGCGAATACATTCAGATGACCGCGTGCTGTGCGTATCTCGTTTTTGGACTGATACTTATAGCTATGGCCTTCAGTCTCCTGCAGGATGAGGTCGTCGCCAGATGTTCGCAACTAGCCAACACTCTCGGGCTGTCGCGACAATGACATTACGAGAAAAGTGATTGCAGTTCGACTGATAATCACTTAAGGATGTTATGATCGTTGTTGTCAAGATTCGAAAGACCTTCGTCTTTCTCTAGGTCCCCTGTAATTCGTATATCGAAATGTATGTCATTAAGACACTGTATAATAAATCCATTATTTTCTCATACTCTAGTAGATAATGTAAAGGAATGTATCATTAGTGTAAAGGTGAAATTGAAACTTTTTACGGATTTGTACTCAAATGCAAGAAGATTGATGTAAATAATGTAAAAAGAAACTATACATAAAAGCAAGGCTGACATTGTAATGAAACAATAAAATTGTGTGAATTGTAATAATATTTTTTTATTTCCTCCATACCTCCAAAGCCCCGTTTGAATTACATTACAATGTAACTAATAAGTAGAAAAAAACAATAATGATCTAATTGCCCGGGTCATGTACGCGGATTACAGTAATCCTACTGAGACCGGGAATTCTATTCATTACTTTGTTTTACGTATGGTCTAGTAACTGGCAATAAAATACTTGTAGGATTGCTTTTTTAAATAAAGAAACTAGCAAATACCTACACGTTCCAAGAAATTAAATGGTATACCACAACCAATGGACTACTAAAGAAAAGAAAAGAAAAGAATACTTTTATTGTTGACTGTTACATGCGAAAGATGTTACAAAAATTATAATAATGTTGAACAGTCTACCCTATGCGGGCATACAATAATTATGTCTTAAATACCAAAAAAACTTAATTTTACATTTTATGATTTTATTGCTAAATTATTAATTTTGTTCAGCAGTCCAAATTATTTTAAGATTTTACCTATTCGAACTCATCGGCTATGCAATGTGCCACCCATTACTGGGCATAGAGAGAAAAAGGCGGAGGAAAAAACTCGCCACAGTTAGTAATAGGGATCATATAACTGTCTAAATATGTAAGTGCGTTTCCATCTGAAACACATGACATTGAACATTCCACTTACACGTTACACGCTCAATTCATTGCATTGGTGGAGAATCGGGCTTGTGGGCAACCTGTGTCACTCCGACAAGGTTTAACGACTGCTATCGTATTCAAAACAACCGGGACAGGCGGCTTAACGTCGTTATACGGCAAAATCATTTAGCTGTATAATAATATACTGCAGTGAGATAACTTGCGTTGACATTCTAAATGTTCCCGCAAACACCAGACTCGGTAAAAACAAAATTAATGGTTCTTCCGTAATGTAGGAGGTGAGCGCGAAACGGTATTTTCGTGACATTATAAAAATAAATAGGACTCTGTCGGAAGCAGGATTGACACCTCGTTATTAGAAACGCATATATCTAGAGAAACGCAATAATATAAGAAAATAGTGCTATTGCAAAAAGTCTTCTATGCCTATACAGACTTAAATTTAACTTTTATAAAGGATTGGATTCCCCTATAATAGGTTTCGTTAACGAAAGAGTTAAGGTTGCTAAATAAATATCATTTAGCCAGGAAATTATGCCTGTCACCCATTTTTACGCACATCTCTTCAGAAGAAAATATACAGCGACCTAAACAAACGTAAAAGAGACTAAAAACACAGGGCCTGCATTCATTAATCTTGGGGCAGCACTGCAGGAATACCCGACAGTAAGTTTTACCTCTAAAGTGGTGATAGCATAGTAGCTAAGAATCCGGCCTTCTGCTCGAGGGGTCCGGACTCGAATGCCAGTGGCACATATCAATGACATTCTTTAAAGCGTTTTGTAAAATTTCAAATCTCTGCTCTGTTGGAAATCAAACCAAGGACCCTCTGTGTTAAATACATCTCCCTAGGTTATACACACAATTTTCCATAGTCCCAAACTTTTACACTACTAATGTCTACTAAAGGTGTGAATATTCTTCAGAGAGCCAGTCGACTCTAATGAGAGGGACGAGCGTTATTAATACTAATGGTGCCGTTTCCCCGACAAATAGGTTCCAAGTTTTAAACTGGACATTGATATGCGAGAGGATTTATTAAGCGTTATAAATGGTTTCTTTACGTACACTCCTTGCAACTGTATGTTCACAAGGGTTGATGTGGAAGGAGTTATGAGGATGAGGGAGGGGAGAAGGAAGTATCAAGCTTTAAGTAATTAAGAGGATGAGGATATATTCATGAGGAACGCATTTGAGTAAGGGAAAAAGAGTAAAAACTGTATTAGTAAACAAATAGGCTGGCTAGGGAATCCTAGTGATTCCCTTTGATGTGTGAACCATGGACACACAAAATTCCTCATTAATTCCTCTTCATTTAAGAGGAAGCGGAAGAGGATGAGGAATTTTTCAACTTTCCCTAAGAGGATGTGAAAGTACCAAAAAGTGCGTAACTTCCTCATTAAGAGGAATCCTCATCAACACTAGTTCACAGCTAGTCTGCAGCATCGCTTTCAACGTTGTTCAATTGGATGATAGAACCAACACGATATCATTTAAACACAAGGCTGTATGGAGCGGGCCTGGTCTCTGACACCAGACACCAACCTCAAAACATAGTAGGCCTAAAGTATGTAACAAATTTTATTTCGTTCTTTTTTGATGTCCGTTTAATTTTTTTTAATTATTTTTGTCGTTTTGGTTCGGTCGGTATGTGGGCCAATTAGGACAAGCCCTTATTAGTAGGAAAGGGCGACACCCACCGTATAATGGTAGTTAACTCGTGGCATTTGCAAGTAATTGGCAAGAAGTGGCCTATTAATAAATCTCTCATGTTATTAACTCTAGTTTATGAGCTACCGACAAAATTCCGTTATTAGTGATTCCGTGCCGGAAATTGAGCTTCCTCTAAGGCTCTAATATGAATGATAGCGGACAGTGAGGAAATTTGCGCGAAAAAAGCTTTGAGAGCCCAGGCACAAAGGCACGTCAATTTATTTTAAACAGGCAGAACGTTCAGAAACCCGGTGTGTAGGGCGTCAACAATAGAATACACGATATGCCCCGAGGTTAGCTTACAACGACGGGGCAAACAATTGCTTCGTTTGTTCCGTCTGTTCAGATTTTTACACCGCTGTAAGGAAAATTTCATTTTTTATTTAAACTGAAAGAGAAGCAAATAATCCCCATTATCCATGAGAATAAGCAGTTGCGATAGTCCATTGGCTAAGAATTAGGTCTCGGACTCCGAACTCCGGGTTCGAATCTCAGTGGCAGGCACAAATTATTCGTAGTTATTATGAGCTTCTAAAATTAAAAATCACTTATGTACTGCTCATTGTGAGAGGGGACCAGCTTCAGCAGTGTTTCCGCAATGGGCTACAGACATTTTCAAATAAAAACTAGCTGTATACTTAATAACACTTTACAGTTTACAAAATATGTCGTTAACTCACTAGTAACCTACTACAGGGTCGAGTCTCCTCTCACAATGTAAAGAATGTGGGCCCTGGTCCACCACGCTGGCCTAATGCGAGTTGGTTGACATAAGGTGGAATACGTTACATATTTATTGAAACCTACATAATTATTTATGAACTAAACCGTACCTGATAGTAAATTACTCGCAACTTATGAAAGCTTACAGTCCCCATCGGACCAGGATTCCGAGGGCTTACTCGTATAGGAATCGATTTGGAAGTCGGTTGAAGGAATCCATTGTTAACGGTTCCTGAAATATGTACGGTTCAATTGATGTTCAATCCGTGTCCATTCCAGTCCGATATTGAAACCTTTGTTGTATTCGGAACCAAAACGTGAGGAGTTTCTCATTAATCTAGGTATAAGTATAGTTTTAATCAATGAAATTGTTGCTACAATGTGTATTAATAGTCTTTAAATAAATTTTCTTATAATTTAAAATAATTTTATCAGATTGAGAATATAATTCACCTACTAGATACAGGCTCTCCCGTAAGTAGTCGACTAGCGTAAAAATATTTATAGCCCCAGAGGGCCCTGATTCTGTATGACCCGATCTGTATTTCGTGCCGATATCGTGTGAAATCAAACCGTACGTCATTTCATGAACTCGGCACGACAAGGAACCTTAATGTCTATTCTATAAGGCACACAATAGATTGTCACGATATTTGACTTTTAAGCCTTTTTATCACGGGTAAGACACGACATTGCCGCGATACGAGTGTGAATGGTCATACAATTACAGAATCAGGTCCCAGGTCAATCATTCTTACCTCTTGAAGTAATTGTGACGACAAAATCATTTTGACCAAAAATATTCGACCATGCAGTGGTTCACTTTTAATGGCATCATTTTTATTGCATCAGCGAATGTTGTCCACCAACCCGCATTAGGCCAGCGTGATAGACTAAGGCCTACATCCTTTTCGTTGTGAGAGGAGACCCGATCCCGCAGTGAGTCATTAATGGTTTACAGACATACCTATCGAATATTGTAAACAAAAGGTGTTATATAGTCACAAGAACGGCATACGACAATGCATGCATGCAATAGAAGCTACTAGCTAAAGGCTACAGAGGCGTCGTTTCTAATTGTTCACAATAAATTAGTCTGCAACAGATAATTTAGGGGCATTAGAGTTTAGTAGCGTAGGTACCGCCTGAGCCCATTGTTTCCAAATGCCTGCCAAATGCATCCACTATGTAATTAGTGTCCGCGAAACGCTTCGTTGTGTGGATTTTGACGAGAGTTATGAACTAACTTTAGTGGCTATTGTTCTGTTTGGGAATTTATTTCTTTTATAGCAGATTTCATTTTGATATAATTATGTAAATTTCTTCAGCCAGTCTAGCGAACTAAAATGCGTCTATCTGTGGTTTGTTTTGATCGTGTGATTGAACAGATAGGTGACATTTAGCGCTCTCATTATTTGGATGGATGCTAGCACTAATTTTTATTATTAGTAATTAGATTTACATAACTACATACATTTACATTACCTACGAGTATATGCGCTTTCATTGTCGGAGCGCATGTCACATCAGTTTTTATCGATAGACATCACTCGATAAACCTCGTCACATGTCCATCAGGATCTGCTTATGTTGTGGTAAGAAATTAACGACCAAACATCATCGAATGGAGTATTATAAAACAAATTACAGGAGACACCTTTGTTTCACAGCACCTCTTTAATTTCATAATGGCACTGCTACATCGCAAGACTAGAGTGTAACCACTGCAAGTCGTGACAGGAAAAACTAAAGAAACACTAAACAAATGAATGGTCTATTAGCTGTACCTAGTTCGGTAGCAGTACAAAACAGATGTGGACAAAAACTGAACTGAAAGGTGGACAGGTGTTTGGGCATCGATCACTTCTGCCTCGGAACAAGACAAATGGAGCTTCCCTTCAGCTATCAATCTTACGAAGTGGCACCTAAACACTAGTTTGAGGTTATGAAATCTGATGGGGAAAAATTGGAGTTGTTACTAAAATAAAACAGATCTCTGTTTAAGGGCTCAGTAAGTTTTACTAATTATGACTTACTATTAAATTCATTATTGTTACTTATTATGACGAATTAAAAAATAAATGTGTCTTCCGCGCCAAAAGCGTTGAAGGTACTTGAATGAAATTAACTCCACAAATGATAGGAGTACGTACCTAACGTGGATTTAGATGCTTATGAGCACAGACTCTGAACCGAATTCGAAAATCTAACCTACAGTGTAGGCAGTAGAAGTAAGTAGTAATAGCTTTTATGTATCTTTTAAGTTAAAAACTGCTACACTACCTTCAAAATCTAATATGAGAGGTTTTTGAGTTTTAGTCAATATTCCACAGAGAAAAATTATAATAATCTTTCACATTTTTCCAAAGATCTAACAAGGTACGAGTATCAATCATGGTTTACTTTCAGACGGGTTCTTGTCAACTATGAAAAATTTATCGCAAAATTGGTTATGCAGAATTCGAAATTTCGAGAGCGAAATTTCAAATTCCTCACAAATATTTAGTCATCTCCGAATACAAAATGTCAATCGCTGCAAAAATATTTTCTTTCGTATTTCATCGGGTGATTAACGAAGGTTTGGAATGATGAAGCGTATTTAAAAATGCCAATAATCTTCTAAAGATTTTGAACGCAAATAAAATGACAATAATAATAAAATTTTCTTCTTGTTTTATGTTTAGTAATTGAGTAGCAAAAAGGCATGCAGGCCACCAGATGTTGAATGATCACTGCAGCCCATGGACTGCCCCACAGTTCATGTGTTCTGTTAATCATACCTTATCTTTATTGCATCCGCGTAATACGAGAGATGTCACAAAGATAGAAAACACATTTATCCTATAAGACGTTGCAATAACAATTACAAAGTGATATTTCATTTTTAATTTACCTAAAAGAAAAAACCTAACATACGATACAGAACATGAGTAGCTTCAAATCTTCTTCATGGGCAAGCACACTTTGCCGAATGAAACAGAATGGTTCTTGCCTATTATGTAGATAGAACACTTTACCATCATTATTATCTTCTTTAACCCAACAATTTCCCGCCATATAAAAGTGCTTAATTAAATTAGTGGATTATGTATGTATGTATCAGGTATCTATAAATGTGCGCTAGCAGACGTTATTAGCACTGGTATTATTCACGCGTTCCCTCTCATTAGGCTCACAGCTCCTCCGGGAACATTCACACCTGTTTGTGCTGCTTACAGCGAATATCTAGGTCGTTTAAGTGATATAATTATGTTTTAAGCTGCTACTTTGAGATGCTTAATGGTTTGTGAAATACGCTATTGCTCTTTTTATCTTCACAATGGCTAGCTCTTTTAAAGTTTAAAAAATATTCCCTGCTGGCTACTCGTATGTGTCTTTATGTTCAGTCATTGTTGAGCCCCCCCCCCCCCCATTCAGTAAACATTTGTTGCGCAACAGTTGCTTAAAATTAAAATTGCGTAACATCAAAATTTCCGGCAACAATGTTCTAACATAGCGTGATCAACTCCGCAACGCAAATGTTGATAGCAACATGCTGATAGCAACACATGTTTTTGTTTAATGCAATGTTTATAAAAAATGTTTTTATGTTTAATGGTTATGGGGCTTTAGTGTGACAGATTAAGATTCTTTACATAGGTACTTAGTACCAACACTAAACAAATAGAAACTATTTGCCTACAAAAAATCTAAAACGGTTGTTAAAAAAATTCTCTTTTCAATGCTGGAACAAATTACCTCTTTGTTTTTGTTCGTTGAATCGCCAGCCGCAGTGGCACCAAGGAATACAAAAACACAAAAAATAAAATTCAAAAACGATTTCAATACTGCTTTCTGTGCAATAATATTCGCAATAACGTCAATTGGGTTGAAAGAAATATTGCGGCAGCTTTAATTCTGGACGGGGTTGCATTTTAAAGAGTTATTTCTGTTGTGTTTTATATTATAATTCACTGAAAGAATGCACAACATTTTCTTCAAGGCACGAAAAGGAAACGAAGACAATACGAGATGGTATTATTGTGACTATAGGTGTGAAGATCAATCACCGACTATAGCTACTTATATTCTGCATCATAAAGACTGGAAAGGCATAATATTATGCTGCAGTAACGCAGTTCATACGATCATTTGAATTTTTAAAAGGGGCTATAATAAATCAATGCTATTCCACCTAACTAATTAATTGACGAGTATCGCCGTAGTCGCCGTAATAAGAACTATGTATTAAGCAGGCAGGCTTTCTTTGGATTCTCAAGAACTGTTGCAAAAGAAAAATATGTTAAAAGCGTGCTTAATTTTCAGCAGTAGTAACCTTTTTTTTCTCTAGGCTATCTGAGCCTTGCCTATACCTTGCTCAATTGCTTAAATAACGTACCATCCGAGACGACTATACACTATAATTCTTTACGTAGTTACGACTATAGTTCTGTACATTCTGTATTAAAAAGAAATAAACCTTGTTGCTTTTATCCATCTAGAGCTATTTTAGTTTCTCACCTCTCCTTTTTTTCCTCATTCTGAGTTCTGTACTTTCCATGTTCCTAGAAGTCACCTCAGTTCAATCGTTAGAGGCGGTCGCTTATTCAAACTAGTTGTGAATAGCGAATAGCGAAATATTACAGTCCGCTCCCACCTGTTTCCAGCGCGTCTTTGACGGAGCAAACTTAATAAAACTTTTGAATGCAACCTTTAGTGACACGAAGTTTCTCTACGGAGAGCGGAATCGACTGGTTAAGGACTTGTGCTATCAACACTGCAGGCCAATAAGCTATGTTTTCTCGCTACAGACCAGATTATACGCTGGATGTATTTGAGGGACTGATCTTACATTAAACCTAGATGAAGCGAGCAATGCCATTTAGTCATATGAACAACGAGTCAAACTAGTATAGCAATATCGCATATATGGACACACAACGACCTTGCACTGGCACTAGTTATTAATAAATTATTTATTTAGATAATGAATTTTTAAACCCAGTATACGTTTCCTATATTATATACATACATACATTGATACACTTCACAAATATTATTATACAGTATACAAAATATTGCTTGTTTAATAGTGAAGGATTTTCATTTTGTTTTTTATTTGTTTATTTTTTAGCTATCGTACGATTAAAAGCGAAAATAGCTCATCGTTTATAGTTATCTAACAGAGAATGGAGGAGGTCGGCTTATGCCCGACAATGTCGTTCAAATGAAATTGGAATTTGATGATAAGCGAATCCTCAATCAAGAGTTCGTTGGATTGAAGTTTGAAGCTTAGTGCCTGAAGTTTGAAACTCGCGACCCAGTTCTGCAAGACCTGAAGTTATGATTTTTTTCGCGTTAAGATTTTTGATGAGCTATTTGTACTTTGTAAGAGCTTTACAAAGTACAGTTGTAAGTTTATTGTGTTTAAATATAGGTAATCAATGTTTCGTTCTAGTTTTCTTTCCGTTTGAATCGTAAGTTCATTGTGAAAGTAAATGTTTAAATAAAGATTTAAAGCGCAGTTTTAATAAACCACGAAGGATACATTAACGTGCCAGTGTTCTATTTAACTTCATATTATTTTAGCTTTTTTCATACATTTTTAATGAAGTGCGTCAAACCCTGAAAATACATAGGTACAGTTATATTAAGATAATTTTATGACACAGATCAAGAACGAGGCTTTATAAAACAAAATTTCTTGTTACAACAAATTACTTGTACAGAACGTTAAGTGTAATAAATTATTTGGTGCAGAGTATTGCACAATAGCTGGAATAGTATGGCGAGTTTGAAATATGAGCCAGTACCAATTGCTCTTTCGAGCTCCTCGCCTATATTGTATTGTAACATAGTAACATATGAAAGTAATGAAATTACTACTCAATAGATGGTACAGTTACGAGGTATATGTATGTAGCTATAGTATGTAGCCATATCTCGATGACATGAGAGACCTTCTTCATAACTTGTATTTCAGTTGGAGAGGTGTGGTTGTGGGAAAATCTGAAAATTCTTCATTTCAAAAACTATTCACTGCCAATTTTAATTTCTCTCTAATCCATTGTAAACGCAACAATTCCGGTCTGATTCCCTAACTATCATCATGGAATTTTGTATACAACATGTTATTTAGTGACCGTCCTTCATGCAATAAATAGCGAGTACGGAATATTGCGCAGTAGCTGAAAACAATACGGATAGTTAGAAATACGAGACCGTTCTATTGCACTTTTGATGTATTGGTTCTACACAATGCAATATAATCCGGAGCCAATTATTTTTGTAGTTTAGTGATCTTATGACTTTTTAACAGTGATCTTATTGACATCAATTGATGGCAAGTTGATTTGATTAAAGAATTGATTAAAGAAATAGCAGTGTTTCTTTAAACTTTTGTTCAGTTTATCATGAAAGAAACACAATTTTCTGTCAGAGAATATGTCTCTAACCCAAGAAAAAGTGGTCTTTGGTAAACAGTGCACAATATTTACAATTACATAGTCTGGCAGCCCCAAAAGAGCAATTGGAACTGGTCATATTTCAAACATTCCATCCATTTGTTTGCTTTTGCCGGCTCCACCGCAATATTCTGTTGGACACGATTCGAACCTTTACGTTCAAATTCAATAATGGCTCAACCATAACGTTATTGAACTTTAACCCATTAATGTCCCACTGCACGGTCAGGACTGCTCTTGCAATGAGAAGTATGAACACCTCCCTTAGTCCACCATGCTAACCTAATGCGGGTTGGTGGACTTCACGTGTCTTTGAGAACTTTGTGGAGAGTTTTTGGGCATGCAGGTTCGGATTATTTATTGATTTGTTTGTAACCTTACCTTGTAGACCTTAGTCCACCACGCTGCCCTAATGCAGGTTGGTGGACTTCACATACCTCTTACAACATTATGGAGACTTTTATAAGTTATGTGTATTTTATAATAATTAAATGTCATGTTATGAGTAGCCTGCAGGACTAAGCGACCTTTGTTGTTATACTCTCTCTCTCTCTTTGTAATGCCGCATTCTCTCTGTAAAATAAATGTATGTTCGTTAGTCTCGCTAAAACTCGAGAAGCGATTGGGATAATTTTGGTTTTGAAATTTTCATGTGAGTCCAAGGAAGGTTTGAACAGTGAGAAAATTTAAAAGTGAAAGTCGAGGAACATTGTAAAACATCAATTTCATTTTCCCATATTTGGCAGAACGAAGTGTGCCGGGACAGCTACTCGAAGTCATTCACTAAATTGATTCTCCGAATAACTCTTGGTCTTCATTGTTTTCTTTTCTATTCCCTCGATACACATTTTGTTACCACGTTTTGTTAATCTGTTATTATAAATGTTGCTTAATGCTCTATACTCCAATTTATTACAATAAAATCGATACTTTAATGGGCTAATCGTTTATTCTGAGTGTATTAAAAATGAGGTCAGTAAAATGGCCTCAAAATGAAATAATAATGAACACAGCACATAAACAACCATTAGTAGTCCACTACATACATAAATCCACGCATTAATTTTACACCAAAAACAACAACAATTAGTGGTTAACGAACTGGCCATATTAGCTGTTAGGGCTAGTGATGGGTTGAAGGTGATATCGATTGCCTGATTTCTCGATGAGATGAAAATCGAGAAGGTTTTATGGACGTGTTTGATGAATTTCCATATAGCTTTAATACGAATTGGTTAGGTTAGGCTAGGCTTGTTAGCAATAAATCTTGTTTATAACAGTTGCTTTGTTATTTTAGTGGTTAGCTACCATTCCCACTACGCCGGTTCGATGTTTAGTTGTTCTAAGTCTAAATATATGAGTTCTAATTGTGTTATTAAATAAGTATAACTGTTAAGGTGCTTTTACATGAAAGTCTTCTAAACACCCATTTGAATTTGATGGATTCATCGAGAAATATGAATATTACTGAAGTAAGCTTAATTTTAAAAGAGAGTTGGGAGTTTTTTTACGCCCGCGTTTTGCCTGAGGGGCATTCAAAGCGGATAAATTTACCTATAATAATAATGCTACATGTATGTCAATAAATTAAGCGTGCAAAAATTATATCTTTTAATGACTAAAACATTTTGAATTTTGAATTCTTTAACCATACCCAGTTCAATCCCATCGCTATGGCACGCCATAACGCCGTTGTTTAATTATTTCCCGCGCATTTCACGTTAACATTGTTATGGGGTTATGAGGTGATTTGAGATTTTACGGATAGCAATTTCGAGAGCTCCAATTAATGATTACGAGTTACATAGCTCGAGTTTATGGGCTTTCTCTTCGTGAGTATTATTCGACCGTTGCTCTCTCGTTCACCTTTACATGATGAAAAACAGATGTGTTGTCAATCCACATAGTACCACATGATCCTCTTCCATACGCTCAACTCGACCAAGCCAGTGAACACGCTGGGCCATAGCTATTTATATTTCGCCGATTATATTCAGCGGTTAGATTTTTTATTTCGACATTTTTACTAACTCTCCAATACTGGCTACCCGATGTGGACTAAGAATTTTCCGGAAAACCTTCCTATCTGCCGCGTTTACACATACAAAATGAAAATATACGAAATCGTTTAACCGTCTAACAAAGCTCCATAACATTTGGTGCTGACGTTCCGTGTCCCGGTTTCTCCTGATTTATAAGATTTATTGGTGTTTTCCATAGAAACTTGCGACAATAACGTCACTTCGTAGCGCTACCGGCTTCAGAGAATTGTTCGCGGGGAGAACTTTCTTCAGTAAATAATAAAATTCGATTATTATTTGTGTATAGGTACTTTAAGGTAAGTTTTAATTAAATTTTTGAATATAATACCTACTGTCATTGTAACTTAATCAAACAAATATTAACCACGTTTTTAAAAATATCCTACTTAGTAAATGCTAGTTATTTTTAAAGTAGAAATTGGATGGTTTTAAAATTGTCTGATATTGACGAAATTGACTTGTTCGTACAAATAAATAAGTGTGAAGTCGTAAACTTAATATTGTTTTTCCTAAAGGTTCAAAGTATTAACCTTCCATTTAAAAAAAACGCACACAAAAAAGGCATCGATCGACTACTGATGTTTGCCGTTTAATAGACTTTAATCTTGCATTTTCCTTTTCGCAGGAAATTCGCCTGATGGTGAGATTTATTAATGCTTTGTGAAATTTGTAACAATAACGTCAATTCGTAACGCATTACCGGTTCCCGAGGGAGGCAGTCGAGTCGGGTGAAGAATTTTCGGCAATAAATAATTCAACTGCAGGGCTAAGGGACATGATGATAGGGGAAGTGCCATAAGTCATAAGAAACTAAAAAAATGATTCAAAAGCTTTTATTAACAGGCACAATTTGAGCACACTAAATAAACGTCATACATATTTTATTATGGTAGTAAGTACATTCTTACATTACATTACTTTGATGGCCCGAAGCTCTCCCAAAACTGCGATCCTCAATTTTTTTTAGTTTAATGAGTTTTAACACCATTCTTTTTGCTTTATAGAACACGTGTACGACAGGTGCCGGGATATGATACTGAGTTCGAACTACGAACTGACGTTTTTTCGCACACGAAAATTAACTCTATACTACAAACTACTAGGTACCTGCTAACAAACTACTTAGAAACTACAAAAGATTAACCAAATGTAATCTCTTGTAGTTTCTAATTAAAAAATCAGCAAACTTACACGAATGTGTAAAAAGTGCTTGATAGAAATCTAAGTCATACTTTACCTGTCTAATAAGTAACTACAATAGTTAAACAATGGGTATGTATCACATGTAGCCTAAAGAAATTTAAAGAAAAATGAACATTTAAACGCTACGCTTACGCTTTAAAGGCATCGAGTTCGCATCGGCATTATAAATTATATGGAAGCCGTTCGGGAACGCAGTGTTCCCCGTCAAATCATGATTTGCAGAGAATAATGACTTTCAAATAGATTTCTCCTTGACTTGTAAAACTTTACTAAATTTGACCTGACTGTTCCGCCAACTTAACTGTCTTATTTTAATAAGATGTTAAAATTATTTTTGAAGCACGTAATGCACGTAATGAAGTACGTAAAATTGTATCAATCGGTATGAAAAGAAGCAATCAATTAAATAAAAATAAATAAATAAAACAGTTGAGTTTACCCGGAAAGTTACTATCCGCCGCTCACGATGTCTGACCCACCCGTGCCGTGTCCTGATTAACATGTCACATACAAAACATGCTCATACGACAACATCTTTGAATAGATTTTGTATTAACATATCACACGCTAATGATACGACAAAATCTGTGCACAGCTTTTGTCGCATGTCAGTGTCTATTTCAATTTGACAGCTTTTGACAGCTCCATACAGAGCCCTGTGTTTAAATTTTATCGTGTTGGTTGCACGGTTTCGTCAGCCACTTAAGACAATGCCTTAGTCATATAAATCCGTGCAGGGGTTTGGAATGTATGAGGTAAAATAAAAATATTACATCCAAGGTTCGTGCGAAAATAACCCTTTCCTTGCAGTCGGGTAAAAATATCTATTCTCCATCAGCCTTAAGCAATGCAACTTACAAAGATGCAGAGTCTTTATCTTACTCCACACTTCATTTCACCCTTTCGCTTCTATTCTGTGAATGTCTACAAGCTTGTATACGTATACTTTCATTGTAAGTAGGTCAGATATATTTTTCAATAGAAAGAAAAAAGTCACTCGACGTTGATTTCTTCATTTTGTGGAATCGTAAAATCTTGATCGATTTACAAATGAATAACACCGCTCTTTTTTCTTTTTGTCCGTCAAAGTTAATTATTGACGCAATCCAGTTGAAGATTATCTTTGAAGTAAAGAATCCTTTTGAGAAATTCAGGGCAAAGATTTTTCAGCGTGTACAGACAGACTTTCCTTTTTTTTTGACTCATCTTTTTTTAATATTTTTTTTTTTTCAATTTTAGATATTTCCTCTCGATGATCTCTGCAAGTGAATTAAAAGCGATACGAACTATGGATTTTCTAAATTATAATCTTGTCTCCTTAAAAAAGGCGTAGGTACAATCGGGGGATTTCGTGCGTTCAATTCAATTCCACCATCTCGCCACGTCCGCTATGTCACGGACTCAGTACGTGAGCAAATATTCACTAAAAAAATGTTGTAGCGGTCAGTCCAGAAATAGATAGAAAATATGTTGAAGAATTTTTTTCACAAGAGTGAACAAAATGATACTTACCTCATTTTTACAAAAGCAGATAGATATTAATTTACATATATTTAATAATTATATCATATAATTGATTATATTTTTCATGTATCGTATGTAAGGATTACGAAAAAAGTTAACGTATTTTTAGATGGAAAATTTATAACAAAAATTATTCATCGCACCCAAGTACCGTCAGTCGTCACTTACGAAAAGGAATAATTGTGAGCATTTTTTTATCGCAGAAGTAGAAAATAATGCAAAATCCTTTTCTTGAGCAGGAAATAACAAGCAACCCCCGCATTTTGTGGAGCACCAACAATTTTTACTTTCAACCCTCGAGTTTATCCCGTAATTTCATTAGACACTCTTTGTCAAAGTTCACTAAAGAATAAAGTTGTTTATTAATATTTTATGAGATGCGCAGCCTACGGGTTTCGTTTGGCTTGCCTTAATTACGAAAATTTACCCGAAATTAAAGTCAAACAGAGATGCCCGAAAACATGGTGGTTGTTTATAATAATATCAAAGAATTTATCCGAAAAACAGTTTAACTCGAACTGAAATTTGAAATTAGATTTTTTTTCAGGAGGTACCTATATTAATTAGCAAAATCTGTAATAAGCATAAGTGGATACTGAATATTAAGTAAAATAATGAAATATTTTTGAAAAAACAAGTAATATTATTGTCTTAATTTTTTATAAACTCTAGCGAGAACTTTCCATAGTCGCACACAGGAATCGTTAACAGTTTCGTCAAGACATCGCCATTTTTGAGTCTACATTTTTCATTTCTTTGTTCAGAATTTTTACAGAACTTAAAAATTCGATAAAGAACACACAGTATTGTTTCAGGAGTATTTTTTTAATTAGCTTCCCAAAATTACAAGGTGCAAAATATATTCGTCTTCTACGTCTAATTTATATAAAGTTGAAAAGTTAATTTGAAAATTATGTTAAAACTTGACCTGCTCTTCAGACAGCTAGACTCTAGGAAGTAAATCTTCTTCTGAAAGTTTCAAAGTCGTGGTAGCTGGACGTTTTGAGGTGATAAATTTATGAATACTTTGATAAGTTTGAGGCTAAACCGTCTCCAACTGAAATGGTTCGAATGTGGGTCACCAGTGCCTACCGCGATTTCGTCAGTGCATATAAAGATTTTACAAAAAGCGTGTAGGTACGAGTTTTCTTTTAAAAATAAAAAGAAAAAGCTTCGCCAAAATTCTAGCCTCGATTTGAAATTTACATCAATTCATCTAGCGTTTTTGTGGGATGTGGTTATATATACCGATTTTTTTTTGTTTTCTACAGTACCTAGTAGTTGTGTATTTCGGTTAAATGGTTCGCTAAATATGGTTGCCGGGTTGATAAAACTTTAATTTGGACAGTTTTTTTATTCCGTCTAAGGTTCAAAATGACTGGGTTAAAACTGTTGGATAAAAGTTTTTAATCTTTTAATTTAATTGTTTATCAATGCATACTTGCGAATTTCTACAACGGTTCTATGAATATAGCTGATTAGGCCAAGGTGAAGCAAAGTTGTGTTGTAGTCTTGTGTGTGTGTCCATGGCGCCCACGACACAGGGAATCCTAGTGTGGGGCTATGAGAGTGAATCGTTATAAAGACGCGCTGAAAATCTTCAAGAACTGGAATTAGTTTTTCTTTGCCTTCAAAGTGTATGCAACATAGATACCAAAGAAGAATCCCAAAGGAATCGCAAGTGCGTTGTCGGCCTTGATACATTCTTTTCAAAGAAATCTCATGGGAAAGCTCTTTTTATACGCACTGGAAATAAACGAATACATTAGTACAACTGCAATTTTGCTTATTACTCAGTAATCAGAATATATTTAGCGGTTCAGTGGATTAGAATTCGGCCTCTTACTCGAGGGTTCCGGGTTCTAATTCCAATGGCACGCACAAATTTTAATATTCAATATTATGCTATACCGTTGAATGAAAACGTCGAGAGGAACTCTGCATGCCTAAGAGTTCCCCCTAGCTAATTTCCCCCCATAATACCGCACTGGACTAGTGTGGTGGACTGAGGCCTAAGGATTTTCATTTGAGTCACTAATGGGTTACAGACATCGACATACTTTCCATTATGTTTCGTAGGCGCTCTACGAACCTACCTACGAATCTCGTAGACCTCTTCTACGACCCCTTCACGCCAAAAATGATTTGGTATTCTTTAGTGAAGACTTCCGAATACTTCATAGATACCTTCGCGTTTTAGTACAGTAAATGAAGATCCACCTATTTCATATGAAATAGCTCATCAGGCTGGTTTCACCAACTTACCCCAACTTACCCTTGACAGAAATCAACGCCAAGGCATGATTACATTATATAACAAACTTTGTTGTCGAAGAGAGAAACCAGCCTCGAATTGGTCGAATGGCAATGTTGAATGCAAATCGCGAACCAGTTCCCCTTTGACGTAGGCGTGCCAAAGTTACGAACTATTCCAAAGAGATTGGATAAACATGGAGAAAGCTGTAATATAAAAACTAAAAATTGAACTAAAAACATATTATATTCTTCTAGATTTTGAATTTTAGCATTGTATAGCCGATTTAGATTTTTTGGTGAGAGATATATTAATATGACTTCAGTAACCAAACAGTTTGGAATGAAGGAGACATGAATTATACCGCTGTATATTATACACATATCATTTCTAAAAACTTAGCTAAAGCTTTTTACGTTTGTATTATTTTAAACAGCTAGACATTTTGCTCCCTCTATATTTATCCAATTTCCTAGAACTACCCACAAACTTTTTCTCAACAATGCCTTGGTTTATTGTCACCGGATTTGCTATGAATTTAGTTCGTGTCGGTCGGCTGTGAAAGTTTTCTCATATGTTCCTGTTGTAGCAAAAATTAAGTTGCGAAGTTGTACGAGGGACTACAATGCAACACGCCTTAGAGAATATTTTTTCTGAATACAAGGTAAGTAGCAATGATCATGAATAGCTTTTACTAACTTAAATCATACGTGTGAAATGTCTTTTTCTGTCAATCCTTTTTACGATTCTACTGCTGTTGAACTGTGCCCCCGAGCACGAACATTAACGTCAAAGTATTCGTATATTTGTCAGTGCCCATTAATGACCCACTACAGGGTCGGGTCTCCTCTCACAATGAGAGGGATGTAGGCCGCCGTCCACCACGCTGGCCTACTCCGATTGGTGGACTTCACATGCCTTTGAGAACATTTTTTTTAATGAACTCTCAGGCATGCAGGTTTCCTCACGATGTTTTCCTTCACCGTAACAGCAGGTGATATTTAATTTTATAAATCGCACATAACTATTATTACAAAGTCATTGGTGCGTGCCACTAGGATTCGAACTCGGACCCCTCGATTCGAGGTCAAATTCTAAGCCATTGGGCTATCACCGATATATTTAACTTGTGTTATTATATGACTGACGTTTACCGTACGAATACTTTGATGATAGTTTTAAATCCACTTCTGACCTACTAAGCATTTAATGACCTACTCGTACATGTCTATAAAATCATTTATTACAGACAAAAGTGAGATGCCCAAAATTATAATAATTATAATAGCCATTTTATTATTTAAGGATAAAGGTCACGTGAAATTATTACGTTCTTAGAAACGCCCTTCAAACAGACATATTGGGGCATTTGTCGGCGGAACTCTCGGGCGATTGCTCGCTGATTGCGATCTGTCTCTCCGCTGGATACATCTCCCTTTTGATATCGAGAGCTGGCAATTAATTTGTTGTCGATAGATTTAATGTGAGAAAACATTGAGAACGATTATTTGTTTTGTAATAATGTTTTGAAACTTTTTTGTGATATTTTTTGCAAGTGATCCATTTATGAATTGCTGTGACAATAACTAGCATATTATGTCATGAAATTTTATTTTACGCTATTATGTTTATTTTCTGTAAAAATTTGATCCAGCTTTCGCGATTGGCATGATGTCTTTTAAAAATGTCTTCCTTATGGCTATCGATGTTAAATAGTGAAACACTTAAACAGGTGCCACGTTCTCTTATCGCATTATTGTATTCATTACTCACGTTAAATGGTTAGCACCGTTATATGATGTTATAAACGCTGTATAGGCTCGAATTGTCATGATCTCTCAGATTTGTTTGTGCCAATCGTTCCACTGGCATAATAAATACTACAGTAAAGCAATAGATTCCGTCAATCCGTGCGTAGATGAAGTCTGTCCGTATTAGCCTATCGGCAATTCCCAATCCGTACGACGGGACAAACACGAATATAGGAAGACCACTGGAACGTGTTTCGTTGCCGACCTCTGAGTTTCAAAATCAGTGCGGACTACCGATTTAAAAGCTTACTCGTGAATGAATATTCTTTATTAACGAAATACTTGAAAACAGTACAACAAAGCAGTATTATTTCTGTTAGGAACAGAATATATTGATGGTGATTTTTATACGAATCGCAACAGTGCCGTGAACGTTAACACTATAGTGGTAATACATCAAAATATTGGTACGGTAAGCGTCAGCATATGGCATATTTCACGAACTTACGCGGTTTCGTAAAGTAATCGTATGGAGCTGCCATTAGTATGGGAAGTTGTCAGACGGACTGACATATGACATACTAATACTAGTACGCACCAAGCCTTCCATTATCCAACCATTAGTCCTTAATAGTAAAACATAAACGCATTGCAATCTTACGTTATAAGTATTTTTGAACACAGCAGGTCACGACCAAAACAACTGGAAACATAGAATACGTACCTACCTAAATAGTAAATGGAAAAACTCACGCCTCGTCTACCCTGATTCTATCATTCCATCCAAATGAGTTCGCCATGTTTGTCATTTTAGTATTAGGACCTGTTCAAACAGCTAGAGATAGGATTTGCAACATCGTTTAACTTTTAATTATCATTATGTTTGAGTTTCGCGTAACCGTACATTTATTTAATAGATTGTTTGAGTTTTGGTTGTACTCATTATATGATTATTTGTAATATGTAATATTTTGGTTGTAAATTATAATAGTATTTAATGTATTTATAACAGATGTTAACCAAAGGGAGGTTTTGGGAACAAATAAATTGCGTATTGCTTAAAACTCCATACTATCTATGTATATCCGAATCAAAATAAGACATGAAACGATAGTCATATGGACAAGCTCTTACAATCACATAGAAACATACCTACGTGTCAAACATCTGCATAGGATAATTAGCTCTGGGTGCAATCGGATGTCCAACACATTTAGTGTCGGTGCAAAACAGGTTTTGAAATTTACTCTGCAATCCTCCCAAATAGCGATTTCGACGGATATAGACATTTTGCGGACATGTTGACATCAGTTTCGGAGTTGATTCTGTAAATTCTGTTGGTGTAAAGATTGGTGTAAAGATTGGTGTTTATTTTTTAGTTTTTTCTTAATGGCTAGCTTGTGCCTGGGACTTCGTCTGCGTAAAATTAATTTAGTAGTTGTGTCTTGCGTGTCAAATATAATTATAGTAATAGGTGAACTTTTATAATTACACAAATTCATGTGTCATAAAAAACCTACATCGATTATATTAAGGTTTTAAACTATCACAGAAATGTCAAGAGATATCGTTGAAACGAGACTTATATTTTTGGTAGGTATTATAGGTAGACCTATAAAATACTCGTTGAAATTCCTCATACAATACGTATTCATACGAGTGCCTTGTTTCTGTAAATGACATGTAATTCGATTGCTCTCGCTGTAACGGCTACGCGAAATGGCATTAATTATTTGCGAAATACATCGCCTTTGCCGACGACAGATGGGAATTAAAACGTTTTATCGCTTTCCCCTCTTCTGAAGATATTAGTGTCTGCGACAATTTCGATGACCATTAACCCTATAAGCACGTTTTCTGTAAAACGGCAGTAAACGACCACACAGGCATGTCAAGTGGTCACTGTATTAACACTCTCCAATAGTGTAATAAGAGAGATATAAATTCTATATCTTCCCATACTTATGAATGACACACGTGAGAATAGTGTTCAAGCTAGGGACACAATGAAAAAATGAGAAATACATTTCTTACGTATTATTTTGTTCGGTCACAGTTTCTGTATTAGCTTCCGCCCACGACTTCATTCACATGGACCTTAGAATTTGATACGAGCATACGAGTAACTTTTGTGCGACATGGCTTGTATTAAAAATTTGCGTAGGGCGTGTATTAAAAAAATAATAAATCTAAAAGTTAATAAAATGTCGCATTAAACTCCAACCGACGACAGTGTACAAGAAAAAAATTGTTTCAAAATGACTTGGCATAAACGGCCATGTTTCGAGAAGTTTCCATTTCGTACAGCTTAGCGCAAGACACAATAATCCCTTAATCGGCGGGATAACGGAGGAACGACTTCGCGTAATATCCCATTATCTGCTCTCCTTCGCAGCGACAATGGGTTCAATTAATTCACATTGATGAGATGCTTTCCCATAGAGAAGCAGTTACGGATTTATTTCGGAATTTTTAAATGATTCACGATTCCAAAATATTTGATACTTTGCTTAACTTTGCTATAATTGCCTAAACTTCTACGGTAAGTGTCCAAATCCATCAACGTTTTCCAGTTTTAATTGAGGCAAAGTCTTTCACTCTCACATTCAAGTACCTAGTTTATATGCGAAAGATTTATGAGTTTGCAATGTCAGTAAAATAGCCGTAGGTAAAGGTATGTCATGATAGGCAAGTCCAAGCATTAGACCAGCGCCTCCAAGGGTTACAAGCATGTCGTTAATTACACATTGTAATGCTCCGTACCCTTAGTCTGAGTTTTAGCGATACCGAAACGAAACGTTTGTGCGTTTCGTTTCGGATAGATACGTAATTCATACACAGCTTACCTCTTTTTTAACTCTTCTTAAAATCTTTTTCCTCTGTTGGTTATTTACACTGTGCATTTTCAATTGGTAAGCTGTGTATGTGTGCGTTTCGTTTCGGAACTGCTAAAACTCAGACTAAGGGTACAGCTTACCAGACGAAAATGCACAGTGTAATAACCAACCAATGCACTGTAAAATTTCGAACTAATATTATCCCGTAGGTATTAAATATTTGTTAGTATTATAATGTCTAACGTTAAGTATTCATATCTTTCACTCCATACAAAAATTTGATTTTAAATTTTTTAACTCCTCTAAAAATCTTTTACCTCTATTTGTTATTGCACTGTGGACTCCTGTGTAGTAAGCTGTGTATGAATTACGCATCTATCCGAAACGAATCGCACAAACGTTTCGTTTCTGTATCGCTAAAACTCAGACTAAGGGTACTGCTTTGACGCTCTTGTATGCATTACATTTCAATAAGTAAAATGATACATAATCCTATGAGGGAAACCAAAGCAACACACCATGTTAATAGTAGTTTTACGACAAAAAGTAACTGTAATCCTATTCACCTACGTTATTATAACTGCATAAATAGTAAGCGCAAGTAGCTAGTTCTAGTATCGTAATAGAAATAGTGTCGCTGTTGTGGTATTTCGCTAGGCGATGTTTTCACTTGAGTTTCGCTCGGTGAGTAGCGACTGGATAACTAGTCTGCTTCATACTCGTAGTTGCGATGCGGTGAAACTATATTGTGTACACGAAAGTTTGTTTAAACCCTTGTTCTTTGGATTGGTGTTGGTTTGAATACGTAGAACAAATTTAAATTTCACTGCATACTTTTCACAACTAACGTTTCAAACATTAAAATTTTATTTTATTTCAATTTTAAATGTGAACCTGGTATGTTTTGGTAACCACCACGTAAAAGCAACTTTTTGGATTTTTAACAGAAAAACGTATCGAGTGATTAATTACTATCATTATTAAATAATAATTGTAGTATTAAAAAGGTATATATTTAAGTTATACAATATACCTTACCTTATATATATCTAAATGAGACGGTAGATGGTGAGTAAAAAGTGACAAATACATTCTTTTCCTTTTATTTTAATTTAATGGACTTATCTCGACTGTTTCACATGTTTTACGGCTGCGGCGATATCTTTACTCATGAGTTTCCCGAACTTTAGTTTACGATGGGCTTCCGATGATACCACATAAACTGTGAACTTAGTAACTTTGGGAAAATATACCAATTTTGACGCCTTATGCGTGGGCGAGCCCTTGTGCAAATTGATTGGTATCAAAATAATGCAATTCTTATGCACTTATATTCACGTTTTTATTTCCTCCACAGTTATTTCTTTCATGACATCCATATTTTTTAATTTTTTTTAATAAAATGTAGAAAAAAATCAAAGGACTAGCGGTAAATTTTTTTTATCTTACTTAACTATCTATCAAAAACTGTATGCAATTCGACTATTGCGTGTAACTGTATATTGCGTTGGTGTAATAGACTGCATATGTCGAATTTGGATTTTATTTCGTTTCTTTATTTTTTAATATTAAATTTGTGCACCTCTCACACAGACACACACACAACACTCACACCTCATTTACGGCTCACCTCACGTATATGTTTCTGGATAGCCCGATTGGTTTCAGACCTATATGAGGTCCTTAATCATGAGCTCCCGTTGCAGCTACGTCGCGGTGGAGACTGACATATCACGAATCTTACCATAGTAAAAAAGTGCTTCAGTTTATAGTTATCGTGGTGCCCCATACATCATAACCCAGCTTTCGTGGTCGTCGGAGTATTCACGGATCATTAGGTCCTTTCGACCGACGGCCTACTTTGCGCGGACACCAAATAATGCCTCCTTCGTTTTAGGGTTCAACCATAGATTTTTATGTCACGATGGAGTGTCGGGATATCAAAGTGGAACACCTAAAATTAGCGCCCTTTTATTTTTAGGGTGCTTTGCTACTCATGAGGACTAAGATGTTCGCTTCAAATAAATTATCTCTAGCAACCATGCCTCCCCAGACAAAACACAAGACATGAAGAAAAATGCTGCTATACGGCGGGTTAAGAGGCTTGTAGTAAGGTATCTCTCCGGACAAAATACTACACTATCACGTAATTATTCTACTGCCATCCAAACCACAAACGTTATTTGACATAACTACTCATTACTAAAACTGGATTTTTAACTACGAATGACTATTCAGCTCACCCCTTCGACTTCATGTTTACTGAATTTTTAGCAAAGCGAAATATGAGTTTCAAAGGAAAATTCATTTCACCGGTCTCATGTTGAGGGGACGCAAATGTAATATTCCATTTCTAATGCCTTCAGTTCCCCTAAGCCATTATTTACACTTTTCAAAACGCGTGTGTTAACTCTACCATGCACTATGGTACTTAGAGACCCTACACTTACCAGGTCAAAGCCCTCTGTTATGCCTATTCGGAATGTTTATTAACACAAAGATTCTTTTTAAATGTTGATCGATGTTTCTGGCAGTAAAAATATATGTAGAATTGAAGTTCTATAGATTAAAATCTCTAATTTCAATTTTTTTTTGAATTTTATAGTATGTTATCTATTTGTAGCAGCAGTGAATATCCTTCTTGACTTATAAAAATTCATTGAAAACTTTTATTGGGTTTTAATTGTAGTTTGTTTCAGATTATTTAATTTATAGTTGTTTAGTTTTAATGCAATTAATATAAGTGATCAACTATTTGTACTTATTAATAAATTAAAAATAAAAAATATTAACAGAATAATTCGTTGTTTATTATTTAAATGCTTCAAAATTTAATTTATCTTGTAAATTAGATCTGTATTGTATTATTAATTTTATACAGATACCAATGCATACAAGGAAAACCATACAAGGAAACCTTATCTAAGCATATCACCCTCACATCTCAACCGCAATCGAATCTAAACAATTGCCAAAGAACCCAACCTGTAGGATATAAGAAATCTCTTGTAAATTAAAAGCTCTCTTCCCAAGTGCCCTTAAAGTGTTTTCGCTGGGGAAAAATCAGGAACGCGCTTTAATACGGTTATCTCTCAGTGGAGTCTCATCAGAATGGGTAAAGGCGTGTTTTTAATGAAACACTATTTTATGCGATTCACTCCAGTTGCCGTCATTTTAACTGATTTATGAAGGGAAACAAATCTGTTATCTTTACTTTTAGAACTTTACAACTTTACACGAAACACTAGAATGCGCTACTATTATGCACAATGTACACAATTCCTAATCGTGGACCTTGGGAGAAACCTATGTCCTGTAGTGGACCAACGTCGGCTGAAGAGAGAGAGAGTAATATTAAAAAAAAATATTTTATCAACATTATTCCCAATTTATTTCATTCCTTTCGACGTTTAAATAATGTAAACAATGTTAAGTGTTGTTTTTGTGCACTGCAAAGTACACTCTACTTTAAACAAAGTAAATAGAGAAGTCAAAAAATTAACATGAATTATTAGATTTAATAAATAAGTTGATAAAACCTTCATCTAACAATCGAAGTGTGCCCACAAAATACTCGTGCATTATAGACGTTACATTGCTTAATATTGTTAAAATTTTGTGATTATGTCTTTTCTTTTATCGAATTGAAAACAACATAAATTAACTAGCGAATATAAAATCGCAAAATCTTTACCATTTTGTGTAAGCCTTTATATTCCAAACGTCTCCCAATCTCGGTATTTGACGTTCCCGGGCGTTACTTCAATAAAGTCTGATTAAAATTTAATCAACCATACCGTAGCCAGCACTGCGTTTTTGCTAACAGCTCTAACAAGCGATCCGGTGCTCGCTTCGTTAAAATTATAATGAACGTATGGAGAATGGTGTCGGCATGGCAGAAATTGTTAACTGTTTGTCGAGATTTTAACCCATAATTGATGTTACCTAAATAGTTAAAGGGAAATTAAAATTCGAGTGTAAGAGTAAGTGTAAGAGTAAAACAATAGTGTTTTATATACGAGGAAAAGGAATGTTCATATATGAAAGGATTCGTGACATCTTTGTGGGTAAGAAGTGATAGGGAAAATATTTTTAAACGTCTTCCTTGTATGTCATAGGGTTGGTTATTATTTATGAATGTGTTTTAAATTTTCTTGAGATTTCTTATACCTAAGATTTTATGCTCCTTTATATCGCCAACGACATTACGGAAGTTTTATCTTATGCTAATATTATAAAGCTGAAGAGTTTATTTGTTTGTTTGAACGCACTTATCTCAGGAACTACTAGATCGATTTCAAAAATTTTTTCAGTGTTGGATAGTTCATTTATAGAAGAAGGTTATAGGCTATTATTTTCAAAAAAATTAGGGATCCGTAAGAAAATTGAGTCGAAAACCTATTTATGCGTGTGCTGCAAAAACTATTGACAACAGAACAAAATAATGTACTACGGGTTTGTAGGTCTTATTAAGATCTACAAAAAAGTCCGCGAGGGCACATATCTAACTATCATAATTGAGTCACAATAACCGCAAGTTCTAAAATCCACGCGGGCAAAGCATCGCGCACAATCTAGTTATCTATTAAATAACACGACAAAAATATTATTTCCCACAGAAATTTCGTTTGTCAAACAAACCACTACTTTATTTCTTCAGCCGTGCTCAAGAATTTAATTTGCAAAATAACTTACTGAATTTGCAACCCAAAATATTCAAATACTCTTTAACTTAAAATCTGCTTATATTTAATGCTGTCATGAATAAAAATAGGCCTGGCTGAGTGCTTTTGAGAAGGGCTTTGGCGGGTACAGTTTAAAACGAATGGGTAACTACGATGTTTTACAATTTTACATCTGGTAATTGCACGGAGATATTCCAGTGCAATTGTAGGTACATTTCGATACGTTTTAAGTACGTCAGGTAGTGTAAGTCATTCTGTGCAATAAACTTTTTTGCACCAATATGAATGGGTTACTTTGTGATTTTACATCAATCCCTATTTATCTTCGTCGCTTCTATTTTGTTAATAAAATTCTGCCATGTCTCTTTGTATAGTTAATGTTTTTAATAACTGAAATTCAGTTTTTGCCTAATCGATCTCATTGGCCTAATTACACTGAGCTAATGAAAGTAAAGAGTTGGCTTTTTATTGTGTTAAAATTTGCTTTTATTTCTATTATACGTGTGAAGACATTTCTACTTGTAACTTTACAGAAACATTGTAAGTATCTCATTTACTCTGTTTCTTATATTAAACTGAATTTTCCCAAGAGATGAAGTTTCATAAAATTCCTCAGAACGATCGTCGGCTATAGCTCCTGATTAAAAATTAATTACAGAGTTGCTTTACGAGTGCCTCAGTGAATGGCCTTGATTTTGTAGGAGGAAAACTTATAATGAATTTGAATCAAGAGTTTTTACATCTCAGACAGAGTAGAGGCTTTACAGTTCAATTGATTTAAAGACGTAGGTAATATAGTGATACTGGCACACACGATACAATGATCTACGATAGCTTCAACGATGTACTATTTTATAATGTTGTAGGTGTTATAAGTGTATTCAATTTAAACCAGACAATTAGGATTTTGAACTTTATCTTCGAAGCTCGCGCTTTCTTTCTAATTCGCCATTTGCATTTTAGATTAATTAATATAATTTATATTAAGAAAAGATTTCAGTTGAGACAGCTAACAGGACGATACCTTGACGTAAATGATAAAGAGCAAAATACCTGAATAATAGTTCTTTAGCGAATAGATTGACCTTTCACGTTTATAAAAAGCACATGGTACATTTAAACCTCTACGTCAACAGAGTGAGATGTTCTTTTCTGTGTAAAATGAAACAGGAAATCTTGTTTCCCTATTTCCTCTGCGCAGTGTTGTCAGGTCCCAGAGCGAAGCCTGGAAAAATATCTTGTATTTTCTAAAAATGAGATTTGTTAGAGTTTCTTGATGGAATTGTTCAAATGTGTTGCTAATTGGCTGGCTCTGTGCATATAAGGTGCGTTACTACTGTCTGAAGTATGTAGGTATATCACGATTGCTTTGTTTCTTAACTAATCGAGTTACAGTGCTAGATTACTTTCTTGGGCTAACTCTAGTTCTTACTTTCTGCTTAATTTTCTGTTGTTACGTTTAATACTTACGATGTAGGTGGAGTTGATTGTGTGGTTGCTTTTTATCCCAAAATGCGGGTAAACACTTAAACAACAGACGGGTCACTTGGTGATAACTGGTCATTGCCGCCCATTGACATTAAATTCTGAACATGCTCGCTTCATCATGTTTATCAACACCATCTCCCAAACCTTTACCTGAGAAGAGCAATTGTAATGATGGCCGGTGTCATACAGTGAACTACAGTGTTAAATACTGACGAATTTTAATGGTCCTTAAAACCGTTATTCTTAAAAAAAACAACTTGAATGACGTCGGTATTTTGCTAACAGTGAAGATGTATGAAGCTGACCTGGAGAAACTTGAAAAAACAAAGAATGAAAAACCATATTCAGAAGGAAAAAGTGGTGTTAATCAAGGGAGGCCTGTCCAGCAGTGGACTTCGAAGGCCTAGCGATGGCTTGTTACATACATTCCATAAAAGGTAACACCCACTCATATAGAGATTGCCTTCACAGATACCATAAAACAAGCGAAATTGCCTAACGATACAATTTGAGTTAATTACCTCATTAGCTCCAAAACTGCCGCTTCTTACAGGCTTCGAGAGTTATTGTTATTCGTTAATTAAGAGGAACATAGCTCGGCATTGTAAATTAGGTGTTTTTGACTTTGTTATGTGACACTGAGTGTGATGGATGTTACCTTTGCTACAATTATTTTCGCCGCGTTTTAGAGGTATATACGATATATAACCATTATACCTTAAATGAGTTATGTTTATTTTTTCAACCCTTTATATTTAAAGCGATGAGGAATTAAAAACACAAACTGTCACAAAACACGTTATAAATAATATAATATAAGCTTTGCGATAGCGTAACGTAGGGGAGCATAGCGTAGCCTTGACTTAGCGTAGCATAACGTAGCTTTGACGTAGCGTAGCGTAGCTGCTGCGTAGCGTTGTCAAAGTAAAGATTAGCTTTAACGTAGATTAGCAAAAGTAGATCATGGCATAGCTTATATAGACTGCTATATAGTGTATCTTTAAAAAATTATATTGATGTATAACGTACATAGATGTATAGCTCTCACCTGCTAGTGATGGCAAGTTACAAAAACTTGTAATGAAGTAACTTTGTGTGTTAAGCACACAATTCGCATAGAAAATGAAACAAAATTGCGTCGAATTAATGGTGTATTAAGATAATAATAACATAAGAGATATCACAACTTACTGGCAGTTTTAAAAAGTTTACCTTTAATGGTTGCCAGACTCATATATGCACTAAGTAATAACAGTATACATTTAATGAAAGTTTTAATTGGTGCTGGTTATGTTACTAGCAACTTTAGGACGCTCACACTCTCCTATCACTAGAGACTGTGTTGACATTTGCATCAAAAGTTTTAATTTAAATACTAAGAGTTAGAGTCGTATACTAAGAGTTGTAGGGTTTATAGTATTTTTTAATTTTTTTATTAATTTTTGGGGGTCGTTAAATTAATAATAGTCGTCAATCAGGGTGGGAGATCTTATTGAATGCAACCCTTTTACGGCCCACTGCTGGGCATGGTTCTCTCCCCAAAACAGGGGGAGACCTGGAGCATACTTCACCACACTGCTCTAGGGACATTGGACAAGCACACCTGACCTCAAAAGTTGGTGATCGATGGATTACTATTATTGCTATTTCAAAAGACAACGATGTTTATTTTGTATGGCAATTTCAAATTAGTAATATTATAAAAAATATTCATACAAAAATCGTACTAAAATGATACTTTTACTGTTCGATACGGAGCCCTAACATGTGCAATTAAGAATTTTACTATGAGATAGGTTTTATGCCACCGTACACATAAAACCTATACAACCTAACACTTGAAAATAAACAATGCACAGTTTTATGGGGTTGTATTCATAAAACTAGCGTATGACTGCGGAATAACACCTCTCTTTTTACTGTGCAAATAAAATACCTCGCTTTCAGATAGATACAGCGAGAAGATATAAATTTAGTATTTAAAGCACTTACTAAGAGAGGTACTATTAGTACTTAGTAGGTACTAAGTACTCTTATCTAGTATGAGTACTTTCTAAGAGTTGGGTAAGCCTTCTTTAGGGGGAATGAATATAGTATTGTGATATTGTTAAAACAACACAAAACTGGCAACAATTAATTGTTTATTATCTAAGTCTGGTATAAGTGTCTATTATAACGTCTTCAGTTTATTTGTCTTACGGCCGCACTCAGATACGTCATTTAACGTCATGTTCATTAACAAACAAATAAAATCGTCTTTATTCGTATTGACAATAAGTGTCATCTCTATTTAATTAATGAACCATTAACGTTTATGAATGTCTTTGAGTACGGCGGTTAGACTCGCTTTGTTACGTTAAAATTAAATATAGAATTTAGTACACACCTATTATCTGCAAAATTGACAAACACATTTTTATGTGTAATATAATTATGAGAAGCAAACGGCCACCTGATACTAAGTAGTCACTGCATCCCAATGACACCTAAGTCCAACCTCGAATCCCGAAGAAATCCTGTCGAAGATTGTATATGGGTGCTATGCTACTCATTAGGACTAAGATGTTCGCCACGTCTACGAGTAAAGTACTTATCTCCAACAACCATACCTCCCGACCGGAACACGAGACATGAAGAACACGTTGCTTAAAGCAGGTTCAGAGGCTGGCGGTAACCTACTATGGCTCTACCACCTATAATGTACCTAATAATAGTAATACTTCTATTATAAATGCGAATAGTTGAAGGATGATGGCTGTTTGTTACTCCTTCACACAAAAACGGCTAATCAGATTTGGATGAAATTTGGTACACAGGTAGATTATAACCTGGATTAATATATAAGGTACTTTTTTCCTTCTCTGCACCAAGTTCTAAAATCCACGCGGGCGAAGACGCGGGCACAGTCTAGTATACAATACGTTCGTGAACAACATTGTTTATTATAGAAGCTGCATAATTAACTCGTTGACAACACTTCAAATTAAGCAGGAGACTGAGGGAATATCTCGCTGCTTTATTACACGTGTACATCATTAAACTTTAATGACAATGTCTTCATGTCTACGTGTTGCATACAAAGTGACTAGAATTGGAAAAAAAATTAAGGTATTTTCGTACAATACGTGACGAACAAAAAATGTTGTCTTTCACGAAATGCTTGAATGTTTCGCCCGTATTACAACGGACAAACGGTGGCAAAACTTCAGCGGTTTCGCATTTCGCGATTTCGCGGCGGAGGTGTGCTAACGCGGTCAACGTTGTCTTCCTTGTGTGGTCAGTGCGGTGAGCATGAACACTGAAACTATTCGTAAAGTAAACGTCAGCTATGATTATTTCATATTTCAGTCTGTCGTGGCATCTACTCATACTAATGACAGCTCGATACGATTACTATACGCTCGAGGCACTGTCCACCGAATTGTAATTACTTTTTGCCAAATCGAGGTCGCTATTGTAGGCCCTATTCCCATAAACAAATAATTAATACCTATTTAAAATGTCTTTCAAATGTAAAATTTGATGATAATGTATCTTTATTCCTTACCACTATTCAAAATGTCTTTTCCAAGTAGCGTTTGAATCAAACTATAAACTCGAACAATTCGACTCATAATGAAGTCTCGACCAAAAGGTGACCTTTTGTCAACAATAACAATAGAGAATTAATCCTTCCCCACTTAAATATACGCCCTTAGTCTTCTATTCACATGGGAAAACAATGAGTCATACTAATTAAAAATTCACAATAAACGTCCTGTCTATATACTGAAACATTTTAAACAACAATAGCCTTTATAATGTTGCAGAGTAAGACTGAAATTTAAAATACGTTCCGTTACGTGAGGAACAATGAGTTCCACCAATTAGTAAAAATTGTTATAGACGCAGTCTGGTTGTTCTAGAATAAAAGAGAATTTTGATGAAGGAATCGGGATTTTCACAAATCTTTATAGTTTTTTTCGCGGATACTTTATTTAGGATTTTTGTAGCATGTTGTAAATATATTAACACATGATACGGACGTACATACACTGTGCCCATTTTGGTCGTAACTGAGCTATTCCCATAGCTTTCTCTATCTTTACAAATGACGAAACATCTCATCTCTTTACCTTCTTATACTTGAATTTCCAAATTCTTCATTGCCTTACCTTCAGCATAAAATTAACCCATATTCGAAATATTAAATAACCTACGAAAAATCTTGTTGTTTTTAGCCAGCCATTTTAACCCTCATGAAAACTGAAACTCAACTGAATAGTTAGATTTTAACCCTCATGGAACCTGTTTGCTATCTTTATGTACCCGTGTGTCTTTTACATAACTCCATGGGTTTTACCAAGTAGCAGATAAAGTGATGACACTGGAAGCAGCCAGGCTTACGGTACCCATAAACCTAGCAAGGTGACACGCTCATAAAGAGACCTAATCTCAGGATGAAGAAGGAACCACTGTAATTTGAACCTTATCTTCTTTGTAATAAGGTATTAAATGTGCGGCAATTGGGTGTAAGGGAAGTAGTTTATGGTCACCGTCGCGATTGTGACTAAAGCTTTTAGGATACTTTAAGAAAGTACTTACACATTCGGAAGCCGGTGAAAAAATGCGGTGATAGCTTTGTGGTGAAGAATTTGGTCTTACCTACTCGAATCCCAGTGGCACGCAGCAATGGCTTCCTAAAACAAGTTATGTGCGTTTTTGAAAATAAAACATCACTTGTTGTAACGGTGAATGAAAACATCGGAAGGAATACTGCGTGTCTGAAATTCTCCATAATATACTCAAAGTCATGTGAAGTCCACCAAACTGTATGAGATGAGCGTGGTGGTCTAAGGTTTGTTCATTGTGAGAGGTAACCCGACTCTATAGTGAGTTACTTCTATGTACTATAAGCTAGATAGACCTTGACCAAAAATAAGTATCGCTACCTCTGTAACAACCTCGAACCCAGTTCCAGTAAATAAATCAATATACTGTCAGAAGTGTTCATAAAGCACGTTTCTATCTTTTCACTTCACATATCTTTTATACTTCTTTTAATAAAAGTAACAAAGAGGTCGTAACTTATCGTAATCTCCGGCCGACAGCCTACTCAATTCGATGAAGTGAATCTATAAAATGACAACATACGAGTATAAAAGAGCCACTTGAATCAGTGGAAGATTTTATGAGGGACAATTTTTTTCATACAAATAGTACCTATAGTCATTTTTTTTTATTTCATTATATTTTTCCTACAACAGTACCTAAGTGAACTTTAAAAATAACTTTTACGATAATTTAAAGCCCAGAAATAAAATATCTGTGGAAATAAAATAATGCCTGATTTAAAATGAAATAGGATTATCAAAGGCTGTATGAAGGCTCTAATAGTCAAAGATGCTTACTATGATCCGGCAATTGAATAAGACTAAGCGGTGAGGCTAATTAAGAACTCCAATTAAATTTTATCTTTTAAAAAATATTGCAAAAAATATGAAAAAATCTTTAAAAATATTTATTAACCACTGGAGTGGTTAAAATAAAATTACCTGAAAAAGGCGTTGGTGCAAATTTAATTTTGTACCTTTTGTTCTAGAATTAAATTTTCTAGACTAAATACGAGTGCTTTGTAAAAGATTCTGTAAAGGTTTTCAATTAACTCACACGATAGCGTCGTTTATTAAATTAAAGTAAACTACATACAATATATTTTTAGTTTCATTATAAAAAAATTAAAAGAGTTTACATATTTAAAAATGGTAGTTTATGACAATATAGATAAGTTTAAATGCACACCAATATTAGTGAGGAAAAAATAAAGTTGTTTGTTTCTTTTTTGATTGATCGATGTTTGAGTATTTGTAGTGATTTATGAGTATGTTTATTTGGCTGAAATCACGTGCATAATGAGAAGGAGACCTTAATCCACCGCGCGAACCCTTTGCAGGTTGATGAACTTCAAATGCTTTTGAGTACATTATGCAGCACCCACTGTCAAGCCCGGTGCATGCCATTAGACTTCGAACCTGGACCACTTGAAAGGCCAAATTTTAACCACTGAGCTATCACCGCTACAATAGTGCTCTATAAAAAAATCCACCCAATGCCACGCTGAATGAAAGCTAGACTGAGAGGACTCTATTACTTTTTCAAATTGAGTTCTCCGCGGCGACGCCTTTTACGAAGGTCATTTAAATTCATTGTTAGTTCCTTCGAGGAAGTGTTGCAGGTTAATTTTAATATTTATAGTTTGAGTTTAGTTGCTGTTTATATATAAAACAGTTCATTTTTTTTCTTTTCTTATTTGGTAAACAATATTTTATAGTGGAGCTTTTTAATGATACGTTTAAATTTTTGTTTCTACTCTGGGTATGTGTGTCTTGTGTGTATCTAGCTAGTTCTTCATGTCACGTGCCATGGACACTTTATTTATGGCGACCATCTGTTCCTATATGGTGCTGCTTATCTAGCATTACTATGCACCCAAAAGTCTTCATAAATAGTTAATCTTATTGGGGAAAATGTAATTCTGTTTACTTTTAATATAGTAATTTACCTTTGTATTCACACAGAGTCTATACATAATTTTATAGATAGTAATAATATTATATTGCTAAGTAAATTACATCACTGTACATACAACTAAGTTTCTGAGAATTATTAACTAACACACAGGCATTTCATCTGTATAATGTATTTCAATCTAAGCGTGGAGATACGATAATAACAATTTATTATTGTAATTGCTATCAGAATATAATACCGATACGGAATATTGAATTACAAATTTAATATACATTCTTGGAAAGCAATTTTTTCAGTTATTGAAATATTTATATCCTGGAAATATCAAGTGCTTATTTTTTGGTGTTATACCTTAGAAGTTTGATTCTGTCTGTTATTATTTCTAGTTGTTAAAATGTTACCGCTAGCACATTTAACCCGTATGTTGTTCGGGTCTTGTGTTTCAGCTGGGGACGCATGGTTCGAGGAGATACTTTATTTGAGGGGAACTCTAAGTCCTCGTGAGGAGCAACGCACCCACACACAACCTTAGATAGGATTTCTTCTTTATTTGAGGTTTGATGTGGGTCATGAAGATTTCGCCGCATAAAAAATGGGTGTTTGTGGGCTGCAGTAACCAATTAACATCAGGTGGCCTGCATGCCCCTTTAATACTTACTTAATTGCTATAAAAATATCTGGCTGAATAACATACAGAGTTCAGCTGAATACCAAATATTTAAAATTTAGCTTCCGCCCGCGCCTTTGAACCAGAAGAAACGCGCGAAATTGAACCATAGAGAAATAAAAAGTATCCTTTATGTTAATTCAGTTTATAATCTACGTGTGTACCAAATTTTATCCAAATCTGTTCAGCCGTTTCCGTGTAAAAGAGTAATAAACATCCATCGATCCACCCAGTTACTTTGCACTTATAACAGTATAATAGGAAGTAGCTGAAAACCGAATAATGGTCGAATATCTGTGGCATTTCTAGGAAATGTCTTAGGTTTACTTTCCTACCGCCTCTATTTCCACAAGCTTGAAGTGAACGCAATCATTTGTTCCGGTTCCGCCGAACGTTTTTAGCTCCATGAAATTCTTGAACAAGCTGGTGATTTTTCAACGTCTCAATTTTAAAGCAAAATGGAGAATGAATAAATGACTGCAAAAATGAAGAAATAATGAATTATTAAAAAAAATTGTAAATGAATTACCTAAAATTATTCGGTAGATGGTAAAATCATTGAACTCAGCGCATTTTCAAAATCACTTGTAAGTCAGCCGAAAATAAAAACAAGATTAGTTATTTTTATATTATTTTGAAATAGTCTAAGTTTCTTATCCTCCATATTTATTTTGTAAATGTGTCACATGAACATCTGAATCGACTTTGACGAGTATAAGTATAGAGACAGAAAGAAACTTTCGGAAAGTTGTAAAAAGAAGAATAAATAAAATCTTTGTTGCGAAAATACAATTTAAAATGTGTGAAATAGAATACCTAATAGATTATATTACTTTAAAATCCATCAGTTCCTAGGAAGTACTTTGATGAAAGTGGCTTAAGTAACATGAGAGGTGCGATAGGCAACGAGTTAGTACGGAACATTCTCTAAATAGGAATTCGGCTTCATGCAATAGGTATTCAGCATTGAAAGAAATCCGGATAAACTTGGTCCGGCGTCCACGGCGCGCAAATGGGTGTTGCTTTTACGTAGAATTCGCCGCGCTCCGTGCGAAATTTCCATTGATAGCTAAAAGTGCGAGACTAAACCAGAAAACCAATATTAAAATATACATTGCTGTTTAAGTTACCAGACTTGGCTGCAATCCTTTATGTGTGCCACCGTTGGTCAACGGTCCCAGATAATTACGATTTAATCAAGTAGCACGTTCTTTATGTCTTGTGTTTCGGCTAGGGAGGTTTGATTCTTGGACATACTTTATTTGAGGCAAAATACTCAATTAATATTAAAAATCCCCAGCATTTGGGAAACGCTGACTAAGAGAACACCCTTTCTCCCGCGAGACCACACTTAGTAATTCTTTGTGTAGCACGGCCTTGTTTCGGAATTTCTAAATCATGAGATATAAAGATGAGATTTAAATGGCCTTCGTTATATTATTATTTACACCACTATCTGTTATGTTAGCTGTAAGTTTTCCTATGAATTGTAAAACAAAATAAAATAGATAAAGTAGGCTTTAAGAGATCATAGCGAACGTTTTCATGCAAAAATTTCAATTTATGTTTAACCACTTTAAGTACAGAATCTTAATATCCGAAACGTTTATCACTTAAACATTTTATTTGTTGCATCTGTTGTTAAATGATATCGATAAGTAGAATTACAAATTATTTCAATGTGTGTTTCAACGATTGAATTATTTTTTTTCCTTCACGATTACTTTATTCTGTTTATTAAAACTGAAAATAATTTAAAACACTTGAAAAATTACCTATATTTTGAGAATTACTGTACGTATCGACCGTTTAAGTAAAGTTTGTCAACAATTTGAGTTTATTGCAACATTTGCACCCGATGTAATGAGGTCCACTGTCCAGTAGGTATCAGACCAAACTTCGATAAAGTTTGAAGTTTAAATTGAATCCCGAAACTATGGCTGTCAGGAAATGGATTGCTGCATTGAATACTGCAGCAATCCATTTCCGGACATTCGTTATTATAATTGAAATTTGTTTAATTACTATTTGACCTAATTAAAGAAAATTTATACAATCAGAAGTTTAACTAAAAGGTTTTAAGCTAAAAAAGAAAAACATTTATTTGTAACTTTAAACAATTATTCATTTATACTTATCCCATTACTACTAAAGAACTCGCTATTCCTCATAGTTTCGGATTACGCCATCCACGCACACTTGAAAAATTCACCTGTATACACGACTTCCCAAACATATTTCAGTACAAACATATACATATTTCAATAGAAAAGCAATGATTATAACAGTGCACAGTGTAAGCGGAACGCGGTGCAAGTTTAAATTGAATCGCGACTGTAACCCAAGCACAGACGAGCGCCGCAGTTATTCCTTTAGTAGTAGCAAGTTTGATTTGCTTCACTACATGGGTTCACCAATGTGAAGGCATGAACGTTGTTAAATAGAATGCAATGCCTTCGAAGCAAGCGATTTTATGAGGAGACATGTACGTTATATCGCTAAGTGTTCGAAATCTGAATCGATTGTGCTATTTTATTATTATTCTTCTTTAGCCTTTTTAGTTCACTGCTGGATATTGGCTCTCCATATCCAGCTACCATCCTCTATCCATTCCACGATATTTATTCCAAAATACGGTATCCAGCTATCTTTTCCCCATTAGTGACCTACTGGATGCTGATGGCAGGATGAGATCTCCTTTCACAATGAGAAAGATGAGGGCCCGAGTCCACCATGCTAGACTGGTGCAGGTTAGTGGATATAAAAAAAAGGAACAATACCTGGAGTAAACTCCGTTTAATATCTAAAGGCCGTTTCGTTTGGGTACGCACGTTACTCGACCATCCAAATTTCAAAAAATTAACGTATCGTCATTTAATTTTTATTTCACGCGATTACGAATACATTTTTTTTCATCATAAAATGAGTTTCTGTAACTGCCACGGTATAATTATTAGTAGCTGACAGCTACTCTTTACAAAATAACGTCTTTACCATTAAACGATTTCAATTTGATGAAAAGGAAAGCAAAAAGTTAATTAACTTCTTTCAGCGAATACGGAGAGCACTGCCATGCCCTTTTGTTCGAAGTCAACTTGCCTTGGAGGAAATAAAACGTTACTCCACAGAGCACTTGATGATTTGAATATAATTTTTAATTTTTTTTATTTAAGTAACTGTGTTTGACTTATGTATGTTCAGTGTCTCGACCATGAAATTCGCAGTTTCGTGTATCTAGTAATCGTATCGAGCTGCCATTAGTACGGGAAGATGTCAAGACAGACTGACACATGATATACTCAAAACTGACCTGTAGGTACTATACGTCAGTATAGCAGTAGTTTAGTTAATATAATATCTATTATCCTTAGATTGTAGTTCTAATAATACAACAAAAACTAATACGTCTCACACAAAACTCAAATTGGTATACTACGAGTGGTAAGCAGTTGCCATAATACCCATGAAAATCAATCTCAAATTCGCAGCTTTCGATAACACGAGGCAATCAGGCGTGAGATCGCGCTATTTCCTCTGAGTGCATCCATATTCTGAAGCATGTTCACCCTCGTTCAACCCTGTTCACCCCGGTTCAACCCTGTTCGCCCTATTGCCCCTATGACATAATGCCTTTAGCTGATTGGGCGAATATCTATAGGGATACGCGATAAATCGGGAGCAATTTATTTTACGTAAATTCAGACGGTCGCTGAATCCCCGGGTAGGCTTTTGAAATTTGAACAATGATGATAGTCTTTTGTAGGTAATGGATAGAAAGGCTTTTTATAATATTGCTCTATAATTTTTTTATGTTGAAAATTGAATCGAGCGCCAAGCTTCAGATATCAAAAATACGTTTGTCATTTATGTTATAGGAAATAGATGGATAGGCATTTCATAATATTGCTTCATCATTTTTTTGTCGAATATTGAATTGAGTGACAAGATGCATTGAAAGTAACGAATGTTTGTTAGTTACTGTACATATACATACCAATAATAATAATAATAATAATAACTTTATTCAGTTTTTTACATCGGATAACTTATTAAATCTAGATTAACCTAGAGAAAGACATATATTCACAGGCTTTGTTTGTCGAACTAGGTGTTACCCTGTATTACGACACCCATCGCCCACCCCCTATATTTTATTTTACTTATTTCTAGGTAATTATAATATGAGAAAACTAAGTATTTTTATTATTTTTAAAGGACTTATTTACCTTAAAATAGCAAAGTTTGTATGTGTGCCTCTCTGTGTGTAATATGAGGTTATGTATGAGTGTGTGTGAGAGGGTGTGTGTAATATATATATATATATATATTATATTATTAGTAAGTATACGAATATATTAATATTATTATTTATTTATTTATTTAATTATATTAAATAAGTTTAATATATTTTTTTTCCAATATAACTTAAATGTCACTGATTCAACGATGTAACTATTAAACATTATTTTATTATACGAGTAGTTAGCCGATGAATGGTGCAAATGTTTTGACTCATTGCTAACAAGTTACGTTTTCTAATGAAGAGTTTCGAGCTTTTATATCGGCCGCTCCTTGCAGACTAGATAAATGGTCGATCCGTAACCGGTCTTGTAACTTCTAACCTTCTTGAACAACAAGCCGTTCTATGGGGTCATTATTGTGAAATACACGAACCCGCAATAGGCTTGCAATAGGTGGACTATAGGCCTGGCCTTTTCTTTGTGAAAGGAGACCCTTCCTGATGACCTGAGTCCGACAGTGGGTCACTGATATGTTGCGGAAACGATTTGGGTAAACGATAGCTCTTTCAGTGCATTTGAATGAGGCCACATACAAGGGGTAATAAATCAGCCCCCATTCCGACCGACGACCCGATCTTTTGGAATGCGACTGTGTACAAGAATTATTTTGCGGATTATTCATTGGGACGCGTGGGTCAAGGAAGCTAGAATCAAATTTCTAAATTTTAATTTTAATTTAGAAATTTGATTCACGAAAGAGGATCTAATAGCGCGTTTTACGCGAGAGAATCTAAGGGCACATAATTATGGTAGCTATCGTATGTATAAAAACAGCTGAAAATCAACCTTAATTATTTTAATCCACGTCATTGCTTCATTATAACACTTCATTAATGACATGTTCATAATGATCATTAACCAAACATTACAGCATGACAGGCATCAAGATGGAAGAATCCTATTTCCCTTTTCGTGGAAACAGGCGTTATCTTAATTAAACGGCGGAGCGTTTAGTGCCGCTGAGTCATTGGTTGCTTGTTTATGTCACGGGAATTTACCAAACTGTTTTTTTTAAATACCCATATTTCGGATATTTGTAAATTTCCGCATTTTTATGCAGAACTTTATAACAGACATACATAGACTTTAGGGTGTTCTAATGATGAAGGCAAAAATAAATTAAAAACAGATCTTATTTAAAGATAAAATCTGTTACAAAAACTTCAATAAAATCATTATATAGTAGTTGAATCCTGATAATCTGTCTCCGCAGTCCCTGCGAGTGATGTAGGTAAATAAAAACCCGAAATAATAAAAAAAAATTAATTTGATTTTGTATCCTATGTAAGAGCTTGACTCAAAATTGTTAACCCCAATAAGTCCCTAAAACTCGTGACATTACCTTCGGTCAATCGTTGAGGTCATTTTTCTCGTTTGTGCCTTGAGCATGAACTAACGCAGTTTCGTTTTGAAATCGTATCGAACTGTCATTAGTATGGAAAGATGTCAAGACGGACTGACATGTGGCATACTAATGAAGTTACTTTCTTCGTATAATACAATAATAATAATTCAAATTCAAATTCAAAAGCTTTTATTCATTATTAGGTACAATTTATGCACACTTAATGAACGTCATACATTTAACATTATACAAACATCCGCTTTGATCGCCCATCAGGCAAAACGCAGACTAGGAGAAAAAAGCGGGCGGAAAAAAACTCCCAGCACTCTTTTAAAATGCAAAATAAGTATGAATTATTCTATGGTGCAGTATGACTAGGCCCAATAAAGGAACACACGTGACAGCTATCGTGTGTGTCAATATCGCCCCATTGCCATCCGCTCACAAATGAATATTGATACATGGTATACTGATTCGATCAAATTATAATCGCGGTATACATGCCTTTGTTAATATATCTTCATTAACAATTAAGGAGCGCTAATGGATATCTTTACACCCTATTAATAAGAGACATTAAAGTTTCATTCAAGATTGGACCTTGAATAAGAAATTTAGGATGAGTAAGTATGGGACATGCCTGAATTGAAAGAATATTTTATAACTTTTCATTATTGAAAATAATCAGACTGGCCTCCTGGTCTAGTGGTTAGCGACGTCAAATACGCCGGAGGTCGTGGATTAGATTTCCCACTAAGACAAATATTTGTGTGATAAGATCTGGATACAATACCTAGGGCTCACAGCCCTTTTTTTTATCTGAAAGCCGTGTGCGAGTTGTCCCAAAATATTTATATTTATAGACAATCTATATTTACTACCATTCCATTGTCCGATGTCGTCTATTCATATTCACGTACGAGTAGGTCCTAATCAACATGCTAATTAACCAAAGTCTAACCAGAGGAATAATTAACTTAAATTTTAATTTAATTCCAAAACTAATCAGAGATTAGCAAGATAAATGATGCAATTAATTAATACAAAATTAATCGGTCCATCGATCTATCTAACGAATAGTTCGACAACGGAATTAATCATAACAGAATCTAATTGCTACTAATCACAATGCAGGTATCGATATAATTGAACTCACAAATCATTGTTGTGGTGTTCACATATTATAGTGTACTCGTATGAGATACAAGCAGGTGAAACGTACGATATAATTGACTAGGTGTTACAAATTTATTAAGATTGACGTTACAGAAAAAAGTATATTTAAATTATTGAGAGTTTTATATTTTTTTGAGATGTCGATTTTGAAACACCAGAAGAAAATTAATTTAAAACTAAAATTTAACTACAATTATTTTAAAAAATAATATATATTCATTAAAACTATTTCATTAAAAGTTTATAAATGTCTAAAACATAGCCTAGTTTAGGTCTTAGACCTAGATTTTTGAGAAGTTAAAAAAATAAACTAATAATGTTTTGTTGAAGAATACCCAAACTAAAAATCTATTTACAGCATTCTTTAACAGAAGAGAGAAAAGCTCAGGAAAATATAATAAGTGTGAAGTTTCTGCCTTGTGAAACTTCATTCCTTCTGAAGTTCAGACCTTGTTATTCGATATCCTTCGATGGAGAATCGAATCTCGATGTAATTTCGCTATTTTACCCTTTAAACCAAACAGAGAGTATTATCTGAAATATGTTAATTTATAAGAACTTACTTAGTATTTCCGTTTCATGAATTTTATACTGTTAAGTTTCTTCACGAAATTTAAATTTAGTAACGATAATAAAGACCGTGAGAAACTGAAATTACTAATTATGTATATTGAACATTTTTATTCCGATATTTTTCATTAAACAAGCTATTTTTCATTAAACAAATTATTGTCAGGGTTCAAAGATAACCCTGTTAAAAGAGCTCTCCTTTAAAGCTGCGCTGGCAACTCACTGGTGACTCATGTCAATAGGTGACGGTGACCACTTACCATCAAGTGGCCAGTTTACCAGTTTCCTTGGAGTACTTACCTATAAAAATTGAAAACAATAATCTAGTCTTCCCCTGATTTTCATCGTAGAGGAATGAATTCCATAACCCTTCTCCATCGGTAGTCCAGATAAATTCAGTAGGTAAGTGCCTAACGAATAACTTTGACACTTTATTATTGATTCAATACACGTTCGATAGTCCCTTTTTTAATATAAAATCTGAATCCGCATTGATTGCAGACGCTCTGAAACGTAGTCAGCCGAGATCAATGGTTCAAATAAAGCGTGTGAAACGAACGTTTTACATGTTTCCAACCCTTTTATTGTTAATTTTTTTACGTTAAGTGCTATGATGTTATATGTTTAGTTCTCGGCAGGTTAAAGACATCGCAGTTCCGTGGACCCTTGAACGAACCTTATAATATGCAAAGTGTCCGTCTTTATGTCTCGTTTGGGCAAAAATACGTTATTTGCCAAATATAATGTGTTTCCTTCCATCCGTGTGTTTGTGACATCCTAATACCAAACGTAACGCCAATCGGAGCAAACTTCAGGACTACTATGTGCCCATTAAGTATTTCTGTAAAGAAGAGAAATAGAAATTTATTTATTCACATGACACTTCGAGTTAACTTTATCTGTTAACGTTTAAAAATAAGGTTTTCCAGCAAGAGGAAAATATCAGTAGCAAAAAATATTCTGTAAAATAACTATCAGAATCAATTCAGAGAAAATTGTAAAATTAACGCGCCAGCTACGCCAGCATTGCTTATTACAGAAGCGTTTATTGTAAATATCATAATATACGTTCCTTACATTCTGTAACACAGAAGACAAAGCAAGGACCCCATTAAACTGATTGAGTCAAATGGGCCCCAGCTCAGGTTTACATTTTTTTTCTAGAAAAATCTATTGCGTTCTAGACAAAAATACTTCCTAATTCGACGGCTTACGGGTGTATTTAGCGTGCAGTACCTACGTAAAATGGAATAACTTAGTTTAAAACTGTTTTGTGTGGATATAAAACAATTTTATGCATTATTTTATGCGTTCAACAAGGTGTTGGTTAGATGTAAACTATTTTTAACGTTATATTATAATCATAATAATAATATAAAAGCAGCTTTCAACCTATTTTTCTGGGCGTATTGTTAAGCTATTTTTCTGGGCTATTTTCCATCTTAGAATTCTGAAATAGCCAAGGATGCACTTATAACCTCATGCAATTTGTATACACGTGGTTGCTTAGTAGATAACTGTGTGCCTACAAGCCCTATTAACTAACGGTTTTATTTTATTCGTATTTATAATACTATAGTTATAATACGAATAAAATAAAACTAAGTTAGTTCTTTGGTAGATATTAACTTATGCCCGAAAAACTGCTCACTATGTAAAATGTGATCATAACGCTACTTACCGGATAAATAGTAAATCTTAACTAATTACTAATCAACTTAAAATTTCACAAAAATTGGTCCAAATGTTAAGGGGAACTTTAATCACATACATACTTACACACAGGCAGAAGAATATTGTATACCTCAATGTAACAAAGAAAATATAAAAAACTACCAACCAGTAGGTATAGACATAAATCCTCGTCCCTGTTCGCGGTCGTTTTATGTCGTTAAGAAGAAACAACACCTCGGCAGAACTGAGAACTCGGATATATGGCACCTATTAACGCTACTCAAATGAAAAGTTATGAAACTTGATATATCATACCTAAGGTGGAAACATACCTACTGGATACGAGATAATTCCAAAAATAATATATTTATGCCTTACCCCGTGTTCTAACTGTCACACAACAATAAATTGACTTTAACAATAAACAATTGTGTTAAAGTAGTTTTAAACCACATAGTTTTACATCTTTATAAACTCATCTTAACTATAATTATTAGTATTAAATGAACAGACCTGTTTGAATTAGATTAAATCAAATTGATACTAAGCCCAAAACTAATTAAGACGAAAGATTAAGTTTGTTTGAGTTTGTATCGTAGAGTAATTTGGGTTAGGATGGCGTAAGATTATCGACAGCGTGCATCTTCGTATCTTCGCTAATATTACTCGTATTAAAATGGATAAAGTGCCAGGTATAGAAACAAGATTTTTAGTTATTATTTTTAATCAACTAACAATAATTATGTTCGAGCGTGTGAATGTAATTTTGACTAACGTAGTGTTGAGTAAAGTAATAAAATGCTTATTAGTATTTGAGATTGGATGCGGGCGTCCATGGGCTTTAGTAGCCTGCATGCCCATTTGTTACTTAATTACTGTATTTTTTTTAAGTTGTCTCCTTCCAAAGCTCTTAGCTTTATCCAGCATACTCTACTCATATTGATTATCATTTGTTCATAATATAGCTGCGATGGTTATTATAACTCTTGGATTCTTTATCTATAAAAAATCTAGAAAAAATCGAGTAGCGTGCTATTGGAATAAGTAGCGATGGTATATACCTACCTGGAGATAAGGAAGGGTGGTGGGTCCATACCAAAATACGTTCCATATGTGCAGATAGTTGCCAAGAAATATAAATACAAAAAAAATCAAGAAAAGGGTGGTTGTTCTATAAAAAAAAGTACAGAACTGTAGAGTTATAGTTTGGTTCTACACTAGCTTTGTATGGAACTCTCCGCTCTACACCGTTTGTCAACGTAACCGAGCTACGAGGTGCTACGAGGTGCTACGAGTTTCAAACGTCTGTGTTTAGTGTTTTACCAAAGTGGGAAAAAGTTAAACTCATAGTATAGCACTTTGTTTGTGGTCATCGCGATGCTGTCAAAGTTATATTGTGAGTAAGAAGGAGGATGGTGAAAATACACTGGGACCTATCCAAATATCTCTGATGTTCCAATTATAATAAGGATACGATTCTTTTATGCCTGAGTGGGTTGTCATGTCAGTACCCATTAATGACCCACTAATGGGTACTGACATGACAACCCACTCAGGCATAAAAGGCATGTGAAGTCCACCAACCCGCAGTAGGCCAGCGGGGTGGACTAAGGCCTACATCCCTCTCATTGTGAGAGGAGACCCGACCCTGTAGTGGGTCATTAATGGGTTAAAACAACAAGTTGTATGCCTGCCCGCGTTTAAGGTGTTCCCCGATTATATCATTATGTAAAGGAGATTATGGTTTCAATATGATAATATTTTCACCGCTACCAAGTTTTTAAATCTTATTTATTTAAGATTTCTAGTTTCTCATAGGCATCATATGGATCCAAATAGGTATACTCAGAGCGTTAGTAATGTCAGTGGTTTATTTTTTATGGAGTGCTTACTTGTGACCATGAAGTTATAGATATAAGCTTGTGACTGTGGCTGTTTTTCTGTCATAACATGTGTCACAAATGTTATAATGTTATGACGGAATAAAGCTGAATATAGTTTTATTGCTGCAAAAATTGTTTATTATCTTGAACTAAAACCTTTTCACTTCAAAAATTGTGTAAGTCGGTATTACATTTCATAAGCATTTTGCCTAAAGTGATATTTACACTAGTAAATTTAACGCAGAAGACCTGATGGGCATGCTACCTTACGACGGGCTAAGATAGATAGAGAGAGAGTAGATGGCTCTCACGCCTATTGCATTCATTTAGTAGGAAAACACAGTTTTTTTCCAATTGCCTACTTTGTATTTACCTACTCTTATTTTCTCTGCTACTTACCTTAACTTCTTTTATGTTTTCATTGTCAACCCTTTTATGTCCCAATATTGGGTTTCTCTCCCATAACAGGGAGAGGCATGGAGCATACTCCACCACGCTGCTCTCATGCCGATTGGTTGCAAATTGGAGAAATGTTACTACAATTCACTCTTACTTTCTATTCCTTACTAATATTTCTCCTTACTTGTCTACCAGAGTCTAATCAGGACAGTTTGGTGAAATGTCGAACACTCCGAATTTCTACGACACCGATGACGATGATGATGAAGAGGATATCGCTTTCGGAGAGGACAGTGGTATACAGTGGAGCAATATCATTTTCCTGCCTTTCCATCGGATATTCAAAATGTTTGTTCTTATGAGCGTTATCATCAAAACTATTTTGGTGAGTTTTATTTTTGATAAGTGGTCGTTCAGTGTTAATAATTTTAGTTCATTTATTAATTTTTAATTTAATGCTGTTTCAAAGATCCGATGTCTATCAAATCTATCTATAAAATCGAAATACATGACGTATTTATTTAACATAACCCTGCTTTTAAGATCCAAAAACTAATAAAACTTCACCATTGTAACAAAATTCTGTAACAAATTCTAAAAAATGCACGTAGAAGTTATATAAACTGCCTACAATTTTTTACTGAGCGATATAAATCACGTTTCTATTATTTTCTATATCACCCTGATAAAACTTTGTTTGTCTATACTATAGCTCATTAATAGCTAAAAAAGCTCTTTAATATCTATTTTTTTGTTTTTAATTTTATTTTGTAACAAGAAGATATTTGACTGTTTCCAGGGTCCAGTACAGTCGGTGCATCAGATTGTCTATTGCTATAATACCATGGACATAAGAAGACCCCTAAAAGTAATGAAATTTCTATACTTATATCTCTGTGACCCTATATACGGTATCGATACATTACTTCATATGGTGCACAGGTAACATATTTTTTTAATTATAAATGAGTAGGAAAACAATATGTAGGTTCTACAGCTCTCCTGATAAGATTCTGTCGTCACGTTAAATAGAAACCTGTAAGTAAGCGATTATAAAGCTTTAATGCAAAGCGGCATTTGACCACAACTGCCATGTTAATAAATAAATAAATATTGTGGGACAACTCACACACTTTTTGACACGCTTTCTGATCCCAAAGTAAGCTGTGAGCTTGTGTTGTGATAACCAGATAGCTGATAAACCTACATATTATATATTTTGAAATACATACTAATATAGATAATTTACATCCAGACACAGAATTTACACCCAAACACTTGTGTGTCACACAAATACTTGTCCTGGGTGGGAATCGAACCCACAACCTCCAGCGTAGTAGTTAGGGTCGCTAACCACTAGACCAACAGGCCAAAATATTACAAGGACTTTTAAATATTAAAAGTAGGACTATAAGGAATAGGAAATAACGAGTGGGTATTAAAGAAAATATATTACAATGCTTAAGAGGCATGGGCTATCGGAAATTTATTCTTCTAACTAATATCCCATTGTTTTTCCTCTTAGGCAAGTGACAGACGAGGCTATGAGACGGGAACATCTTCCAAAATCGGCGTTTCTGATAGTCCTGGACGTAATATCATTGATACCAATGATTCGACTAGTCACAGGTGAAACATGTCCACCGATAACATTCTGGCCGAATATTTTAAATTTCTCGGAATTTATCATGTAAGTATCTTTATGATATTTGTATCCATTGAATTCGCATTATAAATACGCGCTGCACGCCAAAGTATTCAAACTTTGGTGTATTAACAAACGTGTGGCGTGTTTTTGTTGAATTTCTCGTATTTTTAATGCATTTCATTAAAAATATTAGAATTCGTGCATTCTTCACCATATAAACTTTAATTGTGACAATTTTGATGAGAGTTTTTGCTACTGCTTTTTCTCTCACACAGAGTTCGATAGTATGTTTATTTAACTATTTATTTATCACAAAATCTACAGCTTTTAAATTCTCAATAAATTAAATTTTATTTACTGTAATCATTTACTTTTCAGTATTTACAGAATAGCCGAATACTTTTCAATTTTGACAACGCACTCTTACTGGAGGCTCGGGGTTGGATACACCCTGATAACCTTTATCAGTATCAACTGCGTAGCTTGCTTTCTCCTTCTATTGACCGCCTCTGGATTGTGTCGCAATTGCGATAAAACTATCCACGACTGGAGAAAAAACGTCCTTGAGGTACATGCCTTTATGTACATGTCTGTCTGTATCTAAATTTAACAAACAAAACAAAATTCTAAAGAATGGAATGGTGTAGATACCTAGAATGAATTTTATGTGATGGCAGCCGACCGACTTTTCCGAGCTTTTCAACATTTTCAACTTTGCCTTATAAATATGAAGATAAAGTTTAAAAATATTTGAAATTGAAAGAGCTCGTCGTGTCGCTGTCTACCGCTGCTATCTTGGTGTGAAGCGGCTCTTGTCAGCAACCCATTAATGAACCACTACAGGATTGGATCTCCTCTCACAATGAGAGGGATGTAGCCTACTGCGGGTAGGTGGACTTCACATATCGTTGAGAGCATTTTTTGGTTACCTACTCTCAGGCATGCAGGGTTCCTCACGATGTTTTCCTTCACCGTTACCGCAGGTGATGTATAATTTTATAGCGCACAGGTCGAAATCTAAGCCACTGAGCTATCACCGCTTTCGGTCCTTAATAAAGTTAATTGTTTCAGTATCCCGACGGTGATGCGACGCTCGCTACATATGTTTTTGCTGTTGCTATCGTGCATTCGCATGTTATTAATAGGGCGCTGGATTTTATAGATCCATCTACGTATATGGAATTTCTTTACATAACTGTCTTAATAATAGTATCGTACTTGAAAATCACGTTTGCGATATTTCCAAAAATGTTCGCTGAAGCCCTCCTAAGATTGAGACTAATTCTAGTCTATCACCCTGTCGTTCAAAGGATTATTCAAGAGACTGAAAGAAAAAACCCTTGCGCTAAAGCATATTTGGACGTCAAGAATTTCTATTCTTTGGTATGGAAAAAGAGAGGAGGCATCACTAAAATTCCCGAAGTAATTATGGAGCTACCGAAGTACTTACGCGTCGATATCAGACAGGATTTGTTCTGGCCGGTCTTTTGTCACAGTCCAACGTTCAGAAAAACATCGGTTCCATTTAAGCGATGGATCTGCGAGCACATTCGTTTGGAATACAAATTGCCCGGAGAAAAATTTTTTGCCGGCCCCTACTGTCATACCCATTTGTATTACCTAAAGTCCGGCATAGTTCAGTTGATATCGGCAGATGATGGGATCACACCGTTGGTATCGGTTACGAGTGGCACTATATTAGGCGACATCAGCTTCTTCCTTCCACACGGAAAACGAAAAGTAATGGTTCGCTGCCTCACATACTGCGAAGTGTTATCCTTGACTCGTCTGAACATAGTACAAGCTCTCCACATACACCCTGAAGACAGACGATTAGTGATACAAAATGCAAAGGAAAGAATCAAACATGCTCGTACCTTGTATACTTGTAAGCAACATATACGAGGATTAGACAGATCCGAAGATGAGGGAATAGCTTGGGTGAAACGTCGCTGGTGGCAAATATCCGATACAATATCGAAGTGGAAGCGAAGACCCGTAAAGAAAGAGCACGCGAAATGCGAACTGCCCCCAGAAGAGGCAGTGTATCATTGCGCCAAATATATTGGGCAATTGGTGCTATGTACTGAGGAACAATTGCAAATGACATCTATGTTTACTAACGCCAAGTTTCCTTGGATATTTGCACCTGAATCTGCTTTCAAAACTATCTGGCGACGAATCGTGGCGACGACTGTATTTCTAGTGCTTACGCTCTATCCACCGTTTATCACCAGTCCCTATATACCACCTTGGTTTACCTTCTTTCAGATGTGGACCGATGTAGTTTACGTCGCTGATATATTTGTATCTCTATTGACTTCCACTACGCGACAAGAGAACACTTTAGATAATTTTGCGGCAGTTATGTTTGCTCGCTGCAAAACTACAAAATTTGCGCTAGACTTTCTATCAACTATATGGATAGAAAACTTGGTCGTTCTAGGAGGTCTACCGGAAATGTACTACCCGTGTCAATTTAACCGCCTTATTAAGATATACGTTCTCTTCCCAAAATGGGACATCGACAAGAATCCTGTCGTCCATATATGCTATAAGACCGTGATGATACAGCACTGTTTTATGTACATTGTTGCATACGTTTTATACTTTCTCAATTTCAGCTTACTATTTTCTAAAATATCTACTACTTACTTTTTTGGTAACGCCTTTTGTAAATTGCACGATCCTAAAGAAAAATGTCAATCAGATAAACCTTTCTTTCTTGCTGTGTACCTAGCTTGGATTTTTGAATTTGTATATTGCATATATTATGCTCTATATCTGATGGATCTATATATTATGATAATTATCAGTTATTTCTGCTTCCTCGTTTGTATCTTCTGTCAAACCTTTTTGGTTGCTGGACTATACTTAAAACACAAAGAAGAATCAAACTACCAGTATTTTGTATCCAACATTAACAGTTACTACAAACATTACAACATACATCCGGGTTTATTAGAGAGATTGAATAGATATTTGATATGCCATTGGAGATATTATAAGGGAATGGATGTTATGCATCCCGAGTTATTGAAAAATGAACCATACGACATATGGTTTAAAGTTCACGGTGAAGTTGCAGAAAAAATAATAAAACAGTCAAGTGCGTTTACATTCGCTGATCCAGCCTTAATTAAAGAACTGGCATATAAAGCGAAGTTTCTGATACTGCCTAAAAAATCTCCAGTATTTTTGTGTGGAATACAGTGCAAGACATTAGTATGGTGTGTTCAAGTTAGTCTGTTTTAAAGTGAATACTTTCAAATTATACTATAACATCATATAGAAGTAGAGTTTGGGAGTTAGATGTACTTAATCTCTGGAGCTACTAAATCGATTCTGTGAAATTTTAAAGCGGTGATAGAATCGTGTTTCGAGTTAATATCTATCGGTAACATTACCTTTGCATAGAAATTGATTAAAGGCGATTTCATGATCTCAGATCCTCAGTGTGTACTAAAACTGTCAAGTTTGTCAATAATGTAGTCAGAATGAAACCATTTTTGTACGATTATGATTAAATTGCAATACTTCTGTAAATTTTGTCAGGGCCACATGAAAAGCGAATACTATGAAAAGGGGGACCTAATAAAGAGAAATATAAATCCCGGCGAATTGGTTTCAACGCTTGCAGTATTTTTGGGAAGACCTTCGCCTAGGACTGTAGAAACCTCCACTGACTGTGAGGTAGTGAACGTTAAGAAAAACTTTTTACTTTTCCACTACAAAAAAGAAAAGTTCATGATTTTGTTCATCGATTTTCGAAAATAGAGTTCTCATAAGATATCCATATTTTAGGTTCTATACAACTATTATAAATATTTTTAATCATTAATATGTAAAACTTTGTGTTACACAAAAGAAAGACTTGGAAGTTCGCAGAAGATATTTATTCCGACTTCAATTACAATATACTTTTCGATATTAACTTCGAATTATATAATTTAAAAAAACACATGGGTTACAGACAGCGAGTTTGCACCTCAACCGCGCGTGGTAGGAAGAATGAAAAAAGTGAACTAATGGCGCTGGTGTAGCTGTTAATATTTGCAAGCGCCTTATCAAAACCAAACAGCAATGTTGTTGAATTTTGCGTAAACACTTTGTATTAAATGTTTTTAGATTCTCTATTTAAAAAGCCAAGACTTTTTCACAATTCTCAAACACTATCCTGTTGAATGGGAGATACTGAACAATTGCACTCAAAGATACAGTGGAACATTTGAAGCTGAATGCGAAGGAAATGACAAATGGCGCAAAGAGGTAACCGATATAACATCTTCTATAGTATTCGCCATGAGTTGTAAGAACAATTTAATTGGTAGGTTAATGTAGAAACATTTTTCAGTGCCTAAGAAAACCGAAAGAAAAAGAAACTATATCCGACCAACGAAATCGACGTGATCGTGATCGACTTACTGTGAGAAGAGATTTTATCAAACATGCTTTTACTGACTTGGCTTGGTTTGAACCGGAAACTACGTAAGGATTTGATATGTAATCAATCTATCATAAATGTTTCATGTTCACCAAAAGATATTCATAAATAATGTCTATTGATTAAATCAGTTTCATTTCCTCTCTTTACAGGTTCATTCGCGTCTGGATGTTAATGAGAGCCATAACTGTCGCCGTTTCAATAACGTGCGCTGCTTTGCAAGGTATTTTCACACATTCTATGTTCAATGTCTCTCTCTACAAAAGGAACATGCTTTCAAACGACCTTACCTTACTCAAGAAATTATTTAACAATACATGGAGGGGCCATGTACTTTTGGCAGACATAGCGGTGATAGCCCAGTGGCTTAGAATTCGACCTCAAATCGAGGGGTTCGAATCCCAGTGGCACGCACCAATGACTTTGTAAAAAAAAGTTATGTGCGCTTTATAGAAATTAAATATCACCTGCTGTTACGGTGAAGGAAAACATCGTGAGGAAACCTGCATGCCTGAGAGTTCACAAAAAAAATGTTCTCAAAGGTATGTGAAGTCTACCAATCCGCAATAGGCCAGCGTGGTGGACTAAGGCCTACATCCCTCTCATTACGAGAAGGAGACCCGTCCCTGTAGTGTGTCATTAATGGGTTACTGGCTATTTGTTATGAGAACGGGAGGGACTGAAAAACAGCGCTCCACGAGACGACCTTCTGTTTAATTAAATGTGAATTAAATGTAATTAATTCTTCTGTGTACTACTTGTTACATGTATATTTATAAAACAAAGTATATGTACTAAGCTAATTGACGATGACAGGGTGTACGGTAAAACTCTATGGAGTTTGTGTCTACACCTTTTATTTAAGCCTATGTACTGTCTTTTTTATGAAAGTTAATAAATAAATAATAAAATAATAATAATAATTATTATGATTTGTCTTTAGCATATCTTTGTATTTTACTATTTATTAAGGCAGTAAACGATTTTTATGTGTTTATTTATTTAATTTTATTCTTAAAAACTTTTTAGGTGGAAGCGGAGCGGGCTTCAGAAGATTATTGATATTAATTGGCGCATTATGCGACACTATTGCTATTGTGGATATAACTTTGAAATTATTTGTAAGCCTTTTGTTTAATTTATAAGGAGGTAAAAAGAGCGCACACGACGGTTCCGGGTTAGAATCCCAGTGACACACACCAGTGACTTATAAAAGTGTGTACGCTTTATAAAATTAAAAATTACCTGCTGTTACGGTAAAGTAAAGCATCGTGAGCAATGAAGGTTTCCTGCCTGAGGGTTCATAGTAAAATACAATTTCAAAGGCTTGTGAAGTTAAGCAACCCGCATTAGACCAGCGTGTTGGACTAATGTTTATATCTCTCTCATTGTGAGAGAAGACTCGATCCTCCAGTGGGTCATTGATGGGTTACAGACATATAAAATGCTCTACAACGTGGGTGTCACATTTCAGCTGGGCTACTATGATCATCGCGGGCTTTTGATCACAGATAAACGTAAATGTCTCCTGCACTATCTGAGCCACGGGTTCGTGCTGGACGTTATCGGGATCCTGCCTGTCAGTGATCTATACGGAATGCTGTCGACAAGGAACATCGACGAGAATGGCGGTTTGATCATGAACACGGTTTCAAAGTTCGCCCACATATACCTCCTGACGGGATACTTTGATTACATCGCGGACACTCCGATCGTCAATGTTGCTTATATTAAGGTTCGTATATATTTGCGCAGGCTCTATTATGTTACGTTGAATTTCCACCGAAGAAAACTTGCCAGCATTTATATCGTCAACACGTGTTGGTGTCAAAAGTTTCTGTAAAGTGTCAAAAATTAACTCCACAAGGTAATTTTTGACACCTTACAGAAACCCACTGCACCGAAAAGAAATTGCAACATTTCGTGTTGTCAACACCTGTTGGAAACACAGAAGCTATCAACAATTTCAGTAGAAACGCACCTTTAAGCGAATTTGCTTCGTTTCCAGATACTGAAATGGCAAGTGGTGACCATCCTAGTGATGCTCGGCGCCAGCCACTACCTTGTGAACTGGTGCATTGAACTGAAGTGGGACAGTGCAGCTAGGCTGCGGGGCATGGCACGCCGCAACAGCTGCTGGATTCCCCCCGAATACGCCCTGGACGAGACCCCCACCATGTACCAACTGCATACGGTTACTGTGTTCATTTATACAATACTGCGGTCGCAAAGCAGAAAGAATTTCGTACAATGACCTTTTAGCCTACTGATAGTTGTCACAAACATTTTGTAGAAATGCGAGTTTTTATGAAATATTAAGAAGAAAAAACCAGTTTACATGGATAACTAAATTATTGTACTGTAATTACATAATACTGTGTATCTACTTATCTTGCAGGCCAGGATATTTTAACGTATTTAAACACGTTACTAGCCATTATTTTGTAAGATTCACTAGTCCAAAGTGACCTTTTTTCTTTTCTTACGCGGAAAAGCAAAAGCTTCTGAGTTTATGATTTCTATTTGTCTGCTCTTCTTATAAAAAATATCCGTTTCGTTACAGGTTTTTGCACTGAGCTTCATGCTAGCAGAAAGTAGTTTGGGTAGAGTCAATTTAGACTACTTTATAATTTGGTACGAACAGATTGGTTTAAGAATGGTAGTCTTCATTTTTGCCAGTATGTCTTGGTAAGAAAATGTCTTAAAAAGTAAAGAGAGGTGTATAGTAACGAATTACATACGTACCTACTTGAGCACCCGCATTTCATTTATAGACGAAATCGATATGGGTACCTAACTGACAGATTTTTTAGGTGGCGGTAGAGACATAGTAACTCGTCCGGTTATTACCTATCTGTCTAAAAATTTCATCCAAATCCATTCAGCTTTTTTCTTCTTTTTAATGCTGAAAAATTGAATGTTTAAAATTAAATTTAAAAATTTAATGCTGTAATTTTTTTTAAGTCAGTTTAATGTTTAAAAATGATTTTGTCATTCGCAGGTTTGTAACATGCTATTCAATGGCTTTGCTCGTGTTAAATCTACGGGGTAACACGATATTCCAGCACGGCGTGAGTCAGTTAAAACAGTTCCTTCAAGCTGAGAGAGTCGAAGACAAGGTGCTACGTCAAGTTCTCAGACATTTCAGATATTGGTGGCTAAGGTGAGAGTTTTGTTAGTTAAAAGTATTTGACGACGTGAGTGTTGCAGTGGATGACACCGGTGCGAAAAAGGTCTTGGGTTCGATTCCCAGCAAAGCAGAAATTTGAGTGATTAGTTGGAATTTCTGTTTCTGGTCTGTATGTGATGTGTTATTGTCTTGTGTGTGTGTCATAATAACGTTCATGTGACAAGGGTCCTGCGCATTAGCAGTGTACGGGGGTGATAGCTGTAGTAAATTAATTTCTTTTTTTTTCAGAACCAAAGGAATTAATATGCAAAACTTGATGAACGAGAGGCTCGGAGTCATATTTCGACAGGATTTAAGTTACTACTTTTTGAAAAAGTACATAATTATTTTGATTTTTCACCAAAGAATTTCTTAATAAATGTATGCAGCCAAATCTATCGAGAAGAAAATTCTGCTTAACTTTTGGAATAAAAACTAATGGTCAATTTGAAACTTGGCATACTTATCAACGACCGATTACAATGCAATAATATAAAAAATGTCGAATTAAAAAATGAAAAATAAATAATAGTTTCATGGTTGTTTTTTTACAATGCAATACATTTTTTCCTTATTTACACTATATTAACTTTAAATGTATTTTTATTTTTTAGATTGGATTTTTTAAAAGTGTGTTTTTTCATTTTTTTCAAACTATTTTTTCTAGAACATTCGAAGTGTTGAATACAATTCTTCATGGCGGCGAGGTCATAGAAAGGCAACTGTGCAACGTCACCACTTTACACTATTTCCTGCCCGGGGAGGAAATCATCAGAGAGATGGACCTAGTCCCTTGGGTGTATATAGTCCATCGCGGCAAAATTCTCGTAAAGAAGAACGGTGAGAAAATTGCCGTGCTTACGAAGGTTTGTGCTTATCAAATATAATTATGTAAATTAAATTGAAAATTAAAAAAAAAACCCTGACACAATAACGACAGTTTTCATTGAACATATTATATTAGACCCCACTCGAGTTGATGTTTTATTTTAATTTAAATCATGATGTTTTGTTTTAATTTAAAACAAAACAAAATTGCTTTATGATGGTTGTAGGAGTTTTTAGTAACCCCCCAGGGCTCCATATTTGGCCAGCTCAGCGGGAACAAGCTGCGTCCCGTGCGAATGTCTGCTGCGGCGGAAGAACATGCTGATGTCCTCCAAATTCCTTTCCATTCCTTCCTAGAACTGGCATCAACTGGAGAAGTAAGGATTTTACTTAGTACTTAATTCACTTGCCATGTTAGTGACTTTCCAACATATCAATAGTATGTAGTTGATATAGGTATCAAATGATTCGAAAAGCTTGCTTTTTATATTTTTACATTAATGTGTTGAGATGTAGTTGCTAAGGTTCCGTAACATGAGAGGCACATTTTGATGTACAGGAGTATTAAGTTTGTGAGGACAATGTAGCTTGCCCACCTTGTTACACCTCTTCGTCTTATGTTTCGGTTAGGGAGGTGCAGCCATCGGAGATAGGAACTTCATTTCAAGCAAAATGCAGCTGGGGCCCGTGGTGAAGGGTGCATTTGCCCCATTTTAGTATGACCGTCGATTTGTTTTATTTTCAGTGCAGTTAACATTGTTCTATTCAGGTCCGATTAATATATTAGTTTACTGTTTTTTAGGTCGCAAAAAATATAGCGGATAATCCTCAGTCTGAAGACGACTATATGGCGATAAAGAAACCAGTTACCGAAAATCCATACAACACCGTGAGATACATAATACAAGGTGCCAAAGCGATTCAACTGCCAGTAAGCCTTTTTAGCCCTCGTTATTTTTAGTCGTAAATTATGGGATGACGTCACATCACATTGACGCGGATGTCATCTACATAATGCATCGCAAATTATAATTTCTCTCGCAATTCTTCAATCTTCTGAGCTTGAGAGCGGTTTTGTTTTTTACAATTATAATAAATACCACTACCTAGATGTTTTGTTGAATAGACTGACAACTAACTAATTAAATATATTTATTTAAACAACTAAATTCGCGCGCGACTTAAGTGCAGAGCTAAAGAATGTGGTATTAGCTGAGACCTAATTATTATCTGATATATCTACAAACTATACTATAAACCCGTAAGTAGTCCGTATTATGTAGGTATTGTAGGTATTAAAAATAAAATAAAGAAATATAATAATCTTAAAATTAATGAATTAAGAATAATAGTCAGCACTTATTAATTTAGTAAAATTTATCAAGCTCTGCAGTCAAGTCGCGCGCGAACTGTATCTATATCCAGCATTTTTATTTTCAGTGGCTAAAAGCACCGATGTATGCCCGAAACCGTACCTGGTATTGTCGTTGGCTGATCACAGCTTGGTTCCTCTGCCCCACCCTATCGGCGGCTTTAACACTTATTCTCGTGAAGTTACCGGCAGAATACGTAGGCCATATCTACTGGTGCTTGATTATTTGCGATATCGTGCATTTGCTGAATTTCATCTCGGAATTCTTTGCGGTGAGTAGTTGCTTTTTCAACGTCATAATTGTTCAAATTTGATACATTATGTTTTAGGAAAGCTATTCGATATTCGACTAAGCTTTCGAGTAATGAATAAAAATACAAAGACTAAGCAATTGTTTTATTTTTTTGAAGTTTGTAAAAGATCCAATCATTTAGAAAGATGGTTACAGATTTACGCTTCTTTTATCAAAAGTGTTTGTGGAATATGGGCTTTGAGATTCTTTAATCCACGGAAACAGTAAACATAGGTATTTTTCATTTTGTAGGTTGAACTTTTCGTGGAAAACGGAAAATGTATAGACCAGACGTTGCTGTGGCGTTATTTCAAAAAAATTTCCTGTTATGCCGACATTTTGTCTTTAATATTCCCGTTATTCTCATACGTTACTGGAAACTATCACTGGGAATTCGCTAGATTATTGAGGCTGCATCTTTTTTATCAATTTCATCGGCATTTCAGCAGCGGTTTCAAGGTTACTGTGAGCTTTATCTTTTTGAAAATAAGATTCAATTTAGATTTCATAAAAATATGGCAAAGAATTCTATGGAATGTTTTTACGTGTACCGGATTTTCATTGGTCAATGCTCTGATGAACTGCACGAAATATATGGCTGCAGATTGGTCGAATTTCGACTGTGGCTTTTTTATTTTTTCCCGTACTAAAATACCATAATAATAAAACTAGCTACCTACTATATAATGTGTGTTTGACCCATGTGAAATATTTGTAACCTCTATTCGGGAAACATTTTCTAAATGTTAAATTTCGCATTTCTCTAAACTGCTCTATACAGTTATACGATAGCAAAAGTAACGACCTCTATGTTTCACCAAAAGTTATAATTAAAATTTATTAGTTAAATAAGATAACAAACACTATAGCTTGTAAATAGATACCAACAAAACAAAATTGGAAAATCGGTTGAAAACCAGGGAAAAAGTGACGCCAAAATGAAATCTGGTTTTGGAATTTACATTTTAACTTTTTCAGAGTACAACGGCTCCGATATTATTGAAAATAGTAATCGTCTCACTTATATTTCACGCCATGGCTTGCGGGTGGATGTACGTGGCCTGTAGAGGTAAAGAAAGTAATATTATAGTTGCCGTCACGAGTGGTGAGCACAACTTTCATTGGTCGGTTTGACATTGACTGCGCTGCGGTGCACACGATTGGTTCGACAAACGTCAGTTCGTCAGTGTGCGTCGTCTATTGGTCCAGCACGTGTTTGTGGCTGCTGTACATTGGCAGAAAGTATACAATATCCCTACCACTGATAATCTGTGCTCATGACTCATGTCGGTTATATTATACGAGTTGTAATATCTATTATTTTATTAATATATTTTTTTCATATAGTAGAAGTTTTATAAATACAATAGTATTTTATCGCAATATGTCAACACTAATTTAACGTTAAAAAACCCTGATAGTGAAAAGTGAGATTGACATTAAACTTTTCATAATTATATACCGTTTTCAGAAAAGATGTCGAGTCCGTTGATGGAAAACTTTAATAGTACGGTCGATTACACTGAATGGATGCCAGCAAGTGAAAGAGAAGGTAGTATAACTCCCTCAAATTTCTAATGCGCCTGGCCGCCAGTTTGGTGTTGTCACGTGGTGACGAATAAAACAACAAAATTAAAGTAAAATGCTGTACATATTTATTTCCTTTATAAAGAAATTAAATCAATGAAACTTTTCGCCATTTGTAATGCTTTGCAATGAATGAAAACACGTTTCTTGTAACTGAAGGTAAAGGGCGCGTATCAGCCGTTTTTAAAAGTAAATAATAGCATATCTAAATGAGCGACAAACAAATTAAGAATGAGCGAACGATAGACTTCAAGGGCAGCACTAAACTGCTGACTTGACGTGAGAAATGATTGTCCAAGCGGGGATGTTCCTTTCCGCCCTTCAATACACCCCCCGGCAATACCCCCATGGCATTCAACTTGCGCGCATTTTATATGCAGGTAGATCGTAAATTGACGTATTCCCGTAGGTATGTAGATAAGCTCAAAAGCTTAAATTATTTAAGCCTTTTGAAGCCAAAACTCAACGGTTTTCGAGATATTTGAGGTAATTGAATTTAAAGAAAAAACTAAGAAAACTACTTAGTAAAATTCTGGTAATTCTGGTAAATTGATAGAGGTCCATGACTACTTCGTTCAGTCCCAGGTTTTGGACTGAACGAAATTGTCATTGTTTTAGTTATTAGATATACTAATTACAATTTATTTTTTAGGATGCGCCGTTATTAAATACATTTTTAATCATAATAACACAGTATCGTATACTTTGCTTGTGCCAAAGGATTGGAGAGCGGACTATCTTGTTGCGATGTTTTACATTTTGGTTGTTTATACGTATTCACCATTGTTTATAGTAAGTCTATCTATTGACAAACTAGCTGACCCACACTTCGTTCAGCCAAAAATTGGAATTTCTACCATTTTCTTTTTAGATTTTCTCAGATTTATTACGTTTTAAGGTTTCCGCGATCACTCTGAAACAATTATACTACTCAGTCGTCTTCAGATTCATCGCATCTTTTATTTACGTGTGGATCTTGAGCATGGTGATCAGCGCCATCTACACAAAACTACGTACTTTGTACTACTACGATTGTAGTGTCCAGGATTTATTATCATATTTGGAGCACAATGGACTGTCCCCAGTACTACTAAAGTCTGTGCGGGAGTACACGAAGCAGCTATGGCAGAGGCAGAAGGGTATGTTGTTACAAAAATAACCTATTACAATTATTGTCTATCGTAACACTGTGATTTTTTAACAAATTTTCGAATCCTGCATGATTTCAATTAAAGACTTTGCTGTAAAAATATACGAAGATACAAATTCAAAGTAGCAGTCGACCTCACTGAAACATTTAAATTAGTTAAAGCTATACTAGAAAAAAAACGTAAACGTTCAATTGGGGCGCCACATTTTTCTTTGATATGGCTACACCAATATCTGTCTTCTGTGACGTCATCGATGCTTTCGCACGCTTATTGGTCAAGAAATATGACAAATCTTCATACGCACTATTTGGTACAAGAAATTGTTTATAAATTGCAACACGGGGAGGTCTAAATTCCACGTGGATTCTTTTTACAATAATTGTGTAGCTTTTGCTACACAATTATTTACTTTTGCTGCCCTTTTGGGCATGCATGTCCCCGATGTTGTCACTGCAGCCCATGCAACCTCAAAACAGAGAATCCTATCTGAAGTTGTATGTGTGTGTTTTGCTACTCACGAGGACTAAGATGTTCGCCTAAAATAAAGTATCCCCTGCTATAGCTCTACCACCTAAGCTTTATTATGATATTATAGTCAAATTTATAATGATAACAATAAAATTTATTAGGATTATAATAATGTTTTTTCCTACTAGGTAATTGGCTCCCGGAGCTGGCTCATCAGGCGCCCCAATGTCTGCGTGAGGACATCTTCGCAGCTCTGTATATGCATCACCTGGAAACGCCACCGCTGTTTCAGGGCCTTCCCCAGTATTTCACTCGGCAAATGGTTTCCAGACTGCATAGAATGGTCGTGTTCCCAGGTACAGGATTTATAAATATTAGCGTGCCATCGTGCCACCTGAGGCTGAGTGGTCACTGCAAGACTGCAAGATTATGCACTATAAGTTGCTAAAAGAAAATTATACCGTAGTATATTGTTACTGCTCTCATCTTGATGTTCTGTCAAGGGAAACAGACAGCCATTTATGGCCAATTGAATTTTCATCACTAACTACTGTGAATTGACGTACGAGTACGACTAACTCGCACGCAGTGTGCTCACTCCCGTCGTATTTCAAAGGTTGGGTATGTTCGTGCGTGAACGGACGTATACGCACGAATTTGACTATTACGAAGTCGCGTCCAAACGGAGCGCGGCCTATTAGACACATTAAACTATATTTCAGGTAAATGTTTAGTTCAACAAGGTGATATATTCTCAACGGTATATTTTGTCCATGAAGGTGAAATTGAGAAATGGCACACCGATAAAAGGTATCCCTGAATTTACTATACCTAATTTGTTTATGATTTTACCAAGACCCAAACAAGTTTTGAACTGTTTTGCCATCTTTACCACTTTGCCGTGAAAATCACATTTGACTCCTACCCATTTTTAAACTATAGTTTACATTGTTAAACTTACAGGATAGGCAATGTGTTAAATCGAATATATTTCAAAGTTTTACTATTTTTAGCGGGGAGAAAAAGTTGATATCAATAATAACAGCGAACGGATATTTCGGCATAGTACCAGGGCTTTTCCCGAACACGCCTTTTCAGTATTCTTACTTCTCGAGAACGGTATTGTATCATACTTTTATAACAAATTATGTTAATTACATCAACACTAAACGAAGGTACCTGGATTATAAAATTCGGAGATTTTTAAATACTTAAATCATAATTTCGGAAATTACCCCTACACTTTCAAGTTCATTAAGACTATGTATTTTACCTACTTCTTCATTTCTTACGATTTACATAATATTATGTATCCTCATAACTGGTTGCCTGGAAGAGATCGCTGTTAGCGACTAGACCGCCTATTGCATTGTACCATTTCTAATAATTATTGGTCTAGTGTGCGAAAAAGAATAATTATTTATTTTAATATTTTTAAGGAGATGGATTTTAGTTTTTTAATTTTTTATATGTATCTTAATAGATACATTATATTTCACTACATTTTATGTATAGCTACATTAAATTTTATATTTTTATAAATTCTTTTCCATTTGTTATGTGGTATACAATAACAAGTTACGATAATTGTTACGATTTTTGTTGGTGCTAGGTGGTGGATATGGTGTTCCTAAGACATAAGGACTGGCAGGACCTTTTACAGAGCTACCCAGATATCATGCAGGACCTAGTTGTTGCAGGCAGACATCTGAAGAAAACAATGGGATATGATATAAAGTAACGCCTTCTGAAATACATAGCGTAAAGAAAATATAGGTGTGAGATTCCTTTGCTGTATTTATTATTTATGGAAATTAAGTTTATTTAAAATTTATTTGTGTTTTATTTATTTTACAATTCGGTGCATTGTTTACACCCTGGGCCCTGGGTTTAATTCCCGACGGAGAGATTTGAATGATAGTTCAAATTTCTGTTTCAAGTATGGGGCTGGTATAACTGACTTTATCCTTCATTGTATTGAAAAATGTTTTTTTAAAATAATTTAATAATTAAAATTATGTTGAAATAGTCCCTTAGATACAAAATTATTTCAACTTATTTAATAAGTTGATGAACATGAATAAAACATTCCGCAACAATTTTGACAGTTCATTGTTTACAAATTCAAAATTTAATATCGAATCAAGTTAAACAAGAAAGATTCAGTAATATCGAGCAATTTAGAGAAACTCTACAATCTACAGATCTACAGGATATAAAGCAACACTTCGAGAGTTTCCGTAACTTTTTGGAAGTTAAATACACTTGCTGTTTCCTGTTCCTGTCTGAATTTCAAATGATTTAATAAAGCAGTGCTGCACAACCTTTACGCTCTTTAAAAAAAAGTTATAAAGAGTGTATTATGATAAAATGTTACAAAGCTTCATTTTAAAAATTCTCCATTTTTAACGCACTTTTTAGAAGTTAACAAAAATAACCTTGAATTCATCACAGATAATAACTACTTTATTTTTTGTTTATAAAAATAAAAGATCAACATAATATGACGTGAACATTTTGCAGTACCGTTTATTAGGTACCTAGATACAAGTAATTAAAGTCGGTAAAAAATAAAATGTTGTGCAACCCTGAACGTAAAGTAATTCGCTTTGGACTGTCTTATCCAAATAAAATCGCGCCATTATCATCTTTTTATGAAGGCAGTGGCAGTGAGTTACTCTAGCTAGGCTCTACATTGGCAATTTTGGTAGCAATAATACTTTTCACTGAAATTTATGTAAGCGGGTGCCAAATGGAATTAATAAGCGGTTCCTGCGGCTGTTACCGGAATTGCTTTGGATAAGTGGGCTTACTGGGTTTGGAATGAGCTTGAGAAAATTAAAAATGTCACCGTGTTTTATAACTCCTATTGGTCTTAATTTTCAAATAACGCTTCACAATCAGGCATAGGATTCTCTGTGACGTGTATACTCACCATACAAAAGACATAAATAGACCCTCCTAGACCAGAAACAGTGTAAAGTGTCTGTAAACCATTCGTGACGTTGGCCTTGTCCATCTTGGTGTGTGTCACTGTGATTCAAACATGAATCTTCCGAGTAGAGGCCGAATTCATAGCCACTGGCCCCACTTCCGTATTGTATAAGTGCGGAAGCTGTACTTATCGCCAATTTCACTGACTATACAACTGCATAAATAAACACAAATTTGTTCAGATATTAGAAAACCAATCTTTACAATCAATTTCCGGAGAAATGAGCTAGAATGAGATCGTTCCTTGGTGTAATCTTTTGTTATTAATCCTTCAATTTGGAGCCTAAATTAACTTCAAATTGTGTAATGTTTGAAACAGACCGTGGTCCATAGTAAAAGAAATGCCGTGAAATTCACTAACCTGTTCTCGTAATTAGTTTATTATTTTAAGGTTAAAATAGACGCATAAAATTCGATCAAGAAACACTAACAATATTAAGACTACGTTATGAATTATCGTTTTATACATTTAACTTACAATCCAGTGTAATCCATTTTTGGGATTATTCTCAGAATGTTTTTTTTTGTATTTTATTTTTATACGTATCCAACAGGGATTGCCTAATAAATAAATAAATACTGTGTTTAAACTTAGGGAGCAATAATAAAGCTCAACAGTTTGTCAAGTACCTAATACAAATATCGCTTCGATTTTGTAACTTGGTACAAAAAGTAATGTTTCCTTATTTGCCATTAAATATTTTCCGCTTAATTAAACTGCGGGATAATTCGGTTATAAGAACATTTTCTGGGAATTGGATGGGCTTCAAGATTACAAATTTAAGAAATCCGTATTTATTTATTGCAATGAGACTTAATATTTTGTATTTTATCGTTTCGCTTGGGTCAGAATATTGGAGAGAACTCTGAATTAAAGTTGTTTATGAAAATGACTACACTTTATTTGGCCATACTGTATCGAGATAAAAATGTGACTTGGAGATTCCATTATTTTATGAATTCAAGGATTTTCAGTGTCATTTTGAGCTTTTATACAGAAAGTGTGTAATCGCCTTTTTGTAGTGAGTTCAAAAATATTTTATCAAAATTGTTCAATGCCGATTTTGCGAACATTTATGAGAAGGAAAACCAGGAAATACTCGTATTTTTATGATTAGGTATATTTATGAAAAAATAGAGAGATATCCCATTTGAATAAAATGTACCTACAAAGACGAACAGAATCAAAAAATAAAAAATTGCTCGAGGCAGCAAGTGCTCGAGGTATTATAAATTTTAAAGACCATCAAAGAAGCAATGTGATAATTGAAGTGGTTTCGTTTATAAACTCCATCGCTATAAAGCGGCAATGGAATATCCAAGACTTTTATTGCTTTAATGGAGGGTTTCTCAATCTTACCCCATCCTAATTGATATGTCGCACGAAAGTTGCTCGTACGACGCTCGATTTTATCGCATGTCAGTGCGTATTTCAAATTGGACATCTCTATACAGAACCCCGTGTTTAAATTTTGTCAATTAAGATAAGAATATATCCGCCTATAAAAACCACGACATATCCCTTTACGAAACAGAAAATACCTACGATATGCAATATATACATACAAAATTTTATTTTAAAAACACAAAAGTTATGTGTTTTAATAGAACACTTTAGATGAGTCTTACTCTCTTGTATTTCTTTTTTTAATAAAATAAATAACATTATTAAAAAAAACCTACTAAAACCTACTAAAAACCTATTGTCGGAAAAAAATTAAATTCCAAATCATAACACTAAGGCTAAGCCGCCGCCGTTAGGTGAACTTAGGTTAAGTTTTCTTTCACGTACCCCCAATGGTACGCGTAGCCCTACTTTGAGAAACTCTGCTTTAATGCGATGAAAAATTCACGAAATGGAATTGCTCTCGGAGGTAACGGCTTCACGTTCGCAAGAGACAATTGAGATATTGTGTGCGGAAACTGAATTTAATGAAATCCAGAAAAATTCTAGGATAAGCGATCTTGCCAGTCCTTTCTCCCGGTTGATAAATGATGATTCCGAAAATTGTATATCTCTGTGGCCATGATTTCGTCTGTTATTGTCAGAGAGACCACCGTGTTAGTCTTCGAGTAAGAGGAGTGTTTACTTTAATTAACTTTTAAATTACTTAAATGACGTTTAATTTCGGAAAGTAATTTCGTCCTTTGGTCAAGTTTACTGCGTTCAAGGCCAATAAATTGATCTTGAGAATAAAAGCTAGGCTTATTTTATAGGAGTTAAGAACCTTTTGGTTCAATATGAGTTCAGAACTTCTTGGTTACAACCGACTAAAAATGTAGATTTCCCGCCATTAAAAGTGGTTTCGCTCCATATACTTAGTTACGAGTAGCCTTCATCAAACTTACTGATTCTAATATGAATCTAAAACACCCCTTAATTAAATTAATTAACTGCTTTACAACTCTTCTAAGCCGTCCCAATGTGTTAAAAAGCTTATATACGTAGCTCAACATTTTAACCCGGAAGCTAGGTATAATCTAGCCCCAAGCCAATATTAAGGCCGCGCTAAAGCAACAATTTATACTAGATAGCCTTTTAGCCTATAAAATATCATTGAAAGTACTTTAGCCACGCTATTTTCATAATGTATAAGCAAAATGCATTTTGTCTATGTGCTTAAGAGCGCAACGGCAGGTAAATAGCGGAAAACTTAAGTAAATCCGGGCGGTTATTTTCGAGCTGCAAGGAATGTCGGTGTTTGAAGGTAGGGTTGTCTCCAGTATGTTATGCATTAAAAAGTTTTACTCGGTAATGGCTTAAATTTTTATTTCCTATTGATGGGGTTTCTCTCAATAATATTTGACGCATACAGACGTACGGATATTAAACTTGTTCCAGATTTTCAAAGAAGACTAGAGTTGGTATTTTGCACCATTTAAATGGGATAAAGCCTCAATAGTGTACAAGAAACCACAAACGCATTATTTCGCTCTCACGACTCGTCGTATAATAATTACATTTTTCGGGTCTTCACATCTTTATGATAAAAGGCCTTAGGCATTGACTACACTGTAAAATAAATAATCTGTATGAACATTTTTTTCAAATTGTGTGGGCAGCCCTAGCGTGGCATAACGTGAACAAACACAATTTGTTCAGCGCAGCGATCGTCGCCGGCCCTCGACGCGACGGAACGCGATATGGAACTCAGGAATACTGTAGATATGTGATTGTGTCGACAATTCCAACGATATTGTCTGATAGTGTACATACTGTATACGCTGTAGGTAGGTAGGTATAACTTCAGATATTCTAGAGGGACTGCAAAGCGCAACATGCAATTTTTATCAAGAAAATAACTTTATATGGAATACTCAAATACTATATACCATTACTGCGAACTCACTATTTAAAAAGGTTCAGAACAATTTGAGACCCCGCCAGAAATTTCATTAATTAACAAGGTAAGAAACTTCATCTTGAAAATTACGATTTTCCGTCGAATGGACGATTAACATGCAAATTTCATATTAATTCTCGTGAAATAGCCGGCTATTAAAAGTTAATATTAAAGGATCAAAGGATCGTTTCTAGTCGTAAAATAACCGTCGACGGCTGATTAACAGTGGATTAAATATCTCACCCCTTGTCCTGGAGGTGTTGGGCGGCTTTAAGCAAACGACCGTAATATACCCATGTTTAAATATGTAGGTATGACTGCAAGATTTACATGCTTCAAGCGTGAACTTTAGAATTTAAATTTGGTATATTGGACTTCAGAATCTGTGTGCCTAAAGCTAAGTCTAAGGCCTAAAGACATCAAAATCCGATACATAAGTAAGTATATTATTAATGCGAAAGAATTCTTACTCAGTCATTGACAATTTTGACTAATCGTTCTATTTAAGAAATGAAATGTTTTAACGAAACTTACAGACTTTTATTGCTCATGCGAGAAAAATTACCAAAGATTTTTTATAGGTTCATCATAGAACTTATAGACATGTAACGAATTAGATGGACTCTACGTTCGTGGGATTCCTTCAAAAACTAGAAAGACACAGGAACAGGTAAATACTCGTATATTGAGGGCAGACATTAAAAAGAAAACAATTATACTCAGCGAAGGAAACGTTACACGCAACAAAACCTTTTACTAGAGCAGTGTTACTCAACATTTTTAAATTAACGATATCCTACTAATCGAAACCATGAGTACCTAAATTGTTAAAACCTTACAAAATTAAATTTGAAGAAAGCGTAGTGTGACCAAAATTCTTTATTATTAAAAACTAATATTATTAAAGTGTAATTTTATTTTTGCAAATAATTAAGTAGATTTTTTTTACTTTTGCTGTGTTGAGTAGGTTGCTGCCCATAGATGGCGTGACTCATCTGCTTTTGTACATAATTATTATGTCACATCAATCGGAATGACATTGAGACGTTGTGGATATCGAAATGAGTCATGGCCTGCCTTCTCGATCTTTCTATTTTGTGATGCCCTAAAGATCACCCACAGGTTTAGAATCACTGTCCTAAAATAATGGTCTTGCATTTTTGCCGGTCTTCATTCCACGAGAAAGTTGCAATGGCGCAGAAAGAAAGCTTTTCGTTAATAAAGAAAGGTCTATAGTTTTACACAACAGAAATTATTACTGTCGGATGATCCATAGTCCACCACACAGGTGTAATGGTGGACTTCACACTCCTAACTTTACGGAGAACTCTCAGGTATGCAAGTTTCCTCACAAAGTTTTCCTTCACCGTTACAGCAGGCGACATTTACGCTGGTAGCATAACTCCGCCGCGAAATCGCGAAATGCTTGATTTTTTCACCCGTATTACAAAGGACAAACAGAAACGGTGACAAAACTTCAGCGATTTCGCATTTCGCGATTTCGCGGCGAAGGTGTGCTAACGCGGTTAATTTTGTAATAACTTAAGAATAAATATATTTCTGCGTGGCATTGGAATTCGTGTCAACAATTTGCCACTGGACTTTCACCCCTTTCACCTTGAGTAATGTATGAATGAATGTAGGTACCTCATCTTTAATGCATTTTGTGTGTGAAAATCCTTTGGTTCAAGTTTTTGCCGTAATTTTGAGGTTAAAGTTTCCGTTGTATCGTCATTGTATCGCCACATCATAGAAGGGTGTAAAAGGTTGACCAAGGCTGCGGTTACTCTCGGCCTAATGTAACAGCATTGTACGCGACTTTTGTAGTTACATCACTACTTATTCCTGTGAAATAGAGGTCACATTTCGCAGTAAATTTAAAAAGTTTTTAGAGAAGCATGGAAAGCGTTTGTTTTGGCTAGATAGGCCACTCTCATACTAAGTACACCGAGATGTGTTGTTCTTTAACTGAAGATTAACAGATCATAGATCATGTTACAAGAGTCACGAAACCACAGACATCCCTAGTATTTAAAAAAATCACGTCCTCTGGCAATTGTGATCCCAAAAAATCTTCGTGCTACATTTGGTATTCGCTATTGTAGGAGTAATTTCAGTTCCTGTGGACTCATAGGGTCAGTTCCACAACATACAAAGAGCATTAAGCTTCCAGCTTTTACCACTAATCATGTAAGGGTGTAATGAGTTACTACAGAGCCTAAAGTTGCGGTCATTCCCGGCTTTAATTGCACGCTATTCCTACTGACGAACGAGTAATTACAGTTGGCACTACTTGCCCCAGTCCACGTAATTGGAGACCTTTAACAATGATTGTAATTTTCTAGGATTTCGGATTCTATTTCATTGCTTAGCACATCAATTTCTTTTTATAGAGACTAGCTTAGGTTTCGTGAAATGAAGCCGGAATTACTAACTGATATTTATTGTACGATAGGTGTTTTGATGGTTTATGAAGTTTTGATGTAATCGTTAAGGGCAGCACCTCTACATACGAGTAAGTGACCCACTGCAAGGTCGGGCCTATATCCTTTTCATTGTCAGAGGAGACTAACAATTTTAGGCATGCAGGTTTCCTCGCGATGTTTTCCTTCACCATTACAGCAGGTAATATTTGATTTTATAAAACACACAACATTGGTGGGTGCCACTGGAATTCGAACTAATTCTTAGCTAGTGAGCTATCCACCACTTTTTATAGTGAATGTACCTACAAGTAATTATGTACATAGCGTTGTTAATGATATAACGCGGATCTAGAGGTTGTTAGTCTCAAGGGATCGCAAGCAAGTACAGGCACACGAACAACATAGCTACGCGTATACCACAGAGCTGTATGGACTAGAGAACGCAAGTGCATGTAATAGTACTTCACGTGTAACTAAGGAGACAAATTGTCTTCTTTTAGCGCCACTTCATACCGTTCTCGAACGCAGACGTGATCGAAAACAGTGAAAAATGCCTTGTTATAGATAAATAATATATTAAGTTGTAAAAACTACACAAAAAAAGAGGACGAGATACCGAAAACGTTTCCTTTCATCGGTAAGTCATTTTGTTATTAAAATGGCACGCTTGGTTTCTATATAAAAATCTATATAAATATTTATTCTATACAGGTAATGAGATTGCATCCTCTATTCCTTATAACTCTGTGGTGTATACAGTACGTCACATACATATTCCGCGGCACTCCCTCGCAGAAGTCTTGTGGTAGATTGCACTCAATCTCGGTTCAAGTGCTCTGTCTAAGCAACGGTGTTCCTGTTTAATTTTGTACAAATCTCGTGCGACTGGATTTATAGCTGCTAGATGAGAGATTTATAGAAAAATTGTATGTATGTATAATTTTAGACAAATATATTTCCCGAGGATGACGGGTCGGTTATATCACGCTTGATGTTGTTTATCCGTTGAGGTAGAGACTAAGCATATTGAAACTTATCCCGTTGTTTTAGTATGAGTTGCGTTTATTGCCATAAACTGAAAAAGATAAAAAAGGCGCAATAAACTAATCTAGAGCTAATATATATAGCTAAACTATACATACTCGTAAGTCATGGAAATTTAAAATTCCTTCAACCTTCGGTCGCAATACTCACTTTCTTCGCATAAGACCTAGGATGAGGAGGAGATGTCACTGTAAACCACTAGGTGTTCTAAGCACGAGTTTTAAGGCAACACGAGATCTCCAGGGTTAAATAAATATATTAAGCATTCTAAACAAGTTAGCAACTGGCGCGAGTTTTCCGTCAAGGGTACCTAGAGTATGCATGCAGACTACTTCAAAAAGTTTAACGGAAACTCTATGAACGTATGGGAGTTTTAATGAAAAATTACCTTCAACAATGTTTTGTTAGCAAACAGACGGAAAAGGCTTATTCAATGGTTCTACCTACACGACTTTAGTGATGAAAAGAGTTCAATTATTATAAGATTTTTTTTCTTGAAAAGGATTGACCTCTTGTAAGGTCTTCGTGTGCCTACAACTACTAAGTTTTTAAAGCTATATCGAAACAAATTTACGAGATTAACATTCTCTGCGCATGTAATTGTACGCCTTGTAAAATTTCATCAAAACGTAAATCTCACGAAGATAATGCCTCCACCGTGTTTCTCATTTGAAATTCTATTGCAATATCCCTTGTGATATCTTGAAAATCTTGTTCGAAACGCCTTCTACCCTACGGAGCCGTTAAGATAAGGCAGTTAACTCTAAAGTTGATTTTTCATAGTAAATTAGCAAGCGTGTGCGTGTTATGTGCAACCCACTATGGCCCACACGGTCCAACCTCAAATACGATAACGATGCCTCTGATACATTTTAAATCGGACACGGGCAACCTCATCTCTCCAATGAAAAAACAACATGAAATCGTTTTTAAAGCCGGGTGATGAAAAAGAGACCCTCCATGGGCGAGCTATAACCGCCCTACCGCCTATAAAATACGAAAATTCCTTTACTCAGGATTTTCCTCTAACGTAACATATGATTTCGAGAGCCAACCTTACTTTATCACCAGCCACTAAAGTCGTTAAAGGTCTATGAATTTGAAGTTGATCCCTTGACTCGTTTTATGGCGCAATGATCTGTGCTCGTAATAATTTTAAACAGCTTAAAGAATTTTTTACAAAGCTGCGGGCCCGTGTTTATTAGGTACATGAAATTTTAATTTTATAACTTCTCAATAAAATATTTGAAGCTATTTTTTAAAGACAGAAAAATCGGAATTGATTTTGTGTAGGAATTTCCCCTTTGTAGGTATAGGTATAATATACTTACAATAGATATTTTAATCAACAACACCTATTTCACCTATTACACAAAGATAACGTCTCCACTAATTGTGACTTCGATGACGTCACAAGTTCTCATCTCTCAAGTTGAATAGATGTGCCACTACCACAAGAGTATCGTTAGTATAACAAGCAGAATCAAATTGGCACCTGAGACGCTATGTTTGCACGCCGGGTACTCGACATCTCGAGAATAATTTTACCTACTTATACTAGAAAGTTACCGTAGAGTTAGTTTATACACGTTTTTTATTAGATTTTGTTATTATTTATACTCGGATCGGTCTTGATGATCTCAATTAGAAATTTACTTCTCAGGGTGAATATTTGGCAAAATTCCAAGTGCTAACACCACATCATCGCTGTAACAACTAAGTGCGCAACGAAGCGCATCTGAACGACATTAGGCGCGATTCGATCTGGTTACGATGAAATGAGATTCTAATCGAATCGAATTTAGGTAGCTGGTAGATGCTCTGAATGCAAGAGTTGTTCAGGATTTAATAAGTCTAGGTATACATATAGTACTAGGTATACTTTCTAGGTTTGTTGCTTTCGGTTGAGGATGTATAGCCGGAAAGACACAAATTCACATAGGTACAACTTAATTACGGTTCATGTGTCTAGATACAGTGTCCTCTTAAATCAGGAAAACAGCACTTTAGCGGACAAGAATCTTCATTGTATCACCATGGATGAAGATGAAGGGTGGTAAACGATTTAATGACATTTTTATTTTCAAACCAGTTCTCAAAAATATTTTTATAAAACAGTTTAACTTTATCGCACGATTCGCGTTATTTCAGCCCGCACGGTCTTGTCTGCGAAAGCTACATTAAGCGCATATTATCTATTATCATGTCTTGAATACGTGCCAACGTGCAAATTACCCTATTGACCATAGTTTGCACTGAAAGTGATTTTTAACGAGGCAGATATGGAACGAGTTTCTATATATACAGTATATTTTTCAAGAAAGGATATAGAATTATATACAACTAGACTATGCCCGCGGCTTCGCCCGCGTGGATTTTAGAACTTGTTGCAGAGAAGGATAAAAAGTATCATATATGTTAATCCAGGTTATGATCTATCTGTGTACCAAATTTCATCCAAATCTGTTCAGCCGTTTTTGCGTGAAAAAGTAATAAACATCCATCCAAACTCACAAACATTCGCATTTATAATAATAATAAAATATAAATAAATAAATAATAACGCTTCACACTCACAGCCCCACACTAGGATTCCCTGTGTCGTGGGCGCCATGGACACACACAAGACAACAACACAACACACCCAAACCAGGAACAGAAATTCAAATTCATCACTCGAACCTCTGCTCTGCTGGGAATCGAACCCAGGACCCTCCGCGTAGCGCACCGTTATCTTAACCACTGCGCCACTCAGGTCGTCATAATAGTACGTATCATAATATATTAATCTTATAGTTACTAAGTTATAAAAGTCAAACGCAGTACAGTAAAATAAGAACATATACGCAGTAGATGACAGACTCAATTAGGTTTCATCCAAGTTTTGTTTAATTTAGTGTAGGTACCAACATACCTTTATCAGTTCTCTGGTAGCAGGACTTGAAAGGAATAAAAGACGAACGAAGACATTTATTAATTTAATTAAACATAACAAGAAACAATCCTTTCCACGTTAATTTAATAACAAGCTTTTAATCTGAACAAAGTTTCAAACTTCTTGCTAAGTTTGCTAACATAAAGTAGCGCGACTGTCAGGCTATATTACACACAAAATTCATTAGTCCTACCTACCTATTTAAAACACTTACTGTGTTAGGAATTCAAGTTCTTTTGCAAATCAAACACAAAACAACACCAGAATTTAAAGTACCTACCAATGTATCTATTTTAAATTTTAACTTATGACTTAAAATAAATAAAAAAATCTCAAATAACGCTATGGTATCATGCAGATTTCTTCAATGCTGAGATAAAAAACAGTTGGCCTTAGAAATTTCTTAAAATAGTAAAATAACAATGTATTTAGTTATTTAGCAGTTTCAAGGTATTTGCAATAATCCCCGAGCTATTTATCCCCGAGTGAAGTATTTCCTTACCTACTATTTTATAACATAGAAAATTATAGAATTACATACTGAAAACTAAAACTACTGAAAATGAAAAATTTTAATCTATCAGATTAAAATTCATGTAACGACATTTTTATATTAAATACCTACTTAATAGGAGGTAATTTTTTTTTCTAGAATCTAAAGGCTGTCAACCGAAAGTATTCGTCATAGGTAACAACTACAAGATATGAAATAAAGTAAGAACACGTTATCTAAGGAATAATAATTGTAATCTTGTCACTATCTTTTCCGTACTCGCTGTTGAGTTTAGCGACGTGATGCGCTGCGATTGCGGCGCGACGAGGCAGAGTCGCGACATCGTCTCCAGTCGCAAGTCGCACGTTGAACGCATGTAGCCTACATGTCCCGGGCATCATGCGACCTATCACTCTAGAAATACATAAAAATTCTGCTTACCTTTTATTACATACGTTTTTTTTATCTTTTTAACCCCCGATGCAAAAGGAGGGGTGTTATAAGTTTGACAAACATGTCTGTCTGTCTGTCTGTCTGTCGTGGCACCGTAGCTCGCGAACGGATGAAGCGATTTCAATTTAGTTTTTTTTGTATGAAAGGTGAGTTACGGGCGAGTGTCTTAGACATGTTTGATGAAAATCGGTTGAGTAGTTTTTTACTTTTTAAAGGGAACTCAGGTTATTGTGTCGGGGGTTTTTTTAATTTTAAAATTAATTCTGATAAAACACTGTGGGTTATGTTAACGCTTACACGAAGGCATTTCCACCACACTGGATGATGAGCAGTAGATCAGAGCTTCTCAATCTGATAGAAAAATGTCTACTAAACTGTGTCAAATAGTATCAAGCTCATTGAAATTCCCCGCGATTTAGGTACCTTCAACACACACGACAAGAACATCCACATCAAGACTTTTTAAAGTCGAAAAGCAATTAAAATTTATTTTCGATACGAATTGAACACAACGAGGTCCCCCCGTCCGATACTCTGAAGTCATTATCACGGCATTATTGCAAATTATTTATCATTCATTGCTACGTAATTATATTTTTGTCATTCATTTCAACGCAAATTGAATAATTCACGTCCCTACGTGGGATGAACATGCCCGCAACATGGTTGATGATGAAATTAGTGTTTTTCCAGAACATTCGGTCGAATATTCAGTGCTTCGACCGAGACCGAATATAATTATGGCCGAATATGCGGTATCGGTCATATTTTTTACTATAATTCGTGGCATCTTCAATTTCTACCACGTTCGGGGTGCCCTCATGTCTTGAAAAGTTAAAACTTACCTTACAGTGCAAGGGGGTTTCAGGTCAGGCAATAGAAAGTCGACCTCGTAGTAAACGACCTGTATAGCTGGCCCGTTGTCGTCGCGAACCACTATGTTCTTGGTACAGCGCTCCTCCGGCCTGATGCTAATGCATTTAGCTGGAATTCCTCATAGCTGTTAGTTTTGATGGCATGCACTTCGTATACGAGTATGTCGTCGATTAAGTTTTATCACCATGATCACCACGTCAGTCGTTTTTTAGTTTTGAGAAATCGATTCGTCCTATCAGAATCAAGGTACGACCAATGAAAATGTTCTCGGTACAACTCTCGCACCGCATTCAGCTGGCATTTCTCATAGCTGTTAATTTTAAAAGTAAATGGACCTTATAATAAAATTAGTAAAAGGTCCAGAGTATATGGATATGAAAGAGGATCTAAAACTTAGCTTGTCATGGGCGGCCGATAATACAGTTTTCTTTATAAATACCTTATACATTTATGAATACCTACTTAACTATTGATACCGTCTCCATTCTCCAACATTGAAATCATGCAATGCATTTATTTATCCACACCTATGTACACCCATCCGTAATTACACCAGACAGAGTTCTTAAGGTGATAAGCATCAATCTATTCCCAGAGGTCGGATACCTTTACCCGATATTCTCCCCTTCAACGCAGTATCTCCAGAGCATAGACGGACTATCTATCGAGGCAGAATCTAAAATGTAACCACTTACCGACTATCTCGTAGAACACTAAGAGCCCGATGTCCTGTAAGGACTTGTGCCACTTAAGGACCTTCTCCACCGGCCCGGAAAATGCTCTCGGCCCGCTTTTGTGTAACGCCTGAATAGCAACGTTTATTGCCGCATAAATGTTAACATATACGTAGGTTTGACAGGTCCTAAGATTTTTATATGACAAGACTAGCTGACCCCGCAAACGTTGTTTTGCCATATAAGTTATCGAGCGTTAAAAATCGACTATTAAAAAATAGGGGTCGGTGATAGAAGGGTGAAAATTTAGGGTTGTATGTATTTTTTGATGCCACATTATTGAAAAGTAAAAATAAAATAAAAAATGTTATAAAATAAAAATGTGATAAGGGTTGTCCACACCAAAAAATTTTTGGTTTTTAAATGACAGCATAACAACTAAACCAATTTCTGAATTTTCCCTGAAGGCATGATATCGGAGCCGCCGGGCTACCGATTTCTATCCGCAGGGGTTTGGATTATGATAATAATTTCCTGGACAAGAAAGATTTGCTTTTTATTTGCTTAGTACCTGAAATTTATTTTCGTAGAGACATAAATAGCAGAAACTTGGATCGAATCATTTAAAAATCTCATTCTACTAAAACGTCACCATGTTAAAGGCCAAGCGAAAGCCTACACATTTAATTAGGTATACAGGATATCCCAGATTTAAGTTTGTTTCATTAAACATCCCTTATTGTCTAAATCTCACGTAACTATAAAGGATTACTATGGTATTCTCCACTACGTGCCTTTACATTTTTGTTGCTAGTTTTCCGACAATAATTAGTATTAAACCATTTTGGAATCCTGGTAATAGTTACGTCAATTTTTAAAAGAACTTACCATAATGCCCAATCTCTTTTTTTTACGCCACGATGTGTGAAATTGGTTTTTCAGTAAATTTTAGGGGAAAAAGTAATTTTGATTGACTTTTGTGTTAAAACTACAGGTTCGTATACTGGGATTTCAGGGATTCAATCACAATCTTAGACCTCTGAAATAGTAGTAGTAGTAGTAGTAGTAGTAGAAGTAGTAATAATAGTAGTAGTAGTAGCCAAAAGCAGTGCAATAGTTGTAGCCAATTGGCTACTTCTATTGCGGAGGGTAAAAAAAGATCAGAAATAAGTATTTGAAAATTTGTTTGGGCCACCCATAGGTGCTGGCTTTTCTTTGAATTTTAAGACACCTTGTTTTCGTTGAGTTTTACGACACCTTGTATAGCTTAAACTTATAGAAATCGACAATTAAGTGACTAAAAAGCTTTACATACACAATTCAAATATATTAATACCAACATTTCGAACATACATTACACATGTGGGCAATAATATAATGTTAGAAGATATCTCGCACGCGCCAGCATAAATTAAGAGTAATGTGTGCACAAAATGAAAATTAATCTTCAGTTGAATAAATGGATAATTTATCTTTAAAGCTCTTTTGTGATAAGTACATATAATTTTGCTTTACGAAGATCCATTTGTGTAAAAGAACGGAGTGGTCCCAATGTAGCTTTGTTCTTATCTTAGTAGACATACACACAGACACACACATCTCCATAGGTAATGGGTAATCTCCATAGTAATAGATAATATTAAAATAAAACATTCTTGATGTCTTGCTTTTCCACTCATAAGTATTATAATTGTCTTAGATATAGAAGAGCGGGGCATCCTGGCACAGGTAAATGTTTACTTAAAAGGATGCCCCCACAAATTGTATCATTTTCAAAAAACTGGAATTTTAATAAAGTATTTTGTATTTATAAAAAAAAAACTATAACACCTGTAGCGGTAACAAAATGTTTAGTTGTTTCTAAACGGTGTCTTACTATCTAAAATCATAATGACTAAACAATAAATGTTTATCCATGTTACACACCTACAAAATGAAATGTCGGAATCCAGAATTAGGATATTAATTTTACCTTCGCTCTTGTAATTATTACTAGCTCATAATTATTGTTGTCTCTCCGCAGCCGAATCACGGGCGCTCATTTCGGTAACGCTCTATGATTTTAAATTAGTAAATTTATATGGAAACATTTGATATATTACGAAAGCAGAATTCATTTATTTGCAGACGCAAAGAACAGTTTGGTTTAAGTCATCAATGGACATGCAGATGTCTTTTTAAGGAAAAACGTTTGGGTAGAAAAAGATATAGATACAAAAACAATCCAAAACGATTATAGTCCTTTCATTATGGATTTCAGTAGCTACATCTATAGAGTACCTCCCCAGCTAAAACATAAAACATGTTGCTTTACGACGGCTTAAGAGGCTGGCGGTAGTTGCCGGTAAAGTACCTCCCTGGGCGAGTTACTCGTAGGTACTACGTCTCCCGTCTTTTTGTTTTGTTTTGTTAACTGTGAAAGTTTCGACTTTGCTGTATTACTAAGCTGGTTCTCTGAATTTTAATTGAATTTTAACATAGAAAAGTACTTATTTAAAATGAATCCACGAAAGAAAAGGTAATGCAATCTGAAAACCGTCGTGGCAAATGAAATATGACTGTTTCAAAGAGGGCTCGTAACCGCATCGTTCCAGTGTGCCACTTTTTCATTACGGCTTTGCAGGCTGATGATTGCTTTTAAATTGTCATATCTATTACTACTTTTCAAAGTATAATATTACCTTTATTATTGTTTTTGAATAATTTTTTGTAGCAAAACATTATATTTAGAATTAAGTTCTTTTAAATCGGCATGCACACCACCTGATAATTAAGTGATCACTGCAGCCCCTGGACTCTCAGATCCATCCTCAAATAGAGAAGAAATTCCATCTATGGTTCTCATGCGTGTGCTTCGCTACGCATGAGAACTACGAGAAAGATTTTCGCCTCAAATAAAGTATCTCCGGCAACCGTGGTTTGAGCTCCAACTAAAATATGGCTCTACTATGAATATTTTAAGCTTACCCGCGTTTAATCGTTGCTCACGGTTTAAATTTGTTCATGTTAAAGGAAATACGGCGATAGCTTAATAGCTTAGAATTCAGTCTCAGCCCACAAGACCTAACGTTTGTGTAATATAATATTCGTCTACGTCAAAGCAAAAAACTACATAGTAATGTGTGTTACAAAACTAGATATTTAATTAACTGCTCGTTAACTATCACGCTGGTTATAACTGCCTATTAAAATAACAGGTCGCGCGGCGAACTGGCTTAATTGAAATCTGCACATCATGTGCGGATTTAATAATTAATTACGCTTAATAAATAATACGTTTCAACGAGTATTTGTCAAAATTAAATTGTAATGAAATCCATGATGCTTGCAGCCCCGTATTTGCAAACTGTGATTTCCTTTTGTAATTAATTTTTTAATGAGTAATAAATAAGTAGTCACAATGAACTTGTTATAGTAGGAAAAGTCATAGTGACGAATTTTACGTGCGCTTACGTGCTTCGGAGGGAATGTTAATTCGCCTCCGCGAAGCGCACTAGTGTCTTAACCCCTGCGCCACTAAAGTCACATTCTTCTATATGGCTTTCAAAGGCTTCAGTAGCCCGTATTCCTTTCTAATCAGAACTTCCCGTACTATCGGGAAAAACCCGAGCACCAAACAGAACGATGGCCCAGAGCGGTTTCTTTTAAACAGTTTTATTTAGCTTGCCCTATTTATTTCTTTCCTATTGTTGTGGGGTAGCAGCAGTGAAACAGCCAATTTTTATATTATTTAGGTAATTCATTTTGTCTTTTTCCAATCAAAATTTGTTAATGTTATAATTGTGTCCTCGCAACGTTTGCGACAAGTTCATTAAGTGAAGTGTACCGGCGATGCGACGATGCAATATCCTTTTGTCCTGCGGCTCGACGCTTCGAGCACCTACAAACTCTTATATCTCTATTTTTTGCTTGCTATTTGGAGCTGTTCATAAAATGGTAGTGGAAACGTTTAGTATCAAGTTAACAGCTAAAAGCAAAAGCAACGGTCGACTATCTAATGACAGTTCGTCGTGTCGCGTTCATTCACAAACACTGAATACTTAGGTATAGATACTATGACAATAGTAAGCTTCCTTTATTGATACCAATTAATTTTAGTTTGAAAGTAATTCCATATTTTAATTTTATCAGAAGAACTGCTAACTACCACATGGCCAATGGTAGGTGATCGCCGTCGTTTACTGACATGAGCAACACCAGAAGGTGTTTTAACACTTTCAATATTTGCTAACAGCAATAAAACAGAAACAATTGAAACGATTAGAGATGAAAGTTATTACAGTGAAATGGGGATTCCGTGGGTAGGTTTAAGAAAACTATATATTTCAGGATCAATGAGGGAACTCGGGAAAGGACGAAAGTATAGGTGAAAAACGTTTCTATCTAAAAAAGTTTTGAACTAGTTTTACGCTGCAGTTTTCACATTACATGTTATTTAAACAAAAACTTAGGAATTCAAAATATAAATGTATCTAGTAATAAAACAAGGCTAAGCCTGGAAAATATATTTAGTTATATTCTTACATCACGTGGGACATATAAAAACCTTAACGAACAATGTCACAGACGGGATCTAGTAATAATATATAGTACGAGTAGGTACTCGTATATCAACCGAATCACTCTATTAAGTCTTCAGCGACAAAGAAGAGGGATGCAATCACTTTTATGATGGCAATTCCTTTAAGTTTTCATTTTACGACTCGACTTGCTTGATACCGCTATTTGGCTAAGCCGGCAGTGACACCGAATGGAAATTTAGATGTTAATTTTTAAAAAACGTTAGCAAACTTTAGTTATATTGTCACTACAGGTGATGTCGAGCAACGTCCAAACTCAAAGTAGGACTGAGTCTACTATCTACTATTTATGTTCCTATAGTCTGAGAATGTACGCTGTTCGTCACTCCTAACTGCAAATATATCTAATATTAAAAAATATAAATTTAAATTGGTTAAAATTATGTTGTTTTATTTTTTCCAAAACGATTCCGAAACATGTTAATATTACCACACCGCTACGCCTATTAAAAGAGTTATAGCAGTGATTGAAAGCAAATTACAGTAAGTATTTGTATTACAACAAATCAATTATCTCGGAAAACTATTACGCTACGGTGTGACAGTCGGAAAGACTTAAAATGCAGTTACGTTCGGGAACCTGATACATTCGGCTTTAATCGAATCAGGTGAGATATTTGGGTCACCGGTATAAATAGGTCGTTTGTGCCGGTAAAGCTAGATGAGATCATAAACCTACCCCTAAAGTGCGTGGCATATATCATGTAACTACCATATGCTACAAAAAATTAGACGAATTTCATGGTGATTAAGGAATTTATTTTAAAAAATTAAACCTTTGACGTTGGTTTAATTTTATAATCAATTTTTTTTATCTATTATTATCAAAACATAGATAAAACTAAAAGCTAATAAATGTAACTCTACATTTAAGACTGACGCCACGAGTAGAAACAAAATTAATTTAAAGCTCTATAAAAAATTCTCTTAAGAAAAACTAAAAAGACAAAACTAAATAGTTTGTGTCATTACACTTTTTATTATCCTTTCGCTTTGGTCCTTTGTTCTAATAAGTACTAATTCTTAACAAAAATATTCAACGACAGAAATAAAAGTTTGTAGACGAGAAAGTACGTTTATACAGAAACTTAGATGTTAAGCATGTAGAAATACTAAGGTCGCGCTCAATTTTGAAGCGATTTCTTACGAATTCAACTCGTGCGTATACATGCGTTCACGAGTAAATTCGTAAGAACTCGCGTCCAAACTGAGCGCGGCCTAAGTATAGCCTGACTGGAGTTTTTGCGTACCTCGCCAGTGAATTTTGAAGTGAAAACTTCTTATGGGAGGGTAAAGCGCTTCGTAACGTAACGCGTTACGCAACTCTGTCTGGTCTGAAACTATGAAAACTGTGAAAAGGATTCATAAATAATAAGTGTATGTTGTTATAGAAAAAAGCTAAATATTATAAGCTTAATACTTAATTGTGATTTTGGATTCGACATTGCGATTATTACTATTAAATGTCGTTTCTTTTGTTACAGAGAAACTCAATTGTGTTTTAATTGAACTGTCGTCCAAATCACCAAGAAAACACATCTTATAAGTTTTCACTTCTGCCGGCTCTCCCGGAGTCAACCCGTTTTTTTTTATTGGCAACTGTGCGAATGAATGAAAGTGCGAATTGATATGAAGTTTGGACAATGTCTTAAAGAACAGTTAGAGCTGATTATTTTTCTAATTGTTCTTATCGTTAGATAGTTAGTTGTCTTTATCGTTAAAGCAACTGTTTCATGAAGAACAGTGCCTTCATAATTTTGCCTAAAATACCTATCAAGTACAATTAATTATTTCGAACTAAGTAGACCGTAACTTTCTAATAAATTATCCATTAAGAACACTGAGTCACTTCAAGATAAAGTATTCAAAATTACACTAGGAATCTTACAAACTTATCATAATGGGACAGTAAGTCACTTCAAGATGAAATCAAAATTAAGCTTAGTACCTTAAAAACTTATGAACTTTTCAGAACTTTTATAATCGGACCTGAACAAAAACACAATAGAGCAAGGACCCGTGAACAACCGTCATTCCCGATTCCATTTTCCTGATGAGACACGGTATAAAGAGAAAAGTTTCGAGTACGACAATGATACTTACCTTTAGTTTCTCAGACCGAGACCTAACTTGGCTTGCTTCGTTCTTCAGTAAATTGACTTCTGACTGCTTTCGAGTAGTTGCTGAAGGAATTGCCAAGGATTGAATTGAGCGTTCGAGTTAGTGTGAAGCCTTTTTAGTGAAATTGGAGTTGTATAGCGTTGGATAAATTTGCTGTGTTGGGTATTGTTTGCAGTTTTGATTTGATATTTGACCTACGAGTAAGTTATAATTGGTGGTAGGTAAGTACCTGCTTATAGCTTCTTATATAAATTTGTAGAATTTAGAGTTACGTTTGAATTTATACCCATTAAAACGAGAATTCCTTCCTTTCAGCAGTGGACTACTAAGGGCTGAAAGGAAGCCCTTAGTAGTCCACTGCTGGACATGGGATATGGGACATGGAGTATTTTTACGTAGCTTTAAACTGATCACTCAGTCTTATTTTTTAATAAAAATCAATAAAACCTCATATTATTATTATGAAAATAATAGATCATTGGATCTATAACATGTTAAATACGTTTAACGTAATTGTATGTATAAATGTATGTTTTACATTGATTTAATATGCAGGCAAAAACTTTAACCTCAACCCAAAGTGGTTCAAAGAAATTTTCAAAAATTTGCAAGTTAAAGGAATTCCTTGTCGAAAAACTTTAGACGACGCCCGAAGTAGCAAGACAAGTGGTGGCTAAGTTCACCTTACAACTTACTTTCCGAAGTAGTACAGAGTAATGAGCTTGTTAGCGAGTTAGCGATTAGCGACTGTGTTCCAACCGCACGCTCGGGTGTCAAAGGTGTATTGTTATTAAATACTAGCTGACCCAGCATGCTTCGCTCTGCCAATGACTTTTTTATTTTTTTTTATTTTTATTTAATAGCCTATGTTACTCAGGCTGAATGTAGCTTTCCAATGGTGAAAGAATTTTTGAAATCGGCCCAGTAGTTTTTGAGTTTATTCGTTACAAACATACAAAAATACAAATGTTTCCTCTTTATAATATTATATAGTAAATAGTATAGTATAGACGTACGTAATAAATATTCTTTTAATAAAGTGTGTGCTCCATGTAAGAAATAGTTGTTTTTATAATACTTAGAAGTGAAGGGCACCAAATGTCCTTCTGTGTTGTTAGTTTATTAGACGACCCGAGTGGCGCAGTGGTTAAGACCCCGTGCGCTACACGGAGGGTCCCGGGTTCGAATCCCAGCAGAGCAGAGATTTGAATGATATATTTGAGTTTCTGTTTCTGGTCTGGGTGTGTTGTGTTCTTGTCTTGTGTGTGGCCATGGCGCCCACGACACAGGGAATCTTAGTGTGGGGCTATGAAATGAGTGTGAAGCGTTATTTATTTATTTCTCCCAAAACATAGCCTAATCAACTTAACAACTTATTAGGTTTAGTAGTATAGATATACAGATAAATGAGTTGACGAGTAAGCTAAGCGTGGTGAGGTGTAAGCTTCTGTGAAAATGTAATTTAGTAATTTGGTAAATTTAATTTCACTCCTGAAGGTTGTGAAAGAGAATTTCACATGAACACTTAGACTGAATATAATTTCTAACAAATTCATCCCTGGCAGCTCAGATGTAATGAACGGGGTATAATAAGAAATGTAATAAACTTATTTATGTACATTATATGTATGCCGCATTAACATTTTTCGCCAGTTACAAGATACAATATTAATTATGTCTCTTAAATCTGGAATTTATGCTAATGGATTTTTCGTCAAAACATCTAAAATTAACAGTGACAAAATGAATATTACCTGAATTAGTCAGAACTAGTGTTTTTGGGGTTCCCAATTCTTTCGTGGTTGTGTAGTTTCCACCAGATCGTGTCTTTGGTTGCTCAACGCGCTGCTTTTCATTTCTTGGCGCTGTAATTACATTTAATTTTTATTTTTTTCATATTTTTAATATTATATTATTCTTCAGCAGCGGTGATAGCCCAGTGGCTTAGTATTCGACCTCGAATCGAAGGGTCCGGGTTCGAATCCCAGTGGCACGCACCAATGACTTTGTAATAAAAGTTATGTGCGATTTATGAAAATAAATATCACCTGCTGTTACGGTGAAGGAAAACATCGTGAGGAAACCTGCATGCCTGAGAGTTCACAAAAATAATGCTCTCAAATGCATGTGAAGTCCACCAACCCGCAGTAGGCCAGTGTGGTGGACTAAGGCCTACATCCCTCTCATTACGAGAGGAGACCCGACCTACAGGGTCGGTCGTGGGTCATTAATGGGTACTGACATGACAATATTCTTCATATCTTGTGTTTTTGTTGAAAAGGCCTTATGAATACCAAGTGCAACGTACCAACATACGACCTGACATAGAATTTCAATTCTTTATAAAGTTAGAGTTTATAAAGATTGCATTGCTGAAATCACGGAACATTTAGTAAGACTTTGTGGTATGTAGTATTTTAAGAACTAACACCACATCGGTGGCTTACCAGTAGTTATGTTCATTCATGATTGTTAACTCTTGATAATCCACTAATAACAATGTCATTGGCATCTTTAGCAAATAATTTTGTCTATTTGTCGAAAGGGCTCTCTGAACTTTAATAGGCACACACTTGAGCGTCTTGAGTTTCTATAGAATACCTCAAAGCTGCAGTATTCCTCTATTGCGATAAAATTATGTCAGATCCCAAGAGAGCTCGTTCAAGAGATCTGCGAGATTTCATCAGAACTCAGAATCAAGAAAGCTATTTTATCATCTTTCATTCTTTTTTCTTTCTTTCTTCTTCTTTCTTAATTCTCTTCATTCTTTTTTCTGTCTTTCTTCTTCTTTCTTAATTCTCTTCATTCTTAATTCTGACTATTTTTGAAAAGTGATAGTTTTAGGTCTTACAGCCATAGTTGCTCGCACGGGGCCTTACCGACAGCTTCGTAACCGGTCGTAAAGCAACGTGTTCTTTATGTCTTGTGTTTCGACTGAGTATAATGCAGGCGACACTTGAAGCATCTAAGTATTTATGAATAGCAAAGCACCCGTCTGCATAAAACCTTGATAGGATTTTTCTATTTGAGGTTGGATGACGGCTTCCATGAGCTGCAGAGCTTAACATCAGGTGGCCTGATGCCCGTTTGCTACTCAATTACTATACAAAATATAAATAACTGTCTAAAAATAACTCACATGCAGGAACTCTTGGCTGCGCGAATGGTTTCGCCGCATGTTTTTCAACAGGGACCAAATTTCGATTCTGATAATTGCTCCCAAACGCAATAGCTTCAGGATGAAACATTTGCTCGTGTCGGACCTGTCCTGTGTGTTGAATTTGCTGCCCTGTTGGGGAATATTTTAAGTGAACAAATAAAATGGTTGCAGTCCTTTAATGGCCCACTGTTGGGCACGTGTCTCCCCACAACAGAGGGAAGTTTGAAGCATACTCCGCCACGCTGCTCCAATGCTGATTGGTGGAGAAACGGGCTAGTGGCCAACCCGTGTCGGATGTTTTCAAACGCTTAGGGCTTCCGATAAGCTTTGCCATGCCAGTAACCCATTAATCACCCACTACAGGGTCGGGTCTCCTTCTCGTAATGAGGGATGGATGTAGGCCTTAGTAGGACGCTGGCCTACTGCGGGTTGGTGGACTTCACATACCTTTGAGAACATTTTTTTTGTGAACTCTCAGGCATGCAGGTTTCCTCACGATGTTTTCCGTCACCGTAACAGCAGGTGATGTTTAATTTTATAAATCGCACATAACTTTTTATTACAAAGTCATTGGTGCGTGCCACTGGGATTCGAACCCGGACCCCTCGTTTCAAGGTCGAATTCTAAGCCACTATCACCGCTATATAAGCCGATAAGCTTTAACCACTGCTATATTATCGATAACAACCGGAACCGACGCGACGGCTTAACGTGCCCTCCGCACGGAAGCGCGCATTTAATCCGCTACTAGCGGCAACCGTTCCAGCTTTTCCGATCGTTTGCGATCTACTCAAGCAGCGGGGCTATGCACGTTTGAAACTTATAAAATTTGTATCTGAAAAAAATTGTATATAACCTGTTATGTATGGCAAATTGTTTCCTGAATATGCGGCTAAATAACGAGGATCGATTCCTGACACCATCTGCGTTGAATTCGGAAGCATCTGAAATGTTCATCCTATTAAATCTATTGTTTGTACTGAAATTAAATAAATTAAAAAAGTAAAAGTTCCCCCTAAGCTCTAGGTAAAATTTCTCTAAGTGAGAACGAAAAAGAAGTCTGTTTTTGGATAGTGCATGGAAGCAGATGGAATATTAAAATGACATTGCTATTTTCTGATCAGTTCGGTTAACGCTTGCCATTAATTCCGATCGATCGTCATTGTAACTAGCATTAAGCCTTAGTGTCTTATCTTTAAATATAAAAGCGGATATTACTTAATAGTTCTAATTGAAATTGTGTAATCTCATGACAATCTCAAAAGACCTACAAAAGTGGGAGAAAAAGCAAATGGTCATCGGTTCTCATTGAACTAATGATAAGTAAAAGATCTTTTAACCTAGCACCCATTTTCTCCGTGAATCTTACGTCACCTACCAACAACTTCGCCGTTAATTTGAAAGCAGACGTAAAACGTACATTATTCGGCACGAAATGCGGCGTATTCGGAATATTCTGATTCAGGTGCGAATTATGAGCAAAGCTTGCCCCCATGCGTTGCACTGGCGGCTCACATGCTCCATAGTACGCATCTGGCCTGAAATGTTTATATTAAATCACTTCAAATGGAATGTAGACACCATTCATAGTTTATTTCAAAGTGTAATTGCCATAAAAGAGTGCTTCCAGAAACATCTGAAAACGCAGCTCAACTACCGATAGCTTTAAAATGTGATTTTATTGTGTACCAAAACTAATATGATAAAGTCGATTGATTTCAACTTTCTTTGAAGACAGTGATGACGTCATAGTCGGGTTCTTTAGACAAACATATAATTATGAATATATGATATGATATGTATGAAGAACCCATGAAGAACCCGGATTATGAGGTCATTTTTCGTTTTTGACAGTTCAATAAAAGTAGGTATCTCAATTGACGCTTAGTCCACATCCCTTGCTTTACGAAAGAAGCTTATATTGCATACTCAACTATGAGCTGAAAACAGCCATTTGCGGTAGGAAAATGCTGCGTATTTACCTTAGTACGTGCCAAATGGCCACAAATGTAGCGCACATGTGTGGTATGATCAACAAACTTGGTTACAAGCAGATTATTTACTGGGATTTTATTCGATTTACGTCTATGCTCAAAAATTCAAAATGTTTTATTCATACGGTATAATATACAATTTTTGTACGCTTAATGAACGTCATATATAGCATTATAATCATATTATAATAATAGGTACATTCATCCGATTTGATCACTCCTCAAGCGAAACGTAGATTGGGAGAAAAAAGTAGGCGGGATAAAACTCCTAATGGGGAGGAAGGAAATGTTGGGAAAACGAAAAGTACCAAAACATTTATGCAAGACAATTTTATTCATATATACTTAGGTATCAGATGATACTCTCTGGCCCACCTTGTAACGTTCTTCGAGATATGAAGATCTAATTAAAAATTTCAACAGAACCTTCATAAGCTTAAAGCATTAGGCTTACCTATTATCCCTCCGGAGAGAGGATTTGTTCATCCCACCCTCATATTATTTGCTACTTACATACTAATGTTATTTCCTGTAGCGCTACTTGGTGAAAACGCCATCATTTGATTTCCCTGTGGATATTCTGAAAAAAATTGTACTTTTTCGGGGACTGTTGCATTGTTTATTAATGCTTCCAAGTATTTCCAAGTTCAATGTCTTTTGAAACTTTACCAAATATAATTCTTTCGTTAATAAAATATCTCCCTTGTGTATGCTATTAGTAACTGTTTTGTCTGTTCACTGTTAGTTCATTTTATTCGCAAATGATAGTTAGGTAACAAATTATTTTCAAAAATTTACATTCTTTATCTAATCGCTCACCAACTTACAATAAAAGTAATTTTTGCTCTTACATACACACCTACACCGGGTCTTCTTTCTCTAATAACATAACGATCCATGACAAATGAAATTATTTATGTAAGTACACCTTGATGAAAGAGAACGTTATTTTATATAGGCACTTAGGTAACCTTCTATCAATAATTAGTAGATACTTTAATGAGTATTGTAGATTTTATTATTTTACAAATGTTTTTGTAAAACATAGGATTTCGAAATAACCACCGCCCTGAATTTCGCGGGAATCAAGTTTTCAATTTCTTTTATAAAGCAAAGCAATAGTAAATTGTTTACTGCCATAGGGGTAGTCAAATATACTTTATAAATAATAATATATTAATAGTATTATTGATAACTAGCTTTCATTCATTATAAAAAAATATAAGAGTTATGTAATAATAGAAAATTATTTACTTTAATTTTATTATTTTTTTAAAATATTCCATGAAATAATTTAAGTAGGTATGACTTAAATTGAACGTATTTAAATGTTATAACATTCACGAAGAATCTTAAAGGGTGAAAAGTGTTATAAAATATTTCTTGTTATTTACATATTTATTGATTGTGTACTAAATATGTATTTAAAATCAAAATAATTATTTTTTTTTGTTTTTTTAAATAAAATATATCCCCAATTATTAACTTGAAAAGTTCATTTTAATAAAAAATTTCATATATAACTGTCTTCATACTCGCAACTGAAATGTCACTTTGACAATGACATATAAATGACAGCTTTTTACGTGACATTTTAAGAAAAAACTGACAGCTATCAAAGTAATCAAAGGCAACAATATTAATTTTCTTATGTTAGAGATCTTTGAATAATTTATATTTTGTTTCTTGCTTGGCTTGCTTCAGAAAATATTAGTCATCAACAAACCTATAATACAATATAAAAAGAAAACATTCGAAGTGTTGAGTTCTCTCTACGTAAGAGTTCAGTGTTAAAGAATATTTCATTGTAGATTTATTTCACTGATTCAACATGGAACTTCAGGATATTTACTACAACAAATCGGAATATGTAGAAACGGTAAGCATTCTTCATTTAAGACACATTCACCTCACTATTCACCAACCCCAACCCTTCAAAACTATTCATCTTGATAGCAACTGTGTGCTGTATAGCATTTTCTTTCTAAGCATGGGGTATCTTAAGTGAGAAGTCTGAGGTTCAAATCCCAGTAGCACCACTGACTTTTCCAATTATGTATGTATGTGTCTGAGAGTTCACTATAACATTCTCGAAGTCATGAAGTCATAAGGCCAGCTTTGTCAATACTTCAATTTCTTTCTATCCTATCCTAAATCCTGTTGTCTTGTCTGTATGTAACAAGTGCATAATTATTTAGAAATTAAAAGCCATTATTAGTAAGGCAGACATATCTCCTGAACAAAAATAAAAGACATGAAGAACAAGCTTTAAGTAATCTACATAATTAATGACATCACAATGATAAGATCATATTTACAAGTTCAATGTTTCATAATGTATCTTTCCAGGCCTCAGGCAACAAAGTGAGTCGCCAGACAGTACTCTGTGGCTCACAAAACATAGTCCTCCATGGCAAAGTCATAGTACAAAGTGATGCAATAATCCGAGGGGACCTGGCTAACGTCAAGACTGGTAGATTCTGTATCATCAGTAAAGGCTCTGTTATAAGACCACCTTTCAAAAAATTCAGTAAGGGGTGAGTAACTGTTCGTAAAATTTAAACCAAGTAAGCTGAACATGGTAACTGAGACTCACACCTGTGTTTCGGCTTTTAGACACTGAGTGTTATTGCAATGCACATTCTGTAGTGTACACAGTGTATGTATGTTTCCATCATTACACTGTGGAGCTGGAACTTTCATATTTCAAATTTCATTTCATTTTTGAATACATTTCAATATATTGTTGGTCAGTGGTGAATATGAAAGCCGACTAATGCAGTCAATATTTATTGTTTTTCTTTTTTTCAGTGTGGCCTTCTTTCCACTACAAATGGGTGACCATGTGTTTGTTGGTGAAAATACAGTTGTGAATGCAGCTGTAGTCGGATCATATGTATATATTGGAAAGAATGTAGTAATAGTGAGTATGTTTTTATCAATGTAATCTCTCTTTAATATACATGTTAAAAGTCCTCTACTTTTTTGTTGTTTCAAAAATACCCAAAAAGGTCATAGATTCTTAGATGGTTTGAATCCACAGTTGGACAACTAAACTGTGTTTAAACTTCATATTTCTCTATATTTCAGGGTAGAAGATGTGTACTCAAAGACTGCTGTATGATTGAAGACAACTCAGTGTTGCCAGCTGAGACTGTTGTGCCTTCATTTGCAAGGTATTCGGGTAGCCCTGCCAGGCTGATCACAACATTACCAGAAGCAATGCCAGATCTCATGACAGAATTCACTAAGAGTTATTACCAGCATTTCCTTCCCACAACTGTTCAATAAGTACTTATAAAAGTGGCAAAAACAGTGCTCGATTTAGGTGTGGTAGGTCCATGGCACTAAATTTACGGAGAATGCCAAAGCCTGAGGTTCCTGTCATCCATGCTATCTGCACATAATACTGTGCTTTGTATTCTGCTGTGTGCTCTGGGCTCTACAATGAAGATAAAAACGGAATTCTAAAGCTATGTTCATATTGGTTTAGCAATTAACACTTGACATTGATTTCCTTGTGGGCACTACAATATTGTTGCTTGAAGTGTAGAACGCAGATACTCATAAGACTGTTGCTAAAATCTGTTGCTCTGATGCACTTCAACTTGTCAATTTGAACATGGCTTTGAAACTTAATAAGATCTAATTGGTCAAGTGTGAAGGCTAAGTTGAGTGACAAGTGTGTCTCTATTTTCTAAACCCGAATGGACTAGCGACTTTCTCAAACAGTCAACCTCTGGTAATAGTGGCAAATATTAGTTATTTTTAAGTGTGTAATAAGATGAATGTCTGCAAATGTTATAATTTATTCAATCAGCTTTGTTTTAACTAACATAAGAAGAAACTCCAAGCTGACTATTGTATTTACTCGTACCATACATTTGTCAGGATTATTTCTATTTATGACTAATCATAGATAGGGTTCTTCTTCAATATTATATTCCATTACTTATAAGTTGTTCTACCGTAATAACAAAAAATAAAAAGGAATGTTCTTATCTTACAGCAAGTTATTTAAGTAAATGTATTTAATATCGTTTTCATTAAAATATTTCAAATTTGTCTAATAAAACATTGAAAGTTAAGTTGTTGTTTTTGTTCACTGGTTATCTAAATATGTTGAGCCTGACCGAAGCACAGAACAAATTTAATATACTCTCAAGGACCAGAGTGACTGTAACTTCTGCTTGCCCGGATGTGGATTTAATACTAAGTTAAATTCTGGGCCAGGCTACAATAGAGATACAGGTTTCTTTTCATTAATTATTCAGTTCTTGCACAAAAGCCAATAACGTAGTTAAATGATGGACTTCAAGTATTAACGTTATTGCCAATAGCAGCTAGTGGTAGCCCAACGCAGAATTTCTGTGTGAAAAATTATGAATTAATTTGTGTGGCAATAATGCAAATAACGATTATGACATGTTTTTGAGCCAATGGGCTTGCATAAAATTTACACGCTATAGAAGACCGATAATATTTATTGGTGTGGCCCTATCAAAGATGAATGTGGTGCCATTGCAAGTTTTGTATTTTTTTGGTTCATTATAATTAACTTATCGGTTGAAATGGCGAGCTCTTATTGCAAATCTTGCGAAAATTCAATAGACAATAATGATTTTTTTCTTATCATGGCTGTATACAGCAATTACCTTGCATAAAACACGACAGGAAGAGTGTTAATTTCTGTCTATGATTTTTAGTGTTGTCATTCCAAGGTATTTTGCTATTTTAAGGGGATTTTTTAGCGCAATTATTTTAGGACAATTAAGGAAAGAAGTAAATTAAATTGGGCTTGAATTTGAAAACTTATAACCGTTGCTTGTTCAATAAATAAACAAATATTTTTTTGACTTTAGTATAATTTATATTGCATGGTAATTTTATAAGCATAGACATTATCATACAAATCTAATTTACATTTAAAAATATATTTTTGAATGCTACAGTAAAATCTAGAACTATTACCACACGTAACGAATCGCCAATCTTGAAAACGAATCTTTAATTTTTACGTCAACATTACTACATGCAACATAATTATAATATTACGTATGGTAACGAAGGTAAAATTTTGACCATAGAATTTAGTGTGAAAGAAAATGGAAAAATTGAAAATTTAAAAAACCCCTCGACACATAAACGAATTTTTTTTTGGTATGTCCACGTGATGCGCTTTCATTTGAGACCCCACTTGATTATATTTGCGGACATTCGGTTATTCTTCCCCACTTTCACCCCCCACACCTTTTAAACGACTCATCCGATTTTCATCAAACATGTCTAAGAACACTCGCCCGTACCTCACCTTTCATACAAAAAAACTAAATTGAAATCGCTTCATCCGTTTGCGAGCTACGGTGCCACGACCGAATCACAGACGGACAGACAGACACGTCAAACTTATAACACCCCTTCTTTTGCGTCGGGGGTTAAAAATAAAGTTCGCGTTAGGGTAACACTGATCTTTACAATCTTCTCATTTGATGGATGTGTCATGTCAGCAAGTCCGACCGACTCTGTTCTGCTGCTGTCATTTTTATTTCGTTTCATTCATGTAGAAAGCTTGGTGTTTCGTGATGCATCCATGTATTGGACGTGGGGTTTTGTTGTATATTTTAAACCTTAAAAGCCATAGAAGATCGCTATTCATTTAAAATAAATAAGTTAAATCCAACCCCCTATATGGCGGGCATCAATAAAAGTGTGTATGAAGTTCAGATGGATTTCCATTACTCCGACCTATGTATACCAACAAATCACATCTTGACTGGTAGGTTTATATACTTCTACTGAAATTTGACTTAAAATGTTTATAATATCACAAAGCTAACAAATTTTTAGTGGAGCAGAATAATATCTATTCGCATTTAACATTATATACATAGTTTTTGAAGATCTAGATCGCGTAAAAACCGCTTCGTGGCTTATTGGCGCTGAAGTCTCCGCTTTTGGCGATTAGTTTCAACAACTATGTACTATGAATGCATGATACTTAAATAAATAGGTAATGATACAAAAATTTTATCGTTATTTATTTAAGTACTATCATTCATTTACTTGATTTTTTGATGTTGATTTAAAAAAAGAGCTTTATTTGAAACTTCGCCCACGTAGATAAGGTTTCTTTATTAATCGTGCGATATAAATTGTAATTCTGGATATAAATTGTAGTCGATCACTTCTTATTGGTTAAAAAAAAGTGGGTCATAATGTATACTTCCTGCTGTTTGAAGTTGATGGCCTTTGCTATTCCAAAAAAGGAAACAACAAAAAACATTATCATAATCGAATCATTAATAGTTGTAAATTAACCAATAGAAATAAGAAATTCTGTAATCTTTACCATCAGGTGGCCTAACTGCTCATAATAAAAAATATTTGCTTGCTTCTTTTGAACTTTATAAAGTATTGCCGTTGTTAAAACTTGAATGTCAATTCACTGCTTAAAATTCTTAATTAATGGCTGGCAAATACAATCTAGGTGGAGAAATGAGCTGGTTGCTAACTTGTGTTACATGTTTTCAAACCGCCCATAGAACAAGGTTTAGCAACTGCTATCTTTTTGATGACAACTCTCAAGCAGGGCCGGATTTAGAAGTCTGGAAGCCTCTGGGCAACAAAGGAGTGGAGGCCCCTTGGTCCCAAATTATTTTCCAAATAAAATAAAAAAATTTTTTCAGACGAGTTTTCGAATAAATAATAATAATAAATTAAAAGTGCTTATCAGGGCCATTTGATATTTTGATATTTTACTGATTGCCTAATTGATGAGAACAAAATATTTATTGTAATTTCTGTTAATATTTAATGTAATCATGGTTGTACAAAGTACTGTAGGTAAAGGTAAAACACAAAAAAAAAATATGAAAGGAAAAGTTGTATACTAGTGTACTAGTCTTAATTTAAATTTTTTTCCCAAGTCTATTGTGGGGGCCCTTCTTTTGTGGAGGCCCCGGGGCTGTAGCCCTGGTTGCCCTCCCCTAAATCCGGCCCTGACTCTCAGTCAATATTATTTGCATTGAATCAATATTTGTATACTGTTGTTCATGTGTTACTTTTCTACCCATCTAAAACAAAACACTTAAGATTTATTTCTCATATTATTCTAGATTACCATACTGAATACCACGCCCACACCCACACATACCTGCCTCCGGCGCAGAACGCTGAGTATGAGGTCCGCAGTAGCATCCTGGTGGACGGAGGGGACAGATATGGGGTGTCGTCTGTTGTGTTTGACAAGTTTGAGGAGCTGGTGTGGATGGGGAACAAGGGTGTAAGTGTATCAATACTTTAAACTTTTAAGTCAATTTATAGGGTGCAACTCTATGCTAAAAATTGACTTATCAACACTAGTAATTGTTAAGTCAATTTTTAGGGTGTCTCTCCACTGATAGAGCTGGATGGAGTGCAATAAATTGACACTATATCTGCGGCATGTGATTAGTCAATTCTTGTTCTGCTCTGCTCTTCTCAGTCTGGCTTCATGTCAGTGGAAACACACTTTTAAATATGTAAAGGAAATAGCACCATCATACTTTTTTAAAAAGTATACAGTCAATATTCTGATTTATTTAAAGGTTCCTTCACAAAATTCAAAAAGTCAGTGTAAAAGAAATTAAAAATGTTATGTTTATAATTGGAATGGTTAAAGATAAAAAACACACAAACTTACTATCTAATAATTGAAATCAACTCACACTATTTGCCACTGTTATATTGCACACCATAGGTGTTTTAAAATATCCTCCTTTCCATTATTATGTCTAATTACCATCCATCATCAGACAACATGTTGGCTCTGTCCAGTGTTTGTATCAATTATGCACTAGTTCGCCAACAGATCTAGACATTTTAAGATATCAAATCTAACAATCAAGTCATCAAATGATGAACACGACAAGTCACCAGACGAGTTGGGCAGTGGTTAAGACACAGGTGCGCTGCGCAGAAGTCCCGGGTTTGATTCCCAGCAGAGCAGAGATTTGAATGACGAATTTGAATTTCTGTTTCTGGTCTGGGTGTATTGCGTTCTTGTCTGTGTGTATGGCATCCACAACACGGAATCCTAGGGTGGGGTTAAGAGTGTGAAGTGTTATTTATCTTATCACTTTATTTATTTATTAATCAAGACAAGACAATAAATTTGTAAAGTGTAAAGCATGTCAGTGTAAGGACCCTGGAGGGAAGTTCAATTTAAGGTGGACTTGTGAGGTGAGGAGGCATGATTAATACTGTATTTTAATGAAATTAAATTTTTAGGGTCACGTAACATCATACTTTGGTCCAAGCATGCAGAAGTACACATCATTCCAAGTACATGAATCAGACGAAGTGCGGGACATCATAACCGTGGAGCGAGGGATCTACGCCCTAACCAAGTCAACATTGCGCCACCAGATACGGAGAGGCATACCCAAACATACTTTTAGGTAAATCAATAGAAATACAACAGGCAAAGTAAACTTATCTGTTTTTTAATTCAATTTTTAAAGTGTTTTGTGTTTACTTCACATGTGACATATGTGACATTACAAGGATTACAACATTATTATCTTTGAAGTGTTACAAAATTGTGAAATTCGAAAATCCTTATCATGCTACACTATTACAATGATTACAAATCGACTTAAACTAGACTAGACTATTGAGAAATATGTTTTTTTACAGATCGGACAATATGACAGACATGCAATGTTTGTTTGAAGTCAGCAAAACAAGATTGTTAATGGGAGGACACCAAGACAAGCTGCTGGATTTGGATCTCAATAAGATGAAGGAGATAGTTATTGTAAGAATTAATAGATAATTGTTAGTGAGAATATAGAAAAAAAATGAGTGAATTGATTGGTTCTATTTGGTGTATACCATTGAAAAAGGTGAAATTATTATCTTTCACTTCAAATAAAGTATGCATCTTTAGCAACCACAACTCGGCAACCAAATCCAAGTCAGAACATGCTGTAATTGTCTATATAACTAGAAGCAGGAGAAAGGTGGAACTAAGTATCTGGGACTAAGTTCTCCCCTGTCTGCTGCTTTCAACTCCTTCTTAAACTGCTTTCAACCTCCTTGAAATTGGTGGAAATTTTAGTTCACCCAGACAGTTAATGATACCTCACTGACACAGAATTCTATGTAGCAACTGGAAACGTTGGTGCCTTATAGACCAACTGGAGGAAACACCTTAGTACCTTAAAGAACAAATGCATCCCTGCTGGTAATAAACTGTGTTTGTGTATCCTCCTACTCTTTTTTTTTAAATATAAATGACCTCTTACAAACTTAAACAATACTAGCCTGTAATTCTCCTGCTCATTCAGCATTCACGTCCATAGGGTATTTCGCACCATGCAAGGAAAAATCCAAAATTATGTAATATTGATAGATTTTGTTAAAAGCAAGTGAAAAATGGTGATTTCTGTTCTAAAAAATGTAGTATACATTTACTATTTCAATTTTAAAATTCAGGTTTTTTAATCTGTTTTTCAAATGTCAAAAACGCTATACGCCATGCAAGCTATCGGCGTGACGTCATTAGCAGTGTAAATAAACAATGGAGTATAACTTTCTTCCTTTACTGAGATGTAATGTTTACACTGCGAGTGACATCACAAGCATGGCGGCAGCGCCGAGACGGCCGAAAATTGAAAAGTCTTTTTTTTACACAATATTTGTTTGCAAAAATTCTTTTTCCAATTTTTTATGGGTTTTTATGACTTACGAATTCATATAAAAAGCTTTTTGAAATAGGCCGTAATACCCTATTACCCTTGCAGCCGATCGAACAAGAAGGCTGTGCGGTGCTACGCAGCGGCGGCGGTTCCCTCGTGGCGTGCGGCAGCGCCGACGGGACGGTGTCCCTGCGCGACCTGCGGAGCCTTCGCAAAGCGGAGCACAGCTTCAGGGCGCACTCCGCGTGCCTCTCCGACCTCGACATGCAGGGGGACTTGTTGATCACTTGCGGCTTTACGCAGACGTGAGTCATTTATTTATTTTATTTTATATTATTTTATTTTACAATTCATAGGAAAACTTACAGCTAACATAACAGACAGTGGTGTAAATAATAACATAACGAAGGCCGTTTAAAAGTTATCACTGATATACATAATATATATTATAACATAATTTTCATTTATTATTATCTGTTCGTTTATTTAATTAGCACAGATTGATGGGTTCTTGGTACTGAATATCTAAACTCTTTTGCACAACAGCGTTTTGCAGAACAGAGTTTAGATAGCCCAGTGGCTTAGAATTTGACCTCGAATCGAGGGGTCTGGGTTGCAATCCCAGTGACACGCACCAATGACTTTGTAAAAGTTATATGCGCTTTATAAAATTAAATATCTGTTCATTTATAAACTGTTACGGTGAAGGAAAACATCGTGAGGAAACCTGCATGCCTGAGAGTTCACAAAAAAAATGTTCTCAAAGGTATGTGCAGTCCACTAACCCGCAGTAGGCCAGCGTGGTGGACGGCGGCCTACATCCCTCTCATTGTGAGAGGAGATCCGACCCTGTAGTACGTCATTAAAGGGTTACTGGCATGACACAAATTGTGAATAGGAAACTATTGGATTAATGGGCCCAGGACCTGGCGTAGTGGCGTCGATTAGGGGAGCCCCACGTCCAGCAGTGGACTACAAAGGGCCGAAATGATAATGATGACACAAATGACGTCACAAAAGCTCATCAATAAAAACGAAAATCATTTGATAAACAGAGAAAAATGTTCTGTATTCCCCATTTTGTTTGTATAGCCTGGCCAGGGTTTTTTGTGTGTTTGCAAAAACTTGTGGATAACATTACAGAACGCAGTTTGTGTACACCTATCAAAAATGAATGTGACGCCACCATAGAAGGTTTTTCTAATACAGCTGTACAGACATGACTTGTGTGTTGTTATGTACAGAGGCAGCGTAGCGGTCGCCGAACCGTACGTAGTAGTATGGGACGTGCGGTACCTGCGCGGAAGCCTCACCGGATCTGACGGGGCGTGGTCCATACCTACCGCGTCACCGCCACTGTTGTTGCACTTCCTTCCGGTGTTCTCTGGTCGGGCGGCGGCGATATCCGGTGACGGGCATGTGGCCCTCATGCAGGTCAATGCCCCTTCTACGATCGACAGCCAGTCTGTATTCCAGGTATGCCTGGTTTCTGTTATTAATCAATTAATAGGGTATTTCGCACCATGCAAGGAAAAATCCAAAATTATGTAATATTGATAGATTTTGTTAAAAGCAAGTGAAAAATGGTGATTTCTGTTCTAAAAAATGTAGTATTTATTATTTCAATTTTAAAATTTAGGTTTCTTAATCTGTTTTTCAAATGTCAAAAACGCTATACGCCATGAAAGCTATCGGCATGACTTTATTAGCAGTGTCTGCCAGTTATACTATTGTAGTCTTTGGCAGTGTCATTCCGTCATTACACTGCGAGTGACGTCAGAAGCATGGCGGCAGCGCCGAGTCGGCCGAGACCGTGTTTTCGCGGGAATTTTTGAAATTTAAATTGAAAAGTCTTTTTTTACATAATATTTGTTTGCAAAAATTGTTTTTCCAATTTTTTATGGGTTTTTATGACTTACGAATTCATATAAAAAGCTTTTTGACATAGGCCGTAATACCCTATTGTTGTTGCGCGTATCTTTCATGAGTGTTACCTATTATACTAAAACATGTCACAGAACTTTTGATGGGGATGTAATAGTGCATGGGTAGTGAATATGTATGTATGTTCTTCGATTTCTAATTGTAAGTTTACGAGTGAAATAATACTAAATTCGCTCTCTAGCACGGCATGCTCATCTCGAGTGGCAGAAGATCACAACTGTCAGCCAGGGTCATCTACACTTGAAAAGTTTCTATAAATTGAATTTTGTTAATATTTCAGAGCCACAGAATGGTAATCACAACTTTATTTCCAGTTTATTTATAATTCCTCAAAACGGCCTGTAAAATTGGCATGGGCATGGGAACTTTATTTGTTTTATCTCCATGTATTTATTTATTGCAAAACGAAATGTTTTGTTTTATTTTTCGTGCAAAAAAATGTTTAGTAACATAGATATTTAAAACATATTATTTTGCCAGGTGGATACACAGAGTTCTCTGTGCAGTGTGATGGATGTGTCGTCAACCAGCCAAGCACTGGTGTTCGGCAACCAGGGCGGCCATCTCCATCTATTCTCAGCGCAGCACAACCATGAACCTGTTTACAATAATTTCTCAAGGTAACCCTTTTTATTCTAGTATTTTTATAAACACTTCACACTCATAGCCCCACACTAGGATTCCCTGTGTCGTGGGTGCCATGGACACACACAAGACAAGAATGCACATACTGTTGTTCATTTTGTTAGAAATATAGGGAAGTATTAATCCTTTACCCAATTACTTTGGATAATTTATACCTTTACTTATAGACAAATTGAATTCGTGTATACACACTCATTGTGTACTTGGCCGGTATCCTTGTTATTGACCCGACCTTGTAGTGTGTTATGGGGTGCACAAATTTACAATAGATTTGGAATAATTTAAATATTATTTTTATACTGTAGATCATTTTGTTAGGATTATACGGTAGTTTTAATTATTTACCCAATTAATTTGGATAATTCATACCTATTTTTACTTACAGACAAACCGAATTCGCCGATCCTATGCCTGGGTTGCCATACACAAGAGTGACTGACAACAATTTCAACTTATCAACTGTCTCGCTCCCACCGCTGACGTCAGGCAAGAAATGGTTCAATGAACTCTCCGAAGAGTTCTTCAAACGGATCTACAGGTATGTCAACATATTTATATGGTATGTGTTATTTGAAATGTATTGTGAATTTAATTCATCATGAGTTACTCATATTGTGTTTGACTAGGCGTCACCGTGTTCAATGAATATATGGGTTTGTGATGTTAAGAATTGGAATGTGAAATCGATTGCAGTTTCCAATATATTAGACACTAAGATAATTTCTAATACAATTATACAGGTTCTTAAACAACTCCATTTAATTCTAGAAAACCTCGAGAAATAGATCCCGAAGTAGCTAAGTCAATGAAAATGCAGGGTCCTATAGGATACGCGCCCAATCCAAAGGCACGAAAACGAAATCAGGTACTTTATAAAATACCACCATTATATTTTATAAGATTTTCAATAAGATGGATGAATACATAGAAGCAAAAACATAGAAGCAAAAGAGCATTCATGGCAACTTATATGAAATAGTCACCACACATTGGGCTGAAGCAATGTTTGGGGTTATATTCTAACTGTGTTGCCACAAGTATATGATACGGGCCTCAAATAGGGTGTAAGGCACATCTTAGAAGGCAGCAATTGTCATAGGCAATGTGGACCTCTGTCTATCAGGTGGCCTGTTTGGATGTATGCTAAGGATAGAGGAGGATAAGGATAGAGGATATAAGGAAGAAGGCGTGGTTGGCTGAAATGTGTCATCAAAACTGATAATTAAAATAAGTTGCTTTAATGTAACTGTTAGAACATTCAACCTTCAACATCTCTCAATGGTTAAACCCTTACTGATCTTTATATGAATACTAGCTGACCCCGCAAACGTTGTTTTGCCATATAAGTTATCGAACGTTAAAAATCGACTATTAAAAAATAGGGGTTGGTGATAGAAGGGTGAAGAATTAGGGTTGTATGTATTTTGTGATGCCACATTATTGTAAAATAAAAATTAAAAAAAAAATGTCCAAAAAATAAAATAAAAATGTGTGGACTATCCTTATCACTTAGGGTATGAAAAATAGACAGTAGCCGATTCTCAGACGTAGTGAATATGCATATAAAATTTCATAAAAAACGATCAAGCCGTTTTGGAGGAGTATGGTAACTAAAACTGTGACATGAAAATTTTATATATAAGATTTAAAGTCAGTACAATGTAATTGTCTTACTATTTCAGATTCCCTATGTCCCGGACACCCTGGAAGACCTCAAAACGAAAAGCGAGGACAAGCATCGAGCGCAACCGATCCCTAAACATTATCAGAAGGTAATCCAATCCTACTTCTGATTTGGCTCGGTACTTCACATAGCTTCGAAAACATTATGGAGAAATCATAAATACACTTATAATAGTCAGAGACATCCATTGACGTTATTAGTTCATTATGAATTATCAGTTCATTATGAAAATAGAGATGACACTTATCAATACGAATAAAGGCGATTGAATTTGTCTGTTATAGTTGCCGTCACGAGTGGTGAGCACAACTTTCATTGGTCGGTTTGACATTGACTGCGCTGCGGTGCACACGATTGGTTCGACAAACGTCAGTTCGTCAGTGTGCGTCGTCTATTGGTCCAGCACGTTTTTTCGGCTGCTGTACATTGGCCGATAGTATACAATATCCCTACCACTGATAATCTGTGCTCACGACTCATGACGGTTACTATAATGAATGATGTCTCTGAGTGCGGTCGTTAGACGTTTAAATTTCCTCTTGATATTTTCTGGCAGTGTTATAGCAGGTTTTATAAGGCGCATTTCTTAGCATACTTATTGAAGTGCCGTGTGCCAGTGGTGTTAGAACCCATACCCCTCCAACAAGACATCACATCGCAAACTTCGTAAAACAGGCCATAGAGGCAAACACAGCTGCCATTGAGGACTACAACCTGGCTACTGCCATCAGCCACAGAGACGCGACAGTCATTGCAGAAACCCTGAAGGAACGCCCGGGACGATCCAAGGAGACACCGGGCCAAAATTGACAAAGAACTTTTTCTGGAGCAATAATATTACTAGTAACATGATGCAAAAAAAAGGCACAGACCTAGAGTCTGTGGATAGCAATTAAAGATTTAAAAAAAAACAAGACATCACATAAACCATATTTTGTACATTTCAGCTGGACATACGAATCAACAAGCATGGACCCAACGATGATTTAGAACAATGTAACAAAACAGGACTGCCCGGATTGGAAGCCACTCTCCCCAATTCATATTGCAACCCTATGCTTCAGGTAAGCGTGTTTTTTTTAAATAATTTTATCTATAATAGCAAAACTGTTTCAAATTTTAAGTAACAGGATATTAGTATTAGAAACATAAGTTACAGATAGATATGTATAAAAGTTTACGATGTATAAACAACAGTGTCCATAATGCATATACTGATTCGAAAGTTTACAACCTCTTTTTTATCTAAATAATTTTTATAAAATGGTACTTTAGTATCGACCGTCATTGCTCCATAATCTGTATGAAAGTTTTGATTAAATTGGATTTCGTAAGCTTAAAACAATATTTAAGTATTGAATCATTGATTAAAACTGTAAATAAACGTTAAATATTTTGTGTATAAGATAATGCATTTATCAGCTTTATGTGTAACAAAAAATGTTTGTATTCATTCTTCAGATCGCTATAGCAAGTATACTGCACGCATACTTTGTAATGCTTAGACATTTCCGCTGTTGTAAGTAATTCTTGGTGACCGAGACATTAATTCATTATTATAGTCTGACTAGAAATTGAATGAAAATCCACGAAGTCTCAGTGGGACGAAATTTAGTTAACTACCTACCTCGAGTTAGATAGGTAGATGGAAAACGTCAATAATATTATTGTGATGTGATTATTTCGCATAGTTTATTAAATTTTTTATTTTTGGTCAGGCTATAATACTTTTTCAATTTTACACCAATAAAATATGAAGTTTTATTTGCACTCTTGAATCTCAAAACTAACCATGTAGAAATACTATAACTCTATTTCAGTATTAAATATCTTTGCATGACTTTATTGCTAAGCTATACGTTGTTGCTAACATTGATAAAATGTATGTTTTAAGAATCTACCTGAATTTCATTATTTATTGGTGTTGTTTACTTCTAAAACCGTCTCACTACTCAAGAGGTATTAAAGATATTACTAAATTTTTTTTAAGTAAGCTGAAAAATTAAAACACTAATTCGCTTTTGTATTGCAGTGAATTAGTAATTTCTAAGAAGTTTATTGATTTAACGGTAGCATCAAAACTTAATATTTTACAATCTAATAAGTGATGAGGCCTATTTCTTCAACCAACTTCTTTCAATAGATTTCTAGAATACAGATATTTCTATGTATAATGTTATATTCAAATATATTAATTACTTACAGGTTTTATATTACATGCCAGCTCTAAAGTCGACGCTGCTCGCCCATACATGTGCGAAAGAGTTCTGTTTGAGCTGTGAACTTGGTAATATCTTTCGTATTCTTTTATATAACGTTAGTTGAGGAGACTTCATACTCGCACCTTAAGTTTTCACTGTATATCTTGATGGACACTCACATGAAGCCTGAAAGAGGAATACTACACATTTTTAATGTAAAAGCCCACTGCTTGAGTAGATCGCAAGGAATCGAAGTGAATCAACCTCGGGCGCGATCAGTACTTGAGTGGGCGATTGTTAGTGGAATAAGTACATTCGTACTTCCGTGCTTCCGGCCCTGATTCTGTAATTCCTAAAAGATTTCGTGCCGATATCGTGTGTCATCAAACCGTACGTCATTTCATGAACTCGGCACGACAAGGAACATTAATGTCTACTCTATAAGGCACACAATAGATTGTCACGATATTTGACTTTTAAGCTTTTTTTGACTTTTTATCACGGGTAGATACGACATTGCCGCGATACGAGTGTGAATGGTCGTACAGAATTAGGTCCCTATGTTATCGATAACATAGCAAAGTTATTAAACCTTGTCAGAGGCCCTATGAAAACATCCGGCTTCGGACTAGCTCGTTCTCCACCAATCCACGTTGGAGCAACGTTGTGGTGTATGTTTCAGGCATTCAGGTTCTTGTTGTGAGGTGCGTGTGCCCAATAGTGGGACATAAGACAAAGACAAAACGTTAATTTGCACAAACTATAGGTATAGAGGTAAATATAGGTATAGAGTTGTTACAAATTATTTAGATCAATCTATATTTACCATTTTTAGGTATGCAAAGGTTATAAGTTATATAAGGTTAATGACGATAATAAATATCATAAAAAGGTTGAGACCGTGAATGAGTATGTTTTTAATAGTATTCAACGTTTAATTTCAGGTTTTCTATTCAGAATGTTAGACACATCGGGCGGGGCGCCCTGTCAAGCGAGCAACTTCCTTCGCGCCTTCCGAACGGTGCCTGAAGCGGCTGCCTTGGGACTGATATTGCCTGATCGAGGCACCGACCAGCGGGTCGACCTAGTGTCCCTCATTCAGGTCAGTCTCATACCTGTCTGACATTTCATATACGAGTATCTATCCCCTTTTGGTAGTCCACTGGTGGACATCCTCCCCTAGCAAGTCTTCGTCTCCGACAGCTCATAGGCGTTTGTTTGTCACTGAAAATTAGAATTTGGCGCCATCTCGAGTGCCAGAGGTCGTAAGTAATGAACAATTTTGTTTGAATGGAAGCTTTACGATTTCTGGCTAGGAATATTGTTTCATCAAAATCTGACTCTTGACAACTTTTCGGTTTTCCTCACAGTTTTGAATTTTGTCACCACAATTGAAAAAATCGGCCTGTATAATCTAGCCTAGAATCTTCGACAAACATGTGATTTGTCGTTGCCTCTTCCAGAGTTGGATACGTTTCATACTCCACCAAATCCACTACGAGATCTTGGAGACTCGCAAGAAGGAGAAGGAACTGGCGTTGCTCGCGAACTCGCCGCCGAAGCCGCGGATACTGAAAGTGAACAGACTGACCAACGGCTACACTGAAGACTACCAGTACACCGAGCTGGAGTTCCTCGCGCCGACCGAGTACGAGCCCGAGGTGTATCGGGAAGGCGTGGAAGGGCCTTGGAGGAACCCAGAAGAAGGTAATATTTGCTGAAATGGAAACGGATGACAATGGGGCGATATTGACACACACGATAGCTGTCACGTGTGTTCCTTTATTGGGCCTAGTCATACCGCACTGTAGACTAAGTTTTATTTACTTTTAAAAGAGTGCTGGGAGTTTTTTCCCGCCCGCTTTTTTCTCCCAGTCTACGTTTTGCCTGAGGGGCGATCATAGCGGACGAATGTGGAATGTATAATTTATCTGTATGACTTTCATTAAGTGTGCACAAACTGTACCTAATAATAAATAAAAGCTTTTGAGTTTGAGTTTAAATAAATAATAAATAACGCTTCACACTCATAGCCCCACACTAGGATCCCCTGTGTCGTGGGCGCCATGGACACACACAAGACGAGAACACACACACCCAGACCAGAAACAGAATATTAAACTCATCATTCAAATCTCTGCTCTGCTGGGAATCGAACCCAGGACCCTCCGCGCAGCGCACCTGTATCTTTACCACTGCACCACTCAGGTCGTCAATACAATAATAGGGACAGGAAATTAAGAAAACAGGAAATGAGATTGTAGGTTATTTTGTTTATTTATATAACAATTTTTTGGGTAACCTAGGTTTCCTCTGTTCTCAGACCTACTTTCGAATGATATCACTTTCAAATCATTTTGATTACGTATTTATTGATTACGGATCCTGGAATTTTTACTGTATTTTGATAGTTATGGTACTTATATTTTTATTGTTTTCGCTAACATGAAAGGATATATAAGTAAGTTTAGTGTCTGAATGTTGAATCGATGTTGTATCTTTTAGTTTGTGTAATCATTGATCGTTTGGTGTATTTATCTTTCCAGTGAGGTGTGTGTACTATCACTCTATTATCTGTGTATTGTAGTCTCTCTTTTAGAAAAGCTTACAAAACTAACTTATCTTTAAACTATTTGTCTTCTAGCAGTGCATGTATCTTTCGAAAAATACTATTAATCTGATATGAATGTTGTGCACTCGTAGATAATGTTTAACTTTTATGTTCGGCTATGTAACTTGTTTTACCGTCATGTCAATGTAATGGATTTAAGCAAATAAGCTTAAAATTTGATGTACGAGGTCTGAAACTTTCGATGCCTTCTAAGATTGTTCCAGTAATTCTATATTGTATCACTATTACAGGCTGAAATAAACATAAAGTGAAAATAAACATTTCACTTTACTATTTGTTTCCAGTCGTGGTTCCGGAGGCCATCCCGCCTCTCCCCGTGCAAGCCGTCAACAACCATGAGTTACCGAACAACCAAAACTCGACCTCGAGCTCAACCAAGGATAGAGAAGAGTCTGAGATATCACAGCTGTTCGCGATAGGAAGGCATCAACTCAACAGGTGTTTGAAGTGCAATAAGGAGGTAGGTAATCGGTATTTAATTAATGTTGTTGAGAGTGTATAGTTTGTTCATCAGACGAAAAGCAGTATTAGATGCTCTCAAAGAGCTGCTCCCTGACTAATTTTAGAAGATTTGAATATTTAAAATGTTTCTAAAACACCAGCAAATAGCATACACGACATTTGATGGTGGATACTCTTGATGGCTGGTTGTGACTTTTCAGAGTAGCTCTGGCAATGTGATTCCAATGTGCTCCCATTGACGGATAGTCTACTAATTTTCTGTTTTCAAACAAATGGTAACAATTATTTGTTTGAATGACACCATCAACTAACTGACCAACCTTGACTTGCCTCTTGAATGACAGGAGGAACGCGAATCAGTGGTACTGGCGTGCGCTCTCCAGTACAACACGCCGCCGTCCAGAGAAGGTGAAGCGCGGGGCTTCATAGAACTGGTGCGAGCCTCCCTAGCAGCTAGACGGTCTACGCCGGCTTGGTGCGAACACTGTGCCAGGTTCACGCCCACCACTCAACGGGGCAGGATAGTGAGGTGAGTTATTTAAAGACCTGTTTAATCACTAGAATCAGTAGTACTGTTATACAATACAATAGTCCATCGACAAGTGATGGCGGGGACAACAAAATAGAACAGGATAGTGAGGTGTGGATACTGATTCACAAAATGTTTAATCTCAAGAATCAGTAGTACTGGACTGCTATATAATACAATATTCCATCGACAAGTGATGGCAGGCACAACAAAATAGAACAGGATAGTGAGGTGTGGATACTGATTCACAAAATGTTTAATCTCAAGAATCAGTAGTACTGGACTGCTATATAATACAATATTCCATCGACAAGTGATGGCAGGCACAACAAAATAGAACAGGATAGTGAGGTGTGGATACTGATTCACAAAATGTTTAATCACAAGAATCGGTAGTACTGGACTGCTATACGATACAATATTCCATCGACAAGTGATGGCGGGGACAACAAGATAGAACAGGATAGTGAGGTGTGGATGATAATTTATAAAACTTCACCTATTACTTGGTGTAGCGGAGCGATACCTACGTACGATAATATGAGCGCGCGCCTCACTAAAATCTGATCCGCTAGAAATCAAACACGGCGTCTGCTTGATTACCTACCTACTGCACCATGAACGGTGTCAGTGGTATGAATTAATTGTTTTTATAGCACAGTGTGACCTAAACCCGCAATTGACGCACGCTTTTTCGTGCACTAAGTTGCCTATATCTCTTTCGGCCCGCTCCAGTCCGGGGCGGGTTTATGTCGCACTTGCTATAATATAGAATACGATACTTGTGACCAAAGTGGTCTATTAATGCAATTGACTACTTAGGTCACGCGAGTCGTAATGTAGTATTTATATATGTATCAGATGAACAGGCAAACAAGCCACCTGATGATAAATTTAAATCTGAATTTCTTCTCAACAGGCTACCTCCGATCTTAGCTATCAACTGCGGCGGCATGTCGGCGCACGAGAAGGCATTCTGGACGAAAGGACCTCAGAAAGAGCCTGTAAGTGTACAGTGTTATCCTATCTAGATATTTATTAATGGTTAGACTAGACTAACTTGGTGCAGAGAAGGATAAAAAGTATCCTATATGTTAATCCAGGTTATGATCTATCTGTGTACCAAATTTCATTCAAATCTGTTCAGCCGTTTTTTAATAAAAAGTATCCTATGTTACTTTGTTTGTGTTGTCCTATATTTTTATGTTTATATGTCTACAATGTGTGCACAATAAAGAGTATAATATATAAATAAATATATCGTCTTCCAGTCGGAGATATCGAAGCGTGGGGGCAGCAGTAAGCCGTGTCGGTACGGGCTGCACTGCGCGCGACCCGGCTGCAGATTCAAACATCCCGAGAGGTGAACATTTTAGACCTTACATCACTAATGGAGTATGTATTCATTGTACTATCAATGTGTGTATATGTTTCAAATTCTCCTTGCTTTAACATGTTGATATGTTACATACTGTGTTGAGTGAAAATTTACTTATTATGTATTTCGGTTTTAATTCTATAAAAACCCACAAACCGAATCCCGATGTTGCTAGTGAACTCGCAAATAAAATATAGTCAGTAAGAGTCTTTAAAAAACAGTCAAGGAAAGAAGTAAAGCCATTAAAGGATGTTATTTTCATATTTTTAGGTTTTATACCACACCACATTTGAGATGTTAGGATTTTAAGCAGGTCTAATCTTTAAGGTATTATGTGTTCTGTATAAGAATTTATAAAGTAACTGATGACTGAAATCATCTTTCTTATCCAGTATATATTTATGTTTTATGATTAACTGGCACATTAGAACATCTAGGAAATCATTGGGAAAAGTTCTACAACCACAAGCCAGCTCTACGGCGACTTTACGACTTTACGACGAGCAAGCGACTGTGTTTCTGTCCCTGCTACTTAGGAGGCCTCAGTAATGTACACTTCAGGCCTCCTTTAGTAGCGGGGATGGAGAGCGGTGAAGCTCAGAGTGGAGAAGACTGAAGAATTCCTTAAATGAAGCATGAAGAATTCTTATTTTGCAAGTGGAGATATGTAACCTATTTCCCACGAGTTGAGGTGGTGATGCCTGGGGAGCGGCCGTGGTCTGATTACGTCATGTCAGAGTTATGTATCGTGTATACAAAACTCAGAGATGACATATTCCAGTGATATAGATAACTTCGATAGTCATTCAGGGCACCGGTGGCGCCATCTTCTGACGAGTTCCGGAAGGCGCTGCATCTAGTCATTTATAAGTAAACGCCTAAATATATGCTAGACACGTATGTATCTATAAATTAAAAGGAAACGGCGCTTACAGTCTATTATTTTCTCTAAAATATAAAAATGAATCACTGAATGTGTTGCTAAGCGCAAATCTCGAGAGCAGCTGAACCGATTTCGCTAATTATTTTTTTAGAATATTCCTCGAAGTACGAGGATGGTTCTTACGGAGAGAACACCTGAAAATAATGTAAAGAAAATAATAAAAACAACAATTTCATTTTCCCATATAAACTGTTCTTCCCGTCAAACATCATTTCTGATTGAATACTTCATGTGGCAATGTCATGCATTTAGAAACGTCAAGTTTTTTCTTTTTTGATGCCTCTTCTATTATGCAAACTGCAATGATATATTTATAATGGCAAAACGAAGTGGGTCAACTAGCTTAAAATCAATTAATTGTAACTATCAGACAGCCGTGTGTGATATTTATTTAATTATATACTAATATGAGAACAGAATGTTGATGTACTTTTAACTTTATTTTTGATATTCTTTTAAGCAAACTATCGTACATTGCAGACCAATGGCCCCAGCTCCAGCGACGGCAATGAAAAGTTCCACGCAAGAGTTCTCTTGTGTGTTGCCGCACACGTTGAATATTAGACTGCAAGCCGATGGTGATATCGTTATCAATGACAAGGTGAGTAAAATTTATACTTTTAAACAGGCTTTTGGAATTAATCTTCCCGCTGTCTTCAAGGATCAAAATGGTCGCCCCTTTGTAGTAAGCAATAACGTCGCCCGTAGTTTTATTTGCTGCGTTGCCCTCTGGAACATTCCGAGGTTGTTTTTTTCCAACGGGCCCTTGTCGGCCGATCCAGCGATTGTTTGACAGCAATAAATGTTATTAAGAAACAGGTACCACTTGCGATACGCAGAAACATGTATTTGCAAATGAATGGATGTTCTGCACAATATTTTGGAGCGGTCAGAGATTATTTTAAATTTAGCCTGTTTCAATATGTGCACATAATGGAGATCACACTGTATATTGTGAATTGTCCTCCATTTCCAGTGCGATCTATCACCATCGGAACCGAACCGGCTAGCGGGCGGCGCGGGCGTCAAGGAGCAGCAGTACCAGCTGAGCGCGGCGGTGGTGTGCGTGGAGGACAACCCGCGCAACCTCGTGGCCTACGTGCGACTGCCGCACGCGCCGCCGCCGCGCACGCCGCACCCGCCGCACACGCCGCACACGCCGCACCCGCCGCAACCGCCGCACCCGCCCGCGCAGCAACACCCCGCCTGGTACCTCTTCAACGACCTGAGGTGACCGCACATTCTTCTAGGACCTTCCATAGACCGTGTGTTTATAAGCCCGCCGCACCCGCCCGCCGAGCCTGGTACCGCCTGGTACCACTTCAACGACCTAAGGTGACCGCATATTCTTCTAGGATCTTCCATAGACCTTGTGTTTATAAGCCCGCCGCACCCGCCCGCCGAGCCTGGTACCCCTTCAACGACCTGAGGTGACCGCACATTCTTCTAGGACCTTCCATAGACCGTGTGTTTATAAGCCCGCCGCACCCGCCCGCCGAGCCTGGTACCGCCTGGTACCACTTCAACGACCTAAGGTGACCGCATATTCTTCTAGGATCTTCCATAGACCTTGTGTTTATAAGCCCGCCGCACCCGCCCGCCGAGCCTGGTACCCCTTCAACGACCTGAGGTGACCGCACATTCTTCTAGGACCTTCCATAGACCGTGTGTTTATAAGCCCGCCGCACCCGCCCGCCGAGCCTGGTACCGCCTGGTACCACTTCAACGACCTAAGGTGACCGCATATTCTTCTAGGATCTTCCATAGACCTTGTGTTTATAAGCCCGCCGCACCCGCCCGCCGAGCCTGGTACCCCTTCAACGACCTGAGGTGACCGCACATTCTTCTAGGACCTTCCATAGACCGTGTGTTTATAAGCCCGCCGCACCCGCCCGCCGAGCCTGGTACCGCCTGGTACCACTTCAACGACCTAAGGTGACCGCATATTCTTCTAGGATCTTTCATAGACCTTGTGTTTATAAGCCCGCCGCACCCGCCCGCCGAGCCTGGTACCCCTTCAACGACCTGAGGTGACCGCACATTCTTCTAGGACCTTCCATAGACCGTGTGTTTATAGGATCTGAACGTGAAAACGGTCGTCCTATTCGCCGGCGCTAATCGCCGCATGGAGGTAGGGTCTCGTGAGTATAGAAATACATAAATCTATTCCGCCGCCGCAACGGGCGCTGGTAAACACCGGTAAGTCTGTAATAGTAAGTAATGGAACCTTTTCAGCGACCCAAGGTGATGAATCAATTGTTTAAAGATCTTGAACAGCAGCCCAATAGGTGTACTTGTTGTAATGACCGCTAATGTATGTTTCTGTGGCTTGAACATTGCAGCATAGTGTCGGTGAGTGCGGAGGAAGTGGTGCAGTTGGGCGCTTGGTGGAAGTCGCCCTGCGTGCTGTTCTACTCCAGCCGCGCCTCCTAGCAGCCGGCCCCGGGCTATGCGCCCGCTGATGCGTGAGTTTATTTCTCTCCCTCTCTCTCTCCCTCCCTTCCTCCCTCCCTCTGAAATCTGCAAGCCATTCTGTACCAAAATCAAATCGAAATCAAAAGCTTTTATTCATTATTAGGTACATATTGTGCACACTTAATGAACGTCATGCATGTAAATTATATTATTCTACATTCATCCGCTTCGATCGCCCCTCAGGCAAAACGTAGATTGGGAGAAAAAAGCGGGTGGAAAAAACTCCCAGCACTCTTTTAAATGTAAAGAAAATTACTCTATAGGGCAGTATGACTAGGCCCAATAAAGGAACACACGTGACAGCTATCGTGTGTGTCAATATCGTTCCGATTGCCATCCGCAACACCTTCGAAAACCACACCTCCATTCAAAACCATACAGCAGGCAACGTCTATCGCTCTGGTGCCGACAGATGGCACACGCTACTCACGGGGACTAAGATGTTCGCCTCAAATAAAGCATCCCCGGCAACCACACCTCCCCAAGCGAAGTAAGACATGAAGAACGTGCTGCTTTACGACGGGTTAAGAGGTTCAGTAGGGTACCTTTGCTACCCAGCTCGTCCGGGTACTGTGGTTCTACTAACAAAAAAGTCTCATATCCTAAAATAAGTCTTGGTGTTTAACCTATTGAATGTCCTGTAAACAGACACAATAGCTAAACAATAGCAGTCGGACCACCGGTGGTTCGATGCAAATTAATAATTTAAACAATGGAGATTTATTGGAATATTGTAATTTATTGTATCAGGCGTTACTTTGCGGAAATCCATTGTTATTTAAGTTGTATTTATGTTTCTTTGCAACAATCCCACACCAAAACAAGTTCCACGTGTGCGGATTGTTGCAAAGAAACATAGATACGACTTATTATTTAAAAGTAAAAATGGAGATTCAACTTATCAACACTTTATTCCAGAGCGGGCCCATACCCCACGAACGAGATGTTCTATCATCTACCATTCGGAGGACTACAGAACTTCAATCGTCCAATAGTACTTCCTAAACGGAATAATTCCTAAACAAAGTCTGAGTCGGTGTGTGGGTCGTTAGTGTAAGTTAGAGTAAATTATTTTCTTCGGGCGTGGATGGATCGGACTGCGGAATTAATTGTGGAGTTTCAGAGATTGCAGTGATACAGTAATATGTGGTGCGGAGTACAAAGGGTGAGGTGTCTTTATAATGCGTCATATGTGACTGTTGTGTTACAATTTCTTACATCGTTACCTATATTGCATTATTACATGTGATGTTATTATTATTGATGTGAATAAAAGTTAAAATTTCATTAAGTAAGGTTCATGGTTTAATGTTTTTTTTTTTCAATTTATGATGTTTGTTACTTTATCAAAATCATGGATGTTAACTTAGTGTAAAAGTTATTTCAATTTAATTTTGTGTTCAAAAATATATTATTGAATATGGAAATATTCATAAATTATTTCAAATTCGTGCAAGATATTTTTTTTTCATTTTTAACACTCATATTATGTAATGTGGAACATTATAAAGATGTCTTTAAATTCTTATGAAGTTTACATTATTATCTCAGCCAAGCTTGTGTCAGCTCAATCCTGCAAATTTATTTTGATGAATTGATTTTAATCACAAAAATATTATTTATGACTAACATTGGATGTCTTCGTGCGAATATATTATGGCATTTTCCTTTGAAAGCACTGTATTATAAAACCTAATAATATGTCGAATGTTGTAAATAATGTATTTTATCAACTATGATACACGTTGCTCATTGCATAATGAAAAAGTCGCCCTATAAAATTAATAATTACAATGAAAGGACTCCCACTTAGCTGAGTCTTGCTGAGTTACTGAATGTAAGGAACTGGCTGAGATGTTCTCGTGACTTTGTATTTTTGTATTTAAACTGTTAATATCCGATCCCACTCTGTTTCCAAGGTACCTTCTATTGGTTTTTATTTATTTCATGATTCATGAGCATAAATTATTGTGATAGTAAATTTTTTGGTGAAATATTTTGGGTAAATATTGTTCTTGGGTTGTCTCATGAAGGAGGTTAAAATTATGGGTGTAATACCCGTAATTTTAATCCTAATTTAAATCAAAATCATGATAGCCCAGTGGCTAAGAATTCGGTATCGAAATTGAAAGATCCGGGTTTGAATCCCCAATGGCTGACGACAGACTTTTTAGTTATGTGCGTTTTACAAAATTAAATGTCACCCACTGGTATTTTGAAGAAAAACATCATGACGTAACCTGCAATGTCTGAGGGTTTTCCATAAACTTCTCGAAGGCATGTGAAGTCCATCAACTCGCAATAGGCCAGCGTGGTGACCTAAAACCTATAATTATATTCCCAAATGAACTCAAGAACGATGCCTGCTTATAACACTAAATTAATTCTAGTGATAAATTATGATCTTGATGAAAGTATTTTTGGTTTTGATAAGTTCTTTGAGTGATGATGATAAACATTCATGTGTAAATTATTCCGATTGCTGATTATGATAAAATTATTATTGTATATTTTTATTTACACGATCCGATATAAATATTTTTATTCGTGCGAAACGAAACGATGTAACGTAAAATTTGTAGTTTTACTTTTTATGAAAATTTTGTTTTATATAATACGCATTTTTTTTTAAATCCAAAAGGTTCGTAATTTTAGTGAGAGGAATAAAAGAAGAATCGAATAATTTCTGGATTACAATAATTATTAAATTATATCAATTCTATTTACTGCATCCAGTGTTTGGTTTCGCTTCAGATTTTATTTTTATATAGCATTTATACAACTTTACAAATATGTATTCAATGAAAGGAGGTATAACGACAAGTCACTTCCGCGCAACGTAACAGTAGTCGGGCCACAGGTTGGATGCAGTAACCTATTTAGTTAAGACTAAATTAAAATTTCCATTAAATTTAAGACTTTAATATAAGAACAAATTTGAATTTTAAACATAAATTCGACTAGAATAAATTATTGTAACGATAAGACAAATGAAATGTACTATGAAGTATTTTTATTTATTTTGTCTGTAAATGGCCAACCGTCGCCGCGTCGGCGGCTTTGTGTGGAATTGGCAGCCATTTGTAAATATTAATATCACAGGAAAATAATAGCTGATCAATTCTTACTTGCCTGCGTGATAGCCCTTTCTTTAAAAAGTTATGTGCGCTTACAATAAACGACGACCCGAGTGGCGCAGTGGTTAAGACCCCGGTGCACTTTGCGGAGGGTCCTGGGTTCGATTCCCAGCAGAGCAGAGATTTGAATGATGATTTTGAGTTTCTGTTTCTGGTCTGGGTGTGTTGTGTTCTTGTCTTGTGTGTGTCCATGGCACCCACGACACAGGGAATCCTAGTGGGGCTATGAGTGTGAAGCGTTATTTATTTATTTATAAAATTAAATATGATTTGTTGTAACGGTGAAGAATTTCATCATGAAAAAACCTGCATGTCTTAGAATTCACAAAAAAATCTTAAAGGCATGTGAAGTCCGCCACCCCGCATTAGGCCAGGGCGGTGGACTAAGGTCTACATCATGTAATTGCATAATATTTTCGGTTATATTTTAATATCTTATTTGCGGTATTGATTGTATAGTATCATTGCGTTCTAATCTTTGTATTCCCGTTCGATTGTAACTAGATTTTAGTTCAATTTGTTGTATGTAAATATTTATGTCGTTTATTCATTTGTCTCGATTGCTACTCTGTGGAAATACTCGAAACTAAGATGTAAATAATATAGACATAATGCTCATTTTTATTCTTTGATATGTATTTTACAAATGGCTGTCAGTGGAAGCGATAACGATTTTAATAACATATATTTTATCGATGAAGCCATTTTAAATTGTAAGTAGATGTAAAAATTGTTCGGTCATGAGAGAATTGTTGGGATGTTTTGGCGTGCGGTACATAGCCGGATATATTTTTTCATATTGTTGTAAATTTACGCGCTGTTACCGAGCTGAATATATCATATTTTGGCTATCGTGTTTTCGCTTATGACCTACGGCTTACCGTGTACGAGATTACCGCCATTACCACCTAAAGGTCTAATTCAGATACCCGGGACCTAACATGGCATGTCTTCATACAATCCATTCATGAATTTTCAATTTTTGCAGTTGCAAGCATTTTTAATTAGTTAATTTCCCTTCGTTCCAAGTGAAAAATATTTGCCTAATGTTTTTCTAATTCACATCCCCAATTTTATTCTTCTGTTTTTGATTCCTTTTTTGTTTCTTTGATAATTACATGATGACATATTCTTTTCTGTGTTTTTTACGTCACACATGTCTAAATTAGTCTGATTGTTCAATTTATAACTCGTGTGTTTGTCGATAAAAAATAAATTTAACTTATTTGAACAACTATCAATTCTATCATCGATCATATTCACTGTGTGCTTCCGTCCACCGATTAGCAATGATTCATCGTGTAGGCCCGTCAATCTGAATTAGACTGAAAGGACACAGTATTTCGGACTCACGACCAATCCACATAAAGCCACAATAAAAAAAATGAAAATAAGTAGAAATTGAGTGGATAGTCCCAGCCAAACCATATAGCTCTGTTCACACCTACCAGAGTGTAATGTTTGAGCACATAACGTGGCCAACGCACACACCGACAACGCCATAACGCCATAAGACAGAAACTAGATCGAGCCAAACAAAAATGAATCTAACGCTGGCGGGAACTCACAAAAGCCTCCGTTCGGACACACGTGTATGTGAGTACACTAATATACAATGTGCGATGGAATATTTGTTTTTGTTTGCCACGTTACGAGCCTGACACGGTAGATGTGAATATACCTTAAACCGTACATATGTAGGAAAATTGTGAAACCACTGATATCACAGTTTCACTCGTGAAAAAATTGATACAGAGGTGGTTGACGAAGTTTCGTGCAATCACTAGCGAGTAGTTTTCATTACTGAAATTAAGAAAATTTATAATATCTCTGGTTAATAATTTACCCCCGATCAATAAAAGCAGTGTTAAGATCCTGTATATTTCAGGATAATAAGCGCATGCCACGCACAAATAAATACAGGCTTGTGTTGCTATGGCCATTGTGTTGCTTTAAGTGAAGTGAAGCTACTACGAATTACTGTAAAACGCCAATACGCCTACCTCTAGCAACATGGGATTAGAATAATTTGTTATTGCTGTGTGTTTTACATCAGAGTAAAGACATCTTGTGTGGTTGGTTAATCTTGTTTTGTTCAGTTTAATATTACAAAATTTACATTAGAATAAAGCTTCAGTAAACATTTTGATATGCTTAGGTTCACCTGTTTTTCATGATGTTTTCCGAAGTAACATTTATTGCTAACCAAATAACATCAAGACTTTAGACGTTGCGTACAATTTTTTGCACACACAAAAAGTCTTTATTCTGATGTAAGATATCGTTGACTCTGTTTGTATTACTGTTTCTTTGCATTGGATGTATTTATATGCTTGTCGAGACTCTGACACGTCATCTGTGTGTCTTGCTTTGGGAATATGCAATACTAAAAAAACAGCTATGCATAATATTTGTCAAACCATAAAATCCGCCTCATTGAGAAGAATTAATGAAATGTATTGTTTTTACTGGCAATACTGCAAAGAGTTGCAAATAACAATTGCAGTCTTCACATTTCATTTTATCACAAAAGGAAAATTTTGTGATGCTCTATCAATGAAGACACTAAGCTACACAGGTTATAATTTTTCGTATCATTTTATAGAATTCTTTTATTTCTGTCATGTAGGTACGTTTTTAACGTGATCATAAATTTTTACTTATATGCTAGTTCTTTCATGTGTAGTTATTGAAACATGATACAATTTAGTATTAATACATATTACATGTATGTGTTGCATTTTTCCAAAGCAATCTAATGCTGTACAATTTTTATGGATGCGAGTTTACTGATACGGAGACTGAATTTATTAAAACCTCAAAATGATAGAAGATATGTCAAAACTTTGTTATTGTGGATTCAAAATATACTTTTTGAGGTTTTCATAACTTACCGTATTAGTAAGAGGCATAACAATTTTCGGTTGTGAATTTTGGAAATTTTATTTTCCTAACCGGAATATTTTCACTTGCTCTTCCTAGGAACAATTAAAATATTTTTTGTAAAGATAGACAGCTAGATTTCATTTATTTTGACCGTAAATAGTATTTTTTGATTCTCGTATAAAATAAATTATTTTTCTTTTTATAACACCTGCGGTGGTTGGTTACATAAGGTAAATAAAATAAAAATTGAAAAACTGACTTTTATTTTGCAAATATTCAGCCCCTATGTAAACATTTCGTCATTTCACTAAAGTCCATGATAAAATCGAAGTTTTGCCGAATTTCCAATAATTGGCGCAATTCTTGGAACAAAATGCAGCGCTTAGGATAACATCCTCAGTATTATTAATAAGAGTAATTTTTCTGAAAATAAAAAGTTTTGTATAAGTACACTTTATCAGAGCAACACAGATATCTAATATTCTCAAAAGAATTTTGATTTAATTCAAGATTTATCTGAGAAGGCTTAACAACTGGAATTGAAATACTCACGCCATACAAAATTCATATATCACATAATCAAAAACTGGTTTCTTGCAGTTAGTATTTTCACATCTAGATACCGGACCATTGCAAAGATCAGTTTTGATAAAAGATGGCAAGTAAAAATAGTATTCGTTTACTAAATCAGCTGGGCTGTGGTATCTTCTATTTATAGGTGAAAACATTCCATTGCTATTAAAGTCGTTGCTTGTTTTCAAACTACACCCTTCGAAGTAGTCATGGAGATTGTTGACGTTGTTATTATTTTCGTAATCACTTGGTCTTACATTGCACCAACTATCAGAGTATATACTTTGGGGTGTTATCGATAATTTCTTTGCAGCATTATAAATCATTTCATACAGGCATCTCTTGCTCAGTTCGAATAGGCTCGGTGCACTTGGTTTGTTATTATCTACAACAGTGTTATGTTGGTGCGGGATTTGTACATCTATTTCGCTTTGTTTGGATTCCTCTCTTAAATGCAAACGACACTTGGCATACTCAGAAGCGCGGTGGTGTTTTGGAAAGTTTAAGCACCTGTAACAACCAAAGTTCCATCACTTAGATTTTTTTGGTATACAAGTAGCCAACAGACACCCAACATAATCAATTTAAAAAGGAACATAGGTAAAATTAGAAGGTAATAATTATACTAGGTTGACAAAGCTGTATAACATATGCTTTAATCCATCTTGGCACGCGGTGCTATGTATGAGTTCTTTTTAAGTATCCAGTTTTGCATTGCGTGGCAGTCTGGCAGTGACGTCGTCTGCGTAAGGCGTTGTAGTAATAATTATAGAACACAGGGCTGCAATAAATGTATGCAATTGACGTTGTCGTATGAGCAACTTTAACGTGCCACATGGCAATTAGAACACGGGGTAACACGTCATGTTCTATTGCTGTACCTCCTATTACGCACACTCGGCCACTGTGTCTATACAAGCTACGAGTAAACGCACACATAGTGACATGTGCCAAGATGAGTTTGTATATACAACAGCCGATAAAGATTCGAAAGTAGATCGCTCGTATGGGAAATTGTAAGTCAATGATCCTTTTTGTACGTTGTTATGAAAATTTTATATTCACAATTAACATAATTATCTACCATTTAGCTTATTGTTACAAGGTAAAAGATATCACATCCTTTGAATAACTCTTACCACATAATTGAAGTGGGTTATCTGCCTTACAAATTGTTTTATGGAAAGTAAGTAATTAAGTATATTACTTATTGTTTTAATATCGAATGGCATGAGATAACAGACCAAATTTCATTCATAATAGTAACTATGTAAGAGGTAATTGGTTTGTTATTAGAATATTTTTCTATGATCGTAGATACCTATACGAAAGAAGCAGAAATCGTCACGTTCGGAAAGCGTTTTGTCTAAGATTCGGTATCAAAAATAATTATGTACCCTCGTCTTTTAAATTAACATTATGGACTTACCCAATAATAGGGCTCCTAGTCTGTTGGCCTCTAAACATGTGGTACCATAGCGAATAAGGGATGGTTTTCAAGGTGATGTTTCTCCAAAATCTGAATTCGCAGTGGTGGTAATTGTATACTGGTCTCTGCGGCAGCCATTGCAAGTTATTATCTGAAACAAAATTAAACATGAAATCTGTATCTACGGGACCTGTGAGTAAAATTATGCTTTTTATAGTACAAAATTGAATTGTGAAAGGGCACGGCAGGCCACCTGATGTTAAGTGGTACTACAGTCCATGACATGAACGCCGCATCCAACCTCAAAATAGAGTAAGTAAAATAAAAAACAATCCTATTGAGGACGAAGATGTTCGCCTCAAATAAAATATCCCCGGCAACCATACCTCCCCAGCCGAAACACACATGAAGAACATGCTGCTTTACGACGGGTTAAGAGGCTGGCGGTAAGGTACCTCCACGGACGAGCTACTATGGCTCTTCTACCTAAGAGGCATCCTTCCTTCCTTTCAGCCCTTAGTAGTCCACTGCTGGACATGGGCCTCCCCTAATCGACGCCACTCCGCCCGGTCCTGGGCCCTCTGAATCCAACGGTTTCCCGCTGTCTTCTTCAGGTCATCAGTCCACCTGGTCGGAGTCAGAGATATCACTTGATATGCAAGTGTTTTATTTCTACTACAATCAACCTAAGTTCAAACACGTGTGTTTACCTACACCGCATTCATCGTAGGACAAAAATATCGAATTTCAGTAGTTACGACGAGGTTTAGCGTCACTGTCAATATAATTATTTTATGGGAAGTGAGGAAGAAGGGAACTAGATCTACGTAGGTACCTATCACGGATATTGAGTAAAATTTGTTAAGAAGACAGATTTAAATTTGGAGGGATTCGTAAATTTATTTTAATACTTTGCTGTTTTCTTGTGTTTTCGAATAGGTACTTCAGATTTTATGTAAGTACACTTACGTGACTTTGGCCACGCGAATTCGTTGGCGTGTTCTGATTTATTATTTACAAAAATACTACAAAGTCCTTGTTTTTCTTCTAAATGGCGTGGGAGTCCATGGCCTGCAATGATCAGTAAGTAGTGACCAAATCACATCACGTGGCTTGCATACCCAAAAACTCAAGCTAAGTATAGTTTTTTCTACTAAATAATATTTTAATATTATATGAACGTATATAAAAAATGTTGATGAATAATAGTTTTATGTTGATATTGTATGAGCGTATAAGTATAAAAAATGTTGAATAGTTTTGAATTTGCATGATTCCACTGATATTCCTTTTTTGAACATTAAAAATTGTTGACTCAATTTCTAACTAACTAGGTCGAGTTTAAATCAATGAGGAAGGCAGATTTATATCTTACGAACGTGTTAAACGGTTAAAGTTAACTGCTTTCCGGTGGTTTATGAGCAGAATAGTCGGTTGGGTAACATGGTATGGTAACCACTAATTTGTTGCTTAATAGGCGAGGCTGTGTGGTCGAAATAAAATATTTATTGAAAGGTAATTAAAACTACTCCACTTGAGACATGCATCCAACTAATTCCTACTATCCTACTACTATTGTGGACTTAGATGAAAGTTTGTGAAGATGGATGGATGTTTGTTTGGAAGTTTTTCACGAAGAAACGGCTAAACAAATTTGGATGAAATTTGGCATGCACTTAGTTTATAATCTGGATTAATAATAGCATACTTTTTAATCCTCTCTGGGGTAAATTTTTTAGTCCACGCGGTTCGTCCGTCATAGGTGGGAGCTAGTTTTATAGTACTTATATTGGAGTGACTGATGATTTGTGTGGTTGTCTTTTGAATGAACCAATTATTATAAAATCATGATAATAATATTGGTAAATATATAGGTATAGGTGGTATTTAGTCTGCGTACCATTCTAAGGTTTCTCTCCTATAAATCCTACCCCTAAAGGGTCAACACCAAAGTCCAGACATATTTAATCAGAAAAAATGCATTTATCCACTACTTTATTGTAGACCTCCGCATAATTGAGTGTTGCTATACATATAAATCTATTGCTCCAAATACAAAACAGGAAGGCATTTATAGGCACTATCACAGCGGGGTTGTTTTAAACTAAACACAGCAAACTAACAAATTGAATTTTCAGTCGTAACTTACGTATAGGTAATGCATTTGTACGGGTTTGTGCGGCAAAATTGGTGCTACGCTTGGTGTATGTACTGTGATTCATCATATTTTCCTATTTAAGTTAAGTTCTTTGCATTAATTCTTAGGTGGTGGAGTTATAATTTTTTTTATTATAAATACGTACTTAGTAACGGTGAAGGAAAACATCGTCAGAAAATCTGCATACCTGAGAGTCAGATTCCTGAGATCAGAGATATGCCACAAATCTTAAAAATTAAAACATACAGAGATTCCGAAAACAAAATCATAATGTGTGCCACCATGCGTGCAGACTACATATTATCTCCAACGGTAATTATCAGAGCATTCTAGAAGAATAAGACGTTTTGGATGGGTGGAAATTAATTTATCATGATCTTTTCTCCCAGTTATATAGCAAGTGTATGGCACATAACTTAGATTCGAATGCGGACCTCTTGCCAGTAACCCATTAATGACCCACTATAGGGTCGGGTCTCCTTCTCGTAATGAGAGGGATGTAGGCCTTAGTCCACCACGCTGGCCTACTGCGGGTTGGTGGACTTCACATACCTTTGAGAACATTTTTTTTTGTGAACTCTCAGGCATGCAGGTTTCCTCACGATGTTTTCCTTCACCGTAACAGCAGGTGATATTTAATTTTATAAAGCGCACATAACTTTTATACAAAGTCATTGGTGCGTGCCACTGGAATTCGAACCCGGACCCCTCGATTCGAGGGAGGTCGAATTCTAAGCCACTGGGCTATCACCGCTTACGGACCTCTTACGGGGCCGCATTATTGGCCACTGGGCTGTCACCGCTGTATTTAGTGTTTTTCTTCTAAGTAACAGTAACAGGCAAACGTGTTGACGGGCTGATGGTAAGCGGTCACCGCCGCGCGCCGCCGTTGGACATTTTAGTTTGAATTATTATTATACGAGTAACATTTAATAGTCAAATAGATGTATATATAATAGGTAAATTGATGCCACACGATCGATAATAACAAAATGTTTACCACAAACCGAAAGGTATCGCAGGGCGCGCAGATCAGCTATCCTCAGAGGTAACTCACAGAGTTCGTTCTCGTCCAATATCAGAAACTTCAAGTTCCTAACTTCACCGATCTCGTCCGGAATGCGTTTCAATCGATTGCCACTTAGATCTAGGCACTTCAGGCATTTCAACTTGGATATTTCTCTCGGCAACTCTGTTATATCGTTCCCACTTAAGTATAAACTCTCTAAGTTTTCCAGTTTTCCTATATCACTCGGGACGGCCGATATCAGGTTTTCCTTCAGATAAATATCCGTTATGTCACTCTCGTCGCCTTGGATTTTGTGCAGGGGAAAGTCAGTGAAGCCCCTGTAGTTCCAGTGTAATACTTTAGTGGCATTCATGTTATCGAAGTTCATATTTGTTTTGTTTTGGGACGACTATTCTATAAATGCTTTGTTTTGTAAACAATAGAAAGCATACCACAGGCAACTCTCAAATTTTATTTTGGTTTAGCACTGATTTCACTTAATAATTCGTTTTCTATTTTTCAAATTCTATTGATTTAACTTTTTTTTAATTATTTTTGTACTGTAATATCTAGCTATAAAATCACTGATTAAAATGTAGCCTCACTTCAATAAAGTAAACATTAAAAAAATATCACTGAAAACACTAAATTAAAAACATAAAAAAAAACTGGAAACTTTTCGACTGACTGTAAAATTGTTTGTAGGGTATTCAGCAGGATTTAAACAATTAGTAACCTTTTTAAATGAATAAATAGTCGTAAATAAATACTCGTGTAATTCGCACCGTTTCAGGCAAGTAGCTTTGGTTCCCGCCTGAAGAATACTGTCTCACAACACGAGACTATCGTAAGTTATTTTTAAATTATAGCAAGGCCTTTCGTTTAAATTTAGTACACCCATCAATGATAGATTTTTATTTGTATTACAAACAGAGAGCATAGCCGACCACTTAGCAATTAATGTTCATTTCTTGATGACAGCTGAAACTTTACTTCGAAAAGCAAGCTCTTAAAAGTGGATCTTTTATGGGCACGGAATTCGGTTTGGAAGTTTTTTTGGAAATCAGTAGCAAACGAGCATCCCTGCCTCCTGATGCTAAGTGGTCCACTGCAACCCATAGACATCTAAGGCCGGCTTACATTTGCAAACACAACTCCCCAACCGAAATTCCTTCAGAGCATGGAGATCAGGCTACTGCACGCCGATTTATGGTCATGGCGGTAAGGTACCGGACGAGATCGTATTATATCCTTAGGCCTATTATACCTTGTACGTAGACCGGCGTTGACTAGGGGAGGCTTAGATGTGATCCAAAATTTTTCTTTTTTCTCTCACAATATTACCTATTGACTGACTACAAACGTAGATAACATACTCACTAGGAACTAAATTTTTGGATATCAATATTGTAGGTACTCATTACCTACTTTGGAAAGAATAAAAAATTACATTTGCACATTAGTTAGATATAATAAGTACCTATAGGTATATTTTTACGATCGTTGATAAATTTATTTTAGGCGAATGAGATCTGGCGCAAGGTCGATGGAAATACGCACAATACGCCAAAATAGAACATTGGTCTACACGCTCTCAAAAGCTGATGAAAAGCTTTGCCATGACGACCATGTCATGGTAAAAGGAGTACACAGGCCGCTCTTTGACCATAAAGACTGATCGGCTCACCAGAAGAAGACGGTCAGGAAACCGTTTGATTCAAAGAGTCTAGAATAGAATGGAGTGGTGTCGATGATACGGCAGTGATAGCCCAGTGGCTTAGAATTCGACCTCGAATCGAGGGGTCGGGTTCGAATCCCAGTGGCACGCACCAATGATTATGTAAAAAAGGTACCTATGTGCGCTTTATAAAATAAAATTAAATATCACCTGCTGTTACGGTGAAGGAAAACATCGTGAGGAAACCTGCATGCCTGAGAGTTCACAAAAAAAATGTTCTCAAAGGTATGTGAAGTCCACGAACCCGCAGTAGGCCAGCGTGGTGGACGGCGGCCTACATCCCTCATTACGAGAAGGAGACACGACCCTGTAGTGGGTTATTAATGGGTTACTGCTGGTGTCGATTAGAGTAGGCCAATGTCTTGACCATGAAGACTGATGGGCCGAAGAAGACAGCGAGGAAACCGTTGTATTCAAAGGCTCTAGGATAGGATGGAGTGGCGTCGATTAGGGTATGTTCCCATGTTCAGCAGTATACTTGGAAGTTGCGAAAGGAAGGGAAGGAAGGGTAGATAGACAGTAGACACTAGGAAAATACTGGATAGGGGATATCACCGCCAAATTTGGTTGATTGCTTGTAATTTATATACAAAAGGTTTCTTCGAGATTTAGTTCGTAAAGCAGTGACGATAACGTTCATTTGAAAGACTTCCGAAATCACAAAAGTTAGTAAGAGCTACTTATAGATAACTAGGCTTTGCCTGCAGTTTCGTCAGCGTGGATAGAATTTGGTTTAAGAAGGAATACAAAGTATCCTATAGGGTAATCTACGTCATAAACTATGTGCATACAAAGTTTATTCCAAATCTGTTCAGCCGTTTTGCTTGAAACAGTAACAAACATCAATGCATCCTCTCAAACTTTCACATTTTTAATAGTAGTAGGATTTTAACGAAATGTAGGTACCTAAATATCGGAACATTTCGGTCTATTATTGGAACTTATAACCAAATCACAATAACGCGTGGCGTGCATGACTAATCTAACCAGATTTTTCTAACCCTAAAACGGGACACATTTAAATATCGAAAATCTTAACTTATTCATTATCAGGTTACTAGCGAACACTGATTGATGCCCATGAGGGTTTGGTTTAAATGGAGAGAAATCTCTTAGCACTTTTTAAGATCAATTTTGCCTATTATTATCAGTGATATATAGACAATTTTTGATAAAATCTTATCAAATTCATTTTTATTTCTTGGCAAGCAAGACGCAAGACTGATTTTTGTGGTGACCAACTGCTTAATTCATGTTTTTTTCTCATCGCGACATTTATGTGTCCCCAGGATGTTCTTGGGGACACCGGTACAGTGGAACTGAAAGTGGGATTGTCCCGCTCAAAACAGGACGTATGGTCACTTAGTGCATAACAAACCCGGCGCGTCGTCCCGAGGACGTCCAGCAATAAACAACGCCCGACGCCTATTTACGTTCGCCATTTGGAAAATGTAATTTCTTCGTGTTTGAAAAGCAAAGGCGGTGGAAACTTATGTGGTTTGCGCATTTCTAAAAGCAACAAATTCTGCACGCAGTGTGGAAGCAGTACCTACTATGCTACTGTTATTACTGTTAAATTTTATTACTTGTTGTTATATTACTGTTTATTTTCCACCCAAGGATTCCCACCACGTATGACTTAAATTTCTTTTTTTATACAAAGGAAGACCAGACAAACAGGCAAACGGGCCACCTCCTGGTAAGTGGTCACCGTTGTCTATGGACACGGTCAACACCTTAGCAGTGATTTTTGAAGAACCCTCTTTTTAATAATATGTAGTGTTGTGTGGTCACTGCTAGCTATTTCTTTCCTTTTTGGTATTATCGTAGCAGTAGGCGACCTTTAAAGGTTCTCCATAGTAAATGAAAGTCCAACAGTTTAATTTCCATCAATTTATTGAAGAGAGTTCATTATACATAAACGTTGTATTCATTGTACTTAGAGTTTAAATCTTATAGCTAAAATATATTGATATATTAAAATTAAAGCTTAATGATGCTTTTTACGTAAAATATTAAGAAAAAGGGACCTATCTACGTAATTATCACACTCATTCAGTACTAGAAGGAATTTTAATCAGACTTTGAAGAGATAGAAAAGGTAAAAGGTAACCTACAAGATATTATTATGTTGCATAGAAATGCGTGATCTAGTGTTGTGTGTCAAATATTTCCGTTTGTATAGAAAACAAGCACCGTGCAACACGCAGAAAACGCATCTGCATGAACGCGCGTGGATGCGATTTCTATACAAATAGACGCACTACGCTGCGTGAGGCGGGGCAGTGTGTTAATCGCCTATTAAGGTACATTGTTTTGTTTGTAAATGTGCTTAGCTTTTAATCATTCAGTAGTATGACGATTATTAATTACAGGGATACATTAATACCCAATAGGTACTTATGGTGCCAGCGATTATCCGATTGAACTCCAATATCAACTATTTTCATCATTCTCTAATTATTCATTAATTATTTTTTATTTCCAATTTTCTTGAATGTTTAAAAGAGACAAATAACGTTGTTTTGTATGTTGTGGCACCTATGTTTATAACCTACTCGTACTTAATTGTGTTGCGTCGATACCATGATTCAACTCGATTTGTCTGAACAGTCTTCCGGCTGATGTATTCCCGCAGGACTATGACATGGGGTTTTTCAAGAAGGGCATAAAAAAACTCTCCTTCATAGCCGGCAACGCACTGGCGACCCCCTGGTGTTGCACGTGTCAGTAGGCGACGGTGACCACTTACCATCAGGTGGCCCGCCGGTCTGTTTGCTTGCTCTATTTATAAAAAAAAAATTTTCACTCAGAGATTTTTTCTCGCAGTTTATATTAAAAAAATGTTTTTAAAACGTTTCCATACGATTCATCAGCAAACCCTGCCTTCCTTACACTTATATCACATCGAATTTATATCGTCGTAACAGATTCAGCGTTTCTTTTCAACAAATCATTAATCTTTATTACAAGTACATATTTATAATTATATTATCAGTTTTAAAAAAATCTTTTTTCTCATCTTACTTCTCCTAATGGTAATTTTCAATCTTTGAGAGCGACTCGCTTCATATAAAATAGCTGGATACTGGGACACATTTCTTAAATTTGAGAACAAGTAATTGTAATAAGTAGAGAAAGCTAAATTTTACTAAAAAGCAAGAAATTATATATTTAATACTTTCTTAGACAGAAAAAGTTATAGCATTCGACTTTTTAACGATACAAAAATTTACTTCTTACCTAATATTACTTACTAAATAATAAAAGTTTTGGAAACTCCCTACTAGAAAACGCAATATTACTTTATTACGAAACATAAGTTATTAAATGCTTTGGTAAAACAGATTACCTACTTACCTACATTACATTAGGTAAGTACATTTAGATATTATTACAGATTCTGATATTTAGTATTCATAATTATTATGACACATCAATGACTAGATTTTAACAGTAATAAATCGAATAAGAGTTATACAAATCTGTACATAAACACACTAAGGAAATATCTAAGCCTTCGCTTCCCTTACAAAACTGTAACAGATACCTATTTAGTTATAGCAAAAGGAGAGTGATATAATTATAAAAATTAAGAAAAAAGATAACGTTTGTTTGTCTTTGTACATATTGTGTTACTTAAATAATATTATAAAATATATCGCGAGATTATTCGAACTACAATTTGTTTTAATTCTTTGAGATTTTTCTACCTACGCTCGTAAGAATTTTTCTTATTTTGATTGTTTTAGTCAATTAATTATTAATTTAGGCCTGGCAATAACAATTTTAAATAAGTAAAAAAGAAAATATTAATTATTATAAAATATTCATTCTCAAATGACCATGATGCATACTTAGTTCGAACACAGAAAAAAATGTTTAAACTAGATATTATAAAAGTAGGTACTACTTAAATCTTCACTTGTAATATTGTAAATAATTGGTCATATGATATCATTAAAGGGAGAATATATAAAAATTGTTGTTTTTTTTCTGGTTGATATGCATTATTAAACCACATAAGTATTTTATATTCATTCTACTCGTACAATAGGAGATAGGTAGGTAAGTGAATTACTAACGAATATTTATTTAGGATGTAGGAAACTTAGTCTTATATTAAGTTGGTGTGTTTTACTGTTTTAATGTTAATATAAATCTTTAATAAACAATAAAAGATAATACTTGGTTAATTATTCTCTTTTTGGTATGATATTTGCAGAAACATTTTATTTTGAGTTTATTATCGCATGGAAATCTACCTACACTTTGGTAGGTAATTGTAATTCAATCCATTACCTAAAGTATAAAAATTAATCAAGAACACACCTAGTTTTTATAGTTATCCAAAAAGTGGCATAAACAAGCTAGCTGGTTGATCCACTAGCTCACTAGTCACCTGTGATTTTCAGTTCTTGTCTAACCTGCAAAAGAAGCAGTCGTCTCAACAAAAAGTGTGGCATGCTTGGCCAGCTACTCGTAAATGTATTTTGTCATCACCAAGTTGTCATCACAAACATTTCCAATGTTTACCGTTTCAGTTACAAAATGATTGCATAGAAATTGCAATATAAAATTTTGAATTATTTGCCATCGGTGTTTCGTAAAATCACGTCTCAGTTCTGTCCACATCTTCCCACACTAATGGCAGCGCGATACGATTAGATACTGTACGAAACTCAAAGCAGTGGTATATTATATTAAAATTTTATGTTTAATATCTGCGTATGATTCTAACGCGACGTCCTTTCCCGTCTTCGTCGTCGCTGTCAAACGAAGGTTGTCTGCCGCCCAGCATCAGGGCTTGGATCTCGGGGTTCAGTGGAAGAGCCGGGAAGGAGGACCTTCGCACCATCGGAGCTGGTCGTGCACCTGCGAAGGTAGCAGTTGGACATCCTTAGAAACTGAATAATAATAGTTATTATATTACAAAAAATATATATATCGTAGTGATACGGTATTTTGCGTACATCGCTATTTTTTGAAAAAAATATGAACTAATTTGTTTTTCTTGCAACTGCTTGAATTATGACAGTGTCGTTTTTGAGCGTATGAGCTAGCAAAAAAGCTATCACTGACAAAGTTATGAAAGGCTGATATTGGTGAGGTGGTCAGGCAAATGTTTGATTGTGATCAAAATGTCCACGTCAATCCATTGTGTGATCAAAATTTTGATGGTAATCCTATTGATAGAATTTGGGCTGTAGGCTTTAGAGCACTCAAAAATACTTACAAATTTTTTCCTGCGTACAGAGATACCTAGGTACTACAATTATTTAGGTTAGTAAGTATGTGATTTACGAAATTGAAAAAAATCGCCTATGTATAGTATGACGTTGAGTCGAATACTGTTTCTTTACACATATCTACTTCAGTATAGACCAGGTTTTGAGTGTGGGTCTTTAAATGGGCAAATGGGCAAATAGGGGCTTAAAAATATTTGGGCATTGTAATCATAATTTAGATTTGGAATTCTAGACCACACGAAATATACAACATGCATATTTTTGATACACGACGTACACAAAACAATTAAAGACTTATTTGCTTCAAAGACAAAGCAGAAAATGCAAATAGAGGCAAGAACTAAATAAAATGGCATGTAAGCTATGGCACCAAAATTCAATAAGATAACTGGTATTTTTTCTGCTTTATTATTACGAAATTTTTATTGCGAGTGTCTATTGTTTAACGAGTAACTTTTCCACAAAGAAATTTTACAGTACCTAAGATAGCTACCACTAGTACCAAGATTTTACACCTGTGCGACATGTATACTAAAGCTTCGTAGAATATAGTACCTACAAAAGCTCGTTAAATACATCCTACTTAAATGTGAGATGCCAGAGCCCGGTATTCACGTGTCATAGAAGCATGACTGTATTATGACTACTTTGATTAACCATTCGGAATATGATGATCATTGAACCGAATCTCATTTTGGTGATGAGTTATACAGACACGAGTAAACATTCACTCATGCCTAATACCTGTCCGCTATGATTTTGATTTCCGTAAAGGCGAAATAGACAAATGAAAATTGTTGTAGGTAATAAAAATGGCATGTATTCAATATATTTTTCTAAATATGAGAGAGGTGGATAATATCTTTATGCTCTGGTACAAGTGGCTTCCTACTTAACCTAAATGAACGTCTAGAGACGTAATTTTAATAAGTAGTAGATGACGATTATGTTCCACTATCCTAGTATACTTATACAGACAATAGATTAGTAAATTTTTATAATCACGGGTTAAAATAAACTGAAAACGGCTGCCTTGTACTTTTCAAAATTTTATTTACAAGAATCTAAAAACTATACTACTACAACATATACCTGCTAACTACAGAATTCATAGTATTCTATAAAGAATATTAAGTTAAACGCAGAAGCAGAAAGTTTAAAATCTGAACTGATACTACATTATATTTGTATACACTACAAAGTATTAGCAAAAATCAGTTAGTTACCTTAAAATCTTTTCAGTCGTCAGACAGACCTTATAAGGAAAAAGAAAAATAAACGTGATAGGAGAATCAGAAGACATAATAACAATAACATTCATACAACACAGAGATGATCATAAATTTAATAAAAAATAAATTAACACACAGTTGTGGCAACACTTTGATAAACATAGAAAACTTGCACAGGAGAAGCTTTTATAAAAATATCTTAATAAATAAATGGGAAATGTAAATAAGCGTTACTTGTTTAAATACATACCGATCAATTTTGCAATGGATTGCCTTTTAGCGAGGCGAGGTTCGGTCGGGGTTTCGCAAACAGAGGGAGGCGCAGAGTCCGTTTTGGGAGGTTTCTCACTCAAATATGAATTAATAGAATCTCCTCGTGTATAGGGTCTAGTTTCCCGAGTACTCTTCTTATCCTCACCCGAGCCAATTACTGCCTCAGCAATTTGAAATAACTGCAGTCCAAATTTACTCGACTCTCGCCTTAAAGATTTCTTGTTTGCAAATTCGGACAGTGACTTTCGTCTTTCACCCTCTGGATTAAGTTTCAATCTCGCTCTTTCCTCTTCTTTCACTTGTATAATATCGTATATAGCGTTCAGCACTAAGACAATCAGAAAAACCGTGATACCAATAACAGCAATAGTATTATTTTCAGCCTCTATTTCTCTGCGAATTGTTTCTTTTGTAACTTTTTTAATTAGTGGTCTTCGTGTGAACACTTCTAAAACACTGCAAGCATTTTTCAAGTACAATGGAATGACCTGTGTCTTTTTTTCTGTTCTTGTTGGCGGCGTATTGTTCTGAGTCGAAACCGCGAGCTCAGGTTGGACCTGGGTATCGTTCACGTTGATTTCTGCATCCTCAGACTTCTTGTCGTTGTCATTGCTTGTCAAAAACCACATGTGAACACTGTACAAGCAGTAGATGGTCACAGAGAGTATGAAAAGTAGAATCTTACGGTCGTTCATGTTTACATCGCAAAAGCACCGATTTGTTATGATAGGGCCGCGCGTGCGTACGAAGCTATTCGGGTACACTACGTTGTTGTTTTTAGAGGCTGTAAACTTGCATTTTGTCCGATTCTTTCTTTTCACTGCGTTATTAACGAGTATTTCCAATACGTTTTACAGAACGGCCAACGCCGTGCAGTTTTGCTTTGAGTGAGGTGGCCACTACTTCTGCGCATGTGCGGCGTGTCGGTTAGCTGGGTCGTAGAGGTCGGGTTTGTTTGTGGCCGCTCCCGTTTGCGCGTTTGCACGGGGATATTTTATGTTGCTTGAAACTGTTATGTCCATTCGTTCACCTCACGTTCTGAATCCTGAAATCGAGGATTTATTTTTCATTTGGCAGATTTCCCTTTCCGTTTTCCCTATCGTATTTATTTCGACGCTTCAGAGTTGGAGTGTTTGCAATTGACTGATATAGATAAACGTATGGATTAATTAAATCTTTATCTGTAGGTGTTGCGGTCATGTCGGCTTTTAAAGCTTTTATTGTATGTTTGTTTAGTGCCGAATACTGCTCGCTACTGTAATTCTTCTCGATTTACAGTAGCTTAGATCTAAATTTTGTTATAACAATTTTGAGAGAACTTGTAATAACGTATAACATGTAAAACTTAAAACTTAAATAATAAACCCATTTAAATTCTATCACATAAATTATAAGTGCATAAAGTATTAAGTAACTTTTTCAAAAATTGTACAACATTGTAAGATTAAAATTAAATAATCTATATTCTGTGTTACAAAGCACCTAATACTGAACCTTAATGTTCTTTTCTGAATACTAAATAAAATAAACCTGATTCTTTTTTGTATTCAATAATACTAACCTATCCAAAAACCTCCACTCACAATAAAACTATCGCAAACTGATACTGGACTGTTGACTCTTACTAATGGTGATTGTTGAACAAACAACAACTTTGCTAGCAAATTTTAATTGACATTTTAAATAACATTCGATATTTTAACTACCCACCATTTCGAAAATATCTATCATTTCAGAGATAAGTTATGGAGTCTTATCTAATACAGATAAAGTAATACCACAGATTCAACAATAGTTTTATGGTTTAATATACAGAAGGGTAAACTTAAGACACCATCTAGTTTGCATAGAACTCTGTAGGTACATAATATGTTTTGATAAATTATGATAAAGTGTTGTGTGTAGCAAACAACCCTTAATTCAACTTGTATTTATATTACTTTGCAACAAGGCGCACACGTGGATCCGTTGGAACAGGACCATTCAAAAAGATGATGAATTCTAAGCCACTGGGCTCGCACCATTTTTAATATGCCTGTGTGTGCGATAATAGCCAATACTTCCAATTCCTACGGTTCAAATTAGTTTTTATTTTTCTCCAATATTCGCTGCACTTTTGAACAAAGACGTTATCATAAATAAACCATTTCACACACAATATGTGCTCGAGAAATTAAATTAAATCGTCCGTTATTACGAGTGCGGCGGGATCGAGCGTGGTTTGCTTCTAAATACCATTATTGCATTGGTAAGCAGTGTTCACCGTCTGTTATTGGGAATCCATACGAAATGTGTTTAATTGCTTCGTTTTAATCGCAGTAAATATCTTTGTGGTTTTAAGAAACACTGCTTTGATGTTTTTTCTGCTGTGAGAAAAAATACGTTAAGGGCCTTTATTATCATAAGCATGCTGGCTGTCTGATGTGAAATGGTCTCTGTGGTCATCGTAATAGTATGTCAAAATGGACTGAGTCTCTGAGATCATGGATATTCCTGTATATCGAGTGAAATACAGATTTATTTGGCAACCTTCCTTATTAATACACAAGATATGGCTGAAATAACTGTCCAGCGGATTACAAATGAGTGACTGTAAGGATGCAAAGGCAGTGCATAGGCAGGTGAAGCCTACCAAGCAAGTCTCACAAGAATGCTGTTCGCCTCAAATTAAGTATAAATCAACCATACCTCCAGCCGAAATGTTTGAAACACAAGATATGAAGAACATGCTGCTTTACGAGGGGTTAAGAGGCTGGCAGTAAGGCGCCTCCCCGGGCGAGTTACTATATGGCTCTAAAATGTAGGTTGTGGTTATATTTCAGTATGCTTTCACGGCCAATACAATACAATCAGTCACACGACTTATAAATGTTAATACCATCACAGTTAACCTGCTGTAATGTTCGGTGTCGTAACTCAGTAATCCCCTGTTATGTCGTGTCGGAGATCTATTTCGAGAGCGGGAATCAGGTCAGGTTAGTTGCAAGCAATTAGGTACAACGGGAGCACCATAAAGATTATGACGTTGTAAAACCTCTTATGGCTGGGTTATTGTTTTGTGTTGTTTTTTTTTACAATATTGGTAATAGTACGTTTATAGATACCCAATGTGAAGGACCTATTACATACTGAAGATATCGAAACTTCGAGTGTCTTATAGGAATAAAATAAATGTTTTGTTTAATCTGTAACCCATTATTGATCCACGTGGTTGGATCTTCTCCCACACTAAAAAGATGTACGGTCTACTCCTTCGCGTTGGTAGGATGCTCTTGGTGGACTTCATAATATATTATATGCGTTTGCAGACTTTATGGAAAACTTTCTAGCATGCAGGAATCATCCCTATATCTATATTTACACTAATTTACAGTAATTACGGAAAAAAGAACTTGGCAACACTTAAATTTTTTTAACTCATGTACTCGCGGGGCTAGAAAAGCTTTTGGTTCGAAAAGCTCCAACGGCTCGAACTTGGAAGGACGAGTCAGAAAAAAATAGTTACCTATTAAAAAGTAAGTACGTATCTCAAATACGAGTATCTACTTATGTACGTAGGTACGTTTTGTTTGTTTTAACCCATTAATGACCCACTACAGGGTCGGGTCTCCTCTCACAATGAGAGGGATGTAGGCCTTAGTCCACCACGCTGGCCTACTGCGGGTTGGTGGACTTCACATGCCTTTGAGAACATTTTTTTTTGTAAACTCTCAGGCACGCAGGTTTCCTCACGATGTTTTCCTTCACCGTAACAGCAGGTGACATTTAAGTTTATAAATCGCACATAACTTTTTTACAAAGTCATTGGTGCGCGCCACTGGGATTCGAACCCGGACCCCTCGATTCGAGGTCGAATTCTAAGCCACTGGGCTATCACCGCTGCATGAGGTAGGTACGTAAAGGTATTTTATTGTAGTTCGGGAGGATACCACAGACCAATTTTGGCGTTACATCCGTAGTTCAGAAGTTGGCTCACAAGTGTCTAATATCACTATGTGGTTTAGAATATTTTTTCGGAATACTTACGTTTGAATATTGCGGTACTAAGGGGCGATAGGGAACGATTCCTATTTCGCGCCTCGTTGCATTCGGCTCGGTGCAAATTAGAATATTCAGACGATCCTAGGCTTAGTAATGCGGAGTTTTAAATTATTTTCTCCCGAATAAAGTTTTATTAAGTATTTCAACGGGCAATGCAAATTTAGGCAATATGCAATTTTACACTGCATTCTTCTTATACAAGAAATACATTGTTATTTAGAAAACCTATATATAACGCCCGTTCGTTTTTTTGGAAACACTCGGTATATTATAGTAACCTTTAGTAGATAAGTTTTTTAGGTGGTAGAGCCATAGTAGCTCGCCGTGGAGGTACCTTACCGCCAGCCTCTTATCCCGTCGTAAAGCAGCATTTTATTCATGTCTTGTTTCGTCTGGGATGATATGGTTGCCGGAGATACTTTATTTAAGGCGAACATCTTGGTCGTCATGAATAGCAAAGCACCTGCATGTAACATCCGATAGGATTTCTTCTCTATTTGAGGTCGGATGTGGTCTAATAAAATAGATACTTTTAACAGGAAGGAAATGTATTCAGCGTGTTTTATTCCATTTCGCCGACTATGAATTCTCTTCACCTTAAAAGGACAGCTGTTAAGCAAAATTCTCTTTAGTCCGTAAAATGAAGGGCGAATTTTAATCAAGCGATCATACAATATACAATGTCGTCCCTAACAGAAGGAATATTGTAGGTATCCATAACACGTAGGAAGGGAGTAAGGCGCTTTCAAGACACTAATGAACCGAGGCAGCTTTGTGCTCAAGATATAGTGTTATTTTAAGCTTGTCATGTCAGTACCCATTAATGACCCACTACAGGGTCGGGTCTCCTCTCACAATGAGAGGGATGTAGGCCGTCCACCACGCTGGCCTACTGCGGGTTGGTGGACTTCGCATGCCTTTGAGAACATTTTTTTTTTGTGAACTCTCAGGCATGCAGGTATCCTCACGATGTTTTCCTTCACCGTAACAGCAGGCGATATTTAATTTTATAAAACGCACATAACTTTTTTACAAAGTCATTGGTGCGTGCCACTGGGATTCGAACCCGGATCCCTCGATTCGAGGTCGAATTCTAAGCCACTGGGCTATCACCGCTGCTAAGCTTACCACGGCTTAAATTTTAATACGACAGAGATATCAGATACATAGATGACAAAGATATCCGCATGAGTGCAGGCTGCCCTCTGACCAAAGCAAAGGACTCAGGACAGGGCGGGGTGGCGTCGATTAGGAGAGGCCCATGTCCAGCAGTGGAATGCGAAGGGCTGAAAGGTAAAGGGATGGTTTCTAGGTATTATTAAAGACTAATGACAGTACGTAGGCGCGTATAGCCCCGATGCTTAAGTAGATCGCAAGCGATCGAAATAGTTAAGAAACGTCGGGCGCGGTCAGTACCAGGATGGGTGGACCGCTAGGGATGATTTAAATGCGCTTACGTGCTTCAAAGGGCACGTTAAGCCATCGGTCCCGGTTGTTATCCATACGATATCGTATCGTATCGTTGAATCTAGTCGGAGGCCCTACGGACGGTTTGAAAAAATGGTGCAGAGTGGTGTCTCCACTTAAAAGGATTTTAATTCTAAATCATAAATCGTAATAGGTATTTATCCTAAATATAGGTACCTACCTTATTCTGATATAATCTAAAAATCTTAATCTAAAAATCTCTATTCAAAAGCTCAAAATACAATTTCTGAATAAGAAAGCGATAGAAAGGATTCAGATTTTAATCTCGTGGAAACGCGTATCTGGGTCCGTTTGATTTGGTATTAATTTCTAATCAGATTTTAATTCAGTTGTAAAATATAACAGGTAATATTTTCAACTTATAATGTAATAAGTACCTATTTTATATGCCATTGGTATTTTGTGTCTTATTTATAGAGGTAGTAGTTTTGATTGGTTGTAGTTACAGGAGATACCTGTTTTTTGCCGATAAGAGATGTCGCTACTTTTTTACTGTTTCGGTTGAGAATGTGTGATTGCCGAATAAAGTCACTTACTTTATTTGAGGTGACTATTTTAGTCCTCATGAGTAACACCGCAACCACATACCTATGACGTATTTGAGATTGGACGCGGGTGTGCATAGATTACAGCAAACGCTAAGCAACCGGTAGCCTGCTTACACGTTTCCTATTTATTTTGTAGAAAATATTAAGTAGGTATAAAATGAAGTAACCTTTAAAACAATCCTACAATATCTTCCAAACAGAATTCAATAAGGCCGGAATTGAGCGAGGTAATATCATCAAAGTCCAATTCTCTCATTAAAGAGCGTTCAAATTCAAATGGCGGAGGAAAAATATCTCCCATCCCGAGATTGGCCATTGAATACGATTTCCGATTCAGAAAGCGAGCGATGGTGCTTGTTATCGATAATACCCAAAATCGATATCGGGATGGAAACGCGTCTGAGAGGGCTTTGATTTATTCAGCATTGAAATAAGCCTATCTAATCGCAGACATTTGTATCTATGTCGATTATTCGTAAGAGTAACATACCTACCTAATTATGTATCTCTTATTCTCCACGCTGGCCTATTACAGGTAAGTAGAATGATGGATTCCCAAGCTTTTATGAACTAAGTAGGTAATGGAGAACTTTCAGGTATGGTTTCCTCACAATGTTTTCCCTTCCATAAAAGATAGGAAAGCAATATTATTAATTATGCTTAAGTTTATTTTTTAAAATATTTTTCTGAAAATTAAGCTCTCCTAATTTAAGACTATCTAACCTATGCTCCAGTGCTAATAATGTGTGGTTATCTAGACTGGAAATCTTGCCAAGCCTCCTCGCATATAAATTAGACTTGCTACTACCTTAACACCTGCAGTACCTGAACGCCTGGTTATTATCTTATAGCAATTGCAAAGATCTTGCAAGAATTTTCTATGCTAGGACTCTTTTAAGAGTGTTTAGTGATAGGATTAAAAATATAATACATAGTCTACGCTAAGACTTCCAAAAATGATTATGCTTTCGATGTTTTATACGAAAAATGGCACACTGTATATTTGTGTGTTACTAAGAGAAAGTGGCAAGGTATTCCAACCAACCTTCTGTAGGATTCAGTGAACAAAATTTTCGTCGGAATTGTAAGGGATTATTGATGTTGCAGATGTACTGCTGAGTTCATCCAATCCATCCATCCAATATTGAAAGTATGTGTGGTGTTCGCCATAGATTTTAATCCTTCGCATTCCATCAGCTTGAACCTAATTTCAGTGTAACTGCCGTACTCAGAGACATTCATTAACTTTAATGGTTCATTTATAAATAACGATGACACTTATGTCAATACGAGTAAAGACGATTTTATTTGTTTGTTAATGAACATTAAGTTAAATGACGTCTCTGAGTGCGGCCATAAGTCTTTTTTATTTAATTAAGAGACTATAGATGTATTATTATCTTCTATCGATAATTCAAATGTTTACACATTAGATGATTAGACTATTAGAGGAACAATGTTAATCGCGTTTAATATCCGTAAGCGGAGAGTTGCGACACACATTAATGCGTCCAAACATTTATCGGATATAATTGAAATTAGTAACACCAGTAGGATTACCATAATAAAGTTTGTTTGGTGCATTTGGTGACATTTCAATGCGTGAAAATTTGTCTGAATCATTTGGGGTTAAAGTACATACAATGCGAAGCATTGCACTTTGCTTCAGCGCTATGTCTGCTGCCCTACTCGTATTTACTTAGAGTAACGAAAATTAAGCAATTTAAATGGTATTTTACTATCGCACATTAAGGCTTCTCTTATTCAATCAATAAGAAAATAAAAAAAGTTATGAATATGGAAAGAAAATTATGTATAAATTATCAAAAAAGCAAAGATAAGTAGGTGTCTATCTACTCTTAAGTCAAAAATAGCTCAAGTAGTTTTATAAAGTCTAAAAAAGTTAGTTGTATTTTTTTTATTTGAGAAGAAAAATTATGTTATGGGTCTTTTAGAACGTATCCTTAAATCGTACCAAATTTGTGGCGCACATCGCGTTTTTTATTTGGAAAAGGCAATGTGCCGGATATTATGATAATAATAATTTTCAGGTTCAATCCGACGGCAAATTATACACGCAAACTTTATATTCATTGTATGTACCTACTACGTTTTTGGAAACACACCTAGAGTAGTTATTTGAATATGAAACAATTTGCAACTATTTACTTTTCTCATTATTTTCGTAAATTATAGATAGTTTTCAAAATGCTGTGTACCCTATACGCTATGCTATGTTTAGAAGACAAATATTTAAGTTTAAATAGTACGTTACCCATTATTTTAACAGATCTGGTTTATCAGCCTATAATTACATGCTATCAGGCGTTTTTGAATCCGAAAATATGTTCATTTTTTAGATAACCAGATAGCTTATTGCTTATGTTTGGTCGATTATGGGTGTTTGTAAAAAGGGTCGTCAACTTATTTTTTTTTATTTTTTTTTATTTTCGGAAAACAAACAGTGAAGAATAAAAAAAGGTAATTAACTTAATATAAAGCTACACACCATTTAGCTGTTTTCGCATATAAGAGCCTAAATACGTTTGCTTGCAATCGACACTACTTCGTGATTACAAAGGAAAGAAATGAAAAGAAAATGACAATTAAATAAAAATAAAAATTTCACGGGATCAATTACCTTTATTAACGGGATAATTACCTTATGCACGTCTTACAAATGATAGATATATGTATAAATGTATTGGAGTGCGTATTTAGAATTATGTAGCGTTGCCTTAAACTTACTTTTGGTTATGATATTCAATAATAATCTTATCATCTGCTAAAGAAACCCTGCAAAGGTAACCTTAAAGCGAGTGTCAAGGACCGATTACGATCGTTATTGGGTGTATTACGGGCCTATATTGTATTTTTTTAATATCACCAGATAACGAGGGGTGAGTATAAAATATGTGCCCTAATATTTCCTACTAATACGAAATTCATGAATTATTCTCATAATAAACCGCTTTCTCCGCTAAGTGTGTTCATAAATTGTCCTCTGGGAGGCGCGGCGTGTGCTTTCCTTATAAATATGGATAAACAGTCAGCTCACAGTTCAATTTAATACAACTTATTATATCTATTGTTATAACTTTTTAACTCAGTACTATTAACTCAACATGGACAGGACACCAGGGTTTGTCTGCTATACAGGTACTATTGTCTTTAACTCATGAAAATGAAAAACATTTATTTGAACGAATATAGGTTAGTCTGGTTTTACAGGCCATTTTCATCACTCCATATTCACATTTTCAGGTATCAAATGAAGAACAGTAGAAATAAATCAAAATAAAACAAATGATTCACTGGTGCAGGGTCGGGTCTGGTCTCACGATGAGAGTATACATTGACCTTAGTCCACCACGCTGGCTTAATACGGGCCACAGGAGTCCACAAAATTATTTTAATTTCGGATCTAGTGGATTAAACATAGTCTCGATATACTCTATGGAACACCTATGGAAATTGTAGAACCTTTAACGTGGCGGTTCTCCAATAACAGAATATCTGTGCCGAGGTTATAGCCGCGTTCTACCTTTGAGGAGGTTTAAAAGGGCATAAGATAAATGCTTGACTAGCCAGTAGTAAAGCACTCGGCGTCCCAAGAGAGATGAGCTATAACGTTTCTTTCTTTGATATCTTCTTTGCGATACTATCATCATTGCTTAAGGCTTCGGGCTCGTCGTTTGATAGCAGTCATTGAACCCCGTTTCAACTATACCACGTGCATGAACTTACGGAGTTTCGTATAGTAATCGTATCGGGCTGCCATTAGTATGGGAAAATGTCAATACCGACTGACGTACGACCATACTAATGCCTGACGAATACTTTGACGATAGTATTCATCCTCACGGCACATAATATTTTCTTGTTTATTACCTACTCGTACATAATAGACTAGTTTTTAAGTAGTCGGGCTTTATTATTTTTTATTTTATCACCGAATCAAGCAGGACTCATCCTTGCATTTCTGTCACGTTAGGAAACCAAATAAGTCCATAAAAACCTGTCTTTAAGGTCGCTGGAAGCAATAAAATATCTTAATAAGACCATTAAATTGGTGTGTTCAATAAAAGAATAAGTTTTTTTGTGATGGAAATAACCAGCGTGCATAATTTATATTTGGGAAATGACTTATTATTAATGTTAAATGGCCATTGTAGCTTATGGACCTCAAATAAAGTATCTTCGGCTTGCCTAGAAAATAGATGTCCAATTATAAGACCAAATACTTTTATATGACCGCCTGTCTGTGCGCCGTGTGCGGACGTAGCTTTAGTTGAAATACGCACTGACAGGCGACCAAAATTATGATACAGGGTAGGTCATTAAAAATGTTGCAGCCGCAAGAAAGCAAACCATCAATAATACATTGGTATTTATTACGCCATTAACAATTGGTAAAACAAAAAGTCAACAAATATGTACAATATTGGCAGTGTTCCTTTTCAGATCGTAGTCCTTATCCTAAGCGTGGGTCAAGGGGTGTTTAACCGAGCTTCTGGACGGGGGTGGGTTCTTCTTTGTAGGGGTGGGCTGCGATGTACTCGAGAGCGCGTACAATGTAGTCTGGGTATGGGATCGGCGCTGGTGGCGTGGGTAGGTGAGCTCCCTGTGGAATATGAAGTGAATTTTAGGACACATCACTATCAAGAGTTGAGTCATGAGTTGTGGTAAAATTGAGATAATTTAAAGAACTCTTAAAACGATTTTCATCATAGATTTAGTATAAAGAATCTATCTATCTATCCATCCATTCTCATAAACTTTCACATTTATAATAGTAGTAAACTGAAAAGAACAGCTTGATATGCTAAGATATGCTATGCTAAGATATGCTTCAAGTTTTTCTCAATTGAAGTTGTTCGGAAAAGAGGTTCAGAAAACCCCGATTTTCTGAACAGATAGGAATAATCCCTCATTAGTCTTTGCACATTTAATGTTTTTATGTAACCAGTGTTGGAAGCCCTTAATAAATAAATAAATAGAGTTTAATATTTACCTGGGGTTGGTAACCGAATTCATTGGCAACGTATGTGGTCTCGAATTTCTGGCCATCGGGAGCGACGAACTGGTTAGAACCGACGACTTCTAGGGCTGCCTCGTCCTGAAACAGAAAAAAAATTAATATTACACACGTCATCCGTGTTATCGTCATCATTTCACAGACTTCAAAATGCCAGTCGAACATAATTGTTCGCCTGTCCTACCACCACCACTGGACCAACAGGTCAGTCAAATCGTTTGCTAATTATTTTTACCTGACTGCGACAGATGTTTAGATTAAGTATGTATTAGATTGTTTTTTTATTAATATATTTTTTTGACCTTTCCAAGAATCTTGACTTTGCCGTCAGCACTGGCAGAAATGCCGTTGTCTGTCTCGAAGCCATAATGAAAATCGCCTTCGTTTTGTTGGTAGTCACTTCGCAGAACAACGGCGGCTGAGTCCGACACGGCTGCGGCGTACGCGCACGCGAAAGTGCATACTGCGATCAGGAGGGATTTCTGAAACAAGCCATACCTAGTTTAAATAATCGAAATGTTATTTGACACTGGTTTCTTCGTTTTACTACCAGTTATCGGTATTTGGCATATTAAAATAATTATAATTATAACTAGTTATTATTTCACAGCATATGATAAGACGCGATGTACAATTTTAAAAGGCAAAATAATCTGCTAAGATTGAAAGTTTTGGCGTTTAGATATACATGGTTTTGTAAAAAATAAATAATGGCCATAAAATCGAGTTTTCCTCTAAACAGCCTTGGGTGGTGTCATCGATACGGGCTTTACAGCATTATTTATGATTATTTAGTAAATAATAATTAAAACGAGTTAAACTTATTTGATGAACTGTCAGACAATGTATAATTACTGTTGGATATTTCTTACAATACTTTCTGGATAAAAGAAATATATTTTATTAAGTAGGTACTTAACTGTATTGACGTGTATAGCAGGGTATACTAAGGGATGTTGGTTCAATTTTTATCTTCTACGTTAAGATAAATTTAGTTTCCTAGTTTTGCAGAATATATAATAATGAACTTCAATGAAAAAAAACTCACAAAGATAAGTGTAATAAATAAAATAGATGTAAAACCAATTGTCTAAAAATCTATTCGGCTCAAGAGGCGAAGAAATTATTATGTAAGCTATTTGTGTAATGGGACCTGACATTTTGGCTTTTGACATTTACATAACATTCAATTCTAGTCTCTATTTTAATAGTAGCGTTTGTCTGTTAATTTAATCACCAAGTCATTAGTAAGCCACATCACAATGTAAGACCGAATATATTTAAAAACAGATCTGATACAAGTCAAGAAAGTTTTTTTCTCACTCATAGTTACTCGTAAAACTAATTTGCATTGCGTTAGTTTTACCTTTACACATTATAAGAGGTAGCAGGCATGCTGATAAGAAATTAAAGTAGGTACCTATATTAGTACCGTGAACACAAAAATTTATCGTCAAAGTATTCGTTCGTATTATATTATATTATTTAAATATTAGTCTCCTTTTAACTCTCATGGAAAACATCAGAAAAACACCTACTCGAGTGGAAAGGACTGAGGGGGTTGAAAGAGTTACAATGAGCTCGTTCGCTCTCTCATTTTCCTAAAAGGCTTATTAAAAGACTCATAAAAGACAACTATTGGTGTAAACGTACATATATGATGGGATCATAATTTAACAAAAGTCTGTTCCACCGAATATTTATGTAACTCCATTTCACTGGGGTTACGATGGTGGCTATTTTCCGTTTGGTTGCGGGAATATTCTTTAACAAGGGCTACAGTGGCCACTAACAGACGTTATTTGTACCGCTAAACATTAACCATAATGTATTTCATGTCAGAAATTGGCATTTAAATCCTAAAACATAAAAATTACGTATTCTTTAGTTAAATTTAATTAATATACCAAGCCTGTCTATTAGCGGTCACTGTCCATATTTGTCTACAACAGTGTTTCTCAAAGTTCCGTATGTTCTGGCTTGATTATATTCGTTTTACATCGCAACCATCTATTTTTTCTTATTTAAAAAAAAGTAAAGAATTTCTAGTGTTAGCCGAGCACTAAGCGGCAGGTATAGTTACTTGTGCAATTTTAGACGTTTTGTATGTGTGGGAACCATAAAATGGTTACCTCAAAAACATAAACCACGAGTAACATGCTGCTTCACTGCATTCATATTGTTGTTAGTACATAACAGCTTAAAAAAATAAGTGTAACACGTGTCTTAGTCACTTATAATTATTATTTAATATTATAGAACATTATTACGACATGTGCAAAAATTTATTTTAGGTTTAAGTTAAGGTCTAACGTATTTGGTCGATCACTATGGTGAAGATTGCATTTTTAGTCATGAAATATAAAATGGTTACTTTCATTTTTTTATTTAACATCAATTAATGATGAAACAGAGTTACAACTACGTCAATGTGTCCCTGGGTCCGTACTTTTTACATTTATAATTTTCCGGGTTCGGGTCTCCCACCATTTGAGAACCACTGGTCTTTAGTTTAAGCAATCGATTTGTCGTCATCACATTACCATACCTACACGTTGCAAGTACAAGGACAGCGCATCGAACTTCGAGATTGCGAAAGAAAGTTTTAAGTAGATTAATTCATTCCATGTTATGTAATATCTACGGAGTCAATGATTTACTATATTGTATTCGAATAGCTAACGGGGTTGCATGCAATCAGTTCTTCGAGCACTATCGTCAAAGTATTAGACTAATTAATGTGTGCCGTTAGTAGGTATAGTATGATATCAGACAGACTGCCATATGACATACTTATTTATTACTATTTATTTGCCGTTTACTTACCCTACGAACTTTGACGATAGTGTATGCTCACGGTGCTGAGTAAACGTAAACGTAAGTAAACGTACAGCCTTAAAAAGGATAAAGATCCTATTTGAGGCCGCAATCCATCCAGATTGCTACTGAATAGGACTAGGATGTTCGCCTGAAGTAAAATATTCCGGGCAACTACTCCTTTCCAACTGAGTCGCAACCAATTCCTGTGTTCTTCCGAACACGTTTCACGGCGAGTTTAGAGGGTGGCGGTAAGGTACCCTGAACACGTTCTAACACCTATACTTATCACATATTCAATATTATAAAAAAACTTACCATGTTTACTTCGTAAGGCTCTCTTACTAGTAATAATCTTGAGAGGTCCAAGATATTTCTTATATACCCAAATTTTTAGATTCTAATATTTTTATTACTGTGATGTTTACACGCGTACAAAAAAGGTCAGTTTTTTATCGTTTTCTCATACCTTTTACCGGCTTTTGACATTTGGTATATAAACAAACTAGTTGGTGCGCATCAAAAAAGTCTGGTAAAAAGCTAAAGCCGTCCTTATCTTGTATTTCAACGCATGATATTTTTATATAATGTATACATTTTTACATTATCTTAATACATGCTGACCATATATACTTTGTGTACTTTAAATGGAGTGCCTAGCGAGGAGTTTCAAAGAACTTTTAAAGAATAAAAAACAAGCACTCTACCAATAGCTTATAACACTTTCCGGTCTTAGTTAAGAACCTAACAAACATTATAACTTTTTTGTTCAGTTGTTTTTTTGGTATTTTTAACTAGGTTTTATAATTTTATCGGCTGTTTAATTAAACTGTAAGTAAGTAATTAAGATACATATCTACTTAATTCTACATTACATAAACTACCCGTCGCCCTTTTTTAAAGTGAAAGAAGAACAAGAATACACAGTTACACACCCTTTTCAACATAAATAAAACGAAGGTGGTGTCATAATGTGTTTTAATGAATATATGTTGTACGATACATGCAATGTATTTACATACATCATGTATGTGTCATATAGGTAGAGTGCTTGTGAACAAGTATGAACTATTGAATGTTGTATGAACAGAATTTAAATATTTGTTATTCTTAAACGGATTCACATTAAAAATACACAGACATTTATTTTTTAACCATTTTTACTCATAGAATACTTTTATCTTCCACTGGACCAAATTAGAAAGTCTCCGGAACGAAACGGGTACAATATAAATGCATAGGTTACCTATGTATTATTTCTATCAATTGTTTTGCTTCTAACCAATGATTTAAATAGATTAACAATAGTATAATTAATGATTAATGCTGCTATGAAATAAGTTTTGAACACAGCAGTAGATAGGTATTATTAATTCAGAATTGAAATAAGAATCGTGATTATAACGATGGTTAAAATTCGTAACGACGCGACGTCGAGGGTTCGTTATACCGGCAAAGCCATAGTGAGTGAAATGAATAGAAGTGAATTGGTTAAAGGGAACGCTACTAACCTAAGTATTTGGGGGTCTCTTTCTCGAAGGGTCCGTGGTCGAATGGGCACGCATGACTTTCTTACAAGTTATGTGCACTTGATAAAATTTAATATCAGTGCTGTAACGGTGAAGGAAAACATCGTGTGGAAATCTGCATGCCCAATGAGTTCTCAATATTGTTCTCAAAGTGAAGTCTACCAACCCTTCATCCGACATTCTTCTCATTGTGAGAGAAGACCCGACCCTGCAGTAGCCCGGCCTCTTACTCGACGGGCCCAGGTTCGAATCCCAGTAACTTTTTAAAAAAAGCTATGTGCACGTTATAAAATTTTGCACACACAAATAGAATATGATTTGAAATGAATGGATAAGTATGCATTTTTGCAAAGCAATCTAAATAAATATGCCGCTTCTGTCGAACATCAGATCTGCGGATATTATCATGTCCGCTGCGGTGATTCTGTATGAAATATCTTTTAATTTTATTTTTGCCTCAATTGGGGAAATTTAATGAAAACCAGTTAAGCCAGTTTCCAGCGTCGTGAACGTCGATAATACAATGAAGCGCGAAAGATAATAATGTGGCCGATATTTTTAAATTTTAAATCTTTTGTCTGCATGAAAGTGATAACGTTGATGAGTTATTTTATAAAATATTCATATTATGAGGTACAATTATGACACAGTCGCGTTGTTGGCCGACTGTTATTTCGCCAGTTTTCTAAGTTCCAACTTCATAATGTTTGTAACAAAATCTTGTAACGTAATTTTCACCAAAAGAAATATATTTTAATTTAAGCAAGATTAGTCCTGGATAAAGTACCTATGTTAAAATTTGGGACTGATCTTCCTTCCTTGTTTTCTGCCCTAAAAGGCCACAGCCGGACATAGTCCTCCCCTTATCTACCTCTACCTCCAATGTTGGCCTGAAAGAATCCATCGGTTGCCCACCATACAACATTTGAACACTGTGAACACGATGAAAACCTCGTCCCGATGCTACACCTTCTTGTGTTACATTACATTAAATGGAGTAAAAAACCTTACTGCGATAGTCACTTGACAACAGTAGAATCAACGAATACTACAAAACCAAATACCTAATAACCTAATCTTTATAATATAAGAAAAATAATTTGAATATAACATTTATGACTTTCGCTCAAAACCAGTTTCAATTTATTCATCGATTTGGTTATTCATTCCTTTATAGAGCTCGAGATTCATACATTAAGAAGAATTCAGTGGATGTGTATAATTAAAAAAAAGATAATTTCGATATGTCATGGTGATAGCTAAATATCAAGGTCCGATGCGATCTTTGCCTTCTTTTTTTCTTCGAAACTGGTATCTGATAAGAGATTAGTATTGTTTGAGTTAATGAGTAGGTACCTTACCGCCAGCCACTTAATCCATCGTGAAGTAATGTTTTCTTCATGTGTTGTATTTCGGCCGGGGAGCTATGGTTGCTGTAAATATTTTATCTGAGGCGAATATTAGCTACTGGCTACTACTTAGCTACTAGCTAACCTTAGTACTTATGAGTAGCAAAGCATCCGCATTCAAGGTTTTTATACCTCATATAGGATTGTTTTTCTATTCGAGCATTTAACATCAGGTGGCCTGCATGCGAGTTTGCTACTCAATTACTATTTAAAAAAAATTGGGGTTATACAGGAGATATTACTGTTTTATAGTACCAAGATTGGACAAGAGTAAAAAAAATACGCTCAAACTTTCTATTGTCCATTTGAGATTGAAAATGGTTTAACTTTGTCAACAATTTAAATCAAGATCTATTAAAATTGTTAAATTGTTAATCTTACAATTGTGTCGCTTTCACAAATAAACTGCTGAGCCTTTTTTAAATTTAATTAAACCATCTAAACAATTATTAAAACATACACTTCCTAGTATACTTCTGAAAGTCTAAATTTTATACACACTGAATGAATTAGGGTTATTTAAAATATGCTTAATAAAACCGAAGGCACAGATAATAATCACAGATAGTCTGATACCAAAAGTTGAAAAGTGAGTACCTACCTACTCATTAGTGTCCTTCCATAGACAGAGGGCATAGACCATTTGACCTTGGCTCTTTAAAATAGACCCAGGTATTGACGCTCACCTACTCGTCTTGCATACATTTGGCAAATATCACGTATTCTTTTAATAATACCAATACAATGTACCAATGATTATAAAAGTAGCGCAGAAGTGCAAAGCCGACGACTCTAGAGTATAGAGTCAAGAGTCAGGAGTCATCTAATATTTCTGGAGTCTAGACGACTCATATCACGGAGTAAGCAACCGTGTAAAAGTATGAAAATTGTCAACAAAGACATCTGCAGACGGAGCGATGCAATAGAATGAAAAGGTAATAATAATACAATACAATATAAAAGTCTATATAGAATAGAAAAAACTAACAGTTGGCTAAACTTTTTTGCGACTTGAAAAAAAGGAGCCAACACCATAGTAAGAAAATTACATGATAAAATATGTTGGTTGAGGTGATGGGACTGGTAAGGTTTACTCATATCGTGTCAGACACGTGCCATGGCAAACAAAAAAATAATCTTTCATAGAGGTGTATTCACATCTAGCGTACGCGATCGAAGCGTATCAGACTTTCTGCGTCATCTGATGTGAATAAATAATATAAGCTTACCTGATTACAGTTTAAGCCTATTTAGGTTTCAGTGTCACTGTATTCGGCACCAAAATTCCGCGAGTTTCATCCAAGTTGACAATATTCGCCGAATGTGGCTGAGATTTATTTATCACGATAAAGCAAAGATTCGTTTTAGCCAATTCTTACGCACTATTTAGCTGATCGGGTGGAGCCAAAGAAGCTTAAAGGATTTTTTGGAATGATTTCATTTTAAGAATCTATGCAGCTACAACGTCATAGGTTCGGCCTAATGATTCTTTTAATGAAAATTATCACGATGAGTGTGGCCCACACGCTACAGCTAATGTCAATCAATTTATGCCTAAAAGCTTATGCCAATGCTTATACCAGGCTTAACGATTGTTGCCAACGGCGCTAATTTATCGGTCTTAGCCGCATAGCTAATCATACTTAGTTCTGTAATAAGCAAATAATAATTTGTTAAAGTAAGTAACATCCTATGTAGTGTTTATTTAAAACTAATCAATGACATAATCTGCTCATTCCTAAAAGTAATCAACAGACATCTAATATTGATTATTTGCGGGCATATATTATAGGCAAAAAGCATTCACACACATCGACTTCTGTGCTTAATGTTGGGTGTGTTCTTTGACCAGTCTCGGCGAACTCACAAAACAAGAACATAATGTATTCATCCTGATTCTGGAGGCATCCTATATAAAGACTTTGATGAAACATTTTCATCAGACTGTCACTTACCAGACTCAGCAACCCATTAACAATGGTAAGAGAGCAAAGATCCATTTTAATAGATAATAATTTATATTATTACAAATAAATGAGAAGCAAAAATCTTTTACTAAGTTTTAATTCCAAACTTTCTCCTAAAAATCATTGTATTTGTGTAATTCAATATTTTTTTTTATAAATTACGCTTCACACTCATAGCCCCACACTAGGATTCCCTGTGTCGTGGGTGCCATGGACACACACAAGACAAGAACACAATACACCCAGACCAGAAACAGAAAGTCAAATTCTCAAATCATTCAAATCTCTGCTCTGCTGCGAATCGAACCCAGGACCCTCAGCGCAGCGCACCGGTGTCTTAGCCACTGCGCCACTTGGGTAGTCGTTCATAAAAAAGTGATTGAAGCTAATTAAATATCTTCTAAAATATTTTATTTTTAATTTTCAATTATTAAAATAGTAAGTAATCATTATTGAAATTGTAAATATAAACCCATTGACCTAGAGTACTAGGTTCGATTCCCAGTAGCACGCACAGATTAAGAAATTAAATATCAGCTCTTGTAACGATGACTGAACCATCATTAGGAAACCTGCATGCCTGAGAATTTTCATAATGAACATTATGGCATTCAAAGGCTTATGAAGTCCTCCAACCTGCTAAAGCGGGTTCATGTAATGGCCAGCTTATCGGACTAAAGCCTACATTAAACTTTTCACTATGCTTCCCGCAGAAATTCTTAGTAGTTCTCGCTATCGCCGTGGCCTGCGCCAGCGCCGACGTCTCCCACTTGGAAGACTACACCGCTCCCATCGTCCGTTCCAACTACGAGAGCAGTCCCGACGGTACTTTCAACTACGAGTATGAGACCGGCAACAAGATCGTCGCCGCCGCCAGCGGTGTCGTGAAGGATCCCAACTCGGTAAGTACCATGATCAAAAGACTTGCAATCTTACAAGGAAGTTAAAATAAATTTGCGTAGAAAGTTAGACTAGTAGTAAGTCGACATTAGACTAGTAAGGCAATCATTTTTTCCGTATCTTCTATTTATCAGACTTTAAACTTGATAAGCGTAATATTGACTCACTTAATCCGATTTTGGCCCTCGGTTAGTTTCCTGATCCTGATATAAATCCTAAGATGAACATCGATAACCGTCATAGTTCTCAAAGTTTGCAAATTAAAGTGGCAATGGGCCGGCCACTTCTTTCGCGGGACTGACAACCAATGCGGAAGAAAGATCCTCGAATGGCAACCACGTCAAGGCACAAGGAGCACATTCCGCCCTCCGACCAGATGGAATGACCTGAAGAAGATAGAGGGAAACCGTTGAATTCAGAGGGCTCAGGACTGGGCGGAGTGCCGTCGATTAGGGAAGGCTCATGTCATGTAGTAGACTGCAAAGGGGTGAAAGGATGGAAGGAAGGTATAAAATTGTTTGAATGTCTTATGGGCAGTTTTTTATTGGATGTCTTTACATTTCAGGACTCCCCTTCTCTTGAGATCAGAGGAACCTACAGCTACATCTCGCCCGACGGTACCCCCGTCGAGACCAGCTACGTTGCCAACGCCGATGGATACCAAGCCACTGTAAGTATCACCCCAAAGATTTATATGTCAAGAGTGTGACAAGATATCAAAATCAGGACACCCAAAATTAGGATACTTTTATTTTTAGGTCGTTTATATTTTGGCAGCAACCGATTTTTCCTCTGTTTTTAGCGAAACAATATAACGTCTCTACCAACATAATATTTTCCCGGGTGTTAAGGACATTTACATACTTTATTATTTTTGAAACGTTAAAAAATTGAGCCAACTTTTGCTTTTCTCTGTTACACTACCTATCACAGCTGTCTGACCATACCTACCCATAAAATTATTTTTATCACACAGTAGGTAACATTTTTGTATTGGCAGAAAATTAGCAAATTAATTTAGTGGTCACTGTTTTATTTGTTGGCTTATTCTTAATTGAACCTTACATACAGGCACAAAAGGCGGGCTTAACGCTAAAAGCATTCTCTACAACTACGGAAGCTTTAGAATTTTAGAGGATTACAGCATTTGAATACATTCACTTGTTAATATATAAAAACGAACCAATATCTTTGATTGATGTATTCAAACAGCAAAACCTTGATCTTTTTTTTAATTACTGCATCGGATATAACATCATCTTGATAAATTAAAATCTTGTGATTGCAGACTAAAATTATTTTTTTAAGGTTGATTTAAAGGTTATCTATAAAATTAGGTTATAGGTTATCTGTTAATTTCATTGAATTTAATGTTTGGATGTTTGGAATTTTGGATAATTATGACTGTCTTCATAAGTGCAACCCATATGGACACACACGTCCTATTTCAAGGAATATAGAAGTCATATACATATAGACCTGTTATTCACTAGGAGGTAGAGCCATAGCAGCTCGTACAGAGAGGTAATTTACCGCGAGACTCATACCTCGTCGTAAAGCAGCATATTCTTCACGACACGTTTCGGCTCGGGAGGTATGGCAGAGTACCCGCATAAAACCTCAGGAAGGATTTTTCTCTATTTGTTGTTGGATGCGCTGCAGTGACCACTAACCTTTACCTTTAACGTTGCCATTAATTACCATAAATAAAGCGGTGATAGCCCAGTGGCTTAGAATTCGACCTCGAATCGAGGGGTCCGGGTTCGAATCCCAGTGGCACGCACCAATTAATTAAAATTAAATATCACCTGCTGTTACGGTAAAGGAAAACATCGTGAGTCCTGCATGCCTGCATGCCATAAGTGAAGTCCACCAACCCGCAGAAGGCCAGCGTGGTGGACTAAGGCCCACCCTCTCATTGTGAGAGGAGACCCGACCTTGTAGTGGGTCATCAATGGGTTACTGACATGACCATAAATAAATATTCTACTTCTTATTGAAGGAATGAAATAGGTATGTTTAGTAACGATTTTGTATGTTAACAGGGCAGTCACATCCCCGTCGGACCTGAAATCCCCGAAGCCATTGTCCGCAGTCTCAAATACATCGAGGAGCACCCACCCAAGGTGGAGCCCTACAACAAGGCTAACTAAAACCCCCAGTCAAAGTTACCTGTTCTAGTACAAACCGGACTCAGCGATGCCCCACGATTTTGTTTGTTTTTATTTTTGTTTTTGCGCAGCACTGTAAAAATTGAGGATGAAGCAAAGTTTAAATAAATTGTTTGTAAGATCTTATTTTTGATTTTTATTCAAACCATCAACCTAAATAAATGAATTACTCATAGGCTTCGTCCACCAACCCTAGGCCAGCGTGGCGGACTACGGCCTACATCATTCTCATCGTGAGAAGAGATCGGACCATGCAGTGGCCTATAAGTGTTGTTATAGACCACTGATCAGGGTTTTTGTGTAACTCGCTATGTAAAAAGAATTAGTAAAAGAAATTAGTTCGCAATTCACAATTGCGAACTAATTTCTTTTACTGGTAATTGTGCGAATAGTGACGTCATACAATTATGCCAAGTTCTTGTGCCAATGAGCTGCAAGTTTAAAACTTAACATCTAGAATAGAAATATTTATTTATTTATACATTGGTCTGACTATACTATATTACCATACTGTCAGGCCAATATAGTATATAGTAATATATATAGTATATCAAAGATGAATGTGGCACTGCCAGTTAAGTTTTTTAAATTTTTCGATAAAGCTAAGTACTTATAATATAAATGTATAAATAAAAATAATATGTTTTAGTTTTGAGCAGCTAATGATTTTTCGCTAACAATTGAAAAATAATTCTTTACAGCACGCAAAAGTTACAGCCGAAATACGAATATGTTTCTTAATGTTTAATGTTATGTATACAAAACTTCGCATAACTGAGTAATATTAAGTAATTTTAAGTAATTTTTTACCCGCTGTATGATATCTCTTTCATTATAAAAGTTAAGATAAAATCGTTTACATAATACTATCGATAGTGTAATTGTAGATGAATTGTAAATATTATTTTATGAATATTATTATCTATACACCTGCCCAATTTGACCATGACAAGTAGATTTGATTTGATACCCCGTTATCATAATAAAACGACCGATGTGATTATATTATGTATTGATCCAGTAACACTGTGGTAAATTATACCAAGTGTAATTTCGGATAGATGAGAATATCTGTGCAAATATATACAACATTTATTTCACATTTTTATTGCTTTCGAAATAGGAATATAATATATAAATAACACATATATATTTACTAATAATTTTATTAGTTATAAATTTAAATATTTATCTATCAAAATAAGATTTATTTATCAAAAAGTATTGTAAAAGGCGCCATTGTATCACTCTGAATATCTGCTGTAACTATAAAAGAAAATATTGCGAGGACACCTCCAATTATGAAGAATACTTGGAGTTCTTCAGAATGTTCTTAAAGGCAGTTCACCTTAAAATATTCTAATATAGTCTAAAAGGGACATAATTTACCTGTCCTTAAAAGTAATATTTGGTGCATGCCTAACCAAAAAAAGAAAAAAAAATGATAAAACCTTATAAAATTTGATATATCGTAACAATTGAACTTCAAGAAATAGTCATAGAAACGAATGATTTTTACTCTACATAAATACTTTTAACTCATGCATTCGTGCAAAGTAAGTATATGGCTCATTTTAACAAATACCCAACCACACAAATTTCCCAGAAGTCAAACTAATGACGTAGCTAATCGCGACTCGAATCCTAATAAATCCGAATATCTAAAGTCTGGTAAACATACGATATTAGTCTCACCGCCTAGTTTGAAAACAACCGAGCCTAGTTTGAAATTAGCCATGACATCAATTAATTAAGTTGCTAGTACGCTTCCCAAGCATTTGACAAATTAGAAAATGTTTTTGTCTGCAGTGCTGTGGTCTTAATTTTATTAGAAAAATAGCGTTTACGAGTATAGTTTTTCTCTGACGGACGGTTTTATTATCTCTTGAAAGTGTAGTCTAGTTAAGAAAGAATGTTTTTTGTCAATTCTTATTGCTTTTGGCTAACTAAGTTGTAACCCTTTTATGTCCCACTGTTGGGTGCGGGTCTTTCCCCACAACAAGAGGAGGCTTATTCCACCACGCTGCTCAAATGTGGATTGGTGGAGAAACGAACTAGTGGCCAACCAGTGTCGGATGTTTTCAAACCTTCTCCAACAAGTTTTAACGACTGTTGTCACACGGAAGCATTTACTTCGCATTTAATTCGCGTGTAGCGATCACCCATCCAGGTACTCAAGCAGCGGGGCTATGCGCGCTTCATCTAATCAAGCAGCGAGGGTATAAATTATGCGTTTCGCCCGCTTTTTGCTAAAGAAAAAAGAATTTGAAAAATGGTGAGAAGTTAATAAAATTACCGTCATTTATTACTCCTATGTCCTCTAAAACTAGAATCTTTTCGAGCACCTTTGATTCACGTGAACACCACCTGAACTAATATATCAATAAGTTTACTACATAATTAATATTATACATTAACAACGATTTTATAAATCGGCCGATTATGTAAAACGTCTGATGTCTCGATTCATTCAGAAACTAGTTTCGTTAAGCTTGTCTACCTGTGCGTATAAAAGTGAAGCTATTAGATTTTTTAATAATATCGAAATAACAGACGAACTTGCATGCTGCCTTTTGTTAAACTACGTTTAAAACTACGACACTATACAGTAGATGCACTCAGTATAAAGGGTGAATTTTTCAAGAGTGCGTGGATGGGGAAATCCAAAACTATGAGAAATAACTATCGAAAAATGCTGAAAGGAGTCTGGGGACCGATTTTGAGGAAAACTAAAACTGCATCGTTCGATTTTTGAAAAATCAATATGCCTAGCCAGGAATCGAACCCATTGATTTTGAAAAAATAAATCACATCCTATAACAGAACACCATTCGATAGGAAGCACACTATTATCATATTATTAGTTAAATTATAAAGATCATCATACTATTCCGTGAAATATAATATATTTAATATAATATAATTAATATTTCCGTGAATATTATGTATAACTTAGGTACGTTGGCATACATTACCCAATGCACTAGGTCATTCTATGAATCTATTCAATGTGCGTGCCGCAATCGAGTAATGGTCACGCAATTAGCTTAACAGGGTGAATTTCATCAATCGATCGGATGATTAGGACCCATTGTCGGACATCTGTTGCCATCGTTATGAATGGAACACTCGGTATTAATCTATAGGTATTATTTATCTAGGTATAGTTATTGAGGCCTAGGATTCCAGCGGATATACGAGTACATAGCGAGCGATTGCAGAGTTTAGTACATTTTTTATTTTTATTTTTAATACAGACTACTTGTTTTTTTTGTGTTTTTTTCGATATGATTGGAAATAGGTCACAGCACTAGCAACACATGCCTAAGCTCTGCAGTCATGTCATGTCAATCTATGACTTTATGATAGAACAGTATCTGAAAATGGAATTTATGTATTGAGCAAAAATACTACAGTTCGTTGCGCATTATTGTTTTTTTTAATTCATTCAATGCGAATAGCTTAAGAAGATAGTTATCTAATAAATTATCAAAACAAAATCATTATTAAGGATAAAGTTTATTTACAGAGTTGGAACACAAATATTTATCTTATACAATATTGATAACGAAAATATTTAATACCAAAGTGATTGTAGACTTATAATGATAAGATTGACAATACAAATCTTGCACCGTCATCAGAATGAGGCTACAAAAATTTCATAAAAAAATGGTTTTTTACTGAGAATTCCTTTGCAAACAGGAGGTGATGAAGGCTCCAAGGGCATTCAAGCCGGGGGCATTTTTCTTCACATACCAGTCTAGACTGCTTAATTTCTTCAACCACGCTAGCACTCTCGGGTACTTCTCACTAATAGGCACCAGGAAATTGGCAGATGAAATGGTGGTCACACACGAAATATCGGCTAACGTCAGGTATTCCCCAGCCAAGTACGTACTTTTTTCGAGGTATTTCTCCAAAAATCCATAGGTTTCCTCCACACTAGCAGCTAAGGTCTCATCGACTTTTGTTGCGTTACCGTACACAATTGTTCTCACAAGAGCCAACACTCTCGGGAACAGAATGGATGCATCCATAAACAACCTTTGGTTGACGATTGCTCTCTTCTCCAAATCGTTTGGGTACAGGTCGGCGGCCGTCTTCGCGCCGTATTTGGAGACCAAATATATGATTATGGCGTGGCTGTCGGCCAACACGAGGTCTCCGTCTTCGAGCAGAGGGATTGTGTGTACGGGATTTTTCTCTAAGTACTCGGGTTTTAGGTGATCTTTGTTGGGTATGCTGATTTCTTTGGTCTCGATATTGAGGCCAAGGATTTCAGCGGTTACCAGGACGCTCCTGGCCGGCGGGCTGGCGTCGGTTTTGTACACTGTGATCGGCATCGTCGGTTCCTCTCGGCGTCTGTTTGAGAACTGAAATTCAAAACAACGAACGTCGTTGATATAGTACCCTGGGAAGCGATAACAGCGAGTTGATGATGGCTTATTATGTTATCTGTCTACCGAATGATTATTTGGATACGTGACGACGATTGACGATGATTTTCCTATTTCAAGTTTTGATTTTCAGAAAATTGTTGCCAAGCTCTGTTTGTTGTTATCAACCTAATGTTTATCATTTTATTACTTAGGTACCACTTTTTGTCCCATCACTGTCGAGCAGCTCAGTCACTGATTATTTTGGAGTTGAAATAATTTTCTATTTTAAATTAATGGAATTCAACTCACGCGCATTTTTGCCGCCTGGCTGGCTTTAAGACTGTCCGAAGTTCTTCTGCAATTTCTCATAAACTCCCACAGATTTAGTAACACAACTAACAAAACAAAACTAGTCGGGCTGCTACCTGTTTATTTATTGGCTAGTTAATTTTCGAAATGCATTTTGCGTATGACATTTCAGATGGAATCTGATATTACTGTTCAAGATGTTATTTTTTTGCAATCTATAGGTTTTAATTATAAAATACTTTAAGGCAATTTATATCTTAACCGCGTGTACTATCACTGACGACTACATATTATATATAGATAGCAAGTTAAATTTCCCTAAATCTATAATATTTTGTAATTGTAATATTAAATTTATCTTGCCCCGCACGCCGACCAAGGGACTAAGGACCTAAGAAAAAAGTGTAAAATCGTATGGTTCACGAATGAACGGAGTACCACATCCATCAATATACCTACTCATAGAGAGTCTGAATCTTCATTACATAAGAATGAACTTCAAACGACCTTTGATAGATTTAAACACATAAATTTACATTACATTCATTTTGAACTTAGGAGTATTTCCGTGAAGCTATATTTAACGAACTAGTTTACGATTGCTCGCTCACGATGTACACGGGGGCTAAACGATAGCGCCATATAATGATAGTGATTGAATGTTATCGTCGCTCGTAGTAAAAACTCTATAGATATGATAGAAATAACAGACACACAGGTTCCTAGATACCTATAACAAACAGACACCGACGGCTTTTTGCTGTAATGCCCTTGAAGGGTCGGACGTAATTGGGTTTATTAAAATACTAGAGATGTGCCGAATATTCGTTTGGTATTTGGTATTCGGCGTATTCGGCAACCTCAAGAAAAAAAAATTCTTAACCTTTAGTAAGTATAGTAAACATTTACACAATACTTACCTTAAATCACTATTTATTTTTAAAATCATATTTTTTAAACGATAGTCAACATTTATTTTACGCGGCAAAACAAGAAATGGCAAACCGAATAATTCGGCCGAATATCCGGTTCGGTAAAGGTCAAACCAAATAGTATTCGGTATTATTCGGTGAAATCACCATTCGGCGCATCTCTATAAAATACTATAAATGGTATAACCATTCACATGTAAAGGATGCAACTCTACGCTTAAATTAAAACCAATTCTATTACAACAATATAAGGCATTAATTTACAAGCAGCGATAATTGTAGGTTATGAGTATATTAGACAGGTACATACTCCTAATGATAGCTGATGAGAATTTTAATACCTAATAATGACAATGACCGATATTAGTAGGCAAAGGTCAATGTTTACTCCTCAATGGAATGCGTTTAAATATAGTGGTTTAACGATATTATAAGTATAAGTTCTGAATACGTGTTAGGTATTTTAACAAGCTTAAATGAATCTGTCAGAGGTGGCTTACACCGTATCTTAATTGCTATGTCGCACGCAAAAGTTGCTCGTACGACAACATTTTACGCATGCACGAATGTGCGTATTTGTATTAGGACAGCTCCATACAGAGCCCTGTGTTTAAATTTTGTCGTGTTGTTTAGTCGGTCGGTTATGTCAGCCAATAGTTATGTTGCCAATGTTGGTGCAATAATATAGTTTGTTATATGTACGTCTATGGTATGTTTGCTTAAAATAAGGGAGCAGTGATAGGTAGTTCAGCGGCTAAGAATGTGGTCTCTAAATCAAGAGTTCCGGGTTCGAATCTCAGTGGCACGCAACAATTACTTTTACACTTTTAGGTCTTAGCTCAGCATATTGGCCTATTTCGGGATTGAAATCCACAAACCCGCAACACCAGCTTTGTGGACTAAGGCCTATATTCTTCTCACTTTGAGAGGAGATCTGACCTGACCTGCAGTGGGTCACTGATGAGTGCTCACATGTGAAATACCTATGCATAAAATAAATTATGCAAGTAGCAGATTTGAAGGAAAAAGTTATTTGAACTTTAATGATATTTGCAGGCAAACCCGTTTCTATTCAATGGATTACGTTTTACGCTCGAATAAAAAAGAGCTAAGACCGAGTCGGAACTTAAAACAAGAACCGATAATATCTTCACTTTAAGAAGACCATTTAAAGTGTGCGAAGCAAACGGGCAATAAGATAGTCTATAGATTGTATGAAGAACCTTAATATTTCAGTTTAACCGACTTAATTATTTATGTTTTCGCACGTAATAAAAACATTTTTAAACGCACTCTTTAATAAATATTTGATATCTTTAAAAATTATTTTCACAAACTCTTATGCATCTATTAAAAGTGAATTTCCAATACTTATTAGACTATTTTTTGCTGGTATTTTGCAAAGGAACGCTAATAACAATGCAATAGGCTTTCGATTTCGACTTGCTAATGATAATCGCTTTTTGACAACAAACGAAGTGATTGGCAGGCCTTGTGAAGTACCTAGTAGGCTGTGAATTAATCGGATCGATATTTTATCGATTTATGAAACAGTCGATAAAGATAGTTTAAGTTACTCTGTATTTAAGCTACTCCCAATCTACGATTAATATCTACTAATTAATAAAAAACAGTGCAAACACTAATTACAAAATTAGTTAAATTTTCAATTTTTAATTGCTTAACGGTTTTTCAGTTGTGAATGGTTGCTAAATGCTTTTAAATATCCAAACAGTTTGTAAAGATTTTTTAAAGAACATGCATAGAAGTAAGTAATTATGTGAATTGTGAAATTTACACTCTTTTTTTCTACTCATTATTAAGTCTTATTACACGTGGATTCTTTATTCTTACTAACCGATTTCATATACTTAGTCTCGCTAATTAGGATAAAGATTTCAAAATTTTGGATAGGTCAAATTTATTGTTTAAAATCTGTATATCCTACCACTATTATAAAAGCGAAAGTTTGTGAGGATGTATGGCTGGAACTCTTTCACGAAAACGGCTGAAGAGATTTGGATGAAATTTGGCACATAGGTAGATTGTTAAGGGTCACCTTCTTGGGCCTACGCGGACGAAGCCGCGGGCATCGTCTAGTTTTGTCGATAAATGAAAACGACGACGTTCAATCCTTAATCGACAAAAAGTAATGTAATCTGAATTAACTAATGTTCCAAGCGTGTTAATCCTTAATACAAGACCATTAGCTATCAACCTACGACCTACACACCATAATGAGTATTTAAACTAAGCCACTTTGAACAAGAAATTATAATTAATTTGTACTTATATTTATATTATTAATATTTATTAATAATAATTATTATTATTAATCAAATTATTAATAATAATTATAATTGATTCTCTCTGTTCGTTCTGCCTCGCTTAAACTCGAGAACGGCTGAACCAATTTGGCTAATTTTGGTTTTGAATTGTTTGTGTAAGTCCGAGGAAGGTTTAAATGTTGAGATAATTTGAAAAGAATGCCAGGAAAATAAAAATAAACTTTTTTTTAACAGTAGAATGAAACTTCTTTATTTGGAATAGCGAAGTCTGCCAGGTCAGCTAGTTAGTTATATTTATATTTTATATACTTAAAGATTTGTAGGTAAGCAGTTTATTAGTCCACCAACCCCACTAGGCCAGCGTTGTGGACTTACGCCTTGTCCTAATCGGCAGACGGAACCAACCGAGCAACCAACACGATAAAATTTAATCACAGGGCTCTCTATCCAACGGTATCATATCGAGCTATCATTAGTATGGGAAGATGACAGACAGACTGATATATGACAATCTAATGGTTGACGTTTACCGCACGCGTACTTTGATGATAGATGAACACTATGAACACTACACACACACACTATATGTCGCAATGGCTCAGGGCACAAGTGATCAAAAAATTAAGAAAATATTGTTCAGTGTTCCGAGCATGAAAACTTTTGTCAAGTATATTAATCGTGTGCAGTAAGTATGGGACGCTGTTATGACATAATAATGACTGACGTTCAATGTATGAATAGTGTTTATGGCCACGGCACATAACAGTATTATGGTAAAACTTCCGTACTCCAGTCGTTGAACTTCGTCGGAAGTTCTATAAATGCAGTTCATGGCTAGATATATTTTCTTCTCCTCATATTTTTTATTGGAATGTGATTGTAATATCGATCTACGAGATTAATTTAACACTCATCTGTACATCTAAATATATAAAAAATCTTAGGTCAAAAGTCGATCGTTAACATTCAATATGCATTTAATTAAGTCATTTGCATATGGTATATCCGTGATTTCTTGAACTATGTCAGTGTAAAGTTAAACTATTAAGAATATTCTCAATTTTTGAAACATCGGTTGAAATATGTTTTATCTTCACACCATCAACACAGTTCAAATCACATTGCTCGGCCCAAAACTGAAATTTTCAAATTTCAGCCCGCTGCCGCCTGCCTAAAGAACTGACGACTGAAAGATGACGATTTTCATGGATTATAATAGTTTACAATTTTTTTTAAGTATTTCGCTGCGTCCTCAAAGCCTATTAAAAGTTTATGCTATATGAATAAAATTACGGCCAAGATCTTTTCTACGGAGAAGAAAATAAGTTTCAGTTTAGTTAGTTCGCTATTCACATTTTATGCGATCTTACTCAGACTATCGTCAAGTTAGCTATTTACTCGTATGATTCGTCTCATTATAATGCAATAGCAAAGAAGATATTCAGGGGGTCATTGGAGCTCATCGTCAACTTTCAACCCCATTTAGAACTGAGAAACAATTTCATTGTTCGTAAGTGTCCCGTAACGTATTACTAACAAAAGGTCAATATAAAAGTTCATAGTTTGCATCTAATATAGGTGTCCTATAGGTGCAGCGGTGATAGCCCAGTGGCTTAGAATTCGACCTCGAATCGAGGGGTCCGGGTTCGAATCCCAGTGGCATGCACCAATGACTTTGTAATAAAAGTTATGTGCGATTTATGAAATTAAATATCACCTGCTGTTACGGTGAAGGAAAACATCGCGAGGAAACCTGCATGCCTGAGAGTTCACAAAAAAAATGCTCTCATAGGCATGTGAAGTCCACCAACCCGCAGTAGGCCAGCGTGGTGAATGGCGGCCTACATCCCTCTCATTGTGAGAGGAGACCGGACCCGGTAGTGGGTCATTAATGGGTACTGACATGACAGATGCCCTACTATAGAATGGAACCCGTTTCACAATGTGAAGGATAGGCTTTAGTCCTCCACGTTGGTCTAATGCGGGTTCCTGGACTTAACATGCATTTGAAAATGTTATGAACTCTCAAACTCTTTCGTTACGATGATTTCCTTCGCCGGTAACGGAGATATTTCATTTTGTGAATTGTGCTGTCATTGTGCTCATATACTGACCTAAACTTTGAAAGTAAGTGGTGCATGCTACTGGGATTTGAACCTGGATCTCTGATGTAAAAAACCGAAATATTGGTTACTGAAAAGTTAAATAAATGTAAGAATGAAAGGAATGGAGCACTCTTTACGTAAACTGATTTTTTCACTGTTTTAACGGTCCACGCATGCCAACTCTGCTGCCAAGAATGTATTCAGGAGGGCTCTCGGAGTAGGAAATAATTATTACCACGGCTTTAATCACGTGATTTGCGGAAAAATTCGTAATGAGTTGGCTTCAATTCTCATTTTTTAGACGAAAGTAGCAGCAAAGTCGTGTGCTAGTGGCTAGTGACCACTGCACCTTATTTTAATGATGGGAAATCCTTTTAGTGTATTCGCTGTTTGAGTAGACCGCTTGCTAGAGTAGAATATTTATTTTATTTAAAAGTTAAGCAACGTCGGGCGCGGTCAGTACCTGGATGGGTGACCGCTAGTGGTAAATAACATGCGCGCTTCCGTGCTTCAGAGGGTACGTTAAGCCGGTTGTTAAACCTTGGTTGTTAAGATGTCTTTAAACCTTGTCAGAGGCACTATGGGCAGTTTCAAAACATCTGACACGGTTTGACCACTAGTCCATTTATCCACCATCCGCTGTGGAGCAGCGTCAAAGATTCTTCGACAACCATATCGTTACTTTCCCAACCGAATGCCGTTTTCATGAAATGCTCACGCATTAAATGTCTGTATCATACTGAGTTGTTGAATTAAGAAAAAATGATGTAAAATCCATTTAATTATTTATTACACGGTGCCATATTTTTATTTAAACGTTTTTGGATATAGATACTTCTAACTGTATTCACTTATAAACTGTACTTACTATTAATATACTCGTAAATAGCTCTTATTTTATTGACTGTTGCTTAATGAATTTTAGTTACACCAGGGAAACACACTCGGTATTTCAGTCTTGAGAGTCAAAAAAGGTATTGAAATTAATATTTCCGAGACAAAGAAACAACCCGGTCCGTTAGAGCATCTAGGCCTAAATAACGCGGAATCAAGGAAAACCGTTCAACAACCAGAACACATCATCACCAAGTGGAGCTAGAAATGCTAGCAAATCGCGTTCACCTTGTAAAGATCCGAATTATATTGAAGATCAGAACATCTTTGTTGCAAAATAATGCAAATGGCGATACCTAGAACCATATTCGAATGAAGCCGGCGGAGTATAAAATGCGGGAGGTTTATTTGATAATCACAGTTACACATCGTCTGTTAACTTTGACACACACAACATGGTGAGTGAGGATCTAGGTGTTACAACATTTTCATATATTATATATGAGGTGAACGTAGCCGTTCGCGTTCTAATCAAGTTTAAAGGGCAATTGTGTTGCGTTACAAATTAACGTAATTTCTGGTGATATAGCCTCGTCCACACAGGATTTCCCTGAAAATTTCTTTATTTTAGATATGAATATAATTCTACCGACGCCTCTCATAATCTTGATTCAGAGCTTCGTCTTTTTTTCAATAAATAATATTTTTGCCATTTACCTGTCCATAACCCATTGGTTAAGAACTCGACTTCTTACTCGTGGGGTCCGGGTGCGAATCGCAGTGGCACGCACCAATAATTTAAAAAAAAAGTTTTGGGTGTTCTAAAATTAAATATCACTAGCTGTAACGGTGAAGGAAATCATCGTGGGGAAACGTGCAATCCCTGAGAAATCACAAAAAAAATCTCAAGGGAATAGCAAACCAACCCGCACTAAGCCAGCGCGGTGAACTAAGGGCTACATCCTTCTCATTGTGAGAGGAGACCCGATTCTGTAGTGAGTCGTCTAGATACACGGTAGCGTGGCTCGGAGCCACTTATGAGCTCTTCATAACTCAAAAACTATTCCACATAGACCTGTCAATTATGGCTGATTAATTAAAAGCTTTTATTTTACTTGCAATGTATGTTCGGGTGGAATCTTTGAACTCAATTTTGAAGTAGATATCTTCAACCGATTGAGCTGAAATTTTGTATACACATTTAGTTTGGATGACAATGCCCGATATGGTTTGTGATGTCATTCTAAATCCAATATGGCGGACCATCCGAGATATCGGAATAGTTATTTTTAATGCATTTCTACAATATGGATATCAAATGAAAGTGTTTGTTAAGAGTAACTCGATAAAATAAAAGCTTTTTTAAAAAAGTTTTTAACTTATAACTTATACAGGTTACAGACAACTTACGACTTTTTTTAAATTTTCTGATGGTTTCACAGAGGACCTTCGTCGCTATTCTCGCCCTCGTGGCCGTCGCTGCCGCTGACGTCGCCCACCTCCGAAGCCCCGAGGCTGACGCCGTCGTCGTGAAACAAGACGCTGATGTGTTCCCCGACCAGTACCAGTACGTCTACGAAACCAGCAATGGCATCAGGGCCCAAGAATCCGGAGCCCTTAAGAACGCTGGCCGCGTAAGTACCGTCACAAAAAATGTAAATAACTATCAATAGAGTCAACTTGAGTAACTTTAAAGTTTTAATGTCCGCCAATACGCACTACGTCAGCGTGATGGACTACGGCCTGCATCCTTCACATTATGAGAGACTAACTGTTGTTAGTCGAAAAAATCTACTAGTCAATAAAAAAGGAAGTTTCGTCCTAAGCGAAGTTAAAAGATGGATAAATATGGATACCAAAAATGTAGATAACTTAGGTAGAACTATTAATCCAGCAAAAAAAAACTTTTATAGAATTGTCGATATACGTGTTGAAAATTTTCCGAAAAAAATGGATTTTCAAAACAAATCTCAGTCAGAGTTACAAAAAATTTTGAAATTTTATTATTTTGCATCTAATGTTTTTATTAAAGAAATTGACTGTGTTTTTTCGGTAATTTAAAAAAATCCAGAAAGGCAAAAGCTACCTGTTCACATAAAGGTAAAGAGTGTTTCATAAGGGATTCCAATAGTTATTAATTTGTGACATCAAGGTAAAATTCGTGACATTTACCGCACCGGTATCTCTACATGGTTGATGAGCTTGGCGGTGTGTCTGTGTATATTCAGAATGCCAGTCTTGGTATTCCATTCAAGGTCGGGTCACTACGGAGGAATTAAAATATATTTAGGTGACCATCACATTATCATATACGAAGTGATCTCATCAGCTCTATAATGCGTGATAATAGTCCGACTTGAATTCATACCATATATTCGATTTCCAATCCTTGCATACATAATCGATTATTCGGAATATTTTTTCTGATATTGTCTTTAAATTTTGTCTTCGACTTTTATTTCCATTTCTATAATAATTCCATTTCATCAGTTAACGTGTGCCATTAGTATGGGAAGATGTTAGACAAACTGACATAATACATACTAATGGCTGACGTGTACCGTATGAATACGTATGTACGAGAGTAATAGAATGAGTTTGAGGCATGAATGCCGTTCTTTAACTTTTTCTATGAAATAAACCCTAATAGGGTGCGTCCACCTTAGCAACTTAGTTTTAGCAACCTTTTTCTATGAAGTAAACCCTAATAGGGTGCGTTCACCTTAGCAACTTAGTTGGCGCGTTGAACAGTTTTTGTTTTCTTTTTCAGGAGGACGAAGCTATCTCCGTGTCTGGCTCCAACAGCTACACCGGTCCCGATGGTGTCAACTACGTCGTGAACTACGTTGCCGACGAGAACGGCTACCAGCCCTCTGTAAGTTTTGTGTCTACTACGATAGCTGAATAGCTTCTCTGCCAAATATAGGAGTTTCATACAACTTTTAAAGAAAACCCAAAAAATACTTTGCACTCTCCAAGTCTCTGGTCACGAATTTCCATTTTAGCAATGGAAGCTCATACCTGAGGAGCGGCCGATATATGCCAACGATGTAAAAAACTTCAATAACGTGATTCAGTGCACAAGAGACGCAATGTATGCAATACAAACAATGGCAATTTGCGCAGTTAATCTGTAAAAAGTCCATTTCTCCGAAGGAAAACAATAACTTTACAAGACTTACATTTGAAAGATAGTCCTAAAGTTCTGGCTATAGTTATTTTAGGGCAAACTGTTTGTGCCACAAAAACTGATCGATTTATTTATATTTTCAGGCTGCTCACCTTCCCACCCCTCCTGCTCCCCTAGAGATCCCCGACTACATCCTCCGCGCCCTCGAGTACATCAGGACTCACCCACCCAAGGCTGAGAAGTCCCTGTAAATTAGTACTTAAGTAATTAATCCGTCAGAGTTCAAACACTGCCATTACTGTTTCCTCTAGTCGCCCCTTTATAATGGTGCAATAAAACGTTTATTTCAAGTTACATATTTTGTATTCTTTTGCCTCTTACCAAAACGATGACCACATGGCGACACAGCGCGATAGTAAGGGATAAAATACGTCACACGCGTCATACCAGGACTAACCAATCAGAAGCCGTTTCCTCAAACGCGCTGTTAAAGTTTCATAGAATCTGTGTATAGATATACAGACGCCTGACGGAAGATCTGCCTTTTCCTTATACGAGTAAGACTCCACTTACCTTTGAGAATATTAGATATGACCAAATAATACCATTAAGATATAACATTTAATTACGATCGAAATACGTTACAATAGGAATACATATATATGTATTATATATTATACGAATGAAAATATAGGTCACATTCTAAGTGGTACCTTCAACCTAGTGTCAGTACACGCATATAGGACGCCTTGAGGTCTATTATAGTCCTCAAATAATATCAATTTTCTTATACGATCAAATGTCAAGACAAATATACGGGTTAGTCTGAAGGCCAATCCACTAATTTTCATATTAATGCTTTTGACTATAAATCAGGTATAAAATAAGACGCAATAAATAAGACGCTGAACATCTTTACATCTAATTATACGAGCAATGACGTAAATGTCAAGGTTGCAAGGTTAGGGCGCGGCTATAGACGTACCTAATGATTTCCTGGTGGAATCTTTCCAAAGTAATCTTTTAGCATTAAAATTAATTTACAGCTTTATTAACAACTAATTGATTAAATTATTATAAGTATTAATATTAAAGTACGTAAGAAGCCATTGCTCGTATGTGGCCAGAATTCTATTAAGTAGAGATGGTTAATGTCAAATTATTCGTGATTCCGCATTTCGGAGGGCTCAAAATTTTTTATTTAGTTTGTAGAAGTTAGAATTAGAGGTTAGTCGCCTTTTGCAACAAGGGTGAGGCCTATCTCAAACAGGAGAGGCATACAAACTGAAACTTGTCCTATTTGGCTCACATAAACAACCACCTATCGTATATTTAAACACAGGGCTCTCTATGGAGCTCTCCAAAATGAGCTCTGACATGGGACAAAATATACGCAATCACGTTGTCGTGCGAGCAACTTTTGCCTGCGACATGCAAATTAGAAAATGGGGTAATGATGATAATGATTACGGCAGGTAGGTGATACCGTAGCTCGTATCCTAATCCCAACGTATAGGGACGGTATGGCGGACATAATAAAAGAGAGTGCGTTTGAAGAATTATAGCACCATAGTGAGCTATTATTGTTACCTACTGTTGATTTCCGTATACCTACTTGTAATTCTCATTTAAGGATTGAGTAACAATATTAATAGTTGTAACATTAACACACTCTTAATAATTTTTGCGAAAACATTTTTGCAACTTATTTGAAGCACATAATAGAGGATATCAGTGTCATTAGCGAATAATTTTCGTATTTGTAAGCAAATAATATTCGAATAAAATTTAACGTTTGACCTATGATTTTGTGCGAATCATGTTGCAAAGCAATTCAACGTGACTAACGCAAGTGGTCGATTTTGAATGAGAGTTATGGTATGTACTATGGTATACTCTATAAGCAATAAATATTAAGGTGTATGTAATACGTGTTTCGGAATCATACTACAATTCGTCTTATATAACATAAAATTCACTCAGTCACTGAAATCCATGGACATTCATGGGTGTCATATTATGGATGTCATTAACGGAAATTTTGGGAAAAGGTTTATGAAAAACTCGCTTTTGACCGCGACTTAGTTCGCGTGGATTTTAGAATTTTGTCCAAAGAGGGATAAATAGTATCCTATAATTCAATTCCATTTATAACAGTCGCTGTACCAAAATTCATCCAAATCTTTTGAACCCCTTTGAGTGAAGGAATAACAAACATCCATAATATATTCTAACAAACTTTCGAATTTATAATAGAAGTAGAATAGGATAAATAAATACATTAATTTTTATTCGTATTGAGCTCGAATGTCTTAAACCACCAAATTCATTGACAAAAAAATACTTGTCTATATCTTTTTTGAGAATAAAGATCTTTAAACATAAAAAATACACTCCTATTTCGTCGACTTTAAATACATAGGTTGCATTACATCATCCCAGTAAACGTCTATAATGGGAACGAACGTCACAATTTACCATTTAACATTTACCAATTTACCTTACAATTACCTAAATAGGTGACCCATCTAACACCCAAGGAACAGTACTAACACGAGAGCATATTAAGTGCTATTGCCGTACGCGTACATCGAACAGTGTGACAATAGCTCTTCAGAGACCGCACATAATGTTCCCAAGCTCCTGTTACCTCATTGGCTAGAGGTGGTTAAAGCTAACAGTGTGATGTAGGGTTTACCTACATTATCTGGAGCTGAGGATGTCTCTACATAAGCCATTAGTAAGTTACACCGGAGTCGAGACTTGTGTCTCAGAAGGATAATATTTAATTGTATTCATATTTCTTTCCAACATTCCGTACATATTCCAGTATCTTATCTCCAGACAGGTATCTATATACCAGAACAATATATTCCAGTAGCACAAGACATGTGGTTTGGCCCGAAATAGAGTATCTTTAAATTATAAAATAATTGTCCGTTCTATACCATACATACATTGAAACTTACTCAAGTTAAAGCTTTCATAGTTATGCACGTCTGAGCATATTTACGTCTTGATATGAACTCCATTCTCGCCTAGTGCTTAAACATGCAACAAAAGCTCCTTAAAGCTTTACTATTGCATGGTGATGTCAGCTACGAGTACATTGCAATATAATTCTGAAATGTCTTTAATATCACAATGATTATAGTTATAAGATCCCGCTGCAGGTGCGTTTTTGCTTAAAAACAATTTTTTATGTAAATTTATAATTAGGAAAAAATATATTATCTACCAGAGCGCCTATAAAAATTTGGCCGCTATTATTTTTTATTAAATTATTTTTAATTGACTTTTTCGAAAATATTCCGTTCACTTGTTTTTCAATAAAATATCGTCTACATAACGGCAATTTATATAAAAATTCTAAAAAATCATAGGTGTAATATCACCTCTACTTACGTAAGTTGATACTTGTGTAACACAAAAGAGCTTTTACAGGGAACAGTCAGTACTTATTACAGAGGTGTGTAGGCTTTGTAATGTAGTCTGAACAAAGAGACTTGGTCCTATTGAGTGCTATAATTAATTTGGCCGTCGATAACATGTAACCATTGTTAGTACCTACTGAAAACAGTGTTTGTAATCAAGGTATGGAATATAAATTGGTGGAGCTTGTACTCGTATATTCGGTCTATAGACCAATAATTATAATAGATTAATAGCATTACTGTAAGCACTTTGAAGAAAAAGAACAGAAAAATTCTTACAAATTATACCCAAGTATTTCTTTAAAAGTTGATGGAGTGATCAATACAGCAACATCTGTCGGATAGTTAACTAATAGTTAGTTAACGTAGAACATTACATCTCCACCGAAGAAAGATGGAAAGCGCGTCAACTCCATGCTTAGCAATCTATGATAGTTTGTAAAGGGGATCAATTGTGAGTAGGTATCTGTTGTTACCGATATAGCTGTGAAAATATGCAAATTAAAGTGCAACTGTGCAGGCCATATCGTTCAAAGGACCAATAACCGTTGGGGAAAAACTCGAATGGCGACCTTGTCTTCGCAAAATGAGTTCACTTAGTCCTTCGACCAGATGGACAGAGGATCTGAAGTAGTCTTCGGCAAATCGTAAGATTCAAAAGGATCAGGATTGGTCGGAGTGTCTTCTATAAAGGGCCATGTAGAGCAGTACATTACGAAAGGCTGAAAGAAAGGATGTGCTATATTATAAGTCTGTCTTTAAATATTCCTACTTTGTTGTTGTTACAATTTTATAATTTGTATTGATTTTCACAATAAATTTGTTACTTGAGGAAAATTGAAATTGAATTGAAAATTGTTTGAGATTAGATTAACCCGTGCCGCCGTAAAACACAAGAGTTTTCCAGGAAACGAACGGCAACGCGGTAACCTATTCAGCGAGGGGAAATGTATGAAGATTAAAAATTTGTGGTTTCCGTTCGATTACTTCCTTCATTTTCTGAACGCTGACGTCATGGGAATGTGCTTCGGATATGGATTCTAAGGCCTTTCTATTACATTATAATAATAATTATTACGTTCCTGCGTGAATGTTCTCTATTGGTGGGGGAAATAATTTTTTTTAATATAATTAAAAAAATACTTCATAATATTCATAGCCCCACTATGATTCCCTGTATCGTGGGTGATATGATTACACAACAATGAGAAAAACAACACACGCCCAGGCCATAAACAGAAATTTAAACTCAACATTCAAATAATATGATCCACTGGGAATCGCATCCAGTACTGCAAAGCGCTCCGATGCCTTAACCACTGCGCCATGCAGATCGTACAAGTCCACCTAAGGCACTGTAGTATCCTCTAAATTGAGGTTAAATAAAGGTTAAATGTTAGTCCACCAACCCGCAGTAGGCCAGCGTGGTGGACTAAGGCCTACATCCCTCTCATTGCGAGAAGGAGACCCGACCCTGTAGTGGGTGATTAATGGGTTACTGACATGACACAAAGGTTAAATGAAAAATCCTTATAAATTAGTCATTTTCACATCTGACATATTCCGTGGATTAATCAAGTTCAGATTTTTAAATTGTCGAAATTAGTATTCTTAAAGACCACAAATTTATCATTATCACTAGAGATAGATTCTGATAATCTTTAAATTGGCTTAGTAACAGAACACAGATAACACGTAATATCGGCATTGACCTTGATTTGGCCACAATTTTAAAATAGATTGAAATACAATTCGATACTGAGCGAACATAATGCATAAGTACTAAAAAACGACGAACTCTAACTGCCGTACTCAGAGATATTCATTAACGTTAATGGTTCATTATGAAAATAACGATGACACATATGTCAACACGAATAAAGACGATTTTATTTGTTTGTTAATGAACATTAAGTTAAATGACGTCTCTCAGTGCGGCCGTAAGAGGTCTAAGTTTAATGATCTGGGCCTAAAGCATGAACTTGCGCAGTTTCGTATACCTAGTAATCGTATCGACCTGTCATTAGTATGGGAAGACATCAAGAGAAACTGACTGACGTTTACTATACGAATACTTTGATGATAGTGTTCTAGTTCACGGAACTGTTTCGTATACCTAGTAATCGTATCGACCTGTCATTAGTATGGGAAGACATCAAGAGAAACTGACTGACGTTTACTATACGAATACTTTGATGATAGTGTTCTAGTTCACGGAACTGTACAATGTAATCGCCATAATTTTTATTGTGAACTAATTTCTTTTACCGGCATTAGTGCAAATGATGATATTGGCATGTTTTTGAGCCAATCAGCGCGCGAAAACCTCTCATCGACAGCGTTATTAAAGACAGATATTGATGTCAAAGATGAATGTTGCGGCATTAAAAGTCATTTTTCTGGAATAACTAAAAATTTTTCAGTGGGTAACCTATTAATAATGAACTCTCAGGCATGCAGGTTTCCTCGGGATATTTTCCTTAACCGTAACAGCAGGTGATATTTAATTATATAAAGCGCATATAGCTTTTTTACAAAGTCATTGGTGCGTGCCACTGGGATTCGAACCCGGACTACTCGATTCGAGGTCGAATTCTAAGTCACTGGGCTATCACCGCCAAACATTTATAAACTAAACATCTGTGTGATAAATATACCTACCTACCCAATTGCCTACAGTAGGAACTATGTCGTATTAAAAAACTTAAGCTCAAAAAAAACTTGTCTTTCATAATTCTGTCCAATTTCAGAGTAAGACAGCAGCATCAGCATCAATCAGCTGAAATTCCGCATAAACTCAGTTCTCTGTAGGTATAAAAGGTTTGCTTTCAGCTGAGTCAAACGACCGTCCATTTGTTAAATTGAAATTTCCTTCAACGTTATATTAGTACTTACGGTTTTCACGAGTCTAGGAACGAACGTCCGACTGTTGGGCTGTTTTAGAAATTAAACCCATAAATCTAAGAGATTGATTTTCATTTCTGAGTAGCTATAAGAAACTTTTCCAATATAAGTAATTAAGTTGGTGGTACTTTATTTATATGATTTACTAGCTGACCCAGCAGGCCTCGCTCTGCCAATGAATTTTTTTATTATTTTTTTATTTTTATTTAATAGCCTATGTTACTCAGGCTGAATGTAGCTTTCCAATGGTGAAAGAATTTTTGAAATCGGCCCAGTAGTTTTTGAGTTTATTCGTTACAAACATACAAAAATACAAATGTTTCCTGTTTATAATATTAGTATAGATGATTTAATAGAAGAGTTATCTTTTTATGACTAAAGTAGCCAGTTAGATTGAGCACCACCGTATACTGCGATGTGTTCAACGTTGCTCCTACAGCTAACAGCGGATATAGCCCAGTCGCTAAGGATCCAGCCTCGTACTCAAGGGGTCCTGGTTCACGCATCAATGACTGTCTTTAAAGTTAGATGCGCTTTACAAAATTAAATATCACTTGCTGTAACGGTGAACAAAAACATCGCGAGGAAACCTGCATGCCTGATAGTTCTTCATAATGTTCTCAAAGCAATGTGAAGTCCGCCAACCCGCATTAGCCCAGCGTGGTGGACTAAGGCCTTCATCGTTCTCCTTGTGTGAGGAGACCCGACCCTGTAGTGGGTCATTAATGGGTTAAAGACATAATATACAGCTCTACAGAAGTCCGACCCTGTAGTGGGTCATTAATGGGTTAAAGACATAATATACAGCTCTACAGAAGTCCGACCCTGTAGTGGGTCATTAATGGGTTAAAGACATGATATACAGCTCTACAGAAGTAGTTTCTATGGATTGCACTTATTCTTGTGCTATTAAATTATATTAAATTGGATACTCACAAACAAGCCAAATTAGTATCAAAGTTGTAGGAAGCCGATAAGTAGCAGCTACGTGATAGGTACGAGAAGCACACATGCTGCAATACGTTTACTTGAGACTCCTTTGAGCCACTTGTTATATCACTGGAGGTAAACGATAAAGAGATTATTTTGACAAAATTACATGGCAGCTAATTTGTTGCCTAATTAGCGTGAAGTATTGCCACCATCATTATTATACCCATTACTGTTACTAGAAGGCATTATCACTGATTGGATGGCAACCCTTTAATGGCCCACTGTTGAGCGCGGGTCTTTCCTCAGGGGGAGGCCTGGAGCAAACTCGACCACGCTGCTCCAATGCGGATTGGTTCAGTCAATATTTGTGTTCATTTCGTGCTCATTATAAACCAAGCACAATCACGATCTTTATTATGTCTCCTTAACAACTACACAATTAAGTTACAAAAGAATTTGATCGATAACATAAACTTTTTAATTTTAATGTTTAGGTAGGTGCAAATACCAAAAAAAGAGATGAATAAAATATTTAGACTAAGTTAATTTCTTTTTAATTGATAACGTCGTACTACGTACATATATTAAATTTTTACTCTACCTATTGATTTGAGCTTACCTACACGCCCTTAGCGGGAATACGTCACATAACAAAATAATCACCCTGTATATTCAAAATATCTTCAGAAGGACAGTCAGACAATGACCTTATCCTCGCAACTTGTACGTGGCAGCAATCTACTCACTTGACTGTGAACGAATCTAAAATTGTATTTGCAATGAACTTGGCGCAAATTTGAGATTATTTAAGATTAATCATTTCGCCGTCTGCCGTCTCAGTGCTAGAAACAGCTGTTACTCAAACGTCTCGACAAATGATAATCTGTGAATAATTGGGGTTTGTTTGTTTGTTGGATTTATAGTTTTCGTGCTTTGTATGGGTTGTAGACTAGAGGATCCCAAAGACTTTTAATTTAATTTTAAGTGTGTGAGTTTTAGAACATGGTGGCATCAATTGGGGGAGCCCCATGTCTACTAAAGGCTGTGAAAGGCTGAAAAGAAGGAAGGAAGATATTGGTAAAAGTTTAAAATAATTATGTATCCTAGAGCTAAATTATTCGAAGAATTTACAGAATAGTCAGATTTTTCAAAAGAACTTAAATTTCGTTGGAACTACAAACAAAAGTAATAAAGAAACACGCCCCTAATGTCTTAAACTCATTAGCTGGGAAACTTAAGACGATGTAATACATAGAATAAATAGCGAAATAGGATTGCTCTTAGCAGACAAAACAAATATACCGCTGCTGGTGTTTATGTAATTTGACTGTCTTTATTTAATACTAGCTTTTTCTCGGAACTTCGTTTTCGTGGATTTTAAAATTTGTGCCAGAGAAATCAGATGGCGAAATTCGATTTTTGCGTCAATTTTCGCGGTGGAAATTAGGTTTCCATAATAATATTTCTTAGTTAAACTGTTAATATTGTTTTTAAAGCTCGCCCGTGGTGGACTTTACCACCGGCCTCTTAATACGTCGTAAAGCAGTATGTCGTAAGCAGTAAGCGGTGATAGCCCAGGTGCTTAGAATTCGACCTCGAATCGAGGGGTCCGGGTTCGAATCCCAGTGGCACGCACCAATGACTTTGTAATAAAAGTTATGTGCGATTTATGAAATTAAATATCACCTGCTGTTACGGTGAAGGAAAACATCGTGAGGAAACCTGCATGCCTGAGAGTTCACAAAAAGAAAAGTTCTCAAAGGCAAGTGAAGTCCACCAACCCGCAGTAGGCCAGCGTGGTGGACTAAGGTCTACATCCTTCTCATTGTGAGAGACCCTGTAGTGGGTCATTAATGGGTACTGACAAAGCAGTATGTTGTTCACCCACGGCGTAATAAACAATCCAATTAAAATGAAAATTTTCCTGTAGGCTGTTGCACGCAAAGGAACATTCAGGCGGTTGAATTAAAGTAAAACCATATGCTTTGTCATTCTATGATTATGTGATGTGACTTGACACAAATAACCCTTTGCACTTGCCCTTATCGGCTTAATTATAACGTTCGCGCTCGTGTGGTCGCGCCCTAATAATTTCAAAATCAATTACACGCATGACTATGTGCGAAATGTAACAAGTGAGAAATACTAACGTTTTTGCCCTGTACAATACTTATTTTAAAACTTTTTAAGATCTTAAAAAAAGAAGAACTTTAAAAAATTTTTAAGATCATGGTTCATGTGGTGGACCTAACGAGTTTGATTTTAATAATATTTTACGGTTGCAACATCCTGTACTCCTAGGATTCGATGGAGGTCTGGATGGATTCCTGGGAGGCCGATGTGTATGACGTATGCTAGCATAAGCAGTGAAGGGAATCATGGTATAACTGTTCTTCAAGTGGAAACTACATCCTCATAACCCTCCATATAGCAAGTCATCCAGAAGTACCTACTATTATCCAGAAATACTTTGGGTTGTGGTGGATATTTTTTTATGTTTTAGAAATTAGCAATGTTCTTAGAAGAAGAAGTTGAAAATAAATAATAGGCGATACCTACTGTTAAAAAGACTTTTTTGAAACATTTTCCTATCGTAAGGAGCTGTCCATTTTTTTTAATAAAAGGAAACTTTTCCATTTTTTATACATTTTCCTGGCTTTTAATAATATCTTAAATAAGGAAGATCTGGCCATTAAACAATGATTAACCGACGCACTTCCGTCATTATACGGCGATGATATCTTTGCTTTACGTCCAGAGAGAGCAATTCTTTTAAAATTTAATTAAAGTTCGGCCAGTGCCGTCACTAATAGGTTTGTCTTAGCAAACTTTCCTCATAAGTCAGTTTAGCCGCCAACCGCGGGGATTTAATTTGGTATTAAAATAAGAATATTATTTTAAAGAATATTTTACGGAGTCATACTTCCTTTGGTGTCTGATAGAGATTATATTTAATTCAAAGAAGAGCGCGTTATAGAAATTGGATGAAGAAGTTGAAATAAAAAATTGTTCATTTAGTTCAGAGGAAGTCGAGGTTTTAAGTTTTAACTCCTTATCATAATTAAGAGAAAGCCCTTCCCAATTTCCAAAATATTTACAGAACATTCTGAATAAAAAAATTGACCTGAAGAAGTGGGAATCGTTGAATCCAAAGGAAAACCGGGCGAAGTCGCGTCGATTAGGGAAGGGCCTGAGAATATTTATATTTCATGCATATAAGTTCATGTATAAAATACTCGGGAGCAAAGTAAACTTAGGTACTGGCACACTAATCAACTTCCGAAGAAAAATTTCAAAGACCAACTTGAAGTGAAACTAATAGCCATGCGCGTTGAAGTCTTCCCAAACACGCATGCGTGTGGCTATGGCGTCAAACAAATGACAGTTTTGACAAGCACCCCGACGAGGTTACCTCGCTTTCGAATACTTTTGATATTAACCATTGTATTTACGATAAACAAAACCAAATACGCTTTTGAACCCCGTGTAAATGCGATGTGTTTAGCCTAAAAGCTGTTACGTGCGATTCGCGATTTCCAAACACTTATTCGGAGGTTACTTTCAGTTTGCAGTGCACTGTTTACGTTGGTAGTGCGTCTTAGAAATACTACGAGTGTTGTGAATAGTGAGTAATTTGACGCAAATCACATATTTGGTGTTCAATAGAAAAGCTCTACGCTTGAGTTGTGAAAAACCGCGAGCTTGGAGGCTTCATTGAAGAACTTGAGGTATGTTTCTGTTTTCTTTTTCATTTAAAAAGGTTGCAAGCGCCCTTGATACGCAAAGCAAAATGAACTCTATGCCGCTTAAGTAGAGTTAACATTAGTTTGTGGAAATGAAGTCATGTATTAAAACTCGATGGGATTGTCACGCAAGTTGTTTTATTTGGATTATTACTGGGTTCGCTGTTTCTATGAATGGCATTTGTAGGTTCTCGTTGGATTTAATCGTATTAGTATTATACGTTTTTATAATATTTTTCTATGAAAAGACGATATAAATTATACTTATACGGACCTATTCAACGAGTATTTAAACCAGTAGGTATTACTTCGTTTAATACAATTTAAGAAATTATGTAGCTTTAAATTCTATTTATATCATCAAATGCAGGAGACTTGGACAAAATGTATGTAGGTAATGACCTAATGACAAATCTAAAAAAAGCAAACCATCTAGTGGCAAATTATTTGACTGATCTGTTAGCCCTATTTGTCTGTATCTCCATGGGATGAAGTGCTGTAAGTTCGATTCCCATCTCAGACAAACTTTGTGTAATGAGCATAGGTCGGTCGATAGCAAAAAGCTTCAAAAAACGTGCAGAATTCGTATCCCAATATGAGGTTGATAATTTTGATGAGACATAGACAATAGGCAGGGTTTTTATTTCTACAAAAGAACGAATGAATGAATGTGCAGGATGGGCGCGAAGTGTGTCAAGTTTGGGACAAGTGGTCGTCTAAGCGTTCCTGACATCCGGAACCCGAAACGAATGTGTGCCACCTACTTTATTTTGTCTTCTATTTTTATCGAAAACTTGCTGTAGCCTGCAACTTTATCTGAGTCGAGTTTCGAATTTGATTCACAGAGGGAGATAAAAGTATCCTGTATCCTGTGTGTGTAATCCTTTTATATATTTTTTAATGTATCTATGTACCAAATCCAAATACGTAAGCTGTTTTTTGCGTAAAGGAGTGACAGACATACATCCATCCTCACAAACTTTCACATTTGTAATCTTAAGTAAGATTGCTCACGATTTCATTCATGTAGAGTTCCGAATTTGATCCAGAAAGAGATAAAAAGTGTCATAGAATATTAATGCCGATTAAAAGCACCAATTTTATCCAAATTCGAGTGAGTGATTGACAAACTCCATGCCACAAAATTCATCATTTAAATAGATTTTACCTATTTGAGATTGGAATTGGAATGAATGTGTGCCTTTCTGTGTTCTCTTTCTATAATAAACCTACCTGCCTACCTTTCCTGGCTTTTAATAATATCTTAAATAAGGAAGATCTGGCCATTAAACAATGATTAATTTGATGATCTACTTTTTTTGTATTCTATTTTTTACATAGTAGGTAGTCATACCTATCTGCTCCACCCAGCACGCAGCACGTTAAGACAAATATACAAAGTACAGACATTCTCTATTTGAGGTGGAAATCTTAAACTCCCACTGGGACTATTTAAATGAAGCAGTTGGTGTGTCACCCTTTGTCCTAATTGCCAAGTCGTTGGACGACAGAAACGGTCGCTCGCGTCAGGTTTCTCGTAAGACAGCGCCATTGCGTACACATTGTCGCATGTCAGTAGTTGATTCTGACATTAACTAATTGACGTTAAGACAGCTCTATATAAATTATGTCGTGTTGGTCGATCGATCGATTATGTGAGCCAACTAAGACACGGCCTTTTAGACAAAATGCCATTTTGCCAATAGAATACCTCTACAATCCTTAGGTACACAATGAAAAATTCCCAAGAACTTGAACTTCTTTAAATTAAACTTGGTCAAAACTTCAAAAGCATGATTCAGGGCACCTGTGGCTCGTGGTGTATCTATTGATTAATGTTATAAGTCAGCGCCACTCGTAAAGTGATTGCATTTCAGCTTATACCGTTGATTACCGAATTCACCAACCACAAAATGTTCTGTTGCGTTTATGCAAATTGTCCCGGTACAGTGGGACTCTCCAACGTATTTCGGAATTGCGATTAGCAGTGTGTTAGTTTGAAGCGTTAGTGAATATCCAACTACAGTGAATACTAAATTAAGCCTCGTGGCGCTGTTTAGTTACCAAGCCAGTGCGCTATGCGCATGGTTCTGGGTTTGATTTTTAGCAAAGCAAAAAACTTAATGATTGAGTTTCAATTTCTGTCGCGAGATCATCGCCTGGAAGTGTGTCTGATGTGTTTGATTTTTTGTCTGGAGTACCCACAACACAAAATCGTTTATGGGCTATTGTCAGTAACCCATTAATGACCCACTACAGGGTTGGGTCTCCTCTCACAATGAGCTTTGGTCGACCATGCTGGCCTACTGCGGGTTGGTGGACTTCACATACCTTTGAGAACATTTTTTTTTGTGAACTCTCAGGAATGCAGGTTTCCTCACGATGTTTTCCTTCACGGTAACAGCAGGTGATATTTAATTTTATAAAGCGCACATCATTTTTTTACGATGTTATTCGTGTGTGTCACTGAGATTCGAACCCGGACCCCTCGATTCGAGGTCGAATTCTAAGGCACTGGGCTATCACCGCTTATGGGCTATTAGAGACGTCAAATATAATTACTTAGATATAAGTTTAGTTAATAATTCGAGAATTTGTTAAATCCGGTAATTTTTAAAACATTATAGCATTTTACTTACAAATCGACTATTGTGCAAAACGGTAACAGTAGTGAAATACTTAGTTTGATTCTATTGAAGTCACTTCAGAGTGGATCCGACTGTATCTCAAGTTTCGAACTTTCTGGAACCGGTCTCAAAATGAGGTCAACTTTGCCAATTCAATGCCATAAAAACTTAACTTCTTAAGGTGTTTAATTTCAGTTAGTAAAACAAAATGTTTAAGATTCCTCTTATTACATACTTTGCTTGTATTTACGTCCGCAACTCCTGTATAATAATAAAAGAAAATCAAAGTTATTTTCCGTCAAGAACCCGATCCACAATCATTAAATTTATAGGGGCTGCTAGCGAGAAAGTAAAAATTATTAACCAAAAAGCAATCTTGACACGAATTTCATTTCAAATATCGCCCCCAAAATTCCAATTATCAACAAGCACAAACGGTCGGTCGCATTCACACTAATTGCCCCAGTTCAGGGCAGGTGTCCTACGAATTTCAGAATTCCGATTCTCGACGTCACACCGTTCGATGTCTCTCGAATGGAATTTTGCGTTTAATTCCATCCTATACGTAATACGTCAATTAGGTACTATTTGTCGAACTCATAGTGGACCTAATTGTATACCTAAGTGCTTATGTCACCTGACTTTTAGTTAACTTTACAGTTATACTTATGTGGTATATAAAATCAAGTTTGTTTCAATAAACAGTGCTTTAACACTTTGACACTTTACAATTTAAACCGGAGACACGTTTTTTTGACGAACGTCTCATTCCTCGTAATTAGCAATACATCCACATGCAGCCTCAGGTAGGATTTTTACTCAATTTGAGATGTGATGTAGGTGTCTGTAGGCTGCAAGCTCATTTGATCTCCACTATACAACGAAATATCTAACTCATAGATTTCGGCTCTATTTTAGATGAGATGTACCTAGGTAATTATTGCATAAAAAATTTACATTTTTATTAATTCTTATTTCTTCGTTTATTCTTTCTTGAATTAAAGCACCTCTTTCTAAATTTTATAAAAAAGTATTTAAGCACTGTGCAGTTGCTTGCACGGTCTCCAAATTTCCAGTCATCAGCCACAAACGGGGCGTTGCATTCAAACTAATTGACCTAGATTGGGCCAGGTGTCCTGAAAATTTAAAGTTCCGATTCCCAGTAGTACCGCTGGAAGGTTTTCGTATTTACTGACTGGTGTGTTTCTGTGAAAAATGCTTCCTCTATTTGTATCTTACTACTTACAACTTATTTTCTAGGTGTTAGAGCCGCTCACACGGAGTACCGCCAGCCTCTTAACCCGTCGTAAAGCAGCTTGTTCTTCACAGACATCACCGGAGATACTTTAGTTCAAGCGAACATCTCAAATAGGATTTCTTCTCTACTTGAGGTTGAATGTGAGTGTCTATGGGCTGCAGCGACCATTTAACGTCAGTTGGCCTGCAGGTCCGTTTACTACTCAATTTTTTTTAAATGAAAACTATTCGTAGATATGAAACTGAATTTTAGGAAAAAAATATAGATTTCAATGCTGTAGTATATTGGTTTCAAATTTTCAAAATTATTCATATCGTCCAACGAACTATGTAGGTATGTAGGCATGCTAGTTTGAAGCAGCTGTCCTGTTTTCAGAATTTCGATTTTCACTATAACCGCTCAGACTCTCATATATCTATGAACTTGCATTTTTGTCATAATGTTTTATAGGTAACTGGAGTTTTTCATAAAAAATATCTTATTTCAAACAAAAATAATTACGTCGTTTTTGTAAGATTCCTTTTTGTCCTCAGCGCCTGCAAAATCTTTAATAATATCAGTTTGATGATTATATTGCTATTATTGGTCATAAGGCAGTTAGTACGACGACAGTCGGCATCTACGAGGATGCCGGGTGTCAATCCAAGAGGTTGGGTTTGCAGGGTGTGACCCCAAATCGTAGATATAGAAAGGATTGAGCCCATGTAGGGATAACAACAATACTACCATTGTTATAACAGTATTCATTATGACTAACGGCAACTGAATGTAAAGGCTTCGTCGACACACGCAATCTATCACCAACACAAGGCTCTCCAAAGGACGACGCACCGTTTCTTGTTCACAACACAACAAATAGCTCTCGAGCCGTCTTCAAAAGACGTTTTTGCTGCGTTCCGCATATCTCCGCCTGATGTTTCCCTCGTTAATTACGAATTATGAATTCTCCCCGCGCTTCGCAGATCACAAAGGCCGTGTAGGGTTTACGGGAACGCAATAGGTATAAAAAGTGCGTGAAAACATTACGAGTATGTACAGGATTGCGTTTTGAAAAGGATCACGCGTGCACAGGTCGGAAAGCGCTGCCGTGGTGCGTTAATTAAATACAATTTTCTATGAACCTATATTTGTATAAGTGTTTCAAACAGCATCCATTACATACGGTAAGTCGTGAAACAAATGTGTAAGAATTTTCGAATTTTAAACGGCTCTTTCTGTTGACGGTTCTGTAGCGCGAAAAGTGGATAAAGGATAGGTACTGTTAATTACAAATTTAACCTCTCAATTACAGCTAAAGTACCTAACATTGGAAGTATTGATAATTTGATAAGAAAATTTGGAGATATTACAAATGAATATACTAATTATCCATTAATTCTCAAAACCCATATTATTATATTGAGGCATCAGTCAAATTAAGTCCACTGCTGGAGAAAGACCTCCGCAAATGGATGGAAATCTGCCCGGTCTTGGGCTTTCTGAATCCATCTATCGACCTTCAGTCGATCTGGTTGAAGGGCGGCTTGTAGTACGTTATTTTCCAAATAAATTCGTCGATGTTTAATTACAACAATAAAACATTAATTGCTCGAATTGCAGACACAAAACAAATAAAGGAAAAGGGATGGCCATCGAACACGACGAGTCGTTTTATCATGAAACGATCAAACATTACGATCCCATTTCGCGCAGCACATTTCCATATGTAATGCCATAAATAATGCCGGCTCGCCATACATTCAAATGGCGGAAACAGGGAACAAGAATTAGCTGGACATGCCAATGTAAAATAATTATAGCATTATCTATATCCAAACTAACGCTAACGAAGCACAAAGAGCCCCGGTGTGTCTCACGTGCCGCCGATTCGTAACCACTTTTATTTTGAAAAATAATTACGGAGTCGGACGTACTTGTTGACATACCTACGAACGGACGTGTTTGTGTTCAGCCAAATCCACAAGCTCAAAGTACCTCATCGGGTATTAGAGATAGCTATTTCTTTACGCGACAGAGACCAAAGCAATGAAATCTATCGTCGACCGGAAGTTGCCGGAATAGCCCGCCAGTAGGCAAGGAGAAAAAAATAGCTGGTATATCATTCGATTCTCTAGTAAAGAATATTCTAGATTGGCGACAACTGATTTGAACTGATTTGGCTATTGCTATGGCTATTGGCTATTTATATCCTTAAGAATAATTGAAAATGAAATTCTATAGGCGCTTCCAGTCCAGAAGTGTCTAACGAGCCACAAGCCCAAAGAGCCCCGGCGCGCCTCACGTGCCGCCAGATAGATTCGTAACCGCATTTATGTCGAAAAAATTGTACGGACGTACGTGTGCGCCTCCGATGGCGATTAGATGACCTTGTTTAGGGTTCAGCGGTCGAATATTGAGAAAAGGAACTGTTATAATTTTTCGTGTTACATTTCTCTCTACTACACAGTGACCCAGTGCAGGGTCGGGTCTCCTCTCACAATGAGTTTTAAAAGAGTGCTGGCAGTTTTTTCCCGCCCGCTTTTTTCTCCTGGTCTACGATAGCCTGAGGGGCATCGAAAGCGGATGTTAGATGTAAGATAATATTCTATCATGTATGACGTTCATTAAGTGTACACAACTTGTACCTGACAATGAATAAAAGACTTTGATTTTGATTTTTGATTTTGAATGAGAAGGATGTAGATCCTACTCCATCACCGTATCACAATGGCCAAATACGGGTTGGTGGACTTGATACCTTTGAAGCATTAAGGAGACCTACCGGGCAATCAGTTTCAGTTTTAGGTTTTTTGTACGAATTGTAAGAATATAACACCCATAAGTGCCCATAACTTAAAAAGGTCATGGCGCTAGCGAATTTTTTTTTCACTGTGCCCTTACTTACCGTCTTAAAGGTTTTTTGTCTATCAGGTTGTGTTAGTACCAAATTTATCATCGTAGTGTTAGTACTAAATTTAAATTTGCAGTTTTCTCTATTCAACGACCATCAAACCATTATGATTCAATCTGTGCGAATGCTCACCACAATCCCTACCTGCCTTCCTGCCTAGTAAGGCAATTGTTGATGCACACCGTAAGAAAACGGGTCATACCTCACGTAAATAAATGATTTTGGGCAGCGAAATAGGCCGACGGATCTAAAAATTTAGGTCAGCTCGCGACTAGCAGACGCTGACCTGATAATACGGAAGTGTCTTTAGTTCTTTGAGTATTCATTAACTCCCTTACGTAAATAAATAATTTTGGATGGCGAGCCGCTTGCCTAAGTCGGCTCTAAGAATTTAGGTCAGCTCGCGACTAGCAGACGCTGACCTGATAATACGGAAGTGTCTTTAGTTCTTTGAGTATTCATTAATATTTATTTGTAAAACAGCGGGTTTTCATAATTGATTAAAACTATCAATTTGACCCAGAGATAGATAAAAAGTATGTGTTAATCCAGTGTGGAGTATATAATTTACCTGTGTGTAAAATTGTATTCAAATCTATTCCGCAGTTTTTGCGTGTAATGTAACAAATATCCATCTATCCATCTATTCACCCTCCACTCATTCTCACAAACTTTCGCATTTTTAATGGTAGGTAGTAGGATAAATATTACATAATACATCTGAAGAAGAATAATTCAGATAAAAACACTTCCCACAATAATGTGGTGTCTCACTGTCGTGGACAATATTATAGCTCTTCCTTTGACTTTCGCCAGGAAGTTATGCTTAGACGCGCTGAGATTTCGATCTTTACAGACTTTATATTGCCAAAGTTTTCACAAAGTGCCAGCACTAAATAATGCGAACAAAGGACGTTGGAGTGGGGGTGAATTAAGATTCTCATGTCACTGAGGCGTTCTGTGATATGATACGCCGTGAACATGTGAACTTGGTCACTAGAGTTTTTGATGGAGGTTTTGAGTTTTTTTAAAGGTTTAAAGTTATGACAATTTTTTTGGAAATTGATTTTAAAAATATATTAGTAGGTAAGGTATGTTATTTTAAAAAAAAGCGTTTCGGCGTTTCATTTAGTCAGTCTTAGGGATTCCTCCAATTAAGATTTAAAGGTTTTTCTAGACCTTACAAAGTACCTACTCTCAGTTAGATGGTGTACTTTTAGTTCCTCAGAATAATACTTCAATTTCATTATATTTTATCATGTTTGTGCAGTACTCATTCAAAAAATATATCACATGCCATCAAGTAATCCACACAAAATGTAAATGCGATCATAAATTTAAATGGCAAAGAAATGAGCAAACATTACACGGAATTGCATTTTCATGGATGACGATACATCGCAGATCTGAATATAATCTACTTACTTGTTTTCTAGTAAAATAAGGGGAAATGAAGATTAATGTTATTTTAAGTGTGAAGATGTTAAAGTGGAATTTTAAGGTTTACAATATGTCCAAATATCAATGTTTTTATGACAACAATGACATCATCTGCCATAGGCCTGCCGACTGTCATCTTGGCGTTTCGTTCTTATAAAAGCATGATAATTACTCGTATGTTTACAAAATAATAATCTGCATCTAACCTAATTTTATAATTTTTATTGAAATTAAAGATCTTATTTTAAGTATCTAATGGTATTTTATAATGTTTAATCGAATTGAAAAACAATTAAAAATTAGAAGTAACGAAGTTAATATGTAAATTAATGAATATTTGAAAACCGTGAAACTTGTAGCAATTAACGAATTTTAATAAATAAAATTCGTCCAATATACCTATTTAAGGTTTACGTTTCAGTACATCCGATTCAATGAGCCAATATGAATACAAATTGAAATTTAATTCCATAGAAAGAACGATTAAAAATTTAAAATTCGTCGTTGCCCGCGATGAAAATGTCCCGTTCTTCCGGACCAACAATAACATTTTAGTGCACGAATCGTACAAAAGTGCCGGAACGAATTTTCATTGGACGATCGAAGTTCATTTATATGTAGACAACTTTATTTTGATCCGACTGTCGTTGGAAACAGAAAATGTAGGTGTGTCGAACAAATCAAATACACGTACGAGTTAATTTCTATTGAACGACAGTTCAAATATAAAGCCAAATTTTATCATACGGCGAATACGATTTAACTGTGTTCCAAGAATAATACAGCATAGGAATATTTAATCATTTTAATATTACTATTAATAAAGTCCTAATTTCGACCACGCATCACTCTGGAAAATTTCGTTGACATTAACTTTATTATTTCGTATATTAAAAGATATACGAGTATAATATATTAGGAATGCAATGTATTGTGAAGTCTAGTCAATATATCGAATACATTTTGAGTAACGAAAACTGAATTTTTATGAAGGCCTTTTACCGCTAACCATTTAACTTTACTCCACCAGTTTTTGGGCGAAATGACATCAATTTGGGGGCCTCTACGTATGTAGTATACTCTACTTGCTACTTTAGAGAAGCAACCTCAGAGTGTTTTAGTCCTTATTTCACTTTAAAAAAACCACAAATTATTGTATTTTTTTTTGTAAAGACACAACCGGCTGGATTGTGTCAGCTGCTACTTTTTAAAGTGTTTCTTGTTCTTTAAAAGTTCTATGAAACCCCTTTATTTGGCAAAGCCAAGTCTGCGTGGTCAACAAAATGAAATTGCAAAACTGAATATCTCTGAAACGTAAATCGATATCAATTATCCTCCATCTCAAGTCTGCGACGGAAACTCAAACATTTATTCACTTAACAGATCAATTATGATCTTATCCATCACTCAAGTTAGCAAAGGAACCATTTATTGAACAAAGTAACTAAATGAGTTCGTCAATCAGCTATTTCTAGGCAGTTTGCTCTCGAAAACTAGGACTCGAAAACTAGGTTGATAGGCATTTAATAATTTGAAAGACGACATAGGTACATTGTAATAGTACGGAAGCATAAAAAAAGCGTTTAGTTATGATAGTGCGACTAACATAAATCGGTACCCTAAAACATAATAAATAATAACGAATACAAAATACTTGATAAGAGCATAATTATTCTTATTATTTTACCAAGCTAAGCTAAGTGCCTGAATAATTATGATTTTAGTGCTTTTACTATTCAACTGCTACATTTTATACAAAAATTTAAAATTTAAAAAACCCCCGACACAACAACGACAATTTTCATTGAACATGTCATTTTGTAACGTGCACGTGATGCGCTTTCATTTGAGACCCCACTCGATTATATTTGCAGACATTTGGTTATTCTTCCTCAATTTCACCCCCCACAACTTTTAAACGACTCAACCGATTTTCATCAAATATGTCTAAGAACACTCGCCCGTAACTCGCCTTTTATACAAAAAAGAACTAAATTGAAATCGCTTCATCCACGATGCCACGACCGAATCACAGACAGATAGACAAACAGACAGACGGACACGTCAAACTTATAACACCCCTTCTTTTGCGTCGGGGGTTAAAAACAAATTAGAACAGCATCATGTAGATAGGTTTAAGTCACACAGTTTACGTGAGGTTTGCAACAAAACAATAACGTATCGTGTTTTCAGAGTGATTTATGGGTTTCGGGTCTAAGTCTTTCAAAGGGGTTTTGTTGGGCACCGAAAATTAGATCGAGGGTTGCCTCAAGGGACATTGCTGAGACCGCTGTAGATGGAACTATCGTTCGTTAATTAGCATTCGAAGATTTAGCACCGATCCCTGTCACCGGTGATAATTTTATTAACCATAGATATTTACGTATAATTCAAATTTTAAAATGAACGCCCCAGGGACGGTACACTAACATGCAAAGTTTAGACGAAACACACACAAATTGGTCACGTTTATTGGTCGTTTGGTAACTTGTCAAATTTGATGTGTTCAAAATGTTGGATCAGTCGACCAACTAGTGCATAATTGGCGCGAAGGCAGGTCAGAACAGTCGTGTCGTTCTAAATAAAGCGCGTCCTAAAAATATATGCAACGTTTTTAGAGATAGGCCGGAACAAACGTTTTATTATAAGTATTAACCCGCAATTTTATTGCTTTTTAGTACCTTTTTGCCCCGCTGTAGTCAGGTAACAAGCTATTAGCTGACATTACATTCTCTTAATCATTGGTCTGATGAGGATGAAAATATCTGAAAATAAAAATTAAATCGAGGATTGTCCCAAAGGACATTGCGGACTCTACAGACCTAACTAGCGTTCTTTCATTATATCATTCCAAGATTTAACGCCAATTCCTTCAATAATAATTTAATTAGCTGTTCCTGATCTATGAATTTCCAAAGGACTTTCTGTAGTTTTGTTACTGAGGGTGGTGATTTCTGTCGTGTGAATCGAAAATTTTATATATATTGTTAAAATGTTATTTGTCGCAGCTGTTTACATAGTTTTAAACTTTTTACTCATGAGTAACTATTACAACCATTTTATTATCGTAAATCTACACAGTTAATCTAACCAGTTCTGAGATTTCATGTTTCAGATATTTTAGGAATAGGTAAATGTGTGGAAAGTATGGAATCGAATGATTGCGGTAAGAATAATAAACATTGTTATTCTATTAAAATTGTTCTTCTATGAAAAAGCTGAAAAATTGGACGTACTTAATTTGGGCGTTCAAGTCTATAAAATTATAGTCTCATTACCTTTACCTTGGCTATATTTATTTTCTTTATCCAGGACGATATCTTAAGCCAGGATACTGGATTATTCGTTTGCGAAATTCTGCAATGTCTTAGTCATTCAGAAACATTTCATTCCTATCAACTTTGTAATGTAGGTAGCTAAAGTTAGTGCGCAGCGCCGGGGTGTCATACTTATTCATGAGTTTGGCAACAACTCAACAACCTTAATTCATTCGACCGTTGATTTAATTTGAGTTTCCTCCGAATTTCGGGGATAATTTATTTATTTAGATTAATCAGTCTTAAATTTGTAATTAATTCTTAGATGACTAATAAGCGCGGAATTTAAGCCACGACTTTGTAAAAGAATTACAGACCGACCTGTAGTCAAGGGGGAAGATGATCTGTCAAGAATTCCTAATAGTTAGTTAAATTCACTAAATAATAACTCAGAAGGATCAAGCAAGCAGTAATGTCAACATTTTAATTTAATAACAAGACAACAAACATTAAAACAAATTATTATAATAATTTCGCGGTGCCTATGTATAGCTTTGAAACTATATATTTATTGATAGATAGACCAGGCTTGATAAAACATAATATTATTATAATTATGAATCTTTGTCGCAAAGTAGTTTCACCATAGTGACTTAGATAATCAGGATTTTTACAAGCGTGTGTAATAAAGTAAAAAGAAATGGTCACAAAGAAAAGTTTGTTTTCCGTAATTAATAGCTTTTTCTGAGTAGTTGAGTTTTTCTGAGTAGTTTGTGATAAATAATTACACAGAGAAAGGATTGCCGAGGAAAAATCAATTAAGAAGTCGTTTTCTAGAAAGAAAACGGGCTTTATGTTTACCGTTTGAGTTGGAAGTTTTTAATTTTTTTTCTTAATAAAGGTTCTTTTAGTTTAAGTTTTAAAGGAAAATTATGTATTTAAATAAGGTTTTAAAAGGCCTCAGTTGTGAAGAATTTATATTTGAAGCAAATTGACTAGACGGAGTGATACTTTTTATGATATAAGAGATTTAATTTCTGCCGCCATCTTAGAATTCAATCAGTAGCTGGCATTCCACATACATGTACAGATTGAACTTAAACTTTGGTTCGGTTTTGGGCTACAAATACCAAAGAGGACAGTGGATTGCAGGGATTAGTTGGGATTTAATTTAATTCGTTCCACTTGAAGTCGGCTAGAATGTGTTTTGTCGGGTGATTTACGACGGCACATTTCGGGTGGTTTTTTTGGTCGCGTGTTGTACATATTCAAACAAAGAGAGAGTACGCAGTGTTACGGTTAAATATTTCTCACTCATGTAACTAATAGCAATAAACTTTGTCATTGTCGGTCTGGCCTGTGTGATATGACTCTTGATTTTCGTCATGTATGCCCGTAAGTTGTTAATACACTGGAAAATAACACATATAGTTTTTTTCAGTTTTGTTGTAGTTGAAGTTAGCAACTCCAGCCATCATTTCGGTGATGTCATCCGCATCACGGAAGTGACGGCCAAGCGCAACATAGCAATAGCTCATATTTATTATATTGATATAGAATCTAACTAATAATATCTAATTAATTTAATTGATATTATACCTATTGTAAAAAGTGTAAATAAATATAAATAAAAGAACGTTTCACATGCATATCCCCAACTAGGATTCTCTGTATCGTGGGTATTCCTAAAATATAGGTATAATAGAGTGAGGTAAGTTAATCCATTCCGTAAATTATTACTAGTATAGTAATTGAGTAATGTGTGGGCGTATTCCTATTAATTTATTCTAAGTATATTGCTTGCTGTATCGATTAGCCCGATATTGTTTAGCTTATGAAGGCAATTAGCATATTGAGTGAAACGATGTCATACGAAACAGATTATGGAGTAACTACTTCGTCATAACTCAAGGGGCAGTAAAGCAAACTAGATAGTTATTAGAGATAATTAAATATATGGCAAAGGGACGGAGGTATTATGAGAGCTTCACCTGTAAAATAATAATATTTATCGAAAGTCTCTATAGCGACCCCGAAACTTGCGGAAGCTCATGACAAAGATGACGAAACAGTTAGGTTCGAACTAGACGGGCTAACCCGAAAAATGCGCGTGAGTTGAACCGTTTTTTGTTTAAAATTTGTACACCCACGAAGGTTAAATGAAAAAAACAATTCGGAATCTTAGACTTCCATTGACTGATTTTTAATCGCCGGATGTTTCTTTTAATTTGGACACTTCATAATCATAGATTACTAGATATGACTTGTTTTACTACCACTAGTCTAGACTAGTTCGATGAACTGATTTTTTTCAAATCTTTTCGTGCCGCTAATAAGTTAGCTACGAGATATCATGTTAAACTTTTAATTAATGTCAAGTAGGTATATTGAGAATTTTGATAATAATAATTAACAACCATTGAAATTTCCGTTCATTTTTCTATAGGTATATCAATTAAAGATAATCTTTTAATATACTGCCTACGAAATAACGAGCCCCGAATGAAATATATTCACTTCGGCAAAATTATAATCTTCACTTACAACGTTAATAATTGGAATCGAAAATTTATTCCCGACATGAATAGAGGTCCCCTCCTTGTCTCAAATCACAATAAATTACCGACCTGTCTCACTAACAACTAGTAAGCTACGAGTTTGTTATCGCTAGAGGTTTTCTCGACACAATAGAACTTTATCATAATAAAACCTAAATAAAACTGAAAATGAAATTCGATTGCCTTGAGTGGATTCAATATACATAATATGAGTACGATCTGAAGATTGGTTATTAATTTGTTCCGGTGTTAGTGTTATTACGACATTCACTATTTACGAAAAAAGGTATTAAAGTATGAACAATAACTCGTAGATTGTTATGAAATTAATTTTGACGTAAGTATATACTTAAGTTAAGAGTCTTTTGGTGTTGTCTAAGAATTAAAAACATTAAAGTCTATTACGTTTTTATCACGTTACTTAATATTTTATCACTTAATATTTTAAGACTCTATGTCGTAGTGGAACGCGAGGCTTCTGCTTTTTATTCCTGAGCGAAGTTTTCTCAGATTTATTCCTCGGAAAATCTCAATTTCTGAAGCAAATATCGGTTGTCGGGATCCTTTTCTGTGAATGAAGTTGTTTATATTCCCGTATAGGTGCTCACGTGTTCTAATTCGGATATTTCAATAACGCGAAGCCTATATATAACCTATATAACCTATATAGCTTATATATAGCCTATATAACCCGTAATCAAGGATATTTGATATTAGGAGAATAATTTCGATTTATTGTTGTTCATTTCCTGTTTATGTGTAATTTTGTTTGATTGTGTTGACTATCGCATAACAGATTGAGCCATGGGTGTCCTGAATCACGCTTTTATCGGTTTGTTTAATATCAGACGAAAACATAAAAGTCAAGAGTAGATAGATACGATCGGAGTACGGACGTTTTTTTAACAGTAATTGAGTAGCAAACAGATATGAAAGCTACCTGATGGTAAGGGATCACTGCAGCCCTTGGACACCCCAATTCTAACCTCAAATAGAGGGGAATCTGAGCTTTTATACTGAGGTTTGCTGCTAATGAGGACTTAGATGTTCGCCTTAAATAAAGTACCTACCTCCAGCAACCTTTCCTACCCAGCCGAAACACAAGACATGAAGAACAGGCTGCTATAACCCCAGCTGGTGGGGAGGTACCCCAGGCGAGTTCCTGTGGTTCCTCTACTACCTAAAAACGTTACGTAACATGACTGGGTCATGATCCCGCCAAATTTTAAAAATCCCGTCAATTTTTACCCAAAGCCATTATACGAGCGGTGATAGTCCAGTGCCGAAATATTCGGTTTCTTACTCGAAGGATCCGGGTCCGGAACCCAGTGGCACATACCGATGACTTTCGCGAAAGTTATGTGTACTTTATAAAATTTAAATATCACCCGCTGTAACGATGAAGGTAAACATCGTGAAGAAACCTGCATAACTAAACTTAGCATGTGCATAGGTAACTCAATGTGGATTTTACAAATATGATTAATTCTAGGTGTATCTAATACGGCAATTTGCCTCCAATGCTTCAGACCATTGGCATAAAGAGTATGACAATGGTCTGAAGCAATCGTTCGACCTTTTCGTATAATGTTTTGCTATTGCTGGTCATAGGTTAAAGTTGTTTGTAGAACTTGCGTTAATATCCTCGTATTGCATTGAGTATAAAGCGAAAATACCTACTGTGTCTAGACGAGCGTTGATTTTTCAAAGACTATTGCTAAGAGTAGAGAAAGTGGATTCAGATAAAATTTTAGAAAGTAAGTATAAATCCTTACTACTGAAACCTTCTTCTGAAGATTTTTTTTTAGTACCTACTAAGGTGCTGCTGTTACGGTGAAGGAAAACATCGCGAGGAAACCTGCATGGCTCAGAGTTCAAAAAACAAAATGTTTTCAAAATCATGTAAAGTCCAACCAACCCACAGTAGGCCACCGTGGTGGACTAAGCATCCCTCTCATTGTGAGAGGAAACCCGACCCTGTAGTGGGTCGTTAATGGGTTACTGACAAGGTTCAGTGTCGAAGGCTCTACGGGAGGTTTAAGAATATCCGACGATGGTTGGCCACTAGTCCGGTTTCCCACCAATCCGCATTGGAGCAGCGTGGTGGAGTATCCCCAGGCCACCTGTTGTGGGAAAGAGACCCATGTTTAACAGTGGGACATAAACGTTTGCAGCCAGCCAATATTTTCAATATCACTTTGCAGACGTTATTGCGGTTATTTAATGAGGGAATCTCATATGAAAATAATTTTATCGCGAAGTCAATATCCAACGTGATTCGCAAATTTGCTCGGAGAAACTGTGCGGGTCGGGCTTCGAACATCCGAAAGTTTGAACTTCCTACACTGTCGAACCGGATGTAGAATGTGGACCGGACAAAGTTGGGGGATGAAATTTTACATTTTGAACTTGTTTTCATACCATTATAATAGTTATCAATGTAATCTCCTCCATCATTAATGACTGACATTTACCGTACGAATACTTTGACGATAGTTTTCATGCCCATGGCACAGAAGACGGGCATGACGGAAGCGTCTGAGTAGGTTTTAAACTTAGGGTGCTATGACAACATCCCCCAATGATGAAAGAGGACCACCAGCATACATAATTCTACATAAAAACAGACATTGTAATTAATAAGCTAAGTGTACTTTTAGACACGAAAGCATCTACCTTCCACACCTCTCATTGAAACATCGATAAAATCCCATAGATCTAATTACCCCGCGAGTGCCGACGGGGGGGGCGGCGCTTCTCTAGTTGGTCGCGTCAAAATGAATTATGACACTTCATTAAGCTAAAGTGCTCTCTTATGGATATTGCAGACCTGGGCAAAGGAAGCGGCGGAGACGGCGGGCGATGATAATTTTCGTGACAGATTAAGTGAAAAAAGCTTGCATTTTATAAATGTTGCCGTATAAAATGACATCTGGAATTGAAAAGACTTGGTCGTGAATAGTGCAATGAGTTTGAGAAGTGTTGATGAAACATAGTTTTAGACACTTTGGAAGTGATATAGACCTATGGATGTTGTCATACTAAGTCATCATGAAATAAACTAATTTTAACTTTAGTTTAACCCGATAATTTAGTTTATTTACGTAGGTCCCTATCCACTAGCTACAGTGCGTGTTTCTCATCAATTAAATGACTGGACGTTTGATTATCTGCAACCCGTTAGTAACCAATTCCAGTGTCGGGTCTCCTCTCACAATGAATATAATGTAGATCTTAGTCCACCACACTGTCCTAGTGCGGGTTGGTGGACTTATCATGCCTCTGAGTATTTTTCTCTCTTCACATTTCACTCTTCAGATAAGACATACCTCTATATGTTGTTTAATGATAACATGGAATATATTGGGTCAAAAAAAATTAAAGATTCATACATCGCAAATAAGTTGCCCAGTCAAATCGCTTCAAACTTGAATGAATTAGCTAGTGTTTCAAGAATAATGAATCAGTTCACCTACAAAAAACAAAATTGCAACACCCTCTCCGGGTTATTGTTATTATGCAACGTGACATTGTATTAACATAATAATTATGCAATAAAGAAAAAAAACTATCGAACAGCAAAGTTAACTGTCTTTTAACCAATAAATTTTCTTAGTTCAGTCATTTCTTTTTTGTTAATTATCAGCCTTATTAAATGACTATCATATAATTTTTAGGTCCTTCCGAGGACGTAAATTCCAGATCGTCTAAGACTACACTTTGCTAGAGGATTAGCTATTATTTGCATGATTTGACTCCCAAATTTTAATAACCCTTGCCGTGTTCGGTAATTAAGGTCGTTACAAATTTTGTAACAAACTGCCATTTTAACCCTAAACCCTTTTCTTGTGAAACGCCTCGGGGGATTACTGTTCTGTACCTACTTGCCTACTTAACTCTGATTCTTCACTACGAGTATCTACGGGGTAATAGCATCTCAGATTTTACAAGAAAATATTTAACAACCGAGGCTCGAAACATAAAATGAGAACCGTAGCAACGATCGAAAATTCAAATGAAGACGGCGCAAGTTAGCTTTCAAACGATAACAATCATAATTACATCTTCTTAGAGTCTAAAATTGTGTGTGTAGATTAGAGAAATGGCATGGTTATCTGTTTTGGCGACTGTACCGAGGTGTTTTTATGCACGAAGGGTGACTGTTATCAAGACTCTCTTATCTAAGGACTCGTTTAAGGTAAGCATTTTACGAGGTATTTTAAAAAGTATAGGAGGTACTCCGGTTCTGATTTTTAAACGTTTCACTGATAAGTAACTTATTAGGAACCCTCATTAAATGTTATTGGTCGTTACGACGAAAGTATGTAAAATAAAATAACGTTAGGCGTATTTTGTATGGCTAAGTTATAGATAAGGTATTCTCTTACGAATTCTATTTGTTTTAAAAATGATATTAAGTTCTGCTATTTTCGACTTTATCTAAAGTATACTCTTTGATTTAAAACGTATTTGAAATGTGAAGTGTGATTGAAAAACGCCTGAGAATTTGCAATAGCAATATTTATTGTAATAAAATTAAGTAAGGATACACACAAATACCTATTTATTAAAGTATTGCAATAAATAGTAAACGTAACGTGCCTCACTGATTCCTGTCTATATATTTTTTATATTTTTCAAGGGCAATCCATCATACACCTACAATCCAAATTTCAGCTGTTAGGTTGACTATTAAAGTTATCTACTTATAAAAAAGAGCAAACGAAATGTTTTATACATAAAATACTCAAACGAAAACCGAAAATTCATATTTCTCAGTGTGTAATTATCTATTTTATTCCATATACCTACATACGTGTAAGTAAATATCCTGCAATAATTGACTATCCCACTAACATAACGGTAAATCTTAAAGTAATTTCTCTACCATGCTACTTAATAATGAATCAAGTAACCGCTCTTATCTTAAAATATCTAAACTAAACCCGAAATATTAACATGCTATTTCATATTAATATGCCCCCAACACCCTCTGGGTTCTAATAGATGCTTTTAAGAGCTTTCAGATTGAGCGATCTTTACTTTACATGGCATTTAGTTAACTACGATTATGAATTTTGTATACAATCTAATCTACTTCAAATTTTGCATGAATTTAAAATTATTAAACAGAATTGGTGGAAGACGTGTTTCGTTTTTTATCGAAACTCATCGCCTAAACGGTTAAAAAAGGGTACAAAATATAATTAAATCATAAATGGTATGATGCGCTAACAACGTCAACAGATCAACGTTTTGCGAATTTCACAGATCTTTGGAGGGGTTGACCCTACATTCGCTTTATTTCTCAAGAATTCTCTACATGTTTACAGTGCTTTCATAAAAATATAAAAAACTAGACTGTGCCCGCGGCTTCGTCCGCGTGGATTGTAGATCTTGGTCCAGAGAGGGATAAAAAGTATCCTATATGTTAATACAGGTTATGATCTATCTGTGTATCAAATTTCATCCAAATCTGTTCAGCCGTTTTGGCGTGAAACAAACATCCATCCATACCTACTCACAAACTTTCGCATTTATTAGTAGGATGTGTTATGCTTTATAATATACCTACTGATAATCGACCTCGTAGTTGTAAGTTCGCAACTCAGAAGTAAGTACATAGGTACACGATGCGCATACAATACCCAATACCTCGGATGCATCAAGAACAGATGCGCCTTGCGTATTTAAAGGGGAGTTGGTGGTTCAAGTTGTAATGAATGAGGCAGTAAACAGAGTTGCCACACCGTTTCCCGAAGTTTCCCTTACGTAACTTGATAACTATAAATAAGCGTTTAATTTGCCACTAGCGACCACTCGCGTTTGATTCTCCCAAATAAAAAACGTGCATTACCTACCTAATGTTCTCTTCATTTGCATACAAGCATACAATCTCGAAACTAAACGACTTCTATTAAAGCTATTTCGGTACGTACTCGTACCCGTGTTTTATTGTATAATTTGAGCGTCGTAAAATATGAATTTTCATAGCCAGCCATAGATCGTGATAGCCCCGGTCTAAATTTATTTCAATTATGTAGTAACTGTTTTCGGTCACACTGCATAGTTTCAGATTCAGTGGTAGATAAGATTTTAGTCATGAGTGAATTTTCGGACGATGCGAGGTGTAGCCTGCGGCGTGCGTTAACTTGTAAGGTTGTAAGTACGTGTTGGTTTAATAAAAGCTTATATTTAATAAATCAACGCATACAGCTTATTACAAGTTATTACGTATCATGTATTTGTATGGAGATATGTTTCGGTCAAAATATAAACTTTCGTTGTATGTTTGAAATGTAAACTTCAAGCATAGCTTCAAAATTATTAGCATTTTATTCGCATCTTGTGACTAACAATAGTATTAATGAATAATACCATGAGGAGCTCATTAATGACTCGCTAAAGGGTCGGGTCTCCACCCACAATGCGAGGGATGCAGGCCTTAGTCTGTTGGACTCTGCTTGGAGAACTCTTTTTTTGTGAACTCTCCGGCATGCAGGTTTCCTCACGACGTTTTCCCTTACCGTAGCAGCAAGTGATATTTTATTTAATAAAGCCCACATAAGGATTTGATTCCGGACACCTCGATTAAGTCGAAGTCTAAACCACTGAGCCATCACTGCTGAATAAAACAATATTAATTTAAAAATAGGAAATTAATATTCAACGATTCAGTGATTGATATCAATTACTGTCTTATAACTAAGCTTAGTACTTGAAATATACGGTTTTTTACCTAGGAACCATCGCAATAGATAATGAACGCAATCGCAAGCCGCATCGCGCAGTTACGGTTGTCCATTAGAAAACTGAATGTTATATTAAATTATGCCGCCGCTACTCACTCCCCTTGCCCCGTTCGTATAATTTAATCGTTTATTCACTGGGTTAAAGTGAAACCAACTCAATCTTCGTGAGATTGCACTCTAACCCGCTGGTTCGAATAAAAGGAACTTTGTTTAAAAGTGGAATTGTTTTAGTTGTTTTCTTTTTTTACGATTGCTTCTTGTTTAGGGTATGGGCTAAGTCTGAAGCAGTTCTGACTTAGGGTTCGGCCTATCCCCTCGAAATTTAACCGAGAACCTATCCCGAAACAATAACGAGTTAATTCGGATGAATTAACAAATTTTTACATATTGTAATGCACATCTCATTGTGAGAGGGAGACCTGGCCCTGTAGGTAGTGGGTCATTAATGGGTTACAGACAGACATATTGTAAAATCTTTTTGTTTTATATCCACATAATGTCCTTACATCTGCATCATTTCCTATAATAATTAATTTCTAAGTGTAATCGTGGCGTTCTTGTACGTGTTCTTAAACAACGCATAGGCTTTTAGAGAAAACCTTGAAGTTACTTTAAAGTGTTAACATGCGGACATATGAAGGTTAACTTAAAGGTTTGTACGTAACTTTAATGGGTAAATCAATAGAAAATAATTGTAAACTTGATAACCATTCTCATCTGCCCCCTTGTTTGCCCCGCGAGGATATAGGAGTAGTCCGTAGGATCATACGACGGAACTGATAAAACCGCCTAAAACAATAAAATAAAAACAACAATGGCTATTTATATCGTATCTATTAACATTTAATAATTATACAAACACCAAAATACTAAATTATTCACTCGTACCAATTGTGATTCGGAGTAACATAGCAAATGAAGAAAGTGGTTACAACAATTCGGAACACGCCAGACCTACCTATTGGGTCTACTAATCGTAGCAAAAATATAAATCATTATGTATCCTCTTATCATTGCAAAATTATTTTACTAAATCTTGTTACTACGTATTGACCAAACTATAGCATAGAAAACAATACCGTTTACACATATTAAAGCCATTGCCTACACAAATTGAGTGAATTTGTTAGAATTATGTGTATAATGCGGCGGCGAGTCCATTGTTCCGGTTATCGAGCTCGACCCTTTAACGTTAAATCAAGAGTCGATTGTTCCATTAACAGCTTCGACCCGAGACCTTGTCTCGGAACAAGCTTTAAAAGAAAAATTGGCAAATTCAATGAGAAAAACGTTTGACAAAAAAAAATCTAGCCACGTTGCACATAAAGCAGCTGCACGTTGCATATCAAGCCTGCCTTTCTGAGTAAAGGAGGAGCCAAAGATGATTGTTCTATGGGCACTATCCACTCTATTCTTTCAGCAACTTTTCCAGTGTCATTTTTATAATAATGATTTTAAATTGGTATAAAATGCATACCTACATATAATTTTATTTAAATAATATAAATTCGTTATCAAAACGTCATGGGCTTCATTAAATATCGACCGTTTAACATTACAGTAAGTAGTAAAACCTTGACACAAATTACACATAGCCATTAACGGAGGCTTAAAAAATTAATAAACGGTAAGAGCCCAGCACTTACGAATTCAATCTTTTACTTGAGACTACCAGGAGCGAATCTCAACACCAAGTGGTTAATAAATAATGTGCGGTTTACAAAATTATACCTGTCATGGTAAAGTAAAATATACCTATCCATATTCTTTCATAATAAAAGACACTTCATTCATAATATCTGGCTACGCCATACATATATATGAGTTACATGCGTTATAGCTATCACTAAGATTAATTCAGTAGGTATATCTGTTTAATGCACCAAATTTAGTTTATTGTTCCTTCTAGGGGAAAATTTGACCCTCTAACGTTAAATTAAGAGTTAGATCGTCGATTAAAAAAAATTAAATTTTCTGTTTGCCATAATATTAATTTAAAAAAAATCCCGACACAATAACGACAATTTTCATTGAACATATTAATTTGTAATGTGCACGTGATGCGCTTTCATTTGAGACTAACTCGATTATATTTGCAGAAATTCGGTTATTCTGCCCCACTTTCACCCCCCACAACTTTTAAACGACTCAACCGATTTTCATCAAACATATCTAAGAACACTCGGCCGTAACTCACCTTTCATACAAAAAAGCTAAATTGAAATCCCTTCATCCGTTCACGAGCTACGGTGCCACGAAAGACAGACAGACAGACAGACAAACAGACAGACACGTCAAACTTATAACACCCCTTCTTTTGCGTCGGGGGTTAAAAATGAAGAGTATTGCTCAATACTTGGCGCTATTCCTATAAATTTTTATCCATTAAAATTGATCCATAATAGTTTTAGATTTAAGAATTTTAAGAAAATGCTAAAGTGATGGCCCCGATAAGTAACATTATTTATGAAATAGAACATAAATAACATTTTAAAATATGAAGTAATCTAAAACGTTGCCTGCCTTGCTGTGCGATTGAGACATCGAAATGCAATTTGCATCTTTTCAAATATTCACTTCACATCGGAGCCGGCGCTCGTTCCACTCAATGGATCTTCGTATTGGATCGTAAAAATTTTAATTACTCTTCAAAACAAAACAAAATCCATAAATCGACGATACAGGACGAAACTTTACGGTTGCCGCCATAAAATTTCATAACCGCCTCGAATATAATGCGATTGCGTTCTGAATAATTTATCAATATTATTCATTACTGGCAAACCCTTTGGAATAAGCGAAAACTTCTCCAAAAACTTTTATTGTTTACACCATTCACTTTGGCTGCAAATTGTTTCCTCATCGTACTCTATTGTTCTTCGTTTTGTCTGTGGCTATGGTTATGATTTGACTCAAAGATTTTTGTATGTCAAGATGGAGTGCCAGAATATCGAAAATGGGACACTTATTAGCGTCTTTTAATTTACAGGTTACTTTTATTTTCGTGAGAACTGCTGTCATGATAGCAACATATTTTTCTCAAGGATAATTTTCTTTTTATTGTATCTAGGTCTTAAACGCTTGGGTGTCTGTTTAGTTTTAAAGACCCCTTTACTTTTTCAGTAGAAGGGCTGATTTTTTTCTGCTTCTATTCGCGTTTTGCGAATTGCTTGCGCCATTTTGTTACCATTCCGTAATATGGGCGTTTGCGTCATATGGGCTAATATGAGTAAATTTAATATTGCGTGCAGCGGGGATATGGGCTTCTACGGGAATTTTTTGGAGAAATTTAGTTCAAATTGTTCAAAATGAGACTATTTCGTTTTATGTTTTCTGAATAAGCAGGAATTTAAAAATACTTTTACGGTGTAGGTATATATAATCTGTATACGTATAAAATGAACTTAATTTGTAGGTATATCTGTAACCGTGCAACTTGATTCTTTAAGCTTATTTATATAGAATCCGTGGAAAGATTTCTGCACTCTCACGATATTTTCTTTCCAAACATCAATCTTGGAGCGCTGAAGCAATGGATTTTTAAGTAGTTTCGCTAAGTCCTTAAGTGACGTTCCAACGAAAATGGTTATTTTCTTAACATTAAATGATAAAATATTTATGGGATTTGTCGCTTGTTTAAATGTTTATTTTATTTTTGCAGGCAACGTTGAAGTTTTAAGGCTCCTGTGTCATATACTCCGTTACTGTAAGTGTTGCAACTGTGGTCCTAGTTTCTTTTTTGTTGTGTTCTTTTTTACAAAGAATTCTAATGTTTTAAATCCTAACGTAACCTTTGTAAAATTGACGTCTTAGTGGCACAGCGATCCAACGAGTCGGGATCATGACAGTATTAAATTCCGTATAAGGCAAACATTTGAGCAGTTAGCAGATACTGTACATATTATTCTCTTTATTTGTATGTCATAAGTATAAAGGTGCGATTCCATAGAAATTGTTGACTACTTATCTGTTTCCAACACGTGTTGATAAAAGAAAAGAAATGGAAATTTTTCATCAATGGACTTAGTAAGGTATACTTCATTACGAGCAGTTAGTGTTTAAACTAATGATTTATTGAAATGTTGGTTGAAATGTCGGTTGTGTCAACAGTCGGAAGAGAACTTTTCATCTTCTGATTTGTACTGTCTTTACTTAAACCTTCATTATTCTATTTAGGATATAACTACAGGCAACTCTACAATTAACTTTATTAACAAAACTCGCTTTGCAAACAGTTAAACTCTCTTTAATCCGAACTCCTTTTGGGGTGTCACGATTGGACTTTGTTTGGCCTTTTTGTAGTTATCTTAGGTCTTTGATTATTTTAAAATATTTATTTAACGTCTTATTTTTAGTACAAGGTGTTTTTATTTTTGAGTAATTTCAGTATTTTCATCTTTTTCATCGTCATCATCATCAATCACCCAACAATATCCTTATGGTATTTGATTTTTCCTTTTATGTTTTATTTTTAAAATCACAGAGTTCATTTCCTATGAGAGTAAAATTATTAGTTACTTATAAGTTTGAAGTTGGTGGCTATTTTCGAAAAAAATATTTTTATTTGATAAAGCACTCAATGACTGTAAGATACGTGGTGCGTACTGCTGGGATTTGAACCGACACTTCTCGATCTAGAGACTACATTAAAGTACTATAAAAGAAGGTAATAACGATAAAAGAAAAGAAGAAAAGCAGATAAAGGTGGCAGACCGTGGCGATTTTCTAGACTCCGATAAATTGCTCTCAGTGTCGAACTGACGCCTTTCTTGCTTTTATCTCTTGGGATATTGTTGTGACCATCTATATAAAGTGTAACTTATCCCAATAACAAACTGGAGAAAGAAGTGTGTACCTAGTGTGAAAATTGTAATAAATAATTCTTGCTATAAAATTAAAAATGCTCACAGCATAGGGGTGCGTCCACATTAGCAAGTTAGTTAGCGCGTTAAACAACACGTTAAACAGCTCGTTAAACAACTCGCTAAAATACTTTGTTAGTTTGAACGTTAACCTTGTCGACATTAGTGTTAAACGTGTAGCTTAAAGCTTTAGGCCCCTAATGTGGATGCACCCTAAGAATAATTGACAGAAATAAAACAAGTACCTAAGAATTTTTTTATGTAGGGCAATCCATGAAATAGAGTTATATAAGTATAGGTAAGTAGACGACATACGAAAAATATCGTAATGGATATTTTATGTTCATGTCATTACTGTGTTTTGCAAGTTGCTAGTAAATAACTGATAAGAATTAGATTTACAACACATACAAGTTCGAAGCTAAATTAAATCATTATCAGCCGCAACAGATACGCATCTGAGCGATAATGCCACTGGGTTAGAAGAAGGACTAAATGATAACAGCATTTATATTATCAATTATTATTATCATGTAACGCTGTATTCAACTTGTAATAGTTAGGTTACGAAACAGAAACACGTATTGATGTAAATAGACCCGATGCTTCATTTGTTAATTCTATAGCAGACTTTCAAGATTCAAATCATAATGATGACTAATCACAGTTAAAAATTTAGACACATAAAGAAAATGAAGCATCATAATGATCAAGCGTCATGAGAAATTTTGAGCAAATTTTTAGTATATAAACATTAAAGAACGGTCCTAATTTCCAAATTAACGTCATAGCTACCAATAATGTTAATAGCTTTATAGACAGCTCTACATCATTACAGTTTTATGATATATATACAGCATAATGACACTTTTATCTGCTATCTTCTTACTATTGTAAAAACGAACATTTGTACGGATGGTTAGATGGACGGATGTTTGTAACATATTCACGCGCAAATGGCTGAACGCATTTGGATAAAATTGGTATACAGGTACTTTAAAATCTGAATTAGGACTTTTTATCTCTAACTGGACCAAATTCTAAGGTGTAACCGTGACCAAATTCTAGTATTTATTAACATGCAAATATATGGTTTAAGACTAACTAAAGTTTAATTTTTTTTGCTTCAGTTGTTCTAAAATTACTTTTCCATAATATCTCATCCAGAAACGGGTCAGATATGGTTTAACGATGAATAGGAATCAGATTGATGCCATTACAGGCACTCATCTGGTTGGGTCAAGAGTGGCGATTACGGCTATTACGTTTAATTGAACTGATTGGTGGTACGACTTGATTGCGGTGTAGTTGCGAGTGTAATGGCCCTTTAACATCCGTACGTAAATATCTGGGCTAAATGATTACAGTTACAGTAACCGTCGTGAGTAGTGATCGTATTGTAAACGTTCGGCATACACTTTCATGTACAGCAGTCGAAGAACACACACCAGACCAATAGACGACAAACTAGACCAAACGACGAACCAATCGCGTGAACCAACAGCGCAGTCAACGACAAACCGACCAATGAAGAATGTGCTCACTACTCGTGCCGACTATTAAGTATACAGTTCTGGCTAAGTTTTGCGAGCTTCTCACTCACTCACTGATAATAAAATTTTGAAAACTACTTTAAGTATGAAGATTACATTTTGTAGGGAGGTGGTTTTTAACTAGTACACTACTTGGCCTATGAAGAAGGATATTAAGCGAGCAGCAATTTATGGCTAGGAAACGTCTTGTCAAAAATATTTCTGCGATAGGCCGAATTAAGAATGTTTAAGGGATCTGGTGAGTTTATGTGAAAAACCTGGTTTTTTGTATGGTGTCTTGTAATTTGCCATGAAAGAAGTTTACTCAAATAAGAGAGAAGTCAGCTAAGAGCTGATTTTCCCATAGGTAGGTCCCGTTTAAAAGAATCTTAGGGTAGGTAGAAGCTAATAGAGGCACTCATCTGGTTGGGTCAAGAGTGGCGATTACGGCTGTTACGTTTAATTGAACTGATTGGTGGTACGCCTTGATTGCGGTGTAGTTGCGAGTGTAATGGCCCTTTAACATCCGTACGTAAATATCTGGGCTAAATGATTATAGCTACGGTTCCGGCTAAGGTTTGCGGTTTGCTATCGAACCAGTTGGTTATAAGACGAGTTTGATCTGCTGCTGCTCCTGTCGTATCTACTCTCACAATGAGAAGGGTCTAGACTTTAGTCTCCATGCTGGTGCAGGGCACATTAGGTACGTGTTTTTGGCACTTTTTAAGGTAAGTCTAAGAAATTCGTATTCTTAATTGGATTATATCATGGAATAATCATTGTAATTGATAATAGTTTTATGTTATCGTGCTATTATGCCAATATCCAGGAACAATGTGATTGATATTAAAATGTACTTAACTGAACGAGACAATTAATTAAAAAAGGAAGGATGACGGTTTCACTTGCAGCATCATGTTGAAAGGCTCTCAGGAACTGAATTATGGCTGAAATTTATTGAAATACACGCTTTACCACTTTGTTTTCAGTGAAATTTATTGCAGGTGAAATGCTGGCCATAATTTTCAACTACACTGGTTTAGAAGCTTGGATTTTTACAATTCGAAGGACTTTTAGGAACTTAAAACATTTTCATCCATACCCATTGTTTAGCTTTCGTATCTATTTACGCTACAGTCAACATGTTAAGAAACAAGGCAAGTACTGAAGTCTACAGGACAGGAATGTTAAGCCCTATGAAAAAGATGCCTTTAATATGGTAAAGTAAAAGGTCGCTCCAGGTTCTTGTGCCTAAAATGCAAAGAAGATTCTAATTAAAATTCTTCAACTTACTCTATCTTAAAACATTACATGTGGTTCAATATCGTGTCATCAAACTGAAACCCGAAATTGACCGACAGTTGTGAAGCAACTTGACTTCATACTCGTAATCTTTGCGGCTGTAACGAGTAGGTACTCAATTGGATAGACGGAAGTCTGGTGATGAGTGGACGTTTATGCTTAGTCCGAAACGTCATCATCATCATTCATCATCATTTCAGCCCTTAGTAGTCCACTGCTGGACATGGGCCTCCCCTAATCGACGCCACTCCGCCCGGTCCTGGGCCTTTTGAATCCAACGGTTTCCCGCTGTCCTCCCGCTGTCCTGTCAAAACGTAATAAATGTCGGATATTATATAAAGCACGACTTGAAGTAAAAAAAGCAACTATTTCTAAGGCATCAAGGAACTATTTCTGTGACAGCGCATTGCATTCGATTCGAACCCGTAAATAACTTATTAGTTTATTTTTTCTTTCGAATCGAATACATAAGTTGATATTGCAATTTTTCCGCACATGAAAGGATATTACTTAAAACAGATCAATTCCAAGTTTCCAACTAATCGTAACGAGTTACCAGGTAATATTCTTTCCACGTTTTCACGCATATCGTGTACGCATGACCGCTATTCACCTATTTACTTAAGAATCTCAGGTAGGCGCCTAAACAAATACTCGTATGTTGAAAAAAAATCTACGAACGGTCGCTGACCTAACTCAACGGAAGATACTCGTAGTCAGTTATCACTACAGAATGATAATGAACTCGGACTGACCCGAGATCTATGCACGCTGTGATAAAAATAGAATCGGAAATGATAGTTATGGTATGATAAAAGTAGGGACGGAAGTCGCCGTTGGTAGTGCATACCGTATATGGGATACTATTTGTTTTTGATTAAAATAGTAGATAGGTATACAGGAATTATTACTTTTTTTGAGGAAACACGAGTACCTACTACCATAGTATCATTATAATTTATGAGTATTTTTAACAAGAGAAGGACGTAATACAATGTGTTGCTCACGTGCTGCTATAGTCAAACTGATCTGATAATCGAGACGATAGACGAAATACCTATAATATCGTAACTGGTCATCGAAATCTCAATATTTTTTCTGAAGATATATTTTGATCATAACTTTTTAGGCATGGTCCCGGTTTATGGTCTGATGATAAAGGAAGGTACTCGTAAATAAATTTCTTTAGTTCTTTTCAGTGAATAAACAATCATTATTCTTAAACTACTAATTAATCATAATAATAATTCCCAAAATAGTGAGAAAGGAATTATTTTTGAAAGTAAGCGGTCTAATAGATCGTTTATTAAAATGAAACATTCCACTCGACTACTTAAGGCTCGGGGCCGTCGATCCCTATCTGAATATTTTATCCCGATTGTCCTCCCCTTAAATGGTTTTAAGTAGGTAGATATATAAACCTGGGGTTGCCAGTGGGAAACGCTAAGGAGAATTTATTATTTAGTCACCTTTTCCTTGATGGAGAAACACAATGGCAATTTCATTCGGAAAAATATATTTTTGTTCAAATTGAAATCTCCACAGAAATTAAACTCGAATTACGGACGGCGTCGGTCTGTTTAAATAGACGGAAAAGTATTTGTACATATTTATAATTATATAAATTGTGGTTTTCTGACTCCCCTTAGGTTGACTGGGAAAGAATAATATCTAGCATTTTTTTACCCTAAGGTTGACTGGGAGATAATGCTTTTTGTATTAAGTTCGCCTTTTTGTGACTCTTATTTAGTACCTACCTAAGCAAATAAAGTTTAAATAATAAATAAATAAAAAATTTTTTGCAATAGTACTAAGCCTACAGGGTGGTGCAGGGGCTCTTTACAAGATAATTATGGTTGTTGCTTTATAAAGTTAAATATCACCTGCTGTTACGGTGAAGGAAAACATCGTGAAAAAATATATTGGGACGTCGAAGTCTGGGGTCTCTGCTTCTTGTGCTGTCTACACACAATACTATGCTCTAGCACACTTTTATCTATGTTCTGGGTTCCACTGAAATCCCTTAAGTTACCTTCACATTGGTTCAGCAATTGACACTCACTGAAGTATACGCCAGACTTCTCTCTCTGTTATGAAAAGAGATGCCCAGTAGAAGGATATTATAATGGATGTAGCCATGAAAAAAATAACAGTAGAATGAATAATAAGAACGTTAGATTGTAAACTGGTATATAGTAGTAATGTTATTTGTCATGGAAGTTAAACTGCTTTTGGCTCCAGTTAAATACGTTACCACATGGAAGCTGAATCATAAGGCTGACTCAAAACCTCGCCACGTGGTTAACCCAATACCTAACAAGAGTTACTTGCGTCAATGACAAGTAGTAAAAATGAATTACAAATAAGGATTAAAAATTTAGATACTTACATTTTATTTGTTAGTTGATTCTGCATAAATCGTGCCCAAAATATCAGCGGAAAACAATCGGACTTTATACTAGAAGCTACATAGGTATATTTACCAGCCAAAGCCAAAGCCAAGCTGGGGTAGTGGGGGGCCAAGTAAATAATATGCAACGAAATATTCCCAAAAATTAAAAATCTAATTTATTTTTGTAACATTTTCAGTATTGTTCAGTGTAATTAGCACGATCCTTGCAATCGTAAGAGATAACGCTATCAAACATGGAACGTCATCGCGTAGGTACTTATGTTGTTTTACTTCATTCATCTACCTGATCATGAGAGATGCCTGAGAAATTGGATAGTAACCATGATGTTAACAAAACAAAAGAAGGAAATATTTTTCGACACAAGGCCGTAAGTGCATGAATCGGAACATCAGCTGATTAACAATATGCCCATGTATTGCTGTACATCAACCCGCAGTAGGCCAGCGTGGTGGACTAAGGCCTACATCCCTCTCATTGCGAGAAGGAGACCCGACCCTGTAGTGGGTCATTAATGGGTTACTGACTATTGCTGTACATCCCATATCAGTGAGTGCGAATATTATCAAACGCGTCGAACGGAAACGGGGTCCGATGCGCGCATCTCTGCCGCATCCCGTTTCACTCCGTCCTCCAATCGCCTCCGACCTCCGAAGTACTCCGAACCGAACAAACGGACCTCAACACCGCGATACTTACTTCTCTATGCTCACTCAGCCAGTCGTACCTCGCGCGTCGTTCACAGCGGACGTGCGCTCCGTTCGCGCGTAAACAGCACGCGAGCTTTCGAATTTTACCTGTGGATTGTCAGTGGCTTGTGCTTTGATCATACGTATTTTTGTTCCATTCGGTGTGGAAAGTACTGGTGTTTACCAACCCCACGGATCACCAACTGACTGCACGTTCAAGGTCGGTGTGTTATATGCTTCGCGAATTGTAATGCGATTGGATGCATACGGAATGTCACTTGTCCAGTCTATATGCTGTTGTGCAAAGTTTGCACTGAGGACGGTGTGATTTATAACCAAGTTGGTGTTAAGTTCATTGACTCGTTTGTGACTTGACCGTTCTTTAATTGTTTTTTTTGGTTCGCTCCGGTGCGTGGCGGCGTTGTTGAGCTGTTTTCTGCGGTTTCCATTACCTACCGATAGATATCGATAACGAAATAGATAAAGGCAATCGATTCGACTGTGATATGGCTTCGTACATGGATGCATAACAATTTTAATTTATTACTTGACGAAGTATGAAATTCATTAAAATCGAATCAAGCTTACTTCATATTCAATATTCTACGAAGGTTGTTATGTTACAACGTAACATCGTATTAAGTAATCCTTGATCGCATACGAAATACGTCCCTGAAGGTACATTATGGAGAGTTCAATATCTTATAATGATATCATAATTATGCGTCGTCTCCACGTTCGTTCGTAAACTGTTTAATGCGAAACCGTTCATAATAGGTACTTAATTCAAATGAGGTTCAAGTCAGTCATGGCACGATTTCGTTGAATATGATTTTTTTAAGGCTGGTAGTGTGTCATATTGGAAGATTTTAGGCAAACGAATACCTAAAGACAATAGTTATTGCTGCAAGAACTGGTCCTAGTAGTTTACTAGCCTTACTAGCTTACAGCCGATTAAAACCGAATTTTATGAGGGCTATGGGCATAAAAATAATAAAAGAGAATGAAAGAAGAAAGTGAATTTGGTAATAAATGTTGAATAAAACAGAATATTGAAATACTGATACTGATACTTATTGTTGTTGTTGATGATTTTGATGTCGACAATGATGACGATTTTTTTGATGATGACGATAAAAACGTTTTGATCCGATAAAACCGTAAACATAAAAAGATCCCTTACACTATAGAATCCATAGATGATTTTAAAAGATCGCAATACAATTTTAACGAGCAAGTCTCGTAGTAATTAATAAATTACATCAACTTTTTAATAACGTACCTATTTGTAATTAAATAAATTTCAAGTTATGCGTATTACTCAGTGACCAGTGAGCTCCTAATTGCCCATTATAATATTTTTGATGAGCATTCGCATGTGTAGGTATACATTTTTTTTTATTAAATAGTTTTATTTTTATACGAGTAATGACACTAGTTTAACTTTGATTTTATAATTTACTTAATTTCTGATTTTACAAATATGTACAGTGCAAATACATCACGTAATTGTTAAGTTATCAGTGTATGTGTACACTGTTTAGGTAGAAATTCCTCCAGGATCGTGATATCAGAATTAACCACAGTGAAGCGAAACCAGGTTCAATAGTCTTTTAAAAGAGAAAGAAATATCAGTACCTAGCTAGGTATGCTGATATACAACAAACACACTGTTTTGCGAGCTAGCACACTTTAGTTCGACTCATTCAACCTTTCAAAGTTATTCGATGCCGTGAGAGCGACACCGAGCTATGTGGGATTTCCACACGATATTACATTTTGTAAAGTAAGACATGAGCCTGGAAAAGTCAGAAATAACCTTTTTGTCTAAACATTTTGGTCTTCCTTGGTTAAGACAGGATCCTAGGTTTTCAGATTCTTCAGAGTTCGCATTTTACCACAAAAATGCGTTCTCACTCACTGTCACTCAGGATTCAATTTAAAAGAAAACTATTTTTTATTATATTCTACTTAAATATATTGTTATATAAATACAACGAAAACACGTTTGTTTACTTTCTATCTTCATCATCGATTCAGTCAGTAAAGCAGTTTTTTGCTATTTTGATCAATAACAAATGTCTTTTCTCCAAATGTCCATCATTCGTCACTTGAGTTAGACCAAATTGTATTAAACTATTGTATAACATCAACTCTTATTTGCTTACTTATCTGCTTTTTCGAAAATATCAGACGCCGCAAATTTGAGTTTGAAGAATTAAAGAAGAAGAATGTCAATTTCATTACATTGATATGTACATCCATATTTACACATACATAAATACTTAAAAGCGAATTTAATATATATAAGGCGTATAAAACAACTATAGCCTTCACAGGTGTTTATAAAAATATTGGGGTGCGTCCGTTATGCTAGACAGGATTTTTTCATTGAACTTTAAAGTGCATTAAAATGTACCTACTTCAGACATAGCTCAAATAAAAGTTTACAAAAGATTCTTGACTGGTGATTGTAGAAAGTCACAAGATTCGTAGCTTTTGACTTCCAAATATAATCATCTCTTGTAACTTAACAACGGAATTAGAAAGTGAAGATTTTAAAATGGCATGAGTGTATGAACTATGAAGATTTTTACTTTAATGTTAATAATGAGAATGCGGCTGAGGCTGCTTGTTAATAATGAGAATTGTAGTTTTCTTATAAAGATGGCACCGCAGCCAATTAAATTGAAAAAATGTTCCTCTTAAACTTACTCTCTTGTTTGAGAATTTCGGAAAAACTGTATTACTATACTATACTATACTATACCAATAATAATACAGTTAGTTGACCTACAAAGTGATGATGCTGAGAAAAAATTTCATACAAAATCTCCATTGATTTGGTACTCCTGGTAGTCATGTATTCATAGTTTTGGCTAAAGAAAGAGTACTGAAGTAATAAGAAACAATCATTCATACTAAATATTAAATGGATACTGCCTAGTCCGTGAATATAAACATTCACTTACAACTTCAGCCTGAGGTCGAAAGACGAAACTATGTTGCTACTTCTGATGAATAATAAATGTCTGCATCGTTTGTGACTATGCCAGCTTTATCGGCTATACTGTACCGACCAAGCCGACAACGCACTCTGTAAAATAAACTATTTGACATGGCTTACAGCTTTCTCAGTTTTGTGCGTTTTGCAAAATTAAACGCCTCTTGATGTAGCGGTGAAGGAAAATATGGTGAGGAAACATACAGAAATTAGTTGTAGATACAGACACATACCTACATAATGTTCATAAGGCAATTGAAGTTCATCAACCTGCATTAGGCTAGCGTGATTGACTTGTCAGTAACCCATTGATGACCCACTACAGGGTCGGGTCTCCTTCTCGTAATGAGAGGGGTGTAGGCCTTTTCACAGTCATTGGTGCGTGCCACTGGGATTCGAACCCGGACCCCTCGATTCGAGGTCGAATTCTAAGCCACTGGGCTATCACCGCGCACACCGCGTGATTGACTTAGTGTTCTCAATGGGTTGCAAAATGAACTTCAGTGAGTGGGAATAGCTGAGTAACGATAGATCGCAGATTTGTTGAAAACTGATCTGTTGTAGGTATGCACAGCAGAAGAGAAACTTAACAAATAACTGTTTTTCTATAAAGAAAGGTGAGGTTAGAGGGGCAAGCTCTATGTACAATGTAGTTCATCCCATCTCAAGCAGAATTAGAATATGAAGCGAGCTTGTAAGGATCTACCTCAGCTGATTGGTGGTTGCTGATTGTTTATCGTACTTCATATCGTGCTTCATAACATTTGTACGTGTTATTTCCAACATTTGGTGTAACTCTTTCTTATCAGAAGAGCCTGATAAAGAGCGTTATTAGTTTACGGTAATCTAAGACTCTTAGCCGCTCTGTTATCACGGATAATTAAAATTTATCAATCAAAATAATTCTTGGAATCCCTTAGGGACTAATCACAATAGATATATTGTTATTGGATAAAAATAAGATATTATTATACTCGTAGTAGCTTCTGCACGCGACTTCGTTTGCATGAAATTGACAATTTGTTCCAGAGTTGAAAGTTCAGACAATGGTTTAGAATTGTGTCGAATAATTGCATTGTCTCTATCCGTTGTTAATAATAAGCTATCTCTTTGATTTAAGTTAATAGGATCATCCCATAATCCGAAATTGTCTATTGTTGTGCCAGCTTCGAAAACCCGCGTAAAATATCATGCTATCGAACAATATCTTGTGTGATTCACATCGAAAGGTTGAAAATCGGCTGGATTGTTTGTAGCAGTGAAATTTAAGGCCTTTAATGATTAAGACTCACGGTAGGATGCGTCGGCGCATAATAGGCTCTATAGAGGTCACCGGCGTGTCAAGGAATTCCAACCATAATGGCATGGTGGTGGGCACAATGATTATAAGAATAAACGGATACTCGATTGTCATGGAAGAAACCACTTAAAGTGAGAAATTGTATGGTGTTACAGTGTGTGCTACTTTTGTTAACATACCTTTTTCAATACTTACTAAATTTTATAATGTTTTAGGGGCTAGAATTTAAATTTAATTTAAATTGCTCGTCCGAGATGGGATTCTGCTTAAGCTCGCTGATAAGACAAGCTTTGAAAATACCATCTTATTTTTTTAAGCATATGATAGACGACATACGGACAAAATTTTGGTCTTATTCGCAGGTGGACATTGGAAGTCAGTCACCTTTTAGCAGCCGAAGACTGCTTGAAATTAAGTTGCCATTGTGGAGTCTACTCCATTATGGCTTACACAGACCTATTCTGTATGTATGACGCAGATTAAAATAAGATTGTATTCTTATATCATTGTTCCTATGAATAAAAAAGACAAATCTTAAAAGAAATAATAGGTATCACCTGAGCACTCCAAATGGCGCCACAGATAAACGAGCTAGAAGCTTAGATGAAGCCAATATATCTTACACCGACTTAGAGTAGAAAATAGAGGAATAGCTCTTGCTTTATTTTAAGAGGAATGCTCGAAGCAAAGTAAAAGAGATAAAGGTTTAACACATGAAATGGAAGGAGAAATAGATTTATCTATCAACGTTGTAAATAAAACTAAAATCGCTAAATATAATACTGTCTCATTGTTATAAAATTGTGTGAGGAAATATGTCTATAGTTATTATTTGATTAGTTTCTTTGAACGCACCTATCTCTTAAAGATTCAATAAAATTAAAAATATACATTGAAAATGATGATATTCAATACCTTTCTAGAAGCGAAAATTTGCTGAACCTGAACCATTTGTCTAGATATAAAATACCGAATTTAAAACTTATTTATACCATACGGATTAATAACTTATTTATCTCATAAATGTGGCGACAGGGCTTCTTACTTTATCTTCATAACACTTTTTGTTTTAATAATCCACCGTAAACTTCGAACAGAAGTTGTTCCATTAAACGAAAGAATAACCGAGACTGCCAGTCATGGTTGTAAGCTAACAGAAAGTTATGTTTGAAAAAGTTGTAAAGAGGGGATTTTTTTGCCCAAAATACAAGTTCACTAGACAGAGTTTTCTCATAGCGTAAAACTAAGGCTTTAATAGATTCCCAACAGACTATGTGAAAGCCATAGTTCTGAAAATAGAACAGTCAGGCTTCGATCTCTGGACCAATGTATTTACTTGCAACTTTAGATGGTAGGCATTTCAATCCTGTTTAAAGTATACTGAATTTGTATTATTTGGTTTGGTTGTCTGTAGGCTGCAGGACCCTTGAACAATAATTGTTTTATTACAAAGTATTTTTAGTATCTTAAAGATGTAAAGATGAAGATTGGGATATAAATAGATATCTATTTTATGGTGAAACTATTCCCTAAAGTCAAAGACCTAGAAGAATTGGAGGCTATTAGGAAGGTACCAGTACGTCCGCTGACAAGCCAATTCGTGTCAATGAGTTTCCGACGCGGAACGGATGCCTTGGAGATTTTGAAGGTCCTACAATTGAAAGAACGGAATAATGAAATATTGATATTATCCTCGCATTTTTGTTTTGACTCGAGTTTATTATTGAGGATTTAATCACGCTCATAGGCATTTTGTGAATGTTGACGCATGTGTAAAAGACTAAAAGTGCATGCGATAATTTTAATTTAAAAAATAATAAATCGCCTAAATATCATCCTATACAACTTCGAACCCCCAGATTAACGTCGACTCAACACCGTTTAATGGCTGTAAATGCCCTCTGATAATGAAATAAGGACCATATGAAAATTTTAAACCGGTCGTTAACACCGTTATAAAACGTACGCTCGGCTCACCCAAAACTCACAAAGGGACCTAATCCCACTATTTATATGATTAAACTTTAATAAAATGTTAATGTCTCGGGTAGAGTGTAAAGTTTTGCTAAACTTTAAGGACGGCTTAAGTTTGTACTCGCATAAAACAATAGTCAGTCGTCTAACTAGCACAATATACGCGGCTTAATATCCAGCCGCTTTGTTTAAGAGGCAATCAAAATTATGCATACCGGCTTCCATATTTCTGAAATGTCAACGCGGCACCGGTTGGGGTTTTGTTAGCCCATTCAATATCACAAATGTAGTAAAGGCTTGGAAATTCAACGGCGGCGTCGTTTTAAACAATCGTCATAAAGCCTCAAAGACCGTCGAGGTGTTTAATTATAAAGCGCAATGCTTCTTAGTTCCCGTACGCACGTATTCACATCAACATCGAGCGAGTGCTATTTGTGAACTCAGACCGCATATGGGCTAATTTTGCAGAGTGCTTCCACAGTTTTGTACACAGTACGTTGAAATTGTTGTCGCGTTCCGGGAAATTGAAGCAATTTGATTGGACCACACATTGCGTTAATCTGCATTACGACTGGATGCGCGAATGCTTAATTCCCCGTGATTGGTTGGCCTTGTTGTTGTCGCACAAATTGAGCTTTGCTTTTCTTGTGACCGATTCGTCGCTGTGAATTATAATGTGCTCCATTTCGAAAGTCGAAATGACGCTAATTAGACATGTGATGTAACATTGTCTTTTGTCGCAGTTTCAGTGGAGTATTATTATATAAATCATTTCCGCTGTACACGGAATAGATGTCGTGGGAACTTCTGGGAAATGGGCCTATTAAGGTTTTTCGTAATTCCGTTCATCCCGTTTCGCTTAATTATTTACACAAGCGAGCTCGATTTGTTGCTTGATATTTTTTTAATTACCTACTTTTTGTTTTTATTTATCTTTTATTAATGTTACTTGATGTTTATTTGGGGTACATTTGATGGACGACTTTTGTTTGACTAACCGTTCCCGTTTTGTAAAATTTTCGGGTGACATTCGTACCAATTATTTTCGCGTCGCACAAAATAGCTCTGTCGAAAGAGAATCCTGACATGTTGCGGAATTGTGTTCGGTCCATTACTAAAAACACGGGGGCATGGAGTGTATCCACACGGACGGGAGTCGATTTGCGTTTTGTGGTCAGCAGCACTCCCGTGAATGTGTTTTGTTCTCGCGAATTCCTAGTTCCGCTGGGTCTATAGTATGTTGCGGTTGGAAGTTTTACTTTATTCACTCATTTATTTTTATCATTCGCAACTCATTTGAATCCGTTTTATCGCGGTTCGCCACGTAATGTCTTGCGTGTTATTGTTGATTGCATTGATCCCTATAATTGTGGCACTTTTAAATTCACGGTCTACTACACGTCTCCCTTTATCGTTTTCCCATAGTTGTAAGCATTGACCATTTACACACGATTAACTGCGTGCTGTTGTTTTATACGTAATTATGTACCTATTTATCATTTCACGTTCTTTCTAGATATAATCATGTAACGTTACGAAACAAACTCTTCAATTTTTATTTAAATAATGAAAACTACCTATTTTGAGGTACGTACTACATACTCTCACTTTAACTCATCAGCATATGCTAAATTTGTGGTTACATGATGCATTATTGCATTAGGTAGTAAAACCACATCAGTTCAACGCTTCCGTATGGGTCGTGTAAATGAGCCGACAAGTTTAGTATTGGATGCTGGAGTATTTTCACGTCGGTTAGTTGTTACTTAAATATCTGTTTTTGTTTATTGACTTGAGCTAAATGGACCTCATTTAGCTAAAATTTGCTAAACTGTAATTGGGTACGTAACGGAATATTATACGTAGGTACACGTCATGTTTGTCTATGTTTGCATGTCAAAGTACACAAAGTTATGTTAGCGTCGCATGCTTTTTGATGAATTTCATGTATTTTTAATACATTTCTTTAAATATTAGAATATTTGAATTCTTCTCCATATAACCTTTATTTCAAACCAAAATTCAAACCACTGCGTGCGCGAAGTAAGTTGTAAATTGTACCCAAAATTTTCTCTTCATGCATATAATATACATAATTATTATAAGATAATGTACCTACTAAAAATCGTTGCTTCTGACCCTTAGCAATGTTTGAAATCGCTTATACTCGGCTATACATATGGAAGGAACTAGACTCGGCAGCTACTAAACTTGTTATGGAAGACCAAAGTGAAAAAAGTGCGTATTCGAGTCGAGCAAGTTTTGCTTACTAGTTCATTGCGCTTTGGATACACGCTTTATGCACATTATATTTGCAAATTCTGTACTACCATCAACTATTTTAGCTTCTATTTCTATAGTGATAATGTTCAGTCTTTTGCCAATAAAAAACTCGGTTTGGATTTTGGTGTCATGTCTAGTAATGTGTTGTTATCGTGGATACAATTTACGTCACCTAATATAATACGTGAAATATATTTTACTGATTATGTATATCTTAATCCCTTACTAGCTATGATTATGTATGTATTATTCCGATAGCGTTTCCTGCTTTTATTTAAAGTGCTACAAAGGAATTGCCTTATATGTATGTAGTTCTATTAAATACAGCGATTGTGGTTTAGTGTATAAGGATTACAACATTACCTATCCTCATAGACCCTTTTAAATTTGTGGAAACATGATGACTTTTGTGTCCAATCATTACCAAGTTACGTAGTTTTCTTTATATTTTAGTTTCTCTGTATACCTACATCATCCTATTGTATTTTTATCAACAAAAACGCGTGTTTTCACGCTCATTCGTTCGACATAATTTTACACACTAACGATTAGAATTTCTGGTTTAGGAAAAATAAATTATGTATTGGTGTATTTCTATTGATTGCGTTTTTACTATGTATTTATTTTATCGGTAAAATTTTGCTTTATCATAATTATTTATGGCTATACCATTGTTAGTTTACCTTCACTTCATTTAGTTAAAGTTACACATTTAATGAATATTCTGCTACCGTTATTATTATATTTTAAGTTTCATAATATAGAAACTTTATAGAGGAAGATTTTTATACTGTGTGAAAGTTATACCAATTAAAACGTTAATTTATCCTAAAGTTGGCCGAATTCATGTTAATTAAATGGCTGTCGAAAGTGATGATATTAGAACCGAATTGACTACTTTCGACAAAATATGATTGTTTGTTTCTCGTATGAAATTGTTGAAAGTTGAAACAAGCTGGATGATAATATTGATGTATCCTTAAATCTTTGTAGTTTATCTGCAACTGTTTTATTGGAATACGTTGTAAAGGGAATGTAGAAATAGAGGAATGTAAAGTCCGACCAAAACCGCGAAATTTCAACGAAATCGACCCACTACTTTGAAAGAAATCGCTTTTTTTGTACTAGGGTCCACACAAATAATCAAAATCTTAATTTATCAAAAAAAATAGAATTTTGTTTTTTTATTTTTTTTTCTATTTTTTCGTCGATAATTTTTGGTCAAGTTTCACCCTCTTTCGGGGTTGCACTTTATCCTGGGACACACTGTATAATATGGATTTTTTAAACACATCGAACTGAAAACGAAAGTTATTATCTAACACCCAGCCGCCTCATTGTCCCTCGCTTTCATTCGAACACAATACGGTTTGAGCATTGCATTTTCCACATGAACATGATTCGTGGAAACACAGCAATTACATCTATACCACACTCTGTGTAGCAGTATCGCACCGACAGTAAAGCGTTTGACACACTATACTCTAGAGCTTCGATTCCCGCGAACACCGTGTTCAACTTGCTGCTACCCTTTTATGGTCCACTGTTGACGGGTCTCGCCCCACAACAGGAGAGGGCCTGGAGCATAATCTACCACGCTGCTCCAATGCGGATTGGCAAAGAAACGGGCTAGTGGCCAACCCGTGTCGAATGTAAAAAGCCGTCAGCGTTACAGTGCCCTCCGAAGCACAGAAGCGCCCATTTAATTCGCCACTAGCGGTCACCCATCCAGGTACTGACAGCGCCCGACGTTACTTAACTTTTTCGATCGCTTGCGATCTAGTCCAGCAGCGGGGCTATAAGCGCTTCATTGGTAGGACTAAGAATTTTTAAGTCCGAAGTTCGTACCATTATGGGATTGGATACCGCATCGCCTACTCTTTTATCTATGCGCAGTCGACAAAGGACTTCCGATGTTGATTAGTTTTGTATACCAATGTGGTCTGTTCTTTGATCATGTTATTTTTAATGGCTTTGTTACTACTATTTTCATTTTAAATCAAACGTTTTCGATTGAAAAGACAAAATATAATGCTTTTGAAAGACAAATGTATTTGATGTGTCGACTTGAATTTATAGACACATACAATAAAAGTCGTCACTACGCCCGAAATTTATTACCGACCTTCAGATATGGATTGAGATTAAAATTGTTTGGTTGCAAAGATAAGTAGGTACTCTAAAATAATTTAGATAATTTCTTGAAGTAACAATTGTTGCCTGGCGACCTAACTTCATGTAAGCCATTATTTGAAGATCTGTTATTAATTTTCGGCCTAACTGATTTTTCAGTCAATCTTGGCTCATTGGCGATTTATGTTGCGCGTTTCTGCACAAATTTAAATGGGTTGAAATGATACTTTGGTTGGCACTTATGTCCAGTGATGGCATTACAATGTTAACATTAGTTGGAACTATATTATAACCATGTTTCGTAATAATGTACTTAAATGTTACACACCATAATGACATGAGTAGTACAACGTTATATTGTAGTGTTCGCTCCGACAATATAAACATGTTTGATGTATGGTCGCAATCGACTACATACGATATCTTACATTACATGCATCATGTCGTATGCACTATGTATATCGTTAACATTACATTAACATAGTATGCACATATGTGCGTTTTAGTATGTGTGGATGTTAGATAACAGTGCGTTGTTTTACGCTGGGGATTCCGCATGTACACACAATTAGATGTTTTTTAGGCTTACGCTAACGCAATGTTAGCTATTTGTTTGGTTTTAGTCTCCTAGTATTAGTTATTACGTTGTTTAACAGACGTTTATGATTTCAGATAGGCCTATGCTTAAGATTTGTAAATGGTAATTTACAAAATTTAAGTTTCGGAATTTTTGCCTTAATCACATTGTTTTATGTTTTTGGAAATGCAGAGGTTTCCACCAGAAATTTACTGGAAATTAACAATCATGTTACGTGTTTTTGCAGCTACTCACTTGCTATATTGACACACTGTAGTCAGTAATTTAATTTACTTATAAAAACGTAAATAGAGACCGAAATCACTCGTTTCTAATGAATGACGGAGCAAGATATTTATTCCTGACAAATCTCTATAACTGGCGCCGAGATAGTCCCTAACTGCCGACTCCACAAAAGGGCTGAATATCGTAAATCTGTCACGGTGACAGCCCTCTCACAAGTTGTAAGTTTTAACGCGTAATAGCTTTTGGCGCGGTATTAAAGTTGTATTGCCTGTCGAACTTGAGGGAACTTGAGGTGTCGTGTTTTGTATGCGAATGCGTGTCCTTACTATGAATTGTAGCTACTCTATAATCTTCACAGTCGTAGTTGTTGTGAATCCATGTTGATTTGTTGGCTTCCAATTTCATTTTGTTTTTAAGATTGTATCGAAGGTAATTTTAAATAAATCGGGTACTGTCGGTGGACGAAATGTTGAATGCAAAACTATACATTGAATGCAAAACTATACATTGGAAGACAAAATGGTGATGTAAACCATTGGATCCGATTTTGAACTTTTTGTCGGTAAGACTGAGTGTACATCAGCTATAAGTTTTTAAATTAAAAATTTACGATTAGAATTAATAATTTTAGCTAATCAACTAACCAAGATCAAGTTTTAGAAGCGTAAATACGTATGTTATTTCCTCAACATATTTGTTCAGAATTTTTTGCATGTTGTTCGCTTTACGGATCGTGGCCATTTAAAAACACTTTTCGCTATAAATAGCTTTACATTCATTTCTGCAGTGCTCCGAACTGGTTCGAAAAATAATAAAAATACGTATATATAACATTGTTGTTCCCGCCGACTCAAAACGTGAACTGGCGCCGCGTCCATAAGTGATAGGGAAGCTCGATCCAGTTGATTTGTATCGATGTTTTGGATCGCAATAGATTGCGACATAGTGTATCGATCCAAGTATCGATCCGCTTCGTTTGATACGATCTAGTGGATCTCCAATCCAATCGATCCAATATCGAATCAATTTATAAAAAAAATATTTTTGGCGTAGGTAGCTATCGTTCAAAATATCACTTTGTTTACAAATTGAAGTCTAAAAACACGGTTTGACAAGAAGAGACAATGTATCTTATTAATTTAATACTAATCTGTCATGAACAAGCACAAGTGAAAAGTTGGATATTGTACCTACCTACTAACATACCTACAGTCAATAAAACGATTACGATAATAATATTTTGCTTTTTGATACTAATTACTAAAGGTTAATGCTTGAAGGTTGTATCGATCCCTGGTGGATCGATACAAATGCATAATCGTATGTTGTTGTATCGATACAAAAACCGAATGGATCGAATGCCATTGTTGTCATTGTCAGGCCTGGCCCACTGTGGCCTGGCCCCGTGTAGGTATCACAAAAGCTTAATCGAGCTCAGTAAATGTAAATTAGTCTTTATTCCCTTATATGAAAATTCTTCGTTTTTTTGTGATATTATCGCGATACCGAGAAACTAACTGACAGCGCAATATACAGAAAGGGCACCGATCACTAATAGAACCAGTACCCTGTCCCGACTTGTACTTAACATTCCCCTATAGATAGGAATAGTATTCAGGGTTCCGTACGAAAATTCGAAAACCTCAACTATAAACTTATTCCGATTACTTTTACGCTCATTTTTAGATGGTCTAAAGACGATTTATTAACGTCAAAATTTATTATTGGCTGGCAATTCTTTCATCAACCCGTGTCGCCGTGTTTTCAAACCGATACTTATAGGTACAAAGGCTTTTTCAAATCAGTCGGATTTTGGCAGTTCCGGAGATTAGTCAATAAATAAACAAACTTATGTTTCGTTTCTAGGTTTCGTATAGCTAAAGATATTATTTGCTTTGCATTCAGGCAGAGTGGTTTAATATCCTCCAATCCCGGGAAATTCATCCCTCAAAATCAAGAGTAGGGCATGAATGGGTTGCAATTAAAATTAATGCGAATCATAATGTGCAAATAAACGAATTTAAAACACATTTAATTATACTGAAAAGGGCTCCAAGTGAAATAAGCGCTTGATATTTAAAAAAACCTATGTAGGTCAAGGGCAATATGAAAAGGTTTCGTTTGCTTTCCATCAAAAGGTTTAAAAATCTATTTACGCTATGCAGTTTTGAGTTCTGTTTTTAAAGATCACAAGGGATTTAAATGTAGGATGTAAATGTTTTATTATTAATTTTATACGATATATTTGTAGGTTGTCGAAAGAGGTATTGCTGTTCTATTAAAATATCCTATATAACCAAGATTTGGATGCTAACAACGCATCCTTACAACGAGAGTAACTTCGAATTTGAGTTCGGACTATAAGTTCTTTTGCTGTTTTCGTTTTTCGCGTGTGCACTGTGCAATCTTTAGTACTAAATGTCAAGACCGTATATATAACCTTCAAAATGTAATCAAAAGTAATCTTAGTTTAAGAAGTAGCGAAGTATCGTCTTACTACATGGTTAGCCCAAAGTTCGGTTCAGTTTAAGTTTGGGTGTGGTTATCTTTATTTTCTGCTGTAGTTGAGCGATTGAACATCAGGTCTCCTGCATTATCATAAGCTAACTATTCCTATGTTATTAAACAATTATATTCTGTTTCTTCCGAACCCATAGTTATTGAACGCCGCTCTAGCCTGACCGACTTTTTTGTTCCCACACCACCGAAGGATGTACAGCCATTCATTACAAGCGCAAAGATTATAATCGAAGCATTGACCGGCGCAAGAAATGAGCGCTCCATGTCAGTCGCGATACTCGGGAAACAGGTCCGCTTGTTTGGAACAGGTTCCAATGTACCACGGGCTCGCTCGGTACCGAACGCTTGAGAGTAATGCGCGGTTTTGCATTACATTGCGTATTTGATACGCACTCGCGTCAGCGCTTCACGAATTGATTTCGTATTGGTAATGGTGGAACGTTTTGTTTTTGGCGACGGCTTTTATGCGTCCAATGCAGTGTAGCCTTGGTCAGTGCAAGGTTAGCTCTTACTTATGCGTTTTTCTATTAACGCACTAAGGGAGGTTAAGAGAGTTAAGTTAAGAGACATTAAGAATCTTTATCTAAAGCGTTGTAGACTGAGTAATGAGAGAAAACCATCAAACTAATTTTCAAATAACAAAATTAATGTATGTTATCCTTTCAGCTTTCAAAAGCAAAGTAAACACGTTTATGAAAAGTAAAGTAGGTACTCGTAAAGGTTCTAGGTGTAATTCAGTATTTCTCATTTACGATATGTAACATAAGCCTTACAGACTACATGCAGTGAATAGGACAAATGCTATACACGCATTATATTTTATGCCTAGAGGATAATGTAGAGTGGTAGAGAGCGTACAAGCTATCGCTTACGGCCTTAAAGTGGACTTCAGACTATCACGACATAAGATCGTGTCGAGCGACAACCTCTAAATAATATTATAATGCAAATGACTTATTGAATTATTATTACTTATCAATGCGACCGATAAACGAATTAAAGCTTCCAATCTGCAACGCTTCTAATCTTAATTACAGCAAAAATCAAAAACAAAAGTATTTCATGAAAGATAAGCGTGACTTTGAAAAAACATAATGTGGATTTGAATTGATCAAATCATAATAATTATAATGCAGCTATACCTACTATATTTTAAATTCCCATAGTCATAACATCGTGAATCTTAACATCTGACTATAATATTTATACGAATCAAATTTAATCTCAATACTGTAGGTGTTGGACAGTAATCTACTTTTACTTATACGTGTCTTGTGTTATCCCTTTTTATAATTTCCAAGTCGTTCGACGATAACATCGGTCGCTCGCACTGTGTTGTAATATAATATCATTGCGTAAATTTGTCGCATGCCAATGTATATTGTCAGTTAGGGCAGCTCCATTCATAGATGTGTTTGAACTTAGTCGCGTTGGGCGGTCGGTCGGTCGCATTGCGACAAGGTCTTACGGTCGCGTATTTAGAAGTCAGGCTTACGCTCACGTGGTGTCAGCCACGAGACCATGTTGGATTGCGGTGTCACCGGAGGCCATTCGTCGGTCAAGTGTACCTGTTTCGACCATGTTAGGCTTTGTTTCACTACCGGCTTCTACGCAGATAGTTCGTAGCGACCAATTGAAGAAGGAACGCTTTAAAGTGTCGTAGCGCCGGTTTAATGAAAAAATTGCGACTTGTGTATGAGAATTTGTCAGTTATAAGAACGGTGGTAGAACTTATTTGATAATAAATTTTAATCTGGTATTTCACCCAGATAAACACGAAATTATTTTTTGTGAGTTCACATAAAAAATGTTCTCAAAGGCATGTGAAGTCCACCAACCCGCAGTAGGCCAGCGTGGTGGACTAAGGCTTACATCCCTCTCATTGCGAGAGGAGACCCGACCCTGTAGTGGGTCATTAATGGGTTACTGACAAACACGAATATTTGCAAGCTTATTTTATTTTAATTTTAAGGTCTGTTGAGAGGTGTTATTGCTAATGTGATGATGTTAGCTCGATGGGTAAAAAAGATACTAAGTATGACAAGAATAGGTTATAGGTTGTGAATGTACAATATTTTCTTCAATAACTTTGTAGTTACCTGCTGTAGCGTTTATAAAAACCTTGGTGCTAGGTACGGTTAGTGTTATAGGTGGCGCGGCAAAATGATTTCGATGTAAGTAGGTATGTATAAAATTACAGCCAATTGTGACAAAGGTCTCAACTTTATAGTAAATTGTTTAAAGGTACCTATAATATTTTCTCTTTAAAATTATCTCACCGCTTCTTAACACTCGTTTCTGTTCGTGCCCATACCTAACACTGTAGTAGACCTATTTCGCCCGTATAAGGCTCTGCGCTTTTGCCGAAGGCATGAGATCCGATCTATCGGTCAGCTATCTTAGTCTGTCGTGGGAGAGTTCAAAGTTCTCGCTGCCTTTGTAGATATCGTAGTTAGTCGCTTTTTATAACGCCGTACTGAATAATGTGCTGTACTTGTAGCCGATGGAAGTGGATAGCTTTCTTGTCTGTACTACTTTTTTGTAATTTATCAATTGCAAACAACGTTGAAACTTAAAATCGGCCCGTCTGCCTGTTTACTTGGTCTTTCAATAATATATAAAAACTAGGGAGTTGTTTTGAGTGAGTCAGGCCGTGGACATGACTCAACTACGGTCCGTAATTAAAGGTATATTTTGATGCTTTAAAGAGTAAAGTAGAGTGAAGGAGACCTGCCCGTGCAGTGGGTCAATAATGGGTTGCAAAAAACAAATTATAATAATAATGTCCCTAAGACCACACAAAAAATGCTGTCCTGTATTTTTTTAGTTGCAGATAATATGTATGTTTTTTTGTGAACTCTCAGGCATGCATGATGCAGATTTCCTCATGATATTTTAGGTAATATTTAATTTTATAAAGCACACATTACTTTTCTAACAGTCATTGCTGCGTGCCACTGAGATTCGAACCCAGACCCCACGATTCGAGGTCGAATTCTAATAAAAGTCGCTGGGCTATCACCTCTTCTCAAAAAATGTTCACAAAGGTATGTGAAGTTCACAACCCGTAGTAGGCCAGCGTGGTGGTCTAAGGCCTACATCCCTCTCATTGTGAGAGGAGACCCGACCCTCTAGTGGGTCATTAATGGGTTACTGACAATGTGTCATGTATGCGCCCAGCTTGAAGTATTCATACATCGTTAGCAGCGCACTGCGAATTCCATCGCGCCAATATGTTTACGTATCGACGTACAATGGAACAAAAGTCCGTCAAAATTTTATTTGGACCTTTTAGTGAGTCCACTTAAGAAGGGCCAACGGCTATGGATAATAAGATTAATGTTCTCCGTCGCTTTGGTGCCACAAATGGAGAACTGTTTACCGCTCGGAAATAATATTTGCACAGTAAATCCATTAAATGTTGTGTTCGTTACCGACGTGTTTTATACCGAGATTAGCCACATGTTTACGCTGAATGTTTATGGACTTATGGACGGTTTCATTAATCAATCGTCAGATGTGAAGAACCCTAATAAAGTTCGGTTGCTAGGCAACATTTCTTATCTCACTACTATTACGAGTTGAATAAACGCGAAAGTTTGTGAGAATGGATGGACGTTTGTTACTTTTTCACGCAAAAACGGCTTAACACATTTGGATGAAATTTAGTACAAAGGTAGATTAAAATCTGGATTAACATAAGGGATACTTTTTATCCCTCTCTGGGGCAAATTCTAAGGTCAACGTGGACGGAGTCGCGGGCTGAAGCTAAATTCAAATATTTTAAGAGAAGACCCCACTAATCCGACTCTGCAGTCGCCGTGGGTCACTAATGGGTAACAGACTGATAATGACCACTTAAAATCAGGCAGCCGACAGGAAATGTGAGGACCCCTAAAGAGAATACCTACTAATGAGTGTAAACACCGAATACATGGTCGTTCTGAGGATATTATGACGTTCGTGATGTTTTTAAAATCGCGTGTATTCTTTATAAAGATTACACCTTTATAGGCACTTTATTTAAATAACGCATTAAAAATAAATACAAGGAATAAAAGATAAAGACCTATTTTTTAATTCAACATTTACAAGCGCAACACGATCCGTTCATCCGATGATGTCATTTGTTACAACCCAGTTGATACCCATTAAAATAATGATGATACTGATGGAATTTACCCGATTTTAACCCGTTTTGTTGAATTTTTGTGTTGGTTCGAGGCCGAGAGAGGGCTATGCCGGACTCCTACCGGCGGCTTCCTTCCTTCCTTCCTTTCAGCCCTTAGTAGTCCACTGCTGGACATGGGCCTCCCCTAATCGACGCCACTCCGCCCGGTCCTGGGCCCTCTGAATCCAAGGGTTTCCCGCTGTCTTCTTCAGGTCATCAGTCCACCTGGTCGGAGGGCGGCCTGTACTCCTTTTGCCTAAACGTGGTCGCCATTTGAGGACCTTTTTTCCCCATCAGTTGTCAGTCCTGCGAACGATGTGGCCAGCCCATTGCCACTTTAATTTGCAAATTTTGAGAGCTATGTCGGTCACTTTCGTTATTCTATCTCGTAGAGAAATACCAAGCTCTCTCCATTGCCCTCTGGGCGACTCTGAGCTTGTGGATTAGGCTCACAGTAAAGGACCACGTCTCTCTACCGGCGGCTAAAGCGGCTACATCTGTCAAAGGCTCATATAACACCATCAAAGTGACTAACAGACACTCGTTGCCACAACCATTACACCTCATATTATGCCTTTTATTTCAATATTCATTAGGCAACGAATTCGCGTACATTTAAATAGTTATCTATCTAAAATACCTAGTATGTAAATTAATAATGTCCGTCGAATTTGAAGCTATTCCGTTTTTAGTTTGGGTTCAGACCACAAACTGATTAACAGAGTCCATTTCAACTAATCGTTTATTTATATTTCCATTCGTAGTCCGAACGAATTTTGATCGGAAACACAATTAGGTTATGGTTTCACAATAAGAATCGATATTATCGTGTAAAAGCAACATTTTAATAAAAGCACTTTATTTTTTAAATGTGTAATCGGCCCAGCGGTTTAGGACCAAAATTGTTAATGTTAAAAGAAATACTTTTACTTCTTAATTTAAATATGAATGAGGATAATTTATGTAACATTTTTATTACGTATGTAGAGTTTCTTGCTATTTCTAATTCTTTATGACTGTCTTATCTTCAGAACTGTTAACTCAACATATTTAATGTTGGGGAACTCCTTTATTACCGGATGCTCTTAAAGTGAAAACAAATTGGTTTATAAAATAAGGAGGAACTAATTAGAATCAATTTGAACAGAAATTCATTAATAGTAAATTCTCTACTGTTTTGGTAAACAGACCTCCTTTAAAAATAAGTTTGTTATGTTTGGAAAATTCCACAGCATAAGATTTAATGAGTTTGTATTGTGAGATCATAATATGTATTTATTTGTAAATTTACTAACAAATCTTAATAAAAGCAAGAATCGTCGCCAAGCGTCGTATATCAATTTATAATAAAGAATATTTTTGATAAGTTTTTATTTTATTGTTATTTTTCGTTACCGTACTTCGAAATAGGTTGTAAAGTTATGCTTTGACCATTTTATTGTTTTACTAAGTCCTACATATTTTTTACGAAAAAGTGGGAGATCTCAAAATAAACCATTTTGTTCTTATTTTAAAGTCAGATCAAGGTACGATCCAAGTTTCTTTTTATGAAAAAATTGTTGAAAATATTAGGTAACAACTCACTGACACGGCTATCTGGTTCTAAATTACCTAGCCGGTATGCCCGTGTTTTGGTAACCAGATAGCTAAAATTGAATGAATAACAATTTTAACAACATAAGTCTTTGTTGTGCACCAAAAATACAGGCACAACGAAAAATTATAATAAACAAATTATTGGTATAGGCGGCAAATTATTTTGCTCAATATAAGCTATTTCTTCCTTTTTAGTAATTTGGAAAAAAAATGTTTATTTACTATCACAAAATCCACAGCTCTTTAATTCCTTAACAACTAGCTCACTTGTATAAGTTATTGTTTGCAGATAATTACGGATTAACAATAAAAAAAAAAAAACACTTGTAACATAAACAACTGTCGCTGTTTTTTTAAATTATCCGCAAAATATCTCACAGAGTTCCGGACGCATGGCGACACTGTCGCTTGGCAGTTATCGTGGAAAGCTTGCAACAACAATAAGGCCCTTATCAGCCGAATGCGCCATTTCAGAGCGGTTTGATGTGAACGAGTGATGAAATTTTCATATTCGGCTGCTATAATGCAGGTTTTCACTGCGGTAGCAGCGTACAATACATACCGAATCGGTTTCCTTTTAAATTTGTTTTGTGTGAATAAAATATGTTTTACACTGAAACAGCAACTGTTTAAAAGACTTTTTACTGTGCACTATTTCAAAATTACAAAACGCACGTCCAAAAAAATCATTAATAAGGATTTTTTCGCGCTGCGCTTCTGAGTGATCTTCTAGATTATAATTGTTTTTTTTTTTGGAAAAACGTGATTTAACCTATTGCCGTCCTAGCCATATATATAACCCCATAAATGACCTTATTTTTAGAAGTGAGTCAAAACACGAAATGACACGAAATACTTATACATTATCAGCTCCTTTTGTAAAACCTATTGAGCTGTCCTGAGCCTTCTTAATTCTAATACAAGTAGGTAAGCATTCTCACCTATAGTCATTAATAGTACCGAATACTCAACTTTCGCCTAATCTCATGTTCAGAAATAAACCTGTGCCGGAAGCATGAACACTATCGTCAAACAATTCGTATGCTTAACGTGTGTCATTAGTATGGGAAAGAGATAGCATCTGTACATCTTCCCATACTAATGACACACGCTTACTATTCGGATACTTTGACGAATAGTGTTCACGCTCGGAGCGCTGGTTCGGTTAGCGTTCTTTCAAAACGTAATTTTGTGTACGTGATAATATCTTTTGCGATTTTCTCAACACTTTCAATGGCCGGGACGATAGATTGGACGGGGATTGCTCACGGTTCGCGCTGTGGGCGATTTTCCCTTAATCATATTACGTGCTCGGTTATTTCAATGATGTGGCAATTTGATGAATGGTTATTGGTTATGTATTGGAAATAGATCATCTGGTGGTGGTTTTGGTGTGAATACTTCTTGTGAACCGATGTTTTTGAAACTTTGTGTAACGTAAGAGCTACGTACATTAAAACCACCGACGTTTTACCTCAAATCGTATTGGAGGTCGCCTCAAATAAAAGTATCCTCGGCATCGACATCCCTCCACCCTTATCTTTTACTTATTTATCTTAAAGTGTTTCCTATGATATCTATCTCTCCTTTGGGACGCTCATTCTATCCTCCATTTTGAATTTTATCTCGTATTCCAAGAACATTTTTTGTGCCAGGACCTTTCGCTATTCTTTTTTACGTCATGTATGGTTAATTTGTTACTATTTCATGCAGAAATGGCTGAACAGATTTTGGTGAAATTTGGTACATTAACATATATTAACTTTCAATTCCTTAGGATACTTTTTATCAATATTGAGTTTTTTTTCACAAGGTCGGCGGAGAATCTGTCACCGTGATCGGTTATCAGCTCATTGAATGATACAATTGAGTTTTCCTCTCTGTTTGTGAATCTTGAAAATTTTAATACTCATGTCTCGTGAAAACATATCCTACCTGACGATATAACAACCGAGTTTTGAAAAATCAGTAGCGACAATCTGTTAATTCGACAATAATATTATAAATCACACGTTGTATATTATGATTGTAATTAACGGATAAATGTGTAAAGTGACGTAATGTTTCCATTGGGACCTGCCGTTTCCGTTCAATTTATGTTTGCTGGTAGATAGGTAAGTGTTCGTCGTAAATCGTGTCTATCATTCGTACCATTTCGTAATATAAAACGGACGTTGATTGAGTTGATATGAAACTTTTAATTAAAATCCGCGTTATCGTGCTCTCCGCCTACCTTAGTTATAAAATGGTAGATATTAAATGATGGCGTTTTTATTAACATCTAACAGGCGAAAGATTACTTATGTCTCTGATATTTTGTACGGCAAGAAAAAGGAAATTTCGAGCCGTTGATCATCAACATCATGACTGCAAGTCTTTTATTATATGGAGATATCCACCATGGGTACCTCCTTTTAATCCATATAGCAGGTTATTCAGGCTGCTATCCTCTATACCCTCAGTATCCCCCTCAAGGGATATTCCCTCGTATCATTCGTCAGAACCTCGAACCCCAAATATGTTTTGTTCACAAGAAAGATGACCACCTAAGGGAAGTCTGCTTAGAGTAACGTTTACTAAATTTAAAACTCAAATTCAACCTATCATAGACTGATAATCATGTGAGAATAGTTTCAAACCGAATTACGTATTAATAGAGGCACAATGGGTACCTTTTGTGGGAACTAAGCGGTCAACGGTCTCAGTATGACAGCATTGGATATTTTGCAAACATCTCTCGTTGTTACCAACCCAATTGTGAATTAGCCGATTAATGCCTTAGTTACACCGGCAACGAATTGGTTTAAGCCTACTGGATATTGGAATCTCCAACATACAGTAGTCCAACACTGGACTAGTATGTAATGTATGTGTAAATGGACATGTTTCAATTCCTTGTTCGTAAGAATATGGGTATGAGCGTAAGTGGTTATCCTTCATAGAGCTATGGAAAATCATTTCAAATTCTACCGGGTGTGAAGCAAAAGTGAAGGAGAGAAACAAACTGTGGACGATTGCCACGTAAATAGATGATGTGAGTGGAATGTCAGCCTTTCGACTAGTGGTGAAGGAAAGTCGGTAGAAAATGCATAAGGAGTGTATGCTCCTATGAAAGTTTAAAGGTTCCTGTCGGTTAATCTTGGCTCGTTGACGATTTGCTTTCGCGTTTGAAGATAAGTGGGTTTAAAACGTATTTTAGTGCTCCAGTCTAAAGTTGCAGGCAGTGCTCCACATAAAGCCTTCATTATTGACGATCTCAATAAAATTAGTTGTACTGACACTGAATTAATGTGAATTAGAATTAATTTATGATTAATAAAAAGCGTTGGTTAATTATAAATACTGAATCTAATACTAACGCCTTCTTTGCGAACCGCGCGTTAGTGCTATAGTTATTAGTATAGGGAAGGTTGATAAAAATGTTTGTGAGCAGTGAACGGTCATAGTGAGTGCGTGTTTGGCAAATATCTCGCTTTGTTCCCAAATACTGAGCCAACCCAATTGTAATCAAGCGCAAAGCCGATTAACTAGCCACACTTCTGAACGGTGGCGGAAGCGATTGAGATTTAATGAATCGAATAAAAAAAATCTTGTTTAAATTGAAATTCTAAATTAAAAACTAGTACAGACAAAAGATGGCAAAACTTTTAATCGACATGAACAAAGGAGGAGGATTTTTTCAATAAAGCAAAAGCGAACAAACGTCCAGGTGAATGCGTTAGGCCGCGCTGACGCAATTTAGTACGAATTTAAAACGCACAGAAAACTTAATACATCAGAAAACTAAAAAAATTGCTTTTAACCTATTTCCAGCAAACTCAGTTTTTCAACTGAAATACGAATACCAAAAACTGTTTGATTCTTGCTTCAGGTTATCTAAGTTAGTTAGGTATTAAAGGCTACCTTGTCGGACGAACAAATTTTCTTTTGAGAGGCATCTTCTATATTAAAATTTATAATACAGAAATTATATTTAAGTATTTTATCAATACAAGTATTTTGCTTTTTTTATTAATTAATAATTATTTTATTTTGTGTTCTAAAACGATGTCTCGAAATTAATGTTTATATTTTGTTTTATTTACTCTTCATTCGCATTCAATGAGACAACAGACACTCGTATCAACAAATTAGGTTGAGCGTAATTGCAGATGGTAAAATCAGCTTTGTCGATGTTCCAATTGCTGCTTTTATCATTCTTGTTTTATGCTAATATTAACTTTATTGAGTGTGCACTTAATGCTATTATGGCTTGTATACTATTTGGTGTTGTGTTTTCAGTCTGCGTAATGAATGTGTTGTCGAGGTGGATACCAGCTTTAATCGCATATGTCACCTTCATATTGATACTACATACTACTATTCCATCCCATCGATTGAAGTAAAACTAAATTGATTAAAGTTTATCATAAACTATTTTTCTGGTCGAGAAGCTATTCTGTACAAAATAAGTTACAGGATTTTCCAATACACGATATCTTGACCTAAATTAATAAGAAAAACCTTTCGTGATACGTACCCAGTGTTTTTTGTCAACACCTAACTGATTCATGGCTTTCCAAACCCCCATAAGTTCATCGTATTACTATTAATGCTCGGATGGCGTTTCGAACGTGTCGCGATAAAAATTTCGTTACAACAGTAATTTGCATGGCATTCTGTAGTTTGAAGAGTTCATTATACCGATACGATGGTAGTATGAAACAATGTAGTCGATTTAGTGAGCCGCTCGCGGTATATTGGGGTAATTTTGGCCCAGAACGAAAGTTTTCGGCTAACTGGAGCTAAGTCGAAAATAAAGGGTTAACTTTGACTGGAACGACGGCTGTAAATGGATTAGTTTTAGTTGTGGTTGGTTACACATTCAGTGGGTTTTCTAGCATTATTTACCAATAGTAGATGTAATGCGCCGTATTGCAAAGAAATATGTAATGTATAAGCAACCAGAAAAGTAAAGTATGATATTTTTAAATCACTTTACTAAAAAGATTACTAAAGCAGGTATTAATTTTAATGTATTCATTTCTTTCTCAAATCTGGGTACGTTTTATTTTTTCATTTCAGCGTTGTTGTAAACCCGAAGTGCTGTTGAATATTTTAAGACCTCTCGTCCACATTGTTACAGCTTAATAACCAAGTTACGTTTCTCGTTTTTCAGGTACGTTGAAAACTCCAAGAGCGTCTTAATATATTATTATTATGCAGCGACGTGAGTTAACATAATTGCTCATAGGATTAGCATTGTGGTGAGTAACTGTTATTATATTAAGACTGAAGATATTCAAGTTTTGGAATAAGTATCGCGAGCATAATAAATTGCGATTGTAAGGATGCGCACAGTTAAGCTAAGTCGAATAATATGAATGTTTTCAAACTAATGATGTTAAAGGGTCTGCGACAAAACCTATTGTTAACGTTGTCAAATACTTTATAGTTTGGTAACATTCGTCACGAGTTGGTCATTAAATATTTTCAATTCAATTTGCAAAACAATTTTAAAAAGAAAAATTACTAGATTAGTAATCATACAGTCATAAACAGAATATAAATTAACTGCCAAAATGCGACGACTAGGTAAAGGTAAAAAGAATTCAACGAATATTTAGTAAGCAAACAAAGGACAAGATAGGCTAATTACGAACGTTCATACGGAATCGTGGCATCAAAAATTCATAAAAGGCGTATCAAAGTAAGCACGTGGTGTGACGAGGCGACACAAAATGAGGATGCTTATATAAAAAGGCTTAAACTTTGTGACAGGGAAAAGAAAAAAATTATGCCATTATAAACAAAGAGGTTATGTGATGTGTCAAAGCGAGACTGTGGCAAATTGCACGACGGAAAATAAAGAGTTTACAGAAATAGGCATTGCTGTACTAGAAGTAAATAAGAGTGACGGAAATAATTCCGTTGGACATATTTTTGAGACTAAAGCTTTATCAGTAGCAATGCAGTAGGTATTAAATGATACAATAATAATTAGAAGCAATCATACCATTAGGCACGATAACCATTTAACGAGACGTGTGTGTTTCTTACGAAGTTTCTTAAAAGTAAACAATACAGTTAGAACACAATAATGAAAAGCATCAAACAATGAACTAAAAGTAAACCTAATTACTGTAGTAAATGTTTGTTATACCTTTAACTACAAGCGTAGCGAAACAAAACATTATGGAAAAAGAAAAATTTGAAGTTAAAGACGTGATAATCAAAGCATACAAAACGTTGTGCTTAAAAGAGATGGCTATAAAGTAGCACAATATGAAAACGTACACGAAAATAAACTTGAAATTACAAAGGTATTAAGGGCAACGAACTATGTATGTTTTAAGCTATTAAAATATATAATTTATAAATTTGTTGTTGCGTTTCGCTTAGAGCAATGTTTCGCTATAATCCCGTGTGGGAGATACCGCCTCGTTGTTAAAACGACTAATGGACGCTTAAAAGCTGAGGACGGCTTTGTTTTATGACGTAGTGTTCATGAATATACGTCATTGTGCCCTGTTAATGGATAGACAGGGAGGAAGAAAAGAAAAAGAATGGAATGGAAAAATATTAAAGTTTCAGATCAGGGATATAAAATATTGTAGTCTGCGTCCGATCTATACTACTTTTATTATACTTTTTAAATTTAAAGCTATAAATTTTTTGCACATCTTTTTATCAAATGTTTAAAAAACGATAAATAGGAAAAACCTGTTCAGCCGATTAGGGAATTCATGTAAAAATTTTGGTACTTTAGTCACTATAAGTATCTTAAACTAGAAATTAACATTGACCATAATTATGGCAAAATCTCGTATTTAAAGTTTTCTCGCTGTACATTTTTGAACAACAATTTATAGTTATTTTGTACAACAAAAACTTTATTGCAGTTAAAAATGGCATAAGATTAAACAGGCATAATATTATGTCAGTGGCATCCCTTTAGTCACTTGGTCTTTCTTTAATTAGGTCTACTATGAAATAACTTATTCAATGGAGATTGTAACTTGCCTTACTGCGTTAGTGATTGCTTTCCCTGAATTCCCTATTCGAATTATTCGAAATCGAAATATCATTTTCGTTTGCAGCGGTTTCCTCTATCGATTCTCCGGGCGGGTCACGTCATGAAATTGAACATCATAACTTCACCGAAACGTCACAATTTCAAACGTCGTCGCTTCCGATCCGTAGTGCGGTGTTTAGGGACCAATTACTAAGACGTTACTGTCTCGGTCGTTCCTTGAAATATCGACCCTGAAACCCATTAGAGGCCCGTTTCGACTGTCGATAAGCTGTCCTCGATCGTTTAGGGATGTGTCTTTACGATTGGAGACGGGCATTGCAAAATTTGCAATATACTGTAATTGGTTTCAGTGCCGTAGCTCTCCACGGCTTCGTAGTTGGGAAACTACGCACTTTGATCGGTACTAATGGAGAATTATTGGATCCTGCTCCTTAATAATTTCGTGCGATATTAATGCTGTCAATTTGGGTATATGCTTATGTTTCAGTTTTGTTTGTTAATCGAAATTTTGTTAAGTTGGTATAAAGTGATGGGAAAGTTTATCAACTTTCTATATGGAAAGAAATTGAAATCGTAAAAATAAGTAATAAAGGGATTATATCAGATATAGGTACATTAAATACTTTGTAAAAAGAAATTCCGAACACACGATCAATTTCATCAATAAATGTCGAACATTATTATTCGTGTAACGTGTAATTCGTGTACATGATCACGTAAAATTTATATAAAAAAGACTCATAACGAAGTTTATAAGTGTACTTTGAAGGCAGACCCTCTTGCGGAACATTTTCATATATTTGACACGAAACCTTATGAAGTATTTATAAACTTGATTTAAACTTCCCGGTATCCGCTGTGTAATTTGTTGCGGTTTCCTAGTTTTATGCGAAAAGTTTAAGTATACAATACACATATTTTTTTATATATAAATGCTATTGAACTATAAACTCAAAGCACGTCGTGTCCCCATGCAACTTAATCATGACATAATTTTTAATTTAGATCCCGTTTAGATATACTTATTGTAATACCTGCATGCCTGACAGTTCAAAAAAAAATGTTCTCGAAGGTATGTGAAGTCCACCAACCCGCAATAGGCCAGCGTGGTGGACGGCGGCCTACATCCCTCTCACTGTGAGAGGAGACCCGACCCTGTAGTGGGTCACTAATGGTTACTGACAGACATTGAAATAACATAAAACCACTTTGCAAAATACACATTATTTAATAAATGTCAGAAAAAATTGAAATATCAAGCTAAAATTTTCAACTATTTAGGCTGTGCCTATGTTCAAAACACTAATGATAATAGCGGTAATGCACAATGCCTTTCAATCGGACCTGTGATGACAGCTTTGTTAGACATAATGACCGGAGGTGCCAATCAACTTCAAATCCATTATTCTTTGAGTGAAACCAGCGCGAGACCTTCAGACCCACGCCGAGTTATCTGTCAGACGATCATTCTGACTTTCGTTTGGTGTTACTTTCAAATATTCTTTTGATTGGTTTATGAGGAAGTTCAAGGGTCACGTTTTCATAACAGTCGTCTTCTCGCTTCTGGTTGCGACCGTTATTGTTCATTGTTTTGGTCGTCCACAGCACGACACCGCCATTGTTTCCTCACGTGTTGTCAAATGTCTTCTGATAATAATGACTCGATCCATTCATGATACCATGATCCATTCATGATGAGTCCTATTAATTGTAAATATCAATAATGTCATTATTTATAGTTATAAAACCAATTCCTAATACCTACCTATAAATATATGGATATACAAATAACCTACAAAAGACGTACAAAAGACGTACAAATAAAAACTAAAATTATAAAAAAAATGGCGTTACGAGAACAACGACATTATATTAACAAATTTGGGATTGGGGGAATTTAAAGACCTGAACGAATCACGATGCATAATGTATAAAGTACTAACGCCATATACACCTACACTAAAGTAAATACTGTTCTCCGCAAAGCATGTTATATCGTTGTATGTATTTGGTTTTAGTCACAAGCCTGCAAGGATATCGCTTTGTATTCTGCCGGAGTCCGCAATTGATAAATGGACACCGAGGGCCCTCCATTCCCTTTTCGTCTGATTGTATGACGGCGAGAAATATTGAAGTTAAATAAAGTTAAATTAGTAAATGTCCCTGTGTAACAGTCTATGGCGAAACACATCTTACTTTAATTTGCAAATTGTTTCAACGATACACATTAAAATTTTAGACAAGTAAACAAATTTGCTATAGCGGTGATAGCCCAGTGGCTTAGAATTCGACCTCGAATCGAGGGGTCCGGGTTCGAATCCCAGTGGCACCAATGACTTTGTCAAAAGTTATGTGCGATTTATAAAATTAAATGTCACCTGCTGTTACGGTGAAGAAAAACATCGTGAGGAAACCTGCATGCCTGAGAGTTCACAAAAAAAAGTTCTCAAAGGCATGTGAAGTCCACCAACCCGCAGTAGGCCAGCGTGGTGGACTAAGGCCTACATCCCTCTCATTGTGAGAGGAGACCCGACCCTGTAGTGGGTCATTAATGGGTTAAAAACAACAACAACAACAAACAAATTTGCTTAATCTAAAAGTATGTACTTTTCTCTTTATTGATGCTGGTTTTACCACACAGATTACAGAAGACAACATTTGCTCAGTTACTAAGAATACGTACACAAAGGTTACATTAAGACATAAATTTTAATCTCCATTTCCGTTTAACTACATCAGTCAGTGCATACGTATTCTTATCAACGCTTCACGACTCTGCATACAGAATGATAAAAATCTTTCCAGTCGCAACAATACATCCGAGAAACTAACAGTGTAGTCTACAGATTATGAATTTGGAATGTTTGCTGACTTGAAAAACAGGATGATTTGGTGGGATTGTCCAGCGGGTCTTTGTTAGTCGTGGGTTACAGCTTGTTTAGGAATTATATTAAATTTTGGTAGTGCGCAGGAGACGAATAGAAATAATCTTTTGTTGTTTATTTAAGCATAAAAGTTTCCGTACCTTTATCGTTTATTTGCGCAAATATAAGTAAATTGAATAGGAAGGAAAATTGGAAAAGGTACAATGCAATCGGCTTCAATCAAAGCAGCAATTGCTTCCTAATTGAACCTAAGAACAAACCTTAATAACTGATTATATTTTTAGCTACTGATCACAGATCTGTTGAAGAATACATAGCGTCCCTTGTACCAATTTCAGACGCTCATTCGGCACCTCATATTCACAATGAGCATACGGGTAATAACAAAAACGCGCGCACCGTTATGCCAGCGACGGCATTATGTAGAATCCGTACAGCTTTGACCGCGCCACTCGGCCGCACCGTTAGAGTGCTTGACCATTCGTGCAGTATTGTTCTTCACTTGTGCGGTGTTTGGTTTGAGTATAAAGCAGATAAGTTAAGGTATTTGATTAAGTTGAAAGTTCTGATCCTTTGAGAATCCTTAAATTACCTGCCTTGGAGCAGAATTTACTATTAAAATTGAGCCATAATAGGTTGTTTTATTCTGACTACATAATTGTCACATTTCACAGTAAATTACTATTTGGTAAGATTTTTAGAGGAATTTTAAAATTGAATCAATGTATTCGTATCATAATTATATCATAAGGTCTCATAAATAAATATAGTTAAAAAATAAATAAAAAATCTTATAATATTTTTTATTGATTTTTTATGAAATATTCATTTACATACTATAATAATTCTGTCAAAAAATGGAAAAAAAACGTAAGTGATACAAGTTGAAATTTACTTGAGTAGGTACTAAGAATAAAACAAAGAAGCGTTAAAAACGCTGTAACACTTTGACTTACTCCAGCACTCCAGCTTCGTTTCCTACCATATGTGAATACAAAATATTACGTTGACACCGCAAAGGAAAGAACAGTGCAAAAAATAAAATATTACTTTGCGTTTGTGCCGTTAACGTTTTTTTCTTTTTGTGTACTTTGCCGCTCTGTTAATAATAATCACTAATTCCTATTGTTAATTTTATCTATATTTTTAATGAGATCGGCGTTTCTATGGTAATAGCTACTTTATCAAATACCTTTTCCAGTGGCTGACTTGCTAATATCTTCTTTCTATCTTATCGTCCACCAACCCGCATTAGGTTAGCGTGGTAGATTAAGGCCTACATCCCTCTCATTGTGAGAGGAGACCCGACCCTGTAGTGGGTCAATAATGAGTTACTGACAATCCCACAATTCTATTAGTTGACTAATACCTATTAAATATTTGATTTTTCTATGGCCATTATTCTTATGTTGTTCTTATGTTGACTTTCTTTTTCTTTTGGTCTTTGGTAACCTTTCTTGTCTTTAGCTATTGTAATATCGTTGATACGTAAAAGTAGTTGGGAAATTGTTACTTTATTTCATTACGTGTTCCACTCGACGGCACAACGGGCCCACATGTAGGCTTATTATTTACCGTCTTACGCTCACAAATTATAGCTTTTCGGCCTTACCGACGAAAACAGAGCAATTTCGTTAAAAGCGATCGCTCTTTAAGGTAAACAGAATCGAACTCCGACGGTAAGTAATTTTTAGTTCTAATATCGGAATGGTGAGAGTGATATTGATCTACACCGTGTGCAGTTTTTTTGTTAGATGTTATTTTTTGATGTCCTATTTCCTAGACATATTTAATCCCCTTCGTTGAAATTCTTTATCACATCAAAATATCTCTATCCTGTTCATATTTTATCTGTATACTAACTGATACAAAAAAATCCGAAAATTTTAAAAAGATAACATAATCTGTTGATATGTTGCTTTTTACAATAAGAAAAAATATTATACAATACTGTTATTGCTTCTGTATAACACATTGACAAAAAAAAACTCGTATTCATATTCGAGTGGATCCTCGAGATTTACTTGTTACAATATTTCCAACACCACAGAAGGGTTCACACAGTATTATTGGTAACTCTCAACACGACACAAGTGAACAAGCCGACTCGTATCTCACAAGGGATTGTGAACGATCCTAAGCTAACAATTTAGTTATGTCAGCCCCGCCTCGTCGACTTTCGACGTGGACGTGTGATACAACTGATTTACTCCTTTTCGTTTTGTGATTTGAACGCAATTGTATCCAAGATCAACGTAAAAATAAAAATAATGTTGAAGTGCCATTGACGCTTCTTTCAGTTGAAGCTACTTACTGGTCGCTAATGGTTTGAATAGTTATGTTGTTACAGTTAAGTAAGTGTCCAAATAATCTAATCCATTTGTCGGAAACCTGTCTGTGTCCCTAGAGAAAAAATAAAGTTAAGGATACAACAAGGATAGCTGAATCACTTTATGTGTCGTTTTTGTCATCATGGAATTTTTTTTATTTTTAGAGCGTTGTAATGGAGAACATTTAATATTTGTTTGTGTTTCAATCTTGTTTCAATGGATCAGTGCTCAATATATTTTTTTATTTTCACAAATTTTATCGCATGCGGGGCCATTTTCATGAATTCGAGCCCTTTCAAATAAGGCTGCTATAGCCACTGTGCCTTTATGTTTCCTGTTCTGCGGGAAATCGAAATTCGCCGCTTCCCAGTATTGTTATTACTACTATTGTGTTGACAAGCCAATGGCTCGCATGGTGGAGAGTAATCCAATTTGTTCATCTGATAACATTTCAAGAAGCATTTGCTGTGTTTTTGAAAAAAATATATATTTATATTCCGTCTATTTCGTTTAATTACGTGATTTAAGATTAGGAATAACGTCAAAGTTCAACCCCTTTTATTACTTTAGTTATCAAAGTTTTTCGTTTAAATAATTGTAATATGTTTTATATGTTATACTGAAAAAGTAGTTAGTATTTGTATAAATGATACTATCGTTATATTTATTTCGTAAACTTGGTTTCGAATTCGTGCTACGGTGCTCGGTTTTCCTTTCTTATTTCTCCACAAACTCTAAAGATAAAAGTGGGTATATATCAAGAGAATTCTTTGTAACATTGCTAAATTTAAAAGCTACGCTTTAGAATCGAAACATGGCGTGTTTAAAGATATTAGCCAGCGATAGTTTAAAAGAACGTGTTCGAAGTAAAGAGATTTTTATCTTCAGGAGAGGCTGTCGGAATAAAGAAAATCTTATTTAAAAGAAAATACTTCAGAGTACCAGAATTAATCTAAGCAAAACCTTTAATTTTGAATACTACAACATTGCGTTTGTTGCATATGAATTTTAATGAAGATAGCTGTTGGAATTTTTATCGAAACAATTTATGTATTGACATTAAGATAGGTTTTACCCTGCTTGCTAATACTTTTATGTATCTCATCCTTATTGTGGAAATTAACTGATATGACACGTATTTTTGTACGAAAGCTGCGCAAACAGTGCTACTTGTCAAAAATAAAAGTATGATTCCTGAAAAAATAAATAACTAACTTGTCAATACAACGTAATCAGATTGCTTACATCCATTTGCGCAATATACTAATCATTATATCAGGAGCCAAATCGAATCAATGGAAACCATTGATAACTAAGTGAATTCTAATCAAGAGATCGATAATATAATCGAACGCGATGCAGCACTTAAAACATAATTAGTAATACTTATCAAGATTCTGACGTAACTGACTCCGCGCCTAGAGGCGCTGCTTGCAAGGTCGTTGCCATTGACCGCTTACGAATCGCCCGTTGGACTCATTACCGTTTACCATTCATAGCTTGGTTACGTGATTCGGAATCTACATGATAGAAAGAAACGGTCCCATAAATTTAACGTTACTATCCATAGAGATTTTATGGCGTAAAATATGGAACAGATCGGAGGTTCATCTGATTTTATGTTCATAATATAAATGTAGGTACATGTGATAATTTTTCTTTTTCTAGAAATTTTAATAATGGGACGAACATAACTTTCTCCGCAACGCAAGATGCTGGAATAGATGGGTTGAAACTAAGTTTTTTAGACGCTAAGTAATTTAGAATCGAAATTTTGCGTTTTTGAGATACAGCATAAAGCGGATTCTAATCTTACTCCTTTCCGTAGCTTAAGCAAATTAAAGATGATTTATGTACGAGTATGCTACCTTGCTTGCTGAATTAAGTGATTTAACTTTTTCAAAATTCGATTCCTTAGAGGGCGTAAAGGCTTGCAAAGATTCAGTGGAATTGATCGTGACTTTATTTACAGACCAATGCTTGTATTCTGCACTTTTTCTATAAACCGGTCGAGGAATGGTAAAACCAAGATTCAAGTGTATGCCGCGAGATGGTAATGCGATAGTAGCACTAACTCAGACGTATATTTTTAACGACGTCTATATTGTGTTTCTTTTTTCTTTCTTGCACCGCTGCAACTGCAATAAGGCTTTGATAGTGATTTTTATAGATGGTAGAACTATGAAAACAGAAAAAGCATCTGCAAATTGATCTTAGGCGACAATCGAAACAAATCCCCGTTTCTACAAAGAGCAAAGCTGTTGAGAGGTGTTCATATAAAAATGGTGCTGGATTTTGATTAATACATAGATGGCAGGGCAATTATTGTAATTATAATTTAACAGCACGGCAAAATTAAAACTAATAGAGTTAAGAATATATTATTCTATGTAGTAATTTATGTTTCTATTGTAGGACATCTGAGTTCGAATGTCCCGTCTTATATTACCTGGTTCTAGTTATCAAAAGGACTGGATTTTAACCTCGCTACGCATACTTGTTTCGAGAGTAGTCAAACTTAGTTATTTACGATACCTAGGTACGAGCAGGTATCGTGAAACAAGTAGGCACTTGTTCGTGTTGGTGCCTTACTTTACAAATTTTCAGTCATATTTTCTTAAATCACTAGTACAAATTTAATGGTGTTTACTTATAATTGCGTGGCTGAAAATAGTAAAAATAGATTGATCAAAGTAATGAGAAACTTATTTATAACTACTTATATTTGTACAAAAAACGTTTTTCTTTCTTCTTTTTTCCTTACTTTCTTTCAATGTCAATGATTAGCTTTAGTGTAACAGTCAACAATAAATGCTTTCTTTTCTTTTCTTTATTAAGTATTTTAATTAAGCGTATATGTATGTACGCTTGTCAAAGAAAGAAAGCAAACGTTAATTACTACACAAATCTAAGCTAAACTAGGAAAAATACCGTTAAAATTGCATGTTTTAATAAAGCGATTAGGGGCACATCTTAGCGTGAAAGAATGAAATCATTTTGACCTCAGCAAATGACTTCATTTGTACTGGGATTATTCATACATCGTTCCAGCTAAAAGTTTTTGTGACCTTAATTCTGTTGCTCTGCGACATTTGGGAATTTAAACTTGAACAAATGTTTATATTATTCACACTTAACTTCATTCATTCGTTCTTTCGTGAAAGAGTTTTATGAAATTGTATTAAGGAATATTTAAGAGGTACTCGTATTTCTACAACACAAAATATTTTTTAAATATTATTAAGTCGATGATTAAAAGCGAATATCGTTATTTTTGTAATTATTATTTTTCTCTCTTAATAGTTAACTGACTAGGTACTATTAACATTCGAAGGTGAGAAATCGTAACCATTCGATATGTACAATTATAACTGTTTTATGCGATAAATTGTTACTCTAAACTCGTCTTTATAGTTATGAAACTAAGGTGTTATTTTTATAATGTCAGGTAAAATATAGTAATGCGGGTTGTCCCAGTGGAGCGCCTTGAGGCAGTAGGCACGCCGGAACCGGCACAGACGGTCTCACAACCTCATGAATGTCAAATTAGTGTGTTTTCTTTTTTGCTTCTATTGTTAACTTAATCTTTGCATTAATTTTTTTCTTTGAAATGCCTTAACATTGGCGTTTAAATAGTAGTTTTAATGAATTAGGTTAGGTACCTAGCAGTAATTTGAATTCAGTTATTTTTATTTCAATGGATAAAAGGCTCACATATATTATACACTCACAAAAATGTACTCACAAAGTTTTCAATACTTTTATGTTCCTTTTAATTCTTGATGACTAAACTCTATTTTCTAGCGAAAATACTAAACGACCGCAAAACCCTTACAATGTTACCGTTCAGATTCACATTAGTGAGGTTACATAACGACGATCGAATTGACTCGCTCCCCGGGCTCGGTGCCACCGCCACCGGCCGTAATGGGAAACCTGTTAAATATACGTACCGTTAGCGGAGGTCGTCTGATTAGTGGCATCTCCGTAATGTTGCCTTTATTGGATTATATTGGACGGCCAACGACCCTGCTAGAATCTATCAGTACTCTGACATATATTCTTGGTATGAATGTGATGTGAACTTGCTGTTTTTATTGTGCTCTCGGTTTTGGTTTTAATATCATTGTCCGTTATAATGAAAGTACATTACAGTAGGTACCTTTATTTGTATAATATAAGTCTTAAAGTTACTTGTATGACTGCAATCCCTCTATGGCCCGCTGTTAAGCACGGGTCTATTCCCACAACAACTTGAGGCCTGGAACTTACTCCACCACGCTAATCCAATACTATTTGCTGGTTGTTAGTAGCCAACCCGTGTCGGATGGTATCAAACCACCCATAGGACCTTCGACAAGGTTTAATAATAACTACTGTTGCAACCGAGATCGACGGCTTAACGTGCCCTCCGAAGCACAGAAACGCGCATTTCATTCGACACGAGCGACCACCCATTCACGTAGGTATTGATTTGACGTTGATTGAGTTGACGTTGCTTACATTCCACAAAGAGATACTTAAACTTAAAATCAAAACATTCCAAATAACGAAGAAGTTCACGAACTACTGTTTGCGAAAGCATGAATTTCGACCGCGTCTTTATAATAAAGTAGATAAATAAATCGCATACTCCAGCTCCAATCCGAATCCTCTTTTGACTGTTTGTGTTTCTTCAGTGGCAATCCTAGCGTGATTCCCGTTTGCGGACGGATTTCAACTGTGCCATGAACTTTTGCGGTGTTCTAAAGCTATTCAATATTGACTCAACTGTTTAAGTGGGGGTTTAGCAAGCGTTTTAAGTGACTTCCCACAAACAACGCACGTAGGAAGCTTGGCAGCTTTCCACTTATATTTTTTTGATTTGTGTCAAATGCTGCCTTTATCTATTAGGTAAATATCTTTATAAATGTTTTTGCACACTTCAATAGCCCTTAGCGATTGTTGCAGAAAAAAAACCAATTAAAATATAGGGATTTGTTGGGAAGGTATTTTCAATACGTACTTGCATTAATACAATGTTGGTGAAACGCGTTTGTGTAATAATTTTGCCAATAAAGAAAATGTTGCAGTGCTATTTTTAAAAGCATTTTGTGAGTATTTACAATGAATGGGTGTTATTCAATTAAATTGAACATTTGTTTATCATTTATACTTTGAAAATTTACCTACTGACAGTGTTTTTTAATCTCATTTTGTTTCTTTTTCTTTGTGATTCTTGATTAGATCTCATATAGTTTTGTATTCTTTATCAAATTGGGCAACCGCGTGTTATTTTGGGATGTTCTCATTGTGGTTTGATTATGATGAATACATTCATTGTTAGATTCGACCTTTTGTTCAGCGGAATTACTGCGCTCATTACGTAATAAAATGCCATTGTTGCCTTTATTTGTTGCTGATATAAGTGTTTTTGCTTCTGTAGATTGAGTGCGTTTGTTTGTAAATAGAAACGATTTATAGTTAGAATTAGGCTGTTTGTCTATGTTGAAATTTGTTTTGATGAGCTCTGTTCTTCTATGAATCTATTCTTTTGACGCTCTGATATTGATAAAAAATAATTTTATCCTTAGCCTATAGATTATTTTATTATTTCTTCCTTTATTATCATAGTTTATCCATTATTTTTGGATTGCATTAAAAACCCATTGTTTTTTAAACAGTTGCTTATTCTACCGTGACGAATTAATTCTATATCACACATTTATGTATGCTTTAATTCTTCCAAGAGGCCCCGTCGACAGGGAATGGAGAATGATGTCATTACCAGCAATCAGTTTATAGTTCTCTGAGCCAATAACTAGATCAATTTATTCATCAGATCAATTCAAGACTCAATTAAATTGCGACACTTATCACATTCATTTCAATTTGATTCATTTTATCACACTGCCACTGTGTTGCCAATTAGCTGAGAAAATACTTCTGATAGGAACTATTTCGGGCTATTTTGGAGATGTCCTTACGAAACATTTTGGACTTATATTCTAATCAAGAAAATAGATAATAATAATAATAAGGAAATAGATTACCTTGATAGATAAATTACCTTCGCTACTTCTCTCTCAAAACGAAGAATAATTGTTCGTCCTATAAAACCTTTTAGAAGATAGTTTTGATGTATTATGATGGCGGGGGTACGCGCCCGGAAAAACATAAGAAAACTTATGTAGTTACAGAAAAAAATTAAAAACAAATCATTATTGTACCCATCACGTCCAACATTATTATTGTAATCTCCTTCTTTTTTGAAGTCTGTTAAAACAAAGCTACTCTATGTGCTTAATCTACCAACGTACATTATTATAGAGTAACATTCACTATACCTGATCTACCAGCGTAATATAGTGTAGCTGTGTACCAGAGAGCCACGCTGAGCAAATGTCAACAGAGCCGCGTAGTAAGTGTTTGTTTCCTGAATAGAGTGGGGTGGCGTGACAAACACCTATAAAATCGAATAGGCAGCTTCACGGTGCACTAGGTATTATGTATATTGATAGGACAGACGGCACTTATGAAGATGGATTTATATCTGGGCCTTGACTTGAGTCTGTTTTTACGAGTGTAAATGACTAGTAACCTACTATGTCTACGTCGTGTCCATGTTATTATACGTTAACTTATGTCATTAAGTGTCTTAATCTCCCAAAGTGAAAATTAGGACTAAACAGGATAAAGATTATAAAAACGAATCCATTTCGATCGAACCTGAATTAAGGGTTTTGTACAAATGCTGTGAAATCTTTCAATCAAAATACAGTACCTAGATAGATAGTAGGTATAGAAAAGTTATCATGTGCAATTCGATTGTTAAGTTCCTTCTCGGGATGACTTCCCTGTGACGTCTACGTTATTAGCCAAGAGCGAACGACAGACCGACAGAACCGAGCAACGAACACGATAAAATTTAAACACACGTAAGTATCTGTATCTGACACGTGGTAATTCAAATGGTAACATGTACCAAAATCAGCCAAGACCCATCTGTGTCAATTTAAATGAGAGGATCTAGGTCTGAGGACAGACGGGGTACTGTTTCGAATCCGGTTGAAGTGTTACAAAGATACGACGCGCCTTTAGCAAACTGTGACCACTTGATCTGTAACTGATATCAGTTAGAGATATCAGAGTAAATTTAAACTTTATCCATTGTTAATATTGCTGGCTGTGTTGTGCGAGTTGCTCTCTTTTTTCAACTGCCAAAATTAACCCTAGAGATTAAAATTCCCCGACTTGACTCTACACAAACTTGCAAACACTTTTCCTTGTGTTGTACTAGGATTTGAATATTGTAAATATGTGGATGTGTACATATGGAAATTAAAAGCCATTTTTCTCTGAGGAAAGTGAATGCTTGCGCATAGATCGTATATGATATACCAAGATACCCATTTTCCGACGACGCACCGGTGAATATTTTTTCCGTAGCAGTAAATTCATTTATTATTGGCCTTTTACCGGCGTACTCGTAACGTTTGGATAAGAGTAGGTAAACGTGTAGGTACACATAAAATTTTATTTCGTCGTCTAATTTATTTATGTTTATGTACAGCTTTAGGTAGACCGTATAACCAATTTGTTGGGCCGGTGCAGGTAAGATCGGCCTCCCATAATCCGCTAAGGATCAAACAAGTTGTTGTGTTTCGGTTGGGAAAGATGTTTTTTCCAGAGCAATTTATTTGTCCTGAATTTAGCCAATTAGTATAGGCTTAAGCCTCCCATATCGTAATTTGCTGATACTTATAAACAGTGTGGTCTTGATCTTATTTACTGACAAATTCCGTTTGGATGGATATTAATTAATCAGATAGCCTGAACGCACTTTTGCTATGATAATTGAAAGTACGTCCTAGACAACAGAAAAGTTAAGTAGATACTCATAAGCGGCAATGCATCTACTTGCAGCCACAGACAGTGCATCAGTCCTGTTTGGTCAGTGCATTGGTGGTCTCTCAACTAACCCAATGTTTGATGATATTATGTGATATAAAGGAATGCTTCCCATCAACGGCTTCGTTTCATTATGTTAAGCCGGGGTCACAATCTCTCCGTGAGTCCTAGATCGAGATAATTTAGTAGAAGCTACCATGTATGCCCACTTGGCATAGCATCGAAGTAGCAACGTATCTACTCTATCAAAGTTCTGACCTCGGACGGAACATCAGCGATCATCAGCTGTGTGGACGTGGAACCGTGAAATGTGGCACATAGGGCAGGCTTCCCATCACAGTTTAAGGACGCGACTGTACCAACAGCTTCGTTTCACTATGTTAAGTCAGGGACACAATCTCGTCGTGAGTTCCCCCGTCGAGCGAAAGCATCGTCACTTTCACCCCGACTTGCGACCTTTGACTCTGCGTGTGGCTCAAGTTGGAGCGGATCCGCGTAATGGGGAAGCGAAGCGCTTATGTCTTTGCCTAGTTAGGTATTAATTAACACGTACACAGACAGAGCAACACTAGAATTTCCGATACTGGGGTTGTCATGGACTAAATGAGAATTAGAAATTTTAACCCATTAATCTATGTACTCTCCTTGGACACTCCGTACAACACACGGATGTGTTCGCTATTCTGACGCGCAGATCTTTAGTAACGTCTCAATTTTCTGTTATGGGAAGGAAGTTGAAGGTGGAATATCAAAACTTGGAAAAAAGCACGCACATGAGTAGAAAATGAGACAGCCTCGCACTATGCCCTGGTACCATAAAAAGTTATGTCACTTTGCAATGCCATTAAACTGAGCCAGACCCAGAATATATAAATTGGAGGTGTTGGGTACTGAGGATTGTTAATGCTCATGAATCTTTGACCCGAATCACTAGTGAATTACCTTGTTTTGAAAGCCACATTGCCAGTAACCCATTAATGACCCACTACAGGGTCGGGTCTCCTCCTCGTTATGAGAGGGATGTTGGCCTTAGTCCACCACGCTGGCCTACTGCGGGTTGGTGGACTTCACATACCTTTGAGAACATTTTTTTTTGTGAACTCTCAGGCATGCAGGTTTCCTCACGATGTTTTCCTTCACCGTAACAGCAAGTGATATTTAATTTTATAAAGCGCACATAACTTGTTTACGAAGTCATTGGTGCGTGCCACTGGGATTCGAACCCGGACGCTCTCGATTCGAGGTCGAATTCTAAGCCACTGGGCTATCACCGCTATATTAAGCCACATGAAAGCCACATTAAGTCGACAAAATTGATTTTGCAACTGCAAATAGTAGCCCCGAAACCTCTTTGGACGCAACGATGTAAATATCCACCGGGTGTTGGCCATCAGTCCGCACTGGATCAGCTCCAAGTCTTCTTCAACATTAAGTAAAGATTTGTTTCCAACGATGTAAAAAGGATTACCAAATTTTCTGTCCACCCGCTTCCGTAGACACTTGGGCCGCCCTCAAGGGTTCCGACCTGATCGATTGCACGCTAGTGTGCCGTGTGCCTTATTGTCCAGTCGTGTGTGTGCTGGGGCGATGGTCAGGTGTTGTAAGTAGGGGTGAAAAGTCGTTATTTATTCATGTACCTTTATTTTGTATGCGACAAAGTTTGTTGGAGTTCGAATTTGATATACAAATGCAAAGTGGAGGCGGTGTAATTTGATGACACTTCCAACTTTTGGGGTGCTTTTTGATTCTCTTTTAGCTATTTGCTTAAAAATTTGAAAAATCCTACAATGAACGTAGAGATAAAGTGCCTAATAATTTTCAAGTCCATTCGGAGACACTATTTGAAGATATTTTGCTACTGATATAATTAATAATACAGATAATTTTGAAGATTAATAGACGGCCCTCATTTGTTTCATCAGCATTGACATGTTTCCAACAAAACACAAGATGTTTCTTGCATCATGGCGGGTGGTGCTGGTAGTGGATGCTTACCACTGTGTATCTATTGTCAATTGTATGACGATGTACGTTTGTATTTAGTTTAGTATGGATCAGCTGCCGGGTTATCATAGCACAGGCTTTCCGTCTATTTTGAGATCAGAAATCCGAGTTAGTAGTAGTCTTAGTTCTTTCACGATTTTATTTATTTTATATCGATTATTATGTTACCAATGAAACGTGCTGTTGCAATTCTGCTGTGCGCACACTGATACGTCCGACGTTTGATGTGATTTATTGAGGATGGTGAATTGTACTGATTGCGCAAAGGAAGTACACAATTTTTGGCTGTTCAATTGTCCTTACAAGGTTATAGGGGCGCTAAACCGTTATGTTAAATGGCGAATTAATAAAATCTCTTAGAGCAAAACAAAGACATTCATGCATATTAATGAGAGATTAGTAACATTCATAGGAATTAATTGAATATTCTTTTAGCACAGGCTGTGTTATTCAAGGCTGCTTCGCCCACACTAATCTATTGTTTAAAGCCTACTGCTACTGATGTGACGTCACTTCATTAAGGCATCTTATACCATCATCTAAGGTCTCGTTAGGATCTATCGCCCATTTTTCACCGATTTCTTATATGGGGAAGTTTACACTTTGCTGGTATTTTTATCAATGTGGCTTGTCTAATGAGACATTCATCTCGCTATTTTCGAGAACTTTGTAATAATTATCGTGACTTATATACCTATAAATAGAAAGTGAGCCATTTAGGGGTATATTCGGTGTGGTTAACTACTTAAGAGGGCAGGAAAGCTTCCTTGTGTTTCTATTGCAAGGATTGTAGTGTTAGTTCTCTGAGCAATCCTGAGCTTGCAAGGCTTAAAATCAACAACAACTTTTGCCATTCGTTCCCATTTGCCACTAAGGTGAAATCACTTTGTGTGTAAAATATCAAGGGGTACATTAGTTTTGTGAGGGTTCTTGACAATATAACATATCAGGAATTCTTCGTTGTGTTTTTGTTTCTATTGTACTCGTAGGTTTGTAATTTTGTATAAGTATTGTAGTAAGAGGGGTAGTTCCCTGCACAATCCTGAGCTCACAAGGCTTACGGTACAAGCCGTGTTGATTTTCGAGTGTAATAAAGCACCTCGTAGTCGTACACAGCAGGCCGGCGGCGGTGACCCGTGAAATCTCGCTCGGTTCCGCTGACACGGCGATATATGAGCGTCATTCGTGTCCGCCGTCGCATGTGCTTCCCAGCGCGACTGGAGTAACGTTTTCGCGTATAACTTTGTATGCGCTTTATTTGGACGTCACGTAGTTTGAGTGTTTGACTTGATTTTGAATTTTAAAAATGCTAAAGCTAAAACAGTTGTGTATTGTGTCGCTTCTCCTTTAAGTTGAGATTTCCAAAACGCTTTCCTATCAGATACCTATCGACTTTCCATTCATTGAATTCATTTCGGGTCGAGTCGAGATTGAGGATCGTTTTACTCTATGCGACTACGTGACTGACTGCGTCAACGCAGAAGGCCCTCCGAAGTAGACGGGAGCGCGAAAATAATTCACCACTACCGATCTAGTACTCCACTAACTCTAGTAATCGGGTATTACTAGAGGTATTGACCGCACGCGAAGTTGCATAAGTTTTTACGATCTCTTGCAATCCACTTAAGTACCGGGGCTATGCGCGCTTCCCTCCTTTCTTCAATTAGTCATACTCGTAGAATACTCGAGCCAGAAGTTTTTGAACAAGATTGTCAGTAATCCATTAATGACCCACTACAGGGTCGGGTCTCTTCTCACAATGAGAAGGATGTAGGCTTTAGTCCACCACGCTGGCCTAGTGCGGGTTGGTGGACTTCACATGCCTTTGAGAACTTTTTTTTTCTGAACTCTCAGGCATGCAGGTTTCCTCACGATGTTTTCCTTCACCGTAACAGCAGGTGATATTTAATTTTTATATAGCGCACATAACTTTTTTACAAAGTCATTGGTGCGTGCCACTGGTATTCGAACCCGGACCCCTCGATTCGAGGTCGAATTCTAAGCCACTGTGCTATAACAAGATTATCTGATTTTAATCTTTTTTCATAAAAACGTAAAGAAAATTTGCTGTATGGTTGATATTTAGGGACAACTCGCCTAAAGAATTAAACTTTATATCTACTGCCCTAAAAAACGCCCGTAAAAATTCACTCGCTCGCAGCAAACCAGTAATTTCATGATCCGTAATTTTTTAAGGGGTTATAAATGCGGGCACACGGAAGCACGAGTACGTAGGCTAGTCCTTTTGTCCACCTTCATTTGTTATTGATGTGTGTGACCTACATGATCGCCGACTTGACCCAGATGCAACTTTATACTCACTTAGGTACTTACTTGTATACCATTTGGCTCGAACGTAGTAGGTAGGTACGTATGTAGGTACATAGGTAGAGGCTACGTTCGCTATTTCGTTTGTTGACGGAATAGTTACTTTTAGGGCTGCCACGAATATTGTTATCCAATGAAATAGATAAATTTATATGGAAAAACAAACCAAGTTCAATTTTAAGAACGCAAGTGATTGTCGACTTTGCCGATAAAATAATTAAGATCTAAATGGCTGCCTAGTTCTGTAGATAAACGTAAAATTAATTTTTAAATTCATTTCATTCATTTTTAAATTCATTCTCAAATTAATTATTACACACTTCCTTAATCTTTCAAGCACGATAATGATGATAACTGCTAAAATATGAACTCTTGAATTTGTTTGTTGACTGATAAAATACAAGATTATGCTCAAATGAAAACGGTTATGACGATGTCCCTCTGTACGCTGACAGATGAACTACAACGCTTATACCATAAAAAATTGAAGTGAGACAAACTACTGAAAGTATAGTTTATATGCTGTGTCAAAGAAAATCTATACTAATATTATAAAGAGGAAACATTTGTATTTTTGTATGTTTGTAACGAGTAAACTCAAAAACTACTGGGCCGATTTCAAAAATTCTTTCACCATCGGAAAGCTACATTCAGCCTGAGTAACATAGGCTATTAAATAAAAATAAAAAAAAATTAAAAATTCATTGGCAGAGCGAAGCCTGCTGGGTCAGCTAGTATTTAATAAACAAACACCCGGAATGTCCTCAAACTTGTGACACGCATTGCGTGTATTCGTAATGTCAGCGATATTTTTTCTTACGCGCGCAATAAATCGCAGGGGCCGTGTGATCACGTAGTCGAGCGCTGAGAGCATCGGAATTACGCAACTGTGATAGTTTTTACATGTGTTTATTGTGTGATGTTAATAGTGTAATGAGACAGGTGATACCTTATTAGATTTGTTTTCTTTGGCGCTTTACTTTTAGAACCTATTACCTTGTTGAGTTGTTGGTCTTCGGTCTTCGTATTTTTTGATGTTGAGTTTTTGATGTAAAGAAGGAATGGAATAACTATAATAACCTGTTTGTATAATTATGTGGGGTAACAACTAACAGCATTTTATTGAAAATATGGCCTGCGACTTTTTTCTTTTGACATTATAAATATAAATTAAGATATTTAATAACTTTTTATGAAACAAACGAAAACCAAAAGAAAACCTTAAGAAGACCAGTAGAAGTAGTATCTGTAAATTAAAATGTCTTTTTCAGTGCAGAACGTTCCTGTCTCAAACTGCAGGTAGCCAAAAGCAAAAATAAGATTCTTTAATAATTGTCGTGTTCATTTTGTTTGTACAGTGCGTATACTTACATAAAAATTAACTTACATAATAATCAAACAAATTACAAAGGCTTTAAAACTGAGCCATCGGCAGCTATTACAAGATAAACGGTATATAGGTACCTACTACAAACAGAGGCGAACTCCGTAGCTTAACTTGATTACTCATTACTGTGATGGCGGCAAAAGTTAATTGTTCATTTGTAAATGCATTCCAAATGGCTTGGGTCGGTACGAATTTACTCAAATTGAACGCAATTATTGCCGGTTATTAACCGCACTCCAATTTGACGAAGCGTGGTCGTGTTCTGTAGAAAGTTGTGACGATTGTTTTGTTAATTCTATAATAATATTAAATTGAAAGTTTAAAAAACCACCGACACAATAATTTATTTGCAGATATTGGGTATTTTCCCCACTTTTACTCCCACAGTTTTTTCAGGGCTCAACCGATTTTCATTGAACATAATATTAAGTATTTTGTTATGTGCACGTTTATACTCGATTATACTTGCAGACATTCGGTTATTCTTCCCCACTTTCAACCCCCACAACTTTTAAACGACTCAAGCGATTTTCATCAAACATGTCTAAGAACACTCGGCCGTAACTCACCTTTCATATAAAAAAAAAAACTAAATTGAATCGCTTCATCCGTTCGCTAGCTACGGTGCCACGACCGACAGGCAGACAGACAGATAAACAGACACGTCAAACTTATAACACCCCTTCTTTTGCGTCGGGGGTAAAAAAAGAAAAATATCACCGGACCGGAGTTTTTGTATGAATCGCCATGTTGTGGAAAAATCGTGAACTAATTTCTTGTACTCACTTCAGGCCTTTAATTCAAATCGTGCGTATACGTGCGTTCACGAACAATCCCCATTTGAAATATTATGGAAGCGCTCACGATGCGCGCGACAAATTTGACGTACGACTAACTCTTAGAATAAAATTGTTCTTCATAAAACTAAACTATATTTAGAGATAAAAGTTTTGCGATGTCAATATCGTCCCAAACTTTAAAGCACCTATTACAAATACTATTTTTTACATTAATTAGCCGTTAAGTGACTACAACTTCAACTTTTAAGAACTTAGGATATTGCGAAGCTGTAGACTTTAGCAGTTTTTAGTTGAAACGTTTTTCTGAGTTAATAATGCGCGTTGACTTTTTACAAGACGTCTCGACGAATACAGTAAACTTTTCTCCAAAATTATATCTTGGCTTTTTTATATCAATTTGTTTTGGTAAGCTTTAAAGCTTCGTTTATACGAACTTTATGAAAGTTTGTAGGATTGAAGACTTACTTAGTAAGCAAATAAGCAAACGAGCTACTTAAGATTTCTTTTTTTCTTTTATTAAATGAAATCTCTCTATTATTGTAATTTTTAAGCGAAAGAATGATTTAATATATATATATTTACGTGTATATTATTTTATCTTTAAGGTACTTCGTTGCATATCTTCGCGGATTTGAAGAATCGGACAACAAAACACCATATTATTATCAAACAGGTAACGTTGAATGAATATTTTCGAAACTACGATTTTGATGAATCTTTCTCCACCCCCTAAAATGTTAGCACACAACAATAAGTTTTAGAGATATGCGTGGACAAACATAATTATCTACACACCTACATACATACTATGAAAATTGGAATTCTTCTTTGGAAACCGTAATAAAAGGAAATAATACGTTTTCAGTCCAAGGAGTTTATTCCAAAAAATGTTTAATTAGATTACTATCTGGAAATATCCTCTTAATTTTTACTTTCGTTTAATTTTATCTACATTCGTAATTTCCGTTTGCTTAAAATAGACAGATTTCTAATGAGTTCAAGCTTTAATTGCGCTGAAAAACTTGGACATAAAATTTCAGTGAATATTCCAAGTCAGTAAAAATCTTTCTGGTCAGCTAGAAATGAACCCTATTATAAGGACTTAAGGTTCGTTATTAGTCAGTTTAACATATATTTGCAGACTATTATTATTTTCTTTTATGTTTTGACAACCTTTCATATTACCAGATAGGATTCTAAGGGTTTATTTTTACGGAAAATACGTTTGGTAGGTATCATAAGAAATTCAGTGGTAATCGTTAAAATTGCTGAAGTTTCTTTGCTATGTAGTTTGCTTCTCTTATGTTCCGTTTCTGCTCCCGTGGCTGATGATGATGGCGTGATGATGGCGTGATGGTAGATCACAAATATGGCTATTTGTGATCTACCATCAAACATAAAACCAAAACTATGTGTAGTTTGTTTAAAATGTTCCAAAATGTGATAAACATTTTACCGTACATATTTTTAAACAACAGTGCTGAGAGCATGAGCACTATCCTCAAAATAATCGTACGGTAAACGGCAGTCTGATGAGTCTGTATAACATCTTCCCAAACTAATGTCACCCGTTATCTATACGAATAGTTTGGCGATTTTACTTGAAAAATTGATAGTACCTAGTTAAAATACTGACAAAAAGAAAGGATACAATAAAGAAATAGCATTGTGTGATGAGGCGCAAGCACGCTTAATGTATGTAATAAACAATTTAATAGAAAACTTTCCATCGAAGGTCGTTGGTTTCAACAAAGAGCTCTCTTGTAGTTCCAACGGGCATGACAATGAAGCTCAAAGCAATCCAATAACGAAGTAGCACAATAGATGTGAGCCATATCTCGCCAACCATCATTAGTGGAACGGATTTTATCCATTAGAGGTATCGTTTGTGATATCTCGTACCTATTGTGGCGCATCAAATGTTTCAGTAAGTAATTACAGTACTAATGGGACATGGTCGAAGTCGTACAAGGTCAAGACTATGTAAAACTAAGGCCTAGTCTTATTCAACTGTTGCAAAACGACCCAACCGACCGACCGACCAAGAAACGCGACAAAATTTAAACACAGGTCTCTGAATGAAGGCGTTCTTAATGATCATACGGAAGTCGGAACGTACGAGTACATAATGCTTCTCTGTGACTTTTACCGCTTCGAATCTGATCGACTTCGTGTGAACGAAATTTATATTATATTCTTTACAATTAATAAGCTTTTTGTTGCTTGTATTGTATTAAAAGAAAATAATGACACGTTGTTATCGACTAAACATATAATTTGAAAAGTAATTGACTCAATAAATATGGGTAGTATCGAAATAATCTATAGCTGCATATTGCCGTGTGAGAAATTTCACATTTATATTATAAACGAATTGGGAACAGATTTGTTTTTTGTTAAATTAAAAAAAAAATATGGCGTTAGTGTGTCGTAGTAATTTTGCCACAATTATCTCCAGTAAATTTCTCTTTGCATTAAATACTTAGGTACCTAAGTAGTTCTTCGCCCATGATGTGATACAGTCATAACGAAACTTCATAATCCAAAAGTTATTGCTGTCACGATTTCTTTTCTTTTCACGAACGGTCCATTCCATTTCCGTTTTGGTAACCGTGAAATTTCTCGACTTTACTGTTAAATTTTTAACGTTAGGTACAGATATGATATGATTTAGATTAAACGCATAATCGTCTCCTTACCGTCGCGGCTAAAAATGTAATTTTTGATGCGTGTGATATTTTTACGGATTTAAAAAAAAAGATTTCATTGTATATCATACGTCTTCTGTTTTCTTACGTTTGTGTTTAGGAAGTTTTGAAATCCTTGCTTCGCCTTTTTTCTACATTTTTAATGTTTCTTTGATATGTCCAAAGCTTTTGACAAAGGTTATTAAATATAAAATAATTGTACCAATTTTGTATTCTTTTGATTGATTAGGCTCTTAACTCTTCAGTCATTAAATGGTTGTTGACATGACAACAAATACTTCAGCCTCATTCGTAAGTGTCATGGTTTCGATTGCCCCTAACAAGTATAAAGGTCAAACTGACCTTTTAACAGCCTTTGTTTGAACCTGATGATAAACACATGTTTTCATTTCTGTTCGTCACTACAATACACACGTTTCACATTACACTCTGTCACCGTGACATCAAATTCGAACCTATTACTATAGTTATACGGTTTCTGTTTGATAAAAAGTTGATGAAATTGAACGCGTTTGATAGTGATAATGTGATAAAATATTACGTACATCCGAGTCGAATTCAATTCGAGCTGATGTTTATTCACATGAACAGTCCAGGCCACAGCATGATATGCATCAATGCACGAGTTTTTTGTTTTATTTTATATCTACAATGTGGTAATTTACTGTAGCGCCTTTAAAGACTGGCACGTAAAAGGACCCATTCCATATATGTACATAGCTCCTTATAAATAAATATGCATAGTCGTCTTCCTTCAAGTGTTGTTTTCAAATATTGAGTTAAATTTAACCATAGGAATTTTCACCCTTCAAACATTTGTTAGGATCGGGGTTATAAACTGAAATTAAACAAAAGGATGTTGCTCATAAATTGGCGATTCAATAAGATACTTCCTTGGACAAAGTTATTTATTGCAGAATATCTCATATTAATGATGACTGAAGCTACTCGGAGTCATTTGATTACACACACATACAAGAAGTTGTTATGAAGGAATTGCTTCATAGTGGATTTATGTCAGTTACGGTGGCATCACTACAGCACATTAACCTAGACCAGCTTGATAATTAAGTTTTATTGCAATGTCGTTTGAATTATTTTATAATTATTTTATAACACGAAAGTGAATATGAGCTGTGTCATGTATAGACGAGAACACATGGAAACACTGCTTGTTTACAAGCTTTCTTTTGATAAAACATTTTAACTGATTCTGTCTTGTGCCAGCGATATGCTTCATTGCGCAAAATTCGTATCGAATCAATTTCGTCTGCAATTTTCAGGGGCGAGGCCAATTAAGTCACAATCTGGGGTATTAAAACTCGCAAGCTTGTTTTGAGAAGCTCGTCTGTGCGTTCGTGTAATTAGCAACGTTCCGTTCGCAAATGTCTCGATGTTATGCCGCTATCAAGCGAGTTCAATTCCAGAAACGTTGGAAACAATGAACGTGGAGCACTCGCTTCAAAATTAATTAATTGGTTCAAATAGGTAGATCCATTAAAGACACTTGATTCATTCAATGTTTTCGTTTAATATGCTACATTTCGTTGCGTATACATATTGGATATTGATTGCCAAAGGATAAACGGTTAAATAAATTTTTCTATTTTCAATACTTTAGGTTGGTGTGACGATATTTTGACACTTTGCATTTGCTGATTTGGTTGTAACTTACTGAAAATTGTTAATACTCTTATTTTTAGTATTTAAAAAATATATGCATACAAAACATACGTGAAAGTATTTTCTTTTTATCCTCAAATATTCCAGTTACGTTTTTTACGTTCAGTTACGTTCAGTTAAGTTATCGCTCTAAAGTCAATGTTGGGGGAAGTTCACCGCCAGCCAATTGTGTATCTAAGAACCGAATGTATTCGAAACAGAGGTACCTAATAAACCCGTTGAAATTAGATTTGCTCCTGCGATGTCGAGGAATAAAATTAAATTAGCGTTTATAGACACTGCGGGTTTAAATACGTACTCGTATAACGTATTGGTCGTGTTCCATTGGTTTACTGGTCGCCTCTATTTGAATAAAGATGTTTATTCGTATTACCAGATCGCTAATTTGCTTTGATAAATTTGAGGCGGTTGCTTTATACAGGCAGGTAGTATATCTTGCTATGCAAATTAATGTTGTTTATCTAAATCAAATTAAAATGTATAGACTCAGTTAATTTTATTTCGAGGTAATTTTGTTACCTATTTCATTCAAGTATTTAGAGCTTTTCTCTTCCGTTAAGCTTTACTCTTATGTTTTAATGTGCATTAATTATTATTACATCTTTTTACTATCTGACTTTAAAATCAAAATTCATAGTTTAAACCCATCAGAATTAATTTGTTCAGTTTTTATTTTTAAGTGAATAGCTTTTAGGTCGTTACTGAAATGTCAGTCAAAATTTGCTAGTTACTTTTTCGATGATAATAATTTAACAAGATAAAATTCATAATAATTTATTTATACTCTAAATACTTAACTTCTGTATTTCTGTCCATTACAAGTATGTAATAAAAATCTCGCAAGAAGCCTTAGCACACGTTACGCGTATTCATCTCTAGTTATTGTACGTTTACTTTTACTATTTCGATGTTTCTAGCAGAACATAATCCTGATTCATCGACCGATAATGTTCACAATCTACGAATGCATATTCATTTGGAAACCATGACCGGCCAGTGAAAGGCTTTATGCAACCACTTGGGTAACTACTGACCGCATGTGAACAGTCGGAGATGAGTATGCGGCGTCATTTTTACTTGTTTTATGCTACTTTCTAAACAAACATTGAGATGCTCCCACGATTTGAGGATTGTTTTAAAATTAAATGCTGTTTGACTGTAGCTGCTATGTTCATTAACAATGTGACGTATCTTACGTTCGAATGTAGAAGGTTTGGTAGTGAAGATGTTGATTTGATGGCAACAACGGCCTGCTAACATTTTATTGTGACGTAAATTATTTTCGTAATAATGGAAAAGACGATTGCCAATTTTTGTCACCGCTATTGGTCCGTTTATCTTGATGATTGGTAGATGGACATTTATTTAGTGATTCAGTGTATTACAATATAATATGAAATTTGATGGCATTTTCAATTGTCTCTTTGGGTACTTAACGTTTTCATGATTTTATTAAAATTTTAATCTTTTAACTTTTTCTATGATCTTTGGCTTCTAAAAACCGTTTATCATACAAGTAAGTATATCGCAAGGCTTGAATTTCAAAATAATTTTATCTCGGCAAGTATGAAGATTCCTCGAATATGTGACGCATGTATGCGACATAACAGCCATGTGTAAATCATGCGGTTTGCCATTTATGTGTAATGAGTTATTGCGTTGCTCTTTACTTTAAAAGTACTATGTGCCTTTTGTTCACTTCACATGAGCTTCGGCTTTGCAATATGTATGTGTCATAGGGGATTGTTGTCATTTATTTCTTGTTTTACATTCGAAACAAAGTGTTGTGATATTTTACAATTCTTTGTGCTCAAATAACTTCACGTTTGTTTTTGTTTATTTAGAGGCGCTTCATAACCTTATGAAATAAATTCATTTGTTTCATGTTTGTTATGTTGAGTTTTAGAAATTGGGTATTACACATTTTTTTTTTGTGATACATGAAAAGATCATATATAAGTTTTATAACAAAACTATTTTTTTTTCGGGATAATTCAAAAGTTATTTCAAAATAAAAATAATCTTTGAATCCAGTACCGAAGACACGCCGACAACTCCCGAGCGCGTGTGATAATGTTAGTTTTCATACATTGCAGTTGATAGAAAAATGTTCCCCAAGATGACAAACTATGTCTCATGTCAAATGTCTAGTCACGTGTAATAGCCGTAAACGCTGTACTGTTATTAAATAGCTATAACATTTTGACGTCACAACTATGGTGACCAATCATGGCGCTTTTATATTCAGGCGATCTTTATTTAAATTTCATCAATTTTTAATTGTTTATAATTAATTGAAAAAAACATTTTTTAAGTTTTTTCATTAAATATCAATATTATTAATAATAAAGTTTTAAAAGACATTAAAAAAATCAAAAGTTTTTTTTTTTGGAATACCCAATTGTCATTTTTGATATGCTTATAATAAGCGTATCTCTATTCATCTGGAAACTTTTAACAGGTGGCATTTACAGTGACCGATGTTATCGTACTAGCATTCGCTTTAAAGAAGCCTCGATTGACCCGGATGCTGTGGTACACAACAACATTCACAAAGGTCGCGAGATGCACGCCGAGACGACATAACAAGAGGAACATGATATCATAGTCTCAATAAAAACTCAATAAAATGAATAAAAGAAACAAACCAAACTTTACATTTAATGTCCTTTTGGAAGTTAATATTGAATTTGATAGACAAAGAGTACCTATTGCTTTCGTTGGTAACTAATATAAACTTCAATTGAAGTCTAACAATAGGTAAACTGATTGATAATAATTAGTGGAGTCCCATTTCATTTCATTCTAAACCAAAAACTACGGACCTTGCCTGATCTTTTAATAAACAAAAATCAAACATTTCAGCGTGGGATGACAAAAGTGGGATGATAATGCTAACAATACTAAACAGACAGAAATAAAGAAGACGTAAACAAAAAATACCTTACGATGTAGAAATAAATAAGTTTTTGTTTCTATGATGAAAGCGCATCTACGTAAGCCTGTGTGTTGCCAATATGCTAATACGTTTCGATAGTAGGTACTAAGCTGCCAAATGTCATGAGCGGAGGTAGCCGTGATCGTTAATATATTATTATTCATTTGGTTTTGTCTGCAGACGACGTAGTTTACCTATCATTTGCGTGGTACTGAAGCTTGTTTGAGTTTAACTTGGATTTGAAGGTCTATTATGTATGCAATGTTTTCGAACTAGAATAATTAATAACAAATACAATAATTACTGCAGCGCCCGGCCGAGGGATTACGATCCTAGTATATTCTTTATGTGTTTTGATTGGAAAGATGTTGTAGCTGGAGAGCAATATTTTGAGGTCTTAGTCATTTTAAGAAGCAACGCTAGATTCTGTTACTGTACAACGAGAATTCTTACGACTAAAACAATTCCCTCTAAAAATTGATGTTATTATGCAAATGCTGTTGTTGTTGCATTCTTCTTAAAAGGACTTAGTATTTGTATAAGCAAAACTAAATGTTTAAACTTATTATTATAACAGCCATTTATTCCGATGACTTCAAGCAAAGCATTGCTATGAAGATTTACAAATTTGACAAGAACTAAAAACCCTTTGGCACGTTAGTTCATCCATTAAAGGCGTTAAAATAGCTCTTGAAACGAGTTCAAAAGTGGCTTTATTTATTTTAAACGTTAAGCATTCGTTTGGAAGCAGCATTTTTAGTCTGAAGGGGGAAGTTCGTAACTCGTCCACTTTTATTTTGTTTTTGGCACTTTACGTCTGTAAGTTTTGAAAATCTAAAATTCTTCGTTTTAACAAACGTGGAGGAATAATAAAATTGTTTTCATTTGTACTCGTATGTTGTAAGACTTGGAAGGCGGCATTGTTTGATTTCAACACACAAGTTTAAATAAATTCTAGTCTTAGGTAATATAATATGTGAAAAGGGTTACCTAATTATGTGAATAGTTGAAAAGATTCTATTTATAGAGTTTACGTATGTGTCTAAGTACATCAAGTACGTTTTCTTGCTTTTCATCTGATTTAATTAACCAGACATTTATTTTTTAATAAGGAAAATATATAAAAATTTATGTAAATCCTTACGAGTGCGTACAACGGGACACTTGCCTCGTTTGGTCATTCGGCGAAACTACCGAACTGTGCCATGCATGATCCGCTTGGCATGTTTAACGAATATTTAAAATTCCAGTTGTATGAATATTTAACACGCCCCGTTTTAGTCGATTTCAAAAGGAGGCATAAAACACAATCATGACGAAATCTATAAATCAGAGCAATCAAATAATATTTGAATGTCAAATGGCGACCTCTTGCACAACGTCATTCAAATGCGGCAGATTGTGGAATTTACGGCATTTGATTCCGCCGCACGATACAACTTCATTGGGTTGATGGTTCATATTGCATAACACTGGCCGTAAACGTATTGTACGCAACAATCTCCTATAATCTGTATGTACAATGATATACGGTGTTTACGTACAGAAAGGTCTGCAAATATACCTAGTTTTTTGTATTGTTTTGCTTTCGGTTTGTCTGCTTTTTTGTTCTAGTTTATCTTTGAAATGGTTTTATAAACTTTCATAAAATTTTATACAGTTCATATTAGTAATACAATCTAACAGAGTTATTTTTGCTAATTTAATTTTCGAAAAAAGTGTCAGAGGTAGAATTGAAAGCGACAGATTTTGTATTCGTAAAGTCTGTTTGATAAGTGATGGGACTGCTGTCGTTAATATTCTATCCAAAAGTCTCTCTTGTAATCCGTCTCAATTTTGTTCCCAAAAAAATAATTTACTTGTTATAATCCAAGCTAGGAGAAATTTTCTTAAAGCTACGGACGATATAGTTAGGGTTTTTTAAACCTTTTCACCACGGAAGAACATAACTTAAGTTCAAAGGTGAAATAAACCAGTTATTGTTGTATCCCATTTCTATATGCCATCTTCGTGAACTCGTCGACTTGGTGACCTTTTGTCTATTATGTCACATTAGAAACTAGTACCGATGGAGACTAGTTTTAAGAATCACTTCTTTAGTAAGTGGCAGTGGAATTTAATAGAGCTTAGACGCTTCCTTAGTGACTTGTGATAGGCGAGCATATTGCTTTTTAATTGGCTTCACTGTTGAGCAATTAAAATATTATGAACATAAATTCTAGTAGTAGGTGCTTAACTTTTTTCGCCGTCAAAATGATATACTATACTACTAATGATATACTATAATACTAATATACTAGATTTTATTAATTATTTCAAATTAATGGTTAGAGATTTAAGTTTGTATTTGTTTTTATTTTCAACTCTGGTAGTATTTTTAACGATTTCATAGGCTTTAAGATTTCAACAAATATCGAATGTTCAATACAATACTATTAACTGTACTGTATTGTATTGTTAAATATGTCGGCCGTCCGACTAGTTTTGGTCCTATCCAAGATCCGCAATGAGCTTTCATTACTAGCACATCGTGAAGTTTCCCTTCAAAATTAAATTAATTCAAAATCAATTTATCATTACGTTTGCATTCTATCGATATCCTAGTCTTAAAGATGCTTTCACCTTGGCGGAGTGCAACGACATTTATATTTGCGATCGTGTCGGTGCATGTGAAAGCACCCTAACTAACCTTCGACCTCGCGTCGACGGAAGAGCATCGCTCCGTAAGTACCGTAGGAGACCTATTAGGTATATAACACCATGTATTTTGAAAGTTAAGGACATAGCTATATCGTTTTTGATGTGATTGAAGCCTTGTAGGTTAGGTACCCGTAACCCAAGTAAAGTTCGTTATTGAGATGTTTCTTTTGTCTCGTTTAGATGATCCCTAGTCCTTAACAGTAATGGTGAAAAACAACTTGGAATTAAAAATAAACCTCTTTTATTATAGAAAAAAAAAGATGGTTATTTTTTCAAAATTGATAGTTTTATGATGTTTTGCGATCGTTATAATATTTTTTGTGACATAGGTATGTATTTTGTAAAGATTAGGTACTTTCATTGACTTTTCAAATTATTAATTCATAACGATAAATTCTGGCTGCAATTACATGGTTATCGTAGAATTATCCAAAGAGTACAAAATTATGGTCACCGCCCAGAGTAATACTCAGTTATTTAGGATGCCTAGACAATACAATGCAAGCCCGAGTACTACAAAATTGTATAGAATTATGTCGGTACCGTAATTGGGGACATTGTTTTGGTAAGCTTCAATCTCGAATGAAGATTGCAGGGTTCGACTGTGACCCTTCTGACGCAGGTTGTGTTTTGTTTGTAACTACATACATACATACATACATACATACATAATTACACACGCGTTTATCTGTTCTACATTGTAAATCTTAAGGGTACGTGAAATCCATCAACCCGCAGACTGGCTATGGACGTATGGACTCATTCTGGAAGGAAGAAACTCATGGATTGTAAACATTTTCTTTCATTGTATACGAGTAGCAAACGGGCATGCAGGCTACTTGATGTAAAGTGTTCACTGTAGCTTATGAATACCCAAACCCATATCAACCCCTAATAGTAGAGAAGAAATCCAACCTTAGGTTGTATGTGGATACTTTGCTACTCATGAGGACTAACATGTTCGCCTCAAATAAAGTACTTGCATTGAAGCACAACATTCAAAAATATGCAGCATTCATGACTTAATTATTTTCATAAGCGAAATCACAAGTTGTGTTCACAATTATGCAGTGAAAGCGCAAAACTCTCTAAATAATTCGCGTTTTGAAAATGTCTAGTGAAGAGCCGGAGAGCCGGACTTGAATGGTATCTCACCGTTTCTTTAGCTGTTTAGGCTCTTTCAGACTCCGTCGGAAAAGGTCAAGAGTACACTTGCGTGCAAACGGACTGACCTCCGCATTATGAACGTTTATTTGCCCGGCCAAGCTTTCAATAGGTTTTTGAATTGGAATTCAATGTGGATTTAGTATTGCGGGTTTTATAATTTTGTTTAGGTGCCTACGGATTACCGTCTATTGAAATTGAAGCCTGGCGTAAAGTGTGTTGGTGGTTGCGCTAGTGTGTGCTTCTATTGAGTGTAATTACTCATCATTGTTTTGGAATTTAAAAAATACCTATATAAAAAAATTACAGAAAAAGACGTAGATTCCTAAGTACTTATATATCATCTTTTTTCATATTCGTCCGCTAAATTGATTTTCTTCTTTTATTTTCTAAGTTATGATTTCATTTTTAACTGCACTTTAAAACCTAATATTAAACAGTAGACTCAAAATTGTAAGGTCTTATTTCAGCAAAAAATATTATCAAATCTTGGTAAGTAGGTACATAATTGTACATATTTATATGTAAATTCCGCTAATTTTGAAAAAATATATTTTTGTTTAATACTAGTTGAGTACCAAATTACCAATGCAGGATCCTCTGTAAAACTTATAAAAACATTTAAACATCTAATGTGCCAAACTCTACATTAAAGCGTCTTAAAGCTTTGTCTAAGACGAGGAAAGTTATATCTTTTAGTATCAATTTCCTCACACTCAAGTGTTTGGCTATATATCAAATCGCTTTCTGCTGACTCTCAGCAAAATGGCGAAATTGTCGCGGAGTAAATCTTCTAGAACGAGGAGCGTTTCATGGCGTCATTTTACGTCACAAGTTATATTATTCTATCGGAACTGTGACAGATTTCGGTGGTCGAGGAACGATATATTATAGGAACGATATATATACTTCTTCGGAAGTTCATTTAATTTAATGGAATATTGTAGAAGCATAAAACTATTTTACAGCTATTTTTATAGAACAGCGTGTCTTAAACCCGCACTTACGCTATGGTTTTTCGTGCTTACGATTGTACTTCTTGGCACCGAAATGGCGGGTTTATGTCACGCTTTATTGTTTTTTTTTTAACACTGGGCCAACTAAAACTTATTTCACCACTAACCATACGTCCCCAACGACTCAGTTTCACCAATGACTCTATATGTCACAAGAAATATTTTCTATAAAATATTTGCTGCAGACAAAATTTATAAATATTATGCAAAATTATAAATCACTGCAGCCTGTGTTTAATACCACCTTATCTACAACTCGGCAGAAGTCGACAGTTATCAGAGGAAATACTTCTTATTTTACCTGAAATGGCAGAATAACAACTTGTTAAGTACTGTCAGTAAAAAAGTATGATAGAAGACAAAGAGGAAATATTATTATCTTACGCGGAAATGTCCATTTGAGTTTGCGAAACGAATGAAAATTCCCCGGGAAAAATCCCAACAGGAGTTTTGTTTGATTGTGTCCCGTGAAGTAAAACGAACAATACGACTTAAGTCCTACAGTTTGAGAAGTTAAAGCGACCGTTATGAAAGTTCCTTTTGCCGCCGGATTTGAATTAAGAATTATTATTTTTGCAATAAAAAATACTAGCGTTTACTTCGTTTTCGTTTGAGTGATAAGGTGTTTCAATTTGGATGTATAGTGATCATCTTATATTACAATTAAATTGAACGTGCTCAGGCTTCCAATAATAACACGCTTACCTACTCAGTATCAAATTTCACCATGATAGGTCTAGCGCGTACCGTTCGCATACGCTAATATGACCTTCGCGTTGGGTGAAGGCGAATATTGTGTATTTTTGCCGACAGTACACAGCAAAAACCCTTTAACTATAACATCCAGCTCTCAGAGTAATCAAAAACGGCGGAGTGAAAAAGAGACTGGCAAAGGGAATGGCAGCGGTCGGCTTTCTTTATTCGTCCGATCACAATTCATTTTATTCAGTCGCACATCGATACCAATCGTCGCGCGATCCCTCGGGCTTTTCAATTTGGAATCGTACGTAGGCACAATGGGGTGGGGAAGATTGATATTTGGGACTTTTTTTCTCTAGAAATGTGTCGAGTCACGCCGCCTCGAGTCAGTATCGAGTACTCGAGTTCTTAAGATTACTCACGTTATTTGAATTCGGACGTTACTCGATCATTGACTGTAACCATTGGAGTTCGTGTGGAAAGGTTATCACTACCTGCGAAGTAGCATAATCTTTGTAAGTATCTTATATTTGAGTTTGGAGATTTCGTTGTCAGAGAAACACTAGCATAGGGGCTGATCAAGATGATCCAGAGATTTATAGAGATTTACTGTAAAAAGATTACTAGATATATAAATTCTCGAACTCGTTTAAGCTTTCGAGTACGCGGTAGTACGGTACTCTTTCTAACTCGGTTGAGTCGATTTTTAAATCGAGTAACAAAATTGATCTATTCGGCACATCTCCATTTTCCTTGCCAAAGAATCGTTCGGCGAGGCCGCACAAGTGAGTGATCGCAAGCAACGCAACAGTAGGTACTCGTAGGTACGATACGTCCCTGGCTAATGACACCCGAAGCTTATCGGCTCGTCTGTCGCTCGTCATTTTTACGGATTCCTCGGATTTATGTAAATTTGTTTTGTCAGCGACCCCCGGCTCGATACGGTCGCGGGAATCTGTCGCGATACGCTTGATATTGATATTCTCGGCTTTGCAGATACTCGTACCTCACTCGTGGTCTGATACGTTTTATCTGTCAGGCTTTCGGGATCGGTTTTCAAGTTTGTGAATTTTTGTTGATTTTTTGCGTATTTATTTATCGTAAATGGTTTGTCAACGATAATGAAAGCGAAATTTGTTTTCGGAATTTATTAGTGTTGAAATAAATTTAGAATAAATTTAGAGTAATTATAGATTTTGGATAGCACGAAATAATTATTATTGTTAAATTGATATCATGAGGTATATACTTTTTATATAGAGAGAGGAGACAATATTATGGAAATGTCATAATGTTTCAATAACCCAATAAGTCTTCAAGCAACAACAATTAAATACCTCCTTTCTCTTACCAAATAAAGAGAAATAGCTACTTGATTATACCAAGCAAAATGCGTATTAAATCCGTATAAACGTAAATACAGCTAAAAGAAAATTAAAATCTCATACCATAACGTGTGCGTAGGTACTTATCAATCGTGTAATAAACTTTCGTAATCAGCATATTCAAATGTTTACTAATCCATAGAGCGTTTTACGAGTGCCCCAGTAGGTAGGTACACCAGTATAACTACTCGAAAACCGTATTAATATTCATCGAGGTGGCAGCTATGCGTTACCGGCACACGTTGGCTCGGTTTGCTTGATGTGATTTGCATGGTCTGCTCTGCGACGTATTCGTATACTTAGCCAAATATTACGGCCTATTACACACACATTCCCCGGTGGTGGAGGTAGGTCCTAGAATGGCGACCACGTCTCGGCAAGACCCAGGAACGGATAGAGTGCGGATGATAAGAGGTCCCGCAGAAGACTACGCAGGATTGAAAGGAAGAAAAAATTTGATTTTTCAGAATATAGATAGCTTGTTAGGATTTTTAATTCTTTATTATCATGGTCGCATGAACATGAAAATACTCTCGACCAGTATATTAAATTAATATTATTAATCGAAGCTTTGGTCTACTGAGAATAGAATTTCTCTACTAAATTTCGTTCATCACGATAATCATTGTGCCATTAGGATAAAGTCCCTACAGGTACTCCACTCCATTTAACTTTACAATCGACTTTTTAGAATATATTAGGATATATACTATTTCGAGTACCTATATCACTCACTATTTCTACACAACTCGCACCATCTTCATAATTCGGAAGATCCCGAACGGGTCTCCCAACGACAATGGAACGCTCGCCGTTTTCAATAAGCGCGCTCATGGTTGGCTCTTATACGGTTACTGTAGAGTAGGATACTATAGATCGACGTTGGTTCTCTTATATTTATTATTTCTATAGTAGGTACTCTTATATATAACAAGACTCCTTTGGATTTTTGAAAGGAATTGAAACGGAATTTTGTAATCGCACGCCCCATGAAAGACGTAGTGCTTTACTCTTAACACGACGAAATCAAGCTTTTTTTTCGACTTAGTCTTCGATCAACAATTATAAATTTCATCACTTTCCTTTTGTACTATCAAGGTAATGTGAGCTCATGTATATTTAGGTGAATACCTTTTAAGTGTCGGTTACACTGGTAGAAATTAAGTTTTTGTCTGCCAAATGCCCATGGCAGTACCGATGTTGAATCGCTGCATTGGTGAAATCTTGCAGACTCTGACACTTTACACTTCTATATCTATACTATCAGTCCTCATAATTCGGAAGATCCCGAACGTATCTCCCGTCGACCATGGACCGCTCGCCGTATTCAATGAGCGCGCTCATGATTGCCTCTGATACGGTTACTGGAGAATAGGATATTATGGACCGTCGCGTCTCGCAGTCTCGCTCACAGCGCATAACCTTGTTAAATTTATTCACACGGAGTGCTTGAGTTGTGTGCTCTTACACGTGGAATGAAATTTGTATGGTCGTGCTCTTGCTCGTAGATTGAAATTTGTATGGTCTTATTCAGAGCTCTCATCGTAGCTTTCCTGTTTCGGTGGCCAGTTTAGCAGAATTTTTGTGGGAATTTGGCTTTTGGATTTTTAGGAGCATTTCGAGCGGTTATTTCTTTTGTGACACTACTGTTGTGCCTTGTTGCTGAAATCCCGAATTCACAAACCTGTTGGGATGTTGAAATTTTTAAGTCTTGTTTCAAGCACTAAATTTCCGTTCGTTCCTGATTCGTAGTTTCTACGAATTCTTCTCAGTTTCAACACGGTTTTTACGTTTTGATTGAGCGAAATATTAGCCACTCACGTTTCTACCGTAGGTACCTACTCGGTTTTACGCGATCAATACAGCCATCAAGTCAAATCATTCCTTCATTGTGATAAATTTAGAGGTTTAAGATCGGACGTAGACAAATATGTTAATCAAAATTCCTAAGCACTAGATCTGGTTGGCAGTGACGTAACGGATCAGCGTCTAATCAAGCGATCAATGGTGTTCCATTATGCAATGTTGTCGCTGCCATCTATCGGATTAGACGCTCGGGACACTTCCAGTGTAGTCTTAGTGCTCCCACTATATATGTATATACGAAGTATATGCCCTATATATTCAAAGACAAATCCGTGTACGTGGTCTTGATGAAGAGAAAATATTCCTCTTATTCTTTGTAAGGATATAAAAGATATACTTGTTTACGCTTTGATGCTTTGTTTATTTATATAAACGAAATGTATTCACGGAACAGCTGAGCACATTTAAACGTATTCCCACTGTCAAATATTTTTGTGAACGCTTCGAGACAAATTTCTTTAAAAATTAATTGTTGTCTTTCCTAATCGTTCCTTAATCTATATGGATTCATTTCTAGTGCAGTTAATTGAGCGAGTGTTTTACCTTTCCGTCTTCGTTTCTAATTATTTTAAGTGCATTCATATTCAGAAACAGTCATACCTGCATTAGTTTAATGAAGAGTTCATGAAGCATAAATAGGGGTTTTAGCAGTAGATAATGGATTCAGCTTGATTGATGTGCGTCGCCGCGACTAATCAGTTATTCGATTCAGGATGAGACACTGTCTCTATATAAATTTAGACAAGTTCTAACTTCTGTTCAAATTTCTAGACTCTTTCCACTTTTTATATCCTCACAAAATTTTCGCATGAATACCGTTTTGTTAAAATTATTGGTAGATTTTTATAATTTTATTTAATTGAGGTGATCCGTGAAGCTGCATTTTTTGAAATGAAAGATCTTGATACTTGTCATGTGTGTCATGTCAGTACCCATTAATGACCCACTACAGGGTCGGGTCTCCTCTCACAATGAGAAGGATGTAGGCCTTAGTCCACCACGCTGGACTACTGCGGGTTGGTGGACTTGGTATGCCTTTGAGAACATTTTTTTTTGTGAACTCTCAGGCATGCAGGTTTCCTCACGATGTTTTCCTTCACCGTAACAGCAGGTGATATTTAATTTCATAAATCGCACATAACTTTTATTACAGTCATTGGTGCGTGCCACTGGGATTCGAACCCGGATCCCTCGATTCGAGGTCGAATTCTAAGCCACTGGGCTATCACCGTTGCGCTATCCCTTGATACGTACAACGTTTAATTCCTAGTTTTTATACCTATACTTTAGGGGTAGAATTTTGCAACCGTCAAGAATTCAGTCACATACACACAGTCAGAAGAAATTATATACCTACCCTATATTATAAAGATAGATACATTGAGATACGAAGGGCGCATCCAGTATAGACAGGGGATTTAACAGTTGATTATGGATCCCCCGTGATTGATGCGTGTTTTGACGCAACGGATCGGCGATCCGATCCGTTAATCCGATCCGGTCCCGGGCAGTGGCGGCGCAATGGACCTTGTTGGCGGATATGATTGGATTTAGATTCACTGCCTGCGGTTTAATTAGGTTGTGATTAATCTGTATAGTTAATAGAGGCAATGTATAGAGTGTACATTATAAGACGAAGTTTCTTTCGGAAGCAGATGTCTTTGAATGTTTAATAACCATGCAATTAGGCAAGCGGTCCGCCTGATGGAAAGTGGTCACTGTTCTGTACAGACACGGGCAAAACCAGAGGGATGTTCAGTGCATTGCCGGCTTTAAAGTAATGTTATTTTTAACGATTTTTTAAGAATTCCATGTCATAGTCCTTTCATATCCATGTTCTATCGAAACCTTTCCCTTACATGATGTGGTAATAAAATACATAAAGGGCAAGATAAAATACAAAAAGTTTATGGCGATCAACAGTTCAATTTAAACAAAAGGCTAATCGAATACAATACTATTTAATTGAAGCAATCATCCAGCATATCTTTTTTGATCGGATAAGGTTTGCTCAAGGTTCATTTGTCTAGTCTATACCTAGCTAATAATGCGTTTATAATAGTTAAAACCATTTTTAATGAGGAGTTACATATTGTTGACCTCTTTGAAGAAGAAATAATATTATGTAATTAATAATTATTTTTAGGAGGAGCTATACATGTATATTGTTGTCCTCATTACCCGCTGTGAAGAAGAATTATTGTTCTTGGTTTTGGATTTCAGTTCGGTTCGGCGGGAGGCATTTGAAGCGACCAGTTGTCATCTCAAGTTGTCATGTCAAGCAACACATCTCATTTGATCTCAGACAGGACTTCAGTAATATTTAATTATTATAATAATATTTAATTATTGAAGTCCTGTATCGATAGCTCTCGGTGATCACTTGGCAGTAACTAATTTGTATTCTAGTTTACTACAAAAAGAAGTATTTCGCATAAATTCTTCACGTGAATCAATCAAGATCACACTATTTGTATTCATTATCCTGACGTAACGTTGTGTCTTCTGTAATCCGACCGGTGCATTATCGCAGCTAGCTGGCGTGAAGAGATAGACGTCACGAAACAAGGAGCGAACAGAAGTGAAGGCTCAAACAGCGCGCTCAACAAGAGACGAAAGGCATCGCTTATGGGCAGGAAATTTCGAATCAACAAAAAGTTTTAGCAGTAGGTACCTAATGCTTCGCCCGCGGATTTGACACAAAGTTGAATTTTGCATAGCTCTTCCTTCTAAAAGTATTTTCAAAGGATAATTCCCTTTTATAGGTACCTTTACGTTGTATTTTCAGTTAATGCAATAAATTACCTCTCACGACCCCTCCATGTCTCGTGCCAAGGACTTCAATTGTTTGAAGTCTTAGTGCTGGTTGGTAACTATGTGAGATCATTGCTACGAGGACTAGAACATTCGCTTTGTATACATATTATTAAAGTGGCTCCGATAAAGAACGGTCGAAATGGAATGGTCTTACTACTGGTGAAATGGTGGTCCTCGAATGGCGACTACATCCCGGCAATAGGAGTACAGGCCGCCTTTCGACGAGGTTAACTACTGAGCTGAAGAAGACAGCGGGAATTCTTTGCAATCAAACAGCCAAGGACCGGGTAAAGTAGCGTCGATTAAGGGGCCACGTCCAGCAGTAGACGAATCAGGGCTGTAAACTAAGGAAAAGAGTGGAAGGAAAAGAATGAAACCCGATTTCTGTACGCAGTGTTTAGTTTTGACTCGTCCCTTGCGCGGTTCGTTAGGCAATTTGATGCTTTTTTGTTACGTTGTTTTCACGAATGACCGATCATGGCGCGCTGTACGCGAAGCTATGCTTGAAATTGCAAGTGATTGAGATTTAAGAAGATAAACCGTGACCAATCTCAGCGAGGAATTAATTATTTTCAAACAATTTAGCTCACTCAATAATACGAGTACTAATACAAGACTATGATCATATGAACAGTTCTATAGTGATAAAGATAAAAACCTGTTTGTGTGGAAACTCTAACTTTGATTGTTGTTTTCTATGCGTAAAATATGGTTTTCTAATCTTTATATTCATACAAATGATTATTCAGGTCAATTATACCTATAAGTGTTATATATTATTGAGGCATAAACAAGTAAAAATATAATGTTCATGATGATATTAGGTAATGATGATGCATTTAATAAAGGGTTGATCATCGTAATTTGACTTTACCATTACTTACTCGCTAAAAGCACTTGAAATAAATATTTCTCCTCTTTACTTTCAGGTAAATAAATCAACCCATAAGAGCGCGGAGGAAGCGGAGAATTTAAAATTAAAATAGGTAAGAGAGCCCGATAACGGCACTGCTTCAGTCGAGTGTTCAGAATAAGTAATATAAATCCAGATATAGGTTCGCCTAGCTCCGAAATTAGGGGGAACTTGGATGGATTCCAAAATTAACTCTCGACTAGTAAGGTAACTCGCGTCGGGCCGTATAAAATAATATCTCACATTGAAATGGGCAAAAGTGCTATTTCAGCTAAATTGATAACCTACTTCACTGTCCAATTATTATGAGACTAGACAGATGTAGTCGGGGATGTGAATCTAATTTTGGTTGAAATTAGTTGCTTAATGACAGGACTGGATTGGGTGGACAACAAAATGACTGGACTAGTTATTAAATATTGTGTGAAGTAATTGTAGAGTAATAAAGCGGTATGTATTGTTAAGACTTAGGTAATTACCGTTGGCCTGTGAGCTTAACGGCATTTGAGTTTGTTTTACCGTCAGTTATATTGCAAAAGGTCTTGTAATTCTCATTATCAAAGCATTCAATAACATCTTTATGTTTAGCAAATCTGCCGACTACATTAGTGATTGCAGTCTCATTCACATCCAACCTTCGATCGGATGGAGTTTTAATATCCATAAGTGGATGCATTGCGATTTTCAATGATTGTAGTGGTTTTCGATTAAGTTTTGTTACCACTATCGTGAGCATAAACACTATCGTCAAATTATTTGTAAGGTAAACGTCAGTCATTAGTATCTATGACATACTAGACTTTGCTCGCGGTTTCGTCAGCGTAGATTTTAGAACTCTGTCCATAAAAGTATCCTATATGTCAATCCAGGTTGTACGTGTATACCAAATTTCATCCATATCTGTGGAGCCGTTTTCGCGTGAAAGAGCAACAAACATCCATCCATACTCACAAACATTCGCATTTATAATAGTAAAATATAAGTAGGATGGTGTTCATGCTTGGGGTACCGATTGACACTTCTTTGTTACTTCAATGGGTATTTTAAATAAAACTATTTTACCAATTCTCACATTTATAATTTTAGTCATACTGTTCCGTCAGGAGCATAAGAAAAGATTTTTGAGTTTTAAAAAGTTATATTTTGGGAAAATTATGTACAAATGCAAAACTTAGATACTTTGGGTTAGGTAAGAAAAATTAATATGTGAAAATCTTGACAGTGTGTCACTTTCTTTTTCCTCTTTTATGAGACCATAGAACATCGTTGAGGTTACAAGTGTCAACACATACTATCTTTAGAGATACGAGTATAATAGAGATCGACAAGTATTCGAAATTTGACTATAATTTGTTGCAATTTGAATTTGACACGTAACGAAATATTGTAATGTTTATGTCTACATGTCATGTTTAGATGCGCATGTCAAAGCACTCAAACTCGTGATAGTGTTCGCGTGAGCTGTAAATTGTACCCAAAAGTTTCGCTCCACGGATTATTCGGACGAGTAAAATATTTTTTTTTACCATACCGTTGTTATTTACAATATTTGTTGGTTCGGCCAGGGTAGACACGGCTTGTTGCGTTTCCAATAAGGGTCGGGGTGTAACAGTTATTGTGCGAATTCTTGAGAGGGAAGGTCGCAAATGGAAGGTCTCGTGTAATTTGGTTTTCCACTCGTCTATTTTGAGGTGGTTTTTTTTCCTTTCATACCTTTTTGGTAATTGTTATGCTTCTTCAGTTTCTCAGTAAAAACGGAATAAAACGACGTACATGCAAAGGTACTGGGAGTCACTTTTTTGTAAATTAATTAATTAAATTATTTTACAAAAATATTTTTGATTGCAGCAAATCAGACATGCTTTGCGCTCGTTTAATGAACGAATGTATTAAATAAAATCGATTTAATTCTCCATTACTGATAGATTTTAATTTATGTCGTAAATTTCAATGAAGTACTTAATAAAAGCAATTTTTGACAACGTAGCGTAAAATTTTAACTGATGTAGCGATATACAAAATGGAGACTTAATTATTTGAAAGCGCGTAATTAAATCAATTGATTAATTGAATGTACGTAATATAAATGGTGAATTGACACACAGTGGCAATTTGTTCCGTACAACGGTGGCAATGTGGCATATGATTAAACTCACACATTTACATAACTATTTCCGATACAATTTGATGATAAACGATGGATGTTTTATTCCATATACTTATCGGCGTAAAACGGTTTCGATGTTTTATTTTATTTGTCAGTGGCGAAATATGTAAGTAGTAAATCATAACGGATGTTAACAATTAGATGGAAATATTATTCTGCCAATATAATATATAATTATCATGCGAAATATGTTAGATAGAAGGAGTAACTTGTTATATTAGGGGCAGTCTACCTGAAGTGTTGTGGTGGTGAAAGTGGCAGGCCATCTCTTCTTCTTCTTTTTTCAGAACACAGATTTAAATTCAAGCAAATTCAACGTGGAGTCTTTGAATACATGCGACGTGAGAATTAAGATGATTTTTTGATTAGCAGTAGGTAGCAACAAAACTTTGCAATTAGTTTAAATAATTTTGCTTATAAATTATAATAGATAGATAGATAGATCTTATGTTTTGGTACAAAATATGTGGCTACCGGACAAAGAGATTAGATACGACAGTGTTAGTTGCAATGCACTAAAGTTTAGTTTTGTTGCGTTTGGATATTTAACTTACGCTTCATTCCCGTGGTACTTCCAAAAGTGTCCTCGCTAGCTCGACTTGAGGACGACTCCTGTGTTTGGATAGAAAATAATTATGTGAATTAAAACGATTAATTACAACACTTTTAGTTGCAATGTATTAACTTAGAAACTCCGTTAGTACTTTAGTTTTGTTGTGTCTAGAAACGTTTTGATATATTATTAGTTACTTACCTACACTCATCGAATCTAAGATTACCCGTTCATTTACTAATTGTTGGTGTTACCAATATATACACTTAAAAAGTTGTTACGTACATCTAAATAAGGCGTTTATGTTCTATTTTCACATTTTTTCTTAGTTTTGTCATAGTTACGCTTCAGTACATATTTCTAACCTAAATATTCGAGTGTTACGACATTTTACTTATCGAATCACTGACCGGTCAGTATGGTAATTTGTTCAATGCATGGACTAATTCATATCTATGACATTGATTATGTATGAATAAGATATTCAACTATCAACTTATTTCATAGACTGTAAGTAAGGGGAAAAAGGAGGCAGCTTGCGAAGATTTCGTCGATTTCTCAAAGGCATAAATCGTTGGTATTTGGTTTTGATTCATCCATTCATCCTACGTCGTAAATCTAAAATTCCCACGCTTAATTCCATGCAGAATCATCAAAAGTGGTAGGTAATAGCACGATCACACATAATGCCACTAGCAGTGATCGAGCGTGCCCCAAGGCGTTTGGCCACCGACCAATAGATTTGTCGATGTATGCGGCATAATAATATCGTTTAGCAACTGACATGCTAGAGTAGTGGTGTGTAAACTATGGACTGTGCGGGTTGCAGTATCGATTGCTTTCTTAATATTAAGTTTTTCATTTTTAGTCTACAAATAGGTTAGTACTATGGTTTGTAAGCCAGGCACGGATTTTGTGACCTATTTCTGTCCTTTCAGCTAATAATTTGTAGAATTAAGTGAGTAGAACTAAGAGCCTAGACGGTCACTATGATCGTCAGTTATGGGTGGGTGGAATAGCGGCAGCCTCTAATCTATTGAAATTCTTAATTCTAAATACATGCAATATACGTACCAACGTACTACAGTGTGTATTGTGTGATTTTTGCAGTAGGTACTACAACGAATAAAAGGGTGGTTAAAAGGGTGGTCTATAATACTCCTAGTGAATGAAGATGAATAATCTGCTCAGTATGAGTATGTGATAATTTTTTTCAACTACAGTAACAGCACCGTATCTATCATAGTCTGGCTGAAATTTTAATTTTTGAACTAAAGCCTTTGTTGCACTTTCTCACGTCTGTTAGTCTTTACTTCTTGCTTTGCATGCATCAGTAGCCTTCATCTAATATTTGTCATTTTATTTCAATAGCATCGATTTTGTAGTAGAACAAGTGTTTTACGATTCCCACCATTATAGTCGCGACCTCCGGCTGTGGACGCGCTCACTATTGCCAATAAGCGCTAATGGCGATTCGCGCTTAAATTCACTCGTGACGTTCTAAAGAACCTTTTATCTAGTGCTTCTAGAGTTTACTGCGTAGCTATGAAGACAGCGTTTATGTATCCATTTATGTAGATCGTGGTTAAAAATAAAACAAGCATGTTACGAATGCTGCCACCGTTTCTGCCACATCTAACTTTTGGCTACTTTTGCTAAGTTTTGGTTATCTCTGATGGTGATACTTACCATTCACTTCGAATACTGTAAGAATGTCTTTATTTCGTGAACTTACTTAGTTCCAAGATTTTCATTATGATACAATAGTATTTAGAAAAAAAAGGTATACTTAGCACAAATGTTCTATGAGTTCCCCCGTCACCTCGAATATTCGCTTTGTAATGAAAAGAAGCAAATTAATTATGCAATTGATTTATTCTATTAATCGCCATTATGACTGTGACCTAGCAGTAAATCTTACCTAAAAAAACCTCTTGATAAATTTAACTATTATTTCACACATACCTGCGGTAAATTTGATATCCATTTGTTTCCATTACAAAGTGAAACACGCCCATGACAGTGTAATAAATTTAGCGTAGCAACCATACAAACTGCAAGCTGCAGATAAAATCTAGCGAGCACTTTGCCCAGTTCGCAACAAACGCGCTATGACATAATCTGATGCAAGCTTATCCATGAAGTTTATTGCTACTGAAGGCCTCTCTCTACCTCTGTGTTTCTCAGTCTCTATATCTCTATTGCAACCTACTCGTATTTCATATGCTCCTTGAGCCATTTTGAATAGAAGTTGTTTTGTCCTACTACTATTAGAAATATGAAAGTTTGTGGGGATGATCGGTTGGATGTATAGATGGATGTATGGATGGATGTTTGTTACTCTTTCACACATTAACGGCTAAACAGATTTCGATGAAATTTGGTACACAGGTAGATTATGGCCTTGATTAAATTGAAGGATACTTTTTATCCCTGTCTGAGTCAAATTCTTAGGTCCACGTGGACGAAGTCGTAGGCGGAAACTAGTGTAACGATAACAATGATTTCTCAGAGAGTCCTCGTGCTTTATCTCTAGCTTCACTTTTATTTAAATCTCAAACGTTTGCAAATTCTATACACGTATCATAATTTAGATCTTAAAAATCTAATCCAACTATTTCTACAGTACTCATCATGATTATTCCGTTAATTTTCTCAGTGTTCTACAATACGCTCGCAAGTTTATTTCATTTACGTACAATCATTTCCCATTCTCGTTCTTAATTAGCCGCCTTCTGAAACATTTATTTGTCTTTGTCGCATGCACTTACGCTCGCTCGCATCTGATTGTTTTTAATTATCGCGCTCGCTGGCTAATTGTGTCTTAAGTTGTTCGCACAGATAACACTTACAGAGTTGCCGCCGCCTCTGCTCCGTTCTAGGTAAGCTTTTCCTTGCAAAATTCAGACTAGGTATCTTTGCCAAGTCTGGATTAGTGATATTGTAGATGTGGACCACGATAAGAGTTAAGTAAACTCTTTATTGTCATGTAACAAGTGCTCGTTGTTTGTTTTTTGTCATTTATGTAGGCCAATTATTGTCATGTCGTGACTGCCGAACATTTAATAATTTAAAACCAGTACCCTAAAGACGGCCAAATAACAGGTCTTCCTGCTTTTACGATTATCTAAAGCGGTACATTATCAATTAGATTCTCCTGAAGACCCCCAACGATGAATCTTGCTTTATTAACCATCAGATCCTTCATTCCCTGCCTTTCAGCTCTTCATAGCTCACTGCAAGCCATGAGCCTCCCCTAATCGACGCCACTCAACCCAGTCCTGGGCTCTTTGAATTCAACGGCATACCGCCTTCTTCTTGTAGCCTGTACTTCTTTTGCCTAGACACTTACGCCATTCGAGGACCCTTTCCCCCCTTCGGTTGTCGGTCTTTTGAATAGCTCTATTGAAAAAATAAAACAAAAAGCCATCAGCTAATAATATGTATTTCACCGGCCATTTAATGCGATCATACAGAGATCAGTACGATAACCAAATGCTCCACCGCCATCCATTCGATTTTGCAAATCCGAAACATACCTATTGCGTCACACGTAAACCAGATTCCGGATCGACATATCTCCCAATTCGCACGAAACCCGAGAGCATTCACAAATTACACCGCGCGATAAATAGACGAGCGGGCACAACAAACATAATTAGAGATGCGATGCACTCCCACGACGCGACGCGATATTGTAATGTAATGGCCTGTTAGGTAATGCCGCGAATACAGACAATACAGAAGCGTAACCTTATAACTGGAATTACTGAATGCAAAGAGCTGAAGATCGAGGTCAGTGGCGCGTTGGGAGAAGCCTTTGTCCAGCAGTGGACGAATGTGAGCTGAAGGAAAAAAAGGAAGCTTAGCTTGTTCAGTCATTGAAGCAGCTCCCAGGTACTTACTGCAATTTTTTCGTCGAAATTTATATTTATGAGACCGCTGCAAGAAACAATGCTCATGTTGAACCGGGTACAAAGATTTTTTAAGCCTTGAGATACGTTTCTTGCCAGGTTTTATTATTTTGGCCTTGGATTACCACTGGATTATTAGTTAAATTAGGTGGTATGTGTCATTTTTTTCGTTCGTTCGTTTATTCTTTCATCAATTTCTTTACTACTCTGAGTTTTACCATTTCAGTCAGCGATGTCTATAGAAGTTCAACTTCTGCACTGTCTGTGTTCAGTCGGAATGCATTCTGTCTTCTGTTCACTTGCGCGTTCTTGTTTGATCGAGATCGCGTTTTTTATGCCGGCTCGGAATTAGATTTCGATCTTCATTGTGGCATCGTCCGCTCTATTGTCGAACGGTTGCATAATTGGCGTCTCTGGCGTGCCTGGAGGTGCGATTGATTAGAAGGCCTTCGGGATTAGTTTGAAGATTTGTTTACATCTGGCGAACTCACTGTATCTATACCTTAAATGCCAGAACGTGGAGACTTATGTGTTCAGTGACGTGATGTGAATGGCAAGTTTGATATTTGTTTTCGGTCTGGGTGTGTGTCTTGTGTGTATAGAACTGTTTATTTTGTTCCTATTTTATTTTTCTACTTCTGGTATGCCATAAAGTGTCTTATCTCTCTTAGAGAATTTCGAAAAGTTACAAATATACCCTACGGTACTTATTTTCATGGAACAGGGTGCAACTACTCAACTATTGCGAATATTGTAAAAACTTAAAACTGGTAAATTTCTCTGCCTTTTTGTTCTTCGTCAAGACAATGGTACATACATTTAGTTATGTTTAGATAATCGCTAGTTGAATAACCATTTCTAAATGATGCGCTAAAATCTAGATAGTTGCAGCCTTGTCACGATGTGTTACGTGTGGTATTCACATCGTTGAGTACTTACATAAGTTATGCAAAGATTTATAGATATGATGAATATATTTCTTACTAGCTGACCCCGCAAACGTTGTTTTGCGATATAAGTTATCGAGCGTTAAAAATCGACTATTAAAAAATAAGGATTATTGATAGAAGGGTGAAAATTTAGGGTTGTATGTATTTTTTGATGCCACATTATTGAAAATTAAAAACAAAAAAAAATGTCTAGAAAATAAAATAAAAATGTTAGGTGTGGACAACCCTTATCACTTAGGGGTATGAAAAATAGACTTTAGCCGAGTCTCAGACCTACTGATATGCATATTAAAATCGGTCAAGCCGTTTCGGAGGAGTATGATAACTAAAACAGTGACATGAGAATTTTATATATAACAGTTTGTAAGAGCAGTAAATAGATTACATGCGTCAAATATACTTTGACGTAAGTGCTTCGGAGGGCACGTTAAGCCGTAGATCCCTTTGTTATCGATAAAATAGCAGTCGTTAAACTTTGTCGGAGGCCTAATGGGCGGTTTGAAAACATCCGACACGGGTTGCCCACTATCCCGTTCCTCCACCAATTGGAGCAGCGAGGTGGAGTATGCTCCAGGCCTCCTCCTGTTGTGGGGAGAGATCCGTGCCCAACAGTGGGCCATAAAAGGGTTGCAGCCATCCAACCATTAACACAATAGGTACCACTAGTACTCGTTAAATCCTATTTCTTGTTTTAGATACGCCTTAAATACAGAGACGGGAGCATCTAAGCCAAACTTGGGACAATCCAATTAACTGAGCTCTACCTAGCGCCGCGGACGTACACAACCCAGTTGTTCCGATATATACAACCAGTTCGAAATAACCCAGAGTTAGTATTAGTAGCGAACTCTCGAACAACTGACTCGCTAACTTCCTCGTATTGTCTTAGATAGTCAAGGAACTTGGCCACCCTTTAGGCGAGATTAGAACAACAGCGAGAAAGTAGTAAGCGACAATGCGAATGAAAATAAATGTAAATGGATAAAGAGAAATAAAATAGAGCGGTAAAATATTCAGAGTCCAGATATCCTTTTCATGTGAACCGCGCTATTTGCTTTAACCATTGGAACTATTTGTTGGGTAGCGTTTTGTTGACAGTTTCAATTAACTGTACATATATACACATCGTACGTGTGATATCCACATGATAATTGCACACACACACTATACGTTTGAAACGAAAGCAAAACAATAGGAGTAAAGTATAGGGATGGGCGAATGAAAAAATATATAGGTGAATGAAATCGATATTTTCTCGCCGTATCGAAAAATGAAAATAAAGTGAAAATAACTACTTACTCCACTCAAACGACTAATTCAATGAAATTATCATAATAGAATTATTAAACTCATATCAAACTTTATGTTCACCTTAAATTCTCATCAAGCATAGTTACGAGTATGTCATTGATGCTATAACAATAGATAAAATATTTTAGTTTTATTAACTACAGATTAGATACGCTGTTTAATTAAAAGAAAAAAAGAACGTTTTGAACTTTCATACTTGAAAATATCGATCATCGATACAATAAAAATATCCTCAATTTTTATCGATAATTTTTGAAGAAATTAAATATTTAACCCAGTCCCACGCCTAGTAAAATAAACCTGTAATTAGGACAAAATTGTGTTCGTGTGGCATCGTTGTAGTTAAATGCGACAATCTACATATAAATATCACGTTGTAAATGCGCTTTAATGCCAGTACTGGTCATTTGTACAATCTGTAGAATGTCATTGTGCTATACAGATTAAGTTAACATGCGAATTTGTTTGTCTACAATGTTATCCCTGATTGGGTTTCTCTTTGGTTTGAACCTCAACTTTCTATAGCTCAACTTTCTCAAACATATTTACATCATACTTTCTTCCTTTCAGTCCTTTGTTATCTACTGCTCTCTTCTAATCTAGAACATCTCTTCTAATCGACGTCAAACCACGCGGTGATGGGCCTTTGGAATTCAACGGTTTTCTGTCGTCTTTCTCAGTGGAGTTATCAAGTTCACTTTACCGTAGGGTGGCCTGTTCTCCATTTGTGAACACATGATCACCGTTCGAAGATCGTTTTTCACCATCGGTTATCGGTCCTTCGAATAATTGTTCGTGCGTGTACGTACGTGTATAGGTACGTATGTCATGTCAGTACCCATTAATGACCCACTACAGGGTCGGGTCTCCTCTCACAATGAGAGGGATATAGGCCTTAGCCCACCACGCTGGCCTACTGCGGGTTGGTAGACTTCACATGCCTTTGAGAACATTTTTTTTTTGTGAACTCTCAGGCATGCACGTTTCCTCACGATGTTTTCCTTCACCGTAACAGCAGGTGATATTTGATTAAATCGCACATAACTTTTATTACAAAGTCATTGGTGCGTGCCACTGGGATTCGAATCCGGACCCCTCGATTCGAGGTCGAATTCTAAGCCACTGGGCTATCACCGCTTTTCGTATGGACGGTATGGTACCGCTTAGGTACGTATATAGGGTTAAATTCGTACGAAAACGCGTCTTAACAGCCTTCCGGCGTCCTTTGTCGGTCACCGTCGCCCTTCTACAGATAACATAGTCGTATGTACCTACATATCCTTGTATGTATTGTATTGTATACCAGAACCTTGTGTGACCTAAACATGTAAATGTCTATTCACGAAATCATATTAAATTCCGCCACCCTGAGGTTATCCCACTTGTTTACAGTTGAACGTGCCTGTTTACGCAACCAACAATATGCGAAACTAACCGTATCTGGTTAAGTGGCGTTGTTATATAGTTTTGGAACAACATTAAGTCGACGTCGAGACGCGTACCTACACCTCAAATACTAAAGTTCGTGAGACGTTTACATACTAACAGCGGATTTGCGGTCGCGATGAGATACATGGTATGGTTTTTTTTCTAATTTAAACGTCAGTAACACGGTAGCGGCACTTTTCACCACGCAGCATACTTTTGAATAATTGAATTAAAATTAAATTTAAAAGGCCGTTAATTACCTTAATATTTTTTTATTATATTATATATTTGAGATACTTACCTACTTACTTTATAATTATTTCTTACTATTATTACATCGAAAACGTTGTATGAACCAAAGAAATAGCAAGCGTTGTAAGTACCAATTCCTAAAAAAATTTGCTAGCGAAGTGGACTCTTATAAATTCTTATATCGCTGCTTTCTTGTGTTCAGACGGCTCTCTAACACAAATTTCAAGTTTGAAACTTATATGGATTCGCGAAGACTCCGCGGCTCGCCTTGACGAGACGGTTGCGTGGGCGAAGGCTCAAAGTTTCCCCAATATTGTAATGCTGTACCTTTCACCCTAACACGATATACAACTTGGAGAAAACAAGGTGATATCTCTCTCTTTGCAACTCATTCCTTTGTCCAGCCGCGTTGGATTCTTCTAAACTTGCAACTCATTGCAACTCAACTCATTACTGGGATAAATAAATTCGATTCACGACAAATAATGAAATATAAAAACGGGCCTGATGATGCAATCTGATGGAAAGTGATCATCGCTACGATATAAGTCCAAAAGTAATAAGTCCTAAAACCAACACTATAGTTCTTATCGTATTGAAAAGAATATAAGTCTATATAAATGTAGAGATGACAACAGAAAAACCGTCGATATGCTGAATTTAGGATTTGGTGTCGTCTCTGAAAAGAGTCTTAAACTGATAACCTGACTTTTCAATGTACCATAATTCTGCCTTTAAACTAGTTTAATCCTACGGTTATTTATAGACGGCGCGAACAAAATCTACATGATCTAACATCGCGTGCAATGTAGGCCTTATTCACAAGAGAGGTCAGTACTGTTTACTTCTATATTAGTAAAATGGGTGTAATAGTAATTGTTGTTTACGTTGAATTTTCCTTTAACTGACGTGGATTTTAATTACTTCCCTGATGCTTTATCATAAGGTTGATAAAAAAATGATATCATTTAAAGACCTTGCCACAAATGCAGAGACTGCAATCTTTTGAACTTGGACCGTGTCTTTCATAAACTGCCGATTATATAAGATAGGATCAACTATAATATATTAGGGGGCCGAGTCTACTATTTTAATTGAGCCATAATAGTATTAGTAGATTGTCAAATTTTAATATGACAATCTTGGTAATCGACGGAATTACCATGGCATCATTATGACTTTCTGATGGATTTTCATTAACGCACAACTGCCACGAGGTCCTTTTAATTTGGTTAATTGTTTTGACAATTCGACAAAATGTCAATAGGATATAATCCGAGTGGTTTCATAATCGCGAACTAGTAGACTCGCCACCCAGGTATCCAGTATGCTCATTGGCATATCACACGATACATATAAATATTTGTTCTATGTCTATAACCAGCGACGTCTTTAAACGTCCGACTATAATCCTTATCGTATTCATACCCTTTTCCGGATATACGATCTCGTATAAACGTAGGCGATTGTAATAAGAAATATTTCCAAAGTATCCGAATATTCGTATTCCGTATCATAATCGCAACGGAACCGTGATGACCCTTGTCGATCAAAGTGACGCGCGATACTGGGAGATGCGAAGGGGGTAATTGGGAATGGGGGGAGGGCGCTAACGCAAGCGATACGTGATTAAGGATCCATCTTCTCTATCACTCTTTATTTGGATGCCGCTAGAGTGAGGCTTGTTTGTTACTATGAAAACAGTGAAAATTCTCTGCGTTATTTTTCATAGAGCTGACGAAAATAAACGACATGTATTCCAAGACTTATTTTGCTCGTAAATACTTTTCATGTTATTTTGCGTGAAATTTTGACTAATGTCCTTTACTTTGCTTTCAGGTAATGTCTATTGATTGATGGACATATTCATCTAGATCCGTAAAGGTATGTTACATTTAGTATCATATTATTATGGAAGTAAAAATCACGAATAGTAAGTATAATAACTAAATTAACTGGGGAGGAAGTTAATTTTAAGTTAAGTAAATTTTAAGTTAATCAGGAGAAGAATTTATCAATTCCCAAGTTAACTTCGCTTCAAAAATACAATAACGACGGAACGCTCTTTGCTTTACTAATGGTTTAACGGGCATTTTTATACCGTGCATATTCGAAAAACAATGCAAAATATTGCATGCCATCGGAACACTCAACTGTCCGCAAACCTAATCTAATATATCGACCGATAAAACATGCATACGAGTATTGTGGAACGAAAATAAAAAAATATACGTATACATATGCAATGCATGCTCTACATTTTATTCTATAATCGTATCGAATTTCGTTTGGCTTACGGTAAAATCGATTGAATTAACGGAATAGGATTAGTCCAACGTGTTTGGGTCACTCAATAGGTCAGTAGCTGACGTTTTTATATGTCGTAAATATACTCTGGTGGAAACTGGATTTGGCTACAAAAACTACATGAAAATCGATCCATTTTGCCTTTTTACATTCGGTACATTTTCGCATTTTTCCGCGTTTGACAGCGTTGGTCGACGGTCAAGATACATCTCGTTGGTATACAAGTAGGTTGATTTGACTACAGACTCGTGTATGAGACTTGGATATACTCGTATATTGTACTAAATTCTTCTACCAATTTACACTTAAACAAGAGAAGCCACCGGCCACTCAACCGTGGACTGCCGCCGGGATGATGTCGCGTACAATCCGGACGGGTCGCTGTTATCGTAGCTTTATTGCGGGCGGCCGCGCGTGATGTATCGTCTGTGAACGATCGAGGACGTAATTTGCACTTGAACCTGTTGTTTTATTTTCACAATTTTGTTTACTACTCAGATATACATGGTTAATCTGGATTTTTAAGGTGTTTATTTGGATTTAAAAAAATAAATGCAAATAAATGATTTTCATTTCATTTCATTTCATTTCATTTCATTTCATTTCATTTCATTTCATTTCATTTCATTTCATTTCATTTAAAATGCGAGCCGGATTATTCGCAGAAGCTGAATTTCGTCGCCTTTGTATGTTTTGTCATGGGGAAAATTGGTCGTATCAAGACCGGTAAGGATGATACCGGACTTTTATCATATTTTATGCGGTCCCATGGTTTTTTCTTATCTGGTCTCGGTGTAAATGCGAGCCGGATTATTCGCAGAAGCTGAATTTCGTCGCCTTTGTATGTTTTGTCATGGGGAAAATTGGTCGTATCAAGACCGGTAAGGATGATACCGGACTTTTATCATATTTTATGCGGTCCCATGGTTTTTTCTTATCTGGTCTCGGTGTTGGTTGGTCGGTAGACGTTGAAATCACTCATACAGTACATTGTACACGAATAGCACTAGTTGAGATGTTAAAAAAGTTTTACTCTCTATAAATTGTCATAAAAACAAACAAGAAAACATAAAACTATAGTCGATACAGCACACGTACGATCAACCCTTAGATGCTCCAATGAAACAGCTACATCCTGATATCCGTACGGATGAACCGCTACGTGAAGGACGTCTCAGTCAGCAGTTCGCGGCAACGTGAGGGTTGACAGGTTCTTTTAAATGTAAATTTTTGAAAGCGGATATGAGAGAGATTCTGGAAAAAGTTTAAACGCTGACAGGTCTATTTAGAACTGAAGGGTAGATATTAAAGCAGGATTAAAAATGGAAAACTTATGTTAAGCTTGCGGAACTTTTGATTCCTGTATACAAAAGCTGTACTTATATCTTTTTAGTCTATCTGTCTTTATAATATATCTTCATGGTGTAGTAAAATTTTAATCGTCTTCCTGTATCCTTTACAGAGTTCATAAAAATGTAAAAATAATTATTTAATAAAAATGTTCGGTTCATGAACAAAATAGTTAAAAAAGTGTTTTCGGTGAAAACTAGGATGCCCGCATGGAATTCCTCACTAGCAGTCACCTACCCAAGTATTGACTCAACGTTGCGTAGCTTTTCGATCGCTTGTGATCTATATAAGTGGTGGACAAATGCGCTCTGTCAGATAACATACCAAACTACAATTATCAAACATTGACGTTGCATTTAGGAGATAGTTCTTGAAAGTAATTATCTGTAAGCGTATAAGGACGTAACGACTTCGTGGTTGTTTTTAATGCTTTCAAAGTCGGAAAGAAATGCTTTAATTGCATTTCATTTTCGGGCCGATGAAACAGTGACAATGTGTTCCGTAGAGATAATTGTGACATTGGATGGCGTGGCATTTCGGCACTGAGCTTTTTTCATTTTCGATTTCATTTTTTCGATAATGAAACTGCAGTCATAATTTAATGTTGTACTATTTAAGTGATTTAATGATGAAATACATGTAACATGGTTAATTAAATTGTAAGTTTTATTGGTCATAGGAGGCCTGCATAATTGTTTCCTTCTTTCTTTTGAAAATTATAGGTATAGCTGACCTATCTCTTGTCAGTTGGGACCATTAGAACGTTAATATGAAGATTAGTTTTATTATAAGCTTCGCAAATTGCTTATGCGCCTGATCATTATGTAGGTGACGTCGTCTGGTGAGGATCGTTTAGTGAAAATCGTTGTTAGTTAAGACATTTTATCCTGAACATTTTTTCTATTGAAACTTTCGCGACAGATCCATCTTGGAGCGCGGCCCAATGCATGAATTGTTACCGTTTCCATCAAATAGATCGTGTCGATCGGATTCGTTCGCGTCAAAGACATAAATTTTAATAGATGACGCAAGTTGGCCCATTAGTATGAAGGCCCATTAGTAAGTGCTGAGACAAAAGAAGAACGTTTTAGTGATGAGATCAACGGGAAGCCGAATCAATAGCGGAAATACGAATGAATATGATTTTCGAGCCATTTTATTCGAAATTTTAATCGAAATATTTGATTGAAGGTATGAAATATAACGTCCCGTGTGAATAACGATGGAATGCGGAGTGCATGAAAAAGTTTTTATCCCCGTGTATATATTATTTGATATATACACGGGGAGTACTTACATATGCGTGATCTATTTAGTGTTATACCTGTGGTTAACATCAAATAGCTCGTGTCGCCCGGAATCGTTCGCGTCAAAACTTTGCCGCTGCCATCTCTGTGATTCAATTCAAACTTTCCCAGCGTTAGTATGAGAGCGTTCCGTGAAGGTAAAAGTTTGCCGATCTTCTGCCGAAGTTGAACGGGACGAGGTACGAGTACAATGTTATGCCGAATGTTTGATTATGTCAAGTTTTTGATTAGATTGGGTTTGCGAGGTTGGGGTCGTGCGCGACGTGAGTGTGTTGTCTCAAGGATTTTTGTGTGATACTAACTTATGCCCGCGACGTCGTCGGCTTGCAGTTTAGAATTTCCGCGTTTCCGGGATTTCCGCGTAACATTTAGAATGAACGAGTTATAATTAATTATTCCTAAATATTGGGGTCCAATTAAAGTATTGGTTAAAGTATTTTACTACCATATTTAGTTTGGGAAATGCGAAACGTTACGTTTTAAATGTAAGTGGCAAATTATCAATTTCAGCAGTAACCAAGACTTGCCTACTAATAAAGTATTTTCATAATATTTATTTAAGTAACGAACCCCTTTCTTAACAAAAGGTAATAGAAAAACCTTTCAAAGTACTTCGTATATATTTAAAATCTCATTTGTTGGAGTACGACTCCAAATTAAATTTGGATTGATTAGATTTCTATACCCTGCCAACATAACGCAATTTTAATACAAAAGCTTTACGGGGTCGTTCATTACTTCGAGTTACCTTCAACCGCAATGTTTTGTCTTCCTCTTTGTGTTGGGAGAAGGGACCCTCGTTTTTCCGATCGAATATTTAAAGGTGCGTTTCCACTGAAAATGTTGTCAACTTCTGTTGTGTGTTACCAACAAATGTTCACAACGGAAAAATTATCAATTTTTTGTCGATGGAGATTGATATGTTAGAAAATGTTTAGCGATAATGTGATATTACGTCATTCCGAGATTTTTTGACAATTTGCAGTGGTCAAAAATAAATGTCCTTGCAAAGTGTTGATAATTAATAAAAAATAAATAAAGATGTTAATGAACAAAACAACAAAACAAAAACAAACAGAAAATAAAACTGAAAACATAAGTGGAAAAGATCAAATCTTTTTTTAGTTCATAAAATTACTATGCAACAATTATGTGCAACAGTTAGTTGTGTGATTTTAGTAGATACAGCAATAAACTTTTCCGAAGCTAGAGCTCACCGGAAACCCAACAGAGGAAGCAAATTTTAAACCGACATATGCGACATGGCAGCCGAAACGAAAAGTCGAAATCGAGTTGCTCTCAGCTAGAATTGGAAAATCATTGATTCGGTTACAGGAACCGTCAATAACAGCGAAACAATTTACGAGTGTCTCTGTGTCAAATCTAGCTGTGAGTTGTACTTCAGTTTGTGGTGTATTATGAATGTATTTAAGAGAATAAATAGAGGCAGAGGATACCAGACTCTGCCGTGGGACACAAATGGGCGACTGAGAATCCATAGCTATAGATACATGTGACCTACAAATTATAGATAAATGAGGAGAGACCTAAACAACAGTACACTCCCCGTCCAAATACGACGCCGATTCTAAATATATTGAGCGGGGACCAAGTTGGAAGCCGCAGATAAAGTTTATCGCCTATTAAACCAAAACTGTTTACTGCACGATCAGTTCAAAAGTCCGACCGAGGAACTGTACTCGGTTAAGCGATTAACGAAACGTGCACCGAGGTCGCTATACGAGATTTATGCTGCAGTTGTGTCTAAGACTTACGAGTATGTGACAAGAAGTTGCTCGCAGCTTCCAAGCACACCTGTTCGTACGAGTAATTAAAGTTTTACCATTCCAGAACACGGACAGACTTGTAAAATTATGTTTGAACAATGCCATTCTGTAGTCCCTCGTATTTATATCGAAATATTGTTTAAAATAGGGTAAAAATTAATTAAATCTTTGTTTTTAAAATTTTGGTTATCAATGCTAAAAATGACAGTAAGTTAGTCGAAAAATCCATTATTAAATTCAATAAAAGCGGGTGTTTAAATGTAAACAACGTTTAAAAGTGATTCAAAGTACCTAACTGGCGTTGACTGTTACGTCTATTTCTTACTTCCCACATTTTGTAATGACGTTTACAGTACCTACATATTAGAATTGTGTTTCCAAAAGCTTCCCGCTAATATTGTTCATGAACGCGTTTGAGCAGAAATACAATTTAGAAATTGTCACGTTGATTATTCGAATCACTGTTTCCTCTCGAGAACGCGCAAACCCATTCCACGAAAGTAATTACAATTCTAGTTTCTAAGGATCTAACGCTACCCAAATAGTTTGTAGTGTATTGAGCTAAAAGTGTAATGAACCGTACGTTCTTACATACAAAATTGTTAGTTTCCGAAGCAAATAGTCTTCATTTAGTGTACCGCAAGGTTCCATGAATTTAGGGACCGGGTATTAATCAATAAGATTACGTCATTTATTGCAAGTGCCATATTAACACGTTATTGTAAAGCGGATGCCTTTAAAGATGTCTTTTACTAACTATTGTTTCCTTGATAGTATTGGTATAATCTAAACATTGTTGTACAGTGAACAGCGATAGACGATTTGATTCGGAGGCCACAAGCAAGCGCAAGACACTATTTGAACTGCACTCGAGTATATCACCAGCAATTGGCATTTATTGAGACCCGCCGCGACTCCTGTTATTTGCGAATTACTTTTTAGTGAAACAAGCCACTCGGGAATCTAGATTCTAGATTGTGGTACCAAACGGACGTTCTTCGTAAGCGTTAAGATGTAATTTAACGCTTTGTACTTATTTGATTCTGTTCAATGTATCTATGGGAACTTTGTGTTCTCGTGTTCTATAATCAATTTTGTTCTATAAGTTCCTATGTATTTTTTATTAAAATACAAACTGCATTATACAAAAAATAACGGGTTGCACTCCGGGAGTGCCGACAGACGTGAAAACTTATAAGATGTGTTTCCTTGGTGTTTTGGCCGAAAGTTCAATTAAAACACAATTGAGTTTCTCTGTAAGAAAGAAACGGCATTTAATGCTTATAAGCGCAATGTCGAATCCAAAATCGTAATAATTATAATATTTAGCTTAGCTACATTTGTTTATGAATGTTTCCTTTTGACAGTTTCCATATTTACCATCTTACGCATTTTCTGTTACGCTTTTTCGCTTACGATCAGGGTCATGTGTCCTGTCGCGAGTTTACCAATTTTTACCCATACCACAAAGTGCTCAGAGCCGCTATTCTTTAGCGTTTTCACTTAAAAAAATCTGCCGAATACAAACCTAATTTAAGAAAGATAACAATTTTCCAATAGGATCTAACTCAAAGAGTGAATCTCTTCTAGATGTGTTTTACTGAAATTTTATCAAAACTCCAAAACGAAACACTATATTCGATTTAAATTCTGCTCCACTCTGAAATTTGCAGCGGGTTTTGCATATTTGTATATCCATTTTCCATATTTGAAGCTGTCCCTAAATTTCATCGAAAGGACTATTTTTGTTTTAAGAACTTCCTTCAACCACTAACTTTAACTAACGTATTCAACCTCTATGTTCCATACGATCGCCTGTTATAAGCCTTTGCTTATAACAGTGAGTCTTTACTCACACCAAATAGCCTTATTAACCTTATAATGCCTATGCTTCGTATCATTGGCTGCTTGATTGTTCTGAATCTACTTTTCCTTTCAAAGCCATTTACTGATGTTTGGTCGAAAATGCTTCAAATTGAAATTCTGTGCCACTCCGAAATGCACAGCGTATTTTGCTTACGTATACATTTTCAACAAAAGTATCGCCGCAAGCGTTACTAAAACAAGCTTCGATGGCTTGCCCGCTTCCCGTGCTTGCGTCGGTAACGCGATATTCCGATAGCGTTTCGCTTCCACTTCGCAAAATGAGATTTCGAGGATGCTACCTCACAAAAAAGCACCGACTCGTTACCTACTTGTGAGATCGTGAACAGTTACGACATACGACTTGCAACGAGACTTAGTATTGGAAACGGGTTTTGTTTGATTTGTGACAATGTACTTGTAGACTTTAGTGCATTCATGCTTCGCAATACACAATATAAGATAGAGTAAAGAGACATGTACGTACAGCTTGATAACTTACACTTAACTTGTTATCGGTAATGGTAGCTGTCATTAAACTTCAACAGATTTTTCAACAGACAAATATTAAGAATATATAAAACGAAACTTAAGAATATATTAAGAATATTAAGAATATATAAAACTGCGATGTGTGTCTTTTAAAATTCGATGGTGTTTTGCGAAGCTTATAAATTCAATGGAACTTATTCATCGCTGCCACTTTTTCCTTTATTGCCGACAAGAAGGTTGATGTATCGTTTCCTTTCGTTTACTGTATTCCGCGTTCCACTCGCTTCGCTTAACTCGGCTGTAGTTTAACAAGGCTTACCCTTTCTTTTCTACTTTCCCTTAAATCTCCTCCGTTCTCCACAGCGATGAAATCTCGGTTCGGGATTCGGCTATTTTTTGGTATATCTTTTTTTGTGCCAATAGTTTGAATTGTTACCAGTGGTTCTTTGCCGGTCAGGGCCGGATCAAAGAGGTCCCTTTTTGAAAGGATTTATTTTGAGCACAAAGAAACATGCGCTACACTAAACTTACGTTAATTATGTTGGTAGCTTCGCAATATTGTAATGTTATGCGAAGGGTTCGTTAAATTAAATTGGCCATTTCCTAAAAGTAGACTTTTTCCTTATAAATGTTGATGTTACGGGAAATATCTTACCTACATTGTCGAAGTGAGCCAATTTGGCTTAACTGAGAGGCTTTTAACTGTCTATTTCTGGAAAAAATATAAATTATTCTATTATGAATGCCATTCCAATCATGGAATGGCACTAGTACCTACTGGCCATACCTCTGTTTTTTTTTCTATTTTCGTCTCCGTGTAAGTAAAAGTATTAACTTCATTCTTAGAGTTACAGATAAAGTATTGTTGACCCGAACTCAAATATATCTACGGTAAACTTTTTTTATTTCAAATATTAATATAATTTGAACTTACAGTAATTGCCATCTGCGTATGTGTGACATGAAAAGAAACTACCGTTGCGTCGTTCAGAGTTCGGTGCAACAGTTGCTAAGTGAAGTTAGCCCGAAACATGTGCGGGAGGACGCCAGAATAAGCCAGCACAAGTTTACCTTGGTAACCGCAGTCTTGAACTAAATCGATGACGATATTCCGAAGTTATCCCAAAGTTTACGCCAGTTTACTGCTGTATCGTGTTATGTGATATAGCTTTGGAACTTCCTGGGTAGTCCTGTTAGGGCTGGCGGGATTTGTAATAACGTTTTGTCCTAATTAGCTGTCGTAATACCACACAACCAACCGACCCACCAACGCGATAAAATTTAAACGCAGGTCGAATTGAGATTGTCGTACGACAAACATAATGGTGCGATAGATTTTGTCTTCGAACGACGTGTCAATTAGTAAAAGGGGTTAGAATCCAAAAATAAAATATGACAAGGTAAATGCCAGGATAGAGAGGTATCGTTCGAAGGACTAACAACCGATAGAGGGAAGAAAGGTCATCGAATCGCGAGCACGTCTAGTCAAAAGGAGTGCAGGCTGCCATCCGACCAGTTGGACTAACGGTCTGCTGAAAACAGCGGGAAAACAATGTTTTCCAAGGGCTTATACCGAGCGTAGTGGCATTTTTAGGGGAGGATCATGTCCAGTAGTGGTCTCTGAAAGGCTGAAAGGAAGGAAGAATGAGGAATGTTAATTGTTTTATTTAAAACGTAGTGAAAGAAGAGAATCCACCGTTGTTTGAAAGGTCAAAGTCGACCTTACATGCGAGTCTTTATCAAGAGTTTATGAGAACAATGAGTTGCCTAACGTATAACGCTGGCTGGGAGTATAATCCATCACCCGCACACTTGCATTATACATAAACTAATGAAAAAAGAACCAATACAATCTTATCAACCTAGCTCTTTTATCAAGCAAAGTCAGCATAATAGTCTCATAAATTATAGGTAAAAAACTCATCTCTGTTTTATACATAGGAACGGTTATGTGGTTCGAATCGCAAATTGATTGTGTAACGTTATCTTCAAGATGCGCAAATTGATTTGAGACTCTTTGTAATGTAGTTTCACACGAAACGTATGGTCTACTTTTAGTCCGACTCGGGTAACAATGTAATCTACGCGAAGTTGCAGCAATTCTATTTCGGCGTCTGAAATCGCATATCCGTGTGCATTCCCTCCGCGTGCCCGCCTATATCTCCTCAGATCGATTCTCGACTTGCTAGTTTTGATCGTATCAAGGTATTCTAATGTTGAACCGAGTTTCTAGATAGTTTACACGTTGCGAGTTAGCATGCGAGTCGATCTACCGAGTAGCTGCGGTGCAGTAACTCGCACTGTTTGGATGTAACTTACGAGCGACGAGTACGTGTGACTTGGACAATAGCGCGCTTTCAAGCTACTGGCGAACGAGTAGACAAGTCAAGTAGCTATCGACTGGTTAGGCTCGCACTGTGTAAACGAGCTATGAGGCGAGCCAAACTACTGGTGTACAACTAGTATATAAGGTGAGTAGCTGTATTAGCTAGGCAGCAGCTCGCACTGTGTAAGCGAGCCATTTTACCGGTCGACCCGGTCGCTGTTTGACCTGTGAGTGCCTGTGACCTAGTGCGCCTAAGTAATGTATGAGAAACTTGCTTAGAGGCTTTTCTCAACTTTCTTAAGAGTAAAATAATGGAAGACGCAATCGCATTCTTTTACACCTAGCGTCCGTCTACCGTCGTTACCTTTTTTGCGAGTACCTTTCGAAAGGTTCCGTTGTACCGTCGAGCTTAAGAAACCGCAAGCTTTTTGTTTTTATTTTCATTCGCGTCAAATTTTAATTGTATCATTACTCTAACTGCACTTTCAATAACGAACGAATGCAACAACATCCTTGGTTTCGGAAACCAAAACAACTTTTGCTATGTTATTTATTTTCCAAGAAAGTATTAGATTTACCGTATAGGTTTTAATAGGGGTGGCACCAGAATCTTTTTATATTATAGGTATACGTTTTATAAAATAGCTGTCACATACTGTACCTAATAACGAAAGGAAAATCGTTAGAAACTTGCATGTCAAAGAGTTCTCCCCATAAGTCTTAAATTAACTTACGTAAGAAGTAAGTGACTTATTACTATTGAATATTTGTTATTTCAGTTGGGAAAATGTTATCGTTATTTAACATAAACCTTCCATGACGAAGATGACATTTCATCGATAATGTTTTCATCGAGTTAATACCGTCGCGTCGTCGACTTGTTAATTCTGAATAGTTTTTTATATTAGAAAAAACTCTAATAAATTGCAGAATCCTAAATTATTATGAAGGTGCGTAATAAAGGTTTAAATAAACCGTCATAATTATTATGTAAAAAAAGTAAAAACTATTTTTTTACTCATATGAAACCTTTATATTGATCAGTCAATTTCATTGTGAAATGTTTGACGTGAATCCAAGGTCACTAGTTATTAACGCAATAGTATGTTACAACGATAACGCGATGGTCAAACGGTTTTCCTTTAGAAATCGTTATTATCAAATTCACACGACCAGCTGCGCCTAATATTACAAAACGGCATCCACCACAGACATACATAGATCTAAATAGATTACATGTATATTATTATAAGTACTGTTCGTTTCAAAATATTTGAAAAGTTTGTGCAATACGTAAACATCGTTTCTGTTTCATTTAGTCCGTAATCCCTTGTTGTTCACACGGAATGTCAAATTTATCAGTCATAGAGTCTAATAACTCGAGTTAAATCGCTTTGTTTGATATTCGTCAGTATTATGACAAATTCGAATCGATTCGAAGATTCAACTTGGCGTTGATGTAGGTTTCCCATCAGTAAAAAAATCTTGTTTTGTGAAACAAAAGGTAGATCGTATAAAGCGGAACGCTTGATCTTCATACTGGCGAGTTTACTTGCATTATCTATTTAGATCTATATCTGTGGCATCCACACATTTCACAAACTCAGTAGGTATGTGAATTTGTGTGCGCATCTATCTTTATTTGTGTGCGTGTGGACGTTTCATCATCAATCAAATCGCTCGGAATGTTCGTAACGGTTGCAACTGAAAGGATTTCTCACAATAGCTCATCTAGGCAGCGCGACCGTCTATAGCCTTAGTGAATGCTGTTTTCGGAGGCGTGGCAATACTAACAGCTGATGACCGTCCGACTGAACTATGGGTAACGTTACAGTTACGATTAACACACAGCATCGTGCAGCATACTGCGGGGTTGCGCGTCCATTTGTATAGACAATGCATTTTCATAAAGCAAATGTCACCTGCTATAACGGTGCAGTCTACTAATCTGCAATAGGCCAGCGTGGTGGACTAAGGCCCCCATACTTCTCATCGTGAGAGGAGACCCGATCCTACTGTGGGTTGCATACAAACATACGTCTATAGTTACTAAATATAATAAAGTGGTGGAACTTACCTCAACATTTTTCAGTAGAGTGCTATTCGCGCGCGCCGAAGCGTTGTACAGTCCCGAGCAGATTACACCGAGCCTCGGTCGGCGGTTTTAATGGAATGGCCCTAATTGTACATTGAGGCACTAGAGTCTTCTGCTGGGGAATTTTCGTTCATTGCTAGTTAATGCTCCAAATGGAATCAATGTCGAAATATGAAGACCAAAGGAAACGAACGCGTCATTGTATAGGTTTTTTAAATAAATGTATTATACAAATGGACAAAGCAGAGATAGGTGGATGGATGAGTGAATTGACACTTGCAATAGTGTTACTACTAAAAAAATTAAATTGTTGAATATTGATATTACTTATTAATTGCTTCAATTGATTAAGAATTTGATTAATGCTCGCATACAGATGTTTTTGCTACTCATAAGGACTAAGATAATTGTTTCAAATAAAGAATCCCCGGCAACCATTCCTCCTGACCGGAACACAAGACATGAAGAACATGCTTTAAGATGGGCAAGTGCTTCGTACTTGAACTATTTGCGTTCAATATTGATGATACTCGTATAATGTATTAGGGATTTGTAATCGTTCATGGAATCCAAATACTAAAGCAAAATTTCAAAATAACTTGACATTCAAGTCAAAGATTTATTATAATATAAATTTTAATTTATAACCGCGCCATTGTATCAAAAGTTTGTTCCGGAGAGTCTACAGGAGCGAAGGCCTCAACAATGCCCGGGCAGACTTCACAGTGAAAATTTGAAAACTTTGTTTTAATTAGTTCCAGTATTTCATACACCTTTGCTCTTGTTACACAGTCTTAGTTGTTCCTTTCTCGTTTCTTAAACATTAAATTGACGTAATATGATAAACAATGTATGCAATAAAATTCAAACGATTGTGTGTAAATAGATATTAAACAATATCCAGAAGTGGCAAACTTGATTTAAATGGATTACTTCGTTGATTTTGGGACATAATCAAGAGCAATTTATAGATGATAGAGCCATAGTAATTGCTCAACACACTAGAGATATCGTACTGCTGTCCTTTTCAGTTGTACATTTATATAATCACGTATTCGTAAACATGACTAGCATAACACAAAATATCGGATTCGTCCTAAACCCTTCCGAAACAGCCCTATACGATGTGTCATAACGAAGAATTCTATTTCTGCCTTGAAAGCGGAAGTTGCATCGTTTTTCTCGTATCCGCCTTGTACAGTCTGCTTCATAGAATCGTAAATAAGCTTTCGTCAGAAATGCAAAGTTGTATAGAATTTAAGATATTTATTGATTAGGAGCTTCTTTTGGCTTCGTATGAATAAATTTTTTACCTACACACCTATTCCTATATTCTGAAAGTTGATTGCAGAATTGCATTGTTAAAATTATTTTATTATGAGTACCTAGGTGTATGTTTCGATGCTCAGCATTCAAAAAGTCACTTTATTTTAAACTAAATGTTCATCTGGTTTTAATTCCATCCTTATTAGAACACACTAGCGTAAACTACATTTAGCGTAAACTGTTGTTCAAAAAATTTTGGTTATGGTATTTGAAGTATCATATTATCCCTTGGTAGACTTGATTTGATTTTAAAATAACGATGCACGCGTATTGTATCTGACGTGTTATTTTGACGTTTCAACAGATGATAACCCACCCACCCTTAGACGGTACGATCAATACGAAGCAGACTGTACTCGTACTGTTGTCCATTGCCGTTTTTTAATTCTGGGATTCTTTTTTTTACAAAGTATCGGTGACTCTGTATACGGTCCGATAGTCCGTTGATAACTTCCACTGCGGAATATTGGTATCGGTCTCTGTTGTGTACAGCAGCAGTTTTGAAAAGTTTTTTAAGCTTGCCGGCTCTCGTCGCAAATGGAAATTATTTTGGAGTTCTGCACTGTTCATCTGTGTGTAAAGACTTTCAGGCTGCATTGACGAACAAAAACAACAAGGATTTCAGTGATCGGTTTTACTAGTATTTTGTATTAAGATGAATATTGGATGAAGCCGTTGGATTCACATACCTGGGGACTGATGGACTTTGTCCTGTTGGTTAATGGATTATTCGATATTGACAAACCCATAATGTCCATCTTTATATTTCTATTGTGTTGGGTGTTCCTATTGTGTATTAAAAGAATAGTTCTATTCGAGTAAAAGATGCGCCTTTGAATAATATACGAATATTTTTGATTTCAAAAATCACAGTTTAGAAATTTCATCAAATTTTACCTCACTTTAATAGATTAACGAGCTTTAACCGAAGTAACACCTAGTTAGATACGGCATTAATCAAACTAAGGCAGCCTTTAATAACCAGCGTCCTAAATGTCTACCTTCATCAAACTCCTGGGTCTTAGGCGTAGAACGAGGTGATCCTATCTAGAGGCAACTTATTCCTAACTTAGGTACTTAGGAATGTTCGCGTTAGATGGAAATTGTTCAATTTCTTCTTGTTCAATTTATTCTTCTAAATGAACAAAAAATGACAAAGGAAAATTAAGTTGAAGATCCTATTATAATTGTAATCGTTGAAATTGAAATGGTCAGAAACATTTTGTCGAAGTATTTTTACGGTCTCGGAAATGCCCTTACCGGATAACTTATAATAATAAAAACGTTTTTAAGAGCCAATGAAACATTTATCGACGGTGAAAAATAATATTTCTGTAAAGAGTGTATAACGTTGAGTTGGGTAAGTAAAATGGGTTGAAAAAAATTTAATCTTCTTTTAAAAACACACGTTTGATTAAGTAGAAGTTAAATCTCTACGCCTAAAATTATCTAAAAAACATTTTATTCACTCAAATAACCGACGATTCTCGGAGATAGAATATTAAAATGTCAGTACTTTTAGACGAATACGAGCGAAGGTACAATTACAGGAATTACAAAATGACTGTCACTGGAACGAATAAACCTCGACGCGCGGCGACGAGCGACGAAGATAATAACAAAATTATAGGTGACTGTTGAAACGTCGAAGGTATTCCGTTAATGATGTTAGTTCCACGGTTAATCATTTCCGTTCAATCAGGCCTTTCACAGCTAATCGGCTTGATGCTCTTTTCAACCCCTCGTGGCCTTTTGATTAGAGGCCGCTTTATAAAGAGCAAGGGATATTATACCAGCCAATTGACTTATCTTATTCGAATTTGTGGTCGCTTTCAGGGTCTTTATCCTATCCGTTTCTCATCGAGTATCAAGATTTAAAACGGTCTGTGGTGTGATTTATTTTAAATGTAAGAAAGATTTTCTTGATAAACAGTTATTGGCATGGTTACGTGAAATTTCTTTGAAATGTAACAACTAAAGACTAGTTGTTTTATTTCCTATCTCTCTTTATATGCTTTTGAGAAATGACTGCGTTATCATAATCCTCACATTGGCATCTTGGTTATTAAATTTGATGTAGAAAAAAAAATCTCATCACATTCACATTCAGATTATCTCTCGTCTTATCATTCAGATTCATAAGGCTCAAATATATTATTTGCAATAGATATCGCACGATGAACATCAAATTCGATGTTATTCGACGTGTCCCAAAAATGACGACGTGGGGAAACGACGGCGATGGCACCTATAATCTATTCTAACCATATTTTGGAATAGAATACGAAATGTGGATCGTTATATTATGCTCATTCTCACACACAACGACCGCACCGAATCGTATTCGGTCACGGCAAACCGAAAACAGTTCACGCGATGTATGTGTGTATGTATGTATAGGGAATATTTAAAGCGTATTCGACAGGTCCCATAATATTGGATGAGCGTCGCTTTATCGCCAATGAGACTGCGGGACAGGTATAAATTTTCAATCAAATTATTCCTGTTCGGTCGTTGAAATTCATTCCTGTCTACGTTATTTTTGTCTCGTTTAATTTGGGCTGCTGTCGATGCCCCAGTTGAAGTAACATATTTTAGGACTTCAAAAAATGAGGTTAATAATTCAACACGTATGTATGTATGTAATTGTATGTATGTAGATATGTTTGTCCTCGCTTATATCCAAAGCTTAATAAATATAGCAATACTTTAACAATGTTGCACGAAAATAATTCGAAGATCATTTTTAGGAAAATTTTGAATCGACACGACAAGAGTCAACCTTGTCAAGGAGGTTGTGAAAATTGTCATTAAACATCTTGAGGTGCTCTCTGTCACTTTTGAGATCACTCGTTACGATTGAGGTACGAACACTTCAATATTTCACTTTTCGAAATTGGTAATTAGTTGACGGTACCTACTTTGATTTCAGTTTCCATCTTCCGTTTAATTTAATTTTTAGACTCAACTTCAACGCGCGTTGTTGCCTCAGAATATGTGTTGATAAATAAAATACTATTCAAAGCATTTTTATATGAATTTACAATAGGAAATCTGTATTAAATCGACCATTCGCGTATATAATATAATATTTATTAAACTGCAATTGCTACTTTTGCAAGTTATTATTTAAGTTTGTTTTTCTTTTCGTTATAAGTTATTGATTTTATTACCTACTTCTTTTATGCTTGTAAATGGAGGTCTTTGGTTGCCACACCATAATGATAGGGAATCCTAGTTGTACTTGTACTTATAAATAAATTAATAAGCTATCGTTTCGCATAGTTAATTTTTGTCAACTATTCATTTTTCCATGTTTAAATCTGCGTACAGTAAATAATAGCATTCTGAGGTTCCTTAACTTTCGTTGTTAAATGTTAATTTAAATTCTGGAGGAGTGGAATTTTCTCTGTAAGCCGAATATTGGAAGTACTTAAACGATTTCGTCGAAAATTTAATTATTTTACGTTGTAAAACACGTATTTTGCAGAGTTCCACTTTTTTTTTGTTAGGCGACATGATTATTATTATGTCGTTCTATTACGGCTTCCAAACAAGAATACCAAATTTCATGGTGTATTTACCTATGTTTGTTTGTCCACGCATAATTATCTCCGAAACTAATTGACGAAACTAATAATTGATCAATCAATGAATCCTATAGTTCAAGAAAGCCGGTGCGTAGTGTTTACAACAAGTTTACTTACAACAATCAACTACTACGAGTACCTATAAAGTATAAAAGAAGAAGTCACATTTTGCAACAGAAAGAAGCCGGGGCGTAGTGGTTCCCGTAATATCAGCGCGGACCATTAAACGCAGGAGAAGCGATCGCGCAGAAGAGATTAAGTTCCACTGCGACGCTTCCTACGACATTTTACTAAACGTATAGAAACTAGCTCTGGACGGGTGTGTAATGGATATAGGTAAAGACCGTCTGGTGCTGAAATTAACGCTATTCCAACAATTTTAATGGTTTCAACTTGTCGGAGTAATATTAGTGTGACGTCCTGGAGAGGTGTTCATTTTGAAATCAGATGAACTGTACGTCGTTATATTAACTTCTCTCTTATCCTGAAAATAACCTGTTTGATTGTAAATTTTGACCTATTTATTTACCAAACTGAAAGGTTGATCTTACCAATTTTCCAAAGTTAAAAGACTGATTCTACAACTTAGGTACACGTAGCATTATTAGAGATAGTTCACGAATATCTTTATCTGCAATGGATGACTAACATTTATACATCGGTATGTCACACATAAAGAAACCAAAGGCATATACGAATGCGCATATCTCATTGTGAGGCCACAAAGCGTCTCGAATACTTGCCAAAAAGGCGACTGCGTGGAAAAGATTAACTCACCTGGCACTGCACGAGAAATATGAATGTCTGGAATATATCACCCCCAAGTAAAAATATAAGGGGATTATCGCCGGATATTTCCTTCGGAAAATATAGCCGAAGCACCTTTGGTTTAGTAGAAACAAGCATTCGATCGGAGAAATAAGATTCGCGTTTTATTTCTGACTCGACCCGATGGAAAATGTTTTTCGCGCACTTGATGAACGCTCTTGAATCTGATATCGTGTTTTCTCGTTTCAATCTGTAGTGAAATGAGTTCAGAAGCTCGGAATGATATAATCACGTGATGTTTATACACTTGTGGGGGGCTGTGCTGTTAGCAAGGAAATAGCGTAATTTGTCAGTTGCATGAATATTCGTAGTTCTCTAGATATTCGGCTTCGTCGATACTAATGCCTTCAGCAGTCTTGGGCTCATTGTTTCGACCTGCTTATGAAACGCTTACCCACTGAGAGTACACATAGGTATATTTTGATGTCCGACTTACCAACATACGATACGTGACAAAATTTAAACACAGATTTGAATGGGACTTTTCACTCTAACAATACGTAATGACATGCGTGATACTTGACAAATCGACATAATCGAACGACCAACGTGTTGCGTGCGACCTATTTTCTCGCACAACGACTAGGCAATTAGGGTAAAGGGTAGGTAAGCCCGTAATCTTTTAATTGAAGTTGCTAAGATTTTGCCTGATATTTGCAAGATTTCCGCCTTACCAGAAACCATAAATTCCATATTGTCATTCTGTTTGAGTTTATAAAAATCACTACAGTTGAAGACAAAATAGAAATGTTGTTCAAATAAATAATATGTATTTGCAAACTTGATCCAGTATACAGTCAGTGTCTCAAGGAATATTTTCGTGTCTCGGAGAGCGAAGAAGCTTACGTGACTGATATGACAACTAGTAAGACGAATATATTGCCTGATAGAAATATATAATGTCTGAGCACAATAACTTCGGAGGATGAATATAAATTTATACAATTGATTTATAGTTCATTTATAGGAGCTTATCTTATCTTATTCCTTTCTAATATTATAAATGTAATAGTTTATAAATGTAATAATTTATTATTATTTTTGTTTACAGGTAAAGCCGATAAAGTAACCGGCTCGGAGTGTAGGTAAATAGGAAAATAATTTTACGTAGTACTGTAACGTGAAAGAAATTTCGCAACAAAATCACCTAATCCACAAAATATTGCTTATATTTCACATTTTCCCATTTATTGCCAATAAGCTATAAAAACTAAAGCAATAAATTCCTTGAATACCTCCCATAGGCTTTTTATATTTTATTGCCTAACGACGCGTCATAAATATGCTGCGAACATGCGGAGCTTTCGATAGCCTACATGAAAAGTAAGGATAGTTTTCAGATTTGAAGAACAAATTTTTCAAAAAATATTTTTTTCTAAAACTGTGATGTATGAATGTCCCCCCAATCGTAAGAAAGCCCACGTATCGAATAACAAAAGGAAATAATTAAGGACGGAGTCAAGAATCTTAATGAACTTATCGCAAAAACAATTTCGCACCAAGACTAAGCAAACAGTGGCGACACTGAATCACACAAAGGAGACTAAAGCGTTCCTTATGATTTCTCGACTCTTAGCGCGGACTGCGAAGCGACATCGCCGAGAATGAAAATATCTCTAACAGAAATGCCAGAGCCACATAATAAATACGTTTACACTGTCACAAACGCTTCCTCTGTTGTTGTCAGTGCTCGGCGAACTAAATAGTTATTATGTAGCTGCTACAGCGAATCCCACTCTCACTGTTCTGGGGAAGACGCTTAGCTATTAATTAGCGGCGCCGGTAGTTTATTTATGTATGATACTAAGTTACGTAGTCCTCTCGTTATGTCAATTTAATTGTTACAATTAAAATGGTTCAACATCCGCTTAAAGAAGTATTAGCTAAAATATAATTAATGACAAAAAACTTTACAATTACAATTTTAAATTTCAAACACTGTAATTAAATTTGCCTAAGATTAATTAATTGAGACGTTCAGTTCAAAAATCGTAATGATACTGATGGGAGACATCGAAATGTTAATTTTAGTACCAAATTTGCAAATACAAATACTACACAATTCTTTAACAAAAATGAAATAAAACTCCCAAGAAGTTTTATCGGTATCTTACTGTTAGCTGTACAAAGCGCTAATAGCTTCACCGCTAGCTTCAACTCTGCACCGGTCTTGGAATGAAAGGCGCGCTTCCGCGGGATGTTTCCGCAAGTTGAGCCGTTTCCCTTTATTTATGAGCTCTTTAAGAGCCAGGTGTGTCTCAACTAAAACAGCCCCCCTGTCCCACTTGCTGGAGGTATAACTGGAGGTATTTTCTCATTTGGATGCTCTAATTCTAGCATTCCGTTTGTTCCGCCGTTTCTCGTGTGTGACGTAAAAATATTGTTGTGGAAATGGAACACAAATGTAGGTTTCTGTCGTTGGGTTGTATCCTTTCTCGGGCTCAAGTGTGAATTGTCACACGCCTAAGTGAGTTGTTGTCTAAAGTCATGTGTACGGTTAATGCAAACTAGGTTGCGTTTGAACAGCTGCTTGTTTCTGTGGTTGATTGCACGATCTGTGAATGTGGCTTTAACGGGCAGGTTTATTAAAAATTACATGTTTGTGCTTTTGTTGTTGCACAGGTTGCACGATATAGAATAAATCAAATACTTTTAGTGTATTCCAAATACACTATACAACATCAATTTTCAGGCAAAAGATGCCTGCATTGATCATGAATTCCGTAATAAATTGCCTAGCAAATGTGGAAGGGATATAGAATTGTATTCGGAAATAGTACAAAGTACAGGTACTACCGTCTTAATTTTTCTTCCTGAAATGTTACATCTAATGGTAGCCCTGGATCGGTGAAAGGTAAAAAAATATGAGTCAAAGGTAACCCTCTGAAAGGCGAAACGTTACGATACTAATAACGCCATAAAGGAAATACGCGAGCAGGTAAAGAAAATGACGAAGGAAGGGGAGAAACTAAAATTATTATTACTGACATTAACGACAAAGATCGGTTGGCGGGTGAAATGATATCTGAAACTGGATCTATTGAATGGACTTATTGAATTATGAGTAATTGGAAGATGAAGTAAGATGAGACGTAAGTACGAGAAAGTTGATTCCCCTGAGCATTAGTTTGATCCAATAAAGTCCGAAGTTCCGTCCAACTTCGAGGTCACTGAATGTTCACGGCTATAGAATCATTTTTCCCGTCGTTATTGTTCGGCGGGTTTTTGGCCGATTTTCTGGGTGGATTATTATAATAAATTTTCTCTTTGTGATTACTTTACTTTTCTGAAAATATTAGCCTATCAAAAGGCTTTACAGAAACTTCACAATGAAGTACCAAGTAACAAGGAGTAGATAATTAAACCTACGTAGCTAATAGAAAATTTGTGATGTTAATAATCTTTTTATCTTTATTTACTTTTATAAAATAAATGTGCAATATAAAATAGGTACTATAAACTTTAAGAAGATTCTTATACATTTTAAATAGCGCTTACTTACATTGAAAACAACGCACAACACACCATTTGAAACAAATATCTTGCAGTCCTTAAAAAAATTGTTTGGTGCAAAACCCAGGTCTATGGCAGTTAAAGTCAAAACATTCATCTATCCATGCGATGGTTGTAAAAAATATTCCGTAGTTTTGGTGTAACATGTGGGACGACAAATTGGAAACTATAAAGGATAGATCGAAAAATTGACATGTCACTGGACAAATGTACGATAACAGTTGAATTTTGACGAACAAGTGTCTGCGCGAAACTGATGCTTCATAAAATGCCCTTACATCGCTAGCTTTTACCATTTGTAGAACAATATACTTGTAGTTATCAATGTTCCAATGCTTTCAATAGCGGTACTTTTAATAGCAGAGCAATGCTTTCAAATCTTGTTTTTTTATCTTCATTTCATATTAAGAAATTCTAAATATTAATTGTAACATTTTAATTATCAATAAAAAATGTCAAAACTTTTTAATGGTAATTAAAATATTTTGCATTATTGCATTACAGGCTGTTTCCATTGTACCTACCCGTTATTGTTTCATTTGATTCCAATTATCCTCTCTTACAAAGCGATTTTCCCCAAATTTCTTTCACATTACAAACCCTTACCTACTCATAGCATAGCGTTTCCGTATCGTATATTGCGGTCACTAAAAGTCGTTTCGTGTTCCCTTTTTTTTGCGACTTCTCGTAATCGCTAAGCCAACAATGAAATATATCCGAAACTGTGTTTGTCGTCGAGTGGGATATGTTCTCCAATGATTTATGATCCCGAGCGGTGTTTATTTTTTTTCACGTACCTTCTGTTGTTGCCCCGTTCGCTCGATTTGATTCTGTATTAAAGCTCAATCGGCTGAGTGCTTGATCTATTTTTGTGGTTTGATGAGAGAACATTTTATATGACTTGTTTTTGGTTTTTTAATATTCACATTATGCGCGGTTTTTTAATATTCACAGTAAGCGGTGATAGCCCAGTGGCTTAGAATTCGACCTCGAATCGAGGGTCCCGGGTTCGAACCCCAGTGGCACGCACCAATGACTTTGTAAAAAAGTTATGTGCGCTTTATAAAATTAAATATCACCTGCTGTTACGGTGAAGGAAAACATCGTTAGAAAAACCTGCATGCCTGAGAGTTCAAAAAAAAGTGTTCTCAAAGGCATGTGAAGTCCACCAACCCGCATTAGGCCAGCGTGGTGGACTATGGCTTACATCCCTCTCATTGTGAGAAGAGACCCGACCCTGTAGTGGGTCATTAATGGGTTACTGACAATATTCACATTATTGTATTGGTACAGAAAAAGTCTGTGGTCGATTTAATTTTAGCCAGAGCTGTTGGGATCCTGCGTACTTGAAATTGTATTGGTGTAATATCAGAAGTTGTTCTAAGAGTTCGATATAAAGAACTACTTTGTCTAGCATCTAGTTTATTTGTAACCAAAATCCAAACAGACTGGCAAATGATAATATTGTAAGACGAGTGACGAGTCGGGTCTGAATAATTTATGTTTTTGTCTAGCCGCCTATTTTCTTATTCTTATTTCGTATTCAACGTACTTCTCTTATTTCTATTTTGGCGTCGTCTTTTGCGGTTTAGCAGTTTCATGTAAAATATATTTCTAAATTCTTGAGATGTACCACAGTATACAAGTGAATAGTGCAGTGGTTACCAAGTCTGTGCACTTTACAGCAAAGTTTGGATTCGTCCCCCATCAGAACATTTTCAATGGTGAACCTTTCAATTGTCATAGATACAGCTAAGGTGAAACTTGTTTAATCTATGGTTTATTTTATTATTCTTCTTTTTTCTTTACGAAATATTTTCCGCAGAAGGAGATAAGAATATTAAGGATAAATTAATTAAAACAAATACTTCCGCAGATTTGTTCGTGGACAATCATGGTTACTAATACGATTCTATAGATTGCTTAAGAAAGATGTAGCTTCACTTATGAACTATTGTGGTTTTCGTTATCAATGATCTGTTTCAGTAAATTAAATTAGGCCGTTCAAATTTGATACTTCGTTTCAAATTAACACGGCCGATTCGTTGAAATGCTAATATAATTAGTTGTGCTTTTAGGCGTGCTAACTTTCTTACTAACGAAGTCGTTTTGTATAAATTTATGTTTTGTTTTAACTTAATACGAGTCTAAAAGCTTTTACGAGTAGATTGTGTTGCAGTTTCATTTGATATTAGATTTCAATTATTTCAACGTCATGCGATTCTCGTTGGAAGGACTCGGTGGCCATTGGGCATTACGTACGACATAAGAGCCTCGTACAAACTAACGATACGACACTTTTGCCCCATAGGAGGGCCACTACAAACACGCCCAGGGTTCAACGCGAGCACAGTATAAAGAGTACACAGTAATGTGTCTTCATAAAGGTCCTCAAAGGACAAAAGGGCCTCGAATGGCGACCACGTTTAGGCAAAAGGAGCACAGGCCGCCCTCCGACCAGGTGGACTGATGACCTGAAGAAGACAGCGGGAAACCCTTGGATTCAGAGGGCCCAGGCCCGGGCGGAGTGGCGTCGATTAGGGGAGGGCCATGTCCAGCAGTGGACTGCTAAGGGCTGAAAGGAAGGAGGGAAGGAAGGTATCTTCATACAAACGGTTAGAACATGAGTCATGCCTACGCGCGTCGCCTTCGGTATGCACTCAGTACACAAACAGACGCGAACGCGCCGCAGTGGCGAATGAATTTAATTAAACTTTTTTCCGAAAGCGGAGTTTCTCGATCATTAAATTTAACAGTAAAGATGTTCTCAACGGTCATGCAATATTTATCAGTCTCAAACTTATAAAGATGTTTTTTTATTAAATTACTAACGAAAATACACATCATGTATTAAATACTTTGTATTCTGCATACAACGAATTTCATTAAGAACAATTATACTGTACTACAAGTAAGCAATGAGTAGGTACTTACATGAACTAAAAATATTGTAGACGAGCAGCCCTGTACCCTTAGTCTGCTGTTTAAATGACGCGCGCTGTAAAAATTTTTTTAAGGACAGGGTCGAGTCCCCTTACTGTATAGTCTATATTCTGTGGTTCGACGGGAACGACGTTAACAGGATACGGAATGGTTGTTATGGTGGCGATACATTTTCATTTTCGAAGTCTCTTAAAGTTCACCTTATGGGCGATAGCGTAGTTCAGGGGTTCGTAACGGCCCATAGTGCTGGATAATCGCGTCGTATTCGCCCCCGAACAGATTATTTTGTGTTCAGCACGAACATGCGGAGGAGTGACGGGAGGTCCTCGTCACTTTGCGCGAGTGTGGTGACGGGAAATTCTTGTTCGTTTTGGCATTCAGTGCCTGCCTATATTATTATCGCGTGTAATGGGAGTTCAACGGAGTTTAATAGTTATTGTCTCTATATTTTCCGTTGTTGGTCAGTGTTTTGTATTATAAAAGTACTCGTACTATTATGTCTTTTTTGTGATTTTTGTTTTAACAGAATTTACGGAGTTCAAATTGAAGCGAGTTGTTGAAAGCTTATACATTTCTTTGGGTCTAGATAGAGGATTCTTTTTTGTAGTTAATAATGTTACAATTTTAAAAGAAACGTTAAAAGTAAAGCCTTAGTTTGCGAATAAACGCAAATATGGCTGTAGTGTACACACTGCATAGTGGCAATATTTTTTTATGTAGGTAGTCTAAACCAACTTCAAATGCACGTGACCTTAATAGTGCATAGTACAGTGCAAGCTCATATAACATGTTATAACGCTTGTGCAAATAAAGACAATAGTCAACAGTGAACTAGTTCAAACTAATGGTTGGTATACAGTCGTCTAGCAGGTCTGTCGAGCTTTTATTAGATAGAGACTACTATATTATTCGCGACCCAGAAACCTCTTAAAAGTTCAAGGGTGTCAATTGAAATGGACCAGATCACCGATATAGTTCTAAATAGATCACGCAACTGTTTCCCGCGACAAAATATTTGAAACGTTTGTGCAATGCGCAACCATTGTTGCTGTTTCAATTAGTCCGTACTCGACTTCTGTTCATTCGGGACGCAAGATTTATCATTCCTCCAATGGAATTATTCGAATAACAACAATTTGTTTGATAGATACTCGTCACAATCATTACAAGTTCGAATCGATTCGTACTGGCCCTTTTGTATCGGCTTTGCATTGATGTAGGATTACCGTCACTAAAACGTTCTTGTTTAGTCTCAGTAGGGAGAAAAAAGCGGTACGGTCGGTCGGGTCGGTCTTCATATTGATAGGTGATCTATTTAGATCTATATCTGTAAACCAGATCGTTGCAACGCGGTACGAATATGGGCTCGCTAATTCATTTAACTATTCCCTTATACAAAGACTCGTATAATGATCTCTGTGTGACGGCGATTAGGTTCAATATACATTAATTTATGGAGCATCGAAACGCGCCGAACGCTTGTGACGTCATAGACTAGTAGAACAGTATTTGTGACAACGTTTTCTTGTTTAACATTCATCGTACGTCCGTATTTACATGTGTAACGCGTTAGGTGTTCTAACAGAGCAATGTAACGTGCCCTGTTAGTATTTATCACTCGCAAATAATGTACCGTTAGCGGCTTGAGGACATAATGCGTGTGACATGATCGTGTCTCCTGTAACATTGTTACTGTTGATTCCGTTTGTAAATTATGACAATGACAATGTGCCGCGCCTATCCCAGTGTTTTGTTTCAGATAAATAATTTATTGTATTCCGTCCGTGTTGTTTGCATCAATAACAAAAAAATGGGGTCTATTTAGTAAGAGGGAATTGCAAATTTTATACTTGGAGATCGAATTAGATCACGCATTATTTTATGCCTTCCATATGTAGGTGTCATACGCACCCTCTCACTCTGGGATCACTCTGGGATCACTTTTTGGGAGCAAACTTAAAGTTGAATAAACTTTGCCCGATTTTATTTCAGTTTGTCGGAAATTCTAACGATGCATCCGAGATTTTTTTTTCGAATTAACATTAACGTCGCTACCACAGAATAAGCGGTAACAAATAGCGCCTTTAAAATTCCCTTATCTAGAAATGGCAGCGGTTCAAGCGCCCATTCGTCATTCTATGCGGAAAGAATATTCAAATGAGGGCGACTAGAAGAAATTCACCGGGTCGGTGCAATTCTCTAAAATGTCACACGTGCTAGAGAAATGTCCTTTACGTATTCAATACATTGCCGGGTTTCAATTCGGTAGGTGCCCGACCCCGCCGTACGGAGCGAGCGGTGTACGTAAATCAGCGATCCGTATCGAAATCGAATTTTTAATAGAACACTATCGGTTTGTCCAATAAATCTCCGGTCGGGCGAGGATCTGGCGTTTCCGTAGCGGGGCGACATCTGGCGTTGACTGGAAGCGCTCCGGGCTGGATAGCTGGCCGTTCGATTTAGGGATGGCTGTGAAATCTTTTTTTGCGATACGAAAGCTGAAAGCAAGCGTGCCGAACGTAGGCCCCTAGTAACGTGGTCACTGTAGCTAAGAAGCAACCTCTGTCTGTAAGTCATTAGTGACCCAGGGTCCCACTTCAGGGTCCGACTTCTTTTCACAATGAGAGAAGATAATTCATGCAAACTTTAATGAGACTGAGTTACTCAATATCTGCGCTAAAGGGCGCCAAGCCAAGGACCTCACAATGTCCCATCTGCTTAATGAGAAGTTTAGAGCCGAGAATGACCGTGAAGTTACCCAATAAAGCGAATTATCTAGTTCCGCCCACTTCGCCCACTTCTACAGTTATATTTATTTTTTATTTTCGTACCACAACTAGAACCCCAATTACTAAGTTGTACTCTAAAGAGAAAAACAGCAGTTTGTTTGAAGTAGCGAACAAGTACAGAACTCTAGCAGATAGATAGATTAAATAAGGTGGAATCTACTTACTTTTTGTTTAAATTATTTTGTTTCCTATATTTAGTTCGGTTAAGAACTAGAATTCGAACTTAAATGAATTTGAAAAAATAAGTTCAATAAAATTAATGGAGCAGTAACCGAACATAGCTCTCGAAGCCTGCAAACTGATGGCAATGGGCTGACCGCATCGTTCGAAAGACCGATAGCTGTTGGGGACGAAAGATCTTCGAATGGTGACCACTTCTCGGCAGAGTCGATTAAAATAAATACTTTCATGAATTAGGTTTATAGCGACAATATAACCAACAGGCGGCTAGTTTCGAATCAGTCCATTTGTTCAGGGTATTTGGTGTGTAAAACCGCCAAACTATCCCATTGAATATTTTATTTAGGTGACGCGGGAAGCGAAATTTTACCATTACCCATACATGGCTTAACTTGGCCGTAATTTGAACCTATACGTCTACTCTCTACCAATTTACATTAGAGCATTGATAGGAGGTACTCAATATACTCGTGTCCAACTGTGGGCCATATAGGCGGTAGTGACTACCGTAATGTACCTCGTTGAGTACCGTAATGCAAATTTTAGTTCTACACACCTCTCCGTCATATCGCTTAATCCATTTCCATATTCAACATTCCATTTCTGAAATAAAGAACCACCTTTAAAGTTTACATTCCTATTACGCCCAGAACATCCCTAGTAGGTACGTAGTAATACACAGAGCAAATAAATTATGTACGACTGGCGGCGAGTGGCTCGACTCGGTGATATCGAGTCCTATTTCGTTACATCCTCACGAAAATTTGTTCCGAATTTTACGTGAGAGAATTTTCTCGGTCGAAAGTCGAAACACGGTTTGCGATTGCAATGCGATGGTGCCGTGTGGTTGGGGTTTGATAAGGATTTGGGGTAAGTTTTGAATATTTAGTGAATTGAAAATTTGATGATGAAGTGAAGTGAAAATTTAGTTAGTGAATGTTTAGTCGATCTTAACTTCCGCATTCTACGAAATTTGCGTAATGCCATATTTGTGTTTAAACCCAATACAGGGTCGGGTCTCCTCTCACGAAGGATGTAGGCCTTAGTCCACCACGCTGGCCTATTGCAGGTTGGTGAATTTCACATACTTTGACAACATTATGGAGAACTCTCAGGCATGTAGGTTTCCTCATGATGTTTCCTTCACATTACTTTTTAAGAAAGTCATCGTTACGTGCCTCTGGGAATCGAATCCGGACCTCTTCATTTGCGTCGTTTTTTCTTCGTTATTTTTTAAATATTTTCTCAGGAGTTAAAAAAAACATGTTCTCAAGAACTGAATTTTCATAAATTACTACCAATTTAAACACGACTCCCACTACGTATCATTCTGCGGGATAATTTCCCTAGAATATTCACATAATATTTACTTTCGAATTTGTTATTAAATAAATACGAGCTCCAGATTTTCGTTAGAACTTCTCAGTATTTAGTATTAATTTATTTCGTGGAATTTGAATAAACGAATTAAGATTAAGTGTTAAGTAGAAATGTTTTCCCTCGCTTTATTTAAATTAACCACTCGGCGGTGGCGTTTGAATGGAATTAATATCATATTTGTTTAAAGAAAGATTATAAAATACAAGATTTTACTACTCACTACAAAAGGAATTACACAAATGCCATACAGTAATAATTGACTTATAGGAATTACACAAACGCCGTACAGTAATAAATGACCTATAGGACCTATAGGTCCTAATGTTCTATAGGTCAATTATTACTGTACGGCATTTGTGTAATTCCTTTTGTATGCATATACAGGTAGATACTTTATCCATGAACGCTGTACATATTTCCAAGGCAGGGGTCGAGAGCCAAGTGTTGCAACCCTTATCTCTGATATCATGGTACCAGGTGCTCCGCTCAGGAATGACGGCATAGTGCTCAGCGTTATTTTCTGATATAGTAACAGCCTTCTAAGCGTTATTCACGTTGGTTCATTTCACAGGTAAATTTTGTCCATGGGCTTGTAGTCTATTAGTGTTTAACATAATCCTTTCGTAAAATTAGCCAGCTACGTATCCAAACAATTTGTTTTGAAAACCCAGCGTTTTTAAACTTTATTTTCGCTCTAGCGAAAGCGTTACCCCGTATCTTGATTGCCATTTCGCAAGCAAAAGATGTTCGTACGACAATATCAGCGTCATCGTCAGTATCATGATCAATTAGCACAGCTCAATACAGAGCCTTGTGTTGAAATTTTGTCGTGTTGGTTGCTCGGGCGGTTATGTTATTAGGAAAAGGCCTGAGCCGAAATAAAGTAAACATCTCTTCACGCCATACTAGCTAAATGAGGTGTGTATATAGTTACACATAATTTTCTTCGTGCAAAGAAAATACTTGAACACACTGCTCTAGTAATTTATTGTCGGATATAAAGGATTTATTATTCGCAGCATACGTATTATTTTCAACATAAGAGCCTGTAATAGAGGAAAGAGGTTCTCTATGCCTCGGAGAGGTAAAGTCTTACAAGATACTTTAGTTTTGGAAAGAAAACATACCCTTATCTTTGCTAAAGTTAAAGTGACGGACAGGTGACCATGTTAATCCTCAGTAAACAACCACCCATCTACTTACTTCTGTCGTTTTTGTGTCCTTTTGACTGTAGACAAATCTTTTATAGCTAACCATTATCTTGGAAAAATTGAAACTGAACAACGTTAAAACATAACGCACAAATTGTAGTAATGTTTCGTATGTTTTTTTGAATTGAAAATTATGAATTGTCGAAAACGTGACTGTACTTTGGACGAGTTAATAATGACGAACACGCAAGCAAAATATCCCGAACTTCAAATAGGGTTGTGTCCTTCGAGTCAATTGAGATACACTCATGTCAAAAACGTAACCCCTTCACACATTTTTATGGCGAACGCACGGCATGGCGTCACGTTTTCACGTTTTCTGAGAGTAATTACTCTCAGTGACTGGAAAAGTGAACTAAGTAATATTTTTGTTTATTACGTTTCGAAATCTTAATTCATTCCTGCTTATTTCTACTCATCGGATTTCATTAGTCTTATTCATCTGATAAGGGGGACAAAAATAATAATTTTTGATTCACTAGATTTCATAATTAAATTTATTCTAAAGATAAGAAATAGCTACGTATTATTTTTTTTTGTTGTAACGCCCCGCTCCATAAGTCGTGTCCCGGGCGATTAATATGCAAAAATTCACGTCGCCGCCTAAACTCGTTTACACCGCGGAAGCGTTGCGACGGAAATTATATTATTTTCGTGCTCGTAAAAGCACTATAACGTACACAAATTGTTTAATTATTTCCCGTGTCCATAGCGTCTCGGCGCGCGGGCTTTTAGGAGCTTTTCGTACTGTATTAGTCTTTAGGGACGGGAAAGAGTGCGGTCGTAAAATTATACGAATGTGCGTAATTTGTATAATTTCAAGGACACACGTCCGTAGTGCCGACGTGGAGGTAAATGATGGGCGTCGTGAATTTTTTCGTGAAATGAAATTGTCACTTTGGTGACTTGTCGTGTGTGACTCCCGTACGTGACATTGAGATTAAAGAATTTATTAATACACAAAAAATACAGTGTACAAAAAAATATGATCGTAAACAGCGGCAATAGTATAAAACTGTGTCGCCACTTTTTACGCCCATCTCGGAGATCACAATTAACAAACTTATATTATGTATTAGTAGAAACTATCTCCATATTATAATATATACCTAGTTCAATTACGTATAATATTATGATCGGTGTGATTTGTGCTCGTACTGCCGACGCAACTATTATAATAATCTTTCTCTACATTATCCTTAAAAAAATTAGCTTTATATAACTTACAACTGTAAATGTTAATGTTTGTTTGTTCGGATGATTGTTGCTCAATAACGGGAAAAAGATTAAAAGAATTTGACTGAAATTTAGTCCACACGTATTACTTACAGCTAGCTTGTATTTCATTCCTTCTTTTGATTTTATACAATTAAATATCACTATTTTTTTATTTAGAATTAAAGTGGAAGTTTAGATAAAAAATATGAAAAAAAAAATTAAATTACATCCATTTCTCGTAAATAAATTGATTACATTTAGAAAATTTACGATTGCAATAAGAGTGGGAAACAAGAGGGAAACGGGGATCTGTAAGAGGATACCGTGTGAAAGCAGTAGTAGGCACTTGGTGATAATTGAACCACAAATGAACATGAACATTTTCTAGCTATTTTAAATTCACAATTCGGGTACCGTAACTCGTAAATGTAAAAGGTGACCTTTGTGAAGTCTGTTTTACATAATAAGATCTAAGCGATGTTTTATTTAGCTTTTTTCTAATAATAGACAATCTGTTCACTGTTTTTTTAAATCCCCGCACCTCAACTGAAACTCGTGATAATTTTAAACAACTGAAAAAATGCTAATTTTGACGCATTTCATGAAATATTGTCACTTGTCAATGTCAATCTATACTACGGCAAATCTCTTTCTTACTTAATACGCACTCTGCATAATATGCACGTATATTACAAAGTAATAATGTAAAAAAGAATTTATCGAGAACTGAATTTAACATAGTCGTTAGACGACAGTGAAATTCATAAATACGCTTGTGGTATATCTAGATGGAGATTGCACAAGTGCGGAACCCTCATCACGCCAGTCGCTCTCACACTTGACCGCTTTTTGAAAATTGCAACGGCCAGTACGTGCTGTTCATACCGACCTGAATATTACGACGCCATTCGACGCCGCCGGTCCGAGAGTCGGGAATATTCTGGGGCAATATTATTTTGTTTTGATGAAGCTAGATCGTGATATTTCTGGGGCAATATTTGATTAAGTTCGATCGTGAAATTAAGAGCGCTTTACGGATCATGTAAAGTTGATTACGTAGTTTTTTGACTTGATATACAGTAGGTAAGTTATCAAAGTTCACGTGAATATGAAAAATTGTCGAGAAATTTTACAATGTATCCTGTTTTCTGTCAGTGTTTACTGATTAATTGTGTTCTGTTTGCCATTCCTGATTTTGTTCTATCTACGCTTGAAACTTTATTCATTTATATTCACATAGTGTTTTTGTAATTTTACGTTATGCAGAAAGCTCTACTTTTCTACACACATATCCAACATTTTTATCATGTTTATTATTTTAAAAAGGTATAATATATTGTATTGAACGGTACGGTATTGTACCGTGGCTTTTGCAGAACTCTATTTGGCGTAAAAATTCAATTCGTCTGATATTAACCTCAAAATGTTAATATTGTTAATGTTTTAGACAGCTATTATCAAAGTGCGTCATTATTAGTCACCTAAAGGAAACGATCTTATGTCCACAGCACTAATACTTAGGCACTTTTCTTTATTTTGAATTACTATCACGAAACCAACCTCCTTTTGTGTTCGACAGTAGAATGGAAGCTTCGAGCCACTTAATGCTTTGCTTTACACCCACAAAGCTTAATTACCTTCCTTCTTTAACACTTAATTTAGCGCGGCAGCCGTTCGCTGCGAATGCTGAATTGCTTTGTTTGAGTATAGCGGAAATGTAATAAATAGCGTTTGAAATTGAACGGGTTATTTTCAACGGATATAACTCGATATTATTGGAAGGTTTCATAAATAATATAGTCAAAAATAATTCTATATTCTTTATCCACAGAACATAAGCAGAACGGAATAAGTAATAATAGAGTTATTGATAAATTAGTTTTAGGGTTTCTTATCCAAAGGTGCGTGTCATAAATATTTTTATGGCGCTAAGTTATTACTCATTCCAACTTTAATTTTAATTTAAAATTTTATATTTATTTCTTTATACTTAATAATAATTTATTGGTAATCTTTTTCGATAATAGGCGTAAAACCTGTCAAATTAACGCGGAGGAATGGGTAATTGTTAATTAAAAAACCGAATTTCCTATATAACATTTTTTCTGGATAGACAAGAAAAAATTCTGTACCTAATTATATTATATACGCAATGTGAACACACTTGGGTTTTATTGTGAACAATCAACTAAACAATTACCACTTCAATAAGAGGCGAGAGAAATTCTCGTTTACTTAGGACACAAGACAGATACCAAAGAACACAAGCGCACAATTTGTTACCGTCAGACCCATTCCATTGCTGTTTATGATCCAGAAATATAATAGACGCACGATAATAATTCGCGATGGAAAGAATTCGAAACGTTTTCTCGAACTAATGAGAGTGGAGCTGCTTAAGTCTCGAATGAAAAAAGGAAAAACATTGCGGAGGCGTCTTGATAGATTATACCGTCATTGTTCCTATTTGCATAATGCGATCCGTCGACCATCACCCGGGTATTGTGTTAAGTGAGATGATCTTAATTGAAAATATCTACAGCTATTTGAATAAATCGATGCCTTTATATAACGATTTTTAGAATTGGGGATGATACTGCGGATACTATATGGTATGGTATGGGGCAGTACTATAGGACGGTTCTATTTGTACATATACAAATATAATAAAGAGAGAGAACTGGTTTTTGGAGGTTATGCCACAGCGTTATCTATTTAATTCCAGATATCTAAGCAAAATACTCGTCATTTTAAACGCATTTTATTTTATTTTAAAGGTGGTAAATGTCACATTTTCCGATAAAACTTCCCGACTTCCATACGTATAGCACCGTTGACTTGACTTGATCGACCATAAAAATTGGGCGTTAATTTTAGAATTAGACAGACTGTACATCATCGTTCGCGCTTCTCTCCATAGGTACAACACCAATGGCTTGACTGATCACTCAGTTAGTTGATTGACAGGACAAGCATGGGTGTCAGACAAGTCCACACAAAAAATCAACGCACGCACACAAGTCAAATATTACAATAAACATTTCTTCCCAAACGTTGAAGCCGTAAGAGTTGGTAGAGGGGCGTTGATTTTAAAACTAGACGGACTGTACATCATTGTTTGCGCTAACAAAAATCTTCGCTCGGATAGTTCACACGGAAGCCCCCTTAACGAGGATGTCGTGTCGTGACCGCTTCGGATTGAAAGGTTGCCAACACCGGGTGGGCCGCAGTTATTACTGAATGAAAGGCAATTAGTTTTTATCTCTTCCCATATTTTTGTTGTGCTGTTACACAATACAGATCTCATCTAAGTTTTAATTTACCAAGTGTTCAGAACTGTACCCTTAGTCTGAGTTTTAGCAGTTCCGAAACGAAACGCACACATACACAGCTTACCAGATGAAAATGCACAGTGTAATTACCAACAGAGGAAAAAGATTTTTAGAAGAGTTAAAAAATTAATAAAGCATTAGATAAATCATCACAAAAATTGCTTTATTTTTAATTAACACTCTTTCAATGTTTAATAATAATTTGTTAGTATTATAATGTCTTACGATAAGTATTCATATCTTTCACTCCAAACAAAAATTTGATTTCAAATTTTTTAACTCCTCTAAAAATCTTTTACCTCTATTTTGTTATTACACTGTGGACTCCTGTGTAGTAAGCTGTGTATGAATTACGTATCTATCCGAAACGAAACGCACAAACTTTTCGTTTCTGTATCGCTAAAACTCAGACTAAGGGTACTGGCCTGGGAGATTTTGTACCTACTACAAGTCAGCGTAGACACATAAACACCGACACGCAACGAATTAGGCCAGCGTGTACTAAGGCCTGCATCCTTCTCACTGTGAGAGGAGACCCGATCCTGCAGTGGGTACGCCACCCTCATAACCCGCCGGTAACTACACCTCCGTTACTGATGCACAATACACGCTGTTCCTTAGCGGATTTCAAGACGGATTATGTATGTGGCGGTAGGCAGTTTCCACATCATGGATACATAGCGCCTTAAAGATCGTTAACCATTAACGTTAGTATTTGTAAATGCAACCTATACGTACTCGTACAAAGGTGCAGCTAGATGCATAACACCCATTGTAGCAAAAAGCCCAACAAAACACACGGAAACTGAAGCGTAATGATCTGGTAATCTCGTGACTTGCTCTCTCAATGCTTTATTTTAGGAACGATTGAATGTGTAATCACTGCGTTATGGAATGGTATTATTGCGATTCATAGTGTATTATAGAAGCAGTTGAATCTGTAGGTACTTACAGCTGAGATGAGATAGCGAACGGTATTATCGGACTTCATAGTCTGATCAGTGGCGATTCTTATTCAATGCTCTCTAATATTTTCTAATATTAAAGTGATTTTAAAGGCGTCTGACATCAAAAAGCACCTTACTATTCAATGTCAATGACCTTCGCATCAGCATTGCTTTTTGCTAGAGCATAGTCTTCCGTAGTTATTAATAAACCGAAAAGGAGTGCATTACACATTCATGAAAACATGCAAGAGTACTCGCTACGTATATTGCTATGCTGCGGCGGTTATTATCTTGAAACCCGATGGCTTCCGGCTTAAAAGCCAGACCATGTTAGTTCAGGATATTGAAGTTTTTAGTTTTACATTTTAATATTTTCTTTCAACGTGTAAAGACAAAAAGAACCGTACGTAAACGGTTCTTCCAGATTAAAATGTTGATACGTATATAAATGTCTACAATTAAAATTCACGCTAGTCCTGAAATAATAATATCTGCTATCCTCTACAGAACCGGAATTCACAAGGGAAAGATATTGACAGATTGTCTACCATCACGCTAGTCAATTGTTATTAAGGAGGGTTCACATGCCGTTGTAAAATTTATAGAGAACTCACAGGCTTGCTAGTGTCCTTAGATTTTCTTTAACCTATAGGCGCGACATACGACTTTAAAAAACACACATATTATATAACTTAAAAAGTCATAGGCATAATAATATGCTGGGATTCGAACCCGACCCGACGATGAGATCGAATCCAAAGCCACTGGGCCATCACCGCTTATAACCGGACCTAACTACTTCATTTATGGTACCTTCAAGCGTGCCATTATGCCCTTGTTTGTGTTAATTCGTGACCGAGCAATGCAATCAACATTAGACATTGCTTACAGTGATTGCTTTATTTCTTAAGGTGGACTTTCGAGCTTCAGTGTATAAATAATCGCAGACTGACTTTTCCATCTATTTTCCTTTGAAATCCAAATGTCCAATGAGTCTCATTCTAACCTAATGCTAAGCTCTTAATTTGGTATCATAATGTCAATCAGGAATTTAAGAATATTCAATTATAGCTACAATTTTTGCCACGCACCTGTAAAATATTTAACAATTACTGGATTACCTACTCCTCCTAAACTCCTAAACTGTGTCCATATGCGATGGTGAACACTTACTCGTATTTTTTTGTTCGTCTGTTTATTCGGTCTTCTTTCTATAAAGGTAACGTAATTGCAAATCGCAAGTGTCGGTCGCAAATCGCGAAAACTCAATTGCTACGTTTGTTACGCATTAAAGGAATGTAATTATGAAGATACTTATAATACAGCGCAATATTGTTACGCATGAGGAGAAGGGCGCATATTTGTATTGTGAGAACGCACATCATTACTTTAACTAGCCGTGCGACTAAACAGCGATGATACGTTGTGGTTTAATAGTTTTGTAGGTGGTAGAGCCTAATTGGCAGACATAACCGACCGAGCAACCAACACGACAAAGTTTGATCACAGGGTTCTGTGTTCTGTGTTCTGTTGAAATGGAACAAGATGTATCCAATGACGTAGTCGTACAAGCACTATTACGATTTTCATGTCTTTCCCAGGTATGTACTTTATTTTAAGCTTGATGTTAGACCTCCTAATTAGTAACAAATCCAGATACACTCAAATAGGATTTGGAACATGTAGAAGGACCTTATGGGGAAGTAGGTAGTAGACACCCTAAATGGTAAAATAGTAAGTTCAGCTTGTTTTTGTGGTATTCGTAAATGAGTGATGGTTACAAGTAATAAAACGTTACACACTCACCGCACATTTGAAGCTAACAATCATAATTGTACGCAAATTACTCGACGAATTAAACACAAAAAGCTCATATCGTTACCTCGCGGCCTCGGGCGATAAATGTTGCAGTAATAATAAATATAACCGTAAAATACACGATGGCTTACCGACAACTCATTATACGCGAACGTGCTCATAGCTTTAACGCGAAAAAAGTTTTAACTAAGCGAAAAAAAAAAATGTTTTTCTTGGCATCCAAAATTTTTTCACGTAATCCGGTGATTATTATTTAGAGGAGGTGTTTGCTTAAACTCTCATATTGGATGGGCTGAAACAGTGGTCGCCAATCGGCGGCCCGCTAAATGAAGTGAGAATTGAATCGTGATGAAATAATTACTTAGCACAGTTATGGTGTAAGTTGTAACAGAAATTGCAAATTAAATAAAATTTGCTGCAATAGCCAATTTTAAAGGGTTTTGTGCCTATCAAATGTTGTTTTATTTCGAAATGTTTGAAAGTACTTTTCGCATGTGTATGATACGTGAATGTAAGAATTGATAATAACTGCCAAGAAAAGAAAGATATTTACATGTACAAGTATATGGGAATATTTCTATCAGGCAACCTGTTTTGTAAGGTTTACAAGTAGTAAAGGATCCCTTCAGTAACTCTCATTCATTTTATAATTTTATAGATACACTTACACTGTGTAGGTGGATTCTAGGACAGCTCGTGATTTATGGAAAGTATCAATTGGAATTATCCTTGAGTACCACTGGAGCATGGGCCAACGAAAGCATTATAAAGGCAGGTGGCGGATGAAAAAAGTTTAAACGTTCGAAGATAAATTCGGAGTTATATCCGACGAAAACCGAAAGTTTTAATTGATGGCCACTGAAGAGGTTCGAGAGATGGGAGTTAGCGAGGATGCGAGCTCTCACTCCCGTACGTAGTCGTTTTTGGGTTAATCGCACGCTTCGGTAGTTAGTCGGGAAATTGTATTGGCGCTACGTACGGTTTGAATTAACTGCTGCATTTTGTTGGTAGACTGAGTTTTCTCAGATTTTCCGAGTGAGAATTTGTTTAAGTACACTAATGGTGAGATGAGATGAGGTACACTTTGTAGGTTTCACCCGAAGTTACCTGGAGTATAGCACTTTTCCTACCCATACATCCAAACTTTGTGTTCCATTTGTAAGACCCAATCTTTACTTGCTTCATTTCTAGGCACGGTTCCACGTGACTTGTTGATCATGTTACCATTCGACAACATGCCTTTAATTCTTGCCCATTAGTTTAATTATATGGCATTAAAAAAACCAAACGAACAGGACATAAACTTTCAGCTGTGATTATTTATTTTAATGCAATCAAATCAACATTATTTATAAACGAACTTAAATAAACATTTAAAATGAAGGTAGGTTCGCGTAAAAGAGAAAAGGGTGAAATTAAAATGTGTGCGTTAAAGGGTCCGGGTACACCTAATGGAGATTGCCTTTAGCCAAAGGGCGTCCCAAGTGACGCTTAAAAAATAATTAAGAAATAATGAATTGGGATTTTCAGTGTTTACCGGTTGATACTGAATTAAGACTGCCTAACGTTTTATTTAACCTTCGTAAAGGTATACGAGTAAATATCTGTCTGACAATTTCAAATAATTTTTGTGGAAGTTTTGAAGTATCTGTATCATCTTCTAAATAACTTTATAATTCGGATAAGCTTTAAACAGTATTGAAGGTTAGGATCGTTTACATATTAATTATTTGAAACCTCAAAAATTAGGTAAAATTTTGGCAGACTGATTTACTTCGAACATGAAATTAGGCATTAACTTTTTGTAGATTCCGGGTAGGCAACGTCAGCTAAGAACAGATTTATGCAAAATTCAAAGTTAGGCTTTGAAGGAGGTAAATTTGCTATTTCCTCATTATTATTATTATAGTAATTAAATACTATAATTATACGTATACTATAAAAATACGTATAATTGTTGTTGTTATAATAATAATTGGAAGAGGTTAGCTTGCCGGTTCAGCCACAGTATAAATTGTGTGTACAAGAGAAGTCTCTTGTTTACAAAGAAGAATTCTTCATAATATTTTCAAGACTTAGGAGTGCTTAGGAGTGCTCACGCAACTAAGTGCGACCTCAAACTGCACTTCAGTCATTTCAGGCGTCCATTGACTGCAGTGGCGACCTGACGTCACCCTTTACAAATAGTTTAAGGGGGACATGACGAGCGTCTTAAGAGTAAAGTAGAAAAACTCGACGCTGAAACATGAAAAGACGAAGTTACGGTTCGCAGCGTAACGAGTACTCGACTTTCTCTCTTACTCAGGGGTTTTCATTCTATGTACTATGGACGTGTGTGTCGGGCAATTGCTGTGAACTATTTGTTAAATTTATATCAGGTACCTAATAAGATCCGAATATAAAATGATTAGTCGGCACGATACTTTATCCGTTGATTTGAGGATTTAATGCAGTCAAGATAAAAAGATCTGTATCTATACGCATTTTTATCCCAATCCATCCAGCAATTTTTCGCATGAAGATAATTAATTCCTACATATTTTGCACTTATTTAGTGATAGGAAGTAGGATTGAAAGGTTCACGACGAAGATGAATAGGCCGCTTGGAATCTATTAATGATACCAGAAAGATAAAATCAAGGCATAATTAAAAGCTCATCAAAATAGACATAAACATAGAATTGGAAAAGCATTGGAAGGAATATATTATTGTGAGAAGAATCTAAGGTGTATGCAGCATGGAGTAGAGGGATTCATGAAAATGTGAATAAAGGAAGATGATGATAAAATTGAGAAGGCGTAGTACCCGAAGGGGTCGTAACCTCGTAGAAAATAAGTAAGATCTGGATTAGCTTGAGAAAGATATGGGCTTCTTTTGAAAACTGATGTTTAATTAGTCACGGATAACCTTATTTAGCTTCAATTGATGCTGGCTTTTCGGTTGATTCGGAGAATAACAATCTTCGTACGACTTATAAAGACGAAGAAAACAGACAGAGCAGATGGCAACAGCAAAGTTTCTAAATTATATGAAACCGTAACAAAATAAGTCCCGTGTTTAAATTGAAAAAAGCAAAAGGATCCGTAAGAACATGAAAAGGCGGAAGTTACAGCAAGCAAAATAACGAGCACTCCGCCTTACTCGTAGTAAGTTTCCACTTTGTGTTCAGTCGACGCTTCTCGTCGTGAAGTTGCCAGCTATTCAATAACCGTCGGCCAATAACGCCGGAAGGCGCTTTCGATGCAACTTTAGGTGGAAAGCTTTTATGTGGCTGTCTCATAGCTGTCGGAGTTCGACGGGATTAGGTACAAGTGTTAGTTTGTTAGTGCCCTAAGGCTGTTGGCTATCCTAAGATTTTCATATTGGATTTGCGTATCATACCGTCGCGTTGATTCTCAGATTGTAACCGTTTTCTGTTTTTAAGAATAAATTACTGTTTTCGATATTTTCATACAAGCAAACAAGCGAAGAAAAGAGCAACCAGGTGGGAAGGAGACACAGTAGCCTATTGATACGAGCCTTAATAAGAGAGTCACAGCGTCGGATCTCTTTTCACAATGAGAAGGATGGACATGAATTCTTAAAGCCTAGGTTACCACCTACTAGGTTACCTTTTTAGTTCCATAGCTAAAAACTGTTTTTATCACTATAATTTTGCGCGCACTATATCACTATAAAATTTGTGAAAAGAGTAATTTTATACACATGTAGAAGTGTGTGCAGCAAAGGGTAATAAAATAATAAAATCAATTTATTACAACATTTTAAATAGATGATGATTAAAGCTCTCGCGACCATCGTCGGTGCAGCATTCTCTTTCGTTGTTTTAAAACGCTCTCCAACAATAAATGGAATGGAAAATAACAATGGAACCCGCGCTCGCGAGCAAATAGACCGTGCCACGGTCTCGTCGGTAAACATATTTCAGTCCTAAACCGTTATTAATCCGATGTTAAGTCAATTAGGCGTCGAGTCCCTTATTAGGGGCGGATATAGCTGGACGGGGATATAAGTGCTCCGGGGCGCGTCGGCTCGGAAACTAGGATCGCATCGCGGTTGCCGAAGGTCTAATGGAGCCGTATTTAGGGTTGCCATGGATACGGATTTAAACGAGGACTTGTTATTGCCATTTCTGTAGGTTGAGACATCGGAGGCACCCAGCCTCGTGAGGTTTAATGGATGAGGTATGCGCCGCGCTGGATACATCTACAGTTCATTTTATTCTCTTGTATTCATAGACTCGGTAGCCCTTGGAACTTTATTACAAGTTAACCGTACAACCGCTACGTTGCGAAACGACATCCGACAAGAACGGGTTATGTCCGGCTTTGACCCCCCAATTTCCTTGGCTTACAAATACTACTTCCTCAATCATAGAAAATCTATTAAACAGGTCAAAAGTATCCAAACCTTATCCCATAAATTCAAATTATTCAACCATGAACGATTCATTGATAAATTAAATATTATTCTTTTGTCGACAGGTAAACGCCGACAACAATTTCGACTGAAAGGTAAAATTTGTGGTTTTTATAAACTGGATCGCAAGAAAAATACATTACCGTGCGCCTAATGGATGGAAGAGAATGAAAAAAAAAGGACGAAACGAGAGAAAATACCATTAAACATTTTCAATAAAGGTCGGCTGATGTCATTTCTTTCAGCCATTAATTCGGCTATTGTGAGTGACGGGGGCGATCGACTACGAATTCAATCAATTGACCCGGCCTGCGACCGGATCGCTTTGAAATGTAGGGGTTCAACCCCGACGATCATTACTAGGGAGATTATTAACGATAGTATTGCGTTCGATGGGTATTTAGATAAATTTAATGGAAATGAAGCGCTCAGCCCCGCCTGCTTGAGTAGATCGCAAGCGATCGAAAAAGTTAAGCAACTTCGAGCGCGGTCAGCACCTGGATGGGTGACCGCTAGTGGCGAAAATAAAAATACGCGCTTCCGTGCTTCGGAGGGCACGTTAAGCTGTCGGTCCCGGTTATCTATAAGATAGCAGTTGTTAAACCGCGTCGGAGGCCCTTTTTTGTGACGGGGCGGAAATCTTCATAGGTACCCGAGAGCCGTGGGAGCGACTCCGGGTTATGTGGGATTCTTATCCACTAAAAACCCCCTCCTCCGATGGCCTTCCTCTGCGAATGTGTGGTCTCCGGTGGAACGCACTATGGGCGGTTTGAAAACATCCGACACGGGTTGCCCACTAGCCCGTTTCTCCACCAATCCGGATTGGAGCAGCGTGGTGGAGCATGCTCCAGGCCTTCCCCTATTGTGGGGAGAGCTCCGTACCCAATAAAATAAAAATAAAATAAAAATAAAAAAGCCTTTTTTATTTTTACCGTACCCAATAGTGGAACATAAAAGGGTAGCGCCACACGCCCCAATGAAACCCAATGTTATAACAATGTAACGAACGATTATTAACGTCTCAACTTCGTGTTAATGATGAAGGTGAAAGGGAAGATTGCGCTGGAGAGTAATAAATTTGTTTATGCCCTCTCAGTATGTAACTGCCTTCTGTATTTCTCTTGGGTACGACGCTATCTCTTATGTTGATATCTTAACGCCGGAGTTACGCAATTTCTGATTAGATCTTACTGTTTCATGAAATGCCTCAATGATCATAATGGATACATTTATGACTGCGTAAATTCTATTGTTAGAGCTTTAGAAGTCTTAGTTTCAGTTTCACGTTGAAAAGTTCAGTAAATACCTAATAATTATTTTCAACATTTTGATCTTGTAATTTTACAATGATAACCGATGAATATCCTTTATTTTAAAAGTTATTCAACTTAATTCCACTTTTTAAACGTCACATTCTATTTCAACTTTTCAACCGCACCAAATATTTTATCCAATATCATATGGGTCATTGGCTCACTGACAGGATGGCACCGGTTATTTAATATCCTTGAATTGAAATACATTTTTATTGCACTTAAATTTCATGTGATGCGTTTATGTGATGGAGGATTTATTTATTGATCTTGGAAATTGCCTAACCCTTAAATCATAAGTTCTTGATATTTTAACTTTAGGACCTTTTACGTGGGAAGATGTAGAAACAGTAGAAGAGTGAGTTTAGATAAAAGAACTCTACATAATAAGAAGGAGCCCATCTGGATGAATGAAAATGCTAGTGAAAAATGACACGCTGACTTTCGAGATTTGAAGACACCTCCGTGGGACTCAATTGTTTTAACCAAATGATGAATATATGAGAGTCCATCTCTTTCAAAAACATTTCAATTGAATTGGTTAGAGACATGTACCTATAGCAATTCGTAGTGGAGCAGCGTGGTTTAATTTGTTCTGTGGTCGTCTTATCGTTGTTGGAGTCTGTCTTAAGTAGCGATATATTAAAGAGTTGCGAACATTAGTACGGATATAGTAAACATCAATACTGTGTTAATCGATGTATTGAATCCCATTACAAGCTTGACAGGGGTTGACGTTAATTTGACACAATTGGTTTGGGCTCTATGCTTGTTCTGAGATGATTTGTCAGGCCCTTCGGGTGAAACAGTATCTGACCTATTGTTACCCTTTACCTTCTCTTCCTTATGTAGTCTATCATATTTCACCTCGTTTATTACACTTCTACACTGCACACTTTTATATGGAAAACATATTAGAAGATTTCAGTTCATCAAACGTCATGTTTAAATTGCATTGTTCAAAATTTTAATTAGGCACATTGTTCTAAGTAGGGAGGATTGTAAGATTGGCGTATCATACTGGAAAACACAAGTGTGGACCGGTCATGGGGGTCTTGCTCAGTACCTCCATCGTTTTGGGCTACGTGATGATCCCCGGTGCGTATGCTCTCCTGACACCGAACAGACAGTCGAGCACATCCTGAACGAATGCCCACGATTCAGTTTCAAAAGGTGGCAATTTGAAACTGAATTGAACACAACTATCAATACCCGATAATTGGAGTTGCCTCCTGGCTGGGGATCGTTCAGGAATTAAGTTCTCTGACTTCTGTGTTGGTGTCAAGCAAGCAGTTGCACAACTAAATAAGTAGCTTAGTAGTTGTTATTTTTAATTATTATGATAATTATTATTGTCCTTTGTTTGAATTTCTTAGAATTTTTTTAATCATTTATATTATCTAAGGCCCTCAAAGTGTAATATTGAGGTTAACTGTTTTAAATAAATAAAATAAAAAAAGTAGGGAGGTCATTAGGTAGGATGACTCTCACAACCACATACATATCCCTAGCTGAAAAACAGGTCATCAAAACATGCCGCACCACGTCGGATTAAGAGGGTGGCAATAAGATTCTCCCGGCTGATAACTTCGGTATACTGTAGTGATCCGTCTAATGTGCTTTGATAACTCGACGCAAGTGCAAAGACTGCATGGCAAATTGGTCGCGAACAGATGGAATAACAGGATCCAGTGGAACGTCACTGGTTATTTCCGAGATGCGTACGGTTCCCATCGGGACCGTTGCGGTCAGCGCGTTCCACTGCACTGGATTCGCGACACCCACTTGTACGATGTCCGTTGCGAGATCAACGGGACGGTACAGCTTCTTGTAATCGATTATACGTTATTGGTGGTAATAAGCCACTGGTCTCTGTGGATGTTATCGGGTAATTGTGGGGTGTTTTCCATATTTTCCTATTAATGGTTGAAGTGGTAGTTTTCATTTGGTAACTGCGAGTTATTTTGAAATCTTTAGTAGAGAATTTTAAACCAGCATAAGTACCTGACGTTATTTTGATGTTCAATGTTCACACAAGATGGTAATTATGGCGTAGATTGATTGTTATTGGATGCGGAACAAAGATTATCAAATTCTAAATAATGTTATATCTTTTTTGTCTAATACAATGGATTTGTTTGTGAAGGATGCTTATTCTTGGAAGTTATGGGACCATGGGAAATCCCTCTACGGGCGATCTACACTGGATCTTTCGACGAGTCGCCAATGTTTTGACTTCTCCTGCTAGTTGACTATTGCAGACCTCGATCCACTTTAGTGGTTCTCAACAGTGTGTATAAACGAATATAAAATTGACTATGGTAAGCTGTAGACGAACCAAGTTGTAGACCACAAAGTAACCTTTCGTGAGGTATAAATACAGAACGAAATTCCCTTTCTCTTATGTAAGCACTGAAGGTACATGTGGGTAGCATCATGAATAACGTTCAATAGTGGAGTTGACTACATGCTAGTCACGTACCGTTGCCATTAGACTGTCCAAGGTCACGATTCCTCTGCTCTCCGACCTATCAAGGTCACATCTTTACGGTGTTCACGGTCGCGCCATCTGGCGTGGTTCCAAACGGCTGAACGAAAACGGATGGACGAAAAATAATAGCACGATAGCTCAACGTTTTCAACACACGACCGACGTCTCGTTCAACGTCTCTGCGCAGAATAAACATAATATGGGTTCGCATGAAATGTGAATGTTTACAACGTGCTTCAAGGATTTCACACTAGACACAGTCAAATTTTGTTACTGCCCTTTAGGTTGCCCTTCGGCTGAAGACTAGCGCCTCAAATGCCGGCCTTATCCGCCGACATTTTGAGTACCGTGAGCAAAAGGATTATAGAGCGGAGACCGCGGCTGTCATTGCGCCATTGACATGCCCTGACCCGTGGAGTAACTGCATGAGATGAACCGAGTCCCGAGCCCCTTAACGCTCGTCGGGAGAGGCCTATGTCCAACAGTGAAATAAAGCCAATCAAAAATTTTACCGCACATCGCCCCTTTAAGCGATTGACACACTGCTTACTACTTCCCGCATCACGGAGCGTAGTGCGGGGGTGCGCGTCCATTTCTATTGAAAATGCATCCACTCGCGCACATGCAGATGCGTTTTCTGTGTGTGGGACTGTGCGTGTTTACGCATTCCCGCGCCACGCTGCATGATGCGGGGCAGTATGTCAATCTCCTTAGGTGCGATGGCATGATCGTGCATGTCCGTTTTTAACCATGTGCTCTGTCAGAAATTGACGTAAGTGATGTTTTAACACGGAAAGTATGATGTATCCGATATTGATTGTAATAGCTTCGTGGTAAACGTGTTCGTGGTTAAATCGATTAATTAGTCACGATTTTTAAGGTTTAGCGTATGAATGAGCTAAGTGGTTCCTTTAAGTGTTTGCTGTGAAATAAATCAAAACAACGGAATTATTCTATAAATAAGTAATATAATCAATGGGCGCGCAGGCAATCAAAACGTGAACGGCACCACACATGTTTGGAGAGACGCGAAAGGTTTTCGAACAAGACTAGACTCGTGTAAACTAAACTCAAGCCATTTGGGTTCTGATAGGTGTCCTCCTTTGTCTTAATCGTCATGTCGCTCGCAACACCACCTTGTCGGACGACAACGACATTGTTGCGACAGCTCCATACAAAGCTCTGTGTTTAAATTTTGCCGTGTTGGTCAGCTGGTTTTGTCAGCCAATTAGGACAAGGGCTGAGTGGTCACTTGTCGTGTATACAAATATAAATAAAAAATATAAACAGATCTTCAAAAACAAAGTTTACAATGTGATGAGGCTAATTTACATTATGATTAGTGATTACTTTACTGAAATTTGCCTTATAAAAACATGACACTTACGTACCTACACAGGATTATTCCGATCTGTAGTTGTTTTCTCCCGATTAAAATGTAGCAGAAGTTTCCTTGTAGCTGTTTGCCGTCTACTGAAACATTTTTCTGTCCAATATTTCACGGAGTCTATGCGAGAATAGTTCCCTGGAGGGCAATATTTGTAGCGTAGAAGCTCAAGATTATCGAGGTGTGTGGTCACAGGGCAAATAACATACAGATACGTTACATTACCAACGATATGGACCACTGGGTATTCGCTCAACATAAGCCTAATAACCTACTCAATATTCAACGTTTTTATCAAATTTTCATAAAAATACAGTAAACACAGTTTATGAAAGTCAGATAATATGATTCACTGTAATAATATTATAGTAAAGTTCATCCCTTTGGTATTCACTTCGGCTAAATGTGATCCGGCAGAAAAGAGTGAGCGAAAAAAAACTCGACAAACGGTGAAACTATCAAAGCGAGATTGAATAGTTTAATCTATTTATTAATTTAATTTGATTAGGGAAAGAAACAATAACTTGTTACGTGTAATTGCTTGAAATTAAAAAGAAATATCAGTAAAGTTTCCTTCTCTTACTAATTCATAATGTATGACTCGAGACTCAACAGTGTGAATAAGTAAAATTCTATCACCTGCCTTCACCTGCCGTATCTACTAACGTTTGTGTTCTGTAAAAAGAGCTCAGAAACTATATTACAATGGCAACAAAAAAGGTAAAAACTTTGAATTTATTGGTTTTTTCATTGTTCGAAATAAAGTCGCCGTGTAAAACCTAAAATAAAATGCCGCGCGAGTGATATAAATAATTGTAGAAAATGCTGGTATAAATTCCAATCGCGCCACCTACCGAACATCCAACTATTACATCTGCGGACACTTTGGCTGCGATTTCATTCAATAACATGTGTTTCGACCGCATTAAAAATTAATGGAGTATTTCGAAGTAAGTGCTGAAGAAATTGCCATTAGATCTACCTTCAGTTTAACTTATTTCTAAAGTGAAGTAACTGGATGAGACGTGCCTACGATTGGGCTTAGCGAGTGGCCTTGGGAGACACCTACGAGTAGATAATTATGTTCAGCTGTGGACTAGCATTAACTTAAAATAGAGAGCCATATTAGCTCGCCCGGGAACCTTACCGCCACCATTATAAACGGAAGTGAAGCTGCATTGTTTCGTTTCGTTTTAGAAGTGTGGTTGAAGGAGATACTCTATTTGAGGCGAATATCTTAGTCCTCATGGGCACCAACGTACCTGAATTTGACCGTACAACCTCAAATAGGACTTCGATCCTATTTGAAGTTCGTGGATGTCCTTGGTACAGTCGTGCTGTGACCACTTTATATCTCAGGTATTGCATTGCCTACTTATGAAGGAGTAAAAATACTTGTATAGCAAGTACCTTCTTAGTTAGGTATGCTAGAAAGGCTAACAATTGTCTGTGCAAACTTTATGAATCTCGCTTTACTCGAATCCAACCGTTTTAGCTGCATTTCCACTGCCGCAATGTAAAAATATTCACTTTTATGCATTCTCACAACAAAAGCAAATTTTTTTTAACAGCGGAGTATAATGCGTACAATGACACACGTTTTTTTTATTATTTACGTGCATATAAATAGAGCAGCTATCAAGTTAATAGGATAACTAGTTTAGCAATATAACTTTTGCCCATAAACGGCTTGCGATGCGTATGCCAAACGACCTGCATAAAACATTAACTGGAAATGAATAGATATGATAGGGTTGCATTCTGTGCCCGCGCATGAAATTTATCGTCAATGGGTATATTCGTATAATTATCGTGTGCCATTAGTATGGGAAGATGTCAGACTGACATATGACGTAGGTACTAATGACATACGGCATAGGCATCGTTGCCTTGAAAAATAAAATGTTAGTATTCATCAATTTCTTAAATGCAGTAATGTTTCTAAATTTATTATTTAAATTTAAAACTTAGCTAGTGGGTTAAGGACTGCTAATTACTTTTAATTAACAAATATATCAAAATTGTTAATTTTAATACCACCTATATGAATTTATAAATGGCAACCCTATCGTAACTAAGCTTCTCTTCGGATCCATATGCCGTATTCATAGTTAACGATTTACAAGCGCGAGCATTAATAAGCAGTAAAACGTGTTGAAGTTTGATGTTCCGCGATAAAGTTTATTATGAAAATTAATATCGGATCGGGTTTTCTGATGTCGGTAGGTAATCGTCTAGGAATATATCGACTCAAAAGGTCATCAAGTTTAATTATTTTTAAACTTTATTCCGAGATATTACAGTGGTTTAATAAGTACAAAGGACAATAAGATCAAGAATATCTATTCCAAGAATTTACTCAGTACCTACAGAACAGGTCATTAGATATCTCTGAATTTTACCCAGTGACTCCAAATGGTTGTTTAGTAAATGCGATATTTCTTTTCCGTTTTCGAACATGTTTGATGATAGAGTTTAGAGGCAATACTTTAGTAATTTCAGTTGCGTAGTTGTAAAAGGTGCTCTCTTAGTATTTCTCTTTTGTGTGTTCATAATTTCAGATATACATGTACCTCTCAATTTTTTAAATACCTCCTTTATAATATTTACGCTACTGTTAATTGTCTCGAATATAGCTTTTATTGTGTAAATAATAAGGTGCAATTTCGTATGCGTTTCGTACCGTTCGTAGTGTACCAGTGCGTTCCACCGTCGCTGCTGTGGTCTCATTTAACGCGCGAGTGACCGTGTTGAGGTCGATTGTGTGTTCTGTGTTCAGGTGCGTTAACTACACCAATGTACATACCTACGAATTATTTTTTGTATTGGGTTATGTGGTTATTGTTTTTTGGCTATCTGTATTGTATCTGTGTAAGTGGCATCTGATGTTTGTTTTATAAATGTTATGGCAATTGACGGAAAAATAAAAAGATGAACCATATAAGTGATAGATATCTGAATGCGGGTATCACTCTTGCTTTGTTAGCTAAGAACAACATGATGAATTTGTATTAGTTGGATAATTGTTTTAGGGCTTAAACGATAAAGGTGAGAAGGATTTTGAGAAATCTTTATGTGTAATGAGGCCAGGTATCCGAATGATTATAATCGCGTAAATATTTCATATTTAAATAATTACTCAAACTCCAAAAAGTACTAGATTTTTGGGATCCCGGGATAACATTTGTCGCCAAAACAACTAGAACAATGCACTTAGCATTGTTTTGGAGATATTCAGCCGTAATTAGACGAACAGATACAACGGATGCTCAATAAGGCCTGATTGCAGTGCGGCAACGATGTGGTCTCATTAGACGCACGAGTGACCGTGTCGAGGTCGATTGTGTGTTTTGTGTTCAGGTGCGTTAACTAATGGAATGAACGAAAGATTTTTTCTAACTATGTAATTTTTATTCTCAACATGTAGATCTATAACATTGTCGCATTGTGAAGATGTCTAAACGGTGTCTTTAATACGTTTTTCATGCCAATTAGTAGTCAAGCGAAGTAGTAGAGCCAACAGTCGGATTGAGTTAACAGCAGAGGTTATGCTAGACTTCTACCGGCTGAAACACTATGGTGTTCCGCTCTAGGCCTTTTGTTGGAGTCACGGCTACACTTTCGCATTCTTCCGCGGTTGTATTCGACACCAATCTAACGTAGTAGTATATAGCTTACGATATTCACCGGCGTATTCCATGCATATCGAGTACACGTTTCGGTGTAAGCAAACACCCCTGTAGGCCATGAGCGCTAACAAACAAACATATTTACCTAATTACGACTACCTTGTTTTGCCACGGCCTATATTTACACATAATTGCACCATCAAAGGGTTGAAACATTATACGTGGAATATTACACGTATCTCTCGTAGCCACAACAATATGCCAATTAATGGTCTTTTCGGTAGCTTCCCTCTTCCCTTAATTGACAGGGAAAAAGAAAACCCATCATTCCCATTCGTGTCATTAACTGATGAAATCCTAGGTATATATAATATTATTTTTACGTAGAATTTTTCGCGATAATTCGTGTGTTTTAAACGTACTAAATGACGCTGAATTAATTGCGAATAAGGATTGATGAACGAATGAATGTAAGAATGACAGATCTGTTTGTTCGATGAATGGATTAATTTAATCACATTGAATGAACGAAACGTATCAAATACGGATATAGGCCCATATAATTTAATGTTTTTTGACTCGTTAATAGATTGCTATTGCTTATTTATCTACATAGTTAGATCATGACCTAAATATTTGTATCATTAATATCTGCATCGGGTGTTTTTATAAGTCGGAAAAACTGCCAGCCGACAATAAAATGAATAAATGATAATAAATAAATAAATAATTAATTAATTGCCCTGTGCTCTGCAGCATTTGCGTTATAGGTAGGTGTGCACTATTTTTTATAGATATTACGCTGTTAGTGTCTAACATGTGATTTCTGTTAGGCGCTCGATTTTAAGGACAACCATGGTGCTGTCTTATGTTGGATGGCAGAATTTTAGGTCATTATTCCAAGTTTATAATTAATTATAATGTGATACAAAAACACATTGTTGGAGGGCCAACCAGTTTTTCAAGTTACTTTATTGTCGTCCTGTAGAGGCACTGAAGCGTGCTATAATTGCCAATAAGTAGATACATGTTTACCCTTAAGGACGTCCTCAGTTATCGCAACTAACCAACCGTTACTTACCAATGCATGAGATATCAATATCGTGTTACTTTCCTGTGATTATGTGTAATACTTGAGCTATAATGTTTCTATAGCATTACCATGAAACGACATAGTCAGTTAGGCGATTAACAATAAGTACGTATTTCCATTTGTATAGAAAACTAGCTGACCTGGCAGGCTTCGCTCTGCCAATTAATTTGACTAATATCCAAAAAAATTTTGAGTTACAAACTTACACGTTGGGTCCAGATTGTTATAGATGATATATCAGTCGTTAAAACTTGCCGGAAGCTCGGTGCAGGTAGTGTGAAAACTCCTGACTAGTGTAATGGCCACTGGCCCGTTTCTCCACCAATCTACATTGGAGCAGCGTGGTGGAGTATGCTAGTGGAGAGAGACCCGTACTCAGTAATAGCTACTCCGAACTTGCTTGCTTGCTCCTAACTCACTAATAGCTACTTGTATAATAGTAATACTTTATTTCTAACGTTATATTTGTTTTAACTCTAAACGATCCAATATAAATCACCGCCGTTATGAGTTCTAAGGGATTTAAACACGTAACAACACCCCCGGCGGCTAGTTAGCGTAGTACTATTAATATATTTTACGTACAATGTACTGCAATGCACTACGGTATGTTAATACACTGGACGCAATATTATCTTGTAATTTGTTTTGTAGTGCCACTCGATTATGCCAAGGGCGGTCGTTGACGCTAGCAACAGTGCCATCCGCTATACAGAGTCTACGGTGACGTTTCGTCGTAACTATAGGTCGACTATTTTGCACTGCCCCGAGCTACAACACTATTGCCAAAATATTCGTATAGTAAACGTCAGTCTTTAGTAGTATGTCAGTTTGTCTTGAGATATCTTGACATCTTCCCATACGTAGGTTCGTGTCTCCTCTCGCAATGAGAGTGATGTAGGCCGTCGTCCACGACGCTGGCCTAGTACGGGTTGGTGGACGTGCGTGCTACTGGGATTCGAACCCGGACGAAAAAGACGCCGAATTCTTAACCATTTTTACTATAAAACAAAATGTATAAAACACTCCACTTAACTCTAAGCACTTCGTAATATCCCCAACATTTCGTGCAGACTTTGAAAAAACCCACAAACGATTCGAACGTGTATGTACGTACGAGTACGTTGGAGAAAAAAATTTAATTCAAAAGATTTATAACGCTTTACACGCCAAACGAAGCGCCGAGCCGGCATTTTAAAATGTCGTCTTATATAAAATATTTCCTTAGCTACATTAAGGCGAAAGTATTATACGTTAAGAACACATATTACGAGCTGGGTTAGGGTGACTTACGGTGTGCGAAGTGTTGCTTATTTGTTGCGCGATTATGCGACTGATTCGTGCGATTAATTTATCGATGGATATCAACGGTAATTTAATAAAGCAACCATAACGTTAGAATTCGAACCCGGACCTCTTGCGTAAGAGGCTGAATTCATAGCCGCTAGTCTATCACTAAATTGTAGGTACTGCTTAAAATTAAATCGACAATGAAGTGACAAAAACCTTTATCTACCAAAACATAATTTTACAGGAAACGAAGCCAGCTCACGCAAACAATTATTTAAAGTCTATCTAGGTATCTAAAAAAAATAGCCAAAATGTCAGTTAGGAGTTCATGTCACTTCATCGTCGAAATGTCACCTGCTTTAACGGTGAAGGAAGAAACAGTAATGAAGCCTGCAAACCCGAGAGTTCTCCATGACCAATCGGCATTAAGCCTTATCCTGACATAACCAAGCAGACGTAATCGACCGATCAACTAATACGACAAAATTGAAACACAGGACTCTGCATGACGCTGTCTTAATAATTGTAATACGCACTGACATACGGTAAAGTGCAAACAAAAAAGGGCTAGGTGTCCTAATTGCCATGTCGCATCATGGACTATGGCCTAAGTCCTTTACATTGTAAGACCCGAGAATGTAGTGTGTTCTTATTCGCTGTTTACAATTTGAGTCGATAGTGTAGTAAAGCCCTATTCTCTTCCACAAAGCGAGCGTTGCGAAGTTTTTGATTCAGTTGCATTTTCTCGGTATGACGTCGCACAAATGAAAGGTGGTGAAGTGTAGGAAGCAATTTAAGTCACCCTCGGTTATACCCGTAGAAAAGGGACGCAAACAGAACGGCAGTCCTGACAAATACGTTCCGAATCTCCTGTAGCTAGCTCAAACACTGACCTTCACGCCGTAAACTCAGTCTATTGACAATCGCGTAATAGAATAAGCTAATATGCGCTCAGTTTAGCAGAATCTCGGGGTACGCCTGCCCCGCCGTTCTACCTAAGTACTTCCTTTTTCTATGATTATTCCCGACCGCCGCCGCAGGGTGCTTTGATGCGAATTCATTAAATACGTAAGCTTGAAATAAATGACGGCCTATACTTCTCTATGTGAGACCTCTATATAGGTCAGATCTTTGTGCTCGTTAGACATCTACAAACGTTTTGTAGGCTTTGACGGAGTTGTTTGTTATTGAAAAATAGGCGATATCTCCGTTTCTTTGTAGGCTTTATCTAGCGACGTTTTTTGAATACAGATGCTTGGATCCTTTTATTAAGTGATGAAAAAGAATCTAAAGCCGTACTCGTTTGTGTGAAGACTTTTTATCTTTAAGTTAGTCATGTGAGCATTGTAGTGTCGTCTGAGTATTACATATATAGAGAAAATTTGCATGAACGCAAACAATGAATTTTAATCATATTCATCCTTAAACAATTATTCACCTTTTCAGATACATAAATAAAAACTTTTTGCTTCTTTTAGTTCTCAAGGCACGTATATTTCCTTACATTCGCTTTATGCCTCCCTCCCCCTTCAATTAAATCACACTTCTAATTTTAATGTCGCCTTATTCACAAAAAGGTTATTCACAGTTTATAAATCTTGTAGCATCTCAAACTAAGCGTAGGTACAATTTTGCTACGAATGTCTGCTACCGTGTGACATTTCGACAACATCGAACGTAGCTACGAACAGCGTAGCGCTCGTAGAACTAAACTGATCCCGATTCGCGGGGTTTTCAAACGGTTTTTTGCGTATTTATATATTTAAGGTAAGTAAAATAATACCTGTGCCGTGAGCATGAATGCTATCGTCAAAGTGTTCGTATAGTAAGCGTCGATCATTAGTATGCAATTTTTTGGTCTTGACATTCTCCCATACTAATGGCAGCTCGATACGAAATTGCGTAAGTTCATGCTCGAAGCACTGAAATACGGCCGCGCTCCGATTGTTCTTACTTACGATAATGTTAGATGTTTAAAAAACTTTGATAGCGCGTTTCAGGATGGCGCTGTCTCTTGAAGTATTGCGGAATTCACACTTGTATAGGATGTAAAAACAACATTTCTGTAACAACTTACCTGCACAAAAAGTTACAAAATTATCACACAATACATTTTATACGATAGTGGCGCTTATGCAATTTTCCGCTGCGTTGCTCTTACGAAATCACTTTTCCCATACATTGCCTGGTGTATACTTTTTCCGATGTGCATAATTTAATGCAGATTGCAACCACGGGTATTTTATAACAATGAAATAATATATATCTTTATGAAAGACTGCTAGACTGCTAGTATTGGTACCTATCTATTCGGTACAAAACAAATTTTATAGAAACACAAAGTTACGTCAAAATATTTGACTTAACAAACCCATTGTAAAAAGTTTAACTGAATTACTGATAAGTGATAAGTTGAAGTATAAATTCACATAATCACAATATAAATATTTCATTAATTATACCAAACATTTACCTACCGTTTATATTTTAGTGACAGGTTTAATGAGCTTACAGCTTAAACAGCAATATTATCGAATGGACTTCAGTAATTAATTGATTATAGATCGAACATTGCGTGTTCACGGGTCATTTATTAAAAGGTGATTACGATTTTCTTACTTCTCGAGTCGACCTGGTAACGATGCATTTGTCATTAGCCAATTAACCATTTATAATGAAGGAATTACTGATACTGATATGAGATAGTTGATTAATGTTATTGACCGTGTTTTGTTTTTCTTCAAACACTAAGAGCATTGTCTAAAGAAACGTAACGACTTCTATGGTAGTCATAGAAGATAGGAGATCTGAAAAGTCCCAAAGATGTGCCATGTAACAATTAAAATCACAAGGTCGTCGTGACATGAAAGAAAGAAAAATTCAGATAAATATTTTAACAAATACAGCAAGCGATTAGCATCGACTCAAAAAAACAAAACCGTCATTGACGAGAATAAACGCGTAACTAATTCAGAACCTGAAAATAAAATAAATTAACAGAAATGAAGCAAAAGCAAAAAACATAAATGAATCTAACCAAAACCGTGCCGCACACGAACATTGCTGTATTTTCCGTAAAAAAAGAAAATAATATTTTTGTACACAAGCGTGTTCGTACGAAATCCGTCACCGCATTAACCTGTTCTCTGTCATGTACCTAATTAAATGAAATGAAAACACCTTAACCTTAATTTTAATAAATGTTTTTCTAGTACAATAATACGATTTATAACTTGGCTATTATGACTGGACGTTTTTATTTCATTAATTTTCGGGATTTAAATAATAAGGCCTAAGACGATAAAATTCAGTGATTTTGATAGATAAATGGTCCCCCCAATTACCAGTTTTCCGGTGGTCCACTGATTACGGGACACCCTGTATAGGCGGCATCGCGTAAGCGAACAAAAAATAGACAAGGCACCGAACGTGTTAAGAAACATTTATTCATGCGTATTTAAATCACCAAACAAATCTTGCAGAAAGGACCTGCTCGCATGGAGTGTTTAATTTCAACAAGCCAGGATTATTATGTCGGAGCCTGGTTAGCAACGGAGTGGCGATCGTTGTCAAGATAACGGCTCGGCTAATTGCTTCATAAGCTAGCCATTATGCGGGTTAACTGCAAAAACCGTGAACAGGCGTCAGGTTGCTCTATGTAGAGTAGTTAGCTTTTTTTGGTTGATTTCTGTGTGAGATTCTATTTTCTAACTGGAAATAGTCGGAAAAACTGGCTGGCTATCCATCCTACCTACCTACGAGTACTTCCAAAAGTAGAGTACGAGTGGAGTATCGTGGTTATCAATGGGTAGGAGTCGTTAAACTTGGGGGTCGGGTCTAATATTGTAAATGAATCATAATCGTTTCATAATGGATTCGTTTTGACTTCATAGTTGTCATATTTGAGGTTTTGGAAATCAATGGAGTTAGATTAGCAATTTTATGATTTTCAAGTTTATGTTTATGTTATGATTTTTAAGTTCCATGTCTGAATTGGGTGGTGAGTCTTTTTGACAGTTTGACATAATTTCAATAGGATTGAATTGGAATGGTTTCATAATGACGTCAAACTGACCAATTAGTACACTTGCCCCGTTTTAGCATATAGTTATATACATACATGACTATTGTATCTACTTAAAGGACAGTCAAGTCAGTCGTTGCGTACATTTAGGACAGCTCCATTTAAAGATTTGTGTTTAGATTTTGTCGCGTTGCTCGGCCAGTCGGTTGTGTTTTATTGCGTCAGCCAGCAAGGCGTAACAGTCCGATTCGACTTTGTAATCAAATTAATTTTGATTTAGCCTACCTCCGAGTCCACAAGCGTAAAGTTGCGACCGCATTGTAACGTTATTTTAAAATGCGTATTTTTCCATCCCCGCGTGTTTAACATGACGCAGTGCCGTATTGCGGGACTTCGCCGAGCCTATCCCGCGGGATCCGACTGAATCACTAACATTAAACAACCACGGGATAAATGTTCTCGGGCGTAAACTTTGAAGGCCGTGCGTGATGTCGTTATTTACGCATTTGTTTAACCCTTTTGGTATAAAATGTTAATTCTTATTTGAAAATCATATTATTTTCGCTTGTATGATATTACATTTGGAAAAGGCTGAGTTTAGAGTTAAAATTTGTTTCGGTAAATTATACAATTTCTATAGCAAAAAGACAAGAAATATCGCTTACGGTCAGTATGTCATTTGCACGTTTTGCATTAGTGGAGAAGTTTGGGCACCTAAAATTCTTATACATAGTTGTTTATTTATGGTCCATGAATTGCCTTATAGCTATCCCTAGTTAATACCTTCCAGTTCAATTTCTATCTTCATTCTAATTATAACAAATCAATTTATTTTAATTAAAATATATTAGCTAATAATCGTAATTGAATGTTTTATTCACATTTATTCTTAATAAAGTAATGTTCTGTTGTTCTGTTGTAGGTATTTCGTATTTTCAAGTCAAATAAATTAATTATACAAAGCATTCGTTTAACAGTACACTTGAGACATAAAGTTCGTAAAGTTTTGTCTCTGAAGATGTGACAAACGTAAAGTTTTTTAGTTGAAAAAGGCAGGAGTGCCTACAGTTTCATACTCTGTTAGCGACTATGCAAATATGTATTACGGAGAGTTTTCTGCTGGCGCGTAGCAATGCTTTAGGTAACAAACGAGTACCTATGTTTTCCAACTGGTGTTATATGGTCACATCCAATCACAAATAGAATACAAATAGCTGCAACCCTTTTATGTCCACGTTTACATGTCCTGTTTCTAAACATGTCATGTTTATAAACAGCTTTAAAAAGAAATGTAGTAACGCGCGCAAAAATAAAATAATTAATAAATTAAAACTGTGTCGAGAGTTTTTTCCTCCGGCTTTTTCTCTCTTTACCCAGTAATGGGTGGCACATAGCATAGCCGATGAGTTCGATTAGGAAAAATATTAAAATAAATAAATAATTGGACTGCTAAAATAATATAATAACTTATTTTAACATAATTATAATATAAAATTAAGTATAAGTTATTTAAGATATAATTATTGTATGCCCGCATAGGGTAGACTGTTCTTAACTTATTATAATTATTTTGTAACATCTTTCTCGTGTAACAGTCAACAATAAACGCATTCTTTTCTTTTCTTTCTTTTCTTTATAGGCACGGGTCTCTCCCCTCAACAGGGGGAGGCCTGAAGCATACCTCGCCACGCTGTCCCATGCGGAGTGGTGGAGCAACGTTAAAGTGGCCAACCCATGTCGGTTTCTAACCATAAGGTTTAACGAATTGCTATCGTATCGATAACAACCGGGACCGACGGCTTAACGTGCCCTCCGAAGCACGGAAGCGCGCATTTAAATCGCCACTAGCGAGCCCCTTGATACTGACTGCGCCCGGTGTTGCTTAACTTTTTCGATTGCTTACAATCTATTTTAGCAGCAGAGCTATGTGTGCTTCGAACACAAACACCACATTAGAATTGTTATTCAAGATCGTCTCATCAAAGTTTCTCTGGTAACCACACCTACCCAAACACAAAACATTAATATTGAATGATATACTACTTTTTACATTCAAAGTTTATTTTTTATTTAATAAAATAGGCTCAAAATTCATTAATTAATTGATTTGAAAAATTATAATAACGCCTACCCAGAATCACTGACAATTTTAATTGGAAGGCTGACACTTCAAAAGTCTGGAATTGTGGAGCGCTCCTATAGGCTCTTCAGGCTTTTCCATTGATATATTAATATTTTGCCGCTAATTGGTAATTTTAATGAAAAATGGGTAAAGGGTAAAGACAATTAATTAGAGATATTAAAAATAAAATAATACAAATGAGTGCGCTGACCGTGCGTTGGAGTTATAACCTTTTCGTTATGCCGCGAGTCCACATGTGATACAAACATATTGTTTAACTATTGTGTCAAAATTTGTTTAAAGGATGGCGTATACATTGGAACTCATAGCCGTCCATGATGTAAACTCTTAAGCAACGAATAAGGCGGGCGTAATTGAATTTCGAAACGGATGACACCAACCGTTATTGCGCGCTATCTCGTGCCTAGTGGGCGGCGGATCGCTGGCTTAGTATAGGTCATGGTTGATGCGCGCGAGCATCTGTACCCTTAGTCTGAGTTTTAGCGATACAGAAACGAAACGTTTGTGCGTTTCGTTTCGAATAGATACGCAATTCATACACAGCTACAACACACATAACACAACACAGGAGTCCACAGTGTAATAACAAATAGAGGTAAAAGATTTTTAGAGGAGTTAAAAAAATTTAAATCAAATTTTTGTATGGAGTGAAAGATATGAATACTTATCGTTAGACATAATAATACTAACAAATATTTAATACCTACGGGATAATATTAGTTCCAAATTTTACAGTGCATTACGGCCAATTCTCGGTTATTATGTTTCATTAATATTATTAAACATTGAAAGAGTGTTGATTAAAAATAAAGCAATTTTCGTGATGATTTATCTAATGCTTTATTAATTTTTTAACTCTTCTAAAAATCTTTTTCCTCTGTTGGTTATTACACTGTGCATTTACGTCTGGTAAGCTGTGTATGTGTGCGTTTCGTTTCGGAACTGCTAAAACTCAGACTAAGGTTATTGCCCGTTTGGTTAGGAAAACAGCGATTGTCGCAGTATACCTACGACAGTCGCTGTTCATAAAGCAATAACTCTGTGACGATGAAACTCAGAGCAATGATTTTGAACAAATAAGGCGGACGTACATAATTATGGTACCTAACTGTCACGAGTCGTGAACACAGACGATTAGTGGTAGGGATATTGTGACCTTAGGGCCAATGAACATTATAGACGACGTGCACTGACTGACGAATCAATCGCTGCACCAACAGCGAAGTCAACGTCAAACCGACCAATAAAGATTGTGCTCACGACTCGTGCGGATTTACCTTACTAACAAATACGGCGCACATTAAACGTTCATAGCCGTGACATTTATTAAATGACTAGCTGTGCCCGCGACTTCGTCCGCGTGGAATTTAACTATCTAACTTTAATATAATTATAATATAATTCTAAAATAAAATTATCCTAAGTTACTCCTTATTACATCAGCTATTTGCCAGTGAAAGTCCCGTCAGAACAGTCCAGCCGTTCCAGAAATTAGCCGGAACAAGCAGACAGACCGACAAAAATTGTAAAAAAAGTGTCTATGGATGTGTATGGATACATACATGTGTATTTAATAACAAGCAGTTATTTTCATATTGCAAACATTCCAATTTTATTTATTTGTATAGATGAATAGATAAAAATTCGCCGTGTGCGCGATCATACGTAACGTCGCGTACTCTGTGGCCTCAGGTTTCTCACTCTGTGAGCTTTAAATAATCTAAATACCCCGCAGTTAAGCTTAATCATTACGTGCATTGTGACATCCTTGTAATCGTTTCATTAAAATTGTTCTTAGCAATCTCCTCTAGGAAGTTTAACTAAGGTGGTTTAACTTGGTATTTTGCTAGTTAAGAAACTACTACCTTTATCGTTATGGCTATATCTTAACTAGTATAAAGCTATATTTAAGTTCTTTGACATGCACCCATAGACAAACATGACGTGTACATTCCGTTACGTGTAAATTCAAATTTCAATTAAAATCTTTACTACGTTCTCTCATTGTATTGTGTTTATGAAATGAATATGGAGATCCTGTGTGTCATCATGCTCTGTCTTTGTTTGTTACAGGTCGCCGTGATATTCTGGCCCAGGGAAATATCGCACATTAAGGTAAAGTTTTAGATGACAGACATATAGCAGAAAGCATTACCGTTAAAGCTGCTTAATAAACGTTGCCAAGCACCTTCCCATTCCCACCATTCCGCATCGGAACATCTCAGTGAAGTAAGCTCCAGGCCTCCCGCTGATGTGGGGAGAGACCCATGCCCAAGAGTGGGACATAAAAGGGTCGCAGCCAAACATCTTTCCCTAGTAATCCAGCCATTGGATAAATTTATAATCTCTAATAAAATCATCAAAAATCACTTTATTGGCGCGAACATGGTGAAAATTGGCTACCGCGTAATCGCGTGGCAATCGCGTACAAATCGGGTTGGCTACCGCTTGAGAAATAGTGAGCGCGATAAAGCGCCACGCCGAGTAAAGCTCTATTCGTATCTACCAGCGAGTGATGTCTCAAACACATGCCGTGGACAAGAAAATATCCAAGGTTGGCCGCGTAACTTACTGGACACACTATATTTTGGTGGTAGATATGAATAGAGCTTAATCCGCCGCGCCAAGCGATCCGTCAGCCGGCCGCCGGAAGCACAAAACGATTCCGTTGTGCCACCTCTGGTGGGGGAAGCTCGTTAGGGTTTTTAGGTCTTAGAACTTGATCGGTCCCCACTGACCTATTGGTGTACTTTTCATTGCTGCATTTACTATCCTTGTCTTTTCCCCTGGCCCGTATTAGTCTTCTGAAACCACTCCTATTTTAATTTAGTACGTTGCAAGTGAGTTTGCTTGTTTTAAGTATTGGGCCGTTCGAAGAGAACTCCCATGTTAAAACCTGTAAAAAACAATCAAAATAATGAAATCGTTAAAATTCACACTGCATTATATGTTTTATGCATTTTGTATAAGATATGTTTTTTATCAACACAACAATAAAAATACTCTGCGTTCCTGTTCCAACAATTATAACCTTACGATGTACCTAACGATGATAAAGAACGTATAAACTCAACATTAAACTTCAATGTTTTATCTCAAGCTGTAACATTATGACCATCATTATATCCATACCACGTACTGAAAAAGAATGCAGCTTCACTTTAAATAATCATCTTAATTAAGTCGTTACACGCTCAAGAGACGGCCACGTAGTAGTTACAAAGATTGCAGAAACCCTCTTAAGAACAGGAAACGTCGCGAAGCACTTTAATCCTACAAGTGCTCGTATAGCCGCTATTGTATTACCAGTAATGGCCGGTAATCCTCTGCCTACTGGAAACGCAGAAACACTAAGCTTCGCAATTACCCAGCTGCCAATTCAATTGCAAATATCCCGACCCCTAAACGAACATAACCCTCCAAAGGGAAAGATTGCATCGTCTTTCCAGATCATATCTCAATATTCATATTTGGTAGCACAGTTATGAATCTCAACGGATCGTAAAGAAAGATCAACCTTGTTATACGGTGATGAGGAATCAGAATTCAGTAGCTCCGTAAAAGGGACTATTTCGACGCAATTACCTTCCCAGTCGCCGGGGGCGGGTATTTGACGAAAAATCACCGGCTATACTGTACCGTGTATACATATGTAACAGACGACCGGCTCTAGAATATCACGGCTTCATTATCAGCATTCCGGCGTTTTATCCTATCATTCCACTTTTTAAACATGTATTTGTGCTAAGAGCTCCTGTTGTTGTTAATAGAATAGAAAGGCAATTTAGTGGACGAAATGGAAGCTTCATCATTGCCCTGAATTCAAATGAAATAAGCGTTTATATTCAAGAATGGTGATAACTTACAAAATACAATTTATCCTCTCGGAACAAAATTAAAATTCAAGTTCCCTCAATAATTCACAAAAGTCTCTAATGTTTACTGTTTGTTCTCTTCCTCAACAGGTTCCGGCGGCGAGACATGAGGTCACATTACGGGACATTGAATTATCAGAAATGAAACTAAGAACGAGAAAAAAAATTGGCTCCTTTTAGCACTATTAGGCATCTTATCAGCCTCAATGCTCAAGGAACCAAAGTCATGTAAATTTTAATTAGAAATCGATTCAACTGTCATATCCAACGGGCATATCTAAATAGGAACAACATATTTGGAAGAATACGAAGACATATCGTATTGTTTGATGCTAGTCACGATATTGTGATTATAGATAGTGAAGTCTTTATTGCTCAAATTCTATGTAAATTATTTTCTCTTGTAGTCACATAAATATATTATGAAATTAAAATTTAGAGTTTAAAAAGTACCAGTGATGCATTCCCTGGAATCCTTTAAAGAGATAGAGGTTTAATCTGAATTGGAAGACCAACAAATACAAAAATGAAATACTACAGTTTTTTCTTTCGGAGGCGGACGTTAATATTGAAGGCTGTGCTCATTCTGACAGCCGTATGGTTTATGGTGGCTTTGCTCACAACAAACGGAGCCACTAGGAATGCAATCGGACCTCAGCCCATTGAATACGATGACGCGGAGGCGAAGCCATTAAAAATGGCGAAACCAACATCTACAAAGAGAAAAAGCGAATCATATGGAAACAATCTGTCTGATGGTGAGTGTTTTGTTCAGCAACAGAGCATGATAATATTTATAATCGTAGTGGTGAAAGTTGTTTATTATGTTTTTCTAGTTGTTGATGGAATTTTAACACTGTTCAGGTAAACGATTGAATTGGTAGGTGTATGTGTGACTGTATGATTATGACTGTATGAGCATGAACAGATAGCCTCATAAATGAAATGATAACTATAACTTTGTGATATTCACAACTTTTAATTAAATTTGTTTTGCCGTGACTCGCAACTAAATCACATATATCTACCGATTTCATTGTATTTATTGATCTATTATTTTCGGTTTATATCTACGTAAACGTGCCAGTTTTTCTTTGTTTATTAATAAAATGTAACAGTGAAACAGTAATTAAAGTTTATAACTCGCTCGCTGACATACCGTACTTACCGGTTCAAAACCAATTTCTCGGAAGAAAACTCAATTATTTTTCAATTTATATCCAAAGCCATTAAACGATCTTCATCAACAATAAACTCAGGAACCACTTTTGGGGAGAACACGCCGCTTTTCAATAGGCAAATGGATTCTTAATTAACAGAAATAATCTTTATAAATTTTATTTAGTTCGCCTCGGGGGCTAATTTATTGTCTGTCAGGTTTTTATGACCCCTGTAAATCATGAGTCCATTAGGCTCTCCCTCACGCGTATTGTTCCCATTCCCTTGGAAACTTGTACCATTCCGATTGTCTTTGAGTCCACGCAATAGAAATGGTAATGAGTGCAGACATTACAGTGTCCTAGAATGAATTCCAAATGGAGTTTTCTCCGGAGACTTATAACAATGTTTCACTGTTACTCTTCGTTATTATAATATTGTATTATACCTACGTTTCTCACATGATTTATTGTTATACGTTTGCATGCGAGCTTTTGTCTGAATTCAGTTGAGACTAGAGTTGCCAGGTAAAATAACGTGAATGAGCTTCTAAAATTTTGATAATAAGTATGTATTTTATCTCAGACTCTGTCAAGAAAATCTTTAGACAGAGACTTCATTATCTTAAATTATATTTTATTTTGTACTTCTTCCTACATTTAAGCCAAAAATATTATAGACACCTTTAAGACTTTGTTTTTGTTAAGACAAATCGAATTTCAATTAACATTAATAACATTAATAACTACTAATTAACTAATTAAATATTATCAAAACTTACACGTTTTGAAAATTACCGGCCAACCCTAGTCAATACTTTTGTTTTCTGTTTGCCTTTAATATTATTTACTGACATTATGCATGATAGTCACAGCAAGGACCAGAATCAATTGGATCGGTCGGCTAGCAGGACAAGAAGGTAATAAATGTGCTTATAATATGTTTAATAATATAGTAACCGTCATGAGTCGTGAGCACAGATAATAATCAGTGGTAGGGATATTGTACACTTTCGGCCAATGTACAGCAGCCGAAACAATGCACTTGACCAATAGACGACGTACACTGACGAACTGGTGACTGACGAACCAATCCTGTGAACCGCAGCATAATCAATGTCAAACCGACCAATAAAGATTGTGCTCGCGACTTATGGTGACTACTATAGCTTAGTATTGTGCTTCACGAGTAATGTGAATAGGTAGTGCATGTAATGGTGGTGGAATATCTTTTATATTTCGGAAATTTTGTGTGTTCACCCATTTGAAATTTTGATTTTCACCTCCCTTGCGCATTAAAGTTTTACTCACATGGTGATTAACAATGATAATAATTACAGAATAGTTTAAAATAATGGGTCAATGTTCAAATATCTTCGACGCAATAATGTTAAATTTTACCATTTAGACTTAGAAAGTAGATAGGTATTGATTGAAGTTTGTGGTCTTATACATACCACCATAGCGTATCAAATAGGTACATTACTAAGTATTGTAGAAGGATACAATTGCTTTTAAGTCATTCACAAAAATCTTGCCATTTTAATGAAAAAGTTACTAACGTTTTGTGACAGATTTTTTTTGTCATTAGATAGATTAGTTTGTTCAGAGCAAATAGTTTACGCATATTAGAGTAGGTAGAGTGTTTTCAACTTCAAAGGTTTTACGTAATAAATTGAGCCATTCATCATTTTTCATTTATTATACTTAATAATTGGTTCCATTTTTATCGAACTCTGAGTGATTGATAGCTTTACATAGCAAATGTCAACAACGAATTGAATTGGGAACTGTAACGTTAACAAAAAAAAATTATACTTAGACATTTTTGTTGTTTCCAAAATTTTATTCTATAAACCATACACATCACGAATGTTTTATTTGAAAGAGCCATTCGAGTAGGAACGAGTCTCTAAGTGGTGAAATTGTAACCCTAACCGAAAAATTTCATTTACTCGGTTCATTGTGTCCTACGTGGCAAATAATGATAAAACTGATGATTGAGTTACAAAACGTTGATTCGACACGTTATATCAAAATTTAAACATTTTTTGTTAATAAAATTCAAAGCTCCCAAAAGCTCTGGATCTACCAAACAACACAAGAAATAGAAATAAAAAAGTAATTGTCTTTGTCTATTAATATAAACATAGATAGATTTTGGTTGCTATTGATCTGTGATTATGATGCCATGATCAAATATACAATAACACAGCGTCTCCAAATATGGCAACTGACATGCCAGGACGCTAATATCTCTTCTCTGATCGCGCATAAGCTTTACTAATCGCAAGTTATCGAAACGGAACGATGGAAATGAGAGAAGCAGATGAAAGAGAGGGACAGATACAACGAAATGAACGTCACAGCGATTTACGACGAACTAATAGCCGATGTTCCCACGAGTTACGGGATGTTATTAATCGATTTGCATTAATCTACGATATCCCAACAGGGTTAGGTGTAATCGCCGCGCCGGGATCGGACAACGCGCCGGGTGAGCTCGGCAAACCGGTCGTTCTGCCGAAGAACATGAGTGAGGAGGCGAAGCTGGCTGTGTCGGAGGGATGGAAGAAAAACGCCTTCAATCAGTATGTCAGCGACCTGATATCGATCAGGCGCAAACTACCCGATCCAAGGGACGAGTGGTAAGGAATAATGCAGAATTTAAAGTAGTGTAGAGAACTAGCTTCGGCTTGCGACTTTGTCCGCGTGAGGTTAAAACTTTTAAGGGTCGAGATCTCAATCTAGATAATGAATTATGATGGGATAATGGGACATTTCAAAGTTACTTCTCTGAAGCAAAATACAGAAGAAAATTGTAAGATACGAATTAAATAATGTCGTAAAATCAATAAAACAAAAGATTTTGGTTAACATCTCTTTGGTTAATAACTATTGGAGATAGAATATTGATATTCGATTAATTGGTATTTCGATTTAGATTAAGTATTGCAAGATATTTCTTAGAATTTTCGTTTGAATTCAGATTACTGGGAAAGTATTACGGTATATTGGAATGAATCTTAAATCTGCCTGCAAGTGTCGGTCACATACCGGTTTAAGTAGATCGATTGGTTGGAAATTCTTTTCTACGCGGAATGAATAGTAAGAGACGTTGACTGAAAAAGCCCCGTGTACTCGGTGTCAAGTCTTACAAATCCATTTCCTTCGTGCTATAGAATAAAGTTCCTTTTTCTGTTTTTATTTCCTTTTTTAAATTCTTTTTTCTTTTGGCCATAGTTTTGGGTGGAGATGTGGATTTGTTGGTTTTGATTTTATTTGGATTTATTTAGCTTTAAATTTAAGCTTGAGAGTTGTTCTTCTGCAGTAGATATTAACACGTTCAATGTCTTGTCAATTTCCGTGGGCGCTTTAGCGGTGCTGTCTATATACGATACGAGTTATATTACGTATGTTTTGGACACGCCAGGCAGATCGCCGGCACCGCTAATAAATACTACAACTACTACTAATACAAGATCCGTGTCCTAGGCACTGAACTTGTTAAAATTGTTATTTTCGTTCGTTTCACCGATAAATCATAAATCGTTTTTATGGTTATAGTATGGATTTCTTATCTACCTGTAAGTGTCGGACTCATTCATACCCGTTAAACCTGATCGATTGGGCGGAAGAGACGTGAGATGAATAGTAAGGGAAGCGTTTGAAGATACGTGTAATGGGTGCCTGATCTCAGAACTCTATTTTCGTTGAACTTTTAACTATTCCAAATATAAGCACATTTTTTATCTTTCAATCTTCATTAAATTATTTTGTATATTTGATTATTTATTTGTTCTCAAACAATAAAATTGTTATTTCTTACATCATTAAATTTATCCGTCCAATTGAATAATTTCATTTAGGGTGGTTTGTTCTTGTTATCTTTTCACGTCAAGAATTAAATTGTATCATAGGGCGTTTCAGTGAATATTACGAGTAATTGTTCTCTCTAATTTTGTAATTTAATAACTTTCTTGGTGTTATTAACTTATCTTTTTAAATTAACTCTTATATTACAGGTGCAAGCAACCAGGTCGTTACTTGACAGAGTTGCCTCAAACATCAGTGGTGATATGTTTTCACAACGAGGCCTGGTCCGTCCTGCTCAGAACAGTACACTCTGTCATAGACAGGTCACCGGCTCACTTGATCAAGGAGATCATATTGGTCGACGACTTTTCTGATATGCGTGAGTTTGTTTTATGAATGAAATGACACGTCTAGTAAGACCTTTTACATCTAGTAAGACAATTGTACCAAAATAGTTTGGGTTTGGAATTATTTATATTCATTAGCTCTCCCACTCGTTGAATTCTATTTTAAATAACTCTGTTAGTTATTTTTGGCCCACCCATAAAGCCTACATCAGAAATACCCAAAACATTTGTACTTTAGTAAAGGAAACAAAGATATATCCGTCAATGATGAAAATGCTATCATAAAATGACATATAATTTTGACTTCCAGCACATCTTATGCAGCAGTTAGACGATTATATGTCGTCGTTGCCGAAAGTCAGGATAGTAAGGGCAACGAAACGAGAGGGTCTCATCAGGGCCCGGCTGTTGGGTGCCCGATACGTGACCGCTCCAGTTCTCACATATCTGGACAGCCATTGTGAATGTACTGAAGGTGAGTTTCGTTAGGGTTAATCTATTCAAAACATATCAGTGCATAATTTGTTTGTGGAAATTATGATTGTAATAATACATTTACCATTCGTTAATAAAACCTTTGTTACAGGTTGGCTTGAACCACTGTTAGATAGGATTGCCAGAAATAAAACAACCGTTGTCTGTCCTGTCATTGACGTGATCGACGATAACACACTGGAATATCACTATAGAGATTCGTCATCTGTAAACGTGGGTGGTTTCGATTGGAACCTGCAATTCAATTGGCATCCCGTACCAGCAAAGGAAAGAGCAAGGCATCAGCACACAGCTGAACCAGTGTGGTCGCCAACTATGGCTGGTGGTCTGTTCGCGATCGACAAGGAGTTCTTTGAAAGACTGGGCACTTATGACAGTGGTTTTGACATCTGGGGAGGTGAAAACCTCGAGCTCTCGTTCAAGACTTGGATGTGCGGTGGCACATTGGAAATAGTTCCTTGCTCTCATGTCGGCCATATATTTAGGAAACGATCGCCATACAAGTGGAGGACTGGTGTCAATGTGTTGAAGAAGAATTCGGTTAGATTAGCCGAGGTAAAGATGTGTATCATTTATCCAAACAAAATTTTTGATAGTAGAAAGAAAACGGAAAATATAACTTATAATAAATATTTTTAGGTGTGGTTAGATGACTATGCGAAGTATTACTATCAAAGAGTTGGTAATGACAAGGGTGATTACGGAGATATATCTGGCAGGAAAGCCTTAAGGGAACAACTTGGATGCAAATCATTCGAATGGTACTTGAAGAACATATATCCAGAACTCTTCATTCCTGGAGAATCTGTGGCCCATGGAGAGGTATGCGAACAATTTCAAAGATTTATTTTTAGATATTTTAAGTCATTCATAGAAAACAGAAGTTTTGTATTGATATATGTATCTCTGATCAACTTTCTGCTTCTAAACAGCATATCTTTCCAAAGAATTGTTTAGAGGCTAAAAATTCACAGTAAGTGGAGACTAAAAGTGTTCAGTTTCGTTTATCCAGCATTAAGTGGATGAATAAAGGTAGCCAAAATTTTCCAACAAAAAGCCAAATGGAACTGAATAAATGTACTAAATGTTTCGAGACGAAAAAGTTGCTTCTGAATTTACATTTGCAATATTTAAATTCTGTAACGGAATCTCTTTGTCTGTACTTTTTATGTTCGATTTCTTCATGTATTCAAATGTTACTTAGAGTGCAAATTGTATGATGACCGTGTGTTTCAAAATTATTACCTGTGCAGATACGAAATGTCGCCTTCCAAAAGACATGTTTGGATTCACCGACGCGCAAGTCCGACCACCATAAGCCAGTCGGACTTTACCCGTGTCACCGGCAGGGAGGAAATCAGGTCTTCTGTCGTTATCATTCCCACCGAACGCGGCAGTACCATGTTGTTACAGTTCTGCTATGAATCTAGCTCCAATAGCGATTTGTCCTTTTGCACTCTCTGATTTCCTAGCACTCTGATATGGTTGTGTATTAGCACGCATGTTTTGACAGTCACGTTAATGTGTGTTTTTGTTTTCACACCCGCGCCCGTGTTAGATACGAAATCGAGCCTTTCACGGTCTGTACTGTCTCGATGGGGACGTCGTAGATGAAAGCCAAGAAGAAGAAAGCCTACTTAGGATTCATAAATGTCACGAGAGTGGTGGCAATCAGGTAGCACGAAAAAGGGGGGTTTTGTGTGAGGCGGTTTTTCATGTTCATTGAGATGGTTTTCCTCCTTCTAACTTATTCTCGTATAATGAATAAGGTTTTATCCCAACAAAAGTTGTTGTGGAATCATTATCATTGTCACATCATCATACATCATCACTTGAGATAGTATCATTTAAAACGTAGCACACGATTTATCTTAATAAAATAATTATTATATTATAATTTTTATTGTGATCTAAAAATCGGTTTACTACTACCTCAAGAGTTGATACTAGATAAGCACGCTTGCTTTTGGCACGCCCATTTTAACTTATGGATGGCACCAGATCGCGAACCCGTCGTCGGATATGTGCATCGACTCAGCCGCTGGGCCCGAAGACATGAAGAAGCCGGTGAACGTGTGGCCATGTCACGGAGAGTACGGCAATCAGGTTTGTCAAAGGAAGCCATCACTGGTATCTGCTTATGCTTGCCCTTCCCATGTAGTTGGTTGTTGGTGCTCATCATCATAGCGGTAAGTCGGGAGTAAAAGTAGTGTTACAAATAAACGCCTCCGTTTCGAATCAAAATAACTTTCGGTAAGTATACACGGTGCTATGTTGTAAATTGCCTTCTACTAATCAACAAAGCTTTTGCGTGTCGACCGACTCATTCATTATTCCACACGCATACGTTTTGTACGTTTTTTTTTTCATTTGTATGCTATACTAATGCGAGCGTTATAATAACTTTTAACGGAATAGCTTCCATCGAGTAATTTATACACGCGTTTTAACAATCCATACATTGTCACCTCCATAACTGAATCGGAAATCTAGGACAAATTGTATCTATTGTTGTTTAATTGAACTCATATTCAGCAAACACTATTCCACTTTGGTACTGCCGCGAGGTTTTTATTAGATTGTAAGTTATAATATGTATTCTATTGTATTAACTATATCAGTAATAATAATAATACTATTTGTCATGTCCCCTTTCTAACACATTTTTATTATTCAAACTATGTTTTTACGTGTTCATTTAATTGGTGGGGTTTGTATATTTTCATGTACATAAATTAAATTTACATCTAATTCTATGAAAAAATAAATCATTACTTGAAATTTGCTTAATCTTACGCTGCGAAATTTAAAAGTACTCGTAGACTCAAATCACATAATTATCGTCAGCTTACGGTGGCAAGTAACCGCTTGCATTAGAGGCTGTCTTTCGTATTAGCGGCTGTCATGTCTCTGTCCATTCGCAGCGTCAAGACTTTAAGGATGAGTCGATAATCGTATATCCTTAACATTTACAGTATTGGATGTATTCGAAGAATGGCGAAATACGTCGCGATGAGACTTGCCTCGACTACTCGGGTCACGACGTCGTCTTGTACCCTTGTCACGGTGCCAAGGGCAACCAGCTGTGGCTGTATGACCCCAATGTGAGTAATTGGCTAAGTAGTGTTTAAGTAGTGTAATTATGACAACGTTTGTAACTATATGCGATCAACATTCTTACCCTCTTTATGGTCATCAAGTTAAAGAGTTTTTTCATCTACTATTATGAATGTTTTACAAGTAATTTAAAATCTCTTTTTGTTATTAGGAGGACCCTTAAATTTCTCGTTCTCTCTCTCTCTCTCTCGACCTTGAACTTTCTTCCCATCAGACCTTGCTGACTGAATTTACTGTATTTCAAGAGAGCAGTTACTATTACTTCAAATTTGTGTCATATTGTTCCTTCTGATACTACAGATTGAATAAAGTTTTAATTTTCCATTGCAGACGAAGTTACTAAAACACGGCTCTAGTGAAAAGTGCATGGCAATATCAAGGAACAAGGACAAGATATCAATGGAGTCGTGTAACGACTCTGAGACGAGGCAGATGTGGAATATGGAGAACTTTAACCCAAAGAGACTGAGTCCAGAGCTAACGGCCGAGTAGCCAGAGGCCTACGACGAAGTGTTGTTCATATAGACAAGAACTTCCAAAATGTTGAATTACAGACTGCCGTGGACAGTGAAGATACTAGTGCTGATATTTCACTTGTTGTTGAACGCATCGTGTGCATAGTTTATGTGGTTGGAGGTGTTTTATGACGTAATTTCGGATGTTTATCGAAATTGAAAACTAGTTCGGTAGTAAAAGCCATTTTGAAATTACTAATCCTTTTAAGGTTCCATCTTTTAAAACGATCATATAAATGTATGTGTATTTTTAAGAAATTGTAAATTTTTATGTGACACGTTTGACCGGATTGAGAATTAATTTACGTGTACGTTTGTGTACTGTTTTCAAGTTACATACACTTATTACGATTGAATTGGTATCCAGTCCGCAATTGGATCCTGTTACGTTAATTTCACTCGGTGGCAATCCAATCGTGTACTGTGTCAAGAGTGGAATAATGTTTGATGATCACTCTGCAATGTTTGTGATCTCGACTTTTATCTTGTTTCACCATTTATTTTAGTCATATTTTAAGGTTTCTTTCTTAATTACTTTCTTTGCCTTTAACTTCGAAATAAAATAGACTGTTACAGTTTCATGAAATTAATTTGTTTTTAAACTTGTATGTCAATACTGTATATAATTAATATAATAGTATTCCTCTTAAAGTATTAATTTGTAGAGTTAGTACAATTTCAAACTGTACATATCTTACGTACATATTATTATGTATGTGTCCTTGAATTACTGTTTTCGACTATCTAATTATATTCGTGGTCATCAAGAATTGGTGAATCAGCTTCAAAGCGACGTGTTCTTGTGATTCTCCTTATATCACTAATAGTAATATGTAATACATAAAAATATTAGCTAAATATTTATACATATTATAGGTAGGCTTTAAATTTAAAAAATAATAAAGAAAAGAACTTCAGTTACTATTTGAAGGTAAGCAAATATTTTTGTAAATTTCAGTGGTGTAGAGCGAATTTATTTTTTATCTGGTTTCGTACATTTTACATTTTATTTTATATTATGGTCTGTCATACGACTGAATATTTTTTAGATATGAATTTATTGTTCTATGAATAAGAAAGTATTGTTTGTTAGGTTATATGATAATTTTGTCTTTCTTGATTTGATGTATTCCAATGAGCATTTATTGTATTCCTTGAAATAATTGTTTGTTGTATTTTCATTTGGCTCATTTATTTATTATATTTTCTAAAATTTACTTTCAGTACTATTTTCATTCCTTTGTCACAAATAAAAGACTTCCGTGTACGAACTTGATTATTTTGCAGTTACGAATCTCCACGTATAAGTTTCCATTTTATGTAAAATTCATACCATAAACATTCCTATTTGTGATTTGTTTGAAGATGTTTCATTGAAATTGTACATATCTGTCAATTAATTTAATACTTACATATGCCTATTATAATAATAATGACTTTTTGTCTTTGTATAATTGTATATTCTGATTTAATAAAATGATGTTGAATATAAAATTAGTAATTCAACTAAAACTGCCATTAAATAAGGATTCACAAAACTTCGATTCATTATAATTATTCTGAAATAACAGTTATATTTTACATATTTTTTAAATTTCATTTGAATAAATCTTTTTATTATATAATTCATATTCTTTGCTTTATTCATTTTTAATCGTTCCTTAAAGTCCGATAAATTTTCAATTTTTTCTTTTCTTGTCTTCTTAAACTCTACTTAATCTTGAAATTATAAAAAAAACATAAAACTGATACTCAAAGTATTGATACAAAAAGATTTCGTACAACGCAGAATATTATACAGTGTAATGAATATTAATGTAAATATGTTTTCAAAAGGGGCTCTATTATAAGTTACAGGTTTTATTTTTTGTTTTGTAAATAATTTTATGATGTGAAAATTTCCTGAGATGTTAAATATTATAAAATTAAAAATAAATATCATGTTGATCAAGAAAAAATAAATGTTAAAAATCCTCATTTTCAAATCCACTTTTGACGTCATTCCCATGAAACTTAAAAGCACTCGCTCATTGATTGAAATTAAATGAAATAAAATCGAAATTTACCTACTTTGAATATTGAAGTTTGACAGCATTTTAATGTTAACTGAAATACTTTTCATTTCAACTGTATTTTTTCATACAGCTTTATATCATACCTACGTTAAATACTCAGTAATTACCAAACTGAAAATAAAAATTATGAGCATATTTTTGCAGTTATTTCGACTAGACATTTGACGTTTATTTTATCTTGATAGCGAGCAACTACTATTTTAATGAGAATTGTATAGAAATGACAAGTAGTTAATTAAAAGTCGTTTTGACATAGAAAGTTATAATATACATGTGCCTTATATCTTTACGTAATATTATGTAATTGTAATTGAATGTTGAAATTTCTGTATTATATGTGCGGTGTCTCCAGAGTGTAATATACTTAGCCTGATAGATGAGCGCTTAGACGGCGATAAATGGTAGGTATTTGTAAAATAAAGCATATGTTGGATTCGTATACTGTGGTTTTATTTGTAGTTTTAAATTGATCTTAATGGACATCAAAGGTCTTTAACCTAGGTATTACATTTTGGAACCGATCTTCTGATAACAAGATCAGTCGCAGGTAGGTAGGTACTTAGGAACACAATAAGATATAAATAAATTTCAATGTCATTCATATTATGCAAAATTCCTTACACACAGTCTAGTTATGAGTTCTAAAATCCTTTCATTCAGAGCTGTGGGAAGATGGTAATCATATTAGATAACTTGCTCGGCCATTAGGTATCTAGGTACCTACTATTAAATATCTAGTATGAAATTCTGTCTAGATAACGTACCCATTCTATCCGGTGTCTGCACATTAAGCAATTACGAGCTTGGGGTAATGCGATTAACGCGATGCATTATTCCCAGAGGAATTGATTCTCCATAATTATTATGTAGCTGTAATTTAATAATGTAACTATGTATTCCCATAATGTAATAATACCTTAATTACTCGAACGTGTTGTTGCTATGATTAATTTATCAGGCGCTCTAATATCGCTGGCCGTTTCAGCAATTTTAAAGGATAATAAATTGATTAAAGCAATCTGTTTCATACCATCGTCATATAAACCAGCCACAAAGGTCACCACTATAATAATAAAAAATATGAGTTTATAACTTTATCGTTGACTTCCGTAAAATTAAATAATTTTCTTGGTAGGTTTTATGTAGGTGCCTATGTACTTTCTCTAAGGGAGATTTAATTCTAAGTAAGTATATTACCTTTCCTACCTTCCATTTAACGTTTTAGGCATTAAATACAAAAAAATATTAACACTTTCACACATACATTGCCAATATATTTACACCAATATATTTTGTGGTGCCTTATACTTATCATTTATCTTTCCTGTTTTTGTTTAATTAGTAATCAGATTTTAATTTCCATTAAGATACAGCTTCTCACCTAAATCCCTATTTTTCTGAACATAAATCTCGGAAAACGCAGTACTTCAGTAAAACTACATATTCCTCGTAAAATTAGTTTGAATGAAAATCTCCGATTGAACGCTCCTCAATGTATTCATTGGACCGTGCTCGGAATGAAAATTTACCACTTAATTTCGGTAAGTTTATGTCCAATGTATAGCTTTTGAGCTTTCTTACCTTTTATTTTTTGGTTATTTAGGTTCTAAAAATATAATAATTATGTTAAATTGTGTGTTACAGACCTTTTTACTTGACATTCGCCCTTTCATAAAATCCAAAGAAGCTAAAAATTTACATGAACGTTAGGGATAGGTAGGTAGGTACTATTTTATTGAAATTGCGCAATCAATCACATTTGTGTAAAAATATTCAGTGAAAGGTCTATAAATGATTTTTTTGATCTTTTTGCATAGAATATAACTTTAATAGAATCGCTTTTTATTTTTTATATTTCTTTTTATTTATTTTCGCAGAAAAAATATCCTTACTCCTTCTACAACATTGCCAGTTTATTTTAAAAGGCACTTATTTTTTATGTGTTTACAAAATGAAATAATATTAAGTGTTTCTGCATTTAGTTCTATTGAATACAGAAAATAAATAAAAATGTTTACGTCTATAACTTTAAATAATTACTTTTCAAAACTCACGAGTAGGAATCTGAATACATACCTATCTACCTACACACGAGATACAAACGTTTCTTTTGTAAAACTATTACTCGCAAAAGTAGTTTAAATCTAAGAAAAAAACCAATTGAAAGTCTCTCAATGTATTCATCGGGCCGTGCTCGGAATGAAGATTTACCACCACTTAATTTCGCTAGGTTTACGCCCACTGTATATTTTATCAGAGCTTCCTTAGTGCCCATTCAGAGTAGAGGCGGACGCGGGTGCTAGCGTGGGCGCGTGTATTTCAAAGTACGTAGTCGCCGCTTGCGTTCACAGTGCGCCCGCGAGCCGCGCGTCAGCAGGAGGCGGATGCGGGCGACGCGGGTGTTTCTAATGGCTCAATCCGCCCGTAGCATTCACAGTAGTGTAGCGTTTACTTTTTATAGTTTGTAGTTTTTACAGGTTTCTCAGGTTTTACGGCATTTATCCCTGAAAGTAAGCAGTAAAAGGATTTGAGTTAGACATTCGACGCCTGTTGCAAGAGGCACCTATCTAAATAATAAATGTAAGGCATCAATCATGTATGGAAGCAGAATGATGTATCGATCACAGAATAAACAATCAATGTTTTACATTATAAAGTGATCGGTTGGGTAGTAACATTTTTGGAATCATATACTTAGGTATGTCACGTCGCGTCGATCTCAAACAATATCCGACAAAATTACTTATAACTAGCTACAGTCAGTGGTCATTAGTGGATTTGTTGCTCTTAGGAGAAATTATTTAATCGACCACTTATGGATGACAGCCCTACAGCCCTACACATCTACTGATATGCAATCCTCACAGACACCTAAAATAGTGCTTAAATTTTTAGTTGGAGGCCGGTATAGACTACGACACTATTAATATTAGGTCCACTCCTCAATCGTCCCTAAGTGATCACTGCAATCACACATGTTCAACTTCAAATAAAAATGTACCTAATAAAAATATACAAAAACGACCCAAGAAATGATTGATTCATGTCACAAACTCTAACCCCCATCAACAGACCTCTATATGTTTCTACAACAACACAATATATTCCTCAATGCGCTACCGCCCATAAAAATATGCAACGAACATAAAAATAAGATTAACAGAACGTACCCGGCAGTAAATCCCGCCATTTGTAAATATTTCATCGGAACTGTCGAAAATTTTTCACATCAACCATGCGAAAAACAACTATGGAGGCTTTTCGAAAAGTTCAAGCATATAATAAATTTAGGGTTGTTCCATATTTTGTTTTATAGGACTTCTTATTGGTTAGTCTGTACCCCATTAGTGAATCATTCATGCGGGGTTGGTCCTCTCACAATGAGAAGGATGTAGTTTTTTCTCTATTTGAATTTTAATGCGAGCGTCAATGGGCTGCAAAGACATCTTAACATAGGTGGCCCATGCCCTTTTGCTAGTCATATATGGAGGTGTACCTATAAGAAAAGAGCAAAGAGAATCCATTTAAGATACCAGACAGCAGCTAAACCCTCGCAACCTCTCGGATGCCGGTGGAAATTCGGTTTGTAGCTGGCCCTGCCTACAATTTAATTACGGTGCTACGACGAACTTCGGGAAACACAAAAGCTATATTTCACCGACGGAAGTTTATCTATTGGTGGTTTTATAAAGAAAAATCGTTTTAAATTAGAATTAAATATAGAGCTTACAATACTGAGTTTGGTGGATTATAAAATTCGACACGTGCAACATGGAATACCTACAGGTGAGAGATAGGTAAGTATTCAATGCCTTATGAGTGCAGGTACTATCCCAACTACCAGTATTTATGTATTTATGTAAGTACATAGGTTAAGTTAGAATTTAGATCATAGCATAAAAACTTTTTCTAAACTTGTCCAAACTGTTTGCTTTGCCTTTAAAAATCTCCTTTTATTTCCAAAAACTGTCTTACAAAAAAGGAAAAACTGTCACTGAGCATAGTCCCAATGAACACCTCAAATAGATTCTAATTCAATCGAAATGGTCATGGGTTCCCATAGACGGGGGACCGCTTACAATCAGGCGGACGGCACATTAATATAACGGCCCAATACGAGCGGTGATTTGTACCGAATTGCAGCGAACAAACCGCCGTGATTGCAGTAATGTGGGAAATAGCCACGCTGAAATCCCGAGAACGACGCGGCCGTTTGCGTTGGAATCAAAAATTTATATTACTTCCCTTTCTTACTATCTACCTACATCAGACAATCTGAAAAACAAAACTCAGAGAAAATAAGTATATTTTAACAGATTACTTTGTTTAAAAAGGTGATTTTATAGAGGTTTTTTTCAAATTATATTAAAGGAGTAAGTGCCACAAAATATTTAATCAAACTTTCATGAGTTCGGTTCATGCACAATAATTAGAAAACAAGCAATGATGTGAAGTGCAAGTTGCATTTTTAATCCATCACGATTGAAATTTTGTGGCCATCCTTAATACCACAATAAAGCCAAAAATATGTTGCTGAGTAAATATTAATATTTATTCAAAAACCCCTATCACCTACGCATGTGTCAATGATAGTTAGTTTATAAATCAGTCAGTCTGGAACTCATAAAGGTATAAAAAGAATAAAACGTGAAGAGGATAGCATGCAACAGTAAATGAAATTCCAATATTCTTTGGTTTGGTTCATGATCGGCTTTGTCATAATCCGAGCAAGCAATGATGTGAACCAAACTGCGGTGAACAAACCATCGCGATTGCAGTTACGTGGGAAATCGCCACACTCCAATCCTGAAACGACGTGAGAGAGAATGTAAAAGTCTTATAAATTTTGGTTCCATTGATGTTAGTATAGTAACTAATATCAGTTTTATTTATTAAGGTTTCAAAAATTCAATTCCTTAGTTTCGTTTTTTTATGAATTTTAATGCCATGAACGATATACGAGTATCTCCTTAATTATTGGACATAACGTATGATTAAGAATCGACGTAAAAAACTATCCATTATGAGTTAACATTAATATTAAATTTATACATATTTTTTACACCTTTGTGTTTGACTATGCGTAACATTTTACACTATTATTTATTGATATAAATAACGTTGTGTTTGATTATGACTATCATATTACAAAATAATGTAGAACAACATCGATACATCTAAACCTAGATATCGTATTTTAGCCTGCCACAGCAGATTACGTCTCTTAATGTAACTAATCAACATATTTTGTAATCAGGCGACGCGGCCGCGACACCCGGCGAATACTTAGCAGTTCAAGGGAAACTTGACAAACTTGTAATTTTGGACCAATTCGAAAACTTCCACTGGTTTACGAGTATTTTTGTGGTTCCAATAGTCATTGAATACGTGAACTTTTTCATTTACGCTGTCGGACGCACGCTGAATAATATATGAAGACTGCCGTGGCTTCAGCCGTGGAATCCTTTGGCTTTAAGGATTTTTTAAGCCTGCCAGCTGAATTAATGGCGTAACTCCCCAGGGATTTTATCTGAACTCAAATAAAAATAGGTTTGTTTATGAAGTAAGGGGCAGAATAGATAAGGCTCTCAGAGATCAAGTAAGAAATCTCGAACGTTCCGAGTCGGATAAGCGTTACGATTGTGTTAAGTTTGGACGAAAAGAATCTTTGAATTGAAATAAAGTGACGGAACGTTTTTGTTGGAATTGTTTTCCTTCTTTTCGGGATAAGGTTTGGTTGACCTGACTTTCTTATCCATTGTCAAAGTTCAGATGTGGTATTTCAAATTCTTACACTTTATACGATATTGTGCCTATTGAATACGTTACGTTGTGTATCGAGTTTCTTGACAAGATCCCCTAAGAAGTCTTAATTCTTGTTCAAGTACGAGTTTTAGTTGCGGATACAAATAGGTAGGGTATAAAATAACTGTTTCTATCTTCAATAAAAATAGTCAATATTTTTTGAAAATTATTACAGGTAGGACACTTAGTTTCGCTATGGCACTTAAAAATGCTTTTGATATACTGAAGCATTGGCAAAGAAATTATTTCAATAATATTGTCTGAAATATAGGAAATAGGTACCTACTTATCGAAGGAAAATATTTGGAACGTATTACCAATATTTACAGTAAGACTCTTACCGTAACAAAACGTAAAACACAATACGTACGTTCAAAACACACATTAATAAATAATGTACTAATGTTTAAGCGAGCGTTTCATTTTGTAAATATAGACAGGACCACAAGGTACTTTCCCATGAGACATTGATTCTCAAACTTGGTAGAATTGAAAAAAACGTTTTTAAATAAATATACATTAATTCCCTCTAAAATATTCATTTTAACTTCTAATTAATCTGATATTGACAAACCATAATGTAATTTTGCCCTTCTTGCACATTGAAAATACGTTAAATAAACATAACTAGATTAATTTTTAGTGTGAAGGTATTAAAATCCAGGTATTCGACAGCGAAACGAAAATTTTGAAGACTACCTATTACTGATGATGTAATGTGGTCATTGCAGTAATTAATACGTTTAGGATTAGAAGCTCACAAATTCATTTGGCCGTTTGTCCACACATTTGACAATCGCTCCAATAGAATGAGGATGTACATTACACTCGGTTCGGTTCATGAATAATCCATGAGTTGCGTACCTACCTTTATTTGAGCGAGTTGAAATACAGTGGATTCGAAAATGAGCGCCAAATTTATGATTGCTGAATCAGAAGTGTTCTAAGTGATTCTTGAACGATATCTGAAAGCTTTGGAGGGAAGGAACGGCTTTATAAAGGGGAATGATACGTTTTATGAGGAGTAATATTAGTCGGAATATTAAAGGTAGATTACGTTTACATTATTGTTTATTTGGGATGGGCTCATGTTTTATTGTTTCGTCAATATAATAGTCTTCTCTTATACACTTCAGCTTCTGGCAACCTTTCTGGTCTGAAGTACCTACCGTTTTATGAAGTAGTACTATAGATTCGCACAACAAAAGTATCTAAATATCTACCTACATAAAAAAATACTTATATTTGGAGGTAAAGGGGAGATCTCCCGCCAGGCGATGTCACTGCCGGGGGACCGCGGTCCGAATGTTAACTTCGGACCATTTGTATATTATATGCTCAGATTCTATGGAACTTTGATAGCGCGTGTGAGGATACGTCTTGCAATTGGCCAGTTCGGTATGACGTGTGACGTGTTCTATTGTTTACAACATTCGCTGCTTGCGTCGTCATGCGTGGTCAGCATTTCAGGTGAGGCGCGCGCTCATATTACTGTATGTAGGTATCGTGCCGCTACAATATAAATTTTCTCAAAGGCATGTGAACTAAGGCTTAACTGTGGTGGACTAAGGCTCACATCCTTCTCATTGTGAGAGGAAACCCGACCCTGCTGGGTCATTAATGGGTTACAAACAAAAACATCTAACTGAAAAATAGATTTTTGGTAGTTGGTAGGTATCTATTAAGTTACCAAACAAAGAGCAGACATCACAGCCAATTGCGCCCAACATGAAGTCGTAGACAAAGGAAACACCAGGCAGAATAAAGAGAGATGGCGTAAAAAATTCATTTCCCTAGAGATATTACCGCACCTGGGCCGATATTAGAGGACGGAACGGTTTGAATATCGTGCTATGTCGGTTTCGTGAGAGGCATTCCGTTGTCAGATAGCGAATAGATAGAAATTTTTGTTTGAAAGTGATATTCCAGAAAGGGTTATTGCAGACTCTTCCCTGCTAAAACGCTACTGAGTTAAAGGTATGGTAGCGTTCTTCCCATAAAACTATCTGGGTACACTCTGGTACTCATTCATCGCAATTATTTTGAGTGGCTGACGGAGACTCCGAGCGTGCCTCCTAGAGGCAAGACCTTTGTCCGTAAAACCTTAACGTTACGATTGAAGAAGGGGGTGGTCAATCCTCTTCCTACATTCCCCTCTCCTGTTACAGATTTGGAACCTGTAAAAACTCTTGTCAAATCGTATGACGTAACTATGTTGATGCGTTACAAATTAAAGAGGACTCAAGCGATCAAAAAATAAATTATCATCGACACCTTCCCAAGCGAAACGCAAAACGTGAGCGTGAGTAAATTATGATTTACCACCCCGGTGAGATAAATAGCTATATCATCTACGGTAAACTGATGTGTAATACGTATTTTTGACGATGGATTGTGGAGTGCAAAACATGTGGAATCAAACAATATCTGGTTTTTTCCCTATTTCCTCGCTTAGCCACTCGCTAGGCTTTCACTATACAACCCACACCTTACAGTTGATAGGAAATGTAGAATAGAAGGAATGTGTCGAAAGATATTTTGTACGTTTTGCATATCGGCTATCGTAGTAAATGGGGTCCAGTTTTGGGAGGAGGAAATTGAAATATTAAGTCCCTTGAGCCTTTACCAAATCATCGTGTGCAGAAACGTGAAAGAAATTATTATTGCGTCTACATATACTAAGAAAATTGAAATTAAATCGCTTTTGGAACCTTATAACCTATTACCGAATTCAAAAAAGGAGGTTTATAATTCGACACGTATGTATGTAATATTAACGGAACTGCACAATATTTGCATATTATGTTGGTCTATTACGGCTTCCAAACAAATATACCAATTTTCATAGGAGTAATTTATGTATGTAGTATTTACACAATGTAGATACCTAATATTGTCTTCGCATATCTCCGAAACGAATTGGCAGATCGGGATCGTGCTTTTTTCGTTTGTTTTGTAACATACTTAAGGCTTACCGTAACGTTCACAAGGCCTAACGTAGTAGGCCTATACCTTACGTACGGCTTATACCTTTCAATTTTGAATTTCAATTGAATTTTTAATTTTTGATAATGATGTATGTAAGCAATGTATTCCAATAATGTTATTTGCGCCTTTAATTAAGGTGACACTTACCCTGTATCTATGAATGTTTAATATTCTACATTTATCAGTGTATACTTTATTGGTGCAATAAATAAATAAATAAATAAATAAATAAATAATCGCTAAAACTTTAGGCTAATTTTAACAAATCATAATTATGTCATGTTCTCAGACTTGTTTTGTTTGATTGTGTTGTAAAAAAATCTGTATTAAGGGCAACAATATTTTCATTACTTCATTATGTTCACAAGTACCTACGTATGATAAGTAGGTACCTAATTATCTTAGAAAAACGGTGACATTCAAGTAATTAAACTTACATATTGGCCACATAACCGAATTGAGCCGTCCGCAAACCCGCCTCACGAGATACATTAGGCCGTAACGTATAATTGATCCAAACAACAGGATAAGATGCCCGATGTTCGATTTCGTAGCAACGCTCTAGGAGTTTTAGGAGATCAAAAATTTACCTAATGGCAACAAGGTTACCTAACTTAGCATAATCCGATGATTTTATGAGTGCAGATTAATTTTCAATATAGGTCAGTAGATTTATTTCTAGGCAGCAATACTCCTTCAATGTGGATCTGCTCTACTTATGTATTATAATGGTTTGTTTTCACTCCATTGTACCGATGAGGATATTTTTATCGATTTTATGTTTTTTCTTGATTCATCGTTATCTCATGATGATAATTATAAATATTCCGATTCTATGACATCTTCAAGGTAACAATCAAATTGACATTAAAATACTTCTTCTCGCTCATTATAAAAACACTTTTAGCACTGTTTGTTAGATTTTTGTTAGCATAAAAGCACTTATTAAAAGACCTTTGCTTCTTCCCAAAAGAGTAGATTTCCTGGAACTAACAAAAACAATCTCATTAAATAAATTAGAAGCTCTTGGCATAACATCTTGATACAGCATACGGCGAATTGTTTCTTCTGTGAAAAGAATTTCAATATCCATTTCGGAATTCCCCACAGGATCGACGGGAGTGCGCCTTTAAGTCTGTAAAGGTTTAATGCTCTTCTTATACCTATTCCGACCTGTCTTTTGACTTTATGCTTACTCCGTTTTCTTTGTTTGGAAGTACATCCATTTCCACGTTGGTTTTCAATAGATAAGGATTATCTTCATCTGACTTACACATAAAATCGTTATTTTTGTATCTATTTACTTTTTAGTGTGTCTGTCTGTCTATAGAAAGTTTCGTATTTGGATTGGGCGATAATTGCAACACAAACATAAGCAACACCATTTTAGTACTCATAACCAACGCACCCATGCACATTGTATGAAATATATTCGTCTGGTATTTAGGTGTTTCATTCATTCATTTTTCTTTCAGCTCCTGGTAGTCCACTGCTGAACATTAGCCTCTCCTTATCGACGTCATTTCGCTCGGTCTTGGACGTTCTGAATACACTTAAATTTCTTAAACGTGTCTTGATAATTGTCACATTATTTTCAAACAAGTAAGTACAGGTAGCCTACTTACCTTATAGTAATATGGTAAAGAATAGTTATGTAATAGGTTTTTCGTTCTACTAAGGTTCTGGTAACATGCTCTCAAAGTTTCATTCAACAGGAAGTTGATGACACAGGTGTCGTCAAAACATGCGCAGCAGAAGTTTCAAACAATTAGCACAAGTTTTGTATTCTGAGGTTGCAATTTTTAACTAAATCTACTGTTAACTTTTAACTTTCGAATCACATTAATAAAACTACTGTGTGACTGTGTCTCAACATGCAAATATAGTGCTAATGACAATTTAATTTTTAGTTCGACTAATAATGTAGATAGAACATGTAATAAAATTACATAAGTAGTACTGTATTATTTTTAGAGAGTAAAGTCGAGTAGTGGCGGCCTAGTATACGATATAGAGACAATATCTAAATTATAAGTCTTTTCTTTGTCAAAAGTATATAAAGTTATCTATACTAGAAATAAAAACCTATGTTCTGAATTTTTCAAATAATGAAACAATATCATTAAGAATTTCTTTGAAATAATATACCTTCCTAAATAAACATAATAAACATAACCGTAAATCTAAATAAACATAAACGAAAAACGAAAAAATAAACCTAAATAAACATAAACGTTTTGCCACCACAAATTCGATAGCGAAACTACAATTTTCGGTAGCAACAAAAACACCGAACACGTCCGTCCCTTGAACGATAATTCGTGAATCATTGACGAGCGTTATCAACCCCTCGAGCTTAGCGCCTTATCGCGACGCCGAACCGACTGGAACAATACCCGGGTAGGGATGTAGACTCGTAGAGTTCTTTGAATATCTTATGTAAGAAAATACTACGTAACTTGAAGAATATCCCAACAAAAACATAAATGGCAAAAAGTAGCTATGTTCAGTTTTAGGCGCTCAGTCGGGTACGTTTTCTTACGAATTCAACTCGTGCGTCAACGTACGAGTACGTACGCAACAATCCTGACCATGAAATACTATAGGAGCGCTCACACTGCGCGCGAGTCAGTCGTACGTCGACAAAGTATTAGTAATTAAGACGAATATGCGCTCACACTGAGCATGATATGCGGGAATAACTAAAGAAACTGGGGGCACGGTAGTGCCCCCAACAAGTCGAGCAATGTTTTTTTACAAGTATTGTTTTTGACGGTATTGACATTTAGATGAGATGCCTAGTTCCGAAGATTAAAAACAAAATGTATGCTTTTTAAAAGTATCTGCAATGTCTTAAGAGGGCACCGAGCTTTTTATATGAAATTTGTGTTAGTTTGATGTCGTGCTGTGTCGTTATTACGAAAGCTATAGCTATGCAATTACTAGGAAAGAAACTTAAGGATATACTCTATACATAATGCGTTTCAGAAACACGATTACTTGTAGTTTCCTCGATAGAAAAAAAATCCAAAGTAAGCTCTTAAAAGTTAAATAAAAGCATAGTATGGCGTAAATACTTCACGGAAGGTTATCAGTTTTTGAATAATAACAAAACGATATGTTTTCTATAACTTATGCGTTGTACATTTTCAAAATGTTTACTTGTTTGATAATAAGAAGGAAATACCTAAAATATCGCGCGTTCCGCCCATTCTACGCAGAGCTACCGCGCTCCCCCCATGTCCGCTTTAGTCCCGCTTCGGCGTTTAGACGGGGAGGTTGTGTCGCTTGTGGACAAAGCGTTGCCTAGCAACCACTGTCAAGCAGCGCTGTCAAGAGTACGCAACATTGTTGTTTTATTAGTTGAAATGGATTCATGGTAATAAGGTTGTCACATCATAAGTTTAGCAATTAATTTTTTGTTTGATCGGTTTGACCATATTAAGTTGCAGTTTGTACTTTTAACTTAAAAAAAAGTAAGGATACTTATATCTACATCTGCATCTACACTAATATTATAAAGAGGAAAGATATTTGTATTTTTGTGTGTATGTTTGTAATGAATAAACTCAAAAACAATTGTGGCAATTTAAAAAATTCTTTCACCATTGGAAGGCTACATTTAGCCTGAGTAACATAGGCTATATAAAAAAAATGAAAATCCAAGGTGGCCGCCGCCACAAAATGGCGGATTACATAGTTTCCACAACTGCCTCTATATGGGTATCAAATGAAAGGGCTTGATTAGTAGAATAGAGCTTACTATGAAGAAAATGAAAATCCAAGATGGCCGCCTCAACAAAGTGGCGGATTACATATTTTCCACAACTGCTTCAATATGGGTATAAAATGGAAGGGCTTAATTAGTAGAATAGAGCTCATTCTGAGAAAATTAAAAAATAAAGTCAATAGATTGATAGTTTGTGAATAAAACCGTTTAACATTATAAACTTTTTTTATTTATTAAATTTTTTTGGATTTTCGCAACGGACATTTCGCGACAATCCTATAAATACATTTTATGGTTTATTTACATCGTGTCCAGATCGAACGTGCACCAAGTATAGGTAGAAATATATGTTTACTTTTATATAATTTGTTTTACACTTTAATTAATCTAACTAGATTAATGCACCTGCACAAGTCAATAATTTTGAAGTCAATAATTTGGAAGAACCACGGACTCGTACTTAAGTATAAAAATCATGCCTACGCTGCTTTGCGATAACCAACCAATACCTACTACCTATTTAGTGGGAAAAATTTACTGAATGAAATTTACCTACTTTAAATAGAATTGAATCGTCCTCTGTATTTTTTTTATTTTTACAGGGTAATTTAGTTCATACTTTTTTGATGTCGGTTTAATTTTTTTAAATTATTTTTTTTCGTAATTTTTAGTTTCATATCACGGAAACTACTGGACCGATTTTGATGAAAATTATTTACCATTCCCTAAGTTGCACAAAATGCAAACGAACACAAAAAGAACGAACACGATCCGTCAATTAGTGATAATAAACATATCTACATACATATATATATATATATTTATACAATACAAACAAACATTTACATGCATACACCCATGAAATTTGGTATTGTTTGGAAGCCGTTATAGACCAACATATGTAAAAATTGTGCAGTTCTGAGAGCATTACATACATACGTGTCGATTTGATATTTTTTTCACGATATAGTTATTTGCTGATTCATTTTAAAACTGCTTTTGTGGTCTAACCACGATAAGTACGTACTTGGTCGTCGTGGGTTTTAGGATTTATATCCAAAATTTAAACTATTTGCGTACAAAATTTCATCCAAGTCCATTTAACTATTTTCTACTTTTTTGATGCTGAATGTGAATTATTGTAATGCTAAATGCAACGCAATCCTTGAGACGTCGAATCCAGCTATGAATTGGGAACAATAGCCATCATTTTGAATGCTTAGTGATCAGTTAAGGTTTGTATGAAAAAAACGTATTTTGTTAAAAATTTGCTTTATCCTGAAGTTTGCCATATGTCATTACTTTCCAGATTTTGTTCCTTATAAGTGACACTATCGAATGATGTAATAATACAGGCCGTGATTTTTTTTTAAAATCAACGTGTTCGATTCTATGTAGCTAGGCACATTGATTTTTCAAAAATTCAATGATGTTTTCATCAAAATCGGTTCCCAGAATCCTTTCAGCATTTTTCGCTATTTCTCATAAATTCGGATTTCCCCATCCACGCATACTTGAAAAATTCAACAGGTAAAGGAAAAAGTATACAGGTACTTAAAAATTGATATTTGGAAATTTTCTTTAAGAATTTATTTTTTGTTTATTTGTAATGGGAAATACCATCAAAAACAATACTTGTAAAAAGACCTATGTATCCATAGATTGACTTGACCATCGCATAAAAGCACAATGTATCTCACACATAATATTATGTATTATATGAAATTAGATTGTTTACTGCGATTGCCAAGTCAAGCTATGGATACATACATGGATCTCATAACTTTTTACGGTGCAAGAACTGAGTTGCGAGAATTGGGTTATTTTACAAGTATTGTTTTTATGGTACATATCTCATTTATTTTTGTGTTGTCAATCTAACTGTAAATGTAACTTTGTAATCCTGTACATTTGTATGGGTTTACAAAGTTAGTTATGCAGTTGGTGTATCTAGAAAACTAGACCGAAATTGATTTTTTTTTAGTTTTTCCTCCACTTATACACTAAACACTACTAAATATTCTAAATTTGAACCTTCTATATTTGCTAGAAGTGTCTTGGTGAGTGAGTGAGTGAGTGACAAAATTAAGAAACTTTGACTAGTTATAGTTCTTAAACTACTGGCTCAAACCTATACCTCACTACCGTGCCCCCAGATAGGCTTGGATAACATCGGACCGATCTTAAAAACTTAACTCTCTTGGACTTACACGAATATTTCAAATCCAAATTTAGCCCAGCAGTCTAGCAGTTCTCGAATTTTAGCGCGACTAACGAACGGCGATTCATTTTTATTGTATAGATTGTGTGGACAAAGAAATATAATACTGGAAGGAATCTATATAAAAATGAATCTTTTTCCTTTACACGCTCTTAGATTGTCGGTCCGACTTGAGTAATGTTTTATATTAATAAAGCTGTTCGTATGTTTAAGTTGAGTTATAAATATTTTTTAGTTTCAAATTTATATAGATTATAATTAAATTTAGTAATGAAAAAACACAACATGTTCTTTTATTGACGTGTCATTTTCATTTACATACAACTAATTTCATAAGCATAATATAATATTAAAAAATCTCAGAATTAGAAACAAACTAAAGAAGTTGTTGCGGCAGCCCTATCGCGAGTTCGAGCAGGCAGTCAGACTTGTGTGCGCCGCACGCACACTGAGCTTTTGCACGCACACATTGACACTTTTGACAGTTTCGTGACAACGAAATATGCTCGGTGCCCTCTTAAATTTGAACTATTAAATTATGTACACACAGAGATACACGATACTTAAGATAAATTGGAGCTCAAGATTTTACTTCCTCTCAATAGCTAGTTGATGGACGTTCAACCTCAAATAGGAAACAAATTGAATTATGCCATTAGTTATCGTCAAATTTCACTTTAATGTTACGCGCTGCGTCGCCTATGTTCAGACTGATGTCTGTTCAGTTAGTAGGGAAAATCGTTAACCCATAATTAGCATTCAATATCCTATTTCTCCCCGCATCCTATACATACGTCTTCTACAGTACAAATAGAAAGGAGTACTACCCAATTGAAAAATATAAAAATATGTCACAAAATCGAGATTCGTATCAGCTATAAAAACATCAGTCATTGGATCACGGCGCTGACCTTTGGCTTAGCGAGCCTTATCACGTCACTACTGGGTTGTTGCCGGAACTATTACATTTCTTACAGGGTTGTTACTAGAAGTTATGGGGGTCAGAAAAGCTTCAATTTTCTTTTCAAGGACGCCTAATAATATCACGATTTTTCGGATACTACTAGTCTTTGTTTGTGTGTGTTTATTTATTAAAATTTTATTATTATGTCAATGAATTTAAAGTTCGGTTTCTGGGTGTATCGTGTTCTTGTCTTATGTGTGTCCGTGGCACCCATGACACAGGAAATCCTAATGTGGGGCTATGAACGTGAAGTATTGATCGATACACCGATAGCCAACCGATCCACCAATACGACAAAAATTAAACAGGACGCTGAATGGGACTGTCCGAATTGAAATACGCACTGATATGCGAGAAAATGTACGAAATCACGATGTCGTACGAGCAACTCCTGTGTGCGATATCGCAATTATAAGACAGGGTAAGATAACAGTTTGTAAAGAAGATAGCAAAATATTAAAGAAATCTTGAAAGAAGCGGCCATAAAACGCTACATCCCTAGTTCGGCCGTAACCTTCTGGCCGATGATAAGATACGCGATACATCTTACAGTTGCGTCGCTTTGTCGTATTTATGAGTCGCCAAATTCCGCCCGGCACGTGAGTTTCAGCCGTTATGGCGGAACGGGAAACGGTACGATACTTGCAAATGAAGCATCTAATATGTCACTTGGAATACTACTCGGAACATGAAAAACGTAGGCGCTGACAGATGTGGATACGGTTATTGCTCGGTTCGGTAATTTTTTCAGATGAAAGCTTCGTAGGAATATTTTAGAGTTTTTTCTTTCTACAAAAATACTGTGTTTTAATAATGCTTAACACCAATGCAAGTACGAAATGGCATTACCTTTATTATTGTCGGTGCGGTTGCGTGTACTTATCCAATTTTCTAACCATACATCCAACTACCTACTGAGTTTCTAAATACAGACTAATGGATTTATTTTGTTGATGTCTTGTTTACTACCGGGCCTATACACATTATACCTGAAAAAAATACTATTTACATTGCTGTAAGTATGGATTAACATCATCTTCCAGCAACCGGCAATAATAATTATTCGGTTACTTTTCACCCAAAAATATCGATAAGGAACTTTTAACAAGCATAAATATAAATAATTCAAAGCACCTTCCCGAAACTAGAATAAATGTACGAATAATGAAATACTCTGAAACTCTGCAGCCTTGAATGTTTTCAGAATTTATCTGAGTATTTTTTTGGCCTAGTTCTCAAACTAGTCTTTGGGGATAAAATGATACGATGCGAAGTAGCGCTGCTCCGAAATAAAAGCAAAAATCTAGAGCGCTCGTCTTAGAATTTCTAAAATTAAACCTAACTTGCTGACGTCACACATATAACCCATTTTTCACCCAAGCCCTATTAAATCTATGTTACGTTCTCCGCCGTTATAATATTAAATCTCCTAACTGACGGGAGACTAGGTGACACATTGACGTGGAGAACGATAAGTAGCATGACCTGAAGAAAAATGATATTTTGGCCGTGTTATGAAAAATGCTGGAACCATTTTTTTATAAAACAGCTAGAATTTGCCCGTGGCTTTGTCCTCGGAAGTTTTGGGCCTTGGTCCAGAAAAATATAAAAACTATCCCATATGTTAATCCAGGTTATAAACTATACGCATACAAAATTTCATCTAATGCAACCGTTTCTGCGTGAAAGAGCAACTAACCTCCATCCATATCCATCCATCTATCTTCACGAACTTTTACATTTATAATAGTAGTTAGTAGGTAGTAGGACATCATAAAAAAGATTGAATATTTTAAGATAAATAAAAAATTTTTTTTTTTTATAAAATAAATTAATATAAGTTGGTTGATTGGTCGGATATGTCTGCCAATTAAAAAAGGCCTATAATCGATATTAAAAATGCGCACAAGAAATAATTGTTCAAATATTTTTGTTATTAACGGTGACAGAAAGAGGACAGCTGTCAAAGAAGTTTTAAAAGCTTTCAGGATTTTCTCTTCCATCTTGTTATTTTCCCACAAATTGGTTTTGAAGACAACCAAATTACAAACTAATGTAATTTTTTGTTTACTTTGTAAATATTAATTCAGGGCTGTCTCACAACAAAAGAGTCATTTTCCTTAGTTAAGAAATCTGAAACCAAATTAAAAATAATACTGCAATCTTCCAAAACCATTGTACGGCCGTCTCCGAAACATTTAGTTTTTTTAGAATTAAATGAAAACTCAGAGGTTCTACGAAACATTTAGTTTTTTTAAATTAAATGAAAACTTCACAGCAGAGTTAAAAAATGTTGCTGTTACTCTCCAAATACCAATATTAGCCATTCTTGCAATCCCTATGTATCTGAAAGGGGAAAAACAGGTGTCTCTTGTGTATTTTTCTTAAAATAAAGGGACGTTATTCCAACCCTTGTTTTGTGATACATGGGCTCCCGACACGCGAAGGGCGCTGACGTTATTCACTCGGCTATCAGCTGCTATATTTTATGAGGCGTCATGTTCTCCTGTAGTAAGGGTCAGTTAAAGCGCTTTTGTATAGGGCATTATGTCTTCAGATGAGTTTGCATTTTTCAATGGAGATGGAGGTTTTACGTAGAAGTCATTTTCTACTCTTTAACTTCAGTATTATTAATACGAATATCGTAATTGGTATTTAATATTATAATTCTATTTTGGATGTGGGTAATAGTTAAGCTGAGGAACAAATTCAGGTATATTGGTGGTAAAACGAACCCACATAGGTGGCTTGACTCATCAATCAAATTCTACCAGCGGATTACCTAGAAAGAAAGGAATCTAGAAAGGAAGGAATTACTGTTATACTGTTAAACTGGATTTTGGAACTAAAGTAGAATTTCACTAACCAATTTAATAAGTGGTTTGATTTTTTTAACATAAAATGTAATGTTTGTACAACGATTTTGAAATAATGATTTTTTTTGGATATCTGTTGTGAAAAAATTTAAAACATGAACACCTCCGTCTTGATTAAATTTGAAAGAAGTCTAATTTATCATCAAATTTTGCCTTACAATTTTTACGATCTTTATCGAATATGCCATTAGGGGTGATAGTAGATATTATTAAAGTAGGTTTATCTATAACCTGCACACACAGGGTCACGCTCGTAAAAGTCAGGTCCGCAGTGACTTGGCGACGCATAAATTCGTGGCCCCGTCGTAAAGCTCGCTACTAGAAATTGATTAGCGGGAATCTGCTTATCCAGCTGTTTGGACCTTCATAAATTACGGCCTAATGTCTCTCAGGAGGCGGCTTTGCGGACGGCTCAATTTGGTTACGTGGCCAATATTTTAGTTTAATTACTTAAATGTCACTATGTTTAGGTCGTTTGTTGAGAATTAGGTGTTAAATAAACCCTTAGGGGCAATATGTAGAGATTCTAACTAAGCTTAAGGAGTAATAATTGTTCTGTTGTAAAGTGGGTTAAGACATTTAATCCTAGTGTCGGATTATGAGTACCTATTTATTTTTTTAAATTAATCTCAATTATTGCGTTAAGTTCTCTTAGGAGATAAAAATTTCTTGACTCTTGCGTCTTACGTGACTTTACGGAAGGTTTGGCTACCAGGAAATGCTTTTAGGCGAAAGACCTTTGTCATAAAGAATAAATAAATAAAATAGATGTCTCTCAGTACGTCTCCATGGCAGCCGTTCTTCTACAACTGAAAGAATGGTGGTTGTACCGAAACATAATACTTGCTTCAAGACATGTTTTAAAAGATTCATCTAACATGAGCAAAACAATAAGTAGGTTTTGCGGTTATCTACTCGTAGTCCAGCAGTGGGAAACAGAAGGTACAATCCAATATCCAATTCGAATTCCACTTTTAGCTTAGTCCCTTTACTTTATTCTCTAGAATTTTCACACAAAGCTTAAAACGTAGACTGGATGATAGCACACCTCGTGCGAGTTGGAATTTAAAACGTACTCGGCTAGATACAGCTCGTTTGGCGCTCAAACTTTTATTTTACAGTCATTTGTACTGAACGTTGGCGGAACCAAAAAGGTTGTACTGGGATGTTTTGTTTGATTTAGATTTTGGTTGAATAGGAAAAAGGCTTAGTGGGCTTCGTTTATGAGGTAAATGAGTTATAAACTATCGGGTTTCTGTATTGACTTGACTGAAATCCGTATTTATCCGTGCCACGGGACAGGTATTATCCCATAACAGAAGAATGCCTAGAGCTTTTAGAATACAGCTAAAATGTGGATTGGTAGAGATATGAATGAGAGGTTAACCACAACAAACTCCGGGGTTTAACGACTGATATACATTGATAGCAAGCAAGACCGACGGGTTAGCGCCCTTCAAAACTCGGAAGGCACGGAACACTCGGAATGTTTGTCTGGTTGACAACAAACAAACAGGCAAACGAGCCACCTGAATAGAGGTCACAGTTGCGCATGGTCACGGCACCAGAAGGAATGCCAGTAAAGTTATTATTTGAGCACCAATGACCTGTAGACTCGTTACAGCTCTATACCAAAACTGTAGTCATAAAAGATCGAAAGTATTTTAATATCGAAAGTAGATGTGTTCGTAATTAAATCTCCATTAACATCACGCCACCGAACGTCAGAACAGCGCGGAGCAAAAGCGAAGCATACCTACACAAGAAAAAACCTGCATGTTTGAATTATGTAAGCAAAAATTCAAAGAGACAAGGCACGCGGCACTAGAATGAATACACTCGGGAAATAAACATGTCAGTGCAAGTTACATACAGAATGTAAAGGTGGATGCATACGTAACGTGGCGTACACGCGGGGCCTTGGCAAAAGATGGTGCTTCATCGCAGGATAACAACGATAGAAGAGGATCTACAACTTATATACAGCTTCGACCTAGGTTTAACGAAAGGAGTATTGACAGGTTGCTTTTCAAACTGGAAGCAGCTGGGATCCGTTGGATTTAGAAAGTTCAGGGCGTAGCGACAAGAAAAAGCTAGCTTTAAAGGGCTGATGTCCCAATTTTCAACTTTCCCAAAATTTTGAAGAGTCGAGACAGTGGTGCGACATAGAATATGTCATATCCAATTTATAATATTTCATCAATATTTAACTCAGCTACCTGCGTACAACACAGTGATTGTTATTATGTTTTTGAGTTTATACACCCCCTTTGAATGTAGGAGCTATAAAAAATTGGAAATAACTCAGAGATTACTCAGGGGTTATTTTCTACAAAATCGCATGCGATACAACAAGTATTCGAGCAGCTCTGAAATTCACGTTATTTGCAACGTAGTATGCGGTGGTCTTTCAGATAAGAATACAAATAGCTATTAACGAAGGAGTCGTTTTATGCATGCCGGTGCTCTTTCGCCGTTGCCTTGTTTCCAGTTTTTCATGTGGAACGCTTAATGAGGATTGAAAGTCTGAGTTTGAACCTCGGTCTTTTTGTTAGGTTAGGTTAGGTGAGAAGTGTTAACTGGTTTGAAGTGTCGCGGTTACTCGTGTCTTTATTATTTAAGGTGTACGTTATAGATTTAGATAAAAGCTAATGAATTGTTACACAGGTTAGATTATTTTCACGCCTAAAATTTATTGTATTTTTAAATTTATTATATTTAATGTATAATTTTACTGTAGACAAATACAGATATTATTACTGCAAAATACTTTAGAAAAATGCTGGTAAAGTCCGACCTCGATTAGTTACACGACTTATCACACAACACTTACTGCTTCTAGATAAATATTTATTCGTACAGATTCACGTTTACAAAATGTCCCCCACAGTACAAAATATACTACTGTTGAAGTACAAGCTAACTGCATTAAGGCTACATTTTATAGTTTTCAACGACGTTCAATTTAATGGCTGGAAAATGATAACTTGCGAATCGCGGTGCGCTCTACCATCTAGATTCAACCTCTTTAAAGGCACCACAATGAAATAGTAGTATAAGTGCCTTTTGCCTCTAATAATACTACTATTACAGTTACCAAAAAAGAAAGTTAATTATAAAACCGTCAGTTAATTAAATCAGTCAGGTACTGGAATATTCTGTTTTCAAATCGGCGTTCCAATTTCCATATAACTGGCGTGGTTTTTAAAAAAGGAAAAATTTAAAATGTTTTATTTGGCATCATATCTATGACGGGCTTTCAGCAAACGCAATACGTTTTATTCTCTGCGCACATTCAATATTAAACTATAAAGTGATCGCTACCAGTACCTGGAATTGAAATTTGAATAAGTCAAATGAAATAAAATCATACACATAATATTTAAATATTTAAAAAATTGAACTAACGTTTCTTTGAAATACCCTTTGAAATAACGTTGATCAAAATGTAAAATTTCAAGATATTTTAAGCTTAATGCCCACCATTTAAGCCTATTTGAAGGTTATGTTATGTATATACTTACTATGTAATATACCTAAGTAGAGTTTTTTTAAATTAGTTTAAACGTCATGTTACGTAAGTGATGCATCTATACGCCCAAACACGCCAACGTACATGACGTAAATAACAAAATATAAATGTAAATAATTAATAATAAGATAAGTTATTAAAAACGTAATAAAATTATCAAAACTTAATTACTTATCGAAGAAAATTTATTTGTCTTGAATGATATCCCGTTGACGGCTTTGGCTGTCTTTGGTGTTCAAAAGGTTACAAATAAAATAAAGATGTATGAAATATTTTGCATTACAATTTTATTTGGATTTACATTTATTAACACAACTTTGACCCAGTATAAACACATCCACGCAAAATTTTATTCATGTCGTATACATATGAAAAGCGATTGTTTCGCTAACTAACTTACCAACTTCCCTAGTTAGTGAGTCGGGATGGCTGTCACTGGAACTATTTACCAAAATGAAAGTTTTAATAATAAATCTTTGTTTTACTCCCAAAGGGATGTAAGCTTTGACAACTTGGAACATTAAACTGCAAGTTTATTTTGTAATGAGATACTACTAAGAAAGGCATGGGGGATGGAACAAAATGAGAGAAAGGAAGCCATAGAAGCTCTCTCGAAAAGGTAACTTACCAACTTACCACCACCCTCTTAACCCGTCTTATCTTATATTTCGGATGGAAGGCATGGTCGCCAGAGATAATTTATTGAAAAAAAAAAAACAGCAAATCATATTCCGAAAAACCAAAAAAATGGAATTGCTAAAAACTAAAAAAGCATTTCCGCCATCTTGGATTTCAAAAATAATTATATTTTTCATAATCTCCATCCCAAAATATTCCAAAAACTAAATCCACATAATATATGTCAAAAATTCAAAAAACGGTGTCCACCATCTTGCTTTTAAAAAGTAATTAGTATTTTTCATAATTATCCAATTTGTCTTTTAAGTGCTTTAAAAGATCAATAAACAAATCCAAATAAAACTCTCATTTTCCTCTGCACAACTAGTAGGTAGAGCATAGGCAAATAGAATTACAAATCTAAACAGTCTAATCCAGAATAATTTAACCACAATTGGAGTTGGCTTTAATTAAAACGGGAATTTCTACGCAGCGCGAAACCACGTCTAATCAGCGCTCGAATAATATCAAATATGTACTTATTTATCTACTTTAGTTTTAATTAAAGTTTTATTGAAGCTGGTTAATTATTTTCGTGTTATTTTCACTTTTCGATAATTAACGCTCGATAACGTACTATATCGCAAAACAACGTTTGCGGGGTCAGCTAGTTGTTTATAATATTCACTGTTTGTGTCGTCATATACGAGTATGTAAGTAGTAGTAGTAGAGTAGTAACGCATACATTGACAACCTCAAAGTGTAAGCTTAAATGACTTTGGAACCAGTTTGTTTCTAATACCTTTATCGAGGCAATTTCATATCTTTTGACCTGTATCGTTTGCTATTTTTATAACTAAAAATAATGGATCGTATTTTTATACATTTTATAGGTCACTGCGGTGAAGAGTAAACGACAGGAAACTGAATAGGGCTGTTTTTTTAGTCAGACTTCTACAATTTTTTCAGATACATTCGGCCAAATCTTATAACAAAGCCATTAAAGTGTTAGAAGTTTCCTTTTACTTCGTTACACCGATAAATACTTATTGTTGTTTTCCGGAGCAAAACAATAGCTGGACCATTACTGAGTAGTGACACCTTTCAAATCTATGGCGTTGAGTTGAGGAGAAAAGAGAGTGACTGCATGCGAAGAACAGATACCGCTTATGGGGGAGGCCTATCACCAACAACGGAGGGTGATGATTATGGTGATATAGTATAAGAATAGACGATCTGAGTGAACGCCATGGCCGGCGCTGCGTGGAGAGCCTCGTTTCCAGCAGAGCAGAGATTTGAATTATAAGTTATAATTCCTGTTTCTAATCTAAGTGTATATTCAGGACTTTTAGTTATCCATGGCACCTACGTCACAGGGAACTTTTGTGGCTATTAGTGTGAATCTTTTTTTAGCCTGGGACGGTTATTAGTTAGTTATATTATTTAGTTCCCAACGGAGCAGAGATTTGAATGATATTAATTTGATATATTTTAATGGCATCTATGACGAAGGGAATTATAGTGTGGGGCTATGAGTGTGAATCATTTTTTAATAGCCTGGGCCGTCTGTTTATGCAGTTGACAGCCCTAGCCGTAGCGGAAGTTCACAAAATTAAAAATCAACCAACGCTCTCGGAACCGGAACTACAGTGAGATCTCACGTGTCAACTCGTACACGCATTGGGATAAAAAAATCAGGTTTGCAGCTCAATAATCATGGATTTTGTTTTTATTTTTATTTACAATACGGGAGCATGACAACCGATAAAGAAAATAAATATTACTGTGCCGGGTGTAGTCATAGTCGAGGATAAATTATATTGATGTTTTGAGAATTTCATCGATATAAAATAATCATAATTGTTTAATAAAACACGCGAGAAATATTTGTGTCTTTATTGAAACACGAATTGCAATAAAGGGGAGCGGTATAGCCGCTGCCGCTGTCCGCCATTAAAACATAGAAGAAGGAAAATTACAAATACGTAGGAAGCGGAAGTGGAACGGAACACATATTCATAGAGTTAAAAATAAAGTACAGATTATACATATTATATTGGCAACAAATTCCACAGATTGCATGTTCAATAATTTGATTGAACAATAATAAAACAATAAAAACAACAATACAACATTAAGCATTGCAAATTCGAAACCGGAGACTCGTTTCGTGGTAAAAGAGTGTTATCTGACGGGAACCGTATTCAATTTGAAGCTAGTTGTATATCCGTGAGTTGATGTGAATGAAGCGCTTTTCATTTCCTTTGTTCCCCTGTACAGTTTCAAGAGAATTTCATATTCCTTGTGGCATATTTCGTTTATCTTAAACACATGCTCTAAAGCTGCTTTTGTCTTCTAAATCTACTTAAACTTTTATTTGTCAATTTCTCAAGCAAATTCTAAAATTAATGCAGTTTATTGACGAGAAGAAGAATGGAGGAAATGGATTGAATGGAGTAACAAAAAATTTGGATGTTGGATGTTTTATTTTTATTATATCCATTTATTTATATCGTTAGATAATCTCAATTTATAAAGGAAATCACGGGCTAATGTAAATTTGTGTGCAGAGATATTATCTACCTACTTGACAGTTTGAATAATGCCCTAAAGGAAATTTTAACGCCCAAAATATGTGTTGATAATCTAAAAAACGATTTAAATTTAGGTTATTAAATACACCAAGTACAAAATTTATGCATTTCCGTTTATGGTTTTTTCGTAAAATCTGTTTAATCGCTGTTCCTTAGTTTCACTAAAACTCAAGAACGGTGGGACCGATTTAGCTAATTTCGGTTTTGAAATATGCGTATAAATTCAAGGAAGGTTTAAACAGTAGGAAAATTTTAAAAGAATGCAAGGAAATTGTTGTTCTTTTTTAACAGTAGTATAAAACTTCTTTATTTGGAAGAGCGAAGTCTGCTGGGCTAGCTAGTAATTCTGGCTATGTGAACTTGGCACCCGACTTTGGAAAAATCAGTTCTTTCAAATTAATTATGTTTTTCGAAAGATTTAGGTAAGTAGTTGATTTCTAAATAACCAAATAACCATTTTTATATATACGTACATTTATAATTTTGTTTCATTCATAAAAAAGTAAAACAGATATTATGCGTTTGGAAAATGATACGAAAAAACCCTTTTTGAATCTAGAATTAAACACGTCGATATAGTTTCGGTCTCAGAACAAGTTCATGAAACAATCTGTGACTGATTCAGAAGTTTCTGGAAGTTTCTAACTTGTGCAGGAACTCGAATGGCTTCAATTCAGCTGAAAATTTCTAGTTTTAGGTAAAACATGTTAATATTTCATCTTGGTTAGGTCGCTGGCATAGAAAGAAGATAATACATTCTGTCTGAAAGTCATGGAATTGGTGACACATTACAGTTGTAACGCTGCGCTTGCACGTTACTTGATAAAAGTAATAAACCAATAAATAACAAAGTTTCAATAGAGTTTTTGTAATGTAGGTTATGAAATTGCTGACATATTATAATTTTCATTCGAATACTACCTAGCTGCTGTAATCTGTTGAAATGGAATTTTACGTAGTAGGTAAGTGCACGTAGTAAGTCATTTCATCGGAGATAAAGTAGTACCAACTATCAAGCCCAAAGAGGCATTTTATCGCCATCCTCTTATCTCACTAAAGGAGCATGATCTTTGTCTTTGTGTTTCGGTGGTATCGTGTTCGTTTGTTGGTGGTTTCCGGAGATTCTTTATTTGAGGCGAATACCTCAGTCCTCTTGCGTAGCAATGCATATTATGTACTATAACTTCCTTTCTGAGAAAAGACGTGGTGTGCACGGGTAGCAGTGACCACTATTATCAAGCATTCCCCTTTTTTACTCATTTTGCAATAAAAACAATTTTGCCCTGTGCTCCTTTTCTAGATTTCTATACAGAAATTGAGACAAAGAAACTTCAAGGAAGTTACCGTTGATATTACGTCTATACTATTTCCCCGTTAATAAAGCAAGAAGCCGAGGCGTTTCAATAGGAAACTTCCAGGCAAAAGTTAGGCAAGTAATGACGCAAAAGCGCTTAAGACTCTGCAAAGTTTAGTTCTCGCATAGATTCTGTGGATACCGTCTTTTTTGTTAACAATGAACGGGGATTAACCTTGAACTTTGCGGATTTTTTGGAAACGTCAGTTGTGATTGTTGTCAAGATGTTTTTCCCCTCGTTTTCGTCAAGGTTATTGGATAAAGCCGAAGCCTTAGAATCATCTTGCTCGCATTACACAGAATTTCTTTTAATGTTCTTTTATATGGAGCAGGCGAGCCAAATTAACTGTCGTTAAATCTAAAATTTTATCAATTGATAGTACCTTCTATTTACATGCTGATGCTACGCTATTATTCTATAAATTTTACCGCCTTTAAGAGGGGTTTATTTTTATGCCCATTTTGAAGGTTTTATAAACGTGCAAAAGATATCAACGTTTGTTTTATGACTAAACCTTTCTCACTAGATTCATTTCGATGATGGAAATTAGCCAATAAAGCTGCAATTTGTATACATTTTTGAATCTACATTTTATTAAAAATATCTCTTATCGCAAAACCTATATCGAACGACGTCTCAGCTCGTTGGTAAGCTGACATTTTTACGACGGCGGCGAAAATCTCAATATTTCTCTTCTTGAATTTGCAGCGGGGTTCAAAGGCAGATGAGGCTCTCCATCCTAGGATTAATTTGGCACGCCGCCTTCCTTTATTAAATAGTTCTCGAAGCTTCGATGGAAATAATTGCACTTCAATTAAATCCGCAATGAAATGTAGGACGCGAAGAATGTAAGACGCGAGAAGTGATTTTTGTTTTATGTAGTAGGTGTTGTATAGTGTGCTAGTAAACGGTAATAGCACAATGCCTTATATCTTGGTTTCTTAAACGAGAAAGCCAGATTCGAACTTCCGAATTTTGACACGCAATTTCATAAGTACTATTTACTTTGTTTCCAAAAAATACATAAATAAATGTCACGTGCTGCTGTAGTGGCGAAGGAAAACATCGTGAGGATAATCTTCATGCCAGACAGATTTTCTAAAGCATGGGGAGTCCACCAATTCACAATAGTTAGATAAGCCATTTTTCTTCTATTTAGGGGTGTGAATGCCCTTAGTGATCCCTTACTAATCGATTAAAACCAACAATTCTAATTTTTATTCTACTAAAATTAGGTACATTTATAGTGACCCTTCAAGCAAACCTGAATTATTGCAAATTACTTTTGTGAAGATGGACAATAGACCTAAGTTACTGTCACTACAGTTGAATTTGGCTAAGTTGTGATTCGAATTCCTTAGTCATGAAGATACTAACGTATTATTACTGGACGTTTGAATTATTATCACGAGCCGTCAAACGTTGTGCAAACGTTGGTGCTTAGCAAAACACTGTAGGCTTAGCTCTTTCATATGCAAATCACCTGATGTCCGATGCTATAACAGAGAACCAGTTAACTCGGACCTGCTTCAGTTAGCTCAGTGAATGAAACTCCGAACTGAATGGCGCAAATCAGGGGTCATTAAAAGTGGTGGTGCAACCGATAGTGTTGAGCTAATTCACGCTAAGCCAAAGTGTGATAAATGTTATTTGGTCAGTTCGATAGCACGCATATTGGGATTACAATTTTTTTGTATGGATTAACGTGCTTTTAACTAACTGACGTTTATGTCGATGAGTTGGAAGTGCAGTAGTATTAAATGAAATTATATTTTTCTGGCATGATCGTTGCTGCGTTGGTAAAAAGCGTTTGGCGTATTCTAATTTATAGAAAAACTAGACTTTGCCAAATGTCACCAAAAATCATTATTTTATATCTCTTAACTTTGTTTATTTTTATCTTTTAACACTAAAACAGTGAAACATTCGTAAACAGAGTTGAATCTTATTCATTAACCACGCTCCAGATTTTAGCGAAATGAAAATGCAAAAATATTTTCCTTTTTCGATCCATTTCAAGATTTCAATATTCTTGATGCAATTGGAAAGGTAGTGAGTGTTATTACATTTTGCAAGTACAATGATTTTAGGTAGTATACTAGCTCGCCCGGGGAGGTTCCTTACCGCCAGCCTCTTAATCCGTCGTGAAGCATTTTCTTCATGTCTTGCGTTTCAGCTGCCGAAGGATGGTGGCCTTAGATTAACAAACAAATGACATATTATTTTCAGCAACCTTACCTACCCAGCAGAAACACAAGATATGAAGAAAATGGTAGTTTACAACGGGATAAGAGCCTGGAAGAGTTACTACGGGTCTACCATCCAACATATTTAAATTAAAATACCTGCATTATTTGCTACTTTCTGGACATATTAAAATACTAGACTGTGCTCGCGGCTTCACCCACGTGGATTTTAGAACTTGGTGCAGAGAACAATAAAACGTATCCTATATGTTACCTAACCCAGGTTATGATCTATATGTGTACCAAATTTCATCCAAATCTCTTCAGCCGTTTTTGCGTGAAAGAGTAACAAACATTCTTCCATACTCACAAACATTGGAATTAATAATAATAGTATATAGTAGGATCATATCAAATGAAAATGCATCTAGTTTAATTTTTATAGAGAAGAAACATTAAGTATTCTAGACATGAGAGGTCATCAAAGCGCAAAGAATATTTTCAGCAAGTTTTATATTTTATACCGTTCCCTCAGTGTTCAGCGCACGTATAGGTTGAAATCTTCAATAATGCAACCACGATTAAAGTCCAAGCAAGAGTATATAATAATAATTCAATTTAATCGAAGGGTCCGGTTTCGAGTCCCAGTATCCCGTACCTATGTCATTAACCCATTAATGACCCATTACAGGGTCGGGTCTCCTGTCACAATGAGAGGGCTGTAGGCTTTAGTCCACCACGCTGGCCTACTGCGGGTTGGTGGACTTCACATACCTTTGAGAACATGTTTTTTGTTAACTCTCAGGCATGCAGGTTTCCTTACGATGTTTTCCTTCACCGTAACAGCAGGTGATATTTAATTTTATAGAGCGCATATAAGTTTTTTTACAAAGTCATTGTGCGTGCCCGGACCCCGGAACCCGGACCTCTCGATTCTGAGCCATTGGGCTATCACCGCTCACCGGGCTGCCCGTACCTATAGCTTGGTTGAAAGTTATGTGCGTTTTTAAAAAAAATCACCTGCCGTAACGATGAAGGAAAACATCATGAGAAAATCGCATACGGGGAATAACTGTGAGTTCCCTACTCTAGTGACTGTAAAAATAAATAGAAGTAAAATAAAATGTAAAATAAAACCTACTTAAGCACATAAAGTCTGCAGTCAGTCTTAGGCGTTATTGTTTCATATTCGCCTACAAGTCGCTTATTCCATCTTTTATTAGAAATCTACAGTAAATATGCGTTTGCCGTTGCCACTTTAACTTGCTAGTTTTCTGAACGACGCTAGTTGCTTAAGTTATTAACTAGCTTTCTCTTTAATACCCTACTTTTACCTATTTTTGTAGAAAATAATTAGGAAAACTCCATTAATGTAAACTCTTGAAGCTATATAGCGGCATCTACCTCGCAATTGAAGAAACTTAAATTCAAAATTGCAGTTTTATTACACCATTCAAACTTTGGCGACAAATACGTACTTCTTGTAGTTGAAAGTAGACGAAGGTCTTTAAGGCGAAACTTTCGTGTACTGGCCTTACTTGCTTTCTGTTTTACACGGTTCCGTGTATTATACACGGTTTCCTATACTGACTGCGTTTTTGAGGCGACAATAATTTCGACCTCTATTTCATAAAGACAGTAAGGAGCATAAAAACTTTGTTAAACGAGTTCTTCCTGTGTCCATGTCCATAAATGCCAAAATAATTAATATATTATAATGAATCCAGAAGGAAATAAATTTTTGTAGTAATTTTGATTACAAACCAATACTTCATCTAAATAAATAGTGAACCAATATCGCTAAAAGCCGCATATTATTCTGTGAAAAACTCAATTTTGCACCCCGTTAACAACTTTTGTCTTTGACGTGTACCACTGAATACTGATGTGTAAGAAATCAGTAATTTGTCATGAAATCATCAAGTGCAATGTCGAGTTCTGTCATACTTGCAATTCATGCTACGTTTTAGGTACTTACAAAAAGGTCTATAAAGGAAAAACTTTTATCATCTGGAAGCGCCTTTACGTCTTATTCAAACGCGAGGAGTTCCTTAGAGAACTCGTGGCCCCTATCGACGATACAAGAGTCTGAAAGCATTCGAACATTTAGTGTTTTTGAAAGAGTTTCGTGTACGGAAGTGAGTAAAGTATGGTCTCAAATTTTGTCCCGTGAGTATAATCTCTTGGCTGCATGTAGTTTTCTGAAGGTGCGTTTTAGTAGTTACATTCAAATGCGTCACCGTTATCTGATATACTCGTAAGTACCTTACTATCAGAATTTGACGAACAAGGAAGAGTAAGTTACTAATTAAATAGTTGATAGTGTTTTATTGCTTTTACAAGCATGTCTGATGAGTCTATAAGCTATCCCTTCATCACAGGATGACTTTTCGAGACACTTTTTTGACGTCCTGGCGTAGTGGTTAAGACACCTCGGTACGATTCACAGCAGAGCGGATATTTGAATAATGACTGTGTTTGAGTTTTTGTCTCTGGTCTCGGTGTGATATGTTCATGTCTTGTATGTTTCCATGGCACCCGCGACACAGGGAATACTAGTTATGGGGCTATGATTGTGAAGCGTAATTTATTATTTTCTCAGTCAACTCCTCCTAATTACCGGGATACATATACATTATTACACATCACAAAAATTTTGTATAGTTCCAAATAATTTCCCCAAACTTAATGCCTTAATGTCATAGATGCCACGATGCAGTCTGGGGTCTCTCGTACTTCCCGATTTCCATTCCGCAGCATTACCTCTAAGTGCTGAAACGTCTCACCCTGCAACCGAACAATAAGCTGAATCTTAACTTTGAATACTTTGATTGTCGCTTCTAGAACGCTTTTACGCGGCATGATGGCGAATGCGTCTGTTTGAACTCGTTTCGTAAGTTTTATGGGTTTTCGTCTGAATGGGGTATTTTGAGCCGTTTCTGTGCACTTTGATACGGGTTGAAGTATTTAAGCCCTACTGTTTAGCTCTAGTTTTTGTCTGTGAAGTGTATAAAGAAACTATAGCTTAATAAATCGGCATGACTAATAATGAAAGGCTTGTTGTGTACCAGTCGTTGGGTACCAGTCTAAGGAATTCTACTTTGTAAACTAAATAGTTAAAATAAACTTGACAAACACAATAGCAAAAATTATAGCACAAGATTCGTGAAAGTTAACATATTAAGAATAAAAGCACCGCAGTCGGTTCCCTAGTTCAGTGTTACATTTTTATGATGTGAAAAAACACAAAGAATCATAATTTACGTCCAGCGGGAAAAAATGACTTGTTCTGTCAAAGCCAAGGAACGACAAGCGATTTTAATGTTGAAGAAACTATTATTTTTAAACATTTTAGCGGCTAAGTAAGTAGTGCTAGCCCAGTAGCTAAAGTTGCAGCCTCGGTGACCGCACGCAGCAATGACTACCTTTAAAGTTATGTGCGCTTTAAAAAAAATTGTCACCTACTGTAACGGCGAAAACCTGCATGTCTGAGAGTTCTCCAAGATGTTCTCAATGGCATGTGAATTTCACCGACCCGCATTAGGCCAGCGTGGTGGTCTACTGGTTCCTATCACATTTTGACGACCTGAGTGGCGCACTGGTTAAGACGCCGGTGCGCTGCGCGGAGGGTCCTGGGTTCGATTCCCAGCAGAGCAGAGATTTGAATGATGAGTTTAAATTTCTGTTTCTGGTCTGGGTGTGTGTGTTCTTGTCTTGTGTGTGTCCATGGCACCCACGACACAGGGAATCCTAGTGTGGGGCTATGAGTGTGAAGCGTTAATTTTTTATTTATTTTTTTAATTTAAGAGGAGACTTGACCCTACAGCGGGTAATGCGTTAAAGACATATTGATGTTAAAAAATGTTCGTCTACTCTTTCATAGTTGTATAGGTCAGGTATGCACAGTTTACACTCCTATAGCTACACTAGTTCGCTTGTAATTTCCTGAAGGAAAGCTCACTTCCTAGAGCTCGTTCGGGGTCTTTGTTCCGAACAATGGCGCGGCTGATTCGCGTCAAAGCGTTTCGTTTATGTAATTTCGTTTGAAAGAGTCCGTATAACAAGTGGTTGTGGGAAACACTGAATAAATTCTAAATTTGTTTCAGTCTCCCTTTCGTGGCACTGGGAACTTTGTAAGCAGAATTTCATTAAAGATGGAAAAGAAAATGGAGCCACGTAAGTTATTACCTACTACGAAAGAGTTGCGATTTAAAGTCGGCGGACTTGCATCCAAGGGTTCGATTCCCAGTAGAGCAGAGATTTGAATGATGAATTAGAATTTCTGTTTCTGGTCTGGGTGTGTGTGTTCTTGTCTTGTGTGTATCCATGGCACCCACGACACGGGGAATCCTAGTGTGGGGCTATGAGTGTGAAGCGTCATTATCATTCATCATAACATTATTACACGATGGGGTATGGCATATCTTGGCAAAGTTTTCAGAGCGTCTAATCTTGAATCCCGGAACCCCGTTTAATATTCCTTGTCACACTTCAATTGATCCCAGGATTAGGATGTACGTCAGGACGTGGATCCGGGTATATAGAGTAGCTAAGAGTACCTACGTACGAATTGATATCGTACATCTAATGGTCTCATATGACACATTAAGGTGATGTATAGATATTATAAGGGAAAGCCAGATAAGGAAAGACAGATTTAATCTTAATGCTCTATGCCGCAAGCATTAACTGAACACTATCGTCAAAGTATTACATAGTTAACGTGAGTCATTAGTATAGGAAATAGACAGCAAGGCCATACTAATGACAAACGTTAACTACACCTCCATACGAATACTTTGACCATATTTTTCATGCTCTGATACGAATAAGTATGTAGCGCATGTTTAATAACCTCGTTATTTGGTTTTTTATGGAAAGTGAGTATTCTAGGGCTTTTGGCTAAAGGGCTCAGGGCTAAGGGCTATTGTAAGCCGCATAGACCCATGTTCATCCTCAAGTAGGATGTAAAAATGCCATTTGATGAGAATTTTGATGTCCATATAAAGTACTCATAAGTTTGACAAGATACAGTGAGTCTATCGAATGAATACTGTATTACGGCTGGGGAGCCGTGGAGAATCCAAGTTTGAGGTCAAGCATAGATACATTTCAATAATAAGTTTAAGCTTATGCTTTGTCTAAAAAACAACCAAGAAAAAAATAAACAACACACGTATGTATTGTTTTTTGACATAAGAGTCCATGGAAACCACTTTTTTGGCTGTTTTTTGTCGAAGAGAGAATGATGGATTATATTGGCACGTCGTAATGAAAATCATACAAACAAAACGCAATACAGCGCATGTAAACAGCGAACGTGCACCTTTATTTTCTTTGGCTTTATTGAACGCAATATAGGTCAATTTTATTTATGTTTGCATAAAAACGAATTTAATATTGAAGATCCAAATAAATAAATAGGAATATATTTTTATGATTACAATATTTTTAAGTGCACAGATTAAATTATTATTAAATTATTACGGTACCTACTTTAAACAATAATTATTTTTAGTATTCGACGAAATGAACCTTAGGTAATTTTAATTTCAGATTAGCTGTTCTGCCAAGTATAGAATTTTTTACGCGTTCTTTTCAGATTTTCTAACCGTATAAACCTTTCTTGGACTTTATGATCATAACAAAATTCAAATGAGACAAATCGGTCCAGTCGTTCTGGAGTTTTACCGAGGCTAACGAATAGCGACCAATTTTATTATATAGATTTTCTAGAGGCTTTCTATGACTTTCTAGTCATGGCGAACCATGGCACTTTATACTTATAAAGATGAAAAAGAAAATAAAAGCTTCCTTATTTTCGGTGCTTCCTGTAAATCCCTTCACGTCATATCAAGCTATCCTGCTGTCAGGTACAGAATGGGCCTTGTCTAAAGAATCTGTTTTGATGGACAATCAGACAAGTTGTTGAATGAGAAAATATTTCTTGGGAACGATAGGAATAAATGGACTCTTACGTTTATTGCAATATAAACTTGTTCAATTTAAAGTAACTTCACTTAATTAACTTTTACCATATCTGGCTTGAACGATGGAGCTTTTCTTTATAACTTTAGCTTTAGTCATTTTTAGCAATAATTCGTTAGACCTATATGAAAAAAATTAACTTAAGCCAAACCTACCCTTACTAACGAGTAAATAAAAATTCACCAAAAGCCCTCCGAAGTCGGCTGGTATTCCAAAAGAGACTATATACTGAAGAGCAAGAAAGTTATTTTTACAATGAAATAACATTAAAAAAGGCGTTAGAATGAGTTATAAACCGTTGAGGGTTTTATCATTTTTTTAAAAGAGCTGGCAAAAAGGCGTGCGGGCCATTTAATGCAACACTAGAGAAGTCGCTGGTGATATTTAAAACACCACATATCTTATTTCTGCAATATTAGTAAGCCGTGAAAAATCCAAATAGATAAAAACGTGCGTGAAAAACGGACTGACCGCCACTGATCCTGGTTGCCAGAATAACAGGTTTTTATAGAGATTTTCAAGGCCTATGAATAAACGGTATTAGGTACTATAAGTTTAGTTATAGTTATAAGTTATAGTTAGGTAGTGTATATGAATTATGTATAGCAAATACACAGTAACAAACTTTCAAACTACTTACCGAGACGTCAACGAGGGCCCGAGCTTTGTTCACAACAATAATTGGTTTGTGGACCTCTAAACCAAATTCAAATCTAACTGTTGACAGGGCTGTGACTGTTATTTAAAAAACATATTGAACATTTAATACAAGAACGTTTCTAAAAAAAAAAAGAGAAAATATTTTGAACTGCATAGCGGATCTCGCGATCAGCGGTTTATTAATTTTTCACCAGGGATAAAACAAAAGTATTTAGTAAGTAAGGTAAAGATTAATTTATGTGTTCCAAATTTGATTTAAATTAATCTATTCCATTCTTAAAATCATATTCAATATTGTGTACTTATTTCATCATCTTTTAGACTTTTTTAGATGAGTCCTATATTGACAGCCCTTTGCAACCATAGCGGTCTTTATTTAAACAAACTCAATTCATGTACTAATTCAAACAGTTGGTGTTAACTTCTATATTCAATTTATTTTTGGAATGTAGTATCTAATCAATAGCATAGATGTACTCGTAATTTCGGGCTTTTTCGCTTATTCTTGCGCTGAGAATAAAGTTGTTGTAACGGTGGATAGCGTTTTCCATGAGCTCTACAAAACAATAAATCAGTAAAAATTAAACAAAATTATGAGAGTAATTTGTGGTCATTGTGGTATTGCTTTCTAACTCCTTCATGTTCTTTTTTTATTAGAAGCTATAAGATGATGATTTTATCAGAGCATCTCCGTTTTCTAACTCTGATGAAACTTTGATAGTGCTTACAAAGGATTTTTTCTTTATAATTGACTTGAAAAGTTTTCAAACACAAAATCTTAGCAGATTCTCTTCGTTCCCGGAGACAAGGTATGATTAATGGTAGCACACTTGATTAAACTTACGACACCGTGTGTTGTAGTCCTTATTAGTGAAGGAATAGGGTTGAAATTTGATTAATTATTGGTCCTCGTGAGATGCAACATCTGTATCAATGGAAATCGCTAGTGGACCACGCCCGCGCCGCTGTCAACGTGATGTATTGCTTCCGAGTTGCTCGCCATTGAAAGTTTTCTTGTAACGTCTGTTGCATAATTTTATCTCACGATGCAACTTGTGTTTTTCTTGTGATAACGAAATTTTACAAATTGTTATCTACATTTCATAAAGTTTGACTGAGTTACCCCGGACACAATTAAAGGACGCAGATTTTTTTTAATATTTTACATGCAAGCCTTTTTCTTCTGCTTTTTGTTTCTGAAGATGAGCTTCCTCTAATCGACGACACCACTCCGCTCAGTCATGGGCCATTTGAATTCAATGGTTTTTCGCTATCTTCTTCAAGATCGGAGAGCGTAGCATAACAAGATTAGTTTTTGGAAATGTTTACGATATGGGAAAAACAGGAGGGCATTTTTTATTAAAACGCGTGTTTAAGTGGTTAGCAAGAAGAAATGCTTTATTTAAATAAAAGGCCAATCTTATGTTTTAATTATAATGTGGCGTTAAAGAGTTTGAGATTAAATAAATAGGTATGTAAAAGAAAAATTAACAATGTACGTCTGCTATGGTTGACATTTGTAGCATTGTAAATATATATTGTACTAACATTCTTTTCATTTCATTTATTATATCATCATAACATCTATATCATTGCTTATTCTTCTTTTATTTACTTTGCGCTTTTTTTATATTCTTTCTTATATACTTGGTGTTGTTTACTTTCCATTTTATTCCACAAATTTATTGTATGGGTTGAATCTTCACTGAAATTAAATATTGTTATTTCGATGTTAGGATGGCTACTTAAAAGTTTATTATTTGGGTCTAGCTATGAGTATTACCTTTTCTTTATTCTAAATTACCTTTTTCTATTGAAAACATGTTATTATTTACTTAGTAAATCTGTGTTGTAAATTTATTCTTTGACATAATCAATGTTTTGACTTGAATAATGACATTATTAGTTTTCTTTTAAATTTCCATAGAGTACTCAAACATTGTCTTTTTTAATTTAGTTTTAAATATTGTAATTCTGTGTAAATTAATACTGGTTCAGGATAATTCCTTCTAAAGTCCGAAAAATAATTTAATATTTTAAATTTGAAATATGTAGTTTGACATTCTGCGAGATGGAAGTCGAGAGTGCTGTGGAAAGGAATTCGGTTCGGGGTCTTCTAACTATCAACATCTCTCTTAAGAAAATTCTGTTCGGGGTCTTGGAACGATCAACATCTCTCTTAAGAAGATTCTGTTCGAGGTCTTGAAGCTACTAACATCTCTCTGTGAAAATTCTACTCTGGGTTCTCAAACAAACATCTATAGAAGAATTCCAGTCCTGGTCGTGAGACAAGCTGCATCTCCGAAGATCATTCTGCTCCTGGTGTGGTGTCAAGTGGTGTGGTTCCGTGCCGTGACTTCTGATCCGGGCAACTTCTCCGGTGTCTCCGCGGCGGGTCTGTTGGAGGGACTACCGCCACGCTACGAGCGACCTGACTTGGACGAACAGACCTCTAAAAAAACTCTCGACTACATCTCACATCTCAACTGGACTCGACAGGCAACCTCTCTCACTTTACTTAGCTTCTTTTTTACTTTACATGTATCTTTTTTTTAAAATCAATTTGTACACCAAGAGTATTAAATTCTAGACCTCTAACTAACTCTTTTATTTCACTACACATTTCATGTATTTCTTACAAATTCAATATTTTACTAGTGTCTTCGCAAAATAATTCTCTTCTTCTAACAAACAAATTGTGGATAGACTCCTTTTCAACGAATTTAAATTGAAAATTTCGTAAGGTAAAGTTGACGGAGGAACAAAACTCGGCGCTCACTCGTCGCATACAAATTTCAATAAAAGTTCGACACGTGTTTCGCCTTCGACCGAGTTTCGACCTCCTTAAACTCTTTTTATTTCTAAACTGGTCGGCGTAGACTATATTGATTTCCTTATATAGCGAATAAAATTAATAATAAAATAGACAATTTGTTAAAGTATGCGCGTATGATGCTCTTTAATTATACGTCAAAGTAAATCTTAACTTACAAGAATAGGTATTGGAGATTTTTATAGAAAATCAATTAAAAATTAAAACCATCTTAGAGACAAACCTCTACCTTATTTAGAAGGAAGAGTACATCCCTAAAATTGTGTGGTTGTTTTAAATATTACTTGTATTTCTTATATAATAATAATAATAATAACTCTTTATTGCACACACACAGAAAGAAACATACAACATAAAAAAAAAGAAACATAAAAGATAGAATCAAACATATAACATAAAATCAGTAAAGACAAAAATGGAACAATGCACAAATGGCGGCCTTATCGCTAAGAGCGATCTCTTCCAGGCAACCAAGTGGTAAGGAGTTGAAGAGTAGAGAGAAAAGTGAGAAAAAGGTAGGGTGTGCAGAATATAATATAGCGCATCGGTACATAAATATAATACAAAAACATTAATATACATAAACAAATAAATAAATAAATAAATAAATACATACATACATACATACATACATACATACATACATACATACATACACATACATATATACCTACATACAAACAGACATAGAGATAGGAAGCTATTTGATGACAATATCACACAGGAATAAAAGGAGGGTAAAGGCAAGGAAGGAATAATTTAGGTTTTCATGTAATGGGTTTTAACCTGATACTTGAAGGATTGTAAGGATTTAGCGAGACGGATAGATTTAGGCAAGGAGTTCCAGAGACGGACAGCAACAGCAGTAAAGGAGTTTCTATAGAAGGAGGTAGAACGACAAGGAGCACTAAGGAGAAGGTTATCAGAAGAGCGTAAGGATAGTTTGTGAGTGTCAGACAGGAATTGGAAACGCTGTTTAAGGTAAGTAGGAGTGGATGGATTGAATAAAATGCAGTAGAGAGTGGAAAGAATGTGAGCATTCCGGCGAAGAAATATATTAAGTATTATATATATTAAGTATTGCACTGATAGCTTCTAATTAATTCTCCTGCTTTCTAAACAAATTGTTAAATATAATTCGAACTGAAAATTGTGTAAGGTAAAGTTGATGTAAGAACCAAACTCGGCGCTTATTCTTCACATACAGATTTCAATAAAAGTTCGACACGTGTTTCGCCTCCCGACTGAGTTTCGAAACAGTGTTTTTATTTCGGAAAAATTTTAAATTGAGGTTTGTTGTTTTAGAATATTTGTTTCTCGGTTGTCTTGCTGAATTTCGATAGAAAATATTTGAATATAAGGTGTGGTTTACATTTTCAGCCAATGTACAGGAGCCGAGGAACACGCACTGAACTAACAGACGACGTAAGCTGACTGACGAACCAATCAGATGTAATAACAGCGCAGTCGACGTCAAGCCGACCAATAAAAAAATAGTGCTCACGACTCATGATTAGAGTGAGAGAAACACTGATTCGTAAAGATGCAGTTACGTAATCCAATTTGCTGCTATAGGACCACAAGCTTCTCGCTTCCTACAAGCGGTTTGGTGCCTTTGTCCCGTTTCCTACAAATTTGAAGCGGAAATTTCTTGACAACGTAAAATTTCACTTCGACGATCACGTAAAATTTCACTTCAACAACGTAATTACGGACCGTCTCTGGCCCGGATAGATGTTGTATTAAATTCTTCACCGGGCTTATAATTTCAGCATTTTTGTGTTCACAGAGTAAGTATTCACGGAATAAGACTAGTAGAATGTTTCGCTGGAAAGTATTTTATGTATTTTATCTTAAGACCAACTGCGTTATAAAATTTTTGTTAAGTTAGTTACTTACCTGCATTCTGAATGTTTTGAAAAGATTTAGATACCTACTATAGCGTGCATTTCTATCGACACGACACTTGACAGTAGCATAAATATACTTTCTATCTTTACATATATAAGGAAGGTGTATTCATTATTAAAATATTGACCTGCTTAGGCTAGAAACTGGCTACGAGTATGCGAAAAGACTAAGCAATTCATAATATTCCAAAATAAATACAACCAGTGCCCCAAATATGAATATTATCGTCAAAGTAATTGTATTGTTGTTAACCTGGACAAATGACAAACTATTGACTGACATTTACCGTACGATATACGATTCATAACTGTGACCCACCAGATACTACAGCATCAAATCTATAAAAACCACCGGTAATTCGCTCTAAACGGACCTATCGTGAATTTATTAAATTTTTGATAGACGTTATAATATTATCTAAGGCTAAAAGTTTTACACATATGCACTAACACACATAGATACTACATGTTGACCTATTTGCTACGGAAGGCCAACCTTACGTCTATCTAAATAGAGAATAAGCGAAATGCCTTCCTGAAATGCACCGTCATGAATGCTAGCTCTGACGTCGAGTGGGTTAAAAATGCAGAAGCTCTTTAGTTGAGCAAACAGTTCTTTGTGTGGTCTGGGACGGGAGGTGAGCAAGCCATGGGTGTGTTTTGGTTTATTTATCATGATAAACTATGAAGCGTATAGCTCTACAAATTGAGTGGATCGTAAGGGATCGAATGTGTTGGTGTGTCACTATACTAATCATGCTCGAACGTCATCGGCTGAAATCGTGCGCTTGAAACGCTCATAGCCCCATATGTATCATGGTGGTATATGTATCCCTAGAATCGCGGGTACCATGGCAAGAGACAAGAGCACACGCACCAAGACCAAAAACAAATTTTTTATTTCATAATTCAAATCTCTGCTCTGCTCTGATCGGAATCGAACACAGGACCCTCCACGCTGCGTACCGGTGAGTTAACCACTACGTCAATCCGGTGAGTTAATCACGTCAAAAAAAAGCACATGCCATCGTAAGATGTCAACAGAAGTAGTGTATTCACACCTTCACATAGGTATGTTAAATTCAATCATTCACTGACGCCTGAGTATCATTTTTACGATGGCAGATTTGGTGTAATCGAGCCGTATTTTCCATATTTTCTGACAATGTGACAGGAATTTCAGAATATTCTGTAGGCAACATAACTAATTATAAAGTTTCAGATCCCACTCGTGAACGATCATATTATTAAATGGAAGCTTTTACGGACTGCGACCTATTTTGTACGAGTACTCTTCTCATTTTATATTCAAAGCTTAGCTCCGAAGATTATGTTAATTGAAACGTATAGCTCTCCGATTTCAATTGGTAAGAGTAATAAATACTGTAATAAGCCATTTTATCTGAGGTTATATTAAATTTGTATCTTTAATTTTAGAACAAAGTGTAGGATAATCAATTTATTCCAAGGCAAGAAGGAGATGCTGTTTTTTCAAATAAAAGAGAGACTTTTGAGCTTTCTAGGACCGTCCATATCGAATGAACGTTCGTATCTTTAAGGAAACAAATTGCGATGAAACGCTTCGAAGAATAAAATTAATGTATGTAGGTATGTGGCCGTCCGTTACGCAAAAGAACGCGGCAATATTTTGAAAAAAAATCTTGTACTACCTAAACAAGATGATCATATCTCTATATAAATACATATTGTATGGCTTAAAAGTTAAATAAAAATTCTAATCAAAAATTAAACCAAAATTAAAATTTACAACAACACATGCTCATGTTCAGTCCCTTCAAAACTTCGCTGACCAACGGGCATAATTACTGTTCGGAAGCTACCACAATCAAACCCATCTGGGAACCGATCCCGAAACAACGGAAAGTGAGGAACGCGACTGCAATTTGTCATCCGCCGTAACGACAGCTGGTGTCCTTTGTCTGAGCGGATTGAGCCGGGATTACACAGATTTGTGAGAGATTGAAAAATATTACTAGAGCTTTGTAAAACCGCGCTCCTTTTACGCAAACGCCAAAAGTAAATAGCTTACTTAAAATTTAGAATTCACTACCAATGATGGACTCTCACGTCCAATGTATCTCACGTACCATATCCATTTGCCTGTTTATCTGCCTTTCTTTGTACAAAAAGAAAATAAATTTACGTTTATTAAAAAACTATAATTCCGAAACAAACAAGGAAACAACGACAAAGCGACAAAGTCAGTACGAATTATGATTTCATCCACAACAAAGTGACGAGTTTATTTGCTAACTGCGCATCCAGACAGCTGCGGGTTTGTTTGCGGATGATATTGTGTAATAAGGCAGCTTCTGAGGGCTAATTTGCCGTATTACGGGCGTGTTACGTGTTCATTCTGCAATGTTTAGCTGGAGAACGTTGGGTTACTGTAGGCCTAGTAGCCGTTGTGAATGAAAAAGTGTAACAGCTTGCGTGAATGTTCTTGACAAGTGTTGGTATTTAGGCGTTTTTCCTTTAAAATTCTCAATATAGGCGTCGTGAATTATGCAATATTTTGGGGTGTTTTTGTAATATCACACGATAAATAAGTATAAAACACACTGGTTTCCTTGGTGTTGCTCTTATCTATAGGCGACAATGAACAATTGCTATCAGGTGCCGCGAATGCCCCTGCGATTAACACACTACCCCGCGTCACGGAGCGTAGTGCGGGGGTGCCCATCCATTTGTATAGAAAATGCATCCACTCGCGTACATGCAGATGCGTTTTCTGTGTGTTGGACTGGGCGTGTTTTCTATACACATGGAAATACTTACATGCAACACTAGACCTCGCATTCCCGCGCTACGCTGCGTGATGCGCGGCAGTGTGTTAATCGCCTTAGCTATGTTTAGTCGTACGTCAACTTAGTCGCATGCAGTGTGAGCTCTCCCATAGTATTTCAAAGGTTGGAAATATGCATAGGTATGCATCAGTTGAATTCGTGCGAAATCACGTGCAAACTGAGCGCATCCTTATCCGGGTTCGAATCCCAGTGGCTTTACCAGAGACTTTGTAATAAAAGTTATGTGCGATTTATGAAATTAAATAACCTGCTGTTACGGTGAAGGAAAACATCGTGAGGAAACCTGCATGCCTGAGAGTTCACAAAAAAAAATGTTCTCAAAGGCATGTGAAGTCCACCAACCCCCAGTAGGCCAGCGTGGTGGACTAAGACCCGACCCTGTAGTGGGTCATTAATGGGTACTGACATGACATGACATACGCGCGGGATGCGATGGGATACGACGATACGATTCAATTTTGTGCTCATTCAGAATTTTACGGGGATCAAGAACTTTTAACATGACGTAACATGTAGGTAAAGAAGGCGAAAAAATTGTCTGTGTTTTTTAGCATTATGAGAATTATGACATTACATTCATTGCGCTCGCTAAAGTTATAGGTACTTTAAAGCAGTTAAAGTAAGCAACTAAATAAACCTTATTCTAAACGGTAATCCGTTGAGCTCGCAGATAAACTTATTTTAACTTGGAGCTGCGAAGAAATGGAAGTCAGTTTCATTCAACGAACCGGACCTTTCTTAAATATGATGTGCAAGTAATAACTTTGAGTCAAAGCGACCGTTCCAATGGTCTCATAAACATTGCTCTCGGAAGCCAAGAAAAAGGCAATCTTGGCAGAAAATTAAAGTCCATTCCCGGTGCATTTTGCTGGGATTTCTCCCCCAACTTTTAGCTTCAATTAAGAGTGCTAATGGAAACTTAGAACTCCACAATGTAGATCGTTAGCCGACGAATTTTGTTTGAAGCTGCTAGCAGCAGGACGTGAGTTATTACTCTGTTTTGTTCATTCTCATACTTCGAAGATAGTTTTTCTGTACCTAATGCATAATATACACGTAAAATAAAAATCATGAACAAATTAGAATTCATTTGCGTTGATAGATTTGTAGCTAAGTAAAACTTTCTTGAATACAAATGCAAGGATACATTATATATATACGTCGAGTAAATGATAATTTTAGGTAGGTAGGTACTTGGGACGTACTAAATTTAAGAAGGCTCTTTGTATAATATAACAATTATTAATTTAATTAATTTGATTAACTCTGTCAATCCCTAGTATTTTTTTCTGCCTTAATCCCAAAATATAAAAACGTAACAGGTTTCCATTTATTGATCTTAATTAATTTTGGAATGATAAATACAAGGATTGTCATCAAATAGCCAATAGAAATTATTTTTTTATTATAGTCAAGTAAATTTTAAACTTTAATTTATCTTAAATCTGACTGCCGATTCACCGCAATGGTTACTTAACACAACACCCAACCGCGTTCGCCATTAGCACAAAAAACATCACGAATGCACTCCACTTAATTTTGTCCCAATTAAGAGGTACTAATGACAACTACGAACCCACAATGGCGATCGTTAGTCGGCGGAAGTTTTTTGAAACGCGACCAAATTTACATTTGATTCTATTAAGTGGGACTTGGCTCCCGTCTTTATTGTCAAGCGTACCTTCAGGTGATAATTTAGCTAATTGGTACCTATGTGTCAAGGTTGGAAGTAAAGGCTATTAAAAGAACTTTTACAGTCAAGTATGCCTTTTTTCCTTCCGAAAACTGATGGGGAAGAAAGGTTCTAGAATGGCGACTAGGCAAACGTCTAGGCCTAACTAACTAACTAACGTCTAACTTTGGCTAAACGTGGAGGCGTTTAGGCAAAAGGAGCATAGTTTATTAGCCTGCCCTTACACCAGGTGTACTGTCGACCTGCAAAAGGCAGCAGGAACAATTGTATTCAAAGGAACGGGCGGTGTGGCGTCGATTAGAAGAGGCCCAAGTCCAGCAGTGGACTACGAAGGGCTGAAAGGCAGGAAGGAATATTTTTTTAACAATAGCGCAAAGTGCACTTAGGTTTCGGTTTTTATGATTATGTAGCTACAAAAGTGCATCCATTCCTTTAGAAAGCATTACTTGTTATGAACAAGGTAGGTATGAATGAGGTTTTTCATAAGTTCTCTTATTTTGAGATCAAAATGAAGTATTTTTTGTAAAAAACTTTTTATCCATCGTGTCTCCAGCGTCGGTTTATTGCAGATTCGTAAAGAAAGTGTAGACTATGATGTATTTGGTGTTCTGACCCCATTAGTGACCCACTGCAGGGTCGAGTCTTCTCGCACAATGAGAAGAATATAGCCTTTGTCCACCACTTGGCTTACGTATTCACGTATTTCACTTCACATTTCATGAGAAATATAATAGAGAACTTTTAGATATGCAGGTTTCACCACTATGCTTCTCTTTAAGTTTGTACCAGATTGTATATTTTTTTTTGTAAAACACTCATAACTTAGAGAAGCCATTGGTCTATTCCACTGAAATTTAGACAATTGAGTTAAAGAACGATTTTTTCGAAGGAATGAATTTTGAATGGGTTGTCGGTATTTCTTTAATTTTTCATATCCAAATTCTGTTTTTCATGTTCGACAATGGTTTACGACAACTAAGGTCATGTATGTACAATATGCGTAGGTATAGACAGCCGACAATTTAATGAAGTTTGCCTCAAAGTAGGTCCCCAGCAATTTAATCAATTTCCTTCGGTCAAATTACACCAAGACGACTCATGTATTATATACCCCTTATAAGCCTTGTAAGTCCTTGCATTATAAATCTAAGGGGATACCGGGTCTCGACTTAATTAAATGCTGTTACGCAAACCTTGCCCTTTGGAAAAACCTTTCTTGAGAGTCATTAGTGACGAATACAACGGAACAGATGAGGCTCGCATATTTCAAACGAATTTGGCCTTTTGTATATTGTAATAAGATACAGGAGTTTAACTTGAACTTTTGTTGAAGGGGTACTGTTAGAGGACAACAAAAAATTGACGGATACGAGTCGGATTCTCGCAGGAAGGATTCCGTACGTCCAGAGCCCGAGGCCGAGGCTATCGTCACTACTATCGAACACTATCGTCAAAGTATTCGTAAAGTTAACGTGTGCTAACTTTAAGCAACTTTAAGTAAGTGTGTAACTTTAAGTAAACGTTAAAGTTAACGTATGTGAAGATTCAAGACGGACTGACGTATGATGATTGACGTTTACCATACTTACGTTTACGTAGATAATGTTCTCGCGGCACGGGACACTATAGTCCTAGATTCCAGAGCGATCTGACAAAACTTATTTTCACATAGATGAAACCTTAGGTTCTCAATAGCGTCTCATGTTCTCTGAATACCTGCGCACTGTGACATCTTCACCGTAACAGCAGGTGATATTTAATTTTATAAAGCGCACATAACTTTTTACAAAGTCATCGGTGCGTGCCACTGGGATTCGAACCCGGACCCCCGATTCGAGGTCGCATTCTGAGCCACTGGGCTAGTCACCGCTTAGGTTTGTTTACGGAACCACAAAAAAGATCTCTCAGATTTACTTTACTTTTACAATGATACCGTTAGAGTAAATTGCGGTGGAGGTAAGGCAACAGAACGAGTGGACTGAATACAAATTTAGGGAGTCTCTTGACTTAAATTTACAGGGAAAAGACACTCACAGCGTAAAATGGAAGGACTTTTCTGGCTCAGGGCTATAACTTACAATGAAAAAGGAAAATTAAAGGAAAGATAGCAATTAAAATGAGTATGAGTAGGATTGTTAAATAAAATTTGTTATAAAATAGATATTGAAATAGGTTAAGTAGATAACCTTCAATGCTACCTGCATGCATACCTCCTAAGTAGGTACTTATTCCAAATTTCAATACATAATACATACATAATACACTCATCAAGCGGTGATAGCCCAGTGGCTTAGAATTTGACCGCGAATCGAGGGGTCCGGGTTCGAATCCCAGTGGCACGCACCAATGACTGTAAAAAAAGTTATGTGCGCTTTATAAAATTAAATATCACCTGCTGTTACGGTGAAGGAAAACATCGTGAGGAAACCTGCATGCCTGAGAGTTCAAAAAAAAAATGTTCTCAAAGGCATGTGAAGTCCACCAACCCGCATTAGGCCAGCGTGATGGACTAAGGCCTACATCCCTCTCATTGTGAGAGGAGACCCGACCCTGTAGTGGGTCATTAATCGGTTACTGACAATACACTCATAGTGCCACACTCAGATTCCGTATCGTGGGTACCATGGCAAAATACACACACTGAGACTAGAAACAAAAATTTAAAGTTTTGCATCGCTGGAAATCAAAACCAGGACCTCCAGCGCATCAGGTCTACCACTACGCCATTCGGTTTCGTAAGAATACAATTTTAATATGAATCAATAATGTTGAATTATTATATAGTATGGACGAGTTAAGAAATTTTGTTTATTAAAACGTAAACTAACAAACAGTTCTTACCTTACACATATAAAAAGTTAAGTCTGGTTTTCTAAATAACTTATGCATCATTTTACAAAACAATTTAGTAAGTTGGGTTCACTCACAACTTCATTAATTTACATGTTCATTAATTTGAAACAACTCTAAATAAAAAACAACTTAAAACAGGGTTAAAAAAAACGGACTCTGAAATGAATTCGGAAAAATCAATTATTAGCTTGAGATGTTGAAATGGCACACAATACATACAACATACGAGTAGTACCAACCAAAAATGCTTTTGAGTTCTGTAAAAACTTGTTTCACTTCTTTTTATTTATTTAAACACACATATTTTTCACAAAACAAAACTGCTATAGTACTTGTCGTATAGTATCGTTATTTGTAAATGACGTAATTAGTACATTAGTATCTCTCCTTATTCACTTTACTGTTTCAGAGAATATAATATATTTTAATGTGCATTAAGACTAAAATTAACTAATTTACTCGTATTCATTTGTATTTCCTTTCATAATTATACTAAAATGGAATGCTCATGCATTAAATTCATGCAATTTAATTCCACACAATCATGATAGTTAAAAGGGGTGCTCTTATTAAGAAAACCTTACTATCATGGCTCTTGGTTTTGTTTTAATTATTGCTAAGTACAAACATAATATGCTGTGATAACCTAGTGGCTAAGAATTTGGCCCCTTTCTCGAGGGGTCCGGGTTCGAATCCCAGTGGCACGCACCAATGACTATATTGAAAAGGATACGCGTGGTTTATAACAATTAAATATCACCTGCTGTAACGGCGAAGGAAAAGCCGCATGCCTGAGTGTGTGTTATAGTCACAAACACGTTATTAAGTAGGGGTCTATTTACGATAATATTTTTACTGGCACACATTGAATAGTGTTCTATTTCTTGAGATCCATGAAGGTTATACATATTTTGAACAATTTGGCCTAAACTTCTTGTCGTCAAGGAGTATCTTTCAGTCTCTGTTATGAGGAGACCGGCGCTCAATGAAACAAGAATAGTTGCAGCCAATAATTTCACATATGTACTCGTACATACAAACATACTCGTACATCATTCTGACTATATCGCAGAAACAAATGAGCTGAAACCTGAATAGGGACGCAGCGAATCCATTCACTATTTCACTGACTGCTTCGAACAAAGAATGCACTTCGTTCAGTCGGTGCAAGAAACTTGCATACAATTTAACTCAAAATATCTATTATGCTGCTTCCATTCGGAATAAGATATAAAAGGTTTTTTTTTAATTTTTTTTCTTTTTGTTCATGTTTTCGGTGGCGACTACTATATTGAGGGATTACAAAACTCGATAACGTTGAATGAAACTCAAATTTAAGAGACAGCTTCGAGGAGTTTAGAAATGAAGAATGCTATTAGTAATAGGAATACTACTAGTATTTTTGAAGGCATGTGCTTAACTACCTACTCATTATTTGTACGTTTAGCTTTAATTTTAAATATAAAATTGTTGGTTTTTTTAAAATAATTGGGTTTAAAATAGCGTAGCCCCGCTGCTTGAGTAGATCGCAAGCGATTGAAAAAAATTAAGCAACGTAGGTACCTACAGGACGCGGTCAGTGCTTGAATGGGTGATCGCTAGTGGGCCTAGTGGCGAATGAAATGCACACTTTCTTCCTTCGGAGGGCACGTTAAGCTGTTTGTAATTGGATCGTAAACCATTATTAAGTGCCCATTGCAATCTATGCCACCCACACCCAACCTCAAATAGTAAACAAATCAATAAAATTAAGTAAGATATAAAAAGACAGAAGAAAAAGACAATACTTAATGAACTTTTTAATTTCCGTATTTCAGCTTTCCTTTGCTTGTATTGTAGCAAGTTATGTGGTTTTAAATCAGCCGTAGACGAAAACTGTAAAACTAAAATGCATGTAACAGTACCTATGTACATTAGAGTCCACATTCATACTATTACTACAGTCATAGTCAAGCATAACCGTCAGTCTAAAACGACGTCGTTAACACATTTACACTATCTGCGACACTTCTACATTCATAAGTTCTAGCAAATGTCCTGAGTCGAGACTCGAATGTCTAGCAACTCAGTAGTGAGTGTAGGAAATGAATATTGCCAGTGAAGTGTTAGAATGTGGAAGGCGTTTATATTGGCTATTTTTATTTCATTTGAATGCCATTTTAAAGACTTTCTTGTAACGAGACGGAGTGATACCATAGGGAATAAGTAACAGCGGCGAAAACTTTTTCAATTTCTTAAATATTAGAAGAGGATAAAGCATTTTAGAAACACCATAGTACGAAAAGTACCCTCACTAGTAGGAAAAAATAGTTGGCAGTATCACGCAGTTACTACCAAAATGAAACCAAAAATTGAAGTCTCGTAATCTGAGGTGTGCATAATTATGAGTCTATGGTGTGTATACAAAAAAAATTATAATTTTAATGACAGAAAATTAATATTAAACGATCTAGATATAAAATAAACCAATAGCCGGATTGGTGTATACGATGCCTGCGGTCAGCCATCCTATTGTAAACTTATAAATTAAAACCTTGTTTGCTGTTTATAACTTTACAAAACGTCTAAAGCTTCAAAAAACCTGTGTTCATGATTCAAAAAACCCTTTGATTTCCTGAATCATCCTTAGACTATCATTTGTCGAAACCTTAATCCTCTCAATATTTTTCCTCCCCAATAAAGGTTAAATAATTCCCTCTTTTAGCAAAACGGTTCAAATTGCGTGGGTTTTCTTATACTTATGATGATTTGTCACAATACGTCCATCGTATTGTGACGTACACCCACGTTTCAGCTCACATTTCACCCACAAACTGCCTGTTATTTTTTATGAAGAAATATCCGTCGATAAAAGCACCAATTTGAGTCGATTCGTACGTAATGATCTTTATTGCTGCTCATAAAGCTATTTTATTGTCAAAGGAACATGATTTAACAATGAAAGTAATGTGTGATCGATCATAATTATGATTTGTTTTCTGCTGAAGACAGAACTTATGCTAGGTAATTGTCGAATAACCTACCTTATTCGAAATTTTGCGGATTTCTCGTGATAGTAATGTCTTGTTAGGTTAAACCAAATAAACATAACATCCAAAATATGTGTGGTGCAACTTCAATAATGAAAAATGGATTACCGAATTACCTTTTCTGATATGGAAAAACTCGCATAACTTTAAAGTCATTTTTACGTGCAAAAGTTTCAAACTGCTTTACAGTTTATTTATATTATTTATACGACCATAATATAATAGTTACATTAAACGGTTTACTGGTTACGTTAATTAACATCATATAGGTGATATAGGTAATTGAAATAACATTTATATTATTTATACGACCATAATATAATAGTTACATTAAACGGTTTACTGGTTACGTTAATTAACATCATATAGGTGATATAGGTAATTGAAATAACATGGCTAACCAGCGGTACAAAATAAAAATATTCACAACTAAATAAATAATAAAACAACAACGTAGCAGCGTCACTAAAGTCATCTTGTGTTTCCCACAAATCCTTTATGTTTTGGATCTCGGAGTATATTTCCTTTACGGTCTTGCGGTCTCCGAAATGGCGGTGGCCTTAATCAAATTTCCTTTAGCTACCCTTTATTCGGAGCTAGACTTTGTCCCTTATTATGTAGCTTCCGTTTTTGGTAGAATAAAGACAGAAGGCTCAGTAGTAACAGTTGGTGAAATGACATTTGTATCAGGTAGGTATGACTAAATATATTAATTTATTTAAATCTTTACGAGGGTCAACTCAAAACCTTTAACATCATGTTATTATCATAAAGTTAAACCTTTGTTGGTAAAATCATAAAGTTAAAGAGTGTCGGTCATACCAACAGTCATAAATAGAACCAATATCAGAAAAGTTTCAACATAATAAAAACTTTAAAAGTGGTTCAAAGTTACCCAAAATTGATCCAAGTTACTCAAGTTGTTTCTATATGAAATAACAATGTTACAAAAGGTGGACTTACGGTGGTTAAGGTGGAAAATTTTGAATTTCTGTTTCTGGTCTGGGTGTGTTTGTGTTCTAAGTCTTGTCTTGTGTGTGTGCATGGCACCCACGACACAGGGAATCCTAGTGTGGGGCTATGAGTGTGAAGCGTTATTTATTTATTTATTTAATGTGAACTTACGTGCAACAAATGTTTGCAATGACATTGTCGTGCGACAAATATGACGTAAGTGACCGATTTTGTCATCGAAGAGGCCTAATGGATAATGATGTCATTGGATCTCGTCTGAAGCTAGACTACATAGACTATTTACAACGTCAGTACATTGTTGTGTGTACTGACGTTGTAAATGCTCATGTTATGTTTAAAATTCTTGTTCTGACAGTGTTCTTTGTGAACTCTTAAATCAACCATTCGGTTTCTTAGCTTTCGGTTTTTGTTACAAACAAATTCAAAGATTCTTCTGCGGACTTGAAACGAGATGGCATCGTAATCAAATTTCCTGCCGTCTCCGAACTTGTCTGAAGCTAGACTCCGTACGTTATTTACGATCTTGCTAGCATTTTGTCTTGAGAAAATTCGTAGAAGTGAAACTAGAAAATATAACTTGGACCACCAATCAGAGCACCACTACCGTGCGTGCAGCGCTAAATATTGCAAACTGCTGAAAAAATTACAGCAAAAGAAATCTTAAAATGTATGAATGCATCAAATGTATGATGAAATCTATGAATGACACCGATGGTTCAGTTACTAAAAGGTTAGATTATCGTACTGTGTTAACTACTTCACTTAAAAAATACAATCAATTATAAATTAATATCATATATCGTAAGCGTATAACACACTCTATTACTGAAATATTACTCATACATTTCCGGTGTTGGTGCGGTTAGTACGCAAGTTTAATCAAATTTCCTGCAACCAGGATTGTCTGGGACTAGACTGCGCTGTTATTTACGATCTCGGTCCCCTGCTATCGTGTATGGCTTATGTTATATTCAAATTCTTGTGTGCATGGAACTAACTCGAATCGACTCGACAAGACCAAACTAAAACCGAAGTGTAAAGCATATCGGCAGTCATAGTTACTCGTATGTACAAATTTACATGATCATGTAATTTTAATGTTAAATAGAGATACTTTATTTGAGCAACAATTTAAATCCTCATGAGTAGTAATGCACGCACATAAATGAATCAAATAGGGATTCTATTCTCTTTTAGATTGACTTGGGTGTCTATAGGTTGAAGGACTATAACTATTATGAGTAACATCACGTGGCCCGAATGTCCGATTGTTTGAATAATTGATTTGATGGGTGGATTGAATGAATGGATGTTTGTTAGTCTTTTACGCAAAAACGGATAAACAAAATTGGACTAAATTTGACACACAGGTAGAATATAACTTGGATTAAGATTAAGGATAATTTTTATCTCTGTCCGGTTCAGATTCTAATACCCACGTGAACGAAGTCGCGGGCGGAAGCTAGTCATCATTATTTTTCAACAAGACAACTATTAACATACAACTGTAGTAATTTAAATCAAAGCTTTAATCCAACTGGATTTACTAAACAACTATTTGGAGTATTTCTTTGAAGTAAGCAGGGATATGTATTTAATTTTACGTCCCTTGTGTGGTCCCCAACCGCAGCGAGGTCCTGTGGGTCCATCAACATTATTGTGGTTTGGAGTCAAAAGCATATTTAACTTCCTATCTCCAAAAAAGGCTTGAAGGATTATTCTTTAGTGAAAATAGTATGTTTGACTTAGTCGAAATTCGTTTGAATATAAATATTTCTGTAGCTACTTATGCGCTAACCTTTTATGACCCACTGCGGGACACGGGCCTCTTACGACATCAGGTGAGGCCTGGAGCATATTCCACGCTCCGACAAGATTTATGCTATCTTATCGATAACATTCGAGACATACTTACCGACTTTGCTGCTTAAATTAGACATTGTAAAATGTTGTGAAATCTATACTTTTTTATTAATATTATAAACCTGAAGAGTTTGTTTGTTTGTTTGAACGCGCTAATCTCAGGAGCTACTGGATCGATTTCAAAAATTATTTCAGTGTTGGATAGTCCATTTATAGAGGAAGGTTATAGACTATATTTAATTTTCAAAAAAATTAGGGATCCGTAAGAAAATTGAATCGAAAACATATTTATGCGGGCGCTGCAAAAACTATTGACAATAGAACAAAATGATGTACTACGTGTTTGTAGGTCTTATTAATATCTACAAAAAAGTCCGCGATATGTGCTATATCTAACTATCATAGTTTAGTCACAATAACCGCAAGTTCTAAAATCCACACGGGCGAAGCCGCGCGCACTGTCTAGTTTTTAATAAAAGTTAAAATTAGCTTGTGATAGATATTTAATGTCTACAACCCATTAGTTCGGGACTCCTCTTATAATGAGAGTGACTGCAACACTGAACGTCTCATCAATGAACCGATATAATATGACCCTGGCTTCAACCTTTTTATTTCCTACTGGTGGGCAAGGGTCTCTCCCCACTACAGAGCGAGGACTCGAGCATACTTCCACCGCGATTCACCTTAGATATCGTAGGTCATATTAGATATCATGGGTGTTCAGGTTCAGAGGGCAATGGAGAGAGCTATGCTTGGTATTTCTCTACGAGACAGAATCAGAAATGATGAAATCCGTAGAAGAACGAAGGTGACCGACATAGCTCTCAAAGTTTGCAAATTAAAGTGGCAATGGGCTGACCACATCGTTCGCAGGACTGACAACCGATGGGGAAAAAAGGTCCTCGAATGGCGACCACGTTTAGGCAAAAGGAGCACAGGCCGCCCTCCGACCAGGTGGACTGATGACCTGAAGAAGACGGCGGGAAACCGTTGGATTCAGAGGGCCCAGGACCGGGCGGAGTGGCGTCGATTAGGGGAGGCCCATGTCCAGCAGTGGATTACTAAGGGCTGAAAGGAAGGAAGGGTGTTCATGTGTTATAATTACCAATTAACAACTTGTTAGGTATGGAACTTTGTTTCCTGTTTAAGGGGGAATGTGGATTGTCATTAACTGTACTAAGACTATACCAGTGCGTATAAAAATGAGGGAAAACTTAGAAAAATATTCTTTTCAGCAAAGAAAATACTGGGCTGTATTTCATAACGTGATTTATAACAACTTAAGCCATTAAAACCTTCATTTCTGCAAGCTAAGTAAAAGAGCGCGTTAACGACGATTAATATAAGCTGAGGTTTCTTATAACGAGAAATGAAGACATTGAATAACGAAAATCAAGGCACGTAAATCGAGAAAACAAGCTACTAATTTTGGAGTTTGAAGATATTTTTAGTAGAATTACATACAAGTATACAACACGCACGCATTGAGAAAACAAGCTACTAATTTTGGAGTTTGAAGATATTTTTAGTAGAATTACATACAAGTATACAACACGCACGGACTGGAATAGTGCATTGAGTTCGAGATACGAGCTGACATTCCACATCTGGGCCGTAAAATTATGAATACAATCGTCCAAGAATTCGTACAGTAAACGTCAGTCATTAGTATGTACGTCTGTCTGACAGCTTCGCATACTAATGGCAGCACGATACGGTTACTATGCAAAACTGCGTAAGTTCATGCTCAAGGCGACGAATCATTTTTTTGGTTTTTTTTCTTAAAAATTTGGAAAATTTGAAATCGCACGGTTTATTTCATTATAATATTATCGTTCATTCAAATAAAAACTTTCGTTTGTACAATTCCCATTTTATAAAGCGTACATGCGTACATGTAAAACATTATATCAAGGAAAATAATAAAAAACTACATTGTTCCCAAAATGGCTTTTAAAATGAATTATGACCTTAATAAGGCTAAAAAGAAAGAAGTAAATAAAGAGATAGAACGCCTATTTAATATTAAATCATGACGATTTATTGTCCAAATCTGGGTCTTACATTAATTGTAGGAATAAACAATGTTTTTGCCGCAAGTATCGTGCTTTCTCTGTTTTATTTCGCCTGCGGATTATTTCGGGATTACGCATGTTTGCTTATTGTTGGGGTCGGAAATATTTTGAATAAATGTTACAAATTGAACTTTTGTTGTCACTTTGGACTAGGCGGTTCAATTAAAATTAAAAAAAATGACTGTGTTTTGTCAATATCTTTTTAAGGGTACCAAATTGCTAAGTTTCAACCCTGATACTATTATAAATATAAAAGATTTGCGAGGATGTATGGATGGATGAAAAGAGTTTAACAGATTTCGATGAAATTTGGTATGCACGTTGTTTATAACAAGGATTAACATATTAAAGGCAACGCGACGTCACTGGTACAACTAGGACTATTTCTCTACCATAGTTTTCCCGCCCATTACATGATCGTTATTCATATAACGATAAAGCAAAGGGAGAGCATTTAAGCTTAACCCTTGTAAACGTTTATCAATAAATATGTGAAATTTGCATGGATTAACGCTATTTTTAGGGACTTAGCCATATCTTCTGAAACTTGTCCATCCTTCTTCACGGGTATTTACTGTTTTCACAACACTGATTTGCATAATAGGACGCATACAAGATAGATGGTGAATTTCACCATTCCGCTAACATATTGGAGGGAGGGTACAGAAAAATGGCTTCGGCGTTGCGTTCTGAAAACTGGGACCTTTAATTTGCATTGGTATTCATGTTAGCACCCTTATTACCAGGGATTAAGGTTCAAAATTGGCGGGCACACGCATCGATCTTGCCGAATGGGAGAAGCAAAGCGTAAATTGAAGGAGGGTTAACAAATATGTTATGGGCGTACGGGATTTATGATCGAACTACCGTTTTTACGGCTCGATTTTAGTGGATGCGCGTGTGGGGGTTGCTTTATAAAATTAAGCTTCTGGAACGTAAAAAGTGGATTTTGCTATGTTGGTACATGTTTGTAAAAGGGCCTGGGAATGATCAGAGGCAACAATTGACCAAGATTGTCAGATTATTGTCGTATGTTGGAGATAAGGGAGCTTTCTAAGAGTATGTAGATAGGGATAATATAAATGTTATCGTATGAATTTCATGACAAACTTTCAAATTTCAAAGACTTCTTGCCACTGTAGGTATTAATCATAAAATCACTTTGGCCTAAAAACGCCTTTGTATATTCGATGTTTGTTTCCAAAAGAGACTTTAAATGCTTAAAAACTTTAAAGAGATGGTAAAACTATGGATTCATTTTTAGGCGCTGTCATAATCTTCCTACCAAAACATAAACAATACTTCTTACTTCAAAAATATTTATTTTATCACATATTGTGAAAAGCAGTTCAATAGTTGATATATACGGCTTTATTCATTGTTTAAACTTGTTCTATCTATCATGAAATCTTAATAAATTAGGTGCCTACATAGTATTAAGATATTACATGAAATCCGATATTAGAGAAGCCCAAGTTAATTTACCTTAGACTAATTTGGTACGTAATTAAATCTCTCGTGGAGCAAGTTTCAATGCCACGGGGGGAATACATTCGCTTATTTTCACTTTGTAATTTACGAAAGAATTTCTAAAGAATATTCTTATTAACTTGACTTGTGAAGATTGCAGAATGTTATTATAATAATATTATTATGAAGAATTATTATTATTATTAGGTATAATAAGAGCTAAAGCTATAATAGCTTTAGCTTAAGGTTGTTGTTGTGTGCATAAAGTGTCTTTCAAAGTAATAAAAATAGTAAGGTAAAAATTAAAAAGGTGTGACCTCTAATAGCGGATTATACAGAGTGACAACATAATAAAATTAATTGAAACCGCGTATATTATGTAGGGTATCGCGTTAAGTTGGTTTTTGAATATTGGTGTCTTTTTGCTAACAGAGTTTGAAATAACAACTCGGGTATTTTATTTTATACTGTCTCAAAGGACGGAGATTGTTTTTAATGATATGGATTAAACTTTGAATTTTAAAATAGCATTTAGGCAATTGGTGTCTTTGATTTACGTTTGTACGTTACTCGAAAATTGTACAAAACACTTCAGGGATTTGATTAAAATCGTCATAGTTTAAACTGTTTAAAATTTATCAAAATCTCAAGAAGTTAGTATCAAAGAAAGCAATTTTAATTTTATTAGCCTTTCCTTCTATAAAGACATCGCCGCAAGTTTGAGAATAACCAATTAGCTTGAGCAATTAATTTCAAGTAGATGTATACTAATCCCTTGGGAAGGCTCTGTCAAGATTAATTACTGATAGACGTACAAAGTTTTAGTGAATCGACTTAAACAATTTGTGATTTTGTACAAAATTAACGGCTTGTTACACTGTGTCAGGTCTGTGTTTTATGAAATCCCTAGTTTGTCTTCGAAGTTTTAGGAGATTGTCCTTCTAAAGAATAAAGACTTACGAGTAATTGCCAAAGTTACTAAACTAACTTGATAAAGTTCAATCATTTCTTTTTCAATTAACACGTTCATTAGAAAGTTCTTTTCATCTATTTCGGATAAATTAGGTAAAAAGCTAATTAAGGTTATATTATAATTTTGATCATAACTCTTAAGGAACAACTTTCAAACTTTTATGTTTTAATAATAATAATATTCTTTATGTGAAAACACAAAGATAAATCAAAAGGAATAAGATAACACCCATAAAATAAGTTTATTACAGGAATCATATGGCTGAGGGTGTACGTTTATCGTATTATATTATAAAATTCCTGTTCTCTTATAACTTCTAAACTAGGTACTTGTCACAATTCGAGATATCATTACAAACGTCTTGATCGTCCGCTGATTACCTATAATCTAACATGTCAGTAGTCATACCATTTTAGTTTTACTAAGACTTATAGAATATTTTCATGTTTGATAATTCTTAAATGTTTAAGTAGTCTGGTTTTATTTTTTATTTATTTGTGGTTTTAGTTTTAACAATTGAGGTAATACTAACTCTCAGAACGATGTCGTAAAATTTTCCATAAACTCACACGTCTTCAATAAACCTACGTCAATATGCATATGAATATATTTCCATAAGTGAGACCGAAAAACTTTCCTGCTCCAAATATTCAATCAAACTTTGTACAAACCTGGCGAAAAGTTTCGTTCCTGAGACATAGAAACGTCAAATTTATAATCGAGTTGGGATTGGATAAAGCAGTTTAAATATTTAAAGGCATACTCAAAAATAAAGTTGTGTAGAATGGTAAAGTTAGCTTTACACGTTTACTTTTATGAGTAGTCAAGCATTTGTTTAATTTCTTCTTTGTCGACCTTCACAGTCAACTGCTGGACATGGCCCTTCTTTAATCGACGTCACTCCGACAAGTCATGGGCCCTGGACCATTTTTACCACTGCTTTCTTCTGACCTTCTGGTCATATTTACTTGTGCTAATATCAGATAAAAAGCTAAACTGGAACCCTTAAAGAGGAAACTTAATTCGAAGAGAAAAACCTTGAATAGACGCTTTAAAAATATCCCGTCGTGTAACAGTTGTTACATGATAAACGAGCCGTGTCAATACAACTATCCATGAGTGAGTAATGGCTTTCCGCCTATTCTTTGGCTCTTTGAATTTGTTCCACGGTCTTCTTTAGGTCATCAGGTCTGACATGAGATAATATCAGGTAAAAAGGAAACTAAATTGTAATCTTCGAAGAGACAAGGAAACAAAACTGGAACCTGTTGGTCTAGTGGTTAGCGACCCTAACTACTACGCCGGAGGTCGTGGGTTCGATTCCCACCCAGGACAAATATTTGTGTGATGAGCACAAGTGTTTGTTCTGTGTCTGGGTGTCAATTATCTATATAAGTATGTATTTAACAATATATAACTATGTAGCTTTATCAGCTATCTGGTTACCATAACACAAGCTCACAGCTTACTTTGGGATCAGAAAGCCATGTGTGAGTTGTCCCACAATATTTATTTATTTATTGAAGAGACAAGGAAATTTAAGTTGAAGAGACACTTTAAAATATCCCGTCGTGTAACAGCTGTTACATGATAAACGAGCCGTGTCAATACAACTATCCGTGAGTGAGAAATGGCTTTGCCCTGTTTGACTTAGAACAGGCGGCTGTTATAGGTACTGCAAAAACTTTTATATAACCAGACTTTTATATGATACTCGATGTACTAGTAAAAGTAAAAGTGGGCTCAGCTTTCTAGCTTTTCAATAATAAACCAAAGAGACCAAAACGTTTTAGAAACACCATGTGAAAAAAATAGAAAAAAATCATATTCTATGGGACTTTAGACTTTTACTTAGTATCAAGAGCATAATACATAATATATTATTATAAAAAAAATATCCAAAACAATATAGTCCATTGAAATGTATTTTTTTTGGGTTTTGCATGCATTAGTTTTAATAGGCATATTTTATGGGCTATTAACAATTCGCATCTAGTGTTAAATTTAAGACAGAATTTGTAATTAATACATATTGTAATTTAACTAATTATATTTATTACCCCAGCCCAAAATCCCGGACATTTAAGGTTTACAATAAATAAAAATACATTGTTGGTCAATCAATATAATTAAGTACGGACACTAGAAAAAGGGCAAAGAGATGTAATATTAAGGGGTAATTTGCTTCACCGTTTCTTTTATCGGAGTCCCTGGAAGGAATTTAAATGTTATTTTTTAATTCTCTACAACACTCGGAAGGGGATCCCGGGTCTGTAATTACGTTCATCTATTTAGTAAAACACCGGTCAAGAGTGAGACGATCACAGTCATAGGGCTCTGTACATCCTTTATTGTTCCATCAAAATTTTAAGTCTCGAGGACTTATGGCGACGTCTTGTCTAAAGGACAAGGATGAACGACCTGAAGAAGACAGCCGGAAATCGTTGCATTCAAAGAGCCCAGGATCGGGCGGAGAGGCATCAAATAGCCCATGTCCAGAACGTATGTATGTACCGTCTATGTACGGTGATAGCCCAGTGGCTTAGAATTCGACCTCGAATCGAGGGGTCCAGGTTCGAATCCCAGGGGCACGCACCAATGACTTTGTTAAAAAGTTATGTGCGCTTTATAATATTAAATATCACCTGCTGTTACGGTGAAGGAAAACATCGTGAGGAAACCTGCATGCCTGAGAGTTCACAAAAAAAAAAATGTTCTCAAAGGTATGTGAAGTCCACCAACCCGCAGTAGGCCAGCGTGGTGGACTAAGGCCTACATCCCTCTCATTGCGAGAAGGAGACCCGACCCTGTAGTGGGTCGTTAATGGGTTACTGACTGACATGTCCAGAAGTGAAGTGGAAGGAAGGAAGGACTGTGTAAAGATCTGCTGAAGCAAAGGCATCAAAAATTCCATTTTTCTAAAGAATTTCTTATGGGGACCTTCTTATATACCTAATCTATCTCATTTATTATTTGTTGTGATAGTGTAATGGACACAATGACACGCATTTTCTGTAAATTTCAGGTGTCTAACTACATATATCCGTTCAAGAAAAAGACAGACAGCGACGGCATATTGTATGGTATGGTTCAGTTTATCCCCATTTGTTACTTAACGTAACCGTAAAATTCTTGGTGAAATAAACAACTGGAAGGAATGCCTTAAAAAAAGCATTGCTAATGACCTACCGCTTTTATCATAGTTTTTTTACATATCATTAAGTAATGGCCCGTTTATAGTCTATTGTTTTACTACTTTTTACTTTGCTAGTACCTATTAAGAATCAACCCGGGCCTCAAATTCAAAAGACAAATTCTTATCAACATCATCTTTAACATTGCTTAATCATATTTTAATTTACAAAACTTTAACCCAGTCTTGTACCTAATAAGGACGAGAAACTTTTTTTGTACATTTTAACGATATCATAATTCCAGAGCGATGTAATAAAACCGGCGATTTACGCTGGTTATTACATTTATACGTAAAGTTTGAAGCCAGTGAAGATAAATTGCCCATTTCTGTAGCCTTAGGGCCTGCAACGATATAATAAATCCCTACTGGTCCTGTTTCTAGGACCCCGCAATGACCTTAACATTTAGCCTCGGGTGGATTCTTGTTTTTTTATAAATAATTAGCTCTAACGACTCGCTTCGACCGTACAATTTGGTCCAAAAGGTATAACAAGTACAGCTTACTTGTTAAAGAGTTTTGGACCTCTTCGATCAAAAACACTGTTTCTCCTAACACGGATTTTCAAATGCTGTTAGATGCTTCTGGAAAAAATAACAAGTTTTAAACGATTAACACTATTCGATGTAAATTATTTACCTCCAATATCGTATTACTTATTAAATAAAGACCGATAATTATGAGCGTGGCAGAGCAAATAATTATGGAATATTTAGATTATTTATGTTAAAATCGATACTTTTTATGAAAAAAGAATGCTAACTAATAAGTGTGTTGTTTTAATAATAATATCGAAATACAGAAATTGTCAACAATTTCAGTATAAACATTATTTGGCTAATATAGAGTAATCTTCTAGTTCCACCTACAAATATTTACCACTGAAAACAACAACAGCAACTACGAGTATGTATAAATAAAAATTATCTTTGCAACAAAAATTAAAGTTATCGCCTATCGTGTGTCAAATGGGGTAGTCAATGTAGTCATTTCTCACTCGCAGCGGATAGGTATATTGACACGCCTCGTTTATCATGCAACAACTGCTGTATGACAGAATATTAAATATTAAAAAAAATTTAAAGTGTCACTTTTTAACAAACTTTACGAATTCTACAATTATACCTTATAATTCAAATTTTTTTTTAAACAATTATGAAAAATTCTGCTATACAAATGGCATTATAATTATGTCAATATAATGTTACTTTAATTTTGTCAATATAAGTTCTAGGACAGGTGGTTATCGTCAAGTGGTTATGGTAAATGGCGGTTAATGAAGGTCGTTTCGTTTAACGCTGAAAACAGTAAAAGTACGTTTGTATGAAAACTGTAACAAATGTAAAGTTGTCGTTGGTTACACGTTACAAGGATAAAGTATATGCTCCTAACTCAGGCGCAGAACTGAATGGGAACCACAAGGTTACGTAATGTAACGTAATGTAATGTAAAATAATATCATAACTTATTTTAACATAATTATAGTATAAAATTAAGTATTAGTTATTTAAGATATAATTATTGTATGCCCGCATAGAGTACACTGTTGTTAACTTATTATAATTTTTGTAACATCTTTCTCGTGTAACAGTCAACAATAAACGCATTCTTTTCTTTTCTTTTCTTTTACAATTAGGTGATACTTATGCAGATGACTCATCCAGCTGTATTTTGCCTTGCTTTACGTTTTTGGTCTCTTTTTCTTTTTCTTAAGACCGCATGAAGGTGGTTGGTGATAGAATTCATAGAACCAATATTTAGAGGCCAATTTCTTGAGGTTGGTTTATTAACTTCCGCTTTCTAGACATTACTGCTACAGTCTTAATACTTAGATACTACTCGTGTTCCGGTCGCATCCGATGTAATCGTTCCATTTCAATATCTGTTTCTGTATTCCTACTTAGGTCTGTTTTTCGGAAAAGCAAACATTCTTACAATTCCTATCAAATATTATTGTGAGAATTGCGAATATTCTCCCCGAACAGATGTTATTCATGAAAGTTATATTTGTGACAAACAGAAGCGAGTAAATCAAGGTAACGAAGCCATCAGTTAAAGTCGCGCGAGTATTTTCCACGGTATCAATCATAGAAATAGAAAGAAGATAGAACGGCTATGTGAGTGGGGTAGGCGAACCTTCTTTTTCCAGAGATTATGCTGAACTGAGCGCATATTAGCTCATTCTAGCCGTGCCTGTATGTGGGAGTAAAATAATGACTATAGAGCATGGATGGCGCTAACTGAGCGAGCTACAGTGGATTCGGAACAAATATTATGTTATCCGGAAATCGTGGGTTCGACTCCCACGCACGACAAATATATTTAAGTGATGAGCACAAGTGTTTGTTCTGTGTCTGAGTGTAATTTATCTAAGTTAACAAGTATATATTCAAAAATATATATGTACGTTTATCAGCTATCTGAATATCATAACACAGACTCACAGCGTACTTTGGGATCATAATAATATAGTCACGTGTGAGTTGCCCACAATATTTATTTATTTATTATTGCCGTTCTATTTTTACGTTTTTCTACGCTATCAACAATGTTTTTCATTCTTATTGCGAAGTTATTCTTATGTAAACTCAGATCCCGAGAAAGTATTTTTGCACCTTGAAAGTTTTGTTTATTCTTTTGTAAAATTCAATTGAAGATGAACACATTTGTCTTATTTTGCGTCTTCATCATTATGTGGCATCTTTACTTATAACCTCAGGCAAACTTTCAATATTGTTTGAGGTTTGAGGCAGCTCCGCTGTCTTTACCTCGTTTTCTATTTCTGTACTTAACCAAAAAAAAAATAACTAGTAGGCACTAACTAACTGACACCATAATGAATGAAATTTGGTATTCTTGTTTGGAAGCAGTAATAGACCAAAACTTTATTATGTAAAAATTGTGCAATCCTGAGAATATTACAGGTACGTGTCGAATTGATAACCTCCTTTTCTGCAGTTGGTAAAAAATAATAAAAATTGTCACACAAAAAGGAATGAGCCCGAATATTTCAAATGAATAAATTCCTCGTATAAACTTGCGTTAATTTAGTTGGAATAATATCACTTTTAACAATTCTTTACCCTGCCATACAGGGAATTTACGGAATGAATACAAAATTAGGTGCCTTTTTCTTTCCGAGGGCTTTCACGATGGAATTCTTTTGTGAATTCGTTATAAGTGTGCGACGAAATTGTGTTAGAATAAGTGTGAGAGGAATGATATTGTCATATTCTTTCGCGATCGGATGTGTTGGGAAAAATTGATGATCATGTTTTTTCATACATTTTTTATGAAAAACCCGGCTTATGACTTCATTTTTCGTTTTTGACAGTAAAAGTGCTTCAATTCACTCTGAATCCACTTCCCAATTATATTTATTCTTGGAATTGATAAATGCCGTAGTCATCAATTAGCCCTAAATATACTAAATGTATGGCTCTCATATTAACAAAAGCGGAACAAAAGCATCCCACACCAACAGCGTTCACTTATTGTGTAACAAAGATAAGGAACAATTGATTCTTACATCGCGTTCACTAATGGAATCCAAACACCATATATCATTTGATAAACGATGTCCCTTCCTTATGTTTGTTTGATAAATTGTTCCTTATAGCGATGGGGTTCTAATGTGTACAAAAGTACTCCTATGTAATTTATTAATTAACAATATTGAAGATACTGTTATAAGCGATAATATCCAAGTTATTCTAGGGGTTCGAATCCCAGTGGCACGAACCGAAGTCTTTATTAAAAATGATGTGCGCTTTATAAACAACTTAAATATAATCTGCTGCAATGGTGAAGGAAAACATCGTGAAGATATCTGCATGTCTGAGAGTTTTCTTAGTGTACTCTAAGGTATGTGACACCGACCTGCATTAGGCTAGCGTGGTGGACTGACGCTTCATGCTTTTCAATGTTAGAGGAGACCTGACCCCTCAATCACTGTAAAAATAAAATAAAACTGTATAAAATGTATTGACATACTTAATACCTACTAGCTGACCCCGCAAACTTTCTTTTGCCTTATATGTTATCGAGCGGGTTGAAAAAATATTAAATTACTAAAATAGGTGTTGGTGATAGAAGGTTGAAAACTTCAAGCAAGAAGCCGTAAACTCAGTACCTAATGTAAATAGCACACCGAGTTACTTGTGTGGCAGTAATAAGGATGTGACAACACAAGTTAAATGGAAAAGTTTATGAGACCCTTCCTGTCTGTTAGGAGTTCTGACCTTCCGAATGTTCTAAATGTTGCCTTTTAAAAGTTTGTTTGCCCGGGGACGGTATTAGGGGCCGAAAGTTTTTTCAATTTCCAGATGAATAGATGAATTATTAAATTTAATGATTTGATTTCGGCAACTTCTCTGTTGGGCTTTAGGGTGCTTGTTTGTATTTGTTTTTTCTTTTACAAACGCATGAATAAAATGTGATTTTCTGCCATTCTTTTAGTTATTGATGAAAATAGATGAAAATTATTTTCGTGAAAAAATAAAGCATCAACTAGGTATTTTATTTTTTGAGTACAAAAAGTTCTCGTAAGTTGTAAATATATTACTGCCCTTGAGGATTAATAGTCCCCTTCAATTTGTCAATCAAATTGATGAAATTTTATCGTCATTTCATTCATTCATTATTATCGCCGAAAGTTCTATATTTACACCTTAACTAGAATAAAAATTGTACTATCTACGTCTTAGACTTTTCAATGGAATTGACGTAACTTTTATTAAAAACATCGAATTTTCTTTGCTGTGTGGAATGAAATTGTTGGTCTCCAACAAAACACTCCTTATTACAATCCTATTATATCATAGAAATCAAACAGAACAAATATTAAACTTAAATCTCCTCTGAGATTTTTTGTCGCGAAGATATTTCAATTACAAAATAACTTTGGCTGGAATGGAAGCTCGAATTTCAATTTTCTCTATAGGATTTTTCTCTTACGGAATTAATATTATCTGGCCATTTATTTTTATTGCCTTTTAATATTTTTTTCATTTGAAATGCCACTTATTTTGATATAAATAACGATCATTACGAAGATGTTCAGAAGAACAGAACATTTCTTTAGAACCGTTTTGTAAAAGTAATTTATCATTTACATTTATATATATCAAATTTCTAATAGCTTTGAATTTTCGTAAATGAATATTCGTTATTAATTACTACTTACGAAGAGGGCTAAAAACTTCGTTAGAGGTCGTATGAAAAATGCGATAAAAAAAGTAATCCTGAGTAAAAGTAGTAAGGATGGATGGATGTTTGTTACTCTGTCGTGCAAAAACGGCTAAATAGATTTGGATAAAATTTGGAATTCATGTCGTTCACAACCTTGATTAACATATAGGAGACTTTATCCCTCTCTGGACCAAGCTCTAAAATGCACGCGGACGAAACCGCGAGCAAAGCATAATATATAAACATTTTATATTTATATCAAGTTAAGATCAATTAGATACAATAGCTACATTAGACCGCATTTCATATCAAATACGAGTAGGAAGAAACATCTGCGACCATCACGACTCTTAATGTTGCTCCCGAAACGAATATATTATTTTCAAAAGCCGTAGTGTGCCCATAAATCTTTTTACGAGGCAACGATACCAAAAAATAATGTCCCCTGAGTGATTCCTAGAAAATACTGAAGACTAGGAAAAAACTTTTATAGGTCACTACTGCGACCGACCTGATTTCATAAATTGAAAATGGTAAATAATATCGTGCTCTTTACTTTCATGCCGAAATAATCGATAACATATAAACCAAATATTTTAACTTTTATAATATTTTTAATAAAAGTTGTATAAATTTTGATTTTCAAATTATAATTCGCAGTAAATCCGAACGAACTACGTCGATCATGTTTGAATGAAAAGAAATTTATAATGATGTATAACGCTGACAAAATTAATCGCGAGTGGTTTGGATGAAAAAAATCCAGTCCTAATAATAAACCTACATAATGTTATTTTAATCGTTTCTTATTTGAAGTGTGCAAAATAGCTGCGAGTAAACTATATTTTTTTCTTGTATATCATGTTAATAAATAAAGCAAAATCGTGTCGTACCCGATACTAAAGTCGTGACAAATAAAGAACACTAAAAGCCAGAATATTCTTCACTGTCATGTTGCGTTGCCCGATCTCCGCTTCATACGTGAGGCAAATTGTAACAAGCGGTTTGCGAATAGAAAACTGAGGACATCAAGCATTTTAGAGAATGTAAATACCTATACGAAATAACAAATTAAATTGACCTTACAATAAGTGTACTATTTTGTATTTGTAATAGTAACACTAATTAGATCTGATAACATCCCTCATAATTATAGATAGATTATATATTTTTTTAATTGCATACCTGAAAAAGTGAATATTATTTAACTTTAACTCAATCCATATTGAGTTAATTTCCCAGTAAAACCATAAATTAACCCACATTTGTGCAAATAAATGTTTTTCAAACTTTCAAACAGTGCATTTGTCATAACTACTGAATAAAACGTCAGTAATTATTATCAATGGAATTAAACCGCTTCCATTGGAAAATAAAGTGAAAAATTTTATTATGACTTTTCCGCTATAAAATAAATTACGATTAAATTTAACGATCCCGCAGTCCATAGCTTCATTTCATTAAAAGTCCTCTGAGCATGACCAGGTGACCTAGTTCCTCCTATCTTTTCGCTTCTTCCTCAAATTACTGAGTGAGTGCGTTAATTACTACGGCAAAAGAATTTTTTTCAGGTTTATTAATATTTTCATGAAAAATTTTATTTTTATTTTACTTACTCGTAATTAATTTTGTGGTATTTTTTTAATTCAACGTATTTATAAGTGAATTGTTACTCGATTTTTAATTTTAAATGGGATGTTATTTTGTTAAAAAATATTTTAATATTATCTAAAATCCGCATTGCAAGTTTAATAAAATTATACTCGTATTTTCGTTCCAACATTGTTTCAACAGATAGTAAGTCTGCAGACTGTCTAGCTTTATTCTCATTAGAATCTCTCTGTTTTCATCTAAATTTTAACTCAGTTTTGGGCAACGCTCCCAACTGCGAGCAAGTTCATCCAACAACAATGCATGAACGCAAATCGCACGGTGAGGTCGCATTTGGTTAAATTATGTTTCGAGTTTTAAGCTTTGTTATAACCAAAGTTTATTTATGTAAATATTGTAGCATGCTTTGTAATATAGAACGTCAAAATGAAATTATGTGTAGTATCTGCTTGAGTTACGAGGTATACGGTTTAGCTGTACTTTCCTAATCGCGAGTGTACCTAATAACTACTCGTAAGTACACTAAAATTATCGTTTTTTGATTTTAGATTTGAAAAGAAAAGAATGCGTTTATTGTTGACTGTTACATGAGAAATATATTACAAAAATTATAACAAGTTTAGATTACAGTCTACCCTATGCGGCCATACAATAATTATATCTTACATAACTAATACTTAATTTTACATTTTATAGCAATTAATAAGTTATTAATATTGTGGAGCAGTCAGATTTTTTAATTCATTTGAATGTTTTACCTAATCGAACTCATCGGCTATGCAATGTGCCACCCATTACTGGGTAAAGAGAGAAAAAGCCACAGGAAAAACACTCTCGACACAGTTTTTATTAATTCATTAATGTATTTAATTGTACGCGTGTTACTACGATCCTTTTTTATAATTGTTTATAAACATGAAATGTAAAATATCTCAGTTTGTTGAATACAAACATCAGGCTTTGGGGTTCCGCCCACTCTGCTGTCGAGAGCCATTATAGAAGAAAGTTGTAGTTACTGTACTCTGTTTAAATCTTCAATATGTGCCTGGGGCATCGTTGGAACTAAATGAGAGACACTGTACACTTACGAGTATACCTGACTATAATTTCCCTACCCTAAGTTTTAAATGGTAATGAAGTTGCAACGAGAATACGCAAAATTCACAGAACATTGAAAACTTTTTGGCTTTAATGTCTACTCAATTTTGATACGCAAAAATGTTGGCAATTAATTTCGTTGCCGTTCGCGTGCAATACCTAAGCCAATCCTAGTTCTTCAATTGACCGTTCAGCCATCGTAGTAGTTTCAGCCATCTACAGCAACCGCTTACGAGCTCCAAACTCCGTCGTACAGCAACTTGATTAAGTATTTCTGTTTGACATTTCGTGCACATGAACTGTTCCTTGATAACGGACCATCTTGCAACGAAAATACCTACCTACTGTAATTAGTCGAAAATAATTTCCAACGCTTTTAGTCGGAAGTACTTCCCGAAGCTATTAGGCGACGAGCTCAGTTCAAGTGAAATTAAAACCACTAGTTTGCTTAAACGGACAATTTGTTACCGCGAAACATTAATTACCGTCCGTACATCTGAAAAATAAATGGACACGACCTTTTTGCTCGGCTATGAAATACGAGGCTTGCAGATAATGAGAGATTTATTGTCACTGCAATCTTTATTTACGTGAGATGATTCTAAATTAGGCTGTTTCGAATTACGTCATTTAAACAATTACAAAAAAGAAAAATTATATTTGATGGGGAAGAAAGGTCCTCACATGGCAACCACGTTTAGGCAAAAGGAGCACAGACCGCCCTGCGACCAGGTGGACTGACGACCTGAAAAAAACGGCGGGAAATCGTTGGATTTAAAGGGCCCAGGACGAGGTGGAGTGACATCGACTAGTGATTGTCCATGTACAGCAGCGGACTACAAATTTAAACTACACGCACCACAATGAAAAAGCAAAGTGGAGTGATTCTTGAGTCAAAGTGAAGTGACTTGAGGTCTTAGCAAGATGAGTACCGAGTATGCGTATCCATTCATCTAGACAGCTACGAAAATGTAACACACGTAGCAATACATTTAAAGTTCTACGAAATACGATTATATTTGCTACGACACCTGCTACAGCAAATACGTATTAACCATCTCACTTGTGTCATCAATTTGTGCCTTCATAGGGTTTGATTTTGTGAACTTTTCTGTAACCTATTAATGACCTACTGCATGGTCGGGTCTCTTCACAGAGTGAGAAGGATGTAGGCCTTAGTCCACCACGATGGCCTTATGTGGTTTGGAGAACTTCACATGCCTTTAAGAACATAATTTTGTAAGGTTTCTCACAATGTTTTCCTTCAATGTTACAGTAAGTGATATTTAATTTTATAATGCGCACATATCTTTTTTTAAGAAAGTTATTTGTGCGTGCCACTTTTATTCGAACGCAGACTTGAGAAAGACGCTTAATTCATAGCCACTGGGCTATTACCGCTTATACATATACTTATTTGTGTAATAAATTGCGGCCCAAGATAATAAAAACATGAAAAATAAAAACGCACTTTTAAAGTCGGTAAAAATGAATAAATTTCTAATATAAAAAGCATATTTACAGAAGCTTACAAAGTGCGCGAGTGTGGGGCTTTCACCGCACGTTACTAAATTTGTACTTTAATTAAAAATAACCCCGCCACGCCGAGGACACCTTCTGGAAATAAGAACATAATGAACACAACTATGGAACAGAAACCGGCAATGGCCACCCATTTTCCTCTGAGAAATAGTTATGGAGCTCTTTATGAGAGTAAACTTTAGTTGGAAAAATACTCAATTCATTTTAAAGCGACAACATAGAGTACATAAATAATTAAATAAATTTTTGACAACTAAAATATTCAAGTCCTTCCTTGATTCAGTCCTTTTTATCAGTCCTTTGTAGCCCATTGCTGGACTTGGACCTCCCCTCATTGACGTTAGTCCACCTGATCTTTGAATCTCGAATGGGAACATCCCAAAAATCCGAAAGAATTGCCAAAAAATCTCAAAAAGTTAATTAAACAAACAATTTTCTAATAAAATTTTAAAATATGTCAAAAGTTACTACTTTGTGTTCTCCTTTTGAACTGAGTTGAGAAGAATACAAGTCTCATAAATCCGATCGTTAAAAGTTAGAAGTCTCTTAGATGCGTTCTACAGAAAGTCAACTTTTAAAGTCGGGTAAAAGTCTTCTCAGTCAAAAGTCAGTATCGGAATAATGGAACCGGAAATATTTTTTCCATTCTTAAAAATATATGTAAACTTTTATTACCTTGAAGACAGTTAAGGTCACCATCGGTAACGATTGTGAATCTTTGTCAAATGCTCAAAACTAAAGTAGTTAATCATGTTATTTTTATAATATATATTTAACTTTACTTAACGTACGTAAGTACGCACGACATGAATTCATACGAAAGCGCCTCCAAACTGAGCGTGGCTTTATACTTTCCTATTCTCCTTATACTCCCTATACTTCCTGATTTTGCCGTATTGTAACGGAACACATTTGTCACGTTTTCGTTATCCTTGTCTGTCACGTATGTAATAGGGTAATGTGAGCATGCGAACGAATATTAAGCGACTCATCTGACATATACATTACCCACAGAAACGAAAGGAAAACAGCAGTGTCCCACTATGATAAATTGGGAAAGTTGAAGAGGATGATCTCGGAAACTACTCTGTTCTTGAAGTTTTGAAAATAATTTTAGCAAGCCTGTACTCGTGCTCTTGGGTACTCGTATGTCTATGGCTTATGTCTAGTAAGTAAATAATAGAAATATATATTTTTTGCATTAACTCTTTAGGTGCAGCAAAGATTGTGAAGCATTAAGAAATATAACTACAAGGTATACATTAGTTACTGTAAGTACCATAACTTATAGTACCTATATCAGGTACTAAAAGTTATATTTGTCTAATTGCCAAGTCGTTCCACGACAGAATCGGTCGTGCGTCAAGTTTTCCATACAATAATGTCGTTGCGTACATTTTTCGCATATCAGTGCTTATTGTCAACTAAGGCTGCTCCATTCAGAGACCTATGTCTGAATTTTGTCGAGCCAGTTGGTCGGTCGGTTGTGTCGTGTTGCGACAGCCAATTAGGACTGAGATTTTAAATAAACATCATCTTGCCACCCAAATTAATTTCAAGGTATGGTTGTTAAACATATTTTGCAAGTGAATTACTTAGCGTTCAATCTACGCCAAAAGCATTGACAAAATATTCGTCAAAAAATACAACAACAATAACGGACTTACCCTTCAATTTTGTGTACCCTTTGCTGATTGAATTATTGGGTACCGACCCATAAGTAGCTCGATACTTGAGTTAATCGACTTTGAGGCAAACCGCTCAGTCATGTTTAATATCATATTGATGTATTGCGAGAAGGGGACTGAAGAATTGCTTTATCGTTTATGTGAAAAGATTATTGTGATATAAATTAGGTTAGTCAAAATATTGCTTCGTCTGTTGGGAAATACTGTGGTCAGTTATTCTTGTAGAGATGGGAGTACCATATTAATTTGATGCGAACATCTTTGTCCTCATGAGTAAATATAATTTAATACCTACGTTTAATTGTGTAATTATTTACCACGACAAATTTTACTCAGCGTCGATGTGGGTCAAATGAGATTTTTATGTGGCCACCAAAACCGTATAAAAATGTGTGTTTCAGATCGTCGTAAAAGTTTATGGGACGACGCTAAAACATGCTTTATATTTGCACTTAAACCTATCTCGATAGGCAGCAATACTTAAATGTAGGCAACATACGGTATACTAATTTGAACGGCAACGCTAAATCTTATTCGAAAAGGGGTTTCGAAAACCTCGCGTATGTACTTTGAATTAAAAAAATATCAAGCAAAAACCTTCAATGAAAGGTGGTGCTCTATTTCTCTTCGATACAGCATACAAATGAGAGTGAATTCGTTTTTTTACGTAAGGATTTTATCGGACCCCACAACCATCACAAGTATTATTTTGATAGTCATGGATGTAGCCACAAGATTTTAATATGGATTGTTCAAAAACAATAAACCAACCCATAGGTGCTGGTGCAAATAAAGTAAGGTTTTTCTTTTAGTTACTTTCCTTTCAATATCACCTACAGCCTTGAAAATGCCTGATATTATATTTGTCTTGGATGAATAAATTCAACAACAAACTAACGAAGTTATGTAAAATGTAGCTGTCAAAATATGAACGATAGTCCGTATGTTTCGAAACCGCAAACATTACTTGTATTTCGCTTGCTGTTACTGACATGTTTTATGAATGTTCTATCTTCTTCCAGTTGATCAAAGGTAGTAGGTAAAATTAGTATTTTTAGGATACTTAAAACTTTAAGAATAATCCGACTTTAGATCGATATTTTACATATTCAGATATGCTTATTCTTGCTGCAAATTATTTAATTTTGAGTAAGCTAACTCAAATGCTGTCAAATACTCAAGGAAAAATCTAAATACTACTTTGGCCAATTTTCAAATTAGGATCAATATTTTTAATGAAAAAGTATTTCAAAAAGTAGAAAAATATTATAAACACAATAAACTCTGCACATTAATTTAGTTTAATTATTACAACTAGGTACTTTAACAAATTTATTAATATTTGTTAATGCTTTTGCCAAAAACCAGGGATTGTTAAATAAAAATGATGTTTTACATAAATTCGAACAAAACAAACACAAACAGGAATCCTCTGGGATTATATCAACCGAAATTTATCCACGAAATCAAGAAACAAAGGTTGTTTAAAGCATAAAAACAAATACAATTTGTTACGGAGAGTACACAGCGTTTGGTGTTCAACCGCAAATCAGATTACGACGCGCAATTTATTTTTCCCGAAAAACTTTATATAACTTCGTTTCGACACCGTGATAGAAACATACCATTGAAAAAAATTAAATTATTGACACCTCACAACTAATAAAACACACTAGCTCTCTCGAAAATTAATAAGATAGAACGCAATTTTGTTCTTTCAACAAAATCAAATAAATTCATCATGTTCATCTCAATCTTTACGAAATTCAATAAAACTCCTATTTGTTTCCGGAAAGTTCCGACGGGTTAAGCAACTTCAAAAAATCTTTTTGTCGTGTAGTTGCAAGATACCTAACACGTCAAAATAATTCCTTGAATTTAATAATTGGCCAACTGGTATTAACCAGTACCAACCAACTAATCATGTAAAAAACATCCCGTTTTGACACAGGTGCATCTACCTACTTCAGCTTCCGTAAAGGATGTTAAAATAATATTAACTTAGCAAGTAAAATATTAACGTTAGACACATTTCGAAAACCCCAATGGAAGCGATTATTCTCGATAGTTCTTGGAAAGATAGCCTAGATTGAGGGCAGAGCGTCGCGTCCCGGGTCGACTAATCATGAAATAAGAAACAACTTACGAGCAGCTTATGTATATGTAGAAGTAGAAGGGGTAACGAGGAGTCGCTAATAAATATGATGATGGCATCTTGGCTATATGTGTGGGCTATGTGTGGGCGAGGGAACCAGGATTAATAGAAAACAACACTATAGTAACAATCTCCGTGTATTATAATAGGCATGATGACAGTAATTAAGAATCGCTAAAATATTTATCTGACCTAATGAAATAGGATTCAAATAATTTGAAACATGTATTTTTTCTCTTATTAATAGCGAGATTAATAATTTATTTGATAAAACAAATCTACAAAATACAACAATCCGCCATGATAGCTTAAACACCCATCAAATCGAATTACGTCAATTTACGTCACGTCTCAGTAAACGTCATTTTTTTCGTTTAAGCGTATACGCGATCTCTGCATTTTTTACTGAGCCGTGACGATATGACAGACGCCGTGACACTATTGAAATTTGAAACATGTATTTTTTCTCTTATTAATAGCGAGATTAATAATTTATTTGATAAAACAAATCTACAAAATACAACAATCCGCCATGATAGCTTAAACACCCATCAAATCGAATTACGTCAATTTACGTCACGTCTCAGTAAACGTCATTTTTTTCGTTTAAGCGTATACGCGATCTCTGCATTTTTTACTGAGCCGTGACGATATGACAGACGCCGTGACACCGGCGAGCATTTTGGAATGAATTTGAAACTGAAAATTTAAATGTACTTGTATTGCACAAAAACCTTAATTTTCTACAGAAATAATTATGATATATTTTGGACATAATAAAAACTTCTGAATATCATAGAAGGGATTTTGAAAATTAGTCATCTTGCCTAATTCTAGATCACAATAATCACTTTTACAATTGAAATAATATTCTCCAATATTTAACTATAAACGTTTCACAACAATACAACGGGCTTCCATTTTAAATCTCCTCTAATCTATTCTGACATTTCTTATTCCTCTTTTTACTTTTGACATATTACAACCAGCTAGACTGCTCGCTGTTACTACTTCACAAAACAGCTTAAATATCACATAATAATGACAAATAATACACAGGCGCCGTCATATACATACGTAATATACCTATTATTATTATTATATTTTCAAAAGATTTATATTACACAGATCAACTTATCTACAAAATCGGCATCCATATCCTCCATGAAGCTTTATGCGATTCAGTAAAACTCCTATTTGTTCCCGGAAAGTTCCGACGAGTTGAGCAGCTTCGAGGAATCATTTTGACGTGTTATCTTGCAACTGCGAACTTGTTACGTTCATTTCGACAACAACGCTTACCTCAAGGCGCGGAATTATTCCCGGGCTTTACTTTACTTCCCAAGTTTTAGCAGCAGATGCTACGTAACGTGGAACAAACTGCTTTGGGGATTTGCATTTGATGAAGGTTTTTGATTGCTAATGATGATGACGTCTTGTAGGTTTATTGGTAACTTTTAGGTGGGTAAGCCATGGTAACTCGTCTGTGTAGAGACCGCCAGCCTTTTAACCCGTCGTGAAGTTGCATTAAATTATTAATAATATTCATAGTATTTTTAACTTTTTCAAATAGCGTAGTTTCATTCGTTTTGCATATCCGCAATTACTAGCAGCGAAGAAGCTATTTTCAGCAGATTTTAGTGGGAAAAGGTTGAAAGTTTAAAATTTCCTGTTTTTGTCCTGATTATGTTTTGTTTCGAAGCTTAACAGTATACTTAGTGTTGAGGTTTTATAACCCGCCGCTACCTGAATATAAGAGTGACTTAAGCATACTTGGGTTCTGTAATCCTACTTATTTAAAGGAGTGAAGCACCGCCAGCGATAAGATTGAAACGAATAAAATAGAACGGATAAATAGGTGTTTCATCGTAGTAATCTGGTAAAACTGTTTGTGTGTGTGTGATTTACAGTCCTTTGTGCAAAGTGGAATAATGTTAAACGACTTTTTATTAGTAAGTAGCTAACAATTAATAATACCTAGAGATGTTATAGCTATCATATCCAACTATATAACCACATATTATCAAGTAGCCCATCCGATCATTTGTCCGGTACTAAGTATTAAAAATGAGCCATGTAGGCCACGTACTGCAGTCCATAGACATGATGTTTTATCTGAGGCCGAATGATAGTTCGTTGCTACTCTTTAGGACTAAGACCCCCGGCCTAATACCGGTTGGTGGCCTTCACATACTATTGAGAAAGTTTTCATGGGGTTTTCTCACGATTTTTCGAATTGATTTTTAACTTTATAACACATAATATTGCTTTATAAAAAAATGATTGCTGTTCTCCCATGGATTCGAACCCAGACCCCTCACGTAAGATGCCAAACTTCTAACCACTGGGCCACAACTTATAGGTGTGATTTCTTCGCTTCGCGTTTTGGCTTCTGTGAGACAGGCGGCTATTCGAACAACACACAATCTAACGTTCTCCAACAGGTGAACCTGTCTGCGTTTAAGTATTATTAATGTACTTGAATATGTCTATGTCGGTGGAGACACACAACATTAATACGACTTAGACCTCCCACACTCACTTCCACTTTCAGATTAAAATTGATCTATCTAGATCTAGATAAAACTTTAATGACTTTAGTAGTAGCTTCAAATAGCTAATTTCTGCAATTCTGCCCACGATTTTTCAGTGGATTTAAACATTTGGTAGAGAATCAGGCATAGAAAATTATCTTATAATGTTAATCGAGTTCAAAAGTAAGCAACCAGTGTAATACCAAACTTCCTCTAACCCATTCCATCGTTTTAATGTTACCGTACCATTGTAGCCGTTGGAGGACCTTTCTTTCCCATCGGTTGTCAGTCCTGCGAATGATGTGGCCAGTCCATTGCCACTTTGAAAGTTATGTCGGTTCTCTTACGTGTGATCCTTGCTAAAACAATCATCGTTTTCAATTTTTTTTGTATTTTTTTTTTCTTATTCTTGTCTGTACGTCTTAGTATATTTTACGTGTTTATGTGTACGAATTGTGACGATATAAACTTTTTCGTTTTCTTCTTCTTCAATCCTTTTGTATGAAGACTGAGACTTATTCATTTCATCCATACAATACTAAACGGTACAGTGTACTGATCGTCCGAGTCATAATGGCGATCGTTCCCAATAGGATTTACCGTAATTAATCACAGTCCGGTCGGTAATCTGTCTTTCAGTGCGTCGAGTTCACATCCATCGGCCATCCATTGAATGGACCACCATTAACATTGGTTAGAGCACTGATTAAATTTTCCGGGAAACATCTTCCTGATTGTTTATGGTTAGCAAGAAGTTGTGTATGTGTGTTGCGAAATATTTTCATATAAACATTGAATGAATGTTAGTTAATATGGTTTCTACTCGTATTTAACGTGGAGGATTAAATTTAAAAAAAAAAAATTTGTACACAGCTAGTTTATAAAAACATTATTATTTTAGGATACAGAATCTATATTTTCATTAAATATTTCGTCGATCCTGTTTGGAAACAAAAAGTCACGCAGATACATCCGCGTCGGCCTTTACATCTATTATTTATTTTAACAATACTTCTTTCTTCCTTTTAACCCTTCGCAGTTATTTGATGTGTAAATGGGCCTCCCCTAATTTACGCCGCTTCGCCTGATGCTAGGCCTTTAAATCTCTCTGTACACCAATACTTGTTGGAGTATACCAAAATAACATGACTACTTCGTATTCGGAAAAAGTTTAAAGTTTGAAATTTGCTCGCTCTCCTAGAAACTGCATTACTACTTTTTATTTTATTCCTTAGCATTTCACTGTAACAAGAGTGACGGTAATTAATCTCAGTCCAACCGATAATCCGTCTTAAAACCAGACCGATGGCAAACGGACGCAGTCCGCGACCCGCAGTTAATCTAGACGTCACCTTTTATATTGATACATCTAGGTTTCACTTATATTAACCTATCTTTTTTTTCTCCTTAATCGTACTATATGTCTCTGAGCCATTAGTAACTCATAACAGGGTTGGGTCTTCTCAGAATGAGAAGGATATAGGCTTTAGTCTACCACCTTTTTCGTTATTATAAGTTCAAGCATATGGGCCACCAGATAAGAGCGACTCTAGATAAGTTATTGACAGTTGGTAGATTACACGATGAACTCTCTCAGGCACAGATATTTCTTAACGATGCTTTACTTTATCGATACAAATAGATAGGTAACATGCTTAAAAACCTGGACTTTTCGAACCCGGACTTTTAAAGTTAGTTACCAAATTGTGGACCAACGGCTAATGGGGCTAACACCAATTTTTCTGCTATAAAAGGTACTATCAATAGCAGTGGCGATAATTAATCTCAGTCCAACCGATAATCCGTCTCAGCCGGGCCATATCGAACGGATGGCTTCCGCGACCCGCAGTTAATCTTGACGTCACTCGTTCTATTGTAACAACTATGAATACCTACTAAAATTGTAGATGAACACAGATATATATGTAATGACCATAAAATTTGCCGCAAATTTTGTCCAAAATATTTCCTTTCCTTTCCTACTTTCTTACCGTTTTTGAGATACCCTATCATTCCAACGTTAAATCCTTATTTGATTGGGTTAATGGGACAACACAATAATAGCTCAGTCTTTCGTTCGGGTTAATATACATAATATGTACTTATTGGCCAACAGATACACCATTTTGAATAAATTTAACAAGTAACCGAATAATCAATCAAGACGATCAACTTGTATACATCAGTTACGTCAAACACATACTTTGCATATATCCGTAATTGTAGAGACCCTGGAGGAGCGCTCATTTTGAATGAAATAATGTTTACCTAATGCTATATGAGTGTTCCATCCATACAAAACCCTCATTTAATAGGTACGTTTGCGTGTGTATAAAATAAATAACGTTATATAAATACGGGTCCCGTTCGCAACGCAAACAGCTCATCAGGCAATACAAACAAAGTATGCCTTCCGTTATTTTTACGAGACACCAACGAACTTTGAATTCAAAGCAAATGTTTTATTTTGGAAAGAGAAATTGATGAAAACATCTGACTTGCAAGCCACATTAAAATAAAACCTTAACTTCAACGATTCAAGAGAAAACAGCACGTTACGTCTCGTATATTGGTTGACGTGTGGTTACCCCTTACACTTTATTCAAGGTGACAATCTTAGTACCTACCCATGGAAAGTAACGCAAGTAACGGATAAACAATGCTGCTCCAATCTGCATTGGAGCAGCGTGGTGGAGTACGCTCCAAGCATCCCCCTATTGCAAGCTAGAATGGATTGTAGTGAACCAAATCTTTTCAATAATAAAACCTGGCTTAACAAACTTCCACGCGCAAGAACTTATTCAAAAGACAATTTCTATTCTACACGGAGCTTACAAACGGATTACATTAAATAATGTTAGGTCGGTACCGAAACTCGAGTTATCTGTTTTCATTAAAACATCCTCCAAAGTGCCACATCGTATGTAGTACTCGTACGTAGATCAAAACCTTATCCTCCATTACGCCACTAATCGTACGGGATTTGGTCCTGATGCTTCTAATTAATAGCGTGTGTGTCCCCACATCGTGTGAGCTGTATTATCAAGCGAGGACGTCGGGAGGGAAGTTTGGTTGTGGATTAATAATACGAAGATACATAAACTAAGGCGTAATAATCCATTTGAGTTAGAAGTGCTTTTAGCGACGATTGAATAAATCGCAAGATTGTAAGTGTTAAGCGCGGCAGTACTTTGATGGGTGACCGTTAGTGACGAATTTTAAACGTATTTTCGTTCGGAGCACTTCGGAGGACGTCAAGCAATCAGTCTTGATTGTTGTCGATAAATACACGAGAGTAGCAGCTTGATAGACTATGGTCTAAGCTTCTCCTTATCTAAAGGTCATCAGTAGTATGTCAGTATTACGTCCGATACCGTAACAGTTTGTAATAAAATTCAAATAAATTTAGAAACTATATTTTAACGCCACCTTTCCAACTGAATCGGAACTAAGTATGAGATAATAATACGAGTACCCTCCATAACAAGGTTTAGGGTTGGCGCGTCACGGCTATGTTAAACGTTTTTAGTTCAGAACTGTCACAGTAGATGTCACTTTATTTTATTTTTAAGATAACACATTAACTCTAACTATAATTTTATAATTTCTCTAAGATTATTATAACAGGAATCTAGATTCTGGGTAGCCTGCAATGCCATAGTTAAAGAAATACTTCATTCGTGTCAATGTGTAGTGATAAAATTTTTACAAACTTTTCATAAATTTTGTTTGGGTAATTATTTAATAATCGCTTTATTAAATAAATGTTTTTAGTTTCTTTCTTAATCCAAGGTTTGCAAGTATCGCAAAGATTAGGAGTTTAATAACCTTTTGAAGTTATTAGAGCTATACATACATATACAGGTAACAAATCAGGACACCGTAAACTTTACACATATTAGGTTATCGGGAATTCTTGAACGGAAAGATAAAGTATAAAGCTACGTACAATGTTATTCAATGGCGCAATTCATAAGTTCCCCTCATTGCATTCGTACAGATTAATCTTAATCAGCAGCATGACCCATTCATGAGTTTCGCCTTCGTCCATGGAACCAGCCGCCCTTCTATGCTTTATCATATCGATATCATGTAAGAGCATGCGCGCTGCCGACGCATGCGTATCAACCTTCGCTACCATTGTGTACATCGAGTAGTATCTCTCTATAGAAGCTGTCAAGCTATAATAATAATCTTGTTTAGCTTTCATTTCCGATATTTTAGCTAGAATAGTCGTCCTTCTGTCATCTAAAGTAGCTACGCCATCGTTTTCTGTCAATTTTGCTTTCAACTTAATGACCTCGTGTTAAGTTCTAAATTCAACGTCTGTGTGTTCAGTGGGCTTATTTCAGTTCTATATTCAGCCTTCTTTGAAGGCTAGGCAGGTTTTTGTGATTTGGAGCGTTAAATATCAACAGGTAAGTCGATGTTTACTAAATTTTGTGTTATAAATACGTGTAGCGATGGCGTGTGGGCGTCACTCCAGACGATGCGTAGGTGGACAATTTTTACCTCGCAGACGGCCTACTGATAAATGAGAACCTAGCGCTAAATAAAGTTCATGTTTTTTTCGTAAAATAATATCGTTAACTTGGGCTTTGATCAATTCAGTAATGACGATTGACGTCTTTCATACACATAAACATTCAGATGTTTTTATCCTTTTAATTTTAATGTTTTTTTTTTAACTTATTTACTGGATGCACAATGCACATGAATATTATTTGTGAAGTATAATAAGTAGCATACCCTTAAGTTTCTTCGTTATCATTTTTTGTGAATCAATTTGTAGTGCCTGCATTTGAAAAAATTAAAATATATCGATCCAAATCTTTGAAGTTCTTTCAACATGTTACGTTATAACAGTTGCGTTGATTCAAATCTTTGATATGGGTACGCAATACACACGCTTAGATATATACGTACATGCAAACAAAAACGCGCAAATAATATACATATATTCGCATGTTTAGCCTACAGTACACGTACATAGGGTGGATATTTGTGTATCTCTTTAACATCCCCTCTATGTAGGACATGAGCAACGACCCGTAAACAACACTCAATGGCGTTTATTGATTTTGTGCCAATATCCCTGTTAATGGCCACACTGGATGTGCGTATGATGTTATGAAACAATAATACTCGTAACCTTTTGATGACATGACGCGACGCGAGTATGAACCTACGCAGATTCGTATAGTAATCGTATCGAGCTAGGTACCATTAGTAAGGAAGGATGACATAGTTATGACTGACATTTACCATACTGTTCGTACGGTATACTGTACCGTATACCGTACTATTTGTATTTTGACAATAGTGTTCACTTTCACGGCACTTGTCCTCATGGACTGTCGCAAAACAACATAACTTTTTGTTCGTCTGAGCAATAAACGCGACAAAATCTAAACACCGGTCTCTTATTGGAGCTGTCCTTACTGACAATATGCGACGAATATGCGTAATGATATTGTCGTACGACTAAATTGTTGGGAACGACCGATTTCGTCGTCGAACAACTTGGCAATTAGGGGAAAATATAAGAAACGATCGTAATTGAGTCTGCTACTGAGAGGATTTCAGACTTGAGCTTCAAGTATAAAACTTGTCAATTCTGTTAATAGAATCATAATGATTCATGACCCAATTTTATTTTATTTTCAATGAAATATCATACATTTCACATATCAAGCTTTTCACATTTCACAATTACATACATTTCGTAATAAAATGGGTGTATGAAATTTAATTCCTGCTTTTGTCAACTTTTATATGTCTCTGAGAACTCGTTCAATTATTTCATACAGATCGGGGATTTCCTATCGGTGAGCGATGTTTGTGTGTGTAGTTTGAACGTGCACATATTATGTATTTTGAGGGGAGGCTGTAATGTAGGCCCGAAAAGGCGGAGGCACTTCAAGCCAATGTATCCGTCGCTTTAATAAGGTTACGTGTCAGTTGACTAGACTCAACAAGTAGTAAGAGACGCGAAATTAGCTCTAAATAAAACTGACACTAACATTTTTTGTGAACAAAAAGGAAACAAGGCAATTTCTCGCTTTTAAAATACTCTGGCAATAAGTTTGTTGACATAATCTTTGAAATATTAAATGAGATTGAAGTAAATAAGACGGCAACGCACCGGGTATACCTATCTGTGTCCATAGGTTACCTACGGTGACTACTTACCTTCAGATGCTCCGTTTGCCCGTTTGTCTGGTTTAATTTGTATAAGAAAACATCATACTCGCTCATATTTTTCATTAAAGAGTGTATTAACCACAAACTTTTAGTAACGTACTGGAAAATCTTCTGATATTCATGTTGCTAATGAATGCTTAATGCCAATTATATAAAATATTTTAACACATTTGTTGCATTTCATCAGTTACGATATCAAGCTTTTACAGGCAATTAAGATATAATACGTTGATCGGCTACATCAATTTTTACGCAGAGACGGAAACTTTAGGCCAATGTACCTACTCGTCGTTTTAATAAGGTTACGTGTCGGTTGACTAGGCTCGTCACAAAGTCGACGAGGCCGGGAAATTAGCTCCGAATAAAACGATTTCCGATCCTTAACAACAGGAAATTACTGTCTTTACTTATTTCAGGAAATTTGAGTTTATGGTCCTTTTTTCATTTTATATTCATGTAGGCTTACGTAAGTACCTACATATATATATTTCAAAATAATATAATATAATAATATAATATATTTTATTCAACCATAATATCCCCAAAACCTAAAGAACATGTTACTTCATGGTACTTCATGGTACGATAAGTCATGAGAGCAAGTATGTTCTCAGTATCTCATTGAGAGAACGCCAACGGTTCTATAAATTTAAATAACGTAATTTAAATAAAGTTTAAATAACGTGTAGATTGAGATGTGGTGGTTTACTGTGAGCCTAATCACAAGCGCAGAGTCGTTCAGCGGGCAATGTAGCGTGCTATGCTCGACACGACAGAGTCAGAAATGATACAAGAACAAAGGTCACCGAAATAGCTCTCAAAGCTCGAAAGGTCCTCAAATCGCAACCACGTCTAGACAAAAGGAGCACAGGCCGCCCTCCGATCAGGTAGACTGACGACCTGAAGAGGATAGAGAAACCGTTGGATTCAAAGGGCCCAGGACCAAGCAAAGTGGCCTCGATTAGAGGAGGCCCAAGGAGGGAACGGGAAGGGAGATATTGATTATTTTAATATAAAATAAACAGTCGCAGAGATAGATATTGTGAAAAAGGGTTAAAATCAAACGGCAACTATCGCCAGGAAATTGCCACGCAAACATTTGTAAGTAACGGAGAGGATTAAGTTATAAGAGCAGTCTTCAAAACCGTTGTTTGAGTTCAAAAACTTCTTGAAGAAAGTTTAATTCTATTCTGAATCCTATGAGTGTTTATACTTCAAATCTAGTTAAGATGACTCCTTAGTTAAATTTTGTCAATGTTATCAAAAAGTATTATTTATAAATGTATTTCATACAAAAAAATCATTTAAAATTTTTAACGCGTTACGTTACGAAGCGGTTTACCCTCCCATAAGATTTCACTTCAAAAACTTGGCTTCAAAGCTCAAAACGCAGTCTCTTTTCACATGGCCCAAACGCTTTCGCGGTGACGCGCCGCTTTCATTTCCACTTTTCCCTCAGTTTGGGTTTGAGTCCTGGATTGAGCGGTCGTGAGTCACCAGGATAAAACTTTCGAAATTTAATATTATCGGGTAACTTGAACACTATCGAAATGGATATCACAATTACAAGGCATTTTAGTTTGGATGAAGTGAGTAATTTTTTTTTGTGAATCAGTTTATTTTTCCAATTCTTTTTTTTGTTTTTGCAGTAAGCATTTGTTTGGTCTGTCAATTTTTAAGATTCTAAATGAATTTTGTTATCTTTCAATTTTGGTTCGTTGATAAAATCCCTTTTATAATTTTATTTTGTTGATAAAGAGATTTTTTAATTTTTCCGTATTATTTGAGCATTATATTTAATTTACATTTTTTTCATTTAATACATTTAGTATTAACTATTGTTACAGCAGCATCGTTTGGATATTTTGTAGTTCTAAATCTAGATCCTAATTTTCATCCACATTAATCACATATATACGAGTATCGAAACAATTGTATATAAATTTAATACAGTTGGTATGTAAGTACCTACACGTTGGTAACTTATACAGGTTGGCAACTTATACATGTGGAATGTTGCTAAATAAAAGTAATATTAATAGCGTTACACTTAAGGATCAATATTCAACTAAATTGGTATGACGAAGTAATTTAAACTCACTTAAGTATTTTTCCCTTTTCCCTATTTTTCCTAAGTGCAATAGAAATGTTTTATATCAAACCTTACTCGAACTTTTAATTCCATCAAAATGTGTTGTGTCTCGTGTTAAATTAATTCAAATTTTTAAAATGATACTTCCTTGAAAATACGTCAAATATCATCGAAGTATGGTGTTTAATTCATTTGAAGCCATTAGGACCGAAAATTGATTTATCTACAAAAATGGACTTAATAAAGCAAAATAAGTTATTTTACTTTTCTCTATTATCGTTTTACGCAGATTTCAGCTCGAAGCCTTACATTTATATCAAATCTCCTTTGTAAAATTCTACGTCCATCCGATATTCAATATCTTTCTCAAATACAGTTTGTTAAAAGCCCTTTATTGAAGTTACGAGTAGGTATAGAACGGGAATTATTTCTAGTCTTTGATCTTTACTCAAGCTTCTTATTTTTGATATCGAACAGTATTAGGCTTAATTGAATTGTGGGTCCATAAAACAAATAAATGACATTATTTAATGTTAGAGAACGTTGAAAAATTAATAGTTTTAGTTTTTTTATGGTGCACAATGGCGCATTACGATTTTGTTATTTCTTTGTCGTTATTTTTCTTTTATTTGGGAGATATTTCGTTATTTTTCTTTTACTATAATACTAATTATTTTTCTTGTAAATGGAAAACTAAACGAACTTTTTTTTCACTAAGGTATTTTAGTCAATTTATTTGAGTCAGTAAGTATTACTTACAGCATTGACATAATACATTTTTATTTAGGTCTGCCATATACATATCTCAGTTCCATAATCTATTTATCTATTCAATCGTATTGTCATCACAATCCTTACTCAGAGAGGTACTAACAGGCCCTAAGCAAAACCTTTACGTCAGCAATAGAATTATCAGAATTGCTGAGAATATTCAGGTCCTTTTATTTGTATTGGTTTGACCTGTTTCGAAATTCAATCAAACTTGGTTAACCGACTTGTCAGTCGGTTATCATCCTATAGCTAGATATAGTCATGAAAGCCTACCGTCCATTTTAGGTGCGTACTTCATGAAAACATCATAGACTTAGAAAATAGTTATAAAGGTCTGTCTGTAATTTATTAATTACCCTCTGCAGGGTCAGTTCTCCTCTCGCTCTCTCAAGAATGTAGGTAGGCCATGGTCCACCACGCTGGCCTGAAGTGGGTTGGTGGATTTCACATGTCTTTAAGAACATTATGGAGACCTCTCAAGCATTCAGGTTTCCTCACGATGTTTTCCTTCACCGTTACAGCAGGTTAATTTTATTGTTGTAAACGTAGTAGCTATGATGGACTTATTTCTGCCGACATTTCTTCTCCATATCATATGATGGTCGTAAAAATAGACTTATTCTACCAAAAAAACTGATTTATTCTATGACTTCATATTGTTCTTTATTTTTGACTTTTACTTATTTTGACTACACACACTTTACTTCACCAAACCGTGTTGAATCGTGACAGCCCTGAAATATGAAAACAGAGTAATAGCAAGCTAAGTAACACCCTAAAGATGTTGATGGTATAACCATGATCGTTAGCACGAAAAGACAGATCGTAAGGTCTTGTCTTACATTTTAATTTAGATATTGTAATTGGAGAGACTAATTAGACGGGACGAGTATCTTTGTCATCAATAGTTGTACTCAATATTCGCTTACAGTCCCAATTTAATGTTGAAAATAGACTGCTTTGATCATTTAATAACGTTAGTTTTAGAAAAAAACAGAGATAACATTATTCTAAGAACCCATTATTTTTATAAGGAAAATAAGGTAGGTGATAGATGTTTAAATATTTTGGAGAAGTCCGAATCACATGTTTAGTCTACTTAATCTTAAAGGGCTGTAAAATTCGACAATAAACTACGGTTTATAGGGCAATGCTTTTAGCTGACTGAACCACTAACTTTTATTCTCAATTTACTAAAATCTTTTCTTGTAATGACTTGTGTAATTTTCAAGGCCTGGTAACATTACCATTTATATTGTTAATAACTTAAGTTAATAACTTAACTTAACTCAACTTAAGTTTGCAATTGCTCTAAGATATGAATCTTTCCATAACTGCTTTAGTGTAGTACCTACCACTGCCGGGCACGACACCCTATTCTTACGATTAGGATAAATACGGAAACCATTGGCTCGGAGATAGAGAGAAAAAAGAGTACTACTCGTAGTTACAATTTTGAAATATTTTTTTGTAGTTCAGGTTTGTACTCTGGTAAAAATCCAAATTTGTAACTTTGAGGAGGGACCGCTCGGGCCGCCATCTTGGATTTTTCATGAGAAAACAAACTTAAACGACATATTATTATATCTCAAAATTGTAACCACACCACCTTCTACAAGGCAAAATCCCCTACTGACTGGGGTGGCATAATAGTTAAAAAAGTTAAACCAACTGACTCCACTATTACTGATGCCATAGTAAAGTGTCTCTTCTTCTCCCAGTCGTCAATGAGAAGCGGGGCGATCGCAGTGATGGAGGCGGAGCCCGACCACAGCATCTTCGAGAACAAGTCGGGGCTGGCCGAGGACATGAAGTTTCTCGCGTCCATGCCCGAGCTGTGTGACGTCACCTTCCTGGTGGGGGATACGAGGGAGCCGGTGTGCGCTGTGAAGGCCGTGCTGGCTGCGAGGAGTAGGTAAGGGATTTACGACTGCTAAAGAATACCAACCACAGCATCTAGAATTAGAAAATATACGATCGCTTGAGTAGAATCTAGGGTTATCTGCCGTGCCCATACAGCGATTCTATCCACTTCCTATTTAATTGAAATGGTAAATATTGCAGGTATATCATAAGATAAATTTTAAATATGCGTATTTAAAAATAGATAGATACATCGTTCAAGATGCCAATTTTAATCAATTAAAAGAGGATACTAAAGCAAATACTAAGATAAAAGGAGATAAATCGGACCTCATAATACTGTTGAAAATACTCATCTATGAGTAAGTACCTACCCTCAGACCAAATATTGCGAAGCCCGGGAAGGAACATGTGCATGTTAAGAATTTAAAGTAAAGTGTAACTACCATACGGGTTTACAGAAAACCCAAAACTTTTTCATTCTCTTTGTGCTCCGCTGGTTTCGTTAATTGGTTTGTGTACGATACCGTCACCACACGTAGGAGTTTTTGTACAGTTTGAAATCTGCTGCTATTTTAACGTCCATTTTGCCGGGCTGCAGCGAGTTTAAATCTCAAATTCTGTAAGAGATAACATCGTTACGTGCTCTTAAAGTTTTATAAGTTTTCGAGATTTTCATTTCGATTATTCAACCTTAAAATAAAATTCAAATAACGTAAGTTAACCTTTTGTATGTACTCGTATATTGCCAACGTAATATCAGTAAAGTATTTTTAAGATAGCCTCGCAAGCTACGATGTGACCCTTTCAAATATGCCGCAAAAATTCGGGTCAAACAATTTTCCCTTTAATATAGCCATGAATTTCATATAAGCCTGAAAAAGTGCTAAAAGTGGCTTCGGAATCCCTCATCCCGAGTACCCTTCACATAAACATCTTGAAATTAACATATTCAACCCAATAAATTCCTTTCTTTCGCTCGGAACAAAGACTCTTATCCCTTTTATGAGGTAAAGAGCTTTTAAACTTCTAAAGTATATATTACATATGTATGTAATGAAACATATACTCGTCCTTTAAGAGAATCCATTAGCGTACTCTTCAGCTTAACTTATTCTACTTCTCGTATTACTACAGTTAATTGAAATGTCTGATTACGCCTGCATTTTCAATTTACATTAGACGAGCGCAAATAATGACGGTTTTTAACAATTCTCGTGAATACACAATAAAATGGTATTCATGTCGGAAACGTTAAGATAAAATTTTTATAACGTATAATTAAGGGCTCATAGAATACTGAACGCAATATCTAAGGTAAAAAATAATAATATCGCGAAGGTTTGTTATTATAACGAAACTATACTTGAAATTTTAAAAATTCCTAGTATGTTACTAGGTAGTGAAACCTTTAATTGAAACCAATGTGGAACAGAATTCAATAATGTAAAAAGTTCTTTCAACTTCATTTAAAAGTTGGAAACGTCGTTTGCAGGCAAGCGATTCAACCTTTTAGTCTTTCCAAAACAAAATTAATCCCTGCACACGTTCCATTTGTAAAAGAATACTTTTGAAACGAGTTTTGAGCTGATATTTTTCTTTTGTTCGTTTTTCTGTTTCAACATTTACACCAGAATCTATTTCTGCTTCCTACGGATAAACGAATATATCCAAGTTTTGGTCCTTATTTTAATTTGTCGCTCTTCTCCTATCTCTTATTACATCTACATAATTATGTCTATCAATTTACTACTACTTTTTTGACATCTATATGAGCGTTTATATCATTAGGACTTTGCTTGGAACCACTAAAATATCACCGATCAATGCAATAAAACCTTCAATTGCCTTTATTGTTTCTATCTTAAAACAAAAAAATCATTATACTCGCATACACTCGCATATTATTATGCAATGTCGTCTGTTTTTAGAATTTCATCATTAATTTTGTCCACAGAGTATTCCAAAAGATGCTCTACCAAGCTCCAAGCCCTCAAAGGAAGAAGGAACCAGCCCCCCGGGAGAACAAGCTGAGGCTTTTCCTCAAGCGGTCTTCAGAACCTCTGCTGAACCTGCAAAATGCTGCTCAACAGGTAATATACGAGTAGGAATATTAATATAACAATTTATAAATATGCTTTTATATTTAAAATATGAATTAAGCAACATCAGTTAGATCATTATTTCAATAAAATTCCGTTGTACCGTGTTTTATCTTTTTAGTTTTAATTTAATTCACTAAAAGAAAATATGTCTAGCTTAATTAAAATACTTTCTCAACCGAAACTCAAACTATACTAATAAGAGATGTAGGTAACATTGTTTGGTTTGGCAGAGTTGAGATCAAATTGTTTGGCTCAGTCACTAAATTATCTGAAGATACGTAGCACGGACCGTAAAATTGATTTTATGCCCTCCTCCGATTTGGGCATGGCCGAATGCGTTACGGGGTCATATGGCAAATAAATTGCCAGTATACTGACCGTTCTTCGTATAGGGAATCATTCGCATAACAGAGGGAATGCGTATTTTACATAAACGATACAAATGTGATCTGAATACACAGGGTATTTTAGAGTAAATGTTTTGATTGTAAGTTATTTATTTCTTATGGGTTACCCGTAAAACATGAGCAACCTCGCAGCACTAGGTAGCTAACACCATAAGTAACAACTTTTGTTCTATGAATTCGAACATAACTCAATACATAAAAAATAAATGGTTAAACAAGTTTTTGTTGCACTGTTGTGACATTTGTAAGTCTGCAAAAGTATGTTTCATTAATGAATGCTCGCATGACCGACGGTCGACTGGCGGGCGAATAGGTAATCGGCATAATCTTTGCGATGCGCGTAGAGTTAGAAACATTCAACGGGAAATTAAATTAATAAATATTTTTGTATGAAATTAAAAATTAACAAAAGTCGTAGTACACAAGTTGTTGCTTATGGTATTGGCTGCCTAGTGCTGCGAGGTTGCTCATGTTTTACCGGTAAGCCTGTATAAATAAATCTATCAGGGATCTTCTTTTATAACTTTGGTTCATCTTTATGATTCATGTAGGAATATAATTTACATATAATTAACATAAGTTTATCCAAAAGTTAAAAGGATTCAATAATTATATTAAACGCGAGTCTCATTTTAATTTTTTTACTCCATCTACTTTCACAGTATTTGTAAAGAGCTATATTATTTCCACTATATATATTTGGAACGATTCATTTCTCGCTTTAATGATCATTTCAAGCAAAAATATTTTCACAACGGTGTATTTTTGATTTTCAAAAAAATGTTTTCAGTAAAGTATCTAGAAAATAGATTCAAGAGCATATTTTGACGTAGAAAATATAGCTGTAGAACTCATAATTATTGTTTAGAAATAAATGACCCTCAATTTCCAACAGGGCTTCATCTGCAAATTGTTTGCTTATTACATCCTACAGAGCTTCTATTAATTAACTTACGTTTTTGTTTGTTTCTATATCAACAGACATTTCGTTATTGTTAAGTACATAATTAGCATTTCATCCTTATCACAATAAATTATTTTTACTATGTCCACTACAGCGGTCGTCATTCGCGCAGCAATTGGCCCCAATTCAAGAGGTAAAATCAAAATTATTAGACTTGTGCCACCACGGTTGGGTACATGATAGTTATTAACATACGTTTTCTTATTTACAATAGCATTTTCAAATAGATATTGTCAATGAAAGAAAATCGTGCTAAAGTTTTCCGATTTTACTACTGTTGTAAATTTTGCAGCTTTGAAATTGTCATTGTCGTATTTAAGTAATTCTGCTAATAATACCATTACCTGCTAATAACCTTACTTATCTTGACATTTGTTACTTACCGTGGCTGGAACAAGTCTGTAAACGGTGTTGTAGGTTTCGTTACGTCGGTTCAAATTTTCGATGTCGTACTGTACAAAGTTTTTCGTACAAGTTCACTTTTATAGTATTCTTTTGTAGATAGGGCGAGTTGACACAACACAGAGTATTTAATTTTTTAACAATCAGAAAACATGCATGGTACTATTGGCAATTTTTTCCTTAATTTGTATTTCACAACATTGTTTGATTAAATTTTTAGAATTTTTCATTGGCAAAGTCTGAAAACGACGGAGGGTTTATCAATTTTCTTTTTTATCTCGTATTTATTATTTAAATGTTTTTGTACATAAGTTGCTTTGTTGAAGCACTTTTTGGCATGTATTATTTATGTACAATTTCAAATAGTTATAATTAATGAATTATGTTCTTAACTCACAGTAACGTTATGTTCTTGGGTTAATGAATTGCTTCTAACTACTTATTTGTATGTGAAGTAGGATAATGTATGCTTAACGAAATTAATTTGCGAAGCGAGGAGACGCTCTAAATTAGTATTACAACCTAATTGAAACTTCGTAGGTAGTTTCGATAAATTAGTCTGAATTATGTTTTAGTTTGACTTTGAATCTTTTAAGTTTTCAAATTATTTTCAGATACGGTGAAAAATTTGATTACGATTTTGATTTCTATTTTATTTTAAGAAATATTTTATTTATTTTTAATTCTGTGATCATGAATATACATTTGTTTAGAAAATATTGATTTATTAAGTGATATTTTTTAAATTATAAAGCAATATTTTGTATAACTCTAACAAAATCTTCATTAATATCTCGCTGACCCGCCGAGTCTTAAATACGAGTAGTTACTACACAAAAATGAGCGTTGATTTGTTTTAACTTACGAGTACGTTCTTTTCTCACTCACGGGATAGCGAAGCGGAACAAACCGATCATTGTTTTTATTATACACTTTAATATTGATTTTTTTTTAAGGATTGATGGCATTTATTTAGTTTCATAAGAACACTATCGTCAAAGTACGTACGTACGGCAAACGTGAGTCATTAGCACGTCATGTCAGTTTGTTTGACATCTTCTCATACTAACGGCACACGTGAACTATACAAATGCTTTAACGATATTGTTCATGCTCTAGGTACTGTTAATAAAAAACTATGTTTAAGCTGTTAAATACACATTTTTTCATTTTCCGAATTGATACGTCACTGCTTCTCAATGCACAGCTCCGCCGTTAAAGAAGTATTTATGGCTGATATTTTTGTACTAATTTGTTCTTGTTTGTAACAGCCCTCCTCTCAGCAGCACCAGACCCTGATCATTGAAGAGTTCGAGCCTGACGTGTTCCGTCAACTGATCGAGTACATCCATACTGGATGTGTGACACTGCAACCAAGAACGCTTTTGGGTAAGTAATGACTTTTTGTTCAGTGCTTTTTGAGATGATCGGAAACGACCAAAAATGTTATACTCCCATCAGTCGTTTCAAAAAATGGGGTTACCTGGAAAGTATTCCGGGAGTTTTGGAAATTGGTAGTCCCGTTCACCTCATGGCTGCAACCCTTTTATGGCCCACTGTTGGGTACGGAGTAGGCCCGGAGTGTACCTGCAATACGGTTACGAGATTGTACTACCAGTTTTTTCACCACACCACATTAGTAATATTCACGTTTTGTTAACAGTTCTATTTGATTTTATATTGAACAAAAAAAACTTAAATGTTATTCTATTACGCTTTGTAAAAAATCAAGACGCATTGCTGGTAAAAATGTCACATAATTAGCTGAAATAAGTGAACAATACTTACGTCATGTGTACCACATAAACTATAGACTTCTTAGTTTTTCTTCTTAGTTTTTTAACTATTATCATAACAATAACTTTATTGTTTGCCACTTTCTGAAAAAATTACAAAACGTTGTATGGCCGCTGAAGTTATAATTACTTTTCTATTAAAATTTGTTCTCTAAGCATACCAAACCTGCTCAATAAACGAAAGCTTAACTCAACAAATTCTATTTAAGTTTTCAAACTTATTAAATTAATTGAATCCTACTGGGTTCGACAGTATACTTAGTTTGTAATAAGATTATCGAATATCGATAGCGGTGATAGCCCAGTGTGCCAATGGGGTTGAACCCAGACCGCTCGATTCGAGGTCTAATTCTAAGACACTGGGCTATCACCGCTTCAGGACCGGCTATCTGTCAGGTAACAAAAAGCAACTAATGGTTGGATCGGAACAGTCAGGCTCAACGTAAGCTGACAGATAAAGGTCTCAACAGAACGAATGATTTTTTACGAGTGCATTTTAACAAGATAACTTTATGTAGGTACTATTTATTTTCGTTATTAATTCCTATTGTTAAATCAATCGTTGTTAGAGCCGTAGTAGCTCGCCAGGGGAGATAACTTACCGCCATCTTCATAATCAGGATATTATCTTATCTGTATGCATCTTATTCTTATGACGACTAAGATGTTAGCCTCAAATAAAGTTTCTACAGCAACCATACCTCCGCAACCGAAACACAAGATATGAAGAACATGCTTCTTTTCGACGAATTAAGAGTCAGAGGCCAGCCACCTAAAACAAGTTTGTTTATCTCAGATTTTTTATTAAACTTTTTAAATTTTTTATTAAATTTTTATTTCAATCAGCGTTCTATTACGTTATAAGTACCGATTACAGTCAATTTTGTTTCAAACGCACCCCTGTGGTTAAAAGGCAAAGGTCCCCAATTTCAGTGTTAATGTAAATTCGCAGAACCGATTTATGTTCAGGACACTTCATCAGACCGTTATCGTGGAATTTGAAGCGAAATTTATTCAGCAATTAAGAGAGCAATAAACGGTGGACCGAATTTAATTTCCGTTCATGGCGCTATTTCTGAATTACGACAGCCTTTAACGATTAACACGTAGGTATGCGACGAAAGTAGATGGTCTACCACTAGGACTATTTTTTACTGTAATTGAGTAACAAAAGGGTAAGATGCAGACGTTAAGAAATCACTGCATCTCAAAGATCCATCCTTCTCCGCATCCAATCTTATCATAAAATCATTTTCACCCGCATACAATCATCAGTTGTATGCTTTGCAAGTAAGGTTATCAAATAACCACTAACTTTTCATACATCGTAACAAATCTTAATATTTCTTATATGTATAAGTAAGGTATTTCACTCATTGCCGTCTTATAATGTTTAGTATAAGTCGGTTATTATATAAGTACTCCTGCTACCCTCTTAACCCGCCTTAAATCAGTGTGCTTTCATATCTTGTGTTTCGGTAGGGGAAAATTTCAGTCAGTCATCGCGGATAGGGTTTCTATCCCATTTGAATTAGGACGTCCATGGGTTGCAGTGCCCACTTTCGATGATAGCCTTTATGTCCGTTTGCTATAAAACAAATAAGTCAAATTTTTTCAAACAACTTAAAGTAAACCGAAAAATATTTTTGAATGCCCATCTTGTATAAATTTTTAATTTATATCAAAATTACTTTTATAATTAATTCAATCTGAAAAATTCCAAGTATTTATTATCAAGAGCTTAGGCTCTTTTTATAAGTCAAAAATGTGCCTCTAATTCTATAAAGAAACTAAATTATTAAAATCGAATACAAGCACGAAATTTGTTAGAGAGTCTATTTTGAGAGGAAGTCGATATCCTTAAGCCGATAAAAATAATAAAATCGGGAAACTTTATGAGTTGAAAAAGAAGCATTAAGGTTCGAGTTTGTTTAAGGCAGGGAGTAATGAAAACGTAGATCCGTTCTTTCTGAAGCCAAACTGGAATTAAATCTTTCTGAATCTGGAATTAAATCAGTCGGATATTTCATTTTATTTTACATGGAAAACTTCTTCTTAAAAAAATATTGAATGTAACGGTGAACGAAACATCATGAAACCTATGTGCCTGAGAGTTCACAAAAATGTTCTCAAAGGCATGTAATGCCTCGCATTAAGCCAACGTGGTGGACTAAGGCTTCTGCAACCTCTCAGGTGCAATCAACTTCTCATTGAGAGGAGACCCGACCCTCCGGTGGGTCATTAATGGTTTACAAGCAATGGAGTAGGTATTTGTTATAATTTGACGATAGGCAAACGCGATATAGCCGCTCATCGAATAGAATTTCATTTGTTTATTCGCAAGACATGTCAAATGACGTTAGTGTGCGCATGACGCGTGGTTTACGTGTGGTTTAACCCCGTGTCCTTATTGCCATGACGCACGCAATAGATGCTAAATACATACAAACATTTGTTGCGTGTTAGTGCGTATTGTCAAGAGTCTGTATAATATTGGCCACAAGTCTGTATTGACAGAGTCCTGTGTTTAAATTTTGTTGTGTTGTGTTGTCTGTCATATCGGCCGCCAAGGCCTTTCGCGTAATCACACACACACACACACACACACACACACACACACACACACAGAGAGAGAAGGAGAGTGAAAGAGAGAGAGACACACACAAACGCACATATACACACACCCACCTGAAATAAACCAGGAGAAAGAAAAATTCTTAGAAGAAAAAACTCGAAGGTAAAACTAACCTAAGTTTATGCTGATAAACATCTTCTTAGAACCACTCAGTATGCAATTATTCAACATGAGCACCAGAAGGGAAAGAACCTCTAGCGCGCATCGCAAATGTAATTAAGACATGTCACTCGCAGAAAATTTCATAATTTTAGTTAATTACTGGTTGCACTTTTAATACTCCTTACATTTAGTTAGTTCCTGTCTATTTACAATCTTAAAGGTGTCTACCAAAGATTATTTTTTGACTGTCCGAATATTTTTTATCGTTTTTATCCGACAAAGAAAAAGACATAGAGATAGATATACCTACCTACAAAAGAAGGAATCTTCAGTCAAGCATAGTGCAAAAGAATATTACGAAATGTCGTTCCCAGACGATGACGTAAATTTATCGGATTTTACTCTGCGACCGACCACCATTGCAAATGGCGGTTGATGGGAATTGAGTTTGCATTGTATATTTACCGAGGCAATATAGCCATACCCACCCATAGATGTAGATATTATAGGTACATTTACTGCCTATAGTCCTATAGTGAGCTATACGTACGTAACGTTTTTTTAATAGTAACGTGTAGCAAACGGGCATGCAGCGCACCTGATGTTAAGTTTACTACTATCTGAGGTTATATGCGGGTGCTTTGCTTCTCCTGTAGACTAAGATGTGCATCTTAAACAAAGTATCTTCTCAACCATACCTCCCCAGCCAAAATACAAGACATGAATGCTACTTAATAACTGGTTAAGAGGCTGGCGGTAAGTCCCCGGCAGAGCTATTTTAATATGGCTAAACCTAAAATAAAAATTCTGTCGATGTCACGTTATTGCAATCTTATTTGCTTATAGAAAGTAATAATTGAGAGTGAAATCTAACTAATTTAAATAACAATTTTATAGCTATAAATACCAATTTTTGTTTAACTGTGAATCATTGATTTTATAAATCAATATTTCTTTGTGATACATTACAAGTATCCTTACCTACAACGGTTTTCTTTGTAGCACCCTCTTGTTACACGATCCTCATTACTCTCGTAACTTGAACTACATTCGAGGGCATATTTATCCGTCAGTTCCATTCGTTATTATCTTTTCAAGGCCCTATGTGTAGCTTCAAATATCTGACTAATGTTGGTTTGTGATCGGCGACCTGAGTGGCCCAGTGACGACCTGAGTGGCGCAGTGGTTAAGAAGCCGGTGCGCCGCGCGGAGGGTCCTGGGTTCGACTCCTAGCAGAGCAGGGATGAATGATGAGTTTTAATTTCTTTTTCTGGTCTGGGTGTTAGTGCTCTTGTCTTGTACCCCCGACACAGGGAATCCTAGTGTGGGGCTATGAGTGTGAAACGTAATGTTGGTTCCACCATTACCATCACTACCACCAAATATGACCTATGAGACTTTAGGGAAGGGAGATCTCCGACGAGGCTAGCTGGTAATGCCTGGGAAGCGGCCGTGCTCCGACTACGGCGTCATCTCTAAGTTTTGTTTGCCAGCGATGTAGAATTTTGACAGCGTAATTAAGTATCCGTGGCACAACTCTTGACAAGCGGCCAAATTCATCACAAGAGCATTGATCTTGGTGAAATTGAACTCATGATTCAGCACATCGGCCAAGTATAACTACTCTGCATATTCTGCAAAAAATCCAGTTACAATGTCTAAGTACTAGCTACCATGAGTAACAATACTATAACATGCGTGGTTCATTATATCGATAATGTTACAGAATATGTTATACCAAACCGTAGCACGAGAAAGAACTTTGAAGACCCAAACTCACGTAATTAGACCCACGGACGAGTTCCAAACTTATGAAGAATTTTCCAGCATCCCTTAATATACCATAATAACGAATACTTGGAAAAAATGTCTGAAATTCTTGTAAGTTTATGAAAGTGTACGCCTGACTTATCTACCAAATAATTTTTATGTTATAATATTATGCGCTTTACCAAGAACATAATGATATTATAAAAAATGCAGATAACAATCTGTATCAAAGTATCAAGAAGTTGAAAAATATGACGCTGTCTTTATTAAACTTTCCATTTCACGCGCATTTGACGTAAAAATATTAAACACAGAACAATACCATGTCATCCACGCACTGAAGATAAATTAAATTTCATTTTAATGATCATCGTTAAAGCCTTTTCACTTTTGCTGGCATTTATAATTGCAAATTCAGTCAGCCTCTGAATAAAATGAGAGAAAATATATTTAAATATTTTTAAATACACATGAAATTTGTTGCCAATTAGTCGTATATCGCTTCTATATTATAAAATTATATTAATAATAATATGAATCGTTTTCCGTGTTAATTATATGTCTAGTAATCTTAGCCCGTAACTTTTAACTATCAATAACGTATCTTCGGATATCTTCGGATATGGATGGTTCTTCATACCTTGGTTGCCAAGATATTGCGATTGATTTGAAATAACAGATGTAACCTGGCAACCAAAATACTGTAGGGTTATTATAGTAAGTTATAGGCCGCCCATACACGAACTGCTCGAGCAGTTACTCAGCGATCAACATACGTACACAGACCGTTCTAGCAGTCAGCTGTCAGAGTCAACAGCTTGAGGCTGCCTTTGCAGCTTGCTTTTGAGCTGCTGCAGTCAAGATTGACTGCTTCAAGCGGTCCGTGTATGGCTGGCCATAGATTTCCCGTCCATTTTCCTCTCACCGTCTATACATTTAAAGCGTGTGCATTTAGGTAAGTGTAGGTAGGTATCTACGTGTAATTTTCGAAAAAAAAATTAATATTTCTCACTTCGATTTCTAGGTGTAATGAACGCAGCTGATTACTACGGGCTGGATGAGCTGCGCCGCGCCTGCCACGGTTTCGTCCAGTGCTGCATCACCGTTGACACCGTGTGCGCTCTCCTCGCTTCCGCGGAGCGTTACATCCAGTACAAGTGCACTAAGTCCTTGGTGCAGAAGGTAGGGCAAATGGAATTATGTATTTTAGGGGTAGAGAAGTGACAAGAACAGCGGGGATAGCCCAATGTTTAAGAATTCAGATTCTTATTGGAGAGGCATAGGTTTGAATCCCAGTGGTACACAGAAATGACTTTTGTCAAGTATGTGCGATTTATAGAAATTCTTTCCTTTCTTAAAGGAAGCTTTAAGCCCTTCTTCGTCCACTGCTGGTCATGGGCCTTCCCTAATCGAACCGCCCACAAGTTTCTGATATGCTTATAATTATGTATCTCTCTCAATAGAAAAATATGTCAATTTTTCAGGTGCTGGAGTTTGTCGATGAACATGGCAACGATGTACTGAACCTTGGCTCCTTCACCCTGCTGCCTCAACACGTCGTGAGGCTAATTCTTGCGAGAGAAGAGCTCCGAGCTGATGAGTTCACCAAATTCCAAGTGAGTATTCTTTCTGGCAAAGGAAAACGTTAGTGAATCCAGAATCAAAAAAGTGGAATTGCAGTGAAATTTGGCCAAGATAATTGTACATTTTTATAAAAAGTCGTAGCAATTCAAATTTAATTTCACTACCTGAAATCGAAATAGAGCGTAATACAATTATTTATAAATGTATTATTTTAACGGATTCATTGATAAATCTATAGTCTCCCTAAAGCCCCTAAACCTTTATAATTACACAATATTAAGGTGAGCCTCAATTGCGTCGAAATGCCACAAATTACCAGCAATATTCCTAAACGCTTTGTGGTAGGTAAACGCTTCAGAAATCGCCTGAAGTGTTTTAGCTATTAACGAAGCACTTGAATATTTATAAGGGATTAAGAAATACTGAAATACTTTCTCGAAGCTCAAAGAAGGAATTCAAGGGCCTTTTAAATCGAGGATAAAATTTTATAACTCCAAACGATTTAACTCGCGATTTTCAGAATTATTGTGCACAACGGCGCACAATAATCCTATCATGAAAATTTAAACAAATTAATTATTTTCATTGGTCTGTCAACTCATTAGTGACTGACAGTAGGTTGGACCCTCTTTGGCAATGTAAATGATATAGGCCTTACTCCACCACTTAGGCCTAATGCGTTTTGGTCGACTTTGAACATTATGAAGTCATCCCGTATTCATTCCTCACGATGTTTTTCTTCGCCATTAAAGTAGGTGACGTCAAATTTTGATGCGAGCTGCTGGGATTCGAAGTTGAGACAATTCACCACTCCTATGTTCAATGAAGGTTTTGAATTCTTCACTGATATCGGCTTTGTGTCAATAATTATCGAATTTCGACTACTAAAGCTGCAGTTCCGTGTATATATTTGTAAATAGGCTTATTTAAATAAATACATCTTTTGATCTCTCATTCCAGGCTGCTCTGATGTGGAGCAAGAAGTACTGCGATACTAACCAGAACACGTCGCTGAAGGACGTGATCGGAAACTTCCTGGAATACATCCAGTTCCACAAGATCCCAGCAAATGTACTGATGAGGGAGGTCCACCCGCTCGGCTTGGTGCCATACGCCATCATCATGAACGCTTTGGCTTACCAGGTGCGTGATTTTAAATTATAATTTAAATTACATTTTAATCATATCTTGACCGGGGTTTCGGCATAGTTTGCCATGTTGCAGAAGATTTATAAACAATTGTTTTACTCACAACTGCTCAATAAATGAATTAAATGTTTTTGAGGCAATTAACTAGCAAAAAAAATACATTGCCAAAGTTATAGAGGACAGTGTTTGTTGGTGTGACCATGTAACCATCTTTGAAGAGGTGCAAAAGGTCTAGTCACGCTATAAAAAAATTTGGAAAAGTTTTAGTGAAGCATATTATTATACTACTGATATGATATGAGAGACATTCATAGTAGCGATGCATACGAGTATTAAAACACTAAATAGGATAAATAAGATCCATGTATTGCTAGATTGGAGGTGAAGGATTGGAGGTAAATGTGACGAGAACAGTATCTAAAGGTAAAAGGACTAATTGATGGTGGCCATAAAATCAACAACGTTATATATTTAAGTTATATTTATTTGCTGCAGTTTTATATTCATCATTTACGGTATTATTATTGTAGTTCAATTTAAAGATCTCATACCCCTACCTACTTCTTTATTAAAACTAAAGAGGAAATAGTTGTCAGCACCATGTGGAAGGTTAAAAACACTATTGTTGCAGGCAGACCCGGCCAGCGTAGACCCCGGCAAGCTCTCCCCCGCCCGAGTCCGCCGCGCCGGCCGCTCCATGTCCGTGCAGTCCTCCCTCGACCCCTACGGCTCCAACACCACCCTCTCCTCCACCGGCTCGAGCGATGTTCCGTCGTCAGACTCTCGGCACAACTAACGCGAGGGGAACCTCCCCCGTCCCGCGCCCGATCCCGTCCCCGGACCCTCCACCGCTCCTCAGCCCGCTCCAGAAAAACCCCCAGAAAAACTCGGACTTTTCTCCTCTATAAAGCGCGCCGCGAGCAAAAAGTTCGGCGATCGACGCTCTCCCACGCCGAAGACGAGAGAGCCCCGATCCAAGTCGGACTCCATCAAGCACGCGGCCCTCACGAGGCAAGTCTCCGAGACGGTGGCAGCGTCCGGAGACCCCACGTTTGAGCGCTGTAGACCGCGGAAGCGCGACAGCGAAACGGAATTTCCAGTCAGGAAATCGGCCTCCGAGCTATCGGAGAGTTTTCCGTTCGTGAAGCGCGCGCTTGCCGAAATCGAAAACGGTTGGAACTTCTTCAGAAGATCAGTGACGTCGGACGCGACCGAACCGAAAGCTCCATTAGCGAGGGCTGAGCCGGTGGTGGTCGTGGCGGCGGCAGACGATGACACCCCTGGGTCTCCTCCACCCGCGATGGGGTTGAAAGAACGGCGCGGTTCTCGGGGTTCTCCTTGTGCAAATCTTCCGCCGCTGATGTTGCCCCCCCCAACACCGGATCCGTCTCCAGGTCGGTTGTCGCCAAACAGATTATCGCCTCAAAGGCCAAAAGAACCAACGTCTGCGCCGGTAATAGGCAACCCTCCTCGAAGGTCCAGGACCAGATCGGAGATGCCTCCGGATCCTCCGCCACGCTCGCCACCGACGCCTCGTCCGGCGTCTGTTTCGCCGAAGCATACATTCGCTTTTAAAATTGTACTGAAAAAAGTAGAAAGCACACCGAATACATCATTTGACAGACCGGACCAATGAGAGTACCTCCTCTAAGCGCGGCCGCTGGCATGTGGTGGAGTACTCGAGGTTAGAAACGCGCTTTTCTCCGTTTTGTAGTAAATGCTAGTTTAGATTATTATTTAAGTGGCTAACTTTAATGTTATTAAAGTTATATATAATGCTCTATATTATCTTGATGTCGTGATAAACCAAATCGTTAAAACAACATCAAAGTGTTGTTATATGTTTGAAAGAAATATTGCATTTATATTGATGTTTGAATTTTCTATGTGCTTAAATGATTAGGTATGGACGATGATTAAATATTGATGGAAGATGATTGGATATTTGCTTTATGAAGGACTTATATATTTATATTTTTACGATGTTGTTAAAAACATTGAAATGCAGTGTTTTATGAGTAAATGTCGTACTACTTTGGTGTAATCTTTTCTCTCTCTTAAACGTTGTATAACTGTAAAATGTGACGTGATAAAAATGTTTAGTTTAGGTATTTCTGAAAATCTGCTATATTATACATTAACAATAGTTCTTATAAGTGTGAAGCTTTTGGGTGACCCCTTGTGTAAGAAATAGCTTATAATATAAAAATATCGTGTTTTTTTCTAATCTCAATTAAATGTGTAAATAACTCCACAACTTCCAGATAAATCGATGTGCCTGTTATAATAAGCTCACTTTTATAACTTATCACTAGTGCTATACCTACTTATATTACTTATATTTCGCACTCAGTAATATTTAAGGTTCCTTGCAGACGTCACGCTTCTTTTAGTATTGGCGATTTGTGCTTTGGAGATTTCATTGCCCTATTTCAGCCCTATTTTTGTTCGAAAAATTAACATTAACCTAACAAGGTATCTTTAAGATTTTAAATGGCTAATTTAAAGCGTTAAACTTTCGTTAGTTCAGTGCGTTCTTCTCTATTAAGCATCATCGATCGCCTATCCTAAAAGTATTACGTTTGCTAGGACCCTATATACGAGTAAATGTATTATTATATAAAGGTTGTCTTATGTGTTTTCGATGTTATACAAATCGCATATCGTTAAATGTATTTTTATAAAGTTGTAAAGATTTTTATTCGACAGCAATCAAAGCAAAATTTGAAGATTAAGTATATATTTTAAATGTAAATTTGTGTCTAACTTTAAAAGTTTGTTGTGTTCTATTGTGAATGTGCATTGATTAATTTCCTATTCAATGCACTGTATTGAAATATGTTCCGCCCAAACTGTCTAATCTATTTTAATTGGCTGTCGAATATTAAGTATCCTTTTATTACGGTGGCTTCTGAACGGTCCGTGTTTTGAAGATGGGCGTAAACGAATAAGTATTATGTGTATAAAGAATTGAAAATTTTCAATTTCATATACCTACAAAGTTTGAAGGCTGACCGATGGATTTCAAGTGTAAGGCCGCACACTTTTTGGACGCGATTTGTGAGTTTGATGAGTTCGTACGCATATTACGTACGAGTGCGTTCACGCACGAACTCAACGTCAACCTTTTTCGTTTGAAATCGTGTCCAAGCTGAACGCGGCTTTAGTGTGCGATCTGTTTTGCGTGATAATCAGCAAAAATTTGCACCGTGTGAAGCCAACCTTACACTAATCCTCGACGTGTTGTACGATCCCAAATAATAAGTTAAGATTTTTACATTCACGTTGTCTTCGCAGATACTAGGTTTAATGTAAGTTTATAATAAAAAATATTTTTAATTTTTAACTTTAATGTCTTAGTACCGTGTACACACTTTCAAAGATTTAATTGATATTTTTATATAATTAAAGAGTCATATTAGTTTGTAATAGTTGTGATATTTTTTTTATAAAATCTTCACTTGAATTTGTTTTCGCACTTGCATTTTCAATACTTGCATTTTTGCTATTCTTAGGATTTTGTTACATAAATATCGAGCATTTCAGGTTGTTTTTAGATGACACTCATACCTACTGTAAGTAACTATTTTAATTAGTGTGTAGACCCTCATTTTTCATAAATAATTCACCATTTCTACTTTTAGCACATTTTCGTCCTGGTAATGTTTTTGTGAGAATTTGTCGTCAGTAATAACAATATAGGTAGGACCTCTGAACATATATTTTGTAAATAGCTGAGCCTGATTGAATACATTTTATAGGTACTTGGTTTTTTTTACAGACTGCGATAAGCGATCTAAAAGCATATTGTTTTTGTCTACTTACTAAATGTTGTTATTTAATTCAACTTTTTACATTTGTAACGAAAAATTGCTTTTGTAAGATTAAATTATTTCTTTGTAATTTCAAGGTTGTTTAACGTTAAAGTTAATTATGAATGTTTGCTATACGAAACCAGTATTATCATAGTTTTACGATGTTTGATGTTTGATCGTTCTAGTTTACGTGTAAGCCATTCGATGTATAGTTGTAATTGACTGGACTGTACCGATGTTGTATCTGATATTGTTTTCTAACTGTATTGTGTAAATAAAAATGTGATTATAAAACTTTTTTCTTTCTTTTCTTTGTAAAATTTATAAAGCAATAAGTTTCCTAGGCTTTTCCTTAACTTTCAGGGACTGGTTATGGCAGTCAAATAACATTTGTGGTTGAACCATAATAACCGTTTTAATCATGAAAACAAACTAAATTTTATTTCAAATTCAATCCGATTCTTGAATCCGAATCCGCATCCAATCATCTACTGTGCCGATAAAGGCAAACATCGTGAGGAATCCTGCTTGCCTGAGAGTTCACAAAAAAATAAAAAGGTTCTTAAAGGTAGTTATGTGAAGTCCACCAACCCGCAATAGGCCAGCGTGATGGACTAATGCCTACATCCCTCTCACAGTGAGAGGGAGGAGACCCGATCCTGTAGTGGGTCATTAATGGGTTACTGACAATAAGACAGATAAAGATACAATAGAAAATCACAAATAATAGCAAAACTTCAAGATTGAATCTAAGACTATATAAATTTGCATAACAGCAGCATATCATAAAGTTTGCATAACTTGATTACATCTTGTATTGCTGCAGACTACAATAAAATTAAATGTAAATCATTGCAGATAGCAAGCTGCGATAAATTAAATTGTCTTCGCCGAGTTCTATCAAGATCTCTCATGAAAGCTGAGGGTTTTATCGTTCATTCTGCTTGTTCATTCATTATCAAATGGGGATCATTGAATGAACGCGATCATTTAATGTATGTAGATGATGTTTCATCGTCTATAAAGTTTTTTGTTTATTCCTCGAAGATCAGTTTTTTCTCTTCGTCTTTTGGCTGCAGATAATTTGCTGGGCTTTCATCGTAATACAACATTGACTTCTTTCTATTAATCTTTGTAGGTATTGTAATTTTTATAGTTTGTAGGTATATAAATGTAGACCTTTTACATCTAGAGCGTCTCCATTTTTAAGCTTGCTTATTTCTCAGGACAAGGAAATTACAAAAGGAATTCTCAAGAATTCATTGATTTTCAAGGAAATTTGAAATTTTCGTAGGCCTTGGATTGCCTTGGTGGAGTTAATATGCCTTTTTGAGAAAATTATTTAAATTTAATTTAACGAAGTATCCTTCACCGTTGCATAAAGTAACATTTATTTAATAAAAATCGGACATAGTTCACTATCTATAGTAGTTCACTATCGCACATAGCACACTAAATATACAATAAAATGCAATTTTTATTCTTGTTTCATAAGGCATCACTTAGGCTTTTCTCACATCCAGATTCCAAAGCCATAACGTTAACATTCATAAAGATTTTACTGCAAAACCTATAAAATTACGCGAAAAAGCACTTTTCACACGTGCCCATGTCTGCACTATCACTCACGGGCCATAAATCTTATTCGATACTGAACCTGCTACACCTCTGTCTATTTTATAGCGTATAGAATGAACATAAAGCATAATCTTCTTATTACAAGAAACGGGTAGATCAGGTACTACAAGTGACGATTAATGTAGAAACATGTATAGTTTTAAAAGACAAAAATAATATTATGTCCACATTGTCCACCTAAGATTGTATGACACGATGAGTCGATGACGTATCTGGATATCAAAAATGCAACACCTAAAATTATGGGACTTTAATTTATAAGTCACTTTTACAACGTAAAGCATTTAAGCAAGTATTTTCTAGTGTCTTAGATGGAAGGTTTAGTCATTTGCCAGATGAATGGACGTGACATTAATATCGTATTTCCTATAAGTATATTGCGACTCATTCGCTTACATTTTCAATATCTTGTTTTAGGTCAGAAATTAGCAACCGCGGGCAAGTTGAAAGACGTCAAGGTCGCAATACACAAAAAACAAAGTAAAATCCCATAAAAAATATTTTAAATGCTATATTTTATCTGCTTATTTTATGTCTACATCTAAAGATACTGTAATATAGACAGTGTTCCCACATTAGCGGTAACGCAGAGTGACATGTGAGCGGATATTGGGCCAACGAGCCGCCCTCGGTAATGGATGGACCCATTTAGCTTGTTAACTGCTCACCTCTGCTGCCCTCATACGTCTTCTTAGGACTTATTTAGTCTCATAGACTAAGTTAACTTCTATGTGTGTGTAGAAATATAAAAGTATAAATTACGTAGTTTTGATATTTACGCGTATAATACACGGATCATTTCTATAATAGCAGATGGACTGGTAAATGCGGATTGGAGAAAATGCAATTTGTTCGGGTTTGGAGCTCTTACAAATTTCTGCTTGAAAATTTGACTCTTTCAATTTGATTGATGAATTGGGAAATGAATCTGTTGTATAGAGATAATTTTTGTCTGCCCTTCTCCACAAAAAGTTGTTTGTTGGTCTGTCAATCTGGTGTACACCTGACTAAAATAATCATTATTATATTTTTATGCACTTGACAGCAAATAAACCGAGCCACCCGCCATCTGTACCTAATACTTATCAGATTTTCTCAGGAAGTATGAAACTTATAGCGATCATATTTATATCTACAGAAAGTGCGTTTTATGCTAATTATCGCCTGTAAACTCGTTGCACCGAAGATCTGCTGATTCGAAGTCTGCGAGCGACCTCGCGTTCGAAGCCTGCTTGAAGTAATGTAAGCTTGAGCTGCTTCCTGAGGTGTTGTATCCATTTTTAACCGATAAAGGTGGCATAAGAACACGCGTTTGAGCAAATGATCTAAAGAAATTATTAGAAAATTCGACCACCTTCAATATCACAACTCTAGTCAAACATTTTGTTTGTTGCTTGATTACTGTGTCAGTTGGCAGTACTTAAGATTAAATTTATGGTCATTTTAATTTTTATTAAATACCCTTTCTGTAGGTATGAGTTTGATGGGAGTACGTTTTCTACTCGGACACTAAATCGGATTAATGTTACAAGGTGGCGGGTGGCTCGGTTTATTTGCTGTCCATCTTTCTAATAGTATCTATATGGCGAGAAACTTAAAACTAGTGAAAGCGTTTATCAACTTTTGAAGTGAATGCACTCACACACACACATATACACACCAACAGTAAAAACATAAGTACCTCTTCACCTCACAGATTACTAAATTTGAGACAGGTACGAACTTTCAGTCAAGCTAAGCGCCACCTCAGAACCAGTTAAGCTTTTCATTACAATTTCGAAGCAAAAACTTTAAATGAAAATGTGACACAGTGCATGAACTAAAGGGAAAACTTTTAATTATTATACAACAAACTCTGATACACTGAACATTTCATGTCATACTAAAACTCAACTTCATAAGCTCCTGTTTATGCTTTGAATCCTACATGAACAGGAGTTTCGAAAGTTACATAGGAATTATGATGAAACTATATTAGAGGGAATAGAATCTATTTTAATTTTTAGTAGTAAGTATAAATTACCTATTGTAGTTGGTTGAGTCATTGTATTTCAACAGGGATCTTACCACCATCCTCATAACCCGCCGAAAAGCAGCTTGTACTACAATCTTGTATTTTGGTAAACTGGAAACCAAACCTCTCAAAAGGTTTTCAGCCTTTATTTAAGGCGATAAACATTCTCACATGAACATTTATTATCTACTAGACTGTGCCCGCGACTTCGCCCGCGTAAATTTTAGAATATAATAAATAAATTTTAGAATATTTTATAATCCAGGTTATGATCTATCTATGTACCAAATTTCATCCAAATCTGTTCAGCCGTTTTTGCTTGAAAAAGTAACAAACATTCATCCATACTCACAAACATTCGCATTTGTAATAGTATAATAAATATAGTAGGACTATTAGAGTCGTCAGCTGTAGTTCAAAAACGATAAAATGTATTTTCAACAAATTGAATTAACAAGAAACTTAACACCATGTGACCGAGTCTACTAAAACCGAGTTAGAAGCGCATCATTGATGATTGAAATATAAATACATCATTATGATTTTCCGATATGTTTCATTGACGAACAACTATCATCATGTTTGAATTCAGTGGTTTAGATAGTCTGACATAATCTCAATGGAATTTAATTGGAATACTTTTATAATGGAAAGTTAGAAAAATCACCGTACAGGTGGCCTGCACGTTTGTTACTTATTCCCTGTAAAAAAAGGTACTATAAACCTAAATCAATCAAAAAATGGCAACCAGGTTGTTTTCCAATATTGTAAACGCTAGCGAGTTTATTCAGCGTGGTCGGTATTCTGTATTGAAGCCTGAGGCGACTACGTTCGAATTGTACCTTAGTGTGATTTTACTAAAGGACTCTTGTATTTTAGAAACATCGTAAAAATGTGTTTGAAACAGACGTTTTTTCTGTTTTCGTGTCCTATTTACGAGTAGATTTCAAAATTGTTTGGAATAGATTTGTTTTTGTTTTATGTTTTTCCCTCTTTAGTTTTATATAGGTATCAGTGTTGTGATAATGAACAATATCGTTAAAGGAGTCGCACGGTAAACGTCAATTATTCATATTTATTATACAAGTCTGGTTCACATCTTCTCATACTAAGTCACGTTAGTAAGTTAGCTTTACGAATACTCTTACGATAGTGTTCATGTTTTGGGCACTGATATAAACTCCCTTTATAAAATTCGGAAATCTCATGTTAAACTACGGTCAGGAATCCCGTTTTCAATATGGTTGGTTGAGTCATTTTCGACCCTATCATACAGCTGTCATACAGCTTAGACGACCCGAGTGGCGCAGTGGTTAAGACACCGGTGCGCTACGCGGTGGGTCCTGGGTTCGATCCCTAGGGAAGCAGAGGTTCGAATGATGAATTTGAATTTCTGTTTCTGGTCTGGGTGTGTTGTGTTGTTGTCTTGTGTGTGTCCATGGCACCCACGACACAGGGAATCCTAGTGTGGGGCTATGAGTGTGAAGCGTTATTATTATTATTAGCTAGTCTCATGACTTGGCTACGAGTTGACGACGATACCTACCTAGGCATAGAAAATTGTTAACAAGCCTATTTCTATAACTCATAGTTGAAAAAATATAGAGAAGACATTTTATTGGGTAGTGATCCTAACTTTTATTCTCACATCTCAATATCAGTCACAGTCATGATTACTGCAAATATTTGGTAGGACGTAAAACGTCCAATAAATCACCGGAGCCCTACACGAAGGCTCTCAAGCGACTATTATATGGCTAATAAAATATTTGGAACAGCTCCCAATTTCAGTCGCAGCCAGTTTTGTTTTATACGGGGAGTCTTCTGACTTATTGATCAGGGATTGTCTTTTGAAAAGGCCTTTGTAATCTCACATCTGTGTCTTGAACATGAACACTTACTTCAAAGTGTTCGTACGGTAGACGTCAGTCATTAGTATGTAATATGTAAATCTCTCTTGTCATCTTCCCATACTAATGGCAGCTCTATACTATTACTTTACGAAATTGCGTTACTTCATGTTCGAGACACCTATTCTATAATTATTATCTACTCGTATTTTTAACACAATATTATTATTATTATGCAGTAAATTTAGTTGAAATAATATCTCTTAGAAGTTTAAAATTTTCACATATTATCTAATAGATACTATTTTTCGGTGAGGAAAAGATCGTGAGACGGTGAAGGAAAACATCGTGAGGAAACCTGCATGCCTGAGAGTTCACAAAAAAAAAAAGTTCTCAAAGGCATGTGAAGTCCACCAACCCGCACTAGGCTAGCGTGGTGGACTAAGGCCTACATCCTTCTCATTGTGAGAGGAGACCCGACCCTGTAGTGGGTCATTAATGGGTTACTGACACTATTTTTCACAATTTCATAAGTGCTCAATATATAATTCTCCAAAATTCCACATTTCACATAGTGTTAGTTAGAGTAGGCCCTAAGTACATAATGTAACAAATTTTATTTCTTACTATTTTGATGTTGGTTTAATTTTTTTAATTTTTTTTTTAAATAAAAAGACAAAAGCTTGCAAAAATGTTAGCAACATTCTTTACAATGTCGTTTTATATGAAGACACCCTCAGTTATAACATGCACCGTGTGGAATAGTTATAAAACTTGTCGCCGTATATGATATGATTAGATTCCGGATTTTTACGATGAAATGAAGGCAATAAATATTTTATTTGACACCAATGCGTTATTGCCATTGATATAATACGCTTGATATCGTATTTGATTTAATACGCAGATTGTATGTCTGTGACGGTTTATTTTATAGATACCTATCATTTTTTTTTCACTCAAGTATAATACTGACATGGTTTAGGGTTTTTTAGTTTGCATCAGTGGGAAAACCTACTTAAGAACTGACTGAATATTATGATCCTCTTTGATGTTTGATAGTTTGCACACTTCTCGGGGTTGACAGTGGTTTATTCATAGGGACAAGCATTTCCGTCTCAAACAGAACAGTAAAGTACGTCAAAAACAAAGTACCTACCTTCCGGGTCAACTACTTTGGTTTTCACAGTTCTTGAAGTGGAAAGTGGTTTATTCATCCATTTCCGCCTCAAACCGTAGCTACAGTACGTCAAAAAATCAAAGTCAGTCAGTAAACCATTAATGACCCACTAAATGGTCGGGTCTTCTCTCACAATGTCCTTAGTCCACCACGCTAGCCTACTGCGGTTTGGTGGACTTCAGATACCTTTGAGAACACTTTTTTTTGTGAACTCTCAGGCATGCAGGTTTCCTCACGATGTTTTCCTTCAACAGCAGGTGATATTTTGGTAATTTACAAAGCGCACATAACTTAAACTTCCAACAACCTATAATGTTTCTATAGCAGCGGCTGCTGCTGAACGAGAAAAGATTAGTAACGTAAGGAGAAAAGTAGGTACTTAAATAAAAATTATTACAAGTTATGAGCACTAGCACAGAAAACATAATAGCACAATAAGTAAGCACAGCACTTTGGAAGCTATGAGTGATGAAATCGCAATCAGTTACAAACAACACTATTCATCAAAATTTGGATATTTTTGTTTGTAAATCCAGATTTAAATATTCTAAAAGGTTATAGGAGCGTGAACATAAAATAAAAAGCTTTCGTTTACAAAGCTGTGTCAGCAAAATTTATGTATAAAAATAACGGGAATAAAATGATGAATGATCACATTTTTATCACAAGTGCATCTTTCATATCAGTCAACACATAAATTGTACCGATTGTCAATAAATCAAAAATGTTTTAGTGAAATGTATGTAGTTAGTACCTACCTACCTATAGTATTTATAAAAACTTTTAAATTAATAGTGGTTATTCCGTATTATACCAGCAGATTTTCTTAAAATATGCATACCTACTACCCCTTGGCAATACCTACGGCCTGAAGAAGACGGCGACTTAAATATGAGTATATTAAAAAAGGTACGCAAATTATTTTGTAACATACTTATTGTTACTCGCGTCATACGTACGCACCCTAAGGTTGTAGGTGAACTACCAGCTTGTTATAAGTATTATCATGAAAATCTTTTAGTCACCGTTCTCCAGTCTCAGGTCTGTTATAAGAAATTCCTTTAGAAATAAGCAGAACCTTTGAACATCCTGCTACTTGTTTTATTTTTATTGTAAAACCTCTGTGTACATAAATAATTCAATAAATAGATAAACAAGAAAACTTAACAAACGTAGAAAGCATAAGAATATGAAATGAATTCTCTAGGCAGCGATGTAAAATGCAAATAAAATCCCTTGCACGTAACAACGCCAAAGGAAATAGAGAAAACCAGCATAAATTCCTATAAAAAATATAAAACTCCTAGAATTATTTAAGTTTCCTCGTTTGTAAAAAGGATCCATTGTACTCATTAACTGCTTTTTATGAAGTAATGATATATAATATTTTTTTAAAGGATCATCCTTACTTACTAATTATAAATTATTGCTATCTAATTTTTATATTATCATATTCGTAATTTATTTATTTAGATTCTCCTTTGAAACTTCACCTTACTTTTTTACTAGGTATGGAATGGAATCACTATGCAGTTCACCAACCCGCATTACACCAGCGTGGTGGACTAAGGCCAACGTAGCATCCTTCTCATAGTGAGACGAGACCCGACCCTGCAGTAGGTATTATCTAATGGGTTACAGACAAATTTAGTTCTCTAGCAAAAGTAAAACAAACGTCTATTAAAGAAAGCGATAAAAGCAATTGGTACCGAACACAAAAAGAGTAGTAAGTATATTTTTCCATTGCCTATTCAATGTAGTAAAAAAGAAAAACTTCTTAATTTTATTAGGTTACATTAGTACAGAATATTCTAAAAATCTATTTTACTTAGTAACATTGCGACACAAACGGTAAAGGGGTAAAAATATTTCATAAGAAGGCCCCGGTAACCTCAACCTACTTTCCAAGTTAGAACTTTTCCATGCCTCTTCGAAATCAAAATTAACTTTTGCGAATATAAAGGAAATTAATGTTGTTTATGAGTTTAATATGGATATAATTATTTAAATATTATAAAAATTTATATTTCGTAAGTCTGCTCACACAAGCGGTGATAACCCAGTGGCTTAGAATTCGACCTCGAATCGAGGGTCCGGGTTCGAATCCCAGTGGCACGCACCAATGACTTTGTAAAAAAGTTACGTGCGCTTTATAAAAATTTTTTGTGAACTCTCAGGCATGCAGGTTTCCTCACGATGTTTTCCTTCACCGTAACAGCAGGTGATATTTAATTTTATAAAGCGCACTTAACTTTTTTTTTACAAAGTCATTGGGGCTTACCACTGGGATTCGAACCCGGACCCCTCGATTTGATGCGAATTCTAAGCCACTGGGCTATCACCGCTCGCTTCTTTTTCTTTACCATCCATTAATATCGACCAACCATGTACGTACTGAAAATGGTAGATAATAATTATAATGATCGCTATGAGTTTTTTTGTTACTTAATTTATATTAAAAAATAAAATTATTCTACAAGCGTGGTTACTGCAATGTAGGTAACAAACTTACTAATTTATTTATACTCATAACTCGATTTACTTATTCATTTCTCAAACGAAACGTCCTCTGCACAATGCCGCAACTAGATTAAAATCTTTCAGAAACAAGGCATAAATTGTTCGGGAATTATGTCACGGACATTACAGAAATGTTAGCATTCGCAATAGTCATTGGATATTGCGTATTTACCTACAGTGCACCTGAATTAGGTTAACAGTTATGAGTATTCAGGTAATTTTCAGGCCTTCGAATCCAAATATCAAGGGAATATGCTATGTACGAGTATGTCCCGATGATTTATTGTCGTGTGTCCGTGCTCGCGTGTGTGCGTTGTGCGTGCCTGTGTGAGTGTGTGTGTGTGTGTGCGTGTGTGTGTGTGTGTGTGTGTGCATGTGTGTGCGTACGTGCGTGCGTGCGTTAGTTCGCGTGTGTGAATGTGTGTATGTGAGTTTGTGTATGAGGGTTTGTGTGTGAGTATGTAAGTTTGGTAGGTGTGTGTGACTAAACTTACGAAACTAAACTTACGAGAATTAATGAACTTACAGATTTAATGAACGTCCTGACATATTAACAATAAAAACAAGTGCAGTGCACAGACTTACGTAAAATTGGAAATGAAATTACTTTATAAGCGTAACAATAAAAGGAAATCTCTATGGGCAGTAAAATTCAAATAGTCAGTTACAAAAGAAGGAACCAATATAAAATTTAATTCGCTCTGACAGTTACTTTGGCTCTCGTTTTATGCACGTCTTAAAAACGAAATCCTTATTGCGTTTCTCGGAACCGTTTATTGTGATCCATGCTCCACATCTGTCGTTATTGGGGTTCCATGGCCAGCAGTCGTTAAACCTTGTCAGAGGCCCTATGGGTTCTATATATGGGGCCTATGGGCGGTTTGAAAACATCGGACACGGCTATGCCACTAGACCGTTTCTCGACCTATCGGCATTGAAGTAGCGTGGTGGCTCCAGGCTTCCCCCAGTTATGGGGAAAGACCGTGCCTAGTGGGACATTAAAAGGTTGCAGCCAGCCAAAGGGTGCCAAGGGCGCAAATACCCGTTGCTTGAGAATGTCGAAACGAATATTTGACATTATATTATTACGGGATACAAATAATTAAAAAGGTAAAAATAACGATAGGTTGTGCGCGGGGTTCCCGTGGCACTCGCTAAGCAGATGGGATGGAGGAACTCCACCCTTTAGCGAGGAGAGATTCTCTAATGACCCACCACTATTGGCGCTGCAGAAAAATGCGAAAATGTAGGTAGGTACTATAACCCCAATCAATTAGCGGCGAGTAGAACTCTTTAGAGCTAATAATACTTATATAAAAAATACGGGACCCTTACTGTGTAAGTCTTATTTGCACTCAACTGATTTTTACAGCCCAATATGTTGTAGCAAATCGTAGATGAAGTTGTAAGTCATAAAAAACAATGTATCACATAGGTGAACAGTAGGAATAAGGTCAGCAAGAAGGTGGTATAAACTAGACGACATAATTAAAAATTTTAGTAACTTTCTTACCTTCTGTTTCAGGTTAGACTTGTTTTGTTTAAGATACAGAGGCTACTGAACATCGAGTAGCCTGCTTGTTTGCTTCCCATCTATAGATACTCAATATTATAAAGAGGAAATATTTGATTTTTTGTTCGTGAAGTTGTGAAGCGATCAACGCCTACAGTACATGACGCCTTTGACGTGGCATTTGCACAGCACTCCATATTTTTTAGGCCTATGTAAAGTAACTGTAATAAAGAAAATTACAAATAATATTGATATTTAAAGAGCGTTATAACTTGACATTAATTTTCATTTCTACGTGGATTTCTTATTGCAATAACCCTTTTTGTGTATCGATATTCTGCAGATATAATATGAGAGATTAAATTCGTCACTCTCATGTCCTTGTCAACAGTTAGGAAAGAAAATTAAAATAATACAAGAATTACAAGAGATTTCCACAAACGATGTAGGCACAGAACTGTTTGAGTGTGAGTCCTCTGAATTCTCATATTTTTTTTTTTCTGAAAAGCGGAGTGTGAAAACACGCATAACTAAACTAAACGTACCCAGAACAATCACACATGTTTTAATGTCAAGGGTTTCATAACGAAACCTACACGCTCTTCGCTTAATTGGATAAGCGGTTATATAATTTAAAAATGGTCTACACAAGATAATTTTTTTTATTTTTCACATGCCGGGTATTTTTTGTGCCAGGTTTATTGTTTTTAATTTTAAACAGAAGTTGGTTTTTTGTAATGAAAAGTGATCGTCTAGTTCTCATTTAGTTAAGCTCTCAGCTTGTGTCCGTTTGTTTTTACTTTTCGGATCTCATAAGAGATACTTATAAAATTAATTTAAAATTAATTTTGTTAATAAATTAAAATTCAATTTAATAAATATCCATGTAATTTTATCCTATATTTAGTAAAATTTTCGTAAAGGTAATACAATATCTCTATTATCTATCGTTATTATATTATTATTACTGAAACATCGCTACGATACATTTTGACCTAACTCTCTTCGAAATACGCAATGTGGAGAATTGTGTGAAATGTTTTCTAGTGACTGAGTGGTCAATAGAGATTTCACCGTACCGTATTCTATTTCAGCAGCAAATAAAATGAAGAGAGATGTATATTTTTTTATTTAGAGGGACAAGACACATAAGATACTGAACACAACACATGTTTTTAGTGTTATGATATATTTGAATATTCAATAAAAAATAACTCTTCAAATTTAAAACTTCGCAGTACGATTCTCTGTGTCAAAATATCATACACAAAAAATCCGACCAAACGAATCATTCATAAACTATGACAACATTGAAATCACTGCTATTTCGATATTCACAAATTTCTATTATTTCGTAGTTTAATCATTGACCTAATAAAATACATCTCGCAAAATTTCTTTATGAAAAGTTCCAAAAGCGCATTTTCCCGTTTTTCACACCTACGCCACAATTCGATTTACTTGCCAATACTAACGACGCAAATGCGGTTTAACGAATCGAAAAGAGGCATGAATTTGTAAGCGATATTTACTTTGGAGGGCGCGAGAATAAGGGCAGAGGTGTCACGAAATTCGCGATATTTTTATTCGAAAATATTATTGAAGCGAGGGAAGAATTTTATTGTAGACAGGCTGGAAGATAAGGATTTAAAAAGTTGATTGTTTTAGGGGCTGTGGAAAAGGTTTGTATTTTGGGTGGATGATCAATGGGTAGCAGTGGCCACATATAAAAATGAAAAAAAAACCAACATTGCACCTTCAATCTTAGAAAACTTAAAGAAACAAGTTGGTAATTGTTGTACTTCAAAAAAATTCAAAAGAAACCTCAATGTCAATAAATAAATAAAAAAATCACCATAACCCTGATTGAGCCTAACCCCGTATCTTAATTGTTGCTCGTACGACGTCTTCATCGCAAACATTTTGTCGCATTTCAGTGCGTATTTCAATCATAATACGGATACTCATATACACTAGCCCTGTGTTTGAATTTTGTCGTGTTGGTTGGTCAGTCGGTAATGTAAGCCAATTAGGAAAAGACTTCGCGTGTTCGCTGTTTCAAATAAATATGCTGTATTAAAACAGCATCAAATAAGCGTATTTGCATAGAAACCATTGAATACACATAACGAATTGATAATAAACACTGTTAACATTGTTAAAACAAATATTCAAAAGGAAAATCATTAATAAACATGAATTTATGAACACTGCAGTCGACATAAAACCGGCTTACACCAGATTAAACCAGTACAGTGGCCGAAAAACGCCGGTTTATTTTGAATATAACATTAAGCATTCCTAATAAAGATAAATGTTTCACACGGAGTTTTATTTGTGAAAATAAAATTTGAAATGATATACGATAATACTAATTACAGTATTATTTCACGCGTTCTGTTCGTATCAAATTTGTCCGGCATGATGTTAGCTATGTATATGCGAAACCTTATTGACTTGAGAACTGAAATTTGGGATCATAATTATGATGTGAAAACATTTTTTAGGGTGTGTAGTTGTTACAAACGTGCTTGCTGCTTTTAGCATTTTAGCATTTTATTTTTGTCGCTTTTCAAGTAACGCGAAATAGGTACTTATCTGTCACAAGATCTTTCTTCGTCTTTTCTTACTCCGTTTTCGACTTCTGTTTTTGAATTTTTTATAAGAACTGGAAGGTTTCAGATTTTTAAAGTGTCTGCTGACTTTAAAATATCTTTAAGTGTCATGTCTTTCAAAGATTTATTTAACAAAAAATGTGTTAAACAAAAACATAATTCCTACTACTATAACTCGTATAAATGCGAAAGTAATAAAATATTTCATTGATCTAAAAAATAACAGTTCATTTCAATTACTTCTAGGCACTACTTAACTATGGTTATAAACCAATATAAGAAACAATAAATTTAGTTCAACAAAAGTCAATCTTTTGCGAGATGAATCACTGAAAATCTGGATTTATGTTTACGACCTTGCATAAAATAAAAGCAATTGATACGAACAGAGTATCCTGAATCCAATAAAAGCCAAAATCTTTGTACTTAATAGCAGGCTCCATTTCAGATCTTAAAGGTCAAACAACTTCATTTGCTAATGACTTCTCAAGAAACATTAGTTTAATGTTTTTGGTACATACGTATTGCCCAGACGTTGGATCACAGCGTCGGATCAACGTTTTCGCATTTCATTTCGTTTTATATCAATGAAACGTAGACGGAGATTCAACATTACCGTTATTACTAAAATCAGAATAATAAGGTGGATTGATCTGATCCCTTACGTTCTTTCAATAGGTACCTGTTATAGAAAAAATAATCTGATTGATTTTGTATTGGAAATAAGTATTGCTTATTACAGAAGGCTTGCGGCACTGCTTGATATTTACTCTATAAGCTTTTCAAATTGAAAAATCCATTCCTCGATGCAATCGATTTTTTTTTGTTAAAGTAAGTAGATATTATGTATTATTTTTTAAAACATTATAAAGAACAATCTTAGACCTTAGTTATTATTACCAATTAAGATTTGTACACTTTTGTTGTATTTTCAATTTTTTTTTCTACATCATTAATTCTTCTTAAATCTTAATGTTAAAATATCGGTTACTTATCAACAAAGCGAAATGAATAATAATTTAAAGATTTAAAAAAAAAAGTACCTACTTCACACAAACAGTAAGCCAAACAAATTTTAAACATTGTTTCAACAACAAACGAACTCAAAATAAATTTAACGTTCATTTCCTCGCAGCAACAAGTGCGAGTACTCCGAAAGCTTTTTCAGATTCATTTGCAACCCTTTGAGCCACCCCAAAACGACATCCGCACTGTTTATGCATGCGCTTAGCATCAGCTTTCTAAAAGTCCGGCTTTAGATAAAGTGACTAAAACTTTATCTAAAAAAAACTTGTCTTCTAAAAACAGGAATCATTCGTGACAAACCAAATTCTCTATCTTATTTTATACTCGGTACCGATACTGCGAGTATTGGCTACACGCTGCTTGATTAGAGCGCAAGCGTTCAGAAAAGTTAAGCAACGTCGGGCCTGTTTTGTACCTACCTAAATGGGTGGCTAAGTGGGTGAAGCGCAGAGGAGATGTGGGAATAACGAAATCCGATTGGTTAATTAAAACACATCTCCTCTCGTCTCCTCTCCTCTCCGCTTTGGTGGAAACCAGGACTAAGTCTTGTCGGAAGCCCTATTTGAAAACATCCACCACGGGTTTGCCACTAACCCGTTTATCTACCAATCCACACTGAAACAGCATGGTGGAGTATGCTTCAGGTATCCCTGTTGTAAAGAGAGACCCGTGGCCAAGTGGGCCAGTACAAAAATATTAATGTTAATAACTAATATTGTTTTTATAATACTTTAACAGACGATTTTAAGACTTAAGACTAAGCACCCAATAAGATATACATAGTCTGTTTTTTTACTCATGTCCTATTTGACACACAATTTTGGAAATACTTTTTATTAAAAAAAAGTTGGTTAAAAATTAATTACCGTTGCAAAATTGTTTCAGCATTAACAGCCGCACTCAAAGACGTCCTTTAACGTAATGCTCATTAACAAACAAATAAAATCGTCTTTATTCGTATTGACATAAGTGTCATCGTTATTTTCATAATGAACCATTAACGTTAATGAATGTCTGAGTACGGCAGTCAATGATAATTTTTTTTTTAATCTTTACATTATTGTGGCTGCATTATTTTTAATTCGTAAATTAAAATAAAAAGACACACTTGATGGTTTACCAAATTGGACATGACCGTATAAAAACTACTACTATAGGTCATGTCAGTACCCATTAATGACCCACTACAGGGTCGGGTCTCCTCTCACAATGAGAAGGATGTAGGCCTTAGTCCACCACGCTGGCCTACTGCGGGTTGGTGGACTTCGCATGCCTTTGAGAACATTTTTTTTTGTGAACTCTCAGGCATGCAGGTTTCCTCACGATGTTTTCCTTCACCGTAACAGCAGGTGATATTTAATTTCATAAATCGCACATAACTTTTATTACAAAGTCATTGGTGCGTGCCACTGGGATTCCAACCCGGACCCCTCGATTCGAGGTCGAATTCTAAGCCACTGGGCTATCACCGCTGCAATACTACTATAGGTACGTAGTTTTAATACTGTGTAATTTTATAAGATAGTCCAACAGTTAACACAAGTTTCTAATTAGATGCTCATCTAAAGTACAGTGTAGCGAGCGTGCTTTGGGCGGAATAAAGTGAAGCAAACTCAATTGTGTCTAATGTAATGTTTGTTTTTTGTTACTTTCCCTAAGGGTGGGTAATGGGAACTACTTTAATTGCAACTTTTGTGTTAGTTTTTATTTGGGTTTACACGTTTGGTCAGTAGTTTTAGGCTTAGTTGTAATTTAATTGCCATGAGTTCCAAAAAGAACAAACATAGAATTCAGAATAGTAGGTATTTTCAGTGGGTAACTATACTTAGTCATTTGTGCACAAATAATAGCCGATCCACTTAGGATTGAAATGATACGAACTAAGGAAATCATTTTTTTTTTCATTTTAGCCTCCATACTCTTTTGCTTTAAAAAAGGAACAAAGAAGAAAGTTAATAGCAGAAGATCGAGGATTTATAAAACGGTATTGTTCATTATATTCTTGTTTACCGCAGCAAGTAGGTGAGCGTTATTCAGCTATCGGCTATTGTGTTCAGAACACAATATCACCCTCTTCAGAGTGTGACTTTCAGAACAAAAGCGGGTATTTATTTACACGGTTTGAAGCTGGCGTGTTGAAGAGTGTAGGTAAATACAGTATAGAATTCTATGTAGTACCAAGTATCTATAAAGGGGGAATCTGAAATGATAAATAATTCACCGCATAGGCGTGGGCATCGCAATCCCGTGTAAACGATTAAACGCGGTTGTTCATAATGGCAATAGTGTGAAAGATGACAATGTCACGTTTTTGAGTATGTACAAATCGATTAACGATTTTGTAACTTACATCATCATTTATTTTAAATTTATTTAAGTAATAAATAATCCGTTTCTACCGAAATATTTTCAGATAGAAATTTTCTTTGAAAATCGTAAGAACCTCTTGTACACGTAATAATTTAACTAAATCTCTAGCACTATTCCGTTTTATGGCCCATTTAACTCCAGACCTCCGTCACGTCTAGCTGTCGTGTCGCAACAATCCGTTTCGACGTTAGCCGTGAATGCTATACGAGTATGTAGGTATGTTGTGTAATGTGTGTCTTATGAATAAAATCACATAAAATAGAGATGTGAAAAGTAGCCGAATACTCACATACACACGGTCGCATGCACACACACACGTACACACGTACACAAGCACGCACACGCACACACATATAAGTTCAAGTAAGTGTTGGCTCTAAATAGAATTCTATTTAGAATTTAGATATGAGTAATACTTGAAATTAACTGTAAGCTATGAATTTTGTTCTAAATAAAAAATTTAAAACATTAAGTGTATGTTTTCATATTATAGAAACAGGTTTTATAATACCAGGGTTCGCTTTTCTGTAACTAGCTGGTAATGCAGAGCCCATATCATATTATACATCCGGTCCTGGGCCGTCTAAATACAACGGTTTCCCGCTGTCTTTATCAGGTCGTCAATCCATAAGACAACGGTAAGTCAATACTAAAAGTATGTTAATACTATTATTTATTCTGTGCCTTTACATAGTTAATTTTGAAAATGTCCATCATGCTTCACCACTCCAGTTGAGATGCGTTCTCTTATTTTGGGACAAAAAGTAGGCTGGAACATAAAGGAATTGCACAAACAGCACTCAGACTTACTAACATGATGAAACCGTCAAGATTCAACTTGATGCAAATGATTCTGCGTGACAAGAATACATAAGTTAAGCGATCACGTCGGAAACAGACATCTTGAACGACAAACAATTTGAATAATCAATGCGGATCACTCAGACGTACCTATTAAGAGAAATATAAAGTAAAGTAACTAGATTTTGCCCGCGACTTCGTCCGTGTAGATTTTAGATCTTGGTATATATCTATACTAATATTATAAAGCTGAAGATTTAGTTTTTTTGTTTGTTTGTTTGTTTGAACGCGCTAATCTCCGGAACTACTGAATCTATTTCAAAAAATATTTCAGTGTTGGATAGTCCATTTATAGAGGAAGGTTATATGCTATATTTTATTTTCAAAAAAATTAGGGATCCGTAACAAAAATTTAATCAAAAACCTATTTATGTTTGCGCTGCAAAAACTATTGACAATAGAACAAAATGATGTACTACAGGTTTGTAGGTCTTATTAAGATCTACAAAAAAGTCTGCAAGAGCACATATCTAACTATCATAGTTTAGTCACAATAACCGCTTTTACTTTTTACCCTTCTCTGCTCTTAAGTTCTAAAATCCTACGGGCGAAGCCGCGCGCACTGTCTAGTTTCTCTATATTTCTTGAAGGTTTAAATACCGCACGTATAAATACCATAACTGAATTCTTAGCCACTGGACTATCACTATTTATATATAAGCATGAACTTGAAATGAAATGAAAGTTAACTTACTATACTTACTCACAAATACTTTGACAATTTGTTCATGCTACTTGCTGCTTTGGAGTAGGTACTTGCCGTAAGCATGAATACTATCGACAAATTATTTGTATAGACGTCTTCCGATAATAGTACACGTTTACTATACAAACACTTCGACGATTTGTTCATGCTTGGGGTATTCTTTTTTCTATCTTTCACCATTATCAGTTTAAGTGACGGACCATTCCTGTAGTTTAACTTTTCAATCGCCACCAATCTCTAGAAATCGCAGAGTTGCTTTGTTAAAGCGTTGCCTAATAGAAAATGCAACAAGTTCCTTTGGGGCCGACCTAATTACATTTTCTTTGTACCGATAAATCTATTATCCTCCGATAGTGGTTCGCAATCTGGTTTGCTTCTAAGAGTTTCTCATTAATTGTAATCTCGCCTGTTGCAAACAACAGACGAGATCACAGTTAAAGATTAAATGCTAGACTTAATTGCTTTTTTGTATCATTGCGTTTGTAAATAATTAAATGCTGATTCAATTCTGTCGGGCGTAGCTATTTTAGTTCGGCGTTTGGTTTATTTGAGTTCTAAAGTTTTGAAGTGAGGCAGTAAGTATTTCATAAACTAAGGTACCTTTTGATATAAACTGTGGTAGTTGTCATTGGTGGAAGTGGTGGTAGCCCAGTGGCCACTTAATGCCACTAGGTTAGTGAATTGAATTAAACAAGATTTCCAGTCAAGTATTCCTTAATTAATTAAAAAATATGTCACAACAATCTGCTATTATTGCAATCAAAGGCTTCCCACTGTCATGTCCGGTGCATTGACTGGTTCCACCGCAAATCGTATGAAAACTCAATCACGTAGGTACATGGTAGGAAGATAAAACCGAGGTTGGTTTTCAGATCAATGACATCGTCGGCTCGTGTCGCATCTCAAAGACCTTTGTTGCAACGGAATACGGTCGAACTTTGCATGCATTTGAATACAAAGCAGTGAATTTGATGTCAATATGTGGTTTAACGTGTTTGTGACTGTATTCCTAAGTCTTTCCTTCTTTGTAAGGTGGTAATTAGAATCTCAATCGCATAATGATACTGTGGAAGGTTCTTTTAAAAGCTTTTATTTATGAATTATGAATTGCAATGTTTGTGTGTTGTATTTTCGTGTCAAATGTGTGTGTATATTCAATTAAAAAGCAGTAAGTAACTCATGACCGATTGAGACGAAATTTTGCATAATAGTTTAGTCTGGATATCTTTAACCCATTAATGAACCAACATGGTGTTCACCACGCAGCAGTATCTACCTAATGCAGGTTGGACTTCACATGCAAATTGAGAACATGGAGAACATACAAACAATAAAATGGAGAACATTATGAAGAACTCTCTGGAATGCAAGATTACTGGTGATGAGTTCATTCACCATTACAGCAAGGTGATATTTAAATTTATAACCGCACATAAAAAACCTAAGGTATCAGTCTCTATCGTCAGTATCTAGTCATTGGTGCGTACCTACGAGATACGAACCCGGACTTCCGAGTAAAAGGCCAAATTCTTAGCCAACAGGCTATCACCGCTTCTCACTTATTAAATACAACATACATCTCACTACTTAAAAATGATTCAACTATAACTTAATTCCTACTCGGCATAGCGTATTCGGCTTTCACGTAATCTTTCAGTAGGTATCTTTTGGAACGTGGATTACAAAGGATCCATTACGGGCTAATGCAAGACAGCTTTGCTATGCAAGATGAATGTGTGTACTCGTAAATGTAGTGCGAAAAATCTCCAGAGAGTTGAAAACAAAAGAGTGAGTAGACTACTCCCATGACGCAACGGATTTAAGTCTCACTTTGAATATTAAAGTAATCCATAGAGGCTTCGAAATGGTCATTAGCAGTGTAAATAAACAATGGAGTCTTTGTTGACCTGTATTTTTATTGATAATTTGCGTTTTCTCAGTCTTCTTGAACACGGCCCCAGACAATTCGAAATAATAATATAATTTTATCATGGAAGAAATTTGTAAAAGTGAGTGATTTGTGTGGGTGGCGAAATTTTTCGCATGCAATCCCGATTTCTGCTCACCTGAATTGAGGAACGTTAAGACATCTATACGTAAAGACTGTAACTCATTTTGTTTTTGCAAAAATAACTTTCTTCCTTTACTGAGACGTATTGTTCACTGCGAGTGACGTCACAAGCATGGCGGCAGCGCCGAGACGGCCGAGACCGTGTTTTCGCGGGGATTTTTGAAATTTGAATTGAAAAGTCATTTTTTACATAATATTTGTTTGCAAAAAAAAATCCAAATTTTTATGAGTTTTATGACTTAAGAATTCATATAAAAAGCTTTTTGACATAGGCCGTAATACCCTATTATAATCTGTTAGACTGTAACCTAAATAATAACTCTATCACATTGAGAAGGAGTACGTAATAAAATGGTAATTTATATTAAAAGTAACGTTCGACTCTTACGTAGACAAACCCCTTACCTAATGATTTTCTGTTCCAGTGAAATCAAATCTTAAGTTAAGGGTACTTTTGCAGCTAAATAAAAATGTATAGAAAACTGTAGTCATCTGTAATATTCTACAGTGGGTAATACTAAAGTTAACTGCTGTCCGTCTGTTAAACGTTTACGATTTGTTCGAGCTAAGGATGTACGCACACTTTTTAGGTTTTAAAACCGTGTAAAGTGCTAGGAACATAATCTCTAAGTGAACATAGTTATCTTCCTTTTCTAATGATAGATTAATTATTATTGTAGTATCATCAAAGGATACCGCTCACAGTGGACCTGACCACCACTTTCATGTCAGTAATGACCCACTACAGAGTCGGGTCTCCTCCCACGATGAGAGGGGTGTAGGCCTTAGTCCACGTTTGCTTTGCGGGTTGGTGGACTTCACATGCCTCTGAGAAATTTTTTTTGAACTCTCAGGTATGCAGATTTCCTCAAGATGGTTTGTGCCACGGGATCACGATGTGATAGGTTGTACTTAATTTTATAAAGCGCACAAACCTTTTTTTCTCACCACCCTCATAACCCGTGATTACTTTTCGACGTGATTCACTTTTTGATATCTTGTATTTCTGTTGGGATGATCTAGCCAGAGGTATTATATTTAAGGCGATTTATTTGATGACTCAAATTCTCATGATGACACACCCACTTCCATCCACAGATAACCTGTAGAGTCAATAAACGAATCCTTAAATGCAAATTTCACATACCTAAAGAAGATCTCTTTCCCATGTTAATCGCACAGGTTAATTATATGAACATTTTGATGCCAGTGTTCACGGTCGGGGTATCTACTGATCAGTTTTATGCAGTATCTCATCAGCTCAAGAAAATAAAAATATAGGGGGTAGGCCAGGAGTTCTCTAGGTAAATTTACTTTAGATTGGACCTAGTCATACTGCACCATAGAATAATTCATACTTATTTTTAAAAGAGTGCTGGGAGTTTTTTTCCGCCCGCTTTTTTCTCCTAGTCTACGTTTTGCCTGAGGGGTGATCAAAGCGGACGTTTGTATAATGTTAAATGTATGACGTTCATTAAGTGTGCATAAATTGTACCTAATAATGAAAAAAAGCTTTTGAATTTGAATTGAATTTGAATTCAATAACTTATGTGATGTAGAAAATTAAGTCTTTTTTTCTTTTTAAGTGTTACAGCACCTTTATTTATTTTAGTGTCGACGATAACTGGTTTCTTACCCGAGCGCTCAGTCTCAACACTTTATTGCTTCCTCGTTCCGTTTAGATTTACCATTCCGAACGTACGATATAGCTCTCTTTACGATCGAGCCATTAAGACCGCACTGAGATGTCGATTTGTTGTATTGTATGTAGCTATTCCGTGTCAACACACATAAGAGTACGATCTAAGATTAATTTTTATTTATATGTAGTTATGTGTTAATGTCTAATAGTTGTAAATTGAAAGGGTTACAGTGTCGTGAGCATGAACACTAATCGTAAAATCGTAATCGTATGGTAAACGAACTATTACCTACCTATACGAATAGTTTGACAATAGTGTTAATGCTCAAGGCATGCTAAGAAGTTAGAAGTTAGAAGTAGATAACTACGAATTTAGCATGAAAAGCATTGTATTTTTAATGGTCACTGCAGCACGTATATGAATTTCAATACTTATCAATCTGATAAAGACGTGAAATATTGCTGTGAAAATGTAAAAAAAATAAAAAATGTAAAATTCCTTGATAACAAGAGACAAAATTGGTGCGAAAATTTCACGGTTCACAAAATTTCGTGCTTCGGGAGGCACGATCCAGATTACCATAATTAAAGATGTAATCGAGGTCAAAATTATTAGAAGTTACTCATACCTACGACTTAACTTTTAACGAGAATTTTAACCTTTCAATTTACGTGAAATGCAAAAATACTCTAAATTATTTGATACTTCATGCTACTTGATGATCATCTTTTTGGATCCGGAAACTAAAGCAAACACAAGCGAAGACCTACAGGCCGCCGACCGTCCTGGCGTCATGATGACTTTGATGAAGACAGCGGAATACCGCTTAATCTAGAGGGTCCAGGAATGATGTCGATGGCATATTCAGTAGTTAAGTTAGCTTGCATTGCATTTCAGTTTTACATACATCCTAAAAATATTGGACCTTTTCAGATTTATTAGGAAATGGGAACATTCTCGATTGATTTTTTATTCCTCAATCTCTAATTGTACCTCCGAGATATTTGAGCAACAGAGTTTTAATTGATTCCCTCGAGAGATCACTTGGCTTACAGCAATCAAATTGTAGAACAGAAAATGAGAAAATGTTTAGGTAGGTATCTAATAAAGATTTTTTGTTATTTTCGATCACAGTCTCTTAGGATTTATTGTTGTTTAATAATTCAGGGTTGAGTGACGAATACTTTGAATTTTATAATTCAATTTAATGAAAAAAATAATATTTTTAAGTTTCTTGTTTGCATGAGTGGCAAACTAAAGGTAACAGATTGGATTTTTTTCCTAGTATATATAGGTAAGAAAATAGATACCTAAGCACTTTATTGTACACTTGAAATAAAATATAGGACAAGACCAGACAACTTGACTTTGGAGATCAAAGTACAAAGTATCTATCTTTGGAAAACCCGCTTCTCCAAGCGAAACATAAGTAATTTAGAACATGTCACTTAACGACGGGTTAAGAGAATGGCGGTAAGCTACGAGAGCTACCTATAGATTAAAAATTAGTAAGTCTGATGCTCTTCATCAAAGTAAAAGGATACAACTCTACTCAACTGGAGGTACTATTTCCTTTATGCACTATTCAAAGAACAAAGGTTTATTTTTACACCTCAATACGTAAGAATTCACATTCAATAAAGCTCAGGCGAAATAAAAAGAAAGCAATTTATTATATGCAGTCACGAAGGTACGCCGTATCGGTAACTAAAAGTGTGAAGTTTACAGTTTTTCACTACAAAATATTATCGCACAGTTTAAAATTTACTTTAAAATGTTTTACGTATACTTAGGCGTTAAGTAACTGATCGCGTGTTTTGTAATATCTAAAGTCGTTAAAGGTCGGTATGGCCTTGTCCTAATTGCCTGATATAACCAACCGACCAACCGACACGACAAAATTTAAACTCGGGGCTGTCCAAATTGAATTACGCAGTGACATGCGAGTAAACGTATGCAATGATGTTGTATAAGCAATTTTTGCGTGCAACAGGACAATTAGGACACGGGGTAACAAACATCAACTATTAAATATATCTAATTACAGAATATAATGAAAAAAAAACACAATAAAAATATTTCTTGTAAAGTGCCCATGTGAGTCATTGTTCCCAAGACGCTGGCGGCATTTCCACGCTGAACACACAGGCTCAGCTCACAGCTCAGAGGCAACAATCAATTTGGTCGACATTGAAAAAGTTCATGTCGGAAGACCACGGACCCATAGTCTCTACAGCAAGCGCCACAAATATATTCTTTTTCTGATAAATTACTATATTTGCGGAGCGTCAGAGTTCAGCGTCATATACTTGCTTGTGTTTGTGTAGAAACACAAAGGAGGTATTGTGTGGCACAGTGTGGCTGACACATTTCATGTCCATGTTTATTGTTGACCGTGACCATGCCGCTTCAACACAAAACGGATTTGTGTAAATAAGGGCTAGTGACAAACCCATGTCAGATGTTTTCTGAATGAGACCTACATCACCTCTGTCCTCCCCAATCCAACACTGGGTATAGTAACCGTCATGAGTCGTGATCACAGATATATTATCAGTGGTAGGGATATTGTACTTTCGGCCAATGTACAGCAGCCGAAAAAACGTGCTGGACCAATAGACGACGCACACTGATGAACTGACGTTTGTCCAACCAATCGTGTGCACCGCAGCGCAGTCAATGTCAAACCGACCAATGAAAGTTCTGCTTACCACTCGTTACGGCAACTATATTCATGATGAATTTCACCACAGATTTTTTTTATTTGATTATTCACGAATACTACAATGGTAATAATAAATCTAACTACTAACGGCAGCAGTTCTCGTTACATTTCTATAGTTGTAATACAAATAAAGAATAACAAATAAGAATCTTAAATAAGCGTTCATACGTAATACACATCCTAATAAAATGGGCTTCAGTGACCACTTAACATCTGGTAGTTGAGTGTGTCAATATTTGCTTTTGCATTTGAAAATCCAAATAATAATTCGTCCTATTTCCTGAAAATAAATTAAAAGTTTGCTTAAAATCATCGTAACAATATTCATGCGGCCTAAAAATTCATTGGGTTTACAGAGGGGATATAAATCTTGAATTAATATTAAATCAGGTACCTTTCCTCACCCCGCTTAATATTCTAAGGGCCGAAATAATTAGGAAAGGTAGAGAGAAGGCCTTCATAGTATTTGGTAAAATTATTTTCATGATTCTTTGTTAACTCCTTTTTTATCCCATACTTCTATTAATGAGTATAATATACTAACTATGGGCTATTCAGCTGAAATTTAGCTTTAATAAATCAATGTTTGGTTCAAGTTTTTTAATAGGATCATTTTCATTTATTTTTTCTATAAAACTGTTGAAACTTCAAAGAAAATAATTTGAAACTTTGCTTTGGATCCCCAAAACAATATACATAATTATATAGTTAGGTAGCAAATGTTACGACCACTTGTGATAACTCCTATAAATACATTTTGGAGTTGACTCTTCCTTTCATCCTGTAGATGAGGAAGTGATTAGGTTCATGGAAGGAGTTTATTGTGTACATTATACTTTTTCCGAACTCATTATTGTTTTCTAATGGGGGCTGGTGGCCAATACGTGCAGGATATTTTTATATCACCCTTAGGGTCGACCTATTTTTTGTGTTAATTTTATAAAGTGCCCCGAGCTCTGTTAATTATTGTAGGTATTTTAAAATAATGAAGGTCTAATGTTAGGCTCCGAAGATACAGAGTGAAACTCCTAAAGGTTAGGAATAATTGATAAGTCTGTAAAATTATGTATTAATTTTTAGCTTCAAGTAGGTTGTTCTTTTTAATAGTAATCTGCTTATATAGTTCACGTTTTAAATTAAAAATTAATTAGCGAAGTAGAATCAGAATATTATGTATATTCTTTTCATTACGGGACGCAAACTTGCAGTGGGTAACTTATGGGTAACAGGTTATTATTATTATTATACTTACCTAAACTACGTACTTACATATACTTATTAAAAGATGTGTCTCTAATATATGACTACTGTCCTACCATTCCAATCAATCCTTCCTTAACAAAACAATTATGTGGGAGTAAAAACAAAACTGAGATACTCGTACACCACAGCTCTGGGACAGATTGTGAATAATTCAGAGAGGCGCTAGGCGGCGAGATCTCATTAGTGGAGATAATTAAGAAGCATGGCTAGCGTCACGTCATCTTTGTTTACTTTTTATTTGATAAGAATTATCCTTATTTAATAATACCACACTCTTTTTACATATACAAAAAATTTCATGAATAATTTATCTTTTCGTGTAAATAAAAATGGGAAAATACTTCCTTTTAATTTATAAATATTATTATAACCGTTGAAAACAGGTCCCAATTATACGGTTTGAATAAAAAGGATAAGAAAATAATGTACACTTTTACCCCCAGAGTTTTTTCAGGGCTCAACCGATTTTCATTGAACATATTAATTTGTAATGTACACGTGATGCGCCTTAATTTGAAACCCCACTCGATTATATTTGCAAACATTCGGTTATTCTTCCCCACATTCACCTCCACAACTCATAAACGACTTATTTTCATCAAACATGTCTAAAAACACTCGCCCGTAACTCTGGACCGATTTTGATGTGACTTTTACTGGCAGATAGCTGATGTAATAAGGAGTCACTTAGGCTAGTTTTATTATTATAGTTACATGGTTTATTTCCAACCGGGTGAAGTCAGGCACAGCTAGTTTTTTCTAAAAATGTCAACGAAACCCTGAGCAATAGTGGATTAACCCTGCATTCTTTCAATGGGAGAGAATACCCGACCTTGCAGTGGGTCACTTGTACTTATACGTTGCTGACAAGCAAATAAAACAAAGTAACAAATTTTTAAATATTTATTTCATCGTGATAGTAAATAGACGTCGTAAGGATGTAAATAATATTTTACAATCATGTTTATTAGAATTAATTAATGTATTTTACAATAGAATTATGAGCATTAAAATTTATATAGCGTCCTTTATAGATATGTACAACTTTAATAGTAAAACTACAATAAAAGTACGCGTCGCCTACTACATTGTAAAAGCTACTTCAAACTAAATGTTAAATATTTAATACATCATCAATGGTAGTATAGTTTCTTCTTTCATACATACAAACTTCTTTTCATTAAAGTCTAAATCAATCTTTCATGAAAAGAGGATTGAATTGATGATCTGAGATTCTAGATGATCTTTCATATATCTGAATGACGCCACTTAAGCAAATAACAAAGTAACTTTAACGTGACCAATTTTTCGTTACTAAATTAAATGCAAGGAAACAAAGGTCGTACAATATACTTACACTAACTAACTTGAACCAAAACAAAAAAATATATACTTTGCTTATTTAAAAAAGTACTAGTAGACAATCCTTTGATATAAAGCAAGTGTTCGGATACTCAGGGAAGCATCTTAAAAGAAGGGATGCAGTGAATCTAAAAAATGAATGAATAATTTCAATAACATCAATTACACGTATGATTGTTAAGAAAAAATGAGATTTTAGGGAGATCACAAGACTTAATATTGGCACAAGACAACTTCTACCATATTGATAATTCTAATATTGGATATATAATTATGAGATGAAGGGATCAATAATCGATATTAATAACATTAATGTAGGTTATATAAATACGGAATCAGGACGTTTATGACTAATTCTAGTGTAAATTATTCTACAAAATAATGTGGATTTCACAATTTCACACAAGAAGAATATTATAGACCAGATTTTTTCTTAAGCGAAGAAGATTCTGACTACGCATTGTATACCAAAAATATGTACAGTAAAATATGGAACTTACCTGCAAAATACCCAATGTCACACATAATAGATTATTATGGCATAGATCCAAAAGGACGACAATGATGTAGGCCGTGCAAATGGAACACAGAAGAAAACACACAAAGTCCGAATAAATACTTCAGAGAACATAAAATTAAATGATCAGATCAATGTTGTATTCATTATAATATTCTTTACTACCACGTAACACTCACCGCTCAAGAAACCAGCTGGTTGTTATACAAATATTAATTACATCTACATTATTTTTATTAATTTGGGTAATTCTATTCACAAAGTATAGAACTATTAAGACGTAAATGGAATTAAAATATATTTTATAGACGGGAAGAAAATTTTCTTATTGATATCAAGTTATTTCAGCATAGCTTCAGTGCACATTATTTTCAATTTTTGTATAGTGTGTCATTTCAACGTGAAAGAATATCCGTTCTTCAAAACTTACCCGTGCAATCAATTTAATTGACTTTAACAAGATTCTTTTTTACCCATAGTAATAACCTTAAAAGAAATTTAGGCTTTCACGAAGTATATCTCATTCCATGCATCTACGAAAGGTTTCGGATTTATTTATATTTGTTTGGAATCGAATTAAATTGTTATGATTTTCTTTATGTTATTTTAAATTAAATTTACAATATTCAACAGATAACGCGTGTGATTGAACATATTTGTCATTTGGCAGGAATGTTGTATTTCAATTTTCAGTTTTTCGATTCCAACCAATATTAAACAATCGCTTATTATCTAACATGTGCAACACACCACAATCTCAATCATTGAGGGAATCTATAAGTAGTGGAGGGAATAATATAGTCTTAGCTTCGAAACTGGCATGTGTATTAGAAAATGTTGGATTAAAATGCCGCTCCTTGAAATTAAGACCTATTTCAACTATTTATTCCTTCTGGTCCCCTAACACCAGTTCTGTTATATTAAGAAAAATCGAAGAATCGATAATAATAATTTTATTTTCTACTTAATTTAGTACCTTTCATACACAGTGATAATATCTACAAAATTTAATTGACAATCCAAATAATGCGCAATCATGTTAATGTTATCAAAGTAAATGAAATTAGCCCAAATCAGTTGTTCCTAGTAAAAAGCGTGCAAAATCTAAAATAGAAGCAATATATTTCCCATTCGAATTGATTTTGTTGAATTCTACAAAGCTTTTGAGAAATTCAAATTTTCAATGGTAGGGTTTTCAAATAAATTCAAAATTGCCTTATTCTAAAACACCATGTGTGCAGGTAATACAATCATTGGACCAAAGTTCAACCTTCATGTCTCATCATAGATCTAATAGTACTAATAAGAATATTTAAATGCTATAACTTACATGATTAAATATCATGGCTACAAGTTATTTTAGATAATTCTTACACTAATTGCTCATAATGAACAAACTACTAATATTGCGAACGAAATTCTCAACAAAAAGATAATATTTTACAGACTAAAATTAATTATATCATTAATACTTACAATAAAATTGCTTATAAGAATATTGATAAAGATATCAGTTTGATTATAATTAAAACATTAATATTTAGAGTGGCACTGTTAAATTTAACGTCTATATACCATAAAGTTATTGTGCAGTCCTTAGTACATGTAGTGAATTTAAAATTTCTAGTCGACGAATTACACTTACTTATACGTTTTGCTAGAGTATCTAGACACTCAATAGAGATACAAGACAAACTCACAAAGGTACTAAGAATAATGAAAACACACACCGTTCTAAAACTATGGTCCCTCATCAAGACACACTTTTCATTACCGATACCAGCCGAAAGTCTTCTAAGATTCGTTGTGACGCAATTGGTTTGTTCCAGAACACACTTTTCACACACTTTTACGAGAAGATTTATATTTAAGAATAGTCATTAAAAAGTCAAGTGCAAGACCCTGAAGCCTCTTATTAAGGGCTTTGTACGGGGCTCGGCCAAGGCGGCCGCATTTTTTCCAGCACGTATTTGAGCTGGAAACTGGTGTGGAAATGCTACAGATACTCATCTATCTGATCGTAATCCTCGTCGGGAGGGGAGGGACCTGATACAGATAGGATAGGTAGCCCAAAATGCTTCACTGTTTCAACGCTGCCACTGTCATCGGACTTACTGACTTCTTCGTTGATGGTTTCCTCCCTTGGTGCCTTGGCTTTGCACAGCCTCTCTGATGAGTCTGACATCGTTGTAAGAGGTATATTATCGGCCGACCTGGAACAAATGTGTTCAAAGTTTTTGAAAAGTTCCTTTTACATTAATTGCAGAAAACTATTAAAATCCAAGGTGGAAGATGACCAAATTCAATTTCAGTAGAATTAAAATTTGGCCATCTCGTATGTATTTACATCACGATTCAGCAAATGTTTACCATTAGAAAAAGTCCTATCCTTACACACGTTCATAAAGATTTAAATATTCAAAAGTTTAATTATATTTTAATTGCCATTACCTTGCCTTACGACACAGTTTGGACTGCGAGCCGTGTCGCCTCAGGAACTCGCCAGCGTCAAAGCCAGCGAAGCCAGTGGGCTCGGCTGACACGAAGATTGCCGAATTGACGCGCGGCCGGTTGCACCTCGCAAGAAGACGCTCCTCGCACTCCAAGCTCTGTGTGTGCGTGTGTGACCAACGCATGTGCTGGAAAGACAATAACATTAATAATAATGATTACTGTTTATAAACTCTTAGTAAATAATATCCTCCTTTTCAGCCCTTCGCAGTCCACTGCTGGACATGGGCCTTCAGTAATCGTAGTCACTCGGTCTTAGGCCCTCTGAATTCAACGGTTTCCCGCTATCTTCTTCAGGTCGTCAGTCCACTTAGATCTGGTTCTTTACAATGTTATTCTTGTGCCTGAAAAGATAAATAAAACGTGTAGTAACTACTTGTCACCAGTGGCCTCCGCGGAAAACATTATAATGACTTCCTAATTGCTTGTCTTTTTATCTTTGAAGTTGCTACCGTTAAAATGCGTTCCACTGATATTGTAGGCAATCTCTGTGTTTCCAACATTATATTGACAACACTAAAGTTGGCAATTTTTCTTCGGTAGAAAATTTAAACGCTCTCGTGGTAACAAAGATTCATAATGTTTACAAAATAAAACTTAAAACATAATACACACTTATTTTTACTCGTTTTTATTAAGTATTGTTTCATTTGTGAAAATCTTTTTTTGAGGTTAAATGTTTCCGATTCGTCTACAATTATTTTAACTTAATTACTGCTTTGAGTAGAAAATCAGTTTCGCTTTGGTTATTTTGAGAACAGTTTTCGTTTTCGATAATTATTTCTCCTAAAAATATAACAATTAAGTCTGTAAAAGTATGTTTCCCTAAAAGGATGCGTGCATCCCTTTCATTTTTAATTTGTACGTCAATTAATGTTGATGAAGGTACAGCAACAAACATGTTGGAAACATCCGAGCATACTAAAGTAACAGCGTCACAACATAATCCACAGTAAATTTCGATTTGAATATAAAGTAATCACAAGTTTTAATCTCTAAATTTAAAATTAATGCTGTTTCCATCAGAGCGTACTTACTGAATTGTAAATTATTTACTGAATTCAAACGAAATAATTAGTAGAACGACTTTAGAAGGATTTGTTTCACCTTCAATGGAGGGGCGATGGAATTGGACGAAGACATTTGGCAAACTAAAATTGTTTGTTCAAAGGACGATTTCTAGTACATTATTTTCAGAAGAACGCAGACAAATCATAGGACTTGCTATCATTTGTCCTCACAATAATAGATTATAGCAACAGAAAAAAGTGTCAAGATTTTACAAAATTGTAGTAAAAGTAGGCCGAGTTACGTAGCAAAATTCGCACAATTGTAACAAATGGGAGATATTTGTTGGAAAAGTTCTGTAATTTAGTAGAGTAGTAAATCTTTATAGTTTTTATTAGGCTGGATTTCACCTTTGATTTCAAGGTCTATAGGCAAAGTCCTATTAATTTTAAAATATCTTGTCTATCCTTATAGCATTCAATTCGCTTACACTTATTATTCCACGACAGTGAAGAAAAACTTAATTCATTTGGAACAATCCGACGCAATAATATTTGCAAGCGCAATAACTTAGTCACTGTGTTTGTTTAAGGTTTGACTTCGCTCTGTGAACGGTAGAGTCGTCTTCGCTAGATAAGAGAGTTTGCAATAAGATTATTCATTAGACAACAAATTTGAGTTAGAAACAAAGTACCTTGTTTCGAGCATATACGTTTTTAACATAAGTAGGGAATACAAACTCCGCTATGCAGATGAATTTCTCAGGTGCGGTTGGAATGCGAAAAGTACTTAAAGGAGTCTCGGGGCCGGTTTTGAAGAAGACTAAAACTGCATCATTGAAATTTTGAAAAATTAATATTCAGCAGGAAACTCCTTTATTTTGAAAAAAATCACAATCTTTTTTATTGACCGTATGTCAAAGCCAGCTTAAAGATTTGGCCAACTAGCCAACACATTGCCATTTCATTTTACAGGTGAGGATTTTTTCGAAACCACAGTCCAATGTAATGCACGGTCACAAAATATGTACATAATTATGTAGGTAGTCTTTATTGCAAAATTCTTTAAGCTTCTTTTGAAGTTATAACAAACCATACCCCGAATACTTGAACTGGAAAAATTCTCATTTTCTTTTCCTCAAAACTTGAAATGTGGAAAATTTATTGTTTTCAAAATATTGTAGCTGCTTACGACTTGTTCCTTTCAGTTAGTTAAACCGTTTGAGTTCAATATGCGTTATATCGTTCTTTGGGTCAGCTATTCAATTGTGAGTTTAATAAATTTTAGCTCTTTTATTAATTTTCTAGGCACACAGATTGCAGAAGAATAAACATATGAGTACTTCTGATATGTAACGGTGGCTGAGACCTTTTAACTACGTCTACGTCCAACCTCAAATAGGACAGTACTATATTATGAAGTAGGTACGTATGTAAAGCACATTTTCACAGAAACAATGCTTACTTGAGTCTAAGAATAGCAAGGTTATCGCAAAATAAATTATACCCGTTCTACACACCCTCCCAACCAAAACACAAGACATGGAAATATTATTTTAATGATAGGTAATAGGCAAGGGGCGGTGGTTTATCTCATGGAGTAGAAATCTCTTCATACGAAGATACGAGTACCCTAACAATGTTTGAAATATAAGAACAACACGCAGAAACGTTGGCATTCGTTCAAAATATAATATTGTCCAAGTTTCCAACTTCTCTTATGTTTAAGATATCCCGTAGTACTTAAGACACGCAAATTGCAAGTAAAGTCAGAGTAAGCGAGAAACTTTGAACTCATGAGTAACATTCGCCCAGAATTTACATAATAAGCGCACGGTATACAGTACAGTTATACCTCATTGTTTCATGGGATTTCTTTGCTACTACCATTAATAGGAAGATACCTATATCCATAACTGCTTTATCCATAACTTAGTTTATTAAATACTCGTCAATTCTAGAATACCTATTCACACGTCTTATACTTATTATAAATGTGAAAGTATCTGTCTGTGTGTGATATTTTACAACCAAATTAAAAATATTAAATGTTGTTTTTTTTTCAAAATATTAAATGTTTCCTTTTCAGTCAGAATTTTAAGGTACTAGTCATAAATCGAATAGATGTTTTTGAAACATAATTAACAACTTTACGAAATTCCGTTTAAGCTACTCGTATCTCTTAAGCGATATAATGCAAAACAGAACCAGCGTATTAAATTATAAATGAGACGGTCGTGAAACTGACGTGAAGTGGACGGCATTTTCCAATAAAACACCACGCATTCGCATGTCCCAAGGCTATAGAAAATAATGCCCGGACGAGAATAAATTAGCTCCTATTTGTTTGTACTTAGCCGGCAGTAAAACTTTTGTATAGCATTAGTACTTAGTTTGAAACTAGAGAATGGATATTTTTTTCGTATAGAGCAAAAACACTGTATGATGTGTTTTCATCAGTGTCCCCAACTCCTTTCTTTTTTATTGGAATGAAAACGTCTTCTATGTAACAAAAATTTTTGAAAAGGTTTTAAGACTACTTTGTTTACTGTACATTTATCCGAGTAAAGCTCGGTCGCCCAGGTAGTTTAGAAATAATAATAGGATATTTTTAGGTACATATTTTGTAATTTTTAATTAACTAACATTTTTAATTAAACAATTCATTTTATAGGCGGTGCACTGTTTACTGCTTTCTATGGGCGGTAATCGCGGAAATTTTAATTTGACGGGTCCTAAAGTTTTGGCCTCCTTACAGTCGCTTATAAAGTTATAACTTAGGCAACCCTTACGTACAGATGCTGCGTACCCTTCTAATATGAAATGTAGAGCTGTTACTATTAATTATTAAACTTATTGTTATTCTCCTGTAATTGTACAAGTTCCAGGCGTGGGTCATTTCATCATAAACTTTTAGGTCTTAATGAGTTGTAGACGTATACAGCTGTACGCACAAAGCTGCGCTGCTTATACCAGAGGATACGTTAAGCCATCGGGCCCGATTGTTGTCGAAAAGATAGCAGTCGTTAAACCACCAATCCGCATTGAAGTAGCGTGGTGGAGTATGCTCCAAATCTCCCTATGTCGTAAGGAAGAGCGCCGTTCCCGTTCTCATCAGTGAGATATAAAAAGGGTTGCAGCCAAACAACTATCTACATAATATGTAAATAGTTGTTGTAGATAGTAGTAAAACTTAAATACCTTTAAGTTTTATATTATGAATCTTGTAAGTAATATAGTATCATGAAAAATGTCGTTTTAATCTTCATGCCCTTGAATTATACTTGTTACTTGTTTTAGGTTAGCCTTTAATTTTTATTATAATCTACAACAGTAAAGGAACTGCTCGGTCATGATTATTATAATAATAGTTGAAAGCCTTCGCATGTAGGCTTGTAATATGTAAATTATTTAAATTAATGTTTAGTCTAGTGTTAAATGCGATAAGACACAATGCTAGAGGACCAAGTACCTACTCACTGCTTATTTTATTAACCTTTTATGGCACTGCTTACGAATTTCCTTAAAAAAACTAAGTGCGTTAGGTTAATAATATAAAAACCTATTTAGTGACAAAAACACACACACTTTTTGTGATTACGACAACAAGATCATGTTAAGTGCTGAGTGCTCCCATAATATACGAATAATTATTTTTCACAAAATTTGTACCATCATTTATACTTACGATTTTCTAAATCCTTCAAGACTTTTGAAATTTTATTTACATACACGTATTTCTTCATTCTATTTATTTTATTAAGAAATCAATTCCATTATTAGACTTTATTTACAACGACAGTTCAACATACTTATGACATTTTTAAAAGCGTTGGCTAAAGATGTTTAGTTTTCTATTAATCAAATAAAATAAAAATTAATTGAGAATATACAATCAGAATTTTAATCCAATTTAGTGTAATGGTTGTAGCATGTAAGTAATAAAAAATTAATTATTGTGTAGCACTATGATTTGTGATATAGGGCAACCAGTATTAGGCAAAAAATGTTATTTTGTACCAAATACTGAGGATAAAAACAGTACCTACCTATACCTACACACCCGACCAAACCCGAATGATACACATAATAATAACTGAACCATCTTAACAGAATTAAATCATGAAAGGTATTCACTGTCTAGCGACTACAAAAAACGTAATCTACAAAACCAAACTTAGGTAAATGTATAACGCAATACATGGCTTCGGGCGGTAAGAGGTAATCCTTAATTTTCACAACCAATAACGTGGAACATTCCAGAGCTTTTCTAACTCTAAAGGATAACAATTAAAGTTAGGACAAGTAACAGCTATAATTTACACTCGTGCCATACAATCTTGTGTCAAACACAATAGAATGTTGTCTAGCCGTTTTTCGGTTTAGCGCCACTTGAATTTGCGACCATCACACGTTGCAATACAAAATCTAATGAAAGCAGTAGTCTGTATGCGCACAATATGCTCAAATTGACGTATTTGAATGATGTTGAAGAAAATAGTAGAAAAACAAATGAAATACTACATTTTGAATAAAAACAAATTTTACTGGTAATTAAACTTTTGATGGCAAATGAAATAAATTTGACCTAATAGCATTTTCTATATCAAACGTTAAAAAAATTAAAAAAAATTGAAGGTTTGAAAAAATCATTTGCAAACAAATATTTCAAGCTCTAAACAACACTTGTCATGTATAATGAATCACTTGTCAAAATTGTTCTTAATTAAAACAAAAATATGCACGTATTCAAATGAAATTTCCAGCTCCCTGATGCATTTTTGATTTACTTGCCACAAGCTTTTGTTCCTAAAAATCTATTCTTGAAAGTTATACCAATTAAAATAAAATCCATTATCTATAACTTCTTTTAATAACCTTTTATAACCTGAAGGGTCTTAATAACTTTACGAATTCATTTGAACTATTACATTGAATATTAAATGATAAAAATTTCGAGCTCAACTTCAAGCAATTGGTGCACACAATACGCGTTCGTTTAAGTATTATAATAAGGTGTAAAGTAGTGTGAGTGCGTCAATTCGAGCGTTTTGTGCTACAACAAGCTACTGTGTACATTAGATTAGCTTATCTATACTGGTGACTTGTAAGATTATGTTCGGAAGAGGATTTACTAGCAATTTAGCATGATAAGTCAAATTATTTTACGTTATGGCAATTGTAACCTTGTTTTATCTCACGAAGGCACATGAAGGAATATACTCGATTAAGTGTGCGTTAGTGCAGTATGTTTTCAATCGTTGGAATCTTTATGTGTGGTGGTTCGATAGTAATTTTAAGTAGATTTAAATAGCGTTTTTGCTGCAGTCTCTATTGCGGTTAATTATTGCATTCGAATAGGCTGCACTATTCAAGACTCAATGTTTTGAAACAAAATTGCCATTGCGTAAGATTGAAGCAAAATTTACTTTTTTTCTTCAATCTCAATTCATATACAGACGTATAGATTTATTTCGTTTGAATCCACTTAAAACGAATCTACTTTAAACACTTAAAACTTATAAGATATGTTTGGCATTTAAGGGCGCCTTTTCCACCTTTGAACCCAAAAACCCCAATGACACCGAATCTACCTCCCGAACATACTCTAGAAAACCACAAGTACATAAGCGTGAGCAAGTGACGCGTCGTAACACTCGTAAGCGTGCTACGGCTTACTTGGTGGTCGCAGCCGGCACACCGGCATTGGCAGTGGGAGCAAGCCCGCGAGCGTTCGCGGGCGGGGCTCCGCTAGCTGGCGTGGGTATCGTCGGGCGCCGCGTGGAGCAAAGCGAACTGACAGCCGCAGTCCCGGGCGCTCCGGCGCGGGTATTGGAAGCACCGGTCCAGGAGGCAGCACACGTCCTGCGCACCACACTGCTTGAGCAACGAACGTATACATATACATACTACGCGTAAAACTATTGGCTAACGGTAAAAACTACAGTGCCCACTACGCGTAAAGGAGAGATCTGTCTGCAGGTACACTGTCTGATAGCTCAGGTTCACTGTCTGATAGCTAAAGTAAAGTTATAAGTCAATTATGATATCCAGCACTCGTCAAGAGTGCAAGCGTTAGATGGCGCTACAGGTAACCTGAATCACGCTATCGAAGTTTTCTACATAGCTGGCATATTGATAGCTCTGAGTTGACAATATTGAATTGTAGAGCACTTATTAAAAATTATATCTCCTTTATGAGAACACAATTAATCTTTTAAACACACCAATATATTGAACATCAACAATAGGTGTAGAGTAGACGTCAAACTATAGCAGCAAAGCTAAGCTAAGCCTACAACGAATATTAATTTTACGAGTATGTATATACATAGCTGTGACGTTTTCAAATATTTACACATTTTGAATTTTATCAAAATTTGTGTTATTTTCTTTGCAACCATTATACTAGTTTAATATGGTTTTCATGGCAGACCGAATTGAAATTGACTCCGCGCGTGAAATTGAAATGTCAGTTATTTTCAGTTTTTCGAAATTATTACGAGTATGTTTACCTTCGGAATTGACGTTGGAGTTTGAATAGAACGTTACTAGAATTGTGTACAGAAATAAAAATGGCTTTGAAAATACACAAAAGGCTAGAAGAAATCTTTTACGTAGTCTCACGTAGCCACGCGTAGAGGTCTACGGCGTATGCCCAAAACATAATCTAAATGTGTCTTTGTTGTTTTTGGCAGTAAAATATTATGTTTACTATCATCTTGGATTTTATGATATAAAAGAAAAGTTCGCCTTCCTATTATTTTTATATAATATAACTTATTCTTATCAATTATAAACAAGCTAATGAATTCTAAATACCAATTTAATCCACATTGCAAACAGATAACAAATTCGAAATGTAATTGGTTCCTGTTGGCTCATCCAATTAAGCGGTTTGATCTAACGCGGATTGATATACATAGGTACGCTGATTATCACCTGTCAATTCAATTAAGGCCTCATTAGGTAACACTGCCAATCATGGATCGACTGATCGATACTAAGATTTGGATCACTCCGCTTTAATAGAAAGGGGATAATGTGAATCAATTAAATTCAAATTATATTTTATATTTTTATACACATTAATTAACTTTTTAAATACCTATTTAATATTCCAAAATTCGTAATCAAGAAAACAGTGCTCCAATTGTGAGAGCAGTGTTGTTGATTCGTTAATTATGCATGTATTGCGACGCCCGCACAAGTCCCAACGATTCTACTTTTCAATGTTTTGCGTCCTAACAAACCCAAAAGAACCGCTTATTTAATATGTAAATTAAATTTAATCAGTACATTAGCTTTCAGTTGTAGAGTTTATAATTTCATAGTATACAAATACAATAGAATCAAAAATATTTTTGTTGGTTCGCTACTATCTGGAATTGCTAGCCGAATTTGCCAATTTTATGCTATTCTTCACACTTTGCTTTGACCGAGTTCGAGTCCTAGTATAGAATCCTATACAAAAATCACTCTTACGAGTACCAAACCCCAAAAGCTATGTAATACAGAGAGGTGACGAAATCTTAGCAAATGCCTTGCAACGTCTCGTTAGCAATAAAACCGCATTCCCATCGCTATGTGTCAAAGTAACTGTTCCAGTGCTTTCTACGTCATTACAGAGGTACTCGTAATGACGTGCGTTACCCGGAGAAACACGACAACGCTGTCTGAGAGAGAACTCAAAGGCTTTTTATGGCAATTAAATGTATGGAGTATTGAATTTATTTTTAATTAAGTCATTAAGTTATGCTCTGGCAGTGAACCCCTGAGCAACGTGAGAAATTAAGGTAGCATAGAGTAAATATATAATTGTATTGCTGTGTATTTTAATTGTAAAATGACATGGAATTTCCTCATAATATCATAACTCTCATAATCATTTGTTATTTTCTACAGTGTGCGCGTCAATTCATGGATAATGGTGCTGTTAAACCGCAAAAGCATGGTAACGCAATCTTAGAGAAAATTGCCTTTACAATTTTCGTATGATATGGCTTATGATAAAAGGCTGGCTAAAATGTTAAAGAGCATCCTGGCGTATTATGTCTTTATACTGAGTGCTATTTTAAGCCTTTGTTATAGTACGGATATGAAGATAACAAAACAAGAGAAGTATTTTAATAAAAAAAATCTTCAACGTAAGAGTTCTTTATGGAACTATTTCGGTACAAACGCATAATTGTTTATCGAAGTGTGTTTATCTGTTACCTTAAGCACTTAACATAATTCAAAAAATAAGACATTATTGGAAGCGTTTTCATCGTCCGCCAATAACGTGAAGTCACATTAGATACTCGTATATCTAGTCTAGGCGTCCTCTAGACTACTCTCTAGGGGACATAATGTCAATCAAAATATTGTCAAGGTTGGGTGTTATTATCAATTTGTATCAAATTTAAACTAGTCAAGCGGCAGGCGCCCACTTTATTATGCCCTACATGAAAATAAAAAGAATCCACCCAGTAACAGATACAATATTTAAAATGTACAATTTGTGGCCATATCGCTAATTAGCATTTTCTTTCAGGTAAACTGTGGGGTAGAAGTTACCCAAAGAAGAAATACTAAAAAAAAGGTGCACAAACTCATTACGGCATTGGCAGTTCAACAATTTTATTACCTATAAAGAAGAAGAATAGGTATAGACTGGAATAGAAGATGAAGGTCGATGATAGAAAAGGAAGAAATAAAGAAGAAAGAAGCATCTATTCTAGAGGCTCATCGATAGTTAAATTATTTAAATGAATATTTAATCACAAGCTAAATAACATCTCTATAATAAATCATTATGTTTCGTAAATGATTGATCATAATGAGTTTCGCGAAGATGAAATAGGTTGGAAACGATGTAAATAACTGCTGTAATTTGCAGTAAATTTCGTCCTTTCAACGAAGGTAAGCCTCACTGGATATTTTTTTATTTTGAAATCAGAATAAAAAGAGACTCTACCCATATTAATTTTTGTCTTGAGGTGTATGAAAATACTATATTATTAGAGACAAATCGCTTTGCTTGAAATTTTTGTAAAGTTATGCCAATCTTTGATAATCGTTAGAGAGCACTTTACCGCCACCCTCTTAACACATCGTAAAGCAGAATGTTCTTTATATTTTTTGTTTACATGGGAAGATGTGGTTGCACTTTGTTTGAGGCGATCAGGCGTCCTCATGAATAGCAATGCGACCTTAAATAAAATTTCTATCTTATTTAAGGTTTGATGTAGGTTTTCATTGATTTCAGTGGCCACTTAACTTCAGTCGAGACCAAGATACAAAGAAACCATTTGCGATGTAAATGTGCTTCTGATAGAATCTTTATTTAATTGAATCATTTAATTTATCGCTATTTGCGGTACAAATCGACCAACCAATCGGAATGAACCGGTCAAAGTATTTCCGTGCCTTAATGCCTTTCGAGTCAAATATTTGCATTACACAAGGACGATAATGATTAGTGTTCTATTTGAAAGACGTTGATAATTTTGTCACCTATATTTAACTTCTGTAACTTTATTAAATTCCATATTATTTTACAGTCGTTTATATTCCTAAAAAAATGGAAAATAAATCTGATTTATCAATTAAGTTTTAAAATATTGGCAGATACTCAGTTTAAAATGATTTTGAATTTACAAGTCATTTAGTAAACAGATAATTATAAAAAAAAATCCCGGTAATTGCCTGTAATAAAAATTGACAGCCCGAGTCATCAGACGACAGCACCGAAATTTTGACCAGGAGCAGTAGCAATTTGGAGGGGTTATACACTTTTATTTGCTATCCCTAATACAATAATAAAATCCCAGGGTAATATTCACAGCCGCTTAATGAGCCAGTCTATTTCCGCGTACCTACTAATGCTTTCCGGAACGAATGGTTTATTTACGTTGACACGGAGATAAGAATTATTGGCTTCTTCTAAAACAAGCACATTTAATGGTAGTTCGATGATCGAACTTCGATCAAACGCGTACCAGTAGTCAGACAACGGGCTAAACGTTCAAATAATTATTATATAATAATTATTTTGATAGTGACAAATTGTACCCATTTAAGTAATTTTGTAACATCGAAGTATTTTTAGTAATTTCTTTTCTATTATATTATGAGAACTTTTTTAGATTTAATGGTCATATGATAATAATAATCTACTAGATATTCCCGGCGGAATATTCACAGCTGCTTAATGAGAAGTCTATTTCCGCGTACTAATGCTTCCGGAACGCATGGTTTACTTACGTTGACACGGGGACAAGAATTATTGACTCTTTCTAAAACAACCCGACAAAATTTAGAGGCAGTTCGATGAAACAGATGTCAGTAGTAAAATAACGGGCTTTATGTTATTTTTACAGCAAATAGTTTAATGCATTTAGTTTTTAGTATTATGTATCTTAATGATGATGATTATACTGATAATGATTGTGAGATCTGAAAGAAATAAAATAACGGTTACATTTTAAAAGTAAAGCTTAATAAACAATGTATTTAACGTGTCGTTTTTTAGAATTAATTTAAGTATTTTATTAAATGTTTTATAGTTTTACTTTAATTGGCATCAGTAACACCCACTATCTCAATTTTAACCAATCATATATTATAATTTTAGTAATCCATCCAGTCATATATTATTTAATAATTTGTGAGTTTTGTTTGTGCATTAAAATTTACAAGCCAAAGAGACTATTAAAAGATCATTAATGAAGTGACCTATTTCCAACCGTTAATGCTTTTCGATCCGAGTGGTTGTTTACGTATAATATCCACATTTTAACTGACGGTACTTGGTATCTAACCCTATTTTATTGCTACAAAACATTTCATTATATTTTAAGTTTAATTTTTATCGGAAATACCTATTTATTTACGTTGTCATTGGAATGAAAATAATCGGTGTTTATCAAAATATATACTTAAAATGAGATAAATAATCTGCTTGGGAATAAATAGGTAAAAATGTGTAAGTATTATTAAAGCACATACATTGTGTCCCTACTTAATACTTATATTTCAGGCCACATACAGGTGGTTGTTAGCCTATGATAATATGATATCGTAACTAGGGCAATGAACGCTTGTATTTGAATAAATACAAAGAAGGAATACTGTTTTAATAAATCTGAATATTAAATTGCTTTGGCCGAAAAACAACCTTTTTGGAATGTTATTTACATAGTGAGTAAATTAAAGGCGTTTCACTATCAAAAGATAAATCAGTCCCATTACATATGGCAATTTTATTTTCAAAAAACAACGGCCTTGATTGTTAATTAATGCGCAAAATTAATTTACACAAGTTTTTCTACTAGCATTGAAGAGAAAATAATAACAAGCGTTACACTTCTTTGAAAAACCACACTGCTATTATAAGGTGAACTATAATAGGTTACAAGGTAATAATAAATTAATGTTCTTGATGAATGGATGGCGTGACATAAGTCCCAACATACATACGTAACTTAAATACTGTGAAGTTTATTTCTAGGTAGAGCATGAAAAATAAGTTATTGAAATGTCTTAAGAAATGTGACATAGCCCTTAATAGCATGGCATGAAGTTAGCCGTTACTAATATGTTGGCTAACTTCAGACAGGAGTTTAATATTATAGATAATATATTGTATCAGGCGTTACTTTGCGGAAATCCATTGTTATAAGTTGTATTTATATTTCTTTGCAACAATCCGCACACGTGGAACTTGTTTTGGTATGGACCCACCACCCTCCCTTATCTCTCTGAGTAGGTATATACCATAACAACTTATTCCAATAGTACACGACACGTGTTTCGCCCCAAAACGGAGCATCATCAGGTGATGTGGACTCTACAACGGTTGGTTGCTGAGTGAGGTCGCCGTTCGAGTGAGCTGCTTATATACCTTTTCTCCCTGCCATTATGACACATCGAGTGTAATCAAAAATCGAATAAAACGTCACTTGTCAGTGTTTTGACGTTTGATATTAGTGACTTATGTCTTTTTTACGTCACATGTGATTTTGGTGGAAAAATATGCAGCAAAGGAGAATTAGATACGTCTATTTGTTCATTCAGCAAAGTAACACTATTGTTTTTACTATATTGAATAATTTGTAGCTGTTCTAGCAAACTGAGCCTAATTCCTTTATCGCATCTATTTAAAATGTTATACGTATGGCCAGTAGGTACCGAATGGCCTGATTCTATCAAATGTTTTGCGAAATTGGACCTGTCTGCGCGACCATTTCTATACGTAAAAAAGACATAAGTCACTAATATCAAACGTCAAAACACTGACAAGTGACGTTTTATTCGATTTTTGATTACACTCGATGTGTCATAATGGCAGGGAGAAAAGGTATATAAGCAGCTCACTCGAACGGCGACCTCACTCAGCAACCAACCGTTGTAGAGTCCACATCACCTGATGATGCTCCGTTTTGGGGCGAAACACGTGTCGTGTACTATTGGAATAAGTTGTTATGGTATATACCTACTCAGAGAGATAAGGGAGGGTGGTGGGTCCATACCAAAACAAGTTCCACGTGTGCGGATTGTTGCAAAGAAATATAAATACAACTTATAATATTATAGAGACATAAACCCGCCAAAAAGATGATGAAAAAAGTCCAACTTTACGCACGGTCTATGCATTGTGATATTTAACACTTTTAGGCTCCCTATGAGATAAAAAAATTGACAATAAGATTTTTATAACAAAATATAATGGTAGTAATACAAAGCTAAACCGAGATAGATGTGTATTAACATTTTTTCGTCATAAAGAGACAATATTTATGAGTCACGTTTTTATGTTTTATTTATTTGACCCACATAATAAGCTCGTCCTTCCTATGAAAAAGTTCTTGAAACTATAATGTCATTCGTAGAATTCAACGACGCTTTTCAAGAGAACGTAAAAATATCTCTCTTTCGCGCGATAAATCATGAAAAAGAACGTATTCAATCTTAGAGTTTCAACTTAATCTTCAGTAAAAAGTGGGTGATAAAGAGAGACAGCGTAATACGGCCCTGTAAGACCAACTGTCTTGGAAATGGGTTGCAGTGTAAGATTGTAAGCGATAGGCGATAGATGGCGATTTTTTGTTGACTTTTCAAAAAATAGGAGGAGTATTCGACATGTACCTAATACTTATTTCGCAACTGCTAACTTAAGAACATCACAATGTTTGTATAATAAGTTTCATTAAAATTGATTCAATCATAATTATGATAGGGAATAAAATGTGTAAGAACGACTTGACTAATACGAGCTAATACTTCAAGGGAAAAATATCTCAAAACTAAGTCTATTGCATGGATTAGTGCATGATAGATAATCAAGATGGCTGAAACCAAACGGGCCTCATATAAAATTCATTGAAATAAAATTAACAACTTCGTCTTTTCATTCCTAGGATCCTGAAAAAAAGTAATTTTAGAAATAATCAGAACATGTGTACAGAGCTTCCTGATTTTGTATCTCGTCCAATTTTATTTATGGTGTACAAGAAATAAATACATAAATAAAACTCTTTCGTTCTTTACAACTACGTTTGACAAGTCCTTTACACTAAATCGTTGCCCACTTCAAGCCTGAGCTGCAGGTAATAAATGATAAGACGTCCAGTTCAAATCATGATCTAAAACACCATATTTCTCTCCAAACCCTCATCCAATGCTATCCGTAGGTAAGACATTTTTCTCGGCTTTGTAGGCAATATGTTTTCAATTTTCCTATCTGACTGGCATTGACACTTGTACGTATTGAAGCAACGTTGCGGAGAATGCTTCAGGCCACTATCGTCAAAGGATTCGTATAGTTTACGTGTGCCATTAGTGTGGGGAGATGTCAGTATGACATACTAATGACGGAAGTTTACCGTATATTATGTTCATGCTTACGGCACAGGTAAGAATCCAGAATGGGCTTGAATGGGGGATGTTCAAGATGCTCCAGAGTCCAGGAATGTATAAAGCAAGTGTTTCTATATTCCTATAAATATCGGAACACGTGTAATCTGTAACGTTCCATACGGTATCGAGTTTATCGACATATTGCATGTCCAAACTCCATTTGGGCAAGTATTATGTGATATTGTATCTGCACACGCTTGCTTCACATTAAATTAGATTGGAATGGAATCTTATAACAATGCGATGAGAGTATGTCCTTTTTAAAAACCCAAAATGGTGTGAAAAATTGGTCTTAATATATTCGAGTAGGTAGATAGACATAAGGTAACTATGTTAAAAATTATCAAAAATCTTTTTTTTTTAATTAAAACAAAACAAATATTTAGGGGGTTCCCATAGCTACTATAAACGTGGTTGGCGTCGCAAAAATTTTATCCCGTAGGGGCGTATCAATAAGAATACTATTGCACCCCACTGAATGTCATTAATGACTCGCATCGGGATCGAGTCTCTTCTTACAGTGAGAAGGTCGTAGCCCTTATTACACCATGCTGGCATATTGCGGGTTGGCGATTTATATTTTTAGAACATAATGAGCAGAAGCATTTTTGACGACCTGCGTCCTAGGTTCGATTCCCAGTAGAGCAGGGATTTGAAAAATGAGTTTAAATTGCTGTTTCTGGTCTGGGTGTGTATGTCCTTGTCTTGTGTGTGTCTATGGTACCCACGACACAGGGAATCCTAGTGTGGGACTATGAGTGTGAAGCGTTATTATCTCAGACACGCAAATTTCTCTTTATTTAACTTACGAAGGTATATACGAATAACTAGAAGTCTTTGTTACGTTGATTGAATGCGGACCTCTCGATTAAAGCGCCAAATTCTTATCTTATGTTATCCACCGCTTCAACGAGGTTCGACGATTACTAGATAGCCCGAGTCAAAACTAAAGTGCCCTTCGAAGCATGGAAGCGCGCATGTAATTTCATCTGATCACTTAATATCTACTCAAAGCGCAGAGCTCAATCCTGTTTTATATTATCACCTGTTAGCGAAGAAAGCTAGACATGTTTGCTAACTTGAAGTGGTTAATAAGAACGTACTGAAGTACCGTTTTCCTGCTGAAGCTAATTTATTTGCTGACTGTTCTCTTCAATACTCTTGAAAGTAGATTGATGTGTTTGCTTTAACGTCTGATTGGAAGCTTATGTTTGGTTGGTTTCATGATAAGTAGGTTCTACCCACGTCAGATTTTTCTGTTTAAAAGGTTCTTTTCTTTATTAACAGAAAATAAGTGAGATTGTCATTTTTATTTCATTTTTGTCACAAATAGCAGACCAAACTAATTCTGTTAATTTTATATATAAATTTTTAGTGGTTTTTAAATATAAATTTTTAATAGTAGTTTTTAATATAAATCTGAGTTGTCCACGATTAAACACTATGAATATCACCACTTGACTTCATAGTCATAATACTCCCCTTTGTTCAAATTATGGAAAATTTTAAATTTAAATAAAATAACGATAGCTTGCCTCTTGTTAAACTTTTAATCAATTAAAAAGCCTATCAATCTCTGCGTTGCCAATCCCATTATTTTAATTAAAGTTGTTTATAGTACCTAGTGCTTCAGTTATTTCAAAGTAAATATTTCCCGATAAATACGTAAATAAAATACAATTAAGATTAACAAATATTTTCGTTCCAAATATTCACTTTTCATTCATAAAATATACTTTTATAATTATGAATATATTATAGGTAAATATGTAAGAGCATAAGAATTATTTTAAGATTTGTCGTATGAGAATAAGGTATCTATTATGATTATCTTGGCACATCATTTTTTTATTCAATACTAGCTTCCTTTCCTTCGTAAGATCAGATCCTCAATAAATTATATTAGTGTCGATTATATTTTCAAACAAATATACGTGTGAAACGTACAAGTTCCAACACGTAGGTGTTAACATTTACATCTGAAGTTAAGCGTTTTGAAATAGGCACCGATTTATTTCGCACTTATTGGCGCTGAACTCTATTCAAAGATTATAAAATTAAAATCCAATTCCAATATCTACTCATATTTTTCGTTTCTAGGGCAGCGATAGAGCACGCGGCTGTGTCGACGTGTCAAGTGTATCGTTATGGACTTCAAACCTTACTATAAGATAGAAAATTAAAGGTCAGTGTGTTAATCGTCTTAGATTAACTTAGTTTAACTAAATTAGTTGGTGGAATTCACATGCTTTTGAGAACTTTTTTTGTGAACTCCATGCAGCTTTCCTTGCGACCTTTTCCTCTACCGTTACAGCAAGTGATATTTTAATTTCATAAGGCGCACATAACTTTTTTAAGAAAGTTTTTGGTGCGTGCCACTGGGATTCGAACCCGGACTCCTCGAGTAAGAGGTCAAATTCTTAGCCATTGGGCTTTCACTGCTATACAATGGCTCTACCACACACAAAACTTCACATTCCTTACAAGTTAAACTACACCCGAGAATGAGACTTAATACGTTGCAATAACACTCATTTTCAATTACCACAAGGCATGTATCTCAATTTCACTGGGTACATTAAAGCAGTGGTCATAAAAACGTTTGATAGCCCCAAAGTCTCTTTTACAGAGGATTTACTGGGTTTTCCAAAAAATATGTGATCATTAAATCCGACGAATGGTTTCCAGTGGTTACAGGTGGTAAAACCGACGTCAAATAAGGATATTTGCTTTTGATATGTAATAAACGGGCCGTTTCTTTTGATATGAGTAGGCGTTATCAGGCTTACTCGTATGTTGAAAGGTATAGTGTTACATTTTTTGTTTGAGAAATTCTATCCTTAAAGGAACCGCAGAGGAACGAAGGTAGCCGATATAGTTCTCAAAGTTTGCAAATTAAAGTGGCAATGGGCTGGCAACATCGTTTGCAAAACCGGCAACTGATGGGGAAGAAAGCCTACAAATGATGAAAGTCCTCAAAAGGCACTCACGTATTAGAGGTCGGACGCCAGTATTACTAGTATTACGTGAGTATGACGCAAATACTATCGGTTCTAGTGAACACTTTACATCAAGGGCTCCTTCACTACTGATTCACTCAAAAATGGCGAATTGATGTGGTCCATATTACACTGCTAGTTTCCTTGAACATCTGTCTTACATAATTACAACGTAATAAGTACAAATGTTTCGGTCGCAATTTCAGTCGGGATAATTGATGAATTAGAGAACGTAATTAATCATTGCTATAAAATATATTAGTATGAATTATCCTGCAATAATGTTTTTGATTGGGCACCATTAAGGGTCGTCAACGTTGAATAACAATTTGTCGAAAATAAATTATCACGATAAAAGACACTCGGAAATGTAAACAGTGAAATTTAAATATTATTCAATTATAATTTGAAACGAATGGAAAATTTGTTGATATTACTTCGTGAATTGAAATTTAATTACTGTGAAACCAAATGCTCAGTATTTATAATAACAGAAATAAGAAGCCTATTCGAAAGCTTACAGCATTTAATTCTGATATTATCAAGATCCCAATGGATATTTAAGTTCTTTAAATTAGGAATTAGTTAAGAGTCCTAATTAACTTGATTAAAATGAAACATCTCCCAAATGAAGAAGTACGAATATACTAAAATTGAATTCGACTGCAAACTGTGGTAAGAGTCTTCGAAAAGTTAATTTAAATTTGGATTATAAACTATTTTCATACCAAATTCCATCTAAATCTGTTCAGTCGTTTTTGTATGACAAGTTGTCAAGTATTTTATGTTAGTCGGCAAAGTGTTAAGATGGCTTAATGCTGCGTTTCCTTGAATTCATAAGATACGGATACTAGGAGATATATATCATCAAATTGCTTCTCGAAATTACAAAAATTGTGACTGATATGGAGTAAACATTTGAAAATTTACGCTAGTTACTTCTATATACCTTTACATAAAACTAAAAAAACCAAGTGATACCCAATAAACTACTTTGGACAAACTTCCGCGTTCATAAAATTAAATAAACCCACATATTGCATCACACACTGATAGCATCATTCGTCATGATCGTTCCGTTTTACGCGCTCAACAAAGTGAGTTGTAAACCGATGTTTATGCCGCATCTATCTGCAAGTCGTTACAATAAAACGGAACGGAATGGACGGACGTATGACATTTCTATTATTGCCTCCTCGAATGGCTGGAAAGAGCTTGGGCTTCCAACCGCTTGTTATCTTGGTGTCTAAAGATTTCTTGCTTTTCATTGTTTTATAACTGTCTACTTATGTACGAGTATGTCCATTTAGAAAGTTGATCTAAATCTGAATTTTTTGTTCATTTGTATTTAATCTGGACGAAACGGAACGGAAGGAAATAATAATTAAGTATAATTAATGCACTACGGCATCTTATTATGAAAGTTCAGTAGCTAGGTAATTAGTTTTTCTCTGTCCACAGCTATTGTCAGGGATGGAAGTAAAACATTTTAAAACGTCTTGAAATTTTCGTCGAAAATAAACCCATAGCGGGAACAAGATGACAATTAAAAAGAAAAATCTGCGAGTTAAAAGGCATTAATTTCCCCCCGTATTTCAAAAGAGCTGCAATTTTTTAACGTACCTAATGACAGGCGCAATAAGTAAAAATTCCGTCTTTGTCCAATTTTGTCAAAAGAAGCTTAAGGTTTGAAGAAGTCTCTTGATAGAATTTTTAAATAGAAAGGATTAATGGCTTTACTTTGTCTTAGTCTAAAAATCTGAAGTCAAAAATGGCAGGGAAATTATTTTTTGGAAATGACGATACCTAACATTCTTTAACGTGTTAGATTTCCAGAAACGTTTGCTAGTTGTCAGTAACCCATTAATGACCCACTACAGGGTCGGGTCTCCTCTCACAATGATAGGGATGTAGGCCGCCGTCCACGACGCTGGCCTACTGCGGGTTGATGGACTTCACATACCTTTGAGAATTTTTTTTTTGTGAACTCTCAGGCATGCAGGTTTCCTCATGATGTTTTCCTTCACCGTAGCAGCAGGTGATATTTAATTTTATAAATCGCACATAACTTTTTTACAAAGTTTGCTAGTTAAGTCCTTAGAAATTAATAGCTGATCTTCAGATCACGGACTGAGATTGATACTGTTTGGTTACCAAGATACTCAATAATCTAAGGTCTAAGACAGTCATTTTAGATTTTTTTATGATCATTGCCATTCTATCTTTCTGTTTTTCCTAATAATGGTTAGTGAGATTCGAATTCGGCCTCCTCGCAAACCACTGGGCTATCACAGGCTTTCCTTTCTGGATTGTTATTTATATGATCACGTCTCAGTTGCACGACTTTTACATGATAAAGTAATCATTTTATTCTTCTATTTTATGTCCACTAAGAAAATAACGTCAACTCGCTAAACAATATTACAACCGCTGATATTTAGCTCTAAACAACCGTAGAATAGACACAGCCGTAATAAAACACCTCACCCAATAAACGAAATATATCTCTACTGACTCGTATATAGCTATCTCTGGAAAAACTTTATTCATGAACTATAATGGAAGTTTGTACTAGTTTTAGTAGTTTTGTTGAGAACTTGATAGTTTGTAAGACTCTCATATTTATCGTACATTGCTACTTCAAAGTCGCCTTCTAATAATAATATCACTTTTTTCTGGGGAAATAACGTAACGTCTGGTGGTCCGATATAGTTTATTGGAATGGTCATTTTAGAGGAACAAATCCACAGTCGTTTAATGTCCGACGCTACGACTACGACTACGACGAAGCTACGACTCTCTGCTTTAAGGAGAGAATTACCGTAGTATTACTTAACAAAATTCCAAACAAAGATAAAATCTGTACATAATAAGCTTCAACTCAATGTGGCGATTGTCGCAACTCATCAAGAAATGGCGCTACGCGTAACCTAAATCACGCTATTAAAGTTTTCTACAAATAAACAAAACTACGAGATGGCGATGTCGCCGCACCTTCCAATGAAAACTTTCATGGTGGAAGATCTCTTTTTGCCAAAACAACAAGAGACAAGACATCCGTGATTTAAAAAAATGTAGTTGCCGGAGTAACACATAAGTGATGACCATTTAAACTACCCAAGACATGCCTTATCAAAACTACATGGTACAAAAATACAATGGTCGAACACTTTTGTAGTTTTCCACGAGAAGTAGAGACAAAGAATATAAGTAGGCTTGTTCGCTCATTCGCAACTTCTAAAAAGATTAACGCTAAAACTAAATATAGTACGGCGCAGGATTACCATGACCTTCATATCGTCGCAATGGTGCAATGCGGGTTGGAACACGCCATGTCTTATTGTTACTGCAAAGAGCGAACCTTGGAGTGTCAGGTTTAGGCGTTTTGTGTCTCTGAGCAGTTAACTTTATGGCGAAATTTTCAGCAAAATAAAAAATGATTGGACTGTGATTGCGAGCCATTATTTTGTAGTTGCTCACGCAAAGTCACATAGTTGTTAAATTATTCATATCTTTTTATCTTAATAAAGAAATCCTGGAAATTGAAAGTAATTTTCGGTTAACTAGTATTAAGCTAGTGTGGAAAAAAATATTTAAGTTTTTGCTTAAAAAGTATCAAGAACATTGTTAAAATCATTGATAGAAAGTACAGTAAAGTTGAGTTACTTTCTACTAATTATTTGATATAGTTTATTTTAACTTTAAGAAAATGCAATATAACTTTATATTTTACAAATTAAAAATATCTTTTTACGTGAAGGTGTAAGCTTACAAACTGGTAAGTCTACGAACTTTAAATACTTTTTGCATTTCACGATGGCATTCTATAATATCAATTACTTGAATCGTAGGTACTTGTATCTATAAATATTAAGTAGTCAACAAATCTTATCATCATAAAAAAGTCTGCTTGTATTTGCTACGTAAGGTATTTTATATATTATTATTATGTTGAAGGATTTCATTATAAATCCATGAAGGCTGCGTTTTGACACTTCATTAAGGGTATTTTAGCTAACTTGGTAATCATTTACTTCATTCAACTATGGATTAATAGGAATAAGGGTATTTTATCTGACTTGGTAATCATTTATCCCATTGAACGTGAGATGCAACACCTAAACATAATTACCGAGCATGCCGATGGTGCCGAATGGGCCCCACATGTCCCTGCCGCGGTAGCTGCCGCCAACGCACTGCTTCCAGGCACCTGGCAACATAAAATAGACCTTAGAGCTATGGAAAGAAAACACAAAATCGCACGAGCAAGCTACGTGGGCAACTCTCAACTGTTCTATATAGTGCCGTAACGAGTCGTGAGCATAGATCGTGGTAGAGGTATTGTACACTTTCGGCCAATGTATAGCAGTCGAAGAACACGCGCTAGACCAATAGGCGACGCACACTGACTGACGAACCAATCGCGTGATCCATCAGCGCAATCAAAGCCAAACCGACCAATAAAGCAAGTGCTCACGACTCCTGCTGACGACTATAACCCTCGCTGATTTCTAATAGGCTAGAACCTTGTCACATTAAAGTTATTATGAAGGAATAAAAAATAAAAAATAGGGCGTGTAAAAAATATAATATCATTTCGTTAATATACAAATAGATTGATAATATTATTTACAAAGTGACAGGCCTAGTCACCAGACAACGTCGCGTCGCCGAAACGTTAGTCGCATTAGCAATTTGCGAGGGCTATACTACTTAAGTGCCAAGTTATCTTAACGAGTGTTATGTGAAAAGCTTAGCTTTATAGCATACTTTATTATAGCGTTATGTTTTATCAGAAATAATGTTTTAGGCCCCATAAATGCACAAATTTTAAGTGCAGATTTCAGCGCACTTGAAACTGGAAATTTTATTGAAGCAATTTAGAGACGCTGCATTTTATAGGATACTAGTACTAAACTGATCGTTAAGTTCAGGCAGAATAACTTGGACGGAATTATATTTAATTGATCTGAAATACTTATTTAATCTTATTCTTCTGATTGTAAGAGGAGATCCGAGCAGTGAGTCACTAATGGAACAAACTTTTTTATACTAATTCAGTACCAAACAGCCACCTTATAAGCGGTCACTACAGCCCATGGTTACTATAGCTCCCCTAAATCCAACCTCAAATAGAGAAGAAAACCTATGTGAAGTAGTATGTGAGTACTTTACTATTCACGAGGACTAAAATGTTCGCCTCAAATAAAGAATCTCCGTCGACCATACCTCCCCAGAAGAAACACAAGACATGAAGAAAATCCTCGGTTAAGAGGCTGGCGGTAACGTACCTCCCCGGGCGAGCTACTATGGCTACTATCAACCACTGCTACCATCTTAGACATGTTCAACACTTTAGTTTAAATACGAGTAATATGGTCACCCCAGATTAGACGTTCCCAGTTTCAATGGTTGCAATTGCTTATGTTGCAGTATCACGGGCCTATAAAAACATTGGTAGCAAATAACTTGCAAGAATTCTAGCTACAAGAACGTTATCATCAGGGCTTCAAACAGAACCAACGTTTTACAAGGATAAATTTTAAGCAACACTTGCCAAATCTATCTACGAACATTCTGAATTTCGTGAGTCGCTTGGAAGACTAGCATATTAATACAATAACATAAGCTTCTAAAGGATTCTAGCTTAATATGTTCTTTGGACATACACTCCCAAATCTCTTTAGTAAAACGTAACATTGTAAGTGCCACCTACTTGAAAAGAAACAGAGTTTAAAAAAGGAATCTCGTTTGTGAAATCGGTTTAAACTCTAATTTTACGGGGACGTGTCATTCGAATTTCAAAAGCAATATACTGGGGATACTTGATATAATAAGTAAAAGTATTTAAGTGTACGATTGAGTGGAAGGTTTAATAGGATAGTTTAAACTATAGCGATTGGAAAATTATAACACACCATAGTATGTCTCATAGTTTCGTTGATACTTGGGAAGGGCACTCTGTCACCCGCCAATATGTTTTCCAACTATGGAGAACGAGAATTAATAATATTGTAATATGAATTCTGCTAACAAACAAACACTTACATATTCCATTTAATTCCGTACTACTTCTTGATCAAGTTTATTGATCATCCTAAACAAAAACAGAATCAGTTTTCTATTTAACTTTTGTGAGAAGTCAAAATTTGGATAACGCTTCGATTTATTTCAGTAAGGCTAAACGTGCACTATGTTCCTCGTGTTGCGATGAAAACATAGTGCATGCCTGGCCTTAAAGTATAGTTAGATTATTTATTCTATATCTGCATGACAATCCAGTTACACTATAGATTTTTCCTTTAACGAAATGTTACTCTTTTTGACCGCTCCGATTTAGAGATATACCGATTATATAAAACATTGGTATTTCTTATTATAATAATCCTGTAACTATAACGTCAATAATTCAGCCATGAATTCTCATGAACCATTCAATGAACGATTGATGAATATTCTGTGTATAAGATAAACTAAATTGAGACTATAAATAATAATATGAAAGTTGAGACGAACAAATGTTTCGGAGCTATCAAAAAGCTTTCTTTATTTTAATAAGCAGGAAATAATTTTATGTTGTAAAAGATGGAAAAAATAGATATTTTGAAATCTAAATGATTTGAGTCTACAGCTCCTTTCTTTTTTGAAATTTACAGTTACAAAAAATGTTTTTAAATATCCTTATACATCACTGACCTTTAATTGCTCCTGTTTGTAATCAGGCTGGTATGGAAGAAGCATGCGGATCTTCCCCCATCGGTTGAAGAAGAGGGCAATGGCTCCTATCCAGACCATCAGTACTAGAACTACTATGGCGATCTCCACTCCTCTTATCTGTGAAAAAAAAAATGTTTTAATAATAATAGATAACATACAACAATATGGTACAAAGGTTCGTTAAGTTCCACTAACCTTTTCTCCTAATTCTTTTCAATTTCATTGTGTATAAAAAGACAATACGTACTTACAATAATTATGTTCCGTCAATGTGATAGTTTTATACCAGTGTGGTCAAAATCCAGTTAAATATAAAATGTTGCCTCTTAATATTTTCATTTGATGGAAATTGAAAATTGAAAATTTCCATCCGTTGAAAATATTTTTTATTTAATAAAATACCTTTGCAGGTATCTTACACATTACACTAACATAAAATATAACCCAAAACTATAACCATAAAACCATAAAATAACGCTTCACACTCATAGCCCCACACTAGGATTCCCTGTGTCGTGGGCGCCATGGACACACACAAGACAAGAACACACACACCCAGACCAGAAACAGAAATTTAAACTCATCATTCAAATCTCTGCTCTGCTGGGAATCGAACCCAGGACCCTCCACGCAGCGCACCGATGTCTTTCTTAACCACTGCGCCACTCAGGTCGTCATATATATCAAGTCGTCAAATATAATTTACATTTAAAAAATTTACATTCTTTTAAATAACCTTTTCAACAAACAGATACCAGAGAAACAGAGATCTTTTAACTAGTATCCAGTACATACAGACTTTGTTATTTATTTGATACAGCTTTTTGTAATAAATCATGACCTCCATAAATCTTTTTCTTTTCATACCTGGTGATTGCGTGAGGGTCGTTGAGAACGCCACTGAGAATTTTAATAGGAAATCTAGAAAATGTAACCTTAACAGCCCTTTTTAATGTCGGACCTTTATAAAGTTCCATATTTTTTCCTACATTCCCTTAGTTAAATAGCGGCTAATTGGAATATAATTATGATGAATAATAATATTTTTATATTATTTGTAACAGTTCTATACGTTTATAATTTAGGCTAGTTAGAAAATGCGTGCATCAAAAATGACTTTGGAATACTTTGTATTTTTACCAGTAGTTGCCTTTCTCGAACACAGCCGTACAAGACAGCCGTAGAAGAAGCCATCGGAAACCGCTATCATATATTTTACGACATTTTATATATTAGTAGTTGTAGTTGCCTGTATTTATATTAAGTATTAAGTAGCTACTGCAACCTAATAAATTTTAACAATAATCCTGGTTTTCTGACATTTCTAAATATTTACCAACCATACCATACCGACGTTTAACTCTAACTAGTTAACGGTAGTGAGTAGGCAGGGCCGACTGTTGAACCTAGGGTCCAGCCATTCTTTTTGGTAAGATATAATGAAATTAAAAAAACATAAAATTGAAAGGACGGTTACCGTGGGGAAGGTAGGCGAAGGTTCTGGAGGAGTCACGGAGGAGCGGGGTGTGCCCAGGATCCCATCCTGCTGAGGCGACGTCCGAGGGGGCTCTGGGAACAAAGAGATCATAACGTTAAATGACCATCAATATAGAATTTACAGTAAGGTGAATATGGATGGATGAAAGTGCTATGTAAAATTATAAAGTAACCGTGCAAATATTTTTTTTCTTCCCGTCACGATCACTACGTCCCATCGTGAAAGAGTATGTACTTCATATCTTGTGTATTGGTACCTACTGAAATTTTTTTTAAGTTATTTTTTTAAATCTTAATGGAGAGCGATAAGAACGCTAAATGTCTTTCCTAACTTTTGGGACTTTTCCTTTACTTTTTTTATTATAAAATCTGGTAAAGTACCTATAGTAGTGTTTTATATTTCAATAGAGAAATTATCAAATCTATACCTACCATCTCCAATTATTGACATTATCTGGAAATTGTCAAAGTACGACGCACGGCATTAAGCCCTACTAATACCTACAATTGCCGCTAATAGCCAGTTCGGCGCTGCCATTGCCGTTATCGCTTCCACGTGTCGCTTTGTTGTCGACAACCTTATTTCTGATAATGATTATTTTTATTACCTCATTTGAATACATTTAGGTGGGTTTGTGACACAGATTCAAATAATTATTTCGATGTTCAGCTGTGTATAATAATATGTACCTATTGCTTTATCTTTGTCTGGAGCCCATCAGTGACTTACTGACTTACTGCTGGATCCTATCTTATTCTAAGTCGCTACACTCTTAACAGAGTGATCGCGGTCGTCATGAACGTTTCCTTCAGGCGCGCAGATAGAATTATACGCATGAAATTAAATTTCATCAGTTTCATTTCATTCACATTTTATATTCAATACCTAAACTACAACCTATACATGAAATTTATTAACTTCAAAACGGATTACCATTATGTATACAATTATGTAGGGTGTAAACATCTCATCCTAAACAACCAGTAAATCTCTCGACAGACATGTTTCGAATTCCTAGCGCTCCAAAACTTTCACCGCCATACTTTATAGAGGCACACACAATATAAGTTAGAAAACTAATGTTTACAAACTAAAACCCATTGTGTTGTTAATGGCTGAACGCTGTCATTAGCGGTCATGACAGTTTGTAACTCTGACTGAGGTTTCGAATCGATATCCTGGCGTGCGGTTGATGCCATGTTAACCAACACAGATTTTATTCATTTGTCTTCATTAAAGTTTGTCTTTGTAATGATTTTTAATACCTATTTTTTTGTTTCTAGTCGATATCATGAAAACTACTAAATCGATTTTGATGAAACTTTTACCATTCCCTAAGCTGAGAAAAATGCAAACTAACAAAAAAGGAACTATCAAGATCTGTCAATTGGTTTAGGAGACATGTGAGGACAAACATACATACATACACCTATTAAATTTGGTATACTAGTTTGGAAGCCGTAACAGACTGACATAATATGTAAATATTGTGCAGTTCCGATAATAACTAATACATAGGTACGTGTCAAATTGATAACCTCCGTTTTTGAATTCGGTTCCCTATGTCGTGGCTGACATGTGTCCATGTCACTAGACAAGAACACAAACGCCTAGACCAGACACAGGAACTATAAAATATCATTCAAATATCTGCTGGGAATCAAACCCAGGACCCTCTGCGCTGCGCGGTGCGTCTTAACCACATCGCCACTGAGGTCATCAATTTGAATCCAGAGATCCGTAAGAGATCAATTTATGTTCCACTTGGTTATCTCCGCATATTACTGTTGCTACTTGCAATTTACATACCTAATTTAATTTGCTTTCTTATACAAAAGCCAACGAACATACAGTCTTTCTCTATGAACAAAGAATCTTAAATCCAATTTCCATCCTTTTTGTTCCTCGAAATTGATTTATACATCATTAATTTAGAAAAAGTGGAAGGCAATACCGGCGTCCTACAGAGGTATTGAGAAAATTAAATTTAAAACCTTTCTTACGGGTGGCACTTGTTTCATCAAGAGCAAGTAAGCGATCTGCGACGAAGAATTTATTTGTTGAGGTAGGTAGCAATGTCGCAAACACATCATTCGCAGGACTGACAACAGATGGGGAAAAAAGTTCCTCGAATGGCGACTACGTTTAGGCAAAAGAAGCACAGGCCGCCTTCCTACCAGGTAGACTGACGACCTGAAGAAGACAGCGGTAAACCGTTGGACTCAGAGGGGCCAGGACCGGGTGGAGTGGTGTCGATTAGGGGAGACCCATGTCCAGCAGTGGACTGTCAAGGGCTGACATGTCATAAAATAATAAAAAAGAGATTCATTTACTAGTTATACGTGGATCTAACCTTCCTTTTCCCACTATACGAACACTTATAATAACCGAAAAAATTTAAGGATGCTTTGAAACTAGCAAGTAATACACCATGATTTTGATTTTGCGGTAAATATCAAGGTAAATTAGATGAACCCGCATAAATATAGAGAAATATAGAGATAACTAAACAGCAACTTTTTCAATATTTTTTAAATTACCGCTTCCAAATGAAAATCAGACCTGTCACTAAAGTACCTAATGTCGGGAAATAAAACAATAAAATATTCAATAAAACTTTGCCAGCTTTTCGTCCTATGAATAAGAAATGATCTTAATAAAATTGCCAGTAAAAGAATTGCCGCTTTTAAAATTTGCTCTCTTGTCCTGTTGGTCTAGTGGTTAGAGGCCCTAACTACTATGCCGAAGGTCGTGGGTTCGATTCGTTCGTGGGTCCCACCCAGGACATTTGTGTGATGTGTTATTTGTGTGATGAGCACAAGTGTTTCTTCTGTGGACGGGTGTAAATTATCTATATAAGTATGTATATAAAAATATATATGTATGTTTATCACCTATCTGGTTACCATAAGACAAGCTCACGGCTTACTTTGGGATCAGAAAGCCATGTGTGAGCTGTCCCACAATATTGTTTATTTATTTGTCCTAATTTTTTTTTGTTGGCTAACATAACCGACCAACACGAAAAGATTTGTACACAGGGCTCTGTATACTGCTGTCCCAATTGAAATACGCACTGACATGCTACAAAATGTGTGAAATAACGTTGTTGTACGAACAACTTTTGCGTACGACATGGTAATCAGGACACAAGGTAGGTTAAAGTGAGACATTAGCTCGTTTATTACACCTGTAGCACAAAAAATTCTTTCATCATTCTAAAGGTACTTTTTAAAGGCAATAAATGTCTGGTAAATGGAGTGAGTCAACGTGTGTTCATATTTTATTCACGCCAAGACCTACTTTGCTTAGCACCAATACTTTTAATATACAGGCACTTAGTACGTACAAATTACACCTACTGGGAAACGACTGGTAAAATATTTTTTTTATTTCAAGTTGCAATTTAAACATTGATTATGCATACAGACAGTTATAGCCCAATGGCTAGGAAATCAATGTCTTTGGTAGAGGGGTTCGGGTTCGAATCCCAGCACACACTTGATATATTTTCTGAGTTACCTACATTTGCTTTAGGTGTATTTTTTGCAAAAATTAAATATCAACTATAACTGAAAACATTATGAGAAAACCTGCTTGCCTAAAAGTTCTATTTAATGTTCTCAAAGTCATGTAAAGTATCACATGGACAAAAGCTTTCTTATTATGAGAGGAGGTTCGACTCTGCAGTGGATGGGTTACAGACGAGACACAAAAAACGGATAACTTGTTACAATTTTATCACGAAGATATATACAGGAGACTGACAAATCCTGAATATATTTACTGACCCCGCATTTGTTACTTTTAGCTCTATTGCGCCATTTGAATATTTTTGCGGAAAGCCATCAAATACACCTTCGGAAAGCTGAACCTATGTCACTGTCACGGAGATCGGCAGGTTAGTACAAATCCTTGAAAAGGGATAAAGATACATTATTTGGACGGTTTTGTCGAGATTTCTAGAACCTAAGTGAAACCATGTTTAGGTATCGTTAGGCATTAAGCTCATTAAAATTCCTAACAGCTGGTCTCTTTCATCTCAAAATTGGTATTGTAAGTTTCAAAGAATAAGTTTTATTCCCTATAAAATATAGAGAGATATGTTGTATAGAGACAGTAAAATAAAATTCGCTAGAGTCAGCTCACAGTCTGTTATTAACTACATACGAAGTTTTCACTTCAAAAAAGAAATGATTATTATAGTCTTTTCCCGAAATCCATTGTTCAATCTTGATCTCGAACAATCCATCAAATAGATAGGAAAGTGTCAAATCGAACACAAACGATCGGACCCGCCAATGGTGAGTGGAACCAATTCTGTAAGTCGGTCAGAGCGTTGAGATATCTCTCGAGAATTGAAGTTATGTCAGGAGAGACTACAATCCAATTTTATTTGAGGAAGACTCTAGCTTTGAACGGCTCTCACCCCTTACGTAATGTACGAGTTAGGTACTACAGAAAATGCAGTTTTCTAGAAACCTTTCTCAAAAAAGTTTGAAATGATGACTTCAATAATTGTGTGGGTAAGATGCATGACTTCGGAGCTAGTTATATTTAAAAGAATTTCTAAGAGTTTTATAGTGGCCGTGCATAGGTATTATTTATTCAAATACTAAGATGAGACTTAAATTAAGCTATTTTTTACCTAAACCTTAATTGATTTTTGTATATAATGGCAATCTGGAACCAAAAATATTCTCTAATGTCTGTTTGACTCATAGAAAATTTAACAAAAACACGAAAGAACCGTCATATCAAAAAATAGTAAATACCCTTCAATACTACGAAATGGATTGAAATACCGCGAACTTCATTCATTTATCAAGCTGTTGACTTAATCGACTGGAAACGAAGGGCACTTAATGTCGTGAGGAGTGCAGGCATTCGATTAAGCCATTTTTAGGCGGCTAGTGCCGAACTACTCAGTTTGATTGGTACCGGTACGTATTGGATTCCTCTGTTCGTCTAGTTCGTAACGCGATTAAGTTCCATAAACGACCTATTCTGAATATAATGATAGTTTCATGAACTCTGGCAGGTGTTTCTATTCACAACAACTGGTATTGGTACGGAAAAACGAGAGATTGTATCTCGAACTGAATATCGTATTCCGGCTTCATTCAAGTATTCTATTATACAAAACAGAAAAGAGTTAAAACTCCAATATCTTCAGTTAAACTTTCTTGCGCGTGTATAATTTACGTAGTCTGTGGCGTTAAGGCGAATGCATCCGGAAGATATCGCGAGTGAGCTTCTTGGGCATACGCCAAGTCCGCATAGTTTAGCGCCGCATTGCATGAAGTTTAAATATGCAGCGTATGATTTTGTTTTTACACATCACACTCATAGCCTCACACTAGGATTCCCTGTGTCGTGGGCGCCATGGACACACACAAGACAAGAACACAACACACCCAGACCAGAAACGGAAATTCAAATTCATCATTCAAATCTCTGCTCTGCTGAAAATCGAACCCAGGACCTTCCGCGTAGCGCACCGGTGTCTTAACCATTGCGCCACTTGGGTCGTCGGATTGGTGTGGGCTAACAAATATGAAAAAACTAAATGAAAAATAGCACTGGTAGGTATTGCGGTTGCTCTAAATCCACTTTTTTTATTTTGGAGTGAAAAATATACTCTTGTATTGATGTCGAGATACCCCACTTTCTAAATTGAAAAACAAAAACTGTGACCCAACGTTTTCCGAAAAAAAAGAAGCTTATATCGAGCAGTTTTGTCCCGATTCCGTACGAATTCCATTTCGAATTTCACGTCCAAACTGAGTATGGCCTACAACAATAAGGTCTGGATAATATTTTTGGTTTTATTTTACAATAAGTAGCCAGAGGTAGCTAGCCTGATGTCGCCGGTGACGTCGTGGCGTTTTGATGAGGCAAGGGCCTCATTGCTTGCATTTGGCGACAGTACCAAAGAACTTCCAAAATCAAAAAGCCAAAAAGTCAACGTTCTACCTTGACATTTCGCAATGTAGATCAAAAGTCGCGCAACGCAGACATAAGCGTTGCGGTGTTGGCATCTCTCCAAATGGCTCTTACTCGAACCGTCTTCCGGGTGCTTTCAATCTCGTAATACCTACATTCCCTTTCACAAGATCAACACGTTGGTAATAGATTGTCATGGTGTCTTATCGAGCTTTTCGCTTCGGATTATAAGGGTTTATAGGTTGTGGACTTTTATTGAGTAAACTTTAAGGAATAAATTTGTTTAGGAATTAAAAATATTGGCCAGTTAAAAAAAGTAATACTATAAAAGTTATTGATGCATGTCACTGGGATTTGAACCCGGACCTCTCTATTAAGGGACCAAAACAATATTATTTAATTATTTGCTTTTATTAATTGACATGGTTAATTTTGACTAGAAAATAATAACCTATGCGTTTTTCGATATTAGAATAACAATCTAAATAAGTAACAAACAGTATACGTTTTTTTTCATAGAAAATCATGCTTTAAATTATATTTAACAAAAATAAAAATGAAAAGAAAAATAATAAAAAACAGTAATTTAATTAGCCAATACGTTAAAGTGCCACTAAATTATTTTATCCGTACATACCAGTAAATCTCTACGAATAAATTTTGTTCAACATTTAGTTTAACAATAATGTTTATTTGCATTAAATTATGGCCTCTTTTACGAACCGTACAATAACATTGTAGCACATATTATTATTATTTAAACATCAAGAGGAAATAATTTTACATTATTCATAAATTGTGTTTTGAATGACCGGTAAAATTATAGACTCGAACACAAGCAACAATGAGTGTGTTGTGTTCCCAATATAAGACGTTCGAGTTCAATGATCTTTAACATTTTTAAATATCGTCGCATATTTATAAAGCCTAGATAAGCGCACGTTGAAACATACACGAACACTCATATGTACTCATATAAGCAATGCTCTCCCCATTTTCTAGTAAATTTACATATATCAAACAACCTCACATTTAACGGTAACTGAATTACAAGAATGAATCAAGATATTACTGCATCATGACGAGTTTGATATCATTCACCTGTATTTTTTTAATGTGTTAAACCAGCAACCGGCATATGTACTTGCCGCCTGACGGTAAGTGTTTATCAATGCTTACTGAGACGAGTAATAGGTACCACCACGCCGGTTGCCGGCTTTAGAAAGTAGCTCATTTTAGCCTTTTTTTAAAGACCCCACATCCTGAACCCTGTGAAAATACTTGGGCGGAAGACTTTTACACAGATTGCAAGAACGTGAGGTTTCTACATCTTAAATATTCACATGCAACTGCGGTCAACCTACGTGGGATGCTTTATAGCCGCTAAAGACCTTTAGTGAAATTTAACTACGTCGCTCGAACGAACGAAGAACTATTCATTTTAGATCTATTGATATCATTTAGATTTATGGTTTTCTAATTGCGGCAGCGTGCATAAAATACGCTACTGGTGGTTTAACGCATACGTACACATACACAAGGTTTCGTGAATTCCTTTTGATCTATGCTAGTTATCCGAATTTTCGTTGTTTATATGCACCAGTGCTGTACCAACTTTAAAGGAGAGTTCTTTTTGCGTCCTTTTACAATAAACCCATGGCATAATCCTATAAAACTATATTAATTGGAAAACTGTTTCAAAGTTTGTACGTATGCGGCAAAAACGTGCATAAAAACGAACTATGGAGGACTGCTGAAGATCCAACTGCCCCGAGCATCAACACTATCGTCAAAGTATTCGTATACTTAACGTGTGCCATTAGTATAGGAAGATGCCAGACTGACATTTTATGACGTACTAATGACTGGTGTTTATCGGACGTGTAGCGTGGAATTTTAATTTTCAGCAGGTGATAATAAAGGTGACGTAGGCATTATTTTGTCTAGCTCCACGGAGAACCCAGAAAGTAAAGTAACTCAACATAAGTAGGTAAGTCAATTAGGTTATAAGTACTGAATTTAAATACAAGATTTCATTGTGAACTTTAAACTGGTTTTTGTTATAAACCTTTAAAGGATCCCTGACTTATAAATTAACGAAAAGTTTAGTAAGACGGTCGTGGTTTTCCTTTGTCGATCTAGGGAGCTTATTAGGGCATCTTCCGGAACAACAGCTAACTTTAACCTTTCTGAGAGTATTTAGCTTTGGAATTTCTTAACTTAAAGTTGGAATTTTAAAATGACTGTTAACGATATAAACAAAATGGAAGAACAGAGTCCATATCACTGAAGACATCAAATTAGGAATAGGGTTATAGGTTAAAAAAAGATAAATAAATTAGGCTTTGTCGCTGGTTTACGTTCTATGGTTTGAAACAAAAATAGTAACAAATTCAGATTCAAATTTAAAATTTTATCCAAATTCCCGTGCCTTGTCCTCCACAGTAGGATCTTTCATCATTCATTCATTTAGGATTAAGATATTCAGATAGTCCCACTTGCTATATTACTGATTGAAGCATTATGCTGGATATCCACCAAAGAAAAATTGGCAGCTTTTATGTTGTCAACACGTGTTGGTGACTTTATTATCTGTAATTATCTTGTGTAGCTAGGTTGAAAATACCGGTAACCGTAGAAAAATTGCCAGCTTTTACGTTGTCAACACGTGTTGGAAAAACAGAAGTTGTCAACAATTTCAGTGGAAACGCACCTTACGACTATGACAATAGCATAAAATTCTAAACAGAGTCCAAACAGTCGACTCGGTAACAGCACACAGCATTTTAAAGTTCTATTAGCTGAATTTCCGTTTGCCCACGGGACCGCCGACACGCGTCGCACGACACGCAACAGGTAAACTGTACGTTTCAATTATACAAAATTATATTCGTCCAATTTGTTACGAATGCTAAGTTTTCACGTTAAAAAGCAGAATAGTGAATACACACCAACATTATTTATTTGTAGATACTCTGATTTAAAATTTACATCGTCTTAAATGCTAACCACGGTAAATTGTTCAGATTTTTATCATTACATCATATAAAAGTAAAGATTTATTTCTTCCAAAAATAAGACTCCATTTTTATGACATAGTCTTATAGTATTTTATTCGAGTACCTTCTTTGTTTGCACTTTGTTCTAATTTGAATCGAGGTATATGTGAACTCATTACTAAGTTAGAACTAAGCCTTTACGATATTTACATTAATTTCAAGATTCAAAGTTCGCAATTTTCCGCGTAAAGATTTCCCGAGGTTGGCTAATGATTTCTTAATTGCTTCTTACCCGTTCTGTGGGGCGCTTGCGAGCAATTTTCTGGTTTGCAAATTTTCTTTACACGATCTTAATTTGATAGGTTATGTTATGTTAGATTCTGTGTAATTAAGACGGAGCTATACTAGTCGCTCTATCCAATTACTTCGGAAAATATGCGATTTTTTTTAAATATTGTCACTACGAAACAATAGCTAAGATTAGGAAATTTATGGCAGAAAATAGTAGATGAAGTTAAGAGTAAATGTAGATGTAAACTAGACAAGTAAGTCGTAATAAGACTGTAACATTTCAATAGATACCGGGCAATCATTCTAAAATTACCGGTATCTTCTATGAATAGACTACTCTACTGGATAGAAATTTAAGGTAATTTTTACTTTCATTGCAAAAATAACCCATCTAAATCTATACATTTTTATGAAGTCATTATGTTTACGTTCAGCAAAATCCTAGGCGTTATTTTAGTTATACTTTTTGATGGATCACTTGTCAGCCTAGATTTACGACTAAGCTTTACATAAAAACATATTTGCGAAAATACGTTTACGCCAGTCTCAAACTCTCCATCCTATAGGTACATATTATTATAAAGTGTTACTCTCCAACAGAACATTAATCATATGAGGCATCATTTTGCGAGTGTTACGTGAAGAAATGAAGCTAATATAAAGTTTTTGTGTACACAAAAACTGTGCGCCTTAACTTATAAGTTTCGACATTTATTTAGTGCTTTCTTGGTCAAACATAGCTTTTATTCCTCGCGAGTTTCTTACTGCTGTGCCTGAAGTTTTGAAAATTGTAAGAATTCTTTTGTTGTTCAAGGTAGAACTAACATACTCTATAAATATACGTTTGGATACCCGAGACAAAATGGCAATGGACAGGCCTTATCTGCCTCAGATCTAACATGAGAGTCCAAGATAATATCTAAGCAGCAGGCCATGACAGAGGACTACAATTAACTATTCAGTATTGATTGATGAAACAATCTTTAGCGCACAGTGTTGCTTCAATAAAATCTTTAATCTTAAATATTAAAATACCATAAATACCTAACTGCAACGATAAACAATAAACAAAAGGTTTTTAAATTCTAAAGAAAGTTGGATAACGTAATGTAAACGTGGAAGCTAATAAATAAATCGTTAGTCAGCCTTTTGAGTAGAATCGTTTCGTGGAACGAAGTGCAAAGTTTGGGTTTTGAATTAATACACTTTATTAAGTAGGCTTAAAAGCTTAGTTTGGGCATGTTTGCCACCAGCCCGGATTAGCTAACGATAACGATCTAATACTTTGTCAGCTTTTAATAACTTTCCTTACCTTTCTAATTAAAACAATGTTGAATTTTGGAACAAATATTGGTGTATAATTATTTATTGATGGGATCTGTCTGTAACCTATCAGTGAACCTATCAGGGCCGGGTCTCCTCTCACAATGAGAAGGATGTAGTCCTTAGTCCACTGTGCTAGTCTAAGGTTTCAGTGTTTCTTTTCGGTCTCTGGAGACCACTTTCAGTACACAGTGTTATAGACATGGTTGCCAGTGGGCTGAAGGTATTATAACGCCTAACGGTTCACACTTATAGATCCACACTAGGATTCCATGTGTCCATTTCCACTTGAATAACGTAGTATACATTAGTCATTAGCGCCTCCACAAATTCTGACTCAAATAACACAATCAAATAACAAATACATCAAATGAAAATAAATAGGCTTAGACTCGGCGAGTTTATCGTCTCCTCGGATAAGCTAAATAGATAATAAGATTACTTTGGGACGTTCCAATATTTACTGAAGTCTACGCTGATTTTGGGAGAAGTTAAGCCCTACTTATCGCTGCGGCATAACACAATATACAGATTATACAAGGATCTGATTCGGCCCTGTCCTTCAAAAAATTTTGAGTTTACATACATGTAATATAAACCCATGAAATTTGGTATACTTGTTTGGAAGCCGTAATAGACCAACATAATATGCAAATATCGTGAAGTTCCGGTAATATTACATACATACGTGTCGAATTGATAACCTCCTTTTTTGATGTCGGTAAAAACATCTTTACAAATTTGAGTCTAACAGATATTTGAACTCTGAGAGATGTCAGTGTTCCTCTTCAATAAATTAATGAATGTATAAGACATTATAACTAGTCTTGTTAAACATTTATTGCTTCAATTCTGGCATTTGTATAACTGAAATTAAATTCAAAATTAAATTTCGCTCACAAATGGTATTAAACGTGAAATTTATCTGTTTTTCAATCAAACCAATTTTGCAGATGTAATTGAAACAATTTTACCAATACTGGCTGTGTTGAAACAAGTCAGTTCAGATGTAATCTGAAATACATTTTCAGGCACGAAATTATTGGTTTTATCAATTTGGCGACTAACGGAATAAATTATTTATTTTAGTGTACATTAGGTACTAATATCCTACTGTATTATAAATTGAAAGTTGTTGAGGATGGATAGATGGATATTTGTAACTCTTTCACATGTATTGTATACTCCACATCCATCCACAAACTGACATCAAAGTCCTCTTAATGTTGAATTGATTCTTCCTTTGGGAATCGTACCATGCAAAGAAGTTGTCACAGAAATATACTTTTGACATTTACACAATTATATTGTTTGATGGTTGGTTGGTTGATGGTTAAATTAGCCGGAATTGACTAGGTCTTACGTAATAACCGACATACATTCCCCGAGTTATGACTAAAATGAGCGCTACGGTCGCATGCTCAGATATAGACCGGAATAGATCAAGTGAATATTATTACTTCCCAAAATATTAGCAGCAGTAAATATTTGAAAACTTTGCGCAATGCGCAACCATCATCGTTGTTTCATTTAGTCCGCACTCAACATGGGTTATTAGATTTATCATTCCTACAAACCAATAACTCAAATAAAATCTATTTGTTTGATACTCGCCATTATTAGCACGAGTTCAAATCAATTCAAATGATGATGAATGTTCGAGTTAATCATATTATTGCTGCTGGTCCTTTTCGTTGCGTTTCGGCTTCACGTTGATGTAGATTCCAATCACTGAAATATTCTTTTGTATTGTCTCATTAGACATTAAAAAGCGGCATGCTAGGTCTTCACACTGATGGGCTAACTTTCGTTATCTATTAAGATCTATATCTGTGGTCGCATGCTTCTCCCACGTTAGTTCGGTGTCACGCAAGACAAAAGGTACTACAGTTCATTGACATAAATAATTTATTACCACGTGATCCTAGTCTTTTGAATTGCGAAGTTTTATGAGCTAAGGATCAATGGATGTGGGTTAATCGCTCTTGGACTTTGTGAATTCAATTTTAGAACGCCTTTCTGTTGGAATAATGTGGGTTAACCGCTTTTGAACGTTCCCGAGTTACTTTTGGGTCGATGCTTTGTTAGGCAGGAGAGTTATGGTTGGATCACTCAACGCGGATCTTCGTTCAAGAGAAATAAGTTAATATCTAAATACTGCTACTCATAAATACTCCTTAGAACCATTTTAGCTCGCTATCACTTTCTTAACCCGCCGTGAAACAGCTCTTTCTCTGTCTCTCTATATCTATGTTTGTGCAAATAAACGTTTTGTCTCTGTCTTGCCTTGTGTTCGGTTGGGGATATTATGAGGTTGCCAGAGATACTTTAGGTATTTCAGGCGACCATATTAGTCTTCATGAGTAGCGATACCGCACTTACGACATCAGATTTCTATTTTGATTAAGGATGGATGAAGAACGTGCCAGTTTGCGACTTAGGTACCTATTCACCTTCTTTTTTCCTCAATATTTTCACAATTTTGACAGCAGTATCAAATGTAACGATATTACTATGAAATACGATAACGGTACAACACTTTGTTTTTCTTTAACATTTAGTCAAAGTGAGATTTGGTACGATATCAAATATTTGTAAATACATCCAGGCTATGTACAAGATCATTTACGAAAAACATGAACAAATATTAACGGAACAGCCGCATGTGACACGGCTCAACGAAAAGTACATAACTCACTTTCATAACTATTCATGACTTTAAACCATGGAGTCGACCCTGAAGTACAAAGGTCATAGCACCACATGGGAATCCGACAATGTCGTGGAGTATTATATGTGTGTAAACAAAGATTAAAATGAAAGTCGAGCACCACGGAATAGAAAGAGAAAGGGAACGGGGAAGTGGGCGTGGTGACCAACATTAAGCGGATCTGCCTAACCCAGGGAAGTCTAGCGTCGAATAGCAAAACTAATTGTTTATTTTCCATGAGGTGTGGATGAAACTGTAAAACAACGTCATCGTTCTCATTTCAAATTGAAAATAACATTAATTATTTAACAAACCTTCAAGTATGAAGTGCTACTTTGTTCAACTATTTGAAGTTGAGAACTAACAACCAGTAAAAATTTAAGTTTTTAATTGTAAATTATGCTTTTATCGGTCTACTTGTGTTTATGTGGCTATCGTAGTTCCCACACGAATCGTCTTCTACCCATTCCACTCTCATAGTTTCATTGGCAGACCTAATTAAACAGGATGGTGAAGGTGATAGGCTATTTATGGTTTTATGTGAATACAATACGGCATAGAATTATATAAAGCATCATCGTTCGAGCTTGAAGAGAATATTTTTACGACCCTCCCCCATTAACGAGCTAGCGACTATTTATAGAAAGTAAAAAGATAAAATTTACACTGTGATAAAGATAGCATCCTTTTTTCTATGATGGCACACAAATTAATATGTTGTCTCCAATGATATTGTTGTCTCCAATGATACAAAAGCAGATATGTTATAAGCGCGCGCGCTGTGAAGATTCAATACGTCCCAATTGGGACGTCTGAAACATTTGCAGTGCAACCATTAAAATTGTAGCTATCTCTTTCAATTTCGTGTTATTACAAATTATTTGTTTTGCTTATCAGTAAAACATGGACTTATTTTATGGATTACTTGGAACAATTTAAAACGTAAATTACTATACTAAACGTAACTAATCTGTAGTTTAAAAAATCATTGGTTGACTCCTAATTGGCTCGCCTAACCGACCGACCAACCAATACGACCAAACACAGGGCGCCATATGGAATATGGAGCTGTCCTAATTGTAATACGCGCTGACTAACTAGAAAAGCGTGTCTCGGTACCATACCGTACTCATTTAGTCGCGTCTGACTGCTACACAATGTAAAGCTGCATGCTTACATGCAAAGTAACACAGCACAGCGCGCCATGATCAGTTAAAGAGTCCATTCCTGCTTTGGTCTGCTTAAGTTAATTACCTACATATTCTTCTATAAAATGTCGAAATGAAGGAAAGAAAATGTGTCTGAAAAGGCTTATGAAAAGAACACTGTTCACAGTAACCTGCCCTGTTTCAATTCTCTCTCAAACACAATTGCAGTCCTCAATTTTCCCCGATTTCAAAGTCAGCCTTTGATAATAGAAGTTAATCTTCAGATACACGATACGCAGACAAAAGACGATCGCTACGTAAAAGAGATATAAGTTGAGAGCTGGCAGACCATTTTCGAGAAGTCTTTGAGACATTATAAAAGCAGGTTCAATAGATTATTTGTTATATACAAACACAAAAAGTACAAACCTGGCTAACGGGTAAAATAATTTAATCTCGCCTCAAACATTTTTTTTCACAATATTTCTTTCATCATTTAGAGCTTGGTTGAATTCCAAAACCCGCTAGCAAGATCTGCATTCTTTGTGTTCGGATATTTCAAATAATCTATTCATCATGCTTTTATGGCGCCTCAAACTCTTCTCAAAAAATGTCTCACAGCTCTTGGGCTACTACGGCAAGTAGATGACGTCTCAAGTACCCACATTCCTCGCATTTTCAGTCCTTAATATACCCAATGTGAATGAAGAAGGTAATATCGAAAAGATACCACTGAAATACGTGTTCGCTTACATATGTTTTTTGCTTGAAAAAATCTCTTTCGGTTCTTGTGAAAATTCTTACCTTTATTTTGGCGTATTTATGTTTAGCTGTAGGTAAAGCCACGCTTATTTTTCTTGAGAGAAGCATGCGTCTCTTAATATCAAGTGCATGCAGGTTTTGCTTATCATGAGGAATACGATGGTGGCCTCAAATAAAGTAACTCCGGTAACATTATCTAAGAGGCCGTCCATTAATCACGTGAGGCTTGAAAGGGGTTTGACAAAAATCACGAAATATTACAAGGGGGGAGGGGGGTGTAGTAACGCGCCATTTTTAAATCGAAAAGCGGCGTGTTGCGTGTACCTTGACTCACATTTTTATCATGGTCCTTAATTTCAGAATAAAATAAAAGATTATATTAACCTTCCCGGACGAGCTACTATGGCTCTACCACCAGAAACTTGAAACTCACCCAGGGTGCGGAAGACAATAGGCCTGCTGCGATACTTGTGGCCTCCCCACAACGCCGCGACGGTCACCTGGTATTGGGTGTCCGCTTCCAGCCCGCTCAGAATTACTGCGTCAGAGTTGCCGGCCACCTCCAGAACCACTCTGTAACTAAGGCACCATGAGTCAATTTCCTCGTATTCTGTCAGCAAGCAGGGAGAAGGAGAGAGAAGGAGAAATGAAACGAGCGACTATTCTACTTACATTCTACAGTTCTACAAAGGATGTTAAGAAATGTCAAGATATCAAAAATAGGACACTCTAAATTAGGCAACTTTATTTCTATAAAGTTTTTAGATAGAATTTCTATAGTTAGTTTTAAACTATCAAAGTTTCTCTTCTATATTTCCTGATCACTCTTAATAAGTTGGGTTACGTGCCTTCGTAATGCAAGATGATTACGTTGCTAGTTGAAGCCCTGTTACGTGCATACTACCGCATTTGGAATTTGAATAAAACATACAATTCCACTCTTTACAAACTTTGTAGTATCTTCAAAGATAAAAACATTCCCTCAAAAAACATCCAAATTTTAAAGACGAGAAAAACTAACTTTATTTTCAAGAAAAATGCAAGCGAAAACACTCAAGTCACCTTCACACCAAAACTCAAGGCGTTGGGCTCCTCTCATAACAAAAGACTGACAACCCGACAATATTATTATACCTTTGTTAAAACATAAAGACCATCGCCACAAAAGAATCGCGTTTCCTGAACAATGTTACAGAAAGGGAGTGCTGATATGCGTCAGGATAAATCGGATTGTGTCTAAAATACATAAATAATGGGAATCACTTAGGATTTTTTCCAATTTACTCGTAGTTACATACGACGCCATGAACTCTAATTATAATGGGAATCACTTAGAATTTTTTCCAATTTAGTTACAGACGACGCTATGAACTTTAATTAACGCCGCTATGAAAAAAAATTAAATTACGCATGGTTGCCTCACTGCAGGGTTGATTCTCCATTCCCAGTGAGAGGATTCAGACCTTAGTATACCGCCTAGTCCGGGTTGCTGGACTTCACATGCCATTGAGAACATTATGAAAAACTCTCAGGCATCTTTCCTCACAATTATGTCTCACATCTAACCTCATAATAAGGCAAACGTTAGAAGTAGGTATGTCATAGGTTATCTGACATCTTACCACACGTTAACTATACGAATACTATGACAATAGTTTTCATGCACACAGTACCTACTGTTATCAGTGAAATATTGACACACCCTGTTAAGCCACACCAAAATTTCCTATTTCCCGAGCAAGGATTACCTGTCCGAACCCTGTGTTCACCTTTCACTCGTCTAATCCATTTAATGTGTTTCTTATAGTGAACTAAGCAGTATAGTTTCCGATTACATTTCTGCTATTGTTCAGGGATTTCTTTTAAGTGATCTGATGAATAGAACAGTAACATTTTGTATAAACGAGATGGTATAAAGGTATAAATTATAAAGGTTTCGCTTTATGAAGCCGCATTATAATGTATTTATGTAGGTGGTACCCTCATAGAAGGTAGAACCATAATATTCTTTGTAAACCATCGTAAAAAAATATTGAGGTAACTACCTACCAAGAGTACTAGTATCTCCAACATTGTGGCCAACACTGCGTGAATTAATCTCTGACGAGGTGTCAGATAATTTCTACGCTCCTATCATACTTCTTTGTTATAGAAGAAACATTTAAGTACCACTTCTTACTACTACTGCAGATTTATACAGAAGCAATTTATTACACGTACAACATTGTTTCAAAGTTAATTATAAACGTGCTTGTTCTGTCGGAAATCAAACAAGACTACTCCCAATATTAGCATAACGCCGGAACGATCGAAATCCTTGAATGATTGACGACTTGTATGTCACATGTATGATTTCGCATGTAATTTAAACCATATGCCATGCCATTTTATGCCGTGCCAATTAGTAATCTTAATTAATATATTGGTTACTTTTTGCCTCACTCCAAACCAAATACTGAAGTCCTCGTGGACTAAGTCGCAACTAGTATTAGTATTGAATTAATGGCATGTCTAATGTCTGTAGTGCATGGGAGGTGTGAGGGGTGAGGACCTGAAGCCACCACCAATGTTCTCTAGTGCGGGTCAGTGTACATATGGGATAGAGTTACCCTACGAGTATATCGAATATTTTAAGACCTCCTGTAGTTAACGGTTGGACAGGGCATAAATTAATAATTCTGCGAAATGTAGACCACTGCTTACTATAACACACTGTCACGGCTCATAATTTATTAATATGATAAATTGTAAAGCAACTTGTTGCATACTCTAGTCGTGTTGGTCCGTGTGACATGTTGACAATGACGGACGACGGTTTAGCGATACCAAAACGAAACGCACACATCCATAGATACGTAAATCATACACAGCTTACTACACAGGAGTCCACAGTGTAATAACAAATAGAGGTATGAGATTTTTAGAGTTAAAAAAATTAAAATGAAATTTTTGTATGGAGTGAAAGATATGAATACTTATCGTTAGACATTATAATACTAACAAATATTTAATACCTACGGGATAATATTAGTTCGAAATTTTACAGTGCATTACGCCCAATTCACGGTTATTATGTTTCATTAATATTATTACACATTGAAAGAGTGTTAATTAAAAATAAAGCAATTTTTGTGATGATTTATCTAATGCTTTATTAATTTTTTAACTCTTCTAAAAATCTTTTACCTCTGTTATTTATTACACTGTGCATTTACGTCTTAAGCTGTGTATGTGTGCGTTTCCTTTCGGAACTGCTAAAACTCAGACTAAGGGTACAAACAGATATAGACATATTCCCCTACTCACTGTGTGAGAGTTTCTAACTAGCAGATTAGTGTAAAGCTCCTTCACATTTCATTTCGCAGACAGGGAATGTAAATTATCTATACTATAATATTATAAAGCTGAAGAGTTTGTTTGTTTGTTTGAACGCGCTCATCTCAGGAACTACTGGATCGATTTCAAAAATTATTTCAGAGTTGGATAGTCCATTTATAGAGGAAGGTAGGCTATGTATGCATAATAGGTAGAAGGTAGGTTATATTTTATTTTCAAAAAAATTAAAGATCCTTAAGAAAATCGAATTGAAAACCTATTTATGCGTGCGCTGCAAAAACTATTGACAAGAGAACAAAATGATGTACCATGGGTTTTTAGGTCTTATTAAGATCTACAAAAAAGTCCGCGAGGGCACATAATAATATTATTATCTAACTATCATAGTTTAGTCGCAATAACCGCAAGTTCTAAAATCGACGCGGGCGAAGCCGCGCGCACAGTCTAGTGTTAAATAATGGAACAATGGAGAGAACAGCTATGCTCGGTATTTCTCTACGTGACAGAGACACATATAACGAAATTCGTAGTAGAACACGAGTAACCGACAAAGCTATCAAACTTTGCAAATTGAGTGGCATTGGTCTGGGTACATCGTTCGAAGGAAAAAAATCATTTAAATTTCAGTCACCGTGTGTTTGCTCCTGTAGTAATGACTTGTAAGTGTAACGCTTTCTTTATTACTCAAATAAACTTAAAAACTCATCACTTAATAATTCAAAATTTTAACAGTTGACTAAATGACTACACAACGGTTAAATGATATTGTACGTGAAGGCAGCAAAAATCAACGTAACAGTTTAAAATATAGTAAGACCGTTCTAGATAACTGAAGGTACTTTCTCAAGAAAACGCTAAGGGTAGACAGACACATTTCACGCTGACGAAAGACTGTGAATTATGGAAACAAGGGAATGAATAGTAAAATTGTCTGAGCCCTGGATTTACTGAAGTCTCAATTTATGAGCGCGGTGGGAATTCGTCTCATATACGGCTAGAAACGAAGTACATTTCACGAACTTTACCAGAGTGAGATACTCGCAAACCACGAAATAGTAGAATTATCTTAAGAAAGGTAGAACCATAGTAGCCCACCTGGGGAGTGAAGCTACACTAATTCCAGCATTTATTTTAATATTAGATATTTTTACTGGAAAAGTGAAAATCTTAAAGTTCTTAAAAAAATTCACCTACGTGTTGAAAACTTATTTACTTTCGTACGTAAAGCGTTTCCTTAATTCAAATTCAAATTCAAAAGCTTTTATTCATTATTAGGTACAATTTATGCACACTTAATGAACGTCATACATTTAACATTATACAAACATCCGCTTTGATCGCCCCTCAGGCAAAACGTAGACTAGGAGAAAAAAGCGCGCGGAAAAAAAATCCCAGCACTCTTTTAAAAGTAAGTATGAATTAAATTAAATTAAATTAATACCTACCTCACTTCAACTTTCTTGAAACTGTTTCTCACTTTGAATTTAAAGGGATATCATTAGCAACATTATTCCGAGTATTTAGGACTAAGTCGAGTGGTAAACAGATTAACCCAATTTGTTAGATTAAGGACGTTGAGCTGTGAACATTAAACTTAACGAAACAGTACTAAAGTGTTTCTTAAGCGGAAATATAATTCAGCTTTCATAAGTTTTAGCATTTCGAAATTCTTATAGGAATGTTTGAAAGGAAATGTCTAGTGAAATTGGAGTCAATTTGAGAACGTAGATAAAATAAATAGTAGGTACATACTTAGAATAATACAGTTGATACCACAACGGTTAATTTTATAAAGAGCTAAAGATCGGGTAAACTTCAGCAAGCATTTGAAAAGTGACTACGTCAATTAATTTCGGTGATTTATGTCTCGAACCGGTTACTAATTTAAAAAAAATGTTGCAGAAAATTTTAAGAGCCTGACAACACCCGATGATTTTAGGAATCGGGCATCTTCGGCTCGCGGCTCCCGCCTACCCCATGCCCCTCATGCGCCACTGTTAGTGGAGCGGACTCTATGAGAACTAAATAAAATGATAAAATCGGCACTGTTTCAAGTGTTAAAGAAATGTGGACAACATCGTCAATAGATGGCACTGTTTCCAGTCTTAAAGAAATATGGACGACTCTAGTAATGATGTGATTTTAAAACGCGGAGCTTTTTTATTGAACACCTAAAACTTCTTATTATTATTCTCCATCAAAGGTCCATATAATACCTATGTTTTCTATTCATCTCACCAAAAAATAAATAAAACACGGTCTTCTCTTTCAGAGGATGTACCCAGAATGCCATTGTTTCGCTATTAAATCACTATTAAATTAAAAATTCAATAATTCAGCAGTACCTAAACATGTCAACCAACAATTCAATTTCTTCTTACAATATTAAAGAGGCTTGGAACAAGCTTCATAATGTTATTGCATATTATTACCCTCAAATTTTTCGATGGCCTCAAATAATACCTAACCACATAAAAGCAAGTAAATTTGTCACGAGATCGAGTAAAAGACAGATAGATGATTTAACTGGTTTTTGTATAACCAGTTAATTCGTCTATCATGTAAAAACATGTATTCTGAGACATACAGGTTTCATCACGTGGTTTTAGGAAAGGCGAGAGCTGGAATCGAACCTAGACTCCCGGCATGGGAGTAGGAACGATTTTTTAAATTGTTGAAAACCCTCTAGTTACACAGCCGACACGGGCCATAAATCAGTCGGCGCGCCGGCGGCGCAGTACTATGCCTGCCGTTTGAAAAAAGCCGCTTTTGGCTTCCTTTCGTTTCAGGTCAATGACCTTTCACCTTGAGCCTGTTACTTTTTGTGTCTTTTATTTGTGTAATTATTTTGTTTGAAATTTGCATTTTTTTTTATTTTCGGTCCTGAACCTTTTCGTATGCTTTAACACACTTAAGTACACGATCTTTGTGGTTTAAATTAATGAGGTAACGTCATCTCCACCTTGTACAATATAAAAATGAATATGTTGCTAAGCGCAAATCTCGGGAGGAGCTGAACCGATTTCGCTAATTTTTTTTGGTTATTCCTTTAAGTACGAGGATGGTTCTTACGGAGAGAAAATTTGAAAACAATGTAAAGAAAATAATAAAAACAACAATTTCATTTTCCTATATAAACTGTTCTACCCATGTACTACCTGTCAAACATCATTTCAGATTGAATACTTCATAAGTTCATATGGCAATGTCATGCATTTAGAAACGTCAAGATTTTTGTTTATGGATGCCACTTCTATTATGCAAACTGCAATGATATAATATACATATTTTATAATGGCAAAACGAAGTGTGCCGGGTCAGCTAGTAGGTAATAAAAATAAATACTTGCATAGGTGTTATAGATTATATTATTAGATGTATGTATTATGTTTGAAAACATTCAGTTTATTTCCATTGGGCCTTCAACTCAAATCTTCAACTTAAATGCATGCGTTTTTTTTCTCGTTATTAATAACAACAAAAATATATAGACTCATGAAATATTCACAAAATATTTAATAATAAAGCATTTCGTACGTCTCAGTAAAGGCGCAAATATTTCTTGGTCGCAAATTTACCAAACCGACTTGTTATTCAAACGTAAACACGGTTTTTTAATTAAATCTACCAATCAAAAAACAACACGCATTTTTATTGAACACTTCCTTTATACCTAATAGGTATTATTACCTATCAATCCACGAAGACGCACAGCCCTAGCCGGCGGCCCCACTATTCCTCCTAACCGTTTATAAAAATTACCGTGATAGTGATAGGTACAATTCTAGACGGCAACGCCGCGCGTAGCTGTGTTTTCTTTACTGTCGGTTTGGCAACGTCGCGTCGCGCGAATTTCGGCGGCGTACAATTTGAAAACGGGAGGGAATCCTACATTATATGACCCGGGTTCGAACCCGAAGCAAAATATAAGAAGACATTCTGGATTGAAATGTTTTTTGTATTACAATTTTTTTATTTCATATTATGCTATCTAATGGTTATTTATATTTCCGAATTCCGAAAAAAAATAACGAATTTTAGGTAAATTTATAATTTCAAAAATAATTGTATAGCTTATAACAAAAAAAAAGTTATTAAATTGACGTTGAAACTTTTATTTATTTGTAACTTAATAAAATCTGTCTTCTTATTTATTCAACAATTTCCAAAATCAATAATCGATGTAAAAATTTGTATTATATAAAAAATATAATTATATAAAAGTGAAAATAAAGTCACGCACACGCGGATTTGAACCCACGCCCCAGCGTATACAGCCTGGCGTCCTACTTAATACGCCACACAAGCCTCAGACAAAGCTATGAAATTGTGCTATATACGACAACTGTGTATTATTTTGGAATGACGGAGCGACGCACGTCCACCTAGCATCGCGCCTCTGCGCTCTCTGTCAATTGCCATAATAGTAAGCGAGAAATACAAAATACGAAAATATTGCGCGGAGCACGCGAAAGAAAAGTTTTAAATTTTACTGATTTACTGAATATTTATAAGCTTATTGAAAAAAATTAACACAATGATGTGATAATAACGAAGGTCTGCTAATATACTGGTTAAATTATTTGAATAAATATTAACAAACAACGTTGTAGTTTAGTATAAGAATTCAGAAAAGGGGTAACTTTGCAATTTTTTTTTATCGAGGCAACTTTGTCAAAATGTGTTTCGACGACTATGTTGTCGTTCGGAATACGGTCTAGAATAACATATATTTTTCCCATTGTAAAATACTTTGTAATTTTTGCTGGAAATGAAAAATAAGAATAGCAAATTTGCTGAATTACATGTTATCAGCGCCTTAACTGTTGTTGAACTCCTAAAAACCACTATAGTTATACGAGACCATCAATAGTCAATATTAGACTATGTTTGATGAAGGTAATAAATACCAAACAATGCCTTTCTTTAGGTGATAGTAGTAGCAAAGTAATTATTTTGTCTTGCTTACCAAGAATGCCTAATGTTTTTAGTAACAACAAATGTACATGAAGTTTCTTATTGACTATATCGGCAAGGGAACTAAGTAAAAAGGAACTACTCGTAGAACATCTGATTGGCATGCTAATAGCCCCCGTCGTATACACCACACCCTGATATTGGATAGGAAACGGCCAGGGCGACCACAATGTGACAGCTCATAGCAAGCGCGATATTCACAGCACGATACTCGTAGTTATATTGTCTTACTGAAGATTATGTACATAGGTACGCGTTAATTAATTTCAAATGTTAATAGTTAATCGCCGCTCTTGAGAAATAAGTTAGATTCGTTTTTAATTATTTTATATCTTCAAAAAAAGCCCTTCTTTTAACGGCACGGGTCATGGCATAGATATAACTATAATCAAACAATCATAAAAGTACCGGTACCTACCCGTTGATATGTTCGATGAAGCTACTAAATGTACAACACGGCATTCACGACTTACGTCTTTGTATGGTATTTGCGTCTGCAAACTATTTGTTACCCTATGTAATGATAACTCTTGGTAAGGTGTCTAACATGAACTAATAATTTTAGAATGCATAAATGTAGATATACTAGTGACTTTTGTGTGTAAACTTCGATGATTTTTTTTGTTTTATGATAGCTGGTGATGTGAGTTCACCCTTACACCGACGCGATGCGGTGGCGTATATCTTCGTATGTCACACTGCCCGACTTTGCTCGAGACGTTTGATATAGGGCGTGGTAGACGAATATACTCGTACCTACTTGCTAGACTACTCGTATACATAATATACGATGAACCTTGATCGTTATTGTTTGGTATCGACGGCTTGCGAATGATATACCTACTCTATTAATAATACTGTATCTTTTAAATTGTGTATTTGGTACAGGTTTGTGGTATTTATAGCGTGTATATTTATATTTGACGTGTTATAGTTTGTGTATAGAAGTTATATTATAAAATATATTATTATTTAACTTGAATAAATTAGTTAATAAATAAATAAATATTTTGAATGTAGAGAATATAAGAGACGATTATAAGAGACACTACGAATGGAACTAATGTGGAATTTACAAACTTGCAATTAGCTTAACAAGAATAGTCATGTTCATTTGTTAAGCATTTCTATTGAGAGTTTTGTTTATAATCGGCAACGATGCATGCAGTAGATAACCCTCAGTATGTCTTCATATTTATGAAACATAGCTCGTCTTGGTTTGATACTACTACGAGTATATAAGTATCTACATGTTAGGCTATATTCTATAAATCTTGCTTGATTTATTGTTTAAGCGAATGTTACAAGCGGCCATCTAGCTCTTATTTTAAACAGTTTTGATTTATCACACTTTATATAGGTTACGATAGAAAATATTTTAGTCCTTGTCACAGATATAGACTCTTCCACCTGCCACCTCTAGTATTCAGTAGGCAGCTAGTTCAACAGGACCAAAATTTTACTCAACCTTGTAAGTATCTACATTGACTGTTTCAAATGCGTATCTCAATCATGACTAAAATCGTACAATGAACGATATACAACATAATAACACTAAAACACGTGATATTGAAGCCACATCCACTATGGCTAATGTCAATATTATCTGTATTTACGATCTAGTACTCCATAGAGCGAGGTTCGCAATTACATTACCATTTTGATCGGATTACTACAATGTTGTTTTATGCTTATCTGATCGCAACACTGTGGTTCAGACGTCATAAATAAATTGTTTTTACTTACTATAAGTACCATTAGCTGAATGGATAACAAGAATTTTCGGAATGTTTCGGTTAAGTCTGGAAGTTTGCAAGTAACTGCAACATTCACGTTCAATGTTGCGTAGTTTATGTAGGTAACTTTAACGTGATTATGCTAAAAAAATAATGAAATTAAAGCAGATTTTCGTGGCAATTTCCACAAGATTTTAAAATCTTAAGAAAAAGAAGAGTATAGTAGTTCGAGAGTACCTAAAAGTTATCGGGTGTTAAATTGATCGTAAAAGAAACTTAAGGCCTAATTTGTTCTGCGTTGAAAGTACAAGTTGCAGACTTAAAATCGATAGAACAAAAAAAATAATGACGAATGTACGAAAATAATAATGATTCCTGAAGAAGGTACATAGTCAATGTAATCAGTGGTATGTGTATAGGAAACGTTTTCTATTCTAAATAGGCAGAACAATTACCATTACTCTATCAAACAAATAACCACCTCTGGAGATTTATGCAATGCATTTGCAATCAACTGCGCAGTTGGTATGGTCTGGAAGAGCATTACTTTAAATTATCTTTGCATTATTCATGAGTCTATTCATTTAACCATCGGTGACTATCGGTACTATCGTATAGTAAGCTAGTAACTCGGTACTCTAACTAACTATACGCAACTTCAGTAATTTTTTTACTATACTGCCAATAAGAAAGAAGTAGGTATATCTACCTTATCTATCAACAGAAGTAACAAAGTAGAAGTGGATAGGTTTTAAATCTAATGGACTTAAGGCCACCTGATGTTAAATCACTGCTGTCTATGTTTTAAGTAAAGAATATAAGCGTTGCTACTGTTTAGAACTAAGGTGGTCACTTTGTCTTTAAACTTGTACCTGAAACCATGACCTCCAATTCAATACAATCTGTTTAAATTCAAATCAGCATTTACTTGTGAAGTAAGGTTATAAGCTTTTTTAAAATTAGGTAGGAAAGAGATCGCATACCTCGCAATTAATGGTATACAAATACAATTATTTTCATACATATTTTGATGTAAAACGAAGAACACCTTAAAAATGTTTCACTACTATTTATGAGCACGAAGGTAGTTACATAAATCCTCGAATAAACTACAATGGTTCTATCCCAAAGAGAAGTACGATACCTCTTCATCTCGTTAACAACATAAACAAACGATCCTAACGTTTGCTCTATATCCGCTGTCTTATAATGAATTAATTTATAACTAAAACGAAATGTGTGGTGATGGTTCCCAGTTCATAGTATGAGCAAGGCAAACGGTGCTTGGGGAGTGCATAATAAATGATCACTCTAACGCTACACGGAACATTGGCTTAAGATGATAGCTCGATGCTTACTATAGGAGCTCGTAAGTTTCCGTTACACAGTATTTAGATACATTTACACCGACAATTTTGTTTATTTCATCGTCATTTGTTTTGTTTTTTTAGTATAGGTAGAAGCAGAAGTGCAAGAAATGAAATATTTGTTAATCGTTCACAGTTGATGGAATATTGACTAAGACTTTGGCTCAATGCTTAGTGTAGGAGCATGAAATATTTAGATACATTACACTTACCCTGATAATTTTATCGTAATTTTGTTTTGTTTTTATATGTATAGTGTAGTTCTGTTTCGCAATTTTTTACTTTCTGTTTTTTTTTTTTCATACGATATGTGCGTACACTAAAGGTTTTAATAAAAATACTTAGTTAAGAAACATCAAAGAAGCTAAGCATAATTGATTGAATGTTTGATGTATTGATTGTGATTAAACAATTGAATGGATAAAAATTGATAGTAGGTACTAAACGCACAAACCATGTGTTTTATAACTAATAGGTATGTACACGCACGTACCAACAACCAGGCGGGATGTATATTATTATTTCGCCGTACAACTAATTTGGTGTGAGAGTTATTGCGAGATCCACTTAAATTCACGCCCTAAGAGCACTTTAGTTCCAGACGCTGGTTACAACCGGAGACTAATTAACATTACGATAATTCTTTGACCCTATTTGCGTAAACAAAACTTACAACAACTCACTCCTCTTGTACTTACCTATATTAAAAATGATTAAAAGTTCGTAATGTAATCACTAAAATAGATTAAAGTTAAAAACTTGAACAAAGGCAAAATTTGGATTTATCGATAATTTTACTTACAAACCCTTGTTTTATAATTAAAAGTAAGATTTTTTTAATTTTACTTTTCTATTATTTTATTTATTAATACGGTGTATAAAGGTTTTTTAAATATTTGTGAATTATGTTAAGAGTTTTAAAGTAAGTTCTAAGATAGATTTCTATTTTGTTACACATTTACTCATATATCTTACACTCAAACTTGGCTCCAACGTTAAAATCTGAACAAGACGACATATTATACGAATCATAGACAGCCGCGGACAGTTAGCAAAAGCCGATTCACGGATATTGATAGTAAGTAACAGTTAGAAGCAGAAAGAAAGGCAGAAACGGATAGTAACAGACAGTGTTAGGCAGAAGCAGAAAGTTAAAGAAAAGGATAGTTACAGATAGGCCGAAGAGAATAGTAGAAAACGAATCCTTACCTAGCGTCGGAGGGCTTGTAAGTGACGTCATACTTCTCGACGAGGTCCGCCGTGGTGGACCACGATACCCGCACCGTGGTTGGATTGAGGAAGGTCACAGTGATGTTCTCAGGCACACCGGGGCCCATTGAGCCTGGAAGAAAATTACCTTTTAGAAATCCAAAAATATATCTCTAACGGGATGGATTCGGTACTTTGAAAATATTCAAATAGTGCTAGGTTGTCATTAGAAACCGATAGTGAAGGCTTTAATTTGAAGCCAAATCTTCGATTTATCAATTTTTATGTACTTATATTTGTTAGTCTAAAGGGAATGAAACGTTAAAAGATAGTCTTAGATCCCGGGGAGGTCATAGAATAGGAAATTATTCTTTTAAAAATATTTTTTTAAAACAAGCGAACATCGAACATTAAAATTTTAAATTTAAAAATTAAAAAACATTCAGTAACGCAATGTTGAAAGAAAAATAAAAGTGTTTTTTTTTGTCCCAACGTTTACTATTTTAATACTTGCATGAGGTTCCGGCGAGTTAACTGAATATTTTGTTTATTTATTATGAAAGTGACTCGATAAATTTTATATCGCGAATATTCCGACTTTTATTAACCGTTTTTTCTCGCACCATAGAACGCAACGTTTTGCAATAGACTCATCAGTAAAATAAAATGTGGATTTAATTTTTCAAAAAGAACCAGTGCAACAATTGAGATATTATTTTGTAAACGTCGTTCTTGCAGTATTATATTATTATAGCTTTTTGCTTGAAAAATATATTTAAAACTTGTAAATATTGAAAACTAAAAAAAAATCAGGAGAATATTTAAAAAGAACGCGCACTTATAAAAATTTTCATGGAACTGTTCGATTTTCTTTTGTTTGCGGTTCGCGCGCATTCATTCCTTTTTTAAATTACTTAATGTGGAATACGCGAGCTTCTATTTTTATTCAGCCATATCTTAAGAATACAATTTAAAATTACATTAAATTTAAATCTTACGAACAATAACACTTATTTGCTACGCCTAGAATATTAGTTGAATTGGAGTAGCCCCGAGCTGTAAGAACTTTTATGAAACAGAAATGTTATTTTAAGAGTTTCGAATACAACACCTGCAGTACATATCCTCCATCAACATATTACATAAACAACATTAGCAAATCTATTCAATTTCAGGGAAGTTTCGTCTGTCGATACCTTCATCAGGAACTTGTTGAAAGTTGCTTATCTGCCTTGAAGTTCTAGCTTTGTTAGTTAATTAACGTTCTTGTACAATATTCTGGTGTTCTATGAATAATGCAACGTCTTCATTAATTATGTTGTCGGTAAACGTGCGACTCCTTAACTTATACATGTACGATATTTTGTGTGTAAAATTTCAAGCTTACTGGGTATGATAGAATTAGTAAGAAAGAAAGAAAGAAAGAAATCTTAAAACATTAAGTAAGCCAGCTTTCAAATACTATTGCTTTTTTTCCTTTAACCATCTTTTACCGTATTTTACTCATTGTTTTGGCTTTTCATTTTGAAATAACTACCAGGCAATGTTTGAAAGGTTTGAAGGGGAACAATTGAAGTATTTCAATTGACTCGTAGGACACAACCCTAATTTATTGGCTTGATTGAATATTCAATTGTTTTACCACCTGAAAACACATCGCCAAAGTACACAATCAAATAAAAATGTAATTTTCTAACGGCAATACCCAGTGATTTACAAGGAAAACGTTCAATACTAGTTCCTACAATACACGGCATCAAACGAGCTTCCAAATCTCTCAAATTACATACGTGCCTCACATAACCCCGGCGGAATGGTTTTGCAAATGTATGTATGCCATTACGATTCCGAATCACGTGAGAATTCCTCATTTGAAAAATATTATATTCGAATATCGAAATCAGTGCTTCAATTCTAATGTCCAGTATGTATTACTTGAGTTTTTTGTTCGTAATCGCAACTTCAAGTTCGTTTTCTGTAGAAGCGTTAAATAATAGGTTTTCTCTTGTTTTACTTCTTTCTAATTATAATTATCCTATATAATGGTCCCTGAGCCAGGCGTAAATTTCGTCAATCATTTCCTTCTAGCCGATAGCTAAGATAACTAAGAAGCCGTCAGAATGTTGTTTGTAACGGATATCAAAATCTCCGTTTACTATTCTCTTCAAAGTAGGTTGGGGTCGGAATCCACAGAGCCTAAGTAGGTCGGTTTCTTAACACAGGATGTGAAGCGAATTTCCTTTATCGAAAGTGCCTGGATTTTCTGAAATATCTTTTGAAACGACCATCTACTGAAAGACTTTATACAATCCGGTATCAATATGATGTATCTATAGTTTTATTTGCCAAAGTTTTATAGTTTGAGTAAAAATAGTATGGATTTTTGCGTACATTATCGAAGTAGGAAACGCATGATTTCTGATTGCTTTTTGCTCCCAATTTCACCAGACAATTTTTATATATGTTCAGCGATTTCTTCTCCATTTTCTAATACGTATGCGACCTGATTTTCAAAATTATTATTTTGTTCGTAAGATGTGATTTCATATTGGGACCATATTTATATGGTGAAGATCTGGTTGAATAAATGAGTACAGAGTAGAACTCCTGAAGACTCCTTAAATACTATAATATACTATCTGTAAAATTACTTTATTCTATTCAATTTTGTGTCCGTTGTTATTTTTGTAAATAAATATATTTTTTTGTGAAATAATTTCGTTAATTAGGCATTAAGTCGACATTTACGTTGCCCCTATGAATAGAATATTTCAGTTACTAGATGGAAACAGTTTTAAGGTGTGGGGTTGTAAAACAGTAATACAACAGTAGAGGTCACGAAATGTTACCCGCGGCGAAATTTGTTGGGGGCAAGTATTTTAAAAATGTACGTATGACGGCGGTGATAGCACAGTGGCTAAGAATTCTGTCTCTTACTTGAGAGGTCCTGGTTTTTATACCACTAACTGAGTGGTAAATCATTTGCGTTTTTTTACATTATCTGCGATATCTGTGAACGAGAACAAACCTGAGAACATGCCTGTGATTTCTTTTTGGTGTTCGCACATTTACATAGTTGTTCTTCTTTCTTGTGCACTATATACTGCCTACAATTAACCTTCATTTTCACAGCAGGTGACATTTGGAGAACGCACATAATTTAAAATGCGTGCCATTTTCATTCGAACCTGGACTTCTCGATTAGCTCCATACCTACACTGGATGAATTTTCAGCCGTAAATGAATGGACTCATTAGCAAACTTTTAACCTGTCGTAACATTCCAAAGTTTTACACCAAATCTTGTGACGAAATTCAATTGCAGCACCTAATTAAGATTAATCCTCAAACATTTGAGAAGTACGAAATTGAAAGGTCGCGCTTTAATGATGTTTCTGCCGAGTTCATAATTAAATTATACCTTTTTTCTAGGGCCCTTGGAAATACGGAGTTGGAATAAAATGATCCATTAATTTAGGTTAGCTAAAGGAAAAATCGAGGTAGGAATAGGTACCCTAAGGAGAATTATTTCAAAACATCAAAAGGGATATTCGAGAGAATGATTTCAACGATACACAGAAAAATCAATTGAGGTTTAAGTGATACGACAAACTCGCTAAGTTCGAAAGTTACCATTAAAATTACGTAAATATTTGTGCAAAATACAAATTAAAAATTACGAAGCTAATGAATATACCTACTAGAAGTTGCTTATGGATGGCACACAATTATGCAAACTTATATCGTACTGTTAAGAATCTTCTAGAAGTTACCAGCGTTAGTGCGTAAAGGAGAAAAGACGATAACGGGTTGTTGTTGCCTTAATGCTTTCTCCGACTGCGGGTAGTCGGCACAAGTTGTGAGTATCCTCATTGGTCGGTTGATTCACGTTATTGGTTCCTCAGTGAGTGTACGTCGCCTATTAGTCTAGCTAATCCTTATTAGTGCAACTGTCGACATTGACTTCTCTAAAAGTTTTAAAATTTCTCACTTTTCCTCATAATTTCGGATTGCCCCATCCACACATACTTAGCAAATTCGTCCTGTATACTTAATATTCGAGAAAATTCTTACCAGCGTTAGCGCAGTGAAGGAGAAAGGAAAGCACTAGGGCGACGAGTGCGGGTTGCGCGGACGGCGCGCGCCGCATGTCGCGCCCACGCGCAAGCTCATGCCATGCCTCTGCTGAAACAAAACAACAATCAACTTTAATTATAGTAGGCACAAAATTAAAAAAAAACTGAAGTAGCAAAGGGCTGGCCACATCGAAGAACCGATGAGCGGTGCGGAACAAAGGCGCTTGAATGGCCAACATGTGTCCGCAAACGGAGTACACGCCGCCCTCCGACCAGGTGGACTGACGACCTGAAGACACTGGGGCTCGCGGCTCTCTCCACAACAGGGAGGCCTGGAGCATACTCCACCACGCTGCTTCAGTGCAGATTGGTGGTAAAACGGGATAGTGGGCAGCGCGTGTCAGATGTTTTCAATACGTCCATAGGGCCTCTGACAAGGTTAAACGACTACTATGGTATCGATAACAACTATCCGACGGATTAACGTGCCTTCCGAAGCACTGAAGCGTACACTAATTCCCCATTAGCGGTCATGCACCCATCCAGGTACCTACTGGACCCATCCTGAACCACGCCTGAAGATTTTGATTAACTTTTACGATCGCTTGCGATCTCTTTAAGCAGCGGGGCTATGCGGACCTCCAATATGGGCTATGTATGTAACCCATTAATATAACAGTAATGGGAAAGAGCACAGATACAGTCATATTTTGTAACGAGTAATAAAACCAGGTGCCTGCTTTACGAAATGTCCATCGATTTGTTACAGAGTTGCATTGCCGTGACGCCCTGTAGTTAGGCTCGATCGTAAAAATGTTTTACTGTTTGTTTTGAAGCCATATTTTTGTTTTACTTCCAAACGTTGAAACGCATTGCTAAGCGGCTCTATTTGTTCGTTATTTATAGAATTTACGAGCCTTAAATCGCGAAACGTTTAATTTTATGCGGGATTTTATTCGCCATTATTGTGTTGTCGAGTTGTATACTGCCTACAATGGTCCATTTTCGTAATTTTGTTACACTGAGGCTGAATTCGATAGATACCTATCTATCAGATATTATTATGGTGCACCATTTCTAATATCCTGATACTCCATCCCGACGTTTAAAAATCATTGTTTAAAACAATTATTCATAGGCACGTTTTTCCCTTTCGCTTCAAAGTCCGAACCAACTTTACTCTATAACTAATCGACTAATGAACAATGGTTCTTGAACAATAGCATTCTACTGACATCTCCATTGTGAGGTTGCTAGTGCCAATGACAGGTTCCTTGACCCTCTGTATCTAATCATTGCACTTAGAAAAGATGTATTATAATTTATACCTAGCTGTAAAGATAGCTGTGTCTTTATCTCTCTCTATGTAGTGTGTATCTTTACCTCTCTGTCTGTTTGCAATTAGGAGAATTGTATGTATAAAATCATTGATATTCACACGATGAAACAATAACATCACAAAGGCTTAAATTATTGATGAAGTTGTGTGTTCATGATACCCGTAATACTATAGTATAGATTTTACTTGGAAACCTTAATTGCGTAGTTACTGAAATGGACGTATTGTCACATAGAAATACCCCGATTTATAAAAGGAACTTAATAATGCAAATTATGTAATATTTGCCTATTGATCCAACGGAGACGTTATTTAAAGGCCAAATATGAGGAGTGTAAAATTACTTTCACCCATATTACAAATTTTGGACTTGACACTACAGAAATATGTTTTAAGCAGTCTGGATAATATTTACGGTCCCTTTGTATAGGTGCAACCAGAATCCACACAGAATTATCTAAGAGTAACCAACATACAAACGCACTTTTATCTTAAATCGATTGAATGTATTTTTCTTTCACCTTGTTGTGTTTATAAAATTACGCTTCACACTCATAGCCCCCACACTAGGATTCCCTGTGTCGTGGGCGCCATGGACACACACAAGACAACAACACAACACACCCAGACCAGAAATAGAAATTCAAATTCATCATTCAAATTTCTGCTCTGCTGGGAATCGAACCCAGGACCTTCCGCGCAACACACCGGTGTATTAACCACTGTGCCACTTGGGTCGTCAAGAAACCGAATCAAGTTGAACTGTCATTAAGCAGAACGGATGTCATGCAAATTTGATGGCGCCATATCTATCCCATAGAAAGCCTGTGGTCGCTAGTAAAACAACAAACATGTTCATTTTAGTGTAATTACTTCGGGCAGACGCCCTTGATGGAATATTTGGAGCGATTACTCACGGTCAAGGAGTTTCCAGTGAAAAGTGGAAGTCAAATTAGGTGTACAGGTCACTTACTATCCTTATGTTATGAGCGTTTAAAGGTTATAAAGCCTGTAAAGGTTATAGGTAATTAAGTCCGTGATTCGGAGGACACGTTAAGTCGTCGGTGCCGGTTGTTATGGATACGATGACAGTTGTTAAACCTTGTTGGAGGCATTATGGGCGGTTTGAAAACATCCGACCTGGGTTGGTCGCTAGCTCGTTTCTCCGCCAATCCGCATTGGAGCACCGTGGTGGATGGATGTGAGGTAACGGTACGGATGTAAGGTTTATGCTCCAGGCAACCTCCATGAGCCATAAAAGTGTTGCAGCCAAAGCCATTTCAGCTCACCTTGGAATCTTACCGCCGCCTTCATAACTCAAGGTCGGTCGGTTGTGTCATATTGCAACAGCCAATTAGGATAACAGGGACATACATATGCACCACAGCACCACTCTCCCCCAGGAATAAAAGTAAGAATTATGTGACGTTCTATCTTGTTTAAGGATGTATGTCTGGCATAGATTGCAGTGGCCTTATCTTCAGACGACCGCAGGTACAGAAATAAATAATCACCTCCCCTAGGAAAGGAAAAAAGTGAAAAGCAAACATGCTTCGGGTAAATCTAAAAAATCGATCGTCTCTCAAAATGACTCGAACGTCATAAAACTGAAGCGAGAATAACGGAGAATGGAGTGAATTGGTTTTCACTTTGTCACATTTGCGGCTTTGAACTTTGAACACGTGTCGAGAGATCACAAGAGTCTTAGTTAAGGAAATAACTGGAGATGTATTCGACATTCGTTCCAGTGCTGCATTGATATTTTGTTTTTAAAAGACTTCAAAAAAAGGAGAAAATTTTACTCGTATGTTGGATCTGTTTAGGATTATTTGTGATTTAGTTTGTATGTTCCTGATTAATTCTCATATTAAGAGTTCACTATCATTGTTTTATATGGTCATAAATTTATTTTGATAAACAAATAAATGAATAAATGTTTTTTAGTTTTTTTTAATTGGCAAAACATTGGTATATTGCAGAATTTTAGCAATATTTGCACCCAGTGTAGTCAATGAAATGAAAATAATTGAAACAACCGACAAATTTCGCATTCGCAAGCCGAACAAAAGCAACATCGTTTAAACGCATGGTTTTATTCAATTAATTCGCAATAAAATGTTGTTTGAACAACTTTTGTTGCTTTAACAGTATTTAACAAAGAATACGCGAGTTACCGCTGCTTACGTAGGTACCTACTTACCTACTGATAAATTGAAGAGCACAGTCAATAATTGAATGGTTTCTGGTGATGAAAAGAGTTCCTCCGAGTTTCGGGATTGTCGGCAGATAGTAGTCGTTAAATCTCGTCAGATGCCTTACCATCTTGAAACAATGCGAGAAAGATTGACCACTAGCCCGCAAAAAACAACACCCTACATCTATCGATCGTCTAATTACTGCTGAACTTATTTAAACGGCAAATAAACCGTAGAACCTTTGTATTTCCGTAAGTCTAAGGTTTTTAAGAATTATTATCTGTAGTTGCAAACCTAGTTCAGTATCAATAGTTCGTTTTTAATTATGTGTAAAAAGAGACTCACCTCAATCATGGTTAGTATAGCTACCACATCATGTATAATATTTATTCGAGACAATGACAATATGATACCCATGGAAACCATGGGTATCATAAGTAGTTGAAAAAGTATGGTATATTTTTTATGTGTGGCCAGAAAAGCGAGAACGTTTCGTTCATTTCGATTTTATTTCGTTTATGTCCAAACATTTGCTTGTGTTTGTGTTTGGACAAACACAAACGAAATAAAAACAAATGTTGGACGTACAGTTTCTATGAAATGCAATTGCTATAAAACCACATTCAACAACTTTATTTTTCTATAAACAGTATTTAACAAAGAACCACATTTACCTGAATAAACACTGTTGTGTACGCGGTTGTATCATAATGACGAGCATAATAATTATTATCTCTATGATTATCCGCTTTACGCGTTCAGCTCACGTTTTCACGTTGAAAAGGAATTTATTTAACTTTAACAACATGTTTTCATAATAACATGGCTTATTTCAGCCCACGACTTAATAATATACGGTCGGTTTGTGTATATTTAATAAACGGTGTTCAGAGAGATCGCTAGAGTTGTAAATTATCTTTGCACCAAATAAGGGTTATTATCAAAAAAGGATTTCAAAAATTATCCTCGGTGAATTTAATAATAACTCATAAACTACCGTAAAGCAGGATATTTTGGTGTTTTGCTAGATGGTCATCAAAGACGTCGACGTCGTAATAACACTAATAACCGACATCATTCCGTACGGGCGGGTTTGTTCAATTTGTTCTATTGAATCCAACGGTTTCCCGCTGTACTCTTCAGATCATCCACTTGACCAAGAGCGGCCTGTACCCCTTCGGCCGAGACGGTCCATTTGCTGGGCTCGGTCGTTGGAAAAGTGTGACCAGTCCTTTACCACTTCAGTTTGCTAGCTACGAGGATATCTATTACTTCTGTTCATCTACCGATTTCATCGTTGTGGATTTGAGCTTATGAACCCGGTTCACAGTTGAGGATCTCGGCGCTATAGGTCAACACTGGTCACACACATTGCTCGAAAACTCTCGAAGTAGACGTCTACATCACTTAAATAACTATCTAAGCCGGTAACCTGGCTATCTATACCTAGTTATCTAAAACTAGTTTTCTGCTGAAAGAATTTGTGACAAAATATAGAAGAAGAGCTTTTTAAAAGAAATAGAAATCGTAATTCACTAACGGTTAGCAAAGGTCGGTGCTGTGAAACATCTATGAGACGAAACATCCAATTTCGTGTGGTCGGTCCCATTTTATTAACTTCGTTATTTCTCCTACAACTTCGTAGTTTGTGAATCACGTATCTCTTTTATTTTTCTCTAGAAAATATACTTTGTCACATTGTGTTTTATGTTCTTTTATTAGTGTAGTATATTTTTTGCTACATATACATTACAATGTTCTCAAAACATGATATGAAATCCACCGATTCGCAAAAAGCCAGCGTAGTGGACTGAGACCTGAGAGAGTCATGAGAGAAGATTCTAGCTTGCAGTGGGGCACTAAAGCCGACATTTCGTTATGAGACGAGATCTTGCAGTGGGACACTAATGGGTCGCGGACAACACTATTTAAGCGCACATTCGCGTTCAAGTATTATTACTGCTAGCGACATCTGGAGAGAGCCGAAAGACGTTTTTGCAAGAAGGTTTTACTATGTTATTTTTTCTTCGGAAGAAAACTTCATTTTTATTGTTCACCCATTGTTGTTATTCCTTCAAATTGTCTTAAAAATAAACGTTTATAAAATACAAAATATACGATTTCATGTCGAGTATCATGTTATGCATATCAAACAAAAGAATAGCCCTGAGAAGTCCTGATTGAAAGAAGTAGGAACCCAGGAGCATCACAGCTTCAAACAAGTATATACCAACCTATAGTTACGAACTCCAGGCACCTAAAGGATAACCACGTTTTAGTTAACGCAATTAAGACCATGCGAGATTTACCCGGTTAGTTCTCAAGAGTCTGCGAAGTCTAATTAACCTACATCTAGATAAAGTTACTAGGGTCAGTTTCTCGTAACGTGTAGCCAAGAAGAGCCAAGATGTGATCTTTATCTTTTAAGTATCTTTTTTTCATATACGATACATATCGGAGCCAAAGAAAATCCATGATTGATAATGAAATTACGGAATGTATTTCATTCGTGAATAACACAAATATATAGCATAAAGTGCCTAATTCTCGACCTAGAACAAGTTTCTCGATGTCAAGTTTTTGCATAAGTTGTCTTTTGCACTTTGGTCCGCAGAAGAAATTAGTTCATATTTTTCTCGCGATAGCAAAAACTCCAGGCGGACAATAATTATACTCGTACATATTCGACAATATTTCATTGCTCCAAATATCATAAGCGAAATATATCCGATTACACGTTACTTGCAAGGGCTTCTTAATGTCCCCTGATCGTATTTACACAGTAATCCCTGTGGCTTACACGTAAGTACTTCTTCCAATTCTTGACCGCTTTATTTTAAATTGAAGATACAAGGTTCCACTATTCTATAGAATCCTATTCAAAATCATAGAGGATATCTGATGATCGATCTCTTTGCATCTAATGGAAGACTTCTTTATCAATTCTGTCACGTTTTTCGTCTCAACTGTTAGATGACTAGGTACTGTTGGTTTGAATAATTACATGTAGGTACAAACCGTATATTTGAACCACATTACAAAAAAGTAAATATTGTTTAATACTTTGCCGTTATTACGATTGGGTTGTTTATTTTGTAGTTTGTAATGTACTCCAAAAACCATAGTTTAACGTGATACGAACCTCGGGATGTGAATTTAGTTTTGCTCGTATTTCAATTATCGTGTTGCAACCAGAACATTTCCAATATTCTTGGTTTTGTACACCGAAAATACACTTTTTGCAGATCTACTCAGTTACTTTTATTAATCGTTTCGTTTAGTTCAACAGATACAATGGTCAGCCTTTTGTTTATCAAGAGAATACTGAATTAATTTTAAACTTTGAAATTCGAACAATCGAATGAATTAAAACTGTTTTTTCGTTGTGCTGTTCATTGTTGCTTGCTGTTTCCTGTTATTTTCTTGAAGAGAACAAAGAAACTGCAACATGTATCTCGATAGAGTGAAAATTATACGAGTACTTTTCATTAAAAGTAGATCTATCTGGTGAATTCACCTAAGGAGATATTTAATTTTATGCGCATCATGTTTTAATGAATGAATGAAAAAAAATTGTAGTTTTTAAAAATCGCTTCCAATTTGTCAGGTTATTTATTTTACAAAGACAAAAAGAAAAGATAAATACGTTTATTTAGGTACACGAATATGGGTTAGTTTAGGAATTTAAAAAGCATTTGAATAATCCATCCATTAGAAATTTTATTTATTTCATCATTTCTTTATCCCTACAGATCTTTTCGTAGCATAAATCATTTTTCTGGACAAAGAACCAGTATTTTATGAAAAGTAGGTAGTATTTAGTGTCCATACTTACTTACTATTATATTTATACTATGTTAATTTCTTTAGGAAAACAATTTCTGGCACATGACTAAAAATATCTCGAGTAAAGAGAAAGACTACTGCAGAGAAAATGAACAATAAAACTGCTATAGAGACAATAGGGAAATTATGATGATGCGCGAAACATCTTAATATTCACTGAACTCGCATTTTCCGTGCATTTTATGCACGCTTCCACTTAATAAATTTATTGCTGAAACGGAAAAGCGACGCCCCTTTATCACCTATTTCATGTAGTAGGTACTACTACAAGTTCTAAAGTTGATCACTGATACTATGTCTTGTAGGTACTTACTGTTTCAGAACCAATTTAAGCAAACAAACTATCGGAATTTAAAGCTAGATTTCCCATAGGGACTGTATGTGTAAACTTTGGGTGTCTTGAGTTACACTGGACGTACGATATCTACCTATTAATTCAGAACTAATGTTTATCCATACTGCAAAGGTAAATCTACCAAAGGCAGTCTAAGTCGTATTAAGGACGCGACGGTTTGTGTTCCACGTGAGACTGGGTAAGGTTCATCTTTACCTAAACTGGATATTTTATCGTCAATCTCTTTAAATTTTGTTTATTTCCGCCCACTATAATTATTGAGTGCCAGATCGTTACCGGACAAAATAATTATGTAGATAGATACAGATTTTGAATTTACTAGATAGTCGCAACACATTTTCACATAACGAATGAACTTTGCCGCGTTGACTCTAGAGAATGTGACGTTAAAATCAGCGTTTGAAGTGAGCGAGCGTGTTTTTCAATGAATGTCACAAACTATTCGAGAGCAATATACGCTTTCAAACTTTATTCCGACCCATTGAGGACTTTCATTGACACTTTAGTTTATTTATAGATGTCCATTGAACAGCAATCTGACTTTTGATCCGAGTTTTCGAAAGATTTCATTTTTACTTATGAACGTTTCGATAAATAGTAGGTACAACCGCGATCCTAAAAAACTCGCTACTCAGTTAGGTACTATGAAAATGTTCTATAAATTGACATTCAGTATTAATTCAGTAACTAGGTATTCATTGAATAAAATTGTATACTACTGTTGTACTGAGTCAAAGTGCATTCCTCTAAAATGGTACAAAAACGAGAATGTACTCCACTGCAAAGCGTGAATGAAAAATAAAAGAAAGACTGCATTAATGAACTTACACCACGAGCGATAAATAAATAAAAACGGTCAAGAATTTTTAGAATAAAACCTTTGATCTCTTGCTTAAAGTGAAATGCTTAGTTGGTTCCAACTGCAATCCTGTAAAAAGAACAAAACTGAAAACATTCCACACTACAATGTGAGAACTGAAAACAAGAAAAGAAAAAACTGAATTAACAAACTAACTCCGTGTCACGTTGAACAAAGGTTCTCGGAGTAATTTTATCTCCACACGAGACAGTCAAGTAAGAAGAGGAAATTAGATCTGCACTTTCATGTCTACTAATATACTGAACATTAAATAATTCTAGGTTTCTTTTGTTCGTTGGCAATCATTTTTTTTTTGTCAAAAATAGACTTGCAACAGCGTTGAATGGGCAGGCTTTATCGGGAGGTTTGCTTGTTTGGTTGCTATATTTATAGCTATACTATAAAAATTAAATACGTTTATACATACGTCTTTGATATGGCCACACCAAGTCGTCGCTGTCAAGTTTTTGCACGCTCATTGGTACCAATAACATATCTGTGAAATTAAATACCTATTCAAAACATCGTTAAAACATTCGACAATATAGTTAGTAAGCTGTTATTTCAAGCAAACATAAATTCAACGCCCCATTGAAATAACTCGCCATTTCGTATGTCAACCTCAATCACGTACACGATTGTTAGATCGTCCTATGCATTGATTCGGAGACGAACCGGCGGAAACAGCTACTGCGGTTGTAATTCACACTGTGACATGTTTATAGTATGTTCGATTAGACAAATATATTGTAGCGTAAATTACGTAACGATGAACATTTATTAATGAACTAGCTGTGCCCGCGACTTCATCCGCGTCGAATTCTAAAATAAAAGAAGCCTAAGTTATTCCTTATTACATCAGCTATTTTCCAATGAAAGTCCCGTCAAAATCGATCCAGATATTCCAATTGATTTAAATAATGACCACATAACATCAGGATGACATACGCCCTTTTTACATCTGGTGGATATTTTAAAATGTATAGTAGTCTTTCTGCTATTAAGGCCTATTAAAGTGTATATCGCTAAACACGATAAAAAAAATTCTAAGTTTTATGAATTTGGTAAAAAAGTGAATCATAAAAAAGTAAGTGCTTAAGCGTACTCAATAAATTAATAGCACGATCCATTAATAGCAGAAATAACTCCTTTATGCTATGAAATTTTATGTTTTATGACACTTAACATTTAACGATCATAAGAGCAATAAAACTGTCTTTGGTCTTAAACCACTATCCACTATTCCAAAATCTGAAAAAAATTATTATCTATTGAAATTGTCTGAAAAATTACCAAACAAGCATAATATACTCCATCTGCTCTACGTTTGCTAGGTGAATGTGATCGTAACTCCAATTGATCTATACTACGTCCGAAAATCTAAATTGTATCTGACCGTTTCAGACTTACTCAAGAAACCATCATAAAATGAAACTGAAATTTATGCTATATATACAACTTACACTAAAAAGATCACTACGACTTTTTAAAAGAGTATTTGCGGTCGACCCACTAAGTTTCAATCCAATTTCCATTCCCCAAAAGTCTCTATTCTACTAAAGGGGGACCCTATTAAATCTTGGGTACGCTTTTTTCTTTGACTCCCAAGAAACGAGGACCTCAGCATTCATTATACTAGAGGCCTAAACAAACTGAACGACAGGCTGGGGTCTATGAATTTTTAAAGCATATATTTTTACGTGATTTCTGCGGAATAATCTCAAGCGCTGACAAGAATTTGAATAGGCGATGTCGTTAAACGGGCCCCGACCTCTACTTGACCGGTTTCTGAAGCGCGCTATGAATAAAAAATCAGCACCTAGATACCACAGACGAAGGTGATTCCTATTTTAAATATTATACAAATATAATTATCGTCAACTTTTCTTGATTATAAGTCTGAAATGGCCTTAATTTGCAAATGTTGGCTTTTCAAATACTTTCGGGCGGTCGACTCTACGCAAAATTATAAGTAGTCATTTAGATCCATTGCTAATTCAGATTCATTTCTGCCTTCTTAGAAAAAAATCGAATTACTTTTTGTGCTACGGATCTACGGGTCGGTGCTACGGGTCTACGGTACTGTGCTACGGACCTACGAGTGTCTGCTACGGATCCGTACAATCCGTACGATACAATCCGCAGTCTCTACGGACTACGTACAGACTACAAATCGGATTTCATAGTTTCTGACATTGTTGTGCAGAAAAATATTAAGCACATCAGTCTCTCCATTACCTACTTAGCGAATTGAGTTTGTGAATGAGACTCTGATATAGTTTGACACAATACGATAACATTCTTATATACAATTTTCTAAAAAGGGCCTAACAATTGATCCCTTCTAAGGTCCGGTTCGACTTCCTTAACCTCCATTCACACGTTCGAAAATAACAATAACACTTAGAGCTTTCAATATACTCGGTGGACCCAAAAGAATTCAGTTTCGCCATGATTGGTTGAGCATCAACCACCGGTGTTATAATACAAACGTTTCAACATTATTGGCTCTAAGAACTTCTGAGATTTTTAATAATTTGTTTCTGTAACTAAAAAATGCTTCTTTTAAACAAAACTTTTTCATTCTCATACCTAGTCACTTGTAAGGAAACTCAAAAAAAATCATTGAAAAACGAGTCACCATTTTAAGTAGATTTCACTCCATACATGGTTTTACTAGGAAAAATACATTCAATAACGATAATACTAAAATTAAGATCGTAAGATAAACCCGTTTACGACAACTTTAGAAGCGTAGGGTCCACATTCAGGCAAAAGTGACTTTTTGACGAGCATTGAAGGGTTGAATTCAAAGTAGGGTAACAAAATTGATCCATTCCCTAAGACACTTAGAAATCGAGTAGAAAATCCGCGTGGAATATGTATTACCTGATATTACCTGATGACAATCGACTCGGAAGAAATTGGGTAGAAAATTGGTTGTAAACTAAATGACGGCAAATGTCATTTGGAGCGTTTGAGAAGCTATACGCTCTTGATTCGGGGTTCGCTCTACAAAAGAGTAGGGTCAGGCTATGAAGGTACCTAATGTAAAATTGAAGGAAGTTTCTGTAAACGAAAAGTGTTTGCTACTAGCTAAACAGTTCTTGATATATAAATTTCTTCTAGTCGAAACATTAGTCAGTTTTGCGTACTGGAAGAAATATTGAAAAAATACTTTAGAATTTTGTCACTTTTGTTTTAAAATAATAATTTCTTAAACACTTTACCTGTCCCATAAATAAATATAGTAGTTAAATAATAGGTATGTATCACATATGACTCACGGGACAGCTCAATTTAATATTATCGTACGTATGTTATTTTATACGCGTGTACAGTATTATTTCTTATTATTTATACCACCCTATAGAAATGGAAGTTATAATTAGATAAACCCTCAACAAATACCCCGTAACAACGCCCCACTATCACTTGTTACAACTGTTCCGGATATTCAATTATTCAAGAACAAAAGGCGAATGGAACAATTAGGAAATTATACTGTATTTGCAAATGACAAGCCTAATTTAGTAAATTATTCAATCTAGCGCCATTTCGCCTACAGCGTTATAATTGCTCAGTAATTGTTCTTGCTTGAACTGCGCTTACCTACATTATTATAAGTAGTAACAATTAGAAATTAGCGTAATTACAAGTAATCTATTAGATATATTACTCAATATTGCTTTATAAATAAAGGAATTTGCTATCCCAACCCCAATTTCATCCCTTAAGGGGTTAAAATTGACAAAATACATCCTTCGCTGATTCTTCTTCTGTTCTTCTTCTTTTTCTTCGTCTTTTCAATATATTAAGTTCATTGATCCAATTGGTTTTTAAAATTTCTCATTTAATTAATGACCTATTAATGAATTAATGAATTCTTATACAATTGTAGATAATATTGACGTCTTTTTAAACTTTATCTTCAAGGATAAACATTTATTATAATAGCCAAATTCAAATTTTGGGTATATTCAAGGTCCGGTAAGATAAGAAAGATACTTGAAGGGATCAGAATACGTATTTACACGTAAAACAAAAAATTCAATTGTACGAAGAGGTCCCCAAAAGTGTAAGCACTCTAGGAATGTACGAAACATGTAGGTAATATCAACATTAAAAGGGTTGCCAATATGGTAACAAAACACCATAATCCTATGTAAACTGGTATAGATTATGTACATGTGATATGTATAATGTTTACAGTAACTATATTTGCGGATACTTTCAATGGAAAGTTTTCTTCTGCCAAGCATAAAAACTTTAATAAAAATAAATAAACGAGACTAAAATGAAAAAATATCAAAATCCATAATAATTGTAAAAGTGTCCCAAGTCCAGTAGATATCCATACAAAGTAACAGGATAATTAATCATGTTTTGCTATCAATTTTATATCTTTGAAAAAATTGACGCAATATTCGTTGATAATACAATCCTTTTATCCTAATTACCGCATAATCACTAAAGCAATCCGGGAATTTGTTCAGCTAACAGTTTTAATTAAAAGCTAGCAAATTCAGAAACCCTGCTTATGAAACTACCCGGTAGTTTGCACGGATTTCAATTTAGAACGTCGAAAACAGTTCTAGTCAAATTGCTACTTATTATGCGGGAGGTTTGGAATTGGTTTTGGGGAAAAATTTTACTTTTCTTATTCATGTATATGTGAAAAAGGAAAGTCCTGTCTATAGATTAATCGTAAGAATTAACAAGAAAATAAGTAAGAAAGTAGAAACAATTCTCAAAGTAGAAAACCGATATCCTCTTTATCGACAAAACACAGGCTGCCGTGACATGGTTGACTCCAAAAGTATATTTATTGAAGTCTGCATTAACAATTGCTGTCTAAATATCACTATTAGGTAGGTACCATAGCTTCTTTCTATTTCTAGTGAATGTACATATGTACATTCATGTGAATGTACAAATATAGGAATCTATATTTAGGATATAATATAAAAAAATAATTCTAATGCTTACCAAAAATATTGGTGACAGTTTTATACTCCCAATCCTATGATGCGTACCTGAAAAGAACAATAAGATTAAATATCTGGCGGATTACTGTTTGAAATTAAACACGTTTATTCAAGGGATTGTATAATATGTTTAGTTAAAGTGTTCTGTTGGTACTTCTATATTCAAAAATTATGTAGAACCGCGCATATAAAATGCACAGGAAAATAATGAAAATTCTACAATCTACGAGTTGTGTACGACGCAATCTAATTGCATAAGTACAATAATGTTAGTTTGTGCGCTTCATACAGTTACAGTCGACATTTCGCTAGAAAAAGCGATGACTGGCTTACTAGTTACTTACTACTAGTATTAATACTTTACACTCTGTACTTAAAGCTGAATCTTCACCGACGAAATATAACCAACTTTTGTATTGTCACTAGTAACATGGGTTTGCCAATCTTTAATCTTACTTAAGTGCGTTTCAACTGAAAATTCAATTTTAGTTGAAACACACTCAAAGTATTTTTCTGCAACAGAAAGAGAGAGACAGAAAGAAAAAGGCTAGCAATATATACAAACTTACTTATACTATTCCGTTTTCAATGATAAATTGGTAGGTAGTGCATCGTAGTGTTATTTTACCTTAATAACTTAAACCATCCTTGAAAGAAAATACTATATTTTGAGTTTAAAAAACACGCGATGTTAAACTTCTTTTATCATCAGCTCAGTCAGACGGCGACCCTCAAAGCAAAATGTAATTTAAAAGTCATCAAAATGAACCATAAAACAAATGCAACCAGTCCTACCATGGTAAGGTTTTGAAGTAGGAATTTGTAGAAGTATGGTTTTGAAGGTGTGAAGCGTGTAAAAGAAGAAAAATGGGTCGCATAATACGTCGTTCATTCAACATGTTCTTCATATTTCGTGTATGGTTGCAGATGAGTGCCGACTATACTTAATTGTCTCAGATAGGTCCGACTTCGCTTAACATAGTTTATCGCCTACATCTAAAAGCTCCACAGGGCTATTCGCGCTTCAGCACCGCAATAAATTGTCGTAAAGAGGACGGGGAAAAAGTGGCAGTAAAAAAGAGAAATTACTTAATTTTATATCCTTTTAAATCCCGGAATTGCGTAGTAGTTTCATCAGATGAGAGTTTACTATTCGTCGGTTAAGTTCTATCACCACGGAAGTATTTGCGTAAAGTAGACACTTCGACAAAATCTACAAAGTATAAACAAACAATTGCCAACTGAGAATAAAGTACCTATATACAAAGATATAAGATTAAAATTGTTGATTAAAAACCGACTTAATCCCGAGACAACAAAATAAAAGAGCAAAAATACTCAGATTGTGTCACCGGCATTCACGTGATTGTCACGCTTCAGAAACTCAATTATATCTCGTGTGGGGGAGTGTTTATTCTGCGAATGAATAAAAATAAGAGGAAATTTGATCAACAGAGATAGAAGGCACAACTACAGCTTTGCAAAGTTGATACAGTGCATCATATTTGCAAATTGCCGTGATCCAATAAAGTGTTACTATTATTATGATAAACATTGGCATAAACGCAAAAATTTTGCAAGTTGATGAATAACGTGTGAGATCGAAAATAATTTCTAGATTTAAGAGCCAAAATTTCACGAATTTGTATCAAACGCTCTCAAGCTTGGTAAGTGATTAAAGCTTAAAGAGTCTTTTTGAGTTTCATCTATCAGCAGTTTCAAGCAAAACTTTTACTGGAAAGAAAAAGGAAAATAAAAATGAGTGCTTTGACCCAGGGACGCACAGATGGAGTTTTTACTCTATGTAGAAAGTTTAAATAAATAAATCACGTCGCCTGTAACCCATTAATAACACACTGCACTGTGTCGGGTCTCCTCTCCCAACGAGAAGGATGTAGGCCTTAGTCCACCACTAGGATTTTTTAGAAATGATTAAAAACTCCAAAAACCTTAAAAAAACGATAGCATCTATTCTTTCTGAAGTTGAGATAAAGAAAACACAGCACATTTTTTACGACCACGACCAGACAGAACAAACACACAAAGTTGAAATTGACAAGGCCGTCCGTCGCTTGTCATCGATGGAATATTCAAGAGTCCACACAAATAGCATATGGACCCAGTTAATAATTTATGAGGCTCGCCATTTGGTCGACGCAACGATTTTCATGACTATTTTTATGGTTTCAAGCAATGTTTGCGAATAAGACTTCGTCAAACGTTTGTCCTTAATAGTCGTTATGGAAGGGTCGTTTGCCAGTAACCCCGTTCGTATCCCCGGCAATCATACCTCCCCAGTCAAAACGCAAGGCATGAAAAACATACGGCTTTACGACGGGTTAAGAGGCTGCAGCGGTGGTAGCCCAGTGGCTAAGAATTCGACCTCGAATCGAGGGGTCCGGGTTCGAATCCCAGTGGCACGCACCAATGACTTTCTAATAAAAGTTATGTGCGATTTATGAAATTAAATATCGCCTGCTGTTACGGTGAAGGAAAACATCGTGAGGAAACCAGCATGCCTGAGAGTTCACAAAAAAAAATGTTCTCAAAGGCATGTGAAGTCCACCAATCCGCAGTAGGCCAGCGTGGTGGACTAAGGCCTACATCCCTCTCATTGTGAGAGGAGACCCGACCCTGTAGTGGGTCATTAATGGGTACTGACAAGAGGCTGGTAAGGTACGAGTACCTCCCCGGACGAGCTACTGTAGCTCTTCCACCAAAATTTTATTAATTTTTAGTTATTTTCTATCTAGTTTTCCCCAGTATTCTTAATGGACTTTCAAAAAGTAAATCCTAATCGATTTGCATTCTTACTTAGCACCATATCAAGGGAACTTTAACGGTTATTATGACTAGTGGTGCCTTTAACGATGAGGTCTTTTGATGGCATCGGCTCATTTTTCCGCAATAGGTATGATTAATGAATCCGGCTACATTACAAAATAAATTTTCCTTTTAGCGTCACTTGTGAGTTTTTTCACCTTTTAACCAATATACCACTGAAGATTAATCTTTCTGAAACCATGTGAAGCAACGCTATAATCGCGTTCAAGGTTTCAAAATTTTAGGAAAAGAAATATTTTGATGCAATTTTAAAAATTCAATGCAAAAAGAGAATTAAAAGAACCCAGATTTCGCAGTTCTGAAGTACAGTTCTCTCTGTATTCTGTACAAAACACTAAAACCTTACATATTATAAAATTATAATCTTACCGTATTATTTTCCATTGATACGATTTCCGATTGTCGTTACTAAAAAATTCATCGTAGACTCGAGAAGTAAGCAGGTGGCCATCTTCGCTTCATAATTTATGAGTTATGCTCCACCACTTTGAGTATTCCTCCAAGTGCTAGCTTATAAAAACTACACCTTATAACATTCCTATAAGACGCAAATCCCTTTGGCGGGAACTTATTTTCCCTTTCGCATTCACGCATTAGATTGAATTCGTAATAAAATAATTTGCATGTTATACAGGAGGACAAATTCGAGGAATAATTGAATTATTCAACATCATTTTGTTAATTTAGTAGGATATAATTTGCTATTATACGGAAATTAATACAGATGTTTTTTTATTTACTATTTTTGATTATTAATGGTCTTAGAAGGAACACTTTGGGGTGCTATATTTCTCTTTTCCTGTATCATTATTTCACTTATATAAATTTCTGATTCCTTGATAATAAGCTAATAGTTAATAACTTATAAAGCTTATAATAGTAAATAATTTTTGTGCTATCATTTCCGGATTATTTATTTCTATCATTTCCATTTCAACATTTCTCTTTTTTCACCCCAACTTCAAACTCCGGAGCAAAAGTATTCAAAGCCTCGCCTCAAAATAAAACTATTCCAAATTGAAAATTCACTCAACCCGTCGCTGTAAAATAAAACCGAAGTAAGTGTGAAGTGACAAACACCATAAAAGTGTGTAACGTGCTTTTTTCGTCCTTGCGCTCGTTACGAATTTATTGTTTATTTTCGACATTTCTATTTCATTCACCATAATTCATATTAACCTTAGTCTGTTGACATTGACACTTCTATATTTTTCTAAAGTGGTTTGTAGGTAGAAGTGAAATAAAAGTCATTTGAAATACCCGTTAAAAATTTATTAATTACATACGTAATATTATTTTATAGTTTAATAAATTTATTTTCTAAATTGTGGTGGATTCGAAAAATAAAATAAAAACATATTTTTAGAAATATTTATTTATTAAAATTAAATTATTTTTTTTTATATAAAAATTGTAAGCATATTGCTTGACAGATTTCTAATCCTAATTTCTGATCGCATCCTTTACTGGGAGTAATGTCAAGTGTTAATTGACAGCCCTCACTTTTCTTTAAATTTTCACAATGTGAAGACCTTTTTTTTTTGTCTTGAATTTTTTATTTTTGTTAATCCGGCCTAATCAGGCCAGATTATTTATTTTAGTGGTTGTTTGAACCATAGGGAGAATGTGCCCTTTATGATTTGTTATATTTAAGGGATATTTTAATCCCTAATTGTTTTCTTTTGTGGAGCGCGTCATCACGCGCTCCAAATTTACGTCCAACTAATAACCAAAATATTACTCCAAACTTGTAGTTTAAAAATTTAATCCAAAAACATTATTCCAAATTCGTATTCCAAATTCGTATTCCAAAAACATTATTCCAAATTTGTAATCCAAACTTGTAGTTTAAAAATTTAATCCAAAAATATTACTCTCCATGTATTTTTTTTATTCTTTGGAATCTTTATACATCTACTCCATGAGTATGATGGGAAACCTTTATTTATGCCGACGGAGGTGATGGGGTGACGTCTCCTCTGGACTGGTTATACTTTTCTTTCTGGGATATTCTTCACCTTTGGATGGAACCATATACTTATTCTTTTTGTTTGGAAATCTGTTAAGTACTACCATAACTGTAAGTCAAAACTTATTATTATTATACCTCTAAGCAGTTACAAGAAGTTAGGGTTTTCTATTTAGTGCCTTGATATTTGTTTTATGTAGAATGTCAATATAGTACCTAACAAAATACTTTTCTTGTTTTCTTGTCAACTTCTCACACAGAACACCCTCATTGAGATTAGAAGTCCAACGGTCTAACCGACTTTAGCTATCTGGTGGAGTACGCTGCATCACTAGCACCTGCCTCTCTGGCGCCCGAAACTTTCCTTGTTTTTTTTTGTTTTGTTTTTTTTTATTTGAGGGGCAGGGCCACTAACACCTGGCTACTGCGGCGGCTGCTCTGGCCTTATTTTTTTGTTATTTTTTTGTTTTTCCTTGAAAACACCTCGGACTTAAAATCTTTACTACATTTGGCACCTGCGAACAGGGACTGATTTGTTCTGTGGGGACTTATTTGCTTTATTTTGTGAGTGCAGATTATTTGTACTGCACTAAATTTTATTGGACATTTTTTTTTTGTGCTGAGGTGATAAGTTGACAAACTTATTCTTGTAACTGGTTTTGTATTATTTTTTAGAAACAAATAAACTGATAGGTTGTGTAACTTTATTTTGTTACCCTTATTTTTGTTTTGACCTGTTCTATATTTGGTTATTTTGTTTTGCAAACTTGCAATTTTTGTTTTGTATCACATAGAAGTAATAAATACAAAGTTTCTATACAAAGTTTTGAACTTAGATTGTTGAGGTTGTGTATAAGTAAATAATATAAATATTAGTTTTGTAATATTAATTACTACCATTAAATTTATATTATAACAGTAAAGTTAAACTTACTTTATTAAGTTTAAAGTGTTTAATATTCAGTTTTGCATTTTTAAGTTTAAAGTAGAAACAGTAAATAGTTTACAATATTAAAAGTAAATTTGAGTTCAGTGTTTTGTTGTTGATATTAACTTTACATAAAATTTTCTATTGTTTGAAAAGAAAAGATATTGTTAAATTTTCTTAATTTTGTAGTATTGTTCATCTTTAAAGTTTATCTTTATAGTTTGGTTATAACAGATATTTATAGTCATGGATGTTAATACTAAGGATAGTAGTCAATCTGATAAACAAAGTGATTTAGTGTTTGAGAACTTAATTGAAGTTGACAATGTAACGAATACACCACAATCACATGAAAATAAGCTTTTATCTTCTAGTGAAAATAACTTAAACCGTTCAGTTATTAACAACAACCACTATTATCAAAAACATTTCGATTTTTGCAAATTAAATTTAACATTTAACGGTCGTACTTGTCCTATTGAATTTCTGCGGAGACTTGAAGAGTTGAAGCCGGTTAAAGGTTATAGTGATTATCAGTGCTTTTTGGCTTTGCCAGTTCTTCTTTCAGATATTGCTTTGAAATGGTACAGAGGTAGGAGAGATACTATTTTAAATTGGTCACAGTTTAAGATTGAGTTTTTGGATTATTTTGCACCTAGAGATTTTAATTTTGAAACTTAATAGAGAAAGAGTTATTTTTAAAATTTGGTTGTCCTAAAATAATAATTTGTGATAATGGTAGACAATTTACATCTAAAATATTCAAAGATTTCATTAAAGCTTATAATATTCCTAAATTATTTTATAATACATTGTATACTCCTCAAAATAATCCTGTAGAAAGGTTCAACAAGACAATTGAGACTTGTATAGCATGTTATGTAGATACAGATCATAGAACTTGGTCGAGGTTTTTGCCTCATATTCAAGCTGCTATTAATGGCACGATTAATTTAGTTACTGGGTACACACCTAATTTTCTTATGTTTGGTAGAGAGATTTATTTAGATGGTTCCTTATATAAATTTAGTTCTATTTCTGATCCATCAGAGATCATTATTAGTAGTCGTTCGGAATATTCCCAGCTTCTTTCTAATTTGGAAGATATTTTTGCTAAGACTGTTGCAAATTTAGCGAAGTCTTATAAGAAAAATGCTTTGTATTATAATTCTAGAAGAAAAGTCATTTCTTATGATGTTGGAGATGTTGTATGGAGGAGGAACTTCGTACAATCCAACGCTCCTCATTTTTTCTCTGCTAAATTAGCACCTAAATTTGTTAAATGTAAAATTGTTGAAAAGATTTCGGATAATGTATACTTGTTAAAAGATTTGAATAAAAATACTTCTGGCAGATTTCATGTTAAAGATATTCTTAAAATCTAGGCCTTATTTTTGGAAATGTCTAAATTTATTGAGTATTCTTGTTAGTGTTGTTTTTGTTTCCTAGGTCAATTAAGCGCTTTGAATGTGGATGTATGTAAAAGTTTTGTGTAAGGACTGCAGTTGTTAGATGATGTATGCTGATATGATGTATGGCAGGGGCCTTGGTAAATAAATTATTCTTGTTTTAACACTTATGGTGTACCATCGTTAACCATGTATACTCGAATTTCTTTTGGGATAATATCAAAATTTGTGAGAAAAATAGGAAGCCAACAACATTATAAGGACTCCTTAGTTTTGTTTTTGCATACCTACTTGGTGTGACTCCTTTTTTTTTGTTTGTTTGCTGTATGAAACACTTTCGTGTGACATACTTCTTTGTTGTACTTTGTACATTTTGTTGTTTTGTGTTGGGTATAGTTGTTGTTTTTTTTGTGATGTGCGTACTCTTGTTTGTTGGTTAGTAGGAGTTTTTTTTTTGTGTTAGTTTAGGTATCATAGACTTAAGATCCTGGACATGACATTTGCGCACACCCTTTTACCTCAGCATTCCTACATGCTGAGTGTGACTTTTGGTGCTTTTGCACACTTTTTTTTGATGCCCAACCAATTTGTTTACTGCGTTCAGTTCGCTCTCACAAAGCTTTCCGCTTTTGTGTTAGCCGGTTGCATACTGGACCAGTAATTTTTTTCCTCTTTTGGGACCTTTTTTATTAGCACTCTGTTGCTATCTTTGTGGTACTTGTTGCCAACTTTTGTTTTGGTACTTTTTTTACTGAGTCTAGTTCACTATACAAGGTTATTATACCCATTGTATTAGTCGGTTGCATACTAGTCCAGTAGCTTTTGTGGTACTCTGCTACCAACTTTTGTTATTTTCTGAGTTTAGTTTGCTAACACAAGGTTTTTATACCCATTGTGTTAGTCAGGTGCATACTAAGCCAGGAAATTTTGTTTTGTTTGGGTTTATCCCAGTCTTTGGTTATAAGATTATTTAATCTTATTTGTTTTGTCCTGCATAGGATGTTTGTCTTTTGTGTGTTCTTTCTTAGGAAAAACACAACTTTTTTTGCTTTGGTTAGTTTGTCGTTGCATGACCATTGAGTCCAATGCCTCGATCAGGTGCATACCAGCCGAGCAATTTTGTTCTCTTTAGTTAGTTTTGTTAGTATTATTTTGTTACTTAGTCCTAAATACTTACATACTTACTAGTATTGGGAATGGTTCGTCAATGTGATTCCTTTGTGTTTCCATTGTACCGGTTGCATACCAGACCTGATGGTAGTAGTACTGAGTATTTCTTTGTTGTTTATTTATTTGTTTGTTTGGATGTTGGAAGATGTTAGATGTTTGTTTGTACAACTTTTGTTGTATATTTTTGTTTTGTTGGGTACATATTTTGTTTAGGTAACATTTATTGGTTTTATATCTATAAAAAAAAAATCCAGAACCTTCAGTTCTGAATTTTTTTTTCTCCAGAAAAGGGGGAAATGTAACGTGCTTTTTTCGTCCTTGCGCTCGTTACGAATTTATTGTTTATTTTCGACATTTCTATTTCATTCACCATAATTCATATTAACCTTAGTCTGTTGACATTGACACTTCTATATTTTTCTAAAGTGGTTTGTAGGTAGAAGTGAAATAAAAGTCATTTGAAATACCCGTTAAAAATTTATTAATTACATACGTAATATTATTTTATAGTTTAATAAATTTATTTTCTAAATTGTGGTGGATTCGAAAAATAAAATAAAAACATATTTTTAGAAATATTTATTTATTAAAATTAAATTATTTTTTTTTATATAAAAATTGTAAGCATATTGCTTGACAGATTTCTAATCCTAATTTCTGATCGCATCCTTTACTGGGAGTAATGTCAAGTGTTAATTGACAGCCCTCACTTTTCTTTAAATTTTCACAATGTGAAGACCTTTTTTTTTGTCTTGAATTTTTTATTTTTGTTAATCCGGCCTAATCAGGCCAGATTATTTATTTTAGTGGTTGTTTGAACCATAGGGAGAATGTGCCCTTTATGATTTGTTATATTTAAGGGATATTTTAATCCCTAATTGTTTTCTTTTGTGGAGCGCGTCATCACGCGCTCCAAATTTACGTCCAACTAATAACCAAAATATTACTCCAAACTTGTAGTTTAAAAATTTAATCCAAAAACATTATTCCAAATTCGTATTCCAAATTCGTATTCCAAAAACATTATTCCAAATTTGTAATCCAAACTTGTAGTTTAAAAATTTAATCCAAAAATATTACTCTCCATGTATTTTTTTTATTCTTTGGAATCTTTATACATCTACTCCATGAGTATGATGGGAAACCTTTATTTATGCCGACGGAGGTGATGGGGTGACGTCTCCTCTGGACTGGTTATACTTTTCTTTCTGGGATATTCTTCACCTTTGGATGGAACCATATACTTATTCTTTTTGTTTGGAAATCTGTTAAGTACTACCATAACTGTAAGTCAAAACTTATTATTATTATACCTCTAAGCAGTTACAAGAAGTTAGGGTTTTCTATTTAGTGCCTTGATATTTGTTTTATGTAGAATGTCAATATAGTACCTAACAAAATACTTTTCTTGTTTTCTTGTCAACTTCTCACACAGAACACCCTCATTGAGATTAGAAGTCCAACGGTCTAACCGACTTTAGCTATCTGGTGGAGTACGCTGCATCACTAGCACCTGCCTCTCTGGCGCCCGAAACTTTCCTTGTTTTTTTTTGTTTTGTTTTTTTTTATTTGAGGGGCAGGGCCACTAACACCTGGCTACTGCGGCGGCTGCTCTGGCCTTATTTTTTTGTTATTTTTTTGTTTTTCCTTGAAAACACCTCGGACTTAAAATCTATACTACAAGTGGGGTTGACGATCTGAGAAGTTGAGTGGAAAACGGCAACTGATTTTTGCTCAGTCAGTTTCCACATCAAGGTTCCTACTTTAATAGAGTTCTTAGATTGAGAGAGGTTGATTTAGAAATTCACACGCTCTGTCTCAGTTTGTCTTGGTTCTATAGTTATTTTATATCCCATATATATAAAATTAAATATCACCTGCTGTTACGGTGAAGGAAAACATCGTGAGATAACCTGCATGCCTGAGAGTTCACAAAAACAAATGTTCTCAAAGAAATGTGAAGTCCACCAACCCGCAGTAGGCCAGTGTGGTGGACTAAGGCCTAAATCCCTCTCATTGTGAGAGGAGACCCGACCCTGTATTGGGTCATTAATGGGTTACTGACAAGTGTGATCCACTCACACTACGCACTGTAGTATCTCACGCTGTAGTGTGATCTGTAAATGATCCACTTTATACGACAGGTGCTGAATAAGCTTAACTGTATGTGACTAGTAGCTACTTGGGTTTGGTCAGTCACTGGTGCGTGTCGCTGAGATTTGAAATCGGACTTCTCAAATCAGAGACCGGATTCTTAACCACTGGGCACATCACTGCTTTTTACTAATACAGAAGTGACAAAAAGTGTTCGTAAAAGCTTTTGAAGTTATGTGAACTTTACGGCACACAAAAGCTTATTTCGTGACGCTAGGATTTTTGTTCATTTTTTTCTGGGATTATGGTGTTCTGGGAGATAGGCGAAAATACATGTCTTCATACGATTACGAAATATAAGCTGGATGACTTTCTTTATTCGTTGCTACCAAAATCCCCCAAGGATCCTTGAATTTACCGCATAGTAGTGAGAAATTTCATAGCTCATAATATTCTGTTCCGAAACAACTAAAAAGCAACAGTCATTCACCTATCACAACTTCTGAAGTCTTCTCAAAACTATCAAGGAATTGTCTCAAGTTTAAAGCAGCGCATGTAAGTGTTTACATAAGATAAATATTTCTAGTATCTAGGCTACAACCAAGCGTGTGAAGCATCCAATTATGAAAACTCCTTCGCTCCGTTGAACTGTGGGACAAAATAAAAATAAAAAATCTCTTAACTCCAGACTTAGAATAGGGGTTCCGTAAATGGTTTTCAAAGGTTTTTAATGTCAACAAAAGTTTTTGATTTTAAATAAGCTATGACTGTTCCTAGACTGGGTAGATTAGAGCCTCATTTTTGCTAGAACTGACAAAAAAATTTGCCTGAATTTACACAATCATTTAATAACGATTATTAAAAATGACTTTGACTGGCCTGTTGGTCTAGTGGTTAGCGAGGTTAGGTTAGGTTAGCGACCCTACTACTACTCGCCGGAGGTCGTGGGTTCGATTTCCACCCAGGACAAATATTTGTGTGATGAGCACAAGTGTTTGTTCTGTGTCTGGGTGTAAACTATGTATGTATAAGTATGTATTTAAAAATATATACGTATGTTTATCAGCTATCTGGTTACCATAACACAAGCTCACAGCTTACTTTGGGATCAGAAAGCCATGTGTGAGTTGTCCCACAATATTTATTATTATTTATTATTTATGACTATTCAATTGCTATGTGGGTCGATTTTGTTACATTACAAAATATAATTTACATAAATTTAATGGGATGAATTGCAATTATGATATTTATAGTCTCAGAAAACTTCTACACACGAAACAAAGAAAATTCTTGATTACTTGGCAATGTCAACAAGAAATGATTAGTAATTAATAAACGTGAACAGAAGTGACTATAAATCCCTTTCAAAGGTGTTCGATTTTAGGCACCACGTACAAATTTGCATTTAAATCGATCCTTGAGCGTCAAATTACTCCAACTCGATGCTTTTGAAGTTAATCGGATTGCCGCTCTAATTACCCGATACGGCTGCCAGGAAAAACTTTGCTTTTACCAGTGCAACTCTCGATTTTTCATTGGTTTTTTATTTATTTTAAAGATACCTTATACACTGCATTAAATTATCCTTTTAAGCATCTTCTTTCTTCCTTCAACCCTGTGTGTGTAGTCCACTCTTGGAAATGGGCCTCCCAAATTCATCGGATTCCCGTCATCTTTTTAAGCAGTTAATTAAATTTAACACATAATTATTTTATGAAACTGAATTATGAACGAAATAATAATATTTTGAAAGATAAATCCTTTAGTTAGTATTTCCTTAGATTTCTTGGTTTTAGCGTTTAAGCTTATTTCTTGATAAAAAACTTGTTTTGTTTTTTTTCGATTATGGAAAAATATACATATAGGTACTTAGTAGTTGTAGTAGATTTGCAGCATTATCGAAATACTCATTTTGCGGAATACACAAAGAAATTTTAAATGTAAATTACCTTTATATTATACTTACTATGACGTACATAATAATAGTAGGTTTACGTTTGATGTGGGATAATATTGGATTAGCTTGTAAACACAGGGTGTCAAATTCTGGAATTGATTGATGTTTCTTTATACGTGGTTAGTGACATGTTTACATTTGTTACATCAAAGCTCCCTACCCATAGGTTGTAAACAATAACGATACTAGGTACTGCTGTGTATCATGACAATTTCAGAAATATGTTTCATATAAATATTATGTTACTCGTCAATTTAAAATTAATTTCATATAAGTTAGTTGTCAACTTACAATGAAAAACAAAAGCCAAATCGTTATTGCATATCGTACGATTGGTTGACCGTAAAACATTATTGGCGTTATGGGCTTAGCCCACAGGCTGCGCTCAGCTTGGACACGTTTTCGTACAAATTTAACTCGTGCATATTATTATACTTTAAAAGTACTATGGGAGTGAGGGCACTGCGCGCGTGTTAGTCGTACCTACGTGTGCGGTCGAGTTAAATTGGTACGGAAACTCGTCCAACCTGAGCGCGACTTTAGTCTCTCCCTCAGTCAGTCCACACAGATTAGAGACACTATCTTATTTTGGCACGCCGTACTAAGTGTGAGTGTGCTTGTAAAAATCTATAAGGACACGTGTTGCGCATACGTCACTGCTACACAAATGTGAGTGTGCGTCTAAGTACGCAATACCGCATACTTAGACGCACACTCACACATAACACCGCGCGCCTTCCTGAGCTTCAACTTATACATATAGGCGCGGAAACAGCAGGAAATAAAATCTTCTCAAAAAAATTAAACGATTTAGATATAATCGTTGAATTATTTACTCGTTTTAATTAGTATACATAGTCCGTGTTCAAATTTAACTACATACATTTTCCTCGTAATTATGACTCATGCCGTGTAAGATTAAGAGAAGATCACGTCGATAAACTCACAATAGCGAGTGTTGTCGGTACTCGTTATCTTACGCAACTTGTGTTAACGTCTGTTTCAGATTGAGTAGGTGGAAAGCTACGTTCCGTAGGGTTAACAGAAATTGAAAGTGTATAAAATGATGATTCATTGGCTTCACACGCGAATTACTATGTCATGGATGCCATGGACACATACAAGATAAGACACACACCCAGAATAACAAACAAAAATTTAAATATCTCATTCAAATTTCTACTCTGCTGGGTATGAAAGTCGTCAATTATTTAATAGTCAAAATATTTTATAATAAATAATTAATAAGTACCAATATCTGATAATTCCTTTGTAGAGATGTAGTCTTTGTATTCTATTGATTTCTATCGTAATGGATGTTGGACGTATGAATCTACAGGCTGGAGTAGCCACTAAACATCAAACATCAGGCTTTCATATTCATGCTCTTTTCTTCGTTACTATTAATAAATAAATATTCCACCATTATCTAGTGCTTTAAAGAACGGGATTCAGTTTTTTAATTTTTTGCAGAACAATCACGAGATATCCTGTGCTCACAATTTTAAAAATGGAATTTCGTTCGCTGCTCAATTTGGAATTCCCTCGAATCATGGTTAACAGAAAAATAACTGGATTAACGACGCTAATTGTATGAAAAATGGCTGTTCTCTCATGACGCCTTGGTGAATTCCATTATTTTTTTCTAAAAACTCAGTCGACTATTATTAAAATCGGTTCAGAAGAAGAGTTTTCTGACAGTTCAGTAGTTTTCAAATTTATTTATTTATTTATTCAATTTATTTATTTATTCAAATTAAACCTTAACACTAAAATTAAATCATTCTTTCTGCTACACTGGAAATTGAACTTGTAATAATATGACCAACCGTACATTGTACCAGCGTGTCAACCACTGAAACGTGTACCTTGCATGTTATCAAAAAAACAGTTGCCTGTCTCCCCATAAAACTCCTAACACTACTCATAAAAGAGAATGACTAATTTATCTATTACTCATCAAATTCATTAAAGATGCACAATGACATGTATTTTCTGTAACGGAAGTTTTTCTTACATCTAAAACTATACCTAGTAAAGTTAAAAACCAGACAACATTATTGCTTTTCGTAGACCTACAATTTGATACAAACAATACTAACAATTTATATAGAATCTATTAAAACACAAACGCGTATAGGACAGCCCTTGGATGTGAGTATTAGTGACCTTCACGCCTAATGGACTGCTCGAGTTATTAGAGATCCGACGTCTGAAGGCATTAGCTCCAGTCACTCATTACTGACATTGCACCGAGAAAGATGTTACATTGGTCACATTGGTCGATTAGAACACACAAATCTTGAGAGTTGAGACATCCTCGCCGTACCGTTTTTGGTCTCTCAATCAATCACTTTGTAATAACGTGTAGATATTCTTCATTCAATTTCATGATTTGTCTCTTTTGTATCGAGGGGAAATTTTCTCAAAAATACCATATGTCTCGGGGGACTCTTCTACCTACTAACCTTCTACTTTTACTTTTTACGTACTAACGGCCTTCCTGAGCATGTAGGTACTGGGATCTTCGAAAAACGTACCAGTAATGCAGTAATCCTCACAAGGAGCTACGCTAGGTGCGTACGACGTCAAATACTTCTAATGTTACTTATTATTAAATTATGTATGAACTACATACTAACATAAATGTTCTATTCACTTAAGCTACACTGAAATTTCTCTCCATGCACTGTCTCTAAATAATCTTTGCCTTTTAATTTTTAATCTCGATTAATGTTTCGTTTAACTTCAGTAATATCTTCACATCTAAGTATAGCAGCTCCAGAAATATTTCATGCATTTGGAAGTACCTAAACAAACACAGCGCTGGGTGTAAATATTCGCTTTGTACCACTCAAATAAGCTGACTGACGTTTTAACTTACTGGGGTACTATTTAAGTAAATATATTTTACGCTAAGATTATTTTACGTGATAAAATAGCACCAGAATATAAAATAAGAGCTTCGAGGACTTATTTTTGTACTATGAAATTCTAGGTGTTAATAAATGTTATTAAAAACGCTTTATTTCTCAATCTTCCTGAGTAATATCGAAGATGAAAGATATAAACTATCAAAACTTACAGTCAATCCCTACTACCCTTTGCTTTGTTTAACTCATAAAATAGTCGGTATGTTATTCAGCAGCATGTTTTAAAAAATCCTTTTCAGTAATCTACTTTTGGATCAAAAAGCTTCGTCTAGTCTAGACTCTAGACGCTTTATTTCTCTTACGTGTCTTTCTTTTTTCCTCTATTTATGAGTGGTTTAAAAACCCATTGAAGCATCGTAGAATCTTGAGCTAAACCTCAAATCTCCTCTATTGAAGACAGTGGAACTTAAAAAAGTATCCAAAGAAAAGTATTTAAAATAAAGCTGTATCTGGCCAATGACTGGCAGAAGATTTAAGAGATTTAAGAAAAAAACTGGAATTTGAAAATAACAGTTCATCTTGAAATGAATTAAAAAACCTAACAAATGGTAAGACGCACGTGGGCAAGAAATCCAAAGCACCATAAATAAACAGAAATGGGTTAAAATCACACAGCAATTGTTTCTTATGCAAAAGAAAAAAGAAGTTAGAAGTGACATAGAACAATGGTTTAAAATTCATGAAAATATTCAGATTTTAGATTCTAGCAAACTTCGACACAGCACGCAGGATTTGCATATAACGTATTGAATTTAAACTTCGTGAGTTCAAATCGCATGAGGGACCGATACCGTTTAGAGGAAAGTTTAAATCGGTTTGGTACTCGAAACACCTGGCATTAAAATTCATGTTTTGAATTGAATTCAATGCCCACAACAAGGCGTCTCGCGACAGTTTCCACTTTGGCTTGATTGACATTTCAGTTTGCGTGGTCAAAAGGAAAATATTGTAATATTCTTATAGGTATTAAACGCATTTTTGACTTGAGAACTACTTTTCATGTCTAAAAGCCTAATGTTGCTGCTATTGAGGACTATCTTTAAAAAAATAAGTAATATAAAACATTTTGTTTTAAATTTTTAAGCACCTTTTATATTTTTGTAAAAAAGTAATAAGTATTTATAGGTACAATATAAATTTAAGTAAAAGAAATAATAAATACTTAACACAATCTTTTAAACATGAAAAATGATACCTATAAAGTTTTACGAAAAAGGTATTTAAAAAGTAATTATTCTAATGAAGTATGTGCCACTATGCCAATCAATTCACAGAGTTAATTAAAAAGCTTATGAAAACTGAAACTTTCTGATATGGGTGCTAGGCTGAAATGATTGATGGAGAGATTTATGTATTAACATAATGGAGCATTTTATTCAAATTTTCATACTTGTGAAGCCTTTGGGAACGTGGTAGAAAAGAGAAGATACCTGCTAGATAGATATAGCTACTCGCGTGACAGAAAAATTTGGTTAAGTTTGAGCCAACTCTAAGTGTTATTAATGTTAAAACTCCTCTTTTTCTGGCTTTAATCTTTGTATTTTCGACTTAATATTGTCATATTATGGTTTTAATTACCAAGTTTTTAACAGTTAAAATTTCATTTTTTTTAAGACTGTGGTTTAAAGTAAGGATTACCCAAGCAACCAAAGTTATCCAAGTCTATCGTACTGTTTTAGCGAAGTTTATAATAATGAGCTATGAAGAGGTCAACGAACTTTGGAAATGAGTTTTAATCAAGGTGAGTGATGTACTGGTGATTTAATGAGCCCTCCAAAAAGTGATGACTAGATACAATCAAATAACAGCCCTGTAGCAATCCATTTACTTCTGAGCGAGTAACATAGACACATATACTAATATCAAATATTCATAACAGTGACGAAACTATCATATTAAGTTCTTCGTTAGTTCGTGAAACATTTTCAAACTTAAAATCTTCTATTTTTTAATCTTTTAAAGAACACAATTTTAACATGACTCGCATCAGACAAACGACGAGCTCAGCTGAACTATTTCTTACGTCATAATCTAGACCAAACTAGCTACAGATAGATACAATTTCATCAAGTAAATTTACACCTGGTGTTCAATGGGTCACATGTTGAGTATTGAATCTACCTTTGAAAACACGCACTTATGGCCTTAGCTATAGAATTCAATTTTAACTGTCTCGCATGTAATTACGACTCCTAATTGAGATTGATATCAGACATTCAAAACTATTCTCAATCGAACACATTTGCTGAACAAAAATAAACAGTAACATTTCGAATAGGTATTCATACTCAATATACTTATAAAGATAAGATTATCGGATAGATTTTTTTCTCTATTTTAGGTTTAGTGACCACTTCTCATCGGTGGTCTGCATGCCCTTTTACTACTCAATTACTATAAAAATGAACCCAAAACGTCTACATTAGACTTCAAAAAAAAAAGGGTGGTGCTGTGTTGGTGCACACGAATTGTTTTAACGTGAAACGTTTACCGACATCCCCGGCTCCGATGCAAACTCAAGGTCTTCGCAACGAGCTGACTAGACGCTAAATAATGACACTAAATTCATGTTTCTACGATGAATCGTTTTGTAGTGATTAAGGTTAGACGTTATAGATCAATTCGTTACGGTTCGGTTTTCTGACATGGTACCCTATGTATGGTAACGATTTTATAGACGTTTCACGTCAAAATCTAAATCAATAGACATAAAAAAGTTTTACCAAATTCGTATACCCATCAAGCATAAAGTCGTACGAACCTGCCATTCGTACGAAACCCCTAATCACAATTCCCAAGCCACTAAATGTCACGTAAATTATTATTAACAGTGCCTTCATCAAACGGATCGTTACCCCCGTGTCTGATGGCAAACAAACGTGTAGGAAAATGTCAAGCGTCACGGAAAAAAGTTAATTTCTTAAGGTGCAAGTTGGTAGCGGGCGACGTGTCGTCGCTTCATGTCGCCACGACACGTCGTTACTTCCTGTCACTGCAGTCATGATTTCGAACCCGACTGCAGACGGCAACAGTAAGTTAGCGACACTACTGATCCGCGGTCGGGCGACACTGGCGTCCGCCGCTCGACGACTTCGCTAGCTTCGTGTCGCTAACTAAGGAGGGAATTTCATAGAAGTACATAGAGACCAGTAGTGTCGCTGGCGACACGTCGTCCGCTGCTGCTTCATGTCGCCCGCTAACAATTTGCACCTTTATATGGATATACGAGTAGGGAGTTTGATTTGAGGCATGCAATTTTTGGTTCACAAACTAGCTCGTAGCTCATGGACACCCACCTTATACCTAGTACGTACATAATTCATAAAGTAAAGTTCACATAGTTAATAAAGACTTTTTAGGAACGATTATGGGATTCCATATTAGTATTTTGTTCGTAATGTTCACAAACAATACGAGACGCTGGGGGGAAGAAATAGGGCTTCTTAAGTTGTGTAACGTTACGGTTTCCCATCGCCCTTGTCTAGACCGCTGAGCGTATTGTAATGAAATTCAATATAGCAGTATTAGTAAACCGTAGTTCTGTAACAGGTTCATTTTTTCTTCAATCTTCAATCAATGTTCAATCTTCCTTCCGTCCTTCCAGTTTTTTGTAGTTCACTACTGGACATAGGCCTCCCTTAATGGACGCAACTCCACTCTGCCCTAGGTCTTTTGAACCCAACCGATTCCCGCTGTCTCATTCAGGTCTATCAGCCTGATTGTGCTCCTTTTGCCAAGACGTGGTCGTCATTTGAAGACCTTCCTTATATCTTCACCCAATGTGTATTGCATATGGAACTGCGTCACGTCAGCACGTCCTTACCGGGAATACGCCACATGTCTACGTCTCTCATCATTTTCAGTGACATTCAAGTGACATGCCATTCAAGACAAGTCATATAAAACATTCATACTCATTACGTCCCCTATTAGAAACAAGTGCCGTGGGGACCACGAACAGCGTCATAATGCCGTTACACCCTTCAGCTTGACGCCACCTATCTTAGGGTTGCCAACCGTAATGTTTTCCCGGGACATGTCCTGACTTTGAAATGCTCTTAGATATTCTGGAGAGATTTTAAGGTTGTAAGAAACAGAGATGTCCTAGAGATTTTAACGAGTATTTTTTTGGATAAATTAACATATTTAAGGTGCTGATTTCAAATTTTGCTACAGAATCCGTTAAAATCATTTTTTCTAAACATCATTGCGAAGCCAATGAGCTATTCCTCACATTTTGAGTTTTGTCACTATTTTCACTATTTTTTTATTTGTGAATTACTGCGTTCTTTTTATATAAATTGTTCGGGATTTACAACTTTAAATCTTACGTATTGACATGTGGGGTTAGCAACCCTAAGGCCTAAACCCGAGGCCGAGTCGTTTGTGCGTTTACATTCAATTCATAATATATAGGATGGCAATTAGAAACAACTCGTGTTTACTTTAGCTGCCTAGTCCATGGCTTATGTGGGCTTATGTGGGCTTATGTCAGCTGTTCTGTTGCCCTAGGGTGCGATAAAATAGGGTTAAAAAGGCCAAAACTGGGTGTCATTTTTAAAGTAAAAATAATAAAATTTTAGGGATATTGTTAATATTTCCAAAGATTTCCTATAAACACTTCACGGGATTAAGAAGTTGCTTGCTCCGGTGTGGTTTATTAAAGCATCGATAGACATTTTTGGAAAAAACAACACTCTACTGGCAATTAATAGAGAACAGATAAAGTGGTCCTGAAGTTAGGTAGGTCTTCCTTCTCTGCGTTGTAGATTCTACGAATATTTAGTGTGACTACCTACTTGGTTCAACTTGTTTGCTTTTTTGCTTAGTATAATAGTCCGCTTTAAGTTATTCCAAGTTGTCAATTTTTAAGCATTTTCTAGTAGGTACTCCTTCTATTAGAACCACCGAAACTTATAAATGTTCTTTTCTCATTTACTCAAATTTAGTACATACTGAAACTGCGCAATAGGCTGATGAGTTTTAATCTCAATGATAAATATTGCCTCCAGTTGTAAAAACCATTCAATTTTTATTTCACTTTAGTTCTCGACTCCTCAAGTCTAACGCTTGACAAGATGAAAAAAGTGCTAGCACTTAACGACCCTCCCGGGCACATTTTATATTTATTTTCAACCGTGTGAATGCGCTTCGCGTGATAGCTCTGCATCATTGATTCCTCCGCTGGATGCTTTATTATTTTTAGGGCAACTAACAAAAGTCACATTGTATTTAATAGATTGGACTCGATCGATTACGTCAGAAATAGAAGCGAATGGCCAACAGAATTACTATTGACCCAATTCTCCCTGTCAACTAAGGTATATTTGAACGAATGACGGCCTAATGCGTTATGATCATTATTTAGATATACTCGTAGATGCGTACATAGATAAAGGGTAGAGTGTAACGTGGAGTTGTGTTGTGGTATACCTTCTGCAACACAGTGTAAACTACAGCAGGAGGTAGAGATCTCTTTATAATTGTAATCTGTAACTACTACGCCGGAGGTCGTGGGTTCAATTCCCATCCAGGACAAATATTTGTGTGATGAGCACAAGTGTTTGTTCTGTGTCTGGGTGTAAATTATCTATGTATAAGTATGTATTTAAAAATATATATGTATGTTTATCAGCTATCTGGTTACCATAACACAAGCTCACAGCTTACTTTGGGATCAGAAAGCCATGTGTGAGTTGTCCCACAATATTTATTTATTTATTTATCTTTGTTTTAATATGGTCAATAAAGATAGGTATTTGTATTTGTGTTTGTCAATCTTCTGGCGTTTTGTCTTTTAGTGTGACGAGTATTTTGATCCAGAGCCGCGCTACGTTTCGAATAGGTGAGTCTTTAATTGAGTTTGGGAGGTCTTTTCGTGTTTCCTCCGTGCCTATAGGACAGACTAGGTTTTCTAACTGTTCTATTACCAAACTTCCCTCCTACTTACCTCAATACAAAAACCTACGATAGGAAATCAGATAACGAAATATTGCTTATCATTTTTGATTGTTTGCGATCTACATTAAGCCGTGGCTATCTATAACTTAACGAACTTATTGTTTTTTGTTTACGTGTTTTGGATATTATGGAAAAGAGAGGTATTTCCGCATAATAATAAATGTTTATCTCAACATCAGAACAACGTCCGTTCCTACATAATAATTTGGGCCCACTCATACGTATCTTGGAAGTGTACAAATCCCATAATGAAGCAAGCTTACGTCCTATAGTATAACGTTGTTCTATGTCTTAATTCTATACGATGACATTACATGGGGTATTAGCGTCCCTTCATTAATTTCCGAGCTGCCTTCTCATTACGAATTATAGTATCTTGTTCGAAAATCTTAGGTTATGCGTCCACATGACACGCCACTATACATAACCTGAGTACCAAAAATGAATGTAAATAAATACCGAGCCAAATTAACGTCACTTTTTGTATAAAATAATCAAAAGTAAGTAAGTTAATTACCGCCTAAAACGCGAAAAGTTGTGTTTGACATGAGCGTCGTGATATCGCGACACGCTGTACAACTACGTAGTCGGCTATGGCCGTCTTTGGCGTTCAAATACTAGTTCATATAAACAAAGACAAAATCGCACCGTTGTTGGTATGAGATGCATATCAACAACGGTTACAAAGGGCGGAATTTCGGCTTTACTTTGTGCTGAATACAGATGATTTTGTGCAAACATTACGTGCTTCGACGTAATGATTCCAAATCCTAAAGGCTTTTCAAACGCTGAAATGTTCGTTATTTTGCATATTTTATCGGCATTTGATTTTTTTACCATCAGATAATGTCTGCAATCTATCAGCAATCTATCATATAATATACAAAAAAAACAATAGCTAAAAGGAAAATACACTTTCACTTTATAATTATTAAATTTATTTACCTATCTTCCTCTTCTGTTATACGTTAATGACCCACTGCGGGGTTGGGTCTCCTTTCAGAATGAGAAGCATGTAGGCCTAGTCCACCACGCTGGCCTAAGTCAGACTGGTGGATTGTGGAAAACATTCAGGTATGTCGGTTTCCTCACGATGTTTTCCTTCACCGTTACAGCAGGTGACATTTAATGTTAAAAGCGCACATAGCTTTTAAGTAAGTAAGAGTCGAGTAAGAAGACCAAATCACCGCTTATTCATTATATTAATCGCTATTTATTCATCGCTAAGCACTAAATAAAGACTCTTTTATGTTTACGATTTGAGTGCTTCGTTGATTACAGGCCAAACTAACAAGATCGGAATTTTGTCGAAACACGAAATAGACATTATAAAGCTTTCAATACTTCGAAAACTCCGTAAAATGTGCCCTTATTTTGTGTTTGCGGGTAAATTTTATGCGAGCTTTCACTTTTATGAAGCCCTGATTGCCTGTCGAAATATAGATGAATTCTACGAAGTTAGACTTTGATTTTGAAATCAAATAAAATAATCTAGTTTTTTGGAAGATATCGTCCACAGTCACAATACACAATCATCTGAAGAAAAATTATTTAGATTAAAATTGATATTCAAGTCAATTCATAAACTAGGTAGGTATTCCAATTTCAGAAGAAATGAACCGGTGCATTAGCTATAGCCACTGCTTCACCTGAATAGAATCAATGTGTGACTCAATTGAATAAATGACTCGTTGCGTTTTATGTTACGGCACAGAATACATTGAAGTGCGCATAGAAACTGCTTATTGAAAAAGAGCATTTAAAAAGTGAAGCAACAGCAACTTCAATTTGCAAATGCTACAATTGAAGAATTCTACGAGTATGCGCAATTCCGTGCTTCAGACTGCTCCAATATAACGAGTATTCGATTGACAGGAGTCGGTACTGTTTGTGGTTGGAAATCAATCAAGATTGAGAAATGTTACCATTTAGACTATATCTCAACCAAATAATTAGTCTCGCATCGTATTCTAGGTCTCCATCTGTAGTGTGAAGAGATTACTTGTCCAGCAGAACATAAAACTAAAATATTACGTGTGTAATGATAAACAATCAATGGACAATAACTTTCAAGTAGAGTTAGATTTATTGGTAAACTAGCTGACCCGGCATACTTCGTTTTGCCATTATAAAATATGTATATTATATCATTGCAGTTTGCATAATAGAAGTGGCATCCAAAAAGAAAAATCTTGAAGTTTCTAAATGCATGACATTGCCTTATGAAGTATTCAATCTGAAATGATGTTTGACAGGTAGAACATGGGTAGAACAGTTTATATAGGAAAATGAAATTGTTGTTTTTATTATTTTCTTTGCATTGTTTTCAAATTTTCTCTCCGTAAGAACCAACCTCGTACTTAAAGGAATATCCAACAAAAAAAAAATTAGCGAAATCGGTCCAACCGTTCCCGAGATTTTCGCTTAGCAACACATTCAGCGATTCATTTTTATATGTCTATAATATAATCACTTAAATCGGACATCTGTTCAATATTGTTAAACAAAAGCCACTCTCCGGCCAATTATTATAACAGCACTGAGCCAACATTGCCCAATTAGGCGATCATTCATAGCAATCTCCGAAGCTTTTGTACTTCGGATTTTCAATTAAACGCCTTGAGAATACTACTGGATATTAAATTTATGGAAAATTCCCGTAAATAAAATTTCCCATTGAAACGAATTGGAATCATAAACTTTCTTTGGTCTTCGCTCTTTTGTGGAAGCTGTAACTTTTAATTATTTTTTCTACGAATTCTTTTTACTAATACCCTAACCGGGAACTCGTATGGCTTAAAAAAATGATCCTTTACTAAAATAGAAGTTTAAATAGAAATAGTCCACTTTGAATAGACGTTAAAATTAAATAGTAATAGATAATTTTGAGTTAGATACATGTTGAACAGTTACAAATTACAAATCTAAAAGCATGCTGCTTTTTCGGTATTCGTTACATACAGGTGTTTTGATTAATGATGAGATTACATTAAATTTTTTAGTATTATATGAACTCATCATTTTATATAAGGTTTTGCATAACTAGAATAGGCCTACGTCCAGTAATATACTTAATAGCTGAGAGAAAGATAATACTTAAAATGAATTAAAAAATTACGATTGAATTATATCGTAAACTTTCAAATATTCGCTCATAAAATCCAAATTTCAGAGTGCCTATTCAGCTTAATTACAGACGTAACTTCCATACAATTGTGAACTAATGATGTAATTTTCCGCGCATTTATTCCAAATGGCGGCTTTAACGAGCTTTTTAAACAGGTAATGTGGACTTGAACCACGTTTTGAGTTCCATTCCGAGCCACATTAGATCAACATAAAGTTTCCTTTCGGATCTTTTACTTGCATAATTAAACCACTCTTGTGTATGTGTGGTCTTATCGGCACGTGTTCCATCACAAGTAGGTAAGTGATGCGATGTATTATTATCTGTTACTAGCTGACCCAGCAGGCTTCGCTCTGCCAATGAATTTTTTTTTTATTTTTTTTAATTTAATAGCCTATGTTACTCAGGCTGAATGTAGCTTTCCAATGGTGAAAGAATTTTTGAAATCGGCCCAGTAGTTTTTGAGTTTATTCGTTACAAACATACAAAAATACAAATGTTTCCTCTTTATAATATTAGTATAGAAGTATAGATTTATGAGCAACCTAAAAACTGCTTCTGTAACATTCAGTTAAGTTTATGGATTGATACTGCTTGGTTGCTAAGACACTCAAACTACTCCATATAATTTTTTGAAGTAACAAATGTTTATTGGCAACCAAATGTCATTTTAGGCGATTTATTATTTTCCGGTGTAAGTGAGTTGTAATGTTTATAGTGCCGAAAATATCTATTGGGTTCACAATATATGGGTAAACAATACCTATAGGGTTATACAGCATTCAGCACATTTTTAGACTTAAAATTAAGAACAATTTGTTATTCACAAAACTCATACATAGGATTTTAGTAACTTGTTTAGAAAATGAATCATACATTACCGTGGTATTTATGTCATGCCATTCTGTATCGGTAATAAAGTTTTCTCATAATCTCAAATATGAGTTTCTAAAACGTAACGTTTGGTTTCTTTGACGACTTGAGTGGCGCAGTGGTTAAGACACCGGTGCGCTGCGCGGAGGGTCCTGGGTTCGATTCCTAGCAGAGCAAAGATTTGAATGATGAATTTGAATTTCTGTTTCTGGTCTGGGTGTGTTGTGTTGTTGTCTTGTGTGTGTCCATGGCACCCACGACACAGGGAATCCTAGTGTGGGGCTATGAGTGTGAAGTGTGAAGCGTTATTATAATTATAATAGAGACAATCTTAGTATTAAAAATGCATAGGCATAAATAGTTAAAGCTATGCAAATTCTTTAAACATAATTACCTACTTTTATAGGCAGTAGCAAACCATAAGACGAGTAACTTAGTATCAAATACCTAAAGGCCCTGTAGAATGGTCCCTATTTAAATATACATACATACGTTAGTTTAGGCTTTTGAAATTAAACATATACTTGCTAAGTCTGTGAGGGCGGGTAAGTCATCGATCTGCTCTTGTTTGAGCTTTGTAATGTAGTCAATCTGGCAAAGTAGACACCTATCTACTTTGCCATACATACTACCAAAGTAGATACTAGCTTCTGTCGGTGTCTTCGTTCGCGTGGATCTAATACAAAGATTTAGGATTTGATATATATTAGCCCGTTCCAAAACCAATACACATTGAAGCATCTTGGTATGCTCTAGACTCCCCGTCGTAGGAAGAGATCCGTGCCCATCAGTGGGACATAAACAGTATTGCAGTCAAATTTACAAATGCCCGAGCTGAATCAAGTACGTAAAGTAGTTGAGTAAATTCTAGTTCATTATATTATGTCCATGTGCTGGGATGGAGCGTATTCCATGCTGTTCAAATAGTTTTGTTTTATTAGAGGACTAAATAAACTTATTGAAATTGATTTAGCATTGTGGAACTCGAAGTGCTGATACGAGTACATACGACATGTGGTTGACGCGTCGTTTAAAAATAAATGCATGCAACGTGTGCCGACCGCCGGCTTGAAATAATATTTGCGGACGCAGCGTAAAACTTCTCTTGAAATAAAATATGTGGACTTCGGTACGGTATTTAGGGCTTTCAATTCAGTCTTAAAACAGTATCTTCGTGTATTAGTTCTACGAATTTCGGCGTTGAAAGTTGTATACAGAAATAATATAGAAATTTAGAGATACTCGTAATTTACGGCTTTCGAAGAGATAAAATAATTTAATGGGAAAATTAAAATGTAGGTAAGCAGTACTTTACTCCTGTTTGAGGTCCAATATTATAAGCTGCTGTAACTGCTACTTTTTTATTTCAAAACGATTTTGGTATTGGTTTTCGTTGAGTATTGAATATAGTCATTCACATCTACTTTACATACATACAGTGCCCGCTATTAATTACTAGTTTATAATCATTAAAAAAGAAAGTACAACAAATATTTCTTAAAGATTGAAAAAGGAGTGTGTTTCTCAAATTGAAAGCCCTAACCCCAGTGCAAAGAAAGAATTAATTTTATTTTCGCGCAAACCGTTTATTTCCCGCAGACGTTTATATTTATAACGAAACTTTTATGTGCACGATTCTTCTTGATAGCGCAGCGTGCATTGTGTTAAAATAATATTTATAGTTTGTTATTGATTCTACTGTAACGTACGATTTGAAACGGGAAATGGTTGCAATTTATACTGCTAACGGTGTAAATTAACGAGGGTAAATGGATTGATGGTCTTTCTCCTATTCTTGATTAAAAATAATTAAATGGTGATAAAAAACGGACGATTTGAGAGCTATTAACTAGCTACTTTTTTTGTAATTCGATTATAGAACCACATATGTATGTCCTCAATACGTGTACTTCGTACCTATGTAAAAATATCTAAAAATTTATTATATAGAAATTAGGAATCCATACTTCCTCTGTGATATGCTCGGAATTCGATCGATATTAATCGGGTAGAATTCGACCTATATATTGTACGGAACTGACCTGTGCCGACCAAAATAGTATTCATCCAAGACTAATGTGATTGTATCTTTGGTATCTATGTGGAAATTGTGGAATCGACTGACTGCGCTAGTCGGTCAAAAAGATAGTGGCTGCAACCCCTTTCTACTCAAAGTTATGTTTATTTTGAAAAATTGAATTTAATCTGCTATAACGGCAACGGAAAACATCATGAGGAAACCTACAATACTGTGAGTTTTCCAATATGTTTTTAAACGTATGTGAAGTCCATGAAGCCAATATCCTTCTCATCGTGTAAGGAGCCCTGCATAGGGGTAATTAACGGGTTGCAGACAACTGTTTACGGACATAGATTAACCTAGGCGCATCATTACCTTATATCAATAAGACAAGTTTACCTTCATCATTAATTACTTGTCAATAGCTTGATCTATTCCGTGCTTCGGAAGGCCCGTTAATCCGTCGACCCCGGCTGTTATCGATACGATAGCAGTCGTTAAACCTTATCGGAGGCTCTATGGGCGGTTTGAAAACATTCGCCACGGGTTGGGAAACTAAAACAAAGCATGTAAAAAGCGGTCGGATGACGAATCCACGAATAAACATCGTTATCGTGTGTACCGGCGTTTAAATAAAAAAACGGACCTTAATTTGTGGAAATCGATACGGTGGATGAATAATAAATTGAATTCGGCTCGAAAACTAACTACGCACGTACTACTTCGATTGTACGCCCACTTAGCATCGGAATCGGTTACGTCAATACCGAAACTACTTGTGTTTACATTTGTATGAAATACATAATTGTAGAATAATTCCTATTTTGAAAAATTAATTGGTGCAATAATTAAATTAATTTGTGTTTGCGCACGCGCGCACGCACTCGTTTTAGGAATAATCCTTGAATTCAGTGGTTTTCCGTTGTCTTCTTGGGTCGTCAGTCCACCTGGTCGGAGCGACCTATACTCTTGTAACTTTAATATGTTTCAGATATTTATAGTCCTGTTCATTGCCCACGATTGAACATCAAAAAACAACTGTTGCCCCCCTCAAAATGAAGGCAATTACTGTTTTCGCAGTATTTTTTAATGGAATTCCATCATAGCTAATTCACGTGGCCTTATCTCGTTAGTTCGTGGTCACCTACAACGCAGGGTGTGTCAATGACACGCGGTCAACCTGTATATTAAAATTCACGTGTTAGAAGGGTGTGTCATTTATTTTCACTGAAGTATTTTTAATTCTGAGGTGTTTGACGGCTAGAGGGATGTTTTCTAAAAAGACGTAGAATATTGATATTGCTATATTTCTCGTGGAAAGTATAAGGAAAGTAATCTAAGGTCAATATTGCTATGTTTATTATATCGATCACCACGCTGGTGTAATGTAGATTGGTAGACTTCACATGACTTTGAGAGCATTATGGGTTTCCATCTCAGGTATGCAGGTTTCCTATCGAGTCTTTCCTTCGCCGATAATATTTAATGTCCACTGGGGTTCGAACACGGACCCCTCCATTAAGAATTCTTAGCTACTGCAGCTAGTCAATAGACAGTTTACAACACTTTAAATACATTATTGTATATATGCTCTAGAATTCAGGATAAGCTTGTTACAAAACTGTAACAAACGGATCCTGCAAAGCAGCGTTAGCAGATTATTCAACCCATAAAAAGCGTCATAAAAAGAGATGAAGTCTAAACCGTAAAATCAAAATAGTTCACACTTCGAGTACTAAAACAACCATTATTTATCGTAAAAAACACATTACAGTGTAAACAAAAGTGTCGCGGCAAAGCAATTCATTCTTTACGGCGTCTAGTTTATGTTGCGAAACGTAAATTCTTGAAATGCGCAATAAAAAATTTAACGTCAACTTGAACATTAGCATTTGGCGAACAAAATTGATGGCGGGAGGTGAGGTTTCACCATAAACGATAAGCGAATATCCCTAGATTCTGTTTGAGCAAGAGACAACAACAACAACAACATTACTCTTTACCGTACACCAAAATACAAGCACAAGAAAAATAATACAACGAGTGATTGGTACAACAGACAGCCTTATTGCTTTCAGGAAGCTCATAATTTCTTTCAGGGAACCATTCAACTAAAGAAATTGAATGGAATGGAAGAGTCGTTAAAAATTGGTAAAAAATTGGAAAGTAGCAAGCAGGAAAGCAAGCCACGTGTTGCTCAGTAGGCACTGCAGCCCATTGAAACCTACGTCCAACCTTAACTAATGTAGAAACTTAACTGTTGTTAAGTTTCAGTTACTGAACTTCATAACATATATTTTGTAATTGTTAGTCATTTAATAAAAAAAATATAAGGGTCCTGACTAAAATATCGTTGATCGTCGTTGTTGTTTCATCGCTGATAGTATAACTGCTAATTCAAGGGGCATTGAACTTTCGTTTTTACTATTTTGACAGTGATGGAAAAGAAAATCTTATCAAACGTACACCTACATTATGACGCCTCTCAAAACGAGCTCATTGCGTATAGCTAAACTTTCTTATCGCTTGACAAATTAAAAAAAGCTAAATAGTAAAATGGGTTATTTTTCGAAAAAAAATGCCTATTCTTTGAAATAACATTTACGAGTATATCTATTTGTAGGTTTGTATCATCATATCATCATTATTTATTAGGTACCAAACTTTGTACCTAATAAATAAATTTCCTTACATACAGAATACCAAAGTCAATACACTATAGGCATGCAATATTTCACTTTTAACAAGACACGAAGATGTTCATATTATGATAACTTTCTTCCCGATAACAAGGAAATTCTGCCTTGTTAACGGTAGGTATTGCGAGTGTCAAATTACTTTTGGTAGGTTTTTTTTTCTGAGGGTCACAAATTCACAATTTTGATTTTCATTAAATTTTTAAGGTTTTATTGTTTATTTTTTTGTGGTAATACCACGTTTTGAGGACAATAAATAGGTACTTCCTGATTTGTCATGTCATGTCAGTACCCATTAATGACCCACTACAGGGTCGGGTCTCCTCTCACAATGAGAGGATGTAGGCCTTAATCCACCACGCTGGCCTACTGCGGGTTGGTGGACTTCACATGCCTTTGAGAACATTTTTTTTTGTGAACTCTCAGGCATGCAGGTTTCCTAACGATGTTTTCCTTCACCGTAACAGCAGGTGATATTTAATTTCATAAATCGCACATAACTTACAAAGTCATTGGTGCGTGCCACTGGGATTCGAACCCGGACCCCTCGATTAAGAGGTCGAATTCTCAGCCACTGGGCTATCACCGCCTTCCTGATTTAATTCTAACTAATTTATACATTACACCTATATTTTTTCACCTGATTTTGTCGATTGACTTTATTTATTTAGTACTGATGTTGAATTAGAATATTAGTTTAATATTGTACATTTACAGAGAACCGAAAAATGTAAATTGCCATCATCAGTGAGTTGCCCACCGATCGTAAATGAAAGTTATGATGTCAACAAAAAACTTTGCTGTCATTTGGGAAATCAGTGAAACCTAATCGAGTGGAATAAAAAGTTGTAGATACTTGCATCTCACTTGAACTTTGTACGTTTAATTTTTTAAGGTAGAGTCGTCATAGCTCACCCGGATCTTATTTAATACGAAGAATACCAGAAATCAGGCAAACAGTCCACCTGATGATAAGTGATTACCGTTGCCACCTTTGCCGCCAATTTCCTAACCCGCCGTGAAGCTGCATGTTCTTCATGTCTGATGTTTCTGTTAAAGAGACGTGTTTGCGGAAGATTCCCTGTTGGACGCGAATATTTTAGTCCTCATGAGTAACGACAAACCCACGTACTATCTCAGAAAGGATTTTTATCCTACGACTGTAGGAACTTTATCAAGTGGTTTGCATGACTGTTTGCTACCCATATACAATAAAAAACATATCAGACTGCCAATTTAACTATTCACATGTTTTATGTGGTACACGTATGTATAAATATAGCAAGCCACTTTAAAATGAGTGGTTATTTAAGTTGTTTTACCATACCGACATTCTCATTGTGACACCTTCTCATTGTGAGAGCAGACCCGACCCTGTAGTGGGTCATTAATGGGTACTGACATGACCATACCGACCGCCTGATAATGGGTTATTGGTAAATCAATAAAGACCAACGATTTATAAATAAGCATCTACTTTTATACATATTTCCGTACCCAAATATAAAAACAACCGTCAAGGTAATGGGTACATTAATATATGATGAGTTTGTTTATTGATTTGTTATGTAATACATAAAGTCAGTCACAAAATAATGTGAATCCAACTTTCTGCTATTTAAAATAAGCTTTTAGTTCTGTAACAAATTTAGTAAACGGTCTGCTATAAGCTGCATTTAGTTCTTAATACAAAGATTTAGAAGTAGGAAGAACAAACACACAAGCAAATCTCAGTAGGCATTTAATACAGTATCGGGCTACCATTTTTCTGTAATGTGCCGCGTGAGTATTCACCGAGATGTTTATCGTACCCAATAGTGAACGGTTGCCTTAGGATTGAGATTCACTGCACTACAGTAGGTATGTATTACAACATCAGAATTTTCAATAGTGAATATGAAGTAGGTAAGCATGGCCCCGTGACTGGAGTAACTACCTCGATTGTGATAAGAAATAAGTGTAAAAGATCCATATTATGTGTAAAGATCCAATAATTCCATCAGTATTTGGAAGGAATAGCCCGGAGTGCTAACCTATCCCTAAAACCTGAGTATCGAAGGGTACAATGAGCCGTTGATCCCGCTTTATATAATGTCGATATTCGTCGAGCTTCGAATTTTCCTATCATAGCGACCTAAACCGACCGGTTTGAACATCCAATACATGAAATCACTAGCTCCTCCTCTTTAACCAATTCGTATAGAAGCGTGTTATAGTAGACACATTTAGGCTTCCCCTTTAAAAAGAAAACGATCCGTATTATGCCGAGACCTGGTTATTCAAAACTTTTCCTTCTTACCATCGAAAAGTCAATTATTCGCTTTGAATAGAAAACTTTAATGTAACAAAATAGGATAGATAGCCACATTTTTACAGCGTGGTCGATCCATATCGAATATTGACCAACCTTGATAGCAGGATTGCTTTTATCGCATCTCAACTTTTATGGCAGTGGTCGATATACCATACACAGCTTTTCTATGTCGAACGACAAAAATGTCGTTAGAAATATATTGAGTTTTAACACTTTGCCTGTCCAATTAATAGACACAATAGTTAAACAATGGATATGTATCACATGTGAATCACGGGACAGCGAATTGGTTAAGGTACAGTAAGGGTTTTTAAGGTTTATTTTGAGTAGGACCATTAAAGATCTTAGCCCTCTAAAGTCATAAAGTATCTTACACTAGCAAAAGGGCCCTTCGATATCGATCGATCATCGATTGGCTCATCGATGTTTTGTGTATTATTTCAATACAAGGCTACAACCCTTTTATGCTCCACAGTTAGGCACGGGTCTCACCCTACAACAGAGGGAGGCCTGGAGCTCACTCCACCACGCTACTTCAATGCGGATTGTTGAAGAAACGGACTAGTGGCCTAACCGTCACTGTTTTTAAAGTATTTTAAACCGCCCATAGGGTCCGACAAGATTTAACGAATGTTATCGTATCGGAAAAACCAGGACCGACGGCTTAACCACTAGCGGTCCACCTATCCAGGCACTGACCGCGCCCGTCGTTACCTAACTTTTTCGATCGGTTCCGATCTACTCAAGCAGCGAGACTACGCGCACTTTAATGTGAGTGATGTACTCACTTTTATTAATCCTATAAATCTAACGTCCAAAGATCAACAGAGTTTATTGACCTTTTCGCAGCTCATAAATTGTAGGTACGAACACATAACACAACCAACAGTGCCGTATTTCTTTTATACTGTTGGGACCGATGTTGTGGTCCGAGTGGACTGTATTCTGTTGCTGGTTCTGTGTGTGGGTTAATTGAAAAACACTAGGAATTGCACTGTTTAACAACTTTTTATTGTAAAATTATTATAAAGAAGACATTATTTATTATAAAAGAAAAGGAAGGACAAAATGGCGAATGAATGAAAACAATAGAATGCACAAAAACCATATTCGAATTTAAATTATTACTTTTTAATTATATGATATAAAAAATAGGTTGTATGTTGGAGTTTTATGTTTCCAACATATACCCAAAGGGTATCCACAAGTGTTATACGAGTAAAACAAGTGTATAACACTGAGGAGCTTCTCGGTGCGTGTTCATAATTCGCTTACCCTTTTTGGTGATTGGACATTTAGAAAATTGTCTCCGGACGAAATTGCTTTGGGACGTGTGGAAAGCCATTTTAATAGACGGACAGTTTTCCGGTGGGTTAATTTTTTCTTTTTATCGGTATCGAATATCACAATTACTGATAAATGGGGTAATAGATCGATTAACTGCCCGAGATGGCGTATAGAAGTAACTGAGTGATTTGGCTTAGTGGCGCGCCTTGGTAGCAACTTACATCCAGCGATAGACTGATGTGGGCTGAGGAGGTAGGAGGAAGGAGAGGTTATATTAAACTAGGTTATAATAATATAGACTGTTTTTAATAGTAATTGAGTAGCAAGAGGTCATGCAGGTCACCTGGACCCTTAGTCTGAGTTTTGGCGATACCGAAACGAAACGTTTGTGCGATTCGTTTCGGATAGATACGTAATTCATACACAGCTTACTACACCGCAGTCCACAGTGTAATAACAAATAGAGGTAAAAGATATTTAGAGGAGTTAAAAAATTTTAAATCAAATTTTTGTATGGAGTGAAAGATATGAATACTTATCGTTAGACATTATAATACTAACAAATATTTAATACCTACGGGATAATATTAGTTCGAAATTTTACAGTGCATTACTCCCAATTCACGATTATTATGTTTCATTAATATTATTAAACATTGAAAGAGTGTTAATTAAAAATAAAGCAATTTTTTGTGATGATTTATCTAATGCTTTATTAATGTTTTAACTCTTCTAAAAATCTTTTTCCTCTGTTGGTTATTACACTGTGCATTTTCGTCTGGCAAGCTGTGTATGTGTGCGTTTCGTTTCGGAACTGCTAAAACTCAGACTAAGGGTACTGATGTTGAGTGGTCACTGCAGCCCATGGACGCCCGCATCCAACCTCCAAGAGAATCCGAGTTCCTATCTGAGGTTGTATGATAGGAACTCGGAACCTTTACAACTCATGAAGACTAAGATGTTCGCCTCAGATAAAGTATCCTGGGCAATTTTCATTTTCTACACAGACCATTATACATCATCATAATACATAATTATAATTAGACAAGTATGGTTTCTCTGGATATTGCAAAAGATTACCCATCTTATGTACCTACATAACCTACATGTACTGAAAGTAAGTAATGAAAATAAAAACAAGAACAAATTAAGAAGAATGCTTAAACAAATAACTAACCTTTATTTCAGAAAACAGAATTTATTATTCGTATTGAACATCGCTTACGGATCTTTTCCTTACTTCGGCGTGTCTATAAATGGCCCCTGTATTACTGGTACTACTCCAATTACATAGTGTTTTTACCAAAACACAGCGTGAGGCTTTTAAAACATTTGGCGCACCTTTCGAGAGATGGGTTTCCGTTGTTACTTCCTATTTTCTAAGGAAAACAAGTAAACAAAACAGCCGGGGGTTACCCTTCCCAGCATTTACAGATTAGACTTACTACAGGCTGCTTATTTATAGAGATCTATCACTCTATAAAAAGCCTGCAGTCAGTCTCTAATGGGTTTTATTATTTAATTATTGTTTGTAAAGTCTATTGAAATAAGGCAAGAGAAAATAAATATTTCAAAGCTTAAGTAGCGTGTGTAGCCTTTCGTCTGTAAACGTCGAAATGTAAAGCTTTTTTGTCTTGAAAAGTAACGTAACGTTTTGACCTCGTTTGCTTACATTAATGTGTCGAATTATTTATTGATGAACCAATTTATTTAGGCTTAATTTATTTTATTAAGGCTTTGATTTTTACGCGGTATAGAATTTAGCTTTATTATACAGAAGAACAATAACCAACTAACTTTGAATAGTAATTCGTTAAATGAATGTAAATTACTTGTTAGATTGAGTTTATGAAGTGAACTAAAATATTTACTCTACATCATCTACAAGTATTTTGTCCAGGAGTTGATTTCTTTAGAAATCTTGAGTAAACGGATAAACTGTGCCGTGAGCATGAACACTATCGGTTAAGTATTCGTACGGTAAACGTCAGTCATTAGTATGCCATAAGTCAGACGGCCTGGTACATTCCCATACTAATAACTCACATTAACTATACGAATACTCTGACTACAGTGTTCATGCTTGGAGTACTGGTGTGGATGTAGGCTCGCGTTGTACCTAGAAAAAGAAGATAAACTATCGTGGGTCTGTAGATATATATAGGAGCATACAATTTATAATAATGACCTCCCATTTTGAAAGAACAAGGCAGAGTTAACACTCCATCCGTGCGTCCTTGAGTCGACACTCATTTTTTTCTATTTCTCATAATCGAGTCATTTCCATTCGCCATTTAGTAATCGGAACGGATCAACTTATTAAGTTGCCATTTCCGTGGTACGGTCGTGACGGCTATATTTGGACGTTCGTGACACAGCGGGCCGAGATCGTATCAACACACGTAATTATAACTATATTGCTCGGACGCACTAAATGGGAAATTGCAAATAAATAGTAATAATAATAACGTATCACACTCATAGTCCCACACTAGGAGTCCCTGTGTCGTGGGTGCCATGGACACATAGAAGACAAGTACACAACACAGCCAAACTAGAAACAGAAATTCAAATTCATCAATGAAATTTCTGCTCTGATGGGAATCGAACCCATGACCCTCCGCGTAGCACACCGGTGCTTAACCATTGCGCCACTAAGGTCGTAGATGGAGAGAATAGAGATGGAGAATAGAGGTAGAGAAACTCTTTTCATTCTATTCTCTTTTTCTTTGCTTTCCGTAAAGTACGCCACTGGGCATTAAATCCACCTAATTAAAATTCAATAAAGGCTTCCTACACAAATTTATTATTTTGGCAACCTCTCCCAAGTAAAAAAGTAAACAGTGTTGCTGAAGTTCAGTGTTTAAAACCGCAAATTTGAAATTTAAGCAGGTTCACCCTACAAGGCGAAACAAAATTTTCCATAATTTAAATTTCAAAAATTCCCGAGATTTGCTAGAAAAATTTTTCTTTGCGGAGGCACGTAGCACTGCATGAAAAATAACTCTGAAATAGCTCAGAAAATAACTCTGAGCACTATACGGTCATTTCTGAGTGGTACACCTGGTACCATGATCAGATATATTATAAGGGCTGCGACGCTTGGCTTTCGAGCCCAGCCTTGGAAATATGTACAGATACTTTATCCATGAACGCCGTACATATTTCCAATGCTGGGCTCGAAAGCCAAGGGTCGCAACCCTTATCTCTCATCATGGTACCAGGTGTACCGCTCAGAAATGACCGCATAGTGCTCATACTTATTTTCTGATATAGTAACACCTTCTAAGCGTAATTCACGTTGGTTCATTTCACAGGTAAATTTTGTTCATGGGCTTGTAGTCTACAGGCCATTCCTTTATTTTTCTTCCCATTGTTTTTGTAACCCGACCAAGGTACTTTTCATTAGACAACTCTCTTGAAACAAGCACGGCTGATTAAAATTTCTTCCTTTGTTTTTACCAACCTCTTTTCTTAAATACCTGCTTTGTTTTAATAAACGTAAACGTTTAATTTCCGAACGATCTTCAATTTTGTCAGTTGTTCAGTTCTTTTTTCAGGATTTAAAACAAATATGTGAAATATATAAAATATTAATATTTATTCAATTATTAATATTGTAGTTCAAGTATCATTATTACATAATATTGTAGTACTTTCAAGTACCTTGTACATTCACACGGTTCTAATAATAAATTGTATCGTTCGTCTATATTGTAAGTGTGAAGTGTTGTTAGCATGCCTTTTAAAATTAAATAAAAAATTACAATAAAAATAATCAATTTACAACAAGAATCTACCGTTTTACCGTTAGAGCATCACGAATATAAATGGTCTTAATAGATATAAGAGATGGCAATTCAAACCGCCAACACAATCATGTTGACTGTTTTCAGTGTTTTATTTCCTGAGCCATGTATAAACAAACAGCCCGGCATTATTTATGAGCCTCGAAATAATTTCGCGAAAAGGACAGAATTACATATTTCAGATGACTTTCGTAACGGTGTAAAGAGTAAATTTATTCTGGGAAAATCAACTTGACTTTTGTTCATGATAGCTATGGTACAGTACTCAACAAAACCCGTTGGGACTAATATGGTATCGTGAAGTTTGCACCAGAAATATTCACAAATTTGCTGGAGATGAAAAAATTTGTAATTCTGTTCTTCTGTAAAAGTTGTATTTGTTCGTGGGAATATGTTTTAAAAATATTGCCTACTTTACTAAGTTAGTCGTAATGTTATGATTTATCTAATCTTTTTATATTATTTATTGAATATTAAATCATATTCATTCACGAGTTAAAAAAATATTAAAAACCTAATAAAAGTTATTATGTCACATTTAGAATTTTAAAATAATGACCACTTTTAATGTATCTTTGATGGTCATTCAAAAGTATCATAATTATTCAGTAAGAATTAAGTTTATATTTTTTTTATAAATTTTGTTTGTCAACTATCCAGTTAAAATCAACGAATAACATTAGATAATATGTACCTATAATAATTTTAAAATTAAATTCCACTTACAATAAAAAATAAATTTCAAATTTAAATTAATTAAATATTGCTGTAACCTAAAAGATTGTCCGTTGTAACTAAATTTTTAATGTGACTCAAATTTTAGTATAACTCTACTCACAAAATTACTTTAGTTCATTTTTAACGCATCTGATGCCGGATCATTGCCGCCAGCCTATTTCTATCATCTTAAAACATATTAGTTTTTATTTCAGTAGCCTATTTAAAAATCCTTTTAGTGTAATCTTGTTTGGTAGTAAGGCAAGATTACCAAGTAAGTCTGTCTGAACACGGGCAACTTATTTTGTTATAAGTAGGTAGCAATAACCTTTCAACGCTTAGGGTCGTCCTACGAGTAGTAGTCATCGTTTTTAAACTCTAAATAAATATTGATATTATTAAAATTATTATCAATTTGATTGACGCGCTTTAATGGCCAAACATTGAAGAATTTGTGATAAAATATATGTTTATGTTCAAAATCGAACCCAGTTCAGTTAAAAAAAAACATTCTTAATCGATGTAGTTGGTTACTACTACATCGATTTTTAATAATTTTAATACAATTAATTTTATCATGTCCTATGGCTGAATGTTAACGTTTCAAAGAGCGATTGACACAACTATTTTTTTTAAAGAACGTACATAGTGTGCGCAGTCTGAAAGAAAAATACGGCATTACAATACATGAAATACATAATTACAAATAGTACTTATAGTTGGTTTTAGTAGGTACCTTTTATGGTTTTTATCTTTAATTTACATTTTTATCAAAAAGTGCACGATCATCTATCCTTGGCGTAGTCCAGTGAGAATACATCGGAAGACCGGTCAAAGTATGCAAGTAATGTAATATGAAGGAATTAATTAAAGTAACTGTAACTTCTATAGTTTCGTGGCTACGCCGTTACTCGAATGTCCGGCCTTGACACGAATGCCGGACTGCCTCGTACGAGACTCAGGCATCACAATCTCCTATATTGGTATTTGCCCTGATATGGTATTGAACGTTCTGCCGATACCTATCTATATTACAAGCTGTGCGGAACAGCCATACAATTTAGAATGTTCGCTACTTTATATTTCATTCACAATTTAAACAATTACTTTGATATAACAAAAAAAACTCTCGAATAATTTTCATAAAGTTATATATCTATGAAACTAACAGTTAAAAATAGTTGCTTCTTCTTCTGTAAAATAAAAATGTGAATTGTTCTTATACAAATTCACTGTATTCTTATAGGTATAAATCTAACTTTCAAGCTGGCTTCCGAATTCAATAAACATTCTCGGTTGAGCAAGCATCCATATAGCTAACCAAATTCGCTTCATATTCATAGGATTTCGAGTCGGTATTCAGATATGAATTCATGCATGCATTTGTTACCTTTCAATAACCAAAAGAAAACATCGCCCCTATTGCATTCCGTTTTCTTTGAGGTAGCTTTATGTAATAGTCAAATTTTCTGTTTATAAATAACTCTGCTAGACATTCTATGACTTAAACGTTAAAATGTAGCTAAAAGAAGTGTTGCCGATGTCAATAAATTTTATGATGTTGGTTGTTACTCGTAACGCTTTATGGTTGACAGAATGAATAATTTTATCTTTGTCTTCCTTTCTTAAGTGGTAATTGCAGGCTATGGAAATTTGGACAACCACGTTAAACTTCGAACAGAGACTTTTCCAATACATGTGAATCCATTAATGTTGATGTTATCGTGAGAACTTGAAATACCTCAACGAGTAGATACATTCTCGAGCAAACAATATAGGTTCTCAATAACAAACCGCTGCTTCAAATCAAAAATACCACATATCGTACACATAATTATTGATACAAATTAAGGTAGCTCGAGGTTCTCCTTTAAGAAAGTGAAATTTTGATTTGTGGTAGGAACATTTGAATTGAGGCAGCGAAATATAAATTTTAACTTCGAGTTCTCGATCCAATTTTGGAAATTTCTAATAGCTTCCATGACAGTTGTATACTTAGATCGATAAATTAGGTGCATTATTGTCAACGTTGCCATTCAACGAAAATGTAAACAAACAGAAATCTAAATGTGACTTTTCAAAACAAACGCGCGAATAATATGTCGCTTATTCATGATCAGCTCAGCTGACTTACTGCAAGTCTTCCTAATACCTAGAATACGGGTCTCTTTTAATAAAAGGGAAGTCCTGGACTCTGTTCCAATCGCTGCATCCCTTCAAATCACCACAACCCTAATTCGAACGATAGATAGGTAATGATTAACCGCCTTATTTTCTTCTCTGCACATCTTGAAAGTTAGCTATTAGAATATTCTATGAACTGAGCTCGCATTCTGTAACGCATTTGAGCCAATAAAGTGTGAATAAAGTAATTAATTAATGACTGCTAGAGGCTGATACGGCCGGGACCGAAGAGAAAAGTTTAAAGTGAACTCCCAAACACAAAATCGCTCATACTGCCCGCATTAAGAGATACTATTTCATAGTGGAAAATGCTTTATTTTTTATTTATGTGAATGTGTAAAGCATGGCATGACGGTCATGCTCCTTTACAGTGGGATGATAAGATGGCGGTAAGGTGATTCCCGGGCAACTAAAATGAATCTACAACCTAAGTTTTGCAGCCATATAACTACAACATTACACATTAATCATACTCCAATAGGAATAATACCGTCGTTTTCTTATTACCTTGTACAATAATACAATTTTAATTATATTCTCATTGCCCTAAATAATATAATAGCCCGCGTAAAGTTTATTGCCTAGTCTTATGAGCGCTAGACCGGATTATAATTATATTATGGCTGCCATATTAGCTTTCTGAGTATGGATTCAAAATGTTTAAAATAAACCTACGCCACACTTATAAACCGGCGTCAGGTTATTGTAAATTTAAAATCTATATTTAAAGTAACTAAAATTATGTCGCATAGGAGCTTTTAAATTTGCAACAACGATATAGGAAACAGTCCACCACGATGGCCTAGTATGGATTGGTGAACATCATACACCTTTGAGAACACAAAGGAAAATTCTCAGGCATGCAGGTTTCCTCGCGATGTTTTCCGTCGCAGGTACCGTTACAGGAATTATGATATTTTATTTACATAAAGCGCACATAGCTTTTAGGAGCCACTGTGATTCGAACCCGGACCTCTCGGGTAAGACCGAATTCTTAGCCTCTGGTTATTTTCACCGCGGCTTAGGTACTAAGTTTACAAGGGTTCTATCACCTATAATCGTCTTTCGTGGGCATTACGGCTTAACTAACTTAAGGAATTACCTTGTCAGTCCTAACTTGTACCACAATGCGGTATACGAGTTAATAATATTATTATGGTTTCCCAACTGACCGATAATACTATTGAATGTGATTTGATATCTTTTATTGTAGCTTACATCAAGGCAAAGTTGGTGCTTGATTTTTGTCACTATCTACTTACCTATTTTTTAAAAATCACTCAAAATGCACACGTACAATAAACAAAGTGATAATTGCCTGTGACTTATGTTAGTCGCTAAACTCAAACTATAAATTCAAAAGTCGATAAACTAAACATAATTTAAGCCAAACTCATCAATAACTTTCACCACTAGCGAACTACGTAGTTAATTTAATTAAACTAATCTCTCGGACACCTAACTATTTGAATATTAAACGGTTTAAGTAATAATTATGAATAGTAGGTCCCTACCTACTTTTTCACTTTATAAAACAACGATGTTAGTGAACCCTCCCATCTGTTGAAATGTCGTTGAAATTAAATTTAATCTTCGTACAATGAATTTTTGGTTAATGTTACTATGTAGATTTCTGGTTAAATGTCCAGTTGTATTAAAACTTACCTATACAATAAGTAAATTTCAGGACGCCTGCCCGGGAAAGCACGTACACTTCAAAACTTAACTCACTTTTTAGAATACGCGACCACACTCACATGCGACGGACAGAAGAAAACATTCACCCATAAGTACACTCAATAGTGTGTTTTACTAAAAGAAAAGTCTCTTCGATATAGAAATTGGGCGTTTATCGAAAAAGTGACAGAAGTTTCAACATCGGTCGGGATTAAAAATTCACGGAGTTGCGCGCGGTTGGAACACGTGCGTCCTCGGCCACGATCCAACTCGAACTGATGGTGATGACTGAAAGCTGAGTCTGAAACTGAAACCGAACTCTGAACTACTCGAAGGAAAACGCTCCGTACCGTACGAGCTGCTGTAAATGTAACCATAGATAAAAGTTGTGCCGTGAACTGAAAGTTTGTAAAGATAGCATGAAAAGGAGATCTGTTGATTTATTTTTGCGCGAATAGACAAGTAACCAAGTAATGTTTATAAACGATTAATGGAATGATTAGGAGATTCAAATTAAAAACAGCATGGCTTATACGCGCTGTTTGGCGACTCTGTTGCCGGTTTCATGGGCAATGGTGACCACATTCAATTTCATTCATTTTAATAATTATATTTTATAGAATTCAGGTACCTAGCCAATTCGCCAGCTTGCTTGGTTTTACTTATAAAAAATAATTTATCTTAAATGGAATGAACTTTGTTTTTGCGCCTCTATTCTATAATCTCGTTCTCTATCGTGACAATTTAAACTAAGACGTTTCACGTAAGGTTCTACGTCTATTTTAACATATTTTATATGCATAAAAAAGCAAAAAACACAAAAAAAGCTGTCATGATCAGGGCTCGTCTTTTCGTTTATATTTTATTTTACATACATCATTGCGATGTCATTGACCCTTGGAAACCTTACATAGGACAATGTTTATAGGACGGTCAATGACACCGTTTAAGCTTTTGCCAATCTAGGCCTTTGTAAAGCCCATTGGAAAAAATATTTAAATTCAGAATTAAGCCGTTCGTTTATTTGACAAATGCCTTAATCAAATTCGTGTAATATATTAGGTATGTAAGAGTTGCTTTAAACCAGGTTTTAAAACACATTTATTGTACCTATTGATTGTAAATCCATCTTGAGTGATTAATTCATACCACTGAACCTCGTATCTGCATGAAGAGTTTATCAGAACGTTTGGATAAATAATCCACGCGTAAAATAAATAATACATCCGAGTAAAAGTAAAGTAAAAATTACTGTAGGTAAGTATTTAAAAAACTGGTTTTTCAGTAGTAGTCTAGTATTCTACAAATCAAAACCAGAAAAGGCTTTCCTTTCATTTTGATACCCATTTTGGGCGAGATTTACAAAAATATATCATCCGACATTTTGTCGTGGCCGCCATTTTGGATTGACAACAATATACTGACAACAATATTGCACTGTCATCAGATCTAAAGGTGTATTCCAAATTTAAGCTCAATGTGACTTTGGAAAGTGTGTCAAAGCTTGTAAGATAGACCTACACACACTAACTAACCAAATAAAACGGCAAGTAATAGTAGTAATAAAATAAAAGATTAATAAACACAAATGTTAAATTACCTACATAGTGTGTGTCTTTAAGAAAAATATTGAAACACCACGTGTGTACCACAACTTAGTCAAAACGTTGAAATGTCGGTGCGTAGGAATGAGTCGATACGTAATTACAGGCCGACTCATAGGACGAATCAATAGCTTTAATTATTTCTGGCTACGGAGAAAAAGCCTTACCTATTCCAGGCCAAGGTGATGAAAGCTAAGTACACATTCACGAGGCCGTTTACAGAAATCCCCAGAAACTACAGTGGTAACTCTACCTTTTGGTTGAGTTCACTCTCCCTTTTGGTAGACTCTTGATTATGAAAACGGAAAATATTTTCTCAATGGAATAATCATTGATCAACATTTCAAGAATTACTATCTGTTTTAAAATAACTTTTATTTTATTTGGGGTTTAAGGAAAAAACACAGCACCTCTTTAATCCCACCTAAATTACTCCAGGTTAGTAAGACAAAAAAAAAAATAGGTATGCTAAATATCTTATGCTGTATATTATTATTATACTGGAGGCATCTGAATATTTCGTAGATATCTTTTTACATAATAATACGAAACGCACCTCACTTATTAAATATCATTTAGTTTCGGACTTTAGTTCGGAGTTAAGTTTTGTTACCTATTCGTTATTTTGCGTTGGAAACACAATTACTTCTTAGCTGTTCTTAACGTTTCTTCTATTTGCCATCTTTATTTTTAGTTGCAAGTTTGCATGAAAATTTTAATTTGTTTTGTGCTTCTATTTTTCTCATTCTTTCAGTGTTACTCATTGAAGAACGGAAATACTTCAGAGAAATACACGTACGTATACCTGGCACTCGAACCTGGAGCTGCGGAATAAGAGACTGAATTCTTATCCATTGGGCTACCAACACAATAGAGCATGAAATATAAATCAACAAATGCAATTAATCCGTGACACACAAAAGCCAGTTATAAAATGATTACAGCTCGATCAAAAGCTTTAAACTATTGGGATTTAAAATCGCCAATTACCGGCCCAATTATTCTAGGAAAAGCCACTAGTTTAATAGGTAAGTAGGTATAACTAGTTCAATCGTAAAATCCTCCAGAAATTGTGTAATCAATGCCACAAGCAGCTGTTAAAATTAGATGGAGAGCAGATGGATGCTATACAATTTGTACTCAAGTTGGTACTAATTTTAACGCGCAGTAGCGCATTTGTTATTTTTGTATGACAGCCATTAAGCAACCAATTAATTAGAACCAAACTCGGTGTCGTATTGTACCATTAGCATTCAAAGGTTAGACGGCATCGAATTTTTATTTATTGAATTCTAGTGACGCAACGAAGCGCGCATTTAATTCGCTCCTAGCCATCATTCATCCTGGAACTTGCAATCTTCGCAAGCAGCGGAGCCATGCACGCGACAACAGGGTATACTTGACTTCTAACCATTCGTTTGTCAGTAACCCATTAATGACCCACTACAGGGTCGGGTCTCCTCTCGCAATGAGAGGGATGAAGGCCGCCGTCCACCACGCTGGCCTACTGCGGGTAGGTGGACTTCACATGCCTTTGAGAACATTTTTTTTTGTGAACTCTCAGGCATTCAGGTTTCCTCACGATGTTTTCCTTCACCGTAACAGCAGGTGATATTTAATTTTATATATAAAGCGCACATAACTTTTTCACAGTGATTGGTGCGTGCCACTGGGATTCGAACCCGGACCCCTCGATTCGAGGTCGAATTCTAAACCACTAGGCTATCACCGCTTTTACAAACCATTCGTTACATCACCTGAATAGCCCAATTAAAAACTCCTCTATCTAACTACACACAGGAGTGAGATTTCATTCGCCACAGAATGAGTTTTCACCGCATCTCCGTAGGTCGCTGTAACTAATCGTCATTTCTGGGGTGCTCGCAGCGCTGCCTAATGATGTCATTATATTTCGCGATAGCATAGCAACCTCCACGCAAGGGCCGACCGTACTCAAACTTTTAGTACAGCGTCCAATGTCACGATTGTTAACCGAACCTTCGTAGTAACGAATATTTTTTCTAAAATTGTAGTCACAAGAACAATTTTCTTTGGTTGGGGAGGTACATATCTGCACATACATACATAGCTACTTTGCACACACACTGCACACACATACATATATACGTGCATACATATAAAAGGTAGAGCCTACATTTACGCTAGCCTCTAAATTCTAGCCTCGCTTTACGTATTATTTTTGTACTATTATTTGTCAAGAAAATCACTACCAATCGTTATTATAGTTCAAACAAGACTATGTTGTAGACTAGCTAGATCTACAGTGGATGCATATGTGTCGGTTATAAAATGGATTTACTCTTGCCTAGGAGTAATGCACATTGGCTTGCTTTGATCTAACACGTGTATTTTTCTTTTTCAAGTCAGTGTCTCGTTTATTCTAAATCGTACTGATGTCTCTGTCTGTACGTTTACGCCGCACATATGTATTTTTAGCAACCACGCTTACTTCGAGAACGCAATAACGCGAGTTTGTAAACTAAAACACGATTATCCACCACTCTTGTACGCATCGACGTTTGTATATTTGTTAGTAGTTGCAGTCCATCTTGTTTGTTTATTGGCGAAAGATGCATCGCCCCGGTTACTTTATTAGACATCGTGTTATTAATGTTACAAAGAATGTTTGTATAGCAAAAAGTATTTGAGATTTTTAAAACTCACGTGAGTCTGATAAGTAATATTGGTGTTTTTGTACGAATTATACCTTTGTAAAGATAAAAAAATAACTTAAAAAATTTTGTAAGTATATATTGTAATTTTTCAAAATTAGAGTATCCTAAATCATTGATTAAATATTCTTCATATTCAGTGCTATTGCACCTCAATTTCACAAAACTGGCAAAGTCATTTCAATACTGAAACCTAATTTTGTGCTAGCCGAAAAAGATGATAAAAAACTAAACTAACAAAGAAAGCTTTTGCGATATTTGGAGGCGCTTTAAAAATGCTATTACAAAACAATAGAATACCCCGCCGCATACCTAATATACTATTCACGGACTACGTCAATCAACGGTAATGTGCGTTCACGCCTGTCAACCGAATATAGTGGAAAACTTGTAGCGTGGAATGTGATAAAGGCCTTTTGCGGAGAAGATCTTTATTTAGTCATAATTTAAGTTTTGTGCTTTATAACGTATTTTACAAGACTTAAAGTTCTTCGATTTATAGTCTGACCAAGGCTTTTGTACACCTTCAAAGACAGCGCGATGTTCACTTTTGATATGAGCACACCAAATAGTGTGTTCTGTAAAGTTGACAATGCTAACCTTTCGCAAGCTCCTTGGCTCAAAAAAACCACTTTGTGATTATTCGAGCACTTGCCAGTAGAAGAAATTTGGTCAAAATTATTTTGCAACACGATTAAGTACCTAGTTGTGCAAAACTCCGATCGCACTATCTTTATTGTTTCTAATATTATTGTAAAGTTTGTTTCAAAATGTATTATGAATAAGTCAATATAAACACACCTATTTTCGTTACAAAGTGGTTGCTATGAAGTCTGGTCTTACACGATATTAAATAAAGCAGTCTAGTCTAGTCTCAGGGCAATAAATCTTAGAGCAGTGACGACAGAGTCTGCGGCAACAAAGCCACTTGCCCAAATAAACAAGCAACAAGAATGCTGTAAATTGAAAATCGCTGCGAAAACACCTGACGATTGGTTTATAAAACGTGTATGTGTGAAATTGTGAATTGGCCTTTAGCTGACCTTTAAAATTATAATAAATTTAAATAATTTAAACCGTCAGTAACCCATTAATGACCCACTACAGGGTTGGGTCTCCTTTTACAATGAGAGGAATGAAGGACTTAGTCCACGCTGGCCTACTGCGGGTTGGTGGACTTCCGAATCCTGAAGTTAGTTTAAATTATCCGACAAGTCGGCACTCGTGGTTGGATGGCGAGCGATGGACGATGCGCGATGCTAGGAGAACAACGTCACTTTTTCAGACACAACGGAAACTTTATAGGCTTTTGTAAGAAAATGTGTAAGTATGTCTAAAAACATCTATGTCAGTGTAAATGAAGTTTTTAGTTATGTAAGACAAAATTATTGTATGCCCGCATGGGGTAGACTGTTCTAAACTTATTATAATTTTTGTAACATCTTTCTCATGTAACAAACGTATTTTCTTTTCTTTTCTTTACTTGCATTATTGCTTGGGGGACCCTATGAAAGACATCAAAGAGTAATGTAAGGTGATATTTTAAAGAATATTCTTAAAATAAAAATCATTCATATTATTCAGTTTTTATTTGTAACAAACAAAAAATAACAACTTTTTAACAACACAATACATAAAGATCCTCAACGCAGTATTGACCGATGAGTTTTCGTTTTACAGCCTCGACTGAAAATAAAAAAAAATTATATCACATAAAATATAAAGAAAAGACAGAAGTTTTTACAGAATAGATCAAAATTATTGTAATAAAAGGTTTTAAAACGTCAAATAATACAAATTAAAGTTTATAAATCCGATTTAAAAAAATAAAAAAATGTTAATCTACTAAATTAAATAAATAGTAGTAGTGATCACTTATCGCAATCAAATAAAAAATCGGTAAAAACAATAAAATAACCAGCCAGGTCTGCATTTTTGTGTTCGGATATTACAAATTAGCTATTCACCATGCTTTAATCGTATGATGCCTCTAACATGTTTTTTAAATGTTTGACAGTTTTTGGGCTATTAAAATGAATAGAGCTTACCGTTTGACCGTTGTGGATAGCAAGGATCATGTCGTACTCATTGGCGCCGATGATGATACGGGCGCGACCATCGCTACCGACGGTGACAGTCTTGCCGGTACAGCGGTTACCACTCTTTATGCCGGAGATGACGTCACAGTAGTTGCCAGCTGGGAGGCAGGTCTAGGTGAAAAAGAAGATATTGAAAAACGTGCGACGGCTATACTATGAAAGAAAGATTATGTAAGTGGGAAACTTTAATTATCCTACAAATGAACGAAATCTAACATACGATTTAAGAATGATAGAGAAAGTAAAAAGTACAAAAAATGACGCAATAATCCAAATCTACTCGTAAGAAGATGATGTGAAAATGCTAAAATGAAGCAAAACAAAATTTTAAATATAGTAAAATGTTGAGAAATAATCTAAAATAAAAAGCTTTTTATAAAGATATCCATACTTCTTAGTCAAATTATCAGAAGGAAATTCCCTTAATTATGAGAGCGAAACTCAATGCTCTTCTTTTTAACCGACTTCAAAAAAGGAGAGATGTTTTCAATTCATCTGGCGATTCAATTGGCGATAGAAACTTAAAACTTCCGATGCTTGGAAGTAATGCTGTACTGGCTACGGTTGCCATTGTAATCAACACGTTCCCTTTCTACATAGGTAATACGTATAGGAGAAACAATAAAGGAACGCTCGTAAGAGAAACGAAAATATCAAAGAAACATATCCCATAGCCACCTGTAAAACTTGGTTCAAGTCCCAATTGTTGTTGTTAAAGGCAACGAAGCCTCGGTTGCCACGGCAGAAGGCGATCTGGTTGCTGCCATTATCCCACCAGTTGCTGAGGGCGCTGGTGCCGACGTGGTTCCTGAAGAATACCATGGAGAAGATTTGACGCCAGCGGTGCTCGCAGATCCAGCCGTTGCCGCAACTGCCGTCCTGTATGAGAAATTGAAGTAGGGTTACTACCTTGGTCTCTATTCATCTAATAAAAATGGAATCCTTTGACGTTGATTGCAACCACTTTAAGACATGGATCGTTAAGACGGAAATTAACACGTAAATGAAAGATTGATGACGTAATAATTGTGATGACTTCGATCTGATTCAGTGATGAAAGATGAATATATCATTTTAGAGGATTTGAATTTTCACTAAAAAGAGCAATACCCACAAACAGATTTACGGTTCACATGCACAATATGCAAAAGAAACAGTGGGTAATCTAAATGAATAACCTTGTACTTGTTACCAGATACCTACATCTAAAATCTAATATCACAATGTAGTAAGACTATATTCTCAAGAAATTTTTTCCTTAATGTTTTCAAATAAACAATTTTATCCCTAATTAACCATCTACTTTTGGTCAATTCAATCTGATGATTAAATTGATTTGATAACTGATAAGTACTTAGATCAAGCGACAGCATAATTGATAAACATTGTTTACAATAACTCAGGTGAGGTCTTATCATAGAAACTCTAATTAAACGGATCCCTATCATTCAAAAAACAGATTAGAATAGATACGTAGATACCAATTGCTTTTCATCGGCCATAATGATTATAAGGTCACGTAATCATTGTGTAACATTGACAGATAAAAAAGAACCTTTAAATATTTTTAATATGATTCATAGAGAATAGACGTAACAACAAGATAACTTTTAAACGTTATCTATTTGTAGTAGCTATGAAGTAGCAGTTCTGATGTTGATGAAAAATATAAAGAAGTTGAGTGTAGATCAATCTAAAAATGACAATTTTTAACCTTACTGAAACAGTAAAAAAGACATTTCATGAATTTCAGTTGGAACAAGAAATGTAAGCGTAGGTCCGTTTATACAATGAAAAAAATAGCCCCATGATGTTTTAGTTGAGGTGACATTGATACGTTTGCTAAAGACACTTTAATGAGTCTAGGATGGTTAGTAAAATCATTTGCTATTTATGTATCAATTTCTAAAGTGGTCAACCCGTGTTACATGTTTTCAAATTGCCTATAGGGCCTTCGACAAGGTTTAACGACTGCTATCGTATCGATAACAACGGACCGACGGCTCAACGTAGCCTCCGAAGCAAGGAAGCACGCAATTAAAAAAGGTGCGGAGGGCAAAGTTTAGTTTCTTGATAGTATCTAGCAATGATATAGCAATGTATATATCTACTCACAGAATTAATAGACGGTGGAGTGATGTTGCCACTTCTGTCCATCGGTGGTCCGGCTTCAGTGTCAGTGAAAGCGAAACTGCTCATCAGCTGCGGTTTGCCGTACGGGTGCGCCAACATGAACGCGATGGCTCCTTTGTACTGCTTCGATCGCTTATACGTGAGGATATTACCGCCAGCGCCGTGCCCTCTCTGGTTGTCATGGTTGTCGATGAAGGTCAAAGCGTCAGCGCTGGCCAGCAGACCCCATTGAGGGCCCCAGTTGACTAGCCATCTCAGCTGGTTTCCACCAGTGAACGCCCTGCTAAGTTCCATTCCGAATCTGAACTCGGTGACTGCTGCAAGGGGAGTATACTCGTTTCGGCTGATAGCTTCGCCACCGAGATCGATGACCTCTTGGAAGATGTATGGGCGGGCGCCACTTGGGAAGCCGTGGGCTGTGTTCAAGTTTCTCAGTCTGTCGTAGATGATTCTGAGGTCATTTGGCCACATGTGCTTGGCGGCGTCAATTCTGTGTAAGGAAAGATGGAATGTCTGAATGTACAATATACAATGCTCAATTTGAACATGCTCTCAAGCCCGACTTATTAAGTATGTAAATAGTAGATTCTTGAGACCCATTTTAAGTTTATATTTTATTTCCATGCAGGGAGAACGGAGTTTTAAGGCGTTTTCGTCTATGCCTGATATAAAATTATAAGTATAACATAATATTTATATAGACACAGATAGTGCAAGGACAACATTATAATTTGAAAAAATTAAAATATTCAATATTTTTATAACTTGAAAAATTAACCTATGGATTCATATTCCAGTGTAATTCAGTTTCCAAAAACTTTGGTAGACGGTCAATTAAAAAGTTTTAACGAGACGCTCTAAACTTTCTGTAAGCCCACAGATTAACAAAACATGACATTGATTGATCGCAACAGATTTTATTACATGAATGATGATGATGGATTTGACAATAACATAAAATCAACATCAATTAAAACAGTTTGATAACAAGGCCACCCTGGAAAATTATAAGTGTTCAGTAAGAATTGCAATTACCACCACCATAAGTATTTCAAGAACATTGCCACTCCTTTTCTGTGTTAAAATCTTTTCTATTGGTTGACGACTTTTAATCTCTATCTCTATTGTATTTATTTAATTTTGTAGGAATACCACATGGAGTTCTTAACAAAGATTGGAAAGAGAGCTCTCCTTCAAAGCCGGCATCGCTCTGACGACCCTTGATTTTGCTCATGTTAATAGGCGACAGAGTCTACATACCTTCACGTGGCCCGTATCGAAAGTATCTAGTAAACAGGTGGACTAGATACTTCCTTCCTTCCTTTCAGCCCTTAGTAGTCCACTGCTGGACATGGGCCTCCCCTAATCGACGCCACTCCGCCCGGTCCTGGGCCCTCTGAATCCACCGGTTTCCCGCTGTCTTCTTCAGGTCATCAGTCCACCTGGTCGGATGGCGGCCTGTGCTCCTTTTGCCTAAACGTGGTCGCCATTCGAGGACCTTTTTTTCCCATCGGTTGTCAGTCCTGCGAACGATGTGGCCAGCCCATTGCCACTTTAATTTGCAAATTTTGAGAGCTATGTCGGTCACCTTCTTTCTTCTACGGATTTCATCATTTCTGATTCTGTCTCGTAGAGAAATACCAAGCATAGCTCTCTCCATTGCCCTCTGGGCGACTCTGAGCTTGTGAATTAGGCTCACAGTAAAGGACCACGTGGACTAGATACTTTCTTATAAAAATGTACCTATATATTACCTGAATCCAGCAACACCAAGATCGATCAGTCTATTCATGTAGTTCACGATCATACCGCGAACGTGTTCCGACGCTTGGTTCAAGTCCTTCAGTCCAGATAACTCGCAATTTCGCACCTGAAACCAACAAAAACTCGTTTAAAAACGTGCACATCGAAAATCCACCCTTTCATGTTACTCCGCACAAAGTGAAGCTATTCCACAAGGGCAAAAACCTCCTCGCTTTCAAATCTCTCGTTCTCATTCATACATAAACGTGCACGTTTATATAAACGACGGAAAACGAAATTCTTCAATCCCCAAGATGTATTTCTAAAAAGATCACACAAATGTAAGTAATTGCCGTGTCAAAACATTTGAAAAGTTTCGACACGGCATAAACTTCGTTCCGGTTGTCCACCGTTGTTGACATAGAACGTTAGATTTATAAATAACTAGCTGACCCAGCAGGCTTCGCTCTGCTAATGAATTTTTTTTATTTATTTTTATTTTACTTTAATAGCCTATGTTACTCAGGCTGAATGTAGCTTTCCAATGGTGAAAGAATTTTTGAAATCGGCCCAGTAGTTTTTGAGTTTATTCGTTACAAACATACAAAAATACAAATGTTTCCTCTTTATAATATTAGTATAGATTAACTCGAATAAAATCGATTTGTTTAAAATTCTTTGTTATAATAGCGATTTGAAATCGATTCTATTAACGATCGATATTTAATTGAATAATTAATATTATCCGCTTTTGATTCAAATTTACTTTGCATGAATGTACTCGTAAACCTGAATAACTACAATTCCTGTCAGTAAAACATTCCAGTTTTTTTTTCTTATTGGCTAGTAAAAGAGCGCGCTTCGTTTTCACACTAATGGATGAACTTGCGTTATCTATTTAGATAGATATAATGTGTCTGTATTCAATCTCTTTCGTACCCTCGGAAATCAGATATGACGGATTCATAATGAATTCGCAAAATCAGAATTTATACTTTGGACTTTGGAATCGTTCTGTTATTGACTTTAATTTTATTCGAAACTCGACTCGAAAAAGCCCTATATGGAGCTGTGTTAGAATCAAAATATAATTCTAGTATAATGTGATCCCACCTGATATATTTTATGATAGCAAGAATAATAATTACTTGTGTTTTAGTTTCATTATTAGGTAACCGTGGACTTCTCTATTGTCAGTGCTAGTGGAGTTGTCAATGCTATATTGAAAATTTTAAATTAAACAGTCAGTCTTGCCGCTACAGCTATCGACATGCGACAAAATAATTATATTCAATGACCTTGTCGTACGAGCAACTTTTGCTTGTGACAGCAATGAGGACACGGGGTACGAGTTACGAGTTTTTATATGGAAATAAATAATTATTTCCATATAAAAATATACCTTGAAGGATATTTACACACGTGTTTCGTCACTCGTGTCGTTGGCAGGCACCTCGACTTTCATTTTAATAAAATTTGCTTTGATTATACCTTCGCGAGAACAAAATCGTAAACACATTACTCATACACATTATATCAGATTGTAAATAACCCTCGATTTCTCGACGAAAATACAGACGAGTTGTTTAAGTTTACAAAATAACTGCATGTTTGTTTAATAACTCCATAAAACCATCTGTCACCTCATTTCGCTTGTTTATTAGCGGTCTCTTGAAGGATGTATTAGTCAGTTCAGTAATGGAAAGTGAATTTGCTCACATCAAACGGTATAAATACCATGATTAATAAATACAATGATGAACTCTTCGTCAGATTTCACAGAGTTTAAAGCCTTGTGACTTTGATGGTATGTCACACAGTAAACGATACAGACATACCTACTGGTTAAAACGTTTTAATATCAAATGTGTAAAAAAAATGTTTCAAGGCAAATTTTTTTTTTCGCTGGAGACATAGGACCCAACCATAGAGCCGATACTGACGATCACTAGTTCTTCTTTCTTAAGCATTCTACGAATTAGCGGCCGGAAGGAAATTTTTGACGATATCTGAGCATGTCTCAGGGACCATTTACTTTTTTAAATTATATTTAATTGCGCTCCACACCCTTAGCTTCCGTGACCAGATTAATTATCGGAATTTTCCATATTTGCCCCAAAAAGGTTTTAGCCTGGTGTCTCCTTGGATCGTCCCACGGCGTTGTTTCAAAGGTTCCTTAAAGACTCGCTATCGTCATTCCTGAGCCTGATGGCCAGGTTGTAGTCATCGATGTGACTATCGATTAGTTTTTGCCTCTGTTATCGGTTTTATGCTTGCGATGGCATCGTTACTGACTTAGTTCACAATTTACTTACCCTAGTAGGGTTGTTGGCGTAATCAGATCCCTGGATGACGCAGTGAGGCCAGTTGAAGTCGTTACGACCGTACGGGACCGCCGGGTAGGACCATTGCCCGAAGTTGGCGGTACTGCCTGCGGTACCAACGTTCTCCCTCCAGGTACCCGTCATGTGGTTGATGATGGCGTCCACGTAGATCCTGGTGAAGGAAGTATTGTGTTAAGACCTTGTAGTTTCTTCGAGTGCTCTGTCTGTTGCTATCTTGCTTCGTGTACTATTGACGTCATATCCCGTCGTAAATTGCAGGAACGTAAGGCGACAAGAAATTGAGGAATTTAAGTCCTTAATAATAATATTTTTGTAAGTAAAACAATTTTTTGAATGTACGTAGGTAATTTTATCTTTAACGAGCCTCTTGGTTCATTTTCTAGTAACTTTTGATTTCATTGTTTTGAGTGATTTTATGTTGTTATAAGATTTCGACACGATTGTATAAAACTAAATCGCTTTGAAATGTAGTACTCAAATGCAGACTAACATTATTTTAACTTACTTTAAAATACTTAAGTTTTGTAAATAAAAGCACCTTCTAAACCAAGAAAGATTAACTTAGACCAACGGATATTGGGTTCTGTAGGTACGAGGAGTGTATAGCGATGGCGACTGAACTGAACGTTACAACTGAACTAATCGAGCGGAAATTAGTTAACTTCAATACGTTAAATTACTTGAGGAACTATGTCAAAGTAAGATATATTTCTTGACGGTCTAATTAAAGCGGAATAGGGCGCCTAAATAAACATAATTAATCTGACAAAGTTTAAGCAATTTCAATTAAGATTCAAAGTTACAGAATTACTTTGGTACGTGAATAAATAATAACGCTTCACACTAATAGCTCCACACTAGGATTCCTTGTGTCGTGGGTGCCATGGACACACACTAGACTAGAATACAACACACCCAGACCAGAAACGCTCTGCCTTGAATCGAACCCAGGACCCTTCGCGCAGCGTACTTGTGTCTTAACCACTGCGCCACAGGTCGTCAATGCCGATTACATGAACGTTACTCGATGTTAAATATTAAAATATGAGAAATGAAAAAAATAAATAACGAAAATTACCTATGTATATAAGTACATTAAATTCCATGCCAGCCATGGTTCTCCAACGTGTCCTACCTGACTCCAACGTTATTGCAGCGACGGACCATGTTGGTGAATTGCTGTTCATTGCCAGAGCGGGTGATGAGGCGATATGACATGGGCTGGTACCGCTCCCACCAGGGTCGGTTCCGTTCCCAGATCACCAAGTTCTCGTTCGGTGGGGAAATCTGCGAAAAAGATTAATCATTGTAGACATGAAGCAAACTTGAAGCACGTCTGATTCCTTCTGTTTAATTTAAGCGTCCCAAGCGTGAACACTATCGTCAAAATAATCGTATAGTTACCGTGCGTCATTAGTATGGGAAAGATATATTTATCATGCATCCTTACTGTGTAGGTAGGTACATGGTTCCATACTAATGACACACGTCAACTATATGAATACTTTGACGAAATTGTACATGCTCGGGGCATTGGTGAGCTTTTCGTTTGGATAAGAGGAGATGGGTTGAATTTAGAAAGAAAACAAGGTAGGTACAGAAAAAATACATGTACGAGTATGTGTCAGTACCCATTAATGACCCACTACAGGGTCGGGTCTCCTCTCACAATGAGAAGGATGTAGGCCTTAGTCCACCACGCTGGCCTACTGCGGGATGGTGGACTTCGCATGCCTTTGAGAACATTTTTTTTTGTGAACTCTCAGGCATGCAGCTTTCCTCACGATATTTTCCTTCACCGTAACAGCAGGTGATATTTAATTTCATAAATCGCACATAGCTTTTATTACAAAGTCATTGGTGCGTGCCACTGGGATTCGAACCCGGATCCGTCGATTCGAGGTCGAATTCTAAGCCACTGGGCTATAACCACTGCGAGTATGTAAGACCTAAAAATATTGTCGTCAAAATTTAGTGAAACTGTACGAATACGATAGTCATTGTCGCTATGTTTCATATTTTCTTCACATTAATTGAATTTTTTTTTCAAAATGAAAGAAATAAGTGACTATCAGCTTCTAGTATTTCCTGTAATATAAAAATAATTTGCTTCTAATGTAAAAATATTACAGATAGAAATTACACTAACCTTGCCCGAAGCTCAGAAGATGCAACGTGAAGTAAAACACATTATGCAAAGTTCAGCTTTCGCGAATTTGTAAAATTACTATGCAAAAATTCAGCTTTTGCAGATTTTAAAATTACTTCAGTCACGGGGTGCATAAACAGTGTGGCAAAGCGAAATATTATTTAAAAACATCAGTTTAATCGTGGTTTTATTCCATAGCATAGTTTTCTTCGAGACAGAAATATATTCTAGCACACGAATTGGTTGCGACGAGTCAGAGAAATAAAGATAAAACGCTATTGTATTTCTTGTGGAGAATTCTTGAAATATTTTATTTACTGCATGTTGCTCCAAGTAACGTAAAGTTTATTTTGTGTGCATGAAATGGAGCATACTGAGCGTACTGCTTGCATTACGGAATGTTTCCGACTTCATAAAGATTTACAGATATTGCTTTTATATGTGGTCATCAGTCACCGTTTATTTATTTATGCTTTATTATACATTATTTTCCAGTGTGATGTGGGTAATGTATAAAATAATGCCATTTATATACTTACCTAAGCCTTTTAAGTGTAGTTTTTTCGTCTTATGGAATTTGTTAACGTGATATATGAATGGCTTGTGTTATATATGAGTGATGTTATTGTAATGTTGATCTCCTTTAAAGTCAATTTAACAATTCTAAGGACGATACATATATTGTGTCTAGGTTAACTAGGCTAACCTAGACACAATATATGATTAAAAATCAAACAACGGATATGAATCACATGTGACTCCCGGGTCATCTGAGGTTCAATAGTCACCTGAACACCACCATAGCCCATCGGTCCAAGGAACCTCTCGCACTCAGCCGCTATGTCGTCCCACCGCCACTCGAAGAGATGCACCATGGTGGTCCTCCCCCCCACATAGTGGGGGTTCTTGTATGCCAAAGCCGCTGTGGCGACTGACAGCAAGAGGATGAACCGCATCATCCTGGGATTTCTGGAAATAGAACAACATTTTTAGGTGGTAAATCCATAAGAAGCACGCAACGCCCCGCTGCTTGAGTAGATAGAAAAAGTTAAGCAACGTCGCGTGCGGTCAGTACTTGGATGGGCAGTCGTTAAACCTTGTCGGAGGCCCTATGGGCGTGCCCATTTCTCCCACTAGCCCGTTTGTCCACCAATCCGCATTGGGGCAGCGTGGCGAAGTAGGCTCCAGTAAAAGTAATAAAAAACTGATCATTGTCTATCAGTTCGTTGCCATATAGCAATAATAAATAGCGTTGTAAAGTAATATAGAGCTATCTAGTCATCTAAAACGGAACTGATTCATTGAGTAAAAAATCCAATGATATCTAGTACTTATCAGTGATTGATACGAAATCAAATAAAAATTAAAAAACAGCTCACCTTTATTTGTTTCTATCCGTGAGGGGTATCTTTCGATGGCCTCTTAGTGTCGACCCTTATATACTAATTGATAATTTACTTTCACGATAATTAGTGTATTATCAATAAATCCAACTAATTACTGATAAATTGCCACGGAAAAAACATTCTGTATCAAAAAAGTTTATAATAATTTATCGGTCATATTTTTAACTTTATTACATTTTATATTATTGTTACTATGTATTTAGTAATTAGTATGGGAAAATGTAGAGATGCTATCTCTTTCCCATAATGTTTGTGTTTTCCATGTGTGTAACATTTTTACTATACGAATACTTTGATAGTGTTCATAATCGGGAAACTGTTTACCTTTACCTACCTCTGAACTAATGCATCGGTCCATTAATACGAAGTAGCAACCTTGATTTCCGGCTTTCAATACTACTTGAAATATAGCTATTAATGAGGGTGTTCCAAAGTTTTTCACAACTGTAGAACGGAAAGTTTATACATTTCTTAGAAACGTGGTATTATGAAGCGAGATCTTTGTAAGACGTAAGTTCAGCGTATAAGGGATTTACTTAGTGGAATATTACGTAGTTTTATCCGTTCTAGAAAACTTAGGGCATGTATTCACGGGAAAGTTTTAATGATGTTTGTGTAACTTTGGTGTTGCGTGGTCTGTAAAGAAATGAATTGGTGTTTGTAGTTATTTTGTAACTACACTTAATATTTGTCATCAATATTTCGATTAACAGACCTCTTTCTTAGCATCTGAAAGTTTCAGGTATCAAACTCCCAAGGAACGAAATAATCGTACTTATTGGTCAATACCCGTTGTTAGAGATTAGTGAAACAACAAGTGGCCAATGAGTGAGGCAGTAGCTCATGAAGGTCACGCGCATTAACCAATGGACGTACACGGATAATTTTCTTTAGGAGCTCGTTTCGTGTAATGGACTCTAGAAGCGTTATCTACTTTTTTCATTTGAACTAAATATCTTGGGCATTCGTTTTTGTCTCAGGTAAATCTATTTTTTTGCATCGAACCACTGGTGGTCCGACTGCTATTATTAGCGAAAAAGGCCGATACGGGCGCGCGAACCACCCGTGGCTCGGCCGGTCCGAGCGAATTAAAACATTATTTCGTTTAAGTTACAGTTTATATTTCCTTGAACAACTCATACCATAAAGAACTTTAAAAAAATTACTATACCTCGCAATACTCAAAAGATGACATTCCTTTATAAAAAAAAAACAAAAGTCATTCGAAACTGGTGACTGAAAGTCAGGGCCGGATTAAGAGGTCTGTAGGCCTCGGGGCAACAAAGGAGTGGAGGCCCCTTGGCCCCAAATTATTTTCCAAATAAAATGCAAGTGCTTATCTGGGCCATTTGAGATTTTGACATTTTACTGATTGCCTGATTGGAGTGAACAAATATTATACATAGATGATTTCAGTAAATATGTAATGTAATCATGTTTGTACAAAGTACTGTAGATAAAGGTAAAACGCGAAAAAAATATGAAAGGAAAAGTTGTTTACAGTTTACAGTGTTTACTAGTCTGAATTTGAATTTTTTTCCGTAGACTCTATTGTGGGGGCCCCTCTTTTGTGGAGGCCCCGGGGCTGCAGCCCCGGTTGCCCTTCCCTAAATCCGGCCCTGCTGAAAGTGTGGCAAAGTGTGCTGTGAAAGCTTGAAAAACTCAGTGTGCGTAGTGCGAGTTGCATAAAATTGTTCGAGTAACTTCACCGTCGCGTTAATCGACTATACGCTAAGCGCCAATTCCGTTTGTCATCTTAGCCACAAGATGGCGCTGCTTCAATCCCATAGAAATCGACGTATTCGCGCTCGATACGTTCAAGCGAAAATGTTTTGTCAAAACTCGCACTCAGCACACTGTTTATCAACAAACTTTTTGTTTGTTTGGCCATTAAAGCGTGTCAATCAAATTGATAATAATTTTAATAATATCAATATTTAGATGTTAAAAACGACGACTACTACTCGTAGGACGACCCTAAGCGTTGAAAGGTTATTGCACTACCTACTTATAACAAAATAAGTTGCCCGTGTATAGACAGACTTACTTGGTAATCTTGCCTTACTAGCAAACAAGATTACACTCAAAGGATTTTTTAATAGGCTACTGAAATAAAAACTAATATGTTTTAAGATTATAGAAATAGGCTGACGGCAATGACCCGGCATCAGATGCGTTAAACAACGGCTCTACATAATTAAGTCTTCACTGCTGCAGCTTAACTAATTCTATCTTAATAATACATTATGTTCGTCAGTCACTCCGCCTGGTCCTGGGCCTACTGGTACCAATAGTACCCCGCTGTAGTACATAGTTACTTTAGTAAATTAGAACTTATTTGCTTTGCTAATATAATTATTCGGGAGTTTACTCTATCTCTTATAGTTTCAGGCTGAAATTACTCAGCTAATTGTTACAGACTTGTATTGTTCTATATTCTATAAATAAAACGACACAACTTTATTATACAATCCGAATAGTTTATAAACAAAATACATTCTTCGATCTTTTAAAGGTGTGCAATAGTGTGTATCGTGCCTAACTTGTATCGCTGAATATTTTTATGTGGGTATAAGTTTTACGTTACTGTAGAATATACAACGTTTATGAAACTAAGGAATGCAAGTTGAGTCTTGCTGAGATTATATAGAACTAAACTTGCAGTAGGTACTATAAATAAAAACAAAGAACAGATTCTAAAGATTATTGGCTTTGAAAAACATTGTTACCTACCAGAGTTTACAACGATTCGGACCACCACTCATATTCTACGAGTAGGTACGCCTCGTAAAGCAGCTATTCATGTACCTTATAGTAGGTACCTATAGTTTTGGTTTGGTAGTACAAAAATACAAAACAATGCATGGAATGTTCACAATAAATTTATTCGAGTATTTTTTATATTAATTAAAATCAACCACAGTTACATTAAATTAAGCACTCAAACACACTAATTTTATTGATAAGTTCAATATGTTTTCATTCTGACATCCAAAGGGATTACGCTAGTTTCGACTGAAACAAAAAAGAATAAAAGATTAAAAATAAAGAAAAGCAAAATTATACTTTAATCGTTTTTTTCGGTGGTAACGTAGTAGGTACCTGCTGTCCAATGTGTATAGCGATATGCATGTCTTCAGCGTTTTTGGGTATCCGTATATGAGCATCGCCGTTTTTATCAACAGTAATTTGATTTCCCGTACATCTATTTTCAACTTTTTCTCCCGATATTACATCACAATACTCTCCAGGTGGCAATCCAGTCTGGAAAAAGTAATATTGGTTTTGAAGAAAACTAAAACCACCAACCAATAAATCTGCTGTCATAGCTTAAATTGAGATGTACAAAATAAACTGTGTTTTCCATAGAAATAAGGTGTTGGCATAATTTAGGAATTAAATGCGCGCTTCCCTGCTTCGGAGAGCACGTTAAGCCATCGGTCTCTTTTTCTTCGATAAGATAGCAGTCGTTGAACCTTGTCGGAATCCCCATAGGCGATTTGAACATTGACGCGGGTTGGTCACTAACCCTTTTCTCCACCTATCCGCATTGGAGCAACGTGGTGGAGTATGCTCAAGGCGCCCCTGTTGAGGAGACACCCTTGCCATACAATGGGCCATAAAAGAGTTGCAGCCAACGGTAGCCATTATTATTAACGTTACATTACCTGCAACCTTCGATCCAAGTCGACTCCATCTCCGTTAAAAGCCACGAAACCCTTCGCGCCTCGACTAAAAGCGATTTGTTTGTTATTATTGTCCCACCAGTGGGCAACGTTGGTGCCTTTCACTGTATTCCTGAATGCTACCATCTGGTATATCTGACGCCATCGGTGCTCGCAAACCCAACCGTTACCACAAGTGCCGTCCTGGTGAAAAGGCATAAAGATAATAATCTTATTATCTTAAATTAATAATATTAATATCTTATTCCAAAAGATCCAAAAACTTTTGTTTGTGAAATTTATCTGATAATTTTTTCATTTATTTTTTTTTGAATTTTTAATTATTAAACATCATCGATTGAAGCAAGTAGGTACCAATTTATACCTATTAATACACTCAAAAGTCGATAATTGGAAACTTTCCAGTACATTTCCGAGAAAATTGTAATAATTGAAGGTTTAATTAATGAATAAAGAGTGGCTGCAGTCACGAATAAGTGAGTTTCATTAACGGTCAGTATTCATTTGTTTCATATAACTATTTTGACTGTCAATGGTTTTTAAAGTTCCGTGAGACATACTTAAACTTTTAAGTAATATTCTCTTGAGAAATCATTTAATCTTTGAGAAATCATCTAAACTTCTGCTTCGCTGGGGATCGAACCCAGGAGCACAGCACTACGACACGGTGTCTTAGCCACTAGTTAGATAGTCTCTTAATTATTTTTTCGGTTTAATTTAATTTAATTAACGAAGAATCTCATCTAAATTTTGGAAGTTTTAAGTGACTTTATTCTTCGGCACATCTCATCCAGCAATAACCCGCCGTTACTGAGTATTTTATTTGTTTCTGTTGCGTTCACGATATGGAAAAGATTAATACTTATCTACACACAGAAACGTACGGAACACATAATCAAACGTCATCTCGCCCTTGACTGGTTATTAGGAAGTAAATGTTTTTTCTCCAAATCGAATTAGGTATTTTGTTTGGAAAGTACATTTTGTAATTACTATTTTTGTTGATTGCTTTTAGCTTTTATTCAAAAATTCAAACTTTTTAAGGAAACACTGTTCTATTTACCTTCTTTAGGCGATTTTTTTGCAGCTCGTGTACCATACTAAATTGAATTTTAAACAACTTTTGTGCATTCTTCTCATTTTAAACAGCTCATTGTACCTAAATTTCGCTCCACGTATTTATATATAAAATTATTTTCACCACTAGTTTTATGATATTTTCAAGCTACGCCTCACTAATTTATACAGTCCTCTAGCAAGTAACTACCACTTAGAGCGGCCAACTGATACCCGCTCTTAATTATATTCTCTCTTATTCATACCTGTTATCTTGCAGTTTCATAATTTAGTACCCGCTGTAAAATTAAAACGGTAGCCTGAAGCCGTCCGGTGTTTGCAATTAAAGAAGGAATTAAAATAACTGAAAATAAGGACAATGTTTTCACACGGCCCACTTAGAGTTAATATAGTTTTCACTAATGACTTATTATTACACTAAACTTAAAAATACTCTTTAATAAGTAAGCATAGTAGTTCGTGATTTTTTTCCTTTGCCACTCTTTAAGCCCCTGGTGATGGAGCATGTTCTTCCTCGCTTGTGTTTTGGTTCGGGAGGGGTGCAGAAAATACTTTATTTGAGGCAAATATCTTAGTTCTTACTAGGGATGTTAGGGAGTTCCGTAACCGTATCCGAAACTATCGGATATCCAATATAAAAAAATATTCGTAACCGTAACCGAATCCGAAATAAAAGTTTCGGATAATATCGGATAGGGACGGAGCCTAATTGAGACACGTTATGACAAGTTATTACAAATAGTTCGAAAAATTGAAACAAAAGTGTTGTGTTACGGAATTGATTGAATGATGTACAAAATGCGTCCTAAATCGAGTGTAATTTGATTATTTTTTGATGAAATGACTGTCGATTCCGCAAAATGTAAACAATGTGGTAAAAGCTTAAAAAAATAATATCCGTGACTGAAATTATCCGAAACAAACGGATAATCCGAAATAATTTCATATCCGCATCCGTATCCGTATCCGGTATAATAATCATTCCTATATCCGAAACATATCCGTATCCGAAATTCCATATCCATAACATCCCTGGTTCTTACAGCAACGCACCGTACAATCGACCTTATACAGGATTTCTGTCCTACCTACTTGTATTTGAGGTTAGACACACGTACAAAGTTATTCAAGCAAGCTCATTTTCTAATTCTATTTTACAGAAAAAAGTTGAAAGAACTTACCGGATTAATACTGGGTGAAATAATATTTTCGTTTCCATCACTCGGAGGCCCCTGCTCGCTGGCATCGAAGAAGTAGCTACTCATTATCCGAGGTTCACCATACGGATGTGCCAACATGAAGGCCACTGCTGCCTATTCAAAACAAGAAAGATAATAAAGATTAGTGGGTAATAATGGGGAGGCTAGGATTTTTCGTGCAAATTCAACTTGTGCGTATACATACGTTCACGCACGAGTGATGAGCGACGTATGTAAGTCTAACTAGCGCGTGAGAGCGTGGTGTTTCTAAGGTCAGGATTGTTCGTGCATGAACGTACGTACACGCACGAGTTGGATTAGTGCGAACAAGCGGCAAACTGAGCGCGACCTAAATCACGGGCTGGAGCGAGAACTAATAAAACTGAAGAATCCAAATGTGAATAGAAGCTCCCTTAATGATAAAAGGCAGGTTTCAATAATATGCCATCAGGTATGAACAACCTTATATAGTAATTGCTATAGCATAAAATTGTTGCCTTGTAACAGAATTGTAGTAACGCTATACCCGGTGGTATGTTATTGTATGCGATAAATGTACCTTGTAAGCCTTCGATTCCTTATAAGTCAACACGTCATTGCTTCTCTGCGTGTCATGATTGTCAATGAAGGAAAGTGCTGTTTCACTCGGTCCCAGGCCCCATTGTTCACCCCATGATACCAGCCACTTCATGGCGTTTGAACCCCGGAACACGTTCTTTAGTTCTGAGCCCACCTGTCGAACAAATCAAGAATTTTAAAATTGAATAGAATAGAAAGATTAAATTCTAAATTCAACAATTTAATTATTTTTAATGCGCAACCAAAACAATAAACACACAATAACGAACAATAAACAAACAACAAAAAGGAATTAAAATGAAATTGACATATTTGCGAATGGTTGCTAAAACGAAGGTTTAGGTAGAGCCAGCCCAGATTAAAGTTACGAAGATCCCTTTTGACTATAACGAACAATCAAATTCGTAATCAAAATGTAAAAATTGGTCATAATATTACAATTTCAGTTTATTTAATTCAAATATTTAATAGAAACAATGAAAATAAATGTCCAGAAAGAAATATACTTAGTATCATTTCAAATATTCTTAAACATTTTTGAGTCCATTTCAAGAAAAATTTTATCCTCCGATTTATTATTTTTATTTCAATATCGTAAAACTTCGTCTCAGTTTTTCATTTTACCTCATTTTTTACCGAATTCCCCGAAGTTTGATGACATTTTATTGTTACTTATAACAGAAAGTTACTCTACAATTTTCAAGTAGGTAAAGTAACATTACAACTTAACTCAAGCACTTCATTTTCAGATTTAATCTCTCGCTCAGAAGAAAAGTCCAAGTCATAAATTACGTAATTTCAAATAAAGCCTGCAGACGGTGCCGCCAGCATCCTTTCTTAGATTCTCATGTAAAGACTACGGCACATTTCCAAGATGTTGCCTCATACATAAAAAAATATAGTATAGGTGCAGCAATTGGTATGTGGACTCAAAGTCAATTGAGATATGTACCTGCTTTGATTGAACTGTCAAAAACGAAAATGATGTCATATCGTACGTATCAACATTTGAAGATATAGGTAACTGAAAACTCTTAGACTCTTATATTAGTAGATATCTACTTTCACCTATAAATGATCTCCAAAAAGTATACGTAACATGTGTGCTTTCCCCTTTCGGTTCCTTCTTACCATATAATTTCCTCCGACAAGTTTAATTTAAACGTCGTATTAGTTACTGCGTACGAGCCCACCTTCGGAACTGATTAACCGTGATTCGACGATCGCAACATGCTAAGTCACTGATTAATTTCTTTACTCTACATTAAGTCAAAACTTAACAACATTGTTTTAGGGAAAATGAGCAAGATTAGCGAAGGAACGATTAAACATAATTATACGTTTAATGATGCGACAGCTTTTCTTACCTAAACACGTTAATAGCAAAACAAAAACATCTCTTCTGATTGTCGTCCACGTAATAGAGGTAATCGGTTTATGTAATAGATTGGGACTAGACAGGAGGACTATTAAATAGAAGATTGAAGAAAAATTAAAAAAGATAATAATATGTACCTACCTCAAAAAAATATTTAAAAAATATGACTAGTGAAGATTCTAAAAATTTCACCAAAAACTGTTTGGATGGACCCTTCATACCTCCTGCCTTCTTTACTTACTTCGTTGTATAATAAAATGTCGTAGGTACCTATAGATTGATAAATGCCCACTTACTCTGAATTCAGTGACATCTCCCAGACTCGTGTACTCGTTGGGCTTAATAGCCTCATTTCCGTAATATATGACTTCTTGATAAATGTAAGGTCTCGTATTAGGAGCGAACCCGAAATCCGGGTTCAAATCGTGAAGACGTCTGTAGATTTTCCGAAGATCTTGGGGCCAAATGTGTTTTGCTGCATCAACCCTAAGATAAAATAAGTAAACATAATAATATTTCTTAATATTAACAGTTATTTATAACATTATGAAAGAAAATACAAATACACTATGATATATCGAGAAATTTTGAAGCACATATTACCCGAGGCAAGAACATAAACAGCTATAATCTCAGCCGAGCTTACAAGCAATACAAGTGCTAATTAACACGTGAATATTAATAACAGGGTAATGAAATCAGTAATGAGCATGTAATTCGCCCACAAGTTACCTGAAACCTGCAACTCCCAAAGAAATAAGGTGATTAAGATACTCGGTCACTTTGTTAATAACATATGGGTGCTGAAGGTTCAAATCTTTCAAACCTAACAATTGGCAAGATCTTACCTGCAAAAAATTACTAATTTTAGATAGAATTCAAACGTCAAACTTGCAAAAGAAGTCGCAATTATGGCAATACCTTAAACAGAAAGTATAACTATAGCAACACGTCTTAATATAGCAACAAGAAAAAATCTTGTTCGCTATAATTGTATATTCAAATTTCGGCACCTTGATAAAATAAAGGCTGAACAAAATTGGACAGGTAATAATTTAGAGATACCAGACAAGATGAAGACAAAATTAGTTTTGTCACTAAAAAGGCAGCCATGGAAAAAACTTAATATCTCGAGATAGCACAAAAGCGAAACATTTTAGAAATACTAGAAATATTCATTAACACGTTCATTTTACAACAAGAAACACAAAACTTCATTAAATATATACCTTAAGCCAGCGACTCCAAGATGGATAAGTTTATTGAAGTAACGAAATATTTTACGGCGCACGACGGCTATGCTCTGATTTAAATCTTTGAGGCCCAATAATTGGCAATTACGAACCTGAATAACATTTAAAATTTTACTTTCGGTTTACTTTAGGAGAGTCCGTCATTAATTTGCCTTAAAGTTAATAAAGTAAAAAGTTTTACTATCGAAAAAAAAATAGACTAAGACAATTTAACTACCTACATTATGAAATCATGTCACTATTTTAACAAATTTCTTTGCATCCGGCTTTTACAAAAAAATAATAAAGGTGAATTTTTAAAGGTTCGCAGACATTTTTTGATGTTTTCATAAATAGGCGGGCCGATTTTCTTCGTTACAGACAGTTTGTAATAAATTGTAGCAATGTTCCGCTTTTCGCTCCTAATGAATCATAAGTGAACAATTTATTATCTACCGCCATACATTTAACTCGTATCTCCGTTAAGACATGATAAATTGTCTAAGTCCATTTCAGGAAATAAACTACTGACGATAAAAGAATCTTCTTAAGAGCTGCAAGTGGAGGCATTTATGAAATGAAAGGGGAAAATGCGAGAAGACTATTAATTTCAAGAAATCATTTGGGTATATTCTACTTATTATTTTTGATTCATGAACAATTTAGATTTCTAGAATTTAAATTTAAATTATAAAGAAGTTGGTACGATTATTTCCTCAATTTTTATTTGTAAAGAAATAATCATAATAATTAACATCGCCTTTTGTGTTTGTTCTTTGTTCACTTTTTAATTTCAGTCATATCCAAAAGAATATAACCAATATTTGATATTATCACATAAACATCATAGGTTATTCATAATATGGAAAGCCCTAATATGGAAAAGGTAGGTATTAAGCATCTACCTATTTATTGTTGTTTCAACCGTATATACTTAGAAGAGTTAGTATTGACTTTCCGTTTCTACCATAAAGAGAATTTTACTATTTATCATTGATTGATTTTTCCTTACAATTAGGTATTACCAGATCAGTAAATCAGTCCTCTTTCAGGATAGAAACGATTATCTTACCTGAGCGGCATCATTATAGTTGTTGATAATACAAAACGGGTGATGGAAATGTTCTATAGAATAGGGCACAGCTGGATACGAGTAGTTGGAGAAATTAGCTGTACTTCCCCCAGTACCCCGGTTTTCAGTACTATCACCCGTCATATGGTTAACTACTACATCAGCGTAGATTCTGAAAAGAAAAACTTTAAAATTATAATTATGTTTCATGTTTGTTGGCATGGTGTTGTTAATTTTTTTGGATTTAGTACTAGGATCCTAACAGTTTTTATTTAAGAGTTTTAAAATAAAAAAGCTAGTCTTTTTTGACAAGAATTTTCAAAATTAGGCTTTCTGTGTATTCTGTGTTATATCTGCATATTTTTTAAGTATGTATCTATAATGTTTACATAAATTATGACAAATGATTGTAGTATGGTAAATTGATATATCTTCACTGTAATAAATCGAGGAGCGAAAACGTACCTCTTTGTAATCAAAGTTCTATCTAAAGTTTTCGATGTCAGATACGAAGAAGCCGCATTGACTTTAAAGTTAGGTACCTATTTTGCATCAGTTTAATAGCTTTAAATAAAAATTCTTAAAATACTCTTCATATTTTAGAATAGCATTTTTCTTTCATCTCTAGAATCTAGCTCCCGGCGATTCGACTAACGACGTGGCAAGAATTTGAAACTAACCTTTTGTTCTTAAGAGCCAGTCTTGTAACTGCTATAAAATTTATAGTGTCCATATAATTGACATTGGATATGCATTATGCATTATCAAATATTTGAAATGCATAACATACGAGTATAGTCTATACTTCTATAGTATCTAAAATTATATTTTATGAGCATTTCTCCATGTCGAAATTTGAAATTTAATGCAATAACTAGGTCAATAAATCGCTTTTATTCACAAAAAAAGTTAAATAGAATTCTACGGTAGAAATTTTGTTTCGCTATAGGTCTATTCATTGTGAAAATTTTCGAAATTCATTAATGCTAAGGCATTTACGAGTTTCTTTACGGCGATTCTGGAATCCTGGAATGTGCCCTCTGAAATTTCATATTTTCTTTTCATACTGCACAAAAGAGCCAAAAAATGTATAATTTATGTACCTATCTAATTTTAAAGGATAATATTTTATCTTCGAAAGCAAGAAATTAAAATGATACTATACACAATTTTAAGTTAGTAAGTTAGTAAACAAAATTAGTAATTATGTATAATGTAATCGGGTCTCTTCTTCTTTGTCGTAACTTCTCTTGGAAGAGCGGTCGTCATCACAGGTGGTTGTTATGAGACAATGGTAGGCAACTTACAATCTTTCGTATTTCTCCTGTTTGAAGAGAGCCTGGTACATTCATGAACAGGAACGCCTACTGTAGATTTGTTTTGGTCGTTCCATCGCTAAGGTACAAGTAAGTAGTGATCTCTAAATAGAGTCTAGCAGTCCTTACCAACAAAACCACAATTATCTACATGTAGGCTACACAGCAGAATATACTGTCATGTACGAAATATATGGCTAAGGCATACATACACATTACTTACACACAAGTACCTACCATAAATCTTCCATTTTGAACCGAAATGCGAAGAGGATTGTAAATTTTCCATTGTGGAGAGCGTTACATCGTTAACCGAGATAGCGGTCGGAATACTCTATGCATTTTCAGGTACAATATTTGAACGGAAAGTGGACTACGTGATATTGCGAGGCACTTGTTCCTTCCGTCCATTGTTATGAAATTCGGTGTAGTTGCATTGAATATTTACGACCGACGACTAGTCTATTTGCTAGTGATACTTCAATGCAAACTAAATGTAAGAGTTATTATTAACTCAATGGTCGACTCGAAACCTATCTTAGGTTGTGCGTGGTTGCGAAAGGACTTATTTAGAGACAGTGAAATGAATTTTGTTTAAAGGACGACATTTATATTGATTTTGATCTTTGGCGAAATAGAAGGACATGACATGACATTTTTGCTTCAAGGCAGTTTAACAGAGTAAATAATATCTTACTATTATCTATCTATTTTACTATTCTGTTTTGGAAGTATGTTTGACATTTTACCGATGAAACCTTGCCGATGAAAATAATAATTAGCTTTAAAATATACCTACCTACGATTTAAATTATATTTAGACGCATTAAAGAAAGTTATATCATTCGACAAATAAATAATTGATAACTCATGCACTTTAAGCGATAATAAATTAACCTAAATTAATCACATTATGATTATGAAATATGAAACAATAACAATAATCACGCGATAACGTTTCTTTTGATTGTTTTGATATTTCAGAATTTACGAAAAACACCTAAATTGTATTTGTAACTTTATGCTCATATTTTATATCTATACTTTCAAGTATATTTAAAGCCGAATTTTCAATGAAGAAGAGATTTTTAAAGCTCTACCTATTAGGTAGGTTCTGAAGCGTACAGAACAACAGAAGCGTGCATAATAATAATTTACTTCTATCAGTTATCCGTCCAAGTGGATCCTGATTCAGGAATCCTGAACACGCCCGGGGTACTTACTGGCTTGTGAATTACACAAAACGGATTTTGTTTATCAATCAATCGTAGCAGCTATAGCAACGACTATCATGCGCTTTTTTAGATCCTGATGTCATCTGAACGATAAGAAATGGACGTTTAATTGATATGATATTATTATGAAAATTCACATAATATTTTTAAAAACATATTGCAAGTAGCAGCGATACCGGTTGTTATCGATTAATAGCAATCTTTAACTGTTGCTGAGACTTTAAGATTAAGATCTGACACAGATTGCTCACTAGCTTTTATCATTACTAATCAACTTCCTAACATACGTAGAGGAATATAGCGCAGTCTCTCCTTTTGTAGGGAGGTATTTATCAGTGGAAAATAAAAAAGTTACAGCCAGTCGATGCTTGTCTATACTCTATCTCATACTATCGACAAGGGTTTCCACTAAACGGTGATGCAATTCTGAAAGCTGGTCCTTTGAAGCGTTGATAGCTCAGTGGCTTAGAATTTGACCTCTTATTCGGGGGGTCCGGCTTCGCATCCTAGTGGCACGTAACAATGACGTTTTTTATTAAGTAAACCTACTGTAAAATTGAAGAAAAACATCGTGAGGAAACCTGCATGCCTAATCCATAATCTTCTGGAAGGCATGTAACCAGTCGCACTGTGGTGGATGGAGGAAGACCTACATCCTCACTGTGGGAGGATACCCGACCCTGCAGTGGGTCACTAATGGGTTATTGACCACAAACCCATCGCGGAGAGAACGAAGCAGAGTCTCTTAACATTCAAATCAGATTAGTCCTACCTAACTCCCACTTTGTTGCACCGAGTAGTCATGTTCAAGAAGTCGTCAGCATCTCCAGATCGAGTTATGAGCTTGTATGACATCACTTGATATCGCTCGTACCAAGGCCTTTTGCCGTCAGCTAGATGGATGATTAAGTTTTCTGACGGCGGAGAAATCTGGAACAATGTTGAAAAGACACAAGTAATAAAAAAAATGTCTGAATGTTTTGAGATCTTAACGATTTATCGTCTTTGGTTATTCTTAACTGAATGTAGGTATACTCTTATCTGTTCAATTTAGCCGTAGGTAATAAAGTATATAAAGGTTTGTCAAAAGATAGGAAAGTATATTTTGAACGATATTGACTTTTCATTCGGTTACAAATATTCTCTCTCACATCAAGCCAATCTGATGCTGGAAATCTTCGACTGGAAGTGAAAGAGAAGTGGAGTTGAGCATAGAGGGAGAATCACGTGTTCTTTTGTGGTTTTCAGAGGTAAGTAGGACCTTTGTTCGTAGGAAGTCGAGGTAAGCTTCAAATTGCTTTTAGGTAGGTACATGCATCTTACCCGTAATCTCCATTTGTGGTTGTATCTAGACACTAAGATATGTATGTAGCTCTGTAGGTACATACATATCTATTGTGGTCATGCGGAATGTGATGATATAAATAAGACGGAGGGTAACAATGTATTTTATGTAGTCCTGTACCACGACCACGATATGTACCTGGACCACGAGTTAGGCGACAGTTTGACAACATTGACACATTTTATTTTAAACTGCAACGTGCAGATAATTATTATCAGTCTATTATGTTATTATTAAAATTAAAGAGGCGCCGATAAGGTGCTTGTCTTGGACTCTTTTGACCTTAAACCTGACAATACGATCAAATGGACATAAAATTGAAAAAAAATCATAAAGGTACTTAGCAGGTATACTATACCTGGACGCCTCCAAATCCTTTGGGAGCCAGGAACCTCTCGCACTCTTCGGCTATGTCCTTCCATTTCCACTCGAACAAGTGGACGATGGTCGATCTATCAGGCAACTGGTTGGTTCTTCCATGATGGTCGCCATTCACTTCCAGAAGTATAGATATTAATATAGTCTGGACGAGCATTGCAGTGGGTATCTACGGGCAAAATTAATCTGTACCCCGAGAATAAACACTTTCATCAATTATTCGTAGACTAAACGTGTGCCATTTAGTATGGGAAGTATTTAATTTTTTTTATAATTATTATAAAGCTAAACCGTAGTTTAGTCATGAACCGCGAAGTTAAACCACATAAATTGATTCAAAATTAATTCTGCCTAATTACACGGATGATTTACTTATGTCTCATGTTTATGCACATTTACGCAATGAACTGATATGCAGATAAACCGCATAGCAACTCAGTCTATTTGCAAGGGAAATTAGCGAATGAAATTAGGCTCTAAAGTGAGCCTTAAAATTCGGTGCATCATAATAAAATGGATATCTAAGTTTGTGAGGTCCAATGATGGGGAAATGTTTGTTACTGTGACGCAAATGCATTTTATATGGATACACAATTATAAAAATGCAATAAGTTTTATGAAACACATACTTACCTTCCAGACCATACCTTTAATGATATTTTTACTGTTTTTTCAGTCAGTGTATCTTTGTTTATTTTTAGAGGCACATAAATCACAAATACTGAAATATCTTGATTTTTAAATTAAAATATTCAATCCACTATCTTAACATGTTTCTTTAGGTATGATTCATTCACCACTGAACATAATAGTTAGGTAAGTACTGGTCAGAACTCACGTTCGTGTCAATAGTTTATCAATACTATCTATTTGCATCGTACCTAGTTATAAAACCTACATAATTTGTGTAGCATTCGAAATGGGCTGCATGTCGTTTTCTAGCAATTGGTCAGCTAATAAAAATGTTTTTATCTTCGACTAGTGAATACTAATACATGGTTTGTTTAACATATCTCTGAAACGGCTGAACCGATTTTGACGGGACTTTTACTAGCATACAGCTGATGTAATAAGAAGTAACTTTTATTTTAGAACTCCACGCGGACGAGACCCAAAGTCGCGGGCACAGCTAGTTTTTTAAATAGAAAATGAGTTTTTTTCAAGGTTAGATACATGATAATATATTATGAATATGACAGCTAGAGCTATAGTTTAAAAACTAAAAATTCGTCTTGTTTCCCTTCCTTCATCATTTAGGAAACTGTAGTCAGTTGCTGACTACATTATTTCCGTTTAGTTAACATACCTACTGACTGTCAGTATATTAACGTAACGCTCGAAATTCACCGATCAACGTACCATCACGACAAAATGTACGAACGAAATGTCGTTGTAGTACGAGCAACTTTTGCGTGCGACATGGCCACCAAGTCATGTAGAAATGAAATGAAACATCAATACATTGAAATACAATTTATTACAAAAATATTCCATAAAACATTATTATCAATATGAACAGTTACCGTAAATACTTATATCTAATATGACTAAATTGACAACGAATATAAAATTGACTTTGTAACATCGAAACATTAGAATCTCAGACTTTTGAAACATTAAAAAATACCATTACACAGATAATTCATTCCACAAACCTACTTCTACTACTTCCAATAACATTTAATATCATTTGAGTTCTAATTATAAAAACACTTTTACTTATAACAGAATAGTAAATATCTTATACCATAGAACACTTATCAAGTAGATTGTGTCGTCATTTTTACGTTTCCCACGTAAAATGCATGACACCTTACTAACTTTCACTGCTACCAGACGTATGTTTCGGTGAAATAATAAAAGGCTATTTGACAACATTAAAATATCCTACAAATTGTGATAATCTTATCAGATTTAATTAAATCAAGTACAATATTTGTAGTTACCGAGACCAGAGAAACGTTACGAATAGATTGAGAGTGGATACAAATTAAATACACGAAACTTTAGTTTCATGTATTAGTTTTTGTTAGTACTTAAAATTGTAGCGTTTTTGGCCCAGTTTTATAAATATTTGAGTGTAATTGAGACGAACTTCAGTTCTTGTATCTGTTTATGTAGTTCTTCACGAAACAAAAAAAAGTTAAAAGTATTTTCTTATAAGTATACTGGTCAAATAACCTTTTAATATTCGTGTATTTTTTTATTTTATTATCACTCTATGCAATGTCTTCTTAAAAATGGCAGTAGTGTAATAATATACTAAAAGTTTAAAATATACTAAAAGCACTGCTCAAACAAAATGAAGATGCACTTACGCCAAAACTTAACAGAAGAAATTCAAGCTTTAAACTTGATATCAAAAAAATAACAACATTAGAATAAACACAACTGGCTGTAAATAAAAAATTATAAATTCAGTTCTAATCAAAAAAAGGCATTTGTTAATAGACAACCAAGCTACCTTTATGAGGTGCAAATTACATTTTCTTAGCTTATTTTAATACATGCCAAAGTCATAATTATTATAACTTGTATTAGCATATTATAAAATATAATAATAACATAAAGCTGCATTTTTGTGAACAATAGGTGTCATTTCGTGTTACTTTTCGTAAAACTTAGGACAATGACTCCAACTTTCATCCTTATTATATCATATCTTGAAAGCTCAATACATGTTAAGTACGATATTTTAATGCAAAGTGCAAAGCTCACAAAAGCAAAACAATTCAAAGTTACCCGAGTAACAACAGTATAATTTAAACCCAAGTAAGGTTTAAAAATTGTCTCTTAAAACCAGGTAAATCGTTCAAAATAATCAAGAAGAAGCAAAAATAAACTTCATTCCATTACTAAAAAAAATACTACATCAAGCAGAACTAATTTCTCGGTTTGTCTTCAGTACTTAGGTATAAAAGAGCATCTTAATATTCTAACCCACTAAGTACATCGTGAACACGTATATTATCTGCAATAATTGACCAGATCGAACAGCATTAGTTGCCTTTATTATAAGGCCGATCACTGTAAGCGCGGTCCTCCCCAGGCGCGGTCGCAGCCTGAAATTTTGGAGGGGGTCACTCACTACACTAATATAATTTTTTGCTATTATGCCATCGTACGTAGTTCATAAAAACACCACTAGATGTCAGCAAATTATAAATTTATCGCTGCTAGGGGATAGCAGGAAATTTCCTTTTATTATTTGGCAAATTTTTGAGATTTTTCAATTTGACCTTAAGAGTTTTGGGGGGGGGGGTCATGTCCCCGGTGACCCCCCTTCGGACCGCGCCTGGTTCTCCCATAGTGCGAGGTGCGGAAGGGGTACAACTAGCCCAATAGAAGACGTACACTGATGAACTGAGGACTGACGAACCAATCGCGTGAACTGCAGCGCAGTAAATGTCAAACTGACCAATAAAGGTTGTGCTCACGACTATGCCGACTACTATACTAGTCACTGACACAAAACAATACAAAACGCGCCAGTTCTTATTTCAAAATCTCTCGGCGGCTGCAGGGGACTCGCTTATTGGTCAGTTTCACCCCCCTCCCCCACACCGCATAGCAAGGGAGTCACGCTTACGGCGGTCTACCTTCAATAATATTATTACAAATACACAGAATACACTTATTATTGTTATTATCAAAACTTCATTGACATAGTAGGTAAGTACTATACTGTTATATCAAAATTTTAAGGATATATAAGCTATACTTAAAAATAGAAAAGTCAGTCTCCACTCTTGGAATTTAAATTTTCGAATGAAGAACAATATAAAAGAATAATTTAAGTGGATCAATATATACTCGATTAATTTATTAAGCGACTACACATATTGAAATGGGGTTATAGAAATCCAATCAAACAGTAACAAGAAATAATTGATGTCAATCCGGTGTCATACAACTGACAGATATCGTATTGCAAGGTTTTTATTTTGCAACTTATCTACAAACTGTCTCTACCCTAAATGTAATTGTTTTTCATGAACTAACTTTGTATTATTTTTACGTGAATAAAATACTTATTCTACAATAAATCGAAATATTAAAGCCAAATCGTAAGATCTTATTTTTGTTTGTAATTACTAATAATTTTTGGTCCAATATAAGTTAAAGAAATAATATTTTCGTTGTTTTCAATAATTTCGAAACCATTTATAGTTTCAAGAAAATATTTTACCTATACATTTTGCATGTTACAGTATCATACAAAGTTGACACATCTCCTTAAATAACATGTCTTCAAAGATTCTCAAAATCGAATAATAATATATTTATGTATCGTATTTAGCTTTTAACATCTTATATTTCTAAATTTAAAGTAATATTTTTGTGACTATTTAAACTAGTATTCCCATCCTTAGCTACGTATAATACCACATGCTACGAATCAACACTTATATCCGGAAAATAACGTAAGCACAAAATGTAAACTTCAGAATGTGAGGTTTTCGTGGAAAATTTCGGATTGGTTCCCATTCGCGATTTCGACGCAATTCTCGTAAAAAAAAACTTGCCTCGAAACTCCAGCCTCAAGTGGTTATACAAGATGTAAGCGTAAGACAGACTTAAGGGCACGTTATATCTTGTTAGACAAACCCCAGTTTTTCGTAATTAGATGACGGGTCACATTATTGGAAACATAAAAACGGATCGTAGCTGTTACCTGTTATAGACGATTCGTTGAATATGAATCCGGTCATTACATTTTGCAAGTCGTAAATTAGACTGACTATACCACATCAGGGCACCATATACACAAAGACTTATGTATATAACCAGACAGAGTAATAATGAAAAAGTGGGCTCAACTGTTAAAAACTTTTTTAACAACTTTGTTGATGGCAACTGATGGACGGGGAAGTGAAACTAAAATCCTTCATTTTAGGTGTCCCATTTTACATTTTAAGACTCCATCTTGACATACATATTATAAAAATCTTTGAATTTACCCTTATTGCAAGCTAGTCTGACATTTAAGTTGTATTTATATTTGTTTGCAACAATCCGCACACGTGGAACTTGTTTTGGTATGGACCCACCGCCCTCCCTTATCTCTCTGAGTAGGTATATACCATCACAACTTATTCCAATAGTACACAAGTGTGTACTATAGTGTGTACTATTGGAATAAGTTGTTATGGTATACACCTACTCAGAGAGATAAGGGAGGGCGGTGGGTCCATACCAAAACAAGTTCCGCGTGTGCGGATTGTTGCAAACAAATATAAATACAACTTAAATAACAATGGATTTCCGCAAAGTAACGCCTGATACAATATATTAGCTAGTCTGGCAATACCAAGGTCCAGTTCTGGTAGAACATACCATCGGCGGCGCTACTCAAAGCTAGGCGCGAGGAAGAGTGGATTCGGAGCAGTGTTCAGGTTCGGTGACTGAAACGAACGCTTGATGCTCACGTGAGGGTACTGCCTGCGCCATTCGAGGACCTGTTGATATAATAGCCGGTAAAGTTGTCAGTAACCCATTAATGACCCACTACGGGGTCGGGTCTCCTCTCACAATGAGAAGGATGTAGGCCGCCGTCCACCACGCTGGCCTACTGCGGGTTGGTGGACTTCGCATACTTTTGAGAACATTTTTTTTTGTGAACTCTCAGGCATGCAGGTTTCCTCACGATGTTTTCCTTCACCGTAACAGCAGGTGATATTTAATTTTATAAAGCGCACATAACTTTTTTACAAAGCCACGCACCAAGCGTGCTACTGGGATTCGAACCCGGACCCCTCGATTCGAGGTAGAATTCTAAGCCACTGGGCTATCACCGCTTAGTAAAGTTATCTTAATGAAATTTGTCTACGTATGTTAAATTGAATCACTGTACGTTAGTCTCGCTAAGGGGGGTATACACGGGTGACTAAAGCCGCACGATTTTTGCCGCACGGCTAAAATCGACCGTCTAAATGGCAATTCGGCTAGGTCGCAAGTGACTTTACCCGTGTAAATCCCCCTGTGAAGCGACTAGCCGCTCGGCGAAAATCGACCCGTGTAAATCCGCCCTAAAACTCAAGAACGGCTGACAGTTTCGCTTATCTGTCAGTTAATCAAATAGCAAAATTTTAAAACATTTATAAAATAACAATTTACCTGCGATTCCATTATCTGATCGCAGAAGCTAAGATCTAGTAGCCGAAGTTCGCGACATTCAGCGAGTATCCTGCAAGAGACATTTTAAAAAGTATACAGACTAGAATACTACACTTACATTTTAGTATAATGTCATAAAAAATATAAACAATTGAATACAAGTTTTAAAAAGTTGGCATTTTAAGTATAGTCCTTTTATCTATATCTGTCTACGACACAAATAAAAACAACCAGACGGATTTTCTTCCGTATGAGTGACAAATAACATCGCTTCACACTCACAGCCCCACACTAGGATTCCCTGTGTCGTGGGTGCCATGGACACACACAAGACAACAACACAACATAAACAGAAACAGAAATTCAAATCTCTGCTCTGCTGGGAATCGAACCCAGGACCTTCCGCGCAGCGCAACGGTGTCTTAACCACTGCCGCCACAAATGGACGAACAGTAAGAATACTTACTCCGCACAAATGTCCGGTGTGACAGCCCTGACTCCCAGCAGGTCTATCTGAGCCAGCCTCGGCGCCCTGGGCAGCAACGTCCTCAGATCCCTGTCCGACACGCCTCTCAACGCGCCGAGGAACAACTTGCGAAGCTCCCCGCCAGCCAGCGACGCCAGCCATTCACCAGAACCGCCCGCTTGAAGACTGACATCGAAATTAATAAATTAATGTCATGTCATGTCAGTACCCATTAATGACCCACTACAGGGTCGGGTCTCCTCTCATAATGAGAAGGATGTAGGCCTTAGTCCACCACGCTTACCTACTGCGGGTTGGTGGACTTCGCATGCCTTTGAGAACATTTTTTTTTGTGAACTCTCAGGCATGCAGGTTTCCTCACGATGTTTTCCTTCACCGTAACAGCAGGTGATATTTAATTTCATAAATAGCACATAACTTTTATTACAAAGTTATTCGAGGTCGAATTCTAAGCCACTGGGCTATCACCGCTGCAATAAATTAATAGATCTACACAATCCTCGCAATACTATTTCCTATCATGAGTGCCATAGATAGGTAAGTCAGGAACACACACCCATACTAGAAACACAATTTCAAAGTGACTTTCTTGGGAATTGGACCCAGCACAGAGAATGGTGTTAGCAGTCAGTGCAGATCTTCAATAGGTTTTCAACTATGGAATAAACAAAAATTAACAAATGGATATAAAAATCCTACTGACTTAAAACCTACAGAATTTGCAGTTTATTATTACTACGCTACTCTGCACAAATATTTTTAAATTTTGGTCAGGAGAGAACAAAAAGTATCCTACATGTCAGACCAATGGAGTTACTCTTGAAATCAATTCCGATCAATCGTCATTGGAATTGTTGCACACTAGCGCCTTATTTTTTCAATATTGAACGGATATTGCAGAACTAAATGAAATTGTGTCATTTCGTTGCAAATCTTCTTAATGTCAAAGAGTAATGCCAATTGCGTTCAAAAGTACCAAATCATGTGACAGTTCAGATTGGATAAGTATCGGAATTGAAATTGAGATTGTTGATTGAGATTGAGTCAAGAGTAAGTTTACAGGTCAATTTTTAATGAAGAAAGATCTATGTACAAACCAACATAATTATAATATTAGCAGGAAGGAAGTACACTCACCACCAGCCAATATCCAATTCCTGTAGATTCTTGCAGTTGCCGAGTGCTCTGATTCCCGCAGCGGTGAGCGAGTAGGATTTCCAGAAGTCCACAGACACGAGGCCTGGGCAGTTGGCTCCCAACGCTAACGCCACGTCGTCCATCGAGGATATCATCTTGCATGACCCTGGAAATTCAAACACGACAGCCGTGTTATTAACAATTTCCATATAATTAATAGTACACAGAGAAATCAATATTTAATCAAATTAGGTATTCAATTGTTGATAAGTTAATTTTGACAAATGCGTTTAGTGTTTATAAATTATAAATTTTTAATCCAGAATAATAAACAAAAAGACAAAAAGATAGCTGCTTAAAGAAGTAGTGATGTAAATAAATCAGGTGATCTTATTAAATAATCTCTGAAATTTCACAACTGATTTCAAAATATTTTTTCCAATGAGCTAAGTATGAATAATTATCTCACTTTAAGATTATTCTCCTTCAGAAAAATGTTATAATTTCAACCTTTCATAACATTTACTACTCGCAAAGTAGATCACGCATATTGATTTATGGTAAGATCTCTTCTATCTATAGGTAGCATACATACCGACATTAATGTGCTCCAGTCCCGGGTTCGACATGATAATAGACACAGCTGCCGTGGTGTTTATGTGTGTTCTATACAGATCTAACCGCTTCAGTCTCCTCAATGTGGCCAACAGTCCCCAGTCTGAACAAGTGACCACCGACCGCAAACATAATTCTGTAATAATCGAATACTGTAGTTAATCATTTGTCAATTTTAGTCCACAATAGTATATTACTGGGCCCTCCCCTAATCGACGCTACTCAGCCTGTTTCTGGGTCCTTTGAATCCAATGGTTTCCCACTGCCTTCTTTGAGTCATCAGTCCACCTGTTCGGAGAACGGCCTGTAGGTATTTACTGTAATTACTAAAGAGAAGACACACTATCGGCCGCACTGAGAGACGTCATTTTACTTAATGTTCATTAACAAACAAATAAAATCGTCTTTATTCGTATTGACATATGTTATTTTCATAACGAACCATTAACGTTAATGAATATCTCTGAGTACGGCGGTATGAGTTCACCCGGTTGGTATATAGTGCCACCCTCTTTACTCGCCGTGAAGTAATATGTTCACGTATATAAGATGTAATCATACCAACTACTTTTATAACGACAATCATAAAAATTCTACAGTCCAATGGTTTTCTTCTGTGGTTGCGTTTGATGCGACGTCAGATCTTGAATGACCTTAGATCTTATCCTTGATATAATCTAACTAGAGAACAGTAATCTCGTGTGTCATATTATTATCTCAGTATTTATGACCCATTCAAGCTTATCTAATGAAACAAATTTGAGGCGATCATTTTAGTCCTCTCAGTAGCATCTGTTTAGAACCTGATAATGTAGCGGTAATATATCAGGTTCGATATGGCTGTCCAGAAAAAACATGCTAGTTAGTAACTTTATGTTAGTGTCATTTGAGTAGATGATTTTTAAAGCATTTGAAATTCGTGAAGAGTCGAAACGCAAAGTCTGCGGTGGTGCAAATTTTATTTTTTCCGGAAGATGCCTTACTGCCACCCTCCTGCCGTGAACCCTGTGCCTTCGTGTCGTTCGGCTGGCAAGGTTTGGTGGCGGGGATACGTTTTATGACTGTTTAAACCCTCTTGATTAGCAGAGAAATCACATCTAACTCAGATAGGATTTAAATCCTATTTGGGGTAAGATGTAGGTGTTTATTGGTTGAGTGACTTTACATCAGGTGGCCTGTAGGTATGAAGAATTAAAGATGTTAAAAAGTAAAAGTAAAATCCAGGTTTTCCCACAGACAGACAACAGATTCGAGGAAAACACATTTTCAAGTTTTCCGACAAACAAGCATTTATTTAAGGACGTTACATTTTTTTAAAAATAAGGTATAAAATGTCATCATCCCAATTAGGTATGTAGAGTAGTCATATGGCAGCACAAACCTTGTAAATACTCCGAGGTGTCAACTATGGCTCTTAGCACCGAGTTGTCGACGAATTTGCAACAATTCAACCGCAAATGTGTCAACTCCGCGCCACTGTCTCGGAGGAAACTGGTAATTGAGAAAACGTTTTTTTACAATAAACGTCTTCAATATATAGCTTTTAATACATTGACTCGTTGATCTTATCATTTTCTAGACAAAAAAGCTCATATTTATTTCTAAAAATAAATACCTTATATGCCATAAATGTGCCATAAATATGTGCAAACACTCGAGCGAGTTTCCAACAAGATTTAACGATTGCAATAACGAGGCACATACTCGTAAGTGTGCAATTCATTTGTCTTATCATAGTTCATTCATAGAAGTCTTGCCGAATTGCAATACTCTATACAAGATGTATCTTTACTACAATTTAAACAAGTCAAACAATTTAAAGTCATCATAAATTATAATTATGGGTGCAAATAGAAAAATATATGACAACCTAATAATTATAGGTGTTTGTAACCCACTGCAGACCTGGGTGTTCGCTCAAAATGAGAATAAAGTAGGTCTTAGTTCACCACGCCGGCCTAGTGCGGGTTGGCGACTTCACATGCCTTTAAAACATTTTGTTATAGATTCTTCTTACACTTGCAATTCTTCTCACGATGTTATCCTTTACAGTGACAGCAGGTGACATTTTATTTAAAAAAATAATTGACATGTTTATTTTTTTTCCAGTAGGCGATTAAAAGAATTATTTGCGATGACTCACTTGACCATGTATTGGGGTTGGATCATGCGATGGCTGCCACACCAAGACAAGTCCAATTTCTGTAGAAACTTGCAGCGCATAGACAGTGTCAGTAAAACCTGGAGCAAATAACGAATAGAAGTATTTTAATATAAACACTTTTGATTAAATTACATATATGGTTTTATGTAGCTAGTAAATATTCATAATTCATCATGATAATAACTGGTTACATGTATGATTTTTTGAAGACTTGAATATAATAAAGTATGTATAGTATATGTAAGTATGTATATTTATTGTACCTACATTATACTACAAGGGGTACTTATTACTACAAAGCGGACATACATAGATACTGTGTTATTTGGGCAGTTTAAATTTTATACATATTTCATTTATTAAATCTTTTGACAGCTCACTACGTCTACAAAAATAATTCTTAAGAAATTTTATAAACATTGATTCTGAGAAAATAACAAATGAACATTACATTGACTTGGTTTTTGTTTATTTTTTGACTATTATCTCTAAATCTAAAACAACAAAATCATTTTAGTAAAAATAATATTATGTAATTAAGATGAAAAGATCTGTAATTAACTATTACTATGGAAAATTTTCGACATGGTTCGCGTATGCCATATTCGATTTCGATGTGACACCGTGTAAACATCGACATAACATTGTGTAATGTCAAAATAATAACTCACTCGAATGTCAAGGGCGCACCAATAAGCTGATAACAGAGAAAACACACCAGCGGTGCATAGCCCAGTGCCTTAGAATTCGACCTCGAATCGAGGGATCCGGGTTCGAATCCCAGTGGCACGCACCAATGACTTTGTAATAAAAGTTATGTGCGATTTATGAAATTAAATATCAACTGCTGTTACGGTGAAGGAAAACATCGTGAGGAAACCTGCATGCTTGAGAGTTCACAAAAAAAAATGTTCTCAAAGGCATGCGAATTCCACCAACCCGCAGTAGGTGGACGGCGGCCTACATCCTTCTCATTGTGAGAGGAGACCCGACCCTGTAGTGGGTCATTAATGGGTACTGACATGATATGGAAAATTTTCGACATGGTTCGCGTATGCCATATTCGATTTCGATGTGACACCGTGTAAACATCAACATAATATTGTGTGATGTCAACATAATAACTCACTCGAATGTCAAGGGCGCACCAATAAGCTGATAACAGAGAAAACACGCTTAAAACGCAGCTATATGTATAGCTTATCCGATTTTTATTGCGGGCGAAAGTTATTACTTTACACTTAGGGGGATTGATGGGTTGTTTTGTTAGAAAAACTATTTTTTTTAAATAACAAAAAGGAGTTTTGTACGGTCCAGAATGGGATTGAAAGAAACTTGTATGTTACTAGTCACTAATTATTGGTAGAGCCATATTAGCTCAGCCTGACACTAACGACAGTGCCTCCGAGTGTGAACCCTTTCGTAAAACTATTAATAACTATATTATTGATCGTTATTAGAATTCGAAGATGTCAGACAGACTGACATAATACTAATGACTGTTGTTTACCGTACGAATACTTCACGGGGGTCACAGTAGTGGGCACTTAGTATCTATCTATAAAAATCTCGGTGAAAAGCAAAGACAATCTATCATTGCAACAATAAACCTTAACCACGACACTCATTTTGATTGAATTACAGTTTTTATCATTATTTTTTACCTAAGAATTAAACCTAATTAGTATTGCGCGATGTTAAGGAAAAAGCAATATGGTGGTATTATTGTGAGGGGCATAAATTAAATGTGATTTAACCTTGCGGCTCTCTCCGGCCTCTAAAATGATAGAAGGTTACAGTCCTGGCTTTAATCCAAAATCATATAACCTTCTAATACACAAACACAGGAAAAATGTGTGTTACAAGGTATTTTGTTCTTTAATTGTCATTTAAAGTTCCTGAAGTTTCTGCTATGTCAATATATGGGCTCGAATCCCTTGTCCTCCACTTGAGCCATCTTATTTTTTCTGGGTATTCTTTGGGACCTTTCGGTCTCAAACAGGGGGCATTATTACTCTCGTTAAGAAATCTATGTATAAACTGAAGTTACAAAGGACCGAAGTTGCCATTACTTATCTAATACTGTTTAGGTCCAAGGGCTGCACTGAATGGCTGGTCACTGCCATTAAAGACCAGCACAATACAATTTATATAACAAACTTTGTGAGGCAGTGGTTAAGATGCCAGTGGTTTGATTCCCAGTGGAGCAGAAATTAGCTAAATCTGTTTCTGGTTTGGGTGTGTGTGTCTATGGCACCCCCGATACAGGGAATCCTTGTGGGACTATGAATGTGAAGCGTTATTAATTTATTAACTTAATAATCTCACCTGTGACCGAACACAGTGCCAATAGGGTCTCAGGTCGATGCTCCGGTACAGTATGGCGTCGGAGGCCAATCTGTTGAAGTGCCTATTAACCTGGGCGCAGCGGCATAGCGACTGCATGTCCAGATACTTCATCACACATAGTATCGTCTCGTCCTGGAACAAATGTTAAAATGCATTGGTTTAATGTATGTAATTCAAGGTACTAACAACGGATAAGGGCTAATCACTGATGAGGAAACCACGTTCTTAATGACGATCACGTTTCTCGAATTCTCGTGACATCGTTTTGGCAAAGGAGTACAACCCGCCCTCAGACCAGGTAGATGATGATCTGACCTTTGAAAGGGTATATTAGTCAACCTAATAAAAAAACTTCAAAAGACCAATAACAATAGTCATGGCAAAAGGCCAACCTCCGACCAGGTGGACTAATGATCTGAATAACACAGCGGGAACTTGTTGGATTCGAAGGGTTAAGGACCGGGCGGAGTGGCGTCGGTTAGGGGTATGTCAACTAAGGGCTGAAAAGACGGAGAAAAAAAAATGTTATAAAGTCTTTGTAAGTATAGTACACCCATATGATAGCCGTCACGCGTGCTCAATACAGGATTGATTTAAAAAAGTGCCGTAGTTTTTTTCCACCAGCTTTTATCTCCTCTCGATCTACTAGCCTGACTGGCGCCCAAAGCGGAAGCTAAAAATGTAAATTATCTTGACTTTCATGACGTGCACCTATAATGCCTTATAATGAATAAAAGAAACTTTGATTTGACTTTTTAAACATCTGGTTTGTGTGATTGTAAAAAATAGTAGGAACTGGTTTAGACTTAATAATTAAAGTTTACTGATCCATGCACATGAAATGCCAATTCATAAAGTTTAGAGGCTAAAAAGTATCAATATTTCGTGATCATCGATCATGTACATATCTAAAATACTATATACTATAACACAAAACTACATTGCACAGAAGTATTTTTATGACGTCTCATAGTTTTTTAACTTGGTAGAACACCGAAATTTAACGAACAAATTTTGTAGCTAATAAGTTAATATTACCATTCGTAACATGTGTAGGTAAATATTGAAGCATACAACATACATGATTAGCACACTTAACGTATCAACGATGACTTAGACAATTAGCGTTATATTTAGACATAACACTACCTATTCTTACGCCATAATTATACCTATGATTCATACCGTAGGTCAAGTTTAAATGCACTACGCTATCAAGTGATTCGATACAGTTGTAAACATTTTATTACTACATTGCTTGTTTTGATTTGAAAATAACAAATCTGTCTGTTGAAATTGAATTTTTTATTACCTACGTTTTCACGACTGTACAGCCGCAGCTATTTTAATGAGTTTTGGTACAGAGATGTATGAGACTCTAGGAAAGGACAGGGTGTAGGATACTATTTGTCACTTATCATTTGTGACAAACATAAATATTTAAAGGTGATAAAGAATAGTAAGTAGTAAGATAAATGTGTAAATAAACTTGAAAGTAAGGCTGTAAAATCAGCAAAATTATTATTAAGCGAAGCTATGAGCAAGCATTACTTTAATAACATCTATTGCTATTTATTGCTGTTTCAAAAACTGATATAGATATCAATGTACGTGTTATTGTATGTAGGAATGGTTGATGGTAAATGGCTAAGCAGATTTTAGTGATATTCTACCTACAAATATTAGATATACAACCTGAGAAACAATATCGTCTGGATAAGAGGGTCTTTTTCCATAAATAGGTAGATGAAAAAAATACTTCATAGTAAGTAGTCATCAACGTTGATCGATCACATTATACTTACCGGTAGTCGTTGAAAATCGCCGAGTGGGGGGCCAGTGTCTATGGGCTTCGGCCATCCAACCATCGAAGGGACGACCGTTTCGTGTAGGTTGGAAGCGATCACTCTATTCAGTAGAGTACCTGTGACAGAAAAACGCTTGTAAATATGGCAAAAATTCAATTCAATTCAATACTTTATTGAATAATTATGTAGTTACAATGACAAGTTGCATACATAACAATGAGAGGGTGTTGCAATTCGGTTGTTTTTGTGGGTGAACCGATTCATTTTATTCTCAATGCTGATAAAGTAACCGTCATGAGTCGTGAGCACAGATTATCGGTGGTAGGGATATTGTATACTTTCGGCCAATGTACAGCAGCCGAAAAAACGTGCTGGACCAATAGACGACGCACGCTGACGAACTGACGTTTGTCGAACCAATCGTGTGCACCGCAGCGCAGTCAATGTCAAACCGACCAATGAAAGTTCTGCTCACGACTCGTGACGGCAACTATAAAGGTTTAGTTTAATTTATTTTTAGAAGGGCCTGAAGCATTCTACATTAAACTGAACTGGGGATTGGTGTAGTAGTGGCCAACTAGCCACCTTGGGACCAAACATAACACGACAGTTTTGATAAATAAATGTGCCCAATAAAGCATAGAAAGAATGCAAGTGATTTGCAAACAAGTATGTAGGCCATCTTCACTTGAAAGTGGGCACATACCACCTTTCCCTTTCTTACTTCGTAGTACTACTCTGCTATAAGTACTGTCTACTATAAGGACTACTAAGGTATGAAAAGGTCATACAGAATTTCCCAACTTGTTGAAAGCCCAATAAGTTAAAGATTTCTAAAAGTTTTATAAAATAAAATTTTAGTATCAAATTTCGATCCCCCAGCTATCGCTTATAATTGATAAGTGTGGCTACACATTTTTGTCAGTTCAGTTAGGCCAAATTTATCTTTCGATTAAAAAATAATGCAGATATAAAATTATAAAAAATTAAAAACAAATTGTCGTTTAATACAGAAACAGATTTCTAGAAACTATGATTTATTTTTTTAAAGCAATTTTAAACTTTCCAATAAAAAGTGCCAAGATTGTTTACCAAATAAGACAAGATAATAAAAATGAACTGTACTAATAGGCTATTATACTATAGGTACCAATTTCATTCATAATAGACCATGGAAGTATTATTATTGCTAGCTAGTCATTGTGACACTTAGGAAGTGTTTCAAATAATACAATACACTAACACAGTCTGAGGTTATTATAGTTGTAAGATTTTTTAAATAAGGAAACAATGTCTTGTAACAATAATTACACTGGCTGCGTAGTCCTTAACAGTTCCAATAGATTTAACACGCGATATTTATTGCATTATAGAGCAGTTTTGTAGCTAGGCAATAGAAAAATTTTGGACATAAAAAAATAAAATCTTATCGTATAAGGTTGAAAGGATGCTTTCTTACTCTGCTAGACAGCTCACTGACTAAAGCTTCGTAACTTATGACTCTTTATGTATTTAATTCATTATGAACTTCACACAATCACTTAATGTACTAAACACACACAAATCAAAGGAAACGGCCCTAATTGAATAAAGAAAGAACTTGACTGCCATATGGTAGGTTATTATGTTTGAACACTAATAAGTAATTGCATCTAGAAATAATAATATGTATATTGTGTTGCGACCTCATTGTGAATCTCTATAGGGAGTTGGACCGCAACATAGGCATCATATAAGCGTCTAATCACGCCTCTGTAGGACGGTATATAGTATGGATAGCATAACTTCATACTTATACTTACTTCTAACTTAATAGTCGTCATCAATTTTGCACATTTGGTCACATTACAGTGTAGTTACAACTTTTTTCTTTTAAAGAAGTAAAAAAAATCTTTGTGCAAAAAGATTTTTTGCACACCTCAACATGTTTTGGAAAAATTATGAACTAATTACTTTTACTGGTAATTGCTCTGCTGACAAAGTCATGTTTTTGAGCCAAAACCCTGGTCAGGCTATAACCATGATCTAAGTATATAGATTTCACATACCTTTCTCAACTACAGGCTGTGTTTTTTCATAGAAGGGTGATGAATACGAGAAGTTATTCTTCAAATTCAGTCTTCTTCCCGGTTCCTTGCCTCTGAGCAACACAGCATCGAGTTCTGTGTAGTATGGAAGCAGTCTATGGTTGAACTCTAATCGTAAAATCCTGAATGGAAAATAAAATAAAACAAAAAAACTTAAAGTAAATTTTAAGGATCACAGCTAATATAACATTTTGATAGCAACATTGATTGTTGCAAAAAATAACCTTGAAATTAAAGGTTTGTCAAATTGAATTTGAAATGTGTTGAAAAAATAGATGCAAAATAACAGGAAGAAATCAGTCAAGACAATATTATGCTTTCTAATTGTATTGCTAATAGTGTGATACTTTCAAAACAATTTATCATTATAATAATCAGCTTGCCATTATCATTAGACTGAATTTGACTGAAATCTATTTGGCTTATAATTTTACACGTTTAGCGTTTAAAAATGGCACAGAATGGTTTTAACATCAATATTACATTGAATTAATGAAAAGAAAAAGAAAAAGGAAATGGGGACATAAAATACTTTTATTGGACTGAATTTAAAATATAGAAACAAAAGAGATGTTTTGAAATAAAAATGTAAAAAACTATAGTTTTGAATAAATTACACCAATAATTTAAGACAAATATCAAGTCAGGTAATATCTATGTAGAAAAGTATAACTCACCTGGTGGAAACATTGATCTGTTTGATCGGCGGACTGAATATTCTTGGTGTGTCCCCAGCATAGTTTGGTTCACCCTCCCACAGAAGAACCCATGATGTCGGCCCCAAAGCCCATATACGGACCAAAGCCCCCGGGTTGTATGTCTCAAACACTGCCACTTCTAGCGGATATACAGCTCTTTGGAATGACACTTCTGTCAAAAATAACAGTGCAATGAAAGAAAAATAACTTCAAGCTGTTTACGCAGCAAATATGAATTTAAATTTTAATGGAAATTGTAAATAATTTACACAATTTTTCTGATGTCTGTTGTGACATCTCACAATGTGTGAGAAATTTTTAAATAAAAATTTACACAAATGTCAAGATGTCTACACTGGAGAAGGTAAAAAAGAGTGTTCAGTTTATAATTCTATCAACAAGAACATGTTAAATCAGGATGAATTCTAAATATTTTCAATTGAATTTTATATTTGGAGTTTTAAGTTTTAACAAGGTGTTAAACCATCACAGTACTTAGCTTTAAACAAGCTCTTCTTAGACCTAGACCTGCTACACCTAGTGCTTGACTGGAATGAGTTTTCAATACAAACCCCACAGTGGTATGGTTGAGTGACAACTGTACTTCCTAGGATATATTGATATGTTTTAACATAATAATTATTGTAAGTAATCAATCTGTAGTAGATCATGTTTCAGAGTATTGATTACAGATATTTTTATGATGACCCGTATGGCACAGTTGTAACCATACAATTTTTTTCATGTTTATTTGCAGCCGCTTTATGGAATTTCATTTGCAAAAAAGCAACTAATTCATGTCCCAGATTCCTTAAAGCATTTATGTTTTCAGTATGAGTTACCCTGTGTTCTTATTACCTTGTTGCACACAAAAGTTGCTTGTACAACAACAATGTTGGGATTAAATTTGCACAAAAACAAGTCCAAACTGGGCAGGGTCTTAATGTGATGATAACAAGTGTGTGGTATAAATATCATTATACACACCTACAAAATCTTGGCTGGATATGACACTTGCATTCTGTGGCATATATTCCTTCTGGACTGATGGTGCTTGATCCCACCATACTCCATAAGTTCTCTGTAGGACAAAGAATTTATTATGTATTTATTTACAAGAGTAGGAACATACTACCTCTCTACATCTGGATTAATTGCTAAGTATTTTAACAATTTCTGTAGTCCAGGTTTTTTGTTATAATTTTTAAGACCAGTAAAACAGGCAAACATGCCACCTGATAATGTACTCAAAATAATTTACTTATTATAAGAGATTTCCCTTGCAAAAAATCATATATTGGCAAAATAATGTTGATTCCAATAAGGAACCATCAGCATTTAAAGCATATAAAATTTTTAAAATTTAGTGATAGTGAATCGTAGTATTTCCCAGGCCTTCCCATTTCGAGAGGAGAGACCCAAGTCCAGTAGAAGAGTTGCAACGGATGTAATTTTTCCAGAAGTAGATACAAGTAAGATTTAAGAAATTTACATATTTTATAGAAAGAAAACTTTAAAAGAAAAGAATCAAGAGTTTAAAATTTAACTTACCATAACAAAAGCTTGCGGATAATCCCCATAATCCGGAAAATTCGACGGCGGTCCCCGCAAGTTACAAGCTGTGTACGAAGCGCTAATCTCACTTCCGTATTGAGAACTAAAGTCCTCAACGTTGTGAACAAACTGTTCTATTATTTGCGGTTTGGTTTCATCGTCGGAGTAGTCATCATCTTTATAACGTAGCAACGAGAAGATCAAATCTGATGAACTCTGCATTTTATTCCCAAAAACTTCGCGCACTCAAATGATTGATACACATCAATGATATTACCGGCCTACTATAACAAATATCTAACTAGCTAGATAAGAAATGCAGCTGAATAGAATTGAATTAATGTCGGAACAGCAGCAGCAGGTGGTTTTATTTATTTACCTATTTGTATCATTTGTATGGTACACAATTCACAAGTCACACGACTGACGACATCGACAAACGGACAAAGACACTACAGTACACTAGACATAAGTAGACAGTGACACTGACAAGACAACGGTACAAACACTACAAACATTGATGAATGAATGAATGAATGCGTTTAATGAGTATTTCACTGTGTCAGTCCGTCCGCTGTCCGTTCAATGTCTATGATATAATAAGGTCAGCTACTCCTAAGTATTTTTAGATCGACTATTTTTTGGTCAGTGGAATGCAGATAGCATTCAATAGAAAAAAATTACTCCAAAGGCCGGCGACGCATGTTGTATAAACGACCGACCCGCCGCTATTCGGAACTGTGAACCTATTTATTTAAACGCCTCGGAGAGGAACGATATCGTTCCAGTGTCGACCATAGTTCAGGCACTATTTCCATCCGGAACTACACAACACAATTCAACACATTCATGTCTATTGTCTAATGCCGATTGCCGAATGCCGGCACGTCAGCGTCATTAGTTCACTATGTCACCGTTGTTGTCTATGTCTGTCAGTCAAGTCAAATGAAATAATATTTTGTGGGAAAACTTTAGAAATTTTAACAACCTTTATTGAAATTTTCTATTTGGAATAAATTATTTTATTACTCGAGAAAGACATAATATTGTGAATATGGCTGCCGGTCCAATTGCCGAAAGAAACCAAGGTATACAAACAACTATTTTCTTTCAGCTACTTTAAGGTTATATTATAGGTTTGTTTGAGTTTATTTATTTAATAAAATTTGAATCTATAACTATTATAACATTGTCTTAAATATATTTAATTATCATGCTTTCCTGATATTTTTTATTTGATTGTGGAATAATGTAATCCTGCAACATAACAACAACGTTTATAATATTATAGTAAGAGTTTTTTTTTATTGCAAACGGGTAGCTACGTAGCAAACAGGCATGCATCACAGATCTTCCAAGTGGTCACTCTTCAAAGAGGATCAAAACCCTTTCTGAAGTATGTAATGCATCCAGCATTACATTTCATGAGGACTAAGACTATCAAATTAAGTATATCTGGCAAACACATCTCCCCATACACACGAAGATCATACTGATGACTAGCCAAAAGGGTGGTGATAAGTCACCGCCCCTGTTCTTGTTTTAAGAAAATCATTGGTGTGACACTGCGGTTTTACCTTGGTCTCCCTGAAGTACAAAGCAGAATTCTTTGCTACCATTTGTTTCAATACTTATAAAATTAATTTAAAAAATAATTTTTGATTTTTTCAGATGCCACAATATATGTGGGAGGTCTTGATGACAGAGTGTCCGAAAGTTTGTTATGGGAGCTTTTTGTGCAAGCGGGTCCTGTTGGTGAGCTAAATTTTTACATCACCTTAGTATTATTTGGCAAAGGCAGATCTACCGCTAAGCATAGATCATTAACACTTTGACTGTCCATTAAGTAGATTAGACTCAATAGTTAAACAATGGTAATGTATCATATATGGGTCACTAGACAGTGAAGTGGTAAAAATGCTGTTTTCCAAGTTCTGGTCTGTATCGCCACATATCTATTTTGTACTACAGACTTGCCACTGCCATGTTTACCTACTAGTATCTAATTTAACTTGTTGCCTTACAAGGTATTCCCGTTCACAGTCTTGACTGTAGGAAAACACACAAAATATTTAATAGATCACTGAGAGTCACCAATAACTATACCACTCCTCCAACCAAAACTGTTGAGCCATCTCTGCCAGAGATTCTTAGTCTTCTGCCCAGCTTTGACTGTGACAGTTGCCTGAGCCAGGAATATTGGAGTTACCAGGAATTAGACTGTAGCTGAGTTCTATCCATGGAGGTTTCTGTCACATGCTTGTTGGTGACCACAGTAAGCTTAACAGTGCTCGGTCAGATGCTGCTGCCCATCCCCTGGTAGTTTTATCCCTTTGGTCGACTCGGAGTGATAAATTAATCACACGGCTTATTACTTTTAATTTTTTCAGTCAACGTTCACATGCCCAAAGACAGGGTCACACAGAGCCACCAGGGATATGGCTTTGTGGAGTTCATGGGGGAAGAGGATGCTGACTATGCCATAAAGGTAGGTTTCAACTGAAACTTTTATGTATGAAAACTTAATTATCGATTGACAGTATTTAAAGAAATTTGAAAGTCACTTTAAGAATAATATTGATCAATGACCAATATAACTGCCCTAGTGTTATCTACTTTTTCTAGGTGGCCTACCTATCTATGTCCTCATAATACGCAAACCTAAATTAAGAAATGTACTTGCCTCCATCACAACTGCAAATACTATCGATTCAAAAAAATACAACAAACTGATGAGATTGAATACCTGTAAAAAGTTTGAGGTTTCAATTTGGTGTCCTACAATAGTTACTATTTCTTTCTTTCTTACATAGAAAGGATGTACAGGAGTTTTAGATGGCAAAATTATTTCATTTCAGGTGATGAACATGATCAAGCTTTACGGTAAGCCTGTCAGGGTCAACAAGGCGTCAGCCCATCAAAAGAACTTGGATGTTGGTGCCAACGTGTTCATAGGAAACTTGGATCCGGAGGTGGATGAGAAACTGTTATATGACACATTCTCGGCTTTCGGAGTTATATTGCAGACACCAAAGGTACTGTAGTGTTATTTTTTAATGCTTAGCACTCATAGCCCCACACTAGGATTCCCTGTGTCGTGGGTGCCATGGACACACACAAGACAAGAACACAACACACCCAGACCAGAAACAGAAATTCAAATTCATCATTCAAACCTCTGCTCTGCTGGGAATCGAACCCAGGACCCTCCGCATAGCTCACCGGTGTCTTAACCACTGCGCCACTCGGGTCGTCGTAATATGTTGAATTGTAGCCTTCTGGTGAAAAATCAAACAATATAAGCCAGCTAAATCTAGGTGCATTTGAGCAACTGACCAATAACATCGAGTCATAATTAGAAAGAAGAAAGTTCATAATCACATCAATATGATTCATTGTGCTCTTATAAATGTCATTTGTGGTAATGGAGTCATAATGGAGTTTTATTGGCGTTCAACTGCAGTCAAATTTAAATTTGGTGTCTTTGGTGGTCAATATGATTGAACTATAGCGGTGATAGCCCAGCGGCTCAGAATTCGACCTTGAATCGAGGGGTCCGGGTTCGAATCCCAGTGGCACGCACCAATGACTGTAAAAAAAAGTTATGTGTGCTTTATAAAAAAAAATTAATATCACCTGCTGTTACGGTGAAGGAAAACATCGTGAGGAGACCTGCATGCCTGCGAGTTCAGAAAAAAGAAGTGCTCAAAGGCATGTGAAGTCCACCAACCCGCAGTAGGCCAGCGTGGTGGACTAAGGCCTACATCCCTCTCATTGTGAGAGGAGACCCGACCCTGTAGTAGGTAATTAATGGGTTACTGACATGATTGAACTGGAGTGGTTTTATAATGGTAAATTGGGAGACTCACCCTCCTCGTGTGGTTTTAGTAGTTAGGTTTTTAACCCATAGGCAAAGGTGGTTCTGTTGCAAGATGCTTAAAAAAAGCTAAAAATAGTATTATAAACGTAACATGAATTACTTATCAGTAAGTTAGATTTTAATGAATGCGATGTATATTTTCAGGTAATGAGAGACCCAGAGACTGGCAATTCGAAGGCATTTGCTTTCATTAACTTTGCATCATTTGAGGCGTCTGACGCGGCAATAGAAGCCATGAATAACCAGTACCTATGCAATAGACCAATATCAGTATCATATGCATTTAAGAAAGATGTCAAGGGAGAGAGGCACGGATCTGCAGCAGAGAGGTAAGAAAAGAGAAATTTTATCTATTCTATATAATTACTCTCCTCATTAGGTTGTCTAGCCTGAATAGTTCACAGTATAATAACTGAATAGTAGGCACTGGTGATAGCTCTGTGGCTAAGAAAATTCGGCCTCTCAAGAATTACTTTCTTAAAAGTTAAATGCATTTGATAAAATTAAATCTTGTTAGAAAAGCTACATTGTTAGAAAAGCTACATGTTCTCAAAAGTTCAAAGTGAAACGAAAGTTCTCAAAGGCATGTGAAGTCCACCAAACTGCAGCCGTGGCTGCAGCGCGGTTGAGTGAGGCCTACATCCTTCTCATAGTCAGAGGAGACTTGAACTAACTGGAAAGTCACTAATGTATTAAAGGCAGATAGAAGTAGACACCTTTGATACATCACAATTGAACAAGAGACATTGGGACTTTTTAGTTATATTTTTGTGACTTATTATTCTAATAATGATAAGCAAATTTTATCCAAAAACATATAGCAATTTAATGAATAAGAGAGTATATATATATTTATAAGATCACTATACTCATTACTTATCATTTACAGATTACTGGCCGCCCAAAACCCTCTGTCGCACGCGGACCGTCCTCACCAGCTGTTCGCGGACGCGCCTCCAACGATGATGGGGCCTATGCTGATGGCCCCGCCGCCGCCGCCCACGCCTTCCCCCATGCCGCCGCCGGGACCACCGATGGGCGCTCGGCCTCCCCCACCATTACCTATGACCGCCCCCCCTCCGCCGCCATCCTCCATGCCCCCGCCGGGACCTCCCCCGCCGCCCGGACCGCCACCCCCGCCTCCCCCATTCCATCACTTCCCTCCACCACCGTTCGGTCCCCCAGGCTTCGGTCCCCCGCCTCCTCCAGGTGCTCGACCCCCGCCGCCGTGGAGACCGCCCCCACCATCCTTCAGGCCGCAGTTCCCCCCAAGGGGGCCCCCGCCGTTTGGACATCCCCCCTTCCCCCCGCACCACCCGCCTGAACCAAATTATAACTATTAAATGTAATTAAGGCAATAAATGTGTTTGTACAATTGTCGTTGTGTCTTTTCATTTGGTGACCTGCTGCATAGTTTAGCTTAAGGGTCGATTCAAATCGAGCCGAACCTTTTCAACTGATATTGGCCTTTTAAGTGTGTAAATGAAAATACTCGCCGTGTCACTGCTGACCGCTGCCATCTCTGTTTGAATCGGCTCTTTGTATAGTTATACAAAATTAAATATCTTGATAAACTTTTTTATTTAAAACATACTTATTAATTTACTATTTAGCGCCATCTATACATAATATAATAGACTAATGTTGATATCGTAACTTAATTGAGCCGCTATTCGGTAGATGGCGTTGTCTATAGGTACTTTTTTCATAATTCTGATGACATGTTATTTATATTTCTTCTGCAATTTAGGTGCTGAAAATTACTTATCCGAAGATCTAATAAATTTGCGTAATAATATAAGTACCTATCTAAACAAATATACTCACTCAGGGACCTAGTATGTTTTTATTCACTAATAAAATGGACACAACCGACATCCATCTATAATTCAAATTACTCTCATCTGTTTCAGGACTTCGTTAATATGTATGTTCGTATTCCATCCATTTATCGGCACTGCTTCATAATATATACATTTTATTTATTCAGGCGAGCATACACTTCATTTGATGCATGTAAGCCCTTTTTAACGAGGAGCGATTTTCATACGTGTTGAAGCATACTAACTACCCCCGCTTTTACTGAAAATATGCGTATTGATGTGATGGATTTATGAGTAGGAATGTTCGGCAATAATGATGAATATTTAAATTTGAATTTCATTCGTAAGTAGATGCGTTACATAGTAATGGTACGGTAAATGATTGATTTTGTGCTTATCTACACGTCCTTGGCGGGAATACACGTCTAACAACAAATCACTGTAGGCACATTAGTGGTCTACCGGTAGGTTCAAAATTGCGAATGTAGAGCCAGACTCGAACGGACATGTATTTGTATATAAAAGAGAAAACCACTATTTTTATAAAATTGTGTGAGAGAGTGTGTATAAATAACAAGCACACTCACACATAGTATCTCGCGCCAAAACGAGTTAAAGTGTCTATACATACCTACATTGTAGGCAGCGTTAGATTCAAGTTTTGCTATTGATTACAACAATCACTTTAATGGTTTCTCCCCTCACAATCTGCTAACCCAACATGTAAGTACATACCGATCCTATATGCCGCATTTCTTTTGTGCGCCACACAATGATAACCTAAGATCGGATCTCATCTTCAAATGGAGGATTACTTAAATACATTTCTCGATTCTGATGAAATATTACATTATCTGCTTCTGTTATTATTATAATGTAACGGCGTTCTTCGTGTCTGTCTGTCGTAACGTAAACTTCTCAAACGATTTATTTTGGCACGGCAACAGGATTTGTAACAGCAGACAATATTATTTAATTAAAATATTTTTTGTGGTATCAAGTAAAGTAAATAACCTTTAGGTGATAGAAGTACCTAGATAACTTAGTAATAGAAGTAGATAAGTTTAGGTGTGTTTATCAAAATATGGAGCAATCCAAGAGATTATTAAATTTAATAACTACTTCTGCATCTTGACTGAAACAACGTACGCAAAGAACGCAAGGTAGATAATAAAAAAAAGTTTTTTTTTTGTTTCATGATTATTTTTCAACTTATATTGCTTTTTAATAGCTCTGTAAGTAAGTAGGTAGTGTAGCCTATATCTAATTGCCTGATTAGCAAATTTCGAATTGATAATGATTTTAAGGGGATTAGATACCTACGATCAATAAACATTTTTTGTGCCAACAAATCTGCGGGCAATCACTAGTTGTACCCAAAGCACTACGTACAGGCTCAAACGAATGGTAAGGAAAATTGCTAGATGCGAAATACAATAATAATATGAGGGGGATTCTTCATTCTGCGTTTCGACGAAACGTGTGCTCTCTGAAGAGCGTTCTAAAGCCTGTCTGTTTGTTTCGGCTAATCTCTGGAATGGACAGATTTTGACGGGAATTTTACTGGCAGAAATTGTTCTAATAAGGAGTAACTTAGGCTTCTCTTACTTTAGCATTCCACGCGGACGAAGTGGTGGGCATAGCTATTTCGCTAATAAATGCGAAGCTCTTTAAATCCATGTTGGTATGATGGCTATATACTCATAACTCTAGTTTAACAACTGTATGGCGTTAGATATCGGAGAGTGTGGGAGAGTAGGATACTCGTACATGCCGCGGACGTTAAAACTTTTTCATTGCCCACTACGATGAGAAATGGCGGCGTTGGTGCCGATTTAGTTCTGGAATTTAGACAATATTTCCGAAATTTACTGCCGAAAATTTTATAGACGGCTGCGAGATAGCGACGTAGTTTCGACTTGAAATAGCGTAGCGGTCAGCAATTTTTATTTACTTTTATGAGATTAGGGCGGCTTTTATTTCGAATTTTTTATTTTACTTAGATTAATGATTTAATATAGGTAGATATCAACCGGTAGGTAATAACAAATATAGGCGGTTTTTTAATCTTTTTATTTAACTCGCAAATAGCTAATATCTACTCGTTACCTATTCAGTTTTAACGCTTCCTAATTTTTTCTTGTATTTAGAAAAATTTAGTACATATCTTTTTATAACTTTAAAAATGATTCAACCTTATAAAAGGCGTACCTGGTCTATCTACCTAAAATTCTCAAAACAAAAGAGAACTAAGTTATTCATTAATGCACGTATTTTGTTATGAAAAAAATTACAATATCTTAACTACTTAGGTATAACAATATCAGTAAATAAAAGAATAATAAAATCTTTAAATCGTTTAGTTCTTTCACAAAGTCTTTTACCCGTTATAGCAAATCATTCATATCTCTGAAACTAGAGAACCATTTGTTTGCTCGGAGCCAGGTTTGAATTTTCCTCTAAATTGTGCTAATGGCTCCTGTCCACTGTCCTCGGAAGCGGGAAATCTCTTTATTCTGCGCAGAAAAGAAGAAAACGAACGTTCGTTACTGCCCACTCGGCAGTGCGTCTCTTGCCTAATAATTGACAGTCTTTTGGGACATGGAAAGCGAGAAATTTCACTTCTACTACTGCTTAACATGTGGCCTTCACAGCTCGCCCGAAAGCAATATGTTCTTCTGATTCAATTATAGAAGGGTAGGTAGGTGTCGTAAAAACGAATTTGTGAGGTACGGATCCACTTACATCCATAGACAGTGCTTCAATCCTATCAAACTCAAAACTCAAACTCAAAAGCTTTTATTCATTATTAGGTACAATTTGTGCACACTTAATGAAAGTCATACAGATAAATTATACATTCTACATTCATCCGCTTTGATCGCCCCTCAGGCAAAACGTAGACTGGGAGAAAAAAGCGGGCGAAAAAAAACTCCCAGCACTCTTTTAAAAGTAAATAAAACTTAGTCTATAATGCAGTATGGCTAGGTCCAATAAAGGAACACACGTGACAGCTATCGTGTGTGTCAATATCGCCCCATTGCCATCCGCTCACAAATAAATATTGTTACATAGTGTATAGAAATAGCCTATAGTGAAGTTATTCAATCCCACGCTTTCTTATCTTCTAAATAGTCCTTAGTTTCATAATAGGCCTTTCGGCACAGGACTGATTTGATAGTTTGTTTAAATTTGTGAAAAGGCAGGGATTGAATTTCTATTGGAATTTTATTATATATTCTCACGGACATTCCCATAAATGACCGGCTTTTTTTATGAAGCCGACATTTTGGAAATACAAGTTTGTGGACATTCCTGGTTACAATACAATTAGTTTTGTGTAAGTCCTTAAATGTTATAAACTTGCTCTTATTTTTATAAACATACATAATGTTTTCATAAATATACTGCGATGCAAGAGTAAGTATATTTATTTCTTTGAATTTGTCTCTAAGAGATTTCTATCTTAGGATAGTGATAATGATTTTGGCATTCATTTGCTTTTATTAACCAACAAAATATCAATTTGAAGATCTTCACAATCGTATTAATATGAATCGCAGATACTCGTAGGTATTTTATCTCTTTCAGATTTTCCTCCTTTTTAAATAAATCCCGTTAAAAATGTAATTTATGTACCTAATATTGGAGATTGGGGACTGAGAAACCCTACGAACGTAACTGTAACAGACCTCGTAGAAACTGGGGGCGAACTACTCATTGTTCGAGAATATTCTTGTGCAGATTCAATAAGACCCTAATTTTCCGGGGAAATCTATTCTTGTACTCACTCTTGGGGCGAACGGGTCGAGTCCGTGGAACCTTATTAATGTCCTTCGTAATTACATGCCGTGAGCCCACAGTAATCATTGTAGTGGCTATTTATGCTTCTGTTGTAGGGTTCCGTCAATAGTAAAACTCTTGGGTAAATTGGGAAATTAATGCGACTAACAATGAGGTGTTCACATTCGTACTTCTTTCACATATTTTAATATTATTTTCCAGTTGCAGGTCTGCTGGAAGAAATTTCTTACAGAAATTAGCAGAACCCTAGATGTAATAGAGAAGCAGAAGCTTTGTTCGTTTTTGTTGCGTTTGTTTGGTTTTTAAAGCTTTTAATTTTAACTTGCAACGTTTTTGACTGTATGTTCGGGGTAAATCCTTAGCCGATTGAGATGGAATTTTGAATACTCGTTTATTTTGGATGAAAATGCATGATTAGATATATTATTGACATCGTTTTAAATTTAATATGGCGGCTGGCCCAACTAGCGCATCATTTTCCAATTCATCATTATTTTTTATACACACCCATTATATGGGTGTCAAATAAAATTAAAGGTAAAAAAACGCCATTTTTAAAATGTTTTACTGTAAATTTATGATAATTTTTGTTTTGCTTGTATATAAATATGAATAACATGATGACCTTTATAATATCATAAATGTAACTTTCGTCGACGGTGCAATATTTCAGGAAAAACCATAGCCCCTAATCCGGGTACGGCTAACGCTGAACTAAATTAGAAGTCATTGTGACCCAGCGAACTCCTCAATGAATAAAATAACAGTAACTCTTGTTCGGGCTAATTCGCTCAGATCTAACCGGCCTACGCAGCATACATTTGCAGTTAATGGGGTAGAAGGATTATTATTTAAATGAACCCAAAAATCGAGGCAAGAAAAGGCACTTAGGTGGCTATATCTTATACATTATTTTATATCTTCAATATTGATAATTTAATTTCTGGTGGTAGCCCTGTAGGTATCTATGAATTTGCAATCTTCATATAAAGGTCCGAATTTAAATCCTAATGGCATGCACCCCAAATGCCTAAAAGGCTGTGTAGTATTTAGCCTTTTCCCAAGGGGTTTTTCTTAAAACGGAACCCAATACAATGCGGAAACATAAATAGCCACTACAATTATCACTGTACGTTCATGGCAAGTAGGTAATTACAGACGATATTAATTAGGTTTCCAATATCATATATTATAAATAGAAAAAATCCTATGTTAAACTAATAATTATTCACATATTTTAATTAAGAAAATAATTATTTGAGATACACTGCAACACAAAGAATAGGTATGCATCTTTCGCTATTGCCACAGAAAACATAATAAGTAGTACAACTATCGCCTAAAAACAGCACACTAACTACAATCAACAATAGTTCTACAATCTACTATCTATCTCATTTGTATAATAGATAGGTATTTTTATTTTTGTATTACACAAAAAACTTGTACTCTTAGTTCCGGGGCTGTGTAGTATAATTAAAGCTCATCTGTAACATACATAGTTTCTGCGTAACATTCTCCTAGTAGCATATAATCCGACGTAGATAGACCACTCGTAGCCTATAGACCATTCGTAGCCTATAGATCGCTCGTAGCCTAATATATCTCTCGTAACCAAATGCTTAGCGACGGCGACGGCGATCATCCGCAAACTGCAACCGGGTGAAACCAGATTTGTGGCAAAATACTGTCTCTGTTTATTTATCAGCTAACAGTTTGGACCAAGTTGGTTACAACATTTTTATCATTTCACTAAATAACTTTATCAAATTTGATCAAATTACTGATTTTTGTTAGTAATTTTGATCAAATCTCTACTCCCACCATTCTCACGCGAGAGGAACAAAGTTGAGCTTTTAGTAACGTACCATAGTAGAAACTATGTAGAAACATATCATTCTCTTAGTAGCATAATTATAGTCCGACGTAGCCTATAGCCTACTAGTAGCCTACTAGATCGCTCATAGCCTAATAGATCTCTTGTAACCAAATGCTTAGCGACGTAAATTCAGAGCGACGGCGATCGACCGCAAACCGGAACCGGGTGAAACCGGATTTGTGGCGAAATACTGTCTCCGTGTTCATTTATCGGCTAACAGTTGGAACCGAGCGGGTTACATCCGGTTCAACTGATCCTAACTTGTTTATCTCGGCAAGAACTATTTTTACTGGAATAACAAAATAAGGATTTTTTTTAAATTAGAGAAAATACATTTATTTAAAGACTGCAATGTAAGAATACTAGTAAATGATTTAATGCTTTAAGTAATTTTGTTCTCATTTTAGAATTTGGATTGGATGCCAGACACACATTAGGAAGTAAATTATGGTTATTAGTACTTACATATTTTAAATGTAGTTAATAATTTTAGAGTGTAGATAAGCGCCAGGGGTACCCAATATGATCTATGAAATTATATTAGGCCTAAGGCCTAAGGCTACATCTCTCTCATTGTGAGAGGAGACCCGACCCTGTAGTGGGTCATTAATGGGTTACTGACAAGGCCAAATATGAAAAGTATAATAAAACGCAGAATGCACATAACTTGGTTCGCCCAATATCCCTCCCATGACGAACGTAGCCTTTGCCTTAACTGCTATAACCGTAATGTTAAGGATACACCAAGTATTTTATTATTTTGGTAGATTTTGTCGCAGAACTTCAGTAAGATGTGGATGAAAAAGAAATAGAACTGTACCTACCTACATCCTTATATGTTATCTGACAATGATTTAGCAGGAAACAATTATATTTTCGGTAGTGGTGGAATAACTTTACCAGCACGCTTAGAGCATGAAGCAAGTATAGGATGCCGCAAATATGATTACATGTGTGACAATGTGAGTGTGTTTGTAAGTAGTTTTGCTCTGTGTATTAGTGACGATGTCAACACAACACGTGTTTTATCACATTTACAAGTACACTCACACATAGTACCACGACCAAGATGACTTTAAGCGTATAAATAAGTCCAACTATTGCTAATGGTTGCGGCATAGGTGCCAGGGATATTGAATAAATAAAGACGAGGTAATGTACCTACTCGCATTTTGATAAACATAATAAATAAATAATAGAAAAACTAAAAAATCACACGCTTTTATAGCTCACCGGACTTCTGGAAATTGGTAAAAATCGTGCTCAAAGATTCCGTTACATACATACCTACATACATACATACATACACAGTTAGATACAACCCAAGCTAATAAAAAGCATGTAATAAAAAAAAGCATGTAATAGAAACCTTACTCATTCATTCGTGTTTTGAAATAAGGATTTGGTACAGACACAGCTTTACGTGAAACAAGGAACATTACTGCACCCCTCAGAAGGTTGACCCCTCAATGACCAACATATTATTTTATTTCATTGCAACTTAGGCAAAGATCTATTGCCTATCCTGCGTTTTACGAAGGCAACGCATAGTCCCTATTGATAAGAAAATAGAGGTGCATATTGCTTGTCTTACACGTTCGTTGAAGTAAAATATTATTCCGCTCGTATTTTAACTTTATCCAGTCATATTGCATTGTATTTTACTCAAATAAGTTATTATATTGCTTCTCAAAACGTTATCGAAACATTGCATGTATAAGGGGCGGTTAAATAATTTTTAGGGCATTAATTTAAATTAATTAATTTACTTAAATACGTAGGTACGTATAAATAACAAAGAAAAATATTTTTTATAACTAAGCAAAACTCGAGAGACACTGTGTGTGTGTGTGTGTGTCTCCTCCATTTACTATTAATTCTGCGTCTTAGAAGTTTAACAAATACCTACTTATTTTAAACGTTCACTATCGTCACTTGACTGGATTTTTTTTAACTTAATAAAATTAAACAACCAATAACCGAGACGGTTATGTAAGTAAAGCATTAGGTTCAAAGATAGATTCAGGTTTAAAATTCAGTTAATTTAATAGTGATTTTTTGCATTGAAAATTCACTTTGAAGTTGAAAACTAACTTCAAACCTAAGTTTCTTATTCTTTATTCCATTTACAGAAAAGAGAATATCATTAACCGTAATGCTTACGACTCTCAAGGAACCGTTCATCGATAAACGAAGTCGGAGACAGTGTTTCCGCAAATCCGACTCCTCGGTTCCGTTTGCGGTTCAATTGCTGTTACGAGCTTGTGGTTAGCGCTCAGTCTAACGATAGCCCACTTTAAAGAGTAACGCACGAGTAGTAAACGAACCGCTCCTTTCAATATAAAAAAAATCCACAAGTTCCTATGGGCAGCTTTCTGAAACAGTAAAAATCTAAAATTTAATAGAAAATCAAATACCTAGCAAATCTTACAAAAATTAATCATTGTCAAACCAGTACTCAGTACTACTTACCATCGTCGCAAGTATTGAAAAATCATAATCGACAATTTTTTTTAAATTTTGACCACTGTTCAAACTTTTATGTTCTTTTATCACCAGGCACCAAATCATAGGAAATAATACCTAATTATAACTGCTGCTATAGATTTGAGAATCACAGCTCTAAAATAAAAACAGTGTCTCTTCGATTCAATTGTTAATGCGTTTAGAAGCTACGCGTTACGCATTAACGCGTAGCTGCGCGTAATACGCATTGTAAAGCGTTTAGTTTGTCAGATATGCGCTTCACCTAAACGCATTAACAAACGTAATCTTGTCTTAACAGAAGTAAAGGCTTTGAACAAATAGATTGAATACTTTAATCTGGCCTTTAAATCAACATCCAGTATAGTTCGAGTAAATAGGAAATAGTGTTGATAGAAACACGGATAAAGCTGATTCACGTAATAAGCTGTATTGAAAAGGATATTGAGTCTCGTAGTCTCTTATACTTTTATTTTTCTTTCGCTAGGACATGACATAATATTAAATCACACTTTTCTATGTTTACCTTAGTTTTATACAAGACATAATAAGTATGAGATCTGATGCTGGGTGAGCGGTAACCAGGGGCCCCTAAGTAAGGGGGCACGCACCGGTGCGTTCCACCGGAGATCCTGATGCCCCCCACATGCGCAGAGGAAGGCCACTGAGGGGGTTTTAGTGGGTAAGAATCCCACATAACCCGGAGTCGCTCCCACGGCTCTCGGGTACCTATACATGAAGGTTCCCCCCTGTCACAAAAAAGGGCCCCTAAGTAGGGGCCTAGTACCTGAGCCGAGGCTCAAATTCAATTAGTATTTGTGGTATCTAGTAGCTATTAGAAAGAACTCCTTCCTTCCTCCTTCCTTTCAGCCCTTAAGTAGTCTACTGCTGGACATGGGCCTCCCCTAATCGACGCCACTCCGCCCGGTCCTGGGCCCTCTGAATCCAACGGTTTCCCGCTGTCTTCTTCAGGTCATCAGTCCACCTGGTCGGAGGGCGGCCTGTACTCCTTTTGCCTAAACGTGGTCGCCATTCGAGGACCTTTTTTCCCCATCGGTTGTCAGTCCTGCGAACGATGTGGCCAGCCCATTGCCACTTTAATTTGCAAATTTTGAGAGCTATGTCGGTCACCTTCGTTCTTCTACGGATTTCATCATTTCTGATTCTATCTCATAGAGAAATACCAAGCATAGCTCTCTCCATTGCCCTCTGAGCGACTCTGAAAGAACTCAGTACGAACGAATTGGAAATGTATGGAGGAGAACTATGAACGACTAAGACGTTGTGAACCATAGCTGCAACCCTTTATATTCCATGGTTCGGCACCGCAACAACTAAACACAACAGGGGGACGCCTAGAGCATAGCATCATGCTCCCACCGACAGGGATTAACGACTGCCATCTTATCGATAATAACCGCGACCAACGGATTAGCGTTCCCTCCGAAGCACGGAGTGCGCTTTATGCCACTATATAATATGTAATATGTATATATAACGTTGCTAACTTTTTCGATCGCTTGTGATCTACGGAGGCCTTATCTGCGGGGTTATGCATGCTTATTAACAATACGCGGCGCAGCGGTGATAGCCCAGTGGCTTAGAATTCGACCTCGAATCGAGGAATCCGGGTTCGAATCCCAGTTGCACGCACCAATGACTTTGTAATAAAAGTTATGTGCGATTTATGAAATTAAATATCACCTGCTGTTACGGTGAAGGAAAACATCGTGAGGAAACCTGCATGCCTGAGAGTTCACAAAAAAAATGTTCTCAAAGGCATGCGAAGTCCACCAACCCGCAGTAGGCCAGCGTGGTGGACTAAGGCCTACATCCTTCTCATTGTGAGAGGAGACCCGGCCCTGTAGTGGGTCATTAATGGGTACTGACATTAACAATACTGTTCGACAGATGTGTATCAACCTTATAACTAGCAGTTAAATTATTTATTTCAAATAGGGAAACGAGATTTAAATTGGTATCTGATCTTCTTTTGAACATGTTTTCCATTACTGTACCTCAAAGAAAAGCATCTCAAGTTTAATTTTTACTTTTATGTACCTATCCGAGTGTTCAGTAAATAAAATTTCCCTTTGAATATATTTCTCGTATCGTTTATTTATTCTCTTGTGAGTGATTCTTGATAAGACTTTTGATATGTAATACTATTTACACATCTAAGGAGTTTAAGGCTTTGTTGAAGGCAATATGTTGGTAAGTTGATTCGAATAGAGTGGAGTTTATGTTTAAAAAAACTTAATGTACATTGTGTTTATCCGTTCACTATCTTTTATATTCGGATGTATAAAAGATGATTATTTAAAAAAAAAATGGCTTGGACTGTTAAAATGGCAGGTGAATAATAATTTAATTATTAGTTATATTAACACCGCAATTAAATCGCATTTATATAATAGTATAATTAGGATTGATAGTAGGTAATAATTAATGGCAATTTATGACGAACAATAATTAATAGAGTTAATCAAATTATGAAATTGAGAAATCTATTGAAATTATAATAGTATCGAGTGTGCTTCAATGTGCTTCAAAATTCATTGATTAAAAAAGACGGTAGGCACTTTTAATCCTAGAGCGTAACGAAGCATTTTTATGACGTTAAAAAAACAGAGAAGTGATAATAATAAATCTATCGAATATCGCCTGGCTAGAGTTACTTTGCGCTACCAAGAAGATTGAAAATTTACCAGCAGTGCTTGTATTTTCATATTTCCTAAATCCTAGTGTACCGTCATAAAATTCTGATAAAATAAAATAACGTAATAATTCACGCGCATTTTTCGGGTCAGCCCGACTAGTTTCGAAGTTCTCGTTTTACAAACGTTTTTATTTTTCACGTTTTTCTCGTTTTTTTAGGGTTACAAACACTCAAGACAGTTTTAATGAAAAAAATATATAATCACTATGGTAATTCCAACCTTTATGGTGTACCTACAACAAAGAAAATTTGACCAACTTTAGTACTAATAATTTGTTTTCATTGTGGAAGTACCTAACTATACAATATAGTTTGCATTAATTTCAAACAACTACCTGAGCAGATTAAAATTTCATCAGTATTACAGTATATCAGGTAGTGTTAAATTTAAATAAAACAGTATGTAGTAATACCTAAAAATAAAGTGTTAGCTAAACCTAACGTAGTTTCTAATTACGTTGAAATTTTATCTTTTTTGAGCTTCATCTTAAAAGATTGCACTTTAAAACAGAGCGCAAGCTTAACGAAGCTTCTATGACGTTGAAAAAGAAGAGTTAAAATCTGTCGAATAACGCCAGGCGATAGGGAGAATGACTCGAGTCATTACCTTGCGCTCGCCAGGAGATTGAAAATTTAACGACCGTCATTTACTAACACTGCTTGTATCTACACCTTTTCCATGCTCGTAAATACGCTGTATAAACTCTGGTTAATGCATTAATTGTAAAGAGATCGGTAGCGTTTTGAGAAAATAATGAATATCTGCCAAAATTTTTGGCGTCGTTTTACACAAAAATCGACAACACGTTTTTCCGTCATAAAGTACAGAAATTTAATTTTCCCATATGATGCCCATCTATAGGATAGATAACTACACGAATAAATTCTTCATTGCGATCTGTTTATACTCGTAAGTATCTAATTAAGATTTATTTTCAAACACGTTCAATAAAAATAGAAAGCTGGCGAAGATAATTCAAGGTATTCTTGTACACACCTATTAATCAACTCCTCAATACTATTGGCACACGTCCACAGCAACACATGCATCTTAAAAGAGCTTCTTAGTACAAGGATATGTTCGGTGAATTGGTGCATAATTTCTACATTGGAGTGCCCTCAGTTGCTGAAGGGGCCGGTCACAGACGGCCTCAGACGGGCGAAATTCCATTACTGAAGTGTTGGACCATGGCCAGAGGCGGACGAGGACCTTTAATTTTTGCGAAAGAGAAATAGGTGTTGTCTGGAACTAATTTTGGTATTTAGACAAGAAAATTGTAATAGCGTCTCTTACGTTATTTTAGATGGTGAAAGGTTATATAAAAAGGTTCTGTTAATCATTTTAAAATATGAACACTCATAAGAAATCAAGAAAACTTTTTTTTAGTTTTATCTATGGTTGATCAAAATATCCTGTATATTTTGATCAATAATCTTTTATATTCAGGTAAGACAACTAAATGAAATAAAAAAATGATTCAATAAACATTCTTTTTTATATTATAACCGATAAAATATAGACTCCTCTAAATTTTCCTTCCTCCGTGTTGATTCTGTGTAATAACGCAGACACGTGCTGGAAACCTCGAATTAAAATTGTTGTCCACTCCAAGCTCGGAGGCAGCTGCATGTGTGGAATAATTGAACCTCTAAAGTTTGTTCTTGAAGTGTCCTCAAATTGCAAAAACTGTCCAGTCTAAAATGAGATTTAATTTGTCCTTTTCAGTCGCAGTTCAGTTTTATTCCGTTGTTACGATTGTACACGGGAAACGAACAACGATGCAGTTTTAAAATAATTTGTTTATCCCCTCAAACAATTGTGAATAATTAATAACGCTTCACATTTTTTTAATTGAAGTGCAACCTTCTTGTGGGTGCGTAAATCGCTTCGTAACGTAACGCGTTACGGCGCCACTCTATGTGGTAACTATGGAAACTGTCAAAAGGAAACGTTCATAAACAAAGTGCGTCTAATTAGATGGAACTATGGAAACTGTCAGAAGGAAAAATTCGTAATTCAGAGTATTCATACCCACATATTTGGGCCAAAATTTTACCTTCACGCATCACTAACGTCACCTTCAAACTTCAAGCCTTTGTTGTCAGAGACAGATTCTGAACTTCGGTTTAGTGTCTGTCCTTCTATCCGTAAACATAGCAAACGTAAGCATTATACCAACTTTTAATCTTCTGCGATTCATGATATCGAATAATTCAGTTTAAATTCGAATGCATTCCTGGATAAAGGACCCAAATTCAGTTCGTTTAATTCGGATATCGCAATGATTATTATCTCTTTGTGGCAAACGCCCGAGCATTGTTGTTCAGTGGAATAATGCTTGTTTATGAGTCCGACAACGGTGGCAAACGGATACTGTGGGATAAATTTCACGTATTTCTCATAAAATTTTATTACAACGTTTGTTATATCGCTGCATTTAATAATAAAGTTTCTATGCTACAAAAAAAGACTTAAGTGTGTGCAACTGACACGCGGTTGTTTAAACCAATCTCAACAATACTTTGTTTTACTATGGTTACAATGCTACATGCAATGCATGCAACACATTTTTTGCTTAAATCAAAAAATTATTGAGATAATCCACAAAAACCTTTTTAACATTCACTCTCCTTTCTCTCAGTTTTTTTCCCATTTAAAGGATTCTTTGACGTTAAGCTCTCACATACACTTTTGATATGTTGCTAGTAATAAAAAAACTGAGTCCATAACCCCACTTATTCTACTGAAAGAGAAATTTTAAATGTCTACTAATTAAAAACACAAAAACAACATGATAAACGAATAACAAGGGTTATTGGCATCGAACACAGCGCATTTTAGTATCGAAAGTATCTCGAATCCGGCACTTTCGACTTCGAAGATAAAGACGCAAAACATTCTTGAAAGAAAGATAACAATATAAATCACTCCCGATGGACTCAGCCCAAACAATACGATAACTGTAAAGCTGGCTCACACCAAGGGGACGTATCAGCTTATCGCTTGACGACTGAAACTGCACTTGAAGCTATTTGTCAAACTTTCGCCACTGACGAAAATACAGGCCACCATCGACCAGTATACCTTGAGCTTCTGTTACTCCGTCAGTAACGTGAACTATACGACAAAGTTAGTCTTGTTGCACACAATCGTGACAAAAGTGGTAAGGCTGATGTTATATAGGTAATTATGAATGGTGTCGCTTCGACTTCTTGCGGTTGCGTTGTGGTACCAAAATATGGATGTGATTGCGTTCAAAATCAAAACAAAAAATCTTTTATTTTTCACGAATTTGGGTTAGTTTAAGTAACATTGTACGTATAACAGGCTATTTAACTTTACAGATGCGTAAATTAAAACATAAAAAGAAATTAATATTAAGAACAATGTCAGTTGTTACTAGTGATCGTACACCTCAATCAATTGCGTAGCCTACAGTAGAATGCAATGTAGTGTTTGTGATGTGGCTAGCGATGAGTCGGTAGTTGCGTTGTGGTAACGACGTGGCTGCGATTCGGTAGGTATCATACACGCAGTTAATGATGACGGTAAAATGTGGCCCATGAAAATTCAACTATTAATGTTTATAACCGTTAACACGTCGTGTGGTTTGTGGCGAAGTCGTTGTTGTGGTTTGGTTATGTGAAACTAGCCTTAGTACCTATAACGCGGACGGCGACGGCTCTTAATAAACTGGTGGATTGTTCGACAGATTGTGAGTATCATCTCATGTATAATTCAGAAACGAGGACTTTGAATCGCGTTGGAACTTGGACTGCGCCGGTGATGCATTTTGTTGTCCCATATGAGAGATAGCAGCGAATAAATGAATATTTGCCAGGAAACGCGCTTCCCGTGGTTGTAACGGTACGAGTAGGTAAATTTTATTCGCGTGTGTTTTGGAACTTTTTTTAGTTTACGTACCCAACTTCTATTTCTATTGATAAATTGCAAAAAAAAAATATAATTACAATTGAGTACGTACAATTTTAACGTGTGATACCTACAGTCTTCTGTCTCTAGTGTCTATTTCATTCAAATAGTGCGAAAGTAGCAGAAAATTGTTTGATGAGAGAGTGGGAACGATTTAACATAGATTATGAAAATGTAGGTACCTAAATGAAGTTTAAAACAATGTTAATATGATGTTATTATTACGTGGATACAATAGGAACTATTAAATTACAATTACAAGGGAGAAAACAAAGTTACTTGTGCTTAACAAAGAGTTCGAAATTAATTAAAAAGTTTGAATCATTTTTCACATTAATAAAAATGATATAAATGTACCTTAACTGTGTATCGTATAGTATAAAAATGACTAACAATAACTAATAATTTTTTGAAATACAAATAACGCAACTTATTAGGAACAACAGGAACAATATCTTCCTTCCTTAAAACTCGAGATTCAGAAGACACTCGGCGTAGAACCAAATTGTTATTTAAATTGTTTAAGAAGCAATTAAAAACAAGATAAGCCCAGGGATTATAAAACCTCCGTACAACTTTTAATTTATCCACAAACTTGAGATTAACTTACAAATGAACCACGCTGTTATATTTTTGTCATCATTCTTCCATTATGTTTAAAGAACTCACAACATTAATTTAGTATGTACGAGTATAATAATTATAATATTTTTAACTGGTAAATGATTTTCACTATTTGTAAATGTCTCTCACTGGATTATGGAGAATTATGCATGGTATTTTACAGCGGTGATAGCCCAGTGGCTTAGAATTCGACCTCGAATCGAGGGGTCCGGGTTCGAATCCCAGTGGCACGCACCAATGACTTTGTAAAAAAGTTATGTGCGATTTACAAAATTAAATATCACCTGCTGTTACGGTGAAGGAAAACATCGTGAGGAAACCTGCATGCCTGAGAGTTCACAAAAAAAAAAGAAAAAAAAAAGTTCTCAAAGGCATGTGAAGTCCACCAACCCGCAGTAGGCCAGCGTGGTGGACTAAGGCCTACATCCCTCTCATTGTGAGAGGAGACCCGATCCTGTAGTGGGTCATTAATGGGTTAAAACAACATTTTACATCATAGATAATATTATCAAGAGATAATTGATGAACATGGGTTTGTCCTTTAAAATTATTTGTCTATACCGACTACGAAAATACTTAACATGTCTTAGTAGTGTGGAATTACATAAAATTTCATTCAGGTTGCCTTCCGAGTAGTTGTATGGAGGTCATTTATATGAGTAGGGAAGCGGAAAGCCTTGGAATGCAAATTGTCCTGAGCCTGAAGGAATGAAGTTGATAAGGAATGAAGAATTAATTCCTTCCTTCCTTTCAGGCCTTGGTAGTCTACTACTGGACATGAATCTCCCCTAATCGTTGCCACTCCACCTGGTCCTGGGCTCTTTGAATTTAACGGTTTGTCTTCTTTAGGTCGTCAGTCCTAAGTCTGGAGGATTGAGGTTGATAAGGGAATACTTATATATTACTCAAAGGCCTACCTCTATCTACGTTAGGGCTTCTTTAAATGGCTCATAGATTAATGGATTAATGGACGTAAGAATTCGTCGAACTGACCTCAATAGGTGTTAAGTAATTGGACCTGTCAACCATAACTATTCATGAAAATTGATTGTAGAGTTCTAAATCAATCCGGCTCAATTTGCGTCCACTCATGGAACGGTGACCCAATTAGATTCGTTGCGGACACCCGGTTGATTAAGTGCCCATATTGTATCGACGACTAGATTCTTTTATATTCAGTTGAATACATTCAGTTGAATACCTTAACTAGTTTTGAAAAGAATTTTAATTGAAATAATCTTAATTTTATTTCTTTTAAAATTTAAACTTGGAATTCGAAATGTTATTCATAATATGAAAATACGATTAGGTAACCCATAAGAGAGCAGGAAGCCTTGAAGAAAGAAGAAAAAAGAAGCAGAAGAAGAGTATGTCTATACATACACTTCTTCTTCTTTCGTTTCGTTTCGTTTTTGATATTTACAGTCTGTAGTGTGTCCTGTAGTAATGTGTAATGTAATGTAAGTAATCTATTGCAAATAATGTAAGTAATGTGTACTGCTAGCTTTGCTAAAATAAAGAGATATAATCTTTATTTTCTTACCTTGCGTAGCCTTGTGAAAGACGTTTGTAATGTTTAAACAGACGGGTTGACGTTTACACGATATTGCATCGAATATACGGCTACTGTATTCTATGCAAACAGAGGTCCTTAAAAATAATGATGAAAATACCTCACTCTGTTTATTACTAAATCCGTCACTGAACATCACCAAGTTAGTTGATAATGGAGGGAATATTGAATTAATATCAAGCGGTACTAATACCGACGTCGGATGTGAAGTCACGCGGCGCTAACTTGTCGACAACTTTATAATAAAGACCGTCCATGGATTAAGGGCGCTATTTAAAGATGCCCCGTGACTATGGAGTTAATTTTTAGTGGAATATAGGTATTAGGTATGCATTTTTAGGGGAATCTGAATAAAATAAACGAAATTATACAACTTATGAATCTTCTATATTTCACAACCATTATAGTGAGGACAGTTCTTATTTTCAACTTTTTCTTCCTCTGCGCCAGCCAGTCGTCGCTGTTGAGTTGACCTGAAGGCCGTAGTTTCAGCCATCTGAATAAACCGCCTCCGAGCTCCGTCCATCGGTTCTTCGGGTTAGATCGTAGGACTTGATTCCTTTACAACGACGAAAAAACGTACATGATTTCGGAGAAATCCTATATTTCTGCTTAAAAAATTAATTTACAAATACTTTATGCAATGCAAAGACCACAAAAAAACTCTATATTTACCTTCACCTGAACTTGGCTATGAGGTCATCGACCCTGCAACCCCAGAGTCCCAGACAAAAGCCATAACTTAACCAAACCACCAACGTTTAAACATCTCGTAATAAGATCGGTGCACATTCCCGACATTTAAAACCTCCTAATCATAAATCAGTCTCCCCCGCGTTGCCTATAAAATTTCGTTGGTTATTAAAAGTTTCGTCCCTTAATTGTGAGCCAAAGCAAAATCCTTATTGCGGCGAGAGGGTCTCGAACTCAGAGGTTACTAAGTCCCATTTACGTCAGGCCCTATTATCCCTTCCGAACATATTGCCATTATTGGATGACCTTTAATGGGTATCACCTCTCATAGTGGTCAGGTCGATAGCTGTAAGTTATTGCTCCTAATGTGATAGCCGAGGTTATGCGGTCTTTTTATTACCGCCGTAACGGTACTGGCGTTCGGCGAACATATTGGAATATCGCACGTGTTACGTTATTCCGAAATAAAAGAATATTTAAAGATTTATTTTACATGATGCATTCCTTATTGAAAGACTGGCATTGTTGGCGTATAAAAGGCAACGTTAAAGAATTGAATGTAAAAGATAGAATGATGAACAAGACGGCAGAAAACCGTTGGATTCAAATGGCCCAGGAACGGGCCTACAAAGGGCTGAAATAATGATGAATGATGAAAAGGTTCACTCAGCATAGGACAGAAGCAAGCAATATAATATCTACCTACTTAGTTTTATCTCATAAAAGTGTCCTGAAATGTATTTGTACCACACAATATACCAATTTAAATGGATGTAAATGTAAATATGTTTCATTTTGACGATCGAATAAATGAGATCAGTAAAAGTGGCATAAAAAGTTAATCACACCGGCCGAGCTTTGATCACGCTCTAGGGCATCATCGGGAAAATAATTTGTTTGTACGAAAATACAGCGTGATCCTATATTGAGTTTTAAGGTGCTCAACTAATTGGAAATAAAATTTTAATTAGAAATTTCTTGTGAGCCCACGGAATCGGTAATACGAGTAGGTATGAACCCCGAAAGACGGGAAAATATTTTGAAGGATTTCGGGAGATATCAGGTTTACGAGGCTTTCCTGTTTATGTCTAAAAGGAGTGTTTAATAGAAATAGCCAACAACCCTGTAAGCTATGATTTTATATTATCCGTTACATTTTGTGTTTTAGTCTGTAGGAGTCCGACCGTCAGTGTGTATCCATGACGGAAGTGCCACAAAAAAATAGGTCTATAGGAGGTTGTAGAAACTAGATAACAATAATTAATAAGCATTTCATTAGTTTAGTTTTCATTGGAGAAAATGGACAATGGACATGATTGACTTATTATTTCTAACCTCAAAGGTTGTAAGTCGGTTCTATGCTAATTCAAGAATCGCCTCTTATTTGACATTTTGGCACCGAAAATATTCTACACTGAAAAATATTTTTTCAATTAAAATTATCGTATGACTTGACGAATAACCAACATATTGTTAACTGACTCTCGGGTCAAAATAAAACAAGTATCTGTTTATACAACACTCAAACCATTAACAAAACAAATTACGCGATGTCATTAGGGATTTTTCGTTTTGTTCACAATCTACTGGCCCTTAGAGCCCTCTCGATTCGTTAATTATCAATTATTTCAGCAGTGGGAGGGTTGCTAAACGGATATAATTTTGCTCCGATCAGACATCAGCGTCAGAGTTACTTAGGATAAGATAAATGAACAACATTAATATTACCTACGACTTTTATTGTGCAATTTTTGGTTTTTGAACTACCTACATAGTTTATATTAGGTAGTTTATTGAACACATTTCTAAAGTTATATCAAGTAATCAAATAAGCCCCAAAGTCAAAAGATTCGGCATCGCCTTTGGAACAGAAAAATTTGAACCAAAATCGGTCTATTCCTTCGTCAATAATGACGCTACATTAACCTACACAGATGCAAAAATTTCCCTTTTTCTCATTGTGGTTAAATAAGAGCTTATAAGATAGGTAAAGTAAGTATTTTTTGGGGGTTTAAATCCTATCTAAGTCTGATTTTGTTACTTTTCTGTTTTATTTTTTACTTATGTCTAAGGCATCACTTTAAATGTATGTTATGTGTGGTCTGTGGTCTTATCATATCAAAGCAGTTACCTATTTGATAATATAACTAACACGAAGAAAAAGTGAACTGTTTTTCGTTGTAAACTGTTTATACAGAAAACAAAATTAACAGGCAATAAAAATTGAATAATTTGTCTCTCTAATCTTTTTCAAGATGGACATTAGCGACAATCCTAAGCTTAATGAGCAACTTTATTAATTTCGATCCCCCGCAATTTCGGTATTCGGGGGAGCTCAGTAAGGTTCAGTGGAGTTCAGTGGGGTGTTTCTGTAGGCGATTAACGGAAGTCGCGAATCGGATTACATTTCTTTATTTTGGCTCCCCTACGCGCTTTTGCTGCTCGGTATTCTAATTTATTGGGGTAAGATGACTTCTTTTTTTAATTTGCCTTTATTTGACTTTTCATCTTAATTAAGTTCAAAAATATATTTGTTAAGTTGTTATTGTATTTGGAAGAGATACCTATTTCTGACATGAGCATGAGATATGTATAATGTGCGAATAGTTGCTGTGTTTTCTGTGAAATTATTACGTTACAGTTGACAATTAGGAAATAAAATATAAAATATTATTGTTTTTTACTAAAGAGTAGGACACGAACTTATCAGCCACCTGATATAATGTGGTCAGCTTGAAAACTACGTATACCTATATCCAAACTAAAATAGGATGAAAATCCTACCTGCGGTCTTATGTGGGTGCGTTGCTACTGATCAGAACTATGGATAAGGAGATTGTCTCAAAAGTCTGTTTGATTGTTCTATTTATAAAAAAAAAAAGAATTGTCTACAACCTTCTCAACCGAGACACTAAACATGAATACCGCTTTACCCCGTGGTTAAATTGCCATGTCGCACGCAAAAATTGCTCGTACGACAACGTCATTGCATACATTTTGTCGCATGTCAGAGCGCATTTTAATTAGGACACCTCCATACCATAGTAAAAGGAGAGTTACTATGTCCATACTACTACGTCCAGACCCCGTGTTTAAAATGTGTCGTGAATGTTAGTCAGTTGGGTATGTCAGCCAATATGGGCAAAGCCTTACGGCGAATAGCAATCAGGTATTTTGTTATAAATATAATTGTTATTCTTAATGATTTGGCTTCTAATGTAACACGAAAGCTTGTATCTAAAAGCAGGTAATGTTAGCTCCATGCGCCCGCAGTCTCGAGCACGCAAACCACGCCGTAACGAGTGGGGAAACCACAATTTTCAGGATATGTATTTGACTTTAGTTGATGCAAACGGTTCAGTTTGCTACAAAGTAAATTGACCCAGCCGTACCTGGCTTTCGTGTATGTTCCATTGTTTATACGATTGAAATGGTGGAAGTGGTCTTTGGCGAGAGATTTTTTTCTTTTCTTTTCTCTTTATGTTTTATTGCGCTTATTTAATCATTGCTTCTGTTGTTTGTTATGTTGATTAAATTCCCCTTATTATCTATGACAGAATGAAGTTTTAACCTTAATATTTTCTAGGTCTCTTTGGCGACATGTTTATAGCCATTAGGTACATATTATTATAGCGCCTTTGTGTAACCTAGACAATTTTAAAAGGTGATATTACATTAGATAAAACACTAATGACGATGCCATAACATTAAAAGCAAACGGATAAATGCCTGAACGAACAATAGGCATGTAAAAATAAAATGATGATTGGTTCAATCTTTTAACATGAAAAAGTGTATTAAACAAATTGACTAACTTACGACCACCGACACAATTCCCGTTCATAGAGATAAGCGAATTGCCAGCAGTAATAACTGGCATTAATATCGATAATCGAGCAAATAATGACTGTTTTATATTATGGTAATATGAAAATAAAGGAAATTCAGATATTGTTGTTATTGGCCAATTGAGTTTGGAACATAAATTTCTCTGATACTTCTCAATGATGTTGTGTGATATGTTTTCGAAATTATATCAAGGAAAATTCTCAATTTGAATTGAAATGTAAACGAAGGATTAGGTTAGGTTAGTTTAGGTTGCTTTATTATTGTTTGACTATAGATAATTAAAATAAAATGAAAGACGTTTATTTGTAATAATATTTGGACGAGTTTATTGTTTTACACGGCATTTTGATCATCAAAGAAAGAAAAAACCTATTTGAGCCTGTATAGAACTAACTTTGCAAAAAATACAATTAAAACAAGATTTCTTATCCTTTTCATCATTATGAAATGATGGTTGAGTTACAAAATGGCAAAAAAAATCACAATTTTGTCAACTATATTCAAAGTGAAACCGTTGTACCTACATACAATTTTATGGCGTAACATAAAACAACTAAAGCTGTAACACAAACATTATTTCCAAAGCACACCATTAAAGTTTCCACTCCTCGTATAATTATCCTACATACCTACCTACAGTTCATGTTAATCCTTCACAGTACGTTTTTAACATAACACAGAATTTTAATACCGAAATTTCATTATCCCAGGCTTTACCAAATAACTCGTGTAATGGCCGACACGCTGCATTTCACAAAATCATGCACTAGACGCAAATTTATTGGTGATTTTGTATCTATGTTAGTACCAATACTGCAGTTAATTTCATCAGAAATTGTGCAAATTTGATATTTGAGTATTGACTCAAATTGAGTGTTAATTTGTAAAGTACTGCTTCAGTAAACGAATTTTACTCCTACGTAGCAATCAAATAATGTAAGGAAAGTTATTTAACATAATTTTAGTCACTAGTTTACTTTGGTCACTAGATTGCCTTACCACATTCATGTGAAAAAGTAAGCCAAGATTAAAGTCAGAATAAACTAAATATCTTAAAAAGGTCTTATTTTGGGGTAAATGACGTTAGAGCTGTGTAAGACTGCTACCGGACTTTTAACTGTAACCGTACCTAGTCGGGTAGGAAGAGTCCTATATATAAAAAGATTACATGAAATATTTACTCATATATATGCTATTTATTCATACTCTAACTCAAAGATACGTTACCTAATACACAGACGGAAGCACCCAAAGCTAAAAGCTAAAATATTCCAAACTAAACATTCCGTAGTCTAGTAAAATTTAAATTTTGTTTACGCAAATGGAAAGTTAGTGGCTTAGTGGATAGAAAGTTCGGTGAGCGTGCTCTGAAATAGATTTACGAAATAATTGTCGCCGTTGTACATGAGATGAGAAACAACATAATTTAATGCGAAGTTGGAGACATGGCGAAGGCTTATCTAATTAATTCTGTCGCGAACTTTTAATAAAATATACAGCATTCATAGACGTCAAATGTGACTGTTCGTTTTGAAATAGAACCTTTTCCTATCTTTTCCTATCCTATCTTATTCAAGAACATAATAAAAGTGTGAGTACTACTTTCCAAGTGCTGGTAAATCAAAAGTGACCTACTTAGCACACAATGATACTCATCGCGATAAAAGCAAAAATTAAAGAAATAAAAGCAAAATTTCAGCAAGCAAGTTTCGTGCATGAAAATGCAGTTATGTTGAAATGTTCAAAGAATTTTATACAATGCTTGCGAAACAAAACGCAAAGTTTTGTAAAGACAACATGCCTTGTGCCTGAGGTAGCAATGCATAACTTTATGCTGCTCCTTGGTGTTATAACTGTTATACCGAATTTGAAAGCTAACAATAATTCCGGCGATCTTTAATGTTGAAATTTTTGGAACATGCCCAATTTGGAAGTAAACAATATTTCGGACAAAAGTTTGGAGTTCAAGACTTTTATGGTTGTTTGAAGCAAAGTGTGGCGATAGCATTAAAAATGTGAAAAATTATATTGGTAAATGATAAAATTTACGATGATGTTTGATTTTTTTAAATAAAAACACGTAAAGGAAAAAACGTAGGTAGTCATATCCTGAAAATATCAATCGGATTCTCACGTAACGGAGAGAATTTTATTCACTTGATAATAATTTTAGGAACGGAGAGAAATTATAGAGAAAAATATAGTTTAGATAAGACCCATTTCTTAAAAGCATTAAGTCTGTTTAAACATTTTGGCATATTTTATAGAGGTAAGTATAGGTAAAATTTTATTGAAATATACAAAAATAAAAATATCCTTCTATAGAATGATGGCAGATAGAACGATAAAAAATAGACGGCACACAAAGACACAAATTTTGATAAGCAGTTTCAAACGCCCGCATGAAAATGCAATTGTACTGAGAAAACTTCAAAGAATTTTAAACAAAGCTACGGAACAAAACGCCAAAGCTTGCGGAAAATTTACAATATGAAGACAACACGGCTTGTAGGTACCTGAACAAGTTTACAGCAAGTTTTGGTGTTGAAACATCCCGAACTTAAGTATCAACAATAATTATGAGGACAAAATGTTACATTAACAGTTAAAATTTGAAGGTATTATAGCTGTTTTCAAGATAATTGGGTGTATAGTTTATTACAATAACAAAGTTTATTAGTAGAGATACGAGTATGCTCGATCGCGTCAAAACCGTAGATCCTTATTAATTTTGACGTTTCTACAAGCTAAATCTACAAAAAAGATAAGAACTGAAAGATTTATCATTCAAAGAAGTTGATACGTTAATTTACTTTATTTCATGAGAGTAATTATTTATTTAGTTACTTACAAATTTGAAATTTTAAGATACCTGTGAAATAGTAATTATAGACCAAGATAAAAAAGACATTTATCACATAACAATGTCTTTTGGATCTAAAATCAAAGAGAAATTTATACATTTCTAAGACTAAGGTCTCGAAAATCGACTAACACTTAGCTTACTAATTAACGAAGCTTGTTTAAAACTAGGCCACCTGTAACGGAAGCATTCAGGCAATCACCTGCAAGAGCAGTTCCGACAACTGCAGAACAAAAGGCGGTCGGAGGCTCGTTAACTTTTCAATTACCACCCGCGAACCGGCGATACACGTAACACGATGGAAGTCTAGGCTAATAATAATGAGTTTAGTTATAAAGGGGACTTTCACGATTATTTCAACTCGTGCGCGGTCTTAGTTTTAAATGGGAATTTCATTGACGAAACAAAATGGGATTTGAATTAAATAGAAACAAGTGAAAACTAAAATACAACTTTAATGCACTGTAGAGTAGTGGAGTGAGAGAGATTTTTTATACATAAAACAACAGTCAGCAATTGAATTTGCAAACAAATAATAATTAAATTTAGACTTTAGAACGGAAAAGCCGTATTTGGTATAAAAAAATCAAAACGACGATTTTAGTAATAAAGCAGCAGCACATCGATTTTGCATGATACAGAAGCTATCGGTTTTCCATGGACTGCAGAAACCGTTTGAATAACATGGCCTGCACATGGCCTGCACCTTGCCTATTAGAAATTATTTTAAAATTGTTTTATAGATTGTTATAGGTATAAATAAGCTACCCGCTATTTTCTAGGCACCGTTGTCAATATCATCGGAAGATGAAATAAATGAAAAATTAATTGAATTAATGAAAAAATATACATTCGTGAAAGTGGTGGATAATGGGTACATTAATACAGGTTACCTACCTTTAAGAATAGTTCAGGACCATTACGCCTACATATGGTATGGTGGGTGCGCTATAAAAATTTATTGCTTAATTACTTTATTAAGAATTGTGTCAAGCCTCGAGGTCTGAAGCGTGTAGATTAAATTAGGTAAGAAATTACAGCATGCCAGGTAATCTCCGGGATCGTAGGGAAGAGGTTCTCAATCTTGCTTTTGATATTTTCTATAGAGGTACTTTACATCATTTGCGCAGAATAATATTTTTCATTTCAGCACAAGTTGCAGTAGGATTTATTAATGTTTACCATTAGTAGAAAGATGGAAATGGTTACCAGTGGTAAAAAAAGCATTATTTATGTCTTCATCTTTACCTCTTTTTTAACTAATAGGTTGGTCCAACTGCTGTAACGGTGACAGAGAACATCGTGAGAAAACTTGCATGGCGGAGAGTTTTCCATAATGTTCTCAATGGCATGTGAAGTTCACCAGCTCTCAATACACACACGGGCCCCGTTGTTATCATTAAGGTAGCAGTTGTTAAACCTTGTCAGAGGCCCTATGGGAGGTTTGAAAACACGAGTTACCGTTTCACCACCAATTCCCATTGGATCAGCGTCTTTGAGTATGCTCCTGGCTTCCCTCTGTTCTCTGGGCCACAACTTGTGAGGAGAGACTCGGACCTACAGTGGGACATAATAGGCAGCCAATCTTAAGTGAGGAAGATAGTTTGAGCACCACTGGCACTCGTTGCACCGGCACTGCGCATAGCATAATTATAGTATTTAATTTTCTCTAGCCTTCCTCACTTGTTTTTATTATGAACAATGATTAAATCCCTCCCAGTCTAATTTATTTAAAGCGTTTAATGAAGATGTTCGTGGTGGAAGCTGCGGTATTTTATTTACACAAATAGCTTTTAAAGGTTTAGTGCTTGATCTTAAAATCGCATCAAGGCATTTTGATATATGTATTTTAACACTGACTATCAAGATAGTCCTATCAAGTCATATAAGATTATCAAATAATACCTCTAATGGCGACCTCGTTTAGGTAAAAGGGGCACAGAGCGCCCTCCTACCAGGTGGACTGACGACCTGAAGAAGACAGCGGGAAACCGTTGGATTCAGAGGGCCCACGATCGGGTGGAGTGGCGTCGAACAGGGGAGGCCCAAGTCCAGCAGTGGACTACCAACGGCTGAAGGGAAGGAAGGATCAAATAAGTAAATAAAATTGTAAATAAAATAGGACAAGTGGTTAAGTTGGATCTAGAAAAAAATCATTTCTACCCTATTTTAGGTTTAACGCAAGGGTGGTTAGAGTGATGATTTAACACCAGATGATCCAAGTACATAACCGTTTAATATCGTTTAACAATAAAAAAAATTGAAATCGATTTTCTTTTGTCAAATAACGGCATCACTGATAAATGTTATGTGTATGAAAAGGGAATTGTAGGTTTAGGCTCAAAAGCAGGGCGATACCTTACTATGACGTGTACAAATCTCACTGAGTCAACAATTTTGACACAGTTCAAACACATTAAATTTTATGAGGGTCGCAAAAATTGTCTTAATACATAATTAATCAAGCCCACCGACCCTTCCCTCCAATGATATTTCATTTCAAAAATGCGAAAGAACGAAATTTATCATTTTCTTTGCAGTCTATTGTTATTTTCTAGTACGCTCACAATTTTAAAACGACACTAATCTACGACTTAACCCGTTAATGAATTACGTGACATTTTTACCCAAGACGGGGACAAAGATTGGGGGAACTTAAAATTTTGGATGCTTTTGTATTCAAGGCGGTAGATATTTTATTGTGTTCTTCGCTTCCTTTTAATGATAAATAATTTAAGCTTTCCAAAGTACGTTTTGTTCCGTAATTGACAGAAGCTATTGTGTCGTGTTTATTTGGTCCAAGAAACAGGAGCTCTTAAGAAATTGACGTAAACAAACAGGTGGGTTGAAATATTTTTCGAAGCAAATATAGACGTATTTAATCTTGAAAGGCTGTCATTGTCAATATTTTTAAAAAGTCAAATGAGATTGAAGGTACATTGATAAAAACAATGCTTTACACTCTTTGATCCTCACTAGGATTCTCTGTATTGTGGGTGGTACCTATAGACACTCACACTCACACAAACACTCAAACTAGAAACGACCGGAACGGTAGTGGGAATTTAAAATTAATCTAAAATTTAATTTCTGCTCCACGGGGAATTGAACCCAGGACATTTAGCGCAGCGCACCAGATTGGTGCGTTAATCACTGCGCCAGGTTTATATTAACCTATATTCGTGCAAATGATCGTTTTTCATTTCTGTTCAAAATGCCGACCAAAATACAAGCATTTAACAACGGGCCAAGTTTTTGTTCCGGATATTATTTCGTGAGAATTTTATTGTATGCAAAATATTTTGCAATTTAAAGAATTAATTTTTCGGTGGAATTGGTTAAGGCGATTGCAACGCATGTCAGAAATGAAATTTATTACGCTCTCATATACGTTTGTATAATATGTAACGTACTTGCAGTTGATGCAGTAACAAAAAAGATCCATTTTTGTTTTAAATCGTTTTATTGTAGAAAACTATTTTTTTACAATTTGGAAAATCTTTTTAATTTGAGATTTTTTTTAACTTCTATTTAGCTATATGGTGGGTTAAGAGGATGTCAGCAAGGTTTTATGTAAGTACCTGCTATAGCTTACATTCTGTTAGATAATGTGGGCAATCATTGTGATCTGCTTTAATATTACCTACCTTTAAATAAAATATCTAATTTAAATTTTATGCCCACTCTTGCACGTATCCTCCTAAAAACATTCTTTTGAAGCAAATATTTGCCTACATTTCTTCCAACGAAACATTATCTAAATAACATTTCACTCTTTAATAATATACGTAGGAATCGTTCATCGATGTTGATACCGAGTATTCGAAGCCAATAATTGGATATAAGGATAAATACGAGTAAATCAATTAAATTATTCCAGGGAATGCTTCGTCTAATGGCTCGGGTATCGAAGAGTGTTTGCCGACCAGTTTTCATGACCCCCCTTCCCTCCCTATTATTTTGAGATTAGGGATTGTGAGGGATGAATATTTAATGGATGTGAGGCTCAAGTTAATTTAGTTTTCGACAGTAATGATGTCAAGTTTTCGCGTTAATATTTATAGGATCTTCAAACAAGTTAAGTGTTATTCCGAATTCATATAATATTTGGTTCATATCTGAATTTGTTTCTTGGAAAAGTCAAATAGGATTAAGCTTTCGGTAAGGTTTAATTATTTTATATGATTATAAAAATGTTTTCCGTCTTGTTTTAAGGTAAACATTACGGGTTTATAATGCTAAGTTAATCCCAACATAACAGTCGCACTCAACTTCTTTCATTTGCTTTATTTATGTAAATCTGTCTTTCAATTTCAAAATGATCTTTTCCCTGTAAATAAATGTGATAGATACCAATTGAGATGATACTATAATTGTTTTACATGATGAATTAAAATGAATGAATATTATTTTGTACCCTTCGGAGGCGGTTTTGAACTTTGCCATTTTATAAACTGATCAAGCCTGTACCAATTTAATACCAACAATACCAAATACATCAATGTACAATTTGTACAATGTCAGCAGTCAAACCCATGTTAAATCTAAAGAGATTAACATCACATCAGATACTAAAGAGGAAAATTTATTTACCAAAGGTGATACTGATTCGTTGTCACAGTCATGTCCGTATCCGTAATGCCTTGAAGCTGATTTTGCCATAATTGGCTCCAGAGAGCACATTAGCAATTTTATGCGGCGTCGGAACAACGCCATGAGCCGTGAACCATTACTTATACAATTTGTATTCAGGACGCGTCTTCGTTTTATAATACGCGGCTTAATAAAGCGCGGGTTGGAGCGAATGTAAGCGCGTTTGTTGCTCAAATAACATGTCTCCTTAAGCTTTGATAACAATCTGAACCTTCGCGTTAACATGACTCGCGATCTTGTGATGTAAGGCCGAAGAACTTGGGTTCCTTTCAAATGCTGTATTACTGTATTTCTCACATGAAAGTATCATAATATTTATTATTATTTATTTCTGAGTGATTTATTTTTCGTGTTCTGATTATACCAGTAATATACCTATGAATTCATCAATTAAATTTTGATGTTATTCTACTATTTCTATTTATGCAAATAAAAAGGAAATGTTGATGTATTTTTGTTCGGTTTTCCTTTCACATTTTTCTTAAGAACACCTTTCTTTATGCACAGTGTGCACCTCAAAGAGTGTATATCTAGGATATGCTCTCTTCGTATCCTTACGTATAGAAGTAGTTGTTCTTGGGAAATTGAACGATTATGTGAGTATTCACACGTGAAGGTGTGTCCCGGGTGGCTCTTTGCGAATGATCGATGTCTCAGATTACTTTGTAGTGTGTAACGCTCTTCTAAGAGTTAAACAAGTTAGCCGCCGGCGACGTCACTCTTTGTGCTCTGCTCTGAATAAAAGGTTTGTGCGTGCCCACTATACATATCAGGTTGAAGGGTTGCCTGTAATCGCTTTATAAGGAGGACGTTGCTTCTGAAAATATATTGAAGGAAATATTTTATTTATAAAGAGTTTCTGCATTTAGGTACTGTATTTTTGTTGCAGGCGCTTATACTATACTATAGTATAATTTAATATACAACCCACAGCAGACTCCAGTTCCATCTCGCGACTTATATCCCTGTATGACGACCACATCTTGAGAACAGAGTACAGACAGCCAGGCTAGATGGACTGATGTTTTGAAGAAGACAATGGAAACCGTTGGATTCACCGAGTGGAGTTGAGTAGATTAGCTACGAAGAGCTGGAAGTAAGAAAATAAGGTGCGTGAGACTTCATTCAAATTTAAAAAATTATTCATGTCATGATTTAAAAAATTGGTATTGTTTAATTATTTGATTATTTCGAACTTTAAAAGAAAATTTACGCAGGTCAGGTTATTCCTTCAGGCCTTCTGGCGCCCATTATTGTTCAGTTCGAAGTGTTTATGGCTTCTGTTTCGATGCGATAACGAAGCAGACTAATGGCAATAGTCTGGCGATTATTATTGGCGGGCGAGGGTTTGTTCTTTTTTTGTTGTCTAGTCTGAAAAGATCACTAGCGATAAGTTTTATAGCTTTATTATGCATACCAAAGATTACTTGGATCAAGGCAGCCCAACCCTGTAGGTATTAGAGTTATAGGTACTTACATAGATATTTAGATAGTCATAATGAAAAACTACAGCCTCTGATGTGTTGACCGGATTGTGAGTGTTTTGGTTTTTGTTTTATAAAGTGCTGGAATGAATAATTTTGCTTATGGTTAAAAGATTTTTTTATCGCTTCATATTCATAGCCCTACATTAGGATTCACCCATAATATATGTGTGCTATAAATATACACAAGACAAGAACAAACACCTAGACCAGAAACACACACCACAACACCAAAACAAAACGAAATCACTGCTCTGCTGGAATCGAACCAAGGACCCTTTGTGTTCGCATAAACATCACCACTGCCCCATTCAGGTCGTCGTGGTTTAAAAACGTTGTTTACACACAAAAGCGTACGAGACTTACTCGTAGTTACATGAGATGACAAGTTGCCGCACTCGCGCTGTAAGTCGGTGTAATCCTGTAATTAGGGCACGCGCAGCACCTGTGATAAAGAGTTGTTGTTGTGCGTTGTAAGTTACATTAAAAAAACGAAGTTTTACTTAAAAACTCTTTACTTCAAAGTATTGTTGGTACTTAGCATAAAACAGCAGATGCGCTCATAACTAAGTAAAAACACTTTGTAATTTCTTTTTATTGTATGTTGTAATATTTTTAACATAAATATTAATTATGAAGAGAAAAGGGTACAAGTTTTTTTTGTCCATATGTATTTTTATGTGTGTTCTATATTGTGTATGTGTATTATACCTAGTCTGTTTTGTCTACCATATGTGTGAAGAAAAGAAAAGTTGGACAAAACATTTTACTGCATTTTATTATCTTTCCGTAGATTCGTTCTTATATATCCAATGCTTACATTTCAAACTCATAACCAAGTCCAAGAGCATTAGCTATATCTGTGTCTATTTTTATATTCCATTGCGCTAATTTGGCTCCTTTGTGAATTTTTAACTCGACATCAAACGTGACGCTGCCGAGTTAATTAACCGGGTTTAATGCAAAGCAATAGCTAATGAAAATGAGCGTGATTGTTAGAGCGGGTGGGTTAAAACCCTGAACATGTCATGGAGTAGACCGGAGAGTCGTTTATCAGCGGACGGTCGAGTAGCGACGCGTAATTAAACGTTACACCCAATACACACGGATAATTCAAACGTCGAACCAAAATCTGCTGGAACCTTCTCGAAATGGATGGAATGGGAAATCAATTGTAATTTCGAATATTTGAAAGAAGAATATTACATTAGAAATTATTCAGTATTCAGGACTGTAATATATAAAAACGAAAAGGCGGAGTTGATTAAAATACCTATGTATATTTTATTTTAGAAGGTTTAGACAAGCTAGCTGAAATGATAATAATGATCTAAAAAAGAGGATAAGAAGAATGTCTACGAGTATGTCCTGCTATAATATTACATTCTAAATAAAACCGAAGAGAAAAAGGGGGGGGGAAGAGGAAGAACAAGAGCTGATATACAACGAACTCTTTGGTTATAGGAAGTTAAGATATTGTATAGTAGACATTCTGGCAAACGTCTGTTCGACTACCACAAGTATTTGCTTCACATATCCTCCACCTGTATGTGAGTCGATATTCAAACAAACGGGCTGGTTTAGACAAGCGAGCTGAAATGATAGGAACGAGTCGCGCGAGATGTCGCCTCGAGTGCTGCCGTCGCCGCGCCGCGTCGTGCCGCACGCGATCATGCACTCGTGTACACAATGCTCTATATCTCAGCGTCTCAGTAGCTACTCAGTTTCAATTTAAAATATCAATTCCATTGATAAAATAGTGATTTACGACTGTTGCGCGTGAAAGTGGAGCAATCCGGTGACACGCAGTTGCCGTTTGATAGGAATTGAATTGTTCTGCATTTTTGTTTCGATATTGAGTGTTGTATTGTTCTGACACTGTTAAGAAAATTAGGTGAATAGAATTTATAATGATTTTGACATTATTTCTCGATTAATGAGATACACCTTCTGCTACAGTGTTAAGAATATTTTCCACATTCATAAATTGATAAACAATTCGCTTAGCGTGTTGTTATCTATACGCTTGAGTTTGTCGTCTTGCACAGAACATACGAGTAGGTACTTACTAAATTTCCTCAATAAAAACTGCTTGCGAATGTGGATTTTGTTAGAGTTTATTTCTTTTGAACGTTAGCCAGTACTAGCGCAGTAAGTAAGGAGGTAAGCGGTCTAAAACAGCTCTGCTCGGGCAGATAAGAGTGTGATGTATTAGCAGGCGTCCGGCAGCGAAGCAAACAATACCGATATCTTCACTATACTCAGCACTGCGGCAGAATATTTCGTGCTAAACTTGCTTTGACAAAAAACACTGAAATTCTTCATGACACGACCTATTTTATCGGCTGGCTGCAACCCTTTCATGATCCTCCGCTGGCACAACAGAGGAAGGCTATATTCACGCTGCTTCGTTCAAAGCATGCTTCTTAAGGTACATAAATAAATAAAGTAAACAAATAATGACAAAAATGAAAAAAAAATGCTACACGTTACAATGTCTGAAGACTCTGAAAACGTCACCATTTTTATAAAGCGATCGACAACCCTTTAATCCTGTAGCTATAGCACTCGCAACGCGAAACCCTTTACTCGTCACAGAGAAACAAAGCCTGATTTCAGCCCGCGGGTAACTGCTTATAGGAGATTGTTATCGAGTCGATGTGCAGAGCCAGGATCTCGAAATGTGTATATGTTATCGTATAATTATAAACGTTTGATAAGTGTACCAAAGGAGTGTTATGAACTGTGCCCCGAGCATATACACTGTTGTCAAAGTATTATAGTTAACGTGTGCCATTAGTCAAAACCAAAGTTTTGTAATTTTTCTACGGCCATTAGTATGGGAAGATGTCACGAATACTTGTGTGACTAAAGTGTTCGTGCTCAATTCACTCGTCTGAAATATTAATTTTGTGATCAATATTTTAAAGTAGATCCGTCGCCTTAAATCTTTCGGCTTTTCACTACAAACTAATGTACAGATTGTTATCAAAGCTTAAAGAGACGTGTCTCTTCAGCAACAAATGGGCTTACACTGGCATCAATCCGCACTTTATTAAGCCCGCGCAAAATAAGTGGCTTAAAAATATTGATACTATGAAAATGTGACGCTTTCATATGTGAAATACAGTAAAACAGCATTTGAAAGGAACCCAAGTTCTTCGGCCTTACATCACAAGATCGCGAGTCATGTTAACGCGAAGGTTCAGATTGTTATCAAAGCTTAAGGAGACATGTTATTTGAGCAACAAATGCGCTTACATTCGCTCCAACCCGCGCTTTATTAAGCCGCGTATTATAAAACGAAGACGCGTCCTGAATACAAATTGTATAAGTAATGGTTCACGGCTCATGGCGTTGTTCCGACGCCGCATAAAATTGCTAATGTGCTCTCTGGAGCCAATTATGGCAAAATCAGCTTCGTGGCATTACGCACAGCTGTGACAGCGTATCGGGAATACCTTTCGCAGCCTTTTATAAATAAAATTTCTCTTTTAGTATCTGATGTCAATGCCCTTCGGAATTATTTAGTACGGATTTGTTTTAGTACCGATTTGGTGCTACTATCTGACTACTTGGCGCAATGAAAGTAAGGATGCTCGTGTATGAAAGTTTAATACGACTAACTTAATTTTCTAAACGTAGACGAGCCTAATTTATTTTATATTTATGCTTCATCAGCTTAAATTACCTAAGATTTCTCCATACTATTCTATAACCCATTAGTAAGGTCGGGCACTGCAAGGTCGGGTCTCCTCTGACATAGAGAAGGATACAGTCCTTAGTCCACCACGCTGGCCTAATGCGGGTTGGTAGACTTCACGTGCCTTTGAAAACATTATGGAAAACTCTCATGCGCCGCTTACGCATGGGTTTAAGATTGTAGTGATCATCAAGTGGCATGCTCGTGACTTCCTTATCTATAGGAAAAAACCTACTCGTGTCATACTACTACTACCTACTCGTATCATGGGGCTACGCACATTGCCACAATAACGTGGCTTGTTAATTTAAAGTAGTAACTAAATTACCCTGTCTCTGAAACACACTTAACAGTGTAAAATTTTAATACACTTTAATCTCTTGTTTCTGAATAATTATTCTGGGAGAATATAAGTTTTAGTGAGTGTAAAAGTAAGACTCTTAAATGAGCATTTCCCTTAGCTCTTAAATCTTTACATTTAGGGTGTTAGCACACAGTGCGTTTACCATTTATAATGTTATATGTTTATAATAATGATAATAATACATGAGTGTTGCTACACCCCGATACCAGTCTGAACATAGGCATGCAACGTCGCGCTACAAAAAGAGAACGAAATTAGATTAAATGGTTCAACAGGAAAAGAAAAAAATATTGAAAATATTAAAAAGAGAGATGGGAGAGACATTTTTAATTAATTTTTAATAAATATTAATGACTATGCATTCCTGAGTCGAAACACTTATTTTTTAAATATTTCTCTATTAAAGTTTTAAGATAACTAAACGTTTCTCTTGACGCCTTTGGTTATGGGTTTGATGGTCCGGTATACGAGATGTATACAGTGGCGTAACTATAGGGGGACAGGGGTGGCAAAATGATACAGGCCCCGGGGCCGATGGGGCCCTCGGACGAAAAGGCTGCGGACCCTGAACTAAGCATTCTTATCAGACTTTAAAAATTAAAGTAAAATTACCACAATAATTACTTTGTCTAATTTTAACACCAGAAAGACAGGAAAATTTACCTATTTATAAAGGTGGTTACCGGTCAAATACTACATGACATTGAAATGCTGCGGTACCAAATACAAAAACAGGAACTGGGGCCCTATCCAATGAATTTGACAAGGGCCCCGGATGTTATAATTACGCCCCTGGCTGTATACGAAAGTCCTAACACAGTGGCCCCAATGCACGCCACGTCAGCGACAACATGCAATTAGGCAACGTTTTGTGCAAATAATTACGCGTCGGAATTCGGCTTACTCCCGAAATTTGTCTCTTAATTCCCGGCAAACAGGTAACTTTACTTTACACTTCGGAACGCCAGCGCAAGTAAATGTCTGAAATTGTGACTTTATTTACGAGCAGGTAGCTGAGACGGGTTGTTTTAGTTGGGTATTTATACAATAGTTTTCAAGGTTTATAAATAAAGTGCTGTTCTTTTTTATAAATTCAAAATAGGTACTGTGAAGGAGTTTGGAGCTTGAAAGCGGTTGCTGCAGATAACTAAAGCTGTAGCTTCGCGGACTACGCACACCTATATCTGGTACTTAGTTACCTTAATTATACTGCAGCTTCGTATAGCCAATAATACAGGACACTTAACCTACTTTTAGAGAAACTAGAGCGACATTATTTTAATAATATAATAATAATAATAACGTTACACACTCAAAGCCCCACACTAGAATTCCGTATGTCGTGGGTACCATATACACACAAGACAAGAACACAACACATCCAGACCAGAAACAGAAATTCAAATTCATCATTCAAATCCCTGCTCCACAGGGAATCGAACCCAGGACCCTCCGCGCAGCGCACCGGTGTCTTAACTACTGCGCTACTCAGGTCGTCTATTTTAAAACATTGAATTATCTGATTTTTATTTTATGAAATTGTAACGTTTATTGGTACTTTCAGCTTGCATTGCTAGCATGATAGCGCCCCATAGCTACCATTACATAGCTTATCTATGATCGTAAGGCCTTAGATTTTATCTAGCTAGCAACATTAGGTAGTTATCTCATGATTTTAATCTGCTATGACTTTCTTTGGTCGTTTCTATACGTACTTAAACTGCACCTGACAAGTAAGTAGTCCGCTACTTACTACTATAATACCTTAGCTTGGCTATAGTTGTAAAATCCGATTTAGGATTTGATCTGCACTGACTCTCTTCGGTCGTTTTGTGAGAGCAACTCACGACCGCAGTGGACCGTGGACAGAGACCGCTTGTCCGATTTCTTGCTCGCCGAATCACAACTCGTTTTGTCAGCGATTGACAAACAATAGACTCGATTGGATTGTTCCACTTGCGGCTTGAAGACTTAAAGACTACAGCAGCTTTCTTAAAACTTTATACAAGTAATATTAGAACTAACGAGAGCGGTGATAGCCCAGTACTTAACTAAGAATTCGGCCAATGTATTTCTTTTAAAAGTAATGAGCGTTTTATGGAAATTAAATATAACCTACTGTTACGGTGAACGAAAAATCGTGGAATCGTGCGGAAACATCTACATGTTTTAATCGGTATGCCTGCGAGTCCTCCATGATGTTCTGTAAGGCATGTGAAGTCCACTACCTCGCATTAGGCAAGCGTGGTGGACTAAGGCCTACATCCTTCTCACTGTCGGAGGAAACCCGACCCTACAGTTGGTCACTCATGGGTTGCAATCATAGTCGTACAAGTAACGTATCTTAGAACTGTCATCGCAGTCGAGCGTTCATACTTAGGTGGATGAAACCTTTGGTAGCTTTATAATGAGATTAAAAGGTCGACGTCGGTTGTTATTGATAGCAGTCGTTCGTCGCAAATCTAGTCGGAGGTCCTGTGAATGATTTCATAAGCATCTGACTCAATTTTACAACTTGCCTATATCTCTATCAAACTGCAGTATAAAACTAAACTTACTTATATTACAAGACGAAAGATAGTAAAAAGTTGTATTGTAGGGTATGGGGTAAGAGGGATATACCACATATTAGATGGGGTCTTTTATGGGTTCCAAATAAGTACGGCGTAACTCTTAGTGATGGATTAGTGCATTTCCGGGTTTCAACGGACCACTGAACGTCAATTGACGTCCCTTGAGTACAATAGAGGGTCTTAGTGTAATTATAAGTAGTGAGGGTTACTTTGTTATTCTTTCCTATTACATTCAGAAACAAATAAAATTTTCAATTCAAATAAGTTTAGAACTGATTCTATCAAGATTCCGTTTTTGTAAGTATGGTAGATTTTATTCATTATACCTGAGTGTTGTACCTAACTAGATTAAATAACTGTTAAGAGAAATTATATGCCTTATTGTGTGACAGATCAGTAAAAGATTACAAAACTTAAGTACAATGCTTTGTTATCTTAATTCTTAAAAAATATCTTTCCATGAAAACGGAATACCTATTTATGAAAAACGTGTCATTATAAGAGAGCATAGCGGAATGGCAGTTTCATGTGGGGTCCTCTGTCGGCGCTCGGTGGCGGGATGTCGTAACTCTCGGTGATGGATTAGCGCTTTTCCGGCTCTCAACGGACCTTTAGTGGTCAATAGAAGGCATTTTTACTCTGTAAAGCTCTTTGAAAAATCTGAAATATATTTTGGTAGTAAAAAATATTAAGGGTACGCAATAGTAGAAATTATAAATAGTAGAACAGTTTGTGTGAAAGACCTTTCATGTGGGTTCCTCTGTCCGAACACGGGGACGTCGTAACTCTCGGTGATGGATTAGCGCTTTTCCGGCTTTCAACGGACCACTGAAATGGCCACTAGAGCTCCCCAGTATGTCCGGCGTTGGGTAAGTATTCAGGTGAGAGTTACAAAAGGAGCTCGTAAAGTGATACTAATAGACTTTTCAGCATAAAATAGGGTCGTTTATAAGTTATTTTGTGACTTCGATGTGACATTATTACTATAAGTATAGTATCACAGAGGTTGCCGGTAAATATTATACTCGTATCTCATCTAACATGGACCTTATTTTTTAGACGATCAAAATACGATATAAATGTTAACAACACTTTAAAGAGTTTTATACTTTTTATAGATATCAAATATTTGTTACATGCATGAACAAATAAAGCAAATAGACTTTCGATTTTTCATCACGATTAGGATAGAGAATATGTTTATCCTAAAGCGCTTTAAATAAATTATGCTACCTGATACGATACACTAATATACAACTAAAATGGTTTCGTACCAAGTAGCAAGGTGAATTCAACGAAAAGCTGTAAAAAGATCTTTTATGTGGGGTCCTCTGTCCACAAACGGGGACGCCGTAACTCTCGGTGATGGATTAGCGCTTTTCCGGCTTTCAACGGACCAATGAAATGACCACTGGAGATCTCCAGTATATCCGGCGTTGGGTATTCAGGTGAGAGTTACAATAGGGAGAGCTCGTAAAGTGATACTGATAGACTCTTCAGCATAAAATAGGGATGTGACACACAATTTTGCTTTAACCTTTGCATGTATACAAATGAGCTTCACAAGTATCGCTTAGTTACTAAGAATTATTTTCTTTGCTTATATTTTTTGTATTCACTTATGTCATTACTTTATCGTAACGGGAATTAAAGCAAATATATGTAGATGTTTCAGAAATGTTTCAGAGAAGTTTCATGAATCAAACAGTTTTACGACTTAGACACAATAGTATAAGCGTCGTAAATATTTCTCCTTTGTATCAAGGTATTTTCTTAGTACAAATTTTCAAACTAAATAAATCAAAAGGTAAATTTGTACATTTTTATTTCAATTTTAAAACGATTGTCTTTCTTAGCTGTCTCTTTATCCAGCACGCACATGAAACGAAATAAACTTTTCGTTTTATAACTACTGGCCTCGTAAACTCGAGCAAAGGCTCTAAAATATACATAGAAACAGAGGACAATGGACAGTAGACTAGACGTAGAAAGCGCTATTTCGAGCGTATACTGGCTAGAAAGCGGGTTAACAGCCGGCTGGGCGATAACACGGGTGTAGAATCAAGGAAAATGTTGATAACATAGAAATAGGAAGTCCGAGTAGATAGAACGGCTACGTAGCCGTATCCCGAGATTCTGCTAAACTGAGCGCGTATTAGCTCGCTCTATCACTCTCAGCGTAGAAGGGTGCATAGCCATGCCCAACTGTGAGATAAACGAGAGTGGTAGAATGAGTTTCAGGCTTGAATAATTCTAGGTAAGCCAGTTACAGTGGATTCGATGCAAATATGTTATAATTGCCGTTCTATTTTCTACCTTATTATGTGGTTGCTAGCTAAAAGAAATAGAGGATTTCCGCTTGTTGCGATTTTATTAAGGCGCCGGCCATCGCGTAAGCTTGCACTGACGCTATTGTGGTGTTATGTCGCATGAAAAATATAAGTAGGTACGATTAAAAAAGAGGTAAGACTTCGAATGCGTGTTACATACGAGTCAAACAATTGCAGAAAGAAGGAAAACTTCCAATGTTTGTAATTGTGGAGTATAAGACTTGAGTGTGAATTCGCACACATTGAAAGTTTAGTTTTGTCGTGGAATGGAGGGAAAAAATGAGGAGAAAACGTCTATACAATAGTAAGAAAATTTCCAGTAAAGCTGCAACCATTTTGATATCCGAATTCAAGTAACGAGTCATAGGTATGACTGGAGGCACCGGTGTATTCCACCGAAGGTCCTGGTATTTTTAAGTGGTGACTAAGCCACGTTTTAATGGGAAAAAGTGGTTTTAGTGGGTAGAAATTCCACATAAACCTTTATCGCTCCCAAAATTTATTGAAGGTGCCACCTGTCGCAAAAGTGTGTATTCTGTGAAAGGCCACAGGAAGCAAATTTCAGTAGGCCCTTCTATGACAAATTAGTAAAGATACGAGACGTTGCTTTGATTCAGGGTAAGTAGTGATCCACAGATAAGACTTTCAACGAGGCTTAAGAACAGCTGTCGACTACCCTTATGGCTTGATGTGCTTAAAACATAATGTTCATATAAGAAAACATGAATTACTTACTTCATTTACTCAACAATGTTATTTAAATCAGGGCTCATTGTCGTCAAAGATTTCGCTCATCGCTATTCAATTCGCGCAACAAAAGAAATAACTTTATCTCCTTTATTTTTTCTTTACAAAATTAAATGCTTTGAAGGGAACTGCGATGAAAATTTGGTATTCTTTAGGAATCTTACCTTGGGAATCTTTTTCGTTTAGTTTCCGCCTTGTAACTTTATTTTTTCATTTTCATGTTTTCCAACATTGCGGTAGACAGACAGCTTGACTGGTTATTTTAATTAACTGATGTTTTTAATAACTTTTCAATTATTTATTATTATTAAATTCAATATGTCATGTATTTAAAATAAAATTGTGTAAATATGATATCTTAAATGGCCCGTGGTTTGTGTGGTAGTAGATATACAAAATATAATTTATTATGTAAAATAAAACAAAATTCTTAGGTGGTTTTTTCTGAGTTGTTTATAGGTTTCATTACTTTTGAGGACAAGTTTTTAAATCAATAAATGCAGGTGTTCTCATTATCACGTCCAATGAACCTACCTGCCTGCATGAAAACCTACCTGCAGCAGATACATAGATGTATTAAAATTTATATTATATTATATAATTATGTAAAACAATATGACTCAAATTAGCTAAAAGTTATTCACTTATTCCGTTTGTACAATTGCATATTACTCAACTACCGCTGACATAAACATCCGAGTGTCGCATCGCGTGAGGCGAAGTGTCTGAAAGTGTCAGAACAACCTCGCAAATTGTTTCGGTACATCCCCGGAGGGTTGTGAAGTATTAACTTAAATGTTCTGCTCTTTCAAGATATTCCTAAGAAAGTTGTGAAAACAAAAGTAATTTTTGAATGTTTTCACTGTTTTTAAAGACTGTATTCCATAGAAGAATTGTGAGGAAACTAAACGCCTGAGAGCTCTCTTGAAGACATTTGAAATTGTGAAGTCCACCAACCCGCAATAGGCCAGCGTGGTAGACAAAGATCTGCATACTTCTCATTGTGAGAGGAGACTTGACCCTGCAGTATGTCAGTTACAGACAATTTTTTACATTGTATAAAAGCTGAAAGCTGGAATTAATTCTGATCCGCAGCATATTACTGAAATTGTCGCTGACATAAAAATCCGAGTGTCACGTCGCGTGAGGCGAAGTGTCTCAAAGTGTCAGAACAACCTCGCAAATTGTTTCGGTACATTCCCGGGGGGTTGTGAGTCCCTATAAACTTAAATGTTCTGCCCCTTTGATGTATTCCAAAGAAAGTTGTGAAAACAAAAGTTTGATATTTTTGAACGTTTTCTCTGACATTTACCGAAACATTGGAGCAATCGAAATAAAACAACGCCCTTGTTTTCCGTTGTGTATTAAGGGACTACACTGGTTCAGTAACCTAATTCGGTATGATATTTGTAGAAAGACTTTATTCTATAAGTACCACAATTTTCAGGAAATCTTAATGTCTAAGAGCGTGGCGTCAGGCAAATGCCTCAAAGTGTTAGAATAACCTCGCAAATTGTTTTGGTACCTCCCTAGGGCTCAGTTGTGATGTCCTCTAAACTAAAATGTTCTGCTCTTCCGAGGTACATTCTTCAGTATACATTGTACTGTACGTCATCAAAAATAACAAACAAAATATAAAATCGTTTTCCTTACAGAAAGGAAAATGGTCTTTATTTATTTTGGCTTTGATAATAATTATAATAGATTAGTAACTATTTAAAAAAAGAGAGAGTTTCTTATTGTAATAGCTAGATACTTTCCGCGTTTCTTCTTATTGTAATACCTAGATTTTTTCCGCGTTTCATTCTATGAGTTCCATGCATGCTAATTTACAAACTGTCTAAGAAAGCGACAAGTTAATCGAATATAACAGTTTCTGCTGGTTAGTTGGACATAAATGGGTTAAAGCCCAAGTCATTAGCTTATTAGGGTAAGTTATTACCTACACTTCAGGCTCCTAAGTTCCTAACGTCCTGTCGCTGACGTAACATGCAATTAGGCGATGCTTTGAATTCATGCTGTACAACTGCTATAGTTGTATGAGTATTATAGATGTTGTATATAGTAGTATAGACGAACTCATAAGCATAAGTTCGGGAATTTAGGTATACGAATATGTTTGTGAATGAGCCTTAGTACCACCATTGGTGTTTACAATGTGTACAATAGAATGTAACTTTAATATTCTTTAAGTAAACCCTCGGTCCTTAAATAGATCCAGAGCACGTTTTTTCTACTTGGGTATCGTTTGATGAAGCATGGTTAATGCAAAATAAATGAGGCAATCTTTATCATCAGCATCTCCACATCATTAAGTGATTGTGTGTGACAACTTATAATTATATTTACATACATAAATAGTTACTACTTGCGTATCATTAAATTGACTATCTATAAGTGGCTGTATCTATGAAAAGTGTCAAACAATATAAAATCAAATGTAATACAAGACAAATTACGTCGTGGAATCAAAAATATTATAAACTACGATTCATTTTAGTCTGCTATTTTACTACTAGTTTTTTATTGTTTTAATTTTTTGTTTCATTTCTGGCTGAGATAAGAAATTTGCAAGTATAAACGTAAAGGCTGAACCACAAAACATTCTATGGTCGTGTGTCTGTTGCAAGAACAGAATAGGTGAAATAAATCTGTCGAGGCGCCGTTACCGCGGTTTAAAACGAATTCATCCCCAGGGTGAAGTTGGGATGTAGTTGTAGTGTTTTATAAAGCTAATATTTTTAAATCTAGCTTCAAATTGGGTTTTCGGATTAATGTTTGCCACACAATGCACAGGATATATTTTTGTTTGTTTTTGTAGGGTATAAGAATACGCCTCCGGCACGGATAGAGGAGATTGGCAATTTCCTGAAAGATAAGATACGACTCGATTTGAAAGAATAGTAAAAAATGGGCTGATTTTTACTTATTTCAATTAAAAATCGTGCTAAAAGTTTATTACTTACAGGAATTATTTAACAACAAATGTTACGCACACTCTTTGTAGGTACCACTTTAACATAATAAGATTTAACAAAAATCCTTTAGCAAAAATACCGATATTGTCAAATCTTTTTGGCTAAAAATGTTTAATAAAAAAAACATTTAAGTTTCCGAAGAAACTGTAAGAAATTCTCCTCGCGTTCATAAATGTAAGATATTGTTAAAGAATTTCATCACACTTACGGGTCGTAATAAAGGCGTAAATTAAATTCCCGCTAATGAAAGTTGCTCTTATCTTTAAAAACTTTGCTTTTTGGCGGAATTTAATATAAGTCCTTGGAACTCACGAGTATTACATTACAGACGTCGATGTGGGGAGAAAATTAATTAAACGGCCCGTCGTAATTTATATGAAACGTTTTAGTGTTAGTTTTCTTATAATTTGAATTTTGTTTTTGTATGCTTTCATTCAAATTATAATTTTCTGAGAAAATCATTTTCGGAGTAGATAATATCTCTTATGAAAATAAAATAAAATAAAATTGAGTTCTACTTTATTATTGACGAAAAAACAATCGTTAATCTTGTGAGTAGGTATAATATAAGTAATATGGAAATATATACATTACTGCCGAAATTAAAATATTATTAAGATGAGTTTGGTATTTGTTTTACTTCAAACCTTTCTTGAAGGATTTATGCCGGTAAAAATGACGCAAATAAATTTATGGCAAGAGACTATTTAGAATAAAAGTGTTAATTAGTATAATTTACAACTTAATTACAAAATTTTCAAACGAAAAGTCCTTTACATCAATTGAAATCGTATCTGTGCATAAAACTGAAATCCAGCAAGCACTAGTGTAATAACGCAAATAAATTAATTAATGCAATGAAAATTAATCGTAATTAAATAGTCTTGGCAGTTTAAACCGGTAATCAATGATATATCGTTAGTCCAACGTCATTTATTATACCAATCAGCCCAACCTCACTGACATAATTTTCAATGAAAACAGCGTATTATTTACGAACGTCCGGTGTTTTCAATCAAAAAGAGTTAATCAATGTTTGAACAGAAACAAAACAATAATAACGGGTGCAAAATTCGGTTTCCTTCATGAATATTCAAACTACGCGTAAATTGCAATGATTGCGAATGACGTAATATCATTATGAACTTTCATTTGCGTCATTATACATTTGCGATTATTTTAATTGGTTTGACTCGTATTTCGCGGTTGATGAGACTAAAAGACGGTTTGTTATGACCCTCAAATAAACCTTTATTAACCGTCAAATAACTAAAAGGCTACCTAATAAAAGAGTTAGATTTGTTTTTACTTTCTCTGGGTATCTAATAATAAGGTAAAGTGACTCAGGGATTTTTAAGAACAATACAAATAGTATAACAGGACTTTTAATGTAAGTATTGGGAGTCCTTTAAAAAGGACGTAAAAATATTTATCTATCTACAAGAACGTTACTTTCAGAAACAATAAACTCTTACTTGAGTATCTAAGTATAAACAAATGATCTTGTCCGTAGCAAAAGTATAAATTAATTAGCAGTCGAATCTGTTTCTCAAAAATTTAAAAAGTGTTAACCCTGATTTTTTACAAAAAGAAAGATTTTTGAATATCTCGCAGCTATTTATATCAAAGTTGTCAAAAGTTGGTTTATCTCTCGCAATTATCATCTAGCAAACTGTCACTGACATCCTTTTGTCCGGGATCGCCAGTTGTTAGGACGGGGCCATTGAATTTGCACTTCGTTACAATTTCAAGTAGGGCCTCTGTCACGGATATAGGTCTAAATAGATCACGTAAATGTAATACCTACCTACTAACGTACTTCCCGTGTCAAAATACTTGAAAAGCTTCAGCAATGCACATCGTCGCTTTTTCATTTAGGCCGCAATTCATCGTTGTTCACACGGGACGTCAGATTCCAATGATTCGAAAACAATCGATTTATTTGATACCTACTCGTCATTATTGGGTGAAATTGAATCGATTCGAAAGACGATGAATATAATTTATCGAATAATTCATATCTATTATTGTATGAATAATAATTCTTTTGATTCGGCTCCGCGTTGATGTACGATTCCCATCACTAAACATAATAATAATATTATTGTTTTCTGATTAAACAAAAAAGTGTTACGCCGGTCTTCATACTGATGGGCGATCACGAGTTATCTATATAGATGTATATCTGTGGGCTCTGTAGTGGAACCAAGGGCTGAATTATTTCGTGAGATTGAAACGAGTGTTTTTGGAGAAATGTGCCGTGACGACCGCCCGGCGTGACTGGCGGGAAAGGAGCATTTCCCCTCGGGCTATGTCGACCAGAATCTTATTTATGTTGGGGGATAATGTTGACCTTTGGATTCCTTTAAAATTAATGAGGTGTATTCCTGCTGTTATGATTTGCATGTTTATGTTTATTTACACTAAATATTGTTACCGTTTCGACAAAATGAGTACAGGGGGGTTACTACAAACTCCTAAAACCATCATTTCTGTTCATGAAATATGACTGTGTTTCCGATATTGCGTAGACAAACTTCTAAAACCATCATAAAACAATTATGTTTTGGTTTAAAATAAAACATCATGTATTAAATTATGACTAGTATAAAATATGACTAGGTGGTGGCCTGAAGAAGGCATTGGGAAACCGTTGAATTCAAAGGGCTCAAGACCGGGCGGGGTGGCGTTTATTAAGGGAAGCTCTTGTCTAACAGTAGACAACAAAAGTCTGAAAAGGAGAAGAAAAATATTGTAAATATTATGAAGAAATTTGGCAGACAGTTATTTAATCAAAGTTGCGTTCCAATGATAATTTCTACTAAAAGAATGGACCTTGTTTAAAACCAATATCTCGTAATAAATTTTTCCAAGACTACTTTACCGCAAGCACGGTTTGCCAAGTCCACTGCTAATATGCGTACGTAGTTAATTATGGAACTTGGCATTGTCTTACAACCCCGCAGTGTCCTGCAGAAAAAGAAACAAAACATTCGCTGCAGACACACTAATGTTCCTACTTGTACATTTTCCTTTGTTTTATTTTAATTTTCCTTCTTGTTTGTCTTCCTTATAAGTATCAATTTACTACTGTATACTAATTGTTTTTGATTCTAGTTTTGAAATCCCTATTATTTTTAACCGCTAATCAAATCTGAAGCTTTACTTTTTGCACGCCTACTGCAAAAGCTATACCGAGAGGTAAATCTATACTTTCAACAGGACTCAATCCATTTTTCCTTTTACTTTTAACTTCTTTCTAAAGTCCTATTTATCCAATCCTGGTTCAATCATGCAGACTGGTTGCGATAGTAGCTCCATAATATTATCTGTATCTAAGCAATATGTTTGTTGCTTTTTTAATAGATAATTTTAAAAATTGTTAGAAATTACACAAGAAACAATCCGTTGAACAAGAATGTCCAGTGTCGGCAGTTTAACCGGCGTTTTATAACACAACATAAAGCAGCCAGAGTTGTACGGCCGGAACAATACAATACATTACAGCGACTTGTGATCGTTGCGATGCCAAATACTAAATTCTAGTTCTAAATTAGGGAAATTTTTACAGATATATATTTAGAAAAAGCCATGATTTTTGATGTTATCACTTAAATAGAGGGTTTTGGAAAAGTTTGATGTGGTGATGTTGTACAAATATATTTGGAAAAAGCCATCATTTTTGGTGTTAAAATAAGAACACGGTTTTGAAAAAGGTCTTTGATTTCAGAAAAACGCATATAATAATTCTTTTCTATTTTAAAAAATATCCCAGGCAGTATGTTAATATCTACATGTGTTGGTGTAAGGTGTGAAATGTCTGAAGTTATCTGTTAAATATCAAGTAAATATTTCTACTTCGTTTTTATTCGTAAGCAAGCATAAAAGCGAAATAGAACGCTGCATTATCCTAATATTAGCGTAAGCAATATTAGCGTGTTGTATTAGATTCTGTATAAAATTCCATGTTTTCGTATCATTGATGTTGTCCGCTTTGAGGGCAAAAATATTGTTTTTAAAATGAATCACTATATCACTTCTCACTTATAAATATTACAAACTAATTACAATCATATCTTGTGCTACTTCGATTTCCGAAAACATTACATTCAGCCCTAGTCTCGGAACCTGTCAAACAAATGAAATCAAATCAATCGCACCTAAATTAAACGTATGAGGTTCAAATAGCGGGTTAAAGTGATTTACAGCCAGTCCCCTGCCAATATCTTAGCCGGTTGATTAAATTCCTTAGAGTTATAGTCGAGCCAAAATGTCGTAAAGTTTATAAGGGCTAAGGACTTCTTTATCTTGAACAATAAATTCATGTCATAAAACATCTTATACATCGAGATTTTGTTGTGGGTTATATTCGTATCAAAAATTAATAAGTACGCCATAACTTATTCGTATGAGAAATAACTATATTTAGGGATCGCATGTAATACATTGTCACATTTTCTTTGATACAGTTGAACCTGATTTTTCGAAACATAAAATGTACTTAAATTGGTTATTAATAAAAAAATGGATTTAAAAAACCTTCAGATGCACTAAAAATTAATACTCGTAATAGTGTAAAAGTTATATTTTTCTAATTTAACTATTTTTAAAGAAAAAAGATGAGTCAGACAATGAGTCGATATAAAGCCCAGCAACAGGTCAATCAGATCAATTTAAATGAACCTGATACTTTAATATCACCTCTCCTACATAGTTACAATCCCTGAATCAGTAGATAAACTTCAGAAAAAAATAGTTTTCCAACCACTATCAATCAGACCAATTTAGGGAGGCGTGAAACCGAGCAATACTTGTCAGTCCAATCAAATTAAATTACACACGTCGTGGGTTAAACGGCAATTCAAAGCTATTTGCCGTCAGTCCCCTGCCAATATCTTAGCCAGTTGATTAAATTCCATGGAATTACAAGCGTTACAACCATAGGCAAATGTCGTAAAGTTGGTATAGATTAGGGGCGATGATTTCATTGGCAGTTTTGGGAGTAGCTGGAGAGCTGGAAGACAGTTATCGAGAAGTGTTTAAGGCATTATAAATCATTATTATTAATAATTAGTGATATTCGAACACAAAAATGCAGAACTGTCTGGCGAGTAACGAAAATAGCCAAGAAATAGACAAGCCCTCAAAGATGAAAGAACGATTTTTAGCGAAAAAATTTATTTGCGAATTTTAAAAATATTTATTAAATTAACTATTTAAAAAGAAAGCCACAAATTCGTGTTGGTTTTTAGCCTCGCCAGGCGTTTTCAAAACAATTAAAAAAATAGAAAAAGAAAGTATTTAAGGTAAGCTAGAATTTTTTACAAAATAGGTAAATTTTATAAATAAAAATAACTATTTTTAAAGACAGGCCATTTTTGGCGGTATTTCAAATTATGAATTTTTAAACACTTAAAAATTGCAGTATTCAGTTCTGCATTTTTGTGTTTGGATATTACAATTATTATTAATCTATTCAACGTGCTTTTATAATACTTCTCGAAAAAGATCTGCCAGCTCTCCAGCTATAAAGTTTGTATCGATTAGGGGCTATGATTTCATTGGCAGTTTAGGTAGGGGTGCCTGTTGTTACCCTCACCTTGTGTAATGAATTTACCTGATTTAACTCAACTCACCCCTTCAACCCTTTCGATTAAGGATTAAGGACCCATTCTGTAAGACAGATTAGCTGCTATTATTTTACCTTGCCCTGACTTTAAAATGTGGTTCGAATTTTCCTTCAAGATTTAAACGAGACATTTACTAAGGGATGCGTAAACAGTACTCAAGTGATACTTATAAAGCCGATTTGATTAATACTTGTTTTGTTGTTATTTATCATTTTTTTTTATTTTTAGTTGGTTATTACAACGGTAGAACTGCAGTACCGCCCTACGACCAGGTGCACTGGTGACCTGCGACCTGGTGAACAGCGGAATACCGCTGGGTTCAAAGAGCCCAGGACAGGTCGGAGTGGCGTCGATTAGCAGAGCTCCATGTCTAGCAGTGAACTAGGAGGGGCAGATATGATGGTTATGACTTAAAACGATAGGAAATAGACTCACCGAAAATAATGATGACTTAAAACTATAGGTAGACTCACCAAAAATAAGTTAGATTTTCGAAAGCATTTGTACTAAAGTTGAAACTATTTTGCATATTGACGACCCGAGTGGCGCAGTGGTTAAGACACCGGTGCGCTACGCGGAGGGTCCTGGATTTGATTCCCAGCAGAGCAGAGGTTCGAATGATGAATTTGAATTTCTGTTTCTGGTCTAGGTGTGTTGTGTTCTTGTCTTGTGTGTGTCCATGGCACCCACGACACAGGGAATCCTAGTGTGGGGCTATGAGTGTAATGCGTTATTTATATTTATTTATCTATATACCTACTCGTAAGCTCGCGTCAAGTGTTTAAGAAATATCGAGGTATATCAACGACATTAATTGCGCTACCGAAATCATTGTTAGATTTGATGATTACGTAATTTGATCTCGCAGTGTTCAAGTAAATTGAACCAACTTTTTTACCTTGCGGATTATAAACAATCAAACCCTTTGGTAGAATAGAAGTTATACCGACTTAGATTTGTGCTCACGTCAAGTTTTTAGTAAGCGCTGCTGATAGGTTGCAGAAGTCTACTTCATGAACTGCTGAACCGCAATTCAGCGACCTAGTTAGATCGTTAATTAGTTCAATCTTTGGAGTGAAGAAAGTTTGAATCTAGGTTTAACTTGCTATCTTTTTACTCGACGCGATTCAGCTTTTGTTTGGGTATCGAAACATAATATAAGTATTTTATACCAGACATGGGATATAATCTTATAGATATTCTCGATTGGCAACTAATTACCTATTTGTTTGATGGCGTGAGGACCGCAGTAATTCTATGTACTCGTATATTTTCATCAACACGTCATTTTACGAGTTGGTTAATTGTCTGATATCCTCTCCTTATAGAAACTAGGCTCAATAAACAGTAAATGAGTAAAACATATAGGTAGTTTAAAACAAACGTTTGAAGATTTATTTATGAACAATAAAACAAGTGATTACGAAGAATATCAAAATCACCAATTTTCCGATTCTAATACTTGCTCATTTTCACAACCAAATACCTATGTGAAATAAAAACGCCGTTTTAAAGTCATAATTATACAAGCATGTAATGTCTCACATACTGTTACAATTCAAAAATGGACAAACAAGTGTCCTGTCACGGGCAGTGGGCACGATTAATTATCACTCTCACCGCCCGGGATTTGAACCCGAAATGATCTTACAACACGTCGCCCGAATATTGTTGCGCTGAAAATAAATCGTTTTTGATCACGTTTTAAAACGCAGGGGATTTGTAATTATTTCGTATCGTCAGAGCCAGTTTTTTACGGATCACGTGTAAGCGTAATCAATGTTTGATTAACAATGTTTTTGTTTACTTCAAATTTTTTGTCATTAATGAGTTACAGACAATTGGTATAATAATAAAATTTGTAGTTGTTATATTAAAAATAGGTTATAATTTTATTATCTCGGCGGGAATTGAACCTGAATATTTTCACAACACATCGATCTAATATTTGTTACGCTAGAAATAATTCGTTTTGATCACGTTTTAAAACGAAGGGATTTCGTTTCCATTTGCCTCATGATTCCGGGTGCCAGTTATTTTTGCGGAACACGTGACGTAATTAATGTTTGATTAACAATGTTTTTGTTGATTTCGACGGCTTTGGCTTATTGAAAAAGTAGAATGATTTCGTCGAAAATCAGCATCACCAGCTCTGAATAAGAGCACTGTTTTTGTTAAATAAATACTACTGAATTAAATTGTTTTTTTTTCGCAAAATCGATCGTGTTTTAAATAGCTTAAGGTATGTTAAGTTGAATAGTTTGAGTTAAATTCACACTAGTTATACCTAGTTATCATTGTTTTAAATAGGTATTAATTTTCTTTCATTACATGAGCTGAATGAGTGACTCATATTCGTGCAAATAAATAATGTGTAGACTGTTGCAGCAAAAACTTGTCTTCGTTTGTTTTTTTCATGGGATATTTGTATTTGATAAAACTGTGGAACAAAGGATTCGAGGAAGACGTATTATCCTTAACACATAGCAACAAAGTCGTGGTCAATTTATTTTCGTACTCTCTTACATTATACGAAGACGAGGAACTGAGCCAATGATCCAAGTGTATGTTCTCGTCATGTCACATGTCTTGAGATTCATCCGACCCTAATGTCCGTCTTCGTAACGCTCGGTTACATTTATATCTACGGTCTCAGTAACTGTTATGAACGTGACATATTCTTGTGACATCACGAAATTTTGGTAAGCATTCTCTTGGGTGGAAACGAAATTGAAAATGTACTCGCATTGTTATGGAATGTTTGTAAATAACAATCTTGTAAGACAACCTCAGCAACGTACCTAGCAAGCATTCTAGGCTTATTATAAATATTTCTGCACCATTCATACACGTGTGTTAAAACTATATCAAGCTTAACATAAAAGTAGTTAACTTGCTTCACTAGTGGGATACAATGTCTACCGTGGGCTACTTGAATTCGAACCCGGACCTCATCTGTGAGGAGATCAAAGCCACTGGACTATCACCACACCGCTTTCACTCACCGCACATTTCTTATTAGATACCTAAAGAAAAAAATGAATAACAAGTTTGTATTGGCGCTGTAAGTGGCAGGCTAATACTCATTCTTTTATCTTTAACAAAAGTTGTTACAAAAGCATCCACATAATATATTACAAATGACCGCGGTCCTCCCGTTTTCGGGATACACAAGCAATTTATCCCGAATGAGGGACTTGTTTTTGCCATCAACCTAATGTGTAAATAAATGTGAGCAATAATTAAACAGAGCGCCTGACGCGGTACTAATTACTTGTAGGCCGTCTCATCTTTTTTTATTTGAAGCCCTGTTCATGTTTAACCGAGTAAATGTGATAAGTACGCTTTTGTGTGGATTAATGTCGTGACATGATACGCTTGTAATACTAATATCTAATTTCCTTTGACAGTTCTGGTCGTTCTGATTTAAAAAGAATGAATTTTCAGAATGAAATTTCAGTGTTTTTGGATTTGCATTTTATTTCTTTATAATGCTCGTCATTTTATCACTCTCACAATTTAAATTTGATTGTGACAATTCTAGTGTAGCCTTGTCCTGTTACAAAACAACCTATGAGCTGGCTGTGCTTCGTTCGTTCCTTGGTTGGATTCTTTTGAATGATTAGTTTAAATTTCTGTTACTGGTCTTCTGTCTAAAGTACCCATAACGCAGGGAATCTTAGTGTGGGCTAGAGGCGTGTGAAAAATTTATTAATTTATGTCCTATAAACACGACAGAATAAAGCGTCCAAGTTAAAAATGTGAATCCACTTATCAATGGTGATTTTCACACATTTTCATTTTAATATCGATCCCACAGAGTACGGTGAGGGTGTTTTAAAATATGACAGTAATCTTTTCCGGAACATATTCACCCTCTTTGAAAGTTGACGTTATTTACCTTGGCACAAAGGTTTATACCCGTCGAGGGAATATATTTTATGCTCAAATTAATGATTGGTGAGATGTTGTTGTTTATGTTACATATAAAATGTGCATAAAATTTCGTGGACTTGTTTGGTTTAGCTTTACAGCTTAACAATTTTGTGGGTACGTAGTACGCAAACTGAAAATCAGATTCATGAATATGTTTTTAATAAATGTACCTATCTACCTAACAATATGAGTGAAAATCGTTATCGAAAAATCCATTAATCTTCTTATTCTTCTCCTAATATTTCGTTATTATAAGTAAAGTTAAATTCTTAGTTATATTATTAAAAATAAGTTACTGCTCAAATATTCAAACAAAAGCCTTTTATGCTCTATAAACCTGCTCGCATTCCGAAAATTTGAATTGATACAAAGCCAAATCAAAACTACTGAAACATATTCGAGGCATGCAATTTCATAGCTATTCAATATCTCAAAAATAGCGCTTGGCGAATCGTCCGTCGAAATTTCAATAAAAAGCGATCACTCAAATAAGTATATCGTTTAACAAAACGTGATCTGAAATAAAATTCTCTCCATCAGTAGGTATTCTATGGGTCAAAGAGATTGGATGAATTTTATAAGTATACATAGATCGCGAAATAAATAAGATTAATAAATTGTGGAGCCATCGTAGGGGCCTTAAATGAGCATCCATCGTAGTTTGGGTGTACCTTACCACCACCCTCTTAATTTCTTGTGCAAGTCATGACGTTAGGTAAATGGACATACTGCTGGGCACATAAGATAACTCATCCACGCACGTTGGTATTTCTATACTATAAAAAACTGGTCAAGTGTGAGTCGGACACGCGCACGAAGGGTTCCATACCGTTATCTATAAAAACGGCAAAAAAATCATGGCTGTTGTATCGATACACCCTTTAATAATTATTTCATTTTGTAATTGAAATATAAATAAATTTCAGATCTGTGAAATTTTCAAGTGGTAATTGTCACGGTTTATGATATACAGCTTGGTGACAGACAGACAAACGGACAGCGGAGTCGTATGAGTCCCGTTTTACCCTTTGGGTGCGGAACCCTAAAAAGATGATAAGAATTGGTAAGGAAACATCAAATCCGATTAAGATGCATGAATGATCCCAAACATATTAAACCTAGTGAACGTGTTAAACGTATTGTCAAGGGATGGAAAGCTGTCAAATTTATACGCACCGTGCTCTTGTTTGACGAGGGCTAACAAATACCCGCTATCTCAACAGCCAGACGCTTTATAGAGTAAAAATATCCTCTTAAGTTTTATGTCAAATTCAGCAATAAATTGACGTAGACTTGGGGGATATCGTATTGTAATTTTCAGCTCAAAAAGGTGTATAGTGAAAGTATTAAAAAAAGGGATGGGTTCAAAATGAAAAAAAAAGGGAAATAATTTGGGACATTCTAGGATTAGATTATGTTAAGTTGTGTTTAATTGACTGACCAAGCTAAACAATCATAATAATATTACAGATAAAGAACGTATTATTTCCCGTGACATCAAAAAAAACAAGAAGATTTGTTACCAAAATCATTTTATTTTAGTTTAGTTTTGTTAAGAAACATTGAAAAAATAATAATAAAGAGCAAGATAACTAGACCTAATTTTTTTATTATTGAGGAGGGATGGGAATCCTATAAAATTTATGCGTGAATTGTGTAAAGTGTGACAATATTTTTCTTAATGTAAAACAGAAAATATAAAATGTATTAAATACAATATAATATATATTGAAGATATTTTTCTTTATGTAGATTTTAAACGTATTGCGGATAAATGGGAATGTTGTCAAATTTATACGCAGACGCTTCTGTTTGACGAGGGCCAACAAATATATTATGCTATCTCTTCAACCAGACGCTTTATAGCGTAAAAAAAACGGTAAATATACTCGTAAAGTTTATTCATGTCGGCTTGGGAGATATCGTATCGCAATTATCGATGGTGGTTAAATATTGGCAGTATGTTTCCTCTGAAGGCATGTTCGCTTCGTGAGGTGATTGGTAAAGAGAGTAGGTATGAATTTTTAATACAACAACATAAATATTTCATTTTAAATTTTTTATTTGCTCTTTTTTTTTAATTTTTAATGCATACGCACTAACAATATTATACCTGACAACACGATGAACGCAGGGTAATATATAGAAAAATAACCTCTAAAATCTTTACCATAGAACCCTCTGGAAGTTTTATGTCGCCTAAACTGAAGGTGAACAGGCTTCGTATGTACAGCATAAATTAAGAAAACGCAAAAATCTTAAAATGACTAAAAAAAATCATTCGTTGTTGCCAAAGGGTTAGGTACCTATGCAAAAATATTTTGGTGTTTTCAAAAGTATTCCAATAACAAAATAGTCGTTATTAAAATTGCAAACAAAGAAAAAGGGTGCTTTGTTGATAATTGTTGATTGCTTTGAAATAAAAAGTGCCTGAGGATATTTCGAAATCAACGTAATTTTGATGAATCTTCCCTGTAGACGAGTCAGTCTTAATAAGGAAGGTAAGAAGGAAACTTCAAAAGGAAAGCAGCCTTCAAATAAGTAAGTTAACTTTAGTCTTCTCAAGTTTTTTTTTTATTAATCATTTGATACAATTAGTAGTTTGTACATCGTTGTAAGTTTATTGGTTATAGAGTGGTTGCAACTTTTTAATGAAGGTACCATTGTTTGACACGATCCCTCAATCTTTTCGTCTGCGGTGGTACCGTGATTCTTTATTTGAGGCGAACTTCTTACTCAGAAGAGTAGCAAAGCACCCGCATGCAACCTCAAATAGGATTTTTTTCTCTATTAGATGCAATCATGAGCTGCTATTTCCTTTTACTCTGGCAACTTTTAATCTGGTTAAGATTTGTTTCACGAAAAATAAGCACAGAGCTTTGAAAAGTCATCGGTATAGTGTGCGCACCGCTGGGATTTGAATCTGGACGTTGCAAATAAGATATTCGTAGCCACTGAGCTATCACAGCTTACTATAGGTATTCCTTGATGTGTAATTTGTTTTCTGTTGTGGGAGCTTGGACATAAACTCAATTACTACGGTCACAAGGCAGCGGTTACAAGAACCGCAGAGGATAGAGTTAAGTTTAACTCTGTAAAGGAGCAATTTGATCCCTAAGGACGTGCATGCAACTGCACGAAACTACCCGGTAGTTTTAATTCGATTGTTCCTACACGATATTAATACAAGATCGCGTTAACGCAGACAGGATATGATGTCCGTAGTTAGAAACGGGATTTAACTTTAACTGAAACGGAACTTATACCGCGCTACGTTTGAAGGTTCAAGTATTAAGCCACCCTTTGTAGAATGTTCAGCCTTTCGTAGTCCACTGCAAGACATGGACTCCTAATCAACGCCACTCTTCCCTGCCTTGGCCCTCTTAAAGAAGAGGTCGCCATCTGAAGACCCTTTTTTCCCATCGGTTGACGGTCTTTCGAATGATGTGTCCAACCCATTTCCACTTTTTCACTTTCTCTGTTTTTTAAGGCGAGCCTACATTCACACCAGTTCATTGTCTGTCCATTTCTATCTAAAGCACGGCGCAGCGGAAAAACTTTAGCTCATAACTAGCTCGAACTTAATAGCCTATTTCTGCGCACGTTCGAAATACGTGCTCTAAAAAACGTATTTAAAACTATAACATTTATAAATTTAATATACTTCAAAAGATTTTTTTATAAAGGCGTATTCAAAAAACCACAGCAGATACTGTTAGTCAAAAGGTTAGTTAGTAAACCCGCGTACCATTTCCTATATTTTTCGAGTGTATGAAAAACATTGAAAAAATTTATTCCAATCCACGTAAATATTTCATAGTCTCTGTCGCTTGTAAAATTTTCGACCAAACCAGGTTACAGGGAAGCAAACAAGTGCAAAAAACGTATTTCGGACTTTGGGGATACGATTTGATACTTTGATCTTGTATCAATGTATTCTTAGGGGAATCTGGAATAATAAAACGAAAATATACAACTTATGAATCTTTTCTATATTACGTCCATTACAATAATGACAGTTCTTATTTTCAATGTCCGTGTTCTTCTTATTTTTCTTCCTCTGTGCGAGTCAGTCCTGGCTCTTGAATTGACCGTGAAGGTCGTAGCTTCAGCCATTTGTAGCAACCGCTTACGAGCTCCAAGCCTCATCTCACAGTATTGTGTTGTAATAAAATTGGATGTAATTTTCCAGTACATTTTGTTTGATTGGTTTCGTCCAGAACCCTGTCACACTTAGTCACACACAGTCAGACACAGTCACATATGGATGCCAGTATGGCACACATGTCATAACATGTGGCTACTTTTAGGCATATTATAATAATATATAAATTTAAAATTTAAAAAAACCCCCGACACAATAACGACAATTTTCAATGAACATATTATTTTGTAATGTGCACGTGATGCGCTTTCATTTGAGACCCCACTCGATTATATTTACAGACATTCGGTTACTCTTCCCCACATTCACCCCCCACAACTTTAAAACGACTCAACCGATTTTCATCAAACATGTCTAAGAACACTCGCCCGTAACTCACCTTTCATACAAAAAAACTAAATTGACATCGCTTCATCCGTTCGCGAGCTACGGTGCCACGACCGAATCACAGACAGACAGACAGACAGACGCGTCAAACTTATAACACCCCTTCTTTTCCGTCGGGGGTTTAAAATATTAATGATTGTAAAGGCTCTGTTTAAGAACTAAAGAGGTTCCTTAAACAGACCCATTACTTAACACCGACACAGGTAAGAGTTGTTTGAATAAAAATATTAGAACTAGGTCACGCACTGTTACTATGGCAGCGTGCGTGAAGGACCTCTTGACCCTCTGGCCTTAGTAACGATCCTCTATTATGAATTTGTCGACCAACGACTGAAGGCGATGGACTGGTTCCACGCGATTCACAGTTTTTTTCTTATAGGGAAGTAAATCAGAGGGGAGGCGGGAGAGGGGCTATTTCTAAAAATATCGTCTACATACTAAAATCCCTTGGTTCTAAGCCACTATAGGAAAGCCCAAATTAACCATTGCCACAATGCATATTATTATTCAATATGACACCGGCGACTGATTTTGAAGAACACTATTTTCTCAAAGGAATTAGATATTTGATCAAAAAAGAAACCTAAACTTTCGCATTTCAATTAAAAGTTTCAGCTGCTTCTGGGTCCTGTGAATCCAATGTTTTTCAATTGTCTTCTTAAAATTATCAGGCCTGGTAACCTCGTTGAAGGGCGGGCGAGGGCAAAACATCGTGAGGAAACCTGCATGCCTAAAAGTTCACAAAAATAATCTCAAAGGCTTGTGAAGTCCACCGACCCACACTAGACCAGCGTGGTGGACTAGGGCCTACACCCTTCTTATTCTGAGAGGAGACCAGACCCGGCAGTGGGTCATTAATGGGTTATAGACTATGTGAAAAGGAACAGGAGTCATAAATAATTGGGAATTTGTAAGCTCCTCGCTTTTACTACGACAAGTCTCATAAAAAAAAAGACGACGAGAGGCCCTCAAGAATAAAGAATGTCTGCTGTTTTCGGTTCTCCATAATCGGGAAGCTTGGGGATATTTTGGTAAGCAAAGCTTTGAATTATTACGAAGGAACAAGAGTCAAGCACTCTCGGAGATGACGTTATTCGGAAGGTATTTTTTAATTAAGTGATGTAGGGGAGGGTTGTCTTCCGTGTTTTTGAGATTTAATTTATTTTTAGGTAATTGAAAATTTGTTCCCAAGTATATATATCACGTGACCGATCTAAGCGAACAGCGTATTTTTGCATTCCTGAAAAAAGCGTTTTTGTAAACAAATTTCTATGCAACATCTAGTTAATTGACAAAACAATAAGAAATGGGTAATTTTATATTAGTTGACCTAGCAGGCTTTGCTCTGATAAGTTCCATACAACTTTTAAACAGGAGAAAACTTTTCCGATGTCAAAAATAATAAAATTACTGAGCTGCCAATTGTGTGATGTGTTTGTATACACTAATATCAAAAACGAGTGAACCAATGTAAATGAAATTTACACCGATGTATAGGGGTCAACTCTTAGCAGCATAATTACTGCTATCTTTTTTTTAAACTAGGATCCCTACGAAAATCCCACATGAAATAATGATTACGAACGAAATACTTGAATAGATAGTCTAAATTAAAGGCATTACCACTCACAAACCATCTTAATATAGGTTGTTGTTTTAACCCATTAATGACCCACTATAGGGTCGGGTCTCCTCTCACAATGAGAGGGATGTAGGCCTTAGTCCACCACGCTGGCCTACTGCGGGTTGGTGGACTTCACATGCCTTTGAGAACAAATTTTTTTTTGTGAACTCTCAGGCATGCAGGTTTCCTCACGATGTTTTCCTACACCGTAACAGCAGGTGATATTTAATTTTATAAATCGCACATAACTTTTTTACAAAGTCATTGGTGCGTGCCACTGGGATTCGAACCCGGACCCCTCGATTCAAGGTCGAATTCAAAGCCACTGGGCTATCACCGCTTAATATAGGTATCATAATAATATTCCTAAAACTAACAGCTTTGGGCAGTGCACAGAATAATGCATCCAACCCGTTAAATATTCAAGCGAGCGGGTCTGCGAGCACCTGATATTTAATGCGTCACAAATGCAATGCAATTAGCCTAATTCACTACCGTCTAGTGCATGCGAGCAACTTGATACAGATGCTGAAATACATATAACAGCGCTTTAAGCGTACAGCCTTACACTAGGATTCTTTGTGTCGTTGGTGCCATGACAAGACAAGAACACACAACACACTACAAAAATTTAAAATCGTCATTTAAATCTCTGTTTCGCTGGGAATTGAACCTAAGGCCCGAACGGCGCATCATTCTCTGAGCTACTTCCCCACTCAGGTGTATGAAGCGAAAAATGCGTCAATTTCAGTGCTTAACTGATAATAATTATGTTATTTTTTTAGTTTAACCAATCAGCTAGTCTGAAACAATGTATTCTTTGACAGTAATTTTAATATTCATGATACCAGCTCAGGGGGAAATCAAAAACCGTCCGCATATTCTGAAGTACATATTTCTGGAAACATATATTATTTAATGTTATTCATATTCAAATTTGGGTGAAATAGCCGTCGTGGAATTAGTTATACTTTTGTAAGCATTACGAACAAGCGTTCTGGCTTCAAAGATAAGTAAGCTAGCTGTCTTAGTGTTTCCTTATAATAAGTCCGTATTTTCCAGAAAACATTTAATTACGTTCAACAACACGACAAAAGAAGAATTTCATTTGATCTTTTCATTTACCGTATAAGCTTCAGGTAACAAGATAAGATTTCCTGCCAGCGCGTCGAATTACCGGTATGCTATAGACTTCTAATTATATTATATATCATCGCCACACATTTTCAGAATATTCATCTGAAGAATTCGAATGAGGCATGAATTATATTCTCTCAATATGTCGCATTGCTAGAAATAACAAGAAGAAGAAAAATGATAGACCTATTCAGTAATGGCTGTTGTTGTATTTTATAAACTTTTATTAATTTTAATTTAATTGTTTCTCACACGATATTTTATAGGATATCCTATTTTAGATTGAGCGTAGGTATCCATTTACTTTAAAATATATGATAAGTTTAAAACAAGTCATTTAATTAATATATCGTATTAGAATATATTTTAGTCCATCCAATATAAGCATCAGCATTAGCTCAGATTGCTATTTTGAAAATAATTAATTATGTTATCCTGTACGTATTTTTTGTTGTTTGTATTGTATTGCATTAACTTGAAATAATCTACCATCTTACCATTTGTTAAGAAGACAAGAAACATCTGTTCCTCTGAATTTCGAATATATATTCGTTTTCTCTTCTGAAGTCTGGCTTTCAGCGAAACAGCTAAAGGCTAAAGAAAATTACACTTATAGAGGAAATTTATAAGGAACCACTGGTGCTTTTGATCATAACCGTAAAAACTGAGTACCTGGGTACTTTCCTTAAGAACTAATGGATAGTATGGTACACTAAATTTCGTTGCAGATTATACAGAAACGCCATTCAGCTAGAGTTAATGAGACACTTTTAATGAATATTTAGCATTGGATATGGTGGTTAGACCAGAAAATTAGCCAAAGGCACGGCCAATACAGACAGGATGAAATGCCACTATAAAACATCCAAGAATACATATTATTACCTACTTTTAAAGCATGAATTAATGACCGATAAATCAAGAGTAGTAAACAGAGGATGAGGTATAAAATTAAAATCATATGTGTACTTGATACTCATATGTGCAATTTGTTTTCAGAAAACCAAATCTTTTTAATCAAAGCGACATAAAATTTTGATTGCGTACTTTACGTCGAATTATTAGGGCATTAAGTATTAAGTTAAGTGTCTTCCTAAGAAAACAGTACATAATCATAGAACTCATTAGTACCAATATCTTCTAATTAAAAAATAATTTGCAGAAACATGACTAAACAATGGCAGGTCCACGAGAGTATTTTAATTATCCTCATTGTATCCAACAGACAGTCAAAACAGACGAATCAAATTGCCATGTGTTGTTTTAAATTGTATAAACCAGTGGTTCTCGAACTGAGAAGTCTGAGAACTGTGAGTCCGAGAAACTTTGTTTCGGATAGCCATTTTTTATGCAATGGCTTGAAAAACTGTGTGGAATTGGCCAAACGGGTGCTTATTAGCAAAATTTTCATCACACTTCGAGATGAGTGTAAATTTTAGTCGAGTAATTGAAAAAATCCTCACTAACGTTACTTTACAAAAAAAATTCACCTACTATTTATGCAATTATTAGTATTATTTATTGATTACAAGATAAGAATAAAATTTCAATATGAAATGTTATTTGGTTTTGATAGATTAATAAAAAAATATTTTTGTACGAAATTTTGTAAAATATGTATTAATTGTATCTTTGTTGGACGGGTTCCGACTTTATAGGTTTTAGAACCGCTGGCGTAACTGTTCAGTGTTCACTCTTGGGTGATAAATAATTACCAGTTTCCTCTTGGCTTTAGGGTGAAAGAGCCCTTTTGTTATAGACACCGTATATGGCAACAAAAGGGTTTTCAGGTAGTTTATAATTTATTTCTTTTTTAGGAAAGAAAGAAAATAAAAATAAAAAATTTAATACTATATTACGTCTACCCGTCATAATATTAATAAAAAATGAATATACTTTAGTTTGTCGTTTTGGCGCGAAAAGTTTATATTTTATTCGAAGACGTTTTTATTTTATTTCTACTATGATATTTTAGCCGTTGTAGTAGCTACTGTAGAAAGGAGTTCTCTAATATTTCTCAGTTTCAGCACGTATTCGAGTACGTCATGTGCACTAGACCTACGAAACAGTTCACAGAGATCGGTTTTACGGTTCCAGATTGGTTTTGTGTCACGTCTATCGAAAATTTGAATTGGTTTTAACCTCAATGTGAAATAACTTTGTGTTCGTTCGTTTCTTTTTTGCTGTGCCCATACGAAATTCATATTCGCCGGCTTTTATTCGGAGCTATTGTTGTTTGGGAAGGATTGTATGAGTTTATTGAATGGGAATACGTTTCTGAGACTCGCTTGACGCGTGTGAGCGAAAAATCTATTATGTGTTATGTTTCTCGTTTTTGGAAATTGTGTATATTTTTTGCTAACCAATCCAAAAATATAGCCAATACTCCAATATACCTACTACATAGTATCAGTGGAGCGCGCCAAGAACGGTTCCTTACCGCCTTCCTCTCAACCCACTGTGTACCAGCAGATTCTTGGTGTCCTTCGCACAATTTGGACGCGATTTCGGACGAATTAAGCGATTATCACACTACCCCGCTAAACGGAGCGTAAGGGTTTTGTAAGGGTGGTTCATCCTTTTGTATAGAAAACGCATCCACGCGCGTACATGCAAATGCTATTTCCACGCGCGTACATGCAAATGCGTTTTCTGTATGCGTTTTCTGTATGTGCGTGTTTTCTATTATACAAATGGAAATACTTACACACAACGCTAGATCACGCATTCCCGCGCTACGCTGCGTGATGCAGGGCACTGTAAAAATCGTCTTAACAAGTGTGTGCGTAGACGCAAGGGAAATGATATTAAATAATAAATTAAAATATTTATATAAACAGTAACAGTTGAAATATTCTCAAAATCAGTATTCCATACCATCCCTGTCTATCGAAAGCACGCGCCGTCTGAAAAAGTCATTGTATAGCTACGACATGAAGATATTGTTACTTGAGACAAAACAAAAAGTGCATTAACATCGCAAGTTTCTTAACAATGTGCTGTCTTTATGTCCTGAGAGATGCTATCTCAGAGAATAATGTCTGTCAATGACCCACTCCATGAGACATAAGACGGGAGTCATAATGCAGCAAGAAGCATCTTTAACCGTGAAATTCCGTTCGATACAAATATTCGTAAACAAGATTCCGGAATTATCTTATCTCGCATCTATTTTGTTACTTCAAGTGATGTCAGGGTTGGCGATCACTAGTTTTTTTAAATTAATTAATTACGCGTTTTTACCTAAAATATATCCAAGTAATTATTGTATGTAAATCTTAATGAAATTGTTATTTTTGACATTGTTGTATGATACGTTATTTGTATTTGGGATGGGGAGATTTGCTTTATGGAGGGAAATTATTACAATTTTTCTGAATTATCTGCTTAATCCCTGAAAAAGCTTTAACCTGTGTGTGACAAATAAAATTTTCTTATTCTTATCTATACATCCAAACGTTTCATATCAGAATTTCATTAAATCTGTAAAAGAGTAGATCTCGGAAAAAACCTACAGATAAATACAACTAATGAATAATAGGGATAAATACAAATAATGGACTGAAAAAGTTGTTTTTTTCTTAATTTTCCATAGATTTTTAACATAAATAAACGACATTAGGCAAAGAACATTATTGTGTAGTTTTTATCATTATGTAGGTACAACCCTGAACGCACTTAATTAGTTAGAACGGTCAGCGCGGGAGCCAAGTATCGCGCAACGGAGCAAGCCGCAACAAAGAGCCAGTCTTAATGCCCGCCTGGTAACGCCGGACAGATCTCCCCTATTATTCCCCTTGCCAACACCACGCGAACGTAAATTTGGTGTCTTTTGTTCCGCTGTGTTGGTTACACAAGCGTCTACGGTAATTGGAACTCCACCAAAAACGTAGCATTTGAACGTGTGTCTTCCATAAATATAGACGCTTTGACTCATCTAGGCGCGCTGTGCTATGTTGAGTGTGCTTTTAAAAAGCAATAAGAACACGTGCTGTGCGGACGACGTCACTGCTACACAATGTTAAACTACATGTTACGAGCACACACACACACATAGCCATTCTCGTCAAGATGAGTTAATGCATTCAAACATGGTTGGTTTGGTAGGTACTGAATGCTATTTAATACTCATTATAACCTTTTTTAATTGTGTATGAGTAGTAAACGGACATGCAGGCAGACATTTGAAGTAGTCACTGCGGCTTATTAATACCAAAATCTTCCAATACGAGATGGGTTTGAATTTGATTTTTTCAATCTCTTCACATTATGTTTTCGTAATATCCAATTAAGGAAAAATTCCATCAGAGAACATTCCCGGAAGAGTAAGTAACCATGTACAGAAATTCGTCGACAGAAACGCAGAGATCATTCTGATACGAGTATCAACGTGTATACTCAGGAGCAAATCGCGGTGGCTGATAAAAGTTTGAAAAGGTTGATATAAAATACGTGACAAAGTACGGCTGGAATCCGCGGCCGATAGCCGATGTCATCCCGGACCGCTGAGCCGGAATGCCTGATAGTGTTCAGACGTGGTTAGGTCCTGAAAGTAGTAAATAGTGAAAAAAAGGTATAAATGTTTTGTTGAAGGAAGAGTGATTACATCTGAATAGTGATTTTTGATAACCGGTTTGATATCTCGAAAGACATTGATTAAGTGATATCAATTCATGTTGTTATAAGGAAACAAATCCTTAAAAAGCCCTTGCAAATGGTTGAGCGTTAACATTCTTAATATTAAATTGAAATTTTTTAAACTTGTTAAAAATGTAGTTTTGTATCTTTAGCGACAGGTTTTCATCACTGCCGATGCTCAATCAACCCATGGAGCCGATCCTGATGATCACTAGGCCTCTTAGTTCTACACTCTTAATACGAGTTATCGCCCGGAAGGAAATGGTTGACGTAATTTACACCTGGCTCAGGGACCATAACTTCAATTTTATGCGTTATTTCTGAATCTGTGATCATATAGAACTACAAATTTATACTATCTTCATCATTGTTCATTGCGAAGTGTTCATCTATTTAGATTTCGGAGAGAGAAGACGGGTACCTGCTAAATAAAATCTAATAACCCAAACTTCAAATGATTAGAACAGATATCTATTACGTCTAATTTTTAAGTGAATAATGATGAAATGACGCATAGTAGCTAACCTTTGTTTAAGCAAATTTTCATTTAAATCCTTATTATTACCGCTTTTGAGCTTAGAAGGTTCCATCAGCTATATTCGATACGGTACCGCTTAATCAAAAGATTATTTGCGATTCACAATGAATGATTTGAAATCGAAGGCTGAAATTGGATCGCGCTCAAATCCTGGAATTTCTTTACAATACTAGTATTTTATGTCGATCTCAGGAATTATTTATACAGAAATGGGAACCTTACTCAAATGCTGATGAAAATAACCGCGGAGTGTCGAAAACGTTTCGTTTTGTTAGAATATTCAATGTTAGGTATTATCGAACTCATCTTGGGGCCTATTTGTCGAATTGTAACACCGTTCTCTTGTTTCCATTTATTTTCCTCTAGGCCTTCTGAGTTCCAGGAAAAGGCTATTGTTATTTATGTACCAGTAATAGCGATTACGAAATCGATGTTAGGTGAATTTCAGTAGCGAATACCTAATAACTTCTCGATATTTAATACCCTCTTTCATTTCATTTGAACAATTGCAACGTTACTATTGTATTATCGTGGTAATGTTTAGAATATTTTTATTTTATTCATTACTACAAAAATTATGAAATGTAAAAAAATTGACTTATATTTTGATTTTGTCTAATAAATGAGCGTTTATGATTTAAGAATTACCTAAAATAAATGTGTTAAGTGATTTGAATAGTAGGTATCTAAATCCTAGAACATGCACTTGTTTAAAAATAAACTTGATATGCGAGTAAGAAATGTACCCATGAGACAGAAAGATGAAAATATATTATATTTACCTAGAATAAAATGTAGAATTTACAGAAAAAGTACATATATATCTGCCATACGAATATATAATCATTTGCCTATAGAGCTAAAAAAATTACCAATCAATAAATTCAAATGGTCCTTAAAACAGTGGCTGGTCAAGAAAGGTTACTATACGGTAAAAGAATTTTTTGACGATAAAATGAAATAACAAATTATCTCAGGTAGGGCAGAGGCTACATTTACAATCCTGTAAAGCTGCCGACTTCTAGTGCTTCCTTGTGTTTATATCAGGGTATAATCAGAGAGAATGCACTATCACGCTAAAGCTAAAGATAAAAATTAAAATTAAATTAAAATCAACAAAGATATTAAAACTAGATTTGGACGAAATAGAAAGTTCGCAATATATAATAAATATCATGCTTATAACAGCTTTATAAAGAAATGTAGTAACGCGCGCAAAAATAAATAAATTAATAAATTAAAACTGTGTCGAGAGTTTTTTCCTCCGGCTTTTTCTCTCTTTACCCAGAAATGGGTGGCACATTGCATAGCCGATGAGTTCGATTAGGAAAAATATTAAAATAAATAAATAATTGGACTGCTAAACGATCACAACTTATTTTAACATAATTATAATATAAAATTTAGTTTTAGTTTTTTAAGATATAATTATTGTATGCCCGCATAGGGTAGACTGTTCTTAACTTATTATAATTTTTGTAACATCTTTTCGTGTAACAGTCAACAATAAACGCATTCTTTTCTTTTCTCTTTCTTTAGAATTATCAAAACGTATTACACCAACTAAAAATAGTTCTACACAAATCTTCGGGTGAACGCACTCAAAATTTCGCGTGGAAAGCGCATTTAATTTTGAAAATTGTATGACACTCGAAATGTTATTGGCTAAACAACGGAGATAACGCATCGCAATACACGGATGTCCAGCGTGGGGCAAGCTTCCAAGCGAAATAACAGCGTCGTATCATTTGAATACGACGAAAAGCCAAACGGCTTGCATTATTCATTGCTACGAGTATATTCATACCAGGGGCTGCGTATACACGCTTATTTATATTACCGTTGGGGTTCTTTGGCTATTTTATAATATGTGTCAAAAATACTATTTTTCAGACGAATTTTTATTAAAACTCTAATTATAATTGGATATTAATTATTCATAAAGAAATCATTGGCATAGGAACAAAGCTTTATGCGGAAAAGTCAGGTCCAATATCGTCTAGCCTCGTGTCCTAATTGATATCTATCGCACGCAAAATGCTCGTACGATAAAGTCGTAATTGCAACTATTTTGTCGCACGCAGCTGTTTTTCCATTTTGGACAGCTTATTACAAGGCCATATTATGTTTAAAAGCGGTGATAGCCCATTGGCTTAGAATTCGACCTCGACTCGAGGGGTCCGGGTTCGAATCCCAGTGGCACGCACCTATGACTTTGTAATAAAAGTTATGTGCGATTTATAAAATTAAATATCACCTGCTGTTACGGTGAAGGAAAACATCGTGAGGAATCCTGCATGCCTGAGAGTTCACAAAAAAAAATGTCCTCAAAGGCATGTGAAGTCCACCAACCCGCAGTAGGCCAGCGTGGTGGACTAAGGCCTACATCCCTCTCATTGTGAGAGGAGACCCGACCCTACAGTAGGTCATTAATGGGTACTGACATTATGTTTAAATTTTGTCATATTGGTTGGTCGGTCGTTAAGGATTGATTTGCTAATTGATTGCAATTAGGACAGGCCCTAACTCATATAGCTAAGTTGAACTACATTTCAAATAACCTGCGTGTCCGTTTGCTTATCAATTTTATTTTTAAAATAATCTTGAAAACAGATAGCAACAGAACCTCATCTTAAATCCGACTCGTGCTTCGCCAAATTTGTTTTTTTCGAACTGCATCTGTGACGCTGAAATATGAGGCAGTAACGTACATATTTACTTACCAAACGTTTATAGCCAAAATAACTTTAATTTTATGGCATGGTCCACTGTATATGAAATTTTATTCAGTACTTTTGTGCGATTCCGCAACTCATTATTATTTTATCGCAAAACTGATAATCTATGTACCAGTGACTAGTTTATATCATCAAAAAATATACCTAAGTAGTATTCAGTGTCATACTTACGCAGTACTTACAGCTAGAAAGTCACCATTTTTTGTGTTCGGATATTACAAATAAGCTATCCAACATGATTTTATGATGCCTCAAACATTTCTCGGTATATGTCTTGGACAGCTCTTGGACTAGGTTACAAATTTTAATAACGTCGTTGCATTACCACTGAGTATATTGAAAGGTAGTCTAAATTTTCAGAAATTCCATAAATGCACTCTTTTTTAAAAATTACATTTTAAAATTAACTGTCAAAATTTCAAATGTCAATTTGGTGTTAATAATCTAATTTCAAATATTATGTAGATTAATTTTCAACCCGAACCATGCCTTCTTACACATTAAGCTTGTTATACTAAAATACCTGACGACGAAATTCATGGATGCGAAGTCCTGTTAATTTTGGTTCTTCGCTTCACGAACTCATTAGAATTATTATGAGTTTTGAGCAAAAATAATTTATGAGAGCGGCAACATTAAGCCAGTTCGAACAATTTGTCTTGTCTATCATTTGTCTAGCTATTTGGTTGGACAATGAGTAAGAAAAATGGTAGAGTGCTACAATGTAAATTAGGCAAGGAATTACACTTTTAATAAGCGTTGGCGTTCTTATCTCCTTAAGGTGTTGTGCTTTTTTCTCTTTAACTAATAACTTTTATAAACTGCGAGTTAAACTTGTAATATAGTAGGTTTCTTTTTAGGGTGAATCAGTATTCTATTTTAATTTATTTTTTGTTTTTTAGTTTGATCCGATCAAATGGGCCAATCATATTGTTATTATGTATTTTATTCTAAATAATAGTTAGTTAATAAGTTAGTTTTAACATTTTACAACAAAATTTTGACATGATTAAGCAAACGTAAGACTAGTCTGACCGTTTATTAAGATACAATTTTTATTAAGTTTGTCTATGCATGCAAATATTGTATGAAATCAACGGACTATTATTGGTAATTTGCAATTAAATAAAAATGATAATTATATTAAATGATAATCAAGCATATCGCATTATTTTCAGGAAATCATGTTCCATAATTGATTATGTTTGGTGCAATAATCCCAATAGGTTCAAGATATTGCACCTCTACATGTATTCCTTCTCGGTGGCAAGACCTCATCTGCCAAGCACAGTGTCAGGGGAAGCAAAAACAGTCACTTAGATGTCATCCGGCGCATGATTGATCGCAGACTTGTTGATGACGTGACACTCTTATTTTGAGCTCGAGGAGCAGATGGAAGGAGTTCGGAGAGAGTTCTAAGAATATGACCATATTTTTGTGTTTATTAAAATTTTTCAGATCACTAATTCGCTCCCATCCTCGTTCAAATTTCGTGAAATGTTAACCTTGTCTCTATTGCGATCAAAGAAATTTATGCAACATTAAAACATACTTTCATGGATTGATAGAAAAAAACCAAGAAAATTCCGTGAGCATGAATATAGTATTATCGTCAAAGTATTCGTATAGTAAACGTCAGTAATATATTATACTTATCATAATTATGTCAGTCTGTCTTGACATCTTACGATACTAACGGCAGATACGATTACTAGGGAAACTGCGTAAATTCATGCATGCCTCAAGCACTGGGCTATAGAAGTGCTACAAGGCTGTTTCTACTCGTAATATTATTATATCTGCTCGATACTCACTCGAGTATCAACAAAGATTTAGAGACGGTTGCTTAAACGTAGTGTATGGTGCAGGAAAAGAGACAACGGTAGATTATGTTATATGATAACTATAACACTGTACAAAATATTTTTTCAGTTTATGCGTAGACTATTTCAATGCGGCCATTGATTCTTGTCATACGCATAAAAGGCTATGGAAACGAAAATCCATTTTATTTTGCGTAGGTATGCCAAAAAATTGTTTGTGTATTTATCGCGTTTTGTCGCGGAAAAAATTAATTCTACGATCGTCAGCAGAAATTAAATTGGTTGAAAAAAATATAACCGTAAAACCAACCGGACCTAAGTGTGTCAGAATAATTATCTAAAACTTTTATGTTTGGGTCCCTTTTATTTAGTGACACATAAACTCTACCAACATATTTTTATCATATCAAAATCATAGTAAGAAAATTACCCAAATGTTAGGGAATAATACACACTTTAATATACTCGTTTATACAAGAGAAGCGTAGCTACAATAAACATTAACTTGTATACCTACAATCCAAGAAATAGCTTCCCAGACTCTTCTCTGTAGGCAGGCGGGGACAAGGAATTCGATCTTAAATTTTAATAAAGAAATTCTGCTTGAAAGCTGAGATTGCAGCGAAAAATGATCAGAATTTTAACGGATGCGGTGAGCTATTACAGCATGATAGAGCACGAAAAATCAATCACGGGACATGAGGGGAATTTTCACTGAAAGTTTTTCAGTAAGCGACATTTGATGGCTTAAATTTAACGTGGAATATTCTTATGTGTGTGTGATGCGTGGTGTCACCATCGATTTTACTTGTGTGTAGGTAACGTTTTTACGTTCAAATTCGTCATCATTATTTTAGGCCTCCCGAGGCGCGCCACTGGGCCTTTAGCTCTTAAAGATCTTTAGATCTTTAGCTAGCCTCCGGTTCAATGCATGCAAGCCTTTTTAACCGAATTCAAAAAGAAACAGGAGGTTATTATAGGAGCGTCATAGTAAGTAACACACCTGCGTCCACTGCAATCCATGGTCATCCATTTTTTTGCATGGCAGAATCCATTACAAACACCCGCTATTGGATTAGGAAGAGGGAATTATTGATATATGATGCCGATTTACTAACCCCAAGGTTGTCAGCGGATTAAATGGGTGGCGGTAAGTTTTAAGTATGTCCTAATTGACTAAAAAATCGATCGACTAACCAACGAGACAAAATTTATACAAAGAACTATGTATAGAGCTGTCATATTTAAAATACGCACTGACATGCGACAAATGTAGATACGCAATGACGTTGTCATCATACAATTTCCGCGAGCGACATGGTAATTAGGGCATGCTTACGTATTTTGCTGTAGCTCGCAGGAGACGTTTACCGTACTCACCTGGGGATCTATTAAAAAAATTGGTGTTCGGTTAGATATTCGGTGACTACTTTCAAGTCCCGCCGACTTAATAAAAATTGTTGTCTCTATAATAGCAGCATTCCAAATCGTCATCAAACCACTCTTATTACGCTGCCAATACTTTATTTCTTCCTTTTCTTTGCCAACAATACTTGATTACCCAGCGAATACTACTAATACTATGTTCGACAAACGGATAACCCATCGGAGCGGAATAAGCGCCATTGGCCGTAATGTATCACAGATTCGCAAATCGTGGGGAATTGAAAAATCGAATTGGCACTAGCTCAATTTTCCGGTTCAATAAATGCAGTTTGGTGCAGTTGTGTACTGCACAGGACTACTGTTCTTCCCAACTTGGAGGAAGGAGCCAATTGAAATAGTTTTTTTTATTTCGTTTAAGACTTTTTTGTAACTCATTCGATTGATACGCGAATTTCTCTAGCAAACTTACGAGTAGCTTTAGTTTGAGCGTGTTGAGACCTAGAAATATTTTGTTTTAAGCTTTCTTTTAAGCTCATACCTTCTGAGCGAATGTGAGCTTAAGGATGCAGTTCATAATATAAGGTATACCCACACGAGGGTTCCGGGTTCGAATTCCAGTAGCACCACTGACATTCTGACGGAAAACATCCTGACGATGGCAGTGTGGTAGACTAAGGCCTACATCCTTCCATTGTGAGAGGACATCCAAGCCTGCAGTAGGCCACTAATAAGTCACAGTACAGACATGGTACATACTCTAATGTTAAACTGGCAGAAGGCAGGAACATCTTACTGCAATGTATAGCTACCTATAAAGTTGGTTTGATTGTTGTAACCCTATATTCCATACCCATTTCGCGTTGACATGGAAGAGGCGGGCAAGCCCGACCTTAGAGGGTCATTACGTCAAATACACAAGGCGCGAATATTCTTAAGACGCGTAAAGGATAATCGTTCAGGTCATAAAGAATACCAGCTTTATGATGAAAGAGATTTTCGTTCTGACTATAAAACTTAATCGTTTGTATCTAGGTATACGGTATACGAGCCTGTTAAATATCAAGCTTGTTTTTCCCTGTCATCGGTATTGATATCAATCGAATTTAGAATTATTTTATTTCGAATTACCCAAGGTAAGAAATCTTCGAAATTATTTATTAATTCTTTATTTTATTACAACATTTAGGATATAGAATTTCTTCTCTATTTGAGGTTGGATGTGGGTGTCTATGGGATGTAGTCACCACTCAACATCAGGTGGCCTGCATGGACGTTTGCTACTGAATTTCATAAAAAAAACCACTCTAACATTATGAGAGCGGCAGACACTCGAGTGAACTATAATATTCCCACCTTTTACTGTCAAGAGATATCCATATTAGATTTCCATTTCTCCACTGATGACTCCAGAATGATACCAGGCTGTCATACATAAGTGACAGGCTGATTGACAGACGCGCTGCCTCCAGGACGTGAACGCTTTTACTTTCCAAATTCACTGAATTATTCACACGAAAGCGTATTTTTTGCTACCGTCTCATTTGTTACTTCTTTTAAGTAATTCATATGGGCTTTTATGATATTATTTCGTAAATTTATTAGTTAGTTTAAAAAAGCTTTCATTATTTTTGAATTGTCTGTAGCAAATGTTCATTTGACACCCATATCATGAGAGTGCATAAAAATAACGTTGAAACTCAAAGATAAAGAAATATAAATTTATAATACATTTTGATTGTTCTTTGCTATTTGAATATTCCATATCAAACAACTCAAAATAATTAAACAATACGAAAATAATTGTTACATAAACGCTAGTAAACAGCTATCATATTGTGAAGTTTTATAAATTTTCAAGACATAATTGATGAAGGCGCAACCCAGCTGAGTGCTTGTCATTTAAGTTGATAACTAAATTTGAGTCGTTGATCCTCAGCCTTTGTCCGTACATTAACCACTTTAACTAATATTTTTAAAATAAAAAAGTATCTACAGCCTATAACTGACCCACTGCTGGGTCTGATCTCCTCTCGCAATGAGAAGCTAGCCTGGGTTGATGAAGCTGGTCGATCTTTGTATAATTCTTAGTGAAAAATATCGAAAACTCTCAGACATAAACTCTTAATTGCGATGTTTGCAGCGACATCAATTGCGTGAGCTCGTGCCTCTTGGATTGGTGCCTGGACCGCTTGAAAAAGACACTGACACTAGACACTGAGTTCTAAACCATTTACGTTGCTACTAGGTATTTTGCGATTTAAGGTTTAGGTGACTTTTATGCAGACGATACCAGTATGTCCATCAAAATTCAAGACATTACTTATTGTATTTTATTTCATAGCTTCTCATTCCTTATCCGTGAAAGGAATTAAATAAATAATAAAACATAACGCTAGCTGCTTGAATATTAATAAGGACTGAGCCTATATTACGAGTATGCTTGTTATTGCTTATTCGATGTTATTATATTATGTAGAATGAGTTCTTACAACTCAAATTTTACGCAAACAAAACTCGACAGGAGTTCAAGAAAGCTTGACTTACAAACTTTTGCTGCGTAGGTACTACACCTATTGAGTGAATAATTAATAAATTTGTTTTGGTCGAGATTTGGGCTGAGAGCGCGGAATTCGGTTGCTATGTTGCTAACAAATCCACGGTCGGTGTTTACGTTCCAATCCCTCGACACACAATGGAGTGTTTCCAAAACTTTTAATGGTGATCCAACAAACGTTCGTTCTGTTTTGTACTCGAATGCTGAAAGGTTTGCATAATATTTGTAGGTGTAATATTTATAGAATTGTTAAAATAAGTGACGATAGCTCAGTGGGTATAATGCGATATATATATCGATCTCTTATATTGTGGCGTCTTCCGTCATTCGCCAAGAGATGGCGTTACGGGTATCCTGAATCACGCTATCAAAGTTCTCTAGATCTGACATGACAAAATTGGAGTCCAACCACTTTCCAGGCACTATCACCTCACCTGGTGGGAGGTATTCCTTTGCCAAAATGAGGTCTGGGTTCAAATCCTTACGTAACGCACCTACGAAAATAAAGTACCAGATATTAAAACTAAGAACTGACACGACAATTTCAAATCAAAAACCATTTGTAAAGAATGTAAATTGCGTTTTACAATTTATTCATTGAAGGATAATTAGGGAAAGCGGTGAAATTCAAGCTAAATAGAAATCCGAGAAAGTAAAGTTATAATGATGGGGGTTGCGCCCTGCGTTAGGATTGTTGTGAGTCGGATTTTCCGGTCTCTAGAATAATAAAGTAGGTCTGTATGTTCCGCTTCGAAGATCATCGTTAGGTAAAATGTACTGGGATGTTAACAAACAATAATATGTACATATTTAATTATACGTATATAGATACATGAATATTATGTTTATTTGATCCTAATTATATGTGCCTTTTTATCCCTCAGCTTTTGAGGTCTACTGGGCACTAATGGATACCAATGCCCACATTTTTTTAAAAAAATTCGTATTTTTTTTATTCTGTATTAACCAAAAACCATAGGGACCGTACCGCAAAAAATATGAATGGATAAACATAACTTTTAAATTTTTTAAAGGTTTCTAAATTTCCCTGTCATTGAAAATTATGTACCATTTAGATTTTTTAATGTAATTGATGATCCTAATGTATTTTTTGTTTTTTTCTATAGGTGATTGATAGATATGTTTGTTTTTATTGATTTTTTATGAAATATGAATTTTATAATAATACATAACAGATGCTATAAACCAAAACCATTTAAGTGATTTTATAGATTTGTGGCACTCGAGCTTAGTCGTTCAGTTCTAATTTAATTTTGCCAATATAATATACGTTTATGGGACAGTTATCATGACTAATGACTGCAGCATCCCATAAAAGCAAAGTTGGTGAAATTGTGAAGAAGACTTTAATACATTAATATAATTCGCCTTTACGGTCAATAAAAGTATTACGGACTTTTTACGACCTGTCCGCTGTTGACATCAACACGACGAAGTTATTAATTTTCCGGATCTGGTGTTTATGTGAGTTGTGTTAAAATACCACCAGCTTTACTATAAAAAACTAAGATAAGTCGCGCATAAATTATTTTCAAAATGAGAATATCTAAGAACTCATGAACCATGCAGGCTTTGCTTTCAACCCAAAATTTACCTCTCTGTGGGTTGACTTCCTGTCCAGTTTCAATCTTTGAAACTGTATTTTTTAAAGTAATTTAGTAACACAAAGGGCTGCATGCCCGGATTACCTTTACATTACAATCTGGAATAGGGTAGAAATCCTATCCGCCTCAAAATTTTTGCCTCAAATAAAGTATCTCCTGCAACCACACTACCAGCCGAAACACAAGACATGAAGAACATGCTGCTTTACGACAGATTAACACAGGTATTTTCCCGAGCGATCTTCTATAGCTCTACCATCAAAAAACTCGGCCACTTTGAAACTTAAAAACGTAATTAAAAAATACATTTCGAAATTACACTTAAAAGTAAGACATCCTTCGTTTTTTTGGTTCTTTCAGTATGAATAGCGGTCCAATAAGGGATAATAAGATGTCTTCGAGAAGATTGAATTACCTGTGCCTATTATATGCATTGACAGAATAGATTAATGTACCTACAAAAGATTGGCAAACCTTTTGTACGAATTCTTGTACCCCATACAATTACTCCTGAACGTTGGGCGGATTCTTGAAGCCCTTTAGAGCTTTTTAACTACTTGTCACATAAAAAGCGTTAAACATAACAGCGATGCTTTAAAAAGTAAACTTCCTAAACAATACGAATTACGACATTGATAAAAGGTGTTGTTACAGTTATTAATTTTCTGCTTCGCTAGGGATCGAACTCAGAACTCTGCGCGCGACATACCTGCGTTTTTATCACTGCACCACACAGGTCGTCGTCAATTTGTTTAGTTACGAGCAATCCTTCCTTATAATCATAAGTAACACATTTTAATGAAATAACGTATAATAAATATAAGTCCTTTGAAGTAGCAATACATCTTTTTACAACGCTAGGTACTGTTTTGGTCGAACCTAAACAAAACACAAAATATAATGGGTTTAGAAACACTTAGATTTAAATTAAAAAGAGGATAGCTACCATTCGAGTGAACCCCATTAATTTTATCACTGATAAAACCTATTGTTTTGGTAGTTTATCGCAGCTCTTTTATACTGATACCCGTACCTTATTCAACTGGACAATAAACTGCAGGTACCGTGTCAAAGCTCGTGGAGGGTTGTGAGGGTAAATTTTATTAAAAACCGTAGCATACATATACTTATATATTTTCTGGAAGAAACCTTGGAGTCAATAGGCGGTAATCTTATAATGTCTGTACTTACTATAAATTTTGTCTAGTGTCGTTAAAGGGAGCCAAAATAAAATAAAATCAAAAGAAATAAACTTTTTTTTTTAAATAAATGTTTTACAGGTGGCATAAGTGCTATTCGTTAGAGAAATTTGATGATAACTAGATCGAAACATTTTTTTACTAGTAATATGTTGCCCTTGTCTCTCCTAAAGTAAAACCGAAACTAAACATTTCCTGAAAAAAAAATTATATGCGGAGGAAGCCAGGTATCAAACAGTTAATATTTATAAAATTTAAAAAAAAAATTAAATTCAATTGCGTTTTAAAAATCTCCCTGCAATATCTTCCTCCAATTAAGCAGCATTATAGCTGATATAAAATGAATAAGCAGCTCTGCTTATTGACAGTTTGACAGACAACTGTCTCCTAAACTTCCCCCTACTAGCGTATTTTGGAATGCGTTGAATAATTCATTTAAGAGGGTGAATGAACAAATTATTGAACTTAGAAACGTTACAAGGGAAATAAAACTTGCAACCAGCTGGTTTAATTCCGTCGGTATTAGTGTAGTATTTTACGATAGAACCTTTTGGGGGGCGTTTTATAAGGTATGTTTCTTTTTTGCGAAGAATTTTTATATTTTTAGAAAATTCTTTGTTATTTGACATTCATGTAAATCAAATAAAAAAAACAACCACTTAATATAAAAAACAACCATTTAAAATTATCTTCTTCGGAATGAAGACACATTTTACATGGTTAACCTACCTGATAATTGCTTTCAAAGAGATTTTTACTATCTGATATTAATTGTCCCACATTTTCTTTGTTAGTATCGCAATATTTTCTATCAACTTTGCGCACGTTTCTGGTTTCAGTTGTTCAATAAATAAATAGTATCTAAAACATCATCTTTCATCATTTTATTAACTAGTATAATAACGTTTGAATAAATAAAATAACTAAATAAATCTTTAAGTGCCACGTTCTTAACTTATTTTCACTTTCCTCTGTCATCCACCTTTTTGTCATTTTCAACCGTATCATAAAAAAAAATGTCTCACCCCTAATAACATCCGGTCCTTTGATACTGATGGTATTAGAATACAATTTAATGGAGAGTTTCGGAGACGTTGGAGTGTTTATTTTGGTCGGCCATATTGTGAAAATAAACTTTTTACAACCAATTCTTTCCTCGTCTCAATGAAAGTGTCTGATGAATAATGGATTCGTTTATTTTTCAAATCTATTTTTTTATGTCTTTCTGTGGGCAATAAAAGGTTTGGTGGATTTTACGCAATGAAAAAGCACTGAATGTTTATTGTTACATTGACTGTCACAGCATGCAAAATCGCGACAAAAATTTGACATTATTAAAATAGCTTAAATAAAATAGGTATACAAACACTCAATCGTAACTAGTTGGGTGTCAATTTGATATATTGAACACGCTCCATATAATTTTTTATTGCACATTCATATAAGTAACTACAACCTATTGGCTGACATGTAAACGATTTATTATTTTTTGTGACACAATTAGGTAACCATAGTTTTAATAGCTTTAAATCGAAGTTAACCCTAGATTGGCGATAGCTCATAACTTGCTCAAAACTAATTACCATTATTGTTATTTCAATCACTATTTTTTTCAAAAAAAGCTTTAAAATAATATTTAAATGTAACTTATACGTACCACTCAGTAACATGTACAAGCTTTAAAATTGGAGTTAACTGTAGAGTAGCGGTTACTCCTAACACTGTAGTGCAGTCTTTGTGGTCAAAGGAAAGACTGGAGCGAGGACCTATTATATTGAATTTTAAAGGCTTTCAGGCGAGAGGAACTCTCAATAGAATATGTTATAGATACAAAGACTGTGAACTATAGAGCATTTTAAACTTAAAAACACGACCACCTTTCTGGGTTGTGCCTACTGCCGGTCTTAGTTACCTACATTGCGGGGAAGATTTAGAAACTAGTTAAATCCCTAATAAAAAAATTCATCCTGTAACAATGTGTCGCCAAACTACAGAGCAGAGGAAATAATCAAGCTCAAAATACTATTTAAAAACAATTAATAGAAGTTTAAATTTAATCTAGTTGAAATATATATATAATTATAGATTTCTTTTTATTTTACTAAGCCCTAAGTTCCCACTAAAAACGAAAATATTTTGGTGTTTAAATTTTATTCCCGAAGGGCTTCATAAGTATGTTTATGGGTGTGGTGATTAAATCCCGAATGTTGACTAACAAAAGGGACAAGGGAGGTCGTTCGCAGCCTAAAGGTGTTTGGGCATGGCGCTTTCCCACTTTTAATAAGTACGGGCCCCCTTTAATATAGAGCGGCCTCTAGGGAGCCCCTAAGGGCCCGCTTTACAAAATAGAGGGGAACTGGCACTGGATGTTTGAAACCTATGAAGAACGAATGAACGACTAACGATATTTTTCAATAACAATCGGAATTAAGGAACCAGTGGAACAAAAGAATTAGTCAATTAATAAAAACATTTTTAATGGAGTTTTAAGAATTGAGGGCTTTTTATGTATAGAATTATAAAAATATCAAAAAAATCTTCAAAAATGTTTCAAAAGTGAGTCACAACAAAACTTATTCTAGACGACTTTTTGGTCCGCAAAAGTCTTTTTTCTACACGTTTTGTATTTCACAGAACTGCAGAACGCTGTACCTATTCAAAACTGTGTTAAAATACACATGTACATAATGCATTGGATTTTGTCTGTAATGTTTATTTATAATTAATGATGATAAATGATGATAAATAAATAAATAAATGTTGATAGGCGACGGGTTACCTTCTTACCATCAGGTGTCAGACTCACACCGTATAGTATTTTTTCTCTTCCTATAAACATTTTCTATATTTCTTTGCACACTTCTTACTTACGTCATGATTTATACCATTCAACGTTCGTCAATTGCATCCGATTGTCCGCATTTTTGAACTTTTTTTCAAAAAATCGTTAATCTTCAACGACTACACACTTACCTTATACTGAAGCCTTGAGATTTTCGCGACTGTGATTTTTCTCGTCTGAGAATTTAATGCGTAACGTAATTGCATTCCTCTTGTTTATTTACGTTATTCGATGCGTATTTTTATTTTGTTTTCAGAACTAAAAAGATGTATTGTTGACTTCTTATTTTGTCAGGTGAATGACTCAGGGTGGATTCAGTTCGCTTCAGTTACCACCCTCTAGAATTTATTGTATGACTTTGCACCAGCAAAATTGGATGTTTCAACATTGGATTTTACAAGTTTTGTTAGTATTGAAAGTGTCTGACCTCAAAGTTGGCTATAAAGCGGTCGAGAGATGATACAAACAGAACTGTAAAATATCCAGTTATGCATAATGCAATTGCAATTGTATAGGGAGGTACGAACCAGAATTTTACGATCATCGAAATTGTACTTTTCCTAACTTGAAGGCAAGTAGTGTTCTGGTTGAACACAATAAATTACTTAGTGATGTTGTCCAGTTTGATTTAACTTTAGTGTGTATAGACGGCTATTGCTAAGTAGCACAGCTTACCTTGGTATACTACTGAAATAGCTTATAAAGACCCTTTCTGGAGATGAAGTGGAAATATTAGACAATATCTAGTAAAGTGGGATTTACACCCTTTAGCAGCTTAAGACTATCCAACGGATAGTCGCACTAAAACCTAATCTATAATCTTCATAACAATACAATTCTGGACATTTTCTTATACTAAAACTTTTGTAAAAATATCAATAGAATCGACCTACCTACCCAACTTTACGACGACAAAAATAATATATTATCGTTTTCAATGAGAAATATTTCAATAAAACTTGAAAAATCAAGACCTATGCCGCGAGCCCTGATTGAACATAATATTTCCAAATAATTGTACGTCATTCTTCAAACGGTGGGTTCGCAGTGCGGCAAATATTAAATTCCACTCGGTCGAACACGACATCCGTCACAATGACGTCACGAGCGCCATTTTATTGGACTCCCGGCCATTCTCTCATTATTTACTCTGGACGCGTAAATATTTTTTCAGATGATCAAGGACTTGTTTAAATGGGACCGATATGGAGCGAGAGTTGATCGAGGAAAAGTATATGAAAATACCGAATAAATAAAGCCTTCGTAAATGAGACGTATGCAGCGGTGATAGCTCAGTAGCTTAGAATTCGACCTCGAATCGAGGGGTCCGGGTTCGAATCCCAGTGGCACGCACCAATGACTTTGTAATAAAAGTTATGTGCGATTTATGAAATTAAATATCACCTGCTGTTATTAAGGAAAACATCGTGAGGAAACCTGCATGCCTGAGAGTTCACAAAAAAAAGTTCTCAAAGGCATGTGAAGTCCACCAACCCGCAGTAGGCCAGCGTGGTGGACTAAGGCCTAAATCCTTCTCATTGTGAGAGGAGACCCGACCCTGTAGTGGGTCATTAATGGGTTCTGACATGACATAACAAATGGGACGGACAAGTCTTAGTGTAAGTGAAAGGTAAATCTTACTACTTTTACAAACGTGAAAGTTTGGGACGTTGGATAGAGAGCTGGATGAATGGATAGATAAGACAGCTGAACAGATTTGAATGAAATTAGGCATGTACGTAGTTAATAACCTTGATTAATATATAGGATACTTTTATTCTGCTCTGGACCAAGTTTTAAGATCTTCACAATCGAAGCCGCGAGTAAAGGCTAATCTTCTATAACTATGATATCTTTTGATTGGAATAGGACGTTAGGAGTAGCAATAGTTTCCACATAGTGGTGAAGATCTACGCCGATGTAACTCGGGCAACGTCTAGTCTTGTATATGATATGTTTTGTTTCGCATCAGAGGTAAGGAGGAACAATACGTGTAGTTTCCACATAGTGGAGAATCCATTGTATTTTGTTGCTGAGGTATTCGCTGCTGTCATAACACTGCACTGTGAAGTAGACAGGTATTTCAGTTGCCGGAGTGACGAATTCAGACGCCTATGCGTTGTAGTGTTTAGAAACGTAGCTATCTAAACGACTCTTCAATACATTTAGATCCCAATGGCCCATCCAACCATTTTATCCTATTCGACGTGCAAAAACAGTCATTTTGTCAGTTGACTTCCAAATTTGACTGCAAATACTGCAAATATGTACCTAATATTGACGGTTTATTAGTAGTAGTTTATTATTATTATTATATTGTTATTAGTAGTTTTAAAGGTAAAGTATCCGAATTAACTTTAAGGACTACACTATTTTAAAATATCCGAATATAAATTTAGTAGTATGCCACTTTGATCGCCACTTTTTTGATATTAAGACTTTTTTAGAGATTTAAACATTTTTATAAAAGTGGTATGGTTCACTATAAGTATCTCAAATACCTTGAAGTCTGGTAATAAAAAAAATACTCTAGTATAAATTTTATAGTACCTACGAGTACCTAGTGATTGCAACGTTCTTGATATTAAGTCTTTGTTTTCGGATATTGTTAACACTTTTATAAAAGTTATTTAAATTGAGGGTGGCTCCGAAAATCCTTTTAATCTACATTTTATTCATTTTAATTGAACAAAAGCTTTTACAAGTAACAACACAGCATAAAGACATTACGGCGTTATTTGCGGACATTTCACAGCTCTACAAAAACTGCAATTTGTATAAACATTCCGAGAGTTTTGTCATCGTGGATATTCATTTTGATGTTATAATCGTTTTGAGGTGGAAAGGCTATTTAATTGTTTTATGAAAACACAAAAAGGTGTTTTTACGTTGACTACACAACTACAATTTTACTTTTGAATTTGATATTGGTTTTTGATTTTATTTTCAAACAGTTTAAAACTCAATAAACCAATTTTCCTACAAAACTTTCAGATGCCTGCTTGTGGTAACGTATTTTGTGTAACACATAATAACATAAATATTTTTTTTATTTCATATTTTTTCAGTATCTATTCTGGTGGAGAAGAAAGAGTCCATTACCATTCCGCGTTAGAGCAGCGTGGTGGAGTATGCTCCAGACTTCCCCCTGTAGTAGGGAGAGACCGGTTCCCAACAGTGGGACATAAAGGGATGAAGCCCAAGCTGCCCCTATTGTATGGTACGATTGGATGTGATTCGAGTCGAATTACAATTTTACTGACTTAGCTAAGTTCAATTTCATTGTTCATGTCTACCACACACTTTCACTTAAAGAACTTTGTAATAAAGGTTGCTCTTCAATTCTCTAACCGCGCACTTACTTGGAGTGTGGGCTTCAAAAAGTTCATTTTACGTTTCTATTTGAATAAAGAACGCCTTCCATTCCAAGTTTTAATGAGTAAATAACGAGAGGGATTGCTCTGTTCGTGCATTACTCTGTGATTTGAATTTGCTAAAGTAATTTCAGTTTCCGAATTTATTTATTGCGTTAGATTAATTTAGATTGATGTTGAATTTACTCTGCGGCGGTTAAACATGCGTTTTGGTGAGAATGGGTCGCGTAATGTCAGAGTTATGTTCTGAAATATATTGTGGCATCATTTGGCGGTATTATTTCGTAGGCTCTAAATCCCAGATGATGTAAATAACACATTTAATATTGTAATGCTGCATTAAAACGTACCTCAGCTATATTAAAACATCATCCACCCTTTCGATGTTTCCGCCAATTTGGCAATAAGGTTGCACATGGAAAAATAATCAGATACGAATGGCAAATGCGCGGATTTTTGTGATTGAAGGCACAAAGCTAGTATGTAACTCTTTTGAGTTTTTAAAACAAATACACGAAGAGTAAAGGCACCTTAACAATCGTAAATATGTAATAAATTCATATTTAAAACTAACTCTATTCGTAAGTAATCGATCGACTTCTCCCATAGGCTGCATTCTATTGAACAAGCTAATGCTTTATTCAATAGTGAATTTGAGTGGTTTCTTGCGTTTGAAACCATGCTAGGTTCAACAATTCATTTGGGCGGAGACGAGGGCAAGTATCTGCGGGTTAATTAATGAGTGGCCGCGGAGACGACAGCTGAGATGGATGACGGAGACGGTTCTGATGCCACCCATTGATCATATCTCATTGTGTTAGTTGCTGTATCTTATATCTAAATATATACAGATATCTAAATACTTAGTAGCTATAAACCAGAATAAAGCCTGATGGAGTGATGACGATTAGGGGAGGCTCATGTCCAGCAGGCTCATGTAAAAGCAGGGAAGGAGCGAAGGGGTAAAAGTAGGAAAGGAATTATCTGTATGTCCACAAGACCTAGACCTTAGAATATCTGAACTGTTTTTCAAGTAAGTGGCATTGTCTTTCACTGTAAGCCAAATATACGAGTTCAAAGTCGCTTAGCAGGCAATGGTATATTGCCACAATTGGATGTCACCACAAATGGATGGAGGAATACGTGATAGAGCCAATGGTGATCATCTAATGACATAATATTATGGTCACCATTTAATAAACATTTTCATCATGTTTTATGTCTTGGAGCTCCTCAAGAAACCAATAAAATATTTCTACTAATAAAGACAAAAATGAGCCTAATATGTACCTAGGACGGTTAATGTTATTAAAAATAGTAATTACTGTTTTTATTTATTTCTAAAGGCGTATAGGTAACTATGGTCGTATCTATTAGATGAGTAATAAAATATGCTGAAATGTGGCCTTAAATAAGTAAATTAAATAATTAAACGACCGACATCGCGACTATAAAATTATGAGCAGCAAAATTACCGCCGTATAAATATTTGATAAGAATTTAAAGAGCAATTTGACCTCGCTAAATAGCTTTAACTACATAGCTGTAATAATGGAGTATTATCTTGTGTTATTATAGATTTTATAATTAAGTTTAAAATTGATTTCTTAATAATAGTACCTATACTTTACAAAGGTCATGGCTAACTAAAGGTCATAGTTAGGCTAGTGCCTAATAATTCGGTCTATTGTTCTAGAGGTCCATATTCGAAGCCGAGTGGCACGTACCAACGATTTTTGTAACTTGTGTAATGCTACGGTAAAGGAAAATATGTGTTTAAAGATTTTTATTTTCAAAAAAGGAGCATACCTGAGTCTTTCATAACTGTTCTAAAAGGTCCATCAACCAGGTGGTATACTTTCCAAAGTGTTACAGCAATCGGATCTTGGGCTTAAACATTTTCTTCTATCCCTAAATTGTAGAACAATGTTTATATTATACCTACGTAAACCTGTTCTGCAATGTAGGGACACTAGAAAATGATTAAGCCTGGTTTTATGAACTTCTTAAAATACGGATAAGTGGTTTGACAGCCATTTAATTCCTTTTCACGTCAGAAGAGGAATTCTTTACGTCAATTACAGACACCTTGAATCAATTAGGAATAATAAGAAATGTCTTGAGAACAGAACGGGTAGCCGGGTTCGTGTGAAAACTTTATCATACGCCAATTACTTATAATCGGCGGACGGATCATGCAAATTCTGAATTAGGTATGCAGCAGCGTATGCGTGACGAAAGATGCAGCGTTATTTTTGTAAGTCAGGATTCCTATTTAATTTCTAGAAACGCTGTAGTCTATGGTAACGGTCATGAGTCGTGAGCACGATGATTTATTGGTAGGGATCTTTTGGCCAATGTAAAGCATTTTATCAAAGCATCAAAAACAGTAACTATACCATTAGACGACGTACACTGACTGACGAACCAAATACATGAACTAACAGCGCAGTCAACGTCAAACCGGCCAATAAAGATTGTGCTCACGACTCGTGCGGATCATTATTCTTGTGTATCACAAAATTTCTTGATATCTCGCTTATTTTTTGAGATATTAAGGTTTCAATTTTAATCGCTAGAGTTGACTAGAGTATATTTGTTAAAATGTTTCGTAAAATGATAACATACAAGAGCTTATTGCAGGGTGGCATTGATGCAACAGTTTTCGTCGTATTTCGTCGACATCTACTACCGAATGTACCTTCAAATCGTTCAAATCACAGTTTATTCTTTGCTTCCTATTTGTCATTTAATACACGTAGTAGATAAATATTTTGCTTTAATTTAGAAACGTTTAAAATAACTTTTTTGCAACTCATCCTACGACATCGGCAACTAATTGTGATCCACAGAATATCCGAGTCTAAGTCTTTAAAAAGATTGTAATTATACATACAATCCATCTTTGGTGCAGACCAGTAATTGTCGACCGATTTAAGCTTAACTTCGATCCTTAATTAGCGGTTAAATGGGCGATTAAATTAAACAGGTGGCCAACGCTTCGTGTTATTGAGTCACCGAGAATTAATTGCGAATAAAAATGCCGTGTCTTTATTAAAGTTAAAAATATACGTTTTTAATTTTACGCTTAAAATCAGATAGGTACTTACTAGGATGTTTATTAAAAATCCAATGTTTTCTCTATACTTGCTACGTCATTAGAAATTAAAATACTTTTACGTACCTAATACTGCTCAGATATCTATCAATTAAGTCGCATATGTTAGGATTTCAACTATGAAAATATTTAGATAGAGCTTGCGCTAACTCGTATATCTGCCGAATAAATAAACTATTATAGCCGAACAAACACTTTGTTGCTTGCCTTCAACCCATTAGTGTCCCACGGCAGGATTGGGTACACACAATTACAAAACAATAGTTATCGGGAACTCTGTTTTCGTTTTTAGTTCTGTGGAAAAAGAAACGTTATCATTTACATCTTCACTTGCTTTTGCTAGAAAAAAAAAGTTAACATACGATTCTTGGCGTAGTACCTATTTCACACGTTTACTCTCTCCTCCCTGTGAATCGAATCTCTAAAGTGAATCTTTTTATTTATTTTAGACATTTGATTAGAAGCTCTAATATGTCGCCCTCTGCCGTCTAGACTACACCGCAGCAGTCTAGACTCCAATATGGCCGCCGCAAGCTAAGGCACGTCAAAGTTGGCATCATTGAGTCACCTTAATAACATTACCGTAGGAAATATGACAGCCGGGAGTGGCTGCGAGGATATTGCTTTTAGAAGTTGGTACCTTTATTGATTTTTTTTTGTAAGTATAGGTATATTAAATAACAAATATTTAAATATTTATACCATAATACATTGCATTTATTATCAACTTAGGTGATTAGCACACTCTCGCATCACGCAGCGCGGGAATTCGTGATCTAGCGTTGTATGTAAGTATTTCCATTTGTATAGAAAACAAGCGCAGGCCTACACACAGAAAACGCATCTGCATGTACGAGCGTGGATGCGTTTTCTATGCAAATGGACGCGCACCTATACGCTGCATGATGCGCGGCAGTGTGTTAATCGGCTCAATGTCTTATCATCTTCATTCTTTTTCTCACCCATACATCTACTTCGTTTTGTACAAGACTAAAAAGGTGCACCCACTTGCTACCTTCTATATTACTATGAAATGTTTACCTTATCTCGTGATGTTAAAACATTATGAACTTGTTAATAAATAATACAATAAACGATTTTCGAACAAGATTCTCGAATATACGTAAACCATTAATTATACAAAGCCCTAAACAGCACAAGGTTATTGTATAAATATAAACCGTCCGTTTTACAGGACATGTGCCACAACGGAAATAGATCCTAGCGGAGCGGACCGGTCCGGTAAGCCATTTCCGCTAAATTATGCATGAGAGTTTTGTCTCTTGATGGTATGAAACTAAATTATATATAACAAGATGTATTGGCACCGCTAAGCGATATTTCTGGGCTTTTATTTATATACTGAAGCGCACATAGCCCCGCTGCTTTTGTAGATCGCAAGCGATCGAGAAAGTTAAGCAACCTCGCTCTCGGTCCGAACCTGGATTGGTGACCGAAAAAAACGGAAAAAAATGCGCGATTTCGTACTTCGGATCGTACATTACGCCATCGGTCCAGGTTGTTGTCGATACGATAACAGTTGTTACACCTTGTCAGTATCCAATCCGCATTCGAGCAGCGTGGTGGAGTAGGTTTGATCCAGGCCTCCTCCTATTATGGGGAGAGACCCGTACCCAAAATTGGACTATTATACGATATATGTATTTAGAAGCTACACAATAAAGATATTTTTATTCGTTCAACCGGGATATTCAAAAACTAGATTTCGCTAGGAACCTTAGAGGGTGGAATGGACGGAGAAAGTTGCTAGCAAAAAAATCTTGGAAGTGATTAGTCAAAGGTTTCAAATTAAGGGCAGAACGATGCCTGCCGCGTCATCTTGGTATGTAAACTTTAGTCACTGTATTAGACAGTACTTACTGTAAGTTTTTATGTCCTAGGCCCTTTGAATCCAACGTTTTCCCACTGTTTTCTTTAGGTCATCAATTCACTAGCAGTTCAAATCTACTGAGATGTGGTTTTAATACAGAACGACTCATAATGTATAACTCTAAGAAGGCAGTACGAACAGAAAGGTACAACTAAGTCTATTTATACCTCTTTCATGCTTCGCGTACATGAAAGGACGTACTTAATTAGTAGGTACACTTGATATCGCGAGAAAATTAATATGGAAATTATTCAATTACCATGTTTAAAGTAATTTAATGTAAAACAGTGTGTCGTGTTGCCAAGTACAAAATAGGCCAGTTTTGAATTTAACTTTCTTATTAACGAAACAACAGCAATACAGGTTCTTTTAGGATTATAACTAACTGTGTTAAATATTTTATTATATCTCCGTTTAGTTTATTTTCTATTTCTTATGTATCTTCCTCATCTATATTCTTAATTATTTTATTTTTAATGAGCACATACAGACCACCGGGTGTTAAGTTGTCACCATTAGATACGCATGAACACCTATCCAGTCAAAAATAGGAAAGATTTTTTTTGATCGTAGGAACTTACGTAGCTACTCATAAGAACTAACTCTAAATAAAAATATCTACCGCACCCAAACTCATACCTTCCGATACTAATATTTTATAAGATTCACCTTTAACTTTTTGTTGGTCATATTGTTCTACGTACCTACGGTAGGTATCGTGAAAAATCTCAGGGCATCTTATAAGGACCACCTTAAGAGAAACTCATTGAGTTTTGTTAGTAGCTAAAGTAGCTTTTGGCCTCGAAGATAATTTGTGCACTTACTTGATGAATTTCTCTGAGTAAGGTTAAGTAAACATTTACATTGTTTTTCTTAAGACAAGATAATTATGTAACGAAAAACAACGCAAAAGGCTGAATAACATCGAAAGGTAAATATCAGGGTGAGATCCGAATTACGGTTATTTGCCAGTTATATAAATAATAGAATCGCATTTCCAGAAACAATGTAACAAGAAAAGTGACATTCGTGTTTCTGTATAATGTTGAAATACATAGTTGTGAGCGTGCTAACTTTGAGAGCTATAAGTATTTTGGTTACTTTCGTTCGTCCCTTTTTATCATCGCAGACTTTGTCGCACAGAGAATTTATACGAAGTATAAACTCTCTCCTTTGGATTTACTCAGCCTCACTTCAGTGACAGTTTCTGTCTGAAAAACTGTCAAACAAATTTAAAAAACAAAAACCCTATTGCACTAAGTCAAGGCGCATTAGAGCACGTCAAATAAATATTCAAAAAACATAAAATTAAAATATAACCCTCCTACTTTCACTTTTAATAATAGACCAGGTACATCCTAATAGAATATACTTTCAAACAAAATCGGATAAAAACACAAACAAAAGAATAAGAAAAATAATTTATACACCTATGAATACTACATAGGAATCTTACAAAACTACATACATAGAGAACAATACTTAAGCTACACAGAATGCATAGTATTCCTTTCACCACTTTCATTCCAAATTTACAGCTGACGCTATCAAATGAAATAAAGTCTTATAGATGTAATTTTATCCAAGTACGGTCTACTTATAAACCACAAAATTAAATATGGGAACTAATTACCCCTTTCCATACGAGTGGGAAAGTGTTAACGTCGTGATGGAGTGTTTTGACGAGAGTTTCCATTGTTACAAGAGTTAGGACGGTGTCATATTGAGCTATTTGGCCATTCACGCTTATTTTTGGGCTGACGTTTAAAAAAAATCACCATTTATTCAGCACTTCATAGTCCACTGGACTATGGCTATTGGATATGGACTTCCGATTCTCTTAAATTACGTATTAATTACGGGCGTATGTATTTGTTTATTATTAAAACAGATACAATGCTTACATGAAAGCTAAGTAAGACTAGTATAAAGTTTACAATATTTAAATGAAAGTAACCAAACTAGTTAAAACTCGATTTTTTTTCTCATAAAATGCTTAGCTGACGTAAAACCGCTGCGTTTCCACCAGAGATGTGCGAGGATGCGAAGCGAGGGATGCGTTTTTGAAGAACCAATAGAATTGCTTCATTTACCTAGCCTCGCTCCGCTGAGCCGTTTCCACCAGAGCTGTGCTAAGCGAGGCTAGGTAAATGGAGCAATTCTATTGGTTCTTCAAAAAGGCATTCCTCGCTCGCAACGCATCCTCGCACATCTCTGGTGGAAAAACAGCCTTACTATGTAACGCCGCAAGCCGCGGGCGCCTTAACGTAAAAACAAATTGCCTACATCGTATCCAGTTCGTTAACATCGACGTTTTTATTGAGCTACATTGAAAACGCCTCAAATTTACGTTTTCACATAATTTATTATTTGAAATCCAAACCCTGCTGAAAAATTACGATCAAAATATTATACTTAAAAGCTACACATATTGAGATTATTTCCTTTGTATCTATGAGCTTTGAGGAGGTAATGAAACGAGACGGTACTATAACGCAGTCATTGTGAAAACACAAAATAGGCGTGTCAATAGCCCTGTGTAATAGCCCATGCTGAATAGGTAGGTACTTACTTATCATCCAGTGGCCCATCTACCTGTTAACCAAGACTTATAATAGTAGAAACATACAGATTGACATTGATGATAGAAAACGATTAAAATTAATTAGATACTTTGCCATTCTTTCAATCCACCCGTGATACTAGTTCCATATGAGTTTCAATTTGCATAAGAGTAGTTACTTTCCATACGGTAACGGCGATGGAAAACATGGTGAGGAAACCTGAATGCGACCTCTACATAATGTTCTAAAAAGCATGTGAAGTTCGCAAACCCGTAGCAGGCCAGCGTGGTGGAGTAAGGCCTACAAGCTTCTCACTGTAAGAGGGGACCCAACTTAAAATGGTTGCAGCCAATCGTTGTCCAAAGGTAATTGTGGTGCCCCCCCGTCTACTAGCTATAGAATATAGAATATCACTGGCTCGTTCACACACGCAACACAGCAACGTTCACGTCCACTCTGGCCCTCGGCTCTCGTGATACTGTCCATAGAGTAATTGAACACTATGCTTTTATACTGTCACTGACAATGTCAGTCTGACATAAGTGACGTTCCGTGCGGCGTGCGCCCGAGATAGTGTATATCTATTTATGTATAGATACTACCACAAACACTACAATAATGAAAGAACAGGAATAAGCCTGCTATTATAAGTACGGGGTTACCCGTATGTTCATTATCATTATTTCTACCGATACTCATGAAGGTACGTTGAGCACCTTAACGTAAAAGCAAATTACCGACCACATTATTCTCGGATCGTTAATACCGGCTTGCGTACCGTAATTGGTTATTGACGTTATGAATTAGAAACCTAGATAAATATAGAAACCCTCTTTCTTTGAATCTATTTTTCGTAGCTACAAAGTACCTAATTGTATTGTACTTAAAGTACGGGAAAAGATAATAGAATAGTGACAAGGTTTTCATAAAATAACATGACACCATTATTAGACAACGGGAAGTTCAGAGAGTCTAAAGCCTAGACTCTCATCTAAATGAGTAAAAATGTCCAGAAGTATCGTATTTAGGGAGACGGATACATAGGAAACACGCATATTGTTGATTTTTACGATCTGCTATTAATATAAAAAGATAAATAAAATTATTGAGATTCCATGTGGTTTCTCTCAATCATACCTCCCCAGCTGAAACACAAGACAAAAGAACATTATTTTATCATATCTGAAAATAACAAGTTCAAACGTCAAGTAGATACCGTGAACCATCATCAATCAGGTGAGTGTAGCTATATATCATCTAAGACGTATAAACGGACCGCGCTATGCATCCACGTGGGTCCAGAAAAACCGTTATAAATCATCCCCTGGAGTGAGATGGCTACAGAGAGCACTTAATAAAAATTCAACCCCATCCAAATCCCTGTGCTTGAATAAGCAAAGTTATCAAATAATCCTAAGCGAAAAGTAATTGCACTGTTTTCATATTGGTAAGAATTAATGTAAAACAAATCGTTACAAATAATGTAATTCATACAAACCGCTATAGTGACTTCCCACACCTTCCTACCAAAGAGATGAGAACTTTTGTTTTGGCTATATTTTACTAAGTATTTAAAACCACTTTTCAAAAATCACTCGCTAAGTAAGTATAATATTGAAATGTTAACAATCAATGTATAAAAAATTAAAATATTTGATACAATTATCTTTAAAACGTACATAGATAATGATTCGAGAACAAATTAATGTTTGACCATTGGAACACAACGATGCGAGAACTCCGGTTCACAATTAACGAAGTATCGGGGAAGCTCATTTGAAGAGTAAATACAATCAATCACGGGCCAGATGCAACTGAAAATACGCCAGTGTCTAACGTAAGCCCAGTCAATACTGTTGTTTGATTATAGGAAATTAACATCATTTCCGTAATATTGTATATACTAAAGTAACTATGTCTTGTATACTTTTAGTTTAAATTCGAGATTATGTCTGTAATCCTTTAGTTACCCTGCAGCGTTGAGTACTTGAGTCTCCTCTCACAATGAGAAGAATGTGGGTCTTACTTAGTCCACCACGCTGGACTAATTCGGGTTGGTGAACATCAAATACCTTTGAGACCCTTATAGAGAACTCTAAGACATGCAGCAGACCTGCAGTGTATTCTTTCATTGTTAAAGCAAGTGACTTTCATCTTAAAAATTTTAAGAAAGGAATTATTTGAGCTAGATAATAATATAAGCAAATTCTTATCTGGACAAGGAGAAAACCCAAGGTAGGTAGATAATATACGCGAATGCGGTAAAAAACAACCGTTCTTATGCACAACAAGAAACAAAGAACAAACCAAAACAGCGACATATCAAGTTTATTACGGTAAGTGTCGACGTTCGTACAGGTCGTCTAATTCCTGTGCTTCGGACGAAACCCATCGATCAGGGAGAGGGACGGCCACCTTCCTACGAAATACTGCAGCCCTCCAGCTATTTACGAGTTTTTGCCCTCAGAAAGTTTCGATGCGAATAAACATGGCAACTTTTAGTTTCCAGTGTCGGTTTTAGTAGCAATGAAATATTCACTATGCTCTAATGGAACCCATGGTGGTCGGTTTGTTTGCTGGTATTTTCAAAATTGTAACCCGCTCAAAACTGTTTTCTTATTTTTAGAGGAAAGTTTGGCTGCCAGACTGAAATTACAATTAAAATGTTTCTTGTCTTGTTTAACGTTGGATTGTAGACTGTAGTGATCATTGAACATCGAGTGGCTTGAATAGTATACGAACTACTTTCATTAAAACTACTCTAATAAAAAATCCTCAGCAGTCGCCGACTCTTTGGCGATAAAATTTAATACATTTACGACACGAGTATAAAAACCGATACGGTTTTTTAAGGTCGACAAAAATATATTTTTGTCGCGCCTCTCCAAAATGTATTTTGCGTCCAATTTTCCAATGTTCAATGTTCATGCCGATCATAAAAAGGTCTATGAATGTGTAATTGAAAATGCGTTTTTGATATGAGAAGTATTTTTTGTTGATGTTCAAGATAAAAATGTTTTCAGAAAGCAAATTCAATTAACATAGGTATACCAATTTTTCGGCATAAAGAGACGGTTTTATCAGTTTCAGTTATTTATTTTGCCTGTATATCTTTAATAATATCAACTAGTACTTATTATAGTACTAGTATAGTACTTTGTACCTTTTGAACACAGGTGAAATTGTAGAGAATAAGAAACCCAAAACATGCACAGATATAGAGCAGAATCCCAAATAAACAAGTACGTCAAATACAAGAACGCATAACGTTCCATCAAGCGTGTAGAACTTACGATACATATATACCTGATAACGATGGTATACCAGTTTTGTTTTATTAATTACAAACTTCTTAAAACTCGGAGGGAGGTAGAGAATAATAAATTAAAACAATAAGAATTCGCAATTCGCTTAGCGGAAAACCAGATATTTGCCACATTAGCAAACAACCTGAGAGACAAAGAAAATATAATTGATGCAACAAGTTTTCCAGAAACTTTTCTTTCAAAACCACTCACAGATTTAAAAGCATTTTACGGAATTTTACGGATGAGAGGAAGTTGAACATAAAGATGAGCATCCAAAATGTGAATTTTTATTTGGAACCAAATGGAATTTTCTCGTACGCTTAATGCCTCGTATAGAATATGTATGAGTTATTATTTATAGCGTTCTGCGAACAATTGACGGGCTATTACCCATTTTCCCTTTCAATTGATGTTCGGGTGAGGCCTCATAACTTAATACATTGTGGGTTATGCCTATATTCAAATTGTAACCAAATTGCTACCATGTTAGGTGTTTCTAAGCAATTTCCGTTCGAATTTTCTGGTTTGTACGGCTATTATGTATTCATTGGTGTTGGAAATTATAGGGAAGCACATTAATTAATGGCTATTAACTACGTCGGTCGTAGTGTTGGCTTACAGTATGCTTGCTTATTATCGTATGTCTAGTGTTATGTAGACTCATTGTCCATTAGTCCGCATTACTAATAGGATACCGTGTTATACTGAAGTAATTATTTTATTTTTATAATATCAGCATAAATTGAGTGAGTTGAGTATATAAAGGAAAATAATGTTGGTACACGTGCCAAGACAATCTCAATTTACACGAACATGAGTCGCCGGCAAATAATCGAACCCTTTGTTGTCTGATAGCTGGATCCGGCAAGAAGAAAAGGTAATTAACTATGTTAATTTTGGATTGTCCTAAAGAAGTCAAGTATATGAATCGTGTTTTAGCTGAATTAAAATATGGCTTTGTAATTTCGGCTTCATAACTTTGAGTGTATCAACATTTATTTAAAGGAAAGCAGGTACTTTTTCTAGATTTCAGGATCAAATCTTGTAATCGGTCATAAGTGTTACTTACTTAAATTTTTAGGTATAAGTCACGCAAATTATAAAAATATAACACGGTAGACTCTACTAAAATAACCCCTGATAATACACAATAATGGAGCTATAAAGAGCAAAATATAAATCAGCCTGTAGGAGATAATGGTAATGGTGATGAACTAAATAAATTCAACGCTCTACTACAAGGGAAAGATAAAGAATCCAATGAATACCCAACTAAAGGAAAATAGTGTTAGTACACGAGCCAAGACAATCTAAATTTATATCAATAGAATGAAGTCATATACCTTCCTTCGCTTTGTGCTATTACGGGGAACAATGAGTTGCCGGCAAATAATCGAACCCTTTGTTGTCTAATAGCTGGATCCGGCAAGAAGAAAAGGTAATTAACGCGCTTTCAGAGGCTATATTAATTTTGGACCATCTTGAGGAAGTCAAGTATATAAATAGTTTGTTTTAATTGAATTTAATGGCTTGACTTTGTTAGTACGTAATGTTTGTTACTGAAACTTTAATTTAATCATCAGATTGTACACAGAAGTTAAGTATAAAGTAGTCAGAAATAGAAAAAGACACTTTGGAATCTTTTGAAATATACAATGAATTTCTAATAACTGTGTTTATTGTTCTTGTTTGTGTAGGGTTTTTTTCGTTTATGCGTATTAAATACTTTGTCGTATGAAGCATCGTTCGCTACCAAATAATTCGAATACACAAATACAAATAGCCAAGAGAAGTGCCACCATAATAAATCTATATTATTTATTTACTCTTTTTTGTGCACACATTTTAAACATATTAATATCTTTATAGATACAATCATATTATTATTTGCCTACAAGACACATACCAATAGAAAACAGAGAAAAGCAATGTAATAGAAATTGAGTTATGATAATATTAGAGCATGTACGAGTATTTATATTTCAGCGGTACATTTCGAAATGGTATTAAAATTGAGAAGCCATTCACTGTTCACAGCGAGCACAATTATTTGAAATACGATTCCTCCGGTTAAATAAACATTTCTCGTAAATAAGCTTTATGCAAGATTCTCATTATCAGCGATGAACTTGAAGAGGTGCGAATAAAGTATCATAGATTAGATTTATGTTATTTTAAAGTTATTTTAACTTCTACACGAATTTTCTTTCCAGGGCAAACTAGGCTTTACGTAAATTGTTATTGTATTTGATACTCACATGTTAGCCGTGTAATGCGTTATGAACGTGATTGATGATTGTAAGGTAATATTACGTATTTATTATTTACAAAGATGAACGCTGAAGAATGCTAAGGCTATCTAAAAACCTCTAAAGTTACTAAACAGTCAATTGCAGAATCGAATTGGAGTAGAAAATTGAATTATGAGAGTATATTTTTCTTATGGTCTATGTCTGTTCTTGTCATGTGTGTATGCGTAGTGGTGATAAATGTAACAGTTAAAGTTTCCTACTCTTAGACAAGCGTAAATTATTACATCTGCAATCATGAATTCACGTGCTACAAAGTTGCCTGATGAAATTTATTTCAAGCTTTCAGCTTCTGTCATAGGAAGAGACACGTATGGAGCAATCAGTAACCCATTAATGATCCACTACAAGGTCCGGTCTCTTCTCATGATGAGAGGGATGTAGGAGTAGGATGTGGTCTAACCACCACGCTGGCCTAATGCGAGTTGGTGGACTTCATATGCCTCTGAGAACATTTTATTTTTTGAACTCTCAGGCATACAGGTTTCTGCACGACATTTTCCTTCACCGTAACAGCAGGTGATATTTAATTTTATAAAGCGCAAATAACTTTTTTTACAAAGTCATTGGTGCGTGCCACTGGGACTCGAACCCGGACCCCACGTTTCGAGGTCGAATAGGTACTAAGCCACTGGGCTGTCACCGCTTTTAGCAGTAAAAATATAATTTTATAAGAGCATAGCTAAACGTCTGAAATGGAGCACCAGCAGTCTGACATTTAATTGGCCGCGTATTGAGCCCTCCCTTGAAATCAGAGCACCGTCTCGTACCTGCACGTAAACTAAATAAATTAGGTTTGTTTGAGGCAGAAATACCGAAGGAATCAGAAATTTAATTAACTTCACATACAAAGCAGAACTCGAAACATCTGTCATTATTTTGTCTGCGGAGGGATTGGGCACATTGTTATTCATGTTTGTTTTGCATGGACGTAATCTGTCTGTCTGGCTGTGTTTTTATGAAAATTGGTAGGAATGGTAATAAGCTTTGTCTTTATCGGGTTTTCGCTGCTGTTCTCGATGTTATAAACACAAAATGAAGGTGAAACATTTAAAGTAATGAATTAAGGAGTGATAAATTGATGTCTGATTTAAAACTTATCTGATAAATACTTAGTGCACATTACTGTATATTGTTTGATTTCTTTCAATAATTTAACTATGTAGAAATCAAGTAAAATGTCCACTTTAAAAGCAATATATTGTCAAATTTTGCAAACAATTCAAAACCCATAATATTGTTATGATAACCACTTTCCACTCATATAATATGCAGTTTGTTTTTATATAATTATTTTTTGTATTACCTACAACCACGTGAATATCCCGAGAATTTTTGCCAGGAAAACCACAAAGGTAGTTTACTTACAGGTTTATTTCAAACGCTGAAACCTGTAACCGTGGGCGAGTCCATTATTATGCAAATTGGTAGCATTAGGCAGAATTCAATTTGAGGAAATTATGGCTTCACCACGTTATGCTCCGGTTATCGACCGATAATTGTACGTGTTGTTTCGAATTATTATTTTATGAGGTTACTGAAGAAAGAGCTTTTATTTCAGTTGTTTACGAAGGGATTGAAAGCAGCTAAGTACTTTTTATAAGGAAGGCTCCGTTAAGTTTGCTTTTGTTGTGCTGTACATACTCGTATAGTATACATTATTTATAACTTACTCATGTCTGACTTTTGTCATATTAATATGCAATTAAGCGCCAGGCCTCTTCCTGTTGTGAGGAGAGAGCCGTGCCCAACTGTGGGCTATAAAAAGTTTGCAGCCAATCGTAAAATATAAGTTAATACATCGGTAATATTCATTTCCACACATTCCATCCACTATAATACATATAGGTACAATTCATAAAGTTTATCCCGGCTCCCGATTTTCAGACGCTCCCTTATCAAAGGGAAGAGTACTTAAAAGCCTCCAGGACCAAAGCAAGATTAAGATTTAACACTCGGATCTGCCTCTGGCGTTGGCATGAAACATTTGAGAGCGTAAGGCAGTCTTTTGATGTCGTATGTAGAGCGAGTGACGATATCAAAGTTTTCAAAAGTGTTTGTTTTTATTATATTGTACCACATAATTGCTAGAAACGGTTTAATGTAACGGTGTCTGTAACCTACAAAAATGTTCCTCTGTGTGTCACCTCTCACAATGAGAAAGGTATAAGTAGGCCTTAGTTCACCACGCTGACCTGGACTCTCAGGCATGCGCGTGTTCTCTTTAGAAAAGCCACAGAATTTGACCGGGTTCAATTTCGTTAAAAGGCCAAATTAAATGACAAAATAACACAAACCTTATTTGTAACTTTTGTAACCCTATTTCTGCTGTTTCGGCAAATAATTAATTTAGATAAAACTTTAGGAATGGGTTGGCCACATATTTCCACGGATTTAAAGCCAAAACGGCCAAAACTTGATTAATTAAAAAAAAAAGGCCACCTACTGATAAGTTGACCTTTTACTCCAAGAAAAGACAGAATTTAAGTGATTGAATTGAAGTGACAGATTTTCTCGTGAACTACGAGTGTTATATTTCAAAAAACTATTACTTCAAGAACTAGAAAAAAAGATTGATTTTACAAGCCTATATCTCTTAGTAGGCGATGTGACAATTCGGTATATAGCGCGAACTAAAGTAAATCCTTTATTGAGAAGCTTTTTATCCGAGAACTCGATTTAACAATAGCGTTTTGTTTTAGCGCCTTTGTATAAGAATTGTTTAAAAAAGGTTTTAAGTACTACAATGAAGTTCAATTTCAGATTATTTGCTACATTCCTGCTAACTGAAATGAAAGAATTAAATAAAATGTATGGAGGGGATTAAAAATTTAATGCAATTTTAGTATTTTAATCCTTAACAAAACTTTCTTAGTCAAATTGTGATATTTATTTTCTAAAATGTGTAGGTATAAGTAATGTACTTAATGGTGTTTCTTATGGAATATTTAACTGTAGAGTCAATGCTATTCAAAATCAACGAAAGGGTTTTAGTTAGTTTTACAGGCTAGTCCAATTTTGCCAAAACAAAAAAATAAATTTAAAACTATTGTGTAGGAATTTGATGTTTTGTTAAATCGGGCCAAATCTAACCTAACTCAAAAATTGTTTGACACGTTCGTTGGCCATGCCTGTAGTTTTTTCCTTTAAACTGTAAAAACAACTGGTTGTTACAATTCAGTTATTGTTTATTTTTTAACGATTGGAATACTCAATTGCTTTAAAAGAACGATGTCCACTATGAATATATTTTGAAGCTTTACCTCTCTTTTTAGATCAAATCCATAATCGAATCTTTCATGGATTTTGTAACGTATGATTTTATGTAATCAAACCTATTTTTTTCCTACCTATTTTCAAACCTATTTTATCCTTCTACTATTATAAATGCGAATGTTTGTAAGTAAGGATGTTTGTTACCCTTTCATGCAAAAACAGCTGAACAGGTTTGGATGAAATTTGGTACACAGATCTGTCAAATGGAGTTGGTACTCTCGCCGCCTGGGGAACGACAGTCAATGCTCTAATCACGCCATCTCGGAGTTTTTGTATAGCGATGTAGAAAACTTTGAAAGCGTGATCCAGGGTATCAGATCTCTAGACGATTGGCGAAAGTTGGTACAGTTATGCCACGATTTGTAGACTCGATTTTTACAGTTCTAAAGTTTGGCATAGCTTGTTGCCTCACACAAGTTATATAATGTACTATTCTGCACACTGTTATTCAAGCTCTTTTAAAATTTGTGAGTTCATACTGTCTTTTCTCTTTGCAGAGCTTTTGAATGGCTTTCAACTGGACTCGCTGGATGCCTTTTAAATCTGACTGTATATCTACTAATAGAATAATATCTATGAGAACAACGGATACTTTTCACAAAAATATTTTTTATAGATATTAAATTATTAAGAGGAATTTTTATGTCAGCGTAGCAGGCATAGGTACAACCTATTTTAATTTGCGTACAAGAAGATTAATCAAGAGAGAAAAAAATTAACATTTTTCTGAAATTGGGTTCAAAAACGGCTAAAGCGTTATAATTTTATATTTTTTGGTTTTCATGTTGTTCACATCACATTTTTAATTCGATTTTTGTATATGCTTTCGTCAAATTATACCTATATTATTTGAAGATTAACTTGTAAGAAAACAAGAGATTCTACAGGTTTATCAAAGAACAAGAAAAAATACGAGTGTACTAAAATAGTTTCCACTGTAGGTACAAAGCAAAGGACAAAACGTGATTCACTCTTAAAAGAATAATAAACTAATTTGGCAGTCGAGTTTATCCTAGACAGATAAAAAATCATATGGATATTTCAAAGCAGTCTGCAAGCTTGGCCAAAATGCAAAAACTACAATTTCTGGAACTTAAGTACCTACACTAACAGCCATATTGTAATAAATTGGTTTTATATGTTTCACAAAAATTTAGGAAATTTTATCACAATGATTAATAAATATAAATAAATAAATAATTGCTTCACTCTAAGAAACAACACACTAACTTTAAATTATATCATTCAAATGACTGCTCCGTTGAGAATCGAAATCTTAACCGCTACGCCACCGCATGGCACCTATTTACCATTTGGTGGCCGTTACCTATGGACACGAGCAATAATAAGTTAATAAGATGGTCGCCGGTGGTTGGCGGTGATAGCCTAGTGGCTTAGAATTCGACCTCGAATCGAGGGGTCCGGGTTCGAATCCCGGTGGCACGCACCAATGAGTTTGTAAAAAAGTTATGTGCGCTTTATAAAATTAAATATGACCTGCTGTTACGGTGAAGGAAAACATCGTGAGGAAACCTGCATGTCTGAGAGTTCACAAAAAAAAATGTTCTCAAAGGTATGTGAAGTCCACCAACCAGTCCACCACGCTGGCCACTTAGGCCAGCGTGGTGGACTAAGGCCTACATCCCTCTCATTACGAGAAGGAGACCCGCCCCTGTAGTGGGTCATTAATGGGTTACTGGCAAGATGGTCGCCTTATTTAACAGCTTATAAGGTGTACCTACTCTGTTTACTTTATAGTATAACATCATATCACAGCTCGGGTGGAAGATTGTCCCACATTTAGTAGATTCGAGGCAATGATGGAACGTGAAAAATAGTTTACCTGAAACGAGAGGTTAAACTCAAATTAATATATTCTTCCAGCTACGAGTGTCTTCATTCACACACCCAGACCATAAACAGAACTTAGGCTCTTCATTCAAATTTCCGTTCCGCTATCAATCGAAATCAGGACAGAGCACAGGTGCACTAACCGCTGGCCCAATTTCACAGCGAGTCATCGCTTGCAACCTTACTCGTAATTCCTACACAATGATATTCGTACGTCAGCCATGCTCAAAGTATGCTTCGCCTATCTTTAAAGCTCCCTAAAACCGCTTCATATGATATTTAATTAAAATTAACGTTAGTCGATTAATATACCTAATTTAAATCAATCCTACTCTAATAAATCTGAAAATATATTTTATGGATGGATGTTTATTTGCTGTTTCACACGAGGACGGCTCACTTTTTGGGCCTAATTATAAAGAAGACAGCGACGATATTACAGCCCGATATAAGTAATGAAAGCACATCAATATCGATTTTATTTTAGGGCACAATCAAAAAACTCAACGGATTTCGTGGCCAGATAAGTTTCAGAACCGCTGCTATAGGTTTACCTGCAGATACAACGCATTCATCAAAGAGGACGAGTGTAATTGAGTGACTAAAGTGTTTGCACGGTCGTTCCGTAAATATTCCGCGTATATTTGTCGCACGTACATGACATACATACACGGACGTTAATTATGACCGGTCCGGCTTTATGACGGAACGCTTTTACGCTAAATTGAAAACAACTCATGGTTTATTCACAACGTGAAGCCTATCACCCGCCAATCCGAACAGATCCCGCTGATATCTCCCGGTGGTACAATCACGGAGAAAATTCCATACCGCGTCCGAAAAACGACGGGTCCACCGATACTGGTCGTGCGTATCAGATGGACTGTATCCGTACTGCGACTTCGGGATGCCATTTAATTCTCTTATAGTGTTCCGATTCATTATTTCGAATCAACGATACGGTATTCAGATAGTGGATTTTCGTTCCGATTGGACGTTTTATTTCGACCGTTTTATTTTTCGTAGTAGATACTTACCTAAGCAATAAATTAACCCTTTCTGTTTTATCGCTAGGAGCGGCGCACTCGCCTTTGCTATTCCGGCAGTAACGCGGACTTAACAACGTTAAATTTTATTGTAAGCGAAAGCTTTGAGCGGGTGTGAATTGAAAAAACCAAGGAGTGGGAACAATACGCGAGTAGCAGTTAACCCTGCGAACTCGGAATCTCTATAAAACACGGCAATCCCGGGTTTATTCGGCCAGAACAGAAAATTTATCGTTTTGCAACAATAGAAAGCTTTATCCAGTTCCGCCGCGGCTGTTTTGATTTAATTCAGTTTGTTTACGTGCGCGATTGTGAAAACTGCCTGTAAAAGGCTCACGCTACTTTTAGTTTACGTTTTTACCTTTAGAATAGTTTATCTAGTTCCGTTGTTAACTGTGCCGTGAGCGTGAACGCTATCGTCAAATTATTTATTCGTACAGTAAACGTAAGTATGTCTTACGTCAGTCTGTCTGATATTTTCCCATGCTAATGGCACTCGTTAATTTATACGAATACTTTGACGATAGTTCTCGGGGCACTGATCAGCTCCCCTGTCGACTGGAATATTTCTGAATAATATCTAATGTCAATATTTCGTGACCCACACACCAAACAGTTTCGGCAGCGAGCCACGATAGAGGCGGTAATAACCCAATCATAAAAAGTATTTATAAACTTAATAAATTAATTATTAACGTGACAGAAGGAAAAATTACCGACCGAAGAGCGTGAGCCGAGACTGCGCCTCCCGCGCCGGTGCACCGGGGACCGCATACGACCGCACACCGCGCGGGCGCAAAACGCGTTGTGAAATTGTCAGTACCCATTAATGACCCACTACAGGGTCGGGTCTCCTCTCACAATGAGAAGGATGTAGGCCGCCGTCCACCACGCTGGCCTACTGCGGGTTGGTGGACTTCGCATGCCTTTGAGAACATTTTTTTTTGTGAACTCTCAGGCATGCAGGTTTCCTCACGATGTTTTCCTTCAGCGTAACAGCAGGTGATATTTAATTTCATAAATCGCACATAACTTTTATTACAAAGTCATTGGTGCGTGCCACTGGGATTCGAACCCGGATCCCTCGATTCGAGGTCGAATTCTAAGCCACTGGGCTATCACCGCTGCGTTGTGAAATTAATGTTCTTTAATTTACGAGTAGACACATATTTTTGCATTGTACGGGAGCTGCGGGCCCGCAACCGCGCGCTGGTGAATAATTGTTCTTAGCGTTAATCCCTTGATCTGGCGAAATTATGCGCTTTTCTCAGTATCAAGCTATAATTTTATTAAACACATTTTTGCGAACCCTCTCCGAAATGAATATTCCAGGCGTTTTGTTAATTTTTCCGGGAGCTCGCAGGGGTTAAAGCAAAATCCTTTTGACGAACCGTTTCCGGAGTCTAGTTTAAAAAGATTTTCATAAAGAGGGTTCCTTTCGTGCTTTCGTGTGAGGGTCGCGCTCTTATTCAGTAATTATATCAGTAATGAATAAAATATACGGTCGAGAAACGTGTCACAACTTTTTGGCAGAATTCAGCTTTGGACCAGAAAAATTCGCACACGTTCAGTTTCTTCATAATCTTTTACCAGAATTCATCTATATTTGATTCATTTAAATAAGTACATAGTTATTATAAAGCTTTCTATCTAGTTTCCTTTTTCCTCCATTAGTTTTTCCTTGATTAGGTTTTCCTCCATTAAAATCTAGACTTTAAACCAAAATCTTATCTTTTGTCTAGTTTCTTTACTGGTGTAAAAAGTGCTTAATGTAAGATAGGTATTGCGACGAACAACATTTTGGGTGCAATTTTGTATAGCGATTTAAAGTTCACTACAACTTCATCTAAATATGTACCTACGGTATTTTTACCGGTTAGATACCAGTACATTTCTGGGTAGGTTTCATTCCCCGCTATAAGGGTATGAAAAATATAATTTTGTGGCCTACAACTGCTTGGTGCTTTTTTGTCCACTACTGGGCACGAGTCACTCCCCATAATCGGGGGAGAAATAAAAAATACTCGCACGCTTCTCTACTGCCTCGAGGAGAATTTTTCTCCGCCTTATGTCAATATTTATTTTGACTTCTTTTGTATTGCGACTCAGTATAAGAAACTATCTCGGTATTAAAACTTACGTCACTCATACAGATGAGGGCTGCTTTGATATCGATGTAGAGATTCGTAGGGGAATTGATTTTGGTTAGGGAGAGGAATGTTTTCGGCGTTTCATTGATGTTATGTAAATTTCCAATGGTGAGCAAGTTGTATGTTAATAATATTTTTAGGTAGAAGAGCCATAGTTCACCCGGGTCACTTATTGTCTCTTAATTTGCCGTAAAGCAGTATGTTCTTCATGTCTTGTGTTTCGGTTGGGTAGGTAGGTGAGTACGGTCGGTGATGATATTTTAACTGAGGCGAAAAATTTAGCTCTCCCGAGTAGCAAAGCACCGACATACAACCTTAGATAAAATTTCTTAATTTTCTTCATTAAGATTTCTCTCGGATCAGCTAGGAAAACTGAAAAAAAATACTACGCCCTATTACTAAAACGCCACCAATCACGTGCGCCCCATTCATTTACTTCTTGAACATTTTATTGCGACCATAAAAAAAGTTTTACTACGTGCGGTGTCCGTCGACGTGTCTATTACATTTTTTTTAATAAAAGTACAAAGATTCTTGCATTTATACCCACATTCAACTTAAAATAGAGTATAATTACATATAATAATATCAAATACTGGTGCGATGCTAACTCACGAAGACTGCGATGTTCGCCTCAAAGAGGTGACATGATTACACCAAGAAAAACCAAGAATTACGTAACGAAATCGCACTCGAAATTGCAACGTACTTAAACCAATCATCTTTACCCAAATCATTTACTTCCTGAATACTTTATTGGTTACACAAAAAGAGTTTTAGTGGGCGCGGCGTCCATCGCTGTGTCAATTAGCATCTATCCGCGACACCGCGCGCCTGGACGCGTAATGAAAAGCTCTTGTTATTTTTACTCACTTAATTGGATCAACGATTGATTGATCCCATTTTCAGTTAGTAACCAGGGATTTTGCTCTTCCTGAAAGATATCAGTTTAACTGACACAATTCTGGGCTGGTGTTTTAGAAGAATTTTGAATGCCTACATAATAAAATTATTGAGAATTGAATTTTAGAGAAATTGTAGACGAAAATTAGCTACGTGATTTATAATATTAAACGTTATATAGGATATAGGCAAGAAATAAATTTTTTTTCAAATTAAAAAACTTACCTTGTTTCAAACACTGGTTATGATCCTACTTAATGATTTGAATTGAATTATGAAGAACCTTACAAAATGTAGTAGATAAATTGAAATTCTGTGCAGTTTTTCTGAGCTCAGTCTTTAAAATTCATTTTCCCTTTCTTAATACGCTTCTGCTGCCACTCTTTTGTGCCCGTTTCATTCCATTCAATATACAAATGGAATATCCTTGAACATGTAAGCTGAAGTTAAATTTATAGTTGGAGATGATGGATAACAAGGATAAAATAGACGTGTTTACATTTTTACTTTGGGAAAATCTCTGCAGAATTGCTTTTTTATTGCTATAAAGCATGTGACCAATAATCCATATCGGCCATCAGTAGCAGCCTTTGTAATTTTCGAAAAATGCAAGCAGTCAAAATGCCCCGTAACGCTATCAATCATGGGCAGTGAAGGCCAGTCGATACCAGTTTGCTGGTCATCCGTAGCTTATCAACCGATATACTCGTATATGCAGATATATTTATGTGTACACTACCAATATTTCTTTCTCAGTATTATCTGCGAATACATCAGCTCAAGAATTGAGAAAGACAAAGGCAAAACCTTTATAATATAGGTATAGAGTTGTTACAAATTATTTAGATCATTTAGACCATTTTTAGGTAAGCAAATATTCTAAGGAGATACAAAACTTACAAATAAAATTTTAAAAATAATTACATTAAATGTGATCATTGTCCAGAAGATTAAAAATTTCAATGTGTTGTTCTTCATACTTTCAAGTCATGGCTCATACAAATTATGCAATTTATGCATGCTTTCATAAAAATACAATCAGTCATTATTGCGTATAATAGTAAAAACATTTGTCCATTCACCTATCTTCGCAAACTTTCGCAATTCTAGTGCACAAATGCACGTGACGCACAAATGCAAAATATCAACATTCCAAGGGACTGTTGAGAAAATGAAAATTACCTTCATTTAAATCCAGCAAAACCCCGTAAACATAGAAATCGGGTAGCACATGGTATTATGGTTTAATAAGATGGGGTAAAAAATCCTTTAACGATATCGCGTGCGTGTCTTGCGACTTTTGGCGACAGATGTGTCGGACACTTTTAGAATACATAAACAAGAGTGTTAACAGGTATGAACTGTTAGCACGTGTATGAACAGCCGAGCTTGAAATTATTGTTTTAAGCATTAATAAATTTACCAAATATTAACAAACATTTAGAATAAATAACTTTTAGGGTTTTCACCATTCATGGAATTTAATATAATACAACTACAAATAGGTAGGTATAGTGAAAGAAATTCATAAAACCCTGTAGTAGTACATATTCGATGTTCAATAAAAAAAACAAATTTGAAAAGTTACAAAGAATTAATGCAGTATTGGTAATACCGACACTAATATGTTTTAGTGCGATTAGGAACCGTAATGTCAGTCATACCGTCCTTGTATGCTCACTCTATTTCTTGCTTATGTGTGCTCTAAGGTCGGACGCGTTTTTTGGAGTTATTGTCAGACACGTCGTGGGGGAACACATTTTTCACGTACGCTATTAGCACGTCCCGTGGCCTTAACGGGTGTTGATTCTTTATTCACGAATAATTGATATTCGCTTGAAATTTCATAAGCTTACAAGCTTACAAGTGGAGGGCAAGCGGTCACGCGGGCGCTCACCTACGCGTTGGACAGATATTATAAAAGCTGCAACCCGGAGTGCTAGTCCGGAGTTTTCGAGATGCTACAAACCGCAACAAATGGAGACGCATCGCGAGAGCATCATTGTCCAACGAAAATGCAACGTCATCAGCCACGACCACTCTGTCAAGAGTGAACGACTAAGGAGGAGGACAAAATTACACGTAAAACGACAGAGATTCCTCAGCATTTAGGCACAATAAACAAACATTAAGTAAATCAGAACAGTCAATACGTTGCTCAAACCGATTTGTCACGGCGTACGCGAGCACGAAGCGAACGATGTAAAAATTTACAGCGGACGGAACAAAGAATAGTAAATCTGCGACAAAGGCAACAGGACACATTGCACTTACATGTGTTGTTTTGCAAAGTGAACAGTCAGTTAGACACTGGTCGTATGTAGCGAGGAGTAACTGTAAGATTTATTTTTTAACCTATTTGAGCAGCAAAAGGGCATGCTGAGGTTTAGTGGTCACTGCAAAGTTAAAGTCAAAGTCAAAAGCTTTTATTCATTGTCAGTAACCCATTAATGACCCACTACAGGGTCGGGTCTCCCCTCACAATGAGAGGGATGTAGGCCGTAGTCCACCACGCTGGTCTACTGCGGGTTGGTGGACTTCACATGCCTTTGAGAACATTTTTTTGTGAACTCAGGCATGCAGGTTTCCTCACGATGTTTTCCTTCACCGTAATAGCAGGTGATATTTAATTTTATTCATTATTAGGTACAATTCGTGCACACTTAATGAACGTCATACATATAAATTATACATTCATCCTCTTTGATCACCCCTCAAAACGTAGACTGAAAGAAAAAAGCCGGCGGAAAAAGCCCACCGAGCCCAGGCTGTGGTTGTATTCTGGCGCTTTGCTACTCATGAAGGCTAAGATCAAATAGAATTGAAAAGAACAAAAAGAATAGAATATCTGAGATTGTATAAGGGTGCTTTGCTACTACTAGGACGTTTGCCTAAAATAAAGTATCGCTGGCCGTACGAAGACGGCTTTAAGAATATTTTGGAACAAACTACAAAAGTTAAATTTAAAGTTTAAACTGAACCAAAACGAACACTATACGTGTATCGACAATGTCAGTAATCTCAATGAGTGGAAGTGGAACCACAACAGCGAAACATTTTATACTCGTACGTCCTTTGTCAACCGCCATTAGTAAATCCATCGCTTGTTATTTGAGCGTTATCTGTCGCGCCAGTCGACTAAATGCAGAATGTTGCAGTAGATTCTGCTGTTATTCCGATGGACACCGGATGCGTCAACAGAACGTGATAGTGATTTTTGTGTATTTCATATTGTATGTCTAACGTTTTATATGGAAATTTGATGTGATGACGTACTTTGAATAACATTTAACGGCAATAAGAAACAGATACTTAAGCAAAATATAGAATTTTTTAAGCAAAATTACCTACACGATGCAAATAATTAAAATGTGGATCAAAGATAATAAACATTGTTAAATCTACTTATTAGGCCATAATTGAAACCCATTTTCTTTCTTTTCGGCCTATTGATACACTTTTGAATTCTTCCCCGGCCGAATCGTATGTTCTTATCGTAATCGTATCGTATGCTTTATCTGTAAGAAGTCATTATTACAAGCCACGGGCAACCTCGTCCTTTTTGAAGTCTGTTATCTAAAAATTGTGCAGTTGACAAAAAAAAATGGTTGAAACTTTTAAATAAAAGTTTGAATTTAGAAAAAATGCCGTTGATTAATATGAGAGTGTTCGCGTCCGATGGGTGAGCAATTGAGCGGAGTGCACTACGTGGATTAAACGCGTTTGTGGAGAGCGCCGCGCTGATGGATCAATTGTGAACATTACACAATGCACATCACTATGTTTTGATTTGAATCAGGGAATTTTTGTTAACATGTAGATATAAAAAAAACTGCAAACCACCTGATGTAACTGGTGACTGCAACTCAAAACCACATATTATCTTCTAGTAGGTTAAAAGTGAACCGTGAACCGTGTTGGACCTCCGACGTATTTCATACTCGGTAGGTAGGATTCCGGATTCCTGTCCACCAACCCGCAGTAGGCCAGCGTGGTGGACTAAGGCCTACATCCCTCTCATTGCGAGAAGGAGACCCGACCCTGTAGTGGGTCATTAATGGGTTACTGGCAGGTAGGATTCCTAACCTTGTTTTGCTTGCAGCGATCACTTAAAATCCAGTGGCCTGCTTGCACGTCTGTTTCTAAAATACGATAAAACAATCAAATTTAACTTTTTAAAATATTTTTCTACACTAACATTGCAAAATTTGTAAGTGCGAACTGTAATGGTTCTAAAGCTGTAATAAAATCTAACTCGGGGCTTTCCCAGGAGGGCCCAGTTTCATAAAAGCCGTTAAACTCGCATTGTGCCATATTCCGCCCTCACGTGAGCCGGCTGAATTAAATCAGAACAGACGAAACTAGATTAAGCGTCTATTGTTGCAAAGAGATAAATTTCCTATTCCGGCCGTTGTAATCCACGATAATACTCGTTTTTACCATAAACGTGCAGGCATGCAAACCTGTTTCTTTTAATGTATTTTGCAGGTTATTAGGACCCTACCTCACCAGGACGCAATGGAGACGTTGCCGGCTACGTATCCAAACAATTTATATTGAAATGTATGTCGGCTTACTAGCTTGGCGACGGTTTGGCGACGTCGTCAATTTAGAAGAGTAACGTGCACTTACTCAACAAGCCTGACGAGACACTTTTTGGATACCTCGCGTTATGACACATGTAACAATATGTACACGGGCAAGCTGCGTGTATAATTACCGTGGTTTAAAATTTACAAAAGTGATAAAATCTAAGAAATATTATTCCATTGCAGTGTTAAGTCCAAAAGGACGAGAAGAATCAAGTTATCTTTAATAAAACTTCTGAAAAGTAGTTTTCTTCATTTTTGTATCTTCCCTTTTTCTTAAGAAAATTTATACCTCAGAATAATGTTTATCCACGGGAGCCGTGATGGACCAATTTCCTTCGTCGGAAATGACGACTTAGTTCCCAGAAGCGCTCACAAAAGCTGACACCTGCCACAGATAATGCTAGATAATAATAAAATGAGCTTAAAGAATGGCTGGAAAATTTCCTTTCACAATCTTTACAATGAATTCCGTTTTCAGAAGTCAACTCGGCTGAACAATAGCGGTATAAACTGAATTGTGTGAAACATTTGCATGACTCAGTTAGACTAGAGTATTTTTGACTATTTAATTAATAGTCAGTCAATATGACTGACTGACTATTAATTAATTTAAAATGTTTTAATATGTTTTTATGTTAAGATGTTTATAACTCATTTTAAGAACCATGTTATTTTCAATTGTTCTCTATCAATTATAACAACAATTTCATTGTTCCTCATCTATCTCTTTAAAGTTCTAAAAGGTTTATAGAAATCATGAGGCAATAATAAGTTAGCTAGTTAGTACTAAGTATGATACTTAGTTAGCGAAGTGCGGTCGACTCACCTGCTGTCCATACGAAACCTCAGTCCAACTAGCTCAAAACTTCGGTTCATTCTTGTTTTCATACTAGTTAAACTGCATTTGACACGGCTATAACTTTTCCCTATGTAATTAAGGGCTTGTCCTCATTGACTGTCATAACTAACCGGGCAACGAATACGGCAATATTAAAACACAGGGCTCCGTATTTTAGCTGTCATTTAGCTGTCCAAATTGAAAATGACAGTGACATGCAACATAATGTAATCAAAGACATTGTCGTACCACCAACTTTTGCGAATGACATGCCAATTAGGACACGGGCAAATAGATGTATTCATTATTAAGTAATGCATATTCAAATTTGTTTTTTTTTTCTGTTTTCAGCATAGCAATTTGAATCGATTAATGATTTTTGACAAGACTATTCATAAATCAATTTCAATGGTATTGAATTAGCCCAGCTCAATTTTAAGTTTCTGCTGGGTAAAGATACCTACTCATACCGAAAAATACCCTTATTGAGAGCAGCATCGATCACGCTCAGATTCGATAATGTTCGCTTTAATTGAAGACAATAATGATATTGAAATCTTATAAAAGTAAATTTTTAAGTAAACTATAAAGATCTAATGTCAGAGCAATAAGATCAACTTTGACTTCGGTAATAAATGTTTTATTAAGAGCTTTAATTTAAAGAGCTTTGAAGGGTAACAGGTACCTAACATAGTCATATAATGAGAAATCTTCTGACGACAAAAATCGCGGTAATAGACTGACATGTAAACACAAAATCTTTTTACAACTATTCATAGGTACATTGTCAGCTAAGTTCTGTTCAATTCATACAATTTACTTTCAGTCCCACGAAATCCCCTGCAAAAGTTCCAGGCCCGAATGTAGCCGACTATTTGACAATACCCCGAACTATCGTTTGCAGAAGATCAAGAAGTTAGGACTTCCGAAGTCTCGCTTCGCAGAGGATATGCGGGCAGTGACGTCAACGAAGTTTCAGATATTAACGTTTCAACTTGCTTGTGTTCAAATTGCTTAGTGGCTCGGAAGTATTACAACTTTTACCTCGAACTTTCCGCAGGTAGGTATGTGGTTAGAGTTTGGTGGATTTGAAGTTATTTGGTGTAGGGACAGTGACCTAATGCGTAATTTTACTTAGATGAGTACTCGTATAATGATAGAGGTAGAAGTTCTATGCTATTTGAGATTGACGTAACGTGATCAGAACATATAATACTTTATTAATATTGTAATACTGTACGTACCCTTTCAAAACTTCAATCATTATAGGGTTATAGAAAGTTTATCAATAATAATGTTTTCTACAACGGTTGGGAACCTTCGTAGAAAACGAATCCTCTCTATTTTATCACACATCACACAGAAATAGAAAAGTATATAAATATTCCTCGCATAAGGCAAGCGGAATTTCTAACTTTTCGCAAATAATAATTCGGGTTATACTATACTAAAAGATATGTATAGATAATGATATTCCTAATTCGAATGCTTTTAAAACTAATTTGACCGGACTAACACACTATAAAAGCAAATCAAAATTGAACACCAAAAATAGTGTCTACTATACATACCTACATCTTAATTTAGGTACTAAGAAAGTTTCAAGTGCCGTAGTTGTAGCCGCAAACAGGAGCATACATCACTCTACGGATGTCCGACGTCTCGCGATCTGAATGAAACCAGTCGGTGTGAAGACGGCCGAGGATGGCCGAAGTCTACTGATTTATAAAAGAACCGCTTTCAAAAGCTTAACACTTCTTTTGAAATTGAGAAAATGGTGGGTACTGAAGGGATGTCAAAGATTTAAGCTGTAGAATTTATTGTAGGTATAGGAAAAATTAGGTTTAGGTTAAATGAATAGTCCGAGATCCCAGGGCCGCCCGACGTTCCGTATTTTCTGATGAACGAAATGTGGACGATTGAGTAGTTTTAGTATATAAGTACTAATATTACATGCCTACCAGCTAGCTTGCTTAGACGGCCAATTTCCAGGTATCAGGTAATCAAAGTACATAGAAATATTTATTGACGTCATGTATTTTCTCCCTGCTGATTTTCACGTAAGTAATTATAGACTAAGAAAAGTAAGTCTTCAATACTCACATACTTTCCGTCGGCCGTTTTGCCTAACTGACGATTTTTAGGTCTATAATATACGATATCGATTGGCTTCTAACTTCGATCGCATTATAAATAAATATAATTTTTCAGAAGACTTTTATTTGTAAACTGCGTACAAATTTTAATTAGCTAATTCGCTTGTCACATACTCCCTGAAGATAGATATTACGACGAGTAGAGGCTTTATTTAAATATCCATTGTCTCTCGCAGTTTCGAACATGATGACAAACTTGGATACGTTCCAAAACTTTTAAACGAAATTTTTAAAGTTTCCTTGTAAGTGTAAGCTGATGTTGAAAATAAGTTTACATAAATTTTGCGTTGAAGTGTATCGTTTGATATACTGTTATTTTAACTTACTGAAATTTCTGTATTCTATGTTCCCTATGGCTTCGTAAAAACAAATTAAGTTGATTTAATCATGTTGTTTCATGGGATACCTATTAGTTAAAATAAAATTGTGGTTTTTGTACTAGTTTCTTCACTTTTGTTTTTCAGCGTTTATATAGAAGTATAATATTCGGCTGTTAAGTTTCTTCTCGTTAATTTTTTTATAAGTACCTAAACATGTCCAAAATCTAGAAGACTAGAAAAGAGAAACTATCGTTAGAGTATATCTTTACTGAACAGCTAATGGAAAAATATTTACCCTTACAAAACTAAGAATATAACCAATAAAAGTTCCAAACAATTCGTTAGAGAAAATAGCCCAAGCACTAAATTTATCACAATCAAACAGATCGACATTACAAATAAGAAATGACACTTGGAAAGTCCCAGAGGAAAACGACCTATGTCTTCTTAAAGATTGAAGTCTCGGTGTAAAATGTCTAAACTTTTCTATTTACGGACGAGAGTAAAAACAATGAGGCATATTTTGCATGAAGTGAACAGTGGGACAGAAAATAGTAGCTGGCCCTGTACCTTACCGCCAGGGTCTTAAAACAACATGTTCTTCATGTCTTATGTTTCTGGGAAGGACTGGTTGCCGGTGGCGGGAGTACTTTATATGAGGGTATATTTTGTATGGGATTTAAGAAAAGTAGTAAAACTTTAAAACAACTAGATTTTTATTTTATTTCTTGTTTCATTAAAAATATCACACTTAATTGTTTATTTGTAAACTCTTGCAGCAGGTGAAAAAAGTTGAGTGACAAACAGTCCTTTATCATTACGACAATCTTCCATATAATATACTTAATTTCTGGCAGAACTAAGCAAAAACTGGGCACACATTCACCAGCATCGGTTTTCGATACTTGGTCCGAACCGATTAGTTGAATGAAAGGCAACTTATGATTGCCTCGTCCGCCCCAACGTCGTTCCACGCCGAATGTTTACGGAGTGTACGCTTGTATCGAAACAACATCCCAAAACTGAATGGCTTCGATGCAGTGAAATGGAAAATAGGGAAGGGAAGGAGAAATTGTACCTACTAGTATTTGCCAAATTTGTGCCCACTGCTTTAGGTGGAAGGAATGTCCAACGTTTGTCCAAAAATAATAAGTATCTGGAAAAACGGTACGGTAAATTCTTTACGACAGGAAAAGCTTTATTACGTTGTCGCTGGATTTGGTTTCATAATTATAGTACTTACTCTGCATACAACTAGGACTATGACATTAGGACTATGTACTTTACATAATCCTTAGGCTGGTTTCAGAAACCAATCTTTTGATGATTGTGATGATGATTTTGACTTTTGGTTGCCAGGCAACCAGCCAGGCCACCAACAGTATCCATCTCAATTCATATCTGAGGATCGGTTATTGAAACCCATCGATAGTGGTAATGTAAAAGGATTAAAAAATCCTTATTTGGATCTTTCGGAGGAGGAAATAAAGATAGGTCAGAGCTGTCACAAAAAAAGAAAAAACAGCCTTTAAAAATATCAAAATTCTATATTATGTCACAACTTCAAACAAAACCGTTTAACACAGGCACCACAGACTAAAGAGAGCTTAAAACCAATATACCGAAGTCGGTCGTGCGGTGGCCGCTCGCGCCCATAAGTTAAATGAAACGCAACTTATGATTGCTTCGGTCGCTCCCTACATTGTTTGGCCCCGAAATGTTTGTACCCTTTTTGGATACACACAGTTTTTTGTTTGTAAAAGCTCGCGGCCGTATTGAAACAACGTTCGAAAACTGAACGCTTTCCAATCAATGCACTGAAAGGTTACTATTGCCAAAAGAATAAAACCTTTAAGTTTCATCTTTGGTTACGGTTTTGTTATTCGACCTTTTTATTTTTAGTAATTCTGTATACATACGTAAGTTATACACGCTACAATAATAAGACTGAAGAACAGGATTGTCAGTGAATGTAAAATTTTTAAGAATAAAATGGACACTCTAGTATAATATAATAGTATGAACTACCAAGATACAGCAAATAAATCGTCGTCCATTGCGATAATGACTTATTTAGGTTCTTATTTTTGAACCGTTTTCTTCTTTTTTTTTCTTCTACTTTCTTTGCATGGCCAGTCCCAACTTTTAAAATGACTGTGAAGGCTTTAGGTTCAGTCAATTGCAGTTAACGAGTTCCAAACACTCTATCACACTAGATTATTCCAGATGGGATTACATTACCTTCATCCGAAAGATTATTCCATCACAAAGACTTCAAAGATACGCCCATACAAAAATCTAATATCCCTTGCGATAGCCAGAAACGTTTTCAATAATAAACATGTCACGGCATGTCGGTCCCCTGAGTCTGTCAAAGCAGCGAGCAGCAGGTCAATTGAATCAGGGTCCGCAAAGGGTAGAGGGACTCACTTATAACTTAGTTCCTCGAATAATGGACGCCAAACCACACGCTTATGAACTTTAACTTAATGGAAACCTTATCGCCGGAATGTACCAGATGTGGCTTAGTTCGACGTTTCGCACGCGCACTAATTGAGACCAAAATTTATAGGTATGTTTTGCCTCAGTTTATATAAATTTCAAACCTAAATTTAATATTCTTTCTAAGATTGGCATATTTCAACCTCAGACCTGACCTAAACCTAGAGATGACGTTAATTAAATAATAAAAAACGCTTAACCACTGCGCCACTCAGGTCGTCATTTATTACAACCATGACATTATTATACCAATAGTATTGGTCGTTTACTTGCATTTATTATTCTCTTTGGCTAATACGATATTTAAGTAATTGTAAAACATCTTTTAAGATTTCATTACAAAAAGGATTAGGTCTATGAAATTGCTAACACAAACAATGCCCCCCCTTTAATTAATTTCCCATATCTTCCTTTATCGAAGAAAACCAGTAACTCTATTATTAAGGATCTTAGGTCCCGTTTTCTCAGTAGGTATACGAGACTTCCCGTAGCTCTAGGCCACAATAGTCAAGGCCATTATCGTAAAGAGAAACTATGTGGGCAGCATCTACTTACGCTATTAACAAAGCGACCAAACTCATATCAAATATTTGTTCCAGACATTTCTAATTTCGTGCGAAATCAGACGTATATTTTATCTGTGCGCAAAACAATTGTACCGACATTATTTTCGAAACATAACCGCTAACGCGCTTCTAAATTGAACGTAGGATTTCATAAACGCTGTACAGGGAATTTGGATTATGTTTATTTGTGTATAGTAGGAACATTTGGGAATGTTATTGTGTGCGTTTAACTCGATCGATGGTCTGATTAATAACTGAAATTCTTGACGCTTTTGATCTGTTTGATTGAATGTATTTAACAATCATTCACTTGTACAAATATCCATTTTGTAAAGTAATTTATCAGGTACATTAGTAGTGCTTACATGCATTAAATAAAATGCTACTGCTACTTTTTCAATTGATAATTAGATCAGATCCATATGTATGTACCAACATGCAAGCTGTTTGATATCATTAATTTGTATTTAGCCTCCAGCGCTTGTTGTGCTCTATAATTAATTTATCGATGTGTCGGTTCTTTTCCTTGTTTTCATTTTGAACGTTGATTTCATTTTAACCTCTCGCTATGTAAGCTATAGCAACTTTACTTCCTACTTTATTATAACTTTCACTTGGTATACTACTGCACTATTTAATACATTTCATGGTAACATATCCTTAACTAGAATACACCGAATTTACCTGCTACGGGCGTCGCTCAATAAATACTCAGGGGTCGTTTTAGAAAAATATCAATGTGCCCTTGTCTTCTAGCTGACAAGCTCTTAGCGCAGAAATTTATAATGGTAGTTCCCATTACCCGAAGTGGCTGTCGACCGTTTGACACACGACGCACGAGTTGTAAGGAAACATTAGTATGACCATTTACACGTCTGCGATCACTATTGTGTGGAACTGAGTTCATTTTATGAATTGAGGATTGTGTACGTTTTCATTTTAATGATTCATAATCTTGACTACTTTGTGTTATCATGAAGATAATTATTAGTATCAATACCTGGTATTAAGTGGTCAAGGCAACCAATCCACATTCAACTTCAAATAAGATAAGACAGGTGGGTATTACTCAAGTCAGTGCATATTTTAATTAGGATAACTACATACAGAGCCTTGTGTTTAAATTTTGTCGTTTTGGTTGGTCGGTCGGTTATGTGAACCAATATACCTTACTTAAAAAGTCTTAGTTTTACTTATGGACTTAGTGTACCGATAGGTATAAAAAAGATTACAATAATATTGCCTCAGGCTGGGGAAAGGTTATTACTTACGTTTATTTAACAAGGATTAGGATATAATGGTGCTTTATATTCATAAACGTGTAACGAAACGATTTACCTGGAATGTACACAAAAAATAAGATCTTATGTGTAAACGGAATTGAATTTGCTTTGAGTCTAGACATCAAACGCTTTGCATGCCTTTGTAACTGCGTAGTCTAAGAGCCTGTATCAAAACCACGCTGAAACTTCATCTAAATTGATTGTACTCGTACCTTGTGTGTAATCAAGTACCTACAGGCATCGTATTGTAATAGGTAATATGAACTGTATATCTTTGAAATTATTTCGAAAGCCTTTCGATTTATCAATACCTAACTATAAGACTGCCCGCGTGAATTTTAGAAATTGGTTTAGAGAGGGATAAAAAGTATCCTATATGTTAATCAAGTAAATAAACCACGACCATACAAAATTTCATCCAAATTTCTCTCTATTCAGTTTTAGGAAGCCCAATATATTTACTTTAACAGTCAATTTTATCCCGATGTTTGCTATTTCAAAGTGCGTAGGACCTTTATCGCTTGCATCGACATGCGTAACCGCCCACTTGCTACAAAATCTAGTTTGGTACAAATCGAGTAGGAGCATTATGTTGTTCATGGTTGGATTTCCAATAAAATATTGTGCCGCTGTTTATTTCACACTATTGTTACATTGTTAAGTTTTTATCTGGTTCCATAGCATATTGTTAGTGGCGTCTTCCATCACTCGTCAACAGATAGCGCCACGGGTATCCTGAATCACGCTATTGAAGTTTTCTACATCGCTGGCATATATAGAAAACCTTAAATATAACAAAATCAGAGCACGACCGCTCCCCACGCTCAATCTTCTGGCCTGATGGTGGAACTACATTTCGTCTTTCCTTTAATCAGCGCAGACGGCATCAGGTGCTGGCAATAAGTGAATTAAATGGGCATTTGGATAAGTCTGTAGTTGCAGCAATCTTATAGTCCTGTAGTCCATTGTTTTACACTTGTTCTATTTGGAAACTTAGAAACAAAATTAATATGATACAACAAATTGTCATTTATAATTTCAATAAAAACGAATTGACATTTAATCCTAAAAAAAATGTCTAGGAACTTTAATTAATTGTTTTTAAAGCAATTTAAAAGTTTTGTTCAATAAAAAGTAGTGCCAAGATTTTGTTGATCAAGCATGCTTATACTACCAACACACTACCAGCGATATTTAGAATTGATAGTACAATTGGCCAAAGCTATTTGAGTGTACAAACTGCAGCTTCTAGGAGGCGGCTATAAACAATCAGCAATATGATATCGCCCTCGCAGAACAGCACGCGATATGTGCACAGCGGGAACTAAGAAATAGCCCCATCAATATTTAAATAACAGGCGAAAGGATAAATAAAACTACTTTAAATCGTCCCACCTTGCAGTTAAGTTAGGCTATCGCATTGTCATTTGACTATAATATCAGAAAGAAGAACATTTTATTTTCACCTTATGTAGAGATGCTAACTTATCTTGGCGCGCCGTGCTGAGTGTCAGTGTGCTTATAAGAAATAGTCCCACCAATATTTAAATACGTTAACTGTTTTGTATTGGATGTAAAGAGGATAGTATTAAATTATGACGCAAGTTAAAGAAGGAAAAGTGCTCGTGTATATTACAAAAATCATGCTAACAAAATGTCTTACCTGCAAAATTATAAACTGAAATAAAAATTAAATACTCTTTCTAGAAATTCATGTCACAATAATGTTGAAAGTCAGAAACGAGATAATCTATGTCAAATAGGGTTGGAGACCGCCACCGTAACACTTAACCTACTGATCTGAAATGTGAGTGGGTTGATATAATAAGTAGGAACGCATCAAAATTAAATGTTAAAGCAATTTGTATGAAGAGATCTCAAACGTGGTTTCAGTTCATGACAGTTTGCTTTAGAGTGGATTTTAGTTTAGCTAATTGGTCTCGCCTATTAAATTTAAACAGAAATTTAAATATATTTTTTAACGGTTGTATTTACTAGGTAGGTACTTAAATTATGTTAGTTGGTGGCTACTTGAAGGAAATTTACTTCATGTTTGTCGAAAATTCTTGCAGTGAACAATATTCTTTCTGGTTGAGAATGTTTGAGAAAAATTCAAGTCAGAAAGACTTGAAAAGGGTTCTTTCTAATATTCTATAACTTTTATCAAAAGCAAGCCATAAAACTTCAAATTCTAACCAAATTCTTCATAATAGAAGTAGGTACTTTCGCGTCTTGGTTTACAGAAGCCATAATAAACTTTATAACTCCAATAAAATTCTTCTTAAAAACAGCATTTTTGCTTTGATATAAAACACTGTTAATCTTAAAACACATTATCGCCAACTCTTCCCTTTGTCTTCATTAGTCGTCATGGAACATTAACTACGAGAACGACTTCCATTAAAAGTACATTTTGCAATAGTTTACTAGATAAAAATGCCGATTTTTTAGCTTCATTTTTATTACTACACGTCATATTATATTTAGTTGAATAAAGAACACGATTAAGGTAGACAAAACAAAGGTTTCATTTAATATGTTAATACTCACATAAACAGTCAATAAGAGCTAGAAATCATAGCCACAGGCTAAATTACTTTAAATACATTCCCGTGAAAAAACCAAATGAAGGGCGTAGCAAAACATTTTGCAGCAAAATCCAAAGATTTCTCGGAAAGAAAACACAAGGATGGGCTGCCGTGAATGATAATAGCCTGATTAAGAAAGGTCACGTCTTATATTATGTATTATGTCTGTTTTAGAAAAAGGGGAAATGTGAACGGATGTGAGGGTAAGGATTCCCGTAATGCCTCTATTTTACATAAAATTTGACGACTCATTTGTTGGTAGGGTAACCCGCATTCTATGGGTTGATTTATACCAAAAATATGTGTACAAAAAGAGAAATCTAAAGATTTGAAGCTTTATATTATTTATCGAAATATTATTACATAATGACTAGCTTGGCAGCCCACAGTATTGTTCGTATCAAGAGGTGTCTAGGCGACCACTATTACTCATAGACATAGGACTCAGGTGACTCGTCCTGCTTTCAAGACCGTTCTTATAAAAAGTTATCTAAAGAAGACATATTATCTGATGCATCCAATGTCATCTTTACTCAAAACCTGTAAATGGCTCAATTGTTTGGCACTTTGAAGGTCACAGCAACCGAATGCTCGTGAAGGCCTTCGTTCGTGATCAGTCGTGAAGTTTCTTCTGTAATGGTGCACGCAACAACTAACGTAAGGTTTTGGTTTGGTTGGTAAAACTGTTAAAACCAACTCGTACAGTTATTCTGAGCCCACCTGAGAGATGTGCAGCGAAGGTAGGAGCGGTGCCTCACGCAATATAACCATTTAGCATGCTTCTGTTTCATCAGTCTTTCAAAAGAGAAAACGTAATCTATCTTATTTAAGACACGGTCTAGTAAATTTATTAAAGTAGTTTTTGAAAACTACATTTTAATTGTTTCATAAAGAATTATGCATGAAACATAACAAACTGAAGAATCAGTAACAATAGATTAAACCAGCACTTTAATATCTATTTACTATGGTAAATAGATATTAGATTATGTTTTCTTTACTATGGTAAATAGATATTAAAGTGCTGGTTTAAGCAACTTAAGCAACTCCATAGAGTCAACAATATTATTATGTGAAAAATGAAAATGTCAAATCAAACTATACCGATTTTTTTTTTCAAAATTATTGTGAATTGTGTGGTGGCTCATTTATAAAATTTATTCGGTCATTTACAACGCTGCGAAGCTGAATAGGTACTATTAGCCATAAAATTGCTTTAATTATTATTTTTATTATTTAATCGCACAAGTACACCGTGAGTTATTAGGCGCGTAGTTACTTGATTTATTACGGAATTTAATTAATAAAAATCTTTCAGCCGCACCGTGCCCGCGGACACTCCTTCGGTTTTACCAGAATTTACGACCTTTTATAGTTTTACGACACGGATACGATTCAGAATAGAGAATAGACTGAACAGGAATTAGCTATCAATATATTATGTTTCGTTAAATGAGCTAAGTACTTTACTCACACATAAGTTTCATAATAATAAACATTACATCAACTCATTCAAAGTACTTATAACTTATTTAAGTATCGAATAGCATTGGTGTCTTTAATTAAGCTAGTTCAGTTCTTCGCCATCGAAACAAACTTAAAAATGATTTAACAATATTGAGTGCAATATTGTTAAATCATTTTACTAAAAAACGATAAGGTACTAACTAAATTAAGCTACAAACAACAAACTAACTAAATCTCGTCTTTGCTTTGTCAGTAAAGGAGTGTAAAATAAATGAGTCTATTATTTATTAACTTTCAGTTTACAAATCTGTTTTGAAGTTATTTTTTTTACCGTAAATCATTGTTATTAGATTTGTAAATTAAGATCTCTTTACTATCTTTCGCCATTCTCCTGTTTATCCTATTTGTTACACGGTACCTTAATTGTAATAGTAATTATTTTAACGTTATCGTGATCGTATCGTACGATGGTAAGGGGCTTACAGTAATTACGAGGTAACACCGGTTTCTGCAACGTCACGTCATGGTGTTTTCATTAGCTGTGTAAACAATTTTAATCGCCCGCCACAATATGGACGCACCCTAAAGACGACATCGGAGTAGGTATAGGGTAATTATGAGTATCTTTTAATTAAAATTTTGAACCATTTTATTTAAATTACTTAGCACCTAAGATCAATATTTATTATCATTAGGTTTTAGGTGTGGCTTACTTTTTATAACGACGTAACATGTTTATTGCTTAAATCATTCTACTCGCATATTATCTCACTACTGTTATAAATGCGAAAGTTTGTGAGGATGGATGGATGGATATTTGTAACTCTTTTACGTAGACCGGCTAAACGGATGTGGACATTTGGATGTAATTCGTAACACAGATATTTTATAACCTGGATTAACATAAATAGCATACTGTTTAACTATCTCCAGGGCATATTTTTCAATCCACGCGGATGAAGTCATGGCGGGAGCTAGTTCTTTAATTTTTGAGTTTGAAACACAGAATTAAATCAGTTTACATCCGCATTTTTCACAACCAGCCCATATGAACTCTCGCAAACGATGACGACCCCAAAAATTTGCATTTAGCACTCGTACTGTGAACGACGACATAACATAACTTATTTATTGCTTAAATCTTCCCACTCGCGCATATTAATGAAGATATACACCGCCAGGGGGCGGCAGTGTACATGTTGGTATTGCAAATGATATCGCATAAATCAATATGAGAATTATAATAAACCAAAGTCAATATACGCCTAATGAGATGCCTGAGGCTTGAGATATGTTAGCACAATAAATAGGACACAGGTGCTCAAAGGGATGTCGAAACTACTGTATGGACTAGTCAATGACCTCAAGTCAGAACAGTGGATACTACTATGGCCTCCCCAAACGAAAGACCGCGGGTTAAAAAGGATGGCAGCAAGATAGGTACCTACCTCACAGAGCGAGTCAAAACGGCTCTACTATTTAAAGAAAAGTGCTTGTAATTAACATTAGACAATGGAAGCTTTTACTGTATTCCCTATTATTATTTATTGATCACTGAATTCCAGGATTCATTTAAACTGTTTAATGAAAGGATTCTGGTCCATTATAACTTTACATTTAAAATTATGTTGAACAAACCTCAATGAAGTGTTACAAATTATGTTTTAATTGTGATTAAGTACTCAGAACGCCAAGGGTGAATTCGCACTCATTTCATAATTATAAATCTAGAACAAAACTTTGTACTGTAAGCAGATAGGCGTAATTGAATAAAAATTTAATTTTTATCCGTGATAGATGCTTTTTCGATTGAGTTGTTTGTTTAATTATAGTTTAAAAATTGTTTTCATGTTATGGTTATAACGTCTATGCTCTATCTATCTATGGTAGGTACACAAGGATCTAGAAATCCAAATGTATATATTATGGTTGTGAAGGTAAAGAGTTCTTAATCAAAGTTTTTTTAATTCGAGTTCTTAATCAAAGTTGAAGGTTTGAGACACAACGATTTGATTGACCCAAGGCTTCAAGTCGCTCGGAGATGCAAATTGGCAAATGCTGCGATCGTTGGATCTACAAAACAAGCCTAATAGAACTGTCCGAGCTTATTTTGCCGTTAGCGGGCTAATTCTGAACTGTAAACTAATCAATGACTGTATTAGCTCCATTGGGACCTGCTAACAGCAACTTTGGGTACGTATCTGCAAGCGAAAATGAACCTTATTCTTTTAATTTATAATCCAAATTAGAACACGTAGGGTGGACATAGGATGTTTTGAGCATGTTGAAACAAAATTCAATGTTTTGCTTTCAGGCTAAAGAGAAAAATTAGTAGAGTTACAGCGAACTGGGTTGCCTGAAAATCTGTCGCTCTTGTAATCTGTTCATTAAATACGTTGTCAGAAGGACTAATTACAAGAAAAACGGAGCCTTATAGGGATTATAAAGAAGAAATGAGGACAAGCAATTAAAGTTATTGTTGTATCAAATTCCAAATTTAAAACTAAATTAGTGACAAGTTACGGTTCTGGAATGGAAGAAAGTCAAAGAGGAATTTAGAACTGTCCATATCTTTAAGAAGATACGATGTTAAGTTAGAAAAATCGTCCTCTTAAAATATAGATAACTTCTCAATTAACACATCTTCAGATAAGAAACAGAAAATACTTGCTTCTATGTTTCTTGCTATGATCCATTTTTACTACTGCACATGAGAATCAACAAATAGTTTAAATGGGTACTTTAAAGCGAATCAGTGAGGATCCCCATCGAATATCATCCATTTTCGTATAATTAGTGAATCTTGATCAATCTTGTACCCTCGACAAAGTTGTCGTGATCAGGTGTAAATGAATTCCTGTGCTTCACTGGCTTAATGTGGAGTAACACACGATGCTTTTATGGAGTTATAGTTTGTTTGTATTCGAACAAATAAACCATACCTACCTACATGGGAATCGTTTCAATTTTAATGTGACATGCCGAATGTGTTTCCGATGTAGTTTTAATAATATTAACATCATGTCAACCTAAGTTATCTTTCCATAACAAGCTGGAATAATTAATATGGTGCCAAAACTTTGATATGGGCTTCATGTTTTATGACTTAATTTCGCGTATGACAAACATGCCATATCCAAGTTTATGATATACGGACAAAAACATTCGGTTTGCGTTATTCTGAGGATCTTATAATGTTGGTAATAAGGGCTGTTTTTGAATAGCAGTTGCGCTTGATCTATTGCTGTTTGGGGATTATGTAAGGCTTAAGTAATTGGATTTTGTGTAGTGGTATTAACTACAGTGATAAAAACAACAATCCCTTAAGAATAAAATAATAATTATTATTTATCGATACGTCTGTACCTACATATTGATTTGCCGCTTAGTTTATGGGACCTATATTTTACCCAGCCTATCATTTGTATTCCTCTCAAAAAAAATCTAAATTCTAGTAATACTAATAATAATTCACACACGCAACAACAGTTCAGCCTATATTTTCTATGCATGAAAGTAAGTAGTTCTAGCTAAAATCAAAGGAACTCTAGGAAGTCTAGAAATTAATATATTTAGAGCCTTTTTTAGTTGAGAGACATATTTACGGGTATAAAGAAGTCCTAGTCTTTGAATTAAAAATGGATTAGATTTTAACTAAATAAAATTGAACAGAATATTACATTTCGTTTAATTTAAACCTAATTTTTTAAGGGGCAACGCTGCCAGCTTTCTGGGCAACATGCCACAAAATGATATCTTAGATGGTTTGTTTTTATTGTAAATAGTTTTTCTTAGTATTGTTTTTATGTTTTATTTAGTTGTAGGTATATTATATAAATATACTTATATATATTAGTTATGTAATTATAAAATGCAGACACAAAATTACGTTACGGATACATAATTATGTACGATATATAGATTATGAATATGCTAATAATTTAAACCAATGTTTATAAAATTCAAAAGTTTTTACGACGACAAACAAATATTATTTATTTTAATAGCTTCAATATATTTAAATAGCAGTGTGAACCTAAATTCTTGTACACATTTCCGCTTAATTTGATTAATTATGTGAATCCTCGAGAAAATTTACAGTTGTTGAAGAAATATTTTTTAATTTTAATAGCTTCAATATTGATAACATAAATACACATTTCCGTCTAGTTTGTAGCTATTCATATTCAACGTCCTAGCGGTGCGAGATTAGTTATTGACTCTCAATAGCTACTCGCTTAGCTATTGAGACGTCTCTGTCCATTAAGCGCCTCACCTCGGGGCTATTATTGACTATTCGGTACACTTAGATAGACACAACAAAAGTCCATTAGGCTGGCCACCGATTTGCAAGGTAAGCTTAGACCTAGCTAAATTTATCCTTAAATACGTTAAAACTTACTCAGTTCTCACAGAACATAAAGTATAATCTTGTTAACAGGTTAATGTCACGTATGGATTATGAATTAGATCATGATCATGAGAATAATGTAAGCCTTAGTTCACCACCTGATAAATGGGTTTGTACTTGGGACTTCACATTCCGTTAAGGAGCATTGCAAATTTCCTCTAGATGTTTTCAAGGTCACAACAGGTTTCAACGAAATTAATAATAATATTTTAACAACTGAACTGTAGCGTAGGGCAATTGCATATGCTGGTGAAGCCCGCCTTTAGTCCATTATTATCTCAGTCTGGTCACTGTGGAACAGGACAGACACAACAAAACTCCATTAGCTCACACCTCGCCAGTGGCGATGGATTTATTCATTCACACGGACCAAACAAAATCTATGATTTGCTGCGCCCGTGCCTACTGATGAACGGTGCTTACTGATGAACGGTTTGAAAGTTTGTTGTTTGGTTTCGGTACGAAAGATGTTTTTATTTTTATTTTATTTCTGTTTAAAGAATAAGAATACCTACACTTTTCAAATAACGTAGGCTGCTCAGTTTTGTGATCGATATAGGTTATATTATTGTCATTATTGCAAAAATACTGACTAAATTCTTAGATGATTTCCGAACTGTTCTGGGAAATATACCATGGCTTTATACATATAAATCAATGTCTCGTGTCTGGCTAATATGGGTCATTGCGGAACAACACAGACACAACAAAACTCCATTAACGTACACCTCGCCAGTGGCGACGGATTAATTCATTCACACGGACCGAACATCTATGATTTGCCGTCCCTTGAATGTCGGTCTTTCACGTAGATAGAGGTTCCATAGAGCCTATGTCCAATTGTCCACATAAAGACGGGTGATCTAGATACGAACTAAGCGAGTGCATCTTGGGATCTGCTGCCAATTACAGGACGCGCCCTCTGTGAGTCCGCTACTGACCCACAAACACACTCCCTAAGGACGTAGCCGGGTACCACCGTGGAATGTGAAACGAGCCTACTTCATACAGTGTGTGTCAAAATGATTCTTTTGCCGTCAAACCAATTTTTATTAGTTAAACGTGCCTGCTCAATGTGTAGTGAAGCGCCTTTCTTTCAGTTGCCGAGATACTTATTTATGAGATTTATTTTGTTGATGGTCTTTAGGCTTTTATTTACTAATATGTCTATTTTAGTTTCAATCTCTTTTACGTGCGAACGGGTAAGGGTGCTATACCAGGAAAAGGTTCCATACCAGGCGTCTGGTCCCATTGCTTGATACCGGGTCCTTCCTATGATAGAAAGAAGAAGGGGATGTACTTCACGCTTTTCGAACGCAATTTGTTTGTGTGCATTTTTATTATATTAATAAGTTTTAGTTACTTTAATTGCAATAACTTATTGCTATGTCTAGTACACATATACCTACGATTTTGCTTTGAATAATTTTATAGTTTTAAAAGATGATATTGACTTTACAGGAATACGATTATTCTTTATACAGCTAGTTTTCTTTACTTATCCCTAAAACAACTTTGTCGGCAGTAGTCTAGATAAAATACGAATTCGTCGCGTAGAATCCATACAATCCGAACTAATCAACATAATTTCCATTTGTTATTGGAACCCCTTACTCGGGTTGGATAAAGTTTTCATGCGTAGATGTGGGTGGCTTTCCATTAGGACGGAAATGTTTAATTAAGTTTCCGTATTGGACATTGGGAAAAAGTTTAATTATGTGTGAATTAATGATAATTATAAAGATAGACCCAGCATTAGGCGGAGCATACCTGCCGTTGGCTTAGGTTTTTACGCCCGAAATTAATAACAGATCTCCAGATATGGATTGAGATAAATACTGTTTGGCTAGGTAATTAATTAAAAATATATATATATATATATAGAGTATCATGGCAATAAAAAAGTATCTATCTGAATCCAAAGATTGCTTATTAATTTTGCGCGTAAGTGGGAAGGGTTATGAATTGTTAAAAGGTCTGAAGAAAACCTTTTCAGCGCAGCAGGGCAGCGACAGAAAATTTAAATAAGCATTGAATACTAAGGTTTATTCTGCCTTAAATGTTGTATAAATAAACGTAGTATATAACATTTAATAGGTCTAATTAATCTCTATAATAATTTATATAACTTTCGGACTTTCGCAAACCGCAGAACGAATGTTTACCACAACATACAAATAATAACTGCAAGTGAACATAATGATAATTAAACTAAAGCGAAAGATATGGCATGACGGAACATTGCATAGCATTAACCGAAAAAACAACCACAATTGAAATGTACACTGAAAATGCGTTGTTTTATATACATATTGCTTTATAATAACTGTGACAATATGAAGGCATTTTATTATTGTGGATTTTAATTAGTGTACTTGGTAATTAGTGCCTAAACGCAAAATAGTTTGCCTTTTGACTACAGGGCCGTAAGCATGGACTCTGTCGACAAAGTATTCGTACAGTGAACTTCAGTCATTAGTATGTCATAATTATGTCAGCCTGTCTGACTTTGTCCCATACAAATCGCACACGTTTACTATACGAATACATTGACAGAAGTGTTCATTGGACTCAATACTTTATAGCTGGATCTCTTATAATTTATCTAGGAACCACTGCACATACACGAGGTAACTTTCAGCTTAGATCTTTATTCAGGCAGTTTATGACCGAAAAGGACCTAATTAAAGATGATGGTTATTAAAAAATTACAAATTACTTGATGTTATAATAATATCTCCAACCTAGGTATGTAAATCCTTACATACCTAGGTTCACTAAGCAATTCACTGAGTGAGAGACAGTTATTTACAAAATTCCTCATGAATGCAGGAAATCCTCTTAAATTTTGACAATTAATGTTATTGTAAGTTCAGTGAAATGTTTGTATTATTGCTCTTGGTCCAAAATAATAGCAATACGTTCCAGAAACTTCCGACCGCTCAGTTAAGCCGCGGAACACAGGCATTTACATTACCGGTGAGAGGGCTGTAATTATACCGAACCAGAAAACGTAGGTAACCATATACCGGTAATTTTGAAATTGCTTCCGTACATTCTTTTGTTCAATTGTTATCATTGCGATAAAATTAGAACTTAATTTTTTTCTGCGACCCACTATTTTAGCCCATTGCGGGGTCTTGTTTCCTCTCATAACTAAAAGGTCTTAATCACCAGTCTTTACCTTCTTTTTTTAATAAGTCACCAGCCTTTGAGGGGATTATGGAGAAATCTTAGGCATTCTGGTTTTCTCACCGTGTCTTAGATCGTTACAGCATTTGCCATTTACGCACATTAATAAGAACAGTCCAATGACTTTTCTAGAACATCAATATGTTCGCCACTAAAAGTCGAACCCAAACTGCTTGATTAATAGGTTCGAGTTCTGAATCACTGAGGTATCTCCGTCAAACTATTATGGTATTAAGTATTAACACATATAATGCCGTACTAACAAATGAACTAACTGTATTTTTTTTTTGTAAAATACGGTCATGGAATGTGAGGAATGTCTTAAAATTCACTATTTTCGTTACATTTTACATAATGTAATAGTGAAATAAATAAATAAATAATGGTGGCTGCCATATATGGCTGACGCGGCGCCACTGTAATAAAATTCTCAATGGGGCCGCGTCAGCCATTTTGTCAGCCATATGATTTCAAAAGCGCGCGAAACAAACGCGTCGCTCGCCGCCGCCGGCGCCATTTTGATTGTTTAGCAGCCTGTGTTTGCCCCCCGCGCGTCATTTGTCGCTGTGCATCGAAGGAGACTGCAGTAAATAGTTGTTCAGTTAGTGATTTAGCAAGTTATTAGTTACTGATTTGTGATTTTCAACAAAAAATGGAAGATTTTGATGATGATTTGGACTACGAACTATCGCAATTAGATTTAACAGTGTATAATCAAGAATGTAACACATTATCAAATAGTGATGCTACACAAGTATTTGACGTTGATCTCGATGATACAGTATCAATCGCACGGACCAAAAATCATCATCGACGCCAGATTTTATCCGACAGTGAAGATGATCAGATTCCCGTGTTACCAACCTCACGAAATACTGAAGTATGGTTCAATCCGTTGGGTAAGCAACCAAGTATTATTCCATATACTGAATGTCCTGGGCTTAAGCCATTTTCATTGCGATCCAGCATGAGTTCAGCTAAACCAGCAGAATTTTATTCATTGCTAGTACCTGACAGTATATTCGAGTACATAGCCGAAGAAACAAATCGCTTTGCTTTACAAACCTTGAACAAAAGTGCAACAAAATCATACCGAATGCAGAAATGGATGCCAACAAATTGCCATGAAATTAAACGGTTCTTTGGCATTTTAATTTGGATGGGGATAGTGAAACTACCTCAACTATCTTTGTACTGGAGCACTAACAAATGTTTTGAACAGAAATTTGTCAAGTCCATTATGAGCCGAAATCGATTTGAACTCATTTTGAGGATGTTGCACTTTGCCAATAATGAAATAAATCACAATAAGGAGGACCGATTGTTTAAAGTTAGACACTTATTAGATATGCTAAATGCTAATTTTAAATGTCATTATACACCTAATCAAGAAATGTGTGTTGACGAAAGTCTAATCCCATTTCGTGGCCGTGTTATTTTTAGGCAATACAATAAAAATAAGCGACACAAATATGGGATAAAACTTTTTAAGCTGTGCTCAAACCCAGGATACACTGTAAAAGTGCAAGTTTATGCTGGCAAAAATTATGAAAATGTCAATACTACTCCGACTAATGTTGTCCTTGCCTTGTGTGACGATTATCTAAATAAAGGACATACGGTTTGCACAGATAATTGGTATACCAGTTTGGATCTGGCACGAAAACTACTAGCGGGACAAACTCATCTCATAGGCACACTTAGAAAAAACAGACGAGGTTTACCTCAAACAGTTGTCCAAACAAAACTGAAGACAGGAGAATTCTCAGCTCAAGAAAATGACGACGGAATAACAATTATGAAATGGAAAGACAAGCGGGATGTACTGCTGCTGTCTACTAAGCACTCCGTAAGTTTCAGAAGAATAACTAAAAAAGGAAAAGAAAAAATTAAACCGAAGATTGTGGTAGATTATAATCATGCAAAATCAGCGGTTGATCTGTCAGACCAAATGTCCTCTTACACAACCCCTCTTCGGAAGACAACGAAATGGCCCAAAAGATTGGCGATGGAGTTATTATTGAATACAGCGATTGTAAATTCATATATTTTATATAAATTAACAACCAAGAAGAAGCTCTCTGTCGTCCAGTTTAGAACCGCGTTGGTTGACTACCTCGTGCATACAGGAGTCCCGGAAACTAGTGCCTCCTCTAGACCTAGGCGAGTAAAGCATGAATTGAAGAAAAGGCAAGGATTGGCCTCTGCCTGTCGTAAATATTGTGTTAGGTGTTATAAAGAAAACTGTGCCCAATTTGGAAGAGTTCATGCTCGAAATAAAACCAAAAGAGTGGTAACATACTGCGAAGACTGCCCGAATGAGCCACACTATTGTATCAGCTGTTTCAATTTAAACCATAGATATGTTTGAGTTTAAACGTGTTTGAACATGATGATTGATGTAGAATTGATTTATTATTTTGCCAATGCCAACTTAAATATAAATAAAAGCAATTAAAACATTTACCTATAAATTTTATTTGCAAAAACCAACTATTTTTGTAATCACTCTTTTGTTTTCGAAACTTCCACTTACAAACTTGATATTTCTCAAAATGTAAGTAAAAGTGTCAATGCCATCATTACAGTTATAATTTACTAGGCCTTGTCAACCATACTACATATAGTTTAACATAAAAAACGTGGCTGACGACGAAAAATCGTGCTTTCAAAACAAGCATATTCCGTCAGCCACATATGGCTGACACGGCCCAATTGGTTTGGAAAATGTCAGCCATGTGTGGCTGACAAGGCATTATATGTGTTAAGGATGTCACCGCCAAATTGATATCATTTAATATTAATCTAACTTCTATTGTCCGTATAAATGATTGAAGGAAAAATACTTTACGAAACATCTTTTTTTGTTCAAAGAAGGAACTTGCTGCAGTAAATACTTGCTTGGTCTCCAACTCCAACTAGGTATTGTTTTGGCGTTTTATCTGAAACAATGAGATTGTTCCAAAACCTCCGACCGCAAAGTTAAAGCTTTGAAACACAGGCACTTACATTACCGGCGGGCGAGCTGTAATTATACACAACCGAAACGCTGTGTAACCAGATATACTCGTACTGATAATTCTGAATAAGCTTCGTATCTAAAATAATATAAGCATGACTCCATATGTACCTATACCTACCGTTTTTTTATTCAAAACAATAATTTCCAAAAATCGGAAGTTTTCGGAACTCATTTAGCAGAACAAAGCGTTGAAATACTTAGTGTGTAGGAAATGTTCCAACAGCGTGTAAATCTAATTTATTGACTCTGTAGTGAAGGACATACGAGTAATTTGCGCAAGGAGTGCCAATTGGAACCTGAGTGCTTTGGTCTAGATAATTTGTGGTTTATTCACTATTCTAGTTGAATTTAGTGGAACTGCAGGAGATAGTCAACGCGATATTAAAATTGGTTTCATGATTTAGTTTATTAATTACTTAATACAAATACATGGGACTCAGGCGGATTTAATGCATAAAACACTATGTAACTTATTTGCCATTTATATTTTAAATTCTGCCCTAATATTTAAGGTATAAATATGTATGTGACCAAAGATTTTACATGTTATGTAGTCTTTGTTATGTAATCCTTCAAAACATGTCGATAAATCAATTGGATTTCGAATATTGATAAAATATGCGTAATATATGTATGTATGTTTGTGAATTTATTTATTTATTAAAATTTTTGTAAAACCTTAAAGGTTACAAAGGGCAAAGGGCAAAATGTATATGACAAACAGAGAGTAGGAATGAGATATAACAGTCGAATCAATAACAAACAGCACACTACATTTTATCACCGAACTTTTCAAATTTCACCGAAACCATGACCGAAATAAGAATTAAAGTAATGTACCTACGTACTTCCTATTTGTATGTTCAGCGGTGATAGCCCAGTGGCTTAGAATTCGACCTCGAATCGAGGGGTCCGGGTTCGAATCCCAGTGGCACGCACCAATGACTTTGTAAAAAGTTATGTGCGCTTTATAAAATTAAATACCACCTGCTGTTACGGTGAAGGAAAACATCGTGAGGAAACTTGCATGCCTGAGAGTTCACAAAAAAAATTTCTCAAAGGTATGTGAAGTCCACCAACCCGCAGTAGGCCAGCGTGGTGGACTAAGGCCTACATCCCTCTCATTACGAGAAGGAGACCCGACCCTGTAGCGGGTCATCAATGGGTTACTGGCAATGTTCATAGTTGTGTGAAGATAATTTTTTGTTTCAATTTTTATTTTCAATATTTACTTTATTTTCTGTTCATTTTTTGTCAAAACTATGTAACCATCTAAACTTATTCTAATTACTGATTTCATTTACATTAACAAGCACCAAAGTTTTTGTACCGGCAATACCAGTATTTCCTACTTCTAAGTTCAATGAAGACCACCACATTGCACATTCAAAGACTGCTAATTGCAGGATAATTTTAGCGTTACTTTCCAATATTTTTTTTATTTCTTAAAACTTTGTTAGCATCTAGCCTTATTCTAATTACTGACGTCATCTGCATTAACAAGCACTTAATTTAGTACTGGCTTAGTTTCTGTGCCGGCAAGGAGCCATTACTTGTTCAGCGCTGGGAATTATTCAGGAGGCATTTTTGCGCCGTGTGCTCTGCAAGGGGTGTTTGCTAAAGCTTTACTGATAACGGTATTATATTGTACTTTAGTTCGAGAACGAACTTTTCTTGTTTTTGTTCTGGAATGTTAAGAAAAAGAATGTTATGTAAACGCGATTTTACAGTTTTAAATGCTTTTCTAGTGGTGATGGTTTAGTGTTATTTAAACAAATTACACAACACGATGTTTAAAATGTATACGAGGTTTTATATACCTCACAAGAAATAATATCTTATCAATATTTTTTTAATTTATTTTTATTCAATTTATACATAACACGTAAAAGTAATCGAAAACAAATCTCTCATACAAAAAAGCATGTTTGAAAATTGTATTACATTATGAGTATACAACCTTGCAAAAACAACATTACAAAACAACCATCTTATTAGTCTAGTACATAGACTGGTACATAATATAAGTATCTCAAATACACCCTTAAATTTACGAGTTTACGTAAAGGTATTTGAGTAGGTAAGGTAAGAAACAAAATATAATACATTATTTCCCATGTCTGCTCTGAAGAGTCATCTCAAATATCTCCTTATTCTTTATTTTCATTCTATTCCACCCTTCCAGTTCCTGTTCCCGCAAGTGCCTCTCCAGAAAGCGTAATAACTCTGGGCTATTCACATAATAGGGCCCAAAACGTTGTCCATTCAACCTCAACAAGCCATAAAATCCGACCCCCGAAATAACAATAAAATATACATATTTCAATTTCAAGATCGGAGCTAGAATGACACTGATAGGTGGAGTACTTGCATATCTAAAGCTATAACTACGGTTGTGTAATCAGTATATTTTTATTCATCTATTATTGTTTGCATGCCTTTGAGAACATTGTGGAGAAGTCTCAGGGACGCAGGTTTTCTCATGATGTTTTCCTTCAAACTTAGAGCAAGTGGCATTTAATTTGAAGCCACCACCACCAGGACCACAATTTATGTGACCGATCACAGTTCCTTATTACCGAAATGCTTGCCGTTCATGTACTTAAAACAAAAATGTTCAAGGTAAAAACACAATAGCACTATTACTTGATGGGTGCGTGTAATTAGTTCGCGTGCTACAACCTTAACGAAATAACCATTCGTTCATTGCATACTACTAGTATCTCTGTGGCATTTGTTTAGTATTCTGAAGAGGTAAGTTGAGGTACGATAGCTATCATCAAATAGTAAACGACTGCGAGCTATGTGCGTAGTTTCAAGGAGAATTTTTTAGATCGCTACTAGAAGAGATGCTCTTAGTATCAGGTAGCATTTATCTTGTCTTTGAAAATACTTTTGTACAGCTCAGTGTATGAGAAATAATATTTATGCGAAAAATATTCCAGATGTTTTATACCTTTAATATTATATCCCCCGAATAATACCCTGTAGCGGTGTTGTTTAACTCTATGAAAGTAACAGAGGATAAATAACATAGATAGTAGTTGCGAGATCACAAAATCTCTATAAGAGACAGGTATTCATACAGGTATTCATCATTATAACTTCCAACTGAAAACAGGATCAATAAGATTTCCCAAAAATCTAAAGTTTTGCCAACCAAAACATAAGAATCATATCAAACTTCTTTGTTTTGTTTTTAGCCTAAATAGCCTAAATAGAAAATAAAATAGTAGGTAGCGTCTTTTTTTCTTTCTAGCAACAGCTCTCCTACGAATCTCAAAATACAATCAATGATTTCCTAAACAGCAATAATCTTTTCTTAAAATGTTTCAAAACCTCTAACCATCAAATATCTACGAGACAGATAAAGATAACCCCGTCAAACCCAAGCTCAGTCGAGGCTCAGATACGAAGCTTAATGCTTCATATCTGAGCGCGATAGCAACGAGTCAATTGGAGCAGTCGTCACGAGCCTTATCAGCCCTTCGATGGTGATTACCCGCCCTCAAATCAACTACAACGACTTGGTTTGGGGGCGCTATTCACGTAGTATAAAATTAGGAAACGGTAGGTTAATAGTGTTTATTTGGTTTGATTTGAAGTAACTGGGCGATTGTTTTAAAGCAGCTGGAAAGTAGCCGGGTTGGTTAAATAAATCAATTTTTAGACCTTTAGAAAATAATTATTATTGGAATCAGGGTGAACTTTTTTATAATACAGTTATACTTACGTTATGTTTAGACTGCAGGCCCCAGGTCAGGTGTCATCGCCTCTTTTCTTCCAAAACTTTATTCATATAAAGAAAATCTTCGCATAGAATTGGGTAAAAAATACCTACGATTTTTTTGTCATTTTAAGCTGACAATCCTAAAGTCTGCTATTACCACCTTCTCCATGTCCTGGGAAAGACTACACACAATTTGTTTCATACTATAATGTGGAATTTTCCCACATGCCATTCATTTTACACAAATCAAAATACATCTTTAATATTTTCGTATCAATATTGTGTATGTAATTAAGTTACTTAAGGACATTTTACTATTAATTTTGTGCTATGTCACGAAGAAACTCTCCTGGGTGTCATTAGTTAATGTGGCGGGCAGTTCCTCCGAAGATGCGATCTCTGAACCCAGTCGGTTGCTGTTTGAGCTTATCTTCCGATAATTGTCGGTACTGATAGCTTATGGCGGCCTCTAGCGGACAGATTGTAAAACTTTTAACATGTTTCATAGAGCGGTTACAATAATTTCCTGTGTTGTGGACGTTTTGGACGAATTTTAATAGGTATAAGAGCTCAGTCTAGTTACAATTGTCACTAACCCATTAATGTCCTACTACAGAGTCGGGTCCTCTCATAATGAGATGGTGAAGGCCTTAGTCCACACGCTTACCTAATGCGAGTTGGTGGACTTGACATGCCTTTTTTGAGAACTTTTTTTTCCTTCACCCTAACAGCAGGTGATCATACAATAGAGAACACAACTGAAACAATACCCGTCTTTTATACAAATGCGAGGGTTGGCAAAATACTTTCCAGTTTCAATTCTAGAAAACGATTTTGTTTTCCGATCCCAAGAGAATAGCAATAGGCCAGCATTTAAAATACCCAATATTACGAGTACAGTCCAATGCATACACTTCTTTGTAGTAGATTTATTCACAGTCAAAGGCCTTTTTTTATAAAAACAGTATTATTAACATGAAGTATCGCATACTAACACAATAACGAATAATGAAACAGATTGCCTCAACAGGCAATGTTTCAACAAACAATCGTGAACAAAACCTCTGCTGACTATTAATTTGCTGCGCGGAATTTTTGCTGAAATTCCATTGGAATAAAGTACAAATTGGGCCCGGATTCCAATTCTATTACACGGTTAATCAAGAGCATATCAGTGTTACGGACAAATTAACACATAGTGAGATACACATTCCACCGGCACCATTCTGAAACGATTTTATTTCCTGGAGGGCCGAATTTACAAATTTGCCTCTATGACGCCATTGTGATATCATTCCAATTCAATCTTGTGGACATTGTGTCAACTTCGAATCCACCAAATTCAAACATAATGGCAGACGGCAGTTATACTCCAATGAAACGCTATCGAAAAAAACATAATGATGCCATTATAATTCAATAGATATCCAATGTTAATTATTAAAATGAAGTCGAAATGAAACCGTAAAATAGTATTCTATTACAATTGAGCTACTCGGCTCCCTGTACACATTACAGCTAAAAGTATTTGGGCACATTTGGAAACAAGGGGCCGATGTAGGATCGGAGGGTTAGAATAGAAATAGTTTTTGGTCGACGAATTACGATCGACCCAAGGGTCGGTAATGAATTTTGATTTTGCATTTCTATTGAACCGAGCTCGAGTTATTTATTGCGCTTGGTTTTTGTGTCACATTAATTTTTTCGTGAAACCGAAATCGTAGTGCTTTGCACATTTAATTTTGGTTACCACAAGGACTGCCGCAGCCGTGCCCCCAGATTTTTTATTTCCGTGATGTGGAACAAGAACGGATTTTATGAATAACCTCCCTAAAAGAAAAAGTTAATAAGTGCCTATAATAAAGTGAATAAGTAAGTATAAAGAAACAAGGTATAGACAGGTACGTATAAGTAAGAGTTGAGTGAATTTGATCATTAGGTCTACAAACTATATTTTAAACGTAAAATATATTTTATATCAAGTAACTAAGAATTCGTCATAGTAAAAGATGGAGTTAGTACCAGTAACAAATTTCGTTTTTGAGTTTCATAAAGATATGAAATATAACACCACTTTATCCGCTTTTCAGTCCTTGAAAGATTCATATTATGATGTTTGAATGCAGTTACAGCTTTTGATATAAAATATTGCTCTTTCAACTGTTGGCTCACGTCGAGTCATAACGCACTTGTGACTAATGCTATATTCCTGCCCACCTGTCATATTACACTTTGCGAAAATATAAACCTAATAATATTGTTCCTGTTTGCCTTTTTAAAGCCAACTCTCCCGTAAACAATATAGGCCCTGTATTTCACTCAAATTTATATTATGAAGCTAAGTCGCAAATTTAAAAAGAAGCTCTATAACTAAGGTTATAATAGGAAAAGTAAAGCTCTATGTTATTTTTTTGATAAATAAATAGTCTGTCGATCAATATTGAGAATATATTGAACATTTTGTACCAGATTACCTCTGAGAGGTAAAATGGTCACTTGTAATACCTACTCAGCAATTAAAATTTGGCTACACGCGCGGTATGCCGTAGTATTATAGAATTTGTAAGTGTCATGATGGTAGTTTTGTTTTAAGGTTGTTAAATCATTTTAGTCTGTTTAAAAATGCCCACGATAGGTAGTAGGCGAGACAAACGAATAACCTAAACCCTCAGGACATTGCACTCACTTGTCATAGAGTTCAGTCTTATTTGGATTAGTATTAGCCTTAATGACTTCTTAACATCAAAGAATGTGACAAATTTTATGGGAATCGGTTAGTTTCAACATCCGTGTTCTTTTTTCATCCTCTGTGCCAGCCAGTCCTGGCTCTTGAATTGACCGTGAAGGCCGTAACTTCAGCCATCTGTAGCAATCGCTTACCGAGCTCCAAACTCTGTCTTTCACTACCTACTTGTTTGTAGCTGCAAGTTAGTAAATCTTTACACTCAAAGTTTAGTGCAAAGATGGTACTAACTTTATCCGAGAAACTACAAATCATCTTATGGTAAATTCGGCATACTGAATCGGAGTACAAACGCTTAGTGAGTGAATAGTAAACAAATGTTCGAAATGGAATTTCATTTGCAATTTCAACCAGTTTGCTGCGACAGTTGCAAGGTAAATTCTATTTGCATTTGTTTGCGAACTGCCGAATTTACTCGATGATTTACCCGGTTATTATTATTAAGTTATGGTAAACGCTGCAAGTGCTAGTAGCCTGTATATTATAATTCATTATCATGAAAAGTATGAAGCGTTTAGGCAACGAATACTTATAATCTAACTATACAAGTAGGTATGTAATAAAGGTATCATAATCATATCGTACCTAGTACCTACTTAAAAATTAAGTTAAATCAATGGTATCACTGCTTTAAGTGTAAATATAGTATGAATAACAAAATTAGTCAGATTTCTATTCGCATGAGGCAAAAATAATTAAACAGAATTTCAAGCAACAGCAAGACTTATGTTTGGTTTAACAAAGATAAAGATCGCACTCGACACCATGCAATAAAAACTAACAGTTTAATCACAAATTTCACGTCACGAAACTGCATACATAAACATGAGAATTTAACAATCAACCGGAAACAATAAACAAGCTGTGTTGGGAATTTTTACAAGGGAATTTACTGCAGCTACGTTGAAGCGATCCTGGCTAGTGTTGCCCGATTGACCTCAATTTTATAAATGATCAATTTACAATATGAATAGTTATTAACAAAATAATTTTATTCTTATTCTTCACTATTCGATCTAGCAGTTCTTATATTTGTATCACGGATGTCATTTTTTAAATATAATTATTCTATGTGTTATTTATTATATTATTATGTTATAATATATGACAATAATGCATTGTACTGTGTTGCTAAGCTTAATTAATGTTAAACATTTGGAAATTCGTTAATTTTTTTCAAGCATACTTCTTTAATACCTAATATTTATTTTATTAAATTCCTGTAACATTTATTTTTAATTGCTTTGATTTCATTTTTGTAATATGTACCTCGCTTAAATCTCCATCACTAGTCTGTGCCCTTTTGGAGTGAAATACAGAACGTTTATTGCTTGTTTATGAGCCAACTCTTTAACAAAGAGTGACGTTAGTGTTTTATTTCAACTCATATTTCCCCAAAATGTAATAGTATGACAGATGGGCCCACATAATAACAATGTATAATAAAATAAAAATAATTTATTAACGTTTCACACTCATAGCTCTACACTAAGATACCCTGTGTCGTGGGTGCCATGGACACACACAAGACAAGACCACACCTAGACCAGAAACAGAAATTTAATCCCATCAATATTCAGGAATGTTTATGACTAATGTAAGAAAATCTACGAGTAGTTTAAATAGAAGAAAATCACAAGGATATAATATAATTATGTATAATCACAATGATATCTTTTGGAAGCGCGTATAGACAGTCTATTACCCTAGATATGGGTTATCACTAGTGACGAAATACATGCGTCTTTCTGTGCGTCAGAGAGCACGTTGAACCGTTTATTTCGGCTGTAATCAATAGAAAATACTTATTAATCCTTGTCAGTCTTACAAACTTTCACATGTAAAGTATCCGTCATGTAACCCATGAAGCACTGAAGTGTACTTGATTTCCATATAAAACTAAGCGCTGGTTCTCCATCAAAGGGCGGTGAAACAATAAAAGACCGGTCGGTCGTTATTCGTGGCATAAGAACAATACCTAGAATGATGATAACATAAAAAATGTTTACGATTTCAGCTCGTCGCTATGAACCCGAGGGAGCAATTTTTATATACCCATCAACAAAGGAAAGTAGTAAAAAATGTTCTAGCTTGGTTCCTATTTCAAAAGCTTGCTTTAGGATGAGTGAAAATCTAAGGGCTAACGTTTGATAATCCAACTAAAATCATTGTTTTTTTTATTTAACTTTAAATGGAATATTTTTTGTCCTTATTTATAAAGATTAAATATTATAACATTCTATTGAGCAAGCGATACTTTCTCAATGATAAACTATGAGAGCTGTGGTAGACGTTTTGCGAACTGTAATGGTTTATTAAAAATTATAATTTAAATGCTTGCAATACTACAAATGTTCATTTTAACATCATAAATCTGACAAAATCGCCTGTAGCAACATCCTAATAGACGTTCCGAATTTAAACTTATACCGAACCCTACCCACGATTTATCTATCGAAGCCGGAACACAAACATCCTGTATAAGAGCAGTACATCCTCATCGCAAGTGGGTTGAAATTTAACTCTATATTATAATTTTAGGTATTAAAATGTTCCTAATACTAAGTAGCCAATGCGCGACGCATACATTCTGCGTCGCGCATTGGTTACGAATAAAGCTCTATAAAGTGGGTCTTAGATAAAGTTCACGGTGGTGCAGAGATTATGGATTTCAATTTCTGTGTATGGTTGGAATGGGGTATCATCCAATCAGTCCCAGTTCTTCTGATAAGTAAATATATTTTTTTGTAAACTAATAATAAAGGTATTTGAATTTCTGCATGAATACATACGTATAAGACTTAATATTATAGTTTATACGCGAATACTAAAATTAGGTATTTTAAAATAGTTCTGACTATAATTTTGTATCAAAGAACTCTGAACTAGGCGCCAAATAAGTTTCTAATCCACAAGCATCATTTTATCGACCGAAGAAGACTTATCTATCGAATCCGGAAAGCAAACATCCTGTAGACACCCTCGCACGCACGGCGAACTGTTCGAGAATAGTCCCCCACACTTTTTATGTTTCCGTAGACAGTTATTCGTTCAAGTGTAGAGTTTTTCTCATATTTTTATAGCGCGTGATGTAAAATCACGATCGAAGTTATATCGTGTGTACCCGGATACCTCTGAATGCTTTAAGGTCCCATAGTGGTAGTTAAATGGAGATAGGGTGAATATTTCCAATCCTCCCCCGTATATTCGGGTCATGTTTGCCGAGGCACAAAACTTGCATTTTATTTGACGCATTTTACGAAACTAACATATTTTCTGTCCGTTCATAGGTGTTATTCCATAAAATATAAATGTCAAATATCAATGTCATAAAATTTACCATTTCCTTGCTTTTGTGGTGACTTAAAACCACTCGCCAATAGCACTAATATCCTAAATCCCACTATCAAAACTTTCTGAAATTCTTTCATAAATATTCATTCATTCAAACTTGCAAAAAGCCCAAAATAGCGTTAACTTAACAAACTTATCTTAATACTTGAAATTGAAAAATTATTTTGTTCCAAACTTATTCTTGAGTTACAAAGGAAGAGTTAACAAAGAACTCGATACTTTGTAGTAGTAAAAAAACTACCCCATCAATAATTCGTTTAGGGTGAGTGATATAATATTACAGTTTGCGAACGGGTCGTGTAACTCAATTATCCGTTAATAGGATATCGTATAAAAACAGAAATATTTCCTGTGCCTCATTAGGGAGAGTTGAAATAGACCAGGTGGGCTATAGACCCGGTTATATTATATTACCTATTTTGCCATTTACCGGTCATATAAGAAAGTTAGTCAAAGTAGTGGAATGGTAGGAGAAGTGGTCACCGCAGCCCATAAAATGGTATTTAATACCTCTTCCATGAGTATTTTTCTATGAACTATGGAAACTGTCAAAAGGAAACATTCATAAACAAAGTGCGTCTAATCAGATGGTAACTATGGAAACTGTCAAAAAGAACATTCATAAATTAATAAGGGTATTTTGTTATAGAAAAAACATAAATATTTTATTTATTGTGATTTTGGATTCGACATTGCGATTATTTAGTTGCTTTTTTTTGCAGAAAATCTCAATTGTGTTTTTATTGAACTTTTTAAAGACATTTTAAACTTTTTCTCAATAAAAGCAGTGCCAATATTGTTTACAAAATAGGGCAAGAGTAAAAGAACGGACTGTAAGTAACACCACAAATTAACTGACATCTCTATGAACGCCACCCTTCGATTTGAGTGGAGCAAGAATCGGCACGTGACCGGAAATGAATTTTCCGGACGCACCAATATACTTTCTACAAACTAGGAGTAGAAAATTCAATTTACTTCATACAATATGTATTTCACACAAAATATATTGCGACTGTGCTCTCTGAATACAACGGGAAAGTTAACAGAAGTAAAGATTGGAGATTGGTTCTTTATGGCTAAGATAAGTTAATGTCATTTAATAATAGTGATACTCGTACATCGGTTCTTTTGAAATGTTTTAATACTTGTAATATTTTGCAAAATCTTTGTGGACCTGATTTTTTATTATGATTGATTGGTATTCAACTGCTGAACGTATTGTAATGTTATGTTTTTATTCAGAACTTATGTAGATCATAGATAGAGTTTATAAGCCACTCGTATAATTGTATTATAAATAATATTATATAAATAGGATAAAAAATTGAAACGTTCAGCCGTTTAGACATTATTAGTCGTGGATAACCACATACTTTATTTCTGGAGGGACATGAAATGTATCTCATATCTCAATCTCAATTATAATCTTTTTCTATAGCAAATTATATTCTTATTATTTTTTGCGTAACAGACAAGCAGCATCAATCTATTTAAAAACTTTAAAAATCTCCGCATATAATTTATAGTAGGCAATTAAATTTTATCATAAGTCATATCATGCCATTAATGACCCACTACAGGGTCGGGTCTCCTTCTCGTAATGAGAGGGATGTAGGCCTTAGTCCACCACGCTGGCCCACTGCGGGTTGGTGGACTTCACATGCCTTTGAGAACATTTTTCTTGTGAACTCTCAGGCATGCAGGTTTCCTCACGATGTTTTCCTTCACCGTAACAGTAGGTGATATTTAATTTTATAAAGCGCACATAACTTTTCCACAGAGTCATTGGTGCGTGCCACTGGGATTCGAACCCGGACCCCTCGATTCGAGGTCGAATTCTAAGCCACTGGGCTATCACCGCTCTTATATATAATATGTTAAGCATCGAATCATAAGTATCGAAGCATAATATAAGAGCAGTATGTAGCGACATCACGGATGAAAGTACGCCATGATATTATTATAATAATATTATTATGATGATCGAATTGAAGCTGTTTTAATTTGCAGTAATCACATTAACTTCGCACTTTATACGGGGTAATTTATCACGCCATCACATTTCGCCATTAAGGGAAGCATCACTTTGGGATTGGGACTGTAGTCATTACTATTTGATCTCGACTGGTTTTTAAAAATACTTGCAATTGCATTCTTGTGTTTCTTTTGGTTTATATAGTCTATGACATTAAAATGCCTTCAGTGTAATAATCCTGTTTCTTCTTGCTTAAATATACCTTGTGCAATATTGTTTATTGCGTGTAAATTTTTTTATGTGTATAATTGTTTGAACCATTCGTAATTACATAAGTTTATCACATTTTGTATAGGCACAGAGAATGATTTATGACACTAGATTTTCTCATCCATTACTCGGTATTCGAATAAGTAGTGAAGAATTATTTTTTTAGACGAGAGTTGGGCACTGAAACTCTTAATTCATTAAACTTGTACAAATTAAATATGTAGTGCGTCATAGTTACGGAAAGCTAGATAGTATTCGATTTAAGAACAAACTTTTACGACACCTTAATCCATATAGTAGGGGCATACATTTATTACAACGTTATCGTAATGAAATATCATTTCCTCGTGAAGTCTATGGGCAATAAAGTTATGGTCTGAACTTTTCCGTGCAATTAAAATTTCAGCTCTACGTACCGAGAAAAATGAAGCAAAAAGTTCTTAACGATCGCGTATATTCTTGATAATATCTTAAGTTCCTTTTAGTAGCTTTCAGCTAATAGGTCCGTAGGTAATGGTGGTGCAGTTTTACCAGCATTTTACGATTTTTTAACTACAAATTACACACTATAAAAAATTCAGTACACTCAGTAATTATGAAAAAGTATACGTAACTTTGTTTCCGTGGAAATATAAAGGCTATTAATGAAGACCGCGTAATTAACAATAAGAATAATTGGTTTATTTTTAATGTTATTAATGGTACAACGATGTAAGAAAGACGAATTTATGGCAACAGTCTTCTGGAACTGTCTGAAAATCCAACTTAAACCTCTGGAAAACCATCTTCACCCTTTGGAATATCACAAAAGCTATCTGGAATAATACATGCTTTAGTCCTTTTCAAAGGTTTAAAATGATGGAGTGAACGCTTGAATTCTGTCACTTTGGTACACTCGTATCCAACTTCAATGTTATAAAAGTGATTTACAGTCTTCGATTGAGTCCCGTAGCTAAAATTTTAAAACAAAACTATAAATATTATCCAGTTTTAATATAAAAGAATGTACCCACTGGACAAAATATGAATTAAAAAGCTCATGTTTCAAAGCCATAAAATGCAATATGACGGTAATAAAACGACTAAGTAATGCCAACATTAGGAACAAAATAGGTGTGTTTACGTAAGATTTATAGTTCCTGCTGAACTAATTTCAATTTACATTCAAGTTTGCTTCTATATATCAAATTCTTATGCATAACCGCAATGTAACTACCGGGAGCCGGAGGGTTTTTGTGCTTATTCTCGCTTTTATAGCTTGATATACAAGCACGAACAACTTTGCCTACTTCACAATATAATTTTATTTCATTGTAACTTTTACATAGCTCCAACGTACGGAGTTTTGTATTTGTACTCTCATCGTATTAGATAACGTATCCGACAGATGATAATATAATTGTGGACTTGAAGTGACTAGATGACTATGAAAAAAGTGATAAAACATTAATAAAATCACACAAGCAGTTACGGCATCGAATCCTTTCTTAAAACGCCGTGAAGCGTCAAGTACTTCATGTATGTCATTGTCTTACAAGTATTTTGTGTAGGCATGAGTGGTTCCCAATAAAAAAAGTCGGTAATAAAAGTAACGTAAAAATAAAAGGACGCTTATTTAAAGTGTCCTATTATTGATATCCTGACACACCGTCTTGACATACAAAAATCTCTTCCTGCAATTTTATTGTGTATTTTGCTTTATAAATGCAAAGCAAATAAACTAGCAGAAATCCTCATCCATTTCGAAAATCTGCAAATAATGACCGCTTACCGAGTTATGCTAACGAACGCTTTAATTAGCTGACGAATTCGAACAGACCTTTTCAGTTTTTCGCTATTCTATCTCAGGAATTAATAAATCTACATTCTTATTTTTTAAATTTTTGACGTTGTTGTTTGACGAGTATTTTTAAGTTTATAAGTTTATTTATAAGTTTTTGGTTGTCAGCTCCTTCAACAGACGTCCAGAAAAGGTCGTACTGAAACCATTTACTTTAAACTGTGAACATGGATAGTCTACAAATCGCGTGGCAATCACAAACCAAACAAAGCTCAGATTAAAGTAAAACAGACGCCAAAAACAATAAATTAGTTAACAGGCATGAAAAATTCAATTTCCCTGGGTCGGCGTTTGTTATTTCTTTATCAGAAGGGCCAATTACCGGGATTCGTTCGTGGCTCCTTCGAATTGATTTGATGAATAATTTTCCAATTGAGTAGATACGGTATCCTCACTACGTCAGGAAAGCGTATTCTCCTCACGAATGCCGTAAAATCAGCATTTATGAAAGTGTATCTGGCAGCTTGTTATTTTTTATATTATATTTATTTTTATTCTCACACCTTGTGCTGTGGATTTTATCCGAAGGAGTTGTTATGTTTTTCTTTCAGATATTTTTTGAGGTACTAAGACCTCGTGGTTTTTGTAGCCTATGGAGTAGGAAAACAACTAGAAAGACCTATCACCATCTAATCTTCACGAGGAGTAAGATTCTTAAACCAAACCTGTTTCTTAAAAATACAACTCTTTAATTGAAACAAAAGAATTCGATTTATTCACGGAGTATAATGACGGTGGCGGTTGTTCTCACCTTGATAAATAGTTACTATGTCTTTAAAATATGGTCACACAGAATTATTACACACCTTGATCGATTTATAACACAGAAAAAAATCCGTGTGTTATTGTCACTGTCACATATTTTTTTCCAATCGTAAAAAACATCAAAATTTGTATTGTTATAGATGTTCCCTTTCTTTAGAATCCTGTATAAAATATTTACTTGTAATCCCTATTCCGAAAGAGTTTCTCCAAAGATTACGTTGGGTGTTTCTATTATATTTTTATTGTGGGAGAAGAAGGCCGTAGTTACGTGCCCTGTTATAAAGGTTGCTCTCAATAACAGAGGCGTAACACCAGGGGCGTTTTCATCACGCCGCTCTAAAACAAATCCGCCCCACGCGGAGATTAGGCAAAATTAATAAAAACTCGTGCCCCGCCGCCACCTATTCAGCCGTTTTTTTAAGTGACAAAAGCATTAAGGCATCTCGCGGGAAATTAATGGTTTTTCCCATTAAGGTTAAGTGCTATTTTAGCTTATGTGACTTGACAAAAGTTGAAAAGTTCCCCGTCGAACGTTTTTATTGTTTCGACCGCGCCGTGTCACTCGCTCTTGCTTTGTGATTGTAGAATGACAGCAAATTTGAATATTTGAACACCTAAACTTTCAAACGACACACGACCAAAATTCTTAAAAATTGCCTGGTCAAATGGGTAGTAAATAAATTGCGTATTAATATTTTACTTAGGTTCATTATTTTAAAACTCCGCTTCCATTTTCCTATTCCCCGGTCCCTATTTCAACCCCATTCATAGAAATAGCATCTCTTATTTTGAAAAAAAAACATTTAATTTGCCTTAAAACCATCCTCGACAAAAATCATATTCTACACGCTTAACCATCAAATTAAGCGCGCTTCTAGTGTTTACGCACAAGGCGTAAGAATTGTCCTTCAAGATAGATCGTCTAACAAAACAAGAAAGAACATTCAGTAACTTATGAAAAGCAACATTAAAACATATCATCACACGTCGGGAGAATTGCGTCGAATGTGTAACAAGGGGAACTTTTAATTGCCCAACTCCAAGCTCAGGGACACTCGAATCTCACCAACAAAATATTGCCGCTAAAAATGCCCAAGTTGCTCCATTCGCTTTTTATTAAGATAATAAAACCGCTTCAACTGCACCAGACTCGAAGTTCTTAAAGTCTTGCGGCGCTATTTTATGTACGCTCCGACATAATTTCAATTAGGTTTTTCTTTTCGAAAAAATTCAGAGGAAGTTGGAAGTTTTCGTGAAGTTGCCGGCACCCTCGTTACGACTCCAAAATGCTATTTTTGTTTGCTCTAAGAACGTCTTACTTAAAATCCGGTTTAAGTGTATTTGCTTTTGAAATTTTGTTCACCAACTGCAAGTATTAATAAACTTTAAATGTTATTGTTCTTGAAGTACATTATTTAATGTCTCATATCAACTTAAGTACCTACCTACGTGCCTACATATTCAGATTATCAGGCTTTTAAAATAAATAATTTAACAGAACTGTAATAGATTTTTAGAAAATTTGCAAAATAAATGCGCATTTTTTATATTCTTCATGTCAATTAATTCCTAAAAACTATAAGTAATAAGGAATCCTAACAAGGAAAATTCAGTTCATACCTACAAGTTTTTTCTTAATACACTTATTAAATTTTAAATATTATGATAGTAATTTTACTGAGGAATCCAAAAACGGACATTTAGAATCAAATTTTTGATTTCTACGAACGTTTTGCACAAAAATTCTGAAGTGGGAAACGAACTTTTGTCCATCTATGTCCATCATTCTGTCCGTCACTGTAGTCTACAATGTCACAACTACGTGAGTGAAATGTTTCGTGTATTGGACCGGACAAAGCCTTTTCGAATTTTAAATTCGATTCCACGCTTATTATATTAGGAAAATGTTTGTTAACCAAAGACCTACAGTGAAAATTTTACCAAATTTTGAAAGGGTATAGGTAATAATGATAAAGAAAATAATTTGCAGATTTTGCAGATCCTGTCGACAAGTAGTAATTATCTTCTTATTTTAGTTATATTATGTCGTTTCTTTTTTTAATAGATGAATATGGCTTGATGAAAATGCTATGTTATATCTTATAAGTATTAACACAAAATCGGGCAAATAGATACACGTTATATTTTCAGTTTCTGAGACCATCTTTAGGTACGTCATTTTATGAATTTCTTGAAAATGTTACGACTAAATTTGATTGAAGCAGCAACGTTTTTTTCTTTCGGTTCGCTTACAATATCAGACATGACATCGATTGATCTGAGTTTGCAGTGAACATGTATTGTTATGACATCATTTTCTGTTTCTATATTAAAAAATACATTAAGCTATTCGATTACCTTCACCCCACACTTGCCTGAAACAAGATATGTGTAATGTTTGTTAAAGGGTTCCGCATGGAAGACTAATGGATTGCAATATTGTCAACGTTGTATTAAATTTCTATTGAATATTGAAAATGTCTCGATGTTTTTGTGTTCATTCCATTATAATTTACATCATACGTGTATTCATTAAATGAAAAATACTTTTTGGTTACATTGACAATTATGGTACTTCTTCTATTATTCATTCGTTCGTTTTATGATCTTCATTTTACAATAATACTTATGAATATTACGTATTATTAAGCAACAATCAGGAATTTTTATATAATCATAGTTGCCCGTTGGTCACAGGACCATCTTGTAGACCACTATTTGCTCTTATTTATTTTCGCTTTTTTGCTACTAATATAGTAATAACAATAAACGCCAGGGCCGGATCTAGGGGGGGGCAAGCCGGGGCCCATGCCCCGGGCGGCAAGTTCAGAGGGCGACCAAATTCACATTTTACAGACGAATGGATAACTCATCATTTACTTAACTTTGACCACGGAATAAATAAATAATAGTACAAGTACAGTAATTTCATAGCCATATCAACTCGACCGATACCCAGAGCGAGGAATGAGACGTAGTGCACGAACATTTATTATTCGCGAGGCGCGTAGGCATAGTTCAAAATACGCGCCTGCTCGCCCGCAGAAAGGAATCGATTTTATATACTTAGGAAGGAATTAGAAGGAACTTCGAAGCAATTTATATACTTAGTTCTGCAAAAGCAATGTGACCCACAAAAATATAATTTATTAACCCGGTTCCTATGAGAAGGCCTTCGATTCTATCGAGACCTGGGCGGTGCTTGAGTCTCTTCAGCGATGCCAGATCGACTATCGGTACATCGAGGCGTTGAAGTGTGTATACAATGCCGCCACCATGAAAGTCCGAGTACACGACAACATTACGAACCCCATCCACGTGCAGCGCGGCGTACGACAGGGGGATGTGATCTCCCCAAAACTTTTCACCGCTGCACTGGAAGATGTGTTCAAGCTGATGGAGTGGAAAGGACGTGGTATTAACATCAACGGCGAACACCTCTCACGCCTCCGATTTGCCGATGACATAGTGATCCTGGCGGAGTCGCTGGAGGAACTCAGCATTATGCTCAGCGACCTCAATAGTGCCTCACAACGGGTGGGTCTTAAGATGAACATGGACAAGACGAAAATCGTGTCTAATGTCCATGTCATTCCCGTACCGGTGGTTGTTGACGGCACTGCTCTCGAAGTTGTAGACGAATACGTTTACCTAGGACAAACGATCCGAATGGGTAAGTCCAACTTCGACAGAGAGGTCACTCGAAAAATCCAACTCGGCTGGGCAGCATTCGGGAATCTACGACACGTCTTGACGTCCGATATACGAGTACCTCAGTGCCTGAAGTCGAAAGTTTTCGAGCAATGTGTGTTGCCAGTGATGACCTACGGTGCCGAGACGTGGTCCTTTACTGTGAGCCTAATCCATAAGCTTAGAGTCGCCCAGAGGGCAATGGAGAGAGCTATGCTTGGTATTTCTCTACGAGACAGAATCAGAAGTGATGAAATCCGTAGAAGAACGAAGGTGACCGTCATAGCTCTCAAAGTTTGCAAATTAAAGTGGCAATGGGCTGGCGTTCGCAGGACTGACAAAAAGGTCCTCGAATGGCAAAAGGAGCACAGGCCGCCCTCCGACCAGGTGGACTGATGACCTGAAAAAGATAGCGGGAAACCGTTGGATTCAGAGGGCCCAGGACCGGGCGGAGTGGCGTCGATTAGGGGAGGCCCATGTCCAGCAGTGGACTACTAAGGGCTGAAAGGAAGGAAGGAACCCGGTTCCTTAACTCTTATCCGTTGAGGAGTTCCTCAACTCTGTATCTCCGAAACCCTTCATCAAATCATCAACAACTTAATATGGGACCAAGTTAAAAGTAACAGCTCCCAAACCAAAAAAAAAACAATTCAAATCGGTTACCAAATGACGGAATGCGGCGGTCAGAAATATAAAAAAAACGAGTTCCTCTCTATCATCAGTCTATATAGTTCTGCAAAGGTAATGTGACCAACAACAACAATTTATTAACCGAATTCCTTAACTCTTATCGGTTGAGGAGTTCCATTGTGTATCTCCGAAACTCTTTTTTTTTTTTTAAGGAAAGAATACGTTTATTGTTGACTGTTACATGAGAAAGATGTTACAAAAATTTATAATAAGTTTAGAACAGTCTACCCTATGCGGGCATACAATAATTATGTCTTATATAACTAAAACTTAATTTTATATTTCATTGGCAATCATTGCTAGATTATATTTATTTATTTATTATTTTGTTCAGCAGTCCAAATTATTTGTTTATTTTAATATTTTACCTATTCGAACTTATCGGCTATGCAATGTGCCCATTACTGGGCAAAGAGAGAAAAATCCGGAGGAAAAAACTCTCGACACAGTTTTAATTAATTTATTTAGTTATTTATACGCGCGTGACTACATTCCTTTATGTAATTGTTTATCTATAAACATAATTTAGATTGAAATTGCGAACCATCCATTCATTATTCCGTTCGTTATTTGCATTTTTGTGTGATAGTGCCTTCTCTCTGATTATACCCTGGTATAAACACAAGGAAGCACTTGTAGTCGGCAGCTTTACAGGACTGTAAATGTAGCCTCTGTCCTTCCTGAGATTGTTATTTTATTTTATCGTTAAAGAATTCCTTTTCGGTATAATAACCTTAACCAGCTACTGTTTTAAAGACCATTTAAATTTATTGATTTTCAGTTTTTTTAGTTCTGGAGGCAAATGATTGTATATGCGTATGGCAGATATATACCTACTTTTTTTTATAAATTCTACATTTTATTCTAGGTAAATACAATTGATTTTTATCTTTCTGTCTCATGGGTACATTTCTTACACCCATATAAGATTTATTTTTAAACTTCTTCATCAGATTATCATCAACTTAATATTGGACCAAATTCACAGTAACACCTTCCAAACCAAAAAGAAAAAATTCAAATCGGTTAACAAATAACGGATTGCGGCGGTAACAAATATTAAAAAAAAAAAATAAACATACAAACGAATTGAGAACCTCCTCCTTTTTTTGAAGTCGGTTAATAAATAGGCTTAACACAGAAATAACAGCAATCAATGCATTATTTTCGGAAGGCCTATGTAGGCTATGTCCAAATTTCAATCAATTAGTGGACATCTGATAGCTGAAATTATATTATTATGGATGATAAAGGTAAAAATAAATGTATGTGGGCGGGGGCGGCATATTTCAGTTTTTGCCCCGCCTAAAAAAAATTGAAGATCCGGGGCTGATAAACGCTTCACATTCATAGCCCCACATTAAGATTCCCGTGTCATGGGTGCCATGCCACACAAGACATGATCACACACCAAGAACAGCAACAGAAATTTAAAATCATCATTCAATTCTCTGCTTCGCTGTGAACCGAACCCAGTATTTTTCCACTTAAGCAAGCGTTTCAACTGATACGCTATGTAAGTATGGTATTTAAACAATATTCTTAATTTCGTACGTACGTAAATATAAAACAAACATTGTTGAAGTGTACGGTACGTTAAATAAGAACATAAGATATTTTGCTTTTTGCTTTAAATTTAATTCAACATTTACCAATAGTATTTCGTCCTTAATACAAACAGTCAAAACATTACTGAGATAACGACGAAACAATCCTTCCCCATGTCAGCTGTTATATGTGAACGTTGCAAGGAAGGGCGCCGCTTGACAGATGACTAATGTCGTCCGTTCTCGCTGCGCTGTGTTTACTTTCAATACGCGACTTTGACTAATAACAACTATCTGTGTGCGGTCAGCGAGAACCGTTCAAAGAAATGGCATCTACAGAAGTGCAGATTTATAATCCATTAAACACTTAATAGATCTTACAAGTATTAGGTAGTAGTTGAGCCACTTGTAAAGAGATGGCGCCACAGGTAGCCTGAATCACGCTATCGATTTTTTTAACATCTATATTATTACGTACAAAGCTCCGAGGTGACGCAAATTAAATTATGAAGTAATGAATGTATGAAGTATGCTACTCGTACTTCTTAACGTTTTTGTGTTATTTGTGTAACCCATCAATGACTCACAATGAGAAGGATGTAGGCCTTAGTCCACCGCGCTGGTCTAATGCGAATTGGTGGACATAAGTGGACTTTATTTAAAATCAAAATAAACATTTACATTAACGTCTCTTTAATGCTACAATTTTTCTGCAGGCCGAGTTTAGTGCAACATACTTTAACCTCATATTGTTTACATTATCTTTGAAGTCGCTTCTATCGAGTGGCATTCTTTGAATGAGAAGAGTTGTGTTTCGATCAATAATCGCAGAAGCTGGAAAACCGGAACTATCTGTTCAATAATACAAATGAGCGAGAAAACTTTTAAAATCGAAATTACACTTTCAACCAGGTGGACTGATGACCTCTTTAGGTGTTGTTTAACACTGCAGGAAACCGTTGACTTCCTTCCTTCCTTCCTTTCAGCCCTTAGTAGTCCACTGCTGGACATGGGCCTCCCCTAATCGACGCTACTCCGCCCGGTCCTGGGCCATCTGAATCCAACGGTTTCCCGCTGTCTTGACTACTAGGACCGTTGACTACTAGGACTGAAAAGAAAAAGAAGAATAACCCACATAAAAGCTGTACATTCTTTGAGCCATTTGGTTTGCACTCCTACATTTAATTCCGTAAAAACGATGGTTTACTTGACAGTTTATACATCTCTTCTGTCTGTCATGTCTTTTTCTCTTAATAATTTTAAAGAAACTATATCTATAACTGTCGAGTTCAATCATATTAAAGGCTAATTAAGCATTCAGTGATAAAATATAGCGTAAAGGAATCGTTAATGACCATTTTTAGAATTGAACAAAAAGTTTCTTTTATCAGAAATTAAAAAAGATGGTATTAAAGAAGCTAGAAGAGGTTACAATCGATCAATAAGCGCATAAAATTGGAAACCAGACATCGTATTTGTTCCACAGCACAGAGGAAATGAAAAAATACCAAAATCGTATGAACACTGTGAACCGTTTCAGAACAGGTTGTGTTGCAACATGCTATGCAGTGATGAATATAGAAGCATCGGCATCGTTTCAATTATCGGAACGAAACGAAATTATGAGGCCCATGAAGTACAGTTCCTATCGTTTGAAATTTTAGATTTGCTGTTGTTAAAGAGTATTGCTTCTTTCAAAGTTAAAATTCTGAAAATAATTCTTCCTTTTATCTCGTTTGGCCGAATTTTTCATATACTTTTCCCTTTAAAAACGGTCATATACAACCTCATATATTGCACCTATTTGTAAACGCTTAATTAAGTTCTTGACTTTTTTTACATAAAAGCTGATCCAAACGCTATTCCAAGAAAATCAATGGAAGTAAATATTTCCCTACATACCTTCAGTATGAAATAGTCAGTTAGTATGTTTATGTAACCCCGCCAATTTCAAGTTATATATCGCAATCATGGAGTTTATTATATATAATAAGAACTTGCATTAAGAAATACCAAACAGAGTAAATTAACCGTGTGTTTGTCAATACAAAGTAAATATTGTTATTGTGGTGCCAAGAGCAGGCGGCAGGAGTATTCGAAGGCATTCATCAATCATAATTTATTACCCCATTATTATCATGCCCCCAAATAATCGCTCATATCCGAAACACCTAGCTAAGGGCTCGGTCACCAAGGCTCCACTAGGTATATGCTTCGAGCGTAGGTAGGTACATTTTCGTTGGTAGCAATAGGAACTTCAGCATTTTATTTTCACGCAATTTTTATTTTCTCTAATACTTTTAATGAATACATTAATGAGGTTCTCTTAAATCTTGTTCTATTTATGCGCGGAAAAGTGTAATTCTTTGAATGAATAATTAAAAATCTAGTAAGGACATTTTGAATAACAAACGAAATGCAAAGTAACTGTTACTAATTGAACAGATCGAGAACACTGACATCTAACAAAACTGCAGGCATTCCGACTGTATTTTCTTTCATAATCCGGGAGTAAAACGTCTGCAAGCCCTAATTGAAAAATATTCCGAAAACACTGAAATCTACACAAATTTTCTGATTTTCATTTTCATTCCAAAAAACACTGATTTCTATAGCATTTTTTTATAATTTGATTTGAAAAGGAAAAACGTGGCAAATATAAGTATCATAAAACAGCCAAAAAATATTCCATTGTGACATCAGCATTACGATGCTTTCGTCCCTTTCGGTAATGCAAGCAAAGGAAATTGGATTTTTCTCTATTCTCTCGTAACTTGATATTGTGTGAATTATGGAAATTGCGAGGCTAAATTGTTGATTTATTGCCATGATCTATGTGATTGGTTCGCGCCGAAACGTGCCCCACCCTTCGGTTCAACGATTATTTTTGGGGGCTTCATTTCATTACACTTTTACTGTCTTATGTTTAAATGAGATTTTCACCCGGTCTTTATAAGCCTGCGGGGCGATTAAAGCGGAAATACCTTACTATGATTAAAAAAATCGAAATATAAAACCTTTTGTTCAATATAAGGTACAATGATGCATACTTAATAATAGCATACATATTATAGCATATAATAATAGGAACATCAGGCAAAACGTGGACTCTATCAAAAAAGCGGACGGAAAAAGTTCCCAATGCGCCGGAATAAAATCACACACGAGTAATCTATTGTGTACAACTTGTGTGTTTGTCATTCGTTAAGTGGGCATTACTTGTAATTATTAGCTAGGAATAAAACATGATCGAAATTTTAATGGAAATAGCTATCTACAATTAAAACTAATTTTGTTTGAGATTATACCTATAAATCAACTAATTGGTTTGTTGTTGTTAGCTTTTCTAATAATCCTGCTTTAATTTTATTCAGTTGACCTTTCAATACAGACTATGTAACAATATTATTTCATCTTATCCGTCGCAAGTAGATTTGTCATCTATAAACAAAGACTGATCCGAAGTAGGCTAATCTATGCAGATAAACAATCCAAAACCTCGCCTCCACACTATAAATAGACTGTAAACAATGAAAATTTCACTAAGTGTATCGATCCATTTGTTTACTCCATTAGCTGTCACAAACTTCGATTAGATATTTCTATGAAATGGGAGCAGTTATTTTTTGCTCACAAAAGATTCTGAGCTAATCTTGTCTGCAAGTGGCGTACCCACAGCGGAACAGATGAAACCCGATTGAACCCTTAGAACTATGTCGGCCTTTTTCCACCTCATTTACCTATTTTTGATTAGTAGACTTTACAGAAATAAATCGTGCCAAATCGAATAAACCAGAACGAGGAAAACTAATCTTACCCCAAAATACGATACAACATCGCTTTTATCACAAAACTAAGCAGCGTCAGATGCAGTCACTTACTTGGATAGATAGATTAGATAAATAGATAGTCACTGGTAGCAAACTACGGTGCTTCCGAACTTCTGATGGTATAATTACTAAGCACTTGGTGTTGGTCGTTGCGTACCTGTTGTAACTGTTTAAACTACTATAAGTTCCTGTGGGAAAATTTAAATATTTGATACGGGTTGACTGTTACTGCTTATACTGCTTTCCAGGCTTAAACAAAATTTTCTAAAATATTCAGATTGTTCAAAATTTGTTTCATCGGCCACCTCACAATGTGTTTATTTTACAGAGAAGAGAGCGATAACTGCCTCTTGAAATGAAATTGCCAACTGAATAGTAGTTATACCTCTTAAATTCAGAAAGTAACAAAATAGTAGCAATATTGATAATTGTAAGCAGTAATAAAAATAACCATTTGTCTCAGACGGTGCTATGTAGAGCAAGCGCTAACGAGCCAGTCGGAGAGTCGTAAATAAAGGTAATTCGATCGCCAACAAGCCAGCTTATACTGCGGGTTGATACCACTAAGTTATTTTGCTGATAACTGCATGGGATTAAGTTAACTGTTTGCATTGCTACTCCGGGCAACTCCTAAGTAGCAATTAAGTAGCTGATTATGTTGTATGACTATCCAACTTAATCAGTTAAGTTAACTGGCTTAATTGGGCTATTTGGCTGGTACCTATGGCCCTCCTTTTTATCTTCAAAGGTTGCTAGTTGCTGCATCGACGTGGTTATTGGTATATGGACCGAAAACGATCCGAGTTTTCTATGTCTTTTATTACCTTATAGAGATTCATAGAGAGACCTTCATGGAGACTCACATCCAACCTCAAGCAGGATCTCTGAGTTTTTGTCACTCTACAAGGTTTAATTGATACAAGAAATTTCCGCATTACTGTAATTTCAAAATGTGAACAACTATTTTCTATAAGAAAAACTATCAAGGAAAACTATATTCAGCGATAACAACTTACGGAACACAAGCTATAAAACATCATAGAACCTGACCCGACGAGGTAGCGTCTAATTTGAATACACGCTACAGGAAAGAGGGAAATTTGTTCCTCTATAAAGTTAATATGAAACTTAGGGTATTAGCAAAGATAATACATCGAAAACGTTCAACTACATGCGAACCACTTGGTAGTGATGTAACTTTATTCTTTATTCACGGAACGCACATTCAATTAAAACTTCTTACAAATATATTACAAATATATATTTATACTTCAGTTTCATTTGCAATGGGCTTGAGGGCAAAAGGCCATCAAATGGCGACCACGTCTCGGCAAAAGAATACAGGCCGCCGACTAGGTGAACTGATAGCCTGAACAAGACAGCTAGAAAGCAGTGTATTCAAAGCGCACCCAGACTGGGCGGAGTGGCTGCAACCGACTCCAATAATATCTTGATATTAAAGTATTTTTGTAAAATTTGTAAAATTATTGTCACTTTTTGTTAAAAAGATGGTGGTTATTTTTCAAAAAATTTTTCATAGCGCGTGTTTTTGATATTCTGCATCATATTGTATCCTGTTGAACAACTGTTAGGTTCTTCTCTTTTAAGTGGTGCAGAGCGTGCGTGCCCTATTTCAGAAAGCGGCTTATCTGAGGGCGCGAGTTGACTCCAAATTGCTACGTCACTCCACACCTTCGCCAAGTTTTACAGTACAACGCTGTATGTGTGTAGATGGTAATATAATCTTACTCTTATGCAAAAAAATTAAATTTAAATGGAATATTTAAAAAAAATATCTATGCTTTCTTTGCTTCATTTTGCAATTACTGTACAAAAACCGTAAAAAAAGTCGTAAAAGATTTCTTAAGAAGAGCAAAAAGTGACTTGCAAAATCTTAAATCTACTTAATTCTTGCAAAAAGAATTACATACAGTATTATAAGTTTAAATTTTAATATGAATACCAAAAACTTTTCACTAATACATAGGTACTTTTTTTACTTTTACTTTTAGTCATATTTTTTACATTCACACCATATACAAATTATTTCTACTCCAATTTGAAACTCATTTTTCATTTAAACAGTTAATTAATTAAGTAATGTAATCACGATAAAGGTCTATGTTATAAAAGCTCTACAGTGCTACGAAAACGACTCTACGTTCGGAATTGCTACGATGCGGCGAACTCTACAATATTATCATTTCTGTATTAATATTATAATGTTGAAGAGCCATCTCTTCTGGTTTTTTATTTTAAATATTTATGTAGGAAGTGTATCGTAGGTGTAGGAAGTGTGTCATATTTGAAGTCGAACTTAAGGTTGTACAAAAATATTTTTTTACTTTGGACAACGGGTAAAGATAAATAATAAAACCTTATTTAAACCGTTCCAATTTAAAAAGCTCGTGGTTGGATAAATGATTTCCATGGACTACTTTTATAATAATTTATTTTCAGATAGCTTTCAGATAGCAGATAGCACATTTGTTTGCAATATTTTCCTGCATTATTATAAAAATGTATAATTCTGTGACCTTACATCTCAATCACTAAAGCCATACCAATCATAACCATAAGAAAACATTGAAAAAAACCAAATGGAAGAAGAGCTTACAACAATGATTTTCTATCTATTGATCTATTTTTAATCTAAATTACTCTTGGGAATGCCACGCTTTGAATTTCAATCGTTCAATCTAATTGTAGGTACAGCGGGATTCTGAAATTGCTTATTATGAATGCAAATAGGTTTACACGTTTAGATTGTTGAATTACCTATGAGATTTGCGCAAATATTATGTATGTCTATAGTCTGTATATAGTCTGTATTAGTCATAAAAGATTTATTAAGTATAGTCTGTCTATTTAGGTCGGTTTAATTATGATTTTGCTAACGACAGATATACTATGCACAGAACTTTTAAAATTTTAATTTTCCGCTTTGCTTTCATGAATTATTCTATTCTAAATATTGATAAGAGTGTATTCAAATCGTATCAATAGTTCTAAAACTATTAAGATAGGCGAACCAACAATGTTATATTCGAATAGTGGAAACAAAACTACGGCTTACTTTACGAGTAAGTAAAATTCTAACTAATTTGATTTACAATTTCTATGTTACCTTCTGACATAAGTAAAATTTATCACTCAAGCTTAACTTTAAACAATACTACTTAAGTAAGTCTATGTAACATAACGTTATGTATACGTCATATTGGATTGGCATAGATTAATTCTACCTCAACGAACACTTACTCAAGTGTGCTCGTGATATGTACCTCCATCACAGATTACATAATAGTTACATAAACCTATAACCTTATGTCAGATAAATTATATTATTTACAATAATACAGCAAATTATAACAGCAATTATTTATATTTCTTCTTCATCCTTTTGTAGTTTTAATAATAAAACAAGGTGAGATTTGCAACTAGTAAAAGTTGTAAACTAAAGTAATTGTCTGCTCTTGCTCTCACAAGTATTTAGTACTTTGTAGAGGAGAATAAAATAATGAAAAAAAAGGTTCAAGGAACACAGATAATAATGTACAATACTAATAAAAATGAGCATGAGCCTACGATTAACTGGCAGATAATGCTTTACGTCCACCTTTGTACATATTTTGAAGGTACAGAAGTATACAAAAAGAAATGTGTGCAACGCATTAAATACCCATTGCAGGAAGGAGTCAAATCATAAATAATTGTCGAAATCTCGGAGTAAGTTTTTTTTAATTATCGACCAAAGAAAAACCGAGATTTCTAAAAATTTCTTTGAAAATATACACTATCGGCACACGAGTGTTCTACTCTAACACTTGAAATATAAAAACTATTTAGATTTACAATAAAAAGACGACGGCGGAAAATTAGGTCAAATACCATAACGTGGGTTTTTATGTAACTCTTTTTTTAGTTAGGTTAGTAGTAGTAGGTAGGTTTTTTTAGTATAGACAATAAGTACAAAAAATACTAAAATCATATAAATACAACCACGAATGTTCTGTTTTAGTTAGTGGTGGTTAGTTGCTTATTTGTAAGCCTGACCTTCTCGCATACAGTTTGTTTACTTAGCGTGAACTACGTTACATGTAATGTTAGGGTTGGTGCTCCCAATGTTAGGGCAAGTTGGCTTGTTACAAGTTAGAATAACGAGGCGGTTGTTATAATGGTATCTCATATTTGTGGGTTTAAATTTTGTATTATCTATGTTTTGAGCGTATATCCAGAATGTACGACATTACTTTAGAGATTTATGAATTTAAATTCTTAAGGCTTTTTTTAATATTTATTTTTCTTTGTGATACAAACAATTCCTCTCTATTTCTTGAAAAACTAAATCTGCTGCTAATAAATTCCCACCTAGGTACCTTTCGTCGCGAAATGTAGGTTTTAAATTTATTTTTTGCATTATTATTTTATGTAGTGTAACGGACGTACATATTTTATATTAAAGATAACGTTTAACACGTAACCATATTCGGTTGTCATACGGTTAATTCCACGTCAACGCGTACCAAGCCAAGTGTGGGTACCGTGTTGTTCACAACTTCCGAATGTAAACACTCGGGACAACAACATTTGTCATTTACTATGACATCGTGTCTTCATGTTGGTGTAGGTACATTACAGGGCTTGTTGTCTTATTGTTATGTTCTCAAGTATTCCGTATGGTACCTGTTGAAAATCGTTGTGTTCTTGACGGAGCTTCATTAGACTTAAAAATTGCTTTTGACCTTATCAATATCCTTTTAACAGGAATACGTTTTACAAGTCATCCTGTATATGTGATATAACCTGGTTTAAGTTAATGTAGGTTTACTTATCGTTAACAACGATAAATATAATGTTACGGTTTGGGTCGCAAATTGTCAGTAACCCATTAATGACCCACTACAGGGTCGGGTCTCCTCTCACAATGAGAAGGATGTAGGCCTTAGTCCACCACGCTGGCCTAGTGCGGGTTGGTGGACAAGGTGGACTAGAGGTTGTGGGTCGCAAATTAAGACAAATTAATCAGAATAACGAGACTGTTGGAAGCTCAAATAGTATAGTAATACTGGAACCTTGTATGTACTCGTACTAATCTTGTAAACTTACTAGCGTATTCTGTATTGTGTACTTTTTCGGATGTTTGTTAAGAGTGGTACGAACAACGATTAGTAAACTTAGCTGCGATAATTTTATTAATTAATAATTTCGTATATTATTAGGTATGTTTGAATCTATATACAGTATAATGATAGGTAATGTGAGCCAATTATTTTGTTTCATATTTATCTTAGTAAGTGTATTTCTGTATGCTCCCTGCATACAAAAATACAAAACAAAGGCAAAACAACAGATCAATACAAAATTTTAAACAAAACATTCGTCGAATAAATCTCTCGATAATCTGAGCTTTCAGCTCAATCACAAGTCACTTCAAAGATGAGCGTCTCGTCTTGTTAGCTCCTAACCCCGCTTATTTTTGTTATTAAGGTCAAAAGTAGGTACTTTGTTTTCAAATCCCCTTCAGTTTTGTTATTCATATTTCATCCGGCGGAGTTGGAAACAATAAGTGTTCCTTTTTCATTGTTTAGACGGGACTAATTAATTAGTTTAAGGATGAAGGATATTTGTATAAAGGTTTTTTTCTAGAATTGCTGTAATACGTAAATTGGAATGTCTTGGGCTTGGGAACAGCAAACCATGTTTCAGTTGTTCCAAATAAATAATTATAAATTTTGATATTACAAATAAAAGACTCTGCAATTATTCTACAAAAAAGTTCGATAAATTTCGTAGGCACTGAATACGAAATATTTATGTAACGTAACAATTCTGTTAATTTGTTTGCAGGAATCTGTTTAATTCCTGTTCAAAAACGAATTAACTTGGTTCAGTGATTGATTCATTAACACGGACTGAAATCGCTGAATCCTTTTATTACGTAATGCTTATAATGAATGGACCAACAGAATTCTGATCTCAGTTGAGACTGAAATGAGACCACAGAGTATCGACTTGTTCATATGTATCGGTTCTTCATAAAGAAAAGGACTGACTCTTGCGTACGCGTAGGAAATAAATTCCCTCAAAATGAAAAGAATGTAGACCTTAGTCCACCACACTGGCCTAATGCGGGTTAGTGGACTTCACATGCTCGAGTAAGAAAGGCCGAATTTAGCTACTGGGCTACCACCGCTTTTGGATAGTAAGAGTAGAATTAATTAATTATTTATTCCAACTAGACGCACAACGCTGCCCTTCACATGATTTTGGCAATGAAACTACTTATTGAGTTAATAACTATCAGAAGCAAGTAACCCACGCTATTTAGTTATCGCGATGGCACGTCTAACACATTTACCCAACTTACACGTGAGCTTAGACCCAAAACTTCACATTCAAGAGCATACGTCAAGATTGTTTCAACTGGTGACTAGTGGCTAAGGGTTACTGTACGGGACAAGAGTATAACGAGTGTCTTATACATTGTATATTAATACGTGAAGCGATAATTATGGGTACTATTAACAGCTCACTACGAACGGAGCAGTTTGAATTTTCGCACAATTAAAGCTTACATATATGGAGAAGTAAAATGCACCTCACACACTACTGCATAAGTTGAAGCGCATCCACTTACGTCCTTTGGTATTCACTCGTCCATATTATCTGAGGACTGCAGAAACCACTGCACATTCCATGTGTTTTCAAAACCAACAACATGTGAAGTGCGTGTGAAGTTTTGAGATGGCGCAATTGTTAAGACGCCGGAGCGCTGCGTGAGGGGTCCTGGATTTAATTCCTAGCGGAGCAGAGATTTGAATGACGACTTCAAAATTTCTGTTTCTGTTCTAGGTGTCTGTGTTCTAGTTTTACGCGTAGGTAAGTATCGTTGGCATGCATATGCGTGTGAAACGTAGAGTATTAACTTTAGGATCAATTATGCATGTAGATAATGACATACTCTTACCGTTAATATCCTACAAAAGACATCAGTAGCACTACTTAAGCGATATTTCTGTAACCCTATAAACTGTTCCTTATAAAGAACCAGCATACACACCCGGAAGACTTATGACGACCCTCGTCAAACGCAGCGCTGTCACTCGCGACCGAAACACGGAAAACGTTTCACTTGTACTCGCGTTTTATTGGTTTCGATTTCACAGCAGCCTTGTCGGGGATAACGCGACAGCGATTCGGCTCCGGTCGCTCGTCTATTAGTAGGTACGCTTGTCGAATCTGTCTTTAGAATTCTCGGGCCATAGTATTAGAGTCGATAAATCGTCTTTTAAAACCTGTAATGTTTGACGGTATCATAATTTATTTGATAATTCGAATAATATAACAAGTCAACTACATGTTAGTCCTGACCACAATTTCAGTTTACACGAGCAAATTCGTACTTAAATACTGAAACAACCTTAGAACATAATAGAATCCGTTTGCGCCATTAAATGTTTATTACACTACACTTGCACGCGTTCCATTCTTTATTATTACACGGAGCGTCAATTTTAAAAAATGTTGCCAGAAGCACTTAGTCTTCTCAAACGTTACTTATAACCTCCTTATAAGGAACAAACATACGCATCGGGAATACTTTTCACTTGTTCTCACGTTTTATTGGTTTCCATTTCACAGTAGCCTTGTTGGGGATAACACGACAGCGATTCGACTCCATTCGTTCGTCTATTAGTACGCTTGTCGAACCTCTCTTGAAGATTGTCACGCCATTACTCTCGAGTCTGAATAGAAGTTTAAGGAATTCCAATGTGGTAATAAGCTATTCGATACTAGATACTTACACCGATATTAACATTAATTTGTTGGTAATAGTACCAAGTAATATACACTTACAACTAGTACACACCAGTATACTACTATTACTCTACAGTTCTAGAGCTAGAGCTCTCTCTTCAAAATAATTAACTTTGATTGGTATTCATAATTGATAGACCTTATGTAGTGCAACATGATAACGACCCAGATTCTAGGAAAATCATAGACCACTTTAATATCGCATCAATTCCAACTTTAATTAATTACGAGTTACAGCCTATTCAATCTGCATTTTCTAATGACAGCGATCTTCAGTGGTAAATCTTCTTTAAATGTAGATTTCAAGTGAAAAGTAGGTCAGTAATGGATTTACCTTAGTTTGAGATAATTCGACAACGAATCGGCTCCGGTCATTCACCTTAAGGTTCGCTTGTCGGAACTCTCACGAGGATTGTCACGTCATCATTACAGGCCTTAAATTGGATTTGATGTTCCTTAGAAGGCCGTATTATGGTACGGATCTATATGTAGGCCAAGATAGGTAACATATTATTTACACTACATATACATTTACTGATCAGTTTATTGTTGTCATATTATTTTCAGTGAAAAACTGACAAATATGAAGTCATTATGATACCATTGTGACATAATCAAAAGATTAGATTCGGCCCATTGGTTTTCCTGGCTCCAGGACTCCACAAGGGCGCAAACCTATTATAAAAAAACAAGGTTAATTGAAAAACTTAAAATGAATCAATCTATGAGTTATTCATTGGTTTCCAATCTGCAAACATTATTAACATAATCCCACTCTTCTTACGTAATCTTTGGGAACATTTCAAAATCTATCCAATTACTTCCAATAAGAATTTTATCAGTCCCAGCCTACTTAAATTTGATACTTAATCTTCGTGAAAGCTCCATCTCCTCATTATTCCGCATTTCGTTAATCTGTATTAAGATAAATCTTGCAAAAAGTCATAATCTTTCTGAGAAGAACCAATTAAAAATCGACACTAATCGCCTTAATTTCTGACTCTGATTTTTATAACTTTCGCAAATAGCCGATTTCTCTTCCTTAATATTAGTTTTATTGCTCGTTGAATGAATTATTGGTCTGAAGATAGGAGATATATAGACATAAGAGATAGGTACTGTAAGTCATAAATTGTCAGCCAAATACTTGTAAGATTTATGATTTTATAATCAACAATGGCCGGTTTCAGTAAGCAATCTTTGAATTTTGATGTTTGGCTACCAAGTAATATCTATTATTTCATCGAAATTTAAAAGACTCGGTTTACTTTGAGTAAACCATTTTAGGCACACATTTAGATGTGGATTTTCACAACCGATTAGACAACAGTTCCCAACATAATAAAATCTCCATTTATTACTAAGTTTCTATTCAATATTCATAAAAGGATTGCATTGATCCTTTCGAATGAGAGTCCTTGTTAAAGTAAATAAAAGCGCAGATGGTTTTATTTCCTTTTGGTTCATTTAACTTAGTTTCAGCGTAACGAACTTTACACTAGACGCGCCGCGGGCAGTTTTTCAAACCTGCAGAATCTACCTACATTTAACTTTGTAAGCTTATTTCAGTTTTAATATAGGATTTACGTTCCGCTATTTTAAATTTTGATAAGCTTACAAAAGACATAAATCAAATCATAGAATGCCTTACAACAAATCAGAAGAGGTAGGTATATTATTGTACGCAATTCATTTTATGTAGAACGTATTTCTCAAGAATGTACCTTGGAACGGCGGGAAACTTGGATTACATTTTTACATCAATACAGAATTTGTATCAGACTAAGTAAATGACCTACAAAATGTAACGTCGTAAAATTTTTTTGTCATACAAAACTTATGACGATATGGATTCCTAGATTTTGTATTTTCATGGTATTGAAAAATATCTCGAATTATTCGGCCTAGACTACCTAGTGTACCAATTCTATGTGTTTTGTATTGTATTGTATTGTATTTGCATTGATTCAATGGGGTAGGTATTCACTGAAATGAGGGACAAACAAAGAGGCTTGAAGAATGAGGTCACCCTGGCCCTAACGAACTAGCAATAAAAATAACTAACAATTCTGTGAAAATTTAATTTAGCTCCTTATGTTTAAAGAAATAGTCGCGTGAAAGACGGTCTCTACCTATAATTGTGACCCGTTGGCACCAATTGGGAATATAACATAATCTTCTATCTATCCATCCAATAAAAATTAATTCCTGTTCTATAAAACTGCTAAAACTCGAGATAGGCTGAACCGATTTGGCTAATTTTGGTTTCGAAAGGTTCTTCTAAGAAAATTTGAAAAGAATGCGAGCAAAGTTACAAAAAATTCAAATGTTTTCCTTTAACAACAGAATATAACTTTAATTTGGAAAAGCGAAATCTGTCGGGTCAAGTAGTAGTATAAATATTTCTTGTAATTTCAAGTCAATAGTTAAATAAATGAGCGAATCACGATTGCTAATTTAAGTGCATTTCGTTTTAAAAGCTGCCACCTACTTTGTATTAAAGACGATGGAGTCCATTGATTGGCAATCCTCTCCACTCTACATTTATTTACTTATTAATAAACTAAAAATGCAACAAGATTTAGTTCCAACTCAAAAGAGCCATTGTAATTGAGTGGAGTGCTTTTTTAAGTCTGTCTGAAATAGAAGGGATATAAAGCACGATTCAATTTCCTGACTAATCTCTTTATCTCTGCGCGAATACAATTCTCCGATTCTTCTGATATTCGCGTTTTATTCAAGAGGATTTATAGATATGATTTTATCTTTCATTCATATCACTCTGTGCTCGCATGCTCTGTACTCGGCTCTTTCATTCAGTGGAACAATGTTCTATCCTACTTTAGAGCCGACAAAGCCCTCGCAAAACTTTTTGCGATCACGTATTACTGCTGTTACTGCTGTTTGCTAAATATATAATATAAAAAAAACTTTATAGGTTTCTTTGAAAAAATAAAAAAAAACAACTTGCCAGACAAGCAACCAAATGTCATTTAGGTGATCCATATTCTGAAGATCGGTTATTAATTTCCGGCGTTAGTCGTTAGTACCTCAACTTTGTGTTTTAAGGATCACATAATCTAAATATCAGGTGGATTGCATCCTTGCTTCAATAAAAAGAAAATTTACAAAAAATAATATGTTATACAAAATGGAAGCCGAAGGATATACGAGTATATACCAAATACAAAACAGTATCCTAGAAAGTAAAGGCGGCTGTGCGTTGGATAAACTTAAACGTTGGATAAATTTCTTCGACCCCGAATGGGTCGCTACGCAAATGTGCTTGAAAAAGAAAAACTTTCCTTTTATTTCTAGGCTAAGGTTTCCCCACTGGCTTAGAGGATTTGAAGAGTGTGACCCATATGGCGCGCTTAAAGCAGTTATGAATAAACCAGTTACCTAGTGAGGAAAATTATGACGTAAAAACTTTATCGAACGGGCTAGCTGGTTGCGACTTTTTATGAGATCTCCTGAAAGGTATAACCGTCTGATAATCCTTTCCCGACGGTTGGAATACAAAATCTAAAGCAAGAAAACAAAATCTAAAAAGAAAGCTAAGAAAATAATACGTTGGCGAGGCTTGTAATCCCCCAGAATCCGACATCTCCTTTATCAAAAGAGAAAAGGATGCATAACTAAAGAACCCTACAAATTAATACAATAAAATATAATACTCTTTATTGTGCACGTACACTAAAGAATTCACAGAAAAACACAAATTAATCTAAAAAGAATACAATTGGCGATCTTATCGCTTCAAGGGATCTCGTCCAACCCTCTACGTTAAATTAAAGTAAGTAAATCAAATAATAATGGATATTATATTCGTGTAAATCCTTATAACTCTAGTTTAAATGAGTAACACCTCGTGACGTGCGACGTGCGAAATGCTTCGTATGTGTGTCAAGAGTTAGCGCGTAACAGACTTACGGGTCATTTTCACCTGCGATTTTCCTCCCTTATTTTTTATTCTGAGCGCATATTTCTGTCATGCACTTTCTGATTAAAATCTCATTTTTGATTAAAAAAAGTTAGATTGTAGATAGATATATTTTAGAGCGCGAATTTTATTTCGAATTCTGTTAATTGTTTTGAATTTTGTTAAAAATTTCCACACATCCATTCATTCCATTCATTCCGTCATTCCAAATTTGCTACTAGATATAAGCATCGACAACACTGCGCCCTATCCTATGCTGTGTTTTCGGTTTAATGATTCAAAGACTGAAAAGAATGAACTCAAAGACTTGCAAGTTATATTATCTTATATATAAAATTCACATGTTACAGTTTCAGTTACCATACTCCTCCGAAAAGGCTTGACCGATTTTTATGACATTTTATATGCATATTCAGTAGGTCTGAGAATCGGAAGTGATAAGGGTTGTCCAATTCTAACATTTTTTGGACAATTTTTTATTTTATTTTTATTTTTCAATAATGTGGAATGGAAAAATACATACTACCCTAAATTTGCACCCTTCTATCACCAACCCCTATTTTTAAATAGTCGATTTTTAACGCTGGGTAACTTATATCGCAAAACAACGTTTGCGGGGTCAGCTAGTATATATATATATTCGTAGTTTAAATAAGTGTTAACGCGTGAGCACCTCGGGTCGCGACGCGACGTGCGAATGTGTGTCAAGTACTCGCTTCGCACCTAACTAACTTACGGATCATTCTCACATAGGATTTACCCTCATTATTTTTATCAGCGCGCATTTTTTGTGTTTGACGTATTTTATATATGAATTTCATATGTCTTTCAAAAGTCAATCCGGTTTCGTATAGGTACTTAGGTATGTTTAAATTCATGATTAGTATTTCAATACGAGTACATGCTTATTTTTATTTAGCCCATTGAACAATTAATTTTTAGTAATGGGTAGACTTAGATAATGCCTAGTGGCATTCTCTATTAGTGAACCGTTATATGATTTAATTTTCAAAAAAAAGTTTCATCCACCATTTTTCAATGGATAACCTTACAAAATTCTTAACCTCCAAAAATATTCTCCAGGCATAAAATAAACGCTACCTATTATAAAAAGTCAACAACCCCGTTCAGCATTTGAATTTAAAACAGAATTCGAAGCGAGTGTTTTTCGCTGTTTCCGTTCCGCTTGTACAGCGGAAATCGACGTCAGGGCCCGAGAACAACATCCGGTACATGCAGACTAGTTTCGCTACATGAAAATGTGTGAGCATACTATGTAATTTAAAATTAGAATACGCTTTTTGAATTTGGAATATGATCATTTATAATGTTTGGCACTGGCAAAAAGAGAATATTTATTTATAATGGAAACAAGTTTTATCATTACATCGAGATACAAACAATAAGTAAGTATATTATTATCAGATTGACAGTAAAATTAGCTTTCAATGTTTTTGTAATTTAATTAAATTTTGTTTATGTTATAGAACCGTACAAATCTATGAACTAACCAAAGTCAAGCCAACCAAATAAAAATACAAACCAAAAGTTTTCCTCGCCAATCATTAATTAAATTACCAAGAAAATCCGATTCAGTGCAAAAACCCCAAAAGATAAGAGATTCGTTATAAATAACGATTGTAAGGAAAACCCACAAATACATCCAAACTCGATTAACGGCTTTAATTACGGTAATGGCGGTGATAAACATCGCGACGATGACTTGTCGTGCGCCGAGCCCCGAGCCCGAGCCCCTAGTAATCGAAAGAGTTCATAGAATGACATAGTTGTAAAATTTTCTTGCATTACCTATAGGTGAAATCTTACTAAGTATAAGAAGATCAAGCGCAAAAAGTCGTGCAATAATATCATGTCTGTCGCATATGTCAGCGCGTACAATACAATACTAGACCTACTTTATTGCACACCAATAACAGGGACATTTCAATTACATGATAAAAAGAAAGGTAGAGTCAATACTCTATCTTTAGATAAAAACCGCATCTAAATTCGATGCGTAAGTTGCCAAGCTCAGAGCCTAACGAATCAGAGATAAGTATTTCTAGATTAAATCGATATTGTTCAAGAAACAATTACTTTTCTCACAACATTCAGATTAAAAGAAAGTGGCCACATTTTAGCCGCCACACTTAGCCATTGCATAACAATCAACTTCACTAGAGGAAAATGTGACACTCCTGCAACATTCAGTCTTTCGAGTCTGAAAAGACGACAGCATTCCCATCGGAATAAACACATGCATTCGTAGGAATCCTTCAGATCCCCATGCTTGCGTTGCTCCACTACTCTCGACACACTTTTCTTTCTAACGGAGTGCTCTTGCAAATGCGCGCTGTGATCTTTTTCACCCCATTGCATTCACCCATCTTATATGTTCTTTTTACAATAGTCACTTTACTCATTTGCTTAGGAGATGTTGTTTCATTGAGGGTTTTTTTTATAAAAAATACTTATTCGAAGTATTAGTATTTTTCTGTAAGTTACAAATAGTTTGGATGAGTTTGTTTGTTTCACAACAAAATCTCTACAAATTTCCTTTCAAAAAGAAAAGAACGTATATAGGTATGTGTGTTTAAAAATTTGTCTACAGATCTTTGTAACAAAATATAAAATGATACTCATGTTTTAAATGTTATATTGTTTATAAGTACAAAATTATTCGTTTTCCCTGAATTTACATATTCTAAACCTTCGATTGTAGGTGTTTATTTAAAATGTTTACAATTCCTCTTTTTCTCTACTTGTTCTCAAAATCTCCAATGTAAGTATACACATATTGTACCTAAATTTAATAGAGCAAAAGTCATATAAAATCCCTTCTTGTTGGTAAAAAGTTGATACAATCTACAAATATTTTCGACAAACCAGAAAATACTTAACAAAACGTCGTGTCGTTCCTTATCTAAAACTGGAGGCAGTTGTTCGTTTAAGCGTGTCCAAGACTTGCACATCGATCAATCACAATGTTTAATTAACAACTTAAAGTGGAATTCATGCTAAGACTGGACCGGTCTGCGCCGAGTTTAAAACAAAATTTAAAGTAAATAAAAGATGAAGCTATCTTAAAACTTTTAGAATTGTCAGCTAATATCTGACCTACGAGTATCTAATTAAACCTGATAAAATCAGTCTCAGGCTAAACATAGCGCTGCATTTAAAACTAAAGATTTTTGAAAGTTTTTCTGCAAAACATCAAAAAAGTAAATAAAAAATACCAGGAATGAAGTTATAAAGCAGCGCAAATGAAGCCTTGGTGTTGTCTTATTTGCATTTGAATGTTTTAACTCAATATCCAATTCCTCTCTAGCAGGTGCTCTACAACTAGGTCGGCAGGCTTTTCGGAGTCGGCATAACTTGGCAGATATCATATTTTTATTTTCTTTCACTGCAACCATTACGTTAATGTGCTGATTCTAGCGAATACGGCGAAGCAAGCGAAATTAGTTTTTATTTTCGAAAACTCGCTTTAAAATTCTAGTCAAGAATTTTTCTTGCAATAATTATTAAAGTCACGAGAATAGCCTACTATTTTAAATACAAGAAGAAAATGCTTACGTTAAATAAAACACAAGTATACTTAGTACCTATTACTATGACGTTTATTAAAATTTTATAGCAGGTTGGATGTAACTACTCGTGTCTTAGTTTCGAGCTTATAAAAGCTTTAAAATGCGATCTTACTCACTTCTCATATTAAAAATACGTTTTTGCTTTTGAATATGGATTTTTAACGAAATTTTTTTACCGTTTATTTGCATGAATATGCTTTACGTTTAGGTTCTGTATGGCAAAGCAAATGCTTTGCCATACAGTATTGATCAAATTCAATCCATATTTATCTTTCATGAAGTATGTAAATTTTTACAATTGAAGATTTAATACAACTGGAGTGTCTTAATCAAGCTTAACAACTTTATATTATGATGGAAGTTGAATTAAATGAAAGGATAGAAACAAGGATACTTAAATGAAAAAATGAAGTGCAAGATTCTGAAATATTTTAAAGTAACTCTCCTTAATCAATATAATAATAGACAATGTAAGAATATAACAACTGCAACTGCAACGTTCATCTATCTCCCCAGTATTGCACTGCGCATCTGTCAGCGATCGACGTCGCTTGAAATTGCCAATCCGCTACAGAACAAAACTTTTCGCTGCACCGAAAGTAAAACTCGATTTAGTGGATATTCCCACTTTTCCGAGTCATCTATCACCCAATATTGTTACGTATTGTTGAAATGCTTTATCTTGGTACGCTTTAATATGATTTTACTCCTATTAATCATATTAACCACCATAATATATACTTAGGATTGTTATCGTTGAATTCATAAATTTTAGGACATAGATAATTATGTTTATTGCAAAACGAATATTGAAAAGTTTAGGCTAATAGTGGCCCTTTTTAATAAGCTAACTGCAGAAGGCTCTTCCAACCTTTGTATCAACAAAAGCGAAAAACTAAAAAGGGCATCGGTGCAATTATCAACACTATACAAAACCCGCTGGTATTGCTCGTTTCAATAGGTGACAATAACCACTTACCCTCAGGTGGATTTTCTGCCTATTTGCTGGTTTTAAATACAAAAACATAATTTTCCAGCAACACATATCTATACAGAGAGAGTAAATGTCTCGACTGTACTATTATTTATGGTATAAAATGTGTACATTTGCAATTTTCGTGTCATCCATCACTCAGGAGCAGTGGGACGAAACGAATCGATGCGGATGAGGAATGCTAGCTAGTGGAGATAAGTCACGTAGAGACCCTTACTACATGTTAACGCTATATCGTGCGAAATAAGTTAGTCATTAATGAAGTGAGATGAGTAAATTATTAGTAAAATAAAATTAATAATTGCAATGGAATGCAAAAAACATTGCAATATCGATCATTATAAATCATACAAGGTCACTAGTTAAACCCTCAATAATAGCTTAACAAACTATTACCACAATAAAAGTTGATATTTAATGAATGATCGACAAATTGTTGATGTAATTTAGAAACCTACAATAATATAATATAATAAAATTATAAATAAAGAAAAATAAATTTAAATACCTACGATAAAATTCGACTCATTTTTTTTATAAAAGAGTATTTCTGATACACTGACACGTAAACCCTTGGTACGGGTCGTGAACGACAGTTTACGATACCATATCATATCGCTAATGTAGTGAGCGGGAACCAATCTGAGTTTCGGCTTCGATTTCATCGAGTCGATCGTGTAGCTCGTTGTTTTGTTCAATTGATTACTACGACTTTCTACTAGGGCACGTGTCATAGCCCTTATCGCAAGGTGATAAGATCTAAAATCGATCGTCCCGCGAGTCATCGTGACATCGATTGTTTTGTGTTATTGATTAGTCGGAATCTGTTTACTCAAACGGAGCTAATTGGATGTAAATGGATACGCTCAATCAATTTATATCAATTCGATGTAACTGTTTTGTTAGACTAATGACAAGCAGGTCTTTTGTTTATTCATCTTTTGTATTAATTTTATTTATGTATGTCCCTTTCGTTAATATTTTTAGTACTTCATAAGGGTAAGTGTTTAAAATATAATAAGGATGAGTGTTTGTCTCTCTGGAACACTGACTTCAGTATTACGGCTATAGCATCTAGAAGTTATATTCATATCGCAAATAAATTTCATTTTAAATATTTCTATTTTACATCTAAAATATGTCTTTCTTACATCTGAGCAAATATTTTTTATGGTTTGTTGTACAGTAAGTATATGTATCATATTATTATTATGTGAGTGCTTTATTTATATATACTGCAACACCACCTTTTGACCGTTTGACTCATTTTAGCACTGGTGATCGTTATTTCTTCCTGTTTATCCATTTCATCATCAGGCAGTTAAAATACTATAGTCTTAATTAATGACGAACCTTTTTAGATTTGCCTAAAAAAACCAAAGTAATCTGATTATTTTTTAATTTGTAGCCTATATGTTATGCTGATGTATTTAGCAATATTAGTGCAAAATTTCATTAAAATCTGTTCAGTAGTTTTTGCGTGAAAGAGTAACAAACTTTGTATTTATTTCTATTTAGATTTTATGTGCACTTAAAACAGTATCCACACACGTATCCACGGTTCATCCGTTTCCTTTCACCCGGTTACCTGATCCCCGAGTGCGAAACATCAGTTCATATTTCGACGAAGGGTTGTGCACCTCGGGAGATAAGAGGCCATCAATCACACTTTGCGTTACAAACAGAACCAACCGAACATCGCAACCCTCCGTGGGAAATGCTCCAGCAGCGATATTTCATGCCCGTCTAAGTTTATAATCATTGTTTGATGTTGGGCCACGAGTTTTCATAGATCATTTGAGGGGTGAGAAGCATAAGTGTGGTATTATCTTCTGACAGCACTTCGGTATGCTTGTTTAATGCTTGTGTACATAAGGGGTACTTTATCGCTAACGATTGATGCATCATTTCTTCGGTAATAGCAAAATAGAATCCTACTAATATTATTATAAATGCAAAAGTTGGATGGATGTTTGTTTGTTTATTACTTTTTTACCAAAAAATGGCTGAATGGTTTTGAGTGAAATACTTAGTTCTAATTCTATGTCTAAAACTTATCATTCTTTCATAACTTTATGAAACGGATACTGCCTTAGGTGAATTGCAAAACAGCATCTTATTTTTGTCCTAGTTCCGGTTTGAGATTATAGCACAAAGAAACCTGTTTATCTAAAACTCGAACTCCAGAAGTTCCTCTTGCTTGTTGGGAACTTTTTGTTGGTGACAAAAGGTTCTGCAAAACAAAGTTAAACGAAGAAAATATTTATTCTATATCGTCAATACAGTAGGTTGAATAGCTAAGTGGACTTGAGGAAGGTGTTGTATACGAGTACTTATTATAAAATAAGCAAATGAGCATTTCGATGTAAGTACCTACTAATGATAAATTACAAAATAATTACAGGTAAATCAACAGGCAACACCGGGTAATTTCTGGACATTCCAAAGCATCAATTAAACATGTCTTCCGAATAATTCAGTTAATAACAGTTCGAAGTTTCACAAAGCTACTTGAAACTGGACCGATATTAGCATACTTGACATCCCTAAAGAGATATAGGTACCTAGTAGTTAGAGTCATCATGACTCTGGTACAGTGAGCTATCGAATTTGTACATTTTAATATCAGAAACTAAGTACACAAACGAGTTGATATATAAGTACGATATGAAAATTATAATTTGGCAAAGGAAGATCTTCCACCAGGCTAGGTGATCGTGACTAAATCTACTCAAAATTATTTTACGACGCTCATCATTAATGTTGCGAGATTTAACTATTATTTTATTGTAGGTGTGTGAACAAAAGTTAAATACGTACCTATAAATGTACTGTATACATAAAAAATACCTGCCTCAAATGGATTGTTTCATAAGTATCTAACAGCCACTTTACTAAAACCTGTTAGGAAACGAATTTGATCGTTGCTAGGCATTATCTCCCACTCAAACACACTCAAACCACATAAACATTTCAGCTAATATTTCTCTGAAAATTTCACGAAGCTACTTGAAGTGTAGTCGCTACGCCTGAACTGTTATCAACATACTCGACTTCTCTTCATAAGTAACATCATAAGTATTAGAGTGGGCGTATTACTACCTAGTACCGTCGGCTGCTATCTGCGTCGTTATAGTTTCATTACATTTGTAATTGACAGAATCTTAGAGGTAAAAGGTTGATAAAACCTGTCGTGATTGAAATGTAAGTAATACTTGGATATCTTTGAAAATAAATTAAAAGTGACTGAGAAGTACTTGGCGGTTTGCTTATTGCTTCTAAAAAAAATTGGATACGGTTTCCAGTTTTTTTCATGTAAGTTATTTAAAGTTAACAAAACCTATCATGCTTAAAATGTAAGTAATACCACGTAATATTTAGATATATTTGAAAATAAATTAGAAACAAGAGACTGTACATATGTCGGTTTGTTTATTTCTTTTAAGCAACGACCTTTTTTATTCGGCGTTCATTGTTTGTGTTGTAAGTTATTCCAGGTACATGACACAATCTTATTGGGCACCATGAGTTATTGATATTCCGCAAATACATATTATGTTTATAGTGTATATTTTATGATTTTGAACGGTAAAAACTATAAAAAAAACTAGGGCCCGAATCTAAGTTAAGCTGAATTATGATATTATTTATGGACGTGGTCTTACCCAAAACAAATTTTGATCCCCGGATACGGGTTCCGAATAAGGATTAATAGTCATATTTGCGTTAAACTGCCAAACAAATAATAATAATTATGGCAAAATAAGCTTCGGATTTATTTTTTTAATATTAATAGTGTATTTAATTTGGGTGCTAACTGTACTCAAAGGCTTTGCCTTTTGATGTCTCGAACGAGCTTGCTTTTACCTCCGTGTCACAAGTTTATAACGTGACTTCGTGAACGAATAGAAATCTCAGATATTTATAATAATTTTGTATGTATTAAAATATTGACGATGTACGATTTGAAATATCAACACTGGATTAATTTTCTGAACATCGTAAAAAAATTTGAAAATATTTGTCGGTGTTCTATATTTGAGAAAGAACCATTTTTATAAAGTAAGAATACAATACCTATAATACCTAATAATATAATAAATAATACAATACCTATAATACTATAATACCTAAGAGTTACTAACACAACAATTTTCTACGAAACACTATTCTTTTGGTAATAAAACGTACCTACTCGTACTACAAATGGTTCATCAAAATTTTTCGTTTAATTTTCACACTTTTAAAATGTCAGTGAGAGCATCCCATGAACTATGAGTTTCAGCAAATTGCAGCCTCAAAAATCCGTTTAGTGTTTGATGGCGCTGAGCGATCGAATAAACGTCAAATACCTAATAGAAATCCGCTTAAATTTGAATCTGGAATTTCAGGCAGGGCAGATGCGGTTACAGGTAGTGCATCTGATTCTTTTGTAGCTGAACTGAATTGATGCGAATTTCCATTCCAAAGCCCAGTTATAAAGATTTATTATAATTCGTAATTTTGATGTCGGTTTAATTTTTTAAATTATTTTTTTCGTAATTTTTAGCTTTAAGTTCATATCACGGAAACTACTGGACCGATTTGGTTTTTGGTTTGGTTCACAGAGACAATTTATTTGAGGCAACATCTTAAAGCCCTCTAGACGCAATCATATATGACAGCGTTTTTTATTCATAGCGTTTGGGCATGTCCATTTATAATGGCTTGCATCGTTAGGTACCTACTTTCATCCAGCCCCCATTACTTTACAGCCTCAAGCACGTAATACTGCCTCAATGCGGAACATATGAAACGCTCTCAACTCCTTTGATATCTGAACAGAAACGTATTCGCATATCGCAATGTCTGCCACGACTTCAAACTGCTAGAATATGTAGACGGCTCCAACTCTCGCTTGAAGTGTAAGCGCTCGTCATAACTCGATAGCGTATTAGGGAAGCTCGGATAAACGTCATATAATACTCTGAATACCACAGTTGGAAGAGACACGAGACGTGGCGTATAAGGCGCGTTTAACGCGATAGGCTTTTTCTAATGCAACTACGTGGAGTTGTAGGATTCGTGCGCTTGGAAATCAGTGTGATACCTAACATTTAATAAACGTAAGTATAAGTTGGTTTCAAACGGAACGTGCGTTCCATACAATATGTGTTTGTTCAGTCTTCTTTTTCATCTTATTTCCCTTTGTTTACTGGTTGTAAGACCTCTCCTAATCAACGCTACTCTGCCCGGTCCTGTGAGTATTCCGTTATCTTCTTCACGTCATCAGTCCACCTGGTCGGAGGGCGGACTGTACTCCTTTTGCCGAAACGTGGTCGCCATTCGAGGACGTTACTTCCCCACCGGTTATCGGTCCTTCAAACGATGTGGCGAGCCTATTGCCACTAAATTAAAAAAGAAGAAGACAAAACGTTTATTTGTATAAATATATGTATAAAGTTGTTACAAATTATTTAGATCAATCTATATTTACCATTTTTAGGTATGCAATAAGTAAGTGTTCTATAAATTGTGTAACTCAAAAATATAATCATTTTTGCACCGATTGTCTACAGTGTGTAAGATGCCTAACAAACACAGACTAGTAACATACGAATAGTCTACAAGTAAAGGGATTTATGTGCTTTGGAAATTTGAGGAAAGCTCACTTTATTATAACCAGGATTTGCTTGTGGTTGCCTTGGGAGCTTTTGTTCTGTAATTTTCGTATTGTATATTTCGCTTACATTACTAATAACTAATTTTACTAGGTCATTTTCATAAGTATACTTTATTTAGGTATTTATGCAACGGTACCCTCATGTGCATGTAATAATAATAGTAGTTTAATACTATAATTATAATAAGTATGACATCCTATATTTATTCATACGTAAATAAATACGGTATCTTTGTGATTCAATTAATTATAATGTGAAAAAAATAAATGAGACGTAAAGAGATCGACTCTCGTTAACGCTGATTTTTTATCGATTTTAATTTTTAATACGCATGTAGGGAAAATGATTTACTTAAAAATTTAAGTAAATATAGGCTAAACCAGACATTCAGATAAAATTATTCCAAATTTAAACCGACTCCGACCGGTCTCGATATCGGAGCGGTTATAGTCGGAATTCTGCATTCCACAAGATTGTCGTCCGAGAACTTCGCCGTTCCTCTTTCCACAATACCATCCGTCTGGGGACGATATTGAGGTAAAGGAGCGTTTCCACTGACCCGGGGCTAGGTAGAATTCAGCAGAGCGTAAGGTACCTAAATTAGCCAATCACGTTGCACAAAGTCTCCACTTTGCATCAGTGGAATGAATATGATTGGCCAATTCACGGTTCGCTACACTTCAATTCTTGGGCAATAACTTGGGCACAATTCTTTTTTTTTTCAGCTTACGAAGAACGTAGATATATCAGCTAATCGTAGTAGATCAGCTAATCGTTTTGACTGACATGTTGGCCTAGTGCTTAACAACAGCACATTGTCCAAGAGTAGTTGGATAAATATTTGAGTACTTATGTATTTTTTGTTTTAGTACTGACCTAGGTGTAAATTTTTATTACACTATTCTAAATTTAGCCCTAGGCTAGGAAGGCGATTTTATGTACGAACTACTTTGGAGGTACTTTTATACATCTACTAAATAATACTACTTACATATCATTCTATCAAGCCTCCTGAGCCTATTAGGAGCGAATAAATTTTTTTTCACTCTTCTTCTTCTCCGTTTCTAACCCTAAATCCGATATATTATCTAAAGCCGTATCCGGCTGCCCCGCCTTCGACATCCCTACTCCCGACATCCCGCTAGAGCAACTCTCGTCCCACACAATTTTCTCCGTAGTTTTTAATAGAAATGCCAATTGAGCTATGAAATAAAAAATTCCAATAGATCGAAACATTCAGATACTATTAATTTGTTATGCTCTTCTTTAAGATAGAGTTTTCAATATTGTAAGCCACCTGTTTTTAAATGACCACTCTGCAACCCTAACGTACCCACTGTAAGGTGGTCTCCTCTCACTATAAGAATGGCGAAATGTGTTGGCTTAGTTGGCTTTAGTCTTTTAATTTGGGGTTGATGAACATGCCTTTATGAGCATAACAGAGAACTCTCAGATTTTGAACGCGAAATAGAAATAAAAATTTGAAATAGATTTGCTTCATTTACCTAGCCTCGCTCCGCTAAGCCGTTTCCACCAGAGCTGTGCTAAGCGAGGCTAGGTAAATGAAGCAATTCTATTAGTTCTTCAAAAACGCATCCCTCGCTACGCATCCTCGCACATCTTTGGTGGAAACGCAACCTTATAGGGATGTCAGTAGACCTGTGTCTGTACTTCAATGGTGGTTATAAAGGTATATTCTAATGGTATAGGATGAAAGGAATAAAATAGATTTTTTATATAAAGCTTCTTTATTTAACGTCATGTTTTGCAAAATAGACAAATATACATCATTTATTATAATCGTCATTCCACTTAAAAATTCCGCATCAACATTTAACAATTATATTACATACGTACACACAGCATTTGCTACCTTAGTTAACTATTATACCTACTTTAATATAATACATTAGGTATCTTTACATTTTGTTACATTAGACTTTAACATAAGATTCAATAACACTTCAAAAAACAAAGTATAATCGCAGCAGATTTATATGGAACCAGTATTTTTAACACAGTACCTAATTCAAACTGTAATAAATGTGCTTATCATTGCATGGATTATATACTAGCAACAACATAACGATGCGTTGCCTTTAAAACACCTGTGACCAATGACACAATTCATAATGAAATAGTTCAGTACCTATAAGAAAAACATGCGTATTTTTTGAGAAATATAATGACGAGTGAATAAGTGTGAATTCATCTAAAATGGTTGCTGCCGTTTGCCACCAAATCATCAGTACAATCTACTGTCACCATATAAATCTGCATTCACAGATAACAAAAATTAAGAAGCTTACAACTTTATACAGTTACAATTCTAGTTATTGTCGTGGAGTTCTTAATTTTGATCAATTTCCACTTGAAATTCATTTTATTCTAAACACTTTACAATTTTGGAATCAGCAGTAAAATATTTTTAAAGATTATCACGTTATGGACTTGTCGGGGTTTACCACACAAAGCCTAAGTCGAAGCAAACTTTTAAATATTAGATACCGTTGGATATAACGTATCTCTTATACAAAATTCTGTTAAGTATTATGTATTCTGTTATCGCCGAAAATATTTACGAGTATTTCTCTTTAAACAAATATGCTTTATCCTAACACTTAATAAGTACTTAAAATACGAATACAAAATTACGTATTACTGTCTCATGTTCATATACAATACTCCCAGTCTTCTCCGGCGATTTAGTTTGGTTTTATTCCTTTGTATTTACTCTACGAAAAGTAACCTAAATATAATAATAATATAATACATAAACGACTTTATTCTTAATATTGTATGTTTAAAACTCTCTCAAACAAATAGTATTTTGAATTCATCAAAATTATAAATCAAAAGTCAGTTTCATTTGAGGTGATAATAACAAAATCGTTTCGAGCAGTTTGACCAAAAAACTCCACAGCTAAAGACTTCAGTTGCTTCTAAACTTTAATTGGAATTTGCGACTTTCAAACATAAAAAATAGGAAACAAATTAAATAAAACATGCAATCTGCTCGGTGGGATGAAGTTATGAAAAACTATTTATTTGAAAAAGCTTACAACCTCTAACTTTTCTGATCTAACCTAAATGTATTAAATAAATATAAATAACCTAACTACTGATCATAATATTCATTATAATACAATTTTATTGACTAGTTTTCGTAAAGGAAAATGCACCATTTATGTCTAGTTTCTTTATAGTTATGGCACGGCACAAAGTAGTTAAAAATAAAAAGGATTTTTGATATTATAGCCGAGTAGTTGAATTTTTAGATACCTAGTAATAACCATTTTAATATTGGTCATGTTGTATTCTAACGTTATAAAAATATTGATTTCTTAAGCTTAAATATAAACAACCGTAGCTACAACGCTAAACGAATAAATAGGTAGGTAACTTGAAAGTATGGAGGAATTAACTAGGTATCGAAGACACTTACTGTGTATTATGTTAGTGATGGAAAGCGCTGTGATTGACTAAAAAGAATGAACGTAGTGACATTAAGGACTATGATTGGTTTTATTGTTACCGGTCATATCCGCTATAGGAATTCAAGCGAAAACTATAAATTTTTTTCTTTATTGAGACAAAAGAAGGTGGTAAACACATGTTTACATAATACATAAGCTTTGTATTCTCAGCTAGTAATTCATCCATACTTGTAACAAAATATTTTAGGTGAAGTTTGTTTTTAGATAAATGGTTGTGCTTGTTGCAGCCAGGAAATAAATTTATTTGTGTACTTTACAACTTTATTAATAGACACTTTTAAAGTATTTAGGAAGTATCGCAATAATTGCAACCCTACAATAGTTTTTTACGTGATTAGATGTAATATGTGCATTGATGAGATGCATTTAAATATCAAATTATTGTGTAAAAGCAGAATATCAATTTATTGAAAAAATGGACCCACATAAATAGTTATCTACAGTGTTGCTATGATTAAAAAATTTCCAGATTTATTGCTCTACATTGTCGTTTACTATAATTATATTAAACGATAATAAAACAGAATTTTTACCTAAAAAAAATTCTAAAATCAGTTAGAAAAATATTAATCAATTAAAAATACATAACAAATAAACATATAACAAAGCCAATACTGTAAATAATTGAAGTAGCAACAAAATAAAATCCATTAAGGAAAATACCTACTTGCTTGATGTTAATAATATACAACAACAAAAATAAATAGAGTAGATAAGGGGAAATCCAAAAGACAAATGAGAAATATCAAAAGAATGTCAATTACGATCAAACGTTATCACAGTAATTAAAGTAGATATTTCATTTATACATGTTACTTCATAATGGGAAACACGCTAAAATCCATTTGCAGATTTAAAATCAAATGCATATTTCAGTGCTTTAAAACATTGATGAAATGAAAATAATACTAAAAGACAAACAAATACTTTTAAATAAATTTTTTATGCTAAATTTTCATTTCAAAACAAAAGTTCAATAATATGTGATTAAATTTTAAATTAAATGTTAAACTTGAAATTCGCATTTGATATTAAATTCCTTACAGTCAAACCTCAAATGGGTAATACTGTTACTATTATCAGTCTCGATGATCGTTCACTTTATTGCAACGACGACATAGCCAAATAGACATTAAATTCTAGGTGAACACTTTCATACAATACGTTAGACTTATAAGTCTTACTCAGGACAACAAGCAACTAACAAGAACGCGGAAACAAAACAAATGAGATAATTATCACAATTCTGAACTGACCAATCACAACTCTTTATTTTTCTTCCCCTCCCGAATAGATCATTGATTTGACTAAATTATTATCTTGTAGAAGCTATCACATTAGGTCTATTTGGCTCTGTTGTCATTTCTTTAATACGAATCCTTTATTGGCTACCGTAACTGTACACTGTCCCTCCCTAGTTTTGCACTACACGTAATCCCGTCGCCCGGGACCGCAGTCAATGCTGTTTCGTTCACTCACCACTGACACTTCCGAACCGTCTCGTTTCCTTCGACACGTGCTGCAGAGTTTGGAAAGCTGAGAGAACGAAAAGAAAATGTTTTTGAGAATAAATTTGCCATAAAAATAATTAAATATGTTTGTAGATAACATATGCACAACACATATAAAACAACACAATTATACAATGTGAAAAAATTTAAATATTTCAAGCAAATCGTTTCTCCTGCGCTCTTAAAAGTGGAAACATATTTTGTAATTTAGGTATACTTAAAAATTATCATATTATCGACTGATTTTTTTTTGTTTACACTACCTCTGTGATAATAAACTAAATTAATTACCTTCACATAGGAACGGACGGGTTGCTGAAGAACAAAAATGGCGAATATGACAACGCCCTGCAAAGCGTTGATAAGGTCAAACACAGACCAGACGGAGACAGCCTCAGTCCCGGCTCCAGCCGCCCACGAGACCACTTCTAGGACCCACGACAGACCCATGATGACGGACAACATACAGCAGGTTCGGAAGCTGAAGACAAAAACACCTTATACGATAAAGCTATTATTTACTCTGTGAATTTAAATGCAAGCCATTAATATTCGATCGTACAAAGCTCACTAAAAGGTATTTAATTTTCCGTGACATAAAAACTGTTACTAAACAGCAGTACTAAATGTTACTACTAAAACACTTTCTTATTTCACCGGAATATAGGTACATGTTAAAAAAACTAAAATACGGAATAGAAGACAGTAGCTCGTAATGCCTCGTCCATATTGTCAGTGAATGACATTATATTATTTATCAATCATTTACTTACATCTTTCGATATTTCTTTAACCTCTGATTGAAGTTGACAGCAGTATCGCGAGGAGGGGATGATGGCCGCTCGTGTACTGGCAATGGTTGTCCCAGTACAGTACCGAGACGCACCCAGTCATCCGATGTACTGAAGTCCGAATGAGTCAGGTCTAACGCTGTTAAAACATTAACGAAGGATTATAATCAAAAGACAAAAACATTTATTTTGCACGATATGGATCACTTTAAAATATTATTATAAATCATTTGTTCAATCCATCTGAACCGTTTCAGGTATGCAAATTTTTACAATAAAAGACTTAAAAATATAAAATTTCAAATAAAGGAAAAGCTTCAAAGAATCTAAAATAAAATATCAAGAAAATTAAATCTAAAAATATTTCAAGAAAAATCACAATGAAATTTAATTGACTCACGTGTAATATCCTTAAGTTTATCATAATGTAGACTGAAGGCGCGCGAAGTGAAGAAAAATATGACAAGATTGCTGAGAAGAATAACGGCAACTGGTCCGTAAAAATATGGTAAGGCCGCTTGGTCCGCTATAAAAAAGAAAAATGTTTTACGTCAAACACCTTTTTCGAGAAAAAACGAACGAAGATTATTTGTGCAAGATGACAAAATTTCTAATTCAATATTTTACTTACTTTTAAACCAGCAACCCTTAACTCCAAAGTTGGGTTTCAGGTAAGTGCTCGGTACAGCAGGGGATAAATCCATGGTTATTGTCACTACTAACAAAATGACCGGCAGTAATATGGCATACGCACAATACCATGCGAATCTTCTCCTCATGCTTCTTCTAGTAACCGATGAATTTATGTACCTCCTGAAAAAAGTATAATCTATGTTATCCTAACGTTAATTCACAACATACATAACAAATACAGCTTGAAAAATATCATTGTTATCGCAGAAGGTAGCTTTTTGATTACATTTGTTAGATATTAAGTGAAAGAATGTCTGTAGTAATGCAATAGTTATCTTACCTAACATTTAAGTACGTATCGAAACACATAACGTTTAACCAGAAGAAACAGGATACAAAGGAGAACTGGATTAGGTATGCTGAAACAAAACATTGTAATAAGAAAACATCCCATGTTTATCTACATGATAATAATAGTATAGAGTTTTTTTTTACTTCTTACCCATTATTGTACACGCTGGTTCTGGAAAAGCATGACCAGCTAATTGTGTAGTGGCTAAACAAGAGAAAGCTATAGCCAAACAAATAGCGTGACAAGACAATGCTTTTCCATGGGTGTCTCTTAATTCTGTGATAAATGTATAAACACACGCTGTTGCTAGCAGAAATGGGACCGATATGATGAGACCTGAAACAAATCATTGAGAGATTATACAAAAAGGTTAAATGGAATCGTAGTACAATCGTAGTAATACGTAGTACATAGTACAAAAGTACCGTTCTTATGCGATTTAACATAGCTGTAGATACTAAAATCTCTGCTATATAAAAATAAAGAAGTTATTTAATAAACTAAATAAATGATAATTCTATTATAAAATATATAACAAAAGCCTACTCACCAACAGCATAAGCTATCAAAGTAAAAGATGTTTTCGCCTCATCTATAGGAGCCGAGAAACAAATTAACGGCAGAGTTACTCCCGCCGGATTCGATTCATTGTAAAATGTTTCCATACAAAAGTCCCTCGTCCCTAATAAAGGCGGTTGACTGAACGGCACGAAAAGTGAGCCGTTAAACAAAAGATAAAACTCATCTTCGCTTTGTTTGTCAGGTTCTAATTTGTACCTAAAATGAAAACAGTTTATGAGTTCATAAAATTGCCAAAAATATCGTGAGATATTAAATTTATATTGAAGAAGATTGAAACAAGGAATGTTGACGCTAGCTGATCTTAATTAATTTGCATAGGTTTCTTACAAACTTACAAGAAAGTCATGTTTATAACTTTTCTTGTAAAAAAAACAAGACAAAAACAAATTTATCATCACTTAATCGTACACCTCGATATATCATCTCATACAGTTTACAAGTTTATAATTAAAGAGCACGCCGAAGCCTTAGTTAAAACGTAGGCGTAACTCCTACTTTTACCACGTAGAAACAAATTGGGATATCACTTAAATTAATCAGTTACTTCAAAAGAACCTGTCGAAAGCGCAGGGGTTTCCCACGATGGTCTCGAACACGTTGCTCTCATAGCTCCAGATGTGGGTGTCGTTGGCTTTATGGAAGATGGGTTGAAATGTCAACATGGAGCGACTACACACGGTCTTGAATTTGCCATCTTCAAATGTCACTGAGAGATTTTGACCACTTGCACAGCATTTGGGCACCACTGGTAGCTGTTTCTTCACTTCTTCTTCCTGCGGACAAAGAAAGAATATGTAAGAAAATAGGAAACTGCTGTTCATAAAGTCAGATATGTATGAGGAGAAGTGGTCTTAGGATAGTGCTCAGTTGGCGAACTGTTTACCATACAGTAATAAAAAAGAGTAAATGGAAATTAAGACATGATTAAATTCGATACTTGAAATTTAAATATGTTAAAAATTTGTTAAGCAAATTAACCTAAAAGGTTTAAAGACAACAGCCAATAAATATTCTGAAACGCATCATACATTTTACTTAAAAGCAGTGAATCTTGATGTTCTCGTATCACAAATCCCTGAGGACGTTGATAAATTCGTGTCAATACAACGTGTTTATTTTACAAATTCTTGTGTGTCAAAGGTTTTTACCCATGAATACAATGGTCTGACTCAGACCCGGAAAATGTCTTCAAATCTTAAACAATTTGAAATTTTCGTTACGCAAGTAGCAAATTAGGTCATTCCACATACAAATTACGAGGTAAGGACAAGTTAATTTGGTTGTCATTTAGAGAATGATAAATTGTTAGGATCATATGACAAGCCTAATCAGCATTCAAGACGAGTATTTGAACTTTGATGTATTCTTGAAAGAAAGACTGCGGTTGATTCACGCAACGTTTTTGTTTAAAATTGGTCACGTAGCTGTCAAAAATCAGATGTGGTGGCTTGTGACTTGAAACTTATCTATTTATTAACCTTTTGAACAACTGAGTGCTTTATAAGGTTTTTTACAGAGACTATAATTTAAAATGTAGGTACTAGTAGACTCCAAACCAAGTCTCTATAAACCATTAGTGACCCACTACTGGGTCGGGTTTCTTCACACAATGAGAAGGATGGTGAACTTAGTCCATCAAGCTAGCCTCATGCAGGTAGGTGGACGAGCCCGTCTGCCAGTTATCACACGGTATAAAAATACTAATATTGACGTTATTGTTAGCATGTTCTAAATCTAATTCATCTGCAGCAAAAATAAATTCAGTATCGGTCTCGATACTGTCAATACAGCACAGATTAAAAGTATTTTTGTATGTTGTCCAATAAAATAAATTGAAGGATTAGTCCTGGAACCAAACTAATTCTACTCTGATCAAATACTAAGCTCTTTCGGTTCGAAAATCGCTATCCCGGCATTGAGCGCACGTCACGTAAGCCCATAGTAAGTACATGTTAGCTCCAGGGCCGTTAGCCTACTTCCATCAAATTTAAATGCAATGATAGCCTAATATTAATATCTGTATTTTAATGCTTGGCAAATTGTAGATGTTAATAAAAATTAATATTGCTCATTAGGTACAAACCAGGGTTTAAAAGACAAAATTATGCAGTGGCGTTGATAAAAGGAAGAAAACTATAGGAATGGAACAATTTTAAGTTCTTACTATTCCTACTACAGAGGGTATTGAAACGCAATACACTTATTTTTCTTTAATTTTATGATTTTATTTTTTACCTATTATTTTATCTATATTTTTCCTTAATTTTATTCGTTGCCGTTTATTTAATTTTGTTTTCATTATTTATGTTTCGAATAAATCGATTTATTTCTCTTAATTTTTTCTCTACTTTTGTCAATATTAAAAGAAATGTCTCCCGACCATCATTACAAGGTATACGGAGTTGCTTGTTATGTATGAGAGTGGAACGTGTAATGATGATAGCGCGGGGGCGGCTGCGACATACTAAACATTTTCTATGCTAAGCGTTTCCATGTTCTACGTCATTCCTTTTGATATCCAAGTATCAAAAACGTTTATGTACGTCATCGTCAGTGTAATACGTGTTGCGTTACGCGTAACCATTAAAGTTTAGGTTTAAGTTTGATTTAAGTTTGTTTCTCTCAACAAATATTTCAGTTTCGCCAATAATTAATCAATACTAAATCAAAATTTTTGTTTTAGCATTTCGAAAAAAAATCAGATTAAAATTCTCCTTTAGGTCAAACTATTCCTAGTTTTGAAGAGTTGAATACCTACAAGCATATTTATGTATTCTACTCGTAGAATGTTAGTAATAGTTCAGTCGTGATTCCGTGTGCAAACAGGCTAGAGGTATCAGGGGTATCGTGACGACGGTAGCATGTTTACACCAGCAATTTGCTTTCAACTGGCGAGGATTGATTAAATAAATATTTTGTAATTATGCACCCTGAAATTTTGGATTTCTCTGTGTAAAAAAAGGTTTTTATCCAGTATGTTTGGTGTCTAACTAGCGATAATATGAAAACATAAAATATACCACAGACGAAAATATAACCTGCTCTTTTTTTGAAGTCGGTTAAAAATAGACCAAACTTTGTCCATGAAATTTGATCTCTTTTATGCCCTCAAATTATCGCTAGTACGATACCAAACACACTTTGCATATTGTTTATATTATGCCTGTTTGCACATACAACCACAATAATTATGTTATTTAATCTCAATATTATACAGATTAGCAAAATAAATAACATTAGCAGAAGACATTTTGGGTCACTATTCATTCATTTCATAATTTGCAACTCCAATCCACTTTCCAGATTCTCAAAAGGTATCTCTACTAATAACTCGATCGATGATGGCCCTATGGAAAATGGGCTATAAAACCTACAGCTGGAAGTAGTTAGAATCAAGTAGGTCTTTAAACTACGAGGTCAGTCTCGGTGGTACTTCTATAACAATCATGACAGGAAGCCCAAAGAATACTTATTTACTTCTACCCTTAGCAATTACGGTTATTTTAGGAACGCTGAGTACACCATTGTAGTTTTAAACCCTCTTTTCACCTTGGAAGTTAAAGATTTTGACCCAATTTTTACACTTGTTTAAGTTACTAAATGTTTTATTCGTAGGATATTATAATAAACGAAAAAGAAAACACATGTAGATATTATTTTCAAGTGTCAGATATTATTTAGAATTGACGGTGAGATTACTTTGATACTCCGAGATTACTTTGGTTACTTTATTAATCAAACGATTCAATCTTTAAACGATTTTCTTTGTAATCATAGTTTCATTGCTCTATCATTACTGTTTACTTAGGTATTCGAAGTAGATATCTCAGAATTTTCCAAAGACTGGTACGGTCTATCGATTCTACGAAAAATGTTGATTTGGGATCCTCGACAGAGCAAACACTATCAGAGTCAATTTACGATTGGATCAACGACCTTAATCAAAAAATGTTTATCCATGTTAATATTATTTAGTTACTGGTAATCAACTTCTTAGTTTGTATTTCGGCCCGTCTGAATTTTGCGATTTATCTCTCAAAACACTTTATATCACAATTGCCATACTACAGTTAAACAGATACATAAACATAATTATATTACGGCGGTGCGTTCACCTACACTTTCGTGTAATTTACAATTGCTCTTAATCTTGTTAAATCATCTCTTCTGACACTACATTTCACTGTCAGTTCTATATTACTTCCATCATCACAAAGGTTACGCCTGTAATTTAGTGCTTACTGGCTTCCGATTACCTATTCATAACTGCGTTTTTGAATATTATACGTCGTTGTGCCAAGCCAGGCCAGGCCAAGCACGTCAGGCTTAGAAAATAAGTAACAATTAAGCATTCTCATTTCATCGAAGTTCTTTCAACCAATTTAATGTTTGTACGTTACAAGTAACTTCAGTCTTTTATGTCCGTCTCCTATTCTTTCATAATATTAATAAGCCTAAGCTACTGGTATTTGCAAATAATGGAGCTAAACGTCCAATTTGAGGCAGCTTAAGACCGTCTCTGTCAAGATAACTTCACATTTGCAAGCGTTGTCATGACGGCGCAACATAGCCAGATCCAGCTTAGACTGATCATTTGGACTAGTTCAATGAACTTTCTCGCCTCAAGAGCGGTAATGATGTAGAAATTATTCTGCAATAATATGTAGCATCATTATGGTTTGGCTGAGAAGGTATCAACAATCACTCTCATCGGTCCTTGGTACCTGTAGTATAGTTGTGAAGCTTATAACATTCAGTTTGATAGGAACAACATAATGATGCCAAAATACCGTATATGATTGTGGGTTAATGAAAATGGTATAACAATTTAAAATTTTTCTTTATTGAGTAGCTATATTATAAAAAAAACTATAAATTTAAGAGATAATAAAATAACACCTGATAAATTACAGAAAAAATTCTTAGTAGAAAATAAAGTAAAGAAAAGTAGAGATGCGTAAAAATATACTATAACACACATTAGAGACTTGCCATTTCTATTGTCCATCATGTCTGTGGTTAGTAAGCTCTGTCATATCGTATTCTACAATCACAGAGAAAGGAAATGCACACATAAATCATATTACAAAAGATTGATGGACTTTAGCTATCCAGATGAGTGGAACCATTTGGGTGACATATTCAATGAAACCGCGTAGGTCGATAGGTAGAGCAATAAAACAATGGACAAAGCGAGCCTCAGGGACTGATAAGAAAAGTCAGGTGGACCTCAATAAAAAAGGTTAAAGATTTAGATAAAAATAATTTTACCTTTAGAATAGCAGTCAGATATACATACATGGCTGTATTAAGACTGTTGTGCGGGTCTCTTCTCTATGTAATAGGCGAGCTCTTGTGCAAAATACGCCATTTCGTATGGTATGGAAGTAGATCTTTTTAGCTTATGGGCCTAAGAGAAGAAGAATCTATTCAAATAAATCTATGTATGCCATATTTCCTGTTGCTCAGTAGTTCAGACCTTATGGTCGCGGGTATCTCTACCTCTACCTTACGAGTAGGTTCTAGTCGCTATAGAGGAAGTTGGAGTTCGTGCGATCTCCTAAATATACCAAAACCCTACACACGCATTTAAGAAAGATAGACCTACCTCTGGTAGATTTTTTGCTACTTTAAGAGAATTTTTAGTTTCCTTAGCCAAGAAAAAATATTTTAATATCACTGCACCTACAACTCGGTAAGGTTAACCACACATTACCCACATCGGTGTTTCGTGACCTATTAAACGCACGCACACTTTTCTAAAACAATCTCACATTGGAACAATACAAATTCAAACACAATTGCACCATTTAAATGCAACATTCTTTCAACAATGTTTCCTTTACAAAATAGTATTGCATGTTTCCCACATTTTTTGTTTACAAGTACTTTATATTCAAGAGAAATGACGCTTATAAATTTGTATCGTAAAATTTACAGTTGCGGGAACTTTCAAGCTTAGTGCTGACAAGCATTTGAATTAAGTTGGTGTGAAATTAACCAAGGAAACTTTACTGGCCCTATAAAAATGTTTCCTAGTAATTATTAAGCCGAATGTATTATGTGTTCAAACATCACATAAAAACCAACTTCTCAATCGAAACACATGAATTAGCTTCCTTCTTCTCCATTAAAATTGTTCCGAATAAAATAGCAGGCCGTTGCCACTTTAGATTGTTAATTTAAAAAGCTTATTAGTTATAATGTTTATTTTTATATAAGAGTTCTAGGTGTTGCACACTACTAAATATAGTTCTTTCCATTGCCTGTTGAATCAATCAGGTACAATTAATTGAAATCGAAGCCTTTATTTTACGTATATATCAATAGGTACAAGTAATCGTGAGAGCGTTATTATGTTATGTGATCTTCCACATTACTTTTGGAGAACTATAGGACCTGCGGTGGACTACACCGGTGCCCCCCATCGAAGCTTCGAAAGACACACTGCTTTGCTTTTAATTTTAATTTTATTATCCTTACATAATGAAATTAAAATTAAAAAGTAAGTAGCTCATAAAACATATACACCTCATACTCAAAAGATTAAGACGCAGTGTCTCGTTTATTATGATTATGGAAAAGCCTATCTATCAGGGTTCGTATCTCCTGTTACCGAAGTGCCTTTCAAGACGATAATGTCCATAAACATCGCTCGTACAATTTGGTCAAGGTTCGTTGATTTAATACTCTCCCGCCATTGACCTTGCGTGTTCTTCACTGGATACAATTAATCCTCCTTTATGGTGTACTGCTGAGAGCGGGTCTCTTGTATAATTAAGATAGGCCTGGAGCATCAGACATTATATTGCGTGTTAGTGATGATACTATAAATTTAATATCGAGGTAAGTAGCTTCGTCATTATTTAAAATCTTGTAAGTCTAGATCAAATGGAAACCATTAGTGGTTTCCTTATCGAGGCGTTTTGGCTACTGTAGTTATCCACAAAATTTAAATTACGGAACCAATCTCAATTTATATTAGAAGAAAAGATATTTACCTTTAAGAAATAAGGACAGTACCTGAAGCTATTTAGAAAACAAAAAGTGGGTTACAATCGGTCAAATTGTTACTTGATACCCGTATGCTTATTTTGCGGCTTCTGACCACGACCTGCGTCTACCACTCAAATAACGTAACAGATAGTTGCAGAAATAATGATCAGTCAGATCACGTACCAGCCACAGAGAATAAGTAGGTGGGATAGCAAGAAAGGGGTAAACATTAAGCGACGTGGAGCTACAAATAAATTTATTTACAGATACTCGGAAAGTTGGTTGTTTAAGAATGTAAGCATTGCTTGCTGTTAGTGATGCGTTAATGTGTTTACGGCTTACTTACGGCGGAACTAAGAGCAACTTAGCAGATTCGAATATATTGCAGCTTTTAGGAGTTTAATCTTGGTTTAAAGTGGGATAGAACAACTAGTTAGCTGTCAACAACTGCAGTGTTGGTATTCTGTAAAGAGAATAAAAGAGGCGCAACTGTTATTTCCAGTTGTTTTTTTGAACATGAGAAACTCTGGTTTTAGATAGTTAAAGCTAAATTTTACATTTGAAAAGTTTTTATTCCATACTGTGTTTTTTTTTCTATTTAAAGGAGATTTAAAAAAATTTAGACATTTACTTGTATCACACAACAAAGCAAGTGTCATTCAATTCTAACCAAAATAAAAACGCTTAAAATGTTTGGTACTCAAAAATGTCATTGAAAACGCAGTCATTATTTCATAACGTCATTCTTATTTTCCGTCATCCTTCCATCGTCTAAGTTTTCCAGTCGAGAAGCATATTATAACAAAATTAAATAATCTATACTTTAATTTTGAACTCAACCCAAGGATAGTTGAGTTAAACGGTCCGACAGAAGCGGGAACATCGGCAAATATTTACTTTCTATTACCTACTCGTGGATATCCGTTTAGGAAGTCGTTACTTGAACAGTTTGTGGTGTGCACTGTGGTGAAGATGAACATTTGAACCAGCAGAGTACCTTTTTACATACCAAATAAACCATGTAAAATATTTTGTAATTTCTACGTGGCTGATTCACTTTTTCGCTTTGAGTTTATAATGTTTTTTGTCTTTTTTCCTTATCTCTATGTTTCTATGTTAATAATATTTCCTCGTAGTTAATAAATTAGGACTACTTCTTTAAACGTCAGACGTTCAGGTTTGAGAGGTCTGTTTGTCGGATGCACGAATCTTGCTTAAGTTGATAAGTAAGATCTTAAAAACGCAATGTTCTACCAGCTCAAAATCAACCCTAATCTTGTTTCTTAGCAAAAACTACGAATGTTTTAACCATCAAACAGTTATAACCATCAAATTAAACTGAAACTAGAAACAAACGAAGACGGAATTGAAAACTTTTTCTTTCAACAAGCATTTACTAAGCTTTGGAAATGTTTTGTTCAAAGTTAAGAAATTCTGAAACGGATTTTACTTTTTGATGTAAAAAGTGATTGTTACGCACTCAAGTACTGTTTTAATTTATTTGGAGTAATTATGGCAGTATGTCCGTTTAACAATTTAAATACTTCTAATTTACAGTCTCGCGGCAAACTACATATAATGGTTTTATCACATTTAAATGTCCAAGGAGGTTTAATCTTAGGTTTAATGTTTCTTTTAATTAATCGACACTGTATACCAATATAAGAGAGGTTTTTTTCTTTCGCCTTTAATATTTTAGTACACAAAATGATGCAAGGAACTGACTTGTATCCTCCGAACATTATCACACACAACATTATTCCGAAACCGCCCTCTTACACTTAACACTTCTGGCGGAGACAGCTGAGTACTTAGTGATATTTATTTCGGTCGCATTTTTACAGACTCTTGTCTTATGTTGTTGCGGAATCTCATACTCAATTTGCTGCAGATTTATTGCTATTCAGTTCATATTAAACGTCTCATTGAACGTAACGGTATCGTTAACGGGCTTATCCAATAAAAATTATTTTAAAACTAATTTTCTTTTGCTTTCATTGCTATTTTAGTTTGGTTACTTAAGTCATATTATAGGTACCTCTATCATACAGTAAGATAATAACGACTTAATAGAGCCATTTTAGGTCGCCACCATTTTACCAACCGTAATGCTGCACGTTTTTCATAATTGTCTTGTGTTTCGGTTGAGGAGTCGTGGTTACCGGAAAGACTCTATTTCTACCCTATTCGAGTTTGGATGGCCCCATTACATCTTGTGGCCTGCATGCCCGTTTACTCCTGAATTTCAGTAAAAAAAGCATTGTTTTAAAAGTCAGCATATTCACAAATGTCGCAATGTTTATTCGGGGCGCATTACACACTCATATTAACCGAATCCCGTTCGCGAGTGAGCTTGGCGGATACTGGGGCAATCTGTGTAAGTGGCCCAAGCCCCGGCATTATCGGGCTTTATTAGTTATTTATTCGCGACTCTACTGAGACCCGAATGTCCTTCATGTAAATTGCATTGGTTTTCTTGTACAATGTAATACAATTAAGTTGGCAGGAAATTTCGAGAAGGCCACACGTTTAACCGCTTTCTACACGTGATGCCGACCTTAAAGAAATTTCTTTTTTCCTGCTAGCGTATATGGTTCTAGGTATGTAGGGAATGTTCGGACAGTCTACTTGTTGTCGTAATGTTGTGAAATTCTGTACGCTTAGTTTATTGCAAAGTTACCTATTTATTCGAATGAAATCAATGAAAATATACGTATGTATGTGGCTATGGCCTGGTAACCACACCTCTCCGACCTAAACACAATATGCAGATGTTGGATATATAAACATGCTGCTTTGTAGTAGGTTATGGGAATAACAATCAGGACAAACTTTACTTGTCTTTGTTATAATAACTAGGTCCTTCATTTACCTATACTTTATACACCTTTTACAGATACAACCCGTAAAACTTCGCCGACTCAGTAGTTCAGTGTTGATCAGATGAATTTCTTATGGTATTAATCGGTAGGTACCTACTAGATAAATAGATGGGTAATACAAAAATTTTTATCTTCAAATTCTGTCAAATTAAATTATTCCGTACTTGACGTCAATTTCATAGCCGGTACCTACCTATCACATTTACAATGTAAATGAAATTTGTAAATGCATATGGGCATTCCCGAGATAATCTCCAGACTCAACTGCCGCGGGCACTTGTATGTTTGATAGATGGAAGCTTCACGTGGGTTTTTATCATCTTGAGAGCTTCATTCACTCTAAATTTACAATACGTCAAGTTTGTTACAATAAATTGTTTTTGTAGTTTAAAAAATGGAAAAACGACGTTTTTATCTTCCGTCTTTATAAAAGTTCATTTAAAGAATTGTTATAAGTTCGAACAGAGCTAGGAGAGCTAAGAGCTAGGTCCAGCTATCAAGCTATCCAGCATCAAGCGAATAGCCGATTTGATGCAGGATTTTAATTAAACATTGTGACTAATCGTAAAAACCTCACCTTTGTGAAAAATTATTTACCTAATTCAATTAACAAGAATCGTGATAAAAACTTGTTCACGGATTTAATAAATACAATATTAAGTATTATATAATTAACTCAATTTATTATAATTATTATCGAATAGGTACTATTATATCGAATACCTACTGTTATATCGAACACTATTGTATATTGTACCGACCCATGATATAAGTTACCTAAGCTAGCCACAATTCGTTGTGGCATAAGTATTGAGAGGACATGGATGTTGTTAGTTCGCAGCTAACATTAAAAAGACTTTATCTTGTGATTACGGGATTATTAATACACGAAAAGTATATAATAAAAGAAATCCATGAAGTGAATTATATATTATTTCAAAATTTGAGCTCAATCAGTGCAGAACTTCTTTAGTTTTTGAAGCGTAGGTACCCAAACCAACCTAACATTTTCATATATTTTATCACAATCTATAAAGATGTAAGTACACTACTTAGGGTAGTGTCTTCCGATCGCTACCAACACGGATGACGATAGCGCCGACTCCACACTATGTCGCGATAAGGCAATGGCCATTAAATATCCATTTTATGACATCTCACCACTAGTTGCTCTTTTATGTCATGATGCCAGTGTGACATAATATAACGACTCCGACTAATATCATGCATGGCCATGACATTCAAAAAATATTAAAATACTTAAGCATAAACACTTTTTATACAAGAATGATTGCTTGGATTATTCTACGTAGTACGTCGTGAAGCAAGCAAAATCTTGTATATCAGTAGTGGATGTATAGCAATAATTTATAGGCTGACACGACGTAATATAAAGGTAACATCTGAGTTCTCCGGAATAAGTCCATCATTATTTTTGAAATATTTTCTGGATACAGGCCTGTCTGTTTGATTCGTACAATAATGTCCCTCTATAAGCAACTTTTACAACCACAAAATATGTCACATATAAACTAAAAACTAAAATAAACAAAACTACAATATTACGTGATTGTACGCAAACAAGGCAAGGTTGGAGAATATTATCTTGAGGCTATTAAATGCTCATTCATAACACCTTTACGATCACTCATTACTGACTGCGTAATGTGTCGAGAATGTAGATGGATAATATTCTTTTATTGTAGGACTTTTCTCGATGCGAGTATACATACGAGTAAATGCCGATTTTATCAATTTCTGTAACTCGTGATATTATTTGTCATTTATATAATAAGGTTATATAATATCTAGCTAGATATTGGTATATTGCCTTTAAAGGGGACAATTCAAAAAACAATTTTAATCTAGGTAGACATATAAAATTAATACAAACCTACGTTTGAAAAGGTATCGATTGCCGACTGCTCGAAGCAAATGCTAAGAAATGTTAGATATGTTTAAGTTTTTTAGTCTGAGTTTAGAGATAGAAGAAGCCACATACCTTATTATTTCATCACATACTTTCTAATATTTAGATTGGATCACCAAAAAGACATAGAAATAATTAGTTTTCATAATAGACATACAATTGTTGGAACTTTTCTGTGAAGTTTCTAGAAGCAATTGTCTTTCGAACTATGAAATGTATTTACATTTTATTACCACACCAGACTGCACAAATCAAAGTCCCAAACAAAAGAGAACAAGAAAACAAAAACAAGACATAAACCGCGTATTCCAAATTCAATTTACGCAAACACAGTCTAGACGTACAAATATATAAGAACACTGATTTAAACAAACAGTAAGTAGTAAAAATAAAACGTTGCTGGAATGTTAAAAGAAGAAATTGACACTTGAGATGACTCAAAAATTAATCAGCTGGTCAAGTAAGTATCTACGAATAAAGGTTAACAAAAAAGTTACAAATACGAAAAGGTACATTTTATTTTTGCATGTTTTGTTGCGTGCGGATGTTATAATTATAAAGTCGGTTAACTTTAAATATTGAGACCTCTTAATTCAGGTCCTTAGGACAAATCACAAATTTTGTATAAAGAACAAAGAACCCGGCTTATGAAGTATTTTTTTTTTTGACAGTTCAATAAAAGCATCTCAATTGACTTTCAGTCTACATCCCAATTGCCTGACTTTTCAGCATCGACAAGATTGATTATTATGGTTGACCATAACATAAACCATACCATAAAATAAAGGAACATAAACTGCTACTACTTATAATAAGAATCAGTATTTACCTAAATGTGCATAAAAAGTGCACTCTAAATTTTTAGTAAATTTCGTTCAAATTAATTTATGTCTTACTTTATTTGAAATAAAGAGTCTTTATTCACTTTCACTCGATGTATTGATTAATTATGATTATTCATTAAAACTAGTAGGTACAGAAGATTTCAACATACTCGTACAAGTAGGTAGGCACAAAAGTATTTAGTGAATCGATTTCGAATATTTCTCGAAGCGTTTCGTATTGGACTCTGATTCTGTACAAAATATAACGGCACCGAATCGGGAGTATTGTATAAAAATAATAAAGCAAAAGGGATGAGAGCCAACCCTAACTTAACGAGGCATATTTATAAGCTCTTCACGTCAGAGACGTGAGCAAATAAATAAGCGGAGAGCTTGAGATCTGCCGTTTATTCCCCTTTTAGCAACAACGCGAGGTTTGACTATGGAAGTTAGAAAATTTACTGTTTGGATATTTATCGTATCTTAGGTGTGTCTATCAAGTTTATATATCTTCATATTATTATGATTTTTATAAGGAATACGTAACGTACTATTAACCATGACTGTAATTATACTTATGTAATATGTACCATCTAATTATAGAGAAATTGTCACTGTACCACATTCTTCTGTGTCATCTTCCGCACTGGTCAAGAGATGGCGCTAGGAGTACCCTGAATCACGCGATCGAAGTTTTCTTCATCGTTGGCATACTCGTATAATATACAAAACTCAAACATGACGTAATCGGACTCTACAGGTATGATCGGTATGGTATCGCTCCAGGTATGATCACATTCACCAGGAAAATCTCTCTTCGCCAAATTTGCATTACAGAAGCCCATCCAGAGAAGGTCGTAAGTTACAGCCGACTATGACAACATATAATTCATTACAGCTCTACTCTATGTTCATTATAAACTGGTCAAATTAGGACTGAAAATAATGGAGTTGTATCTGATTGTAATACCTACGCAATACATTGTTCAATACTAGGTACATAATCATTGAAATGAATTTCCGTGCTGTCGCTAAGCCCGTATCCAATTAAACCGTGTGTCATTGTTATTATTGCTTTGTATGAACAATAACCCGTTCAGTTGTACGTATAATGAATCGCAGTATTTCATAGTCGATTCATAAATATCCTTCAGTTAAACTTTAACCTTGCTTAAGGCGGAACGGAACGTACCGAGGAATTCAATAACGTTTTGATTGTTGCACAGATTGCTTACTCCTGGGGTGACAATAATTGTACAATTTACATGTACCTACTAATAAGGAACAAGTTACGTAAATATGAGATACTATTTTACTGCTCTTACGATTATTACACATGCTTTTTTATTTTTTATTTTATTTATGTTGTAATTTTTTTTAATCGAAACCAAATAACAATTTTTATCCACATTTCGTTTATTTATTATAAATTACTTAATATTATTTAATAAACACAAGGCTTATGATTATTATTCTTAATTAATATCAATGACTTTTAAGTAATAAGCCTTCAAAAAATATGCTTTAGGTGACATAAAGCTTACTATAAAATAGTGATTTTTTTTCGACTTTTTCTCGCTGTTTATAAGTTATCTATTGAGGATAGTCCTACAAAGTCCATGAAGAGAGTCCAGCCTAACTGCTCCCCATGGCACAGTATTCGGAACTATCCATTTATCCCAGCAACCATCGGTTTTGCCGCCAGCGGTAGACATATCTACTATATTTCATTACTAATAACTATTGTTTAGAGATTGTTATATCAATAACAGATATCTTATGATTAATACAATTAATTTTGTGGCTGTAAAGTCTTTACTTTAAGCCAAATGGAAGTAATCAGTTAACGTTTGTATGGAAAAAAATCGCGTGAACCGCACCACAATCAATGTCCAACCGACACCAATAAGGGTTGTGCTCACGACTATGATTATGCACACTACAGACATTACTATAGTAGTAGGATAGTGGCAATACTTATCACATGTGGAGCACGTAAGCCGTCAGATCTCGAGATGGTTCGTAGATAATAGAACACAAATATTTGTCCTGCCGCGGGCCGACACTTCGACCGAGTTATTTCATTTCCCGATGTTTGCATAGCCAACGTGCCCGTTGCTTTATTAGAGTTCCATAGCTATTGATCTCCTATTGTGCTTTTATTTCTATGAGAAATTAATAGGAATACCTACTCTAGTTATACCCATTATGTTGTACAGCTATTCGTAATTCTCTAAATCCTAATTATTTACTTTCCAGAATAAACTTGATAGAGCAGGATTAAAAAATAAATGTTATCTACCTCTTTGTTCCAAATAATTTAATTTATTGTCACTCAGCTGTAGTATATCTCTTTTTACCTTTTATTTCATATTAAACAATTAAAATAATAAAACATTTGCATGCAGTCGCAGCAATACATGACAAGTGTTTGCATATCATTGCCTCAGAGCCTCAGACAACTTAAGATCCACGCGATCGAATTAATTGCTTTTGACTTTTTGCGGAGCGATTTATAGTCCCAGTTTGTTAGCGTCCACTTTATAGTAAATTGAAAATAAACACCCGTCTACAAGAGGCTTGTAAGTCGTTTAATATATGCAAATGAGAATGACAGACCGCTTAGGGCTACACTACGTTTTTAAAACAACCGATGACGCGTGATATTAATAGTTATACCGGCAAGTTTTTGGCAATGTCGACTAATTTTAGGCTTTATTAAAAAACCAACACAAATGCAGATGATTAGGTACATTACTTGCCATTGCACAGATGCAGTAGCACAGATTTTTATTCTTCTACTTATCAGTGAAGTTTTAGCTGTTTTTATGTTACTTTTTGAATTTATTTTCCTTCTGCATTTTCTTTTACATTAAGCATTTTCTTACTGCAGCATGCTTGATTTAATAATAAGTCGTGTAGGTATGTATAGTCGTGTAATTCATATTTCATATATATCCCCTTATACACATGCCACGTAGATTTCCTATAAACTGGAATTAAGCGCTTTTTGTTACGACCGATTATGTAAATTGCGCTAATTTAGCTAAAAAACCAAAAACGTATATAGATAAGTATGTCGTATGTCAGGGTGTAAAGCTCTGTATTTTTAACGGACTTCAAAAAATAATGTTATAATTTTGTTTTGAGGCCTAATTTGATAACAATCAGCAGTACGCCATCACAATTGATTACAGCAACAAAGGGAACCCGGCTAACGAAAATCCAAAATGAAAATTACTCCAAGTGTTTGAGCTGCAGAACGCAAACCCGATTTAATTGCTTAATTTAATAAAAACCTACAAACTCTATAATCCCTCCCGGAATTCATCAATCATTAATATTTTTTGGACCGAACCTTTTGCTTGAGGGAGTCGCTTCAATTTGGGATTTCACACATAGATACGTCCCCGCCTACTTCAAGTCTCGATAACGTACCACTACCCTAACGCTATTTAGTTAAAACAGGCAAGCTATCATTCCACACACTACTTCTGTCTTATAACATTAACTACTTCCTCCATCTTATTTATATTTTTCACTTTCAATATTAAAAATATTTTTTTATTAATTGACTATCGGATCAAATAAATGAGTTTCATACAATTTTTAGAGAAGAACAAACAAACCAACGCTTTTTCGCATTATTTTCAAACTTTTTAACCATTTAAACTTTCCTCGGCCTCCATTGTTTTAAAAGTGAAAATAAATATTTTATTCATCCAGTGAACTGATGTCGGTTATTATAAATGTCGAGACTCCCTTAACCGGTTGCAATTATCTGCTGAGAATCGAATTATTCTTAAATACACCAGGCGTAGGATTAAAGACTTATGGATATTTTATACAAAGGTCTGCATATTAGGATTCCCTACATTTAAAGGGAAAAAGGAACTCTTACAAAATCACCTCGTTGACCTATCTTATCTATCGAGACCATTTTTCTGAAAAACCGGTAAAAATTATAACTATCAAATTTATAAATACGCTCTACGGTATATTACAGCTGTGATCACAATGTCATGAAAAGATATACTGTGACTATTTATGTGTTATTGTTTCCCATATTTTGCGTCTTCGCAAGGTTATCAAAACCTATAGCGCAAGTTTATCAAAACCTATAACGGAAAGCGCTTTTTGTTCACCCAAAAATATATAATCAATTTGTAAAATAAAAACAGTAGGGAAACATGTGATAATGAAATCGAATTTACTAATACAATTACTTATTATTTAAGGATGGATAATATTTAGTTTTCCGCTGGAGCCCACTAAATATTATTCTTTAAACTAGTTTTAATTTTAAGATAGAGCAATACCGTACTTAAAAAAGTACCAAAGTGGTACCTTACCTAAAGGTTCATACGGAACCTTCGGTGCGTTAGTACAGCTCGCACTTGCCGGTTTTTACATGAGTAATTGCCTTATTACTTTGGCAGTAGGTACTCCTCTATATTCATACTTAACGATCCCTTTACTTCCTGGATGGACCCTTCCATTTAAGTGTTTAATATGGCGGGTATGACGTGCTACCATATTCTTCTCAAGTTTGTTACCTTCACATTTTACTTATTATAGACTTCAAATCTAAATGCAATCTTGTCGTACCTATCTTATTTTATCTGTTTTATTGCCTTATCATACGGATATTCGCACAAGATTTGATTCACCTAGGCTTTTTAAAAAATAAATTCCACAATTGATACAGTAGGTATTTAATGTTATTATTATTGGTAGCATAATTTAATTAAGTTTCAGGACTAATTTTAAATTAAACACAATCTAAGATTAAATAAATAAATAATTTGTCTGGCTACTTTTATTAAGTGGATTATAACATATAGGTAGTGTAAGTATTAAAACGTGGCACCAACTGTCCATAGTAATTTCATTTTTAAAGTGACTAATTAAACAGAAACATTAATTTAAACCTTCCAGAAGTAAATCTCATTAGTTACTATCGGTTTAATGATTGGGCCATGCGTAGACATACGAGTACATTCATAGTACCTAGCTTTAGCTTGTATTGGTATCTGTGACGTCAGTCTCTCGTCTAAACTCTTTGATAGACGTACACCAGGGTTTATCCACGTACAAGACAATTACGTTAACCTATTTCGACTTATCGCTGCTATCTACCTAAGCGAGGAACATCACAGGTATTATCTGTGCCAATATCATCAAGGCACTAAAATAACAGTCTTGAGAGCCCAGTAGATTAGCTGATAAGTTCATGTATGCTTTATGGCTGTTCCTAGGTTAAGATCGGTTTTTATCTTATTGGTTTTGCTGAGTGTTGTTGGCAATTGTTCGAAAATTCATGAGAAGTGACAGAAAGATATCAGCTTTATTTAATAACTCCTAAATCATTCATAAAATATTTGAATAAGTCAAATTACGTATTCCAATGCGTCGCCTAATACCAAATATAAATATCTTCACCATTTCTTGGAAAGACTTCAAAGGTAAGCCAACTCGTGTAACGGAGATCGAAAACATGGCGTCTTGTTCAAAACATCGAACTTAATCAAATACATAATTTGATACGACACTATTTACATACATATCTTCTTTTTATTGAAACGTTTCCTTGTATTTTTGTACCCTATATTCGGTCTGGGAGTACTAGAAGTGCTAGATACTAAGGTTTGACTAAGGTGTAGAGTTTATAGATGACTTAATATGAGGGCTCAAGCAGAACTATACACGCTATGATGAGAGTTATAAGAGAGAGAAGAGAGAGTAGCTCAAGGCACTGTTCTATGCTTCGAGCATGAACTTATGCAGTTTTGTATAGTAATCGTATCGAGCTGCCATTAGTATAGGAAGATGTTAGAAAACAGACTGGCATATGACATACCATTAGTATGTTTACTTTGCTAATAAGTACTTTAACAATAGTGTTCATGGTCCTGGCACAAATAGTTAGCGTTCTAATACTTACCTACTGGAAAACAAAACTAAAACCGTTACGTTTTCCGTAATACATTCGCAAAAAAAGTAAAAAAGAACGTTTATTTCAAGAAAAGAATTGTAAACGTTATAGAAATGTCGATCTCAGAAAAAGTTATTTGAATATAAAACCAGCATATCAAACGCTAGTACCAAATGAATCGTCAATTAGAATGACCCCAAATTTTCATGCGCCCACAGAAATACATCGCCATCACATCGAATCCATTAGGTGGGTTATGCAACCTTAATGCTCGCAGCACTTAACCTAAATGAAATAACGTTTGTTTATCAATGAAAAACAAGGTGTCACACGTATGTATGTGAATGAGGATGTCTTTAGGGCTTAGTGAAATTGACGAAGGCAATAACACTATATACAAAGATAGCATTGATTTGGGATACGGTCAGAATTTAGATGGACTGGCTACATACGCGCCTTCTCGCTTTGAATGACGAGTTTAGGCTGGTTGTTATCGATAGGTAGTTATCATTTCATCAAACGTCGGGGATCTTCTATACAACTTAAAACGTACTTGTATTGGTCACTAATCCCTTTTGGTTAAATGGGACGTAGTAAGAATACTTCGTAGTACCCACGCGGTTTGTTTAACACGGGAGATGTCTGTCGCCGCCTGTCGTGGAGATAGACCATGGATTTTAGTTTATTTGACCCATCTGCTATGGGTCCGCCCTTAAGGCATGAAGTATAGGTTTATTCCATTGGTTTATTCCATGACATTCAAAACACATTTAAAGTCTTTTAGTATGGGGTCATGTGTAAAATCTGCCTGAAGCCTAGGTAAGTATTGGTTATCTACTGCAGGATCTGTTCTTCCCTTTCATTGAAAATAATGTAGTTCTTAGTCCACCACAATGGCTTAATGCGAATCTTTGGAGTAAGAGACCGATTTCTGTCACTGGGCTGCTGGCTGCTTTCCGCTGTTTCAAGACGAAAGTAAGTAAGCTAACAAATGATCGCAATGATTTAGGACGGCTCCGACTACCGTAGTAAAGAGTACCTACTACGCAACTGATACTGAGCATGCAACTACTAATTTCAACAGTGACCTAATTAACTAGGCACCTTTAAACTCTGAACGTAAACTGTTGGCACAACGCTAAAACGATCGCAGTTCAAACACTTTTAACATGCTAGTAGTTAGTAAGTATACAAACAGTTCTCTTATGTTGTACGATTTTTTTAGTTAATGAATAGCAAATGAGTATGAATAGGTCTGGATATTTCTAATATAATTTAATAAATCTAAAGAAAATAGAAGTAACTGATAATAAATAAATATATTAAATTAATATAAGAAAATTTAAAAGAAAAATTCGATCATTAACTTACCCAAATTGCGGTCCTTATCATGCCCATTTCACAAACACTTCATATAAGAACCAATGTGTATCGAAAGTCGAAATATCGATATTTAAACACCAAATTATCGTTCAGACAAACGTTTCGTATAGTACCTACCTATTGCTGTTGCTACTAACTAACTACTGATAATGCATAATGTAGGTAATAAGGGTTTATTTGGACTGCCACGTAAAGGTGGTTACAGACTAGTTATGATTTACACAATATAACATTTGAAAACTAATATTTAAGTATATATATCATCAATGCACTTTATAAGTTAAACTCAATATACATTAAATTCAATGTAAGTGTTGTTCAATACCAATTGGATAATTATATTAAAAGGACAAATAAGTCGTCATCGTTTATCAACTGCGTGTTCAAGATAATTATAGTCAGATCTGTAAGCCTATCCAAATCTGAAAAAAAGTAAAACAACGTCTGACGAAGTTTAGCTCTGCCTAACTAACGGATTCCTTTTGACAATATTTGCTCGGTTTGTATCATATTAGTGTTAGACTACCCTAAAATATTACTCACTTTCACTTAACTAAGCTCAAACTTAAATGAGAGACTTATTAATCTGATCACCACTGTAGTCTTGATCTTTGAATGTATTAATTTCACCGCTTTAATACAGATTTTTTTTAATTTGAATTATTCTTTGGCCAGAAAAACTTCACATATTGGTATATAAAAGCGGCCGACGGATTTTAACATACACAGTATAGCGTGAAATTATAAAAACGAAATGTAATATACAGTGTTACAAGTCAGGTTCCACCTTACGCGTACGAACAAACAATCCTCCATTAGCGCTAATTGTGTTAGCCGACGGAGCCCACACGCGCTATGAATGTTCCAGAATATTCCAGACGGTATTGAAAAATTCCTGGTTTTGTTGGCACGTTACTGTTTTTAATGAAATGGTAGGTTGAAACGAAACAAGCTCGACTTGTTATGACACAGGGAGTAGATACCAAACTTGGCGTACATACCTACATCATCAACGGACTCAATCTTTCAAAATGTGGAATCATCATCGGCCAGTAGTGTTTTCGATGGCACACATGCAGTGCAGTTAAACAAATATTATGTATAGCGGCATGTATAGTTAATTACAAAGGTATTTACAAATGTACATTTATAGTTAATTACAAAGAAAGTTTAGTATACACTTCTAGGATGTCCAACTGCGACGGTTATATAAAAAAACCCTATGGACATGTCCATAGACTTGGCAATATACATAGTTAAAGACTACATAAAGACTACATAGTTAAAGAAAATTGTTGATACTCATTTAATTGTAGGTATCTATAAGACTTAAGAGGAAAAAACAAAGTACGCATATATTTTGTAAACTTCCATTCAGATATTTTCTTTTGGATGGTTCATACCATCCTGCTTGAATCTTCAAGAATATAGAGAGACAGTTACACACACACAGACGCAGATGCACACATACACACACTCACTTACACACACACACACACACACATATACACACATGCACGCATATGTTTATATTTCTATTAAGATAAGTTTTGATTGTTTGTTTAAATAAAATGGAGGAATAAGTTATGTTTTCTTTTTTGAGTTTATGTTATGTTTGTATGTGATTTTATTTTATTTCTATAACTTGTGGAAGAGCGGAGGCTCCTACTACAGGCAAAATACGCTTAAAAGGGGTCTCTTGCCACATACTAATTGTCAATTATTTGTTGAAGAAATAAACACTTATTATTATTATTATTTATTATTATACCATACGTATGTTTCAAAATGCGTAATACAAGAAAAAAGTCAGTGTTAGTTTTTAGTTTCTCAAACATAATTCGCTTTCAAGCTTCCGTCCCCAACGTCTAAGAAAGCACAAAGAAGTTTATCCATTAGCACTAATCATGTTAGTCGGCTAGTGGTGGTCTTCGCGCGCTCTCTTGCAACTAGTTTGTATTAAACGTGTGTGTTTGTCATGATTAAGTAACGGTTTTGTAACGGTATGAATACGGTTACTTACAAAAAACAATTTAAATTATTTCACTGTTTAAAACTTTTTTTACTATTTATAAGTGTTTACATTTTTTAAATTATTTTAATGATTAGGAATTATCTTACGTGAAACGAAAATTTTAAGTATAATTACTACGCGAACGGAGCAGCTTGAAATAGGGCACAATTAAAGTTCATATTATGGAGAGTGCACGAATATTTTTACAATATTTTTAAATAAAGTGAATGCAATTTATTTAAAATAATTATTTAATTTAAATTAATGTGTTTCTAATATAAAATACATGAAATTCATCAAAAAAACCGTCACGCAAAATACCATAAGTTTGAGTACCTACTTTGAAGTGCACACATAGACAAAAATGACACGTACGAGTACCTACGCACGTATAGAATATAACTATACATACGTGTTACCTACATGTTGGCGATCTCTATTTAACACAAATTACGAGTACGTTTATAGTGGTGGTCGCGTGTCGAAAGTTGTGTCAACATCTTACTTGTTACAAGTAGGTATCCAGTTCCGTGTACGACCAGTGTGTTCCATGACACTTGAAACTTACAGTAGCGTGAGTAGCGTATGGGGTGGTAAAAAAGATAAACAACGACCGGAACTCTTACGTTAACTTAAATTACAAACAAAAAAATTTGTGTTACACCTCCGGGCAACAAGTAGACACGACATTTTTGATTTTATGACTTTTAATATTTCTTGTGCATATTCATTTTTAAATCCAGACTAAAAGAGGCGAGTTAATACGCTTACTGAACCTATGTGATCTTCAAGTGGTTTGTTTGAGCATTCAGACGCAACTTTTATATTTGGATGACAATAAGTCTCTATGTGCAAAGTCGAATATTATTTGCCTTCCCGGTGGTAAATAGCCGTATATTCGCCATTATTACTCAACCTAAAAAGGGAATTTAAAACATAGTTTATTTAGTCTCAAAAAATAATAAATAGGTACACTTCTAGTAGCAGTAAATCACAGAACAGAGACCTTTTTTATCAATTCCGTGCAGTAAATAGCAAACCAATTATTTGCAAATATCAGAAAAGAACAGCTGTTCATAATAACCCCAAACATAATGTTGATGAACTTTGGTGTTCTGATTAAATCTCGTGCTTCGACACAAAAAGGTGTGAGAACTGAGAGTGGTTAGTTTTATTTTCCTTTTTAAGCAGTGCACGCTTTTTATTGAAAGGTACTGATAGATTGAGAGCAACCACTTTTGTCTGCGAAAAAGCTTTTACTATACAGTTATTTACCAGTCGAGCATCAAGATTAAAGAAATAAAGAATTAAAGGATATTTATAAAAACCTAGTGTCAATCAGTGTGCATTGGTGTCGCCTATAGACAATATTTGGTAAAATTTATTATTTTAATTTGTTTCTGAATAGATTCCTCCCCTTTTTAACAAAAGCGGTACAAGATCACAATATACTGGGCCCAAATGTTTTATCCTATTTTTTGTGTCACACTTAGTCCAACCAATTGCTAACTGTTATAATAACCCAAAACACGTTTCGTTGATTAGTAGATAAGCACTGTTACGCATATTCGAATTCATTTACACATATCCATTCTTATGTTTATTGGATTGGAACGTGTCAAATCACAAAACAGACAAGTCGAACGCGACCGGAATACATCCGCGTTTTTTATTATTGTCCTCTGTTGCGACTTGCGGCTCATTAACATACGGTTATAAGTAGTATAGTTGAAAACAAGCCTGCAGGCTACGTAATTTTTTTGTCACTTGACTGTCACATTCAGTTTTTAATACTTATATTTTAGATGTAGGTATGACCAGATGGAGTGATACTAAGTTAGAGAAAAAGTAAAAGTGGGTCCAACTCCTTAACATAACATAAAGAGGCGTTTTATGGACACCATATTAAGAAAATTACCCTGGAAACAAAACCTCGACCAGCGGCTTTGATTCACTAAAAAGTAACGTAACAAATAAAAAACAAAAGGTAGACAGGTAAACAAACAGGTGAGTTAAAAGTGAAATATATCGTCGAGCCCTTGGATAAATAAATACCCCTTAAACACTTGGTAGTACATCGAGGTGATATCAACGGTGATAAGTCCGCAAGTTGTGCGTCACTGATGGGAACTTTCGAGAACGAATGCATATTCATTGTTATTAGTTACTTGAACAGGAGTCCGCTCTTATAATGCCATTGCTTCGTCACACGAAAATAGATCGAATCCAGTCCGGTCCTGGTCGGTCCGGGTTCGAATCCCAGTGGCACGCACCAATGACTTTGTAAAAAAGTTATGTGCGCTTTATAAAATAAAAATATCACCTGCTGTTACGGTGAAGGAAACCATCGTGAGGAAACCTGCATGCCTGAGAGTTCACAAAAAAAATGTTCTCAAAGGTATGTGAAGTCCACCAACCCGCAGTAGGCCAGCGTAGTGGAGTAAGACCTACATCCCTCTCATTACGAGAAGGAGACCCGACCCTGTAGTGGGTCATTAATAGGTTACTGGCAAGTGGCGGTTCCAAGTTATGCGTCAGTGTGAACTTTCGAGAGCTAATGCATATTCATTGTTATAAGTTACTTGAGCTAAGGAGTCTGCTCTTATAACGACGGCAATGGGGTCGATGCTTCGTCAGAAGAAATAGACGAGCAATCTTAAGACCAATATTATATATAGGCACGGCAAATATTATCAAAAATGGGATATTTAAAATTAGCAGACTCTTATTTACAGGCAACTTTTAATTCGGTGGGCATTGCTGTTTTGTCACTTTTAGTGATACACTTTCACGAGAGTATGGGAATCTTTTACTACCTACTTAAAACAGATGGGCCTCTTTTTTTAAAGTAAAAAAATTGATTCCACTTTTACTTTTTCTCTAGTAGGTAAAGGTAGAGTCCGCCGGGTAATTTAAAACTCTTTAATTAGATATAAGCTAAAATATGCATAAATATTATTATGCATGTTTGCCGGTATATCCGGCAAATCCGACTGAAACTACTTAGTGATATATATGTACGAGTAAATGGAAACTATTCCATTAATAAAAATCTATAAAAAATAAATATATCTCTTAATTATGAGGTTACTGTATGTGAGACCTTAATTAAATATGCTCGTCTTAATTGAATAAACGCTGAAATATCTTTGCTTGCAATTATTATGCAGTGCCTTCTGCATAATCCAATTTGCGGTGATATGGATGCAATGCAAATAAATGAATTAATTAATTAGTTTGATTGAAAGGCTTGATTAAAATGATTGATTGATTGATGGGTGTGCGTGCGTTGAGATGTGCGTGACGGTATGCAGTGATAGTCGTTTTTTTAAACCTAACCCTTTTGAATACAAATTTGAAAACCTTTAAAAAAGTCAATCTAGTTTGTGAACGATGTTAAAATACTTTTTGAGTTGGATACTCGTATTTTTTATTTTCGACTAATTATTATAAATGCATCTACTTTTTTACACTTTTTGGTATTTTTCATTTAATTTGTTTTTATAATAATTTAGCAATTTTTCATTCATTTTTTTCTATAAGTTGCAATAACGATTCATTTTAATAAGAACCATTAATCGATCCAGCCAGTGATCAAAAAAATTCAGTCAAAAACTAGGTCAAATATAACTTTTTTAACAACAACAAATATAATTACAAATGATTAGAATCATAAAAGACTAATAAATAAACACACCTTTCGATTTCATTCGAAGTTTGGACAAGGAATTCCTTTCACCCATTTTTTGTCCCTTAACCTTCGATCAACAATACACTAGATTTCGGGTCGGCGCAAAAAATACGTCTCGGTGAATAACAGCTCACTTGAAATGTGAGCTCTAATTTTATTTAGTTCGCTTGTAAAAGAGCCAATGTAAACACGTGTCACAATGCCGCAATGTGCATTCAAAAGTTGCAAAAATAATGCCCGAAGGAACAATTTAACGGCCGGAGTGTCTTACTTTCGGTAAGTACATGTAGAATAAGTTGTATTTTATGCTTTAAACTAACAAATAATTTCAAATTTAAATCAAAATTACCGATTTTATATCACCGCTACAAATGTTTGACCAACGTTGGCGCAAAAGTGTGTGTAACAGAACAATAGATGCATGGAGTAGATTTGTATTGTAATAATTTATTTGTTACTAGATTTTTAAAATTGGTTAATACAAACTTTAGCTTTCCTTTTTTTATTATAGCTTTCCGAGCAATCCGTTTACGTGTGCAGAATGGATCTCGACTTTCTATGGACATCAGTTTTAAAATTATATATTGACAAGAATGTGTTTCCTGGAGGAGATAAACACAATCACGAAATTAATTTACTCAAATCAGTGGTTCAAAAATTTATTGACGTCAGGTTACATTATATATGTAAAAAAGCTACCGATATTTAATTATTATTTTGATATAATTATTGCACTAAACTGTACATGTATTATGAAGATTGTAAACATGAATATAAAGATATTGTGGAATTTAGTGATATTTTTATTTGTGACAAAAAACTATTGTCGATTCGCACTTTTACCACCCTTTGTTCCCATTCATCCACATCTGCACAAAGTATGTCTAAACACGACCGTACTTTCAATATTACGGTTTGTGATACCCTAAAACCCGGAAGAATCCCTTTGTTCACATTCATCCACATCTGTACACAGTATGCCTAAATACGCCTACAATACTAAGGTACCTACTAGCTACAACAGCGATAGACACCTTGGCCAAAAACATATAATACATACACATAAATAAACATACACACAACAAAACGGTAACAAAATAACATATATGTATGTATACTATCAAACATACTCGTAGATGCCCACAATATAAATAATTGTAACTAAACTTTCGTGCATAATAATATACTAAATTATTTTTGTGTTCAACGCGACTCCATACCTTCTGTAGTTAAATTTGAGGAAGCAAACTGAAACGAAACCAAAGGATGTAACTCGCAAGGTAATAACGGGAAAAAGTACTTTATTTATAGCTCGTTAAGGTTAATTTCACATAAAATGTTGTTTAACTTATGTCTTTTCATTTCTAAGTGACGGGAGTAATTTATTGCTTTGCTCGTTTTTCGTGACGAATGATTGTAAGAAAAAGAATATTTTGAAGAATTGCTACCTTATTGCTAGGCGTCATGGTTGTAATTAGGTTGAACTTACAACTGTTTTAAAACGTTTGTCTTATTTCGTTAGTAAACAAATGAAGATGTATAAGTATGTATTCACGCGGACAGTATAAGTTTTGATTTTGTACGTGACCCGATATCTAGTGTATTGTTGATCGAAGCCCTTAACACAGCATAATTATTAAGGAAACAAGAAACGGCCTTTACGAGTTTTACAACAGGTAGTTTTCATTATCTCTCTATTAATTTTGTCACAAATAAAAAGTGACAAAATGACAACAGTGACCAACCATGACCATAAAACAGCTAGCTATGAAAAAATAATTACATAAAGCATCAGTTCTCAATCTAGGAATATTTTAGTATGAGGAGTGTTTTAGTAGACACGTTACTTTAATAACTTAGACCGGGTGTTCGTTATAGATGTTATCAACACACCAATTCATGAACAAACCATACTTGTATACTCAAACTAAAGCAAACTCTCCTCTGTCGATTTTCTTCGAGCTCCCATTTAAAACAACCCTCCGCGAACTTCCATGGTGGTGGTCGTTTCAATAATTGAAAAGGTGACTATTTCATTTTAACATTATCAGGTAGTATTTACGTATGTAAAGATAAATTATTTGCTAGGTTTAAATTATTCTATATAAAAAGTATTTTGATTAAAAATGAAGACTAAAATTTATCGTATCATTTTTGAAGGAAGGTTGAGATACCTAGACTAAGCCGACCGTGATTGTTTTTATTGCACAGAACTAGGGCCGCAAATTTGGGCTTTTTTAAAATCATCTAGTGGCGTACTTAAGTCGTGTCTTTCACGACATCAAATTGGCGTTAGTTCATGAAAAAACGCGCATGAGTTGAACCGTTTTATTAATTAACGCTGGCAGCACCTCCGCCGCGAAACCGCGAAATGCGCGTGAAATCGCGAAATGCTTGAATGTTTCGCCCGTATTACAGCGGACAAACGGTGGCAAAACTTCAACGGTTTCGCATTTCGCGATTTCGCGGCGGAGATGTGCTAACGCGGTTAAAATACTTTTGTCGCATAATAACTAGGAACAACGTCATTCAAGACGTAACCATCATTGCTCAGATGTTCAGAAACAACTTTTTATACTACGATAATATCATTCAAGTCCAGCACACGTTTTTATTGCTGTGTCCGGCAAAATTAACTTTGATTCATCACCACGGTACGGAATGATTGCCTCATCGTAATAATTGAATGCCATCATTTTTTGGTTCTGATCCAATCGGGGGCAATTAAGTTGATCTTGATGTGATAATGGCCACCATTGTTTAAATAGATTACATGGTACCTACTTTGAAGTATGAAAATAATTATATTATAATGTTACCGGAACTTACTAATGTAGAAGCAACCTTGATGCTACCATATAATTTTAAGAAACTAACTTTAGGCTAGGTTAGGTCATACCCGTTTATAGATTATAACAATGGGTGCACGTAATGCGCAATGACCCGTTTGCTACTTATTCCCAATAAAACTAACAATTGTCAGGGAAATTATTTGGGGTTTGATGTGGGAGAAAGTAGTGTCTATGGGCTGCAGTGTCCATTTAACCTTTAGAAAACTATAATCCTATGAATCATATTTCTTCGCTCGCTATAATTTGATAAGCTTTAAGATCGTAACTGAGCATTACAAAGAAGTCTAATCCCGGGGATTCCCTGTAACGATTACCTCGATTCAGCGTAGTCAGTCACTATTTGTCACAATGACAATCACGCTGTCCTCTCCCGTGATTCATGTGCCGTAATAGGGCTCTGAGAATCCTATCGGAAACACCAATTGGGAGATCTAAACAATCATTCGGATTACCTGATTAGAACGACATACTTTGTGGTGACCTAACTATTCCATGGTACGTACTGAATCTATGTAGGTACACTAATATTTAAAGGCGAAAGGGTAATTTTTCCATCTTCCTTCCTTCCTTCCTTTCAGCCCTTAGAAGTCCACTGCTGGACATGGGCCTCCCCTAATCGATGCCACTCCGCCCGGTTCTGGGCCCTCTGAATCCAACGGTTTCCCGTTGTCTTCTTCAGGTCATCAGTCCACCTGGTCGGACGGCGGACTGTACTCCTTTTGCCTAAAACTGGTCGCCATTCGAGGACCTTTTTTCCCCATCGGTTGTCAGTCCTGCGAACGATGTGGCCAGCCCATTGCCACTTTAATTTGCAAACTTTGAGAGCTATGTCGGTCACCTTCGTTCTTCTACGGATTTCATCATTTCTAATTCTGTCTCGTAGAGAAATACCAAGCATAGCTCTCTCCATTGCCTTCTGGGCCATAATAACCTAAAAATAGTAGCCGTCGAATTCAAGCCTCAGCGCGCAAACTGGCGTGAACTGGCTACAACCCTTTTATGTCCCACTTTTGGGCACGGGTTACAACAGGGCGAGGCCCGGAGTATAATCAACCTCGCTGCTCCATTGAGGATAGGTGGAGAAACAGGCTAGTGGCCAATCCATGTCGGATGTTTTCCATACGTCCTCCGACAAGGTTTAACGACTGCTAAATAGCAGTAGTAGTAGATAAAGTAGTAGATAAAATTATCTAGCGATCACCCAACTACGAGTAAGTACCGACTACGCCCGACGTTGCTTAAGTTTTTCGATTGCTTTCGATCTACTCAACAGCGGGATTATTCCCGCTTCACATGAACTGAAGCAGTGAACTTCAAAAGGTGATTGAATAGATTTGTGGGTTTCGTCCTAGGTATGAGGAAAGATTTAAAGATCTTTATAGACAGGTGATGACGAAAACTTTACACTCGCTTACCAAATGCAGTCTGAATTCCTACCTATGCTAGGTAGGTCTCTTCAACGATTTCGTAGAATAACACTAGGATGTACTGAGTCATTGCTATAATCGTCTCAGATGTCATTTTTTTATTTGCTATTCTTCCAAACGCTGGTGGTGTAAACGAACCGCATTATGCACGTGTCAATAGCCCGAAGTATTAATAAATAATTCAACCAGAAAGTATGAGTAAGCATTTATAAAACTTTGTACTAGAAACTGGTTTTCTCTATACAATGAATAAGTAAAGTAGTTTATTCATAGTTTATGAGGTCCTATTCGCGGCGAACGTGCGACGTGTATTTTGAATGTCTATTTAGCATTTTTAAGAAAGAACTATACCATACCTAAATCTATTAGAAGGAATGAAGAATTTTCAAAATCGATGTTACTTACCAAGTAAAGTACATGTTAGACGGATAAAACCTTGTATAGGACTATCCCAGCTTACCCTTATATTACATAATATTAATAAAATACGATAACTTAAAGGCTCTACTTTACCACCTGGGAATTTGTTCATGATAAATGTAAAATATGTAGTATCTTCTTCGAGTTGTGTTAACAATATGTACCTGAAACAATACAAATTACGCAATTTTTAGTAATAGGTACCTACATTTATAATCTCCCATGTATTTTAATGTATCGAACAAAATCCATGTTGTATATTATTATCAGCTGCAGTCCAAACGTACGAAATATTTTTAGTTCTATTTAAGAAGTTCAATTCATAATTGTGTCATAACTACATTGTATTTATAAAATATGGTATTTCATTGTATGGTTGGCTTCTAGAGCTTCGTCCAATATTCGCGATGGAGAGGTTGAAACGGAATAATGGAAATCTCAAACGCTTCCTGCAATCATTATGCAAATTTTATTCATTGTCCGAACTTCATATGCATAATTCGTCTATATTTGTGTGGCATACAAAGGCATGACGTTGCTTGTACTAGTTGTACTGAACAATATATAAATTGGAAAAGTCATCTTAACTAACCCACCGAAGAACTTTACCAGAGTGGCCGTAAAGCAACGTTTTTATAATATCTGTTTTTGTGTTTTGATTAGGGAGGAATGATTCTTCTTATCACAATCACATACCTACTTCTTTCATCTTAGCGTTATGAGAAGCAACGTACGAACATACGAACTTATTTAAATTCTTTTCTTTTTGAGGTTGGGCATTTGGGATGGGCAGTAGTTTTCATAGGAACCACCACCACCAGTGGATCCACCAAATTAGGAAACTTGTAAGATTGTTTACTATTGAAAAATAAACGATTCCATAAACTTTTTTACACATGCCAGTAACCCATTAATGACCCACTACAGGGTCGGGTCTCCTTCTCGTAATGAGAGGGTTGTAGGCCTAAGTCCACCACGCTGGCCTACTGCGGGTTGGTGAACAAATTTTACACATAAAATTGATTACTTTCATTGGATATAAATTATTACAATGGAGCTTCAGACTAAACATAGTAAATAGATTATATAAATAATGTAAATTACTGTAGCCGCAGCGTATATTGTTATTTGCCGGTAAAGCTCTGTTTATTTGTTTTCTACTAATGAACATTATTTCATAGACCTATACTTACTACACGTAAAATAGTTTGTCAAAGCTGAATTATGCGTTTATTCCGTTCTGATCCACCAAACCGATCCACTGCCAATTATAATTCCCATCTGTTCCCCTTCCTTTCTTGATGGCAAGAGAGTCAACTCCAAATTACGTGCTTATTTATAACTAAGCGCACTATATTCCCTCGATTGTATGATCGAACCTGCGGTCGTACAAGATGGACGGACCAATTTATCAGATGTTCCGATTACATGCAGTTCCAGAAACGACTATTCGTACCACATTTGTTCCGCTCTAACAAGGTCGCCCACGACGCACAAACGGAGCCTGGGACAGTTAAGATGAATATTGTATAGGTACGTAACTAATTTCGATCGTTGAGCACGTGTAGTAGGCTATACTTACCTATAGACGTAATCGAAGAGTAATATGAATGAGATACAAAATAGTGTATGCAATGCAATGATGCGCGATCCTTCAGGCCAAATTACACACACTTAAGACAAGATTTAAGACAAAAATAAAATCGGTGATCATCAGAAGTATGCCATAGACATACTGTTTGAACATTTGACTTCAAACAGGACCAAAATGCTTGGCCGAAGATACACCGTCTGAGATTGTAAGCGGATGCGATGTTGTGTTGGTACTCGTAAGGACTATGATTGACTCTTTTCCCCTTCGAGACCCATGTTACTATAAGCGAAATACCTCCATTCGTTTTCCTGTATTGAGGGTGAAACTTGCTTCTGAATTAGATAAGTGTTATGATGATAGAACTGATTTGATTGGTGCTTGAAACCTATCTCTCAGAGTACAATACCACACAGAGGAACTTAAAAATGAAATAATGCACAGTGCGTTGCGTACACTGCCACTTTAACTCAATAAAAGTAACAGATCCTATTAAACGATAATAATACCTGATGACGGCATGTGGAATATCCTCAAAATCAATGTCAAGTTCTTGACAATACCCACTTAAACAGGCTCGATAAATGCACCTTAGCACCGATAAAACTCAAGGCAGGAGTTATCTTGCGATTTGATAACTTTGCAATACAAGTCTTTCTTCGCGTTTTTGCTAATAATTAGTCGTAATTGTTGTAAAAATGGTAGCGTACATAACCATTTGCTGCTCGTTTGCTATTAAAATATTGTAGAAACCAAGCTACCGATTGACACAATTCGCGAATCATTTCCCTGCGTTTAACACACCTCCATTATAATAATGACAATGTCATTCTACCCCTGAAGCGTCCTTGGTACGTCGACACGCTCGATGACATTTAAACAGCACGCAAGGTCAATGTAAAGGGAAGAAAAGACTATATTTGACCACATAATATCGCCTTATTCATTCAAGCTGGTTTCAAGCATTCATTTATTGGTAGAAAATATGAAAATGCACTTTAAACAGCTTGATATTTGCTTTCTGATTGAATAACTAAAAATTGTACGTTTGAGCACTCCTACACATAATATATGAAAATTTAATTACCTAATTAAAAATATCTGTTTATGAAAGATACGCTCTAACTGTGCTCCCTGATTTAGTAGTGGTTTCAAAAGAACTTACCTGCGCAGCTACATCATGTATGTGTTCACCAAATAGCAACAGAATTAAAATATAGTAATCGCTCATTATCGGTCACTAACGTTTGATAATAAAGAAACTGGACCAAATTGAGATAAGATTAGATATTCTGCATTCTTTCCTTTATAAAGTGTACCTAGGTGTAGCTGCTGTCGTAGATGTTTGTACGAAGAATTTTCACTGAAAACTCTTACTTAACGTAATGGTCAAATCCGAGTGTATATAAGTCAGCATCACATGCGATACATTGGAATTACAAAAAGGCTAATTAATAAAAATCTACTTTGTTCGACTCTCTAGTATTTCTGTGGATTTCTTTAAAAACCCTGAAATAAATATACCGTTTAATATATAAGACATCGATTTTTGAGCAATAATTTTTACATCCTATCAACGCAAGCCGAAAATCTGGTGTTCCGTTATTTTTTTACTACTAGACTTATTGCAATTGCTATCCAGTCTAGTAGTAAAAAAATAAAGCAATCAAATAAAACCAATTACGTCTTGGCCTTAGCCAATTTTAAAATTTGTTGTTTTTCAGAGGCACTAAGTTCTTCTGAAAAAATTAGGAAGGTAAAAAGCTTATTCACAAATTCATAGAAATTGTGACGCAGACATTGTAGGTGTTTCCACTAACGTCTTACACTAGTGTAAAATTAGATGTCAAGTGAAAGGCGTCATAATTACGCATGAACCGGGAATTACCAACATTTTTGTACTGTCCTCACTGCCATGCAATGCGGAGACTGCCAATGACGTAGGTACTAACTAGACGAATATTTGTATCGAAAATACCACTTCGTTTACTATTGAATAATTCGTGAGTATCGTTTAACATTTTGGTGAATATACGGAGAACGTAAAGTATTTTATTCACGACTGAGACTGGTTGTGTCTCCGCCGTGACGTAGCTGCGAACTCATGATTAAATCATTAAAGTTAGTATAGTTTTGAATTAGTCGGGTTATCCCAAACAAATCAACACTTATAATCAAATCCTTCTAGTTTCGAGAACAGTAACCTAAATACAATTCTGGCTATATTTGAAGTACAGTCAAGCCTCTTTGGCTTGACTGTACAATCACGTTTGCAATTTGGTCCGGTCGTACGTCATCATTACCCCCGATATGAAGCGGGCAAGCGGAAAGCTATCTGTATTTGTATTTTGTCATTACAAATTGCTCCAAGAATATTTACATCGCAACATGATTACTGACGTTTTTAGGGTTCCATATTAATAGGATGCAAACGGCTCCGTCAAGTCGACTGTTTATTTGTCATAGTACTTTTTAAAGGGAATTAAGGAAACAATGCTTAATTCCATAAACATAAGTGTTTTCTTCAACGTCTATTGACAGCACCACAATATGTAGAATTTGAAATTTTGACTATTACAAAAGCCACAATAAAAGAATAAAATAAAAAAAATAAAGAAAAGAATGAAATTTACGTAGAATTTGAATTCGGTCTAGCGAGAGGTATACTTTAGATGTTAATTACAGATATCCACGTATATCAAATTTCATCTAAATCCAAATGATATTGATTTTACATTATAAAATAACTATTCTTCTTCTATTATTTTATTTGTTTTAAGTTATGTAAATAGTTATATTATGTAGATACTTGTACAAATCTATTTTAAGATACAATAAAGAGCAGATACAGGATTAATCTTTATCCTTCCCGCAACCTTTCGAACTTATAATTTTACTATACGACTCGCACTTGACGGGTTTTTTCAGTATTTTCCGGATGTGTTTCTATTCGCGTTAAAACATTTACTGACGTCAGAGATATGAACATTGTCGTGACAAGTACCTGCATTCCTATTTGAATCCAAGAAACAAATTATCGAGGTAATGAGAATTCTGTAATCATTTCTAAATGAGACACGTTTATCGCTATTTCTATTTTCGTATCTATTAAACAGGAAATTCTTAGAGGTGCCGTCCCCATGCCGGTTATTAATTGTAGAAAATAAATCGTAGAAGATAAATAATATAAATCTACATTTATATAATTTAAAAATAAAATAAAAAAGTAAATTTGACTTCCGACGAAAGAGCTCCAGCTGAACACCTTGGTGTGCGGTGGGTGATGTGTATGATGGCGAAGTATAATACAATGTTTCTACCACCTAAAACGAAATCGCATTAGGCACTCTGAGTATTACCAATATTTTAGAGAGATAGAGTAGAGAATGCCACTAAGCATTAAAAACGCCGCTGATTGAAACGTGGACCTGTATTATAATATACCTACAGTGGACCTGCCAGGATATATCACAGGCCTTGTGATTAACGAGCCGACACACAATTAGCGAGCTAATGAAATTCCCGCCGACCGCTGATTGGGACGATCGACGCGAGGTCGCGAGATAAGGAACTACTTTCCACGCAACTTGTTCAAGTGGACAATACAAACGAGTATTTTGTACCCTTCGCAATCCATCAATTAATACGTACATATAAGAAAGTACTGCTACAAAGTATCTTGGTTTTTAGAACACACTTAGAAAAATGTTGATAAATAAAAAGACCACAGATCTTTTTCTCTTCGCAATCCGTATAGTGTATCACGCCACGATCATTCAAAACAAAAAAAATTGGCAAAAGATCCAAAAATTACGGCGTAAGCGCTAGATAGTTCTCTCCTGTAGGGTGGTGGTATGCTGCCCATAGAAATAGAAACCAGCGTAGGGGTGATTGAGAAACCAAAAGATAATGTTTCTCTTCTCAAAGGTACTCCTATGATAAAATCGTAAATGGTAGACAGATGGCAAGTGCGGGGCAAAATGAACTACCTATATTTTAAATAAAAGATATACCGGCATAAGCATTATTATGTTTACCACAGTAGTTTCGACCAGTTGCTTTTCTTTTATGCTTTCATTGTAAATGTCACAAATAAGGACATTTGGATATTGATCAAATTGTTCCAATAATTTCTGTTCGATTATCTGTCAAATGCATAGATTGCATCTGACATTTAGGCGAGGAACAAAGCGTATTGTAAGTCAAATAGGAAGTTACGTTTTAAATAATAGTTGAAATTGGCAGCTTTTATTTATTTACTGACTAGCTTTCGACCTTACTTTTTTTAAAGATGTGCTTACATTGTTTATAAATGGAGAACTATTTTTGTTTCTTTCAAACTACGTCCAGAATGATCTATTTTAATTTCCAAATATAAACACCAAGGAAAACTACATCCGACACTTGCCATCCCTGACTCCTTGTCAGTCCCAACTTCGTCCAAATTTGCTGGCTTGGACAAGTTTGTTTCTATTTTGACATCAAGTAAATTTGTTTTCTTTTTCCATTGAAAATCCAGTCCCGCGAACTTCGCGAAGTTCAAAGCGGGAAAGATGTCAAATTCCCGCGAAAATAGGCCGTGTCAAGTAAGAGTTAAGAGTCCCAATGCCCCGAAGCGCTGACTATTATGTAACCAAAGCCTTACGACTCCTTAGGGCTGTTAAAACTTAACAATATTTTCGTACATTCATACATTTTCAGTGGCAAATTCTGGCAAATGCCCAACGGTGGGCGTCCATAGGCTCCTGACGAAAAAAATCAATTTTCAACGATTTTATTTTTAATAATTATGAAACATTAACTTTTGAGTGCGTAAGCGTAACGAAAGTATAAAATAAAATTATGAATTAATTTAAATACTACTTACATTTAAGATTTTATATAAATAATTTAAACATAAAACTAATTATATTATATTATGTAATGTTCAGAACGAGAATATCAAATTTATGTGATGACTCGTGTGAATTAGATTTGGTAACATTTAGGGAAATACCAAATCGCTACATTTATCATTTATTTTTATCTAATCATAAGTGTAACAAAATCAGTAGCTACTTTCTAGTGAAGAGCCGGTGATAGTAATCAAATAATATCGATCTATTATTAATTTCAACGATAGTAAAATCGTTTTACGTAATATAATAATGTAGGTAATAAATGTTGATATAGATACTGAAATATTTTTAAGTAATATATTTATTCTACGAGTAGCTTGAAATGTTATGTTTTACAGTCGAATTATGTCTTTAAATCTTTTTGACAAGCTATAATTTTATATCCAGAAATACTTTCAACGGAACGACAACCCGTCATAATCTGTGAACATCTATCTGCTGTGGGCAAGAAAAGCTTATAAAATTAAATTCAATATTTTAGAAGCCTCACAAATTTACGAGATACTTAAGATAAATACAATAAAATTACTTAAGAAAAATAAAAGTAACAAAAAATGGGTCGTAAAGAATCACATTCACGAACTTTATTTTAAAATTTTAAGGATAGTCGAAAATTTTAAATGTTCAACCCTGAGTTAAGGAGCGAATGAAAGCGCGAATACCCTTGTCATCGGATCGAGCGTCGTATGCGTCCTGTGTATATTTATGGGAATGACCAAACGACTAACTTAAGCATGCCTAACTTTTTTAATATAGAATATGTAACAGAACCAATAAGGTGTCTTCATAACCCGCCATTAAGATGTATGTTCCTAATATCTTGTGTCGTTCGGGGAGATGACACACGTAATATAAAAAAACACTCCACACTGATAATACAACAGTAGATTCTCTGTGTCGTGGGTGCCATGAAAACACACAAGACAACAACGCACACGTAACCAGATCAGAGACAGATATTTAAACTCATCTCTGCTCTGCCGGAAATCGAATCCAAGACTCTCCTGACAGCGCACCAGTACCTTAACCAGGTCGTATTGCAGCAATGTAGGTGGCAAGGTCATTTAGGCGAACATGTTATTCATCTAAAATAACAACGTATTACGACTGGTTATGATGGCCGAATGAAAAATATAAGTAGATTTCTTTCTAAATTTTCTCGCTTGTATAAAGTAGGCACAGGAATAACATAACGGTGGCCATAATAGGCACGTTGCAAAAAAGATAGTTTAAACTACCCCGTATATACCTCCGTAAATAGTGACGGCCGATCCTTAGATAAAAAGGGCAAATGAAATTGTTGCGGTTACCGACCCTTGTGAGCCCTTGTCATCTAACTAAATTCCTTCCATATTCATTATGAGCGGCATTTTTTGTATTATAGGACTAAGGGATTGAAGGTCATTTGTTATTGAGTTTTTATGTGTTAGAACTTTGGTAAAGTCTGGGGAGCGGCTGTGCTCCGATTATGTCATGTCGGAGTTTTGTATATATGTCAGCGATGCATAAAACTTCGATAGCGTGATTCAGGGTCGCGTGGCGCCATCTCTTCACAAGTGGCCGAATTCGCCTTTGAGCTATTCAAATACTACTCTCGTTATTACATTTTTAAGAAAAGAAAGTGTTTACTTGTACGAATATTGATGAGAATTTAATTTTTTATTTATCTTTATGTATCTTGTCGGTTAATTAGGGTTGGAATTAATTTAAAATTTAGTAAGTAGGTACTAAAACGAAATAATTTGATATGATTTTTCATTTTATAATTGAAAGTGAATTTGGGCCGAATCAAAAGTTCCTCTGACCCTTGTCATCTAAACGCCTAACATTTGTGTGGGCGACGTTCTGGATGTGGTCCAAGCGAACAGTTAGAGCGACTCGGAGAAAAATTTCTCTCAACCCATTAATTTTTCGTAGTCCCTAATTTACTTAAAACGATAAGATAAGTACCGTTTTATAAAATCTTTGTTACCCGCTTGAACAAAGAAGGATAACATCGAAAAGGACCTGCATACCTGAGAGTTCGTCATGATGTTCTCAACGGTATGTGATCTCCACTAACCCGCACTAGGCCAGCGTGGGTTACTGAGACTTCCTTCTCATTATAAGTGGAGACCCGAACCTGCAGGTATCTAATGTATTGCAGACGAAACTACCTTTAAGTAAATAAATAGCATGTAAATAGCAGAATAAAATAAATAATCCACATGCGGATAACATGACTTAATATCCATTTTATACTCGTGTATCTAATGAAAGACTTTCCGTTCATATTAAGATTTAGATTTCATCGATTTTGGGTTAAAGTACAGCGGCGAGTACAGCAGTTATTATTTATTTTAAATATAAAGAATAGGAATTGATATAAAGTTATTTGTAATCAAAAAAACTTGAGAGTGACGTAAATGACAATGTCATTTACGACACTTTTTGCTGTCATGACGTTACTGAAGTTCATGACGTAACTGACGTAGTCATGAACTTCAGTCATTGTCATTTACGTCATGACTTACGTCATGACAGCAAAAAGTGTCGTGACAACTTTTCGTAAGAATTTTTTCCGTCTAGCCCCCTTTCACAACGCGCGATAAGGAACTTCGTTCCAACAAATTACTTTAATAATAAATTTAAATTGTTAAAACGGTGACTAGATGGAAAGACTTTGTTTTATAATTATAAAACATATAACATTCATATTAATATGAAGAGTTCACCTGCGTAATGTTGCCGCGCCCGCTAGCAACTTGGTCGCCTCCCCTCTTGATAACGGAACAAACGAGACCACGCCATATTTTATGACGGACGTCAGCTGACAAGGAGATAGTTCATCTCTGTCACTCTGAAAGCCCGCGGTTAGCTTTTTATTCAAATACAATATTATTTTCGCGAGTCCTTTTATGATACGATATAAAAAGTTTTATACGAGATATCGAAGACAAATATTTGCTACTACGCTGGACATTTTTATAGGTATTGCTTTATTGTATGTAACATTTTATTGGTGATTTTTGAAAAAGAGAGCCATTTTCTTACATATGCCGCAAATAAGTACTTATGGCTCAACTATTACAGTTGCAGTTAATTATTGTCTGAAAAATATAATACTCAATGCGTTTAACGCAATAAAATTAAGTTTGTAAGTAGTAGTAAGAACCTTTACAATTATGAAGTCGTTTTTAAACAAATTCAACACAATACTTAATTAAGGATATCGTATAAAAATGTTAAACTTTTCAATCCATGAACTCTTGAGGTGTTAGTGACATCACGTGTTGTTCAGCAAACACTTGATGTTAAACTGATGAATCGCAGTTCACAAAGCCTTTGTTACTTAACGCGGCGCCAATACATTAATTAGAACTCAATTAGGAGTTCGTGAAATCAAACTTTCCGTTCGTTCACACGCTGAACTGAATTAACCGCGGGTTGAGCAAATTTTGTTGATTCACTGAATCGTATGATATAATTAATTAGGCTTTGAAATATTCTGTTAGATTCAATGATTTTTTTTATGTAAATACTTATTTTTAGGTCAGAGAAAGCATATTCAACTGTTGGTCTAATGATAGAGTTCTTTGTTGATCAAAATTATCTTTTAAGCATAATTTTAAATAATCAAAATTAGCTTTTTAGCAGCATTTTAATAACTGCCATAGAAATGGCGCTAAAAGATTATTGTATTACAGTTGCTTACATTATATAGGAAACAACTAAGAATACTTAGTCTTATGAAAATTAACTTGTAAAACTGTACAAACAAACAAGCGATAAGCGCTAAACTTTAAATCTTATACCCATAGCAGAAAGCGCTTAACTTTAAGGCTTATATTCACAACAGGTAGCCGGCCATTTAATCGTTATCTTACTGCTACTTATTTGTGAAATAAGTAACTACTCAGTATAATCTAGCTTTAACTATTTTCCATATAAATCGATGACATTAGAAACTGGCGGATGGCTCTTGCCTGTCCGTAATTTATCACTTTCATTTGCATACGTAATAACTGTCAGATTATCCTACAAGAATGTAATTTATAGTGTTTATTAAAATATTAATATTACAAAACCCTTGTTAGAAATACAATATTAATTATAATGTTGTAATTTATAGGCCGTTATATGCTTACACCTTATTATATTGGGTAATGCGTGTACGGTAAGATTAGACGTGGGTTAATTAGACGTTAAAGAATTATGATGCTGATATAGGAGGCTTAGAGCTAATTGGGTGACGTCAGGATTAGCGGCCGTCATCGTATCACTTTCGTGTATGCCGGCAATGATATCGGTTTATAGATTAAGATTATATTCTGTAATCCTTTCTTCTCGTAACGCAAGAGTAAGGCTTCGGTGCCACGAGTTCGATAAATAATTAATACACCGCCTTCTGTTATTAATATGATTAAAAGTCGATATACAGCTTCGTTGTCACACCCATACCACTGTCATGTACATATACCTATATGATAATAACATGGTTTATGCCTCGTACGTGAAAGCTTTGGAAAGGTCTTTCCTCAGATATTTTTTTCTAGGAGTCTTCCAAAAGGGCTTTAAAAGAACATCCCTACAACGCTCTAATGTCGCCTCTGCTTGTGCATATTGCTTATGTCAATAGGCAACTATCCAGCAACAATCACTTATTATCAAGTAACTATCTCCCTTATTATTTTTATTAAAAATACTTACAACTACTACGTAAACTCACGAACTTTGCTTTCCTTCCTTTCAAATAAAATTATTCTTATATAAACACCGCTATAAATATTCAGCGATACGTCAGACCAGAGGCAAGATTTCAGAGGTGGGAAGATATTAATATTTATAAGTTCGTAAGAAGTAAGAACCTACTAATAAATAATTCCTCTTTACCTCTTACTCTCCGAGTAATAACTACCTACTGAATACGTACTCGTACGTACGTTTGATACCTGCTATCAATTTCTTACTTCAATGTGTGAAAATAATGTGTTAGTAAGTTATCTGTAACGTAACATTTTTAAAAGCGGCATAATAGAGGAAAAAATACTGAGAAACCTAGCCAGCGATAACTTAAAAGTAAAAAATAAATTAAATGCAAAAAAACTTTTAAAAAAAGCTTTTATTTGAACGCTCTAAAAAAACAAAATAGTCTTTTTCCTTAAAAAATTTAACTATCAACTTATAACCTCATTAGGTATATACAATTCATATTATGATCATAAAAGCTTGTCGCAAGGTCTAATTACCTATCAGTATTTAGTTAAATTGTAAATGAAAATTAAATAAACTTAGGTACTAGTTTATTTACAAATCGCACGATTCCGTATATCTGCAGTGGTCCATCTCTAGTCCACGCGTCCCTCGAGCCTTGTCTAAATGCCTTTATTCCAATCCGAATGTCGCCGGTTTATAATTTATGAGGCGAAGAGCTTAGTGACCCTGTTATAGCCACGGTTGTTTCAATTCACAAACGCACATTAAATGATCATTATTGCAAAGCAATAAGGGTCAGAATCGTCTGTTTATTCGAGCTCGTAAGGGAGCTTTAGGAGTTATTGTACTATCGAGAACAGCCCATTATACAGGGCGCTTATTCCATATGCTCATGTGCTTGCCGTATTGTTGCAAAATTCAATTTGATTTTTAAACTACATATTTGTTATGATAAAGGCTTATTTTAGAAATGGTTATAATATAAATAATATCGTTTGTACCGGTGCGGTGTCAGCTACGGTTATGATCATTACATATTTTTATTAAGTTTAGTATGTGTAGGTTTTCCAAAAACACGTGTTGAAATCTAAAGTCAGATTATTATTTAGGTACCTAAATCATTCTCAAAAATTAATTAGACACAGTCATAAAACGTTATACGCATACAACGGTTTCACTGCCAGAATACCTATGAAATTAGAATTGAGTCCCCTTTCATTTTTATGTGCACTGTTCATGAAGAACAAATAAATGAATAAAAATATGTAAATAAATTCCTTTATTAATTAAAGTTTAGGCCTGAAATAGTTAACAATACTGCCCCGACTGTCGCAAATAATGAAGAATTCAAACACCTCGAAAACTTTTCAAGTCGTTTAATTTGAAATCAAACGTCGATTAAGGGTAACCTACTTTCCGAATTTGTTTCAAGTTCTATTATGTTTTGTCGATGATTGATTCGCTTATAAGCTTACCCAAAAGATATTGGAATGTAGAATCTATGTCATACGGATGAGAGATGAAATTTGTTTAGATTAACGCCTCTTTCCGTGGAGAAACAATGGCAAAGTAATAACTATGCAAGTATTAACTATAATTATGTTTTCACATTTACCTTTACTTTTTTTAGAATTTTTCTACATTATGTGCCGATTTATAATTTAAATCAGCCCGATACTATCGTTTTATTGGTATTGCGAACGCTAGTAACATTCATAATTATTGTACTTTACGATTATTAAACCTTAAGGCCGTTAAAAGTTCAGTACCTCCGATAAAAGCCTTCGAAAAATATTTAATTATTAAAAAAACGATTGGAACAGTATTTCCAATAGATTATAATTTAAAATATCACGTGAGGCTCAATTACCATTTCGAAATATAAATTCATTATGTCAGCCCCGAGGTCTTGAAGGGAACCTGATAGAAAGGGCCCACCCAGTGATTGAAACATCGTGGTGGGTTCCCTGTTAGAAACTCTAACCCATGAGCAATAAGTATTGTTAATTGTTTCTGGTGTTATTATTTTAATTAAAACATCTAGGTTTTGTGAGGTTCTGTTCTGTTCCTCTTATTTGGGTTTTAGTCAAATAAGAGTAAGTTAACATTAGAAAATAGTAGTGTACAAATATGTAGTTAAATATTATAGTTTGAATGTTTTATTTAATTATAGAGACTGTTATATAAAATTTATTAACACTAAACACTTTAGATCATAATTAACTGATAAGCATATTTTAGTGTACCTAGTAACAATAGTAGGTAGTACCTACTATCAGTAAGTTTACAGGCTAAATCTATATCGAAATCAACTAACATTGGCTTTATATCAAGTAATAGATATGTAAATGTTTAAATATTAGATACGATATATTTAACGCGCAAACAATTCTCAGACACAAGTTTTAATTTTCAATTATCTTGCGGCTTTGCTGTATGGAAGTTTGAATCAGAAGTTTTTTTATTCCAGTACTTCTGAATAGACAAACTCTGGCACCGCTACAGAAATAAAAGTAGGTATGTAGGTACGCTGAGTGAGCGGCAAGTAACGCAACTTTTTCTTTTCTTTTCTTTCTTCCAGTTTCTGCTCTATATTTTTCAACCACTAATTGCAAAAGTAAGTTTGTACATTTTCAAACTTTGAATAAACTCCAGACAGATTAAAAGAGCGTTTTCCTTTTCTAATAAAAAGCAAACGCGTGCCTCGAAATAGGTCAACAACACTGCCAAAATATTATAACAATAATAGCAAACAAATTCCATAACGAAACTCAATCAACATTTGATCGGTTCATTTACAAAACATTTAAACAGAGTGACCGTTCATAAATAACAAATCGAATGCGGTTCATCCCAGGCACATAAACAAACATGTATGTTTGATCGGAAATGAAAACCTCTAATTAGAATTTATAATCGTCTCGCTCAGAACTAGTTAACGTCGTTGGTTAGTTATAATTGAAACATTTGGATCACGCATTGACACATGTAACATCTGCTCAAATTACACTGCCCACTATTAAATTAATTTATAGCCTTTATAGCTATAAATTTGGGAGTGAATCAGGAAATTGATGCAGTTTAGGAGAGCGCTTTCGACATCATGGCAGAATCGACCTCAAATTAAAAAATAGTTACATTTGAAGAGTACGTATTTTAAATTTTAAAGGTAAGTATAAAGCTAGATTGAGCCAAATAAAAATGATCTTAACGCTCGCCGGTGCAGACAAAATATCTTGTAATTTTTTTTTATAATATTACTGTGTGCGAATGTGCAATATCCATAGGTATCTATAGTAAAGTATAGAATAGCTGCGTACTGAATACTAACGATAAATAAATCCCAAGTTACAAACAGGCCGGGTCCACCGAGATGGCACGCAGTTCAGTCACGATTTATGGAACTTGTTTTATTGAACTTCACAAACTTTTTATCTTAATTTTTTATCTTCTTTCTCTTCATATCATTGTTTTGTGTTTGCATGTAGATAAATATCAGTGACGCAAAATATTTCGTGTTGAAAGCTCGGGCTTCTTCCTTAAGGCCATAATTATTTATTTCGCTTGGTATTGGTATGGTCTCTACAGTGTAAAGTCTACAAAACATACAACAGTAACCGATATAGGCCGTAATGGTAGCATGCTAATATGTCTACTAATCGTCTTCTCAAAACTTATTTGACGGAAGGATCAGGAGAACAGCCGAAAAGGATATTTCTCATTTGCTCCGTAAGTACTATTGCATATAATAGCTGTCAAAGAAATTAAACTTTCGTATGTAATATGTGATTATCTCAGTTAGAAAATTATGATTCCTTTTTGACAAAAAATATAACGATTTTAATCACCAAGATCCTAAAATTTTATTCCACAGCGAAATAAGAACTCGTACCTTATATTATTATGTATGTTGCAGTGGATATCACGCTGACATCAGTTCGTACGGAGGCACACCCATAAAGGTTTGTAATCGAATAAATTAACAGAGAAATAGATCGTTAATTCAAAGTGTGAGCAATAAACTCATTACAATCTTCTGGATCCAGAATGTTAAGCTGGGCTTATAACCGTAAAATTTTAAATACCGACTCGATAACACCCATAAGCCGATTACTTTATTGAACGTCGTTTGCGCTTTTATCTCAAAGTTTACGCGTAAATTCCATTTTAAACGTTACGGGTTATACTGTAACAGTCAGACTATAATTGCTGGTTGTAAATGACCCAGGGTAAATATCTACATACATATTCTCCGGTCGTCACAGAACTAAGCATTTTTGTCATGATAGTAAATGATAGATCATAGTGTTAATATTTTACCTGAAGTTTGCTTTTAACTAGATATTTTCTTAAAGTTCATTCAAATGTTTCAACTTTAAGAGAACTAGTAACTAGTCTTCGTAGATAACTAAATTAACAATTAACAATTAACAATTAACAATTAACAATTAACTATGTAATACAAATAAACCTGCATGTGGTTTCCTCATGTTTTCTTTCACCGTAACAGCAGGTGACATTTAACTTTAGACACAGCACCAAAGTTTTTTATATATCCATTGATGCGGGATTCGGACCCAGACTCCTCGATTAAGAGGTCGAATTCTTACCCACTGGGCTATCACCGCTTTAACCTACTAAAAAAGTAGAACTTGCTTCGCTTGAACTGTCTCTATAGGTACCTAGATGTAGATATTAGGGAAAAACTGAAAATGTAACGAAAAAATTTTGATTACCGCATTACAGCATTAGCAGCCAAAAATACCTAGTGATGGAAAATTTATTAAACAGCAGTGGCATTAACGATCACACATGACAAAACGTCGAAGAGATTTTAAGAGAGGAACCAATGGTCCGAGTAATATCATTCAGCCTGTCGAAGACGACGAGTCTTTAGCGGATTTAACGGCCGTATGTAAAACATATGAATCCCTTCGTGCTCGTAGGTATATTTTGTCGAAGATTTCTCTGAATTCGAAAGATTTGATATTCGTAAATTATCGAACGTGCAACGTTAAAACATCAATTGGAATCCATACAACTGGTCAAAGGATACTGTGACCGTTTACAAAACAGTGTAACTACTCGTATCTTAATTATGTCAGACATTAATAACTTTATGTCGGTACTTAGTCAAAGTCTCAGTTGACTGTTATCATTGCTACATAAAATGTTACTTAACACTTATTACACTCGCAATTTCCCAAGCAATAAATGATCTTATAAATCCACGATAACTAGTAATGGGAAAGTAAACAAATAAGAGGTTGTATTCCGACAATCTCCAACCGCTATATTAGTTACAGTTTCGCATAATTTGCCCACAGATTATGCAACGATCATTCTGTAATTGTTTCGTTGTAGAATGACATATTAGACGGGTCTTATGTGAAGGGAGTAAAGCTCAAAATTGACCGCATTTAGGGTCGTTTTGAACGCAACTATCGTGTTAATACAGTAAACGATTGTCAGGAACCGCTCGATCATTTTCCAGTTAGACATAATGGCGGAAATCAGATACGTAATAGCGAAGATAACTTTGAAATTGAATGATAACATATGGAATTTATTTGCTAGGAAGTAGCGTCAGCAAAAGTACGACGACATTTTGCTTTGCGCTTAATTTAGATACACTTTATCGATCGTTCATCTTCTAATTATATCTTATATCTTATTTCTTATCAAGTTATAGACTTTAAGGCAGTAATTATAAGCTTTAGGTAGAAGTTAAATCATCTCCACATAGTCAATAATGATGAGTTAAAATAAAATGTAAAAACATCCGTCAAAAATAATAATAAGCACGTTGAGACTCGCAAGGAAAATCTTGTTCTTTTTAATAAACGATCAAGTCGTTTAACGCTACTTTCTAGTAGTACACAATAAACTCACATGGTATGGTAATTAGCAACACGATATGTAAAGTGTAGTCAATAAGCTTTACAAGTTTAGAGTCAAGTCCGACACTTACATGCAAGTCTTTGTACATTCCCATAAAGTTGGAAGGAAATCTATTCTGTTTACCTTTAACAGAAACAAATCGTTAATTCAGTCATAATAAGACGCAAGTAATCACCATTTAGATACGGTACTGAAACAAAAAACAATTTGATTTTCGAACAAACCTAACAGACCCTCAAATAACACGTAATGGAATCTTCAGCAATCCGAAACGTATTTAGCCCTTAAGTAAATCATCGTCAAAAATGCCTCTCAAATTAATATCAAAATGTTGTTTGTTCCCGCCTTAATTAAATCGTACAATTAATGGAACGTCATTTGCAAAGGCAAAAACGCTTTTATTATTAAAAAAAGTTAATTTCCTTAATTTGGCCGCTCTTCCTTTCGACGCTCTGAATCTTTTGCCAGCGACCGACTGACTACAAAAGAAAAAATACGTGCCTATTCACATTTATGCTTTCATTCGTGAATTTTTTGACCCGACAGCTGCTGTTAGTTTCCTTTTTCACCTAAATCCCTAATGTTACTATAGCAACTTATCCAAAAATAACGTAGGAGTTTTGTTATTATCGAGTTCATCGAAGGTTTTCCTTAGAAAACTTCCGCATTGATAAGCGAAAGAGAAATTGATAGATAATACGATAGAGAATAATAGAGATAAAATAATTGATGTAGGAATGTAGGTTAATCCGAGATAGATAAGGTGTAAAAAACAGTGATACTTTATTAGATCGTAATGAATTCTTATGACCGTGTATGTTTAATTTTTAAATAGTATCTATTTAATAAAATGTTATGTTAAAAGAAAACATCACTAGAAAACTTTTGCAATAGAATAGCAATCAAGTTATGATGAAATATCTAGCAGTAGTTTTTCATTTTGTTCAAACTGCATTTCATACATACGTAATACGTACTCTTGAAATCCCTACAAACACAACTTTTACAGCGTAAAGTATAATCATGAAATATTCATAAAACAGAAGCTATTTACGTTCCGGTAAATATATACGCGGACATTATACGCTTATGGAAGTTTTCTTGAGCCTCGGAAACGAAGGTACAGAGGGCTTATTACGGTCGCAACATATACTAGCATTTGTGAGGCAAATTACATCGCCTCCTGCCCTAATGTGGTTTAAATTATTCTTGTTAGTGGATTTCTTTTACGTAAAATAATATATCAACATTCTCACGTTAATGCCGATTGCCGGCACGGTTTTTCAAAGCGGGCCGCAATATGTTATTTACGGACGACATAATCCTCGGTTGATATGGGAAAGAGTTCATATTAAATGCTGTTAGGACTGTAATCGGTTACAGTTATTTTATTTATGCTGACCTGCACTGTAGTCGCACCAAATTCCTAGGCCTTAATGTGCGTTTTATAGGTTTAAACTTTTAACTAATAGCTATACTAAAATATACCTCGTTGCTCCAAGTAATAATTATTCAAAGTCCGTAACCTCTATTCCGATTTATTGTTGTATGTACAGAAGGAAGACATTAAAATTAAAAATTTTTTTCAATGAACAAGGAAAATCTGTAGAAGGCTTTTAATGTTAAAACTTTTTTTACATGTAAAGTAGATTTACAGGGATTCGATCTTAAACTTGACCGTAATTGATGTATTTTTCCTCAAATTTAGAATCTTTAGTAGAAAATATTTATTTGCAAATAACCTGACGTCACTGTCAAACTACAGCAAGAATACTTTATCAAAAAGAATACTCTTTTTAGAGCAAGCAAACGAATACGGTAGGTGATGGTAATAAACGCCCAAGTTTGTTCACAATGGAACTCTACGTTCGAAGCAATATTTCAAAGAGCTTGGAACAAACAAACATGTAATCGCCCAGACGTTGACAACTTTGAATAAAATGTATTTTTCCTCCACCAAGGTACATCTCAAGGTGCATGCAATGCATGTAAGCATGTAAGTAAGGATTCTAGAAAGCCGTCAAACAGATTATCCTTGTCTAATCTGTATGATAAATATTTGGTGAATGCAATATGAAGCTGGAGGATATACTTAAATGTTCACTAATGAATTTATAAAAACTTGAAACCAGTGTTTTCATAAGAGAGTTTCTTGGTTGCTGGTTGAAAACAAAAAAAAATAATAACCAAGACCTTAATAACTTATAGAAATGATGATTGATACAATAAAAAATAAAACCGTACCTACGTCTTTACAACTACAACTCAATTCAGGTTAATGAATAAGCTGGAAGCGACATAAACAACGCTTGATGGGCGATTGTTTAGCTGCCGACCCAGTCCCCAGAGTCCAGAGGCTATTGTACTCGCAACGGCTAGAAGGCAATTTACAGCATTTCGTGAGCCAGTTCGATTACCCTAGCCTTCCCTTCAGCGAATACAAATAGACTTGCAGCTTCAATATACTCTCAGGTAAATGAACGGCCAAAACTCGGAAAGTATTTAAAGGGATATCGCAATGCGTGAAAATGAATGTTCGGTGAAAGCAGGTGTAAGAAGACCATACTAACACACATTTCAGTGCCTTGTGCGAAACGGAGTCAGTAATAACAATTTTTTCTTTCTTCTGTTTCAGTTGGAAATCGAACTACGAGTACCATTAGTACAAGACAAACTGACTTATGGCATACTAATGACTGACGTTTACTATACGAATACTTGGACGATAGTGTTCATGCTTACGGCACAGTTAACAATACATCGTCGCGCGTCGTAGAATACTTTTTATCACTGTCTGGACTAAGTTCTAAAATCCACGCCGGCAAAGTCTAGTTACAACTAAAGGCACATAAGAGAGGTTTTCTAAAGATAGTAGTAGGTATGTACCTACCTAACCTAACGGAATAGGAATCTTAGACACGCCGCCCTGCAAGTGCATTGCCATGTTATTGCATTTTAAACCCTTAGATTCCTCCGATACATTACGCAGTACTTACAATAAAGAACAAGCGCTTAAGATCGGTACAAAAGCTTGTTCTAGTAGAATAGGAGTTACGGCTCACAAAGTAAATGTAAGGCTTCTGATGCGGAATAGACACTCAAAGGGTTCCCTTGGGAATAAAGCTGTAGGTTAGACTATTCACCATCCAATGGCTGCATTTAAATATCCATAAAAAGGAACAGTAGGTAACTTATTTAAACTATTTACTATCAAATATCTGCAGCTCAAATATTCATTACAAGTGGTAACAACTAAGTAAGTGGTAACTTAATCCCGGGAGGTCCCGGTTCGAAACCCAGTGGCAGGTATCAATGACATTTTAAAGTTATGTGTGCTTTACAAAATAAATATCACTATAGTATAAAGTGAAATAGTTGTTTCAAATAAAATATCTCCACTAACACTCTCAGGCTAGAATAGAACTAAGAAAAGATGAACTTTTTTACTAAAATTGGTAAACTATCAGTGTGTTTGTTTGTGTATTTGAACAAGTCGAATGGACGGAAGATGTAATAAAGAGTTCCTTAATCTTAGTGTAATTTGATCCCACAAGCCTTATCGCTATTCCCAAAGAGAAGGATATTAATGTTCTCCCAAAACCACAAAATATATTTCTTCTCGATATAAGGAACTTGTCATCATAAAACATTAACAAAAAATCTGTAAAACAATGTCGGTCATCTGTCGAGCCTTATATAGCTATATCAACGATGACCGCTGATAATTTACTACGGTTGCAGCCGTGGATGCAGTGAGATTTACTATGCGAATTTTTATATGCATTTTTTTCGAAATATCGTTACTGCGGTCAGGACGAACTGTGGTCATTAAGGCGAACGGATATCTAACCGCAAACAGAATTGAAGCACTCTATTGTGGATGTAACTACTTAAATGCGTTGCTAATTGATGGTCGTCTTAGTTTAGTTTTTTGGTAGGTAACCATATCCCCCAGCGCAGTCTAACATTTGGCAGTCGAACCACTTCTCAAACGAAATCGAAATACGAAAAAGCTGCTTCACGGGCAGGCTACGAAGGCAAGGATTAGTAACTATTTCAACTCCATTGGTTCTCCCACTACCGAAAGGCATCTTATGCTAGTAATATTATGTACCCAACTTTAATTATAGATTGTATTATTATTAATGTAAAAACATTTAACTTCTTCGACAATAATACTTTTCTTTACTACTATTGTTTAAAACTACCCCGAGTGTCTCATTAAATGTTGGTAGATAATTTATTCGTGTCACTTCTTGCGTAGTAAGGATCTGCAAAAGACTAAGAAAAACGCGTCCCTCAAATCTGAATAAATCGTGAATCTCAAATTACATTGAAAAAGTTCTCAATCTGCCTGCAAAAAGGGCCCTCTAAAAAGGTCAGTAGTGTTTAAAAAGTCGGTCCAAAATTAGAATACATTAACTCAGGGCTACCAACGAAAAGAGAAACGGCAAGTTTGTGGGCCTTGCTTCGAGTGACGACATAAAAATACACACACATTATCTTAAAAATTCTAATGTATTAACAACTAAGCTAATGAGGCAAGAATACTTTTCCGCTAATTGTGCAAAATTTAGCACCACGCAGTATACGAATTCATGCTTTGTGTATTGATCTCCTAAATTCAATACTAATATAATTTCATTATGTACTAATGGGCTGATACTACATCCTGACGAAAACGAATGCGACGATCGACGAAAAAAACATACTCCTCCAATAAATTGAGAATCCCAAATTACATTAGGAAGTTCACAACCTGGCTGTAAAAAGGTTAGTAGTTATTAGTAAGCCGGTCCAAAAGTAGAATACATTAGCTCAGGGCTACCAACAAAAAGAGACGCGGCAAGTTAGCGTCGCGAGACAACATGCTTTGAGTTAGCGTCGCGAGACAACATGCTTTGTTGTTGCTGAACCAACAATAATAATTTATAAATGCATAATGGCGCGCTCCATCAACCTGTTTGCGGAGCTTTCTATAAAACTTTATTCGGCAATAGTACTCGTATGTAAGGTTAAAGGGTTGGTCCGTGTTTGTAAATTGGGTATATAATGTATGATAAAACAGTGTCAAAATTTAAATTGTGTGTAACCTAATTAATTCGGAGATTGCACTGTTTCTACAATTATACTTATCACAAAAAAACTAATTTGACTCTTTATTTAACTTTCGAATCTACTATAAATAATAATTTTATTAATATAGAGTTTATGGACGATAAAACTACAAGTAGCATTTCTAATATAGAGAACTGTAATTAATTAGTGCCTACGTATAAAGCGTCTTGCGCAATAAGGAACTGTGGTAGACTGTCAGAAAAGACTACGCTTCTCTATCTGAATAAGATCTGAATAAATCGTGAATTTAATTAGGTACATTAAAAAAGTACACATACTGCCTTTTTGTAGGCAGTGCCCTCGAAAAAACATTGCCTCAGGGCTACCAACAAAAAGAGAAGCGGAAGGTTAGCGGCGCGAGACAACAGGCTTTGTTGTCGCTGAACCAACAATTTATGCATGTCCCCTAATGGCGCCCTCCATCAACCTGTTTGCGGAGCTTTCTATGAAATTTTATTCGGTAATAGCCTGTAGGCCTTTGTTTCAATTTCACACTGTCAATACGCTGTTGGTCGTTGGCTTGATGCATGTATGTAAGTTTTATGTAACAATTTCATATTATAGATAGTTGTTATTTGAATATTATAGCTTTGTTTATTTTCAATTCAGTAGATACAATAATGTTGCGGTGTCGGAAATTACTATTTTTGGAGTTATTTAATATAATCAAAAACGTTCAGTGTGCAGTCTATACTTACTGAAGAACCTTTATGTATGTATTTACAATTTTCGTAAAGGACGTTATGAAAATTATAATTTAATGAACAGAAGTGCAAAAACGTAAAATGTTTCATAATCTAAAAAGGTTTTTTCACAGGGTTTTAACAAAACAATTTATGCATGATCCCTAATGGCCCTATCTGAATATTTGCGGTACTTTCTATAACATTTTATTCGGTTATACCATGTAGGCTTACGCTTCAATTTCGCAATGTCAATACGCCTTATTGTTAAGCGATTCCAACAGATTTATATAACCGTACGAGATAACAGAGCTGTGATATATGCGTGATATTGCGAATTGGAATTTGTATAGCCGTCTGCGTATCAGTGACAGTGTATTGTTAAATTGGAGACTTATTTGTAATGAAAATATAATTATAGTAGAAGTTTCTGTGATATTTTAATAGGAACATCATCGACATTTTTATAAAACAACTGAGTCAATATGTAGGTACTTCATAATGTAGAAAGTTATCATTTAATTAGATCTTAAGAACTAAACACAAAATAAATATAGTTATAGACAGATTTATTGATAGCCCACTGGCTAAGAATTTGGCCTCTTACTCGAGGGGTGAAAGGGGGTGAGGCCTGAAAATTCTCCAAATGTTCTCGGAAGTGGCGGTCTAAGGCCTATATCCTATCCATTGTGAAAGGAGACCCGACCGTGAAATGTGTCAACAATGGATTACAGAAGAATATTTAGTTAGACTTAATTTTATTCTTATGATGATACTAAAATATATGACAACACAAAGATCGTTTAAATTTTCTTAAAACGACTGAGCATATTAAGTTTAAATGTTATACATACTCATATGTATTATAATAAATTGGCATAAAAACAGCTGTACCTACCTGTAGCTACATTTACTGTTCAGAAGATAAAACCGTCTTTCACGATACAGTGTTCCATTAAACTGAATACAGTAATTTTTAAAGCAGAAAGTATTAAATATTAAAATACAGTAACTTACCTGCTTCAAAGAAGATAGTGCTCCATAATGCGATTCCATTCATAAAGGGTTCATAAAGACACAAAGACCGCACGGGTGATATAGGGCGGCCGAGTATTAGATAGTATGGCAAAGGACCGCCTGACACACACAATAGGGAAAACTTTAAGGGAATGCGTTGAATAGAATTCTTCTGATGCTTTTATCGAGTCTAAGCATCCAGGTAGGGCTTTGCAGTTTAGTCTTAGTGTAAAAATGCAAAAGTTTTTAAAACATTGCTGAATATTAATTGATCGCCGAATAAAAAATGACACTTTTTGTTACAAAAAAGGTGAACTTATGTTATTTGAAATTAATGTAGAGCAAAGAGCGTAGTATTTTGTGTAGATGGCATGGAAGGCAGGAGACATTGGGTCCTTCCCAAATCTAGCACCCATGGTCGTCGCCAGTTCCGTCTCCCCCCTAGGAGGCTAAAAGGCCCTAAAAGAGATAATAACAGAGTATTTTTATTTTAATATATTAATCACAAAAGCAATCCAACTCAATCCTGTACAAGCAGGTGACGGCATGGGTTAAAAACATTCCCGAGATTTGTACTTATAGTTCCCATACATATCTATAGGTCATGTTATATCTCGGCACTTAACCAGTTTGTGGCAACCCTATGAATGCAATATTCTAACATCAGGAGCAGGAAGCACGCCTATACGTGCTTAAGGACGAACTTCAAAGAATTTGTCCCCCAACGAAACGTATTAAAGGTTTTAAAAGATGCAATAAATCAAAAACAACAAGAGGTAACAAGTAAGAGGTAACTAAAAACCACGAACCTCAAACTTTACCTTACCTACTCTACTACGAGTGGATCTTCCCAACCGAAACAAAAAGTAAAACAAATTTACGTTTGACAATACCTACATCCAACCTAACGTTTAAAGAAATAACAATGTAACAATATTTATTATTTAATTATTATTTAATACAAGTATTTCTAATCATCAAGTACAGCCTTAGTTTACTATTTTGCCCCTACGGGTGTACATACGTAATTCCCCGGTGGATTTCACTTTATTAGAGCTAGCCACGCTATTCCTAGGAGAATGCTTAGAATGTTCAAATTATTTGCAATCATAAATGCTAATTTTAAATAGGCTACGGGCTTTCTATTAGGTACAAAAGGTTTAAATGTGGTTTGTAAAGTGCATGTTAAAATGTGTGCTTAGTTTATTTCCGAAGCCGAAGTAAAAAAGTGGATTGGTACAGTAATACCGACTTTTCCAATGATACTCGTACGTCACTAACCCATTAATGACGATTAAGAGGTCGAAATCTAAGCATATCACCGTTTATATCACAGTGATACATTATAGATTTCATTGATATACTATAGCTCATTTACTTCGAGTTGTTCGCTTTCTCGACTGTGATTTAGGGTCGTTATATTATCGCAGGAGGTCCGATCTAGAGCGCAGATGATACATTTAGATAAACAGCGCCTCCAGCATGTTCTATATTAATTTAGTGCGTTGACTTATTTATGGAGCCAATAATAGTATTGGATAGTGATAATTTTATTATGAGGAGCCTGGAACCAATTCCAAGAGGCCACCAGCTTAAATCAAATCGGAAACTTTTAACTTCTAGCGAGCCCTTCTTATTTTTCGTTGATACATTCGACCGGCAGCGCCTCCGGCGTGTTCTGTTTTAATTTAGTAAATGATTATGGCATCTTGCATGTACTTTATGATCTTTAATGTCCGTGTATAACAGACATGAAGTCTGTAGATTTGCTACGCTGTACCGATTTTATAATTTGCATAAACAGCTGAACCCTGCACCTTGATTTTAAAATCAGTTTAAAATCAGTTTAAACCGGTGCATGCCAATATTTGAACTACATATTATTTATATGTATCGGTAAACCATGTACGAAGATTATGATTTTAAAATAAATACTACACATAAGGTGAATGTGCAATTTTTTCGGAATTATAATTACTTTCAAAATTATAATTACTTACAATCCATCTGCGATACATTAATATTTACCAATGAAAATAGTATAGCACTTTTCCCACAGAAGAAATTGTTAGAAACCGCACTCAAGCAAAGTGTGGTATTTTGCTATCGCTCAAGAATTTATTTCCGCGGTAGATTTATGGGCCGCACCATATTGTTCGCATTACAATAATGCATATTTTATATCAGACTCCACATTTACATTATCAATTATGAAAAAATGAAATATTAATGTATTGCTCTGAATTTACATCGGTATTCATACGGAATCTCAGATATCAGAATCAAAAATAAGTCGTGTAACTTTATGAATAGAGTGTTATTTCGTGTAGAGAGGAAGTTATCGTTAAGATGAGGCATGATTCGACCCACACATTGTACGAACTCACAAGAACTTAATTAGTCGCATCTCGACACGTCTTCGGGTGTTATTTATTGTCAAACACACAATTCAACTGATTGTATGCACCTCCGGAGAGAGCCTTCAAAATAAGATGAATGCAATGTACTGAGTAAATTTGAAATAGAAATAAATCAGACAAGTGTGAATCGGGCTCACATAGGAAGGGGTCTTTGCAGCAAATTATGACTTGAAAATTGTGTGTTGTAGTGTAATAACAAAAACATAAATAATAATAAATAAACAGTAATGAAAATAAAATTTGACAAAAACTCGCCGTAGTCGTGATTGCCTCATATAATTTATTTTACAGTTAAATTAATATGCAAATATTATAAAACTGTACCTACACGTATTTATAAACAACACGTACCGTTTTGACGACTTGTGAGTTCTTTGTTTGATTTTTGTTTCTCGATTATAATGGTTGATTGTGGTCAGTCTGTGTGTACTTTTGACCTGCATTTGATTATGGTACCCATAATACATAGGGATAATATTCATAATGCTATATACCTATCATATAGATAGCCTCAGTAGATAGCACAGGCTATGATTGTGACGTCATCACTTTCTTATTCATTTTTATTTAATCAGAATCACACACGAACCTAGCACACGGCACGTAATAAAATCCCTCTAACATCTTTTGTAGAGAACCCTAATGAGATTATAAGATGGAGAGATATCAGATATCAAATTGAGATTGTAACAATTTACATTTTTATCCCATTCCTCGGCACTAATTTATGTTTTAACACTTACACTGATATAATTATTTCGTTCCGTAATATTTAATTTCAATTTAAGGTCAAAATGTCGCAGACATTGATTATTTGATACGGAGATGTCGTCACGTTCTAGTAATAGGCGTTGCTAATGAGTCAAAAATAACTGGACAATTTTAACGAGTAACCTACTAAAGAGATAAAAGTATTTAATATTAATGTAGGTACCTAAGGAAGAGAATATGTACTTAAGAGTACTACTTAATTTAATTAGTACTTTTATAATAGGTATATCCTGTCAGGCTATACGGCATATCATTTGTTCATACCGTTAAGAAATAGGAAGTAGTATTACTTACTTTTGTTTAACTTTGATGAGCAAATTACTTACTTAATTTGCTCATCAAAGTTAAACAATACGTGCGACTTCATTGAAGCCGTGGATATCGACAGGATAATCATGTCATAAATAACGGACAGCACGAAATGCCAACCGAAGTCATAGACATTTCAATACAGGAAACGATTTTGTTGAAATTGACTAATCTACAGCGGGTACATAATTGATTTATAATTGGAAACTTCTGTAGATTGTAGATCGTATTATTATGTACATATTTATTTCTTTTTCGTTCAATAAAATAGACAGACCTTATGTCAGGTGGCATTTCTCATAGTCAATCCAGGTGATGGTGAGAAATTTTTGAATTATCACTTTGTACTTCTTGTGTACATTTTTTGTAATTTTTCCCCGCTTTCTGAAGTTTTAAGTAAAAACAGCTTGTCACTCAGGTCATAAAATATTTTGTATTTCACATTATTTATTCATTTAACCAATAAAATACCGTTCTCTTCATTAAAATTAAATGAGCAAGAATCTCACAGCCAAATCTCTGAACAGAAACGTCGATCTCGAAAAGTAAGATGTACAGATTTACAGGCCATAACGCAAATAGCAATCGAAAGAACGGACATTTCACTAAATTGACTACGTCTAGCCTCCAGAAATGTCCTCCAATGTACATTTTCCATACAAGTCGTCCGTCGACAATGTTGCAAGGCCCTTATACTAAACAATTTCTTACAGTATCCTCTTTTCTTTAATACGATTTGATGGTTCAGTGAACTTAATGCTGTGCGCCCCTCCGTGAATAAGTAAACAGTTATAGGCTTATATTATCTTGTAAATCTGCTTATTCGATTGTATTAGGAAGAATAGTTTATTTTTTTGGAACGCAATTATAGATATTGCTATTGCTTTTCATTGTCTGTTCAAATAGTACGTCTAACTTTTTAGATGGTAGAGTTACCCGTCGAAAAGCAAATTATGTTCTTCATGTCTTATGTTTCGGCTAGGAATGGCTGCCGGAGATACTTTATTTGAGGCGAACATCTTAGTCCCCATGAGCAGCAAAGCACGCGCATACAACCTCAAGTAGTATTGCTTCTCTATCTGAGGTTGGATGGTAGGATCCATGCACTGTAGTGACTACTTAAGATCAGAGACCTGCATGCCCGTTTGCTATTCAAATACATAAAAAAATCTTAGGTTTAAGATTCGCTTTCAAAACGACTGTACTGGGACTGTTTTAATTGTGAGATATTAATATAATTTATTTAGGCATGACTTCATAATTTGTCTGTAACCCATTAAAGACCCACTACAGGATCGGGTCTCCTCTCACAATGAGAGGAATGTAGGCCTTAGTCCACTACGCTGGCCTACTGCGGATTGGTGGACTTCACATGCCTTTGAGAAAAAATTTTTTTTGTGAACTCTCAGGCATGCGGGTTTCCTCACGATGTTTTCCTTCACCGTAACAGCAGGTGATATTTAATTTTATAAATCTCACATAACTTTTTTACAAAGTCATTGGTGCGTGCCACTGGGATTCGAACCCGGACCCCTCGATTCGAGGTCGAATTCTAAGCCACTGGTCTATCACCGCTTCATAATTTATTAAGTCAAATTACTTGTGCATTTTTTAGTTTTTTATTGGTTTGCAGTAAACTACAATCACACTAGTTAAATTAGACGATAAACAAGGTCATTCTAAAGTATCCCTACATTTATCCTAAACTGTTTGGTGATCCAATACATTGAAATTAATATGTTGCATTAATGTTATAGGTATACTTCTTATGCGTTATTGAATTGTCATATTATTGTTGATAGGACACGTTTTCTGCAACTGTGTTTGTGATGACAGACCCTTTCAACTATTTTTACTGCCTAACGTATCTATACACAGACAGGCGGCCTTATAAAGAACAATGTGCTATCTTTATTAATAGAATGTAATACACAACATAAGGAGCTATAAATCTTGCATATAAAATAATATTTCGGCAAAAATCTGAAAGGTAGCACTTCCACCAGACATCAGGGTGAATTACTCACACAGTGAATTATAAATTACCAATTCGATTTTTTTTCTTAATTCTAAAAGCTGACCTGCCAATCTAACCAATTAAGCTATCAGTGCCCCGAACATGAACACTATCCTCAGTGTTCTTATAGTTAACGTGTGCCATTAGTACGGAAAGACAGATGACTGACGTTTACTTGGCGATAGTGTTGATGCTTACAGCACTGTGCAGAGGAGTATCATTAAAGCCATAACTTTATAAACGCTGATAATTTTGCTACAGTATTCATAGGTAATTATAATATGTGATTCCTCTCAGTACAGATTGGCTCTGAATGGCTCTGATGTCAGTCAGTCGTAGAATGCGTAGAGATAAAGATCGATGTGCAATCTCTGGTAACAGAGGCCAGCTATCAGAGTCGGTGTAGCACACTCGTAATGCGGGATTAATAAATAACCTTCATTAGTAATAAAGATAGCGATCCCCTGGACGTCTGTGATCCCAGAAGGCCTGGTTTAGATTGGATGTGGATTCTGTGCCGGACATAAAAATAAAAACGAAAGGAATTAAGCAAGTCTTTTAACGAATACCTATGCTTTGTTATAGAAATATCTTTCAAGGCTTTTTTATTTCGATATAAAAAATTATTTATCGCAATGAAAAAGGTTACCTATTTTGTTTATGTAGGGAATACGTTAACTTACAGACCTAGACAGCTACCAACTACCAAATTATTAAAACAAATTAATTGATTCCCAAAATTTGATATTTTATATTATTTAATATTTTTTATCAGCGCAATATCGATTCAACATGACCGAGACGACCATTACGACCAAACCGGTCTTGCTCTAATCGTTTTGTGATAACTTAATAAATCGATGCGCACCGTATCAACTAGACCCATCGATGTAGATTATGTAGCGTGTAGCTGTCACATTTTATTATGAAGCCGCCACGCCTTCAGCACTTGGTAGTCCACTGCTGGACATGGGCCTCCCCTAATCGACGCCACTCCGCCCGGTCCTGGGCCCTCTGAATCCAACGGTTTCCCGCTGTCTTCTTCAGGTCATCAGTCCACCTGTGCGGAGGGCGGCCTGTGCTCCTTTTGCCTAAACGTGGTCGCCATTCGAGGACCTTTTGCCCATCGGTTGTCAGTTCTGCGAACGATGTGGCCAGCCCCTTTGCCACTTTAATTTGCAAACTTTGAGAGCTACACCTTGTCGGTTACCTTGGTTCTTCTACGGATTTCATCAGAAATAATGTTTGAAGAACCCTACTTTGGGATCAAAAAGCCAAGTGTGAGTTGTCCCACAATATTTATTTACTATTATTTATAAAGGATTTGTCAAATCCTTACATAATCGGAAACTGCAATTACACAATACAAGAGTTGGAGCTATATTTGATATCCTCGGTGAAAGTGTAGAGTAATTACTTGGCAAATTGTTAGCACGAACGAGTGTCAACTGCTTGTCTTGTCTGTGCTTTTGCTGGCGTTCGTACTTCTAAACCAATTACAATGCTTACGCAACCTCATGAAAATATTCCGCTTTGTTTCACTATCGTATTTACATAAGAAGTTAAGAACATTCAGCTACAGTTATAGATAATGCGGAATATTAATTTGTTTTCACTGTTTAAATTAAGTATCTCACCAAGGCATGGCTATATTATATAATTAGGAAAAGTTACTGATCTTAATATCCGTAGAAGTGAATTGAAAATTTTAAGTGGCTTCTCATACTTATTATTATCCACACAAAAACACATTCTGAAAAAAAGTCAAGTTTCTACATATTGTTCGATAGGAACAACTGTATCAATTAAATAGATAATAAAAATCTGAGCATTATTAAAAATCTCTTATACGAGTACTATGAAAAAAACCTGAAGTAACTAGGTACGTAGGTAGTCTTTTCGTGATCGATGCAAACTTTCCATCTTTAACGGAGGCAGTGGAAGCTGTGACTAGCTATTAAAGTTTAGAGTTGATGGGGCAGCTCTACTTTTATCTCGAAGGAGCCTATCCTGATTGATAATCCTGTTACCCGATTGCCGCATATTTTATGTTCCCGTTTACAGTATCTTATCAAATCAGCCTGTTCTTATTTAAATGCAAATTAACGGCGTCGACTTCAATAAAATTCACACGTAAGAGAAAGATTATTTCAATATTTATGGTGTCGTTGAAATAATATTAGTACAGAAAAGAGATAAGAGATGTTAATCTGAAATTTTCTTGTAGACGGCATAATCAATTTCGCGATGATATCCGAGTCGAGAACGTACCAGATTCTTGGAAGAGTCAACTGGAAATACCATTGGTTGTCTTAAGATTAATATATGAAAATGTATTCCTCTTTCATCGACTCGTGAAATATAATACCGTAGATACCGAGAACTGTCGAAATAAATAGCTCCCATCCAAAATGGAATCCAATTATAATTATGTTTGTGGATTACGATTACTCAAATGTTTCAATAGTAGCCAAATAGATTGCAATATCTGCGAATGTCGTTAAATATCTTGGCTTCGATGAGGATGAACAAAGGGAAAGCCGAATACAAAGGCATCTTAAGAAATATTGTTCAATTACCTTCAAAGTAAATAGAAATGAAAGAGCAGTGGCGGATAATTATTTCGGTTAATCACGGTATAAGCTTCAAAGCCAGATGTTTGATTTTACCTATAAGAATTATCATCTCCTTATATAAGGATATTTTAGATTAATGGCTAATTACTAGTGAGTAAAAACTCATAACATTTTATTTTTCGTTAAGTTTAACGCTTACCATAAAAGAGGATAATTATTCAGGTTCTTATAATTATTATTGGTAGTATTAATAACAGCGATCCTGAGTACTTATACTTCGTTTTTACTGCGAAGTCAGTATCTACGGTTGCTATGAAAATGGATTTCAATTGGTTTTATTGCAAGGACAACTTTGATATTGCCGTTTTATCGGTACCTAACAGAATATTCTTAATGTTTGCAATGAAACGTGTAGAAAGCTTCATAAAACTTCGACAGTAACTAAAACGAACGATTTCTATAACAATATTTTTTATTATTGTTTCAATACACTTGAGAGACTTATGTTGTTACACCTTATACAGAAGACTAAGTTTATAAAGTTTTTGTTATTAAAATAATAATAAAAGTACCTTCTTTATTTAATTAAGATTTGACAAGTTTCATCAGTAGCATCACTTATTGATAAAGATAGGGCTGCCATAACAATATTTAGCATTTATTAGATATAGGTACAGATATAGGTAACGCATAATATGTATACAGGCAGGATAATAAATAAATATGTAAAGAAAATTAAAAACATAATTCATGTACCTACTACTTTCAGAAAATAAAAAGGTTATACAATTAACTTAATAATCCTATCACTCGATCAACCCCTACAATATTTCACACTCCAAGTATAAAAATTTATACCCTAAAAGGACCTTGAACAAATCACCTGAAATATCATTCGCAGTTTAGATAAAAGAAACCATTTCACTTTACTTACGGTTAATTAAAACATTTATTGGCCCGATAAAGAACCCACAAAAGCTTTGTTTTAGTCGCTGTACCTGTATTTTGGAAGTCCCAGACATAGTTTGCAGCACGCAAAGAAATTATAATAGTTTAAGACTTAACTACTTGTAATGGTCGGTGATGACGATAAAGGCAGCCAATAGTAGTGTAACCACAATTTTTTTATTCCAATGAAACTTCCCGAATTGGTTTTTATTTTATTTCATTCATGCCTATGACTTACTCGTATAGGTAGGTATGCATGATTAAAAGTTTTGTAACAAATCGTTATGTTTATAAATAAAGGTTTAAAATCACAGTTTAGCATTTTGAAATCGGATATGGACAGTGCTTGTTGTCTGAGAATTTTTAAACCCATTGCTACTCCGCAGGATTAATAGAATCGCTGAAAATTTGACTCTCGAGCAACCATAGTTACTTGCGTAAGCCAGACTACGTAATGGTTTACCACCTATAAAAAATATTTATCACTAATTAGTTCGATCGATTTTACTTATCTAACAAGATTTAATTAGGTACGAAGATATCCCGCTATATTGTTAGCGATATGGTAACACCCACAAAGATCCCTTATTCGATACAGAAAAGAGCCGCCTCAAACGTGCCCGTGAGGTGCAATGTATTATTAAATTAGAGGCCAGGTCCCGTTACTGTTTCAATTATTAATTAAAGCTCGACCGTTGCGTGCAAACGATGTTGTGGTTGCGGGTTGATGCAGTTTAATTCCTACCTCGGTATAAACATTCTATTTTAGGTTGTAATCGTAGATTTTCAACATTTCATTTTGACTATAGAGCTAGAGAATTAAATTGAATGGTGGTTGATAGATAAGTTCCACTCTTATATTGAAATAAGTAAGGTAATAATGTCACATAAGTACCATATAATGGGTATGCATAAATATACCTAGTGAAAAGATTTGTGGTAAGCTGAGTTACTTATTGTACTAAATCCAAACCTATTGTTTTATTAATTCTAACGTACGAGTACGAACGAGGGAACGGGTTAAATTTCGCTGAATAAAGTACATTTTGCACTTTGTAGTTTCAAATAATCCATTCGCTTTCGGTGCCTCTCAAGCCAATGTAAACCAAAAAAGCGTTTATTAAAATGGACCCGCCAAAGTAACCGAGCAATGGCAAAATTTCAAAGATAATTTTATATTAAATACACACTCGCAAAATTTATAAAGAGTTTCAAATACGATACTTTGTATCACCTATGTATGTTATTTTATCGTAATATTATCCCCTCTAATGAAGACGACACTTATGTGAACGAGTGTAACGCGTTATTTATTTGACAGGCATCCTATCTATCCAAGGATCTTCGACATTCAATCACCGTTAATCTCTTAACCCAACATTGTTATTAATAGGGCAATACATTTTCATCGCCCATTTTAGCTCAACGTTTATAGAACTATAAATCTTCTTTTTGTGTGATAATATATTGTCGCCCTGTTGACTTTTAAAACTTGTTTGATTTCCCTGCGAACGGTGTAGGCTGGCAGCACAATAAAATGATCTGTCATCCGAACAATGCACACGCGTGTTCACTTTGTTATAATGATATAGTGTTACCCTCGTAGAGTAAAAAATAGAGTGAACTATCATGTATGACGTGTAGGTTAAATGATTAGACGCGTAGGTTAAATTATTACAACAGTAGTTTTTACATTTCGTACCTACATTTTACGAATAGAAGTTACTAATGAGCGTATGGCTCGTTGATGGTCGAGGTCTACGAAAATACATGAAATCTATTTCTAAGCCTTCATTACTCTACCACTCCTAATGATTTCACTGAAATTGAATCGTAGAGAACGTTTTAGTATTAGGTTCTTTGAAACGATACATTTGTATTATGGTTCAAGGAATAAATAAAAATTAATGTAATTTTAAGATTTTCGAACCTAATCATAATGATATACGTAACAAAAACCTACAATAAATTATATAAAATTTTTAGCCTATCCACCTAACTTTAACTTTGGTGTTACTATGAACTATTTTAAAACAACATCGACTAGTAACTCAGAACAACTAAGTATTCCTGCTATTTAGAAGGTAACTCTACCCAATGGGTTATATTTCAGGTAACTACACTTACGGCAAGTACCACGCCATCATCATTATCGTTTGTTAGAGCGCCAATTTACTCGAAACACGTATTGCGACATTTGCGAGTTAATCCTCGGAATGTAATCCATGGTCAAGGTTCAAATTCATCGTTATTACATTTGTGTTCAAAATTAGTAGATAGGATTTCTTTTTTTTTAAATATTTTGGAACGCATTTATAGTGCAAGGAGAGATTATTACCCCCAACAGTTGTACGTGTCGTACGACAACGTAAATGCATAAATTTTTTGCATGTTCAATTTTAAACAACGTTCAATTAGGAGAGCTCAATACAGAGCTCTGTGTTTGAATTTTACCGTGTTGCTTGATCGATTTGTCGATTAGGTTGAGTCGTTAAATATAGGGAGTAAGAAAAAAGGAAATTTCACCACTTTACTGAAAATATTGTTAGTAGCCCATTAATGACCCACTCGAGAGTCAGATCTCTTTCACAATTTGCATTAATGGACGTAGATCAGAAGAATGAAGGTTGGTAAACTTCACGCGTTGATTATGGAGAAATTTTAGACATACAGCTTTTTTCATGATGTTTTCCTTAGTTGTTACATAAGGTGATATAACAGAGAGTCACAATCGGGTTGAATACGATATTATCATTCTTGGAAATTTCTTTCCGCATACAACAATAAGTCTGTTTATAGGTAATCAATTTAGGTACCTATATTTATTAATCACTCTTATCAACCACAAACACCACTAGCTTTGGTTATAGGTTATAACTATTTATATAAAATAGAATATCTAGTTAATTAGCATGTTGACAGTAAACAGTAATCGGCTTAAAATAATCCAACCACGATCAAAGCCGGGATTACCAGGTAGTCCGGGTCAAGTTTCACTGGCGGCTCTATTTATTCCGGTCTGCTACTGTAAAATTGATTTATAAAGTTTTTTTAGCAAAGTTTTTCCATTCACAAAAAAGATACGCAACCAGAAATGGTGTTATTTACTTAGCAAAAAGGCGAGGTTTTAATATTCGAACGTTGATACAATTTGGCAAAGTGGTAGTTAATAGCCCTGAAAAACATAAAGGGGACCTTAAATAACACTAAGTTATAAATGGTTATAAATAATTCTTTCGGGAACAAATTGTATCTAATAAAAATTATGACCATATATAAATTGTGATCAAACAATAAAAAAAAATTTTGCGAACGACACTAGGCAGTGTGTTACCTACGACACGCGGACGGTATAAAGGGAATGATACTTCGTATTTGGACGGATATAGAGGCAGGTAAGAACGAGTGAATAACGTTTTATAACCAAGCAACGAAAGATTTTTTAAAAACCTAATCCTATCAAAAGAACATTTGGTTATTATTGATTCTTAAAATACAAATGTAGTCTATTAAAAATAAGCGCCTACGTATATTTCTGAAAAAATATTTTCCTCCATATGATGTAAAATAAATCTTGTATAAACTCCGACCGCAGTGCTAATGATACTACGTGGCGCCGGTCGACAATCTAGATTAAGTACAATCGCCAACAAGTAAAATCTTATTATACAAGTGCTTACTGTAAAGTGTAATAAGGTACTAGTAGAAGTCAAAGAATGTGAAGCTCCACAATGAAAGTTGAAGCTTCATAAAGATGAATGCAAAGATTTCATCTTTAGTAAGGTATTTGTATGTAGTCCAAATTAATTCTGTGTTCATTGAGAAGCTATAAGCAGACAAACGAGGGGATGGGCCATTTGCCGATAAAGTGGTCTTCGCCATCTATGGACATTTACAACACTCGGAGTATCGTTGACGTGACCGGTAACGTTGCTTCTAAAGTCTACTCTTGTTCTTGAGACAAGAGTACGGCTCGTTTGCATTGCATCGCTCCAGTGTGAGATCAAATCTATCATAGGTAATCCCCAAAAGCAATAAATGGATCATAGAAGAAAATATATCGTGTGTGCGAAATGGAACGCGTTTCTCTATAAATACTAAGTAGCGAGTCAATCAAAGTGTAGGGGAAATGATGGACTCGTGCCTAATTTCCGGCTGATCGCGCCTTCGCTGCGGGCGGAGGGCGGGCCGTGGTTGCGACGGCGCCGGCGAACTCGATATGCGATAGCCGACGAAAATCCAATTAAATATGTCCAGTCCGACGCATATGGCGAATTTGCAGGATAGCTCCTATATGTAGCCGTCATGTAGCTTTGCTAAACGTTGAAATTACAATATTTTGTAGGTATCAATGGCGTTTGATGAAGAGAGCCTTCCTTACTTAACATTACCTGTGGTAAAATTGTAGAAGCAGCATATTTGTGGCTTTTGTTTCAGTTAGGGAGACGTGGTTGCAAAGAGAAATAAATTTAAGGCGATATTTTTTAGCTGGTACATACCAAGTATCGTGCTTCGTTAAGTACTTCATGGAGTTGAATGTCTTTAGACTACGATGGCCACTCAACATCATAATATAGCCAACGCGTGTGTAACTTACATACATCTAAATGAAGCAACGTGACTTTATGCTTCTAGCCCATGTAAGTATTCGAAGCCTTTCGTAATAAAATTACTGCATTATTCCAATTTACAACTTTGCCTTTCACATTAACGAACATATTTTAGGTATTTTCTTAAAACACTACATCGTAAAGCAATAAACGATAACGAGTATCCTAGATACCTATATGTATAAATTCAAGTCCTTATTACAAATCTGCCCCAGATACGATTGTCATTTCAATAAATGAGACCGTCAGTTCTTCGTTTTCATTGTACCGGAATAACAATAATGATACCGCAACGATTTTAATTAATAATGAACTCTCACAAATACCTACTCATAATATTGAATGAAATAAAAGCATAAAATCATCCGATAAAACTGCCGGTTTTTGTATTATTGGTTGTCAAATTTTATAATAAAAATGTATCTACAGGGTAATTGAAAGTAGGTCATTTATTTTAAATTTAAAAAGACAGAAGTATTATTGAAAAGAATTTTGTTTCACTGTAGGTAGGTTTATGAATTTCATACAACATAAAGGTATGGATTTGTTTATTACGGACTGTTGAAAGCCCCCGCCAAATAAACCCCTTACACAATATAGGAACGATAAAGGTCAAAGTTAAAAAACCGAGTGACGGGGGTTACTCTAAATACAAAACAGCCAACAATAAATAGAACTCAAATCGACACAAAGGAGGTTTACCAACTCTGATGGAATTTATTGAAACTGGAATATTCGACGTCCATTTTCATTTGCTGGTATTTGTTATACCAAACGACGGCTCGAGGCAACGCTCGTATTGTGTTACGCAAAACTCCTGTTTAGAGTTTTTTAATTTAAATTTGGGCCATTATACCGCTTTTTAATGCTTAAAATAACTATGACTTATTAAATAGATTTAGACAAACGCCACGAAGAAACTAGACAAATACAAATGATCGCTTTTCTACAATGACGAGAGAATAATAGATAGCGCTCTAAAATGTCAAAAGTATGTCAAATCGCATCCTGTGATGCCAGTTTGGAGGAAATCAATGTTAGTACAGGAGGAATCGACGGCATGAGTACCGAAAACTATTCTCCTCAACTTTTTTATGCGATCCTCTTCAAATTGCCCTACCGATGATATAAACGCATGTTGCCATGGGGAAACCACGTGCAATATTGATTAAACCGAATTTTTTAAACAATTGCAAGTAATTGTTATTTTTTAACCGGACATTTTTTAAAATTCTTTATTAAAATACGAATAAAAAAGGTTCCATGACTTTTCACGATAAAGTTAATATTTTAAGAGATATGAATATCTCAAATATCTCGAAAACCGTTGAATTTTGGCCAGCCAACCATCCATATCCGTCTCCATTATAAGTATCCGTCTCCATTATAAGAGTTTCTATGACAACGCAACTGATAAGGAATCAGTTGATTGCTTGTTCAAGCCCTCTATTAAATCATAGTTTGTGTCGAAAATATTTAAGTGGCTCCACTCTAATGAAGTACCAAATATCAAGGTTTATACCAAATACCTTACAAAAAGTACCCAATTGTGTCCCATTTTAGAATGTTTCATTGAGTACTTTAAATGAGCGACCCTTAGCCTTTTTCTATGCGAAACAGCTGTGTACTTCACTTTTAACGATGTCGTCTATGTCGTAGTTGTTTACAAAAATAGGACGCTTAGCACAAACAACCGAACCTTGTCGTTATTTCAATACTCATACTCGTAGTTAACAAGCGGTCAATTTTGCAGATTAACAAAGAAAATGTGACAAGTAGTTTTAATAACTATTCCAAGTACAAAACTAGAAAGCACTTAAGTTACATCATTATAATAATAAAATAATCCGACTCTCATATAATAAGACCACAAGCACAAGAATAAGGACGATAACAGTAACAGGGCCCCGTGGCACGATCAATTACCATCTCTAGCCCATTGTAATTGACATAGCTCATTTAAAGCAGGTAACTTAAAAATCATCGGCTTTTAATAGCCTGATTTTTTTCTTTTATCTGAAGCTATCTAGAAGTAACGTTATCTAGTAGCTAGGAAAATTGATCCTTTAGAAATTTTGGATGTTATAATCAAAAAATGTTATCCCATATCGCGTTTATCCCATAATTTGCTCCGTTTAATTTTTATCCTATCTTAGTTCATCCCAGGAGGACGCTCATCGCTCAGCATCAATTTGCGCCGCTATCAATCTAGTCCATTCCGAGAGCAGCGTGAGTGATTGGAGAGTAAGTTATTTAAGTTAGTAACGAAAAAAAATATGTTGTTCATGTAAAATGCAGCAGTAGACTAATGTTGACTGAAGAACTGAGAGAGAAAATGAGTAGCAAAGGAGCATGCACTCAGGCCATCTGATGCTAAGTTGTCACTGCAACCCATGGACTTCCCCGTACAATTATGAAAGAAATCCTACTTGAAAATCTCTCTGGGAGTGCTATAATGACTCTACCAGCTATAATTTTTTAATGCTGTTTTTATACTTCCTTAATTGAACTGCCATTACCAAAAATGAGTATGACTGTTAGAGAATGTTTTTAGGTTCGCTTTAGTTCAGGTGCTTTCTGACTGTTTTAAAAAACAAACAATAATAATTGTAACTCAAAAGTTATGTCCGCAATTTTCTCGAAAATCCTAAAATAGACATAATTTTGTTACAACGCTAATCTTGAGGTCTTGACCTTGTTACCTGAGAATTTCTATAACGACAAAGTTCGATAATTTTTATATCAAATTCAGGTTATCTGTTTATTTACCTGTCAGTATATTATTTACTCGAACATTACTCTACTTTTGATTTTTTTAAATGCTCTTACTTTGCTTATATGCTCGTTTTATGAGCGATTCTCAAAATAAAGGTTCATGGTCAGCTGACTTGTTTTATTTTGTTCCTGTACATCCATCCATACTTAAATAGATTAAACAAAAATCGTTTTCGCATCTCTACAAACCGGCAACGGTCCTTCGTTAATTCTTATAGGATTTATTCTCTGTCAGAAATCAAATAAACGGGAGCCGGGTCCCACGATTTTTAGAATACGAGATATTTAATATAGATTATCACTTATCACAAAAAAAAATGTAGCGGAATTTCGTCGCTATCATACACTTCCGTGAAATATTACTGAAGATATAAATAATAAAGTCACGATAAGACTCGATTGCGTTAAAATATCAGCGGGGAATCGTGCCGGCGATACAAAACATTCGTTGGCAGGCTCCGTACATCGTAATCACAAATTGTATTTACTGATAACGAGAACAAGAGACGATCTCGCCTTAAACCCAATTCAGTAAATCTAAAATTCAACGTAAAAAAATGTTTTTTAGAACCAACTAAAAGCAGATGTTTTTCACTTTATCATTGCATTGCCGGTTATAATGAATATGCGTTGAAAAGCGACTTCTGAATGGGACATTCTGGAGGGTTTGCGTACAGCCTACCTAGTTGTTTGGTAAATGGATATTTACTACTTATATATTAATTAATATTTTAATAATTATTTTATTGTACTCTTACCTCTTCATCCTGACGAAGCGTCATCGGCGGCGACACCTCGCGCTGCACATTCACTGCAGTATTGGCACTCGAATCACTCACTGCACTTGCATTCACAGCCCCTGAACCTCCCCCTTCGATGACGTCCCAGGGGACATCCTCGTCGTAGACCGCCACGTTCAGTAGACTATTCCCGGCGTGAAACCTCCAGGGTAGGTCGGTCCCACTCTGTCGGGGCCTTCGTCTCTTGTGCCTAACTTTGTGTCTCGCGAACCTTCCACCCCCGTGCTCGTTCTCGTCTCCCATCATGGCATCGTAGAGGGAGTCCAAGTTAACTTTTAACCTGTGCTGCCTGACGGGGACGGGGGCCGAGGTGGTGACGGGGTCCCTGCTGAGCCCCTCGGCGTCCCAGAGCTGGATTCGGAGTATGTTGTCGTGGGAGGAAGGTGTCATGTGGGCGCGCGCGACCGCGAGCGCGAGTGCGGCGAGTGCGAGAGCGAACGCGCGCAACCCGTCCATGTCTACCGGCGGGCGCGAGCCTACTGACCCGCGAGCGCTCTGATAGCCGGCGCCGTGGCTTTTCCCGCGCTTTCCCGATAACACCGCTACGTACAGTACGTAACTACGGAGGTGCTACGTACGGCCCCGCATTCGACTTCAACGCCCGCCGCTCATCGCGCGGCACGGCCGAAGAGAAGATAACATTAGCGCGTTATACGCGACGCTTATCACGAAATGTTTGTTTGATAACACCAAACATCACACCTGACGATATCCATTCATAAGTAGAGGAAAGTGCTTACGAATAAAACAAATAATTTCCAAATAAATTAATCTATTACGATAACACAACATTTGTGACAACATAAACTTTTGTACTTAGGTTAAGGTAAGTGCCTGATGATTCAAATGCATTGAATCGCGCGTAACAACGTAATAATCATTTAACATCGACAACTAATGAATAAATATTTTAACAATATACCTAATATACCTACTTATAAGTTACCTATAATGTTTTCTTAAGGATTGGCATTACATATTCTTTTAAGTAAAAAGTACACGAATCGGTTATCATTTTATTCAAGGTAACAAAGGCGTATTCTGAAAAAATGCACGTGAGTTAAACCGTCACCCTTGATAAAAAGTATTTGGCTTAAATACAATACTTTTACTACAGAATGTGGCTAACACACATTATCAGTGCGTGCTTATCGCGACCATCGAAACAGAGATAAAGAATTATTGAATAAACATGGTAATCGTTTCTTTGATAACGTCTCAACCTCTCAACATAATTATATTGTTTTACAAATACGAGTAAGTATTTAGGCTTTATAGTATATATTTTATATCGATAAAACATTACTAATTATATCATGCAAAAAGATGTTTACCTACATTATTTTTTATTCTCAAGGTCATGAAATTACAAACGATATATGAAATACATAATATGATAAAATATCATAAATGCGCCAGTGGTATAACTATAGCCTGACTACGAAAATTACAAACCTCGTTATATTAAGATATATCGTATTCGATCACGAAATATTCTTATACATCTTATGATCTTGACAAAGTCTTAAAGGTTTACTGATCAAGCTATAGCACATTATCCACATTATTTTTATAACATAAAGTATTAACAATTTGGAACATAGTGGTGGGAATATTTGAATGTCAGTAAACAACATTCAGTCGATCAATAAACAAACAAGCAGGATCAATAATGTGATGTAGTAATACAACTGTTTATTTTGTAATGAATTGGACACATTACACTTTAGTTATTAGGGCAAGCACTCGGTGGTATACTGGTTCACATTTAGCGATTAATTACATAAATTGTTTTCTAAAAATGTACTCGTATGACGACGTTACAGGGTTTAAGCATAAGGCATACGCTAATGTTACAAAAACACAAACATACAAATAAAATAGTAATATAAGCTCCTTGACCGTTACTTAGTTTAAGCTCATGTAAAAAGCATAATGATACGATTAAGTACAATATTAAAAAAAATAAGTCTCATGACATTTAGGGAATAAAATGTGTAAACCTTCCCATATTTTAGGCATTATTCAAATTCTATTATGAAAAGTGCAATATTATAATACATAAAAAAATCTCAAGTGCCGCTTACAATTAAATGATGAGGCTTACAAGTATCGTAGAATTAAATTATAAGTAAACAAGAAAAAGTTATAAAAAATAGATTTACACAAAACGGTGGTTCGAAAAATATATTTTAAAATCTCCACTATAGACACAACTTGCTTCGTTAAAACAAAAATAAATACATACTTTTATCAATAATTCAATAAGAAATAAAATATTGGACGTGCTTAAAAAATAAAAATTTATTTTGCCAAGGCGGCATAACATCCCCGGAAAAAACTTGGTTTAAATACTGATTAAAAGCAGGACTAATAAACGTGATTGGTCCTGAGCAAAAGTTATCTATCCATGCATAGTCCTTAAGAACCCGTAACATTTAAGGACGGGAGAATTTAAGCATATCAAAAAACTACAGCCAATAAATTCCTTCAAAATTTTCCTTTACTAACTTTATTGTCTTCAAGTGAGCTTTTTTGAGCCAGAAAATACTGATGCTTAAAATAGGTTTTGACATCAGACAACAGATTAACATCTGATTCTAGTGATACATATTATTAAAATGAGAGATATATAATATATACAAATTAAATCTGAATTATTTATTAATTTCGGGCAATCCAAATATAATTATTACAATCCGTCTTACTTTTTATTTACCTCATAAAATATAAAAAGAAACTACTAATTGTGATACTCATATTTATTACCAAAACCAACGGGCTTTTACTAAAAAAATATTTATAGTTTCACATTAAATTAATTCCCTGAGATTGACACAGACATTTGGAATAGGGATGCAACCGATACGGATACCGATATCGATATATCGGACATAATTATTGTGAGTTTATCAATATGTCGGAATCGGCTATATTAATTTTCCGAAACACCGTTAGTAAATTTCATGCGCCATATTAATTATTCCCACATTTAATTCGTTCATATAAACGTGGCAGATTTTGTCTATGCCCTGGGAATCATCGTTTTATATTTTATTGTTCATAACCTTCATTTCATGTCACTACTTGGTTTTGGTACGTAATATTTTAATTAATTTGTGATTATGAGTCACAACAAACAAACAACCACTTTTGAGTATACTATAAAACGAAAGAATTATACTTTTCTTTGAATCTGCACTGTGCGCGATAACTTTATAAATGTCGGTATTGGTATCGCATCGGCCATAGTGCGTATCAATGCATCCCTAATTCGTAAATTAAGGTCGACTATTTAATCACGTGCACTTGAAACGATCTTCGGCGTATCAGAAATATAAATTGATAAAGGTTGAGTAAGTGGGATAATTGATTTTTATTACGGAACGTTCAAAAGCACTCGAGGCAGTCCAGTGAGAGTACATTTCACCTGTCAGATGCGAGCTCGTTACGCGTAATTATAATGAGATCAACTGCTTTGTCATGGCGCTTATTAACTCTTTCGCTCTACGCACGGTAATCGTAAGCTTATTTATTCGCCCATTTCAATTTCGTAACGTACCTATGTATATACTTATTACTTTTAAGTCAATTTTGAACTTTAACGCCTATATGTCTTAAAAAGTCAGCATAAACAGCTTCGTCAAACTTAACATATGCATCCCGTCCAAATATATGTATTTTATATTAATACTTAGCTATTGTATAAACACATATATTTATGTAGTTTTTATCCTATTTATCAATAATGAAACTAGTCACGAGTTTAGAAACAGTAAAATGTTATATTTTCTGTAAAATACGCAATTATTGAGCTAATATAATTATTTGATTATCATGAACCTTTCAGTGTACAAATTCCAAAATTTGAATTGGCCCACGATTTTACAGATTTCAATGCCTATTTGAATTTATATGACTTATTTAATTGTGGTAACTGTATATCCTATTCTGTGTTAATATAATAATGAACACATTTACGCACATCTAAAGCTAAAGCTAAGGCGATATGAATTTATTAATAAGATCTGGTAATACAATATACGCGAAACGATATGTCTTATAATATTTTAATTGCTAAAAAGGCTAAAATATTATATACGATAGGTACTTCGTTTAACTATTAACAACCGCTTTGCACGGGTTTCTATCAACAAATTCTGTCGTATTTAACTTGTACCCATTGTCCTATTTGCATCGAGAAAATCTGTCGTTCGCGTCAAGTTTGTCGTACGACAACGTCATTGTGTACATTGGTCGCAGGTCAGTGCGTATTGCCATTTAGGACAGCATCATTCAAAGAATTGTGTTTGAATTTTGTCGCTTTAGTTGGTCGGTCGGTTGTACCCATTTGCGACAGCCTATTAGGACCAGGACTTACATATGCAAGATTTGGTATTGTACCATTGTCATTGTACTAACGGTTATTTCTCGTAATGGCAAGTGCAATAAAAGCAGCATGGTTGAAATATGACTATCACCAAAAGTGTTACTTTCGAAAGATTACTCGCGTTTTTTTCTAGCCGAACATTAGGAACGTTTTATGTACTTATTTTTTACGGTGGATTTGAGCTTATGCTGACCATTTCATGTCAATTTATTTAATATTGAACTACCTAATTACTAAGAAGAAAAATCAAATTATAACCTGCCAATCTTATAAAGGACTAATATTAAATAGACAACCCTTAATATGAAAGGTAACTTTACGATAGTGTAGAGTTTTAATAGAAGACCTTAGGGGAAATTAAAAGTGGTCTGAAAATTGCTAAACTGACAAATAAAATTGAATGAATTTATCATAGGTATAACAAATCAAATTACGTCCTTACCTATTTTTTTGTGTTTTTTTCTTTCATAAAAATATAAATAAAAATATTACTTTAGAAAATCCTGGAATGTTAAAACTTAATACTGATTAATATGGTAATAAGCAGTTATGAATTTTCATAGCACAGACAAGTATAAAATTCAATTTTATAGGAGTCACAAAATTTTTGGTCAACTTTCTAATGAATGTTATAATAAGTATCATAAGTTTGAATCGTAATTTTCTGTCTATTAGGTATATTGTACTTATTTTGCATAACATTATTGCACAATTACATAAATTTTGCGCTTTTTATTATAAACCGTTAACCGTAATAAAGTAAATCGTGACAATTATTAATTTATCTATCATTTTAAAGTTAAAAACATTTGGTTCGTCTTGAGCAAGTTTTTACTAAAGGAAGTCATTTTTAATTTCAGTTTTAGTATCTAGTAGTAATAGGTAATATCTAGTCTAGAGTTTCGCCAGTGTGGTGGACTAAGGCCTATACCTACTTCTCTTTGCTTTGAGACTCCACCCTGAGTGGGTAAACTCAAACTCCACTTGGGTAGAGGAAGTGCTTCCTTCTCTTGTCTTCATCTTCTAAATGTTTGTGACAATGATGTCCAGTAGGTGATAAATTTACTTGAAAAAAAACAGCCACACATATTTCGTGGTTATCTTATCATATCACCTTAAACAGGGCTAAACCTACAAGGCATTGAATACCTACACCAAAATTACGTCTATCCTAGCCTACCTATTGCACTAATAAACCGAATAATTAAATAAATTGTACTAAAATGATACTTATTCACAAATCACATAGCAAGATTACATTGTTTGTTTTTGACTAAACTATCATAATAATATGTTATCATCACAGAAACGTATAAAACTATTTCCAGTGACTTCAAGTTCGGATAGTTAAGTATCTTTACGTAAAAACGTTACATTTATGGATGAAAAAACATAGTATTTTTACTTACAAATGCGTTCAATATTTTTAACCAAAATATCAAATATATTTTATAATATCTAATCAATGTAGGTATTAAGTTTATTTAAAGAATGTAAGTTTACGTAAGTAAAACATAATAATAAAGTACGATTTCTTCTTTCATTCACCAAACGTGTCTCTATTGTAGATGCCGACCACGAGCTTCGGTTGTTAGTGTGTGTTGACGACAAACTCCACGAGACAGTGATAAGTGACATGCTCCGGAAATTCGTTTAAAAACTGACTGCACAAATATTTACTGAAGCTACTGGGAGCCCGTGTACTAAAATACGATGTGACAGTATTTTCGTCACGAGACAATTTGGACCGCATTAAATAGCGCATTATGAATCATGAAAACAAAAATATAACCAGAGGAGTACGTAAGAAGTGTATTCAGTAGTCGAATTACTTTAATGCACGTACTCGTAAAAATGGAAGGTATTATCATACACAGTTGAGTTCCATAAAGAACCAGCAGTTGATACTAAAATAAGGTAATAATGATAAATATTAGTAGTTAGATTCTACGCAAATGTACTGATGTCGCGGCGAAAATGCTACGTTTGACTGGCATTCTAATGTTATTGTTGCTATATTGAGTCGGTGGTGAAATATTGCGTTTGAAAAGAATGGGGAATTCAAAATATATGGAATCAAAATAATACCTTAATCGTAATAAACAAGCTTCTATTAACATGACAACTAACACACCAAGTAGAAGTAACATTTCTAAAAATTAGTTAGGTATATTTATTTACGCTATTCACTTATTTATTACATAGGCCACCATACAATAGTCCATTTTAAATCACATTGGTTACAATAATTTCATGGAATTCTTTGTTTGTGACTTGCTTATTTTGTTAAGTACTTATAAGAAAATTGCATTAAAATACTATCCAATAAGTGAATCATTTTGTTTTCATATTACAAAACAAAGGGTCGAAGACCTACAACCTAAATTAGGGCCAACTTAACGTTATAAAATTAAAGAATGCAAAATAAAACTCCTAACACCACATACACTTACGCATCAACGTACGAGTTATTTCATTCTACAAACACAATAGATCCAATTTGAATCTTATTTCAATGGACTTAGGGTTTATTTTAATAATGAAACTTTACGGTGCGTTTCAATAACTGATCTTTGTAGGTGGATAGAGATAGATACTATTCGGTTGCCACAACACTCTTTTTAATTGCTTTAAAGTAACAAATGTTGCTTGGCAACCAAACAATATCCAACAATATATAGGGTTATCCATATTTGTCAATTGAAACCAGCCATTAATCGTGAGTCTTAGCTTGATTTCCGATGAGGTATCCTCAGACAATACTAGGATCATTGGATAAGTGCCAACTTGGCCAGGTTTCTAGTAAACTTTGAACACTGTTTTGTTTTATGGAAAAACACTTAACACTTAACACTTCCCGAGCTTGGTTGCGTGAACCGGGCAAGTAACCCTTTACTCGTCGAGGCGTTGAGGAAACTATAAACACTTTTATATGCTATTTCGTGACCTAAGTTGCCTATTTCGCTATAAAATAGTATACGATACTTGTGATCAAAGTTGTCTATTATTGCACGCCGTGAAACAATAGGCTACTTGGGTCACGCGTATCGTAATGTACTATTCTGATATACATATTATTATGTGGTAAACTTCAAACACTTGCAATTTAAACGAAACACTTTACACAACTGCTGTAGTTTGATTTCAAACCTTATGTCGATGCACTTACGGTATGCTTTTGATTGAGTCTATGCCTCCCCGTCCCTGCGCTTGGTTGCCGGTGAACCGGGCAGGTACCCCCTTAGTCAGTCGATGCTCAGGTCGTTGGAGAAGTGCCGGGAGAGCTTGGCGACGTCGAGGCCGGTGAAGTCGGTGAAGATGTCGGTGGTGGCGGTGGTGGGCTTGGGGCGGGAGGGCGACGCGCTGGTGGAGGGCTGCTCGCAGGGGTCTAGGGCCACCAACCGGTCCTCCTTGCTGCTCACCTCGAACGGTTCCGATATACCTGAGGAACATATTTCGATGAAATCTCTTGCTTTTTATGACCATGTGAAAGCGTAGGAAAACAATACGTTTTCGTAATTTTCGTTTTTTTAGGTGTGAGTTTATCGATGCAGCTTCACAAGACTGATACAACTCCCAACGAATTTTTGTCAGTTAGTTTCTAGAGAAAGAGAATGTTCAATTTTATTATCCTCAGCTATTACAGTCCATCTACAATAGTGATCCATCGCAAGCAGGCAGGCGGGCCACCGAAAGGTATATGTAGGTACTCGTATATGTAGGTATAGGAATCGCCGTCGTTTAACTTTCACACTCAACACCATAAAAGGCGCATATGCGTTGCGAGCTTTAAACGAGATCTTTTTACGCCCTTTTTCGAGAAACTATATGTCGCTTGACTGTAACCCATTAATGACACACAACATGATCGGGTCTCATTTCACAAGGAGAAGAATGCAAGGCCTCAGTCCACCACCCCGGACTAATGAGGGTTGAATACAATATTTCAAATAATAATGAAACACAGACTTTCAGCACACACAAACGTGAATTCAGTACTCTCTAATATTTCCTTAATGTCTGTCTGTCTGTGTCTGCAGGTTTCCTCGCGATGTTTTCCTTCACCGTAACAGCAGGTGATATTTAATTTTGGGATTCGAGCCCGGACCCATTCGAGGTCGAATTCTAAGCCACGGGGCTATCACCGCCGTTAATGTAACTGACCAGTTCCTCAATATTAAAATAAACAAATAATTTGAACTGCTGAACAAAATAATAAATAAATAAATATAATTTAGCAATAATTGCCATGAAATATAAAATTAAGTTTTAGTTATATAAGACATAATTATTGTATGCCCGCATAGGGTAGACTGTTCTAAACTTATTATAAAATTTTGTAAGATCTTTCTCATGTAACAGTCAACAATAAACGTATTCTTTTCTTTTCTTTTCAATGTAACTGACCCAAAACGCTCCTGACGTCGTTGTTGGGCTGGCTGAAGTAGATGAACCGGTAGAAGCCCGGCGTGCGCACGCCGCTGCCGACCGGGAAGCTCAGCGTGACGGCGCGCGGCCGCCCGGGCGCGCCCGCCGCTTGCGGCACACTCACCTTGGCCAGGTACTCGTACGCTATGTAGTCGTCCAGGTTGTGGAAATTGGCCTGAGAACAAGACACATTAAATGTTAAGCTAATATATTTTATAGTAAACTGTTAACTTGTAAACTTTGTACTTAACACAAGGACGTATCTGCTCGGTAAAAGTTTGCTTAGTAAATGAAAGCTTAGTAAAAACTTGCGTTTCAAATCTAAAGATGTGATTGCTGGACACGGGTCAGACGTAACTTCTATTTGGCACTTACCAATCTATTATGTGTGAAAAGGTATTATTATTATTAATCAGGCAGTCTGCTCAAAAATACAGGGTTAATCGTAAAACCCCAGCACCCAGCAACTTTGCGATGCGCGTAGAGTTAGAAACATTCAAACGGGAAATTAAATTAATAAATATTTTTGTATGTAATTAAAAATTAACAAATTACCAAAAGTCGTAGAACAAAAGTTGTTGCTTATGGTGTTAACCACCTAGTGCTGCGAGGTTGCTGGTGTTTTACGCTTAACGCTGTATATACTACTTCATGCGTTATAACATCTCATACGCGAAATAGTGCCTGAAGTAAGTACATCCCCTGGTGAATCTACACTAATATTATAAAGAGGAAAAATTTGTATTTTTGTGTGTATGTTTGTAATGAATAAACTCAAAAACTACTGCGCCGATTTAAAAATTCTTTCACCATTGGAAAGCTATATTCACCCTGAGTAACATAGGCTACTCAAGAAAACTTTGGATATTAGTCAAATTAATTGGCAGAGCGAAGCCTGCTTGGTCAGCTAGTGATTGATAAATTACAATGATTGCCGTGAGCAAGAGACCATCCACCATATAAACCAGAATACATTTGTGTATTAAAGAACAACTTACGTCATAAATGCCAATCCAGTCGTTAGGGTGGATCTCGACGTCTGGTGACAACGTGCACTGCGTCCTGAAGTCCGCGTCACCGATGTACCAGATTCGAACCACTGGCGCGAACTCCACCGTCTTCTCTGTGTAGTTCGAGAATGCCTGCAAAGGACATTAAATGTTAAAATCTGAGCCACATTCATTAATACCCGATAACTTCCACAGAAAGATATATAGATCTAGTGGCATAACAATCCGTTATGATTGGATCCTAAGATATAGTTTTAGGTAGTAGTAGCAGCTTAGTAATCAATTTTTTAAAGATATTTTTTTAAAATCAAAGTAGGTAGAACAGTTAATAATCAATTTTTTTCCCAATGATTTTAAAATACTTCTACAGCTTCAGATAAAACCGGAACGTCACTTCTGATGACTACTATGGATATCTCAATATATCTGCCGGTACAGCAAACCAAAAGCTAAACACAAGAGATAGTAAAGTAACCGTCATGAGTTGTGAGCACAGATTATCGGTGGTAGGGATATTGTATACTTTCGGCCAATGTACAGCAGCCGAAAAAACGTGCTGGACCAATAGACGACGCACGCTGACGAACTGACGTTTGTCGCACCAATCGTGTGCACCGCAGCGCAGTCAATGTCAAACCGACCAATGAAAATTGTGCTCACCACTTGTGACGGCAACTATAATAGTCGTAGTAGTCGTAATAGCACCACGCACGATCAGACACTATCATCTCTTCTATTGGGAGATCGCCTTTTGCCAAAACCTCTATACAAGTTCTAACATTGATAATAAACATTCAAGCAAGCGTTACTAGAGTACAAAGTATCATGCAACGGCATACCTCAGGCACTTCCTCGGCTTCAACGCAGCTATCGAACTTTAAACTGCTGGGAGCAATGAGTGCATCATTCAGGGTGTTTTCAGCTCCATCTACTGGTGGCATCACTACCGCTGAACGCATGCGAATCGCTGAACGAACCGCTTTCGGACGGTCCTCTAGTAGTGAGCGGATAAAGCCATGCCGTATCTACTTGGGTTAAAGCAAACAGGTCCAATGTTAGGTGCGGTAGTTGGTGTTATGATGTTGATAGGGTAAAGTATATGAGTAAAGCCACACTAATATGTTTTAGGTACTAATTGTTCTAATTCATTTCTAATACTGATTTTTAAGAGTGCTGAGTTTTTATCCGCCCGCTTTTTTCTCCTAGTCTACGTTTTGCCTGAGGGGCGATCAAAGCGGATGTTTGTATAATGTTAAATGTATGACGTTCATTAAGTGTGCATAAATTGTACCTAATAATGAATAAAAGATTTTGAATTTGAATTGTTAGGAGAATTATTGATTCACCATCATATTCACTACAGCTATATCGGCTAGGATTAATAATACCACTTAATGACGCAGCATCGAGCGGTTAAAATCATGCAGTAAATAGAATAATTAAAGCAAGAAAAGATGATTAAAGTTTTTTTATAAGTAGAGCAAGACAGACGGGCCACCTGGTGATGTGAAGTTATGTGCAGAATAGTTGATTTTACATGTTGATAGGGTAAAGTGCATTCATTTATAGAATTATGTTATTGACCATCATGTCTTTCTACAGTGCGACTTATACAGTCTTTGAAACACAAAGGAGCGTAATGTGTAATTCGTCACTAATTATTAATTATCAGGTGCAGTCGATGTTTTGATCTTGGTTGACGGTACTTGTTTTTGCGTACCCTACCACGTATTTACACGTGAACTATTCTTTTTTCGCACGAGAAAAAGACAGGTGACCAATCAATTATTACGGGTCGATAGGTCAATGAACAGAATCATTCGTAAGTGCTCTACAACTGTATATAACCATAGAGTAGCTGCAACCTTGCAAATTCTCCGTTGTCGTAATCTATGGGGCGCAATAAGGCTTCCCTCATGCCGTATAAATGTTCATCAATAAAATACATTTCCATTTATTACAAGCAATGTGCAGAATGAGAACAGAATTAATGATAACAAAAAATAGATATTAAAAATGTATTATCATATCGCTAAAATAATGATAAGTATACATTTTTATAATTACTACCACTAGCTACTGTTTTTCTTTATTCCTAATTCCTTTATTCCTAGGCGAATGAATGAATTTCATGGTCAATTACTGTATTTTCAGCACATCACCATTTATAATCTAAATAATATGTCTCATTAACATTTCTCAAGCGAGAAAACTCGCTAACCGTGGCTACTGAGACAGATGGTTTCAAGAATATCTCATTATTATTACACAACAATGCACATGCCATATTATAAAACGATGTTAAAAGTTAACACTGACTAACCTTAATATTTTATATTGGTATCTTACAGCATAATATGGCATATTGTTATATAACAACTGTTCAGACCATTACGTTTTCATACTTCTTGACTGAATCTTGACAGTTCAAATAGATCATAAGCGATAGAAAGTTCTAAGCGACGTCGGGTGGCGAATTACATGCACGTATGGTTCTTGCTTTGGGGACATAATACTCGCAGCCTCAAATGCTTTTATAAAATGACTTGTGATACCTTATATACACCCTCTCTGAATCTCATTTATCAGGCGAAGCGAAATCTAATGGCTAACGGCCGCACTCAGAGACGTCATTTAACGAAATGTTCATTAACAAACAAATTCAATCGTCTTTATTAGTATTGACATAAGTGTCATCTTTATTTTCATAATGAACCGTTAATAATTAACGTTATTAATTAATGTCTCAGAGTACGACTGTAAGTTGTGAGCTATGATGCAAGTCTGGGCCTCAAAGGTTCTATTACACGCGACGGTGTTATTTTCAATGTGTTATGTGCTAATAAGGCGCCTTGCGACTTGACCTTTACACACTGACCTTAATGTTATATTGAGCGACGACTGGCTTGTGATCGCTGACGGTGTAATGCGGCACGTGGTTGTACGAGACGAGGTCCGCTCTCAGCGTGACGTTCTCGTAGTTGTCGGCGCTGACTTTGTATAATATTCGGTCCGTCCACGAGGGTTTTCGTCTGGAAACAACGACGAATTTTATTCTTGTTAATTTTCCATTTACAACTTTGGGTTTAGAAAAATAATATTTTAGGTGAAAACGGGAAGGTTTTGCTTTGTTTGGATTTTTAAGGTAATTTCGTAGTCCTTTTTTTAGTTAACACTAGTATTGGTGTGTATGCAACTATGCACACACATGCATGCCTGTGATGACAAACGGAATAATGGACACCATGAAATACAATGATTTTTATATTTGGCATTTGGCTACACACAAAAGTAAAATATTTGTATAAAACTTCGATGGGATGATGGCATTACTCAGCACTTTGTATGTGTAATTAGTAACCTATAATTAAAACACACAACATTCAACCACAATGTCGGCAGAGACCTGTTAATTGTATCATATTCTGTCATTTTAACGCTTAGGACGAAGAGTTTATAGTACGTATTCTTTACACTTGTATTATTTGAAAAAAAATTTAGCACTCATTAAAAAAAATATTTTATAACAAATCATTATAGTTATAAGAAACTTGCTTAATCCTTCCTTCTTTTCTTTATTATTAAATTCAAAAATAAAATAAAAAGACATTCTAAGATTGTTTACCAAATAGGACAAGTGTAAAAAACAGACTTTACATCAATGACATTAACCCAAATTTGCGTCATTCAATGTTTTCTTTATTTTCGATAATCGATTGTGAGCTTTGTGTTCTTACACATAAAGGCTACTTAGTAACATGTTAGAGGAAAAAATTAAAACATTTATTATGAAGGGAATTCATATCACCTGTTTGATAAATAAATTGAAAAAAAAACATTATTATGCAGTTGTATTATTATTCTTAGTGTGTTGTGATGTAGGTATACATAATTATAATATTAAATACAAAAAAATAAGACCCAACTCTTTATTCAATAGAAGTAATTAACGAAGTAATTAAGCCACGATGCTACATATCTTTAAAACGCGTCAATGTGATTTTAATTTTATTTCAAACAATTATCTTTACTCAAGTAATTAAAAATTTAATTACCTAAAATAATCGTATGACGTAGGAGATTTTGCGATAAGTCTACGTTATATTATAACCACAATGAAGGTAAAGTTAAAATACAGGCGCGTCAATGTTTTAAAAATCGGTTTGTGCACTTTAAATATTTAAGAACAGTTTCTCCCTTTTATATGTCCTTGAAATTTGAGTCCATAAAATATAAAAGAAAGTCATAATTTATCGTTATAAACGTATTATTATATATAAAGGCATGAAGAGACCACCCAGTTTTACTACATATCAAACAAAAGACGATCACTCACTTGATATCATATTCATCGGTGCCTATCAAGAACTTGTATGTAGGCGGGAACCGTATCTCGGCCTCCTTGAACTCTGAGAAGGCCTCTTCTGTTTCCATCACGGCGACGAGTTGGTCGTGCCTCAGGAGTGCCGTGTACTTGTCCTTCTCTATCTTTCGGAGGGTCGCGACTATCTCCTCTGAAGAGGGACTGCTGCCTGTAGGATGGTCGGTACGAAAGTTTAGATCCCCGATCCAGAACACGTAACTGCAATTCGAATGGACACGGATAAGTGGTTTTGAATTAGTAGATTATAGAGTGATTATGTTGACATACATTGTTATAGAGGTAACAATTTTATAGACGTAACAAACGTTTGGGGAAGTACCTAATAGCTTCGTAATCTACTGGAATTATCAATCGTAAATCATTTCAATTTGCTGTTCTCCTCAACCAGGATGTGAATGTTTCCACATGTTCTGTACGAAATCACCTACAAAACCATGTGGCCGGCCATGGTAGCCAGACTTAATTCATAGACTCTGGCCCATTGTACCTACATCAGACTATTGCATACAGATTTCTGTCCTGAGCAGGAAGAGGCCTAGAAAACGTTTCAAGGCCAAGTTCCAATGTCACCAATATGAAATAAAGTAGAATCTTGATAATAGCCAAGCCATATCACAGACGTTTTCAAACACCCTATCTGATCTTCAATGAATTTTGACGACTATTTTATATATCAATACTATAGCCCTTGAGACTAATAGTAAGTCTCCCTCATAGGGAAGGACCTTCTGAACTATCTAAGAACTGTTCTCCATTACATAGACTCTTTCTAGAATCATTACATTGAAAAATGACAATTGATAATAAGCAGCTCTAAAGTATACAGACAAGATAGTGAAAATAAATGTTGTTTTATCAGTTTATCTATCAGGAAAATGTTAAAACCGCACTCCATGAGTGAATCACGAATGTTTTAATAAAAGAAAACGCATCAAGCAATCGATTTCCAAGTGTTGGTGTGCTAGTGTGGAAAAAAACTATAGACTTTAAATTTGCCTAGAAACTGTAATTGAACAAAAAGCATTCATGCACCAAATGGTCCTTGTCTAAAGTGTCTTAATATTTTCTTCACCTATTTAACAAAACGAAAAGCTTAAATAAATACTTTTACAAATCATGTGTTGTGGCATCATAATTATAATAATATCTATTCACAAACTCAAAACTCAAACACCGACATATTTTAGTTTCTAAGATGACATACTCAAGAGCGCTCATAGTATTGAGTGTAAGTTAAAACATATACGATAACATTGATAAAAAATAATGTCAAAGTAAAACCAAAAATATGTACTCACTCATGAAACAAAATATTTGAAGTTTCGGTCACATGATATAAATGTTGCTTGATGATGGTGTTATAGTCATTGATACGGTCAGCCAACAAGTGCTCATGGGCTGTCAGGTGGCAGTTCACGAGGCACACGGAGCACCCATAGATGTTGAACCTCACACTCACAGCTCCTTTGTTACCCTAAAGATGTGAAAAATTGTAATTTGAATTATTTTCTTCACACTCTTGGCACTAAACAAGGATTGCCACCCAAATCAAAGCAGAATTTGAAATCATTCGAATCACTGCTCCTCCAGAAATGGAACCAAGGACCCTCCCGCACAGCGCATCAGTGTCGAGTCCACTGTGCTGGTCAGATCAGCACAGCACATTGGCGTCTTAACCACTGTGTCGGTCAGATCATCAATCACTTGTATCATTGTATAGCAAAAACGATAAGGGTGATATAATTATATTAAATTTTAATACAGCCACATGAATATCTCTTTTCTACAATATTCTGAAAGTGAACCTTGTGCACGTTCATTGGCTCATAAATATAACAATTATAGATATCATTGTGCATTGTGCATTGTGCTTGTTACATAAATGACAACAATTAACACATAAACATAAAATAATGAAATTATCATTAATATTGATGACAATACTAACCATGTGAACCTGAGGTTCTTTGGTTATTAATCAAAAAAGTATTAAAAGGATTGAATTTATAGCATCAGTTATAAAGTAATCTGACGGTAGACAGATTTGAGTAGAATAGAAGTAAGATTTAACACTGATTTTTTTTGTTCAAACTTTAAACACAACAAAATTGTATGATACGATGAGAATTTTCCTTATAGCATTTAATTACTGTGAACCCATTTTACCTTATTTAATTGGTCTTTTTACATCACATGTAACAATTAGAAATAATTTGGTAGAACCTTTGTAGTGTAGCCAGAAAGCCATAGTAGCTCTCCTGAGGAGTTACCTCACCACCACCAGGGCCCTGATTAACTAAGTCCCAAAAGATTTTGTGCTGATATTTTGTGACATCAAACCAGAGTCATTTCATGAACTCGGCACAACAAGGAATCTTAAATGACTTTTCTATAAGACATACAATATATTGTCATGATATTTGACTTTTAAGCCTTTTTTTACTTTTTATCACAGGTAAGACACAACACTGCGGCTTTACAAGTGTGAATGGTCATACTGAATCAGTCCCCAGGTTGATTCACAGTGAAGCAGTACACATTTTTTATTTTGGTTGGGAAGATGAACATCTTAGGTCCTTATGATTAGCAACATACACACGTACAACATCAGATGGCATTCCTAACCTATTTCAAGTTGGTAATGCCTGTCAATTATCTGCAGTGACATTAGCTAGCCTATATCAAATCAAATCAAAAGCTTATATTAATTATCATCTTTGATTTCCCACATTCCCTTCAGGCAAAATATAAACTGGGAGAAAAAGGGGGCATAAAAATGCTGGTTACATGCCAGTTTGCTGCTCATATTAAATAAAATAAAAAAATTCTCACCCATAATCCGCCTAAGCCAGTTTTAGTGTACTGTGCTTCAATATCCCTGAGATGAGTGACATGTTTCATCTGAGTGTAGACGAGCAGAATGATTCCCTGTAGCCTTATGTTCTTTGCAATGATGTAGCCTTGACGACAAAGGATTTTATTGAAGGTTGATGTCCATGTGTCAGTAAATAGACTATCCATTAACATGTTTTGTGGCTGGGACTTCACTTCTTGTAAGCTGAAATTGAATACTTTTTGATACATTTTTAGCACAGTGTGACATAAACCAACACCTCTAAGGTTTCAATGGATAAGTAATGATGAGTTTCATACTTCTGCACCATTAATTTGGCAGGTTCGTCACTTGTACTATAAGATAGTATAAGATACTGAAGTTAGCCAATTGTAGTACATCATTTAACTTTAAACAATGCAATAATAGTCTACTCAAGCCACACATATCATAATATAATCACAATAATCCACCACAGGCTTATTGCAAGTTCGTGGACTTTACGAGAAACAGTTATAACAGGTAACATTAAATTTTAAACACATAACTTAGAAAATTCATTGGTCTATGCCACTGGGATTTGGACCCATGTCTCTTGATGAAGAGGCAGAATTCTTAGCTGTCGGGCTAAGGCCTTGTCCTTATTGGCTGACATAACCAACCAAGCAACCAATGTGACAAAATTTAAACATAGGGCTTGTCCTAATTGCACATGATACTGCTGCATGATAATGCCTTCATACCCACTAATAATAACAATCAGTTAGGTTATTATTCGTGCTTATTTAAATGTATCCTTAATATCCTTGTCCACTCATACCACAAGTCTACAATGTTGATTCAGAACAAGAATGAAGTTTATATTAATGTATAGTGATATGTTAAAGGATAATAATTTATGAGATAATGTTTACCAACAGAAGCAAATAAAGTCAGTTAATTTGACTTTGACCCTAAATGGAGTTTCGTAAGAAAAATTGAACATACTGACCCGATTACATAGAAATCTGGCAAGGGCTTATTCTTGTTGAACTGCGACGGAAAATCCAAGAGAGAATTAAGGTCTTGGCCTGGAGACTTCGTCGCTACATTCCAGGTCACGAAATAAAACCTACAAAAATCCATTAGTCAATCATTTAAATTGAAGTCGACACATTATGAAAGAACTTCTTTATCTAATTATCAAACTTGCTTACCTTAAAGTATCCATTTATTACGACTAAATTCGTCCTGCTCTCATGAATGGGAACTGTGTACGAATTATAATGGAGTTATTTTAATGGAACAAAATTCACTAGAACCCACAGGCACCTGATAAGATAACACTAAAGTTCTTTAGAATGTGTGTTTAACATTCACTTCAACTCATTTTAACGCACCGCTCTATGGCACTCACCACTTACAACAAATCGAAGTAAATAGGAAAATGAAAAATGATTATAATATAAAATGAACAATGACGGACGTATGATAGATAACACTAACAGTCAGTCAGTCAGTAGTCATGTCAATGATGTCAAAAAGTTTTGACGTCTTCTTCAATGACATATGTTAACCGACCATAGATTATGAAACTTTATTAGCTATTTTGGAAGGACTACCATAGACTACACTCTGGTACGAGGCGTTCATGGAAACCACATTGACAAAGGATCCCTCCACATCCTAGAATTGGTTACGAGTCTAGGATGTAGATTGCACTCGGTTCGCCACGACACGTAAATGTGTTAACCATATAATCTGTTTTATGACTGACTGAATGACATTGCATGATATTGATGTTGACATTTGATGTCACTTGATGAAGTTGAGTTGATGACACTATGACAGTAATTTTAGCGGGCAGTTGCTGGCTGCAACAACTTGCAAGTTGCAAGTGGAGTGCTGTGATTTCGTCCAATTCCTACTTTATTTATAATACATTTTATATTTCTAACATAGGCAGTATAACCAATTGTGGTAATATTTCCCTTAATATTAATTAACAATAACTTTCTAACCACTTCAAAGATCTACTATGAGTGACCAAGAGTCTCAGGTTCTGTTTGTTGTTTCTGACGAATTTTGTATCACGGGTGTTGTTTTACTGTTTTAATCATTTATTTTCATTATTTTCTACAGGAAATGCCTAAAACAAGGAGATCTCTAAAAACGCTTCAACACACGGCTACCGATCGTGAAAATTTAGTGGGTAGACCGTCGAAGAATTTGAAACATCAAATAACTTTAGATTCTCCTGTGTTAGTATTATAACAATACCTGTTTAAAGATCAATCTGTTAACATTTTATGCATTAAATATCCGTGTGAAACATTGCAGGGAAGTTGAAGTAAAAAAGAAAATTGTACAATCAAAGGAGACACAAGCTAATTTCACCAACAAAGTAACCGCAGAGGATCTCACTAATCCCAAAGGCGCTTCAGAGAATTATTGGCAGATATTATGTGAGAAGCGTCAGTAAGTAAATTGATCATTTTTTATTAGTAGGGTATTTTCTAAGTTTTATGTTATATTTTTAGCTTTAATTGAATAACTTACTATTAGTAAATGTTTTCCATTTAAAACCCTTGGATTGAAGGGAAAAATGTGTCATCAATTTGTTATACTCTTCTCTCTTTCTTGCTCACTTATCTTGTCTATTCTATTCATAATTTAACATCAAATTTATAACTTTAAATTTTAAATAGTAAAATAATTAAGAATTTTATGCAGTTGTGTACGGGATGCATTTTCTTCATGTAAGTTATTTATAGATTTTATTAAGCTGGGGCCTGTCTAGGCAGCTTTACAGGGTCACTATCAACATAAAGGTTTATAAAAATGTATATTTTTAGAAAGGCTCTGGAAGAAACTTTGGAAGAGAACATGAGACTGCGGCAAGAGATTGATGCCTTGAAAGAAGAAAATGCCAAATATAAGGCCATGCTTGAAGAAGCAAACAGCTTTATTGAAGTGATCAAAGTAAGTATATGATTATGTCCTATCCTCCTATGTGAATGTAAGTCCTATCAATATAAATAGAACTATTTTTAGCTACCTCACTCATAAACCCTGTGATTGAAGTAGCATGTTCAGTCTTTATCTTTATCTATTATCTTGTATTTTAACTGTTAGGAATGGGTCTCTCCCCATAGCTGGAGAAGGTCTGGAGCATACTCCACAACACTGCTCCAACCTGTGTTAAATGTTTCCCACCATTCACCCACAGAACTTATACTTTAACAACTATTATATTTTCAACTATAAATTGGGGCTGACAGCTTAACATTCCCTTCAAGCACTTTTAATTCACCTTTAGTAAGCAACCATCTGACCCACTTTGTTGGGTACTGATCACACCCCAACTTTTTTTCAATTTTTCAATCACATAAGATGGATATACTAGATAAACAAAAGGGCTTAACATGCTTCCACTTGGGAACCACAAAAGATACTTGACCTTAGTGAAATCATCTCATTAGTTGCAACACATCTACTCCCTTTGTTAGGATATCTAATGTATTTGAGGCCGCCCACCTCATACAAGGTAGTATTAGCGAGTCATAAGTGTCATATTGAGTTAAATTGAAAATTGCTTTGTCTTGATTTTACAGGAGGAATTACAGAACAATGATGACACAGGCATTGATGTCAATGATGTCAGCACAGCCGATGAAGATAATGATGAGGAACAAAGGTCTGATGATTCCTCTACACGGGAATGATACCAGTTTATAACATCTGTAATGCACCAAAAATTTCCATGCACATGAGTACATTTTCAATCATTTCTTCATTATATATCAAAAAATTTGATTGGAAAGGATAAGTGCTTTATTTAATGCTGTTTCTTATAAGCCTAATATAAATGTATTAACTTTTTCTCCTTTAGCTTTATTTAATTAAGACTTCTATCAAACTTCATTTGATGTAAATTATCAAGTAAACTAGTTTATTAAAAAAGAAAAATGTTTTTATCTTTAATCATTTAGGATCAATGTGATTTGTAAGAATAAACAAGATTTGCTGTAATATTAAAGATTTTTATTTATACATAATTTCTTCCAAACGTTTTAATAAGTGTTAATTGACAATACTTAAAATAACACAGCTTATAAAACTAAAAATTGATTATAATGAAATCTTGGCATTTTCGTTATAAAATAGAAAAACATTACAATTTATAGGAATCATGCTGATTATAAAACAGGTACTGATTGAAATAATCTTAATAGTAATTAAATTAAAAACAATAGTTAAAAATGGACAAATGTAAGTAACATTTTCATACTTAAGGTTCCATATAAAATAAGGGCTAAAACAATGTTATTGTTTTATTTTTTACATAGATCACTCATAATTTGGGACTGATAATAATTCCAAATTGCTAGTCATACACTGAAAAAAAGGTCTCTAGAGGAACTGATACAATAAAATCATTCTGATTACAACAAACAGACAATACATACAGCAAGACAAAAAAGAAACATGCATTTAATTAATATGTAACACAAATCCTTACCTTAAAAACTTAATGTTAAAATTGACTACTACACTTCGACAAGTCACATTTATAAATACTAAAGTAGTTACTAATTGTCCTTGTTCAAAAATGCTTTAAAATGTTCATCAAAGTTTCCTTCATAAGTCCATGGTAGCAAGTCAGGATACATAGTGATTTCTCTTAGTACATCCACATTGGCATTCAGTGGTAGTACACTTCTTACTTTCTCGTTCAGACATCCAGTGGCATGAATATAATGATTAACAATTAGATTGTATATAAAATTTACATATTTGAAGTCTAAATTGTCATTTGTACTAGGCACCTGGGGTGTATGTGACTTTATTTGGTTAAGGTATCCAGATGTTATAATAGGTACTATGAAATCAGCCTGAAAAAGAAGAAATGCATAGTTTTATTAAATTAACATACTTCTGTTCCAATATAGAGAAGAACAAAAAATATTTTCTCTTTCCAAATTTCAAAGTAAAATCAGTGTTGCCTGAGTCAATAGGTGACAGTGACCACTTAGCCACCAGATTGGCCTGTCTGCCTGTATGTGCCTGTGCCTTTTTATATAAAAAAAGTATCAGCTATTCTATTTCTAGTAGAACCTTGCTCATTACATCTGTTTCAAACAAAACTATGTTATCACTGTTACATAATACCCCCTAGGTAGGCATGAAAAGAAATAAATGTTTTTATGATAAGAAATTGACTTTATGATTGTTATACTGTGAGTTTAAGAGATAAGGTCAATTTCTAGACAAAGATAATAGGTTTCTGGTAGTCAAAGTAACATATTTTTATACTGATGTAAAAAAAGAGTGTGCTACTTCAGAAACCCCTTTTGTATAGTTACATAATGTAGAACTGATAGATAACTGAATCCTCAGCAATCAGGCATACTTCAGTTGACATTACACACAAAATGTGGTAAAAAAAATTTACCTTTTCAAAATATTCCCTAATGAACTTTTCAGGATTCTGATAGACTTCATCTCTTTTGTCACTAAGTGTAATCACAGATATAGGTATGTCATCCCAATTACTGACATATTCTTGTATATTTAATGCTGTATCTAACCCGTCTTCAGTGTATGTAAGGAACAAAATAGGACTATCATTTTCAATTTCTTTTCTATCAGTCTTTGTAGGTGGTCTTAAGTGATTTTTATTTGGTTCCTTTTCTCTGATTATATATTTTTTACTTAACGCTGGTGGTAAATCATTTGCTAGGTTTTTTGTGAAGGTTATTATTTCTCTCTTTCCATTATTCCTTTCAGCACTTTGATAGCCACTGTCATCCTTGTTAAAACATTGAGAAAGATTGCAGAATGGCTCTTCTAAGGCTTTCAGGATATCATATCTTTGCATTTGTAATAAAACATCCACAATTTTGTCCAAAGTAGCCTTCTCATTTTGCATGTACACCTTCAGTACTATGTCAGCTGGGTCGTCTTTTACAGAATTTGCAATATACTGTAAATTATGACAAAAAATTAAAGTTGAACAAATACAAAATTAATATGTACAGTTATTGAAAGATACGCCGTAATTTGTAGCATAAACAAACAGGTTTGTGTTTAAGGAAAAAGTTGTAAAAATTAAATAGCCATTATTAACTTACATTCAAATCATCTTGTGCAATTCCTAGAAAGTAACCGAGATCTTTCCATGTGTTCGGTGATCCCCCTATTCTTTTTACCAGAGTTTTCCAGGCATCGTAGCACACAGTTCCCATTTTTGATTTTGCATTTCTGTAGTATAATAGACTTGTGTGCAGGAAACATACTTTTTCACTCAATGCATTCAATTGAGACAATTCATTTGCTCTCTCTCCCTGCACTATCTCTTCCAGCATCAAGGTGTCAATACTCACTGTGTCTGCATTCTCGTAATCCCTAACGGAGTCCCTGGAATATGAAATACTCATTTTTTTCTAGGAAATTTAAAACGGGTACTAATTTTTCTTGAGCTGTTATTTAAATAATTACATTTTATTTTTAACTCTACGTTGTTTCAGTTCAAACAGGTGGTATCTAAATAAATAAAAATCACATGTCGCCTTGTCTAACAAAGTACAAATTACAAATTCAAAATTTGAGGAAAATCCTATCAAAAATATGTGTCTCGATTTGACGTCAATGTCAGTCAACAGCAGGTCGACACTGACAATGACAAATGTCAAATAGTGATGTTTAATTCATTTGTCCCTCAGGACATTATATCAGTCGTTACAAAATCGATTTAATAAAAAATAATAATAACCAATGTAAAAAGTCGGTTATAAATACTTTAGTATGCGAAATTAATCCCCTGCATTTATTTTTGTAAATAAATCATATTTTTTAATACAATATTTAAAGTCCTGTACTTTGGACTAATGTACATAATAATCTTTGCTTTAAAATGATAATGATGATGAAAAATATGGCGGGAAAATTAATTGCTGTTTGCAATTGCAATAGTGGTCAAAGTTTAGCACAGCAGTAATCTTAATTTCATTATGAATTGAATAAAGAGATATAAATATAGAGAAGTTCACGTCTCTTAAAAATAATTATAACATAAACAATGAGTTTTTTGCCAGATAAGTAAGTGATATCCAATATAAAAATAAAGTTACAGAAACATTAACAGAACAGACAGCTTTTACTAAAATAAGTTTTCAGCCCTAATTTTGCAGATATACTAGATGACGATATAATATGTAATTCTCAACCAATATCCTTGCCTTCTGAAAATTCCGACAAAGAGGAGCTAAATTTTAATGATCATAATCCAGCACAACTTCGACCACCCAAACGCACAGGACAACAAGGAGAGTTTCGAAGCACTGAAGAAATAGGTAAACGAATAGATGTTAAGAAAAACTTATTTTTATATTTATTATAATTATTAATTAAAGTAATATTATACCTACTTTAGACTAAAAACATAACGCTGATAACACGAATTTAAAATTCAGTAGGTTAGTAACCGTTAGTAGGTATTCGGTTTGTTTATACTTTTGCTTATACTGTTATTTAAAGTTTGCAAATTAAAGTGGCAACGGGCTGGCCACATCGTTCGCAGGACTGACAACCGATGGAGAAGAAAGGTCCTCCGGCAAAAGGAGCGCAGTAACCGTGGATTGACGACCTGAAGCAGACAGCGGGAAGGGACAGAAGGGCAGGCCCATGTCCAGCAATGGACTACCAAGAGCTGAAACAAAGAAAGGAAGGAGGTTTATACCTACTAATAATTGGAACCTACACTTAATAATAATGAATTAATTAATATTTTCAGATCCGAAATATCGTCACATATTCACATACCCATATTTTAATCTAGTGCAGTCTCGCGTTATTGAAGATGCGTTATACACTGGTGAGATTTTTGTTTTTATAAAAGTTAAGTCGTTTTTTTAATGTTATAAATTTTTTTTTTTTCAGTTTTTCAAATCGTTCAGTATTTTTTCCTATTCCCTTAATATTAAGTCGTAAATCCTTTACCTATAGAAGTAGAAATCGAAATGTTGCAGATAAGTCTATGGTTGTCTGTGCACCCACTGGTTCCGGTAAAACTGTTGTGTTTGAAATGGCTATAGCACAACTACTTATGGACATAGAAGACAGAAACTATACAGGAGATTTCAAAATTATATACAGTAATGTTATTTTGCTCTATTTCAATTACACTGCCCATACACTGCCCTCGATAATACAGTCACATACAAATATCACTTATTTAATTATTTTAAAATTAGTATTTTAAGCAAAAAACTGTGGTTATTCGAAATAACTGTCTTTTTACATCCGGTGGGACTCATTCCGTGGGTGTGTTCTTTTGGTAAAAAGTACTAGGTAGGTACTTTATCAATTGATTATTAGCATCGTATTTCTATCAATTCATTATAATCCTAAGCAATTATTTTCCAGTGGCACCAGTTAAAGCCCTTTGTACGGAACGTTTAACGGAATGGTATCCAAAACTAACTAAGTTGGGGCTTCTGTGTATCGAAGTCACTGGGGACACTGATGTGGAATATCCTCACTTGAAGCCGTACAGGTTTTGTAGTAAAAAAACTATCTATTACCCATTACCCACTGCGGGATAATTCAATTACAATACAGTATGTACTTAGACTTTAATGAGTTTAATTGTGAAAGGACTAATTCTAATGAACTATGCATTCCAGGATAACCGTGTATATATTTATAAATATGATTTTCTGTCAAGTTTGCAATAATTTGTAACGTTGTTAATAAAGTCGATCGTTTATTTGGATGTGAAGCTATACTTGTATTATTTTTAATTTATCCTATTTCCGTACAGGATCAAACGTTGTACTGTGTTATTGGAATATTTTAATACATCCCGCATTGTAAATAGATGTTTGCTTGGAAATTGGTTACCTATAAAAAATTGTGGTTAATTTTTATAGTGTGATTATAACAACACCAGAGAAATGGGATATGCTGACGCGACGGTGGCGGGACCACAAAGGCCTCGTGGAAGTGGTCAAGCTGTTCCTGATAGATGAGGTTCACATTCTTAACGATAACGTCCGTGGACCAGTCCTTGAAGCTGTCGTGAGCAGAATGAAGACTATTGAAGTAAAATGTTGTTTAGTAGTACATTAAAAATCCTAATACATTGAGTATTGACGAATGTCTTCAAGGATATAATAATAATGTAATCAATTACATTTACTAAACTGTTTTAGTCACTATAGTTATAGCGTAGTAGATTAAAAATCCTTGTACATTGAGTATTGACAAATGTCTGGAAACTATAGTAATATCATCAAAAAGATTTGCCTAACTATTTTAGTCACTATATTTATAGCGTGCTTATCGCACCTACTGTTATTTAAATTGAGATAAATACAACCTGTCTTCAAAGTTTAATTTGGATATAATTTTAACTTTTAAGTACCTACTGTGTACACAAATATACAGATTTCATTTTTAAATGCTTATAAAAAATCATAAATGATAACCTGATTACTGACTCATGAAAATAATTTATTTTACCCCCTGTTTATAGTCTTCAGTACAATCCGCTCATCGTATAGAACAGCTCCAAAGGCAATATGAAAACAACCAACACAACAAAGACGTGACTACACCAGCGCCTCGAATAAGATTCGTAGCTGCTTCTGCTACAGTCAATAATCCCGAAGACGTTGCTGCCTGGCTCGGCACTTCGGAGAAGCCCGCCGTTTTCTATAAGTAAGTATTACACTTACAAGTAACTTAATGTAATACTTACAAGTATTAAAAGCATTACCTACATAAAGGTATATTTCTTCTTTGTTTCTATTCACTTAGGAATTCATTGAACATTAATATGCTTTTGACTCTACACATTAATGTATTGTGATGATTATTATAATGTTATTTAATACAAATTGTTTTATGTTAGTGATTGACTTAGAAGCTAAGTATGTTATTAAACATAATTATAACGCCTCTAATTCTGATATATTTTGTTACACATTTTAAAGATTATCATTTATGGTGTACCACAAGGCGTCATTTTATGACCTCTTCTTTAATGTTTTACCAGATTTGGAGACGAATGTCGTCCAGTGAAATTAAAGCGTGTGGTAGAAGGTTATCCGTGTCCAGAAGGAACTAGTATTTTCAAATTTGATATCATTCTCAACTATAAACTATGGCCGATCATCCAGAAATATCATGACGGGAAACCAACTCTGGTAGCTATGTCATTTGGTTATTATTCGAACTTATATAAAATAAATTAGGATTAATATTGGACAGTATAAAAAATTCATAAACATTTTAGATATTCTGTAACACACGAAAAAGCGTAGCGCTAACAGCAGAAGCTCTTTCCAGAGAAATAACGATAACCTTTAATCCCGAACAGAAAGCTAAGCTTGCTGCTGTGGCTTCTACGATAAAAAATAAAAAACTTCAGGTAAGATTATCACATGTTTAATATAAGTTAATATCGTCGTTTTTAGAAAATACATTAGTTTTCTTTTATTTTTATGGTGTTTGCCTCTCTGTACTTTGTTAACAATTTATTAATAGATAGAAGTTGAACTTCGTCGAAAACACTAGGTCATAAGCCCTCAGACACATTAAAAAATCCGTCACCACTCGGATCTAAAACTTCGTTTGTCTAATAATGGAGTGAACTTCATTATCTTTATCACATTTAATCGACTAGACGATATAAATCTACTCAAGATTTGGTTTACTCGCCTTGACTCCGAAATTGCCTATTGTTTAAAAAGCGATAGGATACCTACACAATTTGATTGAAGATTTTAACTGTTATATGACGGTAAGAGGGTAACTATCCGTGAAGATGAAAATGAACTGTTCAATGATGTTAATATGTCAAGGTTATAACAATTACTGTGTGTGGCAAATTTTCTAATTTGAACCGAATTCTGTTATGTGCGAAAGACTACCTACGTCTTTTCAGTAAATTATAAAATTGTAGTTTCAGAGCGACTTATCTAATCTAGGTACTTAACACTTTTTCTTTTACTAACTTTGCTTAACATTTACGATCGACACAACTATTAGTCAACTTTTCTTTTATCTATTTTATACCATCTTCGTTATTATATGTATTTTTAAATTAATTCAGACATTGATTCTAAATGGCGTGGGCTGCCATCACGCTGGTTTATTGTTCGAAGAGAGGATGAACATAGAATACGCATTCCGAAATAGAGATCTGCCGATACTTATCACAACAACCACCTTGGGTAAGTAACAACATCTATAAATGTATATTTTTCTGTTGTACATAATCATAATCCTAAAGAACTCTTCATCCAAATTTTCTGCTCCACTAACGGCCGCTCTCAGAGACGTCATTTAACTTAATGTTCATTAACAAACAAATAAAATCGTCTTTATTCGTGTTGACATAAGTGTCATCGTTATTTACATAATGAACCATTAACGTTAATGAATGTCTCTGAGTACGGCAGTAAGTGTATAATATTTACTTCCTGTCATCCTAGGCATGCTTTTTGCCTGGCCTTAGACTTTTTACATTATAATTTATAATACATATATATTTTGCCATAATTTGAAAGTGATGCAAGCAGTAACCCATTAATGACACACTACAGGGTCGGGTCCTCTTCTCGCAATGAGAGGGATGTAGGCCTTAGTCCACCACGCTGGTCTACTGCGGGTTGGTGGACTTCAAATACCTTTGAGAACATTTTTTTGGCTTAGAATTCGACCTCGAATCGAGGGGTCCGGATTCGAATCCCAGTGGCACGCACCAATGACTTTGTAAAAAAGTTATGTGCGCTTTATAAAATTAAATATCACCTGCTGTTACGGTGAAGGAAAATAACGTGAGGTAACCTGCATGCCCGAGAGTTCCCAAAAAAATCTTGTTAAAAGCATGAGAAATGAAGTGAAATCTTACATCTCGCATTAGCTATGCTCTCTCATTTTGCGAGGAAACCCGATCCTGTACTGGGTCGTTAATGGTTTACAAACAATAGGTATTCAAAAACAATAAAAAAATTCATATTTCCACAATGTCTAACGAGTAATTCAATATTCTCGTAAAATCTCGCACGGTACGTCTTTTGACCCCTTGTCGTCTGTCGGTCTGATACGAAACGAAACTCGGCACAGCGATGTTCTGATAACCAAGTCTGGGACACAACGTGACACAGCGAGCTATCATATCATTCCCAGAAACGTTATGTGTTTCCGGATTGTAATCCTTTAACTTTGAGATTATATTATGCTTTCACAAATCTCACGATATGTATTCGTATTTACATGCGTTTTGAATGGTTTCGTCTCTTACATTGTTACTTGGTTTGTAAGTTATGTTACGACATTATAGTCACTTCTACGAGTGTTACATGTAAACCTAATTTACTCGGGATAATAGAATTTAGAATGGATACGACATATACCTACAATATAGTCATAGAGGTACATCCCTATAAGAAACGTGTTATTAATACCTAGGTGTTCCGTCAGGAGCATAAGAAAAAGACTTTAGAGTTTTAAAAAGTAATATTTGGCAAAATTATGTACAATTGCAAACTTAGATACGTTGGGTTAGGTAACAAAATTAATATATGAAAATCTTGACAGCGTGTCAAACAGTTTTTTTTCCTCTTTTTGAGACCATAAAACATAGCCATCGTTGCAGGTTACAAGTGTCAACACTAGGTACATAGGTAAAGGCAGGTCAAATGGGTAGAGTCAATGGTAGAGTCAAATTAAATGTTAAATCTTTCAAACAATATCTCTTAACGTAGGTGTCCTACCTAATTATAGACGTTCAAGGTTCCACATTATTAAAAAATAAAAAAAATAATTCCAGGAAATAAGTAATAAAAAAGCTCATTGGTGGTCATAATATAATTATGTTTCTCCTTATTGACTTTAACATATTAGATAAACATTTTACGCCCGTTACGGTTGTCGATTACAGCAATGGGAGTCAATCTGCCAGCACATCTCGTGATAATCAAGAACACACAGCAATACGTGAATGGAGCATATCAGGTACAGGATCGATGACTACCGTACTGAAATTGTTTGCTCGTGTGTTTGATCGCAAGATTCATTATGACGTAATTGTGAAAGTTTTTGCATCCTAACTTGACATTGTTAAGTTCATAATTTTAATAAACTTTACCTTAAACTTAAATTGCGATGTACTTTTTAGAAGAGTAATTAGAACAGATGAATCGTTGGAACAAATGTGACATAATTAATTGTTAGTTATAATTATTTGGTCCATGTTTGATGGGGCCTAACTCTAAACACTCTCAAACAGTATTATTTTAAGCCTACTTTATAATGAGCTTATTATTATATTATTAAAAAGAGAAAAGACAAGAAATTATAAATTTGCTTCACTAAAATAAATTTATATTATTTTAAACAGTTCGGTTGAATTCATGGTAGATACGAATTTTACTAATGTTGTTGTATTATTGATGATCGTTTTTAAGAGTTCATCGTATATTTAAGGTTGATCAGTTCATTTAAGTAATAAATTAAGTAGATATTTAAGTTTTTTCTATGTTTGATATGTCTTCTTTTGTATGCTAGGAATACAGCATCAGTACAATTCTGCAAATGGTTGGGCGCGCTGGCCGGCCTCAGTTCGATACGGAAGCAACTGCAGTTATCATGACGCGAATGGCTGATAAGGTTTGTTACTATTTGTTACAAACATCTAAAAGATATATTTCTAAATCTTTTAGCCTTTGCGTGACCCGCGATTTCTTAGCCTTTTGTGAAAAGATTAAAAATATATTTTGATTGGAGATAGGTACAGATTTTTGAAATTCTAATACAAAATAGCTGTTTAATTATTGATTGATATGACAAAAAAATTAACAACCAGTACCAAAAGAGAACATTACCTACTTACATTACCTTCTCCATTATAATCATTTTAAGAAGGTTTAAATAAAACATTATTTTTTATATTAAAATATTTTATTTCTTATAAAATGTGTACAGTATAAGATTACTATGCTAAGAATTATCACAATGAAGTGATTATGTAGGTACTCAAACTAAAAAGGTAGGTACTATTTCCTTACGATTATAATGGCAAATACGGCCCGCTAAATTATCTTAATCACAGGTCTGGGTAACTCTATAGTATTCGAAAAAAGGCAATAAATACATTTAATAAATTACAATAATTTGAACACAAGATAAATTATAGTTTCTAAAGTTGCTTACATTTTCTTCAAAAAATATTTTTTCTGATTAAACTGAAAATTTTATTGAAAATCGAAAAGGAAATATCAATGACGCAGTCACAAAATAAGCATGCGTTTAACTTCAGTGAGTTTACGTTTCAAAACGTTTTAATTCTTTGTTTTGTGCTTTAATAAACATTTTCAGATAAAATTCACTAAGACTATCGATCATCTGTAATGGAGCATGCTAACATGCTTTACACAGAACGAGTATCATTTCAAAGATTCGCCTTCCATTTGCGGTTTAAAAAATTAAAATAAAATCTTTGTACTAATACGGCTCAAGAACAACCCGGTTCCGATACCTTCTAAACTTTTCCGGCTTATAAATAAAAAATATCACGTAATTTGTCAGGCCTTAAATATGAGTCACAAAGCTATCAAAGTTATCCTTGGGTGAAAGGGTTGGCGTTATTTTCGAAGCTGATCTTGGGCACGAAGCCGCTGTCTCCTTCGACTGTGTATTCCACGGTCATGAGTCTCCCATCAGGCAAGAGGACTTTGTACCCTCCGACCACCTTGCCTTGGGCGTCCCCTGACTCATTGGCGCCGAAGTAGAGTGTCTTCTCTGGGTCTTCCACGTCGTATTTGTATTCGTACTGTAAATGAAAAACAAATTTTATTTTATTGTATTTTAGTCTGATGCCTTATAGCAATTATTGATTGTCACTTTTTGCTTGTATGCTTCTGTAATGTAATTTAAGTTACTCTAAAATTAAAAAGATTATTTGAAGAAAATTCGTTTTCATTTTGGAAGGCTTTAATTTTCGAGAGTATCTACCTAGTAGGTATCCTTGAATCTTAAAATCAGGGGTTATCAATCTTGAAAAAGTTTGATAACCCCTGACTCAAGTTTTATTGGGATTTGGCGTTAGGACTATGACCTATACAGATAGTGGGTTATCGATTTAATTTTGGTAAATATCAAGAAAAAACATGGTTGTAAAGTCTCTACATAAATAAATATTCAAGGTCGTCAATTTCATCTGTTGTCGCACGTTATTCAAGCGTAGAGGTTGACGTGATTGCAAAGTTACAAAATGCTAATGACATGAAAAGACTAAAGTCAGTAAGTTTACTTTATGCGTATTGCATGAGGTAATTATAATTTTATGAAATTCTTTGCTTCGCCTATTGTATTTTTGTATACTCAACATAAATGGAATATTCAAGGTAAAAAAATGTGAAAAGTAAAAGTGAATTAAAATTGAAAAAAATTTGGGAGTGGGAGAGCAATGAAGGCGGTACCAGAGACTTGGTTCCTAATTAATATTTTAAGCGCCGAACATAGTCTATTGCGTTTTCTATATTTATAAGTTAAATGTGCGTTCATAGACAATGTGATTCAATTAGGTTTTTATAGTCCCGATCGGGTCGAGATAAGGAGTTTTACTGCTCACAAAGCCGTCTGAACGCAATTCCAGCCAATTAACGTGTTCGACCTGCGAATATTCACATGGTTAGCATAATAGTTGGTTGATGGTTTCGATAACGGCTGCAAACGCATTGGATTAGTGCTCTATGAATGGACAACGCCTTATAATCGCTGCTATGAGACTAATCGGCCTGTAATTAATCGTAGGAAACTGTAATTTTCATATTATAACGTCCCGAGGAACTAGTTAGATAATGAAGTAAAGATCGACTAGTAATATTCTTCTTCGATTTAATGTGCTTCAAACTTCGATAAACGTTCTTATTTATGACAAGATTTAGACTCTGGAAAGCTCAATGATATAATTTAAATACTAAAAACAAAAATTTATGTCAAGATCGAAAAAAAGCCGAGTTTGAGCCATTAACGTATATTATAACAAGTTGATTTATATGAGATAATTATGTAAAGTAACAATTATTTTTATAAATTCTATATAATACTTAAATACCTCAATTCTAAAGCCTCATTAAATTTACATTGTTCAAGTAACGTGGTAATTAACTAGTGTAATAAATGACAATGAATAAACATCACCATATTTCTTGCTGTTTTTATACATTTAAAGTGTTCCTATTCAACGGAATATTTAATTCAAAATTTTCTTGTAAGATAAAATTACTGATACTGATATGGTATCACTGATACGTGCAAAATGGAGTCACCCCAAGAAAACCCCATGCTTATGTGAGATAGAAATTTATAGACGTAGATTAAATTATAACTTACTGGCATAGGCGGTGATGTTTCCTCTTGTGGGGCGGGAGCAGCCACCGTTTGCCGCACGCTTACACACATGAGGACCATCGCGCACACGAACCATGTTATTGACGCCATCTGTAATTGACAATTTATTTCGTTATTAAGTATGTAAAAAGTCCCTTAATTCCATTAGTGACCCACTGCAGGATCCTCTCAAAGCGAGAAGGATGTAGGCCACCACGCTGGCCTAATGCGATGTGTTGGACTTCACATGCCTTTGAGAATATTAACGCTCGGGCATGCTGCAGGTTTCTTCACGATGTTTTCCGTCACTGATACAGCAGGTGTTATTTAATTTTATAAAGCGCACATAACCTTTCGAGAAAGGCGTTCGTGCGCTCATCTGGGATTCGAACCTGGGATGGGTTCGAACGTTCGAAGTTCTGTGGAGCTTCGAGTATGAGGCGGAAGTCTTAACCATTGGGCTATTAGCGATGTTTACCTATGTGAAAAGTACAGTTTAATAATTACAAATAGTATAAAGAAGATTCGATCAACTCTGTGTAATTATGATAAAAGGTAGATATTTCGATGATAAATCTATCCAGAAAAAAGCAAATACACATGGTCTCCATACTCGTACGAGTACTATTCACCTACGTACCAACCTATTCACATTGGTATTTAAAACAATGAATATTGTTATCGCTGATAAAGTTTAGCCCACGTACAGAAGTACAAAAGTTAGTGCGCGTGACATCGGGCCTAGAGCACAATAAAGTAAGTTCAGAGACCGCAGAATCTTACGAAATGTTCGCGAATCCTTTGTTTTGAATATTCGACCCGATGGCTGCGATAAGTGTTGACCTCTGCGTGTAGTCAAACCCTATATATTTCAATGCATATGTTATTATATTAATAGCCTCATTTAAAGTGTGAGGTGGATCATTGTATTTAATAGATAAGCTACTTCCACTTAGGCTTAGAAATTTTAAAATTATTTTTAACGTTGATACGTGTATACATTGCCTAATAAACCGGCAATTAACAGTATCCTAAGTATGTAACTATCCAGTTACTTTGCTTTGCTACTTTCTGACCTATAGGTTATTGTTTCTGCTATATTTACGGGAAGACTCCCAGAATTAGTACCTCTCATATCTTGAGAGGACCCTCAGTAGTGAATCTCAATCAAAAATAAATGACAAATAATAAAAAACAACATAAAAAAAAACCGATAAAATCTTTGTTCATGCACGAATTATCCCATTACCTTATTCTTAAAATATTTTTACGTCTATAATAATACTTATTATTAATTTCAATTGTCAAATATGTAATGTTTGCTGTAAGCTGTAGGTAAGTGGAGTTTTCATTATTTTTAATGTTCTTAGTTGGCACTTGAAGGATTCAACTCAACCGTGACCCTAATGAAGCTAGATACGTTAATATGAGGTTAGAAAATGATTTTTAAATCTTCATTAATAAAGATATAAGCAGATAAAGATCCCTTAATAATGCTGATAAATTTTATAAAAATGCAAGTGGTCAGGATATTTCATGACAAACTGTTTCTACCGTTTCTACTACAATAAATAAAGAGGTATTAGTATACATCGGTAACAGTTACGAATAAATTAAACCAAAACAGAAATATGATTATTACATAAATAAATAAATAAATTCAATGAATTTCAATGTATAAGTTATGGACAAGTTACTAGGGTACTTCAGTTCCGACTAATTTGAGATTGAATATTCAGTCTTTATGAGTTAAATAATTATAAAATAAATTACCTGACACTTTTCAGTATCGTGAGTTCTGGATATGTACCTGGCAATTTGACTATATGTAGAATGTTCTTTTCTTATGGAAACTACGATGAAATAGCCATAACTTATGTTTTATAAAGGCTATACATAATAATGCAACACACATTTGTTAAACAAATGCACTAAAATACATAAAAATGGACACGATAGCAATTATTTCGTAAATGGTAAGTGACATTGTGATTGAAAGAATGTCACGGTTAATTAATGAGAATTTCAATGGTGGGTAACGTGTTCACGTTTATGTGCATTGAACACGACGTAGCATGCTTTTGTAATTGTTGTAACTCGCGGTATAATTGTTATTTATTTAGCGGAGAATGCCGTAAACCATTTGTTGACTTCTTGTATAATCTTTCGTAATAGAAGTCCGGGTGGATAAAGCAATATACGAGTATATGCGACACCTAATTGACCTATATAACTTTTTTGTTTAGTTTTTACGTTCTAACAATTGAAGATCCATCATTAAAATACTTTAACGAACCTTAAACATTCAGATTTTATGTTTAAAATTAAATATAAGATAAATTGGAAAAAATCATAAGGAAACATTTAAATACTAGGCAGAGCTAATGATTATAAGTTACAAAGTAAAAGACTTTAACGCGTGCTATACCAAACTACACAAATTTTGGAAATTGAGAATCATGAACTTTTCAACTCAAGCATGTTTAACTGTTTTCAAGTTCTCGCAAAGAAATAATTGTTGTTTTAATAAAAATGTATTTCATTAGTATGCTAGTAATTGTAAAATCGTAGTAATAGAATCGAAAGAATCGAAAAATAATTAATACAATTACCAGCTACAATCAACATAAAATAATCAGTACAACAATTTCTTTGCATAACTCAAACCAATTTTTAATTATTTACTATAGCGTAGAAGATTAGCGTAGCAATTTTATAGCATGTGACACGCGGTCCGATCACTGGCGGATTTCCTAAACCCCGGCTCTGGGACTTGCAATTATGATAAACAATAATGCAACAACATTGGAGGCTGCAATCTGCATAAAACATCGGTACGCCAATAATTGAGATTAGCGCGGCCTTGCGTGATCGATTCCTGCGGGAAATTGCATCGTAAAGCTTTGTCTTGCTATCGTCGTACCGCAATAGCGGTTCCGACATGTGAACGTAAACCGTGCTTTTTGCTTGCCAATTTGTAATATGATAATTATTGATAATAATGATAGAAAGAAAAATTTGAATTGTAGTCAAAGGTGTATTTAATTAGGTGAGAAATGTTCAAATGTTGGGCAAAAGTATTTTTGAGCAAAATTTGTCTAGGTATAACTAAAACAGATACTTATGATATTTTTAACATTGTAGTATTGCGCTTCTGGATCTGTGGTGAATTTCTGTTTTATAATAGTCATAATTAGTTCCATTTTCTTCCGCAGTTTTATTTTGGCTATCTTGTAAAGGCAACAATTCCCAGCATTAGCGAAGGGTTGGGTGACTTTACTCTACTATCATATTTATTATTCAAAGTATCATCTTCAATTTTAGTTGCCGTATCGTAAATCGTTTGACATTTAATATCCACAGTCAATTGCGATTAGCGATCATGGTACCTTTAAAATTCCTAGTATTATTATTGAAATTACTTCTATAAATAGTTATATCGTGCCTGCGGATTAAACTGCCATTTTTAACATACTGATAGCTAGCTTTAAGAATTGACGAAGCGTAAAGTGAATTACCTATTTTGCGGCAAAAAATATCTAATCTTGAATTATTATCTTCCAAGAATATGCGACTATTTTTGACGTACTCCTACTTTGGTTAGTTGTATATTTATTGAGCTGTAGGTAGATACACCAAAATGTTACTTTAATAGCGGGGTATGACGGAAGCAATGACAACTAAATTATAAATAAAACGCACAATCAATAATTTTTACTACATCATATCCTATTTCATTCGATAAAGTTATAATTTAATTTAATCCAGATTGCAAGTTGCGCTTTTAATGTTAACAAAGGAATTTCACTTATCGTGACATGACAAATCATATAAAAAATCAAATGCTAAGTGCTCTAAATTCACACGACACTCCCAAGGCAATGGGAACAGCAATACATTTTGTGTTTTGTGCTACAAAATAGCAACGATAATTGACACGTTAATATGTAATACGAATGGTATGGCAATCGGTGACACATTGTTTATATGATTTCGATGTTAGCAATAACCTAATTAAAACATCATAAAAGGAGGGGAGTCCCCGTAACACTGAATCTTATTTTAATAACCTTTTAATAGGTGAAGAGGGATTGTTCAAAACGCGTTGCGCTTCGGTAATTTATTGAACCATATTGAATTAAAATGAAAATTTTAATTTCATTTTATTTCTGATTTCTTTCCATAATATGAACCTAATTTTTTATATAAATTTTATATGCTTTGAATCTATTATTTCGCGCTGTCAATAAATAAAAAATGGCTACACAAATAGCAATGTATGACGTACATAGGTATTTATGGAAGTATTAAATTTCTCATTCATAAGGTATCGGATATCCGTGTAATCCAGAAATACATTATGTCACACAATCCACTCTGGGTGAGATGACGTTTAAAACAATATCATAGAGTCAGTGGAGTAAATCCCAGTACAGTTCAATTAGATATTTAATAATAGCAATATTGTCTTGTTTTTAATTTATTGTATTTTATGTATTAGGTACATGGCGCTATAAGAACCGCAATAGACCAATGTTTCTTCAAATTTGGATAGATTTTTTTGATTGTCCTTCGTCGCAGTTTATGAATAAATTAGCCCCGTTAAATTAATAAATAGGTAGAAGGCTCATTTGCTTTAAAATTATCAAAATGTTTGTGAGTGATGTTTGAAATTGTTGATGATTTTAAAAATATCAACCAAATTTAAAAATAATTGTACTTTCATTCAATTCAATTCATAGATAGATTTAAATATTTTTTACAATAACTGGCTATTAGCTAATGTAGACTACCCCCATCTCTTTCGTGGTCTGGTTAACCACCTGGTCCGGTTGCGACAATAATAATTCATGTATAAAATTCTGTACATTTTTTTTTATGTACTGTACCATAAAGCGTAGCCATGGACAAGATGAAACATTCTAGCTACAGGATTTAGTAAACCACTTATTAAAGTTGTATGCAGATTAAACAATCGTTTCGACTCAATAAATAATGGCTATTGTGTTAATTAAATTCATGATAAATAAGAGGTTTCAAATGTGCACGAAACGAAATTTATGATCCTTCGTTAGTCGGTAATGGCTATTGTTCAAATAAATTGACAAAAACTTAAAATTACGCGCTTAGTTTTATACACGTAGTTTACAAACTTAAGCTGAATAAAATAGTCCCACGTATTTTTTGTTCGAAGCCAACTTCGTAAACGACTTCCTATAGTTAAATAGCACCTGTAAACACCTGTTCACAAATCTCGTTTTTTCATTGACTAGCATACTAGCAGAAAAACTCACCGTAAAGTTACGGGACACAAAACTCACACACACTGGGTAAACAATAGACGACAATGGTGTCCTTAAGAGTGCTGAAAGGCAACTGTGTCGCGCCCTCCCTTGTCCGGTTCTTATATGCACCCCACGGCTCCCCGGACGCGGTGAAGATGCCGCAACGTCTCCCTATCGAGATGGAGGCTTCTACACATGCTTCACTGATGTGATCATACGAGTACATCCATCACCTTGAATTTATTAATAAATAAATAATATATTATGTACTTACTTGTCTTTACGCAGCGGATCATTAAATGCTTATAGTATTTGTATCTGCGTGACTTTTAAGCTTTAGTACTAAATAATGGAATTATTATTAAAGGTTGTAATTATATGTTTGTTAATTTAAGAATGACTTTAAACTTTACAAAACATATTTTTCGTAATAATTGTAAGTTTTGCGTATGTTTCTGTGTCGGTTATTATTTCATAACGTCTATTATGCGTGTTTTCTCGGCTATCAACCAATTAAAGTAAATAAACGTGCGACCGTGAATATCTAATTTATTTATGGGATGCCATGTATACCTAAGTATGTGAGATCCGTGGATGTAAATATCACAATTGGTAGTAATTCGAAGTTTCATTACACAATATTTATAGGCTTCAAATAATAGCAAATGTGGCAACTATATTTGAAGTTTCTGAAAGAGTTTCTAATTCTATTAAACCAAAATTAAGACTGTATGCCTGTGCATAGGTACCTTACTTACTGCTGCTTGCACTTGCCCCTAACTACCTATATCCATGTCCCTGATTATATCCATCCAAGATCCATGTTTCTAAGCCAAAGACAGTAGTAATTTACTTCAGGCACAGAATCTATCTAGTCCAGCACCACGCCGTCATTTAACGGATTGGTGGACTTCACTATGGAGAAATTTCAGGCATACAACTTTCCTTATGATGTTTTCCATAACAGCAAGTTATGTAAAATGCAAAATAAAAACTTGGAAATCTTGGGAATCTCTATCAAGAGGCCGATTTCTTAGACATTATGCCCACCGCTTATGTCAGATGCTTTTGTTACATCGAGATTTTGAATGTAGAATCAACACCATTGTACTAAACAATTAGCAAACGCAATTCACAATACAATTAACAAAATGCAAGACGTGTCGTGATGCAGCTGAGAGCTTTCAGAGCGTATGACCGAGCATGACGCAAAGCTCTACAAATGTAGGTACTAGTAAGATGACATGAATTAGCGTTTCCTATGACGAACTACTTGGTCACGTCACAATATAGTTCATTATACGATCTGGGGCGCCCTTCTTCCTTAAAGGATTATCGTTGTCACAGAACTAGTGAAAGTAATATAATATTCTGTCATTCCTTTTCTTATGGAGACGGAAGTGACTCATATACTTGTACTTCGTGAACCATCATGCTCTTCAAACGCTTACCGACAATCTCGATATTAAGTAGGCGTTTAATATGACATGTGTACGCTTGCCTTGCTTGTCTTTGTAAATAGACTTAGAATAGAAAGCCTATTTACAAAGTTTTGTGAGATAGTATTTAATATATGCATTTCATTTATTTATTTTAAAAAAATGCAATGCAATAAAATTTAAAATTTTGTATCCTTAGGTCAAATCCATCTAAAACATAAAATTACAGCGAAGCAAAAAATTAAACAAATCAAATTTTGATGAAAATTTTGTGTTGCTCTAGATTTCGAAATATCTGTATTTTTTAATATTATGTAATTGTTTTATTCCTAATGTTAATAATATTATAAATAATATATTAATAAAATAAATTTACCTTTTTTTAATACGAACAAAACAAATTTTCAAATATTACACGTCGTAGTATTATATAGGGCATTAAAAAAATGTTGTGAACATAGTCTTATAATGCTAATCGTGGAAATTGCAAAACATTGAAGCCAACTTTTAACTGTTTGTTAAGCTTCGGCTAGCTTCGGGGCAATCACAGGGATCATTACATAGCTGAATATCACTAAGCATGTCGGAAAAGCTTACCAGTCGTTTTCTGTTTCTTTTCTATTGCTTATAGGTATACGATTTAATTATTACTATGTCGGTCTGGTTTTTGCAATAATGGAAGAAAATAGAAGGTTTTAATACTTACTACAAACATTTCCATTCAGATCACATAGTATGTATGCATTATGCACGAAATCAGTAATATCAATCCAATTTCATTGTCTTACGCCTTGATGGGTGTCATTACATTCACATATGAATACAATATTTATGGCTCATCGATGCTTTAATAGCCTTAGTGATCGTCAATAGCTTTACAGCAGCTTTTTTATGTTTTGTTTGTATATTATAGTACATTTAACGATATAATCTCTAAATCTTGCTGCATCCATTTTTCGTACTCCTTCCAATACAATAATGCAACGGTTGATATGTTGCTTCAGATCAGATAGTTGGGTTAATTAATATATTTTCATATCAAATTGTATAGCATATTTATGAAGAGACTTTTTAGGCCGATAAATATGAATATGTTAATAAGAACATAGAATGACCAAAAATATCTAATAACATAAATTGTTTTACAGTGGTTATAATGGTTCATTGTTTTATTTGATTATTCATTGTTTTATCACATAACTTATTTATAATTAGAAAATATAAGTCATAAAATTTTAAATAAATAACGTCGTTTTTATAAGTTTATGCTGATTCCTAAAGCTCGTTTATTATTTAATCTGGATATAAAGTTTATCTAATTGTTTTATTACTTATTTACATTTCATCGTAACCGCAGGTGGAAAATACGTCACTGCTACAGGAAAATTAGGTAGGAATACAATTTACCCTGTGCATTTATCAAAAAATAGGTTAAAGTGATAACATCAGTTACTGTGAAAATAGTAAAATTAGTAAATTATTAATTACAGATTATATTTTCCTAACATGTTACATTGTCCTTGGGGCGCGCATCCACTACACATTTGTTTTAATGCTTTTTTGGTTAATAAAGTATGTATTTTCAAATTCGTAATTTATATTTTGTTTCTTTGTTTATGAATAATTAAAATTCATATGAACTTGCATTTGCCAATACTCAATACATACGGAGATGGTACAAGCGACAAGAGTTAGAATTTTATCGTACCCATACTCATCCTGTTGTTCAAAAAAGAGCAGAAAATTTTGAATTTAATTTTATTGTATTTGGGTATAAATAATATGTAATAAAAGTATGAAGTGTTAACTTTACCTTTACCAATAAACAATCCTTAACATATCAAGGTTCTACCTTTGTTTCTTTTTTTTAATCACTCGGCGAAGTTACAAAGCTAGTGATTTATAAAACTATTTCCCAGGAATATCTTTTACTATTGTTTACAAATTATATTTTAACTTTTAACTTGTTCCACAAACAAGAAGTAGGTAAGGTCAAAGTGGCATCGTTTGCGCTTGCACGGTTCTTATGTCATTGCGCCATGAACACTCGTGCGACCTGCCGTGATGTGACAAAATAAATTAAAATGTTTAGGGACTTCTGGGAATCCTTAATATTACGTCATTTGAAAATTTATTTCAGGTTGGAAACGATCACGACGTTTGCTAACAATACTAAAATTTACTATATTGTCATATAAATAACAACATGCAATTATACTAAAGGTCAGAATTTACGCCTCATTGTTAATTTAGGAAATTTAAATGTCACAAAAATAAACAAAAGATTTGAGGTCTTTATAAAAATTGCATAGGTATTTATTTGTATTTATTCATTTCTATAACACCTTCAATAGCTACAAGTTGAGAAGATCCTTTTCTCTCTGATTGGGTGCAAATACATTTTTGAGATCCGGGACCAATTTTGTGTTCTTGGAATTCTTGTATCTTTGCCATTATGTGGGCGTTTTCACGTTCTAGCAATATTTTTTCACGTTGCAATGCTCTTCTCGATAATTCTGCTCTAGCTATTCGTTGCCATAATCTCGTTAACCCACTAGTGCTAGATATAGCATTCATAACCAAAGAATCTTCGAAACCCTGACGCCGAGTTCCTGCTTTTGCTTCTGTAGGTGACTGAGGCGCGGCTGAACCGAATGGCAGTACTTTTTCGCGTTGTGTTTCGTATTTTCTACATAACGCAGCCATTCGAAGAATTTTTTCCCCTTTCTTATGAGCCGCTTGTAACCATTCTATTGTACTGTCAGTGGCTTTGACCAATCTTGCCATCTGTTTCGTATCCGTAGAGCACCCGTCGATCATTTTTTTCTTAAGACGAAAACAAGCCACCCTATGGCGATCACGTCGATCTCTAAATACAGCTTGCTTAGTACCCGATTCATATGCTGCCAGTTCCGTTCGAAGCCGTTTAAGTATTCCATCACTGTTGGCTATTTTCTTACCCTGTGAGGCAATTATATCAGCCATCAAATTTTCTTTAACACGCAATTTACGTACTCGCTTCTGATTATCAGCAGTGTTCGTGACATAAGCTTTCAAGACTGCTTTATAATCATCCCACATGACATTGTACACATTTTCAAGATAGGAGCGTAGATTTTCACGTTCATTCAAATATTTACTTCGTTCTTCGTCTTCTTTAACTAAGTTTTCGCCTCTTGTAGTCCAAGCAAGATTGTCAGCCGTTGTGTGACTGTGGTAGAGTAACAGTTGAAGGTGTGTTTCGGCTGTATCATGATCAGTAGCGATACGATTTGCAGCGTCCTCACCCGCTTTAAGCAGTGCAGCAGTTCTCAAGTCATTTTCTTTCGACATATTTTCTAAATCAGAAAGAAATTTTACTATCATTGTATCTATTGTATCACAGAAACTGGCCACTGTTCGTTGAAATTGATCGTCTGCTACATCCATTAATCTCATAGTGTAACTTATAAGGTGGTCCTTTTTATCGTATGCTCTTTCGAATGTATTCCACATTACTTCGATATCCTGTCTAAATACCGGTTCTTTGATTTTGAGCATCATTTCGCGCCAACTTTTATCCAGTTCACCTCGCTTTCGGGCTTGGGCTGCCATTTCTCTTCGTAACTCTTCTCTTTTCAATTGTTTACGTGCTTCTGCTTCCGCCCTCAGTTTCTCCAGTCTTTTCGCCTCCTTTTTTGCCTTTTTTTCTTCCTTGCTAAGCGCCATGATTTATTTAATCTTTAAAAATGTTTATTCATAAAAAAACGAATGAAAAAATGTTGAAAAATTGCAATGGTATAATGACAGTATTGATACGTCAATTAATTAATGAAAAGATTTATTTTTCCTCATTTTATACATTAAACAGTCACTTGTCAAGTATGATAAAGGTTATATGAAAACTTAAAACATCGTAAGGGAAACTTACAGGCCCATCTACACGAAGTTTAGAAAAGTGTGGAAATCTCGGCCTTTAAAATAAATGTGTATTATTTTAAACTTCACAGGCGCGTTACCAAGCCCTCGTAGGAGGAACTGAGCCCCTCCAAAGTTTTCTTCACAAGCGCCTAGCAGAGAATTTGAACAGTGAAGCGGCTCTAGGAACCATCACAGACGTAGCCCAATGCGTGCAATGGTTGAATTCTACATTCCTCAGCGTCCGGGCTGCAAAAGACCCAAAAAGATATCTCGGCCTCCCACCATCCGCTCCTACAAATCAAATTTCGAAGAAAATTGAAGGTGCGTTAAATAATTAATATTTTCTTGATTTTTTAGTGTAATTAAACACCACTACTTTCGTGTCCCATTGCTGAGTAACGGTCTCAGGGAAGGAAAAACTAAGTCTGTACATGTATCTACATTTCTTTTAATACATCCTATGTTGATTTTGTCTAGGTATTGCATGTTTATCTTGTTCTTGTATCTCTACCTATTGTATATGGTCATCTTTAATAGAGGCCATGTATAGATAGAGAGACATTTCAAGCCAATAAGACAATGTTATTCGCGGATTTCGCTACATCGATCTGTTCGTTTTCCCAGAACACATTGCACACATAACATCAATACATTAGTCAGTTTTTATAACAAAGGTCGGACATAGGCTCGCAGTCAATTAAAGAGCCATCTTCATTCTTATCAACACAATCGTGATCTTTGTTTACCTTAACCAAATGATTGATGAAACCTATGTTTTCACTGCGACAAGATAATCACGTTATTAACTGCAGATTATCCACTGTAATAACTTTAGTTTATCTCTTCATCAGTCATAACGTGAAATAATTTTTATACAAACATTCGGAAGAGGCTTTTCTTTTGGGTATGATCGATAGAGAGGTTTTAAATACAATTTTGGTATTTCAGTTACTAAATTTTTAAAACCTCAAATATGCCGTATCTCCTTTGTTTATTCTTCATACAAGTATGACTTATCAACCTTAAATATAAATGATATAAGGTTACATTTCGGTATGATATGAGGTTATATTTACCCCAGTCAATTCTTATTTAACGGAATTTCACCAAGTGCTTAAGAGATTAATCATCACAGGTAAGCGTTTTCGATCTAATTAACAATTGTGTCGCATTTACCTTGTGGTTCCTTATCGGCTTGGGTGCCTAAGTATCATGTTCGCAATTTAAGTGCTTAATAACCTGTTTAAGCTGTGAAATTGTATATTTATTTTATATGAGGGTATAGATCATAAGTTCTAGAAGAAGTGCTCAAGAGATATTGGAAAAGCTCTTTATTTTATTTGATTGGAACAGAGGATCTTTTATTTTTAAAATGTAAAGGGTAATGTTTCTTACATTTTACATCAGCGGAGAATTATTGGATCAGGTACCTACCTGTTATAGATTACTTCAGCTGCCTGCTAGTTTAAAGCAGTGTCACAAGGGGTCCATCACGTTTTTGTCCCGACTTCATAAACGAGGTTGTAGCTGGAGGTCGCTCACTGCTGAATATAAAGTTTTCTTAACGCGGGAAGGAGACAGCGATGGTTAACTCCTGTCCTCCATCCTATAAACGAGACAGACGGCGATGATGTTGCAAAGGAATTCTTAAATGTACTTGCAGCCCCGACAAGTGCACGTTGAGGGGTTTCATTTACGATATTAGGTTTACAGTACAAGATGATTTTCCGCAACAAAAGAGCTGTATGGCCATGTAGGTAACATCAGAATAAGACTAATATAAAACTTCCTTTAAATATTTAGCACGGTATCCACTAAAACTATTTTACTACAGTAAAAAATTCGAGGTCGCCTTAAAATATGTAGTCTAGATAGCTAGAATCGAGAGAAACGGGACATACTCCGTGATGGATTCAGATAGCCTGCAGAGGTTGCTTTTAGAATTTTTATGGTCAAGATTGATAGGAGATACCAGCGAGCCGCGAACTGCTTAATATAGAGTTAAAATTATATTTATGTAACGGTTCATCGGATCGTGCCGGACGAAAGACGATAGGATATTTATTTAATACAACTTGTTGCCCTAAAAAGATTTTTTCTGCAATATTATGGTTCCAATTGTCATTAGATACTGTTACTTAAGTATAAGTATAGTTATATTGCGTTTTAAAGTTAACTTTTTACAACTTATTTTTATGAATTAAAATTATTCACAATAATCAATAATATCACCTTATTAGGCATAGCAAAACATTGTTTGATAATGTTGACAATTGCGAGAGACCTCGCTAGTTCCGGATCGTGATGGATGCAAGAAGACGAATGTCGTACGAAAGATGGGTCACACATGCGATCCTAAGGTTGTGGTGCGATTTATAGGCGACTAGATTTTACACCAAAACTTGCCCGCATGAGTTAACATGGTCCATGTAGAATTAATAACATAAAAAAGCGTCCTATTTGCCAATCCAGGTTGTAAACTAAACGTTTACAAGTTTTCATCCAAATCCGTATCTACAGCAGTTTTTGATGTACTTATTATAAAGTAAGGTATGAGAGTTCCAGTTCAATTTTTAAAACATAAATACGAGAGACATTTTTTACTGACTTTTATTTAGTCAATCAAATTAAAATAATATCTACGTATAACAAATAGTTTCATCTAACCGTATCAGTGCAATTTAAAAAAAAATATTCCGTTGCTGTTTTACTTTGAATTTAAATTGAAACTATCAAAACGCTTGCGAGTTTCGACCCAACACCTTACACCGCTGTTATAGTTAAGAATCTGCCTATTGCATGCCCTTTATCCATAAATGCATTTAAAATGTCATTGGATGCACTTAATGAGTTCATGTTTGTGCTCATCGCAAATATCACGTCATACGTGTAGTTAGTCATCTTGAAACATACTAAAGGCTACAACATTAATTATTTTTTACTATACCACAAAATATAAATATAAATAAACAGCATTGGGAAGAACCCATAAAATACGAATATACCTACTTATTATATATTACAGTCAGCTCAGTAGAAATTTTAATAAACACGACCCTCTATCTCCTATCAATCTTGACCGTTAAAATACTAACATACGAACTAAGATGAGTAAGATGGTATCATCAAATGGAGTAGGATAATCCTTATAAGATGAGGAGAAGTATAGATCTAGCAACCATAACTTCTCAACCAAAACATACAGACATATTCTGTATGTTTTGACTTTTGGTTGAGAAGTTATGCTAATGGCGGGTTAAGTAGGAACCACGCTGAGAGTGCTACCTATACCTATAGGTAATTTTGCAGAGTTATGTGTAATAGCCATGAATGGGCTTGCCAGTTCGGGCTTGATAACTATGGACGAAGCGAGCTGTATAGAGTCTACCGAGGCCGGCAAACTGATGTCGGTGTACTACATCGATTTAGAAACTATGAAACTCATCATGAAGGTAGGTTATCGATTTTTATTTGTGGTGGGAAAGCAAATGTGAATTTACAAAATGCTCTATAAACCTAATAAACCTTCTCTTAGACCCAATAACTATTTTTAATGGTACGAGTATGAGTAAAGTTCAGAAAATATTTTTAATATTAATTTAATGATTTATTAATTTAATGATAATTTGGTAGCTACATCACCTAAAAAAGGTTACTTTTACTTAATTTAATGGTACAAAAAATAGGTGATAAAATATTGCCCATGGACCGCTTATCTCTATTTTAACATTCCGAGATATTTTTATTCAATTTATTATTTATACCTAATTTTATTATTATATTTTTATGACTATTGATTTATTAACGTAATTAATAATACATTTTATTGTCCATTATGTTTAATTGTGGACATTATTTTATTACACGCAATTATAACACATCCGGAGATTATCTTATCTTCATCGATCACTTTTAATCGAAGATGTGCTTAATTATATAGAGCTAATAATCGATTAATTGAATATTTATAACTTTGGTACATTGTTGTTGAGACTAATCGAGATTGCTTGTGGGAAACCGTGGTTCTTATTGTATTGGAATGCATCAATGGCACATATCTTATTATGTTGTTAACACATCCCGGATTTTCTTGAAGCTTTCCTGCACCTAGCACCTACCTAGTTATATAAAGCAATAACTTGCACCAGTATACATATTTTTATAATAAAAACAAATCACTAAACGTTCTTTGCTTATTTAATTAAACAACAATTAAATTAATTGATTCATGTTCACTCTTGGACTGGATTGACTCTAGGTTATTCCTAAAATTACTATAGTATTCCATATGGTACCATATAAATCATATATTAAACGTTCTATAAAGGTCCATTGACATTTTAATACAATAACATTGAAATTAAGCTATAGGTAGTACCTATAAATTGAAACGTAGCTGGTACCTAACAGTTTTAAATTATTGAGCATAAATAAAATAACATTAACAACTCGACGCGATTGAAATCCCTTACTCAAATGCAATTAACAATTCGACTTGATTAAAAATTAAAACACTCCCAATTTCACACCCCGCGTAAAAAAAATATAACAGTTTGTTCTTTCTAAACAAAAATAATTTCTGTAAATACTTAAAAAATCCTCGGCTTGCATTATCTATTTGGCAGATCGATGGTTCAGAAACTTTAGAGCGTCTGCTATGGCTCGTATGTGAATGTCACGAACTATCCGACATGCACCTTCGCGTGGACGAGCGGCGATGCCTTAACGCTCTGAACAGGAGCAACACATCTGCAACTATCCGGTTCCCTATGAAGGGCAAGATCAATTCCAGACAAATGAAGCTTTACTGGTACGTAATTAATGTTCTAGTCCCGTTAATATTTGTAATGACTCTCGCCATGCATCTACGCGTTGATGCCTAACACTTAACAGAAAGAGCACAGATGCAGCTATCCGGTTTCCTATGAAGAGCAAGATGAAGCTTTACTGGTATGTGTTGGATTTCTACTCTCATTAGTATTTCTTAATTACAAAAAATGCATCCCGGCGTGAATTAACGGCGATGCCTCAACGTTTTAATCAGGAACAACACTGCTGAAGCTATCCCACACATTCTCTGGGAAGGGCATTATTAATTCCAGATTACTGAAACCAATTTTATTTTATTATTGTTTAATTTACATTTATACATTTAAATTTTGGCTGTTGTTTATTACTATTCGATATGTTTGAACGAACAGCCTCCACAGTCGCAACTATCCAATTCCCTATGATCGCCAAATCAATTCAAACTAACGCATTGCATTATGATGGAGCGTTAAAAATCACTATAACTACCTAAGAAACTAAAATAAAAACCGCCCCAACTTATAAAGTTCCATGACATTCGTAATAGGAACACTACATTATAGAATGACCTCAGACCTAGATCGTCTTAACAAAACACCATAAGAAAAGTGTCAACATATTATAGGTGACAATAATGGCCCTTGATTACCATTTAATGACTACTGTTAAGCTGTTCCGCATGTTTTTCTACTATAGGGTATGTTCTGACTACGCTTTAACGATTCCTATAAGCATTATACATATACGATTATATATTAAGTATGTACAAGAAGTAAGAATCTCACCTGGGGTTTTACCATTCGATTGTCACCTAAAATCAAGAAGAAGCGAGTTCATGATTTCTTCTCCAACGCATCAGTGGCACCCCGAGTGCTGAAGATGTCTAGAGGTGGCGGGTCGTGTGACTCGTTTGCTCGTTTTTCGCTAATTAACATAAATTAATATAATATATCTATACATAATGCATTTTGTACTTGTTTGGGATGCTGGCTACTTCATGTAAAGAAGTCACTGGAACTGTTTGAATTGCATTTTACATCTTTTCAACCTGATACTCCTTATAGAATTACTGTTATAAATAAGGGTGGCTATGATTACACCACGAGAGAACCACGATGTACCACCAGATTACGAACACTTATTAAAAACCTACTCATCGATCCACTCAATCGCATGTCAAACTATCATAAACCAAACAAACGACAGCCTTTAAACGATAGCTGAAACAATCTGACAAAAACTAGGCAATTGTTACAGTGTGATTCAAGCAGTCCTCGGCTGTCTTCCTATCCCAGACCCGTCACTCAACCAGGAGGCTATGAAGATTATGCGCATTGCTGATAGAGTTTGCAAGTGTTAGTTTAATTTCTTTTCTAATTACGTTAACAACGGATAGTTTTAGCCTTAACTATATCCTTCCTTCGTTCAGCCAACATTCGTCTACAGCTGGACATAGTGCTCTCGCAAGACGCGCCACTGAGCTCGAGCTTCAGCTCTTCTCACCCAGTTGCTTAACTATAATTATGTATATCTACTTAGTAAATTTTCCGCTAAGATCCCTCCAATTCATGAATACCCATTTTTTGTGGGGAAATTGGATTTTATACTTGAAACTCTCTGTACCTGTATGGTGTTCCATTTCCACGCCACATACCGTCGCCGCGGGTTCATTTTGGCATTCTTTCGTTCTTCCTGGTAAAGCTGGAATTTCTTCATCTCACCCAATTTGAAGGGTGCATAGGAACACCGGGAAAACACAACATCGGTGGAATCTGGTTCAGTCAAGAGGGTTAGAAGAGTGAGTTGCTGATCGTACGCAGATGCGTTGCTAATGATTTAAGTAGCTTCGATTTAGCTAGCCTAAATTACAACCCAATGAGCCATCGAATGAGCTAGAAAGAGGTAGAAAGTTAAAAACCTATCAAATAGACATAGTTTATATTCATCCATCCATTTACACTCTTACAAGTTAAACACTTAATTCTTACAAACTTATATAGGTATCTTGATCTCTTCAGGTTTAGTTGCCTACACAACTCGTCCATCGTCGATACACCAGCAGTCCAGAACATTTTCCGCGGTACTTAACGCCATTATCCTGGCCAAATGTATAGCAGTTCACCTGTGGGAGAACTCTCCTTACGTCAGCAAACAACTGAGGGGTATCGGTCCCACCTTCAGTATGCTATTAGCTTCAGCAGGAAAGGTCAACTTTATGCTCTTAGAGGAAAGCCATCCGAGGGATTTGGAAAGGGTAAGAATCAAACATTCAGCAAATTTTTTTTAATATTCTGCGTCTAGACTTTGATTTCATTCCACGGCAAGCATAGTGCGGTTTGATGAAGTTACCTACTTAAGCGTTCATGGTGTTTTGAAAAGCGTGATATTCTCTCTTGCGTCTCAATATAAACTCAGTTTGCTTAATGTTCACTTCAGTGCCAGTGAGCATAAACACTATCGTCAACATATTTGTACGTTAATTGTCGGTCATTAGTATGTCAGTCTGTCAGTCTTTCTGATATCTTCCCATACTAATGACACGTACTTCAATCTAGCCTAAGTTTGGTGTACATGCAGAAGAATCTCTGGAAGTAATGTAATACAGGATGTGGCCACAAAATCGTTTTTACTAGATTATTTTTTACGTTAAAAGATAATTGACTGCCTTGCCACTTAAAATATCATCAATCATAGTTTGAATGCATCTAGTTAAGATAAATGCCTTACCAATTGATCACTTATATCCTCTGCTTATTCCTTTTTCACGTCGATATTCAGTTACACACTATTTTACATGTTATCATTTTTATAGATAATGAACAAAGGTCCACCTGCCGGTAACATGATAAGGAAACAAATTAGCTTGCTTCCAAAGTATCAGATAACAATATCTCCGATCGATGGAACCAGGGTCCAGATACAGGTGTCGTTGTTAAACCAGGCACATTTACTAGAGAACATACAGCATCTCACTGCTGGTACTAATCACAAAAGCTACATAATTGTGGGCGATTCTGAAAACTGCCTCTTATACCTAAATTCTTTTAAGTAAGTTCTTTATAACTGTAATGACCTATCACAACTACCTGTGAGATTCCCTAGCCCTGAGGCTGCAAGTGGTGTAACCCTAAACATTAAATAATACTATAATGTATGATATCCTAATTAACTTACATATAGTATAACAATAATTGTGGTTAGGTACTGCTTCGAAGCAATGGAGTGGCCCGAAACATACGCTTATTTTGTGAAGCAAATTAAAGTTCTAATATTTGTGTCTCTGGAAGAAAGAATGGGGCTTCGCTTAAACTACGATCTTAGTGTTCAACATCTGTATTCAACCCAATATTCTTCTATTATGTCAAATAATTTGCTCTAATTGTGTATGTAAAAGAAAATGTTTTAAATTTCGAAATCTAATTTCAGGGACACTGATTTGATAAGAGTCTACGACGGTTGCATTACGTGCGAAGTTACCCGAAAACACAATCACGAGCATAAAATAATGGCTTATTGTATTAGCTCCAGTTTCGGCACGTAATATTATTTAAATTTTTAGTAAATTACTAAAATTTTAATATTGTAAAAACTATAAAAAATGCAGTAATAACGAATGCTGCTTTTACTGTTACAGTTGGAATTGACGTGCAGAGTGACTACTTGTTTATGGACTTGGAGCCAACATATAACCTGAGAGCTGACTACGTTCCAAATATGTGCGATAATGTTTCTAAAGCAGTAACAAATATAAATTTTCCAGACAGCTCAAAATCTACAGATCGTAAAAGAAAAATCATTGATACGGCCGAGGTTACTTGTTCTAAAGAAAAAATTAAACGTGAAAATAATCTATTGGAAAAATTTAAATATCTTAAAGAATCTTTTAGCAAAACCAGCAAATCATTAATGGGCAATTTCAATAAAAAAACTACGGAGATGTCAAACAAGATAAGGCAAAACTTAACCGCATCGGAATCGAAAAATGATGATGGCAAACGAACGGAATTTGCCTTGACGAAAGACATTAGCGGTTTAGATCCTGCAAAAGAACAGCATACAGCACCAATAGAGTGTCAATCCGTAATTACTTCAACAGTGCGTAATCTTTCACCAACAGAAGATTTATTTGAAAATTTAGAGGACGACGATCAAGTCAACAATATTTTACAGGAAATCGAGGATGAAATAGGAAAGAATGTCGAACAGAGAAAAGTATTGCATACGAATCTATGTTCTACGCTGCCTATTACTTGTCAAAGCAACAACAAGCAAAACAAAGTAGAAAAGCGGCATAAAAAAATTAAGTCAAACTTTAATTTTATTGATAAATTAGATAATGTTTTTGAAGATAATATAAATGATGACGTAGGTGGATTTGCGGAAACTGTAAAGGTCCAAATAGATAAATATTTACAAAACGCTGTAAAAGTGAAATCCCCTGTTGTAAATTATGAAGAATTCTTAGACACAATACATAAGGACTATGCTGATGTTGTACAAATAAATGGAACTGATAATAAATTATTGAATACCATTGAAAATACTAACGAAACATCTGTAACTGAAAATAAATGTGACCCGCTACACGAGCAATTAGGAATTGGACAAAATTTTAAAACCAATCAAAAAGATGACGAAAATAAAGAGGATTGTGAGCAAATTAACTTAAGTGAACAACAAAATGATCATCCAATTAAATTTATAAGTGATATCGAAAGCTCATCTAAGATTCTGAGTAAATTAAAGTCCCCGTGTCTACAAAAAGATACGGTACAAAATACCTATCCCGATTTAAGTAAAAAAGAAATTTCACAGCAATCCAAACAAGTAATCAGTATAAAAGTTGAGTACAATACAAACGACAACGATAAACATGATAAAAATCAAAACGAAATTAACAACAATCTTAGTTCTCAAATAATAAATTCACTGTGCACTAAAAATCATAAACAAATTAAAGACAAAACAGTTAGAGACGATAATATTGGTATAAACTCTTCACGGCTGACCGAATTAAGTATACCAATTACATACAATCATGAGTCAACCATAATGTCTGAAGACGTACACATTTTCAGTAATCCACAGAACACAAACACGACCGCTGATTTAACACAGGAAAAAACGAGACGTATAGAAAACTATTCCTTTCGAGCAACTAAATTCGTCATGAGCCAGCAAAGAAACATAAAGCAAACTATTCAAATCATAAAAAAATTAAAAATAGGTTTAGATGTCACAAAAATTACATCCACTAATGAAGATACGGGTAAAGACAACTCAAATGTACCTTTTATAAATGTAAACAACCCTGGATTCCCAGAAAAATCCGTTATTAATGAAATAGATAGTATTGCCTTTGATATTCAATTAGAGCCTGAATTTAATGAAATTTTGGATGTAATTGATAACGTCCAATTGCATGATAATAGAGGCAATAACAATATAGAACCAGAGACTGAATCTAAAAATCAAGATGATCCGTATCCACTACTACAAAAAAATTCTGATGTACAAACTACACCGAAAATTAACACAGCTAGAACGTCAGAGCCTGAAGACAACTTACCAAACTTGTCGAAGTGCAATAATGTTAAGGATCTTATAAGGAAATACAGTTCCATAATGGAAAGGTAAATTTTAATATACAATTACAAATGTGTAATAAATTGGTCATTCATTTACTGGAAGGAAGTCATAAATTCATCATTTCATTTCAGAAGCAAAACTCCATCAGCCCCTGTTACAAAACCAACGTCACCAAGCCCCATGTTCAACAACCAGTTGAAAAGCCAAAGCGACGGTACAAAATAAATGAAATACAAAATTTAGAAATAGATTTTCCAAAAATGCCTATAGCAGATTCCCGTGAACTTGACCCAAACGAGCAAGAAAGACTAATTACTAAACGTGAAGATACTAACGATATTTATCTTAACTCGCGAATATCAGAAAATTTTAAGGACATTCCAGAATATCAGATACATGTTTGTAACGAACCAACACAAACAGACATTTGTAATGAAATAAAAACTGACTTGGAATTTAATCTTGAAACGCACAGTCCTCAAATTAAAGGAGTATTTCAACCAGAGTTCATAAATGAAACCTGCAACATAAAATATAACACTTTACTTAATCCTAAAACATTACTTAAGTGCTTTGATAACAAAACTGCGTACGTCGATAATGAAGTGATTCCTCCTCCTCCTGAATATGCTGACGTCTTGGCTGTTTCACCTACTCAGTCAAAAACGAACGTTACAAACGCATACACCCCCGCATCGCCGGATTATTATTCAGAAATGGACCATTACGATCGCATTAATAGAAATCCCGATTATACAAAACCTGCGGAAAATATTTTTGATGATTACAATGAAGGTGTTCGTCTAACAACGCCCACTGGGACAATAGAGACGTGGACACTGTCCCATGAAGATTGCATCCCTGAAAACAAAACCCATTCTTTCAGAAGCTTTACAATAATGCGGAATAATTCTATAAATAAATTATCCCCTTATGATGCAAGAAATATGAAGTTGAATGAATTTAAACTTGTAAAGAATTTGCCTAAGTTAAAGAAAAAATAAATTTCAATAATTCTATGTTATTTCCTTATTTACATCTATCCGAGGTAGATAGTTTTTTTCAGATTCAAGTAATTAAGAATAATTTTATCTGTACATAATAATATTTCACTGAATAAAAACTTGCAAACAGCATAATCGTCTGATTCTGATATACACGGCACAGCCCGAATGGGTTTTTACAAGTAGGTATGTGGTGTTATAGAGCACCTAACTGTATATTTGAAAATTCCTTATCCTCAGGCTGGATTCCCATGACACCGCGGCTCCGCACGGCATTTATTCCTAGGAGAGCGGCTTCATATAAAAGGCTCCGTGATTTATTTGTAAATAGACGTGCTGGTTTAGTGTGAACTTGTACCGCGCAGTGTCGCGGTAATGGTTTAAATTTTACCCCAGGATGAATACGCCTTTATGCAGTAGCACCGCATAACTGTTTTTACGGACTTCAAAAATGAGGTTATCAATTATTCGACACGCAAGTATGTAATATTGACGGAACTGCTCAGTATTTACATATTCTATTACGGCTTCCAAACAAGTATACCAAATTTCATAGGTGTATGTATGTAGATAATGTTTGTCCTCGCAAACGGATTTTGAACGTTCTTTTTTGTTTGTTTTATTCAACTTATGGAATGGTAAATGTTTCATCTAAACCGGTTCAGTACTTTACGTGATGTTTATTTATTATTTTAAAACTAAAAACTGTCTTGCATCAAGTATTTTCTTTGAGAATTAAACCAGCAAAGAGTAGGTATTTTGTTTCTAAGTGTTAAATTTTGGCACCAACCTCAAAAATAATAAGCCTAAAGTATGTAACAAATTTTATTTCACACTGAAGTCTGTAAATTTTTTAAATTATTTTTTAACTTATTTGGTTGATTATATGCCTACATACATATTTGCCATAATTGGTATACCTAGTTTTCACTTATATCCTCCATTCCAGTTTTCACTTATTTATACCTACATAAATATTGGTAAATGGATAGGTACCCAATTTCTTTCGGGTTACCAATATTAGGGTGTTATTGATTTAATGCAATTATAATTTTTATACATAATTGTTAATTCTGGTCTGCAAACAATATTACTGCAAAATGTCAGGCTCCATTCCATAGTTTTCGTGTGAAAGAGCATTCATCTATCCCATGCTCAGAAACTTTCCCAAGGTTGACAAAAAAACCACATTTGAAGCAACACCAATTTTTATTGAGAGCAAAAACAATTAATAGCATACAGAAAATTCATTTTTCACGTTTTAAATATTAGTGTAGCAAAGGTGAGATTAATAAATGTTTTTTAAAGTGAGAATATCTATTGCTACATGATTCTTATATTAGATATATTTTAATTAAGTAAAACCAAGACTGACTAAACATAAAAATATAACACGTGAACTTCGATGTCTCGATGGTCGGACATTATAATTTTATTTAGTTGGTCTTGGTTGAACAGAACTCCATTCCTTTACTCCAATTAGTCTTTTCTAACTTGAACAGTGCGATGTTATGCGGGCAGGTTGAACTCACACCATTCAATTTAAAAGAAACTGGGTGCGTGCAGGATCCTCGTCACTGCCGACCTCCGGCGACGACAAGACGACGATACTGTACAGGTAGAAAATGTTACAACCTCTATACTTTGCATTAAAATAATGCCCATTTTCACAGGCAAGGGATCCTAACTTCGCAACCATTAATTCCAGTGACATATTCACTCTAACACATAGTTCTCAGCTTCCCTGCAAAGTTTTCTATCATGTAATCAAAAGAAAACCATACAATCACTGGTAAAATAGAAAATAAAGTCATACAGCAATCCTGCCTTTCCACAAATGTGCTACAAGTCACCTGCGAGTTCCAACCCTTGCACTTTGTAAGTTCAACTGCAATATGGGAGCTCTTTACAAAGCAAAGGTCGGGCAGTTCGTCCACAAGACAATACCAGCTGAGAATATTTTTCCGTTTAATGCTCAGCATGTTAAAATACGCTTACACACCATACTAAAGAGAACTTAAATAAGAAGGGCTGTTTTAACTAAAGTACCAAAAGTGGCTATTTTTGATTATAATATACATTAAAAGCTAAAAATTTTCGTAAGTAGATAATAATTTGATTATGAATGCAAAAACATGTCTAAATAATGCTGAATATTAAACTGGAAATTTATAGTCCACACTTTTTTTTACATTTTAGTTTTTTATATTTTTTTTTCTTTTTTATTTATTGAGTAATTTCCACGCTGGGAAAATTACACTAATTCTATGCAAAGTATAGCTTGTATTTAAATTAGACCACTCCATACTTTGTTTCCTTAATTTAACGGGCTATGCCATGTACCCTCGCACATTAGCAGTAACAATATATCTCGCACAACACAAACTAAAACAAATTGAGACCCTGGTAATATTTACCAAATTTTGTCTTCATTCAAAAAGAGAGCCTGACTTGCCAAATTCATTTATTATCATAAAAAACTAAGTAAAATAATTAACTAGACCTGATGTGTTTTTAAAATTATCATAGTACATTACAGAATTCATCAAAACCTTAACATCATTTTAAAATATTAATAATAAACCAATCCTAGTCATATATTTTATTACATATATAAAATAAAATGCGTACTAATAAGCTTACTAATAATAACCAGGGCAAGAGAAAATTTTGCAATAAACAATGTATATTTTTTTTCAAGTAAATATACTGCAAATATGCCAGTTATACAGCATAGCCCGAAGTGCTAACAGCACATTGGCTTTAATGCCATATTCAAACAGGAAGTGGTGATAAAGACAAGTGCAAACTCACAATCTAGCGACATCAACTATTGGCCTCTGTCACATTCAATACCTTTGATGAATATGAAAAGATTATGAATTTAAAATACATTATATGGTCAAGAACACTGTGAACATTAATTCACGTTGCATAGTGTAATCTCAGGCGCGAATAACTGATGTCGCAAGATGTAGGTCCTACTCACTTCTTGGTCATAATTTTGAGATACTCAAGAGCGTTCTGAGCAGCTGAAGACTGAGCATCCTTGCTGGTCAATCCTGAACCGTAACATACCGCCACTGGCAAAGTAGAGAGCTGAACTAGGCATTGACAGCGTCCAGTCATCGACTTCTCTTCAATGTCAACATAAGTCACTTCAAAGGACTGCTCTGAAGCAATCTCCTGCAGGAACTGCACGAAATTGAAGTCCTTGTTGTTCAGAGGTGTCACCTAAAGGAATAAAAATATATGTTAATCACAATTGTTTTCAAAAAAACCATATGACAATGGCATAAAATAAAAAACAGTAGCGTAACATGAGGACTAACTACAAATAAACTCACACACAATGACATGCTTTTTAAATGATGAACACAATACAATAATTTTGAAATGTGCATGCATAGTAATCAAAAATTTTGCATACCTGCAACTTGGCCAGGTTAGGGCCGACAGATTGTTTGAGATGTTTGTGAAACTGCGACACCTTGTGGCTGTGGCTGGTAGTAAGTGTGGAGATTTTACTATCTTTCAAGTCGGCATATCGGGCCGCGACTCCGCCCTAGAACACAACACGCATGATTAGTCCAAGAATCCTTGTTAGTAACCCTCAGCCCTTTCTGGTGCCGACCGAAAGATAGTAAAATACCTGGCCAAGTGCTAGTGACCTCACAAAGTCACAAGAGCCACTTATCATGGCTACTAAAAATTTTGAAGTATGTACACTGATTAGTTTTTATCATATCATTTTAGTTTAAAATCACTACAGGAAAGCAAAATGGGCAAATAAGACCATGGTATAATGATAATAACAATGATGGCTATAAGAATGCAAATCAATTGTGAATTTAAATATCTGTTTTATAAGTTAGTGGGATGGGGACAAAAGAAAACATTTTGTTAATATTTTTCAAAATTAATATAGTTACCTCTTCCTCGGGCTGGAAAGAATCTGGTGGGTTATCTTGCAGCGCTTGCCACATCTTGTATGCAGCTTGACGTTTAGCTAACTTCTTTGACTTGCCTGTACCTATCTCTCGGCGCTTCAGAAGTGTGCACACAATTGTAAACTGGCGCTCATGGGGCAAACCTTGAATGAAGAATACAACAATGATGAACACCACACTCATTACGCAAAGCTCCTAGACTAACAGAATAAATACATAACATTGAGAATTTTCTGAATTTGAAAAGTAATAATGAATAAAGTATAATCTTTCACATAATACAGGTTACTTACGTCTATTGACATTGTCATCATTTTCAGCATGATAGGAAGGTGGTGGCCAAAAGCGAGACATGCAGAGTTCTTGCAGCCATCCAACAGGATTCCCCATCAACTTGTCCTCAAATGATGAAACGAGAGCACCACTGTAACCATGGCCACATTTATAATATAATTATCTTAAATTTCATACTGGCAAATTAAGATAAAATCTTATACTGATTTGGTTCTACCTTACGGATAAAAAAAAGTATAAAACATGTTAATTGAAATCTGTGAGAAAGGAACAGCAAATATCCAAACATTAACTTTACAATTTTACATACTTTTAATTTGTAATATTGGACTAGAAGACTTTAGATGTACTAACGTTTCAGGCACATTGCCATTAGTTGTTTGATCAGCCGGTGTCGCACCAGTCAGCTTATCCAGCAAGGCCTTAGCAGCAGAATGTTTAGCTTCTTTTTTGGATCGACCGGTGCCCATGGCTGAATAAAATGGTTGAATAATTAAAAAATAAAACTTAACATGTATAGCCCTACCACTAGGATACAAATATCAAGTGTAATTTTAAACATTAAAAAAGCTTTTTAAATTCATTATTAGAAATCCTAACAAATTTTTGGAAGGGAACAAAATAAGGTTGCCAGTTATCTGATATGATGTGGCTAATATGATGTTGTGATTGCTGTTTTACATTACATCAAAACCAAACACATTCAATGTTTATTTTTAAATTACAAGTTAAAATTTGTGAAAACTTAAGCCTCCACACTTAAGTGGTTCTCAACTCCAAATATGCAACAGATCAAAACCTACCGACTAAATCAGCAACAGTGACACGGTATCTGAATGTGGGTTCATGGATCATCCCCTCGATCTGCACCAGTTCATACTTGGGCACGGTCCCTCGCCTGGCCAGCAGCTCTTGCAGGACAGATACTGGTGTCTTAGTCGGCAGTGACTCCATCTCCTACAAGATGACTTAATATATTTAAACATGTCTGAAGGAGTAGTAATGAAGTATTCATGATTTATGAGTATCTTTACGAATTTTGACTGTAAAATAAATTCATAATTCTGAATAGGTAATTATTTATTATTACACCTAAAGCTTAAATTTCTCTTGACCTCTGTTTTACCATCAAATTATTATTAATAATTAGGTATTTATTAAGAAAATAGCTATAGTTTGACTTTTTATGAGTGTATTTCTAGAGATATTTGGCTAATTTTTATATTAAAACAATATTATTTTACAAATGTATTTTTTTATTATAAGAAATCCTTTATCATAAGATCCTATACTATTTACCCTCTTTGCTGCTTCATCTAGTGGCAACCTCTCTAGGTTGTTTGGAGGTTTAGGACGATTTTGATATCTGCGCCTTGGGGGCCCACCGTGTTGGGCATGCTCCCCATCGGGGCCTGTGGTGTGCACCGGCATGCCATGCACCACTCCTGGCACCCCGCCATGCACCACTCCTGGGTGTGGATGGACTACACCCCCGTCCATCTGTTAAATATACAACTTATAAAATTTTCAACATAATTATAAACAACAGCAGAATGTTATACAACCTTCATGAGCTGTTAAAGAACACACACTATAGTCCACTAGACCAATAGACATTACAGTACAGTACACTGACACTTCAGACAAACATAATAATATGATATACATATTTATGCTTACATTGCAATCTTTTCAATTGTAAACATAATCTTATATATAAAATTCTCATGTCACAGTTTTAATAGTCGATTTTTAATGCTCGATAACTTATATCGCAAAACAACGTTTTGCAGGGTCAGCTAGTAATTAATATCTACACTAATCAAAGTGCTTCATGGTAATCAATAAAAAATTGATTTGAATGTATATGACATTCCTGATGGTAGTTACCATTATAATACATTTTCCTGCTGCTTTTAACGTACCTATAAGAAAAACTATACTCATATAGGGTCAACCACTTGGTAACTAAAAGGACTTCAGTAAATCGTGATTTTTAGTTTATTTTATTGTGGAAAAAACGGGTTTACGTTCTCTTTACCAAATGGATAACTGGGTTACAATTATTAGTAGGTAGGAAAAATTTGGCATGGACTGCCAGAAACCAGATACCTGTAGTTGACTTGATAGTTTTTCTTCCAAAGTTTTCAGCTCATTCAGCGAATAAATATCCACTGGCTGAATCACAGACCGAAAAAGTGAACTTACTGCTACTGAACTTCTCTATTTGCTACGAATACATCGGCATTTAGCTCGTCAAAGAAATCAGTTTTATTACTCCGTTACTCTTAAGATATGGAGTAAATGGAAACAGATTTTAATAAACAGAGATTACCACTAGCTAAGTAATAAAAAATTATGTTCTAACATGTGATTTGTGATATGACATGGCGGCCCGGCCATTACATTATCTCAAAATGGCTTCAGCTAACACATGCCGGTAATGCACGAAATAAGATATTTTATGCCAATTAAGACGACAAATTTGGGACATTCGATATATTAACATACATTATTCTATTTTAAGACCTTCAGCTATGAAGTGCGGCTTTTATTTTACATCCGATAATTTAGTACCTACCAGACTACGTACAAAATTAACTTACCATCTTTATACCTCGCAACAGAATGTTGAAAGTAGTTTTAAATAAGTGATATGAAAAGAATCACCAATTTGTTTATTAGTTACACAATTTCCACGTATACTTTATTAAATTTTCGCGAAATGAACCTGAAATGGGGTACAATAATTTGCGAACAAATTAATTAGTGAAATAGTGAGTTGTTCTAGTGACGTGAATCACTTTTCTTTGTTGGTCATCGTTGTACCGAATGGTACAAAAGAAATTGATACATGACAGCAATCGATTCTGATGATCTTTTTGATATTATAACAAACTTTAGTTCTAATTGTTTTTCGTTACCTGTAAAACGACCTGTAACCTGTAAAACCTGTAAAACGGCCCCGCTTTCAGCTTAGTGAGTGTCCATTCCTTTCTAAGTTTGTATTATACTACCGATCCTGCAAATTTCATCTTTCCTAAAATGACGTAAGTCTGGGGTGACTGGGATCTTGGACTAAAAGGACAAACAGGATCATGTGTTTGTGATTTTTATCATGTTATGAAGTAATAATTTTAAATAAGTTAAGTAGGTAGTATTGAACGTAAATTTAACCAAATTGTAAATAACCTTTTAACTAAAATTTCTGTCAATCGATCAAAAATTCGCTTATTTCGCCTATCTGTTTGAGGATTCATTATTCAAGGAACAATATTTTTAACATAGTAGTTAAGTACAATTTAGTTAATAAAAATACCAATTAATATACATACATATTTATTTGTTGATTTTATATTACAAGCAACGTATCAGTAGAATGAGTAGATGAATGTAGTGTATTATTCTCGCTTGTCGAATTGCACTAAAATAATTAAATACATGGTTGCTGAAGCCAGTGTCTGAAAAATAAATATATTTCTTATTGAATATAAATACAAATAATAATACTTATATTATTTTTAAGTGAATATTTTTAATATGACGAGAAAAATGCAATAAAATTGAAAACATAAATCATTTTTAGCTAACAGGGTTTTGCTGAAGACTGAAGATTGTATATTTAATATACTTTCTTGTTTTTCTAGGAGAAGTATACATGATACATATTATCATGAATTTTTATTTATCATGTATCTTTAAAGCACTAGGTATAGATAGATATATTTTTATTTATTTATTAATAGGTAGATACTTCAATGCATTTGATCTTATTATTCTTTACTTACATTGTAAATTAGTGTGGCATTAAGTGGAAAGTACCCATAAACAGTTAACTCAATGTTCTGATAATTCATTAGCGTTGAAAAGTGTTGTATCTGTAAAAAGAAGTAAGAGTTAAGGTCAAATACACATTTGAGTTTTTTTACTATATACAATTATACATATATATACACTTATAAAATTTTCCATATTTATATATGTACTATAATATTTTACATACTTCCATAAACCATCGTGCATCATGTTTTTCCGTGGGTATTTTGTGCAAAATTTGACCAATCTTCATGGCCTGAAAAAAAATTAACTGAATAACAATATGGTCAGTATTTTTAATCGAAAATACTATACCTAATCACAGTTCCTACTTCATTTTTTATTACAATATAAAATGTTGGTACTTTGTATTCTTTAATTCTTTATTACAGATCTACTTAGAGTTGGTCAAATGTCGCTGCAGCGTTCACCGGCATTATTGTATTCAAAATTACAATATTTTTTTATTGTATTGTAACTTTGTATTAATAGGTAACTACTATAGGAAAGTTTTTTATGAATAAACAGGCAGTGATTTATGACAATTGCACGCAGACTTCAGAAATATAGATATTTAAACTAACTTGTTCTTTGAGCTGATTTCCGGAATACGCAAGAAAATAAATTTTCAAAATCTGGTACATAATCCAAATTGAACAATTCAGTATTTCATGCAACGTGATGGATTGTTGAACCATAAGACCGTGATATATGATGTGCGCTTCGCTAACCATTGAATGGAAACTTTGTAACGCCGTTGCTAAAATCGGGCCTTGATAAGCTTCGTTAATGTTCGTCTTTATTTCAAACGCCTTGACATAAATAATCTCCATTTGTCTTAAAGTTAATGTTGATTTGCTTTGCACTCGCACATAACCGTCAATGGGAGTCATAATATTATCATTAAGTAAACACTGACAATGCCATTTGATATTCATCATCAGCGCTACCACTATCATCACTAAAATGTAATAAAAAGCAAGTGATATAAATTGTATCATTTGAGGCACGTTAAACGTGAGGGAAACTAGGATCATTTTCCAAATGCTGTTATTCCTAGTATAGTTAACGCACACCTGTATTAAAAATATCACGATCAAACTTCCCATACAAACCACATTAACTTGAAATCGTAGATTTGCAAGAATTTTTTTACTGTTACCGTTCGATGGTAAACTGTACCAGGTAGTGGTTATTTGATTTAACATTGTAACGTACTTGATACGGTTGAGAAACGCACAAATGTACGCGACAATGCAAAAGGCTATTAATCCGACCAATTCTAAAACATAATTCATTTGAGTCATGATCACATCAGATAAGTTAATTTTTTCACTCGCTAAAAACACCTCTTGAATATGTAAGGCTAAGAATGCAAGTATAATTAAACAGACGGTCACACCGCAGAGGGAATTTACGTAAATTGATTTACGAATGACGACGAAACTATGCCTATTTTTAACAAAAGTGATACTGTATGGAAATAAGCCCAATAACGAAGTCACTATGTAGAGCGGCTTTATAATATCTTGTAAACATAATGGTTTGCTCTGAGACGATTTAGAAAATAAATGTTTTTTAAAATGACGCATGACCGCGTTTCTTTCAGACGGGACAATGAAAATGTGCCGGAATTTCAAGCGCACTGATTTGTGCAGCGACGCATTACGATATAACGTTCGTTTAGCTATTCGATAACGTCGATAGTCGATTAATTATTCACTGATGTTAAAATTGAAATTACTATCATTCACGTACATTCCATGTCATTGTGTAAGGTGCCAATTTAAAACCTTTTATCGTCATAATGCTTATATAATTCATAGTTTCATAGTCATGCCAACAAAACATGTCTAAAACAAGTTCTTCACTTCGAAGAGGGACTTACCTTATCATTATGAAAATAAATTCTTAAAAATACACGATGATAATATCTTCCTTCTTTTCTACTACAATAGGGTCATTTATGTCTGTCTGTAGTAAATTTGAATAAGGAATTGAATTAAAATTCGAAGTATTACCCAATCTAATCTCCATCTGCCTGTTCAAAAACCTTCAACCTAAAGAACTATTTTATTTGTGAAACCATCAGCCTTAAGAAGAAACATGAATGTTATTGAGCTGTCATAATGACAAATGAAAATAAAAAACCACATCTTGTAATCACCATAAAACAATGATTTTGTAAAAAAAATATAAAAGTTAAAAGTTTTGGAAAAAAAATAAGATTGATATTGTGAAAATGAATATTTGGAGAGGCTTATGCAGAGCATGTCATATGGTGACGAAATGGAATCCGATGTGGGCAGCCGTCCAACCACAACTGAAAACCCGGCCTTATAGTACCTGCCCTAATGGGATGAAGGTCACCATATGCGGAGCAGCTGGTTGCACAGGTGATTATAGTGCCATGACAAACGCCTACATCCATCTCATTAGAGGAGACCCGATCATCCAGTGGGTCATTAGTGGGTCACTAGTGGGAAGTGATGGTAGTCCATAGTTGTAGAGAATTCCGACTCGTAATTGAGAGGTTCAAAGACTTCAAAGTAACACCCCCCAACAACATTTTTATGTGCGCCTGCACCAAACAATAGGTCATTACGATAGATCCTATAATGGGTCACACGCAGACACATGTAGATGCAGACACAGTAACGATGCCTACTAGCTGAAGCTCTCGACTTCATTTGCGTGAGAGAAATAAGTTTTAATTATCAACGCACAGGCTAAGCTGTGGGCACTGCTGCCCTTTATAAAATATTTCGCTACACGATTGAAGTATTTTAGTGATTGAACAAAGAGCTAGAAACCTACCTTTGTTGTTTATTTGAGAATATTATCCTGAATTAAACCTGGTCTTTCCAGGTCAGCCTCTAGCGTTGCTGTTAAAACAGTGTCCACTGCTGGATGAGATAGCTCTCTATGACATATGCCCGACATGCGGGTACGGCATGGAGCTCAGCCATGTGGACACCAAGTGCAAAGTGTCTTCGTTCTCTGGGCGACACATGTTGTGTGACGCGCTGAGGGTAACATTATTTAAGTATTACCTCTACATTTTTATGCGACGATAGCCCTGGGGTTAAGAACTCGGCTTGATTGAGAGGTTTTGTTTCGAATCCCAGCGGCACATTTTAATGTTTTTATCACGTTATCCAGATGTGATATACTATGACTGGTTCCTAAATGGTGACGATAAAACCTGTTGCCTGCTATTCTAGGTTTCATGCCATGAAAATGACGTAAATCATCAAAAGACAATCAAATCAGAAGGCATAATATTCTCCAAATTCCCGTCCCATTGTACATCAGTCGTAACGAAGTCACATCATTTATTTTTGTTTGAAGTCGGGTTTTGTTTATTATGCGAAAAAAATTGAATTGCCAAATGCATATAAATAAAATAATCAAACTTTTGACATGTTCCAGGGTTCAAAAGTAGTCGTAATAGTGGCTCGTGACGAATGCGATACATTTGAGAAAAGTGCTCCTGTTTTGACTGAAATTACTCTTCAAATATGCAATACTTGCCCAGAGGTAATTGACTAAAAACTAATTTATAAAATTATTTGTTTATTTTAATTTGTAAATGTAATTCCCATAGAAAAGTGATTTCAGAAACATCTGAAAACCATAGATGTATTATTCTAACTAACTTTAGAGATTGATAATATGAAAGAGAAAAGACTAAGGATACAGTATGTTAGAACGAGAAATATATACGAATTCGTTTTTAAACGAATTCGCCCTATAACAGATTGACAGTTGCATTGTCAAGAAAAAATCTCGCCGTATTTTACGAAATAATTAGTTTCAAGTAAGAAAAAATTCTTCAGTAGACCTACAAAACCTAAATTATATTGTGCAGTGCCTAGTTGTAAGTAAAACCACTTTAAGTAAGAAAACTCACATTATTATGCATTTTGCTCCCATGTATGTTTGGTTGATAATGCGAGTTTTAAAAGTTAATTCAAAAGATTTTTTGCACAGATAGATTTAATAAATCATGGTGTTTGATCACATTAATATTTGGAATGCGTAAGAATTCATTACAAAATAATAACAAACACGAAAGAATAAAATAAAAAAAATGTTTTTTTTATTGTTGTTTATTTTAATTTTAAGCGTTACAGTCAAACATACTCGACCTGTAGAATTAAATAATTATACCTTATATATTTATATCCTATAATAATATAGTGTTCTTAAAATTTAGTCAAAATATCGAAATTGAGCGTGGAATTCGCTACTTGGCACATTTTTGGTTTCGCCTCTATCATTTGACAGCCGAATATTATATCTATGCTGAAAACTCAACTCTCGTAAATTTTGTATGAGGACCCCGGACTCATTTAACGTCATTTTTGTGTTTTTGACAGTTCAATAATAGTATCTCAATTGGCTCTGAGTATACATACATCCCTATTGGCATTAGACCAAAAAATAACCATTTAAAGTAAGAAAGTTGATTTGCAGGCATTTACTATAGTAGCGACGGAGCCGGTCGACAGCATGGTGCCTCTCGTGAGCGAGATCCAAAGGCTGAGGAGTGTTTACAACCCGAGAGCCCTCCTCGGCTGTGTGGAGTTGAACTGCGTGCGGGCCAACACAGTGATGGCGGACTTCCTCAGGGTACCTCCCGAAGCGGTGCGCGTGCCGGTGATAGGGGGCACTTCGCCCAGTACGATGGTGCCTGTGCTCTCTGCCGCTGTACACCCCTGCACTATGAGTCAGGAACAGGTATTGCTAAATACACCTTACACACGAAACTCTTCTAAAAATTGTTAAGAAGGGAATCGAAATCGTTAAGAACCGAATCAAAACGCCAGCACTGTAGAAACGTTCCCGTCATTTGTTTAGAGTTTTTGTTGCCAACGCAAGGTGTTTACTGAAGTTTTTGTCACCAACACGTGCTGAACACATAATATTAATACATTTTTTCATCGATGGTATCCCTTAACATACCATGGTTGCAAAGATCGCGGGGGCCTACGCCGTAGCATGTGCTACGTAGAAAGAAAGAATAAAATGCAATGCGCCTTGACAATTCTTACAGAAGTGGATAAATCGCTACGGTACCTACTTCAACATAAAATGATGGCAACGTGCTAGTGGTTCAACGGTGTTGGATATGACAAGTTCTACTCATACAGTAATTAACCTTAGTTTTGTTGAAAAAATGAAAAGAATCAACGATTTCAGATAGAATGCGTGACGTCATGCATTATGAGCGGCAATGACGCGATATGCGCGGCAAAAGGCTGCGAGACAGCCACTCCGTGCCTCGCGGGCGCCTACGCCGTAGCGCGGACGACGATCAACGTGGTCAAAGGGCTGCAGGGTGGCAAGAATATAATACAGTGCGCGTATACAGACACTCTAGGAACCTGCGCTCCAGATTGCCAGTTCTTTGCTAGCGAGGTACGATCAACATTAAACAATTGGGTTGGGGCCCATACTTAGTGTATCACTAACACCACGACAGCCACGCGACCGACGTAAATACCTCATAACATTATTTATAGCGATTGCCATAGACATCAGCTTTGATAATATAATCTCGAGTCGCACGGTAACCAGGGTAGCCAATATTTCCAATACAGAACAATTTAAACGCAGTAGAAAATAATAATGTAAACAACGATTATATTTTAGTAATAAATAGATTGAAGCGACCTACGCTAAATTTAGAGTAGGTAAAAATTAAAATAATGAGAAACCTCGCTTAAACCTCAAACTACAATTTCGTAGAAAAGCTACTCCGTAGCACTTGTAGTCATGAAATTTCATGAAATATTAGTGACACGTAAAGTAGATAAATGTTTCAATAAATGTAATAATAATAATAAATAAATAAATAAATATTGTGGGACAACTCACACATGGCTTTCTGATCCCAAAGTAAGCTGTGAGCTTGTGTTATGGTAACCAGATAGCTGATAAACATACATATATATTTTTAAATACATACTGATACATAGATAATTTACAGACAGTTCTCATCACACAAATATTTGTCCTAGGTGGGAATCGAACCCAGGACCTCCGGCGTAGTAGTTAGGGTCGCTAACCATTAGACCAACAGTCGAATGTAAATATTTTTGTACTATCCTTCTTTATGATTATTATTTTTATGCAGGTGGTGTTAGGCCCATCCGGCGTCGAGAGAAACCTTGGAATTCCCGAACTGACGAAATTCGAAAACTGTCTATTGTGCAATTGTTTGCCTTATGTCAGGAATGAAATAGCGCGAGCTCTTTGGCTGGTAATTAACTTTACAAACAAATTCTACACAAGATTTCGTACAACGTAAAAATATTAACGTTAAAGTTTGGACTGCGATATCGAAAAATCTTATTTAAAACATCATAATGCCTTCATTATTTTAATTTTTGTAAGTGAATGTGGGAAATATATTTTTTCTTATATGCAACACATATTATACCAAAGCATGACGCAGTCTTAATTTTAAATGTTTCCTAAATTTCACCCATATATCGGACTCACCTAAAAAGTACTGACTACAAAAAAAAGGATAGCGCGTAGCTTGAATTCAGTATCCTATTCTGGCGCGCGAAAAGAAAGGAATCAAAACTCCAGTTATACGTTTTAATTCTTATACTTATATTCTACATCTTTACTTGATTGGCCAGGTGTACTCAATGTGCGAACAATGCTGCTACTGCGCGACGTGCTACGCCCACCCGTGTACATGCTTCACGCCGCCCGTAGTGCCGTGCGTGCCGCCCACCAACTGGACCTGCAGCTGCCCCGACGCTTGCCGTGACGAGTACTTGGCCTCGGTGCGTATACTGTAACAAGAGGTCTCATACTATAAGTGCTACGCCCTCCCGTGTAGTTGCTTCCCACCGTAGTACCTTGCGTGCCGCCCACCAACTGGACCTGCAGCTGCCCTAACGCTGCCCTAACCCTTACCGTGACGAGGCTTCGGTGCTACAAGAGTACTAAGTAAACTATCCAACGAAATGAGTAGACGAAAAAAAGTAACAGCAGGTGAACTGATGTACTGAAAGCCCAAGTTCATCAGTGACATACGAAGCGCCAAAAACAAGTATAAAAAAGGCGTATTTAAATTTATGATGTGCTACGAATTTCCACACGCCATAGTGAAGGTAATGATGTTGCCTGATTTTTTATGAAATGTGCTCGTTTCTTTATCAGGAAAAAATATATTTATCCGGATAAAGAGAAATATACATATATTTCTGTTTTGTTTTTAGTATGTATAATTATTTTGGGTTTTTCTACAGATATGCAAAGAAATGTCCTGTAGATGTGGCAGCACGGAACTGTGTTGGCGGCCTCGCGAGACGGAGTTCGACGCAGCGCGCGCCGCCAACCTCAAACACCAGATGCCTCTCAAAGGAGGGGGTTGCTCCTTCAGCCGCGTCCCACGCAGTGTGAGGATAGCGCAAGAAATGAGGGACAGGAATCGGGATCCGTGCATCTCTAATTTGTAATTATATAATATGTGATTTGTCTTCCTTATAGTCTTGGGTCACGATCGCTGAACTGTGTCATACTACTACTACTACATGTTGTCATACTCGCGAGAACTCAAACATTAAGATGCCTCACAAAGTGTTGCTTGTTCCTTTCGGCTGCGCAGTGATATGGGGGCTCTACATTAGTGCCGTGAATTTGCTACGTAAATTTACAGCCAGCCAAGCCAGCGGCCAATCGGGGATCGAGCATGAATGAGCTTTAACTCTGCTATTGCATCACGTCATACTTGTTACGGAGGTGTACGGCACGAATATAGAGCCGCAAGAAATCAGAAATGTAATCTAGAAATCTGTCCAACAAAGCATTAAAATCTGCAGAGACATTTTAAAATTAATATTTATGGTACCAAATATTTTCAAACGTGTTTTGCTACTATCCTTTTTTTTGAAAAATGTATGTCTTGATAAAAAATATAGAAATAACAACAAATATGTTTTTAATTAAATTTAATAGCAGTATAATAAATAATAAAATTATTCAATCAGATATCAACAATTTATGCGTTAAAAACACTCTTCACTTTTCCACATATAGTTTCCATCTTTACCTTTAAGGAGTTAAAAAACTTGGCATAGGCTATCTCACAGTTCATCTGAAAAATTGTCATGTCAGTAACCCATTAATGACCCACTACAGGGTAGGGTCTCACAATGAGAGGGATTTAGGCCTTAGTCCACCACGCTGGCCCACTGCGGGTTGGTGGACTTCACATGCCTTTGAGAACATTTTTTTTTTGTTAACTCTCAGGCATGCAAGTTTCCTCACGATGTTTTCCTTCACCGTAACAGCAGGTGATATTTAATTTTATAAAGCGCACATAACTTTTTCACAAAGTCATTGCTGCGTGCCACTGGGATTCGAACCCGGACCCCTCGATTCGAGGTCGAATTCTAAGCCACTATTACCGCTCTGATAATCTGAAAAATTAATGTCTTGAATTATATTGAAAAATTTTATTATTGCAATATTTAACAGAAACGTATATCTGGTATTTTTATTTAGAATTGTAATCTTGTTGATTAATGTTCTTTGATACAAAAAAACACAGATGACTCCACTATTCTACTTGGTAATAAAAAATTCATTAACCTTAGTATCAGGCGCTGTCAGTTTATATCTTCTTTCTTGGGACACTAACTTACTGTTTTGTAAATCAGCATTATTAGATTTACTAGTAAGACATTTCTAGAAAAAGACATGTTTAAATAAAATATGTAGACAGAATCTTTAGAAAGTAGACAATTTTTAGTGATGTATGTATGTTAATGTTTATGTGATAAGTGGTAGAGCCATTACAATTTTCGCAGGACCTTACTGTCCGTCTCTACCATGAAGCGGCATGACATAGCCTCATGTCTTATGTTCCAATTGGGTTGGGTAGGTGCGGTTGACGTATATACGAGTACTTTACTACGGGCGACCATTATAGCCCTACATTTCTATTTGAGTTAGGAATGGTAGGACATGAATGCACAGGGGTTCCAGTAACCACTTAAAATCAGTTGACTTGCATGACCATTTGCTAGTACTCTAAATCTAGTACTAAAAAATCGTTTGTAGGCAATTTTAAAGACGGAAGCAACCTATATCGAGACTTAACACGTACTCGTACGTTACACTACATTACATTACATATTGCGATGCGTCGCGTGACGCCAACCCAAAACACGCCACGTGAAAAGAATGATGACAATTTTGATTTGTTGAAGGTTTTCCGTATTGTTGAATATAAATATTATTTTCATTTCAAAATGATGTGCCGGGTCGTTAAAAATGTATATCCGCGGATACGGATCCGAATACAGTTATTTGGTGTCAAGATCCGCGGATACGGATACGGATCTTTATTTTCTTCCTTAATTGATGTCAGCGCGTGAGACCTTGAAACGATAGTTGACGTCACGCCCGCCGCAACGACATCTACTATTGGTATTAACTTATTACGATAAATGTTTGTAATATAAAGGTGCCAAATATTTTATTTTAAGAAATAAAAAAATACTCTGAATGGAATTTAATAGATTTTTAAATTCTACCAATCACCTATACATATAAAGCATTTCATCCTATTAATTGAAATTTAATAAGGTAAAAGATCCATAAAAGATCCGCGACAAAAGTAGCGGATACCTACCGATACGGATACGGATCCTTCATCCTCGGATATCCCAGGATACGGATACCGACACCGGAGCATCACTAATTAAAACCATAAATTTGTTGCCCGGAAAGGTAGGTTCGTAACCCTTCGTTATCCACGGTGAAACAAATGTTAGACACTTCAGCTCTATTTATGGTTGAAATTGTGATTTCCTATGGACTAGAATCTACTTGCCATCGAGAGGCATGTTAAGGACGCTAATAAAATATCAACTTTTTCACCCTTGACACATTTATGTTGATCCCAGATGAGTTGTGTATACAGCGCGGTGACTTCTGAAACAGCAATCAGATTCAAAGTTTAGAATAATAAATACGTGATGACACCATTTAAAAAAATAACTGCAAAAGATGAATCTCAAAATAAAAGAATGGCTAATCATTTAATTTTATATGTTTGCTAGGAAGGCTATGAGTATGAAGATATGAGCTTATTTTTTCTCTGCACTAATACGGCCGGATTACCCCAGGATTAAATCAGGCTTTAATTCTCCGTCAAGGTTCTAGGTATTTATTTATAACAAGAACTGTGATATAATATAAATTTCACCTTTGGTATACAGATTGTGATCCCAGACGGTCCTTCAAAAGGCATTCCTGGTCTGAAGCAAGGACCCACAGACGCCTTTCTTTCCAATATCCAATCTTGACTCCTTGTTCCCAAATCCTGCATATCATTCGTAAAGCAAACCCTTTTAATTTACTATACAGATAATACGGATAATACGCACTCATTTGTAGCAATACAAGTGTTGACAGGAAAGTGCCGACTCAGACTATGAACAATTGCATTGGGATATGACTGGGTTGTAAAATAGACGTTCTTTTTATAATCTTCTAAAAATTTTTAACGCCCTTAGAAAAAACAATTATGAAGCCAAAGTACAAAACGTAAAAAGTATAGGTAGCCATGTATTTATTGAGTATTTATACCTTAAGTTTGACTGCTCGCAAATATTCCTTATCATTCCAGGATACACCATGTTTCTTTTTCTGCTGTGTACGAGACTGCAAGTTACAATCTAAATTAGACGTCGTGTATTTGTATGTTTTTATCAATTATAGTCCCTTATTTAAGCAATTGCAAATCTTTGTACGCACTTGTAGATCGAGCTAATGAGTTTTTTCATTGTTACTGGTAAAATCAAAAAATGTATATATATTAGATCTGGTGAATTCGAGCCGAAATTAGGGTAGAGCGCCGATTCAGCAAGTATTTCTGTCGGTAGATGGTCCCTAGTATTTATAACATTTTAAGTTTTACCATAGGTTTTTTTGAACTTGGGTAAATTAAAACAACCGAACTCAATAAATGCATTATAATTAAATACGGTGTTTACACCTTACAATTTAGCATATATCAATGTAATAATCCTCTAGGTACTTATAATAACCAAAAATAACGTAAAGTTTGGATATTTAAGGTTCAATTCGGTTATTTATGTTATATACACGAATACGTACACGGTCTATGTTTTAAATTCATCATATCTAGAGCTGGCCAAACCCAAACGCAACATTTAATAATTGTACAAGTAGATGTGTGGGTAAATAATTGGGAAAATATTCGTTATTCGACAATGAATACATCTTTTAAAAACTAAGCCTACGAGGGCAAGAAAGGCCAGTTATGACATAAAGAACACAGTGAAGTCTCTGCCACTTGTGATGATGTAAAATTGTTTATATGGCGTGATTGAAGCTACGCGAAGAGATGTTGTCTTCGGATGCAGGCTCGTAGCGCACTCCGCAGCAGAACAACTGTCGCACCGCGCGCGATACGCGAGACGCGCGCGACTCACTGCGCGGCAGCCCGCCCGCCTCCTCATCATCTGACTACAAAAAAATAATATTTAACCAGTATACTTTGAATCTAACAAACGAAGCCGTTCATAATTTATCTCTTTTACACATCATAAAGATTTTTTTCAAAAATAATGAATTGCTGATTTGTATTGTTTGATGACGAATTCTTTAAAAACTCAGACTAAGGGGACAGAAGCACACACCGAAAAATATGATAAACGAGTGGGCTGCCGCGCTACTACTAAATAACATTTAAAAGAGGCGAAAATTGCAAGAATACAATAGTATGTATCTATACAGCGTCGTATTTATAAGCAAGATTGTTAGTTAGTTCTGATTTGAACTCTATCGAATGGGATCAAGCCGCGGCATATACATTATATACACCTACTATTGCAAAAGTGGGAAGAACTTCATTTAAAAAATTATACAGGTTACATTTAGAACTTACCCATTCTGTATGTGGTTTAGTTTCTCCACCATGCAACGCTGCAACCTCCTCCGTTATGCTATCGTCCTCGATATCCGCTTCTTCAGTTTTAAGTTGGAGAACTGATGCCTCAGATTTTTCCTCCGCGATTTGCGCTGGGATAGGTTGTGTTGATGTAGGCATGTGTTTCGGGTGCAGTTTCGAGGACTCTTTCTGCAAAAAGAATTTCTATATTATCGTATGTTCAATGTACTCTTTGATCTTTTTTTAATTTTTCTTTTTATTGTACCAAATTTTATAGACCTACAGTTTTCTATTTTATAGACCTAAAAACAAGCTGTACCGAACCCTAGCACTACTTTTAGCACTAATGTCTTACTTTTGCATCATCACTTAACGGTTGAAGTGGAATATTTGGCGATGAGTCTCGTCTTTTGCTACTCTTTTTAGAAACGTTGTGCTTGTGATGTTCGGATGACATTGCTGAAAAATAAATTAAATGTGAAAGCAATACTTTAATGAGAAGCTTAATTATAACTAAATAAAATATAACAAAAATGTAATCTTACCACGTTCATTTTCCATCAGTTCTTTGGAATCAAAGGATTGGTTTGTAATTGCATCTTTGGCTAAATTTTTAAGTTCCTCTGCAACAGCTGTAATAGTAGTATTTTTAGTACTATTATTTTTCTAGTATTTTATTTTGTTTGAGTTTATTATTTTTAAATTTCATAGTATACTTAAATTTTAGGTACTGGCTACGTAATCTCCGAAACTATTCGTTTGATTTTAAATATTCTTTCACCAATATTTAGATTGCACCTACAAGGTAAGTACCTACTACTTAATTTCAAAAGTTACGTCGATTGCCTTTTATAGTCATTATCTTTCTTATTTTCTTGTTAATTGATATTTATCTTATAAAAATTTTTATCATTATACTTACTAGGTACTGCAGGTGCTCGTGACCGCTTATGGTGCAAATCAGTTTCTTGAATATCTGTCGGCCGGTAAGGTTTAACGTTACTTGTCTGGTCCACCATAACTATGGGAGAACTATCGGTGCCGCCACTGCTTTGCTTTTCTTGTTCGGACATTTTCCACAGAAAAGTCAATAATCCATACGTTCGATGTACCTTCAACACTATTTGTCACCCAAAAAAAATGGTTAACAATTTTTACAAATATACAAATGGCTGATATGTCACGCAGCGTAATTTTGACAGTTTTTGTTTTTTCTTATTTTCTATATTCGAAAACGACGTTGCTAAAAGATTGCTGCTGTATTTAATATTTTTCATGAATTACCTTGGTGTGGGTACTGAGATGTGGCATTCGCCAAAAACTATTACAAAGGAACGTTTAGTTAATTTTAAATAACCATCTTAATGATCTTAATCAGACAGCTTCTTTATAACTTTCGGGAGTTTGTTGAGGGTGTCCAATAGGCTGCAGTCACCACTTAACATTATAATTATATTCTACATTATAAAACTTTATAAAATACTTTTTTCACGTTTTGCAATACATATAATGAAATTCAAAGTGCATTCTTAGGCAGGCAAGATGCTTTGGTGCAAACGAAAGTGGGAGAATAATAGACAAGAAGAATAAATTGACTATGATCAAAACTGTCACATTATTTATCTAGCAGGTGCAGGATGCAGTGACATCCTGTACGGGAGCAAAATTATTGGTAAAATCTTGCTTTAAACATTTTCGGCGACCTAATCTAACTATGCTGGGAATAAGGAAAAGTGATGGAAAATAAACAGTTTCCATCAAACAAAAAATTAATATCTATACAAGAAGAAAAATATAATCGAGATTTTGAGTTCGACTCTACTGCAGGAGTATCCGGAGCGAGCTGTTTACCAAAAAAACAATTATTATTGGGTATTGTTTTTATTTAAAATGCTTTATATTATAACTAGCAGCGGAACTTTTATTAAATTGAAAGTAATTGTCAGGGTATTTAATTAAAAGGGCTCTACAAATAAAAATAATGTATTTATAGTGATTCTGTCAAAATTTGTAAAATTTCTATGTTGCCAAAGTGTAACTTATTTGGTTAGAAAAATCGTATATTTTTGTAGTTTATTGTTCACGTAGGAAAATGAGTAGGTTGGCAATGAGTGGACGATTGTTGTACAAACGTTTGTTTTATTAATCTTAATAATATTTTTTTCTACAACTTTTGGATCTATCTTAGGTACGAAATTTGTCATAAAATATTTTTGAATACGAGAATAATCTATCATTTTTAGAAATTCTACAAAAGGGAGCTGGATTCCGTAAGTCATCACAAAAATTGCTAGTGTCAATAAAACCGAAGGCACCTCCGATTAAAACTTTGTTTATTGCTGAAAAAAGTAGATTTCATTGTAAAAGAGTAAGTTTTGGCATATAAATAAGTAGCATAATTTCGAGAGTCATTAGAGTATGTATGATTATTTAAAAATCCTTTGCAGAGTTCAGACAAATTGGGTTCGAGACTTGCTATTGGCGATCATTCTTCTTTTATCACTCGTAAGTTTTAAATTTAAATGTGAAAGTAAACTTATGCAATGATAAGATTCACAAAATTCAAATAATTGTCAATTAGATTTCAGTGTAAAAAATACCAGTATAGGAAATCCCAAAGTACGTGTTGCGCAGCAACACAAACCTCACCCCGCAAGTGATTCGAACACCGAGAAAAATTCATCAAGCAGTTTTCAAATAAAAAACCCAACTTCGTCAATATGTTCCTTTAAAGATAACCCACCTTTCAGGAACGTTTGTAAAAGCACTCAAACGCAAAAAGATATCAAAAAATGCAATGAACACGATCGATTTTTTGTAACTATGAAAAATTCTCAAGTCGTATCAAACACACTGAAAGAAAAGATTAGTCCAAAAAAAGTAGACATTGCAACATTAGTAGTCACAAAAACACCTTCCAGAGAAACATTTCCAAGTTTCTCTGGGGCTATAAATAAATTGCATAGAAGAATAGACCATTTAGAACGCAAAGTTTTAAAACAAGAAATGGTATTTCGTTCGATTGATCATAACATTCAATTGTCTTCATCAGATGAGGAAGTAGAAGAGAATGTAATGAGGTCTACATCAGGAATCGGACGTCCTGGTTGTAGTTACATAGAACAGTACAGCCACATACCTGAAACTTCAGCATTCCAAAGATACTCTCATCAAGGATCACCCGATCATCAGAGTAAAGCAACAACTATAGAAAAAGAACACAACTCTGAGCAATATGGTCGAGATTTTACTACTTACGATGGTATCACTGCTCGTGGGAGACGTCAAAGTGCCTCTGTACCATGTAAACGCAATGACATACCAAAAATGGCTGCTGAAAGAGTCCACAAAATTCGTCACAAACTAAATCCAGTTCGTGATTATAGATTAATGGATACCGTGCACTACTTAGCACAAGGCGAATTTGCACCAAGAGACGATGGCATAAAACTGACTCCTTCTAGAGAAGCTGTTCTTAGTGATATAATATGGGAGGATGTATGTCGAACTCATTGGCCTAATACTCGACTTGGACGTCGAGTAGCGCATTCAGACAGATACACCACTAGAGGAGAACTACAGCGCCTTATTGATAATCTCCTAAGAGAAAGAGTCGCTCATGTAGAACGGAGAAAACGACGCCATTACAGAATAGTAAAGTTGAATAACCGCCAGGAACATTGTAGACCTGTTGGTAAAACAGGTGATATTATAGTAGCCAGTCACAAAAATAAGTCAGATAGCAATAGAAATTTAGTAATTAATGATCATAAAGCCACAAGTGCTGTTATGACTGATCGACATCGAGGAGAAAAAAGTCCACATAAGAGTCATCGAAGTTATGAGCGAGTAATTATTCCGGGAATATTAGCTTCTACTCGACTTCAGGAAGTGGATTGCTCTCCTGGTCCAAGTAACGCTACGTATTCAGCATCTCATAGAAGAGCAACTAATTGTTTCCGCACGTCCATTAACAATGATGAAAGAAAACATGTAGAGAGTTCCTCACACTGTAATAAAATGCAGGAACCAACAAGCAGTAGCAGTATGTCAGCCTACAAGGCAACCAATAGAAAGCCTCGTCTTGTTGTAAAAAAAGAAATTGCACGTCGTAAAAGTGCATCCAAAGAAGAACCGAATCTTGAGCATTTTATTATTTTGCCAACTCTGGTTGTCCGAACGCCTTCAAATATGAAACGACAGAAGAAATTCAATGAGTTATACCATCGCATATTAAACGTTCACATGAATGAAGGTACGATATTATCATCATCTCGTAATTTTATACGTGAAAATTAATTGTATTATTTTTAATGTTCATTTCATTTTACAGCACAAAATGAATCCGCCACAGCAGATAACCAACCAACCTCAAACCAACTTCCAAACAAAAAAGATATCAGTTTTAATATAAACATAACGTTATCCGACAGTGAAGAAAAATAAAAGAAATGCTGACTAAACCACTCAGTTATAAATGCTTTTTTATACGAAGATACCAGTAAATAAAATTGATCGTAATTTCGAAAATAAAGATGATTAATTGGTTAAAATTTTTTTCTTCAAAAAGGCAGCAATGTCAATCAATGAGCGTACCTAACTCCTGAGGATTAAGTAAGTCGCCTCAAACCTTGCTATAACACCGCACTTTGAAACTATTAGGGCTGCGGCGAGACCTCCCTAACTAACTTCTTTATTAAGGTACCTAGTTCTGTTGCCTACCAATATAATATGTAATTGTAGAGTATCATTATTAAACACGTATTTGCACGGATCTAAAATTATCTACACATCCTTAGCGAGAATACGCGAGATCATAACAAATCACCTGTATATTAACGATATACATAAATATTGATATAAAATAAGGTAGGTTGAGGTAAAAAAACAGTATATACCCTTTTGATTCGTTCTCCTTTAAAAAAGTAAACTTTTGATTTGTGGTATACTTTTGAATTTCAGCAGCGATGTATTAACTCTCTAAAAAATATTTCTTCCAGTAACAGCAATACCTGACGTGATTTCCACGAGCAAACTAAAGAATCGTATAATTAAAAGGGAAGGTTCTTTTGGCCTGCAAAATCCACCCAGTAATAAGGCTGCCAGCCCTTTGTGATACATTTTTTATAAATTGTTGCCGATTCATGAACAACGTGCCCATGAAGTGTAACCGCGATCGGTGTAAAGTAAATTCATTTATATGAAAAATTGAATTTTTTAAAAAATTGAATGCAAATGATGCTTTTTTTTATTTAAAGATAGGAAGGACACAGGGTTTTAAGAAGTTTCAATGATTTAATTTGATTATCCATCCGTTCATCATTCATCCACACGATTTTTTAGCAATTCAAATATGGTGTTGCAGAGTTCTTTTTATACAGCTTCAAAAAGTGTAGGTATGTCAATAATAAAAAATACTTGTATGTAGACGCTTTCAGCTTAGAAAAGAAATAGTTTAGTCCATCTGAGTAAGTCCTACTTCTTTCGTAAAGATAACCACTGTTGAACAACGGCATCCTTTGAATAATCACCGCTCAGTCTAAGTTCATTGAACAACCTGGCATAACGGTCTTACTCGGTCAACCTATAGTCCAGTCAGTTTGAACATTTAATTCACAATAATTCCAAAAGTTTTCAAACTTCGGTCAAGTGAATGGTACATTGGGACGACAATAAATCTCATTTTGCAACCTTGTCCGCAGTCCGGAACATTGCTAAAATTGCAATTAAATTAATTTTTGCTATATGGTCGTGAAAAAAATTCCAAAAGTTCTGCAAACTTGGAGTGGTGTTAAATATATTATTTTACATCACGTGTCAAATTTGCAACCAATTTAAGTGTACGGAACATTCTTTTTTATTAAAATTAATGTTTTTCTTTATTAAACTGAAGGAAAACGTTCCAAAAGTTCTGCAAATTTGACAGATATATCGGAAAAATATACCGAACGATTGTATAAATTTGCAACCTTTTACGTTGACCGGAACATATTTATTTATAATTCTTTTTAATTCGTGGTCATTTTTTCGAGTAAGGTGGTCTCGGAATAATTACAAAAGTTTTGAAACTTGGTTGCAAACTTCGAAAACATTTATTCTGATGCATTTGCAAATTTGCAACCTCATACGCGATCCGGAACTTTATGCAATTTGCAAAAATGTAATAAGGTGATAAAATAAAAAAATTACATTTTTGCAAATTGCATAAAGTTCCGGATCGCGTATGAGGTTGCAAATTTGCAAATGCATCAGAATAGATGTTTTCGAAGTTTGCAACCAAGTTTCAAAACTTTTGTAATTATTCCGAGACCACCTTACTCGAAAAAATGACCACGAATTAAAAAGAATTATAAATAAATATGTTCCGGTCAACGTAAAAGGTTGCAAATTTATACAATCGTTCGGTATATTTTTCCGATATATCTGTCAAATTTGCAGAACTTTTGGAACGTTTTCCTTCAGTTTAATAAAGAAAAACATTAATTTTAATAAAAAAGAATGTTCCGTACACTTAAATTGGTTGCAAATTTGACACGTGATGTAAAATAATATATTTAACACCACTCCAAGTTTGCAGAACTTTTGGAATTTTTTTCACGACCATATAGCAAAAATTAATTTAATTGCAATTTTAGCAATGTTCCGGACTGCGGACAAGGTTGCAAAATGAGATTTATTGTCGTCCCAATGTACCATTCACTTGACCGAAGTTTGAAAACTTTTGGAATTATTGTTAAATTTTCGATTTTTAATGTTCAAAATGACTGGACTACTAGACATAATAAAAGCATGGTGAGCACTTCAAATAAAAGTACAAACTTGTTGGGGTGTTTGTACGCATTGTCAATCGCAAGCGTAGCGTCATGAACACGTGTGAAATGAAGTTTACCTTCAGTTCACAGTAGATATCGACTTTGCAATGCATGTGAAATTGCGTGAAATTTTATCGGAAAGTCGCGTTTATGATGTAATGGTAAATTAATCGATGTCATTCCAAAAAATTCAGTGACGACAATAACTGTCGTACAGTCGTCGTACGTACAGGACCTATAGGTAGTTAGGAAATGTTTGAAAATTGGACTCGAATTTTCTATGGCAAGAGCTGTGTCAATGGAGTAACGATACATATTTTATAAGGAACATTTCCGTTTCGTGTTCGTGGGCAATAAAATCGATTGAAGCTTAGGGCGTTAGGCATAAAGGTTTAAATGACCACGTGGGAAATATTGCCCTGACACTAATTGTTCTCATAAATAAGTTCATATTTAATATCAATAGTAGGTACTTGTTATCGATTAAGTCTGTTGTTAACGTGGCAGTCAAGTATTTAAATGATGTAATTATATTATTTAGTTAGGCATAAAGGTTTAAATGACCACGTGGGAAATATTGCCCTGACACTAATTGTTCTCATAAATAAGTTCATATTTAATATCAATAGTAGGTACTTGTTATTGATTAAGTCTGTTGTTAACGTGGCAGTCAAGTATTTAAATGATGTAATTATATTATTATCTATTATGTTTGCGTTATGCACTGATAAAGTAGTAGTAAGTCATTAAACTTAATGAAATACGTCAACGCAACGCCCTATTATGTAAAGCAATTTTTTACGAAAAAAACCAAATAATGCACGGTCCTGCGAAAGATTACCATTTCTTGCAATGGAGAGCGTCAAGAAGAATGGTGATACAGAAATATTTAAGAAGAATGGCCTCTACGTCCACTACAGCTTGCCTAGAGGTATTTCGATTTCGTGATTTTTTTAAAGTAAAAAATTTGTGTCAATTAGGGAAGGTCTATGTCAGGTAGAGTCATTGTAGTTCTTCCGGGGATACCTCCCCGGAACTGACCTAACCGACGACCTCGTAACTCGCCATGAAGGAACATGTTCTTTCTTATGTTTAGGTTAGGAAGTAGTCATGGTTGCCAGGGATATTTAAGGTTCATTTAAGACCATCTTTCCATGACATTAGCACGGCATATCATCGACGATGAAGTGACCTGAACCTCTAGCTACCTTAACATAATTTTACAGGAAACGAAAGCCAGCTCACGCAAACAATTATTTAAAGTCTATCTACCTAAAAAAAACGCCAAAATGTCAGGAGTTCATGTCACTTCATCGTCGATATGGTATTTCTATCCTATTTGAATTTGAAAATCAGCTATCTGACTTTGAAAACATTGTAAAGATTAGTCTATCCGCTTGGAAGATGACAAAAAGTAACAGTCCGCAATTTTCTTTCGTACCTACCTCTTTAGTACTACATACCTTTTGTTTAGTCAAGTACCTACCATATACTTATTTATATAGATTTGTTTAACGTTTGTTTTTGTCCCGTGCAATGTTATTCAGACGGTGGCCAAACGCCTGTCTAATGTTCGCGTGCCTTCATTGTAGCTGTTCACCCCGTTCCCTGTAATTGACAGCTCGAAGTTAAAAAATGATTATAACGATGGTACAACTTGTAAATATCACTTGCTTCATATGCAAGATCCGTCGAGGTTACTTTAAAACTCCATCCAATCCATGGTAGTTAAGAATTAGCTCACAACTTGTAAAAAGTATCTATTTCCATGTTATTGAATGCTAGTTATCTCAATTTAAATCAGAGGTCGTATTCAGATGATTAAGACGTCGTCTTCAGTAAAGTATCTCCGGCAAACTCCCCCACTACACACCGACTGCCAAATAAACACAAGACACCATGTTTATTTAGAGCGCTTTATTATGAGAGTGGCGGTTACCTCCCTAAGGGGCTAAAGGGTTTACCATCCAAAAAACCTTTCTATTGATGGATACACAGTCAATATAGTAACAAAAACTTATCTAAAAACATGTACCTACAATTATACGACGGAAATGCACAGTAAACATGTTAGCAGTAGATAGTAAACGATACGGGTCTTAATGGCCCGCACGTAAAGACAGGGGAGTACAACTACCTACAGGTAAAACAGAATCCTTATTGAACATGTTTTATTTAAATATAGTTTTAGTTAATTGCATCCGTAAAAGAATATCAAATTTATACGGCCATTAATATTTAGTTTTAGAACATATTATTATACCTAATTATGACATGTTACCTATATCTACGGCCCGGTAATAATTTATGCTTAGGTACCTGGATTAACTAGAATAATGATTCTGGACCCTCTAAAATGTTTCTTATGTGAATAATTGACCGGTTACGTGACCTTAACTTAAGTAGTAGGTACTTGAATAGGTGAATAAAGGTTGATCAAAATTCTCTGTAAAATCTGAAACTAACGCTTAATTATTCATGCAAATAAAAGGTTTTTGTCTTTGTTTGATTATCGATGTTTAATCAATTTCTGTAATATTTTATTAACAAACGAAATCTTTCGTAAATAACATTTTAAAAATTCAAGATCCGAACTGTATCGCCTGACACCCTCGCCTACACCCCAGGGATATTGACGAAAGCTAATATTTGCATCAAGGAAACTACCTGCTACTTCTCAGACAAAAACACGAAAATATTTTTCATTACTTTGTTTATAAAACTCAAGTTATCTGTGACATGCGAAGAAAAATTAGATGTGTTTGCCTCACTTCTCAGTAAGGAGACCAATATCTATACATAACATATCCCTTATATATAATATCAGCCAAAAGTACAGCAAATAGATAATTTTAATACTTATTTATATCTAGCTTTTTTGTATCGTAAACTCGTGAGAATCTAATTTTGCAAGCTGAAGAATTTTCTGTTGTTAACCAACGACGTACACTCGTACGTGTTTGTTCTAGTACTCACTAGAACGAACATATAAATTACAAGGAAATAGCATCATTAACATAACTATACAAATATTTTAGACCATAATTTAGGTAACTTTTACAATACATTACATACAAATATTTTAGACCATAATTTAGGTAACTTTTACAATAATTGTATAGTGATCAGATAAAATTCTATTTGACATTATACAAAGTTATGGAATTAGGTAAAAAGGCAAACACTCCTTAACTAGATATAGACAGTTCGACGACCAACCAGGCTGTTAACCTAACATTACGTGTCAGTAACAATTACTTATTATCAATAAAAGTCTATACGAATATGAGCTGGGCATAGAGTCAACAGTTAATATTGTAAAGCTATAATGGTTACCTCCATTGTATTAAACATCATTCGATTTATGAGGGACCAGAAAAAATTATACATAAGTGTACCTACTAAGTTTTTGTAAGTAGGTAAGTTGTTGTTTTGTGTTTTGTAAGTTGGTATATTGTTATTAACACGTTCAGTGCCTTCGACACGCCTAGACCCTCTAGGCTGTCGTAAACCGACACGACCGACCGACTAACCAACGCGACAAAATTCAAACACAGGTCTTTGAATGGATCTGTCCTAAACACTAGCTGACATTACAAAGAGTAAAGAAATTTCACAAGTGGTGCCGGCGACTCGCTGGCGAATCAAAACGAATTATAGGCGGCATCTCGCAAGCGCCCATGAATATTGACAAGGCACTGAACGTGTTAAAAATAGAATTTTAATCCCTAACTTTTCTTTATTTATATTAATACATATATTATGTATTTTATAAAATATTCATAGTAGGTATAGATCCTAGTGTGGTAGCTTTCGATGGAATTTAAAAGGACTGTTATAATGAATAGTCAAAATGCTTGTAATGTGTACTTTATTAGGTAAGATTCCAAACCGCATTTAAATGGACGAAAAAAAGCAATGTGCAATATTCAAATAAAACTTTGAACGGTGGACTGAAGACATACCTAGTGCAAAATACATTATAAAAGATAGAGGTATGTAGGTATTGATTCAACTTTAAAGTAATAAGATTTCTCGTAAGCGTTAAATAAATCATAATCATGCGATCTACAACATAATAAATATTGTTTTATATAAGGTTAAATTCTCTCCAATTAGGAATAATTTACCGAACTGTTAGTTATTTTTAGTAGCGCTATCATAAAACTCGAGAAACAAACAAAGCAACTAACTAACTACAGTACCAACAATCAAAGTGTCAAGTATATGTATGTAAAATAATAGTTTTGTTATAGAAATTCAAACTGAGCCGTTTCATAATTTTGATGAAGGCCATTACCTACCTACAATTTACATAAGAATAATGTGGAAATACTTAGTCGTAAGTTAGGAATTAATATTTTACGAATGATCTGCATAAATTTTTTAAAACATGAGATTAACGATTGCCTGATCGAAGAAGTCACAACTTTTCAAGTATTCGTACGTAACATTGTAAGAAAATTTTGTTGTTTTAGTTTAATCATCAGGATAAACAACCGTTACATAAAACAAAACTTACAGCAAAACATTTAAGGGAATGTAATGTCAAAAAAATGGTTTATTTAATACACTTAGCTATAACAAAAATTAATGAACAACTTAATAAAATTAAAGCACTTTCATTACCGGCAAATTATAAATTACCTGTAGATGACATTGCCTGATTGTTTTGGCGACTATGTAGCGCATAACGACCAGTAGGTAATAGCTCTTTCAATAAAACCCTCATGCAAATGAGAATGGACGTAATAAATTAGCATAATAATCCACGCAAAACTCCTTATCGAAAGGTACCCCGATGAACTTGACTTGAGTGACGCAACTTTTCCTAGTCGTAGGTAATAGGATTATAGAACAATGCTACTTATAGCAGATTCATAAGTGGTAGAGCCATAATATAATAGTAGCTCGCCCGGGGAGTAACCTTACCTCCAATCTCTTAACCCGTTATAAAGCTGCATCTTCTTAATGTCTTGTGTTTCGGCTCTGGGGAGGTATTGTGTCGTAGTTCTCGTAAGTAGCATAGCAACCGAATACAACCTCAAATGGGATTTCTTCTCTATTTGAAGTTGGTCGTGTCTATAAACTGCAGTGCCCACTTAAATCAGATGTCCTGCTTGCTCGTTTGTTTCTCAATTACAATACAAATTAGAAATTGGTTAGAAAATTAGAAAAAATACTCATGGTACGAATACGAACGCCTAGGTTACGCGTAAATACATCGGTTAAATACTTAATAATTTACATGTAGATTTAAAAATCTTCGTAAGCAACCCCATCAGTAGGGCGCCGGGCGGTATACAGTGGTAATAAATGCAAGTTTGTCGAAGAAAGCAAAGGTCAAGATGACGCGATAGCTAACCGTCAAGCCAACGGTTATTAAGGCGTAAATCCTGTAATCTTTCCACGAGTCAGCCATCTACTCGTATATGCGAACCTTGGAAACAGGATGGTGGAAAAAGAACAGGCCTTTGTCAAATGTACAGCTTTGAGATATTCATAATTTATACGGACGGAATTACGAAGTGTTAGGATAGGAGTTAGGATGTATTTAGTAGGTATCTATCTCTTACATCTCTTACGTACGTTCTACATGATAATAACCATTAAATTAAAACATTAAATACATACCTTTAACATTACCGTAGTCCCAAGTTATAGACATTGCAACACATTATTGTTTCAAAAATTAAGTAAGGTTAATTATTAATATTCGGTAAGGTTAGTTGTTATTCGGTAGAGTCAGTACTCGTTAATACTATGCAGTGTCAACCAAATTATAGCTAGATTTTTTTAAATAATTAAATAATGAAAAAAATAATTTTATTTCAATATTTATAATTTTTAGAAAAAATAAAACAAATCACAGAAGATTAATTAAAATAATTTCAGTTCAGATATTTTGGGAGTACCTTCGGATACATTTTAATTAAATCACCAGCCGGCACCTAAATACGTAAGCTGGCTTTAAAATCAGAAGATCATTAGGTAAAAAATAGAAGAAGTGGTTACTTTTATCTCTCTCTTCCCAGTAATAATTGACTTATATTGTTCGACAAATTACCTCCAAGCCTGAAAGTGAACACTCTGTAAGTAATCTATTAATCGCAAGCACAACGATCGGATAAGTAGGATACGAACGTCCACCAACTGGAACCCAGCGACGGTTTACTTTGTCATTGGCTCTGTTATGTGATACCAACATTCATTTGTGCCTCCATTACATGTCATCGTGCTATATTAAATACGCAAAGGTCATATCATAAATATCGTATGCAAATTAATGTTTTGTACACACAAATTGGACCTTGAAGCTTATTGACCCATGTCGCGAACTAATGTAAGTGTTAATATTGCAACCCTTAGCAGTGACGTAAATATTATATTTAGCCGACGTTATCGGCTATACGCGTGATAGAACACAATAACATAAGCTATTACCTACGTGCTCATGTGCTGTATTTTTTCTAGTAATAAATGAGATTACCCTATAATGAATTATACTTTTGTTAAATTCGTATCTTTCTATAGTATCCAGTTCTAGGCATCCTCCTCGGAGCAACTGCGCCACCCCTAATCTCCTAATCGCCGCCAATCCGCCCTTTGAATCCAACGATGCTGTTTTTTTCGGTCATCAGTTCACCTTGTCAGAAGGTAGCCTGCGCTCCTTTTACGATATCTGGAGGTGTTTGCCATCCGACGTTCATACCCATCGGTTGTTAGTGCTGCGAACTTTTTGAGAGCTATGTCGGTTATATTCTTCTACGGATTTCATCATTTCTGACTCTGTCACCTAGAGAAATGCCCGCCGAGCTCGGCGCCGTTGGTCATCAGTTGCAAAACACATTGCTCAAAATCTTTCGATTTCAGGCACTGAGGATGTCGGATATTGAAGTTCAAGACTACTACTAGTATATGCTCGAAGCTATTATCATTTTACTCATTATCCAGTTCCAGTGCTTCGCGTGGTATCCTCGAAAAGCTTGCGCAATTGGGCAAAGAGCGGCACGGCACGAAAGCCAGCTGGAGCGCGTACTTTTTTATTGATATGCATATTGGTAGTCGGACTTTTATAAATACCATTATCATTTTACTCATTACCCAGCTATTGGCGTAGTATCCTCAGAGCAGCTGCGCAAGTGGGCAAGGGGCGGCACGGAGAGCAAACTGGAGCGCTTACTATTTGACAAGTAGACCTGTGATATTGCTATCATTCTGCTCACAGTTATCTACTGTTATCATTTTACTCATTGTCCAGTGCTAGGCGTGGTATCCTCGGAGCAGCTGCAAAAGTGGGCAAAGAGCGGCACGGCATGAAAAGCCAGCTGGAGCGCGTACTTTTTGACAAGTAGATCTGAGATATTTTCATCATTCTGCTCACAGTTACTGTTATCATTTTACTCATTGTCCAGTGCTAGGCGTGGGCGCGGTATCCTCGGAGCAGCTGCGCAAGTGGGCGCGGGGCGGCGCGGAGAGCAAGCTGGAGCGTGCGGTGCTCGCCGGCCACGGGCGCCGCCTGCTCGCCGACGCGGACACCTTGCCTCTGTCGCGCCATCTTCACAATCTGATTGCGAAGTGCGAAGCACTACATGCTGCGGTTGAAAAGGGATCGCTTTTGGAACTGCAAGTACGTTGATTATATAAACGGTTAAGTTTGATGTGGCAAAAGTCGTAAAGAAGCAAAAAGAGGCGACGATTACCATCGGGTCACGCGTGTGTAAAAAATAAACATAAAAAAAGAAACATTGGGGAATCTTCTCCAAAGTGACCTACCTAGCAGAGGATGGATATCATCGCCTACATAAAACGTCAAATAGTATTTCCGTTGTGCTTGCTTGAAGACGGTATTGGCAGTAACTGCTCTATCTTTTATACGTTTTTTTTTTTAATAATTTTAATAACGCTTAATTTTAAATTTAATGATGAAGGTTTTCACTGTGAGTATAATTTGTAGGAATTATTAGCGTCGGACTACAATCGCAACAAGTACGTGTCCTGCTACGACGAAGCGGGGGTCGGGCTGATCCACAAGGCTGTCTACTACAACTACTTAGACATAGCGGAGTGGCTCGTCAACAACTATCCGCGCCTCGTGCATCAGAGGGACTCTGTAAGTACGTTGGTGATAGCCCAGTATCCAAAAACTCCACTTCTTAACCGAGATCAGGGTTGAAAACTCAGTGGCATGCACTAATGGTGTAACAACGAAGGAAAATAACTGCAGCGAGCGGATAACAATCGTACATAACACAGAGTTTTATAAGCAGGAAGGTCGCACCGCCCTCCACTACACGGCAGCATGCTAGGGCGCAGTGACTGTTGTTCCCTGTTCCTGTTCAATGGCCCATAGTCCTCATGAGTAACCAGTCCTGTTGTACGCACAGGAAGGGCGCACCGCCCTGCACTACACGGCGGCGTGCCGGGACGAGGCGGCGGCGGCGGCGCTGCTGCAGCGGGCGGGCGCGGCGAGGGGCGCGCGGGACGGCGCGGGCCGCACGCTCGCCCACTACCGCGCCGCGCGCACTACACTCGCGCTGCCCGACGCCGCCGCCGCCGCCATGCCCGCCCGCCCAAGCGCGCCAGGTGAGTACCAACTTTCCCAAAAGTTTTCAAGACATGTTTTAGATAAAGTTTAATTATGGTTAAGAAATATGCGTTAACTGTCTAAACAAGGTTCTAGTGATGTTTAGAAGGAGTTTAAGTTGTTGATCAGAAAGTTGTGTGTGCTCTGAAACATGCCGTGAAGTTTTCCGACTATTTTTGTAATTCTCTTTAATTAAACAAAAAAAAAAAGTAATGAACGTTTATTATGTGATATTTTTAGCTACAAAGTTGAGTACCTAAATTAAAAAAATATATTTTGGTCAGAATAGGAAAATTGTTAAAAATAATTATGTACCGATACTTTAGTTAGGTATTTAAAATGTCATTATGAAGCTTATTCTGTTTCCAAAAATAAAAATGCTTTAAAAGTTTATCAAACAGTGTTTTTATTATTATTTTAAAAATAAAATTTATTAGAATTTTTTCTTGTTGTTCAAAAATAAGTTGGGTGGATGGGGTGAGATCGACGTGGGTAAATTTTTGGTAATGTATGAGTTGTTGAAAAAGTTTATGAATCTTTTAGACAGTTTTTTTTCTAAATTACATTATATATATCCCAAAACATGGAAGCACGCAATTACCTACTAATAAAATATAAGTATGCCTATAATGTCTAATATACAAGCGGTCTCACCCAATACAAATGGTCGCGTTTTACGTTGCCTTACTTTTTCAGTACTTTTACAATTATAAAAAATACGAATCCAAGAAATCAATTTAAAAAACTATAGTAACTATTATTTCCATACGGGAGATTAGATTCGCACTGCATTCTATGCAAATTCGTGAACATTCTTCACTGTGTTACCAGTATTTCTAAGTTCATAATAAAATGATCTTTATTTTCATTTAATTTTCATTCAATAATCAGACCGGTGCAAACTGCTATTAGTGTCGATTTACCTGTTTATACCTGGCAACCTGAGGGTTGTGACCGGAAAAAATAGACAACCTAACGTTTGCATATTCTATGGGCATCATACCTTCGAATGATATAGAATTTGTTTAATAATCAAACCGGTGAAATGTTTAAAAACAATTTTTTTAATTATTAATTAATCGTATCCTGGACTGAAATTTGTTAGGCAACCCATTATATGCAATACATTTATTGACATATTAAATTGAATATAAAATACGTTTCATCAAATAAACAACTCGGTGAAGGTCGTTGTATACCGGGATCTTAGCCTATAATAAGTACACCTTTTAAGGTGCGGGTTATGGATTGTTTCCCATATATTTACATAATAACTTTCCAAGTTTTGCAATTCAAATTTAATGACAAGACGTTAATGTTCATAAAAATTTGTGACCCATTAATAATTGACCCATTTTCAGACAATGTCAACATCTTGTACTCGTTATCATATTTGTGATGAAGCCAAAGCTATTAATTTAAACTTAATATTGTCGCTTAGGAAAACTCGAAGCTTTTCTCTAATGATAGTTTTCTCTACTAACGTTTAGAATTTAATTATTATTTTTTTTTATATATTTTAAAACATTCTGTTATTCAAGGGCACGGACGCGTTGATTTCTTTTCCTTTAGAGTAGTTTAGTGAAACAAATTCTACGTCGGAAAAGCCAAGCTATAAAGCAATTTATAAAACCCCATCGATCAATGTAAAGTTAAATTATCAAAGCTACCTACTTAGTTTGTTTAATGATGGTATTGTGCATCATAAAACAAACACAATATTATCTACATTCATTTTCAGTAGTGACGTTTATGTTTATTGTCCAGTGCATCGATGCTATCGTCGCATCATGATACCCTGGGCCTATGTCCGATTGGTCATTTCACAGAATTCGTGGCGTGTAGATAAAGGCTTGGCTTGGCTAGGTGGGGTTGTAATGTTGCGTGGTCATGAATATTTATTTTTATGGGAGCTTTTCTACGCCGAAGCGATGCCGCACCCGTTATTATGTTCTAATTTCCCTATCTGAAAAAACACCTACCTTTCAGCGTCACGTAGGCATCCAACATTGTAAGCTAAATGCCTGTCTATAAGTAATATCAATAACATCACGATCGAAAAACCGATAGGTCAAATAGCAGTTCCTATTTCAAAAGTTAATTTAATGCTATAGACTTTGTTTCGGTATCTAAAAAGCTAACAAAATTTTCTATGCTGCTTTCGTAATTAAGTATATTATGGGGCTTATTCTGGTAAAGATATCATAGCAGTAGTTTAGTAGTTTTTAGTAGTAAATTGGTAGTTTTTTTTTAGTACGTCTTGGCAATGAAATTTGATAGATCCTACTTAGGTCTCGTGAACCCAGTTGATCCCATTTTACCGTTTAAAAATCACATAAATATAACCTTGTTTCTTTATTTGGATAGAAAAATATTCGGTTGTGGTTCCGGCTCGCTGATGCAAAGATATGGTCAAGGGCGTAGGTGTCTTTTACTTCAGATAAAGCTCGATTTACGTCACCGTTCTACCTTATTACGAATCTGGCAAGTAGGATTTATAGAAGAGGTTAGGTTAGGACACGAAAGTACTTATTAATTCAATCTAGTCGATTAGGTGACGTTAAAGTAAACTTCAAATTTGTAGTTAAATAGGGCACATAAAACGCAATATAAAATATATTCCATAATTTTGTAAAACCTATTTTACAGACTTCAAAAAAGGAGGTTATCAAATCGACACGTATGTACCTATGTAATATTCTCAGAACTGCACAATTTTTACATAATATGTTGGTATATTACGGCTTCCAAACAAGAATACGAAATTTGATGATGATATTTTAATATGAAATAAACTTTGTTATACATACGGGCCTACTTTTTTTGAGGTTGGTGCCAAAATTTAACAAAGAAACAAAATACATACTTGATACTAAAGACACCAAACTCAAAAAATAGAAGGCCCAAAGTATGTAACAAATTTTATTTCATACTTTTTTGATGTCGGTTTAATTTTTTTAATTATTATTGTAGTTATTTGCCAAATTAATTATGTTTTTGTTACGGGCAAAATTAGGATTTTGTTCAAACAAAATTAAAAAGAATTGAAGTCGTTCTTCAATGCTGGAAAAAATTCAACGTGGGGATCCAAACTCTGTAATGTCTGTTAGTGTTGCAAGTAACCCCTACTACCTTTTAGCTTTTCCGGAAACAAAAGTTTGTGCGCAAGCAGACTTAACTAGAAAAGTTAACCTTTAATTACCTCATCGATTGCGTCCAACTATTTTAAGAGTCGTACAATTCGTTTATCAATGTTCTGAACACCTAATAACACTCGAGGCGAATTCGATGCTTATCGTGCGTATTTTTCGTTCAGGAGTGTTTTGGAAAGTTGCCGTTATGGTAATCACGGTAACTGCCTCAGTAACACGCGAACTTGTTGCTCCTTCGCATGATCTAAGGCTTCCAACTTCTTGTAACCACGAAGTTTCCCACAAATGAGCGAAATTAAAATTTTTGACGTTAATTTATTTATTCGGAAATTAACTGCTCAAATATCGGGTAATTTTACAAGTTATTCAATTTATACAATGTGACTTTTAAGTACTGTAAAATTCACTGTATAAAACATAACTTATCGCAATTTCATGTTTTCATAAATTGTAGGTACCCACAAAACTTTTTAAAGTTCTTATTTTTTTAATAAATACAGTCTGCTTGTATAAATATCTAATAGTCGAAATTTAAAATACTATTTTCATAACGTACCTATGCTCAGATCATTAGGTACACATTCTAATTTATTTAAATACTTTCTAAATTCATCCACCTATCTTGACCCAGTTGCCCGACATTTCGTTACCCTTTACAAAATCTAGAACAATAGCAGCCAATAACCGTAATGAACCAACTGAGCTGTCAATACAGTGATAATGGATGTCGTACGAAGCACACATGTCTATTCACCGGCGGGTATCGATCTATGGCGTTTCATTAAACATTAAAGTCACTGTCTGTAGCTGAAGCATCCTCGCCTGAATAATGTAAAATACCTAGTACGACCTTGACACTTGACTGATAAGTTGTAGTCTGTCTAAGGACTCCATTGTCATGTCGAAATTAATTATTCAGGTAGACCACGCTGGTTCTAATTGCTTTCTTGTACTTTCATAGGACGCCTGAACGCATGTTATTATGTATAAGCTTTTTTCGTTTTTAAAGATCGTTGTGCATTTGTTCGCTAGGTTATCGACATAACGGAATATGTAAAATGGTAGGTACCTATTTATTTATTTTATATTTGTTAACGTCTAGCAATAAATTAATCGACTAATATTTGCGAAATTATAAGCAACGATTTGAATGAGAAAACAACTAAGTACTTAGGTGGTAAAATTCAAAATCTGCACCTACTGTCCAGAAAATTGATACCTAACTATCAAACATTTAAGCTGCACGGAGATTACGTTCTGTCGCTAAATGAACTTTAGCTTTGCAATGACGACGAAATAATTTTATTGCTAATCAAGAACAACTGCTTTTCAATTACGTGTCGCTCGACGCATCAACCCCAATTGACAGTCAGAAATCGACGCGTTGTTCGTGCCTCGTATAAACACGCATCGGTGATTGGAAAAAAAATCCTAGTCACCAGTTTCGGTTACGGTTTTCGTTTGTGGATAGTATAGATAGTATAGATAGGTTGTGGATAGATATTGACGTTAGCCAACAGGGTACAGGAGTTATCTGTGTCTGTGGTGCATAATCGGAGCGGTATCTATCGCGATCGATGGTCGCATTGTATAAAAAGTTTTAATTTTGGAGTTAACATAAAATGGCATGTAGGTAGCAGATATCTATTAATTTCAAAGCCACATTGAACATGAAACACTGAAAGCCTGAACAGTCAATCAATACATGACCCATTAATTTTAACGACGGTATCTTTGACATTAGATAAAAGGGCCCGATGTATGGGTTCTCACGTTCCTCCATGGTCTCAAACCTTGAACTTTACAATCGATTGCATTTCTAGGAATAACAGCTCGCGTACCTACAAATATGTATCTCTTCGGTGATTCCATATAAGTGTACCTACAACGCGGCAACGCCATGGCCTAATTACGAGGCTAACTTAGGGCTCATTGCATGGTAGCTAGAGTGATATTTGAGCCACGAATTCTGAAAACACGAAGTATGAACATAGACAAAAGAGCTCCGATGGTCGTGGGAGCAGTGACCGGTAAACCATGAAGGATTTTTCTAAAATTTAGTTAAATATATAAATAACACAAAACAAAATAAGAACACCAGAAAATCATCTCTCTTTTCAATTGCCGAAGTTTCTAAGTTTGTATGTGACATCTCCCTTGCTTATAAGTAGATAAGTATTTACGAGTATAATCAAATTGTTTGTTAGTCTTTTCGTTACACTAATACTTAAATGTTTTCAGTGACGACTTCGATCTTACGCGTATGTTCCATCAGGGTGTGTAATTTTGTCAAAAATTTCGATAAACCGAATGTGTAATTTTTAAATTCTCTTGTTCCAGGCTTGGTGATAAAACGGCACAACATACGAATATGGTGCCACGAATGCGACATGGGGCGCTTACAGCGCGTCGTGTGGGAGGGCCACGGCGCGCGGCTGCTCAGCGAAGTCTCCAACCAGCCCATCGTCAAGAAGTTTCTGGAAGCCGTGCCTTACTTGATGGTAAGCAAAACAACATGCGTTCTCAGTTCTCTTGTAATGACAAAAATAGTTCAGAAGTACTGAAATGGCAAAAGTGTTTATTTGCACAAATATAGGTATAGAATTGTTACAAATTATTGAGATCAATCTATATTACCATTTCTAGGTTTGCAAATATTAAGGAGATAAAACTAACAAATTAATTTCATAAATAACTTAATTACATTAAATTAAATATTTTAAATACGATCATTTTTTATTTAAATTTGATTACTTCATACCTACTCTACTTGGCATGAGTGTTTAGAATTTAATGTTTTAAGACTTTTAAGTTTTCTTGTAGCAAGGCACGTAGGTCCACCAACATCCTTCTGAAGCGCTCAAATGGCAAAGGCATTACCAATTATTACAAAACCAGCAAAGCTTAGCTCGAGGTGGAGCATTGGAGACCTTGTATGGGTAAACTTACTGTAGGATACCCACCGACAAAATGACGATAAAGCCTGCCATTGCTATAATTCGACAATAAAATCATCATTCATCAAATCATCTTCTGTCGAACCTTAAACATATATTATGTATAAAGTATGTTGGTCATTTGATGTAACACTGTCAGTCTGTCACTAATATATCCGCTTCAATTTACTAGAGGCTTTCCAAACGTGCTTTATCTCGGAGCATCTTTCTTTTTTCCACTACTATAAAGAACACTTGTGTTAAAGATGAATCTTTTATCGATCCTTAAATTAAGTCGAATGGATAAATATTCTTGATTCGCAAACATAACTGTGCCATAATTATGCCCAATTGTTTTTAAATTAATAGTAAACTTTAATTAATATTTTAGTGTTCTTTTGTATTTTACATACTTATAATTTATAGAAGTTACGAGTAGGTATGTAAATTGAAATGCTTTCCTCATATTTAGGTAAAACTATGTATTATATATAAGTACTTATATAATAATTTCTAACAAGTAAGTACCTACTTGATACTAAAGCCGATTGCATGCAATCGCGTGACCCATTTTTTGTGATATGACATCCTAATGTAAATCAGAGATACTATTTTCATAAAATTTTAGAATTTACTAAAGGTAACAGTTTTTCAGTGGTTTCTATTATTTTCATGTATTTAAGAGGCCTTGTCCATAGCGTCACCTCAACTATTCCTATCCTATGCCATAATAAAAGCGCGAGACATACATTTTAACGAGGTAGCTAGATTCAACAACAATCTTGTTTAATTTTGGATTATCTATTTGCTATCATGAACAAACGTTGATGTCAGCCTTCCCGCTGTTTTCTACTTCAATAAACAATACTAACTCAGTATTTATTCCCAGAACACAATCCGAGACATGCACAGTGCTGTTATACAGAACGACCTGGAGGGCCTCATGAAGCTGACAGCAGAACCAGTGCCGCCTCAAGCGTTTTCCTGTAGAGATGTCAATAACATGACTATTTTGCATAAGGTATGACGTCATTAAAACTTTTTCATGCAATTTGTTTAGTAGGCGATACAGGCCCTAGAGTTCCGACCGTATAGAAGTATTGGTATTTCTCCTATTTTTTGATTTCATAAGTATTTGAATACTTCGTACAAAGTAGACTTAAACCATTTGCATTGCATTGTTATTTGTAACGATCGTTGTATGTAGACAATTGATTGACGAAGAAGATTGATTGTGAACTCGTCTTTTCAGGCCGCTGGTCTGGGCCACGGAAGTATACTCAAGTACATAGTGGAAAAGTACCCTCAAGGTATAAATGACGTAGACAACGACGGGCGTACACCTCTGCACTACGCAGCCACTGTTAAGGATGAACAACACACTTACAATACTCTCGTTAGCTTCGGTGCCGATGAGAGCGTTGTTGATAATGTATGTAGGCTACCACCTGTCATTACAATATTACCTGTATCTTACAAATAACACTAAAGCACAAAACATAAACAATGTTCCCTTTATTTTTACCAGTATATCGCATGAATTAATACAAGAAGGATGGATTATAAATAATAATATAAAAATAAATGAATCAATAGATATATATGTATGCTATAATACAGTATAAATGAAATTAACTACCTATTCTAATACTTTTTAAAATGGCTTCTAAATTGTGATGATAAATTGAGAAATACAAATTATTACAAAGGTACATTAAGTACTTACACTTATTTTTTAATGTTTATGTATATTTTTGTAACATAAATATTCTGAACCTTCTTTGATACTTAAATATCTAATGACATCCTAAATATTTATTTTAGAAAAATAAAACGCCAGGATATTATATTAATAGGTCTCAAGAAATTGATAAAAGTTTATTGAAAACCTTGCCTGATGCACCTAGGACACCGTCGAGCGTTTACCCAAATTCTTGGGACTGGAAAATATTAAGTACAGATTTTACAGCCGATTTAAATAAAAAATCCAGAAAGAAAAATTTAAAGGCGTCAAATGAAAATATTTCCTCGAAAAAGGCAACTAGCACAATATCGGAAAGTTTAGAAAATCACATGAGTGCAATGAAGGGTAGTAGCACACACGAACTTATAAGTCATTTGCCAGAATTAGATGACACTGAAAAAGTTGATGTAGTAAACACAAACGAAAAAAATGTTCAAGAGAATGAGGTGAGACACGCATGATAATTCATGGAATGTTGTTATGGTTGTTTTGCGGAGCTTTTATTGAACATTTGCATGAATATTTACTTTATTCATTTTAGGACCATCAAGACGAAAACATTGAATCTAACCACGAGGAACAAATTGAAAAAAATGAAGAAGAAGAAGCAGAAACAGAATCCTCAAATGAAGATGTCGATAAAAACACTACTGCTGTAGAAAGTGTTGATAATAAAGAAAGTCCTGAAAATGTTGAACAAAAAGATCATACACAAGAATCTGTATATCCAATAAAAAGTGATAAAGATGAATGCACAGATAGTCATGAAGCTTCTAAAATAAAAAATGATATTGAGGTTAAGAAAGATGAAGATCAAGAAGAAACTAAACATGTAGAAGAAGATACTAAAGATAAAGAAGAACATATTGATAATACTCATAAAGAAATTAAAACTTCAGAGACTGAAGAAAAACAAAATGAACCAGAAGAAATGATTGAAAATGTTAAGAGTGCTGAAATAAAAAAATCTCCAATCCAGATTGAAACCAATACTGAAAGTCATCAAGAAATCAAAACTGAAGAAAATTTTGAAGCCCAAGGATGTACGCCTGACAAGAACACTGATACTGATGATAAAGTTCAAACCATTGAAAAGAATGACCAAGAACACGAACACAAAACAAAGGATGCGAAAAAAAATGAGAATAATAAAGTGGAGGAGGAAACTAAACCAACAGGAGATGAAGGTAACTACCATTACGATCCCAGTGAAGACGATGATGATGTTCAAGCGCAGGGAGACTGTCACTCTGATCATAGTGACGATAATGATGACTGCAATCCAACTGTCGCTGAAAATGGTCTTTCTAAACGGGGCGATGCTAGTAGTATCTCTTCGGGTCATATACGTGAAATTATTCAAACATAATAAATTAGTCATTAGCTAATAAATTAGGGGTCCCTGACGAGTTCAATTATTTTTGATTCTTTTGCTAATTAAGGAAATCCCAACCACGGCCGTAATTCCCAAGAAAGTTTAATAGAGGGTGTTATAAGCGGAGAAGCTGAACAGGACTCGCAAGATGCAAGTATGACCCATAGAGAGGAAACAGTACACGGAGATATATTAATTGTAGTAAGTATAAATTCGTATCGTGATTTTGTGCAGCTTCCGAAGGTAATACAGGAAACTAATTAGTCTTTCGTGGTGTTTGATAGTTTAGAAACAACATCTTTGTAGCACTGTATTTTCACAGACACCGTAAACACCTATTATAGATTGATTTGCCAGCTTCTTAGTTATATGTTTAAACAAAATTAGAACGCGAATGCCTCTCACTGTCTTATTTTGGTTTCAAAAAATATTTTTTTGTTTCATATTTGTCTTTAATTACACAGGAAAACGAAATTGATCCAGAAGTTACTGAACTAATAAACAACACAAATATGGAAATGTTAGCTACCTTAGTCCTCAATGGCGAAGGTTCTAGATTACTTGGCAGAAATTCTGGAAACTCTGAATTGCAGGCGTTTCTTGACAATGTGCCGATATACATGGTAATTTTATTGATCTCTAATGTTTTTGCAGTACGTGTAGTAAATGCAGCAAACATTTTAATACCAATGTCCCTTTTCCAGCAAAAAATCAATAAGGTTCACTTAGCAGCAAAGGAAGGAAACTTAAGAGACTTGCAAGCTGCTTTAGATAGAAGGAAATTTGCAATCGCTCGAGATCCTATATCTCCAAACGGAGCAACCCCTTTACATGTGGCTACTGTATTTGGAAAAACCAATATTATGAAATACTTAGGGGGAAGGTTATTTTTTAATATAAATATATTATATTGTATCAGTAATATTGAGTTAAAATTAATAAGCTATTTAATTTACTTATATAGGTTTCCTGAAACACTGTCTGCAGTCGATTTTGAAGGCAGAACAGCTCTACATTATGCTGCCGTATTGCCTGACAATGGCCACTATTATAATTTGTTGCAACAGCTTGGCGCGAACTCGAAAGACTTGGATGATGTAAGGAATAAATATTTTTAATAGTTAATAATTTATAAATCCGGTAAATTTACCATTGTAGTATTTATTTACTCAATAATATATAACATAAATTTTAGAATGGAAGATCGGCTGAGGACTATTACAAAAATCCATCATTACTTTCTTTTAACCAACTCTTAATGGATTATGGTATAAGTGAAGAGGAAGCTAAGAATATGCTTTCCGATAAAGGTAAGATATAGCTATCGTGAAAATTATTTTAATTAATTCAGTTGTTTATACATATTTTTTAATAATGGTGTAAATAGTACCCAGGGACCGTGTTTCGTCTCGTCGAGCGTTGGATTTACCAGAAGCATTGGATACCCTTGAACGTTGTTATCGTCTTCTGGCTTCAGCTCGACCGTCTCGTGCTCCTCTATCGGCATCATCTAATAAAGCAACACCTCCACTTGTACTTGGAAGATTCTTGAAACGTCCAATATTCGAAACGATAAAACATAGAATAACAAAACTGGATCATGATCTTTTCGATGTTATATGGCCAGCTGTAAAAAAATTACCTGATAATAGAAATTTAGTCCAAACGGTCGAGGAAGACTTCCCAGGTGGCGTAACGGCCCCAGATTATTATGTGTATGAGGTATTTGCTGAGTTTATGATACCACTCGTAAAAGATTTACATAACATAAATATCAATTCAGACCTGCCTCTTCATCCTGTATCGGATTTCATAAAAAACTCCACCTTGACAAAATCAACGCCTTCCGAACCCTTAGTTGAACTGAACATGGATCCAAACGATGAATTCGTTTTATCTGGAACCATAGAATGTTCAAGAAATTTAGATGGATTTGAATTACCGCTTAATTTAAAAATAGGCAAATTGGAAAATATTGAAAGGATTTTAACTACAATCTTGATGCAAGAAGACTTTGCAAGAATAATCGAACAAATTAACCCAGAGTCAGACCAAAAAGGTGGTTCATATTACACACTGAATGAAGTATTAGAAAAACCGTCACAAATATGTGCTGCATTAGCCTCATCCGGTCTATTGATAGCTCTCTGTGACAGAGATGAAATCGATGATTGCACACGTCTACACGGTAGACATTGGCCTTATGGACGTGGAGTGTTTGTGAGTGATGATACAACTTTAGCTGTATGGATTAATGTCCATGATCACTTTAGGGTACTTGTGTCAACGCCAACTGAATCGCCTGGAGAAATAGGCCTCCCGTTTAGCAAATTGACTCATATCATGACTTACCTTCATGACAGACTTGATTTTGTCTGGGATTTAAAACTCGGTCATTTATCAAGTCGGCCCACATTTTTAGGCGCTGGAATTCGTTTCAGCCTCATTGTAAATTTTCCTGGACTATCAAAAGACCCTGAGAATATGAAACATTTGTGTGCTATGCGCGGTCTACAATATCGTGAAACACTAAGTACTGCTATTGCACGAGTCAGCAATTATCAATGTTTAAATGTGACGGAAACAAATTGCTTCAACGACTTTGCTACAGCCGTGTCTAACCTGCTGCATTTAGAAAAAGATTTATCGATGCAAAACTCAGCACATATAACTACAATGCTCACAAATATATTCAAAAGGAAAAGAAGCAGTTTAGCTGATTTGGATAATTCAGCTGTTGATATAACTGGAAAGCATTAGTAGAATCATGTAAAAACCATCTTAATATAAGACATTTAGGAATTAATTAATGTTTGTTTAGTGTTTGATATAGGAATCCACTTCTCTTTTGTTTTTTATCGTTAATAGTATCGAATGTTGGAAAGACTATCGTGTATATTGGAAGATAGACAACAAAGTCGTTACAGGGTTCATTTTCAGCTGAAATACTTTAGGTCAGTACAAAATTATGTTTGTCTATGTCCTACACAAAATTGTTCGCGTGTTCGTGTGAATTCTTCATCGGAGTGACGTGTTTGCAAAGGTGCACGCTTTAACACAGTGCAGTTTAAAATAATGTAAGGCTTTTACATTTATCGCACATACACCTAGCAAATTGTGTCTTTCCAACATTAGATCACTATTAGATATTTAAATTATGTGTCTAGCAGTAGAATTTTCTAGAAGGAAATATTTCAGCTATGTCAAGATAATATGTATGTTGTATCGAAAATATTAATTTATGCAGTTACAGGGGATCTATCCTATACCTACAGTAAATAACGTATTAGGTTTTGGGTTTTTGAAATTTGACGCCGTCAGTCGTAATTGAAAATCAATATATTATATTATAATTTTTTTACGAACTATAGGCACAATGGGTTACTTATTACAGCATAGTTCCTCCTTTCCTACGTTATCGTTAACTTAATCAATTAAAATGGGCCGAGTCAATTATGAGTGACGTATGCCGACTAATAACTTTTCCGTATTTTATTTAGATTTCCGCTTCTATTGTAGTCGATTCATGGGCAGGTGTACTCTTTCGTGTCCAAACACATATGTTCGGACACGCCTCACACCACCGTATCGAAGGCCGTCAAACTGAATAATTGATCGCTTTCAGGTCGAAGCCATGCTGCGAACGGCCATATGGACATTCCCATCTTTCACACCGAAGAGGGCAGATATCTCGCAAAGTGTAAGCTCTCTAATACATTAACCGTCATTGTTAATCACAATGGATTCTAAAAGAGTGGATGCTTATGCAGACACCGTTTTTACAGCTCTCGGCGACCCTTTGATCAAAGGCTTGACCGAAGTGGCTAACGTGAAGCCCAAGGACCCTATCGCCTTCCTCGCAAGTTTTCTCCATAATTTTCCTGATCAAGAAAAACCTCGTTTAGGAACGCAGGTATCTAAATTTTTGTCACCAACTACGAGTATTATTTAACGTACTTTAAATACGATTTTTTAAAATCTTAGCACTGTTTCAGTTGAAATTAATTACACATTTTAATAAACAGAACCTTAATCTAACAATTTGTTTAATCAGGAATCTAATACGCTTATCACCGAAGAGGAAGCAGAAGTAGAAAATGATCAGGTTCCACCTAAAGCGGATAGTCCTCATAGCGGTCGTCCGTCCCGAAGTGCCGCCCGCACCGCCACGCGGCCCCATCGTCCCATAGACGTAATAACTGTGGAGCCTCAAGCCGATGCCGGGCCCGACGCTCCAGAGGCTGCCTTTAGCAGTAACAATAGGGTAAGTGAATTTAGAGCGCATAACCAAAAGATCCGTGGAGCTACGGCAAGTGAGGTATTCAATCAGATTAAATCAGCCGGTATACCTACTTCGATAGGATTGCTCGAATGGTTTATGTGCGCTTCAATTCTTCGGACATCACATCATACTAACATTAGTTTTATTTTTTATTTTTTAATTTGCATACCTGAATAGGTGAATATGAATTGATCAAAATGCCCTGTAAAACCAATAACTAACCCATATTCGTGCAAATAAATGATTTTGATTTTGATTCATCAAACATGTCGGAGATCCGTCACGCCATAAATAAGTTCCGACATGGATGGGTGTCGATTTCGATGCGTCGATGTTCCCATGTTTGTAAAATAACTTAATTAAACAATGTTTCTAACCTAAAAGCATTAATTTCGCAGAAGAAACCACCCAGTCTAAGCTGAGGGTCACGACAATAACAAATTAGTTTAATGTTGGGTTATTTTTAGCCAAATTGAAGTTGAAAAAATTCCTTCCTGAAATTGAAAAATCTAATTTTATCGCATCACATTTTGTTGACAATTAGTTATTCTTAACGCAGCTTGGTTGGCGTAGAAATCTCATAATTCATTTAATAAGAAGAATAAGAAGAATATAATTATAAACTGCAGCATTGTGTTAAGCAAATTTGGAAAGTATTAACGAAACCTCATGCCTAAAGGGCGCTTAGGAACTTTCCGACTCCTAGGCGAAGAGGGGGTATGGTCCTATCGCTTACTAAGAAATCGCTGGCTTCCAGAAAACTTTTATCGGTTTTAAATATATATTCTTTAGTAATATATCAATTTGGATACAGGACGAACATGGTCAGTCGATGCTCCACTTCGCAGCAGCAAGGCCGCACACCAACAACGCTCTGTTCCAGCTTCTCCAAGAATCCGACGTCAGTTTGGGCTACCGGGATGAGTTGTACCGCACGGCCCGCGATGTCTCCATTCAAGCCAACGTACCGGAGAACACGGTTGAGATCGACAAATGGGTGCTACATTTGGCTGCTAGAGGTTAATGTTTTATACGCTGTGATATATAGACGAAGGACCGAGGAAAACACCATTCCTGTTTTTGTCAAACCATTTAATTACACATACACAATCAAAAACTCCCGCCTTGGCGCCAAAAAACGGTCGCTGTCAAACTAACCACATATAACATAGAACTTCTAATATGCAATAATAATATGCCACATACGCTATGTGTAAGAATGTACTCCTAGCAACGGTAAAGGAAAACTTCGTGAGGAAACCTGCCAAGATTTCTGCATAATCCTTCCCTTTGTGGGAAGAGACCCGACAGTGCAGTGGGTTACAGACAAGTATGTAGCAATGGTTAGTGTTGATTAATTACGGAGTTAAATTGTATCTATCTTCCGTCTACAGTAGGTAGTATGAAATCGGCTGGATTTTCCTTAGCTATTCTATTGTAATTAGTCCTTGATTGTAAATTATACTTAGTTGATTGAAAGTGTGCAATGCTTGTGGGTAAAATTAACGTTCAAAGATTCCGTTACAGTAACTAACATAAATCCAGGGAAATCACTAAAAGCGTATTAATAACGTGTTACAGGGCAAACTGACAAGATCATGGAACTGTTGATGCAAGGTTACGATCACATATTGGATGTGGTCGACAAAGAGGGTGTGCCAATAACGGAGGTCGTTTCGCAGCGTGGTGACAGCAAAATGAGCAATTTGCTCGCGTCAATACCTGCCTTCGAGGTGGCGTTTCTTTATTCATTCTACGCATACGTACAATTATTTGCTTTCATAAATCACGTTCGAAAAATGAATCATACTAAATTTATTGAACCGCTTTTCATAATTTTAAGAATCGTAGTGATAGTATCATACCAACGCGTTTTAAATTCAAAAGATACGAGTATGAATTCAAAACGCTTATCTTATGCACACACTAAATTATACACCGAGCATAGTCGGACTATGGTTTAATTGTTAAGTTGAATTTATTATTGTGGCGACTATCATAGTACAATTCCTATTCTATTCCTATTCTATAGCAATAAACCCTCTTTGTAGGTCATATTTTGTTATGTCACCAAGAACACTGTCTTTTCTCATCTCAATTTGTTTTTTAAATTTATTTCTCAGGAGTCAAGAGAATCGCTTCATGCAGCAATACGGCGTGGGGATCTTTCAGCAGTTCAGAAATCCTTGGCAGCAGAAGGTGGAAAAACCCTGGCAAGTGGACAGAATTCCTACGGTAGGACGGCTCTCCACATCGCTGTACTAGCTGAGCATGAGGACATTGTTTCATATTTGGCAGAAACCTTCCCGGAGCTCCTGAGAATCGGTGATAATGTAAGTTGGGCAATGAATGTCATGTAAGGTAAAAGTGGCGCTACGGCTTTTCCTTAGTTTTTGATCGAGTAATATTCGTCCATCGAAATGTACATTCATTACTAAAGATACACATTATGCTAGCCGGATGTAGAGGAAAACATGCAGGAAATCTTTTACGTTAGTGTACAAACTCATCTGTCAGCGTTTAATTATCGTTATCATAGGCACAGTTTTATATGTTTGCAAAAAAAACTGATTTAATTGTCTGTAATTACAGCTTGAACGCTCACCACTTCATTACGCGATGGGCGTAGATAAAATAGAATCGTTAAGCAGGATTCTTATTCGAACGGGCGCCAAAAGAGTTCTGAAAGATCTTAAGGGTCGGCAACCTTCATACTATTTCATGAACAAATCAGACATACTAAGGTTGAAGGAAGAAGAATCGATGTATTAATGTTTCATAATGATGGTATCATTTAGAAAGGTTTTAATTTTCTTTTATCTGCAAACACAATTGTGAACATTATCAATGCATTTAGTTCAGTAATTAAATTTTAATTCAGTTGCTTCGTAGTTTTGCAATATCACTATTTAAATTTTTTGATAATATTATCATCATATTTTGGAATTACGTAAATTTTGTACTTGTAGGGACCCTGTTAATATTTAAGATCTTATTATAAACTAGATTAATGATAAGCAAAAATAAACGTGTATGGAGAAACAAACTTGTTTTATTGCTTCAGAAATACAATCACATTGTTTTATTAAAAGTAAAAGGAATAAGTATCTAATATTTATCATACTAAGTACAAGTTATTCTAAAAATTTAAATGCGTTAAAAAGTTGTACAAACGTGCTTCCGCAAATTATTTGCGTTTTCGTGGTGTCAATACAATCGAAAACATTGGTTGAAAATGATTTTACAGAGTCAACTAGGTGACTGCCAAGGAATAGGGTTCACATACATTTGCGAAACAGAACCTCGCATGCCTGTTGACAAAGATTTTAAAAATTAGATATTATTAAAAATCATATGAACTTAAAATCGTAGTCACTTACCTCTTATGGTGCGTTTCCACTGAAATTGTTGGCAACTTTTGCGTTTCCAACATGTTGAGTGAGAACACAAATTATCAATTTTACTTCTGTGGATACCTACGCTGCGTGTTGACTTGCGTAGTTTTAGTGGACGATGTGTCGAATAGTTAATTGTTTAATATTTTTCCCATTTTAGCAGAATAGAAGAATATTTTAAATGGTTATTATTTCGTTGACAAACCATTTTTATTATATCGCTATACAGCTGGCTAGTCAATGCATATTCTTCGACCGCTGTACATTGGCCGAAAGTGTACCTACATCCTACCACTAATCATCCGTGCCAACGACTAATTAATGTCTGTTACTAAGCATTACAATTAATAAATAACGCTTCACACTCATAGCCCCACACTAGGATTCCCTGTGTCGTGGGTGCCATGGACACACACAAGACAAGAACACAACACACCCAGACCAGAAACAGAAATTCAAATTCATCATTCGAACCTCTGCTCTGCTGAGAATCGAAACCAGGACCCTCCGCGTAGCGCCCGGTGTCTTAACCACTGCGCCACTCGGGCCGTCAATAATATATTATTATATGGCAACACTCACTAAGCTCTCCCTGGTTGAGCGGCACGGGCAGCGGCTTGTTCTTGCTGGTGCGCAGCCAGTCGCGGTATGCGCGCTCGCCCTGCACGCGCCGCTTCTCCGCCTCGATCGCCGCACGCGCCGCGCGACGTTCCGCGCGAGTTTTCATAGCTTCCAATTTTAAACATTATTATATAACATAGGTAAGGTGTTGGCTTGGTTATGTCACTCGTGCTAATAGTACCTATACAATACTCGTAACTGAACTTAGCGAATTATAGCGCGGTATTTGGCACCTTCGCTCCGCTAGGGCGCTAACTTCTCGCCGCGCACACATTATCTTATCTAATGGCGTACCATCAGAGAGCACATATCTATCATAGTTTACTTAGTCACAATAACCGCAAGTTCTAAAATCCACGCGGGCGAAGCCGCGCGCACCGTCTAGTTATGTAGGTATACATACCAAGAATTAGTTTGAGAAATCGCGGACAGACATACATACATACATACATACCTACAGGTCAAACTGAAAACCTCCTTGTCAGTAACCCAAGGGAGGGAGGAGGGAGAGGGATGTAGGCCTTAGTCCACCACGCTGGCCTACTGCGGGTTGGTGGACTTCACATGCCTTTGAGAACATTTTTTTTTGTGAACTCTCAGGCATGCAGGTTTCCTCACGATGTTTTCCTTCACCGTAACAGCAGGTGATATTTAATTTTATAAATCGCACATAACTTTTTTACAAAAGTCCTCCTTAACAATGGTAAAATCTTTGTTGTTCAAGGTATCAGACCATTTATATGTTTGTTGAAGTTAAGTGATCAAAAGCAACGAACATTACCTTTCATTTCCTCCTCTTTCTTCTTGACCCACTCTGCTAGTCTTTCCTCCTTCTCCCGTTCTCGTCTGTTCCTCTCCTGTTCGACGCGCTCCGTCTCCCTGTATCGCCGCATGATCTCCTCGGCACGACGACGCTCGGTTTGCGAACGTTTCCGCTCCAACCAGCGACGGAATGACTCCTCACGTTGCTCGGGGGTCGTGGATGGAGCCACGTGTGTTTTCATTTTCTCTAGTTTCGCTCTCTCGCGTTTCTTTCGAAGATTGTACAAAATTGTAGGAAGTAGGAGTAGATAAGTAGGTAGATTAAAGACGGAGTAGAAGAATTAATCAAAGCAAGGGTGCTTTAATTAATTAATTTTTCTTCTTCGATATTTCATTAGTAGGAAACTTTTAAGGCTTAAGGCATTAATATTTTTTAAATTTCTAAGACTAAGCTCGTTCTTAAAAGTTTGTGGAAATTATGTATGTAGGTACCCTAGGTATGCTGTAAAGCTTCACAATCTGGACGTCGACTATCAGATGCTCATAGTTTGAAAAACTATTAAAACTATCTACCAATTATTAAGTATACATATTATGATCTTAAGTTCTACTAAAGTATTAATGCACAAGAAATACTTACCTCTTGTTCTTTACGCTCCAACCATAGTTTAAAAGCTTCTTGGCGCTTTTTTTCATTGCGTTCCCGTTCCTCCTTAGCCGTCGCAGTAGTCGAAACTGAAGCTACAGATAGCCTGAAAGTATCTGGACCGTCTTCCCTATAAGTTTTATCGTAGCGTGGTGTTTCCTCATCGTCATCAAAGCGAGTGTTTCCATGGCCGGCCAAGATACAAGATTTTCTTTTTACACTGCCAGATGACGCTGTAGATATGCGCCCAGTGAGGAATGGCGTAGAGTTACTTCGATACGAACTGTGCGGATGAGGCGTCATTTCATCAATGCAAGACGAATCCGTTTGTAACGATGTCGCAGAATGGGATGCCTCCACCGTCTCGATATAAATCGCTGGGTTAACATATCGAGTTTTACTTTTCCTGGATGCCAATGATTCGGAATCACTGTGGTACTGGATGTTTTCACCAGCACCGTCGAATATGTGATTGGACTTTCTCAGTTTCAAATCTAACGGCTTGTTACGTGCGCTGTCGCCAACATACCCCTTCTCGATATCACTCGCCATCATAATATATGATTGATGGTTTATATCAATATAAAATCATACCTACGAAGAAATAATATTTTATGCGGTCGTTCTAAAAGAAAATTAATGTAATAAAAATTATAATTACAGACATCTTACCTCAAAACAATGTTTGTGTCAAAATGCAATTTATTTTAAATCCTAGTGTCACTTTGAGACAATTCTACTTTTTCTATTTCAAAACTCAAGAAATTATATCCTTTAAATTACTTATAATAATAATTTAAACTTTTTATATGGAATTTAATAATTAGAAAAAACCGATGTACTCGTAAGTAAATATTTTCAAGAATTTAACTATTTATCACAAAATTTATTTATCCCACTTATCTCCATGGATAAGGTACTTATATATAAAGGTATAATACTTATATACTTGTATAAGTTACTTAAGAGATTTCATAATCTATATGTCCCGTAATCAGTGGACCAACGGAAAACTGGTAATAGGGGGGACCATTATCTATCAAAATCACTAAATTTTATCGTCCTAAGCCTCTTGGTTTAAAAGATAGGTATAGTTTAAATATAACTTAAAAGTATGATTTTACTACATGATGTTTGAAGGGAGCTTGTGCAAAAAATGTGTATTATGGAATTGTGGAACTATGTTTTAACCTGACAGGACGACTGCATAAAAGGCAAAGGTGATTGACTGATGTATCAACGCACAGGCCAAACCCTTAGGGCTAGAAACTTGAAATTTCACATATTCTTCTTATGACATAGGTATCCACTAAGGAAGAGAGGAGATGAACAGAATTAGTGGTGAAAGTTTTTGAGTCAAATTTATTTTGGGATAATAGTTAAAATAATTGTCAGAGCGAAGCTGGAGTGTGCTAGTAAATGGTAAGTTGGGCCTACATGCATTTTATCAGTTTTCATCACGCGAAATCAGCAAGCATCTGTTAAATAAAACAACAGATTCACATTCATAAAAATGTATTATTCATTATCGAATTGGTTATAGTTTTAATAAACATTGGGCGTACAGTTAACGACAAAATTATCGGTAGGTAGCTGGAAAATGTCAAATCAAAGTCAGACGTATCGTGAGGCACTTTTACTCTAGTTAAAAAGCTATAAATTCAGTTTTATTCATCACTTAAATATTCTATTCATATTCTGTAATGTTATTTCACAGTTTACGAGAATACCTCGCCAGGGCACCTTTGAAATCTATTTTAAGAGCCTAGAGCTCGTTTATTCAAAGTTACAATAAATTAAAAGTACATTAATTCAGACTTAAATGGGCAGATATTCCCGGGTATAAGAATACATATTGTTTAAATCTACTACTACCTTTAAATCTTAAAATAAGTAGGTTCCAGAGATAACCTCCAAGCAGAGTCCAACTTAGAGCCTAATACAAAGGCTCAGTCAGAGCGTTGTGCTTGGAATCTACTAATTAGGCATGATGACTAATTTTCAAAATCTCTTCTATGATATTCAGAAGATTCTGTTATGTCTAAAATATAATTATCATCTTTCTGTAGAAAATTAAGGTTTTTGTGCAATAAAAGTACATTTAAATTTTAAGTTTCAAATTCATTCCAAAAAAAACGCCGGTGTCATGGCGTCTGTCATTACGTCACGGCTCAGTAAAAAATGCAGACATCGCATATACGCTTAAACGAAACAAAATGACGTTTACTGAGACGTGACGTAAATTGACGTAATTGGATCTGATGGGTGTTTAAGCTATCATGGCGGATTGTTGTATTTTGTAGATTTATTTTAACAAATAAATTATTAATCTCGACATTAATAAGAGAATAAATACATGTTTCGAAATCTTTGAATCCTATTTCAATAAATCAGATAAATATTTTGACGATACTTGATTACTGTCATCAAGCCTATTCGTAACAATGAAATCCGTATGTGAAGAAATAGTTAAAAATATGACAAATTGACAAAAGCTGGACTAATAAATTAATTTGAAAAACATATCAGAAAACAATTTTATTCAGAAAAACCAGAACTGCGCAGGATTTTCGAAAATTTGAACTTCAATATAGCACTTATCAAAATGCTTTGTGAAACCATTGAAACTACACTTATAAATAGGTATGCATGTAATCGTTTTACAATTTATGTTAATTGTTGTCAGGGAATATCCACCCATTCATATAATAGAATTCATATTTTACAACTTTGTGGTTGCGTTGTACAATACAATTAATGCTTACTCTAACATCTCGTAAGGAATTACTTTTTGGATCACTGAATACATAAACAGCAACCCAAAGTTCTTAATACAACACTTTTTAAAATACGAAACATGAAATTTCCTATTTGGAATCAAAGGGCATTTTGAGATGGATTTAATTTTTTGAGTATAATTAAGAGAAACTAATTTCTATACCAGCACTCAGTCTCTTGATGTAATACAAAATTATTTCAAAATCACCAACTCGCTACAAGAAAACAGAACGATGGAGAGGTACCCAATTTTTTGCTCACTAGAAATCAACGTTGTATTAAATACACGCTGATTTGCTACACGCTGATACACGATGAACAGTGGTTATTTACAAGATACCTTGAAGATGGACATTATATTTTTTTTCAACAGGCTGAGTGCAGTGTGACTTTTATATTAACAGCATTAGATTAAGGCAAAATGAGGAAGACATGTCATGTTTCATAGCTATTTGAAATGGTTTTCGTAATTCAAAAAATTCACAGGATTTTGTAACAAACATAATTTAAACACCCTCAACAAAAGATGTAAAATTTATGTTGTAACAAATTTAAGCTTCAGACATCTTTGCTCCAAAATTCACAGCTTCTTTTAATTTAAATATATATCTGTATACCAGAGGTATACTATCCTAAGTCCATTTTTTTTCTAATTCTCGACATTCTCTTTCTAATGTCATTGAAACGAACATATAAAGACGTACTTAGTGGTATACTGTTTTAAGTCCAATAAAAAGAAACTAAAAATTTTCGAATTCAGTATTACCTATGTTTTGAGTCCAGACCACTTTAAAGGTATACGATCTCATCTGGACTTATACTTTTCTGTCCGTCAATTATAAAAATCCTAAGTCCAAATAGGATAGTTTGTTTCTAAACGTAATGAACGCACCGTTATTGTACTGACAAATTACGTGAAAAAACTTTATGAAACTAGGTTTTTCGACAATGGCATCTCGCAAAAGTGTTTTAAAAATACTAGAATTAGCAGAAAATACATCAACCGGTGCTATAACTCAAAATACGGGTAAGTTGACTTAATTTCGTTATTTTATAAGTTATGCTGTGTTAAAATTCTAGTCTAAAAGTAAAATAATGACCTAGGTGGCTTCATAATACTATTTCTTTTGTTAAATACTTGAAATACAATGTAGTACAATGTAATACTGCACTGGCAATGTATGTTTTTCATAGATAACATTATTTTCGAAATGTTTGCTATGGAATTAGGATTTTATACTTCTGAATCAAATTAACTTAACAAACTAATTTTTGCAGTACTTTAAGAATTTATGATTCATGTGATTATTTTTCAAGGGAATTATATGGTCTTACTGATATTTGAAGCATAAAATCAGCAACTAGTCAATAATTTATGAAAAATGGAGAATAATTTAGTTAGCTTTTTTGCCTATTTTAGCTTCTTGCTAGCTGAAATGATAACACTTTGGTTCATGTAATTTTATTTATATGGGTTTCCAGCTTAATAAAATGTTTTGGGTTATTAAAAATAATCATCACTTAATTTTCTAGGATTAAAGTTCCCTATTTTATAAAATACTTACCGATTTAAATATTTATTCAGATAAAGAAAAAAGAGACACAGCTAAAGAATTACCTACTAGTGAATACTAATATGCAGAAAAAGTGAATGTAGATTTTGAGAAAGTTGATAATAATGATATAGGTTTGTTAGGTAATCATACTAATATTTCAGAAGAATCTGTGTCAATATAAACTGAAGAATTAATAACTCACAGTAACCAATTAGATTTAAATCATGAAGATGAAGCATGTGATTCTTTCATAGCAATACATAATGATCCAGTGTCTCTCAGAATGTTAGATGATGATCTCTATCTAAGCAATAGTGATGATTAAATTAAAGATAAAGATTATCCAGATTCAAATACAGAAGCAGATACCGATTCTGATTCAAGATCAGAAAATCGGATTAGTGCTAATTTACTTTTGTCTGGGTTTGAAGAGGGTGTTCCAAGCACATCTCGAGATGTACCAAATTCTATATGCCAGAATGATTTACAAGAAAGAAATAATAATCAACAATGAAAAAGAAAAGTTCAGAATAAAAGTACAATAGAGCAGACAGGAAAAAAGCGAGTAAGAAATGTATCCCAATGGAAAGCTAATGTCAGAAAGAGACACTATATATGCAAGTGGGAAAGCTTACATCAGCATAAGTCGTAAAACAGTACCTTGCAAGAGAATGAAACCTGCATGTAGCTCGAATTGCCGTATGAAATGCAGTACTAAAATATCCAAGCAGAATAGGGTAGAGATATCATGTATCCAGTCAAAACCTACAGCAAGACAAAGGCTGAGATCAGGAGATGGATCGAAGTTAAGATCAAATACTTCAGTGTATTATTTTGTTGTTAATGGTATAACAACAGCAATCTGTAAGACAATGTTTTTAAATACATTGAACATTTCCCAGCAACTGGTTAAGACTGCTTTAGCAAAGCGACAAGAGAGGGGTATTGTTGAAAGTGACAAAAGAGGGAAACATGAACCATCTAACAAAACAGATCCTGAAATGATTGAATCTGTTATGTCCCATATTTCATCTTTCCCAAAATATGAATGTCACTACAATCGTGAGAAATCAGAGATGTTATTCAGGACCCGATTTAAATGTTGAACGAATGTATGATCTCTACAAAAGTTATAACACAGAAAATAATGTTCAAATTTCTAAGATAGCAAAATCATGGTTATATCGTGAAATATTCAACACAAAGTTTAATTTAACGTTCAAGCCGAATCAGATACTTGTGACGATTGCGATATGTTTTCAGCAAAGTTTAAAGGGATGGAGTATGGCCCTGACAAACAACTTCTGGAAATAGAAAAAGATTCACATTTAATTGAAGCTGATAATAGATACAAACATAAATCCCAGGATATGACTGAAGCAAAATGTAATACTAAACAGAGTATTAGCTGCAGACCTACAAAAATGTTTACCAACTCCTTTTTTAACAAATGGAGTTAATTTCTTTAAGAGAAAGCTTTGGACATTAAATTACGCCATTTATGATGGTTCTGACAGTTCTGCATTTTGCTTCATGTGGGATGAATCTCAAGCTCAAAGGAGTGGAAACGAAATAGCTTCAGGCATCTTAAACTGGGCAACTAAAAACATACTAGGATCAGATATTGGACAAATGACCATATGTTCAGATAACTGTTATGGACAAAATAAGAATATTTGTGTGGTCATGTGCATGTTTTTCCTTTTTTCAAAAAGTTTCCCCAGTTGAAGTCATAGAACTAAAATTTTTATTAAAAGGACACACATATGGAGGCAGATACTGTACATGTCAATATTGAGAGAAAACGCAAAAAATCACCTACTCTAACAATATTAACACCTTGGGATTGGCAACAATTTATTCGGCAATGTTCTAACAAATATACAGTCATCAACATGGAACTTGAAGATTTTAAAAATTTTCAAGATTTATTATCTACTAATGGTCCTTTCATTAATAGAAAAATTAATATTGATAAAGAAACATTTCAAATTTCAAAATCAGTTACTTTGCAAGTTCAAAAAGAAAACTTTGGGTTTTTATATTATAAAAACTCATTTGATAATGAAAATTTTAAAATGGTAGACTTAAGGCGTCAGAAGAGGAAGGAGTTGACTTTTCCAGGAAGTTTACAAAACATGAACCAAAACTTAATTCCAATTTCAGCCAAAAATATAAAGATATCCAGGATTTACTGTTATATTTGCCATCATATTGTCAAATAAATACACAATAATAGATTTTATGATATTGAAAATTCTATATTTAAGGATAAGAAGCAAAACATATCTTCCCCAGATCTTATATGGTTTGCTTTCTACATTCAAATAGGATTCTAGAGTGTCCAAGAAAATTATGTACAGTAAATATATACGTATTATTCAGTGAAATATTGTCTATTGAATAAAAAATAAGATATGAATTAGCTTCAGTATTACCCTCAAATCACAAGTAAACTTGTGTAGCTAAGACACTAATTGAGATTTGGTTACTGCCTAGTATAACGAATCTGCATTTGAGGAACGTGGCTTCTTGATTTTCTCCAGGTTCTTGATGACGATGTCATGGAGGGAACAGTAGCGGTTGCGTATTTCGCACATCACTAACCACAAAGAGAGGTACTCCTTTTCATCAAGCTCCTGTCAAATAGGAAATTCAAACATTATGTAATGCATGATATTTATTTATGATAATTCCTATCATACTACTTTCCTACTACTTTCCTACAACTATTATAGTTTGCAAAAATTTGTGAGGATGGATGGATAAATGTTTGTTATTCTTTCATGCAACAAATAAAAATTTTGAACAAACACGATGGTTAATGTATAATTGAAAAAGAATAAAATAATTTAAAAAAGCCCAGACTTGAAAAACAAGAAATTGAACCCAAAAAAATCTGTCCAGGGCTGTCATTAAATCAACTGTTGATATTAATGTGCTCTACAAAAGTGTAGTATATTATTTTGATCTATCACTAATAGTTTTCGCAGCCTACGCGAATTGGGCAATTTTTCTACATCTTGGGTTACATTAATGAAGTTTTTGTAGGGATCCCTAATATTTTTGAAAAACTTATATAGCCTATGTTATTTAGACTGAACATAACTTTCTATTAGTCAAAGAATTTTTAAGATCGGTCCAGTAATTTTCTAGCTTATTCACTACAATCAAACAAACAAAACTAACAAACAAACAAACAAAATATCTAATCTTTCCACTTTATAATATTATTAGATTACATGCAACAATCCAACTAGAACCCATCTCTGAATGAAAACCGCATCAGATTTGAATAAACAAATATTTACTGTGGCGCCCCCTGGTAAACTGTCACTAAAACACCTATCTATCAACATGCCCCAATCAATTATAACCATAAAATTGAAAATTAAAAAAACCCCCGACACAATAACGACAATTTTCATTGAACATATTATTTTGTAATTTGCACGTGATGCGCTTTCATTTATATTTGCAGACATTTGGTTATTCTTCCTCACTTTCACCCCCCACAACTTTTAAACGACTCAATCTATTTTCATCAAACATGTCTAAGAACACTCGCCCGTAACTCACCTTTCATACAAAGAAAACTAAATTGAAATCACTTCATCCGTTCGCGAGCTACGGTGCCACGACCGAATCAGACAGACAGACTAACAGACAGACAGAACTGAAAATGAAACTTTTACGAACTGAAAACTGCATCAAAATCGGACTAGAAGTTTTGTAGATAGGTTTCAACATACATTTTGCACAAACACCCTCTCACCCCAAAAGCATACCATCTCTGTACCGTCGCGGGTATAAACAGATTTGGATGAAATTTGGTACACAGATAATTATGTAGGTTAAAACCTGAATTAACATAATATAAGATACTATTTATCCCTCTCTGGATCAAACTCTTAGGTTGTTAGGTTACATGGATGAGCCACATCTGTTGTATTATTATCCATACACACACTTTTCACTGCCTTAATTAGCATAGAATAAAACTTGTTAAGATGGAGAAAGAGTAGCTAACTTCTTGACTATTAGTAGAAAGTAGAATCTTACCTTCACAGCTCTTCTGTAGTCATCAATGTGTGGATACTTGGCAACTTTTGATACAATTTTCGCCCTTGAAATAAAGTATCTTGAGATTTGGTCAAAGAACGCTGCAGCCTCTGACTCGACAGATTGTATCTCGGCAAGAGTGTCCTCTTGTATTGAGACCCCAAAATTGTTACCATCTTCAATCTTAGGAATCATAAATGATATCCACATTTTTAGCTGTAAAAATTAGAGGACTTTCATTAATCAATGTAACAAGATATTACAATGCTGCATCCTAATAATATTAAAAAATAAAAATTCCCAGATCAGATACAGAAATTCAAATTAATCCTCTGCTCTGCTGAGAGTAGGGTATACTTCAGTTTTCCTCTAAGAGATAAGAGACATGAAGAAGACCTTTAACTTGTAGTATTATTACACATAAAAATGGTTGCAAGCTTACCAGATTCGAATCTTCAACTAACTCCCTAATGTGTGGCTTAACAAGATGGATAAGATCACAGAGGTTTCTGTTGCAGGGCACCGTCCCATTGGGCAGAGAGTATACTTTGGTGCCTTCAATAGTAGAGTTGCTTGATGCCTCTGAAGTGTCCACTCTAGGTCTTTTGGAATTGGGCTCATTCACAACAGATGCTGGTGGAGGTACTGGAATGTTTAAATCCTGAAAACAATAAAAAAAGTTTTGAGCAACATAAATTAAAAACATTTGTTTTCTATTATCTATATTATGTTGTTATTAGCCCTAATCAAGTTGGAGATATAGTAAATTTTGTAACTTTTACAAAAAATTGGTTAAAAACGTGCATGATGGACAAACATAATTCAAAATGCCAACCCATTATCTCTTATTTGAGGATGAAAATGGCAGAAGTAATTGATGTTATATGCTTGACATCTTTGACAAACATCGACATAATGCTTAGAACACAACTGCCAGAAAACTGAACAAAGTATGGGTCGCCTCGCGATGCTGAGCTGGGTCGCATAGATTCGAAAGCTAGGAGTCGCCTCGCGACCGGCGACTTGGGACGCTGGGTCGCTTGGTCGCGGTCGCGCGTCACTGTCACCAAGAACCTAACGCTATCTTTACACTTGCACAAATGTAAATATATGACAGAACGGTTATTAATTACCTGATGAACGTCAGATAAATCTCGACTTTGTAATTTTGGTAATTCCAATAGTTCATTTAACTTTACTATTTTTTCTGGGAATCCTTTAATGATTAAGTGCTCCGCCTTCTGCTTGAGGGAGTCTTTGTATTCCTGAACCTGTAATGTATGAAAGAATTAATCGATTACTATAATTTTCCACTCACTACACCACGACATTGTCGTCAGCGACACCCCATGGTCGTGCCATTGAGGTTATGTTGATTATTCCGCGAAACAAACGTTACTCTGCAAATGCAAATACTTAGAACGCATTCAAATAGCCTACTTTTGATACTTTTCCAATTTATACGGACGAATGGGTGTAATTACTTATAAACAGCTAAGGTCACATACAATAGGCGATAGTCTATCACAAAAATAAACTGAGGAAATAACGGGATAAAGAAAAACTTTTACCTTTTTCGCAACGTCTGTCATTTTCTAGCTTTTATCTTACGACTTTAGGCCAAATTTTACACCTTAATATCGTATCTACAAAGTAAAACCACAAATTCTCTTATTGTAGTAAATTGTACATGTAGGTACACTGATTCAATTCAACAACTCGTGTTGTACTTGTACTGTATTGTACGTTTGAAATTGAATGAATGAGCTTGCTTCACTTGCTTGCTTGCTGGAGTTGCTGGGCACTTGTACTTGACTGATGCATTCATTCACCAACACCAATCAACATACAAGCTTGAGTGATTGAGACTTGAAGTTTATAATTTAAAATTTTAACTACGTAAAACAAGTAAAATTAATCTAACCACGTTCAACATTTCATTTAAAGTTTGTTTCCTTTACTAAATTGATGAAATATGATAGTTTTAAACGGGTTAATGTCTGCAATATCAGGCAAGGTTAATCAATCGATAAAATGTTTTTATTTAATAACTATCTTTACTTTACTTTTAAATTTTTTTACTTTTACATCAATCAAATCCAACAGGCAAGAACTATTTTGCCAGTTACCAGTGCAGGCACTGCTAAATTAAATTATTTTATAATTTTCAAATGCCTAATTTACGCCTATACATATAACATAATTATTATTTTGATAATTATATAAATCATATTTATTTTGTAGTGTAAGTTTCAAAAATGAATTATGTTGATTCAATACCGGTTTAAATCCACAGATGATCCACAGACGCTTTCTGCCGCTCAATCAATCTTCCATCTTCCGAGAGTGCCTGTGACCTGTGACAAGCTGACAAGTTGACAACTGACGACAGTGTACGCGTACTACCGGTGCGACCTGTCTATTAAAATTATGTCAAAATGTCAATGACATTTTTCTAACCTATTGATTAGATTAAGTGGTTAATATTATTTTATTTATTTATTTATTAAATCAGCTTAATTCCTACTTAAAGTAATAGAAATATATTGTTGAAAACTATATAAATAAAATTTGCAAAGGGCTCTACGGACTGTAGTTTTACTGCAGTGGCACAGTGATAAACATGACTTCTTTTAAGTTTAACTTTTCTGGTGTAATTGATGAAGAAAAACAATCCGGTACACCTATATTTATTTTTATACCTTTTTCCGTAACTTACAAGGATTACACATAGTAAACTTAAATGTCAGTAACCCATTAATGACCCACTACAGGGTCGGGTCTCCTTCTCGTAATGAGAGGGATGAAGGCCTTAGTCCACCACGCTGGCCCACTGCGGGTTGGTGGACTTCACATGCCTTTGAGATCATTTTTTTTTGTGAACTCTCAGGCGTGCAGGTTTCCTCACGATGTTTTCCTTCACCGTAACAGCAGGTGATATTTAATTTTATAAAGCGCACATAAATTTTCATAGTCATTGGTGCGTGCCACTGGGATTCGAACCCGGACCCCTCGATTCGAGGTCGAATTCTAAGCCACTGGGCTATCACCGCTATATATCACACATAGTAAACTTAAATAGCAAATAACTATTATAATTTTACAGAACAACCTGTGAAAATAAATTGGCTAGAAAGTGTGCAGGTTACTCCAAGTGAACAGCAGTTAAAGAACTTCGACGATGTAGTCACACATGCTAAAATGTTCACATATGGAGACATTGAAATTGGTCATGTTTTACTTGATAAATCCCAAGTGGATGAAAATTTTGTGGATAAACACAATGATCTCATAACTGGACAGTATGAAGGTATGTAAGTGCCTTAGGAAGTAAGTGTAAAAAAGGCAAATAAATTCTTCACACTTGTAACTCACACTAGGTTTTTGTACCTAAACTTGTGCTACTCTCAATGTACATACTAAATAAATATTTCAGTCTCATAACCCAAACTATGTTTCTCTAAGAAAAACATGGAAACAGGCACCAGGAATGCAGCTCCTCCAGGTGTCAAACTCATGATCCCCTACAGTTACACTGTACACTGGTCTATTAATCACATTACACTACACATCATATTCTATCTACCTTACAGCCTTTATAAATACTAATATTATAAAGCTGAAGAGTTTGATTCTTTGTTTGCTTGAACACGCTAATCTCAGGAACTGATTGATTTCAAAAATTCTTTCAGTGTTGGATAGTCCCTTTATAGAGGAAGGTTATAGGCTATATTTTATTTTCAAAAAAATTAGGGATTTGTAAGAAAATTGAATCGAAAACCTATTTATTTTTCCGCTGCAAAAACTATCGTCAATACAACAAAATGATGTACTACAGGTTTGTAGGTCTTATTAAGATCTACAAAAAAGTCCGCAAGAGCACATATCTAACTATCATAGTTTAGTCACAATAACCGCTTTTACTTTTTATCATTCTCTGCACCAAGTTCTAAAATCCACATGGGCAAAGCCGCACGCACAGTCTAGTACTTATAATATATATCCATAATTTTCATAAATTGGGGGATGCCATTCCATCTAGTCCTGGTTATTATTAAAGTACCAGCTTACTAATAGTAAAAGGAGCAAGCTGGTAATTTAATAATAATATACTAATATTCTTCATTCCTTTTAGATCACAAAGCATTTTTAATTTTAGTTTTTCAAATTTATTTCTTTTGTATGGTATCTCAACTTCATTAGTTGGTTTTACATCAAAACTGCCACCCCGAGACCCCCCCCCCCCCCCCCCCCCGGGGAGAAGAAGATTCGATTTCCCCAGCAAATATAGTATTTCCTAACACTTTTGATAATATTGTACTGCTAAATTAATGCTGCTTGTTTCTGAATTACATTAATGTTAATCTAATTTATTTATGTATTTATGTAAACTTTCATATGTACAAAGGTGGTGGGTATTTTCCATAATCTTGTAATCTCTGTTCTAAGTAGGTGATATTTACTTAATTTTTTTAAGTTACATTTATTTTATTTATTTATTTTATTTATTACGATTATTATAATTTAAATTTATTTCTTATTATAAAATCATGTTATAATTTAAATTTATATTATAGGTGGTCTCAAAATTTGGGAATGTACATATGATTGCATAGAATTTCTAACAGAAAACCAAGAATCTATTAAATGGACAAAAAAACATGTGTTGGACCTGGGATGTGGTGCCGGAATTTTAGGAATATATGCATTTCTGAATGGATCTATTGTAACATTTCAAGATTATGTAAGTAACATTTGACTGGCATGTTGGTCTAGTGTGGTCTAGCTAGATAGTGCTCAGTGGTGTGCATTGGAGGTATGCCCTGAAGATCTGCTAGTCATAGGTTCATCAAAATTTTCGTTTGACCTATATTTACGATTGGTAGTGATTTTCTTGTGAAATAATAATATAAAATAATATGTAAAGGTAGGCACTGCCTACCTATATGATTATATTGACGATGAAGTGACATGAACTCCTAACTGACATTTTGGCGATTTTAGTTTTTTTAGGTAGATAGACTTTAAATAATTGTTTGTGTGAGCTGGCTTTCGATTCCTGCAAAATTGTTTTGGTAGATAAAGGTTGATGTCACTTCATCTTTGATATGTAGGTTTATTAGGTATCTGGGATCAGAAAGCCTTGTGTGAGTTGTCCCACAATATTCACTTATTTTAACATTTATACATTTGCAATATGGTAAGAGTATGAAAGAGGTAATAGCCCAGTGGTTAAAAATTCAGCCTCTTACTCGAGGGGGCCAGGTTCAAAAGCCAGTAGCATGGACCAATCGCTTTCTTAATAACATTATAATGTTCTTTATAATTTGATAAAATTAAATATCAGTTGTTGTATATGCCTGAGAATTTGCAATAAAAGTTTTCAAAGGCATGTGAAGACCACCAACCTGCTTTCTCACCAGCCTTTTTGCTCATTGTAAGAGTGTTTGAGAGTGAACCATCCCCAAGAACCAGAGTGGTTATTGGTTGATGGATAAAGAATTGTAATTTTTATAATTTCAGAACAAGGAAGTAATAGAAAAAATCACTGTACCAAATGTATTGTTGAACATTGAAGAAGAGGAGAGGGAATCAGAAATCAATAAATGTGAATTTTACTGTGGAGATTGGGCCTCCTTTAACAAAGTATTACCAGAAACTAAGAAATATGATATAATACTCACATCAGAAACAATTTATAATGTACAAAATTATGATAAGCTTCTAAAACTTATAATTGAAAGGCTGTCTAAAAATGGAATAGCTTATGTGGCAGCAAAAACATATTATTTTGGTGTTGGAGGTGGTACAAGACAATTTGAAGTTGAAGTAGAGAAAACAGATATTTTAACGAGTGAAGTTGTATGGAAGAGCTCTGGTGGAATACAGCGGGAAATATTAAAGATAAGACACAAAACAAATTAAATGCATTTATTTAATAAATCAACAAAACAATGTAAATAATTATATTTTATACCAATTTGACTGCCTTATAAAATGTTTAAAAATTAACATTGATTTTTTGTTCATTAATTTATTCTTACATACTAACTTCTTTTGATTTTATTTAAGGAGAAAGTCTTTCGTAAACCCATCCATCTTCCCCCTGGTGCAACAACTTACCATCAGGTGCCTCTCCTGGCAAAGGTTTTCTGAATTTTATTCTATCATGTAGACGGTCCCTTTGCCCCTGCCAGAACTCAACAGACCTTGGATGAATGATGTAGCCTCCCCTAGAAAATTATTCTTTAATTATTGCCTTTATTATTTATAACAATAGCCCACCTATAATGTTTATTAGCTTGTGTTCATTTAGTATCTGTCAGTATTTTACAGTGTGAAATGTGCAAAGTAAAATTTTGAAACCTTTGAAGACCTGCATGGAAAGAATTCTTCAATGTCTAAATGTAAGTAAAATCTGTACACATTTTACAGAACAACTAAAATTTTAGTGTTAAGTGAACAACTTTCATATCCAACTCAAACAGCACAGGTAGAATCTAAGGGTTAAGAATAATTCTAAACCACCACTTTTGTAGTGCAAATAAAGATGGACTAATGAAATGCACAACCATGCTTACCAATAGCTTGGTTTAGGGACCTCCTTTCCTGGTATCATGTATTCAGCTTCCAGGATTTTTTCCCTCTCAACAAGAACATCTCTAGACTCAATAGGAGTGCTCTGGTAACTGGCGCAAGCTGCTATCTGGCTGGGTACAGGGCGTACATGGAAATAATTAGTGGATTCCTCTTCTGACAGCTTCTCAATATAGCCTTCAATCCTTACGGACCTACTCAATACTTCCCAGTAAAATGATGCTGCCACATTAGGGTTCTCACTCTGAAATTTTGATGATTTATATTGAATAATGTATTCAATTCATCCTTTATTAAGCTAAAAATAGTAAATAAGGCAAGCTTCATAATTCATAGCATCTTTCCCAGCTATTTCTAAAACTAAAGTGGGAGAAAGAAAAGTACTTAGAAATAATAATAATAAAGATAATAAAAAAGATAATTGAAGAAAGATAAAAGAAAAAATGCTGAAACACATTAGTAGTGTAGCTGATAGGAATAAACATTCAACAAACAAAACAAAAATCATTTAAAAGAATTAATATTTGGTTAAGTACAATTACATCAGTGCCTGAAGTCAAAGTGCTATTACAAATTAATTCAATACATACCATTTCTTTAGCCTTCCTACTCCCGTAATTTGTAAAGAATTTAAAACCATCTTTTCCATACCCTTTGCACAGAACAAATCTGGCTGATGGAAATCCATCTCTAAAAGAAAATTCATTTGTTTTATTAATATAATTTTAATTTTCTCTAATGAAAGTATGTGTTATTAAAATGTAGTAGGCACTAGTATGTAATTGTACTGAGCAGAACCTGGGCTCAAAAGTGTTTCTAATCTCTAAAAAGATCTGCAAAGTCAGTTGTCATGAAAGATTTCCATCCCCAAGATGGTGAAACTACTATATTAGACTTCATAGACTACAGCTTGACATAGGCCTCTCCTAGACAACACCACTATTCTTGGTCCTAGGATCTCTAGGCCATTAGTTTCCTGCTGTCTGTCATAAGTCCCCATTTAAGTAAGATGGTGTCCTAAACTTCTTTTGTCATCACACGGTCACCATTTGAGAACCTTTCTTCCACATTGGTTGTAGGTTAAAATATAATACAAACAAACAATTTATTGATAATGGGGTGTAGTTATAAAGAAATATCTTACTTGGAAACTGTTGCCAAACACATAGCATTTGGCTCTAGGATCTCCTTTCTACTGCAAGCTTCCTCAAACCAGGTCTTAAACTGCTGGAATGGTTCCTTAGCCACAAGATGCTTTTCCAAGAATGTCTCATCTTTATCTTTGTATCTAAGCCTCATTCCTATATATTATAAAAATTATAACACATTCGTCTCTTGCTACTCTTAATAAAAAATATCAAAATTAATTACATACCTCCGATGTCGATGCTCATTTTACGCAAATTAAGTTGAATTCCTTTACAGAAAAACTGTATATACTTGACTGCCATAAACCAAAGGGTAACTCTTGAGTAAATGAGTGACTTATGTTAATAATAACTACGAATAGTCATAGGTAATAAAACTGAGTTCATTACGTATACTTAATTTTTTTTACTAGGTCTCACGGTTATCTCCTCTCGCTAACTCGACGTCGGTTTTATTCAATCATTAGTTTTACCGTCTTCTTGACTTCTTATAATTAAACTTTAAAGTTGGCAAAATTTATTATATAATAAAGCACTGATAAGATAAAATAAATAACTGTATATTATCAACTTATATTTTGTCGAAAATTTAAATAATTTAGTTAGGTGCCGTTGCCGTCAGTGTTTGACACAAAGAGTAAAATAATATGGTTTGACAGCTGACATTTGACACCTGACAATTGACATTAACAATGCGTGCAGAACAATGTGTAGGATAATATCTATGCACTATGCAGGCAGCACAAAACGCCACCAGGTGACCAGGCGGATTAAAAATGAAACTCCTCGGGATGCGGTTTTGCTGAAACTGGGGGGAAAAAAATGAGATTATGACATTAACATTTTTACATTTTATATTATTTAATCTGTGGTAGTAAATTATACTTAATCTGTAAATCTAATTTAAGGAAGTAAGGTAAGCAATAGTGTAGAGTACGACCTAATTTTTAAGGAAGTAAGGTAAGGATACAAGGATAGTTTAGACTTAGAGAGCGCTTAAGTGTTTCTGGCTGTAGGATACAGCGGTGGCGGGTAAAAAACAAAGAAATATTTATAGTCCACTTTTGGCAGGAAATGGATCCAAGCAAGCCGTAGCTGTGTACGTGTTGAATCTAGGACTGGGATAATGTGGAGTATTATTCTTTATCTTTAGTAATCTGTTCTTTATCAACGTCAACCATACGTCAACTGGTCAACGACCTCTGACGTGACAAGAGTTCATTATATTAATATTTATTTATCTATGGACAAGACAACGTGTGCGTGTGACAACTGACAGATTGTGCGGTGTGCCGACTCGCGATTTTGCGTTGAAATAAATATTGTAGAATTTCGTAAAAAAGTTATTTGCTCTTGATAATATTAACACAAACCTTTTTAACTGAGAGATTAAAATGGAATCAGAGTCGGAGGTTATAAAAGAAAAAATCCATACTGAACCAATGCTTAATGACCCTCGGTACATAACCCTCCTCAGTCTTATTGTTCTGGTATTTACTTTGTGTAAGTATTATTATTACTTTTATCCAATATTTTTATTAATATAATATTTTTTTATTCTGGATTATTTATTCAAGCCTGTATTTTAGAGTGTCACTCACCAGAAACAAACAAAACAAAACTGTGTATAGGTACCTAATGCGTAATTCCATTCACGCTAGGTTAGAGTAAAAAGCTCACTTCTGTTATAATGCGTTAAAATCCTTATTGTTATGATTTGAAAGAGTTCCAAATTCAGCAGTTTAAAGGGTTGCATTTATAAAAGATAATAAAATAAAATTCTATTTATGTATTTATGCACTATTTGACATCCAGGTCCTGCAAATTCAACTATTTAAGCATTTATTAGTCGAATTGAAATCAGACATTCAGTTTCAATGTCGGATCCAAGCAACATTTTAGTATCTCAGCAACTGAACATACTAACCTAAACCAACAATATATTGAAATGAAATCCTTCCTAAGGCAATATTATGTACTTTACATGTACCTACTATATTTATAGCCCAGTGGTTTAGAATTCGACCTCAAATCGAGGGGTCCGGGTCGAATCCCAGTGGCATGCACCAATGACTTTGTAAAAAAGTTATGTGTGCTTTATAAAATTTATCACCTGCTGTTACAGTGAAGGAAAACATCTTGAAGAAACTTGCATGCCTGAGAGTTCATAAAAAAAACAACTAATTGCACTCCAGGAGTGTGGGCAGAAGTGAAAACTTGAACATTAATGTTGTAAATTTTTGAATATTTTGGAATGGTTAGGGAATAATCAATTTATTTATATCAGTATAAAAATACTATCATATATGGTAGTTTTTTTTTCCATTAATATACGCACTTTGTTCAATTTCCATATTTTAAACACTCCTTCAGTCTTATGCATTTTCGATCAGTGTCATGAGTCCGATGCAAGTTTTTTAGCCATCCCAAAAAGTGCACAGCACCACTAAAGAAGTTTTCACTTCAAAAAAATTCTCAAAGGTATGTGAAGTCCATTGACCCGCAGTAGGCCAGCGTGGAATAAGGCCTTCATCCCTCTCATTGTGAGAGGAGACCCGACCCTGTAGTGGGTCATTAATGGGTGACATGTACCTACCTACTGCTTTTAATTGCCTTTAATACATTTTTGTATTTTATTACAGTGTTTTGGTGGTGCTTCTCTCGCCGACGACATGCAAGGCGTTCCGTGCTGCTTACTGGACTGTCTGATTCTGGCAAAACACTACTCTTTGTTAGACTTACATATTCCCAATACAGACCAACATTCACGTCAATGAGGGAAAATGTTGAGGAATATGTGACATCTAATGTAAGTACTTACAATAATTCCTTGAAATACTAATCCCCAAACTGCAAAGTGATATTTTGTCACGGAAACCACTTTAGTTATTGCTAAAATCTTTATTGATAGATGCTCACTTATTGATGAATACTTGCACTGACCTTTCGCGGGCTTATTGCACTTGTGCTAAAAACAGTATAATAACCGAGTCTAAAGTAAGGCAGTTACAGCACAGTGTTTAGCACCCTTTCTCTGCTCAGGCACTAACTTCACGCTAGGCTATAATAAGCTACTTAAGCCACACATATTGTAATGTACTAAATGATAGTGCCACTAATATCACAGTGCCACATATTTGAATGTTGAAAATATACTTTTTATGATCTTTTAATATTTCAGAATACCCTGAGGATTGTGGATTTACCTGGTCAAGAGAGACTGAGGAACAAGTTCTTTGATCAGTACAAGAATAGTGCTAAGGGCATTATCTATGTTGTTGATTCAGTCACCTTTCAAAAGGAGATTAGGGATGTTGCTGAGTAAGAATCCTTATTTTTTATGTAAATGGTCATTGAAATTACTGAAATGTACATGAGTACTTTTTTAATATTTTTTTATATATATATGTATAAGTATAAGGTCAGAAAAGTGGACAGATACAAGCATGTCCTTTCTCCATATCAATTACAAATTTTTTCATTGGTTTTTTTTTTAAATGAGGCAAAATTACAATCTACATATTCTAAGGATCCTGTGAACACTAAGATTTTTTTAATTTATTACAGTTTCGCTCAATATTATAATTTAAGGTCCTTGGAAAATATAAATTGTTAAAAAATCGATTTTAATTAGGACAATAAAAAATAACTTACAACTTACCTAATTGTTCAGTTGTGCAACTGCTTGGATGATACAAGTTGGAGAACACTGATTTAATTCAGGAATTACCTGAACAATCCCTAGCAAGGAGACAACTAACATCTGTAGCTCTCTTTTAGTTCTCTTTTCTGATTGGTAGCAGGAGGTACTGTATCTCATATTATAATCCGGAGATATAGGTATAAATCAGTAATAACCTATTTAATTATAAATTAAGTGAATGTAAATGATTACGTAAACCATTGTTATTATGGATGATGAATAAACACAGAATCCTCACATGTAGATTGAATGTTCTCTTAAAATTAGAAGAAAGCTCTGGATATTATCATAAAAATGTTTTTCTTCTTTGTTAAGTGGCTTGATGGTAAACATACATTTGTTGTCACTTCCTTAATGATATCACAAGTGTGTTAATAGCTAAAATATGTTCTATAATACCTCATTTTAGGTACCTATACACAATCCTCCAGGACCCTGTTGTTCAGAGCAACTGCCCGCCGGTGCTGATTCTGTGCAACAAGCAGGACCAACCCATGGCTAAAGGGAGCCAAGTCATCAAGAGCTTCTTGGAAAAGGAAATGTGAGTTGTGTTATTTCTTTTGAATTATTATTGATCAGTTTTTGATATAAGATGAATAAAATAATTGCTACCCAACTTGTTTTCGTAAGGTAGGGTCTGTATTGAAATGCTTTGTTAAAATTCTCATGTGTCACGTCAGATTTTGGTCCACCATTTTGGGGTATTTCTTCTCAACCCATACCATAAGATTTTAAGGCACGATGCTGATATATTATTTTTTTGTTTCAGTAACTTAGTCCGCATCACCAAATCCAGCCAGCTGCAATCAGTGGACCCATCTAAGTCCAACAATACTGTTTATCTCGGCAAATTAGGCAAGAACTTTGAATTCTCACACCTCAACTGCAGAGTGGACGTCATTGAGGGCTCAGCTAACACTGGTGATGATGACAACCCCACTGACATCAAAGCTCTCCAGGATTGGATCTCAAAACTTTAGACTTAAAATTATAAGTAGATTTTTTTCTATGTACCTAAGAGAGTGCTCTGTGAAAAACCTTATCGACGATGAAGTGACATGAACCTTTAACCTAATTTTACAGGAAACGAAAGCCAGCTCACGCAAGCAATTATTTAAAGTCTATCTGCCTAAAAAAATCGCAAAAATGTCAGTTAGGAGTTCATGTCACTTCATCATTGTTATGATGTTTGATGCCCACATACATTAACTCAGATTTATATGTATGTGGATCTCTTTAAACAATATTAAATAGGTTTCACCGAATGTCAAGTGTCCACCTATTTCGTTTTTTATTATTAAAAAAAGAATGTTGATAATCCTGTCTTGGGTACAGAAAAAAATCTGTTCTTGTACTATTATATGAATTTTGCTTTCTAAGACTGCTAGGACTGCTATAAAAGATTTAATAAGATTCTATTGGAATGTTGTTGCGAAATCGCATTTTTATATATGCATTTAATAAATAAAACAGTATTTTTTATTTTGTTGTTTTGACATTTTCCTCCTACTAACCCATTCATTAACTTTTTGTAATCCACACTGTTACACGTAGGTCGTCTGATTGGCATGGTTTCGTTTATCGCCTTTAAATGACTGCAAATAAAGTACAATACAAATATAAAAACCGTTAGATGTAAAATGGCGGTTAAATTTTAAAGTGTAGTTCGGTTCGCAATCTATCGAAAATATCGAGGCAGTTAGACAACTTTTAGTTACGAGATTTTTAGTTAGTGTAGGTACAGTAGGTATGATGTGCGCAGCGTGGAGTTCGATTCCTAGTGGAGCAAGGACTTGAATAATGGGTTTATGACTACAAATAAATAAGTAAAAATATCTTAATACTTTATACAATAGAACAAAGCATTTATATATATAGAAAAAAAATTAACCACCTATACTTACCCCATAGAATGACTCGGCGAATCAATAGAGATCAAAACCAATATTGATTACTCTAATTGTTACTTTTGCATATTCATAGTATTAATTTATTGTTAGGATTCAATATCAAGTCTTGTGTATGAATGGTAAAGGGTGAAGGGTTAACAATAGGGTAAAACGTTTCGCAAAAGCGCAAGGTGCAACTTATGCATATTCATGACGTCGTCATCAATATGTTTTACAATGGAGAGCGTTCACTTCACATTGAAACCTATACAAAAGCCAACTGCGTAAATCGATATATTAGATCGCGTATTGTCTGTGATTTTAATCAGTAGGTATTATGCTTGTATTATGCCACGTCAGCATAAAAATCGACTATCCACAACGGTAGGAATAAGTATCTAAAACAACTCAAAATAAGCAGCAACTCAAAATAATAGCATTTCAGTATGGTGGTACCTATACGACCTATAGGTATGTTAAATATACTAGTAGATTTTCTAAGAATTCATATTGGTTAGTGATTGGGGAACTTCTTGTAGGGTACCTTCTCAATTACTTCATCTGATGTCACTAACATTCTATCGATGTTATGTATCATTTTACTATACTTGTTAGACATAAATACTAAGTATAAATAATGACATGTACTTAAATATGCGTTAAATTATTGCGACAAACCTGACGACAATGTAAGGTCTCATTATCGCACACCATCAGGGAATTCGCAGGTTAGTGAAAAACTCGAAATTTTGATCAAAGTGAGGGAGCCGCGTCGTTAAGTCATGTCATCGTACAAGCCGTGTTCCACTGTTCCCTAATGGACATGATTTCTCGAATGGACGATAATTTCGCCTCGTGTTATGTGCCCAATAAAATAATTGAGTGTTGTCGGGCGGCCCGCAAATTTCAAGTTATAACACGAAGACCCTGAAAATTAATTTGAATGGGCTGATTCTTAATGGTTTTTAAATAATTCCCCATAATAACGGAGCTTACGTTTTTGTTATTGGCTATAAAACATCTTATAAGGGATTGCTGCTTTATAGCGGCTCTTAATAATATTGTACTTTTAATTAATAAAAAGTTATAAAACCTTAATAATAAACTTAGTACCTAACAAATAGTACCTACTTACCTTAGTACGTACTCGTACCTTTTGAACCCGGAGTAAACGTTCAACATGGTTTGATATCCAGCAAAATATTTTGGTTGGGTTGGGAACCTAGTTTGTATTATCTATTGTTTGTACTAATGGAGTTAAAAAGAGGTCTTTATTATTTCCTGTCACCATAATCACGGCTCTCCAATTTCCAGATCGAATCAGACAAAAGGCGGAAGGCTGACGTCAACAAATTCGCACTGCTCAATGCCTAGCTAACACAGGACTATTGTAAAATGTGTAACGGACAATAGACTCATACGTCATCTCATGCATTGTTACTGACTACTTTTACTTACGAGTACATACTATATCTACTTTATAAGAACATTTTTTATAGTTTAGGCCTTTAGATAATTTTTGCATATTATGTATGTAGATGTCTGTATTATTTTTAAAGTTATTAATATAGGTAGGTATGTAATGTAGTTTAACTTTTTAAGATCTTTACTGAAATCAATACAACTGCTTAATAAATACTCACAGGTGCATCCCTCGCTTCCTTGTTTGGTGATTTTTTTGAAAAGCGACACTACTTAATTCGTGGTTTTTTGAGATCCTCGCGTATAATGAATCAATTAATTACAATTTATAATCACTTATGAATCTTGCATGGGCGCATATAACATTTTTGTTTTGTAAGTTTTATTAGCGAATTACTTTTATCAGTTGATCTTAAACAGCGGTTAATTATCATTTAGCCTGCTCTCAGATAATGCAGGTGGTTTAAATGCCTTCGCTTTGTAAGCTCATAACAATAATTTCATGCGGCAAGTATTTAAGGATACGACAGGTATTTAAACATGTTCTCAAAAATAAGTAAGTATGAAGTTTTGAGGTTCTTCGTTCCTACGATCTACCAAACCACTATCTAGTTTGCAGTTATCATTGCTGAGTACGATAATGCTAGGCTCTACTTAGTCTCTATAAATGTTATCTTAATCTTATTAAAAGAACCAAAGAGTTAATAAGAGTCCGTTGCTGCACTTTTAAAAGGGACCCTTTTATTACTTCTTTTCAAAAATAATAAATTATGACATGATTGATAATCCCTTACAAAAAGTTAAATAATTACGGCCTGCGTCGGCACAGTAGCACAGTCGGCACGAGGCAAGCAGCAGGCAGTGATTCCGTGGCGAAAGGCTTATTATTTTAATCAAGAAATAATTGAAGTCTTTGTTGGGAAGATAAAGAAGACTCAGTGTCGTCATGAACACAGCAAGAGGCTAAAATATAACCCGTTACGTAGAGAACAAACGCGCCGCACCGTGTGTGGTCCCAGATGGAAGCGAACGCAAATTTCAATATTTATCAACAAATGAGAACTCACTGTACCATTCAGATATGCAATATGCAAAACATTTAATATTGAATATCAATTTCACTATACTTAATTCCTACTCAGACTTCCTTAATGGACTTTTTCGCTGTCTCTCCTACCTCTACCTAATCTTAAAATTGTGAACAAGTTTAAATTTACACAGCTCTAAAGATAAGGGACGAGTAAGTCCTTTAAATTACTAATCTAAATTCTATCCAGGAAACCACTTGATTTTATTTTTTTCTATTAGTTATAAATGATGCATTTAACCACAGTCACTCATGAGGACTAAGAAGTTGATTTCAAACCGCATATCTGTGCAAGCAGTCTTCCCCAACCAAAACACATACCTATTCTTCAAGTCATCTTGAAGAGTAGGTATGATGCTTCACGTCGGGTAACGTTAAGACTGCATTGCAGCGGTAAGGGCGCCTTAGGGGAGCTACAATGGCTATATCATCAAAATTTAGTGTTGTTTAATAGATGATTCAAATGATTTTGTGAGGAGGAGTGAAGGTCAGGTCTCGTTTCACAATGAGAAGGATGGCCTTAGTCCACCACGCTGGCTTAGTACTTAATGATCGGTGGACTGAAGGGAAAAGTACAGAATTTCATATAGTTTTTTGCTACAAAAGTTAAAACAGGCCATTATAAGCAAGCAGTGAAACGCTAATTTTCCTGGCAAACTCGTCAGGGGTGTACAATTAACCGATTATTTCAAGAAGCGTGGCGGGGTTCGCGGTCCTCGGATGCCCGAACTGCTCCGAGCCTGCCTTTGTCGGCGATGCCTTGTTGACATTTTGTAGAGCAAATCGTCATTCCGCGGCCTCTTTGAACTAACCTATTATCTTTATTTCATAAATGTTACGTGCTATAAATAGTGATTTTAATTTTTTATGCAACTAATCATCGTAAGATGCTGACAGCCTGTTGCACTCAACTGCAGATTTTACTCGCTTTTAAGTACATTGTTAGTACATTAAGTTTGTATTGTGTGTGGTTGTAAGCGGTGATAGCTCAGTGGCTATGAAGCCCAGCCTCTTACTCGAGGGGGTCCGGGTTCGAATCCTAGTGGCAGGCACCAATGTGTTTCCTTAAAGTTTTGTGCGCTTTATAAAAGTAAATTTCACCTGCAATAACTGTGAAGAGAAATAGGCCAATGAAACATCTGCATGTCTTAAAGTTCTCCATTATGTTCCTAAGGCTGTGAAGCCGCACCCGCACTAGGCCATAGTGATGGTCTAAGGCCTGCATCCTTCTCATTGTGAGACTCGAAGAAATATTTAGGTAATAGGTACCTACCTGCCTAATAGATTTTGGTTTCTTCGGTTCTTGATGTAAATATAAAAAGAAGAGCCCTAAGTGATATTCACACTATTCACAATACGAAATAAATAAACGCAGTAGACTACAAGTGTCTACCTACACTATCGTTTATCTACATTTAAAAGTATTGTACTTGTTGCCAACGGTATTCATGAGTTCGTGATATCGTCGGTAACAAGAATTCCTTGATACCTTGCACTGGGACCGCCTCCCAAGAAAGACGACCTCGAAATCACCCACCCATTGGTTGATCTGATATAATACAACAAAACTTACAGTCCCTTCACTGTTTTTCCATGCAGATAATAAATGCATCTTTACTGTCATATGGCATGTCGCTCTAGGTAATTAATCCAGAAATATTTATCGCGTAAATAAAAAACTGCAGTCGTTTTAATTGCCGTAGGCGTGCGTTATTTCTTAGTATTCGATTAATATTAATTTTTGAAATAAATTATTGATTCGTATCTGATCTTCTATAACAAGATTTCAATGACAGAATTTTTTAATGTTCAGTTTGAACATCAATAAATAAAAGCGTTTATGCTGAACCAAGCTCTACCAACTTAAAGATTAATTTGTTTATGCCAAAAATAAAGTGTATGAGGAAAGTACCGAGAGAATATATTCTATTATTTAGTTTATTTTCATTTCGTACTCTTATAGGTAGGTAGGTTTTTAATGCTACGGCGTTCGTATACAAGATTTTTCTTTTAACTTGGCTCAGAAGAGCTAATCAAAGCTATACGGTAGATGCTCAATTGCTCAGAGATAACTATAATATTATTATTCTTCTATAGAATACTGAGTTCGGTCTTACGTTTTTCCAACGTACCAACACCATTCTGACCATTACCATTGTCAACCATTGGCCTATTTAGAAAGCGATACAAAATAAACATCTAAACTGAATGTAGGCTCGCGCTATAGGAAGAGAAAGAAAAGCGTAGACTGGCATGGGTCTGATTTTGATTGACAATGTAGAGTTAAAACTTCATCCGTTCATCCCTTGGTCGATGAACTCATTTTTTTATTTGCCCAACCAATTACGACCAATGTAGTAGCGATCCATCCCCCATGTTCATGAATATAGTATACTTACATAAAATAAAGCAAAGCTTTATTATAGTAAGTAGGATGATGAAATCCATAAGAATCGCAAGGACATGATAAGTTCTTATTTACGACGTACGTCAAAATAAAATGGACTTGGCATTTTCATATCTTTAATCATTGGCATGGAGGACGGATTATCTTGTTGTAAATAAATAATACATGAGATAAATGTAATGATACTAGTAATAGACATTATTAGTAAGTATAGCAGTAAGTATAATTTATAAATGGACCAAAACTTTTTAACAAAACCTTATAGTTTTGCAAATATATTGGAATACCAATATCATTCAATTGTTGACCATTAATTGCATCTAATAACGTATAGCTCGGCGAGGGTATAAAAACTCATTAGAAATACGCCGTTACTTAGCCTTACTAAAATAAATAAGGGTATTGTTCAAAGATTTGTACAATGGTAACAAAATAAACATTTTAATATTGGGACCGGGTGGAGTTGTGCGTCTAGATGTTTTCAACCTGTTTATTTATCATCATTGTCTCTTTTAAAAAACCAAAAAAAACCGTATTTCCAGAACACCCTCATGTTGAAAAATGTAACGACTTAATCAGACATAATGAAACTATTCCTTACTCGAGCACGCGCCAGTGATTGACAACAAATTAATTTGAAATGGCTGCAGTAAAGACTGCAATTCCCTTGCATAAGAAATGGATCCGGTGAAAACGATTTGATTTTTATTAATTGAACTGCCAGCCGGGACGCGATCTCGGGACGCAAGAACATCGAGCCCGTACATCTGCTCCCATTTATTAATACCACTGACAATAAAACATTTGAGACACGTTCTTGCGAATCAATACTCGCGTTCCCGGTATGAATTATTTATATATTTTATTGTGGGTTTATCGCCTGTATCGCGGGATGCCGGCGGATGCCGTGCGGCTGCCTCTCGCTTGAAATAATAATCAGAACATAATTTTATTTTTGACAAATAACTGGTCAGCACTGGGTGCAGGTTTTACGCAACCAGCCACCGTTACCCGCTCATGGGCATGTACAAGTATTCACAAACGTTATGTACACTGGATATGACCAAATATGCCAGATAGTAGATAATTATTATTACTATTTATGTCATAATAAGGCATTCAATTAAATATTCTCCTATTAGTTTTTGCAAGTTCATGTTCTTGGCTTCTGTTTTTGAATTGATGAAATATGCCTACTAATAGGGTTTATTCTGATGACAGCAACAGATGAACAGTACTCTTTCTATGTATTATTACTAGAGATTTATAAAGACTACACAACACTGGAACCTATAAATTCTGCCACAATTATACGGTCATACTTTCGTTTACAATTACAATTAGTTTAAATTTGCTCTTAATTCTCGCTCGTAGTCGTAGCATTCGTAGCACAGTCCGCCGGCTGCTACGCTTCTAACTATAATTGTTTTGTTTGCATAACACAAAAAATGACACGGCTGATTTGACATTTGAGTTCGCCTTTTTCATTTCACGATGCTGTCTGTCTGTAATTAATTTAATAATATTCCACTGCAGGGTTCCATCTCCTCTTACAATGAGAAAGATGTAGGCCTTGCGTAGTCCGCCCCGTTGGCCTAATGCGGGTTGGTGAACTTCATAATTATGTCTTTGAGATTATTAGTTAGAACTTTTAGGCTTGCAGAGTTCCCCGCGATATTTTTATTAACAGCAGGTAAAATTAAATTTTCTAATGGGAACGTATCTTTTAAGTACCTACCTACTTAATTTGTGCGTGCCACTGAGATTCGAACCAGGACCTATCGAGTAAGGGGCCGAATTATTAACCACTGATCCATTCCCGCTTTTGCACTCTACTGATTATAATAGTAGAATCTGAACCATCATAATTCTTACTAGATAGAAAAGGGGATAGAAAGAAAAACGAAGCAATTATAGTCCCTTAATAGGCAGGAACTTTTGCTTTTAATTCATCATTCAAGAGATACCAAAAGTTAAATGACCGTCTGTTATTCGGTCTGATGCGTGTCAGTCAGCACAAAGAACGCCTAGGTTATAAGTATACTGCTAGAGACTCCTTACAATGCTCAAAGTGTAAATACATCATTGTCATATCGGTGCAGGGGCGTTATTCGCAACGATGAATTAAGTTCATTTACGTGCTTACAGTGTAAGAGGTACTTTGTTATTCGAAAATAAGGTGATTAGTATAGGCGTGGCACACTCAATAGCAATGCAACTTAAGAATTGCTTGCTTATTATTCCAGGCATTAACAGGCGTGTGGATAAGTAAGAAATATTTTTGCCGCCTTCATACATTTTAAGTACAAATAAATAGGTACTTTTTTCAGGCTCATCAGCGACTAAATCATACTTTCACTCTCTGTTACTTTTGTTATATAGGGCACACGGTACATAGAGCTTATGATCTAAGATTATGATCTAAAATTAAAAACTTATATCGAGGTTTATATAAAAGTAGGAACATTAAAGAATATGTCCACAAATCTATAAAATGTGTCTAAACCGCATACCAAAGCTGCATTCAAAATAGGATTCAGATTCCAACACAGGTTTGCACACTAGGGTTACTAGATTTTGAAAGACATGCGATAGGGTAACGAAAATAGCGAGTTCTGATTTTAAGAAAAAGATATTAAACTTTTATAACCTGGCTTAATTTTAATATTATACATGTTGTATTGTGCAACAGTTAAATTAACAATAGTTCATTGTGTGTTTCCTGCTTCCTAACTTGGATTCCTAGGAGCTGATATTTGATCAATTTATCAGTTAATTTTGTTTAATTCCGAATGTGGGACAGTGAGTGCGAAGGTAGGTTGTTCATTCGGTACCTATCATATGTGTTAATTGCAGTTACGACTCGTTTAATAAATGGTAACCCTATACGCGCCTAAATGCGAATCGAGAACACGAATTTCGATTGGCAACAACGATCGAACGGGTTGACTTAATGAGGGCTCATTGTCAATCGGCTGTCGGAGCCCGGCGGCGCAGCGTATGCAAACATTCCCGGGTCCTCCCTGTTTCGTCTCTTTGATTGTCTACAGAAACACTTACAGAATACAGACGGAGTGATACTATACAAGAGGAACATTAAAAGTGGGCTCACCTTTTTTAGACTTAACAATTGCTTAACAATGAGAGAGAAAAAGAGGCTAAGTATTTTAGACACACTCTACAAAGAAACCTACCCTTGGGAACAATAAAATTGTATGGTGACCTAAAAATAAAAGGTAGCGTCCTTTTCTTCATCTTGAATCCGGATCGTATTATCATCGTTTCTCGATAATTGTACCTACTTAATTTCATTATAACAGATTTGTACATCAGCTACCGATCTATACAGGGAAAAAATGAATCACTAGAATAGGATAAACAAAATTCAAGATAAAGTAAATGAAACTTCCTGAAATCCAAAAAAAAATTCAAATTCTTTACACGATTAGATATGCTTGAGCAATCTGCTGCTAAAACTTAAACAGTGAGCAATTTTGTATCGAAGGGGACCTACCCACGAAACCACAACCAGGCATGTTTTATCTGATACGTTCTTTTAGTCCTTTTTTCCACTTTCGACACTGGCTTACTCTTTTGTTGGTCTAATTATATTTTTCTTCAACGTATAATAAGAGAAATACGAATGACAGTATTATGGTTCATCGTATTTATTGATCTTACTACGTTACGCATTTTTATCTACGGTAAGATGACATTAAGACTTGGGAGAGGCATTATGTCCAGCAGTGGACTGACAAAGGCCGAAGAAGAAGAAATAGAAGAAGAGACATCAAGTAAATTAATACTGGCAATACCTACCTACTTCAGATTACAACTTGTTACGTACCTACTAATGCAAAGTCTAACGACAAATTGAATTATCCTTTACTTGTTTATGAATCATGACTTATTGGTATTAATGGCTTAAGTTCAAAACTAAATAATGTTATAATTTCACCATATATTTTCTTTAAAGTAACACGCTGACATAAAAATACCTACGAATTCTGAGTGTTAATATATGAGCCGATTGTTTATCCAGCACAAAATGTCAATTTAGTGTTAAAAACTTGGCAGACGAGAAATAAGGCGAGAATACGAAGCACCCACAAGCAAATTTATGTGTTTTCAAACACTACAATTTTCATTTGTAGAGAGCACCGTAATGTTGCATTATCTAAATGTTTATTGGCGACTGAAAGAGAATATTAAAATATTAGTAAAAAGTGTTAAAATATATTATAATTACGTATTGTTATTGTGTTTATTATTATTACACTTGCGTGTAATTTGTTTTCTATTCGATGCGGAGTTCAATATTTTTAGTCAATAGAGAATTTTTATCGAAAAGTAGTCAAATGAGTTTATTACTTATTTTATGTCCCGTGTGCCCAAAATTATTTATAAAAGAAGATACAGATTTTTACTCGAATGTATCCAAGTGGTATGTGTTATTAATTCTATAGATTAATCAAACAATATCCTCATAATTTTTCATTTCAATCTCTACCTAATACGAAATAATCTCCCGGGGATTTAAGTTTGGACGGTAGGTTCTCGTATTAAAAGGTTGTTGCCTAAAGAATTTTTGTACAAATTTATGCAGGTGCGCGTTATCTGGATTTTGTTTACCATATCCTCTGATTCGAAATTTATAAGTTCATAAGTTCTTGTTGAATAAATCGGATGAAATCGGTGGTTTTTATCAAACCCAACCGTTTTACAAATGCGGCTGACAGATTGCGGTATGTGCGGTGCCTGCGAAATTGCCGCCGAGTATTTTAATTAATGCCACACCAGGGGCACATAAATTTTCAGTTCATTTTGCTGATTAAGGTTTCTGCGCTCCGCTTTATCGGTGAAATTTCGCAGATCGTCGTCATACACAGCCTTTTGTACATTTTTGCTTTTTGATTTTTTGCTCGAGGCATGCGGCATTTTTACCATATTCTTGAACCTAAAGAGAAAATTAAATGTTAAATGTGAAAAACCGTTTCATAATTCCTAGTACGCAGTTATTTTTGAAGTGAAAACTTCTTTAGCGGCGCTGAGCACATTTTGGTATGGGTAAAAAATGTTAAACTCGCGTCAGGACACGTTACCCTGATCGAAAATGCGTTAGCGAAAATGCGTAAGACGGAGGGAGAGTGTTTTATTGTGATTAGCGCCATCTTATAAACAGTGCAGAAATGATTACGAAAAAGTGACGACCACAGAAATGATAGTACTTTTATACTGATAAATAAAGCAATTGGTGCGAAATTATTCCCTAACTATTAAAAAATGCAAAACGTTAATGTTCAAGTTTTCACTTCTGCCGGCACTCCCGGAGTGCAACCCGTTGTTTTTTTAACGTGTGTTAATATTTTTAATTGGCTGTTCTGTATAAAATTAATTTTTATTTTAAAATATGAACGAATTAGCTTTACCTTATAGGTATTATTCTACCTAAGCAACTATTTTCAACCAAGCATTCTGTGTATAAATACATCTATTAGTCATGTCCTTCAATGAATCTCTTTGAATTATCCAGAGAACCTATCTAGGAAGGTACTTAAAGATTGTAATTCATAAGACTAAAGGAACAGATCATCAAAAACCACTCAAAATCTCATGATTATCTTATATACTCCGTTCGTCAACCCATTAAAATTTCCGAGCAAAATATTTTATCTGAGAATGTTCATGCACTAATAAATCTGTCGGGCGAACCGCGCGGCCGCAAGAACTGCGATACCGCCGATGCAGGAAGGGAGCGCGTGCTGTCCGCGAAACTACTCTTCGTGGCGACGCGTGCATTATTCAGTACAGTATTATCAATAAATTAATGACCGCATTGGGCCCTCGCCGCACATACTAATGGCGACACGCGGCGTGCCGCTTTTTGTACAGCTGCCTTCCATTCAGTTCTCCATTGATACGACGCACGCAAAAAGCGGTCGGCCCTCCTGCTTATGCCACTAACAAACATTGCCACTTTTTATCACCCCCGACAAGGACGTGATCGGTTTCTGTTTCGATAAGGTGAAGAGAATTTTTAATCGCTTCGCCGATATGTAAGATGCTCAACTTATTGTCGGTAACGGTCGGATAGTTCTCGCAGCCTTGGAGCGATTAAAATAGTCGATACTTAAATAATGAGCGTGAAGACCCGCCTCCGTATTCTGTTCATGTTGCCGTGTAAAGGGGCGGGCTAGATCATGAAATTAATTGCTGTTTATCTTGTAAAAAACTTAACGCGAAAGGACGATTGCTTGTTGCATTTATTAATAGTGTAACCAAAAGTTTGATATTCCACAATAATAAACAATTTAAAAGCACTTAAATTTCAAAAAGCGTTAAAAACATTGTTGCACTCTATAAAAATGTAATTAAAAACTTTTTAGGGTCAATAAATTGACATGTTTAGCAAACATTTTTAAAAGAAGACGCGTTAACATATGAATTTTATAAAAGTATCACTTAAATTTAAACTTTATTGCGTAATCTTGATCACTTTATACCTTTTAAAAGTGCGACTCATTTAAAGAGGTACCTGAAATAGGAACTACTAAGTAGTAAAAATACAACTTCGGTATACCGGTACCCGAGTTCTACAAAGATGGTTAGATACAGTTTATGAAAATTATATGAATCGATATAATCTCTAAGTTTTCTCTTCTGATGTAGGTAGTAAAAGATTAAAATTATATATAGATGTAGGTAGTAAAAATGTAATAAAACTAAAATTATAAAATGTCGTAAAACCTTCCATGAACGACTGTATTTCTTATAATTAGAGCCTTAATTCTTTACTTAAGGGTATAGGTATATTGAGATAAAAGGTAACTAAATAGAAGAATAAAAGAATGCGACCTTATTAATTGGTCACTTTAGCCAATTGGCAAACATTATTTTCAAAACTTTGATAGAACTGTCTGGTGTTTTAGGGAACTTTTAATGCCTGTTTAGTCAGGAACAGTTAACGCTGATGTATTTACCTATATGAGGCCTATACCTATATGATATTATGTTTGCATAATGAATCAAATCTTACTATTTTTACTATAAGATGATCACCCTCATATTATAGTCACGAATTGATGTGATGTCCTTTTATATTATATATACCTAAAAACATGGTAACATCAATTCATGTACCTATATTCCACAAAACCTTAAATTTTTGTGAAGTCGGAGAGGCAGTTCAAACCGTAGAAAGGTTTAAGCCCTACATTTTTTAATTTTTGCCGTTAACACAATTTTAGTTAAAGAGCCTAGTTATCGGCTAAAATTTTGAAGTAAATACCAATGGAGGTTAATGTTACGGAAAAGTTAACTAACCGATACTTAAATTTTATTGGGCATCCGAGGCGGATGCGCAGTTTCACGAAAAGATAAAAAACAGAGCTTGTCGAAAGCAAACTGGTACAAACGGGAAGTGGAGACAGAAATTTGGCAAAAAGTGTCGGTAAGGCCGAGGCTCACGCGGACACGTGTCTCATTAAGTCACGTTATTATTCAGCCGAAGCCGCCATGTTGTCTTATGTCCAATTTACGGTTTGTGTGACAGATGAGTGGAGCGCACGCGCAGTAACTGCGTATCGTTCAAGCTTTCCCGTCTGGACAGCGAAGGATTCTCTTGATTAAAATCAATCCGTTTTATTTACCTATAGAGTTGTATAGGTAGTCGTATAGTAATTATGTTCGTATATTCAAGACAATTAAAATTTAACTGATGAGTGTGAGTGACGAGTACCTGAATAGTAACAAGACAAGACATACTTGAATCCGAGAATATAATTTTATCCGTGAATATTTGTCGCAATGCACGCAGAAAAATATAGTTTTTATAATTTAATATTCATATTCACATTTAATATTCATAATATCTAAATATTTCACAATTTCAATATTCCTCATTTAACGCTCCGTTTAGAGGCGTGCAATAAAAAAACAAATTTTAAATACACATAAAACTTAAAGAAATAACAAAGCAAAAAAATTAGCCACAAGGAGCGACTCAGCTTTTGCTATAACAAACTCTCTCCCTTTAGGGCGGGTAAAAGAGAGCTAGAGTCAGAAGCTATCACTGCAAAAGACTTCAACGCCGTATTGGATTCACTGTTCACACGAATCATAATTAATTCTTGTAGGGTTTCTAAGGATTTACTTCTAAGCCTTATCAATTAAAAACTAAAAATATGGATGCCGTGGGGAAAATATTTTCTTAAGCTTTGCAATTTCTTGTTAAACCGCCTAAGACAAACGGTGCTTCACGAAACCCAGGGCTCTCGCACGAAACCTTAATACAATGTAAATTTTCTCCTGTTACTTAGGGTTATCTCTAATTGAATTCAGCGGAAGCCAGCTCGAATTATATCAACAAGAAAGGGCAGGCGGCGGCGCCGCAGCAAATTGCGCCTACCCAACGTATTCCTTTTGTGTTACCAGCACTCCACGACGCCCATTGGTCCATTTTAATGAGCTCCGATCAATGGGCGTAATTATTTCTTGTATCATTCTTTGTTGGCGTCGCGAGCGCGCTGTCATCTCATATGGTAAGCCCGCGGCCTCGATTCGCATAGGCATTTTATGGTCACCTTTTTGCCTGCGTTTTTGGAGAATACCCGTATAAGATAAGTAAGTGTCCTCCAATTATCGAGCCGTTCGTATGGAAAAGAGTCGAATGTCGAACAATGAATAACAAGCGAAGTAGAGCTCGGTGGTTGCCGTATATGCTCATCCGTTTTCATGTCACTTTAATGAGATACCCGTGCAGCGGACCTAGGAATTTACTATCTTTTGAAGAACCCCACTAACCTTTTTTGGTAGAATTGATCCAGTTGTTAAATTGATTCAGAAGAATAAGGCTAGAATTATTTAAAATTTGTAACAACAGACAAGAAGAGAGCGGTTGAACAGGGCAGGGCCATGCGAAAAAATTACTACTCCCTTTTCGTCTCGCTATAAAGTATGAAGAGCCGGAAAATACATAACCAATCGCCTTCAGTGCAGATAAGGGATTGAAATTCATCGAACTTTCATTTTCAGTTTTGTCCGTAAAATTCATTAGGACTCCGGACTCCGATAAAGTTTTAAGTGGTGTACCCGTACGTGTGCATCTGACGAACGAATGACATTCATTACAGTACGTGTTCGTGGCCTAAACGGCGCCAATTACGGCACTTATTTAGGGAGCTGCAGCATTGCTAAAGATTAGCTGTGTTGAGGAGTTTAATAATATGGTCATAATGCCGGAGCGATTACTTTAACTTTACAAATCTTGTATCCTATTGTAGCTGTTTTGAGTGGGAACACATGGGAGCGAATCTGCTGAAATCTTGAGGTGTCCCATGAGTGGCTCCTTCACTTCAATAAGTATAACCATATTATACCTAAAGGCAGCAATGGACGACGGTTACATTGGAAATTGAGAGCATGGTGTCCAACTTTTCGTTTCCACCGTCGCCTCTAGAAGGTATAGTGGCGGTGGAGTGTGTCTTGAGTCGTCACGAATAAAACTCTCTACCACTATATACATATTTTTATTTACATCTTAATATTTATATTTAAAGAAAACTAACATAACAAAATAATCTAGGTATATTACAAATCGAAGTAAGTAAGAATGATTGACAGGAAGAAAAACCAAAAGAAAACGTTGAACTAAATTCGAAATTAAAAAAGTACTAACATGACAAAATAATCTAGGTATATACAAATCGAAGTAAGTAAGAATGATTGACAGGAAGAAAAACCAAAAGAAAACGTTGAACTAAATTCGAAATTAAAAAAGTAAACAAATCATAAAAAACTTCTTGTTGCTACAAAGGCTAAGAGTGGCTTACAGTCGTACTCAAAGACATTCATTAACGTTAATGGTTCATTATGAAAATAAAGATGACCCTTATGTCAATACGAATATAGACGATTGAATTTGTTTGTCAATGAACATTAGGCTAAATGACGTCTCTGAGTGCGGCCGTTAGACCGTCTGTAACATTAAAGTTTGGTCGATAATCACACCTCTTGCAACAGAAAATTAATACGGATTCAAGACGCCAACATGAGTTGATGCTTTAGTTGAAAAAATTCACGGTCTGCCTCCTATACGACATGGAACGTTACGACACGAGAGCATATTCGTTCTATTTCCCTATTTGTTCTGGGTGCAAGAAGGAAAATAGACATAAACTAAATGGATATTTATAGCGGTGATAGCCCAGTGGCTTAGAATTCGACCTCGAATCGAGGGGTCCGGGTTCGAATCCCAGTGGCACGCACCAATGACTTTGTAAAAAAGTTGTGTGCGCTTTATAAAATTAAATATCACCTGCTGTTACGGTGAAGGAAAACATCGTGAGGAAACCTGCATGCCTGAGAGTTCACAAAAAAAAATGTTCTCAAAGGTACGTGAAGTCCACCAACCCGCAGCAGGCCAGCGTAGTGGACTAAGGCCTACATCCATCTCATTACGAGAAGGAGACCCGATCCTGTAGTGGGTCATTAATTGGTTACTGGCAAATGGATAGTTCGGTACCTAGCTAAATTTTTAATTGCGTTGTTGTTTGTTAGGGACATCGCCTGCGTCAACTGTGTAGCCATGCTATCAGGAACAGAAGCAGCCGATGGCGATAAAGCAAGTCCCTTATATTACCGCCCTGTAATCAGCACCTTTGCGTCCGCTCACTCATTACGTTTAATTTCTTAATCGTGCCCTTAATTGAAATGTTGAGCGCTACGATAACGGATGCACTCGTTAATGCCCGTGTCGGATTATGCTAAGTCTCTTTTTCTTTTTCGCTTTCGACAATTCCAGTAGCCGTAATGACATCGACATATGCGTTTGTATTTTACAGCCCTTTGAAAGCTTAAGATGCGCATTAAGATTACTATGTATGCTCTACGGTTCAACCAACAGGTAGGTATGTATTGTCAATTTGAACCATTTAGAAATGTAACTGACTATGTGGTTTTGGCGTTACAAAGCATATTTAACTTTGTCAGCAGGTAGATAAATAAAAGTTGGCTAATTCAGCTTCACTTGGCTTTGACGAAGTGATCTTAAAGAAAATTAGTTCCTTCAAAATAGATGTGGTATTCGTCGTTCGACTTTGAATCATAATTCAAAGTCCCGCGATGAATCTCGTATAACATGCACTTAGTTGTTTTTAAATTATTCATATTTATTTACTAATCTTTATGTCCTGAAGCTGAGTTGCTATACTGCTATACCGGAGGAGGATGAATACCCGTTAACCGTTATAGGCCTTTAGAATTTTATGGTTTACTTACCTACTCTTTGACATTTAACAAGTAGGTATTATGGGAGCTCGCGGTAGGTAGTAAGTTTCTAATTCTTTTGCCAAGACCTGGTTTTCATTCAACCCTTTCCTCAGACAACCTGTCCAACGAATTGTCATGTAACTTAATTAAGTAGGTACCTAAATAAAACAGTTAGTGTAAAATACAGATTTATCCACAGTGATTAATGCCGATATCATTCATTATTCATACACATAGATTATTCATACAAAAATCTCGAACACTTATATTATGCTTATGGAATTGTATTTTCTCGTGTGTGTTTTTATTTGAAGTTGACTTGAGACAAATTTTTAAAATCAGTTGAAAATCTTTTACTTGGTCAACTTGTGTGGTCGACTGTAATCATTTTCGAAGTGATCAAATAATAAAATTATTGTACATAGGAGACTTAAGTATATTATAATAAGCTATCTATTTGTGAAAAATTTAAATCTAATTTATACTACCGGCAACAATGTAAAAATGTCATTGGCATGTGTAAGGTAGCCAATAAGCACGCAAATACAAATCGACCACATTATAAAAGAAAGATAGAATTGTTGTCTATCAAAAAGAAAAAGAGCCCCATTCGTATATATTTTTATTTTCCTGTTAAGGCTTCATGTTAAAGACGTGACATATAAAACACAAGGGTTTGTATAGCCGTTGAAAGAACACAGAAAACGAATATGGGTGACAGAGAATAATTAAAGTTAAATGTGTTCTTAACTTAAGCCTTCGGGCGCTCGGCGCGTTCGCCCACGCATCCTGACTTAAGGATTAAATGGACTGAGCAATCATTGAATAGCATACAGCCATTAATTTATACTCGATTTGTAAAAGCTTTTAACAAAGAATTATTATTGCTATTCAGAGCTAATAAGCATGTTGACTGGAGACGAAAATAGATCTCACTTTTATAGTACCTACTACTCGTCTGCAACCTCGCAAATTTATACGCGTTGCATTCACTATTAAAGACGGAAAATTTTAAGACTTATAAATTGCTCTTTCCATGATTATCTCGTGAAGTATAAATAAGAAATTCTACTTCTAAGTACAAGCAAAATTATTTTGTATTTAAGTTGATGTAAATCTATCGAATACAAAAAAATTACCTGCCTAACTAATACAAAAAAAATTAAAATGCGGAAAATTAAACCCTAGCGCAAACGTTACCTTAATCATTCAATTGGAATCATAGCCAGGATATAGGGCCGAGTACATTTGACCTACATGCATGCAACTTATCATACACACATACTACGAAACCATTCGTTCGTAGTCGGAGAGTCTGAAGTGACCCGGCGCGGTCGCGGGTGAGCGGTGCCGTTCTATTGTTCGGCCGCTAATTGAATCGATGCCACTGATAGATTGTGCGCCGTGCATCCTCACGGCTCCAGCATGGTTGGCTGCTGGTTAATGTCACACTTTTTAAATAATGTCCAAATTGGGACAAAATGTCTCAAATGATTGAAAGAAATGAGATAATCGTCTTAAATTTTTTTCGTCAAACACTCCTCAACTGCTTCTTGGGGAATTTGTGAGGCGGCAGGCAGTGTAGGTAGACTTCTAAACTACATAACGTGTCGAAGAGATCTCGGTAGCCGCGTAAGGTTCAAACCAATTCGAACAAAAAATGCTGAAAGGAACCAGCATGATTTTTACTACGCAAATAGAGGTACTCGTATGTAGGTGTCTAATTTGTAGCTTTTCCTGCCCGTAAACATTGAACTTTAAAGGGAATTTTCAGGACAAGGCAAGGTTCACCTTGTAACGTTCTTCAAATTAAGAGAAAATCCTTAATTTAATGAAAATAAAATTTATTTTATGATTTAAAGTTTCATATGGATGTAATACCTACCCATAATTGCGATTTATAAGTTCATAAAACGGATCGAATATTAATTCCTTCAGGCAATAATACATGAGTTAGTTATCCTATGGAGCCTTTGTCCGAAGCCGCCGCAACGCAATGAGGTCTATTCATAATGTTTAATACCACAATTTTGAGAAGTAATTACCTCAGTAATTAGCACGTGTTCTCCAAGCAACATCTCAATTGACTTTACCTTCTAATTTTTCTTTTAAGTGCCTGCAGCGCTGATTAAGTATTGTACTCTGAAATTACATATTGAGTCATTTATGAACGTAATTATGAACGATATTCAGTCATTGAGTTTGCGCGCATAGCTATACTTAAGTTAAATAAAAATATATTGTAAAAACTGTTTTATTGTGATTGTTGCCATCTTGAATATTTAGCAATATAAAACCATAATTATATTGTATAGAGATGAAGACCTAATGACATAATTAAGTCTACTGCATAAAGCATTGCAAAATTCTCGTATGTAGTATGATCATTACAATTCCGGTAACCATAAGCATCGGAAGTGTGGCGAAGCTATTACACGTACCTAAGTGTATTATCTAATTACATTTTCAACATCCATCTATTTATACTCAACGATTATGAACATTAAAATGTATTAAAATAATGTCTTCCACCTTAGTGTGTTATTTTGAACTTTTGAAGCCTCAAGAATTTCGTCATGATATAAACAGTAAACTCATAATGAGACATTTGTACGCAGTTAAACTTGCATTATATTAATATCTTTCCGCCACGTACTCCACGTCTTAAAATCACTTGATGCGCCAAAATTCGCAGATTAAGAAACGTTCATAACACCTTTGTTTTAACAGGGTTTAACTAAGACGATAATTCCAGGTAGATACTCCACGGCTTCTGGTCTTCGAGTAGGTACGACTTATGATGTTAATTTATCAGGTTTCTGAAAAGATGATTAGATAGAATAATGAAGGCGCGTTTTGTTATATTTATTAGTCTAGTTAGTATTATTAGTATTATCTGTGTGAACATAAATGTATTTATCTTCTAATCTGTTCGCTTGTCATAATTTAGTAACCGTGTTATTAGTTGATTCAATATCTCGCCTCACTTCGTCGAACAGTACACAAACATGCAAGTAGTAATCTTAATTTAGACCAAAACGAAAAAACGTGAGCGTTCAACCGAATACCCGAAACCGAGAGACCACCAGAGTTGGTGTCGAGGCAAGATTTACGCTGACAACTCAATGTGTCTTTGTGGAGACGTCGGATTACAGAACTAAGCGGTGCTCAGCCATGCGACTGCTTGCCACCTGTTTAAACTTTCTTGTTTTAGCTGCAGACGAGTGTTGGTGGGCTTAACTAAAAAATACATTCGGTTGTTTTTTAATGTCAAATAGTGTCTCCGACTGTGTAGTGATGTAGAAATGGCGTCAGAAATGCAATACTGAAATTTAATTACCAAATAACTTCTAAGGACTAATAAATTAAAGTTTGTACAACAGATTGGTAGGTAGGTACTATTGCGACGCAAGAACAAGAACTTCATTATTTCAAGCTAATAAGGGCTGGCGTCTTTTCCTTAGTTCCTTTTTTTTAAGTAAAGTACAAAGTTTTCTATCTCCTGGGTCTCCTACTCCCAGCTTGTAGTCGATGTGCAATGTGCATTATTTACTCGCGATACATTATTTACACTCATCTTTCTCTCGTTTCTTACGGACGTAGGTGAAATATCCATCATGATTAAATCATATATTCAAAATTGGTATATATGTCGCAGTCGGATTGTATAATCCGCCGTATTACATTACGGCTAGCTGTTATCAAAAACAGGGGCCGAGCGCGGCCGTTTGCAATCCGGCTAATCGTTGAACCGCCGCGCGGCGGATAATACAATACGACTGCGACATATATATTAAAAATATTTTGCTTTCAATTTTTATGATACTTAATTAACATATCTACATGTGTGTATAAAATAATTAGAAATAATAATTAATGCCATCTCTATAAACTAACTAATGGTAAGTTGAGAGGAATTAGTGATCGTAAAATCGAGCGTAAGTAATTACGACTTTTAAATGCAGATTGGTTATTTATGGCCGCCATCGAGTTGCCATCAGTGTCATTTATAACCATAATGTTCGTAAATGAAAAAGGACTCGCTGCACTAAGCTTTGAAGCTGGCTTTACATATCAATTCATACATTATACCAGAATTCAAAGAACTATAGCAAATTTTAAAGGATTTACTTAAATGCTTGCTTAGCCCAAGGTTAGCTCAAAGCAGCCTCGGCTACCCCGTTCAGTTAACCCGTTCCTTATATGTAAAGAAAATTTGATATAAATCCGTTTATAACGACCGTGAAATAGTGCTTCATCAATTTCAACTTTGAATTTTTTTTCTGCAGACGTCCAGACTATTGTATGATTAATTTATGTGGGTGTTTCCCGGGCGAGCTTCTGACGTTCATTACCTTAATTACAAATACAATTTAGACGATCCAATTTGAGAGGCTCGTGACTGGTTATAAAACTTTAGTTAGATCTTATGATGTAAAAAGCCAAAGGCTGATCAAAAAAATAAGTATATTACTGCCTAGTTTTTATACACATACCTATCTCTGATTATCCTACACATGTAATTTTATGTAACTTAATTTTGTAAGCTGCAATATTTAATGGTTTCTTTCCCCACAATAGCAGAAATACTGGAGCCTTGGTACTCCGCTACTGGAAAGTAAAGGTATTGGTTTTAAACTGCCAAACAAGGTTTAACGACTGCTAACTTTTGACTGTCAGCAATATGATCTTTATTAGCCGTGGTATTTTTTACCAACCAGGAAAAAAAATTCGACACCGAGAAAAGGACCAAAGATCGTCTTAGAGCAGTGACTGCTGTGCGAGCAGCATACACGCGTCTTATTGTGTTTTGTGGACTACCGGTGGAATGTTTTTGAGCTTTGAATTCGAACAATACCACAACAAACCGAGGCAAAGTCGTAAAACATGTCCAGCTCCAAGGTCTTGGTCGATTAGACACGCTCGACCAGGGGCAAAGGTGTGAATCGACATTTAATAAAATAATTTATCGCAAGTTGATGTGATTTTAATGACTGCGGCCAACGGAGTCCAGTGGAGGACTTTTTGTGTGACGATAAACGACAACGGCAACATAATAGCCGCGGTACAGTTAGCTCACTCGAAAAACAAGGACTGTAAGCGAACGGTAGGTAAGGACTTAAGACGTAAAAGCATATTACATATTTGTTTGTGCGAGGTATCTGTTGTTAAATGATTATTGCAGCATAGTTTTTCATATGAACAAATCCATCATGGAGGACCCAAAGGCCTCATCTCTTTTGTATCCTATCACAGTCTGTACATCGGTGCTCGAACTACCAGACTAAACAGAAGACTGAGCTATTTAATGGGATAGGGTGGGAGAGAAACAATTGTTATTGCTAGTGCAAGGACAAAAATATCCAACTTCAAGCAAGAAATGTTATAACATTCCAGAATATTTTCATAGCATCTCCACCTATGACGGACTGAAATCTATACTTTCCCACCCAAATAAATTGCCGGTTACATGAAGGATTTTATTATTATCAGGGTGGCGATAGTACCTCCCCAGACTACTACAGTGTTTCTACCACCTATAAATAATTAAAAATGATTTACTATTTTGATTAACTTGAAAGTACCTTTAAGACTTTGTTCGCGTGCTACAGCCGCAGTGGAGCAAAAGCGCGAAAAGAGCGAATCAATAAATTACATATTGTAATCAACTGGCGTTTTTATTTGTAGCTATGCTAAATGAAAGATATCAAAAGATTTTTGTGTTTTAGTGTACACTCATGTAATAGGTATATACGAGTGTAATGTTAAGAAATGCAGCTTGCAGCAAATCGCACGCAGGCTTACCCTTTCACAGCTGAGATTCGCGTTTCCATGTTTGCCATAATTATTTAAATTGAAAGCCGCGATGCACGCACCGTGATAGCAGCGTCGTATCTCTCGACAATCAATTAACCGCTCCGCATTTCGATTATTGATTTTGTAATTAAATCGCATCGGTGGGCGTGTCGCGTGCATACCGACCCGCAACGCCTCGTTTATGGTAAAGAGGTGGCGCGGGAGCGATTACGAACGCATAGTTAATCGTCGCCTAGTTAAAGTCGTACGAATTTTGTAAATTCTAAACTTAAATCTGAATTATTTTAATTTCTTACAAATACAGGCTTGACCAACGTCTACTTATAAACCTTTCAACAACTTATCCATTATGGCGAGATTTTGTGTCAGACATTGAGTCTGTGCGTTGCACTGTTGCACTTTATGAAGCTTCTGTTTTGAAGTTTATGGTGCGAATTAAAATACTTACTAATCATATCTGTTGCCTATGTGGTCATTGAAGGATTACAAATACATCGCTCTCTCAACCGCGACCGTATCCGCTCTGAACATTGCTCATTCACTCTGAACGAGGCCTACAAATTTATACACAGCTGATCGTTAGCGATGTTTGTTGACTCTTTCAATTAAGTCATTATGATTAAGCGCCACGAAATGCAAATATTAAATTAATTCACAATTTGTCTTTTTGGAAAGATTTAAAAAAACAGAAATTGGTATTATTGTGGTGCCATAGTTTTGATTTAAGGATCCAGTGTCATTTCGTATGAACGACATTTTATTTGCATAAATAAATTTATTATTTCATACTGATTTGGGAGATAAAATTGGACAATTTCTTAAATTCTTATTACATTTCGGCGTGCTTTATATTTATGGGCTTGAACTCATTTATCACCACATATATGGTTCGAATGTTTTCTGAAATTGTTCGTGAGTATATTTCCTTCATTAATTTCACACCATGCCAACGTCGCAGCAAGCATTGTGAATGGGAAAAATATGTCGTTGTGTTATATATCACTTGCCAATGCGGCTGAATGGGAATAATTATGGCGTTATAAGGCTTAATAAAAAGAGGGCGAGCTAATGTAATTATTCACCGTCGGATTTCTTTATTGCTTCGTGAGCTAACATTTTAACTTAAAGCGTTGCGTTGTCGCGCCGAGGGTCGACCGGACACAAAAACGCGCTCCTTAATCATGTCTACCTTAATCGATTTTCGAAAATGCCCTCTTGGCTCTTATTTTTCACCTTCGAATCCAAACTCGACCGCGTTTAATATTATCGATCGGTCATTAAGGCTGATTGTGCACAATTTTATACCGCTCATGGTACATAAATTGTTTAACAACGCCTCCTCTGGGAATGGAAGTTTTTATGCTATTCGATGTTTATGTTATTTTCGAGCGGCTTTTAAAGAAGTTTGCATCGTCTGCATTTCAGTCATCTCGAAGGGCGAAGTAAAATCTTTAGCTTTCGTCGCTGTTAGCGGAGAGTGATCTTTTTGAGTAGCTGATCAGTATGCGCGACGGCACCGCGTCCCGTTCACATGCCGCGATCCGTTCATCCGCGCCACCGGATCAAAAACAAATTGTCCCAAACAGGACCTTTAAAATGGACCACGAGACCCCTTTTAGGAAAAAACGACGCGCTGGAATGTTTTTAAGTTGAGTTGCGAGTAATTGACCGGCGTTCGTTATGCATGTCCGTTTAAAGTATTGCACCGGCTGATATATATCGATTTGCTGATTGGTAATATCCATTTAAAAGTCAATCATTGTTCAAAAAATGTAAATAGGTACAGCGAAAATTATAATTACCTACGTGTGTTTTTTAAGAAGCGGGCAGGTTCTGGAGTTCACTTATTTTTATTAATATTTGCTGAACACTTACCTATTACTACCTACCTTGATATAATCAACTCAATATCAATTTATTACGATCATGATTCCAAGTATCACATTATCTCTGCCAAAAATGGTGCGTATTGATCATTTAAATACGCAACGCAGCGTAATAAATGCTCCTGTAAATAATGCTCGCTATCTCTAAGTATCTGGTATCGCCGAGTTTGGTTATGAAATGAAATGATTACAGCAAGACGCCGGTGAGTTAGTAGGTATCTCGGAGAGCGCAAATTGAATTAGCATATATTTTGCATAAATGCTACGAGCCACCAGCGCGGCAGCGGTGCGCCGACTGCCCGCGAGTGCGCAAGTTATGGCGCGCAGCGTGCCATCAATTAAATTTTAAAATTCGATATGCAACGAATGAGTCGGCAGCCTCGTAATTGGCCAGGCCATCCCGATGATTACTTTATTGGTCCACGCATATATTAACACAGTTGTGCGTAATATTACCATGATATACACTAGTATTTTGATTTCAATTCATCATTCCAGTAATGACACAGATTTGATATTACACGAAGAAGGGTTTCACTTTTCAGATTCAGATCCGAGTACGTAGGCGTAGCGTCCTCCTGTGGACCGAATTTAAATAACTTGTTTCTGCTACCGACCGCCTCGGACGCAACCCTTGGCTTAGAACAGATTTATATTCCTTTTTCTTTCCTTCATGGTAATCGATCGAGTCCGTCTCTGTCTTAGCCTTAAAATTTGGTGCCGTCAATTCGGTGAGCGGGCAGAGCGGTGTCCTCACAATGAGTTCTAAGTGAGGTGAAGCGCAGGTAGCGTGTTTTTGCACCTATCTCGCTTAATTTCGGTCCTTTTTTTTAGTTTGTGATTTTTGTGACCCCGAGGACACCAACGGGAGATAAAAACTGCAACTTTGTTAACGTTATTTTTCGTTGGAATTCTATAATGAACGTCTGAATTTAGAGGGGCCGTGTATGTCCAATCACGTCGTGTCGTAGAGCATGTAGCGTGTAGCGTGCGCTGTAGATGCGTCCTACGTGCCCGGACTACCGCGCGGGCCAAGGCGGCGACTTATTGTACTTGGGATCTGACGGTGCATCACGAGCACAGTTTATGTAAATTTCGCCTTGACGTGTTCATGTTCTTAAATTACCTCGCGTTGCGTGTCGGTACAGCGCTATCTACCCTTATGAGATAAAATTACTTACGGTGTAAAATACACCGCTGTACCTAATACAGGTTCGCATTAAATCTATTTCTTTAAGATTTTTTAACGAATGCTCGCAAAATGTAAAAATTTAAAATTTATCCATTCTAATAGTTCAAGCTCATAAACTGCGCAAACGAGCGCAGCATCTGCCGACGTGAGCTAGCGAAAGTACGTTTGCGTATAAGTATAAGTTTATGCGGTAAGCGAACCGAGATTACATTATGGAAATCAGATATATGCATTCCGTGGTTGTTTTATGTTATAATCAAAGCGCATAGGCTGAAATATAAAGCGGCGGCGAGGCTCGTAAAGCAAATAGATTGCATCTGAGTGTGTCGCGGGACGTGCAGTGTGCAGGCTCCGCTATGCCGCATGAATAAGACGGCGCCACAGACAAAGGTCGCCATAGACAATCTTATACTTAGTTTCTATTTGGTTTAAAGCTCTTTATGTATATAAACAAATATGAAATAATGCAAGCCAAAGCAGTATAATAAAAAGCCTTATACGGTCGCCCCCATATATGTTTTGACACAAACGCCCAAAACTTAGGTTTATCTCTATAGAGTACCTGTTTTCTATAATATTTGTCTCCATTTCAAGTCTTGTAAGCTTTATTGGCTCAAACACAAAAACCAGTTGAGAGACAATTTGATACACTTTAAAATACTTAACGATTTTCTTCTCCAATTAATAGTAACAAGAAGAAAATTCAATATTAATATCTCCCATGTAAATACGTAATTTAGCTAGAATAATATTACTGTTTTTAAAATCGTTGTAGGATAATATAACCAATCAATATTTAAGTGCATAGCTAATTCACTTCCTGTCTAAACTTCTTACGCTGTTTAATTTATTTGTCATAAAGATTTCGAATGGAATAATTAATTTATCTACAGAATCATACATGCAATAAGGAGTTAATTTTATAATGTCTTCCATATCTCTGTGGGTCGCTAGTCTAGGGGCGGGAAGAATCACGTTGCATGCGCCCGCGCCTTCACAGATAACTTAGCGGCGATGCGACTGGGTTATTGTTTAGCAATTAAATGGCGAATGTGTCGGCCGCTTTTGTGCGACTTGCGAAATAATGTAAGTAAAGAGAGTTGTACACTATTTAAAAGGTATAAAAAGCCGTTATTATTCCTATAAATCGACGAGCCATAGGAGGCCTCGCCCCAACAGGTGAACAGATTTGCAGAAAGGGATCCAGTAAAAGAATTTGAGTACACAACAGACACGCCAAAATAGGAGTTTCGGACGCTTACCTACAAAGAGACCCGACCCCAGATAAATTAGGAAGTGGGTTTGGTCTTGATAAAGGTTTAGTCTCTCGAAAAATAAGGGGTGGTATATGTAAGGCTTATTATGTTGTACAATCGTTGCATTTCATCCGGGGAGTCATTTTTCGCAGTTTCTATGTGTAACTCGTCATAATTCAGGCAGTCTCTTATTTTGCCTAGGGACCGATAGACAGACACACATTAAGCGACTATCTCAGTCATCGATGAAAAGCAATACATCTGCGTATAACCCAATATACCTAATATTCGTCCCACTTGAGATTGCATGCGCTAAGCGACAGTGATTCTAGAACTGTACGCTCGAGTGTAACTTCCTAAATATGAAAATTATAAACATGGTAAGTACTGGAAACTTCTCTACCAACACTTAGATTACGAGAATCTTCATGCTTAGGTACATGAAGATTCTCGTAATCTAAGTGTTCTTTCTCTTCTTCGATTGGAAGAGAAAATAGGTATGAAAAGGCTGCTATTTAAAATAAATAAAGAATTATTATTTACGTATAAGTAGGATATTTTATAATATTTCCGGTAAAGTAAATAATGTCCCGACTCTCGTTTTAAGTTCAACATTACATCAGCAGTGAACACTTCCCTGAGACAAGAATTTGTAATGCAGCATTAATTTCTAGAGTAGGTAAGTCTGCGGGAAATGGTAATCGTCGTTTAAGGAACCCGCCGCAGTATTGCAGAGTAACTAATGACCACAAATTAAGTGTTCAATTAAAAATATTATTTTAATAGAAGTATCAGTTGCCCTGAAGCTTGCTTAGAAAAATGATGAAATAATTTAGGCGAATCTGGGATTGGTGTAATTATTCCGTATGGCAAACCAATTCGCAGTGCTGACATTACGATTGGGCATTACATTTAGTTAACTTACTTATCAATAGGCGGTAGAGCCTATATAAGCGGTGATAGCCCAGTGGCTAAGAATTCGACCTTGAATCGAGGGGTCCGGGTTCAAATCCCAGTGGAATGCACCAATGACTTTGTAAAAAAGTTATGTGCGCTTTATAAAATTAAATATCACCTGCTATTACGGTGAAGGAAAACATCGTGAGGAAACCTGCATGCCTGCGAGTTCACAAAATAAAGTTCTCAAAGGTATGTGAAGTGCAATCCGCAGGAGGCCAACGTGGTGGACTAAGGCCTACATCCCTCTCATTGCAAGAAGGAGACCCGACCCTGTAGTGGGTCAATAATGGGTTACTGACAGGCGGTAGAGCCATTGTAGCTTGCCCGGGAAGGTACAGCCACCCACTTAGCCCGCCGTGAAGCAGTATGTCTTGTATCACAAACCACTTCAGATAGGACTTCTCCTTCGACTTCAGCCTATTTAGGACTGAACATGGGCAAAAACTGAACTAGTATCACTTGACTCATTGTTTACCTATTGGGCACTAAAAGCGCGCTGATTGTAGAAAACAACTCTAGCAAGTACTGTAATAGTATTTTTACCTGAAGCACAGCCTGAAGTGATCACCGCCTGTCGTTTACCCCTATCTGTGCAACAGGTGGCAAAAACGTCGGCTTTAAAGGCTTGTAGCTATTACCTGGATAACACACCTGTGCTCTCGTGGGAAACTACAGAACATTCTTTTCGGGTAAGGATTGTGCTGGGATTTCATAAGCACACCGAGTTATTACTAAGGATCAGGATTTCGCCCGGCTTTTGGTAATGGATGGACTTTAGTTTTTTTTTTTAGAGACAGTGATATTACGTTTTGATTTGGCATACCGACGATTTCAAAAATACGAAGGTTTTTTTTACATTACGTTTTTTAAATTTAAAACTGTAGTTTTGGTTTTACTATATTTTTAAACATGACTGTATCGTACCTACTAAAAAAACATAATTTTACAGGAAACATTATATTTTTAAACAGTCAACAGATACAAAGGGCAAAGCATCTTCACATTCATAACGACAAAATCTCAAGTGACAGTAAATTCTTTGTTTCTATTTGTTTGAATAAATACCCACGCATCGGTTATAAGTTTTCTGTACTGATCTCATAGCCTAGGCTATAGATCGGCCTTACATCCAAGTCTGGTAGACACAGTCCATTAAGTTAGAAAGTACATGGCAGCTATGCGAGAGCATGCTCGATGGTAGCGCACAGGGAGAGTAGGCCCGACGCATCAAAGACAATATACCAGCAGAAGAAGTCTAACAATTTATTTGTTAAATAACTGAACTCGTGTCAAATTATTTTGTAATTGATTAAATTAATTAATGGATATCTACTCGTAACAAACAAAACTAAAGTTTTAAACAGGACTAAAGTTTTAGCTCATCCGCATGTTGCTTTTTTAGATGACTAAAAAGTTTCATCGCAATCGGTTTAACCGATACCTCCCCTGAGACACTCAAAACCAAACATCAATTGTCGCCAGTGCGTTACCGGCTTAGAAAGAGTGTCTTTTAGTTATAACGTTTTCTGTGGTCGATATATCATCGACCTGGTTCAGCCCACTCTATCAAATTCCAAACTCGTTAATTAAAAAATAAGCTTTAAATATAATTTTAAATGTACTCAAGACCCAACCACGGTATGGCAGACAGCAGAGACGCAAGTAAGGCGGTAGGGATGCGCGTCCCGGACGCAGACGCGCCCAACTAACAAAATAATTTGCTAAAGACCCAACGGAGCCTTTGCGCGTCGGAGTATTGTTAATCTGTGGCAGGCAGCAGAGGCGCAAGGAAGGCAGTATGCGCGGGAGAGGCGCGGAGGGAGCGGGGGGCGCGGGTCAGCGGGGCCGTGAGAACGCGCGCGCGCCGCCGGTTCCCAGGCACGCGCCGGAGCGGAGCGCCCAGCGCGCTCTGTACGCCCACAGGTTACACTGCACCGAAGCATCAAGAATTTTCAAAGGCTCATCCGCCGCTGTTGTACAATGTGCGTGATTGGCGTACGAGCCTCTACATACCGCGGATTTGAAGAATGACAGTTTTACTGCTGCTGAACGATTGGCAAACTAGCTAAAATATAGCAGTAACAAACTAGCTAAAAAATAGCAAACAGTACAGGACATGAAGCAGCCTTGGTATACCGCAGTAGGTATTGCAATGAAAAGCCTTCGACGACGAGCTAAAAAAATCGCGGTTTTAAATCCCCCTTTCGGTTAAGGTTATCCGCCTTTAGATCTAACGGACCTTCGTGGACTCCCATATACTTTTCATTGTGAGGAGACCTGACCATGCCCTGTGCAGTTTTACAAACAGCGTGTATCGTGCAAATTCGTTTTCTACTTCTACTACTATATCTTGATAAAATGACACTAACTTTGTCATCTAGTGACATGTTCTGCCACTCACCATTAGAGGCAGAACAAAAGAAGGACGCGTTGTTCGTTTATTTTTCTATAAAAGAAAAAAGTGTGATGGGTGAGTGCATGGCTTGCGGGTGTACCCTGATACGGATGAGCGGCGAGGTCGTGCGGTCGCGCGCCTCGCCTCGCGGGATGCCGCCCCCCCCCCCTGCTGCACACAAACATGATTATAGGTAGAAGTCTTTGACTACAGGTATTAGCACTAAACCCGTATATTAATATTTCCATTTCTTTTTTATTTTTCCTGCGGCTTCTTCTAGTCTATATACTTATAGTAAATTTTTTTTCACAGCCCTGTTGGTAAATAATCTTAGCGTGTCTTTTTATTTAAAATAGCGATTTAAAAATAACGCAGACACCTAATTAAAAGAAATGACAACATATTGTCATTGAATGTAGAGACAAATTTCTAGTAACTGTAATTTAAGTTATTTTTAAGGCAATTTTAAACTTTTCCTTAAATTCAAATATTTCAGTAAAAAGTAGTGCCAACATTGTTTACCATGTAAAAAACGGACTTTAAGGATGAAGACGTAGCTAAGCTGTATTATTACATTCCCTTCATTGTATATTTTTAAATTTTTATGCGGCTTCTACTGCTTAAGCGTAAAGGCGTTGCAGATAGAGTCACTCTCATATTTACAATTCGTTCTGGGTTCTAGGTTAACTTAGTTGCAAGTTGCCACCAACCCTATGCGAATTTTCTTCATGTCTTCTCTAAAGGGAAGGCATGGTAATCAATCAGCGATACATTTGGGTAACAACGCACCCATGTACCTACGACCTAAAATATGTGTTTTGAGGTGGGTCGTGGTGTCCATTGGTTGCAGTGCCCCCTTGACAACAGGCATGCGTGCTCGCTTTTAAGTTTTAATTGGTAGGTGTCCCACATAACCAGAATCTCCTATTTAAATTAAAATATACTAATAATAACCTTACGATAAGAGTATGGATACTGTCAATGATGTTGGGTCAGGTTATGCTGGTCGTGTGAAGGCGGCAGGATCTAATTCTTGGTGTAGTCGGCGCGTCACGATTTATCAGACGGTCGGCGAGATGCACACGACTGTGCATAAATTACGAATGACGGCTTGCAGCCTCTAAACCAAGACACGAGTGCTTGCTTTGGTATGTATGTGATTAAAATAAAACTAAAATCAGGCTTGAATCTTTATAGAAATAAAGCTCGGATCTAACTGAAGAAGTTAAATGTTTTTAAAAGTTGTGTGTAAAAAGTTTTTTTGAACTATATTGGGTGGGCTGTGGTACATAATTATGCGTTCGTATAGTAGGCCATTAACACACCCAAAACCGAATAAAACCTCACGGGTTCAAGTTAATTATATTGTAGGTCTAAGTCCATCATGCGTTTTTGTGCTTGCATATTGCGTGTTGGGGGACTTTAGTCTTTCCTGTAATCTTTGGTACAAATACTCGCATGCACTCGCACGCAGGAGAACTCTCAGTCATGCAGGATCCATCACGATATTTTGGTTCTCCATACACGACGTACCTACATACTTGTTTTTCTCCAGTTGTTTACCCTTCTTCTCTTAATGAATATATTTTTTCTTTCAGGCTGGCCTGGAAATAATAGCTTACTAAGGAATTGGGTCGCCTTTTGTGCTTAAAATGTGTTTTTAAAACAACTTTTTGTTTCGGTATGTAATGTACCTTAATATCGGTGTTGTAAAATAAAAGGTGTTGGTTTCGTGGTCGAAATACAAACCTTAGGCATTTAATATTACCTAGGTTACTTAGGAAACGATACTAGTGAGGTAGTAGATACCTAGTTACACAATAATCTTAATCGATCGCAAATATATATTAGCGTTTAGATGTCTCTCTACATACATACGATATTATAGGATCATTTTGTATGTACATTGTATAAACATAAAGTTTAAAGTAAGTAGGTATGTAGTTGTGTACCTCGATATAGTGGCCTGATAAATTTTCATTGACGTTGGATAACGTTGTTGATAGGTGATTTTAATCAAAAGTAATTATTATATTGACGCAAGATGCAGTGATATTAGAACATATTGATATAATTATCTACTAAGTATTATATTTTCTACTATTAGATTTGGAATCATAAATATATTAATTACCTTATTCTATATTAACAAGAACGGTCGATATAGTATTATATACTTCTTAATTGCATAAAATCCTTCGTTTTACCCACTGCTATATAGGTAGTAGGATTATTCTATACAGACATTCTTCAATAAAGTTATTGTCGTTGTCGTCTGCCTCAAAAGTAAAAGCGGTAGATACTTAAAGATGTTATCTTACCAAAAATTTAAAATTCTTATACAGCAGTGACTCAGACAAGAGAGAACTGGTCTTTAGATGTGTAAAATTACAGTAATTTCTCAGCGGCTAATTGTAGAAGCTCGACGACAGGCGTTAATTCCAGTAGCTCGGACTGCTCGTGCAAATGGACTGCGGTTTGCTAGGAACACCATCAGATAGTAAAAAATAAGGAAACCAGAGATTTTTATATGTCAAAATATTGGAAAGTGTCAAGATACCAAAAAATGGGAACGGACAACTTAAATTAGGTTTACTTTTGTTTTTACTGATGCTATGTTATTTTTATAGTGACTCTACCACCATAAGTTTTAGGGAAAGAGTTTTTTACTACAGGGCCCTAAAGCGCTTCAACCTTTTTTCCATTAAACCCCCTTTAACTTTTTCTGGTAAAGTAAGCATCACTTCATTTAGATCCATTTACTTTCCATTTACTTATATATAAAAGCCTTTGAAGGAAACACATGAAATGTGAAAGCCAAGTGACGAGATTCGTAATCAATTTTGTTAGTTTTTAGACGTCAGTTAGAACTGTACCTATCTTATTCAGTTCGTTTATTATAGAATCTTCATCAAGTATTTAATTTACCGTTCTACCTACCCAAAGCGAGTTTTTGTTCTTAGAGACCTACCTATAATAATATGCTATTCAGGTAAACTTAACTGAACAGAACGTTTGTAGGATGGACATTTTTTGCACCCCATGCCAATTCATCCACTTGTAGTATGACAAGTGGATGAATTGGTAAGTATTTATAGACAATGAGATAACTGTCTTGAATTTAATGTTTCTGCTAAATCATACATTTCAAACTTAAGCCCAACGAATTATTTTCTTCACGGCGGATTACAAGACTGGATAATAGCAGAGAAATCGTTTTATAAGTGCTAGCCTGGTACCCCTAGCATAGTAGCCTAGCATGTACGGCACCCATTGATTACACAGAGGAATTATGCAGTCGCGGGACCTCACAATGCAGGACGATGTCTCCTTATTACGATCCGTGACTGCACAGTGCACATGCAACGCGCTTCGCTATTAGATGACAAGTCAATGGAGATGAATAACTAGCTAACTGCGTCCTGTGCCGAGGTGATTACATTTCCCGAACGAATAGGAGAATAATGCTTGTTCGGTTTAGGGACCAAATTTTATTATAAAGCCTGACAAGTATTTTTGCGCACCTTCAAAGGCGCCACATATTATTCTTTATTGTCATTATTTGGATAGTTAGTTACCCGTAAAATTAGTTCATATTTTTTCCGGAAATGGCGAAGTAGGGAGAAACCACGGTCAAATTCCGTTCGAACACTGAAAATCTTACCATTGAAAACGGGAAAGAAAATAAGTAGATACGTCCACACTTCTAAATGTATGTACAAATCATTGATATTCAAAACACAAATACAATTTATTAATGTTGTGTCAATAGAACTTCAAAAATCATTAACAGCGTTAGTTCTAAAAGATTTACATCAAAGAATAGTTTTTGATGTCATGTCATGTGACATTCTTTGTAGAACCAACATAAATTAGCATGTGAGCATTGTCTACGTGACATATATCAGCCGCGTAGTCTGTTCTTACTCAGTTTACTCATAAAATTATCGTCTTACCCGTAGATAAGTATTAATTTGTATGATATGCGTGGTATTTCTCTACACGTCAAAATCCTTAGATGAACCGGAGTAAGTATCTGACGTAGCTAGCGAAAAAGCTAGCGACCTGAAGTGGTAATGGACTGGTCAAATTGTTTGAAGGGCCGATAACCAGTGGGGAAGGAAGGTCCTCGAATGGCGACTATATCACGGCAAAAGGAGAACCTACAGGCTGCCACACGACCAAGTAGACTGGTAACCTGAAGAACACAGCAGGAATCCGTTGGATTCAAAGGGCCAGAACCGGGTGGAGTGATGGCGATTAGGGGTCCCATGTTCAACAGTGGAAAAAAAAGCTGAAAAGTAGAAAAAGAAAGAAGGTATTGAAATACTTATTCACGTAATGAGAACTATGAGCAAGGAAGAGACATAAACTCTACGTATCGTACTTATTTATCTCGTTATTTATGTCCGTACCATAGTACATGCATTGTATTCAAATATTGAGAATGAATCTTTAAGACGTCCTTTTCTAGTCCGTGCCACTGCTGAGAAACAAGCAAACCAAAGATATATAGTGGGTTGAACATGTTAGAGGTAAATTATAGCTGTATTACGTTTTATTAGCAAATGTTTTGTAAGTTTTGAGTGCCTTGGCCGAGTGTAACACGACTTTTTCTTGATTTTTTCATTAAAATATGGATGGCCTTAATTTCGGGGTAATGCCACAAAATCGCACAAAGAAGCACCGCTGGGTGCGTCATTGTATTACAGATGATTTTACCTCAAAGAATGTTTCGAGCGCTGCTGCGACAACTTGGCTTCAGCATCCACGCTCGTAGGCTGCTTTAAAAGAGCGTAAGACGGTAAGAAATCAAATTGCCAATATAATACCGTGATACGAAATTTTTAAATAGCCCAATTTCCATTCGAGTTATGATCCAACATCGGACATTAATCTGCTTTAAAAGGCAGTGAGGAGCTGAGGAGTGCGTCGGATCGGCCTGACGGACGCGCGGGGACCGACCGCAGCGCGGTCACGCGCGCGATCCGCATTATTTTGTCTTTTCACGCCGCGTCAGCCTGCGTTGCCGACAAAGAAATATTATATTCACTTGCAAGCACATACGTTATACGTATTATTTGTATGGTAAAAGGATGAAATCATCAATAAATATTCCAATTTAATATTTGATAAAATATGAAGAAGTTGCAGGTATATTATGTCTACATAAACCTAAACCTAAAGGTTTATAAAGTGCGCCTTATAATTTATTTATGAACACAATTGAAGTTTTTATACAATCAGTAACATGTACTTAACGACGGTCTTCATAATGTTTTTGAAATAAAAGAAATAACTGCAAGCACGTTAATTGTTCCGCCGAGTTTTGTTGCTGATTCGATATCTTTTTTTTATCGGTAAAGGTAAAGCTCCAGTAGGTAATCAGTAACAATACGAATGTATTATCACAGAGTTGCAATTCAACTTTGATGAGTAAATGGTAGAGTACTGAACAATAACCGCTGGAATCCATACTTAACTGCCTACGTACTTACCCTTAAGGTGAAATGGAGATAAAAAACGAGAAATTCGTTTCTTAAACCTGTTATTCTATAATTCGTGAAGCCTCGGGCTTATAATAACTGTAATAAACAACGCGTACGCGGCCCCATAAGTCACATATAGCCGCATTGTGATAGCATCCATTACTAAAATACGTGGATAAAAGCACCGATCGGTTATTACAATACCGACGGTGGTAGGATCTGGTAACCGATCACTTAAACATCTTGCACACAATAGATCATTCGCGCAGTTTCTTAGGGCTTAAGGCGACAGTGTTTGAGTAAGATGAATGATGGTGTCGATGACGTGCAAATTCATCATAACGCCGTGCTCGTGAGATATACTCGTAAGTAGTAAAACGAATGACAGGATAAAAATTAAAGCAATATTCATCCGCTGCATCTACCAAATGAATAATCGGTACTTACTTTGTTTTGTTGTCTTATGTAGTTAACATGACATCAACAAGCTAAATAAAATCGTGAACGTAAACTCGCGTGCGAGCCGTCTAATGTGAACAAATGAACATACATTTACCATTATAATAATTGAAGAAATGATCTGCAGAATATGTAGCACCGCGGGACTTAAATAGAGCTAAAGAGTATTATTAGTTCCAATTCAAAAGCCCTTCTAGCCCGAGAGCTGTCAGTCATTTTCCTAAGAAGTGTGTTTGAGGCGTTCTGAAATTTTTGTTTGAAAATGGCCAATATTTTTGATTATAGTTATTTTTATTCACAAATATTATATTTAAGAAATTTCAGCATGTCTCAAACACTTTAATTTTTATTTTTAAAAAATAATTTTGAGGATGCCTGGCTTGTGCTTGGCTAAATGCCATCCCGCCTGCCAGGTCTGCATTTTTGTCTTCGGAAAATACAAATTCGCTCTTCAACTTTCCTTTATGATACCTCAAACACTTCTCGATAAATGTCTGCCAGCTCTCCAGCTATTATGACAGAACAAGACGAGAGGAGAGACGCTCGTCGCGTCACGATATTTCCCGCGCTCCCACACAACTAGTCACGAACTTATACTTCACTTAATTAACGTAAATAAGACAGTTTTACGAACGAAAAAACAAACGGAACGCTCAGGTCGATGTTTCGCTGAAACCGGATCTGCGGATTGAAGAGCTTTTCGACGGAGGCCGTCTTACGGTTACGCTTTTACACTTTGCGACTACTTGCGACTATCCATCGATTGAAAACCGTACTTACAATTATATTTTTCAAACACACACACACTCAGGAGAATCATCGATGATTGGTATGCTCATTGTTAATATCGGGGCAATCACAAATATTCATCGTCATTGTGTGTTCTGCAATTTGTACAATAAAGAAAGAGAACAGAGGAGAAGAGAGGAGTATAAAAGAATTGTAATTCGGATTGTCGGATTCTGGATTCTCTCCGTCCTGTACGAGACGGAGCATCGGACCGTGGCGTCGAGAATTCGAGATATAACGGGGACAAAGTTAATTGATTTCCCACTGTATCCTTGCATTAGCAATACATACAGTGTTGCAAATATACCAAAAACAGACGCGTTTAACGTACCAACGTTGCGTTACTTTACGCAGTCCGCAGTTTATGTCACTAAAGTCGTTTTTAAAAGTTTTATATCACTGTAAAAATCGCCGTGTGTAATGCTGTTACCCCACACTTTATGCCATTTTTTATTTTTAATGAGCCCTTTATACTGACGTTAATAATCCATGGGGAGAATTTCAAAAATTATTATGATGCGGCCCTAACAAAGCAGCCGAGTTTCCCAAACATTGTAGATTTAAGAACATAATAAATGTCTGCGAAGACTTTTTAATAAAGGTGAAATATTATTTACTGACCTGGATTAATACTGCAATAATATTAAATAAGGTTTTCATACTTACCTTTTATTTTACTGTTTATTCTTTAGTTTATACATACATAGAAAACTGGCGAATTCATCACAGAACAACATGTGATGAATTAGCCAGTTCAGCCCGACCGCGACCTGACTGTTGAACGACAAAAATAAGAGCTATCAGTATATGTATATCTTACCAGTAAGTAAGGGTAAGGGATTAATCGCCAGGGATTTGTTAAAAAAGAAATCATTAATTCCAAATGAATGCAACACAATGGAAGGTGGCACTTACCGTTGCTTCTCGAGCGCGTCGAGCGTGAACCCACGTTTCTCATGCCCATGACAAGCGGAACCGCGGCATCACTGCTCCTTGTACAACTCACATTAAACCAGACGAGCTTGTGATTGAATTCGCACAGTAATCGTTGTGTAGGAACTTGGGAATGTAAAAAATATATAGCTTGATAAGAGTAAAATCTCAGCTGCTTTCCTTTTCATCGAACCCCAATAGTTTATTCGTCTACATACTACACTACAACATAATATATTAATTAAACAACCATCGTCGAAATGGTTTTTAAGACTATTTGCATTCTTAAGAGTAATGTACCTAAATAGGGGCTGTGTTCATCTAGGTACAAAGGCTTTTTCAAAGTGAATAAAATTATGAAGTATCTACTTAGACTTTTGGAAAAATTAGCTAGTTCATTCTAAACACCCTAATTTGGTATTTTAAAAGTAAAACTAATTTAAACTTCAATTTAGCCGAAGTCAAAATTATGATTTGCTTGAAACCTTTTCTGGTGTTTATCATACCTAAAACGTAAAAGTAGTACGAGTATAATAGATATAGCACAGTACCGCCGTAATCCGCCGTATTGAATAGTAATAGCCTACAGGGCGTCTCGTAGTTCTGCATGGTGTGTTTGTGCCTTATTGTAGGACCGGTCGCACACCTGCCGTCGGCACACGCCACGAGAAATAGCTGTAGCAGAGTACAATAAAAATTGCTTTAGGTACTCGCATAATATGTATATTTTTTACTTTGTGATTTAAAAGTAACTCAGACACCTAATTATAAAGTATAAAGCACCTTCAATACTAACTCTCACTCGAAACGTAGACTGCCAGTGACCCGCCCCCCCCCCCCTCCCCCCTAAATGTTTTCGGAGGAAAATACTTATAATTTTTTCGACGTCAACCCCGTTCTTGATCTAATTTGACTGGCCTAAACGGGAAAAAATTAAATGCATTTGGGCTCGCCGTGACTTCTATCGCCTTATCTATCGCTACTACATAATCCGCAGTGAAGCAGTATCTTCTTCGTGGCTAGTTGTAGGTCTGTATATATTCACAATAATGTGAAATTCACAATGATGTGATATTCCACACCACATACCTACTTAGGTACCTACTCGTAAATATTGTAAAAACTCACGCTATGCTGTTTGTTATCGTTGTAGCTGCGATTTTGTTAACGTTTTATTTCAATTCGTCTAGAAAATAGAAGAGCAAATGTTCATTATAAGACTCCTATAGTATTCTTAGAATACTTGTGTTGTGATTGTTGACCGGTTGCACACCTGCCGACGCGGACGGCACACGCCACGAGATGCGCGTACACTAACCGATGCGTCTAGCGCGACTAGCGCGTAGTCTAGTAGTTTTATTTCATTGTAACTATTAATTTTCAATTTTCTGGAGAGTAAAAATTACAAACGAACGTTCGGGCTACTTGTTAGATACGAAACCAGGTTAGCTACTGTGGTTGGATCCGATAAGTATACCTATGGACCATAGATTTAAACTTTTAACAGAAAGGAGAGAAAACGTTCATTAGCACCAATTTGTTTGTTGATTGTAGTTGAGTTTGTTACAATTCTACATTGGTTTAAGTAAAATCAATCCATATTCATCTTTTCGGGTATTACTGTACAAATATCAGTAGAAAGGATTGAATCAAAGTTTGAGGTAGTAATTGGTTGATTTGCTACCCTAAAGATTTGACGGTGTGACAGTCAATCCACACCTAAACCGAATCACTTGAAATTGCTTACTACTCGGCGGGCTATGAGGGTGACGGTATACCTAAACCTACCCGATAAAATACAATAGTTGTACCGACCTTTTTTTGACGGAGAAAACCTTCAAAAGGTACCTGAAATCGTGGTAGCAATGTCGGATTATAATGCAAATTTCTGGTAATTTCCCCCTCAGTACATAGTTGTATTACCTACCTACCCACCACACAGTATTTTTGTATTCTGAGAATATTTGTGTGATTGTGTGGGCCGTGCCGTACTGTACGAGCACCTGCCACCGGCACACGCCACGCGAGCTGTACGCACACTAGAGCGAGCGACCCATTGTTTAGTTGGACACCTAATTAGTGTTCATTAGTTAACGACAATGGATGCAAGCGCATCTTACAACGATCGGGTATAGGCTGATATAAATAAGTGGAACAACCCTCTAAACTAAAACAGATTTTTCTTACATTTTTACAGATTTTAAGGCAAGTATTTAGACAGTTCAGAAACGGATCGGCAGTGGTTATAGATGATATTATTGTATATTTTTCGCTAAGCTTCACTAGTAGTTTGATATGGACTTAAAAAGGATCAAAATCTTTTGTGTGACGGAACACAAAAGTCGTCACCTGACTCAAAAAATAGAATAATTAGCTTACTACACACATAAAACACAACGAACGATCCCAATATTCAACAGCAAAATATTTTAGGTCGATATGAACAACACAAATGGATAGCAAATTAAACAATTATATAATTGTTTTGCAAACGATGTCAAAGATAAAGAGCGAAGACACGACGTACAGAAGATAGCAATGGGTAGGTATGCGCCACGTCTGCATATGAACATACAAATGTGTGTAAATTTTAACCGCGACTAATCCTGAGTAATTTGCCGATAAGCGAATCCGAAATACAAATGCAGGCGACAGCGCAGTGCACGCGCATCCTTTTCTGTCCTCGTTGTGCGCAAGCTCAAGATAAGCCGGGACGAGCGCATTTTATTTATTTTAACATTTTTAAGGCGGCCGCGTTCGCGTAGGCGTTTTATTTCTTATTGCGCACCGCGGCGGTAAGTCACGAACTGGCCCGTACCACCTTGAGGGCTAAATAGCACCTACACGAACACCATCTCTTTACTCCCTACTGAAATAGGGCGAGTGCTATCTCAGGCGTATTTTATAAAATATCCATATATTACTAAGGGCAAGGTCCTTTCTGCACGCCTTTTTATCGTGAAATAAGCAACACGTTCAGATTTAAAAAGGTCACGCGTTTCAATGTTTACCGTATTAAGAAAATTGCACATTATAAAGTAATGATACCTGATATCGCTTCACTACTGAGTGTTATTATCTTACTCTATTTTATATTTATGTCTTATATTGCTCATTTAAGGAAATGTGTTTTGTTAAGACTTCAAAACAAATTGTTATGGCTGTATCAACATTGAAATCTTCGTCAATACATTCCACTGAAAAGGTTTCACTTTGTTTTCTATTAGATATTTTATTTGGGTTTCAAAAGGGAACACCGTTGTCTCCAGATAACTACTCATTGCACACATACATTCACTTGTTTCTCGTAGTGAGTTGTTCATCGACTACAGCAATCATTGTAAAACCGACTACTTCTATTATCTCCTATATAATATTAGCAATGGAATACTTATTCGTTCTATCCACATTTGCAGAAAAGAAAAAAATCAAAAGTTAAGGTCTGGCATATTTTTTTTACTCTGTCATACTAATTACCACTTCATCATGCTTATTTAAGTTCTCAGATGTTACTAACGACGAGTACGCGCCATAAGTAAGATGAAGGGAGATGTCGTGGTGATGAAGATACCCGAGCTAAGTGACTTGAGTAAGTTATGCATAATGACATGTTAGTTTACTATGCCCCTCCATTAACAAAGGCACAAATAAAGGGATCCCTTATTATTTTTTAATAGAAATAGCCGTTTTCAGGAAAGCCCTATGAAAGCCCTATGGGCGGAAGAAATGAAACTTCATGTTTACAAACTTATATTGTTCATTTGTTGAGATAGATAATACGAGTAACCTGGGGTAACTTAATGCGTACAATTACTTAGACACAATAATCATAATGTTCCCCCGCAATTAAAGTAAATTGGTAAACCTCATCAAAGGCGTTGGTGTATACCTACTATTACCTACCCGTAGGAAACGTTATTGCGTGGAGAACCGATACCAAGAGTTCATATAAAATGCCTGGGATTATGTTATTGTACAGTCAAATCTCCGACGAGGAACCCAAAAACGCTTCAGTAGCTTACTTACGTGTAATAAGCATAAGGTTTCTACCTAGATTTCTTCCAGGAAATGTTAGCCGCTTAATAGATGCATGTAGCAAAAGCAATCAAAATATACGCAAAGCCTGGCATGCTATTCATAGTAATCATCGATTCCATTTATCAGAAGATTACTTATGAGATGAAACGAACGGTTCCTCTATGAGTCTATGGTTATTCAGAATGTGCATGCAATAGATTAGAAAGTTGTTTATGGTTCAGAGCTTGGGATTCTAAGTTTAAAATGAGTAAATGATGATTCAATCAAAACGTGTTACTCATTGAAAAGATAAGAAATAACCAAAAATTACTAGGAGGATTGATTGACTAGAGTACGCATAACATGATTGGAAGCGGTGCCAGTTTTCAGGTGCACCTATGAAAAGAAAACTTTTGCTTTTCCTCATGTAGCTTTTCCTTGTTTATGTGCTTTTACAACCGTAAGCAGCACATAAAATTACTTCTTCAAAAACAATTACCTTACTATAAAGTATTTTTAGTAAAGTAAGGAATTAATTTACACGTTAAGTATGGCGTAAGTTGAGATGGCGGCCAAATTGACTGTCGTAATAATAGAGCGGTCACGCCATTTCTCAAATAAACCCAGTGACGTAAGAACTCTATCAAAACCACAGTTTTTTTATAATTTCTCTAAGAAAAATTAGGTACACTTTTTTCCATAAAACACCAGGAAACTGCTAAGCTAATTTTGTTTAGGTACTTGATTTTAAGAAGTTTGCTAACGTCCCTAATTCAAGGATAAAAATGATGAAAAACTTAAAAAAACTTAACTACTTAAAAAATATTAATTCTTCACTATACCTGAGTATACCTCTATACCTAGCATAATATCAAAATCAATACAAGACAGTCTATCTACAAGAAACCTACCTACCTACTCACATTTGTTTTTCGATAAGGCACCATTCTGACACAAACAAAACGTTTTCGCCATAAAATTAATTAAAGTTGTAACGCGAAACGCGAGACACTGCCGATAAAATTCTTTAAGCGATTTCGAAGCCACCGCACCTACTTATTATGCATTACGATGATCATACACTTACTCGTAGCTGTACCTACTAAGGATCTAATCACCACACATTTGCTTATGTATGAGACTTTTAATATTTTGGACCCTAATGGAGTCAAATTACATTAATTTACATTAGAGTATTAGGGTACAGTTATATTCACACCAGTTTATCTGTTTTCTGTGCCCTTTTCTAGCACGGCGTTACATGCCTATGTTCAGATTGGTGTCGGTAGGTACGGAAAAACATTAGCTCCTAGCTCGTCCTGAATATTTTATTCCAGCGCGCGTCGTCTACATGTTCTCATACCTACGTATAGAATATGACTCATACATACATAATAATATATATATTCATACATACGTATGAAAAGAAAAGAGTCATAACTCAGAGAAAAAAAATCATCATTTGTTCCAATATTGCAAAGTTTCCCAATAACATAGCGACACTAGCTAGTCGTAGTATGCACAGATCTCTGGGTTGTCGTGACACGTCCGTCCTCCTGCGACCGCGGCGCGCACGCGCTTCGCCAATTATTAAGGCCGTTTTAGACTTGCTCCAATTATTAACTAAACATGTGTGTTAAACCACTTGGGATTCAAATGAAAATAAAAACTAAAATGTCAGAGTACCTTCTGAGAGGTACCTACCTACCGCCGCCTAAGTCATTTGTCGTGACTCGTGATGTGTCTTATTGCTTAGTAGGGAGGTATAGTTTCCGGATCGGATATACTTTACTTTAGGCGACTATTTTAGTTCTTATAACACCTACTGATACACACCCACGCACTACAAATTTTTGATGCCCATTTAGGCGAAAATTTGAACCTCTTCCCTATTTTAAGGTAAGGGTGTTTTAGGTTTACTCGAAATATAATATGATCGACAGGTATTATATTATGTTCGATGGGTAATTTTTTTAGTAAATCCGATTGAGCAAAACTGTAAAGACTAGGCTGTCGCATGATTTAAAAAATTAAAAAGCTACGTTTTCATCAATAATTTATTCAGTTTTAATATTCTTAAATGTATAAATACATAAATGAATTTGAAAAATATTTTGATGAGTAGAGGAATACATGAAGGAATAAATGATTTGAATTATTTAAGATAAGAAATCTTTAAACACCTTTAACAACAGTATCGTCTCTTTTAAAGTGCTATTAATATGCTAAATTTAGCCTTTATGTAGGTAATAAATGATCAGCAAACCAATAAATCCAAATCGTGTCGATAAAAACGGTTTGACATTTAGCACCACACGGGCTATTTATTATTTTCTATTATTGTATAGTCACTTACGATAATAATTATATGTTACAAAGTAGATAATGTTATAAGGTGTATATAAGTAGGTACATATGTACTTAGAGCAATGCGTAAAATTTTATACCAGCGCCCATTAAAGATTTCGTGAAAATTACACTTTACAAATCAAAAAGAATTTAAATTGAATAGAAGAAAGTGTCCAGTATTGGTCATAGAGAATGAAGTTTACACTTCAATATTTTTAATGATAAATAAATAGAATATATATGGTACCTATATGAAACAGTTTTGTTAACTATAAATAACTATTCTACTTTCAAATCATTGACATATTGTACAGGCTGAATGCTGAATGAAGACTTTGAGAAGCGGTGTTTTGGTTGTCGCAGGAGTCGCCGTGCTCGATAAAATTCCCGTCTGGTCATTTTATTTTAAGGTACGCATTAACAGCACGGATAATTAAGCATCGAAATGTCGCCGCCATTCTGTACGAAGGCGTCGCCCTAAGTAATGGCCACTACACAGCCCACATTAACGCAGCATCCACAACCGTAAAGTATAAATGCAATTAAGAACTTCGCCGAAACGGAAAACTTGTTTAATTACCAACAAAAAGCTCATTATTATCATTACTTTAACAAGAATATATTATTATGTCCAATTATATGTTCAAAATTGAGTTGAATAAATTTTTCAGTCTCCCATAAATACGAAGTGGAGGACATGATGAGATCCATTTACATGGAGCAAGATTTAACATCCCTCATTCCCGCCGGTCCCAATTAACTATTGTTGTAGGTGTTTTGAATCGATGGTATGCTACGCATTTTAACCACCTGTTTCGTGGAGTGAAGCAAAAAATTAGTATGCTAAATTCAATTGGATAATCAATTCAATTAATTTGAAAGGATAGCTAGCTACCTTCCAATCGCTGACGATGGAACGTGACCGTAATTGGTACGATTAATGCTCGCGCCAAAGAATCGATTCATTCTTTGTATCGAGATTGGACATATTGAAGGCATGTTCGGAATGAATTGAACTCAAAATTAACTAGCTGCCCTTTTCTGAATAGTGATAAAATCGTTAATGAGCCTTTGAATCGAACAGGTAGGCCGCGTACTGGATAATCTATTGTGGCAAAACAGTTTTTAGTACAAAATTACGTGCCATTGAATGGTCTGCGTAATTGCAAGTGTTTTTATGTGAACATTTACCGTAATTTGTTTTAAATTAGTTTTAAGTAATGGGTCTGTAAGTTATACCATTGTTATGGGAGTTTGTTGGTAAAATATCTTTCACTAATGCTTTGTTTTGTTTTTACTAGACAAGCTGATAAACTCTTCTTCAAGATACGAATGCCATAGCTATCAGTTACACATTTCTCTTTGATAAGGAAGATTATTGGAGAAACAAATCCAAGGGGACAAATTAAGTCCCCTAAAATAGTAACACATCGTTACAACTTCAGATAGTACGTCAGTTTTATTTGTGGTTAGATATAGTTCGCACCCGAATTACTTTTATACTTACTACCAAACGCTGCACACATTCTGTCACTCCCTGTGTTTATTAAGTACGGTGAGAAGGTTTGCTTTGAGATTAAGACGCCAGCGGGCTCTAAGTTAGTATGGGCATTGACAAACCGGTCTTTTACGGCATGTTCGCTTTTCTAACAATAATAAAAAGTACAAAGGATCTTGTGGCGGGCCTGACAAGCACGTGCGGCGCAGGCGCTGTGGGTGGTGGCCTCGTCGTCGTTTTTGCATTTTTTCTCTTACTTGACACGTGATCTTCTTGTAAATAGCTCTCGGGATCGGGTAAATCAATGCCTTACAGCTCAGGATCTTGTATAAACGAAAATCATATCGAAAAAACGGAGCAAATTAGCCCGCAATGAAGGCATGGCAAGTTGGACATAGAGTATTTCCATCCATATTAAAGATGTTAAACAAACATTGTAAAAGTACATTATTTTGGAAACATGGAAGCTGGTTTTCTTTTCTGCTTGTTGTATTTACCTTTTTCTATTATAACACCGGAATACGGTCTCATTGACTCTGAATATCCAGAAACTATAACTAATAATATCTTTTTATTTATTCTTGCAAAACTATTGTAGATATGTCCCTATATATTGAGACACACTTACCTACTCGTACTTGCTTAAGTAATATTTTAGCCCATGTATCTATCTATATCTGGTCCACCTATAAGCTGACAAACAGGCATATTTAATTATGTGGGTTTAATTAAAATATGACACGTTAATTTGGTCTGCAATTTATGGCCAACTCTTGTGTAAAATTATAGTATAGGTTTAAAACGTGTTGTTACAAAATAAATGTCACTAAGAAAACCTGTCTACTAATTTAGATAATTATGCTGTAACATGTTTTAAATTACAAGTTGTGTAGACAAAGGGATGATAGTAGGTAATTGGGGTCGTTTCTAATGGCCGTTATTATGAGCTTCTGCTGACCACCCATACTGCGATTCACTTATGATTTATCCAATTAATTGTATGATAATTGAACTAAAGGTGATGATAATGAATGAATAAACTGATGTAATATGATAACATATTGATAAACATAAAAAAATAATTTTACATTCATTTCGCGTGTTCAGCTCATGGTTGAATGACATTCTTATTATTACTACTATAAATGCGAAAGTTTGTGAGTATGGCTACAGAAAATTGGATGTTTAGTACACATGTAGATTATAACCTGGACTAACATATATGATATATTTTATCCCTCTCTGGCGCGGGCGCGGGCGGAAGTATGGTACGCTCTATATTGAAATTATAATGCTTTATAATTAATTATTTTCTAATGTAGTACCTACCTACCCATTTACGATTAAGAAATCTTCTAACTCAGGATTTAAATAGCAATTTAAAAAAGTTGCCCATGTATTAAATTGGCACCATTATTTGCTTAATTCCACTCAATACCGATTCATCTTGTCTTCACCTTACGCACGATCAAACAAATAACGTCATGTTTTTTCTTATCCACAATGCAAGGCCATATACTTTTTATGAGTCTGCAAACGTTGAATAAAAAGTTTTCCACGGTGGCCGTCAAATCCCCGAATGATTGGCGATGATGGCGGCCAAGCTTTGACGTCTTTAATCCAACCTTGGTGGTCAGCGACCACCTAGACCGCGGACTTGCTATAAAACGGGGCAACAGGGAGGTCTAGTACAAAAACAATACGATGAGCTGGTCTGGCTGTTTGATTAGGCTTATTCAGACTTTTGAAATTATATACTTATATAAGGTGCCTTATAGCTGGTTTTATTATCAGTATTATAGTAACAATTAATAGCCAAAAATGAAATAATAAATCAAACAAATAATAAATCTTAGACACCACTCAGGTAGCTTATAAGTACCGCACACTTTCATGGTAGTCAGGAAAATGATACTCTTTCCTGCATACGTTCAACTTTATACCGACATTATCGTAGTAATGCTTTCACCCAAACATAGAACAAACATTCGTGCACGCACAAATATTTGCTCTTCAGCGGCGCATTAATCGGAATCTCTACATATCTGCTACCCAAATAAGTCAAATTGAACATTCGATAGAATTTTCAGCATCTTTTAATTCATCCTCGATTCGACAAAAGTTCCTAATGTGATCTTCCTAGAATTTGGGTAAGTATAGACTATTTCACAGTCACGAAATCTCAAATCAGCCTTTTTTTCGTATAAATTTGCATTGATACTTAACATTATTCCAGCAACATGTTGGCAATCGCAATTTTAAAACGTTCATTTCGTAGCTAGTCGAATATCTAACCTAAGCCAATGTGACAATGCTTAACGGAGAATGATATCCGTAACCTTTATTACGACCACAATATTTAAGATTAACAAGTAATTATGAACCGAATGTGAATAAACTAAAATACAGTAACCAATGGTCCTATAATATGTGCCCTTAAACTGTACTTAAAATAACGGCCCCTGAACTCGGAGTTAAGGCAGCGCCAGCGTTCATTACGGCGTGTCACGCGTCATAACATTGATTAATTGGGCATCCATCGCACTGATACGAACACAAAGAACTTAAAAAAGGTAAAGGGAATGACAAGAAGCAAGCAATGACCTTTAGTAACGAGCCGTCAGTCAGACTAGCCATGAGGCCGATTCGCTTGACGACTTCAATTTAAATGCAACTTGGGATCATTTTAATTTTTATGTTTTTGATAATATTTTATTCAATATTACAAGCATTTACCACACTAAACATAAAGTAGTCACCCATGTGACTCGTAAGCGGACACCCAGTGATAGCCCTGAGAATTCGGCCTCTTATTCGACGGGTCCGGAATAGAATTCTAGTGGCATGCACTACTTTCTTCAAAGATATGTGCGCTTTATCAATTCACATATTACCTGCTGTAACGGTAAAGGAAAATATCATGAGGAAACCTACATTATTGAGGGTTTTCCTTAATGTTCTCAAAATGAATTTGAATGTCTTCCACACCAGCCGTTGTGAATATATATAAAATATCTCTGTACAATTAAAGATCAGTCTCTTATTTCTATGTCACTGTATTTCTGCCGCCTATGTGGATACATCTACGAGTAACTATGTTTGATTTCAACTTTGTAATTCAAGAGCGATTAAAAGTAAAAGAGAAACAAACGAATATTTATTTACTCATTTTAATGTCTGAGTAATTAAATCTGCATTCCCGAACTTGATTTCAAGATAACATTTAACTGCAGGCCTTTGTGTAACAAACATTGTTACATTGTAGGGTTCCTGGGGTGTTTATGGGACCCTTTATTGTATACTCCTTGTGTCACTGTACTATATTAATACAGGAATTTATCTACTGAACTCTTATGGCTATACTCAATTTTTTTTCGTTTGATATAAAATATAAGCCTTAGAGTGGCTCCAATAGAGACGATTACTACGAGTATCTACTGGTAATACTTATTATTAGAGTTAAACATTTTAATTTTTTTAAGTAAAGTTATAGTCGTTAGATACCGGAGTCACAATGACATCATCACGTTTAGTTTTTCAAAGTTAAATTGTAGGTAAGTACCTAGTTATAGTAGGATATATTAGCGTTGTTCTAAGGAAATAAACCTATCTAATCTAGCCTATTTACTATACTAGATTCGTAGTTAGAACCATATGCTTAGTTATTAAGACATTTGAATACAACAAGTAATAATATTTTGCAGAAGCTACGTAAACATTCATGGAACTATACACCTAGCGCTTGTCTGATTTTTTGTATGAAGACATTAAAATTAGTCTCGTACCTGCGACGGTCGCGGTGGTCGAACTAATTCGTCAATGAACGTTTGATTACAACAGTTTTGTTTGCACTGTCGGAGCATTAATGGTGGGTTATTGGAGGAATTATTGCACCGGCGGCGGCAATTTGCCGCAATCACGGCTTAATTGTTTCCATGGGATACCACCGCGGTGGCTGCGGAGATTAAGGTATTAATAATACATATTCGAGTTATATTTTATGTTCTTTGTGCGTGTAATAACGATCCACTTACATAATAACTGCTGTTCAAAAACAATAATTCTTGTGCCGGATACTAATTCAATACCAAAAGATCAATCAAAGATCAATGACCAAAGAACTAATATTAAAAGCAGAAGCAGTCGTTATTGAAATCGATTATTCTAAATCTTATCCTACACATATTTTAGACTTTAACTTATAGTAACTATCCCTACAGTTTTTTTAGATTAGCAAGTAATCGTTAAGAATAAAACGTAGAGCTTGTTGAAATTGACCTACAGTTACAGTTTTATAATATCATAGGTAGCATAAATATATATTATGTGACATTCATAAGAACAATACAGACCTCCAAAGACGAATACCTTAGAAGCTTAAAATATTAAAAGATAAATTGACAAAAACAAGGTACCTACCTACAAAGCAAGGCGCAAGGACTCTTTCTGTGCCAAATAAGGCAAAGCAACCGAAAATATCGTTCCCTAATTACCCGTTTATTACGTGCCCCATTAAAATTCATGAGTTTGTAATGCACGTGGTATCAGTTTATAACGATTGTGCACATAATTAAGATGTGATTTTGTTATGAGCTTAACCAACATCTGTCGTGCCACCCAAGATGATGCGGGATTCGCCACTCTGGTCCATGAGCCAGGCGCAAATTTCGTCAATCTTTTCCTCGCTTTTAGAATGCTTAAGAGCGTTAAACTAAGATAAGAACTATAACTAAAAAAAGTTCGACAAACATTGGAGGCGACCGTCGCTCAACCCACCCATGGAGCCGTAGCTTACGATCACCAGACTACTTAGTTCTACAGTAGAAATTCTACTCTCTTAAGCACTCTACAAATTATTGGCCGGGAGGGAATTGGTCCGCAATACCTGTCGCTGGCTTAAGGACCACTCGAACCCACAGTTTAGATTCACGTAATTACCTATTAACCATGGAATTTTTGACTCAATTTGACGACGGCATTGGAACTTTAGAAGCTAATGATATGGAATTACCAAGCCATATGTAGATATGTTTTTGTTCCTGTTTTTATTATTGCAATTGTTTTGATAAATATAAATACCTATGGACTGCTGCTAAGAAGAAGTTTTTGTTTTCATTATTTAAAAGTTTGTGATTGTGATCTTTTGATCTATCTAAGGACAAAGTTAGTAATTTACAGTCACAGCTACCGATTTGTGAAAATATAGTAGGTACTCACAGGTTGTATAAAGTTCTGTAACCCGGAGCAGACCGATGTGAGATATTACGTGTTCGCTATTGTGCTTCTATGGCAACGTTATGGTCCTGGTTGTTTTAGATATATGTAACTTATTAAGTACGTTTATAAATTATAAACCGCAACAGGGTAATTTATTTATATGGTATGTTTATTTTTTATTGGTAGCTACTTGATAAAAGCACGTAGATCATAGGAGGAGAAGAGAGAAAAGTGCTATCGTTATAATTCTTAATACTTTTAACCTCCTGGAACTCTACATTTTGTAGTATAGTTTCACGAACAAGAAAATGAAAGCGATAAGTCGTCTATAATATAGACTCTATATAGTCGATACTCCACAATATGTATAGTCTGATCACCAGGGTACTTCTTCTTTATAAAAAATGAGAGAAGTATCATGCCGTAAGTAAAGGTCCATGTCATGTATCCTTCTAATGTTAAATTGTCACTGACACCCTTGGTCACACATTGCCAACTTTAAATACAGTAAAAGATTTTATGGACTTGCATTGCAGCTTTAATTATGAGGATTAGGGTGATCGATAAAGTTTCGCTAGTTGTTCTTAGTCGCCCGCTCTTGTCAGTGTGAGAATTATTTCAATAAGCTTGATGAAGCCGCCAATGATACTCTAGTACTGCGTTCGGTCGGCATTCAATAAAAATTATACTTAATCATCAGCTAGTCTGAGTGGAAAGTAAGCTTATAGTATATTAAGTAGTAGGTAGTCTATATGTCCAGTGTCGATAGCCTTACCTATTTTCTATAATTGCATCCATTGCTCGTTGTTTCGTACTTTTCGTTGTTGTGAATTAGTTTTTTTTTAAATAATTTCTATTTTTTACCACGACAATATAATTTCACAACAATTATAATATTTGTTTTATAAAGGGTCAGCAGCTTGGAATGCAAGACATATCGCATCTTGCTTCATTTTAAGCTCTCATACGGAGACCAGTACCCTAAAGTCTGAGTTTTAGCAATGCCGCTACTTCACATAAATACGTAAACCATACAGGAATTTTCTTGACGTTATTGGAAACAATAAAAAAAACATGTTATATTTCTTTCATATTTATTTTACATTAATGGCATATACTTGTCTTTTAGGTACGTACATCATCTTACATTTATAATAACATTTATCTTCTTAACATAGTAGTATCACTTTATTCTTTATATTTACAATTTACAGCATATTAAATAATAAAGACATATTTACTACATACGAAGCGGGCGCTTATAACATAAAAACACTCATTTCAGTTTAATGCTCTGTGGCGTTTAGACCTTAATGATCGGTTTAATAAAAATCGTTTACATTTATATCTACTTGTATCATAAAATAACAAAAACAATTGGGCGCTCAAAGTAAGCTAATAAATTGTAGCGGTGTACACATAATATAAAAGCTTATGAGCACGGCAAGCAGCTGTATTCATTCACCAGTAAAACATTATAACTAATACTTTAGACACTGTTGTATGGTATGGTTATTTGATCTCACGAAGACAGTGATTTTTTTTCTTGTAGTGGTATGGACATGTGTACACACATCATATACCACACACTTGTGCTGTAAACTAGGCAAGTAAGCCTACGCATAGAGCAACAATATTAATGATATAATTACGCACAATAATAATAATGCTTGAATAATCAGAATCCCGCACACTATCATGATAAACACGTTTTCGTAAGATAAATAACTATAAACGCTAATTTTTAAACGCACCCTAATTTATATAACTAGCATAAGTATTACTACTGTCCTTTTCGGTAACTGGGAAGGAAGACAAAGTAACTGGATAATACCGGTAACGATACAATAATAATAATATATTGAGCATTTAATAGTTATCTCGTAAATAAAATTAAATTTATTGGTAGGTAATATTACTATTACAATAATATTAGGCGTTAGGTACTCTAAGTAATGATACGCTTACCCCTACTAAATGGAAGACTATACGATTTTGCTGTATAAGGCACACACACTCTACAATACTCGTACTCTATTATTTATAGGTTTTACAATAGTAAATGTTAAAATAACTCTTACTGAATTTGCAGGCGGCAAACTTAAGCCTTAACGCAGCAAATCATCTATGAAATCGTTATTAAATGAAATATTATATGGCACTATGTGCTTACGAGTAATATAAAATATATTTATTAAACTGCGCAAAATCTAATATATTGGGCACCGTCGCCCCTATATGAAATACTGCCTCAGATGTCATCCTGAAATTTACATTCATTTAAAAATTACATCTAACCTACTGTAGACCCTATCCTAAAACAGAACGGCCACACTACAATACAATAATCACTTATAATACGTACTGACCACGCAAGTAACTTCGGAGAAGCCAAATATACAAAATATTGTAATAGGAACTTGAATACACTATCACTCTACTATGTTTTACGAGCTAAATATCTTTATATCACAGAATGAAATGGAATGGAGAAAACGTCACCAGGGTCGCCAGGGTTTTTCTTCTGGGGCTTGTCTTCTCGTGACGAGGGCGAGGGGGGCCGGGTCTTCCGTGGGGGGAGGGGGGGTGCCCCACCCGGAGCTGGCGGGGGAGAGGCACCTGGGCTCGGGCGAGGCGGAGGGGGGGCCGGCGTCCCGCGGGGAGAGCGGCACGAGGGTCGGCACGGCTCCCAGCGTGTTGGCGGTCACTCCGGCGGGCAACACGAGAGCGATGTCCCCGTTCGACAGCCGCGTCGGGACCAGCCGCACGCCAGACCCGGGGCCGGCTGTGGACAAGCGACGCGTTTATGTCTTGGCCTCTTTTAGTTTTAATTATAGTTGACACACATTGACAGATTTCACAGACATTTCATTGTTTCCATTTACAAAATTTTCTTACGACATGAACAATTGGAATCTTGAAATGCAAAAACGGCGTTACCATTTGCTATAAACTTCTCAATTTTCTTATCTACACAGTGCGTTTGGCTCTAGCGATAATTTAAGAGCATAAAATAGACCAAATTTCATCGGCAATACATCCCGGGTCTAGCCCTCCTCGTTTTGAAATTTTGAAATGGATTGCCATTTGAATATTGTATTAATTTTTTTAAATTTTAGATGTCTCTGGCTAGATCCTTATATGGGGGTGTTTTGTCGATGAAATTTGGTCTATTTTATGACCCTAAATTATTGCTAGTTCGAAGCGAAACACACTGTATATCTTATAAATATTTTATTGATCAGATCTTTGAGATATTTCTATTACAGTAAATAAAGACAAGTCTCCATTCAACTTGATTAACAATCAACAGCCAACATAATTATTGTGTTGATGCCAGACAGACAGAAATAAAGACAAAACATTTACCTGAGATAAATATGGTAGAGTGCTGTGTAGGAGTGACGGCGTCTTCTGTGTCGGAGGGTGGCGTGGGCGCGGCGGCCGGCCTCGCTCCCGGGGTGCCCACGCACCCTTCCAAGTGTCTGACGAGCCGTCGCTTCAACCCCGACTCCAGACCAGGGAACTTCGCAACTTCAGTCAGGCAGTGCCTGTACCCAGCTCGGAACCTGTCCGGCGAACCAGCACCCTCGGATCTCAGGCCTTCCAGGTGCTTCACTGTCATCTCTAGGATGTCGGCCTTCTCCAACTTGGAGTGCCGGGCTGGCTGTAACAAAAAATAGTTGCGTTTTACAAAAAAAGTATTTTACAGTAAATAAAGTTGATAGGTAGTTATACTTAAACTGTCATGTCCCGCGACTTCACCTGAATAGGTGTCACAAAAATCACCATAACTTTAGTAAAAACATTTTTAAGTGTACCTACCCAAGATAGGAAGAAAGGATTGAAGGTTCCAAATTTATAAATTTAAAACAAGTGTTGACAACAACTTATTTTCAAAGAACTTATTGTTTTGTATGCTTTGTCTCATAAAACATTAGGTATACATTAGGTATGTACCAAAAAACTGAAATTGCGAGAGAATCTGTGTCCTGACCTGGATTACTAGAATCACAATCACGTAACAAAATTATACTCGTATTTTAATATTTATAATCACGGATAAATACACTTTTAATAATGATTTTCAGTCACGAAACCTGTAAGTGTTCTAGCTATTGCAGTGTTATTTTCTCACAAGTCACAACTTACTTTGTTTAAACGAAACTTCATCACGTGTAAGCATTATACTGCAGTGCCGTTTTTTTCATGTAATTATTGCGATAAGAACTTAAAAGCAAGTAACCCAACTAGTAGATTAATGAGCCTAAACTAAGTTTACCATAGTTTGAATTTCGTTCTAATAAAGTTAGAGAAAAATATCCTGATGTCTTTCTTAAACTTTTATTTAGTGATAATTTTCATATAGTGATAATATTTTTTATCGTTAATATTTTAATTTTATGTTGTGCGAAAATTACCTACACACACATACAGAACCCATATTATCATTTGCGTCATTCATTCATTAGCATCCATTTTACATCCGCGTGGTGATTGAAGGCATAATGACAGTGTTTTGAAAAACTCAGCTGGTACTTACGTCTTTTTTCATTGCGTCAAGAATGAGTGCTTTCAGCTCGTTTAGGCAGTTGTTGATTCGCGCTCGCCGCCTCTTCTCCATTATTGGTTTATTGCTCTGTAACAAAGAAAAAACTTTACTACTATTATGGTTATAATCACTTCAATTATATTTTGTTATGTCTACAGGACTTACATCATATATTAAAAAAGTTGTTATTGTTATTTTTTATATTATTGTATTCATTGAAGGTGCTAATTGTATTTAAAAATAATAATTTCTCATAGGTTTTAGTCCCTCTTCGCTAACCTTTACCAGGTGGACGCCGACAGAGGATAATATGCCGGGCTAAATCCTACGTCGCACTACGCGGCGTTCCGCTCTACGTTATTTGCCGGGGCCACAGGTACACTTTCGCATTTTTTCACAACCCCAACTGCTTACCGCAAGTGGACTTCACAAGCGTTGCACAACATCATGGAGTCTTAGATTAAATCAAAAAAGGAAGATACGGCGCTAGCGTCTCATGAGTGCGCACCTAAAATTAGGTCCATGCACAGAACACAATAATCGCGGATTTTCTGTGTTTAAAAAGGTAAAACAATGCCTTCGTGTGCTTTTAAAAGGTGCACAAACAGCTCAAAAACGAAAAACAAATTCCACGGCATCTTTTTTCATTCGTAAGTACACTTAAACTTAATTTTTCTTCAAAATCACTGATATTTTTAAATGTAGTTCGCCATTTTTATCAAGAGCGATGTGAGCGAGACGGTCGCGCGCGAGATGACGCGGCACTCTCCGAGTCGCTCCCGCAGCGGGAGCGGGAGTCATTAGCGGGAGTCCCAATGATAAAACTTACCGCTCTGTCTCGCTCGCCCGATTTATAGGCGTGTGTGTGTAAGTTAGATATGTAGTTGAGTCGGACTAATTTTATGATTGATACAAGTGAGCGTATCTTCCCTTTTTGATTTATCTATGCACGGAGTACCTACTCTCAGTCCAAGATGTTTTTCTTACCGTCATAATAAGTGATTTTTTTTATTTTAAAACGTGTTCTCGCTAATGTTTGTCTCGGTTATTTGCATTGATATCAAACAGCTTCGGCTACGAAGTTCTGCATGCGGTTAGTGGCGCGAAAGGCGCGTGACAGCGGCGACCATTAATCTCGTATTATACGGCAACGCGCGCGTGCGTCGCTCAAGGTGAAGGCCGTCGTGATTGGCGTCGCGACGTGACGCCGCGTCACGCGTACCGCACCACGTGACAGATATCGATTCGAGGTGTTTAATGATAGTGGTGTTTGTAGCAGTAGAGTTTGCATCATAATTTGACTTCCTCAAGTGTATAATTTGGCTTTTATCTAATTGTGCGTTTATGATGAATAAAAAAATTTACTAAAAATATAATGCATAATAAGATGCGGTATAGATATTTAATTTAATCCTGACTTTAAGAATTTATTTAAGCCAGGTTGAAAATCGCAAAAACCATTCCACAATAAAATAGAAATAAGACTTTTATAAATTACTTCAAATAATTAAATACCAATCTAATTGTATGGTTAACAAAGTTCTGAGCGAAACGAAATTGATAAAAACAGACGCATCTACGGCTATAAATAACAAAGAAAAAATATTTATGACGCAATCACTTTTATCACACAACACACGAAGTAAGTACATAACGATAATCATCGAAATCGAATCATTTCGATTTCGAACACACCCATCTCTAATCCGAGCTAGTGGTGTGGCCGTGTAGGCGCCGCACTCTTGCCCGGTTTCTGAGGTCCCTAGTTAAACTCTCGCTGGCTATTGATTCAATAAAGTTATGCCTAAGTTAAACGTCGGTTATCTGTCACTGAGTTTCTGAATACGTAAGGAATTGTTCAATAACTATGAAACCGATAACGAGTTCTTTAGAGCGCCACTAGATGGAGCTTTTTATGATATTAAAACTAAAATTTATTTTTTCCATCAAATTAGACATTTCTCCTAAATTAAATGGTTCTATTTATTAAATGAAGGTATATAGATGACAAAACACTGGTTTTGTTATAAAAAATAAGAATTTGTTGAATAATTGCGGCTGTTTGTGAATGATATCATTGTCAAAATTCCCGGTAAAAAAAAGGTCAATGCTCTTGTCAATACTTGTCAGTTGTCATTGCCATTGCTTTCTTTCGCGCATTTTCGTGTTTAGCAAGATATCCATTATTTTCAGGTTTCACTAGTACTTAAATCACTCCCAAACCAAAGATACAACACTCTCCAAAATACTAAACAATACTAAGAATAAGAAATAACACGAAATAACCTTAAAGTTGATGTTTGACACGAATCGTACATCAAATAAAGTTATGGAACCAATAACCGGTACAAAATGGTCAGTTAAGGTAACCTTAGTTTAAACGGAGTTTAACTTACACTGCGTGGTTCAGAAACCCATTTTTGTAAGTTATCGAACCAATAGCGCTAACGAATAGATAAACTACCGATAAAAGTACCTCAGAAACCGGGCATCTGTGATGTAGAGGCAGTGTGCGATAAACTGCGATAAGCCCGGTGCATGGGGCTAGCATGATTGAGTATTAGCGACTTTAGATAAAAATTCGTTGATTAATGAACAATTTTAAATGCAGAAAGATAAAGGGCAAATTGGAAAACATTTCCGCGATTTTCTTGCTTAATCATTCCACAGTTTTCAGTCTTATTCTAATTGAGCTTCCTGCTAGTGATCTTGCAACATTTAAATATTTTGCTTAGAGATACTGTATAAAAGGAAAATTTAATAACTTTTTATGTGTAAAGTGTCTTAAAAAGGTTTTACTTAAAACGACGATGTGCAAACTGTACCTATCTAATATCATGGAATCATAAAAACAGACTCGAATACGACAACAAGAATGACTTCGTGATTTCTTGATACTTGACTACGAGTACCTGGTCTACGTTAATAAATTCGTGAATCTCAAACTTTGCTGTTAGGTACATTGTTACTTGTTTGTGCGTCTATAGAGCGCGCCATTTACCACTTGATAGTGAAAGGTCATAGTGACAATAGACCGAGGACGAGTCACTAAAAGCCTTCCGACACGTACCAGATACCAGTATTTTCGCGCCCTGTTACATCTCCTTACGCAACATAGTCGAATTATCCTGCAATTTATTAATTAGGATTTTAGGATTAGGATCCTGTTGAAAATCTCGAATTATGCGGCGTAAAAAGTTAGCGCTAGGATTTCTTTTTATCTTTCATTACAATAGGAAAAAATGTAAAAAAGGTCATACCAAGAAACTGTGTACACAATTACAGTGCGAAACTGTGTCACCAGCCTGCTAGACAATTTGTTCGTGCCAAATATTTAAACCCGACGAGGGTTTAAATATTTGGCACGACAATCTCGGACAAGAACATTTTATATTCCTCAAGACTTTATTTGTTAATTTACTTTTTGAATAATTTTCAATGCTCTGCATAAATTGTAAACATATAGTAATTCAGATTTCCTTATTATGTCATTAAGTCCTTATTAAACTCATTAAAACGTGAGCAACAATTAAATGTTTTACAATAACAAGAGAATCAGGTTGTTTTTAGCATGAATAGGTCATAGACAGCCCTATGTACTCGTAGTTAGTCATCGTTGGCAAGGACGGGCGACGGAGGCGGCACGTGTCTCCGATAGCGGCGTCATCCACGTCACACGTTTTTAGTAATAGTCCCTTACACGTTGTGTCATCTAAGGCACACATGTTTTCTAAATTAGTGATGAGTGTCATGTATAGTTTATATGAGATTGTAAATGTAAAATGTGGTTAAATACAACAAAGTAGATTATAAGGTTTTATTTTAAAATATCAATGTAATCGATTTGTAATAAAGGAAATCTATACAAAATATACAGATTACCATATTTTAAAGTTCTAAATTCTTGTACATCGATTCTGACAAAACGATAAAATAAGTAAGAATATGTAGGCAACAGTAACTAGCTTAATTGACAAGTCAAATCGATGTCGGAGACGCGGACGTCCTGTTCAATAATCGATTAAGCGGCACGTCCATTGACAGATTTAATTTAATATTCTGTGACTGGCGAGGGCGAAGCGTGCCGGAAGACGGGTGCTCCCACGCATCGCAGTCTTGGCACGCAGAGTTGCCATTTTAGCATTTTCGCGGCTAGATCAGGCTTTTTTCAAATGCCTAGCTCACGACTTATAATTTTAAATATGTTTATCGATATTATTTTCTATCCCACTTGAGACCATGTTGGGTTTCCCTGATACAAAATACATACGTACGTACAATTTTCATCACACACCAGAATCTCCATAAAAATTATCGTATTCATATCCTTGTGTTTTAGTAGTGACTGAGTACGATGTTAAATCTCCCAAAATCAGCCGAAGAGGTATTATCTATTATGTCATTTATTTACAATTACCTACTTAAATTAAATTAAAGAAATTTTGCGCTGATTTTATAAAATGTAGCGCTTTTTGAACTGCTGTTGACGCTGAACGAGTATTTTGATCTGGCAGCAGTGTTGGCACGCGACGCGCGACGGTCGTCGGCGCTCCACGGCTCCGCACGCTCGCCAACACCGGCCACTGCCAAAGTGCTGCGTTCCACACAGCTGATATTTTGGGAATTTCGGTAAATCGTACATTTCGGCCGATTTTCATTATTATGAGTCATCCCGAGACATTAGTTAGACTTCAAAGTATTATCTATTGATCTTATAAAACATAAATTTGATTAAATTATAAATTTATTTAAAGATGGTATCGTAAAAGCAGATTTAAACTATTTTAAACATTTATCCAGTCTAACAGTCATAAATAAAAAATGAATACTTAGATGTGTAGCCTATAAGTAAATACACTTCAAGATCATTACCCTCCGATATGATAAAATTGTAGAACTATGCGCACTTTGATATTAATTATGTTGTATGCGCAGTTTAAACTATATGTATCTCTTCGTGTTGTGACGCTATCTTTGGAAGAGAGATGTTAATTTATCTCTGATGATAGTCTAAGATACCGAAGGTTTCATTAAGGAAAGTATCAGAGCTTGCAAACATGAGTTGCTATGCCAGGGCCTATGCGATGCCAGGAGGTGGCGCCTCGGGCTATATCCGTACAATACTGTGATCCGCCTAACGTTATGTAAAGACTATTAGAGCACATCATCGTACGATTTCCTACTTCGACCTTTCACCAGGTCTTTTGGATTTTGTGAATGATATTTCATCATTCTATAGACAGCTATCCCTAATGGTGTATACCAGTAGTCTATTTGTACATTTGTACATTACAAAATGATAATTATGTTCAATGAAAATCGGTTGACCCCTGAAAAAACTCTGGGGGTAAAAGTAGGGAAAATACCCAATATCTGCAAATAGGTATATTACTGTGTCAGTGGTTTTTTTAATTTTTAATTTAATTGATTATTCACTTCTTGTCTGCTGTTATTTGAAATTTGAATATATCTCTCTAATTCACTCTACTTGTGACGATCAATCGGAGTCTTTATAGTCTACAGATGGCTGCAATTAACGAACGAACTGTTTCAGTGTATAGCATTACCATACTGTGAGGGCCCGTGTTTAGTTCCTTGTTGGTCAATTTTAATGAACAAATCCTTGAATCTGAATTACATCTCGAAATAACAAAATAATTATATGGGCTCTACCTAACCTACCTACGTCTACATAGAAATGTAATGAAGATACATGACACAACGAAACTATCAAAATAATATCTACACACAGCTACACACACATTTCATTGTTCGATAGTGTATAGTCTGTCGCCTACAGGTACTAGGCGTCGGGCGTCGGGTGTCGCGTCGGGTAAGCGTGGGCGCGATCTCACCATCGTATAGGGTTCCCAATTTAGAGGTTTTACCCAAAAGAGGGAAAATATGTGGGAAGAGATGTTTTAGGGGCTTCATTCTTCTAATCTCAGAGTAGTCTTTGAAATCATTCAATATTTTCAAATAAACATTTAGGAATCATTAAACTTAGCGCAAGCGCATCTAGTATACCTAATTCATCGATAATTTTTTGAAGTGAAAACTTCTTTAGCGGCGCTGAGCACTTTTTGGTATGGGAATAATTGTTAAACTCGCGATGGGACACGTGACCCCGATCGTAAGCGAAAACGCGTAAGATGGTAGCTTTTTAAACTGTCACAAGAAAACATTCATAAATAATAAGTGTATTTTGTTATAGAAAAAAGCTAAATATTATAATGATTGTGATTTTGGATTCGACATTGCGAATATTATAATTATTTGTTTTGCATTAAATGTTTCTTTTCTTGTAAGAAAACTATTGACACTATTAACTTAAAATTAATATAATTGAAATTATATAGTTGAACTTTTTTTCTGTGTGACGATAAATTTAAAATGATTTGGAGTTAATTAAAACAAAATTCGTGCGACTTAGTCACAATTTACTTCAAGCACTTGTTGCAATGTCAGGCTTATATGGTCAAAAATAAGCTGTTAAATAAGGCTTACTGAAATGCAGAAATACTATTATACTAAGTTTAAAATGTTCCATCCGCATGGATGGAAATTCAGTCCTCGGAATGTAGTGATGGAAATGATTTTAGTTGTTTTTAAATAATTTTGTAAGTTGATAGCCCTGTGACCGTCTAATCTCGCGGCGATGATGTTTATCGCGCGATGATGGATCGCCCGCGCCTACTCGCGCCGCTGTAATAGCTTCCTCCGCTCACACGCGCCTTCGCTTACACACAAAATAAAGAGATTAAAGAAGTACGGTATAGCAGTAAGCACAAATCGTGAGCACATCCTTTTATTGGCTTGACGTTGACCGTGCCGCTGTTGGTTCACGCGATTGCTTCGTCAGTTACCTACTGTGCGCCGTCTACTGGTCTTCGACTTTCCTACATTGGCCAAAAATATAAAATATCCATACCAGTTATCATCTGTGCTCACGACTTGACGGTTACTATAACTCTTCATACTACTCTACCTAACTCACGAAATATTTTGAAAAAGAAAAAATGCGAGTATCAATCGTTGCGGACACGTGACTTCTGTTCTCTTTTTGCTTTGTGCCTAGTCACGAGAATTGTATGGAAATGATTACAATAGAGCGCCACCGCTGACTGCAGTTGTCGCTGCTTTAAACAGATTCTTCCTACCGTTTGTTGTTTAAATTGTGACATTTTGTTACTGTGTGTTATTTGTTTAAAAAAAACTTACCTACTTATAATATAAAATCTGCTTTCTAAACTACATTAGATGACACTAAACTAGAAGTTGGTGATGGCCCATGCTTAGAATTCGACCTCGAGGGGTCCGGGTTCGAATCCCAGTGGGTGTGCCAAATGACTTTGTAAAAAAATTATGTGCGCTTTATAAAATTAAATGTATCACCTGCTGTTACGGTGAAGGAAAACATCGTCAAAAAACCTGCATGCCTGAGAGAAAAAAAATGTTCTCAAATGTATGTGAAGTCCTTCAACCCGCAGTAGGCCAGCGTGGTGGACTAAGACCTACATCCTTCTCATGGTGAGAAGAGATCCAACCCTGTAGTGGTTACTGTCAAACTAGAAGTTTGGACATTGTTAAATATTGTTATAAAGATTGTAACACACTTTGATATTGTATCAAGTAGGATGCCAATTTTGTAACAGAAAAATTGGTAGATTTACAAAAAATATTATAAAACCAAAAAAATTGCGTAAAAAAATTGTAAAAACTACAAGTCACAATCACAGTCAATATCACTTAGAAAAGTGGTATTTTTTCAATCTACATTTAATTCCTGTTCTGTGCTTACGAATGGCAAACATACCGTGAAATTATCACTCATTATCATTGGCTATTCGGTTAAATTAGATAAACTGGACAATAGGCATTACAAGAAACGAATCGCAGCTGTAGGTGTTTAGAACGGATATCTTTTATTGACGCCCTACTCTATTACGCACAGGCTATTGAAAAGTACATTGATGTAAAAAAATCGAAGATCAGATAACGGTTAAGCTTTTGATTATTGCTACTATACCTATTAGCTTTTTTAAATTATATATAGAAGTCGTTGAAAAAGCGTGCCGACCACCTAACGTTTGTAATAACTGCAGCCTATGAATAAACATTATTAAACAAGACAAGTGGATATTATGCTACTCCTAAGGACGGGTGGTAAGTATAGATAATACCACCGAGATAACGACAATGATTCTACTGCCTGCAAAATGATTTAAAATGGCTATGCTAAAAATGTTTGTAACCATATTAAAACATTCTTGTTTTTAAAATACGTCATTCCCGCTTATCTCATTTTGATCTGGTCATGACAGTATCAGTCCCAGAATTAAGTGCGTCATGTTGAAACGGAGACCTATAAATAAATATTTTTAGCTCATTTCCTCGAGTTCCTCAACCTTACTTACACCTTGATGTACAAACGAGCAACCGTTCTAACAACGGCTATCTAATCTGCTAACCGTCGCCTTCGTCCACCGCTATCCGTTTAGTGATAGCGGTGGACGAAAGTTTGCTCCCATCGACTAATGGTCCAAAGATAGAATAAAATTTCTATTTCTAAGGATCAAAATAACGTTAGCTCAGCTCATTTACTCATAGCTAGATTTAGGAAAACAGTCTTCAGCTAATAATTCGGTGTTTGTGTTTTGCAAAATTACTATTAGTGGCATGTTTGGTGTCGCGTTACGTCCATAAAAAAACAAAGCAAATAGAACGCCAATATTAGTTCTAACTCTAGCTATCTCGGCTAGCCCTAACTAATTCTATCACTCTCATTTACATGAATTAACATGCGCTCAGTCTAGCAGACTTTACGGGTACGGCCGTCCCGCTCACATAGCCGCTCTAGCTACTTCCTATTTCTACGACTCGTGGCATCTCTAGTGCTAACCGTCGTCTAATAAAGCGGACGGCGGTGGGCGAGCGTTCGTTCCCACGACAATTAGCCCACGGGTGCGCCGCCCACGCTGGATGGCCTGACTCAGCGACCCAGCGGCACGGCGGCGGCGCGGCGGCGCGTTGTGCGGCGTGCGGCGTCTAGACCGGCCGCCAGGGCTGACAGACACACAACCACCACACAACTTACTTTATCATAATAATATACCTGACAAAAGAATTATTATGTTCTTTGCTACATCAATGCTGCTCTTATATTTATTTATTTATTAAGATATGATTTAAAACTTTCTATAAAGTAGCAAAAAGGCGGACTTAATGTTAAAAGTATTCTCTTCTCATTCTTAAGTAAAACAACAAATGTTGACAAAAAGTCATGGTTTTCATGTTTTAAAGGTTTTAAAGTCATATATACCATAGGTATATAATAATATAGTAATCTTAAAGTAGATGAAAGTACTCATAAATATTGTGATGCTGTAAATGGATTGATGAATCCATTTACCTACGTGTATTCCAATCTCACAATTTTGACAGAATTACTATTAACGTGGAATTAGAAGTTAGTATACCCGTTGCCTATTTTAAATTAACAACATTCATTTAAAATAACTTTGATAATGGTTCAACATTGTTCAAGTTAATTATATAAACTTATTAATGATGGCTAACCTAGGCGATACCTGAAAATTATATAATGAGCAATTGATCTCTAGTTGTATTGATAATTTTAGAGTGCGTTAACTCTAAGTCTAGAGACATTTTTCCATCGATAACGTCGAGTGGAATCTCCGTCATACTAGTACTGATTACCTCTTTGCGGTCTTCTGCGTAAACAACAATTGACTTTATTATTACATTTATACCTAAGAGTCAAAGTAAATAAACCTTTGACCTTAGCTGGCAAAAGTACCCATATTCACTCATCATTAATAAGATGATGCCAAGAGTATACTCTTGTATACTAATGTAAGTACATTAAATTACGAGTATCTCTTGTATACTAATGTACTTACATTAGTATACAAGAGAACTAATGTACTTACATTAGTTCATGTAGAGTCGTAATTTAATGCAACTAATCTGTTAGTAAATAACTACAAATAAATACCTACTGTTCTATTTTATTTTTGTAAATTATAAAAAATAAAAATAGAGATACTTACTTCCATACATTTATTTACTTTACATTAATATTCGAAATAATAATATCACTCTCAAAACAATGTGATCTCAAAAATTTTCATACTTTGGCGTTCTATAAAACGTACTTACCTAAATATTACATTGAGTCAACTTTATTAAAGAAAACCGCAATCAACCATTTAATAAAGAAAAGGAAAATAGGAAGCTCTACATTTTTCAAAACACGCGTTGATGTCTTTCCTAAGGCGCACGTCAATAAAAAATAAGGATTAGTTTTTTCATATCTCTGCGATCTCAACAAGTGTATATAATAATAAATATGTTTGTATAGTATGTTATAATTATATGATATAGAATGACATAATTACAAAAGTTATGTATAATTTTTTATACATAAAAATCAAAAATAAATATTTATGGAAAACTTACCCGTCTATTATCACCGACAGATTTCTTCTGTTCCGTCGCCCCCGGTCCTGAAGGGCTCATGTTGTTCAGGGTCACAGGGTTGGAGGCGCCCTGCTGAGGGCTACCGGCGATGCCAGTCACCATGATAGAGAAAAACAAGAAGGTTAGGATCACTTAAAGGCACTCGCGATCGTGTGCGATGGGAGTCACTGCATAATGTGCCGGCACGTGCGACGCGTACGGCAGCCGACGCACGACTGACACGCGGCGGCGGCGGCGACTGCTGCGGTGATGCCGGCGGACGCTGCGGGCACGCGACCGCCTCGCGCTCGCTTCGTCTTCTCGCAGAGGCTCGCGTGACTGTAGGGCGCCGCCACACGACGCGCTTAGATACCTAATCTAATTACCTACCTATCCTTTCAGGCAGAGCTCAAGCAAACTTTTATGTTAGAATCATTTTAACAATCAGATACCCATCTACCATTAGGTAGAAACGCGGTTTTTAACAATTTTTCGTGTATGATTTACAATTTTTAATATGTTGGCTTAGTTTCTTAATATTTAAGTTGGTCAAATTTGAATATCTTAGAGAATATTTAAAATTTGAACTGATTATTTTTTTTTAATAAATGTAGAGTTGTCAATCAACGAACATTGTTGTTATGTTGTATGCTGAAATATTTGTTTTATTAATATTTGTCTCTTGTATTATAAATACCAAGAAAAAAAAGCGCTTTAGAAAATTTGTGATATTGCGGAAGGTTTGAAAGAGGTAGGAAAGACTTTTTTATTATTTCTTGTTTCGTCTGCAACTTATTAATAAATCAATACAGGGTCGGGTCTCCTATCACAATTAGAGAATTAAGGCCTTAGTTTAGATTAAGGAGGGAATGGCATTCTATTTAAATGAATAAAGTATTGACATTTTTGTTAGATCTACAGAAGCGCTTTCCGACACTAAAAAGACTATGCCCATCCGTAACATTATTACACCTCTCATAAGAAAAGCGTCCTATAGTGTACGTATGTGAGACCAACTTATTTAAATATCGTCTAACGCTGACATCGCTCGCTCCGCCGGCGCGCCTTTTAATGTAGAGCGCTAAAGACGCCGCCGATCTCTACCAGCCTCCGCTTAGCATATGCAAAGGTTGCCGAGACTCGAGGGCCACCCGCCAGCTCACTTTATAAATACACGTATGGGCATATAAGGATTAGTAATATACATGGTCATTTTTACATGTAGGTGTAGAGATTGAAAAGTAAATGTGAACGTATTGTTCCTATCAAGTCGATATATTAATATAATTTTACTGAACGGTCACGCATCAAGTCGTAATTCAGTGTCAAGAGTATCAATGCTCTTTCTTCCATATATTTATCAATTACTTTATTTTGATTAAAATTTCTAGGTACCTGTCTCCTAATTAAAGAAAAAAATAGACATGGATTCTACGTGACTCTACATTCATGTGTTCATTAAATAATAATTTAATCTACAAAACGGTACGACATTCATATCTAAACATTTTGTTTCTTAGAAAACATAACTGTTTGTTTTTCACAATTAAAAAACGTTACTGTTACAATTTAACGGCCAATTTTTTTGCAGTGCCATTATTACTTTTTACTAAATCCTACCGACCTTTTCACAAAAAGAAAATGACAAAAGGAACTGATCTATTTTAAAATATTTTCAACCAAAACTAGAGCAATACCCTGTGTCGTAAACTGTTTTTGTCTTTCAAAATTTACATTGTTTATTTGGTTTCACTACTTTGGACCTAAAAAAATACCGTTACAAAAATATGCGTGTAACAAAAAACGAATATTTCTTTTCTATTAGTGTTTAAAGAGCGTAGAGTATTTTCAATATAACTGGTCTATTAGTTACCTTCATATGTACATAGTTTCATCCTATATCTGTCTAAGGTATTCCTACTGTTACTGATTATGTACTTTTATAACCAGTCATAAACATAGCATGATAGCAGAAGACTATTCAGAACGAATACTAATTACTAATTGCGAATACCATGTCATTATAGCCTTGGTGTTGGTGTGAGCAATAACTTACAATGGTTTGTTATTTGGTGTCGAAGCCTATTCCGTATTCAGGCCCGTCGGCTGTGGTCTGAGGGCGATAATGAGCCGTAGTCACGATCTATTATTCTGACGGCATCGCATTAGTCTTGGATGACATAGCACACAGCGTTGCCCACGGCCCACAGCCTCGCCGACTGCAGTGTTGCCAACTCTACAGTTTAACTGTAGATATACAGTTTTTTTTTCAAAATCTAAATCCACGGCTTTTTACTTTCACTGGCAAACAGTGTAAATTAAATAAAAAAATACCGCAAAACACTGAATCTTACTGTTTTAATTTCACAAAGTAATTAACGTTTAGCGCTGGTCTTCAATTTATATTTTCCCAAATTTCAGCAAAAGCTACCTATCATTAGATACTGAACCAAACTACGATATTTCATTGTCAGTAAAATTTTATTTTCGTTACTGTTTGGGGAATCCCGTATCTTCTCTTGAATGAGGCCGTTTAATGTACATATCGATTAATTAATGTTTTATTTACGGTCAATTTACATTATAATTTAGTAAATATACAGTTTTAGACTTGTCTACAGTTTTATATTTTATGGGGTTGACAACACTGGCCGACTGTTTGTTTTGTCTCACAATTTATTCACGCCATTTCACGCACGCTCCCTGCATGCTGCGGCGGTGTTTCGTGGAACGTGGAATAAAACCTTTTGACTAGAAGATTTTACTTTTATTGCTACCGTAACTAACACCGCTTTTAGGAACCGTTCGTTTACTTTTCTATGGAAGTTCTTTTACCACTAATTTAGCCATACCGTGCACCGCAACGAATGAAGACCTTATTGCGACCACAACTTAGTTGTTTAAAGAGACCGTTAATGTAATAAGGCGTAGTTGTACAAAAAATCTTAAGGGTTTTACATCATATCCAATTTTTACCATACTTTTTTGTCAGTTAAATTCAAATTATGTAATTCATTGTGTTTTCTGAATTCAATATGTCAGAAAACACAATGAAAAGTTTTCACAAAAATAGCACCGTGTGGTTTTAGTCTGATAAAATCCATACATTTACGAATAATTCTAATAAGTACTTAGTTCTTCAACATGGAATAAGATTGTAAATTATAAATGTAGGTACAAGTACGGACGATAACAAACACCCATTGTTGTAGGCTGTTTAAATAATAATAAAATGTAAAAATGTTCTTGTTTACATAAATTCCTCTTCATCTATCTAAGTAGCTAGGTAGGCTACTTATACAGCACATCGACTAAATAAGTACCTAAATATATACAGTTGGAGTAATACTACAATAAATAGGCACAGTTAAATACCTATTGACATTTATAAAGTAAAATAGAAGACTGTCTCGGGACCTTACTGAAAGCATACAGGGTACGTTATCGATACTGACCAAACTATTGTCATTAGGTACACAAAGCTATGGTTATTTTCTTACCCAAGTAACGGTTATTTCAACATCATTTCATATTTCAAAATAACAAAGTAACAAAATTACAAGATCGTAAAAATCGGTAAGATCGCAACAGACACGTCTGAAAAACATTGTTAAACATAACCATAAACACATAGTCGTTAAACTTTATTAGTGGCCTTTGGCGGCTGGTATATCCTTTTTAAAAAGTTACAGTAAAATCGACGGGTTGAAGACGGGTCTACGGGTAAACGACAAAAGTACAATGGCAACCAAAATATTTAGCAAATACACGACGAAAGCGGCAAACAATTTGTTAGCGGGTTATTGCAAGGGTTCGACAATTCGCTGGCCATTAACAGCAACTTTTTATACACTAATTTTACAATGGCGGAGAAAGGTTTACTTTACACGTTGCGTGAAGTAACTTTCTTCTTAAATAGGGTTTTGTTGTCCACTCGTTTGCAAAAAACATACCCAGTTTTTAGGTAACGTCAACGCATTCTATCCACAATACAAAAAAAGAACAGAAATAAAAACTATATAAAAACCATAACAATAAATAATAGCAAGTAAGCCGTTGAAGGTGAAGGTGACCGACATAGCTCTCAAAGTTTGCAAATTAAAGTGGCAATGGGCTGGCCACATCGTTCGCAGGACTGACAACCGATGGGGAAAAAAGGTCCTCGAATGGCGACCACGTTTAGGCAAAAGGAGCACAGGCCGCCCTCCGACCAGGTGGACTGATGACCTGAAGAAGACAGCGGGAAACCGTTGGATTCAGAGGGCCCAGGACCGGGCGGAATGGCGTCGATTAGGGGAGGCCCATGTCCAGCAGTGGACTACTAAGGGCTGAAAGGAAGGAAGGAAGGAAGCCGTTGAATTAATAAAATGGTGTAAACTGCAAATTGACACGATTAGGTAAACCTGCCCATAAACCTTTTTTGTGCTTCATTTAAATAGAAATATATGGGAAGGTAATGTTAAATATTTAAACCTCAATCCACAACAATAAAAGAGGTTCCAGTGATCACTTGAAATCCGGCGGCCTGTATAACCATTACCTACCCACCCATTACCCATAGGCTACACACTTATTTGATAGGTGCATAACTACACAGTAGGTAAGAGGTAAGGCTACCTTTTCAATGACAAAGAACTACACTTCGGATTCAATGACGCAAAATCGTAGAACCGGATAGTGGAAAAAATATATTTTCTATGCAATTTGGACACAGCATTAACCCCGGAAAAGGTTCTAAATCCGATTGGACGCTGCCTACTCGTAATAGTCGTTATAAAGAAGACAGATAAAGCTTCTTATCTATTAACTGCTTAACTATCTACTTATATTACCTATTTATAATATGAATAGGTAATATAGATAGTTAAGGTATACTATATCTACGATATACTATATACTTATATTAGATAAATGCAAAAATGTAACGGGGCCGTCTCTACATACCTATTAAAAATATATTAATTTTAAAGATGGCATGAAAGGTGGCATAATTAACCGTTATTTTCGTGGTATCTAATCTAAATATTTTTGTTCATTCACCAATAAACGCAGATAATAAAGAACCTGTGGGGCTATGATAAATACATTTGACCTTTAGATAGTCGAGGCCCACATCCAATAGTCTATATTTATTATACGTACAGAATTAAACATTAGTAGCTTAGCTTGTTCTCAGTAAATGAGCAGAGTTTATCTGGCCAAACTTGGCGAGTAAATACTGATAATGGAATTTAGTGGAGGGTTTAATACGCTCTGTCTCAGCTACTCACTGCACCAGTGTAGGTAAAACACTATTACACTAATATCTATAAATACTATCAGGAGTCAATATTTATGAGACTTTTCCAGTTTTTCTTGTACCGCCGTCAAGGTCTAGTGTTGGAACGAATTAATATCGTGTATAACAACGGAAGAACATAATTTTCTCCCAAAGAAATCTAGGTACTTTATTATTAACCGCATTAGGGTTCCGAGATCCGAAAGCGATTTGACGTTCCACCTGCATTTAAACGCTTGCGGACATCCTAATAACATATTTAGGTACGTGCTTGTTACGTGATAAATGTTCGTTGTGCGCAAAAAGTCACTTCGGGGCGAAAACAAATATTAGTATTGACGCGCGGTCGTTCACACTCTGCCAATCGGCCCGAAGGCTTCGCGCTGATAGTGTAAAAATTACCACTCCACGGCGACCGGACCATCATTTTACCCGTACACTATAATCATCGCCAGCACGCAAAAAACCAACCCTTATTACACCTCCTGGCTCCATTTTAAACACATCATCCATTCTCCTCCAAACTTACATTTAACTTAAATAAAAGCCAAAAAGTTTCTGCATAAAGTTTATTACGGATGTTCCCTACAAAAATACATCACTTATATAAATATGCCATAATATTTAAAATTTTCTTAAAGGAAGTTAACCTTAATCGGTAATATTTTGTTGCTTGAATCACAACAAATTTAAGCAAAATTGAAAACATAAATTACAAATAATTTAAATTTTATCGGTTTAAATATATAGATACTGTAACTTAGGTACCTACCTATTTAAATTTACAAGAATATTGCTAGAGATTCTATAAATAAATTAAATTTTGAAATACATAATTATTTCAAAATACAGGAAGAAACCACATTTCTTTAAAAATATTAGGTAGATTATACACAAATCCTTTTCCCCGCAATAAAATAAGAATGTTCACTATCTTTAAGACCTTGAAATTGTTTATTCTTATGATTAATAATAAATAATTAATCATAAGAACAAACATTACTATTATTACACTCAGGCTGTATCCTCCATGTTGCATACGATTATCTACAAACCATCTGTGTCAGCATTCCTTGAACTAATCCCTTTAGACAAAGTTCTTGTTATAAATATGATTGATCTTCACCTATTGAAAAATTTAATAATCTAATAATAAGTATAATATCAATAACAATACCTTGTTAGGACAATACAAATATATAATCTGAATGAGAAAGAAGTATGTTTGGTGCAACCCTGAATTTTTGGGCTCTTCGTAATACTTCGTACTAAGAGAAACGTAGTAAGTACATTGTTACTCGAATTAATTTATAGGAGCCGATGATAGGAAAGGATTTACTACTAAACGTAGGTAATTTTATGTATTAACACATGAGAAAATTCTGGGTCCATTCATATGTGAGTGATCGTCTTTTTTTTTCAAATTACGTACATATTAAAGAGGAAATTTTAATAATGTGTACCCCGGACAATTTTATATAATCGTGGTGACCTATACTTAATAATATCACATGTTAAATTAAAACAAAGATAACACGTATTAAAATTCAAGATACAGGTTTGTAACAATATTAAATCACATGATTTTAAATACTGTTTATAAACAATTTGACTACTTAAAAACAACATATTCTTGGAATGATTTGTATGAATACATAATTTAAAAGTATGCCTGATAAATCAAAAATACAAATTATAATAATAAGTTAAAACATATTATAAGTCGCATTAAAAGATTGTCGAAACGACAGTCTGAAATCGCAATAAGATTTTTTTTTACCTTTTTTTGCAATATAAAAAATAGACGTATACAAACATTTTAAGGCAAGGTTCAAAAAGGTTTTGTAAGTGCCTTTTTTGTTTTGGTAAAACGATAAATATCATTGCCATCAATAAGTTTTTATCAAGACTAGCTCACCGTGCAGGCTTCGCTCTGCTAAAATAATTTTGCTTAACTTATTATTAACATAAAAAGAACACATCCAAGTTTCAGGTCTCTACGATAGACGGTTAAGGTTGATCCAAGTTTCAGGTTCAAATCCCTTCTTATCTGACGCCTACGTCATACAAAGAACACACCCTCAAAGTTTCAATTTTTTACGATCAGCGGTTTAAGCTGTGCATTGATTCTCAGTCATTCAAGACAAAGGATTTTATGTAATGATATGATGAATATTATGAGTAAGTCAAATTTTAGTATTAAAATAAGCAAAACCTGTGTACCAATGTCAATTTTTAATTGCATTGTGTGTTGTGTACAGAAATAAATAATTCAAATATGGTTTTTATAATTGTGTTTTAGAAATTATATTTTAGTTGTAATTGAAATAATTTAGTCTTTAAATACTTCTATAACTAACTGATCTACATAATGTACCATAAGTACAGATTAACAAAATCTAAGTAAAATAATAATATCACATAAAGTAGTTACATATATATTCAATTTTATTGCGTTTAGCTGTTAATAAATGATATTTGACTGAATTAGTTCAAAGATGGATGCCAAAGTATAATATGTATTCATAGTTAATTATATTTAATGACAATTTTTGTTATATGTATAGATATAGATAAAATTTTAATATTGATAAAATGTTACTGGGCTATACAAAATACTCGTTTTACAAGAAAACAATGTAAAAAATTTACATTCAAATTACACAAGTATTGTTAGTTATTATGGAATATTGCAAGCAGCAATAAATATGGAGTTTTTTTTTAAGAAAACTTTAAAAGTATCATATATTGAAAAAAATAATGTGGATAATAATATGTATGTAGTCTTATCCTATTTTTGGTGGAAAAATAAAAATAAAAGATTTTGTAATGTTGGCCAACTTGCATACATTTTTTCTGTTATTTACTAAATTTAACTAAGCATTATCTTTATTCATCATTAAATTGTCACAGAGTTACTCCATACCAAGTTTGGAAATCCTAACTTTACCATCACAGTCCTCTCTTAAGAATACTTAGCTACAAAGCTCAATTTTGCTACTAAAATTAAATTGCTCTAAATATTGCTACATGAAAATTATTAAATTAGATAGCCTGACCAGAAAATATACAAACCTCTGAGGGTGGTAATGGTGCTGGAATGTACTAGGGAAAGGGTCTTCTACTAGAGAAAGGCCTCGCAAAAGGACCTTGACATAGTAACACTTACATCTCCCTTCAATGATACTTGCTTGATGCTTGATTGTTAAGTAGTGATTTATACAAAATATAGCGAGGTTTTAATACCTTCCTGGTCAAACTATATTTGTTATACCGAACATCTTTGGTCGCTCAGCGTTTTAGCACCAGTAAATTAGCGTTCTAACTGCACCAGTATTAATTTTTGAGACATCATAGACAAAGAATATTCATAAATTATCATAACATATTAATTTGACAATCATCATAATTCTAGTATTCAACACATTACTCCTCATAAGTTATGGCTTAATTTAAGGTTTTCTTTTGCTTATTGGTGAAATGGATAAGTAGATTTTTTTTATATCCTTTAAGTATATTTACACATGGGATTTGCAATTTTTTATTCAAACACACATTGGGATATTTGGGTAAGACCCATAGAAATCATACAATTACATAGTAATATTATTATGTGAAAGAATGTAATACTAACATTGTAGGTTCATGTATGGACACTAATGTGCACTGGTTTAGTTTAACTGAACTTTATTACTTTTTTTTGCTAAGCACGAATCATTTTTTAAATCATCTTTCATCACATCAGTTCTGAGAGAAATATACAGAATATTACAAAGTCTCAAATTCTGTGCGTGTTTTTATTACGGGTTTGATGCTAAGTGGTGTCCGTCGCCTATTGACACGAGCTAAACCAGAGTCGCCTTCGTTGCTAGCTTTGTTAATTAATTTGTTAACTATTTTTACCAATTTAATAAATAAATACTTTCGTGAGATTATTTTATTTATTTTCCAGACTATGAGTGGACTCAGTATGACCAGTTTTACCACACTGTAGTGCCTCTGGTACGAACTTATCTGCCACATGAATTTTCCCGTTATATTTCATAGTATTGAATTGATAATATGATTTTCCAAATAAATATCATAAAATGTATGACTAACCAGTAAAACTGGCCATTTTCATCAAATATCGATATTCGACCTTTTAACTTTTCATGTATTGATCCTTTATTTACCTCAAAGTGGTGCAAAAGGCGAACTCTATGCTTTAAAACAGACCGTCTGCCGACCAACAGTAAGTTTTCAATCATTATAAAACTATATATTTAAAGTACCTACCTTTTCTTACGTGTCTTATTTAGTAAACAATCTAACTATGACTTAACATCATATTTCATTATTTAAAAATAAGGCTGATACAGAATACATAGAATTTATTTTTAAATTATAATGGAGGATTCGAATCTCAATGGCATGCACCAATGACGCTCTTGAACGTTATGTACACTTTATAAAAGTATGTATCACGGCTTTACCAGTGAAGGAAAACATTGTGAACCAGCATGCCTGAGAGTTCTCCATATTGTTCTCAAAGGCAAGTGAATCCCATCAACGTTGATTAGGCCTGCGGTGTTACACCCTTCTCGTGTGTGAGAGGAGAGCTGACTCTGCCGCTGATCCGCTTAGATAGTTTTACCAAATAAGACATGTAGAGTTAGGCGATTAACACACTGCCCCGCATCACGCAGCGTAGCGCGGTAATGCGTGGTCTAGCGGTGTATGTATTTCGATTTGTATAGAAAACAAACACAGTCCAACACACACGCATCTGTATGTACGCGTGTGGATGCAATTATTTATACAAATGGAGGCGCACACCCGCATTACGCTGCGTGACGCGGGGCAGTGTGATGAGCGCTATAAAGACAGTTTAGTGAGCGTTTCCCGGCGGCTTACAGCGCAGTGTTGCGATACTTGCGGTGCAGCGCGGGGGCGGCGCCCTAGGACTCCGGGAACAGGATGCTCTCCACTGGCGCCGACGCCGTCATGTCCCCGCTGTCCGGCCGCGACCAGTCCTGGACAATGCCAATATAAAAACAATGTAATAGAAATCGTTTATTATACTAGCAGACCAGGTACACTTCGTTCTGCCAAATATATAAATTTTCCTCTCATTCCTTTCAAATTTTCTTCCTTGAACTTATACGAAATATCGAAACTAAAATTTGTCTAGCCATCCGAGTTTTAGCAAGCTTTATATAGATAACATTATATAGATAACAGAGAACAAGAACAATGGGTATTTAAAAAAAATATATTATTGGTTTTTTTATGTATTTCAAAACTTTATTATTAATAATATTGATATTTAATGCAAAAACTTTAAAAAAAAACATTTTTTCAATTAATTATAAACAATTAACGTCATAATGTTATAGCTATTAATAACAGTACAGCGTTTACAGCTATTACACGTGACTAGACATTTGACATGAGACATAGTTTGTCATCTTGGGGAACATTTTTCTATCAACTGCAATGAGTGAAAACTAACATTATGACGTCACGTTTGTTCGGGAGTTCTCGGCGTGTCTTCGGCACTGGATTCAAAACTTAATTTTTATTTTGAAATAACTTATGAATTATTGCGAAAAAAATAAAATAAAAATAGTTTTGTTATAAAACTTATATATGATCTTATCATTTATCACAAAAAAAAAATTGTCAAATACCCAATTACAATAAAGTGTAAGTAACAATTATGACATCACTAGAAACAAAATGGTATCCACATTGTAACCAGTAATCCATTAATGATCCACCACTGGCCTAACGTGGCTTAGTGGACTTCACATGACTTTGGAAACTTTTTTGTGAACTCTCAGGCGTGCAGGTTGCCTCGCGACGTTTTCTTTCACCATAACAGCAAGCAATTATAATAAGTGCACATAACTTTTAGGGTCAGAATAACAAAGTAATGTGCCCTCTGAACTTTGCAAATCTTCTTTTATTTCTTTATTTATCCACCAATTTGGATTGAAAATTAATAATCAAAGTACATTACAGGCCTTGAAATGAGCTCATTCAAACATTCATTCAATCTAACCAACTTCCAGATATATTATAGTACGAATTTAAATACCTGTTCCTCTGTGCTGGCGAAGAATAAGTAGAAAAGATTAGCGCCCAGATCGATGGCCGCAGCCAAGTAGAATACTTCTCGCCACTGGCCAAGGGTTTGCTGTATAACAAACATAAACAATGATAAAAATTTATGATGTTTTAAATAAGCAGCAGTATAATGATGGACTACTGTGGCTTACGACCACGCGAGACCATCGTAAACAAAGAGTATACAAGTACTACCATGGATTTTTATGCCTCTATGTCGACAGTCTGATCGCAGATCTTGCCTGATCGACTGAAATAAATAACAGTTCACATGCATTGCCCCCCACTAGGATTTCCTGTATCGTGGGTGCCTTGGACACAAGACAAGAATACTACCTTCAAATCTCTGCTCCGCTGGAAATCGAATTCAAGACCTCCTGGCAGCACACTGTTGATGGTGTCTATTTATCAGAATGCTTCTTAGTGAATAACCTACTCATCAGAAAATACACAAAATAGATAGCTGACCTGTTTTTCGTCGATCATTTGTCCGATAACGTAGGGCGCCATGAACCCGCATATGTTACTGGCGGCGTTGGTGATACCATACATGGTGCCCGCAAACTGTGGTGAAAGATCGATGTGATTCATCTGGTTTCCTGAAGACAAAAAAGAATTCATGTTAGAGAATGGAACATCAACATGTGTGTTCATGCTGGAATTCGACTAGGGTACTGGTGGAAAAGTATGGCTCTAAGATTAAAAATCACCAATAAAATCAGATTTACCCAGTAGCCTTTGTATCTTGACTGAGGGTTGTTTATAGTTTTTTTAGTAATACCGACATAGCTTTTTAAATATATATCTTAATCCGAAAAAGTTTCAATAGATAAAACATCAAATTCTCTATGCTACTTCTATATCACACTGATATATGGTTACTTTATAAAATTGTAACTGGTTAACGAATGGACATGCAGGCCAACCACTTCTAACTTCAAATAGCATAAAAAATCTTATCTGAAATCGCGTGACTGGTTTTGTTGCTACTCATGAGGGCTGCGTAGGCCTCGAAGAGTACCCGGCAATCACACCTCCCCAACCAAAACACTCGAAGAACATGCAGCTTACGGAGATCAAGGAGAATAGTGGTAAGGTACACTCGTGGGCCAACTACGTTGGGTCTACCACTTTTAGAGGTGTATTGTAGTGAAGTTTAGGTGTTTTCCAATTATCAATTTCATTTACCAACCAGTTTAATTATTTCTTATGATTATCTGACATACCCGCATAGACAGCGCCACCGAATGCCGAGGTGATGCTGAGGAGCAACATGACGGCCATGCGGTCGCAGCCGGCCCACGCGATGCCCAGCAAGCCCAGCGCTGGGATAAACGCCGCTAGAACAAATTTTAATAAGTTATAATTATTATAAATAGAAGAGTGGGGCCCCCTTATACATGTTTAATAAATTTGTTTTTTAAGGCTGGTCTCCATAGAAGAAAAATTGCCAACTTTAGTGCTATCAACACATGTGGGTGACAAAATCTTTTGTGATTTAAAATCTAAATAAAATTTGTGAATATTAAGAAATATGGATTATACCTCATTGGTATCTCTGACTGAAATTGCATATTTCCTTATTGAATTTTTTAAAGTTTATCAAAAATAAAGCCCATTCCCAATAATTCTAATGCAAACTTTCATATTTAATGTGTTTACCTCAAACAGACTAATTATTTTAGAAATGAAATACAATTTAGTTTAACCCTACATAAACTCACCTACAGTATTCCACAACTTCATACTATTCAGTCGCGAGATCCATCCTTTTGCAAGAAGCCAGTCTGCAAACACACTTATTATAATACCCGCTATCCAGGCTGTTAGATATGGAAGGGCGGATAACTTTGAGTTCTGGAAAACAAAACAAAAAATACAACTGTATTTAGAGTTTATTGCAAATAGTTTTGAATTTAAAACAATGTCTATCTGTCTAGGCTGTCTACTTTCTAGATCTGGTTGCATTTTACTGTATATTTTTGTGTATGAATACTGGTTTAATGTATGCCACAATGCAATGTTCTTCCACATAATATTATTACGTATTGACGACATAAATGATGATTTAAGTAGGTACCCACTAAACTTGGAATAAATATTTAGTGTCAGCAAAAATAGAAAATTCTGAGGTTGAATTATATTATCAAGCAACTGGGGGCAAGGGCGTCGCTAGCCGATGGCCCAGGGGGCGCAAGTTGCTATGGGGAACGAGAAAAGTATGAATTGTAGGTAAAATCGACAGCACATGAAGCTTTTCACTTGTAGTGTGAGCCTTACATCTACGGCGATTGTAATAACAACGGTACAGAGTCCAACGTGTAAAGCTACACGATCTCTTAACTGTACAATAAATAAAACTTGGAAATAAGTTAGACATCTATTAGAAAGTATACTAAAAATAATGGAATTGGTCAATTCATTCGTGTTTCGACGTACGAGAATGATCGATTAAGCAAGTCAAGTCAAAGACTTTGGTTGCTTTATTTACATTTGGCAACTTTTTTAGACTCTCTAGGGGGGCAGCTGCCCCTCCCTGCCTCTCCCCTTGACGACGCACTTGACTGGGGGGTAAATGAAGACGAAATTTGGTTTGGAAATTATGTGGTGTTAATTATAATATAAGCATAAATTGGGTGATCTGTTGAAATTATCATTGTCATGGTGTCCATTTTTACGCGATTAAAGTTGTTTACAATTTATCCGTTCTGGTGGGCGCAAAAGGGCTTATCGAGATGCCCTTTGAATGACGACTGTTGCCAATTTGTTGTCAGATGTAAATAAACCATACGGAAATTATATGACTATCCGGGACTATCCCTGACGAATGAGGCTGTGGCTTGGTTTTGGCAGAGTTCATTTATTACCGAAAACTCCTTATTATCAATATAAGAAGAAAAGCTCTCTGGCGCCCTTATTTAGTTGTAAATAGTTTCATTAAGTGATTAGTAATATCAGAACACAACACAACCGTCCTACAACCGGTTGTACAACCGTCACATTGCTAAGCTAAAAAGTTAGGTTAGGAAAGAAGACACATGAAATACAGTCAACATTATACCTGAAATATTTTTTTATACCTTTAAGGTACTGTAAAAAAAAACAATATATTATTTTCTAATAAAACGTCGGAACATTTCATGTCAAGTATCGTCATATTTTATCTATTATGGGCACAGTGTGATTGGTCATTAGTATGGAACCAACACAAACATTTCATTAACACTGGCAATACCAGGGAAGTCGCCAGTGCATTTCCGGCATCGAATTATGTATATGCTAGACACATAAACATTGAATGTTGCAATAGACAATAAGCAAATAGAGGTCTTGGGTGATCTACCAAGTTTAGATATTTTTTGTGTAAGAGAATCCCTAGACTACTCACAGAAGTAATGTCAAAGTGTAGAATATTAGCCATGTAGGTGGGCAGCTCTGTCAGCTGCGTGTAGAAGAGCCACGACTGGCCACACTGCGCGATGAGGATGGCCCACAGTGGCGGACATGTTAGGAACTTTAACCACGGGATTGATATATTGTTGTGTTCATCCTGAAAATTCAGAAAAAAATATTTTTATAAAGATTAAATGTTAAACTTGGTATCATCAATCTACTGCAGCAACTTCGATTTTTATTACCAGTGTTAAAACATTTAAGTAAATAAATTTTTAACTTTTTTAACATTGAACATTGTTAACAGAGTACCAATGTGTTACATAAAAAAGTAAATAAACTTACTTACGATTTTATTTATTTACTACGATACGATACTTACGAAAGATATATTTTAAATGCTTCCAATTGCCATTTTTGCGATGGACAAGGTCTGTCGTCGCGACGAAGGTCTATTCGTTAAGCGACTTAGGTTCCGGGTTCGATTTCCGGCCCTTTTTTTTTGTTTGTTTGTACAATTGCTGATTTTGATTTTGGCGCTTTGTAATATAACTATTGCATGCAGTAAGTATAAAATATTTAAAAAAAAATACTGCATTATACCAAAATAATACAGGACACAATAAAAATAACTTTTCTAACTGTTTTATTGATAACTTTTGTTACTTAAATTTAATAAAACCATTCGACCTGCCCTGATATTGAAACTATGTAGTCTTATTCAATTGATCGGATTCGAAACAATAAAATTGTGTGAAAACAAATTCGCCGTAGTGCCGTGACCTCAAATATCTGTGAAGCTGCCCTGACTCACTCGGCCCAGATAATTTGTAAGTGATAGTGCTGTTTACATCTATCGTCGTATTAATGCTGTTATATCATTTTCTTTGTACCAATTGCTAATGTGAATATTAATATGCTGTGACCCTTTTCAATTTGTAATTCAATGAAGCATGAAGTTTTTTATGTGATATTTAAACATGTTTACCTTAAGAAACTATTATTTAGATATAAGTGAAATTAATAACAGCGGTGATAGCCCAGTGGCTTAGAATTCGACCTCGAATCGAGGGGTCCGGGTTCGAATCCCAGTGGCACGCACCAATGACTTTGTAAAAAAGTTATGTGCGATTTATAAAATTAAATATCACCTGCTGTTACGGTGAAGGAAAACATCGTGAGGAAACCTGCATGCCTGAGAGTTCACAAAAAAAAAATGTTCTCAAAGGCATGTGAAGTCCACCAACCCGCAGTAGGCCAGCGTGGTGGACTAAGGCCTACATCCCTCTCATTGTGAGAGGAGACCCGACCCTGTAGTGGGTCATTAATGGGTTAAAAACAATCACAAAGTGGACTACTTTAAGTTCTTATTGACCTATGAAAATGTTTCAGATTTAAATGAAAAACAACACAATTACCTGAGGGCCAATGGTGTTGGTGATATATTCAACTTCTTTGGGACATATTCGCGGATGTCTCTGCGGGGAATCATACACCAGAAACATCCAAGCTATGAACCATAGTACTCCGAGACCACCAAACAAGTAGAAACAAAGTGGCCACCCTCCCGCATAGTCAAGAGTGCATAGCCAACCTGATATTGGCAAAGATATTACTGTTCCAATGTTTGAACCTAAAAATTTGAGTTTAATAGTAAAGTAATAAGCACACATAGCTCTAAATCACTATATATAAAATATAATAAAAAAAACACGATTGGAATACCTTTTTGATATAAAATAATGTGTAAATGACACTACACAAGGTTTTCATAAATATAGAGTAAATTTTTTGGACATGTTTGTATACTGTATTAAACTGATCTAGCCAGACTACTTGCTTTCCAGAGAGTAGGGTCAGCAAATTAATCATATTATTATTTTTATTGTTTTAAAGATCATTAGATACACCAGAAAGAGTATTGTAAGTTCAATGAATTACATAATATCTGGGAACTTACCTGCATACACATATGCAGCAAATTTAGACCTCTCTAATGGTGGGATCCATTTGGCCAGCATAGCATGCATGGCGGGATATGTCACACCCTCCCCCAGCCCTTCCAGTACTCTTACTACAATGAAAAATTTGAAGTCCACAAATGCAGCTATTGGACTCAATATTGTAAATATTGCAGTTAAAAGGACCCCCACTCCATACACAAGTTTGCCACCAAATATCTCCGCTATTCTACCACCTGGGACCTGAATTTAGGAAACACAAGATTAATAAGAAACAAGACTTATAGGATAAATTTATTTAAAATTATAGATTCTCATTTTTTTAGACTTAAGTGAATGTTAAGAACATGTTTAAAGTGCCATGTTAGCACCAAAATATTTCACCAAAAAAGTACCAGAACAGTACTTTTTTAATTTATCAACAGTGTGACAACAAATAACATTTGAAAAACTCTAGCTTACTTGAAGTAATAGGTATCTTATGATTCAGTAGCACTTAATCTATTACTTAATTTTCTAATAAAAATATATCATAATTCTACATATTATTATAATCTTTATATTATCCTTTATATTATATACCTGAGTCAAGACATATCCATAGAAAAATGACCCTAGAATGATACTTTGCTGCTCTGGAGTCCAATTGAAGTCACCTGGTTTCTGTAGAAAATATGTAAATTAAATAATGATAAAATTAATAACAGTGATCAAAATCATTTGTGTTGAAATTTTTTACATATAAGAATAGAATCAAATTCTATATTCAAAATTAAAATTTGAAACCAAAAAATAAACAATTTTTAGAGAGTTATGAATATTTTTCTAGACATAATAATTGAAAATAAAAGATCTAGAATGATCAATATTATTATAGTTCATATAGCATGATTGGTAATTGCTTTTATTTAATTGTTCCTTATAGTTAATGCGGATTTTTTTCATAGGTAAGTGTTAGGACACAATCCAATTAATTGTGAATTCTCATTATTGTCAATCATTAAGTTTTAATTATTGACATTTACTTTAAAAACCTCATTTCTATTTAAAAAAAAAAGGAAACATTAAATGTCATCCGAATACCTTGCCCAAAAAATTGTTAGTTTAAAGGTTTAGGCTAATTTTCAAAACTGTAATATTTAATTGAATTTGCAGATTGCATTACTTCAACACAGACAGAGATATAGAGGGATAGGTTGCCTAAAGGGGAGGTAAAGCTATTTCTTTATGCAACAATTTCTGCCACTTCACTATTTAGTAAGCCACTTATAGAAACTTTATTCTAGTAAACATTAATATACATATTGATGGCTGACTTGTACTTACTGATGGCTCTGAATTGTTACTAACAGGCGGGGCTGGGCACACATCTAATGTGGAATCATTTGATGGTAGTGGGGTTGTGGAGTTTATCATGGCAACAATGGCAATAGAGAGGTTGACTCTCATTGCATATACATTGGCAAACCCCAGGAACCCCATAATTCCCAGTACTGTCCGACATTTGATCCATCCTGTAGTCTCCTCCCCTATGTTGACAAAAAAGTTTAATAGTATCAACTATAATACTAAAATCCTTGTACCAATTGATAAGCATTCACAGCAGTTTAATTGTTTATATATATAGATTTTAATGCCATTAGCAGATGGCAATGGGGTGATATTGACACACATGATAGTTGTCACATGTGTTCCTTTATTGGGCCTAATCATACTGCACCACAGAATAATTCATACTTATTTTTAAGTGCAGGGAGTTTTTTTCCGCCCGCTTTTTTCTCCTAGTCTCCGTTTTGCCCGAGCGGCGATCAAAGCGGATGTTTGTTTAATGTTAAATGTATGATGTTCATTAAGTGTGCATAAATTGTACCTAATAATGAATATAAGCTTTTGAATTTGAATTAGGGTCAGACAGTAAAACTTTACTTTTTGTTTAAAATTTATTTTTAACTGTAAAAAGTAGCAAATAGATTATATTTGATAACAATATCTCATAAGTATCATAGTGTATTTGAGAAATTATTATAATAATGACATAAAAAATACGTTGTAATTATTAGAAACAAAACAAGTATGATAGTATAGATGTTTTCAAGTCTGATGCTTAAATCGTGGCTAGTAGGTTAAGCCAAAACAGTGTAATGTTATGAGTAAGTAATGAAGTTAACTGTACACTGTACTGTACCTCTCTCTGTTTCCACGAGGACTCTGCGACTACTTGTTACATCGTATTCGATATCCTCGTTTATAATGGGACTCTCTTCTATTGGAGCAGACATGCTTCAATTAAAACATCAACATCACTTTAACACTTAACTATGCCTTAATAGGCCTCAACTTTCCTTCTTTTCAACTAAATGACTCATAAAAGGTTTATTAAAGCGGAATAGTGATTCGTACGTAAACAAAGAGTTTGCCTGCTTCTAACAATCAATTTTAATTTGTTCAATGACAATTGACAATTTATGATAACTGACAACTACTGACAAGACACTTAGAACTTTATTGACGTTGCCAATAGGGACCGTGCAGAAACTACAAAACGCCACCTAGCGGATTAAAACGAAACAAACTGTCACAAAGTGCAATATTGTCCCTTTGTTTTTCATATGTTTTCATAATGTCGCTTAACGAGGAATAACTCAGTATTTCACTATAAATTACGGATTAAATTACGTAAAATGTATAAAATGCGATTTTAGTGATATCAAGAATAGTGTGTGTCGTGCGAACGTTGATATTTTTCAAATTCTAAAAGTATTTGGTCCAAGTGTTTTTCAATAGAAAATTTGTTGGTGTATTAAAAGGGTGTAGAGGATTTTCAGATAACATTGTTTAAATAAAGTGAGCAACGCATAAAGCAGTATCTATTTTAAGATGAATGCCAGGTATTTTGATATTGTGTGATAAATAAAAATGTTTAAATAGAACAAATTTCTCCTTTTCATTGAAAATAAAAATAACTTGAATTTTAAATTAATCTCAAAACAAATTATATATTAGTTTCATTTAAAAAACCTTGATAGTTCTTTTTTACCGTTTGAATTCATGTCACGTGTATTTTTAACTGCATTTATCCAACTTTTCGTATAGTTTTTAGCCAGAGTATGTTGGTACTATCAGTGGAAAATTACGAGAATTTACACTAATATATTTATATATTTTATTCTTGGAAGTATTGGAGCATCCATCAATACAAGAATACACTTTTAATGAGCCTTTTAATATACAAAATTATTTGTGATACACTTTTCAAAAAGTTAACATACGGTAGTAATCCTACCCATAAAGCAATATGGCAGTTCCGATAAATGACACTAGATGGCATAGGTGTCGCCGTGCACGGACCAAATTTGACGTACTTGACACTTTTGACACTATCGGGGTTGCAATGAGAAAAAAACAAACGTTGACATAATATCGATTGTTTCGATGCATCGATGTAAAGCGGGACATCGATACATCGAAACTAAAATTTTCGGTTTAGCTAGTAGATTATGTGGAGTAATAAATCTTTTCTATTATCTAGCGGAGTTTTCAATACTACAAGATAAAATTAGGTACTTTCAGTAAACTGGTACTCCGTGAAACACGAAACGAGCTCTCTTGTTTCTTTCTCATCGCGTGTTTAATCATAAAATTTAAGTCCCCGTGAGTGGTAAACTTCGCCACGCGTGTGGAGGCTAAAGTTATTCGAGTTCATAGTTTTTCATATACGAATTTATTTATACACACAGTTGATCAGGTACAAGTAGCAAATAAACAAATTTGCAAAACATACTTTTTAATCATCCCAAACTTAACAATACCTAATGTCAGACTTTAAATTTAAGTTAAGTAAACATTATGTATGATGAGGTAGCTATCCTATAAGTGATAAATAATTACAATCAAATATTTCAATATCTAATGTTATTAGTAATTTCATTAAATTTTCCTTGTCCCATATTTTTTTTAAAGAATTCCTAATAATGATTAAATTAAAAAATTACAAAATAATATAATAAACAGAACATCCTTAACATTCCCAAAGATGAATTGTTGCGTTGATTGCCATTGAATAATTATTTGACTGGTATGCTACCATTACTGGTACTATACAAATAATATATTTTTCTCTTAAAAGGAATGTCAATGTATAAATAGTACCGAGACAATTCAACTTCTATAATCTATATTAACATTTAAACTGTGGTGCATTTATAAACTTATATTTTTAAATATAATAATGAAGTATGTGAGTATTTAAACCCATTTTAAAATAAATAGGTTTAGAAATGTATAGGTAGGTTTAATGTCACATAGCTGTCCACCAATATTTACATATAGTAGGTACTAATACACCCATGATAATTGTAGATATTAAGTTTACACTGTGGTTGTCCAATATGTTCTTTCCACTTATATGTTTAACTGCTAGACTTGAATGTGATACAATTTTTCCATCTTTATCCAAACCTGTAAAAAGATAAATGAATTGATGTATCTTTTGAGATGAACTTAATTATATATAACTAACTTGACATCAATGCCAGAACATATTTTTTCACCTACTGTGTAAATTAAAATATAAATAACCTGCTGTAATCGTTAAAGAAACAATCATGAGGACATGCATGCCAGAGACTCCATGTTTTTAAAGCATGTATCACAAACCCACATTAGTACATTGTTTGGGACTAAGGCCTACATCCCTCTCATTGTAATATTATCCTTAATTATTAAGCGAGGGAAAAGCTTATGAAAGAGCAAAACAACTCTGTACAATCACAGCAATAGCATTTTGCTAATATCAACAGTAGTAGAGGCAAATTTTGTAGACAAATATTCTAAAAAAAATTACCAGAATATTGCAATGTTGCACCCATTAGTGAATCAATGAAGCTCCCAAAGAACCCTGCAGCTGCTCCCACGACGATAATAGGCCACTGTGGTGGTGAATATGCCAACAGTGTTCTGTCCGCAAAGTATATGACTGATAAGTAGTGAGACAATCCTATAACAAGTCCGCCAATAGTACTGAAGAATGTTCCAATAATACTGATCCCTCCATTTGTCCCTTTGGGTACTTTCTTGAAAGTAGTTACAAGGTATGGGTCAGACTTGCCGAAAACTGTCCCCAGTTCAGATGCCCATGTGTCACCATTGCAGCATGCTATCACACCTGAAAAATTATGTAAATCAACAATTAGAAATTTAACTTTAGGTTGTTTATAAGTTCTAATGTTAAATTCCACAGAACACACTTACAATATGTACTTTATATTCTTGCAAAGAATACGCTATGCTATATTGCTAGAGTCTTACTGATTACCTAGTGCAAGGGAAATTTAAAATGAATGAGACCAGCTTTTGGGCACTATTAGTATTTTGGTATATTTATTAAGTCATTTATTTTTAAATTTAATGGGCAAAAAAGAAAACTTGTATTCATAATAATTACCAAGGACACCAATACTAAGCCAAGATGCTCTATAGTCCTTAGCAAAGTCTATGGGTCTTTCAGATGAGCCAACATCCAATAAATATAGCAGCGCAAGCTGTGTAGCCATTCCTCCATTGCAAAGAACTTGAATCCAGTTACGTTGGCCCCCTGAAAATATGAATCCATTAGTTGATTATTAAATTGAGCAATTTACATTAAAGTAGTATTTTACTTTTTGATTTGTTTTACAAAAGCTAAAAACTTTTTCTTTTTTTTAGATTTCAATGATAATAAACTAGCCTGTTAATTTTTAAAAGTAAAATGTATCATCTATTTTGAAAGATTTTAGTACTTGATTAATACTTTATTGAAATAAAAAAAGATACATAATATATAATTTTATATTTCTTTTTTCATTTCATCATTACAAAGTATATTTATTACACTAATAAATATACGTTTTATTAAGTCAATTAGAGTAATAAACATGCTTTATAAAGTAGTCAATACAATAACCTATCTTGCTAAGATTTGTAAGGCAATTCACACACTTTTTCCCTGTATCATGCAGCATAGTGTGGGAATGCTTGATCTAGCATTTTCTGTATTTCCATTTGTATAGAAAACATGCACAGTCTAACATATAGATAACGCACCTGCGCTGCACCAAAAGGGACCCGCAGCAACCCTGCACTACACTCCATGATGCAGGGCAGTGTGCTAACCGCTTTAGTCAATAAAAATTACTAGTGGTAACCCAGTAGTCGTAATTCGACTAAACTTTACAAAACTTTCTACTTCGATGTACTTCTACGATAATATTAAAATGAAAGATTTGTAAGGTAAGGCACCTGTTACTGACGGGTTGCACTTTTTACAAACAGTTTTAATTACCTTTCTGGGAGAAAATAAAAACATGTGAAATCATATTTGAAGATGGACTTATTCTATTCCAGAGTGCTGGCACTCATTCCATTTTTAAAAATATAATAGTTTCAAAAATATTTTTAAAAACAGAATGTGCTATGGCATAGCAAATACAATATGTATTTTTTTAATTACATATTGTATTCTATTAAAACTATGTGTTCTATTAAAACCTTTATTATCTATTCTTATTCTAATGTTTTAAAACATATGGTTGTGTGCTTGTTGTGATTTTTCAGTAATTTCTAATGCATTTTAATTAAATTTATTGACAGTCTGCACTAAAACTTGTCAATACCAAACAAAACAAAAATAAGGAAAATAAGTTGAGAAATGGAAGAGAAAATTGTTCTGAACTGATTCACCTTTGCCTATTTATATATATTGATGATTATGACTGTTAATTTGCAATCATGCAACGTAAGAATATTAATGTAAATTACATATTCAAATACCTTTGATTAATATTTGTAATTAAAATTTCAGAGGTCAGGTTTTTTAAACACTGCATGTTCAGTTGTTGGTAAACTTAAATACATAAATAAATTATAATATATGATACAATAGAATCTGGCCTTATTCAGTAATAAATTGCAGTACTCTTTAGAACATAATCTTGGTCTAAGTATGGAACTTTTTACAAGTCCAACCTTTACATCAAGGTATTTCTGCTCAACACCTTTACAGCACCAAAAGTTTAAAAACATGAATAAGTGGAACCAATACTCAAAAGTACTCACACAAGATGTTGGGTAAATTCAGTTTACATGGTTGAAAGCAGAGTTCAGTATGTGGAACTATTTACCACCTGCTGTATTCCCACAAGATTGTAGACTAGGATAGGAGTCTTTCAAGTAAGTCTGTCATTATCACCTTGGCCGCCATCATCAGTCACCCCTCAAGTGTTGCAGATGTTGATGGGCAGCAGTTACTAGTGACCATCAGGTGGCCCATTTGCTAACCATTAGCCATAGATAAAAAAGACCAGCCCGAAATGTGTAAGCCAGAATTTTGAGAATGAACTGACTGTACTGAGTATTACTTAACTACTTACTTTAAATCTAGATTCAAGTCCTTATCATTCTTTTTAAGCATACCTTCTTTAAAATCCTCTTCAATTTTGCGTTTCAAATGAGGTCTGAACTTGGTTGCTTTGGAAGAAGATAAAAAGAACAACAATAGATCAACCAAAAAGCAGAAGTTGGCCAGAGTGAGTACAAAAGCCACTGCAAAACCCACTACAGCACCACTGAGGTTGATGCTCTTTTTCCTATAACCATAAACAGCTACCAATATTGGCATAAAACAAGATGCCAGCCATCGGCTGGGTGATATCACAACTGGTTCTGAAACAAATAAATAAAAAAATTGAATCAAATATAATTTCAGATGATTTATTTTTGTTTTTGTCCTTAGTCTGTAGGGATATCGATATTTATCAGGCAATAACAAATACCTACCGGATCTCCGGAAATATAAAGAGGTCACATGAGAAATAACTGAATAACCACTTACAGAAACTGCATTTACAACTCTAATTTAATATAAAATGCTAAAAGCTTACCATCGAATCCTTCATTTCTTAATATAAATTTAGAATAGATTAAATTTATAGTCCACAGAGACATAGATAGCGGTATCGCCGTAATACATAAAATAATTGTTAAAATATGATTATTTTGTATTTTTTTCAAATCGTTTGTTTTCAATATTTCTTTATTTGCCATTGTTTTAATTTGATACAGCAAAGATCTATTTTAAATATTTTATAAAGTATACCATTAAAATGGTTCGCATCGAACGCTATTTATTTCCACTTAAAATTTTACATTATACAGTCTGCAAATCATCTGGTGAATTCTGGTGCAGTACCTACTGTTCCCTAGTTATTGTTTTACTCTTTGACCTACTGCAAATTTTAATGCAAGGCGCAACCGCAAGCAAACTATTATTTGTCTTGACAATTTACATTTTTTACAAATCAAATGACATTATGACAAGTGACAATGACAACGTGACTAAATGTGACTGACACCTAGACAATAACTGCAGCACTGCCTATACTTGCCATGTAAAGCGCTCTCCAAGCTATCCTTACCTTACTTTCTTAAAAATTAGGACGGATTAAATTGGATAAAATCGGTGGATGTGTCGTAGTCCAGGAAGTAAGGTAAGGAAGGATTGGACAGCCTTTAATCAAGAGTGCCTCGTTCAATCCATAGAGCTTCAATCATATTTGTTCACAGACCTGTACCTGTACAACCTACTCATTCATGCATGCCATGGACTTGCGTCTTGCATACACCAATATTACTTAGCTAGCTTCATATTAGCTTCCATTTGACGTTTGTTTTGTGACGGATTTTTTGATGGACAACAAATCACTGTTCTTCGTTTTGCTTCGTTTGGCCGTAATTTTTTTTGGTGAAAACAGATTGTGCGTGTGTGTTTGGATTTTAGAAAATATGTTATAATATAGCTTATAGTAAAGTGTGCATATCTAGCAAATATTGTTATTGTTGCTGCAATCATGAAGCCTCTAATTGATTTCGACGAGTGTCTTAGAGATTCTCCAAAATTTCGGTATGTGTTAAATATGTAATCAATGAAAGTTAGTTGTTGAAAGTGAAATTTGTACGTGTTTTGTGTTACAATTGATTGATCAAACATATTGTGATAGGGAGCAGCTGGAAACGGAAGAGGCGAGCATCGATGGATTGGAACAAAAACTCGACAAAGTTCTAAAAACATGTTCTGTTATGATAGAGTCAGGAAAAACATATATGACTCATAGGAGGTAAGATCAAAGTAACTGATGGATCTATTAGCGCTTTTTAAATATGTATTATGTTCAGTGTCATATCAGTGATAAATTATAACAAATGCTAAAAACATTAAAAAGGTTTTTCCTACATACAGACCTACTTAAATTAAATCAACTAAACGATTTAGAATTTAAGTTTTGCCCTTATATCGTAAATTATTTAGTAGGTTGTATATTGTGTCAAATTTTTAACTGAAGAAATTTGCTGTGCAGAATTTTTCAAGATATTGATGGGTGTACAAAAACCAATCTTGTATTTTTATATGTATAATAGAAATACAAGTTTATTTATATAGGAATATGCAATGCAAAACAGTTCAATTGTTCACTAATTCACATACCTTTTTCACGCACATATAATTTCCAAAAGCTTTGACTTAAAACTTTTATCATTCTCACATTTTGCAGCACATTTACCAATGCACTCTGGGATCTTAGTGGTAACTTCTCAGAGGAGCCCTCTGTTATGGCTCCACTCAACAGGATGATCCATGCCCTGCAGGAGATGAATAAGTTCCACTCAATACTACTGGATCAAGCTTCCAGAACTATTATAAAGAATCTCACAGCTTTCATTAAAGTGTAAGTATTTTTAATTTTTATTATTAATAATAAATATAAATGTATGTAACACACAAACTCTTGACACACTAACAGAGACTAACCTGCCTTTGCTAAACTGTGGTTGAGAACCCAAGCAGTAATATTTAGAGCCACTGAATATCCCTGTGAAGTAATGTGGGGTTTTAGGGTTGTAATTGTTAGTTTTGTTATTGTTAGTGTTATACAAGCCAATAAAATCTAATATTGTTTTAGAAACAAATTATATTCTATTATTTATCATAATTGATTTATCATTTTTTGAGTTTAAAGCAATGATTGTAAAAGTTGTTCACAGGAAGTGTAGAATTCTCTATTCTATACCTTCTGTAGAACAAGGTCAGCCCAGATGTCAAGTGGAACACCTAGTTTTTAAATTCTTTGTCTAAGTTTGTATTGTGAAAGCACACAATACCCATTCTTGCTTTTGACAGGTGATTTTCCTTTGTCCATTGAGGTAGTTTTTACAAAAGAAGCTTAGGCTGTTTGATTTTTCGAAAACTATGAGTATAATTTATTTGCATTTTTTTTAAAAACAATTTATTTAAACTCTTTATTGTACACACACATAGAAAGAAACAGATAGAATCAATAAAAACAAAAAATAGGACAATTGACACAAATGTCTGTCTTATCGCTAAGAGAGATCTCATCCAGTGGTTAGGAGTTGAAGAGTAGAGAAAAAAGTGAGAAAAAGGTAAGGTGTGAGCATTGGTCCATACATTATAATACAAAAACATTTCAAACATTTGATAATACATAAATACATATAAATACAAACAAAGCACAGGAAGCTAATTGATGAAAATAGCACATGGGGAAAGTAAGGATGGTAAAGGCAAGGAAGAAATAATTCAGGATTTCAAGTAATGTGTTTTAACCTGATACTTGAAGGAATGTAAGGACTTAGCTAGACGGATAGCTTTAGGCGAGGAGTTCCAGAGACATTATTATGAGGATTAACACCGTTGGATTTTGATTGTCCATACCTAAACGAAAACGGGATTGGAAAAGATTTAGAATGGATTGAGAATAAAGGAAAGAGCTTAGTTGTTGATGGATGAGACACACAAGTACTTTGGAGAGGAACGAAAGCTGTATGGCAATGAGCCTGTAGTCTGCAAAGGTATTAGGGTTAGTTTTTTTAGGTATAGGAATTACATGGGTGACTTTCCAGGAAGAAGAAAATGTATTTTCATGGATTGAGGAGTTTAAAATAGAGGGGAATTATCATCTTACGGCTAATGCTATCACTGCAGACCGCATCTGAGGAAAGAGAGTATTGATTTCCTAACATCACAATCTGCAAATTGATTAAACGAAAACAGAGGATAGTCAGGAGCGGGAAGACTTAAAAGATAATTGAATGCTTGTAATTTAATCCTGCTATCAATGCAAGGAAGAGAGGAAAAGCTTCAATCAGTGTGTCAAGGGACTTGAAATAGTTGAAGTTAAGTGACGGGCTATACAAAAGGCCAAGCAATAATTTAATATTTCCAAGGCACACCTCAAGAAATAGATGCTCAGCACCATTCCCCGTTGAGTCCTGCACTTATGTGCTTAAAATTGAATAAGAAATATGAGATTGGAGGTAGGCCACCGAGCCACGTCTCGACCAATACAGTCATTAGGTGGAAACCAGGAAGGGAATAGGATGTCGAAGGGAGACAGGGTTTCTGCCATCATTCTGAAACAAGAATAGCATGAATATTAGGGCTATCAAATGTCGACAACAAATCGGGGTAATGTGCTGGTATGCTTTGTACATTAATGTGAACAACATTGAAAATTTTCAGACTCTGAGAAATATGAATTTTCGTTGAGAGGTAGAATACTTACAATGCTGTCATTATTACTTAATCCTCCAGAGGATGAAGAAATTGAAAAAAAATGTGCATTATTATCATCAGGGTCCATGATTATATTAAATAATATGTCGATAAATAATATAAATATGACAAATATATAAATACTACTATAAATAAGGGTAAATCACTAAATAAACAGTTTACTCCTGCCCACCACCTGCACAGCAAGAAATCAGTCACAAGCAAGAAAAGGTACACAACAACAATAACAGAAGTAGGAATAAAACAATCATAAGGCAGAAAAACAAAAGAAGCACAATACACCAATACACACAGGAATCACTCACTGATATGACAACAGCATTAATGTTACAAATTGTATATGGATTGAAATAGGGCAACTGCTTTAAAATTGAATTGTACCCAATTGATTTGGCCCAAATATGTAAGCACAATGCAAAAAAAAATTAATGATGAATTACACACTTTATACAAATCATAGCTATTTTATTAGTTGTATAAAAGCCTAAAATTAAACAAGTTATTATGAAAGTGTAACCTTCTATTGAGAGCTTTACATTTACTTCAGACAGAGAAATCAAACATGTCTATTAGTCCAGTGGATGTTCATAAAATCAGAATAAAAATACAACATGCATTTATTTATATTTAGATTTTATGGACATTGTAACTCATCTTGTTTGTACTGCAGTTCGTTGACTGCTGAGTTGAATGTGGGTGGATAAGAATAAACCCAGTTTATTTTAAATTTATTGTGAATCTAGCTTCTGCTAGTAACTTTGTCGGGATTCAGGGAAATTTTGGCCAAATCTTTTCAGCCCGTTTGCGTTGTGGAATAATTTGCATTCAAACCTCTACAACATTAAAAAAGGATGCGCTTTAGCAAATGTAGGTATGTACTTGCAATTTAATTTAAGAGTTCAAGGGGATGTTTGTATACATTAAAAATTCTCTGCTAACAAATTGATTGAAAGTTTACTTTACCAATAACACAACAACACCATAAATGATTGTGGTGTCAGTTTCTGATTTTATTTGTTTTGAATTTGAGACCATTATCTTTCTTTTTAAATCAGTCTGACGCATAGTGTTAATTCATACCAACATTTGCACCCATAAGTAAAATATGTTGTAGCTACACGACATGACTCACGCACATTCATTGTCGTGATTATGACCAGTTGTAATTACCTTATTAATACTTTTCTTCTTTACAGAGACATCAGAGGTGTTAAGGAAAGCAAACATCACTTCGATAAAATATCAAATGATCTGGATATAGCGTTAAATAGGAATTCTCAGGTAATTATTGAATATTTATTCTTAATTGCCACCTTCTGTTTTAGGGAGAGAGTTCTTTGAACAATAAGTTCTCCATAAAGGTCACTGTTATTTTCGTAAAAATATAGTATACTCCCATACACACACATACATTAAAATATATTTATATAAAGTTACAAAGATACCTACTCAACCTGGTTATTGAATTGTATATAGTTAAATAAGCTTGCTATATATTTTATTGCATGATTATTGCTTTTAGTTGACAGTGATTGGTTTCGTCCCACACTATTTTTGGACGATTTATTTGTCGACGAAATCACACAGTTACACGAATTAAAGGGCTGTGATAGTCACGATTTAAGATAAAAAAGATGAAGACACACAAGTTTGTTGTAACTCATCAGACCACAGACAGTAGTTTAAGTGTAGTAGACAGTGTATAGTATAAATCGCTATTCTATCAATAACAAACACTAAGAATTGTTTTATGTGCGTTCTGAAACGCGGAAGTTCATTTGCTACATACTTGCGGTTTGATCTATCCAAGATACCTTTAGATCCGTCAGATCTATCCAAGATACGTCATTTGATATAATTTGCCACTAAAGTACTATATTATTATCAATGATTTTTATATGACAAAGATGGAGTGTCAGGATATCAATAAACGCTTTTAGCTCCTTTCTAATGTGGGCGGGAACTGCTGTTATTTTAACCTGTAACCTGTGCAAAAATATTCGTCTTTTTATATTTTTAAAGTCTAGGAACCTACTTATATTCTCTCTATTATAATGTTATTCTGTCTGGTACTTTTGATTTTTGATTATCCTTTGCTCAGGTTTCTCGGCACAAGCCGCTCGATGTGGAGGAAGTGGTCAATTTGCTGCTGGCCACGCGCTCTTGCTTTCGGCATACGGCTCTGGACCACGTGCAAAAGATCACAATGCTCCAAGCGAGGAAGAGACACGAGATATTGGCTACGGTAAGCTTTCCTCTAACTTGCACAGGGGATAGGCAGCAATATTGAAAGCTATGTAGGTTGTTCACAGTGACGGAAGAAGATTGCAGTCAACCTGTATCAAAGTATGAGCCGTCTCTTCTGAAGTCAGGTGACAGTTAACACAGTGTCTTTATTATATCTTAGAAGACCAACTATAAACTATTAGATGAGTAGTAGAGACTATCGCCTTTTGGCAGGAGCCACACCACTTATGAAGTTATCACTGTCAGTTAGACAGTTATGAAGTAGAAATCTTTATACGCCCTTTTTGTAAACGTACCATGAAGGGCCGTCATTGATCCAGGTAGTGGAAGGGTGGAATACCTGTTTTCAAAAGGGCCGCAGCTGTACTTGGTACGATTCTTCCCTATATGGCAGATCTGAAGCATACTTAACTGCTTTAAATTAACGTTTTGATCGTATGTACGTAGGCCTCTAATTAGGCTAAAGACTTTACGATATAAAAATAAACACAGCTTGCGTAACGTGTTTTGCATTAACTATAATTCAATTACCTAGCTAGAGGATAAAGATGATGCATGTTATAGAAACCAGTAATTTTAAATGTATTCTTTACCTGAACTCATCTCTGTGTACATTATCTGACTAGATAGTAATCGTTTTACGGCGCAATAGTTTACCTACATATATAATTGTACCTACATATATAATTGTTAGAGTACCTACTCATTACATTGCAAATTATTGTATACGAGGCAAAACAAGGACATTACGCTGTCTAGATTCATATTCCATTTTGTTGTTTTTAAACATCTGATGTTTTCAACGTGTTCTGAAAAGCATAGCCACTCGTATTATAGTTATTTGGAATTCGTCGTAAGTTCTATGACCGCGGCTCGCCCTGAAAACGGATCCGGATGTCCGTATTTTCCGCGCAGTGCAGGTCGTCTGAAGTGAATAAACTTAAAATTGCACCAGTAAACGGGACATCTGGTAAAAGTACACTCACCGCAATAGGCCGAGTGACTCAACGTTTCGTGAAAGTGTTGTGATCTAATAGTAAATGTTATGAGTGGTAAAAATTAATGTTTCAATAAGAAGTGGAGAAATGAACATGCAATCTTTCAGTTTTTTGTGACTGTGTATTTCAGTTGGATTGGTATGGTTGCAAAGTTTTATTCTAACGGCCCTAGCAAATCCGTTTTCGACCTTAAGTAAGGCAACAAGACGGTATGATTAATATGAGTGCATCGGTCACGTGCTAGATCATGTGGATTTTTTTTCCGTCCTGAAATCACAAGTTTGTTTGTTATGGGTTGACTGTGTAGTTTGTAGAATTGTGTTGTTATTGAAGCGCATCCCATCAGATGTGTGTGGTCTCTTCGGACCATCGAAAACTTCAAGCGGGACCGACTGACAGAGGTTTTAGTCAGTCACCTTTTACTGTAGAAAACCTCGTAAAAATTTTTTTTGAGCTATTCATGAATGACCCACTGCAGGTCGGATCACACAAAGCGAAGGACGCCAGCCTAGTGCGAGTTGGTGTATTTCATTTCATATGCCTTTAACAACATTATGGTGAATTCTCAGGCATGTAGATTTCCTATACCTACCAAATTTGTGAACCGCCGCATCATTTACATAACATAATCTCTAAGAATTGTAGTTGAACGGGTGACCTATATCTGATCTGCATAATTGAAAATTAAACCTATCGCGGCACATGCTCATCAGGTGTGCATGAAAGCCTACTAGACCTACTAGTACAATTGCTCAGATTTCTTTAACCGTGCGTGGATTATTACGCTCACGTGTTTATACCTAAGTTCTCTTGCGCAGAAAAGAAGATTTATCAATAATAAATAACGCTTTATACTCATAGCCTCACACTAGAATTCCCTGTGTCGTATGCCGTGGACTCATACCCAGACAAGAAATTTAAACTCATTATTCAAACGTCTGGTATCTATCCCTGGACTGTCCAGCAGTGCACCGGCATTGCACCACTTAAGTCGGCAACCACTGCACGAATAAGGTCTTCAGTGTTCGTTGCACGCTGTTTTCACCAGGGCATTCATAGTTGCACCACCATGTGTTCGAATTTTAAAAAAAATTCTTATCAGTCCTTTGCGCAAAAGTACCAAGTGCCCTAGCATTTTGTGTTGCCGTAGTACTGTAGTAGGGTAGGTGACATTTGTGCGTAGGTAGGTGCGTTTGCGAATTTTTTCTTTACGAATTAAAATGCGTAAAAATTACAAATATAATTCCTTCCCTCCTCTTTCACTCTTTGAGCTATTTTATACTTATGTATTAAGAAGAAAGAACTATGGGAAAACAAACTGTGCCTATCTTCTCGCTAGAACGATATTTTCCAGGCTCTGCCTACAGAACAATTTATGACATTATGATAGTTATATAAGTCTCGTGTTACTTGGATCCTCATCAATTACGTAATAATGACGACCTCGAAGAAACTGCCAGTATGTTTTGAGGATTGTGTTAACAACCGTGAGTACAATTATTGAATATGTTCGTGAGAACAAAAAAACCCTCATTCCTTGTCGTAAACAATGAATGGATTGCCTCTGTCGTTGCACCGGAGCTTACGTACGAGTCGACTATGTCATGTAAACAATGATGTACGTGCTGTATCGTTGCCATGATTATGATGACCTACATTTTAAAGGATTTTTATTAATTGCCTTAGAATTCACGTTATCGAAGTACTCGTAGCTACAATTACTCGTATAATATTCATAAACTCAAGTTATTTTATTTTCATAATCGTTATATTCCTATCATTTTATAAGTATGAGCGCTGTTCTGTTGTGTGAAGTAAAATTACGAGTAACTTTAGCAAATTATAAACGTTATAAATTATACTTAAAACAATCTAAACAAAAAATATAATCATGAAGCAAACCGGAACAACAAAAATCCTATCTATTATGTACTAGAGGCTATATGATTGTGTGTATTTAATTTTCTTAGTCCACCAACTCGGATTAGGCCAGCGTGGTGAACGGCGGCCTACATCCTTCTCAATGTGAGAGGAGACCCGACCCTGCAAGTGGGTCACAAATGATTTACTGACAATTTTCTTTTAATCCGCTTTTGAATCGTTACTGTTTTAGTTTTTTGTAAATGTCTTTTAACGTTGGAATATTTTATTGATATTCATTAAAATTTCTAACACATACCTATATTACGTAAAAGTCGGAAAGAATGAACTTAGATTCAACCTGCACGTATTTGAAAAATTGTAGCCTCCCAGAATCCTAAAGTTCGCACTGTCAGGTATGTCTGCATGTCTAGTCCGTCCAAAACAGCCAGACTGACAAAGTAGCTTATTTGAATGACACTGTAAGTAAAAGAAAAATCACCATATTATAATATACGATATTTTAATATTAAAATATATGATGTCGTTGAAAGAATGTATCAACACTACTTGTGTTATAAGCCGACTAAAGCCCACAGATATGCCAATATCGTTAATCACACCACAGCAGATACTCTATCGTAATACATTATTAAAATTTAATACACTTGTGGATAAGGATTTGAAACAGATATGAGTATCAGAACAGCTTACTTCCTTGGTATGCGATAACGTGATATCTTTGTTATCACTTAAATATTGCTTTTATTACTCAACATGGGTGGGTACAAATACTTCAAGATGATACAAATATAATTTTTATCTCTGTCTTTTTATATTTTCTTAATAGTGACAGAATTTAATGACAAAGGATCTTGGCATACTTTAAAGAAGATGATAGTTTCTGCATGGACCAAATAAGACAAATTATCTCTAAAATCGGTTTAAAAAATTACTATTTATTCTGCAGTTCATCAGCCTGGTTGACTAAGATCCATATCCTTCTCATTATAGATAGGTATGTAAAAGCAGACCCGACCATGTAGTAGGTCACATTTCGCCTTCTGTGTCACAGAAGAAAAATAATTTATTTATTTTGGGTGCAGCAACAGTATTAACTAGTGACAGTTTCACTGACACGCCTACTTAAACTAAACTCAAGGTTACAATCGGTGACTAACTTCACGTTATCTGTTCGTCGATTCTGAAGGTGTTATTCGGAATTCGCATCGGTGCAATAAGCCGTGGTTTACTATTTCATTCGCCCTAATTCAAAGTTGTGTGTGGCCAAGTTAAGCAAAAAAATTTTGTTTCTCCGTGATGTGCTTTATAATTATTATCTTGATCGGAGGGTTTTTGTAAGCAGTTATTGCTTTTTCATTGTGTTATTTTAGATGTTTGTTTATTTTTTACAATTAGAATTTTTAACAGCAACAAAATAAAGGCTAAGAAAATATAGGTACTGATATACCATTTTAACGTTAATATAACAAGAGTAATTTTTGACTTCGAAATTAAGTCAAATCAGTTGAAATTTCAAGATGTTTGTTGTTGATTAAAAAAATAATTATTGGGTAAAATTTCCTTGTTTATAAGCATAGGTACCACTAAATAAATATTCAAAGACATAAATGACGATTACTTAGATCCTTATAATAAAATTGATTCATAAATGATATGTGTGATCTCATGATTATTTCTAGTTATAAGTTTTGTATCAATGATTGGGCATCGAATAAGCACTGTACAAGTGTGTACGGTTTGCAGTTCCTGTCGTACGTCCAGGCGTGCTGCACGTACTACCACCAGGGCGCCGACCTGTCCGAGGACTTGGAGCCCTTCCTCAAGTCCACGGCTGACGACGTAAGTAACCATTACTTATTAGAAGTTATTGTAGAAAAGTGCCTTTATTTATACATATAAAAATGCTAAATTTTAGGTCATTAGGTACCAGGACACTTAGTCTTGTGTAATATTTAGTTACTTTATTTCTTGTTTTAGGTAAATTGTCCAGAAACAAATGAAATATGTCCTATGTGCTGTACCGCACATTGTAAACTCTGCGTGCCAAGTTTAACTCAAAAGGGTTTAACCCTTTTTATGTGAAGGATTAAAAAACTTTACCCAACCATATTCACAAACCTTTGTGTTTATCAGGCCCAAGATTTTTAGATTTTAGTAAGCACATTAAATATAAAATAATTTTCCTTCAAGCAGTACAATATATTGTATCATTATGAAATATTTTTTACGTTTCAAATGTACACCTGAAGGCCATAAACAAGTGGATGATTCATTTAACTGGACTATTGATCATACGACTCACGAATAACTAATGAATTATGCTTCTATTTTAATACGTAACATGCTATTGCATCCGTATTTGAATTTGTAATTTATTCGGAGTTGACGAAATATTACGGAGGTTTTCGTTGGTTATGAAACCAACTATACTTCATATTCATCCGTCCAAAATATTCCGAAACAAATGAAATGAAAACTGAAATTTTGGATAGATTATTTGATTCACTACCCAATCTTCTCATATTATAGAAAGTGAGGACGGGCGTGCCAAAGCCAGAATGTTGAAATGAAAAGTTGGAATGGAAAGTCATACTCATCGGCCATCGCAAATTTCTATAGATGCGCCCAAAAATTTTAAATGTTAAGATGAGGTGTCAGAATATAAAAAAATAAGACATCCAAAATTGGCATATCAAGGCCCTATACCTTCGTCACATACATAAATACAGGTGAAGCTTCTTAAGTCGTGTTAAATACACCTACCATCTTAAAATCGGCTCTGTATTTTTTGTAGGTAGCAACAATGCGCGGCGAGACCAAAATACTCGACAAGGAGATGGAGAATCGTCACACAATCGTCAACAGCAAGGACACAGTGCTGCCGAGTTGCAAGAGCAGTCACACCGACACTGAGAACAGGGAGGGCTTGCTGAGCAGTGGCTCGCCCCGCGCGAACCTGCCGCGGATGCAGGGCTACCTGTTCAAGAGGACGTCGAACGCCTTCAAGACGTGGAACCGACGGTGGTTCTACCTTTACGATAATCGCCTAGAATACAGGTAGGATTTGTTAATACAAAATATTAAGTTAAGATAGCAGTAGTTAAGCACAGGTTAAACTCAAGATAGTTTAGTCACCCTTGCACGAAGAACCTGACGAGGACGCAGGGTTATCTTTCCAAGAGGATGTTGAACAGAGTCGTCGGGTTGCAACAGCAGTCTAACCGACACGACGACGATGCAAGGCTACCTGTTCAAGAGGACGTCGAACGCCTTCGAGACGTGGAACCGACGGTGGTTCTACCTTTGCGATAATCGTCTAGAATACAGGTAGTAATTATCAATAAAAAAAATTAAACAGAAAAACGTAAGTGACAGCACTGGTGAGAATCAGGATGATTTTAGGATTATGATAGACGCCTACTTTTACACTTATCTTTATTGTATAATGCATGTCACCAGATGTGTTGCTACTTATGAGGATTACCACTACAGTTACTAATCTTTATGTCATTTTATCGGTTGAGTTGATTGGTTAAATTAATTTTAAATTAATAAAAGATTATGACTGTACGAAAAAATGTAAATAATTAATTATTTAGATTTAATAATTTTTAACCAAGTTAATTTGGAAATAATAAGTCAAGTAAGTACTCCGTAAGTGAACCCCTGTCTAATAGTCCGTCATGCTTGAACTTGAAGGTTACTTAAAAGTGGACCGCGATCGGCGTTGGTCATGGTCTCTTTAATTAGCGGCTCCGATGTTATTTACATATCAAATATTATAATTTATATTATTATCACTTTCGCTTAGTAAGTATTGCAACAATTTGCTGACTTAAAGTAAGATTCTTAACTAAATTATTTTGATTTTCACATTGAAAATAAATTAAATTATTACAATTACAATAGTTATTACAATTAGCGAACACGACTTGACAAAAGGATAAGAGTGTAAGAGAAGCTACTTTTAGGGGAATCTGAAATAATAAAACGAAATTAATATTTTCTATATTCTACGACAGTTCTTATTTTCAATGCCCGTGTTTTCTTTTTCTTCCTCTGCTTACGAGCTCCAAACTCCTTCAAACTACCTTAAAACTGAGAACTATACATACAGACTGGCACTGAGATACTGAGAACTAGAGATAACCTAACGTAACAGTTGAAGCGGTGATAGCCCAGTGGCTAAGAATTCGACCTCGAATCGAGGGGTCCGGGTTCGAATCCCAGTGGCACGCACCTATGACTTTGTAAAAAAGTTATGTGCGCTTTATAAAATTAAATATCACCTGCTGTTACGGTGAAGGAAAACATCGTGAGGAAACCTGCATGCCTGAGAGTTCACAAAAAAATCTTCTTAAAGGTATGTGAAGTCCACCAACCCGCAGTAGGCCAGCGTGGTGGACTAAGGCCTACATCCCTCTCATTGCGAGAAGGAGACCCGACCCTGTAGTGGGTCATTAATGGGTAACTGGCAACAGTTGGATCTGGCAGGCCCAGGATCGGATGGCGTTACATTGATTGCGGTAGGCCTACGTCTAGACGTCGATTTTAAAGAGCTGACCGACATATAGATGGATAGAATAACATGGAAATTACCAAGTATTATAAAATATAAAAAGCTAGTTGTTTCAATTTAAACTTTATAGGAAATTTTAAAATTTTCAGAAAAAGAACTGGCGAGTTGAATGTAACAGTGATGGAAGAGGACCTTCGGCTATGCACCGTGAAGCCAGTGCTCGACGGCGAGAGGCGGTTTTGCTTCGAAGTGTTGTCGCCCTCCAAGTGAGTAAAAATTATGAATATTATGTAGTCTAAAAAATCGTAAAATAAGAAAATCTCACAGCTATGTTGGTCAGATATATAGGTATGTATAATAATATAATTCTTATCCTTCTATATCATTTCAAATTTTATTCTCAATATTATTGGATTCAATATTATGTGGACTTTATTCACACTTTAGTAAAATTAAATAGGTCAAATATTATTTGTAGTGTTTTTGAGATGCAAAATATTATTGGTGAGGGTATGTGTACAAGAACTATTAAAGAAATTATGTTTATTAGTGTATAAGTAAGTAATTAGTATTAAATATATAACAAACAAATTAAAAAGTTTGCTATGGCATACATATTTTATCTGATCCATATAACAACCATATACTTATTAGATTCATTTCAGTTGTCGCTAAAAACTTGATTCGGAAAAATGCAGTGTATTCATGTTATTAATCCACAGGAGCCACATGCTTCAAGCGGATTCGGAGGAGATGCTCAACGCTTGGATCACGGCCCTACAGAACGGCATCCGCTCGGCCATCCAGCAGGGCCAGAGTCGCGACAACCCGGACTCGCAACTCATCCTAGTGCCCGACGACAGCAAGGTGGCCAACGACAAGTCGTATCTCTCCAACCCTGCCATGAAGAAAGTTAGGTGAGGATTCACACATTAATTAATGCAGTTTCTTCTTCTCCCTCCTTCGTATGAACCCTTCGTAGTACACTACTGGAAATGAGCAACCCCTAAACCCCCTCACTCCGCCCGGTTCCGAGCTCTATGTATCCAACGATTCCACTGTCCTTACGGGTTGTCGTCCACCTGGTGGGGGGGCGGTCTGTACTCCTTTTACCGAAACATAATCACATTTCGAGTCATTTTATTACCCACCAGGTATCGCTTTTTCGAACAGTATGACCGGGCCATTGTCACTTCCGTTTGCTGATGTTTAATTACCAGTCTTACTACAGGCTCTGGAGGCTCAACTCATTAATCAGACCACATTCATCGCTTTGATCCGAGAAAAAGATTTGATTGCCAACTTCAAATAACACAGTTTAACTAACAAGTAAATTTTCCTTATCCCGTTATGAAGAGATTCAAATGAGTTTCAAATAGAAATTGAAATTCATCCACCATATCTCAAATTCAATCTTTTGAACTTGCTACATACTTGGTAATAATTGATGACAATTTCTTACTTGTTGAACCCTGTGTTATATGTGATTATGGTTATTCTTCCTTTATAGGATATGGGAGCAGCTGTTGAGTATACCCGGCAATAACTATTGCTGTGATTGCGGCAGTCCGAACCCTCGGTGGGCCAGTATTAACCTCGGCATCACTTTATGTATTGGTAGGTAACAACTAGTATTAAAAGTTGACTACTTTAAAGTATTGTTAAGTTAAATACTTAAATGTATTGTGGAAAAAGATAAGTAAGTGACTATATTTGCGTGTTGCATAGTCAAAGCATAGTCAATATTTCCCTTCTTATTCAAGACAGTAACTGACTTGTGATATTTATTTCTTTTAGAGTGTTCGGGAATCCACCGATCTCTGGGCGTCCACGTCAGCAAAGTTCGATCTCTCACATTAGATGATTGGGAACCTGATATTATAAAGGTAATGTTAAACAATTTATCAGTGTCCAAAGTCAGCCTGTCCAATAAATAACTGCAATGACCACTGGCTCTCACTACAGAAACGAGCATATCCCTGCTCCACTACAAATTGGTAGAGATATGGGCCAGCCCTTTTTGGCTGTTTAAATTCACCTACAGGTTTATTTAGATTATAGTAGAAATTAAAAATTAAGTTCCATGTTAAATGCCAATTTTAAAATTTTATAGGTAATGGCAGAACTGGGCAACAATATAGTAAATCTTATCTATGAGGCCAACACAGAAGGCGCAACAATACCAAAAGCCACCCCTGATTGTGAGACGTAAGTTTATGATTTTGTTTCGATTGGGAAGTTCGCCGTATATTTCATTTAAGGCAACGATTTGAGTTTCGTATGAGCTCCACAGAACTGTATATAAAACAGAAATGAAATTGTAGTTAATTTAGTTTCGGACAGTTACAGTAATATCTGTACAATTGTATCGTTATATGAACGACAGTAGCGTGCGCGAGGCGTGGATCCGCGCGAAGTACGTGACTCTATCGTTCGTGCGCGATATCGTGGGCAGCGCCGCCGACTCGCTGGCGCGCGCGCAGCCGCCGCCCTCGCCCTCCGCCCCGCCGCCCTCCGCCCCGCCGCCCGCCGTGCGCCGCTGGTCCGTGCGCCGCGCGAGACGCAGGTAACGCACGCTCGAATATGGTGCGAAACTAAACGTTGTACATTCCCGCAACCCTTTTTATGTCCCATTGTTGGCTGAGGACCTCTCTCCAAACAGGGGAAGCCTGAAACATATTCCTCCACGCTGCTCCGATGCGGATTGGCTGAGAAACGAACTGGCCGATTTCGGTTTTCGTCAACACACCTTGGAAAAATTCATATTGTATCGGTTAACGAAAACTGGCACATAATACACAATACTCACTACAATATAATTTCATATACAGTATATAAGAAAGAAAAAAGAAATAATATTATTTGTAATCAAAAAACTTTTTATAATTATTATTATACATATATTATATTTATAATTATAAAAAGTTTTGTTATATATCATACAACAACTCCAGACTTATTTTTTGTTTTAAACAGGGTGCGTGCTCCACCCGTTGTTCCAGAAACTATAAGCGACGAAAAGAGTGATATCAACAGCAATACTAGTAGTGAGTATAATAAATTTAACTCCAATCTCACATATCCGAATATACTTTAAATATTCTTGTAATCAATTACTTTTTATAATTGTCCTAATTTTTTAAACATTACCACCACAATATTGAAAAAAAAAACCCTACATTTAACTTAGACACAAAGTAAAACAAATAACTTGATGAACAAATCAATGATGCGTATATTTTTTATACTAGAGTGTCTTAGCTCTGTTTGGGGGTATGAATATTCGTGGTAATAACTATTTTACTTTTTATTTTTCACAGCTGCAGACAGTCCAACCAAGTCGTCGGAGGGAAGCCCGGTGCTAGAGATTGGTGCTGAACTAGCCGGAGGTCAATCGCTACAGCTCAGTTTGCCTTCCGACCATTCCTCCACAGAGGGAGAGGATGATGACTTTGGTATGTTATTGACATACCAAATGTTGAATGAATATGTAGTGTGCAATTTCAACATGAAAATGTTGTAGCAGTTGCAGCACTAAAGAATCCAAAACTGCTCCAACATTTCTATTGAATGTTTCAAAGACACAGAATTGTGTGTAAAATCACTCTTAATACGATATTGGTTTTATTTTTGTTGTCTTTCCATTTAACCCCGTGTCCTAATTGCCATGTCGCATGCAAAAGTTGCTCGTAAGACAACGTCATGGCATATATTTTGTTGCACGTCACTACGTATTTCACTTAGGACAGGTTCGTACGGAGCCCCGTGGTTGCGTCGTGTCGGTCGGTTGTATCAGCTAAAACAAGGACAAGCCACGACAAGATCTTAAATGTTATCCTAAATGAAAGATTTTAATGTAATTCAGTCAAATTTAGACTTTTGTTGGTATTCGTTGTAGAAGCGGGCTCGGGCGGAGACGCCGAAGAGGTGGGGTCGCTTTGCGCGGGCGCCGTCTTAGCGCGAGCCGCACGCGCTCACAACGTGCCCGTGATGCGCGCCGCCCTCGCCGCCCGCGCCGACCCCTCCGCCCCGCGCGCCCGCCGACGCACGCCGCTGCACCACGCCGTGCTCAGCGTATGTACCCCACTGTCCCACTGTCCTGCATACAGACACACAACTGTGACCCCTCCGTCCTTTTTTACATATTATTATACGCACGCACAAACACACACACACACCATACAACGCGCTCACACTCAAGGACGCATGCACATTCTTAATGTTTTTTTTTTAATTTTTAAACCATTTTAGTTTTTTTTTATCACATGATATGCTGTAACCTCCTTTTGTTATGAGGAGAGACTTTCAGCAGTGGAATGTACCTATAATGAGTGAATATTTGAATAATACATGTCCTCAGGGGTCCGTAATGGCGTGTTCGTTCCTCCTGCTGAACGGCAGCAAGCTCAACGCGCAGGACGAAGCTGGCAAGACGCCGCTGCACCTGGCCACTGAGGCTGGCCACACTGCCCAGGTAACCTACCTTAATTTTTTTTTGTAGCAAATGGGCATGCATGCCTCCTGATGTAAAGCGGTCACTGCAACCGAATCACAACACGTGTAGGAGTTAATAGGCTGGCGGTATAGAACTTCTCTGGGCCAGCTATTACGACTACCACCTAAAACTCTAATAAAATAACATTAAAAATAAAATATGCGTCGCTGCTCTTGTAGGGTGGTCTACTGGTCTGGGAACACAAGAATTCATTTGATATGGAATGAATGGTTCCACTATAGGAGTTACAGACATATAAAGTTACATTTGTAGAATGGATTTGAATGAACGCGAACTGACTTCAGGTTTGTCTTCTACTGCGGTATCGCGCAGACCAGTCGTTGAAGGACAACGACGGCAACACTCCGCTCGACATCGCAGTCACAAACGCTAATGCTGATATTGTTACTTTGTAAGTATTTTCTACAATATGTTTTATCTTAATGCAGCGCAAAATGTAAATCAAATGTCACTTAGTCATTGGCACAATGGTACTAATTACTTACTCATGAGTAAACTGTAGCTTGCCCAGGGTTTTGTAAACCTTCAAGAGCACTTCATGTTTCATGTTAGGTGTGGCATACGGCATACCTTGTCTGTCTTCTAGTTAATATTTTGCGAGCTTATTGTCTTTAATACAATTCGACCAGTCGCCAGTAGAAATTAGTTGAAAATTATTCCGCAATTTGGCGAGGAGTACAAAAACTACTGTATTGTACTGTACGACTATATTTTAAAAAACGCTGATCCAACCGTGTGCAATGTGCTACGAACGCGAGACTACACCGTTCGCATTGGCTATAAAATTTGATCTGGAAAGAAGGTTCTAACTACTGTGTGCCAAATTTGTACAGTACAGTAGTAAAGTACCAGGTGTACCGCTCAGAAATGACGGCATAGTGCTCATAGTTATTTTCTGATATAGTTACAGCCTTCTAAGCGTTATTCACGTTGGTTTATTTCACAGGTAAATTCTTTCCATGGGCTTGTAGTCCTCGCTGCGCTCGGGCGCTATCTTCACAGTTTTAACAGTAATGAACATCTCTGTTATTATGATCCTTGTGGTAGGCTAAGGCTGACGAAACTGAACGAGGAGATGCGGGAGAGCGAGATGTCGTCCAACGACGACACGTACAACGAAGTGTTCCGGGACTACACGCAGCTGGCGCACTCGCACCCCGAGCGCCTCGTGCGCGCCAGGCACAACAACAACGACGGTGAGCGAACCCTTTCCTTATGCATACCTATACCTAATATATCCCCCAGGCCCTTTTATTACTTGTTCAGATCATTATATTTGTGACTAACTATTACGCCGGAGGTCATGGGTTCGATTCCCACCCAGGATATTTGTGTGATGAGCACAAGTCTTTGTTCTGTGTCTGGCTGTAAATTATGTATGTATTTAAAAAAAATATGTAGGCTCACAGCCTACTTTGGGAGCCGTGTGTGAGTTGTCCCACAGTATTTATTTCTTCTGGTACAGACCTACTCAAGCCGATTTATGCGTAGCCTAGCAAATCATTGACAACAGTGAGTGAAAATCATCCTGATTTTCTTCTTATAAAGTTCATTATGGCATGGCAGTCGCATTAGTGCGCGCCAAGCACAATAACGAAGGTGAGCGAATATCGGCCTTTCGCGCAGCCTAGCAAATGAACGAAAACAGTGAATGCACTCTGCTTTTCTTGTTATAAGCTCATAATGGTATGGCAGTCGCATAACTAGCGATTAGTGCGCGCCAAGCACAACAACAATGGCGGTGAGCGTAGTGAGCGATGTCTGTTACCCATTGCAGCGTTGGGGCTTCACTCTCAATGAGAAGGATGTAGGCCGCCGTCCACCACGCTGGCCTAGTGGTGGACGTCACAGGCCTTTGAGAACATCTCTTTCTTGTGAACTCTCAATAGGTACTAAAAGTGCCCCAACATTGCGCGACAGGCTCGATAAGCCAATATACGAGTATGTTAGCCTAGCACAGTGACGATGAACAGACATCAACCTGTCTGCACGGCTAGTTTAGCTATTTATGCGCACCAAGCACCTCCATAAAAACGCGGATATTTTTACACCTCTTTTGCTGTTAAAATGTTTACCATGTCTCTCGCATGTTAAATAGTGAGTGGGTTAACAACGAGTGAGTTTATGAGGTTGAGGCCCATTAATCGTCGTTAAAGTACTGTTAATCTTACCACTTGACGATCAATTATTTCCAGGTGAACACTCGAGCGAATGACGTCTGGAGCGGAAGCTGCGTCGGCTTCAAAACTGGTGGCGCGTGGCGTGACAGCTGAACTATCCCTGTAGCTGCGTTCCACTTGACGGTATCAAAACCATAATTACCATACAGTGTTTTCCTAGTTGTACAAGTAACCGTTTAACAGTTAACTCATTGATAATTTATAATCTTGCCTCAGTGACATGTGGGTCATTGTACAGACAAACTGGCAGATTTCGGAGTGTAGGAGTTAACATTATATAAAAATATTGTTTTTATCTCGCGCTAAATGTCATGTATGTCACGCTGTGAATACCAGTAAGACTGTATATCGATATGCTGTTGTTTTTGTAATAACAATAGGCTATTTGACTAATTTTTAGAGTTTTTAAATTACTACATAACAAGCACACCTTAAAAATATTTTAGGGTAAGATCTCAAATCTCAATGTCAAAATGTAAACACAATGGTGCCAAAAGTAGCGACATAGTTACGTTAATTATAATTATGATACCAATAAGCCGCTATTTACTTATTTGTGACATCATCAAAATAATACCCTACTACTAGCAAACCATTTTAGCCACCAGTTAGTTTGTTTCGTTTAAATCACAAAGAGTTCATTTAAAAGTCCACATTTACGGTTTTAAACTTGTAGGACGACCATAATTTGTAACATATCTCTAAAGTTGTCAAATAGCCTATTACAAAAGGTTCTAATCTTTTTGAGATAACTTTTTAAAAACTTACTCGTAAACAGTGTAAAAATTAAAAGAATTAAAAATTAAAAGAATGGAATGAGTGTTTAAGGCTTTTAAAAGTAATTGGCTTAATTTAATACTACATTGAGTAGAGTTAGAATTATAAGGAAATTAGTACGTTATCATAACAGTGATCTCGATGAGTGGTTTTCAATGCTTTAAGATTTAAAACACTTTAATGCAAACAGAAGAATCGGCTACAACGAAAACTCTAAATTCCTAATAGCGTTTATCTCAAATTTCCATAGATTAATGTTACGATTAAGGTATTCGTAAGTGGTGATGTGATTCGCTTTTTATTGACATAATTTAATCAATTAGTCAACCAAAGATTGTTGTATCTGTAATGGGTGTATTAATAGTTAGGTAATATTATTATGGTAGAAAGTTATCATTCAAAGTACAACAGATTTATTCATTTCTACATAGTGTGGGATTTGGCGTTGTTGGTTTTTCCAATGTTTTAGATAACTAAAGTGCTGAATCTGGAGCTTTCATGTCTGGATGCATGACCTGCCATTTTGTTATTGATCACGCCATATTGGAGCATTATTGGCAGTAACTTAGATGAGTAACTTGAAACTTTTGAATTGTTGCATAACAAATGTTTAAGGGTAACAAAGGCGGCTTGAGACTAAACTAAAAACCCACCATTATTCTTCAGAAATAGCTGTTCTGTTAAGGCTATGATGTAATAGGGTATTTCGCACCATGCAAGGAAAAATCCAAAATTATGTGATATTGATAGATTTTGTTAAAAGCAAGTGAAAAATGGTGATTTCTGTTCTGAAAAATGTAGTATACATTTATTATTTCAATTTTAAAATTCAGGTTTTTAAATCTGTTTTTCAAATGTCAAAAACGCTATACGCAATGAAAGCTATCGGCGTGACGTCATTAGCAGTGTAAATAAACAATGGAGTCTTTGTTGACCTGTATTTTTTATTGATAATTTGCGTTGTCTCAGTTTTTCTTGAACCCCGCCACGAGACACCAACGATAAGGACTGTGACTCATTTTGTTTTTGCAAAAATAACTTTATCCTTTACTGAGATGTTATATGAGATGTATTGTTTACGCTGCGAGTGACGTCACTAGCGACAGCGCCGATACCGTGTTTTCGCGGGGATTTTTGAAATTTAAATTTGGGTTTTTATGACTTACGAATTCATATAAAAAGCTTTTTGACACAGGCCGTAATACCATATTGTCAATCAGCTTAAGTTAACACTGAACGTCCAGAATTACCCTCTCGCAACTTAATTAAAAAATGATTTGAAGAAAATGACGAAAACAATGGAAACAAAGGATATAGTGAGGACTTCTGCCCCGCAGGTGCTTTCCGCTGGCTACTTCCTCTGTGGCATTGATGCAGATTGTGCGCTACTTGAATGGTAGATTGCAAGACGAGTACTTATTGTACATACATAAAGAACTCTGGATTCGAGGGCAAGCACTGCAACTTACCACAAAATGCATATCTCAGTACTGTGATAGGTTTTAAAGTGATATTGCCTACCTACTAGGATTTTCTATAGTTAAGCTAGGATTCCGTATTAAACGAGATGTTTTCCAATGTATATTGTTATTACTATTGTACTGATCATAATTAACTAATTAAGTGAACACAATTATCTTTCCAATTATTATATACCCTTATTATTATACAGAATTTTGAATAGTGAGTTCGTTGTTAAATCATTGTATATTAAATGAACTTTTTATTTATATCATTATACGTATTATACACCAGTACAGCACTTATACAAATATATTCAATTAATTGTTAAAGCTAACGTTCATTATTTATGAAGGTTAGCGAATGCGAATGGCGAATCTTATTAACAAATAACACCAAATTAATACTCTGTGTTTATTATAAGAATTTTTATCACACACTAACTTCCATATGCAACAGTTTCCTGAAAAAATTACAGTATATACAGTGAATTTATATTATGGCCATATTATATTTGAAGAAAAAAATTAATAATTATTCATTAACAGTGGTTAATAAAATACACAGTGTATACAACATTATAATAAAAAGCAGCGTACGTAAATGAGAAAATTTTTAGAGCTAAAAAGCATTTAAAAACATTCCACCGTTAAAAAAGTAAAACAGAATATAGGATATTCAAAGAATCATTCCGTATGTATGAACAGCATGAAATTGTTGTAAGAATGAATTGAATGTATGTAATATAATTATACTCTACTGAATCTCATTTGAAAGAGAAATAATTTAAATTTTTTGTGTACCTACTTTGTATTTAGGTAGATTTTTTTATTTTATTTCATAGATAAAGATAATACTTGCCAAGATTTTTATATTACCATTTGGTCTGTTTGTATCCCTCATGCATTTGTGTACTGAACAGTGCATCAGAATTCGTTTTCAAATTTCAAAATTATATTATTATAAAACTTAAAGGGGTTGACATAATAATTATCTTATTGTGTGAATCTTTCCCTTTTTCATAAAATCGAGTTTCATAAGGCCAATACAATTTAGTATTTTAATTGAATGTATCGTATATTAGTCGTCATATACAAAGGTGCATAATAAAAGATAAGGACCGAACTTAACGTTTGTTACAATTAAGATGTTTAGTTATAATAGGTGAAATCAACTCTAGATAATACACAGTTTTAAAAACGTTTTTTCAAAAAATTAAACAATAGGTTTAGAGCCTTGTTTAAGAATATTTGTTTACTAACGGTGAATTATGTATGCATTGTCTTAAATATTTTAATGTTATTTATATAAAATATAAAAGTGCCACAATTTTACTGGCAAGATATTTCCGCAACGAAATGTATCTTGATGAAATAATACTATAATACTCTTTGTTATATTGTTGATGTAATGTAATAATCACTATTATACTTATTAGATGTATGTCGAATAAACAGTTGAAAGAAACGAAGTATTTTATTTTTTATTAGTTTGTGTTACCAAAGACGAAAAATAATGAAGTTACCAAAAAGTAATTTAAAAGAATTAAACAGACATCAAAAAAGTATGAAATAAAATTTGTTGCATACTTTAGACCTACTATTTTTAAGGGTGGTGTCTAGCATCAAGTATTTTGTTTCTATTGTTAAATTTTGGCATCAACCTCAAAAAATAGTAGGTCTTCATACTTTTTGATATCGGTTTAATTTTTTTAAATTACTTTTTTTCGTAATTTTTAGTTTTAAGTCCATATCACGAAAACTACTGGACCGATTTTAATGAAACTTTTAACATTCCTCAAGTTGAACAAAATGCAAACAAACAAAAAAGAACGAACACGATCCGTCATTTAGTTTCGGAAATATGAGAGGAAAAACATATCTACATACATACATACTTACACCCATGAAATTTGGTATTCTTGATTGGAAGCCGTAATAGACCAACAATTATGTAAAAATTGCACAGTTCTGAGTATATTACATTATACATACGAATTGATAACCTCCTTTTTTGAAGTCGGTAAAAATAAAACGCAAATTTGCAAATAAACTTTTATTACCCAACAAAAAAACCCGACACCCGAAGACATACATTTTTCATTGGTGATTTTTTTCTATTTCGTTATTAAATTGACATTTTAATGCTTGCCACGCTTAAAATCAGACGGTAATTATTGAAACCATATTTAAAAAAATTTAACATTGAACATTAACAATAAATTCATTAAATTTAGAATTGTAAAACTTAATTGTATTGTTCGCAGATGAATGACGATATTGTATAAATAATTAAAACATTTGGATTTTAACATGACAATGTAGATCAATGTACTTGAAAACCAATGAAAAATTTATAGATAGATATAAAAAATAGGAAAATTATACACTCACTCTCATCTAAGCGCTTTTATAGTATTTTCAAACTAAATATGACCTGCATACTTTATTTGAATTACTGTTAGTGATCAACACGCAATACCAAGTGTGCTGTAACTAGTGAACCAACTGAAAGATGGTAATGAGGGAGACCGATTCCTATCGATTCCTAATTTTATTGCCTTATCCTTTTATAAATTATATGTCTTCAAAATTTTATGCAAATAGTGCAAAATAATAATATACATAGTATTATGTGTAGTATAAAGTAATTTTAAAGCTTGTAATTTTAACCACTGCGCCTACCATACAAAAAAATAGTGTTTTCGACTGCAAATAGTCGTTATCAGTTTCTCATTGGTCCACTTCTTACAGGATACCCGGCATATCAAAACTGTTCATGTCACTATTATAAATAGTAAACTGAACATACTATGCAGATTGAAAGTGAGTGTGTAATTTATTAATAAAACATTACTGAACAGAAAATATAATATAGAACACACTATAACAACGAATGGTACCTAATACCCAAAATGGTAACAATTAACATTCACTTATCAGCTTGCTATTGACTAAATAAAAAGTGCCGAATAGTTTCTTTTTTTCCGCTCCGTTCCAAAGTAAAAATAGTTTAATTGATGCCGAAGCCCGACCAGAGCGAGGCGTGAGAGAGCGGCGCGGTGGGCGAGGACGCGGGCGCCACCGGCGTCGCCGACATGCGCCGTCGCGACGACATCGACACGTTGCTCGACCGCTCCAGACCTAACACAACTCGTGTTAACAATCATGTTCGGTTCACTTAACGTGTCAAGCACTTAACATGGGGAATAAAATATCCCTTCAGACAATGTATGCATGGATGAATGTCACCTTTTCTTACAAAATTAAGTGCACCCATTGTAAACCCTATGAAATCTAAATAAAAAAAATAAATGTATTTCGGTGTATTCATATATACCACGCGCGAACGGAGCGTGTCCGAGGTAGTCGGCGCAGACACGTGCCGACAACGTTTTGTCTGTGCCGGCGAGCGTTAGATTCATTTTGTTAGGCTCGATCTAATTCTCCTAGGGATATCTGTCTATGCCGGGCCTGACGGCGCTTGCCGGTCGATGTGTGCCTGATGAGGGAGAAGTAGCTAATTCCCTTCGTTAAAGCCGCTTCAGTGATGATGGCACGTGAAGAAGAAGATTAGATTAGGTGTAGGTGTCCACTTGGTTAGCGGTCTACGTGCCTCAAGACATCTAGTTCCTAGTGATACGTTGTGTTTTTGGTTGATATTTCAGCTTGTTAATTTGCTTCCTCTGCATAAAAAGTTAGAAACGCTAACCTGCATCGACGTTTTCGCGGCAATACTTGATGGTGTGAGCGCGGTCGCCGGTGGCGCCGCACCGCGGGCAACGGAAGGCGCGGAGCACAGGGCACAGCACACGCCCGCGCCAGTCTTTCAAGGCGTGTGAGGAATAGCATTCCTCGTTCTCACCGTTGTTCTTGCAGAATGCACATTCCTATAAAATTAAAATAATTATACGTTTTCAAACTCCTCAAATGTAAGTTTCGTTAACAGAATTTCAAAGTTCAAGGAATGGGGCAGTGACACAAGAGCGCAATATTAAGCTTAAATTTATTTCATAATTTTAAATTGTATGGCTTATTTGGCCAACGTTACTTACATTAGGCAGCGCTCTCCGCATGCGCTTGTCGCTGCGCACCTTGGCAACTTCTTGCAGGAACTCGTACAGAAGGCTCGGGCGGATGGAGCGAAGAACGTATAGCTGCTCGCGAGTTAACATAGATACATAGTTGTTGGCCGACGATATACCTGCAATCACGATTAGGTACTCGATTTGGAAAATTTGTTGTCTGGGCCATAGGTCGTCTGGGGAGACAATGACCTTCACGCCCCAATCTTAACCCGCCGTGTTCTCCATATAACACCAAAACAATAACAAAGAGGCGGCCATGGATATAGAAAGTACATAAAATAAGTATATGCGGGCTAGCTGGCTTACCTTATGTTCCTCAACTGAACGTCTACTACACCTTTTCACAAGTCACAGTCACGATGAGAGTGATAGAATGAGTTGGGGGCGTGAATGCCGCTAGTCGAGTAAATTATATTTTTGTATGTCATAGTAAACTGAGCTTACTTTTAACAAGAAAATCGAAGGTATCAATCATTTCACCATTTCTTGCGCCCGAAGCATTAGGGCCTTCGTTCCAAATATTTGATTGAGGCGGCGTTGTTTCAGTTCGATTGCCACCTAAAATCGTGCAAATAAGAGTTTTAAAATTAAAACGAAAGTTACAAACTGCAAAGAGGATAAACTCAGAAGTTATTTCGACACTGGTAGAAATCAGCTTTAACGGGCCGTCAAAAACATAGTCTTTACTTTATTTTTTATGAGGGTACTTGCATAATTTTTTTTTATAAACTAAATAATATAATAATCTACTTTGAACTAAAATGAAAAGTGAAACTATTGTTATTCATCAAGTTTAAACAAAGTGATCTAAGCTACTACAGCGCACTTTAGAATAATACGTCCGAGAAATTAAGAAAATTAACAAAACAAAGGGTACAATAAACTCACCCATTAAATAACTATGTGTGCTACTCTGGTCCGGATCGTCAAACAGCAAGTCGGATCCACTGAGCCGTAAATTCATCAACATATCATCAATGTCAGTCGTGGATGGAGCTACAATTAAAATATTAAAGCTAGATTTGCTTTTATAATCAAAACAACAATATAATATAATTACCTATAGGTATGAGGATGAGGGAAAATTGGAAACCATAAACCGCATACTTAAGGCAATACCTATAAACTGGCCAAAGCCATGTACCTATAGGTAAATATGTTATCGCCGTACCGTACCTAGCCAGATAAACATTGCACTATGGCACTAGGGAATGCTATTATTTTAGCCTAGTAGAGTATTTTAGGTGATGGAACTATAGTAGCTCATCCGGGGAGCCAGACCGCCAGACTCGTCGTAAAGCATTATGTTCTTGTCTTGTGTTTCGGCTGGGGAAGTATGGCTGCCGGGAATACTTTATTTGAGGTGAACTGCATGCCTTTTGCTACTCAATTACTAAAAAAAAGATTCCTATTTCAGTTGAATGATTTACTACTTGAATGTAATGATTTTTAAACGACGTACCCGGATCTGCCTGGCGGGGTTCATGTTGTGACATGAGCGTCAGTAAGCCGTTCCCAACTCGGCTCTGGAAGGGAGCTGCCATTGGGGAAAACCCACTGTCCTGGGACCCGATTAAGGAACCGTTACTGGGTGTAAAACTTTCCTGCAAAAATAAATTTATTTAACGATTGAACTTTAAAAGTGAAGCTTTTGTTAACAGTAGGTACCTATTATACATAATGTAAGTATAATTTTATTCAAATGACATTATAGATAAACCCTATTTTTATTATTAAATAACAAGTAATTTATAAGTAATGAGATACCTACAAAAGACATAAAACCAACTTACAGTAGTAGCCGTGGGCTGCGTTTCACTGGCTGTAGTAAAAATCGGCTTGCCATCCTCCATATTGTAATTATTGAAAGGTAAAGAATCCATTTGCATTCTGTACAAAAATTAATACACTCGAGCTGGATGTTCCGTACGCTTCTTTGAAAAGAAATTTCCAGACATCGAGGGACAATATATATATACGAGCTGCTCAATCAACATAAGTACACTTTGTACAACTAGGGTAAAGCAGACCACGCACTAGCTACCTCATTAATCCCTTTCAATATTTTTTCTAAAGCGAGTAAAGAAATAAAGAAATCTATGTTTGGCTACACAGTTATATAGGGTCTTTCCTAAAGAAATATACCTACCTATAGAAGTAACTTTAACCATTTTGCACGCTCATCTCTAAGCGTAATGTTCAAGATAATCTTTCCCTTTTAACCCCCGACGCAAAAGAATGGTGTTATAAGTTTGACGTGTCTGTCTGTCTGTTTGTCTGTCTGTCTGTCTGCATTGTCTGTGGCACCTTCGCTCGCGAACGGATGAAGCGATTTCAATTTAGTTATTTTTTTGTATTTATAAAAGGTGAGTTACGGGCGAGTGTTCTTAGACATGTTTGATGAAAATCAGTGAAAATCGGTTGAGTCGTTTAAAAGTTGTGGGTGGTAAAAGTGGGGAAGATTAACTGCAAATATAATCGAGTGGGGTCTCAAATGAAAGCGCGTCACGTGCACATTACAAAATAATATGTTCGATGAAAATCGGTTGAGCCCTGAAAAATCTGGGGGAGTAAAAGTGAGGAAAATACCCAATATCTGCAAATATATGGGGAGAAAATGAGGATACAAATCCGAAATTTGGACAAGATCTATGTATTAACAAAATCTACATTATAATAAGTGTGTACCTATAAACAGTTTACTTAAATAAAAATGAAATTAAAAATTGAAAAAAAAACCCCGACACAATAACCAGAGTTCCCTTTTAAAAGTAAAAATAATGTAAGAAACTCAATCTTAAAGTACCTAAGTATGAACCTCCTACTTACTTATTCGTCTATGTTGCTTAGTTAGGTTAGGATAGTTTAGACTATCCTATTTGTAATTGAATTGTTAGGTTTGGAGCGGTACCCCAACGTGATATCTTTTTTTAGAATTATTAATACTTACTCGTACATACTTAGGTACTTTAAGACTGAGTTTCTTTCTTTATTTTTTACTTTTAAAAGGGAACTTAGGTTATTGTGTCGGGGGTTTTTATTTTTTATTTAATTAGGTAGTGCATTACCTACTTTATATTATGGTTATTCCATTTTTAAAACTACCCGCACACTTGCTTCAGTGTAGGTACTAAGAGACGTATGTAGGTACCTGTTGTAAAAGGCAGTTACACACACGCAAAAAGACAAATACTGCAACTTTAAGAAAACAATAAGATCTCTTTTATAAATATACAGTGTACACAATTAATCAAAATAATGAGGTCAAAAAGTTAAGCAACATCGGGTGCGGACTCCACTCACTCGCGCTAAAGAAATGCGAGCTTCTGTGGTTTGGGCTTATTATTTATTTCACATGAAAGAACCCCATGTGTGCCCAAGAAAGGCGTAAAAAGAGCAAAGAGCACTCTTTCCTAGAAGGCAACGCACCAGTGACCCTCCTGGTGTTGCCCATATTCATAGCCAACGACGACCACTTAGATACGAACCGAAGGCACCAACCTAATCGCACCTGAAGAGGTGGCCTTTTTTCTGGTTCTATTTGTATTAAAAATGTACCAGTGATTCAGAATATAATTTTTAAAAAGATGGTAAATTAAGCGCGCTTGAAGACATTTAGTCATTGCAGTAGGTATATACTTAATTAATTTTCACTTTTTTGCAAAACCATGATGAAGAGCACAACTACGATATCATTATTTATTTATATTAGTTTATATAGTCAATTTATTTTGAGACCTCATCGTCGTATTCTTTCTACAATGATAATATTTGGAGATGTTGAACATAATGTAAACAAAAGTCTATTTGTTCACACTATGAAAAAGTCAAAACGTCTATAGGTACCTACATGAAATTACTTTACAGATATCGATGGTAATTTAAAATATCATGAGGTTTAAAGTAGCGTCGGGTCGGTATTTTACAGTTAACGTACATCAAATTGATTACAAACTACATAAATTTAATAATAAATAACAATTCAATAAGCACAGGTAAGTAGTAAACAAAAACAAATCGTGATTATACAAACTGAATCTATAGTCTTGATAATATTTTGAAATATCAAAGAAAGAGTAGCGAATTTGTCATAAAATTGTGCAGTATGCATATTTATTAATAATATACATATTTACGTTACGTTAGTAGTCCGAAAATACCACATGGCATCAAGTAAATCCGCTCATCGTTTCACTGAGTTAAATTGAAAAAATAAATAAAACGTTTGGTCCAAAAATTAATTTTTATAAACTATCCTTTATTGTTTTGACGGCAAAAACTTTTGCATGACGAATTAACGAAATACCCTCTTTTATCCCTACGCTAGATTGATCAAACAAGATACGTAGGTACCTTATCTTGTTTGAACTGCTTATGAAAAAATATCTAGGTAACTATTAGATAACTAAGTATAGTTTATAAAACAGTTTACCTTCCATCATCAGGCCAGTCTTCCTACTACTGCCTAACTACTGTAGTAACTACTGTGGTACTATAATAAAATAACCTAAATACTACAAAAAAAATTTTTTAAACTAGGTACGTTCATTAATCATTAGGTACTGTACTGAGTTACAATTTCATTATTTATCTTCCACCTTCAGTATCAGATCACATGAAATTATTTTATTTCGGAAAGTTTCGACACAAATAAGCTATTTTGAAGTCTCTTGGTATTTACATATTGTTCATACCTTGTTTGTCTAAAAATACCTTCTACTGGAATTCAATTTTTTGTGTCGTTTATAACACTATATTAATTGGTTATTAATTATAGGATCTACGTACATATTGTAAATGTAAAAATATCAATCTACGTAGGAAAAGAAAACGAAACTGAAGAAAAATCAAAGGTTTATTTTTAAAATGAATATTTACATTAAAAATAAGTAGGTACATAAATAATATTATACCTAGTAGTAGGAAATGAAGTAGAAGGCGACTCCAGCTATGATAAAAAAACATACTGTTTTTTTTTAATATATTGACATAATATTAATAATATATTAAGTTATTTAAGTACTAAGTAATAAAAAAGGGTTTAAACAACAGATTAAATTTTCGCCTTGCCTTCATCAATAAACGTGGCCAATGCGTGGCCATTACTTAGGTATGTCCTTAAATTATTCTTAAATATAAATACTCGTAATAGTAAGGAACATCTATTGGTAGAATTTTTTTGCATAAACAATCAATCAAACAATAGGTACTTTGGATTGAAATAAATTCGACCCAGTGACGCACTGATGGAAAGAGTTTTCTGCTTTGTTAATTTTTAATGTATCCCGTGCGGATAAAGAAACAATCTGTAAATGGCGGACGGTCTCATGCTATCTCGTTCATATCGTCGTTCTGCCTATACTTGCACGTAGTGGTACGACGTACAAAAAAAATAATCAGTTTGGATTAGCATTTGGATTCGCGCTGTCTCGACGCACTCCATTTCGTAAAATTTTAATTCCGTTTAGTTACAACTACGGTTCTGTTATTTGTTGCTTTTATTTATTGATGCCACATTATTAAAAAATAAAAAGATTTGTACAAAAAATAAAATAAAAATGTTAGGTGTGGACAACCCTTATCACTTAGGGGTATAAAAAATAGACGTTAGCCATCCGCTAACGTCTATTTTTTATATGCATGAAATTTTATATGCCTATTCAGAAGGTCTGAGAGATTCTCAGACCTTCTGAATATGCATATAAAATTTCATAAAAATCGGTCAAGCCGTTTTGGAGGTGTATGGTAACTAAAACTGTGACATGAGAATATAGTATATAAGATTAATATTTAGGTATATACAGTATTTGGCATCGAACTAGCGATAATATAAGGGCAGATAATTCAATTGAAATCAGTGAAAACCACTATTTTTTGTCATTTTACAAAATACTGATAGGCATATTGATGTTTCAAAAATCCAATGATGCAGTTTCAGTTTTCATCAAAATCGGTTACCACGTTCCTTTCAGCATTGTTCGCTATTAGATATAGTAGTTTAGGATTTCGGATTTCCCATCCACGTACACTTGAAAAATAACTACCTACCTACACAATTCTAAAACTTGAAACATACAATTATGATTACGATAAATACTACAGTTTTACACAGTTAACAATACAGTGTTGTTAATACAGTATTTTATTCATGTTTATACATATACGGAAAAAATTCTGTGACTTTCTATAGCGAGGCATTGTAATGTAAGTCTTTATTCAAATCGGTATGGTACGGAAAAACATTTTAGCTCGAGGCTCATGCTCAATACCTATCCTATTCCGGTGCGTGCCAATATACGTGATATACGTGTTCTATAATAAGTACAAAAAGAAAACAGTTTAAATTCCAAAAAAAATTATGTCGATTTTCAGTTTTGTGCCTGCCCTATTCTTAAATTACGATGAAAGGCGAACTATAAATAAGCGATAACTTACTTGAAGAACATTGGAAAATACGAAAAATAAAAAATCACCTTGAACAGTTAACTTGAACCGTTAACATTTTAATTCAAAACCTCAAAAATGTTTTATATACGATTCTCTTACAATGAAATAAAACATTTTTACATTATTAATTGAAGCTACTTTTATTTAATTAAATTGTGTGCATGCTGCTAGTCTCCGCGAATCCATAAAATAAATTCATAAACAAAAACATTCTATTTAATACCTAATCGCATGAAACTAAAATAGGTTTATTTAGTATCTACCTAATCGCATGAAACTAAAATAGGTTTACATGGCTACTTTATTTTTTCACGTCTTACATTAGCTTATCAATTATCTATTTACTATGGAACGGTATGGCAAAGAAGGCTATGGCTCAGACGGGGGCGGCTTGCATTTATGTACAAAGGTGGATGACGCCTTGTCATCTTCATCCCTCTGGCAGGTATTTGGCGGTTCGCATGAACAGCTGAAAATTAAAATAAAATCATTGTATTTTGCACTATAAAGATGGCCTCACTTATGCATAGAAATCTATACCCACGAGTATACTCATACATACTAACCTAATTATAATAAAACCCTAAGGGGATGAATTTTGTACATTGAATACGACTATATTTCATAAGTATTAACTGCGCGGGTCATTAAAATCCATATTGATGCCAAATGCTATGTAAAATTTTTGCCCGTCTGTCCTCACGATTATGAACACGTACTTATTAGTTAGGTACCTCCGAAAGGGGTTTATTAGTTTCCATAATTGTCTGTGTGTAACCCACTAGTGACCCACAACAGGGTCACAATGAGAAGGATGTAGGCCTTAGTCCACTACTCTGGCGTACTGCAGGTTGATGGACTTCACATGCCTTTGAGAACGATTTTTTATGTGAACTTTCACGCATGCAGGTTTCCTCACGATGTTTTCCTTCACCGTAACAGCAGGCGATATTTAAATTGGTGAGCGCCACTGGGATTCGAACCCGGAGCCCTCGAGTAATAGGCCAAAATCTTAGAACAACCATACATTTACCTAACATAGTTTTGTGGCGTTTAAAAGCCATAGCCTAACTTCCAAAAATAGAATGACATGCGTCGGTATACTTACTAACTATTTTGTATTTCTAGTTCGATTTCCTTCGTAACTGTTTTGTATATGCTCCATGAGCACGGAGTGCTCGTCGAACAGTAAGTGGTTGCTGCTTGCTGTAAAAAAATAAATGTTATTTCAACAGTACCTAGTAGAATAGGACAAAAATGATGTTAACAGTTATCCCAATTGTAGGTATTCATACATCTTGTATTACAGGTGTTGTAGGTATTAGATGGACAAGTATTTCTTTAATGTGTGGCAATTTAATAAGTGGCAAAGGTACATGCAGACTTCTTGATGTTAACAATGTTAACATCTACTGCCAACCTCCCGTATCTGTTTTAAGTCTGTGGTTTTAAGTTAGTAGTGGACCAAGGCGACCGCGGGTAAGTCACACAATGGTCACACACGACAACGCCAACGCACGGGGTTTCGCTTATGCTTTGAAGGTTAGCTTGAAAGATTTCAAAGTTACAATCATTAAAAAACCGCAGTTGGCAGACAGCCCTATTGATTGGCAAACGTTTTATTTGTGAGCGGTTGGCAATGGGGCGATATTGACACACACGATAGCTGTCACGTGTGTTCCTTTATTGGACCTAGTCATACTGCACTATTATAGAAATAGACTAAGTTTTATTTACTTTTAAAAGATTGCTGGGAGTTTTTTTCCGCCCGCTTTTTTCTTCCAGTCTACGTTTTGCCTGAGGGGCGATCAAAACGGATGAATGTAGAATGTATAATTTATCTGTATGACTTTCATTAAGTGTGCACAAATTGTACCTAATAATGAATAAAAGCTTTTGAGTTTGAGTTTTAGGTACTGAAAAGGGGGAAACTCATTTTATGTCCCAATTCTGAACCTAAGTCTCACAAAATGTTAGCATGGACCATATCCTGGCACACTATTTAAATACAATAAAATATTAATATCACATTTGGTTATTGATTTCACTGACAATACTATTCGGATAGAACTTGATAGAAGTTACATTAATTAGGCGCAGTTATACGATATGGTGTGAACTTATAATTAATGACGCACTAATTTGAACTTTGAATTAAGATAATGAGCTCTCAGTCTTGCCCTTTGCTTGGAGACATTGCTTATCAGTCCGGCTGGAACGAACTGCTTATTGTGTTTCAATAAAATCGAGTGCCTTTCATTTAATTCACCAACCTGCTGTGCCCGAGATGCCCTTGTAACCTGTTTCGATTAAAGAGACCTACTACTACTAGATACTAGCAAGCAGGAAACCATCTCACTCCTCAAAAATACTTGTAAGCCAAATAAAAGCTTTTAAAATTTGTAAGTACATAAATTAGCTTTTGCATTAATAAATATTTTACCTATTGTAATTTTGTAACTTTATTTTAATCTTGTACTTTAAATCGCAAATTATAATTATGACTCGGTAAGATTGTTAATAAAGTATAGGACTCGTTCGAGAAAACAGGCTAAGTACTAAGACTGCTAAGTGCACCTACACTTGCTATAAACCTACATGCAGTAGGTATGTAGGTAAAGCATAATTATTATTATGCACCTATGTTAGCTCTACATAGTCACTGCATTGACACATCATTCTACTTTTGCAAGAACTAATAAATTAATTTCATAAATTTATTAGATAATAATTCGTTTGCCTGCTTATTGTGCGCAAGTAATAATATTATTTCTACACTAATATTATAGAGGAAAGATTTGTAAATGTGTGTGTGTGTGTATGTTTGTTATGAATAAACTCAAAAACTACTGTGCCGGTTTCAATAATTTTATTTCACTATTGGAAAGCCACATTCACCTTGAGTAACATAGGCTATATTCATTGCTAGTATTTAGTAAGAGTAGGGATCCTTTCCTTACTAAAACTTAAGTAACGTAAAAAAGTGTAAAAAAGTGCCCTAAAACGTCTTTCGTCGCATGCGCTGCGGAAACTATTGATGATAGAACAAAAGTATGTTCTACAATATTAAATAACATATCAATATCTACAAAAACCTTCGTTACCCATACCCATTCGATACCCATATTATGACCAACATTTGACCATGTTATTCATACTTCTGTTTAAATCCTTATCCAAATAAATCATAATAATATTGTTTCCAAGACTGTTTCAATTCATATAGATTTTGGAATATAGTTTTGCATTCTATTAATGTTAAATTAAAATATTGGAATCGAGTGCCGGTTTTTAATTGTTAGAGCTTTTTAATTGTAACTAACGTGTTAAACGTTGTTTGGATTTTCGCAACGGACGGACGGACGCAGTTTGTGACTCAAAAATTTTTTGGATATTAGTCAAATTAATTGGCAGAGCGAAGCCTGCAGGGTCAGCTAGTATATTACCTATATTTTACGCATTACAACTTACAACCGTTAGAATTCTACGCGTTAATCTAATTAGTAGATATTTGATAACACCATAATTATAATACGCAATCATTAACTACTTTAATTTGTAATGTAGTTAATTGTCCATTAATTATAATTTATCAAGTACTTATACCTACTCACTATAGTTTAGCGCCTCAGAAATCAGAATAATAGTCAATGAAATCATTAATCCGGTCACATTGTCATTACATTACGCATCGTCATACGTTGTACGCATGTTGTACCTACGTAGTGTCGTAGTACCGAATTGATTAATGAATGGCGAAATCAATGCGTACGTATGTAACGAGTAGAATAAACAGGAAGGTCGATGACCACAATGTTTTTCTTTGGGTGAGTAGGCATGTAAATAACCTTACGGAATAGTACTAGAGAATAAATAACGTTACTACGTAATTTGAATTTATTCGTAAACATATTATTCACTCGTATACCAATCACGTCAAACAGACTCAATTTTCTTTAACTATAAGCAATACTTCGCAAATTATAACAACTTTGCGGCAATGCGGTACCACACAGTAAATTAAACAGTAATCTATGTTTGTTAAATAAACACACTTAAATTGATCAGGTTATAAGGCGTTTTTCGTAATGAAAATAACCTACAAAAATTTTTGGTGTTTCAATGTCAAGAAAAACAGTAATTTTGACGTGTGTTAAAAGTATTTTTCATAATAAATTATACTAAAACGTCATTAATCATCATCACTACACAGTATAAAACAAAGTCGCTTTCTCTGTCCATAATATCTCTATGTAGGAGAGAGGGGGACTTTGAACACTTATTATTTATTATTAAATCATATTAAATCATATTTCTCATATTTGCTATAAATCAAGATGTTTTATATTTTATAAATAGATATGGGGCTTATACTAAATAATAAAAATAATATTCATTTATTTCGACCCATTAAAACGAACGCAATTTCCATTTTTTTTAAAACCCTATTTCGTTCGAATCTGCCCCATCCGCGGGGCACATTTGAAACCCCTTGGGGCAGTATTGAAAAACTAGGATAAAAGAAAAACTATGAAACTCAGAATATAATCAACACTATATTTAAGTTATTTGCATCTTATATTATTATTGAGCATAGCCATTTATACCTACACTACCTATTACTTAAATAAATTGTATAAAACTCTAAACAGTCTGGGGCAGTCTTGAACAAGTTTAAACTAACTTACAAGTTATAAAAGAGATCAATAAATATTGCAAAATAATCACATAAAGGTACCTTTGCGATAACTATTTTAAAGATATAACGAGAGTCCTAGGAACGTACGTTAAAAGCTTTAAATTATAAAATAAACAGTCAAAATAGCCCTATTGGCCAGCAAGAAAAAACATAAAGAATTAAAAGAAACATATGAAAACATTGATATGACAGACAGGTCATGTTGCCCCAACACCATCTTGCATAAATAAACATCTCTACAAGTTATAGCGCGTCGGAGGCCTCGATTTGCACTTTGAACTTAGCAACGATCGGACGCGTTAAAAGCTTTGGATATTAGTCAACTTAATTTACTTAATTGGCAGCGCGAAGCCTGGCGGAGCAGCTAGTAATAACTAATTTATTACATTAGTCCATTCCATTAGACCGTCCGCGTCATATGACGGACTTACCCTCAGTCAGACATTATAAACCTTTTCTGTCTGTGAGTCCTATGTACTTAATTCAGTTTTTTATTCTCTTGTCTTATTTGGTAAACAATCTTGGTACTACTTTTTATTGAAAAAAAGTTTAAAATTGCTTTAAAAAATAAATTATAACTAGTTTCTAGACATTTATTTCTGTATTAAATGACAATTTGTTTTTAAATTTTCATAATTTTGTGTCTGCGTTATTTTTTTCGGGATATTTTGGTATGAGAATTATGAAATATATATTAGATAATTTCTAAATCCAAGATAGCGGACTCGACTTGTTTGAACATTTGGTCATCGGTATCGTTTTTGGGATATTTTGGGATCAGGATTATGCAATATGTATAGATACGTATATTAATTTTGAAATCCAAGATGGCTAACTCGACTTTATGGATTCTTGGTCATGGGTATCAGGATGTTTTGGGATGAAAATATATATTAATTTCTAAATCTCAGGTGGCTAAAGCTTTTTTGAATATTTCGACATGGACGTCGACGTGGATGATTGATTGAAATGATTTGTAACAACTTTATACCTATATATGTATGAGAAAATAAACTTCTTTCTTTCTTTCTTTCTCTTATTTCGTAAAAAAATGTTCCCCTGACTTCAATTTTATGATGAATTCGCCACTGTTTCTTTGATTTTTCAAAATATTATCAAGACTAGATTCAATTTGTTATACAACATTTGTTTTTGATTAGGTACTACTTAAGTTAGTACGTGTGCTTATTCAATTGTGGTGTATAGTCAATTTGGTGTACGTTAACTGTAAAATACATGGGCCCATCGATGATATTTTAAATAACCATCAATATCGGTAAAGTAATTTTATATAGTACTTATATCGGGTGTCACGGGTGCAGAACCACCTCCACCCGTGACACCCGATATAATAATTTTATTTAATCGTCTTCGTTCTTAAACCCGCCTTTTGTTCCTTTACTATGCAAGGTTCAATAAAGATAATAAATAAATAAATAGCGGTGGGTTTTTCATTACTTTCTGCCCATTATGGGCGAGTATCTATCATTCCCCGCCATATAATATATCATTGCTCACCGGTACACCAACTAAACGTTTGTATAGTAAAAAGTCTAAACATATATTAATCAAATTGGGTGAGTTCATTTGTAGCTGCAAAAATTACAAAATACTCGTAATTATTTCACTTTATTGCGTTGCGGCATGTAGATTTTTCAAAACACCTTTACTGTTTACCTACTATACTCGCTACAGTATAGTTCGCGTATAGTTTTTGGGCACTAGCGTGTATTTTTGTTTCTAAAACACTCTACTCAACTAAAATATTAGCTTAGTTTGAACTTGATTTTATGGCAGTATCTTTCTTTTTAGAGGAGCTTTTGAGTACATGGTACGATGGTAAAGAGCAGGCAGGTAACCGATAAATAGACTTCATTTTTAGAGAAATATTATAGATAGTTAAGTCTAACTATCTACAATTCTAAATTAATTCGCTGAATCGTCAATAATAATACGGAAATATTCATGATTGATTAATTAAGTCGTTAAAATTTAAAAGTTATATCGCTGTCATATATAGTCATTGAAATAGATGTACTAAGATCAAAAACCTGAAAAACCAACAAGAAAAGCTTATGTTGACATCGGGGAAAATTCGCGTAAACAGACATGAGAGGCGAAAGCTGCTCGTAACACTCACCCTGCGAACCATCGCGGAGGCGCACGCCGACAGGGCTAGCACGATCAACAGCGGTCGATGCATTATCCCGTCAATCCCGTGAGTTGCTCTTAGGCTTCGTTGCAAAGTAAGGTTGGATTAATTTAGAACAGTACGCGACAGCAGAACCCGGCGGAGTGTCGGCGGCGAGCGCTGGCGTGGATATAAGTACCCGAGTTACCCTCGAGGCCCGTGTTGCTCCACTATGAGACCTAATCACATTTTCCAAATAAATTTACGATGTATTTACCACTACAACTCTGATAAATGGATAATTTATCGCTTATTTGTTTAACGATTTGAGTGAAATGAATGAGCCCGTTTTACGCACGCGCTCGGTAATGTAAACATGTTTTGTGATTGTGTCTATTTATTGTTCACTTATGCATCAAACGAATCTGAAATTATTTTTGAAACAGTTTTTAAGTTTCCCTGTGAAACTTTGAAATTAATAAGAAGAGATGGACGAGATGGTGTAGGTACCTTGTTTATTTGCTTTTATCTCAAAAAATATTACCTACTTAAATGTAGTCGGAGTGTAGCTTGTGCCTACTAAATGCTTATAATCATGTCATAGTAAATTCTTATAAGTTGGCGGGTCATGGCTTGATTGACAAGTCTGCAATGACTGGAGCAAATGGTAAAAGCTTCCAAATTTTTAGTCTGCTGATAGACAAGGGTTTTTCTTTAACGGGCCGTTCTTTACCAGAGGTGAAGGGGGTGTAAGGTGTGGGCTCAGAATACAGAAAGTCTGTATCCTTTCTGTATTCTGAGGGTGTGGGTAACCTGGATTAAAACCGAAATCCGAGCGAGTTAAAAAATACTTAAAGTCGTTAGACGTTCCGACGAAAAACAACCTGGAAACATAAATAATGTCAATAGAAAGTGGGACTCGCAAAATGTATGCAAATGTACCTTGACCACATTTGATTTAGGTTTCACCAAGGTTTCACCAGATCGTTAGTTCTATGAACATGAATAAAAATATTTAATCCCTAAGGAACCAATTTAGTTGAAAAGGCAGCCATTTGATTTTTTTTATGAAAAATTTATGGTTATGGAAAGTTTAAACGATGAGAAGTTTTGAAAATAATTATGTACTTAAGGAATATTTAAAAAAAGTATTCGTTCTTAAACCTATAACAGTTGTATGAAACTTCCTTATTTGGAAGAGGAATGTTTGCCGTGTCGGTTAGTTTCGATAAGTTGCATTATAATAATTATGAATTATTATAATGCAATGAAATTATTAAAACGTCAAATCCAGCTATGAATTGTGAACAATGGGCATCATTTTGGATGCTTAGTGATCAGTTATGATTTGTATGAGATAAACGTATTTTGTTAAAAATAGCTCTATCCTTAAGTTTGCCGTATGTCATTGTCAGTAACCCATTAATGACCCACTACAGGGTCGGGTCACCTCTCACAATGAGAAGGATGTAGGCCTTAGTCTACCACGCTGGCCTAGTGCGGGTTGGTGGACTTCAAATGCCTTTGAGAACTTTTTTTTTCTGAACTCTCAGGCATGCAGGTTTCCTCACGATGTTTTCCTTCACCGTAACAGCAGGTGATATTTAATTTTTATAAAGGGCACATAACTTTTTTTACAAAGTCATTGGTGCGTGCCACTGGGATTCGAACCCGGACCCCTCGATTCGAGGTCGAATTCTAAGCCACTGGGCTATCACCGCTGCTGTATGTCATTACTTGTCAGAATTTGTTTTCAAAATCAACGGGTTCGACTCCTGGCTAGGCATATTGATTTTTCCAAAATCCAATTATGCAGTTTCAGTTTTCATCAAAATCGGTTCCCAGACTCCTTTTTTTGCTATTACCTACTCATAGTTTTGGATTTCCCCAGGAAGTCCCTAGTACCTGTCAGATCACCTAACGATAACCAATATTCATTACCAAAAAACTTATCAAGTATAATTCGAAGAAACCTTAATTACTGACTACAATAGGTGCCCCATTATCCTTATAATATATGCCCAGTATTGCCCAAGGCCTCTAATAGGTTAGAGACGGCCCTACATGGTACCTAATGATTACATGACATTAAAAAATGGATTTTGGATATACGATGAAAATACGCCTATTTTGTATCTGTATTTCAAATACTTGTACATCTTACATTAGATAAGACATATTATCACTGCATATATACTGCATATAAGTTAGAATGGTTATAAGCTTAGATTAGTTCCTAATTATTAGGTCCTAATTTTTCCTAATAAAGCTTTTCTACCGTTTTATGGTTTTACTCTAGGATGGTAGGCGTGTGTAACTCTTTCCTGAAACGACTCACTGTTCCGAAACGTTTTGGTGTTCCAAAAGATAGGAACATTATTAATGACAGTCGAATGCATCATTTGGAACTGGAACATTACTTGGGACTTTGTCTAGCGCGTTCATGTCGCATAAGCGTGATAGAGACTAACACAGATTAGTATATTAGTAGCTGACTAACCAAGGCATATTGAATCACTGAGTCACTGAAAGTCTGAGACACTGACTGAGAGGGAGCAGGTAACATCGTAGCGAGAGAGCGGGAAAACAATAAATTATAAATAAAGCAAGTTAATAGGTGGGCCACACTGTCCGGTCTCCACCAGTCTGCAACAGTGTAAACACTTGTTTGCAACAAAAATTCATTTGATCTTCAACAACCTCTGTGGACGGACGCGCGCCAACCGCGTGTGGATGCCGCCGCCGTTGTAAACACGATTTCCACAGTGTAAACTAATGGGCGAGCCACACTGTTTAAAACAAGGCCTCCACATCGGTCTCCACCGGCGGTTTACAACAGTGTAAACGCTTGTTTGCAACAAAAATTCGTTTGACCTTCAACAACCTCTGTGGACGGACGCGGCCCACCAACCGCTTGTGGATGCCCCCGTTGTAAACACGATTTCCACAGTGTAAACGCTTGTTGTAAACCGCGCTAGGGCAGTTCGAAGCGGCAACCGTTGCGTGCGCACGTGTCGTTCTATGTATGCAAAATGACGTCTCGTGAAAAAGAAATTATATTATTATTAAATTATAATTATTGCGGTGATAGCCCAGTGGCTTAGAATTTGACCTCGAATCGAGGGGTCCGGGTTCGAATCCCAGTGGCATGCACCAATGACTGTAAAAAAGTTATGTGCGCTTTATATAATTAAATATCATCTGCTGTTACGGTGAAGGAAAACATCGTGAGGAAACCTGCATGCCTGAGAGTTCACAAAAAAAATCTCAAAGGTATGTGAAGTCCACCAACCCGCAGTAGGCCAGCGTGGTGGACTAAGGCCTACATCCCTCTCATTGCGAGAAGGAGACCCGACCCTGTAGTGGGTCATTAACGGGTTACTGGCAAAATCATAATTATTAAATTATTATGATTATTAATTAATTATTATTTCATCCATATTTTTTTCTTTTTTCTTTTCACCGGCGGAAATGATTGTTAATGCCACACCAACTTTTTGGAAGTTTAGATGGCTAAAGCCATATTGCATTAGCGTGCTTCCAACCAGAGAGTCGACAACACACTGAGGTGGGGGCTTTGTTGTAAACAAGTGTGGCCGCAAACACCAACCGTGGGCTCCACAAGCCTTCCACCAAGGTGACCTCTGTTGGACGCTTGTTTACAACAGTGTGGCGCAGGTATAAAGATGGGCGATTGTTTGAGAAAAAACTATCGACTGAATCGAAAATTGTACGACTGCGCATTCGATTGTCGATTTATCTATACTAATATTATAAAGAGGAAACATTTGTATTTTTGTATGTTTGTAACGAATAAACTCAAAAACTACTGGGCCGATTTCAAAAATTCTTTCACCATTGGAAAGCTACATTCAGCCTGAGTAACATAGGCTATTAAATAAAAATAAAAAATTAAATAAAAAAAACATTGGCAGAGCGAAGCCTGCTGGGTCAGCTAGTATTAAATAAAAATGTTAGGTGTGGACAACCCTTATTTACCACTTGAAAAAAAAAATGTTATATGGGATTATGGGGTATGAAAAATTGAAAAATAGACGTTAGCTGATTCTCAGACCTACTGAATATGCATATTAAACTTCACAAAAATCGGTCAAGCCGTTTTGGAGGAGTATGGGGTACACCTAACTAAAACTGTCACATGAGAATTTTTAATATGACTTTGAGTGACTTTGACATGACATGACAGTTAACTTGACAATGACAAGTGCCAAATTTTATTCAAATTTATGATGTAGATGTCTCATCTTCTCAATACAATACTTCTCAACTCAAAATAAAATACTTACCTCCTCCTACTCATGTTCAATCACTTAAATCCGTTGAAGAGTGTTAAACATTAAATTAAGGAATTTTTAAATTTATTCCGTGTCAAACATACTAATAATTTAAATATGTCGTTAGACACAGTACCTAAGGACGTGAGGGGACTTCGAGCGTGCTTAGTCTGTTCTCTAATAAAGGTATTTTCTTATAAATCTCGTTCCTATGATTAAATAATATAAATAATGATTAAATGTCTGGTGTGCCATTCCAGGAGACCTGTTCCATAAATTTTCACTTATTATGCCATTTTTTTTCTTTGTTTCAAACAGCTAATTTAGCAAATTTTAAAGGCTTCAGAGAATTATGATTATTTTACTGTTTTATATAATCTGTCATCTGATTTACAGACATTTGACCAGTTTGAATATGATGGTTGTGACAACTGCGATGAGTTTCTTAGAATGAAAAACAATAAAGACAATGTGTATGACTGCACAAGTAACAATTTTGATGGGTATGTATGACTTGCTTATCATAAAGAAGGTGCTTATCATTGGTCGCAATAGTTTTGGTTTTTATAATGGTAGTGCACAAGTGAGCAGGCTATGTTATAAAGTAGTCACTGCAACCCACATTGAGATATTTCATCCTCGTTTCTAAATGCCAAGCAAATTACTGTGTCTTAACCCTTTCAGAACTGATGGTATATATGTGTCCCATACTACTACGGACTGATGAGACAGTATGTACCACTATATGTTGGCACAGGACTGAAGCTCAGATTTTGTATGTTAATTGGGAATCATAGTCCCAAAACGTTCACAGTATATCATTTCTTAATTTGACTTTGGTAGTTTTATTGAGGCAACACTTATTTGTAGTTTTATTGAGGCAACACTTATTTGTAATCTATGGTCAAAATACTGAACACGTGTGTGGGAGTTCCTGCGAAAATTTCAATGTTTCTGGTGTTTTGGCGTTATTTCTAAGTAAGTTTATTGCTTATTCTAAAATATAAAGCACAATGAATTAAATAATATGGCAAAACAATAACAAATTGTGTGTATTGAGACAAAAATACTAACATTGGAATACTTTGACCCATCAGTCCCGAATACCATAGCCAACCACTTATCATGTACACGTTTCATCCCTTCTTCCTTGTGCAGGTAAAATGCTGTGCGCTAGACTAACACTGCCCGTTTTTTCACAACCATTTTTTACACAATGCTTTACCTCGTGGCACCTTGATCTTCAATTTTTTCATTGCTGCTTTTCTTATAACAAAATTATGACGTTCTTTACTAGTACTATCACAAAAAGTTATAGAGATTTTTATTAGTCAGTTATTCTAAAAAATACTTAAGTTGTTCTTAAATAAAAATAATATTAGTAGTCTATAAATACTGGCTTTTTTTTATTTTCTGAAATATCCAAATTTTCAATAAAATGTATGGGGAAATGATTGAAATAGCAGTGTTCCTGAGACCGATAGGATACATTGTCCCATTCTGAAATAATCAATTTATGCCCTTGATATAATAGTATTTTCTTTATTATTTTAAACCTTATGCGAATTAAGGCTAAAAAAGCTTTTAGGCCGTTTTTGAAAATTTCTTTAAGACTATTTACACTATTTTATGAAATAAAAATTTTGCATGTCAATTATTGTCAGTATAAATTACTAGCTGACCCCGCAAATGTTGTTTTGCCATATAAGTTATCGAGCGGAATGAAAAATTATTAAATTGCTAAAATGACTTAAAAAATAGGGGTTGATGATAGAAGGGTAAAAATTTAGGATGGTATGTATTTTTTAATGCCACATTAAAAAATAAAAATTGTATATAAGCATACAAAGGGACAGAGAAAGCAACTTGGTTTTATACTATGTAGTGAAGTGATGTTCCAAATGCACAACCCTACCCAAAATGTAAATCTAAGTGATTTACTTGTGGAAAAGAAGAAAACATTTTTACCATGAATGAAGTGCTGAAAGGTGTGATACATAGCCTTGTGTTAAACTTTAGCTTCTGTAATTTGTTGGTAGTGCCATGTTGTTAATTCTATTTTATTGTACTACCTACACAACAAGAAAAATGCAAATTAATTCTTTTTACATTTAATTTAAAGAGTTATATCATTTTTATTACAGGATGATAGCTGTTATGAGTCCTGAAGATAGTTGGGTATGCAAGTGGCAACGCATAAGTAAGTGTATAGTCCAACTGTTTTGCACACCCCATCATATTGTGGAATAATTTTGAACTAATTTTTTTCTATCATAGTTGAAGCTACTTATCCTAAAGATAACTTTTAATGGTACTAAGTTATCATGAGGGTTAAGTGACATTTTTAATGGTAATTTTGGAGTTATTATGTTGCTATAAGTAAACTAATGGCCACTTAAGTACAACAGCTAAAATATCTGAGATAACATGATTCTTCACAATTTTATTATCTGTTGAATGCAATCAAGACACAAGCAAAAGCTTACAAAGTAGTGCTGATAAAGGTGACCAACAGGTTTTAGTGAGTGAAAATCCCAAGTAACCCAACATCTCCCGCACCATTATGGTCATCCTTCCTAATTTATAATAATTTATGAATCCCATCAATAAAAAAGAGAGCATAAGATACCCACAGTTCCAGCTAGCACTGCTTTCCACTTTACATATTTGACAAGACAGCATTTATCTTTATTTGATGAGGATATTAGTATAAAATCTCAATTCAAAAGTTTTTTGTATATGCCTTAAATTTAATGTTCTTATTTTTTCAGCTTGAAATGTAATAAAATAAATTTTCACAGGTCGCTTTTGTAAAGGAGTCTATGCAATATCTGTATCTGGTAGACTTCCTGCTGGAGTAATAAGAGACATGAAAAGCCGTGGCATTGTATACAGACCAAGGGACACCAGTCAACGATAAAATACCTGATAATTATCTCATTTTATGTTATATAAAAAATAATAAATATATAAGTATCAAATTAAATAAACTTTTATTAAGATCATGTAGACTTTTTAAAACTTCCATCTATATAAATAAAACTGAATCACTGAAACTTTTCTGTTTAACTTATGATTGTATACATTTTTTGATATTAAAATTTGCTGTAGGTATTGCCTTTGTGTGTCTAGTCCATTATTGACCAACACATGGTCTTACCAGCGTAGCAATTCTTTGTACACAGAATGGATAGGCTAGTAAATAAACCATTTAACCTGGCACTAAACTTCCGATCCAATTTTTTTAGGTTAAGGGTCACTTACTGACCATAAAAACACAAAATGCTGACAGATCCAGGTGGAGCTTCGATCACAATCTTCAAGTAAAGTATTTGGCTGGTATCTCAGAAACTATGCACTTTAGGGCAAGTTATTGAAACCTTTATTGTAGAGAATAAAATTTTGCATCTTTTGTAAACTGTTTTGTTTACAGGAAACAAAAGATCCAAAATTTTAACCTAAAAAAATAGGATCGGAAATTTAGTGTGAGGTTGACCAAAAAAACTGATTTATTTACTGGCCTAGGAACTCAGCAACAGATGCTCAAGTTCCTTTAAATTAATACAGCCTTTGTTATATGGTTTTCAATCCACCATTATCTATAGTATAAAAAGGTTTCATATAAGTAGGAATTGAAACAACTTCTATCTAATAAAACATATAAGTATGTACTATATTTTATTATATTAATAACTTAATTGTACTTAATATGTATACAGCACTAAATAAATGCAATTAATTAACACTGTTTCTGGAGCTGAAAATGTTATGTATTCACACAAGCAAGACTGCATCGGAAATTTAACCATCACCAATGATAGTGTATTAAAAAAGAGGTAGATACCGCACTAGCACGCAGAAAATGCACCGCTTATATTGTGTCAATTGCCACAATGCAACTTAGTCGCATAATATCAGCGGTTGGTGAAGCATGTGGGTATTGCACACAAAAAATAATCAAAATGGCGAATTGTGTATTTCAAAAGTGTAAAAACTACATTACTAAAGTAAAAAAGGATGATCTCTATCCTCCATGGTTTCATTTTTATCACACGTAAGTACATCAATAATTGAAATGATTTCTATTATTTCTAAGTAATCGCAAAAAAGGATAGCGAATATGTTCGCAGTTGTAGTGTGATATGGGATAGACAGATCTTTATGCTTCTTTCAATAAGGCCACAATTCTTTACCTCAAGAGGATATGATAACTCTTTTGTGTAGCATTATGTTTCGTATACGTCTTTCGCAGTCACATGTTGCAAACACATGTATACCTTTAGACGTAAGAATATGTTTGAATGTGTAGCTTGGCGGATCAAATTCTAATCGCTGCGCATTAGAAGATACCATATTTACCTCTTTTTTAATACACTATCATTGAGAATCACATAAAATAAATCCAATTCTATTTATTTCAAACTCAAATGAAAACATTAATATGCCATAATTGGTAAGCATAGTTTAGCATACCTACTTATTGTAGTCAGAATATTTGGTTATGCCCTTGTTCTTAGAATTCCAGAAAAATACTGGATTAAATGCGCACAAAAGCAGGCTGCATTTTTGTCAGCTACTTCCATCTGAAGGAGGTGCCTTAAACTCGTTTTCAGTTCCCAGTACATCTTTTTCAATTTCTTTGAAGTCAATATTTTGCTGCTTCATAGCTTTCTGTAAATATAACGTAACTAAATCGCAAACCGGTCAAAGTTAAGCTTGCTAATTACGTAACATAATAAAAATCTAAAATTTTATAATACCTTTACACAATCTTGATAAACTTTAAAGATTCCAGCGCAAACTGAATCATCGTGATCACCCTTAAGAAAACGTTCGGAGAACCAGCTATTGAAGCAGTCATCGTATTTTTTTTTTAAATTAGTACATTCTTCTCCAATGCTGTTCATTATTATTATTCTTGCAATCCCTCAAAATTGTTCTATTGGTGTCTCATAGAACCAGCAAGCATGAAGTAAGCAGGCACCGAAAAAAAATGAGACGTACGTACGTACGACCGAAGATCGATCGCCGATCGACTTGATAAGTTGATACTTGACAAGTACTAACTACTATGTAGTAGGTACTATATACCTATCAAATGTCAAAAACTTCACAAAAGGCATGGAGAAGATAGAATATAAAATTTAATAGATAATATTCTGAATTCATGGAGGATAGAGATAAGGAGGGTTATCTCAATATTTTTGAAAATTGAAAAGTGTCCAGCTGTAAGCTCATGGAGGATAGCAATAAGGATTCTGATTCATATTATGGTAGAAAATTTAAGTGTCCAGCTGTAAGCTATAACAGTTCCAAAACCTTCCAGAATGGCGCTGGTGTAGACAAAGGTATGGTTAAAAAAATTATTATTGACTAAAATAGTTACTTATTGAAAATTTCAACTACTTGCATATTACAAAATAATGTAGTAATTTATATAAACTTAAAGAGTTATTAATCCATTAATATTTAAAATAATTATATAAATTTTCAGGTTATATCTGATGCTAAAGTGGCGCCACCCTAATTTAATGCATTTTGATTTTTGACCATATTTCGACGGACACTTTTCACGTACACACATAGATGACCCTCCTTATCTCTATCCTCCATGGTTTCATTTTTTGATTTTGCCTGCCATTTTACCCACAGATTAACTATACTCACAAGGAGCCCTTATGTCAAAGAGTATTATAAATATTATAATATTTATTCTGTGCTGTCAGTCACACGTGTGATTGACATTTATTTAATCAAACAAGTCAAAAATTTTAGCTAGGTACCTAACCTGAAAATAGAAAAAGTAAAGGATTTTTTTGCCATTATTATTATATATTATGTACTCAACTTAATTTTATTTATCAAAAAAAAGTATAAAAATATAGCTGAGTGAGATATGGGTGATATATTAAAAGATAGTCGTTTCGCGAAATATCTAAACGACCCGCGCTACAGGCAAATTCCTAAAGATGAGCGTAAAATAAAAATTGATAAAAGGTTCCAGTCAATGTTCAACGATGAGAAGTTTAAGGTAAAATATACAGTTGATAAACGGGGCCGTCCAGTTAACGAGACCTCGACGGAAAATTTAAGAAAATATTATGAATTGGAAGACTCTGAAGGAAGTTCAGAGGATGAATCCGAGCACGGAAATCAACAACGTGATATGAAAGAAAATGAAGACGTTGAACCAGGTCGTTTTGTGAAAAGAGTGCCAAGTGATGAAGAATCACCTTCCCAGGATTCGCCTAAGTTTGCCAATGATAGGTTAGTACGTGGCAAACTTGACGTGAAAACCAAGAAGCGGCTGCTAGATCTTGATATAGATTACGCCCGCGGCGAAGGTAGCTATTGGATTTTTACAGTTACTTGAATGTTTAATTTACTCAATAAATGATTGAAAATATTAGTTTAAATGATGTGAGATGTTCATTCTAAGTACATACAACCATTTATATATTTCAGGTGTGCTTTTGACTGATAGTTCTAGTGAAGAAGAAAGCAGTGAAACAGAAGAGGAAAGTGAGTTGGAGCATGAATGGGGGGAGTTGGATGCTGATGCTGAGTCTACTGACGAGGCAACTAGGAGGTTGATAAATGTCCTATAACTACATTCTTAGTAGTAAATATAAGTAATTATAAAATTAAATATCATCTGTTGTCACTGTGAAGGAAAACATTGTGAGGAAAACTCTGCCTGAGAATTCTCACTAATATTCTTGAAGTTCAAGTGTGATCCAATCTTTCGGGGAAAATTTCAACTCCTTTAATAAGTTGGTATGAGATGAGAAAATTGCTACCTTTACGAAAGCCAGTATTTACACCACACACTCCGCACCTTTTTTTTCCTAGGGCTAATAATTATTACAAATGCATCATAACTAACTTGTTTCTTGCGTGAGCTTCTGCGGAAAATGGATGATTGATGCTGATATCAGAGGTGTGTGGATTTATGGGTACAGTTATAGTTTGAAATCACTACGATAATGTTATTTCATGTGTACCAGCCATAACATTTTTTTAATTTAAAGAACTTTTTTTATTCTTTGCACTATGATATTCTGTTTATACCACATGGTTCTAAGTTAGAGAACAAAGATGTAACTTAAATTTCTAATATGTATTTATGGTTTATTTATTCTTTTATATATTTTTTTTCAGAATTGCAATTTGCAATATGGACTGGGACAACATCAAGGCAACTGATCTGATGGTGTTGCTCAGTTCGTTTTTGCCACCAGGCGGTGTCATAAAGAGTGTTACAGTAAGTGATTTTGTGATGTCTTTATGTACATTTATTACTATACATGCCAATACTAAAGATATAAACCAGTGGCTAAGAATTCAGTCTCTTACATGAGGGCTGCAGGTTTGCATCACAGTGGGGCACACAAATAATTTACGAAATTATGGGCATTTGTGTGTGCTTTTTTTTGGAAAAGGATACCAACACTTCAATAAGTAACAGTTTACATAATTCTAGAAAAAAAATCTAGTATTATTTGAAAAATTAGTAAAATATTATGTTTTACCTTGCCTAGATTAGTCATTTAACTATACTAGTGGTCGCCCAGTAGTCGATATTCGACTATAATTTACTAAAACTTTCTACTTCTATGTACTTCTACGATAATATTAAAATGAAATTTTTATTAGGTAAGTAAGTAAGTATTATAAGGTAACCTGTTGCTGACGGGTTGCACTTCATTATCTATTTTAATCCATTCCTTCTTTTTAAAATATACACAAACTTTATCTTTTCATTGGCTGAACGATGCCCCATTGTCGTAACCTAATCTGTGGTCTTAACCAGAATAAAAAAATACATGTCATTTTTGTGTAGGTATATGTGAGTGTGTATATTGTGTGTAAAAAACGTATGGTTGTATGCTTGCTGGGTTTTTCCATTCATTAATTAAATATATTTCCAATGCATTTTAATTTATGTACTTAATTTTATTGACCATCTGCACTAAAGCTCGTCAATACCAAACAAAAAAAAAATTAGGAAAATCCGTTGAGAAACAAAAGAGAAAATTGTTCTGAACTGATTTGCCTTCGCCTATTCTCCGCCTATTGACTGACCTGTTGGTCTAGTGGTTAGCCATAGCCGTCCTAACTACTAAGCGGGAGATGTGGGATCAATTCCCACCCAGGACAAAGATAAACATTTGTGTGATGAGCACAAGTGTTTGTTCTGTGTCTGGGTGTAAATTCTTTAAAAGTATGTATTTAAAAATATATATGTATGTTTATCAGCTATCTGGTTGTCAATACCATAACACAGACTCACACCCTACCTATGTGAGAGTTGTCCCAAATAAAACAAAACAAACAAACAAATATTTATATATATATGATGATTTTTTACCCATTAGTTCTTATTTTATAGTCATGAATGTCAGATGAGGTTACACATACCAGTTATTTAATTTGTTTTCTTAAGATATATCCTTCAGAGTATGGGTTGAAACGGATGAAAGAAGAAGAGATTCGTGGTCCCATAGAGCTCACAGAACAGAAGGAAGATCCTGGTGATTTATCAGACAATGGTGGAAATGAAGAAGGTATGACAAATTTATATAAATATTTTCAAGGAGTAAGAACAAACAATATTTTTCTGTATGTTGATTACATACAGAAAAATATTGTTTGTTAGTTTTTTTATCATGTTCAGTGTCTTCAAAACTAGGAGTTTTAGGCTACCTCATGCAAAAAAATAAAAATACTTTAAATCCTTTAATTTTCATGATTTATCTTATTTATTTAACCTCGGTCGATAACATAAACAATAAGGACCAGCTGACGCTGTAAAGTTGCTGTCAAGTCACCTTTAACCTCTGTAAACATATTTTTTTACAATAATTTTCTTTCTATGGTGTGTGTCAAAACACTCGGGCCTATTTAGTTTTAAAGACGCTAAAAAAGCTTTCCCACTTTCACTTTGATCAAGAATCTTTGATATAGAATAGATAGATGAATAAAAAATGTTAACTTGGGTTTATCCAGGTTCGACGTACCACATGGAGAAGCTGCGCCGCTACCAGCTGAACCGGCTCCGGTACTACTACGCCGTAGTGGAGTGCGACGCGCCCGCCACTGCCGACCGCCTCTACGCCGAGTGCGACGGCATGGAGTACGAGAGCAGCGCCACGCGGCTCGATATGCGCTTCGTACCCGACGACGTCACCTTTGATCAGGTATAATATTATATTGTCTCCCTTTGTAACCGACTCCAAAAAAGGAGGTTATCAATTCGACACGTATGTATGTAATATTGACAGAACTGCATAATATTTACATTATGTTGATCTATTAGAGCTTCCAAACAAATATACTAAAATGTATGTGTGTTTGTCCTCGTAATCTCCGAAACTAATTGACTGATATAATGAGTGGTTTTTGTTTGCATTTATGAAAATCGATTCAGTACATTTTATGATATCAATTTAAATCTAAAAATTAGGAAATATGACCTCTGACCTCAAAAAAATATTTAACCTAAATAATGTAACAAATTTTATTTCCTATTTTTTAAGTCGGTTCATTTTTTTAATTATTGAATTACTGACCTTGATTTGGTCTGCCTCTGTTTGAAACACAGTTTAATCATTCTCATCCGTTGAGCATTTCCACTCTGTACAAAGAGTGGAAATACTCAACGGATTACAAAGACTAAACATCATACTACGGCATTTCTCAATGCGGTTAGATGAGCTCCCATCGTTCTACAATGTGGGAGATTTATGTAAAAATCTTAATTTTGATTTTGAAAAATCATTTAGGTACATAATATCCCTTCTTTACACGTCTATTTTGTATCTGTTATTTAAAATAAACAATGTTCATCACAGGAGCCCAGAGAAGTGTGCTCCAAACTTCCCGACTTGAGCAAGTACAAACCTCGTCTGTTCACCACCACAGCCCTGCAACAAGCGAAGGTCGACCTCACGTGGGACGCCACGAACCCCAACCGCACTGAGGCCATACGGAGTGCGCTTGACGGCAAAATAGACGATCTCGACCTCAAAGATTACTTGGCATCCAGTAGCGAAGGTACCTTTTAAATACTAAAACTATATAAGTATGTTATACTATGTTGCATTGTATAATCTGACATTCATCAAGTGTATGTATTTGACAATTTTTTATTCCTCATAATAAATGTATTTAATACTGAGTATTAAATTAAATGTGTACATTAATTTTTTATTTAATAATATTAAAACCTACATTATATTATGAATTAATTTTTAAGCAACATGCCACCACCTGGAATTAATTTGTAGTGTATCTTTGTGTCAACATCATAACAATGTTACAGATGAAAGTGAGAAAGAAGAAATTGAAAATCCACAGTCAGAAACAGAAGATGGGGATCCAATTCAAAAATATAAAATGTTGCTTCAAGATATTGAGACTAAGGAAGATAAGAAAAGAAATAAAGATATGGAAATGGAGATAACGTGGGGTTTAGGTGTCAAGGACAAAGCAGAGGAGTTAGTGAAAGAGAAACTGAATCAAGGTAATGTTTTCAAACAAATTCAAAGTAATTTAAACTAATTTTAGAAACAAAGGGAAATTAAATTTAGCACTGAAATAATACATAATGCATTTAAAGTGTCAATTTATATTTTTTCCTAAATTTTTGTATGGTACAATTTATAAATTACTCCTTATTTTTACAGGTAGTAAAAATTTGACACCATTTGAACAACTACTACAAAAGAGGAAAGAAAAGAAGAAGCAACGTAAGCTCCAAAATAAAAAGGATGTGGATCAAGAGGAAGATTCGGAACATGGTTCTGATGATGATGTACCATCAGATATCAACATGAATGACCCTTACTTTGCAGAGGAGTTTAACAAACCAGAATTTAAAAATAAGAAAACTTTGAACATAAAACAGCCTAAAGGAGTCTCTGTGAATGAAGAGGAAGTTGAAAAGACAAAGGCCGAATTGGAGCTACTTTTAGATGACGATGATGGAAAAGCTCATTTTAGTCTGAAAAAAATTCAAGAAGCTGAAAATAACAACAAGAAATCAAAAAGAAAAAAGAAACTCAAAGAGAAAATGAAAGAGCAAAAGGAAGCATTGCCAGATTTTGAAATGAACCTAAATGATCAACGCTTCTCAGCTCTATATTATTCACATCTTTACAATATTGATCCCAGTGATCCCAACTTTAAGAAAACTAAAAATATGGAAAAATTGATTCAAGAGAAGATAAAGAGAAGACCAGTTGATACTCCAGCAGATGAAAGCCAGCCTAAAAAGTCTAAGGAAGATGCAGAATTGAGTTTATTAGTCAAGAATATTAAGCGGAAGACAAAGAATGTTATCAAATAAATGTTGTAAATAAGTGTTTTATTTTTGTACTGACCTTGGAGGGTCATATCCTATTTTTTTTAAGTTATCCAAGACATGTTTTCTGTTTTTTAAGTGTGTGTGTGCATAACAGTGAGCTCAACTGTCAAAACCTACATCACAAAATAGCTTTCTATGAAAACATCCATCCTTGCTTTACATGACCATTTTATTAATAATTCAGATGAAAAACACATACAAATACCTACTGAAAATCTTAAAGGAATAAACCATTTACATAATTGAGAGTATACAAAAATAATATAATATCAGGAAGAGGAGGCACTTAAAGCTTTTTTAATTTCCCTGCCTAGCGCAGCGCCTAATGGTGGGGGAACAGCATTGCCAATCTGAAAAGAACAATGTATTTGTAATTAATAAATTATCCTACACTTATCTAAAAAAATCAAGATGTTCTCCTCAAATAATGTATCTCCGGCAACCATACGGCCTTGGCCAAAACGAAACATGAGGAACCTACTGCTTTACGTCGGGTTAAGAGGCTAGAAATAAAGTACCTCACCGGAAGAGCCACGATGGCTAGGCCACCTATTGCATAAATTCTCTTCTAAGGTATCACTAAAATTTACTTGTTTTACAATTCCTCAGACATTCTAAGAATCTGTAATCCAGTGGTTCTGCTACCATTTCTTGCATTAAATGGTTGCACGAATGCACTTGCCTTTTTTAATCCAAACTCTAAGTCGCTCGCAAGTCAATCATCACCAACGAGCCAGGAATAAACGTATTGACGCGTTCGTCGATAGGAGTACCTGTCGATGTTTGTCGGTGACGCTGCCGGCGAAGAGGTAGGTGTCGCGGAAGGCCTGCGAGCGCGCGCACTCGCGCACCGACACCACGCGCGCCTGCTCCGGGTGCAGCACGCGGCCCTGCTTGCCCATCGGCTCGGGGTCCGTCACCGTGGTACTGAAGTACCCGCCCCACGACACGCGCCCTGGTGTTAAAGGTACAATTATTTATTGACAAGCTTAGTGACACTGGCTAAGAGTTTGCTCTAGGGGTCCGGGTTCGAATTTCGATGATGAGTGTCATCCATGATATTCTTAATCTTTCTATGATATTAAATATTCCAAATTATAACAATACAGGTGGTATTTATAAAATGAAGTAATATTTAAAGAAGTATATAAATATGTATTTATAAGAATAAATATCACCTGCTGTAATGGTGAAGGAAAACATTGTGAAGAAAATTAAAAATTAATCTGGAGTTCTTCATAATATTGTTAAAGGCATGTGAAGTCCATCAACTATTGTGAGATGCGAGTTCCACATTTTGAGCCTGTTCTCACCAAAATATCAGACTGTGTGTTAGAGACTTAAGTAAAGCTGATCATAATTTCACAAAAAAGTTTTTCATCATACTTAAAACTTGAAAAGTAGCGGGAAGTTCTAGGGCCCTATATAGGGTTGACCACAGTGTTTCCAAATGTTTCAATTAGTATAATTATGCATGGCGTGAAATTTGCTGAAAGGGTGCTACAATTACGTGTGAGCTAACTTCAGATACTAGTATCATTTACTTCATTTTATAGCACGCGTCACATAAACCCGCAAAACGACGGTGTGAATACATACAACTTTTCACACGTAACACCTGCGTGGCTTTCGTGCTAGTAGAGCATACTGTGCTATAGTATAAATTACCATAGAGTCCGGCCCAGTGGTTGTGTCGGTTGCCGGTGTGCGGCAGACACCAGGGGATGAGCGTGTTTTCCTGCTTGTCGTGCGGCGAGCAGGTGCCGCCGGCCGCGCATGCGCACACTCCTCTCAATGCGCCGCTCGACGATCGCCCGTTCTTTTTGTCGTCGTACCGGTACTGAAGCACCTGTGTAATATTATTTTTGTATTAGAGGTAACTAGTCTGTCTGCGTTTACCGTGATAGAATTTGAACAATTTCCTTTCAACTCAGACTATATCTCAAATTAGGCGAGTATAGATACATCTGAATACATAAATAAGTACAAATAAATGTGCTCGACTTCCCAAATAATTAAGTGTAATTTAGTATTTTTAGATTAAACTTGATCACTTGCGTACTTTGAGTACCCACCTTACATTTTGATCCATCAGATAATGTTACAGAAATATTGGGTAAGTCTCTCCAATCTGAACCTGGGGTCGTCGGTATTCTGCTTATTCGGGCTTGGATCAGAGGCGCCATATTCTTGCATATATGGTCTCGCAATTTCGCAGATTCATCCTTACTGCGCACTAGACGCTGGAAGTGGCTCTCGGGCATGCAACCATAATCTATTTCTATTTTATTGGCTCCATTGGCTATCTCAGGGAGATCGCTCATCGCATCCCTTATCGTGCACGTTCGTCTGGGAGCGGATTCGTCCCACCTGATATTGGACACGAACCTCTTGCCGTCTATGGTCGCCGTCAGAGAGCAAGCGCGCCGACTGAACACGTGCGTCGGCTCCGGGTACAGGGGCAGCTTGTAGCCCGGCGCCGCGGCCATTATAATCAAACGCCGCCGCGTCTGCGGAACTCCGTAGTTTCCGGCCTGCAGGATGCCAAACGTGCACTGGTAGCCCATGTCGAGCAGGGCCCGCAGCGTCAGCTTCAGGACCATCCCCCTCTTGTACGCGACGAAGTTTCTGACGTTCTCGAGAATGAAATACTTGGGGCGATAGTAGTCACAGTAGGAGAGGTAGGTGGCGACGAGGGAGTTCTTGAAGTTGGAGTACTCGCGGGAATTGAACCGGTTCATGCCGGAGAAGCCCTGGCAGGGCGGGCCGCCGCACAGCAGCTCCACCTCGCCCTGCGCCGGCAGCCGCAGCCCCGCGGCGCTGTGCGAGGCGCCGCCCACCGCCGCGCGCAGCAGCGCGTTGCAGTCCTCCTTCAGCACCACGCACTGCCGGTTGTTGAGCGAGTACGCGTGCGCCGCCGCCTCCACGTTCTCGATGGCCCAGCGGCACTCAGCCACGCCCGCGCGGTGCAGCCCCTCCGACAGCCCGCCGCACCCCGCGAACACGTCCAGCGTCCGCAGCGGCCTCACCGCGACCTCCGCACCGTCCGCACCGTCCGCGGCGGGCGTCGCGGGCTTGCTCGACTTGCCCTTGCCCTTCCCCTTGTCCTTGCGACTCTCGGTGCGTCCGACCGCGGTTGCGTGCTGCGGGACGTCCTCGAACTCGCCGGTCTTCCGGTTGAAGGCGCTCCTGAAGTAGAATCTGTTCGGGTCCCTCTCGAGCCAATCCTGCGGCGAGTCTTGCTGAGGTATATTTTTTTCGTAAACTAGGTGGCACGCGCCCGTCACATTGGAGAACGATACCTCCCTGACTTCGTCGCTCCAGTACACGACGTTTAGATCTTCGTGTTGCGGAAATTTGCTCGTAGTATTCTCCGGCCTGTACAATACGTTAACCTTTAGGTAGATATCCTGGGGAGGCACGAGAGGGCCCTCCCCGGCCGCCGTGACCGCCGAGATGTATCCCACGCAGAAGGGCTCACCAGTATCGATGTTTGAACCACGCAAATTGTTATCGCTCTTTCTGTAGTATTCTGGATAAATATCTTCATCGACCTTATCTAATTTCAGTTTGCCATTTTCAATCTTTTTGCTATAATTTTTTAATTGGAATGTCCCTGGTTTAAGAAAAACACCGCAGCCCTTTTTGTAATCGTAGTTTTGCCATCGAACAGCAGTCCATTCACTTCGATTGGCTTCCTTGACGAAATCAGATTTTACTATAAGTTTCCCTGAAACTTTGGGGATATCCAATGCATCTCGTTTATTTTTGCGCTCGCATGATGGACAAAACCGATGTCTTCTTAATACATTAGGGCACACTGGATCATCTGGAATGTCCTCGAATCGTGCTGTAAACCTTTCGTAATATTTTTTGTAATAATATGTTTTCCCATCATCCTCAAAAAATTCTTCCTCTACTTCTTTCCCACCAAGTCTAAACCAATTCGCTGGCGTAGTTTTCTTTTCCACATTTGCTTTTCGTAATATGGAGCATAATGGAGCCCCATGACAGCATCTGTCTGCTAGGAATACTTCTCTGGGATCACCACATTCTCCCAACACAGTATCTGATGATCGAATAAAAACTTCCCCATGAAAATATCCCGCTTTGGGGTTTATACTGTCTTTCCACATGTAGGTAACTCTGGCAACTAAAGCAGGTATATTAGATTGTGAAGTCTCAAGCATAACAAACTCCCCAATTGTCAGTTCTGCCCCATCAATTTCTACTTTTTCGTAATATACTTTAGTTGCGTCTGCTTTTGTGGGCTCTCCGATCCACTTTATTTTATTATTATTGGTTCCAGTAAATTTCACTGGCAGAACTTCGTCAATTTTGTTATTAATTTTCCTTTCTTCTGTTTGTTCATATTCATCCTCATTCTCAGGATCAGAATCCTCTGCTTGCTGTACAGCCATGTTAGGACAGAGTCTTCGCACACACGCTTTTTTAGTGCGCCCGTGACCGCCGAACTTGGCCATAGCTCGACAAGCATTACACTGTCCACAATCTGGTAATTGACAAGCTTCACATATGCCACATCTCTTCCTCCGTAAAACTAGCTCATGATTAGAATTGTCCAACTGATTTGTAAAAAAACTTTCAAATGTCTTTCTTACAAGTGGTGTTGTAGTAGCTTTTGTCCAAACCTTCTTGTCAACCTTCTTATAGTCTATTTTAGGACGAATTTTACGTTTGCCAAATTTTATACCCATTAATTTAATTAGTTCCCTCATACATGGTAATGTTATTAATGGTTCTGCATCATCAACTGCTTCTAATGTAACCACTTGGTCACATACAAACTGTGCATGTTTGTGGAGTAATTCTTCGGTCATTTTTTTATCATCTAATTCAGGAATGGTTGCCTCTTTTACAATTTCCAATAAATCTTCATATGTAGGTTGAAGGTAATGATATTCTTCTAAATACTCGACAACTACTTTGCTTATCCATATTTTTTCGTACAGATTGTCCATTAAGGGAGAATATTCTACACTTGGCCTTAGCAAATTATATTCACCAAATTCTGTAGACAATGTTATACAATTTTTCATCCCACCATCAAAACCATGTATAAACCTGGAAACAAGAATTGTTATTTTAAGTTATTTATATAATAAACAGTATAGTCCCTAACTCAGCTGCTCTCCTGATTTTTGCATGCTTTATTACTTTTATCACTCTATAATCACGTGTGATTATTGTAATATAATTTCTTTCCCTAATCGAAATTTCAACTCAACAAATATGTCACAGGGGACTGGGAGTTTGGCCCCCTACTGTTCTTGATATACATTAATGACCTACCAGACGCTATGTCACAAAAATGTATACTGTTTACGGATGATACATCGATAATAGATCAAAGAAAAAATATGCACACCTACGAAGCTGAAATACATGATACTCGTTACAAAACTATAGACTGGCTAGAGAAAAATAACCTGAAAATTAATTTACAAAAGACCAAATACATGCAATTCTATACTACTCGAGGTAAACCTAAGAAACTTAGTATTTCATATAGTGGGGATGAGATCAAAATGATTAAAGTGCAAATTCTTGGGAATTATCCTTGATCACTCCTGTACTTGGCGAAATCATGTACATAGATGAAGTATGCTCAAAAATAAATAGATTTGTATTTGCCCTAAGAAAAGTCAGCCAAAGCATCTCACATGAAGAGGCTATGTTATCTTACAACAGATACATTAGCTCTATGTTACGATATATATTAGATACCTGCTTATTCGTATACAAACATAAAGACTTATTCCAAGATGAAAAAGATGTATTCACACGAAAAGCCTGCACACTAAACATTCACAGATTCTGTGACCAAACTTTCAGTTGTCTAACATTTTATTTATAACAAACTCCCTGACATTTTTAAAATGTTAATTATTTCAAATTAGATACAAGATTAACAATACTTTTATACAATTAATGACTATTTTGATAACAAAAATTGTCATTTATTCATATAATTTTCACCATAATTTGTTTTTAATACTGTAATCTTGACATGGTAAATATTGAAATGATTAAATTTAATTTATTCAATTGCTACAAACTTGCTATGTGTGTATGTATGTATTGGAATTTATTTGTACTCAATTAACATTATTTTATGACATCTGATGTTGTACCTACTAAATGCTTCACACTATAAACTACTATTATTATTATATTATTATAAATTACCATTCAATGATAGGGCCTACATCCTTGACTGGAATAGAATCCTCATCAATTTCTGGAGAATCAGAGCAAATAGATTTCAGATACCCAGACATATAAATTTGTACATCACTTTCTACTAAGCCTCCATCTATGGGGCATAGGTGTCCATGGTGGTCAAAAATTGAGAAGCCAGTTATGTTAGTCTGAGGTCTTTCCATAATATCTCCCTCATCACCTAAAAAAATGCCAAAACAATTAACATTAAACAAAGATAATAACTGCATAAAATTCTGCCCATTAAACATGTCTGAATAGGACCAGAGAATTGATACTATGCAACATTTTATTATTACTTTTACATTTTTTGGGCTAGTGTGTGTGAGATGTTTTCAAACTGCTTAAAGGCCTGCCAACAAGGTTTAACAACTGCTATTTATAGATAACAATTTGGTACAAAAGCTCAATTTGTTCTCCTAAGCATGGGAACAGCATGTGATTACCCACTAACAATCGCCATCCAGATACTGACAGGGCCCAATGTTGGTTAACTTTTTTGATCACTTCTGATCTACTCAAGCAGCTACCTTATTGAATATCTTACCTGCTGATAATATCAGTTTATCATTAGTCAAGGCTATAAACTCTTCAATGGCATTCTGTGGATGTCCTTGGTAATATATTATATCAGAATTATTTAGAAACTGTCCACAAGTATCACATTTCTCTAAGTCAGGGTCTGGTTTCTGTTGAATGTTTTGGACTTCTTTCTGGTTTGAAACCTCTGAATCATTAGTTCTGTTCTCTTTATCCAAAACACTTCTGTCATCTTTCAAAATGTTAGAGGAAGTTTCCTTAGAATGCTTAACTTCATTAGAATTATTATCTATTTCTAATAAATTACCACCATTTGAATTTCCATTTTGAATTTTATTATTATCATCTTCATCATTTTTTATATTTACTGATAACTGTTCATTTTCTAGATTTTTTACAGGTGAATGATCTTTGTGTACAGGAGTTTCAAAGTCATTCTCAGTTGTTGATGCATTTAATTTAATTTTTTTCTGTAAATAAAAATTAAAATTTGTGTGTTAAAGTTACGAATTTTATAAACATACCTAGTGATTTTCACATTTGGGTGTATTCATAGCTACCAGTAGTGAGATCAACACATAACATTGCAGACTCAATGATCTCTATGAGTTCGATTAGGAAAAATATTAAAATGAATAAATAATTGGACTGCTAAACTATCATAACTTATTTTGTCACAATTAAAATATAAAATTAAGCACTAGTTATTTAAGACATAATTTATTGTATGCCAGCATAGGGTAGACTGTTCTTAACTTATTATAATTTTTGTAACATCTTACTGGTGTAACAGTCAACAATTAACACATTCTTTTCTTTTCAAAAGAACTCTCTTATACAATATCTAGTGTATGTGAATGGAGTGTGTTCTTGCAGACACAAGCTGGCACCAATGCATTTGAATTGAATGATTGGTTTGTGCCAGCAAGTATAAGGTTCACGTAAAACTAGATCTAGCTTTACTATTGAAGTCTGCTCATGCTGGTCGTGTATTTGTCTTTAGATATGACAATGGTTGTTTATACTAATACAAAAAAAAGGTTATGATGGTATGATGCCGGCTTTTGACTATGGGATGTAATATAAATTACATCTTGAATGATCTTGAGCTATATATTACATCCCGTGATTGCTGTTCATGTTCACATTGTAAGATACATATATATTTTGGTCTACCATTCAAACTGCAACTGGGGACGACGCAGGGGCGCGGTGTCTGGGGACGTGAGGTAAAATATACTGATTCAAATATCACTCTAAAAATATTTATAGTTTGGGATGTAATATATATTATAGCACAGTGTGAACGGTCATATACAAAATGTATGATGAGCAATAAAATGTTATATCTCAAAATTTAATTTAAATTATATTATATCCCATAGTCAAAAGCTAGCTTTAATCTGACTGCTTATGATAACTGCTATCTCTTTCAACTAAACAAGCTTTCCGACTCCTACTTTTATTCTACTATTAAAAATCTTACAAAACACTTATCATACCTGCTCAGCCTCATCACCCTCGTCTGTTGAACTTCTATTTCTCTTTATAGGAAACATATTAGTAATCTTCAATTGATTGTTTTTTATTTTGGATACTCTTTTTATACTGAAATACAATGAGTAAGAACAAATTAAATAGTGTGATGATTAGGTCTAAATTATCTAAGTACTTACTAATTGAATAAGGTACCGTTTTATTAGTATGTACATTAATACTTATATTTAAAACTAAGAACAAAAAATAAAACAAGCAACTACATTAGTTAAAAAGCGTTTTTATCCTATTTAAAGTTTACTTACTTGCCGTCCTGCGTATCTTTACTATCTATCACATTTTCTCTGGTGGAAACCAAAGGCTTCTCCTTAAGTCTAGGACTTGCACGTAAGTTATTGGCTGCCAGCATATTCATATTATTTGGGTAATGATCATTTTAAACTTTGAAATGTTCCAATTAATCCAATTTTATACTTTGCAATTAAATAATAATAATGTCAAAACTTAAAAACGCGCCAAAAAGCGCGATGTATCAAAATTAACACAAAGTACAAACGTCACAAACAAATCAAAAGACTGACAGTTAGTTAGACACAAGGAACTTGAAGGAACCTCTGCAGTACCATGGTTACCAATGGTAACTTACCATAGACTTATACTAGGGTTTATAGTATTTTCATGTCTTTATTGGGGTTAAATGTATTATTCACACGACAAACGTATAAATTAACGTCATTGATTTTCGAAAACAGGTCATTTTTAATACCAAAAGAATACCTTTTTGCGTATTTAATACACAAAATATTTTTTATTAAGAATTAAGAATAACAATGGTATAATACTAATTAAATTTATTTTACTATGATGTGATATTATATATATATATATAATTGTTCTAGATACACATGCATATATATGTTTTCAAGTTATAAAATTTTAAAAACGTCGTAAATTGATACGATACAATATTTTAAATTGATATATCGGAACGTATTGTATCTTAAAAGTCAAAATTATGGAGATTTTATTGTAGACCAGGGAAGCAAGGCTTCCAACTGTCCTTCGGTTAAAAAGAGAGAGAAGATTGCCGTACCTTCTCTTCTCTCGCTTGTGCAATTAGCGAGAAACAATTTTAATGAGGTATTGAAAGTGTTTTGAAGCGAGCGAATGCACTAAGTTTTTTAATGCTCACGCTGCGGGAGACATACGACACTAGATAATATAAGACACATAGTCTTATATTATCTCTTTCTAAGTGTCGGACATTTCCACTTACAGGCAGCCGTATGTCTCCCCTGCTCTACTATAATATCTTTACTATAATATACTTTGGTCAAAATATCATATTAAATATCGATATATCGTATTGCGGTGTATCGATATTTCGATATATTGTATCGTAATAGTAGGGGCAGCTCTAAACTAGCTTATTATGACGTATAAGCCGAACGGATAAAGAAACTATCTGGTAATGGCAGCCGGTACTAATGGTACTATTTTTGATATCGTGCTGGCGGTGATAGCCCAGAGGCTTAGAATTCGACCTCGAATCGAGGGGTCCGGGTTCGAATCCCAGTGGCACGCACCTATGACTTTGTAAAAAAGTTATGTGCGCTTTATAAAATTAAATATCACCTGCTGTTACGGTGAAGGAAAACATCGTGAGGAAACCTGCATGCCTGAGAGTTCAACAAAAAAAAATGTTCTCAAAGGTATGTGAAGTCCACCAACCCGCAGTAGGCCAGCGTGGTGGGCTAAGGCCTACATCCCTCTCATTACGAGAAGGAGACCCGACCCTGTAGTGGGTCATTAATGGGTTAATGGGTTACTGGCTGGGGTCCAAACCGGTTGCCATACTTGCCCGTGCGTTACTTAAATTGCAAGGGTGATAACGCTCCAATCTCTTAATTACGTTATAGACTATTTGTCGAGCATCACTATGAAGAACCTTTCCGCGTTTTCTAGAAACCACAACCAAAGATTTAAACTTAACAAAAACAACAAATAACAGAACAGCAGTTGTAACTAAACAAAATTAAAATTTTACGAAATGGAGTGCATCGAGACAGCGCGAATGCTTATTATCCAAACGGATAATTTTTTTGTACGTCGTACCACTACGTGCGAGTATAGACAGAGCGACGATATGAACGAGATAGCATGAGACCGTCCGCCATTTACAGATTGTTTCTTTATTCGCACGGGATATACCTATATTATTATGTCAAAACATATTAATTGATTTGATGTAGCCAAAAGGCCAAGATGCCATAAACAAAAAAATGACTTGACAGTTGACACTGTCAGCCTGACAGCCGAGTCAGCCAATAGTTGACATAATAATAATAATATCAATTTAAATATTTTTTAATATTTAATTCAATTATTTCATCATAATTGCAATCAATAGATATAGAATGAAACGAAATACTTAAAGGTTATAATATACTTGCTGTTATAACTTTATTATAATTATTTATTATGCACACATGTTAAGATATCGTAACATGATTTCTTCAAAGTCCAATATAAAAAGGTTAACAAAATACTTTACAAGATTTTACTCTGCTTTACCAGCTATAGATACAGATTATTATTGCAATGCAAGAAACATTTCAGAAATAAAAAAAAACATTGAGTTACGTAAGGGTATTGGAGATATAGCACGCGTTTTGGATATCTACAAAACTTTGAAAAAAACATCACCCCATGATGAGAGTTATCAGGCTCTGAAAGAAAACTTATATACGGAGCTGATTAAATTACCGAATAGGACCCATCCTGTGGTACGGCAATACAAAGAAGATCCGCAGTTAGTCCATGAAATCAATCAAATAAAGAACTTTGGCACTTACTCACCATTAGAATTCAGTGAAATTACAGAAAAACTTAATATAATGAGGACAGATAAACTTGGTCATACATGTGGAAACAAAAGTTATTATTACATGGCAGAGCTTGCTGAAATGGAGGAGGCTCTAATCAAATATACAGTCACTAATCTATTGAATAAGAAATTTCAGTTAGTGTCAGTGCCTGATATTTTGTCTAGCAATGTTTTAAAAAGCTGCGGTATGACAATAAATAATGATAGAACACAGGTCAGTATTATAAAGAATGATTAATAATGCAATTTTATTGCATTGGTTTTCAATGTCACTAAATCCCAGGACTGACAAGCAATGGGGAAGAAAGGTGTTCAAATGGAGAACATGACTAGACAAAATGAGCACAGGCTGTACTCCAACCAGGTGGACTGACACCCTGAAGAAGACAGCAGGAGACTGTTGGATTCTGAGGGCTCATGACTGGGCAGGGTGGCATGTCCAGCAGTGGACTACAAAGGGCTGAAAGGAAAGATCCTTCCACAGTGACTATGGCAGAAAGGAAAAGGAAAAATGGAAGTAATAAAATTTACACACATATCAGACACATTTGCCATCCATCCATAATGGTTGTGGAACTAACACACATAATTTGAAAATTAACTTAAAATTTATTGATAGTAACATCTCACATGCAATTTATTAATTTAAAACAGTATTAATACAAAACAGAATTATTTTAAAACGGATTAAATAAATACAAAGAAAATATGGTGCATAATAATATGTGGTATTTAGAGTGGTTGAGAGCTGATGTGATTCTGGTGATGTCTAAACTAGAACATCGTTACATTGTTTTAAGGCCAAAATTGAAATATTTTTCAAAATATAGGGCTGAAGTTTCAATAACCGATCTTCGGATTTGGATTGAGATTAGTACTGTTTGGTTGCCAAGATACTCTTTTAACTTGAAATAATAGTTGTTGCCTGGCAACCAAACCTGATCCAAAGATTGATTAAATCTGAAGATTGATTACTGATTCATACCATAAACCACATATTATGTATGTTTAGACCATAAACTATTAACTGTTTCTAGATTATACACCAAAAAAATATCTATTTTTGTGAACAAAAAGTTCATATATTTAATATAAATTTTCTCTAATAGATTTATTCACTAGATCCAGTGCATCATGGTCCTGATTTGTATTTGTCAGGGACTGCAGAAATGTCTTTGGCAGGATTGTTGAAGAATTCAGTACATGAAATGAAACAGTTACCTCTAAAGCTAGCAGCTGTTAGTAGGTGCTACCGAGCAGAGACTTCTAATGTAGTGGAAGAGAGAGGAACTTATAGGTATATCAATCTTTCTTAATATTCCACATGTATGGAGTGTATATGATAATTTTTATGCATATGATAATCATTGTTGCTTGACTGGCATAGGCTTAGGAAAGTACCCAGAATAACCAGCTGTTAGTTTACTGATTCAGAATTCTCATGTAAAACCAAGTAACTTTCACGATTCCAAATCTCAGGTATCAGGAAAATATTCCTAACAGTTTTAATATGTTACCTCAGGAACCTTTTCACTACTCTACAGTAACTTGTGTTTCAGTTTGTTTGAAAGATGTGATTGTAGGGATACTTTTTTCTAAATTTACAACTGTCTTCATGAGCAATGGATATGGACCTTAGATAGGATATTTACCTTATAAACAAAATGATTGATGAAATATCAGTGTTTTTAGTAACAATATCTCCACTTTCAGAGTCCATCAGTTCACTAAAGTAGAAATGTTTGCAGTTACTCCTCCACATCAGTCAGAAGATATGCTTGAAAACTTAAGAAAAATACAAGAAGAACTATTCACACCATTAGATATTCACATGAGAGTATTGGATATGCCACCACATGAGCTAGGAGCCCCAGCGTACAGGTATTTTTTTTATTTTCGACTGGAACTAAAGTTGCAAGTTTGGAGTTTCAACATTTCAGTTGATCACAATTTATTTCCAAGGTGTGCTACACACCAATAAATAATTGTTCCATAAATTTCCATTGAGGATATAAAAATATGTGTAAAACCTGTTCTTGTTCTTTTCTTTTCACAACAACAGAGCAGAGCATCATAATAAAATTAAAGTGTTGTCCATTCTTTTTAATACTATTCAAGTCAGTTTGATGGTGTTGTATAGGTGACAACAGTTTTTGTAACTGCTGCAATCCTTAATATTCAGTATATTTTCAGTATTCTTATGTCTTAATTCTTCTTTCTTTCAGGAAATATGACATAGAGGCCTGGATGCCTGGACGTAAAAATTATGGAGAGATATCAAGCTGCAGCAACTGCACAGATTATCAATCTAGGAGACTGCATATCAAATATGTTGATAATAATGAAGAGAAATATGTCCATACTTTAAATGGAACAGCCTGTGCAATACCTAGAATGCTTATCGCCTTGCTGGAAACACATCAGGATCCTAAAGGAAAAATATTTATTCCCAAGGTATTGCAACCTTATATGAATGGGAAACAATTTATAACTAAAAATAATAATGTGCCCAAATTAAAATTATTGAAAATAAAAAAATAAAACAATACATAATTACCTACATATTTCTTTTTCAACACAAACATGTTCTTGTTATTAGAGAAGGTCAACTACAGCAGTGCTGTTGGTTTAGGACAGCAATTGTTTTTATCAATGATATTATTGTTATGAAATTTAGGTTACAAACACATAATAATGGATCAGTAATATTTTATTATGTTACTCCAAAACCTTAATTTATCAAAAAATATATAGAATTTTCTTTTTTTTTTCTATTTTTTTTGTCGATAATTTTTGGTCTAGTTTCACCCTCTTTCGGGGTTGCACTTTATCCTGGGACACACTGTATTATCTCTTGAGTCTTGAGACACCTGAGGTACAAGAACCCACATATTAAAAGTTACATTGAATATATTTAAAACAAAACTCTCCAGTAAATTCAAAATGAAATTAGCCATGTATTATTTCAGAATTTATTATTATTGCAATAAAGAAAAGAGTTATGTAGTCATTTTGCTAATTTACTTTTCTTTTTTAGTTGCTTTACATTGGACAATTTTTTCATCTTTGCCTTGAATTGATTGATATCTACAGATTCTGCTGCATCTTCAGTATCTTTAGGTACTTTCTCTTCTGGTGGAATAAAATCTTTCTTTCTTTCTTCATCTTTGGCTTTCTTCACCTGTAACTGCTTCTCTTCTTTCTCGTGGCGACGTTTAGCTTTCTTTTGTTCATCTTTAAGGAAATATTCACCAGTGGCCAGTTGTTGATCAATTTTGCTTTCTGGTTGCGGTGGAGGGAAGGGAGTGTAAGGCTTCTTTTTAATTTTTTTCTTGGGCTGCTTCCTAGGCACATTCTTACTTTTAAACTTAGGCAAAAAGCGGTCCCAGCTTTCATTCTTGAGCCTCGGATCTTTCATTAATTCTCTTTTAATCATCAAGCTCTTAATATTGTACATTGGGTGAATATTTTTCATAGTATCTTCAACAATGCGTCTAACTTGTATCAATCCTCTATATGGTCCAACTGCTGACACAGTGTTTCCTTGAACGAGAACATAACATTCTGTTAGCAATTCTATCGATTTGAGGGTGACCCCATTGGGGCCGATTAGGCGCTGACGCCTCTTTAAGAAAGTCTCTTTCTTTGTAACAAAAGAATTTATCTTTATAATATCACATCCTATTTCGTCTTGTAACACCCTTACTGCTTGCTCAAAAGGGACACTTCTGGAGAGTAATTTCATGAGGTCTCTAGCTTTTATAATAATATATGGATCCCACGTTTTTCTTGTAGTTTTGACAGTTAAACTTCCTTCAATAAGGTCTAATTCCGCGACAATAAAGTGTTCTTTCAATACTTTTTGTACGAGCGGCCAGCATTCCTTAAGATATTGCTCTCGATATTTAGGGAACAATGTGGCAAATTTGCTCTCCTCTAGAAGACCATGTGGATTATCTTCAGGGGTGAATTTAGGAATTTTCATAGCCCATGCGTTATCCACGGGACCAGATTCCCCTCGCTCTTCATCTGATTTATACTCGTCCATTATTGTAAAGTAATTAAGTTCATACAATGAAATCGTAATCGTATATACCACTTGGGAACACTTTAAACCATTATACTTTCTATACAGGCAGTATTTGTAGGAAATAGGAATTAAAAACTTAAAATTATTATGAAAACGAGTTTACAAGAAATGAGAGTTCTCCATAGAGTACTTAAAAACTACGTGAGTCGTGAGTGTCGTGAGTTCTCTTTGAATGACATTGACGTGCATGAGGCCCGGCAACCCATAGAGCATAGATAGAAGGAGTGGTGTTATCTATCATCTAAAACCCGCTGTAAGCTATAAATAAACAATAGTTTCAAAACCTTCCAGAATGGCGCTGTTGTAGACGGAGGTATGGTATGAATGTAGCAATTTATTAGCAATAAATTGTAAACAAATTAGATGGATGGCACTGGTTAAGACCTAGGTATGGTATGAGTGTAGCAACGAATTGTAGTACGCTGAGTTAAAAAAAATATTATTGTCGACAAAGTAGTTAGCTATTGAAAATTTCCACTACTTACGTAGTACAAAATAATCTGGTAGGTACCTTAATATAAACTTAAATAGTTATGATTCAAATTTTCAAAGTTTAAGTGCATTTCGCAGATGTTCCTCCGTAGCTGTATTCTCCATGATTCAAGGATTTAACTGTATCTAAGAAAAATAAAAATAGGTACTTCAAATATTTTATTTTTTATACTTGTCTATTAGTTTAAACGAATTATAAGTAATTTTACGAATAATACCCAGCTTCACTGTCAATTATTTCAATAAAATACAACTTCCTCCGTCCTTATTATTGGAAATAAAGCACGTTGGTCTATTACAAGACGTAATAACATAACAACAAAGTATAGTCCTACTTCCTAGTTTATTACTATTGTTCACGATTTGGATGTTTTTTTAAACACGTGGATTATAACCTGAATTAACATTATGATACTTTCTACTTATTATCCCTATTCCCTCTCTGGGTCAAATTCTTAGGTCCACGTGGACGAAGTGGCCAGTGGAAGCTAGTAATGAATAATTTCCCTAATTAAAACAAATACGGAAGGCAATAAAAAGCAACATACAAAATTTATTAATTTAACGTTTATTTTTTCGTCAATAAAATCATCGAGTTACAAAATAGAGAGCATTAGGTTTGTAACGAGTAATGACTAGTTAAATAAAATGTTTGCTAAATTTTTTTTATTTTATACATCCGATATTATAGTATGAGATCCCAAATAAGTGCCACCTTACCAAATAAAAATCATATTTCCAGACATTATAAATTTCATATAAAATATTTCGCCACGTGGTGGAGGTGCGCCTATTTGGGATTTTAGACCATTAGCTTCCCTTTTATGTAACGGAATCTTTCTACTTCATTTTCAGCTGGTTCAAAGTATCAGAAGACGCTGAAAGGTACAACTATCAAGGACCACTACACTACAATATAATTATTGTGGCGGCTACACACTATTAGGCCAGACGACGCTCTCTATCCAGTCCAGGTAGGCGGCGACCTGGGTGTACACGCCTGGGGTGCTCGATCCGCAGCCGCGGCCGAATGAGGTTATGCCAACTATCCTGAATTGTCCATCATTTGTTGTTGTTGCTTGAATCGGGCCGCCAGAGTCACCCTGAAACACGTTATTTTATAATTACTTATCTCTACAATTTTTTGTATCCTTTCGCCTTAAGTGTGGGTGGGGTTCTATCCGCCAGCTTCTTTCTCCTGGTCCGAGGTAGCCTGACAATATAAGCTATAAATTTAATAGGTAGATCAGTAGATAACGTGCATGCAGGACTATAGCGCAACATTAAGTACGCTGTAACCATTAATGTTCGTGCTTGGCTAACTTTTAATGCCCGAAATTAATAACCGATCTTCGGATATGGATAGTGAGACTAATTGCTGTTTGGTTGTTGTCCGTAGCGGATGTTCAGTTTTACCGTATATAATATTGTAGAGGCAGCGGGCGTGGGGCATACCGTGCAGGCGTCGGTGCCGCCTAGAGCGTCGCCGGCGCAGAACTGCCCGTAGCGGATGTTCAGTTTTACCGTATATAATATTGTAGAGGCAGCGGGCGTGGGGCATACCGTGCAGGCGTCGGTGCGGCCTAGAGCGTCGCCGGCGCAGAACTGCCCGTAGCGGATGTTCAGTTTTACCGTATATAATATTGTAGAGGCAGCGGGCGTGGGGCATACCGTGCAGGCGTCGGTGCGGCCTAGAGCGTCGCCGGCGCAGAACTGCCCGTAGCGGATGTTCAGTTTTACCGTATATAATATTGTAGAGGCAGCGGGCGTGGGGCATACCGTGCAGGCGTCGGTGCGGCCTAGAGCGTCGCCGGCGCAGAACTGCCCGTAGCGGATGTTCAGTTTTACCGTATATAATATTGTAGAGGCAGCGGGCGTGGGGCATACCGTGCAGGCGTCGGTGCGGCCTAGAGCGTCGCCGGCGCAGAACTGCCCGTAGCGGATGTTCAGTTTTACCGTATATAATATTGTAGAGGCAGCGGGCGTGGGGCATACCGTGCAGGCGTCGGTGCGGCCTAGAGCGTCGCCGGCGCAGAACTGCCCGTAGCGGATGTTCAGTTTTACCGTATATAATATTGTAGAGGCAGCGGGCGTGGGGCATACCGTGCAGGCGTCGGTGCGGCCTAGAGCGTCGCCGGCGCAGAACTGCCCGTAGCGGATGCCGGTGGGCAGCTTGCGCCAGTTGACGAAGCTCTCGTTGCACTCGGCGCGCGTCACCACCGTCACATTCGCCTTTTTCAGCATCTTGCTGCGCACGTCCCCTGTCATACATACGATATAGAAGTCGGCACGAATCATAAGCACATCTTTCATTTGATCTAGCATTTGACCTTTATGAACTTAAATCCACATTTATTATCATATTTGTTTTTTTTAATATTGTTAAAAATATATTTTTTAAATTATGATGTGGAACGTAAAATGTAGTGAAATGCCCGAGTTAACTAATTTGTCAAATTATTATTTAAGTTTAGTGTCAATTACAGTGGACCCCCGGTTATCCAGCCCCTGGCTGTTCCGGCGCCCCCTGTAATCCGACATGTATATTATTATTGATGATTTTTTTTAAATCTTCGCTAATATTATTTCATAATGTTTCGCTTATTATTGGATTTGTGATTTGACAATATGTAGGTATGTTTACAACAACAATGTAGGCAATATTTAATAATACGACAAATTCGATAGTTCGACACTGCCCTGCAAAATGTTTGCCGGATTATCGGGGGTCCACTGTATATGATTTTAGGATAAATGACTGAACATAAATATTTTAGGGCTTCATTGAATATTTCATTTATTAAGGTAAATACAGGTATTATTTAATTTTATAAGTCGGAGAGCACGACCTGAGTGGCGCAGTGGTTAAGACGCTGCACGGAGGGTCCTGGGTTCGATTCCCAGCAGTGCAGATTTAAATAATGAGTTTAAATTTCTGTTTCTGGTCTGGATGTGTTGTGTTCTTGTCTTGTGTGTGTCCATGGCACCCAGGACACAGGGAATCCTAGTGTGGGGCTATGAGTGTGAAGCGTTATTTATTTATCTGAGATTGTAACCGTGCCTTGTAACTCATGAAGTCGAAGAGGCCGCCTCAAACAAATCCGGCAATCACACTTCAGACTTCACCAACCGAAACACAACATTTGTTGATTCACCGTGAGGAAGAAACCTTTGCAAACACTTATAATGTATAGTATTTTTGAATATATTTATAAATCAATACAAATAAAACATACGCTCCGTGCTTATTCTTCCCCATCCAGTGACCGTTAAAGTTTCGGGGATCGAATTATTGGTGTAAAGGCAGGCGGGGTGAAGACTCGCAGAAAATTCTGCAGATCGCGCCAATCTGAAAAAAAATAATTTTCTTTTAAATTTTTAAGGGCATTATATTACCTGTATTTATTTAATTTATCTATGTATTTCGATGTCCACAACCACCAAAATAATAATTAATAATTACTTTAACCCACTTAAAACGGCATAATTTACTATGTAGGTACCTATTAAGGGCCGATAATTATAAGTACCATATATTAATCGAGCTGATGCGATGCTGAAGACGAACAATAGACAATGGAAAAGTCTCATTAACGTATCATAACCATGATAGGAGTTAAGGTAAACTGTTATATTGGCACCCCCAATGATTGGCACTCTGGTTTTTTTACTCAAATAATAAGAAAACGGTGGTTTTAGACTTCATGCGACACTAACAGATTGATAGATTATATCATTTCTTATACCTTATAGGATTTAACAATATGTAATTCATCAGCTGTCTTTTGCAACAGCGGCAACGTAGTGTGTGAATTTCGTTAAAAAATAAGAAAAACTTAATGTACCATGAGAAGGTTTCGACCCAAAAAAATTGGTTTTTAGGCAAATAAGTGTGCAAGTTTCCATCTTTTATCAAGCAACTATGTATGTATTTATAGCGCACATAAATTATTGGCACAGGTGCCAATCACTGTACTTTCCGTCTCTTTAGTGTTTTACAATTATTGGCAGTGGGAAATGTGCTTTTTGGTATGAGACACTGATTTTATATACAAGTTGAATTTTCAAGTGTGCGTGGAGGTGAAATCCAAAACTATGAGGAATAGCGAAAAATACTTTAACAAGTCTAGGGCTTGATTTTGATAAAAACTAAAAATCCATCATTGGATTTTTGAAGAATCATTAAAATAATTCCTAACCAGGAATGAACCCGTTGACTTTGAAAAAAGGGGCATCTCCACTAGAAACTCCTTTGACTATTTTTTTCTATTCTAGTTTTCGATTTCGTCATCCACGCACACTTAAAAATTCACCCTGTATAATTCACAGCTTTCTCAATTTGGAATGTTATTTATTGGTCAAGAATTTCTTGCCTACAAGTTCTACTTCGAGAGCAGTACTGTCGACAACTGTTATGGGTATGGCTACTGACGTGACGTCACAACGTGCTAAACTTCATTATTGTTGTTGATATCTTCATAGTTTTGTTTGTTTTGACAAAATTTTAGTTCTGACAAAATTTTTGGAAGAGGGTCGAGGGTAGAACTTAGTCACTAGCCTATTATTTTTACAGATCGTAATAGGAAACATACCTTAATAAAGCCATATCGTGATACTTGTATGCTGTATTGTATTCTGGATGAAGAATTATTTCAGCTATCCGTATGTCACTCTCTGGATTGAATGTGTTCTCTCCGATGTCTACAACACCCAATCGCGCTGCAGTCGGCTTGGCTCTATACACATAAAAAAGTGATTAATGTTCAGGTGTTGATCACTCAAGGCCCCTTCCTTATGACAAAAAATATAAAATCTTACTATCTAACTATAGAACATTTGGTATTCACGAAAGAAACATAGGTAAGGTCAATTGGTCACATACCTATTATGATTATGAAACTATATCTACGAGTACGATAAAGATGTAGAAGAGAGTAACGTTACCCTTGAATGTTGTCAATACAATGTGCCGCCGTGAGAACATAATTTTCCGAAATCAAAGATCCCCCGCATATGAAATCAAAACCGTCAGCGGTATCGTACGCAAGAGCGACCTGTTAAAAATAAAATTATTCTTTATTGAAGTGAACTTTTTGTAGTCATATTAGACACTTGGGATGGGAAAGAAGCGCTGAACCAGTGTCGCCATCAGCCTCAAGTCATCAGAGATAAGGTTAAATAAATTGACAATTTTCTATAAAATTGTAACAAGAAATACTGTAATAAGAAAAGAATATCCTTAAAAATACTTTTTACCAATCCTTCCTTACGTCTAGCTAGACCAATGACTGTCAAGTATTTAATTCTTTACAGTCACAGTGCAAAATTCACGCTCCCGATTGCTCCCTCTGTACCCGCCCATAAAGCAGCTTTATCTCTAAGTAGGTAAGTATTGTATTTTGGTAGGGGAGGTATTGGTAGTGAACATCTTAGTCCTCTAAAAAAGCAATGTTTCCATTTGTGTCTTCAGATTGCTGGTATTTATTTAAGGCTGTCACTACCCTACCTACAGTCATGCCACCTATCAACGCCTTTATATATATAGAATAAATTGTAATTTTCAGTGAATTTTGGTTGTTTACCTGTAAATTAATGCCAATTGTTGCCAATTTTCAATTACCTAGCCTAGTACCTTCAAGGAAAATACAAACATAAATCAGGGGACAGGGGACATGTGATACATGACATAGGTAGGAATAGAAAACATAGATTTCCAGTCCAAGTAAAAAAAAAACAAAGGAGAGCTTTCGGATATAGGAATAAATAGGGACTGGATTGGAAAAGCTTGATATATGCATGAAAAATTCATGAAAACTGGCAGTATAGGCAACATTAAATGATATGTTTTTGGAACAAAAAAAGACAAAACTAAGTTTTATTTTTTTCCAAAATTAGTATACTATAAATAATTTGTAAGTTATCCATTGATATATGATACCTATTGATATAGGTACCTACAATAACATTATATGATATTTTTGTAAACATATAATGTTATTGTAGGTACCTATATCAATAGGTATCATATATTAATGGATAACATAAACAATCAAGTAGTGTTCCAAATGTTCAGAAGTAAGATTGTGTCTTTGATCATTCAAAATATTTTTATTACTGAACACATCTCCACATCTACTGAGGTAAAATAATGTATAGATAATATGCATCCTTATTATATTTTAGAGAAAATATGCTATTAGGGATGCCTATAATCCCGTCTGTAGTAAGAACAGTTTACAGACACAAATTGTTAACAATTTGCACAGACACACACACTTACAACGTTAAAAATTTGCACAATTCATAACACTCAGTTATAAAATGCATGATTTTACACACCATATGTGGGAATTCCCCCAATGAAGCGTCTTCTCCGCCTATTATGTGCAAGTGGAGTGGAGGTAAATTGTTAGCCACAATGTTTTTACATTCTGAAAAAAAACACAATACAATGAAATTATAATTAATAACTTCCATATTTTTACAATTAAGTGGGACTGTGATCCTTGAATAAAAAAAATAATAAGATAATACAGATCAGGTATTTTGACAGTAGAAAGCAGCTCATTGGTTAAAACTGTTGATCCCCAAAGACATAGGGAAATCATGAAATGGTGAGTATGAGTAAGTTTTAAGCGTGATTAATTATGTAAGGTTGTGGTGGTAACTGGTATTTATGTATGGTAGCGGATTTCGAATGTAATTTCTTTTTGAAATCCACATTGTAATGATGTGGCAAAAATTTCCACAAACATTAATATTAATTCTTTATTAATTTGACTTAGTTTTGGTTGATTTGCATCATCTAATGAAAAATTTATTTCTTTGCAAACATGCACTTTACCTACATCATATGTTAATTAAATAAAATTGTCCTCACATTGATGAATATTATGTACAAAGTTCAGTTATTTATAATAATTATTAAATCTATATTGATATAATTACATTGTTAATTTTCCTTACAAATTGTACTTACGTTTCTCAGCAATCCTCTGTGAATTATTTGATCCTGAAAACAATATGTTTTAAATTGGTGGCTATAGGCTTCCAAAATCTTATTTGACTAACCACACTTAGAGATTACTTTATTATTTAATGGTTACTACTCAAGTGAAATCACAACTAACAATGACTATTTGTCATTCTAAACGTTACAAATTTCCAAATTCCAAAGTCATTCCATTTCATGTGTTCTTTCACTAGTCTCCTCACAATAGGGAAGGATTGAGCATACATTTAATTCACCTTTAGCTATAACTGATTTGAGTCTTAATCTACATACTAGACAAGTATTATTGTTATCTCACCAGAACGGTCAGATGGGCTGGTGCTTTTTGTCGTAACAGGTGATGAATGTGCTGGACAACAAACAATTTCTATATTGCCAATGAATCCACATCTTTCATAAGGATGTCTTGTTGTTTGCTTTATGTGTCTAAAAAAAGAAAATAAAAATATCTTAAAGGTACACAGTTATCCATTATGTTTAAAATATTCAGAGTGACTACAGGTTGAATTTTTCAAGTGTGCGTGGATGGGGATATCCTAAATTATCAAGGTATAGTTAAAAAATCACATCCTGTATAATTACACCATTGGATAGTGTCTCTAATAAGGAACAAATTCTGGAAAATAATGAAATATGGAAACTTAAGCCCGCTACAGACCTTCAGTTTTAACTGTACAGTCAAACTGTTCAGTTATAAAGCCCGCTTCAGACCTTCAGTTTTAACTGCACAGTTCAACTGTACAGTTAAAACTGTCTAGTTAAATCACTAAAGAGGCTAGGCTGTTGACAAACAACATAATTGTGTTGTTGTATCTGGCCATAAATTATGAATAGTTATAGATTAATAAACAGGTATAGGTATATATTTTCAGCCTAAATTAATTACAATAATTTATGTTTTATCAAGTTTAAATTAATTAAAAATGCAATATAATATAATTAATTAAGCGCTTTAGTGAAAGCTAAGTGTAATCACAACAAATGATTTTGTTTATATTCTAAGTAATGATGCTTATCACTGACCTCAGGGCAGCCTCACATTCAGTCACTAAAACGCATGTCCCATCGTTTATAAATTGCGTTGGTTGGCAAGAATCTCCAACTATAATTAAAAAAAATGTAATAAATAAATGTTTTTCTTACAAAATACAAAATATTTATTTATATCATTTCCACTTACCATCTCCCGAGACGATGATATTTATAAATAGTGCAATGAAAGAAGTTATTAAACTTAGCCACATCATTACATCAATAAAACTCAAGTGATGAGACACTCTAAGCACTGGATTTTCCTCACCCGTAACAGAAATAACTTGATAAGACTTAAATACCTACAACCGGTTTGTACGTCGACATTTAAGCAAAATAATGGGAAAACAATGTTTATAAACTCTCTTTTTCCTTTAACTTCATTTTTTTAAACGGACGATATATATATATATTACATTCAAAACATAATTTCTTTTATAATTAACCGACAACAATATCTTTTTCCATACCACTACCACTTTAATATAAAACAAGTATAATTTTACTAACAAAACATAAAACAATGTGAAATAATTGTGAATTGTGATCACATTTTGAGTTTTTGACAGTCACTATGTCTAATGTCACTATCATCGAGTATCACTAAACTCACTCACTAACTGACAAATTGACATTGACAATGTTGAAGTTTGAATAAATTGACTTGATAATATAGCCAATAGAAATTTTCTATTGTCGCCTGTTCTGTCCATAGATTCTGAGAGACATGAAACCTCAAAAAAAATTATTTAATTCTATCGCCAAATTATAATATTTTTGAGTGAACTCTAAATATTCATAGCCTTAATGGCTATACGTAATATTCGTTGTAATGATTTAATTTGGATGGTAAAAAATAATTTAAGTGGTTACTCTACGAAATTTATCTTTGACTGATATTAAATATTCAATAAAATTAAAAAATAATATAGTCAATGGCTGCTTGGTGTTGCCTACAACTCTTAATTTTCCAATATTTATGCAACTTTTACTATAGTATAGGAAGAGTGAATGTACTGACTAAAATTGGTAATGAAAAAAAATATTAAAAACTGTCGAGTAGTGGATATGAGATGACATAGGTAATCAAATTTAAATAAAAAATGATCTAATTTTAATGTATTAAATTTAATGTAATTATAATAATAAATAAATAAAAATAAAAATAAAATAAAAAATAAAAAATAAATGATTATTATTATAAACTTTCATTTGTTAGTTTTATCTCCTTAATATTTACATACATAAAAAATGTAAAATATAGATTGATCTAAATAATTTGTAAATATTTTGTGCAAATAAACGGTTTGTCTTTGTCTATTGATTAGGTTAAGAAGAAGAGGAATAATGTCGTCCATTTCAATAATAATTATGGTGGGGTTAATTTGTAACCCAAATAATCATGATTAGGGTAACACTTTTATGGGTCATACCATCAGCTTCTCCTGCACATAAACGTCAAGTTAAAGTTAATAATAGTATTTTCTCAATTACGTAACCAAAAATGTTTCTTGGTTGTTACAAAGTTTTCTTTTAAATAAAAGTGGTAAAAGTTATTTTTTTATGACAACACTTTTTTCAGTGTCTATACGTGTACCGCACTTCTATATCTATTTAATATCTGTCTGCAGCTGTTCGTTGTTCGCACGACGGCACAGCACAGCAGTACTCTATGGACGGCAAGGTCTGTTTGTCTGTCGGTGGTAAACGCGGGTTAATTTTTAGTAAATGTTTATTTGTGTTTGAGACTTTAGCTATAAGTGTTAAATAACGTTTTCTTGTTGGTTTATGGACACCTAATTGATATAAATAATGGAATTCAGTGAATTGATTAAATATAACCAATGTGGTTTGGTGTTTACGTCGATGAATAATTTGATAGTGCTCATTGTAATGAGTGACATCTAAACAAGGACTTTATTATTTGCGAGCAACACAAGTTTCAGCCGCTATGATGTCAACTCCAGGTGCAACGGGTAGTAGATTTGGAGTTCATGAAGTGACGGTCCGTCAGGTGGCCCTCGCCAGCCCGGACTTCGGAATGGCCGTTGGTGTTCCTCCGCCACTAAAACCTTACGATCTGCCTGCTAGTTGCGGAGAGTCTTCTTCGGATTCGCGCTCGCCTGAGATGCCCGTAGTGAAGGCCAGCGACCGCGAGTCGCGGATAAAAGCAGAAAAACTTCGTAGGAGTCAATACAACGCACAGATAACGCAAATAACGAGTCTCCTGTCCGATGTGATAAGTTCTCGGCGCAGGACCGACAAGACGAGCATCTTAAGACTTGCCGCGGACAAGCTTCGTAATGAACATGTATTTGGCAACTCAATCAAGTGCAGCCACTTGGAAACATGGTCTCCCGCGGTCATGAAGTTTTTTGATCTCTTTGGAGGATTTATGTTAGGTGTCACTTGCCGAGGCCGAATATTTCTCGTATCGCCAAACGTCCAGGAGAAGCTGGGATATTGCCATATAGATTTGTTAAGCCAAGATATATATAATTATATACACATTGAAGATAAAGAAATATTGAAACATCATATCTACCCACCAGAGCTGCAGGTTGGCTCCAAGGATAGCTTGTTTGAGCAGCATCATAACTTTCAAATAAGAATAATGCGAGGAGGGGCCAGACCAATGGACACTCCACGATATGAAAGATGTTGTATTGATGGAATGCTAAGGCGTTCAGATCGGGCGACAGCAAACAGTGTACAAGATGAACAACAAATTAGAAGGCAAAGGGTGAGGCAAAATAGAACATTCTCTTCCAGCGGCAATGACTATGTCTTTATTGGTATGGTCCATGTAATGTCAAACAATTTACCTGCTAGAATCTTGCCTCCCTCTGCATACTCTGAATACTGGACTCGACATCTCATCGACGGAAGGATAGTGCAATGTGACCAGAGCATATCCCTTGCTGTAGGATATATGATTGAAGAAGTGACGGGTACTTCAGCTTTTGTATTTATGCACAAGGAAGATGTGCGCTGGGTGATCTGTGTTCTCCGCCAGATGTACGATCAAAGCAGGGAGTTTGGTGAGTCATATTATAGACTGATGTCTCGCTCTGGCAATTTCATATACATGAGATCGAGAGGTTTTCTTGAAATTGATAAAGACACCAAAAAGGTGCAAAGTTTTGTATGTGTCAATAGTGTTATAAGCGAGGATTACGGTAAAAGAATGATGGAAGAGATGAAAAAAAAATATTCAGTTATAGTCAACATGGATGTAAAGGCCAATGATAAAATTGTTGCAATAGATGATGTGCCTGTTGAACACCCCAAAAGGTTGGAGCGCATAGTGATGCACTTGGTAGAGCCTCCGGCCACTGAGGCTGTGGACGAACTCAAACTAGTGGCACCTTCTCGCGAGAATATAATAACTGCAATAAAAAATAGTGAAAAAGTTGTACATGATACTGGTATAAGATTTAACACACGCAAGAGAAAAAATTCAGATATTACTGATAATGATAATTTGAAAAGGCACAATAGCCTTCTGGAGTGTTAAAACTTGAGTTTGCACTTGAATGTTGAGTTCCTTGTTCAAATGTACCAATTGATTTGTGTTTGCAAAAAGGCAAAAAATGACTGACTTATTTCTTAATATTATTGACACCAGAGTAATTAATGCTCTGTTATGTTTGTAATATGTTTTTATCTTTTTATTGTCTTAGTGGGAAATTTTCGTAATTGTAATGTTATTATGGTGTTACAATGTATACATATAATATTATTACTGTATTGGGGCTAAGTCTGCTGGCAATTTTTATGTGAATGTGAATTTAAAATTTTGGGGAGGTGAAAAATGTTTATGCCAAACTATTATTTTCTTTGAAATATTGTAGCAGGACATTTTATTTGGCAGCATGTTATGTATTCGTATGAAACAGTCATTAGGACATGTTATGATAAATAACCACAATTTGATGAAATTGACAATTGTTTTAATAAATCAACCAAAATATCATTTTTGATTTTTATTATTAAAAAACATTACAATGAAAAATAACTTGCCAAATTCTTTTATAAAATTGGACATTTTGGGCAATAATTATAAATTATCAATATCAGGATGGCGCAAACATATTTGCTACTTGGCTTCACATTATACTCTTTGTTTATGGATGAAAGTGCAATATAGGTTATGGAATAATGTCATCATAATTAAGGGTGCAATCTAATGTATAACATAATAGTTTGATTTCACAATAATATTGTCTCAGTTACTAATTAAATATCCAATTTTTCAAAACTGCTGGTGCACAATTTAAATTATTCAGTTAGTATCCTCCCTTAGTGATACAACTTACTTAGTGGCAATAAGGATTTATTATCATCTGTTGTCAGATGTTTGTCCTATACATGTCAATCTGTATGGTGGTACCCATAGAACACAGAATACTAATCTGTCTTCTATGGTGGTACCTGAACAAGGTTTTTCCATTTTTGATTCCATTATAAAAGTGTTCTGCCATTGACCAACAATTATCTAATATCTAAGTCTATTGTTCATAATAATATAATAAGTATGTTTTATTTGTCTATTTCTAATCCATTTGACTGCCTTAAAAGGAACTTGGCAGATTTAAAAATAATAATGCCATGCCATGCCATTTTTAAATGGTATGGATTTTTTTAAAACTTGTAGTGGTTTGAAGCATTTAAATCAGAAGCAGGTAATTTAAAGGCCAATAATATAAACAAAAAACAAAGAGTACCTACACTTCTGCACTTATTTACATTTTGTATTACAAGCCTAAATAAACCTTGTAGTACTACAAAAAATATTTAAAAAAGTTGTGCATGTCGCTTAACACTTAGCTTGAAATTTAGTAGGTATGTATGTATGTATATTCTATTCCAAAACTAAGTGCACCAAAATGATTCTCCGCAAGTATTCTCAATAGTTGTTGATATTACATAATAATATGCAAGGTTATAAAATTGCTCAAATATGGTGCATACTTTCAATATGATAAGTAGTTAGTTCTAAATAAAAATTAGTTTTCTAACAATGTCACTGATGTAACTAGTATAAATATAGTGTAGTAGACAACACTATACAAAATAAGACATCAGTATAAAATGTGTAAAATCATTGATCCTCAACCAGGGGAACTAAACGAATTATCAGAACCAAGAATATTTTCATGTTACTACGTCGATTAAATAAATGTTGTAAAAATGGAAACATAAGAATAAACATAAACATACTAAACATTACGTAAGTTTAGTACTTTAATATAAATTACAAATGCTATGAGGTTACCTTTTAATACTGAGCGCCATAAGGCTTGGTTCACACGGCTACTATTCGATTAATTTTTTTAACCAGCTACAAAAACCTTAAAGATCTTAGAGTATACATAAGCTATAGAGTGGTCGTACGGCTTAAAACCGTTCGTTTGTATCATTATCGCAGGTATCAGCAGATTAACATTATAAAGTTATAGAAACATTTTAACTACTGTCGTAACATTGTGAGGTGACCTTTTTGGTAATATAATGAATGTTTCTAAATGATTGCGATGCATGTGTTCGTTCATACACATGCTCATAATGCATACAATTTATATCGGCTAATACGCCCTCTTGCTTGTTGATTCTTTAAGGAAGAGCTTAAAAGTTAACTGTCGGACAGTCATTCTGATAAAAGTATAACTACTTGGAAAAGATTCAGGACATAATTTTTTATGCAGAATTGGAAATCGTCGATTACTACTACGTCATAGAATTCGACAAAGCAGTTATCGTCAAAGTGCATTCGAGGAGTAATTCATACAGCCCAACCCGCCCAACCCATCAAGGTTGTGAATCAATTACAAGTTCCATTCAGAGTTCCACCTGCCGTCTGCAGCTTGATGATATTAAAATATTGTATTATCATCCTCAGGAGCTATTTTGTTCAGACGTATTTTGTTAAGAATTAGCTCTCGCCTTAAGTTTGCCGTATTTCATTACTTTCCAGAATTTCTTTCTTATTAGTGAGACTATCGAATGGTTTAATAATACAAGTGTGATTTTTTTTCAAAATCGACATGTTCGATTCCTGGCTAGGCATATTGATTTTTAAAAAAAATGATGCAGTTTCAGTTTTCATCAAAATCGGTTGCCAGGCGCCTTTCAGCTTTTTTCGCTATTCCTCAAAGTTTCGGATTTTCCCATTAGTCCAGTCAGTCAAGACAATTAATTCACAATAATTCCAAAAGTTTTCAAATTTTGATGTAAGGTCGGGAATGGTATTAAAACAAACTATAAAATTTTGCAACCTGTTCTGCGGTCCGGAACATTGTTAAAATAGCAATTAAATTAATTTTTGCTATATGGTCGTGAAAAAAATTCCAAAAGTTCTGCAAACTTGGAGTGGTGTTAAATATATTATTTTACATAACGTGTCAAATTTGCAACCAATTTAAGTGTACGGAACATTTTTTTTATTAAAAATTAATGTTTTTCTTTATTAAACTGAAGGAAAACGTTCCAAAAGTTCTGCAAATTTGACAGATATATCGGAAAAATATACCGAACGATTGTATAAATTTGCAACCTTTTACGTTGACCGGAACATATTTATTTATAATTCTTTTTAATTCGTGGTCATTTTTTCGAGTAAGGTGGTCTCGGAATAATTACAAAAGTTTTGAAACTTGGTTGCAAACTTCGAAAACATCTATTCTGATGCATTTGCAAATTAAATCGGAAACATTAAATTGATTCTTATGAATATTCGTCTCTCTGTACGTCCTCCCGTCTTCCACAAACTCTTTTATCCACAGAGATACTCGTATAACTATTTCCTATGTACTGTCAGAAAATAGGTCATTAATTTTATTGTCGATCTTCGATTGAAATACATCGATTTAAATTTACCTAGTTTTCTCACAAGCATCGGTTCGTAAAAAAATTAATAGGCATTAACTAAAATGACAAATTCGTTTGAAATATTCCTTGGTTCGTTTTTTCGAACAACTATCTGAGTAATAATATGGTCTATTTATGTATACATTTATAATAAATCAATAAAAATAAGCAAATTCGTTGAGTAGCAAAGGTTACATTATTACAAAAAAATTAAGACGCTATTTTCGTACATAGAAGCAGTTCTTAGAAGTTCAAAGGTCATAAATTTAACATTGTCCCCAAAACAACAAAAATATAATTTGTTTTTTCTCTATAGATGTACCTATCTGTGTATTAATAAATTACGGGCGATTTTATACCACTGGCAACTACTATGTTGTACATTAGATGCGAAGAATGGGCACATTAATATAACTGATAAACATTAATTGACTAACAAGTTTTCTGAAACGTGTAACTTAATAAAATTGATTCTTACTAAAATATTAATTGATATTTATCCTGACTCTTGTCATTTTAGTTTCATTAAAAATATAATGCAATCAGTTTTGATTAAAATTCAATTGTACAAAAGTTGTTTTCTGCTCATTTATAAAATTATGAGCGCTGTTGGTAACAAGTTTAATGATTAAAAAAATCAGTTTCTATGCAGATCTGTGACATAAAGCGAGCCACTCTACGGCGGCCTATTAAGGTGGCGGTAACATAAATAAAACCTATAAGAGATGGAACGATTATTCTTTTTCTTCCCTATCAAACTAATGATAAAAAGAAAATAAAATTTATCAGTGTTAGTTTTTTTATTTTTTGGCGTTGCACTTAATCCGAGTTAGTAAAATTTGGCATCGGTTTCAATATTACTACGTTGATACTATTGAAAGTATTCATTCAGCGTTGTCGTCTTAAAATATCATCAGCGATAGTACCTCTATGAAACTCAATTTGGTTTTATTAGAAAGATTTTAAATCATTTAGTTACCTATCAGAAAATAAATTTTAACCGCGCAATTGCATCCTTGATTGGAAAAAGGTTGATTTTCGAATATAAATACAAATGTATCTTGGTCTTTTCTTCGGATCGGTCGTAATGGACATGTCAATCAAAGTACCTAGTCCTTTGTTATCAATGTTATCATAAATTATGATGGTGGCTCTAATGCTTAAGCGGCACCTGAGACGGATTCGTATTAGCTACCAACCTTTTAATTCTAGTGATACTTCGTAAAACCACAGAATACATAATAGTACATGTAAAACTAAGTTTTAACATCCTAACACGTAGATACCCTACTATGATCACATCATAGTAGGTATCTACTAAAATTATAAATAAAAAATGATTTTCATCTTATTCCATTTCTGTGGTTATATTTAAATGTCTATTGGAACAAATAAAACCGAGTGATTTAGTTGTATGTTTTGTGGTAGTTCTAGTGACACAAAGTTGTATCATTTGTACTACCAGTTGTAATACGCAGTAGTACTACTCATCCACCGCGTATTTACCATGTACACAAAAACATGCGCTCGAGCGTTAGTTAATCAATTAATGTTGCAATCGAGTAATAAGCACATAAAAGGTAAAAGGCCTATGCGTATTTATTTGAACGAGATGAAAATATACCTACTAAATTATTAAATTTTAACATGGAAAAACATCGAAACTTTATCCTTCTACAATGTTAATTAATTAATTTTTACATTATGCGTTATATTAAATGGTTTTCCGAAAACATTTTTGTATTTGGAATATGTGACTTGTAAAATTTACCAAACGTGATGCAAGTGCAAGATCATACCTAAGCATTAGTGTATTGAAATTGCGAATTTATATCTGACTAGGAAGAAGGAGAAGCTTCATTATATTGACGTTTATCAATTGACCATACTTGTTTCGTACGAGACAAGGCAAATTGTCCAGATAGCAGGGTAAAATTGTAGTAGGTTAGACTGGTTTCGAAAAATATATCACGTAAAAAGATTTTGGACTGAATCGTACGTTTGATTGTAATGTGAACGTAGTTTCTTTCTAGTATTTAATAATTTCTGTTTTTTATGAAAATGATAATAATTATAATATATACATAGTAAAGATTCAACGAATGTTTTACAATTTGTGCATTGTTGATTGTTGAGCAAAATTGTTTCCTTTTGTTTATTATTTGTACGATACAGTATGCTTCTTCAGAATGTTTCCTAGTCTTAATCATGTTGAGGATCTGCATGTTAAAGTTAAATGTTTGCTTTAGAAAAATGAAAAAGAAGGCAGGCATAAATATGCCAATAAGCTGAATATTAATAAAGTTTAGATCTAACATGATGTTGTACATATATATAATTTCAAGAATGCCAGGTGGTCCTTGGCAATTTTGTTTATACATTGAGCGTTGTGTTCATTTCTGTCTGCCTATTTACAATTAAATTACTTTTGTCGTGTAATAAAAAATGTAACGTTGTATATTAATCGGTGTCGATGTTATAATAAGATTTGTAGGTATTAGTCCGAAAATGCAGTTTCAACTATATTATTTTCAATTGTAAGCCGTTTTACAGTAGTAAGGTAAGCTTTTTAGAGTTTATTCTTTAATACAGGATCAGTATAATATAGACTCCACCTAGACTTTGAGGTTACAGATTTGTATTCTCAATATTTATTAATGATTTTAACATTTTTATGATGTTCCTTGAGAATGTGCTCATGTTAGAATAACTTAATGTAAAATAACCGAATAACTTATACAGGGCTATAAACATCAAGTAGTTTTGAGCTCTGCTTATCAAAAGAAAATTTTCAATTGCTTCATTGGATTATGAAATTTCCAACAACCTATATTTAACACATTGTAGGACATTAGGTATTTGGATTGCAAAAATACGTTGAATATTTTGTTAGTGAATTATTATTTTTCTAAAAAGATAATTTGTTTCAATGAGGGTTATCGCGTAGGTACTGACCGTACGTATGCATTCGCCGCTAGAAGTCCTAGTCACTAGGACTAGCACTTCAGGACTAGGACCTGGGGTAACGTGAGGTTCCAAAATGTCAAATGGTACAGTTTGTGGGTGGGCCATGAGTTTTTTTAAATAACATTATGTAGTCAATATTTTGCTAAATCTCAGATTAATTATGGCAAAAGCAAGTTACTGGTCAACTAAACATTGGCACCTTAAGTGCAGAGTTAAGAAAAAGAGGCAGGTTCATAATAAGACAGGCTGAAAGAACAAGTAATTCATAGTTTTATTGTTTATAATTATATTTTTTGTCCCAAGTAAGTAAGTGAGTTATACTAGAAACGATTTAAATTATTATTCGGTTTTCACGCCCGAAATAAAAACTGTGTTTACTCGTATAAGATATACCTATACGAGGTATATCTTATACTCGCACTCGAGGTATATCTTATATAGCGCACTTAACAGCTGCGCTAAGTTTTGAGCATAAAAGCGGTAGCCCTCATTGACAATCATCTAAGCATTGTGTCAATACTAAGGATCGGATAAAGGTGCTCGATGTATCCTAATAGTTGGCCATATTATAAGCTGTCTTCGTTGTAAATACGTAATTTCGAGCAACGCGGCTCCGGCGTCAGTAACGTTGACGCCGCTCAGCCACGCTAGGACAGCGAGCCGCCTTGCTTTAAAGTCTCCCTGTAAAATGATATTCGCATAGGTACGTAGAATTAATTGACAAATTAATATTATTAATTTTCTGGTAACTTTTGCCGTTTTTTAATAGGTGCACTGTATTTCATTAATTACATAGAAAATTTCCCAATAAATCTGAATTGATTTCTACAATTTTTTATAAGTATGTACATATACATATAGATACATAAGTATTACTTTATAAATTAAAATTGAGACAAAGAGAATACCTTTATATAAAAAGTGATTTCTCAGCGTGCCTATGAGAAAAAATAGTAATACATACTTACCTACATACTTCAAAATCTCAAAATAGTACCCTATCCGTCTATCTGGTAATTTGTAGTTTAATCTCACGAAAGTATTTATCCGGCTAAAAAATAAAATAAATATTAATAAGTATTTGAAGGCTCCGGATCGCTGGACCTATGCATGGACTGGGTAAATTAGAGTTGGGCAATAGCGTCATCCAGTGTGAGATGAAGATTAATCTTTGATATACTTACGCTACCTATTCTATAATTTACTGTAAAAATGTTAACGCACACATTCTATTTTTATAGGTTTGCACCAGTATGGTGATACTTGCAGAATGGTAAAATTTTGAGCAAACTGACCAATAAAATTATCTGTCGACGCTTGTAGCCGCTAACGGATTTAAATGTAGTATTTCTGTACTTAGTTTTACACTTTAATCTTCAAACTGATCTGAAATCTATACAGTTCACATAAAATACTATAAGATATCTTGCATGTGTGCTTTCTATATTGATGTTAATTGTTTACTACGTGTATATGTGTATATTATCATCCTGTACCGGGACGGAGAATGTAATATGTTAAGATGGTATTCCGAGCAACACAGCTTCCGCGTCAGTGACCCCTCGTCCGTAATGCTGTAACAGTGATTGTAATTCAATTTGGACGCGACTTCCCACGAATTTTACTCGTGCATATACGTACGTTCAAGCACGAACAATCCCGACCTTAGAATTACATAATATTACCCTGGAATTACTATGAGCTCTCTTAGGCTCTGTCACGGCGTTTCTGACATAGCGCATGTCGTCGGAGTCTCGTTGCTTGGAATTACAGTTGCATCAAGGGTTGTGACTTGGGCAGACTGTTGATGAGTGGATAATGTAACATCGCATTCCTTGTGTCGGTATTTAAATTAAGGTTTAAACAATTATTTTCAATATTGATGTGAAAACGATAATTAAAAGTACTATATAATTATGTAAAGTATAATTGTGTGATAGTAATGATGCAATTGTCTTATCTATTTGTGACCAAAACTTTACATTGATATTATTTGATGTATGTAATAAAAAGTAAAATTAATTTGAATGTTTTCATTTTATTTATAGCTTTATATATTATATTATAATTTAGAAATATATACTTTTTGTGCATATAAAATATTTAGCACACTTGATTTACAACTGTATCAGCTTCTTCTAAGGTTTTGGCAATCGTAAACTGATCTTAAAAAAGTTTTGAACACCGTGCATCCGAACACCGTGCACCTTACAAATTTACTGCATCGTAGGTACTGTACTGTATAATTATAAAGGCTACAAAAATGCAAGGAACAAAAAATATTATTCTGATACATCAATTTTATAATTAAGAAACATCAATTTACTACCTATGTCTTCCCTGAGCGAATCGCTAATAGGTACTCGCTAACCAAGATCCAAATCAGGCGAGGTTGTTTGGGAGGACAAATTTTAACCGCTAACATTATATTTTGAAAATCAATGTCATGTTGAAAACTGGTTGGAGATGATTAGGTTTGCTTCATGCGTTCCGGTTTTCGTCTCGTCCGAAAATATTGGGTCGTGGGGTTGCCAGTGGTCGTTACTAATATTTTCACAATGCAAGGTTTTATTTTATAAAAAACACAAACTTTTTATACACACTAGCTAGGTACACCTTGGATCAGATTATTAAGTCGATTATCTCATCTCACGGGTTCCGAATTTTTAACTATCCCTTTCACATCCACGGCTGATCACATAAATTACCAGTAAGTATTGTCTCCGTGAAGATGACCAATTTGTTTATTTAAATAAAATTTTATAAACTCCTTGAATTGTGAAAACAAACTTTAGTAAGCAAGGAACGTTTATTTTCATAACACTAAATATTTCATAATATAAACGAAAAGTACCTACTCTACTTTTCGTTTCATAACAATTACTTCCTTATATTGAGGTTGCACTGTAGTTTGTTAATCCGTCGTATTTGGTGTAGCTGATGTAGCGTTACAGCCGGCAGTGGGAGGGCGCAACCAGTGGTTGGCTGTGCGTCGGGTCACGGTCGCGCGCGTCCCTGACCACGGTCAACGGCTGCGTTTGAAGGTGCCCCCTACGAAACGGTCGACGCAAGTTCAGCCGTCATGGCTAGGGTTCCCATTTGAAAGAAATTTTGAGAGATTGTTCATAGCATTTAATTTATTTATTTGCTCTGTAGTTTTTAAATCAATGGGCGGACTTAATGCGTTTTGGCATTCTCAACAAGAAATAGTAGCAGGCGTCGACTAAAATAACTAAACATTTTATTTTTATAATCTTAACTTATAAAAAAGCAGAGTGTGGGTAATCTGTAAATGAAAAATACTTTTAAAAATTTAGAAAACAGAACCAAAAAAGATTTTAAAAACAATTAAAATGACCTCAAAAAAGTATGAAATAACATTTGTTACAATACTTTTGGCGCACTATTTATTGAGGCTTTTTAATTTTTTTTCGTAATGTTTAATTTTAAGTCCATATTATAAAAACTACTAAACAGATTTTGATTAAACTTTTACCATTTCCTAAGTTGAAAAAATGCAAACGAACAAAAAAAGAACGATCTCAATCCGTCCATTAGTTTCGGAGATATGCGAGGCCAAACATATCTTTATACATACATACATGAACATCGGTGTCCTTTTGTATCTACGAAGCATTTTGTTTCTATTGTTAAATGGCAGTCGATTTATTTTTTAAATTATTTTTTTAATACCTAGAACAAATGGAAATAATGTAGTAAATAGGTAAATGATAGCAGGTTGCCCAAAGGTAGACTGGTGGAGAATGCTTTTGTCATGTCATAAGACTAAGTAATATGTTATAATAAAGAATCTATAAATAAAGGTATTTCAGTTATTGTTTAATGTATTAAATATCCATCATCAGTACACCCCGAGTATTGAATAAACCTTAAAAGCAGGTGAAATCGTAAATAAGGAAATCGACCAAATTCTTGCTACCGCAGGTCACTTCGAAATACCGGACTATCCTGTATTAATTTCTTATAACTGGTTTACGTTACCCACACGACGCCGAAATAATAATTTTGGGCACTCATTCGTACCTACATTCCGATCCTTTGCCGAAATAGCTGCTTAGAATAGGTGGGTACCTACCGATAAAGGTGGTGGTTATCAGTAACCCATTAAAGACCCACTACAGGGTCGTGTCACCTTTTACAATGAGAAGGTTGTAGGCCTAAGTCCACCACGCTGGCCTAGTGCGGGTTGGTGGACTCGGCGGGAAGGTAGTGGTTATTTTTTAGTTATTACTAGATGGATGGAGATCACGCTGGTGTGAGTAAGTAAGTTCTAAGACCAATACATAATTATATATGTTCATAATTATTCTAATGATTTTCAATGTAGAGACAGGTATCTAGTTATGTCCTTTCTATTTCTGTTTTGATTTCATTTCATAACATTATTCTCTTCCAAAATCAATGCTTAACTCTATCTATTTCCATATTTATACCTACTTATTCGACGCTTTTACTTTGAAACTAAAGGATTTTATTTTAAGCATGACTGTTATTTCAACTGTATTGTATTTAAATTTAAGACTACCTACTTTAAGACTTATTACTTGAAGAATTTCAAAACTTTCAATCTGAAAGCTTTTGAAAATTTTGAATAAATCTGTTGAAAAGATTAATTATATATATACTTAGCCCAAGAGCTATGTAAATGCTTTTTTTATTTAAGACGCAGCAGTGCCTATGAAATAAATCGATTTCCTTTTTCATTGATAAAATAATATTTTTTTCGGAAAAAAAATTCGGCTTTTTTCGAAACATTTGGAACAAATGTCACAAAGTCACATTTGATAGTTAACCAGGAGTCAAATGAAAATGTTTATTTCAAAATAACATGACATTGTTAATAATTATTATCTATTATCCTAGCTGACCCCGCAAACGCTGTTTTGCCATATATATAAGTTATCGTGCGTTAAAAATCGACTATTAAAAATACGGGTTGGTGATAGAAGGGTGTATGGTTGTATGTATTTTTTGATGCCACATTATTGAAAAATAAAAATAAAAAAAATTGTCCAAAACATAAAATAAAAATGTTAGGTGTGGACAACCCTTGGGGGTACGAAAAATAGACATTAGCCGATTCTCAGACCTAAGGTACTGAATATAAAATTTCAGAAAAATCGGTCAAGGCGTTTTGGAGGAGTATGGTAAGTAACTAAAACTGTGACACGAGAATTTTATATACGAGTATAAGAAGAAAAATAATTTATGAAATTATATAAAAAGCAAAGAAAGCCAAATAGGCGAGAGGCCTGGGCGGGTTCAGTGTGGTGGACAAATTCCTACATCCATCTCAGTTTGAGAGGAGACTCGTCTCGTCCCTTAACTGGGTTACTCATGGGTGATAAAATATTTATAGTCAATGTGGGGAAGACCGTCATAGTTTATTTTAATTTTGAGATTTTTATTTTTGAGACTTCATTGTACGAATCCTATTCTTTCTACAATGATGATATTTGGAGATGTTGAACAATGGAGCTTTACATTATTAAAAATTCAAAACATCTGTACATGAAATAACTTTACAGATATCGATGATCATTTAAAATATCATCGGGTAGACAGTCTTACCCCCTAGTAGTTGGTAGTTGGGGGTAAGACCGTCTACCCGATGATATTTTACAGTTAACGCACATCACATTGACTACAAACTACAATTTAATAAGCACACGTAAGTAGTAATAAAAAATAAATCGTGTTTATACAAAATGAATCTATAGTCTCGATAATATTTTGAAAAATCAAAGAAAAAGTGGCGAATTCGTCATAAAATTGAGTGTCAGGGGTTTTAACATTTTTTTACGAAATAAAGGAAAGAAAGAAGTTTCTTTTCTCATATACCTTTAGGTATAAAGTTGTTACGAATTATTTTGATCAATCTATATTCACCCAATCATACCATGTCGATATCCATCTCGATATATTCAAAAAAGCCAATTCATCAAGATATTCGTATCGAAATATTCAAAAAAGCTGTCTGTGCCTAAGATTTAAAAATATATGTACCAAGTGTTCAAAAAAGTGTAGTCTTGGATTTCAAATTAAATATTTTCTTTATTATCCTCATGCCCAAATATCCCAAAACGTCACCTATATTAAAATTCTAAAAATTTTGTATATATATAATATTTTCATTATTTTTATCGCAACATAAAGTTGAGAGCTGTGACAGTGCTAAGACGGCTACTTTTATGAAAATAATGGATGACGTGATGCTATCGCCTAAAATAAAAAAAAAACACTGGTTGTTATTTGTGATTCAAGATTTTGATACAAAAAGCAATACAAATGTAGTCTTTGACTAATCGGGTACGCCATATTGCGCGGGAAAATATTGTTGTGTGAAAATAATGTTTCCCAGATATGAAACCTAGATAGATCGATTTCCCCGAAAACCCCTACCTACCCCTAAAATAATACAAAAAAATATAAACGAATCACGCTCACTACACGCCAGGATTCTATTAGCAGACATTAACATTACAATATTTTAATATGAGCAGTATAAAAATATTGTAATCTGTATATTAAAACTGGCATTTTTTATTTAAAAGAGATCATACAACTGTTAGTAGCTAAGCACTTAATGGCATTATTGGTATTACCATTGAAATAGGATTAAAATGTGCAGTAGTTAAATTTATAATAAATTTATAATGAGATTTAATGGTAAGCGCTGTAGTGCCTGTAGTCTTACGATAAAACATAATAATTAATCTTATACCTACCTACTGCCATCTTAGCTAAGATGTTTTAAAAAGTTTTCTGTTTAAACGTCATTGCATCTTAGGTATGATTATAATTATTGATTGTTAAAATTTTCCACTGCTGAGAAAAGGCTAGTAATGGGGTCTCTTGTTGCCTACCTTTAACCTTATTTCTTATTCTGTGTATATTATTATTATTATAATAATAATTATGGTTATTAATTGGATTAAAGATATTAAATAAATAAATAAATGATGTAAGCCTGGGGCATTGTATTATTCAAGCTTCAGCTTAATCAAAAGAAACAGCCGTTTAATATATAATTCTTGTTCTCAAACCAACTTATCAAAACGCACACCTATAGAAGGCTTTCCGTTCATCTACAATCGTGAACATTGACATGGAGTGTGATCAAATTGTAGATTATTATCTACTATACACTAAAATACTTATTATGCGAAACTTTACCTATCTTTCGTTTCGTTTAACATAGCAAATGGTTTGCTTCGCACCAATTAATTTTTCACCAATAAAGAGGAAGCCCTCGCCCTCGAGACTGTACCCCCTACCTCCAAGCGGGGACTAGCGCCGCGGAATTGGACGACCATTTACCGTACCGTTGTCTTAGGGCGGCAGTATAATATAATAGCCAATAAATATTAAACCGTCCAGTTTTATTATGCTCCGGTAGTTTAGGTAAAAATCACTTGGAAAATCTAATTTTCAATATTACCAAAAACACCGGTAGTGCCTAGATCTGAAAGTCAGCAATGTAAACGAGATAATTTTTTCTAGTAAAATTTTTTTGTCTCTTTAAATTCTTGATAAACCATTTGCTCCAGAATACTCAAGAACTAAAAAAACATTATTTTAATCGCTTGGATTGGTACAAGAGCACACAACCCTTGCTGGAAAGGGAAAATAATGGTCAATTTGATTCCCTTGACTGTGTAGTGTTTAGGTGTATTAGTAATGTATATTGTATAAATAATAATAAATTAATCATTGAATTGAAATAATCACTCAAAATATCAGTAGCTATTACACGCGGCAATGTTCGCCTTATATTGGAATGGGTAGTGATGCGGCTACATATTTGCTTATCGTACAGTTTATAATAGGTACTTGTGCTGCCCTGATTTATTATCGTAGTGTCGTGAATGCATTCTAGATAAACAAGCTGCATACACTTCATTACGGCACTAATAGATAAGAGAGGAGTGGGAGCGCGGGCGGCGGGCAGCGTTATCTTGTCGCGGCTCAGTGTTGGAAGGTGACATTGCGCGGTCGACGACCCCGATGGCCTTGTATTGTGTCAGTTAATGGGCTGCCTTCCGTCAACTTGCATTCATACGCTCGTTAAACCCAGCGAAACTACAAAGTCGTGCCCGACGCTCGTCTCCAATTTTAAATTTCATTACAATCAAAAATAAACCCTAGCCAAACGACACTCAGTGCACAATCGCTCGGCTGCGCTCGTAAGCAAATGCACGGCCGAGAATTTTGCCGTTTGTATGAATATTACATTAGAGTTTGTCGTATCGCACCACGCCACCGCGCGATGCAGCCATCACTTGCCATGTAGATATAGATATGCGTTTAGACTAGCAAGGTCAACAAGGATTAATCCAATCGGTGAAGACATTTTAACTTCCTAGGTACCTACCTAGTCTTTATACGTACCTACATAGAACGAGTTTAGCAATCAGTGGACTAGATATTAATATTAGGTAGCTTATTTTTCTCATCAGAGTTATCGATGAGTGTGGTTTTATTTACCTAATCTGACGATTGCGATTAGTCCCTAAAATATTTGGTCATGAAGGCACAATAAACTTGTTTAAAATCGGTGTATAATATTAACTTATTGAAGCTTTACATCCTGTGTAACATTATTGCTGATCGGGTTGTACGTTGTGCCTAACTGCCACTCACTCACTCACCGATCATCAAAATTCTAAAGCACTTCTAGCAAACATAGAAGCTTCAAATTTAGAATTCAATTAGTGTTTAGTGTATAAGTTGAGGAAAAACTAAAAAAAAATTTCAATTTCGGTCCAGTTTCCTAAATACACCAACTGCATAAATAACTGTAAATCCATACAAAAGTATAGGATTACAAAGTTACGTTTGCAGTTCGGTTGACAACACAAAAAGAAATGAGATGCAATCAAAACCATAACTTGTAAAAAAACTGTGGGATTCATGTATGTATCCATAGATTGACTTGGCAATCGCAGTAAACAATATAATTTAATATAATATGTACCTTCTACCTATTACGTGTGAGGCGTGTGAGACTTACATTGTGGTTTCATGCGATGGCCAAGTCAATCTATGGATATTTTGTTATCTATTATATAAAAGCAAGTTGATTGACACCCTTGGGGCTAGAAACTTAAAATTTCGCACACGTATTGCTTTTATGACGTAGGCATCCACTAAGGAAGGATTTTTCGAAATTCAAACCCCAAGGGGGTGAAATGGGGGATGGAAGTTTGTACCCGTGAAACTTTTTGTTACTTCGACATATATGCACGAAATTTTGTACGAATAGAGTAGGTATGGTAAAAATGATGATTATACATGTTTCAGCGTTTTTCAAAATTCAACCCCTAAGAAGGTAAAATAGGGGATGAAAGTTTTATATTAAGGCAGTCACACAGGCCAGACTCTAAGATTAAGATACTTGAAATTTCGCTGACGTATTCTTCATATCACGTATCTACTAAGGATTTTCCAAAATTCAACCCCAAGGGGGTGGAATGGGGGATAGAAGTTTGTAAGAAACTTTTTATTCCTTACTCATATTTGCATGAAATTTCGTATGAATTTAGTTCGACAAAAATAATGAGTTAAGTTTCTCGGCGTTTTCCAAAATGCAACCCCTAAGAGGGTAAAATAGGGTTTCACGTTTTTATATAAATGCAGTCGCACAGTACAAACCTTAAGGGCTAGAAATTTCAAATTTCACAAACATATTCCTCTTATGACGTAGGCTTCCACTAAGAAGTGATTTTTTAAATTCGAACCCCAAGGGGGTAAAATGCGAGGGTGTAGCATTTGTATGAAAATTTTTATTTCTTGGACATATTTGCATCAAATTCCCTATGAATTAAGTATAACGAAATTCAGAATTTTTGGAAAAAAAAAAACTAAAAGGTAAAGTGTGGGACGGGGAAGGATTACTAAGTGTGAAATTAAATATTGGAATCGAGTGCCAGTTTTAAATGGTAGCTAATACCTAAGTTGTGTAAAATATCACTTTAAGAGGGGAGGTGAGCAAATTTGGTGGTGAAAGTTCTGACTCAAAAAAAGTTTGTATAATAGTCAAAATAATGCAGAGCGAAGCCTGCATTATATATATTGTACTAAATCGAGCATTATATATATTGCCCGGGCAATATGAAAAATGCCCAATATGAGAGGGCAATTTGATAATAATTATTCAAATAATCAAATTAACTGGGCATTATACATAATGCACATCACATTTTGGGCAGATTAATACAAACATATTTAATATACTAACCATTGAAGGGATTTTTATGTTAAATTTAGACTTCTTCTGTCACTGACCCACGCTCCGCTTCGCTTCGCTCGGGGAAAAAAAATTGACTTCTTAAACCTAACCCATTGAAGGGATTTCTGTGTTAAATTTAGACTTCTGTCACTGACCTTCGCTCCGCTTCGCTTCGCTCGGGGAAAACATTTTTTACATGAACCTAACCTATTGAAGGGATTTCTGTGTTAAATTTAGACTTCTGCCACTCACCCTCGCTCCGCGAATGAAGTGTCCTCCATGAAAGTATACCCCAAAATTTCACGCTTACTTCCCTTCCCACAGTTCCCTCCAGTCAAAAGTTAGCTCTATTTTCAAATTGCCCGTTTGTTACGTAGCAATATAATAATGACCGGTCAATATGATAAATAATGAAGTTTAGATAGTAATTTATCACATGGCCCGATAGAGATAGACATTATTCATAATGCCCGGGCATCTAAAGCTCGCATTAATCACTTGGTCCATAACAGATACATACATGGATCTGAGAACTTTTTACGGTTTACAAGTTTTTGATGGCATTTTGTTTTCTTGAACATCATTTGAAGTAATTTGAACATGCTCAGCTCAAGTGCCTGCCGGATAGGATTTTTTTTTTTGCTTAACAAAACCAGATAACAAAACCTGGGGCGACTGGCTTTAACACATTTTCACCCTAGAAATACCTACTTATGTTTATTTATTGGTTTATTCTCTTCAAGTAAGAAATAAAATAACCTACTAAACAGTACAATCCACATTGGGTAAAAACTGGAATGAGCAAACATGTTAAACGCTCCAGAATATTCTTCAATGTGTGCCGTTTATAAAATTACCTAAAAGTTTCAATTCTGTCTGTCTACAATGTTGGGAACTGAACATCCGTTAGACATGCAAATTGCGAGAGATGCACTCCTACATCTATAGGTGCCTATCTACATATTATTATTATACGTAGGCCTGGATATGCGCCAGACGCGACGGCCCGCGCAATTTTCCACCAACGATCGATTCTTGCGCGTCTAACGCACACATATGCAACTTTGATGCACACTTTGTAAGCAGACGCCCTTCATTTCGAGTTAAGGGCGCTGCATCCGTACCTGGTCTGCAAATATGACTTTGCATAATTATGGTTTTTTTCAACACAAATGGCTTGATTATTGGTTTTGATATTTGATTATTTTTGAAGGTTATCGTTTCTAGGTAGGGGAAGGTTGCGATCATTGGACTATCTCTTTCATTGGACCACCAAGGTATTTCCAAAACTGTGGAAGCTAGCAACACCCAAACTAGTCGAAACGAGTCCGTGGCGACTCAGTTGCACCCCCCTCTTACCTCAGTGATGCTGCGGCACGGAGCACGCAGTGACGCTTGTAGTTGTGTTTGCGGTGGTCAAAATCTTATAATTTCGCTCAGAACAATTTGACGTAAGTATCATTGTATTCATATTTCTCTGCGTTCACTTTTATGAAATATTGAAGAGTTTGTTTGAGATTTAAGGATTATTGTTCAATTTTGTCTAATCATGACCATGTTTATTTTAGGTTAGTTTTTCTTAACCAGTACCTTGTTGCCATCAATGGACCACAAGAGAGTTCGACCGTTGGACCGGTCCAATCATAGCAACTTTTTATTGCGTTTTTTGGTCATAATAATTACTTCATATAAGTTTAAAATGATCAATTAATTATTCATTATTATTTATTTCAAATTCCAGAATGTCGCTAAATAAAAGAAAGTACTTCGCATGGAATGAAACAAGTATGAACCTTGCTTTAGAATCAGTGAGGAAACAAAGAATTGGTTTAAATGAAGCAAGCAGAATCTATGGTGTGCCAAAAGCAACTCTAAAACGAAGGTTAGATGGAGTTAACCAGAAAGCAGTTAACCAGAAAGCTAAAGAACACGTTCAAATACCGGGTTCCGAAGGTGGGAGGTCACCTTCGGAACTTGCTACTGTAAGATGCCGTGCTGTAACTTAATTTTGATGACTATTGATCTCACTAAATGTGCCAAAAATAAAATTTTAATACTAATTAAAAAGTCTAACTATTGTTTGTTTCTTGTCGTATGTGTATAAGAATTGTTTGTTTTTCCTTCCGTCTCATAATTTAGTATTATAGATAATTATAATTAGTTGCCTCGATTGGACCTCTAGAACAAATTTCTCGAAGTCCATTGATGGCAACTCGGTGGTTCAATGAAGGTGCTCATGGTCCAAAGAAGGCAACCACCCAAGATTTAGTTTTCTTCGTTTATATAAAAAAGTGTTAGCCTGGATTGTCTGTGCATTTGATTATCACAAATAAAGTACTTACGGAATAAAAATAATAAACTGCTTTCATTTTAAGACTTATACTTTTTGAGATTTGAGGTCGTAAAGTTAAGTGGTCCATTCATAGCAACCTTCCCCTATACGCCCAACGGTCCGTGAAACTGCAAATTAAATATATGAAAATCTGTTCCTTTTATGCTTTCAAAATTTTATATGTCTAAATAATTATCCGAAGGAGAACTTCCAGTAACTTAACGGTGTTAAACAGATTTTTTATTTTTGTATGTCATGTAACTTACGCAACAAGTTTATTGGGTCTTGTGTTTCGGTTGGGGAAGTGTGGTGGCCAGAGATAACCTCAGATAGGATTTCCACCCTATTTAATATTGATTTGATATACGCACGACATATGGACGACACTCATACAGTAGGTACTTTTTTCAATTTTATAGCGCAAATTTTAAATAACAAACACGAAACTACTTTAAATCTTGGGGATAACCACAAGATTGACTTGTGGCCGTTTTGGAGGTAAACCCTCATTTTCTAACTGGCAAAGCATTAGTGTCATTTAGTGTTGTATATCTCCGTCCATTCTTGATACGAGACGGTGTTTACAGACATTGTAATTCTTTAAACCCTACGTTGTACCTAAAACAATTATTATAAGTGTGAAAAACAACTTTCCAACGTGATTTTGGATCATCTTAGAGTGAGTGCCGGAGGGATGATAGGGGGGTTAACTGAGGAAGTAGGGGGAGGTAGGGGGAAGTAGATATCTTCTGTTGTTTGCAAGTGCCTAGTACAGGGTACTTAAATACTATTGTTTGTGTGCGGCTTTAAAACTTAAAGTAACTCCACTTTTATGGTTATGGTGGTGGTATCCACTACTCCATTGCGACCAAGCATTTTGCATTTTAATACTATTTAAGACATAACAGATGCACCGTATTACTAATCAGTATACCTATTATTTTATTAATAAGTATAACATTATTACAGCTAAATATTATGTTTGTCAGAAAAGAACGTTATAACATAACTGACTTAAATTATTATGAAAATACCCCTGCCTAAAAAGGCCATAGAATAAGGTATTCACCTTGAGACGCCTTGGTTTTGGCAGTAAAACTTTTGAATATCTCCTAAATGTCCCCACAAACCACAAAAACATCGATGTAAGTAATGCAACAGGAAGTGCATGAGAAATTCTCATTACTCCTTTTATTTTCTCCCTTTGTGCGATCTAAGCCCTGTGTTATGTGCTTTTGTTGAATTTTATAATGCCTCCATACTATAGGTACTTATGGCCTAAGTTCTTTAATAATAACAGATTTTTTCGTTGGATTACACACGGTAAGTGGTATTTATATACAGTGTGAATTTTTCAAGTGTGCATGGAAATCCGAAACTATGAGGAATATCGAAAAATTCAGCAAGTGGCCTCGGAACCACCGAGGCCACTTGCTGGCTAACTTCTTGGAGAAGGAGGACTTCTATATGATGAACTCCTTCTTCAAGAAAAGCCACAGCGCAAGTGGACTTGGATCAGTCCCAATGGGTCCGTAAAAAGTGAGATAGACTTCATTTTGGCAGACAAATCGCACATATTCAATGATGACTCTGTGATCAGCAGGCTTAAAACCGGAAGCGATCATCGGATGGTAAGAGGCACATTGAATATCAACGGCAAGCTGGAACGGTCACGCCTGATGAAGTCTACGCTCCGACCAACACCTGCCCAGATCCAGGACTCCGAGGCCTTTCAGCTGGAACTCCGCAATCGTTTCGCGTGCCTAGAAACATGCAGTTCAGTGGACGAGTATAACACCAGGATGATAGACACTGTCCACGAGGTTGGGTCTAAGTATTTCAAGGTGGTAAACCTCAAGTTCTCTCAGAACATACTCTCGGCGCCATAGTTACGCCATACTTAGTTTAATTCCGTCATCAGCACTGGTAGTACCCCGGAGGCGTGGAGCAGAAGCGTGGTGGTACTGTTCTTCAAGAAGGGCGATAAAGCCCAACTGAAGAACTACAGGCCCATCGCGCTACTGAGCCACGTTTATAAGCTGTTTTCGAGGGTCCTTACTAATCATTTAGCGCGCAGTCTAGACGACTTCCAGCCTCCCGAACAAGCCGGTTTCCGAAAAGGCTATAGTAAGTACCATAGACCACATACATACGCTTCGGCAGGTTATACAAAAGACCGAGGAGTATAATCTGCCGCTGCGTAGCGTATGTGGACTATGAGAAGGCCTTCGATTTTTTCGAGACCTGGGCGGTGCGGCGTTTAAGTGCATTTTCTTTATAAGTTCATACTGTCCTGTGGTTACTGCGAGAGGTGTGCCTGCCTTTTATGAGACAAGCACTTTAGTCCTCATGAGTAACAACGTATTCTGGGATATGACCTTAGCTGGAACTTCTATTCTGATGGTTTCTTGGAAGCGGATGTCTATTGGTTGAAGTGACCACTGACATCAGATGGCCAGTTTATCCATTTGCTACTCAAATTTAACAAAATAGCAATTCAAAAACATTATCTTACCTGTCAAATTCTCATGTCACAGTTTTAGTTACCATAATACTCCTCCAAAACTATTATTACTCCAAAGCTAGTATTTAGATATTACTAGCTGACCCCGCAAACGTTGTTTTACCATATTTAATAAGTTATCGAGCGTTAAAAATCGACTATTAAAAAATAGGGGTTGGTGAAAATTTAGGGTTGTATTTATTTTTAAACGCCACATTATTTAAAAATAAAAATAAAAAAATATGTCCAAAAAATAAAATTAAAATGTTAGGTGTGGACCACTGAAGGGTATGAAAAATAGTCAGTAGCCGATTCTCAGACCTACTGATATGCATATAAAATTTCATAAAAATCGGTCAAACTGTTTAACTGTGACATGAGAAGTTTATATATAAGAAGAAGATATTTGATTCGATTTATTTTTAAGATGACTAATAAGTACGTAATTTCTCTCTGGTTAGCCTATTTAAGGAAAAAGGAAGAAATTTACGTAACGTGGACTCATCTAATTCATGTAAGTAGGTAGTTAGTTAAAGTCTGATTCACTTTTTTTGTGTTATAAAATAATTTTATTTTATAACAAAACGCTTATTAGAATATTCTGGAAGCGTCATAATAAAATTATTATAGGCTTAAGATATTGTAAACAACTACGTCACGTTTAAAAATATACACCTACACTTTAAATTACAATGTAAAGAGTAGATGGCGTCCGGACCGGAGTGCAATGAGTAGCGTCATAATATTTTCTTTGTAAATGTGTGCGTTTATTCAGTTTTCTCAAATCCAAAGGATCTTATTTTCCCCATTAGATTTTGTAAATAGAACTTTTCTGTGTAGGATTAGAGTTTCTTTTATTTTTTTCTTGTTTTACTTACGACTCTGTTACTCGAGGGAACTATCTAATGCGGCTGCCCGCTGCCATGCCGGTTTATAGGGGGCCACGGGGAGGGGGTGGTCGGGCCCTATGCATTTGTGTGAAGCAGTGTCTCAGTGTGCGTGAAGCACTACCTACCATTACATACAAAGTTTTACAACTATACAGAATGATGACAGCTGTACAGCATTGTAGAGGTTAAGGGTTGTGAGAAGGTCGAAAGGTAATCTAGTAATGTTGTTTACGAAGTCGATGCAGGAACTCTTTTTCAATTGCCAGTGATTGTCTGATGAAAATAAAAGCATTGTACCTATCAATAACGGACTTTTATTTGTTTTTAAAAAAATCATATACCTACACATGTATTTCTAAATCGAAAAAAAAAATTCTAATGTAACTATAACGAGTAGTTAATGTATTACGTAACAATCATCATTGTAATGCTCGATTAGATTTTCTGAATCAGAATACCTATTGCTTACATTATATTCAAATTATGGAGTTTACTTACAAATAATATTATTATGTACTCGGTAGGTATTATTTTATTAGGTACTAAGTACCTATGTATTATGTAAATGTGTAAACAGAAACGTAGTCACAACTTTATTCTTTTAAGGTGATGAGTTTGAATAGATAGAATTATAGTGCGCATTTATTTTCTTTACATTGGAATGCGATTGAATACAAAATAAGTACATAGAGGAATCTTTATAAGACATCTTTTTAATTTTATTATCAAAGAATCTTGGCCAAATTTATAGGATCTGAGTGAAATATCAAATGAATTTGAATAGTTTAATTCTTAGGAATTTTGATTTATTCTTGTAGTTTCATGGACGTACTCGTATGTTGTCGGACTACTATTTCTTATCAATCAAAAACATAACTTGTAAAAAAACCCAATTCTCGCAACTCAGTTCTTGCACCGTAAAAAGTTGTGAGGTCCATGTAGGCATGTATCCATAGATTGATGCATGTATCCATAGATATCCATAGATATCGATCGCAAATATATAGGTATACTCATTTAAGAAACTTTTAAAATGAATTTATAGTCTACACTTCTTTATTCTACGAGCGGACTATATACAAAGGAAACTGGGAAACCATATCAAAAAACATAAGTATATTGTCTACTTTAATAGAGTTATGAAATATCAATAGAACATAAATATTTATCAAGTTGATCATACGGTCACGTTGCAGTTCACGCACCGTGGATGGCATTGTGGCAAAGCGCAAACATTGCATAATCTACACTCCTTAGCTTAATGTTACTGTCAAGTCTTGGCCCGGTCATTTTATGGAGGTACCAAAAAATCTTACCAAATTGCCCACATAAGGCTGGGAGCATACTGATTGTACTACGTATGGGAGAAGTGGCATGAAAGAGCCAGTTAACTAAACAAAGCAAAAAATATACTTTAAATGAAAGATATCATGATTTTTGGTGTCAAATTATTACTTATTTATTAAAGTAGGTAATTTAATATGGAAAAACCTTAAACATGACAAAAATTAATGAATTTATCATTTTTTTAAAAGTGTCACCTGGCTCTTTCATAACTTATCGGTATTGAAAGAGCCATCAAAAGTTATGAAAGAGCCAGTCTGTATTATAAAGTGTTATTGCAAAAAATTTGACACCTAGTGTGAAATTTCCAAAAAAAACGATTTTTTTGTTTTTTTTCGTACTTCGAAAAATTTAAGAATAACATATTAAAATTTCGAATCGATATCTCAAATAGTTTTTGAGTTACAGCCATTTAAAGATTAGCCGTTTAAAGATTAGTTTCATAAGCTACGGGAAGTACCTGAGGCACTGAGTACCTGAGGACGTACGAGTACCTCATCAGACTCACTCTTCAGACACTCTTCTTCAGCTGAACAAGCCCATTTCGAAGAAGAGGAATTATATGGGCCTGGAATGATTTTAAATCATTTATAACAGTGAATGATCAATTTATCTTTAAATGCGTTTTTCTCGGAACAGCATTTTCCGAATTTGCTGCAGTGATTACTCAAAGACAAATGGATCCGATCACTACCGAATTTTTTTAACATGTTCTTTATATAGTTCTCCATACAATGACCTATCGATTTTTTAATCTGATTAAAAATCGAATTTTGGCAGGCCAAAAATGACCAAAATTTTTGGTAAAACTCGACTTTTTTTTTAAAACGTCGCCAATATGTCGATTATTGTTTTTTTTTTATCGTAAATACGGACAATATCTTCTAGTTTAACGAGAATTTTTTGTAGATTTCATCCACAGAGAAGGCCGGAATACCTACGGGAGAATATGAGTTCAAAATTATACACTGCATTACGGCCAATTCACGGTTATTAAGTTTCATTAATATTATTTAACATTGAAAGAGTGTTAATTAAAAATAAAGCAATTTTTGTGATGATTTATGAAATGATTTATTAATTTTTTAACTCTTCATAAAATATTTTTCTCTGTTTGTTATTACACTGTGCATTTTCGTCGTAGTGCGTTTCGTTTCGGAACTGCTAAAACTCAGACTAAGAGTACAGGTCTTCGGTGCAACGAGTTTACAAGCGATAATTAGCATAAAACGTACTTTCTGTAGATATTAATATGATCGCTGTAAGTTTCATACTTCCTGAGAAAATCTGATGAGTATTGGTACAGATGGCGGGTGGCTCGGTTTATTTGCTGTCAAGTGTCTATACTATCTACCTGGTAAAAGTTGGGTAATTAAAATTCTAATAAGTGTTAACAATAGGTCGACAATTTGCGTAATTAATGTTTACAATAGAAAGATAATTATTGAGTTATTATTAGCTACTCCATGTATAGAATTAGTTCATTTCATATTATAGATAAATAGATACATCAACTGACTGCACAATAGATAATTCTATGTTATTGCAATGCGTATCTTGGTACGTAGATACGCTCAGAAACATCGAGACTCTGTGTATAAATTGATTAACTTGTAGTTAAGGTGTGAATTTAAAAGTTATGAATGTTTCTTAAACATATTGTTTTTGACCAATAAAATCGAATAAAACCTTCGAAAAAAATCTGATAAATTACATTTACGTGCGTGAACTGGTATAACAGCAAACTGTAGGTAGTTTTAAAACTATTTAAGACACAAGAATTACCTACCAAGGTATATGACACTAGGCAGATGTTGATCCAACAGATCCAACAATATAAAATAACAACTTAATCTATTAATTGGCCGCGTCTTTACGTAAGCGGTCGCGTGGGGTGTCTGATAGGGTGCCAACCGAACATAATATCAACATACTCGTATAACCGTATCTGCGATGACGATGAACGTACTATGACAAGAGGCTATAAAACCTGGTAAGGCTAAAAATGAAATTTTGTTTCTTTAATCTCGGAGTAATAGAAGTACTTCATAACTCAGCTCACAGAGTTTTGAGGTGAAGGTCTGTGAGCTGACCTATTAAGCAGCGTTAAATATATCGTACTTATAATGTGGTACCTCTACATGAAAATAAAGTTTTTATATAGAGAATAGACTGTGCCCGCGGCTTCGCCCGCGTGGATTTGAGAACTTGGTGCAGAGAAGGCTAAAATGTATCCTATATTTTAATCCAGGTTATTATCTATCTGTGTACCAAATTTCATCCAAATCCGTTCAGCCATTTTTGCGTGAAAGAGTAACAAACATCCATCCATACCATATAAAATTCTCATGTCACAGTTTTACTCGTAGTTACCAAAATATAATACTCCTACAAAACGGCTTGACCGATTTTTATGAAATTTTATATGCATATTAAGTAGGTCTGAGAATCGGCCACTGTCTATTTTTCATACCTCTAAGTGATAAGGGTTGTCCACACCTAACATTTTTATTTTATTTTAATTTTTCAATATTGTGGCATTAAAATACATACAACCCTAAATTTTCACTCTTCTATCACCAACCCCTATTTTTTAATAGTCGATTTTTAACGCTTGATAACTTATATGGCAAAACAACGTTTGCGGGGTCAGCTAGTAATAGTATAATAGTAGGATGTCGTATGGAAATGATATAATCCGTGATTTGAAAAAATCCGATCAAATCACGAGTTCTGTCATTTCCCTGACAGAAAAACCTAAACAAACTACGGTTTTATTATGTGAATAAATAGATTAATTAATAAATACGTTTATAAATATTTAGTAAAGTATTCAGGCTGCGAGAGTTAAAATTGAGCGAATTGAGCGACCTACCTACAATATATTGTAAATTCAACATTACCCACGTCGCTGTCCCGTGAGTCACATGTGACTCATACTTATTGTTTAACTATTGTGTCTACTTACTAGACAGACAAAGCAAAGTGTAAAAAGGCCTGTAAAAGGTAGAGATTTGTCTACAAACACACAACTAGAACAAAGGTACCTGTCGTAGCTGATTTAGTTTAAAGTGGAATAAGCAGCGCGTAGTAGAGTGTGGGTTGCAACAGAATGTATAATGCATATTGGCATGGCGCGATGGCGAAGCCCGGCGTGCCCGCGGGAACACATTTGCATGCAGATATAAAGTGGAAATTGGAAATAGCAACTGACACCGCTGCCTGAATACATTGTTTACAGAACGAGGGCCTTTATAAGTTCAAACCACCTTTACGTGGCCTCAAATGTATACATTCGGCAATGGAAAATCTAGAAAGTTTGATATTCGCTTTTTTGGGTCATAGTTTTTCTTTTAGTGCAGGTGTGGTGTAGGTCTAGGAGTCACTGTGGCTCTGGCTATTGAGCTACATCCAACAAGCGAACAAAACAAGTTTGAAAGTATGATTTTTTAGGTGGATGCTTACGATAGCTGCCGTCCGCGATAGGATGGTTAGGTACCTATTTATTTACTCTTCTTTGAAAACAACAATATCTGAGCTTTGTTTTTATTTCGTTCTGCTCCATTATAATAATTATAAGTACGGTAATTCTAGGTAAGTATGAGTACTTCTCTAGTCCAACTGAAAAGGTTCATTTATAACTACGTCCCCGCCTACGATTTAACAGGTATGGATTCCACTGAATTATTGACGTAATGAAGCTTGAATGTAGGTATCATTGGAAAGGTATGATTATAGGATTCGTATTAATATAAATGATAAGGAATATTTTGAAAGATCGTTGAGATCTTTACACGTGTCGGCGGCTGAAAGCGGAGGAGTACCTACTATCTATTTACTTACTTGCGTATTTCTTTATGAATTCTTCTATTCGGCTCTGTAGGGACTAGGGAATCATTGATTCGAAATAAAAACTGAACTCTTTCTTTTATATCGGAGAGTTATTTTTATGGATATGTACCTATAACTTATTATGTAAATTAAACATCAATTTTGTCGATTAATACGACATTTTGAATTTTGGTTTAAAAATTAAAACGTCAATTTATAAACAGTTTTTAAAATAAAGATATAACTTTGATCATTAGCACTGCCTAATGGACCCGTACATGCGCACGCACAGTGCACAAACCGACCTCATGTTTTCTAAGTATTAATAAGCTAGAAGTACTTGAATCTTTGGTACACATTTAGTTCATAACCTGAATTGACATTTAAGCCTTATTTACGTAATTGACCGTATTTTTGATTTATATTATACTTACATAAAATATCCCTTATCTCCTGCGAAGTAAATTAAAGGTTGTTGTTGTAAACAAGACACAGTCAAGCGATTAAAACGTTGAGATAAAATTGTAGATAACTCTCTCAAGGCTCTCATTATTTTATTGATACTCTTAATATAAAGATCACTTAAAATAAAGATCACACAGCTATTTCTTCACTTGGCTGCAACCTTTTTTAAGTCCATTTCAGTCACACTGCTGGGCACGGGTCTCTCCCCACCACAGGGAGGCCTGGAGCATACTCTACCACGCTGCTCCAATGCGGATTCTTGGAGAAATGAGCGGATTGGCCCATACCTACTCACAGGGCCTCCGACAAGGTTTAACGACTGTTAACTTTTCGATTATAACCGGTACCGACGGCTTAATGTGCGCTACGAAATTTTAATACATATAAATAATTTCGTACGAAATTATAATATTAAAACTACCTTACCCGGCAGGCCTTTTTACCTTAAATAATTTTATTTATAGTTTTTTTGCGTCAGAAATTTTCACTCCCAATTTTGTTCTACTCCCCGACTGATAGTTTCAGAAATTAGTACTTACTAACAAACTGTAATGTGTAATGTGCTTCGATCAACAATACACTAGATTTCGGGTCGGCGCAAAAAATACGTCTCGGTGAATAACAGCTCACTTGAAATGTGAGCTCTTATTTTATTTAGTTCGCTTGTAAAAGAGCCAATATAAACACGTGTCACAATGCCGCAATGTACATTCAAAAGTTGCAAAAATAATGCCCGAAGGAACAATTTAACGGCCGGAGTGTCTTACTTTCGGTAAGTACATGTAGAATAAGTTGTATTTTATGCTTTAAACTAACAAATAATATCAAATTTAAATCAAAATTGCCGATTTTATATCACCGCTACAAATGTTTGACCAACGTTGGCGCAAAATTGTGTGTAACAGAACAATAGATGCATGGAGTAGATTTGTATTGTAATAATTTATTTGTTACTAGATATTTAAAATTGGTTAATACAAACTTTGTGTCTGTTTGTTGGACTTTCATAAGATACTTAGCTTTCCTTTTTTTATTTTAGCCTTCCGAGCAATCCGTTTACGTGTGCAGAATGGATCTCGACTTTCTATGGACATCAGTTTTAAAATTATATATTGACAAGAATGTGTTTCCTGGAGGAGATAAACACAATCACGAAATTAATTTACTCAAATCAGTGGTTCAAAAATTTATTGACGTCAGGTTACATTATATATGTAAAAAAGCTACCGATATTTAATTATTATTTTGATCTAATTATTGCACTAAACTGTACATGTATTATGAAGATTGTAAACATGAATATAAAGATATTGTGGAATTTAGTGATATTTTTATTTGTGACAAAAAACTATTGTCGATTCGCACTTTTACCACCCTTTGTTCCCATTCATCCACATCTGCACACAGTATGTCTAAACACGACCGTACTTTCAATATTACGGTTTGTGATACCCTAAAACCCAGAAGAATCCCTTTGTTCACATTTATCCACATCTGTACACAGTATGCCTAAATACGACTACAATACTAAGGTACCTACTAGCTACAACAGCGATAGACACCTTGGCCAAAAACATTATACATACACATAAATAAATATACACACAACAAAACGGTAACAAAATAACATATAGGTATGTATGTATACTATCAAACATACTCGTAGATGCCCAAAATATAAATAATTTTAACTAAACTTTCGTGCATAATAATATACTAAATTATTTTTGTGTTCAACGCGACTCCATACCTTCTGTAGTTAAATTTGAGGAAGCAAACTGAAACGAAACCAAAGGATGTAACTCGCAAGGTAATAACGGGAAAAAGTACTTTATTTATAGTTCATTAAGGTTGATTTCACATAAAATGTTTTTTAACTTATGTCTTTTCATTTCTAGGTGACGGGAGTAATTTATTGCTTTGCTCGTTTTCGTGACGAATGATTGTAAGAAAAAGAATATTTTGAAGAATTGCTACCTTATTTCTAGGCGTCATGGTTGTAATTAGGTTAAACTTACAACTGTTTTAAACGTTTGTCTTATTTCGTTAGTAAACAAATCAAGATGTATAAGTATGTATTCACGCGGACAGTATAAGTTTTGATTTTGTACGTGACCCGATATCTAGTGTATTGTTGATCGAAGGTAATGTGTTAGCTGTCCCGACAGACATCGTTAGGGCATAGCCCTAATTTTTTTTTTCTTACATGACTCAATCCAACAACACGTCATAATATTCAGCCGTCGTTTCAGCCCTTCCTTATTTTCAGGCGTTCGTAGTCCATAGCATGTCCACGTAGACATGGGCCACTTCAGCGGGTAACATTTGATCGGATTGAGGTTTCAAACATGACTGTGTTAAAATCAAATACTATTTAAAACAAAAACACTAAGGGGTATTGATATGAACTTCGATGCAAAATAACTTTCAATCTCTTTTTAACTCCGTTAGGCGATGAGTTTCAATAAAATATGAAATGCATCTAGATCTTCCATTAATTCTCTTAAAGAATGGTTATGCAAAATTTGAAGCAGATCGGAACAAGGAATCACGTTGTGCCATACAAACTTTGCCCCCATTTTTCACCCCCTTAGCGGTACAATTTCGGAAAATCTTCTTATCTGTAGCCTACGTCATACAAAGAACACACCCTCAAAGTTTCAGATTTTTACGATCAGCGGTTTAAGCTGTGCGTTGATTCTGTCATTCAGGACAGAGGATTTTATATTATAATGATATGATGAAACGATATGTCGGTTATTGTCGGTAAAGTCCTGTTTTTAAGAAAAATAGGTGGAAACTGAAAAATACTTACGACTCTTTATTTAGCTATTAATATAAGTAGTGTTTATATTACTCGTAATTATAGTTTGACAAAGGGAGATCTCCCACCAGGCTAGGTGATCAAGCCTGGGGAGCGGCCGTGTTCCGATAACTTCATCTTGGAGTGATGTAAGTACATAATATGCCAAAAATGTAAAAACACTTCGATAGCGTCATTCGGGATACGCGTGGCTCTATCTCCGGCTGAGTGGCGGGAGTTACCACAATGGCAATTAAACCTCTGATCTCTTCTCCAAATCCCGACACCTACCAGTATTTGTCGATTCGTAGTTAGTAATAGTGCTAATAATAGTGCCTCGCTAGACGACAAAATAATAAACCATCGACCCTAATATTACTCAGACTATCAAGTAGCTACAGTTAAAAGTATTTTATATACAATCTTATCTGCATCTCGTGAATTTCGTATTTGCGTACATTCGTCCTTGTGGATAATCGTAGTCAACGTTGAGTATGACGCGACCTTATCGCTTCGTTACGCGTTAAATAATGTTACGATTCATGTAAGGCAGTAGCAAGTAAGAAGTACTTAACTACTTTAATTTAAAGCCTTTTAAATTATAATTTTGTTTTCTCTTTACTACTTCAGCAGTAGCTTTAAAAACCCCATTAATATTTTTGTTTCTAATTTTAAATTATAAAAACAACTTTTTATTTTCCATTCGTGATTAATGCTTTTCTTTCCTAAATTTATCTATTATTATTTGTATATTTTAATTTCCATGTTTATCTCCAAATCATTATCTTTCGTATCTGTTCAAACTTAATTATGTTTTAAAAGGAACGTACAAATTTATCGGTAGACGGTATTCATTATGATGCATTTAGGTACGTAGTTGTAAAGAAATCTAGACTTTTAAGATATTTCATAGCTATGTAGTTGTTTCGTGAAGAAATATACCTAATCGTTACTATGGCGTCGTATCGTCACCGATCGTAGCCGGTAGCGTAAATTAGACATCGAAATTTCCTTAAAATGTACCATTAATCAGAAACTCTAGACAAGATTACAGTAATATCGTGAATGGGGGATTCACGATATTACTGTAATTTGCAAAAAACTATCCAAATGACTACTTAATAATTCAAGACACACTAAACTAACGTTACATTATTTAGCAAACGCTTTTCATTAGGTATTGGACAAAGTAATGGCCACCTTTAGCTTTTATACAGGCGTTTAATCTGTTTGGCCACGAATCTATGGATTTACACACTGTTTCCTAGTAAAATTTCGCCTCTGCTTGCTCCAAAGATTTTTAAGACTCAATGTCGCCGTGTCTTTTAGAGCAGGCCATGTCCTCTAAAACTGACCATAATTTGAAGTCTAGGCTAGTTGAGGCGGGTTGAGGTCTGGGCTAGACGAGGGCAGTCTTCAACTGTTATAAACCTTGACACCTTGAGCAGCTTCTTTAGAAGTGTGAGCATACACTATCATTTTGCTTATTGTAGTGTTCTTCAATCGTGAAAATTTTTTCATCGGTGAAGAGGATATTTCGGTGCCTTTTACCTGCGTATCGCGACAGAAGGCGTTTTGATCGATCCACTCCCTTTAATTGTAAAGATTGATTTAGGGCATGTACATCGGCGATAAGCACCAAGCTTGGTCTTGTTTTATAATACGCGATAGAGTCCTAGCGGGAATCTTCATTTCTCGCGATAAATTTTTTTGCTTCCTAATGAGGTTTCGACGAATTCTGGATTTAACAGCATTAACAGCCTTTGTAGTTCTAACAACACGTGGCCGCCCCGATCTTTTCTGGTATCCGACAGACGAAGTGTTGGTGTATCTGTTGATAGTACGATGTACGAACATACGGCTGATACCAAGCTTTTGAAGTTTCTGCAATATGATCGACGGCTCCATAACCACTTTGTGCAAGGCGATCACTGCAATCCTATTATCTTTAACACCTCATTGCATATTGTAATTTGATAATGAACACGAAAAAATATGTGAAATGGTGCAAAATCGAAATAAATTTTTAACATATATACGTGTTCTAATTTCAAAATACCTAATCAAAAAGTTGAAAAAAAGAATAGTTTTTATGTAACAGTATTTATAGTCAAACTAGTTATAGGTATTAAGCACATTGACGCTTGAATTAGCGTAACTAAAGTGGTACTTAGTTGTAGTAAAACGCGATAGGGCGCTGGCGCTGTGAGCTACGAGTAGTAGCGTATAAAAAACGTGAATCGGCTACGTAAAGCGAAATAATTACGCATGAGATTACGAACGTCATTCTATCGACCACGTCATATTTAATCACCGTGAAGACGAATTATGATTGCTAGCAGATTAATTTCGTCCGTAAAATTCATTACTTTTTCAATTTGACTTTACAGGGCCAGATTAACAAATCAAATAGCAAAAGGTTTTCTTACCAAAAATGTATTTATCGAGCGTAAAATGTCCAAATTGCAACTAATAGCTGCGTTGCGCCTGCTAAATTGCATATGCTGCGTCATGCTACTTTTCATCCAACCATGGAAAGAAACGTTCCATTCCATTCTATTTTATCAGCAGAGACAGGGCGTCTAGTTTGGCAAAGGGACGACCCGATGTCAACGACGACGACGACGAAGCCACCTCGATAAACGACTATCGAGGTGGCTACAACCCTTTTACGTCACTTTTTTATAAACGAGCATGCTAGCCAGCTCATGTTAAGTCACTGCAGACGATGGGCACTCACCTCAAATAAAAAATAAATCCTATCTGAGGTTTTGTTAGCTGTGCTCGTCTATCCATTAGGATTAAGATTTTCCCTCTCCTAATATTCGTCTCCAATAAAGTATCTTCAGCAATCATACGTTCCCAGTCGAAAAACAAGATGAACATGTTGCTACGACAGGTTAAAGAGCTGGCAATGGCGGGCGACTATGGTTCGACCACCTAAAACTGGGCTGTCTAGGCGTTTATTCCCACGACAGCGGAAGGTAGACCACGCTGTTTCAATGTACATTGGTTTTAAAGTTCGGTTGAAGATATCTACTTCAAAATTGAGTCCAAAATTCCACCCGAACAAACATACTTAAAAACATTGCAAGCTTTCAAAATGTTAAACTCGCGTAAATTACATAAGTAATGAAAAAAGTGACGAACACAGAAATGATAGTACTTTTATACCTACTGATAAATAAAGCAATTCGTGCGAAATTATTCCCTAACCATTCCAAAATATTCAAAAATGCACAACGTTAATGTTCAAGTTTTCTTCTGTTCAAGATGTTCGATTCCCAGCGGAGCAGAGATTTGAATGATGAATTTGAATTTCTGTTTCTGGTCTGTAGCTGTGTTCTTGTCTTGTGTGTGTTCATGGCACCCACGACACAGGGAATCCTAGTGTGGGGCTATGAGTGTGAAGCGTTATTTTATTTAAATATTCGTATTACCAGCAGATGCACCACTTTATAATCAATTAACTATTTTTTTGTTACTATAGCTAGCATTAATTTAAAGAAGTTTCAATAGTAAATTATTAAAAATATACTTCGTACCATCACTGCAGCTACCGCTGCTCAATCCAACCATCCGCTCCATGAGTGGCTGACGATCACCAGGATTTTTAGTTCTAATTAAATTACAATATACTACTACCTGTCTATTCTATAACAGTCTACTCGTAATTCCTCCCGTCCTGTTTATTCTAATTAAATGTAGCTTTCATATTTTATGTTGTGTCTGTCAATGATTGGGATGCGAAAAAGATTGTTATAGTAAATATCTGCCTATGATGAGAATGATTTAAAATATTTATTTCGAAAAAAATACATCTTTTGAGTATTTATCAATAAATAGTTAATATGCGTAGGTAAACAAATTCGACGAGTTGTTATTTTCCTTGCTAACGAAATCTTTTTACCCTTCGCCTAATTATGATCAAATCACAAAATGAAATGGCACAAATAATTTGTTTTAGTAGGTAAATCCATTCAGCTTACGCATGCCACAGTTCTAATTTCAGACAGTGTATTTTGATGTAGACAGTATGTTTTAGTATCTCGAAATGGGTCCAATTTGCTTGTTATTGTGTAGTATACCAAGTACGGTTATCTATTATCAATGTAGGTACATAGGTATGTTAATGTTTCCATAATGAGATCGATTCGGTCGGCAGTAGCAACTTTATAGTACGAGAGCTGTCTTTAAGTAAGAATATATTTTTGTGACTTTCTCTTTTATAAGTACACATGTATATTGATAAGGATCCAGTATAATATGCGTGTTTGGTTCAGACACATTAAATTGCCAAGCAGATAATTTGAATAAGTATTTCTATGGACTCATAATATAAGTACTAATACATATATTTACAGGTACATAGGTACAGGGACCTCTGGTAAATAGAACCTTGTCTATTCCGGCGCCCCCTGCAATTCGACACACCTGTCACTGTTGAATATGCCTGAAAATTTAAACAAATATTCACTAATTCATGATGATATTGTTACATAAGACAGTCGGAAGAATCGGGAAATACATAAGTAGGTACATAGCCGGCCATAAATCACACGACCGCCCGTCGCTGACAGTTATAAACATGACATGCCTTGCAATAGAATCTCAACCCTATGCCTAATAAGTTAAGGTTCAAAATAGCATGGTTAGTCTATAGTTGTTTACAACTTTATTACATTCTACACTAGTCTATATAGTTCGGGATCGCTCCAGTAATTTCTAGTGTACCTGTAGTCGGGTATAAATAGATGCGTGACGGGCACTCGGGGAGTCATTCTTGGATCAGCGATCGGAGCGAACTATCCAGGCGATAACCAGCGATACTACTGTGATTTAGTGAGTGAGTGAATTAAGTGCGTTCAGTTAAAGTGTGTATACGTGTTTTGCTGCATTTAAAGAGTGGTGATTTGTTGTGAGGACGTTCAATAAAGTTCTTGCGGAACCAACTGGTGTTTTCACGAACCCCACCGTCCTGACGACGCGACAATTGGTGTCAGAAGTGGGATGCCAGTCGTACCGCAAAGTGAAGAAGGAGTGCGAACTCGACGTCAGACGGCTCTGGATGCATCGCGGATGGAGTCGCCTCAGCGAGAGCGCTTGACAACAGTGACGACCACAGCACCTACACCTGCACTCGGCTCGACTGCGGAACCTTCAACCGCGCCGGCCGCTGCGACCGCACCCGTACCAGCAGGTACGATGAGTAATCCAGGCGGTTTCGATATGCAGGCCCTGCTCGGTGCTATGCAGGCCATGCAAGAGAGCCAACGCGAAGCCACTGTCCAGTTGCAAGAAAGGTTGCAAGAGAGCCAACGCGAAGCCACTGTTCAGTTGCAAGAAGCCACGGTCCGGTTGCAAGAAAGATTGCAAGAGAGCCAGCGCCAAGCCACGACCTTATTACAGGAGACGATCAACACGAAGCTCGAAGGTTTCCAGGGAGTGTTGGAGCACGTGAAGGAAGACGTCGAGATCCTGAAGACGCAAACGCAAGATCATGCTGCAACCTTTAACGCCTATGAGCGGAAGTTTAAAGAGCTCCAGAAGGTTATCCTCGTAGACCATGAAAAGAAGCTAGAGGAACTGGAGAGGAAGCTGCGGAAGACCATGATGGTAGGCACCTCCGTTACACCTACAATTACTGCTGGAGGTCCAAAATTGAAAGTCCCCAGTTTCGACGGCTCTACATCGTGGATAGCATTCAAAGAGCAATTTGCAATGATTGCTAAAGGTAACGGGTGGGAAGAAGAGCAGAGCCTCATGGCGCTTACTCTTGCTCTTCGAGGAGACGCCGCACGTATCTTAGAAAACGTGCCAGCGAATGAGAGGACACTAGAATCGCTATTTGAGGCTCTAGATGCCCGTTACGGAGAAAAGCACTTGGAGCATGTGTACCGGGCGCAACTAAGAGACCGGGTGCAGAAGCCCAACGAAAATCTGCAACAGTGGGCTACCGAGGTAGGACTGCTGGTACGCCGTGCCTACGCATCAAGCTCAGCACCCATTGAAGAGAAAATTCTGGAGGCGTTCACGAACGGGATAAGGGATCCAAAGGTGAGAGCTATGGTGCGTTTGGGTCACCACACTACCATGAAGTCCGCACTGGCGCATGCACTCGAAGTGGAGGCAGTCCGCAATGACTATAGAACTCACAGAGTTCGAGAAGTAGTTGCTGCAATACAACCTCGTAGTGGACCCGTATGCTATGGGTGCGGTGAACGAGGTCATATAAAACTCAACTGCCGGGCTCAGAAAAGACAAAGGTCGGTGTCGACGGCTACCCAGGTCGACACTCAGGATCAGGAGCCGTTAAACTAAATGGAGCCAGGGCCACGGGGCGGGCACTGGCTGGACTTCGTCGAGCCCCAACAGTCCAAGTATCACAGGCTTGTGATGGGAACAGCCTTGTTACCACAGGAGAGATTAATGGCAAACCCTGTCGCTTCACAATAGATACAGGAGCATCGAAATCCATCGTGCGACCGGAACTGTTAAAACGGACCATTATGTGGAAAGATGCACGCCCACTGTGCAACCTACAGACAGCGACAGGCCAGCCAGTAACCGTCCTGGGAGTTACAGAAGTTCGAATCAAACTCGGAGATGACACTTATGTGCAGTCAGTCTTGGTGGCTAACATAACTGACGACTGCATCATCGGATTGGACTTTTTACGGACGCAACAATGTGTAGCCGATTTGCAAAAGCGGATGGACGAAACCCATGACCTGGTGCGACAGAACAGCCTGGCGTCCAGCGCAAGGATGAAAACCCGCTATGACCGCAACGCAAAGACACATGGTTTTGAGGAAGGAGACTACGTCTGGCTACACAACCCCCTGAGGAAAAAGGGAAAATCGCCGAAGCTTCAAGCCCGATGGGAAGGCCCATATAAGGTGATCACGAAGATCAACGATGTCACCTATCGCATTAAGCAAGCAGACAGAAGGCAACCGAAGATTGTGCACATCGACAGATTGGCACCTTTTCATGGGTCGAATAATGCTCGGGACGAGCATGATTAAGAGGGGGGCAGTGTTACATAAGACAGTCGGAAGAATCGGGAAATACATAAGTAGGTACATAGCCGGCCATAAATCACACGACCGCCCGTCGCTGACAGTTATAAACATGACATGCCTTGCAATAGAATCTCAACCCTATGCCTAATAAGTTAAGGTTCAAAATAGCATGGTTAGTCTATAGTTGTTTACAACTTTATTACATTCTACACTAGTCTATATAGTTCGGGATCGCTCCAGTAATTTCTAGTGTACCTGTAGTCGGGTATAAATAGATGCGTGACGGGCACTCGGGGAGTCATTCTTGGATCAGCGATCGGAGCGAACTATCCAGGCGATAACCAGCGATACTACTGTGATTTAGTGAGTGAGTGAATTAAGTGCGTTCAGTTAAAGTGTGTATACGTGTTTTGCTGCATTTAAAGAGTGGTGATTTGTTGTGAGGACGTTCAATAAAGTTCTTGCGGAACCAACTGGTGTTTTCACGAACCCCACCGTCCTGACGACGCGACAATATAAATTATTGATATAAATTATTGATATAAATTATTGATGTAAATTATTAATTATTTATTATATTATATCATATATTTTAACTACGGGAACATTTAATAACATGGTAGGTTTCATAAAAAAGGCCATGCAAAACCTTGCCGTCCAAAGCAGTTCATAACTGAGTGGGTTCACTTTAGTTGTAGGTACATATTTGTTGCTGGCACATAATAAAACTAATATTTGTTGTAAGGTAATGAAACTTTATTTTGAAACCAGAGCTATTCTGGTAAAAAGTTGCTGGCGTACGTTATCTGTACAATACTATAACAGCAAACAAACGACTAATAATAAAGTAGGTAATTGAGAGGAAAACCTGTCGTGTGAAGGACGCCGGGCGGTTGTTAAGATCTGCAAAAAAGGTTCCATCAGTTAATTAATTTTATCAAAATTGAGTTTGCGAGCGAGGCAAATTTATTTAAAAATTCACTTTATATAATATTATGACCGAAAAACGAGTATAATTAATACGATATCTTCCGTGTTCCGTTGTTGCTATGACCTTTATAAATGTGTAAATTCGTAATGGTAGACTGAGAGCTATTTTTATGGAGCACAAGTGTGTGGCAAGAAACGAGCAATATGGTATGTATAAGTTATCTCATAACTAAGTGGTCACTGCAACCAAAAGACAACCGCATCCAACCTTAAATATAGAAATCATATGTAGGTATGTTGCTGTAGGTACTTATATGTCCTATATTATGGATGCGTGATGCTTTATGCCTTATACCTATGGGGATCCAGCCTTCAAAAAAGCCGTAAGTCGGTACAGTGCTAGCTTTCATCATATTGTCTGGTTGTAGGCACCCGAAAATCGGCTAAGTCATAATTGATTATGCCTACATAGTTCATACTATTACCTACATAATGTAGGTAATGAAAAATAAAAAGGAAATGTGTGTATATTTTCACAACACCTTTATACTCATACATGTATATAGTTTACATCTTTATATGTATACCTATATCTATACTAATATTATAAAGAGGAAACATTTGTATTTTTGTATGTTTGTAACGAATAAACTCAAAAACTACTGGGCCGATTTCAAAAATTCTTTCACCATTAGAAAGCTACATTCAGCCTGAGTAACATAGGCTATTAAATAAAAATAATAAAAAAAAATTCATTGGCAGAGCGGAGCCTGCTGGGTCAGCTAGTTATATATCGACGGTTCCCGGGCTATTTGTATTAAGCGACATTTTGTAAACTTTACACCAGAGCAGTTTAAAGTTTTGATTTTTGAAAAAAAATTCATAACTTCCGCAATTTGTAAAATTTTAGAAAAAGATGGATATTTATTGATAAGGTTACATAGTCTGCATAATCTGATTAGGTTTTTTTTCTGATATTCCTATTATTAACGAAGTTAGATGTCGCTTAATACAAAATAACCCTTTTATTTTATTTTTTTGTTCCAGGCTAAATGATTTAACCGCCTACAATTAGTATTTTTTGTTCCTGGCTAACTGACTTATCCGCCTAGGTTTATTAATTCTTGCTCCAGGTTAAATGACCTAACCACCTAGAACTGAAAATAATAGCTCCAGGCTAAATGCATTAAATTGAAGATTTGTTTTTACTAATTTGTTTCTTATCGTGCCTGAGTAATGAAGTTTACTGAAATGGGCGGTTAAAACATTGTTGAATTTAAAGGTACCTAGGAATTATTATCTTGTCAACAATCTCCCGGGTGCGCTCAAGGGCCTCTTTCTTTACCATGACGGCTTCACAGAAGGAGACCACTGCCTTCCAGTCTGTCTTCTCCGCCAGCATCTTTGCTACAATTGCAGACGGAGCGAAGTTAACCCCAATTTGGCTAACCAAGGCGGAACGCTCATATTCCCATGCAGGACACGCTTCAAGGGTGTGCTGAGCGTCGTCCTGATCTCCATCACAGTGGTAGCAATGGGGTTTTTCTTCCCGTCCGATCCGACACAAATGCTCACCAAAGCAGCCATGCGCGGTGACAGTCGGAACGTAACACTACCCTCCCATCCAGGCGTCAAAATTGGACAGAATTGTTCCAACAGCTCTTTGACCTGCATGCTTCTCCTCCAGACGTTGGCGCCATTCAGTCCAAGCCCGTCTATGTGCCTGCTTTCGCAGAAGACTTGGCTCATCGTTATTTTCTCGTTGGGAGAATTGCCCGACTTTGCAGGTAAATCTTGTCATCCATGTCCGCCAAGATGTCGAGGGGTGGAAAGCGTGTCAGGATTGTTGCCGCTTCAAAGGATATCTAACTCTCAATCCTGCAATGTGTTCAGACCACCAGTATACTTCTTTTCTATTAGAGGCCCTACAACGGGGCATCGCTACGTCACATATAGATGTCATTACTTCCCGTACCCAGACTGATTTATTCTCGGGATCAGAAAAGGTTTCTGCTCAAAATCCAGCGTTGGTAGCAGCGAGTAATAGATCCCTATTAAGCTGTTTAACAGACCATCGTCGTGCTTGACCAACGTGTCTGTTATTAGGGGGTCGCAATGTCACAGCGAACATGATATAGCGATGGTCGGATAGACTTACTAACTCTTCTGCGACTCTCCATCCCGATATCATTTGAAGCCCATGTCAAATCCACAATTGTCTCCCCCTGCCACCGTACGCAGGTACTTATGAATCCAGTGTTGAGAAACCGAAGGTCCAACCCTGTCGCCCACATTTGGATAACTTCTCCTCTTCTGTTTCCCCTTGTGTCACCCGCACCCCATGCTTTTGAGCGAGCATTAAAATCACCCAGCACTATAATAGGGCGTGGTAAGGCATCTACGGGTAAAAACTGCGAGTCTATCTAGGTATGCTTCATAGGCACCAATTCCACAGTTGGGAGATACGAGTATGTAGCAGCCTACAAATGCGAGAGGTCCCCACTCCACCTGCCTAATCCTGCCCTCCATCAATGAGGGAGTACGAAGGGTATCTCTTTCCACCCCAGTAAATGGCAACAGAGCCATCGATATCCCCGAACCAAAGAGGATGTTACGGCACATCGTACGGCTCTGCCACCACTGCCATGGCAATCGACCACTCCGCACAGGACCTTAACAATAAAGCTCGAGCCCCGCGGCAGTGATTCAGATTGCCCTGGAGGACCCGAAATCCTGTGAATTCTGAATCTCCATTGCTTCCTCAGTCGATAGTTGACTTTCTATGTCAATCCTGAGATGGGTTAGAAGAATCCTGACAACTTCCAGCCAAGCTCTTGCTCTGAGGCGGAGTACATTTTTTACCTCGCATTCGGTGGTCTGCAGGTAGGCCAATGTCAGCACATACGGTACATTTAGGTGACTTAGCTGAGCATTCCCTCGCTTTGTGATCGTCATCTTTTTCACCGCACATTTAGCAGCGAGAACTTCTGTCCACAAAGCTCGTGCATTGTTGTCGCACGTGTCCAAACTCCAAACATCAGAAGCACTGCAGCTTGCGTGGTGCTAGTACTTGAACTCTTGCCCTGATCCAATCAAAACGGATGTACTTTTCACTAGCCAGTTTTTTAACTGGAGTGAGTGGACAACAAGCCCATACCATTCCCAGTGCGGTAGGGTGAAACGAATATTGCCAACTTTTATGTCCTCCAAGGGCAACCGCAGGTCCGCAATCGCTGCCATAATTTCCTGGCGGCTCACGGATTCCACCAAATTCAATATTCTTATTTCTCCGGTTTTAGTGGTATGGGCAATTTTGACATCCATGTCCCCGAGCGCCCCACGTAACCGTTCCGCTAGAATGTCCGCCTTTTGTAGAATTTCAGGCCCCCTTAAATTTCTAAAACTAGTCGCCCTGTTATTAGACGCCCGTATTAGATGGACGCGCCGCCAGCGCGCCCTTGCTAAAACCAATGTTTTAACCGACGCCTCAATAGTCAATCCATAGTCAAGTTTGATTGTATTAAGTGTATACTGCTATTATTAAATTTGTTTGAAGTACTAAAATTTTGTTTTTGTAGTGACTGTAGCGACAGTGCTAGTTTAATAAAATATTAAGGAACATGGGTTTATTCGCCACATCTAGCAAATTCAAGTATCTAGCTAATTGTATTAAGCGACATTCTTACGTATTTATGAGGTAAAGCTAATTGTATCAAGTGACATTCTCATGTATTTATAAGGTAAAGCTAATTGTATGAAGTGACATTCTTATGTATTTATAAGGTAAAGCTAATTGTATGAAGTGACATTCTTATGTATTTATAAGGTAAAGCTAATTGTATGAAGCGACATTTCAAAATATTTATCAGGCGAGGCTAATTGGTTTAAATAGCTCTCTGGTATTTCATAGTATAGCTTAAGTACACAGTTCCTAAATTTGTCAAAATTTTGTGTCGCTTCATACATCGTAGTGCAAAATGGGCTCCAAAAATGCCATTGTATTAAGCGACAAAAAAGTGCTCAGATCGTCACCAAACCCCGCTCAAACGACGCGGAAAAATTCGCTGATTCCGAATATGTATATAAGTCAATTTCGCCCAAAATGTCGCTTAATACAAATAGCCCGGGAACCGTCGATATATTTATAAGAGCTAGCCTTACAAGACTATTAGTATCGTGCTTACAACTACATAACATGTCCGCGCCCGTTTTATCCCAAAGGGCTACTGTGGCCTACAATTAAGTAAGTTTATGTAATTTTCGTGCATGACATGACATACATAAATAAATAATAATATGTAAAAAAATTATTTAGTAGTTCATTCTTGAGACATACAAGTGATGTAATAACTATCAAATTTTTACTATACCTCAGATCACTTCGGGTGCAGTACTTGATGGTGTGGGCGTGGTCTCCGGTGGCCCCACATCGTCGGCAGTAGTACCCCCTCAGTATGGGGCACCGTACGCGCCCCTTGCTGTCCTTCAGTGAATGAGTTGAATACCACTTTATCGGATGACCGTTGTTCTTGCAAAATGCGCATTCCTGTAAGCATACATTGCATAGTAAGTCGTTGTTAAAAAACGGTAACATACAGTCAATAAGAATTCGGTCTTTTACTCAAGGGGTTTTAATCCCAACGGTATGGGAAATATGGACTTTTCAAAGTAAAGTTCTCAAAGACATGTGAAGTTCACTAACCCATATTGGACCAACGTGGTGGTCCTTCTCACTGTGAGAGAAGACCCGACATTACACTGGGTCACTAATGGATGTATGTACAGTACATAGTACTAGTGACTAGTCTAGCCCCAGGGAGGTGCCTAACGCCGTTGTCGTAAACAGATTTATTTTTCTTTTATTCAATGGAGAAATGTCATCATGGATATCCGGTGTTGGGTCAAAGCCGTCCACATAACCTTAAAACCTCAAGTAAGCAATTAAATCAAAACAAGGATATCCAGTGTTGGGTCAAAGCCGTCCACATAACCTTAAACCTCAAGTAAGCAATTAAATCAAAACAAGCAATCAAATAAAGCAGATATTTTTCCTAATTTGGTTGGGTAGGCAGGGACGCCAGAAAAATAAATTTGAAGCGGCGATTTAATTTAATTTCAGTCCTCAGTGCCCCAAGCTTAAAACACTATCGTCAAAGTATTCGTAAAGTTAACATTAGCCCATAGCATGGGAAGATGTACATAATACTACTTGCTTTCTACGATAGTGTTTTATGTTCGGACTGAAGTAGCAACACTTCCACTTCCAACATCAGACAGTGCTTACGTCAAAATTGCTTTATATTTATACATATTTTTATTAGCATTACCTATAGTTATTTTATCAGTTAATATTGCTTCATATCAGGTGGCCTGCATACCAGACTGATCTATCTGGCCTGCATCTTTAGCCTGCATCTAGCGTTTTTTATAATATAGATTTAGGGTCAATAGGGGTAGGAAATTTAGGGTCGTGTGTATTTTCCGATGCCATATTATTGAAAAATAAAACATAAAAATGTATCCAAAAATAAAAATGTTAGGTGTGGACAACCCTTATCACTTAAGGGTATGAAAAATAAACAGTAGCCGATTCTCAGACCTACTGAATATGTATATAAAATTTCATAAAAATCGGTGAAGCCGTTTCGGAGGAGTATATGGTAACTAAAACTGTGTCATGAGAATTTTATATATAAGAGATATCGTGTAACTCGTTATTTATAGATAAACCCTTTGTTACCTCTAGAGAGGGTGGTTCATCGGTTGGTCAAAGTAGTGTTATGGATTATAGGGAACCTACTTATCTGTTATTTATAACATCTTGCCTGGCAACCTATACCTTACCTTTTTACGATGCGAAGCAATTATTATTTATTTTATTTAGTTTTGGGGTCGATTGAGCTATAGAAGCCGGGAGTTTTGGATAACAACAAGACAATTAGGACGAACTTAAGCCTTCCAATAACTTGATGAATGAACTACTGTTATATAACGTTGGTACACGACATGTTGGTGTCAGTGCCGATCACAGTACATCAAAGTGATCAAAGGTCACTTTAAGTCATTGCCTTGCATTCAAGAAGCAACGCACTGAGTTCCGAGCTGTTAGCCACCTAATGCCATATTGCTAGAATGAGGGTTTCCTTTCTTCCTTCATCTAAAGGTGTATCCCGATTACTTCCCGCCGCCCGGCGCAGATCGTCGTGCTATCGAGGAGATCGTCCTACGCAACGTTTGCCCACATAGATAGAGCTATGGCGGCAACTTTGGTCACATCCTCACATCACATAGGTACGACTTGATACGACATTTACGTTTACGTCGAACGTGTCACAATTTTTATCCCCGCAACCCCCATCGCTGAGCGACTTTGAGTCTATGGACCAAGCCTACAGTGAGTGCCCTCAGCTTCGTAAGTCATGCAGGGGTTCTTAATAACGTATTTTAAACCTGTCGTAGGCCGTCCAATAAAATGTAATCTATAGCTCCTGGGATAGAGGGCATCTGATCTAAGTACCTGACAGTATTCCTACAAAGACTTGCGGTATTGCTAGTTGAATTTACCCAACTTTTTCGATTCTTTGTAATCGTAAAAACCCATGAAGTTTTGCGCGCGCTGCCTTATTGATTAATCTTCACTTATTCAACTTCCCTCAAATAGGAAAGAAATTTTATCTGTGGTCATTGAGGTTTGGCGTTGATATGCTATGATATGCTGGACCATGAGTGTGGTTAACCCTTCTCCGAGGCCCTGCTTTGTTGCTATGGATTAGGAGGTCAGATGACAGCTCTCACTTCCACTCCACTGCTTCCTTCCGCGTTCAATATGTAACTCGTACGCAGATCGCAATGTCCAGCAGCTACACTTCACCAACTGATACACTTCTGGTGTATCAGGTACTTACTTGGTGGTTATGATGAGGTGGTAGGACTACGAGCGAGCTACAACTACCATATTTTATTGGGTAATTTATTGTGTGAAACGAAGCTAATGTTTTCAATTTAATAATGCTTTTGATAAATAGTCTGTTTTAATGGAATTGTTTTCTACAAATCACGCAGCTGCTTAATACGAGTACGATAAAGACAAAAGTAATTGCAATAAGAAGTCAATTAGATAAAATCCTTTCGCAATTATATCATTCTCCGACTTCTCGGATAAATAAAATGAGCGAACGTCGTGTCGAAGTCCTTAGTCGGATCCTATTTAAAAATAACCACCCGACTATACCTAATATATTTGTCAGAGTAGAAAACACCGTAGAAGATGATGACGCCCGCCCGAGCGTTTGTTCTTTGATGTGCAAAGCTCCATCTCTGACCAATATATACAATATATACATAGGTACACGGTTACTCTCCATTTCCAAATTATTGTCAGAGCTTTCTACATGGGAGCTACTTACCCTCATGTCGTCAATCACAAGCGCCAATACACCAAAAATAAGGCAAATTACTTTTAGTAATGTTATAAATGCGAAAGTCTGATAACTTTTGGTTTATGAACCATGTTTGCATGCACACAATCACGACTGAATGGATTTGAATGAGATTTGTACATACATAAATACTTTACGACCTGGACTGTTTTGTACTTATTAGATAGATAATATATGAAGTACCTATAACTTCATAATCACACTGCCAAAAGTAGACAACTACCCGATATCTCCCCTCTCTTTCCCTTTCTGGATCAAACACTAAGGTGGCCAGAAGGTAGTAGATTATAATAAAGCTCGATTTAGTTATAAGCTGATTAAAAACAGAGGTAGTATATGTCTCACCATTTGTTTTTGAACAGAAAGTCGTTGTTTGCGCAAGGTGTCCACATATCTCAACAGTAAGTCAAACTGTTGGGCCGATAACGACTGGAGAGCAGCCCGCTGCATTGATAACACCGTCTTGAATTCATCATTCAGTTGTATTGATGAAGCTGAAAGTAAACACCATTATAACGTAAAAGTATTTTTTTATAAAAAAAAGTAGATCGAGCCAGGTACAATGGATTGTAAGTGAAACCAGAAACAATTATATTACCCGGTCCATAGGTGAAGCCAGAAACAATTGCTTTAACGGTCCGCAGGTGAAGCCAGAAACAATGGCTTTACCCTGTCTCTAGGTGAAGCCAGAAATAATTACTTTACCCGGTCTGTAGGTGACGCCAGAAAGAAGTGCTTTGGTGAAGCCAGACACAGTTGTTTTACCTGGTTTGTACGTGATTACACAGGGTCGGGTCCATTCACTCACAATGAAAAGAATCACCTTTGTCCACTATGGTTGGGACCATGTTATTAATTGTTATTTTCAGTTCTTTAGAAAAGGCTACTTATACCGATGTTTAGATACAGTGAAATTAGGACATGTGCATAATTAATATACTTTAAGCAAAACAAGTGAACCTAGACTATTGTTAAACTGTGACTTTGGACCTTATCTAACAATGTAATTGTTGCAGTCGCAAATCAATATATAGTACATCTTTGTTTATAGTAGGTATAACTCAGTTGGCTTAAAAATTTTGTTTTATAGTTTGTGGTATAGATAATTATTATTTGAGCCCGTTACTCGTTTTAATGCTATGACATGGCTATGACTGTATCTGCAACAAAGCTCAAAGGAACATGCTTCCTTACATGCATACTAAGGTTAATTACCTAAGGCGAAGCAAAAAGGGAACACCCTTTTTTCCTTTGCCGTTAATTGGCTGTTGCAAACCGAGACCGACCAACCAACACGACAAAATTTCAACACAAGGCTCTGTTTGGAGCTGCCAAAATTGACGTAAGACCAACTTTTGAATGCGACATGGCAATTAGTTTTCTTAGTAGACACGGGGTAACTGGCCATACATACTGACATGCGACAAATGTACGCAATTGTTGCGAGCGATTAGGGCAAGGGGTAAGTGGTGATTACTGAAAATGAAAATTATAGCTTAGCTAAATCAAAAAAAGCGGGTTAAGTTATTAATAATTTCTGATCGAAAACAAAAATCAGTATGTAGTAGTTTCCATCCTTCCCTCCTTTCAGCCCTTGGTAGTCCACTGCTGGATATGTACCTACCTTAGAACATTAAACAGACTTGGACTCGGTATAATTTTATAAGAGTAAATATCAATGTACCTGTGTTCGCAGAGTTAGAATCACGTCAGCAATGTGTTACACTATTAAAATTTAGGTTTAATATAAGAGCAACATTGTTTTGTGTTTATTGAAAATTCTCGAAACGTTACTGTACTGTTTATATTTGAATCATGATTTGATTTTATGCTTTATTTCTGACGAGAAGTTGTTTACAATTTAAACACAGGAAAGCAAAATATTACAGATTTTAATATTTATTTCAGTGTTTGTATTACGGTTATTATTGCAGTGCTTTCTACTATCTATTTATTATAATAGAAAGCATATACCACTTCATTCACTTTAACATTGCTGGCAGAACCGATATGTGAAATGATAAAATAATTGGATATTGGGGTTTACTTTTGATCGCATAAGCCAAAGGAAGAAACCGTTGGATTGGATGAAGGCCCAGTATCTATTCCTACCTATTGTATTTAGAATAAAATGTATATATGTCATAGTATAATTATATAAAAATTTGAAATACCGCGTAGATCTCTCATTTTCTGTTTTCCTTTTCAACCTTCCTGTTGTAGGTAAAAGAAAAACAAAATACCCAGAGGCACGACTTTTCTCCGTTTTCCTTATTATTTATAACGACGCGACGTAAGAATCGATTGCGTCACAAAAAATGTAAATAGCAAACGAGAATGCTATACAATGCCAATCCACCTCAACAGAGCCAGAAAAATAAAATGGTCGTATCAATTTCGTCAACATTTTTTCATCACCAAACCCTTGATTATGGCTTATGGCTACAGTTAGGTACCGTACTACCCAAACGTAGGTTAATTATTAAAAATGTGAATCACAAAGGTATAATCACCTGTGTCACTGTTAGCTTCATTTTCATCATTACTGCTGACTGAAGTGATAGTGTTGTTCCGTTCTTCACGGCACCCTTCTTGCGGAGCTCTGAGTGTCACCTGAGCTTCTAGTACTGCTGGATCCAACTTGACAGCGTATAGTGCATCTGTAGGTGACATGCGTTAATTATATTACAGTCACCCTTTTTTACTCTTGTCCTATTTGGTAAAATAGGTAAAAAAAATTAAATTTTTATATCTTTGTGTATGCCATGTGTCTACCTTACGTTTAAATCGCAAATTAAAATAAAAAGACATGCTAAGATTATTTACTCGACAAGTAAAAAAATGGACAAAAGATGCGTTACCATTGAGGCGCATCCAATCACGAATAATTGGCACATTAAGGCTAGTTCCGTTGTCGATGCTAAATTTTGTAGGACCGTATTTGTATGGTCGTTTCTAAAAATACGACATTAATTGGCCTCTAGCCCTTCTCTCCATTAGCTTTCTTCGCAGGTCGCGCGACGCACACACTCCTGCATTTCAGGCTACCTTGCTCCCGACCTAACCTAACCTAACCTAACCTAACCATACGAAAGTGAGGGGTCACTCTCAGTAGCCGCAACGAATTTACGGCTATCTCATGGAATACATGGAATAGTCCACCAACCCGCAGTAGGCCAGCGTGGTGGACTAAGGCCTACATCCCTCTCTTTTACGAGAAGGAGACCCGACCAAATTCAAATTCAAATTCAAATTCAAAAGCTTTTATTCATTATTAGGTACAATTTATGCACACTTAATGAACGTCATACATTTAACATTATACAACCCTGTAGAGGGTCATTAATGGGTTACTGGCCATGGAATACAGAAAGGGCTGGTGTACCTATGCCACGCTCTCCAACAGGACAATGACAACCCATGTACGAGTAGGTAAGTGTATTATGTTCTTGTCCATACAACCTACTCGTAAGTTCTTACAAAACGAGACTTAAGTACGTGCGAGTAGTACCTACGATATCTGTCGCATAATGAAGTGACTTTTCACGTTAAAATATTTTCCAACAAGGTACCTAGCTAGGTACCACAAGAAGATTAAGATAAATTTTAAGAAGAAGAATAGAAGAAAGAAGAAGATAAAGATTAAGATATTAAGATAAAATTAAAATTTTAATTGAACTCTTAGCTTTAAACATAACTAAGTTTAACTTTTTGTGCTCATTCAACTTCACGGTTAGATTTAAGCACGTTAATGAGAACTGCAACAAAATATAATAAAATAGGTGTTAATTAATTAATTGCATGTCTTATGACAATAAACTTACTTTTTTAGTTACCTTCGCGACAAACACTCACCTTTTTTAACATTTAAAGACTGGTTCTTGAAAAGAAACGCACATTTTGAATTTAAATTGCTCTGAAACAAGTTAAGTTTGCTTATTATCATATAATATAATTATATATGTACATATGTGTACAGTACACACTTAAGAATTATCTTAATTAAATTCAGAAATGGATTTATTGACCTTCTTGTTTACTGTTCAAAAGTACGTCACCTCGCCTTATTTTAAAAGAGTATTTGCAAAATATAAAACAGGTGTTTAAATAATTGTATTTGTTTAAATTCTTACATATGGTATATCCTCTTGAAAATCTCGTGATAAATCTCTTTGATGGAACGATCTGAAAACGGGAACGTTGTTAGTTACTTCCATAATGCTAAAATGTCTCTTTGTTAAAGATTAAACAAAGGCAGTAGTAAAAAGTTTAAGTTATTTCAGTTTACCCTCATAAGTCTCATTTTTAATATGACGTGCAAATAATGCGGTTGACTTAAAACTAATGTATAGTTTTATTTATGGTCGATTAAATGATCAATTTTACCAGTATTTTAATTTTTAAATATTTTCTAATAAAAAATAATTAATTATCATTTATTTAAATTATTTTCACTAATATAGATAAGCGCCATCTACTAGTATTCTCTCATAACTAAAATGATTGTAGTCGAGCTGAGTCGCGGAGAGTCGCGGAACAACATAAATGGGTTTAACGTAGTTAACATACGCGTTGAAAGATGGCGTTGTTTTCAGTAACTCTTATTGCGTTTTATTTTCTACGAATTTGTTTCTCTTAAAAGCTGAAAAATCTGATTATAAAATACCTTCCGAACCTGGTGTTCGTTATGAAATGTTATCTGAAACTCTACAAAGATTGTTACAATTTATTTTGATGCGCTTGAAGTGCGCTTGGTACCAATGTACCCAGTAGTAACTGCTAAAGTAACTGCCATAGGTAGGTACGTAATTTTATGAAGATCGGTCGGTATTGGAGCGACCGACCAATGTCTGCGTTGTTATTTAGTATTTTCAAAGTTTCTGAGATAAGGTAATTTATGAGTATGAGTTAGGTACTCATTTGTATTGAAATGACAACCATGTGACAACCCTAGAGCCGCGATAACCGTGGCTTGACTGCGCGTGCGACTGACTGGTGACTGGTGACTGCGCTCGATACTCGATTACTTACTCGTTAGTTCGATGTAACCAGGAGCGGTCGTGTTGCAACAGGGCTCATTGTAGTTCGCACGAAAGCCCTAAATAGTGCCTATTCAAATGTAGTCCCTTTGTCGTTGCCCACGTCACAAGCCATCTTCTGAAGTTCGAGAGGAAAATCGATGCAAACGTAAGTTTCCATACACAGTTTTCACAGAATTTCCACGTATGTGCAAGTCGATGATGTACATTTTCATTTCATGCACTTTTTTTTTCATAACAAAAAGCAGATAACCTCCCATTGTTGAATCTAAGGTGAATTTACATCAAGAATTAACGAGCATCCTTCTTTATAACTTTCTCTTTGTTGAACAAAATTTTAAACATGATTATTAACCCGTATCTTTTAACCATGTTTTCTGAGTTCATACTTAAATATTTATGTATAAAGTTATAGGTAATTTTATGGTTTCGTTTCTTATGGCAGACCATTTATCTATTTCATTTGAAGGTTACCTTATTCTGTACCATTATTATCATTACCATTATTCCGTATGTTTACTTTGTCTGTACCCACAAAATAGGGAGTATAGACGTGCGGCACTTGACCCCAATCGGGCCTGTGAACCGAATAAGTCTGAACAATGTCCCCACATTCTATTAATGAACACGTGGTGATATATTTAGACCAGCGACGAAGATGGCATTCAGTTAAAAGTAAATCTGTGTTGTTAACAGTAACTGACCAGTCTCCTTTTCGGTACCTAATCAATTTGCACGCTTCTCTGTAGTGTATATAATGAATACTTACCGCTAACACTCTAAGTATAAAGACCTCGGAAAACTATCATAAAAGATAGAATCCGGAACTGTTTTTATGTCGTCTACCTTGGGATTACTGAATTTTTCTATTGTGTCTCCGCGTTGTATGTAGTCGTAGGTACATACCTTGGATACTATAGCAAAGTATCTGTAACTCTTGCAAAGTTGAGTCATGTACGTGTACCTGAAGTTGATTCATGAATAATGCATTAGGTGTTCTTCAAAATGTTATCTTTGAATGGCATAGTCACACCGCGTATGAAGCTGATAAGATTGACTTGGACATGCTTGGAGGTTTTCCAACAGAAATGCCATAAGTACCTAAGTAAAATGATAATTTTAAGCGTTTATCTAACAACATTTTTGTTAGATTATCGTCTGAACAGTATAAATTACAAAAATAATCTTAATACGCGTATTATTATTATTTAAAATTGTGTCTTAGAAATAAAAAATTGAAAGAAGAGCGCGGCAAACGTTTATGTATAAAATTAAATATTAATTCGTTCATAAAATTGTTGATGAACAAACTCATAGAATATTCGATTCCTTTTGTAATTTTAAATACCGGATATTTAACATTTCAAACTCTACCTAGAGTTAAGTGTTAGTTTCCTCTCTACGTCCACAATTACATCCATTATTATTTTAATTAAAAATTTAAAATTAGTTAAAAAAAAGTTATGTGCGCTTTATTAAATTAAATATCACCTGGCTGTTACGGTGAAGGAAAACATCGTGAGGAAACCTGCATGCCTGAGAGTTCACAAAAAAATGTTCTCGAAGTTATGTGAAGTCCGCCAACCCGCAGTAGGCTAGCATGGTGGACTAAGGCCTACATCCCTCTCGCTGTGAGACCCGACCGACTGGTGTGGGTCATTAATGGGTTACTGACAAGCAAAATTAGTGGTAGCGCGATTCAGAATACCAGTGGCGCACTCTCTTGACGAACGGCGGAAAGCTGCCACAGTTAGCAAATATCATAATTTTGCAGTAATTTACAATAAATATAAGAAACAGTACGTAAAATGCGATTAATCACAATTATATAACCTTTCGATATGCCATTAAGTATTGCGTATGTATTGTTCCACTCATTTGCGTATTCTCTCGCCGCTTGTGGACATTCGGCAGTAATAAAAATTTAAAAATACATTGAAAATATATATAAAGTGGTCAAATCGAAATAAATTTACAAAAGAGTGTCGTAAGTTAACTCGTTTATTTTTGGCAGAGTTGTAAGTACTCGTATAATAATTCTTAATCACCTATTGTATGTATCAAATTGAGTGTTACAAAACGAAAAATTGAGTGTTAACACTTAACAATAAATGAGGTACCTACATCATAATATATTTTATACTTTAAAAACTATAAATTGCGTGTTCTCAGTATAGATAATAATAGATGATAACCAAACTAGACAGTATGAGTGTAATAGTCATTAAGATTGATTGAGTATGGCGTAGAATCGTTAAAAAGCGTAGAGTAATTAAGAAATTATTCCACGTTATGTATTGTATGGAATTGTTGCCATTTGCTAAGGATTTCAAAGAGCAATGGTATTTATACCAAACGATTAAAAGTATTTTCCCTATATCGTGTCTCAAAAATGAGCCAATCATCTACGAGTATGTGTTGATGTACTAAGGTACATCTACATCATTCCACAAAAGACACAAAAAGCACTTTCACAATCCTGCTCATTTTAAAGAATTAAATGAAACTAGCGTAAAGCGAGTGGTTTACTTACTTGCATTAACAAATAGGATATTTTTTTATTTTTTCTGGACCAAATTCCGAAGTAAACAAAGGCACAGCCGCCGGTTGAGGCTACGAGTAGGGTTTAAATTCAGAATTTATTCGAAAAATTTCGAAATTTTTGCTTTTTTATAAAGCGCATGAGTGATAAATAGGTCAAGTTCAACAAAGACACCTAGAACGGTGCTGCGCTGGTTCGCATGATAACAATAAACTCATTAAAACAATATAGAGCTCTCTTTAATCTAACAAAATGTTGAAAATTCAAATAAGAGCACTACCTACCTAGCACTAATAGAGTATCCAACATTGACCCACATAAAATTATAATACAAAATTAAAATGGCAGCCATTTCAATAAGAAGGGGACAAAGACAAAAACCCCATATAAGGGATTTTTGTCGATGGATTTGTGTTCATGGCACACATAAAAATAAATATACATAGGTATCGACATACAAAAAGATCTAACTACAGCAATTTAATATTTACGGGACAGACCTACTGGTTAAAACATACAAAATGATCTTAGTACCTACGTACGTACATAGTTTGACTTACTACATAAAAAGTATAAAATCACATACATACTTCGTATTTAAAGATATACTCGTATACCTACTTAAATAAAATTTAGAGCTCTTTCCTTTTTAAATTTACTGGTATCTAGTTTTTAATTGACCACACACCTATGACGTGGTGGGCGTTTTCCATGCACGTCTCATTAGAATATTATTTCCATATGAACACTTAAAGTGTCGTATGTGAATGAGTCGAGACGACACTTCAGACGCTTGTTATCTTAATAGCCCCATAGCAATAATCACGGCCACCTCGACGCGCCCGCGCCGCTAATCATCTTAGGGACGTATGCATAATTATGAATCTTCGGGTCTGGATTTGGATAAGGATTTATAACTAATATTAACTGATTTCAAGTCAGAAAAATTGATTATAATAGTCATCTCAATATTAAAGTATTGTGACGAGTTAGAAATGACGCTCTCAAAGTTTGCAAATTAAAGTGGCATTGTCACATCATTCGCGGGGCCGACACCCGACGAGGGCTAAAGGTGAAGAAAGAATGGCGACCACGTCTCGACGAAATAAGAGAGGTGCTCCCCCGACCAGGTGGTCTGCCGACCTGAAGAAGACAACGGGAAACCGTTGGATTCAAAGGGCCCAAGAACGGGTGGAGTGCGGTCTCGATTAGAGGAGGCCATTATGTCCACCAGTAGATTACGAAAGGCCAAAAGGAAGGAAGGAAGGCTTTAAGTATTTTAATATGAGGCAGCCTTGGTTCCAGATTTTATATTTGTTTCTTCACAAACGATTAAAGACTTTTACAATTGCCTAATTAATCATTGTATCTGATTCGGTTTCGGTTTGGGATACATTTTGAATGTCAGATATCTGATAGTTTCGGTTCCGGTTACAGAGCACCTTACCATCATTGTTCATCTCAACACTTCCAGACGTGCTGTTTGTGTTTGTTTATGATCTCTACATGATCGGGGTATGATTACTAACTGTCTCCATGACGTGAGCACCTGAGACATGCTATTGCTAGGGCCTTAGAGGAGGCGACCTTTGAAAAGTTGAAATGTATATTGAGTTGACGCTAATTGAGATAATTGAATGACTTTAATTTTAATTTTACCTGTTTTCCAGTAATTTTTACGATTTAAGGCAAGAAAGGAAGGAGTGAATTAAATTTTTTGATTTATAATTTCCCAATCCAAATAAGATTTAACTTGATTTAAGATAAGTTATGAAGGTTCCCCTATTTTCGTGGCACGTTGGTACTTTTCTATGTCGCAAACAAACAAATGGTATGAGCTTTATAGCACCTAGGGAATCCACAGTGTGTAGAGCTTTGACGTAGGACTTTTTATGCCCTTTTTGTAGAACCATACATAACATATTCCTGCGAAAATGATCAGCCGGGCCTTATTTCAAAAACTAATCGTCGATTTGTTTTCTTTTTTTCAGATCAGCTGCGGTCTAATTCACTGATCGACCGTCGCCCATCGCAGAATTAGTTCCATCCCGATGGGTTGAGTACGCCGACATTTTGTGTTTGTGGTCACACCACCGACGCTGTAAGTCTGCTTTTATACTATTTTTGCTTCTTTTAAAATGCTCCCTTTGAGTGAAACACATTTTTAAATCATTGTGAGACTTTTGAGTCGTTGGGGAAACTACAAAACTCCTTGTTTTTTGATACCTCAGTACTTAGTCGAAGGTTTATTAGTATGTGTAACCAGCGATTACTTATGGCACCGAGATATGGTCTTTTACTACAGTTAAAGGTCTTATCTAAAAGCTTTAGGTAGAATAGAAGAAATGGAGTTATCTTTGCTTGATTTTTTTTACTTTGAATGGAAATTTGAAAGCCATAGATGAAAACTAAACGGGATACTTATTAAAGTTAGCAATCTAAAGTGCTCTTAGATTGATAACATCTTTAAAAGAAAAAGAATTAGAATTTTTCTTAGTCAGAAGATCAAAAGCGACACATCCCAAAACAAGTAAGAAGTTTTCACATCAAAAATAGGAATGGTAAAGCATTTCTAGCAATATGTGAATCTTTGGAAACATGGAAAACTAACAACTCCTCTAATATTATGCAAAATACCGCGACTCATCTACACCAAAATAGTTTTCATTAAACATAGATATTTATTAAAACTACCATTTTTTTAAATAATGAAAGTTAATGTCAAATTTTTAATGTTGTTTAAGTTGAATAAATAAATTTTTTGTGTTATGGTGAGGTAGCCATTTGATTATTTCAATAAATACACACTTGTCTCAGCAAAATACTGTTGTAGAGACAGTGAGACTGTTCAATTGACATCATTGCGAATATTGGTTGCGTGGAAGCTAATTACGATCGATTAGCATCGGAATTCTCTTGCAGTGCGGCATGGGGTCCATCGCGCGGGCAATGACCCCGGCGAGTGCAGTTCACTGCACCAAGCGTGCATCTAAGTGCGTTCACCTATTAATTTCACCATGGTGTCAGTACTTTAAATATAAAGTGTTGGTTCAATGATGTTAAATTTTTATGATTGGTTTGATTGAGTAATATTTGAATGATATTGTTATAAAGCTGTAAAGACGTTAGTAGATCAAAATACTTTATAGTAGGTACCTATAACCAAACCTATTAAATACTCTAAACACATCTGAATCCTTTATCCAAAACAAAAAAAGGCTAATCTTTTGAACATGTTTTATACCTTTATAATCCTCAAAACCAACTAACAGATGCTTTTAAGAATTACAAAATTAGGTGAAATAGTGTGTCAATTTAAAATGTGTCCTTTATATTTTTTTCATAAAAATTATAGAATATATCTCTTATAATTGAATAAATAACTTTCACAATTGACTTGTGAGACCTTGTGAGACCCTGCGGCTTACTATGCTGCTATAGGTAAGAAGATCTGCACTTTCACTTCCGTAGTGCTTGCTTTTGCTTTCATTTTATTGATAGCAGAAACAACAGACTACTGGGTGGCTTAAGTCAAGCAGGAACCCATACTTTGTAGGTAACCCAATATTCGTATCCAGATAGGTAGGTATGTATAATTTTAACATTTATAATTGATACTTGGGGTCAGCCTATACCCGCAACAAGATCTGAAACTCATATTTTGTTATCACAAAGCTGTTCCAGTGCGAATCGGTAGAGGAATCAATAATAGTATATAAGTATAAAGCATATAGGTATATAATCTACTTTTATCTTAAAAGTTTAAATAAACTTAGCAAACGTACAGGAATTGAAATTTTCAATAAGTACCTACTTCCTTCCATCATTATTTCAAAGAATATAGAAATAAGTAACATTAACAAGAAATAATAATCCCTAAATTGCTTTGAGAAGGTCTTATCGTGACATTTAGAGCGGTCTTTCGAATCGAGTAGGTATTCTGAGACACGTGCAAATATTTGCATCAATAAATACGATGTTATTTAAATAAATATTCGGTAATGACATAATGTTACCTACTTAATAAAAATATGCACGAGCAGCAAAATATGATTATGAAATAGTTTACCTATTTTTGTTTTATGTAAGTAATTTATTTTCTTTTTCTTAATATAACGGCACCTGATTAAAGTGCGTTACTACTTGTAATTTATACGGCCTAAATGCTAGATTAATTGGAGTTGGATAACAAAAATAGTGATAAATTTAAACATTTTAAAATTAAATTTACGTTTATCTACAACTATTACATGGGAGGCCTGCCCATTTTTAACTTTGATATTTTTTTCCTTCTCTTCCTAAAAGAAAAAGCGAGAAAGAAAGGAAAGATGAGTTCCTTTCTTTCTCCCTTTTCTTTTACATGATGACATAATTTATCAGACCTGTTAAAATAACCTACCTGTGTCAATCATAACACCGATAAAAAAATTTCATACAAACACAATATGCCTTATGTAAATGATGGTTTGTTCTTCGTAGACAGACAGGGTCTCAACTCTCAGCAGACATGAATTTCCGGTCTGTTATTCCTTAGGGTCGATAGAGAGAGGTCATATAATTTAATGTTTATCTTGTGAATGTGAAAAGTGAATGGATTTAAAAATAAGTGTGACGTTCATATTGGATGCATGCTTATCAAGAAGCACGTGCAAACGAAACGTGATATTTAAAACATATTTTTTTAACAATTTTCCAAATTTTAACTAAGACCTTTTTGAATTTTTGAGCCGGATACAAGTATAACGGTGAAGTATAACGGTGAAGGAAAACATCATAAGGAAACCTGCCTGAATGACATATGAAGTACAAGATGTACTTTATCTGGTCAATCTATGGATAGTTGGATACATACACTTGGATCTCACAGCTTTTTACGGTGCAAGAACTGAGTTGCGAGACTTGGGTTTTTCTTACAATTTATGTTTTTGATGGCTTATGTCTTTTTTACTCATACTCATTGTGTAAGAAGACCCGACCCTGCAGTATAGGACGCAGACGACAATATAACACGAAGTCGGTAGGTACTACCTAAATACGTGATACCTATTTCATGAACTACTAAACGTGTTATTGACGCGATATGAGCTTGTTTAACATATTGGATTGTAAATACAGTGTCAATAAAAGCGTGAAAACCGAATCGTTGTTTATTCAACCAGGATTCCAGTCAAATAACTTTTGGTCTTGGTACACTCGTAAATCAAACTCTATGGAATTTGCGGATGAACTTCACTTGTTTATGGGAAATCGATAAATCATACATCTGTAAGGATACCTACAGATATTTTTGTTACTCTACTAAAACACCGATGTGTGCATTGACGTAAGAGATACTGAGAATTGTTATATTAATAGTACATATATCGAGGTTTACAAAGATGTAGTATGTATATGATTATCTATATATTGAAATTTAAGTTAAGTACTGTAATCTTATTGGAATTGAAATCACCAAATCTCGTTGTGATATTTTACATACAATTTAGGACGCCCTGATGACATGATGATATTGATATACTGGTATACACTATTGGCCTTATAAAAATCGACTAAACATCTAAATAAACTAATTAAGTTATGAACCACTTAACTAATACCTACTACACATACAGTAGTTAATAAATATTTTCTTCTCAAAAGCATTTATTAACCGTAGATTATCATAAGTTATTAACATAAAAAGTTTATTAAATTAACTTTGTAAATTATTAGGCTAATAATGCAGTTTCAAAACAAAGCAGAACTTCTTTTACTGTAGACATAAGTTCTGATTCATAACTTTTTGAGTCTGTTTATCCGTATAACCCTAGGCTGCATCTCAATGACATTTAGCTGAAGTTCGTTTGAGCCCGTGAGCAATAACCTGGCAATAACTTAAAGAATGTTGGTGTTCGGCTACCTGCATCCTTCTCTGTCAACTTTTTTGTGCCCTAAGTGGAATGAATGCCAACCAATCCGGCGGTTTCTTGACAATGTTGGACTGGATTACATAAAATATAAAATCTGTCTTTCGAAGCGAATGAGTAAGTCAAATTAATTTAGAATTCGTTTTAGGAGGTGTAAATAATTTTACCGTTGTGCCTAAATTTATAAAGTTTCTAGAGCTAGTACAGAGATAAGAGGTTAAAAATCTTAAAATTATTAAGTGCGTGTAGTTTTGTCTTTTGTGGGTCTAAGATACACAGGAAAAAATCCTAGTGTAAAGCTCCTACTAACTACTGCAGCTACTACTCCTACTTTCTAGATCTTACACTAACATTGAGTATTGACCTATAGATGCAACGCAAAGGAAGCGATATTAAAGCTACGTCATGCAGGCAGATGCACTTGCAGTTCAAGTGGCTTCGAAAGTGTGTGGCCTTAATCTATTCTTGTTTACTACAAATTAACCTAGATTTCAAGAACGTTGATCCGTTTATCTTATAATACATATTGTAGTTGATATGTAGTGGGTAAATTATGCAAATCGAATGACGTATGTGCTTACTAGTAATTTAAAGTTAGTATTACCTAATATTTGTAAGTACCTACTAAGTAAGTACATTTACTAGTAGATTACCAGAATAAGCAAAAATCGATACAAAACCGATATAAAGTAAATACAGGTAATTAGCACATTAGTTGTTTATTGTCTGAGTAAATACCTATATAAGTATGCACCTACTGTGACGTTCGTGATAATTTTTTTAATCACGCTGCGCGCTGTCATATAAACGTAGGTTTGCACGCATTCTTTCTTGTTTTTGTGAGGGCATTAAGCAATGGGCCCGACGCAGGTTAGCGACACAAATTCCTCTTATTCATAAGCGTTGTAATCAAAGTGAAAACCACAATTTTTTTTGGAATTTGGTGTTTTGCACAGATGAGGCAAGGCAGGGAAAGAACACCAATTTTTTTTAATTTTATATAAAAACCTTTGAATGTGATTTGAGGGTTCATACTCGTAACTATCATGCGCGACCAATGAGGATTTGAGAGCAGAAACGCACTCACTTGCAAGTCTGTTTGAAGGCGAATGTAATCCTCTTTATGGACTTCATAAGTTTTAGCATAGAAATATCAACTTCTTATTTCTGTGGGCCCAATAATCACTTTAGGTGGCCTGCACGTATTGTTACTTGTAAAGCATAAAGCAATCTGTTCAATAAACGTAGGTACATATTTGATATCAAATAGTTAAATTAAATTATATACCTACTTTTTGTCCTTAATTCTATTATTTACCTACAGACATCCATCTTTTGATATTAAAAGTAAAACTCCTTGTTCTCTGACAACTGGAAAATTCCACTCTTTTTAACCGACTTCTTTGTTATGACAATTTCGAATCTCGAAAACGGAATCCGCCAGAACTTTCATTTGATACTCCAAGTAAGCAGATATTTCAGCATTCCTGGTGCACTATAAATATCAAATCGAATTACGAATAAAAATTTCTGATGAAAGACTATATTTCTAATACCTAATAAGTATCTCGAAAACCGTTGAATTTTGGATAGAGCTTCACATGGCTTAAATTACGTTTGAGTTTATCTACTACACGCCCTTAGCGGGAATACGTCACATAACAAATCACCCTGTATACAATGGACAATGTTGTTTACGAAGCCTGTAAATGCTGGCTTAATTCATCGCTATTGAATTGCCGTTCAGGAGTCATAATATTAGCCTAGCACATTGACAATATTGTCACAAGATCACGATCAATTTACAAGCAAATAAACTGTACCAATTCCCGGACGAAACGTAAATTGTAACGTTGACGTAAATTTTATAACTTTACATTGATGGTATAAAGTTTTTATTAGAGCTCGCTTATACTTGGGACTTTGGGACATCGTCCGTGTGTAGGTAGTGGAACTGGATCTAAAAGTAGATATAGTATGTAGATAGTGTCTCATCATACAGGTAGATCATTTGTCAACCCCACTATTCCAGCTGTTAGTAAGCCACAACTAAAAAGTTTTGTATTTATCTAACACTAGGTAAGTACCTACTCACCAAAAAAAAAATTAACGCATCCTTCGAGTTGCAAATTACTTTTGTGGTAAGATGTCAATAACATTCACGTTTCAGATAAATACTGGGCACGTGTTCTTCAAAAATATATTTTACCACACGAAAGCATCATCATAAAATTCATGAGGCAAATGTATGAGCGCCGGTTTCAGACTGTATTGATTTACTCCTCAAACGTTTACGTGCACGGTCGTTCTCTGAAATCTTGTTTCTGATATTGATATTGTACCTATCGAAATACATTTAAAATCTCGCAATTAAATCTAATTTTGTTGTTACGTTACGGTGCTTCTTCCGTAGTAGTGGCAAGTGTTTCATTAAATTTAACAATTGACACAGGTTAATTAACATCGACAGGCTATACTAACACGCGCATTTATGTTACTCTTATTTTGGCTGATGGCTATTGGCTAATGGCTATATTATGGCTGAGAAGAGAAAAATACTGTCCACTAAAATAACTGTAGACCTTAGTAATTCATTGTATGAATTTCGGCATAGATATGCATATTGAGTTTAAATACGTTTTATGGATTGACAAAAATAAAATAATGCTGTAATGTGATTTTTCACCTGATCATTATCAATCATTATCAGTAAGACACTTTGCTCATTATTAGGAGATAATTAATTTAGTGAAGGTATCTAAAAACAATACAGCGCAGTATTTTTTGAGCGTGTGATTAATAAAATTGCATATTTAGTCTCAATGTAGGTAATAAGAGCAGGTAATCTGAGCAGTGTTCTAGCACCGAGCAGTTGCCATGGCGCTAAGTCGGTCTCTTAGTATCAGACAAGCCTTCTCAAGTTACTTAATAAGCGTAAAGTGCGGAAGCACAATAAACTTAGTACATTTGCACTGATATGCGTTTTGGTTTCAAGTTCTTAGGGTTCTATTTCTGAATGGTGTGTGACCTTTTAGGAGTTAGTTTCGTTCTTCATATCTGTGCGATCATTATTGCTCTATACAACAACACAGTCAATGGTGTGGTCCACAGTGCGGGTAGTAAAAGTAGTACGTAGGTATGATATGTTCGATTTTAAATGGCGGGTCGAAGAAAACAATTTTACTTTACTTTCATTTTTTTCGCTTACAATCAAGGTAAACGATAGATCTCTATGCCAAACAAGAGAAACGGTGAGATAGCTCAACAGTGGAAACGTACAATAAACTGTTTGAAAAAAAAAACAATACCTTGCTCTTAAATACTTGTAACTCTCAATAAAAGACCTGCATATTGTGAATTTTATGATTATTAAACTACACTAAAAAACTCGTACATACCTATAATATATTTTTACATACAATCGAAAATGTACGAGGCAGAATATATTTTTTTCAAGGTATAACGGTTCATATTTTCCATATTTCCAATTTTCCTATTAAAATAGGGGAAAAATTATGGTTTACTAATGTGTAATTTCTTTTAAACTTTATTTATACATTGTGCTTTGTCAGCTAGAAGATTAGGTATACCTATAGGTAGACCAGGTAGGTATGGTGCACTCGGATATGAGGAAAAGGCAAAAAAAGGTATAATAGATTCCATGGTTAAAAATATAGGTATTTTTGGACACATGCGTATGTTTGAAGTATCAGAGATCACATGGACGAATTGAAAAGAGAATAACGCATTATGTATTATAGCTCCTGTAAACTTCAGGTCGGTACTTTACTATTTAAATTTGTGAAATTCGCCACCAGTGTCATAGTTCGAAAGTTCAATAGTATGGCTCCACGTGTAAAACAGGTAAACTATGGTTTCGGTTTCATGCTAATGTTTCATGAATCTATTAGTTTTGGTTTGTTTATCATAATAATTGTAGTATATGTTCGTTAAGTGCGACGTACTCGAGGTAGCTATTACGTGTAACTCTATAGATTATGTAGATTATATTATCAGATGCAATGGCTTGGCGTTTTTATTGTTAAATGAACCTGGAACCAGAACTGCGTCAGAAGCAAATTCCTGTTTTGGAATAGTTGAAAATCTAAAAAGTGTTTTGAACTGTAAAAGTTGCTCATATGAATATCTCAATGAAAATTATAGTATTCCGAAAGAAATAAAGTTATTTATAAAAATATCATATATGTATTAGGTAGAGATATCGTGTATGTACTGATAAGGTAATCAAATTGTTAATTTATTTAATTTACTTTTAGTTACAGAATTAACATAGCGATAACGCGAGAGCGCAATCCCTCCACATTATATCTTATTGATACTAGATAAAGAACTATCTACACGGTATACCTGTTAGTTGCATTTACGAGGACCTACCAACGAACAGTTTATACGGTTATTTTAAACGGTTATTATATTATACGGTTACTGCACCAATCTCTTGTTTTCTGAGATTGTAATGCCAAGATATCCTACAAATTTAGTAGCACAGTATACGAGTTTATAGTTTATACAAGGTTTCAAAATATCCCTAATACGAGTACAAATCCCACGATGTGTTTATGATCGAGATACTAATTTAGGTATATTAATCCGTTGAGATATTTACCAGTGTACTAGCTGTGTTTGCTTTTGTTGAACAATTTAATGAAACAAAATTGGGTGCAATTTACGAGTCGATTGTTGAAGTCTGTTTTAGATATAGTGCAGTAAATTTACGATGAAGTTTTGATTTTATTTGCTGATCCGTCAGTGAGGTGATTAACCCACAAAATAATTGATGTAATAATAAACTTTATAAGAGGTATTGAATTCATGTTTGTAATAAAATTAGACAGCATCTGCGCAATAGTTAGTCTAATGGTCTTTATCAACTGTGTAGATATAGTGAAGTGTTGTTCAGGACTGTTAGCTCGTGTTTTAACGAAAGGTTTCCATTGTTTCAGGATTAAAGGAAATAGCAAAATAAACCTGGTGTGGCGATACACCAACACAACTCAATCGTCTTCCAATGTGGACTCCGAGAGGGAGGGAACCCACTGCGCCCTGAACACTACGCGACACAACAATAACTTTGATGGTCGCTCTTCCCTTAGAGAAAATCGTGTACACGCACTGTCACTTCATTGTTATTAAATTTCTTAACATATTTTTCATTTTATAAGTTCTTCTGTATATTAAAAGTAATCAGAATGACTAAGATACTGAAAGTAGTTGGAGCCTCTTGGTTGCAAACCAAAATTAGCTCTTACATTCTAGGGATTCTTGGTGTCCTAGCCATTTTAGCTCTCTTCATTGGACAAATAGAAAGGTATTTATTTATTATATACTATCTATTTAATATTGTACGTACACAAGTCACAAAGTAAACTTTTTTGTAATACCGATTTAAGAACGCTACCAATTCTCGGAAACTCAAGTGACCTTAGTTAAGAAAAATCTCAAATCTAAATCAGTGTTTGATTAAATTCACAGCTACATTTAGCAATCTAAATAAATAAACCAAAGATCTTAGTAATGAAACAGTCACTTAATTACTCGTATCATATATCTTTAAAGTTTCAAAGACTGTTGTTTTTCAGAATTCAAGATGGTAACTACGCTGCAACCGTATACTATTCCGAAAAAACTGGTTATCATATCGAGTTGTGGGGCCAAAGCAATGACCTAGCCGATGTTCCCAGAGGAGTAGCGAGAGCATACGTCAGACGCGACATAGACACCACGGGGTGAGTAATCAAAACCCATTACTTAAATGATATTCTGTTAGGCCGTACGCGTGTGTCTGGTTACACCGACGTTAGAAATGACGTTTTATTAAAAAGCGGTGATACACCAGTAGCTATGATCTACATCTACACTATGTATCGTACATCTACACTAATATTATAAAGAGGAAAAATTTGTATTTTTGTGTGTAAGTTTGTAATGAATAACTTCAAGAACTTCTGTGCCGATTTCAAATAAATTTTCACCATTGGAAAGCTGCATTCACCCTGAGTAACATAGGCTATATTTATAGCTAGAAAAGATTAGGGATCCTTAATAAAAGTTTGTGACTCAAAAAAACTTTGGATACCAGTCAAATTAATAGGCAGAGCGAAGCCTGTCGGATCAACTTATTTTTTAATAAAAACGGTAATTACGTAGGTACTTACACCTACCTAAGCGGTGATAGCCCAGTGGCTTAGAATTCGACCTCGAATCGAGGGGTCCGGGAAGTCCACCAACCCGCACTAGGCCAGCGTGGTGGACTAAGGCCTACATCCTTCCCATTGTGAGTGGAGACCCGACCTTGTCACTACAAGGTCGGGTCTCCACTCACTCGGGATCATTAATGGGTTACTGACCTACCTAAGATTTGGTCTATCCGAGAAGTCTACGTTAGAATCCCAATGGCACATAATAGTCATTATATTAGCATATTGCCTAAATAAAACAGCAAGCTCAAAAACGTAAATTGAACCATTCCGCAATAGGCCAGCTATTTTCACCACGGCCCGACCCAGGGCAGTGGGTCATAAGGCCTTGCAGACTGAAAACAATATGTGATTATTTTCGTATGGATAAGCGCCAGCGCAACAAAGTAAGCCTAACAATTTTACAAAAGTGTTGTTTATTTAAATGAGTTAAATTCCACAATCAATATTTCTACCGACGAATAACTAAAAATATCCAGAACGCTCTGTTTTTCCCGTTTCATGTGACTCATTTCTAATAGATTGCTTGAAGTTTCTCGGTAAATCGACATAATTTACTTATAATTCCTATCCTATCTTAGATTAAAGTAGAAAGAGTAATTGAAATATAGAAGACCTGAGTAGCGCAGGGGTTTAGAACCCGGAAGCCGCGCAGCGGAGGGTCCTGCGTTCGATTCTCAGTGGCGCAGAGGTTTGAATGGTAAAGTTCTGTTTCCGGTCTGGTGTTTGTTGTGTGTGTTCTTGTCTTGTGTATGTCCAATGTCCATGGCACCCACGACGCGAATAATAATTATTGAGCAGGACTATGAGTGAGGAGCTTTATTTTTTTTATTGTAGTTGGTACCTGTTGGAAGTAGAAACCGATGGATCATATCCAGACGAGATCCAGGCGTATACGGCGGGCATTGTCGAAGGAGCCGTGACCTGGTCTCTAATCCACAATCATCTGGAGAACACCATTCGCGCTAAATGCGAAGATCAGCCCTTGGAGAAGCAATGCGATAAACTAAGAGACGCTTTGGATAAATCCGCCAATAAATGGAAAACAATCGCAGCTGATCGCGGAGCCACAGACCCGTTTTGGCATCATGTAAGTTTTTTTTTAAATATGGTTGTGTCCTATTTTCCTCTTCCTCTCCTGAGGCGCGGTACTAAGCCTCATCAACATGTACAATTATTATTATTGTAAATTATATCAAAAACTCCCATTTACAGATCTTAATCCTAAATCCTTGTTGGATGACAAATGCACTATAAAATTACTAATGTTCAGTTATGAAATATTTAATCCTATTTTTCAACCTTCATTTCCCTATTATTTTATTTATTCTAAGAAACAGCAAAAATAGCGTCGATATAGCCATAGACCTTAGCACAAAGAGCCATTCTAAACCTTAAGTTCTTGTTGCTGAATTCTAGAAAGGTTTAATTTATCTGCCTACCTAAAGGCATTACAATCAGCGTTTTACCCCGCTGGGATTCCTTATCTCTTAAGTAATCTTGTCATTGCAGGTATCGCTCTACTATACACAAATCAGTGGAATATTTACCGGTTGGAAATATGGAGTTGCTCGCAGCACGAATGATTACGAGACGGACATGTCCGATTTATATTGGTTGAACTCTGTCACTGAAGTGGCCGAAATTCAGCACAAACTGAACATATCCATAGAAGATGAGCCTGTGCACCGCTTACCTGGGCTGTCCAGTGCCTTTTTGAGAATTGTTAATGATACGGATGATAATGGTTTCGCTACCAAAAAACTTTACGTTGCCCAGAATGCCGCAGGAAGGTAAGAGCGTTTTGAAATTATGAACAGAATTGCTGAATAGTTTATCTTAATAATCTTAATTTATATAGGAATTTTAATACTTAACTAGCTTACCCGGCAGGCTTCGCTCTGCCAAAATAAATACATAGGCAGCTGATGAGTTCGATTAGGTAGGTAAAATTATAACTAAACTAGCTGACCCCGCAAACGTTGTTTTGCGATAATAAGTTATCGAACGTTAAAAATCGACTATTATATAAATAGGGGTTGGTGATACAACGGTGAAAATTTAGGGTTGTGTGTATTTTTTAATGCCACATTATTGAAAAACAAAAATAAAAAAAATTGACCAAAAAATAAAAGTAAAAACGTTAGGTGTGGACAACCCTTATCACTTAGGGGTATGAAAAATAGACAGTAGCCGATTCTCATGACATGATAATTTTATATACATATAAACCATGATATATACCTAAGAAATATATACCTATATAAATAATTAATATACTTGGCTTTATTGACAAATATCAAAACATGTCAATGAAATTGTGTATAAGTAATAAGTTTAAATATTTTATAAGTTTTAATTTGTATAACTAACATTAGTTATAGTTGATTACTTTTACTTTTTTAATTTGCATACCTGAAAAGTTGAATATGGATTGATCAAAATGTCCTGTTAAACCAATACCTAACGAACCGCTATTCGTGCAAATAAATGATTTTGTTTTTTTTTTTATTCTGACTGCTCCAATCTATGTTGTGGGGAGATACCCGCGCCCAATAATGGACCATAAAAGGGTTGCAGTCAACACGTGTGAATACTAATATAATGTGGTGATTTTATTTTTAGTTATTCCACAATGACTCGAATAATGAAACGTTACAAACTGAACTACCATCGTACATCAAAAGATACAACACCAGCGCCCGGAGTGACGGTAGACTTCTCCGGGTACCCGGGTTCAGTGACCAGCCAGGACGAGTTCTATGTAATCACAGGGGAGGACCACAGAATGGTTGTCAGTGGTACAGCTTTGAAGAACTATAACAATAAGCTTTGGAAGGACGTCAACATTACAGACCAGGTACAAATTAATTTTTACCGTCACCAATTTTCTAAACTTGCTAGAAGTGAATAAGTAAGGTGAGCCGTTATAGGTAAGGGACCACGAAAGTGTCTTGCCTGCTGAAAGTGACCTAATCATGAGACACTTAAATTTTATTTTGAATGCGAAAGTGCACTCAAACGGATACCTGGATATTGTAATCCGTCAATTTTAGACCCACAAAATTTTCTCCTTCTTAAGAGAACATAGGATGCATTTGGCGTGATCACTTTTTAGATGCCATGCAAATGAAGCCGCGAGAAGGTGATAATAATAAAAATATTTCAACTCTTGCAGGTCCCTGTAGGTCCTCGAGTGACCGCAGCAAATCACTTGGCGAGCAACGTAAGCTCGTGGGGCCATACTCTGGCCGCCTACAACTCGGGCACAGCTTGCAAGCAGTGGCTAGTGGTCGATTACAGCAAATTTGACCATCTGCACGTCTCTTCTGAAACATCACACGATGCCCCTAAGACTAAGAAAGAAGTCATTACTGAGAGCACGGTCTATAAGTAAGTTTTATTATACATTTATCATGAAATTCATTAATATACTCACTTGTCATAATCAAAAATAGCAAATCTGATGGTTTATGGTAACGGCAGATCATTAGATACAATTATTTCACCAATCCTGTGTATTGTATTTTAATACTGACGGGCCGTTTACTTTGGTTTTCTAGATTCTATTTATCTATATCTTACATTGTTCCTCGCTTTTTAGAAAAAAAAAAAAATTTAACAAAATTGTGAATTATTGGAATATAAATCGAAACATCAAAACGACTATTTCTTGAAATCTTAATATTATGCAATTGTAAACCATTTACACCCAGACCCCTCTTTCCCAGTGGGCACTTTGGGCAAGTGCCCACGGCCCCGCGATCGATAGGGGAAACACCCACAGATCAAATATAAAGTCCCTAGTTCCTGTCAGATCACCAAACGATAACCAATATTTATTACCAAAAACCTTATATAATTCGAAGAAATCGAACCTTAATTACTGACTACAATAGGGCCCCCATTATCCTAATATGCCCAGTATTGCCCAGGGCCCTGTTAACACCAGGAAATGGTTAATAAGTTTCCATAAAGTTCTAAAATACAACAATGCTGTTACGCTTATCAGACACATGTTATTAATAGTGAAGTCGTGTTTACGCGGAGGTTTACCGACTTCCAGCAATATGTGATGCTGTCACTCCATATCTCGTACAACACTATGTTTATTTTTGTTCACACATAGAAACATATAAAAATAGCCTTTAATTGTGTGTGTAGTAGTTATTAATCTAAATTATGACGGAGGACAGCATGTGTCCATGCTAAGATCATTCTTCAGTCATGAAGCTATTGTTATAAAAACAATAAATATTTTTGCGCAATAGTAAAGTGAATACCTACCTACTTAGATTTCGATATGCGAGGAGCATGCGTAGACTTTGGCTGGCACCATCCGTAGGTGATTAATATGTAACATTATTAACCACTTCGCTGTACGCTGAGTCACATGTGACACATATACATTGTTTAACTATTGCGTCTATTTATTGGACAGGCAAAGTGTTATAAACACTATAACTGATAGAAATTATTATTAACATCCAATGTAGAAGTTTAAAGCTTTGATGCTTAAGCATTGAAGTAATATTTTTTTCTAGACAGCCAAAGATCACTTAATAACGTTCTTTATAGCAGGCAATTATAATTTAACTTGGGCTAGTCCTTACATAATTTTATTATGGTCATCCTTTGGAGCATAATAAACCTGCATCTTTGTTCCTCTTTAAAATCGCGTCGTTGAAACTTTAAATGGTGGCCAATTATATGTATAATATGTATGTTAATTTCTCTTTAACCAATATGTCTAGTGCTATAATATGTCTGTCTTGTGGTATGCAACTGGCTTGGAAAATAATAAAAAAAAAACTACTTGGAACAATTCTAGCAAATATAAATATTTCAGGGATATAAAGCACACCATCGTCCATCGTGCAGGCAACGGGCGTGCAAAAGGTCTTCTGTGGTTGATTGAACAGGTTCCTGGCAGGACCCACTCCGCTGACTTATCTGATGCGTTTCTAGAGAAATCCTATTGGGCTACCTACGGACTGCCATTCTTTAAGGCAAGTTTACCTTCATAAGTTGAAACTGGATGACAAGAGATAAAGCTGAGAGTTCTTATTTTAGGAGACACTTCGTCAGATTGACTGACTAATTTAGTTAAGTACCTAAGCTGAAAACCTTTCTTAGTTAACTTGAATAATTGAATAATTCTAGGGTTGTTTATAGTTTTGTGGTATTAACTCTTGCATACAATGGAAAAAACATTTTTTAAATTAGGTGTTCAAACTCAGGATTTGTAAAAATATCTAAGGTGTCTACCTAACCGTATTCACTTATGTGGAACTTAATTTGTAATTTTTATACCTTACTACAGGACATCGCCGAAATCACACATGTCACCAAAATGGAGGAATTATACGGAGAAATATTCTCAGAATCTGAATCACCGAGAGCGATAATATTTAAACGCGGTTACAAAAATGCGACATCTCTAGAGAGCATTATTGAGCTAATGAGGGTGAACAACATTACCGCAATGTATAGAGCCAATAACGAATCCGAGAGTTGTACTGGAAACCCCAATTGTATCCTAACAGAAACTGGTTATCTGTCCGTCCTTGGAATTCGCGGGGACCTCGTCAAACAATACAATGATGCCTACGGAGTCATTGATACCAAGGTTGTCAGCGGTAAGCATCAAAAAATTTATACTTACAAATAAATAAAATTGGATTGTCTGTTTATAATATAAAAATAGTCGCTTTTTACTAAATGCATAATTATGTATTTGTACACGGATATATACCAATATATCATTTTTTACAATTTTTGTCTCTCTGTTTGTTCCGGCTAATCTGTCATGGCTGGACCGATTTTGAAGGGACTTTCACTGGCAGATAGCTGATGTAATAACTTAGGCTACTTTTATTTTAGAATTATACATATAGTTAGATATATAAATTCCACGCGAACGAAGTCGTGGGCACAGCTAGTTTAATTTAAAAATTGAAAAATTACTAACTCGTAGGAACTATAACTAATTCTAACCCAATTCCCTTGCCACGAAATTAATATTAAGTGTCTATTGTTGTTTCAGGCACTTTAAACTGCACAAAAATGGACTTCGTTGGAATATCCAGTCCACCATTCATGGAGACAAAAACATTGAACTCATCTGAAGTATCCATAAACAAAGGGAATGTAGCATCGATATACACGGACCAGTTTGACGATGTTCCGTCTCTGGATAGTCTTGAAATCAGAGATCTTGTAAAGCACCAGCAAGAAGAAGCACAGCAGGAAACCTTAGAAAAGTTGAACAGAGATGTCGTCAAACCATTCCAGTGGTCTGAAAGTGACTTCAAAGACAACGCTCATGTAGGTCTTCCAGACAAGTGGAACTTCGAACCCTTTAGATCAAACTGGTATTGGTGAATCTCTCAACTTTACTTTCAGTTAGCGTCCATAATAATTTGGTAATACCTGTCTATAATTACTGCTAGATTCAATTTTTCAAGTGAAATTTGTCAATTACTTACTTAAATAGGCATAATGTTGATTTTTTTGTACTACTCTCCGTCCGTTTTGATCGGAAAATTGATGCTGTAATAATTTTTAAAAGTTTGATAAATAATTATATTCAATTTAAGATAACGTATTTACATAGATTTATTTATTGGGATAGTGTTCGTCTCGTCCTGTCTTCTGTGTTAGTACTTTGTGTATTTGTTACTTATTACATATTTCAAATACTTTGTCTGTAGACTTTTAAAATCAATGGAAATGATTAAATTACCTACTTGATTTTTTATTAATATTATTATTGTCACAAATTATTATTTTTACACGTCAGATTTACTGAAATTTACCTGTCTACGAGGTGTATTTTATAGTTTGTTATTTTTCTGTGGATATCTAATAAAAATGAAGTGACTTTATATAGGAAACATTTCGATTTTGCTCTCGAAATAAAAGTGTTTCAAAAACGTGTTTTTTTTTTGTTTTTTGACAATATCAGGTGACCTACACAGCAAGTTTTAGACGACTATATACTTATACACACACACATAATTGTGTTCCATTAATTTGAAAAAAATGAGTATCACGTCGATCGTCCGCGTGTAGTCACATCGGCTTTATCGTCCCTTAGACCCTTAGTGACCTCCTCTCCTCCTACCTACCTCTCCTACTTCATTAACATATTTATTTTAAATTTTTATTTAACATAGAAGTAGAACCAGGCGGACAACCATACGGATCTCAAAGAAGACTACCTACATCTTATCTTTGTTGTAGGTACTTAAGTGTGATTTGAAGGTATTATGAAGGACATATACTGGGTAATTTTGATCGATAAGTAACAGGTTAAGATTTATATAGGAAAAAACATATTTTGTTAAAAATGAGCTCTATCCTTAAGTTTGCCGTACACCATTACTTTCCAGAATTTGTTCCTTATTATTGACACGATCGAATGGTGTAAATTATTACACCATATTATATTGATTATTACCTATATTGATTTTGAAAAAAAAATCACATCCTGTTAATACAGTTTACATCACACACACATTACATCCTGTTAATACAGAATGTAATTTTTTTTTTCAAAATCAACGGGTTCCATGCCTGGCTAGGCATATTGATTTTTCAAAAATCGAACGATGCAGTTTTAGTTTTCATCAAAATCGGTCCCCAGGACTCCTATCAGCATTTTTCGACAGTCCTCATAGTTTCGGATTAAAAATTAATTAAAAATTCACCCTCATGTGTTTTAAAATTTATCATGTCTGAGCTAAAAAATTCAAAGAGTGGTTTCTAAAACGCCAATATAATAATTCTGTTCTATTATTATCTTTATATTTAATTAACTGTCCCGGTACACTTAGTTCTGCTAAATAGGTACAGAAATTTCTACTATTCATCGCATTATTTTCAGACTTTCTCCCCGTATAAACCGTCCTTGGACTTATACGAACATATCAAACTTAAAATTAGCCAAATCGGTCCAGCCGTTCTCGCGTTTTAGCGAGACTAACGAACGGCGATTCATTTTTATTATATAGATAACAAGTTCTCTAATTGTATTATAACGAAACTTAATAAACTGAAATAGAAATCGATTGTTAAAAGTTAATCTTCGCATCCAATGTGTAGGTAATTGCTGAAGAGACAGAAATCAAAGCACCAATTTTATAACTTTCATCATCTCATTATCCGCATATAAACAAAAGCGCTCCAGTGAATAGCATCGTCATCATTAGCACAGGCAAACTAAGTGAGCTTCATCGTGAACATAACTAATTGTGGACACTCTAAGTAATCAGCGGATACAAATTGGACGAAATCGTTAATGAGTGGAACGGAAACAATTATGAATTGATTTTATTTTTCTATGTTCGTCATAATTATTTTAATGTCTGTTCATTCTCATGCTCGGGATGTTCTCAGGTTCTCAATAATAATTACTTCTCATGCATGCATGACACGTGCATGACTGACAGAACTAATTGGGAGAGAATGTCAAACAAACATTGAAAATGTCAAAACAATGTCAATCAAATCATAGCTGTCACGATCAGGCTGATTAATGTCGTCGTATTGTATTTTTTTACAATCACAAAAATTATTAAAACTTTGAAATCTGAACTTTTATTTACATAGTGTTAAAAACATACCACTTATCGCAGTAAACTTTTATTAGTATAAGTATTGAATGAACAGCGCTTCATCTTCTGACCAAGAATGAATTTCTTCAAGAAGGCTCCTACCGTGAAAGGTGACTCATAATAATATTGTTTTTATAATAATCTATAAGTTAACGATTGTCAAATTGTTACTTAATTTTTTATTGCTTTCAGAACAACAAAGACAAAATGATAGGGAACTTCGGAAGGCAGGACGGGACTTAGAACGCGATAAGGAAGCGTTGGAAAGGGAAGAAAAGAAGTTGGTAAGACATATTTACTTGAACTCCTTGTTTCTATCACATTACATGAGTAGTCATGACCTATTTATTTATTTAATTTTTTTATTTTATTTATTGGCAATTGACTAAAGGGAACGATACATGTACTTGGTGTTTGGACATAAAAATGGTTGCAAATAACACAAGCATAACATACTTATTAAGCTTTAATATCAAAACATATTTAAAATAGTGTGGTAACCTAATTGTGTGGGGTAGCCCACTGTAGCAGCACTCAGGCTAAAACAGGGTTTCTTAAAGTGGGGTCACAGACCCCTGAGGGTCAGTGACATATGTGTCAGGGGTTCACAGTAGCTGAGTTTTAACTCAGCCTGATAAGTATCAGGAAATTGTTTAAACTTTTATTTAAGCTTTTAAATTCTGGAAAGGTATCCCTGACTACAAAAAGTTTAAGAAACCCAGGGCTAAAAGATACAATGTGGGGGTGTTCACACATGTTTATAGTGTGAAGAGTTTTGCAAGCCATAGAGACACTGCATATCCAAAAATCAACACCACAGCCAAACTATAAAATTATGTTGTTTATTTATGAAAACAATGAGATAGATGCTTACAATTAATTGTTTGGTGTTTATTCCCTTTTAAAACTAAGGAACCTGCTATTGAGCAATGCCCAAAAGTTCTCAATTATTTCAAAGTAGTCACTGCACTTTACTGCTGTACTACTGTAGATTAATTATATTATTGATATGTGGGGGTCAATTTTGACCAGCCATTATTTCTTGTAATAATTGTAAAGATATGTAAACATTTTAAAATTGGTTTCAGGAAATAGAAATTAAAAAAATGGCTAAAGAAGGAAACAATGAGGGCTGTAAGATTTTAGCAAAACAATTAGTGCAATTAAGGAAACAGAAGACAAGAATTTATACTGCTAACAGTAAGGTAAGATGTTTTTTTTCTTTTTATGGCTTTTTTCTTTACACATACTATTTTACTTAGCATTAAATCCACAGTTCATGTATAAATGCATTTATCTTGTCTGAAAATTTTTTGTCATTATTGGTGTGTTATTTTATTGTAAATATTATTCATATAACTTACAAACTTGCAAAAGGCTTCTGCATATAATATGTAGTAAATCAGCAAACAGATTTAATTGTGTGCCATATTGTAAGTGGTTATGATTGCCTTTTGACACAAGCTTAAGACACTTGTTTATTTTAGCCTTTGAGTTTATAATGGGTAGGCTTAATACTTCAATCTCATTCATATGTTAGATAAAGTACCTGGTGTAGAAGAGACTATTTCACATTTTGCATGTACAGTAGAACACCAATTATCCGAAGGCAGAATAACCGAATCCCCGGTTATCCGAATTGGTCCTAAGCTTAATATAAAAAATTAAAAACAAGTAATTTTTGTTTTGTTTTATTGTGACAAGTTGAAACTGGCTAGGGTCCAAATATATTTCAACTGTTGTGGATCTTGCCGCACGGAAACAACCTTCAACACCGAGGCAACATACTTCCATTGAGATGTTTAAGCGAGCACTATTGTAGAACTGTAGTTCGTTTTCCTTTATTACCAGTCTATGTCCGATTATTATCCGAATCGATCGCAGTCCCAATTAATTCGGATAGTCGGCGATCTACTGTAAATTATAATAACAAGCCTGAAAAATGGACTATGACTGCCAAAAGTTTAGGTGAACTAGACATTCATGATGGTTACCTCCACAAAATTCTTATTACAGATATCAAGTGTACAGATCCACAATAAGGCAATGGGAGCTAACATCGCCATAGCGGGTGCAATGGGCACCACGGCCAAGACGATGGGCACTATGAACAAGATAATGAACCCTCAGCAGATAGCTAAAGACATGGACGCCTTCAAGCGAGCAAGTGCCAAGATGGATATGACTGATGAAATGAGTAAGTATTTTTATACTCACAACTAGGATTCTTCAGCCTTTTCCTAATTGACTGACATAACTGTCCCACCAACCAAAACTACAAAAATTAAACAGAGCTCTTTATGGAGATATCCATGTTGAAATATGCACTGACCCGTGACAAAATGAATGATACATACATATATTTTGATTTTAGTTTCAGAAACTCTTGATGATATAATGGATGAGTCTGGAGATGAAGAAGAATCTGCGGACATTGTCAACCAGGTGCTGGATGAAATCGGCATTGAAATAAGTGGAAAGGTACATACATTTATTTTTAAAGCAATCGTTATTTTTATGATATTTAAATGTCTACTCTGCAATCCATGCATACATCCAACCTCAAATAGAATAGACAATGTCTATTGGGAGTTGTCTAGCTGGGATTGTAAATGGGTGGATATATTACACCTCATAACTCTTTTTAAACATGAGTAGCAAACGTGTGTAGTCATACTGACATTATGTACTGTATGCCACTGCAGACCATGGACTCGCAGACAAGAAATCCTATCTGTAGTTGCATGTAGATGCTTTGCTTATGACTAAAATATCTGCCTAAACTAAAGTATTGCCTCAAAAGACAAGACAAAGACATCCAACCGCCTAAAACAAGAGTGTTGTATTTTTAAAGCAATCGTGTTCTCCACCACCTTACAAGATTAAGGTGGTGGAGAACACTCTTGTTTGTGCCCAGACAGGTTACGTGCACCAACTAAATTGCCTTAAAAGAAACTAGCTTTATCCGTATGGATCCCAAGAACTAACAATATAATTTGATTTCAGATGGCTGACGCTCCATCCGTCGCACGCAACAAAATCGGTGAATCAACTATGGACGCTGACAAGGAGCTTATGGCGCAGTTAGCTAAACTTAAATCTTAATTTTCGTAATATACAATTGTTATTTTATATGTAAATAAAAAAGAGGTCACCTGTATTAAGATATATTTATTGATAGTTAAATCACATATAGTTTTTAAAGCATGCTGTTGTTGTTTGTAGGATTATTTTAAGTTTGTAATTCTGCATTTTGTCCATGTTTTCTTTACAACTTTTGAACTATGAAGACTGGTATATCGATGTAGGAGTTGGTAATCTTGTCTTCTAAGTGTGGTTGTGGGTTCGATTCCCACCTAGAACATATATGTATTTGTGAAATGAGTATCTATTTTTATTCTGTGTCTCAGTATTAAATCTATAGATATCTTTAAAAATATCAATGCTTTTCTATACCTACTTTATCTCTTAACGTATGTTATTGTTACGTTCGTTATCCCACAATTTTTAATAAGACTGTTTCGATTGCTTGTAGGTACCCTCTGACTGAATCAATAATTGACCAATTTGTAAAAAAATGCATACACAACACACGTTATTCACCGGCGAAACCACTACGGTGTCGATAAACTACTGTTAACTTGAGCAGGATTTTTGCCTTGCTTACTTCGCAATGTTGTAGAAAATTACGAACTTATTTGATTTTCAAATCACTGCGCGAATGAAAATGTAATGTTTTTGAACCAATGAGCTTGCAAAGAATTGACATTGACAATGATATAGAAGACAGATATTGGTGTTGCCATATCAAAAGTGAAGTAGTGTCATCTTTATAGGGGTACTTAATTCTCATATTGCCCGAAAATATTAAGCTGTAAAATGTTTGTCTTGATTTTTAAAATACTTGTCATGACGGATGTTTATATAAAAAAAGTATTTTTTTACTTTTTTGATCTGACTGTACGCCTAATGATGGCTATCACAGTTGACTTACTACATATTACTATGTTTCCTTAAGCGATTTAACTATAATCTCTTCAACAACTTATTAGTATAATGCCTCTATTGAGGTCTTGTAATTACATATTGCTATGATATATTATAAAGAATATTGTAAATAACTTCTGTTTTTTTGTCAAGTCTGTGATAATTTATTTTTTGAATAAATGTTAGAAATTAACACCAAATGTTTTAATCACATCATTCCAAAAAAAATTGGTGATGATTGTAATAAATAATGCTGCTCCAAATGTTTAAACCAACAAAATTTATGTTCCAATAATATTTCACTGCTGACATTATCTATCTAAGATTATAGATCCTAAAAGTAGATCTGTGTCCAAAAGAAAAATGAAATTCAATTAACTCATTAAGTGATTATAAGCTGGATGATTATTGGATAGGGGTTGCAGTAAATACCCCTATCCCATAATCATCACATTTATATTCGTAAAGCGGCTCTCTCGTTAGCATAAATACTTGATGAAATTTACACTATACTTGTTTACTTACCAATTCAATAGTGTCAAGGAGCAAGTCGTTAATCTTCATTTGTTAATAGCCCTTGTTCATTGCTGATGGTTTCACCTTTACCTTTAGAACGGGTGATAGTAACGATAGTCGTGAAATATGATTGCAGACGAGCATTTATTTGACGAAGGCATAAATACTGCTTTATTGCAAAATGACATGAAACACCTATACGCAAACAAAGTTGTCTTTGATAGGACTCAACGAGACTATGTAAGTATACATTTATACATGTGTGTAACGTGTAAAGTACAAAATTAAGTTAGTTCAATTGATATCAGGTGTAAGTTAACCTACCTATGCTGAGATTAAATAGTGTTTTTATATTTGGGATACATCATTGTACTAACATTAGACTTCAAAAAGGAGGTTATCAATTCGACGCGTTATGTACTTATGTAATATCGACGGAACTGCACAATATTTATTTATAATTGTTGGTCTATTATGGCTTACAAACAAGTCTACCAAATTTCATAGATTTATGTATGTATAGTGATAAAATTTATCTTATATACAAACAAAATACTTGATTCAAAAACACCAACCTAAAAAATAGTAAGCCTAAAGTATGTTACAAATTTTATTTCGTACTTTTATGAAGTCGATTTGATTTTTTAAATTTTTTTTATTTACTTCTTAACAAACCTTAATAGGAAGTTAAGAAGTAAATAAAAGATATTCTTTATTGACAACCGATGGGGAAAAAGGTCCTCGAATGGCGACCACGTCTAGGCAAAAGGAGCACAGGCCGCCCTCCGACCAGGTGGACTGATGACCTGAAGAAGACAGCGGGAAACCGTTGGATTCAGAGGGCCCAGGACCGGGCGGAGTGGCGTCGATTAGGGGAGGCCCATGTCCAGCAGTGGACTACTAAGGGCTGAAAGGAAGGAAGGAAGGATTCTTTATTGGTGTGTGTGCTTGAAATAAACAATACGCAGTAAGTAATAATTATCTCAAACAGGAAAGGGAGCAACGTAATCTGCTGTCGTCCCAAGATGGAGACACCTGCGAGATCCACGACCAGTTCTATCGGGATCACAAGCTGCTTCTTGTGCTTTTCAGGGCTCTGGCAGTTATGCCAATCACTCGTTCACGGCCAGGTGCATATTACTAAAATAATAATATAGTTAATTATTATTTATAAACACGTGTAAATAAATTATTTAACAACCTCGAAAGAAAACATCGCGAGTAAACCTGCATGCCTGAGAGATTTCCATAAGCTCTCAATAGTATAATTGAAATTCACGAACTCGCATAAGGCTAGCGTGGCGGACATAAGAACACAAAAAATAACAATGGTGCACACTTTGTTTAATGGAATATTTGTAATGATCAGAAAAAATTGTGTAGCTTTTTCCGTATAAAACCTACGTTAGACCTAATGATGAGACAGGTTTCAAAAGGTAGCAAACGTATCTTATTTTCCACCGTAGACCGTTACCATAGCCATTACTTTCCATGAGGCGAGATTACGAATAATCTCCAGCCTATTTCTACTACAAAAAATTTCACCAAAAGTCTTACCTCTAATTTTTGTTGAAGGTACAATAACATTTAGTTGGAGATCGGGTGCTACGGTCTACGCCATTTGTTTCTACATAGCTGCTACGGCCGTAGTGCTGATTGTTGGCTACGAACGAGTCATGATTCTACGCTCCATCAAGAAATTTGATGATTACATCTACGCCATTCTTTTCGTAGTATTCCTTGTTCCGCACTTTTGGATACCGTTTGTGGGATGGGGAGTTGCTCATCAAGTCGCTATCTACAAAACCAACTGGGGAAAATTTCAAGTATAAAAACACTTCATTTTTAGACAATATAATCGTACTTTCTTTCGAACAAAGCTTATAAACTAAGATCAATAATGATAATGTTTTATCTTTCTTAAACGAGTAGACAGGCGATGCAATAAAATTAATTTTAGCCAGTACCCAACTGAGGAAAATTAACTGAGATGTAGTGCTGAGATAAACTTTCACAATTCACAACACTTAGAAAATATTTTACACTTTTTAGAAGTATTTTCAGTTGTTGCTAGATTTAAAAATAGGTACGTGCTTTGTTTGCAAGGCATTACCACAACTTGTATGTCGCCGGGAATCATTACCATATTTATTTATTACCATAATATAAAAACTAACCAATTTTAGGTGAGGTATTACAGAGTAACTGGTGAGGATTTACATTTTCCCAATCTTAAGAATTTGATTGTAATTATCAGCGTGGGTTGCCTGTTATTAGCGGTGTGCTTTCTTCTTAGCCTTTGTGCCTTACTGGAAGGATTTCTATTGCGACACACATTGGCTTACTATCACATCATTACCATGATTAACATGAACTGCGCTCTTTGGTACATCAACTGTAAGGGCATTAAGATCGCGTCTCAAAGCCTTTCTGAATGCTTTCGGAGGGTAAGTGCGTGAACTCTACTCAAATTCTGAAAATTTATTACGCGTCTTAGACACGTAAATATTTTTTTATTATTATACACCTACAGATTGACCTGGAGATAATTTATAAATCTCTATAGAAGTGCTAAAGTGTAGATAATAATATCTACACCTGATCCTAATAGGTACTTAATATGTATGTACTTAGGTACCTACCTGCTGCAAAAGTATAACTTAGTTTTCATACACTTTTGTAGTGCTAAAAGTAATTATTAACCGTCATAGCTTATATATTTTTTTTGCAATCGCAAAGATTTAATTAGTTAATTTTGAATACACTTTTAAGAGCGAACTACGTGTGTGTAGGCAGTTTTTGTACGTAACGTATTTAATGGAACTTTTAATTTTTGTTTTTGTTGCAGGATGTGAAAATAGAGTGTACGGCTAAATTGATTTCGAGTTATCGTTTTCTGTGGCTCAATTTGTCAGAATTGCTCCAGTCCCTCGGGAATGCTTATGCGCGTACCTACTCCACGTATTGCCTTTTCATGTACTTAACTTGTTTCTAACTACCTATAACCTTTATTATTATTGACTAATTGACTTATTGAATTAGAAGTGCAGAGAAGACTTGCTTTGAAGTTTACTAATATGTAGAATAATATCTTTACAAAAGAAGAAATATATACTAATTGAATTGAGTTAATTTTGAATACTATGCTGCAAATCAGACATCCCAATTCCGGCTACGGGTTTTGACAACAATTGAGGGAGGCCTGGAGCATTTTCCACCACGTTGCTCCAATGCACGTTGGACACCGTCTAACGAATTTTAACGACTGCAATCGTTTTATCGATACTTTCGTGTATGGAAATAATAATTATTTCTATTTCCAGGTTCTTTAATATTACGATTGCAGTATACGGGGCACTATCGGAAATCGTTGATCATGGCTTTGGGTTTAGTTTCAAGGAAATAGGTCTGATTGTAGACGCTGCATATTGTTCTTCTTTGCTGTTCGTCTTTGCGGATTGTTCCCACAAATCAACGCTGAAGGTTGAGTAAATATTTTTTATGATAGTACACATATAATTATATTGAGGCCCTCCTTGTTTGGTTATTACTGGAAGTCGTGAAGCTTCACGATCACAGGTGTCATTTCATCAGAATTATCGAAAATATGGTATTTGATTTTGTCGGTAACTCATAATCGTGATAGAACAAATTAGTTGCCAACAAATAGTTCACAAAGCACCGGGCTAAGTTTACAAAAATAGGGGTTAATAGATTTAGGTCTCAAAACCTTTTTATTGTTTATTTTGTAACATTCTTATGTTATTAGGATTGCGTAATTCACCAAAAATTTGATAACAGGTTGCAGCCGGAGTTCAAGACACGTTACTTTCCATCGACGTGTTGTCAGTCGATAGGCCCACTCAAAAAGAGGTAGGCTTAACTTTTTTTGTAAAAAGAAATTGAATAGCAAACGAGCATACAGGCCACCAGATTTTGTGGTAACTGTAACCCCACATCAAAACCACCACGACCACTTTTCACGTTTAGATATCTATACCTGCCTAGTGGCACACCCTATCTCGACTGTATAGCCTTACAATCTAGACTCATGGCGCCGAAAAGCCCAGGAGGATAAATGCTGAAGGAAAAATTTTGATGCATTATTTATTTTATTCATCTTATCCATACGGATGTTATGCACGTATAATTTTATAGGTAGGTATGTAAATACCAAGACGTCAAGTTTTAAATTTTAAAGTAGAGTTTCATGAAGTTTCCAAGTTTATAAACACACCTTTTGCTGCAGTTATCATACGCCCAAATTCGGTTGAGAAGATAGATTGCTTTGGTCTTTTTAGTAACAACTTTAAGGTACTTACAATTTTAAACAATACCTACTTCGAATATTGAATAAAATTGACATTTTGAGATTAGTTCCACGCCAAACTGCAATAATATTCTGATTTTAAGTTGTTAGCACCTAATAAGTTGCTAATGTAGAACATCATCGTTATCTTTGTTCAGATCGACCACTTCATCCAGGCTATTGAAATGAATCCAGCAGTTGTGAGCCTGAAGGGCTACGCTCATGTAAACAGGGAGCTATTGACGTCGGTTAGTATTATTAATGAAGGTAGAATATTTATGTTTGTATTACAGCGATGTCTAGGCAAAATAGTGTAAGCTACCCTATGACTAGATAGATTGATGACTTGAAGAAGACAGCACGAAATCGTTGGATTCAGAGGGTCTAGGATCAAGTAGGATGGGGGAAAGAGGACTGATAATGCCTATGTCGAGTAGTGAACTTCGAAAGAATGATGAATGGATGATTGATAGATGTGTCATTGTAATTCATAGTTAACGGTAAAATATAGGTAGTTTTGATTTTGATGACGTATGAAGCTCTATCCCAATGATGGGATAAAACGGTACATTAACTTAAGTTAGGTTGGATTCAGAGGGTTCTGAGTGTTATTGTAACAAGTCAAAAAATAATAATCACCTAATTAATCTTCTCCTCGTATGATCTTGTCTTTCATAGTATTGAAATTAATTGTTTATAGAGTTCACCGACACTCTTAATCGCCTATGATGATGAAGCTATCTTAACGAGCCGTACAATGTATGTGTTCTGATGATATGTTATAGCAGTAATATAGGCGCAGTATGTATTTATGATCTCACTGAGACCAGTGAATGGGTCCACGTGCCAGTTAAGAAGTTTCCAAGAGCCTCGTCACAATAAACTTGTAGTTACACATCGAATTGCAACGAAACAGAAATTTGCGTCTGAGTGACTTGTAAAGGTGTAATATGTCGTAGATAAGGTCAAGAGCAATCGTTTATTAAGCCATATGAAGTCTTATCGAAAACTCCACGGTTTTTGAGAAGTTCGATCAAAACATGAATATAATAAAGGTACCTAGCACTAAAGAGCATTTACTAATGAGTATTAATAAATAACAAGAAACACAGAAAGCCAACAATCTGGTTTTATTAAAAGTTTAACTGCTTATATGTTTTACGTCATTATAACTTGGTAATCCCCTCAATCCTAACCTAATGTGTCAAGCAGCCGGCACTCTCCTTCAATGTTATAAATTAAACTTGAGGCTATATTCCTTGAAACAGCTTTTAAAATATATAAAGAGCATCATGGACGACAGAAATACGATATATTTTTCCTAATAATAATAAAATCGGTATGTTAAAAATAATAATAGGTAAAATATAAATACAAAGGCTCACTGATAAGCCACGGCGACGTATTGCAATTTTAAATTGGCGACATTGTTAAACATTGCCCTTATATTTCCCCATGAATTATCTTTAGATAAGTACGTAGCCGGTGGCGTCGGTATGGAGTCTCGGTGGGGTAGAGACCTAAAATTATAAAAAGAAAGTAGTTTAAACTCCAATAAAAATAATCGAGAACATAAATAATACTTATACATGTATTATTATGCCTTATAATTTTATTATTAACTGAGATAAGTGCGTCGTCTATGATGCCCTTAACTTGGCTGAAGTTTGATCCGTTGTTTCGGGGCAGATAATATCAGTTTTATTGTTATAATAGCGGCTGACGAAGTAACAAGGTAATTGCTAGTGAAGCCTTAAGGCTTCAAAATATATTTTTTATAGAAATAACCCAAATAAAGTGAAAAATATATTTTTTATAGAAATAACCCAAAATATTCCAAATAAAAAGTAATGTAATCCATATTGTAATAGATTATTGAATAACCATGAAAGCTGATTTTCAGGATAATGATTTTTCTTTTACCATACTTCGTTTAAATGTTTTAATTTGTTTTGGAATAAGAATGCGTAGACACTCCACTGAGACAACTTAAAAGACCAATGTCCTCAATTAATGTCCTTCTGAAGAATCTAGAATATTTTCTCAGCATTGCTATTTGTTCTAAAATATTTATTGTGGGTCTTAACTAGAATTAAAGAGTGGTACCTATATTATTTTTCTCTACCTATTTGTATTACACTTGTTATAGAAATAAAAGCAACTAAAGAGACAGATGGGCCACTTGAAGGTAAGTGGTCATAGTCGCCGATAAAATTCATTCGATTAAACTACAACTACTTGTTGCTTCCTACCTACCTGGGCCCATCCCTAGTAATTACCTGAAAGAGAGTAATGGACGCGAACTGATGGAGCGAAACAGGACTCCTAAGCACTTTGAAATGTGACGCCGATACTGTCTAAAACACCTCGAATTTCCAATGTTTATTTGGAGATCTGCGTCGCCTTGATGATACTTTTCATTGTTATATCTATTTACGAAAAGGTGGTAGAATCGTTCGGCCTCTTAAAGTTACACTAAAAGCTTCAAAGAATAATTTGTTCAACATTATAACTGTATTCCATATTAGTAGTACTGAGTTGTAGTGTTGGTGCAATTAGCCAATTATAATAAGTACAATTCAATAACTTTATTTTTAAGTTAATTAATGAAATAGAGCACTAAAGTACTTACTTAAAATTTATCATGACATGTTTTAACAATTCAATTTTTTTGCAGGCAATAGGCATGATCGCGATTTATTTGATAGTCCTACTGCAGTTTAAGATTTCGCTTCCCAAGGAACCTCAGATAGCGGGAACATAAATAAAGATTTATTAATTAATTTAAAGGAGGTTCTACACGAGCGACACTTATCGCTGGCCGTCGCTGCATGCTAGATACTTTCACTTATCTTGGTGCGCGGTCCTACATGTGAGTGTGCTTTGTAAGCATGATAAGAACACGTACCTATTGCTCGGACTTCGTAACTGCAACAGAATGCAAAACCCTATAGCTACTTACAAGGGGACACTCACACATAACTCCTTGCGCAAAGATGAGTTAATGCGTTTGTATCTCACTAACATGGTTATTGCTTTTACTAAGATTCATTTAAAAATACGCATAACGTTTATTAAATCAGTAGTTAACCCTGATAGAAAATATTTAATGATATTGGATTATCTACACTAATATTATGAAGAGGAAAAAATTGGTATTTTTTCTACACTTATAATGACTTATATACATATTATAAATATAATATTATATTACTTATTATCATTAACATATTATCATATCATATCATATTCTTTTTATTTTATTCTTTTTTTACAATATTATAAAAAGGAAAAATTTGTATTTTTGTGTGTATGTTTGTAATGAATAAACTCAGAACTACTGTGCCGATTTCAAAAATTCTTTCACCGTTAGAAAGCTACATTCACCCTGAGTAACATAGGCTATATTTATTAATTATAAATTAAAAATTTAGCAATATGTAATTACCATAAAATATTAATTTTAGTTTTTTGGTTATGTAAGTATGACATAATTATTGTATGCCCCGCATAGGGTAGACTGTTCTAAACTTTTTATAATTTTTGTTACTTCTTTCTCATGTAACAGTCAACAATAAAGGTATTCTTTTCTTTTCTTTTCTTTTCTTTATTGCTAGAAAAGATCCTTATTAAAAGTTTGTGACTCAAAAAAACTTTGTATATTGGTCAAATTAAGTGGCAGAGCGAAGCCTGCCGGATCAGCTAGTTATGTATAATTTTGTATTAAGAATTTAGAATTAGGTACATTATAACATCTCAAGTGCTTATGAAAATAATGTCACGTTTTTACTAGAATTAATATCATACAGTACTCAAACCCCGTGTTTGTAAGCGAAATTGTCTTGTTGATGAGCTCATATACTGAGTAATTAACATCGGTTGGTATGCTTAATTAATTAAAAATATGCCTATTGTACGAATTTTTATGACAAATAAATTTAATAATGATAACTTGCCCTCGTGTCCTTATTTCTAAATTAGAACTTCTATTTTATTTGCCAATCAATTGTTGATGTTACAGATCTATGTTTCTAAGTAATAGGTGTAGCACACTAACTTTGCATCTTTATTGTGGCACTCTTATAAATTTGAAAAGCTTGCAATATAATTATTTCAGAGCTTCCACTATTTAAACACCTAAGTTGGTGAGTTTGTATAAAATATCTGAAAAAACAATTATTCAGCATTCCAAACGTTAAACAACATTCTAATCTGCCAGAAAACTGTTCAAGTCAATTAAAAGTTAATAAAAAGCAAAATAATCCTTGTACAAATGAGTACAGGAAAAAAGTTGGCTAACCCAGAATTATTTTTAATGTGAGATTTTCGTTTTTAAATGTAGTAAAGAGGATTTCAAAGACTTGGTATCATGATTCAATACAAGGGGATGTGCGTTCTCTCACGCTACGTTTCTCGTCCCAACTCAATCTATGTCACTCGCAATCAATTCTACGGTCTTCTGACACATAAATGGGAATTCATTAATCAACTTTTCCAATTTTCACCGTACCCGCCACTCCCTTTTCTGATAATTTATGAAAATAAGAAAAATCGGTCCACAATTATTTAAGTGGGATCCTAAGATTAACTTGGTGATTATGGATACCTACTCTTCTCTTAATTGCTCATTATTGTGTTTAAGATTTATTATTTAGTTCGGGTTGTAGCAATAATTTCGGATTGATCGTAGTCAAGAGTCAAGCTCCATAATCACTGATAGAGCTAGAGCATAAACAGAAATAAGATTATCCTGCTCGGATCAGACCATGATCTGAGCAGGATACTCGGAATTTGACAGGCTTTAACTGGTTTGTTATGATTAATTTTGATCTCGAGTGGATACTGCTGCATTCACTTACTTTCGACTTAATCTTTACTTAATTCTTTACCTAAAATTTCAGTCTCTCACTCTCACTCTTAGCGATGACCTTTCTGTGGAGATGAAATAACGCTTTGTCCTAGCGTGACGATTTCTTCCAGTGAACTTCCCTGTAAACCGAGAAATAAAGTTCTATCAAAAATATCTATTAATAAACTATGAATATTAACGATGTCAAGAGGATACCTATTTCAAATTAAACGCGCTCTACTATACTATACTACTACCTCACAAAGACTAATAAAGAGCAAGCATTTATCAAACACCAATATTTCCTCTTATTACTCCACAGTTATAGTCTCAGTAGAGTCTATTTAATCTGTATTGGAAAACTATTCTTATTATAAACGACTGCGGCTCTCCTCACAGGATTTTATCGCCGGATGTTTTTATCATACCGTGGGGAATATCTCCCGTCACTCACAAACGAGGATTCAAGCTTTTTTCTCCTTTCTGTTAATAATACCTGTGTGTAACAGTTACTATTCTTTGTATAAAAAGTAGAGCTGATAGCCCAATAAATATATTCTTAAAGGTATGTGAAGTATACCAACCCGCAGTAGGCCAGCGTGGTAGACTAAGGCCTACATCCCTCACATTTCTATGTCCCTTATTTCTATGTTCGAATGCCTGGTTTACAACAATCCTGTTTTTGTCACATGGTTCATTAGTGCCTACTCTACAATAGGGGAACACCAGGAACATAGGTAGCTAAGTATCTATATGGCCCTGGATTTCCACAGCTGGACTTAAACTTCTCCTGGGCATCTTAATCCAATAGATTCCTCTATCCTCTTTACGAGTAGGTCATCAGTCCAGAGGCAAGCTTCGTTTTCTTCGATGTAAGTTTTTATGTCTGACCTCCTTGCTACGGCGGGCGGCATGGAACTTTACAGTCTGAATTTATATATGACATATATTTGGTAGGCAATTTACTTAACTATACCACATGGAATTAATTAATTTTTTGTACTTGCTGTTATAAAGCAAATTTCATTTTCTTCGTTGTAGGCTGTTTGTTCTTTCCGTTATCTCGTACGAGACATTTTCCTACACGGCCACGGCGCGGGCGGCTCAGTTTATAGCAATTGACGCAATATATCACATGACATCATCGCCGGTATATCGCAGTCCATATGGAGCTTAGATTTGTATCGTCCACCACTCCGTGTCAAGTACTGTTATTAAAACTCGAGAGCACTCTAGATAATGGAATTGGTTGAAAACGCCATTGCTACCGACTATTCGACAAATGCTGCATGATGTTTTTTACCGATATATTATGTTTGTCGATGGAAGGATTTATCAATGTTTTTTAATTGAGCGTAGGATGATCACAAGGGTCGAATATTTTATTAGATAATATTCTTAAAATAAAAAGCATGTAATTAACGATAAAGTCTTTTCAAAATACGAACAAATTTTAACACGTTTTTGAGACTGCGTTATTATTGTCAGAGATATCAATTAAGAGTTTCTAATTACAGAACTTCTAAATACTGTTTTTGGTATACAAAAATGAAAGATTTATGGAAGGGAAAGGCCATTATTAATACGCAATAAATTGTACTTGGATTATCTGCTTGCATAGATCAGATACGTTATTAATTTTTGAATAAAATATGTAAATTGTAGGTCAACAAAAAAAAGCAACCTTAACGCTGATCAGATAAAGCAAGACATGCAAAAATTGGCTTGGATGTAAAGGTTAAGAAAAAAAAGGTAAAAGGAAATATTGAAAGGAAACAGATATAAAGATGCCAATCATTTCCTATTTCTAATGACGTCAAAAGGATGTATTATTCCGTTGAACAATATTCCAAATTAGCTGACATTCAATGAAATTCGTGCAGAACGTATAGATGCTAATGATGAATTTCAAAAGAAAAAGGCTGCGGTAGTACAAAATACGATCTTTGCACTTTGATTCAAACTTAAGATACACATTTATAAAAATATACAAATTGCTTATTCAATTATGTCTTTGCTTGTTTTGGACTTTTTATATAATGACAAATATATATATTCAGACGGGTGGTAAAACCATCAATAAACTCGAAATTTGAAATTTACATCTTCATATATTTTTATTTTATTAGATATATGAATAGAATTCTTGTCTCTTTGTGCCATAGTTAAAAGGATGGCGATCTCTATCGCCATCGTCTAAGGTCTTGCCTGACATAATGACCGAGCAACCAACACGACAGAATTTAAACACGAGGCTCTGTATGGAGCTGTCATAATTAAAATAGACAGTGATATGCGACAAAATGTATGCAATGACGTTATTGTACTAACAAGATTTGCGTACCACATGGCGGATAGGACGAGGGGTTAAGAAGATGGCGACAGAAATCCCTCTAATCATGGTATAGGTACTTTAGTTCTCGCAATTAAATCAAACGTCACTGGTTGATTTTGGTATTAACGTGTTACCTTTAACTTTCCAAAGTTCGAACATTGTGTTTTAAAACAATATTGACCTCATCCATTATTCAGGGATACGTGAATGCATTGTACCTCGTACTTTAACTCCGGCATCTGATCGATTGGGCCGAATATACAAATGCAATGTCTACTAACTACGGCCAACGTTAGGTCGCTTTTAATTGAATAGTGGGTAGAGTTGGTAGTAGTAGATGATATTGCAGCTTTGCATATGAGCAAATGGAAAAGGTTTATCCTTCACCGGCCAGTACCTACCTTCCGGGGCTCGTAAATTGATATTTGAAGTTTGTATTGTATTGTATGTATTTGTACTGTAGAACAGAATAGTTGAAGATTTTAAAATTTCAGTCAGCCGCTGGCCGCTAAGAAAATTTTTTTATTTATATATTATATCTAATAATTTTCAATTCACAAAATCTCCAAAAAGACAAATGAATACATATTGTTATACGTCGGTTTTACAACCGATTATTTAAGTCTGCGTTAAAAAAACTACGATTAAGATTGAGATTGGATAACGTAGTCTAGATGTATTAGTCTGCAGATGTATTACCACTACTAATGGGCTCACACCTGCCATTTAAAATCTGGTTATCTGCATGCGCGTTTACAATAGACATAGACAAGGCTGAAAAATGAAGTAGGTAATTACTGTACCTTTATCCAAACATAAAATATTCTGCAGGAGACAGAATACAGAATTTATAACATTTTATAAAAATGTATATCGTTATAGCCGCAGTAAAGTATTTCGTTTAGAACAGACTGGTCATTTGACGAGTATAATTACTTCATTAGGGACAGCATTCATCAGGCGCCAAGGCATAATAATTAAGAGGGTCATCATAATATCTGATACAAGTATTAAAGTGCCACGTTCTTCTAATAGAGATGAAATGTCCGTGCTTTGTATGCGAGAATTTTAATAGTTACGTACCTACACATAATAGATTGCATTTTTATTGCGCTTTGTCTGCTATACAGGGTGATTGGTAATGACGACCCGAGTGGCGCAGTGGTTTAATTTACGTACCCCGGTGCACAACGGGGAGGGTCCTGGATTCCTTTCCCAGCGGAGCAGGGATTTGAATAAGGAGTTTAAATTTCTGTTTATGGTCTGGTGCTATGAGTGTGAAGTCTTATGTTAATCTTTGTCGTTAATTAAGGATACGCCGCATTACCAATCACCCCGTACATTAAATTTATTTCCTTACATTCGCTACAGTATCTTATATATAAATATATGTTTTGCACTCCTTATATCAAATCATTTCATTATTTGACATAACCCTCAGATCACCAGTCAGGTCAGTTACGAGACTTATGCCTTAGCGATAAAGAGAGATAGATAGACATTAAAGCATAAAAAATTAAAATAATTGAAATATACTTATTAACAAGATCTTCTACTTGCTTATTAAGAAGATTATTAACAAGAGTAAAAATCAATTAAAAAAGGATTCGATATACACACACAAACATATATAAAGAAAAACACTAAGAGCAAACAGACGGACGGATAGACGCGAGATTGATGAAACCAGCTTCCGTATACTTACAGGAACGGACCCTGAAAATGTGGTCATTTTAAAAAAAACTAGATTTCCACTTACGACGTTGAATCATTATTTAGTCTTAATAACTACCGATTATATGGGTTTAGAAAATAGGCCGTATAATATCTATAATAATTTTGTCAATTAAGCTACATTTAATACAATTATATTATTTAATTCAGTTCTTTATTTAACAATAAATAAATGTCAAGAAATAGATGTCCTTCAAATGTGCATCACTGGTTAGTGATGGAGAAAAATCGGTAGAGGAATTATTTATGAGAGCGTAAGGAGATAAAGATGTCAAGTGATAAATCACGTGTGAATAATAAGGATAGATGGATAAATATTTTTTAATACTGAATATCCCCTAATTTGCTGATTATTTCCATAACAAGTAAGTAAGATGATACTGTTTCACTTTCATTTAGCCAATAAATTCATCTTGTCGACAGGTAATCTACTTGTTTGTGACAAATTAGTTCAAAGGAAATTCGACACTTCATACCAAAATGTCATTGGGAATTTATGTTTATGTGTTATATTTAATTCAAGCAAATATTCTAGCAAATGGTTTCAATGCGGAATGGAGACTATAGTATTATAGGGTCTCGAGGTCACTCCGTGTCGGAAGTCTAATAATATAATTGACAGATAACGTTTCAATCTCTTGCGATTATACATTCATGCCCAAAGCTATCCTTAATACAAGTTAATAATATTATTATACTATTTTTTACTATGTGGGAGTTATTATAGGTTTTGGTAACCACTGTATTTAAAGTCTTTGGTTAATAGTAGCCTTGCCTACAAACCGGTCTAATACTATGAGACTACCCGGTCTAATAATATATTATGGAATTATAAAAATCTTGTTTTTATTTTAATTTTTATTTGTTGTACCTACTATAAAATAAAATAAAAATAAATGGCATTTCCATCCTTTGTCCAATTCTCATTTCTAAAGAATTGTTCCAACTCACACTCTGAAAGAAGATGTATTAAATTAGATGAGAGAAACGTGTGTGGGAAAGGAGAAATTAAATAAAGCCATTACTTGCCGTTGGGTGCAATATCAAGTAGATATGCTAATAACGTGGACGGAAATGTGAATGCAATACAGTACAAGGGTCAGATAATGCACGTGTTATAATGGAATTTATCTTTATTATTGGCTTATTAGCAAAATAATATTTAAAAAATGCAAATTAGTTTTAAGAACTTAGGAGCATGAAATCTTTATTATAAGAAAATTATTGAATTATCAAGTAAACCAATTATCGAAATTTTGAAAAGCATAGCAAATATAGAAAAGTGCAAAAAAATGTCCTTAAATTATCAAAAAAAGGGAAGTGACGAAAGAGATAGTGAGATACTGAGAGAGTGAGGTCAGAGTCCTCTTAGCTCTAAACTATCTCTTTCGTCACTTCTAATCAAGGACTTACATCTGTTATTCTTAAAAATATCTATTGAATTAGTTTAATTGATCCAACGTTAAATGAAGTGGAAGTTGACCTTTACCAAAAATGGAAAGAAAAGGCCTTAAACGACGTGTCAGTTCGACGTCCAAAACAGAGAGGTATTTAACAAATATCTCTTTTCCCTGTGTCTATGTATCATGCACGCTTTTCACTTGTCTCATCACATTTACTAAACACGAAACGGAATGTGACGTTCATGTTGGCACCAAAGGAATAGAAATCTACTATAACACTCTCTGGAGTTGTTCTGCGCCAGTTTTGAAATCATATCCTAAGGCGTCGTACACATGTAGCGTTCCCATACCCGCAATGGCGGAACGCTGAGTTTTCTCGAAGCTTCAGCAGTCTTTGAAAAACTGAACGCTCAGAGGCAAATGAACGTCGAGCTAACTTGATGCTACGAGTAAGTGATCATTGTAAACCTTTTTATACAGGAAAATGTATCGTGGATCTGTCAGTAAAAGAAAGCTGACAGAAGTTAGACCCCTGCCTACCGGCTAAAACCCACATTGAGATACAACTATTCTACTAGGCACCCTTTTTGCATTCTTCCACGTCGAAGGCTTAGTACTAATACTCTCCAGGGTGAAGCTGGAGGACCTACTTACATTCTTGCCGCTTCCTAAACCTTAAAAACTACTATCACTTACGATCTGATTAGTGTCTAAGGTCGTAGTACATGTTTTCAGTGGTAAAAATCGAGATAATAATATGTGTATCCTACTTGACTCGAGAGTACGAATGTAAGACATAATGAAATTTATCACATTCGTTTTTTATTTGCTCTGCGGTAAAACGCTCCTTGAGAAAATTCTATAAAAGAGCAAATAAAGGTCTGCAAAGTGACTATAGATATATACCTACGATGTGCACAGCAGCACTGTACATAATAAGTGGAAAGTACCTATGCTAAATGTGCTGGTTTTTTAAAACTATGAGCAAGTGTACCAGAGCCTCGCGTCACCAAAACCAATATTTTTGTTGTAAATAAGCATTTAGGTCACTTGATGTTAAGTGGTCACTGAACCCCACCGGTAGCCAAGCTCCACACTGAAATAGGATAAAGGTTGTAAAGTCACAAGCAGCTGGTCCAAGAGAACTAACAAAACCGACTTACTTATGTAAAACCGAAACCGTTATGGAAAGATAGATACATAAGCAGTAACTAATATAACAATTATTTGGTACATAATAAGAGAGAAACAAAAAATTTTTAAAACGTAAAACTTTAGGAATCCAATGAAATGCAACTTGTTTTATATTTGCTCTGCGGTGAAGCGCTCCTTGAGAAAATTCAATCAATAAGAGAATAGATGGAGTTCTGAAAAGTGATTATACGTATAGACGCCGCGCGTTCAACGCAGAGTAGCATGTGAGGTTGAATATGCTCCATTATTGGCAATTTCAACCTTGCCACACGAGTGTATTATTTGTAGCTTCCTTTCACCACACCTATTCTTATACCCATTTTAGTTTAACCCAAAGTAACACTACCGGGATAGGTAAGTAAATTGTACCACTGTCTTACTAAGACGAAATCAAATGATTTCTCGTGTTTCGTGACGATTTTCTTTTTCTTCTTTCTGTTCAGTCCGTAAATATAAGTGGTGGACATGGATACCGACTTCGTTCGATTCCAGGCCCTTTAAATTCCGTCACCAATCCACCTTTCCACTAGAGCGGCCTGTATAACTTTTACCGAGACATGGTCGCTATTCTAGGAATTTCTGTCCTTCGAACGAGATAACGATTTCCCTGATGGAAAGCTACGTAAAGTCTACGGTATAAGATGTTTGCCTAAACGATACCTTTCGTTCTTGTCTTGAATAAATTCATTAATTTCATTATTTAAACTTATTTTTAAAAAATCACTCGTATACGAATTAAAAATTTAAAAACCATAAACCACCCACCTAATTCAACCGAAACTTTTCATATTAAAAAAACTGTAAAGTCTTAAATTGTTAATTTATTTATATAGTACATGATATAAATACTACTTGCTGTTACGTGTGCTAAGTTCGGTTTGAAGCTCGCACCGGTGCACGGTGCTAGGCGGAGGGCGGGCCGCCCAGTTGCCGCCCAGAACCAGGACATTCGTATAAAAGCTCGCGCCGCTACTCCGTGGCCACATCGCACATCAACCACCGACGCAGCAGTAGCTCACTCTCCGAACAGTGACCAAAGGTAAGTTTTCAAAATTTATCAAATTATAGTTTTCTTTACATCAAATATTAACTATGTATTTTAAAGCTATCTTTTGTAAGCGCAGTGTCAATTTAAATATTTACTTTACATACTGTTTATGAATATTAAAATTCAAATATCAAAATAATTAATCAAAAAAAATATTTTATACTTTTTACAACAACCGCATTTTTGAAATCATTTTCATTGCGTTATACTATGATTTTTTTTAATAGAAAAATATAATTCAAAATTTAAAATATAAAATTATTTTTAGAATCCATTAAAATGTAACGGATCCCGCTTAATTTGAATGTTGAGATGATCCTATTGGGACATTATTCGTGGCTATTAAGTAAGTTTAAGGTATTTCTTACCAAGTTTGTCGCCAGATACCAGATACCAACTTATAGAATACTAGCTGACCGGCAGGCTTCGCTCTGCCAATTAATTTGACTAAATCTAGCAATAGCCTGTGCTACTCAGGGTGAATGTAGCTTTCCAATGGTGAAAGATGTTTTTAAATGAGTTGATTCATTACAAACATACACACACACACAAAATACAATTTTTCCTCTTTATAATATAAGTGTAGATGTAGATTATTAGCAATATTTTTACAAATTTTATTAACACATTTAATACTGTAAAAATTATAATTGTGAAACACACCAAACAAACCAGTCTTTTTATTCTATTTCCATTGCACACATGTGTCGTATTTATAGCAAAGACTTCTAAAAATAAAGCAAAATAAAATAATATTCGTGTTGTCAAAGTTTGTGGCACAAATTGCTTTTTATGTATAGGAGAATAATTGCGACCAATCACGCACGATTGCTTGCACGTGTAAGAGTTGAGTATCGGGTGTATTGTGAGAAAACCTGGCGGGAATATTAACTTCATGTGGGGTAACAGGTAACTGATCGGTGTACAAATTATGTTTTCTGGTAAATATAACGAAATGTTTGTCAAAAGGCACTCACTGTAAAATTCACTAAGTATATGTTCTCGTTAGATGACAAAGAGTAGTTGCTGTCAGGTGACTTATCTGCCTGTTTTCTAGGGATATTTTTATCGAATAGGATTCATGTCATGATAGTGACTTCGCGATTCGCGATACGTGCCACGATCTGACCGCGACAGGAACTTTATTATTTAAAACCCACATAGATTTGTTATTCACATTCATCAAACCGCTTAACAATACTCACGAAACAAAATCGGCGTACATCTATCTAGGTATATTATAAAAAAATCTTACATTATAAATAGGCATTTATGAGAACAAACGTTATTGTACATGAGTTTATTCTAAGAGTTACAGTTAACTAAGACATTAATATTGAGTGAATTTTGGAGATCAAACTGAAATACAGTAGGATCGTCACAAAGGATATTCGTAGACGTTTGTCCAGAACTAAGTGTTTTCTAGATAAGTTTACTGTACAGTTAATTACTAAACTAGTATACTGTGTAACGTAGCGATAATCCATTTTATCACCTCTACGGTTTCAGACGCTTAAAAAAATTATAAAGTCCTACTAGAAAATCCGACCTCAGTCAGTCCTTTCCATTTAGAAAAAAAAACAGTTCAATTAAAACACTATTCAATAAATAATATAAAATCCTTTAGTAAAGTCAAGAATGAATTTACACGTTAAGTATGAAAGTTCAGATGGCGGCCAAATTGGCTGCTGTAATAATAAAGCGGCCACGCCATTTCTCGTATTATACGAGTACACCCAGTGACGTATGAACTCTATTTCTCTAAGTGAATGATTGACAGTTTCCATAGTTACCATCTTACCTTACCTTACGATCTTAACTTACGATCCGTCGCGAGTTTAACAATTTTTCCCCATACCAAAAAAGTGCTCAGCGCCGCTAAATAAGTTTTCACTTCAAAAAACGCTTCCAGGGGGAGATTACGGACTTATGAATGATAAATCATGTGATTTCTCGTCTAGCTCTGTTACCTAATGAGAATATTGGGGATGCATGTGCATGCTGGGTAGGATTTATTAGGCCAGCGACGCAGAAACTCAACAAGTTTAGCTTTGACCTTTGTGATTGGCAGGCATTTGTTTGGGCGCACACGGGCTTTGATGTTCCTAGGCTTGCTGTAAGCACATTGCACACATTTGTAGAACAAAGGCTCAAGCCCAGAATTACTGGAAAAAGAAGTTTGAAGATGTGAACTTGATGCAATACTATTGTTAGTTAGGTACGAAACTAAATAGATGCGATTATGTTATGTTTTCCTTTTAGTATCGAGGAAAAACATTTGTGAAGCGGTAAAAGCTCTATAAAACTATGGATAAGTTATGAAATCTAAAGAGAAAAAAAGCGTGACCGCTTCGACGCGTTGATGTCTTTTATTTAAAATGTAAATAGGTACCTATCTAACAGCATATTATTAAATTGTTTCCTAAATATATTATTAATTTTTTTTCAAGATTTCTGAAGAAAAGAGTTTTAGTTTGGGCCGATTTTTTATGAACAGTGCAATCATACCTATTGGGATAAAATGTGGGTATAACAGCAAAGGGGTCTAAAAATTTAGAAGCACACTAAAATGTTCAGCAGGACAGAAGAATTCCCAAATCAATGCTCTTGCGCTCCGTTCTAAATGTTCTAATACTTCTGAATCCAAAAGCTTTTCGGTACTTCATTTATGATACTTCTATCAGTTATTGATATAAACAAGATAACACTAAAGAGTGGTCCAAAAAACATAAAAGGCAGATATGGATCGATCAATATTAGCCAGATATACGGTTACGCAACATCTTTTATCACAGTTATAAAGTCTCCTTTGCGGATTAGCCTGAATATTATACGACATTTAAACTTTTGACGCAGGTATGACAAATTTTTCACCAGAACTTTTAATTAATCTATCCTTGGCTAACTATTCATATTTTAGCACGAGCAAAGTCCCTAAGCTTGTCAAATATGAACGAACAAGCCTTTCATATCTCGTTTAATAATCTTCTATTGCTCACTGTTTTTAAAATAATAAGCAGACCATATTAAGAATTGGGGTTTTTTAATACAAATAGTAAATACACACCCTTCACCATGCTTTCCAATATTCCTCTATCATTAACCACCTATTAACCATTAACCCTTCCCCCAACCCACGGCATCGCATTGAATTTTTATATTTTCTATAATTTCCGATAGAAACTATCTGAATAAACTATCACCTAAAAACCGCATTAAAAATCGTTGAATATTATCGAAACCTACAGGTGCGGGTGTCGACATTAGTTTTGTACCATGGAGAGATAATTATACCTAACTATACGACTATGATAGAACAGATAAATGTAAATACAAATCTCTAGTAAGCACTGACACCAACAGATATAATTAACGTTTACATTTTTGCTTTATTTTACTACCTATAAAATCCTTAAATCCAGAAATTGAAATAAGCATCCTAAAACAACATAAATGTAATGTTTTATTGTTATGGGAAAGGTACCGTAGCACTTACCTGAAGTTCATATTCAAAATATTTTCAACGCTACGGGGATACTATTTTTATAGACCTTTCTACGTAAGATTTCGGAGCGTATTTTGCTTTAATTGCCGAAATTACGTTCCATTTAAATGTAAAGGGTGGAGAGTACTATGGCTCTAAGAAAAGTGGAACACGGTTTCAATTAATACTTAGCCCTAATAGTCACTTTAAGAAGTGTTATGCTAGCGTTCTCTTTGTAGCACCACGAGCACCTTGACAATCTGATAAAAGATATTGTGTTACCATCTCAATGATAAAGCTAGCTTAGAGATTATTAATTATTTAAATCTTCCTTACAGATTATTCTTTCCTGCAAGTATCGATTGTATGATAAGCAAAGTCAGGGATATAAGAAGAAGGAAGGGTACCGTTTTCTCGTGATTATTTTGCACTAGCTTTTGCCCGCGACTTCGTCCACGGGAACTTACAAAATCTATTGCATAATCCAACCCCTCAATTACTGTTTTGTAATTGGAATTAAGTAAGATCTTAGTAGAAAATAGGCCTATGTCACTCTCCAGTCCTTCAAATATCTTCACAAAAATAACATCTATCGATCTCTCAGTATGGCGACGTGAAAGCAGGAGTAATAAAAAACACAATCTTATTTATTTATTATTTCGCAAAATGGTAGTACGCTAGTATGAATTAAATACCTAAGTGTTTATTCTGATTATTTAATATGAATTATTGTAATGCTGAATGCAACACAATCCTTTAGACGTCGAATCCATATATGAATAGGGAACAATGGCCATCATTTTTAAAGCTAATCAGTTAAGGTTTGTATCAAAAAAAGGTATTTTGTTAAAATATGCTGTGTCCCGAAGTTTGCCGTATGTTATTACTTTCCAAAATTTGTTCCTTATACCCCTATCGAAGGGTGTAATAATACAAGATGTGATTTTTTTTTCAAAATCAAACAACCAATGATGCAGTTTTAGTTTTCATCAAAATCGGTTTCCGGGCTCCTTTCAGCATTTTTCGCTATTCCTCATAGTTTCAGATTTCTCAATCCACGCACCCTTGAAAAATTCAGCCTGTATATGTATAGAAGATAGACCAGATAGAAAATCATAACATTTTCCTATTACACGTATGAACTGGCTATCGATTTGATAAAAGAAGATCATAGTTTGAACAATATTCAGCTGTTTGAACAATATTTGGAAACATCACACATCTTTCTAGAAATCCACAGAACTATTAATGAAACGTAAACTTCAGTTGCTCTCGGAAATTTCTCTTGGCGTCTAGGGGCTACCACGATTTTTTAAATCCGACCCGAAGGGTGATCCCTTGAGAAAGATATTGAAGTTTGTACGAAAACAGCCACTTTTCAAACTTGATACAATGCGCTGAAGTTATGAGATAAAGTGAATACCTTTTTCAAATTTTTTTAACAGATGTGAACACACCTACTCGTAGGTATGCAAGGATCGTTTTAATTTTGATTTATTTTCAAAGTAACAAGGCTAAGGTTTCTAAATAAGAAGCTTCTCTCTGATACAATAATACGCAAAGTATAATAAAATATCCGCAAGCTAATTTAAGTCTGCAAGAAATGATTTTCTTTAGCCATAAGATACGAGTATATCCGCTCTGATTTGTTTACTAAGTTGGAAGTTCTGATTTCTGATGCATATGTCATAATTATTTCAAATTGTAAATTCATTCTCAATCAATCAATTGCAAATTGAGGGATCGTAGATCTATAAGCCCAGTATAAAAATTAGTTAAGTAGTAGGTAAGTTATCATAATCTGTAGATAGGATGTTAAAATTTATTCGTTGATGATAATGATGATATATTAGTTGTAAGGAACTTTTTATATCTAACGTTACTTAAGATTTATTATGAATACATTGCTATCCCTTAACCCTAAGAACAAAGGGATAACCTCTGCCCTAAATTATGCCTGAGTTCATTCCTGCTGCTGCAAACTGGCTGCTTCATTGTGAGTTTTAAAGGTAACGCTGGTACTTGTTCCACCCAAGAGTACTACAGTGGATTCATTGACGATCTGCGTGGAGCAGTCGTTAAAGCACCGAAGCGCTACGTAAAGGGTCCTTTCTCAGGGTTCGTTTCTCAGCATAGCAGAATTTTTCTGTTTCTAGTCTGGATGTGTGGATTTTTGTCTTGCCTGTGTCCATGGCACCCACAATACAGGGAGTCCTAGTTTGCGATTATGAGTGTAATGCGTCTTTTTTCTACTACATTCATAAAAATTCATTTGTGGCAGGTGCAATGATGCGAGCCAGCGGAGCTGTAGCAGTAGCCGTAGCTGCACTGCTAGTTTGCTGCAGCGCTGATCCTCATCAGGTAATGAATGAATGACTTTCCATCTTCTCATAAACTAACAGTAGGTAGTGATCTCTTGCTTCTATTGACAGTCGTGACTGTTTTCTTCTCGTAGACTGACTGTAGTGATTTTATGCTTGCACAAACGGCCGTGATATAAAAAATCTTGACTTAGCAAGAAATCTTGAATTATGATAGAGTGCTCCTCTATGCCGGATTTTTTGGTACTAACGGTATATCTGATTAACCTTAAATCTAATGTTTAATATACTTTCGTTTTCGTTTTTTATTTTTCAGGTTTCCATGTTTAATTCATGCTATTTTTTATTGAAATCACCACCGCATTTTTATTATTGTTTAACAATTAAGTGATGTAAATCCAGCAATTAATAAAGGTATTCATGCCTTGAACGTTTTCCATTATAACAAATGCCAATTACATTTCGCCCTCGATTTATTATTTGCTAAAGGTTTTTACACTTATCCAAAAACAAAGTTCCCGTGGCCTATTGTTTACACCAAATAGACGTTCAAACAGAATATTAATTAACTACCGTAAAATCGGAGTTCTAAGTGCTCTATGGAGAGTTTTGAACAAATATTTAATGAAAACTTAAGCTTCCAATCAAATACATAATCACTGCTCCTGAAATCAACATTTTGAAGTAACGAATTACAAAAAAGAATTTGTCGAAACACCCCCGGCTTATATTGCCAATGTTTTCATTCCTGTTTGACTACACCCAGTAAAATTTACTTCGCAAATAATAACTTTAAATTGAAGGGGCTCTACGTTTTGCTTTCATAAAACAAACTGAATACGGCTGATTTTGATAAATTAGTTAATATAGTATGTTTCCATTAAGGTTTTTTATTTTTATTTTAACTTTAACTTTTTATCACACTTCTAATAGTGGAACCTGTATCTATCTATGTAAGAGAATGTTTAATCATTAGTTTAATTATTTAATTAAAGACTTGAATAAGATTGGTAGCAGTAAGATCCTTCCGGACGATTTATAATACCCCTAACATTCCTCTTTATAGCAACATCTGACCCATATTATGATGGGGATGGAGATAGACATACGACGTTTTTAAATTTTAATTTATTGTGTAACAGGAGCAAGATGGCGTAGGTGAGCACAGCAGTGGAGACCGTTATGACAACAATGGTAAGATCAAGTGATCGTCAGTGTTTTACGACCGCTGTTGTCGCGTATCGCACATTGGGAATGACTACACAAACAAAACACGACCCTGAGCACTAACGGAACTTTGCAAGAACCCTGTGATGTCTGTTATTTACACATCCAGTATTTAAGTATAATATAAAGCAATTCACATAGTTAGTTCCTTGCACATTTTAACGACATACCTATAATGAAACGCCATTTCAACTAGCACCCTACGAAACACGCATTTTTTTCGCCTGTACCTACACACCCGTGTTTATGGTGATGGATTGTGCACTGTTCACAGATTATATATAACTCTGCACAGCGATAATTCACTGAATGTAACTAACTGTGCACCTCTACTATTGCACTTTTTGGTGAGTACCCATTATATATTGTTTTTTCAAAAAATACGTAAAGAACTTTCTCTATTTTTAATTGATATTGTTGCAGAGTACAGGCAGGGAGAAGATTACGAAAAATTTTTACAACTCCTCCTGCAGTATGAGAATCAATTGAGAGAACGCAATCTTAATGGTATCGGAGGTAGCACGCTATTTGGCCTCAGGAATCTCGGTGGCATCGGCGGATCTTCACTTCTTGGAAGAAATTTATACAACCCTGATAGAAACGTACACGGCTACGGGGGATCGTCATTAACAGGCAGAAACCTAAATGGACTCGGAGGCTCTAGTCTTCTGGGAAAAGAGAGATACGCTAGATTTGTTGATTCGCTGGGCGGGGGTAACTTTGTTCGCAATCTAGACTCTATCGGTGGCGGAAATTTTGTTCGAAATCTAGATTCTATCGGTGGGGGTAATTTCGTCAAAAAGAACTTGGATCAAATTGGTGGCCCAAACCTGGTAAGGAGAAATTTGGACTCCTTAGGAGGCGGAAATCTGGTCCGCAACTTAGACTCTATCGGTGGAGGCAACTTCGTTCGACAAATAGACCCTCTTGGAGGTGGAAACTTTGTTTGAACTAAATGAAACTGATCTCTTCTTTATACTTCTTAATTCTACGATTGTTCTACGTAATAAATGTGATAATGAATGGTCATTAGCGTAAGCAGCCTTTTATTATTGATCGTTAAATGTTAGTAATTATAAAATAAAAAACTTGCAGACATACTTGTAGTTTTTCTGAGTACAAAAACCATTTCCGTTAGAAATTAAAAGACATTTTTGTTTTAATTGGAACCTTACTTCTGGAAATCCAAAATTCAGTCTAAATCAACAGCGAACAAAAATCATCAGTTATTATTGTAATCAGGTAAGAAGTTCTTGGTAGTACAAATTATTGTTCCCAATTCCAAACGTTTGGACTAATGACATAATTGTGATTTATAAAGGTCAAAAACCCCGCAACTTGGATCCTTTGGGGGGAGGCAACTTGGTCCGCCAAATACGCGAATCTCGCCAGCTGCCCTTCCTCATGGCAAGACGATATGAATACGGCAGGTACGTTGAAAATATGAAATCATTCCATACGACATCAAAATGCGGTGTTCATCACCTCATCAATAAATGCTCAATAAAGTAACGGACGGTGAATGCGTGGATAATCTCTGTAACTAACTACTAACCCAATCGATGGGGAAACAAGGTCCTCTAATTGCCATTCCTTGGCAAAAATGGACGAGCGACTTGAATTTGAGGCATTCCTCTTCTCTCTCTGTCCTGCACTAAACTTCATAGGCTTTATTATGGAAACATAGACGATACATATTCGTAATATATTCAGTAGTAGCAGTAGAGGTACCTAGTAGATATTGCAAATGATTTTCTTCTAAAAATAAATGTTTAAAGCAATGGCTTTGAATAACGATATCTTCAGCAAGCAATATCAAAGATTAAAATAAAAATACGAGTGGATATCATCAATAGAAAGAAACCCACGCAATTGTGAAAAATTGCAGACAAAATGATGTCTTCATAAAGTTGTGTTCATTTGAGATGAAATAACTGATCACCTGTGGCGCTGCACACAATTTGTATTAAAGAAATTTCAAACATAAAAGTAAAATAAAAAAGAAATCAAGCTTCAGCCACTTCTAATATTTATGTATGTGATTGAAAAATAGATGTTTCGTAAATTCATCAGTCCTCTCAAGTTTCAAATGTTAAAATCAACATGCGTGGTCAGATAAAATCAACAGAGACGGTACGCTACCCATAGTTAGATCTAGTTGACAAATATTTACATTGCAGTCCGTACGGGGTGAAACGCGACCCCTGGTCTCTCGCCGCCCCGATTGAATACACCGGGTATTACGGCGAAGGCCTCCCTAAACGCAATTTTGATGAAATTGACCGGTAAGTAAAATATGGAGAGTTAAGCAAGGTATTGGGTTAACATACGGCAATACCCCACGTTTTATCGTATGTAGAAGCCACGAGATGTTCGGTAGGAACCTTCCTATAAGTAGGTATAGCCGTAAACGCTTTGAATGACAGACTTAAAAACATTACGAGCATTTCCTTGGTATTTCCTTGTAAATGAGATATATAAAACTATAGAGTGCATTTTACAATGCTCATAGTTTATATCTGCATACACGACAATTTGTAAAGATTGCAGCCCTGTCCACTCTTTAGTAACAATTACCTCAATAGATATAATTTTATTAATCATGAAGGGAGAGTCTCGGTGAATTTTAAACGTGCCTAAATTTAATTCGCCGCTATTTTCAAGTTGGGAAATTTGTTAGTCACACGTTAGACTTCTAAAGTAAGGTATTTAGTTTCTAGAAACATTTTACCAAGAGTAAATAGCAGTAGCTACTCACTTTGCTATTTCAAACTTAACTAGAACTCAGTGAAGTTTTCAACTTTCCTTTTTAGGTTATATCCGCTTGGTAATGCTTAGGTAATTCACCCGGAAAAGGTTTTCTCTGTTAAAGCTAATAGATATTCAGATGTCATTTGCATTACGAAAGCAACCTATTTAGAAGTCAAAGATTGTTTCTGACATAACCGCGTGAACTCCTGCTTATTTCCCATTTTCGCTTCTAGATTATTTTCTTTTAAATTTGTTTTGGAGAAAAGTTTTTATTACCTGATGACATGAGATCACCGTAACTTATGGACATACACAATCAACTCCATGTCGCATAGAAGTTCTATCGTATGTGACGATGCTACTTATAAGAACTAAGATCGCCACTCTCCTCCTATATGTATGTACATTGAATTAAATATCTTTGACGACATTACAATTTTACCGCCCCCGCCCTAACAAGGCGAAACAAGACGTTAAGGTCCAGGCCTAGGGTAGCTAATGGACAATGAATACGCCACTTACAATTTTTAAACAGAGAATTTGGATAAGCAAAACTGGGAGTTCTGACGAATGTTTGTATGTTGTAGCTCAAGCATGAACACCTTCGTGAAGAAGCGCAACTTCGACGAAATCGACCAGACATCCATGCCCTTCCCCTTTAAGCGATTCTACCATCTGTATGGCTCCAACTACCTCGATACCCCTGTGTGAGTATCCTACTACTATTGTAAATGTGAAAGTTGTTGAGGATGGATGGATGGATGGACGGTTGAAGGGATATTTGTCACCCTTTCTTCTTTTTTTTTTTCAGAATATTATATTAAAACCCCAATAACTGTTTTGTTACAGTTCCAACTTCGACAAGAAGAGGTACAGACCCGACTACCCCATGGACGAGATCGACCTCTCCCAGTTCCCCATCGGCTCCAAACGCTCCAATTCGATGAACTCCCGTCATCTATAAACTTTCCTCTAAAGCAATACTTATCACACTCACTTAAGACTTGCTGTCCTAATCTTGGTTTACTCATTTTGTTTGTCGTATTAAGTCACGATCGTGATCCTTCAAAATCAGTTTTAATGACTTCAATCTAAATTTTAACTCCACTTAGAACTTGCTAACGTGACCGAACTTCGTTATGATTCTGCGGCTATCTTTCACGATGTTTTGTCATCTCGCAGACTGTCGTGGATCAACTTTAAGATAATTACTCTCAAACTTAAATGGTGACGTAAAATAGCATTTAATATCTCAGTATTACTAATTGTACTATCGTAGTTATTAAATTATTCTTAGGGAGAGGGGTTTTCTCTGTAAGTCTTCTCTTTGTATTAAAATGAAATTTAATATCAAATAAAATTTATGTTAATTATTATTATCTAAATGTTTTATTGTAAAAACGAATATTAATAGATATTATAATATAAATGTCACAATGTATTATTTTAATAAAAAGGTAATAAGAAAATATTATTTTGTTTGTTTTTGACCATTATATTATACCGTGTAGATTTTCCTATCAATTATAATATTTTGTTCTTAATTTTATTATTTTTTTAAAATGTTGCTAGATATATTATAGTATCTACTCGAAAGATATAATCAAAATAGTAGCCAAGACTCTCATTCCATTAACTAATTTAGAAATAAAACAACATTCGATGAATATTGTGAACTATAAACTACCATAATATTGCTCATTACCTTTCTTTTTAAAAATTATTCCTAATAATTCTTTCTTCTGCAGGTCATAAAATATTTTTATTCGTACACAAATTAATGATAAAGCTAGAATAGTTAAAATTAATAAGCGCAAGGAAAGCTCTTCCGTAGTTACCTAACGGCTACGCCGTAGGCGACATCGTAGCAATCATCTAACGCAAATAAAGTATTTGGTTGTTTTGCAGAAAATTGGAGACAAAACTACTCATAAATCTCAGTAATCTACGAGTAAATTTTTATTTTTAATTTTTCAAATCAAATCATTTATTTGGAAATAAGATGACAAAATTCTACCTTCTGTACCAGATTGATGGTGTACACTGCGTAGAAATATCTAAATACAAACTAAATTGATGATTAAGTAATTTATAAATTTCATTTTAAATCGTAATATTCAGAATAATTGTTGAACTCCATTTACTTCTAAAAAAAACGATAATATATTTCAATAAAATTGTTTTTTCTTACATTAATGCTTCTACTTGCATAATAAATAACATATATAGTATTTTCTTTATTTCAAGACCCACAGCTAATAACCGTACATTTAATAAAATTTCAACCCCTATAAGTATAAATATATACAGAAAATCTATTTACTACTGGGTATAAGATAATTATTATTGTTATATATTTATTAATATCACAATCGATATTATTGTGCTATTAATAAGACGAGTGTGATCATATATATGTAGAATAGTTACTATAATTCTGATTACAGAATAAAAAAGTCCAATTACTTGGGCGGGCATTTCTGCAAGATTTCTAATATAGAACGAAAACCTAATAGAACAAACAGATGTTGAGTAAAAGTTTATCTTACAGCTGCAGTATTTTCTTGTGTTCGAAGTTTCAAGACCGCCTAAGCTTTATGGCTTTATTACATTGTATTACGATCCTGTTTGAGGTCACCTAATATGACAAAAATAAATAATAAAGGGCAGATAGGGCAATTCTATAAAGAAAGAGCTTGCATAAACCGTAAACGATTAAAAAAGTTAAGCAACACGCCAATATTTAAAGATTGAGCTAATAGAAAATCCCAATATCGGTATTGGTTGCAATTGTAAAGTAGCAACCGTAAAAAGTCCGTGGAGGCAACTGTGATGAACTCTAAACTGTGCTAAATGGTTTCTACTCTGACCTGTAATTCTACCAATCCGTATTGGAGCAATATTGATTATACTTCGGCCCCATCATTATATCGCTATTTAGTGCCCTCATTAAAACCAATAAGTTTTGTGCAAGTAATTTACATATTAAGTTTACATACATTACATATTAAAATTTTTTTAAGTACTCGAATATAAAATGTCGAATGATATTTTTTACGGAGTTCAATCAAAAAGACAACTGTTTTATTTTTGTTTCATAAATACTGCGCAACTCTAGTTTATATCCGAACACACTGTATCTGTATATCGTTGAAACTACTTCCGTTACCCAAGAGTATCAAGGATAGATTCCCATCTATATCATGAGTAGCAGTTTCAAGCAATTAAAGTTGGATATACTCGCATTCTAAGCCGTGTGAAATAGAACTGGTAGTATAACCACACGTAATTTTAAAAATAATAGGACACATTTATTGTTCTTACTTAATAATTCTAGTAATTCTACTAATATAATACTATCGTATTTCTTTTGGAATTTGAAATTTTCTGTCCTTGGGTCACCAGAGGCAAGGACCAATTTCATTATTATAGTTTAAACAGGTTCACAGGAAGTATAGAGTCCATCTTAGTCCACTATCCATCCAACTGCAATCATAGCTTTAGAGCGCTTGTATACGTCCGTTTTTTTCACCGGACAATGGACCGTCAATAAACGGATATCCTTGTATACATATATTTTTTTTACTTTGCGCTAGTCGGCACTCAATTTACAGAAAACCGGCAATACGTCCGGCAGCGTCAACACGCACCAATACACTGGCGTTGATGACCGCTCTTCTTACGCCGGAACGGTGTCCGTCGCGGCTAGGGGAAGCGGTGCATCCGGTGTAAATTGTTCGCCGGACAGATGTCCGGTGCATGTACACACTTTCATTATAAGCGAAATTTTCACCACCGCGAATCCGGCGCAAAAACGGTCCGTTGTCCGGTAAAAAAACTGACGTATACAAGCGCTCTTAAAATTAACCCTTCTTTTAAACCCGACTTCAAAAAAGGAGGTTAACAAATCAACACGTAATTATGTAATATTAACGGAACAGCACAATGTTTACATTGTTGGTCTATTACAGCTTCCAAACAAGTATACCAAATTTCATAGGTGTATGTATGTATGTATGTAGATATGTTTGTCTTAGCATATCTCCGAAACTAATTAACGGATATCTACATACATAGATATCCGTCAATACAAGTTCAACTAAGGTGAACAATCTTGAACTCGCATTGAATGCCCAACGCTTTACATTAAATTAACGAGCCACATCACAAGGACATGGAAATTCTCAAGTCATGTCCCATAATGGCCTAAAATAATGCTCTTCACTTATGAGATTCTGACACTGCGAATTTACAAGTCATCTGAGGAAATTAAATGGTTTGTATTGGTGTGCATTGGAAGACAGTTTGCGAATCTTCGAGCCTATCTACTAGGTACATATATACTAAGATAATGTACCAGGATGGATTTCAATAACATATCGGTTACTATGGATAGTCTGATTACCAAGCATATTTGAGAATTAATTAATCCACGAAATCTTATAAATATCTTGAAATATGATGTGTAGGTATTTAAAAAGAAATTCCAAGTTGAATAAGACATCATTATTAAAAACACCACGTTAATGTTTCTACTAAACCATTTTTGTTCAATTAACGAGAAATAACAATGGTCTACGTGCCTAATAAGCAAAATAATTGTTATGTACCTATATTATTTCAGACTTGAAAAATTGGTTTCCTTAGGAAATCACTATGTTACTTAATTGCTTTTACTATATAGTAGCCAGTAGGTATGTACTTATTTCTGACTAATAATACAACTTTTATCATTAACACTCACCAGCAGCACACAAAGTGCCCATATTTGTTAACGTTGTGTCCACAGGCCATTAGTGCAACCCACTACAATGGTCGAGTCTCCTCTTAGAATGGGACGGAGATTATTACCACGCTGGCCAATTGCAGATGGACTTTACACTTTACCTTTGAGAACATTATGGAGAACTGAGACATGCCAGTTTCCTCGGGATGTTTTGTTTCACCGTTAGCACCTACAGCAAGTGAGACTTAATTTTTATAAAAAGCACATATCATAGTCGCAAAGGTCATTGTGGCGTTCCGGTAAGATTCGACCTCTTCGTATAAGTAAAATATTAATACTACTTATATATTATTTCATGTATTTTATTTACTACGAATACACGAGCAATAGACATCAGCTGTCTGTTACTGTGCATTTTCAACGAAATAGTGCCAAAAGATGCTTAGCAGTCATAGCAGATGGATGGATTATGATGACGATGTCCATTCCCTATCCATCCATCTTTATTAATTCTGCACCGTTCTATATAACGCATATTGGAAGGGGCCCGGATTATCACGCTCTATTCTTTGCACTCAATCTAGTTTTAATTTTTTTATTCTAAATAAGTGCGAGATGTAATAACAAACACGTGTTGAAGTTTAGTGTACCTACTCATTAAAATACATACCTACGCAGTTCACATTCCCAATTCCTTAAATTACGTTCTCGAAATAATTTTCTCGAAAGCCAACAATAAATATTTATACATGAGCACATGACTGATTTTTAATACAACCAACAACGGCGTGATTATCTTTCAGCTTTTGAGAGCGATCGTTTTACGGATTAGATCGACATAAGTAATTTTAGGTGATCACATAAACAATTTTACCCATTTATATGTAATTTAAAAGCCGATATGATTAGGTCTGTTTAGCTCAGATACCTATATGAAAAACACAATCCTTTGTGCGTAATTGCTACCTACTGTTCCATTTTGACCATAATTACAATTAGGAGAAGTATTTTACGGTATACATTACTGTTTCCCATTTAATTATAATAGGCATGGCAACGGCTCATATATCGATGTTTAATTTATATATTTTTTTTTATTTGGATATTAAAACTACTTACTTTGGACATTATAACATTTAAAACAACGAACATTTTAACAATCCTCAAATATCAATATTTTCTTACTAAACAATAATATGCTTAGTAATTTAGTAATTTTCTTACTAAATTATTAAACATTTCTAAATATGGGCCTTCCTGGATTGTCATTAGTTAACCGTTCATCTATCCAAATAGTACCTTAGGAGACAATACTGTATGAGCGTCTACACTACACAGATATATTTTGCAATTATGTATAATATGCGTACCATCAAAACCAATACGAGTACCTACTTGTAAAAAACACAAGTCTCGCAACTCAGTTCTTGCACCGTAAAAAGTTGTGAGATCCATGTATGTGCCTATCCATAGATTGACTTGACCATTTTGAAGTCTGTTAAAAATGAACGATTAACATCACTACAACATTTTTACCAATTACCAGCAATATGTAACTGATTCCGTGAATTTTATTGTAACTCACACATTCTTGTGATAAACGCGACTTTTAGCATCAAGCTTGAACTTTTAAAAATTGTACCCATGAATTTAAAATTTTTGATATCGATTTTTATTTTCTTATTTATGAATGTATGGCCAAGCCAGGTATGAATTTTAACAAAACAAAACCTTTTAACTAAAAAATATTTATTTCTCAATTTATAATTTTGTTGGGAATACATGGATGAGTAAGTATGGTTACGTTTGTCGCAGATCATACCACTTTAAACATCGTTTTAGGCTATAGAAGTGGTACCAGAAAGGCCAGTGATAGAGTTTATCAATAAATCGTACCTTGCTTCAATGAACCTTGATATACGGAGACGCAGTCGCAACAGTCCCTACATTATTGATTTGGAATTTGAGGCCCTTTCTGCTTTTGGTAACAACGTTACGGTACAGTAATCATTTATTTATTCCTTCACGTTAAAATTTATTTAAGTTATTATTCTATTACCTAAAATAATTATGTCTAAAAATATTAAGATTTATTTCAACTTTTAGGTAGTTTTTCAATTAATGGAGTACCTCAGCAGTGGATATCAACCAACGCCAATCAAATTATCATATAAATTATGTGACTTTCTCTATAAAGAACCATTCCTCGGTCAGATGTACGCTAAACAGCTGCCTCCGGGATGGTCTTGTCCATTTAAAATAGTAAGTACTCGTATGTTCAAAATATTGGTTCCTCACACTTTTTTAAATTTCCCTCAAATACATGTTATGTATTCATTTGCTATCCAAGCTGTACTTGTAAAGGAAAACAAGGATGAAAAAATTGAATAACCTCATTAGATTCACGCTTGTGTCACATTTGTTTTTTATTATTTTTTGTTTTACTTTCTCACAAAAACTATAGAACTATAAACTATACTGAACTGTACTAAACTATACTGAATAGCCTGGATTAACATACAAAAGACCTTTTTTTTGCTTAGAGGAATTTCTGTAATCATCGAAGACACGGAAAGAAGCTAGTGTTAGGTACATCACCTATACGTAACTGTTTTCATTCAATGAAAATTATAGCGGTCCCAATTACTCCCAATAAGGATACAAGTTGCCAAATATCAATTTATTGTGTTCTATTCTCCGATGTGTAGTCTGATCGTCGGCTAATGTAAATACCACAGGTTGTGCAAGTATATCCTAAGTTTATAATTAAATTAGCCATACTAAGTTTATGAATTTAATAAATGTTAAATTTATCCCCTAATAACGTTTCATATTTATCGAAGATAGTATCGAAAAATAGTAGATATTCAAATTTGTTTTAAACCTTCCTTAATATAAATTTTTATCTTGCACACTGCGCTATACAGTTGGATTGTACTCGTAGTGTGCTGCTTTCAATGATTTTGGCTTTTCATTGGGTCAAAATCATAATAATCATATACTTAAACATTTTGTTACAGGGAAAACACAAATTTTCTAATTTGGTGGTTCACTTGGAGAACTTTCCCTACAATTTACCGTTCACGTGGGCAGCTATAAACGTGAAGACTAGAGCAGACATCGAAGGCTACAGAACTGATACGGGGGAGATACTTTTCACTTACAAAGTCTTCGTGACTATTATAATGAAACCACCAAAAAAATCATAGGAATATTGCGATAATAGTTTCTTGAATTTAATATAAGATTTAATGTTTCAATAAGACTAATCTAATTTATTCTTTCCAAAGCATTTGAACTCAAACATTTTTGGAGTTGTAAATTTTAAGACAGTTGTGAACACCATTTTATTTCGCACGCCTGAATATAGATAAAACTTTCATTTTTAAATAAAAATACACGCAGAATTCGTGTTAATTTTATTTATTAAAAACTTTGTTGAATAATTTAAAAGAAAAAATTAAATAAGTATCCTTGTTTCTTATTAAATTAGCATAGATTTACAATGTAACAGTGAATCACAATATAACGAAACATAAAACAAGACATAATTATATATTTAGTCGGACCAAGAAAGTCCAGTATCCATTTTCAGTTAAAAGTTAGCAAATAACGCGTCAAACTCAGTTTTCCACGAGTACCTACGTATTATTCCATTCGCATTCGCACGAAATGCACTGAGCAAAATAAAACTTCTAAACTAACACATTTTCTATTTCTGTATAAAATTCTTTGTTTCAAAATGTCCTACTTAAAACTTTGTTTATAATTTAACTACTGATTTCAATATCAAATTAGGTATGTCATGTATATTTAAAGTTCAATGGGTTAAGTATATTTCATATCTAGGTGACGGAAGTATTTATATAATGAACTTATTTTTAATTTCAAGCTCCACGGAAGGAAAATTTGTTCAAAATTAAATAAGCGTCTATTTAAATTGGTGTAGAACCAATAAACAGGAATTTAATTATAAAAGACCCTTGTTTCGGATTTAAGGAATTTCAGAATCAGCGATATTTCTCTGAGCTGAGCTCAAGCAGATTTCCTGAAAATTAATTTGTACATTGTTAGGAACCCCCTTTTTAATACATGTAATAGATCTTTGTGAGCTACAAACGATGTCATTCATAACCAGTCACGTAGGTTCTTTTGTCTCAGTTGAAGTGGTATTGTTGCCGCAATACAAATTACAGACCTTCTTATTTTGCAAAACTAACAAAGAAACTCATCCAGTCTTTCACTCCTACTTGAGTTTGGATGAGCATTTGCTGAGCTCACAGTGATTCAAAAACGATTCACAAACCTAACCCAAAGCTCATTCAGAAAAACAGCTAATTAGTGTCTAAAAATGTCTAAAATAAAGGAAAGAAAACTCCACGACAAGTACAAAACGGCAACGATATTTAAAAACACAATAAATTCTACTCCATAACTCTTATCGTAAAAAATTCTGAACATTATTGTTTTATTACGGTGACACGACTACAAAGGAGTTACAAAAATGTTTCAGCAAATGAAGTATATTGACAAAATTAGATCGGTTGCAAATTTCTTATTCACCGACTCTCAACTGAAAGTGGGGCAGAGGTTAAAGGAAAAATATTAACTCAATAAATGTTACAGATGGAAGGTACGGACAATTCAATTAGAAATATCCTTAGGATCCTTGAGGCGGGTTTGATGTTTGAGGGTGTGAGAGTGTTATGAGGTCAATATTTTATAGTTAAAAATACTAGACAAAGAAGACATTCTTAAAGATAATTGAGAAGTGACCATCTTAGTTTTTAACAATAGCATTGCATTCAATTACCTTACTACAAACTGCAGCTTCATTTCAGACCTGGAATAAGGTCGACTCACAGCAATGACCACTTGAAATAATACCATTAACTATAAACTTAATTTACCAATATATGTCACGTCATAACTACTTTACATGATAAACAACCATAAACTGACTTGAATATAGGTATTGTTCAACAGTAGATACTCATAAGTCATGCTCATAAGAACACGTATACGTCACTTACATCCTTAGACATTACTTCGTATTAGTCTGCAGTGACTGACATTTGGCCATCTATTCCTTCGATCAAAAAAGACGCGACAGCTAAGTGATGACAAGAACACGACCAGTGCGGTGCGTATCGAGAGGATTTCAAAATTACAAGCATATAAGCATTTAATCCAACTTTGTCGGTCCTACAAGCAAGGTGTGTTGGCAAGTTGCGATGAAGAAAGTTAAAACTCCGCTTCAAGCTAATAACCATGTTTGTAACTCAAAGCTTTGAAACGCTTTCAAATATTCGAAGTTTTGGTACGCTGATGAATTTCTCTTCGCCTGATGCAACAAGTTTGTTCAAGGTAAGGAGTAGGTATAATGTATATTATAGGGTTAGGGCGCTTTCAATTTAGGCGGTTCTTGTCGGACGTTAACTGTACCACTTGCTATCTCCCGCAAGAAAGCAGCGGTCTGACACGAAACGTTTTAATTGATGTGGTATGTATCACATGTGACTCATGAGAAAAACAGATTATGTATATGAACACGGTTTAATAATAGATTTTTTCAAAGACCTTATATGGTTTCAGTAGCTTGCTACGAATGCTACCTACGACGTCTACGAATAATTGTTGTATTTGAAATGTCTTACAACTTTCTAACAAACAAAAAGCAAGCAAAGTTAAATAAATAAATAGTAAATAGATATTTTTAATAGTTAAGATTTCTTATAAATAAATGTTAAATTGAAGCAAAGTTAATGAGTAGACATAGTTCATATTTTAATGGTATTAGTATTTACCTATTTTTGTCGGTTGAAAATATTTTATCACCGTGTTTCCACTTAACTTGTAGGTATACCGGAAACGTATTAACTGCAATATCGTCAACAAGACCGGGAAAACAAACGAATGAAAATACTGAAAAAAGAGCAATACAAAGTATGCATTTTTCAAAGCGTCATTCGCAGACTGTTTATACTGGCAACAAGGAAAACAAGTATCTGGATATGCCTAGGACTTGAAAATGTAAAATGAAAGGAAATTTCATTACGTATCAAATTCAAATTACAATAATTTATAGTCCTATTTCGACTACCTACTTAGTATATGTAATTATGTATACACGGCGGGTAAAGAGGGTGACCGTAAGTAAGGTGCCTCGGCTCTATGTTAAAACTCTGCAACTTATAATACTGCTACTAATTTGTCTGTAGTAAATAAAATTATTTTCGTCGTTCGCAAGTTATTTAATACCTAAGGCTAATAAAGATGTTAAAACATAACTTAAACTTCTCACTAGCTTGGCAAGTTTTACTCTCAGAGGTCATTCCTTTGGGAGCACCATTATTGTACTTACAACTGCGTGCGTATCTAATTGTGTTGAAAAACTTTAACTATAACATATCCACTACAAAAGCCCATGTTAATAAATATTCAAAAAAGGATTTATACAAATTTAAGAGAATTTAAAAATGCGGTCGTGAACTAAGTCACGAATGAAGTTAAAAAATAACTAATAGGTACTTTTACTAACTCGAGGGGTCCAGGTCGGTGGCACGAACCACTGACTTTCTTAAAAAGTTACATGCGCTTTATAAAATTAATTATCACCTGCTGAAACGGCGAAGGAAAACATCCTGAGGAAACGTTCTCCATAATGTTCACAAGGTGTGTAAAATCCACCAATTCGCATTAGGGCGTCGTAGCTAATTGCAACCTTAAGTAGCTTAATGAAACCCGATCCTGCAGAGAGCCACTAAAGGGTTACACTGCTAAGGATTACATATAAAACTCTATTATCTCTAAACTAAAAGCCGCTTCCATTGATTATATTTTCACTGCATTTTGTTACTCACGGTCCAGTATGCAAAAGAGAAAGTATCTACTACTGTGACAGATTTTATGGCTGTATCTTACTCGTAGATAGGTACTTGTCTGACTGTAAGCTGAATATGGTTTACTGAAGCCTGTTAGTCAATTTTCTTTATTTAATTTACAAATATAAATTTTCAATAACAATCTACGTTATTACACTTCAGTTCATAAAGCTTTACGGGACGCGAGGCATCTTTTGAAGTAATTTAGACTAAACTTCTAAACTTGAAGTAGGTTTGTCGTACAAGTTTCATCATAGGGGTACCTCTGAGAGAAATACCTTCATAATATAACTACAAACATAAAACATGTTTACACATTTTAGACATGATTTTAGAATTTCATGTGCAAAAGTTTTCGTACTTATGTTATTAGGTACACTATGGTGAACCGCTAGGCTGCCTCATACATTTTTTGAAACACCCACAATCTCACCTCTAATAACTGCATTTTAAGAAAATATTTCTCGGCTGATTATGGCCTTGTCCTAATTGTAGACATAACCAACCAACGAACCAACACGACAAAATTTATTTTATGGAACAACAAAAGGATCTCTATGAACCGACGTGCAACTTGGCAATTAGGACACGCCGTCCGCTCTCCAGCTATCTTTCTGTTAAATTTCATGTTCTTAGGACAAGTATACATAAATATTAGAGATTTCGTGATTAGTCAATATACTTAAACGATAGTGATGTAGACTCGTCTGAGGAATTAACAGATATCTAATGAAAAGCAAAATAAAAATTTTGAAAAACCCACGACGGTTAAAATGTTGTTGAAAAACCGTCGTGGGCTTCTTTTCAAAATTTTTATTTTGCTTTTTATTTCAAACTTTTTAAAGAGCAAAGGTACACAAAATTAGAACATATTTAGTCGTAATTTAGACTGTCTATCCAAAGTACTTCTAGGATACAGGACTCCAAGTTTATAACTTTAACTTACACCCAACGTTACCCTCCCCACTTTCCTCTCTCGCCCTTAAAATTAAAATTTACATAATCCTTTTTTACTTGTAATGGATACTTTTAAAATGTGTTGTAATATATTATATAGGTGTTGAAATAACCTTAATTATGCAGTAGGTAATTTATTTTGACAAAAATCAATATCCGGGTACTAAAAAGAGGTTTTATTGGAAAAAGTGTCTATTATGACGTAACTATAATAGTTAGACATATAGGTACCATCGCGAACTTTATTGTAGATATTAATATTAATGTGATATACAAAAGTGTAGTAAGTACCTACATTATTTCGTTCCATCATTAATAGTTTTCGCAGGGTACGCGATTTAAGGAGTTTTAAGGCAATTTTTCCACACCTTGGGTTACATTAATGAAGTTTACGTAGGGATCCCTAATATTTTTGAAAATCTTATATAGCTTATGTTACTCAGACTGAACATAGATTTCTATTGGTCAAATATTTTTTAAGATCGGTCCAGTAGTTTCCTAACCTATTCACTACAAACAAACAAACAAAACTTACAAACAAACAAAAAATCAAATCATTCCTCTTTGTAATATTAATTTAGATGCACCAATTAAACCAGAACCCATTACTGAATGAATGAATAAACTGTTTAAAATGTTTATTCTATATAAATATCTATATAAATATTATTATAATGCAACATCAGATACTATAACCGGGCGAAAAGGTCGGACCCTTTAAAGGTTTGAGAAAGACTTAAGTAGGTACAGAAAGCAACCTTAATTAGATTCGTTAGCCTTTCCTCTCGCATGATCCCGTTACTTCAGCACACGTGAGTGGGATACATGAATAAAACAATTCGCAAAAATAAATTCGAACCGATAAATTGATGTTCTCGTAACATTTCATATGATAAGATAAGAGAGTCGTCTTTTCTTTTTGTCAGCTATTTTATTAATGTGATAAATTAAAATCATTTTTATTCACAAAATAGATAGTAGGCATCTGGATATGGTACATAAAAGGTATAAATACAATAGCCTGCTTTAATACCCTTCTGGTAATATATCATAAATTATCATACATAAGTAAGTAGGTACGTTTCAAACCAACAGACAATCGCTACTGGCTCTCCCCGAGCTTAAATCGCTCAATGCCTTGTCAATTATTATGGGCAGTTTAGCTGACATATTATACGGTCATATACCTAATCTGCCTGGCGTGTCCAAAACATAGGTACCTAATTAAATGACATACCTATGTTTTGGACACGCCAGGCAGGTCGCCACCGCCACTATTGCACCTTAAAAGAACCCGCTAAGCGCATCGAAAGCACTGAACGTTTATCAGAAGCTGATAAGGTTTTCAATTATGTCTTGGCGGCACATTTTAAAAGTAAATTCGGTAAGATTGCAAACAAAATTAATTCTCTGAGTAAAATAAAATTCAAAAACCCTTTTAAGGAGCAAACGGTGTCGTCTCCCAGCGTCCTAAAATCCTTAAGGTTCAATAAAATTCCTAATAATGATTTCATTAGAAAGAATAAAAAAAACCGTAAAAACTCTTAATAGCTGTGATATATTGCCAATTATTTAATCGATGATTTAAGTTTATACCAAATAAAATACCTATTTACCTTAATACCAAAGTACCTACTGAAAAGTGCAAATTATCTTTAATTTTCGCTTTCAGATTTTCGCTTCGGTTCTTTGGTTTGTTAATCCACCTAGCCTGTTCTGAAAATCTGAACTGTTTAATATAAAGTAGGTACCTATATACTATCACCAAGATCTTGATCACCGTTCAATCTATCGGTCGTCCCTCCATAGAGTCCATATTATTATTCATACGATGTCATTACAACCAATTACCGCTTAGTACTTCGAAAGCTATGTCACTGTTGTTATGTTATTCAAATTACGGAATTTAACTCACTTTTTTACAGGAAGAAGGTAAGTTAAAAAACCATAATATTATTTCTCTGCTCCTTAGATAATCACTAAAAACTTTTTAACGTACAATGCTCCAAAAATGATCAAGAGAATTTAATATCTACTAACTAGTGACTTCATGAACTAGAACGGAATAAATAAACGGATTAAACGGAATAAATGACGGACGGAAAATAAAACGTTCCATATTTTTGGCGTAGAAATTGAATTTGCCGCCTCGCGAAATGGTTAAAAAATACTTTTATAAAAAATCTAAAGTTTTTAATTAATTTAACACTAGACAAACTTACACACTTGAAAATGACCAGAGAATAATTTATAATTTTCAATCATCAACATTATTTTTCTAGTGTATTCTATTTCTGAACGATACAAGGCTGTTGGCATGGGTAATCCGCCTCAATTGAAAAGATAGAAAAATATTGCCTTATCTCTTTTACTCTATGTGCTATTGATATCGTGTCAAAAGCGCTAACATTCTGTCAACGATACAACTTTTTTTGTACGTATAATTTTAAATCAAAGCAATGGCATCGCGTGAAAATGACAATTTGACAGTTTGCTTCATTTAGCGTGAATAGAGGAAAAATTGCTCTTTATTTAATATCCGAGAAATAATAAGTTTAATTTTAAGAATAATTGGCCTTTTCAAACAGTTATTACATAATTACTAAAGTGCAACATAATAAAGCTTACATAAATATTAATTAAAATCTTGTGGTGTGCTCGACCACTTGTGTTATCAGTTTTGTGTTTGTTGTTGTATTTTTAACGTTCTATTGATAAAATGACGGACACTAAAATTGCAACAATGGCATCTGTAAAAGGACTAAATGATAAATCTAAAGAACTACAGAAGGAGATCCTCATGGAAAAACTGAGGTCGAAAACGTCACAGTACAAAAATCTTAGTGAAACCTCAAAAGCTGTACGAATGTCTTTGCTGGTACGTATTGACTGTAAAATAAGTGAAAAGACTTATAAAGTTCATAAAAAGTAATATTATAACAAAAATCACCTGTTTTATATGTAATGTTCATGCTGTGTGATTTATGGTATAACCTGGAATTGGTATATATTGTATATATTGGTATATATATATGTTATTCCCACCCATCATTATTACACAAGACTTAGAAAGGTAATTGGTGATTGCTGTTGGAAATGAAGTTACTGCTATTTCACTGTGTTTTATAAAAAGTAATGTAATGTTATACATATATTATGAATGTATGATGATGTTCATTAAGTGGGCACAGCCTTATAATGAATAATTATAATTTTATTTTGAATTTAATAAATCAGTAACATGCTTCACACTAATAGCCCCACCTTAGGATTCCCTGTTCCGTAGGTGCCATGTACACACACAACACACACACTCAAACTAGAAACAGAAATTAGAACTAAACATTCAATCTCTGCTCCACTGGGAATCAAACCCATGACTCTGGGCAGCACATGTGCATATCATGCGGGTAGTTGTTTGTGAGGGTAAAGGGTACCCTTAGATATGTAACAATGGCCCTACCAGCTAAAATAGATATTTCATCATTCTACTTATTATTTCACAGGATAAAAGGTGGGCAGTGGACAGTGCTGACCGAATGATCCTCCAGCGATGCTTGGACAGTTTACAGCACTGTATCAAGGTCAGCTCTCTCCAAAGCCTCATTGAAAGGCTAGAGTGCCTCTCCAGACAGCTTGGGTATGTTATCCTGAACGTCAGACATACTATAGCAATATTTAAAAAATCAAAACTTTCAATGCCATCGCCAAATTCTTCTTTGATATAGCCTCACCAAGACAAATGGCAAGTTTTTGTAACCCATTAAATTGATTGATTGATTGCCAGTAAAAGATATTATGTTGACATGTTTGTTGACTATAAAATGAATCAATGAAGTGATCTAACTTGCATTTTCTAAACTTTTACACGTACAAATCAGGTTCATATAATTTTGAAAACTATTTTTTTCAGGTTAAAATTTGTAGTTGGAACATCAGGAGTTAATTTGTTTATATCATCAGATATGTTTTATTTAGAGATTCTTGTTGAGTCATCTGGTAATGTCAAAGATGTTAAAATTCATCATGAAGGAAAGGTAAAAATGATTTTTTTTAGTATTTTGGAGTACTTGACAATTGTAGCTTTAATAATAATAAATTAAAAAATACATAAAAACTTCGAAAGGTTTGATACAGCCTTAAAAGTAAAAAAAATCTGAAAATTTTTACTCTCTTTTATTGTATTTTTTATACCTCATTAGGAAGCCAGATAAATAAGGAAGTTTTCAACGTATTTTGGACATTTAATTTATTAGACTTTTTTTGGATAAACAGCAGTTGTTTGTGTGAAAGTGAATAAAAAATTTCTGATTTTTTTACTTCTAAGGCTGTAGTATCAAACCTGTTGTAGTTTTAAAGCATATTTTAATTTATTATTGAAGCTACAAATGTGAAGTATAGAGCTTCATATGGCTTAAATGATTGCCTTTGAGCTTATCTACATTCTCTTAGCGGGAATACATCACATAAAAAATCATATCCTGTATATCAATCTCTTTATTGGTTGTGTCTCGTAGTGCTTGTATGTGCAGATAGCTTCAAAAAGGGTGTAATTAACTCTCAGAGCCAACAATTTACTAAGTTCTCCTTGGTGTTGCTTGTGTCCAACAGTGACCACTTACGATCAGGTGATATGTATGCCTGTTTGCCGATTTAAAAGTTTGCTTATTAAAAAGTTGCTTTTCTCAAAATATGTAAAATTCTCCAACTATGAAGGGCAACCAAGTGTATTTACCAATCTGCATTCAAACAGTTAGCAGTGAACTTAACACCTCACTTTGTTGTAGCTGACTCTCTCTGAGGATGGACCTTATCTTACAATTAGGTGGCACATCTGCAAACCGGTGGCAAATGAGACTGCTTTCTAGCATAAAAAAAACTTTGATTAAATCATGCTGTAGGTAACACTTATACTGTATTTTACAGATAGAGCAACAAAGCTGTGAAGAACTAGTTGCCTGTATATCCCGTGGGGATTTTGCAGACTTCACAGCACAGTTAGAAGGACTCACTGCTGTTTATCAGCTAAATGCTGAAAAGAAAGTAATTGATTTATTTGATTTTTGCTGCTCAATTACACACAAAATTTAACACACATATCCACTAGCTAGCTAACTAGCAGCTATTATCTACATGATATACCACTTCCAACTTTTAATTCAATTACTTTACAAGTATGTTTTTTGTATATGTTTTTTAAAAGAATATTGCTTATAGTATACTTCAAAACAAATCAATATATTATATTAATTTTTTATTAATTTTCTAGGTAAAATGCAAAGCATTTAGTGCCCTCCAGAGTTTAGAAGAAGATTTATGTACACTTAGACAGCTGCAGAGCTTTATCAAAGACCCATGGACCCAAGTACACAAAAGTCCAATTGGTTTCCTACAGAAAAGGAGAGGAGGTACAGTTTGACTCTACAGTATACATTTCATTTTCATGATCTTATTTTGTTCGAATGTACATATATGAGTAGCAAACGAGCGACAAGCCACCTCAAGTAAAGTGGTCACTGCAAACTTACATTCAGCCTCAAAAAGGTTAGAACGCCTAGAGGTTGAATGTGGGCGCATTGCTACTCAAGAAGATGATTGTCAAATAAAGTATCTCTGGCAAGCACACCCGCACAACCAAAATATGAAGAACATGCTACTTCACTGCAGTTTAACCTGATTCCTAATCAAATTTAGTTTATACTAATATCTGGATGATGGAATCATTTTTCATCTGGATGAGGATCTGGTAACTCACATAACCTAAAACCCTGTGTAGTAACAAATTTTTTAATAACCTTTCAGGTCACGCCATGCGTTTAACATATTTTGTTTCTCCTTACGAGCTGCTTGACAAGGATAAAGGCCTCCAGCCCCTGACAACAGAACTACTCACAGTTGGCAAGATGGTTGGGTCCAGTTCGCTCTCTCCCCTGGTAGCGCCAACATACACACCTATTGGTCATTCAGCTACTGTCTTGCTGGAAGGCTCCACTGCAAACAAACTGCAATTATCACCTATAATATCTGGACAGAGGTCAGGAAAAGGGTATGTATTTTCTTATTTAACATCTATTCATAGAAATATTAAAAATTAATGATGTACAATTTGCAGCACCAAATAATTTTTGTCTTAGCTTGTTACCGTTTCTGTTTCTTAAGCAACTAAACTTCTCACAGAATCACTTTAAAAAACTCCTCTCTCACAGAATCACTTTAAACTACTCCAACAGAGATTAGCAAGTTAGCTGACAAGAAATGAACTTTACTGGAAACTAAATTTTAAAAAGCAGATTTGAAACCAACGCATGTTAAAATTATCATTAATACTTTCTTTTCTATATAGAAATGCAGCTCATCTCACATATAACTTGAAAAATACTTTAAAAACATCCAAACAGAGATTGACCCATACCAGAGGTAGACAGAAAAGATTATGGACTTTTCCTTAAATTATAATATTTACATACGAGTATACCTCTTATTCCTATTCTCCTCTACAGGAATGGTCCAGTGTATGCTCAGTTGGTTCCACAGAACAGTGCAATGTTGCCCGCCTGCTTTACGCTTAAACTGTCACAACCTATGCCCTTATGTGCTGGGCTTGCCAAGTTGATATATGCCACCACAGAGGTAAATATTTATTCAACAGTCATAAATAAATAAAAATATAGAAATACATGTAATGAAAAAAAGAAGGAAATATAATCAATATTTTTACTCAATAAAAAGTGTGAAAAAATCAGAAATTCTAATTTTTCTGACATCCTAAAGCATTCATGTAAGTAAAGGAACATTTGCAGAAAACTTGATTTATTTAGTCCACTGTATGCAGTGGAATAATTAAATCAAGTTCAATCAAGCAGCCTCTTTTGGTAAAGTTACTATAAAAATAATAAATCAAATATATGAATTATTATTATTATATATTTAAGGTTGAAATTTCTGGTGACTGGGCGAATGCAAAACCTATGCTGGGACTAGTAGCACAACAGGCATACAATAAATTAGTGCCAGGAAAAACTATAGAATTGAATCTCAGTAAGGGATTATTTGTGGTAAGTGTACATTGTTGTAAATATATCAGTGCAAAGATGTTTTATCCATGCAAATATTGTAAGTGTGCAAAGATGCATTTCAATCTAATATCATTAACATATTAAACAATAACAAAAGTTAGTGGTGTGAGTAATATAATTATAATTATATATTATGCACATTATTAATTATATATATTTTAGGCTCTAGGATTTAGATATAAGTAATGCTGTAATTTAACCTGTAAGCTGTGGATTTTGTACAAATAGATAAAGAAGTGTGGTTAACACCACATACATGTAGTAATTTTATGGGTTGTTGAGCCATAGCACCATGCACGGGATGTTTGATGAATGAAGAGAGAAGCAGCAGATTCCCATGTTTTGTTTAGGGCAGAGGTGATTTGATGTTTGCATTGGACCATCTACCTTACAACTAACTTACCTTATAACCTTACCTTACCTTATAACTAACCCATATACATGCAAATAAATGATTTTCATTTCATTTCATTTTCATTTCATTACAAGTAGTGACATACCCTCATTCACCGAGGATATATTACACCATTGGACATTCACTTGTATACGACTTTTATCCTATTTGAGATTAAACATTGATGTCCCTGAGCTAAAGACACCTGATAATATTCAATGACTTGCCCACCTTCCTATTTTATTCCTATGAATTGAAAATACATATATAATTATTTTATTATTAATCAGAATATAGGAATATCTCCATCTATCCATTACACTAAATAAATAGCGGGTAGTATCCGTATAGTCTGGCGCTTACATCCTTCTCATTGTGAGAGGAGACCGTGTGATTAATGCGACAATGGGATAAAGTGGCAGTAAAAATAATGTGTGTCGTCACCAGAACCTGCCAGAGCAGTACCAGTGCTACTTCCTGTGCGAGTCGCGCGGGCTGGAGGGCTGCTGCGTGGCCAGCGTGCCCTTCACCCACCCCTCGCACGTGCCGCCGCTGCTCGCCGCACTCCGCCAGCAGCAGCTGTTCAACGCGCTCGTCGCCAGCTGCGTGCGCGCGCAGGGCAAGCACGGTCAGTGTGCTCCGCTACTGTAGCGTGCCTTCACGCCTTCACACCTTCACACCTTCACACCTTCACCCACCCTTGGCAACTACTCAATAGATTGTGGTAGAGTCTTTTGGGAAATGACCTACCGCCAACGTCGGTTTGGGTATGGGTAGGTAGTATTGGGAAAAATAGAGACACTGAAGCGACACTCATAGTCCTCTGAAGCATCGAGGCATCCACTTACAACCTTTGACAGGACGGTCCTGATTAAACTCTGTCACATAGACCAAGGTACCGTTTCAGAATTTGGTCAAAACCGAAAAGCACACACATAAATGTATAAGCATCCAAACTGATAACTTTCTTTTTGCGTATACCTTTATAATAACCATTCTAATAAACCATTTTCACGTCTTATAGTGATGGAACTCGAGAACGTGAAAATGTTCGAAGTGAGCGCGCTCTCTTGGCAACACATCTCCATCTCGTTGGAGCACCCTGTAGACGAGAGCATGGCGACCGTTGAGCTAGATTTGAGCGAACCGGCCGCGCCGCGGGCCTCGTTGTACACTCTGCACGCTCACAGCGCAAGGGATCAAATCGATGAGTACATCACGCGTGTGCTACAGAAGAGCCACTCTATACCAATAACCCTCAGGTATTGTTATATAACTGTTGATATTCGTATCCTATACTAAAAACCCGTGCTGTAGTAGATTGTTTTTTCATTTCCTTTTATTTTGCCACCGTAATCCTTTTGAACAGTGATAGTCAGTGGCTAAGAATTCTGCCTCTTACTCGAGGAGTCCGGGTTCGAATCCCAGTGGCACGCACCAATAACTTTCAAAAAAAAATTAGTTTTATGCACTTTATAATGTGAAGTCCATCAACCTGCACTGAAATTGTTAACTGAATATTTTTAACATTATAATATATGTTAATTAATATCAAAACAATTGTAGATTCATTTTTTATTCACATATGAATTTCGCGTTATGGATTTCACATTTTAAAATGTGGCATCACAAAGCTTTTGACCCCCTGCCCCTTGTCACACTATGTCACATTCAGTGCCCCCCTCCTCCCATTAACGTGTGACGTAATTTATGGATGGCCCCTAACAAACAAAACAATCCTTTTGAGTAGCGACGCTGCCACATAAAGTTTTACAAATAGATATATAATTAACATTATACCCATACACTTAGTAATCACAATGGTTCAAAGAAAGATATGAGTCACGTGTGACTCACGGTACAGCGAAGTGGTTAAGATTGGACTTTGATATATCTGAATGGCTATGTCTACTTATCATCATTAAAGTGACAATAAATTGTAATTATTTATAGTAGACTGAACAATATTTTCCCAGATCGCTGGTGAAAATCTGGGAGCGTGAAGCAGCAGCCACGAAACAAATGAACGGCAGCTACTCGGCTTTGGATTCAAATTTTAGCTGTGGCCTCGGGGGCCTCGACCCCGGCGGCGAGCACGTCAAGCACGAGCCCGGCGCGCACCCGCGCGCGCTCTACCCCACCAGCGTCAGCCATCCACACCAAGGCGGTAAGATATTCTGTGAGCCCTTGTGATATTCTGTGAAACCTGTATAACTGGTTCTTTTTTTTCTCTGTCTTTAATTGCTGTCCACAGACTCTAGGTCCGTGCCTTTTTTGCATCACATTACTTGTCTGCTTTTCTTTGTATATGCTCCAGAAAAAGTTTTTTGTCAATTTTGGCCGGATGTCTCCTTGGATCGTCCCTGGCATTCTTTCAGGGTTTCTTTTGTGCTATGACTGTCTCGTCTCTGTGACTGATAGAAATATAACTTGGTTCAATGGACAAATCTTTATTATTTACAAAGGTATTTTGGAATCGGGAGGCTACCATGACAGTTGTCTGATTTATACACTAGAGGGAAAATAGGCTTTAAGTAAGTGTTGAATTGATTTTCGGACACTAGTTACTGTGCTACAAAGTTCCAATTAGATGTTAACATTGAGAGATTAATTAAATTTAAATTAAGAAGAATGGAAATAGGTACTCACCAATAGAGGTATTATCAATTACAGAGGTAACTAACAATATCCACAACTCACTTATTCAATTTTTGTATACATGCCCTGTGAAGTCATCTATAGCTTAGATGTAGGTAAGATTACAAATACGTGTTTGGTTGATCACTTCCTCTTGTATCACAGGTGCATATCTCTCGGAGCAACAACACCACTTGTCATTAATGTGTCAAGACACCGGGACGAGTGAAAGCAAGCCTCAGATATCAGATGAAAGAAAACCAAAAAAGCGGAAATCTGACACTGGTATATGGCCTACAACACAAAAGAAAGGCAAGCCGGGAATGAATGACATGATGGACACAGACAGTGAGAGTGATAACTCTGAAAGTTATGTGAATGAAGACGACAATACAATGAACAGCAACTCGACGAATGATGACATAGAGGGTCGAGAGTCGTCTGTGTCACAAAACGAGTTCGCTTCAGACCTGGAGCTGTCGGGAATGGACGCGACCGATGCACTGGGCGGACAAGACAACAGAACCTCCTCTGATATGGACAATTCAAATGATGGAGATGTTGAGGATTTAATCAGGTATGGTTTTCATTTACATAATAGCAAATTTTACAGTCCTACGATCACGTACTTTCTTTCTATAAATTGTTTCTTTATATAAAGTTAAGTTCTTTCTTTATATAACTTAAGAAAAATCATTTCAATTGTTACAGGAATTCTTTTCACAAGTCTGAGCACAAAAGGCAAAAATTTAAAAGCAAAGACAGTGAAAGCAGAAGCAGTAGAAGTGCATCTTCGTTACTCTTAGACCTCACCGAAGGTAAACCTTACATGCCATCATCTGTGAGCATTACCCCTATAGGATCAACATCTTCAGGCACGCCATCTAGCGGTTCCGGCTCTAATTTATCATCAATGCTTTGCTTGGACCGACGACCGGGTATTGAAATAATACCAATAACTGCCACGGCGCCGGCAGCTTTGCCCAGCTCGATTACTATAACACCGATCACATCCACGCAACTAAAAAACATGGACGACCGTAGGTCTGATAAAAAGTCCAGCAGGTCTGGCGAGGAACGCAGCAAGGAGAAAAAGAAGAAAAGACGTCGAGATGACTCAATGGGGCCACCAGAAAAAGTTCCGCCCAAACAAGACCCGCTTACAAAACCCGTGTCTGTTAGCATTAAACCAACAGATGGCTCTCCTATGCGTCCGTCTTCCCCAAACTCCATTCTCAGAAAATTTAGTCCCAGCCCGACACATGGGAGATCTGTCTCAATAACAAAATCACCCAGTCCTAGCAGTGTGAAGGGCATGGGAAAGCCGTCGGGTACATCAAGCCACCACAGTAGTCCGAGACATTCACCGGTTCAAAACAGTCCCAAACACTTGCCTGGCTATTCAAGTCCAAAAAACCATAGCATTTCTTCCCCTAAACATAGTTCCTCGGGATCTGGTAAACCCAGTATGTCAACTTTAAAATCGGCAACAAGCGGTTCTCCGTCGGGAAAGTCAGGAACGACAGGGTATGATCTTTCAAAAAAAATTTCAAAAGATAGCTACGGATCTAGCACGATAACTTCAAGAGATAAAGAAAAGAAACATTCCAGTCTGTCTTTTTCTAGCTCAGATAGAAGTAGTCCAAAATTAAAAAACCCAACGAAATTAAAACAGCTAGAAATAACTCCCATTACCTGTGACAGTCCTGTAACAGAACCACTCATATCCCCACCTAACATTGAAGTAAACAAATCAAATGCCCCCAGCCAGGCTAGGAATAGAAAGGGCTCACTAAGTGCTGTCATAGATAAGTTGAAGTCGGCTCAACATTGTGGTACAGATGTTGAAATGGGAAGCTCAAAGTCTAGTAGTTCCTCGGGCAGTGCTAGTAAGTTTTCTGATCCTAAAAACAGCACAAGCGGTTTAAAAATCAGCAATGACAGTAAGAATCAAGAATACATGGTAAAACCAAGTTTAGATGGAATGAAAATCACTATAAACAAAACGAGAACCAAGGAATCGTCCAGTAGTAGTTCCAAATTGAATTACAGCAGCTCTAGTTCCAGTAAGCAGTCGTCTCCGCAGTTGACTCCACCGAGTCAAGGCTCACCAAAAACCCACACTGGTCTAAAGCCGGGAGTTATAAGCGGACCTGCTTCCAAGAAAACACAAGCCATGCAATCATCTAAATCGGGAAATGTAACTCCCGGCTCTACACCTCCTAAAGCAAACATGAGTCCATCGGAATCATCGGGATCAAGTGGTTCAAGTAACCAAAATAAAGTGCCTTATCCTAAATCGTCCAGTAGTAGTAGTACTGGGATAAATTTATCTAAATCTGCATCAAAATCTAGTTCGGGTTCACCAAAAAGTAGCAGTTCTGATCTTGCTAAAATAATGAGAGACAGAGAGCGCGAGAAGGCTCGAACCAAACTTATGAGTAATTCGGAAAAATCAATATTTTCGTCCAAATCTGAGAGACATTCGAGCCCCAGTGGCTCTAGAGATGAGGTCGACGGTGATCGGTTTAAAAGTTCTGCAAAAGATGCTAACTTCCTCGTAGAAGGTTTAATCAAACCTTTGGACACAAGCAAGTTCCAAATTCCCAAACTTAAAAATCAGAACACTCCAGATAAAAATAGCCCAGCATCACAGTACGATCGGTCAATGGTGAACGATTTCTCACGATCATTGGATCAGAACAAATATCCATTTCCCCACTTTGACAGCCCAAACCCGAGAAGTTCAGATCCAATGCAAAAATCTGCTTACCCATTGAACGTACCTAAACCTTTATTAAACATGGGCGGCCTGAGTCCAAAAACCGTGCCATCTAGCAAAGGCGACCAAAGCGAAAGGCCTATTGAGTTTTCAAAAAACCTCGCGGATAGCTTGTCTAAAGTAGAAAGTCCTCAGAGGAGTAAGGACGATTCCAAGGAGGGCTATGCGGGTACGTTTCCCTTGATGCCATTGGATTTTAAGACGGATATGACGAAAGGGTTCGCCGCGCCAAAGGGGAGTTCGGAAGATAGGAAGGGGGCGGATTCGTGTATGAGGCCGCCAGCGAGTGGAGCCGTTCCACGGAGCGGGGCGACCACCCCTCAGGAAGCCGCTGAAATGCTGCTCGACTTTTCCTCGTCATCTGGTAGTAAAGTGTCCGGCGTACTAGCGGTCCGGCCAGTTTACCCCGCGTCCCCGGCGATGGCCTTGCAGCTGGCGAAGAGCCCCGCGCCGTCTCCGCTTGTGGCGCCCTCGCCACACTCCAACTCGCCTTGCATTACCGACGACGAACTGATGGACGAGGCGTTAGTGGGCCCGGGCAAGTGAACATCTCGTTTTTAAGATTTCAATTTATTGCATCAATACACTCATTATTTAATCTTTAGTATCGATGTATGAAGTTCTTATGTGTTATATTGTACTTATTCGAGAAACGTAAGTCTTATAAGTACTTGATGTACTTTTATTGTTTAAGTATATAATTCATATGTATAAGTTGCTGAATAACATTTAATATCTATTACGTTAAGTACAGTTCTTAATTCGGAAGTTTCATTGTTGACGCGTCTCGGCAATGTTATAAATTTTATGTTATTAATCCCTAGTACACAATGAAGTCAATACTGTGTGACATTATGTTAGCTATATAGCTTTCTGTGTTATCGTATTTTGTATTATATGCCTTGCGACAATATTTACGATCTTTTATTATTTTATGAGTAAATTTTTACGGCTTTTACTCTAATTGTTATCTCAATATTGTTTTGTTTGTCGCGAGCCAAAGGTTCATTACTCATATTTTAAGGCAATTATTAATTATGAAAATAAGTTATGATACATATTTATATTTAATTATTATTATGATAGTGTGCCTCGCTTCAATAATTATATTTTAATTTATTTTAAACCTTAAGAGATAAGTTAACCAACCACTACTTTTAATAAATCTCATTTATTTTTAACCCCCGATGCAAAAGAAGGGGTGTTATAAGTTTGACGTGTCTATTTGTCTGTCTGTGATTGGCAATTGCCAATCTACGTGGCACCGTAGCTCGCTAATGGATGAAGCGATTGCAATTTAGTTTTTTTTTTTTTGTATAAAAGGTGAGTTACGGGCGAGTCTTTTTAGACATGTTTGATGAAAATCGGTTGAGTCGTTTAAAAGTTGTGTGGGATGAAAGTGAGGAAGAATAACCGAATGTCTGAAAATATAATCGAGTCTCAAATGAAAGCGCATCACGTGCACATTACAAAACAACATTACATGTTCAATGAAAAATGTCGTTATTGTGTCTGGGGTTTATTTTTAATTTTCAATTGTATGGTTATTCTTTTTAAATAGTACTTATAAGAATAAAAATGTTTTCATCATATGAAATGACTAAACGTTAAGTTAATGTGATATTTATTATATATTTATCGTATTTGCGTATATGTATCTTATGTAAACTGTGTTCTCCTAAAATAAGACTAAATGAATTTATACTTCAAGCTTCAAAAAGACTAAAAATGTTATTTTTATGGGTATTAATAACCCGTTTTTTAATTTGCAATATAACTGTAAAATAAATTACGATAAATTTAAATAACTGATATCCCAATTTAGTGAGTAGCCAGGAATAAAATTATTTTACTACATACCTACCTACATTGTAAATATTATTATTAATGTAATTAGTTAATTACAAATAGAATAGGTACCTACTGATCGATGGAATGGCATTTATGCAAAAATAAATGTATTAAAAGACAATATTTGTTTCATTTAGTTTAATAACTTGACTTTAACTTACAAATACTAATTTAAATTATAATTAATAAATTCGCAATTTTTAACAATCAAAATTGAAGTGAGAGAGAATAAATTAAGGCTAATAAAATCTTAGAGAGCTATGAGGGTAGAACCCATAAGATGGATAGAAGAACAAAAATTTTCTGTAAGGGTAAGGCCTCGGCCTGAACTGACGTCTTGTGGCGAAACGCCTCTTTGCCTTCTGTCTTTTTCTGAATGGAATGGGGACAGGCACGAATCCTGCAGCTGTGTCCATTAGAGGTGAGGGCTATATAGCGCAGATAGTTATACAACTATCTATCCGCTGAGCCAACGGTAGCTAGTTATTTAGCGAAGCACAACTATCTATTTTCCACAACGTCCGCTGTCTCTGTGTGGTACAAAGCGAAATAGCGATTTAGCGCGTGCTAAGTTGCTAACGCCGATCGCCGATCGCGGCCCCAACGAATCCACCCGACTAGAGTAGATACACTGACTGAAGCGGTTTTAGGCGGTTTAAGCACCCGCTGGAACATAGTAGGATTGGTAGAGTAATGGAGTCGCGTAGTACTAAAGTTTACTATGGTAATTTATTTTTACTTTGTCCAATATAACAACCAATATTTGCACAACTTTTTACAAAAATATCTGTATAACAATCAAAGAACTGTAAGAATAATAAAAATATGTAGATGTAGATAATACACATCAAAACGGCAATTGTATAATAAATTGAATTTGTTTCAAGGTACATACTCATTAAATAACATTAATTTAACCTACCTTGTTTTATTTTACTTAATATATCTTTTAAAAATTTACAGCTAAAGTTACAATTGAATAATGATTTATAGATATAGTAATGCCAATTACAAGTCGTTTCCACCTTTAGCCTGATTTATCTTAACAGTGGGCAAAAAACTATAGTAATAATCATTATGAGTTTAATTAATAATAAATCGTTCCTTCGGTAGATAAACTAAGTTAGTTATGCATTTAACAAATAATTTTGTTTTTTAATTCTAATACAATATTATAAATAAAAAAATAACATCGACGACGACTCCTAACTCTGTTCTAAATGAAACAATTTTATGATTTTCAAACAGAACTAGACCTAATTCCAATAGATCTACAGCCTACATTCGTCTTTACAGCAATAAAGCAATAAAAATTTACGAGCTTGCTGCCTGCGTACATTCTTAAATGTCTTAAGTCTCGGACGCCTGCATTTAAAGTGAAATCGTATACCTGTGCGTTAAGGTCAACTTTTGAATATTTAAATTTGAGTTGATATTAATTTTGGTCCTAAACGTACCTCACGCCGTTTTTTGAAAAATATGAAAAATGTTGCTTCTAGGATATTTAAATTCGTTGGTATTAATACGTAATTTTAAATTTGATATTAGTGTTTAATAAACTTTCTTCGCGTCGCGTTCACGTACCGAAGTTTGTTTGTTTACGGTTGGAAAAGGTGGTTTTTGTACCTATACACCCTTATTAATAAAAATCGCTTATTCCAAGCATCATCCGTAGCTACACATGGACTAGTTAATTCTCGATTAACTTAGTAATAACTTCGTAATTGTAATGATATTAATAAACATGGAGTAACCTCGTACTAACAATACATTTCTTAGTCCGGATTCAACGAGTAAAATATGGCAACCTTTAAAATTCAAAAGCAAAAAGATTGAGTCTGTGAATGACTTCATGCATTAAAATGACAGTGACAGCACATATATTTTGGGATTGACAACTTCAAACGACGTTATCACTGATCAGCTTTCAATTCAAGCGCTCAATTTCGCTCCTCGCAGTTTGATAATTGTTAAATTAAAAAATTGATTTCTCGTATAATTATTTCGTTTCATAAGTTTTTCAAAAGTTTCTAAATAAATACCAATGTGAATGACGTTTAGTTAGAACAACGAAGGTGATGCGTCAACGGTCAAGTAAACGTCAATGTCGTCATTGCACGCGCACGCCTGGTCCACGCTTAATCGGTCTCTAAACTATAGCCATGAGCAAAATGTGTCACTTAAAAGAAAAGAACGAAACATATCTTTCCTTCACTGTGAAGTATATCACTCTTTTAGTCCAGTAGTTCAATGTAGTTCACCATTCACAAACGATAGGTTATCCTTTCCTATTTCTTACTTCAACACTCCATACTATTTCTTTTACTTCAGTTAGTTCAGTTCCTTCACTAATTCATTACGATATAGTAGTTCTAATGAAATGTTCGATAAATTATTATAAAATACCCCATAATGAACTCGTGTATCGTAACGTTTATCTCTACTAGTCTTTTGAATTTTTTGAGATTATTAGATATAGGATAAAAAGACAAAATTAAAAGGACTGAAACAATAAAATAAAACTAAGTGCGTTTGTTTTATCAAATATCTAGTAATAAATTATGGTCGCTTTCCAAACGTATAATGACATATAATGTTATTTTTGTTCAATATTTTGAAATACCGTATAATATACCCTCCGTAAAATCATACCTTAGATTTCTTACGATCCTCAGAGACGTTACCTATTTAAATTTAAAAATGAAAGAAAATATCATTTATACTTATAATCAAGCCAAAATAGTCCGTAAATACTTAACATAAAACTCATAATATTGAAACGTTTCCTAGAACTTCTAACGACAACGTATTTTGTAATAGTGTTCGTATAAGAATATTTGTAATTTGATCATTGGTGCTTTACTTGATGGTTTAAGATTGTTTTCTCTTTTATGTCTCCGAGCGTGAGTATGTGTATGTGTGCGTGAGTATATGCGCACGCCACGCGTCGTCGACTGTCGAGCTTCTTCGGTTAGTTTCGTTCGCGAAGCAATTGGACTAAATGAATGAGATGAATTGTAACTGAAGTAGTGAAGGAAGGACGGGAAAAAGTGAAGTACTTCAATTGAAGCATTCATTCCTGAACGACACATGACTGCTAAACTATGTAGCGACATGGACTAACTTTGATTCTGAGATTAGACTCGAAGTAGCTTACATCTTCGTTACTCCATTACGTTTATTAATTCTGAATTTAATTAAATCTTAATTACGACAAATTTTAAAGTTACTCTTGCTTTAGTCTATGTTTATTAATATGACCGTAGTGTATATAGACATCTAGTGTAAATACAAATAAACAGTAAGGTGTAAATAAATTGTTTGTGTTGTAAATAACAATTTTTCGAAGACGATCGGTAAGGTGTAATGTTTTTGAATGGGAATACCTACGACCCAGATTTGTAAATATTGAACATACGTGTAAATAATGTATGATATGTAAATAGAGACGATGTACATAGTCTAATGTATATACAATGAACTTTTAAGTACGCCTGTATAAAATTACTTATATTAAATTAAAAGTAAATTTTGTGAACTACGAGTACTACGACTTACCGAACCGAGTTTGCTTGCTTTTTGCAATTCGTACTTCGCGCTTCGTATCAACGATATCAAACAGCGCAAACAGAACTAGACCTAATTCTAATTGATTTACAACCTACATTCGTCTTTACAGCAATAAAGCAATAAAAATTTACGATTGCTGCCTGCGTACATTCTAAAATGTCTTAACTCTCGGACGGTATTAAACAATCAATTATAGCACTTGCTTTCATACGTATAAGAGCCATATTTGATTGACGCTACGGAAATAGATAGTTTTCAAATATAGATAGTTTTTACAACGTTGTTCGCGAGCACATAGCGGTTTCGTTTCGCTATTTGAAAAAGCCTTAGCGACACATAGCTAGTGTCCATTATTTCATTGGGATCCTTGTTTAAAACGTCATTATATAGAGTAGAGTCATTCTCAATAAAGAATTCGTTTTCAGAATGTGGCACACTCAATTCATCTAATATATCCGTTGGATTGCTCAGATTTTCTTCCATAAAAATGTCTATTGTTGCTCCGAAGTTTGATTGTTTTTCATCGACGATTGGTATTTCACTTACTGCGATGTTATCTACTTTTTGCTCTGTACTCACAGCTACTATCTCATGTTTCGGCTCTGAATCACCAGTTTTTACTACATCTTCTAGCGGTAAAGATTCTTCTGATTTGTCTGCTATCACACCTACTAGGACTACTGTTAATACTAATAGCACTCGGCTCTTCATTTTTTCTGTAAAATTTAACTTCTGTTACTTTCGTTATCCAAATGCACTATGAACTCTGTGCGACGGCGCTGCCTTATATTAGAAAAGAAATTGAGGTCAAAGAAAGGAAACCTACCTTCAAATATATAAGTGACAATTGTTTACTCGAAAAATTAGATCTTCTGAAAATGCATATGACCCCGTTTGCTATAGCTGTGACTCAATATTGAAAAAGCTGTATACGACATGGTCATGAAGTACAAAATATAAAGTAAGTAATTATAAGAATTTTATGTATAAGCACTAATTCCTTAGACTGCATATTTACCGCGATCATTCTCACGTTTTTTGGTACTTACTTATTTTTATTAAACTTGGCAGACGACATAAAAACAGTGCACTTTAAATACAATGCACAATGTTAAGAGCTGATAACTTTACAGATATTTACAAATTATGCAAATTAGGGACTTTCTATTCATATTACAAGATGTTAGCAACAATCGTTCTTATGGTGGTACAGTAGAATAGTCCTGTGCTTTTATTGCAGTAGCAACTACTAATGTTTATAAAATAGAATCAATATTTTTTTCAAGTCAAAAATTTTGAAAAGGACAAACGCTCGAATTATTTTGACGAATTAAATGGATAGACAAAAGATCAAATCTGACCAGCCAGAACGAATATATAAAAATATATACTCACATAATACCTCCGTTGGGCATAATGCGGGCATCTAGTTGAATGTACATGTTGCCTTGTATAACCTTCGCCGTTCCTTCTCTGTGCTCTGGCTTGTTCCCGCCTTTCCTTCAATCGCTTCATAGCAAAACGTGGCAGGAAAGGATTTTGAGACTCTGCAGTTTCCATCATCTCATCCTCTTGCTGTGCCTGAGATAATAGAGCGTTGGTTTCGTCTAATGGTTTCGACTGACTTTGTACCACGAAAACCGTTAAAGCGAGTAGACAGATCCAAAAAAAAATACTAAAAGCCATATTGCTTGATAAAGATTATAACTTAATCTCCTTCCACTTGTAAGGTCTGTCGGATGGTTAATCCAGTAGAAGGAATTTGTCATCGGTTTTATAGGGAGTTCATCTTCCGATGACACACATTTGATGCATCTGTTTACGAGAACGAATGTGTTTTAGGAAATACTCGGATAACGGGTCATAGGGGCCGCTTTCAATTATCACTTTGCGACTCGTATTCACAGTGAACACCAAGCCTGTTGTAACGGTAAAACTGAATTAACGTTCATTGTTATAACCACAAACAAATTAACTACATATTTCCTGTCTCCGCATCAGGCAAATATTTAAACAAAAAGTAAACCTTCAAGCGTCTTAATAACCTATTTTTTTATTTTTATTTATTTAAACTCTATTGTACACACACATAGAAAGAACCAATAAAAAACAAAAAATTGGACAATGCACAAATGGCCGTCTTATCGCTAAGAGCGATCTCTTCCAGACAACCAAGTGGTAATAGTCTAAGATCCCACTGCAGGATCGATGCATCTGTTTATTGCTTGAAACCAAATTTTTATGTATATTTATAATTAGGAGAATATAATTATATCTACCTGGTTGTCTATAAAAATTTGGCAGCAAGTATTTTTAATTAAATTATTTTGAATTTACTTTTGGGGAAAGATTTTGTTCACTTGTTTATTCAATAAAATATCGTCTAAATTACGGCAATTTATATAAAGATTCTAAAAAGTCATAGGTGCCGTTGCCCACCTGGCCGCACCTCTTCGCATCCAGGTGTAAACAGGTACGATTTCGAAAGATTTTTACGTTCATAACGTACATTTATAAATTATATATCAAATTAAAGCTAATTTTTTCCTATTAGTTATCAGAGAAAGGTGCCTTTCAAATTTGGCCGCAAATAAGGGCTGCTGGCTGTTAAAGATGATAAATATTTAAGGCCTTTCAAGCAATAAACAGATGAGCGCATCGATCTTGCAGTCGGATCTTAGACTATTAGGAGAGTAGAGAGGAAATTATATTAATACCTTAAAATGTAAGAATTATTTAGATGTAAGGTAAGAATGAGACCAGTCAGTACTCAAGCTGTCCAGTAAAAGACCGCAATAGGGAAGATTAAATTAAAAATATAATAATATGTTCTTACAAGGAAAATAAAATCTTACGAGCTGTCCAGCAGGCTTTTCTCTGCCAATTAATGTGACTAAATCTAGCAATAAATATAGCCTATGTTACTCAGGGTGAATGTAGCTTTCCAATGGTGAAAGAATTTTTGAAATCGGCACAGTAGTTTGTGAGTTTATTCATTACAAACATACACACACACAAAAATACAAATTTTTCCTCTTTATAAAATTAGTGTAGAAGATTAGCCATATTATTTTAATGTCATCTGTGTGAAAACTTATTGTCTAGGTATAGGTAGGTAAACTTATTAAACTGGAGTCGTTGGTAATTACAGTTTTAGAATTCTTATATAGGTACATTTTCCGCATAACCAAAAGATCAACATACCTAGTCATCATTTTCCTATTGGACTGATATAACTGTTATTTTCGAACAAAACTATAAATACGGGTACGCAATATGTCGTGTTCTTCACATATCTGACATTCATTACCAATGCTGATTCACGTTCGACAGACTAACAGTCATAAAATTAGAATAAACAGTGATAATCCTAAACAACAACCTATCATAATTCTCGGAAAATTGACCAATAATCATTTTAATTGTGTTTTCTTGTGGCCCCAAGGCAGTTAAAATCTATATAATAAATACTTATAAAAACTTACATATCACACATAATTATTATAATAAAAGTGTTGAGCTATGAATTTTGTACATGTAATATTTTGAGTGAAATTAAGTTTTTCCATGTCAGGACACGCCTCTAAGCCCAAAAATATACCTTTTACAATTTTTGTCTGTTTATCTGTTTGTCCGTGCACAAACAAACAGACATAAGTACCGCTACTCTCTGTGCACGCACATCTCTGGAACGGCTGAACGATTTAAATGAAATTTGGATTGTTGTTTAAAGGAAAACCATCGGCACACATATATTTTATTTTATTACTTGCTGACCCCTCAAACGTTGTTTTGCCATATACTCGTAAGTTATCAAGCGGGATGAAAAATTATTAAATTACTAAAATGACTATTTAAAAATTAGGGTTGGTGATAGAAGGGTGAAAATTTAGGGTTGTATGTATTTTTAATGCCACATTATTAAAAAATAGAAATAAAAAAAATTGTCCTAAAAATAAAACAAAAATGTTAGGGGTGACAACCCCTATCACTTAGGGGCCACTAGGGGTATGAAAAATAGATAGTAGCCGATTCTCAGATCTACTGAATATGCATATTATTATTATTATAAAATTTCATAAAAAATCGGTCAAGCCGATTCGGAGGAGTATGTTAACTAACATTGTGTCACGAGAATTTTATATACCTACTCGTATAACATTTATTTGAAAAATATTTTCTCCATTTTTCACGCAATTAGCTCCACTTAGGTCATTGACCTTTGTAGAGAATACTAGAGACGAGTATACTAATACTAGAAACAATGACTAGAGACGTCTTTAGTTAATTTTTCTCCAATATAAAATGCATCATGCGGTCATGCCTTATGGCACGGCTCTCAACTCGACGATTTTTTTGCAATAAAATGTATGGAAACAACCATTTGTAAATCTAAAATGTCGGACACATTTTTTTAATTAATTAAAAATATAATCAATTATGGAAAATTAATTATGTACTTTTTAAATCCAAGATGACGGATACAGTTTTTTTGAATTATTAGTCATAGTCATCTAATCCATGAATTAAATCAGGCACGCACCTTTAGATTTTCAACATTATTTATATTTTGGGGTACCTACTTACATAAGATATTTTTTAAAATATTCTTACTATTAAAATAATAACAGGCCACAAAAATAACTTTATTTCACCGTTGATAACAAAATTGAATACCCTATGTAAGAGACGAAGGAGACGAATATGCAAATACTTCTCGATCGATCGCAAAATTCACGCAAATTGATATTTTAAATAAAGGAACGAGTGCCCGCTATCTAAAATAGAATAAGTTTATCTCCAACATGATTTCGCGCGTTTAAATTGTTAAAATTGGACTACTTTTACAATATATCATTGTTATTTAATGCACATTTAATCACATTTTACCGACCAATTCAAAAGTTTTAACAGCGAGTGCAACCCGTCAACAACAGTTACCTTACCATATAAATCTTTCATTTTAATATTACCTACCGTAGAAGTACATAGAAATAGATTTTTTTTGTAAATTATAGTCGAATTCCGACTACTGGAGGACTAGTGGTCGCAGTTACCTACTAGTGTAACTGTTATTTGTTATGGGTGCCTTCCATGGTCCACCTACCTTAAAGCTTTTAGGTAGATATACCTATTGTAGGTATGATGATTGATGTGATACCTAATTTCTATTCTTTGCCTATAGATAGTAAATAATAGCTCCCTTTTCCATATAATATACTAAAGAACGTAACGCGGTATTGTATCTATTTGACAATTTGCTCAATATTTATAAGCTTCGGGCATGGCCAGCGTTTATAACGATAATAAACGCTTGGTAGTTCAAGGTCAGGAGTGTCAGTGAGCGGGCTTGTGAGTGACGTCACGCGGGCTTCGCAAAATTATGCCGTTTTGCTTCATTGCAAAATCTAATCTACCAAACACACCACGCTCTCGGTGTTCTCACCAGCCAGTCTCACACAGTCGCTTGGCGCTTCGCCCGCCTATAGACGCTGTCATAGCGCTACTAGTAGTAGCTAGCCTACTACCAGCACAAAAACATTATCGATCGCGACCATTCATAATGTTTTGAAAGACGTAGCCAAAAACTAGCAAATATTTTTATAGTATTCGACTGTATTTGAAACACGCCAAGCGTGTCGGACGCTTTTTTAGCATTTTAAGTGAAATTGTGTCATAAGTAGATGAAATATAATTAACCTATTTACCTATTTCTAAGCAACATGAAGGACAAAAAGCGAAGGTAAGCTTAATTAATAATTTAGATTTTATATCAGTATGTAGTATACTACATACTAGTATACTAGTAGTGAATTTTTCAAGTGTTATTACACCATTCGATAGTGTCACTAATATGACAAACACCACATAAACAATAGCATTAGAGGATGTAAACAAAAGAGTTTCCCCATCCAAGAAACGTTTTATTAGGGTTTTTCTTATGTAGAGTAATAAGAGCACATGTAGCAAGTTAGGTATGTTTACCTCTTGTGGGTAATAAATTCATGTCAACGGCATTTAATATATGTATATTTTAATTTTCTCATTATCACAATAAAACGTCGTCTAAGTAATTCAACAAAATCCATGGAACTCTCAGTTTCAATTTCGGCAGAGCTGTTAATCTTATATAAAAGACTAACAAAATGTTAGGTATATTGTACGTTATTAAATAACCAAATTCTATAGGTATTAGAGTTTTTAACAACATTGTAGAAACTTAACGTTCTTAAAGCTCTAAATAAAATATTATTGTCGCTATATCTTTATTTTTGGAGGAAAAGGGGAGATCTCCCGCCAGGCGATGTGACTGCCTGGCCTGGGGACCGCGGTCCGAATGTTAACTTCGGAAGTTCGGAGTTCGGACCATTTGTATATTATAATATGCAGAGATTCTATGGAACTTTGATAGCGCGTTTGAGGATACGTCATCCGATTGGCCAGTTCGGTATGACGCGTGTGACGTGTTTTATTGTTTACTACATTACATTCGATGCTTGCGTCGTCATGTGCGGTCAGGCCGTGGGTTTGGCGCGTGTTACAGATTTACTAACCACACGCACGGTGTTCCGTGTACAAACCGGTTTGCGCAGGCAAAACTGTGGTGAAGCTTGTGCGTATGGTAGGCCTTGTAGTGCCGTCCGTGTACAGTTTTTTCATGCGAGAAGATTGGGCAAACTGTACTGTGGCGAAGCCTGCGCGTGTGGTAGGCCTATTAGCATGTCTTTTAATTTAAATTTTCGGTTAAAAATAATGCAGACAGATTTAATACAGAAACAGATTTCTAGAAACTATAATTTATTATTTTAAAGCAATTTTAATCGTTTTTTTCAATAATAAGTAGGTATTGCCAAGATTGTTTACCGAATAAGACAAGAGAATAAAAATGAACTGTGCAACTTTTTTCACATAACCTTAAAACTTATGTGAAAAATTCAAATAGGTATAGCTGCCGTCACGAGTGGTGAGCAGAACTTTCAGTGGTCGGTTTGACATTGACTGCGCTGCGGTGCACACGATTGGTTCGTCAGTTCGTCAGTGTGCGTCGTCTGCGTTTTTTCTGCTGCTGTACATTGGCCGAAAGTATACAATATCCCTACCACTGATAATAATCTGTGCTCACGTCACGACTCATGACGGTTACTATACCTACATACCTAACCAAGTTTTTAGTTTTTTATTTTTATCTTTTGCAACAAAATTTATTTATCACGAAATTTGGTGAAAAGTTACCGATTTAAAATATTAATTTTTTCGCCTTATTTTTGACTTAACATCGAAAAAGCACCCTAATTCTCAATCGAAAACGCTCACGTCAAAATTAAAAAAAAAAATTCGCGGTCTTTGTTCGTTGAAATCTCTTAGTACTTTCTAATGGTATATTTGTCACAATTCTCTTAAAGTAAGTCAGCCTGAACGTGTTTTTTTCGAACGATGTTTTTCACTGCTCTGTATCTCAAATACTGGCTAACGGTTTTTACGAAATGACAGGTAGTAAGGGCAGGGCAGACCTTCTTAGCCCCTTTCCCACTTCTCTATGATATACCTTTATTATTAACATACGACATAACACTCTTTGAGAAAAAACCAGTCAAGGATCACCACCAATCTGCCAAATAAATTATGAAGTACTCTCATTCATCGCCAATCTTTTCCGATTGGCGTTGAATGAGAGTATATAGAAGAAATATTATGAAGTATATTTCTTAGAAACTAATGGCCAGTGTAGCCACAGCAATATGAGGTACCTACCTAATACTACATGCTAAGAACAATTTAAAATAAACCAAGAAAACTAACGCATTTCAATGCGTAAATTCAGACTAAAGCTTTTAAGTAGAGTAACATTTTTGCTATAGGTACAATTGGAATGCTAAATGCATTCATTCATGCAGTGGGCCCATCGACTAGAGGAAATTCGATAAATACCTATATAACTTCCTACTACACAAGATATTAGCCAGACAATGTTGTCTATAATACGTTATTTACTTCACTAGAGATGAATTTCCCTTTTCATCCAAAAATCAAAACCCTTTATATTTTTAATGCCTCAGTCCCTCCTTATATCTTCACGGCGAAAACTACTTATGATACGAGTAGGTACCTATATATAGTTGGTTTTCAACGTAGAAAAGTTTTCAAGGTTCTTTTTGTTTTAATTAGTTTTATAGATCCTAGATTATCATGCGATTAGCTAATGCTTTAATTGCTGATCTAACCTAACCTATTGTGACCTATACCTCATATAAACCACTAGCACGCCCGGCAGGCTTCGCTCTGCCAATTATTTTGACTATTATTCAAAACTGGCACTCGATTTCAATATTTTAATTTATTATTTAGTAATCCTTTCACTTCCCACCCCTTTACCTTATAGTTTTTATTTTTTTTAAATTCTGATTTTTGCCATACTCTATTCATACGAAATTTCATGCAAATATGACTAAGGAATAAAAAGTTTTATACAAACTTCTATCCCCCATTTCACCCCTTGGGGGTTAAATTTTGAAAAATTCTTCCTTAGTGGATGCCTACGGTATATGAAGAATACGTGTGCGAAATTTCAAGTTTGTAGTGCTAAGGGTTTGGCCTGTGCGTTGATACATCATTCAATCAGCCTTTTATATAAGTAATAGATTAATTATTAATTTATAAATGCAAATCATGTAAATATCTCATCTTTATCAGTACATTGCGTTCTTGAACTTATCACCACACTTTTGCGTTATATTTAATGTAAGTAAATAGTTATATTATTGATAGATATTATAAAAAACAATTTTTTTTATGTTTAGTCTGATTTGACTCATTTCCACTATGCAATTATAAAGTTCAAGTTATTCAATTATACTGAAGTAACATGTACCATATCCTTCTCATTGTGAGAGGAGACCCTGCAGTGGGTCATTAATTGGGTTACAAGATAGACAAGAACAAGTACCATACCGTAAGATAGGTATTCTTTTAATTTTTATTTAGATGAAATTCATAAAATAATCGTAGCTTATAGTTAGGTACTTTCTACTTTTAACGCCACTAAATTTTATTATTCCGAATTCTACAAAATGTTCCTTCAAACTTAACAACACACGAACAAACCAAAATAATAGCTCGACAGCATGGAAATAAATCACATGTCATGTTATGTAAATCTTTTCATTCCTACGTTACCTACATATTTTTACTTGTTTTGTTCAACTTCTCGCTCATATCGGTAATAGGTATCTCGAGTAAACCCATCGCTTTTCCGCTTACAATTAGATACGATATACGGCATAAGAAAAACTCATGCAATATCAAGAGACGTTCAGATCAAAAAAATATTCATATAATATCACACAATAGCAATGACATGATTAAACACCAAAAATAATAACTATAACTCAAGGGTTTTATTAAGCTAAAAATATTAAATCTGTCTATTGGATCGATATCCGTTAAGTTCCGGTGTTGTTGTCGGCAAAATTGCGAAAAAACTGGTGTAAAATAGATAAAAAACCCACTTTACAGCACAAGTGAATAGTTTACTTTAATAAGTCGATAATGTTCATAGATACTTAGTTATCTTCCTAGTGACAAAGTTTTATGGATGAAGTACATATTATGTTTCGGCACTTGAACAAATATACCTATAGTGCGAGTCTTTGTAGCGGAAAACTTGTGAAGAGGCCTTGCAAAACGCAACCAATAGATTAGGTGATTGTATAATAAGCATGATGGAGTTTTTTGGTACATAAATGTAAAGGTTTAAAACCAAGATTTTTAAAAATTATATTATAATTTCAACATAGAATCAAGAATCATGAATACCTGCAAAAGCTTTCGTTCGTTATCAGTTGTGAACGTCATACATAGGTATATGATATATTGCATTATCTCTAGAACAGCTGGACCGATTTTGACGGGACTTTCACTTATAGATAGCTGATGTAATAATGAGTAACTTTTTTTATTTAAGAATTTTATAAATATATTATTAAGAATAATTATACTCTACTTATAAAATATACTAAAAAATGTGAACTGCGAACTCAACTACCTACTTATAACTTTTCGGTTAAATTCCACGCGGATGAAGTCGCGGGCAAGCTAAATAGTAAATTCTAAATTCATCCGCTCCTCAGAGTTCAGACAAAACGTAAACTGGGAGGAAAAAGCGGACGGAAAAAACTCCCAGATATAGCAGAGCTCTCCATTAAAAGTGAGAAGTAAGTATATTATAATTTTCAAAGACTGCAACGTAGTGGTGTTTTTTTAATCTGTTCCCAAATCCTGCTATGTGCAATAAATCGTATGAACTATCGAGGTAAGCACACACTTTGTCTTAATAAATACCGGAATATAGGTACCTACCATTTTAAGATTCACATATAGCATGTACAATGTATGTCATGTACATAGGTGACATCATTGCTGCACATACCAGTAGTATTGACAGGTAGCGGTGAAAATAAACAATGCCAGAACAATAAACAAGAATATTTCATAACTAGATAGATACTGGTATTCAATTGGTACTCGTAGTACCTATTCCATTTGTTACGTAGGTTAACTGCAAACAAACAAAAACAAATTATTTAGCTCCAGGGCAGACAGACAGATGTGGGATCTGCAGTGCTCACACCGATGCTCTCCAGCGCAACGCTTTGAAAAGTAGCAGAAAGTACGGGAAATGAATAATGATACTTACATACTAACACGCATTGTATAAGTTATGCAGATCAATAAGTTTAAAAAATTATAAACTACGTACTAGAACGTGTATTAAACTGGAATAAGTTATAATCTTTTAAAATCAGTGAAATTGTTCATTCTGCTTTTACCGCTTAGGAGCCATACCTATTAGTTTCACAATATTTACATTTCATAACGTCTTTCGCTAAGCAAAATTACTACAAAGCCAGAGACAGACAAGTGTAAAAAGGAAAAAAATAACAGTTTTGAAGGTCACGGACCGAAGCCCACCATATCGAATAACCATTTGAATGGCTCGTAAAATACTTATCAATAAGCAAGAGAATCAATTGTGACGTTACCCAGTTTCGTAACATACTAAAGCGATACATACCTACTTTGCTGTGGAGTAAAAAAACACCAGGAACGCGCCCCATTGCATTATTAAACCCATTGCAGAGTTAGGTCTCCTTTCGGAATGAGAAGTATTTAGGCCTTAGTCCACCACGCTGGCCGAATGCAGGTCGGTGGACTGCACATGCCTTTGAGAATACTATGGACAACTTCAGGTTTTGATCTAAGGTTTATATGACGTGCATAAAATCTTAGTGTAATTCTTTATTTTAGTCGTGCAAATTTTTACAGGACTGGCCAGTTATATAAAAGACAGGCGGCGGGCATGTTGCAATGAAAACATTACAAGTCTTACTATTTCTCAAAACCTGCCATAAAACAGCTTTCGTCTTTCGTTTTGTAAAAAAACGACGGGTTGATGTAATATTTTGTATAGAGATAGGTACTAAACGGGTTGGAGAGTCTCATTAGCTACTTTTTAATTTGTTTACTTGTTTTTCTTCAAAAATTTAGTCTTCTTTAAAAATTTAGCAGGGCGAAGCCTGCAACGCCAAAAAGTACAATATACTTTCGCGGTGCTAATGCATCCAATTATTATAGGTATGTTACTTCGGTCCAGCGTGGGATTGAATAAAGTTATCCGTGTTCTGCAATGACCACTTGGCCGATTGGCTGCAAATTAAGTATAGAACCAATTTAAATCCAATCAGCTGGCAAAAACTTATCATCAAGAACGTTAGAGAAGATAGATATTTGCGTGTCTATATTAAAGATTAATCTGACTCCGTACTGAGTACTAATGGGTCTTATAGAACGCGTATTAACGCCATATTAGCGTCTTTATTTTTCGTGTCTGTGGTCTCTTCCGAACAAAACAATAGTAGATTGTATGACAAGGGAGCCAAATGATATCTTTACGGCGAGGGCGTTTTTTGAATCCAGAGCGAAGTGAGGGATTCTAGAGTAGAATCCCGAGCGTAGCAAGGGTTTCTTTAGTAGAATCCTGACCGTAGCGACGGATTCAAAGTACGTCGCCCGAGCCAAAAACTATATTTTGTCCCGAGTGATACAATCTACTTTTCATCACCATCTATGAGAAAATGAAAGGGGCCTCATATTCTATTGTAATATTATTATTTAATAAAACATAGAGTAACAACTAAATTGAAATTAAATAGTATCTGATAATAAAACAACTAAAAAGTTATATTTACATTTGAGACATTTTCGCAATTATAAAAAAAAAATTTAATTATAAAACAGTTTTATTATATTCTGCGTGTTTAAAATAATGTCCGAATCTGGCTCATTTCTAACAATCCGTGGAAAATTGACAAAAACGCGGGCTGTAGTTCTGTCGTCTTTATTCAAACAATATTTGCGTTCGATTTCTTTGGAGCTGAACACTAAGATATTCCAAATTCAAAAAGTACGCGGAAAAGGTCATTGCCGCGCACTTTTTGAATTTGGAACTTATGAAGAGGGGAGGAAACACTCATTCCTGCCCGCATAAAAGTTTCTTATAGAAAACACCAACTTTGGGCGCACTAAAAGGGGAGCAAAGTCGTACTTTTCGAATAGATGGGATGAAAAAACTATTATGGCACATCGCGCATCGTTGCGTAAGTGCAGAATTTGCTGAATAGCATTATCGATTGTTTAAATGTGGAGCTGTACCATTGGTCTCAAAAGATTAACAGACCAATTAGTAAAACAACTTATACAGGTGTAGGTTAGTTATAATACCTGAATAACTACCGATGTCCAGTTCGTGTATATCTAGGGAGCATGGAGAATATGGACCCGAAACCTGTGCTTAGTCAGTCAGTCATTAGAAGCACATTAAAAATGTAGCTTAGATAAACAATAATAGTTACAAGTATGTTTAAACTTATGCCTAATACGTCACTATCTCGCACAGCTAGGCGGATGACAGAGATCGTAAACTATTAGTCACTATAAGTGACATCGAAGGTGAATGGTAGTTCTACTTGCATACGTGAGACTGCAGTGACTACAATTGGGGTGGTCACAAATTATATGCGCGCTTTCGAGCTTCGGAAGAAAAGTTAAGCTATCGCGTTGATGAAAATTATTATAGCAATCGTTCACTGTCATTAAAGTTTCTGGAAGGATTCTATGAGGTGTTAAGACATTCAGCATGTGTTTAGCCTCTCCATTAACCAGATGATTGGCTGCATCCATCCTGCTCCATTAATCAGAGCTAGGTGAAGTAAGGATCATAAAATGCAGGAGGAACGGAGGAATATTGTCCAGTAAATACAGTTAAAGCCACGTCATTGATAAGGATCCATTACGTAGATACCTGCGTACATAGGGCGAAGGACTACAAACGCTTGACAAGTAAGCGTACAGTTATAGAATGAAGGGTAAAAGGTCACTATGATAAGATCATTATTAATATTTGCATTGACCAGTCTCAAGTTCTCTTGACTAGCAAAGGACGTAGGTAATTGACATCACAAAAATCACGCATTTTTTTTATTTAATGAAATTAATTGTTTGGCACATTACAAGTAGGCAATTAAAGTGGGATCGCAACAATGGTGGTACTGCTGTTCGGTTATGCATTTTATTACCGTCATCGACTCCGAATAATTAAGATACAAAGGTGAGTTTGTCTAGTTCTTGCAGTAAACAGAACGCATTTAGTCGTGTTGCCATCATGAATATCGATATAATTTATTATTAATAACAGGTTACATACTACATAATATTATGCAAAAACAAACAAGGATTTTCTTTACGGTTTAGATGCATGGATGGTAATTAAAATTAAATCATTATCGTAGTTCAGTGCAAACAACTGTATAGGTTTCATAACTGTTCTGTTTCAATACCAATATGTATTAGATTCCATAGTTTTATATCACAAACTAGTTTTTGCCCGCGACTTCGTCCACGTGAACTTTAAGATTTGGTCAACAGCGAAGTAAAAAGGATTCCATATCACAATCCAGATTTAAAATTATGTAAGTATTAAAAAAAATCCATATCGATTCTGCTACTTTTGCGCGAAAGTATAATAAATACATCTGCATCAGTCGAACATAGTTATCGTGAAGCAGTAGGCTCTTTAGGCCTTTAGTTCCTTTTACGGAGTGCTTCCTGAAGAAAAAATTTCTAAGACTAAGATGGTAACTGCAATTTTTTCCCTGTTTGAGATTTTATATAAATTTGGTAGTCCACGGGCATCGAGCGAAATTAGTTTGACCATGGGCATGGGTGTCGTTTTCAGGATATTTTGGGAAGAGTAGATGAAAATTAAATTAATTTAAAAACCCGCTAAAGTTGCAATTTCAATTTCTTTTTAATTTCAAGAATAAATGTAATGTTATTTTGCTAACAACACAAGTACAAGTTTAATGTACGAATAATATTATGATTACACTTAGAATAATATTTATGATTTCTACGTCTTTAACAGTTTCCCTACCGAAATATATAATGGTTACATAATTAATAATAATATATTATGTAAATGAATGAGCGATGCCAAAAATGAGATATTTATAGAAGAGAGAAAATTTGGCTGCTTTTCAGTTTTGCGTCTAGATCTGCAAAAAAAGTTACTCGAGCTTACACTGCGAAGCGACCAGTGAATAACCTCATACCTATTTATAAATTTCGATGTTTTATTATACAAATTATACGAGTCGTTCGATTTAAGAAACAAATAATGAATGGATCATTTACCTATAATATAACACGAGGAAGTTTAGTAATTATGAGCAGATTAATTTATTAATTAAAGCAAGCAGCAAACAAAGCAGTAAACAATCGAATTTAATATTATATGTAGGTACTATGTGTAAGATAAGATACATTGTGCTTTCATGCGATGGTCAAGTCAATTTATGTATAGGTACATGCATGGATCTCACAACTTTTACGGTGCAAGAACTAAGTTGCGAGACTTGGGCTTTTAAACGGTTTTATTTAGCTTGCCCTGTTTATTTGTTTATTTGGGTCAAATTTAGTAACTGGAATTTGACCCCCTTCCTGATGTCATCAGGCGTAGCGTACCTAGTGTATTCAAAGTAAATATCTATTATGATAGAAATTTCACGTGCCCAACGATTTTATACATAATATATTTTGTCTGATCAATACCCCAGATTGATGAGAAGATTGTTGCGATCTGATAGCTAGGACATACCGAATTATTTTTTAGCTTTTAGTAGGTACATAACCTACATCTTTTTTATTGTAAATAAAACCGTTTAACATATCCTAAAACTTTTTTTATTAATTTTACAAGTTATGTGTTTTACACTGTTTCACAATATTCTTACTAACTGATAAGTTTTTAACATACATTATTTGTAGGTCAGTAGGGTTATCCATTTTAATATTTTAAAGCAGCATAATAACATTGCTTTATTATCATAAATTATACCGAAACATAGAGCTTCAGTGAATTCTTATTAGGTACCTATACTTAGATAGTGTGATAGTATAGACAGAATATAGTCGGTAAATAAAATTAACAAAAAAAGCCTACTTTGGTTGTGGTATGGTACTTATAACGTACCTATCTAACCTTAAACCAAAAACAATCTTTTAATGAATGAGTTGCTACCTCAAAAAATTGGCGACGTAACCTTAAACCAAACGATGTTACCGTGGTCATCTCAGTTTCTCCGGAAACCATTCCACCTTAACTAAAACACGTAAACATATTATGTAGGTACATACTTGATTATTTGGGGTTTTTTAAGCCACTGTAGCACCTTCCCCGCCGAATTTACTTGAAGAGAAAGCTGTTGGGATAATGGTTTCTTAATTGTTAAAATGTTTAACAGTGATGGCGCACACGAGGCTATGCTGGGTGACAACCGGAAGCCAGAAGTCACGAGCAAGGAAACCAGGACCCAAGAAGAATATGAAGCTCTACAAAGTTTTCTTCGTAGCATCAGCTCGACTGCCACCCTTCCCCCATATGTGAAGGGTGAAACCTATTCCTCAACTCGTGGTGTATTTAATCAGGTATGAAATCAAATGAAAAACGTTTATTAGTAATTTAAGATTTTACAAGGAATATTCATTAATAAATACCTACATATTTACCTTTTCAGGTTTGCAAATTAAATGATTGCAATTGCATTGTTAGATATGGCAGGTTTTAATAATACTAATAATTTAATAATAGGTTTTAATTTTAATTTAATTTTTGTAATTTTATTATTAAGTGACCACCTGTTTATTCATATTAGATTATTCACATCAATAAACGTGATTCTTCAAATTAAAAAAAATCTTATCATGTTTGATAACTTTAAATGCAATAGGTGTAACTTATCTAGAAGAACAGAATCTACGAACATAAGTTTACAACTCATAACTTCTGTACAGCAAGTAAAACTTAAACGTTTACATACGTTTGTATTGCAGTGTAATACATTTTTAATTAATGTTAAACGTTTACATATAGTACCTCAGTTTATTCGTAGTATCCGTGGTTTTATGATTTGTAACGGAAATTAAAATAGATATCAGATAATATCAAAAGCCAAACGGGTGTGGCTGGTGTACCTACTCTGCATCCTGCTATACAATTGGTCGTGCACCACAATATAGTGAGTAGGTGCTTGTTTCCGGGCTCTCATATTGATATAAAAAGAATGGGTAGTGAAATATTTGAAAAGAATAGTAGTAGTAATTCTAGTTCGATTATAATTACATTATACATAACTGTTATTGGAAAATCTATACTAATACTAATACTAATAATATTATAAAGATAAACATAAACTCAAAAACTACTAGGCCGATTTCAAAAATTCTTTCACCATTGGAAAGCTACATTCAGCCTGAGTAACAGGCTATTAAATAAAAATAAAAAAAAAATAAAAAAAATCATTGGCAGAGCGAAGCCTGCTGGGTCGGCTAGTTAGATATATTTTCTGGGCGGACTCGGACATGGTAGGTAAAAAGGTCATTTTCAACCAATTTACAGGTAAAAATAATTAATATAATAGACAATAGCACAAGTAAAATTCGTTAAAATGTAAATTTGAGATTTTAAATAATTTTAAACTCGACACTGATCCTAATCGAGCTTCTCTAGCTGTCCACATGTTGACACTGAAAAAATTTTTCTGAAAAAGTAATGTACAAACTTACCTACCTATTATTGAAAAACAAAATTACCTGTACTAATATAAAAGTTTTTTTTTTTAATTTGTCTTTTTACTTTGAATCCTCTCTACAGAAGCTCTTTACAGAAACATAGTCTTTGTATTTTAATATGCATCATCATCTAATGTGGGCATTTCCGTATCTGGTATTCAAATTAGTAGACTGATGGCACATCGCGCCACATTGTAATATTAGGTACTTAGATACTCGTAGGTAGCAACTTAATATCGTCATTTCAAATGATAGCGTTTTTGTTCCATCCACTCTACTTGTATATAAACAGACGACGCACGATTGCGTCAATTTACGTCTGTAATCGAACATAGGTATTATGGCAATTGAACATATTATTATGTAGGTAGGGGAGAGTTGGATATTATCGTGCCCCTAAGAACTTGGACCTATAATTCAGACAGAGTTTGATGTACAAATTCAAAAATGCAGTTACGAAGTACAGAATTTATTTAGCTTCACATATAGCATGGCAAAATATTTAAAAATTTCAATATTTAACAAAAATGGGAAAACGCGGTCTGGTTTGCTAATATCGTGCAGGGGTTTGATAAACAACAATGGATTTCCGCAAAGTAACGCCTGATACAACATATTATATAAATTTCTATGAAAAAAAAAGCAATTTTATTTATTTAATATTAGGCACCACAAGAAACAGAAGGGCAGAATTGCAGAATCAATAAATAAACATCAATTATATCAAGATTATTTTAAAAATACATATAACGAAATTACTAAGATAATCTTCTCCCAATTTTAACCGATCTCTTAATGTAGATTCTGGGACATTAAAGTTTTTAGCCGCCTTACGCCTCTAAAGAAGCCCTCCTATTTTCTGTTCCTTGACTTCTTTTTTTTCTTCAAAGATTTATCCATCTATAACAACATTTCACGCCCTGTGCGCGGAATTGACAATTCAATCATTTCATTTTATAACTCAAAATAATACAGTAAAATTAATCGTGTATTCAAATCCATTTGGGCATAAATTCTACAATATATAAGTTTTAAAATAGAAGAAAACAATGTGTTACTATATTAATACAGAATAACTTACCTCTTAACAAAAGTACCCGCGAAATTATAAGAAATGCTAGTAAACAATTGCACGATGCAGTGTTATTCCATAGTTGCTCAGAGCGTAGGTACCTGAATGTCAGGGAGGGGTAGGCATTTCAGACTATAATTTTTAAGCCCTGGATATCGCTAAAAGTGTTTAGTTTAACAATACATTGAAGCGCGGAATTATCAGACGCGCGGTATTATCCAACTCTCCCCGACACTACTATTACTACTACATCATTGTTTGCATAATCCATAATCATTGGCCTCTTTAACTTTAGGTATTCAGCAAAAATCAGCAGCAATTTTGTAATTTTGTTTAATACCACATCAAAGTTCGTAATAGTTTGATAAATACGTACCTAAAACTGAATTAAGGAAAGATAAATTTACTTCATTAATTTTTGTTTTAAAAAATCACTTAAATCACGAAAAAATCCTGTGTTTCTGGTACAAAAGTGTGTAGTAAAAGTAAAATTGTGTGTGTAAAAAAACTGTGTAAGGTACACAGTTTTTTTACACACACAATTTTACTACACACTTTTATATATTATGAAGAATAATAGTTGTTTAATAATATGAGTTACTCTGATAAATGCTATTTTCTAAAATATAGTAAAAAAGCGAGTAAACTATTTTTTCCGTGGTGAATTATTTTCGAGTAGGTACAACTAAAGAATAATTTTCCTACCTGAGTATTATACCTACATAGTTTAATGTCTTAGGAGACATAATAAAAATTTAATTGAAATTAATTGTCATGACGTGAGAATTTTTGTCATCTTGATTAATACTGTTAATGATCGTGACCTTCATACAGATTCTACTTCTATGTTTTAGAATCAGTATCATAATAATTATAAAGTAAGGGACCTAGCTGCTGCCAGCGAAAAAAAATGTTACACAGTTTTTTGCCCCTTAAGCCGACGCGGACGAGGTCGAAGCCCCGAACATAGGTCGAGTAGGTCTGTAAAATCATTCACGAATTATTTTTATTACCAACTTCAAAAAAGGAGGTTATCAATTCAACACGTAAGTATGTATTACATTAATAGCGAAATTGCACAATATTTACATATGTTGGTATTACGGCTTCCAAACAAGTACCTACGTACCTATACCAAATTTCACAGGTGTATGTTTGTACCTATGTAATGTATGTAGACATGTTTGTCTTCGCATATCTCCGAAACTTGACGGATCGGGATCGTTCTTTTTTTGTTTGTTTGCATTTTTTTAACTTCAAAATCGGTTCAGTAGTTTTTGTAATAATTGGTTTGGTTTAATACTCAAAGCAATTGGGCTTAAAACTAAAAATTACGGAACAAAATAATTTTAAAAAATTAAACTTAAGTAGGTACAAACAAAATACTTAATGCAAAAAGCCAAAAACACCGACCTCAAAAATAGTGCGCCAAAAGTATGCAACAAATGTTATTTCATACTTATTTGAGGTCGGTTTAATTTTATGTTCATTATTTTATTATTTATATTAATACAGTAATTACATTTATTAAATACGATATATAAGAAAATGTCAAAAATCAGGCGAACTCCAGAAAAATCCTCTTACGAGTATTGGCTATTGCAAGCTAGGAAATCTCTCAAGATATTATTTTGGTCTATTAGCGAACGTTTTATCTACTTAAACATCATTTGATCCCAATTATTCCCAATTAACTAGAATGCCTTTCCAAATGACTAAATAAATGCAATTCCAAATGGTTTTTGAAGTTATTTAGGTACCTACTTATACTGTTTTTCAATAAGATATGTATGGTATTTAACAAGCTTTTAGTTAGCTTTATCTATCCCGGTGCATATAGTCAAATTTTACCATTAAATTTTAAAGCAGTTAATTCGTTAAACGATTTTAGCTTGCTTGGCTCACTTACTCTAAAAGATTACTGCTCTACAGTAGGAATTGTTTATGTATGACAATGTTTACAAACTAGTTTATTTTATAAACATTCGCATAACCCCAAACAGTAATTTTTATTATCGGTCTTATCATGTTTATATTATAATGCCGTTCAATATCGCTCCAGTTAGTATGTATCTATATTTTGCTTGTTACTACAAAAAAGTTACCTACTTTAATATGAAATACATATTCGAATAAAACATTTTGTTTACGTTGCTCTACCTATTAAAATATATAAATATTGTAATATGTACTAATTTACTGAACCTCTTGCATCAATTTATTAGGTACTACGTTCTATCGTGTTTTACTAGTTCCTATTAGGTATATTAAAGGGAAGGGCAAAAACATTAACATATTCTCCGTGGTTTATTGACATTCCAGTCGCAATTTCGTATATAAGAATGTTGAATGAAAATAAAAGACAACACTGTTAAAAAATTAACATCTTAAATCCGGCTATGAAGAGGTAAAAGTTGTTAAAATTAGATAGGTATAGGTACTTATTTAACAAAATTTAACTGCATAATATGCATAACTTGCCAATTTGTTATTTATTGAAGTGAAAACTTCTTTAGCGACGCTGTGCACTTTTTGGTATGGGTAAAAATATTGAACTCGCGTCCAGGACACGTGACCCTGATCGAAAATGCGTAAGAAAACCTTCGATCAACAATGTTGATCGAAAAAGAAAACCATTCCAAAATATTCAAAAATGCACAACGTTAATGTTCAAGTTTTCACTTCTGCCGGCACTCCTGGAGTGCAACCCGTTGTTTTTTTCTTTCAGTGTTTAATCACGTGTGCAGTGTTAGTATTAGCAGCAGGAGCTGGTCATCCTATAGGTTTTTCAGCAGTTGCGTTGCCACAACTAAGGATAGAGAACTCTAGCATGCAAATCGATGATGAAATGGGCTCTTGGATTGGTGAGTGAATCTTCATAGCTTGTAACAATTACAGAAAAAGGAGTGTAGGCGTGTCCTTTTTGTATACCTATGCTCCTTATGTAAACTGTTTTACCTATAATAATCTATACAGTTTATAGTAATGAAACATAAAAAATACTTAAGGATTGGTGTGACTCAAGACTGAGTTTTTATACAAGTGTATTGAATATTCCGAAAATTAGAAAAATTTGAATGTCCCTCGCATGGAAATTTCGTTTCTGACTCTTTAACGATTGCTTTTGACCTTATCTATACGCCCTTAACGAGAATTCGACACATTACAAGTTATCCTGTATAATTTGATTCAATTTTGTCTTTATGATTTAATAGCTAGGGAGCTGGTTAGCAAAATATCTATATGATTTGCTCGTGTGGCAGACTTCATTAAATAGCGATAATTATACGATAAGGAATATTAAAGACCGCGTCTGCCATCATGGTAGGTTCTGCGTTGTCAATTAACAGCCCCTTAAAAATGTTAAAAAAAACGCTTGGGTTAAAATTACGCTTGGGTGAAGCATTCAATTAACAGGTCTATGTTTACAAAATATTAATCGAAATAAATAAATTGAAAATCGAAATGCGCGTTAGCAAAACGTGCTATTCAAAGTACCCTGTTTGTACTATGCCTAAGACTTTGAAACCACCTGTAACGGTTTAAGTCAGTAAGTAAAATGTCTGCCAAATTTTTTTCGTATTGAGGGGGGTTCTAATAAATCGAATGGACCCAGTTATAGCTACCAGCAAATGATTTAGTAGTCTTTTTTTTAACATTTTTACATCCACCTCCTGTGATAATGCAGAGCCCTGGATTTCTGCCTCATAGATTTTCTTCATTATCAAAATGGTTTAACCATTACTTAACCCCAGAGGCAGACACGAGTAAATAATTTAGTACCAATTTTTTTTTACAGATTTAAAGCCCTGTAGCTGTAAAAACGCAGCAACGTACGACCTTAATTCATTAAGAAAATTTTGTCGTATTGATCCCAACTTTAATGTTTATCAATACGGAGTACGAGCAAATCATATACCTACTTAAATACTCGCCCTCCCTAGTTATAACCAATTTAGGTCACGTTTGCCTCAATTAAAAAAAACTTGTGTAAAACTGGGCTAACTAAAATGGGCTACTTATATTTTTTTGCATAACAAAATCGTTCATGTCTAATCCAAATAGTTAGGTACTCTTAGGTCCATCTACTCGCATCTTCTATGATTACCCTCTGAGTGATTATTTTCTTAACGTAACTTCCTTCACATGATTTAAATAAAATCTTTCCAATATTATACATAATAATATAATCTACTTATCGATCCTGTCAGTAAACATAAGTACCTACTACTCTATCCACTCCAAGTATAAGTCAAAGTCCTACTTGGCAAGTATACTCGGACTTTCTTCGCTGATTTTGTAATAATTCCGGGAATAAGCTATTACTATAACAATACCTTCTAAAAGGGATCATTATTCATTCCTTAATGAATGGCATGTGTCGTGAGCTCCACCCTTAGCTCGTATACATTACAATTTGCAAGGCACTTAAAGCAATAAACACAACGTGTACCAACAATTAGCGTGTTTACAATAAAGTAGTGTGTTAACAAAAACGAACTCTTAACAAAAACTATTTTAAAGTGATCTATCCTTATCTACCCGACACGACAGTGTTTCCATACATCAAAGCCGCTGTTATTACTGTCCGCAACGTAAATAAAAGTTTACAGATACGTTTCTAGGTAGATTTGCTACAACTGCCAGATTTTCCTGCTCAGGGTTGGATGTGTTTCTTCATATGCCTTGACCATGGACGTATACGTCATAGGTTCTCTATACATATAATATAGTAAAAAAGCTTTGGATTAATTTTAAGCATGCTCATGTTACTCGTACCCATCTCGTACCTAACATTGTTAATTTATTTCAGCTAGCATACATTCAGCAGCGACACCACTGGGCTCCATGATATCGGGCCCCGTTATGGAAGCTATAGGAAGACGACGGACGCTCCAAGCCTCCACGTTACCTCTAGTCCTGGGCTGGATCCTCATAGGAACCGCCACACACCACGCACTGCTACTCCTTGGCCGAGTCGTGTGCGGGTTCGCTGTTGGTATCATGGCGGCACCATCACAGGTTTGTCTTTCAGATTAACCGGAAACCTTCCACATAGATTCAGTTAGGTTAATGCCTTTTTTTTAAAGAAAATAGGTTAAGGGATTTCATTATTCCTATTTTATTTACTTACTCAACTACGGCGAATCAAAAAGGTTGGTTATGTAATAGACCGGGATGTGTGGATGTATATTCATCTGATCCAACATAACTTCTTATAAAAGTTTATCTCATCTAAATTGAATTTGTCTCTTATCGTTATAACTACTAACTTAAATTGATTACAGTCTCGATTTTTAAATCATCTAAAATTTTTGCAGGTGTACTTGGGTGAAATATCCGAACCTCGATTAAGGGGTTTACTAATAGGCACGCCGTTCGTGGCCTACTCCCTCGGAGTTCTATACGTATACGCTCTTGGGGGCGCGATGCAATGGCGGTCGGTAGCACATTTATGTATAGTGCTCCCTGTACTGGCATTTGCGTGTCTATGCCTATCGCCAGAGAGTCCAACTTGGCTCGCGAGACGAGGCCGGTTTCACGATGCTATGGCAGCTATGTCAAGACTTCGAGGAGACTCCGACACGGTATGTGCCATTTATTACGTTTGATAGAGAACGAGCATTAGAAGCTTGGAATTAAAAAAAATTAAAAATTAAAAAAACCACCGACACAATAATATATTTGCAGATATTGGTGTTTTCTCCACTTTTACCCCCAGAGCTTTTTCAGGGCTCAACCGATTTTCATTGAACATATTATTTTCCTTTGAATATTTTTGTGTAACAGTAGGTAAGCGTTGTTCAGAATTAATGTAGAGGAACTAGTAGGTTCCTTCACGAAGTTCACAATGCTTGCCTACATTAAATAATAATACCTATAATATCCTTATTAATATTCTAAACATGCAAGAATTGAACAATGGCTTTCATTCATAAGGAACAAGGACAGTTTTTTATGCCAACTTCTTTCTTCTTCTAACCTCCTTTTTCATTGCCTTTGAAGATCAATGTGCAAAATTCCTTACCATTGGATGATCATAATTCTTTCTATGTAAGCGTTTAGGTAGGTATCCTATCTAAGCATTTTAGAGGCAACTGATCTATCTTGCTTATATATTTTTACAATATTTAACATTAGCGTCCCATCATTTTCGTTTATGTTATGTTTGCATATATGTATAAATAAATATTTAACCTCAAACCGTCAATAGGTAGATATGCTCTCAAGACAACACCTTCTTGCAACTGGCCAGTCATATTGTTTTCGTAACATCGGCGTGTTTGAGTTACATACGTTTCCAACAATCACCGTTAATGAGCTCAATGAAAAGGCGCTTCTCAATTGACGGGATGCTTCTCGAACTGCGAGGCAATAATGTCTCATGTGTAATAATTCGATTGTGCTGTAGGGGAGCATCGTTTTACTTTATGTTGACCTGAATAGACAGCAATAGTTATGTCATCATTACATCGTCATGTTTTAAGATTGGTCAAAATTAGGCATCCTACGTTAATGATCTGTAACAAACGTAGATGAACCTATCTTATAACAACCTATAGTTCTATAGAGACATAAGTGTTTGGTTAGTTGGCTCACGTGAACGTGGCCCCAACAGTCAGTTAATTTAAGAGACTTCGCTCCGGCGTGAAGCTGAGATAAGAAGCCGAATAAGAGACCGAATTCTTAGGCACTGCATTATCTCCGCTTAAGTAGGTAAATATACCTTACTTAGTCGCTATCATAAATTAATACGACATTACAGGACTCAGTACATTTTTTCAGGCTCAGCGTGAACTACACGAGCTGATATCCGCACGAGAAAAAGAAAAAGCTCGTGGCGAAGAAACAATTAAGTTCTTCGCGACTGTTTGCCGTCCACCGGTTCTGAAGCCTCTACTTCTAATAAACGCTTTCAACGTACTTCAGATTCTTTCTGGGAGTTACGTGGTTATATTTTATGCCGTCGACATCGTCAATGATGCGGGTGGATCTCTTGCTCCTCATGTAAGTATGACCTATGACTAATCGCTTAATTCAATCATACTCGTATCTCTAGTGTCGAAAAGGATGCACAGTATATTTTTTAAATTAACTAACTAATATTGTTTATTCCTCGAGTTTATTGCTGATTTGAGGTGTATACCTACTTTATTAAGTTGTAGATGATTTCAGATATGCGAAACCAAGTTATTCGAAAATATGAACTACAGCAACATCTTTATTTGTTTCAGAGCGCAGCCATCGCGAGTGCTGGGGTAAGGCTGGGTGTCACCGTACTAGCCTGTGTGCTGCTGTTGAAATTGACACGGCGTTCCCTCGTTCTGGTGTCTGGTCTGGGCACCGCCGTTTGCACCATCGGTTTAGCTATCTTACTCACTCAGGGCCCTGGATCGGGGATTCTGCCACCTCTTCTGGTATTAGGATATGTAGCCTTCAACACTTTAGGCTTCTTCTTACTCCCAGGGTTGATGATAGGAGAGCTGCTACCTACTAAAGTACGTGGGCTGTGTGGAGGCTACATTTTCTGTCTGTTTAACACCATTCTCTTCGGTTTTACAAAACTGTATCCGATAATGAAACTCAAAATCGGAATTAGTGGTGTTTTTGGTCTGTTCGGAGCAGCAGCGATGCTTGCTACAATAGTACTATTCCTACTGCTGCCCGAAACCAAAGGAAAGTCTTTGTTACAAATCGAACAGTATTACCAAAAAGATAACATATTATGGGTTACACGCAAGAAGCCAAGTAAAGCTCAAAATGTTTGAACATAGGCATAAACTTGAGTGGATGTGGATGTTATCATATAGGTACTTGTAAGCAGCTGGAAATATTCTGGGTAGAGGTCAAAATGATGAAATGAATCTTTCTAAACAGTTCGTAGGGACTGCTTACCTACTTACTACTAACTGTATTAATTTTTCAACAATCTCTTGTATGCATTTAAAGTTCCTACATGTTTTATCACGACCAGATTGTTATTAATATTATCAGACATCCCGCTCATATACATTTTTTATTGTTACCTACAGTGACAATAACATTTCTGCTTAAAAGTGCCTCTTAATAGTGATCTCTAACGGGGAGTTTCTAAAATATCCCTTTAACTTACAAAATCTGACATTTATATAGTATAAATTTGTATGCCATATACTTTATACATGTATCTATATTTTGCCTAGCTTGTAAGTATAGCAAATTATATCGAATATTGTTAAAATATTTTTGAACCACTTTTTAATCTATTATTGCAATATTTTGAAGTAAAAATTTATTTTAGCGCAGTACGCATATTTTAGATGAGATAGAATCTCCGAACTCGCGACACCGAAACGAGACGCAGCTATAGAAGCATATAGGAAGTCAAAGTAACTATGGAAACTGTCAAAAGGAAACATTCATAAACAAAATGCGTCTAATTAGATGGAACTATGGAAACTGTCAAAAAGAAACATTCATATATATATATATATATATTATAAGTGTATTTTGTTATTAATTATTGTGATTTTGGATTCGACATTGCGATTATTAAACGACATTTAATGCTTTAAATGTCGTTTCTTTTCTTACAAAGAAACTCAATTGTGTTATAATTGAACTGTCGCCCTAATCACCAAGAAAACACGCCTTACAAGTTTTCACTTCTGCCGGCACTCCCGGAGTGCAATTAGGTTTTTTTTAATGTTCATAGATAACAGGTGGATGAATATTACACCAGCAAGGTTCTTCTTGAAGTAGAAAACACCTTCACTAACAAGGTTGCTCTGGCTTCTGGAAGTAACTCCTCTTCTGTCAACATCATCGTTTTGGTGCAAATTTAAAATTTTTTTCAACAGTTACCTTTTTAAAACCTTTAAAGCCAATGGATGATAATTGGCTACCACAGCCAGAATTAAGGGTGTCAGGCTACTTTTGAGAACTGATGTGCTCTCCGCTAAATTATGGTGATTTGCTCAGTTAACAACAGGTTATAACAGGAGCTGTGTTTCCCAGTTGTAGTACTTACTGGTATTGGTTAATATATTGCTATGTGTTATGTTCTTTGAATTCCAAACAAATTAAATTACAGTACATTTGTACAATTCTGAAACATGATAATAATAGTCATGCTGTATACATGTTATCCTACAAATAGTATAATTGCTAAATTGTTAATACACAATGTAGTGAATAGTATTATGTAACGCAGCAATGTATAAAATGTGTTCCAGATTACTTCCTGCATATGACAAGGATTGTTTATATTTATTCTGAACTTTGTAAACCTGTACGAAAATAAAATTATTTTTAATACCTAAATAATAGACAACGCTATTTCAGTGTGAGATTTTTATCTGTGATTTATACCATATAAAGACTATTGTCCATATTTTTTAAGAGTAGTTGCTTTTCAAACCATATATTTATTACGAAACGTGAGACCTAGACATTAATTTTGAAAACTGTGTAGGAAAACAACATGTACTTAAATAAAAATCTAAAATGTATTACATGAACTTTTATTTACAAACCATATTACAAAATACTGAGATACATCTGTGGGCTTTTTCATATCACAAACTAATCAGTAAAACTTAATAATAAAGCAATAAATTAATCAATCTGAAGCTGAAGTAGTATCTCAAAATGACTGAACTTGAATATTGATTTTCTAGAATTAGTAACAACTAAGAACGGAATGTTGGACTCACTTACCCTGACATTTTTTGGCCGAATTCATTGGTAGAATCCCTTAACCTTAAGTTCTATTTTTGAAGGATGTAGGATTGAGTCCACCATGCCGACCTAATGCGGGTTGGAGGACTTCACAAGCCTCTGCGAACATTATAGAGAACTCTCGAGGATGTAGTTTTCTAGTGCTATTTTCCACCATTTCAGCAAGAAAACTTTATAAGCAAGTCATTGATGTGTGCCAGAGGATTTCGAACCCATACCTCTCGAGTGAGATTCCAAATTCTTGGCCACTGGGCTGTCACCGCTTGGTAGTAACTAGTGCCACTCCGCAGTGGGTGGTAGGAAGCCACCGCCACTATCTCTGCGGGTTGTCGGGCAGGCGCTGGTAGAGGCGCGGGCGGGCGGCGCAGCCCGGACACACGTGCACGGTTATGGACACCGCGCACTCGCACTCCCAGCAGTAGTACTCGCGGCATCGCCCGCACCGGTAGATCTAATGGATTCGTACAAAAAGCTTTATTTGCTTGTCGTTTTATATGTATATGCAAGTTTTTAAAGAATATTCATTTGATACAAATAAGGAATCTTTTATATGTGTCAAACTCTTTTTCTTAAACATGTGCAGTGCCTTGTCAAATATCGAGTTATCTGCCTATACGTCATTCATTACTTATATTTTGGACACACTGGGCAGGTCGCCGGCACCACTAATGAATGTTACAAGATCCTGCTAGGCATACCAGGCAGACAGATTTTGACAGTGCAATTAGTTTTATGCTGATGGCTTACCTGCTTATCAACGTCCGTGAAATTCCTCAAACATGCAAAGCAGTATTGCGCTTGTCCTTCGTTTTTTAACTCTTCATATGGTTCAACCGGAAATAAATGATGGTATGATCTGTAATAAAAAAATGTGGGACCATTATTAATCATAATTACCAACAAAGATCACATGCGCGCGTACTCTCAAACACACATGCACACTTAGCAACTGTAAAAAATATATAGTGTTATTTAATGTTTATAATCAAATGCAAGCTGTGGATTTGGTTTAAATCCATAGCCAATTTGTTTGTCCTGTCCGAAATGGGGGAAAATCAAAAGCCACCAAAGGAAAACCTTCGTTCCAAATTTTAGAGATAGACAAAAGGGTATCAGCTACATGTTAATTGTCATAAAATCAAATAAAGTCAAATAAAGTTGTCAGTCATGATAATATCATCGCATATCTTATTACTAAAGTAAAAGTTGATGAATTTAAGGGTTATAGCTAGTTAATAAATGTATTAATAGTGACCTGGCGAGATGCGGCGCGGAGGCGAGCGTGAGGCCACAGGTGCGGCACTGCGCGGGCAGCGAGCAGTACTTGCTGCGGCACTGCGGGCACAGGTGGCCCTCGCCGCCCACGCCTTCTCCCTCCTCCAAGTGGCTGGAAAAACACATACAATGATGTTACTATACTGAAATCTTAATGTACCTACAGTAAAACAAGAGATCACTAAACACAGAAAAAGCTACAAAACCAGAATAACAGATGATGTCAGTGAACTAGCCTTTAACAAGTATGGGAATCGAATTGAACGCAACTAGAGCCGCCGTAACTGACTCTCCCACGGTATGCAGTGTACTGGAGGAGAACTAAAGTAATCAATAATAAGTCGGCCATCGACACAGACACTTTCAGTTCAAATTCTGCGTCGGTCATCGTTTGGGCTAGCTTACTTGTTACTTTTTCACCCCTCCTGCTGCACACCACATATCATAGGAGAGAGAAAAAAATAAACCCTTAAAAATGAAAAGTACTTACCACATGCAAACAGTGATGGGCGGGTCTGCGCTACCAGTGGTGTCGGGCTGGTCGGCGCTGGAGGCGGTGTGCGGGAAGCCCATCTTCACCAGCCCCGCGTCAAGGGCACGCGCGCGCGGCGGAGGCGCGGTACACTCCAGCAACAGCGAACGGTAGTGCACGTCGTCTAGTACTACCTACAAGCCGATATACAATTAATAAATAGTATGGTTTTAATTATTAAATCCATCATCATCTATTCTAATCTTTTTCCTAATGTGGTCACACGCTAGACTTTTCAACATTGAATATGATAATATTAAAGCAATAAAGCATCATATCAGTGTGTCAACTTTATTTATTACTTATTTTACATAAAACCAAATATTTGCTATGATTAATTGATATGATTGAAAACTCTACTTGTTAATTTTGACATGATAAAAATTGTAGATCATGAATTAATATTGAGTTGTGTTGTTCAATGTAAAATGCATACTCCTGCCATACAACTATGGTTCATGACCTGTTCACTCAATTAGTGGAGTGATGAGATTGGTAAAGGGACATTCATTTTAGAACAAGACAATCATACAGTGGCAAGGCATAAATTGATGATTAGATGCAATTTTGAAACTAGAGTGGCCCAATGGAGAGTGGCTCAATTTTGTATATGTAACAAGTGATAGGATACCATAAATAGTTACAAAATATAAACTTACCCCATATTCTCCACCAGTATCTTGACATAATTTCTTACATATCCTAACCTCAGCTGCCAATCCTATTACAGAACATCTTATTCCATCTGTTTTCAAAGCCTAAAAACAAGACATAGGTTACAAACGGGTAATATTATGGTATAGTATGACAATCTCATACAAGCTCTACTGAAAAGGACTCCAATGCTCAAAAGCTTCCATTAGAATGTTTTGGTGATACTCAATTTAAGACAAACATCTTAGTTCCCATACATAATATGTATTTGGACAAGAAAGTTCATGTGTATAACAACTTAACATCAAAGTCAAAAGCTTTTATTCCTTTATATTTATACATATTGCATTATAATGATAGATTCATCAACTTTGATCACCCAAATCAAGCAAAATATAGACTGGGACAAACAAAGCAGGTTGAAATCAATCACTTTTAAAATTAAATATGATCAGCTAGCCCATACTAATTGACTATAAAAATTGAACCTGAATTGTGGTGTTAATGTCTCCAGGGTCACAGGTTGTGAGTGAAGCAAATAGAACCAACAGTTCTCTGGAGGAGTGACTTGGCAAAGGCTTCAGCACTCTACCTGCAAGCTCCAGGGTGTTTTGTAAGGACGGCTCACCAGTCAATGTTAATGTGGATAAACTAGAAAAAAATATATATTTAATTGTCTTAGGAACTAGTACAACTCTGGGTATAATAGAATCTGTATAAGTATTTGAAAGACATTATTACTAAGGGATGCCATATTCATAATATATTATTTAATTTTATAGTTATTATAGGGGACATTTGTTTTTATAATGTTAAATACTAATATTATAAAGAGGAAAAAATTATTTCACAATAACCACTTTTTACAGTTTAAAAGTTAATAGAAATACAGACCAAAATAAAATTAGACCATGTCATTCATACTTCTGTTTAAATCCTTATCCAAATAAATCATATTGTTTTCAAGACTGTTTTAATTCATATAGTATAACTCGGGCGCGACAACTAGACACTGAGTGCAAAAAAATTTTTGATGTGATAACGTTTTTTTTAAATTGATTTTATTTTTCTGGTTATAGAATTTGGTTATATAATTTGAATTTTATTTTTCTGGTCAGGCTTTATTATATTATAACTAAAATAACAATTTCCAATATAAATTTAGTTCCATTAAAATTCCACTGTATGGTGTTGAAAAAAAACTATTACTGATTTATAATTTATTACCTACTGAGACTACTACCATCTGTACTTATAATATAACGAATGTAGTATGTTTTACTTAATTACGATTTGGAGCAGTAATACTATTTAGTCTATTTAATTTTGGGATTAATTTTCAATATTGTTAATCAAATGTATTAATATTTTTTTTATAAATTTAAGTTCATACTTGTAAAAGTAGTTATACATTAAGCACGTAAAACAATTAATTTCTCACAGAAATACAACAAAAAAGGATGTTTTTATCATGCAAACTCTGAAGGACGAGAGCGGGGCCTCACGCTGGGTAGTGGGAGGAGGGTCGAGTTTCGAGCCAGGTGTCAAGTTATTGCCCCCGGGTTATAGATTTTGAAATATAAGTATAAGTCACAAACATCCCAGTCATACAGGGATAATTTTGAAAAAAATTTTAATTACTGAAAATTATTGCCCAAAAAAATTTCGATTTCTGTATCGTCTTCACATTGGCCCTGACGGGACAGAACTAGTTTATTAACCAACATGTGTACGCCTCACCAAATTTGCAGTCCAACATTTGTATGAGCGTTGGGACCAATGTGTGGAGCCGGCCTTATCCTATCCTCACTGCCAAGTATTGGACTTGTTATTGTATTTTATTTCATCAAAATCGACCCGCTATTTTGAAAGAAATCGCTATTTTTGTACATAGGGTCCACAGTAAAAAATCAAAATCATAATTTATGAATTAAAACTAGAATTTTATTGTTTTTTATTTTTTTCTATTTTTTCATAATTTTTGGTTGTTTCACCCTCTTTGGGGGTTGCACTTTATCCTGGGACACACTGTATATTTTCTCTAATCCTCCATCATTAAAATTTTATAAGGAAATATAGTAAAGTTCTTACTTTTTTTACTTACCCTTGCACAGCTTTAACATGCTTCCTTATATTTCCTGATAGTTCTGTAACTTTCTCTGCTCTCTTATTTTTCATTGCAATCAGGCCCAATTGGCTCAGTGGATTTTGATCAAAAAATTCTTCAATAAATTTTTCTAAAAGCTAAAACAGTATTTCATATAATCATTATTTAACAGATTACTATTATCCACATAATTTACAATGTCACCACTCTTAAATCATAACTAAAACATAGGTACCTACACATAATCACATAAAAACTTTTCTGGTTTAACATTAATAATAATTATACTAACTTTAAGAGTACATAAAAATCGAATAGGCTTTAAGTCCTGGGAAGTCATGGCTTCGGAGCAGTCGACAGCCACCAGCAAATGCCTCATCATCCCGAGACGTATCGGTCCTCTACGAGGTGCCGCTGCCTTTTTCGCTGCTTTCTGAGCGAATTCCGCAACCAAACTCTCCACCAATCCATCTTCATCTTCTTTTATGGCCTCCCTATTAGATGAATTCAACGAAAACTTTCAGGCTTCAGCCGGTCGTACGAACATAAAGATAAATATGTTTGTAATGATAATAATTCATACACTTATGAAGAAAATATGTCAAAATCAGAAAATCAGAAGATTTCAATACTTACCAGGTCTTTTCATAACCTGTTTCCCATCTATATTCTTTGGTATCAGGCTCGTCGTCTGCCATTATATTTGTTAAAATATCCTAATAGTTAGAATTTACTAGATTCAGTAGTAATTTGTATGTATATTTTTATATTTTAATAATTTGCTGTAACAAACCGTATGTAATTGTATGTATTCGGTACAGGTACTGTTTACTGTACTGAGTGTACTGCCGTTAGCCGTATCTCGTTAGAAATAGTATTCTGTAACTGTCATACTGTGTGTACTACAGTACTGCACTACTGTACTGATACTGATCATACTGAGTACTTGAGTAGGTATTTGATTGAGTAGTAACTAGTAACGTGTAAAACGGGTTTAACTTTACGGGTGCGCCATATACGAAACGTTACTCACGAATGCATTTCGTTACTCGCATTTTTCGTATTTTCGTAGGTTGTTCTGTAACTGTTTTAGTTCGCGCAAGTTTCGTTGATGCATAGCATAATATTATGTTGAAAAAGTTAACTGATTGTGCGATTCACGAATTTTAATTTTAATTAGTGGTCGCCCAGTAGTCGATAGTCTACTATAATTTACTTTAACTTTCTACTTCTATGTACTTCTACGATAATATTAAAACGAACGTTTTATAAGATAAGCTACCAGCTGTAATGTTGCTGACGGGTTGCACTAGCTTTTCACACTTTTGAATTGATTGGTAAAATGTGAATGATTTGAATTTAAAATCAATGAATTACTATAAACTGCACACTTTAAAATCAGGCCAGTAGGCCAATTTTAACAATTTAAATGACCTTTATGAGAGAAAATAAATACACGCGATTCACGCGAAATCGTATTTGGACATGAACTCATACTCAAGTGTCTTATTCTATCTATGCACTCGTTCCTTTTTTTTTAATATTAACTTGTGTGAAGTTCGCGCGCTTCTATATCTGCAGCCTATAATAATTAAAAAAATACTTTTAATTTTATTACATGTATCATATCTCAATATTTATAATATTATCAGATTTAATGTCGTGTTAAAAAAATATTTCAGTAACAAAAAATGGATTCGTAGTATTTCATAGGAACCAACAATTTTTACAACAATATTTTTAAAAACAGAACGTTGTATGGGTTAGCATAGGTCATATACGTAAATTTTTACTTGTGCAAGTTGTACACTTTTATTGATTTATATCTTCAATACTTTCGTGATGTCTACCGTACCGATTACTTCAATTTAGTAGATTTCGTCTACCGTATACTTGAAGTACTAACTAACCTTTACCTATTAAATCAAATTTTAGATTAACACAAACGCGAGTCTGGTTCAAAATACGGTAAAGTAAAAAATGCACCTTACGCATCTACATAAGACACATCGTATGCTTTCTATTATGTATCATAAGTAACGAGTAACCTAACGATACGATAGTAACGAGTACTAATTCTTATAGTACCGAATACATTTATGAGTACGCTTTTCGTTACTTTTACAACTTATTAAATAAATAACGTTGATTGACATTTAATTTTGAATTTTTGACGCTGAAAAATACTTTTTGACAGCTCGGTTTAGGGTGAGGTGAGGGTGTTTTAAAATTTAAAATTTAAATACGGACCGTGAGCGCGACGAGTTCGCTCGTGTTTCTCTAAAATGGCTACGGAGTGGAGCAACGAAAAAGTTATATCGTTTCTCGAGATACTGCAAACAGAGATGTTTATGGGATCCGAGACTCAAAAGTTTCAAGTTATTATAAATCCCATTTAAACAAATTTAAAAAGTCTTCAAAATTCAAGGAAAATTAACGCCAATTTTATCGCCATGCATGGGCATTGAACGTTGAATGACGTTGACCGTTTAAGTGTGGCCACTCGTTCAACGGCGTTAATTTTAGGGCAATAATTATCGCAACAATTAACGCGTTGATGGGCATAGGGATTTTCCGATACCACCTAAGTATCGATACTTACTCATTTCGATAATACTCAAATCTTTTTTCGATACTACACAAATAAGTACTCCTCAAGTATCGATACTTACTGATATCGATACTTTTTGGAACTTTTATTTTATTATTTTGAGGGTGCTATTAATGAACGTTGAAGGATAATAATTTAAACAAAATTGAGACGAAAAAAACTATTTATTTATTATAAATGTTTATTAGGCTTATTATAATTTAAACAAAAAACTCTTCAGCATTAAGATTGCCCAAAAACACTAACTGTTCAAGGTATTTAGAAGACAATCTGTTTCTTGTTTGTGTCATTGTTGCACCGGCTTTGGAAAAAAGGCACTCGCTAGGAACTGATGTTGCAACAACAATTAAATATTGCTGTGCATACTTGTACAGACAAGGAAACACCAACTTCATGTCATCCCATTCTGCAAATGGGTTGCTTTTAAGAGAAACTACTGGATTTGATAAATAAAGACGTCGTGACTCACTCACGCCGCCACGCGACGAATACCGGTAACTCGGTAACCTGATTAGCTGACTGTTTTTGCCTCGTTTTTGCTCTCTTAGTTCTGTATGATGCGTTCTCGGTTTTTTTTATTGTATTCGGTTGTTTTGCTGATTCGATTCGATACCAAGTATTTTTGTTTCGATACCGATTATGTATCGCAAAATTGATTCGATACAATAAATACTTGGTATCGAATCAAAAGTATCGAGTACCTACTCGTATTTATTAGTATCGGAATATCCCTAGATGGGCATTGACGTTGACTGGCGTTAGTGTAGCCGTAGCATTATACAGAATAACATTTTTAAGCGATATCACGGGTAAGACACGACATTCGCGCGATACGAGATTGAATGGTCATACAGAATCAGCCCCAGGTTAGAAGGAAAGAAAATCGATCGATACTAACGAAAGATCGATTTTTGACCCACACTTGGTAAAATAAATTATAATAAAACGACACATTCACTTGAGCAATATAATATAATAACAGAGAAAAGAAACAAAAGAAGTATAAATAAACAAACTATGACGGTCTTCCCCACATTGACTATATTTATTTATTTATTATTAACGAGAAACAATTTTAGGTAGGTAAGACTCACATTATTCTCCAATTTGCCCCTAAGTATGTTTGCTTTATAATTTGAGTTTTTAAAGTTTATTCAAAAGATTTATTGCACCAATACATTTAAAAAGTCATGGTACTTATTTGATCACAATATTAATATTTGGAATGCGTAAGATTTCATTAAAACATAACAAATACCTATGTTCAAAAAATATGTTTGCTTAGTTGCTGTAGGTATATTTTAATATCAAGTGTTACAATCTAACATACCCAGCCCATCATATCAATTAATCATATCAGTGTTCAATATCTTAATTAAGCATGGAAATCACTACTTGACATGCACATTTTTGGTCTTGCATCTATCATTTGACAGCTGAACATGCTGAGTTGAACTTACTAATTTTATCAGCTTTATTCATATATTATTCAATAACAGCAAAAGCTTGCTATAAAAAGGTACAATAAATAAAACCCACACACTTTTATGTATTAATTTATTTCCAAGACTAACATAAAGATACAAAAATAATAATGAAGATTCTCATTTTTATTCATTTTCTAAGCAAGGGTGCTTCTAAACTGCCTTATGTTAGAAATAAGGTATTGGGCAAAACATGACTTACATAAAAAAATATTTGTAGACCACATGTTGCAGGTGCCATTAGCCAAAGTATAATTAACATTTTTCAAGTTTTTATTGTAAGATCTGTTGATTGTCATGTTAATCCTTCTGTTTCATTTATGTGAGCAAATTAAGCAATATCCATTTTCAGTAATGCTTTACAAAATTTATTGAACAAAATACATAATATCCTAGAAAAAGCTACAAATTTAGATATGGTCTTTTATAATACTTTTTGTGAACCACAATAAATATTATTACAAATTGTTTTTACACCGACAATTAATAAACTAGAGAAATCTTAGTAATTATCAATTAACCTAGAATGTTATATAAGTAATTCTTACAAATGATACAAGACCACCTTTGAATGGAATTTTAAATATTTGCCTTACATTTTTCATCATTAATTATTTTGTACATCTAAGAATAATATTACTCTCAAATGCTTAATTATTTAATCTCCAGTGTTCTCAGTTAGCAGCTTTGGAGCCTGTACTTACTGCTGTTTTATTTATGTTTTACACATTATAACATTGAAAATTTCTTGTATTACATAATTTATATAATTATAAGCTTATAGCAACCTCCTGCTACAAATAGTCACATATAACAGGAGGTTGCTATAATGATGAAAAATGCTTGCCTGTGCCGGCAGTGCTCCAAGAGTGTATGTATTTTCACTTTTCATCAGTTTCACTCAGTGGCAGCCATAGCCCTCGCTTGGGCACGCACACGCTTGTCATATTCTAATCTGTTTTGACTGAAACAGAAAATTTTCAATTAAAAAAAACTATGATAATATAAAAGATAAGAGAAAATAAAATTCAATCACAACTGCTTGTATTAATCAATCAGCGGAATTTAATATGCACCTAGACCTTTTTAAGAAATTATTTTAATGCTTGCATGATGAAGCTTTTGCCCCTTATTTGGTTGTATCTAAAAACTTATACTAGAAAAAAATAAAAAATTGCTTTGAAACATATCATAAAGGCTATGAGATTTTAAGAAGCTACTGTGATAGATTGTTAATAAATTATGCACGTTTAAATATGCACTACGGTATACACCAATACAAACATGGTTAAAACAAGACATTGAAATGTGATAGATATTTTTTTTTAATTTTCAGCACACTTTTTGTATAATTTCCATGTCGTCTGCTCTGCACCGCATAAGAACTTACCTCTGCATTGCATAAATAAATAGGTCATAAAAAATTATAAGAACTTACCAGTAGATTGTGTATGCTTCAGCTTGTGCGGGATCTTTGACATTTGGTTCATTGAGTAGATCCTGAATACCAAGAAGTATCTGTTTGATAGTGATTGCTGGACGCCAATCCTTTTCCTCATCTAACAGAGACAAACATACTGTCCCAGATGGATAAACATTGGGGTGGAACAGTGGTGGTTCAAATTTGCATTTGGGTGGACTGGATGGGTAGTCATCTTTGAATATCATCCGCAGTTTGTAAAGCCCCCCTTCCCAGGGTGTCTGGAAATACCATTATTTCATAACTTTTAATAAGTTAATAAGTTGTACTATTACCAAATCTGTAGTAGACAAGTTACTAAAATATATTTGTTACTAGTTATTTTCTTGATCAAAATAGTAATTGACATAATATTATTAAGTTTAGAATAGTTTCATAATACGAAAATTATATTATAAAGATAATATATTCTATAGTCGATGACGATGGTGGGGATAAATAATTTTATTACATACCAACGTCAATATAATTATTCTAGAACTACTAAACAATACTAACCCCTTTTTTGCCGGGAATCGCGCATTCCCATGTCATAAGATTCAAGGATCCATCTGGATTTTTCATAGGCCTGGCCACGAAACCCTGAAACCACTGACTGATTAGCAAAACATTTTTAATTACCGAGAAACTTGAAGTACTGTAACTATATACACTCACAAAAGGATGGTCTTTACGCCAAGCTTTTCTCTCTTCGGCTAAACGTGCACTCGCAATTCCTGACATGTCCTGTGATCAAAGTTCTATTATAAAATTACGTCAATCTGTTTTAAAACTACTACTCAATTATTGAATTAATTATACTCACGTTCTAGAAAGAAAAAAACGTAAAAAGAAATTTATTTTATCACAACGCAGAAAAGCGAGCGTCCCACGATGCGTCAAGTATAAAATACAGATTAATAAATTTTGTTTGTTTCAGTGTTGCCAACTCACAGAAATATTTGTCCCTAAAGTTTGTGTCAAAAACTTCTAAATGTCCCCCTAAAAAATATATAACTATAAATTTATAGTGATTTAGAAATAATATGCTGTAATATGTTTCACAAGTCTTTTTATTATAATTTATTTAATAATTATTACATCAAATATTTCGTCATCATCTGAAGATTCAGATTTTTTGAAATCATACCCATTGAATAAAGTTAACATTTTATTGGATGAATAAGATGTTGTACAAGATCCACCATTTCGATTTAATGTAAATCGGACCATCATGATTTGCAACATTTTAATAGAATATAGAAGAATATTCAATATTCTTAATCTATTTTTTGGCAGTATCCTATCTGACATAAGCTAATGTCAAACATACGTTCAAGTTTAAAAAAATATAGGCTTATACTTATACACAACAATAACCGCCATAATAATATTAATTAATATGAAAAGACAATAAAATGACCGCCAGTGGCGCTAGAATTGCCGCCAGTCAACCACTCTGTGGTGGGTTGTAGAATTACGTCCTAGGTGTTGTTTTAAGTCGCTAGGTCAAGAAATAAATATTATCAATTTAAAAATATACAGTCAAAAAAAATCCTGAAAATACCCCTAAAAATTTCAGGCCACTAAAAAAATCCCATCTAGGGGGAAACCCCTAAGTTGGCAACACTGCTTTGTTTTCCTAGCTCACATTCACTATTATGCCACAGATAATATTTTTTTCCATCGGCGGTAATTATGCTTGCTAGCGAATCTTGTCGTACTTACCGAAGTTGGTTCGGATCTTGAACTAGTAAAAGTAGTTCTAGTATCGCATCATGCCAGCCACTCTTCGATTCGATTCCAGATTCGATTTCTAAAGAAATAAATATATCAAATAAGGTATTCTTTTTATGCTCCTGGAGTTTTTTTTACAGTCGCCTTTGATATCGACCGACACATTAACTTAACTTATAGTAATCATAGAGTTATGGGAGTAGGGAAGCCAGGCTTCCAACTGTCCTTCGGTTAAAAAAAGAGAGAAGATTGCGGTACCTTCTCTATCTGTCTTTTCTCCAGGTCTGGATTTAGAGGTCTGGAGGCCTCGGGGATGGATGGAGTGGAGTGGGGTGGAGGCCCCTTGGCCCCAAATTATTTTCCGAATAAAATGAACAATTTTTTACAGTCGAGTTTTTGAATAAATAATATATTGTGAAACCAAGTATAGATTATTTTATTATTTAACGTACATACATATAAATAATATAATCGGAACCAAAAAGGTAAAGGTAAAACGGAAAAAAAATTAAAGGAAAAGTTGTTTACTAGTCTTTACTAGTCTGAATTAGAATTTCTTTTCCGAAGTCTCTATTGTTGTTGTCCCTCTTTTGTGGAGGCCCCGGAGCTGTTGCCCCGGTTGCCCTCCCCTAGCTAGAAACAATTTTAGGTATTGAAATTGTTTAATGCGCATGCGTGAAGCGCGCAAATGCACTAAGTTATTTAATGCGCACGCATTAGTAGAGAGACAGATAGGGTACTATAATCTTATATCTCTTTCTAAGTGTCGGACATTTCCACTTACAGGCAGCCGTATCACGTATGTTCCCTACTCTACTATAATACCTCTATGGTATTGTATTGTGTATGTGGCTCCTAAGTTTTAATTATGTAAATGAAATTACAAAACAGAACCTAATTAGTAATCAAATAAAGGAGATTAAGAGATTATTCTCAATAATATTATAATGTAGGGTTTATAATGCAAGCAAACTTGATCGTCTCTCGGGCATATTACTTACTTATAAGCTTATAAGCCCGAGAGATGACCGAGTTTGCTTGCACACTGCTCTCTGCTCCTATTCTATATTGCTATGATAAAACAATGGACATTGAAATCGTAATAATCATAATATTATATCAACACGCAATCGCCTTGTTCAATCTGCTACTTTAGCATAATTATAATTATTTGCTAATACAAGCTGAGAGTTAAACAAACGATCGAATACGTATGTTGCGGCTAAAACCCGAACCCGGTGTGCTCTCGTAATAAACGCTCCAAGAAGAATTAAGTATATTTTAAGTCTAGTTTCCACTTACGTACGAAAACGGTGTTTGCTTTCTGTCACGCAAAAATGTTTCAAGTAATTTCGATGTAAAGATAGTAATTATAATCTGGATCGACTGAGATTAATAATATTTTGCAAATTTCACCGAACCAAGCAATGGCGTAGGTAACTAAAGCATCCGGGCCCTGTGGCCCCGTGGCTAAATGGGACACCAGTACTTTCTTAATTTCTTTTAGTTTTAAGGCTACTGGGCCCCTCGGCCTGTCAGTCCGGTGCCCATTCAGCCCCGGGGCCCTTGGCATTTTTCCAGCCCTGCCACCCTGTAGTTACGCCACTGGAACCACCTCATAAATCCACATACACGGACGAGGTCAGGCGCCTATGTTAGAGTCACATAATGAAGGCATTCAATATAATATATAAACCCGTTAAGTACTACTATTCGATAATCATTAAATCAGTCTTATTCATTGTCAGGTACAAGTAGTGTACACTTATTAAACGTCATACATGTACATTGTACATATGACACTGGAGTACTCCACCACGCTGCTCCAATATGGATTTTGGTTATTCATACATTATTTATAAAAAATAAAAAAATAATAATTTGAAATACTTACCAAAAAAATTTACTTTCTCCTTTATTTTATTTCGTGAAAACGTTTATAATGTAAAGTTTAAGTTATTTTTGTTGAAATGCTTAAAAGTCTGTGATTAAGTAAGTTTTCACAGGGTTTTACAAAATATATGAACGAATCGGTGAAAAACGTCGGCATAAGAATATTTTTCGGTGAATAGATTCGCCGAAATAAAAACAGAACGTCTGTTACGTTATGTGAGTTTAAAAGCGTATTTTGATTGGTTATAAAAGAGAGTTAACTGCAACTGGATTGGATGATTAGGAGCACCATTGTAAAAGAGAACAGGAAATGTCGGCGATCGCTAGGGGGCAGTGCATCGATGTCGGCGACGCTTTTTTATGTCTCAACTCTCACAAAATATATGATTCTTGGGGAAGTTTGTTCCGTTTTGCGTTCGGTTTTGTTCTCTGAAAAGTCTCATCTGTGTAAAAATTAAATTTAAATGACATTGTTTTGGTAAGTGTATTTGAGTGCAATTATTAAAAAATTATAAACATAAATTATAATTTTATTGTAGACTAGCATTTAATTGAAACGACGCCAACTAACCAAAAACAGTAAGCGTCTATGTGTGTATGTGTCATGAAGAATTTATTGGATAATACGAAATGAAGTGGTGTGATAATAATTTAAATAATATTTATAACATCAAGCAGTAAATCGCTTATTGAAGATGTTTAAAAAATATCTGTATTGAAAAATTGTGTTAACTGGTAACGTGTTTAAACAAAAATTATATTATTACAAATGCGAACGAAATTATCTTAGTTGGCGGGAATCAGCCGGTCTGAATAATAAGGTTATATTTAATTTTCTAATGTTTCAAATTTATATAGTTGTATGAGTAGGTAGTGAATTCTATTTGTTGTGTAGTAATTTGATTCCAACGTTTCAGATTTCAGATTAAAAAAGTTAAATATGACATCTGTAGAAGAAGGAGAGGCGCCTTCTGAGGAGGTACCAATGGGAAACCCAGAGGAATTGACTAAAAATCCTACTGCATTAAAAGGTAACCTAAGGATACCTTATAAATAAATTGTTGAAGAAACAGACAAGAGATTATAATTATGTTTTCAAAGTACTCGGCAGAATAGGTGTTCAAAATTTTTGTAATTACAAACTTACTTTTTTGTTTAATAACAAAAAATGACTGTAGTAATAGAACTGATAATGGTGAACTTAGTATTGAATATCTGATAACCAATAAAGTTTCTCTATTTAATCTTTTCAAACCATCCTTGCATAATTATAAAAGCACACACCCTATCTTTTGACTAGTTCATAAGTAGTGAGGTAAACAGCGGGCAGATGGTATTCAGGATTCAGGTAGATGGGTTGATGTGTCACAGAATAACAAAGGTCCAACTAGACTTGTTGGTCAGCAAAGGGCTGATGATTTGTAATTTGACTTACACATTTAAGTTTTGTATCACCTCATGTACTTGATTAGGAATTTTCAAATTGCAGAGGCCAATGAACAAATGGCTACGCTGGATGTGTTAGTATGTGGTGAATGTCACTCAGCATTTCATTTTGTGGAGGAATTCAAGGAACACAAGGATGCAGGCAACTGTACTGGCAAATCTCCTGTTAGAGATAGTGTAAGTTGGTTTAATGCTATCCATTTAAAATATTTCATTTCAATTTAAACATACCTTCTATATTTCATGATTTGCCAATTTTATTTATGCCTTTACATAGAGAATCAAAGATATATGTAAGTAATTTGAAACCTGTCTATAAATCTATAAAATGCTGTTCTGCAATATCCAATATTGCCATTGCCTGAGTGGTCTGCGTCGTTTTCTGTTCCTGTTGCCTGTGTACCAGTTCATCAGTAATTTCGACCACTTGTCTATTCCTCTAATAGTATGGCCTGCCCATTTCCACTTGAGTTTTTTGATGGTTAGCGTGACATCTTTTGTTCTTGTGTGTTTCCTAATCATTGTATTTCTTATTTTGTCTATCAGTCTTTTGCCCATCATACTTCTCAACATAGCATTTTCTCCTCCAACCCTTCAACTGTCAAAAGTGTTAATATTCTATTATTATAACCATCACTAAGGGTGCCGTCAAATATGCTCCAAAGTGCCGCTGTTGCTAGGTTTGAGAATTGCAGTGTAGTACATTTAGAGTCACGATGGACTCTGACAAAGAAACACTACGCTTAGTGTTAACTATTAAAACGAAAAAGGATTTTGAGCGAAAAACAAAAAAGAAACCTAAAAAAAATGTTGTTATTTTGTATAACTCAACAAACTGAGTTTTATGAAGTAAAAGGCTACAGTTATAAACAATTTCAGAATTACTTAAGATTGTCAAGAAAACAATTCTATGAATTACTCTCAACCTCATCGATAAACTCTTCAACCTGATTTTCGTCCATGTTGCCTTGTACAAAAAATACTTGCGTGCGTCACTAGTCTATCGATGAACTGATGCGTGGCCACAGCACGGGTGTAGCGCTGCAACCGCCCGCTTTTTATTTACATAGATTTACAAGGCAGCGCGTCTGTAGCGCTGCCGCCGCGCGGCAATTTACGGCAAATTTGAAGGCGCCCTAAAATTTTACCCTTATTTTCAGAATGAGAGCAAAGCGCAGGTTTGGGCATTCTTGTTATGGAAGTGTTCATCAGCTCGGGATGGGTCTACCTCGAACAATGACAACAGTTGGAAGCTGTACCAGCAGTGGTGTCGCATGCCGGAGGCCCAGCGCACCGCCTGGATAACGGCAGGATCTAATGTGCAAGCTTTGTCCAAATTTGCACACGCTAAAGTTGTAAGTGTACATAATAATATAAATATTTCATCACTAATATATAGTTAAGAAACTATAATAATAATATAATAATACTATGTTTAAACTCAAGTGTATTTTGAATCTCTCTGAGCTTCTTCTTTATAATTAGCATAATCCTGATTTTAAGTTTGTTGACTAAGCTGCTTCTGAACCAAGAAAGGACAGTCCATTTAAGAGATTAAAACAGCTCCATAGTATTAACACTTTAGTTCATAATGTTTATGCAACTGACTTAATTCTATTTAACCCCCGATGCGAAAGGAGGGGTGTTTTAAGTTTGACGTGTCTGTCTGTCTGCATTGTCTGTGGCACCGTAGTAGCTCGCGAACGGCTGAAGCAATTTCAATTTAGTTTTTTAGTATGAAAGGTGAGTTACAACCAAGTGTTCCTAGACATGTTTGATGAAAATCGGTTGAGTTGTTTAAAAGTTGTGGGGGGTGTGAAAGTGGGGAAGAATAACTGAATGTCTGCAAATATAATCGAGTGGGGTCTCAAATGAAAGCGCATTACAAAATAATATGGTCAATGCAAATCGCTGAGCCCTGAAAAAACTGTGGGAGTAAAAATGGGGAAAATACCCAATATCTGCAAATATATTATTGTGTCGGTGGTTTTTTTTAATTTTTAACTTGATATTTAAATATCTGTTTTTGGGATAGTTGACAAAGGAATTAATTTGTTCAGATGGAGTTAAAGACTACTGAAGATCAATTGGTTCCCGTGCAGTCAGCAACACCTGAGGTGAAGAGGCAGCGTGGCAGGCCAAGGAAACAAGTTAAAGTAGTAAGCTTCATATTCTTGCATTGTACTTGTAAAGTCCATTTTTATTCTCTTGTCATATTTGGTATACAATTTTAGCATGTCTTTTTATTTTAATTTGTGATTAAAACATCATGCAGACGCAAAATTATAAAAAATTAAAAACAAATTGTCATTTAATTCAGAAACAGATTTCTAGAAACTATAATTTATTTTTTTAAAGCAATTTTAAACTTTTTTCAATAAAAAGTAGTGCCAAGATTGTTTACCAAATAAGACAAGAGAATAAAAATGAACAGTAATATAATGAATTTATCCCTCATTTAACATTAAAAAACCTCACAAACATTTTGAGTTCAACTAATTATTTTTATTAATCAAGAGAAAAAAGTATCATACCTAATATAAATCTATTAAGCTAAGTTTAAGCTTTGTGTGATGAAGTTAAACTATGCATGCCACAGTTGTAACATTAGTAGGATCATCATTGTTGTGAAGAGCAATCAAGCTATGATTTGAAAATCTGTTTTCAATGAGTCCTTTGTTGTTTTAGGACGAATCTGAGATTCACCCATCAGGTGAAGAGAGTGACGATGTCAAGTCTAACATATCCCAGAAAGTTGCCGTGAATAAAACTCCAACTCCACAAGTAAAATCTAAGGTATGTAGCATGTGAAGTCAACCAGATTGTCAGATTTAAAATATACACTGAGCATGCAAGAGTAGCTTTCAATAATTTCAATATAATATGAAATAATTAAATTATTTCAATATACGAAATAAAAAATAGTGGTTAATAAAAATACTGTAGGATTTATCTTACCTGTATGTATTATAATGTAGTAGATGGATTAAGTTCATAAGGGTTACTGAGATGCTGGCTACATATTAAAAAAAATACTTATTGAAAGCCTGAGGTAGCCACATAAGCTAAGGCCTCCATGGTGTCCCAGTGAGGTAAAGCCCTAAAACTTAGTACACACTAGTCTAGTATTTTAGTTGAGTGGCAAGTAAAGTAGACTTAATTAATATTCAAGTAAACTCATCATTCAGACACTTTTTGATAATAAAATACTGGCCATTTCCCACTAGACTATAATACTAGCCACACTAGACTAGTAATTTAGTCAAAGTTTTTGAATTTAGAATGTTTCATATAACGTGCCAATATTGGTATTGGTGTTCAGGAGGCGTCGGAGCGCGAGTCGGTGCGCAACGCGCAGGAGCGGGTGCCGCCGTCGGAGCGCATCGCGCGGCGCACGGAGCGCGAGGGCGGCGACCCGGCCGACGCGGGCGAGTTCGTCGTCGAGAAGATCCTCGCCAAGCGGTTCAACCCGCGCCGCAAGCAGTACGAGTACCTGCTCAAGTGGGAGGGCTACCCGCAGTCAGTATCTACTTGATATATAAAACATTATATAGGACTGAGGAGATCCTCGTCAAGCAGTATGACCCGCGCCGCAAGCTATATGAGTACATAAAGTTGGAGGGCTATCTCGTCTGTATTTTACACTTAATATAAATACTCAAATTTATATACCAGTTTTGATAGCCCAGTAGCTAAGAAATCAGTCTCTTACTTGAAGGATCTTCAAATGACACATGTATGGAAGCCATTCGGTCTTAAGTCTGTTGTAACCAGCGGACATTCCATAAATAAATAAAGGTGGGGTTTCCTAAATTTCTTTAGGGATGGTGTAATGGGAATGCAATGATCTTGGAATATACTCCATTGTGCTGAGTGGTTATGATAGCATACAAATATTTCTAGTGAGCAGAACACATGGGAGCCAGTGGAGAACATGGCAACATGCAAGCATCTGTTGGAGGCGTTTGAGAAACAATTGGCGCGACAGAAGGAACTCAAAGCCTTACGTGCGCAGCAACAGCAACATCCTGTCCAGGTAATGAAACGACTGCACCTAACTGATGGTTGAGTTTTGAACCATACTATATGTATTATAGGTACCTGGGTGCATAAGCGGCCGCAACGACCCTTACAATTGAGCCTCAAAAGTCTACCTGAACTTGGCACCATTTAATAGTTGACCATAAGTTCTGTACAGCTGTATGTGGTTATAGATGGTAGGGCTATTACAGCTTGTGCGAGAAAGTAAGCGACGAAAGCAATCAGAAATTTGTTTATAAAATTCGAATTAGATGCGACCATCTAATTCAATAAGACAAGTACCTATAAATTCGATTAATCAAATGCTACTTTGATTCTGTTGGATATTGGATAATGTCTACATACTGACCATTGTCTCAAATACTCCATCATCTAAAAAAATACTCCATCATCTTGCTTGTTACATTCTCTCTATGGCTCCAACTCTATGGATTAAGATTCTTTGATAAACTACTTTGTTATCCATATTTTCTTTTCTTTTTTTAGGTGAAACAGATAAGTACACCCGTACCTCAAGTGGTTAAACAAGTAAAGAAGTCTGATAGTCCAGCTTTGACGCCCACAGGGTGAGTTAATATTTAGTCATAAAATTTTCTGTTTCATTTATATACCTATATTTGTTTGCTCAAGCAGCGGGACCGGGAGCTATGCGCACTTCATCCCGCGGCATATAGGCCGGCATATAGGCCGCTGGATGTATGTTTACTTTAAAATACGGGATGGTATATGTTAATGGTCCGTTTCGTTGTCGGGTGTGTGCGCCAGGCGCCTGCAGCGCACGAGCAAGGTGCGCGCGCTGGACCAGGTGAAGGCGTGGTGCGGCGGCGAGGACGAGCCGGCCGCCAAGAAGGTCAAGCGCGAGCTCTCCTCCGAGGACGACGACTACTCCGACGTTGAGGACGCTACACCGACTAAAGGTAAGTTGCCGCTCTTGCCATGTGTTATTAATTTAACCATAATTATGCTAAACACACATAGTTTTTGCTCAATCCCGTATTTACGACTGGAGACACATTTTTGTAGTTTAGGTAAGAATCCCAAATTATTTTAAAAATTAAGGTACTATTCCTAGACGGGCCGCAGACTGCAACTGTAAACTGCAAGTGACACCACTTGTTTCTACGAATCTCTGTGAAATTTATATCGAGCGTGGCAGCACTGCTACCTGCAGCTGCGGCGCCAGTCTCTCAATCTCGCAATGGTATAAACAGTCTACGTTGCTCAGTAGTAAACATAGCTTTCCTATGGTGAAAGAATTTTAAAGATCCGTTTAGAAGTTTCCAAGCTAATTCATCACAACCAAAAAGTTCATGCATTGACACTTACGTACACATTACACAGACGTAGTTTAAACTCTGGGGACACGTGTATGTGTGTATGTATCATAAATATGTGTCACGAAGTCATTATTCTTAAAAAATAATCTACGGCAGCCTAGTAAGTAAGGTTTGTTTAGTAAGTGCTATCTGTATTTATTTTACTGACATGATTAGTTACAGTTGAGAAGAAGGTGTTGAATGGTCAGTCATCGCCCAAGAGCAACCTAGACCCTGAGCTGGTGAAGACACTAGGCCTGGGGGGCAAGGGCATGCCCAACATTAAGGGGGTCATTAAAGTCGACCCCAAACACATGCCAAATCTATCTACAGGTATTTTTGTATTGTGAAATATTATTTTGTGTTTGACTTTTCATTGCTGAAAGATATTGAAGATATTTTAAAGAGTTCTGAAACTTTTGAAATGCAGTGAACTATCACCTTTTATTATTTTTCAGGAGTCTACATAATGTCTAAATCATCAGGGATTATGAAAATAGACTCGCCAGGTAAAATAGGACCTGGATTAAATATTGACGAGGAGAAAATCAGAAAGCAGATTCTGGCAGCCAAACAGGTAATTTTGTCATGTATTTTAAGCAGGCACTCCACATAGGCCAACGCGTTGGCAATCGCGCTGGCCCAACCACTGGCCCAATGTGTAGAACGGGCGTTGGCGCATTAGCGGTAGGTATTTGAACGTTGGCCGGCGCCCTTGCGAGCTTGCCGCGCGGTGTCGGCAACATCAAAGGACACTTGTCGCAAGCTTGGCGCACCATCCACACATTGGCCGCGCGATCAGTTTGCCCGGAGCAGCGATCAAGAGTTAGCGACTCAACATCCATTTTGAATCCGTCCGCACATTGGCCCGAACCAAACCATACTGAACGAACTTCCAATGTGTGGATTACTCACAAGCGCGTTAGCAAGCGCACCGCCAGCGCGTTGGCGAATGCGCTGGCCTATGTGTAGAGGTTACATTATGTTTCTGTCTTTTGGATTATGGGTTAAAAACTAACATGGTTTCGTATTTTAATGCTCTATAAATGTATATTAATTTTCAGAAAAAATTGGAAGAGAGCAAGATGTCTCCAGTCCGAACACAAGTGACAGCAGTATGTTTCATCCATTATAATTGTATCTGTCTCGCCTTACTATTTATATAATATGTTAAGTTAATATTATGCACAATTAAAAATGTTGAAAATTTTGTTGGTCTGTGCATATTTGGATAAAGTATTTGAACAAAAGTTTTATACTTATTGTGAAATATAATATCACACTATATTTCACAACAAATAAATGCAATGGTAATGATCAAAACCTTTGGGAAATACATACATTAATACATATACATAACTACCTACCTAGCTATCTGTATATTTTAGTTTTTGTAATTTTTTTAAGGGAAAGAAACCAATGGGCCAGCAGGTTACAGAGAAGACCATCATCACACCATCGGGACAAAAAATCATTCAGCGGACCATACAAAGGACTTTCACACCATCAGATGGAAAATCACCAGTGGCAATACTCAACAAGAAGTTAGCTCAAGTAAGTCTGGAACCCCAAGAATTCTATCATAATTGAATAATAATTGTACAGATAGAATAAGCAATGGAGTGTGCTCGTCATATAATGGAAGGTGTAAATACTATCTGAGGTTGCATAGGCAAAGGACTGGTTTAAACTGGACAATTTTAAACTTTAATTGGGATGTTGACAACATTCACAATTAATGTCAAAATGTATTTCCCATAAAAGAGTTGTGTTCCATCCTTCCGTGCGAAAACAATAACAATTTAGTCAATCTTAATCAATTGACTGATTTACGAATTGATGACGTCATAAGTCGGGTCCTTTAGACAAAACGTAAATTATGTATGGTGAATCCGGATTGTGAGGCCATTTTTCGTTTTCGACAGTTCATTAAAAGTATCTCAATCGTACTTGATGTACGGAAGGTAAACAACATACTTACAACAACATACGTAACTTGCCAATCAAATTATATTGTATTAGTTATCAGTTTGCATTCCTGAAAAGGTGAATATGGGTCGATCAAAATCCCTGTAAAACCCCCTGTTAATTCCCAGGGGCAGACGCACGGCGGCGACAGCCTGCTGCGGCGCGGCGGCGGCGGCGGCGCGGGGCGCGGGCGCGGGCGCGGCGCCTCGGTGGCCACGGCCGCCGGCAACATCGTGCGCATCCGCGAGAAGCCCATCACCTTCGACTTCGACAAGGTATGCGGCTAACTCTACTGTGCTGCCGACCGCTGCCGACCGCTGCCGACTGCGGTCCTCATGCTTGCATTATGCGATTCGATTAACTGTAGACGTTCCGACGCCCTTATCGGACTTGAGGTGTAAATTAATGAATTTGATTTCGACATCGAATTTTTTCATCCTTTTGAGACTAATAGCTGTACGCGGGTTTTACTTTTCGGATTCAAGTAGAATTATCATGAATCATTTCTCGCATGCTTCACGCTTTCTTATGGGGTATTGTGGTATGTTACTAACTATTCAAAAATACATAGTTGTCTATGGTATATTTTTAAAATACCCGATTTGAGTAGCTTTCGATTAGCAATAGAAGTATCAATAATTTTATAGATTTTATCCAAAAAGTATTTGTTATTGAAATATTTATTTAGTTCTCTAAATATTTTTGTAAGGTCATTATGGGCCATTCGACTATGAGGGAATAAAATCTATTCAACCTTGGCTACTAATGTAATTTCAACAAGTGTGACGTCTATTCTTAATCGGAACACATTACATTTGTTTTTTTTTTGCTTCTTGCTCCTCGCAATCTGGAAAAAGCAGAATGCTTCTGGTGGTGGGTTGTTAGCAAATTTGCAGGTGAGTCGCAGTAGTTATCTTCTCTATACCGCCCGAAAGCCTTACAATTACAACATAATATGGGAATAATAAAACAGACCTCACTTACTCCATTATTTTAGTTTTGATAAATTTAATAGTTTTTTCTTGAAATTTTTTAGTACTAGTTTAACGTTTAACAGTAATGATGCATATTTTTGGTTGCGACGAATTTGATGGTTGCATGAGATTGCAGTGTCCACGATACCACAATAATCACGATAAAAAGTTGAAAATCGTCGTCGTCACTCGTTTGATGCTTAATAGAAGAAATTACGAATTAACTAAAAAGTAAGAATTATATTTAAAAAAATATATTTTGGATACCACTAACTTTTGGTTGCAGTATTAAATTTTATAAAATTTGCATTAGTTTTCATTCACCCGTAATTATTATGTTAGCTCAAAACATTCTCAACCTGGTGAGCGTCCATATCAATCAACCTATTAATTTTAAAGTTGAGAACACATTAATAAAACCATAAAAACTCGCTAAAAATTTCCAATAATCCGGAGTAATTGCGGTCAGTGTATCCCTCGAATCGAGTAGCATCACGAAAGATAGCGATTGTTCGGCAGTCGGACGCGTCGTCGGACACGTCGGACGGCATCGAGGACCCGTTCCCGAAGTCGCTGGGCCCGCTGCCGCCGCCGAGCCCCGAGCGGCCGCTGTCGCTGTGCCCGCTCACCGGGCGACGCCTGGCGCGCGCCGAGGGCGAGCCCACGCCGCCGCCCACGCCGCCCACGCCGCCCGCGCCGCCCTCGCCGCCCTCCCCGCCCTCGCCGCCGCCCGCCCTCGCGCCCGACACCGACCCCGAGCAGGACGACCACACCACGCCCATGCTCATGAAAGTACGTATACAGCTCTATGAATAGACATTGAGCGTGTCACACAAAAAAAATCTTTTATACAATGTACAATGGGTGTATTCCCGGTCCCGTGCGGACACGACGAGCACCTGCCAGCAATCTCAACAAGAACCTGTCAGGTTCCATCAAGCGACGATCGTAGCGACGTCCGTCAATGCCTGAGCATACCGGTGTCAGTAGATGTTGATACTTTCCTCTGCGACATCTTTGCAGTATCGGCCACGTAATCCAAAATATGACTGAAGACGAACTGCTTCTATAACTATATGAGTAGAATTTATTTGACTTTTTAACATAAATAATAACTTATCCATCCTATACATTAAACATTTAATGCCTTCATATTAAAAATTACATTAGGCACTGAAATAAAAATGTCTTTTCAAAAACACACCACAATTAATTAACCAACTGATTGAAAATTCTTCTTAAATGATTTCCTCTCTTTCAGGTGGAGATGTCTCCTGGTGGTACGACAGGAATGTTAGTACAAGGCGATGGAGCGCAACCATCCCTACCCATGTTAACGGATGAAGATGGAGTAAGTACTGGATACCTTTATACTAGTCAAATTAAGTTTATGTGCATTTCTTTTTGCATTGCATTGAATAAAATCGGTTTTCTGCTGTCAGTAGCTGGCTTGAATGATAGGTGGTAAAGCCATAGCAGCTCCGGGATCAGTAGTTGAATTGTTGGGGCTCAGTATAAAATTATTAAATGTCCGTTATCCTTCTTATTATGAGCAACCTGGCCCTGCAGCCATGCTGATCTTTTTATGGTTATGAATACAATATCATTATCATTATTGTGTTCATAATTATGTTTGCTTATGTATGCCACTATGCTAACCCCTGTATGGTGATGCGTGCAGACGGAGGTGAAGGTGGAGGCGAGCGCGGTGAAGCAGCTGCTGGAGCAGGGCGTGGGCGTGGGCGTGGACGCGGGCGGCGTGAGCCTGCTGCACTCCGCGCACGCGCCCATCATGATTCGCGGCGAGGACGGCGTGCTCTACCAGGTATGTTTAGTGTTTATTGCGTAAGTAACCAATAATAATAACAGTATAACATTTTGGTTAAATTTTGAAGGATTAACTCCTTCCTTTTCCTATCATAGAATAAACATGCGATGACCACGTGAATAGGATAATTAGATCGAGCTACGAACTAAAGGGTTCTTCAACTCTGGGTAACAGAACTGCTACCCATGAGCTGTAATGTTTACACTGCGCCACTGAGTGGCATGTCGATTTTGGTAAATGATTAAACTGTACTCTTATTTAGTTATGTTTTAATAATACAGGTGGCGGGAGAAAACGAAGACGGCCAGACACTCCTTGTGGCGGCGGACACGGTGGAGGGCGTGGAGGGTGTCGAGGGCTCCGTGGAGGGCGGCGTCGACGGTGAGGGCGACGGCGTCATGTATGTCACGCGGGAAGATGGTCAGGTAAGATTGCCTCGATATTCTTCTAACAAGGTAATCGTCATTTTTACTTAGTGTATTTTTTAAACACGCCATTATTTATTTATGATGAGTAGTAAACAAACATTGTATTTGATGTGAAGTGGTTAATGTAACCTATATCTATTCCACGTACCCGTGTATAGAAAATAGCTAATCTTTATAAATAGAATATCAGAATAGCAAACAAAAAGTTTTTGAATTTTAGTATAGGCTGACATTGAGAAAATAAAATAAGTCTTCAGGGTATACCAAAAGAGCTACCCAGGCGAGGAAAGTTTAAAGGATTAAGTATATTTTTGTTAGTAAATGTAACAATGTGATCAGTCCCTTCGTCACGCCTAGCGGGTTCTTGTTAGGACATAAGTATTAATATATAGGCAGCATCTGTAACGCGCACACGAAAATTGACATGGCATCGATCGTGTTAATTAATGATAAATAATAATCAATTGACGTTCAAGTTGACGAGTTGACGTAATGTTGTAACCGATGTATGTTCGCAGGACGTGCTGGCGATCGACCCGTCGCAGCTGGGCGGGCTGGGGCAGCTGGGGCAGCTGGGCGGGCTGGGGCAGCTGACGGCGCTGCTGCCGGGCGCGGCGGCGGGCGAGCCGCTGCAGCAGGTGGCCGTGCAGGTGGAGGGCGAGCCCGGCGAGGACGCCACGCAGGTCATCGCGCAGCTCGTGCAGGCCGACCTGCCCTCGCCAGGTAACCCCTTCGCTCGTGATCCAGAAGCCCCGACGACTGCGACATTACTACGAGTGCCAACTGTGCTGTGCTATTGGTTTCGACAACTACAATGTTTAACTGCATACTATAGCCATTTGGCCCCCGAGTTGTATTCATATTTGATAGTCATACTAATTCGTATGAAGATTTTTTGTTTTAGATTTTATGTTCTTCAGATCTCAATTGACCCTGTGAAATAAGTTATCTAACCGCGTTAGCACACCTCCGCCGCGAAACCGCGAACTAGCGAAACCGCTGAAGTTTGCCACCGTTTTTCCGTTGTAATACGGGTGAAATTTGGGTGAAACATTCAAGCATTTCGCGATTTCGCAGCAGAGGTGTGCTACCGCGCTAAAGTTTAAAAAACAAGCCTCCACCTACCTTAGGTCATTATCAGTAAAGTCAGACAAGTCCACAGACTAGCTAACGTTAAAATTTTAAAACGAATACAACCAGCATCAGATATTTTTTTTAAGCATAGTATTAAAATATTGCTCTGCACTCACGAAATCTCAAATCAGCCATTTTTCTTAGTGCTTTAATTTAATTTAATTTTTTGCTTTAATTTCATTCATATTGCACTTTGAGGTAATGTAAGTTTACATAGATGAAGAAGAATAGCTGTTTAATAATATTAGATACTCAGATAAACGCTATTTTCTAAAAAATATAAGGGAGTAAACTTTTTTCCGTGGCGAATTAAATTCGAGAACAATTATTTGCCCGAAATATTTTACTTACCGGTTCTATTTCTTTTTCATTCGCTTCAGTTTACTTCGAAATAAGACGCCATTGAAAATCACAGTAGGTCTAATTCAACGTAGTTTAATAGTAATTTAACTTTTCAAACCATTTCACACCTCAATTTCCATTAATAATGACACATAAACAAGAAATTTTCAGAATTTCAGAATACATGAGTTTTTAAAAGTCATTATTTTTGGAGTTTTAGAGGGCCCAAGTCGCCGCGCGTCTCGGGTTTACCTCGCGCGCACTCAGTTCGGTACACATTTTTCGCACAATTTTTGGTACTAAACGACTACTACTTTGGTACTAAATTTCCAAAATTTAGGTACTAAACGACAGACAATCTAATTCTCCACAACCATTTTTTTTTTTCAAATTTTCGACATCGTTTTTCGTTTTTGAGAAATTCACGTTGAAAAAATAATTTTTGTGAATTTTTTCCCGATTCATTACATTTTCGATTTTTTTTTGAAAACCACTGAACCGATGTCCAAAATTTTGATACCACAACACGTCCCATTAAATTCTGTCTTTCTTCTTTCTTTAGAGAATTCTTTCTCTAAATTTCTTCTTTCTTTCTAGAATCTTTTAAACGCTCAAACTCCTCGTTAACCCCAGAAACCTCGGGAGATATGGCGAAAAATGTGTCTCGCTTGAAATTGATTTGATAGCCATTTTCAATGGCAAAACATTAACTTTAAAATCCAAGATGGCGACATGTCTTTTTTGATGTTTTGGTCATGGGTACGATACCCAAAATAAACTACCTGTGTAATGCATGAATTAAATGAGGTGTGCCTTTGGATTTACCAAACTATTTTTTTGATTCCAGGTGGTACACGGCGTGTCGTCTTGTTACTTCCGGACGGCAGTTTTACTATGACTGAACTGGATAAGGAACAATATGAATCCATCACAGAAGCGAGTAAAGCACAAGAGTAAATGTATTATTAATGTTCAATCATTTAATGAACATTTGACTCATCAGATTTCTCGTACTGTTTTAATATTAGCAGCAGTCTGACAGTCAAAACATTTTTCAAGGTAAGTAGCTAGTGATCCCATATTAAAATATCTCATCACATAGGATTGATCCCATGCTTGCCACATTTTGTTTAAAATGTTTGCCAAAATCAATCAAATACACTGTACAAATGTGCTGCTAGTATAAAATATACATACAATAACAAGTGGTTGTTAACAGAAAGGAAAATGTTTTTTTTAAATTGAAACAAAATACAAAGCAAATGATTAAACAAGACAAGATATAACACAGTTTTGTATCATCATTGCATCTTGCTTATATATATTTATACACTTATTTACAAATTTTTCCTTCTGTAGAGTTGTAATTTAAAGGCAGATTTATCTATCAATTCTTTTTATATACTTAAATTAATTTGGTACAAAAGTATACCATGAATAGGGCTGAAATTCTATTTAACTAGATGTTCAACTTCATATGAATAAGGTTTTTTATAAATCCAAATTTCGCTGACAATGTTGCGAACAAAAACTAGTAGGATAATCTTTTATTTTGTATTTTATTTTTGTAGGTGCGAATTTTTTATAATGTGTAATTTTTAATATGTATTAAGTATGATATCTTTAATAATTTTATGTTAAATTCTTCTACCTTACAAGTTCCGCTATTTTTAATATCTGTTGTATGTATACAAATTCTAACAGTGCACCCAATTCTAGTTATGCAAAAAATAGTTAGGTATTGTTAGTATTATTGCTGAAGCTCGCTTGTTCGTACAGCAATCGTATTGTAGAACAAAACGTATAACAACAATAACAATATGTGTTCCTTTTAATGGTATCAATTTAAAAGAAAATCATGATTACAACTACAACTCATGTAAAAGGGATTCCTTTCATCTTTTGTTAATCTCTAAAAATAACTAGTTTTCTATTTTCTCATTCTTCTATGGCACTGTAACTGTTTGCCAAATTAGGTGGTAAATCTTAAATTAAAAATACAACTGATGATACAACTGATTTTTATCTGATGTTCCAAGATCATCTTGTATTATTTTGGTTTGCCTAACTACGGTTCTTAGTGCTCTTACGAGTATTAATAATAGGCATGATGACTAATTTTCAAAAACTCTTCTATGATATTCAGAAGTTTCTATTATGTCTAAAATATATCATATTTTTGTAGAAAATTAAGGTTTTTGTGTAATAAAAGTACGTTTAAATTTTAAGTTTCAAATTCGGTCCAAAACGCGCGCCCGTGTCATGACGTCTGTCATTGCGCCACGGCTCAGTAAAAAATGACAGATCGCGAATAATATGCTTACGAAAAAAATGACATTAACTAAGACGTGACGTAATTTGACGTAATTCGATCTGATGGGTGTTTTAGCTATCATGGCGGATTGTTGTATTTTGTAGATTTATTTTAACAAATAAATTATTAATCTCGACATTAATAAGAGAATAAATACATGTTTCGAAATCTTTGAATCCTATTTCATTAGATCAGATAAATATTTTGGCGATACTTGATTACTGTCATCATGCCTATTCTAAAAAAAAATACATCGCGGTGGGGACCGCTCCTACTTATTTGTCTATGTCGCTTAGTTAGGTTAGGTTAGTTTAGACTATTTGTAATTGTTATTATTTGTAATTATTTATATGGAGTCATTAGTAAGCAAAGAATAATATTTTTAAAAAACTTCCATATTTTTATTGACTATTCAATTAATAAACATATAATTATGTAAGTATCACTCCAAAATTGTGGGAAAAGTTAGTTAAAAATACGCAAAGAAACATTAATTTCTATTCATATCTACAGATAATGCGTTTTGACAGAAAAATGCTATGGCTGACAAAAAAATATTTCAAACAATGTAATGGACGTTCACATCTAGCGTGCGAGAATGCACCGGCACTAGAAAGCATTCTCAACAAGAATGTTTTATTTGTACTGCCAGATGTAGGTATCAAAAATGTACCCGCCGAAACGGCTAGTCAGCGGGGCCTTACGCGCGAGCTCTGAGTGACGTAGGTGCGCGTAAGGTTTGTTCCGTTTTCCCTTTGATTATATATTATAGGTACTTCATTTGTTCGTTGCATTGTTTAAAACATGGAGAAAAAGGTACTGTGCAGTGTTTAATTGTCTTAACAAAGATAGCTATTTAGATTCATTTATTTTTTAAAAGAACACAACCCCGTTTTTCTTGAGAGACAACAAGACCACAAGTCCCAAGCGTACACAAATCTCGCTTGGCGTTTGGAAGCCGTCACGCTTGTGACGGCTTTACGCGTCAGTGTGCTGCGTACATCCACATGTCGGACACCGAAATTGTAGCGGCCATTACGTTTGGTTTAACCTACTTTTATTTCTGACCCCGCAAACGTTGGTTTGCCATAAAAGTTATCGAGCGAGACGAAACATTATTAAGTTACTAAAATGACTATTTGAAGGGTGAAAATTTAGAGGTGTATGTATTTTTTAATGCCACATTATTAAAAAATTAAAATTTTCCAAAAATAAAACAAAAATGTTAGGGGAGGAAAACCCTTATCACTTAGGGGTCTGAAAAATAGATAGTAGCCGATTCTCAGACCAACTGAATATGCATATAAAATTTCATAAAAATTTGTCAAGCCGTTTCGGAGGAGTATCGTAACTAACATTTTGAAGACAGAACTAGACATACGTGCGTTCGTCGCAAGATCACAGCGGCTATTAAGCGCGCGCCAACGTGTGAACGCGTCGCAAGCGCTTGCCGCAAGCGTCCTTTGATCTGTGTCAAAAAACCGACACTAGACCGGATCGGATACAAGCGTCCACAAGCTTACGCAAGCCAAGCCAAACGCCCTCTCCACGCTTGCGATTGTGGTCGCTTGGCAAGCCATGACCAACGTGGAAACGCGGCATAAGGTTTTCGTTTGTAGATCTATTTTTCCTAGCGACGTCTGTCAATGCTGGGGTGTGCCGGTATCTGTAGACGTGAATATTTTTGTCTGTGCCGTCTATACGGTGCCCGTATACGTGCTGGTGCCCGTAACCTGGCCAATACCTTTGAAATACTATGAGAGCTCTCACACTGTACGCGACGAATTTGATGTGGAGTTCACGCCTGAACATATTTACGTATACGCACGAGTTGAATTCGTACGAAATCGGCGTCCAAGCTGAGCGTGGCCTAAGGGGATTTCAGACGACGCTATACTATTGCGCTATAAAGTATAGCAGAGAAGGACCTCATGCTATACTTTATAGCATGAAGCTCACATTACACGATATTATTATCGCAAGCGTTTATAGTATATATCAAGCTCAGTCGACCGCGACCTTTGAAGAGTTTGCGGGACGGCCGAGGGTGACGGAGGAGGAAGAGGGCGGCTCGCGATATAGCATAGCATGAACTCTGCGCATCGCACCAATTTATAGGTTAAAATAAGCTAATAATATATAGTACAGTACAATGTGAACGTGTCCATAACAGTGTATGGAGCGCGATATTGTTGTGATTAATGACCCACTGTAGGGGTCGGGTCTCCTCTCACAATGAGAAGGATGTAGGCCTTAGTCCACCACGCTGGCCTAGTGCGGGTTGGTGGAAATGTACTATGAGCTAGCGTACGGTGAGCTATGTACTCTATGCTATTATATTATAGCGTCGTCTGAAACCTACTTTAAGCATGACATTCCATTTTATTGATGTCAAGTACTTCTTAATTTGTCCGAAAAAAACAAACCCTATATTATCAATCTATTCCCGACTGGACTATAAATTATTGTTGTAGTACATTATATGGTAAAACTGACTTAATAATAATATTTTATAATTTTTAAAATAATATGTTCTATGAATATAATATATTCATGTTATCATTAAGGTCTGTAAATATGTAAGGTAAATTTTCATAATAAAAATACTTTGTAAATATAATAATGTCTTTTATTCAGGTTTGTAGCTCACCCCATAGATAAATACGAATATAGCTCACCCCTGGTTTGTTATGTGATTGCCTTTTAAACTTTTTGATGTCTCCATTTAAATCAAATGTCATAGAAAAGTAATAAGAACACTAAAGAAATGTATTTAATATTGGTAGTGCATCCTTCTAGAGACAGACTAAGGTGCTGCGCTACTACAGCTTGTGAAATTTTTATTTGACAGTTTACTAAAGTAATAATAAGAAAAAATAAATGTCGGATAAATTAAATGTAATGTAAATAACAGTTTCAAAACATTCCTGAATGGCGCTGGTGACGGAGGTATCGTATGAATATAGCAATTTATTAGGAATTTTAATCGAATTAGATGGCGCTCGCTGGTGTAGACTACACATAGGTATGGTATGAATGTAGCAACGAATTGAAGTACGCCGAGTTAATAAAATTATTATTGTCGACTAAAGAAGTTTAGAAAATAATGTAGTAAATATTATAAACTTACCGCCGCACTCAGACATTCATTAACGTTAATGGTTCATTATGAAAATGACGATGACACTTATGTCAATACGAATATAGGACGATTTTATTTGTTTGTTAATGAACATTACGTTAAATGACGTTACTGCGTGCGGCCGTTAGTTATTATTTACGCTTACTAAATTTTAAAGTAATAATAACTAACGGCCGCACGCCGTAACGTCATTTAACGTAATGTTCATTAACAAACAAATAAAATCGTCCTATATTCGTATTTCGTATTACATATATTATACCTCACGCTAAAGTGGCGCCACCCCAATGTAGTGCATTTCGACGGACACTTTTTCATACTTTCAACCTTTTTGGTATCATCACCAAATTCACCCTGTTTAGCCAAGTTGATACTTTTCTAGAAGTGTCAACCTTGAACCTGTCTGGCTGACATTGACATAACAAAATGTAATCCGATAGAAAATTGATAGTGACAGACAGATGACGCGACAGATTCGACGATTCGAGACATTACAAAGCTACGCGTTTTATAGGAGAAAATTACATTAATTTGTCTGCTTTTCGTAACAATAACCATATTCGGAGAAATTTCTTGTGGTTTCTTAGGCTTATTATAATTCGGTATTTCGGATACAACATACCGTACTTGGCACATCTGGGACGTGTTGTCAAGATTAAGCTTATTGAAGGTATTGTAGATGTTTACATCTTCGACCTGCTGCAGGACCCTTGACGTAGACATTCTTTTATTGCCAAAAGAATTCTTATACAATAAAGATTCTAATCAGTGATCAAGACGGCGGGTCGAAACAGTATGAGAAGAGCACGAGATGGATATCAATATCAACCCATTCCACGGGTGGCTACCGAAGATGCCTTGGAACACGAGAACGAGAGAATAGCCGAAGAACTCAGTGGCAAAATAACGACTCTAAAACACATGTCTATTGAAATCGGTAATGAAGTTAGAATCCAGGATAAAATTCTGCGTGGTCTGGATGATGATGTTGACAGGAGTTCAGGCTTTCTTGGTAAAACTATGGGAAGAGTCTTAAGATTAGGGAAAGGAAACCACAACTATTACATTTTTTATCTATTCCTTTTCTCAATATTTGTTTTCTTTTTACTTTACATTGTTTTAAAGTTCAGGTGATCTGATGAAATAATAAATAAAGTACCTATGTGAAATGTGTTACAATCCTGTTATTCCTGTATATTTATTGGGTATATCTGTAAATAAATCCATGTTAAATTATTTGTGTTAATTTTTATTACTTTTGTGATTGAATTACAACCTGAAATAAACTAGTAGTATAATTCTAACAGACTCAGAAAGCTTAATTGTAACTGTCAGTCTAAGATTCTCTTAAAAATATTCATATTTTTATATATAACATTTTAAATTGAAGATTCCAAAAATACACTAGGTACTGATACAAAATCAGTCATGAGGTTAACTGAGTAATTATCAACATCAAGGTACTAACAAAAGTTGGAGTGTGAAGCATTACTCAAAAGCCCAGGCATACATACAAAGCAGTGATAAGCAATTTGAAGATGATATTTAGAAATATTAATATCACATTGTGAGTGCTTATGTATGTAAATCTTAATCTCTCTCTCTCTGCATAGCCTTGTCCCATTTCAATTGTTTCCTTAGTTGTGTATGTACCTAGTTTTATAAAACTGTAGTACATTATTTGGTTCCAGCATCAATAGTAATTTTGTCAGTGCATGAGAGGTAAGGTATAATTTATTAACATTAGCCAAAATCTAGAACATCAAACCCAGAATTACTACAGCATACAGGTCATCAATACAGAAGGTTATCATGTTTAGGTGCACAGCTGTCCAGCATATGGTTAAGAATTGCAAAAAAGATTAAGTAAAAATACTAAAATTTAATTCTTAAACAGTTAGACTTGAATATAATTCTTTTATTAAATAACAATAGTCATCACCAACAACATCTTTGTTTATTGAAATATAAAGATCACAATTTGTTTTTAAAGCAGTTAAACAGCTATGAGCTGTATCAATTAGTAATGCTATAACTCCGCAAGCATTCTGTTTCTCATTTTTATCACAAAATTCGCCCAGATCTTCCAGTATTATTGTTGATGGTATATTCTGCCAATCAGGAAGAGTTGATACACTCTCTATTAATGCTTCTAAATTTGATACATAAAGGAAACTAACCATTTTTAAATAATGTCTGTTAATATTGCTTATATCTTGGGAAAGATGAGGTAGTTCATTCAGCTCCTCACGTAATATATATAGTACTTTACCAGCCTTAGCTTGCTTTAAAGCTATTTTAAATAGATTTCTTCTATTACTTGATTGTCCATCACAGAGGAATTTAACAGGTATTTTAGTTTCATTCATTTTGTTTGTATTATTGTTCGTTCATAAACCACAGGAATCTCCACCGAGATGCAACTGAGTTGAGTGAGCTTTTGTTGGTTGCATAGGTATTCAACATACCTATGAAATTATTACAACTAGATTTGGAAAATTTGAAGTTTTGTTTGAATTATTTGCAGTTTTTCACGCTAAAAGTAAATGTGAAATAATCAAATAAATGACAAAATATATACCTAAATGGAAATATTATATTGAATGAAAATGATATTATAATCAATAATGATTGATATTGATAAAATAATATTCACTTGATTGACATGACAAGAGAAATGACAATATGACATTATTTTGAAAATTGATTTTCTTTGTCATATAGATAATATATATTCAAGGAGGAACATCTACAGTACCTGTATACACATGAAAAAGTGACCGTCGAAATGCACCAAACAAGGGTGGCGCCACTTTAGCGCGAGGTATAAATTTTTAAGGAAGCGCAAATTTTGAATAGGTACCTGAAAATTTATGTAATTGTATTAATTGAATAAAAGTTCATATTTACTACATTATTTTGTACTTTTTCAATAAGTAACTACTTTAGTCGACAATAATATTAAATTAACTCGGCATACTTCAACTCTTTGCTACATTCATACCATACCTATGTTTACAGTAGTACACTAGCGTGATGCGCCATCTAATTCGTTTGTCTAATTTACTTATATATACATTTTTTGTTATGAAAGTATTACGCGGTGCAAGCTGAGAATTCGACCTCTTAATCGAGGGTTCCGGGTTCGAATTCCAGTGGCACGCACCAATGACTGTAAAAAAGTTATGTGCGCTTTATAAAATTAAATATCACCTGCTGTTACGGTGAAGGAAAACAGCATGCCTGAGAGTTCAAAAAAAATGTTATCAAAGGCACGTGAAGTCCACCAACCCGCATTAGGCCTTGCTTGGTGGATGGCAGCCTACATCTCTCTCATTGTGAGAGGAGAACCGACCCTGTAGTGAGTCATTAATGGGTTACTGACTGACTGTCGTCGACTGCATAATCAGCATATTATGTATAACCCTAACGGATAAAGAAACAATCTGTAAATGGCATATGCATGGCTGTAATGACTAAACTCGCACGTAATGGTACGACGTACAAAAAAATACGCAGAGGTTATATCAAGAAAACATCTATTTACCTCTGACACACAGGTTGAGTATTATCCGCGTGGCAAAGATAACTTTTGTTTTGTTTTTCCGATTAAAAAAATACAGCTTGATGTTTATTTGTATTGAATGACAATAAACATGTAGATTCAACAATAATTCAAGAAAATATTTTGTAATAAAATAACAATTTAATAGTATTTTACTTAGTACAATTTTGCGTAACGTTGTCAATTCATATTAATTTGATCCTCTTTGAAATGGTTTTAATGAAAGTTTTGGTACCTATTTAATTCAAAATAATTACATAACATACTGTATATTATGGACGTTGAACACACACGTAACTAATACATTTAAGTATTTCTTTTTTGTGTTCCACGACCGAGGATGGCATTGTTGGTTACTCCCTCTTCGGGGGCATATGGCGGGTAACCAACATAATTATGGAATGTTATTATAAACCACCCAGAAAGCTTAAAACATGCTTGAAAGATTTTTTTGATGCCACTTTTAGGTGTCTTTTAATCCAATCGGGGCTTTTGCACGCCAAGCCATTTAGCAACTTTACTGTAAGACAATGTTATATCTTTAGGCCAATGCGCTTCAGAATGCAAATTTGATTGTGGCCTCAAAACTAAAATTGTATAGTTTCTCAGATGTGGCCTGTGGCGAAGGTGTACAGAAATCCTGGTCAAACTATACCTTCAGTGAAATTTATTAGAGGGAAAATTGAATAACGAAATATTTTTTTTGTATTTTCTAACTCCTCGCCACGACAATAATGTCAAGATAGAAAATACAATAGTGTATATTTGTTTTTTTTATTATTAGTTTATGATTAAAATAAATTTACATTTGGTTACAGCTATGTCATAAAATTAAAATCAGCTTTTTTCAATAGAATGACATAATTATAGTTTAAGAACTGTATAACAAATATACCAATACATCAGTCTAACAAGTGCCATAAAGGGCTATCAGACAACAATATCTAAAACAGTAAATGCTTCACCAGATTTAGTTTACACAATTTTTTTATACATCATGTTCAATGTCGATTAGAAAATGTATTTTCCTACAACTTTAGTAAATTTTATTTTACTCCGCAACTTAAATGGAATTTTCTCGATGCAAAACAATAAATTCATGAAAAATGTTGTGATACAAAAACAAAGTGTGTTTATAAAAACCAAATAAAAACAGTTAGTATGTTTTTAGACGGGACACAATATTTTCACATTATTGTATTGTTTTGGTTGCATTATTATAAACATTTATATTGATTATTTCATATTATATTTCACAATATTTACAAAAATGATATTATAATAATACACATACAAAGCATACACTATTTTTGTTCCTTTGCATCAATATAATATATATAGTGGATTGTTGTTGTGAATACAATCTAACTGGACTTTTAATATCTTTTTGTTGATTCAGTCATTTAAATATTTATTGTGATCGAATTCTTCAGCAGTAGAATACACTTCCTAATGACAAATACCGCGTTCGTCAAACTAAAGATATACATACATAGTGTAAATTTATATCTTATCTCTCGACAAACCAAGTGGTATAAATTCTTATTAAAATAAATTTATTTCATAAAATATGATGAAGGCAGCAAGAAAGATTAATATACATTTTATATAATACATTAAAGTATAGCCTTGGATAACATTCCTCAACTAACAAAACAATTGACATTTACATGGCTCAGTATTCATACAATTTGTGGCTCATGGCTCCTATCACGACCTCCACCTTATATAATTTAAAATTAATAAACAAAGAAGATTTAATGAGCGTCACATGTCATATTGTTAATTCTATTTACATAATTGTTTTGATGTGTATGGCAACAACACACTTATTGCTATAAATGCTCATTGAAGGTAAGGCATAACATGGCTAATTTATTTTATGAGATTGATAATAATGAAATAATTTTTAAGATTGACATTTTGTGATATGTCTAAGCTTTATACATACACTTTCGTATTTTGTGATGATAGCAACGAAACACAATGGACGTTTTTCCGTTACACGGCAACGTCACGGCACCGGCACCGGCGCCGGGGCTTCGTTTTTCCACTGCGCCGGTTGCCGGTGCCGGTTTCCGCCCGGTGAGTGATACAGTACTGACACGGACTTCGTCCTACCCGCCCCGCGCTCTCACACACGCACACGGCTACAGCACACATGCAGTTTTACCGGGCCGGCACGACTGGGAAGCTTGCTGCCGGGAACTTGCGGTACTCATCGCCGGTGCCGTGCCGTTGCCGTGTAATGGAAAAACGACCTATACATTTTCATACGTTTTTGCTTCCCCGCCGCCCTGCGCCGTGCCGGCTAATGGAAAACCACCCATATATTACCATAGGTTTTTTTTTTAATTATACAGCTTAAAGATGACTTAAAGATCCTTAGTAATTCAGTGCCATACCCTCCTATTAATGAGCAAAGATCCTTATTGCCATAAATATCAGCATTAAATTATTCAAGTGATAGAACAATGCTTCATTACTTGAATATTGCACTTCTACAAGTTTCACAACAAGCACAAACAATTGCACATACTATATTTTAAAGCAACAAAGTAAACAACGATCTCATATTTACAAATATACCTTTTGTCTAATAATTTTATCTCATGAAGTATAAGAATAGATTTCTTGCAAGAACGTAAGGGCATGTTTATTGAAACAATAACGGAGATTCAACTACTCAATGCACCGGTTTCTGATCTCGTTATTGTCACGCGCTTTTGGTAATTTGCGATAACCACGCTGTCACACCTCAAGCAAATCATCAATGTTATGCAAGCGCAAACGTCAAAAACAGCAATATTTTCCACAATTATTTAGAATCGGTTGAATAGATGTATGGTTGGATAATAATGGATGGTTTTGTTATTTAAGTTACATAATAGTTAATACCATAATTTTGTCGTTTAGTTGTAGCCAGTACCTTTGAGTTATGAACGAGCTGATTCTATTCAATTTCGACTTGATCTCAAGCTTGCAATATTGGAGACACATTTCAATGCTCAAGACTTGACGCTTCAAGTGTGGCTTGATCTTCGTGACTGCATCCGCACATTCTCTCTGCACGAATGGGCGCGTGAGTGGCGGGCGAACTCATCCGCGGGCGGTCCGGCCGCGTCATATGTGCACCGGCACGTGCAGCAGCAACATGTCGCGTCGCGGGAACTCCATCGAGCACATCTCGCACCTGTGTTATTGAAAATTTCCCTGTTAAAAGTCGAAGTTCCCAGGATCTAGGCCCAGATTTGATAAGGTTTAAGCAGCAGATGTACATGTCGGTGATAACGATTTTGTTATGAGCCTATTCAACGAAAGGTTGGGGGTCATTAATGGCAGAGAATAACTATTAATGGACAACTAAATCCAATTTAATGTACAATGTAGGGGCTTACTGGCATATGAATTTTCGGGTTCGCCTGACTAGTTTCTGATCATTCTGCGGTCCTTAATCATGAATGAATCAGAACAACTGAGATATCTCCATATTATAACACTGGCGATTTTACAAGAAAAAAGAAAAGTGATAGATTAACATACCTGTAGGGCCCATCTTCCGCTTCGTGTGTGCGATCGGGCGAGGCAACGGGCGAGGAGTGGGGCGAAGTCTTGATCGGCGGCGAGGCGCGCGGGGACGGCGGGGAGGGCGCCCGGGGCGGGGAGGACGGGGATGGCGACGCCGCTGGAGAGGGGGAGTGGCCTCCGATTGCCCGCAGGTCATCCGCTAAGTGCCGAGGTGGCCTCCGTTGGCGTACCTAGCAGCAGAGATTTATACATTGTAAGTTAAATAAATACAAAGATATAAAATATTTAGAACGTTCTGGTTATGCATATACTTTGTGACATAAAGATAGACTTCAGTAGTTTAATGGTTGACAATAAATTGTGCGCTGCCCGGAAGGTCCTGAGTTCTTAGCAGAGCAGAGATTTGCATGATGAGTTTCAATTTTTTTTTTTCTGGTGAGGTGTTCTCGTCTTGTGTGTGTCCATCGCACCCAATAGCCTAATTGTAATCGTAGTGTTCTATTTTAGTTATAAATAATTTGTTTCTCCACACATATTTAGGGACAATGGACACCAACATGTTGGCACTTGGCAGTGAATGATGCGTTTTCTATTGCGAGTGTAGTCGTATGGCAGCTGGTACCTGCTTGGTGCGTGCGGTGTGTATCATGCGCGGGCGCGGCGCGGGCTTGGCGGGCGCGCGGCGGCGGCGGCGGGCGGGCGGCGGGGAGGGCGGCGGCGGGGAGGCGCGCGAGGGGGGCGAGGCGGGCGAGGGCGCGGAGGCGGGCGAGGCGGACCGCGGCGCCGGTGAGCTGCACTTCCAGTCGCGTGCCGGCGAATCCATTTTGATTTTCCGCCGACGCTTGTACTTGCGCGGTCCGTTCTGGGAAGTTATAAATGTTTTTATGCACACGAAATCGGAACTTACGTTGTGCTTGCTGTGACATAAAAAACTTAATAAAATTCCAAATTACCTGTGGTTGTCTCTTCATGGCAGTATTGGCGTCACAGTGCTGAATGAGATGCTGCACTAGTTCAGCGCTGGAATGCAATGTCTTACCACACACAACGCAAGAATATGCGTCCCCACCTTAAAAAAAAGACAAAATCATGATGTAAAGTAAATAACGTAATAATAAACTGTAATTTTAAAAGTTATAAAGTATTCATTCATTGATTGGTTGGAAATAAATATCTATACATACATACAATACATAGTTTATGCAAACAAAAACCTAAACTTCTCATAGCAGTTAGTTCTTTTTCAGACATCACACACTCACTAAATGTTTACAGTGGAAACTTGCATGCTTAGTAATGCTATGCTCCAAATGGCATGTGACGTCCACCAACCTGCATTGGGCCACTATGGGGTACTAAAGCCTCAATTTAAGATTTTAAAGCCTCTTTTTAAAACTTGACTGCAGTGACCCACTGTAGGGCCGGGTCTCCTTTCACAATACAAAGGATTGCAGACAGATAGATTGTCTAATAAAAAAAACAGCGGGTTGCACTCCGGGAGTACCGACGGAAGTGAAAACTTCAACATTAACGTTGTGCATTTTTAAATATTTTGGAATGGGTACGGAATAATAATTTATCAATATAAAATGGATTATGTGTCACTTTTTTCATTGTGCAAAGTGCATCTATTCACTTTGTTCGATTTCCGTTAAACACTCCCTCCGTCTTGCGAATTTTCGATCAGGTCACGTGCCCTGACGCGAGTTTAACATTTTTACCCATCCCAAAACAAGTGCAGCTAAAGATTTCACTTCAAAAATACTCACTTCGGAAACTCCTGTCGGGCGCCGAGTGGTGCGAGCGCACGTGCTCGCGCAGCACCACGCGCTGGTTGAACGCACGCGGACACACCGCGCACGCGTATGGCTTCTCGCCTACGAAAAATTTATAAACAAGTCAGTATTTACTAGTAGAGACTGAAAATAGATGAAATGTAAATAGGTATAGACTCGTGCTAGAAAAAAAGAGATAGACTGGCGTGGGTTCGTGGATATAACAGCATACAATTTTTATTCTTCAATGTGTATAAATGTTTAAATTACAAAATTGGACAGCATAGATTTTGGGTTGGCTCATTTATTTTTTATAAATAGAGGCAACTCTTTTCCTGTTTCTCTGTTTGCCAACAACAGGGCCCTCGACGAGGTTTAACGAGTCTGTCTCATCGACACCAACCGAGACCGACAGCTTAACGTGCCGTCCGAAGCTCGGAAGCGTGCTTGTAATTCGCCACTATATGCTACACTTGGGAGTAAATAAAGCTTACAAACAAGTACTTGAATAGAATGCGGGCTTAATGCTCAAAGCATTGTACAATGTATGATACAGACCGGTGTGTATCCGCTCGTGTTTCCGCAGCGTGCCGCCGTCAGCGAAGGCCTTCCAGCAGAAGCGGCAGGCGTAGGGCCGCTCGCCGGTGTGGATGCGCACGTGGATCTGCTGCGAACTGCGCGACCCGAACACCTTGCCTGACAATCACCCAACACTTCCTAGTTATGTCGAATGGTGGTTGGAAAGTAGTACACTACCATAATATAGGTATGGGCTCTTAAAAAAATATTCTTAAGAGCCCATACCTTTATTCTCTGTCACAAATTAATAATGTAATTTATAGAAATGAAAACATAATTACCACATTCTTTACAAGGAAATTGCCTAGCATTGTTTGATGACGCATTATTTCGACCTTTTGACATCCGTTTTAACCTGAAACAAAAAGTAACTTTAAAGTGTTAGAAATCACCATTCTGATAGTGCTAGGTGGGCGGTCGGGTTGCCCTTTTGTCGCGCTGTTGCCAGGGTATCGTGGCACAGGCATCAATGCTCCCCTGTTGGTAAGTGACCACTTATTATCTATTGAAATTGAGCATTTGAGAAATGTGCTGTGTAATATATTGTATCAGGCGTTACTTTGCGGAAATCCATTGTTATTTAAGTTGTATTTATATTTCTTTGCAACAATCCGCACACGTGGAACTTGTTTTGGTATGGACCCACCACCCGGTTTCACTCAGCAAACAACTGTTGTAGAGTCCACATCACCTGATGATGCTCCGTTTTGGGGCGAAACACATGTCGTGTACTATTGGAATAAGTTGTTATGGTATACACCTACTCAGAGAGATAAGGGAGGGTGGTGGGTCCATACCAAAACAAGTTCCACGTGTGCGGATTGTTGCAAAGAAATATAAATACAACTTAAATAAATGTGCTGTGGCCGACAAACAATTATTCTTTTATACTATGTACTAGCTGACACCGCAAACATTGTTTTGCGATATTAGTTATCGAGCGTTAAAAACCGATTATTTAAAAATAGGGGGTGGTGATGAAGGGTGAAAAATTAGGGTTGATGTATTTTTTAATGCCATATTAATAAAATAAAAAAAAATTGTCCAAAAAATAAAATAAAAATGTTAGATGCGGACAACCCTTATCACTTAGGGGGATAAAAAATAGCCAGTAGCCGATTCTCAGACCATCTGAATCTCCGACTGAATATGCATATAAAATTTCATAAAAATCGGTCAAGCTGTTTTGGAGGAAGTATGGTAACTAAAACTGTGACATGAGAATTTTATATATAAGAAGAAAATGTATATGAGTGGTTACATCTAAGATACGCGAACACACACGCACACGCACACACACACACACACTTGCCTTGTATGCGCGTTGGAGGCGGGCGGGCGTTCGGCGTGTCCCTCGGCGTGCGCCAGCAGCTGCAGTGCGTCGGGACAGGTCTCGCCGCACACCTCACACGCGTGCTCCTGTTCCCACGCACTGCTTGTGCTGTCGTGACGCTTGTAACTGTACATACGATTAAATCACCAATATTATTATACTATTTGCTTTGTCTTTGTTCCATCATACTTGTTCTACGACCTATCCAATAATCGTTTTGTTTGGTTTGCTTTTTAAAATTTGAAGTTAGGCTGCGATTAGAGTTAGACTCTGAATGAGTTATAAAGAACATTAATAAATAAATGTTTCTTTCAGACCTTTCAAAGCAATATGGGTGCCATGGACATGATAAAAACACACACTCAGAAACAGAAATTTAAAGTGTTCAATTATTATCTCTGCCTTTGACTTTCTGCCTGGGAGTTGTACCCAGCCTACTTCACGGCGAGCCTTTTTACCATTACATGATTCAATCGATAACATCAACTTCAATTCACTTTAAAAAAGTTATTTTAAAAATCGCATTAAAATTTATGGCCTTTAGGGGGTTTAATTACAAAGTTTCAGCTAAAGTAGAAAACTGTAAGACGTAAAAACCTATGTGCAGCGGCGACATGTCTTCTCAGTAAATCGGCACGCTGGAAGGCAACTCCGCAGTCAACGCAGAACAACTCGGGCCCGCGCACCGTGTCGAACACCGGCCGCTCGCGTTCGCGCTCACGGTCGCTCCCGCTGTGAGCAGATGGTGATAGTCGGAACTCTATGTCATCACCTGCAGACAGATATCATATTATTATGTGTCTACACTCCATTTTCGAGGAAAGAATTCGGGTTTTGAATTGTTAAGCAAAAAAACTATTTTATATATTTTTTGTTTCTGGTTGTTGGAGTGGGCTATGTGGTATTTTTATTCACTAAAACCTTGTTCGAGATTTTTGGTAGCGCTCTGGAGTACTAGGATCTACAGTTAAACACCAATGCCATGGATGACTAAATGCAGTGTTTCTCAAATGGGTGGATGCAACTCAGTACCAGGGCATCAAAATTGTCTTGCTGTCAATAATCAAGAGAAGTGATCGTTGATTGTGTCGTCATACATGGTATAAAAATTAAATATCACGGTGAAGGAAAACATCATGAGGAAACCTGCATACCTTTAGAGTTCACAAAAAAAAGTTCTCAAATGGGAATTCCACCAACCCACAGTAGGCCAGCGTGGTGGACTAAGGCCTACATCACTCTCATTGTAAGAGGAGACCCGACCCTGTAGTGGGATTATTGGAGATATTGCAATGTGACACACTGTGACCCTCTGTGAAAGTTTGGGAAACCTTGATATGAACTGACCTATTAAATAAATTAGACAAAAAATAATTGGATATATGTATATTGAATACTATTGGATGGCATTACACTCGAACATAAGGTGTAGTGGTTGACATCTCTATATAGACTTGGCAAGGGTGAGTCTTACCAGAGTTGGATTCGTTGTAGGATGGCTCACGTCGGCGAGCGCGTGGAGCTGCGTGCGGGTGGCGGCTGGCGGCGTGCGCGGCCAGCGCCTCGCGCGACCAGCACAGCTCTCCACACTCGCCGCACTCCACCGGCGAGTCGCCGCCGTGAACCTACAAAACGTAATCTTGGCTTACAACTGTCTTTATGAATAGACGGTAGACCAACTTGAAACACACTTCCTACATCATCAGAGCAAGCAGGTCACTTAATGCTCTCAATGAGAAATGTGATTGTTGTGATTGGCCAGCTATACCAGAAAAATCATAAACCTTCAAAGGCCATATGAACTTTTGTTATGACCACTCCAATATCTGTGTTCTCTGATGCAGTTGATGTCAAGTTTTTGCACACTTATTGGCTCAAATTCATAAAATTGTCTAATGTTAGCATTTTGAGCAGCTGCTACTAAAATAAATAACACACGTCAAACGTTAACATGCTTTCTACAACATGATGAATTGAGCTGATTTCACAGCAGTGTCTTCACCAGACTCTACACCCAATGCATGTTGCTCCAGGCCAGACTGCAACCTTGATGCCAACCAGCACGCGCCACCAGGCTCGTAAACTTCACGATGGAGCCGTCGTAACATGTCGCAGTGTAAACCACAGCAAGGGGGCAGATGCCCAACACTGCACTCCCCACGCACATGGCTGATGTGTGAGTAACACTCCAGTCCAAGAATGATGAGGTGTGCAAAAAATATGTACATACTCTAGCGTGCGACTGCAGCGCCTTCTCCCTCGCGAAGCCGACGCCGCAGTGGCGGCACACGAAGGGGCGCGAGGGGTCGGCGGGCGGCGGCGGGGGCGAAGGCGGGGAGGGCGGCGAGGGCGGCGAGGGCGGCGGCCGCGGCGGCGAGCGCACGCGCCTCGACCACTGCTGTGTGCGCGCCGACGTCATGTTTTCCCATACGCCGTTCTGAAAGATCGTTTTCATTTTATTGACTTTTATCTGATATAGCCCGAGAGGCAGGCAACCAAAAACTGCAAGCATCCAGCAGTCTACAGAACAAAACCAAGCTGGATTCTGTAAAGTTCAACAGCAGTTTTGATCTATTTCTCATTTCTCTTTATTTTTAGTTTGTTATCATTTTCCCATCTTAGGTTTAGCGTCAACATGGAGACTAGAAATGACAGAAACTATGGAAGCAGCTTAGCCAGCTTAACATTCAGGAGTAACTTGAATAAGAGATGTGCCATTTTTGTATGCATTATCCTTTACAGTTTATATGTCCCATAGGCATCCATAGGTCTTTCCTCACGACAAGACATTGATAAGGAGATCAACCTATCTATTATGATCAAACCAGTGCTACAATGTGGTAGATGACAATAATGTTTGACGGATAAGTAAACACCCCATTTAGACTTTACTATTATATTACCCTAGTCATGTTAAAATACTGGGGTTAAATGTTCAGACATTTGTACCTCAACAGGTTCTGGGTTCTTTTTCCGTCGCCCTCTTTTCTTCTTTGGTTTAAGTAGCTGGCTGTTATCTATTACTTCATCTAAAAAGAAAGAAACTCAGTTTTAAATCCTTAATTCGAAAATTTATAAAAGCTAATTTAATAAAAATTTATAATAGCTCAAGTAATTTTTGTGGCACATCATCAACTTCAAAATATCTCAAATCTTACATTTCAATTTGTTACAAGCTACATTCTTCTAATATTAATTGATGGAGTCTGATGGCTTAATATGCCCAAAACATGTCTGTTACTTTCTCCTGATTAGCCATTCATCCAAGTACTGGTTGAACCTTGGCAAACACTCTTTTTTTGAATCCTTGAGATCCTACAGCCAGCAAGGCTGTATGTGACGAAATAATTTATTCTGTTAATTGATGTGACATTTCCATACCTTCCCCATACTCCACCGGTTCTGGGTCATCAGGCACAAATGCGTGGACCTTGAGATGGTTCATTAGATCGCACTTGCGTACGTATCGCACCCCACACAGGTTGCAGGCGTGCGGCCTGTCGTTCTGGTGAGCCACCATATGGTTCATTAAAGCCGCCTTCTTGCGGAACCGCCGCGAACAGAAATCGCACGGCCATGGTCGCATCGCTGTGTATTCGTCCTGCAATTAAAGCATTGCATCAATGATTTTGAAATTTATAATGTCTTCGAATAGTTTGCAGGTCTAGAAGGTCTTGCAGGTCTTTGCAGGTCTCGATCTAGAAGATAGGAAATGGTAGTGTAGTTTGATGGGTGGCAAATATTGATTTTGCCCTATTTGTATAGGGATTGGGCACTATTGGTCTGTATTTGTATGTTTACAAGGTAACGAAGATTTCTTGATTTGTTGCATTATTTGTGTCAAGTGTGTACTGAAATTAGATTGACAAATATTACCTGATCAGTAGGCAATGGGATATCAATATCATTTTCTAGTTTTACACCAGCCTCAGGAATGGATAAATGTTCTAAAGGCACTTCAACTCTGTAAATGAAAAATTAGATTTCATAACAATTTGGTGCAAGTAGCAAGTTTTTTAACCGACTTCAAAAAAAGCAGGAGGTTCTCAATTCGTCTGTATGTTTTTTTTAATAAATAAGTTACTATTAGATACTACAAGCAAATTTCAAACTATAACTCACCTTTCCTGTCCAACTGGCATGACCCAATCATCTGTAATAACCTCCTCCGTAACACATTCTACTTTTAAATCATCCTCTAGCTCTGCAGTATCTGTGTAACTAACTACATCTTGTGATAAGTACATTAAGTTCTCAGCAGCCATTTGATCGGTGTCTGCTATTATTTCTTCTGATGTCTAAAAACACAAATATAATTCATAATTGCCATTCTATTTAAATATTTTTTTTGTTTTCTTTTCTTCTTCATTCATGCACAGCATTGCTAGGAATGATTGGGAAGGGAGAAATTTTGTTTCCAATAAATGTTTAAATTAAAACTAGGAGAAACAAAAAGGAAGCTAAAACTTTTACAATTTTACAAGTTTAACTTTCATAATATTTAGCTTTAAATTTTGAAATTAGTAATATTTTTTGTTGTTTGTTTTTCAATAAAGTTTATGAATTGAACCTCCAGAAGATAATAATCTATTTACACAAAATTAACTGCCAGATCTTGACATTACAGTTATTAAGTAGAGGCAAAGATATGAAAATATTATCAAAATTGCATTTGCTTTATAAAATTAGACAGCCATAAGCCATTCTTTTCTCTTAATCTACTGATTGCTGGCTTTATAGTTATCTAATCAGAATTCTTTTATAAATTTTACATAAGTTTTTGTTATACAATTGGTTCTTAATACTTTTTAAATAAAAAAAATAAATAAAAACAAAATGCTCATACCATATTTGAATAAGACACAGATTGCACATTATCAAGGCCACATATATCTTCAGATCCCACTACACCAGTTGGATGCTAAAAAATAAAAATCACAAAAATAAAATATAACTGAACAAAAGAAAGTATAGCCAATTGTATCTGGATTGGTTTTGGGTATGGAAGGGTTCAGAGACAAGAAATAACATGAAAATAACATGAATCACTAAAAATCCTATAATAAATTCTAACAAACAAGATTTATCTATTTATTTATACTCTTCATTGCACACAAAAGACAAACAATGTACAAAAAAACAACATGCAATGCAAATAGATTGTGCATCATCACCATGAATGTTTGATATAGAATCAAGTTACATGTAATAATTTAAAAATCAAAAATAGGTAGTTTGTTGTAGTGAAAGCTGATTTTTACAGTTATTTCAAGGAATAGTGCTACTAAAGCACTATATTATTAAACTATAGAAACCAACTATTTTCTACAATATTTTACCTTCACTTCTACTTCCTCTCCCCAGTGAAGAGTGAACTCTTCACTAACACCCTCCATCTTCCTTGAATTATGTTACATTTCAGCCATCAGGAACTAAATTGTTATTTGCACATGATTGGCTGGATCTGCAAAAAAACCATTGTTACTGTAAATTTACAATATTATAATGATTTATGGTTTAGTTCATACAGAGGATTATTTATAGGTACTGTTATATTTAAAAATATTTTTCGTTAAGAACTAAAAATATATCTTCACTATCTCTTCAATATACAATACAAAAATGCTACAATAAAAAACTAAAGATAACAATAAATATACAGAACAGTTACCAACGCAGCTGAGTTCGACACTTGTCATTAAATCCCTACAACTTCCAACAAAACAAAACATCAACATAACCTTACCTAGAGGAACATTATTATTTTCATCAATAAAGTGAAACAATTGGATATTATTACCATTTTTACCATTGAGATACCGCAGTCACTCAGAAAGACAAAAGGTAAACACGGACGAATAGGCGAAACAAAAATGGTGTCAGATCCCAAGACCTTAAAACGAATATTAGGTTATACGTCAAAAGAAAAGGTAAGCGATCTAAACAAACTTGGACATTAGAAAAATTGGATCTAAGTATATAAAACAGTTTTTTCGTCGCTGATTACATTTATTTCACTGATATTTGAATCCACATCTTATATCTATACATTTACATGACGCAATCACAGAACTTAGTCAATATAGTTTACCAAGTGCTAATATAATAATGTTAACTAAGGCGTTTATATAAAGAATTGTAACCTTACCGAATGTTTCTGAATATGGCTAGACAGTAGACATTGATAAAAATCAGTTTTTGTGCGAAATCAGTCTGAATAATTAAGTGTTTGGTTATTAGGCAAATGGCTATCCTATCTTTAAACTCCGAACTCCGTTTCCATTCCAAAATTATATCTCGTTCTCCTTCTAACAGTTCTAACTATATTCCCATAGGTATTATATAAACAGATAAAAAATACCATAAACTATAACATAAGTAATATATTTTTACTCTGTGCAAAATGTAAAGACTAAATATATGTCGGAGAATCACAGTTGTTATGATGCGAACGCAAGTATGGCCGCGGTACTATTATCCGAACATTGATGACAGATGTCAATGTCACTTGTAAATGTCATGGCTCATGCTTGGATACGGCCGGTTGGCGGGAAGCCGGGAATCTCGCGGTAATAAGAGAACTCGTGAAGCGGACGTGTCTGTTCGATTACAATAATAAGTGCAGTTTCAATCCACCTGATTAAGTGATATGTCCTCCTGTGTTGCCCGGGGTCACCCACTATGTCGGATACATGCCCACAAAACCATAGCTTCTGATATGTCTCTACGACATCAGAAGTGGGATCGCCTCGGGCTTCTGAAAGGACTGCAGTGTTGAGTGATGAAAATTTAAACAAGTGGCGGAAATAGCTAACAACGGCATACTTTAGCCTTTAAAATTTCTTCAAGAAATAAGTCTCAACTAGTGTGTGTCGATTGTAAAATAGACAGTGTAATACCCAATCTACAAGGAGCCTTGAGGATTATTGTTATTGAGGAGGTTGATTGCAAGACGACAACGTTTCTGGATCGTTAAATAAGCAATAGACGCAAAACCTTGGCAAGGTGTGGCGACGGTGCTGAAAGGGCTGTTGAGCTGTTGTCAGTGCAAGCGTTGTGAACGGCGTGTGGTGGTGCCGGGTGCCTGAGCGTCTGTGTGTGGACGTATTTGAGGTTTGATCGATCACAGCTCGATTGGATAATTGAGGTCAGATGTTTTGTTTAATAGTTTGTTGAGAGAATGTGTTGTACACATTTGAATTCTATAATCAAAACCATTATAATTTGAAGTTTGAATATTGGTGCCATTTCAGTTATCACAGGTGGTTGCCATCTACCTGAATCTGATAGATTATTACTTTCATGACTGTCAATGGGTGTTATTAAGAAACCAATGTTTTAATTGCTTGACCATAGCATTTTAAGGTAAAATTTATTGTAGGTATTTCATTTGGTGCTGGTTTGTTAACATAAATGAACATTGTTCAAATTCAATTAATAAAATAAAAGAATCAATAGGCAAGTGAAATTTTCAAGTACTGAAAAGAAGGCAAATAAAGCAGGCTAAATTAGGCAGCTTTAAAATGTATGTCAATTGAGATGAGGTTTGAAATCACAAAATGCGCTTGATGGTAAACATTCCAGTCCAGTTAAAATAGAGTTGAAATTTGCCAAAATACTTGGTCTGGAGAGTTGTGTCCTCACTCCACTCCACACATGAATTCAAGTATCCTTGAAGTTGAATTTCTTCCTGGTGTGCATTTTGCAGGTGACTGTTATAAGTTTGACAGATTTTATTATTGTGTTACTTGAATTTTTTTGTGCGAGCAGTGAGGGAGTATGTGATATGTTGTATTTATCCCAGGAGACAGTGACAACCCATGGCTGAGAGGCCAGGTGGTTAAAAGCAATGTAGCAATTCTTACATTTTGATAAGTATTATGTTTGAGTAGCTGTCTTATCACAAGTGGACTCACATCAGATCAAACCATAGTGCCGAAGCCCTTCTTGATTCTGAGTAATATCCCTAACCCAGTGCATGATACAGGGCATCATTAAACTTGTAAGTCAAGAAGACTTAAATGATTTTGTTTTCTTACACATTTTGTACTGTAAGGTTTTCATTATTATAGTAAATGCTATGATATGAGTGTGTTTTACATGGTTTTATAGTAAGGTAGAGTCAAAAATATCATAGTGTTGGTTGTCAAATCATAGAATTTGTTTTGGCAGAGTTTTTAACATGATCAGAGTTATCTTAAGTCGAATGGTCGATGTGATGATGGTGGATTGCAGAAAAATAAAAAAACTAAATAATCTAAATCTAATAATAAATGTAAAAAAAAAACATTTGAGTCACGAGTATGTAGTAGCCCATGAGAGTAAGTCTTTTAGTTTGAGGTTGACACTTTTATTTCATTTTGTAATAGTTGAAAATATCACATTGATTTTGATTTTGATGAAATGGACAATGGCACGAATAGTGGTCATATAGCTGGAAGGCTGTAATTTCCAGACAGCCAAGTGGTTTGGAGTTAGCAAGTGTGACTGGAACAACTAAGGGGAAGGTTATCGGTTGACCAAAGGGAAAGGTTACAGGTATCTGACAGGAATTTGAAGTATTGCTTATCATAAGTAGGGGTAGTTGCTATTTTAGTTTAAAAATATGTTGATAGGCCTGGTGTGTGAGACTGGCATCATCAGTAACACATTGAGTTCACCCTTGGTGGGTTAAAACAGTAATGGTCAAATCTAAATATGGAGGGATTAGAGAGTGGCTGGTTGTGGACACTGTGATGAAAATTAGGGTTGTTTGTACAAATTTCCAAAACATAAGTGCCTATACATTTGGACAGTTTACATTTGAAAATAAATAGTAAGTGAATTTTCATCTTTTGATAGACAAAAGAAGGATTGGATTTGTATTGGATTAAAGTCAGGAATTATTTTCTTGGAATTATTTTACCTCCCAAGGTAAAAAAAAAATCATTTGACTGTCAAAGCGTTTTTTACCTACTCACATGAGTTATGATAGTATTTTCGTCTGGTTAGGAATACAATGACTAGGTACCTAAACGGAAAACCAATACAAGGCCCTGATGGGTGTGGATAGATTCAGCCGTCGATTTTATAAGTACTGACAGTACTGATAGACTGAGTACAGATACTGACTGTTGGTATTGCTTAACAAATGGTTAAGTGCTTTCATGACCAATCTATTATGGTAAAGAATTATTACCAGGGAACTTCAGATTTGTTTAATAGCTAGTTATTCTATTTAGTATTGACTAGATCATTTATCGTTTGTGATACAATTAATTAAATGTTAGATACTGGAACCATCCAACTATATGGTTGGACCTTCACCAACTTCACCTTATTGAGTCTTACTGATTTAGTGATGGAACATCATGGTAACATTTTTTTTTGTTGTTTTATTCTTGCTATCAAAATATGACCTAACAGTTAAGCGTCACAGGGGAGAAATGCATTAGACTAGTGGGAGGAGATATTGATTGGCAGCACTGATAATAAATTTAGCTTTTAACATGCAGTAGTAAGAGGTCACCCATGATTATTGTCTGGAATGAACTTAGGAATGAAGATCATTCCGGCTTAGCCATTGTTGGCATAAGTGAGGCAGTTTATAATAAAAATGTTTAATGTGGTAATATGATTTAATATGAACAGTCACAACCTTTTTTAGTTTCCAGTTGCAGGTCACGATTCCTAACCCAGTGTAGCTGGTCTGGAGACTGCGCGGCGACAATAGGTTAAGGGTGCGCGAATGGGGTGGTTCCCCAGAGTGTGCGGATGTGATCCGTTGTGTGGGCGCCGTTATGGGCTTGGCTTGGGCCAATGTGTGTGAATGTGGGAATAGTCGATGGACTGACTATAAACCCTGGTATTCGTTGAAGCGAATATTGGAAGAGTCGTAGAAGCGACTATAAATAAACCCTGGTATTCGTTGAAGCGAATATTGGAAGAGTCGTTGAAGCGACTATAAACCCTGGTATTTGTTGAAGCAAATATTGAAAGTCGTTGAAGCGACTATAAACCTAAAAGATTCGTTGCTGCGAACATTGAAAGTCGTTGAAGCGACTATAAACCTAAAAGATTCGTTGTTGCGAACATTGAAAGTCGTTGAAGCGACTATAAACCTAAAAGATTCGTTGATGCGAACATTGAAAGTCGTTGGGGCGACTATAAACCTTGAAATTCGTTGTAGCGAATATTGAAAGAGTCGTTGTAGCGACTAATAAACCTTGATATTCGTTGGTGCGAATACTGGAAGTTAATAGACTGACTTTCTAGTATGAGTTGTAACTGAACTGTAGACTGTAGCTGTAGTAGATTGTGAACCCTTGGTGGGTAGTTGTTGGTAGCGTTATTTAAATCGTTTGATTAGCAGTGATAACATTGATTGTTAAAATTTACTTTGTGTTTTTTTAAACATTTGAGCTCTTTTTGATAATCACTTTGGAAAATTAATGATGGTTTTGTTTCTTTTAAATTAACTGGTTATTAAACTCTTTTGGATTGAGAGTTAGAAATTACAGCGCATCCAAAGTCAGAATAGCCGAGCGAAATTGAGCATTTGTACTGGTGTCCTCAAAGTATACACACGAGGACGTGTGAGTGGTCAGGTTGGCCGTGTCGGAGAATCACAGTTGTTATGATGCGAACGCAAGTATGGCCGCGGTACTATTATCCGAACATTGATGACAGATGTCAATGTCACTTGTAAATGTCATGGCTCATGCTTGGATACGGCCGGTTGGCGGGAAGCCGGGAATCTCGCGGTAATAAGAGAACTCGTGAAGCGGACGTGTCTGTTCGATTACAATAATAAGTGCAGTTTCAATCCACCTGATTAAGTGATATGTCCTCCTGTGTTGCCCGGGGTCACCCACTATGTCGGATACATGCCCACAAAACCATAGCTTCTGATATGTCTCTACGACATATATAAATATAAGTTAAGGCGCTCTCCAAACTATGCTTACCTTACCTACTTCCTTAGAAATTGGCGTACTACAAACTATGCTAACCTTAATTCCCTAAATTAAGATTAAAGTATTATTTACTACCACAGATTAAATATTACAAGCATAATCTCATATTGTGCCTTTCTAATTAAAACACACAGCGTTCAAGTGACTGCTTCTTCTCTATGGTTTTATATAATCTGTGGAATACATACCGGTTTTTATCTGTATCTTACCTGTTTAGTTCCACTTATTCTCACCAGACTCGGAGGCGCTGCCTACCTTGTAAAAGGTAATCATGACAGATGTTTAACGTCACGGTCTCACGGTCATGTTCATGTTATTATGATATGTCATAGTGATATCATGATATGTCAATTATGTCATATGTCACTCTCCTGCACCTACGCGTAAGCGGCCTACTTGGATAATTTTATAAATTAAAATAAACAATATGTAACCTTTATTATTTGCATATTATTTTTATACGTATTATTCAAGGTATTCTATTCGATTTACATTATTATCAAGTGGCTGCGACTATAAGAATGGCAGCGGAATTAAAAGAGCTATGCCAGCTACTATTTTCAGACTCTACATCAGGTAAAGCAAAAATAAGCTAAAAGTACCTACTAAACTACCTACCTAGTCCAACACTATTAGTATTTATTTATTTATCAACCCTTACAATGGGCGGACTCAATGTCTATCTGATCTCCATTCTGCATACGTTGCGCCAGAATTGTTTGTAAATTAGTTGTTTTCATTACTAATATGTACTTACTGATTTACAGAAAACGCTGAATATTTTAGCGATGTCAAAGATTACATTAAGAAGTTGGGGTCGCAAAATTGGGAGCACATCCGCAAGGAACCAGAGAGACTAACAGAAGAAATGAACCATTTGACTGAACAGACACAAGATCTTGCATTTACAAATTATAAAACATTTGTAGAGACAGCTGAAATTTCTAAAACAATCATGAAGGACTTGGGGAAGTCGAAGGATTCTCTATCCAAATTTCTTGATACAATGCCCGATTTTGTAGAGGAATGTGAAAGTTTCTCTCAAATGGCTGGAAATATAATTCAAGAGAAAAAGTTTGTATCTATGCTAGATAATTCAATATATTATTGTTTATTTCTTAATTTATAGACACAATACGAAGCATGTCACACCTCCTGCTGTAATGGTGAAGGAAAATATTGGAGGAATTAAGCCTAAGAGTTCTCCATAATGTTGTCCGAAGCATTTGAAGTCAACCAACCTGCATTAGGCCAGCGTGGTGGACTAAGGCCTACACCCTGCAATGGGCTATTGATTGGTTAAAGAAATTAATATCTATGTATTTTCAGGAAGTTCAGCAGTGTGCGTAATCAAAGTGACAAACTTCTGGAACTATTGGAGTTGCCTTCTCTGATGAGAGAGGCTCTCAACGTGGAGGACTATGAAAGTGCATTGGATATCTTCACATTTGTTCGGAACTTGTCTAAGAGATATTCTGAAATACCAATAGTGCAGGTATGACACTTCTAAGTCTAAGTTACTTATTTTAATAGTATTTGAAGTTTGAACAAGGTGCAAAAAACATAGTATTGACCTTTACAGCTGTGTTAAAAAATTTAAAATGAAATGGCATCAGAAAAAAGAAATCAAATATCCACTGTACTGTATTATTAACCTGAATTGTGTAATAAACTTCATATATTTTTCTTTCAGAATACCACTTCAGAAATAATGACCCTTTGGTTTGAAACCTTATACCACTTGTTTAATCAACTCCGGTATGATTTACCGCTTCCTCAATGTCTACAGGTTGGATGTTTTTTTTAATTGAACTCTGATCTTATAGCTTAAAAACAGACTGCAATACTGCATATTTTGCAACCACTCGTACAGTAACATGTGGTCACATGCAGGTGTGTTGCTACTTATGAGGACTGAGTTGGCCTCAAATATCATTGGCCATACATGCTTGCTCCATGGTGCAGTATGAGAATGATAGGTAAATTCCTTAGGTTAAATTCCCATGTTGTTTTAATCTACCGACCATTATGTACTGACTATTAAACAACCATCTATGAAAGATTCATTGTTAGTGTATGTTTCTGAAATCATGATCATGACTTCTGAACTTAAATCAATTCAAAAAAGAAAATTCAATTACTATAATTATATTTACAAGAACACAACACACCCAGACCAGAAACAGAAATTCAAACTCATTATTCGAATCTCTGCTCTGCTGGGAATCAAACCCAGGACTCTACGTATGGCACACCGGTGCCTTAACCACTGTGTCACTCAGGTCATCAATTATTGCAATGTTAAAAGATAAAGATATTCATAATCCCTAAAATCCCCTGTCAATTAAATCTTGAAGTATTTTTTTTAATAATAAAAAAACTATTTGTTAGCCATGTAGATAAAAGAGTGACATTTTATTAAATTAGTCTATAGATTTTAGGATATCTGCGTCGTGCCAACACAGTATTTAAGTCCACTGATGATGAACACAATCGGATGCAGCTAATGGGAACCAAAGGAAATGCTGTTATGTCCGATGGTCTCCATTTACACTTTTTAAAAGCCAGAAATGCATGGTTTGAGAAAGCCCTTGAGGATGCAAAAAATACTGAATGTAAGTTTAATACAAATTTGTGCATGTATGTATAAGTACACCTTAAGTATAGATAGAGTCCCCATAAGAGTTTATATAATATTTCTTATGAGGTAATTGCTGAGGTATCACAATTATTGTGTATTTATATAAAAAAACATGTTGCATTTCCAGCTTCGGAAAAACTGTTGAGGCGGCTTATAGAACTGCACAGGATACATATATTTAATGGTTTAACACAACACAAATCAATATTCTTGTCCGATGCACAGGACTCAAAAGTAAGAGATGATGAATTAAGTGGAACCAGTGCACTATCATGTTGGCTGAAGCTCAAAGTAAATATTATATTTTTTATTTTATACATATAATAATATATAGACTTAATAAGGGATTGAATTAATAGTGACAAATAAAATCATCCAATAACAGGGTAAAGTTCTTGGAGGACATTCCACTATGAAATCAGTCCTGTGCCGAAAGGCCTATTATGAAACTAAGGACTATTTAGAAGATAAGAAAGCGTGGGATTGAATAACTTCACTATAGGCTATTTCTATACACTATGTAACAATATTTATTTGTGAGCGGATGGCAATGGGGCGATACTGACACACACGATAGCTGTCACGTGTGTTCCTTTATTGGACCTAGCCATACTGCATTATAGACTAAGTTTTATTTACTTTTAAAAGAGTGCTGGGAGTTTTTTTCCGCCCGCTTTTTTCTCCCAGTCTACGTTTTGCCTGAGGGGCGATCAAAGCGGATGAATGTAGAATGTATAATTTATCTGTATGACTTTCATTAAGTGTGCACAAATTGTACCTAATAATGAATAAAAGCTTTTGAGTTTCAGTTTTGAGTTTATGTAGCTTCAGTGTGGATTTGTTAAGATTTTTACTTATTTACTTATGGGGTCTTTAGAAGTGCTTTAACAACTACTATAACTCATAACTTATTTCGTCAAAATGAAAATATAAAATTTAGCACTATTTATTTAAGACATTGTATTTAAGAATTACCCGCATAGGGTAGACTGTTCTTAACTTATTATAATTTTTGTAACATCTTACTTGTGTAACTGTCAACAATAAACATTCTTTTCTTTAGTAAATCAGAAGCACTCCAGAATGGTTTTATTAATGATTCCTGCTAAGCACAGGAGCACTGCCATTATTATCTTTCTAACAGTGAACTGTTCTGACATTACTTTTTGAATAGATTATGATCTACATAAGCAGCAATGATATGCATACTAGTTGATATTAAGTCATTAACTACATACCGTACTTCATTATTTTACATTTTCAGGTTGAGGTGTTCGCTCGTATACTGAATCAAGATTTATTACGAGAAGATGAATCAAGTTTTGAATCACTTCTAAATCAGTGTATGTATTTATGTCTCTCTTTTGGACGAGTTGGTGCCGACTTAAGATGCATCCTGACGCCTTTATTTCGAAATAACATCCTCACACAGTTTCACAGTGGACTAGAAAAGGTGGATAGTCAATTTGAATATCAAATTCGATCCTACAAAGTTTCTACAATCAAGAATGTACCAAGACCTGTAAATGAAAACATGGCTACAGGACCACCAGAAAATTTATTAGACTACTACCCATTAGCAGAGTATTGTAATGGTTTATTGTCATCCTTAAATTCCTTAAGAGTAACAGCACCCTTAAATATAGTAAAAGATGTGTATGCAGCATTTAAGAAGTCATTTGATAAAGCAACCCAAAATTTGATCACTTTCTATCACAAGGAACAACAAGCTTTTACTGATATTGAAAGACAAAATTTTGTTTCTTTATGTGTCTGTTATTCAGAGGATTTAGTTCCATATATAAGTAAATGCCTTTCGCAGTCATTCCCGCCACCTCAAATAGCAGAGTTGCTGGGTATAACATTGACGAATTTGCAAGAGAGTAAAATTTTGTACATTGATCAAATAGAAATTTGTAAACCTCTGAATGTAATAACAGGCCTTGTAATGGGCTAACCCTAATAAGTATTTGGTATAGATATTGTATTATGTATTTATAAGAAAATTGCTTTAATGTATAAGAAAGCTGAAATGCATCATGCATCATAACTGAATAAATTATTTTTTGTTAAAACATTTCTTTAACTGCTAAAATATAATTGATTATTTTTTATATGCAATATACATTAATAGACAACAATAAACACCATTTAAAGATAGGTGATAGAAATTATGTAGGAACAGAACAAAAAAAAACATATTTATATATAAAAAAACTTTATTTCTCTTACAAAATTTATGTAATTATTACTCTTAATAGAATTGTAAGGCACCGCCTTCTTAATATCTAACTGAAAAAGCAACAGCAGGGAATGGTTATAAGTTTTAAATTTCATGTACTAGGAAAATCTTATTTTCTTCACTCTCGACTTTCCATCATCATTTCTGGATACTTCATAGAAATGAGTGACTTTATCGACATTTCCTAGTGACTCTATAAATTCTCTGTCGTGGGTGATGATAATGAACATGAAGTTCTTTTGTGCCATCCGCTCCTGTACTATTTCACCCAGAGCTGAACATAAACTTTTGATATTTTCTTCATCCAAGTTTGTTGTAGGTTCATCCAGAGCTAAGATGCCGAATCTGAAAATTGAATATTACAATTAACAAAAGAATACTATTAAGTTTACTATCAACTTATTTCAAAGACCTATTAGAAGATTGGTTTTACACAATTGGAGCCTGGGTTTTATAACATTCAGGTAATCTACTATAGTTTGGTTGCCAGAATATTAGTATTAATTTCTCTGAAATTGCACTCAATGGTATGTTATTGAAATCCACCTGAAGTAACATATACAGCCGATGAATATTTCACTTACTTTGAACTGAATGTTTCCGCTAGAGCAAGTCGAATGATAAGACAAGCTAGAACTTTCTGGCCAGCACTGCATCGCCCCCTCATATCTATTTCAACACCATTTTTACATTGCACAACCCTAAAAAGAAAAACACAGTACACTTAAGCTTCTATTCACTGTATGTACCTAAACTTGGTTGTTGCTAAACATGTTGCTCTCTGCTGTTGCAGTCAGCATAAATGTTGTGGAGTGGATCACACCATATTGGAAAGTTGTCCAGAATCCTTGATATCAAACTTTTGGTGGTGATCAACAAAATTAATTAATGTTAAATTAAATGTATACAGGGCAAATACGTCATCAAAATACATAATTTTAGTTGTTACATTTTTTTTTTTTAAATATACCAAGATTGAACATTCGGGGGTCGTTAACAATAATGTAGGTACATCATCTGTCCCAATATAATAATTATGATCACCTGTACCTAAAGGTCGCAATAAATGTGTCTTAGGAAAGAGTATAATTAGGAGGCAACCTATAAGGAGAGAATGTCAGTAGACTTGAGCACCTTAAACCGAATGTAAACAGAAAACAACTATGAATGGATATTATCCATTCATAGTTTTTAGTTTAGACCTTGAAGTCAAATTTTTAACGATGTCATGTTAATTTTTCATTTAAAGAATAAAAGGTGAGTGTTGAAAACTTGACATTACCTGTAATCGTATTTACGACGTTCCGATTCCGCAGTCATGCCTCCTTCAGTCTTGATTTCAATATAATCGATGTCATTGCCTCGATATATCTTTCGCCACATTTGTCTAAAATAATTTCATCAATTTAAGTTTAATGTTATTATAAAATACTTAGTATACCACTGACTTAGTTGTTATTGAGAACTTATGTTATTTCTACCTTATGATGAGATTGATATTTTCCATTTTTTCTCTATGGAACTCCATTAGACACTTCTCTAAAGCTACAGAATAGTCCCTTATATCTTTATCAATAGCTTTTGTAACATGCAGTTTATAGAATGCCTGTCTGTATTTTGTTTCCACATTTTTCTTCAAAAATCTATTTAAATCACTTTTGCTTCGTTTTAGTTGATCCTGAAATAATTGTATAAGTACACATAATTTTGTTAAGTTGTAAGTTCTAAGGGTGGCATATACATACATCTCATGGCGGAAACAGGCCATTGTCCTTCTCATACTGAATAATAATTAATTGGTAACTAAAGGTTTGCAGACACGCCGCAACAGGCGCGCTGCTTGCCTGTTGCTAGTAGTACCTTGCTACTCATTTAATTTGTAGTCGGACCTATGATTTTGCTCACCTTGCCATGTTCTATACTAATAATCTTCTCAAATGGAACCTTTAAGATGGAAATATTGCAAAAATTTTAAAACTTACCTTTAGCTCGCGCAATGTGCCTTCATTAAGGGTTTTTTCTCTGAAAAGTTTCGTTTGTTGTATGAGCAGAGGTTCCTTCTCAGCGATCATCTCCACACTGACATTGCTCAGCTTCTCATTGATGACCTTCAGCTCCTCCTCATGTTTCTTTATGCCGGCTTGCGCTATCAACAGCTTCAGATTGTCGTCCAAATTGCGCTTGTGGATCTAAATAATGTTACAAATTTTAGTTATGAATTTCTTTTCATTCATATTTCTGCACCACACTCAAATGATGAAAGATTTATAATGTGTGCAGTGACGAAATAACATGTTACAAACAAATAAAATCATAGAATCTTTAGTATTTAATCTAAATAAGTAATTAGCACAATGCAGTTTGTGGTCTTCTCTGTAAAAAGAAAATTGTAATCTCTGTAAGAATTAAGAAGCACACTTCTTAGGCAAAAGCCTAATCTGTACTTTTAACCGTGATTAAATTCAACACCATACCTCCTGCCTTGACACTTCATCTTTCAATGTGTCAATCCTCTTGGTGAGTGTGTCCCGATCAATCATGATTTGTTTCTGTTTCTCCATTAGAGTATCATTGGCTTTTTTGATTTTCTCTATTTCATTAGGAATATTCTTATCAATATGTTGCTTTATTTCCTTCTGAATTGTTTCCACTTTGTCAAATGCATGTACAACTTTCATTATGTAACTGTTTTTGACATCTATTTCAGCTCTGAAATAAAGATATAATTTTAAGCATCAATGTCCTACTGTGAGCATAGTTGTGTTTTGTGTAGTTTGGAAGAGAGTTAAGCAACACTGCATATGGTCAGTACTTGAGCACTTCTATGCTTCGAAATATGCAGTAACATTGCTCCCATTTATTAGCATTATTTTATACACTGTCATTACTATTGAAATATGTTGGAAAAAATAATTCAAGAACATCTGACCACTAGTTGGCCACAGCCTGAACCTTAATATTGGACTAGAGTCGTGGAGTAATCTTCAGACATATTATGGGAAGTGTGGGCGAAACCTGTGCCCTGTGACACATCATAAAGCTCCCAATCATATTGTCTGCACTGAAAGCTCTAACAGACCTTAGATTCAACTATTACATTGACAAACAAAAAACAGAGTGAGAGACTTAAATTACAAGGGGCTTTGGGCAACACAAACATACCTATTCTTCTTGACTGCTTCATTCTTAAATTCCTCCTTCTCCTTGAGGACAGCGGCCAATGGTTCTGTGCCTTCTTGAAGCTCCTTCAATTCCTCTTTGAATTTCTCCTTGTCTACTTCTAGTTGCTTCTGACTTTCTTGTAAACTATACAGCTCTTGGATCTGTTAAAACATCTGTTACTGAGTAAAATATAGCATTTGCTAGTTACATAAGGGTGGATGGTAAATTTAGTATGTAACTAAGTATCTGGATTATCATAAAAGGTCATTTTAAGGGTTCTGTACCAAAAGGAAAATAGGACCCAATTACTGAGACTACACTCTGTCTGTCTGTCACCAGGCTGTACCTCATGAACTGTGATGGTAAGACATTTGAAATTTTCACATATGATGTATTTCTGGTATAACAAAAATACTAGGCCGATTCCATTTTTTATACGTCCATGGCAGACTCATACTTTTTTGGTTTTTTTGTCTTTCCTTGGGCCAATTCTAAAATGTACATGGATGATGTGCGGAAGTGCTGAAGCGTAATCACAATTAATATGGGACCTTCTGCATACTACGCATAAAAATAATGGATATAGCAACCAACCTTCTTCTGCACATTGAGCATTTCCACTTTGATTTTATGTTTCTTTTCAGCGATGGTTTGCAATTTTTTGTTGTGTGCGTTGATCTTGGCGTTAGCCGCCTTGACGCGCGCGCGGAGAGTGGCTATCTTCTGCTTGAGGTCCTTCTGTTTGGCGAGCGCGTCGTCCAGCGTGATGTCCGATATCAGATCTGTACATTGTTCCTTTATCTTGTCCAGCTGTGAAATAATAAGATTTGCAATTAATTGGCTTGTATCAGATATTGTTATGCAGTTGTATATAAAATGCAATGACATGTCAATTATTTCAAAATATTCCTATAATGAAGTGTTTTCAAGCACATTTTCACTATGATTTTCATAATCAGCCATATTTTTAAATTGATGATGTCCATAAGCCAGTCTATCCATACAAAATTTATAAAGAATATAATAGGTACTATATTGGCATCCTCATCAATGTTTTTTGCGTAATTGTCACTTATATAAATAATGAATAGTGAACAAGTACAGAGAGTGTTACAAACCTCTTTAGTAGTGTTAATGATTTCATTTGTGTAACGATCCATCATGGGCATGTCTGCTTTGATCTGTCGCGCAGACACCAGCTTCTGCTCCGGTTCCACGACTGACATTGACAGCTCCTCCGTCGATTCTGTTAAAGTTGATATTTGCTGAAAATATATGTAAGGATAATATATATTTTTTTTACATACACATACAAGGTATGCGTGGAGGGTTTATGGATTTTTTTAACAGATTATAAAGTTGAAAACAGTGAAAATAGAAACGTAAAATTGGATTTTAAGAAGTTTTTGTATGATTTTTAACAAATGGTAATTTAGACACTATACTTGTATTGATTTATTGTTATACTAGGTTAACGCTTTCTTTAGCTCTGTCAATGGAGGGTACCAATCAAAACAATATTGTCATTGGTAGAAGTAAAACATACATCCTTGGGATACATACCTTATCGAGAGAGATCAATCGTTCCTCTAATTTAGGTATGTCAGTTTCCTTCAGAGTTTTAATTTTTTCGTTGAGTGACCTCATGCCCAGTAAGTCATCTTTCTTGGCAGATTCCCTCTGCAGTTCCTCAGTCGCGCGTTCGAGCTTCGCCGGTACATTCATCACTTGGGTGGCTAGCTGGGATATTAGGTCTGTCACCTGTAATTAAGAAATCCATGCATAAATGGGACACCAGTCGAAGTTAATAAAATAAATAGTACACTTTAAGACAATAGATAAAAATAAAGTTTGTCAATCAATTTGTTTTATTTTTTTCTTGATTCTGTGAAAGGGATGGACGTCAATTGTTGGATTTATCATTATGCAAGCATGCATATATTTACATATATTTGTGATGCATGCATCTATGATGATGGGTGAACTTTTATGTAATTTATACTTATCTTGAATTTAGGTAGGTGCATCTAATAATAATGATGGTAAGTGTACATGCCTCTGTTTCATTATCGAAGCCTCTGTTGCAGAGGGGGCAGCAGTTATTGTCCTTCAGCTGTCCCTTGAACTTGGATATGATGAATATTGATGATTGTAGCTCATTGGTTTCTTCCTGCAAAGAACAATTTTTTAAGCAAAACCATAACATAGTAATCTCAAGCTAATTAAATGAATAAAATTTGCTTGGTGATGAACAAGGTTGTACTTTGATAAAAAGGATAGGATAGTTTTATAATATTGAATGGCAGATAAAAGACAAATTTTTGCAGAATGTACAATGTATTTACATCTAACGACCGCGCAGACACGGGCTAGCACATAAGGTTAATTTTTGTTTGGCTCGACTAGTTTTCCTCTTACGTCGCAGGAAACGACACCGGCATGCCTGGCACTGACAGCGTCAGTGTCGGTAATGTGAATATCGGTGCGATATCAGCCGTGGTACCTGCTGGGCATGCTGAGTGTCCTTTAATGTAGGCTAGAATGTAATTCAATATCAAGTTTGAAAGCTTTATATAGTAAAAAAAAAATAACCTGTAGTTTTTCAACATTGGAGTTGACTTTGGCCAGCGTGGCCTCATAGGACTGCGTGCCGCACGCCCTGTACATGTGGTCCTCCGCCGCCGTCAGCTCCGCGCGCCGCTCCGTCAGCAGCTCGCGCACGTGCTTGCGTTCGGTCTCTAGCGATGTCATCTGCGAATGTACAGGTTTATGAACATTTTCATACATGTAAATATTGGTAGATATAATGTTAGACTTTAATTTATAGACCATCTAGTCTTAATACGAACGCCCTTACACTCACAGCAAAATTCGTTCGTAAAGCGTTCAAACTGTGCGCGGCCTTACGTCCCATATAAAGTGCGCGGCCCCCGCCAAGCAACACCTCTGATACCTCAATGACCTTGACTGATACCTCAATTAGTTTATTGTTAAGTGTGCATATGAGTCTTAGACCACTGAACGCAAGCAAGGATTACAATTAACATTTCCTCCTACAAATTGAAACCATAAAATTTTGTGGACGGGTTTATTCTAAAATCGGAAAAACTTAGCAAAAAAAAATCCAAATTGCTTATTTGCTTGTAAAGCAAGTTTAAACAATAAAAAATTAAGCAAAATTTTGAAATGAACAAACTCTTTTCTCACTCACCTTTGTATGATTCTCTTTCAGTTTCTTCTTTAGAGAGTCCACCTCAGATTTCATTTCACACTCCACCTTGTTGATGGCCACGGCAAAGTTGGACTCCGGCATTTCTCCCAGAAGCCCAGTGATGGCTGTCTTGTGTTTGTTCTTTAGTACCAAAAGTTGTTTCTCCTTTTGCTTCAGTGACTCATCCACATTCTCTTTCTCTACCAATTTCTTAGTTTGCTTTTGCAGCAATGCTATCTGTAAGAGATATTAAAGCAAATACTAACAGATATTAGTCTATATATTATTATGTTGTGTGCCCATTCACAGGTCCAATAACATTGGATGTATTATTATTAGTATTGGCAGACTAAGACCATTGGAAGCCCCAGGCAGCAATAGTAAATGAGGTTTGGCAACTGGCAAGAAAGAAGGAGAAAATACCTTTTCACCTATTTGTTCATGTTCCTGTTCATGAGCTTCTATCACTTTCTCATCTTCATTAATTTCCTTTTGACTCTCCTCCAAATTCAACTCTTTCTCTGCCCTTTGATACTCCCTGAAAAGGTTGGTTAGGTTAGGTTTTAGAAAATATATGGTATTTTTATATCATCGTCGAGATGGCGCCATGGGTATGCTGAATCACGGTACAGAACAGTTTTCTACATTATTCACATATTACAAAACTCAGAGATGTAATTGGAGCATGGCTGCTCCCTAGGCCTTGTCTGGTGGGAAAAATCCCTTTGCCAAAATAGATAGAGATTGTCCTTAAGACAGATATAGTTTTATTTCTTTAAAGAGGCTTCTAAGGACCAACTCTGATACAGATGAAAATGACATTTTGATAAACTTTCAGGAGCAAGTTGGTAGACTTTTAATACTCAAAAACTCTAAAATCACTCACTCTTCCGCTGCATTTTGTTTCTGCTCTAACACATCCAGTTTCTGTTTGGATTTATTTGCTTCCGTTATTTCTTTCTCTATCTTTGCGATTTTCTTCTCAGTATTCTGAATTTCAGATTCTTTACTTGATATCTTTTGCTTGTGACTAGACTGAAAAAAAAGTCAGGTTCATTTAAATATGCATAATTTGAGAAGTAATTGTTTATAATTTAATAAGATTATGTTTTAGTTTTAAATTATTTCAATGACATTTAATTTTGTTTCTGAACGGTTGCTTCTCAAATGTGTCCAGAAACTACATCTCCGTTCCAAAACCCAAAATATAACCCAGTAACATATTACTGGCCTAACACCTTAAAATAATTACTACTCACCAAGGCAACTCTGCTTTCATCCACTATTGACTGGAGTTTCTTTTCCTCTGCATCTGCTTGGGCTTTCATTTCCTTGAGCTCCTTGTTCAAAGCCTTTATTTTGTCTGTTATTTTACCCATCGCTTCAGCTGCATCTTCATTCTCAACTTTCTCTATTTCAATTTCTATAACCAAGAAAGAATAAATAAAGCATGGTGAAGTTGACATATGAGATGAGGCAAGATTGGGTGCAGTCAGTAGATGAATTTTTTTTTAATATAATGGCATTCACATCTCTCAGTAGATGAATGTGGGACACCTAGTCAGTGAATGTATATAAAAACTAAAACCTGATGGCCACCATATTGAATTTAGAATGACCTCACTTAGATAATCATGCATTGTTATCTGAACTAAACAAGCATGCAAAATTTTATCTCAATGTTTAGTTATCTTTAACAAAAATTGAAAGTTAAATAAAAGCTTGTTGAAAATTCAGGCTACCAGCAAGTTTGGCCACATCCACAATCATTGCATTCCTCTTGTCCATTTTCTCCTGATTCTGGCTCTCCAACAGAGCAAGCTTGTTATATTTCACTTCATTCGACATTTTCTCATTTGCTATTTTCTCCTCCTGTGTATTGAAGTTCATGTTTTTCTTATAGGAATCTTTTAATTCATCTTTCTTTGATTCCACTGTTGCTTTGTAGTTGCCTGAAATGAACAGAAAATAAGTGTAAAAGATACACTAAAAATTTGTTCTTATTATATTAAGGGTGGTACTTCACTTGGCTATGTGGTGTTTGGCGTATTTGTATTCAAATATTTGGATAATATTTGATGAATGCACCTCTTTACAAATTGTCATATAGTGTCCAACATATCAGCCAAATGACAAATGCACTAAACCTTTGAAAATAATCATAAAAATGATAATTACTGATATTCTTTTCCAGCTCCTCCTGTGACCCTTCAAATATGCTTGTGATTGTTTTCTTTAAATCTTCCTCTTGTGATTGACATTGTTCCAGCCTGCAAGTTAAAGTATATAAATTAAATGGTTCTGTTCTTTGCTGTGTGTAAATGATAATAAATTAAAATATTATCAATTAAGAACTAAAAACTATACATTCTAGGAAGTTATAATGTAAGCATCTGTTAAGAAACTTACTTACAAAATTGCCTGTAATGAAAAGTCAATTTTTTTTAATGAGATAAGTTTCTAGTGCTATGTTTCCCAAACATTGTTCTGCCCGGTAATGTTCACACTGCCCCTTCATGACCCATTCAATACTTTTAAACCTAAGCTGGTTTATAAAATTATACACATTTATTAATAGTAAAAAATTGTATTACTACTTCATTCTTTGGTATCAGCAGGAATGTTGTGACTCAGTTTTTATTTTGAGGGCTTGGTACTGGGTCTCAACCCTGTAAATGGGAAATGCTATTCAAGCACATTAGCAATTTGCTCAGGTTGTTATTAATTTAACTTACTTATTCTTGGCTTTTTCCCTTTCTGATTCAAATTCAATCAAATTTTTCTGCAATGTTTCAATGGAGTTAATTTTTTCAGTGATGGGTGTAAGTTCTTTCGTTAACTCAGAAACTTTTATTTCTGTTTCTGAAATTCTTGTTTCAGTGTTAACAACATCAAGTTTCTTCTTGTCTAACTCTTGCTTTTCCTCAGTTAAGTGACCCACTTCTTGTTCTAAAATTAAAAGCAATGTATGAAACATATTTTAAAGTTACCTTTATGTGTTTTTTAACTTGACTGCAAGTAGATTAATATAGACCAGCCATACTCAAAGTTTACGAAAATACTGATGGTATTATACCAAAATTAACATTCAATGTTAAAAAGTTCATGTCAAAGAATATTCTTACTTCTTACTCAGTTGCTTTTTCTTATTCAGTAGATAGGATCCTAGGGATGTATGTAGCATTTAGAATACATTTTAGGGATACCTTTTGATCTAAATTATTATGTAGATACCAAATGGTATTGTGATAATGGTAATGTTTGGTTTTGTTTATAGTTTTGAACCAAATATGTATGACTATGTACTTTATTAATAAACAGTAGTTACAACAAAAATGGTATTGTAGTATGTCATATTTAAGAGCAATCTAATTAGATAGGCCAGTGGATTAGAATTCGACCTAGAAAAAAGAAAAAAAAAAAATGTTTTCAAAGGCATGTGAAGTCCACCAACCTGCAGTAGGCCAGAATGGTGGACTAAAGCCTACATCCCTCCCATTGTGAGAGGAGACCCGACCTTGTAGTGGGTCATTAAGTGGGTCACTCACAGGAGCAATCTCAATCTTTTGTGTTTGTCGCACTCAAAAGTGTACCTTATCAACTTACCAAGCAGTTTAAGCTGAACTGTGTACTCCTTCCTTATTTTTCGAAGTGTATCAAAACAGTCACTGTACTTGTCTGCATCAAAAATTTCATCAAACCTTTCCTTGACTTTCTTGCCTTCATCCAACGGCCAACTGGAATCTTCTTGATGGCAAAATATGACAGAGTTTAAAATTGCCTTAGATACACCTAGAAATTTAAAAAAATGTGACATTGTTGTTTATAGCTGTTACCACCAATTTACATTTCTTTCATGGTTCTGGTGGCCTGGCCACTTAAAAAAATGAGTATAACAAGCTCAGCATAAGTAACTGAGCACATTACCTAATTCTTCATGCATCACAGAGTCCAAGTCTGCACATCTTGAAGATACATCTGTGGTTTTGCCATTTTCATCAATTATAGAAAGGAATGAGTCCAAAGTTTGAAATTTTGTCTTCTTCTTCTGCAGAGCTGTCACTTTCATTGATCTTGTGACCTCCAGTTTCCTTTCCTTGGCATTAAATATCTGGTAAAAAGTAAAATAGGTTTTTATAATAGAAGTTTTTATAATTCTTCCATGAAAACTGGTTAACATATTTTCGTATATTATTTCTGGTATTTAGAAAATAAACATATTACTGAATCATTTTTATCAAAGTACTAGCTAACCCGGCACACTTGGTTTTGCCACATATAGGTAAAATTTTCATACAGCTATTGAAAAAAACTATCGAATCTAAAATGAGCCAAATCGATCCAGCCGTTCTCGAGTTTTAACGGACTTAACGAACGGCTATTAATTTTTGTTATATACAAGAAGATAGAAGAAGAAGATAATGTAATAAATTATTTTATGAAAATTCAATTTTGTTTAAAGAAAACCCAAGAGACAACATAAGGTAACCTGAATCATATAAGCTTTCATTACAATAAATGTCAACATTATAATATTAGCGGTAAACGACTATAACCTAAACTTACTGAATAATTTAAAATGCTTTACCTTAAGTTTTACTTGCCCCAATACTTCTGTTGATCTGTTAATTTTAGCGTCATGAACAAAACATTCATTACGGCTACCGGGGGGCATTTGACCCGTAATAGCATAGCGAAGACATTCAATAATAGTTGTTTTACCACAACCATTTTGCCCTAATATCAGCGTCAGTGGTCTTTCAAATGATATACGCTGTTCGTCTGTCTCTTCGGGGCCGAAACTGCGAATACCACGCACAGCTAACGATTGGATTCCTGCCATTTTATTCTTTCTTAAAGAGATTCAATCAACAAAACATTTTACAATGCACCGTCAAACAGATGAGCCAAAGCCTTATCAGCATACCGGGAAGCGAACAGCGAGCGAGGCGAGCGGGCGGGCACGAGCAGCTAATCTGTCTCTGTCAGTCAGAGACATATAAAAGTTGCCATGTATAAACTCTTAAGGTCCCCAATATTGATATTTTATACAACAGTTCACGCAATGACACTTTATTTATTAAAACATTTTATTATAAAGTCATTCATACTTTAGTTAAATATTAATTGTTTTAAGACAATAAAATAAAAAATCATTTAATTAAGTTCATTATAAAAACGTTCATTTTTTAATTCTTTGAACTTAGCCGTAGCACTAGTAAAAAAAATCACATAAATTCTATCCTTTTATTAAATTTTATCTTCAGCTCTTGTTTCAAAATTAATCATAGGACATTTGAATTCAAATTTAATATACCTTAACACAATAGCATTATCTTGCGTAATTAATTGAAAATAACAAAGTTTAATAAGACGTCCTTTCTACTTTCCAATAATGTCAGGCATACAATCTAAATAGTGTACTCAGTTTATTTTTTCTAAGGCTCAAAATTGATACGGTGTCACAAAAATGTTTATACTGCAATTTTAATTTTGTGCCAAACGATTTACAATTTTTTATAATAAAGTATTGTAAATCGTGCGCGTAAATGATAAAATTATTTAAACTATTCTTCAATTGTAGCTTAATTTCATCATTCTTGCCTTTTTTAATTACTTTACATTACACTAAAGTATAGCGATGATAATAATTATATTATTATATTATTTTATATATATGTTATTTTATATATATTATTTTATATAGTTTATTGTTTATGCAGTTTGTGACGGTGGAGTTGACATCACTTCGCAAAACTTAAATTTAGTGCACTCGCACCCTCAAATTTTATCCGGTGTACTGCTCGTTTGTTTTTAAACCATTTCCATAAATATTGGAACATTTTTTTGTTATTGTAACTCACATTAAACTGTCGTTAATTTAAATATTGTGCTTAGGCAAAAGCATTTAGTACATTCAGTCGATAACCGACGTTTTAATGTCTATAAGTACATCACTAGATGGTCTTCATACTTTATCTGTGGTCTGAGGTTGTCTTACTCTATGGTCCTAAGTCTGACAACTAGTATTAGTATCTAATTCTAATCTGTCTGTAGTCTGACATTAAGACTCAAGTGTGCGTCGGGTTCCTTCATCCTTGTGTTTTTGTCCAAGCACAAGATTTTATACGGAATAATAATTGATTTTTAACGAGATAAATCATTACAGAAAATATCAATTCATTTACATTTAACTTTATTTGTGCTTAATTTACCAAAATAGAACACTTTGTATCCTCAGAGAAGTGAATTTAGTTCACATGTATAGCGATACATGTAAGTACTATAATAAAATTATATGTTTTTATTTAGAAATGAAATAAATGTAAACAAACATTAACACTGTAGCTCTAATTATAATCGGTGACAAGGAATATTATTTGTTTTATAAGCTTCCAATCATTGTTTAGTATTACATACTTTATTTTAATTTAACTTAATCGTCTACAACAATAAATAATAGTACCTATTATGTTGTTACTATCTTAAGTACTTGCGAAGTAGTTAGTGTTTATCATCGAAATCATCTAATCATCGAAGGTCCATCCACTGTATGCCCCAGTTAAGTTATAAACGACTCATATGGCCTACTTGTGTCAATATTTATAAGTACATAAGTGTTTAATATTATAGTAATTGTAGCAGATTAGTGGCAGTGATTTAAACAATTTGTGATAAAAATGATAAATGAAACTATCAATGCCCGTGATAAATGAAATAAACAATGAAGGAAGGAAGGAAGAAAACTTACTCCAAAAATAGGAAGGTTTAAAGCCATAATTTTAAGTTATTATTTTGGAATCAGTTTCTGTTGTTATTGGGATGTATTCAGATGTCAGTTGTTATTCAGATGTAAATATTTAATGTTGAGTGTACACTATCCCATGGAGCATGATGTAGTCATCCAAATTTTTTGGAAGTATCTAGAGCAGTGTTTCTCAACCTTTTTAGAGCCACGCCCCACCTTAACATTTCCAAATTTTTTATGCCCCCATACATTATTTTTAACCTTTAAAATTGTTGTACATCCCAAGATGTTATATATTTTTTTAAGAATTTGCTTTTTTTTTGTTAAATTTGCCTTTGTCACTGGCTGTCATATCTAGCATTGTAACGTGGGCCCGACGTTGGGAAACACTGATCGAGAGTAATCTAGAGTAATAAAATTTAACATGGAGCAGGCATCCCTGATGTTTATGATTTATGATGATTTCAATTTACACTGATTGGGTGATTATATTTAATTTGTTTTATGTAATTGTCAATCAGCAGCATAACTATGATGTGTCTTCAAAAGTTGAGAGTTTTAGTGAATCATTCAAATTTGATATTTCTGTTTATTTTACCTGTTTGACTTTTAGCTCTCAATGTCATAAGTTTATAAATAGTGCTGACCTACTTTTTAAGAAGGTTGCACAGAGTATTATAAAAAGCCTTCAAATTAAAATAAGACATTTCCAAAAACAATGTTTTCTAACAAAATACGTAAATTGCGTCAGTAGAAATAAAACAATAGGGTCTTAATGTCAGACAGGCCAAGTTTCCATTCAACTTAATTTATTTGTCATTGAGTTGCATCCAATTTTGTTTAACTTTGAACTTTAAAATATAATATAGCCAAAGTCCTGTGTGGTCTTTTGTGTGAATGATGAATATGGATGAAAGGTATAACTAAATAATTAACAACAACAAGGCTTGTGTGATATTACAGCTTATAAAATAGTAAATACATGTTTATTAATTATGTATAAATTATAAACAGGTAATCCTCCCACAATGGCATCTACTACCATGATAGAAACAGTCACAATAACGAGGCCATTAAAGGTATGTGTTTTTTGCATATTACGTATGAGAATACACACTGTTTTTCATGTGCATGTAACATCTTGTAAGCTGAGCAGACGGGGAGAAAATGGCGCGCATTTTTCCGCGTCCGCGTATGTAGTTGATCCAATTAAATAGCCGTTTGATGTAGGTGTATATTTTATTATCTCTGAATACTAACAAGTGCACAAAACCCTGTATTGGATTAGTGTAGCTACCTTGCGTGTAGTTAGTAAGGGTTTGTGACGGGATGCAAACGCACGGAAACTTAACAGCAAGCTACTTGTGGCAACCCGGGGAACTCGCCCGCAGAATGATGGGGGAGCGGCCCTCTCCGGTACCGCCCACCAGGGACCTCTGGCCTCCTCCGCAGCAGCCCCTGAGCATCAGCACGTTACACATCGCCTACCTACACGACGACCCGTCGCCACGACGCGCCTCATCCACCATACCGATATCGACTCATTCGTACGATTTAGCTTCGGCTCCGAGTGAACGCGATTATTATAAAAGGCGGCGAGTTTGCACCGTCGGAACCAATACCGACCCGCCTAAGACGATCCTCAACAGATTGCGCCGTCTAGTAAGAAGAGATCGGAATCAACCTGAGGGCTGTCCTCCGCCAATATACCTCAGACCTTCATCTAGAGTGTGCCCCGAGAGAGACGACGAAGGGCCGGCTCGTCGCGCAATTAATGGCATCAAGAGAGCCATAGCGACCGCGAGGCATCGCATCGTGCCGGCGGGCTGCGAAACTGTGGATAGTCCCAAGATAGTTTACGATATATCGCGACCGGGTGACCGAATGGTAACCACATTTGGCGTAAAGGAAACTCGAAGATGGTGGAAGCTTCCCACTACAACTGAATGTTCACGTCGAATGCGCAACTTGGGAGGGTGCTACGAACCACAGCCGGAGCGTCCGCCCCGACGTCAGCAACATCCCCCGTGTTTGCAAATGACTCAGGTGTGACCATCGTGGAGATTCACTTCCGAAGATCCCGTCTCGAATGTACCATTATGATTAGATGCATAGCTATCGTTGTAAATGTTGTATGAGACTGTATGTGTAATGTTGGTGCTAAAACGCTATTGCTTTGTTCGTGTTGTAGAACGATCGAAGTTTAAGTAGCGTTTTGGCTAATAAACGTGTCTCCGTAATCTGTGTTTTGTTGGCGAGCGGGAGGGCGGCAGATGCGAGTTGGTGCAGGGCGGGGCGGGCGGCAGTCTCGCGTCAGGCGCCGCCCGGACCGACCGCCTAAGCCGTGACGCCCGCCCTCCGGGACCATTTACATTGTCACCTACTCCCCGATCGCCCAAAGTCCCTTTAGTATCGTCCCGCAAATAACACCTTACATTTGTCGGATAAAACCTAGCAGGTTCTATAAGAAAGGTATATTGTGGAATCAGAGTTTTCAGGCGTTTTTTGTGTAGATCTACTAAACCGGCGCGACCAAATGCGCAAAACTCGTAAATGGACTTAAGAATTTGTTACAATAATATTATAGGTACTTAAGATTAAAATTACTATTTTTAACTATTTTTTTTAAATATTTAAAATATGAAGAGATTTTTTTAAAATTAAAAGGTATTTGTGTTGAATAGGTCACATAGAGCATGGGTTTAAATTATATTTGTTTCGCATTACTGTCAGAAAAGTTTTCTAGTTTAATTGATATCGATGAAGATAATATTATACATCTACATAAACACAATAACAACTTCATATCACATTTAGTTTACCCAATATTTCAGTCACTTTAATAGCAAATTGATATCGCCATACATAAGGTTGCGAATTGCAATTTTATTGAAATTGTAGTTGCTTACTCATACTCATATTTCGTTCTCATATTCACAGTGACCGCCTAAGAGTAACATAACAGTCCTTTCACTTTGAAATGAATCAACATTCGTTTTCGGATAACTTGGTATATATTTATAATCGTATTGGGATTCTGTGACGCATAATCCGTTCATAGTCCCCACACGAGTACACGACACGCATTTGTTCACGTCGAACAATATCTGTCGACGTCATATTTACGTTCTGTCGAGCCATCCACATGTTAAATAAACGATTTTAGTTATTTCTGTTCTGATTTATTGGGCAGCCGCGGTAATTATCATAATAATCTCTTGGTTTATTTGTGTTCTTCGAGGCTTGCCACCTGTGGCCTGTGTTTGCGGTTGCCCACAAGTTGCCCACAGACATTTCATTGAAGTCTTTATTTGCTTTTAATTAGTATTTCCGTCCATTAACCGAATATTATTGGTTTTTAAGTAAAAGTACATTTCTATGCGATACACAAAATTATGTATCAAGTATATTATTTTGTTTTTGTCATCAATTTGTTTTAGCAATTTTTTTTAGTTTGAAATTATTGTGCAAACAAAACAAAATAATCGCAATTTATATTTGCTAGAGAATTCCCACAAACACACATACAATTTATTAAAACTTCATTAGACAAATCCACCGCGCGCAATAGTGTGAGCAAGGAAGCAGGCAATTTGTAGGGGCATGCGTGACACATTAACAACCCTTTTATGTACAAGATACTAATAGTTTTGTACGAAATCAAAGCTGTTTTTCACCATAAAATATATTTTTAGTGGTTAAGCTTTTGGCATGATGCGCCATATTGTTTTTGATCAAAGCGAGACCTCATATTAAACATTCAAAACTTAAAGGGTCCTGCATTTGAATGGAGGCCTATATTCTGCCAGTGCCACAAGCATGGACATTATCGTCAAAGTATTCGTATACATAGTTAACGTGTGCCATTAGTATGGTAAGATCTCAGACAGAATGACTATGACGTACTAATGACGGATGTTTACTGTACATTTAGAATAATTTGACGATAGTGTTCATGAATAATCACGGCATAGATCTCCAAAAAAAATTTTATTCTATTACCGTCAAACATATTTGTTTTTTTTTTAAACAAAAAACTGTCTTACTTATAATTTATAAGGAAACTTTATTTTACTTTATTTTATAAGGAAAATTAAACCCAAGGCCTCCCAATATAATAAAGTCAGCTCTGTTCATCAGTTCATCAATATCGCTTTCATTTATAAATCAAAATCCAATGTACGTGTGAGTTGCAGATGAATCAGTAGTCGTAAATCATAATCAACTTCTTAATAACAATAAACTATCAATGGGTAAACTTTTCGTATGATGCGACGTATTACTCTGCAGGTCAAGGGAGACCGGCGTCAACTAATAAGGACGCTTTTAAAGATTTCGCTTGACAGTATATTATATACCTATATCAGAATCGTATAAACATGGAGTTGGATTCAGAGCATAAACCCCTTCGAGTTATATCAATTTTTGATGAAATCTCAAAAATCGTAAATTTTGAGTTAGTTCACTTTATATTTAAACGAGCATGTATTACACTTTTCATAAACAATGATAGCTAGTCATTTTATTTTAATTTGCGACTTAAAAATAACGCAGACATAAAATTTAAAATTTTTAAAAACAAATTGTCATAAATACTGAAACACACCCAAATTTGTATTTCGGTTCGCAATTGGCCATGAGGCTAGGTAATAGTAATAGATAATAATTTTGCGCGAAACATTCTCAGCCACTACAATGTCGGGATAGCGGCGGGTCCTGGCAGCCCGCCAGGAGCGTGTTCGGAAGACATCCGGAAATCTAAGTTTGTTAACAGAAAGAAACGACCGAGCTTGTTGAGTTTTAACTATCGGAACCCGTAAAATTTCCGAACAATTAGGTTTAGTACCACCTGGCGAGGAAACAAGAAATGCTTAGTCAAATTAAAAAAACACCATAGGCACATCTATATATTTATAAACTAAATCAGTGGAAAATATGGTGTGACAATATAATGATATTTTCTTATTTAGGAAAGCTGGGTTTGAATTTAGAAAATAGAAAACCTTAGAAGAAAAAAAAAATTAGAAGTTGAAATCCTACAATCCATCGCCATTACATACCCATAGTATCCATACCCAAATATTTTCATTTTGCTCATAACTCGAAAATTAGAACAAGATAAATTACATATTATTAATAGCATTGACGTACTACTGATAACATAGAAGGCATTCTCTTGAACACAAAAGTTCAGGCAAAATTGACCTCAAGATACAGATGCGACAAACGGTCGACTCTAATAAAAGACCTTACGTTTATTATTAAATGTTCACTTTATTGGTCGTCGGCTCTTTACCTTTCAGTCTAAATTAAATCTTTACCTTTCAGTCTAAATTAAATTGAGTCCTCGCATCGTTCGTTATGTGATGAGAGTCGGGACTTCTAATATTCGTTTTTGACGTTCGTGAGTAAGCCTCGTGAGCGACCTCATTCTACGCCTTTTCCCTACAATTACTGAAACGCTCGCTCAGGTCTGACCTAATTTAAGTAGTCATGCAAAAGGCTGTTCGTTTCACAGTAGTATAGCGTATAGCTGTGTCGGATAAAATATTATCTGGTTGAGATATTATATATTTGTAGTTTCAAAAGAAAAAAATACGCATTGAAATGCTTTTTGGCGGCGGATGTAGGTGAGAGGGTACTTGTACTGTCGGGGCCGCCGGCCGCTTGCTTGCACTTACCTGAGTAATACTTCAACATGCTAGGATTAAAATGCGCTATGTAGAGCAGAGCGTACTGCGCATTTTTGCCCTCTTTCCTCCACGTCAGTCTCGAATCTCGATGGCATCTTACGAGTTGCTGTTCGTAGAAATAAATTATAGACTTAAACGACCAAAATGTTTAAGCCTACCAATAAATTCATTGGAACAATTTAATTATGTAAAATTTGCTTCAGGACAGTTTCAACGAATTTTAATGATTTATCGTACTGTGGAAATTATTTGAATTTTAAATCCTATGATATTAAATTTCATGTAAAAATTTAAGTTTTTTTTTATTGAAATTAAATTATAAATAGGGATTATCACTAGTATTTGATTATAACGCATTTCAACATGAATTAACCTTAAAAAGAGAGCAATACCACCAAAAATTGCTGGGAAATTTAGGTTTATAATATTTAAAGCGTCTTAAGAGGTTCCTATTTCTGTGGTTGAGACAAAGTAGTTTGTTTATTCGAATGGCTTCTACAAACGCTGGTCACCAATATTTATCAAGAAAGTGTGAGTTCGCCGCTTACATTTTCCGTCTTTATGAATATTCCGTAGACCTAGTCATGCGAAAATTTAAATGTTGTTCGAAGTCTTATATTTGAATTTAAACTTCAACTTTTGCCTTTAAAATAATGGCTAAGAATAATAATTTTAATGCTCTTTTATTACATAACATTCCCTTTAAATATATTCTATTTTTGAAGGATATATTTTAACTTTTTATTTTTCAGTTCTTTTTGTCGTGATCGTTCAGTTCAGTTTGTCTTAATTTTGCATCGCCAATGGAATTTCGTCTTCGGAGTCACTGAAAATGTTACAGACGGCTTACGGTGAATCGCATTTATCAAAAACACGTGCCTATGAGTGGTACAAAGCGTTCAAAAGCGGTCGAGATATGATGGAAGATTTGCCTCGTCGATGGTAGGCCATCGACGTCTGCAACTGAAGTTAACATCGCAAAAGTGAAGGAAATAGTGACAAAAATCCTCATTCAACTTTCAGAGAGATAGCCGGTGAACTTTCTGCATCTCTCGTCGATCCGTACCATTTTAGCTAATCATTTGGGTATGAAACATGTTACCGCTCGGCTAGTCCCAAAAGACCTGAATTTTCTCCAAAAACTCAATCGCATGAGAGTCGCTGAGGACATGCTAGAACGAGTCAATTACGACCCAACATTCATGAAACGCATTGTTTCTGGTGACGAGACGGGTTTACGAGTTTGACATGCAAACTAGTCAATAAGCTTCTTCCAACTGAACCGAAACCGAAAAAACCACGCCAGAATCGAGTCAAAGTCATGTTGACTGTTTTCTTTGACTATCGCGGAAGGTCAAACGGTAAATAAAGAATATTATTTGAGCGTTATGCGGCATTTAAGAGAGGAAATTCGACGAAAGACCAGATTTGTGGAAAGAAAATTCTTGGATTTTGCACCACAATAATGCACCTTCGCACAAGGCCATCATTGTGAACGAATTTTTGACCAAACACAACAAATACCATCGAGCAACCACCATATTCACCAGATATGGCTCCAGCCGACTTCTTTCGTTTCCCTAAACTCAAATTACCACTTCGTGGCACGCGTTTTCAATAGGTAGAAGACATAAAGGAGAATTCGCGGCGAGAACTGAACTCAATTCCGGAAACAGCATTTAAAAAATGTTTTGATGATTGGATTATTCGTTGTCGTAAGTGTATCGTTTCTAAAGGAGCATATTTTGAGGGTGATAAACAAATTTGGATGAATAACAAACATTTTGTGTATTATTGATATTTTCCCGGTACTTTCTTGCCAGAGTAGTATGTCCAGTTATTTTGAAATTTCACATCGTAGGTACTTTGCTTTCGTCTAATTTTATCTTCTTACACTGCTTTAATTTTAATAAATTCATCTCAAATGAATTCATTACAAAGATTTTAATTTGCATTCAAGTTTCCAATACGCTGTTCTAATTTTGAATAATTATAACATTAAATATAAATTAATGATTTATAATTCATGTATTTTATGAATTATAATCTTTTCATTGGCATTTCAATCTTTTCACATGAATTATAAAACATTAATTTCTTTATAATTTTTATATTAAGTGATAGAAAAATCTTCAAAATTTTTAAACACCCTCTCAGACGACTGACGTTACTAGGAACCTGTATTCTCTTATTTATATTTTTATTTTTTATTTTTATTTATTTATATTCCATTATTAGACTGGCGCAATCGATACAAATATGTTTCATTAGCTTGAATTTTAGACGTAAAAGAAACCCTTTTTAAACTGCCTACTAACTACCCTTTTTAAACTAACCAACAGACCTTTTAATTCTCCCAGACGACTTATATCACCAGGGCAACGAACGAACGAAGTATCGAATCTATACTTACTGTCAATCTGCACAATCGATCGTATCTGTAGAAGACAGTGATTAGTGTAGTCGCGTATCGTGTCGTGTGGCTGTGGCCGCTGCACCGGTGCCGGTGGTGTGATGTGTTGAGTGTTGCGCGTTGAGAGTGCGGGCGGGCGCGGCGGGCGCGGCGGGCCGGCAGCGGGCGCGGGCGCATGCAGGCGCGCGCGGCGGCCCCGGGCGGGCTTCGCTCCCACCCGCGCGCCCTCCCCCCCGTGCTGCCTCCGCCGCCGCAGTTCGCCACCGAGCCGGACGAGATGCCTGCCAACCAGATTGCTCAGGTGCACATTACTTGACAACTGCCTTTTAAGAACAGTCGCCAACAAGCCAACGTTGCCTCCGAACTTATATATCTAAGAAGCTTTCGCCGGTTCCTGAAAGTGTTCCCACCTTATACGACCGCATTTGTTCGCCATAGAACTACACGACAGGGGCCGGGCGTGCATTGCTTTTCTGGCCAGGTACTTAGGCACTGGAAATCTAGCTAGTCATAGAAACCAATCATAAATATGTTCTTAGACTGGTGCTACTTGTACATTCTTTACTTATATGAATACTTTTAGTCTAGTTGCTTGTTTTGAAACAAGTAGTAGCCTTATTTCCTATTTTAAATGAGTTTTTTTTTCAAATAATTTATATCTACTTATAATTTTTCTATGAAGCGCTTCATACCGATTTGCGAAAATTTCTTTCGGATAAATTTAACGTAATTCGACGAAGCCATCAGCTTACAATTTAAATATTTGGATTCAACTCTATTTCTATGAGAAGTGAATACTTGAATAGTCTATTAAGTTTTTCTAGTTCCTTCCTTGTGAATAATTTCAATCTTATTTCGTGCAAATATTTAAACTATTGAAAGGTAATTTGATGCCTATGTTGTATCTCGTTCCTTAAATTCAATCAAATAGGTTTGTCCAGTTTTATCCGTATGTATAGTAAATCTTAAAACAGTGTGCTTCAATATAATTAAATACATTTTTCCGGTCAGGAAATAAAGTACCTGACTTTACTAGTACCTTGCACAACATCATGTTTTCCATCGCGAGAAATAGGTCAATATACTACTTATAATTATAGTCCAAGCATTTACTACGTTTATTTTAAATTTATGCCGTAACATTGTTATTGTCTCGTCTGTGACCGAAGTGTATAAGTGTGTCAATAATCGACCCAGCAGGAGGTCACCATCAAATCCATCAATAGATGCTCGAACAACCCTACGTGAACTGGTTTCCCCGCTGTATAGCTTAATGAATGGAGGTCTATTGATGCACCTACATCCTGTTTGGAACTACTTTATTTACATTCGAACACGGTCGTTAATGCCAATAATGGGAAACTTATTTATTATTTAAATAACTTGACTTCCATCTTCGGGTTTTGCCCTATTTGATTCAAATTTATTATTTGTATAGACGTCTAAGTTGATACGTCATTTATCATTTTTTAACTACGGCATGGAAAGGGGTCGACAACTAACTGTTCTTTCTATATGGATAAAAAGTACTTAAAACTGCGAGGCTTTTAAAAAAGCATTTTAGGAAGTGCTCATCTATTCGCCCTCATTCCTGCAGAGTTCAATTCCAAATCTTTCGCAAACCAGAGATCGTCGAAGGAGATATCGAAGGGCCGTGTTGCACGTAAAAAGAAAAATAAATGTTGGCGCGAAGTTCGTCGCGGGGGTGGGTGATCGGTGTTTAAAGTCGGGGTGTCGTCTTGAAAGCTGCGGGGTCCGAAAGTACCCCGACGAGACGACTTGGCCGCTAACAGCTGATGGCGGGCGCACACCCGCGGCCGGGGGCGTCGGCGATCGATGCGACACCCGGGCGCCCCGCCGCCCCTCGAGACACCCATACCTCTCACTTTCACGTTTTTCTTTCACTGGCATAGGGATGGATCTACGCCTTCAGCCTTTGGGTCGTGCGTAGACAACCCGCGAGGGTAAATGTTTGTTTATGATTCACACGTCTCATGAAGTACGTCACGATGTTTGTCTTTGACTTGGTTTCGTGTAAACCCTGTACTATTAAGCGTAATTTAGCACAAACTAGGCAATAAAACGGCGGGTATACATGGCAAACTTATATAAGGTGCAAAACCATTGATTTGTTTTGATTGAGTTCTTGATTTAATTGAGTTGAGTTGCTGGTTGAATTGAGGCGACCATCGTAGACCCCATGTGTACGACGCAACGCAACGTACGCACCTGCGTACGACCTCAGGGGCCCGATTCTGTATGACCATTCACACTCGTATCGCGGCAATGTCGTGTCTTACGCGTGATAAAAAGTCAAAAAAGGCTTAAAAGTCAAATATCGTGACAATCTGTTTTATATGACCTTATTGAATTTGACCTTTTTGAATTAAGGTTCCTTGTCGTGCCGAGTTCATGAAATGACATACGGTTGGATGACACACGATATAGTCACGAAATCTGAATGGTCATACAGAATCAATCCCCGGATCATCTCATTTTGTTGAAGTTGGAAGTAGGTGATCATGAGTTCCTGTCACTGCTAATGTCAGATTTTACAGTAAAAAATTTATAAGTTATACGAATATAAAACACCTTCAAAATATAATTGGTACCGATAATCTGAGAGTATAAATAACGGTGGGTTTTCTGTTATCAATTTATACACGGCACCGTCAGCACCTATGCATGATTCATTATTTTGTTGTACTTACCACTACTGGTGGATGACAAATCGTGTAGGTAAGGTACCAAGTAGCTGGTAGGTGTAGTAATGACGGGGAAACGTGCTTTGTTGTCAGTGCTCATTGTTGCACCCGTACATTTTTATTGTCACACGATAACAATAGATGTTACTGTGTTTACCGTACAAACTGTTTTGTAGGTATGTGCGTACATGCGCCGATATCATTGGATGAATTCAAATGTCAATGGATTTGGACATAATATAATGGAATCCCAGATGGGTGAATTGAAATTCCATGTTGATTTTTTTACCTTGAACAGAAAGTCTTATATGATTATAATTCCTGTATCAAATTCTACCTAGCTAGCCTACAATTTTACTTCAAATCACTGGGGTAATATATAAATCACTATTAATTTTCCATATCTCAAGGATTTGTTCAAGAAGTTCTTATCAATCGACTTCCCTTATTATTACAGTTATGTTTTGGATGTTAGGTAGGTACTTTACGTGACACGAGAACAACTTTTTTGTTTAATAATTATCATTATCTTACTGCCTTTTTGATTTGCACGCCGCTCGTTAGCAAATGTTTTTAAATATTTTTATACATTCGATCAATAATTTATGCATTAATATTTTTTCATTTTTGTAGGTGATAGAAGCTATTAAAGCTTGCTTTGAGAGGTATCTTACCGCCGTTCTCATAGTCCGCCTTGAAGCAGCATGTTCTTCGTGTCCTTTGGTTCGGTATAGGTGGTGTGATTGCCAGAGATACCATTTGAGATAGCGATAAGACTCCATCCTGTTTGCGGATGGATATGACCGATCAAGGGTTCAAGCTGCCACTTAACTGTAGGTGACCATCGCCACATTATCCAAATGTGTATAATTCATTAAATTTAAGAATTTCTTCACTATTTGATTCGGTTCCATTTCATGCACTGTCTGGTGGTCACACGCAATAATGATGACCATTATTACGTATTATTGTAGGTGATAGCGCTGATATGCGGGCTTCTGGTGGTGATACTGATGGTGCTGGGGCTCGCGTCGGCGGACTGGCTGATGGCGGCCGGCTGGCGGCAGGGGCTGTTCATGCACTGCATAGACCCGGAGGCGCCCACGCCGCTGCCCTTCGACATTACCGCACAGCCCGGCTGCTATGCGGCGAGGCCTGCTCCTTACATTAAGTATGTTCTTTTCGTTAGTATTTTAGTAAGAGATGAGCTTTAGGGTCCCCCCAACAACAGCGAAGGTTCTTACACTATTTCTTAAACTCTTAAATTTGATTTAATATGTACCTACTTATGTGTTTTCTTATCGCGTAAAAAGAAAAACGCAGTGTAGGAGATGTAACATTTTTTTTTCTAACGTGACAATTTCTGCCAGTACTTATAACATTGTATACACGTGTTCACCCTCGGGGGACAAAATCGGGGGATAGATAGGAATAATACGTTTCAATTACTTTAATTGTTTTATCGCATGACGTCACAGTTGACAAAAGGAAAAAATCTTATGGCATTAAGCTCTACTGGCTCTATAATAATATCCTACTACTGTTAAAGTATTATAGTCTCTATGTCGTGTGAAAGTTCGTGAGGATGGATTGATGGATGGATGGATGGATGTTTGTTTGTTACTCTTTAACGCAGAAACGGCTGAACAGATTTAGAGGAAACTACTGTGCGCGCGGCTTCGCCCGCGTGGATTTTAGGACTTGCGTTTGTTGTGACTAAACTATGATAGTTAGATATGTGTTCTCGTGAACTTTTTTTGTAGATCTAAGACCTACAAACCCGTAGTAGGTACATAATTTTGTTCTCTTGTCAATAGTTTTTGCAGCGCACGCATAAATAGGTTTTCGATTAAATTTTCTTACGGATCCCTAATTTTTTTGAAAATAAAATATAGCCTATAACCTTCCTCTATAAATATCCAACACTGAAAGAATTTTTGAAATCGATTCAGTAGTTCCTGAGATTAGCGCGTTCAAACAAACAAACAAACACAAACTCTTCAGCTTTATAATATAAAAAGAAAATTAGTACATATGGAACATAGGAACATTATAACCTGGTTCAACATTATGGATACTTCATCCAACTCTGGGTCAAATTCTTGTGTTTACGTGGACGAAGTCGCTGGTGTCTGGTGATAACTATAAAATAACCAAGTGTAGTGTGTATGTATATATAATGTGTGTGTGTGTGTGTGTGTGTGTGCCAGGGCGGCGGCGGGGCTGTGCGTGGCGACGCTGGCGGCGGACGTGTGCGGCGCGCTGCTGACGGCGCTGGGGCTGCGCGCCGCCGACCACCGCACCAAGTTCCGCTACTACCGGTTCGCGGTGCTCGCCATGGCGCTCGCCTGTACGTACACCGTATCATTACTGTGTCACGTAGCATAGTGGCTTGCACTTAGTTTGTACCTATAGCATAATCCCCTCAGTGCGCACAGTTACTTTATTACATTTTTATTTTACACAATATTTCTTTTTAAAAGATTAGAAATAGCCAAAAATTATAATAATAATGATTATTCTTCATAATTAGCTTTTGCTTTGTTTCCCTTATTTTTAAATCGCTCATGAAAATAAAAAGACATGTTGAGTAGTTTGTCTTTTGTGCTCACGCTGTAGAATAACGAGCTACTTATGACACTTGTATCGTAATGTACTATTGATAACTATTGAAATGACCAGATCAAGTGACTCTGTACCAGAGAAAAAGTTAAAGTGGGCATTTTATGGATGGAGGCCATCCATCCATAAATAATAAGGTTTCCGTCTTGGGAAAACCATCATGACATTTTGTTTTCTGGCAACTTCTGTTATTTCGAATCATTGTTAGTTATTGAAATATGTTGTTAGACACACCATAGTAATTATTTACCTGGAGCGACGAGCCCGGAGTGATGGGGGATATGTTTTTAATCTGCAATAGATCAGGTATAGTAGGTAGAGTATGCTCCAGACCTTTCCATATAAATAACAGACCTCGGCTCAGCAGTGAAACATAAAAAGCGTTGTATTTTTAGTAACAACAAATATTATTACTAGTAATTTAAGTATTAGTTTAATAACACCACTAATTTGAATTAAACATTGATTTTCAGTGATGTGCATCTTAATAGCTTTAGTCATATATCCGGTCTGCTTCGCTGCGGAATTAAATCTGGGTGAGTAATTTATTAATGTTATCTTAATATAACTACATATTTAAAATGACTAATGTTTTCTAGGATAATGTTTTTCTATTGTGTGGTGACAGTAAAGACTACATAAAAGGTTCTGTATCTATAAATAAACGAAAAATCAAGTAGATTATACTAATATGTAAATACAGTTATATGGAAAAAAGCAACCATTGTTTCATAGTGACTGTTTGTTATATGTTTCATGTTTTTGGTGTTCTTAAAAGCATGTGTTGTGTAGACCACCAAACCGCATTAGGCCAGTCTGATGAACTCATTGTGACAGGAGACCTGCAGTGTGTCACTAACGGGTTTCAGATATAACCGATGGCAAAGTGTGGTTTTTAGACAAACATCTTTGAAGCGACTATACAATTATAACTCTTGTCAAGTGGCAATTAATGAACTATCTGAGTAACTTGGTCCCATTAGAAATTGAAGGTGGAAGTAGGGACAGATCGCTGATGTGTTTCGATGATGTTCCAGGCAACAGATCGGTGTGGGAGTTCGGGTGGGCGTACGGGGTCGGATGGGGCGCGGCCATCTTTCTTTTCGGTGCCGTGGTGCTGCTTCTCTGTGACAAGGAGAGCGAGGAGCTCTACTACAAGGAGCGGAAAGTGAGTTCTATGTGATATTTAATAGATATTAGGTTGCTAATTCAATCTAAAATCCTAGTTCGCCACTATGTTTTTCTGGGAGGGCTTGGTTTGGACCCTAATATTTTGTTTAATGAGTAGCTACGGTTATGCAGGCCATCTGGTGTTCAGTGGTTCCTCACAACCAACCTTAAATAGGTAAAATATTAGGTTGTAGTAGCCCCGCAAGTTGATATTGCGATGGAACCTTGTCACAATAATAGCTGCGTGACGTCATCCGTCGCAAAAAAGTACAGATAGAAAAAAAAATTTAATAAAAATAATTGTCCACTTTGATTATCATTTAACGAGCACGACTGTTAATTAATTTCTTACTTATTTTAACGGGTAACAGGTAACAAAACTAAACAACAAAACTCAACAATAAAATAGGATAACAAAAACAAAAAGCTATAGGTAACAAGTACTCGACGCGTAAGCACGTAAGCGCGGGCTGACCTTGCGAACGGTACTGACGGTGCGCGTCGACTACGTCACCAAGATGGCCGCCAATCGCAATATCAACTTGCGGGGCTTATAGTGGATGTGCGCTATGAAGAACGAGCTACTCGTAAGATCTGAGCAAACCACAACCAGCCGCTTCAAAACGTGCGTAAACCAACCTTTCCGTCAAAGCCGGAAAGGCGACTCTTCTGGTCGTCAGCCCCCTTGGGAAAAATTCTATCTGAGGTTGCATGCGTGTGCTTTGTTTCATGAGGACTAAGATGTTTGCTTCAAATAAATCATCCCCGGCAACCATACCTGCCCAGCCGAAACACAACACATGAAGAACTTGCTGCTTCACGGCGGCATAAGAGGGTAGCGGTAACGTATCTCCCCGGACGAGCTGCTACTATAATTCTACCACCTAAAGTTGCCTAGTCTCTCGATATGAATAAAACAAGACATGAAGACCATGCTGCTTCACGCCTAGCTAAGAGAGAGGCGGTACGGTACCTTCCTTCCTGGGCGAACTTCTATGGTTCTCCTACCCAATTGTTGATTATTTTTAATTTCATAAAATCTATTCTTCACACTCCTATTACTGTATCCTCAAATAGATGTACGTGTATAACGTGTCGTGTGTCGGTTAGGTGGTGAGCGCGGAGGGCGGGGCGCGCCCCTAGGGCCGCGGGCGCCTGCCCGACCTGGTGCCCTGAGCGCGCCGGGGCCGCGCCCCCCCCGCACCGCGCCCCGCGCCGCGCTAGCGTCTTCCTCGTCTAACCGCACCCCTACACACACACACACACACACGCACACCACACCACACACCGCCACGATGTAAGCAGTAGCTGCTGCTGATGCTGGTACACTGGTGCTGCCATTTGTAACATCTATTGTTGCCGGCACCAACGCTGATGCCAATACCCGTAACAGATATGTACTTATGCCTGTACCAACTATGATGCTACCATAAATAACCACTCCAGACGCTGAGTAAACATCTTACATAATGCTGTACTTACTCATTATTTATTGGTTATTTGTAACTACTAAGCACTTAATGCTGTACTGATTCTTTTACCCCAGATATAACACTTTCCTACATCAGGAACCGCTACAGATAGATGATGTTCTAAGAAATTCCCTCACAAAGGCCATACTGACGCTAGATAAAATACTATCATCAAGCTCAAGTTAAGTTTTTTATGTTGTTTATAACACACACAGGTAATCTATGCTCATTAAAACCCTAGAATTCCACGAGAACAGCTTAGGATGCCATATTAAATGCTTGATTCCCCTATGGCTATGAAAGTAATTGTTCAAATGTGTTTAGGGGTGCAGCATTATGGGCAAATACGAATGGCACTATGGGCTTATATGTACGGTAACGGCAAAGTAACACGCCCCCCACCGCGCCTTATTTTTTTATTTCATGTGCAATAAAATCCTTTTTTATTTTTAAACTGTACTTTTTAGGGCGCTATAGTACAACATTTAATGAAAAAAATTGAGTAATTATTTTCACAGTCAATAATAGCAGAATTAAATAATATTTAGCCTTTTCACTTTTAAGAATTTCAGACGTTAAAAGTAGAACCTCTTATTTTTTAAAGCTTTTTAATAGTTCGAAGAATGGTGTACTTTCATTATTTTAAATATTGATTAAAATAGTAGTTTATTATTTTTTTATATATCAAAGTTTTTCGGTTGGTTGTCAATTTAATTTTCATCACAGAATTGGAGAAATATGTCCTCTTTTTCATTTGTTTTGCTTTTTAAAGATCAAGTGAAATAAAATATGCATATTATTATGGAGAGCATTATTAATATTTGAGATAAATCCTGTTGGTTGAAATTTAAAAAATGGTTTTTAAAATGGCAATACAACAATACAATTAAGATTAAAAAACTTATGAATAAGCCAAGAAAATAAAGAAATTTGGTTTAAAAGTTATGATCAAAGTAATGTTTCAACTATTAAGTTCTCATATTACTGATGGCAATTATTAGAATCTCATTTACGAAATTGCATTAATTTTAGTATAGCTTTTATTTTGTAGTCTATTTATTATTGTTGAATTATTAGGTGTTATGGTGTTAATTTTCAGGTGACCAAATGGTACTGAGTAGGAAGATAGACGATTTGATAGTAGCTTTTTTGAGTCAATTTTGTTTTATTTATTTTGTAATTAGTATTTAATTTACATAATTATTTTTATTCCGTTGTTCGGTAATTATGGTTGGAACCGTGGGAATTATGTTTATTTTTGTGACCTTCATAAACTTGATCTCTATTCGTAGCAGAATTGTAGAAGTTGCATTTTTAAATCCATTCATTGGTGGTGATTTTAAAAATTCGGCTTCCTCGATGGTTCTAATCATACCCCATATTTATATAGTTCTACCCGAATCGTCAGACAACTTGAGGTTTTAAAACGCATTTATTTCATCGCGAGAATTCAAAGCGTTTTATTGTCGTTTGAACTGCAGGCAATTGTTATCGCGTATAAAACTACAAGTCAGTCTTATGATTCGGATAAAACGCCCCGAGCACAATCCATTCCAAAGAGCATTTTTGTTATCGTTTTGAGTAGAGTGGGGACGTGTCACGGATCACGTGTGAAGTCGGAGTGTCGATGTGTCGTGTAGTGGCGTTGTGATGTCGATGTGGTCGTGTCGTGGGCGGAGAGACGCGCGCGGCGCCGGAGAGCGCACGCGAGCGGGACAGAGCCGGGCAGGCTGTCCCGCTCGCACTCACACCCGAGACGGACTCGTACTGTAGCTGTAGCTACCTTAGCCTAAGCGACCTAGTGATAAGTTAAGTGTAACCCCGCAGTGAACCGCGAGTCGCTAGACTCGCCTGACACCCCGCGAGTGACGTAAGCTCCGATTTTTAATCGAGCGATCGTATATCGAAGTTACCCCGACGGACCGCTCGCCGCGATCTATTTTTATTATTGATCATTTTAATCGTTGTCGTCTATGTAATACGGATGTTACGGACGCCGCTCGGGTCGCTGAGATGTCGTCCTTCTAAACTTTCGCGATGATTTCGATGTTTCGCGAGGCGGCACTCGAGCGCCTCCTTTGGAATTGAGAATTATTTCTGGATGAGCGCATATTTTCTTAGCATGTATTTGTATCGTATTAACGTACTAAAATCTATACTTATTGTAACCCTAACTTGTGTAAGTGTATTATTAATGTTACAATTATTATCTGTAAGGCATCTAATATATGGTAGGAATGGTGACAAATGATTCGATAATTTTTAATAAAACCTAGGTACTGATAATTTAATTACTATCCAGTTTTATTACTCTTTACAAATGCGAAATCATTCTGAATATAAGTTCAGATTTGTATTTTCTTGGTTGTGGCTTTAATTTTTTCTTTCTATCTAATTTACATTAAATTCTGATTAGCCCTTCATATTATTTAAGAAAATAATTTGGTAAGATTTAAACCAGATTTGTTGGGAAGTTGGAAAATTATCATTTATTTTTGTGATAAATTGTAAGTTATTATTACGTATAAGAAAGCAATGAGAACAAAATGTAAGTATTAATTTATAGTGCCGGTGAACCGTAATCAATTCGGCAGCTTTAATGATTAAGAGATCTCTTGTCAATCGTATAATTATTATTAATTTGTGTACTTTACTGTACTATTACTACTTAAAGCGTAAAAGGAGAAATTAATATTTATTTTTAATTGCTGCTACAAGTCTTAGTTAAAACAAATTATGATAAAATATATTTTATACACGACTTTATTGTAAATGTTTTATATTTCGACTTGATTTTCGATAGACTTGTTCTCAGACTTTACAAAGCAATGTAAACCCCGATCTTGTTGGTCCTATATCAATCTATCTTACTTTGACTAAATATTAAATCTATTGTTTTTTCACTTAATGACTTATATAAAAAACATGACAGAAAATAATATTACCGACGAAAGTAAGGTAAAAACGTGAACATACGCCTAGCTGCATTCCACTGAAGTCATATTATCTGCTAATGGCCTCAGTCCTGTGTGAATTAATAGAATAGTTAAGTCAAACTCGACGACGAAGCTATATTCAGCATTGTTGGCGAAAGTCGTTCGCACATAAAATGTATCATACATTTGGTTGAGTAGCTTTAGACTACACAATGCGTCCAGGTCAATGTTCGCCCTCGGAGACGTAGTATCTCCACTTGGACACGAGTATCGCGTGTAGCAGCAATGTATGTGATAATGTTCTGTTTTTAGCACATGCGATGTAACCACACTGCCATACAGGTGAAGATCTAGTGTTACTTTGATGAGTAATTTTTATTAGGTATATTAACGTTATAAATTATTGTATTAACTGTAAGTTTACAATTAAATAGAAGTCCCAATCCTTGCATGATTAATAACTGAATTGTGTAGCTTTAATTTTTCGCACCCTCGCTGCCGCTCGGGCAATTAAATATTTCAAATTCTATTTTGCAAATATTACAAATAAAACTTCGGGTTAAAATTTTCGCTATGAAGTTTATAATAGATATAAGTAATTTTAACCTACAATAGTTTTAGAGTAAAATAGTTTAACAAAGTCAAGTTTTTGTCATGTATTGCTTTGTCTATAGAATAAATAGAAATATTTAGTGATGTAGCTGTGAAATGTGATTTAGTTATACCAATTTCATTGTTATCACTTTTTTAGTGAAAATCTAGGATAATTCTGTTTCTTAATATTTATTTTTCGTACAGGATAACAAATTTTGTAACCTGTATTTGTTTTATTTAAAATCGGTTTTGTGGCGCCTTTTTCAGTACTGCCATATTAATTTTATCCTTTGATTTGGCCTAAGCCTGAATAAGACTCGAATTATTTCACATTCAATTTAGATTAAACTTTCAATACTGTTAACAGTTGCCCGAGTGTGTAAATTAATTGTCCAATTTATTAGCCAAATTACAAATCATATCAATGAGGTTGAATAAATTAACTAGTGAATGTGTGTCGTTTTATTTACTTAAAACTTCCACCTCTAAAGTTTATTTTTGTTTTAACAATGTAACTGTAATTTGAGTGAGTGAAAACCATCAGTTTTATCAAAAACGATTTATTTTTAAATTGGAAATACAAGATAACTGATATATACTTGTGAATAACATAATTTATAACTCACAATTTCAGATTTATGAATTAATGTAGGCACATTTAAATAACTGTTAGACAGTTTCAGATTCAGCAACAAAACTTTACATTTAAATCACAATCGACACTTAAAATTCCAACCCGCTCAGCGTCTTAATGCTCTTAATAAGTCTAGCATTGGCGTCCTTGTAATCGACTGGCTGAACATTCATTACTGTAGTCTTCAGTCTTGTTTCATCCTGTAATTGAAGTAGGTACACTGAGCGCAGATTGATATATTGTTTAAAAGTCTCACACAAGGAAATTCACAGTAGGTATAAAAATTTGGGGTTGTGTTTAGCCTGCATTAGCTGTTACTGTTATTTCCAAAACCACATCTCAAACATACTATCCAAGAGGTTTCCCACAAAAATTTGCTTCAAACAAATTAATGTCAACAGCCTTATTTTTTTGGTATTGGTTTTTGGTGCAAGATTAAAGATTTTGGTTAGAGATTAAATAGGATAATACCAGCGGCCTTATACATATAGTAAACTCGGGAAATAGTTAATATCTAACATCTAACCACAGCACAAATGAATGAAATTTTTGAAATGGACAAAGTGGTATTCCGTATAAAGCCAGTATTCGAGTCAAATATCAAGGAAGCACTATCAGTAACGCTAAAAATATCCGAATTGTTTGTAGCTGTAAATAATAGCACTCACGCTGTACGTCTCCATCTTAGTGCGGAACTTGAACACGAAGGTCTTGAACTTGACCTCCTCGAAGGTTTCTGCATACGCGTTCTTGTCGTACTCGAGCATGCGGCCCACGTCCGCGGCCTCGCGCCCCAACATCGCCTCCGCGGACTCGCTGAACGCCGTCACGCGCTGGTCGCCCGTCGGGTCCGATATATTCGCCTGAACACAATGTCAATGTTATAGTGACTGCTTCTTTAAAGTCCATGACCACCACCAAATACTTGGAAATGATATTATAGATATAGCGTCACGGTGCGGAAGAGGTCTATTTTATTTGCTGGCAATTGTGTGAATAATGACAATTTCATGTTTTCGAACCAATAAGCTTGCAAGAGCCTCACAAAGCTTCAATGGTGTTGTCACATTCATCTGTAATCTATTAACATTGTACAGGTATTGGTGTGGACCAAAACCTGTCTTCTATAATGTTAATAGATAGATAGATAGATATTGTTGAAAATTTCAAACAGTTGATTCAAAAGTGGGAAGTGCCCCTGGATTACCGCAACAGCACAACCATGACAGCCAATGGAAAGAAAGGTATACAGCAAAAACTCACCGCCAACAACAATCTGTACTTAAAGTTGGGGTATTCGCGGTTGCACTTCTCACACCGAAACAGTCCATTCTCTTGATCGACGAGTTTCTTGTTGCACTGTTCCGAGGGGCAGGCTTTGTATACAGCGTTGTCCGCAAAGGTGAAGGTGACGACGCCCAGTAGGGTGAAGTAGTCGCCCTTGTCACCAGCGCCTAGTTGCTTCTCCTCCGCTTCGCTGAACGTCATCCAAGCGCCGCCGGGGCCTTGGTAGCCGCCCGCTCTGTAACGACCAAGCTGTTTAAGATACGCCTTTGAACATACTAATGAAATCGGGTGGGTAGTGGGCCTAATCATCGATTAGCATTCTTGGAGAAAGGGTGGGGTCTTAAATATTGGTTTTACGAAAAACGTGTGGTTTTCAAATTTGTAGGAATTATAATATATTTAAGATCCCTCCCTTAGATAAAAGATGTGGTGTTCAAAGATGTAGAAATTTTAATATGAAAAAAATTACACAGTTTTTGTACATAACTCATAATTAAGGAATCTCGCAAAGTCCTGAGCCCTGAATCCACAGTCTCCCACTGTCTACGTCAGGTCATCAGTCCACCTGGTCGGAGTCACTTAGAGAAATACCAAGCACAGCTCTTTTCATCGCCTTTTGAGCTTATGAATCAGGGTCACAGTTAAGGACCATGTCTCGGCACTGTAAAGCATCACTGGCAACAAACATTGCTCGAAAACTTCGACTTCACGCACAGGTATATTGGTTGTGAAGAATTGTATTCTTCAAGCAACTTTTCACTTGAAGTCCATTATTATACAACAAACTATCATCGATATGACGAAATGACGAAAAAAATGGAATAATACCCAGATGTAACATGTATAATTTTGATTTTATATGGGTATTAAAGCTCCCCAGTCCCTAAAGGCTGGTGGAATTTAAGTATATTTTTTTAAAGGTTCAATAACTCGAGCATTATTCTAGTTTTAGCTGCAAGCGCAATGTCACCTAGCAGATATGTTGACGATGTCCATGTCGGCGCCGCCGTTGTCGTACCAGCCGCGCAGGCGGTGCGCCTCGGGCACGTCGGGGTCGAGCCGCAGCATGGTGGCCGCCAGACACGACAGCGACTTGCTGCCGTTGAACTCCGTCAGCCGCGCACCCTGAACACAAAGGAAATACAGACGTCGAATCCAGCCATGAATTTGGAACAATGGACATAATTTGGAACGCTAAGTAATCAGATTTGTATGGAAAAATACGTATTTTGTTAAAAATGAGCTCTATCCATAAGATTGCCGTATGCTATTCCTTTCCAGAATTCCTTCCTTATAAGTGACACTATCGAATGGTGTAATAATACAGGTTGTTATTTTATTTTCAAAATCAATGGGTTCGATTCCTGCCTATTATAGGCATATTGATTTTTCAGAAATCCAATGATGCAGGTTTATTTTTCATCAAAATAGGGCCCCAGACATCTTTCAGTATTTTTCGTTATTCCTCATAGTTTCGGATTTCCCCATCCACACACACTAGAAAAATTCGGCCTATATATTTTTGTGGCTCTAGGAAATCAGATATTGACAAAATATTATAAGTGCATTGTAAAAGGCCTTCACTCTTCTTATCGTAAGAGGCGACCCGATCTAAGGCCGCGCTCAGTTTGGACGCGATTTCGTACGAATTCAACTCGTGTGTATACGTGTGAACAACCCCGACCTTTGAAATACTATGGGAGCGCTCACACTGCGCTTGACCAAGTTAATTGTTGTAAAAAGTATGAAATAATTTTATTATAATAGGTAGGTATAGGTATCATACAAATGTTTTAAGATTTTTACCTTTGCTGATATTACAGGATTGGTGGTGCCTTCAAATTTCTCTGCTTCATTACCCCACAGTGTTAAGACAATCTGAAAATTACAGTGGAATGACTGAGTAAGGTCTCCATATGTGTGTTGTTAAAATTAATCTAAAATTTATTTAATGCCTGTGTGAGTGTGAGAGGTGTGGTTGACAAGCAAGCATTGATTGTGGAAACTCTGTAACTGATCAACGTAGCATTTGTCAGGATGTAATTTGGTGAAGTCTGCTTTATGGTGGCTAGTTGTAGGATGGTTTTAAAAATACTTACAGCACCACCAGAAGAATCTACGAGTGTGACTTCTCTCTTTTTAAGTAATTTACCAGTGCTCTTAGCTGTCAGCTCTTGTAAATCCGCAGCCGATTTACACACACCAATAACATCTGAAATTTAAAATATCAATTTAATTATAATACTGGAATTAAAAGTTGTGAAAGTTTTAGGTTTTTTAAATTCAGAGAGTGCCACTAAACCCGCATTAGGTTTAAATAAAAATTCTATTCTGTATTTACTTTTTCGGAAAAATAAAATTTTGATCAAATTTAAAATTACAGTTAACTCATTAACAGTTAACATTAAAATCACGTATGAAAATGCTGAACATTAATTAAAAATATTACAACTTAAAAAACTCACCTAGGATTGTATCAGGACTTTTATTTGCTATCTCACTAATAGGCACAAAGTCATAGTTGATGCATGGCACAGAAGATGAATCTTCCATGCATTCCATAACAACTGTATCATGAGTGAATGTCATTTCATAATCATTTTTCAGGCTTGTGTATTGCTTATTAGCAGTCTTCAGTTGGCATCTGCTGATATAGTAAACTTTATCAACCTGTAAGTAAAAAGATTAAATTAAGACTACAACACTTAAATGGTACACTGAATTCACGCAAAAACTATGTGAACCATTTAAAGTATTGTAGTCTTAATCTGGCTTTAGTAGATGTAGAACCATATGCTGATAAAATGTCAAGAGTGCCTTGGGCCAGCACCAAATGGCAGGCAGACAAGCCACTTAAGGTGTCATCGATGATCTGGCAAAGGGGGTAATGCAACATTATTACTAGATAATAATTTTATGTACCCACCTGAATCATATCATAGAACTTATCACACTCGTTCTTGAAAGCAGTGGCCCTAATTTCCCCGCTCTCGTCACACAGGTCCATGCTGAACAACTTGCCCTCCCCTCTGGCATTACTCCATGTCCTGATCGCTGACTTGTTCATAACTCGCGCTTTTATCACCCATCTACAAATTATTAAATAAGTTTTGTAGTTACGCAACATTGAATTGTAATTTTATGTTGCTACACATAAATAAATATATTATTGTAATGGATTTTTTTGTGGTCATTTGTTAAAGATTATTAAATTTTAATTTAAAATTTATAATACAATTAAATGTCGCAAGAATAAATTTTTTTACATTAAACTAGGTGACACAAAAAGCCACACTTATCATAAAGAGATAGAAGGATATACAGAATTTAAAAGTCACTTTGGTCTTTCAGAATATCCTTTTGATAGTCCTGTTTACGTGTAAAAGTGGTATTCCAAATAATCAGGATTCTTATTTGCAATCTAAATAATAATAACAAATTCATAATATACAGCTAAAAAGTACTTACTTGTTTTGATATGGACTAAGGCTGGCTATGGGATGTGTCATCTGTGAGGATAGAAGGCTGGAGTCCAGCGCAGGCCCAGGGGTGGGTCTAGATATTGGCACCATGGGTGCAGGCGTAGGCACTGGCTTCATGGGTGCTGGTGCCGGAGCCGCTGCTGCAGACTCCTCTGTCCAACTTTGAGGGTTGCCCAGTTTCTTCCCCACCTCTGATCCAGGTGCAAGGACTGTCACATCCAAGATTATCATGACTCGCCTGTACAGAAACAATGTTTTAAGTGTTAGTATGTAACATGTTAGTGAATTTGACAAGGCACTGACCATGCAAATTTTTGGATGATACATAAGTTTATTCTGTTCATAATTATGATATATATTCTTACTTTTCTCCTTTCCCTGTGTTTTTCAATAGGGAGGTGACAAAGTGGTTTATTTTCACAACCGAATAATCTGACAGTTCTCCTTTTATGAGTTTATCGTTCAGCTGAGTAGCAAGCATGGCGAAGCTGTGTGAGTGCTTGCCATCAGACACCAGCAGCCTGTATCTCTCATTGGCTCCACTGCCCTGAATCTTCTTGCTTCCGAGAATTTGCATCACTGGATTGTCGTATGTACCTCCATTCATAATAACCTATGAACAGTAAATGATCACATAGTCCATTTTAAAGATATTATTATGTTCAAAAGACAAATTTCTTTTCTATGCTAAACTAGATTTTTTTAAGAATACATTTGTTTACCTTTAATGAAATAAGACCTTGGATTATTTACATGTGAAAAAAACCTTTATTACATTTCTTACTTATATAGTAAAAAGAGGTTACTTAAATAACAATAAAGGTTTAAAAAACCGAGATTATACTGAAGACTGCTTTAAAAAATTACTTTCGAAAAATTTTCTGTTTTACCATTTTAAGTAAGAATCTAAAACTAGCTATAATAGATTTAGTATTAGTACTTATTAAGAAACATACTAAAATTTTAGTTTTGTACAAGAAACAAGTTACAACTTGCCGCTTACCTCCAAGGAACCTTCCGATAAATTATAAGCCATTGTGAAGTTTTATTTCACAATTTAAAGAGAGTAATGGGGATTTTATACCACGGAAAAGCTTAATTAAAACACAAATACCTAAATAATCCCATTTAAATCACATTAAACATTTAAAAATACACCGGTAAAAATTAAGACGAACACGGTCGATTGATAGATGGAAATGTCAAATGTCAAATCAAATCATTGAAAAAAATCATAAACAACCGTCATTTTTAGCGCCAAATATTTTAAAATAAAAGTCACAGCACACTATTAACAAAATTTGTTCTTATATATTTGGCTACAAGATACTATTATTTGAATTAAAAAAAAAAACATTTCCCAGAACTCTAGAAAACTTTTTGAAATAAGACTTGGTTTACAGTAACCATGTAACCTTAATAATTTATGTTATTTACTTTTGTCTATATTAACGTATACAACGTAACGTATATAAAGCTTATACTTATACACAACAATGACCGCCAGTGGCGCCAGTATTCTAATTGCCACCACATACCACAGAGTGGTTACTGGTTGTAGAATTACGTACTAGAGGTCGTTATAAGTCGCTAGGTCAAGAGATAAATATTAATATTATCAATTTAAAAAGTTAAAAAATCCCTGAAAATACCCCTAAAAATTTCAGACCCCTAAAAATCCCATTTCACTTATTTACCCCCTAAATCTGGGGGAACATCCCTAAGTTGGGAACGCCACTGTCTAGTAAAGTGGTCGCTAAAAATATATAAAAAGAACTAAAGAACTAAGAGCGGGACTATCAAAGAGCTAGTTCGCATAGTTCACTTAAAGGAGCGCTCTTCCACCTAGGCACCTAGTTCATTCGCGAACTACCCATAAGACTAATTATATATCCATCCATCAGGGTTGACAGACTGTAGTAATAAAGTCCAACTTCTTTGGTCTAATTTTTTATTTTATATCCTTTTACAATTTTTCTAGATGTCCAACTTATGTATAAATTAGACTGTCTTGCTCATAGAGAAATACTATATGCTCTTATTCTTATAATTTCTCCGCTCCTACTAAAGGCCAACCGTTCTAAGCGTGGCTCTCCAATGGTGTACATAGTGCGAGAGGGGAACAAAACGCGCGTTTTTTTAATATTTCAAATTCTGTGTCATCGGCTGGCAGAAATCTAGACTAGTCAGTGTTGTTACTGTTGTTCCACTCCCGCACCCATTAACGTAGTGGTTATATTCTCTGCACCCATTTTGTATTGAATACCTAACTAAGGCAATTCAAGGCACATGAATTTAGAAAAGAAATCTTTTCTTATTTCGTTGTTTAATGTTGAGAGGATTGAGAGGAAAATGTATAAATGGGGAAATTATAATTGGTTTTATCTTAAGCAATAAAACTATGTAGGTTTAGCCTACTTTTCAGATTTATTTGTACTTTTAATATTAACATCACAGTAGTTTTACATACAAACAACGATAAACAAACAAAGCAATCCAAAACAAATAAATAAAGTTTTCTTAATAATAAACAATAAAACTTTTTAATGATGGTGAAATTCTCACAACAAATGCTTAGTATTTTGAAAATAATCTGGATAGCTGCTGAAGCCACGTAACCCATTATTTTTCTATTACATATTTTACTGAGCACGGGTGCATTTCTTGCATAAGTTTCTTTACATAAATAGGTAAGGTATGAAGTAAAACTAAAAAACTTTAAAATCGTCTTATGAATGATTGTGGTTATGATTTTAGCAATTCAATATCCTGTCCATTATGTACCTAAATGAAATTTTTAAATATATATTTGAATTAGTTTCAATTATGCATAACACGTCACGAGTACGTATAAGTTATTAAAATATTATATTATAAAAAAATGTAATTAACACAATTATTATTATTAGATACGTATAAATAAACATAGGTAAATTGTTAAGACTAGCAATCAAAGAGACTAAATAAAAATAATTTAGAAAGTTATGCATTTTACCTTTATTATGTAAAACGATTGGTAAGTTTTGGCGGCGGGTAAAACATAATTACCTATGCAGGTACTTTGACGCCAATGTTATGCACGTAGAAAAATAACCAGTTTTATGTCCATTTATTATTTACAGTTTATTACAGGAATATTTGATTATTGATGGTTAGAATAGAAATATGGCGGTCGGTCTTAGGGCAGCCAAGCTGTTGGGCTTGGCTTGACAAATAAAGGAAGTAGGTATGTACAGAAAACAAATGACATTTTAAGGATATAAAGTAGACAAAATTACATCGACAAAACACCCCCCATATAAGGGGTCTAACACCCCTCCTTTTGAAATGGCAGCCATTTGAATTTTGTATTAAAAAAATTTGTGAATGCCCACGATATTTTCGATTTCACTGGACCTGAATGTTAAAAGGGACAAAATGTTTGATACATAATATAATCATCTATCCTATAAAAAAATAAACATTTGTAGACCTAGACCTATATGGGGGGTGTTTTGTCGATAAAATTTGGTCTATTTTATGTCCTTAAAATATCGGTAGTTCGAAGCCATACACACTGTACACATAAAGGATATAATTTGTTTAATGAAGTTTACCGACGATGTCAAGTTAAACTTCGCAGCTGACCATTTAGTCATTTCATATTAGATTCTATGATTCCTGCAATTTAAATTGTTATGAATTTATCTTATCTACGTTCCTACCTAATAACAAAAATCTGCATCAACGTCAATGTCATCTGCTGAAATATGTTTGACAATGAGAAATGAGCGACAATGATCGTGAGGCTCGTAATATAAGCAAATTTTAAGTAATGGCCGATGCCATAAAATAAATTTTATTTTGATACCATTATAAGTTAACGTATATAATGTACATATAAAATTCATTCTAATTAGATCCATCGTGTGAACTTATCGTAGTAGTTTATATAAATTACTAGCTGACCCCGCAAACGTTGTTTTGCCATATAAGTTATCGAGCGTTAAAAATCAACTATTAAAAATAGGGGCTGGTTATAGAAGGGTGAAAATTTAGAGTTGTATTGTATTTTTTGATGCCACATTATTGAAAAATAAAAATTTTGTCCAAAAAATAAAATAAAAATGTTAGGTGTTGACAACCCTTATCACTTAGGGGTATGAAAAATAGACAGTAGCCGATTCTCAGACCCATTGAATATGCATATAAAATTTCATAAAAATCAGTCAAGCCGTTTTGGAGGAGTATGGTAACTAAACTGTGACATGAGAATTTTACAATAAGATATTTTATGCAGCAGCATTAATTTAGGATGTTGGATTGTGGATTTAAAATCCATCGGTGCTGCCCACCCGTCTTTTATCTGTTTGTGGCAGCAATAGTCCGTCTGTGTCTCGCTGCGTGCCAACCATGGCTGCGAAGCCAGCCGTTGGACCGAGGGCTGTTGTTGCATGACCACGAGCTTGTAATGATGCTATCACAGACTGAAAAGAAAAAAAACTGTTTTTTAAAAACATTAATATTAGTAGGTACTTACAACTTTTGCCTAAACACCTGCGCGTTGTTTAGGGTGTTGATCACATGTAGATCATGTGACCAACACTCTCACAAAGTATTTTTGGATGCGGAAAAATTAAAAATAGGTGTGTATAGCTACAGCCTGAAAATAAAACTACAGGCATTATCTATATCACAAATATCTATGTGCTCGTTGTCTATGTAAAATTTTTGCAAGCCCATTGGCTCATTTGCACCGTTATCAAACAAAGAAATATAGCGGGAATTAGCATGAGTGAAGAAATAATACATACCGGACTGAAGTTAGCTTCGTGTTCAACCTCCATGGGCACCAACTGGTGATGCAGTCGCGGTCTTTGCATCACCTCTGGCAATTCACTTCCTTCGATGATCGTATGAATAACCGCCTAGTGAAATTTTTTATAATAAATTGCAGTAATATAACATACTTAAATTACAGTAACATGTTGTGTAGGAGTTATTTTAATTTATTAATAATCAGAAAATGCCCAGCTGGCGGCGGCGGCGGTCGGTGTATGCAACGTCTATGTGGGAATTAAAATGTGGAAAATTCAGAAGTGCACACCTCATTATTATTGTATAAGTAGATATCTAAAGGCATCATCATTCCCACAATTTATCCGTCATCGTAAATTTTTGGAGATATAAATTCCTTAAAAATACAAACCAGCGCAACTTGAGTGGTGATCTTGGTACCACCCGCCGCTCCAAGCGTCATTGCGACAGTGCCGTTTCTGGTGACCACGATGCTAGGTGTCATCGAGCTCAGTGGTTGCAAGTTTGGAGCCAGCATGTTAGCAGGCGACGGCGGCAGACCGTAGGCGGACGTACGATGCGGAATTGCGAAGTCGTCCATTTCATTATTCAGCATTATCCCCAAACTTCTCGATCGCCTTTGCGCGCCCCAACTATAAATAATGACAAATAATAATATTATTGACGTCCACAATTATTTACTAATGCTAAGGATGTTATGATTTAATCGCACTCTATTTGTGCTTCGAGTGTAATGTAGTGCAGTGTTTATGTTTTGGTGGCATTGAATTTGTAATTTTAGATTAAATTTAATTATTGTTTGTTGGATATTTTATCGATATATTATGAAGTGATAGCGTATAATTATATCAGGCGATTATGAATTTACTGTAAAATTACAGAATTATCATCCTTTTATGCACGGCATCATATATGCCGCCTTGCAAAAATTGCGTATTCAAAGTAGATACGTAGGATAAAGCCACAAAGATAAGGTACTAACATGTAATTAATTGTGCTTGTAACGGAAATTGCACTTCCGTCAGGCGACACAACTACTATCTGAGCGGTGCCGTGATCATCGGCGCCTTGGAACAATGCACCATAATGCCTCCAGTCAGAAAACGTGCGGTTGTCGTGTACCAAATCCCGGTAGGAGGCAGCCCACGCCGGAGAGGACAGGTTGCGTTCTAACTGAAAATTCAACGTTATTAGTATACTATCGTGACAAATTTTGAAATTTATATTATACCCTCCTAGAAATGAACTTTTGGGTTTGTCTGTTGTTAAGGCAGAGAGTTGCTTGCACGCGTAGCTATAATAGGCATGATGACTAATTTTCAAAAACTCTTCTATGATATTCAGAAGTTCCTATTATGTCTAAAATATATCATATTTTTGTAGACAATTAAGGTTTTTGTGCAATAAAAGAACATTTAAATTTTAAGTTTCAAATTCATTCCAAAACGCTCGCCCGTGTCATGGCGTCTGTCATTTCGTCAAGGCTCAGTAAAAAATGCAGAAATCGCGTAGGTATATGCTTAAACGAAAAAAAAGACGTTAACTGAGACGTGACGTAAATTGACGTAATTCGATCTGATGGGTGTTCCGGTGTTTAAGCTATCATGGCGGATTGTTGTATTTTGTAGATTTATTTTAAGAAATAAATTATTAATCTCGACATTAATAAGAGAATAAAAACATGTTTCAAAATCTTTGAATCCTATTTCATTGGATCAGATAAATATTTTGGCGATACTTGATTACTGTCATCATGCCTATTATGTGAACAGTGCATTTTGCGCCAAAAACTATCTTGCATGTATTTAAAAACTTATTATTTCTTAACTTAACTAACTTAAAATCCGTCTAGTTGTCGCGACGATCTGCGCCGGGTGGCGGAAAGTAACTGGATGAGGAGGGAATCCAGTAGATCGGGCTCAGTGGCAAGGCACACTCGGGCTTAGTGCAGCAGTGGACTGATGGCCGAGGAACAAGGAAGAAGAAGTATATAAGGAAGAAGAAGAAGAACTATACGTACTTCACTGATATTGAATGGTATCTCCTCGCTGGGGCTAGAGCGTGTAGGGTCGCCGAGGCCTGTGCGTTTTGCGTACGCGTACTTGAAGGTCTCCACGACGCGATGCCAGTAGAGGTCTCCGTCGATGGGCGCGACGGTGCCGGTGCCCACCCAGCCGCGAAGCATGTTCAGGATGAAGGCGAGCACCGATCCGGAGCCCGGCAGCGGCACCGAATACAACGTGTGATCGTCTGTTAATGGCACTGCGATCGGCTCTTGCCACTCCACCCTGAAAACCAATTACCTATGTAGGGCATATTCTTTTAACGACTACTCTTGCGATTTACGACATGTATGTATAGGTATGTATAGTCCAAAAGGAGGTGTTGCGCACCTCGCCATGTTGCGGTAAAAATAAAAACTAATAGAACTGAAAAAGAATCGCTCAGTTTCACCAGATTACAATATAATTACAAGTTATATTCTTTGGATGAAGTGCCTGTGTTGCTTTTTTATTTTGTTTGTAGCAACTAGCTAGTAAGTAACTTCACTTGGTACTTAACATACCTACCTACAAATTAATGTGATGTGATGTGGTTACCTGTAATTCCGTAGGTCGTCTTCGGTAATGATACCACCGAAGCCCTGTATGTCTCTCACGAGGGCCGCGGTAAGGGACCCATTGTGCATCGCCTCCGGGCCCTCCTCCGCGATGATGTCCAGCGTTCTCGCCAGGCTCAGGTTGGGGACCAGGTCGCCTTCGTTCCAAACTTCTCCAGTGGCCGGGTTCACGTATATTTCGCTAAAAGAATAAAAGAATTCAACCTACTTTCTTTTCGTATTACGGAACACGTACTATCTATATGAAGTGTGACGGAAGAGGATATTGAGTTCGAGCTAGGATATGACGTTGTTTCGTACCGTCATCAGTCTGAACACACGCATGAAACGCTGCGTCCCTGGGTCGAGTCGATTTCATTCGTAGGGAGGCATTCGTTCGTTTTTCAAATATTAATCAGACCACCAGCAGTGTAGAGCACGCATAACATTAGAAATAAGCAATCGATCCAACCACATAAGGAAATTACTCGATTGAGACCTTGAGAGTAAAGCAATAAGTACTACAAACACTCCGATTTCTTAGGCGTACAAAAGACATGGTAGGATAGAGTAACCTTACCATGGTAGTAGAGTACTACTACCATAGTGCTAGCAAATCTTAGGCACACGTACCTCATAGAAGGCTCTGCTTTGATTCGGTCGCTGTAGGACTTGAGCACGCGGCCCATGTATTCCGTGACGCGATGGCCACGGCGACTCAGATCGGCGGCTGGTCGAACTAGTTCCCGCCACGGTAGGCGTCCGTACTCCCGGTAGAGTTCGCCGTAGCCTCGCAGCTCGCCGGGCACTGCGATCGCCAGCCCGCCGACGGTGGACGATGCGTTGACGTACATGTTCTCGTGCGTGGCCGCCGGCGCCCTCTCGCGTGCGTTCAGGGCGCGAACCCGCCTCGTTGATGCGTCGTACACCGTGGCCAGGAACCCTCCGCCAAGGCCCATACATTGTGCGCAACCCAGCCCCTCGCAGAACAATGTTGCTATCGCCGCGTCAACTGCAGATCCATTTCTTTCCAGTATCTCCCTGAAGCGAGACAAGAAGTTATGTAAATTGTAAATGAAAGGACATGTTTGATGGTTAAAACGACATTTCCTCCTTATAGGCTAGCTTTTCCTATCCTCGTTAATGTACGACAGATAAAGCTAGAAAAAGAGCAGATTTTCGATTACCAGTGGCACGCGCCAATGAAATTTTAAAATTATGCGCGTTTTTCACTATTAATTGTCAACTGCTGTAACGGTGAAGGAAGAAACCAGGAAACCAGGGGGAGTTCTCTATAATGTTCTCAAGGGCATGTAAAGATCATGGTCTTCATAAAGTTTACCGATAGGCAAGCGCGGTGGCCCGAGGTTCTTCTCATTGTAAGAGGAGACTGATGGGTTGCAGACAAGCTAATATATCTGTTTTGACAGTTGGTAGAGCCATCGTAACTCGCCCGGGGCCACCCTCCTAACCTGCCGCAAAGTCGTATATTCTGCATGTTTTGTGGTTCGGTTGGAGAGCTACAACTGGGATCATGATTGCTGTTCTTGTGGCTTGCACGTCCTCCATTGCTGAACATATGGCTTCACAGCTCCAAATACCCGCTTTAAGAAGAAAAAATGCCCTGATATTTTTGTAGGTCACAATAAACAGTTTACCTTCCGATGGCCGCGCATTCGAAGCCATTAGAGGCGACGGCGGCGGTGGAGAAGCGCGCGTGCGGAGGCTCGCGGCCGGCCCACGGCTGCAAAACCAGCACCGCCACCAGCGCCGCCAGCACCAGCGCCGCCAATACGGCACCCACTACCAACCAGCCGCGCTTCCGCAAGAATCTTCAACAAATAGTAAAAAAAATAGTAAAAAATATATTTATTGTCTAAATTAAGTTGGTAGAAGGAAATTTTTAAACAAGGAAAATCAGGCAAACTGGTCACCTGACGGTAAGTAGTCGCCGTGAACATGAACGGTCGTCCTACTCTGCGGCATAGTGGTCGATGGAGGATAGGGGTCTCAGGCTTCAAGGAATTCCACTTTACCTGAGCATTCTCTCATAGGACACACTGCCCTAGATGTCGTCCCTTCGGTACGGTTTCCAGTGTGTTATTCTTATTATAGTGTCTACCTACTTGAGTGAATATTTTCACGCCTTTCTTACTTTCTTGAAATACCCTGAAAACCTCGGGCGGAAGACTATTTCACATTTTGCAGATGAGGCAAGAAAGAATATACGTAAAAACCGGACGATTACCACGAGTCAACGGTAAAGGCACGGTATTAGATTGAATGGTTCCTCGGAGCACTCAAGAAAGTTAAATCGGTAGGACACACAAAGTCACACAGAGTTTTAGTCAACCCATTCTGCCCATGGTGTTATGCGGACGTGAGGGTATCAATTCCCCAATCGCAATATTAATGTACATCAAGAAGTACTTACAAATAAACATAACAACATTAAACCGTCACTCCACACCCACAACAATCATGACTGATTTTTCTCCACTTACAAGTTTAGTCGCAAATTGAAAATACTGAACGAGATTTTGATTAGCAATTTTGATATACCTAGTATGTTTTGATATTTGTCACTTATAATAATATGTCGACTGACTTGACGTGTTTCATTTCATAGTTGAAGAAAAAAATATAATTATAACACATTTTACTGTTAAGGTGAAGTCCGTACTGGAAAATATTTACAGCCTTTATTTATTAATTATGACGCCTGTGAAACAAGGTACATGCGCGTGCATAACGAATGAGTGAAAATAAAATTAGATACTTATTGTGGCTGAAATAATAACCATACCAAAGTAATGTGCCTTTATTGTAAAGGCAATAATGTTTCAGACCTGTTTCTAGAACAACATAAAATTGCAAAAATACTGGTGTATCGTACCTATTGTTGGCAAAATAGGCTAGTAGGTACGTATCAGTTAATTACGACGTTTAACCAGCGCTTATAACTAAATATATACATATAATAAATTTTTTTCAGCACGAACTTTCATCTGCAAATAATGTTTGAGTAAAGATTTGCACTATTTGTCGACTAAAATAAGTAGACTCTACAAGTAATTGACAAAAATTTCAAAATATTTCTTTTGAAAAATGCAACAATTACGAGGCATGATAATATTACGCTTAATATCACGTAGTGTAAGTAGTGTGCAATAGGCAGTTTTATCGTTCTTATCGAAAACTTGTTTATTACTGGGTCTGAGGAAATAGCTCCTTATATTAGGTATTTATGCGGTTCCCCTTCTGAGACGTAAAATAAGATTTTATACATAGGGAATAGGTACTAAATTATTACTTTCTACTGTCCTACTCAGATTTCTCCGCCAATCCGCATTGGAGCAGCCTGGTGGAGTACGCTCCAGGCCTCCTGTTGTTCGGCGAGACCCGTATCTGAGTATCTACTTAGTCTATCGGTGCACAAAATTTTGTCCAAATCGATTGAAAGTTGCTTATGTATCCATTTTGAAGATAGATGGATGCACGCAAAAACAACTAACTTTATATGTACTGTTTATTTACCCCATAATAACGTGTAAATTATCTTCATTTTACTGTGATATTACATAGGAGTTAAGTAAACTTCATAACAATATTATCAGATTGTAAAGATAGTATGACTTGAGTATATTTTTTATTCTCACAATTTCATTTTTATCAAGTCTTATCCTATACATTCCTTTACATTTCCGATAAGTAGGTATAAAGATTTTATGATTTGATAAAAATCGGATTTCACAAGGGGATCAGTGCGTAGCTTATCTTTAAATCTATATTGAATTGTGTTTTGTCTATCAAGCTACCTATAAACACAATCAATTCAAACCTACTCGTTTGCAGAAGTAACTAAGTACCTACCTAAGCATTATTTTTGGCAACGATGTATTTAGTACAAAATCTAGTAACGAACATATCGAACATAATTAAACACCTCAATATAATAATATCTAGCAGCCAAAATTCAGATACCTAAATATCTACCCCTGCTGGATCCTTGATGGTAATGAGCAGATGCGATGGTCGATGTATTGCCATAATAAGTACACGGGATGCGTTGCCGGTTAAAGATGAGGTGAACTATTTTTATTTGCGTATTCATTGAATGCGTATTTTCTACTAGTAATTTGGAACTGTCTATTTCACTCCGATATACATATTCATTCTCTCGCTATCTTACGGATAGAATGCCACTTTTCCACCTAAGGCACATGACATTTTTATATGATTTTCTTCCATTTCATTCAATTCAACCACAACAAAATAAATTATACTTACCTACGTATTATTTACTACTGGTACTGAAAAAATTATATTACATTTTTAATTAGTTTTTAAAATCACGAGACTTAGAAGGGAACAAACTAGGTTTTGTTAAAATCCACGCAGATACCTATACTTTTTTTTCAAGCATTGACCCAGTGAACGTGACATCGCCCAAATTTGGGTCAAGGTCCAAATGGATACGCATGTAATTTGTATTCGTAATACAATAGAATAGAGAACATATCGGGAACTCATTACAGGTATACTTGCATTACTTATAATAATATGATTATCACAGGTGAGTATTTCAGTGGGTTGCTATAATACATTCTAGCGACTTAGAAAATTCTGATTTGGAGACGGGTTGTGAGAAAAAGACAGGTTTTTTGCGGTTTGCGTGGCTTTGTTAGTTTATGGTGGACCGTCGCCATTATGTTACGGAAAAAACCTACGATAATTTTGTTTTAAAATACAAAAACGTGTTCCCATCGCTGCCTAAGATGCCGGTTGCACTTTTATCTAAATAAAATACTATCTACTGGATAAAGGTACTATTACTAAAGGTAAGCACAAAATGTCTCAAAATGAATTAGAGGTACATTACGATGATTTTGTGTAGGCACATATCTGACGTGAGGGACGCACACACTTTTCCTTAATAAAATATAAACGCAAAAGTAATACCTATATAATTTTTTAAGGACAGTTAATACATACCGTATTTTTTTGCTAAACACTCGTTTGCTATCAGAAAATCCTGTTCTTGATAATGAAAATGTAAAGCACATAGAACATTTACATAGTTTGATCTTACTAAGTAAAAATCAACATTACTGTGCAAAACGATTTGTTTCTGGGCGTTTCAGGTGCATGGGTGCATTTCTAAAAGCGATTTACTACCTACTATTGACTACAAGCCAATTTAGACCTTAAGTAGACCTCTTGGTCTGATGCATTTAAACATAATTCAGCACCACCAGATTCATTCAAAGACATATATTTACATTCATAATTCTGGCATGATTCAAACACTGGAACGCACACCTGCGTCTTTATCCAACACCGCGGGGTGAACTTGACTGAGATTTGGGATGGTTGCCGGGCTGAAATACACGATGATCTGCGCGTATTTACCTCAAAGTACATGTAGGTTTATGGATTTTGTTAAAGTTCACAATAATATTGACATTAACCAACATAAAAATGCAAGATACGGTGGCCAGGTAGGTAAGGAACTTCAAGAAGGCATCATCGGTGAAAATTATAGCCACTAAATTATAGCCATCAAATACCTATAACGTAGACGTCTCACTAACTTGTTTTTAGAGATCCCAGAGCCTACATACCAACAAAAGGTTTTAGTGGGAAAAAATACCACAGGTATCTTACTCAATTGGTTTTATTTTGAAATGAAGGGAGCCCTCAAAACAAAAAAGCTGCTTCTTAGAGAAGTGAGTCCTACGAACGAACCACATAATTCATGTGGAAACGCTAAGGCAACCAAAAGGCAAACTTTAAAACTGTACCTACAAAATTCACCCTATTGTCGACAACGAATTTAACCCTATTTTTGAAATGGTCCTTGAGCTCTTAAGCTCACTATTTCCAGACCACACTATTTCCCAGTCGTTAGTAATACTTTAGAATTTAGATATTTAGTATGTGTACATTGAGTTTACGTGTGCAGCTGTTAACATAACAAACATGTTTAATAAATATGATAGAACAATGAAATGAAATAAATATGTCTCTGAGATCTGTGTTTTTTAAATATATTTTTATTTTTATAACTATTCTTGTTTAATAAATGTTCTCTATACATAATTATTATTTTTCGTTAGTTAGTGTTTCGTTAGTTAGTGTTTACCTACTTTACCTAGGTAGGCATCAATATTCTTTTCATACTACCTTTCCCGATAAAACTGAATTTTTCGTTCTTTAAATTAGGTTTTTGATAAGGTGTCTGTAGTTAAATAAGTTTTCAGAATAAGTCTGCTTTATCGTTTATTTTGAAGTAAAAACACAACTTTCAACTTGACAGTCCTGACGAAATCCGTAGAAAGATCGACTGTCCAGTCCTTTTACTCATGATTGCGAATGGGCTGAAACCATAGAAAACAGAATAAGTAATTCTGTTTTCTATGGCTGAAACGAAGGAAGGTAAACACTTTTTGTCACGTAGTACGTACGAAGTGTTGCGACAAATTAGCGAAACACATTTCAATGTAACCATAAAATAAACAAGGCAAACTAACGACGTGGAAAACAAAATATCAAAAGACCGAACAATTGATAGAGAAAAAATCTAGTTGGTATCTACCATATCTACTTAGCGTGACGGAAATGGTTAAGCAATGATCTAGGCAGTCAGTTTGTAAGTAAACAAATTATAGATTTTGTACCTACATATAAAAAGCTGATTACTTTTTCCAACAAACATTGGTTTTGCATGTTTCAAATGTAATGTAGGTGAGATTGCTAAAGTTATTTAATTGACACTTAAAAGCGTTTTTTTATATTCCGCAGGATTTTCCAGTTTCCACTATTTCAAGTATTTTTAAACCGTATTTGAAAATGATTTGTCAACTTATTTGTATTCAAATTCAACTTGCTAAGTGTTAAAATGTTTTTTTTTATTTGAAGTATTTTAATAAATACTAAAAATCTCACATCCGCGAGCATTTCACTATAGTAAAATATTTTCAAACACTATTTGAAAGAATTTACCATGGACCTACAAGAGTTTACTAAAAAAACTTTTTAATTTTGAATGCACTTCACAACTTCTTAGAAAAAATAGGTAAGTACTTACTTGCACACGTGTAATAGAACACTTCACTACATTTAAAATTTTGAACATAGGTACAGGTAATATCTTATGTCTCACCTCACCATTATGATGTCTTAGTTCAGAAAGGCGACAGGTTGAGACCGCCGTTGCACACAGACTGTCAGACAAATCTATGGAAGAAGGTCGTATTACGTTATAACTGCCTAACTACCACACTCGACTATACCTATTGCTTCTATCATGGATAGCATCGTGGTCTTTAAAGATCAATGAATAAAATATTGAGGTTTATGAATCATCTACTGAGCGTAAATATCGATTTATTTTTCAATTTGATTTAGGTAAGTAGGTATACGAAATTTTCAGCTTACCTATTTCTTTGCGTCATTAGTCCAACTTTTGGGGTTTGTAAGAGTTTATTGCATTAGCTAGGTTTATCTAGTAGGTAGGTACCTACTAGGATAAAACAAGACTTGGTTCGCGTGAATTTTATTTTTAGAAAGTAGCCCAATTATTTCCGTTCCGAAAAGTAGTTTTTTGCGAAACATACACCCTTAATTAAAACTTTAATATATATACCTACTTCTACTAAGTTTTAGATTACATAACCATACGTGTGTAGGGAGTCCTCCCTATACCAATAAAAGAGGCTTTTTTGTGGATTTAATGTAACTTAGCTCTACCTATTCGAAAAGCAGATCTCTCGTAGTAGGTAGGTACTTAATACCATCTGCACGCACAAACAAATTTTCAAAGTTATACTTATCAAGTTTACAGCAATCAGCTGCTGTTTCGAAAAGGAAACTATCGAGAGGTAACCTTCACGCTTGAGAGTTTTCCATCATATTCTCGAATAAGAGTCTCATATGAAGTTCGCCAACCGACTGAGGCCTAGAGCACACTGAGATAGGTATAGGCCTAAGTCGGTAACCTAACTCACTTATTCCCACTTTGAGAGAAGACCCGAATAGGTCACAAATAGGTTGTAATCAGACGAATATTTAATCTTGTAGGTGTGCTTTAAAAAGAAAGAGAAAGCACCTACACGATGAAGTGAAAGTGGTCATCGACTTATTATCTTAGACCAATGACGGATAATTCGTAAGACTTGGACATGCAATTATTAGGCGGTACAGAATCTACAGTTTCGTAGACCGTACGTACAATATCTGCAAGTATGTTTTATCAAAGGCGCACTTGTACGTCGAACCACATAATTATGTTCAAAACTTACTGAGTAAGTATACGAAAGAAATAAAGAGAAACCTTTCGTATCTACTTACCTACAGAAATCGTGCACCAAAAAGTAGAAAACAAGAAAAATTACCACATAGTCACCAACCCTGACTACTATTAACGAGCAAATTTTTTTGGAAAATACGCAAAAAATTAATGTATTTTTAAGCCTACCTATTTAAAGTATGGTACTTACTATTGGTTTTCATTCCGTGAAGCCTAGACTACGGTCCTAGGTCTAAGGACATAGACGATATTTCCGCTTATTATTTTACAAGGGCCGACTTGGAAACATGCATGAGGTGAAGTACGAGTATAAGTCATCAGAGATAAAGATCAAGACCACCAAATGAGCAAAAAGTTCAGAAATGCAAAAAAATTAGGTACCTGAAGCGGCCTAATGGTCATGAAAGTATCTTTTCATAAGGAATCAGGATTTACCAAAGAGTGACTATTAGCTAGTCATTATAGTGTTAATTAAGTTGATTCACTATGCATTACATTTATTATTCGACATATTATTATACCTATTCACCCTGTACATATGTACATACATATGTACCTACTTATACACTTATTTTCCTGCTTTTGTGGTTTACATGACAGTCACAAAAGGGCTTTCCTTAGACTCGCTTGAAAGTAAAAATCCTGTAGGTACTTACAGGCCTGTGAAATTTTGAACGCAGTACCTATTTTATTAATGGGAATTTCACAAAATGTATGTAAGGTAAGTTTCCACTCTACGAAGTTTTTAATTGTGATTTTCAGAATCACTCATTTCGTTGGCCGACTTAAAAAGGGGTTTACCCGTTTCGTTTAATTAAAACTAACCACTTTTGTGTAGGCAAGGTAAATGACCTACCCGAGCCGAATTTCTTGAGTTCAGCCCGGCCCGCGAAGTACCGGTCTGCTGAATGTATTAAAATTTGGACATCAATCAAAATAAGATTTTGTTATAATAGCACTAAGTAGGTAAGTATAAAACATTATTACCTATATCCCGTTAAAAACTTATCCATTTATCATATAATTATTAAATTCTGTTACGTTACGTAAAAATAATTTGAAATGCATTGTGATAATTTCAGTGAAATATCTAGTGAAAGTAAATTAACAATAACATTGCTGTTTTCCTAAATTTGACTGTTTTTCTAAATTTGCTCAATCTATAACATATTGTCACGATGGAACCTTCGATTTATTCTTTATTGACAGCCCTAAATACAAATGCTGCGGATGCATATTATCTTTAAATCTACAAGCAATCAGAGAAGACGTAGGAGAAGACTAAGTAATGAAAGTGGTGGTCGGGGATTCTGTAGGTACGAGTAGAGATACTACTTGTGACATTAGATAGGTCTTAGATGTAGGTAGGTCTCTAGACAATATAGGTATATTGTCTAGGAAAGGAGGTAAAACAGATAAAGCGAAAAAAAGGAAAAAAATGGGATAAAACTTGGAAATTACTACCAACCCTACATTCTTCTGAATTTGGCAATAATGTTGGCAATGGAAAACATATAGTACGTTGATACTAGATAATTCAAATTAAACCAGCTATTCCTAGGCCTTTACATACAATGAAAATAAATCAACCTACTCGTTAAATGATACTTGAGACTCGTATACTTGAAGGGAAGTAGCGTAGCGTATTGGCTAAGAATTCGGTCTCTTACTCGGGACTTGAAGGGTCGGTTCAAATCCCAATGGCAAGCATAAACGACTTTCTAACAAAATGTAGATGTGGTCTTTATAAAATTATTTATGCATGGATAATCCTGAAACCTCTTATAGTAGGCCTCTTGAGGACCCAAAATATGGAATTCAAGTTAGGGAGCGTTTTAAAAAAAGTTCGATATTTTTCATACTACTGTGTGTTTCTGTATACCACAGCTACAAATAACTAAAATCCATTGGTTTTATAATATTTTACATAGACTACACCCACTACACCAATGAATTCGCATTGAAAAATATGTGGTTGTAATTTATTGGAAAATAATGTCGGAAGTTGAATTTTAGTCCCGAAATTTGCTATTTGTTTTCAGTGGGCCACTAATGGGTTACAGGTACGCGTTCATAATACTTTGCTTGAGAAGGATGACCTTTACCACATATGTATCTACATATAGGCATTCGAGATCATCATAAGTCCTTTAGTATAGTAACCTGAATTAGAACCCATAGATATAATATCTATGTTAGAACCATAGACACTGACATCCCGGATTTTGTTCTTGTTTGAAGCTCGATGACCGATCTCATACAAACGGTAAGTGACCCATTGCATGGCTGGGCCTCCTTTCATAGAAAGTGTGAAGTATAACAGCCTCACTTGCTAACGAATTACGGGCCAAAGGGGCCAAACTATAATATACCTACATAGTAGGTAGGTAATAAGTAATGCCACAAATGAAAACAATCTCAGCAGGAGATCCACAACTTATCTGTTTCTGTAACGTAGTTATACATAATATGTCGTACTTTATTATTCATGGCGATCTGTCGCGACGGATTACTTCTAGGATTTGCAATTGTGTGAAGTGTAGGTTTGATAAGGTTTGTATTTAGAGTTATTGACATCTATTCACAGAGACGTCTTTGTGTCGTATAACATCATGCTAATTATGCTCAGGTACAATACATACCTACTTAGTTATAACAAATACAAGTTTGACGAGTCACAGGCACGTGGCTGAAACAGTGTGGCCGGCGATATATTACTTGACAGGCGAAAACGTCCAAGACCCTAGACTCCAAAATTATCCTCTTATTAGGTAGGAAGAGCATACCTTGTTTTTATTTACATGTAATGTATAATAAATGTATGTACATGTAATAAAATTGTCTTACATAAATAAAATTTACCGAGTCGTTAGTAACTTAAGATAATACAAATAAGTCACTGTTTTCAGTACAAAATATTTTATTTCATTGTGACGCCACAATGTCATACTTTATATTATTTGCTTATTTAAAACAGAGGCGATGATATCATTACAAGTTATACTTTCCTTAAAAAACGAATACAAATAACAGCCAAAACAATTACGGTATTTTCTTTTTTTTTAAACAAAGCAATTATGTATTTTGAAATTAATCTGTATTTACAAAAAAGTACACAACCCAGTACATACTTTTCAGTATGTATAAAAATTAGATATTTTTAGAATGTATGAAACATGAATATAAGAATCATCATTGGGGCCCAAGATTCGTTCATTCACATTTAGGTATATGATACCTATTATAATAATATAGTTATACGTCTTTAGACAATATTAGGTATATATATAACCGTGCGAGCGAGGTCAATGTTACAACAAAGAAGATATTATAAAATAGATGTAGGCCGTTTAGCGGAGTCGCATAACTGTTCGGCCAACAAGTTGCACGACTGGTTGCACAACTGTTTGGCCAAGTTGCAAGACGGGTTGGCCGACGAGACGCACAACTGGTTGGTCGACAAGTTGCACGACTAGTTGCACAACTGTTTGGCCGACGAGTCGCACAACTGTTCGGCCGACAAGTTGCACGACTGGTTGGCCGACAAGTCGCACGACTGGTTGGCCGACAATTTGCACGACTAGTTGCACAACTGGTTGGCCAAGTTGCACGACGGGTTGGCCGACGAGACGCACAACTATATGGTCGACAAGTTGCACGACTAGTTGCACAACTGTTTGGCCGACGAGTCGCACAACTGTTCGGCCGACAAGTTGCACGACTGGTTGGCCGACAATTTGCACGACTAGTTGCACAACTGGTTGGCCGACAAATTGCACGACGGGATGGCCGACGAGTCGCACGACTGGTTGGCCGACAAGTTGCACGACTAGTTGCACAACTGGTTGGCCGACAAGTTGCACGACTGGTTGGCCGACAAGTTGCACGACTGGTTGGCCGACGAGTCGCACAACTGTTCGGCTGACAAGTTGCACGACTGGTTGGCGAACGAGTCGCACAACTGTTCGGCCGACAAGTTGCATGACGGTTTGGCCGACAAGTTATGAGTGATTTTCGATTTTGATGTTATGAGTAATTTTTGATGTTATTTTGTTTACCATTACCATTAGGCTAGTAGACAAAATTTGGAAATGAGTTTAAAAATATAGCTTGGTATCTATTTTACCCCAAAAATATATTATTTTAAGAAAAATAAGCCATTTTACCTAAGAATTTTGCGTTTTTAGAAATGAACTCCAAATTGACATCGAAAAAGGCCAAGACTGTCATAGCGTCTTAAAATGACGCGAAACAAGCTGTTAACTGTATACGAAAATGTCAGCAACAACATGACGTTTCCCGAGGCGTGACGTCACGCTTCTCTGATTTGTGTTCAATAATTTTAATGTCACGTGATTAAACGCGGATTTCACTTTCCGTAAATATTGGTAATCTTTCATTATTTTAATGAAAAAAGTGTTTATTTGGTTACTACATAACATGATTAAACATTAGAAACCCTAGGCCAGCCGATTTATTCTTAGGGGAAACACGCCTATTGATTAATGATTATTTACGAAACTATCGCCACTGTAAGACCGACCAGTAATTTTCGATTGTTTGAATTATTAATTGTTATGATGAATATAATCTTACCATTACCTATTACGTATAATTACCAGTGAAAACGGTAATTTTGTTGATTATTGAAATTTTTTATTAATAAACATATTAAGATACGAAAATTGAGGTATTTTATATCTTCTCATAAGGGAATTAATTACCTTAATAATAAGGTAGTTTTATCAAGGTCACGCCGCCGAAACGCCGCCCACCGCCGACTGATTGGCCACCGGCGCTCATATCTAGTTTAGGGGCTTGGGCATGCTATCGACAGGTACAGGAAAATATATTTTTTTATTTGTATGTAATATTGTAGTTATAATGTAGTCTTCCGACGTCTTTTCACCGAGGAAGTGGTATCATTTTGATTTTTGCACGCAATAAGGACTGACAATGAGACAATATGTAAGTACCTACCTAGTTAGGTATTCCGGATTTGGCAAAAAAATCCTGTAGTTTCCTTTTTTCATCTTAAAATACCATAAATCACTTTAATTTACAATTTATTGCCAGAATACCATTTTAGATAGCCCATGAAATGAGGTATTTATTAAGGTAGGTACTTACTTTATATATCCCCTATATTTTGTTTGTAACTTAAGATAAATTTACCAGCAACCAGTAAATTGCAGGATGATGAATAATAATAGATTGATAATAATATTAAAAACGATGATACAAACTGTTACAAACAAATAGTTAAATGTACTTATTTTGATCCTGTGCACACCTAATTAAGTAGTTCACAATTTAAAACTAATTTAATAGTCCTTGTTAGATTTAAAAATGATATTAATAATTTATTGAATCAATAATACCTACCCTTTATAGTAAAATTATACATATTACGACTACCTATACTGAATTTGTATAATTTTAATAAAAACTTTTCATTTTCTCACCATAATTTACAAGTTTACAACATTTAAAATTATCATTAGAGACGAAAGATTTACAAAATTTATCTGGCTCAATTTCGAATTACACAAAACTAGTATTATGAAAGAAATACTATTTATTGCAAGAAATACATATACACAAGAAATTACGAACATCGATATACAAAATCATATTTGAAAAAACTGTCTGATTTTTAGTTACATGAGTTTAGTTACCACCATCAATCCGGTAGGAATACAGAGGATAGACGATATTAATTTCGTGTAATGTAAATGTAAACCTATAAGAAAGTGAGTAAGAAAGTTCAGTGTCATAGATACTCGTATATATAGCGTTATTTGAATGAGGAAAATCAAGGAATCACAAGCACATAGATTACATGCACTGCAACCCATTCTTGATGCACTTTAGGGTCTACTGTTTGAAAGAAATGGTAGATTTCACATGCTTCTGAGAATATTCTTAGTAATATTCTGAGGCAGATTTCTTCGCAATTTTATCATTCACTGTTATATTTTTGGTATTAAGTTTTTTTCTATTTAACATAACTTCATCCTAGGGTCAAAAAGGACATGGATCAGGGCGGCAGGCTGATTTGGGCGGCGGGAGTGATCAGCAGTGCATTGCTAGATCAGAGGCAACAATGTCGAAGAAAAACAGTGGCGGCAAACTATTACATGTACAAAATTTTATAATCATAATTAAATGTTACTTTATTTGAGATGCAGTGAGGTTTATAAATAAAGATAAAAGTTTATTTATACAAATAGTCAACAACAACATGAAACAGTTCGCTTGCAAGACTGTCAACGGAGCAATCAACAAGTTATAATAGAAAACCCTAACACAGTCATATGTTTTATACATCCATCAACATTTACTTCATATTATACTATGAAAAAAGTCTATTTATGAGTATTTTCTTCACTGTATGTTAGTCAGGTGGCCTTGTCTCTGGTGGTTCATGGCCAAAACAGTACTTATGTATGGGATCCTTGTAAGAATTTTCGTGAAGAACACTGTGAGAACTTGTACGACACTTTGTTAAGCACAACTCATAGTCATCTGTCAGTGAATGAAATAACACATTTTCCTCAGCAGACAACTTTGATAAAACTATCTCCAGCATTTCTCTCTGAAAACAAACATTTAAAATTAAATTATAATTTACACACTTTTTGCTTTAAGCTAAAAATACATAACACAATACTAAAATTCTTTATGGTGCATAAAAAGCAATTTTTTATTGCATGTTATTTTTTAAAAGTTATTTTTAGTGTACGATCTGGGGCCAGCCACCATTGTATTTAAAATGACGTCACTTATACTATAATACATTGTCACCTGAACTAAATGAGTATGCAAATTTCATCTCAACCAGTAAAGGATAACTGCTTTAAAATTGAGTTGGATGATTCGATCGGAAGTCGGAACACACATAAAAATATAGCAAGTTTAATAAAAGCTATTAAAAAAGGATTTAGTACCTTACTAGGATCTAAGCAGCATGAGACGCAGAACTCATATATTTTACAGCAATGGTGTTCATTGCATGTGTTGCAGCTGTACCTCTTTTGTTCCGTTTCCGTGTTACAGCAACCATTCTTGGCAATGTCACTTCTGTGACACACATAACCTGAAAAAAGTTTACAAGTACCTAAGTTATATATGTCTGTAAGGTAGGTGAACAAAATGAAACATGTTACAAAGCAATGATTAAGGAATAGGTAGAGGATGAGCATATATAATTATATTTGTTAAGGAAGTATTAGGCAAATATTGACCGAATGTTACAAAAATATAACTATCTCATTCTTTCACGAAACTTATTGTACTTGTAGAATAGGATAAAACAAGTTTAATGAAACTAGTAAAATCTTTCGGCAGTTAAGCTTCGAGGCGGCCAAGCTCCGACTTGAAGCCAGTTTTCAAACCGTCAGTTAAAATGGCGATTGACCTTTTCTTAATGATGCCAGATCGGAAATAATACCCCGAGTTTGTGGAAAACAATTTTGTTGAAATGGTGGGGATAATCATTTTAATGAGCTGTTCAGATTTTTTTTAAACCTTAAGCCCCTAATGTGGATTCAAACAATATGACTCATTTGTTTGGTGCTACTAAATAAAAATGTTTCAATAACAAAACTTTTTTCTTAACCTCATACAGCATTTTTTTACATCATGTTGGCGAAAAAAAAATTTTAATGTGTCAATTTTAAGGTTCAAATTGGCTTTAAGTCACATGATACATGCTTATATTCCACCTAATCTTTAATCATTGTTACAAAGTAAAAATCTTTTCAATTTCATAATACAACTACTTTTGAACAGACTAATTCAAAGCTAGAATTGAGAATGTTAAAAATTTCTATATTTGCATGACTTTAGATTTTCAATCCCACATCTTTAATAAGTTATTTAATATTTTATGAACATGTTCAAAATATTTTACAAAGTACATTGCTAACTAAACAAACAAGTATTAATTGATTTGACCTGATCAATCGATTTAATTGATGGATCCTGATTTTGTAAGCAAATCAAAGAATCAAATTGCCTATTTGTTGCTTTGTGGGGAGACAAAGACTAAAACATAAATGTAATTACATATCGGTATTCCAGAGAAGAAAGAATTTCTTTGGAATTTGTTCAAGGGTTGCCTAATTTTTTGGGATAATTTGACTGGGCTAATATACCCCGGACTTCAGGATCCCCTCAATTCTAAAAGTTCAGCACATAATCTTGCTTACTTTACAAACTGGATTATTCCTGCAAATCCCTGTACTGGGTATTGCACTGTCTGCTCACAATGATTCCCTTCACCATTACAGTAGGTAGCATTTATCACATTAGATAAATATATCACATTAGAAAAATCATTGGTCTCCTAACCAATGATTTTAACATATTTTGTTAAAAATTAGTTCTACCCTTAAGTTTGCCATGTCATTACTTTCCAGAACTTGTTCCTTATTAGTGACACTATCAAACGGTGTAATAATGTAGGGTGTGTTTTTTTTTCTCAAAATCAACAGGTTTGATTCCTGGCTAGGCATATAGATTTTTAAAAAATCCAATGATGCTGTTTCATGGTGCTGTTTCTGGGAACTGATTTTGATGAAGTTTTCATCAAAATCAGTTCCCAGACTCCTTTCAGCAATTTTCGCTATTCCTCATAGTTTTGGATTTCCCCATCCACTCACACTTGAAAAATTCAACCTGTATACAGTGGTATATAATATACCAATGATTTTTCTTTTGTGATGGAATTAACCCTAAGAGACTAAATTCTAGACCTTTGTGATCAGCTATAAAATATGTCTAAACATCTGATACCTACCTTTGTCATCAACAATAAAATATTTTCCCTGTAAAGAGTTTCTGCACACTTCTTTTGTGTCATTATGCTCCTGTAGAGTTCTCCACACAAATGGTTTCTGCTCCATGGAAATATCTTGATACACTGTGGTTCGGCTGCTACCCTGAAAGGAAATCAAACATACTACTATGGGAATTTCAATCTAAATAAGAACATTTAATTTAAACTAAGTATTACCACATTCAGTGCCTTGTTAGATTTGGTGGGTGAATGCTGCGAAGGCGAATTTGTTACTTGTATTTCGGATACAGCAGGTGAGTCATCAGCACCGCAAAAGAAATTCTGTTAAGAACTTGCTAGGTGTGTCCAAGGTACTGAATGTGTTAAGATGAGTCTCCACCACAGAAAAATTGCCAACTATTGTAATGTCAACCTGTGTTGGAAACACAGAAGTTGGCAAAGATTTCAGTGCACACACCTTTAACTGTTTTTAAAATATAATATTACTGTTCGGGAACACAGTTAAATTCAAGAATTTTAATGTATGAAGAAATTCAAACTAACCTCTCTTAGAAAACTGACAATGCAATAGGTGAGTGAGGACGCAAATATAATACCCAGTACAAGTCTTCTTCGAATGAACCGCAACAATGCGGCATACCACATTTTAAAACAGTCCTGCTTCGTAACGATCTCAGAGTAAAAAAACCATTCAGGTAAATAGGTTATAGATATAAACAACATTTTTATTTATTATGTTTAATACACACTTTCGGATTGGGGAAGTATACTTTCTCCTCGGCACTCATTGTTAAGAAACTTATTACGAAATATGTACCTATTCCTGATATAAACTTTTGTGTGTATAAGTGACTTGTAAAGATGTCAGTTTTGTAATTTTAGTTGAAAAACACGAGAATACATTTCTTATTTTCTACATCTGCAGGCACTTATCAAAACATATTTTTTGTTGAATTTAATCTGGACTTCTGCCACTTCTGGAGGTTCTGTCACAAAATGTCACTTGATCACTTCATGTGCTGTCATTGATGTCATTCTGTCATTTAGTCAGCTCATTCAATCAATTAATTCTAATATTCTTCTGTCTATGGGTCTACGCAGACGTACCACAACCACACCACAACTGCAACCACACCACGTGGTCGGGTGTCAAATAGTATGAAAACTGTCACTTCCATTCACACGACCGACATAATTACCGACCTGTGCTATTCATGTAAGACCATAAACTGACTGAATTTTGTCACGTGGTTGTGGTGTGGTTGTGGTACGTCTGCGTAGACCCTAGTGTTGCCGAACTATCGATAGTAAAACTATCGATAGTTAGTAAAACTATCGATAGTTTTCATCTAAAATCATGTACCCTATCGATAGGCCTATCGATAGTATCGATAGTATCGATACTATCGATAGCACAGAACAATACTATCGAATGAGTGCAATACTATCGATAGTATCGATAGTATTGTAGTTCGTTAACTACAAACTATCGATAGTATCGATAGTATCGATACTGTCGTTTTTATTTGCAACGATAGTATCGATAGTATCGAAACTATCGAAACTATCGATACTATCGATTGTTTTGGACTATCGATAGTTTCACAATTTGCAATAGTATTAGGTTTGTTTTAACAGTAATGTAGTTGAGGACCATTATAGGCCGGTATCTGGCGGCACGGCAGTGCCCCCAACAAGTCAAGCAAAAAGCGGCACTAGCAAACGTGGAAGCTTCAAATTTAGAATACAATTAGTGTTTAGTGTATAAGTCGAGGAAAAACTAAAAAAAAATCGATTTCGGTCCAGTTTTCTAGATACACCAACTGCATAAATAATTTTGTAAGCCCATACAAATGTACAGGATTACAAAGTTGTGCTTTATGGGTAGGATTGCTACCGTATGTTAACTTTTTGAAAAGTGTATCACAAAACTACAATACTATCGATAGTATCGATAGTATCGATAGTATTGCCTTGTTCTGTGCTATCGATAGTATCGATACTATCGATAGTCCTATCGATAGTCTTACGATTGTTGGACTATCGATAGACTATCGATTAACTATCGATAGTCCGACTATCGATCGGCAACACTAGTAGACCCTATCTCATAAAATCTGTGATCTCATAAGATATAATACTTGTTGCGTTCCACTGAGCGTTCACACCGATCACGCTCACGACCTCAGTTTTTCCCGTTCCATTTGCTTGTGAGCGTTACTGTCGTAAACTCAAGTGGAATGGATTATAGAGCGTTTTGAGCGTGGAGGTAAATAATACAAACGGCGAGTTAGTAAAAGGAAAGCAAAATATTTTGGAGGTTAGGAAGAGGTTAGGTTGTAATCCGAAGCCTTGAAAATAAATTTAATTAATAAGTGTTTAAATTTATTTATTTTGAAAAAAAAATATAATTTAATTTTTTTATATTTAATATTAGTGGTGTATTTAATTAATTCGCGTTCAAATGTAATTAAACCGGTGCGAAAACATTCACTTCTACTAAAATGTCTCTTTCCGCATGAAATATCGTAAGTTTTATAGTCTCATCTCATCTTTGATGTTTTGAGTTTTGAAAATTCCGCTAATTTTCTCAACGATTACTTCGACCCACCTTTTTAGAGTAAGTCATGACGTCCTAAATGACGTTTTCGCCGAGACTACAACGACCGTTGTCGGTATGTGAAACGACTAAAGGAGCATTTTTATCGTTGTGGGCGCTTAGTGGAACGCAACCATAAGGTAGATCGGTGGCAAATGAAAGATGCGAAAGCGAAACCATAGAGATGGCGGAACCTTACGCCGGCTCCACACGTTGGACCCAATATTGGCCCCAACGCTACTCTTCCAACGTGTGGATCTAGAAAATGGCATTGGTCCCAACGTTGGGGCGAGCGTTGGTAGTTGGCCGGCTCGTGTCCGTTTCATAAATGATAATTTATGAAATTTATTTCATATTATCATTTTTTTGCTCGCTCTCACTCACTCGGTATATTCTTGTTCCTGTTTTTCCCTTATTTATAAAGTATATTCAACCACCATTTAATTCTTTTAGTTTTAGAAGATCCTCATCTATCTCATTAAATCTGGATGGATGGAAATCCGTCACCATCCATCCATTTTCTAATGACACCACCGTCTGTAAGTAAAGAACCTGTTGTAAACTTTGAGCGGTTTATGGTTTCGATAATCTGTGGAAAACATCCTGTTCATGGGTATTTTACCTGTTTTTAGTTCACTAGTTCTCATTCTCACCACAGGCTGCCACAGGCACTGTTAACTTTATAAAAGTTAGCATGACAGAAGTTTGAAGAAGAAGTCTGTCTTCACTCAATTGCAAGGCCTATAACGCTGTGTCTTTTCTCAGACACATAGGCTTTTCTCATCGCCTTTACAACCTTAGGATATAGGGTTTATTCTTTTCCATATCCACCATCTTCATCCAAATTCTACTCGCCTTTTCATTAAGTTTACTAACAGCAGCATTAGCACTCGATGAAGAAATGTTTAATAGTTAGTAGACTTACGGTTGAAATAGGCACGATGATGTCAGATGAGCAGAGCGGTTTACAATATTAGGTATACTAATACATCTATAATACACTGCAGCAGTAGCAAGCAGTAACAGGTTACAAGAGCAGAGTCGCAATGATGCGCTTCAATAATTATTGAGACCCCTTTATACACCCCTTTGAATTAGGTATTTGAGATATTTTTCACACGGTTATTTCACCACAACAGGAAGTTGTAACTAATGAATTTTGCTAGGTGATTTTTTTAAAATTGACATAACAACACCCACGAGGGTAATCATTCATTCCTCTCATACTTTGAGACTCCTTTAAATATTGGTGTTTGATATTTTTCACACGGTTATTTCAACACAATAGGAAGATAGATAGGTATCATAAGAAATTGACAGCAACAACGACGATGAGGATAATCATCATTCTCGTTATTTAATGTAAGTAATGAGTATTGCCAGGCGAATTTTATAAGATAGATATGATAAAAAATTGACAGCAGCAACGACGACGAGACGATACTCATAAATCATTCGCTCACTCGTTATTTAATAGGTACATAGGTATTATTGCTAAACATTCCTCATCGCTCATCTTACCATCCTCCAAACTTATCAATCTTCCATAGCCCAATAACGAACATTTTCTACCATTTTAAAGTTGCGACAAATGTCACTAAGAACCTTTGACGGTTCCCTGGTTGTCGACGTCGTCGTCGTCGTTGAGGTTGGAGAAGAGTTCGCAGCTGCAACCTCCTCCTCCTATCCGCTATCCACCACCTCCCTTCTCCTCGTCCACCACCACCACCTCTGGACAGTGATACTACAATTTCTAAACCCTGATCATCGGTATTATGTCTGATGAAACAAATCGGATGACCAAGTTTGATGTAGCGAGTTATTGCTTGCACGTATGTTGCGTCTTGCTCGTTTAATTTTATCGGAGGAGGAGGGGGAGGAACTTATTGATATCTCCAAATGTTTCAATACCTATAGACCTGTGTGATAACGTCACACAGACATACATTCATCTCATTTAGATCTAATTATATCGTTTTTATAGACAAGAAGTTTGATGTTCGGGAGAAATCCTCGATAAAGTACAACTTCATAGACCAATTCCCGATCAAAACACATACTTTGTTGAATATCTCGACTTTTTTCAGCTTGCACCACTGCTCATCACACAAACCCGTCAAATTATTTCTCAATGATTCCCTTACATTTTGAACTAAGTACTACTTGCTCACTACAGTCGCGTTGTATGTGAAACAACACCCACCATCACAAACTTGTACTTAATACATTATGAATCTATCACTAACAACAACCACCACGAGTGAGCGAACAAAACTACAAATTATATAATTCAAACGATCCAATTACATACTCCAATTATATACTACAGTCCCCATATCAGAGGATGAGGTATAAGGATGATGCAAAATGTTCTAGCATTTTAAAATGCACTTCCTTTGTTATAATATTGATAACTGCACTGTACACGACTTCGTGCGCCACACACGCAAATTTACAAGGATGATGATCTAGGATTTTCCACCAAAAACAATATTTTTCATTTTAAAAAATAGATGCTTTATTACAATAAATTGATAACTGCACCACACACACGAATTTCTTTTTTATAAATTTCTTACCCTTTCTAAATTCTCCGTTATTAAATTTTAGTGTAGAAAAAATCCTGAATCTAATCAAAAGTTTTATGAGATATAACGAATGGAACGATGAAAATTGAACAGCGTGCGTGCGCTTCGCTTGCGAAAATCGCACTGAAATTGGTCCCGGCGCAAACGGCCCGAGACCGCTCGGCCGGGCAGATGGGAAATTAATTAATTATAGCATTTTATAGCGCGCTAGTCGGAGGGACTCGGAGGCCTGCCCAGCCCACATTCCATCCATAGATTATTAGTATACCGCCCGCGACACAGTCGTGCGCGCGAAACGTGGTTTGACAACGCACGGCGCTGGGACTACTAGTACTAAGTAGTAAGTACTAGCTAGTAGTCCCAGCCAGCCTGCCTAGCTGGGCAATTATCGCACAGGCAGGTCAAACAGAAATTCCGTCCCTTCATCCCTCCTATCATCCTCAATCCTTCTCTGTTTTATTTCTCGCATCCTATATCGCTATCCCACCCTAGCAGCTAGTGAGGTATCAGGTAGTGAATGAGTTAGTCATCACTCATCAGTCAGTTAGCTAGTGTGGTCTTGTGGAGTATGTATAGTATTCTTTGCAGTTAGTTCTCTTAGTGATGTAGCTGTGTTTGGTTGTGTCTACCTACATTACTAGGAAGTATCAACTATCAAACAACTTCCCGATTGTTTACATTTTGTGATGCTGTGAAGTGATTTTGGGATTGCAGTGGAAATAATTATGATAATATAAAAGCCAAAAGGTAAGTTTCTGTTTACCACATTATTGTTGTTGCTATTGAGCCCGTAAATAAAAACCCTACCTTTATTGAATACAACAAAGTTGCAAAACATTCTTCTTCATCCTGATCGTAACAATTATCAGTGGTCATTTCAACTATGTATATTAAAGCACGTGTTTTATAGGCAGATGAAAACATAGTTTTTTTGGTTTTTATACAGTAACCAACTGGAATGAATTGATGATTCATTACATTCATTGATATTATGTAGTACTAGCTTTTGCCCGCGACTTCGTCCACGTAAATTTCAGGATTTGGTCAAGAGTGAAGTAAAAAGGATTCCATATTACAATCCACATTTAAATTTTTTTAATTAAAACATCCCAATCTATTCTGATGATTTTACGCGAAAGCATAAAAAATATCTGCGTCACTAAATATAGAATATAGGTCTGTGCTGTTATCGTGAAGAATGTCTCTCCCTCTTTATGTCTTTAGTTTCTTTTGACATCTTAGTCTTAAAAAATTTAAAAGTCTAAGATGGTAGATAACTGCAATTTATGCCCTGTTTGATTTTTAAAATTAATTTGGTCCATGGGCTTAACAAAATGTCTATTAGGTACATAATCCAACCCCCCAATTACTGTTTTGTTAAGTATAAGACCTGTTTAGAAACTAGGCCTAGGTATGTTACTCTCCAGTCCTTCAAATATCTTCATAAAAATAACGTCTATCGATCGCTCAGTTTGGCGACGCGAAAGCAGGAGTAACATAAAACACATTCACATTTATTTATTTATTTCGGAAAATGGTACTACGCTATTAGTATGAATTAAATAAGTATTGATTGTGACTTTCGCTACAACTACTAAACAAACGTCTGACTAATTAACAACAAAAAATAAAAGATACCTATCTACAATTATCTATATATAATAATAACGTGAAACGTAAATATTAATAATAATTATTGTTATTATTGATAACTAAAATGTAAAATACACTTTACGCCGGAAATTAATAACTAATTTTCAGTTTATGGATCGCCAAAATTACATTTGGTAACCACTAACCAGTCAACATAATTGTTTTAACTAAGAAAATAAAGAGAAAATTTGAGTCAAGATGGCAAACAAATAGTATCATTCTCAATCCATAATCTGAACATAGGTTATTAATTTCACCACTTACACTCCTGGTAATCTTAACAGCGTGGTTGAGGCCGCCCTTTTGCACGTGTTTTCGTACGAATTCAACTCGTGCGTATACGTAAGTTCACGCAAGTTATATTTAGTTGTTGATTTGGGGCAGGTTTGGTAAATTTAAAACATCAAAACTGTGGAAAGTTTATATTTCGTGATTATTACAATAGGTACGTCTGTCTGTCTTTACGTCTATGGTCGAACCGAGAGTGCCCCTGTTAACGATGGGCGATTATTACTAAAAACAATCGAATAAGTCGATTGTTCAGTTTATTAGTTAAAAGTCGATTGAAAAGTCGAGTGAAAAGTTTATTAGTTAAATTGATGTTATTCGATTGTTGTTAACAACTGAATCGCGGCGACTACTACGCTACGGTATTACTAAGTACTAACTTTATCGACTGATTTCGATTATTCGGTACTACTTAAAAAGTAATTACTAAAGATGGTGCGGTGGACGGGCATGCGCTGCGTATTACTATTACTTTTTAGGACTGTTTAGTAGTCAATCCACCGATTTGAGGGCACACGACGTCCATTCTTTCGTCGTCAGTGTCCGTTGATATTTGCCTATACTATCGAGGGACGAATTATGTTGTAATATTATACGAACAAGCATTGACATGTAGATTGTAGGTACCACTGTGTACCTACTTCTTTTTTTATGTATTGTGTTACTTTTGTTTCTTGTAATAAATAAATGGTTAAGTAAGGAGTTTCTTATCAAGGAAGACTAAACACCAGAAAAACAATTTAGTAATTATTTTATTCGAATTTTTATTTTTTACTGACTTCAAAAAAGGAGGTTATTCGACACATGGTTTTAATATTCTCAGAACTGTACAACTTTTACATATGTTGGTCTATTACGGCTTCAAAAACAAGAATACCAATTTTTATGGGTGTATGTATGTAGGTAGATATATTTGTCCTCGCATATCTCCGAAACTAATTTACGGATCGTGTTCGTTCTTTTTTTGTTTACATCCATTTTGTTTAACTTAGGGAACGGTAAAAGTTTCATCAAAATCGGTCCATTAGTTTTCGTGATATAAACTTAAAAACCTAAAAATAAAGAAAAAACATAATTTAAAAAAACATAATTTAATTAAACCGACGTCAATAAAGTACCTATGCAAAAATAAAATTTGTTACATACTTTAGGCCTATTTTTTCAGGATGGGGCCAAAATTTAAAAATAGAAAAATAGTAACACAAAACTAGTAATAAAAATAGTAACTAGTTATTCGAATAATCATTGCGGGGAACTACTAAATCGACAATCGAATGCGCAGTCGTACAATTTTCGATTCAGTCGATAGTTTTTTCTCAAACAATCGCCCATCGTTAGCCCCTGTCTCTAGCGAGCGTCCGCACACATCATCTCATTTATTACCTACACACACTGTCTTATACTATAACAGTATAAGACACTGTCTTATACTATAACAGTATAAGACAGTGTGTGTACTATACAGTTGTGTCGGCCCAGTCATTTGAGTTTGACAGTTCTTTGTTGTGTGTTGCCAGCATCGTGGTGGTGGTGGTGGGTGTGGTGTTGCCAGTGGAGAGGTGGTGTGTGTGTGTGGGGGGGGGGGGGTGGGGTTGCCAGCAGCCGTTCGAGCGTGACGTAAGCGCGTGCTAGTAGCTCGAGTTTGACAGCACGCGGGCGATCGCGGGACCTTGATTATGATAATAAAGGGCGAGCCACACTGTAATTACGTTACCGACAGCCGGAGGACTCAAAAAAAAACCAAAGTGCTTAAGATTATTTTTATTAAATTAATTAAAATTACAAATTGTGACTATTACTGGTCGATGTGAGACTCAGCTATATAGTGATGAAATATTTTAATTAGGATTGTCAAGAAAACTATTAAATGCTGACGAATTGAGGACGCGCCTTGACCTAGCGCGCTCTGCCGCTTCCGTGGTCATCGATGTCGAGTCAGCGACATCTCAATTGAGGGCGCACGTGGAATTAACCCTCATTATGTCTTCCGTGGTTCCATCTGGGTCGCGCATGTAACACGGTTGGTGTTTGCGTCCACACTTGTTTACAACAAAGCCCCCACCTCAGTGTGTTGTCGACTCTCTGGTTGGATGCACTCTAATGCAATATGGCTCCTTACCTACCTAAACTTCAAAAAGTTGGTGTGGCATTAGCACTCACTCCGCCGGTGAAAATAAAAAAGAAAAGAATATGGATGAAATAATAATTAATTAATAATAATAATTAATATATTATATTATTATTATAATAATAAACAGAATAGAAAATCATGCGTACCTCATAGACATTACGATTCCATCAGATTACAATATCGGAGCTAAAGAGATAGAAAAATTAAATACCACCTACTTAGAACAGAGATTACAAGATTATGGAAAATACCCACCACCGTTGTACCAATAGATGTAGGATCTACAGGAATAATAGAGCAAAAGTTTACATAAATATATAAATAAATTAGATAGCAATATTAACATTAATATAATTCAGAAACAAGTGTTAACACTGTTGCAAACCGCCGGTGGAGACCGATGTGGAGGGCTTGTTTACAACAGTGTGGCCCACCTATAAGGATCGCGCACGGCCCACCACCACCGCCGCTGCTGTCGGTTGGTCGCGCCTGGGTGGGTGTTGGTCTATGATGATAAAATAAAACTAGACTTTTCGAGTCACAATCTCTCAAATAGTTCCGAATCGTGTGCGTGTGCTAGCTAACTGTTGTATCTTTGTAAAAATAAATAAAAATGCAAGATTCAAGAGCACAGCCGACCGTATATTTGAGTGAGTCTCAATCTCAGCTAACTCCACCGATGTATCCCATATTCAATTCGCTCTCGATATATTATTATGAATGTAGCCGTCTCGATTTACGTCGAGACGGCTACATTCATAATAATATATTGGCCGGTGAGCATGCGTCAGCGTTCTCGACAAATGGAGGAGGCGGGTTTTTTTTACACTGGCGCGGGGGACAGAGTGATTTGCTTTCATTGTGGAGGTGGGCTGGATCATTGGGATTCGCAGAACGATCCGGAAGTACAACATATGCGATGGTACGCGGGGTGTGAGTACCAGAGGATGAAAATGAAAATGCTCAGAAAGACAATCATCAACAACAAAAACTCGTACACCGTGCGCGGGGAGAGTACGATTTTCGAGGCGCCAAGATTTGGCTTGATTCGGCATATTTCGACCATTATAAAAAGAATTTCAAGAATAAAATATTTGCTGATTCAGCTTCCTTAAGGAGTTATGACCATTTAAATTTGGAAAAAAGTGTTTTTTTGGCTATTCATAAGATTTTTAGCGCGCACAGCTATGTGAGAGTAGGAACATCTTGCGTTGAAATGATTTCTCGAAATATAAAATGGTGTCAATAACAATTTTTAGACTAAAAAGGCTAGAACCTAGAGATGTAAAATAGGGTTACCATAAGCATTAAAATTGGTTAGGTTAGGTTAGAACAGTTAAAACAACGCCAGAACCGAATTGTAGGCGTTTTCTCCTCTCTAAGGTAGACAAATCACATCTTATTTTGGGCTAAATAATATGAAGACTGCATGGTCAAAATTTGGCGCCTCGGAAATCGTACTCTTGTAAAAAAATCTATTTTTCGAAAAAATATTGAGATGCGCCAGAAATCCTTTGGCACACTTGCTTGTATCGTCGAATAGAAGGTCTCCACCAAATTTGAGCCAAATCGGATGTAAAATTTATTCAGAAATGATAAAGTACTTAAAAATTTCAAACTCCCGTTTCACCCCTTTAAAGGCAAAATTTCGATTTTTTTTACTCTTAAAAAACATCTTATTTTGGGCTAAATATGAAGACTGCATGGTCAAAATTTGGCGCCTCGGAAATCGTACTCTTGCCCCGTGCGCGTTGGTGGTGAGCCAATAAGTCGTGTCGCCGATAGTGCTCGTGTTGGCGATAGTGCTCGTGACGGTGGTGGTGTGCGTGATGGTGACGTAGGAGTTGATGTTGTCGATTGTACTAGGAAGGAGGTAATAAGAGGTGTTTGTTACATAGATTAAGGAAAAAAAAGATGTGTTAGGTATAGTTTTAAGATAGATTAAGATTAAAATAAATAAAACATTGTCAGTAAAAAAAAAGGTTTTTTATTTAAAAGTTTAATTAATGACCCCAAGCTAACGTGTTTACACCGTCCTCCCTAATGTGTCTCTTGTTATCATCGCTGCTGAGAACTTTTTTCTTTTTACTTGTGTATACACCCGATGTCTGTTGGTGATGAATGTGCGCACATTGTTATAATTAGCACACCGCCATCTTCACCTTCACTCTCAAGGGCTTTCATGTAATTGTCGAATGTAATTTTGCGTAGATTTGCGGTGGGAGTACCTTTGTTTTTCTTAATAGTAATATTATTATCTAGAGTATAACTATACATTATTGGTAAACCTATAAATTTAAATTATACAACCATTTTTTTCATCCTTCATACGACCAACAACTTTTTTATTCACCAAAGGTAAATAATTATAGACGTTATTTTGGATGAAATCGGAGGTGTCAAACATGTTGTTCAAGTCGCATCGAATGTCTTCATATAAATTTATAGTTTTAATTTGATAAACAAACGAATCAGTGTTGGTGTATAACAATCGCACGTCTGATCCATATTTAGGTAGCATGTACGAATAATGGAAATTATACATGAGACATTAAGACAGTTCCAGTACAGTGAATCGGGTGTATATGGGTTTATTGTAGAAAATTTTGGTTTTTTTCATTTGTACGGCTACAAAGTCTGGTGAGAAAATCTTAAAACTCTATAAATTGGGGCGGGCTAAATAATTCATTAATTTTTAAAAGTCTTTTTCAAACGAGTTGGTTGCCATGGTTCTTTTATGTGTGTTTAGATCAAGTAGGGTTTGAGCCATGAACGTTGTTTAAATGATAATATTCTATGAATTTTTCTGCAAACCATCCCGTGTTCTATGCACTGTTTCAGGTTAAGATAGTGAATTATATAGTTGAGTTTAGTCACTAGAGTGAGTAAAAGTTTTTTTATTCGACCGTAATTGTGTAAATCGTGCAACGACTGTGGATACTCCAAGTCCACTTCCAATATATAACCGGTATCAGAGTCGGCGGAGTGTGCGAGAATATCGAAAGAAGTGATTTCCTCGCTCGTTAACCATGAAAAGTTTGAGTAGGGTAGATTTTGACTCATAGCGTAACCATACAAATTGTTAATGTCCAAGTACACAATGAAACGGTCTTCACGCGTGGGATCGTATTTTGTTTGAGTCATGAAGGGGTTGTTGGCTTCGGCGTACCTTTTGCTCACATAACAAATACCTCCTCGAATCCCCGACTGTATGAACTGAATCATTTCAAAGTCTGTGAGCAGTTCGAGTCTTACGTCCGTCTGTTTTAACATGGCATCCCATGAGAGACCCGGTGCCGTATAGTACCTACAAGGATCTAATTTGTAGGCACCACTACACACACTACGAAAATTTTCAAGTACTTCGGCCAGGAGTAGAACGTCCGTTTTCAGGTACAAGTTGGAGTATTCTCTCAATGTTTTTAAATTGAACAAAGTCCATACGTTGTGCGCGTGCGCGTAATCTTCGTCGGAAATGTGCGTCTGCGATAACTCACTATGGAAAGCGTTTTTAGGGGGCAACGAGTCCTCATCAAACTTTTCCCAACTATCGATGTATTCATAGGGAAAAACACCTTTACGTGTCAACAGTTTCATTTGTTGAGGGTCGGGAAAGTAACGAGATAAAATTTTAAATTGATCTAATGTGAGATTTTTTGTTAATTTTTCTAAACTTGATGACATGAATTTCAATGTATCTACAAAACGAATGGTTATGTTTTCGATGTGGATGTATAGTTTTAATCATCATCATTATTTGCTCTTGAGAAGTATATCTTTTGGTTAAATGATATGTACGAGTATTTCTCCTTGTGTAAGGGGATGCAATTGATGGGGTTACCTTTCCTCGCAGCGAGCTCTTTGATGAACACAAATGACTATCGTAACCGCTTAAGTTATGAAAAAATATAGGAATAAAATTAGGTAAAGAATAGTTTAATTATATTGCATAGGTTGTGTGCAACACCTCTGATTTTACCCGTAAGGTGACAATGATCGATTACTTTTCGATCGTCGAATGAAACAAATGGTTGTTCACAAATATGACAGTGCGTTGTTGTCGATAGCAAATTTTCTACATCCTCTTTTCTATTAGTTTATGTCACAGTTTTTGAGTAAATTTCAGCAAAATGCTATCCCGCTCCTGAAACTCTTCACATTTCTTCGCTATTGTTTGACAGGTATCCTTATAATATGAAGTGAGGTCTGATGATAATTGTAAATGTGTGTTTTTTATGTTGAAAGATTTCAAGTCTCTTGTCATTTCATCCTCTTTGTATTATGTATGTGCAAAATAATTCCATGTTAACTTTTAAATGATTATGCTCCTTCAATTCCACTCTGATTATTTCCAACACTTTATCGGTGGCGTGATCCAAATAAACTTTTGGCATTAATATGGTTGAAGAACCATTGACACGATAGGGACGTGACTATTCTACATTTAAATGCGCTCTTAACTACATATGTGAAATAATCACCTTCCTCCTGCTTGCAGAGCAACTTGTGTCGTTTGGTTCTCGAATGAGCAATCAACCGGTTGCCGGGGACGGATTCACCGCAAAAAAAACACTGATAAATCTTGGTTACACGTGGATTCACATATTCAGTCACACTAACTCTTATCACTCGATTGTGACGTTTTATAGAGATAACTTTTTACTAGTGATGTGACAACGTTTTAGGTAGCTTTTTACTAGTGATGTACCTGCGGGAGTATCGAGTTGGTCGGTGTATACAAAGATGGGTTGTGGTACAGTTATTTATCAATTATAATAAAGACATCTATTTTTGAAATGAAAAATATTATCGTTTCCAACGGATACAGAGCGGTGCAGTTATTTATCAATTATAATAGAGGCATCTATTTTTTAAAATGATAAATATTATCGTTTAGACAGGAAGAACCCTAGATCTAGGTCCTTGTAAATTGCAGTTGCAGTTATCAATTATAACAAAGGAAGTGCATTTATTTTTAAAATGAAAAATAATAATGGAAAATCGTAGAACATTTTGTACCTCATTCTCTGATTCGAGGACTGCAGTATATAAAGGGTAATCGGGACATTTGAACTTTATTCGTAGTTTTGTTCGCTCACTCGTGGAGGTTGTTGTTAGAGTGGAGGTTTCATAATGATAATTACAAGTTTGTTGCCGTGGTGGGCGCTGGTTCACATACCACGCGACTGTGGTGAACATTCCGAAGTAGTAGTTCAAAATGCAACTGAATCATTGAGAAATAATTTAACGGGTTTGTGTGGTGAACAGTGGTGTAAGCTGAAAAAAGTTGAGATATTCAACAAAGTTGTACTTTTTCGAGCATTTCTCCCAAACACCAAACTTCCTATTCATAAAAAAACGATATAGATCTAAATGAGATGAATGTACGTTTGTGTGATAGCGGGAGGACTATATTGAAACAATTGGAGATATCAATATGTTCCACCGCCTCATCCTCCTCCGATAAAATTAAACGAGCAAGACGCAACATACGTGCAAGCAATAACTTGCTACATCAAACTTGGTCATCCGATTTGTTTCATCAGACATATACCGATGATCAGGGTTTGGAATTTGTAGGTACTATCACTATCCAGAGGTGGTGGTGGTGGACGAGGACGAGGAGGAGGAGGTGGTGGATAGCGGATAGGAGGAGGAGGAGGTTGCAGCTGCGAACTCTTCTCCAACCTCAACGACGACGACGACGTCGACAACCAGGGAACCGTCAAAGGTTCTTAGTGACATTTGTCGCAACTTTAAAATGGTAGAAAATTTTCGATATTGGGCTATGGAAAATTGATAAGTTGGAGGGTGGTTAGATGAGTGATCTAGAATGTTTATCTATAATACCCATTAAATAAATGGATTAATTGCTGACAATTATCTTGATAGTAGAAAATGATCAATATTGGAGGATGCGTAACCCGGAAATAATTAACCATTAAATAGGTAAATGGGTGAATAATGTGAAGCTATTTGTCACACTCAATTTAACATAAAAATAAAAACTCATAAATTCGTGCACGACAATTAAAAGAGAAGGTTATTTTGCAGCTAATTTATCCTAATAGATCTAGATTAGAATATGCGTTTGAAAATTACCTATTTCAAGGGGTATAAAAAAGGTGCCTCAACGATCCACATAATTGCGATTGTGTTCTTATAACCTATTACTACTTGCTACTGCTGCTGATGCTGTTGTGTATTATTAGTACGCATATAATAATATTGTAATCCGCTACGTTCACCGTGTAATAACTTGTCAACTACTACTATATACCTGTTTCAACCGAAAGTCTATTGAAAATAGACAATAGAAAATAGAAAATAGTGGCAAACTTAACGATAAAGCTTAAAGAATTTGAATGAAGATGGCTGAGCTGAAAAAAATAAACTCTACAGGATTATAGAGGCCATGAAGAAAGCTTCAAAGTTTACAACCGAATCGGGCAGTTCTATGCAGGCGGTGGTCTTGTTGGAAAATGGATGGATGGTGACACTCCCGTCAAGATTTAACGAGATAGATAAAGATCTTTTACATGAATTAAATAGCGGGTATATATATAATAATAAGTGAGAAATAAAGTGAGAGCGAGCAAAAAAAAAATTAAATAAATCTCCTTACTCTCTTACAGTTAAGATACGCGCACACGCATACATACAATGGATTGTAAGAATATTTGGATGGTCTTCCTAAATTCAAACAGACTCCTCAAGCTATGGGTCAATCCTTTCCCACTAACCAATCTGCTGGGGGATGTGAGCGTCCTCCTTGCTCGCTTATATGAATCGAGCAGTTTCAATGATGAAATTGTTTATAGAACCATCCAATTCTGGGATGATATTTCATTTGTGAGCGGATGGCAACTGGAACGATATTGACACACACGATAGCTGTCACGTGTGTTCCTTTATTGGACTTAGTCATCCTGCATTTAGACTAAGTTTTATTTAATTTTAAAAGAGTGCTGGGAATTTTTTTCCGCCCGCTTTTTTCTCCCAGTCTACGTTTTGCCTGAGGGGCGATCAAAGCGGATGAATGTAGAATGTATAATTTATCTGTATGACTTTCATTAAGTGTGCACAAATTGTACCTAATAATGAATTTAAAAAGCTTTTGAGTTTGAGTTTGAGTTTGCTAGTGGTCATTTCAAGGCCCCTTCTGACCCCGAACATTACAACTACTAAATGAATGATATTTCCCGTTTTCAAATAAATTGCGATTTTAATTATATTTTGTTGTTTGTTCCAGGATAAGAATTGACTGAATTAAACTCAAGTAGCACCTAAAATGGGGGAAGGGTCACGGACGGAGGACGGTACGATGTTTTTATGTTAATGCACTCACTTACCTATAAAACTCAGGTCATTCACTTCGAGACAAAAACAACTGCTGATCATTGATTTAAATATAAATGTTTTGCCACGTCTGAGAATTTTGTATACCTACGAATACTTAAAAACCTTTTGTGTAATGAAAACACATTAGTAAGGGATAACGCCCTTACGCAATAAGTAAGGGCCTGCTCATATTAAGGTCTTTGCCATCATAATAATATTTTCGTAAACTGCTTCTTTAGATCTGATTAAATTCCTCTTTACAGTTGCATAATTTAGCCAGCCAGATATTGCTGCATGTAAAACATACTTTAAATAAATGAGCTATAGACTGAAAAACCAATACATAAATAATATAACCAATATTCCACATATTCCATACTTATAATATTAAATTTTTATTTCAGATTTATCATCTCTTTACGAGGCAATGGCTAAATATGACTTTAATAAACCATATACCGTATCCGTTGAAGAATATAACGACGATAACTTTAATACCGTACCTGAAGCAACTTGTCAAGGTAGCAGATCGAGTAATAGTGCAGAGAGTATATTTTTGGGAAATGAAAATTCAAATTGCAACAAAGAAAATTTCAACAGCAATGTTGAAGTTACATCGCCTTCAGCAAACCACAATAAAGTATCGCTAAAAAGTTTGCAAACGCCCTCTTCTGCACCAAGTTGGATTACGGAGTTATTATATGCAAACGATTCTATTACCACACACCACTCAACAAATAAGCAACCTACGCGTCGTATACCACCCAGAGACATAAACAGATATCGTCATTGTGATCCTGGTGTTAATAGATCACATTCCCTTAAGAAATTATCGATAAATTTGATCAGTTGTTTACGAGCCTACAATTACTATTCATTACTTGTAAGGCAGTATGAAATAAACAGTAGGCTAAGGCTTGACGCCAAGAAACAGTATCAACGTACAATATACAATTACTTCCAGCAATCTCGTAATATAGCCGAGCTAGAAATATTACCCCGAAGTAATGATTATAACTTTATAAAAGATTTTCTAGAGAGAACTACAGAAATTGCAATTAATGAAGAAAGATTTAGGTGTTCTTATACTGATGTTCAAAGCATTTACAACGAATTGATGAGATGGATATTGTATCCTCATAGCTGTAGATATACTCAGAACTCAGAACTAACGTATTTACAACATAAGGCACATGGGGGCAGTGGTCAGGGACCTCCAATGCAACAAGTTCAAGGAGGTACTAATGATAATAATCAAAGAGAGTATCCATGTCCTCAAACGTGTCTTTTCAGATACGGTAATCCCGGCTTTGAAGTCAGATTAAACGTTAGTACCGAGATTTTAAATAATATAAACAAACAAAGGAATGTGTCCGGGAACAATAATAGTAAAATAGTTAATCGAAATGTCAGTCATCAAGTAGCACCATCAGATAATTTAAGAGATTTGCCAGTGGGAAGCTCCCAACCGAATGCAGCTCCTATCAAGCATTTACCAACTAGATCGACATCCAGGGACAGTGGTTTTATGAGTCCTGTCAACGAACTACTTGTAAGTTTAACTACCTGAACATTTATTGAGTGAGATTGCGACCAGAGGAGAGGTCGAAGTGATTCCTCTTACAAATAAGTACGGATCGATTCCTATCGATTCATTTTTGAATACAATTTGTATTTCCTTTCACTATTATTTACTCGTATGTATAGTAAAACACTTAGAACGTCATATTAAATTAATTTCTTTGCCTTATATGATACCGTTATAAGTTATAAGCGGTGATAGCCCAGTGGAAGTGGTGATAGCCCAGTGGCTTAGAACTCAACCTCGAATCGAGGGGTCAGGGTTCGAATCCCAGTGGCACGCACCAATGACTTTGTAAAAAAAGTTATGTGCGCTATATAAAATTAAATATCACCTGTTGTTACGGTGAAGGAAAACATCTTGAGGAAACCTGCATGCCTGAGAGTTCAAAAAAAATATTCTCAAAGGCATGTGAAGTCTCACCAACCCGCATTAGGCCAGCGTGGTGGTCTAATCCTCTCATTGTGAGGGGAGACCCGAACCTGTAGTGGGTCATTAATGGGTTACTGACTGAAGTGATACTGTAACACTTTTTTGTCCTTTTAGGTTGATTTAGAAAACGAAGACTACAATAATCAACCACATGAAGCATACGGGACATCTCTAGCTTCCAATGTAAGGCATATATCCCGAGGACCTTGCGAACTATGTAATAAATATTCGACGTTAAAATGCGTCGGATGTTACAACGTGTTTTATTGCAGTGAGATATGTCAGGTTGGTAGCTCCAAAATAAACCCTATGAAAACAAATAAAATCATTGTTTATTTCAGAAAATACTTACTACTTTTATTTTATTTACGTGGTAGGTAAACCACGTAAATAAAATAAAAAACGAAAAAATTGGATCTTTGGTTTTTATTTAAAACAAATATTTATTATCAAGTTAACATCATTTGACTTAAAGCTTAGTTAATAAAATCATTCAATGTAAAGAAATTAAATCATAAAACTTAAATTAGAAAAAAAAACTAATTGTATTAATTCTGTTGCATGCCAAAATGCGCCTACAATTCCAGTGTTATCACTTTACAGTCACAGTGGCTCAGGGACTCGTGACGCAATATTTATTAACAGAATTGCATATATGTATTTACCTATAGATGAATATATTTCCGATCATTTTAAAATGAATAAGGGCAGTCTCTTATAAATATTTATGAGTAAGCGGTGCAATTATAAGAGTAAAATAAAAGATGTGTGAACTGATAAGCGCTTTAAAATGCGAATCGTACTAATTCTGTCACATGCGAAAATGCGCCTACAATTCCAGTGTTATCACTCGGCAGTGGCGCAGGGACTCGTGACGCAATATTTATTACCAGAATTGCATATACCTACAAATTAACATATTTCCGATCATTATGAAATGAAATGAAATGAAAATCATTTATTTGCACGAATATGGGTTAGTTATTGGTTTTACAGGGCATTTTGATCAATCCATATTCACCTTCTCAGGTATACAAATTATGAAGTTATATTACAGTTTAATAATTTAAAAATAAAACTTATAACTAATACATAATTTAATTGACAAGTTTGTATAATAATTCATTTGTCAGTTTAGCATATTACATTTATTATTTTTATTATTTATTTTTTAATATTATTATTTAATATTTATTATTTTTATTATATGTGTAAACGGTGAAATAAAATGTGTAAAATAAAAGCATATGTGAACTGATATGCACTTTCACATGTAATGCTAGTATGTTAGTTAGTCGCCCGATTATCGGAAATTAAAATATTATGTGCGCGCCACTCGGCTGACAGCATTCCCGTAGCCAGCACACCGGAAACCTATTTGTGATAACTGATAACGTGATCTGGATTGAGTTTTTAGGAGTTCAATGCTTAATTACGTATTAGATTCGATTGCCTGCTCATCTCAAATAACATAGCATAGCATAGCATAGCATAGCATCTCATCATAATGTATTGTACAATGTATAACCAAGACGTGACTAGGGTACATCCTGATAGGGTGGATAATCTCATTCTTTATGTAAAATAAAATATGAATGGAATGTATTTTTTTTTAATTAATTATAATTATCTTTAATTTATTTTTTTTTAATTTCAGAATTTGGATTGGAGTAGACACAGATCCTACTGCAAAATTGGATATTATAATAACTTAAGTTGAAACTGAATTGGTGCATATTTTTGTAAGACTTATTATTATAAAATGTAGATTTTTATTGATAATAAGAATATTTTTATCGACATAAGTACCTAGATGTGCAAAGATATTAAAAGTTATAGTATAACCTTGAACGTTATAATTAATTACCTATCTTTTGCATTTTTCTGTGCTAAATGATTTAGCATAGATAAATACACAGTAACTTTAATTATAAGGTAATTTTAAGGGGTAACTTGTGTGTTAATAATGTACTTAAGTACATGATACATACCTATATTAGGTACATCCAAAGATTATGATTTGTAATTTATTATTTTTAAATGTTACTGATTTTTATAATAAAAAAAGTGTATAACCTTAAGTGTTTTTACTGCCTTATCTACCAAATTTTTTAACCACTTTACTCTAAGGGTGGCTTCTTAATATGATGCGTAGGTAGATATTTCTGTAGTTATCGGTTCTTAAGTAATATTAAAGGTAAGCAAGGCATACCTAGATTCGTATAGCTTCGTTCATTGTGTTTAATAAATATAGTAAATAAAAACTGCAAAAGTTTTTACACAAATATTTTTTATTTTAAATCAACATTCAAAAATATATACCAACATAAATTAACAAAACATCTAACTTTTAAGGTTTATTCTCTGTAAACCTCTTTGTTTTAAGCACTCGGTCTTTTTCTCTACTTTGGCAGGTAGATAAGTAAGTACATAGTACTTACTTCTCTACTTTGGCAGGTAGATAAGTAAGTACATAGTACTTACTCATTTTAAAAATAAAAATTTAAATTGTTCTTTCATATATATTTCTGCATATTTATATTATTTATATTATTCGGCATCATTTGTGTAATCCAAACAAAGTAGGTAAATCACTATGCAAAACTAAATTTTATGACATTTGTACTAAAACTTCTACTTTTACAGTTATGGTTAGTGTTCGTTTTTCTAATGTTTTTTTTAAATACCTAATCACATCTCTTGTAAGTGAGACGCAACTGTCATTGGTGAGACGTACCCATGAAGTTATAGTATAAAGGACGTACCTATTTGGCCAACTACGACGTTAAGTACGCAGGAAAAATGTTCGGTGTTTATTTTCTATGGTTATTTTCGCAATCGGCCAATCTCAGGTTTGAAGAAAAAACACATAAATAAAGAGTAGGTATCATAAAAAAGTGCCAAAAACGATATTTTCGCGAAACGTCAACGACTGAAGAAAAGTATTTAGTTTTGTTCATGGAGGATAGAGATAAGGAGGATCATCTTGTACATGAAAAAGTGTCCGTCGAAATGCATTAAATTAGGGTGGCGCCATTAACTTAACTTCAATTCATTGCTACATTCATACCATACCTCTGTCTACACCAGCGCCATTCTAGAAGGTTTTGGAACTGTGGACACTTTTCAATTTTCTACCATATGAGATGACACTCCTTATCTCTATCCTCCATGGTGTAGTAAATGATTCATTCACTCAATGTCAGTCAATGTTTCTAAGATGGCGACTGCCAATTGTCTGTCAACTCTGTCAACTTCAACCATTAGAATCTAATAAAATTCTCCATAATCCGAATTTTGCGGATATTCAATATGTTGTCGACTCGAAATCAATATTTTTTTGTTTTATTATTTAGGTAAGGTTTCGATCGAGTCTACCGTACCCCTGCACGAAATTATTAAAATAGAAGATATTAGACATGACCCAAATCTTCAAAATGTGATCCAAACACAAGGAGAAAATTTTCACATGTGTCTAAATTTTTTAACATGTGTGTCAAATTCTCAACCTTGATTTATATGTACCTATATATGTATGTCGTTTTTAGTGTCGGAGTATTTTAGTCCTTATGAGTAACAACGCAATGCACCATTGCAGATAGAATTCTTATATTCAATTTTTTTACCTTCTCCACCTACACAATCTTAGCTTGTTATTTTTTATTTTCATTTGCGATTTAAAAATAGCGCAGATACAAAATTATAAAAAATTAAAAACAAATTGTCATTAAACAGTGAAACAGATTTCTTGTAACTATAAATTTATTTTTAAAGCAATTTTAAACTTTTTTTTTCAATAACAGAAGTGCTTGAATTATTTACCAAATAGGACAGGAGTAGTCCGTTTTTGACTACGTTAATAAAGGTTGGGAGTGGTTGACCATGAGCCATGACCATGCGCGTATAGCAGCCTCGAGGTGGCAAGGCGGCGGAAGATCGCGCGTCTTCTCGTACGCCCCTTCTCGTATGCCATGTTCCCATCAAGGAGGTAGGATCTAATAGTGGACTAGTTCTATCGGGGCTGTGGATGAACAATTGCCTCGACAATCAAGTCGTGCTGAACCCAGTGGGATTTCAGCAGGTAGAATTGTTTGTTGGCCCTAATCCGGCAGTAGGTATCCGTCATAGATTTCCCTACGTAAAAAATGGGTGGGCTACAGTGACCGTTTGCTATTCGTATCCAATAAAATACACACCTGTTTGCTATTCGTATACAATAAAATACAGATTTCGCAATTTATTTCATTCATATCTACGAGTAAATACTCTGGGCAATCTTTCGAATTTATTCCGCGAATTCCATTTTAAATCATAGGCGCTCTATCCAGGAGCGCTCTATGTTCTACCCTCTACGAAAAACCCTTCGAGTTATTTATATGATCGTCTCAGTTAAATTTGTCATCTCGAAGAAAAGTATAGAACATTAAATTCGTTTTTACATCTAAGACGATTTGAAAATACTAAGGGTAATTTCTCGCTAGGATGTTACCATTAAATAAAACTTTGTATTTTTTCAAAGCAAAATTTATAAAACGATCTCTATAAGTTTAGTAGTAAATTTTGTTAGTAACGAGTATAACGAGACTAAAAAAAGAAATTTTTTAATTGTATCATTTTTGAAGGTTTTAGTCTAGTTTCGATTTAAAGCGTAAAAAACGTAAAAATTTAAAATTACGTTTATAGACTTAAAGAAAGTTTTGGTATTAGTATATATTCATAATCTTTACACGTGTATTGTAATTACATTAATGAAAATTAACTGATACATTTTTATTTATTTCATGTACACAAAAACGAAAAATACAAAACAGATTTGATGCGTATGAAACTTCATAGCGCCTATACCGTTAATGAGGGTAGGTAATGTTATTACTCATTTGATCATTTTTTAGTGACTTTTTTAATTACTTAGTAACAAGGTTGGAATTAAATTTATGGGGAGAGCTCTTAAAGAGAACTTTCTTTCAGAATCGGCAACACATTTCTGTTACCGGTGTCAGTAGGTGACGGTGACCACTTCCCATTAGGTACAAAAATACAGACATCAGGACTAACAAGTGTTGTTCGTTTTATCTAATTAAGGCAAAGATTTTCTATTGGCCGTTTTCGCGATTCCTCATTCACGCTTGTTGTCCGGGTGTCGTTGTTTGAGATTTTCATTTTCAGGCTTACAGAAATTCAGTTCTCACGTAGCCGGCAAGTGCGGTTTACGCTCTCTCGCTACGAGAAAACCTCCGGAGTTTTCCGCGGAAATTTGAGCTTACGAACAACTAAGTTACATTTCTTAACTTGAGCAAAAGAGGCGTACATCAGTTTTAATTGTATTTTACTCATACGAGTACATCATACACGTTAATGTTTTGAAAAATATGTAGTGAAAAGGTTATTTTGCTTTTTATCCAGGATATAAAAAAGAAAAGTTAGTGTTTTTCAAGAGGGAGAAGTTCTACGAAATGAATTTTAGTAAGTTTTATTCATAATTTATAACAACCTTTGTTAATGTTGTTATTACGAACCCGAATAAAATTATTTTAATAGGTATCTATTATTCTTGTGCCGATATCAATGTAACTGCAATTATAAGCTAAAAGAAAAATAATGTAGGTACCTACTAACAAAAAAATATATAAAACCTTTGGTGACAACCATATTTTTGGGTTGAAAACTCCTAAATAATACACTACTAGTGTATAAGGGATGTAGATAGGTAAAAGTTAGATTTTTGTATCAATGACATTATCAATAATTTCCAGTTCATTTTTTTTACACATGTTACATTTGGTGAGCAATCTTACCTTGTCTTTTTATTTAAGTTATGTACTAAATTTTTTAATGTTTAAAAAACGAAATAACTCATTATTCTATTTTGGTTTTTTAAAGTTGGAAAAATTATTTTCAAGCGAAATACAATAGTAGTAGTGTAGTAAATATGGGTTGCGTATCCTATAATTCTCAACAATAACATGGTAACAACCTAACAACCAAGACCGATTTATCCCGAACAATCCCTCCTTGTAAATTTCCAAGAATTTGAAGAGCTATTGTTAAGTAGATTCATACCATTTGTTTCATTATATTAAACTGTACAATAATATTATTCTCTTATGTTATGATAATTAATTATATTAAGCAATTTATCTAGTTTCTCTTTCGTTTGGCACCTTTTGATGAGACTTAGTGTTAAGTAGGTACCTACATACTGTTACGAATTAACTTTTTTAATGATTTGTATAAATGTAGAGCCGACTTGTTTAGAGTCTCTCTCACTCAGTCACTCTAATAACCGGACTACCTTTTTCGGATGACAATAATAACAAGCAAAGTTTAGATATGAACACTTGAGTAGTTGATAAAATAAAGTAAAAAAGTGGTTAAAGCGGGTTCTTTAAAAAAAGCGTTCAAAATAATATTGGGCTAGGCGATGTGAATGTCGCCGGCACATAAAAGAAACAGTCCTGCGTGATTTGATATTTAATAATCCGCAAGGAAATTGAACAAATCTCTGTTTCCAACTTTTACTTGCGACAAAGATATTAATAAAGATACAGGATAGTGATCAATGGCAATTGGTTGTTTTTAAACTCCCTGTTAGTTACCAAGAACATTTCATAGGTAGAGTCATTGCTACCATCACTCTTGGACTTGTGACTTGCATGTTAATTTGCATTTATAATAAAAATATAGTAGAGAAAATTAAAAAAACACCTTTTATTATTTTTGTAGGTACTGTCCGCAACAAGTTCTTTCATTTTATACCCATATCATGGGAATAACTAGTCCGCTATCTTGGGCCAATCGCCATATTCGATATAGAATACAGTCATTGAGATAATTATACACTGTCATCCAAAACAAATGAGTATGCAAAATTTCATATCAATCGGTTAAGAATAACTGTAATTGAGTTGCAAGATTTGACCCGAACGTACATGTACATATGTAGACATAGATACATACATTACAAGTTAAATAAAAGCTTTTAAAAAACCTACAGCCAATGTGTGATAATAATTAATCAGCACGATCAGTGCGTAGGCTAGTAACACATTATTGATATATTTACTTGTACACAGAACTTCAAAAAAGAATTACTTTACTTAAATTATTGTTAAACAGACGTGAACCAGTACGTAAACTGTTGTATGTGGATTCAAAAGATACTGTGGTACCTTCACCGGCAATCACTTTTTGCCAAAGTTTTTTGTAAATTTCTTAATTTTGATAAATGATATCAACAAAACTAGCGGAACCTGTAAAAGGTTAAATAGGTATTTCTCAGTCAAGTTAACATGACACCTGGCTATGTACTATTGACTTCTACCGCTTCACTGCGCGCACCCTCGCCTTCGCCTTTCTACAGTCAATAACACAGTTAACGTTGCACGATAATTTTATCTAATTAAAGCACTTTAAAAGTATCAAGTTATTCTTTTCTTATTATTTGTTATTGGATTTTTGTTACATTTATGTTAATGTCTACTTAACAAACCTTAGTTAATTTGTATTTTGGAAATTGCATTTTTTTTGGAATACTTTAAATATTATAAGTATAATAAAGAAACGAAAGCTCATAAATAGTAGGCATATGGATTATAGTCGTCCTGACTAAGTTATTTTTTATCAATTTAGCAAACAAGTTCTACGAGTAGATCGTAATAATTTTCGTAAAAAATATGAAATGGAAACCAATTTTTTCAGCTGACTGTACTTTACACGAAAGTCATTCGAGCCAGGTGTCATGTTAACTTGACCGAGTAGTACACATGTATGTGGGAGACTTACACATTAAAGAACTTTGTTTGTTCATAAACTAGTAATTAAAATGAACGAACAAGTATCTACTCGTACTTCTATTAATTAATATTTTACAGCCAAGGAGTCTGGTACTTTGTTAGAACTCAATATAATCCGCAACTGAGTGGTTTATGTATGAAATTAATCAAAAGTAATTAGCACAATGTGCCACACTATTCAGTTTTTGGGTACCCGATGTCTAAAACTAAAAAATAATATCATATCTACCAAAAGCACAACTACTTACATGCTTGAATGAAAGAGGAACCGAGGTAGTCAATTTAAGTAATTCATCTATCTACACTTCATACCTTTTAAGGTACCTAGTGACAAAGAATCCACCGGTAACTTTGTAACTTTAAACTAGGGCCTCTATTGTGAAATAATTTTATCCCAAGCCATAATACAACTAGACAGATAAAAAAACCATTATAATATCAATAATAAAAAAAGAATAACACGATAAACAACGTTTGGAGGTAGTTCGAAGCATAGCAATTTAAACCAAGTGTTGAAAGATACCCAAGTTATCACAACAAAGTATGTATATCTATAACCAATCGTTCGAACTTGATTATTTTACACAAAGGCACAATTTCATCAATGAGAAATGTCTAACGCGGGGTCAAATTCCTAGTTAATTCACGAGTAAATTGTTTTATATCCTACCATAGCTCGCACTCGACCGTTTCCTACTGTCAAAGAAATTGATTTTTTAACGAAGAGAAAGAAAGATGAATGAAGCAATTGATATAATTATTGAAATTTTTTGTAGGAAATGTATATAAAATTAAAATTTAATCTACTCAGTAACAAAATAAAGAAACACTAATGATGTCATGTCATGATACATATTTTTATTTCAACAATTCATAAATTCATTTAGCATCACCAAAATAAAATCAATATGTTACTAATGATTAGAATTAAGGAGTAGTCAAGGACGAGGAATTAGGAGTAAAACGACTAAATGTGTATATTTTAAATTATACAACGTTTAAATTATAAAATTACTGACTAAGAGCAAAAGGACGTTGCTTAAATTGGGTGCCCAAATTGAGATACAAACACTACAAACTGACCCGGCAGGCGTCGCTCTTTCAAATAAAGAAGTAGGTACTACTCCTAAAAAAGAACAAAGGCTTTAATTTTATTTTCATTTTCTCGCATTCTTCTCAAATTTTCTCAACGTTTAAACTTTCCTTGAACTTACACGAACGTTTCAAAACCAAATTAGTCAAATCGGTCCAGCCGTTTTGGAGTTTTAGCGAGACGAAGAGCAATTCTTTTTTTATATAGTATTATCGTATAAGAGATTTTGCATTCGTAGATAATGGGATCACTATTAATTTCTACATGCTTAACAATATTTTGCAAGCTAAAGCGGAGAACTACTCATTTTATAATGCATAGCAAAATTCAAACATAATTTTGTGATTCTGACAACATTCACACCTTAGCTACTAAAACAAATAACTTCATAAATTTTCCGCAGTATGACGAAGTGCGCAATGTTCCTCATCAGGTTTTAACTATAAACTTGACGACTGACCATCTAATACTACAAAATTAAAACACAAGGGTCTGGTCTGTATGGAGCTGTCCAAATTGATAAACGTACTACACATGCGACAATATGTGCAATTTTTGCCGTATTATAATCACAACTCGCACTGATTTGAAGCGATGATAGGTAACGCTAGCAAAAATTTTTCGTACTACTAATATCGGGTTTGATTGCACATCAGTATTATTTAATCCAGAGACGGCTCAAACGTATTCCCTGTTCCTCCTTCCTTTCTTCCTTTCCGTCCTTCGTAGTTCACTGCTGAACATGAGCCCCTACTAATCGATGCCACTCCACCCGGTCCTGGTCTCTGGACCCATCTGTTAGTTCACAGAAATTCCTTCAGAATGGAAACGCAATTAATCATCCATCCGAACATAATCTTTTGCTTTATCCCAGAAAATTGCTTGTCGACTAGGTACCTGCGTATTGTAATAGGTATAATAATTATGTACGACGAGATCGAAACTTAAGCCTTATCTCATTAACAGTTGTTTCCTCTGAGATTGTGAGTTCTTAGGGTAAAGTTTGTATATTAGATGTACAAACGCGGGTGGGAGTTCTTTGATTGAGTTGCTTCTAGATAGTTTAATTGGCTTCTCAACCGGTTTTGTGATGCAGATATTTGACCAAGTCCTGAATACTGTGCTGTACAGTTATCATGCATGTTTGGTTAGTTATTAACATTAGTTACCGTGGTATTTCCGATAATGATTTAAAGCCCATGGATAACCAATTTTAGCCTCAAATTTGATTCCCTGGCTCTCATCGCCCCAACCGAAACACATGAAAGATGGAGAACACTGGTTCACGGCGGGCGGTGGTGTACTGATAGAATAAGTCCCGGCCCGAGATAAATTCCATGCGCTTCCTCACCTTCCAAACTAAAATCACACCAAATCTATCTATATATAAGGACGGTTGATTGAATCCACAATAAGAGCTGGAGCTTACCTCGGTCAAAGAAGTGTCCATTTAACGAGGTAATTTCGAAGTGTTGTGAGGACACACCCAAAGGACAGTAATATGGATACAGTTTTTAATATTTAGGTATTTAGTTTTGAAAATCCACTGGATAAAGGCTTCACCTACACACGCCACTCCATCAGTTCCTATCACACCAAAATTTCCGTAAAATAGGGCCAACGGGGTACATAAGATAGTACTTAGGTACATACTATTACAAGTGACCAGTAAGTTATTTATGTTAGTAAACATAAAAGTACATACATAAATACTTAGCAACTTAGAGCTAAGTGTATCAACTCAGTGAAGGTCGTAGATGATTTGGTGTAAATTGGTCTGTCACGAACAAAAATGATCTCCTTAGGCATGAGTATGAGCGCTTCTTATATCTGTTTGCTCTGAGTTTAATATTGCCTGAGATCCATGTCGGTCTTTTGAAGAATGTTTTTCAGTTAATAAATAGATGAGATTTTTTATTGTATTTGCGTAGCAAACGGACATGTAAATCATAGTTTAAGTTCGGTACTGACTTGGTGTGTTGCTACTCTGATGCTAAGATATACTTCAAATAAGTATGCCTGGCAACCAAGCTTTGAAAGCTTTCCAAGGTTTCCAGAAAGAAAAAAAGATAATGGAAGAACACAGGTAAAATAAATTGAGGACTGCGGTTATACAATTTTGAATCAATTTACAGCAATGTGTGACGGTACCGGTTTAAGACTTAAGTCACAGTTTTCTATGCGTAAAGTTGTACTTTCTGCACCGGCATTTTAACGGGTTTATTTCACTGTCATGTACATTTCTTTAAATACATGACATAAATTAAGCACACAGACAGCAAACGATTGGTCACAATCGGGTAGTCGGCGATAAACAGTGCTTCGAGCATTAACATTATCCTCAAAGTATTCGTACGGTAAATGTGAGCCATTATTATGAGAAAAGAAATTAAATGCAAAAAACTTTTTTTGAAAAACCTTTTATTTAAAAGCTCTAAACTGAAGAAAATAATGTTTTCCTTAAAAAAACATTTTAACTATCAACTTATCACCTCATTGTATACAATTCATAAGATCATAAAAGCTTGTCGCGAGGTTTAAAGTTTATTTATAAATCGCCCGACAAGCTTTTATTCATAAAGTCAGATATTGCAATAAATATTTCCTCCCATACATCGCAACAATTCAAACAGGTGAAATCGTCAGGTTCATGTTAGGAGAAGACTACCTATTATCTATACATATTGAACAACTTAATATTTTGTTACAGACATAAAATTAACGCTGTTCTTCAGTATAATCCATGCTGCAAGTCCAGGCCCGCAACAACGAAAATCAAATGAAACAGTTACGGTTATAAAAAAATCTTGTTCACTGACTGATTACAGAACTACAGCGTACTGTTCACTCAGAGAACATCATCTGACATGTTTTAGAGGGATTGTAAATTCTTGGCTGGATGGAGTGACGTAAGATACATTAAATTTTTATAAAGATACTTAATTAACTAGATAAATATTTTGAAAGAAGAAGATTGATTAATATTTAAGAAGATAAATAAGATACTTTAAAATCCACAGGTGCCGCTGTCTTTCAGTTAAAAGTAATATTTTAGCAACTATAACTCAATTAAATAACATCAGATTATTATATTCTATTACATAACAAGCTTCTTTTTCAGATATGAAGTAACACATTTAAGTATAATGGAGTGGCCGGGAGATTGCCTAAATGTGGGACGTCTTCAGATACATTTTCCAGAACTTCGGGCTCTCGACATTGTCAACTGTTCGGATATAACTAATTTTAAGGGACGTTTCGATGAAACGAGCAAAATTCAGGTTAGTAAATACTTGTAAGTCTAAGTTTGATATTTATTTCTACTGTTTTCGCATTTTATTGCATGTTCTACGTATACCTTAGTATATTTACTTCTCGGATTTACGAGTAGACTAATGAAAGAAGATGGGACTTAACGTAGAATAACAATCTTATTGCATCTTGACTTAGGTTTGACACTGTTTGATTGGTACACTGATGAATATCGAAAGGTAAATATGGCGAGTTTTCGTAGATTTTCAAGAGTTTTTGTTTATTTTTATTTAGTTCCTTAGCCAATATTTTGCTTTATTGTATACTATTACAGTTGTGTCTTAATCGCAATATACTAAATTATGAACTTTTGGAAAAATGACGATAGGAGTGTAATGGAATGGTTTCATAACGGTGTTATAGTTAATGGAAAATTAACGGAAAAAAGCATACCCCAAAATAATTATGGGCGGAGCGGCGTGATGACCTCATAGAAACTAATTTACTTTCATTATATTTTGATAACAGTAATGATCCCGTTTGTACTCCTATTTAGATAGATAACTTTCATTACTAATATTGTTTGCGAAAGTTAATTTTGTTTACCTTTCCCACAAACATAAACAAAGATTAACTTCATTATTAATTATGTTTGTTTTTGTCAGTCCTATATTTGTTTTTGTCGTTATTTTGTTGCCATCTTATGAGTAATTTATCAATCAGTCGTTCTTATCGATGTGTATTTTTAAATAGTTAAACTTATATAGCATTATTTATCGAAATAATGCTATATAAGTTTAATAAATAAACAGTTTATCGAAACTGTTTATTTATTTATCTTTAACTTATCTCTTATTTATCTTTAACTCTTTAACTTAAAGTTTATCTGCAATTTAATTTGTTTATGATAATGCGGTTTAAATAGCACCTAAAATTAAGTATATTATGAAAACGAGATTATTCTTAATGTTAGTTTTAGCAGTTCATTCGTTAAGGTACCAGAAGAGCGTACATCTAAATGTGTTTGATGAAACATTCTTTGAGTAGTGCTATAAAACCATAGAGGTTCAACGGAGATCAAAATTTTGTGTTATTAGTTTTTGGGGTTTCAGTTTCAATGCTAACATTTCTTTAATAGTCCGTATGTTAATAAGGAAAAACGTTACACTAATGGGCTGAATTACCATTGACAACATGTCCTCTTATGTCATATTATTGAGTGCAGTCGATTAGTGTATTTTTAAACGTATATTTTTAAAATTGATTTTTACAATTATTTTGCCAATTTGGTAAACCCTAACAACAATCGTACTTATTATTTGAACGTAGGGACAAGGACAACATAGGGTTCCTAATTTGATGTTTTCACCTAAAACCCTTTTATCCAATCCCTGTTTGTACTGCCACACCTCTGTTAACTTTCCACATTAATTCCACTAGGTAAAAGTACTCATAGGTAAACATTGGACGTAGAGTTCATGGTTTTGAAACCATTGTGAGGTACCTACACACCCAGATTAAAGCAAACATTTACCTACCACACAAATTTGTTATAAAGCCACCCCGATAGGATATTTACATCAGGTTTTGTGTTATCTTTGCGGGTGAACTTTTAATAGATACATAATATTAACTTTTTCCCCTCTTTGTGTTTCTCCTCGTGTTGTCGATAAAATTTACTGAATTACGTAAATCGACACTAGGTTATTATTAAGCTAACGTTTATGGCTTATTTATTTGTTACTTAAACAGTGAATCTATCGATTTTCATATAGTCGCGTCACAAAGATGGCATTTTTTGTTTCCAATGATTTGCGTAGACTATTTTTAAACAAACAGTATTAAGCGCCATCGTGAGATCATGCTACGAGATACAATAATTGACTGTCCGAAAAACCCAGTGTTTCTGTTTATACTTGAGCCATTACAAACGTGCGAACTGAGTCATAAATCATTTTAATCAGACCACTCGCTCACACTTATAGGCATATCGGATCTCTCGCTCACACTTCTAGTGTTGTGTGTAACAATAAACAGGAATTTGTCGATAGTTAGTAGCAGGTAATAAGGGAAAGGTTAAGTACAATAATTTTAAACAATTATTAATCAGTTTGGAATATTAATCTATATCTGTGTCATCGTCTGTGCAGCAGTCACTGACATCTTCATGTAAATTTATTATAAGAGGCTGTATTCTCTGATCTCTTAAAATTGCCTTGACTAAATACCGATCTTGTAACTCCTCTGCAAAAGATATTTTTTCCGGGTCATTTTTTAATTCGTTAAACACTGTTAACATATTATGAACTAGCTTTTGCCCGCAACTTCGTCCACGTAAACTTCAGGATTTGGTCAAGAGTGAAGTAAAAAGGATTCCATACCACAATCCAGATTTAAATTTTTTTATTAAAACATCCCAATCTATTCTGATGATTTTACGCGAAGGCATAATAAATATCTGCATTACTAAATGTCGAGCATAGGTCTGTGCTGTTATCGTGAAGAACGTCTCTCTCTCTTTGTCTTTAGTTTCTTTTGACATCTTAGTCTTAAAAAATTTAAAAGTCTAAGATGGTAGATAGCTGCAACTTTTGGCCTTTTTGAGTTTTAAAATTAATTTGGTCCATGGGCTTAACAAAATGTCTATTACATAATCCAACCCCCCCCAATTACTGTTTTGTTAAGAGGGCACCGAGCGATTAATATTGATAACTAAAATTTAAAATACAGTTTACGCCGGAAATTTGGTAACCACTAACCAGTCAACATAATTGTTTTAACTAAGAAAATATAAAGAAAATTTGAGCCAAGATGGCCAACAAATAGTATCATTCTCAATCCATAATCTGAACATCGGTTATTAATTTCACCACTTATACTCCTGGTAAGAAATCTTAACAGCGTGGTTGAAGCCGCGCTTTTGCATGCGTTTTCGTACGAATTCAACTCGTGCGTATACGTAAGTTCACGCACGAACAATCCTGACCTTCGAAATACTGTGGGAGCGCTCACACTGCAATTAGACGTACGTCGATCGAGAAGTATTTACATATTCGTCTCCTTCGTCTTTTATATGGGTGACGTAAAGTTATTCTTGTGACCCGCTATTATTTTAACTGTACCTACGAATATTTAAAAAAAATCATGTTATGTTCCCCAAAATAAGTATAAAGAGTATGGAAAATCCCAAGGTTGCATCCCTGATATAATCCATGAATTAGGTGACTATAACTTGTCTGAAAAACTATAACATAAGCTCATATTGTGAATTAATAATAGTGAATTGTACGTGAAATTTCTATCATAATATTTACTCTAAATACACTACGCCCAACGACTTTATATTTTCTCCGATCAATACCCCAGATTGATAAGAAGATTGGTGCGATCTGGTAGCTAGGACTTACCGAATAATTTTTTAGCTTTTAGTACATAACCTATATCATTTTTTTGTAAATAAAACCGTTCAACATAAAAACTTTTTTTATAAAGTACTTAATTTAATTTTTATTTTCAAGTTTTTAGTTTTGATGTTAGTATAGTTCATTTTTTAATTATCTCAGAATGAGCTCTATTCTACTAATCAAGCTCTTTAATTTGATACCCATATCGAGACAGTTGTGGAAAATATGTATTCCACCATTTTATTGCGGCGGCCATCTTGGATTTTCATTTTTTCATAGTGAGCTCTATTCTACTAATCAAGCCCATTCATTTGATACCCATATTGAGGCAGTTGTGGAAACTATTGAATCCGCCATTATGTTGCGGCGGCCATCTTGGATTTTCATTTTTTTCATAGTGAGCTCTATTCTACTAATCAAGCCCTTTCATTTGATACCCATATTGAGGCAGTTGTGGAAAATATGTAATCCGCCATTATGTTGCGGCGGCCATCTTGGATTTTCATTTTGTTCATAGTGAGCTCTATTCTACTAATCAAGCCCTTTCATTTGATACCCATATTGAGGCAGTTGTGGAAACTATTGAATCCGCCATTTTGTTGCTGCGGCCATCTTGGATTTTCATTTTTTCGTAGTGAGCTCTATTCTACTAATCAAGCGCTTTCATTTGATACCCATATTGAGGCAGTTGTGGAAAATATGTAATCCGCCATTATGTTGCGGCGGCCATCTTGGATTTTCATTTTTTTCATAGTGAGCTCTATTCTACTAATCAAGCCCTTTCATTTGATACCTATATTGAGGCAGTTGTGGAAAATATGTAATCCGCCATTATGTTGCGGCGGCCATCTTGGATTTTCATTTTTTTCATAATGAGCTCTATTCTACCAATCAAGCCCTTTCATTTGATACCCATATTGAGGTTGTTGTGAAGTAATAATAATATGTAATCCGCCATTTTGTATCGGCAGCCATCTTGGATTTACAATCATAAAGAATGTATTTTATTGTATTGTGATCAAGATTAAAAGTGTGTACTAAATATCAGATTAATTTGTCACCAGGAAGGGGGTCAAATTCCAATTACTAAATTTGACCCAAATAAACAACTAAACAGGGCAAGCTAAATAAAACCGTTTAAAAAAGTCGTATCCTCCATCTTGAATTAAGAAATATAGTTTATTTCTCATTCCAAAATATTCTATTAAAATGTCATGTTATCAATAATTTAAAAAAACTGAATTTATCATCTTGAATTTAATAAGTAATTTATTTTAAATAATAATTCAATAAATTATTTATTATATTATTTTCAATTCATTAAAAAATGTGTCCGACATATTGGATTTATACATGGTATTTTCCATGTATTTTATTCCAAAAAAAAATCATCAATCATGCGAGCGTGCCGTAAGGCATGATGCCACGTCTGTCATTATATTCGAAAAATTAAAAAAAAACGTCTCTAGTTGTCATTGTTACTCCACTACAAAGGTCAATGACCTAAGTGGGCCTACATAATTGCGTAAAAAATGGAAAAAATATTTGTTATATAATAAAATAAAATATAGCCTATGTGTTACCGACGGTTTTTCTCTATACAACAATCCAAATTTCATTCAAATCCGTTCAGCCGTTCGAGAGATGTTCGCGCACAAACAAACAGACAAACAGACTAACAGACAAACAGACTAACAGACTAACAGACAAACAGACTAACAGACAAACAGACAAAAATTGTAAAAAGTATATTTTTGGGCTCAGAAGCGTGTCCTGACTTGGAAAAACTTAATTTCACAAAAAAATATGACATGTACAGAATTCACAGCTCAAGAATTTTATTATATGTATAGATAGAATAGATATAGATAGATAACCGAACGAGTTTGGGCGTTAATATCGCCCTTTAATTTTAACAAAGTTAAGTTATCGAATAATGCTTCCATGGTTCGCGTAGGAAGGTCTAATGATAACTAACACTATTTTTACATACACCTACAACCTACAATTTGCATGTACCAGTACTTATCAACGACCACGTCATCTGACTACCTGAACCCGAGCGGCATCCCTTTATCGATAACGAGTTGCCCAGCATTGTCACATTCCTTTGACGTAACGTTTTATGACTCAGTTCGCACGTTTGTAATGGCCCAAGTATAGTGTGTTACATAGATCAGGCAGCAAATAACACGTGCGCTACGCCAAGGATGAGCTTTTCGACTACAAACTACAAGGTCAATGATGCGTAGTACCCGCTGGATAGCAGTAATATAAGTGAAATAGTGATGTAATTTCCCATATTTCTAATTTTAGGCTTATCATGCTTATCTATTTACGAGATAATTCTGTCAGACGCTGGTGAAATGAATTGTGTAGATAAAGTTTACAATGTCCACCCATACCGAGAATATGAATGTAGAGTCCTTTGCATTAGTAAATAAGCTAAACGATGCGCTGTTAGTTGTTACCCATTTCATTTGCAAATGCTCACATGTCATGGGTTTTTCGCATAAGTTGCATAACAAGGTGTTTCTGACTGGTAGAGCTATAGAAGCTCGCCCGGGGAGGTACCTTAAAGCCTCTTAAAGCCGCCAGCCTCTTAAACCGTAGTAAAGCAGGATGCTCTGCTTGTCTTGTGTTTCGGCTGGGGAGGTATGAATTCCGGGGATACTTTATTTGAGTCGAACTTTTTAGTCCTTATGGGTAGCAAAGTACTCACATACAACCTCAGACAGGATTTTTTAATTGGGTATTATAAAAACTATTTAGGTACTATAAAAAGAATGTTAAACTTGTTATTTATGGATAAATACTCGAAATGAAAATCTGAAGTGCGAACCATAACTTTATTAGGACGTGTTGGGAATTTTAATTCTCAAGTGTCAAACCCAATAATGTCAGATTTGAAGTGGGGCTTATCTAGTAGTGTCGTAACTGTCGAATGTTTAACCCAAAATAATTAATATCAGGTTAACTTATTTCAACACAATTTCTTTAACTAAAATATCGATAAAGTATGGTATTCGGGAGTAGGGTGTAGTATATGTTAATCCCGAGTATGTATATACAGTCCGTTTTTTACTCTTGTCCTATTTGGTGAACAATTTTGGCACTACATTTTATCTAAAAAAGTTATGAAAAAAATTTCTTTTAAAAATGAATTAGTCACTAAAAATTTGTTTCAGTATAATGATAATTTGTTTTTAATTTAAATCTTTATAATTTTGTGTTTGCGTTATTTTAAAATCGCAAATTAAAATAAAAAGACACGTTTACCAAATTGTAGACCCACGAACAAATTTAATGCAAAATTCAAATGGCTGTCATTTCAAAAGAAGGGGCTAGGCCCCCTTTGTTTTGTCGAAGAAATCTGGTATATTTTATGCACCTAAATTATCACTAGTTCGAAGCCAAACACACTGTATATTATATAACCTATTTTTCTGACATATTTTAGGCCTTTTGGTTAAAAAATTCGAAGAAATCTTTACTACTATGGTAAATGGTTATTTGATAATACAGTATTGTTATGGGGATAGCAATAAAACATGTGCAAATAGAAATGCAAAATTCTCGGTAACTTGGACAATGAATGTGGGTCTATAGGTATAGATATGGGTATTGACTGAGGCACAAGATGCCAAAAGATTTGTTCTTGTTGACGACAATACCCTTCGCTTTATCGGATCCGTGTTATGACCCAGTAGTGACAATACCTATATATATATGACACATTAATATCCTTGTTATGACACACTGGATTGAACTGAAATTGAAAAGTCTCGTCTTATTATATCATGTGCTGTTTATTGGTGATGCCTTTCTAAACTTCAAAATGTTGTATCTGATTGAGACGCGCACAACGCTCATTACGAATGGGTATATGAATTTATTTCTTCACAATATATATGGTTCCTTGATTGCCTCCCTTACAATACAAACTCTTGGCGCCAGAAATACGATACTCACTAATAATTCAACACAACTCTTTTTGCACCATAGTAGTGGAACATATGTGAGGGTCTCCACTTGATCACAAAACAGACGTGACTTTTTTTTAGAAATTTGGGACCCAATAGCCACTTTGCACATGTTACGTCAAGCATGGGTTATTTTATTGCTTGCACTTGTAAATACATGGAAAATGTAAAAAAAAGGTCCCCGGCCCTTTGTTTACTAACAAGAAAATGTTTTCGCTTGACCGGCGTCTGTCACGACACGCCTGACACTTAATTTTTAATACGCAAGATTTTTACTATATTCTGCCACGTTATCAGAAATTAAATAAAGAATGTGATGTAAATTTACGTTCTATGCATAAAATTGTAAATATGATATTCGTAGCAAAAAAGAAATTTATCAATTTAGTATTTTCAAGATAATTCAACTTTTCTATAAATGTACGTTTTTACCGATTCAAATTGTGTCAAGCCCTAACTCGCCCTAGCGAACAGCGTCGAAAGGCCACAGCCTACAGTTCGACGACGAGCTTAAATATCAAAGCAAATACGGATTGTTACAGGCCTTTCGACGCTGTTCGCTCGGTAGTGGTCACGGTCGCTAACTGACACGAGCAACACTAGAGGAGTCTTCGGCACAGTATAAAGCGTTGCTGGAATTGACGGAGGGCTCTTTTTACACGTTTTTCCAAAGCGTTTCTTATTTCAAATGCTACCAGCCCAAATAAGGTTAAACTTTTATTACGTATGTGTACATACATATCTTCCTACACCGGTATCAAATCAATAGAATGGTATTTTCATCGGTTCTAGGCAAGTGTGACAGTTTCAGATTAGTGTTAGTGAAATCGTGCTGCTCATAACAGAAGCTACTTACTAAGTAACTTACTAAGTACTTACTGACATATCCAGATTTATCTATTAAAAAAGCAGACTACTTTCGTATAATAATACCTACATTATTTACCTTCGTCCCTTCTTTCTCTGTCTTTCCATCCCTTACTTGGTGTGAATGGTGAAAGCGGCGGCGGTAGGTACATGGCATGGCCATTAAATTATGTTTTGGTTTACAGAGGCTAGGTGTCCACGGCCTTACCTCACTGTGGGAGATCCCACCAAATGTCATTATGCTCATGCCTGAGTTAAGAATATTGGACCTACGAGGCAACGTGTTAAGACACATGAAAAATGGCGTCTTGACTGGACCGCCTCGTCTAGAAAGAGCGTATTTGAGCGGTAAGTATAAATAATTGAAAGCTCTTTTTTCCAAGGAAAAGACTGATACTTTTACTGCAAATAAACTAACGACAGGTATACTGTTAGAAATATTTTGACCACTCATCAATAATGTGGTTACTATAATTATTTTGCAATTTTTGTGAATTAATTTTATTTAAATAAAATAAAAGCGTACGTTATTACTTATATGGAAAGATACTGCAAATACAAAAGGTGTCTGAAACTCATTTGTCGGGTCTGTCAATAATTCTATTTCTGAATATAAAAAGATAAAAAAGAAAAAATAACACGCAGAGTTATCAAAATGGATTTACAGAAGCAATTGTGTGTACTTACCTAAAACGATTTCATTGATCAGTGTTTATATTTATTCAGGGAAAGCTTGAATACGCGGTGACGCTTTTGTAATTGAATTTAAATCTGATATTTGAAGAAAATTACTAGGTATATAAGAGTATATCACTTTTATTTACTGAACGTGAACAGATACCTACTAGATTTGCATGATAATGTGTTTGTATGATGTTCTTATTAACGGTTCAACGACAAATTATATTATAATAGTTAATGATCGTGACCAAAGATTGTGCGTCCCGGTTAAAAAGGTACTTCAATAAATTAGTGAGTGATGAAAATAATGATGAAATAACTATGTGTGTAATGTAATGTGAGATAAATCATAATTTGAATTCTGAATGTCTTTCCTACAGTCGTTCTTTAAAGGATGATTTTTCAAAACACTTTTTTGAAATACCGAAAAAATATTGAAGTTTACCTTACTTACCTTATTTTTTTTTAAATTCATTAGAACCAAACTTAAAATTTTCTCATGACCTGACGTTCAACATTATTGTAAAAAGAGAAAAAAAATTAATCGTTAATGTGAGTGTTCTTTAAAACCACTCCTCACTTTCCAATATAAATCGGTTACTTAGGTTTTAAGCCCTTCAGTGAATGGCGTTTTGGGTTCAAGACTTGAACTTCAAGTGTTCAACACATTGACACTTTTGCAATCAGTCCCTACTTTGAAATATCATACCTTGGCCACTTGACTATGTCATTGTGTGGTTAGCCAATCACCATTTCATTTTGCTAACTTTGAGAGCTCGATTATAAAATCGATTGGAATTATCGTTTGCGGATTCTGCCATGTAGACAAATACCAAGTACATAATATATCTACCTACTCATGTCTCTCTCCAGTGCTGGGCGATTTCGAGCTTGTGCTTTAAAATCACAGTGAAGGACATGTTTAGACCTCGGACGGGTTAAAGGTTTGGTTAATAAAACTACTTATATTCAGTTCGTTAATTGAACTTTGTTCGTTAACTTGACTTCGTTAAATTAATATTCTAGTCACTAACCTGAATATTACAAGACTTTAAATTTTCCTCTTTAATTAAGACCAAAGAATTTTGAATACCCAGAGGGACTACTAGAGAAAAAGTAAAGTTTTTTAACAAATTAAAAATGTTAAAAAGGCCAAAGTAACAAAATTACCCTGACTTTTGGGAAAAATAAGTTAGTGGTGATTATATATCACAAAAAAGTGATATAACAGCAGATCCCGCCAAAATGAACGTGACCTAAAAAAATATATTTTAGGCGTCCCATTTTTGATATGTATATGTAATTCCTAACATATCAATCTTTGTTTTAGACAACAAATGGGACTGCAGCGACGGAGGGCTGGACTGGCTGGCGATGCAACAGGACAACAGTACAATAAGACGACGCATTGTGGACTACTATCAGCTCGTTTGCCACCAGCAGCTGTACAGAGGGAAGCCGTTGCATAAAGTCATGGACATCATACGGGTTTGTCTCCTTAACACGTTCATTGCTTTGGATGCGCCTAGCAGTTTTTGACTCATTAGCGGTGCCGGCGGCGATCCGATTGTGTGTTCTGTGAACATACCTTTTCATGCAATGTTTACCTATTGTTTAAGCAGAGTTTGTTTGTTTTCAGATTATAGAATAAGGTAAATGTAATATTATTAAACTTTACATACGTGCATAGGTACTTACTTATGTAAATTATTATTTATAGAGATATACGGTATACCACGAAAAACATAGGCATCATTCACACTATGCACACAACATGGTGAGATATTAGCTGAAAGCTGGAAGACATTTGTCAAGAAGGCATCATAAAATAATATTGAATTGATCCCATTGATCCCTTCTTAGACTTATATTCTATCGACACACACCCTTAATAAGCCAGTAAATAAAGCCGTTTTTTGGTCAACCCCGCACTAAATTTTTTTAGAGGATGCATCTATCCATGTATCTACAACCAAACGAATTACGACACAAGAATGCTTATTCTAAATATTGGTCAAAGAACGATTCACGGTGTTTAGCCTGTTACAATGACCGCTAATCTTTTGATGCCAGTACAATAATAGCCTGAATGTTGTTTTAATGGTTAACGGAAAAAACTCCGTGAACAAGTTTATTGACGGCACTAAACGGAATTTATGAGGATTTTCTGATAACGCGTCGGCGCGGTTACAAATGTCAAAGCTTATCAAACACTGTTTGTCTTCCAAATCAATGAACATACGGTTAACTCTTCCTTTGTTCGTGGCTATTTTGTATTGCAGATGTTGGAAGTTATTTCAACCGTCCAATTCATTAAATAATGGTAATAGATCAGCATACAAAATGCTCTTTATGTGCACACCACAAAGGGTAACAAACAACGAATAATTTAGTAGAATTATTTTCGTCTCACTACTTGTCTCTTCCAGTAGATCTGTTGGCACGCAAACTTAATTCACCAGTAAAAACGGAATGAAATCATATTGACATAGATACAAGCAAAGAACTTGGATTACCGTCTCGAAAAGATGTCTTCTGCAACCATACTTTCTCGATCGAATCACGAGTCGTAAGAACATTGCGGGTGAGCTACTATGGCTCTACCTACTATGTGATTTAGTTGGTACTTTTACTTTTGCCATTGAAAATGGCTATCAAATCCATTTCAAGTGAGACTCATTTTTCGCCATATCTCCGAGGTTTCTGGGGTTAGGGAGGACTGACTGATGAACGTTCAAAAGATTCATAATTGGTTGGGATTCAATTCAATATTTTTTAGATCGGTTTAATGATTTTCGAAAAAAAAAATCGAAAATGTAAGAAAGTCGGGAAAAATTTCATAATAATAATTTTTTCGACGTGAATTACTTAAAAACGAATATCGATAGCCGTGTGGTTGCCGGCTTAGAATAGCGCCACTCCAAGTCGACCCGTGGAGATCGTAAGAGGCGATCGAAGGGATCACTACCAGGGGATGGGCAGCAGCGTCTCCCTGAGTACTAAACACCTACTGCGGTCACCAACACGCACTTGCCAAGCGCGGTGACTACGGCATCAACCCCTATATGGACGGCACAACCCAGCCACGGCCGCCAGTCCCCGGCGGCTCCGCTATTTCTGGCTCTGGCAGCGGCCACGGTAACGGCGGGGCAGGGGGTGCTAAGAATCTCCGGCAGAGATCGCGCTGCCACAAACGACGACTTCTGCACCTGGCAACATACAACACCAGAACACTGAGGACCGACGACAAGATCCGTGAGCTGGAAGACGAGATGGACAAGTTAAACTGGAGTGTCGTGGGATTGTTCGAAGTCCGAAGACAGGGGGAGGACACGATAATCCTAAACTCCGGTAACTTGTTCTATCACCGGGAGGGCGAACATCTGTCCCAAGGTGGTGTCGGGTTTCTCGTCCACAAATCCCTCGTCAACAACGTGACGGAAGTTGGGAGTCGTTCAGAAACCATTACACAAAGTATCTGTGTCAGAACAAGGGCATATTACGAGAACAAATTATTGTAAGATTGTATATTTAATTTGACCTTTTTTGGGTCGAGGATCACTTCTCTATTTTTATCTTACTTAATATTGTATATATTGTTTTTGCCTCTGTTTTCTCGATATAAAAGGTCAAGTTACGCCCATGCTCACAGGTTTAGTAGCTTTTTGCTATGAGTAAGGGACAAAAAGGGCTTTAATATTGTTTTTGCGGAATGTCGAATTAAATACTGTAAATTATCCAGTTTTTCTTTAGATTTGGCCACACCGGCCAAATTAATGTTTGCCGACCTTTATCCCTTTTAAGTAGGCGTGCGTGTTAGGTATCAGTGATGACTTTTTTTCGTTAAGAGAATATTTGTACCGCTGAATGGGCCCTGTGTATCTTTTGAAGGTCTTTAGAAGGGTTCGAAAATATCTGAGGCGGCTGCTTTATTAAATAACAATTACGTAATAACTCACACACTCACAGCCCCACACAAGGATTTCTTGTGTAATGGGTGACATGGAAAACTTACACCCAGACCAGAAACAGAAATTTGAACTCTTCATTCAAACACGTTCTGTGCCTTCAACAGGTGGGTTTTTGTAAGATTTGGTAACAGAGACAGCGACCCGCCTGGCGTGTCCACAAGCTTCCATGATATTTGACAATGAATGGGTTATTCATTGCACCACACAGGTGATCAAATTATTGTCATTTCTTTTTGTATTCTAGATGGTACGTCAAACTTGTCCAGAGCCTTGCGCTTGTGCGATGACGCACGTGGTGTCAGATCGCGACGGCGCCATCATTCCTCTAATCACCGTGGACTGTGCTAATAAGCAGTTGGACATCCCGCCAGCTACGCTACCACCAAGCACTACCACATTACGATTGGAAGGCAATAAGGTGATTTTAACATAGATTATACTAGATTTTGCCCGCGTCTTCGTCCGATGTATGATAATCTGGGAAGTCTAGCCAGATTATCATACATCCTCGCTAGTTGCTTCACTTTGTTAAGGAGTTCCACTTCATCATGAGACCTAAGGGTGGTCAATGATGGGCTAGCTTCTCAATCATCTTTGAATACGATTAAATTATTCTTACACGTTAATGAGTTCCACTTCTTCATCAGATCCTAAAATTTGTAAAAATAAGTTCCTTTGCTAACATGCAGCTAATATATTTCCTTATTCCTTGCGCTATAGGTATGTATCGCAAATACATTTATTATGTTACATTTATTATGTTCCTCCAAGATTTGATGGCATGACCTTACGTAATGCTGTCGTATCCAATTGCAATCTCTTGGGGCCACCTGCGACCACCCAATTATTACCTTCGTATCGGAAAATGATCTTTCGGTAACGAGCTATATTATATATACAGGAAAATGGAAATCGGAAAGAATTCCTTTCAAAAGAATATAGCTTTAGGACTTCCTTTTTTTGAAGTTATAGAGATGCTTTTATTTAAAACTTATTTAATGCTTAATGCAAACAGCATTACGAGATAATCTCAAGTGTACCTATTGTTTATCCATAATTGCATCGCCTGAATACCATTTTTTTACGTGGGAAATGGGGAAATAACCCCACGGTGTTCCACTCTCCGCCGCTTATCGCTTGGATACCATTGTCCAACCTCAAACAGGGTTTTTGAGCCGCCTCACATGCTCTCTGCATGTGAGGCGGCTTAAAGTAAGGGAACCACGTGGCCACTATCCGTTCCCCATTGTTAACACAGTTTCTGTTTTTGCTCTTTCTAAAATACAAGTACCTATTGCTTAAGATTCGGTTTAATGGTGGTCTTTCAACATGTGTAGAAAGAATCGTTGGAATATTTGTAAATCGTAGCCACAATTAAAAAGCTGGAAAAGGATGGGCCAATCAGGGGGGAGTTCCATTCGTTTAAATAAAATATTATTTTAATAAGATTTTTTTGTACATTATGCACTCACATCCTTACCTCCCTAGGAATTTTCTCCTGCCATAGATCCTGGAGTTCCTATTAGTCGTTACTGGACCGGACTAGGTAATCACCTGAGATTTAAATGGTAGCATTAGTTTTTTTATTCGTTACTTTTTAGGGAATACTCTATTCTCTTCTCTAGCTGAGGCTGTCTATCGTTTTATTAATTATTCAATTATTGCCGATTAATACCGATCACACGGCATCTTTAAACTTATTCTTGTTTATTTAATTATAACAAGAAAATACAATGGGTAAACCAGAGAATGGTACAAAGATACCTCCTACTGCTTATATCTATTGAAATTTCTTCCAGAAGATCTGCGACTGGGCACATAATATACAAATGGTAGATCAAGCATGACACATGAACATGATAAGTAATCAATTTATTAATGTACCCATTAATGACCCGACCTGTAGGCCGACGATGTAGGCCTTAGTCCACCACGCTGGCCTACGGCGGGTTGGTGGACTGGTGATAGTAATCAATACTAATAATAATATAAAATAAATATTCTTTTACCGTGAAACTAACTAAAGAAGACTCGAACAGTACCTAAGGCGTTCTTACAATCCTCCACGGCCTTCACTTCTAGAACCCTCCTTAACTTGAAATTGGTACAAATATTTTAAAAAACTCCTCTTAAAACCTCCTGAGTCAGCTAGTTGTTTATTAATCACTTAGCTCATGCATCCCATGAGTCACATGTGATACAAACTAATGTCAACTTGCTGGACAAATAAAGTGCTAAAATAAAACGAGGAGGAGTACCTAAGTATATCCGGTCAAAAGAGTTTAACTATTGATGGCTAAAATATACGATTAGATCACATTAATGTAGGAGAGTTGGATATTACCATGCCCATAATATGGACCTATAATTCAGACAGAGTTTGATGTACAGATTCAAAAATGCAGTAAAGTAGTACTTACAGAATTTATTTAGCTTCACAAACAGTGAAATATTAAAAATATTAAAAAAAATACTAGAAAGTAGTTATTTCGATTTTTAACAAAAATAGGAAAAAGCGGTATTATCGTCTGATAATACCGCTTTTGAGATAAACCAGTCTTGGTTTGACTATATCGTGTAGAGGATTGATAAAACCGTACCCATAATATTACCATAAATTAAAAAAAAACAATTTTATTTATTTCATACTTTATTGTGCACCACAACAACTAGAAGGACAGAATTACAGAGTCAATAAATACAAATCAATTATATCAAGATCATTATAAAAATACATATTATAACGAAATTTTAACAGATCTTTTAATATAGATTTCGGGATTTCATTAAAGTTTTTAGCAGCTTCGGCCTTTATAGTAGCTCTTATTTTCTGGGAGCATGAGTTCTTTTTTCTCAATAATTCAATAATTATAAACAAAATAAACTCAATAATTTCATTTTGTAACCTCAAAATAATCCATTAATTCTACAATATAGAAGTATTACAATAGAAGAAAACAATTTGTTACAATACAAATACAGAATAACTTACCTCTTAACAACGCGAAATTATAAGAAATGCCAGTAAACACTTTTACGACGCTGTGTTATTCCATCGCTACACGGAGTATACTGGTTGTGCCTTCAGGGAGAGGTAGGCGTCTCAGGCTACGATTTTTAAGCCATGGATATCGCTAGAAGTGTTTAGTTTTTGCAATACATTCATGCTCGGAATTATCAGACACGCGGTAATATCCAACTCTCCCTTAAATTATCTCATAACTTAGGCAACATTTAGAAGATATAAATAACTTCTACCTTAATGTACTGAGACAAGCTAACACCAAACACGTAATAATATCGCGTATAAAACCGTTTCAAAGTAATGAGGACCGTCTACAATTAGTTTCGAGTTTCAAAGACAAGAAGCAACCTTGTTTTTGAACACAAGCTTGTATGTTGGTATAGGGGTTTCTTAATAACATACTCTTACAATAAAATAAAACATGAGGAACTAAGTGCCTAAAATGAGAAAATATAGTTGATGTTTATGATCATGTGTTTGTGTATTATGTTTGCTGTGTTATTGTCCGCAACAAAAATTCTTCTTGCTCTTAAAAACGGTAATAGCCCATTACACACAAGGTTGTTACAGCAATTTGTGACATACCTACTATCTTATTTATATTTCTCTTACTACTAGATATTAATATTAAGTCCTAAAATCATTAAAGTTAGACTATGACTTTAGAACGTACATTAAAATTAAAATAAGATAACGATGAAAATAACATGAGCTATCTACTTTGAGACGTCTCATTGAGAATTTGCTGCGTGGGGAATCAAAAATTAAATGGAAAAAAATCAAACCCTAATACTAAGAACGACAAAATGGAAGTAATTTTTGTTACTAGTATTTAGGTATCAAATGAAAGTCTTTGTGATATTTGCATTGAATAGAAATTGGGAGGAGTGACCGATTTTATTTCTTTGATAATTTTAAAAATAAAAGATGTTATTGACATAAGACCGTTTGAACTCTCTACTTACTCAGCAAATCTTTATGTAAACAAAAACTACCTAAGCGCTCAACTTCTTCGAATCGTCTTGGTGTAATATTTCTCTACACAATACGTTAAGTCACGACCGTTGCTTTTATTTCACATCGACACCACGTAATGCTGACGAGTGATACGTCAGCTTTGTTCATAAACATGCCTAACAATAACACCTGCATCCGTTGTATTTGCTTGCATCACGTTTCATATTCATTTAGGTTTCAGATACCCGACCGAATGCAATGTTTCTAACAAGGAAAAAGGCTTCCATGCAAACAAACTTCTCTCAGTGTTCAACTCATTGTAGAATTTAAAGTCTAAATCCAAATCGTCAAATGCCGAAAATGATCAGATAAACATAAGTGGTTTTGATTGGTACCTATGCCTATTGTTAAATAAAGGCTTAAAGGTTTAAACTATCATCTTCTTTCTATCTTCTATGTACATATAAAATGCATTGTCCTAAATGACTGACTGATGACTGCCGGCCTAAATCGCTGATTGTAGACCCGGAATATTGGTGGGTGTGTTTTATGTATGACGTTGGCATCCGTAAAGAAAGGATTTTGAAGAAGGAGGAAAAATATCGTAGAACAGCTTAACTATTGAAATTGTAAAAAGTTTATTGACCACAAAAGCAACATTGTAATTAGGGATTATGAATTCAATTTGCGGTAGTGTATTTTCTCAAAACGTTTTTGTTGTGTGTTAAGTGCACCGACAACGTTTTAATCTATACGACTCCGACTCACGATCGACGATCAAAGACTAAGCCAAAACTACAATGTACCTACTACAAAAGTTTTAACCACTGTCATATTAAACAAATTCTTTGATATTAAAAAAGCAATAAGCATCTATTTTGCTTCGCACTAGTCGGGTAAAAACAAAGTTCGCTTAGGTATACCTACGCTTTATTTACATTATAATTATAATTACCAAGTTGCGCAACCCACTACGGGTTAAGGAATGAACCGTTTCATGAGTATAAGCTAATTTATTCCAAGTTTAATTGTTAAACAATTATACATTCGTTATACATAGGTAGACAGACACCCATCATGGCTTTTAATTCAAATATTTTGTTCAAATTAATTTCCTAGAACGGTTGGTTGTCTCCAACATCCAGTTAAAACTATTGAATTATTGAAGGGGTAACGAAGTTTTCTTTAGAAAAGAGTTTTGCAACAGGTAAAAGACAATACTCCGAAACAAATTTGATAAAGTTTGAATCGAGGATTTCCGGGTTGGCCTTTTAATGCCCACTTTTCCCTTCTTAATTTCTGTAGAGTTCTATATTGCGTAAGGAATAATTAGGTAGAGAATACTATGTAAAAAATGTATCTATTATAACAAGCTTGAAAGTAATACTTGCGTGGTTTGTCTATAATAAAGCTATAAACATAATTATAATCATTAGATACAAACTTTGTTCAAAATTGAGAATCGACACTGAAACAATAAAGTATTTGACAGTTCGATCAAAAACAAAAAGATAATAATATAAGGCTAGCAAAAACAAAAACCAAGGAGGACTTCTGAGTATTAAAGCAAACAAAGAAGGAAAATTAATCGTCAAATTGAAATCACAGCATTACCTATTCAAAAGGAATAAGGAAAAAACTAATACCGGACTACCTTTGGGCGACTAAGCATGATTTTGAGAATTCGCAATTGAATCGGATTTATTTCCCGAGTTGATATAGGTACTATCTCATAGACGAAATTTCGCTTTTCTGATTGATTTTCATCTACACCTACTATTCCGTAGATGCATCGACGTCGAGACAAAATCTTAAAGGTGGAAATCTTTTATGGTATGATGAAGGTGTGCTGCCCCCGATAATTAAAAAGACGTATCTAACATTTTTTCCAGAATTGAGTTATATACATTGCCGGAATCAGAAAAAAAAGGCGCAGCTGCATGTATTTTTAATATTTTTCTAACTTCCTCCAATGCGGTTTTAGCACAACAAAATAGGGCGCTTCTATTCATTTTTTTACACCCAATTGAAGATGAAAAGACGAATTTATGTGAAACTTAATTAAAAAGTCGCATTTATGTAGATAATGTCCTTATACATTATATAGTTTTTTTTAGTTCAGTAATATAAAAGGCGCATATTTGTCCCTATTTCTAAGTGGAAGTTAATAAGACGCAAATGAGCATTTGCGTCTAACGCGCTGTTAAAAATCTGGTTTCACATTAAGAAATAAAGGCCACATCTGACCACTTGCGCCCTATTTTCTTCGTAAAATTATTTAAGCATAGGCGCATTTGCCATAAATACTTGACTTTACAAAATATAGTGTTTAATTTACAAATAATAATGATTTATTGAAGCCATATCCTAATTATGGCTATGACTTATAAGATAACCACTGTCAGTACTATTTCAGATATACTACCTTAGATAAAAGAATTATTAAATAATTTTAAAAACATTTTATCTAAGCCAAGGGTTATCTACATACTTTCTAATTCTTAAGAAAAAAGGCGGATATACTTATATACGCCCATTTCTGTTAAAACCATATACTAGATAGATAAACTAAATACTTAGAAGAAAAGTACAGCCAAAAGCGTTTGAAATTTAAAGGACGCATCTAGCCATTTACGTCTATTCAATTAAGTATGTAATATTTTTCTTCATTTTTTATGCTAAGATGAATTTGTTTTTTCATTATTTTTATTATAATAATTTAATAAATTCATATTATTACTAAACCAAGTTAAAACCTATATGAGTGGGCATTATTTTTAACTTCCAGTATGTAAATATTTTAATTCTCTCGAAGACAGCAATTCTTGTTTCATTCGTTAAAACATTTATTTCTCCGTTTTTACTTTTTGTTATATACGACTTTTTAATTATCGGTCGCAGTGTAGTACACGTCATGACGTAAAGTAGGTCAAATTAAAGTAGGTAATTACCTTTTTTTTTCTAAACAAAATTATTCGTCTTTTGCAGATAACGACAATCAGAAACATAGTACAGAATCCTCAGTACAAAAAGTTGATGCATCTATATTTGGACAACAACAGTATACAGGCTGTGAAAGAACTGGAGGGTTCAGAGTGGTTTAGTACCTTTCGTGTTCTGAGTCTTCGTGGAAACATGTTAAAACAGGTGAGTATAAAATAGCCACCGAAATTTCCTAATAGTAGGTTTACGAACGAATCTCGTCAAGACGGAGAACCGCAAAACCGTAAAGCTGTGTACATATTAAGCGAGCCAATGTTCTACCTGAGTAGACGAATATTTGGCGCGCGAATCAACTGTTTCAGTAAGATCAGTCTGGGAAACGGTTCAGCCCTTACATTTACACTTTTTCTATTTGAGTATTGTTCACGTTTATTCCTTCGAACCTGTAAATGTGGAATGATCTATTGTCTGGGGGTACTCCACGGGTCACAGGTAGGATTGCCAACTCAGTTGACCAGAAATCCATGAGATAAAAAAAATTAAATAAATTATTAAAAGTTATATTTTTTTACACTGCGAGTTTTGGTTTTGTGAGTTTGGGTTTGTGGGTTTTGGTTTGGTTTTGCGAGGTTTGGTTTGGTGTTTTTGGTTACAAACGACAAGATTACAACTACACTAAAACACGTTCAGCGGCGGCGTTTGAATTGATGTTGGATTTGCCTAGTAAAAGAGATTACCTATATTTATTTTTAGTAAAAAAATACTTGAAACTTGAAGTATACACACACAAACAAATTATTATATTTGACTGTATATTATTAGAACGTGAATCGAAAGCTTTCTAGTTCTTTTCGTTACTCTTAAGAAATTTGTCAGTAACCCATTAATGACCCGCTACTACATGTTCGGGTCTCCTCTCACAGTGAGAAGGATATAGGCCTTAGTCCACCAGTATGGGCTTCTCATACCTTTGAGAACATTTTTTTGTGAACTCTCAGATATGCAGGTCTCACGATGTTCTTTACCGTAACGGCAGGTGATATTTAACTTTATAAAACGCACATAACTTTTTTTACAAAGTTCTTGGTGCGTGCCACTAGGATTCGAACCCGGACCCCTCGATTGGAGGTCGAATTCAAAGCCACAGGGTTGTTACCAAAGTTAAGAAATGTAATTAAACAAAAAAATACTCTTACAATGTACTAAAACAAAGGTAGATCCTATTTTAAGTTGTACGGATTCAGATGTTGATAAAAATACAAAAAATGTTTTTGTTTTGCAAATACAATAGTGATTGCTTATTCCTTTGTATTTTGAAATTTCAACGTCCATTGTTGCGCATTTGTAAAGAACTTTTAAAAAATAATTCAATATCAGACCTCAATAGGCAATTTTTTTTAAATATACATATTCATATCATAATTATATTTTTCTGTAATTTTTCATCATTAAAAAGGAGATAAAGTCAAAACGACAGGCTTACTTATATTTCATTTCATTTAAACTCTTCAAAGGAATTGATTATAAATTAGTTTTAAAATGAAGAAGGTTCAGAATTGTTTAAAAGTTTTAATTATTTGGACTCTAATAGGTATCATCTTTCACGGAAATAATGAATAGGGTAGGTAGATAGATACCTAAAAGGGAAAGTATTTATATTTATGGCTCCGCTGATTTAGTGGATCGATTCGTGTGCGATGAAAAAACTTTCTACTCAAACCTCTTCAGCTGTTTTTGTGTGAAAGAGTACAAACATCCATACGTCCATGCATCCTAACAAACTTTCTCATTTATAATAGTAGTAGGATCTAATAACAAATATGCCGTAGGACTTGGCAGATCGACTGTGCCTACACGCTGATTTGATACTATTATATTCCATGCATCAGTCCTCCTGAAGTCCGCTGTTGGATAGAGGCGTCTCCTAATAGACACTCTTGTGCCTGTACCCCTGGTTGGAGGAAGGGCTGACTTATGCAAAGTGATCGGCTTGAGAGAACCTTTCCTATCGGATAATCGATCTTTTGAATGTGGCCTGCGCATATTTAGGTGCTATGTCTATGGTAGTGCTATAGATAGAAGATATACATTCGCACTGGAAATAGGCGTGACTGTAAGTGGGATTTTGGTGCTTTTAATAAAAAGACACTGATAGAAATAAAAGCTCACTGAAATGCTGAATCATAAACCATAGAGTTGTCATATTATAATGCAGATTTTCGGCTTATTTGTATAACAAGTAACTTTATGTACTTTATGTAAGTCAACAGGAATATTTTGAAATTCAAATGTGTCAAAAAGAAGACAAACACTTGGTCTGGGTGTATTTTTCCCCGAAATTCGCTATTTCTTTCCTAACTTCCTTCCTTTAATTCGAATTACCATTTTTATTGAATTCAGTTATCGAATAATTTTCTTTACCTTTTCTTAATTACGACACTGGTTGTGGCTTTAATGTCAAAAAATATGAAGGTGTACAAATAATAGAATTTAATAAAGACTATGTTTTGGTTTTTTGTATAGTTCGATTTAAGACCATTGAGGTAACAACCAACCCGTAAGATGATAAATAGGTTAGATTTTTCTGATGCGTATGAAATTTGGGAACGAGTGCGTATGAAAACAATACAACTGCTCTACACTTGAGGCAATGAAGACCACCAAATTATAACGCTGAAAGTCACATTTATCGTCGGCCGATCATAGCACGATACTTACATATGTGTGTATGTACCACGAACTGATCTGATATAGCCTAACCATATGACTTATGTTTATAATTTTAAGTATAGATAAATATTGTTAATCGTTTTTAAATAAGACATAATATGTTAATAAGAAATAATATGTTAATGATTTCTGTCTTTTTCTTTTAGATACCAGTATATGCTTTCGACAAGGCGTTTCAAGTAAACAACAATATAATGCACGTATTCCTGGGCCATAACCCCTGGCGATGTGACTGCCACTTCATCCCCCGGTTCCAGGGACTACTGCTTAAGTACAAGAGGGTGATACGGGATCTATCGGATATACGATGTTCCAAGTCCGACGATAAAAAGATTTCGTTGGTGCAAGTAAGTGGAATTTGTCTTTCTATTATACGCAATAACCGACATAGTCCTGAAAGCAAACTGAAGTCGCAATGGGCTGGGCACATCGTGCGAAGGACCGATAACCGGTGGGGAAAAGGTCCTCGAATGGCCACCATGTCTTGGCAAAAGGATTACAGCCTTCCCAGTAGGTGGACCCGTGAAGATGGCGGCAAACCGTTGGATTTAAAGTGCCCAGGGCCGCGGCCGGGCGGATTGGTGTCGATTAGGACCCAGTATGGATGATGCTTAATACTTTTTTATTGGTCTGAGGCTTAATATTATTTTATTATTTTAACCTTATTACATATTTTAAATTTTAATTTTATATATTTAATAACTTTTAAACTTAAATTTTAAAAGTTATTTTAAAGTTTTAAAGTTATTGTTAAGGTTGCCAGCGAAATCTGTTAAATATATCTGGGTTAAATCGATTACTATAGATTCATTAAAATTCCTTCAGGAGTGAGTGAGTTTAGTTTAGATGGATACACAGAAAAACTGTCAAAAAATTGATAAACCGTAGATTTCATATCAAGACTACCAGAGTTGGAATAGGTAAGAATTGTGTAACATTTTTACACGGCTTCCTTAACGTTGTTTTAACGAGATTGAAATTGGGAAACATTCTAACCCGGAATAGTTTTTTTCCGTAAATAGATTTATGTATAGATAGCCGAGATAGTGTATGTCAAACCCTCCTGTTTACTTGTAGACTAGCAGACAAGGAACGCTTTGTTCAAATTTTTGGTAGTTTTCCAAGACTCATTTCACCAATACGACATTGCATTTATGTACTTCGGCTTTTCTCTACTACATATTATATACTGCGCTATATGTATCATGCTGTCTATATGTATATGAAACTCGCATTAGGTAAATTCCTTTGCTTAATGGAAAAGATCGAAGCGTAAGTACAGATTCCCCAAAGGAATTTTGTTTTAAACTATGGAGAAATTAATTACCTAGAGATGACTCATTTCATCGCTCTAGCATTGAAAGCGCATAGTGTAAGTTTTATTACGAACGTCACAAAGCGAAACAAGAATAGGTATCAATCAATGGGTGACATTGATCATTCAGATAAAACATTCAGGTTTTTAAATAGAGCAGCCATTTAAATTTAGTTCACTTAAAATCACACCAACTTTTGGATCTTTAAATGAAGCTAGTATAGTTTTAATAAAATTGTATCATCACGGTCTATGGAGTTCATGTTTTAAGGTTCAGTTCGCAGTAGAGTACGAATTTAAATGATGAGTCAATATTATTATTATGTTTTTTGTCTGTACCCTTAGTCTGAGTTTTAGCGATACAGAAACGAAACGTTTGTGCGTTTCGTTTCGGATAGATACGTAATTCATACACAGATTACTACACAGGAGTCCACAGTGTAACAACAAATAGAGGTAAAAGATTTTTAGAGGAGTTAAAAAATTTAAAATCAATTTTTCGTATGGAGTGAAAGATATGAATACTTATCGTTAGATATTTTTATTCTAACAAATATTTAATACCTACGGGATAATATTAGTTCGAAATTTTACAGTGCATTACGGCCAATTCACGGTTATTATGTTTCATTAATATTATTAAACATTGAAAGAGTGTTAATTAAAAATAAAGCAATTTTTGTGATGATTTATCTAATCTCTTCTAAAAATCCTTTTCCTGTGTTGGTGATTACACTGTGCATTTTCGTCTGGTAAGCTGTGTATGTGCGTGCGTTTCGTTTCGGAATTGCTAAAACTCAGACTAAGGGTCCTGATGTGTGACAGATTTTTCTCAGGCGTCAATTCATACAGTGCTCAAAAGAGTGGGCACTAAATTGCTGACTTATTTTGGTGACTTAGGTACATATCTTACAAGTATGAATCTGTTCGGAAAAATTGTTGTTTATGTTAGTTTATATTTTAATTGTTGTTTATTTATGATTTCAGATCAGCACCATGTCATTGGGAAACGTGTGCAGTAAAAGTGAAGTGGAAATGCCAATAAGTACTATAAATATAGTGAATTTGGTTCTGATAGGGTTGATACTTGTGATCGTTGGAAGGTTTCTATACGATTGGCATAGTTTTAAAACAACTGGCAAACTGCCGTGGATATCTTCTATATTACCATGATAAATTATAATAACCTACACTATAATTTTAAATTCGAGAAATCGAATCGAATCGTCACTCGAATAATCCAACTTGGCTGGGCACCGTTCGAGATATTACGACACGGAAATTACCTAATAACGTATCGGAATGTCGTCGTAAACGAATGAAATATGCTTTAGCTCTCAAGCCTGCTTAAGCTAAAGTGGCAATGGGCGGCTGGCCTTATCGTTAAAAGGACCGATAACCGATGGCGAAGCCTTTCTTCGCCATCGGTTATCGGTACTAGATTGGTGATTACATTCCATGGTCTTGAAACGCAAAAGAGTATCTTTATAAGTAGGGTGAATTTTTATAGTGTGCGTGGATGGGGAAATCCGAAACTATGAGGCATAGCGAAAAATACTGAAAGGAGTCTGGCAACCGATTTTGATGAAAACTAAATCTGTATCATAAGTTTTTTGAAAAATCAATATGCCTAGCCAGGAATCGAACCCGTTGATTTTGAAAGAAAAAATCACATTTTGTAGGTATATTTATTACACCATTCGATAGTGGCACTAATAAGGAATATTAATTTTAAGTTTAAAGTTTTAAGTTAATTTTGACGTACTTAAAAACGTCGAATCAATTTGAAACTTTGCATACTTATCAAGGACAATGCTATAATTAAAAAAAAATCCAAGTTAAAAATGAAAAATAAAAAAAGTAAAAAAACGATTTAAACCCATAAAAACCAAAATGGATTTTATGCGTTTAAAGCATGTCATGGTGTTTTTTTTACAATGCAATACATTTATTTACACTATTCTTATTTTTATAGTGTGGCTTTTATAAAAAAGTGTTTATTTTAATTATTATTTTTTTTATTAAAAATTCGCTTGGCATTGATAAACTCCGGGTTGCAGTATATTTTTAAGGGGGCCCTTATTGATTTCATAATTCGGACCTTTGCTATGTTTATCAAGGAACTCCACATAATAGAATGAGAATTAATAGAGATTAAACAAATTTTTGATGAACTTAGTAGATATACATGGATATTTATATCGATTTCATAAATAGGTACATCATAACATAAAATATAATATTACACCCTTAGGGTTTAGGTGCAATAAGTTCATTTGCGGTTGTGATACATTATTTGTACATATAAGTTATAATTATTATTTGGTAAGCTATTGTTATTTATGTTTCCATAATAATATAATTATGTGGGTTAGGTAGGTACGTTCGCATTTAATTGTAATTTTAGTTCACTGATTATTTTTTTCCAGCCTGTGGTTATTATCATTTTCCAAGATGTTTTTGTTATGCCGTTGAGTAAAATAATAATAAATTAGGTAGGTTTTTAGAATATAATATATTGTAATATTTTTAATGTTTTAAGATACATATTTTTAAGGCGTTAAAATAAAATTTTGGAAATTTATGCAGTGTTTTATTGATTAGGTATTTTTTGAATTTAAGTTGATTAAAAAATTGAGTTGAAATTTTTTTTAGTCCCTATTTCCTTTATTTTGAAAGAAAGAAATGAGAAATGCTTTTTTACATGTCCTGTTTTTTGGGGAATGGTTGTTTTCAAACATAATAAATTTTACGCCAACATCTCATGTCAGTTGTGGGTTGCACTCATTGCCTTGACCTTTTGTTATCAGCTGGCTGAAATGCCTGTTTGCCTCATTTACAAATGAATAATTGATAAGTATTTACGTACCATAACAGAAAATGAATCAAAACGATAGACTGATAGGTCTTACGTCTTATGATAATGGGTGATAGTGACTCTGTGCTTTCTTGGTCAACGAGAAATAATTATAATAAATTACCTACTATTTATAACACAATCGGTTAAAAATAACTGATTTAAAATTCGGTTGCAAGATTCTACCCGGGCAAAAGACTTGCAATGTATTGCAAGTTAAATAAAAGCTTGTAAAAAGTACAAATGGTTTTCATATTTAATGCCTTATAATGCCATCTGTTAATGGTTCACTAAACTACTCGCCTTTAAGTAATACTTTGCAGTTAGGCTAAAATCTGTCAGAGGGTACCCAGCCACGCCATCTGTATTGTCGTATTTTGTTTCTGTTCCTTCTTTATTCCTTATGTTAGAGTTTTGAGTTCAAATCATAGATGGCTCTTATTTCAATATAATTACTTATAGGTTTTCAGTAGAGTTTAGCTCTTGTTTTAAGTGGGGTTTTCGTGAATAGATCGGATATAGAAGATTTTCGGGAAAAAATGTTTTCAACTTTGATCTTATCAACCAAGTAGTGTAATGACTTTCATTGCACCAAAAATACAAAAATCATGCGAAAACCACTGTAACCCGAAATATCACGCTCGAATGTTAACGAAATTGTTGGCAAATGCTTGTCTTACATAAATCCTCCGAACAATGGAATGCCTGGGGCATTTTAGCGTCTCCAATATTTCCTTGACCAGCCAGTATTGGGAAGAAAATATAACATTGTTAGAAAATAAATTTCGAGTGTAGCTCGTTGCGGAAATCTCTAAGAGTAGGTATCCGGATTGGGTACAAATAAGCTGAACATGTTTCCGTCATTCGGGTCGAGTCATTTCCTACTTCCGAACACACGATAGGGGCTCGAATTTATTGTGCACGAATTACATTTCGAAGAAGATTCTGCGGACGAAGCAAGAATGGTAAATATATCTGTACTCGCATTGTCATCAAGAAATTCCGCACGATATCTATGCTTTCGTGTCTCCTTAGCTGCAACTTTATTCTGCAGAGTAAGTGTCTATGGGCTGAGGTTCCTTCATAAATGTAGACTTTAGAAAGATGTTAATTCATCTCTTAGTTTTCAACATTCTTTATTCTATTTTTATAAGTGTGGAATTACAAAATAGTTGTAGCTAGTACCTTAGTATTGTAAGTAAAGTCGTGTTTAGACATACTGTGTGCAGATGTGGTAGAATGTGAACAAGGGGTTTCTCCCGGGTTTTAGGGTATCATGAATGACCGTTATATTGTAAGTACGTTCGTGTTTAGACATACTGTGTGCAGATGTGGACAATAATTTTTAAGATAAGATTTGTGGGCTACCTGCAACACACAGTTCCCACGCAATACCGTATCTTATCTTTAGGTACGCGGAATACCGACGAGCACAGAGGAACTTACGTCTAATAAGTATTTGCTTTCTAATATGCCTGTTTTTCTTAACTTTCTTTTTAATAAAAAAGTTGCATTCGCTTTAGTCGGTTCTTCATCCATATAATTCAGTTTAATTCTGTCTGATTTTAGTTAATTTAATTAAGCTCCTTTTATGTTCAATTCGTGTTCACTCAGGTCTTAAAAATATGGAATCTTATACGTAATTTTAATTGCTTAATAACTATACCATTTTTGTGAATAGACAGATATTTGGTATAGCTTATTACCTAATGTGAAAAAGGTTTTAAAATAGTTTAAAAAGTAGCTGGAGTACGGAACCTTTCAAATGGCCAAAGAAATCGGGAAGGAAATGGATTAATCAATTAAGTGTAGGCAATATATCGTGCCGATAGCTAATAAATTTTGTTTCCGAGTATTAATCATTGCAGAACAAGAGGGCAACTTTGATCTATTGGTTTTGCTTTTGACTTTTAGCAAGGATAGGATTAATGAACTATAAGTAGATATCAAAACAACCACAGCCGCGTGTATATGGAATATTATGTGTAGCGCAACCTATCGAAAAAGTCAAGTTAATGGTTGGGTGAATCTGAATGGATAAAGTAAAGAAAGCGTTTATTTTGATCTCGTAATTTACATGTTTACAAATACGACTTCACGTATAATGTATGTGTTACATATTTACCTACTTAAAAACATAAGCGTGAACATGGGAGTCTGTGGGTTGCAAGTTGCACGCAGTCAAACTTTAAAGTGTACGGAATAAGCTAGTTTATTCTAAGTAGTTAAAGATTTCGTATTAAGCACAATAATTCGGCCCAATAGATCTAGCCAAAGTCACAGTTAATACCATTTAAACCTCTATTAAACTCGACGATGTAATTGAATCTGTTCCCTCGCCAATAAATTGTTCTATAAGTGATTTATCTCGCAGTTCGACAGCCACCTCGAAACGTATAGTACCTATGTATATCGTAAAGGCACTGAATGAGGAATTTTGCTGAGAAAAACTCGAAACATACTTTACATATTACAATACCTATCAAACCGAAACGCAAATCTACGAGTATCTACAAATTTATGGGAAAATAGAAAGACAGCCAGAAATTGATATGATATCGTATAAAGAACAATTAGGTACTAGGTACTTCCGAAAACATAGTTATTTTGAAATCACAGACACTTTAATTTTATTTTGATGTGGGCCATCGGAACTTAGTGCCTTTCTATAATTTTTTTCTATACTTTTGCATTTCATTGTGTGTATAAATAAAATAAAAAAGAACAAACCTAGGAACATTACAGCGTTTTAGGAACGAGAGTAATTAATATTTGAATGTGGTAATAAATTACCTAAAAACCATGTCTGGTATCCGGTATCTTTTCTAAGTGTTTATTTAAATATAAACAAAGCTACAGCTCTGTATTTTTTTTTACTTTCCGCCGCCTAAAGCGTACCGTCGTAATTGAAGTGTAAAGAGAACAAAAAGGAAGTGCTACGCTTCATTATAGTCTCGTTTTTGCTTGAGAAAGGAATGCTGTTTAAAATGAAACGATATTAAAAAGATTCAAGATGATTTTTATTACAATTAAGTTTATATTCTTCATCCCCGACGGCCCCGACCAAGGGGACAGGCGTTTTATAGAGAGAGGGATTTGGTTATTTTTGTCTCTCAATACGACCGATAGAAGCATGTTCTTAATATGTTCTAGATATCTTGTATTTCGATGGAGGTGATTAGATAACCATAGGGACACGAAGCTCTCTCAAGGGATTGGGATTGGTTCATCGAAAAGTAGGTACTGTGTTCTTGTCGGTTCTTCAAAGCAGAGAGGATGCAGGAGTTTTACCTTCAGTCCGTTAACAGAATAGGTTTGTATTTTGTTCATCAACGTTATCATGGTGTGTGAATCTTTCTTTTTATTTCTTTTTAAACTAAAGTTTCTTGATTTTGTATAGTAGCCGATTCAAGTGCTGCTTTATGCTTTGCCAACCCTGCCCGGATAAAGTATTCGGGGAGGACTTTAACTCGATAAAAAAGGGGTAAGTGCAGTAACGGGTAAGCTCTTATTAAATCGCTCGCAGCTCAATATTAATCAATAAATAATTATTGGCATGCAGTCTCTTTTACGTTAATATAATAAAAAATTGTAACGCTGCAAATAAGAGCACCGTTCCTGATTTCTTTAAACTAGGACTCTACCGAAGATGTATTGTCAACTTTTGTGTTGTCAACCAACACGTTGTGCTGGTAACAAAAGTTTCTGTAATTACCTTGCATAGTTGGATCTCTAGCGAAAAAACATTACTTACCAACTTCAGAAGTTGCCAACATTTCTGTTGTCAACGTGTGTTGGAAACTCAGAAATTGCCAACAATGTAAACGCACTTTAGGAACTGAAAAATATTAGTTAACAATAACTTCCTACCAAATCGCGTCACTTTGCCCTGAGAGTGAACAACTCTGCCAGATTTGATACGTTTTACGAATGTTTATCCACAGTTAGAGAATTCGAAAGTCTTCGAGTTGAGCTGAGCAGGTGCAAGTTATAATGCACTTTCTGTTCACTTCGGAGATATGAAGAAGTTTCCTCAGGTGAGTTGTTTTATTACTTCTTCATGATATAGAGATTATAAAACAGTCTTTTTTGTTAGTTTTTTGTTGTTATTTCTTTTAAATATTAAGTAATTAGATATAGTACGAAACTTAACAAGGTACAGGTGTGAAAGCCCATTATCTTATTTATGGAGCCCGGGTTCAAATTTCAATGGTAAACACGAATGACTTTTTTAACTGACTTCAATAAACACATAGATAGCGTTTAAAAAATACAGTGCGTTCGGCTTTGAGTATAACTCTTGTAACCTTATTTTTGAAGAGCCACTTTGAATGGTAACTGCAGCCCCTGAGTAACAATATTATCTAAACTCAAACAAGACCAACGCACTGAATCAGGTTTAAAGTCCATGTTTTGCTCAGGACTTAAATGTTAGCCTCTTTGTTACTCCAGCAGGCAACTATGATTGAAGCGGTGTTAGTTCTTCCGATGCTTTACATTTCCAAATAAAATACTAAAAGATCTACTGATCGCTGCTTGATTTGATGCTGCCTTAAAACATCTGTTACATCAGTCACCTAATAAAATATCCAGGAACTGAAAAAGAAGCTGTAACGGCTTACAACGGGACTTTATTGACGTTTCGTAATCTGAGTCGGATTCGAAAAATGCTTCATCAATTTATCTGTTCCCGCTCATTGGCGTGATCGATGAGTCTGGTATTTGTCAACAGACATATTGTATGAAATACGGGATCGTTCTGTAATAAGCGGTATCAAAGGTTAACTCGTTCGTAGACATGTACACCCAAAGGTTATTATTTTCTGAAGTCTGAAGTACCTAATCACACGCGTGTATAGGCGCACACTTATAGAACATCCATATATCCATTCTAAATCTTCGTCTTCATCACATTTTTCCATCATTCAATCAATTATCCAACATAATATTCAAACTCTGAGACAAAATAAATGTTTTTTTATGTATGCTTTGATTTCGACGAAATGTTTGAAATTAAACACAGAAAAATCTTATTTTAGAAGGGGAATACTAAAGACAATATGTTGTAAACCAAAGGAAAATAACTATATGACATCGTTACTCTGTATGCAGATGTGAAATATTTGAAAACTCTTAAAAAGCGGCTATGCTTCATCAATTGATCCGTTCTCACTCATTGGCATGATCGATGACAGCGCGTGGTATTGTCAACACCGGCTTACGAGATATGCGACGATTTGTGCCATACACAGGATTAAAGGTGAGGCGCTCAGTTTGGACGTGTTTTCGTACGAATTCAACTCGTACGTAAACGTACGTTCACAATCACGCATGAACAATCCCCACCTTAAATTAATATGGGAGCGCTCACACTGCGCTCGAGTTACTCGTACGTCGTCTTCGTACGAAAACACATCCACAATGAGCGCAGCTTGAGTATGATAGATATAATTTTCTGGATGTCATTGACAACGATTTGTAAACATTTCAACTATCAAACATTGCAGCTATTTTCGTGCAACCAAACATTGTAAAACTGTTTTTTTTTTCAACAAAAATCTTTGAATCTTTCATTTCTTTCAAGTTAAAAAATGTCCGGTAAGCCTTAAAAAAGCTACCAAGCTACCAAGATTATTTCAAATGACTTTGCGGGGGTCAAATTACACTGGGTGTGTAGAGGATGTCTGATCTCCGAGGCGCCTTCTTGTGCTGGCAGGCTCCTTTAATTAATGTCTCGGAAACTATTAGATCCGCACGCCTAATATAACGTATGGACATGACGAAAATTCTAATTGCAGTTGGTTACTTAACATCACTACAGTTTATGTATGTTTCACATCCAACGAAATGTACCTTAATGAAATTTTAATTTTTGTTGTGCTTAATATACTCAAAATACATATTACGAATTATTGTATAAGTATACATTTATAGGTGTAACCATATTAGTATCCATTAGGGCACCTAAATACCCTGCTTACGGCGGGTAAGGATATTTTAGTTCAAACTGTGATTTAGAGATGCTTCTCAAAGTGGCTGATTGACGTAGTTACGAGTCTATACCGTGGTTTTAAAGAAAGCCCGGCTCGGCTGTACATCACATAGGTATTATAGAAACGCGATATTGCAACAATATACCATTACATCACCTAAAAAACATTATTTATTATTGTTAAAGTTAACAAATATTACCTCTTAAGTAATTCCTGTTAAGCCAACTGTGCCTGCAAAGAAATGGTTCAAATATAATATACTTGTCAAATCAAGACACACCCAACCAAGCTAACATCGGGCAAGTATTTAAAATAGGGGCCCATCATCTATCTACACAAAACGTCAGATGCAGTGCATATCCAAACGACGAACAAAAACGGGCAGGGTGGAATAGCTTTAGCGTCTCCGCTGAATAAGGCCTTATAAATAGGTTAGGTACCGATAGTATATTTAGAGGATTGCCGGGGAGGTCCTAACTGCAATCATCAATACCAGCAGTTCTTCATGTCCTGTGTTTCAGTTGGGGATTTGAGATTGGATCTAGTTACATAGAATACTTTTGTAAAATACTCGTACAACCGTTTGAATTTCAATAAATATTGGAAATATAAAGTGAGACATCAAATAAACAAATGGGTACATATGCAGCTAGAAATCAGCTTCTCTGCGGTTAGAAAGATGGATTTATTCAAGGGTGAAAAATGTAGATACATATAGAAGAGGGGAAATACGGGTAAAAGCTGCTAGAATATAAATAGGGATTTTATTCATATGTTTAAAACGGTCGTTTCTCTGAAGTGGCTCTACATCACATAAATACTTAGTGAAGAGCTTAGTGGTGGAGCTTAGCAGATTCCCGTACGTTCGCGTGGGGGTGGATTGTTGATTTAAAAGGAATGATGTATGGTGCAAACTATTGATTAGTCTCATAATAAAGATAATGTTTTTCAGATAACTATGTTACTGTACTTTACTTTTATTAACATTTGATATTTTCCATTCGAATTTCGACAACGATATGATACGACTGTGCATGTAGCGCCTTCTATTGCATTTCAAAAGCAATTTTCAAAAAAAATTAAATAAAACAAATAGAAATATCACTCGTTAATACACTAAAGTTAAGCATGCATTGCGAATACTCGGGAACTATCGCTAGTCCCGGCGCTCAGACGGGATTACGATTTACGATTCCGGGAACCAAGGGAGGTGTTACTTGCTTGTATTGAGACCCCTATATGAAGTCCCTACTTATATATATAGGGTGAGGCACAACCGGTCTCCGCAGGAGTGCCCTGAAGTGCTCAAGGCACTCATGCGCGCAGGCCCAATACCACTAATAATATGTGTATATAATATATATTGTGTCTTAATAGTCGACTGTCTGCTATTCTGTTGCTGCTGTAGGGTTTACACATTTTATAAATCTTTATGCGGTCACAGAATCGGATACTTACTCGTATATATGTTCAAATTAATAGGTGTTAGATCTGACGCCAGTAGAACTTTTAGTCTTTTAGGGTTTTACGGTTATAATGTGTGTTTAAATTGGTAAAGTAACGGCAGTAGACAACGTTTCTGTCAGAAGCAAATGCTTTATGAATACAATGTCGTAATATAATGGTGAGCAATGCATGAGGACGGGTGACATAGAACATTTAAGTTTGTTAAGAAAGTAAACATAATAAATAATTATAATTCACTATACCTATATAAAAATGAGCATTCAAGCATGCGTATAAACACATCGACGGTTTGTATTACAATACCGTTTCATCATTGTTAAAGTTTAAGGCATAGAATAATTGTTTCTTGTTTAATGATAGTATCATGACAACGAGAAGTTACGTCTTTATTAATATTAAATTTTAATTATCGTTGAAATAAAAGCAAAGGCTACCTTCCCCCTAGTTCCCTTAAAATTTTAGTTCGTGTATTACGTCCATGTATTATAACTAAAATTTTCTTATACATATAATGTCTGCATATTTCCTTTCGGGTACAATTCAATACAGGTTTAGCGCTAAGCCTTGACCGGGAGCTATCAGGAGAGCAGTGAAGCTTACGCGTGTGCGGCCCGATAACGCCAGCGTGGGGAACCCCATAACAGCTGCGGCGAGCTAGTGTTGGGTATTTGTGACCAAAAGGAGATACTAGTGATTAATTATTTATTTACTAGTGATTAATTATTTATTTACTAGTGATTAATTATTTATTAGTGAAAAAAAAAAGCTATCCTTAACCCATAAGTACTATAGGGTCGGGTCTCCTCCCACAATGAGAAGGGTGTAGGCGTTTGTCCCGTTTTAGGTCATAGTATAGGGTGGCCTAATGTGGGTTGGTGGGATTCACATGCCTTCGAGAACATTATGGAGAACTCTAGTGTGCAGGTTTTCTCACGATGTTTTCCTTCACCATGATTTCGACAATGTATTCTTCTTTTCAAATATTTTAAACGTAATTAACTCACCATATTACTTAAATAAGTAATATTATTGTGTAAAAAGCGATAAGAAAGGCTTTCAAAGTTAAGACGTAAATATTGCTCATGAAGTCTTGACATTTTCGCCTATTTTTACGCCTACCAAAAGAAATCTTCACAAGAAAAAAGGGATTACGGTATAAAAAGTTCCATTAAATATAACTTAAGTATGAAAGTTGGAGTAAAGCCGAAAGGTCCGTAGGCGCTTTATCATAACATAAAAATGTGGTACCTACTTAAGTAACGACTTTAAGTTTTCTGAATAATCAATAATTGTAATGGCTAATAATGGAATACTTGACGGTTTAAGTTTTCAAATAATTTTCTCTGTATTTCTCTTATGACTTTTTATAATTTTTGTAGTAGGTATTGACTATTGCATGAGCTACCTACTTGATAAGATGATATTTGATATGCACCTTAAATGTATGTGGCCCGTTTGCCTGTTTGCCTTCACTTGTTATTGATAAGCCTTTCAGGCTAACCTTATCGGGCATTCCCGATAAGGTGCCATTGCACCTTCAGGGTGGGTTGGAAGGGCAGCTTTGACACCTAAAATTGGTACAATACTTTCGAAACTATAATTCACGTGACATATCGTGTGTCATGCACATAATACAGGAATCAATGAACACAACACAATGTAGGGCCTAGTCTACTATTATGGTTGTGTCTAAATGGCATCATAATGGTTCCATTTTGAATTCATGTTAGTCAAATTTGACAATTTTGGTTTTATGATACTGACACATGTTGCAACCATACCAATACTAAATATCAATGGCAAATTAGTAGACCCAAGGTAGTTTCAATAGTATAAAACATTGTCACTTACAACCAAATCCGGGGAAGAAAGGCTTGGCTCATCCGGCCGACGAACAAAGCAGTTTATTTATATTTGCACGCTAAGTATTTCCGCGAGCTCATTACAAGGACAAAGCTGCTGCGTTTATTAGTTCTCACCTTCCCCTTTGTTATTGCTAACCGACGAAGTTTTTTTAAGAGCTTTTAATATATTTTTAATAATTTAATTTATAAGAACTTTGTTTTGTTGATGCGTTCAAACTCAGATAGAATTTCTTTTCTATTTGACATTGACATTGGATTTGGGTGACTTGCATGCCTGTTTGGTAGGTACTCATACATAATAAAAAAGTTTGGTCTCTAAGAAAAGTCGTTAAACCTTGTTGGAGGCCTTATGGGCGGATTGAAAATATCGACAGGTTGGCCACTAGCCCGTAGCCGCACCAACCCGCTTTGGAGCAGCGTAGTGGAGTATGCTCCAGGCCCCTCTTTTGCGGTGACAGACCTGGGGGGTTACTACAAACTCCTAAAACCATCATAAAGCCATGATGTTTTATTTTAATTTAAAGCCTGATTTTTTATTTTAATTTAAAACAAAACAAAATTGCTTAATGATGGTTTTAGGAGTTTGTAGTAACCCCCCAGGTCTAAACGGTCTACGCACATATAATTATCATTTTGTAAATATTATTCTATTCTATCTACTACTCTATCCGCATAATCTTATCAATTGACAAATACAAATTTTACTTCTGGGTAGGGTCGCCCGTATACAATAGCGAGGACTCCCACCCTAGAAACATGTAATCTTTTCAAATCGCTGGCGATATAAGTTATCTCCAAGCGTGTCAAAAATAAAAACGGTCTACGCAACATCGGCAACACATGTTTCATGGTTTTGGGAGTTTGTAGTAACCCTGTGCTCAACAGTGGACCATAAAAGAGTTGCAAAATATATCAAAAAAAAATTTAGCAACCAAGCTTTAGTGGTTCGGTGAGTTATTTATATTTGCAGGCGAAGTATTTCCGCCAGCTCATTACGAAGACAAAGCTGCTCTGTTTATTAGCTCTCACCTTCCCTTTGTTATTATAAACCGGCAAACATTTTAATGTATTTTTAACGATTTCATTTTTCAGGTCTGAAGCCCGGTGTAAACTTTTTGTTCTTAAAAGCGTGAAGGAAGTAAAATTTTATGTTTATTATTGGAAGATTTATCCTTTTCTTTTTTATGTAAAATAATGTTGTATTTTCTTTTAGTGTTTGTTGGTGGATCTTTAAAAGTATAGGAGACAAGTAACTTTGATTAATTAAAGTAATAACATACTTGTAGGTATAGTCTTTCATCGTTGTGGAAGGTATTTTATCGCAATTGTCTGAACCCGCCGTGAAGCAGCCGAAATGCAATCGTATTCGTGGCTAAATGGATATAAAACAATAAAGTATGTGAAATGTTAAATCCAATCATATTGTCTGTGTTGTTTTCTTAAGCACATACATAAAAATCCCAACAGGATAGAGTGCTATCACAGGATGCTATGTCTAAGAAGCGTGGATAAAAATATGTTGGTAAGACCAGTTAGTAAGATAGTCTTTTGAATTTTTTTTGCACAATGAATTGATTGATTCAGTGCGGCTAGCTAGAGAAAATATGCATATTTAAGTAGTAATTCCTAATGGCATATTTATGCATTGATACTCGTACCAAAATATGCATTGGTATTTGACAATAGTGGACACCTATGCCAGTGTCGCCGGTGAATGACGTTTCATTAGGGCGCAGTCAATTACACGAAGACTGCTAACGTACGCCTCGTATTTCACTTTAAATTGCCTCCGTTCCGCTTCATATCACGAATGGGAAAAACGACATTAATATTATACTCGGTAGGGAAAATCTCAAAATACCATTTATATTTATTTTCGAAAATGTTATTTTATTTTTATCTACGAATATATGAAATGGGTACCTAATGGCGAAAGATTGTTTACTTACATAAAAATGAGACTGATATTTTTGTGTTTTTGTGTGAAAATCACAGAGAAAGATTTTTAATTTGTTAAGTGTCTGTATACATTTATCCCTTAATTCGACTTCATTCGACACTTCTATTTGATGTATGAGATTTACGTTTATTAAAATCATTTAATCTAGCTAGCTGTGATTGATAGATAGGTCATATAAAATCAAGAGATACTAAACCGATTTTACTTAATCAAAAAATGGTAAAACCGTTACACGTATTGGCAGAAGTGTATGATGAAGGACACTGAATCTGAATAATATGCAATCCCGGTGAAGGCCGTCATTAGAGCACACAAAGAACGAACGCTAATATGCCGCTTCGTATTTCACTTTAAATTGCCTCAATTCCACTTCATATGTGAAAAAAAACGACATTAATATTATACTCCGAAAGGAAAATCTCAAAATACAATTTATATCAATTTGGTCTAATGTAATTACTTTTTATATTTGAATTGGGAAAATTGATTCATATTGCGTTAAAAAAAGCTTTACGTACATGTTTGTTTTGCTTTTAAAAATTATAATAAGTATAAAAGGAATGTTGAAAATTTTAAGTTTATCTCGTAAATCGTCATCCTATTCTTTTGCATACATTCGAAACAGGAGATGCCTTTGTTCAAACGATAAAATCAGTTTAACCTTACGCCAAATATCTAACAACATGACTAATTAAATGCGATAAAATAATAAATATTTTTAAGCGAAAGGTTTACTCCTTTCTGCTTTCCACTAGCCGCCTAATTAATTACTATGTAAATTACCAGCAAAACGGCTCGATCCAAATTTTCCCCGACATTTACCGTGATTTATATTTATAAAATCAATTAATATTTAACATCAAAGCGATCCGCATCCATCATTTGACTTGGAAAGCAGAATAGCCAAGAAATTAAACAATTTTAGGGGATCTCAAATTAGGTAACTTTAAATTTAGAAACTCTGCAGGTTCTTTCGATAAAGTAATTTAGAGCTTTTAAAATGATGAATAAATAATGGTTTAAAGTTATTACATATTTTTAAGATGAATTATGAGTTTGAGCAAAGTTTGTAGGTTTGTAAGCGCTAATAAATAATAATATAGTTACTTTAGGATTGTTGGTAGGTTGTAGGTTTCTCCTGAGTAACTACTGTTATCTAAACTCTACTGCCGTAAGAAAAATAAAGGTTTCTGAGATACATTGTAGATTAACCGAGTTCATTGGTTTCAATAGGAAAAGGTGTGATTATAAAAGAAAAAGATCATCTGTAATCTTAACACATACCTAGAGTTTAAGAAAGTTAAATTAGATCTCATATGAGTTAAAACTTCTTGTTATTTCTTAAATTGAGATAAATGTCACCTGTAACTACAACGTCTTTTAAGTCATTATTGTCATTAAAGTTTTTATTTAGATTATTTTAGATTATTATTAATTAAGTAGGTACCTAATAGATATTTAAATTAAATTTCTAATAAACTTTATTAAAATCACCGTTTCGCTCAATGTCGAATAATAGCAGTTTATATCAAGCTCTGGAACATACCAAAATGTTGCTGCATGAGTTAACTGGATACCGAGATCCTGAAGGTAATTTTATGAAACGCAATTGTAATTTACTAAACTTTACCTAGGTGAAAGGTATACACTCCATATATGCGGACCGTGGTGTAAGATAATCTGAATAAAGACAATTTATTGTTAAACTGAATATATTGGCAAAGCAACATCTAAGGTCTTGTGCTAATTGGCTGACATAACCGACCGACCAACTAACACGACAAAATTCAAACAAAGGGCTCTGTCCAAATTGAAATATGCACTGACATGCGATAACATGTACGCAATGACGCTATCATACGAGCAACTTTTGTACGCGATGGCAACGAGGACACGGGGTTACCTTAATATCGCGACCACAGTTGGTGAGCTAGTGCTACAATTTTTTAAAATAAAACTTGCCGATGTTTCGAAATATAAAAATTATTATTAATAAAAATATGGAAAGTGAAAATAAAGTTGTAACTGTATTATATCTGACAGAGTGTGGACCGGATGACGTGGGCGGCGGCGAAGACACGCGTCCTGCGGAAGCAAGCGCGCCACCGGACGCGCCCGACGCGAGCCTGCCCGCGCATTGCACACCCGGAGGTACGTAGACCAACTACTAACAGATACTCCATTAGTATCGAATAGATAATTATAGAATAGTGTTCAGTGCCCCGAGCATGAACACAATCGTCATAGAGTTCGTATAGTTAACGTGTGCCAATAGTATGGGAAGATGTCAGTGAGACTGACATCTTCCCATACTATGAATATGATAACTAACTATGAAAACTATAGCGTTTTCATTAATTAATCGTATCATCAATTTCTTCAACAAGCCTGTACGCGCCTAACACACAACTTTTAACCTCTTCTTCATTTTAAAAGCCACAATATTATAATTCAATTATAATTATTATGAATATTCCTAATATAATTGAATTTAGCTAAAAATATTAAATAAAGTCTTCGAAAGTCTCAAAGATCTCGAAAAAGTACTTATGTAGGTACTCGAGAAAACCAAAGAGTTCTTAACTTAATGCTTTTATGGCACTAGTTATTTTGTTCTGGAGTGGAAGCTGAGGGTGTGGAGAATGTAGACACGGCTCTTCTTTTCTATCTGTTCGCCGCTCGATTCGATATAATAAGCCTGGCTGGACGCCAGCCATTTTCAGTGAGCTAGTGATGCAACTCGAGTCCGATTTCACCACTTGAGTCTCTCGGGTCATTATGCTATTTCTCTCGATTCTCACTCGAGTGGTTTATAAGTTATTAGAGGACTTAAATCACTCGAGTAGTCTGTTAAAAATTTACAATTGTAGAAAAAAAAACAATTAAAATAAAATTACAAATTAGTCATAAGATTCGTTGCAAACCATAATTCTTTCACTTTTATTTTTTTTCGAAATACGGTGTTACAACAATATTTAGCAGTTACCACATTATCTTTACTTGTTTTGGAAATAAACACTTGTAAGGAAATAATATCTTAATTTGTCACTAAGTAGATATAGGTATATACTTGTACAGCCATAAATTTGTTAGTCTCGGCGAGTGATGGGCGAGTGACTCGAGTCTAAATTTTTCTGTAGTGACGAGTTCACTTTTAATCGAATGACTCCGAGTAGTCATTCGATTAAAAGTGAATTTGAGTCGCATCATTATTTCAGTGAGCACGTCGGCATAAAAGTATGTTTTACCGCGCGTAACTTTTGTATACATTTTTGTTATTATTTTAAATGTCCCTGTTGATGTCACTGCAGCATTTTTTACTTTGTACGGTTTGATATCTGTTTTGTTTTCTTTTTTCAACAATATGAGAGTGCAAAAATGATGAGGCGGCCGTTGTGTATTGAATTTATTTGAAATATGAAATATAACATACTTTATATGGATCGGGTTTGCTTTATAAGTTTGTAAGTTTACGTATGTCCGATGTTTGTCTGTAATCTATTAGTGACCCACTGCAGGGCTCGATACAGGACTTATTACTCCGACGTATATAAGTTTACATAACACTATGTTTCTTTTTCTGCTAACTTGGTATTTAAGTTTTAGAAATGTTACTTTAAGTAGTAAACTCTGAAGCGCTTTTGTAGTTTTCTCTACACTGAGTTACTTTCTGAGATGTTTGGATGTAGGACCTAGTGGGTAAGCATTTAAAACGCCCCAGAAAGCACTAAATTCCGACGGCTAGTGAAAAAGATCCCATGTAGATAGGTTACCGAGCGGTTGTTGGCTGTATTTTCAATAGCCTTATTTATATTCACGTGCATGGATGTATGTGTCATATGTGTGTGGGTGCAGCAGAATATAATCTAATGCAATAAAATGGAAATATGTCATTTTCATCGATTTAAAGATGTAAGCGGTGATAGCCCAGTGGCTTAGAATTCGACCTCGAATCGAGGGGTCCAGGTTCGAATCCCAGTGGCACGCACCAATGACTTTGTATTAAAAGCTATGTGTAAAGTTAAGTATATTTTATAAAATTAAATATCACCTGCTGTTACGGTGAAGGAAAACATCGCGAGGAAACCTGCATGCCTGAGAGTTCACAAAAAAATGTCCTCAAAGGCATGTGAAGTCCACCAACCCGCAGCAGGCCAGCGTGGTGGACTAAGGCCTACATCCCTCTCATTGTAAGGGGAGGCCCGACCCTGTAGTGGGTCATTAATGGGTACTGACATGGCATGACAAAGATGTAAGATTCTATTTTAAAAGAATCACGCCCATGATCAATTCTTTCCTATCGTAGCTTAGATAAAACAGAATCGTTTGAGTGAGGTAAGAGCGGAATACATACGTGTTTTTGTAGTTTTAGACCACATTTTATTTTAAATTTTTTGAACTTCACAAGCAGCTAATTACAATTCGACGCATTACTAATCAGTATGAAGTGTAGCGTCTGCGTGCAAGTTAGTCTACATTATTATCGAGTTACATGAGCACTGATACGGTGTCAGATGCCGTAGTTTAGTTACTTGTGTGGCTACTTCTTTGTATCCATGCCGCATAATTGATATTAGTAGCTTTTAAAAGCATATTTGCGTACATGCTTCCACGCGTATACGTATACGCACGTATAATAATATTGTAACGGTCCAGTCATTTCCACATTAAGTCTTGTCATTCCACATTATAGTCAGCAAAATCGGTCCAGCCGCAGCCGTAAAAGGAAGAGGCAAGTGTACGGTTGTACATACCTAAATACATAACAATCTCTTCATTTTCGCTACACTACGTATATGTAAAGAAAAGTAAATTTAATTTTCTAAAGACCAGAAATTTATCTCCAGAAATATCCTCACGATAGAAGCAATAAATTTCATCACCGCACGATTCAAATAAGAACTATTACGGTTTAGTGAAACATTCAGAAAGTTGGAAAACTGAAAGTGCTTGCTCACGTTCTATTATGGAAAATAAATAAAGCGTAAAGCTGAAATTATTTCAACTCTTAAATGGAGGTGCCCGCTCATGACTCGGCGTTTCAGACAGAGAGGTGTATTTGAACAATAGTTTCAGCCAAATTGTTATTTCTTATCGATGTTTTAAATTCGAATAAATCAATTTTGGTTTACGTAGACCCTACGTTGCATTAAATGATTTGTGGCTCTTGAATTTTTCGTCGTGGTTCTTCTTTTATAGGTTGCCGCTGTCTGAACATTCAGCGTTTGTTCGCCCATTGTTTACTCATTAAAGGCTGTGTTAATATATAAAAAAGATATACAATAGCTACCTACATACTCAAAAATCGAAAACTGCAAATAAAGTAATAAGCTGATTTTTGGCTCATAGCTCGTTTTTGGTTATGGACTGTGCTTTTGACCATCCTAAAGAACATCCTAAAGAGCCATGTTCAGCAAAAGGCAGTACCTTCCTAATATGACAGTGCCATCTTGCTGTCAGATACGAATTCACTCCAATATGCATCCAATTAAACCGCAGTTGTCACAGCAAGAACGTCTGCCCGCCATCATAGAATCGCGATTCTCATTAAATTTTCCACATGCGAAAAAGCGGTACGGTTCGTCCAAGCAAAAAACGGTCGACAATTTATTCCGGGCCGGGTTGGGCATCACTAATCGGCGTCATCAATCAGCTCTTCCCGCGCGATCGGATCGACTGACGGACACGCTTACCCCTCCTTCCCCCTCGTGAAGGGTTGTGCCATTGAAATATAACAAGCCACTAATAGGTACATACTTATACGGTGATAGGGGACATAAGCTCATAGTTTCAGTGAAACTGTTGAAAAGTCCACGCTCGGAGCACTTCTTATTTACCTATGTGGTAAGACTAAAAAACAGATATTTAGATACACGTTCCTGTGTCTGTCTAGTCAGTAGAAACAATAGTTAAAAAATTCCCATTTTTTAACTGGAACTTTTGAAAGAACACGTGTGTACATTGTATACAACCGGACAATAAATGCACCAGTCTTATTTTACAGGTTATCATTTTCTTCATCTTTATTTTTTTTACACACCTACTTTTTTATTTCCTCGCATTTATTTTGGCAGCCCTGTACCACCTCCATAATATGGCGTAGCGGTTAATGCCGAATAATTAAAACTTTTGGATTAATTGGATTGCACCGTACGTCTACCGTGTTGAGTTAGCTGTTGAATTTTGGTAGATTGTTTTACTCCTCTTGCTATTTAAGTTTTACCTACTGGTAAATCTCAGATACGATTATAGCTGGGGTTGGGTTGAAAAGAGTTTCTGGGTGTTTTAGTGCCATCATTTTTAAAAAGAATAACAATATCTTGACAATACTATGACTAAGTGATAAGGGTTGTCCACCCCAAACATTTTTATTTTATTTTTTGGACTTTTTTTTATTTTTTAATAATGTGGCATTAAAATACATACAACCCTAAATTTTCACCATTCTTTCACAAACCCCTATTTTTTATAGTCATTTTAGTAATTTAATAATTTTTTATCCCGCTCGATAACTCATAGGTATGGCAAAACAACGTTTGCGGGGTAAGCTAGTATTAGATAAAATAAATTGTATTTTATCGCATTACTTCATTTACTAAGACGGATAGTTCTATAGATTGTTGTGAGACCACTTAACATCGGGTCACCTGCATGCCCATTTGCTTCTTTTCAGTTGATACTTTTTTTAATTAATATAAACTAAAACAAAAATATAACATTTTTGTTTCAGAGTTGGCGATACTGAAGAGCTATTTCACACTCATACGGCAGTACATTCAATTTGTAGGATATGACGGGTCTCCGAATTGTTAATTTTTCTGTTATTACTTGTAATTTATTTCAATAAACGATTGATAGTTATTATCGCTGTTTCCTTTTCTTTCTTTATAACAGTGTTACATAGATGGTTTGAACTAGTATGTTCAAGAGAACAACAGGTTTGAAGACTTTCGAAACAGGTTTTCATGTATACCTGTCACCAGACGACGTCATCAAAGTAGCCATGCGTATTAGCAAATTGCGAGGGTTATAGCTTGAATGATAGTTAGAAATTTTCAACAACGCAATAGTAATAATATACAAATAAATTACGATTAAAACAAGAATATTTATCTTTCCTTCTTTGTAAATACGATACTTCCATTTTTTTATAAGTAGAGCAAGCAAACAGACCCAACGAGCTACCTGATGGTAAGTGGTTCCCGTCGCCTACTGCCATGTGCTACACCAGAGGAGTCGCCTGTACGTTGCCGGCTTTGATCTTTCAAAAGAATTCTCTTGAGTTCTTTTTTATTTTTATTTAGTTTTTCGTCCTCATTTATTTATCTGCCATACGGAGATAACGTGCTAATCGTCAGCAGTGTTCTCGGGGATAATATCCGAAAGGCCGTAAAATTCTTCGAAGACACTTCCGTCATTTCGGGGCATGTCATTTCCTGAGCATTCCACGCATTCACTCGAGTTGCCGTCAAACGATTTTGCCGGGACTTAATTCCCTTTTAGTGATGTTTGCTTGTGCTTTGCCATAGACTACGATACAAGATAGTAAGATTCAATGTTGGATTTCTTATTTTATTAATTGACATACATTTGTGACATCTTTAAAGAACTAGGTTTGATTGTCAATGAATAAATATTGCAGGATAAGTAACTGGTACACGCCTATCTCATTTTTGGCGAAAAGCCTATGCCGTAGTAGGATCCAGATGATAATTATTTAACTTTAAATAGATAGGTACATACATCAATAGATAGTGTAGTAACTGTAGTAACGGGTGGCCGTTCTTATGTATTTATCATTATCTCTTTGGCCGGCAACGCATCAATGACATCTCTAGTGTTGCAGATGTCCATGTACGGCGGTAGGCACTTACCATCAGATGGTCTGTCTGCTCGTTTGCCTGCCATTTCGCATTCAAACTCAAAATTTTCCGCAAGTGAATCATCAGGAAAAACATTGTTTACTGGATTATTAAATTCTATTCACACAGGATATTCGCTGAGAACCCTCATTGAAATTCAAGTTTACAATACCCGGCACTACAATACCCATGTCATACTGTCAGGAAGACAATGTAAGTATTTCAAAGAAAATGTCTGTAATTGCCTCCATCGCCGAGGTCAGGTAGGTATTTGTTGGATTTGAAAAGGGCCTTTATTCCCTTTGCTCCTTGATTTTCCGCCTTAGAACAAAAGATGCCGTGTTCTAAATGGGCCCTTCCAGATTCTACTCTTTTGTCACAGCACGAAATTAGGGAGGTGTAGGTAAGAAATTATACATTAAGAAGGCTTGTAAATTTGGCTACGCTTTACCTGAATTTAGTGGAAAAATATTTTGGAATAATCTGGAACACGTACCTATATTATTACTATCAAATATTCATTCGCATTGCCGCCTTTAGAGATCGACATATTGTAAATTTTATTACTAAAAATTATAATTATATTATTATTTTGTAAGCCAGTGTTTGAAAGTTAACATTTCGATGATAAACGAGAAATGTTGGAAAATAAAAGAAAAAAGTTTTGAGCTACTTTAGATGTCCTCCTCATGCATTACCAACTGTTATTCATTAACTTGTTCCTGTGCCACAGTCCTGAGTTTTGTCACCTACTCTGTATACTTATAATATAGTTTTTTTTATAATTATTTCGAGGCGTAGGTACTCGTGACCTTTGGTGCCAATAGGTCTCTTTTTTGCTTCACCATAGTACGGAAAAACATATGCACGTTCATTCGCCACTCAAGATTAATTTTGAAGCTAAACATAAGTCCTACTAACCCCATACGGCAAAGCCAAAAGTAGGTTATTAATGCAGCAGGATATTAAAGTATGGCGCTATTCCTCGCATATAGTCTGGGGAGCATCGTCCTACATGCGTAAATGGGAAAAATCCCGTAGATTTTCTTTTGCGTACTGACATTAAAAACTAAAAGCTCATTTCTATCCGTGATGAACTGTGATATGTAGTTCAATGATTAAAATATAGCATTCAAAGCAAAGCAGCAATGCAGATGAGTGGATTGCGCAGTGCTCATCATGGCTTCATTTATTATTACTTAGGTAAATACCATGCTGTTTTACAGTGCGATGTGGTTTCGGTGAGGCTTGGGAAGTAATTCATTGATTATTTTTCATTATAAGCCTGGCGTTTCAGGTTTTTACAGATTATGTTTGAAGCACTTTGTGGCAGTTTGTGGTGAAAACACCATGTGTTTTAAGTACAGCACCGAAATAAAATTGATGTTTAAAAATGTGGAAAATTTCTGTGACTGGTATTGTTACGCACACCACCACCACAAATATAGGGCATATTGGCTATACGATATGCAAGGATCTTAAGTAATTTATTATTCTCACTACCAAATTTTGAGGTCCATGCAGAAAAAGTCGCGGGTAAAAGCTACTTGGTCAGCAACATCCTAAAATGAATAAAGAATGGACGCGCAATCCTGATTTAACAATAGTTTTAAGAAGTTCCCTGTAGAACAATTTGGAAACTTCCGATACAGGTACAAAAGCATTAGTGACTTACAATATAAAAGCTCTTTAATTCTTCCGTGGGAAGGTCGAGTAATTTATATTTAATGGCTCAGAAGATGCTATAAGCTTCCATAGTACAAGAAATGATGAATCGGGCAAAAGTTGGGAATTTCCCAAGTTGGAAGAATTCCGCTGGCCGCCAAGTGTGCAAAAGCGCACCGAAGTGTTTCTTTATGATGGAACTTTCCAGAATTTTTGAAATATCGATCTGAGTTTTATGTATTCATGAAGTTTGGAGCTTCACACTTAGAAATTATTCTCGGAAGGCTCTAAGGGACGTTCAGCACATTGTTTTATGTTAGTGAGCGAGTTTTAGAGCTCGTAAAGAACTAAGCTCAATATCTAATACTGTTGAGAACTGGAAAAAGCGTAGTCAAAAGAAGATTCACCTAATAAAACATACCCTGTGTGGATTCCCTTGGATTCCCTATCAGTTTGGTGCTTTGAATGGTGCCGAACCCTTTGATGGGTCGAACCCAGGACATTCCATGCCGCGCAGGTCGCGATAGTCTTATTACACGTAACTGGACTCTAGATGCGAAATTATCCATGTAGCTTTCGGTTTCCATGTAGAATAGGGTTAAGAATATAAAGTAGCTAGGTAGGTTATAACCTATCCATCAAAATACCAATTTTTTTCCAAATCGCCTTAAACGTTTTACAAAGAACAAAAATGGTTCTACCACTCATAGCAATTGGACTGGAAAAAGTCAGAGTGGATTTTTCTCATCTAATGCATACTAGATTCTGTAATTTCATAGCAACATTCGGAATAAGTCATTCGTATCGGTAAGATTCTCAGAAATACAGAATCCTCAACATGACTCTGAACACGTCTTGTCTTTGTAGGTGTGTTTTCGTGGAAATCTATAAAGGGACTCCTAACTAAGGCTTGAGATTGAAAGGTAATTGAAACTGAACTTTCTTATTAGTAGTTTTATCAATAAATACAGCAAGAAAACAAGACACTACCTAGTAAATCCACCCATATATCATCTGGCATATACTGCGGAAAACAAAAGTAGTTCCAAATTCCCAAGAGTGGACCCATAGGCGGAGGCTATCTCTATAAATATCTATTTTGTGATAGTTTATATCAGTTTAGATATATTTTGGGTAAATTCGGGTGTGAGGGAACGGCCCGGCTTTCAAAGGATTTGGCGTGGACAGCCGAAAACAAATATTTGTCACTCTCTTTGTTTCGATTCAACGTTCGCCCCTGCTTAGTCCTCCATAACTATAACTGCCATTGTGAAAATTTGAGAGGGCAAGAGGTTACAATAGGAACTCGTTACTGAAATCGCTAATGATGCGAAACAGATGTTTATAACGGACTTCACAACGTAATATTCATTTTCAGATGGCTGTTTGCTTTTCTTACTTTTCGCAGCGTCAATTTTACGTTTTCTTCTTAATTGCGATCGTGTTTTTAACTGGTCACGGAATAAAGGATCCACGCTGTTGAATTGGGATTTTCGTCGACTTAAGTTAATTTCTTCGGGATGAACTGTCAAAATGTCAGCTACAGTTAATAATGATGGTAGATATAATGAATAATAATATTTTATGGACATCGCCGCCAAATTTTTTAGAAGTGGCAAACTATGATTTTAAATTTTTTTATTACAATAGATACGGACCCTTGTACAACTAGGTACAATTTGAATATGATTAAAGTACTCTGTTTTAGTCTGTTTAGGTTGTAATTCTATTGATGCTTCTCAGGACTGAAGGTAGGTTTCAATAAAGTATCGTCAGGTATGGATAGCTCTACTTCAGTTTGGTTACCAAGATGTTCTCATTACTTGCTTTGAAATAACAGATATTGTCTGGTACGTTATTGAAATTGTCTATGCGTGTGTGTCTATGCCATAACAATACCAAATGTATTGCAATAAGTATGAAGCAATATATTATTATATTGAAATATTATAAATTGTACATTGAAAATTAAATAGCTGCTTAACTAAATTTAACGTGATTTCGTGTTAAAATTAGTTCAATAACCCACAAATCGCTTGAGCCGCAGCCGGATCAACCACTGAATTATTAAGGCTCTATTAGACTATTACGGCGAATGACAAATTTGGCTAAACCTGAGGTTTAATTGTTAAGACATCGCACTATCAATTATTCCAAGTAATCGATCAGGTCAATCCCGAGGGTGACAGTTAATCAATAACAACTTGTCGATATTGACACTCCTCAAACACCATATAGAATCTTTATGTTAGTGTTGAGGATGAATTTAACCGCTGTTTAAATAATATCTTAGAGTAAGTATAATTACCTCACCAATTGGGTATTCCGGCCCTTTTATTGAGTTTGTGGTTTAATGCCGCAAAAAAATGTTTTCCTAGTAAACATATTTTTACACTTATATAAGAGTAAGAATTTTTTAATACTTAAATACGTAAATTTCAAATATTGCTTATTCGTTACTAACACGAAAATCATCAATAAATCTAGTCAAACTATGGTACCAGAAATCACCCAAATTCCTTTCCAAACACGTGACGTAAAGTGAGTTCCGAATTTCGTAGTACCCGGCGGCAGTTTTCCCTGTTTTTGCACGTTATCGGCAGTTCCGAAGCGCGACTAACGAGCGTGTCGCTGTCGTCCAACTGTCGCGATGATTTATCGCTTGCAACGACAAGTTCCCAGTTTATACCAAATCTTCATTTACTAAATTAAATTAAGCCTTGTATTGACTCTAATCTTCAATTCATGGAGGCCAGTAGGTCCACTAGGTTTTTTCTTTGCGAATCATAAGACAAACGAAATTCAATTTTGGTTATTTCTTTCCTATAAAAAACATCAATGAATCTGTCCAGACTATTGTAACAGAAAATTACCCAAATTCCCTTCCAAACACGTGACGTAAAGTGAGTTCCGAATTCTGTAGTACCCGGCGGCAGTTTTTTCTGTTTTTGCACGTTATCGGCAATTCCGAAGCGCGACTAACGACAGTGTCGCGATGATTTATCACTTGCATAGAAAAGTTCTCAGTTTGTTTCAAATCTTCCAAAATTAACCTTCTTAACGTATTCTTATAGACCTATAACCTTGACCGTGATATCGTCCACCGTGGATCACCCACAATCGGCCTGACGCGGTGCCAAATCCATGTGCGCATAGGAAAAATTTGTCTCTCCCGCTAGTGCGGAACCTGTTTCCTGGGCATTTCTGCAAGTATAACAGAGGCAAATATAGTTTTCGATTTGTGACTTATAATGTGGAAATGTAACTTTTTCGACCTCCGCTGCATAGAACATAAAAAATAACGCTAATAGATAAAAGAGCTTTAATATCACCCACAGATGTCAGGTAGAAACGGCTTTTTGGAGTGCCACCGCACCAGCTGAATGTGACTATTTTTTCACGCAGTGAACGTGTTGTAATAAACCAGATGGAAGGAGGTCTGTAACGCAGTAGGCATAACAAGTCTGCTCAATTTTGGTGTTTTGGAACGTATATAAAATTTAATAAACTAATCGTATGTAGAAAATTTGGAGTAGGTAATGCGGACGTATGTACTCCATCCATACTATGGCCAGAAATTTCTGATACACATATGGAGCACATGTGGAATTTAAGAGCGTATGTGGAACAAAATCACTAACCTGCATAGTGGAGTACTATGCTCTAGGCCTCTTTCTGTTGTCGGGAGACAAACACTGGGACAAAAAAAAGGGTGGTACCCATGTAGGACATACTATTACTTAACACAGAAAAATTGTGTTAGAAATTTGAAAAGGTGTTTCATAGATGATAGATAATTAAGAAGATGGCAATATTTCCTGCATAAAAGATGACGATATCCCTGTCCTCCATGTTATCGGATACAGCAAGGTCCATCTCATGACAATGTCGCCGTCGCTGAGCTGTCGCGATGATTTATCGCCTGCATCGAGCACTCATCCTCTATGCTTATACTTTGAGTAATTTTCAAGGAAATATGACGTTGCTACGAAGTTTAAAAAGGGAAACAATTTAAAAACATTACTCGACAGTTTGACTATCATGTTTCGGGCTTCTCTCAGTGTATCAATCCTTGTGATTGTTAAATGTTTGGGTCGTGGCTTGTTTTTTCTTCCTCTATGGAAAAAAGCCTGTCGTAAAGTTCAATTTCTTTGGTTGTTGATGATCCGCTCATGGCGAATAAAATAAAAAATATCTAAATATTATCTAAAAGGGAGAGAGTGTATATTTTAGCCAGTACAGCATGAAATTCACAAAGAATTCTAGAATGAATTCTAGAATGAATGAAAGCTATACCACAACGAGAACTAAATAAGTATATTGGTATCTTGGTCTACCAAATATGTCAGGAACACATATTCGCTGTAACCTTGCAATCTTGTTACCTTGCAAAAGAGGTAAAATCTACGGACGCTTCAAAATTTTTCACTAGCATCACTAACGAGACTCGACTAATCGTTGATCAAAACAAAATTGGCGGTCGGCTTAAAAATGTACCACCTACCACGTCCACGCTCGCGCTCTCATTTCCGTGTGCCGCAGAATTTTCGATAACCGCTCAGGCCACTTATTTGAGGCGAATTTGTGTAGCGACGTGTGCAAAATTGGTGGCAAAATTGGAACACAGAAATTCCCGGCTTATTCCCGTGCTCGACGCGGCGTGATGAGGTGTGGCGGATACGTTTGTGGCGTAGATCAACGGGGAAGGAATAAATTATATGCGCCGCATTTCCTTACCTAATACCCGCTTAATGTAATTTGGTTTAATGTGGCCTTACATATGTAACCATATGGTTGCTACTCTATGTTACGTATGGCTGCAACTCTATATTCTGAAGCCGAGCACGGGATATAGAAAGTGCAGGACTGGAGGATTTTTACCACACTCGGTTCCAATGCGTATTTATGAAGTTAGATATAAATGGCTCATAGACTAATGATATACACGTGTCGAAACACGTGTCGTGTACTATTGGAATAAGTTGTTATGGTATATACCTACTCAGAGAGATAAGGGAGGGTGGTGGGTCCATACCAAAACAAGTTCCACGTGTGCGGATTGTTGCAAAGAAATATAAATACAACTTAAATAACAATGGATTTCCGCAAAGTAACGCCTGATACAATATATTATATAGATGCCGAGGTTGCTTAAAATGGATTATTGCTGCAAGCAGAACTAGTTGCAGGGCAGCATGCGTATAATATGACGTCTAGGTTTAGCGATCTTTGTAGAGGTTCAAATAAAAATTAATCACCAAATTAAAACTTTGCTGATGTTATCATCAATTTTTGTCATTATATATGACTTTTCCTACTTTCCTGGCATGTCGATATTACTCTTGAAAATTCAGCATCGAGTGAGCGATGTGACATTGAAGAATGAGCGTCCAAACGCGAATTTAAAATCCGTTTATAGGCATTAATAGTGTAATCGGGAACGTACCTAAATTCTGGGGTGTGACTTAAATGGACTTTATGTGTTAAATATCTATAGAAAACTTTTGGATATTGTGATTTGTGAGTAACCCGTGAGACTTTGGGTAATTACGGGGGTACGCTGAGTAGAAGAAAACGAAAAGAAGAAAAATGAAAGAAGCTGGTTCTGGTTCAGAGTCACTGAGCATGATAATTGGAGACACCGGCACATTGGCACTCCTCCTAAGCCGTTACGGACCGTCACGGTTAATCTAAACATTTCACCTTTTATTTTAGTTTGCCTGTTTTTCTCGACTATAATCATCTATCGTACTGTTCAATAATCCTATAGAAAAGTCCTTCAGGGATGATAAGTATGGCTCAAACATGAACAATATTTTTCAGGCTATCATAGTTTAAGTAGGGACTAACATAAATTTTCACTTGGAACGTTGAGTAACAACAAGAATTTTCATTAAGAAGAACTTTTAATAAATTTCTTGATTCCCCGAGCACTCGGCGGTTCAATATTATGAAGTTTCAGAGAAATACAGGCGCCATTTCTTTCCTGAGTTTCATATCGTAAACCTGTCCGAGGCAGCTAAGGCAGTAAAATCATGAACTATATAATAAGAGGCAATATAAACTGTTTTATGATTTAATCATACTGAAGTTACGAAACATTCGTAATAACTGAGATTATTATATTATTCATAACTGCCATTCGTTTAATTTTCGGCGCTGTTAAGCAATCATTAAGTATTATAATAATTCATTACATTTTGATTCTCTTTTAGTCAGATTCTTGCCCTGATATTACCATCACATATGTAACATTTTTTACAAATTCACATTAAGATACAAAAAAGTATAATCTGACTGAAACTAAGAACCTAAAATATCTAAATTGAGTTTTCAATATTCTTTCATTCAATTCAGATCAAATATCCAATAACTTCTCTACCCATTTTACAGAAAATTACTATTTTCACGAACATTTGAAGAAAGGTAGACCGACTCACCATAAAAAACCTCTGAAGCTGGTAAAATTAAAAAACCGAATCGAACTCAAAACAAACTAAAACTAAAGTCTGGCCATTCCGATACCTGCCCGTAAGAAGTGCATAGTTCTTTATCGTCTGAAACGGAAGAATGTTAAAGGCAAGCAAACGTGATCTGTTTCACAAACACCCACTTTCAGAATCTCTCTAAGAACTGTCGTTATACTTTTTGCTAATAAAATCGTCACGTGCGATCCAACTTTTTGCTTTTTAGAAGAGTTTTCTGAACCCGTATCTTCGGTAGTTTATGTATTGAAGATGCACATTTTCTCAAAAATTACTTTAAAATTTAAAATTGTCTGTGTTTTAGATCACACAATGTTGTTGACTTATCACTTTGGTCACCACACAGTGACGATTTCCCGCCGTCCACTTCAGGCCGTCAGTCCAACTGGTCAAAGGTCAAGTTGTGCTCCTTTTAGCAAGACCGGTTGGACGGCTTGGCCGCTATTTTAGAATCTTTCTTAGTTAGTTATGAATCGGAAAAGCTAAACTTAACGACTTGTACTTGATGAACGTCAAGTAGATACAGTGGGTATATGAGTACAGTAGAGGTATCTACTCGTATCTCAGTAGTTCTCTAGTCACGCGCACCGCGTTTATCGTGGACACGTTTCCCGCTGCAATAAAAACTGCTCCAAAATGAAATATTTAATACCGTCCGCCCGAAGCTGCCCCGACGTAGAGATACGTTACTTATAAAGCGGAAAATTATCCTCTAATTCCATTTGTAAGCGTACACTCGCAGGAAAGCGTATCCGATCTGTGTCGAAAGGAATTCATATCTTAGGTGACGGATAAATCTTAACAATTACGAGGGTATGAAATGACCTTATATGGTTGAATTAAAAATCTTTCAGTATATGGCTATCAAAATAGTATTTGGATAATCTAGCCATGAATATTATCATTGTCGTACTGTCATATTAAACTATTTATAACTAGAAAGAGTTATTTATAATTTGAGCTAAAGAAATGACAAATTGAAATAATATTAATATATTACTCGAATGAGGCTATTAAAACATTGGTCAGTACACAACGCTATGGTTAATGTGGCGTAATTAGAAACGTTTGTTTCAAAGGTCTGTTTCAGAATTGGAACAGTGGATGTTAATTAATTCATCCTAATTTATAGCTTGAGCCTTCCCAACCCTGTTATGCTTTAAACGAGTTCTTAAACTGTTCACACATGGATAACGTAGGCGTTATCCCGACACGGCGTCTAATGATACAAATTCATCATCCCCAAAACCCAAATTAAATATACTAAAGATGGGTCAGAATACTAATTCACGAAATTAGAGTTCATAGAAAATTACCGTCCATAAAGTCCCCACAGAAGGCAAATGAAGGCACAACTGGTACGCTAGGCGACGAAGTTCGTAATTTAAATTAACAAAACGTACACTCTATTCTCCTTCTTGCGGTGTCGACATTCAGACTATTGTGGTGAACATAGTTTTGACAGATAACCCGAGTATCTGTTCCGTTCAGTATACGTAACAAACATGCCGGTCAAATATTAATTCAGGTCACATTTGCCGCTCTGAATGTTCGTGTTTGTCGAGATACAACTTTCCGACCATCGAATTTAGAATGGTTTGCATTGGACCTTGTGTATTTGACTATTTATGCAAATTAAATCTGGCTTACATGCTGTACTTGACACCGATAGTTAATAGGCTGATGTTATGCAATTTTTTTTCAGTTTTATCAGAGTAGTGTCGTGAACAAAATATATCGCATATTTGCTTACTTGTGCCTCGAGCATGAACACTAACCGTTAACTTTAAAATGGTTAAAACTTCTTGGTTTTTTTCGACACTTAAACCTTTTCCTCTTCAACTTATTGTATTTTAGCGCCAATTTATGTCATTTGCGAGTGAAAGTAATTTTCTACCGTCTCATTTCTATGAACCATTTTCAAATACTGTAAGGGAGCTAACAGACGAGCGACATTTCACGTCGACGCCCTTCACCGATCGCCAGCACCTCATATGAGGTCGGCGGCTGGTTAACGTCGCAAAAGTCGACATTTGTACAGTACCAAGACTTGAAGTGAGTGAGACAAGAGTTGAAGAGAGACAGCAAGTCTTGAGCTATGGCTAGGAAGGGGAGATTGTCTGGAATACTTTATTTAAGACAACCATCTCAGTTCTCAAGAAAAGTAGCGCTGGGTGCATTACGATCTTAAATTCACATTCTCACAATGAGGAGGATGTAGGGCTAGTGCGGGTTGGCGGATTGTACACGCCTTTGAGAACTTAAAGAAAACTTAGGCATGCAGATTTCCTCACGATGTTTCTTCTCCATCTAGTATAGGATAAAGCTTCCAGCACGCGCTGACGATATGTGGCGACTAAACGCGAGCATGAATTTACTAGTATGTCCACTCCCTTAGGATATTACGCACGACTGCTGAAATTATGCCAAGATGAGCCGGTGACCCATTGTTCTGTCGTGATCCTGGCATTTTTATTACGGACGATTTATTAAGACCGCCCCTTGCAATTTGTATTGTACGGAAAAAATACCTTCTTGTTGTTTCGTGCGATAAGCTCCGCAAAACATTCAAGTTATTAACCAACCTCTCCAGAGTACTTTGTCGGAAATATTTTTCGTAAATCAGATATTGTTCATCCATTGTTTGTTTGAAGGTAGGTTTTAGTTAAGCACATTAGGGAATTATTTAATGATTTTAAATTATAATAATATTATAAATTGAATAATAAATATTTTTTTAAAAATAAAAAAATATACGCGAGCAGCACAGAAAAGTGGAAAACTCTAAAAAAAAGAAATAATGGTGGACGCTTTTTGTACACACAAAAGTTGCAGCTCACATAATTTCAGAACTAGCTTCTGAAACTTCATATTCATCTGTTAAAAAGGGTTCTATAAAGAAAATGGGATGTATGTGCGCTCTCACCTACTTTCTAGGTTTCACTGAGGCAAAGGAGTTCTGAAAAAACTGGGTCGAGTACGAGTTACTGTACTTTGACATCTAATCTGATAAAGAGTCGCGATGTGTGCTGGGCTCTTGGCCTATTATGAAACTGAGATTTACAAAAGTTATGAAATTGATTTTAAAGTCAGAGATCCTATCCTACTACTATATTTTATTAATGCGAAAGTTTATGAGGATGTATGGATGTTTGTTACTCTTTCACGCAAATACCGCTGGCCGGTACCCAGGTAGATTATAACTTTGGTTAACATATAGGACACTTTTTATTCCTTTCAGGGTCATTTAGGTGAAAATGCGTTGATAAGCATGCTTGCTTATTAATTTGGATTCTCTTTATACTTGATAACTTGGTTTATCTTTAAACCAAACCAAAATCATAAGCGACAAATCAAAAGTATTCTGAGGTTTATTATTAAAGGAATTATCTGAAAGAACATACTATTCGTGTTAGTGTGGGCTGTATGATTGGTATTATATTTTGATGTTGTGTATTTCTATTACCTACATGCTATAGAAATTACCAAAGAACATAAAGTCTTATTACAAGCAGTTCGTACAATGTGTGATACGATATTTCAAGAACACAAACTCGTGAAGCATAAAATTGAGCAACCAGCTACTGACAATAACGGAGTTTGTCTTAAACTTTAGTGCGCATAAAATTTTATTGTCTCCTCGAGAGTTGATCGGTCAACAGGACGGTGGTTTAGAGTGGATATCGGTTAGAAAGGTATTGTTTTAATAATTTCATACTTGTCTGCCTTTCGAATTATGATTATGATACAGAATATCACCTGGGTCTGAACCAAGATTTTCATAATTGTGAAGATGGATTGTCAGGATATCAAAAATAGGACTCCTTGAGCCTCTTTTTTACGACGCTAAAAAGTTGAACCCACTTTTACTTTTTCTCTAGTATAGTAGGTATTAATCACTCTGTCTGTAGAAATCTGACTGTAAGCTAAAAGACGCAAACTCATATTTGTTTTTTTAATAATTAATTAATACGGTGATTTTAATGTCGAAATGAATTTGTAACTTTATTCCCAATTCTTAATACAATGAGGTTATGATCCTTTAATAAATACAAAAATAGATTATTCTACAAAAATACAAATGTTTCCTCTTTATAATATTAGTATAGACGGTAGGAAGGTATTTAAATTATAGGTGGTAAGATTATTTATAATTTAGATTCGCAAGGTGACGTTGCTTTAAAAATGTGTTATTTTGATTTAGGAAGCATAAATCCATTAGTGCATGTACGTTTCTATAGTAAATAGGTAGTTACTGCGCTGTATTATTCTGAAATATAGAGTAATGGGCTTTCGAAATTTGGTTTCAGGATACCTTTGCTGTTAAAGGGTACTTAATTATAATTATAATAATTGTAGAAAAATACGCGTTTTATACAATCAGAAGGCCCTATACCTAGAGAAATGCTTTCATCTTAAGGCAAATAAAACTTGTCCAAACTCAGTAAGTTAAGCATGTTAAGTTATGTAGATCCATGTGTATTTACAGTATAAGCTCAATCAAACAAAAAATTATATTGTCGTCGAACCAATACTTACTAATTTTATGAAGTGAAAACTTCTTTAGCGGCACTGAGCACTTTTTGGTATGGGTAAAAATGGTTAAACTCACGACAGGACACGTGACCCTGATCGTAAGGGACGATGGTAACTAAGGAAACTGTCAAAAGGAAACATTCATAAACGAAGTGCGTCTAATTAGATGGAACAATGGAAACTGTCAAAACGAAACATTCATAATAATAAGTGTATTTTGTTATAGAATAAAGCGAAATATTACAATTATTGTGATTTTGGATTCGATATTACGATTATTATCATTAAATGTCGTTTCTTTTCTTAGAGAGAAACTCAATTTTGTTTTAATTTAACTGTCGTCCAAATCACAAAAAAACACGTAAGTTTTACTTATAAGATGTGTTTTTTGGCACTTCTGCCGGCAACCCGTTGTTTTTTACGTTGTTTTTAATTGGTAAATACTTTCTGAAAGTAAATACATTCAAAGATGTTGTTCATACATACTTCCATACACACATAGGATTAAGTTTAGCTTGTAAGGTTAATAAAAGCTAGTCGAAATATGGCACGAAATTTAAACAAGTGAATAGTGTGTCATTATAGCATTTCCTTTAAATTGGCTCCAAAACGTCCCAATTCCCCACGTGACATTTTGCCCAACGGCAATTTATGGCGGATTTCCGAGCTGGTTTACTATACGTTATATATCAAAGTTAATCTCGCAGCCCGATGATCGAAAAATGGTTAAAATAAAACGGGGCTTAAAAATAAAGGATCGCGACCATGCCGTCAACGGTGTCAATAAATCATGGCGTGTCCCCCCGCGAGACGCTGGTCGCAAAAACGTCCGTCTGGACCCACCCTTGTAATCGCAAGATAATGGGCGCAGATTGAAAAATCATCCCATCTGTACCGCCGACTAAAACAAACCCGCAGAAATGTGGTATTGGCCCCGCAGAGGGAAACGTGCGAAACTAAATTGATATAAATGTACGCGATTGTTTCGGGATTTTGCTATGAAAAAGTTTGGTTTATTTTTATTATTCGCAGTGCGTTTGCGTTATGAATGGCGTTCAGGTCTAATAGAGGTATGTAAATTCTTTTGTTGGATCCCAATTGTATTTGCACTTGCATAACACACGTCAAAATGACGTCATTTTGATAACATTCGATAGATTCTGTACGTAATTGGTGCCCGTGACATCGTACACAGAAGAAGTACGTCAGAAGATCGATGGATTTCTTGGGAGAACTAAGATTCACCTCGGAATTAAAAGATACCTTATAACCCGTAAAGGGCTAAAACTATTGTAACAACAAGTTTCTTCCAGATCCCTTCAACAGTTTCTGAGTTTATTACGAACATACAAACAGCATGACAAACACTTAGACTCCCTTTACTTTAAAGCATCCCTATTGTTTTTTTACTCTCTAATAGTATTTTAAACAACCCTCCACAATGTACAGAATTCATTCCAATTAAAGTACCTACCTGTAGCTTTTATTTCATTTAAGTTTTTAGACTGTATGTATGTATAAAATTTTCAAAAATGGTTAAATAATCCGTGTGGTGTCCCGCGTGCACAATCGCTTCGCACAATGAAGCCAGTTATTGGACAAATACAAAAGCTCACGTTCGGACGATCTATCACATTTTTTATTTCAGTTTACATTATAGGGTGTTCAAATACAGGTGGCAGAAACAAACCCGCCCGGGGCAAACCACATACCTCATAGTTCTGACTCTGTTCCTATCGAAAACTTTAAAATTGAAACCCAGTTTCTTCTATTAACAACTTATTGAAAGTCCCCACACAAATACCTACTGGCTGATATTTTTCAAAGTTGCTGAGGGGTAACTTTGCAAAGCAAAGTGTGCGAGTAAGTTAGCTTCAACTCGGAGTCTCACTTCCAATTTCTTTTATATGCTCGGAATATAAGAAATATAATTTTTGGAGTTGAATAACAAGGTGAAAAGTTTTTAGGGACGTCGATATCATCAGATTCGCAAACATAATGTGGGGTAACTTAGCGTTGCGGGGTCCGCTTCAAAATTCGTAATACTTTAAGCAAACTTGTGGCCCGGAGTTAGCAAGTTGTAGGAGAACAGGTGCTGCACCGAATACGTCTCGATATTCGAACGACGGCCGTGCATCCAGAAACTGTTGGATGTGCTTTTTATTATCATTGAGATAGTCGTTTGCATATTTTATTTTATGCGGTTTGAAAGACGCATAGATTTGCGATATACATATGTACGAATGTACAAATGAAAGCAAATGCAGCAACCAATCTACTCGAACAGATGCTAGAGGCAAATTAACTTCTGTGCTAAGGGGAAGGCATGATATGTGATTTATTTGAAATGCCTAAATGATAATTAAAAAGTGTCATCTCGGCTCACATTACACTTAATTTAAGTAAAGTATCTCGGGCAACGAGGTTTTGTAAATCACAAAGACTGAGTTAGATAGGCCACCTGGAAAGGATGAATGATTCCAGGGCGGTAAAAACACTGTACAAATGGTCCCCCCAACAAAAAAGACCCCGTGGAAGACCTAGAAAACGTTGGAAGGACTGTGTTGAAGAGCTGAAGGCGATGTCTTTCCCATCGCCTTCAGCTCTTCGTGGAGAAAGGAGGTTAAAGACAGAGTGAAATGGAGGAAAATAGTTGAGGAGGCCAAGACCCACAAAGGGCTGTAGCGCCGCAGGAAGAAGAAGAAGAAGAAGATCTCGGGAAACCACATCTGCCCACCTAGAACAAGATATGAATAATATGCTGCCCATGCACCGTAGCTGGTTTTGCACGTGGTAACGTCAACCTACAATAGCTAAGCTTACTGCCAACATTTTGTCATATCAGTATTTAGTAGGTCCTAGAGCGCAGTGCAGGAGGAACGAGATAATGAAGTCGCTGCATAGGGCTCTTCTGCTATTATCAAACGAGTAATATAGGACCACTTACAAAATCTATCACAACGATAGTGACAAAACTGATGTGACCCTTTGTACGCGTTGAAGTTGTCTTTTATCGTAAATTGTCATGCTCTACCAAATTTAGTAGGTCCTAGAGCGCAGTGCAGGAGGAACGAGATAACGAAGCCGCTGGATACGTGCTCTTCCTGCGCCCGTCGATCAAACTTCGGTGCGATTATATTGTCGAACAGTTTACATAGTTGCTCTTCAGAATCGATTAGACGACAAAATTAATGTGATCGTTTAATAATGCATTATAAAATATATATTTTTTATATGGGTGGGTAATAGTTATTTGAGTTCCGTTTTTCGAACTGGGGTTAAATTTTTGCTTATGTATGTAAGCTTAAGTATGCTTAGGTATGTAAGAGTACGTGTATGTTCTTGACCTGATTTTGTGTGTACCCAGGAACCCACTCATAGGAAAGGAAACTATAAACTTTAAACACGGTGCTTAAAGTTTTCTCCATGCGCAGTTAAGCAATTTCTTTCGTTTTCATAGAAATAGCTTTATATAACAATTTCTTTTGTTTTCATAGCAATGACATGTTTGATAGGCAAGCCACTAGGAGGCGACCAATTTAGTCCTCAAGAATAGCGGCGAATCCTCTTTGTCTATGGATTCACCGCTACTCTTGACTTACTTGCTACCTAATTTTTTGCGTTTATGGTCCAAAAGTAAATGAAATACAAAATCTAGGTATCCACCTATTAATTACATAGTTTTACAGATTATCACTAAACAGAACCTGATGAATAAAACGTGCATTTGTATGAAGCTAACTTGGATAAAGTGCTTTTTTGGTTCGTTTTAGTTGCGAAAACTTTAGTAATGTTAAAAGTTTCGCTTTCCTCCGCGGACGCTCTATTCATCCCCTGGAGGCGGGGGAGCCATGACACTTTATTTTCCTTTTCCACACACTGATAATTTTAAAATGAAACTGGAGTAAACTAGAAAATAGAAGAAAAATAAAATTCAGTGCCGTGAGCCTGAACACTATCGTCGAAGTATTCGTACGGTAAACGGCAGTCATTAGTATGTCATAAGTCAGTCATCTGACAGCTTCCCGTACTAATGGCACACTATATAAATACTTTGACGTTAGTGTTCATGTTCAGGGCCCAGTAGGTACATGTAAACCTAGTTGTGTTTGCTATTATTATGTTCATATTAAAAGAAATCGTTAAGTAGTCACCGCAACTCTAATGAATGAAAGAGAAATTAGGATATTAGCTTAAGTTAGGTTCATTAAAAGGACAGCGCTGGCAAACTTTATCGCTTTATAAAAGACGGGATTTGAAGTATTTTGTAAACCGAATATCTAAAGCTTTATTGCCTGTCACAAATAGTTAAAGCAAAATGTACGTGCTAATCTAAATCACACTACATTTATTTAAGCAGTCTACCAACTGGATTTGTTAGATAAGAAGTAAAGCTCGCTGCAGACGAGCTGATAATAATAATAAACGAGTTGTCTGTTAGAAGGATTAATAGTTTTAAAGTTGGCATGAGGTAGTAGGTACCAGCCTACGAATTTATAGATTAGTTAGACGAAACTTATGATCTCTATTCAGTTTAGTGTAGAATTAATATTCGTATTCCAGGATATAGCTATAGTATCTTTGGGTTAATATTCTTTTAATGTGCACCAAATAGCCCAAAAATGTACACAATAGAAAAATTATTGAAAGGCTTGTTCTATTTTAACAACAAGTTTATTTCCTATTCATCTAATCCATTCAGTAAATAGTAAAGAACATATTCTGTCCATGCATCTACATGATCGCATTAAAGTAGTCGTAGGTTATTACCCCGTTCGAATTAGCCCAATAAGTTGAGGTTGCGATTATTCCAAAGAAGCAGAAAATCTGCATGAGCATTATAATGACATTGTGAGAAGTTCCAACAATTTAAGGCGAAAGTTTAATTTTTTTTTTTGGATTTGTTAGCCCTAATGTTCATGTAAATTTTCAGCTTCTTTGTAATTTATGAAATTGTTATGATCTATCCTGACCGGGCTATATCAAAAATATATTTTTTAATTAAATAAAATCCACACCCTAACCTAGCTGCAATATTTAAAAGAGTTTTTAGGTACAATTTTAAAGCCTTCAGCTCTAAACACAAGCTCACAGTGCGAGGCCATTCTCGTAAAAGCATGCAAACCCATAGATTAGGTAGGCTTCCACGGTTTTATGTAACGCATTGTTACCTCCGACTGATACGTTCCACAGCCCATAACAGCTAAAAGCTAGCACCAAGCTGACTATAGGCTAGTTTAAAACCATTCGTTAGGTGCCTACGCTAACATTTTCGACAAAACCTTGGCATGGCGTGGAATATTTTATTGGGAAAGTATAATTATCTTTTTGAATCGATTTGAATTGGAGTATTGTGTTGTGAGGTGCTGGATGAGCTGTCGTAGTTATAACACGATCGAGTCATATCGATGAAAATACGATAACTGTCTCCCTCTCACATGAGGGATAAAGTGAAATGTGAAATAGAAAGTAGAACAGTGAATGAAAACAAACTCAATCTAGGAATTTCAGGAGCTCAAAGTATAGGTACAGATAGGATAGATCGAATAGGATACGACTCTTATCTGAGGCCATTACGAAACTTCAACATGTAACATATATACTCGTAGGTAAAATTTGAAACTTGGATTTTTTCATCAACACTAAAGCAACCATCCGATGGGCATGAAGTTCAATGCATTTTCGACAAAAACTTTTATTCGTTACTTACGAGTACAATAAAATAATTTACAATGGCACGTCACATACCATCGTGAGATATGACACTTTATGAAGATTTATCACGGGAACGTTGCAACGGTTAAATGAAATGAAATAAACACTATTTGTTAATCAATGCCTCACAAAGGTGTAAAAAATTATATCGAATTTTAAAATTCCAGTCCTTTGGCGCTCAGTTTCGAAAATTAAATTTTATTGCAACATTTTGAGTGATTGCACCTTTGTATGAAATTTTGTGTTTCAAATATATGATATTAATTCTGGGTACGGTTTTTAATGTTTAGAAAATCAATGTAAAATAAACGCTTCAAAAAATTCCAGGTGTAGCTGTGGTTTTTGGAAAACCTAATAAAACAGTTTATTTTATTTAAAATATACTTACACATATAAATTTAGACTTTACCATGGATAGTAGATATATATTACATAATCTGCAACAACACTCACGTGTACAAAATATCACGCCATATTTCTGCCCCCGTGGAGTTGAATTTTTAAAACGTTGTTACAAACTTTGCCACTATCTTCATCCCGGTAGGAGTTCAATTTCAGGAAGTCCTCTTTTAGAATATTCTTCTACATGGATTTTTTTCTGTAAATTTTTAAGAGATCTCATGTTAATTAAGGCACAATACAGTACGTTTATTAATTAGGTACTGTGTATGAAAATACACGAAAATACCTAGGCGATGATACTGAATTTTCATCCTCTTTCATGATGTATCGAAGGATGTTACAAGGGAATATATTTATTCAAGTATGTTTGTGTTATTCAATTCTGCCTCGTTTTCAGTATGCTAAGGCTTTTATCACAATAGTTCGAATCCACAGTCAGTTTATACACATTTTTTTCAAGAGTTTTCGCGCTGTTGGTACCTACGATGTATACACATTGTAAAGCACCTTTAAACTGAAAACACTTCGTAATTTTTGTCATTTCTCTTAAATGCACAAACCGGCATTTGGTCCCAAATTACGGACTTAAAAGAAGCCGCAAAATCTTACTCATTATCATATTTTTTCGCTTTCTTACTGCGGAAATAACGATGGCGTGTAAAAATACCTATTATATAGAGATTAGGTCAAACTGAAAAATAAGCTTAAAGTAAAAACATGTAATCCCCGAAAAACATAATAATGACTACGTTGCAGAGAAAAAAAATCATGTTCGTATTTTTTATCTGAATTTATTTTACCTATGATGCATTGGGATGTGCCTTTTTTACATGCGGATATTGGCATGCACAACATCGATTTGTTATCGGGAACAGTAACGGAATTAGGTGATATCTGACTTATAGAAGTAAGCTTAGTTTTTATTGACATTTACATCACTGCAAATCCGTTAGGTAATCGGCAAATATACGTATGATGCGTTCCAAAAAATTTGCTTAAAAGTTACAAATATCTGTTTCAGTAGGACGCAGTGGAACATAAAGGCTTAAATATACCTTTGCCTGATTGAAACTAAGATACTAAAAATATTATTTTTATAAAATTTTTATACAGTTAATTAATATTTAATTGTCTAAATCCTCGCCGAATTCAATTTACAACTTAGCGTTCCGTTCTGCCTCGAGGCGGCATCCATCACATTTCGGAGCATTTGACGCCTCGAGTACTAAGCAAATTTGTCATCCCCCGTTCCAATTTAACTAATGTTGGCTATATTTTTACTGTCTGAGGTAAAACCTCATTAATATTTTTCAATGATGATCATTGAAAAATGTATTTTTAAGTAAGCCTTATAATTTCAGAATTCAATTTACAATTCAGCGATCCGTTTTGCCTCGAGGCGTCATCCATCACATTTCGGAGCATCTGACGCCTCGAGTACTAAACAAATTTGTCATCCGCCGCGCTTTGCTATGTTTGTTACGGAAATATTCAGGTTAACTAATGTTGGCTATATTTTAGCTGTCTTATGTTAAATACTGATTACGATAATAATTAATATTAGAATTATTTCTTAAAGAAGAAAATAAAAGGAAAAAGTTATATTTATTCCAAAGATAAATTATGAATAAAAAAATAAGTACGTGCAACTGTTTATTCGAATACCTACGAGTTATGAATTAAACACTATAAGAATAAACTTCAAGTGTCCCACAAACTTTTTCTGTGTACCGTAAGTAAAGTATGATGAGTATATATCGTTATTTAAAAAAACGAGATTATAAAAATATAAATAACGTCAACAGGTGAGTGTCTGATGACTCTAACGCTTTTTCTTTTCTTTACCCTTTCCTTTTTTTTAGCTATACGTTTAAGAAAGCGACTCAACTCTACAGCCAGCAAAATGTTTGCTAACAGTAATAGTATAGGAATATAATAAAAATAAAAGATACAAAACAAATTGTCGTGTTGAAAATTTGTATTTATCGAACAGGATGTGATCTTCGGGATGCTGGCTAGACGGCAGACAGTTGTCTAGTCAGTATCCGACTCGACAAGGATGAACGGAAGCTAGAAGGCGAAGTATTCGGCTATAGGCAAGATCGAATGAATGTGGGAATAGAGAGAGCGTAACTTTACACTTATTTCAGGGAATTTGTTGGCTTCAGAAACATCTAGGAAGGGCCTAGATTATTCGTTCATGACTCTCTCTCTGTATTCGGGCACTTTTGACAGAGTGGTCGTGGCATTATGTACTGTTGCTTTAATTGTCTTGTCTATTCGGAGTATTTTTTCGCACCACCAGTAATAGTCATACTAGTAGTAGCTAGCCACCTGTAATTGCCTCTTATATTACGCGAACATTGGAATATCAAGTAGTTAGTAGCAGACTTGATAAGGTCTACCCAGCGCATTGGTGATCTGCCACGCGCTCTTCTACCATCCACGCGACCCTCAGCTACTAACCACACCATTGAGCTCCCATGACGGGTTATATTATGTTCAGTGCAATATTATGCAATACTTCAGTATCCTCACTTGGACAATGGAAGATAACCTATGCTCTTGTTTTATTTTCTTAATGGTGGAGATGTTGGTACGGTCCAGTCCAGAGCACTCGTTGTAATACAGGTACTCAATGTGTAATTAAATTACACGGTACCCGATGTGTAATTAAATTACACATCGAGTACCTTTATATTACACATCTAGTATACTTTGAAAATACCAAAAACATGCTAAGTAAGCTGACATTGCGGTCATGTACCTACGCGCAACTGATTGCACACTATCTGGTTATTTTTCAACGCATCCGATAACTGGCTTCGTTGTGTGAAGCGACTGTGCGCGCCACACCAGACCGATTATTAAGCCAATTCGCTGGCGCTGAATAAACTAAAAAATTTGAAAATCTGACAGTTGCATGGTTTTTGCAATTAATTTCTTCACGGAATAAAATGCACAAAGGTTTTTGTTTATTTATTTATCAGTGAACAATCTAACGTATCTAACGTAGTATTATTTAACTATGATTCTAGATATATGTACAATATACGTTAATGTATCATACAACTTTTAATCAGTTACCAACTTTTCGTTGGGATGTCTGCAAAAGTAATTGGTATCTACTTACTTCAAGAACTAACCAAAATAATTGTAGTTGCGTATGAAAAAGCTTATTACGTTAATTTTGCAACTTATCCAAAATTTGGCGGTGAACAAACTGGTGATCGTCGACTCGGTTAATTAATATAGTTAGTAAGTACCTAACTAAGTAGATTTAAGAATTTAAGCTTGAAAATTTTGTGTGAATGCTTAGAATATTCAGGTTTCGGCGTATCGTAATTTTCTGAAGTCTCTTATTTAAAATCTTTAAAGCCACTACATAGCGCATACCGGATCGGCAAATGGTATAACAACATATTGTTGTAATGTCTGGCATGCCGCCAGGAGGCCGCCAATTTACAAAATCACTACGTGTTGTACGTACTCGTAATACAAAATATTGTCTTGTTAACTTCCACCTAAGTTTATTTTCATAAACGGGAGAAAATATTAGTATTCGAGCATCGAAACTTGAACGTGTGAGGAACGGTACTAACGTAATTTTAAATTACTTGTGAAATGCGAGTATGTGTGTTAAAATAACTGTTTTTAACAGCGATGACTTTAAGAGCATCACAGTTTTACTGTTTGTAAAAGATATAGTAGAAAAAACTTGTGGTCCAATCATGGATCTGCGGCAAAAGTAAAAGTTGTTAATTAGTTTGTGAACTCGTAAATTCCTATACATTAAAGTTAATTTACTAAGTACAGGGTAGTGATAATATGACAGATCATTGCAGTATGGCATGCTGGGCAGACATTGGCATTATGCCAGTCCACTGAAGATACACAAGCATTATAGTGTTGTCATTTAATATATTTATTGAATTATAAATAATCACATCAAATATGTGTCTGACTAATGCTGACTACAAAAAATAACCTATTTTTATGTGATGATCATGACAGTAGTCGTGGTTGAAAAGGAGCGATATCACAAATTGTTATAACGCGGCCTCTTGGGTAGAGACTGCCGGCTGGCGTAGCGCCAGGCTGTACTAGACAGCCGACGACGTGCAAAGTACTCGTCATGTTCCTAGATACCAACACTGATACCTGACACTAATACCAATACCAGCAACGTTTTTTGTTTAGGTGACCATGAACTTTAGTAGGAAGAGTTTTTTGAAATCCTTTTCTGAACATTTTTTAAGTATTTATGTTTTTTTTGTGACCCACGTGGCTTAGTGCTTGCGTGTTAAGTAGTTTGATTCTTAGCAGAACATAAATGTCTATAAGTTTCTGTTTTTGGTCTGAGTGTATTACATGTCATGGATGTTTCCCAGTACCATGGTACACACAATATGGAGGTTTAATTCACTTAGTACAGTTTCCAAATAACCATAATTTTCGCTGTTTTTGTAATAAGTAAATTGTGTTTGGCTTATTAATTCCTGGAGGTTACTGCCAGTGCAGTTGTGGCACAATGCCAGTCATATGCCAATATTATGTAGGGCATTACAACTAGTTGTTACATCATTTTCGGGCTCCAAGGCCACCATTTACTTTTCTTGCATTACACCCGTAAACGATCTTAATAAGTAATTTACGTTTGCTCTTTACTACATATTGAAATGTGTATTAATCTTTGATAAATTCAGACAAACACAAGTGTATAAATAAAAACATGACATTAATTTTCTTTATACCTACCATGCATTTTCCTGCCTTTGCCTAAGCATTTGTTGATTACTGAGGCAAAGCTATGTTCAACGATTGCCACGACACGTGAGGACAGCGCTGGAGGACTACGTGCTTATTCTGTTATCCTAGTAGAGCAAAGAGATTTTCGCCAAATTTTAACTATACGTTTTCTAGTGTGAATCCATATAAAATGTTAAAAAAATATTACTGCTCACCATTCTTATTACCTTACCATATTTTACCTCCTTCAGTGATATAAGTAAATTAATTCTGCAATTAAATTATAAATCTATTTATAGAAGCGCGATACAATTTTCCTTTATATCACGTGGAAAACAACATAAATTTTCCTTTGCCTAAGTGTTTGTCGATTTCTCAGGCATCAAAGCCGCGCTCGACGATTACCGCGGCGCGTGAGGAGCATGACGACAATGCTCGGGGACAACGTGCTTGATAGATTCTGTTATCCTGGTAGAATGGTGCAGCATTCAGATAGTTACGCACGTAGGGGGTTACTACAATTTCCTAAAACCACCATAAAGGATTTTTTTAAATTAAAATAAAACCCAGGTTTTTTATGTTTATTTATTTATTTTTAACATGGGTAATTTAAATTTTTGTTTAATCTATTCTTTATAATTTGTAGCACAAAACTTATTACTTACAGCAAGTCTAATTTTACAAGTACAACTTAGTAAGCTTCCGGTCGCGACTTTGTCCACGTAGACTAGAGTCAAAGTCATAATCTACCTGTATAACAAGTTACATCCAAATCTGTTGAGCCGTTTTTGCGTGAAAGAATAACAAACATCGATCCATCCATCCACCCATCAATCCTCATAAACTTTTGCACTTATAATAAATAGTGGTAGTAAACAAAATTATAAAAATAAACGTTGTTTTTGCTATGAAATAACTATCATAATATGTTGTAGTATAATGTAAACTTCATTCTAATGTGACTATAATGACGTTCAATCAGGTAAGTAAGAAGAAAACAGAAATAGAATTTTCCACACGAACAGTACACGTGAAACATAAAATTGTTACTGGAAATAAGAATGCAATACAAAGGAGTTGCTACAAATTTGCTTTACAATCGTCGATGGCAGAATCCCGCGGGATAGCTGTGCTCGTTCTTGCACACTAATAACATTAAACAAATATACGACATCAATTTTCCTCGTGCGGAGCTATGCCTGGAATAGAAATATTGTTAGTTTGATTCTTACCGGGACTAACGTAATTTCATACGTGTTGAGCCGTTCCTGCGTTAAAGGAATATAGACATAGGTCTTAGGTAAAGTAGTCTAGTTTTATGGGTAATTTCCCCGAGTTGGTGGCGTTGGTGGTATCGACAAGTTCATAGGTACATATATCAATTTAGAACTTCCCGTTGTGTGTTTTTATCTACGTGCGTGTGTGCGTGCGTCTCTTTCTCTCCTTCTCTTTCTGGGTGTGTATGTGTGCTGTACTAATTATTGTGTGATGGTGTAAGAACTTAAAATTAACGCAATTAAATTTTTATGTGTCATGTGATTACCAATCAGGTTCACGCTTATTTTAAAAAGCTTTGTTAGCGTTTCAAATTATCCTTGCAGAAAGAAATCGGAAGCGAATTAATGTAACTTGGGGAGCGCGACTAATCGCATGGGGGACCTTTCACGAAAGTCCCTCGACTTTTAAACTTTAAATCTTAAATTGATTTATAAAGGTTATGTTACGATACTTTCACAATAATACATAAAGCGTAAGAATATAAGAGTATGAAAAAAAAAACAGTGCCAGACTGCCAGTAAAACCATTGGTAAAAAATTATGTAAAGATATTATTGTGACTGAAATTATTGATGAGTATAAGTACTAATTGGAAATCATTTAACAACGTCAGATGGTTTAATTACAGAAAAAGATTACAATAAAACTAATTTGACGACATTACAATTTCAAAAATTTCTAGAATCACAGATGCGGAAAGAATGGAAAGCAAATTAGTTTAAGGGGCAAGAAATGCAAATAATTGTATCTACCTACTGGGATACGTTGTGCAGAAGTGAAGTTGAAATCCGAAAAGTTTGAAACTTTGCCAAAAAGGGAATGTTTCATGGTTTTAATTTGCCGAAATAATACGGTATAATAATAGCCGTGAATATAAATTACTAGGTTGTACCAAAGGTATATTTACCAAAGGTAAAGTTTGTCTCTGTGCGCTGTGCCCAATCAATACTTGGGAAAAATAAAGTTGTTAGAGGTATCCAATGTGATCAGTAAAAAGTGACATATGTAACAGCAGTTCCCGCTAAAATTAAAAGGACGCTAATTTTGGGTGACCTATTTTTGATTTTGTACTTACACTACATATCTAGAGATATTAAAAATCTTTGTCTACTACATGAGATTCTTCATATTTTTCACTGCAACAAATAATTGAAAAAGAATAAAGCTAAAAAACCCATCTCACGAACATAACCTTCTCATTTTTGAGTCGGTTAAAAAGGAATAGACTCGAATAGAAAAATAATTGGCGTTGTTGAAATCTTGTATAGCCGTTCGCTATGCAAGCCCTTACTGATTCAAGCTCGTGTGTGCAAAAATACACTTTTAACAACGTCGTAAAACCGTGTAACTGGCACACTAGTAGCTGAAAGTGACTTTTATTTGTAAAGCCCCTGTCGAGTACCCCTCAGTCGAGTTACAAGGGACGTCCGAATTGAAACAACTACCTTGCTATAAAGTTGTCAAGACCATGTTTGTGCGCGTGGAATATTTTATGGGCAAATTCTAGTTTTGGAGGATTTTAATGGATTTGGGACAGTTACTATTTTATTGATGTAATATTAAACGCATTTTATTTCAGTTGTTTAACTTTTAGAAGAGTACCAATTAAATATTCCTTTACAGCTTTATAAATATGGTATTTAGCGTTGAGATTTTGTACACTTCCTTTGAAATTCTTAATTGTTAAAAATATGACATCGATAGTTAAGATTTAATTTATCTGCTTTAACTACGGATTACAAGCAAATTATATTCGATAACCTACTCAATCAATTATTCCCCGTTAGAACTTACCTGTTGATTTATGTCACAGTCAAGCACTTTTATGGCGCAAATAACTGAGAAAACATGAGCACTAAAAATAATTTACGACAGGTAAGTGGCTATAGGCAGTAGATCTATTTGCCAGACCAGTGATTTGGGTAGCTTCCTCCCTTTCACTGCGTTCCGTTAAGACGAGCCGAGCAAATGACGCGTTGCTTCGGGTAAAATAGAGGAAAATTGCCATAAGTTATGCAATCTGCCCACACACCATTAGCTCCAGCCTTCGCCGGGATCAGTACTTCTCGTGTATATTAGCTTGTACTGTTTGTACGCTTCTTTGTATAAATACTGTACGATTTTTACTTAATTGTATCATATTTTTTGTATATTGTGTCGATGTATTTATGTCAAAAATTGGAAATTTTGTGATGGTTATTACCAAAAGACATTTAGATTCCATTTAGATAGACTTTACATTTGATTTGTGAATTCTTAAAACCAATTTAGCACAGTCATATTCAGAATTTATTTTTTCTTCTACATATTCTGAAACGTTTGAAGTAAATTTATAGAAAAAGTAATAAATGTAACCAAATTACTTTTATTTTATTTTAAAGTTGAATACACTCAAAATAATTCGTTTCGCACTAAACACCAAAGCCAAATTACAGATTTTATAGTAAAGTTTTATTTGCTTTTTGATAGTCATTTACGTATAATTAAACTGACGGGGATCGTAAAAAGAAAAAACAATTTGCGTCTTTTATAGACCGTCAGGTATCTGGGACCTGAATAATTAAACACTTCATAGTTGTGCTAAGTTGAAAATTGCATTGACAAAGTGCTACAATGTATAACTAGAAAGTTGCATATGAAAATAAATTAAAACTTTATTATACTTCCATTTTTGATTTAAGTATTTCGTTTTATTAAAAAATAATTTTTATATTTATGATGTTACACTGGCAACAGTAATAACTCTGTTGAAATGTGTATGCCTAACAGCTTTTTGAGAGGTTCTAATGCTTTAGATATATGGCAATAATAATTTGCTAGTTTTATATTTTTTAAAACTAAAATATTCTTTAAAAATAACAGCGAGAGTATAAATTTGAAGACTCTCCTGGTTTTGTTGGTTCATATGACTATTATTAAATTTTCCATTTAATTTTAGAATTTTCATAAAACACAACTTTTCTGTGCCTTGGTAAAAGAATACAAAAACCTGCCAAGGTAAACAAGACTGTCCGAATTTTCGCCAAGTCGATATAAACACGCTTCCTTAATTCGACTTTTTTAAGTTGCACAATAAACCGTGAGCGAAGGTCCGTGTTTTAATATATTTAACGTTCATTGTTTCAAACTTTTGACTTGAAGGTGTAAAAGGAAATAGGGTGTGCTCAGTTTTGGAATTAAAGAAAAAGAAAGGAATAATTATCTAAAGTGTGCAAAAGAAAAAAGAGGAAACTGATATGCGTTATAAAATAAAGGAAAAATAATTAATTAGCGTACGAGCTCACCCGAAGATTAATTTTAAGGACACAGAAGGTTGACAAAACTCAAGAACACGAAACAGAACTCTCCTTTCTCATCTTTCTCAAGTTGGGAGCCGAACCATGGACCAAAACATCGTAGCATTGTAACGCCGTAGGTCGTATGAACAAAACCGTAGAACAAACAGAATTTCAATTAAGCTGTAATCCGCGTACAACGCGTCGCGGGACTGAAATCCGTCTGCAGATATTATGCAAATGAGTTTACTTCGCACTACTTGACGGCTCGAGTAGTTCCTCTGCCATAGAATAGAAATAAACCTTTACTTTTTATTATAATTTAATGTATTCGAGCAAAGAGTTGAGAAAATATATAAATAACGCTTCACAATCATAACCCCACACTAGGATATCGTGAATATACGTTTAATAAACAAATATTCTTGGAAGTCAAATAATCTTGGAAAATACCAAGATTATTTGATTGACATTACGCTGAATATGTCGCAGATAAATGCTAGTTAAGAATTAAGTTATCATCCGCGATAGAATCGCGTATTATGAAAAAAAAATGCCATTGTGCCGTGCGTTATGGAAACAATAATGCTATTATGCTGCGTAATAATACTTATTATTAATGCCGCGCTGAACGCATTTTGATGGCATTGTGCTGCGATGACGGTACTACTTTAATGAAGAGTTTCAGCATTGTTTTATGGAAATTCATCGCTAATGGAATGAATTAAAGCATTTAAGTATATCGATATGAATATGTAAAAACATTTTTTCATTCATTTATTTAGTATACCTACAGGAAAATGAGGTAGTGTTTTACGCTGAAGCACTTCAAACATTGTTCTTTAATTTATTTAAAAACAAAGATTTTTGAAGGTCCATTTACTTATTAGAAACGTACACAAAGGGGTCACATTTCACTGGAAATACCTATCACTTCGACGTAAAATAGTTTTAATATTAAATTTTCAGGTAAAACATAAAGGAATATAAGCGTCATCATTACCATTACCATTTATGACTTTTTTGCAAAGGTTAAAGTAGGTACGATTGGCCTATATTGCTGTTGTAGGAATAGAAATACAAAAATAAAAACATATTAACTGTATCATTTTGTTGAAAGCTGTTAAAAAGCTTACAAAACATTACAAAAATCAAAAATGATAACATGCCACTAGTTTTCCAAACATTCATGTTGGATGAATCGAACCACTTGTGGTACACATGCATATAAAATTGCTTTACTAACAGTCTCAAAGAAGCGCTCGTGGAAGTGGATTCTGGACCCGTCATAAAAAAGACCACATATCAACACCTAGATTTGAAATTCAAACTCACGACTAGGATTTCCTCTGTCTGTAGGTATGTACGACACAGGGAATCTTAATCTGGCGAATTGCGCCACTCGCTAAAAGATAGCGCCACGGGTATCCTGAAACACGTCATCAAAGTTTTCTTCAACTGTGCCATATATTCAAAACTACGAGATGATGTAATTAGAGCACGGCTGTTTCCATGGCATGATCACCTCGCTTCAAAGAAAATTTCCCATTGCTAAACTAGTATGATACTGTTTACTATGGAGGAATCAATTTAATTACAAAAATGTAGAATTTATCACGAACTCTGTGTTGAATTATCAATATGTGATATTAATTCTCTTCTCGGAATTAATGCAAAATACAAAACAATATTCCCAGAAATAGAAATGGAATGCAATACCTTAGCTTCATAAACGAGTGCGTAGAGGTGTTGCCGTAACACTGCGGTATATCACAAGATTTATCGCTCCAACGCCACTGAACCACAATAGCAAACGAGCAAATAATTTATGCGCCACTGCAATAAAATGCGAGAGTTTGAAAATTTATGAAGCTGTTCGAGCTAAGTTGGAAAAAACGAGAAGGAATGGAATTGTTACGTTCTTCGGTAATTAAGGCTAGTGACGAAATCATATTTTAGGGTGCGGTCATATTGGTGGGTACTAAGCTGCAGATAAAATAGATAGATAAATAATAAGATTGAAATATGTCCTAAAGTACATCTGCGTATTTATTTCTTACGACTTTTGTATCCTCATAATTGGTTGTTTGGTAGAGATCGCTGTTTAGCGATAAGACCACCTTTTGAATTGTATCATTACATTAAATAAATAAATAAGATGATGTCCAATATGGGACACTTCACTGTGGTGAAAGGTCCAGGATTCGTTTCTCAGTGGAGCAGATATCTGAATAACGAACATATTTTTTTTCAACTGACTTGGACTTGGACATTATCCAAGAAGTTAGTAAAGCGACTGAATTAAAGTTACCTAAACACAAAAACGAAAACGTCTCCAACAGAAACCCGTTTACTACATCTTTAATTTTCTATTATTTCATACAATGGCTTATTACTAATACACTCAAGATGTACCTACTCCTAACATGTCCTAGAAAGAAAGAGCAGTTTTTTCATCTCGGTTTCAGCTTTTGTTTCATTTAAATTCAAAACGTGCCTAATCATTTCAAGGAACCGATTTTTCTACCTGGAACAGTTTCAAAATCGTCGAATATTCATTTTATTGCTTTGTCGCATAAATAACTTGCTCGTTTGCTATTGTGGTTCGCCGGCAGTTCGTGCAATAAATCCGCCGATGTAGCGCTATATTATAGATACTGGCGTTCGCTTCGCACGCACGGGTTTATAGCGCCCTGGTAATATTTCCGCTGTCAACGTACGTGTTGCGTTGATATCTCTTTGAGAGATGCAATACTGTACCAATTAGGGCTTTTTTTATTATGAATTTATGACAAAAATAATTTATTTCATATAAGAAAAAAATCTGAATGAAGTTTTTTAACTTAAAACTTGCTCTGCTGACTTTTTAGCCAATTTAGCCCATCATTTGACTCATGAAGATAATACAGTGCTAAGATCACCTAAACTTATAATTAGGTACTTTGTTAAAGTACTGTTAAATCACATTATTATTCAGCCATGTTACCATGGTAACATTTATACTCGTACATATAGTGAAGCATGACGGTCATGCGGGTTACCCTTTAAAATAGTGGATCGTGGATGTCGTCAGAGATTAACCAAAGCGAACAACCCCTTTTAATTGGCTCGTTACAATTCGCATTCCTTTTATCCGACTACGCATGAGGAAAATAAGGGATAGTTGCTCATTATGACGTTTAAAAGCGTATTATTAACATAATTTATCATACATTTTGTATTACGTTAAATGTGTGTATAAGTTTAACTAAATGCCAATAAGTTGAAGAAGAACAAAGATTATAATTACATTAAACAGCACAAACAAATTAAAATTGAGGACGAAGAAAGACAGGAAAGTTTTAGGAATAAATATCAGTTCAATTAGGTCAGCCCTGTGTTTAAATTTTGTCGTGTTGGTTGTTCGATCGATGTCAGCCAATTAGGACAAGGCCTTAGCGTCAGTAAGATCGTGTTAATCCAAAGCTGGAAAAGACACTTTATGAACTTAGAAGGCATTCCACATCCGATTTATGGACCGAATGTGTAAACAAATATTTGTGCCACCGAACGCCGAACGTTATTACAGTTCTCTATATGGTAACACATGTAGGGGACATAAATTTTGTCCTGCACGTTAAAATTAGAAATGTAAGCTCCACACCGAGAAATATGTGCCTTTAAAATTTATATCGCGTTATATTTGTTCACATACATAAAATGCAATTGTTTTAGTTATAAACAATAATGTCGAGTAGATATTATCATTAACGGTTTTTGCATATAACCCACCTAAGTTGTCAAATGATTACAAAATTCAATTAAAATTATAAGGTACCTTAAGCTTCTTTCATGCTACATTGTTATAACGTATTAATTAGGGTACCTATAGTTAGAGTAAGTGAATTGCAAGTATATTTTAAGGAAGGATTTTATTAAGTAGAATTACAATAAGTTCTGTATTTAATTTTAATTCCTATAACTATAATATCTATTACTAATGGTTTCTGGGTACGTCCAAAAGATATGACGTCGTAACATTGTAGGTGACGAGTGACTTCATTATCATTGGAATTTAAAAGGAAAAAAACAAAAATATGTAATTGTGAAAATACGTCCATCCTCAATTTTTTCATGATATTTTGGGGATAAACTCGTTTATTGTACCTGGATTATGGCTTTGGATAACGTAGACTTGGTGTTATGTTGCGACAAATCCGGTCGCCTGTTTGTCACCTGGCTATGGCACGGCTTACCATTGTTTTCACACGTCTCTAAAACAATATGCGAACGCGCGTTTATCGTGAAACCGTGTAGAACCTGAATACTTTAACCTGGTCTGCGAAAATTCAGAGTTAAGACGACTATTGTGTTTAATTTTTTAACCAGAGTCTGTGAATTTTAGTAAAGTATTTTTAATAGGCTACAGCACTTTAATGGACCACTATTAGGCCCGTGTCTCTCTCCATAACAGTTGTCCCCTGGAGCACCATGCTGCTCCAATGCGGATTGGTGAAGAAACGAGTTAGTCGCCAATCCGTGTCGGATGTTTTGAAACCGCCCATAGGACCCTCGACAAGGTTTAACGACTGCTATCTTATCGCTAAAAACCGAGACCGACGGCTTAACGTGCCCTTCGAAGCACTAAAGCGCAAATTTTAATTCACACCTCGCGATTACCCTTGCTTAACTTTTTCGATAGTTTGTAATCTACTCAAATTGCGAGGCTATGCGCGCTTCAATAAATATACTTTAGGGACTATTAAGTTGATACAGCAGCAAAGCAACTTAAAATAACCAGCAAAATCTAATAAATAAACTTCTTTATAAGAAAAACACGAGTCTGTCGTAAGGTAACTTATATCGTGCTTCAGCGATAAGAGACGAATAGTTGGCAATGTCAAGTCTGTTTCATATAAAAGACCATTCTACTTATCTCGACAGTCTTAGTTGCATTTTATTCTAGATATTTCCTGTGAAATTCCGTCCTGTCTAGCTTTGCAGTGTAACCAATGTATCTCTTGTATGTTGTGTTATCTTAATTAAAAGGTATTTAACAGGGTATTTTAAGTGAATTGTGTAGGTATATGGAGATTTTTTTTAATACAGTCGCTATCACTGGGATCAGAAAATACATACAATATGAATACCTACTTAGATATCTTTATATTTTTGTTACTGATTAGTAGGCAAAGGATTGGTTCCTCTTTCAAATAAAAAAAATATATACACATACACACACAACACACACAAATACACACATAATCAAACGTAGGAAGATGGGTGAAGATTTGTACCTACATACTTGCAATTTTTAGGAATCGTTAAATTATCTTAAAAAATTCAGATAGCAAAATAAGACGTATCTCGCATTGCTGAAAAATAGACAAACGTACATATATTTCAAGTTATACAATATTTTAGGTTTATGTTTCATCACAGTACCTACATTGAAAAATTCCAATGCTGTAGCTTAATCAGCTAGCTTCCGTTATCTGCGCTCGTAGTATCTCTAGCTCAGAGTTTCTCAACCTTGTGAATTTACGACATCTCTAAAATCAACTTTATTATTTACAAAATTATAATAGATTTCTTCCAATAGACAACTACCAGTTTTTGTAACATTATCTGCCAAAACAGGAAAGCGGTATAAACAAAAGAAAAATATACTACTACTATTACTATGTTTACTGTTTGAAAGTATGTTTTGTAATTAAAATTATCTTTGGTTTGCTTGGCGCCACAATAATCAAAGCTTGGAGGCCGCCGCGAGGATCTGATCCAAAGGTTGAGAATCAATGCTGTAGCAAAATGAAGCTCTAGTGAGATTTCTGGAAATCTTCTAAAGAATATTATTTAGTATATTTTCTTTAAAAATACATATCTAAGTTTAAAGATAGAAGATCAAAAAAGCGAAAAAAGCTTGCAGGGTACCACGCAAATACCGCAGTATTTAAGCATAAGGAAGTCAAATAAAAACATCGTACCTAGGCCAGAACAGTAAATGCGAAAGAAAGAAAAATATTATTATTTCATTTGAAAAATAAAACAAACTTCAGTTTTTTGAAATTTGAGGTTCATCTGATGCAATGCAATGTCTCCGTAGCAGCTTAGTATTTAAAGCGCAGGTGTTCGAAACATAATAATATCATCTCAGATTTAATACTTACCTACCTCAAATAATTAAATATTAAATTGCTTAAGACCTATAATTTTTAAGATTGATGAAAAAAAGTGAATCTTTCACTTTTAAGAAGATGAAATTGCGCAACAAAAAATAAAATGTTATTGTGCTATGAAAATATGTCATTATGTAGTTATAAAATCATATCTGCCGAGCGAAACACCAACCTAGCAACAAAAGAGAACGCGTTTTCTTTTCCGACGGTTTTAGGAAAATGTTCCCCACAGTCTTTCCGCGCACAAATCTTTTTTCACGTTCGATGGGCACACAGATGTATGTGAGGTTTTTTAAAGAACCTTATTTCGCTGTACAAAGGGTCCGTGCTTTAGAATAATGAGGTTCTCCCGAGAGTCCTCGAGCGATCCTTCTTTCAAACTTGACATTAGAGGCACAAGACGCGTCACGCGGTTAAAAGATATGCCTACAGAAGATGAACGTCTGGCCGCTGCCTGCACTGACATTCATTTTTAATCGACTACGGGAAGAAGGAAGACTTGTTTATGAGCAAGTAGTTACAAACCAAGTAGTTTAGTTTTTGTAGTATTACCCGTGGAAGTTTGCCTGTCTGTCTGGTATTTCTTTGTATAAAAAACCTTTACAGCTACCGATTAAAAAAAAAACAAAATTAATTCCTGAAAGTAATTCTGCTTAATGATAAACTTATAAGGAAATACAAAGGAAGACGATAAACTATAAAACACAGTACTACAATAATATTAGGACAAAAATTAAACAGCTTTATCAAAAACCTCTACGTTGTAGTTTTTAGCATTGGACATAACAGTGATGCTAATATTTCCTCTTTAAAGTTGCTACAGCAGTTTAAAATTTGATTGCATTATCTACAACCACCTGTATTTAATCAGCTTGTACAATTATCTAGCTGTAGATCCAAACGCCTAGTAAATTGATGTACGTTGTGATTAATTTACAGTGTAATGCTTAATACATAGATGGATAGTATTCGCAGCAAAGCCGATTACGCACAGATCGCCTACGTCTCTCCGCGCCGGCTAATTGCTGCTCGAATGTCGGCTAATCCACGTAATCAAATACTGCACAATTTCATACTAGATATTATTAATTAAATTAATATGTACTAGATAGTCTGTTGATGTTAACTCGACAACCATACCTTCCCAAAAGAAACACAATACATGAAGAACCTGACGACCCCGGACGAGCTACTATGACTCTACTCTTGTACTTTATCGAATCAAAAAAATATGAATGAGCATAAAAATCAATTGGAAAATTTTCTCTCAGTTCCCCGCACAATGCTATAAAATAAGTGTTTAGCGGAACGCCATCATTTTCTATTATCTTCATAGCCGGCCGAGTACGGCTCAAAGGAACCGCGCCATCATTGTTTATGGAAAGTCATTCAATCAGATTATACATTGAAAGGAACCGTATCGCGCGGCTCGGGACGCTCGTTCATCTTAATCTCGGCATTGTGCAGGTCACGATTGGCTCCAGAATACAGGAATTATCTCGAATCTTAACTTCCCTGCGTAGGTATAGGTACGGACCATTCCATTACACGGTATAGTGCGGTGAGGAATAGGCCGCTTTCAGAACACGTTCGCAGATATTAATCAATCTGGTGAATTAATATTGATCATAGTGTACGCGCTGTAGTACCCACCTATCTGTATCTACTAGTTGGTGAAAGGGAATAGTTTTCTTCGAAATGATAGGTGGTAGATACTACTAGCATTATAACAAAGCAACGAGCATGAGGTCTATTTTCACCACAACATTTTCGGTATCCCGATGAAATAATTAATTTTCATAAGAACGTTCCAGTAACTGTATACCTAATATATGTACGAGTATATGAATATTCTTATGTTAATCAATAATAAGTTTAACAATTTTCTGTTAGCTTTGAACGTGTGCTGTGATACTTTAAAAGCGACAGCGACTTCTTTACAACAGCGAGACCTGGGTCTTACTACGATATATGTACATACTCGCTGTACAGAAAGACAAGAGGAATTGCACCCTTAATAATATTCACAAGAGTAAAATAAAAAAAGAGATATTTTTTACACTACACCTGCGGAGAGACAAAACGCGTTCGAACTAATCAAACAAAATACTACTCTTATAGCGGGAACATTGTTTTATATCGTATTAATTCAGACATTACCTGTAGTTTTAGTAGCGACATTAAATACAATGTACCGAAATATGAGGTGATGCAACTTTGTCGGGTCGTTCGAAGTAGCACGATCTGCAAAGTTATCTTGGAGTGCATCGGAATTACAACGTGCTCCCAACTTCGCGATTCGGATCTAGAGTCGGGGATTAGATGTAAGGAAACTAGAAGCGCCTTTCTGTCTCAAACAGAAATCCTTTACACATAAATATTCTTAACTACTTGGTTAACGGGCTATGTGCTTCATTAACTAAATTCTTAGTAAATTAAACAGATAGCCTCGACCAGCCTCGACGCTTGACTAGTTAGCAAGCTAATCTAGAAGCGATTTTCTGTTTTACATTCAATTTCGAAAGAGTTGTGGACGTTGCTATTAGATACATAGCTTACATAGATAGCTGTAATAACAAATTCTGTTTTTTAAATCTGGATTTTCTGGCATTTATATGCCGAAAGGAAACTTATGAATCGATTCTAGCCAGATTTCATTGTCTTTGTTTTAAGGTACACATTTGTGTAAAACGCTACGTGCTTCTTCGGAGAGATACGTACGGGAATAAGTGAAGTTGGAGTGCGCTTGAATGATAAGTTTCAAACTCGGATTCTTTGCTTTTAAGCCTGATGGGATGACGTCACTTTAAAGTTGGTATAAGTTAGGTTTTTTATTTAGCTACTGGGTAAATTAAATAGCCAATGAGCAATCTCATCGAGCCAAAGGGGAAGAAAGGTTCTAGAATGGTTAACGTATTGACAAAGTAGTCCTGGAATCAGTCAGACGGGCGACCATAAGAGAACAGTGTGAAGGGTTTTTAAGGGCCCATTAAAGAGGATTATGGAAAGAAAGACAAGGACTGTCCTGTCGTCAGCCTTTCTTAGAACCTAATTGGTTGAATCGCTGATGGTAAGTGATCGCTGCCAATTAATTGACTCTTTTTTATGGATCTTAAGTCATTTTTATGAAATTATCGCAGACACACATAACGAATACACATTTTGTTAGTGCGAAGAAAAATGTTGCAATTTCGGAGTTCAAGCTGAGAAGATTGAGTTTTAGTTTAGTTTAGTTTAGTCTGTGCTGTAAATAATTCGTAGGGTTATTTATGTTGGTTCATTTTATTATACAAGACGCTGGATACTGCCATTATAAACCACATCCATAGTAGAACTGTAGATCTCCAATATTCCGAATATGCCATTCGGACTATGCATCTAACACTGCAAGCAAATTAGCATATGAATATATAATGCCTATCTCACACAGGATATAATTCAAAAACCGGGAGTTATTTATTTAAGCCACATATATGAGTAGGGTTGCCAATCATTTAGTAAATAGTATTTGAATTTACAAAAGTATACATCGTACTACCATCCATAGGTCTCTAAGGGTGCGCAGTTTTTGAAAGAAAGAAAGGAAAAAGAAAAGAATGAAAAAACGATCTTTCAGAAGTTTTCAAGATTGAAGATTTGTCGATACAATTGTATTAAAGCTTGAAAAAGGGATTAGATATTAAATACCTACTGTAGATTATTTTGAATCAATACCTAGTCCAGGAAACTAGTAGATACTTAAACATTAAAAAATGTTCATAAAAATGTATACCTCCAACGATTTGGTTGACACATTTGTTGCTAACTTTACTTTTTTGTAGACAGACCAAGTAAACAAGCAGCTGGACCATCTGATAGTAAGTTATACGGTGATTCAATCCCTTTTGCGTTTTAAATAAATAAATTATATGGCTGCCACCCCTAAATATAACCCAAATTGGCGGGTTAACCGAGCTAACGCCTCGCGCATGAAATTATAAAATCAAACTACCAGTGCGACGTCAGCCGTCATGCAACACGCTTCATACATTAATCTGTGTTAGTGTGCCCACGCCTTATGTGATTACCTACTACGAGTAATAATAATAACTCTTTATTGCACACACACAGGAAGAAACATACAACATAAAAAAAGAAACATAAAAGATAGAATCAAACATATAACATAAAATCAGTAAAGACAAAAATGGAACAATGCACAAATGGCGGCCTTATCGCTAAGAGCGATCTCTTCCAGGCAACCAAGTGGTAAGGAGTATGTTGTACTGTAACTTGGCTTAAATGCAAGATGTCCGCTTCTGACTCTAAAATAATAGTTGTAGGTAGAGCCAATGTAGTTCGTCCGCGGAACCATACTGCCACCTTGTTAAGTACTTGTTACTTGTGTTTTGGTTGCGGAGCGACAGTGTTGCAGGAAATATTTATTTTGATGTGACTATCCTTGTGGCGACTTCCACCAGCCTTGTCAAGAAATGACGTAGGATACGCTCACGATATCAAAGTTTTTTACATCGCTGGCAAATATACGGATACGTGTCGTAAGCAGAACACGGCTACGGCCTAGGTGTGATCACCTCGCCAAGTAGGAGATCTTAGTTTGCCAAATTCTCATAGATAGTAACGCATCCACAATCAACTTCTATAAGTACAGGGATCACCTACCATCAGGCGGCCAGCTTGCCAAACATTGTTTTAAAAAATTAAAGGGTTCAAAATGAGTTTGCGAAAATCTTCCTATCATTCCTTCTATTAGCAGACTTTTGCCTTATGTATATAGAATATATATTCGTACTTTAAACTGGGTTACGCTTCGCGGTGGGTATGCAGCTGTGTTTGCAGTTTGCAGGCAGTTTTATTATTGTTATGTAAATGATACCACACCAAAGAAAAAGCCTTTCAATATAAATGCATCGTCATGAAAAAAATTTGAAATCAACTCGATTGCTTATTTTTGAAAAAAGAAACTTCGATAAAGATATGTGTTTACTTACCTTACTATATGTACGAATCCATACACTAGGAAAACTTTCAAAGTTATGGTTACAACATACTCTTTATGCCCCTGTTTTCAATATTTTCTGATGTAGTTTACAGAAATGCAAAACCGATATTTTTGTCCGTCGATAGAAGAGTTGGTAGCCAGCCAGACGAACTCCGTATCAGAACAAGTCAAATTTGAATACATTTTCAAGCAAGGAAATAACAAAATTTTCATCGCACTAATATTACATATCACCGAATGTGTAATGCCTCTTAGTTTTAAAATTAGATATTCTAAAATATAATAATATATGAAAGACGTTCAATTTTCACTTATTTTATATCCCTTCTGAATTTGTTGAATTCTTATGGAATCTAGGGGTGATATTGAATTAATGTGTTTAACTTTTGCGTGTTACACCATTTTGAATGGATTGAAATCAAATGCATTATATATATAAATAAATATATCTCTTAGCTTCTAAGTATCTCTTGCCAATAAAAACGTCTTGGCTATTGTACATTATGCGAAAAATGTACTTTTTAATTTCAAGATCTCAAATGACTCGCTTCACAAGCTACCTACGTTAAATTTAAAGACAATGCTTTCTCATTCCCTCCAATTCCTGAAAGCAACAAAAACATTTCCGATACTTTTTCATTTACCCTCCTTTTACGTTTGGATGTTCCCGTGCTGATACTGTCGCGTTATAATAGTGGCACTTCACTTCGCTATTTGTATTCGCGTATTCGGCATATTTGGTAAACAGTCGCCATGTGTGGATGCTTTATACGACAAAATATTATGCTATAATAATATGTGGACGTTCCATTTGTCAATATTTGCATAGTGAATCATTCGACAAAATAATATTATGCAAATATTTGAATACAAATACGCAAATACCACACAGCCTAGTTAAGTGCCGCCTTTACATAAAAATATTGACGAGTACTTTTATTTCAGCTGAATATCCAGGGCATTATTATTTCGTTCGTTTCGACACCCATCATTGTTGACGGCTGATAAGTTTGGGGAATTACGGGTATAAAAATGGAACTGTATTTCGAGTGGGCCGCGTTTTTGCTTATATTACGATCTTTATAACGTACTAAGATCTATATTTTACATAAACACCAGATACTACTTTTTTAAATTCCAAACTGGAGTACACCCGAAGTAAATACCCCAGAGAACTCCCTTAGTTTCAGCAACATATCCCTTTTAACAACTTATCTACCCATTAAACTTATAAAAAATTGCTAATATGAGTAGGTATATTTAAAAATCATGAAAGCTTATAAAGTCCAAACTAAACTTTCAATCCATTCGGACACCGCGCGGCTCAAATGAATTCTGTTTGTTTATCGCAGTGTTCGCAAGCAACTTTGCCTCAACTTGTGACGTGTGAAACAATAATCCTCGTTGCATTAACTCTGCCGTGTAAATATGATAAGTGTTTTACATTTTGAAGTGGGATTTTCTCTGAGATTGGAGAACCATAACTGCAAAGTAATATGTGGATGATAAATTTTGTTAAGTGCGCTTAAGTTTGCTAGAAAACATCGTGAGGAAACCTGCATGCCTAAGAATTCTCCATTGCGTTCTCAAACGCATTAGGCCAGCGTGGTGGGCTTAGGTCTACATTCTTCTCATTGTGAGAGAAGACCCGACCCTGCAGAGCATCATTAATGGGTTAAAGAAGAAGAATATTGGTTGTAAAGCTTTCATTATTCTTTCGAGAATTTTTGCCTAAAAACCCTAATCAGTGGATAAAGGAATATTTTCAGGTGCTTACCTAGGGTCAATTTTGCCCAACGCTTGTTGGATATACTGAAGATATATTATCGTGGTTTAATTAAGATGACAGTCGTCGGACATGACGTCCACCAACCCGCAGTAGGCCAGCGTGGTGGACTAAGGCCTACATCCCTCTCATTACGAGAAGGAGACCCGACCCTGTAGTGGGTCATTAATGGGTTACTGGCAATTAAGATGATTCATAGACCTTAGGGTGGTAAAATAATTAGTATAATTATTATGCTAAAATAAAGCCCTGGGTAAACAGTCCGGTGAAAGTCGCCCAAAAAGTTGATAAATACTTTCGTAAACATATTTTTCAAATAAGCAAACGAGTTGGTAATGTTATTTTATGATGTATCTCTATCTTTATTTCACTTTTATGTTATATTTTAAAAGGAATGCAAAAGGTAACGCGGATAAATCTCTCAATTTAATTTAGTTTAGTTAGACGGCCAAGTTCCTGTCTAGCCAGGTGTAGTAAGGTTTCCTTTTTGATTTTTTTAAATAATATTATTTACTTCATTATAATAAAATATTTTCGATGCTTCAAAAAAATAAGTAGCAAACGACTATACAAGCTATACATAACATAATACAATGTAAATACAAAACATTCTTAAATGGTTTTAAAATCCCATGATTTTGTATGTTGTTAAACAAATAAAACAGCTATTACTTAGCGATTTCGGTAATTATTATACAAAATTAAATGGTATTCCTATTCAAATCCTTTCAAGCAAGGGACCCTAAATATCTTAGTTATATCTTGCTTTAAAATGTGGTTTTTATCTTGTTAATTATGAAAGTAACAGCCTGTGATAAATAATGTTTAAAGCAAAACCGTCTAATTAATTTGTATGAAAACATTTCATTTACTTGGCCTTTAGAATATTTTTCTTTGAAATGTGATTTAGTGTAAGTCCTAAAAGAAAATCGAGAGATTCGGAGTTAATTATTTATAAGTAATTCGATTCTGTTATGATTTATGATAAATTGGAAGGTTGACTATTGATTAAATATTTTTTATAAGTATATTAAGTACGAAATTGATCGTACGGCAAGTAGATAAGAGAACTTATTACAGCACAAAAAAGTATGATCTTTTTTATTATCTCGGATATAAAACGAAAAGGATTGATAGATATCTTCAAAAAATAACGAAAGGCTTTCGTTTATCGACCACGAATTTGAACAGAAAAACTATTTGCAATCAGCGAAGAGGTATTCCTATTGGAGGGTTAAATCGGACTCAGTGGAGCAAACAAACGTTCATATGTCTATCCGAAAGCTATCTGATAAAGCAGTATTATGCCGTTACAATAAATGATTCAATTTCCTTTACGCAAGTATCGGATCCACTTAAGTATTATGAAAGTAATAGAGGAGAGGGAATAGTTTTCTTGCTGACGCTCCTTTTACGATAATGACGGAAAACGCGGTCCAATATCTATAAAATATTACAACCTCGCCCGAATACCGGACCGGACCTAGCCGGCCAGAACCGGAATGAGGTTCGTGGATCCGATCGTTCGAATTAACTTCAACGGCATAGACAAGTGCAGAGTTAGTGAACTTTAGTATTCGAGTTTTTGAGAACTCATTACAATACTATAATCGAGTTATAAATCGAGTCAAGAGTACCGTTTAAATTCCACATGCTGTACTTTTTCGAGTACTTTGAAGGGCTTGAATACGTTCATTTAATGTACATATATAAAAATTAAGTTTTACCTATCGATTAAATTTATTTATCTACTTTGGAGTATAAAGATGGCCGCTACGCATTTCCATACCCGAAACGTAACATATTAAGAATATTTTGCTTAACATCGAGTTATGATATGATCGAAAGGGACAATGGTCAAGGTACTCAGGTCAGTAGTCAAATAACCTAATCATCTGAATACTCTGTTACCGATACTCAAGTATGCGAGCACTCGAATTCCGTCTCGCGTCAACTTGACTTAGCACATCTCTATGATCGGATGATTGTGTCAAATTTGAAATAGGAAACTATGGATATGGCAAAGCAAAAGGAATTTCAGTAGTTTTATTGTTATACGTTATATCGGATTGTTTACTAAACTTACTAAAAATCTGGTGGATATAAATTAAGCTTTTATGATACTTGAGAGCGTGCAGGTTTTCCTTGTTTTTCTATTAGAAAATGTATTAGTTCTTTATTTTTGTTATTCAACACGAATGTTTGGTTGTGTATATAGGTAGAGTACATTTTATATGATTTGAAGAAATATATTGGCCATCATTACTTAATTATATTCAAAATTTATTTATTTCAACAGAGGTGTGATCGCGAAAAATGTGAATATTTCGTTTGTAATTGTTTGTAAATGTCGGGGATAATTTCAATATATGCATTTTAAATGAAACAAATACTACGAATGCATTTTTTAATAGTATTATGTAACATTATTTTATATTGTTAAGTTTTAAGTTACATTTGCAAAGATACAAATTGGCTTGCGGTTTACTAAACTTAAAGTTAAGCAACTTCGCTGCCGGAGACCAGTAGTCCGTAGTATCGCGATTTCGAACTTTCTCGAAACGGTCTTGGTCAGGAAACGTAGTTAGATTTGTATGGTAAGTTAGAAGACACATGTGTTCTGTCGGAAATTTCGAGGAAGTGAATCAAGAAATGCGATTGAAATTATTCTTAAGTAGGTACAGAATTAAAACATAAGAATGAGAGAAATAATATGTAACGTCCCGAGAAATTATCACTTTTAAAAATTATTGCGTAAATCTGAAATCGTAATGTATGACGTGATCTTTAAAAATTAAAAAGATACAGTAAAGACATAAAATAGGTATATCCAATAATCATACCTCCCAAGTCCACCTTCAATGGATATACCATACCGCCTATACTAAATAAAGACCAAATAAGATTTAAATTCAATACATGCCGAAACTTGGAAGAAATCCAGTAAACAAAGTTCTCACGAGGGTAAGCACTGATACCGGGATTACCGGAAAAGCGCTCGGGAACTGGATCAAACGAGAGTGGCTCATTAGTATTGATGATGTACCTGATTACTAATCTATGTACATGTTTGTCCGTCGATATAAAAGTTTGGACAGAATATTTGTTCTCTACAGCTTCCCTTGCTGATATATTTTAAATGACTATCCCTCTTACTAGTAAATATTGTGTGAACATTGTAACGTCTTTTGTATATAACAGTCAATAGAAGCATTATTTTCTTTTCTCTCGGTAGTTGCACGATTAACAAAAAGGCGGTCCACATTGTGATCTGATGTGGTGTATCTGTAATTACCAAATGAACTGCATTGGCGTTACATCTTTTTCATAATCAACAACATGATCCTGATAACTTTAGCAAAGAGGAACTAACAATCGATGAGTATTAGTATCCCAATTAAAAAACTAGAATCGAGTTTTTAAGGAGCCCTTTGAAGCACTGAAAAGAAAAATGAGACAAAGCCTTTTTCTTTGTCTCAGTGCTTGGCACATGTCATTACGACACCTCAGGGCAGGGAGACGTTGGATAGATGGATGCATGGAAAAGATATGGCTGCAACCCTTGTACGGCACGGGTCCCCACAACAGGGGGAGACCAGGAGCATACTCCACCTTGTTCCCATGCGGATTGGTGGAGACTAGTGGCCATCCTGTGTCGGATGTTTTCAAACCGCCCATAAGGCCTCCGACAAGGTTTAGCGACTGCTACCTTGTGGATAAGAGAATACGTATATATCTCTGTAATCATTTTATTACTACAAATTCCACTGTAAATTCAGTAATCAGTGGCAGCAGTACATTTAGTAGGTTTCATTTCAAAGTCACATGTAATCCCGCTAAGCACTCCTTAGAGCAACGGTTTAATTTATTTGTCTTATCTGCTTCACAAAGCGCGCTTCCTTCGTTAGCTAATAAATTAGTTACGATGTCTGAAATAAATAAAATTAACGTTTTACAACTGCATTACGACTTGGCAGGTGATAAATAATATATCTAATAGGTCTATCGTAAGAATAAATTAATCAGCTGTTGGTTTGAAAACTTTTCAAGCAGTGAAAATACATGTTTTCAATGACAAGTTATAATAAAATGCTATTAAAATTATATTATTTATTATAATAAAATGCTTTTAAAATTATATATTTTATACAAATCCATAATCGTTATTTATAGAGCTATTTCATTACACATTTTGTGAAATTAAAAATTTGTTAATTTTTAAATTTTGTTAATTTCATTTCACATTTTGTCAAATTAAAATTTTGTTAATTAATATTTAAATATTGTATCGGTAAAAGATCATGTAAGTACTGCATCTTTTAAAGTAACGGCATGTTATCCTGCTTAGCGATGCTTACAGAAACACACTTTAATTTTCTTGTATGCCTTACAAAGCGAAAACCTTCCTTCGTTAATTGATAGTTATTGCCACACAATGGCGTTTAGTACAAGGGATTTTCAACTTTATTATTACGGCTTTAAGGCCAATATTAAGTGTTAACGTTAAATGAAAGAACCCTTTGTTTTAATCTTATGTAGAAGCGATGTATTAAACAGTGGAGCAAAAGATTATCAAGAAAGAAACGTTGACGTGATAAATAATGTTTAATCTTTTATTAATCATAGTGTTTGTCTTTTTGATGTGGAGCTCATTTTTTGTAATTTTTTTTATAATATCTTCATCTATAAATCTGTAACTGTAGTGTAGGGGAGTGTAGGGGACCGCAGTGTAGGGGACAGAAATTAAAGTAATTAATCAAAATATGTAGCCTTTTTATTTAGATTGAAATTCATTCTTATACTTTTATAATAATACCGTACGAAAGGTATTGGATAAAATAAACGAAATGAATCAAAATTTAAAACAGGACGCGACCCCACTTTGCAGAAGCGGAAAAGCGGCTTCAAATATATGAGGGTGTTTCAAATCAATCATTTCTGGATTTATTTTACAGCATACTTCAAACTTCAGTAAATGTAAACATAAAATGAGATGCGTTACGAAGGGACATAGAAGAAGTTTAAAGAGTGTGTTGCACTGTGGTCGAGCAACGATAGAGTGTGTAGAAAATATCATTTAAATCTTTTAAAGAAAAGGAAGCTTTAAGATTATAGTTAAAGACATTGATTAATTACAAAAGAAATTACATTTCACTTAATGAGAAATAATTACATTTTGTACTTACTATAAAAAGTGAGCATACCAATAGTTTAGGGTAGAAAAGAAAAGAACTTTGTTCGTTTATTGTACAAGTATTTAGTTTAGTTGATTGATTTAAAACTTGAATTTATTGTTTACGCTGTTTAGATTATGTAGAGGAGGTAGCAGAAAACTTTTTGTAATATACTCTGTAAAATATTCACATTTTTTTCATACTTTATTGAAAAGAGAAATCTTTTATACAGTTTTTACACTTCAACAGGGCGGATTCATACAATTCATAATAAGTATTTAGTAATACGTATTGCTCTAAAGTCTGCGGAAATTTGCTCTCTTTACTATGGAATCCTGGAATAAGATCAAGAAAACTGAAATATTCATTGAATACATAAGACGTAAAAGTAAAACTCAAAATGTTTATCTCTTTGAACTTATCGTTCATCGTTTACTAGCTTGGGATTGGACAAGTAGCCGAGATCACGTATGACGCCTTAAACCATGGTTACTGATCGGAAATTGAAATTTTTACATAAAAAATATCCCTGTTTACGGTTACAATAACATTTGATTTATTGTCATCGTCATAAAATAAAGCTATCTAATATTTTTAAAGTTCGGTCGATTACATTATAATTGCGAATTTTTATTTTCATTATTTCTTTAGTTCGATAAACTACGTCAAAATATTTTTGATGCAAGGTTTTTCATGCGAGCATAACAATTAGCGTTGGAAAGTAAGTAAGAAAGTTGGAAAGTAAACTAGGTACGATTGATAATGTAGATTTCGTAACAGCAGTTTTATTTACAGGATTATCGAACATTATTCTAAGTCTAAAGCTTTCAAAAGATTATAATTATGTTGATTGTTTTCGTTCCGGACCAACGGTTTTATTACAAAGTAAAGGTAACGGGTAACAGATAAATATAGGGTTAATCCATGTTTGCGCACTTCAAAATCGAGAGCAGCTACGCTCAGGACCAAGGAAGTATTCACGACGGGGGAAAATTACAAAAAATAAAAAGAATACTCCGTGAACCAAATGTATTATTTTCCTATTTTCATAGGTGATAATAATTGCCGCTCGTCCAATTAGTTCCTTAACTCAATCCTAAGTAGTACTTTGGTACTTGTTGGTAGGTTGGTTGAGGATGAATGGTTGCTGAAGATACTTTATTTGAGACGAATATATTATAATTAGTCTTCATGAGTTCCAATGCGTCCACATACGATCTTAGAAAGGATTTTTTTACTATTCCGGCGGCCATATAGCATTGTATTTCATGCCAGTTTACTACTCATTTACTCCCTTCTTAGAAATAGGATATTCACAATAAACATGCATTTACAACTGTTTCAAAATCTTAACTGCAAAGGAATTTGTAAATATGTGGTTCATGACGTTAACCACCTGACCAGCAATGAGTAAAAACCCAAAAAAATCTTTCAGAAGACTTAAAAGATAAGAGATACTTACTCAGATAATTATTCTCTAGAGTAGACTCCATTTTATGTAGGATGTGGGTGTCAATGGGCAGCGGTGACCACTCAACAAGGTTGCCTGCATCCTCGTTTGCTGCTAGTAGTACTCAATTACTATAAAAAAGTAAATGATGTCTTAATTTCGTTGAGTAGTTATAAAATGCTTGTTTCATTGCTTTCGAGCTCAATGTGGACGAAGCTCAACTCAAACAGAGAGCTTGCAATACGTGGGGTTTACGTGTTGCCTTTCAAAATAAAATCTCTTTAGACATTTCCAGTTTTATTCATTCGCTTCATTCAACACACACTGAGATTAAAGTGTAACGAGGCTGCCTCTTCACCGCTAATGGTCCTTATTGATTCTGAACTTAACTATTTTTATTTCGAACGAATCAATACATTGAAGAGCTCTCCGCTTTTCGTTCGAGAATTTTCGAAGATGAGTGTGTTATTATGTTGAGAAATTACAATGGAAATAACGCGCTTAAATATTTTGATGCCGGAAAAAAGATGGTTATTTTCTTGATTTCATTGCAATGAAAACGAACTCGTATTTTTGTTTTGTTATTTGTTAGTTTCTTTTTATAAAATAGAAGCAGCAAACTCATGATATACAACTCACTCACAAACCAAGTAAATGAATCCTAATGTCAATATTTTCATCAAAGTGTGCAAAAATGCGTGCCAACTGCCACCTGGACCTCTTGTGGAAGGCCGAATTCTTAGCCACCACTTTTTTGGACAGCTTTTAACGGACAAAACAGATACAATAGCTGATTTTGTTCCTGTTATTTAATCCTTGAATATCCTGTGCCCGAACTGTGCATTATACCGTTATTTGGGGCTCATTAAGCTGGTGATTCCACACACACATTCGGAGATAAATTATGTTTCGCAGTTAAACAGATTTTACTCGCCACGGCAGTTCTGCCGCTGCATACTAGGTACTATGTAAAACTTTCAGTTATTACGTTATAGTCATTTATACTTCGAAAACAGACAGTATGTTAAATATTATACCAGTGAATAATTATTATATATCAATAAATAATAGTGAAGTTTATGTTTTCAAATATACAATGTATCAAAATCTTTTTACACAATGAAGAAAGAAAAAGGATTAGGGTTCTTTATTAATTAAATAAACCTTAAGAGTTCAGAGGCATGCGTCCCACGCGCACGACTCCTGTGGACATATATATAATATTTAATCATATATTTATTGCGTCTTGGCCTTAAAGAGATTTGTTAGTTTTTTAGAATGTCATACTGAAATTTATATAACAAGTGGTTATGTAAGAATATAATTTTGAGTTCTTTGCGGACAAACATAGAGATGCTACAATGTATTTTAAAATAATAAATATTAAATTCAAATTGAATATGTTTTCAAGAATAGGACATGTACTTAATAATTTTACTCTGATTGAATGTGTAAAGTTTAAAACCCAAATTTAAATCTCTAGTTCCCAGAATTTGCATGCGCTATCCACAGAATATTCCAGTTGGTAATTTATATTAACAAAATTATGTTTGTGTATAATTCTTAATTCTTAACTCGCTAAGCGGACAAAATAAATCGTGGCTTTTAAAAAAATTAACGGAAATATGAACATCATGTTAAATTGTGTATATTTTTGTGATAATCATTTGCTTATTATATGTTTTTTTATAGTTATAAACAGCCGTAATGCAGCAAGTCCGCCATGACTTGGTTGCTTCAGTTAGAGGGTTACCCAAGAATTTGACTCTCTATCTCTACCATGCAGTTCTGCGAGTAATACGACGAAGAGTTTTACAAGATCAGACATCAATATTAATTAACGAAACAAAGTAAATAATATTACGTCCAATCGTTATTATTCTCTAGGTACTCGTAGTAGTAGTGTATTGTGCACAAAATTTTTGGCGGAATACAACGTTAAACTCGCTACTTTAACGGCTCCATGTTATGCATTAAACGGATTAAATTCGGCCACAGCTGGTCGTACCGTAATGGATACCCTGTGTATGAACATAGTATACAAAGTGCTCGTTCCGTATTAAGTTTTCCTTTTCGCCAATTATATTTTGTGTTCGAATATTATGCGGCCAGTGGAATGGTTTTGGTATTAACTTTAATGTTTGGTACAAGTCCATTGATACACGAGAGGAATCAAAATCAAAAGCTTGTTATTAGGTACAATTTGAGCATACTTAATGAACTGAAATGAATGAATGAATCATTACAATTTTTGACGTTAAGTTATACTTATACTCAGTGTTTCTTTACATTTAAAACAAACGAGTCAGTTTCTAAACGAGTTATACTGATAAAGTATTGTTTAACAAAATATTGACTGTACATAGGTCCGCCAGTGATACGGCCTAGTGACCTTTTGGGAAAGTTGTATGTTTTTAACCACTCTAAAGGCCTGCACAAAATAAAAAAACATTTTAGTTTATTATAATTTAGTTGTTACTTTTACTTATCGTTCATTTATTAGTAGCAAGATTCTCACGCGATTTCACTATAGCTTCGCGGCCAGTGATGACAAGAACTCAAACGGGTAACACCAATTTTTGTTCCCTTAGACCAATACTCCTTATTTTTTAACTTCAATCAGTAAATTCCAATATGAAATGCGTGTATTTCACTATAAACATTTTACGTAAATGTCAATGGTATAAACCATTTAATCATCGTTATAAAAATCCATTTCAGTCTACTTAATAAAACTGAAATACCGTTACATAAAACCGTTGTAAAACTGTCCTACTAACCACATTTGTGTATTCCAACCGTAAATCCGGGAAAAATTAACGAACGTACTCGCTCGTAGCTCCAAACTTTTACGAGGGAGGAGCAATAAAACAGTAAGAAATAATTTCCACCTACGTTTAAAGAGGTACCCGAAAATTTCGGTCATAAAACTCCGCGAGGCTTGCCAAAGCTACATTAACCAAATTGCAGAAAACAAACATATCTAATAATTACGCCCCGGGCACGGTACCTCGTTTTGCGGAATTATGCGGCCGCCATAACTTTTTCAATCTGAACTTCGACAATTAAATTTACTTCGGTCTCAACATAACATTTCAATAACCGGCGCGGATCGGTCGGTTCTTCCCCGTTTATTTGTCTTTCGAATGATTTTTTCCTTTCAAGATATTAACTCGGGAAATTTTTGAATATTTCTTTTCAGAAGCCTAGAAACTTTCAATATTTTTAATGGGCAAATAATTAATATTACCTACTTGCTTTAGTCTTTATCCGATAATCAGAAAAACTTTTGAACAGGCAGGTAGGTACCTAATTGGAAATAGAATTAATAAGAAATTATGTAATAAGAGTGACAAATTTAATTTTTCTTCATTAGGTATCTACTTTATTACAGGCAAAACGAGTGTTCTCGAATAATTTGTGTTATAATCAAACCCGTCGTCACAAAAGACATATGGGCTTGATAAATACGATAAGAGTGGCAGTCGTAGGCCTCTGAAAGAGCTTGTAGCATGTATCATTAATCTTTGCATTACAAATTCATTCGGTAAGAACTCACTCACTTGGATTAAGCAGAATTATAAATGAAGTGTCACAGGAACGTTCACAAAAAGTGTGAGGGAAGAAACCTTTGAATAACGGTTGGGAGCGTCAGTTTTTAACTCGAAGGAAATAGGCCCCTCTTGTGGGGATTATTCGAGATTATTCTCGTCTTAATGCGTCAAATGCAAACGGCACTGTGATATATTATTTTCAATGGTGGGTAAATTTGGGCGGGAAAGGAAATAAAAAAGTTGTGCAGTTCTCAATAGCTTTTCGGCAGAGCGTTAATTGGTATATTTTTAAGCCGTAAAAGTGTTGCAGTTAGTGAATTATCTGTACTGTTCAAATAAAGCCAATAAAGATGAATTCGTTTAACTAGGCATTGGAATATATTGTAGGAGAAAGAACTTCTCGAAGTGGATCTCATTAATATGAAAAATAGTGAAGACTCATTGGAAAATGGATCGCATGGAAAATATCCTCGGTGTGTATAAGTGTAGGTATAGCCTGTATCAATTGTAAAAATAGAGTAATGCCACGAAATATTGCTTTTACAAATGGCCAAAAGAGATTCGTAAATCCAGATGAATCTTTAACAATCACAGATGAGACTTAAATGGATGGAATCTTCCGTATCGGAATATAGTTAAACAAAAAAAAATAAGGTAATTTTGTTGTTTTTGCGAGCTACCCGTTGGCCCCAAAGGACCCACTAAATAATTTCTAGCCTAAATAATACTGATAGTAAGACTATCGTTACAATTTTTCACTCACTGGAACCTGACTGCGGTTTCGAGCACGTTGACTTTGAATGATGGTTCGCGAGTCTCCGGGGGCAAGTTTGTTCAAACAAGTTAGTTTGCCTAAAATTATGGTTACGTATAAGATTTTTTGTTATAAATGAATAATATCAAACTTACTCCCTTATAGAAGCGCTTCATAATACAATTGTTTTTCAATATGTTTAAAAAACGTGAAAGGCATATTATTATAAACAAAAATTAATTGTTGACGAGTCAGAAATTGTAAAAATAGGTACATAATTTGCCGTGGATTTTCGGTGTTATATGCAACATGTAATAAAATACATTTTTTGGATTGTAGAAATAAATTAATGCCATTACGTTCTACAGAACTGAAATACTCACTTTAACTATTACTAGTTACCTACTTAGGTTTACCAACTGGAAGAATAATTCTTCGAATTTGTTGAGTTCAGAAACCTCAGGACAACGTAAAGTAGCGAAGATTATAGAAGGTCTACGTCCAGCCAGGGATTTAAAAAGCCAGATTGACAAAGAAGAATGATACAGGAAAATGAATGGAGAAGTTATTTAAGTAATATATTTATTGGATGTCCAGCTAATAAGACCCTATGCTAGTACCAATGTTTGGGTATGTATATGTTATTACTACTACGAACTCCCTCTTCAAATTCAGTTCAAACCTTCAACTTCATATTTTAAAAGAGGTTAAGCGTGAAGAGGTCGCGGCGACAGCCTTTGTCGCTAAGTCGCGGACCGCGACTGACAGTTCTCCGAATTGTATGTAGATTAATGATATTGACTCTGAATACAGACATTCAAGTACCTATACTGAATACAATTTATTATAAAAGTTGTGTATGTCGTAACTTCCCTATGTGACAAGATATATAAAAATTGTCATTATTATTAAACCATACATAATTATATAGTAGACCACCGCTATACTGCTTTCTTTTCGTTATTATTTGATTATGTTCTAAGTCGGTATTCGGTTGTTAGTTTATTTTTCTGTAAAACAATTGTTTATTTTCTTATTTTGAGTGTAAAATAAATTTCAGTTTCTTATTCTTTCTTTTTTTCTTTAAAATTTGTGTAGAACATGAAATAGTAATTTCATTCGTTGCTTGTATCCAACAGTCCCTGTCAAAACTGAAATATTCTGGTTGACTGAAACCAGGCGTAGAATATTTAAATATATTTTTTATTATTCCGTATTCAAAAGACGTAAAGCGCAAAGGGGTTTCAGCCTTTGTCGTCGCGTCACACAACGCGACAGCTCTCCGATTTGTATGTAGATAAATGGAACTCGGCTATCAAATCGATTCTAAGACAGATGCTCCCTCTGCTCGTAGTGGAATTACTTGTTGGAATTACTTGCGGAATTATTTTACAAGTTATTTGTGAATAGACTCACTCGGGCATCTTTAAACACTTGGTGTTGAAATCTCTCGTACTCATTAAACTATATGTTACATCTATGTTTTATGTTTTTTAACTTCCAATTGTATCCTTTTTTAAATTCTTACCGCGTAGATTTTTTGAAGTAAAAATGCTTATAACCAGTCTCCAACTAGACCGAGAAATAAGAACTAAACAAATACCTAACGTTTAGTTCTTATTTCTTGATTACATTTAATTTTAGTTTACATGCTAAATTTTGATTTTGGTACCGCTGAAACTGAGCTTTTATCATTAAATGAGCATATAAATATTATCAAATAGGTAAGTTAATTAAGTAGATTTGCATATCTTTAAATTTGCCAAATGAAATATCGACAAATCACGAGCTATTGTAGTACCTTGATTTGTTAATCTTTAAAAAAAATTCTATCGGACAAACAAACGGTACCCAGGGTATTCGTATATGTATGGCATTTACCATTTTGAATTGGACTAATTGGAATTGTATGACACTTAACACTATTAAAACTCTGTGTCATGAATTAATCTTCATGTAAATTACCACTTTAAAACTAGATGAAAGAAAAAAGGTAATACGCGGATCTTTGAGACAAGTTGTTATGAATCACAATGAGACAAAAAGGTTAAAGAAAAGTGCACCGCCAATGAGCGATAATAAATGGAAATGAATTGCAAGGTAAATTGAAGCAACTATGCATTTCGATCTTGCGGTTAAGAAAATTGAAAATTCAACAATAATTTTGAGTGGAAATAGTCTTTTAGTGAATTGAAAAGGAAAAGGCAAAATAGAATAGAAAACAATTTGAATGATGATAAAGTAGTTTGTGTGACAAAATTGTGATCAGTATTTTCAAAAAGCTAAAAGTAATCTTGGTAAAGTTTAAAAATCTTATAGGATATATTAAAGCACTGCTAGACTTAGACCTTCCATGAATAATATCACAAGATCTTCGTTGAGCTTTTTACTGATATCTCCTAAAGACCATTAAATTCATAATAATAAAATATTTTATATATTCGTAAATTTTAATAGTAGCCATAAATAAAATTTCATCACGTCCATGAACGTCCACGCCAAAGAACGCATTGAGCGTATGCAGTTAGAATAATGCGTTCCAAATTCAAAGCGAGATAAATGGAAATAACAAGATAATTCCAATTTACATGTACCTAACGAGGGCAGAAATAAAAACAAAAAGTTGCAGGCTGTCTGCACGCACGGCCTTTGATTCATTACAGTTGTCGATTAGCTCGACGCTGCCGGCTTTCAATATTCTCTATTTGAAATTCGAAAATCGGTAACCGTGCACGTTTGGAATAAATATCGGAAATGATGGTTTAAGTTTTTTATTTAATACTTTAGCTGTTATCGAAGTTATTCTCAATACAGAGAAATGCCCTTAGAATTTCTTTAGTACGCTACTACAGGGATTAATTAAATTACAAAAAATAATTTACTGTAAATCTACTGCAGTCTGCATCCACGGTCTTTGATTCATTACAGTTGTCAACTGGCTCGACGCTGCCGGCTTTCAATATTCTCTGTTTGTAATTAAAAAATCGGTAACCGCACATGTCTACAACAAAGATTTATAGGTGATCATTTAAGGGTAGTTAGTGCTTCTGCTACCAATGTATTGAATCCCTTCAAAACAGCATCCTCCTTCCTTCCCCTCTGTCGGGGACTAGTCTCTTTCGGTTTTGTTGTAGCAATTCCTAGACATATAACTAAACGGTGAGCAAACATAATAAACACATCGCTGTAACCTTTTCATGGCCCACTTGGCCACGGGTCTCTCCCTACAACACTGGATCCCTGGAGCGTACCTACTCTATCACGCTGCTCGAATGCGGATTGGTGGAGAAACGGGCTAGTGGCCAACCCGTGTCGGTATCGATAACAACCGGGACCAACGACTTAACGTGCCCTTGGAAGCACGGAAGCGCGCATGTAATTCGCCACTAGCGGTCACCCATCCAGGGACTGACCGCGCCTGACGTTGCTTAATTTTTTCGATCGCTTGCGATCTACTCAAGTAGCGGGGATATGCGCGCTTCCAATAAACACATAATTAAACTTTTGATAAAATATGTCCTACCATAAACAGACATAATAACAATGTCCTAATTAAAAGTATCTTTCAAGAAAATAAATTTGTATTAAAACTAAATATACAAAGACTAATAAATAACACAAATAAGCTTATTTGGTGATAGTCCTTGGACCTTAGTGCCTTCAAAACTAATTAGTGCCTTCAATTTTAGGCAAGACCTTAAAGTTCTGACATTAAATTATATTATAATTAAAGTTACCTGTTACAAAATTGTAATTATGATATTCAAGGTAAGACGAGCAATATTATTCAAGAGAATATAATTACCTATAATTATTTCGATTTTTTTGGTGGAGTGTTTATAGATTTAAAAGCTCATTTCCCTAATGAGCTAATAAATTAAATTAAATCATATTGATTTAATTTAAATTTTTAAGCGTTAATTATGATGTATAATTGTATATCAAACTCAAAACGCGGGCGGAAAAAAACTCCCAGCACTCTTTTAAAAGTAAATAAAACTTAGTCTGTAGTGCAGTATGACTAGGTCCAATATCCACTATCCTCCATCTTATTTATGCTTTTATAAGTATATCCAAGGTTGAGTACATAATAAATAAAAATATGTCTCTATAGGATCCTGCGAACAGGTGTGTGGATATAAATAATTTATCTTACACATTTTGACAGAGGTGTAGCAGTTTGTGTGAGTCGGTAAACAGCAGAGGTGAATTATGAATGTAGAGGATTATTAACGGCTTGTAGAACTAACCGTTATTTGATAAGAAATGTCATGGCACAAACTTATGCTGGTTTTGTCTTCGTGAAAAGAAGTAGTTACTCACAACAATCCCGTATCCTGTTAATCTATAAAAGTCAGTACCCAACCAACTCGTGCAAAAAACACTGACAAATGGCCTATTCTGTTTCAAATAGGTTTCACCTTGACAAAACTTAAGTAAACTCCTGGATAGTTCCCCACCTTATAATTTCCGCCATAAATCAGGAACTCGGTTGAACCTGCCAGTACCAAATACAGCACTTAAGGAATTTTCCCCTCTGGTACATAATGTAAAAATAAGGGTCCCATTGTCGTACGTGATCGTCTAGGAGCCGTCACGCACGAGCCCCGTCGTGGTTAGTCGTCCGATGACAAACATCTAATTGAATTTTCAGCCACGGCATTGTTGCGCTGTCGGCAAGATTTATATTTATTGTAAATTGTTTTGTTAATTATGTTCGCTTCGAATATAAAGTCAATAAAATTTGCTTGATCATGCGAGCATCATATTTATTGCGTTACGCTCTGGTGTTTTATTAATTGTGCTTAAGAAAAAAGAAGGACCTGAATTCCAGAACAGAAATACAAAGCCTATAACTTTGTTTACCAATTCATTCCCAAAAGACATAAGAAAGTCATTTGATGTAATAATTGTAATTTTTCAAGATGGTTGATAGGTTGTATAACGGTTGGAGTTCGGCTAGGATGGTAGCTACCACTGCGCTAATAAACTCGTCTTGAAGTAGTATGTTATTCGTATGTTGTATTCTGTTCTGCTGATTCTTGTAACTAAGGATTAAAATACTAAGAATGCATGTGCGTTAAATAGCTTATATAATATAGATTAGGCAAACTACAATGGCATATTTCTTACAACATAAAAACATTTATAAAGTTAATCCACCTTCGACGTCATATCATGTTCCGACAGAGATCCTACCTATATCGAATTACGTTTACGGATGATGAATCTCTTACGTTACTTGTATTATTCAGAGCCATTCAGGTTGCGTTAGTATCATCCTCCCTGCATTGAAATTTTCATAATTTTCTTTAATACGGTTACGTTCCCACGAGAAGCTAGTTTAACTTTTATAAGGATGGGAATTTTCAGCGCTCCGCACAGTTTGGTGAAATATTTTTCCGCAATTTCAGCATCCTGCCATTATTTACACCGAAAGTGTGTCACGTCGATATTCGAGATTGTGACGCAAGACTTTTCTAACACTTGATATTTTGTTGAGTAATCTGAAGTTAACCCGAATCGGTAGCACCGACCGTTGCGAGTCTCCTTAGCTTAATTGAAAGAGATCGGTTTGGAGGGTGTAGCGTCGAGTAGACAAACTACGATACCATTTAGTTTTGGACGTTTTGTGTAACTACTTCGTTTGTCCTTGTTAAATGGTCTCGACCCTTTTTTATGTCACTACTGGTTGTTGAATTTCGTCTGATAAATAAAGAAAGACTGAAGCATACTGACAGAAATAGAAAGGCTGAAACATACTCCACCAGTTCTAGTACAGATCTGTAGACAAGAGCCAGAGATTATTTAGACAAGTGTATAAAGTTTTTTAACTGTATTTTTCTGTCCCATGGTGATGAGGAAATTTGTGGCGGTTGTGGTGTGAAGCCAAACTTCAATGGCAACTTTGGGCTGTTCGAAGTCAGGACCTGTTGCCCATAAATGTTCTACCCGTGTTTCCATGTTTTTAAATTGATTTATACCAAACTGCATTGGAGCATTGTGTTACAGTCTGTTTCTAGGAGAAGGCTTCTCCTATTGTATAGACAGACTCGTAGTTACTCGGATAATTTGTTAGCCACGTACTTGTTACTTAAGTTATTTGGTACTATCTATTATTAAAATTGCAATAGTAAGAAGAAAGGTTTTTCTTACTAAACTTAATTTAAAATGAGAACAAGGTAACGTAAGCTGTTTCTTTTAATCTCTTACAGCAGGAACTCCTAGAGGCATTGAGAGTCCTTTATTTAATTGAAAGACGATCGGATGTCAAGGGCTTCGTGTGAAGTGCCACAGCTAACATACTATTTGGTTTAGACCTTTGCAACGGAACTTACGTACGTGTAGGAGTTATTTGATGCTTTTCTCACTTTTCTAGAAAACATCTTAAACTCTTTGCGTTGTCTGTGGTCATTGACAAAGTTTCCAGAATTACTAGGGTTTTCTTGCTGATTTACTTCTTAACAGCGTAAGTAGAACAATCATTGAACTTATTGGGTGGACGATTGAGAGACCTATAATATGTCTAGACGTTAACTATTATATGCTAAACAAAAAAGAAGGAGGTTTGCCAGTTGGCCATATGCTTCTCATTGGTGTCAATTCATTCAGATTTGAAATTCGCAATTGGTATTTACGAGCCAGAATATCTAATCTTCCTACCTACGACTACAAACATACTACTCAACCAGTTGACAAAATTGTCCTGTTTTGAAAACAGGCCAGTAGACAAAAGCACTACCAAAATTATAATAAGTACTTACTTACTTATATGTAGAGATGCGCGGATGAGGTGCTTGTCTAACGTGCTCATGTCATTTACTTACTACATTCGACTCTGGATCTATGCAAGAGGAAGAGCCTTGTGCCTATATTCCAATTATAATGAATCGATTATAGCGCCCTAATTCAAAATTTCTAGTCTACAATGTACAATGTTACGAAGCAAACTGCACTAAACAAGTGCGGCCGCTCGGCTAACGCGAGAGATCTCTTTCAATTAACTGAACAGCTCTCTCGACCGGGACCCGTCTTGTTCAAGCCACAAATTGAAATCGCCAGTTTTATTTGCCACAATTTGGTCCAGTGAAATTACAACAGGCAAGTTCATCTCATATTGAAGTCTAGAATCTATTCGTGATGACATAGTACGCATCGTTTCGGATAGTTTAAAAAGATGTTCTTAATATCAAATCTTTTTTTGGGAGTGTGAGTGTGTGGAGGATTGTTTATCAGTTGGTTTCACTGAGTTCGTAATTTTAAAAAACTAGCTGACCCCGCAAATGTTGTTTTGCCATATACCTAAGTTATCGAGCGTTAAAAAAAATCGACTATTAAAAAATATTGGTTGGTGATAGAAGGGTGAACACTTAGGGTTGTATGTATTTTTGGTGCCACATTTTTGAAAAATAAATATAAAAAAAATTGTCCAAAAATAAATGTTAGCATGATCCGCCATTTATTGAATTAATTTGTTACAAAAAATGTGATAAATGAAGAACCGCTCTACCGATTTTATGCAAACTTCACATAAACCATCTACTAAATAGTCTGAACAAAGCCTTAACATTTGGTTTGCATAGGTAAGTCCGTTCTTGAGTTATAAAATTACAACGAAAAGTGGCACTGATTTTTATATATTTGCGTATAGATGTAACTAAAAATGTGTGATGATGAATTCAATAGGGTTTAAGTAAATAATAAATCTTGATAATTAAGACAAAAAACAATGTGGATTGCTTGGTTTGCGTACAAAATATGTGCCAAATAAGTATTTTTAGTAAGTATAGTAAATATGCGAAGCGATCGAAAAAATTAAGCAACATCGGGCGCGGTCATTCCCTGGATGAGTGACCGATAGTGGCAAATGTCACGCGCGCACCTCCTATTTTGAGGAGAGACCCGTGACAATATTGGGCCATAAAAGGGTGGCAGCTAAGTCATAGGGAATATAGCGTCACGAAACAAATTGCAATAAATGAGTGGACCTCTTTGTTTAAGGGGAACAATTCTTTCAATTAGGTAACTCAAGAGCTCTCCGACCGCATGGCTCTTCCTGATACAAATTGAAATAGCTATTTTCATTTGGAATTCTTTGTTTGTTTTTAATACACACGCGGTTGAAGCCGTAGACAAAGTCTGGTCAAAAATAAAACAACAATCTGCAATCATGACGTAAGCGATCGTTAGTTTCGAAACAACCGTCGAGTCGATCAACCATCCACTCACTTGACAGTTGACACTTGAACAGTTTACGACTGAGCTAGAGTTGGGGGCTATCAAACAATAAATGTTCTGTAGTTTGTAGAAAAAATAATAGTAGCAGACAGTTTTCCGCCCAAAGTAATGTTTTTGCCGCGTAGGAATAGGAAAAACCACTTTAGATTGTACTACCTTGTACAAGTTTATTCGTAAAGACATCAAGCTGTACCTACTCAAGTAATCTTTAAGCATTATAGAAAAATCATAGGTACTTTTATGTTATGTCGGTTATGTCGTGATTGTTATTCTTCGATGTGGTCATATTTTGTATTGTAAATGGAAAATCAATACAAATTGTGCAAGGAGTGCAACTAGCATGTTTACTCAGGATTATACTAAAAAAGAAATCGCTGTTAAATTCATTATTGACAGCATAATAATTATGCATATTATTATGCATAATAATTATTATGCATAATATGCTTAATAATTATTATGCATAATATGCTCAATGGTTAAATTTGTGAGCATTTGTGACGACTTGATCAAATGAGCTATGGAGTTTTAACGTTTACAAAAATACCCTCTTTTTACTGAACCAAGTGTCATAGATGATTTTTGTTTTTTTCCATGACTGTCATCAAGCCCGTCACCGTTGTGCCGGTTTAATCTTGAATTTCAGGATACCCTGTATACTTGTAAATAGTATCCAAACTCTGTAGTGTGGATAGTATTGTAAAGCCAGTATGTATTTCAGGTCAACTATGAGTGGTTGTCTAATTTACTTTTCACATGCGTTTAATTTAGCAGCAAAAACTGGATAAAAAGACACAGATGTAATCACGATACGTGTGTGAGCACGGGTCAGCTCAGAAGCAACACTTGTCCGAGATCGATCGACCGATCTCTTGAAAGTTGACACTCGTACACTTTACGATGCTCTAGTGGCGAACTATTAAACGATTCGTAGTAGCGTGTTATTCGAGAATTAAGAGTAGAACGCCAATTAATCAAACTCGGGTCGGGCTTGTTGTGTAATCGACAAAATTACAGCCAAATCATATCTATTCATAAAATAAATGAATAATAATGCTACAAATGAGCTGTGCCGTTCCTGGTGTACATTTCAAATATTCTTTATAAGCTTTTACAAACGAAACACATGAACTTTTTACCCCACAAAATGAGGGCAGGTAGCTAAACACAACTGGTTGTAAATATCAAAGGATTAGTCTCTATAACGGCAATAAAAAGCTTAAACCACTAATATTTTAATATAATTAAGAAGTTCTTTACGCAGGTTAAATAAATTTCAGAAACAAATTAGAAAGTTGCTGGTCGTCTAGGTCGTCGTGTTTCAAAATATCGTAATCAATTTAAAAAGTAATTACTGAGTGAAAAGTCGAAGTTAAAGCTTAATTTCAATAGTTTGAACAGACAACCGATAACGCTAGAATACTTAAACACGAAGCAACTAATTAACTATAGACTTTTATCGAGTGCTTAAAAACGAAGGCCCGTAATTTAAAGACCTCGTTATATTATTACGATATGTCTTTTGGTAGACATTTTTAAATATCTTTATATTTGATGGACTTGTTTTTCTTATAATGTGACTCCTGTGTCTTTGGTCATCAGGCTGCTTTCTTTTTGACATTCAAAGACATTTAAAAGAAGATGTTAAATTTTTTAACAGTATGGCCACTTAAGGTAGTTAAATTCGTGAGCTAGCTTGCAGTTTGTTTAGGGATTCCATTGTCGATTTCATCGCGCAGAGCATAGTGTTTCATGTGTGGATTCTATACTATACATAATATAGGTTTGATATAGCTGAGCCCATAATGTAGAACACATCGCCCTTAGACATCCCTCATTTAGCAAGTCTGTGAAGCGCATTAATTCTCCATTACACCGAATCGCTCCTACGAGAATGATGGGGTTGCTAGTAGCTACGCATACTATAGTTAGGTACAAAAACAATTTTGTTACAATGTTGAGTTTTATTAGCAAAATATTAATGGGTTTTATATTTACGACTTTTATAATCCATGATAATGTTTTACATGTAACTTTCGGTAGGTATCGGCTTAAAAAACATTGATACCATACGAGTAAGTTACATAAGTTACCTACACACTATACGAATGCTCTTAGTATCGTCTTCATATTTTTCAATACGTACTATCGCGCTCAGCGAACTTAGTGAATTTATTCCTTCTATTCTTTCAGCCCTCCGTAGTCCACTGCTGGACATGAACCTCCCCTAACTTACGCTATTAGTCCTGGGCCCACAGAATCCAACGGTTTCCCCCTGTCTTCTTCAGGTTGTCAGTGCGTCTAGTCGCAGGGCGGCCCCTAGTCCTTTTGTCTCATCGTCTTCGCCATTCTTAGACCTTTCTTCCCCATCTGTTGTCAGTTCTGTGAACGATCTGTAAACTGTGAATCTGTGTTCTGTGAACGAACGATGTGAACGAGGCCAGCCCATTACCCATATGGAGTATTACCGCTACGTAATTTCGGACTTCCTGCGTTATAAAAAAAGTCTCTCTGTCCTTACACGTAACCTATTGACACCCATTAAGATAAGCACTATTAGTTAGATCGGCCAGTTAAGGGGAAAATTGTACCACGTCATCGAGTTGTTTAAGTCACATCTTAACGGACCATTAGGGGCAGATTGCGTGAGCGGAATACTGGTTATTTGCTTAATGTTCCTGAGAAAAACCAATTTGTATCCCAACGCCATTTCAACTCTCCGGAGATCAGATAGTTTTTAAATTGTTACGTCGTTTATAGCAGAACAAATGTGCAGGAGCATCTGCGCTTCTTATATATAACTGGATCATGCCTCGTTTTGCAGCTCAGATAGGTTGTCTGACGATATTATATTTGCAGCCCTATAAATTATTGTGGACTTTGGTAAACATTCTTTATAAGACTGTCTGCTAGCACGCAACATTATTGTCACTGCAATCTGTAGAAAGTCGTGTGCAACGTTAAATACGGCCGAGGCATAGTCTATGGTATACCAGTAAAATTGTACAAAATCCGTAAGTTGAAATTATTGTGAAATCGTATTTAACAACTCCTTTTGTCCTCGTTGTTGGAGGATTATTTTAAAATTAACCGTATAATTTTAGCAACTTCATCACAACACAATACAATCTTAGACCCCTGTTGAATTTAAATAAGAATAAGAAACAGATATTAATGAAGATTTTTCCAAATTTCTGCGTAATATTACCGCAGACAGCAGTAAAATATAGACTTAATTAAATGCTTGGCAGTTTTTACTTATTTAAACATGAGCGTGGCGGGGCGTGAGAGCTTTTTAATAAGGTTGAAGGTAAAATTAACTTTCTTTCATATAAGAAAAACAATTAGTTTAAAGAAAACTGGTGCTCTATTGAAGTGGAGTTTTATGGTTTCAGAATTTGATTTTTTCAGGGCTAGTACATCTGAAAACATCTTTTTTATATTAAAATAGTCATAGTAAGAAACTAAACAAGACTCACATTAAAGACAAACTGAATGTAAAACTTAAACTATAGATGCCTAAAACCTTTAACGCAACGTAAGACATTTGATGAACAATGCACACAATTTAAACTTAAACTTCAACGAGGTGCCGTCAAACGACTGACAAAGTTGAGAGACGTGTTACATTGTACACATGCCTCGTAAACTTGTACACATTCGGCTTATAAACTGTGTTATAACTGTAGTACTTGTGTGAATACCGAGATTGAAATATTAAGTTATTTTGGGTTGTGTTTCTTTTCTGTGTCCATAAGTCTGTTAAATTCTTCTCTTTTTATTTTTCTTTTTTAAATTCATGTTGTTAAAGACGCGTAAAGTGTACATTTCGTACAGCTGTGAACCGTGTAAAATAAATGCTGTATAAGTTACAGGATCTATATTGGTCACAGTAAGAAACAAGGAAGTACAACGTACAACGACATACAGTTTATGCACTATTATAAAAACACTGTATTTTTCTTGGCGTATACATTGCAAATTTGTTTCTTACGAGATTTTTGTTTGAAGTTATTGATCTACTGATATGTGGTGATTCCTCCTATCAAGTGGATTGCGTGTGGTTTCAGGAATTCCCCCGATAGCACTAATTCTACTTCCACCTAGCGATTACATAAGCACACGTACTCAAACTCATAACTTACATTTTAACTCGAACATATTGTAAACAAGAACAGCAGATCTCTGCCCAAATCACGTACATCAGTAACATTTCATTGTTACAAGACTAAGTACCCTGATGTGAAAACTAACATTGTCTACCCAAGAGCAAATGTTACTTTTTGAGGCATTATCTCTGCAATTCTACCTACCTATCCTAGAGGACTAACGCCAGGCTCTGAACCGACCGTAGGGGAAGCTTGTTACCAGAAACACTTTATTTGTGGCGACTGACTTAGTGCTCATAATATGTACCAACGCACCAACACCCGACCTCAGATAGGATTTCTATCCCATTTCCGTTGCATTTTCGTTTGGGAGAGGGGAGAGCTACATTCATGGAAAATGTCGCTGCCAACATTAGCTAAGACGATAGCACCACATCACAAAAGTACTATACGTTTACGTTTCCTCGTGACTACAGAATGCATACGGGTACCATCGGTGCGTGGTCGGTTTTATCTTCACCATACCCCTCTTGATAAGAAGCTTCCCAGCCAAAGGTACGAGTTGACGTGGCATTTCTTTCATACGATAATTGACCTTCTGCCCTTTTGAATAAGGTTGATTTTGAGTTGAACAGAGGTATTAGTACTGGTCACCTGGGTGGTATCGCTGAAACAGTTTATGTATAACAATACAAAGTTGTCGTACCACGGTTTAGGAAGCGATACGCGATAAATAAAGTTTTCCGGGTCTGCTTCAATTCTCATATTAAAATAGTTCATTACATTTATGGAGACTTTTGTCAAATTTTCCATTTCCAAATTTAAACAAAAACTTAACATCACGGCGGATTATAGTTCCCTTTAAGTGGTACATAGGTCTCCGGATAAATGTATATTCCTCTTAATTTCAGATCACCTACACAACGAACTTAATCCGTTCTTAAGCTTAATCTGATACGTATGTGGCGAGAGAACAAAAACGTTTGTTAATAGGTAGGTACTTTATAGCCACTAAACCAAGAAAAAAAATTAAATATGGGTCCCGTGTCTAAATTATCTCGCATTGGATGACCGTGCGGAAAATTTACAAGGCAGCATCTCACCTATAAACGGGGAAAGACTGAAACAGCGATAGATTATAAAAAGGGTAACAGGCAGCGTCCTAGTAGAAGGTCGTACACGCTCCTAACCTCGAGGTTTTGGATATAAAGTGCACAATGGGGATGTAATAATGCTACGTGTGCTATTTGTAGCATTTGTAACACCACAGAGGGCGTAAAACAAAATTGAACTTTGTAATGCCTCGTAAATGAGCAAGTTTCCATGCAACCTGCAACCGGAGATGAAAATTTTATTCTAAATACTCGCAATTTTTATGCAAATCCTCATATCTGCGCGAGACGTGTTTTTAATTTTTGCTACTTTTATTTTTTAACTGGTAATAAATTACGTTGGTTTAAAAGTGCTGAAGATAAATGGTGGCTGTCATTACTGTACATTTTGACGTATGGAGAAAAATATATTACGCGATGTTCGCAAAATGTATACGAGTTGTTGCTGTGTTCTATATTCAAGTGTTTGAAACGATTTAGCTGAAACATCATCTGGTGTTTTTACTTCTAAGTATTTGGGAGAAGGCTCTTTGACATAAATTTTTTTGTGACTAGATATGGTTTTGATAACGAAGAATGTATCAACCGCCATCCTCTGAGGTTTGAAACGTCAAACATCAAAAAAAGTCAGTTACTTAAACGTAGATTTTAAGAAGCTCACTTTTTAAATAAACTTTGAATTTCGATGAAATACATTTTCTTTTTCTTAAAAAAACTATGTAGATCTCATGTATCTACACGGTAGGTTATCAACATACACCAGTCCACTACTATGTTGGACCTCCAATGATGGGCAAAAGTAAATAATCAAATTGAAGCGGTTTACTTGCGCATGCTTAAATTCAATTTTTTTTACACGATTTGTACATCAAGCGAATACAGCGAAAACATTGTTAAAAGCTTTTTTTTACAAAGACCTTTTTCTTTACAAAGACATTATTGTCACGAAAACATTTTTCATTGACCAGTTACAGTTTTATCATAATATCACTCACAATTTTCACACAAAGAAAAATTTAACAGATTTCAATTTCGAGTTACACACACCGATCATTAATGTAAACATTGTTCGTTGGATTGCGCCGGAAACGGGTTTATTTTACCTTTTTTCCGCTAATTGGCAAATTAAAATCTGATAGGTACTATATAAATCCTTGCCGGGATTACGTAGGTGAAAAAATTGCCCTGCCTTCCATTGGGCTTATCCCTGTAAAAGGGAGAAAGCGTTTTAAAACGTAAAACAGAACCTTTTAAATATCTTTTGGACATTATTAAATGTAAACACGCGAATAAGCACCCGTAGGTGAGAAGACTAGAAGCAATTCTAAAGTTAAGCAACGACAGTCGCGGTCAGTGTCTGGATGGTTGACCGTTAGTAGGAATTATTATGCGTGTTCGATTTTTTGGGCATTTGGTACTATTTATGGAGGTCGTCAGTACGAAAGTCGATACGACTTTCAGCTTAGTGGAACAATGACTGAACTTTAAATACGTTTCCGAAGTCCCAAGCGGTAATTAATAAGTCCAGTGGCTAAGAATCCAGCAGGGTTCGAGTCCCAGTTCGAGTCCCAGTAGCGACGTGGAGTATGGCTAGGTCTGAACCTATTCTTTGTTGAAGGTTAATATCGTGTAAAATACATAATTATTTGTATGAATATTTTGAAGCATTTTTTGTTTCAATTTCACCAAATCGGAAATTATTTTACAATCAGTTTATTTTATTTTACAATGACGTAAATTATTACCGTAAGACTGTATGGCTGTAAAAGGATGCATTACTCCTAAGCATAGCTCATTCCTAGCTAAGAATAAGCTTGCTTCACGACGGGCTACAAGCGATAGGTACATAACATGGAAAACTATAATGGTATTTATATCCAAGCATAAAACTTTGTTTATTCAGTTCGTGGAACTAGTGCAATTCTCATACGTTTTTCACTCAGAAAATCAAATAGAGACGGCTCGGCACATCTAATGGAAAGTGCTAACGATTGCCTGCACTGAGCGTGTCGGATGAATCGCAGGCATTCCGAGTTTCGGAAAAGGAATTTCTATCCGTTTTTCAATCTGTCAAAAAGAAGAATGGAACAGATTTGTGATACAGTGACGTAAGAGACTGTTGCATAGACACTAACTTAAAAGACTTTTTACCCTAGAGGCTGGCTTTTGTTATTGGAATAGAGTAGAAAAGGGGCATGCAGGCCCTATGTTCGTTTACTGCAACTCGGAGACCCACATTCAACCCCAAATAGGAAAAAATCCTATTCAAGTCGCAATCCAGCCATGAGTATGAACACAACGTTGCTACACTTGAGGACTAGGATGTTTCAAGGCAACCTCACCTAACTCATGACACGAACAACTTGCTGCTTGACGACGCGACGCTAAATGTGGGTTATTTTCAAGGTTTAAAACCTTGTTGATACAAAAAGGTCAAAATGCTCCTGAACGACTTGAAACATCCAGCTTTCGTTTATCGAACCCAAACAAGTTTAAATAGTACGTAGTTTTGGCGCATGAAACTGCGAACACTCGTTTAAAAACATCATAAAACAATAAGCAGGTACAGTGGCGCCAACAAAGCCAATTGTGCAGTATCCGCCGCGCGTTCTAATTTACAGCTGATATTAAAACCGCGAGAGCTTCACACGTGCTCTCTCATAAATTGTTCCTCCATTCTGTTCAGTCGAGGGCGTAAACTATTGCGTGTGTGTCTTTATGCTGAAATTGTTTTTGATAGGAGGAGGTATCATACAATCGTAAAGGTATGTACTTCTGCACGTACGTCCATGACCACTGAATATCATGACAGAATGGATAAGGTCATGGACTGCCTAATCTATGAACTAAGATGGTCTCATAATATGTTTAATCTCTCAAACACAGCCCCACAAGCGACAAAGAGTCAGAGTCATCATTGCATTAGTAGTAGTGATTGCATTCCATTTACTACAACCATCAGACCATCTTTAATAGATCTATTACATATCAACCCATTTGCAAAATATATTGTTATTTAATTAAACATTTGTTCATTAATCATTCAACATACTGCTACGTGTTTTCTGAACTCCTAAGTACACGTTCACAATGCCTGTAATAGTTAAAAACATAGTAATTGCTTTCATGTTCTTTGTTTGAATTTGACTACAGCTTTAGAGACTATGAAAGGATCATAATAATATGATTATAATTTTTATAATTATAGCGTTATATTTGTATACAGAAAACAATTTCTAATGGCTACTATAGTCCTCTGACAAGTTAATTAATTGACCCTCTTGCACGCTGTCAATAACAGCCATAGGGTTTATCTTAATTTAATATGAAATATTGCTTTCGCAGGATTACTGTTATTAAGTACTCGTAGTTCGTTCGTTAGTAGTTGATGTGTAGGAAACTTTTATTTTAGATATTTTAAACATTTGTGGATTATATTCCGTGTAGTGTAGGTATGCGTTAAAAGATCGCATTATGTTAGTATTAATATACAATAATGATCATATCTAACTTGTTTTGACATAATCAGAGAAAAAGATAGCGATTACAAATTGGAGGACGATCTTCTTTTTAATTTAATACCATAGAGTATTGACGCTTCATACTCATAGCTAAAGCAATTAACACACTACCCCGCATCACGGGGGTGCGCGTCCATTTGTGTACAAAACGCATCCACGCGCGTATATGCAGATCCGTTTTCTGTATGTTGGACTGTGCGTGTACAAATAGAAAAACTTACATACGACGCTATTAACGCTAGTAAGTTTTTCTATACAAATAGAAAAACTTACATGCGACGCTAGAGCACGCATTCCCGCGCTACGCTGCGCGATGCGGGGCAGTGTGTTAATCGCCTATATAACGACAAATAAACTGACGTAAGGTGTTTTAACGTAACGGACAAGAGTGTCGCGAAATTGGGACGGGAACATTGTTGAGTTCGCTACATTTGTGAATTGGAAACTTAATGTTTTCAGAGCAATAGTTGTTGTGAAATATTAAAGTGTCAGCTGCCGAGCAGGCTGCATTGGTTTTACCGGGAATTGTAGGCCAACGGCCAAAGCTTAATAAAGCCCATTGTTAAAACTCTTTATTGCATTTTTTAGTAATAAAGTAGTACCTAACCATTTGATTTAAATTGATGATTTAAAATGATTTAAATACTGAAATGCTACCAAATCAGTAAAATATACTAAACAAAAAAGAAATTACATACTTATATTGAAAGACGAATAGTGCGCCGTTTAGTGATGATTGCGAACACAATTATTATTCAAAAGAAGGAAAGTTCAACTAACACTTTTCAATATTTTTCTCATAGTCCTTCGTAAAGTATCTTTCATGTAAAGTGCGGAAACATTAAAAGACATATAAATAAGATATGAAAAACCAAAACAAGGATAACAATCTTCCCACTTTCCCCATTTATTGCATAATAAAAGCAATATCATGTTTGAGTATTGCACCTCCTGTGATCATAGAAGCGTTATTGTAACGTCATACAGAGCTTGTAAGGCAACTCAAATAATGCATTTAATTAGTAGAGAATGCCACTGCAATTTGCACTCATGTTTAAATTTGCTCCACATTCTGTTCCGGTAATTACGGAACGAAGTGTACTGTATTCCGAATCCTTGTGCCGCCTACCTACTTAATATTTGTCAAACAAGATTCACAAGACATATAAAATGCGTAAAGGCAATTTAAAATCATAGCAAGTCCATTAACCCGAAATTAGGCAGTGTGGTGGATACTGACATAGGTCAGGCTTGAAATAGCTCGTTCAGAATAAGCTTTTTAAACCTATTGCCTATATTGCAGCAGCCATCTTTATTGTATTGCAAATCTGTTCTTATTTTAAACAGATTGAAAAAACGGAACATCTTTTTCCAAACTTCATCTGGCACTGTAGACTGTGAGCTAAAGTTATTTGAGGCCGTAATCCCGAGAAGTGTCTATCCTGTTTAGATACATACAGAGTAGGTAGTTACCGAAGATTAATTCACAGAGTTAGACAATATTTTTGAAGGCTCTGAATATTTCAAAATTTGAACAAAATACCTATGATACTCGTATTTCTGGTGACGGAATGCGACTCTGAATTTGTAGAATAGCTCAAAGCTTCCAGCGGAACGGGAGCTATGTTTCGAATATCGGTATTTATTATTTAACTGCTTGTTCCTTGGACAATTTACTCCCACTAGTGGTTGGACGCGGTTGTTTCTAGGCGTAAGAAAGCTTTGCAAAGTTGCCTTCTAGTTGATAATTCAGGATTATAAATTTACACCAGCTTATGAGTGCGACCGACGGCAATTACCTAGTTTATATGCCCTGACCGGCTACAACCCCTTGGTATTCGGTTCGAATCCTAAGCCACGAGTAAACTATTTCTCTTTATTCTCTTCCCTTATAAGGGATGAAGCTGGACCTGTTCGTAACCCTCTCATAACCAGTTGAGGGACACGAGTTTCTCCCTAAGTCAAAGGGACGCTCCATCACGCTGTTCTATTATGGATTCATGTAGCTTGTAGATACAGATTAAAGCCGCGCTCAGTTTGGACGCAATTTCGTACGAATTCCAATACTCGTACGCACTATTCGTATGATCACGCACGAACTCAACGTCAACTTACTTACAAGTTGATTTCGCTTCGAACGAAATCGTGTTCAAACTGAGCGCGGCCTTTTAGTTGACCCGACGTCGGATGTTTTTATAGGAGTCATAACTCCTACACGAACCACTACTGTCAAACGAAACACCCATAGTTTACCGTGTATGTCGAAGCAGAGTTGCAGATATGTTAAGTCGGTTAATAAACAACTAAACAACGCTTCAGTAAATACCAGTAGTCGCTACATTGCAAACTGGCGTTCAAAGTGATGCAATTTATTTTATTAGCACAAACGGTACTGCTCGGTTGTACCCACGATATCTATTTTAATGAAGCACCTACTCACGCTAATGCATCGACAAGCTTGTTACTCACTTTGCAAACAGCTTGAATGATAGCTTGGTAAATTTTCGAATTAGTTAGTTTGAAGTTTTAAATAAGCAACGCACAGTCAATGAATGGTAGCAAACGAAATTTTTAGTTAAAACGTTCAAATAATAATAATATATTTATTAGAACTTTCAATCGATATCGATTTCTAGGCATTTTTTTGGGAGGACAGCATCCTTTTCATTTTGAGAGAACCCGACACGCAGTGGGTTAGTAACGGAGTGCAGACAAAAGAAGTCAATTAAAATAAAGCTGCTCTATAATTCAGACTTTCTAAGTTTTAATTAAAATTAACGCTGACAATCGAAACTTGAAAGTCTGGTTTCATAACTATGGACCCAATTAGTTATGTAATAATAGAAAAAACCGGCTAATTAGTCAATTTTAGAAAAGAAAAAAACCTGAGTTAATTACGCTCGATTTAACCTCTCTCGTATTTTTTAAGTTTTCAGCAGTTGATGAAGAAAGATTCGCCGACAACAGAAAACTCGTTTACCGCAAAAATTACCGCTTTTCACGGAAACGTAATTAAAAGAAGGTAAACCCCATTAAATTAAATCATAAAGTTCTGACACTAATGTAGGAATACAACCTTTTATTCAATCTAACTTTGGAACGAAATAGGCCCGAATAATTCGATGTTATTTCCTCATTAATGTGACTCTGGAAGTTGGGGTCGGATTAAAAACTCCCGTGGGGCCTCACGCCCGCGCAATTACCTCCAAGTAGCCTAAAGAGGGTCTGTCTTTTCTGTTTCATTGAGAAATACCATTATTGGTATACTATTGTGTTTCTCACAGGGTCATCGTTTTGACCTTTTAGCCGGCGAGACATGATAAGGAGACAGTTAAGATACGTTGAAAACTCTCTCAAATTTGCAGGTCACTTTAGGAGATCATTGTTCATTTTTATTGCTTCTAGATAATAGTTAATATTGTATTTTTTTACTTTGTTCAAATTTCTTGTTAATTTTCGATATCTAATTTATTGTATCGATATATTAATCATTTCTAAATATTTTCAGTATTTTGATTATATTAGAACTAAATAGATAAATAATAGATAGATAATATGAGAAAAAATAAATAGAATACTACGTTTTTCGGTAATTTCAGTATCATCGTATTATGAATGTTGGGTTCCATTCCGCAGAACAGCGACATGAATATGCGTCGAGTTACGTTCATAAGTTCTATTCGAGTTGTGGTGAAACTTTGTTGAGACGGTAACGTGAGTTTATATGTCAAGTGTTTTACTCAGTTTTGTATCGCGATGAACAGTGATTAATTAAGTTTTAGATTATATCAGATATATTTAAGTACCTATTTCATATCAGTAGATAACTTTTGGTCCATATCGGGATAATATGGCTTCATACTTTTATATTATTATAGGTACTTGCCAAGAAAAAATATTTTAAATATTGCTGCTTTTAAAAACCTTTAGGTTTGAAAATATTCCTTCCTTATAGTTTTACCATCAATCTAACGAATGATCTTTTTTTATATTATTATATCACAAATGTAAAACTAATTCAAATTAAATTCATAAAAAGTAAAATTACTTTTCTAACTTGCGACCCACCTTTGCAAGAACAGAATTCAAGCATGCTAAGATCTTTAAGTAAATAAGGAAGATAATGCTATGCCCGAGGACAAGGTAAAATTAGTAGCAAGATTTGTTAGAGCACACGTAGTGAGGACACGTTCTCGGTAGGATTAGTTGTGCGGCAACAAGCGGTAACTTTTACAATTAATACCCGCCCCTACGGGGGTGTCGCTCTGCTACCGAACCGAAATTTCACTAAGCACGTTTGTATAGGTATGTATGTGGGCTACGTTGATGGCGAACGTATCAAAGTGTGCATGTACTAGTAGGAGAAACTAGTAGAAACTTGTAGGTCGGTCGGCTAGCTATAGTACATATTGTCATACTTGATCAACCGACGAAAATCAGACATTGTAGATGACTGTTTTTATCACGTGTGCTGCTAACAAACTTGCGGCGTGATAACTTCAAGGTTATAGTTCTTAGCAACCTCCATTTTCGTAACTTTAGGTTTATAGTCCTTTAATTGTCATTGGACGACACCCAAGTTTAACCTCGATCAGGGTAGAAATCCTTGATCGAGGAAGAAAAGAAAAGAAAAATAGTATTTGATGGCGTATGTGAATACGTAGCTACTTATAAAGACTGAGATGTTCGCTTCAAATGAAGTATCGGAGAAACCGAAACATACTATGAAGGATATGCTGCTTTAGTTCAAGTTGAAAGACTGGAAGTAAGGTACCTCCTCGGAAGAATACTACGTTTCTACCATCTATAAAGCAAGACGTAAGTATATAAAATTGGCCATAGCATGTCTCTTGCTATATAAAAAATAAAAATAATCTTTAATAATAATCTTAATATAATAATAATAATTTTAATATAATAATCTTCTTTTAATAAATCCGATGAAAAGTACATACTTATATCGCCGGGTTGCGTAATGTAATATTACTTCACCCGACAAGTAAATAGCCAGTTACGTCGGAAAGCTGACACAAATTAATCCTATTTACCAGACACGATTACCTACCTGATTTGAATATTCATAAGCCTCGATAACATTCTTCAGCAGACCTGCAGGTTTAATTTAATCTGGGGAATATCGATAAAGTACCTACTCACTTGTGTAGAGTATGATTTTGGCATGCTTATATTTTTTTGAATATTATTCGTAAAAATAAAACTCTTTCAGCGATTCTGTATGATGTCATAAACATTTTATGTCACAGATTCATATAGAACACTTTCCTTTTGCGACAATTAGAAATATAGTAAAGTTTTTAGGCTGTCTCAAATTTGACAGGCAAGAGAAGTAAAATTATAATTTCCCAAAATTCGTCAGTCATTCACAGTAAAATATTATTATACCCCATACTTATTCATCCTTTTGATTTTATATATACCAAATTATAATCAAGTCAAACTTTAATTATTTTTGGAAGCATTAAAATTTAATGACATCAATCTTGCCTTTAAAAATCAATTGAAGAAGTAGTAGTAGGAAGTATGTACAATAAAAAAGTATTAAGATGAATCGTACACAAAAGAACATTAAAAATTAGGAGATTTGGTGGGAATTAAACTTTCCTTGCAAGTAAGTACAATAGATCCGGGCAAAACCACAAACTTTCTCAACTTCAGGGGAAATCGGTACAGGCGACTTCATAAAAACGCCTCAACTCCATTCTGTGTACTGTAATCATCTCCCATTCCCGATTCAGAAACTTTTTTCATCTTTGTTCACATCTGTTTGGACGCTTCGCCGTCTTTCGGTTTGAATTGCTCTTAAGCCGGCAAAATATTAACTGTCTTTTCCATCTCACTTTAAAAATCGAAGTTTGCTGTCGAGTAAATGAATTCTTAAGCTTTGTCGGTGGTGACATGTCTGACTATTATATCCTTATTGGCTTACAGAATCGACCGACCAACCAACACAACAAAATTCAAACACAGTACACAATGACGTTGCCGTACGACTGACTTTTGCGAGCAATACGGCACACGGATTCTGGCACATTAGAGCAAGGTCTAACTATTATATTGAATACTTCGGTTCTTTTTGAAGTATGATTTTTGATAAAGATATATTATTTAGATTCTTCTTTGTGTGTTAAGAAACAGTTGAGTGATATTCCAATTAATTTTAATTCAGCTCAGGGTGAGTTTCAATAAAAAACTTTGTAAATATAATATAAGTTTTTACAGAATTAATCTAAGGTCGTTCTTAATAACGACTTTAGCATTGAGTATTCTTCTATCGGAAATATAAAAATTTGAATCGGAAATTTTCGTTTATTTAATTCGGTATGCACATTCCGCGACGTTTTGTAATCTGTGAATTACCGTGTGCTTTGGTCCTTATAAATATGAATTAGGTAGGTATGTGCCTTAGTACCTTATTATTCTCATTATCTTGTTTGTACTTTATTCTCAGTATTGGAAAAGCGAATTTGCATTTAAATCAAGCAAGTTCTTACGTTTCCGTTCGAGATAGTACTTATGTGGTTTTTGGGGAAGTATATTTCTTGGAAATGTCGAAGTCTTTTTCTTTCTGTGTGAAGATTTGATATACCAGTAAGTAGGCAAGTAACATAAAGATATGTTTTTATTTGTCAAGTCAAAATAAAATTACGTGTTATTTGAAGAACATGGCTTCTAAGCACGCGTGTTATTGAAATTTTCAAACTATTAAACAATTAAAATCTAAAGTTGTATTCGAGAGGCAGTGTTTATGATGTTCTGAGCTATAGAAATTTTAAGCCTTTGAATCGGAAACTCTCGTCTATTTAATCCGGTATGCAGCGTGTGTACGACGTTTCGTAATCTGTGAACTGCCGTGTGCTGTCTTCCCCTCTTACACGTTCTCGCTAGGATGCATTCAAATTTTCAGACCATTTGATATTTGAGTAAGATTTTTTGAGTAAGTTAAGTATTATATGACGATTTTATTAATAGGTTAACTTCAGTATGCGGTATTGTTTAATGAATTCTGTGACGAGAAAATACGTTCAGAAGTGGGAACGAAGAGCTATGAATTTTGCAGTTAATAAATATTTTTTGTTTTTATGATGAGATTCTTTTACTTTATTCAAATCTAAACTTTCATTACTAAAAAAACTTTCAGCCATAATCATATTCAAAGCTGCAATGCCCATTCAAAATGAACTTCTTGAAAATCCTGCACTTGTAATACTCCCTTATATTATCTATCCCAATGCTTATTACCAACTTATTACTTATTCCAATCTTCTTATTTAATTAACTAAATCATCATTATATAAAAACCAACTTAGTATCTTCAGTGATGCATATAAGAAATTAACCACAAATAGGTCTAGGTAACTAAATTTGATACAAAGTCACGATTACCTTTGCAGTAATTCGATCCGCAAACATTTAGATGTACATCAAGACAGTTGCTCGTAAAACCCGCTATAAAATCCACCATGGCTTCATCCAGTTTACAGGTTTCGTACCCAAAGAGAATACATGTATAGGAGCGCTCTCCGAATCTCAATTTCCTTGAAGCAGTTTCGACAGGTAGAGGAGTTGTCCTTTTGTAAATAGGTTACGCTATTTTCACGCTACAAAGAAATACGCGTTGGTTGAGTTGAAAATGTTCTGTATCAAATAACTACGAGTACGTCCACTAAATTACAGAAAGTTTGTTGAAAATCTTTTGTACCCCGTGGAATACTGCACCCCAGGGATAACTCTGCTAATATGACCATGTAATATTAGGAATAAGTGGTTTTATGTTTCTTTTTTAATTTTGAATTTATCAAACTTTATTCTATAGACCTTTTAAAACCTAGTATGATTTCTCGTTGTTTACGGAAGATTACATCTAGGTTTTAGAATCTATTTCTTTTGACAACACCAGACACCTTTTCGTCTTCTTAGAATAGAATAATTGAATATGGCTTACTAATTTTGGAAACGGCGTCGGTGACCTTCGTCCGTCTTCTGACTTTATCCTTACAGACTAAGCCTTAGTGAAATACCGAGCATAGCTTGTGACCTTAAGCTTTGGCATAACTCTCACCATACCTTTAGGAAAATATCTCGGGGTCGAATACCGTAAGTGTCAAAATTACTAAATTGTATCTTCAATATGTGGAACTTTCCAGTGTCCGTTACCTTTTTTATTTTATAGTTAGAACTGTTAGGAACGAGACAACAAGGAGGTTTGTAGTATAGGTATGCCACCACACATGGAAGCAGATTGGTGAAGATACGAAATAATGGCTTAACTGTAATGGACCGTCAGCAACCTTTCAGATATTCTAAGAAATTTATCGGCTTTTACAAAGATAAAACAATTTGGACACACCATTCGACAAGCCCTCTACTTAAAGCAAGGAAAGTGCTTGTACATAATGGTTATTAGTAATCACCCATCCAACTTCGAGTGTTTTACGTATTCAGTCGTCTGCAATCTACATACATAATAATATGTGAGTGCCTGGGATATTCGAGGTTTACACTCATTATTAGATAATGTCGCGGTGTTCAGTAATTAACCGCTTATTATAAAATCCTCTCCATCTAACGGTTTCCTTATATGTTTTTCTATTTAAAGTGAATTTGCAAAGAACACAGTGAAATGTATTTTTCTAGTTTATCCGTATATTCGGCGAGTTGGTTCTCCACTCACGTCGCGGACACTCGCAACGCTGTTCGACTGTTCGACCAATCGCCGACAATGTTGGAGACGAGAATACATTAACCTGGACCTGATATTAAACATTGAACTTTTCTCTTCCATTTACTGAGCGGCGCAGGAGGTTTTAGGAAAATATCTTCAGAAAATATCCACTCCTGGTGTCAACAATTTTTTTCTACACAGATTTAAATTCCCTATCTGCAACCTCAAAGAGATCCACTGCAGGGTCTGGTCTACTCTCATAGCCAGAAGGATGTAGGCCTTAGTCCACCACGCTGGCTTAATGCGGGGTGGTTAACTTCACATGCCTTTAAGAACATTTTTTAGAACCTAATCACATATCTATAAAAATAAATAAAAGTTTTACTAAATACATACACGGTACATAATATATACCAAAATAACATTTTTTACAATTTTATTACTTACTACTATTAATAAAGTTGTTGCATTATACCGTAATAATTGCTTACATTATAGCGTAAACATTTCCTTCAGTTAATCAAGAAATTTGTTTAAATTACCTCTTTTGTATAAGTAATAATGGAGCGTGATTTGTGAACCTAAAGCGTGTACGGAATTAATTTACAAAGACAAGTACCAACTTAATATTTATTGCAAACTTAATTTTTCATCACTTTTTAATGAAATAGTGATGCTAATAAGTTCGATATGATCATAGTCTAGTATGGTTGTATGTCACTATTTAAACATAATTACAAAATGTGTGTATTTCTACATATATAACTATCTCTAAGGATGGGCTTAGGAACCTTTGTGCTGTGTTAATGGAAGGGGCGAAGTGGTGTCAGTATTTTTTCACTTTCAAACGATGACTTCGCTTAATGGTATGAAAAACTTTTTAAAAACTTCCGCAGTATTTTTCCGGCGGGTTTTTTGCGTTCGTTCGGAACAGCTGTTTTATATTTTGTACAAAGTTAGAGAACGTAACGTATTTTTGGCAAATTATTAGATATTAATTATAATATGTTTTATATGTATTAATTTATAGGTTTTACGTAGGTATTGCAACATTTATTTTTGTCATAAATTGATTTATCAATATAAACTCGCAAATATGCTTTCGATTTTATATATTTACAATATTAAATTTGTTTTGAAACGTGGTATATAAAAACAGGTTTTATAACATATTTTTTTATAAAAGGAAAAGAGCCGGTTATAAATATTACTATTTTGGTACCTACTGAATTTTTTGTTATCAAAATTTGTATTTTGTTTCTACATAACTTCTTACCGAATTTTCTCTAAATATAAATTAGTTGTTTTCATGAACACTCAACTTAGCGATATAAAATCCTTTTTGATACCATGGAAGGTCGCGCACGGGTTTAGCTCACTCGGATCCGTTAATTGACGATCTACAAATAGAATAACCGGTACAATCCAATCGAGGATATTTTTACTGCTTTAACCTACCTTTGATTGAATTTTGCTGTCGTGTTTTCTCGATACAAATAGGGAAATTTACATCAAATTGGTTTACATGACGTATGATTCAATTAATTAATTCCAATTTCTATGAAAATTTCGTCAGCTTTTCTATGAATAAACTTTTTAAGGTGAGTGAGTGAATATAACGAATTTCTTTTGCCTTCTTTGCCAAAAAGCGTATAAATATAAACCCCTAATTTTTATGTAAACCACCAGAATATTGCGTTTATCAGTCGAAGGTATGATATAAATCTGCAATGTAAAACAATTAAATTTCATCTAATCTTCAAAAAAAAGAACTAATAATTGTTGTTGAATATAGTGCATACAGATACTTTTATTTATTGACAGAACTTGTCAATTTGAAACCTTATTTTCATCCTATAAGGTCGCGCACCAATACCTACGGCTCGCCTAGGGCCGTTAATTGACAATTTACAGGTCGAATAGGCGGCAAAATTCAATCGAGGATATTTTCAGTGGCTTCAGCGAGTCAGTTATGTACTGTGACGGCGCTAATTATTGATCGGATGCTACACGATAAGGCTTTTACAGGCGTAAAATTCGTAGTTGACTTTGGTACTTTGAAAATAGGTAATTTTTTAATCATTTAACCAGAGGCTCTCAACTGTAATTGAATCAATATGTTTAAAAAATGATTGAAAGAAAGAAACCTAAAATGTGTTTGGATTTTTATGTTAGAGATAGCTTACTTCGTGATAAACAATACAAACACATATTCTCTCCGCGGCTAGTCAATGTTCGTCTTAAATGACGTATTTTAGTATAGAGGTACCACTCTTTTCCAACAGAAACACGTGACCAGCGCCCCCTTAACCTGCGGGCGATGGGATAGTACTATGTACCTTGCGCCATCTAACTGTGAATATAGATTAATGAAATCGCAATGCCATAAACAAACCAAAATTCGTGCGTTTTTGAATTTTATCCTCGGGCGTCTTCATTATTTTCAAGATGCTTATAATTCCTTTTTTTAGGTATTTTAGATATCTTCCTCAAGACTGACATTATCATATGCTAAGCCTAGTACAATGGCCCATTTAATTAAAAAGGTTCTTCTAAGTCCACACCGAAATCAAGCATTTTAATTAATATGGCTCTTATCGTTCTCGTTCCAATTAATTTACGGACGGCTTTTCTTTACTTTGGAAATGAATGAAATAAAAACCAAAAGAGAGATTTTTCCAATATTTTTAAAACTGACAGCTTTTTACATTAACATCAGTTAAATATGACTGACAGAATACTGGAAATATAAAAGATCGCAGATGGTACCTAAGTATTGAAATTACTCAGTGTTAAGAATCAACTTTGGGGATATTTTTTTTATTTCAATCGTAATCAAAACTGGAGAAGCATCTGCGTTCAATTTTGGAACTTGAGTTTTAGTATCGAATGAGTAGGTATAGGCTTTGATGTTGCTGCTTCTCATATTATGTTCATAAATTGACAGTTCTTTACCTATTTTGTCTAGTAGAAGGCTGATCGGTATGGGGTAAGTACGATATATTGCTGTTGGTGTGGATATCAGCGTACGATCGCCTAGAAACCCCGTACAAAGGTAAAGTTTTCATTCATTCATTCATTCATTCATTCATTTATTCATTTCAACCAAGTAGTTAAAACTGTACTTACTAATTTCATTCATTTAAGCCATTAGTCCATGGAAAATTGAATGCATTAAAAAATATACCTAACATGTCTGAATAACAACATCAAAATATGTTTTACTATACGTATTTGTATTTTCGATTAACTAATTTGTAAAACGATTTGACGTTGATTCGAACAGAAGTCGGTATACCGAAGTTGCTTATAAATAAGCTATCGGAAACGGTAATCCATAACCAAACAGATTTCCACGGAACTTTCTTCCGGTTCGTTTCTTTGAAACCCCTGTAGGTATGCCGGACTGAATTTCTTTCTGAAAGAAAAGTAGTTTTACTAAGTTTTCCAAACACAAACATAACTGAAATTGATTTTTGAGTAAATAGGCAATAAGCAATAACTAATAATTATTATGTTTTAGTAATAGCTGGTTTTAAGTAGAAAGTATTGTACAAAAGTTGAAGGGGTACAAAAGTATTGTCAAAGGGGTATAAAAGTAAAAGAAGTAATGGTCAAAAATTTAAACTATACCAAGTGTAACTTGAGGCTCATAATGGTTACTTACTACTTAGGGCTTAAATTTTAAAAATTCAAACGAAATACAAAAAAAATACTTCAATGCTGATTACTTTTTTAAGGTGGATTATGTTATCTTTAAATCTTTCTCGGGTAGTTCAGTGACCTCCACCTTTTAAAATGTCTTTTTTTGCGTACTGTTATAGGCTTGAGAATTTTAAAAAAAGAAAGTAACCGCAAAGAGTCTGACTTTGATGGTTATAGCAGGAAAAGTATTTAGTGGCCAGGACAGCAACCTGTAAAGAGTAAAAACCGCTCTCATGTCTCTTATTTAGAATCGCATAAATTAAGTATAATATGCATAAAAAACTGGTTGAAGTAATTATGTGACTAATAGTCAATAGTACAAGTACCTAAATATAATTTGTACAAACTAAAACCAAAAGTGGAATATCTAACTTTGAAGTTACCTATATAGAAGCCATTCATACAAACTTTTGCATGTGTAATATAATTTAGAAGCACTGTAGAGCCACTTTGAATCGTACCTAGTTAATAGTACAAAGCGAATGCGCTTATTGAATATCTCTGCAATACAGCGGTTATGTATTCAATTTGTACCACTGTCGAATAATATCGCGCAGTATCGATCGTTGAAAATACTTAAATCGTCAGGTGTTCTTTGATATTATTATATTATATTTTCTCGTAAGTGAAATATAAACTTCTTAGAGCAAACAAATTCTTTAACCAGTAGATGAGAAGATCACGAGATGCGTACGGCCATGAAGCTTCTACCATCAACCTACACCATGAAGCATTCCATTTATTCCATTGTCAAAAGTCAAACCCATTAGTGACCCACCGCGGGGTCGGGTCTCCTCTCATAAGGATACGCGCAACACCATGGGGCTTATTTTGTTGGTTACCAGCATTGAAGTATAGCCCTTTTTACGCCTTTTTGGAAAAACCCCATATAGACTTTAAACGTCTCGGCTTTTAACGTACGTAGTCAGAAATTTATGTTCTTGGGTTATATTGATCAGTTTTTCAACCTGTGCTTTAACCTAAAATGTGCAGATTTCTAAGTTTGTACCTGGTACGCTGTATATGGTTTAGTGGGAAAACTCCTCTAGTTTTTAATGAGTATTTTATACATTTATTTTAAATTTATCCTTTTCAAAGATTTGCATTTAATAAAAACAGAAAGCCTAAAGACCTAATCCTAGGTACATTGATTCTTCAAAATGAGACACGTCTATAAAATGCAATGTCATTGGAAAACATAAAACACGAACATTTTTTATTCTACCTGACAATAGGAAGATAATCTATTGATCGTAGATAGATTGTTGCTATCTACACATCATTAGCTTTACGCGACTGAGTTATTACGCTAATTAACTTCACTTCTAATACAGTTTATGACTCAGCGAATTTCCTAATACAGGTAATAAGTAACGATCGCATCTATATACAGTAAGTAGATGATTATGTTAATTCTTCAAGATAGTAGAGTACCTAGTTTGTATAGATAATAAATTTCGATTATATTCAATAATTAGTAAGTATACCGATGTCTAAAAAAGGTAAGGTATATTCTATCATTCGTTCAAAGATGACACCACTTGTGTCCTGAATCACGCTATCAAAGTTTTTTGAACAATTGACTTGAATTCAACCGTGCAAAACTTACATCGCTTTAATTTATTAGATATATTTATATTAAGACGTAATTTTAGCTAAAACGTACATCAAAATGAGAAACTTCTCATTCTTTGAACAGATTTCAGAGTGTTGTGGTCAATTTAAGAATAAAAGAGAACAAACAATTCGTTTATCAAATTTACTTTAATAAATTGTCTTCTACATAAAATTAAAGCAATATTTAAAAAAGTGTTTCGAGGCAGACAGGTACTTAAATAGCTTTGAAACCATTTCGTAACTGTCTCATTTTTAGGAAAAACATACGAAATACAGCGAAATAAGGCTACAAAAATGACACAGAAAAGCTTTATTAATTGCTTACATTATACCGTAAAAATTTCCTTCAGTTAATTAAGAAATTTGTTTTAATTACCTCTACTGTATAATAATTGGAGCGTGATTTGTGAACTTAAAAGTGTGTATAATTTTCACACCTATTTATTTAAGCGTAAAAATAAAAATATGTTTTATTTTTAGTAAAAATTCTAATAAGTAGGTAGGTACGAGTAGGTAGGATATAGTAACAAATAATACAGAAGGGGTGATAAAATTACCGACAATTGTGTTTTCGGTTATTTATCATTTGAATTATTGTATGTGGTTAATAGTCAGACGAAACAGAACGCTCAAGATACGACTTTAATGATCCTAATTTTAGAGTGATTTTATTGTTAGTGATTGAGTCTTTGCGTGCAGAACCTGGTTCTGGTTCTTGCTCTCGCTTAGTGAAACAATACTATATCCAAACACCCTTTTCTTATAAACGATACAGGCCAATGCAATCTATTGAGCGAAGCTTGCGAACTTTTTGACGGATTTATTTATTTATTTATTTATTAAGCCACACCAACAGCACAACATACATTACATTTACAATTTTCCATTGATAAACAGCTTGTCTTGGTATGCATGCCAGTTACAGGTGTGTACGACATTCTTATACTCTAGGACATGTTAACAGTTAGATAATATAACAGTCTTATAGACATTAAACATATAAAATATTAAAAATATAAAATAGCTTTAAGGATTTAAGGGAATTACAAGCGATTACAATTTAAAAAAAACGGATTAAGAGGGTAGCGGTATGGTTCCTCCCTGTCCGAGCACCACCTGTGAAATATATCAAATTCTATACACCTACATGTTGTAATACACGGATATGGTAAAACATATTCAAACGGCACAAACTCAAACGACACTACAGTCGCTAGTCGTACTTACACAAGCAAATACTGTATGATTTATTGGATGTCCCTCTTTGTGGCGTGTCCCCGCTAAATATCAATGACAGTACGGAAGATTTATTATGTTTCGCAAGAAACAGAGGGCCAAGTTTCGCTGCAGTCGACTATCCGATAACTTTGGCCGGAGTTGATATTTAAGAGCTTTTAATCTGTCCAGTGCCACTGCAAACGTTTCCGAGTCGAATGTAAATGATATTTATTCACTGAAATTTATGGCGAAACTTTGAATAAGGAACTTATCCCACTACCGACATTGATCACGGTTCGGTGTAAATTTGAAATTTTACCTCTTGTTTCAAATAGTTAGAAAAGAAAGTGCACATAAACATACGAAATGTTATTCGGTTATTGTATCAGTAAGATATTTGTAATAAGATCCAATCCAGACACTTATTCAACTTTTCAAAAACATAAAAACTTAGTAACTACAAAGTAACCCCCCAGAACCCGACGTCAGTTTCGTCAGCATCTCACATTTTTTGCATTAAAAATGTCCACTAATTTTGTCCGTACGTAACTTACAGTTATTTAGGACGGTAACAACGGTTTGTATCGCTACTCGCTTCCTACCCCATAGTGAGACAGGTGAAAAAGAAACTTGAAGTGACAATATTAAAATATTAAAGTCTTAAAAGTTATAACTGCAGTCACTTTATCTCTTTTTGCAGAAAGACTACGTATTTCAACAGTAATATAAATCTGTAAATTAATTTTCTGATCCTATGGCTTCACTGAATACAGTTTGATTTCGTTTAAATAAAATTAAAGCCATACCTAGTCGGAAATGAACTGACCTTTGTAAATCTTGAAATTTATAATTTTATGAAAATTAATTTTATTCTCGTTTTATAAGAGGCAGCTGTTATGTAGATTATGAAGAGAATTATAACAAAATATAGCAGAATACGTAGAATTATTAAAATTAGTAGGAGCTTAATGTTCGGAATTCTTATAATCAAATAAATATTTTAATAAATAAGAGATAAGTGTTTATCGTTGCCTATTGTAATTGCCAAATTAATTGTTGTTTTAACCCATTAATGACCCACTACAGGGTCGGGTCTCCTCTCACAATGAGAGGGATGTAATCCTTAGTCCACCACGCTGGCCTACTGCGGGTTGGTGGACTGATTAAGATCTGCCAAATTAATTGGCAGATCTTAATCTTTATGTTTATTTTTAAACTTCGTTTTTTTACTAACATATAAAATTACCTAAACTCGCGTATGAAATATTCATACTTAAACGGACATTCAAAGTTTTCACTTCAGCTTTAACCTTCACGATTTCAAATTCTTAATGAAAAAATATTATAATTAAACCTTAAACCTATTTATCCGTAATCTGTTCTGACGTAGTTGACCTATGAAGCTTACAATAGGGATAATAACAGCGAGGCAATTCAACCGACCTCCCTTTTACGATAATTGCGACTGGTTTCTCCCTCAGTCTGCTTTGATTTTGCCTCTTAGAACAGGAGTAAAAATAATTTGTAGGCGGTGGGACCATTGTAGTTGGTCAGATGACGACCACAAAACTCGCCGTAAAGTAAGTTGACAGTTCGTTGAAGAGAAAAGAAACAGATCTCGTATCCTAATAGTAGTATAGGTACGAGTATCTTATAGTTCCAGGCAGTGTGCAGTAGTCTGGTCTATAATAATAAGTGTATAATAATAATAATAATATGTGAGTCGAAATCTTTGGTGAGTTGACGTTTGATGGTGCAAATGCTGCACTGATCATTTAACCAGGTAATTTGTAACTTACAAGTTACGTGGTTAAATGAGTTGTAAGTTGTAAGCTAGTTGACTTTTTTATAATAGATATTTTCAAAAACGAAAAAACAAAAGCTTTTGTACGAATTGTTTAAAAACTGTTTCACCTTTTTAAAAGTATAATTCACTAAAATATTACTTAGCACTGACCTGATCTAAAAAGCCATGCATAAAAATCAATAAATATGTGATGCCATAGTCATACATATTATCGACACATCAGTCGGTCACCTTTTTCTCAGAGTATAGGTATCGGGGGAACCGGGGAATATCTTCTAAAATATACGCAACATCTTTGGCGTGACATAGGGCTGATTTAAATTTTTGTCTTCTAAGGAGGACTTTCTGCGCATACAGATGCGAAGACTCTGGGATATCCAGAGAACGCATCGGTACTAAATCATAAGTCTACAACATAACAATAAGAATAACATAGAGTTTCGGCGGGTTTCATTGACCAGAAATAATTCGGCTGAGCATTTTGTTCGTGGGCGCGGTGTTTAAAACTTAACTGTACGTGAAATAAGTTTTGGTCCCGCAAATTACCCACAATTGAAAATTGGAGCGTGGCCTAGTTGGCTGGCTTATAAATTGAAAGTTTGCTTGTGTTAATATGTAACACAATGTAACAGTTAGGCAGTTTACGTAACACCCGTGACAACTATTGTTCAATTTTGCCTCGTGATGAGAGTGACAAAAAGGTGATAAAAATGTAATGAAAACAGAATGTGCATCGTATTAATCATAATTTTACAAGTTATTTAAACATTATTGGAGTGCTTTAATGTATTTTGTTATTTCAATAACATTCACGGCTGAATTCGTATAGTGACCGATTGCGGTTTGACTTTTTAATAAAATGAGATTGACATCTTAGAAAGCCTTTTGTAGTTTAGTCCTCCGCGCTAGCCTAAATGGACTTTTGAGAGCATAATGAACAAAATGAATAAATTCTTCACATTCTCTAGAATTTCCTAAGTCGTGTTTGCCATGGACATACACAAAACAACACACACTGATCAGAGACAGAAATTTAAACCTCTGCTCCGCTGGGAATTGAACTCGGGACCTTTCGTGCAGGCACGCAGGTCTTCAAAATGTCGATAAATCGTGTCCGCATTGTTTTCTACATTTCACTGGTTATTATTTTAGTAGGTAGGTAATTGTAGCATTTAAATTTAATTATGCTTTTGTCAGGAAGCTTCAAAAAGCTATAATGAAATAATTTATGAGTGTTGAATGCAAAGTGATATCGGTAAAATTAAACACTTGTGTCACGAGTTTTAATGTTCTTTTATAAAATTAAGCTACGAATTGATCGAATGGTAATAAATTTTTATCTTTATTTTTCCTGACTTAGGTAAAAAAGATGTACAAAAGGGGTATCTATTGTACATAATGTAATCTCTATTACCATGTGTATGGTATAAATAAATATTTATATTTTAAATTAAGTAAAATTTGGTTTCAAGCCATTGTTTAACTAACTGTTCTAATTTACCGCGTTAGCACACCTCCGCCGCGAAATCGCAAAATGCGCAACCGCTGAAGTTTTGCCACCGTTTGTCCATTGTAATGTGGGCGAAGCATTTCGCGATTTCGCGCGCATTTCGCGATTTCGCGGCGGAGTAGTGCTACCAGAGCGTTAATATGGGTGTCAAATACAGCTTGATATTTATGAAAGTTTTACAAAGGTAGATATAATTTAATCTTCTTTATGAAAGTATTTATAATAAAATTTTAATATAACTAATATTATTAAATAATAAGGGCAACAAATTAGAAGTCCATCAAGCGTCTTAATATATTATCTTAAAATTAAATCACATAAAAATCGACCACATATCCGGGGCACGAATTCGCAGTCGTTAAAAACAAGTAGGGAGCTATCCGGCGTACATTTTCCAAAGAAAATTCGTTCGGGAGCTCGAATGCCGCAGCACGAGCGGTCGTTTAAAGAAGAAAATGCGATTAAATTAAATTTCCGCCAGCAGCAAGTCTCAAAGGGCTCTTCGATAGCCGCAATATCTTAAGCTCTGTAAAAGGTCCGATCGCCGTCTCTCGCAAAGGAATCCTTTACGTATAGTAATGTAGCCACTATGACTCGCGAATTACATTCTTCGTCCCGTTCGCGGAAGACGAAGATGTTTACGGGATGCACTGTGATCCTTTGTGCTCAGTTACTAGAAAATCGACTTGGTACCTTTCCAAACTGTTCTGCGGAAATATTCAAAACGGGTCAAGATTTTATGAAATATTTGAACGCGTAACACTGTTCTTTTGATGTGACATACAAGTATTTGATCAGTGTTTTATAGTAATTGAGTAGCAAAAGGGCATGCAGATCACCTCATATTTAGTGGTCACTGTAGCCCATGGTGGCTCGCATCCAACCTCAAATCGAGAAAAAACCTCTACGTTGTATGTAAGGTGTAAGGACTAAGATGTTCTAATCAAATAAAGTATCCCCGGCAACCATACGAAATTTATACGAGACAAAACACAAGTGATGAAGAACATCATGCTTTACGACGGGTTAAGAGGCTACCGGTTAGGTACCTCCTCGGACGAGCTACTACCACCTAATAAGTACTATAATAACAAAATGACATCAACGTATAGTCAATATTAATCATCCCCTTTGCCCCTTGTATGTAGTCTTGTATGTATGTAGTGTAGTTTGCCACTCGTAGTGGCCTATGCCCCCCGAGAGGGCATAGGCCACTACGAGTAATTTTTATTATCTTGGAACACAAACTTTTTTGCCACGCAACTATAAAGATTTTCTTAACCCACAAAGAAAATATTGCGACTTAATTTTGAACGTCGATCTACGTACTCTGCACTACATTTAATCGACTTTCATTCATCTATTCCTTAACAAAATAAAACATTTATTTCCTTCACCGTTTCGGTTTACATTAGCGGGCGATCATTCTTTTCACGCCACTTACCGGTCGATTCGTACGCAACTATCTTAAGAGATCTTAAGGGACCATGGGAGAATGTGGGAATAGTTAAGAGGAAATGACGTAATAGTTTCATCCGATAGTGAATGGAACGAGGCCGTTTTTAGGCATGTCGTGTATGGAAGATAATCGTCATTTTTCCTACAAAGGGGTCAGGCTTAGTCCTTAAAGGTTTGAGCAAAATGTAATAAGAATAATGAGCAAGGAGATTCAATATTTGTAGATTATTATGATTTAATTTTGATTACGATTAGGTATATGAAGAAAAACACAAAAATCTTTGATAGATCATGTTTATATTGGAATCGGTACTTTTTGTAATTTGTAGGTTCCAATAGAAACAGTTATGACATTGAAAAATAAAATCTACATGAATTGCAAGTTTAGCAATTCATTCGTTTTCAAACATTTCGTAGGAATATCGAAGTTACTTGGGGAAGTTCATGATGAAGGGTGTATTATATTTTATTTTCTTAAAGACCACTTTATTTGCGACAAGCTTACAATCAATCAATGACCATTATAGAGTCGGATCACCGTCTGAAAAACTACATTGGCCAATCATGGATTGTGAACTTTAGCTATCAATTTTAGGAAGGTATACATTAATAAACATCCCCAAAACGTAAGATCTTAATGAAAAAACTTTACCACATTTCAATTAGTTCGTTGGCTGTAATTTTCGAACGTTAACGAGCTAAATTTGATCGAAAATTAATTGCGACATCTTCATTGAAAACTTTTCAGTCAACTTTGATATCTGAAATTCTTAATAACTTTGACAATGCAGTGTATCTGCCGTAAAATTAAGACAGCGATGGATGAATTACATTTTTGTGGAACTAAAACCCCTTTCAGATAATATAAAATTTTAACGAAACAACCGTACCAGTATAATATATGAAATTCAAACTCAATAATAGTTACGTAGTTTAAAATTAATCTGAAAAATAAGTCAAAAATATCACTTCCACATACCTGTTGTACAGCAAACAAATTCTTTTGGAAAGTTTGTAAATATTGTTTGCCTGAAAAACAAATTCATCTGAATTTCTACTCGCATATACCAAAAAATGTAACAATGTTTAAACATTGCAATTTAAATTCAATACTCAATACCTAAGGTCAATACTCATACCTAGCAACTAAGCATGCAATAAACTACTACATGGATTAATACAGAGCAGATCACGTTAAAAGAAAAAGGCGTTTATGTGAAGGGGCTTTAAATCCTGAACGAATTTTCTCGTCAATCACCCGATTATGTCACGTAGATAATGCGAAGAGAATTGCCTGTCTTCTAGCTACAAAGTTAAATTACAATGAATCAATAGACGCAATTGTGTTGCTGCTTGCTCACGACTCGAGTAAAGGACAGTTTAATTAAGATTGGGGTCGTGCATAGGCTAAAACGGAACCTCGTATGTTGAGATTATGTGACACACTTAGTGCCTATTACGTTATTACCAATAGCGAAGACTTATTGTTAGTTTGTGTATTTTATGCATAGTTTGGGATTTTAATGATATAACTTTTAGCCTATAAGCTTACAACTTATAAGCTTATAGGCTAAAAGTAATAGGCTAGTTCGTATAATATTAAATGAGAAAGAGGTACATCCTGTTTGTTTAGAGACCACGTTGAGGCACAAGGAGTACAAGCTGCCCTCCTACTCAAAGAAGACAGCGGGAAACCGTTGGATACACAGGGCCCATGAATAGGCGAAGTGTGTGACTACGAACGGCTAAAAGTAAGGAAGGAAGATGTTATCTACGTTTTAGATTTTATAGGTTCCATTGCTGTGTTCCCATTGCTGCACTACGTTATATACAACAACATACAAGATCTTGTATTTTTTGTGAGATGTGATTATTCAGATACAATTATTTATCATCATGTCATCAAATAGGTACTCGTAAGAATAGTATAATTAAGTACCTACATTAAAGGTCTAAAACTTAAGTTATTGTAGGTAAATATTATGCCTACGAGTATATACAAAAAACATCGTAACCCCACAAAAAAAAAATTTAGTCGATTTGAAATTATAAAATAAATTTAAAATTTAATTTCTTTATGACTGACCTTTGCACAAATATTTGTACCAGCATCGACGCCTAGTTTTACTATTGAAACACGAAACTCCAATTACTGTAGTATTAAACGAATTGCCTTAAACATTGGACAGACGGACAGTTTGACAGATAGATAGACAAGTACATTAACCGGGTTCCGTTTCAACAGAACCCTAAAAAGTTTGCATTATTAGAGGGGTGTTTGAAAAAAGAGGGGAATGGCGATACAATAATATCCTGTGACACAATAGTTTTTATTACATAGTATTTTTCATAGTAATTGAGTAGCAAAAAGGCATGCAGTCTATGGGTTGCAGTGACCACTTAACGCTAGGTTCTCGCATTTAAACTCAAATAGAGAAAAAAATACTGTCTGAGATTGGTAGCGGATAGTGCTTTGCTACTATGAGGAGGGAGATGTTCGTCGCGTATTCTCGTAAAGTATCCCCGGCAACCATAACTCCTCAGCCGAAACACAAGACACGAAGAAAATGCTGCTTTACGACGAGTTAAGAGGCTGGCGGTAATGTGCCTCCCCGGACGTACTACTCTGCCACCTAAAATACATAATATGTTAGTAACATGATCCTGAGTTATTAAAAATACACAGACTCATAACCATATCTTAATAGAATTGTAGTATTGAAAAATATAGTAAATATTAATATTTTTAAAGAAAATTTGAGTTTTATCCTATTTTTAATTAAAAGACCTTTCTACAACGTAATATAAGAAGCAGCTGACGCCTTGATTTTTATGGCCGTTATGAGTTGCGTGTCTTATATTTACGACTTTTCATAAACAGAGTACTTCAATAAGTAGATATTTTAATCATTATTTATTTTTGTAGAGGTATCGGACTTAAAAAAAAGATAATGGTTTAAACTTTTCAGATCCCTTTTACCCTCCCAAATCGAGTTTTTACAAGCGTTCCACATTTTAAAATCCAAATATTTACATTTGTTTTATTTTGGCTAGGATGTACCAAATCCCTTAAATTCAAATCATCGTTAAGGATTACAAGTTTAAATCGCTTTACTGTGTATGGGCATGAGCGTACTTATGCGACGTCGGGGCCTGCATGTGTGAGTGAACCACCATTAGTGTGTGTACATCATTTACAAGCCCAAAAATGTTACTTTCCCGCTTCCTCTTGTGGGTCTCTTGTAAGGGCTTTGATTGTGTGCGTTAGGTTTTGTGTAGCTATAGCTTGGTGCTTCGTGTGGGTGCACGGTCCGGGCCCACGTAGCCCCCGCCAGTAGCGAGCCGATCGTAGCGGCACTACGACGCGGCTACGGCGTAGAGCGAGCCCCATGTGATCCCTACCCACATCATCGGACAATAGGACCGGCGACGAATCGTGCCGTTTTGTTATTTTTTGTTTGACGTGAATAAAAGCCTTGTGACTCGTAAAAGAGGAGACAGTATGCTAAGAGAGGACGTCCTTTGTCCTCCAAAGAGACCGTTACTTTCCATTTATATAATTATCGAAAGCTAATTTATCAATGACATAAACCATAGTTTACATATTAGAACCGCTCGCAGTCGTGATGACAGACTAAATGAGATAGACTTTAATTAATAGTTTTGTGTTTACTAAAAGGAATTTACCGTATATATTGTTTGTAGTATAGTGTGTCACTTTGGTGTTAGTGGAACGTAATTAATATCGAACAATTGAATAGCAAGTGTTTCTATGGAGTTCCTGTTACTACAGCTGTAAGGTAAATAGTAACTTTGTGTTTATGATGATGATTCTGTAGCCTAAATATGTAGAGTAAACGTAGCGAGTAGTTCTTGCTTGTTGATGTCAATCGAACTTTATTCGATACTTCATGACACACATTCGAAAGTTGTTGGGTTTTACGACGTGTATTATAAGTACTAAAAATCATGACTTTTTTAAGAATTCTTAATTTTTTAAAGATGTTGACTAAAAAAACTTTTTTCGTAGATATAATCTTATACCTACTAATAAACTTTATATAACCAGATTACAAAATAGCAAGAATGTTATAAATTAGACCAGCATAGTACAATTTTCGAGCCCATAAACAGATTATGATGATTTTTTTTGTTTGAAACTATGTATGTCTTAAATACGTTACTAGGGTTATTATTTTTAAAAAAATATTACACATGAATGGTAACTTATCGGTAGACATCATGCTTAGAAAACCACCGCAAAGCAATCTGAAACTAATATCTTTTAATTTAAAATGTTTATTGAATAACAGTCGGCACTTTATTTCAGGTGAGCTTGTGTATGTTTTGTTTAAGATTAATCAATTCACAACATCATTTAAACAAAAATTGAATATTTATAATTGCTAATTTTAACGCAACTTCTAAATGAAAAGAATTTTTTTGTCGACTTTTTCCAAGATCTTAATAACTTTGTTTTGTAATCTTTTCCCTCTTAAGGTAATGGTTCGGTTCTTATTAAAGTAATTTTATGATATTTTAGGAAGCCACAAATTTTCAAATTAAATTTTTGACAGAGATTAACCAAGTTAGCAAATGCGCTGGTAGACCAGTGGCTAACTTGGCTTCTTACTCGAGAGGTTCAGGTTAGAATCCCAGTAGCCGTACCAATAACGGCCTCAGAAAATTTATGTCAGCTTTATAAAATTAAATACCACTTGCTGTGACGGTAAATGAAATCATCGTGAGGAAACCTGCATGCCTGGGTTTTGAATACCCAAATAAGTGTTTTCAAAGGCATGTGAAGTTCACCAACCCGCATTTGGCCAGCGTTGTAGTCTGACACTCTGCAGTGGTTCCTTAACGGGACACAGAATAACTAAGTTAAATAAAATCAGTATGGTGAAATGGGTGTAGCTCTTTAGCTGTTGTAAATCCAAACGTTAAAAATCTAAATATTATTATCAGAAGCAAATAATGATTTACTAAAATTGTCGCACGCGCTGAGGTACAGTTGCAGACAAAATAATAAATAAATAAAGACAAAGTAGTAAAACAAGACCTTCCAGTTGATGACAAAAAAGGGAAGTATGTCTACTATTAGTCAGTAACCACATGGGGACTGAAAAAAAGTTAGACGAAAAGGCTCTATTCACATAAAGGTTTCGAAAAAATCGACTGATTTTGGACTCAATCGACTGACTTTCTGAATCCTTTCACTTGAAATTCATTTTTTGTGTCAGGCAAAGATTTTTCGGCTAAGCGTTTGCGGTTTAAGTCGTATATCATTAAATAGTAACCGGTTATTGCTTCTAGTTTTACATGCGTGTGTCGTCCCTAAAGTACGGTCTTTTTGCTCCGCTCTACTTATAAATTTAATACAACTTTGCGAAAAGGTTACAGGCACAAGGCCGACACTTGGACGCTTTTTGTTCGGAACATTACACACCTTTATGCTAAAGTATATGTCATAAAGAACAAAGTTTATACCTGTTTTCTATTGTTCTCGGTGGAGCAAAACTGTAACAGTTTGCTGAATAGTAGGTTACTATAGTTTAGATTGTTTTATTCTAACAATACAATAAGTACAACTGAGGAAAGGAAACTCTTACATTGTAGGATGGCGCAGAGTATACTTCTTCCTTCCTTTAAGCCCTACGTAGTCCGCTGTTGGATATGGGCCACCCCTTATAGACTTCGACGGGTCCAGGGCTTTTTGAATCTAACGGTTTCCCGCTATATTCAGGTCATCAGTCCATCAGATCAGAGGGCGCTTCGAGGATCTATTTTCCCCATTGATTATCAGTCGTTCGAACGACATGTCCAGGCCATTGCCTCTTAAAGTTACAAACTTTGAGAGACGTGACTGTTATCTTCTTCTAGCTTTCTTCTATGGTATCGTCATTTTGGACGTAGAGATATACGTACAGTATACTTCATTGGTGCTTCGTGCTCCAAGCATGAAGACCATCGTCAAAGTATTCGTATAGTTAACGTGTGCCATTAGTATGGGAAGATGTCAGACAGACCAATATGTGACATACTAATGACTGACGTTTACCGTACGAATACTTTGACGATAGTGTTCATTCTCTCGGCACTGATACTGAGTGGACAGGTCGCCAGGTTGCTTAACGTTCAGAAACAGCAACACACACTTAAAACCAAAGATAATGCTTTAATTCTATTATATTACAGATAAATTTATGTATTAACATTACCTAGATATTAAATATCAGAAATCAAGGTGTGATATGAACCTTGTTGTCACGCAGTGTAGAGATAGACAATTGACTGTATACATTGTTTGGTGACGAGCACTAATCCATTGTGGATGGAAATGTCACATTAAGTCGGTGTGAATAATACAACTATTGTTTGCTAATTAACATGTTATTAATAGTTGACGTGTAAACTCGAATTAATTGGATGCTTCATTCTACTTATCTATATTTATAAAAATGAATCGCTGTTTTAGTCTCGTTTTAAACTCGAGAACGGCTGGAACGATTTGGCTAATTTTGGTTTCGAAATGTTCCAAGGAAGGTTTGAAAGAATGCAAGAGAGATTAAAAAAATAAAATAATTAGTGTTTGTTCTTCTCTAACAGTAAGTAGTATGAAACTTTTTCATTCGGAACAGTGATCTGCCGTCAGTTTTAAAATTGAAGAACACGCCTTATTGCCCTCAAAGCAGCCAAGTGCAATCAATCCAAACACACAAATCAGTTTATGAGTTCAAGAAATCCTTAGCTAATGAGATAGATATTCTAGAACACCCACCACCCTTTTTCAGCGTCAGATCAGCTCAATAATATAAAAAATGTCACATAGTCCTAGCGAAACTAAATTGTAAGAGTTTTTGTCACATATTTTTGTGTACTCGTACATGTCTAATCCACTAGGTACCTAAATGTACACCTCTATTCTAACAATCCACTTTGGAATTTTTTGTGTTTTTTTATCCTTCCTTCTTTTTTCTCTGCCTTTGTTTCACTATATTCCACTACTGGACGTGGGCCTCTCCTAATCGTCGCCACTCCAAATTGACCTGGTCCTGGGTCCTTTGAATCCAAAGGTTATTTTGTTCATAGCTGTATTAAGTCATTAAGTCCCTTAACCTTTACCAATACAAATAGACGGTCAACGAAGTAATTTCTATAACGATCCCTATTCAACTGCGGAAACCTTAAAATTAAAGTTTGAAATTTAAAGCCGCCGAGTATTTGTGGAAAATCAAACTTTATCGGTTTGTAGCTAGAAAAGTACTTTAGCTATCGATTTCTCAGGATATTCGCTTCACTGGGTCAAGAACCTGATCTATATGTTAAGGTATTAAAGTACCAGCAGCCAGCGACGGAGTTCAACACTTGACCCTAAAAGCATGATTTCTATAGTACAATTTTAAATGCAGATTTATTTGAAACGCAAATAATTTGTTGATTTTGTTTTCAATGCGTTTGAGATTATTTCCCGAAATAATAGCCCGAGAACTGATAAACATTTTTGAGTAGGTATTTGAGGCACGTTAAAAATACCTACCGTAGCCTTGGCTGGTGGATAGTGGGGGTAATATGTCCAAGCTTAAACGGTCACTGACGTGGAACAGTAGTTAAGACGCCAGTGCACTGCGCGAAGGATCCTGGGTTCAATTTCAAGTGGAGCAGATATTTTAATGATGAGTTCAAATTTCTGTTCCTGGTTTGGATGTGTGGGTTGTTTGTTGCCTTGTGTGTGTCCATGGCACCCACAACACAGAGAAACTTAGGGTAGTGAGTATGATATTATTTATTTGCTGAATTAGTGGCCATTCAGCTTGGTCATCGTTTTAATCGTTGTACCGCGAAATATACAAAATTATAGTGGAATTCCACGAGTTTCCTACAAAATACGCTCCAGTGAGAGGCAAACTGACAGTTTAGCTCATCTTGACAACAACAGTCAAGAGGCAGACTGCCCGCAGTCCAGAATATTAATTTGTCGGCTAGAAATAGCTAACTTTGAGGTGAACTGGAAACGGATAAATCTATTTGCGTTGTATTTGAGCTGTTTACTTAATAGATACAGAACAGAGACTAGAGGCGTAGATATTCTATTCAGTTTGTTAATATCGCGTTAAATTTCTTCAAATTCTGGCTCAGACCTACAATTTCTACTTATCTGAATACGAATGCAGTAAAAAACAGTTATTATTGCAAGGTTTTTTTGACATTGCATTTTACGTTAGAGAGATTATTTCTGTGCCGTGAGCATGAACACTATCTTCAAAGTACTTATTCGTATAATAAACGTATCAACCGTATCAACGTATCAAACGTATCAATCATCAGTATGTTATATGTAGGTCTGGCTTGCCATCTTCCCATATAGGTACATATACGAAACTGCATAAGTTCATGCTCGGGGCATTGTTCATTTTTGCGCAAAACACACATTACATAATTTGCATCCAATAAAATTCATTTTATCAGTTATGTCTTCAATTGACGGGCTAAAAACTTGATACAATGCTTGCTTCATTGCTTTATTCTAAGTGAGCGGCCCCTCAAAATGCTCGAAGACAGCCCCTCAGTTCATCTTAACAAGAGCAGTCGAGGGGTAACAGCTGCCCGAGATCCGGAATATTAATACGATGACTAGAACTAAGTATTCTGTTCTGAGGTTAACGGCAACGGGCAAATCTGTTCGTGTTTTGTAATGCAAGAATCAAGTTTGTAATACAATGTAACTCAAAAACATAGCAGGTATTTTGTGTTCAGGATGATACTTGTCCTTCTTCTACTTTTTGGAAAAGAATCGTATACACTATATATGTTCTGATATATTATCATAATCTAACAGCTATTTGAATATTTTTATGGTTTATCTTCGAATATGGATTTTCTATAGATCCGTTTTAGTTAAGATAAACTTTTATCAAGGTACCTACTCAAAAACTAAATTTGATGAATAATTTACTGACTCGAATGAGAGTGGGTAAATGTTAGTAGAACTCTATTTTATTAGATCTTAAATAATTTTTTGATACCTAACCACCACTAAATGTCAGGGTCTCATTTTGTTTTGACTACAATAGACAAGAACCGACTGCTAACCGCAATTCCGAATATTAATTTGACGGCTAGAAGTAAGTTGACCGCTCATTTTGCTGAAGTGAACACAAGACGACCTAATCTGCAAGTTTGATGTTTGATTGATACTAGATGATGAGTGTTTAACAGTAGTAAAAGAACTACTCTGTAGTGTGGGGTTGACAAAACATTTTTTTGTTGGTTGAAAAAGAACGGTTCTGTAACCACCAGAACCGTTCATACGTTTATCTGGATTTATTCATAAAAAAATTCGTTACTTTACGTGTCTATTGAATTCAATATGTTAGTTCCGAATTATGGTCTATAAGTTCAAAAAGCCTTATGCATATTATGATCGGACTTTAAATTAAAACATAAATAAAGCATGATCAAAGCTTTTACAGTATACACAATACACATACCTCACCATCCGTTCAGTCCATGACATGCGCGTTGCTTCACAAACAATGACAAATTCCGACACGTTCAGCGAACAATTTTTCTTTCGTGATATTTTTTTGATTTTTAAGCACCTAACATGACGATGTCGCTGCCACATATTTCATTTGACCAACCCCATTGAGTGTGAAAAATTAATCACACGAAAAGTGAACAATTACGAGTTGCGGCTCCCCTATGCACGCGCCTGGGATATAACCGCTAGTCGCCGTGTTATTATGGGGACGCTTGACATGTACCGCTTTTATGATTTTAAATAAAGAATAGTGTCGTATTTGCATTGAAGATTAATGGGTCTGTTCTTTTTTGTGAATTTAAATTTAGAATATTCTATTTTGCCAGTCATTTAGAAGAATTATTTGTTTATGTAAGGCCGTGTGGATCCTATAGAACTCTAGGAACTCATCAATGGTAATAAATTTTCAATTGGTTTCTGTAGTTACTTATTATTTGTTCAAAGAAAGTACATACTATATGCAACGATTATTTACATACAAAAAATACACTAGCATTGCGCATCTAATCCTGATAACTTACAAATTTACATTTAAGCCAATTTACAAATGAATTAAAAAAATGGACTAATAAAGTCAAAAATAATTTTATTTTAGCATGCCGCGCGTCGTTGTTTCGTGGCATTTGCTATAATCGCATATCTTATGCTAATCTCAATGGGCAGTCGGTACGGCTTAATTGCGTTATGGTCAGATGAGGGACCCCTTGTAACAGAGGGAAAAAAACATTTTTGAAAAAGGGGTAATTTTTTTAAAACTTTTACGCTTAAATAGATATTGGGCCATGATTCAAGTTTTAGTTCTGTTTATTAATTAGGTTCGAATTCAATTCGATTTATTAAATTTCAATTTGTATTGCCAGATAAATAAATTTTATTAGAATCAAACGAATTCAAATAGAACACTGTATTCACATTTTTCACATCACCAAAAATATATGACAAGGTATACTCATCAACTTGTAATGTGTTTTTGACGACAAAAAAGGAATCATTTAGTATGACGGGGGTAGCACAGACAACTCGGAATCATTTCTCGTTGTGAGGTACATTTAGCCGCGGGGAGTGTTTGAAGAATCGCATAAAATTCCTCGTCCCATATAAAAATTCATAAGGGTATTTCACCTTTAGGCGCACCTTTAAAATGTCCTCGGGATTACGTTGAAATATATCCATCGGTATCTAGATGAGGCACGTCGTAAATTCTTTGCAAATAAAAAAATCTGACGTAAAAATTCATCGCATAACTCTTTTGAAGTACCTATTTAGTTAAGGTACGTTGATGATAAAAGCCTTTTGATCGATATTTGGATAATATTAAGAATGAAGGATTTCATAAATTTGCATATAAAGACAGAAATTTCTACGTAATTTTTTTAGGAATTGCCGTTTAATTAAAGACAGTGTATTGGTGCTGCGAGGTTGCTAGTGTTTTACAGGTGATCCTGTATATTATATACAGGAATAACTCCAGCTATTTTTATGTAAAAGCATTATTATTTACCTACATTTATACAACATTATTGTCAAAACGTTTCATTTCATTCATTTTGATATAATACCTATTAGTACACATCAAATCTAGAAATAGTATCAAAAAATTGTACCTACAAGTAGTCGTTCCTTAAACTAATAAAGTTGATCTGGAAACTTCATCATAGGCATAAAATGCGCAAAGAAAACGAATAAGCGGTACATGGCTCGTGAAATTGGATAAAAGGGTACAAACTAGCCAACATGATGAGCGTAAAACACGCTTCACGGCTGAGAATGCGGCCATTGTCGCCGAAACTGCATGCGTTCCAGCGCGAGGGAAATTGAACTGAGTTTCTGAGACGCTACTTCGATTATATGGGAGGACTATTTGTACCCGATAATGGTTGGGTTTTGTCTTGCCATTCTACATTCGTTTATATATTTTTTAAAGAACATTTTGTTGCTTAAATTTTGTATAATATTTATGGGGTATCTGGAGGGATGAAGATGATGAAGAAAATTCTTAGTTGAGTTCAAAACTGAAACTAGTCTCAAATATTTCTTACTTTGCATGTTCTTTTAGGGACGTGGTGGCTTGCAGTGACTACTTATCATCCTAATCTGAAAAAACATTGCGTACTCTTGAGTATTCAATAATTATATTTGTTGTTAAAATAGGATTTACGAGAAAAATGACGGGTATTTAGTTTTGAGCATTTTCAAAGGGATACAGAAATAAACTCGGGAAGTAAAATAGAAATAGAGCTAAACTGTTTGATCTTCGAAGCGAGTACTTGCGAAACTTTTTATGTGAAGCTTTAAAAATATAGTATCGATTGGTTCAGGACAGCCAGCGTTTCGATCAACAGAGGTGGGAAATAGGCCGTACAGCAAACAGTACATTTAGTGCAATGTATTTGCTGGAGTGCGTAGTAGGATAGCGTTGGAAATATTTAAAATAACTTTTGCATATTCATTTAGGTCGTGGAGGTATTGATTTTTAGAGTTGTGTTTTCGATATTTAAATGGGTATGTATCACATGTGACTCATAGGACAGCTAAGTGATCAAATATATTTTCTAGTGAATATTGCTACAACGATGGTCTAAAGGTATTTGAATATGCTTAATGATTTTATATATAAAAAATATAGGGGTTTTCATATAGTGTAAAAATCTATTTTTTTTCTCCTATTTTTCCTCTATTTTCACCATCACCTGTACATTCACCATTGCCTTTAAAATTAAATGCAGTATTTAAACTATTACAAGAACCAGATAGAGAGTTTATTTTTGCAATTTTGGATAGTATGCAAATTAATAAATTAGCTGATAAGAATATTATTGGGTAACAATCAAATAGGTACATCGTAATAATTATTGGTCACTAACCCACTTTTTTACTAATATGTGAAGCTGCGTAATAGAGTATTAGTATGGAGTATTAGTACATTAGTTATTTATACCGGAAAATATGAAAAAATAAATATATCAGTATCAAATATCTACTGATCTAACATCAAGAAAACACGTACATAAGTACTATATTTGCTGGTATACCAGTGATTTAAGCGCTCTTCTTGGGAATAACATCACTTCTAGGTACGATCTAAGATAGTATTTGATCTATGGAAGGTTTTTAGGTTATAAGGCTTAGAAATGAGATGCAAGTAAGTGCACCCGAGTCAAGTGACCTCAAGGCTTGTTTTGTAATCCGTTAACATAAAATAAAAGTTAAATTTACACTGAATTTACAAAATTGCTAGCCAATTTAAATTAAAACTTGATTTTAATTAGAAAAATCACAAGCAAATTATAAGCATATTTCAAATCAAATCTAAATAATTATTCGGCAACCAGACAAATACTCGCAAATAATTTGATTCAAAATTTAATAGCACTTTGATGTAGGTATGTATTCATAAATTGAAGAGAACTCTCGTATCGCACAGTCGCACAAAACAATTTCGAGGGTTGGAGCTTTTGATCATGAACACAAATAGTGAAAGATACCCCGAGGTTGATCATTATCGATCAACTGACCTCTCGGACCCTTCGAAAAATGAACGTCGAACCCCCTTTGTAATCAAAACAGTAATCAAATGGCACGACTGGAGGGAATGCGAGTTAAAACTTTATTTGAATTTTAAATACGACCATGAATACCAATTTTGGTAGTGAGCGTATTGATTTTTCACTTAATAGGACGCCAACTGAAAGGGATTATCTCGAGTATTTTATTCCCTATTCAAATTCGACCCTCCTATTCATTAGTTTTTGTAGAAATTTGCTCGCCATCTGTCAATTAGAATAATATTGTAATGCTTTCTTTGTTGGCAGTTATTGTGTTCTATTAGTTGCGTAGTATTTATTGTATAACTTTGCTACTGTGGAAGTCGCATTAAAATAAATAATAATGGAATACACTGAGAGTACCGCGTTCGGATATTCGGTTGTAATATTTGATTTAGGAATGTCAAGTGATATGCAGGTTTATTTCCTACTCATATTTTACAATAAGCACAGATATAAGCAAACAATAGATGTGTTTTTGAACCCATCTTCTGAACCGAAACACGAAAAATGCTTGATTCTTGCTTCATTGTGGTCATTCATTTCATACCTTCATATTACTAGTAAGATGGCAGACAATGTTTTTTGAAATATTTTGTTTTGGGATGAGGATTATGAAAAATACATTAATTTTGAAATCTAAGACGGCGGACATGTTTTTTTAGTTTTTTGATCATGTGTGTCGTTTTGAGATAATTTGGGATGAGGATTATGAAAATTACATTAATTTTAAGTTTTACTATCTACCGAAACTTTTTCAAAGGGTTACGCCTACTTTGTTTCCTGTATATTTATCCAAAATTTGTAAACGTCGGTCGCCTGGGTACTTCGATTTATTGTAGAAAACACAATCCTTACCTACTCATCCCACACTGGGGTAAACTATATACTCTTAGCTATACCTACCATAGAAACAATATCTCAATTAGGTCAAAGTATTAAAAGGAGTGTTCTCCGCCACTTTGATAGCAATTATCTCGATAAAATAGAGTTTGCAGTAGTTCTTAGTTTGTTGCGGCTTAAGCTGGACTTAAGTACCTATCGAAGTGGAGAGCTGTAGGTACTGGCTGTAAAATACCTTACGTCTCTTTAAGCTTCTAATACACCATCATTATAACGGATTACTGTGCCTCAAAGTACGAACTTATGCAGTTTCATTTAGTAGATTATCGTATCGAGCTGCCATTAGTATGGGAATATGACACACAGACTTGACATATGACATAGGTTTATACTAATAACTAATTAACTGACATTTACTATTTGCATACTTTGACGATAGTGTTCATGTTAACGCCTCACGTCAGTAGTTCACTATTTGTGCGTGCGGTCAAGATAAATAATGTTTTGAAATTATTAATTTACAGTTGATCCGTACTAAAAATTGAATATGTCCGAAAATAATAACAAAAGAACACAGTATAATATTAAGTATAATTTAGGTAATTTTGTATGGTATTGCTTGCGTTTCATACCCTCAGAAGATAATGTACTGTAATGTAATAAAACTGTGCGTCTGCCAATAACCAGATAATCTGGCAAATGAAAAGAAGTTCTCTTTATTATTCAGTTGAATGGACTCTGCCAAGAACATCTTCGTAATTCGTAATTATGTATTAGAGATATACTTTTACGCTGTCCAAATAACTAATGGCATTGAGCCTCCGTAACGGAGATACAAAGAGCGTCTTAATGGAAAATAATAACCGACGTATTACATTATGGTACTCCACGGGCTATTGGAGGACAGAAATCTGTGAGACCCAAACGTGTCCCAAACGTGTGCTTAAGTTACGTTCTTCATGTGATATACCAGAATGTTTTCGTAAAACGGCTCTCTCGCTTCGCAGTATTGACATAGATAATGTACTCTTAATAGAGCAAGAGCTGGCTGACACTTTTCGAGAAGTATTTGAGGCATCATAAAGTCATGTTGAATTGTAATATCCGAACGACCAAATGCAGAATTAATGAAATTGGCCAAGCCCTAGATGACGAAAGAATGTTTTTTTTTGTAAAAAGTGTTATAGAAGTGTTTAATTTTTTTTTAAGAACACTAAATTTAGTATTTAATAAATAATTAAAAAATGAAGCCTGAACATAAAATAATTTTTAAAAAATTTAAAAAATGTATTTGAGGCACGTTAAAACTTTTACATAATATTTCTATTTTCAGCCAACTATATACTCTTAGCTATACCTACCATAGAAACAATATCTCAATTAGGTCAAAGTATTAAAAGGAGTGTTCTCCGCCACTTTGATAGCAATTATCTCGATAAAATAGAGTTTGCAGTAGTTCTTAGTTTGTTGCGGCTTAAGCTGGACTTAAGTACCTATCGAAGTGGAGAGCTGTAGGTACTGGCTGTAAAATACCTTACGTCTCTTTAAGCTTCTAATACACCATCATTATAACGGATTACTGTGCCTCAAAGTACGAACTTATGCAGTTTCATTTAGTAGATTATCGTATCGAGCTGCCATTAGTATGGGAATATGACACACAGACTTGACATATGACATAGGTTTATACTAATAACTAATTAACTGACATTTACTATTTGCATACTTTGACGATAGTGTTCATGTTAACGCCTCACGTCAGTAGTTCACTATTTGTGCGTGCGGTCAAGATAAATAATGTTTTGAAATTATTAATTTACAGTTGATCCGTACTAAAAATTGAATATGTCCGAAAATAATAACAAAAGAACACAGTATAATATTAAGTATAATTTAGGTAATTTTGTATGGTATTGCTTGCGTTTCATACCCTCAGAAGATAATGTACTGTAATGTAATAAAACTGTGCGTCTGCCAATAACCAGATAATCTGGCAAATGAAAAGAAGTTCTCTTTATTATTCAGTTGAATGGACTCTGCCAAGAACATCTTCGTAATTCGTAATTATGTATTAGAGATATACTTTTACGCTGTCCAAATAACTAATGGCATTGAGCCTCCGTAACGGAGATACAAAGAGCGTCTTAATGGAAAATAATAACCGACGTATTACATTATGGTACTCCACGGGCTATTGGAGGACAGAAATCTGTGAGACCCAAACGTGTCCCAAACGTGTGCTTAAGTTACGTTCTTCATGTGATATACCAGAATGTTTTCGTAAAACGGCTCTCTCGCTTCGCAGTATTGACATAGATAATGTACTCTTAATAGAGCAAGAGCTGGCTGACACTTTTCGAGAAGTATTTGAGGCATCATAAAGTCATGTTGAATTGTAATATCCGAACGACCAAATGCAGAATTAATGAAATTGGCCAAGCCCTAGATGACGAAAGAATGTTTTTTTTTGTAAAAAGTGTTATAGAAGTGTTTAATTTTTTTTTAAGAACACTAAATTTAGTATTTAATAAATAATTAAAAAATGAAGCCTGAACATAAAATAATTTTTAAAAAATTTAAAAAATGTATTTGAGGCACGTTAAAACTTTTACATAATATTTCTATTTTCAGCCATTTGGCGAGATTTTAAACAAACATTTCAAAACACCCCAAACATTTTTTTTGAGTTTGACTAAATTCTAATCGGCCATCAGTCTGGTCTGCATTTTTATAGTTCGGATATTGCAAACAATCGATTCAAAAGATTTTAAGATTCCTCAAACACTTCCTGAAAAATATTTGCCAGCTCTTGGGCTATAGTTAAGCTGTGAGCTATAGTTAAGACGCTTCAAATCCGGTCTCGAGAGAGGTTTTCTAAAACAAAGACGTAAGTACGCGAAGATTAGAAGCGATATATACGGACTTATCAAAGACGGTTCCAGAAATATCTTAACGGCCACGTTCCGGGAACCGCAGATAACGCCGCGGCGTCTAAAGTTTAATAAAAGTTGAAAAGTGTTTTCCTATTTGTTTTTGTAAAATACGATCTTTTCTAAGTTAGCGTGTGAAGGAAATTCAATTGTAAGGAACGTTTACTGACGTCTGTTAAATGATGTAAGATGATGCGGAAGTTGGTACGGCATAATTGTTTTTGTCTTGAAAAGCTATAAATAGCTCGTACATGCCAATTTATTTCTTAATTATTTCCTGTTTAATGTTTACAGACAATTTCACGTAACCTTAAACTTTTCTAGGTGTCTAGTGTCAAAGGTCTAGAATATACTTAGTTTTCATTAATTTTGTCTCGTCACTGATTTTAATTTGTAGTTTAGTTACACGAGCAAGACATAAACTTTTCAATACTGTTTCATTTTTATTCCAACTTTTGATTTCTACTTTTACCATTATGCAAAAAGAATGCTGAAATTTTCATATTGACGAGGATCAATGCTTTTGTTCAGTAGTCATTGAACATAAATATAGTTATTTGCTTCAAGGGAAGGTGGACGGTTATATGGCCTATTTGTTTCGTAATTATATTCTGTTTACACATATGACGTCTTATAACTGTGCTGTGTAGCGAAAGTTTTTATATTTTGCCAATAGCCAGCATGTAAAAAGCGATGCCAAACAGTATTACTGTAAAGCTTAGAATCCTTAATCCAATATACAATCTCCTCCCATGTCTCCGTATGTATACCTACTATACCTACTTGTACTTCGGAAGGCGAGAGGCGTTCCTAACCCTTGCATGTTTTGTTAATCCGACACCATGTGGCGTTGTAAAAACAGCTGGTGACGTCAGACCCTCTAATCCAGGACACTGCCGTTTTAAATACCCTTCATTCATTTGCATAAGTCCTGTTCTAACAAGACGGGATGGTCTAATAAGACTTTGTGATGAAATTTCAATGGACATGTACAATGTTGTATTGTTTATATCTCAAATTGTATTTTCCTCATATGCAACAGCAGGACGAGATGCGGAGACAGATAGAATTTTAAAAACAAAGATTTATTTTAATTTTCATTAAGTAACACGTAAGTCAGCAAAAATCTGAATGGGGAAATCTGATCACAACTTAGGGAACTCAAAAGAACCGCGAAGTGCTAAAGAGCAGGAAAGTTACCGTGAGGAATTTAGTAGCTAAGAATCTTCTATGGCCTTATATCTCCCCCATAATGTTGAGTATTTTTAACAAATTTTCCCCCGAAATTCAAAGTGGTACCCGTAAATGTGTTCGTATACTTAACATGTGCCATTACACTGACATATGACATACTAATGACTATAATATACGTATAACCTTAGATTAAATCAAAAAGGAAAGATACGGCACTAGCGTCTCATGAGTGCGCACCTAAAATTAGGTCCATGCACACAATTTCACTTTAGTCACATTTTGGCTAGCTATTGAACTACATGTGCGCTTAGAACACAATAATCGCGGATTTTCTGTGTTTAAAAAGGTAAAACAATGCCTTCGTGTGCTTTTAAAAGGTGCACAAACAGCTCAAACACGAAAAACAAATTCCACGGCATTTCTTTTCATTCGGAAGTATACTTAAACTTAATTTTTCTTCAAAATCACTGATGGTTTTAAATGTAGTTCGCCATTTTTATCAAGAGCGAGTGTGAGCGAGAGGGTCGCGCGCGAGATAACGCGGCACTTTCCGAGTCGCTCCCGCTAATGTTAAAATTTACCGCTCTGTCTCGCTCGCCCGATTGACACTTCATTTATAGGTGTGTGTGTGTAAGTCAGATAATAGTATGTGGTTGAGTCGGACTACTTTTATGATTGATACCAGTAAGCGTATGCCGTATATTCTCTTTTTTGATTTATGTATGCGTATAACTGATATTTACCGTACGAATACTTTGACTATGTGCATGTGTACATTCGCAAACTACAATTCCAACTTATGAAATACGTGTGTACTGTGTAGTACTCGTATGTACTTATAACATGAACGAAAAATTGCTTACTGTTGTGTTTAGAACAGGTGCGCAGGTTGTTAAACTAAGCGTTGCTTAAGTGCCGATAAAGCTTTTAAAAGCTTAAGTGTGTCTGAAGTGTGAAGTGGCAATCGGCAATGGAAATCTTCTATAACAAAAACCTATATAGATTTTCACAGTATAAATTCTTTTTGTCAGTCAATAGATACTATCACTACCGACTAATTTTTCATTGACATATTAATAGTTTTGTATTCACTACTTTTTATTGTCTTACATTCTAGTCTACTCAAAAGAATAAAGAAAATCTGTTTCTAAGTTTTTGACTCATACGTAGATAAATATCACAGAAAGAAACTATTTTTAATTCCCTTTCTTCATTTTTTGCATCCCTTCCTTTTAGCCATTTGTAGTCCACTGCTGGACAAGATGCCATCAACGCCACTTCACTTGGGCCATTTGAATCCAACGGCTTCCCACCTGGTTCACCGGTCTTCTTCAGGCCCGCAGTCCACCTGGTCGTAGGGCAGCCTGTGCTTCTTTTGCCTAGACGTGGTCGCCACTCGACAACCTTTCTTCGCCTTTCTTCCCCATTGGTTATTATCATTATCAGTCTTGCGAACGATGTGGCCAGCCCATTGTCACTTGAGTTTTTTTATAAACATGAATAAAGTTTCCTTTATTACGAATCCTTAACTGAAAATAGTGCCCAACTATCTAGTAGGATATTTATGTTTTACTTTTCAACAAATTGCTAAGTAATTTATCTTTGTGTTAAAGGGATAGCCTAAACTTTGCAGGAACATTTAGGCTCCGATAAAATGAGTTTTCTTTGAAGTTAGTTTGTAACTAAGTTACGTAGTTAGGGATTTCGATACGTAGATTAGGGACGCGGCAGTGACGAGTTGACAGCTCTTGTCTTAAAAGTTAATTGTTAAAGTTTATTTTTGACCATAGCTCTATTATTAAACCTTATTTATTTTTAAAGTAAATAAGCGAACTAATCCAATGTGCGTGCAAAGTTGACTTAACTAGCAGCGCATAAACTTAACGCATTTTATTTACACTTCCAGCTATTTTTAGTAACCCAATCAGGTACCTATTATATATTTGTAAACAAGAAATTGTCTTGTAACCTAACTTTCTAAATAGGGTTTAGCTAGTTCTATAACAAAATTACGAGCTAGCAAGGGTACTTTGTTTTCTGGAATAGTCTGAGCAAATATTTACTTAAAAGTTATCCAATATGTATTCTTCGAAGATTGAAACGTCTGAGCTACAATATTTATACTAAATTACTTGCAACTCACTCCGCTATACTGATCCTCTGAGTTAAAAAGTTTTAAGCTCAGCATTATATCAATAAAGATGGAGATCTAGGTATATGGGTGTTCGAAATATCGGGGATAAAAGTTTTACGTTCAATCTTGGAATTGAAACAAGTCGTGGGCTACGAGAGAGAATTTGCTCAGCTTAATATTTATGTAGCCCTATTTGTCATCAAAATGACCTCCATTTCGTCTTTCCCGATATCTTTGTTTACGATCGGCTCATTCGAAGATATTTTGATGGTATATTAAAATGTACTTTGACAGCGCAGTAAAATATTACATTTTATTTGCATATTGAAAATCAATAAATAATAATGACGGAAATAACAGTATAGTCCGATGGGCTACAATTTGGCTGTAAGTCAATTGAATTTTTAATGAGGATGCGACGTGTTCGTTTTCCGTCGATTTATCGTCTGCAATAAAACAATTATTTTAAATCTGTCAAGTTTATTGCATTGCAGATAACATTTTTTGTTATTTATTTAAATAAATAAACATTCAAATCCTTGCGAAATTTTATTAAACAATTGGAAGTTCGATCAATTCTACATTCAAGATTTGTTTACATAGTAAGTTAGGAGGAAAAAAGCACGTTAAAAATAATATATTTCTACCATCTTTTATCGAGTATTGAGTGAATCGAAATGACCACTGAAACGGTTATGGTGTTCTATATATCAGCGCGGGGCGTGAGACAGCGATACAAAATGGCTACAATTGACTAAAAAGCGACATTAAGCTACAAGTTCATCCAATAAATATTTCTAACTGCCGTTTCGTAAGGAAACAAATGCTCGAAAACACAATGATAGTCGTCCACAAGACACAATACTGCGAGGGACAAGTGAAGCGTGTCCAACATATTCTGTTTGTGGGAAAAATTGTGGCATCCGTGTTTATCTCAATGTAGCGTTTCCTTTTCAATGTTATTTGTTTTGCTTTGTTCGTTATTTTCGGGACATTCGTCTACAATATAAAATTGCCGTTGTAGTTATATTTTCGTCGGTATAGAATGAGTAGAGCAATTTAGGATTTGTTATGTAAGTTTTTATAATCAATGCAATCTAATTATTTTTATGTGAAAACATGCAAACGTCTGCCTTTTCCTACCAACATTCTTGAAACTTAGCAACCATCATTATGTCCCATTATGGACCATACTTAGTTTTGCTACTCCTACGATTGTTGAAATATAATAAAAAAGATAAGTGACTAAACCCTGCCACTAGAAACCCACATCCTGCAAGTTTAAAATCAACCATTGCGTCTATATCATATATATCACATTTTTTGACCTCCTCTTCAGGATTCAGTCTTCTCTATTCTTCTTATTTGTATTAGTCCAAAGACTAAAATTCACAGTGTTTAATTTATATGCCAATTAGAAACGTTGTATCAATACATCACTGAGAAATAAGATATTATATCAATAGTACTTTTATGTATCTATCGAGCAGCCTGAAAGGTTGTATGAATAGGTATATCATATCTATCATACATTCTCACTCAGCGACAGTGGAGACTACAGAACACTGACAGTCACTGACTTACCTCAAAAGCCTTGCGAGACATCGTGTTCTAATGCAATAACCGTAGTGAAAATGGACTTCAAGCCTTGTGATACTGATATTACATGAAAGTCACTGAGAACAGTCGAAATATGGCTAATTATTGGATTTTTTGCTTTTCTAATACAATCTATCACGAATATTACACGAAAACACATAAGAAAAGAAGACATCTAGACCAGAATCAAAAACAGAAAACGGGAATTCACTTTTAACTAAATAAACATTCAGAAACAAACAAGTATTTTGAAAGTTAAAATTTTAAAGAATTGTTTCATTTGAACGTAATGAATATGACGCCAGATTTTACGTTTACTGCAGATATATGTATGTAGATCGAGTTGAGTGTTAAGTAAGACTACAAAAACACATGGAATTACTTAGCGATTGACCTGAAAAGTATCAATGTAGACACAGTTCAGCACTAATGGAGTTGCCACAAAACATGGACGATACATATATGACCCCAGAAACTAGGTCTCCGAAGAAAGTAAGACAAGAAAAGGGAATAAAGAAATAAAAAGTGACGTTGCGATCGACCGCACTGACACAGTGAATGGAGACAATAAAATATTATACAATCGGTTTTACAACTGAAGCAAAAATGTTTCGCTGCTGTTTCTTATAAAATACTTAGTGCTTGTGCTGTATAATTTATTTAACAAACTATTTAAACCAAATTTATAACTAATATTTAACCAAAACTTAGGCCACGCTTAGTTGGACGCGATTTCGTACGAATTCAACTCTTAAGTATAGGTACGTATGTTCACGCACGGACAATCCCGACCTTAAAAATGCAATGGGAGCGCTTACACTACGTGCGAGTTAGTCGTACGTCGACTAAGTGCGTCATATCACTCTCATGTTCCTTATTGTAAGACTCTATTATTTTTATAATTGTAGATATGCTTCTTTCGAAAGGCAAAGAAGACTAAGTACATGAAAAAAATTATGAGTGTAATCAAATTTAGAATCATGAGTTTAAAGAAATATCAAAAAGAACTTAATGGAATGGAAAAGCTTTATTGTTGTTGAAGATGCTTTAAGACTTCAACCACACGATAATTCAATTAAAAAAAGATTTGATCCGATACATTGTTTCGCGAATTGGTAGAAAGAAATTATAATGAGGTTGTTTTATTTGTGGATGATAACACCATAAAGAGGCCGAAAAGGCTCATAATGAACAGGAAATACTGTAATGGTAATTTATAAGCAATTTGCTAAGAAGCTTATTCTTGTAATGTTTTCTCGTAAACGAAACAAAGAAAACATTAAAGCCATGGCTAATTTATAATCATTACCGTAAAAATAAACGAAAGTTCAAACGACTACGATATAAAAATCCATAAGGTTATATAAGAAATATTACTCAATGTATTTTTATAGCTTATTTGCCTTTTTGAATAGGATCAGATAAGTCTATGATAATATGAATCCTTTAATCTTTAATAGCTCAATTTGCCTGGTAGCCTGCTATCACTATACAAATTACAATACGTAGCTACTCGTATGTCAGTGATTCTATGATCATAATATGCGTTGAAACGAGGATGCAGACCATTTGATGCTTAGTAGTTACTACAACCCAGGGACATAATTATGCTGATGAAATGTCTCAAATAGGATTTAAATCCTCATTAAATTCGTTATTGTTGGGTGAATTGATATTCATGAGGACTAAGGTACAACAAAATACAAAATAGGTATGTGAAAAAATTTGCTTCAAGGTTAGGAGTGTGGCGATAAAGTAACGTTCCGGGGTGGTAACAACGGCTATGCCGTCTACTTCGTTGCACCCTACATTATAACATGTCCTCATGTAACTCATTAGCGACCCTTCGTCTGGCCTTAGTCCATCTCGTTGACATTATGCGTGTCAGTTGACTTCACATGCCTTTGAATGAAGCATTATGAAGAACTCTCAGGTTTACTTAATAATGATCTATAAAATTTTCTTGGTATCAGTTTGAAACTTTGGAACTTGCTCAGAGAACAATAGTAACTAAGAACCGTGTTGTCTGAATAGTTGTACTCGTATATCATCACAGTCGTACTTATAAGTACAGACTAATTGGTACAATTGGCTTAATTAGTCTGCGCTGTTAGTTCTTGAAAGGAAGCCTGGAGTGAAAGGATAAATGAATAGATATCGTTATATATACTCGTATAATACACAGACTTAACCCTGTTCTGAACCCACGGTACAGATATTACTTTGAGATCGATAAATAGATTTCATCGTAGACCTTTATTATAAAGCTATCTGCGTGTTACCATACGTTAAGCTATCGTGTCAATCTCCTGTGCGTAGTGAATTGTGAACCAATTGAACATGTTTGGTCTTAGTTTTTGGCTAAAACTGAATTTCATGAGCGGTGGCATACCTTGTTTAGCTTGTTAGCCGTTTAGCAGCCTGGTCAGCACTGGAGTCTGTTCCAGTGGTATATAAAAAAGGTAGCAGCCCTCTATAGTTTTTAAATGTTAGGTTTTTGTAGCCTCTCTTAAAACTCAGATACAGCAGAACGAATTCGCAAGCTGAAGCTAGTTTATAAATGAATTTGGTACTCGTCGTTTGTCTTTTAAGGCATCCGCGATGTTGCCGAAGTTCAGAAGAATAATTATAGTCCATTTTTCGATGTCTCTTGGATAATTCCCTTCGTGGATGCGTGATTGGACAATTATGGTTGATATAATGGAATTATTTAAGCAGAAAAAATATCTTTTCAGATAATATGCCATGATATATGACCCTGTATTTCGGTGTACTTCCTTATGGACGTAAGTCCACATTTTATATTTTTTAATAATACTCTAAGTCTCTAATATAAATTCGTAAAAAACAGCATATCTACTCATTTGTTATTAAGGTAGTAACATAGACTAATTTTTAACACCGTCTTATGATGGAAGTTTTTGATTAATACTTAGCCATTATTTACAATCTGAAAGTGGTTCTCCTTGTTTCCCATGGCTTTTTTTACAGATTTTAAGACATTTAAAATCATTGATATCTACATACAAACAATCAAATTGAATGACATGCATCCAAGATTACGCGTAACGTAAATTGCTATAAAATTGAATAAAACATTCATTTATATTAACGTTAAACAAATATTGGATTCATTAAGTAGTTGACCAACTACAGAAGCTTATTAATCCTCGCATTCAGTTGAATTGAATTACTGGACGTGGGTATTGATACCTTTTTCATTTCCAGACATGGATACTTTGTATTCGCACATTATTATTTATACATTCATCGCCTTCGGTTATACGACAGATTCATTTACATTCATGTAATCCATGATTCAATAGCTTTATAATGAATATATAAGTAAATTTTATGTTCTCTTTCTATGATATAGCTATCGTACCTATCGTTTCCATCTGCTTTTTAATATGCTTTTCATAATCCTACTATATTTTCGGTTAGCCATGTTTTATGAATGGGTTTAGTATCATAACTATCACTATCACTGTGCAAATTTAACTGTGTCGTACGAATAAAGTTAAAGGGAAATTCAAAATATTAATCAGGGATGGCGGTTCTCATATAAATAACGAATTTAGATAATTTAAATAAACCTGCCTAAATGGCAAAAAAAAAAGAAATTAAATCAAACGAGCCATTTTAGAAATTTGGGACACTATTGTTCAGTAATAATTACGTAATTAATATTTTTATGAATCTAATACAATGTAACTAATGTGTTTTTGTTTTTGGTTTAAAATCGCTTTTGATTTTTACGTACGTACTTCTTTTCTAATTTAAGGACATAATCATTTTTTATTATAATATTAATTTTTGCACGAGGTTGAGCTTCTTTTCCAAGGAAATTTAATCTGTTATAGTTATAATAGAGGAAAAACAAATTGCATTTACTCTAGGCTTCCTTTTGTAGGTAATACGAAAGCAATAACAAGTCCGCTATTATCTAGGAGCTAGATAATCACAACGATCGATTTAATACCCCATCCTCGTACAAAGTTGTTATAATATGTTTTTAGGAATAAGTTAATTGGATTAAGACTACCTACTAATAATACCTCAAGTATGGGTCGTAGGCCCTAATGAGAATGAAATAGTCATAGTCAGTCGATCTTCCTAATGTAAAGGGTAATTCTAAACAACAGATTTATTTTCAAAGCGACAATTCGATCACAACGAGTTACGTAATAACTCGTTGTGATCGAATTGTCGAAGCATCGGGCAGTGGATAATATTTTTTCGGGCTAGCGTTTTTTATATAACCAAAAGCTAACAAGTGTAAAATCACCTGACGTTAAACGTTAGCTGCAGTTAAGTGAACATAAAAATCCACCCTCGAATATCTACATCATGGTACGATACAGTTTGCGGTTTCAAGTACATACGTTACTACACCTAAGGCACCCCGTACAGACAAAGCTTCCGTTTGCAACCCAGTGCTGGCCCAAGGGATGCTATCAAAATGAAAAGGATAGTTGCCGTTTGCTGGACTCTTGTCATTTTAAGATACGAAAATTGAGAGTATTGCGTAAGAAGTCGAAGAGGAGACGATAGTTATAAATTGTTATATAGGTCACTTTTAACTCCGCAAATACTGAAAATCCTTTTTAAGTCACTCGGTGTACACGGTAGTTTTATAACTTACTTGTAAGTCTAATTCCCCGAGAATGGCGAGTGAAAATGCATGAGTTATCAAGTGATTCTCCAGATTGGCTTGCATAAGGGATTTAACTTGAGCAGATTTAGTTTAGTTACTACCACGGACGGACATTTAGTGAATTTGCATGCCAATACTATCGGAGCCGGTCTAACTACGAAAGTTTGACTTGCTTGTTCGGGTTGAAATGCTAATCTTACCTTTCATAATGTTTTCTAATCTGTGCTTATAATAACGTTTATCCTAACTGAGAATCATCGCACAGCGCTTCTGAGTTCGTGAAAATTTGCAATTGCAACAAAATTAAACTATTTGCTTACAGTATTTTTAGAAGTTTCAACTTTAAGATGATTATTAATCTTTTTGTTAAAAATAAACACGTCAAATATTAAGTTAAACCCTACGTTGTCCCGAGTGTCACCTGTGATACACGCCCATTGTGTCTACTCATTGGACAGTCAAAGTTATAATAAATAGTTTAACGTTGTTCGTTTTAACTTTAATTAAAATTTATTAGATTAAAATTATTCAGCGGTTGCAAAGGTAAGTTTAAATCTATAGTAGGATATTCTTAGGAGAGGCTGAATGAAACCGGATAGAAATGGGGCGAAACTAAGAAAGTTTTAGGGTGGCTATATCCGGAGTTAAGTGTTTCGTAGAGTATTAATAATACAGTCGATGAAAGGTTCATTCGAGACATTATTAATAGAACTGATTTTCATAGAAAGGATTTAACTTTACCTAAAACAAAATAAAAAGATAGGAAATATTTTTCTTTAATAATGGTGTCCTGGTTTTTCTAAATGTAGTTTTTCTAAATTTCATACAACTTTTACCTAAATCGTTTTTGGGGGTAGATAGTTACGAGGTAGATAGTTAGGCCGTTGGTCCCGATTGTTATCAATAAACAGGTTAAGTCTCGTCGGCCCGTTGACAGACCATAGATCCTCCGATTCACATTTAAGCAGCATGGTGAAGTAATCTTAATGCCTACACTGTTAAGAGAAGAGCCCAGCAATCAGACATGAAAAGGATTGTAGATATCCAAGTACCTATGTATCTGTAGAAATAACTATTGTTACAGACCACCTGGCTAAGTAAAAGATTATTGACTTGTAACTTTATTTACTTATACATAGGGTCGATTATTCCAAGACAGCTCAATGCGTATAGTTGTACTATGTAACTGGCACACTAAAATGTCGGACATAAAAGAATTGCGAAAACAATTTGAAGTCGGAAGCAGCGGTAGCTATGGTGGAAGTCAAGTTTTCCACTCAACTATCTTTAACGAGGGTGGATGAATATAATTCAAGAATGTTTTGTATTTGGACACAGACTTATGTCTGAGACATCCTTCGAACCTAGTTATTATTATAAATGTGAAAGTTTGTGAAATGGATGGATGTTTGTAACTCTTTCATGCAAAAACGGCTCAACTCATTGGATGAAATTAGGTTTGCACATACTACGAGTATGTGCAAACCTAATTTCTTTGTTTCTAGTTATGGTTACTATTTTCCCCTTTCTGGACCATGTTTTAAAATTCATGCGTTAACTTCACTAAATACCTACCTATATTAATAAATCAGGACATTCCCTCTCACATATTAAATAACAATAAATATTGAGAGAAAATGTTATGAAGAAACCTACCTACATGCCTGATATTTTAATGTTCCCGATCCCGTTATACTGTTATAGGCTAGTGTGGTGAATTTAAGCGTTTACTGATTCTAAGAAAAGACCTGGTGGGGGTCACGAATGGCTGCAGACTGCAGTTTCTGTTACCCATGCTCATACGTACTATGAAGAATTATATTATGAAGCTAGACTAGATGGATTATTAAACTTTTTATTACGAGTATACAACAAGCAAAGATTTCCATGTACTAGTTTATGAGTGAGTATAACAAAATAAAGAAAGTTGAAAGTTTGAACGCACATGCGCCGGCAACAAGTTTTATGTACGGAGCTCTCTAATTAATGCCCTTAAGTAATAAACATGAATATGGATCGTGCTGTGTTGCAATGCAGGTTGTTGTTAATAAAGCGCGCTGTTGATTTAGGAGACAGCGATTTTCTATGATAGTACTGCCAATGAAATACGTTGAGTGACGTATGACGAGTGCTAATGATGATGATGTTTTTGAGCAACGATGAACCAGTAATGACCTAACGCGCCGATGGTCCTGTTTTCCTTTCCAGCCCTTTGCAATCTATTGTAGGACATGGGCCTACCCTATCTACGCCAGTAGCCTTCCATTTTTGGTTTCGCTGAATCCAACTGTTTTAGACAATCTTTTGCAGGCAACATCTGACTGAAAAGCTGGGATCCCTTTTACAGGGCATCATAGCCATTCCACAACCATTCGTACCTATAGATTACCGGTCCTGCTTCTGTATTTGGTCCTTCTATATTGTTCACAACTTTAGATCGATATGCCTAAATACTCTTTAACATGCAGCATCGCTGCTGGTGAAAACGTGCCTTAGAATATAAGATGACATAATTAATGGTATTGTTGGAGATATAGCAAATAGTACACGGACTATCACTTAGGATTGAGTGGGATTGTCGCCGGCGGCCGATTTACCGCGTTTCTGTTTTAATTAAATTACGAGTAACTGTACCCTCGGGAAAATTAATTTATGTAAACTCATTATTTACCTGTGGAAATCCATTGCTTGTTGCTAGTTATTTTTCTTTCCAATTCTTTGCACGTTAATTTAGGTTGCAATAAATGGGTAGGTACAACAATTAATGAATGAATTAATTATAAGGGACTTTCTATAAATTATGTCTATTTAAAATATAATGACTGTAAATAATCTTGTTAGTTAAACATGGCTAACAATCTAACGCATGTTCTATAGAAATATGATATCAAGAAGAGAGTATTAAAGAAGTATTAAGGGAATGGTCTTTAATTAAAAAACTTGAAGCCATCTAAAATTCTGTTAGTATTAAAGCCACGAAGCTATGCCTGAAAAACTTCGATCAGTGTATTGTTGATCGAAGCTGAAAAAGCGTTTAACAAAAACTGGCAATCTGTGTTATTATGATTTAGAATTTTGCATGCACCGCTTAACACGAAAGCGAACATGCGAAATTTAAAATGCAACCGTTTTTTAAGCAATTAGTGTAAATATATTGTGCAATACGTTATTTCCGACGAAATTGGTTTTAAAGATTAGCTGCTTCTTATAGTTAGATTTTTTTTATTTTTTCCTCGTCAAGTTCCTCGAAAGATTTCAAGACAGACACAAATAAATTTTATATGGGATTTTTGCCCTTTTATTATGTTTTTTAAATAAATAAACTGTGTAAGAAAATAATAATGTGGTTCATTAGCGTCCTTATTTAGTTTTTTATGTTACGTAGCAACCTTTTTTGGCTCACTTATGGGTTTTGGCTATCCCACAGAAAAGCTTACGTATGATTAATATTTTGGATCAATTCGAGCAAATAATTACAATATTTATGATTATTCACTCACCAGTGTCCAAAGTTTCACCTCAAAAATTGATATCGTTAATAAAAATACGTAAGCGTAACATGTCCAAACATTGGAGTTCCATTCAAAGTTATCTTTTAATAAGTTGGTAAAATATTCGCTTTAAATTTCCTAAATAAACATTCACGAAATGTTCGCATTGGTAATGCCTAGAAGTTGCTGATCCGTTGCCAAAAAAGTTTGTTTTCGTTGTCAACCACAACCTTATTATATGTGGGTGAATGAGTTTATTGATACTGAAGGAAACTTTTTGAAATTTGTTGCGAATTTTCATATTTATTTCACTGATTTTGTTACAATTGTACGGCATTGTGTAAGTTCGGTATCGGGTCTTCGAAATGTGTTGTAACAATTGTTTGAAAGTACTTTCAATAACGATACACGAGTAGATACAATAACATGCGAATGGGTATTCAATTTATTTATTGCTGTTGGTATTATCGGTTTTTGGTGAGTGATTATGAGAGTTTTAAGAGCAATATTAAAATCCTTGTATCGATGATGGCCATTAGGGGCTGTCCATTAATCATGTATTAAGATCTTTTTTTAAGCACTTTTAACCCCCCCTCCCCCTTGGTGATACATGGTGAGGTTTAAGACTACCCCCCACCCCCCACCCAACATCACGTGTATTTTTAGTATCTACATTTTTTTTAAATATTTTAGAATATTATCTTAAATACAGATATAAAGTATAATCTTATTTTATTCTGAAATAATTAAGGACCATGATAAAAATGTGAGTCAAGGTCACACTACACGCCGTTCTACGATTTAGTAAACGCGCTTTTGAAAAAATAATGAAAAAATAAATACACGTGATATCTTACGACACCCCGCTCCCCGTTGACATTTCGTAATTTTTTGCTAAAACCCCTCCCCCCTTTCAAGCCTCACGTGACTAATGGACGGCAGATAAGATACAAAAGGTAATTTGACGCTAGTGCCCATACTCGGGGCGCTAGTTTTTTTACATTTTACCGCCAAATTATTTTTACATTAAATAAAAAAACGCCTTTCCTTTGTGAAAATCTGTTTTAAATGAGCGTGAGGAAAAATGTGACTCTGACGAATGCTCGATTTGATTTATGACCTCCTTTCACTAGTTGCATTAAATCTCTCAGAGATTTTTAGATTCTGAATTGAAATGGGATTTTTTGAAATTGATATATGGTTTAGAAACAATCACGGGCTACATGAACGGTATAATTTGAAGGTTTTCGTTAATTTTGAGAGTTTGCATATCTCTAGAGGACCGAGTCACGGTGCTGTACCTACATGGAATTCACGTGGTCTCTCGTTATTGTAGTCCATGAACTAACTTTTTTTTGTTTAAATTGATTTGTTATCCTTCGTAGTTCACTGCATGACATTGGCTTCCCATAATCGATTAGCGAAGTGGCGTCAATGCCACGTGCTCATCTATTTTAGTCTTTAAAATAAAAAAAGAAACCTAAGCGTTTTAAACACACTATACACGTCCATATATCGGCAGAGGTCGTGTATCACTAAAAGGTGACATAACCGCAGTTTCCAACAAAAAAGCGACCTAAAAACAAAAGGACGCTAATTTTAGTTGTTCCATGTTTGATTTTCAGACACTCCACCTTGACGTATTTAACATCTTTGATAAAGATAAAAAAAAGAATAAAGCTAGAAGTGAAGCTTTCGCAGCATGACACTGATTCCTATGCGTCAGCGGAATCCCGGCACTGACGAATGCTTAAGTCAATTTGATTTACGACCCGCACTCGTCGGCTGCATGCTTTAAATTTAGGACTGGCTTACTGTATTCTAGACTGAAATGTAAATTTAGTTAAACCGTAAATAAATAGCTTTAAAAATAAATATTTTAATTTTTAGATTGTTTAAATACCTACGTTAGACTATAAAATACCTACTTTCCTACGCTATGACATCTCGTATATCTTTGAATGATTTTTGACCTCCGACGCAAAAGAAGGGGTGTTATAAGTTTGACGTGTCTGTCTGTCTGTCTGTTTGTCTGTCAGTCTGTCTGTCTGTGATTCTGTCGTGTTACCGTAGCTCGCAAACGGATGAAACGATTTCAATTTAGTTTTTTTGTATGAAAGGTGAATTACGGGCGAGTGTGCTTAGACATGTTTGATGAAAATCGGTTAAGTCGTTTAAAAGTTGTAGGGGTTGAAAGTGGGGAACAATAACCGAATGTCTGCAAAACGTGCACATTACGTGCACATTGCAAAATAAGTTCAATAAAAATTGTCGTTAGTGTCGGGGTTTTTTTTAATTTTCAATTTAATTAGTTAAAAAAGCAATATAGGTATTGGGACCATGCCGGATAAAATGTCGTTAGAGTCCAAGTGGACCATAGCTTTAAGAGATTTTAAAGTTCATTTACTTCACCTTTTATTCAATAATGTTCTATCTACTAACCACACTTCAGTTTAAATTAATTTGATCAACCGTAAGACGGTTTATCGACAGGTACAACGTTTTGGCGATGCAGACCGTACCAGCAATTTCATAGCTAAAAATGTTTTCAATGTTCTTGCTGAAAATTATTTTTTAGCCATTCTCGTTTGCCATGGGAGACATAAATATTCAGACGCATTCGAATGTGGACCGGATGGCGTATGCCAAAAGTAAGTCGCTAATAGTCACTTTATATTCCATAAAAAATTCACTGCATACAAATTTATGCGGCAAATGTTTTCGTGAATACATTTATTGGAGTTGTACCGCAGTATGCCCAATTAAATCGGAATTTCATTTCAAGGATCTTAAATGGGTATTGCACCTTAATTGCAACTCAATTTCAGACGATTTATACTAAGAGGTGACCTTCATGTTATAAGAAGTGGTTGGTGCTCAGGTGCCTGAATAGCATTTAAATGAAAGCTCGGTTGAGTGTCGAGATGTCATAGCGTAGAAAAGTAGGTATTTTATAGTCTAGCAGTAACTGAACAAGTTTTAATGTAATATTTATTTTTATTAAAATATGTATAAGGGTAGAAAACGTATATAATCAAAGGTAATGATTAAATACGTTTTCTACACTGTCTCGAAAATGTATAAAACAGCAATTGCAGGTGTATAATGCAGGTGACTCACCTATGGCTTAACAAAAACAAATGACAGTACCCCGTGAATGCATGAATATTATTGTCAAATTATTAGTAAGTATAGTTAACGTTTGCTATTAGTATGGGAAAATGTCAGTAATTATTTAGTTGTTTTCTTGTTCCTGATTTATAATAATATCGAAAGGAACTGCCAAAACAAAGGTTAATTTTAAATTTAATTGAACAATAAATAGTAGCAATTATACGTTCTCTGTTCTACTATAACTATTATTGTATATTTAAATGTACTCCCTAACAAAGCATGCAGTATGAAATTTAAAAATATTTTATTTTATGAAAATGCACGCTTACATTCCTAGCGCGCGCGGAATTTTACAAAGGATATTATTACCCGACGGCGTTAAACCAAGAAGTGTATTGTTTTTGCCATTCCGTGTATATTTTAATGGCTATGTTCTTTGTTCCTTTGTAGACTGGGACTGGACAGGCCGTCTGTTGCTGCGTCCATTTGAAATATGCTGGACTTAAAAAGAATATAGTATAATGGTGATCCTAAGGTCTTGTTCTAATTAGCTGATATAATTAACCAAGCAACCAACGTGACAAAATTTAAACACAGGGCTCTGTATTGAGAAATCCTAATTGAACATTACATTGACATGCAACAAAATGTACCTAAGCAATATGGGGTTAAGAGGGCTACGATTGGTGCTTCAAATTTTTTTCTTTGGCAATCATGAAATCGAAAACATATAGTTGCACGGTGGATTTTAAAAGCAACGATACGTCCTTCTACGAAAGAAACTAATGGTTATAGCACTTTCAGTCTTTTGAATCAACTTTTTGATTATGAGGCTCATGCTTATCTAGAATCAATATTTTTGCAACATAATATACCCCTCTGAAGTGACTTGTCGGTATTTATGAGTTGCAAAGTAGTTTTCAATATATAACTTTCAAAATTAGAATTTCAAATCCCTCAGTAACCTCACTGCTCCTACCGGTTTTCCTGTAGCGCGGGGCTACGACGCACGTAGCCATCGTAGCGGCTACGATATTGATAGCTACGATAATAAAAACTATGTCATTGAAGATTCGAAGAATATTACTATGATAGCTTACGTGTAAATTAGGATTTCTTTTGTTGTTAAAGCAGATTAACTTGATTAAATTTGTTTTCGTTACTTTTAAGGACATACCATATCTAATTCAATGGGTGTATTTAAAATATTTTAAAGAAATTTTATGACTGACGCGGACGGTCTTGTAATTGCATATCATAATGACAAGACTCTATATTCGAAAATCATGTTGTTTAAAATTAAGTATATTGATATAGGTAACTATGATACAAATCGTAATTATTGTAACAGTATTATTTCATTATCAATACGAAATAGGTCGATAAATATATTAAAAATGGATGTTCGTATCTCATGGCATAGCTAAAGTTAAAGTTATTTCATACTAGAATAGACTCATTTTATTAACGACATAAAACCTTAAAGCACTTTACAAGAATATTTTCGCGAAGAACTTGCTGAATGAACGCTAAACTTCCACAGGTTTCATCGAGTTTAAAACTTACAAGAAAATGTCAAGTTTTCTAGGCATTCAAGTCCTCAGCTTCAGCACTTTGTAAAATAAAAAAAGCTTGAAGAATCAATTTATAAATTTAGGTCCTTTGATTTGTAAATACGAGTAGCTGCAACCAAAACATATCATACTATTATATGATATTGATGATACTTAAGAGCCAATATCCTCCTTAATAGTGCCCATAATAATATGTGGAAAATAAACATTAAATTAACTTCAAAAAAGCCATCGTAGACCGTAGTCTAGAAATAGAATTGAAATACGTGTTTCTCGTAAGAAACACCTATTTCAATTCTATTTCTAAGCAAAAAATAATTTGTAATTTCGTAAACCATTCTTACGTAAAATATTCTAAAGTTACGTTAAATACATAAGTTAAAAGGAATTTAAAAGCCGCTCCAAATAATGGATGATTTAAAAATAAAATTGTTGCCACAAACGTTAAAACCGTTTTCATTTTATTCTCCACACAACAGCTTTTTATGATGAGCGCCGCAGGTTAAGCGTAGGTTGCAATTATAATCTTTAATTGGATCTTGCGTGCGTTTCGCGTTTTAAATAATTAATTTTAAATGGCATGACACAGATTTCAAAAATTTTGCTATTAACTGTAAATCACTGTACTGCCTGGCTTTACCGCCGATATTAAAAACTGGAAATTTTCAATTTCGGACTAGCGGTTTTTGCTAAAATTTTCAAAACTTAGTTGAGCGCAAAGAATCAACGTTAAGTTTTACAATACTCACGATTTCTTTGCACATACGCGCACTACTTGTGTATATTTTCCTAAATTTCAATCAGAACATGCAGAGCATATCATTGACACAGTTATTTATAAATATACTAATAAATATACGTCTTAAGTATACATTTAAACATCTTAACGTAGGTCGTAAAACATTATATTATTGTTTCAAACATACTTCGCAAGATTTTAATCTATACAAACGTAGATATCTTAACCATTGCGTAAAGTCATTGCCTGTTCTTTATGAAAGTAGGAACGCGGAAGTTTTTAATATCCCCATTTGTTTGACAGACGACAATAATCATTCCACCTGAAAATTTAAGTAGGAAGTCCCGAATCCGCTCGAAAGTTGACAGACCGAGATAAAATTGTTGTACACGAGTTAATGATCGCGATTTGAATGAAAAAGGAAAAAGTCGATTTGTCTTGATTTAAAAGGGAGAGAATTTAAACGAGTCCCAAATATTTTTTACGCACTCATTTGTTACGTAATCTTACAGCGAAGTGTCTTGTGGGTGGTGCTTTAGATCATTATCAAGCTTATTTGGTGATTAATTTGTCACTGTCCAACAAATTTTTGTGGATTGTGGTAGGGGACTTTCTTTAAGTTCGCGCTCTTTTATTTAATTGTTCAGTTATAAAATGCTTAGTCTCATTTTAAGATAGGATCATTCGAAATTCAAAACGTTCTGAATAATGAATGCAGTTGTGGCAAATTTTTCAAAGATGTGAAGATTTTGATTCGAAGTATAATAACATTTGATTTTATGAACAAATTCAAAAACTTCGTCAAGTAATAAAAAAATCAGGTACCATTAATGCGTTCCTATTTCACGCACTACACAGGATATTGCAAAACGGGATAAAAAGCCGGCAGAATAAACTCCAATCAATCAAAGCAATCTTTTAAGCTGAAACATGCAATAACTATGAGTGTTACACTAATTTGCAATCAAAGTCTTTTGGTGGACTTATCCTCTTGATTTTTATTGTGGCGACCTGTGCCCATCAGTGGGATACAAAAAGACAGCCAGCTAGCAAACTTAGTGCGCGCAGATTGAAAGTCCCAACCGTTACAGCGTCATGCAAATTACCCTAAAAGCAAATTTGTGTTTCCAAATGCAAAGCGCTTACAAAGGGTTTAAATTTGCAATTCTGACATATAAACCATACAGATGATACGTGGAATTTGACGCTCGATTGGGTTAAAACCGGCAACGAATAGGCTTGAAGATTTTTAGTTGCGACAAACCCTGCAAATGAATATTTAAAACAATTTAATAAGTTAAACGTGGGTCAAACGGGAATTTTTTAAAATTAATTTGATTTGATTTTTAACGTTTTTAATCTTATATTTTTTACGGTGAAGCGAATATTTTGGGTATAACTGACATGTATTAAAGACAAACATGACGTGTACGTATATTCCGTTACGTGTCAAGTTCAAATATCAATAAATTATGGTCAAATTTCGACTATTTGGCGATCTCTAGAGAATCAGATCTAATATTCTCAAATAGATTTAAGATTAAAACCCTTTCATCGTAAAAGGCAGATCTAACCCTTGTAGTGGGCTGAAGATGCTTTTATCTAAATGTCGAATGATACTTTGATCTCTAATATGTTAGCCTTTGCCCTCAACATGATTAAAATATTTTTGGTAGGTTCATAAATTTTATTTTATTTACAATCATTATAATAATATGTATTCCTCATATCCTTTGGAAAAGGAGTTCATTTACATATGTTACTCATAAATTATAATCGTTAAACCGACTCGTAAACTATAAAGCGCGCGTATTTAGTGTAAGGCATAAATCATTCACCGGATTAAATGTTCAACCATACACAGAGCGAGTAACGAATAACAAATCGATAGTAAACTTGTTTGTGTCATTTTAATTCAGACGTAAAAAATAGCATGATAATATCTTACAATAACATATTGCCAACATTTTTCTGTGATTGAGATTAAGAAATAATTTTAATTACCACAGAACTTCTGTCTGGGAATTATAAAATATACTGGCTTTTCAATCCAAAATTAAGTAAATAGTACAGACTTTTTAGTTAATAGTTATTAATACTTTTATAGTGAAGTATTTTCATAAAATAGCCTTAAGAGAGCACTTTTTTAAAGCCGGACTGACGACGCCACTTCCCGTACTAAGGCGACGACAACTTACCATCAGGTGGCATACATTATGGTGAGATCACAAGCACAAATCTACATTTAGGTAGGTGGCAAAACTGTTTATGATAAGATATTATAGTCACAATATCTAAGTGATTAAAGAAAATCATCGTATATCTTCCTCCGCTTCCAGTCCAACATGTTTGATTAAGCAGAAACAAATCTCGACTAATACTCGCTGGCAAGTATAAACAGAAGTGAGAAAACACAATCGACCCCAGTAAGTAGGGCAATACATTCACCCTCCAACATGTGGAGACCATAAATAATATCGCGCACCTGCACTGCTAGATTGGCTGGATAAAGAAACATATGCGTGGGTGTTGGTTTGATTTATATGCAGGTACACAAATTATACGGAAGTTTGGGACCTATATTTGTAAACCTTAACAAAGGAATCCAACGCTTTACTCGAAAATTTCAATTATGTACCTCTGATCTTGGTCGGAGTCTCTTCGGTTATTCTAACATTATTGATTTAACTTTAAAGTGGTATACATTTTTAGTATTATACATGGTTCACCCCGTAGCTAAAAATTCGGTCCCTTAATTAAGAGGCCTTTGAATTTCAGTGGCATGCACCAATAGCTCTCCCAAAATTTTATGCGGTTTACAAAATTAAATGACACCTGCTGTAAGCGTGAATGAAATCATCACGAGGAAAGCTGCATACCAGAAAGTTCTCCATTAAATTCTAAAAGGCATCCTCCTAGTGAGTCGGTGTTATGGACTAAGGCATGCATCCTTCACATTGTGAGAGGAAACAAGACCCTTATCAGTCACTAATTAATGACAGACAGACATCCTTATTAACAAGACTGTTTACATTTACAAGTTAGAAAAAATACAAAATACATGAGGAATCCAATCATATTACTGATACCATTGACATTATATTGCAATGCATAAAATTTATTTCTCTACCGCTCTAATGAGAGGCGCTAGCGCGGAATCCACTTTCAGCTGTTTCGTTGAACGAAAACTGAAAAACAAAAAATGTTGTTCTAAAAGAAGCTCTCTTAAAGCTGTGCATTTATCCACACGGATGCCAATAGTTCAGGTATCTGGCACAGCGAGAACGGTTTCATTTTAGAAAATTAAACGACTTCACATTTCCAGAAGCAATATACTTAAGTACAGCAAGACTAAGTAGGGCAATACATTGCCGCCGCCGACATGTTGAGACCGTAAATAATTTTCCACACCTGTACCTACAGGCTAGATTGGCTAGATAAAGAAGTTTAATATGTGTTGAGTTGAGTTATGTAATGAAATATTGTGACTATTTATAATAGGGTTAAGAGTTTCCTTATTTTTTTTTCCTTAGTCTCAGCTATGAAATAAAGACAGGTATTCTCAAGATGTCTAGTTTTCTCAGGTGGTTTGCCTACGTTAACAAGTACCTACTTTGTTGATCCATCGTCAGTTTGAGGCGAACATAATTCTCTTTGTAAAAGCCACGCATCCTCTCACAATAATAAAATCTATGGGCTTGATTTATCTACGCCAGTTTAAAATAAATTTGTTAGTATGTACTCGTATAATCTTGTGCGTACGTATAGCAAGTAGGATTCATACAATCCAATCCTACAATCGTCCTACAATCTTTAAGCATATAATATGACTTAACTCTTTAAGGGCATGGCACGGTTCTTTTCTCATATTTGAATCGCGTGTCAGGGTTTACCTATTGTGAATGCTTTCAGAGTGCCATACGTTCTATAAGTAGGTACATACTATACTTACGGGAATACTATACTTACCAGAAAAACGGTCCGTAACATTGTCTGAAATGTATGCAGATCACTGAACCGGAATAATCAAATTTAACAAATTCTTGGTCATCGCTTCGCCTATATGTAGGTAAATACGTTCATGTTCTAGGTATTTTAACCTTAGAGCACTTTCTTGTTGAATAAAATATTAGTCATACTGGAAGTAATTAAAATATTTTTTTTCTTTATAGACGTCATTAATTTAGCTTTTAAAATATTTAGTTAAAATATTATTATGAAAATCTCTAACTTGAATAGACATTTAAATTCTGAATTCATTTTATCTGAGGCCAGAATCGTATCTGCTGAAGTCAATTTCTTGGCTGTTTATTTATGCAGCTTGACCTACCTACTCGTATTTGCCTTCGTTTGAAATATATAATATTTAGAACGTAAAAATAATATAAAGACAAACAATATTTTATATATTAATAAACTTTAAGTTTTCAATTAGTGATGAGTTCTCTGTTCCCTGTAAGATATTATTTAGATTGAAGTTGGAAATAAGTCTTATTTTAAAGACTTATTTCCAAGGCTTGACAAACATCTTATACGAGGTGGTCACTAGAAATTATCTCAACCAGCGTACTCGGTTATACCTCGACCCTACCCAGACATAAAAAGTCCTATTCCTAGTATAAGAACAAAGAATTTAATGAATGTCATTAAAATATTTTTGCTTGTCTACCATTACAGAGTAAAAAAGACCATAGACGCATAAACATATAATTATATATACAACATTTAATTTAATCTTCCTGACTTACAGGCAATACAGAAACATTAGGAACTCTTTCGAAAAATACATTTTCTAGAAAGTTCCTGCCGGTCGCAAATCTACCTGAATGTAGGCCATTACCAGCCAACAAAGCGGCTTAACGCCTTCTGCTATAAGGCCACTTAAGGCTTTATATAAACGGCAACACATTCTATCACCTAGTTCATTGCTTTAGGTACAGTGCTCGAGTATTAGAACGTGGACAATTTTTATTTTAGAGTTTCTAATATTTAGGTTTAATATCTTTATACTGAACTAAATGAATGTTACCTGGCTGTAGTTGTGTAATATTGTATATCCCAAGCGAAAAATATAAAAACAATGCTATCAATACAATTTGTGTAAAATCAAATAAATTTTAAGTAGGAGTGACAAATTTAAGATTAAAATAACCATAAAATTGAAAATTTAAAAAATCCCCGACACAATAACGACAATTTTCATTGAACATAATTATTATTTCGTAATGTGCACGTGATGCGCTTTCATTTGAGATCCCACTCAATTACCTATATTTGCAGGCATTCGGTTATTCTTCGCCACTTTCACCCCCCACAACGTTTAAACGACTCAACCGATTTTCATCAAACATGTCTAAGAACACTCGCCCGTAACTCACCTTACATACAAATAAACTAAATTGAAATCGTTTCATCCGTTCGCGAGCTACGGTGCCACGACCGAATCACAAACAGACAGACACGTCAAACTTATAACACCCCTTCTTTTGCGTGTACTTGCCACTGTACTTCGCAGAGGGTAGGTTCGACTTCATGAAAACGTGACTCCTTTTTCACGTTTTCTTTTACTTATCACGTTTTTTTCACGTTTAATTTTATGTTTTGTCTTGCTATGAAAGTACTATCCCTGGTACCCACGATATATACCTAACATACTTGAGGACACAGGCCCAGACGATTAGTAGAATAAACACAAATCAGCCAGGCGATCATTATGTATAGACAAATTTCATAAAACTGTTGTTAAGATGTACATTTTTCACTGCGCAATGTTCAAGAGTATGTAGCATTAAATTTAAAGTGCACGGTAATGTAGTCGAGAATACCTTGCACTAGACTTTATTTACTTTAATATTTTAGAAGAGCCATAAATTTACTCGAATGGGAGCCATTACCGACCACGCAACTAGCTTTATTCTATAGATCTACTGAGTGGTACTTGTAGTGTAAAATATGTCGTGCAATAAGGAAATTATGGAAGAATATGTTTATTGAAATAAAAATTTAGGTAGAAGCATGCACAGTTGCAGAATTATAATGACTTATATTTATGACTTACATAAAATATTGCCATAAAATATTCCTACTAATGGCAATGGTGCAAGGTATGCTTGGTTTTTCTTTACGCGTGTTTGATACAATGTATTCAGTAGACGGACAAAGCTTTTTAGCTTTTTGGCTGACCACATTGTCGGAAGGGCTGATAGCCGATAAGGAAGAAAGGTTCTTGAGTGACAAGGAAGCTGGGACTGAGTGAAGTTATTTATTAGACAAGGTTATTAAATGAGTTTATAGAAATGAGTAAAATAAACAGAACTTTTAGAACAGTTTTTGGCAAAGGGAGATCTCCCGTCGGACTTCCTAGTCTTCCACAACCTCTTGATTGTGTCTGGGGAGCGGCAGTTATTTTGGAGTTATGTTTATAGGCCAACGATGTAGAAAAACTTTAATAGCATGTACTTGTACTACTGGGATATACTAGGATACTCGTAGCACCATCACCGATGATTCGCTCCACAGTATGATTCCTCGGTAGTACGCGATACAGGCGGAAGGACGGACTAAAATAATTTGAACGAAAGAATTATAACAGAGTTTGTGACCATTACCTAATATTTTAGAGACATTTCAGACTTCACTTTGTTTCAAAAACATTTTCAATTCAAGAGGCTTTAATATTATGAGCCTAGTGTGTAAAGCAGGCAATAAAATGTGTGGCGACACGGTTACACAACTCCTCATGGCCCTGCAGCTAAGAGCACTTTGAGCTTCTCTTTGAACTAGATTTTACTATAACCTTCTTAAAGAAAGTGGGATATAACACATTTATAAGATAACCAGTTTCTGTTCGTTCTTCGCTCAAACACTCAAAGTTTGATATGGAAATGGTTACGCGTCCTCGTAAACTTTCGCATTTATAATATTGAACGATCTGAGTCAGCAACTAATCTAAGGCGCAAAATGAAGCTTTTTTATGTTATAGGAAACCATTAAAAATTTAAGAATGAAAGAGTTCAAACTCCCTATTAAATCTCTGTTTATTTTTATGGTAATTTATTTACTGACTTGAAAATGTTTTTGAAACAAAGCGAATATCTTCTTCGTCTTTGGGTTACACCAAACCAGTACTTAACAACGTACTAGTTTGATGTAACCCAAAGACCTCGTAATCACGCTTACTATTAGCCAGTTAGTTGCTTTCATGGTTTCATGTTACGGAAACCGGATCCTAACTATCAGCTGATATTGTCTCTCCCCTTAATAGATCTTAAAGCAAGCGACTGAATAATCAATTAGCTAGCTTCCTGTTGCAAGGCTTGTATCGCCTCGATGCTTGACTACCTAGCGTGTTCCAATATGTTCGGCAACCCGTGTATTATTAAATAATTACGTGTGTTCCCAAAGATAGTGTACCTACAAGTACAAGAGTTTGAGCGTATGTCTTTCCTGTTGTTTGTGGTAAGCGTTTTGAATATGAAGTAAAACTTGTATCGGCTATTCCAGGTCAAATATTTAATTGGATGATATTTACTGTACTTTAAATATCCTTTTAAAGATTTTTAAAAAATAGTTGTATTTTCTTTAGCTATTCGCAATATTGTAACTGGCCATGTGCATACAATTTATTTTCAAATGGTTAAAAAAATAAGAAACATAGGTGTTCTGGTCTTCATTTGTTTTGGAATGGTCGTATTTTTAATTGATCAGTAATTACGTATTCCACGTGCTCGTTTAAGCTGTAAATGTCGTAAATAGACGAATTGTTTTAGCTAGAAATAAATAACAACCTTTATACCTACCGCATAATTGCGTACACAATATGCAAATTTATTCGCATTTAATTGATGTGTTTGGAATCACTGTCACGCCATCTGGCACCGTAAAATGTTTGCCACATAACATAATATTTGATTTCACGTGTTTGCTGTGTTCCAAATCTGATATATTGTTTATTTGTTGCAGATCCGGTGCAAGAGCGGAGCGGAAAGCGCGTTAAACAAAATGTGACAGCAAACGTGAGCGTTCCGTAGAGTAGCGAAAATGTGTTTCCAAAGAATATTCCATGACGTTACGGGCGATAGAACTTTACTGTTCATAATAGTGTTTCTGTGTTTAAAACTGTGCAGCCCCCAGGATTTGAGTGATGAGTTCACTAATGAGGATAATTTGGATACGGAGTTGAGTGTGCCCGTAAAGAAAGTAAAGTTTGCGCGGAACGCTGACTCGAGTCCTTGTAGGTTGAGTGAACTGCTCTGTGATACGGGACAGTGTATATCGTTAGACAAATACTGCAATGGAGAGAACGACTGCGGGGACAAAAGCGACGAGCCGACATCTTGTACGCGTGAGTGTCATGTCATATACATACTTACCTACTACTGTGTAACTTTAAGTTTCTGCTCGGATAAGTTTGATAACTGTGTGCTTGTTTTAATATGTTCTGAAAATCAAACCCTATAATGGTATTAAGTTTTCTTTTACTCGCGATTTGGAATCTGCAAAAAATGTAATAATCGTGTGTGTAGGCTACCTAGGTCATCACTACGGTTCTTATAGACACCTATATCCATAAGAAGTCCATGGTAATGTGTGCCAAGTTATAAGTGGTAGAGTTTCTATACCTAAGTTTCATGTCTTACTTATCCTTTCGCCGATCATATATTCCGTCCACGCACGGACTTAAAGTGCTTGATGACATATTAAGAAAATTATTATCTGCCGCAGTTTTGGTATACAAGTGCAGTTTCTCAACTATTGGCGACTTTCATCGTAATCATAATTTAAAAAAAAAACGTTAGTCTAAAAGGTAAAGTTGTGCAGTTTTAAGAAAGCAAAAGCAATTTTACAGTTGCAAAATTTGGATTGTAACGTCTTTAATTTCAACAAATTCTAGATACTAAATTTTGTATTGCACTAATGGAATTTAAATCCTGAACGTTTCTGAAGGAGAATTTCTAATCAAAGCCAAAGAGCATCGCACGTAACCTGAGAGCCTTGCCCGATGTGTGTTCGAATTTCAAACGTGAAATTAATATACGTGAGGTTTGTGCGATAGATGCAATGAGTGAAACAATAGGCATCTGACCTCCAGGGTGCATTTTCACGGAAGAACGGCTTGGTTCTCGATATTCGATTGAGGTGCTTCTTGCATATGAATGTCGGATCTAAGGAGATAGAATATAGTTTCTAATCTGAAAGGATGCGTAAAATTGCGTTTAGTAATCAACGAATAATAATACAATAAAATGGAATAACCATTGAGACAGCGTAATAGCCGCGACTAACTAAAGTAGGATTACATTATTTCTATTACACAACAGGAATACTCAATTATTATTACACAATATGGTATCAAGATCGAATCACTGTGACCTGGAGAACCTTTGATGTGATGTTCATTAGCTGTATTACCTAGCTAAAATTTTAAATTGAATATGCATTAAGGTGTTCAAAGGCGCACATTACGTAGCATAGTCTTGTTAAAAATTTGAGGGCGAACAAATTTCAAAACTTAATATTATCCAGCTCTAGTTTTATGCAATACCTAAGCCATTGTATGTTTAAATGAGTAAAGGTTATTATAATTAAAGATATGAGAGTAGCATCAGTAATTAGAATATTCTAGTACATATCTTCTTACAGCTGAAAGAATTTGTCGTTTGTATATTTGCTTAGTCACGTAGGGAAAGTATTCCAATCAAATGGAGGAATTTGGGGTACGCTGATTTGAATTTGTAGCAGTTCGTGACGACTGCTCGACAATGTTTCTTTACTTCAACAAAAACGTTTTATTACTCGTAGGAGTATTGAAGTTTTCTCAGGGCCGCTCATTTACCGTCGTCCGTAAAATAAAGTTTGTAGTTGTGAGATATAATAATTTGAAGCTACTCCGTCGTAATTTTTTAAGAAATAGCAACCCTTTACAACTCCAGACTCACCACTACGCCACTGTTTAAATATATGGACGGCCCTTAGCCTTTAAATTAAAAAAAAATAAGAAGTCTTTCTTAACATCATTTATCATTAGAACAATCAAATTCAAATACGGTACCGCAGTCATTGTCAAAGCAAATATGTCCTTTAAATCTTTGGTATAGTTTCATAAACCTAAGGGCATCATACATAGAGTTTTTTACTCTGAAAACATGAATAAGCCTTGGCATGCATAGGAAGGAAAAATTGTAGATTCTCGATGTTCAATTGACGTTGCTTCGGATACAAAGGGTCCGTCGTATCTCATACAGATCGGAAACAGTCTTTGTGGGGATTTAACAAGAAAAGCGCTCTGATATCTATTTCTAAAACAACTTTGTTTACTCAGAGGGAGGTGTTTTCTTTGCTCTGTGAGTTAGTGTGTTATTGATGCAGATAACCTATCATACACCTAATATTATGTTCTTTTTAAAAATATTTCTTTAATTGACTAGGTATTTGTATGGTGCGACTCCACTCGCATGGAGCTTAAAACGTGTAGAAACAAATAACAGGTACGAGTAAGATAAAAGATACATAGTTACATACATAATATACGAGTATGTAAGTCATGCTACAAATTGTCTGTGTTTATAATTTTAATCATCATTTTTCATTCACCAGTTCGTTTATATGCATATTACATTATTACATATTATTATTATTATGTAATGTTAGTTAATAAATTTGTAAGAATACCTATGTTTATTGATAACTAAAGTAATAGTGTTTCAATGACATAGACATGGGCTAATTTAATATTTATTTTGAATAACTTTATTTTTAATTCCCTATAAATTTTGACAAAACAAGGTCTTAAATATTATTTGAAAAATCTTTTACTGCAGTAGGTTAATTATGATAAAAATTAATTTTCAATTCGACATTTCTCACTAGCCTCATTACCATTTTCACTTTTAGATAAATCTACTTACCTACATATTTTTTAAATTTTTAGTGCTCAAAAATTCTTATATCTTAAAACCTATTTAAATAGCAGCGTTAATTATTCACAAGCACTTCTAGCTCGGACGTACAAAGATTTGAATGTGAAATGAGTTTAGTCCGTAACTATTGCTGGATTCAATCGCATGCCCCTAAAGTGGTTGGTTAGCATACATGCAACGGGTAGGTGTCTGGTACCCCTAAGTGGTCGTTTAGCATGTAAACGGAATTCCTGTAATACGAACCCATAGTATACGGCCATGTCCGTTTGGTGTACTGTACCTACTACTCAATCATAGGTAGTATAGAACAGTGGTATATGGGTTGTTTAAGTTGCATGAGATGTAGCTATATTTTTGCTTTTAAACTCGTGTGTCAAGTTTATATATTTATATCGTTTTATTGTCTAAATATAACGATGATGAAAACAGTTTTTGTAGTTACCTTGGGCCTTCATAATTTTTTATCGAATGTATTTTCTAAAAATCCTGAATTCATGTAAGTCCAATCCCATTAAGGAGCACTCTCAATAACATGTTTGAACCTCTTTAGAAAATGTTAAGTCATATACGAACATGTAATACATGTGTAAAGAAGTTATTAAGAGATTGCTCGGCCGAGGCCTGCACCGTTGCACTTGGCTTGTTTCCTTTGTGTTATATTTATCCTCAGTTATGCAGACGTACAGCCAAAAAGTACCGCATTTAATGTTTATAGCAACCCATAATGGATGCGATCAATAAATTTAACTGGATGGAAATAAAATATCTTTAAGACTAAAATGTTTGGAGCGTTGTGTGATACATTCAGTTGTTGCTTTGCTGTTGGAAAGAAGTGGGTGCTAATAGAAGAGATAAAGATTACCATCTTAAAGAATTAACCAACCAAATAACAAGTAAAGAAACTAATTGGTTTCCGTTTAAGATTCTTACTTCAATTACTCAAAATTGACCTTTTACTTTCCATTGTAACATTCTAATAAACATTCAATATTTGGCTTACAATAGCCGGCAAATCTAGTCTTACGAATTTAATAAAACATAATCATCATTAAACCGAAAAGTTTTAGGTTTAAATTTTTTAATTTTTATGTAAATAAATTACTAATGTCATTAAATGTATCTACTATAACCACTTCAATGAAACCAATACAGAAGTAAGTTCTCGTAATGTAAGCAAGTAATTTTAACATTGTTTATAAAAACACACTCCAAATTTTGTTACCATAATCAATAAACATTTATGTGTATATGAACATTTAACAGCGCACTATAGCGTCGAACGGACTGCTAATCATCGATTTTCTGCAAGGCTAAACACTCCGTTTTATGTGCTACTGCTACATATTCCCCTTTAACTAGTGCACACACCATGATTCAGTAAACTTGTTAGCGGAAAGCATACGCTGTACGTGTACGTATGTACAAAGGCACAATAGCATCACACCGACACGGTGTTGCACGGAGATGAGAAAACATTCACACTAAATGCAATGTCGACAATGTCTGGGAACATTATCGACATTGCAGTGACAGAGCGATGTTGGACTCGTGTTGTGTAAATGCTTCAGGTGGCTCATGTTTATTTATTAGAAACCTATTAAAATGTTATTCTTTAGACCATTTTTTCTTTTCCTCCGCCACCGGGTTGGAGGATTTCACCTAAATAGGTTTGAGAATATTATGGCGACAGGTAGTTCATGTTTATTCATTAGAAACCACTTAAAATGTAATTCTTCAGTTATTATTTTCTTTTCTTCCTCCTTCGGGTTTGTGGACTTCACCTTTGAGAACACTTTTTTTTAAGTATGGTGGCGAGTACTTATATAGTTTTGACAGAAATGCTAGTAGCTAAAGGGTGGTTTTATCTATAAACACTATTCAACAAATATTTCGTGTTGTTTTATGATTGTATGTATTATGATTTATCATTCTAAGAGCGCAATTTCACGCTTTTTCCAAAGGACTTTACTTACTTTTGCCTATTATCATCATGAAAGGATCGATCGAACATAGATCATATTTCTGACGAGAATCACGAAAAAGACGTTTGACAAAAGCATAGTTGAAAAATGACCTACTTTTCATTTTTGTGCTCATGAAAATTTGTCAAAAGAAACATTTGGTTCGGGCCCAAATAGTCCATGTTAACTTTTTTGAAAGTACGACGAAAAAATTCATCTTTGCGCGTACCGCAGATCCGTTTTTTTAAATGCGAAAAGATAATGATAGGTATAGGTGGTTTTGTCACAAAGGTAGCTTATACAACCATGTTCAGTTGTCTAGAGAATACGTACTTATTACCTTCCTACTGCTGTGCATAATCAAATATAACATAGTTTTGGCAATGTGACAGTCAGAAGCAAACGTAAAAGCAAACCAATTTCAGTGTATTTCCCTTAACATAGATTTAACCCAAAACAAGACATATCTACGAGTTCTACTACACCACACATTGTTACATAAAGCGCCATACCATGTTTCAGAATTGTTTATCGAATAATATTTTAGGAGCGTTGTTATTATTACAATATAATAATATGTATAAAACTATGTTTTCTTTTAATATAGCGTCTTCTGAGAAAATGGCTTGTCTGATACCGCAAGTAAGTGAAGATGAGCATCATGCGCAAATGTCTTTTCAGGGAAAAAAGAAACCTCTTTTCGTACATTATCTCGCATTCAGACTTAAGTTGCGTCATTTTCCTCAAAAATGTTTCTTGCTATTTTTTGTACACCAGTGAAAGGAAGAATTTGTTTAGTAGGGTACAAGTTATATCTATTGGTAGCGAAGGATTTCTTACACCTTCTACGTGTGATCGTTCTTATATGACACAGGTGGGATTTTCCAACAGTTCAAAAATAGCTTCAGCATTATTTAAGTTGTATTCATATTTCTTTGCAACAATCCACACACGTGGAACTTGTTTTGGTATGGATCCTATACGAGGTTTAACACTTTTTTTAAGCTAAAAGAGCACAGGTCCCTCCTCCTACCAAGTAAACTGATGATCTGAAAAAGTTAGCGGGAAACCAATAGATTCAGATTGCCTAGGACCGAGCGGAGTGGCGTCGATTAGGGGAGGACTATGTCCAGCCGTGGACTACCAAGGGCTGAAAGGAAGGAAAGATTCGAGGTTATCCGTGATTGAGAGTCTGTGTTTTCTATTTTTTATTTAGATACTATAAAGGTATTTGTTTTTAGTAGAAACATGCTTTAGTAATGTTGTTTGGTATTATACAAAGACTGTCTCTAACGCAATTTCTCGCTATCTGTTCCCAAGGACACTGTTGTCTCCAGTCCGAGAATTGTGGGAACTGAGTAATCTAGTTCATTCTTTGTGAAGTTTAGCCAAGGACTTTTGTGTAAGAAAATTATTTGCGGTTCGTAGTGAGTGAAATTTATACATTCTAATTCTTAGAAACTGTAATGGGATAAGTTCTGTACGGTGAATATTTTGAAAAAAGGTAGAAATCGATATTGATGCGAAATGTTCAATTAATTTTTTTATGCAGTATATTTTTTGCATGCAACACAAATATTACTGAGAAAGAGAAAAAAAACATACTTGATGAAAATTAGTTAAAATCCCTAGGCTTGGTATAGGATATTTTTAACCTTACACGAACCTTGGTTTTTAATTAGACTTAACATAATTCGCTAGAGGTTGGTTTCCTCTTGACAGTATTGCCATGTTTTTGATAAAGTTTTTAATTATTTTTTGAATTCTTTTATTAAAAGAAAAATGTTAGTATTTTTTCTAAATATCTGAATAAGAAAATAAATAAAAAATATATTCAATTTACTTACTTTTCATTTGATTGAAGATTTAATTAATTCACTTTGTTAAGTATTCCTTAGAAAATTTTCTCTCATTTTTCCTGAAAACTATTTAGTGCACCATTATCATCAGGGCATTACACCGTTCTTGCATTATTGTCTACAGACTGTAAATTGTGGAATCTCAGAAGGTAATCTATTCCTTTCTTTAGACGGCACGGGTCTTTTGTGTAAAATAGTGCGACCAATTTTCTTGCTTCCAAACGGGATAACTGTTACATTAAGCACCCGGCGTTCAGACACGGTAACCTCACGATTTCAAAGTCGTGCAAGAAATGTGTGGATCTTAGTGATTTGCATACCTAATTATGTTCTTAAACATTCAGGCGTAACCACGCGGCTAGTCAATAAATTTGATACGACAAAAATTTACATATTTTCGCATTTACATTATCGTAGTTACATACGATAAGCAATCGCGTGGACCTCATCTGTTTGAACAAGCTCTTAAAGCCATTAATTTTTTAACATTCAATATATTTTAATGATGTGGCTGTAATCGTCTTTAATTCGTGGTATCTGAAGTTGGTAATTGATTCATGCTACAAAATTGTATGTGTCGTAAATGGTTTTACAATGTTTTTAATGTTATTAAATTACTATCGACCAGCAATGCAAGTTTGTGACTGAGAATGCGTCTCCAATTAAGTAAAATAATACAACCCAAACCATAATAGGGTGTGAAGTAATCGCGGTAGGTAGCTATTATAGGTAGGCTTTTAGATATCACTTAACTTGTAGTAATGAGTTCGGTTTTTTCTACACTTTTTAAAACAGGAAAATTTCACTCTAAAGAAAATATGGTCAGCTCAGTGTAAGACCAATTATCTGCTGGCCAGTTCTAGCGGAAAAAACGTATAATGGAACCAAATGGCAAAGGATGGAACTACGGGAACTATCAATAGGATCTTTGCAGGAATTGTACGAGTAAATTGAATTTCTTTGGTAGGTACGGTATTACGTCGGAAAACGATATTCTTTTCAGTATTTTTTATCAATCAAAATGAGCATACCTTGGGTAGGTATGTTCACTTTGAATGGAATGAATGTACGTTACATCGTTTTTCTTTTTTTATTGAAATACATTAATGTCCCAATGTAGTTATTGTGATCAGACTACATCACATTACATCAATCTACGCAAGTTATCAGCGTCTAGGTTCAAACACGACAATTTAAACATAATGCTATGTATGAAACTGCCTTAGTCGATATTTGCATTGGCAACGTCAAATTACGTTATCATAAGAGCAACTTTTACGAGCGACATGGTAATTAGAACAAAAGATAAAATATTATGTAATTCAATAATTTGTCAAAGGATTCGATTAATGTGATAAATAAATTTACGAAACAAATCCGAACACAATTTAAATTATTCATTTCCAGTCATTACTAATGACCAATTTGGGTATTGGCTTTGACTCTCAAACCAAAATAAAGTAATTAATGAAATATTGTAAGCCAGAATATAAAATATAATGCGATTTAGTTAATTTATGCACTTGTGAACAACTAAAATTATAGTAGGCATTTAATAAAATTCAAATTGGAAGAATCTTTAAAATTCCACCTATATCCAGCAGTGGACTGATGTGGGCTGTGGTGGAATAAATTGAAGGGTCCAATAAAATCTAATCGCATCCAAAACGATCAGGTTATCTGGTAGCTTATTTCACTGTAACTGTCAAAAAACAGACAAAGTTGTTGGAATCAAGAAGAGTTTCTGTGCTCTTTAGCTCTTCAAAACAATAAACTGACGCCTGTTCTCATTGATACATGGTAGCACATAAAATTTCCAAGTACCCACATAAAAGTCATTACCATTTACGTGTATTCTAAACAACGCAGAAGCACAGGTGAACAATAAACCTCTTTAATTACACTACGAACGAGCTTTTGCTTTTATCGCTCGCGCATAGGTAGTCATTACCCTAAAATATGGTACAATTAACGAAAAAACACGGCCTGTTTAATAAGGTGTTAAGTTTACTATGCAGTATTTACGAAATAGCCGGTAATCAGTCACGAACGGTTAAGACTCGTCGGATGTTTGTGGTTTGATGGGTTAATGATGTCGTTAAATGTGAATGACATGAATTTTTTTACAGTTTTTAAAACTATGTTGTAGTTTTATTGTCGTAGTTTATTCTGCTGCATAGAGCACTTGCCATGGTGTCTTGGTGTGGTGTATAGCGGTGATAGCGCGGTGTGTGTTTACATTATAAATAAATAAATAAATAAATTATTGATAGTGGTTTTGTGTTTTATCATGGTTACGAATCCAGACCAGTAAAAAAATTAGAATCACTATTTATAATATAACATGATCTGGAGCATAGCGTGATGTTGGTAAGTAACTCATCATATAACATAAGATCCTCCAATATCATTCTTGTCTCTTAACCATGCAACGGACTCTCATCTAGTTTTCTCAAGTCCAAAGCGTGCTCAAGCGTCGTGTACACTAGAGTGTCACCTTTACGTCTGCAAAGAAGAATGCTACAAACTCTACGTACATAAACTTGAGTTACCATGAATGGTGTATTTTTCGCCATTTTACAGGGAACACTACTAGGCAGTTCATAATTGTAAAACATCAGGCAAGTCTTCAACTATTACAACTTATAGGTAGAGAAGGGAGAAGAGGCAGGTTACCTCCTCTACATAATAAAAAGGGGCCTTAGGGATTTAGCTAGCAGCTGAGGAAATGGACGGAAAATTCAAGGATGCATAATTATCATAAACGTCTATGTTAGTAACAGGCCTAACATCGTTCCACTGCAAATTCGGAAGTCCTCCAAATACTAGTTCAATCTAGTGCTAAGGAAAGTCACAAGGTAGGTTTAAGTGCGTAGAAATTCCAGGTACTCCCACGAATACGGTCACATTTTGTAGGTATACAAAAAAGGTAGAGTAGTTAGAGGCTTATTGCTTAGTTTTTGTTCACAACAGTCAGTAGGAGATTGGCTTATCAGGTTTCAAATAAAATTAAAATACTTTTCTATCGACAACATGCGGGGCCAATTGCTTGCTTTTATATTTAGTTACGCGACTAAGGCACGCAAGTAAGGGACATTTTATTAAAATACGGTTACAATAAATAAATGTAAATTGAAACATGCGAAAGCAAATCTGTCGTCGGCTTATGTCGGCTTATCGGAATATAATTGCGATCTAAGTACATAGCCCCGCTGCTTGAGTAGATAATAAGTTAAGCAACGTCGGGCGCGGTCAGTAGTTACTTGGATGGGTGATCGCTAATGGCGAATTATATGAATGCGTGTTTCCGGAATTCTGAGGGCACGTTTAGTGTTAAAAAGATAAAACGTAGATGTATAGTTAAAAAGCCAATGAAAATAGGGCATGAAAAAGAAAATTTGTCAGACAACTTTTGAAGAGTTTTTTTCGCCAAATAATTGTATACGTCATCACATGTATTCACTTTACTTTTATGTTCTTTCTCTCATAATTTTTCGGAAAGCATGTTCGTTTGAAACTATTCGTACAGCGCAAAGTATGTCATGTCTTTCACTCCCGGTTTTGAATTTTGTTTTGTTTCACACAACTTTAACCTAGTTTTCGTTCAATGAAACCAGCTAGATTTTCATTTGCATAGTTTTATTAGGTATGATACTTTGTTAAATCCGCCAATTAGTGAACCGCTGCAGGTTCAAATTCTTCTCTCAACATGAGAGGATATAGGTCTTAGTCCCATCCCCGGACCCCTCGAGTATAATTATAGGGGATTCTTAGATACTGAGCTATCACCGCTCAATAACTCATATTATATATTTCTTAAATAATTGTTATAATACGGTTTAATCTTGCACTTCATTAAGTCCACTAGCAGGTGCATTGTAAAGGCGATGTGGCGGGAAACAATGGTATGATTTTAATGAAAATCCTTGGCTCAGTGTGCAGCTGTGAAGCCTCAGTAGGGATTATGACTTGCTCATTAGTTGTGGTATAAATATATTTTTATAAAAAGTATAAGTTGCTATTGAAGCCAATCTCCGCAGGTCTGCCAACGTTGCTTCGTCAGTTATTTCGAGATTTTATCTTCGTATCTTTATCCATGCACCCAAAAGTGTTTTTAAGTTCTACAGTCGAACTTAGATGATTAATAATAATCTATCGTTCTTAGTCTATCCTCTTCTTCTTTTTATCACATTTTTCTTAAAGGAGTCTTCACTGAACGATTTTTTTTCTGAATGGTTGCCATACCTTGAATTAACCGAGGTGGTAGTCCTTGATAATATTCAAGTATCGGTTCCCTTTCGAAAGACCTTTTTCTCGTCTACCAGTTCATGTTTTAAAGAGTAAAGATTTCATACTACTTAACTGTTATAACTGGTGACCCTCAATTTTGTGAAACGCGCACCTTAGAAAATTTATTGATGCGTGCCATTGAGCTTAAAGCCACCGTGCTATCGCCGTTCCTAGATAAATACTTGCAACTAGGCTATTCAATTCCAAACCACGAGTTGCTTCGTGTGTAGGTACTTCCCACAAATAAATTATGCGCAAGTATCATGAACAACTGCTACCCTGAGCTGCGCCTAAGTGCGCCGTTACTTCAATGGAATGAATCGTTTGTTACGCGTTTTTCTAAATGAAAAACAGTAATACCCGTACACTTTCTGCTGGTTTTTTTATAATAATTTATCTTTCAGACACATTTTACATAAGTAGTTTTTATATAATTATGCTAATATAGTAAATATTTATTATGCTTGAATTTTGACATTTTTTGAATATTTTATGGAAAAGACTGTCTAACAGCATTTCAAGAGGGAGTAGTTTTTTTTTCCAAATTAATATAGAATTGAAGGTTAAACCAAAATAAAAGAATCAATAAATTATGCGCAAGTAACGTGAACAACTGCCTCCCTGAGCTGTGCACAGCGGCTCTAAGTGCGCCGTTACTTCAACGGAATGGACCGTTTATTGTGTGTTGGCATGCGTTTTATGGAAAAATACTCAGACTCGTTTTGCAAAAATAAAATGAAAAAATCATACAGAACTTGGATATGAACATTTATGTAAATCTTTGAACATACCTATTAAACATAAAAACAAATAAAAATCCCTTGGTTTTTTTCTTATACAATATCATTGTTGATTCCTGTATTGATTTCCGGATTGATTGTATGAAATCATACCTACGATTTTTGGTTTTCATTTAAAGTTTATCTGTTTACACAAACCTTTGTTTAGTTAAAATTAATACAAGGAAAAGAATACTTAAAAGGTCAGTATTTCTCTGGGCGTAGGAAACACTAACGCGTTAAAGCGAAGTCGTAACTTCAGTGGAATGGATCGTTTGTTACGTGTCGGCATACGTCGAGCTAAATGAAAAAAATCCCACTGACCTAGAGCTTTACTTTTATTTTGTTTTCAGGCGGAGTTTCTACCAAAAAGATTAACGTTGCACTGCTTCACTTGTTGTTGTACTCATAGATTGCGGAAATAGAATATTTTCAGTGCAGGTTAAATTTTTACTATGAATATTTTTATAGCTATCAAAGAAAACCTTTATGGCACAAGGAATTTATCCAAAAAATAGTTTTCCTTTTAATAGACGATTCAAACTTTATTTATTAGACTGTATGACCGGAACATTGAACATTAAAAATCAGCTGATAAAACAAAACCCATAAAAGACAAAGTACAAAAACTGAAATATTATTGAAATATTCAAGCTTCTTCGTTCTCCACAGGTTCGCACTTTTTATATATTTTTGTATTATTCCTGATTCTACTATTTACTTTGAAAAATAAATCGCTAAGCAAATGCTTCTTTGAGCATAGAACTTCAGCGGAACGGATCGTTTGTTACGCGTTGGCATGCGTCGAGCTAAATGAAAAAAATCCCACTGACCTCCAGAACAAGTTCTATTTCCTTTTTTCGGACGTATTTTGTTTGTATCAAACAGGAGTTCCCACTGCGTCCTCTGTTGTTTGCCGTAGCAGATTGCACACTATGGTTGACAGGAGACGTTATTTTGTGTGACTTCATGAACAATAATAAACATCTGACATTGTATAAAGCAGCCTATTAATTTATAAATAACCAGATTTAATTTATATGTAAACCCATTTACCAGAAATGCCTGACAGTAGAAATAAATTGCAAAAATAAGGAAAAACTCGTGCCTTTGTACCTTTGGCATAACAAACAAATTATTTATAAATTGTTCTAAACTAAGGATTCTTTGCTCTTCGTACTCATCGTTCCTATACAAAGAACTCATTATGTACAATAGCAAAACATTACGCCTTAATAATGGTTAATATTTAAATAACATTGTATAAAAATACTGACTGTCCTTTCCACAAATAGAAAAAATGCAAATCAAACTTTAGGCATTGACTTGGCATCACAACCTAAAAAAAAATTTGCAAATTACTGTCCTTGTTTTCGTTTTTATATTAATTTTTGTGGTTGGTATCAGTAACGTTCTACCCTTTAAAAGTTAAACACACACACTTTGGAGGTCTTCATGATCTCCGGTAGGACGCACACCTGTGCGTGGCCTTCAAATTAAAAGTGATTAGTGTTAATTTGCTAATTGAAAAATGTTACCAATTTAAAAATAATTTAAAAGCGACGCAACGATAACGAGGCAGTGAAGTTGACCAAAAATTTCCGTTTTTGTCTCTCGTTGGCACGCATCAAGTTAAATGAAAATTTGCCCGTCGGCGTTTTCGCACTTTTATTTTTGAGTCAGGATATTTTACATCAAACATATACGGGGTTTGCGTTTTAACACCACATGTCCTTCCGTTTTATTTGCTAAAGGTTAAACGACAAGTGGTGATGCGGTGATAGCCCAGTGGCTTAGAATTCGACCTCGAATCGAGCGCGTCCGGGTTCGAATCCCAGTGGCACGCACCAATGACTTTGTAAAAAAGTTATGTGCGCTTTATAAAATTAAATATCACCTGCTGTTACGGTGAAGGAAAACATCGTGAGGAAACCTGCATGCCTGAGAGTTCACAAAAAAAAAAGTTCTCAAAGGTATGTGAAGTCCACCAACCCGCAGTAGGCCAGCGTGATGGACTAAGGCCTACATCCCTCTCATTACGAGAAGGAGACCCGACCCTGTAGTGGGTCATTAATGGGTTACTGGTAAACGACAAGCTATCATAAGCTTAATGTTATAGGTATTATTATTTTGTGCTTAGTAGGCTGTAGCATCGAAATAACATGAAGTAAGAATTTCAGAGACAAAAAACTACCTAACTTAAATGTACAGATTCCTTCTAAAGCTAATTATTATGGACCTCGGACTTTTTCTGCCTACGGGATTCAAACAAAATAAAATTATATATTGATAAAGCAAAATGTACTTAAAAATAATAGGTGATATTTGGTAATTGTGTTTTATTTCGAAATTTACAAAAGCAATAATTCTACGATCTATTATAATAACACTCTTCAAGAATGCTATTTAACAACCTCCCTACATTTTGGATTCCGACAACTTTGAGTCAAAACTAGTTTAATCAAAGGTTACATATACTCGTACCTTTAACTATACAAGATCTCGAAGAGCCTAGAAAGAGCCTCCTGCATCTTCATACACCGTTAATCAAAGGCTGTGCCACAAAAGAAGTTCAGATTTTCCTACAGCGAAATAAAACAGGAGAATTAAAACGAACAATGATCTCCGGGGAGCGAACACTTGTCTTATGCTGTGTACTTAATGCGCTGTCAGGTTCAACAAAAGGCCTTTTTTAAAAGATTGTAAAAATATGGCGGTTCCCTATTGTGCCAGCTTTATTCAAATTCCTTTTTCCTTTCCATTTCCCTATTTTTGTGTTGAAAGGATTAACAATAGTACGAGTACGGGTGTTTTGAGCAGCAGTTTAGATAGGACAGCTATTTATGTTGGTTTTGTACGAGTACCTTTCCTTTTAATTATCACGGTGGAATTATCAACATTAATAAAACAACAGATTACGTTTAAACAACTTTCTACCTTTGGTTGGTAGACTATCAACATAGCAAAGATTTTTTCTTTTGCATTTCTTCATCTTCATCAACATCTTTTGCATTCTGAATTCATTTAATGTTCCTACGATAATTTTTCAACGTATTTTTTTACTGATGATATTATTTACATTTTATTCCACCCACTCAATCTTTTTTTTCAATACTAAGGCCTTGTATGCCTATGTTCATACCGATGTCGGTGCGGAAAAACGTTACCTACGTGAACTCAATCCTATTCCGGCGCGCGCCGTATAATTTGTATAATACGTAAAGAAAGTAGGTAATAAGACCCTAGAAGATCTGATATAAGTGCTAGACCCCGCCTAAATTTTCATATCGATTGTGAACTACATAACCTGTAAAAAAGAAATTTTAATCAAACAGTTTCTGTATAATGAAAACTTTCCTTTTGTTTGCCAATGTGTATGCCAAACACGCGATTATAGAAGTTGCGCTTGTAAATTGGATTAAATGTGACCACAACATAATATTTGTGGCAAAATGTTCAAGGTTGCGCAGCGGTTTGGCTTTGCTAAGACTGTAATGTTAAAATTTAATATGGTGGTAAGTGAAAGTATTTGAGAAAACTTTAACAATATTTCGTGATAACACAATATACACCTAATATAATAAATACGAGTACATACATAATACATATATGTAATTGGAATGGTGTGGACTCACTACAATATTATGGGCGGTTCGTGAACGGCAGCTAATTGATAAGTGAGATTTTTCTTTTGCCAAACGTGGGAAAATAATTATGTAGAAAACTTATTTTGTGGGAAAACCGCAGATGGTTGATTGTTTCACAGCTAACGGGTTTAAAATAAGTTCTTTGAAAATCTTACTATAAAATTAAATGGATGACAGATTTTATTCGCAAAACACTATCGGATAAAATACGTACAGAGAGTCCCCATCTCTCCGTCACTCTAAGGGCTGTGGGTCGCCGGTGAGATTGGGATCGTCGACAAGAATTAGTTCGTCGTTGCCCTGTGTCGTTGCTATGTAGTCTCGTGTTTCGATTAATAAGGCGTAGTTTAAACAGAGACAAATTATTATTAAAGATTAATACCAGTCTAATCTAGTCGAATCCAGAGTACTAATAACCTAACGAGTCCACTTTAATATTATAAACTAGGCTTTGCCCCGGGCTTCAACTGCGGGGATTTTAGTACTTGGTCCAGGGGAGGATAAAAAGTACCCTATATATCCAATAAGTATCCAGGTTATTAACTGCGTACATACCGAATTTAAACCAAATCTGTTCAGCCGTTTTTGAATGAAAGCGTAACAAACATATACCCATCCATTCTCACAAATGTTCACATTTACAATCTTCGATATTATTTAAGTTTGGATGTTCCACGGACTGTAGATATCAATGGAATTTGAGAATCGCTATAAAGCTGAATATAAGAGTTAGGTTCAGGTTTCCAAGACCATTGCCTGTACATAACTACCTATAAAGACAGCTGACTAGGTACGGCATCCGACCTAGTTACAAGGCTACAATGAAACAAAGTAGGAATCCATTTCGAATACCTGCACTAATAACGCTTACATCCAATTGGTTCAATCCGCCACAAAAAAGCTTAAAATGGCAGATTACGAACATAAAAGAAGCCCTATAATATCGTTAGTTTGATCTCCAGATACTGAAGAAGGTCATGATTCTCACAAAAAGCAGTCATAAACGTAAGCCTTGGCCATAAGAAAAGAATTTTTAAGCCCCAAGCATTTGCTTCGAAAGGTTTTATGTAAGTACTTTCACCGAATATTTACTGACCTTGGCTATGACTTTACCCGACTACGCGTCTAGATTCAAAGAAGATAGCCTCCGTTTAATTATAGCACATCTATTCGTGGGTTTAGGTTTTTATCATTTTTATGTAGGTGTATTGATGAAGAAGGTGCATAGATATTAATATATTTTTTTAATTCTGCTTTTTATTTTACCTAAACGGTTCCAATGACGCCAGAGGTGTACATGATCGTAAAATACAGTTCGTACTGTATTTTATATTTTAATAGGGAGATACTTCGCGGACTGTCACGTAAAAATAATGTAATAATTAACAACAAGACATATTACCTAGTATTTTAGCTGTACCTTTGGTACAATTGCGTACATTTTATCTTTTTTAATACTCCCTTCACGTGCAAGTTTTTTTAACGATATTTTTTTTTCGAATTTAACTGGTTTTATACCTTTGACTTTCTTTTGTTTCAGCTTGTAACAGAACGTATATGGGAGACGTCGGACGTACATACGAGCTTGAAGTGCGAAGGCCCAGAGAAGACCACCTACCCTTCGTATGTCATCTCAACTTCACTGCCACGGGTGGTAATTACGGAGACATTATACAGGTAAATAATAAATATTCACCTACTTAAATGATTTAGCACGCTACACCTATCAAATAAATAAGGTTCAACGTTATATAGGCTGGCTCTGCTAAGGTAATGTTGTCGACAAAGAATATCTCCAAATAAGGTTATATTATCCCATCCATCCAGAAGATATTATCTGCATTTTTTTAATATAAAGCATCTTATTTTGGGTCCTTACCAAAAAATAATTGAACATAATTCTTCAACGAACAAAAAGGTATTTTGAAAATAGGTCCACTATTCGGTGTTAAAATTGCTGAACATACATAAAAAGATAAGTACTACCAGTCGAACGTAGAGCTTCTACCTTTTTTGAAGGCGTTTAAAAAATATCAAAACAAAAATCCTTTAAAACATTCAAACAAATCGTTCTATTGTACAAGTCGATAGTTCAGGCAAACCATTAATTAATTTTACTACTATTATATCGATGAAACAAACTTCGTAGAAACTTGATTGGCAAGCGACTGTACTTCGTATCGAAACTAGAGGTCAAACAACTAAAACCGAAGATAATAAACTTTGACTTAATGCTCATCCATCAATTAACAAGACGTCTATAGCTTAAGACAGATACTAGCGGTAAATTTGTAAGCCATTTGCTATTTGATATTGAAGTTCTTGAAGTGGAAAAGCATTTTAGGTTAAACTTATATATTGAAAAGCCAATTACCTTTTTGAATGATTGACCTGAGAGGTATTTTATTACTGCAAAATTATGAACCTCCAGAACAATTAGTGCAAATCATGAGAGTAACCACATACACCTAAATATGAAACTAAGAATAAAATAAAAAAATCCGATGCAAAGATTTGTATAAAATTTCATTTTTCGTAAATAAATATTCTACCAAGTCTAAATCCATATTTTTTCATGATTAACTGCTTCATATCACCTAAAGGTAGCTAAGAAGTACGCCGTACGACACATGCTGCTTCTGTCTATCAAAGGTATAGCCATACGTAAAGCAACACACTAGCAGCTCCTGTGGTGTTGCTCGTGTCAGTAGGCGGCGCCCACTTACCATCAGGTGTCCCGTCACACTATTTGTCTGGTCTTTACAAAAAAAAATCTTGTGCTTTATTTAAGTTCCTCAGTAGATAATTACTAGTATCACCTTTTGTTTCAGCTGACATTCGACACGTTCACCGTAGGAAAATTCGTGTCATTCACCTCTGATGGGTGTCCAGACGGCCACATGACCATTGTCGAAAGGAGTCCATCACCACCAACAGGACAATGGTGTGGTTCTGCTTGGGGTTACACGGTATATTTTAGCGAGTCAGATTCCATAAATATGACTCTCAGACTGGACAGGTTGAGTCAACAGGTTAGTACAAGTTAGATCTGCTTTTTAAAAGTTAGTTAAAATTTACATGTATATGGATATCACTATCACTACATCTATAATTACATATCACTTTGCAATTAGTTAGGGTGGCGAAGTTTAGGGAACCAATCGGGATGATTAAATCTATCTATAGTTTTAGACAGAAGAGATTCAATTATAATATTCTTGTTTAATTAATGAAGTTTACAGGTAATTAATATCTTCATACACTTTTGATTGGTAATTTGTATATTGTAACAAAATTAATAATATCTGAGAGTGTCTTGTATTCAAATTAGGAGTCTTAGAAATATCTAGAATTACACTGAAAAAATCTGTTATAACATAACCTAATAGGCTTGGTATATTACTCTATAATACAGTAAATATTTGTATGGGGCCAATTATAACATTCCTGTGTATAATTTTACCAAACTCTGGGTGTGGCAAGGGTATCATTACATCGTCTTTGTACAGCTAATAATTACAGTGCCTCGTGGTAGGTATTTGTTCATCCTACTATCGATTCTTTGTCAATAGTTAGTCATTGTAGGCACGGTATTGGAACGTGTTTTGATGGCACTTTCATGACAAGTTCGATAACCGATTAATGTTTCCTTTTGTACCGCATTTTGACAGTTGTTTGGCCTCACGCCCATGTCATTAGCATTTTGACAATAGATTTTTATCAATAAGAGCAACGACATGTAGTGGGCAGTAGCCCTCCTATAGACATTGTTCATATTCTCCTATAGACAGTTTTAAGCTAATAAAATTGTCTGTCTTGTAATTCTTGGTATTTTATTATTATTGCTAGTAGATACTTTTCTATAAAGTATTAGATATATTTACAAAGGTTGAGAAAACCAATTTAAGAAGAAAACAACAATAAGAAGCTAGTAGTTAATTTAAAAACAATATCACAAACCTAATTAAAGCGCGGCAAAGAAATTTTGAACAAGATTCTTAAAGATAGAAAATATAAGACAATGTAATCAAACTTTCCAAGACGAGCAAACAGAACTGTAAGATACCGAGAGCCAATAAAGGCGAATGTTCTTTGAATTTGTTTGCTTAAACTCAAAATATTTATCCTAAAGGCAATAGCAGCTAACAACGCGTTTGTTTAATACGCTCCCATTTCAGAAATCGCGGCCATTTGCTCGACGTCAACATCGATACACCATGTTAATTAACAGTTTTGGAGCACGGCAAAGTTAATCCATATAAATGAACACCAGTATTTATCTTCATTAGGCGTCTCTTGCTAAGCATCCCTTTATGTTACAGTGACGTGACGTAACTAACTACATGTTTTCGCCTGTGACTCGCCTAATATTTCACAACGCCCCGGTTTTCACGGCTCGCCGCCCTTCCTTTATCTGCTTTTAGCAGACGTATTATGTGCACCAAGGGTTGAACTTTCGATCAATTAATTACTCGACGATTACGGACACCCTCGGGACCGCGCCCGGATAAGTCTCTACCTCTCCAATTACTATAATGAATATTATTAGGGCCCAATTCCATAATTTAATAATGGCAATTTTATTCGCGTCAAAGAATCCATTTCAAATACCTCCCTCTGTTAGCCGGATTTCTAGGGTAATTCAATATCAATTATTTTAATGGGTATCTATTACGGAATTATGATAGGACAAGCTAAATTCAAATCGCTCGATCATCCATAATTTGCAAAGGGAAATATTGGAGGCAATTGTCGATATTCTTTCTGTGACTCCTTATTACTCGTCGCAATATGACAACACAATGATTTGATTACCTACAGACATTTACCCGTATCTGATGTGATATAAATAACAGACTGGTAGCGTGCCTAACTATAACGTCAGTAGTTCGAATAACGTCGAATCTAGATTAAAGTGAATAACGATGTCTTATGTTTGCCGGAGGCGCTGAACAAACTAATATTGAACATCGGATTATTGAATTTCTCGCATATTTGCTACAGAATTCGCATTCGGGCATGTTCGGGTAGTGTGGTAATACACATACCTAGTCTCCTACAATTTGACAGCCTGGGATAAGTTGGAGTAATTACGAGAAGTGACGACCCCTTTTGGTTGTAGGGCGTGGGATACAATTTCGACTTCAAGTTGGCGTACAAGTTTCTGAGGCGGAGTGAAGCCCGGTTGCGGTATGGTAACGCGACCGTGGGGGCGTGGAGGGGGGAGAGGGTTCCCGGGACGTATTGCGACCGCATCTTGAGCGATTGCGATTTGCGTGCGTGTCGCATCCAATCGCCGAATTTCCCAGGCGTTTATCCTCGCAACGCTACGTGCACTTACCGCATAGAACATACAAAGGTAAATATTGTTATATGTACATACGACTGATGTTTTGCTACGAGTAGACGGCGATGGAAAAACCAAAAAGAGATTTAAATGAAGACTACATTTTTGTTCCTTATCAGTGTTTTCTCGTGTTGTGTGTGTCCATGGCACCCACAAAACAGGGAATCCTAGTGATCATAACCCTACCCTAAGTTCACGCTTTTTTATGAATTTATTTTTAAAAGACCGAATCTGAATTTTGAAAATAATTTCAGCAAGCGTTTGCATAACATCATCACATTAATTTACTCGGCAGTCGCCAACTTACCAGCACACCTTCAAAGTTCAAAGCGTAAGACAACGTTAACTAATTTCCGAGTATAATTTTCTGCAATTACATAGCATTTCTCGACACAGACATATGCCCAACTTTTAATTAACGGGAGTATACACTCATTCGGCTTTGAATTTGCGAAATCAACCCAATTATTTGTTGCTGAAATACTATCGTATGTTTTTGAGATGAGTTCAGATTATAAAATTTTGTAACGTTGTTTTGTTTCGACGTAATCTGCGAATGATTTAAAGGTTAATTGTTAATTTTATATTTGCAAATGTTTTTGACAGATTTATATTTAACTTTTTTTTCACATTTAAAGGTAAAGTTGTGCGTTTAAAAAAAGTTTTTAGATGTTGTTTACTCCAGGCGTCCTCTACTTATCCGAAAATCAGTAGCAAGCAGAGTGATACAAAAAGTTGCAGCCAGACACACAAAAGTAGTTTAGATCACATTTTAAAAATGTACAAATTATTAAGCACACAATCATGGGTTCATCCTAAAGCGGGAATATTGTAATGAAGTTAGGGTTATAGTCGAATATAGCATCACACTTATCGCTTACCTATGCTTGCCGAATCCGAAATCAAATCTACATCAAACTCCCTACTGGAATCCTCACACACATGTAGGCACCCTATATATAAGCAACGTGCGGTTGATGGGGCTGTCCGTATTAATATTTAATTTAAAATTCACACCACTCTGTGCCTCTGTTCCGCCAACAATATACACGAATGAGCTGGATTTCTAGCCCCTGCTAAGCTGTATCCAACCGCAGCTGTATGTAAGAAGGATCCTTTTCCATTGCAACACATGATAATCATAATTATTTTTTCAGATCCCGGCCGACAAGCACGTTTTACTAGCTGTGAGACAAACGAACAGCCATAAAATACATATCAAAGATCAAATAGTCAAGTACGATAGGAGCCAACGTGTTCTCAAGTAAGTAAAACGTTTGGAAAAATGGTATGTTCTATTAATTTTTAGTCTTTCGCAAGTAATAAAACAACGGCTTTATCAAAATTTACGAAATACAGTGTAGCTCGTTTCGGTAGTGACAAAGTTTTCCGTCATGAAATAATTTTTATCTCATTTCGAAATTACTATAACGAAGCTATTTTAAATTTCTGAAAACGAAATTTTAATTTACATTTTGCAGTTTTGAGATGAATTTATTTTAAGGGTAGGTAATAACATTTGGTTTTATTTATTGCTGTGCCATTATTAACTCTTTAATATTTTAAAAATACAATTTATTTTGACGATACAAGAAAAAATAGCATTATAATTTTTCAATATGTTACTACGTATTTCGGAAAATTTGATTTGCTTTTACAGTATTAAATTTACAAACAATATTACAATACAGAACAAGAAATACATCCGCATAACTGAATTTCAGCTGTACGTGTTTGGCATCGTTGCAGAATAGATATTATAGTTTTTATCACTGTAACCGGAGCTTATAACAATGCATTTTGTACTTTCAACACAATACTAAAGAGATAAAATGTAAATGTGACTTTACGGGGATAATGGTAATACTACTGGTAGTAGAGTTTCCCAACGACACAATAACCTCGATACATAAGTTGTTTAGAGTTCGGTCACAGAAGAGAGTGTTAGTATAAAAAAATATTTGGGAAATTGTATAAAACATGAATTTATTAAAATTGTTTTTGTTATTCCTTTGAATGTAAGCAGCATCTTGCACGCTTTTCAGTTTGGTCTTTCAAGCTACTAAAGCTCGTAGGTCATGTGGACTAGCCGATGTTACAAAGTAGTCATTGCTATATAATTATATGGGACCATAGCTACTAATAGAGCATCCACTACTTACCAAACGATACGCATGTTTAGCAAAAGGGAGATCTCCAAAATGTATGGGCAACTGGCATGCACCTGATATTATTTGGTCAAATATTAAGTAATCCACAGCTAGACATGAGCCTCCCCTAATCGACGCCACTCCGCTATAGCTCTACCTGTAACTATAGCTATTTCAATGGTGGTACCTTTATAACGGAGTTTAAACGCCTCTAATAAAGACAATGTTACGTTTTTGGCTCAAAATAATCATGCAAAATATTAACATTTTCAACGTTAAAGAGGACGACAGATATTGGTGTGGCAATATCAAAGGTGAATGTGACGCCGCCTTTGCAAAGGTACCAACAGTACCAAAACCCAAGTTAGGGGTATACTAAAAGACACTTTGTTACAGGATCTGGGACCAGTGCAACGTAGTCCAGGACTACTTAACGGTATGGGACGGCGGGACTCGCGACTCCCCGATACTCGTCCGTTTGTGCGGTGGGGACGCCGTGCCGGACATCGTAAGCAGAGGGCCCAATATGTTGCTGGAGTTCCATACGTCACCGTATGATAACCCCTTTCACCCAGTTCCGCTTAGCTATTTGCCGGGATTCGAGCTTGAAGTACAGGTAAATATTGATTGATTGATTTATTATTTTCACAAGATTGATGGTAGACTGATAATTAATTATACTCAGACTTTTATATGACCAGACGCAGTGATTGATACCTACTATGGTAGAGGAAAAGTAACATTGGAAAATTGATTTGAAAAATTTTAAAAGAAACCTTTTTCAACCTTTAAAAATGAAAAAGATTTTTATATGATATTACTAAAATTACCCTAATACTTGGGAAAAATATGTGGGTAGAGGTTATGTATCACTTAAAAGTAGGTTGTCTTTAACCCACTGCTGGGTCGGGACCCAGTCTCCGTCTCCTCACACAATGAAAGGACGTAGGCCTTAGTTATACGCTGACCTTATTCGCGCTGGCAGACTTCACACGCTTTTGAGAACATTATGTAGAACTCTCGATGCGGGTTTCCTCGTAATATTTTCCTTCACCGTTATAGCAAGAGATATATTTAATCTTATAAAAAGCAGCAAAATTAAAGCAATATAGAAAAGTCCCCTATTTTAGGTTCCCGTTTTTGATATCCTCTCCTCTCCTCTCGTGATGTATAAAATCTTTGCTGATAACATTATTCTTCGCAGGTGTTATACGTAGACAAGGATTCCCACTCGTACGTGCGGGCGGACGGGCGGTGTAGATTCGTTCTACGATCGTCCGATAAGACCAGCGGGATCCTAAGGAACCCTCGTCACTCGTTGCCACCCAACACCTCGTGTGTTTACTATTTCCAAGTAAGTGACATACTATTTCCAAGTAAAAATCTTCCAAATATAACCAATTACCATTGATCAAATAGCCATCGATTGTGGAAGGTGAAAAACGAACCGCAATATATTGGTGGTTGACGGATCAACTACCATGACTAGATAAATCGACTTTGTTTGGTACAAAGTCGCAGAAGAGTAGTAAAAAGTATTCATTTTTTTGTAAATAATCGAAAAGATGAAACGTCATTTATTTTTAAATTGTAAATGGTTAATTGTAAATTAAATTTATTAATTCTTTTTATGGTAATGGAGAAGTAAAAGGGCACGCCGGCCACCTGAATTTAATAAATTATTAATTAATTTGAGGTGGACATTATTAGTCCCGGCAATCATACCTTCTCAGACAAAACACAACCTTAATTCTTTCATTGTTCTGTACTATTTGACAATAAATTAAATATGGTTATTTTAATTACATAATGTGCGGTGATAGCCCAGTGGCTAAGAATTCGGCCTCTTACTGTCAAGGGGTCCGGGTTCAAATCGAGTGCGCTTTATAAAATTAAAATATCACCTGCTATTACGGTGAAGGAAAACATCGTGAGGAAACCTGCATGCCTGAGACTTCAGAAAAAAAATGTCCTCAAAGGTATGTGAAGTCCACCAACCCGCAGTAGGCCAGCGTGGTGGACTCAGGCCTACAACCTTCTCATTGTGAGAGGAGACCCGACCCTGTAGTGGGTCATTAATGGGTTACTGACAATTACATAAAAAAAATTATGTTCAGGGTCGGCCCAACGAAATTGTTTGGGTGTCCTTCGTGAAGTACCACGCCACGGGCACGGAGCCGGCGGGGTTCGACCAGCAGAAGGACTGCTCCTCACAGCTCACCATATGGGACGGGGCTGCCCCTGATGCGGATTTGGATAGAAAGGTGAGTTTGAAGATGTAGAGAATCTTGAAAGGCAAAGCATAGCTTTTTTTTTCTTTAAATCTTTAATTGCTATCCACAGACTCTAGTTCCGTGCCTTTTTTTTGCATCACGTTACTAGTAATATTATTGCTCCAGAAAAAGTTCTTTGTCAATTTTGGCCCGGTGTCTCCTTGGATCGTCCCGGGCGTTCCTTTAGGGTTTCTGCAATTACTGTCAAGTCTCTGTGGCTGATTGCATAGCTTAGAGTTGCCAAGTATTGCCAACTGCCAATTGCCCACATTTATCTAACGAAAATATCAGTTCGAAAGGGTTATCTATTAAAAAAAATTTGCAATAGTTAATTAATTATTACTAATTTATTAGAAATTGCTCAGCGAATTTGGACAAAATACCAATGTCGATGCCAGTTTTTAAGAAGCTTAGATATAGAATACATAGATTAGTCGAACTTATTTGAGTTTACAAGTTTGCAATCAATAAAATATTGCGAGTACCCGTATGTGGTCTATTTTATTTCGGACACATTTCTTATCCGGACACATTCCTATAAATTCATGATGATAAATCGCCAGTCGCAACTTTGAAAGTCAATTTATCACAGCCAAGTTTATTTAGCGGTTAAGTTCCCCGATTTTCATAAGTTGATGAGCACGACAAAATTCCAGCCAATGTGCAGCGGAATGAAATGTGGATTAACTTAGTTTGTCGGGCAAAACTTCCTCATAGCGGAAGAGTAATGCGTTGATACAAATACAGGGGCGATATAAAATTGGTTGGCGTTCCCGCCTTTATTCGTACCATTTCACTTTGCCAACTACCGCTACCTACTTGACGTCGGGAGCCAAACATTAATTTTCTTTAATGTGTCTGAGCACTCTTACTGACTACTCTACCGACTGCAGTGCGGTGTTTCGTTTCATTCATTCGGTATTCCTCCGCTTGCATTAAGAATGGATGAGAGCTTCGTCCAACTTATTTTTTGTTAGCACTTTAATCAGAAAACTTTCCATTGGCCGGATATCCCGGGTAAACAGCGCACCTGGCCGGCAAATCACTTCCAACTACGAGAGTATGTACTCGAAATGTAGGTTACGTTTTTATTTATCGAAACAGGAAACGATAAGTGCAACTCCGTTGCGAATTGCCGACATGCACCCGACCAGTTTATAAAAAACTATAGATAGCAAATACACTACAAATTTTCACGGAGTTGCCACTGTTGCCAATATTTTAACAAAGAGTTGAAAACAAAATTGAAAGCGCACTTTTGTTTCATGATGCAAATATATAGAGAACTAGATTTTTTTACAATCGTGTGAACTTTGAAGGTTTTAATCTAGTTTGTATTGGAATGAGTCAATCGTCAGGAATCAAATATTTTACACAAAAATTTTGCTGTTTTAATCATTACCTACTTTCTATCACACATGCCGTTAGTTTTTAAATGATTAATATACAGGTAGATATGCATTTTAAAAATTACACGTTACTTTATTTACCTTACTAATCGATTAGTTTTGTTAAGTTCTTCCTTATTCTCATACATCTTTTAAAGCACTACTTTTGTATCACCCTATAAAAATACCATGTAAAAATAAAATTGAACCCACATAACTCATAACAAATTATAAAATAGTTTTATAATGTCTAGATGTTAGTAGATGTAACATAATAAGCATAACATTAACGTACATATGAATTCTTGACCTAATTTCTCTGGAATATTTCCCGTACGATATTTGACGTAGGTAGGTACTTAAGCTTAAGAGCAACTTAGCTGTTCGCTCTTTAATTAAATGAATAATTGAAAAGCCAATAGAGCGATAATTACGCGTATTTTGTATAGCGTAGAAAGTTTTATTTTAAGTACTTATTATTGATATTTTTAGCTTTTTTGTGTGGGTAGGTATTATAGGTAGAAATCAATAAAGTAGCACTGCAAGACGCTTTAAAGGCTACCTAATTACCCTCTGCTTCTTGTAGTCAGTAGGAAGGTATAGCAATAGATAGATTCTTACCTTTATAGTCCAGTCATTTTATCCAAAATACAAACAAGATCTCGGAATTCAACATTATAAGACAGCTAATGGAAACTGCTTTATTAAACAGCTTAACTGTTACTAATTCCGAGGTTAAATCCCTAAAATGACTGGAATATCTTGCCATAAGTTTTCCGTATGTCACTTTCTAAAATTTGTTCCGTGTTGACATAATTGAATACCTAGTGGAATAATACAGGGCTTAATTTTTTCAAATTTAGGTTCTATCAAAATTGGACCAAAGATTTCTTTGACTACCTACTTTTCAATAGTGAAAAGTACTCATAGTTTCGGATTACACCAAACGCGCCTTCTTTGAAAATTCAACCTATGCCTATACTTCATTGCCTCGTAGTAATTATTTAATAAATGTTTTTCTTCAACAGTTAGAGATGAGCGATAAGAAGTCTCAACTCGGTGCCTTCTGCCGCGAAGAATCGCCAAAACTCTGCGACCATGCGTTGCTTTCGAACGCGACACGAGCTACAAGGCCCTGTGCGCCAAGCGAGAGTTACATCACTACTGGACCAGCGCTTACAATATTACAGGTGAGATTTTTAAGATCGATGGTTTTAATTGAATGAAATGTTTCAAACTAGGCCTTAAACTTAAGTTATTGGTTATGTCAGTAGGTATAAACATAAAAATGGAAGTTTAAACACTGGGGTAGGTACGTAAATTTTATGTAGGCTACCGTTGCAAAATTTTTCAAAAAATCCTTTATGAAGTTGTATGTGGATGTGGAATCATACAGATTTATATCTTACAAGGATGTTTGCCTCCAACATCAACATTCCTCCAACCGAAATACCAGGTATAAAGATCTGTCGGCAAGTTTAGATGATGGCAGTAGTCCCGGGGCGAGCTACTATGGCCCTGTCAGCTATTGTAGTGGGTAATAGATTCCAGCAAGAATGGATAAAACTTTTTTCTAAGAAAAGTAACTTACAATTTCTCATCCTCCAACTTATTTTACGCAAGTATACGACGTGAAAAGCATCCTTCAACGAGCACAAAGATTCCCTCATCACTCCGTGTCTTTGACCGTACGTGCATTCAGGGCTCATCCTGCGAGTATTCAGATATGCATGGAGCTTCTCTTGAAAGTCTTGAAAGCTCTTCAATGTTGGGACTTGCGTGATGTGTGGCAAATATTACGGAGACGGAAGACGGTATAAGTTATTTTTGGGTGTTGCGATATGAGAAAATTTAAAAAGAGTTTGGGTTGAATTATGTATTTGTTCAGACCGAATTTTTATATTCCATCTCGGTTTAAAATTGAGATAAACAAAATGTCTTCACTAAACTCTAATTTGCACACTAAATTATAAAGTTTTAATACGGAATTCCTGAAATCGGTTTATTAAAATTAAAATTTCCAATTATCATTATAGATACAATTTAAGTATTATAACGACTAGATTATAATGAAATATTGAAGCTCCATACACTTTTGTTTTTAAATTGTGACCACACACTTCCTGGCAACACTCGAAGAGGGCAAAACTTTCTCGCTAGACTTTGAACTTAGCAAGATTTAATTATAATCCTTTAGTTTAGAAGAGTTGTATTGAAATTTTAAGAAGTATGTGCCAATAACATGAAACATACGTGAACTTAAGTTCTGATAATAACTAAAATATAGCATACTATCTTTGCCAATAAGCTACTCATAAATTCATCCTTCATATCATAAAATTCGGAAAACTTTCATAACCGAAGATACGTACGACATCGTTTCGGTACACACGGGGAAATTTCAAAAATATATGGAACATTTATTTAATTTTATACCTCGGCAGCGGTCCAAGTGAATATTTCATCGAGGCTTATTTTCTATGGGTGGAATTTTCCAGCACGGTCGGGCGTTGCACTCCATAGTGAATAATGCAAGAACGTGCTAGATCCACTCTCTAGTAGATGAGCTTCTGTGATGGGAAAAGAAAGAATGTAGGGTGGATATGGTTGAGAATGGATATTATTGTTTATGTGTGGGGAATGGCAGAGCTTTATTTTTAAGTTAAGTTTGAGGACATCCTATATAATAATAAGCGGTAAACATACTCGTAAATACCATAAGTTTGGTCTATTTAAAATGTATAATAATTTGATCGTTTTTTAGTTTAGTAAGGAATCGTTGAATATCCTGGGTATATTGCTATTTTATCGCAGATCTTTAATTGGCCTTTAATCTCATTATACTATAGCCATTAGCCATCGTAGCATATAACCCACAGTATAACCCACCTCATAACCCACAGTAAATTTTGATATTTAATTCTATTTTCTAGACCTAAATATATTGTAAATGTATAGATAAAAGTAACTAATGAAATGGATTACACTTAAACGCGTTCACTTTTCTTCGCACTACAGAGTGAATAATGCAGTATTCGCGCTCAGTAGGTACCTACTTAATACAATATCAGCTCAGAAGAGTTATTATTTTTATTTATTTTTAATTTTAATATTAAAGTATTCAATGGGTTGGCTTGAAACTTTTCTTGCCCGACGATCGTGTGTCACGAATTAATTACTCAATATTAGCTAAGTGAAGCAAGGCAGAGCTCAGCACAAACTAAACCTACTAAAATAACGAAAATGTTATTTTGTCAGGCCCTTCAAATAAATTATACCCACTCTAATTTCTTACTTAAAAGAGCGTTTGTAAATACTCACATTTAAGTTGATTTTGTTGAATATATTGAATATTACACTTAACAAATTTATTGAGATTTGAATTCTCTAGAAAAAGATAGTTATGTATTGCACTAAAATCATCGTATAGTATCGTCATAATAATATAATGGTGAATGTATATTACCGTTGTAAGAAGCGCCCTAGTTAATACAGGAAACCTGGTCTTAAGCAAGTTGTTAAGTCACAAGTTGGAAACTGCTTTATCATTCAATATTAAATTCTGCAGACGAAGGACTCGCAAGTTACTAACTAAATATTTAAAGGTTTACCACTTGCGAGCCTGCTGTTATGAGCATAACTAATTATCACAATTTATTTCACTTTAGAATTTAGTTTAAAGTATCCAATTTTTTGTTTCAAATGAATAATTTCTTTCCGAAAAATTGCCACTAAATTTGACTCCCGATAAAATCAAACAAAATAATCAAATTGTTTGGTCGTAATTTTTAAATTTATGATGCGAAATAACAACTCTGAAAAACTGCGTTTACTTACTTTTTTACATACTTAGTTACTTTAGCTTAGGTTTTATAGTTTCTAACCACGCACGAAAACTGTAAACGAAACCGTAACAACGGTGAAGTAAATCCAATAACACAAAAGATAATAGTATGTCTTATTCCGCAGGAACTACGGCAAGGCTCAGCCCTGTATCCTGTCTCGTTCCTTCTGAGGTACGAATTCGTGGACGTGAGTGAGCAGGGGCAACCTTTGGCCGACTCCCAATCTGCGTGCGATAGAGTTTTCAAATCCGCACAGACGTATTCCGGGAGATTCCAGGCTCCCAGGGCGATCTTTTACTACGGACGTGGCGGCGCACAAAACCTCACTTGTATTTTACGGTAAGAGGTTATCATTACACTCATCCTTGATAAGAATTCCTAAGTAAGAATTATTTTCTCAATGTCGTTTCCATTGTCTCCAGATTCGAAGCGAAACACGGCGAACGAGTTCAATTAACGTTCACCAGTACATTTTTTGGGAATAAACACTGTAACACGCACAAAGATAGCAAAACTAGCCGGTGGAAATGTGACAGACCTGAAACTAGGACAATCGGAGGCGAAGGATTGGCTCAAATAATAATAACTGAGTATCCCTGGGAAGGAGTGCCGATTCAAAGAGACTGTTTATGCACTAATCGTTCCGATCCTTTGAATATTCATACCTTAACAGCTCCAGTAGTCGAAATTAATTTCACAGTTACAATGATGAACATCACTGAAGACTACGACGATTTTGCTTTTGAAGGCGAATACAAATTTGTATCAACGGGTCCTGGTGATGAGACAGTTTGTTCGACCGGTTGGGGAGAAAGACGGCTTAGAGGCAGTAGCGGAGAAATCAGACTTTACGATAAAAGAGATACTTCTATAACCCCAGAAATAGTAGGAGACAGAAACGTTATATCGGAAAGTGTTAGAGCAGAGGTTGCATGTGTTCACCGACCTTGGCTAATTGAGCCTGGTGGGGATGAAGCTACTCCTGTACAAGGCAGATATTTGTATATGAAGATACCGGGTCAGGACGTAACTGTGGCTTCGCCTTTGTGTTCAACTCCCAATAGACTATTCATATATGAGGCCCGAGACACATCAAGATATCGAGAAATATGCCCCGATGGTCCCAATTATATTGAATTGTATTCTCCCGGGTGGAAATCATCCCAAACCAATATAGAATCATCTCTTAAGCCTCATGCTAAGAGTTACGTTATTGATTTTCTGCAACATGAACAAGCAGATTACTCTATCAAATGGATAGAAATTATGAAAAAACCTTCAATTGAGCATGACCCAGAATCAAATATTCTACCAGCTTCGGTCACGCAGGACTGTACATACAAGTAAGTATTTATCTACAGGAAGGATATTAATTTAATGATATATTTGTATAATTGGTATTCTTATTTATTTAATTTTCCAACTTTTCCTCAGTTGTCCGGAGCTGAACGCTTGCATACCAACAGCGCTCTGGTGTGACGGAAGTCCTCACTGTCCTTCAGGGTATGATGAAGACGATTCCAATTGTTCCTTTACATTATCACTACCTCCTCCCTACGTAGCAGCTGTAGCGGGAGTAGGACTCCTAGTGTGCGCAATAGCAGTAGCTTTGTGCGCATGTCGACGTCGTCGGAAAAAGGACAAGGAGTTCAAAGCTCGACTCGATGGTGCTTTACCACCAGAAGAGCGTCCTTATGATCGCGCCAAAGTAAATGGTGTACAGGAATCCGCTCGTCAATACGCTACAGTGCAAAAGTATGCAACTATAGATAAATACAGTTTAAGTCAAAAGTATAGTGCGGGGATAAATGATGCGAGGTATTATGATGAGGTAGCACAAAGGGACAAGCTCGCGGATACTAGGTACGCTAGCTTAGGAAGAGCGGGACGTGGGGCGCGGCTCGATAACTCGAGAGGGAACGGATCCCGCAGAGCGATGCCCGATCTCGGTTACCCAGACCTAAAGGACGGCTTCTGTTGACATTATCCGGATCTTTTAGAAACGACTCTGTAGGTGAAACTGTCCCTACGTTCGTACCCAATAGTGTTTGTGAAATTAAAGACTGAAACGGCTTAAGTGCCTCCAACAGAACAGTTTTCGCGTCACGAATCAGTACTTAACAATTTGTGAAAGTTACAGTGTGCTGTTGATATATTTAAATGTTATTTCATTAGTGTCGTAAACTATAACGGCTTCTGATACAATGTAATAAGGTTGTTTTCACTTTGAGGCCATATCTAAATTGAAGGTTACTTTGTAAATAATCTGTGAATTGTTTAACAAATAGCGGTAGCGAGCGCCTTCGTGACAAATAATCACTTCTGTTCTTCGTATTAAATTTTATACCTATACTTGTCTCATCAAATAACATATCTTTGTATATAAATTGCTTGACAATACAATTTTAAGATACAAGAAAATCATTATAAACGTATACTAATGGATTTATTATGTGGTTATTATAGTGTTATTTGCAATTTACAAATTGACACATTTGGGTAAATATTTCAAGATAAGACACTGCATAATAATTATGTTCAAAACATCTGCCTACAATATTTGTGTATTAAACTTTGTAAAATATTCAGAAAAAAGCATTTTTGTTACGGTGTACTAATAACACTAGATATAAAATGAAATGTGATATAGATTGTAAAAATGTTAGGCTAATGGTCAAGAACTGTGTAACTTTAATACTTATAGGTACAATTTCTCTCTATGTATAATATAGGTATTTGAATGGTATGTAAATGTTACTTATAGATATTATCAATAATCCTCTGTAAATAAATTATAGGATAAGGTTTTTAAAGTCTGTAAGTAATTTCCGGGTAAAAGGAAAATAAAACTCTTTCTTAAAATATATCGTTGTCTTTTTAAGTAACCTATTTCCCACAAACTTTCACTCTACGCCAATTCTTGGTTCAACTATTATCTTGAAGCGGTGAACCAAAGGCTTCGACTCACCTGTCCTTACCACTTCGGGACTTAACTGCTTCAGGTGACAAGTATCTGTAAGTATGCTTCTTGTTATCTTGGTTGTAGTCAATCTGAAAAAAAAGATTCTATTCTCAAATACACAAATTACGTTGATTTGTACTCACGAGTGGTTTACAATTACCGATCATGGCCGTTCTTCACTTTTATAGAACTAAGTCCTAAGACAAATAAATCTGTACTTTTAAGAGACCTCCGCGAAAAATAAAGCAAAATACAACCGATCATACATGGCGTAGCTTTTGCAATGTTTGTCGACTTTGGTGAGGGACAATAAAAGAAAAAAGCAATCGTCTATCGGCAAAACGAAAACGACAATTGACAATTTGAGAGAGCTATTACTTTTATGTATTGTTTTGTATTGGACTACTATCGTCGATGTATAGTAAAAACGTTGAAATATAAGAGGAAAAATGCCTTTTTTGATCTCAGAACTAGTAGAAAATGAAAAAAGGGAAGCTATCCACGAGTTTTACGTATCTACTTATATAACTTGTATATTCTGGCCACTATTAAATATGTGATGGTTGCAACTTTAGATGGCCTATTTTTGTAATTTCCCGCTGAGTGATATAACATAAAAACACATAGTCCTTTGAGATTTTTAATAAGTAAATGTAGGTATAATTTAATTATTTTTGAGTCACATTTTAATAATAAGAAAATATGAATTTACAATAAGGATGTTCGAACAGTTATAAATTCTAAATGTCAGCTGTAATTAGTTTAACAGCTGAGTTCGCGTCGTCAGCGGAACGAACGCGGTCAGCTCAGCTTGTAATATGATTACGAATAGAACGAACAGTGATTGGCTACAAAACCGCTAGAGGCAAGTACGTTTAATAGTACTAAATAATAGTATTAAATTTACTAGATTCTCAATCTGCATCGTCAGCGGAGTGGACACTCTCAATTTACCTTGTGAAGTCATTAATAAATGAGACAAGACCTAATTATATTTTAACTCTAGAGATTACATAAGAAATTTCTTAAAAATGATTTATCATCACTAAAATAATTTCATCGATGAATTGAGAAGATTGGGCTAATATCTTCGGACTCAAGATATTTGCAAATTAAACTTATTTAAACAGAAACTACATTTTGTTCCTAAATTATGTTAAGACCACTTAAGTGTAACAGGTAGCGTTTGCATTTTATGAACCACATTTATGTAATGAGGATAATCTATCAGTTGTAAATCCCACGTGTCAGCTGTAATTAGTTTGTCAGCTAACTCGATTTGCGTCGTCAGCGGAGTAGACACGCTCAGCTTAGCTTGTAATGTGATTAAGGGCGATACAAGCACTAATTAGCCGGACGCTAGGAATGGTTCATGAACTTTTATTTTCCGACTTTTATCAATCTATACTTTTGAATTTGAATTGTATTATTAATTTTTTTAAGTTAAGTGGGTATCCATGCTTATAAGCAGCACAGCAATTTTTACTTTACTTGAAATACGATCACTACAAATAATTTATAGATAACTACTTAAAAATGATAAAATAATTTACTTTATAGATAACGTACCCTACCCTACGTATTAACATAAACAGCAATCTGCGTGATCCTATCATGAGAACTTAAGCGCCAATTAATCCACCAGTCTCCTCCTTGTGTACAATATCAATATTGCGGATGGTTCTTACTAATCAAAATTTGTAATTGGATACTCAGAAATTTGTTATAAATTTGGAATTCTTTGTTTAACTTCGACGAATTGAAACAATGTTTGGAACAAATTAATTGGCTAATAAATTACTTACCTCGTATTCTTTATCTGTAACCGTTCCGCGGTTGTTGAACAAACGGTTTAATTCACTGACCCTAATTGAATAGGGTTTAAAACTAATACTGTTCCATGAATTTGGGAACACTGGTAATTGAATTGGTCAGTTCAATTTAGAACTTAAATAGTTAATAATCGACAAATGCCTGACTCGGCTCGGCGCCATTCTATCATGTCAGCTGGGAATAAATTGGCTGTTGCAATTTTGTAATGGAATGATTGTGTAACAGCGAATTTTGTACCGAATGAATGCAAAATTTGTAAATATACATACTGTCTAAATTTTGTATGAATAAAGCACGCGTATGAGAATTACGGTAATCGGTTTCGGCGAATGTGGAATGGATATTACCTTAATGAAACGCGTTATGTCAGTACTTCATTGGTTAAGGCTTGTCACTACCTCCATGGTTAGGTAAATAACAATTCTTTGAGAAATGGATGAAGCCATGGTTTCGGTTTTTTAATCAATAAAACCTGTTTGTTACGACTACAATAACGTTCGCCGAAATCTCTTGAAAGGTCGATTTTTTTAGATTCACCTCTACAAATTTAGACAACGAAGTAACGAATTTGAGTATGTTGTTTCCTTGCCATGCTTAGTAACTGGAAAAAATAATTTTCTGCATTATCCAATTAACCTTAGCCAGTTAACTATTTGCGATGTGATTATGTATATTAAATCAGTTAAGGTATCGAATTGATGACGTCATACGTTCGGGTAACTACAGCAGTTCATTGGATTATCGCTCAAGCTCATTAGCTGCTAATATCACCTTGTTTGTACATTGAATAGATGCATAATGAATTTTAATGTTGTACTACTGACTTATATAAAAAAACATTATTACTAATTTGGAGTTTGGTATTGAGCATAAGCTCAAACACTCAAACCATTATCTTGAGACTACATACCGATAATGTCTAAATATGATATACAATGGCATAATCCGTCGGCTAATAGATTAATCCTTTTTAAAACTATGAACCTTTAAGCATTTGTTATTTAAATTTTATCTATTGCGTAGTAAACTGCTTCAAACTTTTGTAGAGACTAAAGTTCTACTTAATGACTAAAATTACATGACACAAAGGAAATTAGTTTAATCAGAATACATGTTTGAGGAAAATAAGGCTTATTACCGCACAACCCAAACCCTTTGGACCTTGAGAGCTGAAGCACAAAGGATTCCTTTATTATGTAAATAGGGCATGAGACTAGATTTTTATTCAGGACAAAATCCAATATTTTTAATATTCTTTACGCAATATTCATCAGAAACTGTTGAAAGTAAACGTGTCATGATGATGAATTAATGACTATTGTTTCAAAAAGCCCCTCTTAATCGATGCACTTCTTCAGTGGACTTCTTCAAGTAATAGTCAGACATTTTGAAGCTTACATATCAAGAGTTGATGACAAGTTTTCCCCCATTTAGATTATTATTCTATATTATTGACGAAAGTCTATGTAACTGATATGAACTGATTAAGGTAGCATGTTTGGACTAGTGGCAAATGGTAAGATGCACTTTGACGATTATAGAATTTGAGTGGTCTTAGTTATGGTTTTATACGGAATTTTGATCAACATTAATACCTATTCACGTCTTTTGGTATACAAATTATAGTACAAGTATACAAAACGTTTAAATTAGTCTCGAGGCTCTGTAAGATTCAACGGGAAATTCAGTGGAAACATTCTGGGAGATTATGGTAGGTACTACTGACACGGATTTCCTTGCCCATTATTTCATTGCCTATATTCCACCGTTATACGTTTAAGAAGCTGTTGAGTGAAGCCCTCCTCCTTTTGGAAGGAGGCCTCAGCAGAAAACAAAAGAAGGTATCATTCATAACAGGTAAAGCCAACACAAGAAGCGTACAAATCTAAACTTGAAACGATTGCAAATAGCCGGCGGTATTTTTTAGTTACACGGCGGCTCCGGTGTCGTACACACGCTCAGAATTTCCATATCTAAATGGAAAACGGCCCAACACAATCAATTTTGTCCTCGCATTCCATTTGAAAAGTGCACCTGTACCTACTCAGGGTAGAACTTTTTGCCTTTGTTCGAGGGAAATTGAGAATTGAAATCTATGGTCAATATCTCTCTATGGAACTAATGGAAGCGAATGGTACTGGCGGCCGTTACGCCTATCCTGTATTTGAAATAGCGCAACAGTTTTTTCGCAAGGATATTTGACAAATTGGCTTTTGCACTACATTTTAACTGTATATTAACTTCAAATATGGGTGCAGATGTGTTTCAGGGTATAAGTACGGGCAAATTTGTATTCGAATTTAACTAGTAAGTTATTTATGTCAGGCAGTATGACGGTAGCTGCATACTTTCTTGGTCAAACTACAGCGAATTCTAGATAAAAGGACATATTTCAAGGCGTAATTATGCGCTTTTTAAATCGATCTCACTTGGATTTTGTATGTGTCAGGTGTTAAAAAACTTCGATAGCGTGATTTAGGATACCTGTAGTGCCATCTCTTGACAGATGGCCAAAACTACCGTAATTCTACTACATAATATCAGCCAAGATCCACGCCACTGTCTTGTAATAATCAGTATATTTATGACAAATGTCTAAAATACTATAGAGAATCCGTATATCTGAAACAAACTATAATACGATCACGTACCCAAGGGCGATTACCATACACGTACGACACTCGACGAGTTATAAATCAACTATCCTTTTGTCACGATTTATGCCAGCCCTAAAAATCACTCTTGTATGTGACATTCGATTTTTGGCTGCAAAACTATTGTATAAAAATAAAACGTTTAGGTTTTAATCTTCATGGAAATACTAGTTGTCAGTTAGGTAGCCAGTTTTTTTATAGCAATTGAGTAGCCAACGGGCCCTGGACACCCACATCTTACCCACCTCAAATAGAGTAGAAATCCCATCTGGGGTTGTATGCGTGCGCTTCTCCATACTCATGAGACTATCTCCGAGAACCAACAACCATACCTCCCCAGCCGAGACATAATACTTAATATGAAGAACATGCTGCTTTATAAAGGGTTAAGAGGCTGGCGGTAAGGTTATTATCTCCCCGGGTGAGGAAAAAAAATGGTTGCTTTAAAGTTTTTGCAGCAATGATTCTTTCCCAACGAAAACAGAAGGCATGAAACATGCTGTTTCGCGGTAGGTTGAGTAGAGTATTGAAGAGCAACGTAACCTTCCTGGAGAATTTTAATAAATTTATCATTTTTAAATACATCAAATTGCTTAGTACTCGCATAGTATGAGAAATAATCACTTAATATGTAAACTTCATTTTAGCGAATCTAGGTAGGTACCGAGGTACTCCACAAAACAGGACATGTCGTTCTATGAATACTCTATTGTTGAATGCGCACCGAATGGGTTCGCGTAGCCGTGAGCCTCAAATGAATGAGGTCTATGCAACTAGATGGAATATAAAATGTATGAACTCTATATGATTTGTTCGCCTTATGTAAACACGAAGAGATATGAACAAACAAAACATATGCGAATATACAGTTTATGAATGAGTGTAAAGATTTTTATTGCAAGGTAGACATGTTTTAATGTTAAACAGAACTTTGAAGAAAATTTTGGCCGATATAGGTACTTTAACTATGCGAACAATAAGAGTAAAAAGTCTTACATAAACAAATATTGTTTGTCCACCCTCGTTCTTGTCTCTTGGCCTAGCACTACTCATTCCATAGTATGCGGCCATATTCAATTGATAGTATAAGGCGGAATAAGAGGTAATTGTTCTTAAGTCCACTTTAGATATATAAGACCAGTAGGACACCGTAGTGACCACACCAATAGACATTGAAATAACGTGTTGGAAAACGCTTCAGGCATTCTGAAATTGCAGAGAACCAGTACCCAGCTAGCACGCAGGACGCAGTAGGTCAATTTAAATCAATTTTATAGTCATCCATTGTATGATGAGCACGTGGACGGGAGTCCTCACAATAAAAAACTTCGATCATTGAGAGGGAAATGAATCTATTTCTGTTGTACTTTTCATAGAATCGCATGCTATTTTTTCATATTCAATGCTAGCCGTTCCGATAGGAGCAGAATGAATCGAAGTTAATCAACTAAGTGCTTTTTTTGGTACACAAACAGTATTCAAAAACGTTGGGAATATTGACGTTGCGAGTTACGAGTGCCCAATCTGGTTTTTCGGGAACGAATCATTCATCATCATTTAACCAATTCTGCAGTGTGAATAAAAGTTACTTCATTTAATTTAAGTACCTATTTACAAATATTTTCGATATTTTATCGTGTTTGCAGTTTAGTCCATCAGTAATCGCATCTCAAATTATCAAAGTTTTAAATCAACAATTGTCAGTTTTAATGATGTTAAAATAAAGTAAATTTTTATACATTTTTTTAGTTATTTTGTAACTAGGTTCGTGTTTCGCAGTGCTTTGTTATAATGTAACAACGATATTTCATCAGACATAAACTGGAATTTACACACCGTTGAAGTAATTACACAAACAATCCTTCATTTTAATAATGACAAAAGTTATAATAAAACAAAACAAGGGTAGAGCCTACCACCAGCCGCTATCTCATCGAGGACTTGAACATGTAAATTACTTCATTTTCCTTTTAGACGTTTAAATAAAAGAGGTACAGAAAGCTTTATTTTTTCCTTGTCAAAATTTAATAAAAGCCCCTTTTAAACGCTGCCGTCGTACCGAAAATGTTTTGTGAATAATAATCGAGTGAGTACGCCTCTATAAATAATATTGTTCGCTTCTTACAAAACTGACGAAAATCAAATTATTATATTTGTAACGCCTCAAACAAAGCACCTGCCATGAATTTTGCTGATAAATTTTGTGAACTCATTCAATCCGTTCTAATTGTATTTGTTATAATTCATTTAACATCATGGTCTGTGACTATTACATTCCATTAATAAGTTAAAGTCAACTTTTTCTTCGAAATCCTCTGTTACTTATGCTTATGCTACTATTGAATGAAAGAATAAAGAACTTAACGGAATTCAAAGTTTATATATTAGTAAACTGTGATCGTCGAGTAAAAAGCAGTAGTAGCAGAAATAGATTTTGTCAATTATATGAGTTCCCTGTGAACCACCCCCCTAACCTATACTGACTGACTAGTGACTGCTTCACTACGCTGGTACTCTACTTAATCCACGGTAAGTACAACATTGGTCAGTTACGCTCGTATCCTTATCTACCACCTTTTGCCGTGCACCGTTCGTTCTAGAGCGGCGTGTGGTGAAGGTCCGCTGAAGCCGTTTTGTACGCTACAGGACTTATTATCTTTTTAATATTAATAACTTTATCGATAATAACATAACTTTGAAAAGTAACATACCCTGTGCCTAAAGTAAACACTTAATGTTAACATATTGCGTGTCAACGGTTACGAACAAACACATGGCATTCCATAATACTCGTAATTAACAAAATAATACGAATCGCATCCGAATATTCATTTAACAGTAACATCAAAGAGAAATATTGCGCATTCGATCGAATCATACGTTTAATTATACCAATTTCGTACGGAGAGTAATTTCGAAGCTATACCGCTATGTAAGTGGGGCCAATTTGATCCATATGTAGGTACTCTAATAGTAGGAATATATTATATGCCAGGCTAAATGAAATGGATCTGGGATTACAGTGATAAGTGAGTCTCAAAAATGGTTTTTATTTATTTAATTGATTAGCAAACGAGAAGAGCCACTTAATGTTATGTAGTCACTGCAGCCCATGGAAAACATCGAACCTCAAATTGAGAGGGAATCCTACCTGAGGTGGTATCCCACATAATTATTCCGTACAGCTTTGCTGCTTATGAGGACTAAGATGTTCGTCTCAATTGAAATATCTCCTGCAATCATAATTATTTCCCCAGCCGTAACACAAGGCATGAAGCTTTAGAACGGGTTTAGCTGGCGGTAGGATACTCTCCAGGCAAGCTATTATGGTTTTCATGAATATTTTTTTCTCGTTGTTCCAAACTATTTTAAATAGCTATTTGGGTCCATCAAGTTTCGTAGCGATCTAAGTGTTTTTGCTTTCTTCCGGACCCACCCTTCTAATAAGAAGTTATTCGGGCGTAACGCGAACTTTCGAGTAAATGTAGCATGTGTTTAACCACGGCCATAATTCCTACGTAACGACCTTCTACGTGCGAGAGATAAGTCGAAGTTTTCGACAGGGAAGGTATTTCGAACTGCTTTATCGTACGCACGTTTCGGGTTTTAATGAACGCTATAGTTAGTAAGAGATTTACAATCAGGGTTGCCAGCTCCTTCAGACTCCTTGAAATTGCGGTAGGTGAATAGAATTTAGAAATTTGCATTCAAAGAAAGAGGGATATTTATTTGTTATTTAGTAAATTTGTTAAAGTTGAAATTTCTACTTACCATCTAAGATTTTTTTTTAACTTCTTTAACATTATTTAGTTTTTATTTCTGTTAAGTACTTTCTTTTTTTAAATTTATTGACCATAAAGAAACATTTATAATTACCACAAAATTTTCTGATTTTCTAAATCAGAACAAGATAAAGTGTGCTTTTACTTTTTATTGCTTCACCAGTCAAATTATTTCTGTAGTTGGTCTGTTTTAGGGAAATTGTAGAATTGTTAATGACGACCCTGTTTATAATACCGACTTGCCGAGTTGCGTGTCTTCGAATTGCCTGCTGGAGCGTGAGTTTACATATTTGAGATTTATTTAAGTTGAAATTTAAACGAATACAAGGTTAAACAAAAAATAATTTTATTGTATATTTATTTCATTGAAATAGCATGGTTTTGTGATAAATAAATTGTTATTTTAAAATTAAGCTTAAAATTTGATTAGGTATACATAATAAATATTACCAATACTAACATACTTACAATTATTACATTGTGTGATTTTCGTGTCACCTATTCTTGTCACGTGGTTTTGTTTATCTTATAATTTATATCATATTATAAAATGCTAATGTTTGGGATTAATTATTTATAGATTAAGAGCAAATTCTAATGAAAATTGGTAATTAAACAAATGATTCGACGTTTTTTCTCCTCATTACATTTTGTCTGGTATTTTTGTGTCTTCTGTATTTATATATTCCATACCATATCATCATATTTGTAGGTATATTCCATACCATCTAAGAGGTAGATTATTTGTTTTGTAATATTCCAGGACCAGACCATTAAAGGTAATTTTTATGTACCTACTAACCATCTTATTTCTTTAATGTAAGTAGGTATAAAGATTTACCCTGGAGGCCAGCGTTGCGTGCGACCCCATCAAATTGCCTACCCGCTACCCGCGCATTGATTTATATGAAACTCAGCATTATGTCTTTATTCAAATACACGGGGGATGAATCAAGTGGAGTATAATAATTTTTGTGGCAAGCTCTCCATTAATCGTGATATTATTATTTTATTTCACTCCTTTTTTTATTGCTTTTTTACAAAATTGCCTGTATCATGTCTGAAATTTTTAGATGTCGAAATGAAAATAGTAGATAGCTATTTAGATTATTTAGATGCTTTGAGTATTAAACCAAACCGGAGACGCCGCGCGAGCTACTTTCTATACAAAAAAGTCTGGCACTTTTGGTGCGGGGGGAGGCAACGCTCACTAATGCAATGTTAAATACTAAGGCATTTTTCATCACATCGCAATGCACGCTCACAAACAAAAAATGAACACTAGCTTAAACTATACGCACACTATCACATTCTGTCATGTAGGGACGTCTATCAACACGCACAAAATTGCGACAGTTACGTAAACGAGATAGTGACTTAACCCTGTCGACATAACTATCGATGATAATATATTTTTATTAAATAATATGCACCTACAGCATATTAAGAAAATCTTAAAAATAAATCAGAGTCACTTTCTTCGTAAATCTATTTGACGTAAAATGTTTAAATATGGCAAATAAGTTGCGTGAAAAATATAGCTCCATTTTTACTACTTAAAGTTAGGATTGTTGTCAAAATCTGCAAGGTGTCATAAAATAAATGTACATTATTTAAAAATATTTATTAATAAAAAAAAACATCTTCGTCCCCAATTTTATTTTATCCAAATGGCCCGATTCACTGCCTCTTTAGGAAAACTGCAAAATAAATATATAAAAATATCGCTGAGAAATAATCGATATCGACTATTGTAAATGTTAGATATGTCCCATCACTCAATGTGTTGCCAACTTTTTGGAATTCTATCAGCCTATTTTTTCATATACAATATAAAAAATAAAGAACATTAATTGCATGTAAAACATCATTTAATAATTTCAGTGTTTATTAAAATCCTGATTTTCTTTTTCGAATCACCTAATGATTGCGAAGCCATTAGGTATAACTGGTGTGTCTTTTAAAAAATTCATTAATTATATCATTCAATATATTTAAATTCGAATTCTAAGCCACTGGGATATCACCGCTTCTTATCAAAGAAGTAACAACAAATAGAAGTAAAGCTAGATAATAGATTCTGCCTCAAAATTTACCCCAAATTAGACCAAGTACAATTTGTTGGCAACACCCTTTGATAATGATATTTATGGGATCTTTTGCTAATTTAGAGCATTATTTAACTAAATTTAGACATAATAATCCTCACAGGTGAATAGTAATGTTATCTTTTGGTAGACTGGATGTTTGTGATCGTTTTTTACTTCAAAAAACACTGCAATTCGGCATTTTTGACGGAGCTCTTTCCGCACGCTCTGTGACTTAACGAATGAGGCGTGACATGCGGGCAACTAGTTTTATATAACCAGTATGATCGCCGCTCTCGTACCTTTGGCAGAGGGGAACGCCTGTTAGTGGCGCCTCCGGTTTGGTTTAATACTCAAAGTTTAGATGTCTTCAGTCGGTAAGATATCATGTTTGCTCCACAAGAGTTGAGGTGAGAGGACGATTAATTTAAGGGAACAGTTAAAGTTTGAATTATAGTTTTTTTTTTATTTTTTGAAAGATTTGTTAAAATTTGGGTATTTGAACCTTAATAAATATTAGACCAACCATGTAAAATGTTCATTGTTCATCGAAATTTATAAATGTCTTATAATCTTAGAGATTTGGATCTATTACAAAATAATGCTAAAGAATTACCTGTAAATACTTGAATGTTCAGATTTTCCCCACAATTTATAAAAACCACGAAGTAAAACACACTATCAATTCATCATGATGACCCTTCGACAATGTCTATCATACAAGCGATTACTGTAGCATCTTATCCTGAAGTCCAAAAGACAAAAGTTTATGTACTTATTTCGATTCTGCCTCTTCCGTTAATTTACAGGAGGTAGGAACGTCAAATCAACCCCTCTGATAGAAGCGAGAATCGCATTAATGTAAATAAATAATGCATGGAAATAAGTGAAATAGGCACTCTCCCCGATATCAGGAGAGTTGGTTACGATTCAGCCCTTATCGGACTAAAGACTTTAAGTTTAATCCTTAAGCTGCTTAATTATTGATAAATTTTAATGTGAAAATTTGTCTAGTGGTCTCGCAGACGATACAAAATTATTATAATAATCTTGTATAGATACACGAAAGTTAGTAGAAAACTAAATCGCTATCGCTTCAATGCCCCAAGCATACATACTATCGTCAAAGTATTCGTATAAATAACGTATGCCAATAGTATGGAAAGACGTCAGATTGACATACATATGACATACTAATGACTGACGTTTATCGTATCTACGAATACTTTGACGATCTTGCTCATTTTCGTATTAGTGCCGTCACACTAATATGAAAAGACAATGTTAAAACCATGTGTAACAAAAGCCTTAAATACCTTAATAAGAATTCATACTCAGATATTTGTTTTGCAATTGGCGACCGTAGCAAAGTTTATTAGGCTTAGAAAAGTCCTGTAATTGCTGAAAGTTTTGTATCGCGGGAATACGTCTCTGAATATTTTTAGCTTCGGTTACGCGTTAGCACGCAACATGGCATGTATCTGTTTTATTGCAGTAAGATTGTTCGAATTATACGCGGAATTGGTAATAAAATGATAAAGGAACGAATGTAAGCAGTTAATTATTGTCTGTATTCCGTAGAAGACGGGTCTTCTCCCACAATGAGAATGATGTAGGCCTACGACCCTGGCCTAACATAGCTTGGTGTCCGCACGCATTTGAGAACATTATGGAAAACTCACAGGCATGCAGGTTTCCGTACGATATTTTCTTCCACCGTTACAGTAGCTGAGCATTAAAGGGATATTATTTGTTCATTGTACCTTTTTTATATCGTATCGTATCGTATTTATATCGCTCGTATAAATATAAATAAATCTCCTTTATTCTAGTCAAGACTGATTTTACTGACAAAAATAGTACCTAGTAAGAAACAAGTTGAAAATAGGCGCGCTTCCTATGAAGAGAAAATCAATCGCAGACCACCTCATTATTCGCCTTCAGTGGAATCGCTGACATCTGTCGAGGACTAACGAACCTTGTCTATGAAACATTTAAATGTAAATAAAGTGGTTCAAAATGAAGTAGGTATGTAGACGTCATAGTATGGTATCCAAAACATGAAAATAAAAAATAAAAATTAAATTGTAATGTAAAATTTACTGTCAAAAAATTAACAATGTTGAAAGACATTATAAGGTACGGAAAAAGTCACACTAAACAGACTAAACAAGACAACATAACACAACATACTCGTAACATGATGTGTATGCATTTTATACTTTTCTATTATGGGTTTCATACAGGTTTCCTCGCGATGTTTTCTTTCGGTGTTGCAACCGGTTGTATTTGATTTTGTGGGATTCGTATCTACCTCTCTGTTGGGCTGGCTATGAACTCAGGTATCAGCAAAATCACGACTTCGCATCCCTTGGATTATTAATTGGATTATTAATATTATAATCCCTTGGATAATCTAAAAGAATAGTACTCCCTTTTCAAAAATCCCCCGGTTAAAAAACAGATCAATACGGTTCTCTGCTGTCAGCTGAAACCCTAAGCACATTGGAGCGGAAATTTTAATTTATCTGTTCCATTTCAATTATTACGGCACGACTTAGATTTATTTAGCCTGGCACGTGATTTAATATAAATTATTTCCATCTCAAAAGCCATCCATTAAGGATATTGATTTTTAACGAAAAGAAATGTAATGTGTAGTTAGATATACGATATCTACCATTAGAAGGAAAAATGCAAGAATACATTTAAGCTGTTAAAAATCTCGTGGGTTTTACAGACAATCTCAAAAAAGCGACCTTATGAGTAAAATCGATATAAAACCTGACTTTTACACATTTATTTTTACACGTCCATCAGCATGATAAGCATATAGCATAAGCCCAGTAGTTAAAAATTCGACCTTTTACTTTAGGTGTTCAGGTTCGAATCCCAGTGGCCCGTACCAATAAATTTCTTAAAAATCTTTAGAAAATGTTCATAAATAGAATATTAATTCATATGTTAGAATAGACATAAAAAGACCACATTAGACCAGCGTGGTGGACTAAGGCCTATATCCTTTTCATTGTAAGAGGAGATCCGACCTTGCGGTGGGTCATTAATGGGTTACAGACACACGTCCATCAAGCTTTTAACGCATGACATGCACCAAATCCTCAGTTATCAATTAAAGTTGATGGGTATCCACAAATGTCCTCAGAAAAGCGTTAAATTCAATCGTCCCCTGCGGAATGTCAGTAGGAGACAAGAACCCTCAAATGCTCTTAAATATAGGGTTTCCAAATGTATTCGACGGTGAGAGACTTATCCCTGTATTGTTTCTTTATCGTAATGGTCTCACTACCTAAGTGGGTAGTGGATAGTAACTATAGGCACTAGTCTAGCCTGCCAATGCAGGCAAAGGAAGTGTCTCTACTACTTAAATTATTTAAATACAAATTACGTACATCAATTGAAGATAAATTAAGTAGATAAATTGAAACTTTGTACTGAACTTGATTCAATGCAATCGAGCTAACTTGGTGCTAGAGATGAAATATCTACAATGAAATTGCGTCATCTGAGTTTAAATTTATTTTAAATTCGATATTTCACATATAGTCTTGGTGACCCTACTCCTGTATCATTCTTGTACGTCTACTAAAGGGACTTACGAGCCTCCCTCGACAGCAGTGATCAGTAATCCGCTAAAACTGGAGGGTCACTCCCAATTACATAATTGTCTGCTCAAGCATCAAGCAATATCGAGCATCAAACAATTTTAGATGTCAACGAAATATGGAATAATGCTTTGTCATATCTTCGAAGCCACAATCTGTGAAGGATTTGTGGTGAAATGACCCAGAAATAAAGGTATAACAAGTGCGTGGCAGATAAAAAAGTCGAGTAATGTATCATCTACACTTCTACACTAATCTGCACTTCTACACTAATATTATAAAGAGGGAGAATTTGTATTTTTGTGTGTATGTTTGTAATGAATAAACTCAAAAACGAATGTGCCGATTTAAAAAATTCTTTCACCATTGGAAGGCTGCATTCAGCCTGAGTAACAGAGGCTTAATTTATTGCTAGAAAAGATTAGGGATCCTTACTAAAACTTAAGTAACGTAACCCAAGGTGTAAAAAAGTACCCTAAAACGTCTTTCGTCGCATGCGCTGCGGAAACTATTGATGATAGAACAAAAGTATGTTGTACAATATTAAAGAACATATCAATATCTACAAAAAACTTCGCGATATTAGTCAAATTAATTGGCAGAGCGAAGCCTGCCGGGTCAGCTAATTGTTTATAAATAGCATGTTTTATATAACACTCTACCCGCAACATTACCTATCATTAGCATATTAATTTTCATATTCAAATAGACATAATTATTTAGGAACATTACTTAGGACTACTCAGTCATGGCAGACTATTTTATCAAACATTAAACGACCTTATGGATTAGTGGAATGGACCAAGCAATCTCCTTCGAAACGCAATAACTGGCACCTAATCTAGTGTAGTCATAATAACATTTTCTGTTTGAGCATCAAGTAATTTCAGATGTCAACGGAATATGGGATAATATTCTGTCATATCGGCGAGGTCGCAATCTGTGGCGGATTTGTGGCAAATCGAAACAGAGATGTAGGCTTTAACGAATACGCGGACGATTTATAGGACAAGTAACGAATGTAGCCTTTAATAGATAGAGAGATGAGCTCACAACTGCGTGATTATGATTTTATGTGATTTTGACACAACACAGCTTCATCGTCTTTATTTTACAATACGTGAAGCGAAAATTTTAGGTACAGCTCACTACGCGAATGGAGCAGTTTGAAATTTGGCACAATCGAAATGTATGTAGAAGAATGCACGAATTCTAATATTTTAAGACAAAAGGGATTATAAATGCACGAAATTCATTAAAAATCATGCCACGCACACTTCATAAGTTCGAGTACTTTGACATGCACACATTGATAGATAAACGTGACCTGTACGTACGAATAATCTCTATTCTACATGTGTAGGGTACTTGAGTATACAGTCAAACACCGATTTAAAACCATAAATTAACATTGAAATAATAATATATAAAAAATATCACTACTTAGAATAAGGAAGGCACTATTAAATTATAATTGTCACAGTAGCTTCAAATTCAAACAGCAAAACACTGCTAGCAAAATAAATAAGGAAAGATGTTTGTAATAAACTTAGCGCTGAAATGCAATGTCAGATGTCCTTTGTAGAAGGAGTTCATTTATTAATTGAATTGCTCTGCTTTGGAAGGCAAAGGAAAACTTAAATATTGATAAAGTTAAGAGCACTTCCGATTGCAAAATCAAAGTGAAATGCATTTTATCAACTCGTGTAGAAGCTACCTACTTAGCTACTTGCGTAGCTTGTCTTTTAAACGGTAATGATGTATGCAGTAAAGCAATTTGTTATTACTTACTTAAATTAAAATTGTGCCATTAGGTGCACAGGTAGGGGAAATTGCAAGTAGGTGCAATATATTATGCATTAACATCTTCTTTTTTTTATTTTATCTTCTATTCTTATACTACTCATGCAGCTGAATTTCTCAAAGCACTGTTAAAAATATCATTTGTTCACACTATTAAAAAGGTCCAATCCTAAAAATCCACTATTTGCGAGTAAATTCACATATCAACTTTTACTATAACTATTGCACAGATTTTTGAATTTTTAAATCAGTATGTCATCTTATTTTATGTTTTTAAAAAAAAATGTACGCAATATGTGCCTATAGATACCTATTCGTAACGTAACAAGTAAGGCGACCTCTCAGCTAGGCGACAGCTGAAATATCGACAAGGGCGCTGTAAAATATGGAAGTCTTAAAAGCAAAGAATGGTCGCTACTACAGTTTCAAACTGAGGCAACACCTTGATTTATTGGCCTTGGATTCCCCATCGTAGCCCTCGACCAAGTTTACTAATTAAGAGAAAGATTAATTTCCTTTTTCCCTTAAACAATTTCCGTACGAACAAGAATAAGTAACGTTTTGTGAGCTTTTTTGAAAATTCCGTATATATTTCGTTAATGATTTTCTGTTAATAATTATGAAGCTACAATCAAGTTATAATAACTACATAAACATCTTTAGTATGTTATGTACTCCTTACAAGAATATTGTTTATTTTTTTCCACGTATGTGTATGATCCTAAAGGTCACTTCAGATCATCACTGCAATATTTTGTATTTGAGAAAAATCTACCAATTTTGCAAAATAGGCTAATATTAGGACATAATATTATTATTCTAAAAATCTGATACTCATTGAACAAACACATATTGTACTGGTCTCATAATTTCTTCATGCCTTGTAAGCAACATTTACAACTTCTATTTTTGTGCCAGGGTAGGCTACCACCCCCGAGAAATCATTATCGGCATCAAACACGAGACTGATCCCTAATAACACAATGAGGCCAAATTATTATCACGCCATAAACTCATTTGCCACACAATCTTGTACACGGTCTGCGGCGCGACTTGACGCTGCGGCTTGCGTTTGCAGCCGTGGGTTCGTCGGTATGATGTGGCGATCTTGCGACTGTAATAAAAATTACTAGGTTATATAGAAATGTATGAAGGTGTACATTCATATTTCCCGTTTTAGTACGTACCTAATCCAGATATTAAAACTCAATATTCCATTTTTAAATATTTTTTATTAAATATTTGTACCCTCAATCGACAATACACACACAAGTAAAACTCTCAAGCTAACAAGGCCTCAAGGCTTCCGTTGCCTTGTGTGATAAAGTTGCGAAAGACGGAGTACGTCATTAGTACTTTTAATAAAATTAGCAAATTAATAGAACGTAATATCATAGTATGAAATGATCTGAGTGAGTTTACAGACTGTGGTAAATATGCCATAATAAAAAAGATGCGTGTCTGCAAGCAGCAATAGTACTATTTGCACCCTAAGGACATCTTCAGCACTCTACACCCGACTTCAAACGAGCGTTCTATGATTTACACCTTGAGTTTAGATACTTACACATAATTATTATGCTGACGGAAGATAAAGGGAAAATTCTTTTGTTTCTGAAAGAAACCCACAAGCTTTTTGGCTATGATATAGGAGGCGGATTGGGTTCATTCAGTTGTATGTCGCCTGTGTACAAAGTCGTTGCTTTGTAAGACAGTACCGATTTCACCTATCCCTGTAACAACCGTAAATTCATACGCTACGGAGATTACAAGACCAAGAAGAACACTGTAAGATAACAATAATTATTACAACAAGATTACAACATTACTTTTATTAAAGTCATGCGTTTTATTGAGAATAAAAGTTGATGAACTTTTTGTTTATTTAGGATTTTAAGAGTCAGATTAGGTAAGCCGCAATGGACGCAAGTCGCAGCCGCACGTCGCACCCTCCGTGTATACTTACTGCAGTTAGTTTCTCATTTGAGCATTTCTGGCGTGTAACTTGCAAGGAATTAATATCGGCTTAGCGTTAATGAACCACGGCTCCCCACTGAGTATGCCTATTTAATTTAGATTACACGTGTACTGAAGCAATTTGTCTATGTGGGCTTAGGTTTACATCCTATTATTATTAGTATGTTATTTTAGATCCTTACAAAAGCAAGCAAAATCGTTTTTGTTTTATTTGTCAATCACACAAAAACTGGCTAAAATAAATTTCTAAAAAAACTGTATTTAAGTTTTAGATTCCTATATTAGTAACCCATTAATGACCCACTTCGTGATCGGGTCTTTACTCACAATGAGAGGGACGTAGACCTTAGTCCACCACGCTGGCCTACTGCGGGTTTGTGGACTTCACATACCTTTGAGAACATTTTTTGTGAACTCTCAAGCGTGCAGGTTTCCTCACGATGTTTTCCTTCACCGTAACAGCAGGTAATATTTAATTTTATAAATCACACATAACTTTTTTACAAAGCCACTGGGATTGGAACCCGGACCTCTCGTTTCGAGGTTGAATTCTAAGCCACTGGGCTATCACCGCCCTATTAGATTCATTTACCTACTAAATAACTAATGACAGCATTATTTCAAATAAAAACAAATAGTAGCTTAGTAGAGCTACTTGACTGTGCTAAAGCATGTATTATATACGCGGCAGGTAGCATTAAATGTTTGGTTTTTATTCTCTCATTGCGTAATGTTTCGCAAGCGAGCTCTAGTAAAAATATAGTTATGTATTTATAAACACTTTTAAGTTAGAGTAAAGAAACAAAATATGTGAAAAAACCATACAAACATTTTAAGAACAAAAATCGTTATTTGAAAAACATAAATAACCACAAAACAAACCTGGAGGTGCTGGGATTTGAACCCAGGACTTTCAGCATGCGAAGCAGACACTCTACCGCTGAGTTACACCCCCTGATAGCATTGACAGTGAAATTTATTACTACAATCTTGGTGATAGAAGATAACTTTAGTTTCACATTTATTTTTTGGATTTTGTAATCAAACATAGTGATTGTTTTTGTATAAAAAAATAGAAAAAAATGACCATGCGCATTATCTATAGTGATTAAAGGCAATGACAAAAACTAAATACTACAGTAATTGGTATTGTTTTAGAAAATAGAAAACAAATGACTATGTCCACTATCCATAATGATTAAAGCATTGATCAATCAATTGAGTTGAGACTATCGTTTTCTTCTTTATCAGCATTGACGCCCGTTGGGCATATGCTTCTCCAAAGCCTCTTCACACCGCACGTCCATGGCTCTTCGATATCGTCGGACCATCTGGCTGGACTCCTCGGTTCGTCTCCCGTGGTCTCCAATCTAGACTACACCTACTCCATCCGTCTGATATACTATTATCACACTGAGGATTAATAAAACAGTACGGTTATATTTTTGGGAACCTTGTCTAATGAAGACATACCCAATATAGACTTGAGAAATATAATCTATAAAAGTATATTTAAGAAATATAAACTATAATTCTATTTATTTGCAATAAAGCAGCGCTACACTCGCAATTTTGGGGGAAATACCATACTTTGAGGAATAAAGTATAAAATATACAGTTTTTATCAAATCACAACGAAATCGTATTATTAAGTTTACGCTGGTCCAGGAGGCATATCAAACAAGTTCCGGGCTAGAGGCGGTCCTCTTTTGTTTTCCTAAATAGCCTCAACTGAAATCATTCATTCCGAATTTCCAAACAAAGGGCTAAGTACAAAAGGGTATTTGAATGCGAATGGAATGTTCACTTTGACATAGGATATAAACATAGGATATAATCAATGAATTTGCGAGCTTGGGATATTCTGACAAGAATAATGGAATGGAATTGTTATATTGCTTTCAATGTTCAAGAAAAGTGCTAATTAAAAGCCGCCACTTATTGCACGATTTTCGTTGAGTTAAATTCTTTGGCAATATTGCATTTTAATTTTTTTTTTAATAAGTGTTTTCTTTATTTTAAGATCCCTCATTAAAATTTAAATGTTATTTATGTTGGCGGATTTATGTCACTTGTGCTAAAAATAATAGGTATAGGTAGTATTTGTGTCTTAAGTAAGCTAATTAAAGGACGGAGTTTGACTTCTCACTGTGCAATAATATGCTATTTAAACCAGTTGTTTCTTATCTCCCCTCACAAGTTTTGGAAAATTTTGAAATTTAAGCCTTCAGGGCTTATTCTGTAACTCCAATAGACAAACGTAATATTCTCGAATAGTATCTACAAATTAGCAAATAAGTTTAACGCTCTGCGATGTAAGCAAACTTGTGAGTATGTACTTTCAAACTTATCCCCTTAACGTTATGTGAATATAACGTGTCAGCAGCTTGCTGGGCTGAAGTTCTTATTAGGTAAATAAACATAACGATGGCATATAAAACTTTCCCGTTGAAAATAGCCTTCTTATTACAGTTATTTACTCCGAACTTGGTTTACTGATGTTACGTGTTAACGCCTTGTATGGATGGTTACATGCAATATAGAGTGGGACGCCTTTCAGCTCGATGGCGTGATGATGAAGTAACTGGATGAGGCGAGGGGAACATCAAGTTCATAGGTGTGTCTTGGGTGAGGCCTATGTCTAGCGACTACGATCTATTGGTGACAACCATCACCTGAAAAGTGTGAGAGAGTATAAAGAGTGAGTGAGGATAAATCAGTGTGGCGATCGTATTCGTGACAACGGCATATTTAATTTCGGTAATTATTTCACGCGATATGCTGCACTACGACATCGGTTTGAATCCATGCAAAATAATACCAAGAAGATTATTATGCAAACGAGTTTGAGTTACTTAACTTTAAGTAGATTGCAGACGACTATTGTAAATTTTATAGTGTTTTAAATAGTGGATGGAAACTGGCTACGCAAATTAATTTGCGTACTTACTAGAACTACAAAATTTACTATTTATTTTTATTTTATTTTGTAAAATCATTACCGTAAAACCATTAACTAGCCCATATTAACCCTCTCTTTATTAAACCTCAAAGTAATACGTAACTATTAATTCATTAAAACTTTGGGGGTATTTAATCTACCTATGACATGGATATAGACAGAAACAGAAGACAAAAAACGCTGTACATCAGCGGCGACCAAGAACAGAAAAGTTCCTTAATAAGAGCAGCCAACAAAAGATCTATTCTGATTCTCGCGAGAACAGTACATTCACGAATTTCAAAATAGAGAGGTAAAAAGCGTCTCGAAAGTTGTCAGCAACTTGTTGGCTGAAGGCTTTTTATAGGAACAATGGCGAAATTGCATGCTTCTATGAGACTGCAAAACTAAAGCAAGATAAAAAACATGACAGTGGTTATGGATCTGAAGTTTTTTATATTATGTTGATATTCCGTAAATGTTACACAAAGATTGTTTTTGCTAGTATGCGTAATTGTTATTGGTATATTATTGTATTATTAAGACTTAATTAAAAGCATTAACTGGGTTCACAGAAGTGTGACGTGTACAAACAGGGAGACCTAGAGTGACCATCTAACATCAGATCTGAACATCCATTTGCTGTCAGCTACGAGGATGTATAGACGTTTATACACTTAGACACTTATCATCTTGCTTACACTATGACTGTGTGCGTTTAGTTGTTAAGTATATCTATAGAGTGGTTGTGTGTGCGTAAAAGATTCTTGAGCAATACGTACCTACTCATACGTGTCGTTCTTCTCTTAATTTCAAATCGAATAGGTATAAGATATTACTACGAACAGAGATACGAGTACATCACAATTTCTCAATAATAATTTTTCCACCGCAGACCGCCTTTTCGAACTCAAATTAAGATCGGGTCTGGCCCTCAATTGTGAGGGTCACCCTGAATATTGTTCACTAAAACAAGGTTAAGTCGCTCCACGTAGTTTCCAAGTAAAGGGTTCTATTGTAGCTGACTTGCCTTGAACACTAAAAAACGAAATGAGATTTATATAAAGGCGAAACCTGAAAAAAGAAATACATTGGGCAAGCGTGATTAATAAAGTATTAAAAGCATTCCGGGCATAATGTAAAATAATTTGTATTAAATTTGTCACGTTTGTTCACGTTTATCACGGCACGTCCACGCAAATGAAGTCTGGGGTGGGAGCTAGTCTAAAATAATATAAGTTATTAAAGTTGCAATCTAAATCTGACGGGATTTTTTCCCTGAACACGCCTGAAAATAGGTAAGTATTGCCTTTATTTCTGTGATAGATAATAAGGGTTTAGGTCATAATTTATTATTTTCGTATACCTACATAAATCAGGGAGGGGCTAGGAAATTGATAATCTCTTTATACGCCTGACGATAATACATTTTTGAACGAAATACAAACATAGATAGTGTATTTCAGTAAGTACTGACTGCGCCTGGCGCTAAAATAAAAGCGCTATACCTATTAAGAAGTGGGAGTCTTCTAAAACATCAAAAAGCTTTAGAAATACATGAAATTCATCAATAAATACGCCATGCACACTACCATAAGTATGAGTACTTTTTGACATGCATACATAGACAAACATGACGTGTACGTACATTTTATATTACAGTAAATTATAGTCGAATTGAGACTACTGGGCGATCACTCTATACTATATAATATATACTAACTTTGACGATAGTGTTCATGCGTAGGCACTCATCCTTATTCGTTCTATGTTTAAAGCACCAACAAAATGTCTTTTCAGCAGTATCTCCTGTAACTTTGTACCTATATATTAGTGGCTGGAATCAACGGTATAGTGGCTATGCCACCAATCGATGAGGATGCAGTTTGAACATCGTTAGAACGAAGTTAGTTCGCGACAAGACAATAATTGTGTTGCGACGCTGAATCAACTTCAAGCCGTCTCAGCTGTAGTTCAGGAAGTAACGTCTGTTATATACTGCGATTATTATGTAGTTCCATAATATATGTACAGTACCAAAGTACGAACTGAGTTTGTGAATTCGCGAACATTTAATTTAATGAAGGCGTTTGCAAATGCGTTAGTACCTACCTACAGACCTAACTTATGACCCACTGTATGGCGCCACCTCTTACAATGTCTTTAGTCCACCATGCTGGCCTAATGAATTTCACATGAATTTGAGAACAAGCGTGGAGGTTTTCTCAAGCTGTTTTCATTCACCGTAACAGCAGGTGATAATAATAATTATTATTATTTCACTTCATAAAGCGCATATAAATCATTTTCAAGAAAGTTATTAGTGCATGCCATTGGAATTCGAACCCGGACCTCCCTAGTAAGAATCCAACTTCTTTGCCACTGGGCTAATACCGCGCTGTTTTTGTGGCGTTTTTCCATGCACTATTTTCCTTAATATAAAGTTAACAATAGTCGTTTGCAATCCACTTAAAGTTAACTTAAATTCGTTTGCATAATGAGCTTCGTGGTATTATTTTGCGTGGATTCAAACCGATGTCGCAGTGCAGCATTGCGCGTGTAATAATTACCGAAATAAAATATGCCGTTGTCACGATTGCGATTCGCATACCAACCGATTCATCCCTGTTCACCTCGCTATAACTTTGGTATATACTATAACCTAGAAACTTTTTAATAAGTAAGTATAATTTGCTTATCAAAATTATATTTGCTATCCTCTCAATTTGCGTCGGGTCCGTATGTGGTCCTCATACGGAATGTGGAGACGCACTGACGCGCTTGAAGTCTGAATTCTTGAATTCTTGAAGCTCTGCGGTTTTGGCGACGATAAAATAATGACTACCTATACTTACTACCTGTAAATGTTAACCACCCGAACGTTATTCAACGTAGAGTGTGTAATATTCATGTTATTTTAACTCTATATAGGTGGAGTTATTATAGGTAGGTTATTGAATAGACATTTTGTAATTCTTAAAATATAAAATTAGTATTACAAATCTTTGTATGAAAGGACCTTATTTTTACTAAGAACAGCTTACGTTTGATACATTTATAATTCTCTTGATTCTTGTATCTTACAACACATAATATAACAAACATTATTATATGTAGACAACACGGACTTAAGAGGGCACCGAGCATATTTCGTTGTCACGAAACTGTCAAAAGTGTCAATGTGTGCGTGCAAAAGCTCAGTGTGCGTGCGGCGCACACAAGTCCGACTGCCTGCTCGAACTCGCGATAGGGCTGCCGCAACAACTTCTTTAGTTTGTTTCTAATTCTGAGATTTTTTAATATTATATTATGCTTATGAAATTAGTTGTATGTAAATGAAAATGACACGTCAATAAAAGAACATGTTGTGTTTTTTCATTACTAAATTTAATTATAATCTTTATAAATTTGAAACTAAAAAATATTTATAACTCAACTTAAACATACGAACAGCTTTATTAATATAAAACATTACTCAAATCGGACCGACAATCTAAGAGCGTGTAAATGAAAAAGATTCATTTTTATATAGATTCCTTCCAGTATTATATTTCTTGGTCCACACAATCTATACAATAAAAATGAATCGCCGTTCGTTAGTCGCGCTAAAATTAGAGAATTGCTAGACTGCTGGGCTAAATTTGGATTTGAAATATTCGTGTAAGTCCAAGAGAGTTAAGTTTTCCGATCCGATGTTATACAAGCCTATCTGGGGGCACGGTAGTGCCCCCAACTAGTCAAGCAAAAAAGCGGCACGGCCGTACCATCCTTTTCTCTAAGCAATTCAGGCCATTTTCAACCCCCTATAACTCCATTGTGGATAAAACTAGGAACCTGAATTTTAAGTAGCCAGGCAGGTATTGTATAAACACAGTATTTTTAATATTTCATTCAATTTGAGCTAGTAGTTTAAGAACTATAACTAGTCAAAGTTTCTTAATTTTGTCACTCACTCACTCACTCACCGATCAACAAAATTCTAAGACACTTCTAGCAAATATTGAAGGTTCAAATTTAGAATATTTAGTAGTGTTTAGTATATAAGTGGAGGAAAAACTTAAAAAAAATCAATTTCGGTCTAGTTTTCTAGATACACCAACTGCATAACTAACTTTGTAAACCCATACAAATGTACAGGATTACAAAGTTACATTTACAGTTAGATTGACAACACAAAAATAAATGAGATATGTACCATCAAAAACAATACTTGTAAAATAACCCAATTCTCGCAACTCAGTTCTTGCACCGTAAAAAGTTATGAGATCCATGTATGTATCCATAGCTTGACTTGGCAATCGCAGTAAACAATCTAATTTCATATAATACATAATATTATGTGTGAGATACATTGTGCTTTTATGCGATGGTCAAGTCAATCTATGGATACATATACACAAGGTTTTTTTACAAGTATTGTTTTTGATGGTATTTCCCATTACAAAAAAACACAAAAAATAAATTCTTAAAGAAAATCTCCAAATATCAATTTTTAAGTACCTGTATACTTTTTCCCTTACCTGTCGAATTTTTCAAGTATGCGTGGATGGGGAAATCCGAATCTATGAGAAATAGCGAAAAATGCTGAAAGGAGTTTGGGAACCGATTTTGATGAAAACATCATTGAATTTTTTGAAAAATCAATGTGCCTAGCCACATCGAATCGAACACGTTCATTTTTAAAAAAAATCACAGCCTGTATTATTACATCATTCGATAGTGTCACTTATAAGGAACAAAATCTGGAAAGTAATGACATATGGCAATCTTCAGGATAAAGCAAATTTTTAACAAAATACGTTTTTTTCATACAAACCTTAACTGATCACTAAGCATTCAAAATGATGGCCATTGTTCCCAATTCATAGCTGGATTCGACGTCTCAAGGATTGCGTTGCATTTAGCATTACAATAATTCACATTCAGCATCAAGAAAAGTAGAAAATAGTTAAATGGACTTGGATGAAATTTTGTACGCAGATAGTTTATAACTTGGATATAAATCTTAAAACCCACGACGACCAAGTACGTACTTATCGTGGTTAGAGTCGAAAAGCAGTTTTAAAATGAATCATCAAATAACTATATCGTGAAAAAAATATCAAATCGACACGTATGTATGTAATGCTCTCAGAACTGCACAATTTTTACATATGTTGGTCTATTACGGCTTCCAAACAATACCAAATTTCATGGGTACGTATATATTATACGTATATAAATATATGGTATACGTATGTAAGTTTGTTTGTATTGTATATATATATATATGTAGATATGTTTATTATCACTAATTGACGGATCGTGTTCGTTCTTTTTGTGTTCGTTTGCATTTTGTGCAACTTAGGGAATGGTAAATAATTTACATCAAAATCGGTCCAGTAGTTTCCGTGATATGAAACTAAAAATTACGAAAAAAATATAATTTAAAAAAATTAAACTGACATCAAAAAAGTATGAAATAAATTACCCTGTAAAAATAAAAAAGAAATACAGAGGACGATTCAATTCTATTTAAAGTAGGTAAATTTCATTCAGTAAATTTTTCCCACTAAATAGGTAGTAGGTATTGGTTGGTTATCGCAAAGCAGCGTAGACATGATTTTTATACTTAAGTACGAGTCCGTGGTTCTTCCAAATTATTGACTTCAAAATCATTGACTTGTAGGTGCATTAATCTAGTTAGATTAATTAAACTGTAAAACATTATATAAAAGTAAATATATATTTCTACCTATACTTGGTGCACGTTCGATGTGGACACGATGTAAACAAACCATAAAATGTATTTTTAGGATTGTCGCGAAATGTCTGTTGCGAAAATCCAAAAAAATTAAATAAATAAAAAAAGTTTATTATGTTAAACGGTTTTATTTACAAACTATCAATCTATTGACTTTTTTTTTAATTTTCTCAGAATGAGCTCTATTCTACTAATTAAGCCCTTTCATTTGATACCCATATTGAGGCAGTTGTGGAAAATATGTAATCCGCCATTTTGTTGCGGCGGCCATCTTGGATTTTCATTTTTTCATACTGAGCTCTATTCTACTAATCAAGCCCTTTCATTTTATACCCATATTGAAGCAGTTGTGGAAAATATGTAATCCGCCACTTTGTTGCGGCGGCCATCTTGGATTTTCATTTTCTTCATAGTAAGCTCTATTCTACTAATCAAGCCCTTTCATTTGATACCCATATAGAGGCAGTTGTGGAAACTATGTAATCCGCCATTTTGTGGCGGCGGCCACCTTGGATTTTCATTTTTTTTATATAGCCTATGTTACTCAAGCTAAATGTAGCTTCCAATGGTGAAAGAATTTTTTAAATTGGCACAGTAGTTTTTGAGTTTATTCATTACAAACATACATACAAAAATACAAATATCTTTCCTCTTTATAATATTAGTGTAGATGCAGATGTAGATATAAGTATCCTTACTTTTTTTAAAGTTAAAAGTACAAACTGCAACTTAATATGGTCAAACCGATCAAACAAAAAATTTATTGCTAAACTTATGATGTGACAACCTTATTACCATGAATCCATTTCAACTAATAAAACAACAATGTTGCGTACTCTTGATAGCGCTGCTTGACAGTGGTTGCTAGGCAACGCTTTGTCCACAAGCGACACAACCTCCCCGTCTAACCGCCGAAGCGGGACTAAAGCGGACATGGGGGGAGCGCGGTAGCTCTGCGTAGAATGGGCGGAACGCGCGATATTTTAGGTATTTCCTTCTTATTATCAAACAAGTAAACATTTTGAAAATGTACAACGCATACGTTATAGAAAACATATCGTTTTGTTATTATTCAAAAACTGATAACCTTCCGTGAAGTATTTACGCCATACTATGCTTTTATTTAACTTTTAAGAGCTTACTTTGGATTTTTTTTCTATCGAGGAAACTACAAGTAATCGTGTTTCTGGAACGCATGATGTATAGAGTATATCCTTAAGTTTCTTACCTAGTAATTGCATAGCTATAGCTTTCGTAATAACGACACAGCACGACATCAAACTAACACAAATTTCATATAAAAAGCTCGGTGCCCTCTTAAGTTTAGGCCTAACTCGATTTTGTAATAGATGCATATACTATTATTTGAAATTGATAACCCGAGAATAGTTCAAGCGAGCGTCGAGTTAAGACAATTTGCGGTGTAACTTCACTCCATCGATTACATCTTGAACTTGCTTCGTGTTAGTAATAGGTTCTAAGTTATAGGAAATTACTCACTTACTACTATGGAGCTGGTGTTCATTTAATTATATTGGAGGTTACTCAACTTCAGTCGAAAAAGTTAAAATTGACTTTTAATTTTAATTAATAAATTATTGATTGACATAATAATATAATTATTTACATGTTATACTCGTGGACCTATAGTATACCTACCCATTTTGAAACTAATTTTCCCCAATTTCCCCAAATTTGTAGCTTAATTTTTTTTTTTAGTAAAATTCTTCCTTCCTTGTTATAACTTAGGTAAATATTGCTTTGAGGCGGATGTGCATCTCCTATCGTAAATTGTACTATGATTTTTGTTAAACCATTTTGTAAATATACAAACAAACATTTTTTTCATTATTAAAAGAAGAGTGTTAATAAACTTTTTAAGCAGCTATTAACTCCACAACTTTAGGTTAAGAGTGGATGTTGATTTAGCGCTGCGTTGCAGCTATCTCACCACAAAATACTTGCATTGGTGTAACGATTTTCAGTGTGCACTTTTCTTTTGTGGTAACGTTTTATGTTAATAATATCGTAATCCGTCATAGGTCCGCCGACCGTCATCTTGGTGTTTAGTTCTTAAAAAATCCATCATTTACATCCATGGTCATACCAATAATAGGTAAGCATAAAGGTATGTTCTTTTAACTTAAGTTATATTTTAGCAAAAACAGCAAGCGATGCAGCATGCAGCAATACGATGATGTGTTAATCCCAAGAAAAACAGGGGTATTATATAGAAATTTCTTTATTTGGGCATTCTTAATTAGTTTTAAGTATAGCAAGCTTAACTAAATAGTCATTAAAAATCGTGAACGGCTTCGTTATCCAACCTCAAAAAGAATCAAAGAATGTATGGATGTCGAAGACAAATACATTACGTATTTTTTAGATTTTTGTTCTTTGTAAAATGTGTAAAGAGAATCACTACATATCTACACTGGCTTTAATTAGATGTAACTACTTATAAGAAGATCGTGGATCGTACAACTAGAAGCACAGTCTTAAAATAAAATTGATTTACTTATTCCAGACGATTTCTATCACATGGACAACCACTTGAATGTAAACACAAAGCGAAATTGCTCGTACTCCGAAAGTTTTTTACTATCCAATCGTAGATCTAAACAATCGAAAGCTATGTGACAGTTTTATGTTCTAGGACTTGACCTTTTGTGACTTGCGGTAAGAAATAATACGGAGCAAATAATTCCCGGGAAAATTGGTTCGTGTTGGATTAGGGGTACATTTACACAGTAGTACTTATCGTTGTTTAGTGCTACGCTTACGATTTGTACTTACTGTATACAAACACTAAACCCTCTATAATATGACTTTTCACATGCCTTCACGAATTATAGAAGCTTCGAGGTGTATTTTTGGTTATAATTTTTTGACTGAATCCTAACTACCTTTGCTTAATGTTTTCTATATGACTAACTAAAAGAACTGTTTATAAGAGTATATACCTACAAACCGAAAGCGACGTTGGCTCTGTGGCAATTAGCCAGGGTGGTGGACTAAGGAAGTTCTCTTCTAGAAAACCATGTAGGCAAAGAGTTAAAGCAAGAAGAGAAAAAGCAAGAAGAGAGATGAAGGTAGGTATAGTGTACGAAATAGATTTTATTTTATTTGATTATCCTTACATGATACATATATATACACCCGAATGAAATACAAAGTGAAATTGCTCGCATCCCGAATTTTTTTACTATCCAGTCGTAGATCTAAACAATCGAAAGTTATGTGGCACTTTTATGTTCTAAGACTTGACCTTTTGTAGCTTGTGGTAAGAAACAATGCGGAGCAAATATTTTTTAGGGAAAAGTATTTTGCTGTATTAAGGACACACTGAAAAGATACTACTATATTTTATAGTACCAGGAAAACTAGTATTTCTGTTAATAGCATGATCTTTGGTTAGAAAGTTAAGATATAATATTATTATTGCAAATAATAAGTAAGTTAGTAATGCGCGTGACTTAATCCTAAAGAAAATTGAAAAAAGTCGACAGAAGCAAGTTTTTGAGAATTCGAAAATCTCGTTAATTGTTGGTTTCATAGATATAAAATCTTTCAAATCTTTTCAATTTTTACAACCTTTTCGAACCCACTTATGACTACGAACAAAATGATAAATTTTAAAGAATTTAGTTTAAAATTTCGGCATCTTCCGGTTCATGCCAAATTCATCGACACGATTAGACAATCAGAAAATCTAAAATTCCCTCACATGTCTACGAAAGAGAGAAGAGAAAAAATACGGGACGAGCTGAGTTAGTATGTCACGCAAGTGGCGTTTAAAATTAAAATGCACATTTCTGCTTTTTAATTTAAACGCCCTGAATATGTCGCTTAAGTTAACAGTGTCAGGAAACAAAGAATGAAAAGGCAGGAAATGAAATTTATCTCTCTATGTAAGTATTTGCGCTTGTTACGAGCAATTCAGCTGGTTGTATAACCAGCCCGTTTTATCTATGCACACTCTGAATAGCGGAAAATGGCTAAGTATATTTAATATGTTTTCGAAAATGGAATGAATCTGGTGTCCAAATGTTGGGTTTAAACGTTCAAATGTTTTAGATCCATAAATATTTGGTAACCTATAATTTTAAAAGGTTACACTAAAAATGAGTGAAAACTATATTTAAAATGGAACGAGGTATCTCTGGATAATGTTCTTTATTTTTTTATAGTAACTGCGTAGCAAATGGGCATGCAGGCCATCTGTTAAGTGGTGAGTGCAGCCCATGAACGTCTGTATCCAATTTTAAATAGAAAAAAAATCCTATAAGAGTTTGTAAGCGAGTGCTTTGCTACTCACAAGGTCAAAGATGTTCGTCTCAAATAAGTTTCCCGGCAACCATACCACCCCAAACGAAGTATAAGATATGAAGAACATGTTGCTTTATGACGGGTTAAGAGGCAGGCGGTAGTTACCACCCCGGAGGAGCTACAATGGCTCTACCATGATACCATCCGAAAATAATTTACTTTACAACGTGTAATGTAATTTATAAACTTAAACTTTAATCAAGTTGTAGATAATCGGAATGATAAATTTTACGTTCCGTCAAAGATACAAGGCGAGGTAATAACTTATGCTGCCGAGTGTCGCCTATAAACGTCACACCGCCACAAATATTGTTTAACGTCTCAGTCTTGGGATCGATTTGTCGGTAAAAATTCATTTCAGATGTGCCTTGATGTTCTGTGAGGTGTGTTGATATCCTTATGAATATTTATCATTGAAATACGATACAAGGTAAGTTAAGGGATGATGAAAGAAAAGGAACGCCATGTGTTGACACTTTTTAGAGAAAGAAAACGTACGCTTAGAGATACTCGTATATGACAAAAAATGGTATTACGGGACACAGCATGTCATCGGTACTTTTCATGATTTGAAAACGCCAAGACTTAATTTTTGTGAAAAACATTATGAAAAAACATCAATCAGAAAAAAAGTTAACAATATTACAATTGTTACTATTGAAATAAAGATTTGGCCCTATTTTTGTTATCCTCTATTTTAGATGTAGGTATTGTTAATATCATATACATGTGAGATTACCTAATAAATAAATAAATAAGCCTATTTCACATTAGGATTTTCAACGAGCTGCAATAGGATGATTGTGTCCAATAAAGGTTCAGAGCACCTGTTATATCACTTAGCTTTTACGATACGTTCCTCTTTTCGTTTCGATAAAATAGTGAAAATCGTGTTCCAAGTGTTTCGTACCGTCAGCATTTTGCCGTAACACGTTCGGCTGCCGTTATGAAGTATTTCCCTGTGACGTTTTGCGTTCACGAGCACCGATTCGATTTAAGAGAAGTGTAAATGTGATAAAAGTCGTGGAGGTTTTCGATTTTATAAAGCACGGGAGCAAATGAGCACTTTTTTCCAAAACGAGCATCGCAGCAAATTTTAAGGTTGAAATTTTGTGGGGAGTTTTCGTTCCTGGCTCTGTTCGTGATCAATTTCTTTATTCTGTTCTCACAATCATCTTTATCTATTACCATTAATCATCGTAAATTACAATAGGTACTTTGGAGTACAGTGTACAGAGTACAGTGCCAGGTGATGGCACTGCCTGGGGACCGCGGTCCGAATGTTAACTTCGGACCATTTGTATATTATATGCACAGATTCTATGGAACTTTGATAGCGCGTTTGAGGATACGTCTTCCGATTGGCCAGTTTGGTATGACGCGTGTGACGTGTTCTATTGTTTACTACACTCGCTGCTGCGTCGTCATGCATGGTCAGCATTTCATGTGCGGCGCCCGCCCATATCAGCTACAGCACTTTGAATCAAAAATTAAAACCTCGTTTTATTTAGTCGGTAAATTTCAAAACGTTAACTTTTTGGAATAGCATTAGCATTGTGTCGCAACATGTCCACAATTAACCAGCATTTTGAACGTGTCACGATAGGTTTTCGAGATATCTACTAGGAAGAGTGTCGTCTAGGTGAAGACTAATTATTTTTTTATCCTTAGAAACTTTTTATCCTTAACATAAATATGTACAAGTACATAGCAATTTAATAGATCCATAACACTTCCAAATCTTTTATATCTTTACAAATCAATTTTTGAACTAAAGTTTAATTAAGTTTATATTATATCTAACAAAGTTCATAAAATCTGCCTATCATACCGTAATTGTTATTTACCAAGGGTTTGATTAACCTCTAAACCTGGAATTTGACCCGTAAATTAAGGGTAACCGAGCCTAACATTTATGTGCCTGAGTAGGTAGTTAATTTTCTACGCAATATCTACTTTATTAAATCTTCAAAATATTTACAAATTTATTTTAATTTAATTTTCAAATCATATTAAAGTATCGCTCTTGGAACTATATGTTTCATACAATTTTAATTAAGCAGTAGGTATGTGTTTTCATACGAGAATTGACAGTGTGCTCGGTTAGTAGTACCTAATCAACTAGCTGTAACCCTTTTTAAGTCTCATTCTTGGGTACGGGACTCAACTTAATACGTGTTATTTAACCTTCTTTTTTTAGTTTTTTTTACACTACAAGCATCAAAAATAAAAAGCTATACCAGTACCTAAAAAAGCATCAGTGTTTGTGAAAATATTATTCAAATTTCAGAATTTACTAAAGGGAAATCTTTCGTCTCTTCGTAGGAGTGGTAGCCGCATGTAATCACGTACCGTTCACGACAAAGACATGACTTACGCTACGCCGCGTTCAATTTTGCACGTATTCAGTTTAGTATTTGCTTAGCACTGGAATACTGATTTTATTGATAACTAGCTGTTCCGGAAGGCTTCATTCTCCTAATCGAAGTTTCACAACATTTCTGGCCTTTAGGGTATGAATTTTCAAACGCTCCATTAAATTACAGAATTAGAGCAGCAGTGATACATTCTCAACATGTTAATAGGACGTCTAATAGCAACTGACTTTTTCTTTGCTGTAACGAGCCTTTTCAGCAGACAAAAGCTATTTAGTAATTAGGAAAGCTGCTGCCAACATGGAAAAACCGCAGCTTGTGAAGTATCGTTCTTACGAGGACTCCGACTTTTTTGCGTTTCATTTTTGCGTAGGTAATGATTTACAAAACTAAATGCGAAATAGGGATAAAACTAATGTTATTCAAAAATCTCTTTTTTCTATTTAGGAACTAAGGTTGTTTTTAAAAACCCTTGAAATTAATTTGCAATTAGCATACAAAAATAACCGTATAATAATTATTATTTAGTATGATGACTTGCAAAAAATATGACGTAGAGCTTTATCATAAAAATATTTCAAATAATTATTATTATAATATGAAATTTTTGTACAAGTTTCGTCTATGATCTACTCATTATTATATTTAATCTACTCAGATTGCCAACGTAATCTGAGTAGATTTGTATTAGTCGGTATTGGAAGTTTGTATTCCAATAATGGTAATAGAATAAAAAACATTGGTTTTATGTTTCATTTCTATTTGGAACAACTGTACCTATTTGAAACAATCCAATCCATCAATCGAATATTCTTATAAAGTATGTTAATACAAATTAATTCAATTTGTATTAATATACATATTACACTTTATAGGTTTGATATTTATATAGTTCACGTTTCTATAGTGACTCAAGCGAAAAAAAATTGAGCTAACAAATCAGAAATAGAAGTTTCAAATTGAAAGAAATCTACCACATTCAAGTACTTCCCTACAATTTTGCACCACTCCCGATAGAGACCTAGTTTCTTTATGAGCGCACAAAGTGAGCCTATGTTGCTATTTAGTAATTAGGTCCTAGCTCCGAGCTGCGTTGTAGATGAATCCGGGGTAAAGAAGATTCTTTCAAGCCTTTCTTTTCGTTTTCTACAGCCACTTAACATAATCATGGAACTTTAAATATAAATTAAAGATATATAAGCTATTTACAATGTCAATCAAAGATATAGATACAGGGAACCGCAAGTATCGTTTCCACCTTCTAATGTGGGAGATTTTTCAGAGAAATTAACAATTTCTAGTACGACGATACCTAACTGAAATCATATTTCAATAGATTGTAACAATGGAATTTTAAACATGTTTGAATTAGGTATGTTAATTTATAAAGATAAAGAAAGAAAACCCTGTTCACAGATACAAATGAAATAATAACAAATATAATATTATGAAAAATATTAAAATATGATTTTTGGGAGCGATAATAGTAAAGAAGTTTTTAAACAAAATATGACTCTTGAGTCGGTCAGTAACCCATTAATGACCCACTACAGGGTCGGGTCTCCTTCTTGCAATGAGAGGGATGTAGGCCTTATTCCACGCTGGCCTACTGCGGGTTGATGGACTTCACATACCTTTGAGAACATTTTTTTTGTGAACTCTCAGGCATGCAGGGTTCCTCACGATGTTTTCCTTCACCGTAACAGCGGGTGATATTTAATTTTATAAAGCGCACATAACTTTTTTACAAAGTTATTGGTGCGTGCCACTGGGACTCGAACCCGGACCACTCGAGATCGAATTCTAAGCCACTGGGCTATCACCGCTATGACGTTAGTACAGTGTACAAACCAAGTGTCACTGCAATCAATAGGAACGCGGCCATCTTCGTGCGGAGCAAAACGGAATACGTGCAGCAGGAGCATAAAGAACTTCACGAAAATCAGATAAGCGCACTTCGAGTAAACGGACGTGTACGACAGCCGCTTACAATTCAACTTGTGTGGTAATATTTTGTACAGAACCACGACCATATAATATTCTACACAATATTAAATTCTACGGGCATATATAAAATATAATATTAGTAACGCGGGGTTGGTAAATCATTTTTTACAATAAACATGAGACACTTAACAAGAATGCGTGAATTTTAGTATAAAATTGCGTATTTGATCAATTTTTATGCGTGTATTTATATGAGTAGTTTTGTTGATGATTTATTTCTGAAAGAAGTATGAGAAAATAAAAACTGGCTCGTAGGCATCAGAAATTATCAGTACCAAAAGCTGAGCAAATCGTAGGACAGTAAGAAAGTATTTAGTTGATCTCATGTATGGGTTTTTGATCCAAGATTGATGATGTAATAAAAATTTTATTATGATAAGGATTGCAATAAAATGCTTTTTTAAAATATTTTTCATATAAAATCGTTATGGAATTCCATACTGGCTACTAGAGGATGACATCAAAATTCCATCAAAGAGGGTAATGGTCCATATAAATTCGATGTACCGTACCTACTTGCCCATTGATATAATAAATATATATATGTAGGAAGGGGTCCAAATAAAAGATTTCGTTTCCTGAATTATTTTTTATTTTTTACAGCACCCGAGAACCATGACACCCCCAATTGACACCATCCGTCATCTTACTTTTTTTATTTTTATTTTTAATTCCTACAACTCGGCCCTCCTGCACTCAGTCTGGCCTCAGACTGCTTTATATTATAAGAAGTTACAAAACCAAAAGGAAATAAAACTATATAGTATAGCCATTAGCTAGACATAACAATACTTTAACATATTTAACTTTAACAGCATAAGAATAACTCAAGTTTTAAAGTAAATAAGACAATCTTCTTGTAACACAAATCTTTCGACCTAAGTTTTACTCTTTTATACAGCATTACTTTAAAAAAAATCAATTCTAGTGTTTACATTGTATAAAGGTAAAAGATTTAAAAAATAATTACTCATTCAAAGGAACTATGATATAGCAGGTTTAGCTGAATACACATAAGTACTTATAAGAAAATAGCAAGACAAAGTAAAACCATTTCTGTAAAATAAAATTTAGTTAATTAGACAAAAGATAAGTTGTATCACGGCCACCTCTTCATACAGTCTGAACTAGACATAGTTTTAATTGGCCCTTCCTTACCTCTGTCTACCTTCTGCACTTCATATCTGTCCTTCCCTAATACCCGTATAATCTGATATGGTCCAAAGAATTTGGGTTTTAATTTCAAAGCATTCCCAAATTGTGTTCGTTGAATGGCTACTAAGTCACCTTTCTTGTATTTCTCCCCTTCTTTGCGTTTTTTATTGTAGGTCTTTCTATTCTCTTCTTGGATTCTTAGTATTTGTGCTTTAGCTTCTCTTCTCAATTCTTCTCTTCTATCCATAAATTCCCTTCTGCTTTCATCTTCTAAAAATTCTAAAATAGATAAGTCTTCTTTCAGCTTAAGTTTCACTCCAGTTAAAAGTTCAAATGGCGTCATTTTAATTGATCGTTGATAGGTACTGTTAATAACTCTTTGTAGCTTACTCACATACTTATACCAATGACCAGGCTCTTCGATACACATTTTCGTTAATGTAGAAATAATAATACTGTTCATCCTTTCCACTTGGCCATTTCCACGTGGAACTCCTGTAGTGATAGCGATATGCTGAATACCCTCTTCCTGACAATATTCTTGAAATTCATTTCCAGTGAAAGCTGTTCCTCGATCAGTAATGATTCTTCGTGGATTTCCATAATCTTGCTGATGCTGTTGCAACTTTTGTACAGTTTCTTTTGAGGTCACAGTTTTAACAGGATAAATCCAGACAAACTTCGTATATCCATCAATTATCGTTAGTATGTAGTTGTACATTTTCTTGGTAGCATCTAAAGGTCCTAAGTGATCACAATGTAAAGTGTCTAACGGCGATTCTCCTTTGTCAATAGGGTTTAACAAGCCTTCTTTTTTGCCCAACTTCCTACTTGCCATCAAGCATGGTACACACACAGAAATCACCTTTTCTATTTTGCTTTCCAATTGTGTAATGTAGTAATCTTTTTCTATAATGTCTTTTATTTTCTTTTTTCCAAAATGTCCTATCCCGTGTGCTTTCTTAATTATTTCTATATCCATCATATCAGGCAACACCAATTTCTTTTCTGTTCCTTTATAGACAATACCATTCTCTAAAAAATAATCTTCATATTCATTTTTGTCTTCTAGAATTTTTCTGATAGTTTTCAATCCTTGGTCTTCTTCTTGTGCCTTTTTAATTCTAGCATGTAGCTCACTGTCAACAAAGAATATGTTTCTGCTCAATGCATCCACATGCTGCATCCTACTTCCATTTCGGTGTTCTATGGAATAGTCAAAGTCTTGTAAGAACAGTATCCATCGAGCCACTTTTGCTGAAACATCTTTCTTGTTCAGGGTCTTCTGAAAGGCTTCACAATCTGTAACAATTTTGAAGTGTATTCCTAAAAGGTACCTCCTAAATTTCTTAATGCCTTCGATAACTGCTAAAGCCTCCAACTCGTAGCTGCTGCACCTTTGCTGAAGTTCTGTAGTTTTTCTGCTCATGTAATGTACTGGATGTTGTTTACCATCGTTAGGGTCTCTTTGCATTAAGATAGCAGCATAACCATGCATACAGGCATCCGTGTGTAATTCAGTTTCTTTTTGTAAATCAAATACCTTCAAAACCGGTTCACTGCATAACTTTGATTTCAATTCCTCGAAAGCTCTTCGTTGCTCATCTTCAAATTTGAATTTACCTTGCTTTAACAAATCACTTAACGGTTTTGCTATCAGTGCGTAATTTTGAATGAATTTCCTGAAGTACGATGTCAGTCCTATGAAGCTGTGGACCTCCTTTAAATTCTTAGGCACCGGAAACATACTTACAGCCTTTGTTTTATCCGAAGATGGTCTCACTGTTCCATTGGAGATAAGGTAACCCAAATATTCAACAGATCTCTGCAGTAATTGTGATTTTTTCCAGTTAATTTCAAGCCCGTATTCTGCTGCGACTTTCAAAACACTCTTAAGTCTTGAAATCCCTTCTTCCTGATTCTCTGATAATATAATTATGTCATCAATGAATATCAACACAACTCCACTCCGAATAAACTCTGAAAATATGATGTTAATAAACCGTGTGAAGTACTTAGGGCATATAGAGAGACCAAAGGGAGCTCTGAGAAATTCATATTGGCCTTCTGGGTTACTCGTAACAAATGCAGTATACTTTACAGATTCCTCTTCGATCGGCAGGTGAAAAAAACCATTTTTTAAATCAAGGGTACTGAAAACATTTACTTTGCTCAATTTGTCTATATGATCTTCGATAACAGGCAAGGGGTGCTCATCTTTTACCATCTTTTGATTTATTTTTCTATAATCCACGCATACTCGTGTGCTACCGTCTTTTTTCTTTACCAAAACTAGGGGACTTGAATATTCGGAATAACTAGGACGAATGATACCTTTATCCAGCCATTCATCTACCTGCCGCTTCACCAACTGCTCCTCGGTTAATGCCAATCTTCTAGGACGTTGTGTTACAGGTACATCGTCTTTCAATACGATTTTCAGCTTAATGGGTGCATCTTTAGTCTTCAATGGTGTATAACTATCTATAATATTTTGCACTACTGCACAATGATCATCATAGCTGGAAGAAAGAAAAATAGCATTTTGGTACAAACTGTCATAACTAGGCGGCCTTATCACAACTGAACCTTTGTCAATAACGGTGATAGTATGCATCAAAAATGGTTGACCTAAAATTACATCGTATGGTATCACTTTGTTTGGTACAATATGAAAACAAATATTATAACTGTGATCATCAATAATTAATTCCGTGTCGAACTTACCAATCGAAAATACTTGGGAACGTCCTAACCCAGTAAGCAACATTTTTTCCCGCGTATAATCACTATTCAATTTAGAAAACATATCGAAAGTTATCAAATTCAAGTCACTACCCGTGTCAATTAAACAGTTCGTCACGTAATTACATATTTTTATGTGTTTTACACTCATATTGATACAAGATTCACCTTTGCTTACATTAAATACCTCTGTTTGTTGTTGACGTAAGTTGTCACCGTCACTCTTCGATTGATTGAATGGTTGACTGAACGAACAGATTGGCCTACGATTACTCACTCGTTCCTTGACCTCTTCGTTCGTCTGTTCGTTTTGTTCCCATTCGTTCACGTCCGCAGCGCCACCTGACGTCTGATACTGCACAACCATAGACCGACGATCTTGTTTGGTTCCTCCGACATTATTGTAGTATGATTTTCGAGGATCCCGTTCGAGCGATGATGATTCCACTTTCTTGCAATTCACACCGATGTGCCCGAACTCATTACATTTGAAACACTTGAGGCCTTTTTGACAGGAACTCGATAAATGCCCGATGTCACCACACCTATAGCACCGCTGTTGTATACCGGCATTCGTTTTTTCTATCGTCTTCACCGATTTTGCTGTTCTATCGCGTTGTCGTGTCACGTCTTGTTTCTTAGTTTTCTGCTTGAATGTTTCATATAACGCCAATTTCTCTTTCAGAGCTGCATACGATGTCACGCCATAGAAAAGAAGCTTGTTCGATTCGTAGTCTGAAATACCGTCGACAATATACTGTATTGAAACATAGTCAGGGAATTTTGCTCTTTTACCCAATTCCTTCATCACCAGCATATACTGATAGTATGTTTCGTTCGGTTGTTTTTTACGCTGTGACATTATTTCGTGCATTTGTTTTGTATTGACAGACTCCGGAAATTCTTTCAGCAATGCAGCTTTAAGTTCATCGTATGACTTGAATGCTTTCTCTGTTCTCAGCCATAGCCCTGCAGTTCCAGCAAGACAGCGTCTAGCGATTATCAGCTTTTGTTGTTGGCTCCACTCAAAAATATCCGCGTTGTCTTCTAGGTCTTGAGTCCACCTCGTGGAGGAATACGTCATGTCATCTCCAGTGAACTTCGGAATGGAATCCATCACATTTAATGGATTGCATCTGCCGTCGTCGTCTTTGTTGCTCTCAGCCATCGTAAATCTTCAATCGTCTCGTCTTAATTGTAATTATCTGCGTCGTTCGTTAAAATCTTCAATCGTCTCGTCGTAAGTGTTAATTATTTGCGTCGTTCGTTTTGGAGTAATGGCGGCACCCGGCGTACATGACCACGCCGCGCTGCGCTGAATCTTCTTTATTCTCTTTATATCTTCTTTATCTTCTTTAGTCGTTATTATCAAAACATTTAGGCCCCCATTATCCCGGACGAGAATTTGTAGGAAGGGGTCCAAATAAAAGATTTCGTTTCCTGAATTATTTTTTATTTTTTACAGCACCCGAGAACCATGACACCCCCAATTGACACCATCCGTCATCTTACTTTTTTTATTTTTATTTTTAATTCCTACATATATATATACTAATTTCAGTATAATATGTATACGGGCTTTATGTATTTATTGCTTTTTTATTTACGTTACGTTATTAAACGGGCATTCAGGCCATCTGTAGTAAAGTGAAGTGCAGTCAACGACACCTTTTTTTTTTTTTTTTTTTTTATAGTAGGGAATGCGTTACGCACCGTCTCGACCTCTGTCAGGGGGACAGAGGGAGGTGTGTGGGACTCCCCCCTACCGCTACGAGGCAGGGGTATACCCACTAAACCCTACTGTGCTCCTTCATCGCCAAGGTGACGATGTTGTGGGAAATCGGCTGAGCCTTGAGCGTCCACAACATCGTCGGCGACTGCCTGCCATTCGTGGCAGGCCCTACATGCTCCCCTTATGGGGAGGCTACAGGAATGACCAGGAGCACCGAGTCATTCCTGTCCATCGGTGATGGACTGTGCAATGCAGGTGGAGGCACCCCCGTACCCCCAGCCTGCAGACCACCACCGGGGGGAGGGAGAGAACGAACGTATTGTCGTCTTTTCCTTCCCCTTCTCCGTTTGCGGAGCGGGGGTTGGGACGGATCGTCCTCTCTCTCCCGCTCCGCCGCCTCCTTCTGTGAGATAACTTCCTCGCAGAAGGAGGCAACAGCCTTCCAGGCTCTTTCGCTTCCGAGCATGGCCCTAACGATGCTCGGCAGCGACAGGTCCTGGCCGACACAGTCAACGACACCTTGGTCCAACCACAACCAGGGTAGAAATACCTACTTTCTGAGGTCGTATGTGGCGGTGATAGCCCAGTGGCTTAGAATTCGACCTCGAATCGAGGGGTCCGGGTTCGAATCCCAGAGGCAATGACCAATGACTTTCTAAAAAACTTATGTGCGGTTTATAAAATTAAATATCACCTGCATGTGAAGTCCACCAACCCGCAGTAGGCCAACGTGGTGGACTAAGGCCTACATCCCTCTCATTGTGAGAGGAGACCCGACCCTGTAGTGGGTCATTAATGGGTTACTGACAATGTGGCGGTAAGCTACCTCCCCTACGAGCTACTATGACTTTACCATCTACAAAGCTATTCATAGTTAATGGGCTTCATTGATAGAGTTAAAGGGCAAGCATATAGGTGATATATACTCCAATGTTGTTTGAGTGTTGTTGAGTTATGATGTACTTTTTTTGCTACCAATATTTTCGCTCCGCTGCCAATTTTGAGCGAGTCGTTTTGAACGTTGAACGATTGCTGTTGAAGTGTTTGTCTACGGGATATCGGTTGAAAGTTTCTGAGAGGCCGGCCGTTAGTAATGCTTACAATTCGTTCATTTTGCTGTCTGTCAAAACATGGGTCTGCAATCAAAGTTTCAAGATTAATGTCCATATTATTATATTTTTATATGTGTTCAAAATGTTATGCCTACAAAAAATATTGAAATTATTGTACTACATAGTGTTTTTGTTTTCAAGCTTAAATAATTTAATTTCCTACGGAAAATACGTATTCCTACGTGATTTTATAATCGGTGATTAGAAAACAACAATTTAAAACTATTTAAATTGTTAAGAGCTTTACACATGTAGCCCTCAAACTGATCGCTGAAAAAAAATTATAATTATAAACAACACGTCATGAACACACTTCTCACGAGCATTAAAATATTTTCAACATTCAAATTTTTATCAAGAATTGAGCCCCGACACTGACACATCCTACAGTAGATAAGTATTATAAATTGTATACTGAAAGTAGGTTACCTAACAGCTACTGTTTATGTTTAGTTTATGCTTATGGAGTGCATCAAATCCAATCTTCACTGGCAATCTATTCATTGATCAAAAGGTAATATAAAGACCTAAGCGCGATTAGAGTTTATCGTAGTTCATATCCCGGGCCCCTTTGTATAACAAATGGGTCAACGCTACACAAAGGCAGAATGTATTCTAATAAACCTCAAGTAGGGAAACCGCATATGAGGTACGCTTTTTAATTTACTTTGAAGGCTCTAGCCTACAGCTGCATGCTTAGAAAAAGTTATTGGAAGATAAGCTAATGGATTTGAAAGCCCAGAAGCAGGATAATCTATTAGCTAAGAACTTAGCCTGGGGTAAGGGGTCCGATCCCAGGTAGAGGAAAACGTCGCGAGGCAACCTGCATGCTTGAGAGTTTTTTATACTGTTCTGAAAGACTTGTGTACTATGGTGAACAGAGGCAATCTTTCTCTTTCTGAAAAGACCCACTGCACGTCACCCACAGGTTGGAGAGATGCTAACAGATATGCCAAAATACTTATATATTTTATTACCCACATCTCTACCTCATTCTCAACTTTCTACAATCTCTCCACATCTCTCTTATTTGTAGGTAGAGCCATTTATTTCCACTTCCACCTTCATAACCCATTAGGAAGCAGGTTGCTTGATAATTCATTTAATGCATGCCTTTGTCAGCGTTCTGCGATGGGACTTCTACCTTATTTGAAGCCAGACATTGGGGTTCATCGACCCACTGAATACTTTTCCTGTGCAAGTAGGCTTAGTAGCTAAAAATGGGTATGAGTCACATGTGACTCGCGGTACAGCGGATTGGTTAAGATTGGGTAGCCTAAATGATTAACTTAAAAATAAAAATAAAACCATTTACTATTACGCGTAACTCATATTATCACTCAGCAATCTTTTCTGACACCTTAGCTACAGATTTCATACACTTTTCAGTCTGAATGTAAATATCAATGAGGAAACATCAGATGGCATGCAGGTCCGGTAGCGCTTACATAATATATAATTATTATGTTAAATTGCATCCAAATACGTAAATCCTACGGACATCAATAAGCTGCAGTAGGCTCGTAAAATCAAGTGGACTGCGTACCGTTTGCCAATTAATTTACACAAAAAAACAATTTGGAGTATTCTACTATTGTGTATACATGAGGGGCGGGTTTTATTTTTTGTTTTGTTGCCATTTTTTACCTTTTAGTATTGTTATGATAGGAGAAACACAACACATGGATATATTTGCGGAAACAGGAAATTTTATTTCGAATATTCCATAAAAAATAAATATTGTAAAAATACCTGTAAAGTATATCATTTTGTAATTGAAATTTTTGTAAGCTGTCGTACTTGTACTTATAAAAATGACCGTCTAACTACTCACCTGTGACCTAAGATATACCTTTTTTTGGTTCTTTTTGAGGTTTGACGTTGGTTTTGTGAGTGGCCTGCTAAGCTATTGAAAAAAAATACCATAACATTATAAGAAAATTAATCAAAAGTAGAGCTAACCGCATACTGATTAAATATTTTAACAAATTGTTTATACGCAGTAAACTCTGTGAAGTACAAAACAAAACTTCTCTTGCATTTACTCCATCATTACTTAGACTTCGAAGCCTTAAGCATATCAACTTTCATAAGATGCGGCGCAACTATGAAATATTTCAACAACAAACTTCAAGTTAGCAGAAAATATGTCAGTATAGTGCTGAGTATCATAAATATTTTATTTTCAATGGTCCTTTTCAAAAGCGATCGAGCATGTGTACCACACAATGTTACGAGTAGTTGGGCTACTGGTGGACCACCGAATAGAATAGAAATCCCATCTGAGGTCGTATACATAAACCAATTAACACTTAAAACCGCGTAATAATTGCGTATACCAAATCACGGTTTCAATGTCACTAAATATTTTACTTTTGATAACCAAACTGGTACAAATAACATATCGTAGTATAGCAACACAGACGCCACAGAAACGCTTTGAAAAAATAATATGTCGAGAATACACGTCGGTCTTAAAGCTCGGAAGAAATGATTTACTGACACGTAGAGTTATATAATTATTTTGGCTACATCTATATTCATACATTTAAAAAGTAAACTTATTTAAAAGACAACCCTGAGACAGTTAAACTGAATTCAAATATAAAGAAAATATCATGTAGTTACTTGTAATAATGCCAGATTCGAGGATAACGCCGGGATTTGGGCGAACGTTGCGGTAATTCTGTGGAAAATTTACCTTCCAAGAACAGTTGAGACTTTCAGCTTTTTGTCCTGAATCTAGGCCTTTTACAGCATTGTACTGATATTTTAAATTAGTTTGAGTTGATAAAAATAATTACTTAAATAACTAGCATAGATGGCCTGCACGGAATTTACAAATCCAAAATTTTGCCTACAGTCATAAGTAAATGTTTTGTTGCAGCTCTTGACGACTAAGGTTTTCGCACATTTATCCGTCTACGAAATAAATGGTAAATATAAAGAACATTTACCAGGTTACCAGATTACAACACCATAACAATAAGCTCCGTTACGTTTCACTTGGTACATCTTGAAAACAATCTTATTATCACAATTTTTTATTTTATTTTTAAATAAATTTAAAAAATTCATTTCAAAATGTCATTTAGGATTCCATTTTTGAACATTTCACATTAGCTTTTATTCTTTTTTTATAGAGAGCTAGAATTTTTCATTCCATATTTTCTCCGGTCCAACAACAGGTTACAAAAACTTAATTTAAAGTAATTTCCTTACGTTTTACAATAAAATTGTTAGGTACAAAACGGATACGTTACTATCATCAGACCGTATAGTAAATCACACTTAGATTTTAATCACAGCGAAATGGTGTCACGAGTATTTATCGAAAGAATGCTCTAGTGGGCGTCATTCTAGAATATTCCATGTGACTTGGCGCGAATTGACGAACTGGGTGACATGACGCAGGGGTTAGGACAATAGTGCACTGCGTGGAGTGTCATGGGTTTAATTCCTAGCAGAGCAGAGATTTGAGCGATGAATTTGAATTCCTGTTAACGGCCTGGATGTTTCATTCTCTTATCTTGGACGTGTACAATTTTTCGTCAGGGAGTCCTAGTGTGGGGCAATGAGTGTGAAGCGTTATAATTTATTCGATGACAGGCACCATTACAATGGCGAGCAAACAGCAATTTTGTGAAGACACCACCCCCAGACGTATACATCAATTTATTATTCTACCACTAATACGTACGAGGTTACCGAAACCAATAATTGTAATTGCTCTCCTCCCTCTCGAGCAAACAGAATATGCGCAATAAATAATTATCGCAGCCATCGGACAACGACAGGCGAACATTCGGCAAAGTAGCAATTCCCCTAACTATTTCCCGCCGAAGAATGTGTTGAGAAAAGAAATATGACGCAATTTTCGTAATGCTTAGTTGTCGAGCCACAAGGGAATGAAAAATTCAGGGGGCCGGCGTACATTACGGTAGCACATTGCTAAGAGCGTTTTGTTCCTGGGAACATTTTTTGTGAACGAAGTAAGTAATGGGCCTCACTTGTCTGCCGCGTTTAAGTTTCATCGACTAGGTAGGTGCTTCGCAGCGAGTTCTTTATGACACGTCACGTGGCGTGAAAATGTGATTGACTATCACTAGAGGTACAGGTAATATTCATAATATACCTACCCCTTTATTTATTATTTGTTTTGCACTTACATTCAATGTGTGCCATTGATGATCTAATAGAAAATAAGGAAGGTTTTTACGAAAGGATTTTCATGTAGTGATCGCGTCTAATTTTAATAAACATTAGGTACTCGTAGATATAGATTATTATGTTGCTTAACATTCAATGGTACATTTTGTATGCCAAGTAGGTAAAACACAAATGAATAAATAAATACATGACGAAAGTTAAATTTTATGGACATAAATAAGAAGACCACGAAAAGATTTAACATTAAATAAAAACTTATCACGTATATACATATATGGTTTATTTTCAAATGACTACTGCTATCCGCATTGGAAAATAATTTCCGTGACAGTTCCTCTATTTCCCGGTAAAACTGACATCTTAGTAAGCTATAGCACCTAAGTGTCTGATTGTCTATTGCTGTTCCTAGAAATTAATGCAGAAACCAGAATAGATCGTAACTTTTCAAACAAAATTTAGATCTTTTGAGCGACGTTCAAAGGATGCCTTTTTCGAAAAGGAAAATGCTTCGACCATTAGTTATTTATGCAATTTAATTACAAACTTGTTAAAATTCTATTTATTTTCTTTTAGCTTCACCACGAGAACTCTACTCATCAATCTAGCCACGAAAACATGCTAAACTATTCAGACACTCATCTAAAACAGCCGTTGCACCCGGTTGGGCACAGCTGCAACCAATTTATACAAGCACCAGGTGCGACCACTTGCAACTACGACAAAATGCTTTTACTACCCGTGGGTTCAAACACAGGGTTTTTAGCTAGCTGATTACATGACATAAAGGTAACTGCATCTCGCAAATATTAAGATTCAAAACAGTAGTGGTGATTTGGAGAGTTTACTAGCCGTAAGTAACTTTTGTTCGTGAAATGTAGGCTTTTTAAGCCTAAAAGAGTATTTGAAATGAAAATTTCCAGATGTGTGCAAACGTTTTAGATAAACAATATATGTAGCTACATACTCGTATATATTCTGATGCTGATGTTTTAACGTTTTTTCCGTTGTGGTCGTGAACGCACGGATGACGTGATCAGAAAAAAGAGACTACAATCACAAAATTCTCTATAAATCTTCTAATTAATAAAATCAAGAGTATTTCAAGGTCAACGGACTTAAATTTTCGTATAATCAAATTTATATTTCATCAGAACTAAATCCAATTTATTGAAGCGATCCCCAGTCGATGACCTTCATTATAAAAAAGGGAGAATGTTTATCCTTTCCTCGTGTGCCAGCGTTAAGTTGGTATCCTTCGTTTAAACTTACCTGACATGGTCTTAATACCTTCAATTTTACTAAATTATTTTTGGTTTTTAAAAAACATACATTGTGAGCGTTGAAAGAATAGTTTTTATTTTACGATTTACCATCTGTTTTTTTGTCACAAGATTAATAATTATTTAAGTTAAGTTAAGATTAATAATTCAATCCTTTAATGATTATATATAATTACCTCCTTGACCGGCAACGCGTTAATGACATTTCTAGCGTTAGCGGTAGCATTTAAAAGTTTAACTGTTTTATACAGCATGCCCCCTGGTGTTTTAGTTCCTGTAACCTATGGACACTCTCATATATCTTGCATATAAGATCACGCTACTCATGAGGACTAGAATAATTATATTACCTTAGATTAAGTATCTCTGGCAACTACAACTCCGCTAAATTTCGGTAATCGGCTATACCGAAGTGAAAAATAAGCAAGCTACAATGCTATGAATGTATAATATTTAAATTATACAAAGATATGATTCTCTAAAATTTTTTCCATCAAATGTAACGTCTTACCTTCTCAAAATACTCGTATCGTAGGTAGGTATACCTTTTATGAAGTTCAAGTGGATTAAAACTTCCTAATCCCATATACAACTCCGATAAGATTGATACACGGGGCTCATAAATCGAAGTTATCTTCATAAATCCTTTGACCCCAGCAGGAGATCTCAAATCGATTCTACGTGATACGAAATACGAGAGAATCCACATCGGTTTCCCTCTACAGAGATAAGGAATCGCCTCGCTTTCAAATCACGAGATATTATCGAAACTCAATAACGTTTTATGTACTTGATATTTAAATTTTCTAATAGGAAAGATTATTTACTTTGCTGAGATCTGGACTTTAAGAAGCTACTTAAAGATAAGTATTACATCGCAGACGCTTACAATGGCAATAAAATGGCAATGTTGTGCCTTATCTGATTTGAGACTAATGCTTAAAATTATCACTGTTGCTTGCAATTAATGTCCTAAATTGTTTTTAAAATGCATTGAATCTACTTCAGGAATGAGTTATCTTAGATTTTTCATTCGTACACTCAAATAAATAACTTAAAACTAGACTATTAGTATAAGGTCAATACAGGTATAACGAATATAATTATCCATCAATTTATATCCCTGTGTCTTATTGCCATGTCGCATGCAAAAGTTGCCAGTACTACTACGTCATTTCATACATTTAGTTGCAGGTCAGTGTCATGTTCAATTAGGACAGCTCAATACAGAGCCTTGTGTTTAAATTTTGTCGTGTTTGTTGCTCGGTCGGTTCTGTCAGCCAATTAGGACAAGACCTAAGTCATACTTTGCTACGGATGAAGAACTACAAATGAAAGTTCCTCAATTAGTCAGTAACTCATTAATGACCCACTACAGGGTCGGGTCTCCTGTCACAATGAGAAGGATGTAGCCTTACTCCACCACGCTGGCCTAGTGCGGGTTGGTGGACTTTACATGCCTTTAAGAACTATTTTTTCTGAATTCTCATGCATGCAGGTTTCCTCACGATGGTTTCCTTCACCGTAACAGCAGGTGATATTTAATTTTTATAAAGCGCACATAACTTTTTTTACAAAGTCATTGGTGCGTGCCACTGGGATTCGATCCGGACCCCTCGATTCGAGGTTGAATTCTAAGCCACTGGGCTATCACCGCTACTCGTTACAGTTATATTTTCCCTAAAATTATTGTACTAACGATGTGTCTGTAAGATTAAAAGAACAATGAGCAAGTTAAGCCGCACATTATCCTTCAAGATCCTCTCAGAGGTCCTTATCGTGTCACTCGAGAGCCTTTCTCCTTGTAAGCAAGTTTGTAATCCATCCACTCATTTCATAGGAAAATAACCCGAATATAACAATGGCTGCTTAAGGAAGTAATAATGTTTTGTTCAATGAGTATGTCTATAAATAACAAATAACATTGGCGTCCTCATCCCATGCTGCTAGTAAGCATTTTATTTTGATTTTTTAATAGTTGGCTCATAATCATGGTGATTCGCCCAGAGAAACTATAATATACTCAATCGTGAAGCAAAACGAAATGTAGAAATAGAAATTTTTCATATTTGTTTTTTTAAGAAAAGGGAAGGAGCTTGTGAAAGAATCTTGGTTTTAAGGAAGAACAACACATTGACTTTCAACTCCAGACTCTATTAATAGGATTAATTGACATTAAATATCATTAAAAAGTCATCTGTGGACTCACTGACCATTTAACGTCAGTTAGCCACTACGTTCCTTTGCTTTATGTACGCAATAAAAGCGCCAGAACCTACGAGTACTTTAAAAGCTGAGCTGAAACCCCGACGCTTCATAATAAATCCCTCAAATTTTATTCAAACATAAAAAAGCAACTCCGACAATATTTACTATTCCGCTCCCTTTTAAAAGCCGTTATCTCCCCGAATGCCTTCGAAATCATCCCAGATTACGGCCTCAACCGGCTATATTTTCTAAATACGCATCCCAAGTACCTTTACCTACGTCCCGAACGTGATGGAGGCTGTGTGACGAGAATCGGGAATAGGATCGGAATGTTTTGCGGTTATTTCGATTGAACCCTGAAAGGGGTACCTCTTGAAATTTCAAACCGACGTTCCCTCGTTGAACATAGAGTATTCCAGCGGGAAAAGGTTTCTTTCTAAGACGTGAAAGGACGAGTGGGTTTACTAACTGGGAGGGCTTTAGTTTTTGCAGCCGATGCTCAATACAAGTTGACGTGTCGTCCCCTATTTTGTTTGGGCTTGAAAGTAAATTATTTACGGGTTTAAAGTGTACTACGTACTGATGATGTAAATTTAATATTATAATTAATCTCATGAGTCATGAACGACCACAACCACAACAAAAGCAAAAATTTCATATTGGATTTGGTTTTAAATACAAGGATTACAAAATTTGCTATAAATCCTCCTCGGTCAATTTCACATCTATAACCAAAGGTACCGGAAAAAACATGCTTCTTTACGAGTTACGTAATCATAGTTTCATTATCCATCTTTAAATTTAAATTTGGTGATTCGATTCACTCGAACCGTGATATGAGCGGGTAATAAGAGTGCTTATAGCACGCCCGTGTTACGCCATTTTATCTCTCTCTCTTCAGCCGACATTGATCCACTGCTGGACATAGGCCTCTCCCAAGGCGCGCCACTGAGCAAGGTCTTTTATATTTTATTTAAATATGATTCATTTTAATTGCTGTTTTGTCTATTAGTACAAAAATTATAATAATGAAGTTTTATAAGGCTTAAAAAACATTTTCTTCGTTTTTATTTCTCTATGCTATGCCTATAGCAGAACTCTGGTGGATTAACCTTAATATAATGTGTCATTCGAAATCTGTCCACTGCGCGGTCACACGTTTAATACACGCAAGGAAGGGAGAGGGACCTGGAATCCAAATATAATTAATATAGAGTGTTGTTGACACAGCGTCACTGGATATTATTGATGGACATAATTTATAGCATGGACGTCCCGTGTTCTAAGGGGAATGCGAATGGAATCAAGTCGGAAAACCCCGAAATTTATGACGCCCCTTCAACCTCTGATGACTGATAATTTTTCAACGAAAAAACTTCAGTGCCGCAAACTTTCTTCCTGAAAGGCGCATAAATTTTAATTACGCTCAATTATATTTTAGTTCCCTTCAGTCGATTAGGAGGTTAAGACAAGTTCTTCTCAATGTTAACTTAACAATTTTTCATTCTTGTGATTTAAGATAGTATTATTAAAAATAGTGGTTACGGGAATTTTATGGGAAATAGTTTGTAGCTTTTTGACTACTGAAAAAATACTAAATTTAGCGAACAAGCCTTACATCAAAATAGTTGATTAAAATTGTTTTAACAATTATTAAATACATTAAATAGTTGCTTAAAATGTTTTAACCATTAAGCTGCATAATACGGCTGGTTGAAATTGTTTTACCAATTAATTTGAAATCTATTCTTATATTTTTTCATAGCGTCTTCTGCTACTATTTTTACCTCTACTCTAGATACCTTTCAGGAATACAAGAGAACAACAAAAATTCAAGATGTAGAGCTCTTGGCAGATTATCTGTGTAGGATGTAATGCGGCATGAAATTACGTGTTTGCCTACTTACCTAGTGAGCGGGGAAATTGCCCCGAGACCCACTTGTCCGTTGCATGGGGCAATTGGCATTTGACATGTATTTGGTTACTTCAAACCTTCACAAAAAGAGAGAATATACATAATTATAAGTAATTGTAAATTATTGATATCTGAACTTGCTTTGTTACTAAAATAATACAAAAACATTATAATCAGTCTTAACCATCAGGCTGGAGAAACCCTTGTTTTATTAGAAACTGGCTTTTAATCACTAAAAGTATATTTTATGGTTTGTTTTTAACTCAATTTTAGTTGCACTAACAATGCTATCAGTATTTCCACCCCATTACACATTATCGCAAAGGGTATTTCGTAATTTGTCACAAAAAATTGCAACCAAGCCATTTAAATGAGAACTATATTTCAGATTTCCGTTTCACCCACAGGTCTCACAAATCTCGCCGACGTTAGAACTTAGCTGCGCAAAGTCCACCCGATTATAAGCTTTATAGACGCCAATAAATTACGTAGTTAGCCTCGCACAGAACTAGGCCTGTTTGAATTGCTACTAAATTGCCCGCTTCGCTTTTTGATGGCACACTTAACTAGGATTTTATCCAGGTTTGCTATTAAAGTTTGATAGATTAATTTTCAAGCTTTACTCAAAAAGTTTAATTCGGGGATCGGACAGCTTTAAACTCCTTCCTTGTATTGAACCTCTAACAGGCCCAACAGACGAACTAGTACCAGTACTTTAGAATTTGGTACCAAGAGAAATTAAAAATAGTTACTTTATATCGATTGGAATAAACTACACATGATAAAAAAAATTCCAAATTCGTTCAGCCATTTGTATGAAAGAGTGACAAGCATCCATATCCTTCCTCACAAACTTTCGTATTTATATACCTACTAGTAGAATAAGAATTGGGATAGAGTATCTGCCGAACTAAACTACATTCTCTAAAACCCTAAAATACCTACTACATTGAGCAATCATAATGTGCACATTGATTTCTGAACTGTTTTATAACGCGGCCATCTTGTAGGTGCCGTTCATGTGTCAATACGCCGTCATTTGTATTCCGGTGCCATTCCAACGCGCACCAGGGGCTCCGAATGCCAGTCAGCCGCTTAGGGGCTTGTAATACCTAATCGAACAACAATTAATTAGAAATTCATGAAGGAAAACTGACGAGTTTAAGCGTAAAAAATCTTTAAACAAATATGATTTTGATTATGATTAGCCATGTCATTTGCATTTACCCTTGGAAAAAATTTGAAAAATCTAGGCTTTTTTCATTTTATGTAGTTTACATGGAGAGTAATTTAGAAAATTTTAATAAAAACATCCTTCAAAGTCCATGATTTTTACCTCCATGAATAAAAAATTAACAAACTCCTGTGGGATAATTGTAATTGCGTCGCAATAATAAATCCACTGTCGCCCGACCTTATGAACACAAAATCCGCTTGAGAATCCGTAGTCATAAACTTAACTTTACACAGCCGTAAACTAGTCGTTCCGCAGTCGTCCCGTAGTCGCACGAGCGCAACGTGACGATATCTAGTCATTTGTATTCCGAAGTCGTTCCGACACGCATCAAGGGTTTGTTCCGAACGCCAATCGGTCGCCTCGGGGCTCCTACTCCAATTTCCGTTTATTTTATAGATTTCTACTATAAATAATATTTGTTGATAGGGTAATGCGACTTTTTATATAAGAAAGTTTTGTTTGCCTTGTGTTTGTTTTATATTATAATATTTTAGAAATGGGTAAAAGAGCCATGGTAGGTACTTAAAGGCGGTAGAGCCACAGTCCGGGGTAGGTGTATTTACCTCTTATCTTCCTTACTTTTAGGATTTCTACTCTATTTTACGTGACACGGAGGAGTACATGGTCTGCAGTGACCAGTTAGCCACTTAACATCAGGTGGCTCGCATACCCTATTGCTACGAAAATGCAATAAAAAATTCTGAAAGAGTGGTGCCTCGACTACAAAAAACTATTTTACCCATCTTTTTATACCTACTATTATTATAAAGCCCTCAAAAAGCATATCAACTTATCAAATATAAACCTGCATGCCTGAGAGTTCACAAAATATGTTCTCAAAGGTATGTGAAGTCCACCAACCCGCAATAGGCCAGCGTGGTGGACAAGGCCCTTTCATTGTGAGAGGAGACCCGACCCTGTAGTGGATCATTAAAGGGTTACTGACAAACTTATTTACTCAAACAAATCTGAACATATAAAAATATTCTATTCAATGTCATTACGATGTCGTACAACCCGGGAGTAATTAAGTTCAAAATACATTCTATTATTTCAGTTCAAATGAATGAACATTGACATTTCAATATAAAATATGGAGCAAATTAATGAAATCTGTTCTTTCAACGTTAATATGGAAACTAATTAAAACATCAGGTGGGTCCACATAATTATAATTCATTACCGATAGTTCAGACAAAACTACAGATGGCGTGTTGATTCCTTGTATGATGGAATGATGTGTGATACAGTTCTAAACGTGCATAACTAATGGTAGTGCTGCCTTATTATAATTATGAACAAAGTTTAGATAATTAATGTAAAAATAATTTAAAACTTCCCACATCCTTTTAATTTAGGGATAAGAGCTTTCAAACAGATAAATACAAATATAATAATCTGCCTAAGTATTCTTTTTATTTTTTCGTAGCCTGCGAAACGATGAACAGATAGAGACCATAATTATAGTTCTATGAAACAGTTCACACAGAGTTTATCTTTCAACTTTTAATTCATTTAACAAATGGGTTCCGACAGTTTTACAAAATTAAAATTTTAAATCTTAATAGTATGTTAATTATTGTATGTAGTATGACTTCATTGAAACAGGCTAATCTGTTTCAATGAAGTCACTTATTAAAATTAGGTATTTGAAAGTTTAGGCTGTAGATCTACATCCTGATCTCAATGAAAATAATTCCTAATATTGTCCTAAAACCATGAGCCGCCAATAAATTTCACACAAGCAGCCGAACTTTGGCATTTGAACATGAAATAATTAAACCTACTCGAATTGGAATTGATAAAATCTGTTCAAAGTTAACCTGGAAACTAATTAAAACAGGTAAGCGGCAATAACTCACGGCCGATAGTTCGTCGAGTCGACAGATGTTGGACGTGTTCGCAGATATTATGGGGATATTCATTATGCACGTGGTCCTGCCAATGTACGAGTAATTCAAGAAGTAATGAAATTGGTGCTGTAAAGAAATCGGTTGCTGTTCACTGTGTTTAATGTCGTCGTTAGTCTTTTGATTTTAATGCTAATTAAAATAACTCCGTTACTCGTTTTTGCTTTAGTTGTTACTATTTTTTTTCCTACGATTCTAAGTTCTATAACATAGCTTCCGATTAATTATTAAGTTAGTATTTTGAATTTTAAGAACATCAAACAGAACGAAATTCTAAAGAACTGGTGAGTTCTTCATCGCCTTCAGCTCGCAAGATTAAAATTAAAGCTAACATTTTTGACTGTTGGTGGAAATATTTTCCCGTAACGAGTACTAAAACACAGACTTTAGCGCATAACAAGTCCTCGACTCGTACCAGTCGGTCTGTAATTCGCGCTACGAAATGAGCTTCCTGCTGAAAACCGTTATATTACTTTATTACGAATAGGAACAAATAAAGCGTTCGCGTGGCGTCGACGACCTGAAAAATGAAATGGCCACAGACGTTAGAGACTTTACGTTAAATAACTCTTATTTACGTTTCGTTGATTCGACTGTTCTTACAGAACTACACCTTACATGTTATTAGAAACTTACTAAACGGCGCTGTAATTTTACATTACACTTGTATCCAAAGATATTTTGAAGCGCTGTTATTTGTTTCTTGTTGTTTCTTAGAATTTCGCCAAGTATAAAGAACAACAATGACAAAGAAACGCGAGCATCCAGGATGGATTACTATTTGAATTTCGTTCCAACATTCTAATGATTACTCCGAAACGTTTTTATAACAAGTCATTACGCGAAATTGATGTTTACTTAAAATATCGGGGCAACTTGTTTTCTAAGATCAAAAGGAAAAAATGTTTTCCCATTTTTCACGGTGGCGAGTATAATTTGATTTCCGAGGAGGGATGTTGGCAGTTGATTTTAAATTTAACTTCTCTGAACTTGGTAAAGTGGAATGGATTTTTTATGTACCCCCCAACATTAACTGTTTATTTCTGTTAAAATTTATTCACTTATTCGGTTTGAAAATTTAACTCGACTTTCGAAGGTTTTAATTCAATAAGGAAAGTTTAGCGTTTTCGAGCCGATCCTTATTTTGTAGTTCGAATACAAATTTTAACTACAGGTAGGTACTTATACATTGTTTTTGTTTTCTACCACGAGATAGAGTTGATTCACACAACACACACAAGACTTTTGCCAATGTATTTAGTGCTTTAGCCAAGGGCATGCATAAAGTGTAAAAGTGTGAAAAATGGTAGCGGTTTTCCTAAAAATATTTTTGGTTATGCGCGTTTGATATGTAAAAAGTACTAAAAAAGAGAAATTAGAAAAAAATAGATTTTTGATTTTATTCCACACATTTTTACTCACAATTTTTAGTCACTAGATTATTGTTTAAATAAGTAAAATAATACAAAATTACTGCTATAATTTCATTGCGTCGATTACGAGAATATAATAATATATTCTCGTACAACTCTATGCAACAATAGGAATAAAATATAACAACAAAATCTCTTAGCTTTAAAGTCGGTTAAAATTCTACTAATTGTATTCCAATTAGGTGAAAACTACATTCGAGTGGAAGCTTCGATAGGTAGGTGTTATTTAATTTATACGCCCACCCTAGATACCCGACATAAGGCTCGCTTATTTATCGCCGCTCTTCACGACAGCGCTACCGACTGGTAATTCCCACACTTTATACGCCTATTTGCGAATGCTTGAGGTGTGTAAATAAAATAAAACCCGCTAATGGCCTCGTAACATTTTGTTATTTATTGCGACATTCGCATGTGCTTAGGATCGCTGCGAATTGTTAATATGTAATTATATGGGTGTTCCTTTCGACACGGTCGAGAACAATTTTGGTTATTTGAATTGAATGAAATGGGTGGATGATTACTCTGATAGCTATTTGGAATTAATCTCCTAATATTATGCTACCAGATTATCCAACAATGAAACGGCTGTGTTCCAATTATTCCTGTCATCCCGGTTTTTTTTATATTCGTCACTGATGTAAAAACTTCGATAGCGTGATTCAGGATCCTCGTGGCGCCATTTCATGACGTTTGGTGGAAGTTCAATATGCATAGGCTTCAGTGATTTACGAGTATTTCAGAAACAACAATTCTAAATGCGTTTATTCAAAACAGTAAAGGTATACCTAACTGTTTTGTTGGATGTGATTAATTTCCATAACTAATTAGTTCTGCTTAGATATTTAGAGCCGCATAACTTAATTTTCTAGTAACGAATAACAGTACCTAATTGATGAGATTTAGACATAATAATCAGATTTTGCAACATTTTGTGTATCATTTGGGTAAAATTAAAATATAACTTGTAACAAAAACAACGTTATGGCCGAACTTTTATAAATGCATAATTATAAAAGGAAAATGTAAACACAGAAGCCGGTGAAATGCACAAAAATAAAAAAGAAATTATGAAATCTGTGCACTTAATTATTAAAAGTAATTTAATACAAGTCGAAGTTAGTATCTTTAAGTTTATCCACCGTTAATAATTATATCATCATTATACATAATGCTCACTTTTAAACTTCACACTTCATACATAAATAGGTCGTAGGCCTTCCCTAATCGACGCCCCTGCACTCGATGCTGGGCCTTTTGAATCCAACGGTTTTCCACTGTTTTCTTCACTTCATCGGGCCACTTGGTCAACAGCTACACTCGTTATAGTATTATGCTGTACCACCCAATTTTTCAAATATTAATGGGGTACAAAAAGTGCATAAAAAGAACACACCTCCTATGCCGACGATGTACTGGCGGCTCTCCTGGTGTTGCCGGTTTGACCATATAGTGGTCCCGTGTAAGCTATGAAGATATTGTTTGTGATTTTATGTAAAAAATACGTTAGTTTTTCTCGATACTATCAAAAATCAAATAATTTTTTCATACTAACTTAGGGAGGCCTTGGAACACACGACTAGGTTATAAGACGCAAACTATTCAGTTAATAAGATACCTTTCACGTACATGAGGTTTTATAGGTGGAATGTGAAGTTTGAAGAGGGTTAAATTCCTCGGCTAAGTCCCTGTTTATATGTGCACACTTGAAAGTTTATTAAATCCTGAATTCCGTTCGAAGCGTTGTTTATCAAGGTAAAATTAAAATTCAAGATTAAATTCATGCCATAATGAAGACTGTAGTAGATTTAGATCTATGGATGATGGACGGATTGAACGATTACATGCGTAGGACTTGAGTGCTACGGTGGGCACGTTAAGTTTCTAGCCTTTTGTTTTTTTGGTGTTGTGTTCTGTAAATAGATAATATATATTTAATGGTTAAGGTTATATAAGTTTCTTTTTTTGTTCTACTTGTTTGCTGCCATTTATGTAAATAAATAGACAATAAAGAAGCTAAATAAAACAGTTACAAAATACCGTAAACTATAGCAGCACTACGTCAGTATAGAGCCTTTATAAATTGCAGAGAAACTCCAAACATACTCTACAAAGCGACAACGGAACATGAAGGCGCTTGCTAATTGAGTAATTCCTTTAAGACATCTATTATGATTATCTACCGGGACACTCCGCACGAAACTTTGTAACAAGTGCTTAGAACTTTTGTCCTAAATATTTGTCGTATGCTGGAAATTTGTATGAAGGGAATAAATGTTCGTATATCTCGGAACAAGTTTGTCTTATTCATTGTGATTTGAATTTAGTCTTTCTTTGTTTTATGGCTGGAAGTTTGATAAGCAGACATTAAGATATTAAAAGCATGATTAAGAAGCTGGCATATTATTGGAAAACGTATGAAGAATAAAAAACACTTGTATACTAAAGACTATTCAGCGTTCCTATAGAAATATTATACAATTATCTAATGTAAAACGATCATTTAATAAAGAAATCGAACTGAGCTTAACAAGCCTGAAAACAGCTACAAAAGAAGACGAAGACGTGTTCGCTAATTGAATAAGTCCATAAATAATTAATTATGTGATTATTATATATACTTCAGAGACATTCTGTGTTCAGAATAGAAAACGAGTGCATTATACCTCTTTAGTACCTGTTTACTCCGAGGATACGCGTTTATAGTAAAGAAAAAAATCAAGAACCTTGGATTTTTGACTTTACCTTTTTTACGATATTAAGGTTTTAAGCGTGTATAATTTATTGTATAAAATTATTATTACCTACACAAAAACTGCAACTAACGTGCCAGGCTAAGTACCTAAGCCACATGAAATATGAATAGCAACTTTAGGTTGCTTCCGTACTCCCATAACTTATTTACTGTTAAACATTTTACAAATTCACAAGTTAAGACATTATCGTGCAAGTATCTAACTAGTTGCCACTTCAGGCATAGTTCCCTAAGCGCTTGCAACTATGTCCTCCATACTATAACTTGTCACTCCGTAATAACGGAGTTATTACCTAAACTATAGTCGAATGTTGCCATTCTCCCTCCAGCTGTCTTCCAAGTAACATTATTTAGTACCCCGGTCTCTCTACAATCGTAAAACCCAAAACTGACTACTCTAGAGGTTAAAGTGTGAAATATTAACCGTACAAAACTCACAAATTACCTTTATTTTCAGTAGTTGGTTCCGTTAAATGTTTCATTCCAGTAAGACGTTTCACGTGATCTTTATGGCACATAAAATAAGGTTAAAAATTGAATTGCCTAAAGGACTCTAAGTTTTAGCTGCAATTTTCTGAAGTTGGTCGCTTGTTGCTGTAACTTCGTTTTGGAAACCACAATACTTGTTCTTCGTGCTCTATTACACCAGCAAAAATGATGCTAAATTATAAATTATAAACAGATTAAACGCGTGTTTACTATACTTCTTTTATTTTTATTTTATTTTAGTTTATTCGGAAAACATACAGCGCTTGCATCAACTTAATCAATACTTATAAAACTTACACCATTTAATTGTTTTCGCAAAATATATTAACTACACTTATTTGTTTATTATAAAATGTATACAAGTTTGCCAGATACAATAATATGAGGAGAATTATGACAATAATAAGAAAAGTAAAACTATACTTATTAATAACATTTTAACACTTTTATGGAGACACACCACTGAACCAGCTCTTTGAAATATTTATTTTAATTTTGTTTATATCGGTGTTAAAGATGTCAAAGATCACGGAAGTCGTTTCATTCGTTGACTACTTACCAGTATCTTCTAAGCCCTACAAAAATTATGTAATTCTTGGATAGAGAATAATAAATGTACCTACTCTTAATATAACGATGAATGTAAATGTATATTGAAATTACCACTGAAAGAAGTTCCCTAAACATCTTCAGTGGGTGGAACACGAATGAGATCATTAAGAAATCACTAATATACCTATATCTCATTTGGCAAAGTACGTACATAGAAATTTTTATAATTTCTAATTAGAGGTCACTTAGAATTTTTTTATTTGTCAACGCATTTTTAGTCCTTGAGTGGTAAATCTTACGGTTGAAACTCGTATGAATACATTGTCATAACAAAGCGAAAACTATACAAAATTATTCCTCAACTTTCACTCGAGAACACAATGACATAAGGGCCTCTTTGAAGTAACTTCCGTTTTCAGGGTAACTGTTATTAGACAGCCGTTTCTAAGGCATTTCGAGGGTTACGCTTTATTCATAGCCATATTCATATTGTAACGTACGAGTATATGAGTGCTCTAACGTATTTTTTTGTAGCTCGATATTTTTTGTTCTTCCCCTTTTATGCTAAAATTCAGATAAAAAAAACATGGACAAAAAATGGATAAAAATATTATCAATAAAAAGTCATCAGATAATAATCCATTAAATCATGAATAATGCATGCAATTAAAAAATTTTGTTACGTTGACTGTATTGTGGACGGGGTACATAGTTTTAATACTTTACTTACTAATTAATTATGTATTAATACAAAGGACAAGTGTTTAATTAATGAAGCGCTCGCTAAATACATGTATATAGTTAAAAAAATAGTAATTGATTGTTCAAACTGTCGACCTTATACGTGTCTATCCAGAAATAAGATACTTATAAGACAATCTAGATTTTGTTGATTTCTACGGACCACGAAAACTACTGATGGTTTCCTAAGAAAATTGAAAATAAAAGTAAAATCCAACGCGTATTACGTAATACAACAAACCAACAGCTGTTGGCGTACTGTTCCAGAATAAGCGCTATGCCATTACACTAAAACCGAGCAATTTTAATAATGTGAATATTATATGTATTAATACAAACGACAATGTGTTTAATGAAACACCCGCTGGCAATTACACCGTTATTGTGCTAAACGCGCTGGGGATTAATATGCAGTTATAGGAATTAAACATAAATTAGGTACCAACATACGATATTACGCTGCGAGCCAAAACAGTATTAAACACATTAATGAAAATGCAGAAGCACACTTTTGTATCATAGCCGGCGTGTTAAATGTCTGTAAGGCCTTGACCGACCAACCAACACGACAAAATTTAAACAGAGGGCTTTGCTGACCAAATTGAAATACTATCGTAGCACTGGCACACGACAAATGTACGCAATGATATTGTCGTCCGACAAATTAGACGCGAAAGACCAATTTTGTCGTCGAACGACATGGCATCCTGGATTTTTTAATTGGATCAATCTGGGAGTAGATTTTTCTTCCGTTGTTGAAATTTCCATACATAAATTGCAGAAAATAGAGGATTTCTGTAATTTATGTGTGTGAATCTTTGTAATAATCTTACAGTACAAAATAATTAAATAAATAAAATAAGCCGTGATTTCAGTAAGTCACATAAATAAAACGACTGTAAAGTGTTCGATCCATAGGTCTAACGGTAAATTAAATCGTAATATATGCTTAAACGCAATATTAAACAATTAGTGTTAACAATTCTGTGTGTATTCATTTTGTTTGTGTATTCATTATAAAATTGAAATTGCTTTCAATAGCTTTCTTTTTGAAATTGCTTTCAATAGCTTTCTTTTCTGGACCCATAACTAAGAACATCGGTTCAATAAATTCTTGATCAAATATTAGAATGGGAGTCCGAAAGTAAGAAAGAATGGCCATGCGTCACATAGTGGACACTATTTCACAGCGCCCATTAAGATGACGCTCAAACTCCAGTTTATCATGAAAAACTGTATTCAATATCTGAGCGCAGCGCATAAATCTAACACTGGTTCAGAGTTGCGGTGGTTCTAACTGTGCAATGTGCTATAAATCAGGTAGTTTGAAATTTCAATTATGAATTTGGTAACTGTTATGGTGCTATCATGTCTCAAAGTGAATCGTTGCAAATGTATTTAATTTTGTGAATGTCAAAAATTTGGATATTATAATTTATTAGGTACTTTTTTTTAACAGATAACAGTACAAGATAGGAAGGTCTAATCTAGGAAGTCCTAATTGGCTGACATGACCGTCAAACCAACAGAACAACATTTCAACACAGGGCTCTGTATGTCCTTATTGAATATCCTTATTGAAATACGCTCTGACACGCGACAAATGTACCTAATGACGTTATCGTCGAGTATCTTTTGCGATCAACATGTCGATTGGGACACGGGATTACACTGAATATCAAAGTGATTTTCCAATACGCTGCCATTTAATAAAACTGTGATTTATTCAATTTTTTTACCATGACAATTTGTATTCAATCTATATAATTTTATGTGGTGAACATAGTTTATTTGATTTGTTGAAGAATTTTTAAAGTTAAGTTTTGGTTCTCAAAGTAAATAAAACTTGTACCAGATACAAAACAGTTCGGTGGTCTCGAGACGTCGACAAATCTACGTCAGTTCCGATAACGAATTGGATACCGCTGCATTATTCGAAGACTCATGTAGCACCAGAGATGGCATTTATTAGCACTAAAACCATCTCTTTGTATTACGTTACGTCAACGAACTTACATACAAATTTAAGTAAATTCGATTTTTTATTCAATCGATTGACATGAAACCTACATCCAATCTCAAATAAAGAAGAAATAGATCTGAGATTGTACGAGTATGTGGGTACTTTGCTACTCATGAAGACAAAGATGTTTGCCGCTAATGAAGTACCTATGAGGCAACCGCACCTACCCAACTGAAACACCAGACATGATGACATGCTGCTTTACAGCAGGTTAAGAGGCTGGCGGTAAGATCTCCCCGGCGGCGGCATGACCTCCCCGGACGAATTAGTATGGCTCTACCCCTATAAAGAGATACTTCTATCGACGAAGGTGTCTATGGTATGACCGCATGGGGGACATAGCGCGCAGTGCGGTCAAATTGCATGAATAACTTATCGATAAAAAGTTGCTGTAGCCCCTCAATACTTTAAAGAGGAAGGTATGTTATGTACAAGTGGGTAGGTTAGATATTTTTGCAAGTTATTTTTCCCTGCAAAATGTTTTTATGCCAAATGGCGGGTTCAAAATTCAAAATCAGTTCCTGAATGAAGTTGTACCGTATGCTGCCTACCCCGAATAAGTTGACGATCGTTATGTTTAGTCAGGCAGCCGAAGTTTGAGCCAAGTCCTTCATTTAAAGGACTTTTAGTTCTCGTTATGTAAGTAAAGCAAGACCCTTGAAACTATTCTTAATTGTCTAATTGAGCTTTAATTTTTGCCATTGTATAAACTAGAATTAAATAAACCGTGGCTGTGTAAATAACCACAAAAACGTGTGAACCGTATGTTAACCAATTTTTATCGCATAAATATACTCAATGCACAATCAGGATTTAAATGGGGCAATTTTATGAGCGCTTTCGTGCTATAGGGGCTAAATTGTGGCCTGACTGACAGGTGATTTAAAAACAATAATCATGGATTTACCCTCACGCATGTTTATCTCTAACTCTCAATATAACATAGTGGACCATTCAGAGAACGGAGAAGTCTTTTCCCAGTAAGCCCACCTTACGTTCCTTTACTAGTAGGTAGGTACGGTTCCATAAGAAATGAAAAAAATCATTGCATTGGGGTAAAAAATAATCACAGTAGATGTTTAAAATATTATATCTTATCGACGGTATAGTGTGACCATCTCTAACCGCTACAGATTGAGTATCCAAGGCGGTTGCATCTCAAGATGTGTACAATCGTGCGACGAGTGGCGACGAAGCTGCCGTTGCGAATGCCTGCCAACAAAACTGTACTTGTCGGTAACCAAACAATTTCTACAATCCCACAATAATGTGGTTAGAATATACGAAGTCATGTTTTAGAGAGTGTACATTGCAATTCACTCCTTTGAGAGTTGTAAGGTGCAAAATGGACGAAAGATAAGTTTAAGCTTTAGTACAAAAGACTTCTCGAACAGAGATATTAACTATTTATACATTTTAAGTAAGAGTCGTTTGGCGAAGTGAGCAAACCAGGAGAATTACCCAGTACTTAAATCATTATTTAAAGATGTCCAACCCTCTGCCGTATAAAATAAAACTGGCGCGAACTGTGGATCTAGATAGAATGGAAGTCTGAAACAAAGCGCACAATTTTTCTCTCGGAAGATTCTTTTAATTTTCATAAAACAATGCTTTTGACACACAATACGCAACCGACTCGTGAAAAGGACCATTTTTCTAGAGACCTAGATTTAAGATTAATTTTTCGTGAGATTACCAGACCAAAATTCACGATGTAAATTAACCTTAATTAAAACTCAGCTGATAAAAGCTTCTAATTTAGTAGATAAATATTTGAGGGAGCGGCTGAGTAAGAATTAAATTTAGTAAGCAGTTTATAACCAATAAAATCTTGGATAGTTCGAAAACAGATCAGAGTAATAGTGTGTAGTTAATAACCTGAAAGCCTAGATCTCGTTTGCTCGCAACAATATAACAATATAAGAGGGCAATGTAATCGAGCTGGGAGTTAGGGCCTCAAGAAATAGACAAAGTGGGTCATAGTTAACTACCCTCCCTGAGGATTAATATACTCATCGCAGCTAAATTCGTATACCTGGTACTTGCGGCTTTTCTTCAAGCTCGCGCGATATACGGCTTACGGAAGGCACTAATCTAATGCTATGTAAGCATTAAGTGGATTACCGAATGTTGTGTTTTCGTTACTCTATTTTAAATAGATTACGCGAATTATAAATGTGATAGGAGTGAAATTCCTCAAATGTAAGAGTGTAGTCTGCCGGGTCAGCTAATTATATTCTTAGGTCGTACGTAAAGCGTTGTCTATACAAACACTAGTTCATTAACCCAATGTAAGTTGTTCTTTAACAAAACAATTATGGACCTTTTGCGAGGAAAGTTCGTAATTAGCCAAGTTTAGGCGTAGGGGGCGCTTCAAATTAAAACTTTGCCGCGATAATTACTTTATGGGTCCTATGTTCCGAGGCATTGAATTTTATAATGATTTAGGTCTCTATACTGAATGTTACTAATGAAATTAAAATTCTGATCTATTGTGATGCCTGTAAAATTCACGATAAAACGATTTTAGATCTGGAGTAAATTTTGTCCCGATTGCTGTATTGCAGTAATACTTATGAGAAAAATAATGTTTATAGTATTTACAGTTAACATGAAAAATGCGCTAAAAATTACAAATAAGTAACTATTTCTATACCGGCGTTTTTTATTTATCTACAAAAATTCAATCAGAAAATTCAGATACTTAGATGCATAAATACGCTTAAAATCCCGATTGCTATATTGCAGTAATATAAGAAAAATAATGTTAATTTATAGTATTTACAGTTAACATGAAAAATGCGGTAAAAATTACAAATATGTAACTATTTCTATACCGGCGTTTTTTATTTATCTACAAAAATTCAATCAGAAAATTCAGATAGATGCAAGGTCATAAATACGCTAAAAATTAAAAGTAATTAAATGTTACAAAAACCGCTTTGGTTCTACTTCGGTTAGGTTATCCCGTGTGCGTTTATTTAATACTTTATTTATACCTCCCTATAAACTATGAACTCACGTAGCTTGATATAAGTCGGCCACTTAAAGGTACACATTCCGGTCGAGAAAAATAAAATACCATTTTGAGCTCACGTTAAAGGCGCAATAAATATCTGATGTTAAATTGAGTGCGAAGAGCTTATGGCCCTGAAACTCTAAGCACAACTAAAGGGGAGAGCTTTGAAGCTTGCATGGAAATATTTTATTTTCACGTTAAGTATTTCCACTTACGACGTACCTTTAGCTTTGTGAGGCTATCGATTTATTCTGCACTACAGTTCATCGACTAGTCACTACCTAGTAATGAAACTTTTAAATATAAGACTTTCTTATAATTGGATTTAACATACCTAGGTACTTAAAACGTAGTTAAACGGGAGTGACTCTCGACGTAGCTCTCAAAGCTAGCAAACTGAAGTGGCAATGGGCTAAGAACCGATAAGCGGTTGAGGAAGAAGGTCCACGAATGGTGACCATTATTTTTAATTATTTTGATTAGGGATTATTAACGACGTCATTTATAGTTCTTGAACATAATAAGGCCAATATTTTTTTAACACTATTAATGTCAACGTTAATTTAAAAAGTTACCTATATTCTTTTTATTAAGAATGAACTTACTGTCAATATTGCTTCCAAGAAAATTGGGTAAAAATGTTGCTTACGTAAATATTTGAAATTCAAAATTTGTCGATTTGTATAAAGTTTCTACAACGAACTTCTTGTAAAAAATTACATTATAATAATTATACATATTTGTTCGAAACTTCTCTATCTTGCGTGAATAAAGTGAGCGATACAAATGGAAGGGAGAAGTATAAATATTTATTGTACAGGTGGTATAACCCGCTGGAGGATATTGGAGGATAAATTGATTGTGCGGGGTCGGTTTTCCATTTAGATATGTAAATTTCCGGGATTGTGTACGAAAATCTTCGATTTTACCTTTTTTTCTAACAAATCATGCTAAGAGCCGTCACGGCTCTTGTTTAGAAGTTTCGCAATCCCTGTAAATTACTTTTTCTTTGTAACATTCTTTTAATGTTGATCTTTTTGTATAGTTCGTTCAAGACGGTTTATGGGCGGATATCTGTCTTTACGAACAGCTTAAACATGTTTTAAGTATAGATAAGTGCGCATATATATAAGTGCGGTTATATTTGTGATACTTTTGAGGTCCACTGCTTTACATAGTCTACCATAACCGAGTCACGTCATTGAGTTTTAAGCCTTAGAAATTGAGTGTTTTTTCTTAATATTCCAATTAGGTAAATGTACAAGTCCATCTATCCATTTTGATACTTATGAAGAGCATTGGCCTAAATACCTACTGAGTTTTCTGAATACGATGATTAATTATATTATTTTCATTAGGACATTAATTCAATTGTCAGAGGACCAATATAATATTTTTAACAAACATATTTGTATTTATCGATGACTATAAAAATATCGAACAACTAAACAATACTATTGACGATAAAAGATGGAATATAGACATTTACGTCGAGCGCTCAATATATTACAATGCCAAAATACGGCAATAACAGTTTATTTTTGTCTTGTTATTGTGTAACGTATTCCAATGATCGCAATAAACCACCAGGCCCATACTGATATAGTAGGTAAAGATAAGGGCCGTAGGATTAAAAATATTGTAAAATTAGTAGTCTACAAATTTAATGGCAAATACTTTCGATCGATGTTTTGTTACACTTTTTAAGGTAAGCAAGGAAGCAAAGATTTTTGCCATTTTTTCTGAGTAAGTTTTTGTACGAGGTTCCCAGCGAAGGGAAAGTAATTTATGCTATTTTTAATTATGAGAGAATAATATTTATGACAAGTGTAAGACAATGTAACTTAATTTTATTTCTATTGACAGTAAAAAAATATTATATCTTGCAATAAGCCTTCGTTCAAAGTATCAATGCGTATTAAACTATTAACAAATTAAATTCGTCGAGTACCTAGTCTACTGAAACAGTTCGGCTACTATAGCACCTTTCACCGAAATGGGATTAGGTTTGGATTTCCACGATGGCGATCGTTATCAATTTCGCTTTTCAAACCAAAAGGAAACAATAACTCAAACCGGCTACGTCCGTACCGAATCCAACGATAACGTCAAATAACTTTGAATATCGGAGGGTGCTCCATACGTTGTATTATGTAGGTATCGAAATTCGGTGTAACTGCAGGCTATAAATCGAATCAAGAAAGAGAAAAATCTTGGTATGTGTAAATTTAAATAAATACATAGATAATAATACTTTTGCAAATGAATGCTTAATAGTTTGAAAATGATATTATTTATGTTACAGTATTAATTATTAGTAGATAGATCATTCATAACTATCTTAGATGGTAGGTACTAAAGATACAATTAAAAAATAATTTAAAACAATTAAACTGACATCAAAAAAGTAAAAAATAAAATTTCCTACATAGTTTAGGCCTACTATTTATTGAGGCTATTATTTTTTGAAGTCGGTAAAAACCATAAAAAGTTCTTCAAATATGCTGCAATTTGATATTTTATGGTTCATTGCGTACACTGGAGCAATTAAACCCACATATCTCTAAGTGAAACAACCCGTATAGGCAAAGTTCGTTACTGTTAATGCCCTGAATGAAATTGAAATGAATGGACCGAAGTTATTTCTTAATTAGACGACGCAAGAAGTTTGTATGTACGTCTCCTTAGAGCGTCGAAATGAGAGTTAAACTAAACTTGTTTACCTTCAGAGCAGTTTATATGAAACTTCGTAAATACGCCGCCGCAGGGTGAAATTTTCCCGAAGTACCACACAGAACTTTACTCGCTTTGTTACTATAAAGTATGTACATGCATATCCAGCCGAGAAATATTTTATTGTGTAAGTTTTTAATTTTCTAAATTTTGTTACTTTAAGGGAGCAAAAGGTCATGAAAGGCTAAAAAGACACGTTTTTTTTGAAGAGCTATTCCGCCTCTACTTTACGATTAATTAGAGGGTATGTAGTCTGATTTAATTGGACTTGGAAGTGGATTAGTCCAGTGGTAGCGACAGACTTAGGTCTGTCGCTACCACTGTCGAACTATACTTTAGACATGTACCGAGGCCAGCAACACTATCTTCAAAGTATTCGTACGGTAAACATCAGTCATTAGTACTCGTATGTCATATGTCAGTCTGTCCCATCCTAATGGCAGCTCGATACGATTACTATACGAAACTGGATAAATTTACGCTCGAGGAAACTGTAAGCTCGTTCGCTGCCGCTATTTTTTAGAAATAACAATCTCTGAATTTGTAATAGCCCTTACGATACTCGACCTCCAGTTGAAGTTGGAGTCACAAGAATACAAAAAGTAAATAAGTTTACATTATAATATTTCCAAAATCTTATATGTAACAACTTCAGAAAGAAAATAGGACATTTTAATTTAATTAAAACACGAATCTGTCTTCGCAGGAATAAGGTCTCCTGATACCAGTCTTTTGAATTTATGAAAACGACGGATTACCTCTTATAAGCTCGCTGAGATATTTTAGGACGTAGATAATGCGAAGAAAAGGTATATTCGAATTTTTATTTTATTTTTAGTTCATAAAAATAGGTGTATTTATAAACTAAGAATTATTTATGTGTGAGAGAGTGTATTTTTGTATATTATTTTAACACGTTTACAATTATAATAATTATGACTGTATGAAATGGTGATGCTTTTAGATAAAAGGGATAATTTCTTAAAGTACAATCATAGAGTAAGAACCTCTGCCTGAGGTCAATATAAAAATGATAGTCGACTGTAAAGATCATTTAGCATCGGACATTAATATACAGATAGGATTTATATCTGTTGCTACATTTTGGTTAATATTAATATAGACACCATATTATAAGTGCATTTTATTTAAAAAAAATACAGTTTCGCATCAGCTTACAGAAAACTCAATTCTTTTATCGTCAATGTATCCGTTCCGACGGCGCCTCACGAGTTCCTGAATATCTTATACAGTGCTATTGTCTTTCTCGCAATTTCTCACAAAAGTGATGGATTGGGAGCGAAACTTTCCCCTCATATTTGTTTCTTTTCAATCATTTCGAGAGCCTGTATGCAAACAGACAAGCGTCTGTCACGACAAACAAATAAGTTGTCTTTTGTTTCTTTTGTGGTAATACCCATGAAGTTATAGATATAAGATAACTTCATGGTAATACCCAATTGTGATGTCAATATTATTCGCCGTAGCGGGCTTTAACCTTTCAACACATAATAAAAACGTATCGAACAAAGGAAAAAATCGTTTAAAGCTCCCTCTTTACCACTTTACGTTCAGGGGGTGCTATCAAAAAGATTACTGTCACCTCAAAAGCGTGACTGGTAACAAAATATAAATAGTCGAATCGCGCACTTACGGTATCCATTCAAAGTGTGGCACCCTCTCGATATTTTACCGTCAAAATTTCACCACGTGTAGAACAAACAGCGATCCCTCGAAAGAACCCACCAATCTTGTTCGACGTAGCACAAATGGGTTCCAGACGGAAACGATTCGAACGTCCGCATCGGAATTGAATCGCATGCTTAAACCAAACGTCTCTACTGTACAACTAAACTACATTCATGCTGTGACAGAGATGTAGAGGAACAAAGCCTTTAAAATAATATAAAAGAGGCCTTTATAAGCTAATAAAAGCTGTAGATAATCCCTGGCACCTGATTTCTATCAGGTTCTACTGTAATGATTGTTTAATTACAATGTAGTAGTAATATCGCATTTTGGAAGACTTCTTGTACATAATTGTTAAATACTGGCCTAAAACTGTTACAAACTAAATGGTTATTTAAATGAAAAATAATGACGAAGTTATATTAGGAAAAGTAATTGATTTCAAACAATTAAAACAATTAATGAATTTCCGTTTAAATTGAACTGAAGGCTGAATCGTTGAATCAATTATTAAAATAAGTGACAATAGGTTCGAAACGATCGATACATTATTACCGTATGGACTATGAAAGACACACTGAAAGTAATAAATGATGGTGTTTTGTACAAAAACCAAATTTATCGACAAAGTCTTTTGTAGTTGGAAGCTATTAATAAAACATTCTAAGCGCAAAATATAATACATTAAATCAACAATAAAATTGGATAAAAAAAATAACTAAGAAACGTTTTTCCAAAGTTTATCAGAAACCATATCGGTTATCATTGCGGGGAAAATCTCGCTAGCTCATAAAGAACTTATCCGCGAACAACATTGCCACATATCTTTCGCTATTATGTGTTTCTGAAGTGAAGTTCTGTGAAGTTCAAATTTTTTCGTTTTCATATCAAAATTTTTAATTTCTTCTTTTATATAAATGCGTTATGTCAGATTATTTGGTGGTTCATATTATTTTCTTACCCACGTGTATTATTTGTAACCATGCCGCAAATGGAAATCTAAAATAAGGAAAAAGATATCTGAAAAAGCATCGTTTTTGTCCCGATGTGTATCAGACATCATATCGGTTATCATTGCGCGGGCAATCTCACGGCTCGTAAAGATCTAATCTGCGAACACAACTGCCTCATAACTTTCGCTAATATGTGTTTCTTTTGGGCTCGGTAAACGATTCTATAATTCCGGTTCTCTTTATTGTTTACGTGACTAAATGTTTAAAGACTTCGTTACAAGTTTACATTTAGTTCCACCTTCACAATACGGGTGTTACTATTCGAAATTCTATGTCACGGGAACTTGATTGATGGTTTTTGCACTAATGATGATGTAGATCAATTTTTCGTAAAATTTAGCCTCGTACAGACTTTGTTGTTCACGATCACGTTGTTTAAAACTTTTTTTAATGTTTTGATTCGTACATAAGGATGTTTTACATACAATTTATCATTCACATAATTATGGACTTAACACAAATTAACATTTAATTTTAGTAAATATACGAGTACATTGAGTAGTCCATTAATTGCAATAACGATATTATTGCTAACAGTTATTTTTCCATATAATAGATATTATTATATTATTTGCCTACAACAGTCACACTTATTTTACATCCAGTCTATTTGTTTGAAACCTAACGGTTTGGAATACATTTTTCCTCGCGGATCTCCCTCACCTAATGAAATCTGTTCGAGATACGTCACAGAGATGCCGGATTATTGAGCGAAGGCGTCAAGCCACCCTCGATGTGGTATTACATATGATTTATTTTCAGGGGAGAGTAACACTCAACATGTTTCCTTAGATAACTCCTGCACCGAAGTTAGAATTTATGCGTCCGCACTTCTGAGCATTAAACTCGTTTGGGAGGGTATTACGGTAATATACGAGTGTGTAGCCCTTAAGTTCTTTTTGTAGCACTCGAGTTATTTGAAAAGAAAAATAAAAAATATCACGGAGAATCACGGCGTGTTTCACGGTGTGTTATCGTCGTGTCGTATGTCTGTTTTGATGTGTACATTGTTTTATGTAGATGCATGTTTTATTTGAAAGCTTATTTTACGTATGTATAGCTAATGTAGTGTCAAGTATGTTTGTTTACCTATTATATTATATCGCTTTCAAACCTAGCTTAAAGACAAGCTTATATCGTCTAGTGTTAAGTGTCTACAATGGCCCATCGCAGTAAGCATCACCCTTCAGGTAACCACTGCAACATGCTCTATAGTATTTTTTCTCTTTAAAGGACACTACAAAATCCTTTACTCATTGAACAATGGAATAAGGCCAGTTTGTCGAGGACGAGTTCAATTCATCGATTCTGCTTGATAATGCTTTAATCCGGGCACAAGAGGAAAATGCTGAACACTTCAAATACTAAAGCGAGGAAATGAAAAATAGTTTTTGTGGACGGAAAATAACATGAAATCAAATTAGGTACTTAACATGCCTTTGTTATGAAGAAGAACTAACGACTTAAGACTTGATGAGGTTTCATGTTCTTAATAGGTACTTTTAAATAACGAACAGTGAAGCATACGTATTATATCTTACTCCAAAGTCCAATGAATTCGTGGACACTGTAAGGGCCAATGTCAGACATTTGCAAGCCATTTTCATCCATACGGCCTTCGTCAAGATTTAGCTACTGCTTAAAAGGTGCGTTAACAAAATTATGCTAACTAAATATATAAAGTATTTAGTATAGCATTCGTGTGTGTCAATATTATTGTACTGACTGTCAAAATTTGCGATCGCCTGTGACCTTCTGAAGCTGCCAGGCATCCACCAGCTATAAACATTTTTATCTAATTTACACAATTTTCGCCATACTTAGGTGAGGGAAATTACAAGACACGCGATTATCGGTATTTACGAAATGAAAATTTATTTTCGTCACATCTCACCTAGAGTGGCAGGCAGAATATTAAACTTGAGTGGCAACCTCTCGTAAACACGATATTAGTATTCAGGTGACAGGAAGGGAGACTCAAGACATTAACCTTTAAAAAGGGGTCAATGCGTAAAACTCCCTATTATCTTATTCGGACGATTGTTTGTCGAATTCCCACTGGACGTCACGCGATTTCCTTTTTAAACAAAATGTGATTAGTCAATAGGAGGGAGGGTTATAATTATGGGTTTAATGTTTTTATATTTATGAGCCAATTTTATAATGTGTAAGGGAACTTTTATAATTAAGTACTACGTCAGTATTTTTGACATGTAACAGAAAAAATTTGGTTACTCTTAGTCTTCCTATAAATAAATAATTAGCGGTAAAGAATCTCAATTTTTGTCAAAGACAAATGTCAGTAATCCATTAATGCCTTTGAGAACATTTTTTTTGTGAACTCTCAGGCATGCAGGTTTCCTCACGATGTTTTCCTTCACCGTAACAGCAGGTGATATTTATTTTTTATAAATCGCATATAACTTTTTTACAAAGTCATTGGTGCGTGCCACTGGGATACGAACCCGGACCCCTCGATTCGAGGTCGAATTCTAAGCCACTGGGCTATCACCGCTACGCTACAAAGACAAATACTACCTTTGAATATTGATACTAGTATCCTCCGATGCGCTCAATTAAGATTCTGGAAGCCGAACTGATTAAGGTTAAAGTTGATGTTATAGTTAAAGTTTTGGGTTCTTGTCAATTTATAACTTGCGCTAACGACGACACTTTATACATACTAAATGCTCTACCTAGTTCCTATTTGAGCGGTTTGAGAGGCGATGCTATGATGGTATAATCTCGTTTAAAGTTATCTACGTTACATGAAGTTGGGGATTGTTCGCGTTGTTTAATATTTAGTACAATATATGGAGTGTTCTGTAGATCGTGTAGATTAATGTATCGAGTTAAGAAATAATAGGTATGTAATAAAAAATTAGGTTTACGTTTATATTCATGTTAAATCAATATAATTTTATTTATACTGACTTTATTTAAGGTGAAAGATAATTAAAAATAACACTATAGCTATTGTTTTACGAAAAACCCTTAACCGTTCTCAGGCGTTCTCACATTTAGAGTAAGAAAAGTAAATGTATTTATCCATACGAAGATTAAATAAATAAATAACGTCACTGTAACCTATACCAGACAATAATTTTATTCATCCAAATGTACGAGTATAATTATAAATTTAAAGGACCGATCGCCTGACTCCTTGTATTCTTCCAACAACACTGTAAACTCTGGAGGAAAAACAGTACCCATCCTAAAACATTTTACACGAACTTCGAATGGCGAGTGACTGTCACTTGAATAATAAATGTGTGGAAAGCCACCGTGCGCCTTTATATTTGTTCCTACACTCTACACATCTCGCTTCCTTCTGTAAATATTCGATTATTTTTTAAATTTGCTCTCTCTCATGGTTTATTTATTGCTTTAAAGTGCATCTGGAATCGGTAGCTTTTAAGAGCTGGTTTCATTTTTTATGCGACGAAACTAGAACACTTTTTCGTGACTTAACAATGAATTAGTTCAAATATCGTATGTGAAATTTTTTACCCCGTATTCTAATTTTACCATTTGTTGCATGCCAGTATCATGTTCAATTCAGATAGCTCTGTATTGCCCTGTGTTTAAATTTTTTCGTATTGGTTGCTCGGTTATGTTAGTAAGTTATGATAATACCTTAGGCTCCTCCAAAACTTATTTGAAGGCGTGTGCCCAAGAGAGCTAAGATATGAAAAAAACCTATACTAGTAGTTAAGGCAAAGGCACAGCGAATGATATTAAAATAAATCAATATTATCAATCCTTGAATATAACGAAATGAAAAGTAACATCAATTCATCCGACGGATAAATTTTTATTCATCAACGGGTCGGCAAACTAATTTTTATCCTAAAGTTGAAGGATTCCTTCGAGGTTCAAAGGCTAAATACCATCGAGCCCGCATTCTCCTCAACGCTGCGGACGCTAGAACAATAGGGCTGCCTCTGATTAGTTACCCTAAATCTACACAGACTTAATCACAAACATCCTAGCCCAAATATTGTGTAATCATTATCCACCTTTTTTATATTTTTAATGTAAATGCAATGTCTGTAACCCATTAATGACCAACTATAGGGTTGGGTTTCCTTCCACAATAAGAGGGATGTAGGCCTTAGTCAACCACGCTGGCATAATGCGGGTTTGTGGACTTCACGTGCCTTTGAGAACATTTTTTTGTGAACTGTAAGGCACACAGGCTTCCTCACGATGTTTTCCTTCACCGTTATGCGAGTGATATTTTTAAAGAGTAAGAGGCCGAATTCTTAACAATTATTGCAAAAGTGTACCAGTGCATCCAACTAAAACTACAATCGCATTGTATGAATTGTCTTTCACCACCTGTGCAATAAAATTCAAACTTAAAACATTGTCAACGTCATAATGAACTTCTAACTCAATTGATGCGATATGAAGTGCCAATCCAATAGACGTCAACGATGCTATAACCGACTGTATCAGCAATGAAACTCCTCATTCGCTAACAATACCCACATAACAATGTTATTCGCGACTGTGAACACAAAAGCTGATGCGTACTTTACGAGCATGTCCGGATAATGTCTTTGTTAAGGAACTTTGTTCAGAGTTTGCGTGATAATTTGATATACAAGCCGTACATTGGACATTTTAACTAGTGCACATTATAACTTGAAGTATTTTTTAAAATGTGATACAAATGAGAGAAAATAAACATATTTTTATAAACACCTTTTCACGCCACCTAAAATCAAGTACCTAGTCGCGATAAAATCGAGGACGCAATCACGACCGAAATTAAATTAAATGATTGCCTCAAATAAAATTACACTTCAGTGGACCACCGTTATAGTTACATTGAGAATAATTATTAAGTTAACAAGTTTTGTCTCGTTTTTCTTGTAACTTATATCTTATCTGCTATTCGTCCATAATAATATATGATAACCGCCGCATAATACCTTTGTAACATTGGTAACCGGACCTATTGTGTGAATTGGTTGGAATTTATGATCGTATCTACCAATCGATCTGACGAAGCCTGATATAATTATTGAGAGCCCTTCTCCAACAAGGTTATACAATATAAGATGAAGCCTTTGAAAGAAAGAACAACGTTTTATTTTAATAAATTTACCGAAGCAATCGAAAATACAATTCTGTCTAAACATATATAACTCGAGTAAATTTCCAACGGGATTTCTTGTTTTAGCGCAAAAAGCTCTATGTATTATGTAAGCAGCTTCTATAATTATGGAAAATAAAATATTAAGTTAGTATTTTTGTATAAAAATATCAATATTATTATATTTTAATTGTTGTAAAATGAATACAGGATTACTTTTTTATGATAGAGCTATTAGTTAGTTAGTATACAATTACACAATTTCAATAGAAGTTAAAATAAATTTCACAAATAATATTTGTCGAATGGAAGAAACCCGGATTTCTGACGCAGAGATTTGTGTAGGAATCCATCATAGTATAACCCGGCGAGCGGCTTAAATCCAGACGTTGGCAATACGACTTTGCTTAATGAGGAAAATCTGTTCCATCGATCATCGTAGCGCGGCGGCAAAGGTGATTCTTCACCCTCCTCTCTATATGAATCCTTCGTTATGGAGAATTGATCAACCACTGCGTTGTACCATGGATTGTAGTACCGTGTGTTCAGACGAGGATAATATCTTTCTGTTGTAAACCGATGTAAGCCAATCTTTGTTGATTCAGATTCTTGTAATTCACTTGAGATATTTTCTTTTTTATCAGTTTTGTTAGCATTAGAACTGAAGTTTTGCCATTTATTATCTATTCTTGGAAGCCCTTTACTAGATTCAGTTGATGGTGTCGTGAGTTGTAAGGAGTTAATCATCTCATAATTATACACGGCAGTTGGATAAACATAATTTTCTGTAGTTGGCATGTTGTGTTTTAATGTCGTAAGTTCTTCGGTTATAGTTGTTTCAAAGTGCTCTGTCGTGGAAACAAGTTCTCCTCTTTCGATATTGCTCTCGGTTGAACTATCTGTTGCTTCATTTATTTGCCTTAATGTATCATTTAGGTTAGTAACTTCTTCATCTTGAGAAGTATTGTTTTCTGTGCTATTAAAATTGATCTCTATTTCTTGTACTGTAGAGTTCAAAATGAGCTTAACGGGTATAATTGTTTGAATAGTGTCACCATTTTCTTGAAAGCTTTCGTCTGTAGCGCCATTCTGAATATTCACACTTTGCTGTTGATTTACTGAAGGTACAATTATAACGGAGGACAAAACAAATGGGGGTAATTGTAGAGCCAAGTTCTGTCCAATTTTATAGCCCTGGAGATAGCCGAGGAGCGGAAATATATGTCGACTTCTTCTTTCCTTGGTATTTATGATTTCACCTCTGACATTTAGCACTGTAAAACAATTTGGTAATTTTTATCATTTAAAGTGAAACACATCTTGAGTAAAGATAAATCATAAAAATAAGCTTACACAAAGACGAACTCAAAATTATTAATGGAAATAAACGACCGCCCACAAGCATTTTGCTTTCCGACTGTAGCTTTAAAAAAGTTGCCTTAATATTCGTTATCAAAGCCATAACAATACGAAAGAGAACAATCAGCTTTTTAAATTAAATGTATTTGTTTATTGTGAGATACTGCGTAACAGAATTATATCGAATGTACAAAGGTTATTTTGTTTATTTAGATGTGCACCAAAGTGAGATAATAATTATTTATACTACATTGAATTAATATGAAAATTATATTCGATGTAATTAATGTGCTGCATAATATTATGCCTCATTATGAACTGTCCAACCTTTGGCTTCCGACTGCACAGCATCAGAAGGACCCTGCCCGCGGATCACCTAGCATTAGGACCTAGATAATGTGGCAAATAAGTAATAGTTATTCATTACAAAAAAAGTTTTCAAAGGCATGTGACGTCCACCAACCCACATTAAGCCAGCTTGGTGGACTTAGGCCTATATCCCTCTCATTGTGAGAGGAGACCCGACCCTTTAGACTTTAGAGGTTCATCAATGGGTTGCCAGCAAATCGAGCTCCACCGGGATGATAACAAAATGAAAGGCAACGACTTATCGTTAAGTTGCCTGCAGATTATTTAGTTAGTCGACTATTTAAAAAGACTTGGTTCTTTATTTGCATAAGTCAGGCCATTTCAAACAAAAGTGAAAACGATTGTGTGAGCGTTGTAGGTAATGGTGATGCGGGCTCTATGATGACTGTTATCTATGTTTTTTACTATTCTTTCTTGAAAAAGTGAAATTATACTAAAAAGTATACCTACACTACTTATATAACGTAGTTATGCAGTGGAATATTGTAATGTAGGGATTCTAAATTGATTATTAAATTATTTATTTTGGTTTTTTTCATGTGCTAGATAAAGAAATATAATACTCAAACCTATTCGCTTGAGAACAGTGAAGCTAATAATGAGTATCTATGAGTATGTACTTTAAAAATTTCGTAATTGAAGCTGAAGTCATATCATACAACACAAGGGCCTAAAACAATATCTTCATATAAACAACGCTGTGACTATTTCTATAACCGATACCTGATGACAAGTGGAACGTAGTTATCTGTTATACGTTTCTCCTTAGATAAAAGGGACCTTTATTTCAGCACCCTCTTGAAAAATTCAAAATAATCCAACTCAGTGACAGTTTTAAACAGAGCTAACTTTTTCTTGTGCAGATTTTATGTTTGTAAAAATTTATTGAAGCGTCATATTTTCGTGGTCATGTTTTGTTAGGGCATAAGGATCTAAAGCTCCATCACCAAAGCTCCGCGAGTGAAAAGTGATCTAACTCGACTTGTACCTGTTTGGTGATTGTTTCTTTAACATTCTCCGTTAATCTCCGTCCTAATAACCGTAGGTACCATAAAACGTGCCCTGCTGATACAAAATGTATTATTATTGAGATGCAAGTTTTTAAGTCTGCATATTAATTTATATTTTGGAATCCAGAAAACCAGAAATGAAAGAAGGGTTGATGTTCCTTAAAGGCGGCTGTCTCAACGTGGCGCCGACGTGACTCGGGGGCATGTTTCGCCGTGTCAGCGACTGCCATTATACAGTGACGATATGAAACATAAATCTTATAATAATTTGTAAAGAGGCAAAATAACAATCTTTTGTAATATTTTGTAAAGGATTTCAGTGTAATTTTCAAAATTCAACTCTTTGCAACAAATTTCAATTTATCTGATTTAAATACTACAGAAGCCACGAATTGGCAAACACAACAACAACAGCAACTTATTTCAGTAAGATTTAAAAAATATATTTTATAGGTATGTACTTTTGCAATGAAGCATTGCAAAAAAATTAATGCAACAATTTTTTTTAATATGCACAAACGAACATCAATGCTTTTACATGTCAATATTATTTATTTATCAAAAGGTAAGTTGTTCCTGTTTATTTCCAGTTAGTGCTAGTGTACTATTCAAATTCAGTATAGAATTCAGGAGTGAAATTGAAATTGATGTGAGTTACTAACCGTTTACATCCTGCTATAGCATGTTTACAGAAATTCTCGGAACCCTTTGTTAACTGCTGACATGCCATTGTATCTGTTACAACAGTAACAATATAAATGGTAGTAATATTAACTCAAATCTATTTCCTATTATCTGAAAGTATGCTTACTGAGCCTTTCTCTCCACTGCTGGACATAGGCCTCTCCGTGAAAATATATTTATTTTATAGTTGACCTTTTTTTATTGCATCCCAATTATAAGCATTACATTACCAAAAATTTCCCATATCCATCCATCCCATAAAAACTTTTCCCATATCCAAATAAGTGTCAATTTAAACCGCCTATAGGTACATACGTCTCATCCATAATTTAAATTTGAGGCCACTTCGGTTCCAAACGTTATGAATCTAACAGTTTGCTACGTTCCTCTCACGTCACTAAAATGTTGGGTGGCTTTCATTTAGATGTGAAACCTTCGTTTGATTGAAGGTGCCGATACCTACATTCCTCCTTTTAATACTTTGTCCCTTAAACTTCGACAGGGTTTTACTAAATCAATCGTTCATTTTCACTATAATCTTCTAGAAACTCTACTCCTCTCCTCTCATCCGATCCGAACTACATTCACCAACTACATAACTAGCGTTCTCAACTATCTTCGTACAAAGCCAAGGTATGAGCAGCCGATATGTGGCTTTGAATTGCTGAACTGAAATGGATCTGAATATTGTCAGTTCTATCACGTATTCAACTACGTACACCGTTAGGGCACTTTAGTTCAATTGATACTTGAGTATTGAGATGTTTCAACTTTGAGTAATTTCAGCCCAATATCTACGAGTAGAAACCTATATTAATATTGAAAGAAGGTTTATGTGCTTCAAGATTTGATGAATTGGATGTTATGTTTGACTCTATTGATCTGATTTCGAGAATTCTTCATGTGTGTACTTCATGAATTTTATTTTATTCCACATAGCTAAAGCCACATAAATAATGCTAGTTGAAAACACAATTGTTCACAAGCAAAAAGTGATTCACATTTACGCATCAGCATTGACATCGCATTGACGTAGGACCTAACTACTCTTGTGTTTCCGTGCGTCCCTTAAAGTAGACGAGATAGAGAAATTCTTGCTCCATCCCATCAACGAAACGCAGTCCTGTTGTGGACAACGCTGTCGGGGTAATCGAAGAATGATAAAGTGTCCCTGTAAAAATAGCAAATAAGCATTGTGATTGTGAGGAACACCTCGGGTTTTAGCTGGTAGGAGACTGTCATCACCACTGTCAGCAAAAAAGGATCTACTCCGTCATACGAGGTCTAAAATGTTCTTAAAGAGACAAAAATCAGAAACAAAATGTCAAACTCATTTTGTTTCTGTTTTTTGTCTTTTGTTAGAATTTCTGTTTTTCTAAAAATTGGAAACTATTTTGCATGGGAGTCTGCGTACAAGCTTGTCATTTCCGTTTTTTTCCCGAAAATTTAACTTTATGCTACCTATATGAGAGTCTGCGTTTAAGTTTGGCATTTCCGTATTTTTCCGTATAACGGGAGTCTTTGTATAAATTTGGCTTGTAAGTTACGGTTACCAGAAGTAGTCAAAAATTGTTAATGATATCTTAAACATCGCGATTTGCGCAAATTTATCTTAATACTCAATGTAGGAACAAGAAATGAAGTTTCAGAATCAGGAGCGAACCGGCTGCATTATTACAAAACTTCGGCATAATAAAGGGTGAACTGATAGGTTTCCAGATCATTTGACGGGAAAACGTCCCGGAGCGAACTTTGAACGTTCTGTCGTTTACGAAAAGAGATCAGCGGCGTTTGTAACGCGAAATTACGTGTCATCATAATTTAACAAAATTCTGAAAAGGCCCAATAATATTTCAGCTTTTTGTACACAATCAGTTTATTAGAAGTGTAGTATTGAGAGAATTTTGCGAAAAAGTTATATTGATTTACAATGGGTCAACTATTAGGTATGTACAAACATACCTACATTTACTAGAATTAATGGCATTTGGTGGATGCCATCAATAACTGCCACTATTACCTTATTTATTAAGCTCCATAACAGTTTTATTAGCTGTTTAAAGAATCTAATTATAGCTGTTGAAAGAATCTAGTTTGATTGAGATGCAATTTAATTCGATATGATGATGGTACATCTCACAAATTCTGATTATCTCATACTTATAGCAAGAACTACAATTTTCATTGCACTGTCTTATAATAAAATGAGTAGGTACCAAAATTTTTTGTGAGACAAATGCACCTCGAATCATTTGTTTAAATTCCTTACAAAGCGCAAATTTTAGTTGAATACAAAAATTCAACCACGTGTAATGAGAAAATGCCACACGTAGCACATTACATTGACGTTCTTTGCGGTCGAGTCGTTAATTAATTACTGAAACCACCAAGCTATTACAATAATTTGCGGATCATTATGTTAATTGGTACTAGTATGTGCAGATATGTGGACGGAACATTACCCGTTTTGGTAGTCACGCATAATATCGTGTTCCGGTTCGGTGGCGTAAGGGCAGTAATTACTGGGAATGGAGGTATTCTGTCTACAGCCTAAATACATGACACATACCTATGAATTTTTGAAATAGATACAAAATTTATGAATTTTTTAAATAGATACAAAATTTAATGTTGTTAAAATTTTTTTTGCAAAAGAAAATCACAAAGTTCTTGGCTAAATTTGTTTACCAGCCAGCCAAAGCTGCTTTTTGATGTTCGGATATAAAAAAAAATTGATTCAACATGATTTTATGATACATCAAACACTCTTAGAAAAATGTCTTACAGTTCTCCAACTATGATATTCAATAGTATACGAGAGAGATAGGAAATGTATAAAGCTAAGCCATTTTGCGTTAATTAGAACCCGTTGAAGCGTATAGCACACTCCTTCTGTAGAGTAAAAGCGATTGAAAAAGTAAGTTACGTCGGGACCAGTTAGGCAGCAGTTATTATCCTCGGCAGAAATGCCTTCGACGGATTAAAAACATACGGTGTTGGCATGCAGCCTCTATTATCATTAGACAGCACGAGCGAGTAGATCGATCCAGCAAGTGATCATAAAATCTTTTCGTCGTTGAAAGCCATGCCATATATTTTATATATCTATATATATTTACACATCACTTAAAGAAATCATCAGCTTGTTGCTGCAGACCGTTAATATAGAAGATGGAAAATTTTAAAACACTTTTATAATAATTAAAAAACTCTATGCCTTCACTACGTCTATCTTACATTTTTAAGAACTTAACGAAAGCTCGAGGCGTAATTTAAGGAATTTGATTTATAATAAAGGAGCGTAAGCATGTAAGATAGAACGAAACATGAATATTCTTTTGAAATTTATTTATTATTTTCAAGCTTTATTACAACTAACACAATATCTGAAAGTTATTAGCTTAAATTATACATTTCGTTACGAGGTTATTACGAAAATATACTGCTAAATCATAATCTTACGCTTGTACGCGAATTCTTCGTATTCATAAGACTCTTATTATCGCGGGCTTAGCAAAGGGAATAAGACTGTGTTATGAACGTTCGTATTATGTACGCTACTTGAGTATTTATGTGCCTAAAGGTGGCGCCTCACCGTTAGAAATCCCTTGTGATGTATCATTATGATTCGATATCGAGCATAATTTCGCATATTTTCACCAGTACGAGGCCACCTTAATGCGAACATTATTATTGCATCCTTGCTTAAAGAGCTTCGTTTATTGAATTTCAAAGTGGGAATGATATATTAATGACTTTGTAATACCTGCTGTAACGATGAATGAAAACATCGTGAGGAAACCTATATGCCTGAGAGGGAGAAAAGAAAGTGCTCTCAAAGGTATGTGAAGTCCACCAACCCGCACTAGGCCAGCGTGTTGGACTAAGGCCTACATACCTCTCATCGTGAGATTAAACCCGACCCTATGGTGGGTCATCAATGGGAATTTTTTTTAAGTGGCAGCGAACCTTTTAATGGGTTACTGACAAATAAAAGCAATGTTTATAAGAGTCTATACGCTACCGAAGCTGCGAAAGTATGGACAAAGCCTTTAGTTATTTACGACTTATTTCACGTGAAAGGTATCTAAAGAACACATATTAATCAACAGTATTGTTGCTCCACCCTAATTTGTTCCTACTTTAATATTTAAATGCTTACATTTGTTCCCATTGTGGCCGGGAACTTAATATTTTAGGGCTATTACAGCCATTGTATTGTATTGCGTTACAATATTGGCATATCATGAAGGTCGGTCTCCAGGGAGGCTTTGGGTATCGATATACCTGCAAAGTTCCCCTGCTCCCTTGACTTCCTGTTTGAAATAATATTATGTAACAGTTTGATTTGTTTGTATAATTTATATCTGTGTAAATGCGATGGCATCACAATAGGTATGCCTATAGTTTCTTCTAAGTAAGTTAAACTTATTTTAACTGCCGTCAAAGCGTTAAATAAATGGTGACTGGCTAGTGATAAATGTTGTTGGTTACTGCTTTGGATACGATTTTTATACACATATATGTAATTTCTTTTGCCATATCTAAGAGTATGTATGATATTTATTATTACACAGTCATGTTGTGATTAGACCAAAACTATACCTACCTATCATCAAAACGATTTTTTCCAACTATAATCGTATGAATTGAAGATTGTCTATTATAAACTTGTAACATGAGGAAAATAAAGGAAAAGGGGAATGAGTCATCTTTTATCAGTTCGTTTTAGTTCATCAGTTTCATTTATATTTTCTTCTAGCCCCCACAACTGCTTGACAATTCCAGTGTATAAACATTTTACTTTAAAGATACAAAATCCTTGAGACAGCTAAACCAAAAGCCAGCGCTATTTTGCATACTCGACACCATTCTCAGACACCTTACATAACCCTCAACGGGAAAGCATAGACCGCGTATTTTTTCAACGAATCGAGCGAAACCTGGAGGCACCTTTCATTTGAATTTCAGCTATGTTTGTCTTCAATTTCGGACTGGTTAAATTTTTATTCTAATTTGTGCCGATCCGTCCGACATTGGAGCGTGAAACTCGTGAAAGCTGGAGTCCCAATCTCACTTTCACATTACTCCACCTTTTGTAAAATCCGTATTTACATAAAGAGGCAGGCTCAGTCCTCTGGGTCTCCTTTCCGGGGTTTTCCATTTTGTGCCTCAATGCGACGCGACGGTGGGTCGTTAGGGCGTTTGAACACGGAACGAACTACGTTTTTAGGAAAGGTAAAGGTTTTTTTGTTCGGTTTTCGCCTTTCTTAAAGACTATTTCATTGGTAAGCAACGTGGCGGAAAATATTAAACCGAAAGTGTTTGAATCATTCATGCGAGAATTACAAGTTTCTCGTTTAATTTGAAATATTATATATGATTCCTAAAAAAATTTCAAATCCGTCCATTCGTAGGTACTATGTCTTCTTCGTAGACAGAAAAACGTAAAAACTTATAACACGTTAAAAAACTTTATCACGTAAAATAGTACATCAAATCCATGAATGATTCCTTGAGTACCTACATTAACAATTTGTGTCGAGAAGTAAACAGACCTGCAGGCGATCCGACGGCGTTGCTACTTAAGAGAATGGAAGTTTGCCTCAAAAAACTACCTCCGTCACCCAAATCTCTTCAAGTGAAACAGTAAACTTGAAGAATATAGTACTTTACGACGGGTTGTGACGGGGGGCAATAATATACCTTCAGGCGAACAACCCCGTTACAGTAAGGTACTTTTAGAAAGGTTAAAATCACTATCTTTTCTAATTTTAAATATTGCCTAGTTATAAGCACCTAGGGTATAAGCACCTTTACCATAGTAAGAATCTGGCGGCAAAGCGACCAACGCATTTTATTTTGATAGAACCACAAAGAGGATTAGGTTTTCGAATGCTTAACATTTTGGCGGGAAAGTGTACGTTTCTATGCGAATATATAGCAGGTTTATTGCGTTCAACTTTGTGGTAGAAATGAAGTCTTTTGTCAATGTCAGCCTCTTTGTTATTTTGAATGAACTTTTATGGCATCATCAAAGGCTTGGGGTCGTGATTTCATGAATAAGTTAAATGGGTAAGAACATTCTGATACAGAAATTATTTCAGTGTTTTTCTACTATTTGTCTACTTAGACTTCGAAAATCTTTAAATTTTTGAAAATATTCGTCTAAAAATGTGTAAACTTTTCGCAAATACGGTACTAAAATATTACTTACTCCACCACAGTAGGCCTTCATCCTACCATTCACAAACCACTTACAAAGTGAAGTCTACCTTAATAATATTAGTAATAGTCGTAAAAGTTTAAATCCTAGGGCTTTACTTCCTTTGCGTAACCGACTTCTTATACTGGCGCCTTTAAAACGTTTCTAAGTGTTTTGATTTTGCCGTTAAAGTTGCACTAGTGTCTGTGACTAGTTAACTGTGATGGACTGTGAAAAATCACAACCACGTTTCTTACCATTACAGCTCAGAAACTGTTCGTCAGATTTTGAAGTTTCTTTTTACTCAAATTTTAAATAAAAGCTCAACTTGGACTTAGATGATGATTATCTTGATTCCTGCACAAACTAAGCCAAGCGTTCAACAGAAATTATTTGTCACCTTTTTACAGAATTTATACAGTAAATTCATTCACTACATTGCATAAGGACTCAATGGTGCTTCCTAATTATAATGTTAATTAGGAAGCGCCAATTACCTCCTTGTAACGTAAGTTTACTGCAAGAACATGCTACACGACGAATGACGACTCAATGCCTTTCATTTGCTGAAAGCGTTAAAACAGCGTGAATATGATAGGACTGTTAAAGTGAGTGCAATTTCAAATCGTAGCACCATTATGAAATTGTCACTTCACGGACCGTTTTACCGCTTTGCTAACTTCACACTTATTACCTTATGTATGATGTATTTTTCTCCTACAGTCACTTCGCTTTTCAGTTTATTATGAACCACCTGTAGAAGTGTTTATTGCCTCGCTCCTTTGAACAGTGAAAAATAGGCTAGAGCCTTATACATTTTGTATCTGTTTGCACTTGTAAAATAATATCTTCTTTGCTTTCAGCCCATGTTAGTCCACTGCTAGACATGGGCCTCCCCTAATCGACGCCATTCTGGGCCTGGGTGATTTAAATAATATAGACTATGGAAGACAATATCTGGCATGTAATAAGACTCTAGCTATTTTGTTTAACCGAGGAGTCATTACTTCTGCTGGATTTAATTTACATAGATGAAGCCGTACGGCATAAGCTAAGTATCCTATTTCCTACTAATATTAAAACTGTAATTAACTTTTACTACATTAATTTATTAAGTTACTCGATGCCTGTACTGTATTACTAACACATTATGGATTATGTAAGTTGTTTGAGGAATAAATTATTATTATTATATTACTCGTACTTTAATATTATGACTGTGAGAATTTATGTTTTATGTATGTAGGTATGTATTTTCTTACGCAGAAACATCTTAACGGATTTGTAACCGTCGGTAGTTTTTAACACGGATTAGTATAAGATAGGTACATACTTTCTTTCCATCTCTACATATAATATTGTAATCCCATGTGGACGAAATAACGCGCAACATAAAATTTAATAAATTCATCATTTTTCTTATGACACTCTTGAATGCTCAAGTGTTAAAAGTATTTTTGTTTTAGTATCAAAAATGAATGTAATTAAACGTACCTATTATACATCAAACACAGAAACAATCACCAGTAGCTATCCAAGTACGAAACACATATATTATATAGATAAATTTTTTGAGTGCTCCACCCAAGTTTCTGGTAAGGGAGGTGATTTATCCCGCAGGCGGAAATAACTCAAAAAGCTTTATTACCTCACCTTACGTTTCTCGTGTTATTCTTTTTTGTGGTAACAAAGAGTGATTGTGTTGTTTTCGATGAAGGTACTATCTCCGAATAAGTTTCTCCATATAAAATATAACGCATGTGAATTGTTTTTCTCACAGAAAATAATTTTGGTGTAAGAAACGTGTTAATGTTAAAAAATTTCGCATTATTGGTATTTCTTTTATGTTCAAGTCCCACAAGTGACGATGAAATTATTATCAGTACCTACTTAAATAAAATTGCCCTCAAAGCTAGCAGGCTACAGTGGCAAACGATGCGGACGTTTCTTAAACTAGTAGTTTTGGCAAAAGTTTTGTACACTAAAGATGTTAAGCCACTCATGTTATACTTTTACTATTAGCATCAGTACTTACTTAAGCATAAATAAGTAATCAGAATGAATGGCCCCAAGGGGATAAATGCATATATTTATTGGTTTCGAACACAGGTGAGTTTGGGTCTTAGGACGTGGTTTAAAACCCCTTAGGGACCTGTGACGTATTTTCCCTTTGAGAATTTTGGAAGTTAAATGTTTCAACACGTATGGCGTTACAAGAATTGTGACTCTCTACCTACAGTAAGATGAGAGTGCTTCAGACAGTGTAAGGTAACAAGCGACAAATAACGTAAATACCTGGCGATAAGCACCAATATCCACAGCTAAATAAAATATTGCAAATGTAAGGTCTTGTCATAAATTAGCTGTCGCAAACCGACACAACCGACCGACTTTCCAACGCGACAGAATTCAAATACTGGTCTTTAAAAGAAGCTGTATATAACGAGTAATACGCACTGACATGCAACAAATTACTTTGTCTATATATTTGTGGACTAATTATGAGGACTGCGTTTAAATATACCTACCTAGTCCTATTAGTTACCTACAAGTACCTCAAAAATACATACCCAAATAAAACTAAACCAACTCGAGATACACAATGATGTAGTAGAATTGTATCACTTAGTAACGTTCTTTCTATGTGTAATGAGAGCCATAAAAGCTCCATCTTACGAACATGACTTTAAATTATACGTAAGTACTGCAAAATGAGATTTCCATTCTCAGGTTCTTTATTGTATTACGTCTTCAGTTCCATATAAAGAGTTTATACTCGTAGCAATCTTATACTACATCAACAAGAATCGTGCTGCAAATTTTCCTTTGAGAATAAATCCTTTTTGCAGAGATAACCCACTTTTTATATTTGTTTTCCAGGAATACTGTTATGAAATGAAGATAATTCACATTACTACTGAGAACTTGGAACTTCGTGTTTTTTGCAGCAAAATATTTATCTTAGGCATTATTTTATGACAGTAAATATAATAATCGAACAAACGAGCATGCAATGGACTGATTATTAAAATTTGTGATCTGCGCGGCGTTGAACCTGCACCTCGATAATGCACCCGCGTGTTAAAATTTTTGAACTTGAATATGCGCCTAATAAATGAGCCTAGATAAACCGAACATTTCTAATTACATGACCTGAAATTTTTACAATAGTTGAAAACGAAAGCTTTATACATGAAAATAGTTGTTGTTTTGATGTCCCGATATTTCGGCGCAGTCACATACTGGTCGCGGGAAACTAACCCACCCGTATCCCGTAAATATTTATGCAAATGTAAAAAAGTTATTTCAAAGAAAATGTCAAACGTTCAATTTAACAAGAAGTAACAGACGTAACCCATTATGAATCCCAATAATTATAATCTTTTGACGAAACAACAAACTGATGAGAACACAAATTTTAATCAACAACTCATTTCATTTGCCCATGAACATTTGAAAGGCTTAAACACCATCTTTTGTTTATTTTCTTTCGAAATCTCAGCTGGACATTTTCCCTTCGGAATGCTCATCATATTTTTCTTCTGGCAAAAAATGGGGGAAATGCCGGCGGCCATTTTGTTTTTCTTTTATCTGTTCTCATGCTTTCTGTTTGCCAACGAAAGCGTTGACTCAACAATATCGGAATTTAATGATTGCATATCGGAACTTCATAATTCTGTTTTCTCTCGGCTCTTTTTCTCTGTTCTTTAGTCAATTGTTGTTTGAAGGATTTAATATTTATTGGCTTTGTATACAGGATAATAAGGAATAAAAGTAAAATTTAATAATAAATTCTAAGTTAAGAAAAATCTGCACTTCACAGTGCTTTGGTATTACGGTTATTGTGTTTGCATAGATGTAGAAACTACCTAACTATACAGATAAGCTGAACTAAGTATGTATATAAAAAGGAGTTTGTTTTGAGCTCCATTTATAAGATTTAATTTTTATAGGAGTCTAAGTATTTTTAAACCCCAACCAAAAAGGTGGGTTTCGATTCCTTCCGCAAACTATAAACCGTCGTAAAGTTGAAACTGAAATTAATATAGGAATCATGCTATTGATGAACGGTTGGAGAAATAATCCAGGTGCGCACTTACCTGGATTATTGTACTGAGCCTCTGGGTACTGGGTTCGATTTCCAGCATAGCAGAGATTTGAATAATAAGTTCAAATTTCTGTTTCTAGTCTGGGTCTAGTATTTATTTTGTTTATCTTGTTTATCAAAACGCACGGAATCCAATATTCAATAAATTAATATTGGCCTTTTCTGCTAGGGTAATTATTGGTTTTATTAATATCACAATCCATAAGATTGAACAAATTTGTCATATGAATAATGTCAGATTGAATAATTTTAATAAAACATTTCATTGAAAATTATTACTATCCTTGATTTTATTTTTATTTTATTTAAATTTATTTTGAATGAAATTAAATAAAAATAACTTAACTCAAAGATTTTAGTTACTTTCTTGTTGCTTCTTTGGTGGAAGTATAACGCGCTTTCAAAGTGGTAACAAGTTTTTATTGGAGTAACAACGACGTTCACGGTGTGTTGGATGCAAAATCAGTTAAGCGACAGTTTCTCGCCCCGCGCTCTTCTGTCCTTGTTAGTAATGACGTTAAGGTGGAAAACGTTAGTAGTGGATGTGAAGTTGCTACTTGTGTAATATTGAAGTAGGAAACGAGCTAGCAGACCACCTGATTTAAAAACTTAGTAATAGGTAATGACCGCCTAGACGAACTCGCACTTTTACAAACCAAAATCTTATAGCAAATTATTGGCTTTGAGATCATGGCCTCAAAAACATAAGTCCATAAATTAGTGGATAGAGCTGGAAATTTCCCACGATCCTCGGGTAAAATATCTCCGTAGCAACGATTGTTTTCACATGGTTTTATATTTCAACAATATTTAAAAACTTTGATACACAGAAGTACTAACAAACTAAGGCTTGCCTACACTTAGCTAAATGTGGTATTTGAACAAGATTTCATTACACGCTTTTAAACAACATGAAGTAGGTACTAACAGAATATTGGAAGACAGACATTTCTGTAATCTAAAACTGATGTTTTTAAAATGAAAAATATTGTGTATACTTATATTGTGTGACCTCATATATAAAAATTCAGGATTGTGAAAAAATTCAGGTCAATCCACCAAATACATAAACTAAGTACATTTCAACTTTGTGGATACAAGTATACCGCAGCTAAAATTTCATAAATAAAGATTAAAGGATGAAATACGAAAAGGAATTCAAATTTGTTTTAGATTTTGTACATTTTAATTTCTTTCTTTTAATTTGGCTTCCCACTTTATTAATTTTTATTGGACAAGCGAATTTCTTTTGTAGGTCAACGACTCGCAATTGCGAATGAGTTCGGATCATTGATTTCCCAGGCGAATGGTAAAACCAAACGTGCCTTATTTAAATACTGAAGTTGCAATGTAGCTCTTGGAGAAAAATTTAAAATCCGAATTTTATTTTAGAGCAAACTCGTTTTATCCGCTATAATGTTTTTAAATATAAACGGACCTCCGCTGATTGGCTTGTTTACGTAAATTTATTTTAAAACATTCAAATAAAATGTTAATTGTAAATTTAGGTGAGCTACTCGTGAGTTTTTCCAGACATCATTTTTAATTTTAGCGGAATCTTTATATCAAAATTAAAAACATGTGATGAAATTTTTATTTCCAATATCTTCTATTTAGCGAATTTAGACTGTAAAGTAACAACAACCTTTACGATAACAGTTTTCCATGTTTAAATTTATTTTAAATGCATTCAAAATATTCTAACGCGTTACAGAAAACTATTACACTCGCTCCATCAAACGCAAAATTAAATTAGTCAGCGTGATTGATCACTGTGGCCTAGAATTTATTTTTGGCGAAAAAAACAGCAGTTTCCGATATGCAAATGAGTATTTTGTTTGTCATACACCTTCATTAATCAAGACGACTAAGACTGGTCCTTATCAAAATATCATCCTAAATAAACGCGTGACCCTAAACATAATACATTATTCAGCAAGCGGCGATTACGAATTCAAACAATGTGGTGGTTTACTTCCCTGAAATTCAAATAAACCTTAACAAGAAGCTTTAAGTTATGCTTCGGATGAGGCCAGCGTCGAACATACCATGAAGTACTTGGATTTTCAATGTTGACAAAGACCACAGGATCGCAAGGGTTGGTCGGCTAGTACAAACATAGTAGTGGCGAATATTATACCTCTAAGGACTGTAGGCACACCTGTTTTTGATACAGCTGTATAATTTAATGGGCACTTGTTATTCTAGAAATTTTGAAATTGGTACTAAACATGACAATGTTTAGCCACAGTTACTTTCTTTGTTGTTCTATAGAGAATATAAATTGCGTAATTGCAGGTACATTAACTTTAAAAACGCAAAAATTGTATAAACATAATACATGTGTATTGTGTATATAAGGCGAAAATTTTTATATGCGGATACTTTGCTAGTCATGGGGACTAAGACGTTCGCCTCAAATAAACCGTCAAAAATAAAATCATACCTTCCGAGCCGAAACACATGGCATGAAAAACCTGCTGCTTTACGACGATTTCATCAGCTAGTGGTAAGCTATATTCCCGATAAACAGTAATAGGTACCTAGTGATTGATAAGTAAATTATTCCACAAAAACAAGGTACCATTATACGGTTTTCAACAACAAAAAGAACCAACTGAACACTGGAAGATGAGAAAAGTCGAAGATAAGGGTATTTAGCGATGCTGCGTCCGATAAAAACTTTTCCAACCTTCGAGCCGGGATCCACTTCGTTATTTATGTTACTTTGCTCAATCTAAGCCTTTTCTTTTACACAGATAAGGCTGTGTAAAAGAAAAGGCTTAGAAGCATACAAATGAGCACGATCACAAACTTTAAAGAAATTTATTAAATTTATTTATTTGTTATTATTATGGGACGCCCAACACAGCATACACTGACTCATTAAAGTGAATTATTTACAAAAAGCGAACCCATAATTATAGGATGCCACAGTATACATTATACTGCAGCTAGACAAAAATGATTAAAGGGAACAATAAAGTATTATATCTAATGTAAGCACAACTAAAATTTATATTTAAAAAAAGTGAACATATTTTACAACTTAAAAAATAAGTGACGTGTGTATCGTATAATTTTCATCGCACGGAAAAAATCTTTTTGTGTACCCTTTCTCTAACCCATTAAGGACCCATTGCATGTATTCGAACTCGGAACTTCACCGCAACCCGAATAACCACAAAACAGATGGAATGGTCAGTAGTCAATGCCGGCTTAAAAGTATTCTAGTTGGTTGCGGTGCTATAAAAATACACCTTTTATTATTTTGATTCTATTCTACAACACTGCACTACTCAACGAAAAATAGAATAAAAACGAAACTTCTCAAAAGGTCAACATTGTGGTTAGGAGCATTGTTTTCAACTATTCTTAATACTTTGTTTTTCTATCCCAGTGTCTTGCAAAGAGATTAGACTTTTGTATCTAGATGGCAAACAGAAAGTGAAAATATAAATAGGACAAGAAAAATGTAGTAACTCTACGTTTACTTCTGAAGTTAGACCGAATATTCTTTCAGTTATCTTTCTTTGTATTTTATTATTAAAACCAACATTTTAAAATTAATTATTTTTTGTTATATAATCATATTGTTAACCATATTAAATGGGTGAATCAACTATTTTTTGTATAGAATCAACTTTTTGTTGTAAAAATAAAATGTTTTAATTTAATGAATTTGAGTAGTAATATTGATCAATTAATAGTTATATTTTATGAATTTATAACCAGCATCGCACTTTTGTCAATATAACAATTTTTATTAAACAAAGTTTGAGAACTCACTACTGAAAGCATCTCCTGGGTAACATACACAAATTTGGAATAAAACAACACAAAATAGTTCAATAATGTATTTACATTAATAAAAACGTGTAATAGAATTATTTGAACACAAAGAACATCAACAGATCAGTCTTTATCATAAAATACGGACATTTATTGTGTCTCTTGGGTGACAGTGTAACACATCAGAACCAATTTTCTTTATATATTTGTTTTCAAGCTAATGTAGAATAAATTATTAATGTAGGCTATATTGACGTATAATCTATTTAATTAATCTTCAATCGAAATAAGAATTTATCATTTCGTTAAGCTTAAATGAAAGACTATTGGTCATGAAATATGGGGACAATCGTGTTACTCAGGAGACAAAACTTGTGACTCAAGAGACATTGGAATAGTAATAATCATTCTTAAAATATTTTAAAGTCTTGTAACTATAAAATTATGGTATAATAAACCATACCTTCAATCACAAAATGTCTTAGGAACCGAATAATTATAGCTATTAACTAAAAATTAAATCTCAATGATAAAATAAAATAAAAAATGACTTCTAACTTCTTGTCAAAACAAAAATAATCTACCTATCTAATTATCTTTAGCAGTACAAAAATAAAAATAACGGTAAGTATCACATTTCATAAATTTCTACATTATTTTTAAATACCTACCTATAATACTGTTGGGCTTTTTTAGAAATAATTTAAGGATCGGAAAGAAGTTCTATAATATCTGTATAGTCGATGTCAGCTATGTCACTTTTGTCCAGACGAAAATGTTTCTTTTCTTTCCTTCCCTTCAGCCCTTGGTAGTCCGTTGCTGGACATAGGCCTCCCCTAATCAACGCCACTCCAGCCGGTCCTGGGCCCTCTGAATCCAACAGTTTCCCACTGTCTTCTTCAGGTCATCAGTCCACCTGGTAGGAGGGCGGCCTGTGCTCCTTTTGCCTAAACGTGGTCGCCATTCGAAGATCTTTTTCCCCATCGGATGTCAGTCCTGCGCACGATGTGGCGAGCCCATTGCCACTTTAATTTGCAAACTTTGAGAGCCATGTCGGTCACCTTCGTTCTTCTACGGATTTCATCATTTCTGATTCTGTCTCGTAGAGAAAAACCAAGCATAGCTCTCTTCATTGCCCTCTGAGCGACTCTGAGCTTATGGATTAGACTCACAGTAAAGGACAACGTCCCGGCACCGTAAGCTACACACATTGCTCGAAAACATTCCACTTCAGGCACTGAGGTATATTGGACGTCAAGACGTGTCATAGATTCCCGAACGCTGCCCATCCAGAAGTTGGATTCTTCGAGTGACATCTCTCTCGAAGTTGGACTTACCCATTCAGATCGTTTGTCCGAGGTAAACGTATTCGTCTACAGCTTCGAGAGCAGTGCCGTCAACAACCACTGATACGGGTGTGACGTGGACATCAGACATGATTTTCGTCTTGTCCATGTTCATCTTAAGACCCACCCGCTGTGAGGCACTATTGAGGTCGCTGAGCATAATGCTGAGTTCCTCCAGCTACTCCGCCAGGATCACTGTCATCAGCAAATTGGAGGTGTGAGAGATGTTCGCCGATGATGTTAATACCACGTCCTTTCCACTCCATCAGCTTGAACACGTCTTCCAGTGCAGCGGTAAAAGTTTTGGGGAGGAGGGAGTTTTAGGAGGGAGATGATATCCCCTGTCGTACGCCGCGCTGCAAGTTAATGGGGTTTGTACTGTTGTCGTGTACTCGTACTTTCATGGTGGCGGCATTGTATACACACTTCAACGCCTCGAAGTACCGATAGTTGATCTGGCATCGCTGAAGAGACTCGAGCACCGCCCAGGTCTCGATAGAATCGAAGGTGCATGAAACGAAAAGAATTGCAGAACGTTAACTAACATAAAATCACCCTTTCTGGCCTCGACAATTTTCTTAAGGATGCATATGCATGTATATTTGACTCAGATGAACTTTACAGTTATACCTGTAAGTTATTCAGAATAACATAATTATGGGATACATTTTATCCCGAATTTTCTACGGGTACCAGGTGGGCAAGACGGCGAGGCACTATTAAGTTCTTAAAATCTGTGCTATATTGGGTCTAAGAGTATTAATAAGAAACTTTCACCACTGTGGAATAGTGAGGCAAGAATGAACTGTAAAAGTGTTAGGGATGCAAGTAACTTTTGTTTTTATACAGCAAAGAGGTTAGATATCTGCAGTGAACATTAGAACTATGTTAAATATTTGACAGCAAAACGCAGTTTGTTTTTATGGTTACGAAAGATAAAAATGTCTCTTGGGTGATTAAAATTGTCTCTTAGGTCACAAATTTTGTGACTCAGTGGATCCGTGACCCAAGAGAAATTACATCGTATTTTCGATAAATAGTTAAAAAAAAATTGAAAAAACAGTTTAAAAAATGTGATTTAGGTATTTTAGACCTTTGTTCTTACTAATATTATATAATTTATAGTAAAATATACTAACGTTATATTAAAATTCGTCGTTTCCCAGCAGATATGTAATAAAAACACGACACCTCTCTCGCAGCCACGGACGAAATGACCGAGCCGCGGGAACGACACACTGATGGCGAACTCGATCATACTATGTTCAGATTCGTTTCCTATTGGTCAAGCTTTTGATCTGCTGTCTTTCTTGCAATTGGAAGCGATTTATGTGTGTGACCCAGTAGACGTGCGAAATTCGTTTGTATTCGGGACAAATATTGTAATTCCGATATTAATGTCATTAATTAGTGTTACGTACTTCTAGATAAAGATAACAAATAAATGGTTATTATCGTAGATTATCATGTTTAAAGTTTACTATGTTCTAAGGAAAAATAATAAAATTTTCGCTAAATACCGCACCTCATACGCTCGGGGGACAGTCAAACTTTGTATGGAAACACTAAATCATCCACTGGGTCACAATTTTTTTTAATGTGTAAAAATGTAATTTGAAGTAAACAATAAGGTCAAAATATTTATTAAGCATCTGATTATCCAAAAATACAAGTATTAAATACTAGATTATTATAGTTTATTTTTCTTACATATAAATATATCAGGGACACGTGCCGACAAAAAAAAGTTGATTCACCCAAATACGCCTAAAGAAATGTGAATGAAAACATAGCGAGGGAATCTACTACATTACATAATGCATATTAGAATAGTCATTGGTCACTCGGAATCGAAGCCGGGTATTTAATTTAGAAGATCGAATTATTAGCCACTAGTCTATCAGCACTCGAAAATAATGTGTCTCCAATTTGCAATAAAATTGGCTATATCCTTCTCATTCCGAGAAGACATCCAATCTTGTAGTGGACCACTAATGGGTTTTAGAGAATCAAGATGTTTAGAAGAAAAAAATATAGGTACCTACACAAAGGAAGTAACAAAACTGCACCTCAATTTCGTAAAGATAGTCTTTGTACACTCAACGTCGGTAAATATAACGTTGTAAATAAAAATTTCCGACGCACACAGCATACAGTAGTAGCTAAATTCGAGCTAAAATACGTTGCTAAAAAGTGCATAAGCTAGTCCACATTTGCACAGCGTACAAATATGTGCAACTGTTAGCAATTATTAAAACAAAATGCTCCAAATTCTGCACAACTATTACGTTAAGCGAAGCCTTAAATTTCCCGTGGCTTCGTAGCACATGTACTGAACAAATTGGAGGCAGTGTAGTTTCGTACTGTATTTCGGATGAATTTTAAACAGAAACATTCAATAAAATGTCCTCTCTTTAATTCTGACGGTATTTCCGATAGTATTGCGCTAAGCCGAGAACAGGTTTAAGGTGGGTTATTGCGTTTATCTTTGTAGTAAATTAATAAATGAGGTGATGTTATTTAAGAGTTTAAACATCACTAAAATATAGTTGTGAAATTTATTAAAACTCTGTGCTACATCATAATTAGGTCAATGACATGGAGTATGGGGATGATCTACTTATGAAAATTTAGGCCCTTATTCCCCTTACCACCATTGTAACACCAGAAAGAATCCTCGTAAAACAAATAATAAATACATAGATAAGTCACATTTAAGCATAGGATTACAAGAATATTTACATTTACTCTCATTTAAAATTCGTTTCCGTTCTGGCCAAAAGGAATAAAACACGAACGAAGACAGTGTCAAATTAACTTCGGTAGAGAAATGTAAACTAGCCTGGCAGAGCCATCTAGTGGGACAGTCAAATGGAGAATTTATCTAGTATCTTATGCATTGTACCCGTAAATAAGTGGAACTGTAAGAGGACGAGATAGCTGGGACATTGTCCCATGATACGCGAGTGCATTACCTACTACTGAATATTCTTTGTTTCTCGCTCTATAAGCGTACTAACGGGCGGTTAAAACGCTATGAATAAATCATAATAATATAATATTGATACCATACCAAATGTGAGATTTATTCTGTTAACGTAGATCGTTAAATTTTTTCTTACATTGTAATACTTATTTAAAATACATTCATGTGACATTTTTCAGGATATTGTCGTAGTTTTGCGGGGTAAAACTTAAATAATTGTTTTTGATATTAATTAATTCATGTAATATTTTACACGTGCAATTTTATACACTTATGCAGTATGCTGTATCTCATATATAGTTGTTCCTCATTCATGCTGCATCTAAAACATTAAAAAAAGAACGTGATTCTTATTTTGTTTAATCATTTAACTACCGAAATAAATTTCTTTGTTTTAATTTAAAAATAAAAATAGGTCTTTATTAAATTAAATTTTGAACGAATAAATTTTATAGATTCAAAATTTTATTCGGCGTGTTGCCCGCTCGTCTGTACAAGTTTATATTTGTGAATAAATCATTTCCTTTGAGACAAGTAGATAGTGCGTGTTACTTTGGCAAACTCGTCTTTGTACTAGACGATATTTAAATATTTTTGAATAATATAACTATAGATAAGATGACTGATGTTCTTTGAGTTTGAAATTATTGTCGATATTCTCGGAAAAATCTTGAATCAACATCTATATTGTGTGTAAGTAGCTATCTAGTTACACTGTAGGACCATTTTATTTCACCCTAGGGGATCCCACCGCTGCCCTTACTTAATCCACCACAAAGCAATCAGGTTCTCGTAATTAAGTTGAGCAGGTTAAATTAACCAAAAATAATCTTAGCCAACAGAAATCTCAATGCTTTCGGTTCAATCAATAATTTCAGATTACATACTTGTACATACATACCTGTTAAGGTTGAATGAGAACCCAGTTAAAATTATCACAATGACATACAAATTTTCTTTAGGCTTTATTTGTATTGGTCTATAAAAATCTTGAACTTTACAGCATTGGCATTGGTGTTGCTCGTGTGGCCCGTCTACTTGTTTCCTTGGTCTATATGAAAAAATACTACAAAGGTCACCCTAATGACACACCTTGAAGCAAGTTATCAAATTCCTTACGAACAATTTAGCTCCTTCACTTACAGACCGTGAGTAGGTGTGATTCTGATGATTTTATATGAGATAATAAATAAGAATAAAAGTGAAGGCCATTGATTAAACTCAGTGCAGAGCAGTGAGTTTAAGCGTATCTATTAATCTGGCAGAAAGCAGCGAGTGTTTGCAGCAGTCGTCGGTAATGAAGAGCAAACAGACCTTAGCGTTCTGGCTTCTTCCTCTGTGTTCAAGAATTGCACGCTTCGATAAATTCCTTTGTGTTTAATGCAAATAATTCTCATCTAGAAATAATGTTATCTGTCAACTTACAAAGTAATAATGTCAAATATAATAAATATGTTACCTATACATAAACTTTAGGTTATATTTTAATACACGATCTATCCTATTTCTAAAAGTACTTACCAATACAAAACTCATGGACTATTCATTTATAAATCAAAATCATTCATCATCATTGAAATTTAAGGCTACTTTACTTTACTTTACATTACTTTACTAAATAAAGTCAAAGATACTCAGATTTCAAATATTAATTTTCAAACCCATACTTACCTACTTTATCGCTTCCGTTCCATCCGCCTCCAATTATTTTTGATATTATTTTTGCCCGACAATATCCCCCGCCCTTATAATAATAATAGATCTCCTTTTTCATAATATTTTGCAAGAAATGGCCCATTATCTCTTATTTATCGCTCGAACTAAACTCGAAATTTGGTTTTACTCCATTTTTTACCTTCATTTATTTAACGCTAACAAACAAAATGGCTGTATACTAATTTGTAATAAACCGAGCCATTGTGTTCTTGAAATTAAAATTGGTAGGTGTGTGGAATTACGAATTAAGATACCTACGTGTTCTTTGATGTTACTTTTTGTTTTTTAACATGAAATGAGCAAATTCTGTTTATTGTATAATAGTTCCACCTTTAAAAACAAAATGTTTTTAAATACGATTGGGTTTAAAACAGATTGCGTAGGGTTATTCAATTATATTTATTTCTTTATTAACAGCAAACTTACACTATTTCAGTTATGTGTGCTAGACTAAGCTCCCTCATGATTGAAAAAGCAGTTAGATTCGTTTAGGTATAGGTATACCTACGTGCTAATCTCAGAACTAGTCTTATGAGTAAGGCGGTTCTATTGCAATAAAGTATTTAAAGACGCTCAAGGAACTCTAATTAAGGTTAAATTAATCAATTCATAAATGATACCTAGCATGGGACAAAACTGGAAAGTACTCGTCACAAACTTGAAGATTTAAGCTTACTTAAAACGGAAAGTTAGGCAAACGACACCGCCGGGACAGATATATTTTGCAATTTGTTCAAAAAGCGAAATGTGAGAGTTTTCAAAAGTTTTTCTTGAAGCTTTATATTATTTAAGTGACAGAAGCTTTTGTACGTTTCGAAAAACGAATATAATCCTTATTTCAGTATTTTTTAAAGAGCACGATTTCAAAAGAGTTATTATATACCGGCTTGTGCTGGTAAATACTAAAGCTTTGCATCATAATAAAATAATGAGTTTTCGTAGATTAGTAGCAAACATAATGTCCTTTCTGAGGCTAAATGTGGACAAATACTACTTCTACGCCTGGTAAGCTTAGATATTAGGGTTCCACCCATTCATGTTGTTTTAGAAAATAATAGTCCCAGTTTAGGTATTGTTGACAAATAAGGTATAATAAACGCAAATTGAAGTCGATGCAATCATATACCTGATTTTTCTAAATTTTAAAAGTCAGTTAAACAAATCGGATAATCTACACAGTTTACAAAGTCCTCGGTTAACGTTGGAATAGCTTCCATGCAAATACGAGACTACGAGTAGTATCTACGCGCTGCATGCTTTGGCAAGTAAATGGTCGCGCAAAATGCTCGCTGCATATTCCATTCCGGTAACATACCAATACTAGTTTTATTTCCGTATTTATATTGAAGATTGCCAACTTACAAGATGTGACATACAAATGAGAGAGAAATTTAGTTGATGTTGTATTAGTCTTTGAGTACTTACCTACCATTGACTATACCAGTCCTCAGCTGTGCAGCAGTATAGCAGCACTAGTCCAGCCAAGTACCAGGAATAAAGTAAACAGTAAAATTTTATTTGTGGCCAAAAAGCTAATGAAAATCCATAAAGTTACACGATGTATATTTGAAGTATTGAGAAATTACAAGGTTAATCTTCGATGGAAGAGATTTAGGCTATTCGTATAAGGCTCGTATAAGAAACACATTCAATTTGTGCTGTCACATGAACCAAGGATGCTGAAGCCATCTATGAAAATTGTTGCGCTTACTTCCCGCCTCGATTTTGTAATCGAAAAGCAACACCTGTGCATAAATGTTTAAGTAACACTGCTTCCATCACTGGCTTACAATATATTGTTATGATATCGCATTATGTATTTTCAATTTAAAGTTAAAAAGGTTTATCGTCTTAAGCTTACGAAAATTGATGATAGCCCCGTAAAGCGGCGAAAGAATTTGGCCTCTAACTTGAGTGGTCCAGATTCGAATTTCAGTGGCATGTATCAAAACGTTCTTCAGAAAGTTACGTGCGCAAAAAAAATATCACTTGCTCTAACGGTGAAGGAAAATATTGCGAGAACCTGCCTGAGAATTCACAAAAGAATTATTTTAAAGCATGTGAAGTCCAACCTCGCATTATTCGAACGTGGTGGACTAAGACCTACCTTCTCATTATGAGAGGAGAAATGGATTACTGACGCCGTGGTTTTCAAAAGCTACAATAATCAAGTTAATTCTCCAGAATGATTTGCTTCTATAGTATCGTAGCTATTCACGTGAACCAAGGACGGTGAAGCCCTATGGAAATTGTGCTCGCATCCCGCCGCGATTCTCTAATGGAAAAACAACACTCGTGCACACTTGTTTTGGTAACATACGAGTATCTTACATATCGCATTCGCGTTACAATATCTCAAAATTTGTTAGTAAGTTGTACCATGATGCCACATATTGTAGGGATTTAAAAATAATACCTAAATAAATACAAAATACAAATTATCTTTATATCTTTAACAAATACAACATACAAAAATTATAGCTACTGACTTCTGTTAAGCATAATATGCCACATAGCTCCTGTGTTAAAACATCTATGTTGGAACAACATAATATCGAATAAACCGAAATCTCCTATTGCGATACACCTTACTGGTAATATAAAATGACAATCCATTATTAAAATTAGCATAAAGCAGTGGATTTGTTAGGAATCTCTCAAATAAAATTTAAATTTTCTCGCAACTGTTCGCACCTGACAGCGAGTAAAGATGTCAAAGAGTTTATTGAAAGTTTCATAGAACAAAGCATAAAGTCCTACAAAGGGAAATTTTCAGCGCGTGAAATACTGTTACTAACCGTTATTGACAGTCTCTTTCTGTAAAATGCTCAGTACAGTAATTTAAAATTTAAATTTTAACTTTTAAAATCCTCTTGATATGTTCAAAAACTTTTTAAATTCAAATTAAATTCAATGATTTTCAGAAAGAGAGTTAGTACAAAAAATCAATTTAGTAAACAATCAATGCATAATATTATACCAATGATATGGCAGCTTCGGAGCAAATCTGGCGGCCTCCCTCATAATCCGCCGACAAATATTCTTGTGTATGCATATGATTAGTGTAATTAATTTAGTAATTTCTTTGTAATTAGTGAAATTGTCCCAAACGGACATGCAAGCTACCTGATGATAAGTGACTTCTCATGAGTACTAAAACGCTAATTTAGATTAGGAATGTGCTGATATAACTTAATGGGTTAAGAGAGTGTTGGTAAGGGAGTTATATCCAGCAATGGCTCTAGAATAATTTCACTCAACTTACATAAACCTACGCTCAATAAAACTCAATAAAGCTCTCTGAATCTTAGGATTAGTACATGTTAATTCGCGGTTATAACAAGACGGTGTTTGTACGCGTATTCAGTTCCAGTAATCTGTATTATAACGTTTATAACAATAGTAATTGTGTGCGAGTAAATCCCAGCTCTGATTGTGTCGCTCTACTACTCGTATAATACTCTCATAGTAGCTACGAAAAAACGCTTAAAATATAAACAAATCCATCCGATATTGAATCCATCCGATGATCAAAGCAATATTTTTATTTTTAATGTTTACGTACTGGTTATATTTTTTTGAAATAAAATTTACTGGTAATTCCAGCCATTCCGGCTGTTCTAAATAGAACATCTGCTAAATATTGAGGAATCTACAGCATCCCTGCACATAAGTTAACCTATATTCGTGCAAATAAATGATTTTCATTTTCATCATTTTAATTTTCAAGCACGAATAACTAAACTTTAGCTTTGAGAAATCGCCAATATAATAACTTTATTCATTATCAGTTCTATAAATTATTTACATAGCAATTTAAATTATTATTCATATTCAATGAGTATTAATAATAATATAATTTTTTGTATATCCTGTACCATCAAATCACTGTAGATGTTACAATTATGGTGATCTAGTGGTTGCTGAAGATACATTATTTGAGGTGAACAACTTCAGGTGAGTTGCTACTATATCTGAGGTAGTAAATTTTTGTATATGACAGTGACCGACCACATTTAATAACAGGTGGTCTGCGCCTGCTACTTAGTTTTCATCAACATCATTGTCAGTCTACTGCTGGACATAGGCCTCCCCCAAGGCGCCACTGAGTTTTATTTTAATATCTATCATTATTTCAATCACATTTATTATTCTCCAATTAATTATTCTTCCTCACTCCTCGTATAAATAAGGTACCCAAGAAGTAAAAATAACAAAACAAAAGTAAGCAGAAATATTAACTTAGCACTTAGAGGCCAACAGCTTCATCTGCTTATTTTATTCAGTTGTTTCGAGTTTGAAACTTCATAAAAATAAAGGAAGTAAAGTTTTATACAACACTCAATGCTCTCTGTGTAAAGTGGGTATTAAAATGTTTTGTTGTAAAAATTTCAATGAAAATAAAATTAACAAATGTATAGGTATGTATAGGTATATACTCAATTTTTACGTTTTTTTTTTCATTATAAATATTTCCTTCTAATTATGAAGACCTGACTGACCTGACTACTAATGGACAGTAAATTGACATTCTTTCAAAGATGATTTGTAAGTTGAATTTTACAATCGCAAAAAGATCTTTAAATCAAAATTATTCCGATGAATTTGAACGACTGACCTACTTCAAAAGAATTTAAAACTAAACTGCGAAGTTAAGAGTGCCTACAACGCGGAAATATTAGTTTAAAACAGATTTTTCCATTTCAGTCTAAGAGTTAAAAATTCATTCGGCAATTATTTTAAATTGGCTGGGTGTGAACGTATAATTTATTCAAAACTACACGTGTACGTTTGCGATGATATATTTCACAAACTTTTGTTAGTATCGTGTCTCGCAACCTATCGTACATACTCATCATCGTATGTCATGAACTGTTTCTTAAAAGGCGTTTTGTTTTATGTCAAATTCTGGTAAATGACAATTTAATCGTATTATTACGTTCCTATGAAGTTAAAAAAGTTTTTAACAACCAACACTGCTAAGTATAATTGCGTACCGAATCCCCTTCTGAATATAAATTCAACTTTATCTTTACTTAACAATATTTTGGAGTAACGATAAAACGATTCCAAAACGAAGGAAACGGTTGAAAACGAACATCTTTCAAAAAGCGTCGATATTTGATAAATATGGCTCTGATGGAATATAAATTAAATAAGTCGTAGGATCTTCTCGCTGAGATTTTTATTGATGGTCGTAATTTATTTGAGCGGCACCCGCAGTGTGCTCCAGAAGAAATATGAAAGGCATTACAGCAAAAGGCCTCTCCAAATTTATGAGCATCTCTCTCTGTTTGATAAGCGAATTCACAGGACGTTTTTTTAACGCGCGTAGGCGAGGCTAAAATGAATAAAAACACTATACGGTTGACAACGTGAGGTTTTGTATTCGTTTACACCCATTTTCACGGGTCGTAATGCAGTTTTATCGTGAAATGTACCGCAAAATCAGTGCAAATCTGCTTTGACGATATTGCGCATTACGCATTTGTATCACGTTAGTATCAACAACTGCTACAGAGTGCGTGGTATAGTTGCCTTCACGAGTGGTGAACAGACTTTAATTGGGCGGTTTGACATTGACTGCGCTGCGGTGCACACGATTGGTTCGACAAACGTCAGTTCGTCAGTGTGCATCGCTGAGGTATTCTCAAAGTTGCACACATTTCAGTTTAATTCATATCCATATTAATGTTAAAATTTGAAGAATGAAATCTTGCTTGTTTTGTTTATTTTATTCCTTATTTTATTCATTCGTGGAGTTCACCCATAGAGTTGGGGGCCCGTGGTATTTTGTTAGTTATGCTAACCTTTTGTTACGCAACTGGTGCGTGATAATTACAACTAAAGACGCGCGTAGAAGAACTAGCGACACCAGCGCGTTGAAATTACGCCGTGTGCAAAGACCCTAACATTCCACTTTTCATGGCAGCAGGTTTGAAAATGTTCTCAATTGGCTAAAAGCCCGGAAATCAGACCAACGCCGATGCGATCGCGGTCCGATTTATTAGTGTGGAAGCTATTTATTTTAATTCTAGGCCCTCTAAAGGACCTTCGATATCCAACTCGTGATCAATTTGGGATGCGGATTTCATTTCAGGTTTTCATTCAATGTTATTTATTTAATATTCAAGGTTTTTTATTTAATATTTTTATAATTAATATAAAACTAAGGAAGCGTTCCTTCTTTCTTTAACTTTACTTACTTTATTCCTCGGGGATCTTCAGAGGGTTCACATCTTTGAACTTGGCCTCAAGAAAATGTTTAGTGTTCTGTGCAGAAAATATGATTAGAGTATGACATTTTTTATTTGAATGCTTAGTTTTTAAGTAATGATAATCACAATTACAAATCACAAATACTTCGGCCGATTTCAACCATTATAATAATAAACTATTAATGAATCGAATGAAGTGCCTCTACATGAATCTGAAGTATTTTTGTTGTGATATTAATTTCTTCCCAAATTTAGTTAAAATCATCATACGAACTGGGTATCTAACATAAGAAAGTATCTAAATTTGGCACAGCGCCAAGTTTTAAAAGCATTGCTACATTAATAAGTATAAGTACACCAACCAACAAAGGGAAATAAGCGTGGAAAGAGTGCTTTATAACGCCCTGAGCACTTTGAAATGTTTGATCTACTTAAAAGACGATGACAACTTTCTTTACTTTCGTGACGGTTTTAAGTGTGATTGCGAGCTAGAACATACTGAGACAGAGATATTTTATTAAGTGTGTTCAAAGCAATGTTGGTTTGCTATCCACCAGTTTCGGCGTTAGATCTTGTCCTATTTGGCTGACTTAACTAACCGACCAACCAACATGACAAAATTTAAACTCAGGGCTCTGTAACTGTCCTAATTAAAATATGCGTGCGACAAAATGTATGCAATGAGGTCATCATAAGAACAATTATTGTGAGCGACATGGCAATTAGTACACGGGATTAGGGTCACTGACAACCAACTAAATAAAACTCGTAAATTTGAAATGAAATATTACTATAGACTTTCAAACATTTTTCTAACTCTGAATGAAGTCTCTTCAAGCTAATAAATTATCGTAAAAGAGAAAATTTATTACGAAAACTTTTTTCAATATCTCACCAAGGACATAAACTAAGTTATATCAAAGTGGCAAGTCCCTAAGCTCAAAATATCCTGTAAGATGAGAAAATAATGCGGTCGAAATGGCACCTTCGCATTTTGTAATTAATTTCCCAGGTGAGTAGTGAAAGACTAACTGGTGAGTGCTACACTTCGAACTTATGCTATAAATATTTTCTATTGTATACAAGAAGTAGTGTATGCTTTATATATATCAGTTTGATAACACTACTTACATTTCGAAGGGTGCATAGCCCCGTCGCACATGGTTAGAACGTGTGGGTGATTATAGGTGAATACCTATGGTTGACTTGTGGTGAATTCCTCGCGCGCTCCTGTGATTCAGAGGGCACATTAAGCCCAGGGCCGTATCCATAAGTATCCTTTCATCATAGATACGTTATTGTAGCGTTTCTATAATATCGTACAGTAAACACTCGATCCCCATCGAGCGGTAACAACCTCCAACATAGAGAGTTAATTCCTCTACTCAACTTTGCTGGAATTCGTATTAATTACATAGTTTTAGATTTAATTCTAACAAACTTTCAGTAAATATAACAAGTTATGTTTGATTAATCGTTGGGGTAGATTAATTTGAATTGCACAATTATTATGTAAGTTGCGTATTGATACAGAGTTACTGACACAGAGTTAGCGACTTTCTGGTATGAAAATTTCAACTTTGGTCGTAACTTTCATCAAAAATTGCTCGTACGACAACGTCATTTCGTACATTTTGTTTGAAATGAAATGAAATGAAATGAAAATCATTTATTTGCACGAATATGGGTTAGTTATTGGTTTTACAGGGCATTTTGATCAATCCATATTCACCTTCTCAGGTATGCAAATTATGAAGTTATATTACATTTTAATAATTTAAAAAATAAAATAAAAACTAATGTTAGTACTAATTACAATTAACAACTTATAACTAATACATAATTTAATTGACAAGTTTGTATAATAATTCATTTGTCAGTTTTGCATATTATATATTACATTTATTATTTTTATAATTAGTTATAATTTTACCTAATCGAACTCATCGGCTGCCTATGTGCCACCCATCGCTGGGTAAAGAGAGAAAAAGCCGGAGGAAAAAACTCTCGACACAGGTTTTGGTACACATACTTTATTTGTTCAGACGCGCGTTTCCACATTCCATTTAATAGAATTTACATTACAATACAGATTTAATTTTTTTTCATTAATGAATTCCGCAACCGAATAGTATGCTTTTTCGGTTAGAAACATTTTTAATTTCCGTTTAAAATCAAATGTGCTGTTACTTTTCAGTAACTTAGGCAAGTTATTATATATTTTTGGACCCATACAAAATACGCTTTTATTATATTGCTTAGTTTTAGAGGGTATTGCGCATAGCTTATTATTATGTCTTTTTGTTTTAAGGGTGTCATATTTGTCAATGTTATTTCTTACCATCACCGCTATCTCGTAAATGTACAAAGAGGGAAGGGTCATTAAATTTAGTTTTTTAAAGTGCGGTTTACACGTATCTGTTTGTCGTAACTGGCATATCGCTCTAATACATTTCTTTTGGGCCTTAAATACCGTTTCTATTCCCGTCGCGTTACCCCAGAAAATCAATCCGTATCTTAGGGTTGATTCAACATATGCATAATAAGCGCTTAGTACCGCTTGTGTATTAACTATTTTTGATAATTTATATAACGCAAAGGAAAATTTGTTTAAATTTTTACAAACATGTTCCATGTGTGATGTCCAGGTTAATTTATAATCGACATATATGCCTAAAAATTTTGTGGTTTCGGTTTCGCTTATTATCTTCCCTTCAAAGTTTATGTTTAACGACTGTTCATATGATTTTACGTTTGTATTATGTTTGTTTCTAAATATCATCACATTTGTTTTATCAAGATTAATTTTTAAATTGTTGTTATTTAACCAATGTATTAGACTTACTAAAGCACTATTTATTTCCGTTTCAAATGTATTTGAATTAGTTTTATCTTTTGTAAATACAGCAGTGCTATCATCTGCAAAAAGAATCATTGGTTGATTAATGGATTTAGGGAAGTCGTTTATGTATATAAGGAAAAGTAATGGACCAAGTATACTTCCTTGAGGCACTCCATAGAGTACTTCTCTAGAGTACGATAGATATTTTTCCTCAGTTCTTGTAATGTTGTTCATTTTAGTTATTTCCGTCAGTTGTTGCCTTTCAGATAAGAAAGATTTGATCCAAAGAAGAGCATTATCCCTAACTCCGTATTTCTCTAGTTTATATATTAATAATTTATGATCTACATAATCAAATGCCCTGGTCATATCCATATAAAGCGCAACTACTTGCTTTTTGTTGTCTAAATTAGCCATAACTTTTTGTAAAAAATTTGCATATCAGTGCATCCATGTAGAGCCCTATGTTGAAATTTTGTCGTGTTGGTTGATCAGAAGGGTTCGTAAGCCAATCAGGACAAGGCCCGAGATTTAGATTTATGGGTTTTGTATACCCAGGTATGTATATGATATCATTGGTATTAACTATATTATAATAATATCACACCCTAAAGTACCTCCAGTAATCCACTCAGTCACTATATTACATTCGCTGTTGAAACCGTTGTATTTAAATTATAATTTTTTTGTATTTATTTTTTTGCTTACCGTTAAATAATAAAAAAGGTACGTAGCTAAAATGAATTTTACCTACTTTATTAAAATAATTACAAAGAAGTTCCCGCAGAAATTTGAATTTAATTCCAAAGTTATAAAACAACCGAACCGAGATGTACTCAAATTCGTCAAAAGGCTTTACCTACAAGCAAATTCCTTCGCAATGAAAGCTCTTAATATCGTTATCAAGGAATACGAATCATTAATAGAGGTAGTATTCTCTGTTCTGAGTATTCGCATACAATTTCAAGTTTGGAACTCGAGTCCTTGTCTACACCACATAAATAGTTTTCACCACAACATCCATATTATATTTGCCTCAACCCAAAACCCGCTGAAATTAATTCCATCTTCAATGAAACAGTATAATGTGCTTCGTCAAACAATAACAGGCTGGGTGTCGTGTAAATAGACGACATTAATTACTACCGACCTGTTGTAAATCTCAATACAAATTGAATTAATACGGCCGTATCAAACAATCAAATTCTATAATTGAATATCTGCTTTAATTGAAGCCGAAACAATTTTGCTGATAGCAGAACCACCTGCTCGGGTTAATTTATTAAAGCAAATACTTCATCACATAGCAATATGACCTGTATATCATGCCTCGTGTGATGACCAAGTTTTCTATTCTCAATACTTGCATTATATGTCTCTAAGTAAACATACATAATTTTGAGAATATAAATTATTTTGGCTACGATGGTGGGTATGGTTTCCGGAGATACTCTAATTCAGGCGTAATTTTAGTCCTCATGTGTAGCAAAGCACCCGGATACAACCTCATATAGGGTTTTTTTCTCTATTTGAGGTTATTTAAAGAATTGATTTCTTCATGGCACCGAAAATTATCCTTTTGATTATCTAGGAAATTAGTAAATATTTTAGGTGACAGAACCACTGCTCATTTTTATTTAATAAAAGTGGCCTAACAAGTTATTTTTAGAGACATAATAGTATTTATGTATGTACCTTCGTGAAAAGCGTTGACCGTGTTAACACTATACTATAAAGTTTATCAAAGTAGCTTAATTAACAGTTTAATGTGTTTGTATAGGACAAGCTATTATAGTGTTACTGCACTCATAATCGTTAAATTAATGGCGTGGTAAAATCTCAGTAAAATAATTTAATACCTTAAAATTTTAGGGAAATATCTTTAATTACAATATGAAGTTGAGTTTATTACTTTAGAATATGGCCTCAATTTACTATCAAACAAAAAAATGGAAATACAGCTGAAATTGAATCCAATTTTTAATCAAAAAGGTTTCTTTCTTGATTGAACCACAAAGCTATCACCTAATTCTATTTCAAGTTTCTCATTTTCTCTTTTGTACCAGTCGTCATTCACATGACAAACAAAATCCTAGCACTGTACTGACGAAGTGACTAATCCGAAGCGTTATTCATCAATATTTTAAACGGCGAGGGTAATATTTCGTAAATATATTTAAAAGGAAATGGTGTTTGAGTTTCGCCTGTTAACGCTGCTTACATTAAAAACTTGTCGTCCGAAGTCCGTAGCCTCATTCGGGGCGAAACTTCTTAAATTATACCTCTGGCCCTAGTAATTTCCTTTGTAATGCTAAACTTGAAAACACTTCAAAAAGTTTTCGGGAATACTCCAGTTATCCCTTTTCATTTCTTTAAATCTCGGAGAAAATAGAATTTGTGGTGATGTAACCACATCAACAAAAATATTAAAAACAAATTCAATTACTATATTAATAAATACATTCATATACATATTCAGCACAAAATTTAACTTATAAAATAATATATAACACACTACATCTACTACATAAAAATATATACACAAATATAATAATTATACACATACGTAAACATATAATTATACACAAATATAACTTAAATTAATACTTACCTGAGGCAGCGCAACCAGGGCAGGAACTAGTATAGATTGTGTGCAATGGAAACCGGGCCGGCTAACGGTAACTTCGTTCGGCGCCCGCGCATGACGTTCGTGTGTCTTCGTGCATCGGCGCCCGGCCGCCCGCCGAGTTAGTTTAGTTTAGTTAGTAGTGCGATCCTACTTCCCACGCGGAGCGCACGTCGCTTTACTCATTTACTCGCTGTACTTACTGTGCTTACGTACCTTAGTAGTTCGGACATTTTATGCTTGTGACTTTCTGTGCTTTCTTCATTGTGCTGTGCTATCTTTCTTCGCTTCCTCCTTCTGCTTTTTCCATGTACTGTGTATAGTAGTGGAATATATGGATGTTAACTGTGAGTTGTGTTTTCAATCATAAACTGTTACCTGTTAGTCTACATAACCAGCTACATACACAACGTTAGTGACACCACTCCACCTCCGCTACATTGGTGACCCCGACGAACACGATGAGCGAAGACAGTGATTCGACAGTGCGCACGGCTCAACCAGCAGAACACGTCACCGTGCGCCGAACAAAGAAAGTGCGCGTGCCCATTGACCGTTCGGAAAGCGATTCATCGGATGAAGACGTCCGTCACCGAACCGATCCGACACCGATCAAACAGTCAGCGCCCTTCACCCTCAAGGTTCCACCTTTTTCTCCGGATGACCCAGAAATATGGTTTGCGCTGCTAGAACGGCAATTTGAAAAATTCAACATAAAGGACGACGCTGCTAAATTTACAGAGGTAACGAACAATTTAGACCTGATTCATGCCAAGGCGGTTAAAGACCTGATTGTCAACCCTCCGTCGCACCATAAATACAGAAGGATCAAGATGGAGCTGATACGCCGTCTCTCAGCTTCTCACGAGAAGAAGGTCAAGCAGCTGCTGACCCACGAGGAGTTAGGAGACCGTAGACCCTCACAGTTCTTACGTCACCTCAAGGACCTGGCTGGACCCTCCATCCCTGATGACTTTCTTCGGACCATCTGGTGCCAACGCCTGCCTACCAACATCCAGCCTTTACTGGCTTCACAGCCAGCACTGTCATTGGAGCAGCTGGCAGACTTGGCCGACAATATCCAGGACATGGTTACACCGTACAACGTGATGGCTACATCCTCCAGTTGCACCTGCAAACACTCCGAGGAGATCGCCGAGTTGAAAAGTATGGTCCATAGTCTGACGCTAACGGTCAACGAGCTCACCCGAGCTTCTACGGGTTTCGACGGTAGATCCAGACATACACAGCGTGCTCCATCGCGTCAACGCTCTAAAAATCGCTCTAGGTCTAGATCATCCTCAGAGTACCGTAGGTTTCCGGTATGCTGGTACCATAATAAATTTGGGAGTAGAGCAACCAAGTGCATAAAACCTTGTGATTTTTCGTTAAAAACCGCGGGCAGTCCATAATGGCGGCCGACGACTGTCCAGGCATAGGTCGCTTATTTATAACAGATAGTCGCACAAAAACACAATTCCTCGTCGATACCGGGAGCGACATTTGTGTATTTCCTCGATCCGCTATAAAAGAAAGCCGCCCGAAAACAAATTTTGAATTGTGTGCTGTTAATGGTACACCTATATATACATACGGTTATATACACTTGGTTCTCAATCTAGGTTTGCGACGTGACTTTGCTTGGAAATTTATTGTAGCCGATGTTACTAAAGCAATTATTGGCGTGGATTTTTTATCACATTTTAATCTGATTGTAGATATCCGCGGACAGCGCCTTATTGACGCTAGTACAACATTAACGATCCCTGGTTTACCTGCTTCATCTTCACAAGGTATTTCGTCGGTAAAACTTGTTTCGGGAAATTCTGTATATCATGACATATTGTCACACTACGATGACATAGTGAATCCATCTGCTATGCACAGGACTCCCAAACATAATACTGTACACCATATACGCACTACACCAGGGCCACCAGTAACATCAACACCACGTAGGTTAGCGCCTGATAAACTTAAAATTGCGAAGGCTGAATTTGAAGCCATGTTACAGATCGGTACCTGTCGCCCTTCAGATTCTGCCTGGTCTTCACCGCTTCACCTCGCTCCAAAAAAGGACAACGGTTGGCGTCCCTGTGGCGATTATCGTATGTTGAACGCACGGACGGTGCCGGATAGATACCCTGTCAGGCACATCCACGATTTTGCTCATAGCCTTTCCGGATGCAAAATATTCTCCACAATTGATTTGGTCAAGAGTTATAACCAAATTCCGGTCAGTGAGGACGACATTCCGAAGACTGCCATTACAACTCCGTTTGGTCTTTTTGAGTTTCCTTATATGACCTTCGGTCTTCGGAATGCCGGCCAAACATTCCAGCGCTTTGTGGATGATATGCTGCGTGGTTTCGATTTCGTGTATGCTTATATCGACGACTTTTTAGTTTTTTCTAAGGACGAGGAGACTCACAAGCAGCACCTGCATCAGCTATTTACCAGGTTGCAGGAGTATGGCATGGTAATTAACGTCAGTAAATGTGTCTTTGGAGTACCAGAAGTAGATTTCTTAGGTTACAGCATTTCAGTTCACGGTACTAAGCCACTTTCTGCTAAAGTTGAAGCCATCCGCGACTTCCCAGTACCGAAAACAGTCCGAGAGCTACGGAGATTCCTGGGAATGATCAACTTTTACCGTCGTTTTATTCCAGGTGCAGCAGTTCACCAAGCTCCTCTGAACAACCTCCTTACAGGCTCCTTAAAAGGTTCACATCCAGTCAACCTCACTGCTGAAGAACTGAAAGCCTTCGACGTCTGTAAGGACAGCCTTTGTAAGGCAGCTTTGCTTGCGCACCCCGCTTGCGATACAAAGCTAGCCTTAGTTACAGACGCGTCGGATAAAGCAGTCGGTGCCGTTCTTCAGCAGCTTAGGGATACCTCATGGGAACCTCTGGCATTTTTCTCTCGTAAACTAAGCCCTTCTCAGCAGAAATATTCTCCATACGACAGAGAACTGCTAGCTGTTTACGAGAGTCTAAAGCACTTCCGCCATATGCTGGAGGCCAGAGAGTTCACGATCTATACAGATCACAAACCTCTGACCTTCGCTTTCCATTCAAGGAAAGAGAATTGTTCGCCCAGGCAGTTTCGGCATCTGGACTTCATTTCGCAATTCACGACTGACATTAGACATATCTCAGGGAAGGATAACGTGGTTGCTGATACTCTGTCTCGTATAGAGGCAATTACACAACCCGTTGACCTGAAGATACTGATCGATGCACAAAGGTCAGATAGCGAAATGAAGGACCTTTTAAACAATAACACATCACTTCACTTGAAGATGATGAAGCTGCCTGGTTTGCAAGGTGAGTTATGCTGCGAGGAAAGGGACGGCATAGTACGGCCATTCGTTCCCGTACAACTGAGGCGCCAAACATTTGACAGCTTGCATTCTTTAAGCCATCCAGGTGCAAATGCAACTGTCAAATTGGTGTCAGAGCGTTTTGTGTGGCCAGGAATAAAACGTGACTGTCGGCAATGGGTACGTAGTTGCCTGGCATGTCAACGATCAAAGGTCACCAGGCACGTATCTGCACCCCTCAGCACCTTCAAACTCCCAAAAGCCCGATTTTCGTACGTGCACGTCGATATTATTGGGCCGTTACCTGTATCGCACGGTTATCGATATTGCCTCACAGCCATAGACCGGTTTACACGGTGGCCAGAGGCAATACCACTTGCTGATATTACAGCGGAAACCGTGGCAAAGGCACTACTCAGTGGTTGGATCTCACGTTACGGTTGTCCTCTGGACATCTTAACCGATCGTGGGAGACAATTTGAGTCTGAGTTATTTAAAAACTTGTCGCGAATCATCGGATTTCAGCATCGTAGGACCACAGCATACCATCCACAATGTAATGGGATGGTCGAGAGGTTCCACAGACAATTGAAAGCCGCAATCGTTTGTCATGACGGTACATCGTGGGTGGACATACTGCCACTTGTATTGTTAGGCATTCGCAGTGCTATAAAAGAAGACCTTAAATCCTCTTCAGCTGAACTTCTGTATGGGGAGCCTCTCCGCCTTCCAGGAGAGTTTTTTCATCCGGAGGGCAATGACGTAACTGACGTGACAAATTTTGTGTCACGGCTACGTAGGTTCGTTAAGGACCTCCAGCCTTCAAACAATAATTGTCACAGTAGGAAACGCCCCATATTTATTTTCAAAGACCTGTCCACAGCGTCTCATGTATTTTTGAGAGACGATAGCAGCGGTGGTTCATTAAAACCAGTGTATTCTGGTCCTCATGAAGTGTTGGAGCGTGGTGATAAGGTGGTGAAGATTATGTACAATGGGAAGAAGGTAACAGTATCGATTGATCGTTTAAAACCAGCCTATGTACTGCGTGACCCAGACACAACACAAAACACATCACAGACACTTCCAAATTCACACACACCAGTTACACAACCAATATCACTCAACACTAACACTCCATCAAACATTCAAACACATACGGACAGGACCATTCCAATAACTGCCAATGACGATCATTTAGTCAAAAGAACTCGATCGGGGCGCAGGGTTAAATTTCCCGATTATTATCGCCCGTAGGACGGTCTCTGGGGGGGAGTAATGTGGTGATGTAACCACATCAACAAAAATATTAAAAACAAATTCAATTACTATATTAATAAATACATTCATATACATATTCAGCACAAAATTTAACTTATAAAATAATATATAACACACTACATCTACTACATAAAAATATATACACAAATATAATAATTATACACATACGTAAACATATAATTATACACAAATATAACTTAAATTAATACTTACCTGAGGCAGCGCAACCAGGGCAGGAACTAGTATAGATTGTGTGCAATGGAAACCGGGCCGGCTAACGGTAACTTCGTTCGGCGCCCGCGCATGACGTTCGTGTGTCTTCGTGCATCGGCGCCCGGCCGCCCGCCGAGTTAGTTTAGTTTAGTTAGTAGTGCGATCCTACTTCCCACGCGGAGCGCACGTCGCTTTACTCATTTACTCGCTGTACTTACTGTGCTTACGTACCTTAGTAGTTCGGACATTTTATGCTTGTGACTTTCTGTGCTTTCTTCATTGTGCTGTGCTATCTTTCTTCGCTTCCTCCTTCTGCTTTTTCCATGTACTGTGTATAGTAGTGGAATATATGGATGTTAACTGTGAGTTGTGTTTTCAATCATAAACTGTTACCTGTTAGTCTACATAACCAGCTACATACACAACGTTAGTGACACCACTCCACCTCCGCTACAAATTCATGATATTTTATTACGTCTTTATAATACGAGTAAATCTTTCATTAAGTTGTAAAAATTAAGAAAGTTCTTCGTCAAGGTTAAATTTTTGTTAAGGTTGTTTAATTTATTCAATCGTAGCTTTGAAATCGGATTATTCATAACCTAGACAGTTAAATAGTACCTACTTACTATTATAATAAATTATATAAAATAATAAATTGCAATCGAATAGGTTATCAATTCTCGTTGAGTCAATGTTTTTGTTAGACTTCCATACAAACTTCAGCCAGAGCGACCAGACCGCAACCATTCTCTCTCTCTTTTTTCTCTCAAAAACACACGGACTCATTGGCATTAAATGAGACTGTTTCATCCGAGCGAGACAGCTGAATGTCGTCGCTAAGTGACATTCGTCGCGTTGTCAATTAGCGGGACTTGCATTAGCCTCTAAGTAACATTTCGTCTCCACAATTCCACATGCACTGCACAGTTGATTAACTGAGAGACTGAAGATTACAGAATTTCGGATTTTTGACACAAATGTCAAAAGGGTTTTTGTTGAATATATATTTTCGCTACAAAGTATATAGAGCAAGGGAATTCAAGAAAGAAATATTCTAAGTAAGTTTCTAAGAAATAGGAGAGTAGTAGTATTGTGCAATTAGCACAATTATAAATGAAATAGATAGTGGACCTATTTGGTCAGCATCTTGTTTACGATAATATGGGTTATAGAAATAATCCAAAAGGATATATAAGTATTTTGTTGTACATACGCGTACATTTACAGGATTACAGTGTCTTTATCATTAAGAAGGCTGCTTTCTTGTTACTACTACGTTGAAAACTTGTAGACGTATAAAAAAACACAGATTTATTAACGCCTTCTTAATATTTTCATGATGTCATTTTCTCAAATTTTGTTCTTAGATTCCCATAAATATCCCACAAATGCGGTACCCAGTAAAATTCTTAGTTACAGTTTTAAAGCATAGGAACACGACTACCGAAATAAGGCCCGATTTCACGGTAGAAATAACACAAAATGTGCCTGTCTGCATTCGGAGTGATACCGCCGGAAGGCTGCCATATGCAGATTTTAAGTACCTAGTTCAAATGATGGCCTAGTTTATTCAGTTTGGTATAGTCTGTAATATCGTTAACGTCCCTCTCATCTAGCTTTTGCCTCGACTTTGAGTTAGGACTATTATTAGACTACTATTTTGAAAAAGTAACAAATAATGGAATAATTTAGTTCCGATTGCCTGTGTGTGAAACTTTGCGTGCGTTTCTAATGAATTCATCTGAATCTTTAAGGATAGGGTACATTCACTCTATATCCAAACGTAAATATATTAACAAGTACGTAAATTCACCATAAAATAAAGATATCTTACATACAAAAACCTTCTTTTTTGGCTAAAATACAAATAAAATTTCATGTTAATTATGTTATGGGAAATTTTATAAATATGTTAAGTTGTCTCGGCCATTATTGATTAAATCCTCAGATACAGGATTAATATTGATAATTGTGAGCAACAATAAGTGTGTAATTGAATTTTTATTTTTAGTCTTTAGCTTCTTTAAATAAAAATAATACCTAGAATTTTTATTTTCAGTCTTTAGCTTCTTTAAATAAAAATAATACCTAATCAACAAAACCATTTGTTATGTCACTCACTTTTTTAACTTTCCGAGTGTATTGGTTTTTAGTCGCTTGTAATTTGGTATTGTTGCTCAATGCGGGCACATGTCGGCGACTTTGTATTTGGACAAGCTTTAATGTTAAGAAGTTTCGAATGCTTGTATCCGTTGTGTGACCGATATTATTTATATTAATATAAGATCAGTATCTTGAACCAGAAAATCGTGTACTAAAAGAATATTTATATGTAAACCGTGCGGTTAACTTGAATTTCCTCCCATGTCCAGTCCAGCCATAATTGCCGGGATATGACCATTATCTGTTGTTATTAGGAAATTAACAAATAATCACTTTTCATTCAATGTTTACTTTAAATCTAGTCTCGTAATACTATTAATTGTATTCAGTATAGTTTTTAGCACACGAAGGCAATACGAGTAGGTACTTACGTACCTAACGCGTATCGACATGCGATAGGGTGTCCGTAAAAAAGCAAATGATAGAAACAATATGTCATGTAAGTATGTGACCACAAACGCATTTAAGGCGAAGCCAACTTCGTAAGACGAAACAACTATTAGATACAGATTATGAAATCTGTTACTAAGCTCGAAAAGCGCAATAAGCAACAACAGCTATCTTCATAATCTGCTCGGCGCTATAAATTACTTACACACGCTATCGATAAATCGCAGCCAACGATTGTATCCCGGATGTTGCAGACAAGCCGTTGAAATAAATAAACGCCACTACAGCAGTCGATTTCCGACGCGCAGCCGCTTCCGTTGTTTAGACAAAGATATTTTATTTTAGTTTTCCCGAGAAAATTATGTCTTCGTCTATCCGGGAACTATGACGACGCAGAGCAGTGATTGCAAGAAGTGGAAAACGGGAAACAGAGAATGTGATTTATAAGAGTGAGAAAATACTTCGCTTTTTGAGTGGTTCAAGCTTTGTACTTCTGTCTTGTGTTTCATCGCGAAGGTTTTTGTTTTTGGTTAGATTAATCGATTTACAAATAAATTCGTCACAGGCTTCTGGGACCTATACCTTAAGCATGAATTTACGCAATTTTGGTTAGTAATCGTATCGAACTGCAATTAGTAAGGGGAGATGTCAAGACTGACTAACATAATATTATGACATTATTCATGCTCACCGCATGGGTTACTGCCTCTTTTCCTTTCAAAACCCCAAAGCTAAGCACGCGTGCCTTTCTCTCTCAGTTGTTTTTAATCATTTATTTGTCATAAACTTAACATGAAGTCTTCCTAACGGCTCTGTATGATATGAAATCACAAAGTGCATTTCAAAACCCGTCATTACTCGGCCATCTTCTACTCGACTGTGCTCGACGTAGCTTGCTCTGGATCCCCGGCAAACTTTTTTAATTATTAAAAGATTTCAATTACGAGTGTGTGTTATTATCGTTCGTTCGTAGTTCGTCTGTGTTGAAAACTGTTTTACAGAAGAACCACCTTTATTAAACGTGTCGTTATAATCATTGTAAGTAAATCTAAATGATATTTAAATGTTCGTCATGATGTCATCAAGATATTATTAAATGCGACAGTCAACTCCTTCTATCAACTCTTAAACAGGCCTGATATTCATTATTCATCCATTCAATCTTTTGAAGTCCACTACTAGGCTTTTAGGTACTACGCTTCCCTTTATTGACGCCATTGGTCATGCTACTTGGTCAGAGACCTTTTGAAATTCAAAATTGAATGCAGCGTCTTCTTTAGTTATTAGTCGACTCGGTCGGTATGTTGTCCTTTTGCCAAATTAGTGGCTCTTCGAACGATGTGGTCATCGGATTACTATTTTAGCTGTAGCAGTGGCACATAATGATCTCCAAGTTAACTACAATATTAAAGTGACTCATTAGACCCAAGTCGAGTAACTTGTGGACGTTAAAGTTGGCGCAAACACGAAAGACGCGGACTTGTGCCCGCATCTAAAACAAACGGACTAGCAAGTGACTAAGTACCAACATACATGGAAACTTCTAGAACAAACCGCATGCCTCTAACGATGCTATGTTGTATCTTATAATCTGGCGAATAAACTAAGATAACGAGCTTAAAAGACAATATTATTTATAGTGGATTATAAATAAAAAATGAATTAAAAAGAAGCTTTCAGAACAAAAAAATGCACAGAACAGTGCCGTGATCATGAACACTATTGTCAAAGTATTCGTATAGTAAACGTCTGACATTAAAATATCATTAGTATGTGTACGTCTGTCTTGACATCTTTCCATACTAACGACAGATCGAAAAGATACTATACGCAGCTGCGTAAGTTCTTGCTCGAGGCACAACATTAACAGAACAAAATGTGACAAACGGAAAATATACACACTGGCACACCAACAAAACAGATACCGTTAGCGCTACAAATAGACACCGCAGAATTACGAAAATTAAACCAAGCATGCGAAACGAAACAAAGAGCTGTAACTAATCCTCTTCCCTAATACTAACACGAGGCTTATAATGGAGTGTTGTAATGTAACGTTGAACTCATCTCAGAGGCCGAATCAAATTACTCACATCCATCACTGGTTCAATTTACGGTCCATAAAGCTGAAACACTTACACTACGAGTCGTAAACTACACTCATTGCCTTTTTAGGTTATGTTAGTAAGGAACCGCTAGCCTACTTATTTGGGCCTTTTCTGATCTTTTATAGGTCTACTATTGTTATATTTGGTGGAATGATTGTTAGTGTCATTTCATTATGGTCGCCAGTAGGCTTTTGTCTTTTTAGTTTGTAGTAGCTGTAGTATCTGAAACATTGAAGTTTGTTTCTTACATCTACCATTCTGTTTCAATACAGTTTGTGTGAAGACTATCGTAGTTATATTAGGTAGACCTCACGGTCAATTGCTTAATTCTGTCATTTTTAATTTTTGCGTATTAGGAGCAAAATTAATAATTTTGAAACGATATAAATCTTAGCGTGAGAAAGAGGCGCAATTTTACGTTACATTACTTCTTCAGTGGTTCACGTGGAAAACTTTTTGTCGTGTATTTAATCTTCAAGTGGCAATAAAAATAAACATCCATCAATATCCTATTCCATTTCTGTTTGAAAAAAAAAATTCATCAAACGGGATTGTTCAGACAGACGTAGACTTATTCTTTATTCGAGATGATTCAATTATTGGATCAAACAGACCCAAACCCACCCCTATCTCTGCGAGTCGTATTTCAATCAAAAACAAAACACTATCTCTCATGGCACATAGCTCTAATTTTCTGGCCGTCAAACCGCAAAATATGGTTAGTCAGTTCGCGTGATCCGTCGCCCAAATGGTTTCATTTCGGAGCCGAGCGAGCTTTGATGTCAGCGTAAAGTAACGATTATGCTACATTGCCACGTTCAGGATTTACGACCGATCGGCCAAACGCAAATGTCATATTAACTGCGTGATTTATGAACCTCACTTTCATATATCACTATCGCTGTGGTCCGATTGAAATTGAAAAGTAGTTAAATTTTTGTAACGTGACACATGTGTGAGAAATATTTTTATTTTGTGATTTAAAAAAAGTAAAGTAACAGTAACAACAATATTTTGTCAAAAATGTAATTAGCGCAAACAGGCACCAAAAATAAGTAAGTAGTTAGCTCTAACCTAAAACGTTACCTATTCATCGCTTTAAAGTCCATAGACGTATTTTTATTAAATAAGTTTAGTGTGTCATGTGTGGTTTATAATTCACTCCATTATTATCAAATATAGTTAGTTATAGAACTAACCACTTCAAGTAGGTACAAGCTCCTTGATCAAATATAGTTAGTACAATTTGCTTGTACCTACTTGTAGTGGTAGATACATATAAGCTCAGAACACAAAATGCCTTTACCTTACCGTACCTTATATTAGACAGTCTGTAAGAAAAACGTCACGTGACTTTCAGTCGTCCTCTCCATCAGTCTGTCGATGTACCTGTCTGTATGTCTTTTGCCAGTTTGTATGTTTATCCGTATGTCTGTCTGTTATTACGTCTATATTTATATGTGTCGGTCCGTCCTGGTATTAAGCTCAAACAGATGGGCATATGAGAGCAGTATATTGGAATTCAATCTTCACGTGAACTTCAAGGTAAGATAGTCAGACCGTAACTAGCTAAAACGCCATGTAACTTTACAGTTACGGTAAGGTATCAAGTAGTATGTACCTAGTACAAGGCAAACTACAGCTACCACTGGGTAAGCTCTAAGGAGCTTAGATAAATCAATCACGTTGCACAAACATGGTTTACTGCCAGTTACTAGTGCGTCCTCTAGTGGTTTGAACTTAGTCAGATTCTTCTATAGTTCAGTTTCTTGGGAAAGCTTTCGTTTCTGATAGACATACTCGTAAATCGGTTTGATTCAAATAAGTCAGTCTTTCCTAGTACTATTGGCTTTCTAGTGGCTCTCGACACACGCGTAAAACGTGGAACATACCTATTTTACTACCAGTTTAATAATGTAAATAATAATGGTTGAATAGTCCTACAATAGTCATTCTTCTAAGAATTACTTTGGAGTGTTTTAAATTTCACGCGTCTCTCCTTCTATATTTATCTGTCTGTCTATTCATCCGTACGTGTATCGGTATCTTTCTGTGTGTGTTTAGAGTATGTGTCTTTTCTTTCATGTTCTATATATTATTATTATTCAAATACTTTTTTAATACCTTTTGCGTCGCTTGACGTCGAGTTCAATGTCATTTTGTACCTTTATATGTATGTAGGTACGAAGCCTTTTGTGAAAACATTCCCTTCCCCATTTTCCTACTCAATCATTCTGGGTGCACGAGGAAAAGGGTCGATTATTAACGTTAACTGAGGTTTAGTTAACAAAAAAACGATAACCCAGACTTAACATTGCCACTGTATTCTTAGATTTTTCCTTGTTATAATCATTTCTACCCACGCCTTTGAACAATCAATCTGCGCCGCGGCCATTTCTATTTTCGTTTTGTGTAGGAAAAGGGTACAATAATGAAAGGGGTTTGTCCTTCATCTGGGATTGTAATGGAAGCATAATAATATCTATAATCTGAACAGTTAAATGCTGGATGTAAACTTGTTTGCGTGTACATAATGGTATCCACTAGTTTTACAGCATAGTAAAATTCAGGCAGGGAAAATTATACATAACTTTATATTACTTGTGTCGTTATACCCTTTAGGCGTTTGTACCTTCTATTTGTACCGTTAAGATAATGACAATGTTACTGATATCAATAGTTTAATAATTTTAGAACGTAAAACCACTTTCTTGTTTAAAGGTTCAAATATTTTCACCGGTTCGTATATTGATTGTACGATGGAAACGGCTGACTAGGTTACTTCGATAGCGTTGCAAAAATACATGCATATGGACTATGACGGTTTACAACGTCCGAAAATATGCGTCGCAAACGTTGCAGAGTTCGTTGCAAAAACTTTTGTAGAGTCCACATTTCTCTACGGCGCTCCGATTTTGGGTAAAAATGTGTGTACTCTTTTACATGGTAAGGATGGCAATTTAAAATGCAAAATGGTATATTAATTGCCATAATTAAAGAAGGTATGCAAAAAGTAAGCTAACCACACTTTACACAAACAATAGTTTAAGGTTATATTTCATTTTAATCCGTGTTATATAAACTAATCACGTGAAGACTTACACTACCTATCAGCCGGCAATCAATTATGGCAAACCAATTACCCAGAACCGTTCCCTCAAAATTAATAAGATCAATCGTAATTAAAACCCCTCCGTTATCAAAACACGATGGTATTTTACACAATGGTTATGAGATCAATAGCGCGAGATAAGAAGACAAATTCACCTATATTTGTTCCTGTCGAAACAGATTGCGATGGACGACGGAGAGATATTATCCTTTCCTGTTATAGCCCAAGAGCTGGCAGAAATTTTTTGAGAAGTGTTTGTTTAAGGCATAATAATTAATTGTTGCATAGCTTAGATCCGAACACATAAAATGCAGAACTGGCTGGCGCGTAATGGATTGTAGCCAAGCTCTAAATGATGAAAGAGCGAAGTTTTTGGTTTCTAATAGTTTTGAGGATTTTTAAATTTTTAACAACATTAAAATATAGTATTTCAATGGAAAAAACCTACAATAGTGAGACGAGTGATAAACTCGGCATAAGTATCAAAAATTTGTTATTAAAAACTTGAAAAAAGTGTTTTTTCAATTTTCGGCAGGACACGCTGAAACACAATATTTTTAATTGTTCTCGTATAAAAATAACTATTTTCAAAAAAAGTTTTAAAACGCCTTAATTTTTTGAGTTTGATTAAATTACAAAACGCGCCACTCAGGTCCACATTTTTTGTGATTTTATGTTGCCTCAAAAACTTCTCGAAAAATGTCTACCAATCTCTCTCCAGCTATTAAATTATATTATCAATTACGGTTCAACGGTTTGGTCCTTTGCTTGTTATCGTTTACCTTATCCTTCAACGAAATTGCAAAAAGGTAGGCACGATGTTTATGAGATTTGTCGGTGATAGGGGTTGGTACCGAATTTTATTGGCAAAATAATCATAGTGTCAGTTTTCCGTCCGGCATGAAAGACGTGCCGATTTTTTTGTAAGCCACTTATAGGTGGTGAACATTGTATAGATCTAAAGAAAATTTCTTTGGAGAAATTTCGCACTATGTGCGAGGTGTTATACAACAAAATCAGTTTTTAAAGATGAACATACATTGAATACAAGGACACCTCTGTATTGGCTACAAGTTTTATAATATGTAGTTCACGCAATTTATTCGCTTCATATTCCAATATTTGTATTTTTTTAGTGTTTTCAAAGTAAGTATTTGAAGTAATTAAAAAAGAAAATTCATTCATTCAGTAATCAATAAGGTAAACACATTCAGTTGTCTGCACTCAACGAAATTACTTGGAAACTGTTTTCCATAGCGTTATGCTTATAGGTAAATGCGAAGCAAATTAAAATTTACTGAGCATTATCCAATTCACTTTACTACTCGTCCATGAGCCATCAAATTCTAGGAATAATGTCCGCCGTAATCCTTCTACTACGAAATACAAATTAAAATTTTTTATTCAGTACCAAGGTATGTTAGGTACCTATAATTATGATAACGATAAATGAAACTCCTGTTATTCTCATTTAAAATACATTGTAGGGTCCCTAACAAGGCAGGATATCCAAAAAAAATGCGATGAACCAATCATTCGTTAAAATGGACAAAGTTAAAAACGAAACATTAAAAAATAAATCGGTAAAAATTTGCTCTTTCAGCAACACTTTGTTGAGTAATTAAATTCACTCAGATAAGCAATATTGAATCGATTTTACGATTAATACACTTACGGTGATATATGGAGGTGACGTGCCTTTTTTGCTTAAAATTAATTTTCAACAGATGATACAGTGTTTGTCCGTAATAAATGAAAATTACTATTTGATTGAGGTAGTTTCACAAAGGACATTATGGAGGACGTTTTAATTTATTGCAATTGATACGTTTTGTATTTAAAAGGTACTTTTGGATTATCACTAATTAATCAGAAATTTCAAATGTTGCCATTTATCTTTCGTTCTGCTTCCGAATTATTGAAATCATAAAATGAATTTTATTGTAAAGAAATATCACTATAAGGTGTATGAGAACAGAAGATATTATTTTCATGTCAAAAAACGTCGATGAACGATATCGACGCTGTTTAAAATTTTAGAAACTTAGTGAAATTATAAATAATTAATATACATATAAGGAAATAAACCAAGCTTATATAGTTTTGTATGTTGAATGAGGAACAACAAAATTAATCTTTATCTTGGCATCTAAAGGCTGCACGATTTCCGTCCAAATAATTTAGCACAACACAATGATTTTCAGTTCACTGCGGTTCGTTGAACCATTGTGATAATCCGCCAATAAGCAGGTTAGTAATTCAATAATATATTGCCTCGTTTATTTGGATTTAATGACACTATACATTTGTATTGCGAGAGCGTAGTGTAAGATAGATGTAATAAAGTAGGTTTTACTTTATTAAGATTTTATTTTTTTCGTTTTGATGTTTGAACGTCTATGACACAGAAGACATTATAATTTCTATTTTAATTTTGTTGAACAATAAGATATGAAAATATTAATTTTATGTAAATGTTAGGCAGTGAAAACTAAAGGAAATAATAGCTCTAAATGTTGTTTATCTTTTACAGGTAAGATAAGTAGTTTTGGGTAGAAATTTAATCGAAATGTTTATGAGAAATATTAATGTGAAATATATCTTTTACAGATCAACACAATTGTGTTATTATTTCTAAATTATAATAAGTGTTTTAAAAAACACATTATAAAACAACATTTTTATAGCTTAAATACTCTACAATGGAAAAATTAAAATTTGAATTTGTTGTTAAGTCGGGCGAAGACCCAAAAACAAATGTTATATGTATAACTTCGATTACTGACACTGCAGACAATACATTTATTATGCCAGAACATTTACAATCAATGAAACTACATGATACAATTAAAAAAACTCAAGGTTTTTTAAAAGTAAAGAATACACTACAAAAGAGACATGAAAAGAGACAAGTGTGGATTTCTTTAACACCAGAGATAGCAGACACTTATATAGATAAAGATGGAAACATGCAATTTAAGGAGTATTTACTAGAAGAAGTTAAGAAAGAAAAAGAACAGGAGATGTCTCCTACAGGTATTTCAGAAACGGTTTTAACAAAAATATTAGAAAATTTTACTAAAATTAAGAACGAAACATCTATTTCCTACACTATGAAACAGCTATCTGATAAATTTGTAATTGAAAAATTTAATAATAAAACCTCAAATGTATCGCAATGGATTGCTATTTTTGAATCTGAATGCAAGCGAATCGGAATTGAAGAAGATACTAAAAAAATTGAAGTCCTCAGATTATTTTTAAATGACTCATCTTTGGACTGGTATGGATCTATGCTTATAAAACATACAATAAACTCAGAATGGGAAGCATGGAAAGAAAGCATGTGTGAAACTTTCGACAATAGAGGGTGGTCACCAGTCAGACATGCAATTTTATTCAAATATAGACAAGGATCATTATTGGAATATGCCTTAAAGAAGGAAAGACTTTTATTGGAGCTGAATAAATCAATGGATAAAGTTACTCTTATTGATTTAATTACTGTGGGATTACCAAATTATATTACCGAAAAAATTGATAGAAATAAGTTAAAAGATGCTGAAGATTTATTTAGTAACATTAGAGGTTTAGAACATTTGGCAAGTAAAAATTATATACAGAAAAAGACAGGATCTATTGAAAATAAAGTAATAGAAAAAAATATAAAAATTCAACCATGCCGAATTTGTGAGAAGGAAAATAAATTTAATAGATATCATTCTGAATCTATATGTTGGTACAATAAAAAACCAAAAGGAGATCAAATAAAAAATGTAAATAACTCTGAATTAGAAACAGAATTAAATGATATGAATCCAAAAAACTTGTAATTCCACCATTAATCAAAATCAAAGTATTGCTAAATGACACCTTGGAAGTTTTAGGAGTTTATGATTCAGGATCAAATGTATCCATAGTAAATTCGAGATTATTATCTCTAAAAAATAATTCAATTAACAAAAATAGTAATAATGCAAACTTAAAAACGATTAATGGTGTGAAAAAAACAATTGGAATGATAACTGTAAACATTAAGATTTTTAATATTGAAAAGAATATGAATGTCTTTGTGATAGATGGACAAACATTTGATTATGATTTTTTAATTGGATTAGACTGTATACAAGAATTTCAACTTGCCCAAAATGAAAAGCTTCAGATAATACAAGTTTTACAAAATTTACAAGAAGAAAATGAAAAGGAAATATTCTCCGAGACAAAAAAAATATAATTCCCGGCTTTACGGGTAGCCAAATAAAACAAAAGGAAATATGTATTGAAAATGAAGTGGAAGAAATTCTCCAAAGAAATACGAACGAGGAAGATGATGAATATAATAATAAATATAAAATAAACTTTAACCAACACATAGAAACCGAAAATTTTGAAATATCAGTAAATCATTTAGATCTTCAAAAACAATCGGAAATCGATGAATTGATTTGTAAATATAAAACATTATTTGCTAAAGATAAGTATGATATTGGCACCGTGCAGGGCTATGAAGCACATATAGATTTAATTATTGAGAAATATTGTTGTAAAAGACCATATAGATGCACGATTGAAGATAAAAAAGAAATAGAACAGCAAATTTCAAAATTATTACAGAAAAACTTAATTGAAGAGTCTTATAGTCCATTCGCAGCCCCTGTCACTCTGGCCTATAAGAAAGAAGAAGGAAGGAGATCAAGGTTATGTATAGATTTTCGTGACCTTAATAAAATTGTCGTTCCTCAATCGCAACCCTTCCCACTAATTGAAGATTTAATGATAAAAACAAGAAATTGTAAATTTTTCTCAACACTTGATATAAATTCAGCATTCTGGTCTATACCATTAAAAATTGAAGACAGACATAAAACAGCTTTTGTCACTCAGGAAGGACATTATCAATGGACTTGCCTACCATTCGGTTTAAAAACCTCTCCTGCTATTTTTCAGAGAGTATTAAGTAGCATCATAAGGAAACATAAGCTTTCAGATTTCACTGTAAACTACATAGATGACATTTTGGTTTTTTCAAAAACATTTGAAGAACATATTAAACATTTATCACTGTTATTAGAAGCAATTTCAAAGGAAGGCTTTAGATTGAAATTCACTAAATGCAACTTTGCACAAGATTCGGTGAAGTATCTAGGCCATATAATAAAAAATAACACAGTAACCCCATTGAAGGATAATCTAATTGCTATAAAGAATTTTCCAGTTCCTCAAACTCAAAAAAATGTTCGTCAGTTTTTAGGAAAAATAAATTTTTATGGAAAATATGTTCCAAATATATCAATTATATTAGATCCCCTACATAATTTATTAAGAAAAGGACAAAAATTTGTTTGGACAGAAAAATGTGAAGAATCTTTTGAAACTGTAAAGAAATTACTTTGTTCTAAACCTATTTTAACAATTTTTGACCCGGACCTACCAATACATATCTATACGGATGCTAGTATAGAAGGCTTGGGCGCTGTATTAAAGCAACCACAAGAGAATGGAGATGAAAATCCTTGTGCATATTTTTCAAAAAAATTAAATGATACTCAAAAGAGAAAAAAAGCTATATACTTGGAATGCTTAGCAATAAAAGAGGCTGTTAAATATTGGCAGCACTGGCTCATGGGAAAAAAATTTACAGTTTTTTCAGATCATAAGCCACTGGAGAAGATGAATATAAAAGCTAGAACGGATGAAGAACTAGGAGACTTGGCTTATTATCTCTCGCAATTCAATTTTGATGTGATATACTCCCCGGGAAAGTTTAACTTGGAAGCAGATAGTTTGAGCAGAAACCCTGTATTAGAACCGAATGAAAACCAAGAAGAAAATTTAAAAATAGTTAATCTTATTAAATTAGAAAATATCCTGAATGATCAGAAAGGTAATGAAGACATAAAAAAGTACAAAAATGGAATTAAATTAAAGAATGAAATATACTATAAAATGGCTGGAAAGAAGGAAAAGATTTTATTAACAGAAGAATTTAGTAAGGAATTGATTAAAAAAATACATTATCACTATTGTCATATAGGAGTACAGCAAATGAAAAAAAAGATCAACCCTTTCTATACGGCAAGAAATTTATCATATAATATCAAAAAGATCTGTGAACAGTGTGAGATATGCATTAAAAACAAATCAAGACAAAAATGTAAATTTGGACTACTGTCTCACTTGGGTCCCGCTACTTATCCATTTGAAATAGTTTCTATAGATACCATTGGTGGATTTGGTGGTTCACGGTCTACAAAAACTTATTTACATCTGCTGGTGGATCATTTTACTAGATTTGCTTTTATTTTGACCTCAAAAACACAAAATTCAAATGATTTCATAAAACTCGTTCAAAGGGTTACACAAATAGACAAAATTGGTCTAATTCTGTCTGATCAATATCCTGGGATAAATTCAAAAGAATTCAAACGTTTTTTAAATAATGAAAAAATATCAATTATATTTACTGCAGTAAATGCTCCGTTTTCAAACGGTTTAAACGAAAGGCTTAACCAAACACTGGTTAATAAGATAAGATGTAGAATAAATGAAAATAAAGAAAAAAAAGCCTGGACAACGATTGCTCATGAATGTACTAAAAGATATAATGAAACAGAACACACTGTGACAGGATTTTCTCCGGAATATTTATTAAATGGAAAAAATATCGACACTTTACCAGATGAATTAAAACAGGAAGTAACATATAACAATTTAAAGCAAGATAGAAAAGTGGCACTGGAAAATACAGTAAAATCACACAATTACAATAAAAAACAATTTGACAAAAATAGGATAGATTGTGAATTTAAGGTAGGAGATTATGTTTATGTTGAAAACGGAAACCGGTTGAACAGAAAAAAATTGGATGAACTGAAAATCGGTCCTTATGAAATTGTGGAGAAACTATCGAAGACTGTGTACAGAATAGATACAGGACACAAGAAATGCGAATCAAATCTTTTCCACATTACTAAACTTGTTCCAGTAACACATTTAATATTTATGTAGATTTTTTTTTTTTTCTTTTCAAATGCGGGGGGGGAGATGTAATAAAGTAGGTTTTACTTTATTAAGATTTTATTTTTTTCGTTTTGATGTTTGAACGTCTATGACACAGAAGACATTATAATTTCTATTTTAATTTTGTTGAACAATAAGATATGAAAATATTAATTTTATGTAAATGTTAGGCAGTGAAAACTAAAGGAAATAATAGCTCTAAATGTTGTTTATCTTTTACAGGTAAGATAAGTAGTTTTGGGTAGAAATTTAATCGAAATGTTTATGAGAAATATTAATGTGAAATATATCTTTTACAGATCAACACAATTGTGTTATTATTTCTAAATTATAATAAGTGTTTTAAAAAACACATTATATAGATTTACAACAATGGTACAAAGATTCAAAATTAATACGATCAGTGAATGGCGTAGAAAATCGTCTGACAATAAAAAATAAAATTGTGACATTAAATTAATTAGGTATTGAAATAAATGAGTAATATCAAAAAATATTATTTCATCCAATTTTCTTTAGTCCACAAACGGGTTTGTTTACTCGTACATTTTGACATCTATTTCTTATTTAGAATTGAGGATGAGATTAAAATTTATGGTCCTTGATTAAATTAGATAGGTATTTGCAATTATCGCAAACCAAAATGTATTAGGGCCGCTACGGTCGTTAGATTACTGTCCCGTGATTTCCAATCAATGACGTTTGATTAGAAATCACGTGAGATTCTATTTGGAGTTGTAATCCGCTTGCTCGTTTTGGGTATTATTGGCTAAATGATTTTATACGTTGCACGAGATTTGAAATAGGCTTTATGAATTTCGAAGATTTTTCACACAAAATAATTATAAGCAATTATTTAGAGTTTTTTTTTCATAGGATTTTCATAGATATTATGTAGTGTGTTGTAACTTGCTGCGTTACCACTACACTCTTAAATTAACTCCTCCTTCAAAACTGGCAATGCACTGGTAATTCCCCTGGCGTCGCTCGTATTAAATTAATAAGCGAAGATCACTTACTATCAGGTGGCTCGCATTAAAATATTTAAAAATATATACTGTAGATCTACCAGTTCATTTTCGGATGAAGAGCAGTAACGACATAAATCGCATATACCTACATAAGCAGACATTATATAATTGCCTTCTAATGTTAGGATCGATTCAGCATTGAACAACAAAGGGGAATATTCAGGAATTGGCGACTATACTACTATACTAAAGCAGACATTGAGAGAGGGATGTTATGGAAATTTCTGAATCGGAGACGAATATTAGAGGAATAGCGCTATACCAGTTTTGGATACCTACAGTTAAGGATATATATTTTTTAATTATCCGTTAATTTCTTAATATAATAACTTAAAATAAAAGCAAGTATTAATTTGGTTTTATTTTCCGTCACCATTTCGTACTATGTACAATCAGTCAAATATGAAAATTTTAGGTACCTACATTGCCTATCCAATTCAAATTTCATTCATTTCGATTCCGAAACTTTTAAATATATCAGCTTCGATTACGGTTACAGATAAATCTTTATCAGATCCAGCTACTTTATATTTCGTTTTCAGTTGAAACTTCATAACATCCTTGATTGAGACCACAGCGATTATCTATCACGAATTGAACACTAGCAATCAGCCATGCAGTGATCGTCATTCGGAACATATCGCCGCGGTTATATCGTATTTAGTTCAATGGGACGCGCTCATAGCCGGATCACTGCTGCAAATGATATTTGATTAGCAATAGTGCCGGGTTATATCATTTGAATGCTCTATTCGATCACCCATTGTTGTGGACGACCGTTTGTTCCAGTGAACGCTAACGAGAGACGATTCATTGTTGCTAATTAAAGAAACAGGTTTAATTATTGATGGAGGAGCTGATCGAGCGTCTATATTTATTTAAATCGAATTAAGCAGGGTTAGGTTGATTCTTGTAGCTCGATGCTAGAATACCAAAGAGGCTAGTTACACATACCGATCATAGAGGCGACTAAGAGGCTATCAAAAATGGAAGCTCCACCCGTTGAGCTAACGATGATAGACGGCATATTAGACGTTGCCGTTGACGTTGCAATCGACCGAGTCTACCAAGGCAACGAAGGTAGCTAGAAGCTAAGTTTTCTACTGAAAGTCTCGTATAGGGTTCTACCGGGGTTTTTATTTGTCTGTTTCCAGGCTAACGAGTACCTATTGCAGGTTCGTCACTGACACAAAAAATTATATTGATGGTGACAAGTTCGATGTGGATACTGCAATCCACGGATTTATTTAACAAAAGTGTAAATTGAACGAGGTTTACAGATGACAGAGAGACTAGCTAGATGAATTGGGGCCTAAATTTGCCTCATTTTTTTTATTTAAATGCACAACCAATCAGCGTCCTTGTTTACATACTTAAAGCAGCAGTTCCCATGGAACGATAAAAGCATAGAATCCTTAGAAAATTCAGCGTATAAAAATATGAAAATCATACGCCTAACGTCACTTTTTTATATAATAAAAACAGCGTGCATTAATACAAGTTTCTCGTAAGCAGCGTAAAGTATCTTTACAGTGTACAAAGGTGCCACACCGTCAGAATTCTATTAAGAGAGGCTCAAGTTGTTTGCCTCCAGGGCTTTGTTTATGTTACATTCTTCCTTATTGTGTGAACCTTTAGCTTGTAACCAAGGTAAGGTATGACACTGTTCGCAATTTTCTGCTAGCGCCATTTTGTTACCTGTGCCGTGAAGTTACGCGTTCCACCTGCGACCATTATGATGTAGGTATTTAGACGAGAGTAACAAATCTTGCCAAGGTTATAGAGAATGTACTAATATTTAGGGTTCTGGAGAAATAAATATGTCAAGTAATGATTATGTAACTGATGTAGCATGAAATTAACTAAGTTCTTAAATAACGCATTATACTGAACGCTTTCACACTAGAGTTTCGTGCGTATTGGGTGTCAAAGTTAGTACACATTTGCAGTTAGACTAGGGGCAGAAATGGCAACTCGTAAAGTCTCTGACCTAGCGATCGAACCTTAGACGACGTCAATCCCTCTCAAGGCGTGTTAATGAATTTTTGATGATTTTTATGTAATATAAAAAAATTAGCAACCATAATCACCTAACTTCAATTCACTGCATGCTTTGTGTCCCTGATTGTGTATAAGGATGGGATTACTCGTAGTTACATACGTAGCGTAGACCGTGTAGACTCGTAGCAAGACACATTCTCGTAGACAACGCTACGAAAGTATTTTAAAGGGGTAGCAGAGAAGTTCGAGACATACAATAGTTTTTGTTCTTGTAGTAGAGAGTGGAATGGTGGAGTATATACCAGACTTTCCCCCATTAAGATAAGAATGAAAAGGGAAACTAAGACAATGAATACTAAAATGATAAGTCAAAAGGTGAATGTAAATATGTTGCCACTATTCATATTGTAACATGCTCCTATTTGTCTCTTCGGCAATAATAATGAGACTTTATAAAGATACTTTAAAAATGTTAAGCTTTATTGTATAAATCAATGAAATTTTTTGTTTAATAATAACCATTTATGTGTTTCCTTTTTTGTCTCGCTTAAGTGCGCGTACAGTATTGAGCATTGTTTATTAATTTGAGCAATTTCCTACAATTACTTTTTTCGGCTGTGGCACATTTTACTTTCTTGGCCATTGTTCGCTTTAAATAAAATAATAAGATCAAAACAAATATAAAATTACAAGGAAAATTTTCCAAGACTGCCAGCAATGCAATCACTCAAGTATTTGTACTGGCTGGAAAACTTACAGAAACTACCTAGAAATCAGAGTGGAAGCGGAACTTGAGTGTGGTCGCAAAGTAATCAACTTCGTACCAAGTTCGCGTCCGGACTGCGAACTCGCAACCTCTACATATCTTCGCAAATTTATTTAAAAATAAACAAACCCTAATAAATTGCTAATTTCAGTCTAAACTAAACTTGGGTATCTAAAATGCCAGCATAGTTGAGGGCGTTTACCATTAAAAGACTCTAGTCAATAATAAACGCTGCTCAATTTTTGTATTGCATTTTAAATGTAAGTTTTGTTTCTTAGTTAAAGTATAATAAATCTTACTAATAAATATTCAAGTCGCAAACATCGACAATTCAAAGATTTTTACCATAAATAAATGTACATAATGTTAATTTATAAACTATTAATTCTTTATATTTAAGAAAACTTAGTAATTTTTTATTTTCAATTTCATTTTATTGACAATTTATCAAGATAATTATATTGATTAAAACGTCTCAATTTTCTATAAGCCGGTGTTAAGTAAAATATTAGTACGATTTTTTTCCTTAACAAAAAATATTAAATCGCTGTGCTGATAGAATGAAAGTGAGGGTCCTAATACTTCGGTGGCTCACAAAGCATGAAAAATGGTCGCAAGTACAGACATGGGGGATAAGAATGACGCTTATCTGTTTCCCATTCAAAATGTTATTTGAGGGTTTCGAAACAATGTTTTCTTTGTAGTAAGGGTTCTTTTGAATTTTGTCCATATTTTTAGGAAAACACAATATACATATCTTACTGTTTTTCGGTGAATTGTTATATTTTCTATACCCTTTGTTAATAATAAAAAAGCAAGGGTGATTTGTACTCTAGCACTAAAAGCTCAGGGTAATCTGTTAGATGTAAAATTAACTATTTATGTCAGCTCTGCTTAGTTGAGAAGGTTTTCTGTTATTGGCTCCTGTTACAAACCATAGGTATAAATACCACCGAGCACTCCATCAGACGTGCAAAGTACTGTTAAGTCCACACCTGAATGTGAGCCTTCTCCAGCGAAGCTACTCTACTTTTTCTTGCCCTTTCTCAATGCATTTTTCTTCCTCATCGTATCTTAAAATGATGTGGCCAATACATTCTCAGTTTAACCTGCTAAATTTAAGAGATGGTTTCGATAGATTGACTTGGGTTTTTAATGGTCTAAGTTTCAACAAACTTTTGATTTGCTAGTAGGTTTAGATGTATCTAACTTTTCGAAGTACAGCTACCTAAGTTACTTAAGTTATATAATTATTTACTTCTTTATTTGCGAGGCGGTATCGCGTGCTTACGATAGCGTGTCGTTGTATTAAAAGTCATTACAAAATTTCTCAATAATGAGCCTTGTTTGCCTTTAGTTACACGAAAACTAAATTAATAATGGAGTAGTCGCCCGACTTTATAGTTTTCTTCGTTGATCGTTAATAAATATCAAACTTTAAACACTAATGAGTTTTGTAAACAATGAACGTTGTCTTGTGTGACAAACGCAAACTTATATAACATTTTGAATTTATCAGACTAATTAAATAAGGCATTTTAGGTACTTACATGTCTTCTTGCATTACCCAAACGCAAATTCAAAAAAATATGCAGAGAAAAGTAGAAGGTACAAAAGATGGATTATTACTTCGTCAAAACATGATTTCATCTGGTTTCCCAAAGCATGAAGATGTCATCAAATGGAAAGAATTTTCTTTTTGTTCGTACATGTTCGTACATTCAGCACATTTCTCTGCAAGCGAACGTTCTAGACCGATTCATCAATACGTCCGTTAGCGTACGGAACCACGTTCAGATCGGTAAAGAGTCATACTGTTATTAATTTACTAAAACCCCAACGAAATTCCCTTTCACAAAGGAAGCCCAAACGTATTTCGAGAACGGCAATGCTATATAGATATCTATAAACAGAAAATTTATAATTACACATTTCCCACTCATTTCCAAAGCATCAATACATATGTATTATTATTATCATTATCATCAAAGAAATATAATTTTCTTTTAGTCCGTAGGTATATTTATCTGCAAGCGAATGTTCCAGACTGATTCATCAATATGTCCATTAACGAACGGTCCACGATCAGGTCGCTCGGGAGCCATTCTTTCATTTGCTTATTGAAAATACGGGGAAAGACGCGAAGTTCTATTGCATTGCACGTGAACGAGCGTCACTTGAAGTTGATTTATGGATTTAATCTGAACGAAAAGCGATAAGAGTACACGTAAGCGCAATTTCTGTACGTTGAATTCTGGTTTGTTTTTTATTTTAATTAATAAATTTTTTTTTTTAATTTTTGTCTTCTGCTCATGGCTTTGTTAATCGTATGTGTGAAATTTTTAATTGACGAAATGTAAATAAGCAGCATAAACCTAGTATTCGAAACTATGCAAAATATGCTCTCCTAACACCAAACAGACAGTCGAGCACATCCTGAACGAATGGTCACGATTCAGTTTCAAAAGGTGGTCATTTGAAACTGAATTGAACATAACTATCAATGCCTATATTGGAGTTGCCTCCTGCCTGAGATCGTTCAGAAATTTAGTTCTCCGACTTCTGTGTCGGTGTCATGCAAGCATTTGCACAACTGAATAAGTAGGTAGGTGTTAAGTAGGTATGTGTGATTTTTTGTAATCATATTAAGTCCTTTGTTCTAATTAAAAATAGTTTTTAACCATTTATTTATCTAAGGACCTTAAATTATAATATTGAGGAAACTGTTATAAACAAAAAATAAATAAAACAAAGAAACGATGTAAAAAAACGTTGAAAAATTTAATATGGAATTCATTTCAAAATTTATTATAGGCTAATACAAAGGACTTAAATAGTGAATTTACAACGTGAAATAGCAAAAAAACGTTGCGTTGAAAAATAAATGTCAACAATGCTCCTTACAAGTGACTTTGGACACAGATAATAATATACAAAATACAAAGAAATCATAATTCCAGTGCCAGCAAGCAACCTCACCCTTTGAACCTCCAAATCACATAAAGGTAACATAATTGCATCTTCATTTTGCCCGTAATCCGTGTACGCAACATTAAACGATATAAAAATCGTTTGTGTTATTGAATTTGTTCACAGAACAACTTGATTGGGTTTTGAAGATGAAGGTACTCGTAACTCAGTCCCGTAAGACTTGGCAAAAGGCTCAAGAAGAGTTCATTCTATTTTTCTTATATCCTCCCCGTTCATCCTTGCAGTCATTGCTTTGTTTTGGGTGCGGTTGTATGGAAACAGATTAAAAAAAAATTGAATACAGATGAATTGAGAACCTCCCCCTTTTGAAATCGGTTCAAATGGAATTTACTTTTGTTTAATTACAGTTATCGAAAATATGTAGGCAACCTATTAGTAACCAATAGCAAAAATTGGTCCTCCTTTAGCTCCTCACAGGTAAGAACTCTATAACACTCGGGGCATCTTCCCTAACCCACAATAGGTCAGTGTTTATTATCCTTTTTTATATTACGCTGCTTTATACATTACGCTGTTTATTTAAGTAAATTTTTAGTTTTATAATCATAAGATATTATAATTATATATTATTTAATATTATAAATGTTATACTCATTAACAAGGCGACATCTAAGTGTTAATGCTTAGAAAAGCGAATATTTCAGCTTACTTCCTATTGCTGTGTACTTACCTGTTAATTTAATTGTACAACATAATATAATTAATACGGTACTAACCGTTTACATTAAAATCTAAGTGTTTTAATGAAATAATGATCTAATTACTCGAAAATGAACAATCATTTCTTGTTATTGTCCTTATTTATAAAATTACAATACTATTACTACATTTTCATTTATATCATTTGTCTATGATACCAGTATCTTTATAAACGCACCCTTCATGACTTAACGATAAAAGATAAAACTTGTATAATAAAAGGGGAGATAAACAACGAGACATTCTCGAGTATCTTTTAAAAAGTTTCTCTAATTTATAGCGCTTTAAGCTTACAATATTTTATGTATTTACTTTATGCATATGGCAGACGCAGACAAATTTGATAATAATTATGTACCTACTGAAAATTCAGTCACTCAAGACAGTCTCTCTCACTCTCGTTTTAATGTACTTACTTAATGCTTTTAGTTGAAAATAAATAGTTGTGAAATTTAGCTTTTACGAATACCTTTTTTATATGAATCTATGAATTGTCGCATTCACTTTTTACAAGTTTTTTACAGATCCTCTAATAACAATCCACATCCTCATTAAGGCATGGAATTCAACATTTTTTGGAATTAAATATGATTTTCTCAAAAATACCGTGAATAAAATCAATAATCAACTAAAGCCCTGAAACGTTTAATTTATTAAATGATCTTGTTTCAAATTGTATTCTTATTCCCTAGCTGTATTTAGTGCTTTTCCTGTCCAGTAGCAAATGGATTCTACCAACTGTTGCATACACCTTTCAAACTCGTTTACTGAAACGGTGATTGTGAAATTTTACGAGCAGACTTTATTGTTGGCTTTTCGTCTTGCCAGTGTTATCTCGACCGCAGCCGTCGTCCACTTTTTATTATTTCCTTTCCTCTTTTTATGACCACTCAATGACATGTATTACCAACTTGAGATAAATTTTATAACTCAGGAATAGATTGTAAAACTATTTAAATCTGCGGTCAGAGTTCTTAAATGTACATGATTTGAGGTTTTATCGTTCTTCGGTTTCTTGATCACTTAATAGGTAATGGTAATAGGTTATTTTCTTGTATTGTGGTTGAGACTTTATTTACGTATATTAATGCATATAAACTAAAGTATCTACCTATCTCCTAAAAATAATATGGTATAAAAACCAAAACAGTACGTGATATAATAACCAGGTAATCAATATACACACGCAACCATGTTGAAAGGTCGCACGATTAAAATTCTCTCACTGGGGAATATTATTTGGAGACTCAATGATAGTCATCAGTTTTGGAAATTGAGATACAAAATGTCAATTCCCTAAGCGTATTTATTTACTTAGACGATCAATATATATATTGAAACAAAAGTTCCTAATAGTAGATACTTATATTTAGGGAATTACAGTTGATATTAATGACATCAATTTATCGTTAAGTGATCAAAAAAATTATTGCTCGCACACAAAATTGACAAATACATTACTATGTATTTGATGTGCATCCGTTAAATTTGTAACAAAACTATGACAAACTACATTCATAGAAATATAAATAAATAATATTATGTTAGTTCGCATTGACGTGTACGTCGAATACGTCGATTCACCGCACGATGCATATTACTTTAAAAAGTTGTGTAAAAATAAAATTTATACAATTCATTTCGGGTCCAAATACGATCTCGGTCGCATTCATTCACTCCAATGAATAAAATGAAAACCAAATACAATTCCACGGTGCGTATTCGTGTCTAATAGGTGTGGAGTGAGGCGCTGTGTGAACAGACCCGTCAGCTGTTAGCTAATTGACATGGCGACGGTCCACAACGAAACTCAGGATTTTACCTTCATTCCATCTATTCACCAATTCACAAAATATACCGGTATTTTGGGTCTTTTATGCTATCTGGGCTCAATCCAAAATAGAAACTAACAAAACAAAAAGACGGTCTACTAAATAAATCACCGATAGGGAAAATAAAAGTGGAGTAGAAGGGGAAAAAGAGGAATAGAAGGGTGAGAAGTTACCAAAACATAAATTTGATCTGAACGTTCATTCTACGTTAGACAAGTGTATGAAAAATTAAAAAAAAGAACCTTAAATAGACAACGAATAAAATAGAGCACCAAATCTACAGGTATAATAGGTGCGGTGATAGATGTGTGAACAGATCCGTCACTTGTAATCTAATTGACACGGCGACGGTCCACAATGAAACTAAGGATTTTACCTTCATTCCATCCATTCACACTCACAAAACAGCCCGGTCATTTGATCCTTTTATGCTATCGGGGTTTGATCCAGAAAAAAAACAAAACATACTTTTAAATAATTTTGCGGTAGGGTAAATAGGAGCGGAGCAGAAGGGGGAAAAGAGGAATAAAAGGGGAAAAGTCTAACAAAAGACAAATATATGAAAGAATATAAAAATAGAACCAAATCTACAGTGCGTATTCGTGGATAATAGGGGCGGAGTTTGCTATGTGAACAGACCCGTCACCTGTTAGCTAATTGACGCGGCGACGGTCCACAGTGAAACTCGGGATTTTGCATGGATTTTACCTTTATTCCGCCCACTCACAATACAGATCGGGCTTTCAATTCCATTATACTCTCTATACTCGATCCAAAATAGAAATGAAAATAAAAAGGAGGCCTTTTAAATAATTTAGCAGGGGAAAAGACGGAGTAGGAGCTTCTATTTCCTCGCACGGTATATTCGTCGTATATTTTACTTTTCTAAATATTATCTTTTCAGTTTTGTAAAAAAATATCAGAAAATAGAATGGATAAAGGTGCATATTAAGCTTGTTAGCTAGTGGAACGTTTGTCCGTTACTCTCATTGACACTGCAAAGACCATATTGGCAGGGAAGGAATCGGATCGTCAGCAAATTGTAGTGACGTTAACTTTGTTGCCATCTGTGATCAAAAGCTGAAATTCAAGGCTCTAATATTTGTTTGCAATAGAAAGACCAAAACAAAACAGTATAAATAAATCAACTTATAAATATAAATGAAAAAAAAACGTTCAATTTAAAACAAATGTTAAATAAATAAAACAATCAAATAATAGAAATGTTTTATATTTGGCACCTGATATTTACTTATTACGAAAAAATCAAGTAACTTAAAATTATTTAAAAACTGTAGTAAAAGAGAGAGTTGGTACTTTTATTTACTAGAGAGTACCATTAACATAATAATTAATATTAATTATATTACAGCATAGAAAAGTACATAACCTATTTTGACTGTAAGTACAATTACTACGGCTGTCTAAGAAACATGTCTAGTAGCTATAACATTTACAGTATCTAATATATCTAATAGCTTGCGAGTAGAAACATCAACTGATTGAAATTCTAATCCACCAGGGATTACTACCCTCAAACACAATAATAGATTCAGAGAACGAGAGGCAAGCAATAAATCCACCGAGCGAACCGTTTAAAATATCAGAACATCCGACAGAGAGCAAAAACTAACCGTTCAAACTGTGACAAGAGGTCCACCATTCCCTTGTTTCCATTTAATTAAACTGAAAATTCAGATACTGCAAGCAAACGAGTGGAAAGTCTAAGCTTACGCCAAAAACCGTAGTTTAGCTTTGCAAATGAGATTACAAGTAAGTCTTATGAGGCTACCTTAACGAATGTATTATCTGTAGTTAATAAAATTAAACTTAATAGTTTTAACCCTTTCTACGTAGGTACTGTTGGCATAGATAAACTTCTTGGATCTTAATCAACGGTAAGGATGCAATAAAGTTATTAATAGTAAATAATACTTCACCACACTGCTGCTGGATTCATGAAGATATAATTTATTTCAACTGCATAGATGGCCTCCGACAAAATACAATAATTGCAATCCATCAATAATAACTTGGACAAATTGGATAATCTTAGCAGGAGTCTCCTAGCTACTTTTTTGACCCCTCCCGTCTTTTGTTTTAGAGCTCAGTATACTCTCTCTAACACTACCTAAGTTATCAATTTTTATTTACTTTGTTCTATAATTTGTAATACGTGGGAAGATGATAGGAAAAATTCTTAAAAATCTTAGGTATATTCTATGAACGAAGAAGCCTATTTGGCCCCAAACCACCAAAACACTAGTTTCAAATGCCACAAGATAAATCAAATAACAACAGAATCGCGTTACAATGCATAATATTATTCACTGAAACCTGCGCACTGAGAGTAATTAGCAAACACTATTTCGCTTTATTAACATGGAGTTCGGCTGCTCTCGCTGGACCAACATTATAAAATGTAAGCCAGGTACACATGCTCGCTGCCAGCATAAAGTGGCCTCAGCTATGCTTACACGTTGTAACCATATCTCAGGATGTGCTCGCTCCCGCCTTGGCGCCCGAAATGTGCTTGGAACGCCCTCTAACATACCCGTATTTCGTCGTGGTCCTTTCTGTTGTTGATGTTTACTATAATGGTTAACGGAACTGAATGGTTTCTTTTTTATGGCAATTGATAAACTGGCCGGACAATAGTGATCTAATAGAAAAATTAAGATTCTACTATTAAGCTAACCTAGCGAGTTACGGAATGCTTACATAAACAATTTGTAATGGTACTTTTTTTAATTAATAAAAAATCTTTCCTTCTTTGAGGCCTTCAATCTACTGTACATTGATAAATGAGAATGTGTGTAAATTTTTAAGCGTGGATAATCATGTTTTGATTTATGATTCTTTAAAAGTTAGCCTTACTGACACAAAATTAAAGTCACAGACTCGGATGTTACTGACAGTAGTTAATAAACTCATTCATATAAAACTTTTATTTTATAAAGAGCTCGCTTACATTAATTTGCATTAAAACTGAAAACAAACCTTACGGAAAAACTTTTTTCACAGCGCCTCTTAAATTATTCTGATATACATATAAAGTACGACGCGATATTTTACGAAGTTTTACGAGTCCGACCCAATTTCTGTGCCTACAATGTGAACCAACATGTAAAAACTCTACTGAAAATCAATGTGGCACTAGGCATCTGAAATCTGGACAGCAGCGCGAGGGGTTAAGATTAACGAGCAAGGTACAATTTTATTAGCATTTTTTCCTCTTTCCGTCGCGCCAGACTCATTTCCTCTGGCGTAATTTATTGCAGTGCCACTTCGACGGGAATTAGCGATATGAAATAACCATAACATCTTAACCCTTTTCTTCTTCTGAATATAAAAATGACAGAAATTTTTCGAGATAAACTTTTACTAAATATTTTAAGTGTTTTTTTTGTTAGTCGTTTATCACGTAACAATTATTATTATAATAGGGGGACTTTGTGCGTTCTTCACTGTGCGTTCGAATTTACTATATCTTTTGTCCTTTTTTCATACTACATATTAATGGAAATAAATGACAAAATATTCGAAAATAAAAGAAATAGGATCTGCAAAATTGCTTACTTAATAACTCGTGACTAAAATTAAGATTGGTTTTGCATCATATTAAAAAATATGAAGACAATAACAAGAAAATGACTCGTTTAAGGACTAATATCAGCAAATAAATTTTATGTCGCGCCCTTTTCTGCCCATCTTATTACAGGCAGCCAACTCGTGCATTATCGAAATTGCACTGAACGAATCTTCTTTATGTGGTGTTCGGACGGAGAGATTCATCTCACAAAACTTGAAGGGTGATAATATTTTTCAGGCGTAACAGTATGTTTAAGGATAATAACTATTACCATTCATAGTTCCATCACTTCCATCCAAATTTCTCGTACTTTTCTGTCAAGGGTATCGTATATTTTTAAAATTGCTAGGTTCATTTTTTATTCCAAATTCCATATCCACTTTGGCCATCTAAAACTATAAAGCAAACTTATTTGAACGGTGCCAAACATAAAATATTCGCCAACTTATGGAAAACTTATTGGAATTGGTCCAGCCGATTTGTAATATTAGTGGAAACCATACAAAAGTTGGCTTGAACTTTCTGCCGCAGTTGGTTAAAAATGGGAGAACTCTATGCTTGTGCTCAGAAACCTGTACTATAGGAAATGTGTTAAAAGATTGTAATAGAGATAGCAAATGAACGTGCAATCTACCTTATATTAGTAATGCCTTATTTTTTGGTTTCACCGATATGTTTGTACATTATAACAGAATCTTCAAACCTAACTCATTACTACTTTTAACCTCTCTCTTATTAGGAAATTATAAACCAAGTTACGACCGCCAAGTACTTGGATTCATTCTTTGATCCAAGAAAAATGCCTGAGAAGGTATTTCAATAGCAGAAGTAGTGAAAAATTAAAAATTGTTTGAATGCAAACGAGGAGGTAACTTCGTAGTAAGGTATTTGTGACTACAGACTATTTACTAAGAATTTGATGTCTTCCTCAAGTAGTCCCGGTTAAAACCCAATGGCTCTATGACTTCTAAGTAACAAGGTAAGTAAAAACCTACTTACCTACGGAAGGCACGTTAAGCCGTCGGGCCCGGTTGTTATCGATAAGATAGCAGTTGTTTAACCATGTTAGAGGCCCTAACTAAAAGGAGTGTCCGTTTGAAAATATCCGGCACGGGTTGTCTACAAACCAGTTTCTCCACCAACGTGCATCGGAGCAGCGTAGTAGAGAACGTTCCAGACCTGCCCTCATTGTGGGGGATAGACCCACGCCCAACAGTGGGCAATAAAAGTTGCAACGCGTTGCAGCCGTATCTTATTTGTATCGTATTTAGCTACGTTGTCTTTAGCCTCTTCACGGTCAGACAACACAACAAGCGTAGTAGACACATAAAGAAAATATTGTTACCTATTTGCTTTATCCGTAGGTAATTCTTTTCTAAGTAGCTCTAGGGCTAAGCGAAAAAAGAATTTAGATCTCTCAGAATTCCTAAAGCCGCCGAAAAGGTTGAGAAAATTGGTTTTCTAGTGACTGGTCTCCGATAGATTGAAACGAAAGCCATATTTTGTTCTAATATTTGTATCTTAATACTTGCGTGGATAATATTTATATATACACTCCTCAAATATTATTATGATCGTAGAGAACTTTTTTGTTTTGATATATCACGAAAATAGAGGATAAGTAGTCATCATTGTCTATGGGATGCCAGTCTATATCGGCTTAGGAAAATTGCTACTTTATTTGCTTTTTCGACAAATAACCCGTACGTGGCCGTATTACCCGTAGAAACATTTCAGTTTGTAAAGTTAACTGTAATATTTTTCCTTTTTATTTAAGATTCATAAAATATTCATATTGGCTGATGTTTTTAAGGAATGTAAATTTGATAAAGTGCAAACTCTAATCTTCAAAATTTGTTGAACTGTGTTTTAATCAAATTTTAAATGTTAGCTAATCGTAAGTATTACAAAGTATACAAAAATTAAAAAAAGCTAGTAATATGTTAAGAAAGTAAAAATGTATTAAAATAGGCATACCTACAATCCAACCGGTGATACATTTACATTAGCGCTGCTTTTTACCTTATTTTCAATAAGCAAATGAAAGAATGGCTCCCCTGAGGCCTGGTATGGTCCCGGCTAATAGACACATTGATGAATGACCCCTCCACCCCTAATGTCGCAATGTGAGCAAAACATCTGATAAAGAAACCCCACCTTCACAAGATTTAGTACACATACCAAAGCAAGATTTTAAAAAGCTTTTTAACTTGAAATATGTTTATCTTATTTTTGGGTCAAATATTGCAACTCAATTTTAGAGCAGTTATGCTTAAACGATTGAGATGAAATGTTGCACACTCGTTTGGTGGCATTTCAAAAATGTTTTAAACATAAATTATTAATAAAAAGTAAGACTTTACGTTTAATGAAATATGTGCTTGTTAGCGTGTTTTGGATTTTAATGCTACACTGCACTTTGCATGTTTTAGTTGTTGATTATGCTTAGATATTTGTGTTAAATATGACCTTTAAATTGATATTCATCTCACTAATGCCAAGTAAGCTTTTAGATTGGATTTAAACACTTTAAATAACGAGGATTTTATAATTCTCGATTAATAGTAAATAATTAGATTGAGATTATATAGGAACCAAAAATTTTAAAAAGCCGTTATAATCTAAAATTAAATCTTGGTAAGAACAACAAATACAAATTTTTCAACAAAACCTAATTAAAATTCTGATTATTTACCCTTACACATTATTTACCCTTCGTGTTTTGATCTTCTAACCGTTTGTTAATTGTAGTAAATTAAATTAAATTACAAGCAAACAAACACATACGTCAACGAAAAAAAAACAAGAAATATATATCCGCAGTTTTTTTCGTCGAGTTAAATATGTATCAGGCTATTTTATTAAGGTACCATTACTATAAACGACCACACAGAAAACTTATGATAAGCCCTTGTCAGTAACCCATTAATGACCCACTACAGGGTCGGGTCTCCTCTCACAATGAGAGGGATGTAGGCCGTAGTCCACCACGCTGGCCTAATGCGGGTTGGTGGATAAGCCCTTACGGTATAGAAAATGTAAAAAGATTCCGACATTACGCGCAGATGGCGAAAAAAATTAACGGTAAAGTTGGGTCATTATTAATTCTGTTTTCGTGTAGCCGGAGCTAATACTTCAACCAACTTATTATTGGGAAATTTTGTAATGACTGTTAATATAACGACACGCTATTGCAATCACGCGATAACCACAAATAAGAACTGTGGGGATTAGAGTTCAATGCACTGATCTACTTATTAAATACAAATAATTAACCCGACAAAATATATCCTACAGGAAAAGTCGAATCCCAATTTCATAGTTGCTATTCGGCTATTGAGGGGTTGTTTTAATAGTGCTCAATTGATTGAACACTGCATTTCACATGCGGTGTGAATGGGTCGTTATTCCGACCATCAAATTTTAATACTGAATGAATTCCAAATGTGGATGTTGATAACTGATATTTGTTAGTAATAGTTAATATTTAAATGCGATCTGCTTGTTACAGATTGCCCCTTGTCCCCCAATGACACGTTCGCTTGATTGAACATGATATGTTATAAGTAAAGTAATACACTTAAATACACTTAAAGTAGTACTTTACTAGCTGGCCGTGTCCACGAGGAATTCAAACTCTCACCCAGAGGAATAAAAGTATGCTAAATGTTAGTCAAGTTTATAGTTTGTGGTTGTTTAATTTTTTAATTTTTGTATAGATCAAATTTCTGCTTCCGGTCTGTCGGTGTGTCCATGGCACGACACAGGTTATCCTGTCAATACGAAGCATTATTTTTTTTATTATTCTAATGTCTGAATAAGCAAAAGTTATAGTTCCGCGTTCTTATTCATATCTGTCGATTCATGGATGTGGCATACGCCCTTGCAATAGCTTTCAACTATGAAATATAGTTTCATATTAGGTATGACAAAAAAGTATTTTATGTTGTAGGCGGTCTACTAAACTACTACTAACTATAAAATTACAAGCATTTTAAACAGTTCCTAGTAACCTGAATGCAGAATCAGCACGAAGTTTCATGATCCACGATCATAGCACCTTGGCCTCGCATACTAATGAGTCGGGCGACACGTAGGCAATTTTTGCGCCACCTCGTATATTTTATTGCGAAAACCAATACCTACATACCGTAGTAAAGCTTTCTCGCATCTGGACTAATTTGCTTAATTTTTTTAATAATTGAGTAGCAAGGGGCATGCAAGCCGTGTCAGTGTCAGTTAAGTGGTCAGTGAAGCGGACCTGCCATCCAACCTCAAATAGAGAAGTAATCCTATGTGAGGTAATCCTATCTACCTTAAAAAATCCAGCCGGAACACAAGATATGAAGAACATATAGTTTTACGATGGGTTAAGAGCCTGGTACAAAGATATTCTAACACCTAATAATTTTGTTTTTACGCATTTCATATTATATTATTTATTATAAGGATTTCTAAGAATTTAAATCAATTCAAATACACATGAAATCTATTGTCAAAAAATCACAGTCTAAAAAGTAACGGTACGATGAAAGAAAACATCGTGAGAAAACAATGTGAAGTCCACCAACCTGTATTACGTCAACGTGGTAGTCTAAGGCATACATTCTCATTGTGAGAGGAGACCCGACTCTGCAAGTCACTAAGGGATTATAGACATTCGAACTCGAAACATCAAAAATATCGTTTATTTTATAAACGTGTACACTTCTCTTCACAAGCAATTTATCGATGTTAAAAAATATCATGTCAGTACTTTAATTAAGACGCGCAAATTCTCTTTAAAGAAATTTTACACGAAATGATAAACGCAAAATAAATTATGTCATCGTACTTTAAAAAGAAACAGAGTCCCAATAAAAAGTAATAACACGTCTTTACTGTAATACGATGTCCTTTATTCTGCTATAATAATATATCCCTAGCGAGAAATGAAATATCTACCGTTAAATGAAATTTCCCACTCAAATTTAAGCTCTGTCATACTTAACTTTAGGTAGAGTTTAGAACGGGAGTGGTTATTTCGAAATGTCTTTGAAAGAATTTATAATTACATGTGTCTAGACAAAATATGTGTTTAAGGTGCGGGTAATTGTACAAAATTTACGTCTTTGAGGTTGTTTTTTATGAATTTTAGTGAATGCATACATGTACAATAATGGTCATGTTATTTGCGATGTACACAGTATGTTTAGATAAATATTACTTAAATGCATACCTGTACCCACTTTTTTGTATATTTCATATTATTGTATAAGGTCGCTTCGTGAAGTCACTTCTGTCTTTTTAATGTTTTCAAAAAGAGCATCTACAACGTTCGTGGTGTCTCTGGTATCTCGGTATACAAATTGATTCCAAGGAACAAGGTCCAGGCGACTGACGATTGGCAGTTTGCGATTTTGAATTTGGAATTACTGTTTCCCAATAGCAATTAATAGTCTTGCCCCCCGACAGAATGGTGATGGCCCATGTCTGCACGGACACGTTTCCTTTTGATGTGAGCACACTCAGTATAAAAGAATATGTTTTATCTGCCACGTAACTGGGTAGTTGCAGTCACGAGTGAACAGTGAACAGAACTTTCATTGGTCAGTTTGACATTGACTGCGCTGCGGTCACACGATTTGTTCGACAAACGTCAGTTCATCAGTGTGCGTCGTCCATTGGACCAGCACGTTTTTTCGGCTCCCGTACATTGGCCGAAAGTGTACAATATACCTACCACTGATAATCTGTGTGCACGACTCATGACAGTTATTATAGGTGTCTAACACACTACGTTTTAGTAGATCTTCTTTTAATCGTCTTCTACTTGTGGTATTATAGAGCAAAATAATTCACCCGCAAGCGATCCGACAATTTAAAGCAAGCGCAAATTTTGTCCCTAATCGCCGTTTGCCTGAAATGGTACATTTGAAATCAAATTTACCTCCAATTATTTATCGAACGGAATCTTTTTAAGTTTTACAAACACGCCAAGGCAGCATTAAAGTTTGTAGTGCATTACGAGACATGGCAGGTCGCGTGCAAGGGAACTAAACGTCATTTTTTTAAAACTTAGTACTCACTCAATGAAACTTGAATAATTTTGCTGTTTCCTGCTGAAATTTCAACTGTTATTAGTAGGAAACTAAAACTTCACCTACACCTTACCTTCCAATAAATATTTTAATCTTTGAGAGCTTTAGAAGTTTTGTTTCCTTGATAGCTTTGTCGTTCCTTGATACCTACTGTTTATTTTAAATATTACCTACAATACAAAAACGGATCGGCTGAGTCTAATTTAACGAAATTCTCAGAAGTCTTCACATTTGTCATATTGTTATAAGCAAGAAAAGTTTATTATATAAGTAAGAAAACAAAATAGCAAAATATTTAGCGCCGCAGCTGTGCTTTCGCCAAGATAACCCATAATTAAACCTTACATACTTTTCGTTCATATTATAAATATTCCTAATGTATTAAAAGGTTTAACATCGACGAATTTTCATTGATTTTTCATCAATTGAATTGATTGAATTTTGAAATATATAATAACAATTATTAACATAAAATATAATTCCGTCAGTTTAGTCACAACCAATGTTCCAATATTAGCAAATTAACATTAGCGGATGTACCGTTAATGCTGGCTATCGAGAATTAAATTGAATTGTCATTATTATTGAGTCAAATGTATTTAACCGTACGGTAAAATTACTATTCGGTATCCGCTTCCATTTTATCAACTTAAATTAGTGCTTAGTAACGAGTATATCCATACTAAATTTGTATTTAACATGAAATCATTAAAACAACCATTTTTTTAATTAGAGACTTTACCTTCTTTATTATTAGAACATTCTGAGGGTACCATACACCGAAGACTATCGTCAAAGTATTTGTACGGTAAACGTCAGCCATTACGTAATGGCACACGTAAAGTATACGAATACTTAAACAATCGTGTTCATATTCGAGGCGTTGATCAAAGTACTTTAGAGCCAAAGTTTAATGCAAGCAGCCCAAGGGCAACTATATTTATCTACAGCTATATTTTTGAGTTTAGGGTTGTACATATTGTACATAGGTATTATTTTGAATTATATTAATATTGTTATTATTAGTTCGCAAATGTAAAACTAGAGGGCGCTGTACCGGTTCTCTGAAACACGCTGTTAAGGTTCTTTGTAGGAAGTATAAGTAGTGGAAGAAATTTTTATTCAATATACACTTGTCAGTACGGTGCGAGTGTTTCACTGCTGCTGCAACCCTTCCCGACAATTTGTCCTCTTGACCATTGGTCATTTGGACCACCGCGAGAGCTCAGGGTTTCTACAAGGGTAAAACTTGGCTAGTCGGTGATAGTTCAAAAAATTTTGCCTATGCCTTTATGCAAGTTATAATAAAGTTTTTAAAACTAAGTACAGGATTAAGGACATAAAATACCTTATGTCACAACCGATTAGCTTGAGAAGCAATGTGTATAATAAATTGTGTATATTTCAACTTTACTTACCAACTAAAAAACCAGGTCAATCTGTGACACTAGACTTAATATGTGATAAATACTAGGCTGAGAATTTTTAATACTCTGGTTATTTTGTGACATTGTACTGAAATAGTAAACTTTATTAAAAACAGGGTCATAATCATGAATTTTTATTAAATTATTATTTCAAACACGGTACATAACAACATGCTAGTCTTTTACAACTAGGCAAGGCAAGGTATTTGGACCTTAGAAATCTCCTTAAAATTAATCACAAAACTTTAATGGAAGTTTAATCAGGTTAATCCGATAATTGACAATTTTAAACTAGACAAGTTTCTGAACGATACCGCAGAAACTAACAACACCGAATTTACGTGTCATTGTGACGGCTTTCATGTGAAAATGCCGCGCAAAGTGAGAGGTTGTGAAAATATTTTAATTTTCCAAATATTTTCTTACAATAGGAAAACCTGCACGTACAAATAAAAAGGTGAGAGTTTATTCGCTATTCTATAAAAATATCACATTAAATACGTTAAAAGTAAAAGTTTTTTGTTTTTAAATATCCATTCCATTAAATACTCGTAATTATAATTATTCCATATTCTGCAAATTCTGTGAGATCAAAGTGTTCAAACTATTTGAAACAGTATCCCATTCTTTCTTAGATACCGTATACAATATAGGTTATTGTCATCTATCTAATTAAATTTATCTAGACCTGTACGTACTTGGTAAAATGATAAAGTTAGTACGTTTTGTTCATAAAAACCCTAAGTAGAGCAGAATACGGCAGAAAGATAATTGAAAAGCCCGATCTCTCATTAAAATCTCCCAGCTCCGTCCGTCTGAGAATTAAACACGGCCATATCGCAGTCACGTCGCGGTTCCCAGTTTTTATGTCCTTTGCCTCGAGAATATTCTGAAAATATGAAAAAAAGCTTCCTCCGTAATATAAATACAAGGTATTTAATTATACAATAAGATCCCATGTATAAGCTTATCACTTGTAAGTATGTTTCACCGAAAAGCCATAGCAGCCATAGCTCGTCCGGGAAAGTACCTTACCGCCAGCCTCTTAGCCGGTCGTAAAACCAGCATGTTCTTCATCTCTTGTGTTTCGGCTGAGGAGGTTGCCGGAGATACTTTATTTGAGGCAAACATATTAGTCTTAATGAATAACAAAGCACCCGCATACAACCTCGTATAGGACTTTTATCTTTATTTGAGTTTGGATGTGGACGTCCTTGGGCTGCCGTGACCATTTATTTATAATCTGCATAATCTTTTGCTTTAGTTAAATTTCAGAGGAACCGAATTCTGAAGATACGAATACGTATGTAGTAGCTTTCCAGATTCTTTCAGAGAAAAGCATACACAAAATTATACTTACGAGTACCTAAATGCATCTCCATACAAAAGCGAGCGTTGTTTTCTATTGACAAAGGCAGAATATTTCTGAATAAAGGTTATGACACCCATCTTGATATAGATATGTAGGTCATATTTTACTTATAGTTTTTAGAAGTCGTTCTAATGATTATTCTCTGTGACTAGTATCAAACTTTATGTAGCCATAATGGTTGTTACTTGAAATCAACGATTACCTACTTATCTTTATAAAGTTGTAAATGGTAAAGTAATAGATAACCCTTCAAAAAGCAGCATCATATTAATTGACAAGTTTCTTTACTCCAAGTACAAAGAATAATTATAGCGTGCCTTCACTTGAAAAACTTACACAAATCGCGAATAATAACTGCCTTGACATACTCGTACAATTCTCATAAAGTTACCCGGATTCGAAACTGATATCAAAGGCGTAGGTATTAGTTATGTGCCTCGCAAAGTTTAAACTGTACAAGTTTTGGAAATCACGTAAAATGCGCTCCAATAGGTAACTGTAGAACAAAACTAGACTCTCTTTAATGTACCAACTTTTATCAACATATTCTACTGATTTCGTAGTTTTTGATACAGTACATTACATCGCTTACGACAGCTACTTTATTTATTTTGTAGGATTCATTCGTGATGCTGTAACTGCAAGTGAAGAGATATATGCTACGAGGATCTTTTGAGTTAAATAACACACTAAAACCTGTAAAGTTAGCCAAAATTTCAAACCTTTAAAAAAACACTAGTGTCATCCCTTGAATAAACATTTAAGTACCTAGGTATAACGATGATAGTGAAGTCACACAAAATAATATCTACATTCTACATCGTGGGGAACCTTAGTGTTATTTTTAACTTTTAAGTTTAATAAATCTCTAAGTACTATATAAATAGGTATTATTATAAATAATATCTATTATTATAAATAATATCTATTTATATAGTACTGACGATAAAGTCCATTTTAATACTTTTATTAAAATGGACTTTATCAGCTAGCATTAAATATGCAATTTATCTTAATAAAGCTTCAAGTTAAACTCTTGCAAATTGAAATGTAAAAAAAAATTAAAAGACCTTAAGTAAAACGGAAGGAGTCCAATTAAAACTATGTCTTCGTTGAAAAACTGGTGAGAGGTTAAGTGAATAGACAGCAAAGCACCGGAAAGCACTCACAGGGCCATTTAAATTAAGGTTCCAAAGGTTTAAAATATCTTAAACGGGAAATGAATTTGCGAAAGAAAAAACATAATATTGCGGTGGAAAATCTTCTTTGTGTTAATGAAAAAGTTCCGCAAAGTTTACTTACGGAATTGCTCAAGTGCTCTTAAGCTCCTAAATTGTTGTAAATTTAATTTTGAAATTTTCTATCGCACTGAAGTTGAGTGAAAATAGAACTGTAACCAGTTTTCTAATAGTGAGTGAAAACAATAATTGTATCTTTATATCAGTTAAAAGTCGTAGAATGTTAGGAAAACTCAGGCGTACAATATACTTCTCTTATAAAAGAATTGCATTGATCCAAGAGAAATACTTAAATTCTTTGGAATAATCATCGACTGCAAGAATTATCTTCAGATTAATAAGTAGACAGATATCTAAAATGCTTACATAAACATAAATTTCGTCAATAAAAAGGAGCTTAGCAATAATAGTTATTAAAATAGATTATGAGATTGGTAATTGTTATATTTATTCAAATCAATTGATTTGAACAAAAAAGTTAAAAAGAAATCCTTAAACAAAAGAAACACATTCATTTGTATTCCACACTCGTGCATTGCACATGGCTTTGAGTAGCTTGAGGGGTGCATAGAGATTTTATTTTCGTCATAATATTATTGGTGTTTTGTATTCTTTCGTGATACTGTTTAATACCGCAGTCTTTTTTAGGCAATAAAGTTTTCTATACAAAATTTAAGGTCAGTCACATTTATAATATTTTGCTTGCTTTTAACACATAAACCTGACTATTGGTTGCATATTACAGAGATGTTATTAGGAGTCTCCGGGCACAACTAAACAAAATAGATCGATGAGAATTGAGAAAAAAACGAAGTTGCAGCATACTTTTACTTTACTTATATTACGTTTATTTGTATTTTGTATATTTTGCATATTCCGTCAAGTAATGTTTTCTGTATCTATTCTTAAAAATGTAAATAAATAATGTTTCTCTAAAACAATGAACTGATTTAACACGGGGCTGATCATATATTTTATCTCTGCTAACCTTAACACGTACACGTGTACAAAGCAGTGTTGTTGTGTAAGTAAATAAATCTCTGAGTGCGGGAGTGTCCAGACCATAAACACGTCGTGTTCGTACAAGAACCGCTATTTGTCGTCGCACCAAAAATACCAACGCTATGTTAATCGAAATGTAAAGAAAATCATGGGAAATTTCTAAACTTTGATGAAAACTAATTATGGATTAATTAACCGATTACCTAAGGATATAGGTAACGATCCAAAACGTTATAAAAAAGCCGACCATAGTTTCTTCAAATTTTATTGATTTTTTTCCGGACACAATTACATTGGCTAAATTTTGTATTAATTGACCTAAAACTAACAAGTTATAACTAGTCCATTCATACTATTTAATTCCTCGAAACAAGGATTCTCAGTGGAGGAATAACGAAACGACACCACGAAAATAAAATTTCAAGCATATTATAGAAAATGCTACGTACTCCAGTAATGTAACGTTAAGTGCTTGACATTAATATATAAACAACGTATCTCATGTAAAAATAGTTAATACGGTAACAGTTTTGTGAATCTCGTTTAACTTATAACTTTAATGAAAGTAAGCGGGGAAAAGAAAGTGACGTTTGTCATTGACGAACGAAGTGCTACTATGGTTTAAAAAAAAATCTATGACCAAATAAATAACAAACTTTAGGTTTATGTCAGAATCATTGTAGAATCATTCCCCACACAGAACTCATATGACACTGTATAAGCTTCACATAGCCGACCGTGTTCAATTTCTGCATACCCCTTTCATTTCATTCGCTTGAACGCGCCCTCGACACTACGTAAACAAGAGTCTTGTTACTGATTCACATTGTTCTATTGTGAAGCACGCTTAGTCTACCTGAGACAACGATCTTTCTCACTTGCTGAAGCTGTAAGAGCTGTAAGAGCTATGTGTTGTTACAGTTAAAACATATATTTAATGAGCTTATTGGATGACTGTCTGTGTAACTCCAGGTAAATTTATGTTTTATCACCAAAGGGTGGTCACTTCTTTGTTTGCGAACAACGCCTACCAATATGAAACAATATTACCATCGTTAAAATTTAATTTTTATACCTATAAATATGGTACCTTGTTTATTTTTATTTCCTTAGTTATCTTACTTTTAGTACCTAACTTTAATAAACATTCTACTTAGAACTGGTTTAAATGTTCTTAAAATCAACCCTAAAAGTACATATTATCAAAAAATATTTTTGAGAAACAAACAATGAAACAAGGAATTTTAAATTACAATAATTATTTTTATTTCACTCCAAATTATAAGGGCAGCATCATGTAGGTATCAGACAAATGATAAATGTCTCTATGAACAGACTGAATTACTAACTTCACGGTAGCATGTAAAGATTGATTAAACAAGTAATATACCAGGTTACCTATCAAAAAGTACAAAGAGGCATTGGAAAAACTCAATTAAAACCCAGTCAATATGAACAAACATGAACGGAGCTCCATCAGCGCTTTGTTTCGGCGCGGAGTTGTTGCGAGACTGGAGCACTGCTTAGTTGCACTTTATTTATTCTGGAATGTTCCGCGTTGAAACTAGAAATAGTTTCGAATCGACATTAAAACGTATTGGTATATTAAAGCACTGGAACGTTAATCGCAGTTTTTAAGCAATTTTTAAATTAATTATTGATTTTTTTATAGTAGGTATGCTTTAAAGTACTTCTAATCATTCCAGTAAAGAAGGTATAGAAACCAATCTTAATTTAAATAGTAAAACAAATTAAAAGAATAATTAAATTTGTTCAAAAAGCTGTGTGAGCTGTAAGTACATATTATGTTTTTGGCGACTACCCGGTGAAAAGTTATTTCGCAAAGACTTGGAAAGTCCATAGTTCAGGGGCAGAAGTTCACAAAATGACACCGAAGAGACCGCAATAATTCACGGGCTGATGTCAAAGTTGGAAGTTGTTGGAAATTTTTGCTCACATAAAAAGTGTCATTATTTCCCTCACGCTTAAGATGTTCGTTTTTCAAACTGGACCTGGATTCTTTTGCTCGTATCGATGACAGAAATTACAAGAAGTTTTTGTACTATTTCTGCGGTGATTGTAATTTGAATACAGGTGTAGAAAATAACCTAGAATATTCCTAAACAATCTGAAGGATGGAAATAATAAAAAACCTAGAGGCTCATTGGCACTTTGTTTGTGTTGAAAGTTATTCCACAAAAACTTGCAAAGTCCATGGTCCATGGGCCCAAGTTCACAAAATGACACCGAAGAGTCCGCAATCATTCACAGGCTGATGTCAAAGTTGGAACTTGTTAGAAATTTTTACTCACATAACAGGTGTCATTATTTCCCTCACGCTTAAGATATTCTTTTTTCAAACAAGACTTAGATTATTTGCTCGTATCAATGAGAGAAATTACTAAAAGATTCGACCCACACATTAGGAAATTGTAAATTTTAATGTGGTTAATAAACTAGAATATTCTCGAACATAATATTAAGAATGGAAACACACCATTAAAAAGTTGGATGGCTATTTTGTATGGTACTTTACCTGGTAACAAATCAAAATCAAATAGGCAGAAGTAGGTATAATTAAATATAAAGAATAAAATCAGTTGTTCCAAAAATAAACGTATGGGTAAAAAGTAATTTTAGGTGAATATTCTCAATTAACATTTACAAAATCTGCATAACATAAAAACTTAATGATGTTAAAGTTAAAGGAACAAAATCAAAATTTTACAAAGTAGAACAAAAAATACTTATCGCAATTTTGTTCTACAAACCTACACACTCGTATAACGTGCGAAAATAAAGTGCGTTCCCGTAACGAAGCAGCCATAATTGTCTGTAGCAGATACCGTGAATCGTTGTCAAGGGAACGGTTACTCTGAATGAAATACCGCGTTCAAATGTAATGAAACAACCTCCTTATTTAGACTTCTGTGAGACAGATATGTATATCACTTTTAAAAGGCTTGTCGAGTGCAAAGATGATAGGTAATGGATAATACGAAAATGAACATGAATACAAATATGATTTTGATTTTTACGGTGATATTATGACGTACGTGACCTACTCAGCTATTTACCACCATCTTTAAACTACACCAGTCGTCTAATCAGTCGTCCAACCAGTCAGGTTAGTTTAAATTTTTTATACGACGCTGTTTCCATCTCACGTTAATAAGAATATTTCTTGATAAAAGGACTCGCATGATGTAGATATACTAGTGCTCTCAGTACTCCACACCTCTTCAGTTCAAGTGTCGGCACTGCAACTGACGCTGTCAACTGCACCGACAAGATGTTTCTCGCACTAGATACTGTTATATTGCCATCAAACATTGTACTAAACTTGGCATTAAAAAAGTCAGTAGGTAGTTGAAATTCGTTGATACAATTAGGAACTCCATGTACAAGAAACAGCCACAATAAAAATATATGTCGGAGAAGGATAAAAGCCAAGTTGATTACTGGCCATACAATGCGAGAATGTTTAGAACATTATTTTGAACTTGTTTTAAAAAAAAAAAAGAGTAATCTGTCAAATCTTGTTTGGAATGTCATTGATTGTTAATAGTTTTTCTACGACATCTTGTTGTTGTATTGTGAATAATAATTGTGATAATTACTCGTATTGTAATCGAATGTTTACGAAATAGCCTGAAAGTAGAGGATAACTCAGAGCGTGGTCGGTACACGTTCTAGTTCGCCATGTATTGTGTGGAGTTGTTGGAGATTAGAGGGATTATGGGGTCGTGGTGGACCAGTTGTGAGTTAAGGTTCTGGTGGAGTATGAACGGTGTCACGAACTCGCTGCTCTTTCTCAAGAGTTTGAGGCCATCCATGTAGATGTTAAACTAACTTGTACGTGTGTGAATATTGTGATACCTTGAATAAATAGTGTGTAAACCTGAAGTACTAGTACTTTGTTTGTGCTTGCATTATACCCAAATGACGCCCACTGTTGATCACGTAACCACTAATGATGATGTCGAGTAGAAATGGTCTTTCTCCGACATATATATAAATATTATTAGATACTGAAGCAGTATCACTATAACTAGTGGTCGCCTAGCGATTAAAATAAAATTCCAACGTAATTCCTTAAAGACTTCGCCTGATTTGTATTAGGTACCACAGTTACTAGTAGACCAGAATCCGATTGAATACGATCACCAAGAATCAAAATCAATTATCGACTTCAACCAAGACCCTTGATTTGATAAGAGATTTTTCCCCAACAAATCGAGGACCTTCTGATTTGATAGAAGATTTTCTCCGGAAACACTTTTTACAACCTTTCCAAATTTGTTATGCAAATCGAAAGCCTTATTACACTTCCTTTAATTATTTCGCAAGCTTTCCCAAGCTCAAAGTCCCCGTAATATTTTATGATGTAATTTAAAGCGTGTCTTTTGACAAGAATATTCTATGTTGTTTAAGAAAGTTAATCAAAAAATAAATCACGGGTTTACGGGCTTACCGCTAAGATAATATAAACAAATGTGGTCATAAATAGACACTGAACTCGTCTCCAAAACACGTAAAAGATTATTTGATAGAACACACCGGTGTTCGTTCGTTTACCTTATCACAAAGAAGACAAATGAAGAAAAATCTTAGGATTAACTACATGTGAACGAAACATTTTATCGGACCAAGCCTGAAAGTTTTTTCAAAGACATCTAAAGCCCCCAATCTTTCAGAGAAAGAACTTGGCTTAAACTTTTACTTCCTGCAGCCTTAATAGCCTCTTTTATTTTCCGCCCTGGCTAAAGTATGTATTGTATAAATAAGGGGCAGCTATTTCTTCATGATTTCTTGGCTCCTTTACATTACGAGTACGTAGTTAATAGTTCGGTCTTTCTTCCCGACTCTATTATCAGCGGAGCGTGAAATGAAAGAAAATATAGTGACTAGTAAATTCGTGCTTACGGCTGTCGTGTTATAAATTGACGTTTTAAATCGTCCTCCGTCACGTGGAACGAGGCGTTTCAAGGGCACTTTTACCTTTTAAGTCGATGTGGTTATAACATTGAGAGCTCGGCGATTCACTTTTTATGTTCAAGTGAGCATAATAAGGTAGTGAGAGCTGGACTTTTTTGTGAAACTTTGTGCAAACATCAATCCTTTTACGCATTGGTATGCAGGCTGCGTGGGTCGAAATGCAAAACACTTACCCTCGCTAGGGTTCAAAGCGTAAAACTTTTTCTGTCCCAGACATTATTCCAGTCTCGTAGTTCTACAGCTTTGCGTGTTTGAGGTTTGAAGTATTTTTCGGTTGAGCCCTCTTTCATTAAAAAGTTTCGCTAACTAATATTCAAAGCGATTGAGTAACTTTCAATTATGTCGATGGAATCGTAAAGAAATGCCCGGCCTTTGTAACCCTATCTTACAAACCTTTGATATTGCAAAACACGAAATTAAAGTAAAAGGTGATACTTAGCGAGCGATTAATAAAAGCTGCTCCGTTAAAGTTAAAAGAGGTGTAAGATGACGGTGATTCCGGGAAATGAAATCGTTCCCTTAATCTACGACGGCGCTCTATCAATTTTCATTTGGGAACATTGCAAAATACACGAGCGATGAGTTTTAAACAATAAAATATTCTCTTATCATTAAAATTAAGATTTTAAATTAAATTTTACTACCTTCCCTACACTTTTACTAAGACACGAAACAGATGTAGAGCAGCTAGGAGCTTGTTACGTAAATAATACAAGGCAATAAAATTGTAAAATAAAATAAAGTCTACGTACACACTAACCTTTAATCATAACGCTCATAATGTGAAGAGTTCTTGGAAATTCCAGGTTCGACCAAATTCCGGAAGTCTCCTTTTCTCTATTACAAAAAATTAAAATTTATGACTGCTAATTCAAGTTTTATTTAAGAGTATTTTTTGTATTAAATAACTGAAATTAATTTTATTTTACACAAAAATTATTAGGGATTTGCACAACCCAATATTTCGCACGCGCTGTGATATTATTCTAGATACCATGCAGGCAAAGCCGGGTGCCCAGGGCAGGGTTTACATAAGATTTTTTATGCGGAGAACCCAAACCATTCTCAAGAGATTCGTTAAACTTTTGTCTAAAACCGACCTTGATGAAGGGAAAAAGGTACAATAAGAATATTATTCATATTCTCTCGAGAATTAGTATGATAGAATTGTATTACCATCGATGTACCAGTATGATAGAATTATTGTATCTTACCAGCAAAAAAAGAAGACGAACTGAAAATCAGCTTCGAAGTCGAGTAAGTATAAGGACAAGATATACACAAGATATATAAGGCTGAGTTCGGCCCTGTTTTCAGTACCTACGTACCTATTGCAGGACAGTGACAGAGAGACCTTGTTATGTTTTATATAATTGTCTATGTGTTTTTTATTTCTATTTTTGTACTAAATTTTTTTCGATGATTCATTGTTTGTTGTCTGTTGATGTTTTTCTATCATATGTGATGAAATGTTTTTTGCGTGCATAATATAAAAAAATAAAAATCTGTCTAACAGTAATTTTACACAACACATAGAGCAACATTTCGGTATATTGACCGCATCTCCGAACCTCAATAGGCTAAAGAAAGTAAACTGGAAGATTTATCGTAGTTTTTACAATTTTACGGTCAGCGAGTTCGAAAGAAACGCCAGGGGAGACATTACTGGAGATATCCCAGATTTACTTCAAACTTGATGCCTTCTCTGGAGGGAAATCTCAAAATGGCGCATCATTGTGGCATTCGTCACGCCTCAGAGAAATTTTCTTTTAAACTAGCTTTTTAGATCCATTAAATTTACTTTAGTTTACTTATCCATTAACTTTATTTTACTTCCACATGAAGAACATGTTTAATTTAAATTTGTTTGCAATCAGTAAACTATTAACAATCTTCCAATTTTGGTGGCTATCATACTTAAAATCCAAACAAAATACCTACTGCTCACGGCTCGAATTCATATGCTATATACAATAAAACATGGGAATTATATAAATATTATAATCATACTAAAAGAAGCCACAGCCAAAACGAAAATATTACAACTCTAGAGACTCTTTAGCAAAAACGTATATTGAATCCCACACACAGGCAGGTTCCACACATGTAGATATAAATCTCAACAATCCTCTTCGTCGTACACCAACTGATATAGATTATCAACCCCTGGTCCTTCTTACAAAGCCGCTCCGAACCCTGGAACACTTCAAAACAAAGGGAACGACAGATAAGAAGATTAAAGGACCGCCACTTATAGAAAAGCGAATAGAAAATAATATTAGGTATAAGGTTATTCTTTTACCTATTCGATAAAATGTGGTGAATGCCCCTTGTAGTCAAGTGACCACAATTTTTCTGTTAGAAAAGGTTCAGCAGTGGTCAAAGTTTTTTTTTTAGTCTTAATATCATAATAATATTTTAAATAATAAGAAGCGCTAGAATTTGACCTCTGAATCGAGGGGTCCGGGTTTGAACCCCAGTGGCACACACCAATGATTTTGCAAAAAACAAGTTTTGTGCGTATGAAGGAAAACAACGTGAGGAAACCTGCATACCTGAGAATGCAATCCCGCGTTCGACTCGCGTGGTGGACTAAGGTCTATATCTCTCTCATTGTGAGAAGAGATCTAACCCTGTGGGTGGCTAACATTAATGGGTTACTGATAAATAATGAGAAATGGCGAGTACAAAGAATTTGTATACGCATGGTTCTGATATTAAGCTGTTAACATTGCTAGTTATCAGCTTTGCACAAGTTGCAAAAGAAGCCACAGCCACAGAAACTTAACATTGGTTGTGGAAATCTTACCTAAATGTCGTAGATCCGATCCAGCAATTAATTTTGTATGTATTTGATACTACGATACTCTGACCTCTGAAAATAATTTTTAATTATGTTTGTCATATTAAATAACATCGTAATAATGTACCTATCTACATTGTAACTGTAAACATTGGGATCAATTACGTAGAAAATTTCCTCATAAATGAAATTGGAAACGCATATAAAACAGAAAGTTATTTCAATTTAAAAAATAACGATGTTCGAGGCGTAATAACATATTATTTTCGCAAAAGGGGCAACCGTGTAGGGTGGGACCCTACTCGTTATTCTGCATACGTGCGACCCGTAACGTCTTTTTAAGCTAAATATGTATTAAATTGACATTCAACATCTTGTATCACGACAATAGCATCGTCACAAGGGAATAAATTCAAAGAAATTTTCGAGGAAAATGCTCCGTTAACATTTTTCGTGTGAAAAACTGCATGGAGGTCGAGTGGCGGTTTTGAATGTGTTCCTTAAGTTTATAGACTATATCTATCATTCTTTTACTAATCCTACACTGATAAAATCATCATCTGCATTAAAACGGATATTGCATCAAGTTTATCCCTTTAGATTATAGTATCGATTAGTACTCTGTTTAACTATAGCTATAGAGTATGTGTATATGTATATCTGTAGCTATCGTGTATGATACACATGACTAACTATTTATAAACTCTGCAGTCATGTATATTGAGGTCTTTCTTATTTTTTCTTATTGACTTCTCAGTTCTTCTGTAAAATGGCAAAAAATGGCATTGTAGAATTGTAGCTAGAGGCAAGACTTTTTTTTGTGGATAACCTACTACTTTCCAATAAAACAGCCTTACATTCTGTCTCTTCTAGAAAAGAAATTAAACCAACCCTGTACCTAGAAGTATGCCGTTGTACAGAACGAGCATTCCCGCATTCGCGGCATTGTTCAACGGAATCACTTCATTTTATCCTTTTAAAATCCCCCCAGTACCTATGTTTTCTGGTTCAAAGCAGAAGGACAGACAGCCTTCTAAATCCAACCCGTATATTTTTGAGTCTTCGTCCCTCGGAAAAGGAAAAACGTAATAACGGAATCCTTATGACCATTCGTTTGTCCGGCCCTTCATTTGTCTGTTGAATGTTGCTCCCTTAACAAATTATTTCACATGAGCGCTTGCCAGTGTCTTTCATTACGCAAAACACGTACTGTTGAAACGATACACGCTGTGACCGGGTATAGGTACTTTATGTAATTGAATAATATTGTATATCGAATGTTTCATTCAATGTTATTGGTAAATATCAGTAAAGTTTTGGTAACATTGACTTGTGTGTGAAATTGGTATAGCTGTAAACTGTACTGAAATGGTTTTTTAAAAATTTGATTTGCTGATATAAAACCCTATTCAAATCTTGTGATATGAAGTAAGAAGGTATCGTAGCCTCAAATCATTTAATGGAGTAAGTAGTATGAAGCTTCATCGCTTCTAAATCTATCAAGAGGCACGTCCGCACTGATCGCCTAATCGCCGTACACGACTATCCCATTTGCATTTCCTCCAGCGACCCGGCGCTTGGCGAATTCCGAGATTCACTCGCACGCGATAACTGTCACATTTCAAGCGCATTTAACTGAATTCCATCACTGTACGTTGGCAGGATTTAAGGAAGTCTTGTGGTTTAAGTTTGATAATCCGGATATTACAGGAAAATTAACATAGTTTGTGACGGTCCTTGAAAGACACTCGCATTATTTCAATAATCGCAATCGCAAAATTGCTTACGTTTGCCATTTCATTGCCTTCTTATTTTTATCATCGACCCAAATTAACTTGTATGCCATCAGGAATTAAGGTTTCAAAGATTCCGTTACATACAATTAAAGCGTATACAAACTTTTCTAAAAATAATTTAAAAGTATTGTACAAAAAAATTAAACGCACATTTACAGCTTACTCAGTCAAGTTCAGAAAAGAAAGAACATTTTCACTATACAACATTTTCACTAATAGATATTCAGAGGAAGTCAGGCTGGGCCACTGCTGTCTCTACTATCTCATATTTCACAAAGCCAAAAATATAATTTGCTTCTAAGTGTTCATAAAATATTGAAGAGCCGACCTTTTAAGAGGACGAGTTTCGCGTCTAAGGGATATTAAAATTTCATATTTCACATATACGTTTATATTTACAGAGCAGATGTGAATAAAATTTTATTCTTCAAGAATAGACTGTGTAACGTTTTATGTAAGTTGTAGTTTTATTTCATTTTGTTATAGAGATTTAATAACTTCATAGACTTTATAACCGGATGATAATTTTCATAGTTAGCTAACATCCTATAGGTATAATCTTTTCAATATTAAGACTTATTTTTATCCTTTTAATTCCATTTTCTGCATTAAGAACTGTTAAATGTGTGTGTTGTGTATATTAGTTCAATTCATGACTTTCTATTTCTATTTCTAAAACGTGTACTTTCCGTTATTTCAAGTTAAAATAAAAAAGATGTTTCTTTTATTAAAAATTCGCGGCTTACCTAAACTGAAGCCAAAAATGTCATGTATTGAAGTGTTTTTATGTGGAAGAGATTTATTTTCAAATTTAATTAAACTTGTATTCCAAATACCTCTACGAATCGGTAACGTAAATAAAGCGATGTCATTAAAGTTTTTTAAAGGATTTCATCGTTTTCCCATAAACGCCGCGCTCAAAGGGAGCTTCGCATCGTTGTATCGGATTGGATCCGTTCCGTACTTGCGGATTTACTAAAATTGCATTGGTATTGCACTCACAACCTGTGGGAAAAACGACCGAGCCTCTGCTGGGTCGTGATAACCTGGTATTTGTTTGGCGGTCATAGCTTTACGTTTTACGTAGGGTTTATCAAGCAACACATTTTTTGAAGTAAATTATTTTTTTCGCAAATTAAACTTGGCATACCTATTATAATAAATTTGTTTTCTAACTTCTTAGTCGTAAGTTAACTTCTAATTCCATCGCAATTTGCAGTAAAGGTCACTTTAACCTCAAGCCATTTGTGTTTTAAAACAGATCCATAATTTGACATGTAATATCCCATACCTAAACATTTCATTACAGTAAGATAAAAGGACGAACACATGTACACAGCTTATATTTAGATAAGGAAGCTCATTCTGGCCCCCGTATGACGGACAAAGTAAGGGCCGGCTAGATAAGCGCGCTCGTAAAACAAACGCGTGCTTTCTATGCGCTCAAACATCAAAATGTGAAGGTTGTGTTTGCAGAACGGTCCCTTCACTATTTTCCTACACGCGAAATGAGAAATGTAACATGTGTGACTGTGTGTATTTGCTTATTTTAATTACCCGGACTAAGTACAACTCTAGTTGGGATGATTTTATGTGTCTGTTAAAAATAATTTTATTGTTTAGTGGGATATTTTGAAGTGTAACTTTCACAGTTCTGGCTAAAACTCTTTGATAGCCCACAGCTGGGCACGGGTCTCTCAAAACAGGGGGAGGTCTGGAGCATATTCCACCACGCTGCTCCATTGCAGATTGGTAGAGTAACAGTCTAGTGGCCAACCCTTGTCGGATGTTTTCAAACCGCCCATCTACGCAAGCAGCGAGCCACTTTTGTTCATTTGTATTATATCTTACATCCAAAAGTGCATCTACAGCGTTCAAAAGTGTGCTATATCCAATACCATATAAAGCATCATAAGATCAGAATTCCATATCTACCATACCATATTCCTGAACGTTGGCCTAATCGAGAGCGGTTTTCAAATTAACTCACACTAGCTGACCCAGCAGGCTTCGCTCTGCCAATGAATTTTTTTTATTTATTTTTATTTTTATTTAATAGCCTATGTTACTCAGGCTGAATGTAGCTTTCCAATGGTGAAAGAATTTTTGAAATCGGCCCAGTAGTTTTTGAGTTTATTCGTTACAAACATACAAAAATACAAATGTTTCCTCTTTATAATATTAGTATAGACTAATGACTGACATTTACTAACCCCCCTCCCGTACCCCTGCCCGAGTGACGCCTACAACGCATAGCTAGCCGAATACAGTTTATTTTTTAATTTTTTTTTAACTCGTGATATCTTTTGAATGGATTGTCAGAATCGAATAATTCAAAAAGTAATATAAAGATATTGAAGCAGTCTTAAATAATACATCATTTATTTTGATAAGGGTTAATACCAAGGTACAAATAAAGAGCTTTTTGTAGCGGTGGTATTTTAATTTCTTTTTTTCAATAAAAAAACGCTTATTGTGACATGACTGTAATAGTTAGAGATATGCTGCCGCTGATTTTTTGTAGATAATGGTGTGTTCTAAAAAAATGTAGTATATCATTTTGTTCTATCATCAATAGTTTTCGCAGCGCACGCGATGTAAGGTAGTTTTTTGATATTTTTTTCACACCTTGGATTACGTTATCGTAATTTTAGTAAGGATGCCTATTTTTTTTGAAAATGAAATATAGCCTATGTCACTCAGAAATGATGTAGCTTTCCAACAGTGAAAGAATTTTTCAAATCTGCCAAGTAGTTTCGGAGCCTATTCAATTCATACAAACAAACAAACAAACAAAAAATCAAACCTTTCCTCTTTATAATATTTGTATAGATGTATAGACAACAACAACAACAGAAATAATGATACTTTTAGTCACTACTAAATTATTACTAATTAGCTAATTAAATTGTGTAGGTATCTCCAAATGACCTCAGAGTTGTATGCAGACCATCTTTCTTGTTCTGAAATAGTTTCTATATTTTAACGAGCTGTCTGATGCTGTCTTCATAAAAGAATTCCTGAAGTTGTTGCCAAATTCACAAGTATCTAACAATGCTTCTCATTGACTTTTACACAGAAATATCAAAGGCTACTCCACGCTATTCAGCTGAACGACTCTTGGCGATTCTAGCTTTGTATTCTCCACTTCAAGAATTCTTCAAGACAACGTCGTTTGAGACAACAGAAAATTAAGTGTGCTGAATGAATATTTTGAACAGCTGATGTCTGAATATTTTTATATTTTGTTCCGTTGGAGAATTGAAATAATAAAAAAATCAAAGTTCGTACGTAGAACATACGAGTATCTCCAATTCTCCATCCTTTTTTATTCCAATTCATACCTTTCCATCCTATTGCCATGAAGGCGTCACCTTTCCTGTCTATCGTTTGTTAATAATAATGGTTTAACTCTTCATAAATCTCAACGCGACTTAATATAATCTACAGAGGGATTAATTTACATCCTCATTTAAATATATTGATATAAAATAAAAAGCATAGAAAGATCATGACGTACAGATGTTCGGACGGAGAATTACAGCCGCGACGAATCGATCGTTACAAAGCTTAAATCTTCGTTGAATCACGCATGCATCAAATTCTAACTGGGCTTTCAAAATTTCCTTTTTTTACTATAGTGACTTATATTATAATTTTTTTAAAGTCAATATTAACTCAATCAATTGCCAGTCTGGTTAACAGCACGGCACGTCAAGTCACGTCAAACCTCAAATCCTTTTTTATGTCGATGTTGGAAGGACTAGATGATCGCCTTGAAATAATTAACTAAAAGTATTACTAATCATATTTTTCTATTGACGTTGACCAACTGAAGAAATATAAAGAGAGTGTTATTTAAATAAGAAAATCCAATGGTTGCATAAGTTAATAATGGCGGAGACGGAACCGTGTGATTCGCAGTAACTGTCGCTCGTTAAAAAGCTTAAATCTCCGTTGCAGCACGTATTTTCATTGAGTTTATGCATCAAATTATAACTGGATTCAAGAAATATTTTTAACGTACCAAACATTATAGTGTAATTTTTTGCCTCCTCAACCTAAAACCCTATCGGAGGTCGTATATGGGTTACTGAGCATTAGAAGTTAGGTGATCGCCTTGAAATATTAACCAAAAGTTGAAATAAGTAATCAAAAGAATTGAATGAACTTGCGTAACTACTAATTAAGAATGAAAGCTGTGGATTTTGTGAAATGTTTTTTAAGTGACGTAATTTCTAATCAACTAATGCCTACTGAAGAAACTTAAGGATAAAGTGAGCATCGTTAATAACGCCGGCGACGATGTGTGATTCGCAGTATCTGTCACTCGTTAAAAAAATCTGCCTAAGAGTAAACTACTCTGCTGCTTTTTATTGAGTTTTTATACATAAAATTAGACTGGATTGTAGAAATATTGTTTTAAGATATGTATTGAAAGTTAAACGAGTAGTTTAATTTTTCGCTAATGTTTACGACACCTACGTCAAACCTCAAAACTATTCTCAGGTATATACATGGGTTGCTGATCATTAGGAGTAAAATGATCACCTTGAAATAATTAACCAAAAGAATTGAATTAAGATTAATTAAGAGCTATGCATTTTGTAAAATAAATAATATTTTTAACACAGCGTAATTGCTAATCAAATTATGCTATTACTTACTTAATAAATATAAAGTGAGCATCGTTTAAAATAATGAAATCCCGTGTCTGTATCAGTTAATAACGCGTAACGCCGACGACGGAGTGTAATTCGCAATATCTGTCGCTCGTTAAAAAGCTCAAATCTCCGCTGGAGCACGTATTTTCAGTGACTTTCTGCATAAAATTATAATCGAGTTTATAAAACATTATTCTATAATGACATTGATTAAAATTATACCTTAATAATAAATAACTTATTATTTTATTAGTTAACTTTTTATATCCCCCTTAAAAGGCAGAAATAAAAAATTTGACAGTTCCTTAAATATTAGATAGGTGGATTAGTATTATACTTCATTAAATTCTTCAGATAGGTATGTATTAAACATACATTTTTTTTTATTTTGTGGAGGATATCATAAACGTTTAATTTTCTGATGAATCATCAATGATCCTTGTCAGTGCACTGCTGGACATAGGCCTCTCCCAAGGCTCGCCACTGAGCCCTGCCTCAGCTCTTCTTATCCAGTTGAATGCATTTTCATAACAAAGTTACATTAGAAGAGAATGAGAGTTATAAGTATTAGATTAATCAATACTTATGTAACTTACTCGTAATTTTGGTTTTTGTCCTAAAATATACCAAGAGGAACGCGAATATAAAACAAAGGGTGCATTGATTGGGTGAGACTCGCTCTCAGAAGGTTGTAACAGTTGGTAGCGCTTTTGTCGACGCGTAATGAACACCCGACTCGTCTTTGTGTAGAAATAGTCAACTTCGATGCCAAATTCCTGATTGCAAATGAGTTTTGATAATAAGGTAGAACTGTCGTAGATAATTATGAACTGACAAACATTATCTGTCGCCGCCCTCACAGCCCGCCGTGAAACAAATGTTTTTTTTTTGTTAAGAGATTATTTTATCACGACAGGTTAAGAGACCAAATTTTAATGTGTATTATTCAAATTGAATACAGTGAACAGTTTACGAAATAAAACATATACCTAAACGTCTTCAAATAATTACCTACATCGCACGAGGAGGTATCGTGTGCTACCTCTATTTGAAGAAACATAATTATTCTGTCTAGCAGCAGTCGTCATTGGAAAAATTCATTATTGTAAAGTCAAATTATAAAAAGGAAAAACGCAATCCAAACCAAAAGAAAACAATTCAGAACTCATTCATTTAACTTTCAACTGTTTTTTTACCACCAGACATTTTATAACGATGCTTAATAACTAGTCATTGCAAGTCACATTTTAAACGCCAATAATTACATATTCAATTTGACAGACCGTAGTAGTAATGAAACAGTGAGCACAAGTGGAGCAATTATCCGACTTTTCACGACCTCTCGACTCTTTTATGTTCTCTTCAACGAACGAAGACATAGTTTTAATTGGAGTCGTTTCGAAGCACGCAAAGAGTCTTTTAATTAAAAATTTCAACTTTTGATATTTAAAAAAGAGTATGATGACTCGAGATCGCTTCTATTACAGTCTGCAGACTCCCTTAGACATTTTTTCTCTTGCAATCCCTCACCAAATCAGACATGTTTGGAATTTTTGAACGCTTGCTTTTAATAAAGTTTGATGCGCGTTTTTTACCTCTCCATTATTGAAGTTTTATAGCTTTTCTTCAAACTGTGTGTGCTCTTAGGTACCTACAGTGATAGGTAAACGTTCTATCGTTTACTTGATTATCGTTTTTCTTGAAAATTCTTTAATATTGCTTAAGTCAATAAAAGAAGAATGAGTGACATAAATATACAAAGTTCAGAAATTCCATTTTATAGTTCTTATCCTATTCTTTACATCTCAAGGGCCTAAATATTGTAATGTTACAAACAAAAACAAATCTGGCTTTGTAAATAATTTATCATTTTCCCGTCCAATTTCAACAAAACATATTAATACGAGTACAACTGTGCCTACTAGCTTTGCAAGGATCTCGTACAAAGGAATATTTATCAGGGTTACTCTTTGAATAAAAATTTCTACGTAATACTTAAAAATATCTTCCCTGCATTGTTATCTAAAATAAGGTATAACATTTTCAAAGGGAAATTTCAAGCGATGTTGTTATAAACTATGTTTTAACGTCACCTACACCCTGGTTGCAGAGTCAGGGTTATCAGTATAAAGAGGGTTACTTTGTGACATTCATGGCTAGCTTCTTAGAGGTATTTGTGTCTTGAATATTTATAATACATAATTCATGCTTCTTTTAAAGCTTGGCAATTCTTTCATAATAAAGGCTTTTCCGAAGTTTTGTAAAATTTTAACAAATTTGTATAATAATGAAACTTTTTTTGACGTCGTTCTGTAAATCTATTAATAAGTGTGAGGGCTCTGTATTGTAAATTGATAAATATAAATTAAATTTTAAAAAATCCTTCAAAAAATCCTGGAGTGCTGATTTAACTTATGCGCTAATTTATTTTCAAATTATGCATTTATTTTATGCAATCTACTTCTGAAAATACGGTACGATAAGACTTGCATAACGAATAACGATTGCAATACATAACGGTTTAACACAATGGAAATAAATTATGGAATTATTCGCTGAACGAACATAATAATGCGGCGAGCTGTTTAATTAAGTACGCCATATAAATACGCTTGAAACCGAAGAGTGCCTAAGCCGCTCATAATGCAATGACAAAGTGAGCTCCCCTCTTTAGAAGCCGTGAAATGGAGCTCATGAAATACGTTTTTCAAGGAGCGAAATGTAAATGTTTTGCCGAAGTTACCAGTGGCAGGTATAATTTAATTTCATTTGGGGGGAGGGGAGTTGATTATAAATTTAATTTATGTGAGGGCTGACGTTGGGTAGGGACGCTTGTTATTCGCGGAGCGTGCAATTTATCGACTGCTCGCTAATATACCGACCTGTCAAACTGTAAACAGGTATGCTATAGACGAAACGTTTCACCGTTAAATAAATGGTTTTTAGGATGTGAGGTAAAATGGTTGGCCAGAATTAGGGTTTTCCTTTGTGTTTAATGTGAGCATGATGAGTGGGGACAACATTTGCACCAAAATATTTCGTTTATATATTACAATCTCGGCTAGTGATAAAGTGCAATTTTTAACTTTAAATTTTAACCCTGAAACGCTGGAGGTATCTGCGACACATTGGTCTTCTATAGGTCGTCTTCATCTATTTCTTCAGATATAGTTTCTACCGTATATCTTGGAATCTTCTTCTAATGATTCTGATCTTATTTTTATGGGTGGGGTTTGTTGAACCGACTATATGAAGTAAGATTACTCTATTGTTATTTTTTCAAATTTGATTTTACCTACTTTAAGCGTTACACATATTAACATCGTCTCAGACGTTTTGATCGTTACACAAATTAGGTGTAGTTTAGTTTATTTCCTTGTTTCCTCTCTGTGGCGGTTGTCGGCAATGAAGCAGGTTCCTGTCTGATGAGCTATTGACATGTTTATCCGTTTTACGTTTTCGTCCATACAAAGTGGAGTGGACGTGGACGGCTGGAAAGATAGAAAAGAAGGGCTAAAGGTTTTGAAAATGTATTTACAAAGAACCTTACTTAAGTAGATAGTTTTATTTTAAATTGGATTTTACTAATCCTGCAGAATTTCTACAATTCTTCAAATCTCACTCAATAATAATAAATATAGAAAACGCCGAAATTAAAGTTAATAGGGTATCAGGTTCAATATTTTGCGAGCCCAAATTTCCCGAAACGCATTAGCATAATGACATGCCATTATGACCCCGAGAGCTCTTTCCTGATTACAATCTCGCGTTTGATCGAAGGATTAGCAGATCCTACAGATATTATACATCAGACATACCATCATCCTCATAACTCGCCGCTAAGCAATATCACATAAAACATCATATAAAAAAGTAGTTATTTCCGAATCCACTATCGACATAATTATGAGTCCAATATATCCACTAATATATGTATACCTATCTGTCTTATACTTTTATGTTTTTTTTAATGTCGTAGACCTAAAGGAAATAATCTTTTTTTCTGTATTTCTTTCATATATTTCAGTGACATTAGGTGACCAGCGTAGGTGATAGCCTAGTGGCTTAGAATTCGACCTCGAATCGAGGGGTCCGGGTTCGAATCCCAGTGGCACGCACCAATGACTTTGTAAAAAAGTTATGTGCGCTTTATAAAATTAAATGTCACCTGTTGTTACGGTGAAGGAAAACATCGTGAGGAAACCTGCATGCCTAAGAGTTCATAAAAAAATTGTTCTCAAAGGTATGTGAAGTCCACCAACCCGCAGTAGGCCAGCGTGGTGGACTATGGCCTACATCCCTCTCATTGCGAGAAGGAGACCCGACCCTGTAGTGGGTCATTAATGGGTTACTATCAGGTGACCAGCATGCTTTGCTACTCATTCACTTTATAAATAGAGGTCAAATATTTGAGATCCCAAAGTTCCCGGAAAGGTATTAACCTTTCCGGGCGTAATGACACGCCATTATGAGTCCGTGAGATCTTGCTTGATTACAATCTTCGTCGATTGATTGAAGGACTACAGATGCTACCAAATCAATATATTTCATGTAATTAACTGGGTTGATTAAATTTGGGATGGACAGATTGAAAAGCGTAGGTTGAATTTATGGAGGAGCTTACGTAAATTACTCTTGTCAGTTGTCCAGTCAAAATGTGGAATCAGCTTCTCAGCTTACCATAGCTTGCATATCATTAGAGCAATAGAAAGCTATTAGGCAAGCATGTTTAGTTTACAAGAAATCACAAATATGACGACACTGTCTTATTAAAATGAGGTGCTTATTGGAAGTGCTTAACGTGAGTCCAATGTAGCACAAAAATATATTCCTAACTTATTAATATTTGAAAAATCTAATAATATCTACAAGATTATTATAACGTTAAAATTTATCGTTAAAATGTTACAATATTTCTTTTCCAAACATGTACGTCCTCGAAGAATTAATTTGAGTTTCTATGGATTATGGATGACTATGGATAAAATTCCCTTCATTCAATTATTAATAGACACGACATATTCAATCAGCCATTCACAAATATAATAATGCGACCGCGGAAGTAATATCGGATTCCTAGTCCATATTAACACTCCGCACACTATAACCTCATTTACTCGCTGATTGCAAACTGATTGATCGAAGGAGCCGCAGATGTTACCCACTCGGGTGTATCTTTGTGATATATTGAAGTGTTTTCACATAAGAATGTCATCCGAAATCTTTTAGATCGAAACGTGACGAAAAGGAAATGTTGTACCTATTTAGTTACTGACATCAAAGATAGGTTCAATTTTTTAAAGCTCGTGAAAGCATGGCTGTTAAAATAGGTAAAAACATTACAGTGCTAGTTTCAATTAAGTGGGTTCGTAATAGTCTTACTCATGGGTCAGTAAAATATTAAGCCATTCACTCATTAAATTAAAGTTAAGATATTTTATATTCGATCCTTAGCAACCAAAATTTTGGAACGTGCTTCTCTGTTGCTGAATTATGAAGTATTTCCCTAACAAAAGTTCAGCATACGTTAATTTACAATGAAAATAAGATTATCAAAGATTTTCAAAGTAAATTATCTTCTTTATCATTGCCACAGATTACTAGAAAATATATTTTTAATGTTCAAACCAAAAGCCCTTGCTCCATCACACAACGAAGCGCAATTTAAATCTGTGTCAAACGCAATGAATGGGACTGAAAATTTTCTAAAAGCGACCTCAAAACAAATTGAAGCCTAAATTTAAATTACTCTTGTCAAAATTAAGAATTTGAACGAGGACACGAATCTGACAAAAGGTACCATTATCTGAGATGTAAGATAGTCATCTACAAAAGGCAGTATTATCAGGACAAAGGCACGAATCAAAGGACTGTCCTGAAGTTATTTATTCTAAAAGTCTTTCAAGTCAGATTATATCCGCCATTATCAAGAGTTTATCACTTTTCAGTGTTTTATGATTTGTTAATTGGCTTTAGTTGACTTATGATCGACTAGCGCTTTTTTTATAAAACCAACTTTTTTTAGCTATAATAGGTACTTTCAAAATATAATTACTGCAACATAAGCCTTGTTACTGATAAAGCCAATAGCAATCAAAAGCACATTCCTAAAAATACATTACCATGCATAGACACTTTTACACGAAATGACAAAGGGATTTTACTCTCATCGCAACAGCTGCAGGTGTGTGACCTTCGTAAAACACCTGTCTGTTCCGCGCCTAGCTCAATTTAAATCCGACTCGCTTTACACCACAAAGCGCGCTGTGTGTAAGTGGCGCGAGTGTATTCTAACCCGCCTTTGCTAAAAATTCCATATTTAGAGTTGTGCACCAGAATTTAGGTGCACTACACAACACTATTGCAACTAAACTTGAAAAGAGTGTAAATCCTTTTTTAAATCAAAAGCGAGGCAAACGAGCGTGGAACCTGGTTGCAACACTTTGTAATATTATGTTGTAGGTACTGTTAAATACGGATCTTTTTTCACTACCAGAAGACCAGAAAACTACGACGCTGTTGCAAGGACGCCTCGCCTCAACCTTTGAGGATTGGGGTGCATACCTGCTCCTGAAAGTGAACCCGTTTCGTATGTTTCTGTTATTTTACGACTGCTATTCATCTAATTTTCCACAAGCGGTATCCACACTAACCCATTTACGTTCCTACTAATCTCAACCGCTATTGGCAACATCGATAACTAAAGCCTGTGAATTACGCAATTCGATGTGTATACAATGCAACGCAATAATTTGAGTTATGGGGTACAACTACTCTAATCAGCAAACTAAAGGGGCAGTGGGCTGGCCATGTTATATGGTGTCAGAACCACAACTAATGGGTTTTGAAGAGCATACTACAGATTTGTAAGAGAAGGACCGGATGACCTCAAGCTCTTTGGTCGGGTGACCTGCTGGAAGTAGCTGAAAGCGGCTGGAGACGGAAGGTGGAGGAACGATTGTCTTGGGTGTTAAGAAGGACCTAATCGTATCTCTAGCTCTGCAGAGATATGAGTCGACGATAATAAAGCCCCTTTTTGAAGAAATCTAAATTATTGTTAAGAATTTTTTATATCAATATCTTACAGTAGTACGGGATGCAAGATATCGCGTGGAAGCAATTTGGACACCTCTCTGCTACTAAACGTTATTTATGGTAAGCCGGCCACTCACCGGATTGCCCGCATACAGTTTCAAAGGATTCCGAGCACTTCGATAGAGCATTAAAGAAAGAGCACTCTCGTGATATACAAACAGATATTTATAGTGGTAATAACTACTCTGGGATATTTATTTCTCGATCGCATAGTATCCTACGTCACTGTATTCGAAACGGTGAAATTAATTTCTTAGTTTTGAAGCGTAAAGTCTTAAACTACCTAATTATATTTGCTTTTTTATTTGTACCTTTTAGGTTGTATTTATTTGTTATTATTTCACACTGCACAGCGTTGCAGGTTTTTATTCTGATTGTTATACTTATCAATCATTTTTTATTTCACAACTTTTTTACAGTTTTATCTATTTCACTTGAATATTTATGTTTGTCAGAAAATAAAAAGCTTTCACGTTCATTAGCAACTCGATTTCATTTTGATCAAAATCCACCGCTACAAAGAGTAATTATGACGTTTTTAGGATTGAAAAGCTTGTTAACTCAAACAAAAAGTACGAGCAATATATGAAAACAATTGCAAAAACACAGAGCCAGAGGAAATATTGGATTCGATCGAGTGGAGAGCGGAGCGTCGGAGTATGGAACAGGGAGTGGGCGGGCGGATCGACGATGTAGCCAGCATTGCCCATTTACACAATCACTCTAGACTTCCACTACACGGATACTCATTGATTTTCCCGAAAAATGTTTTGAATTTTAGGAATCCATGCCTGAAAAATAATAAAAGCTCTAGTGTGTTTGCTGTACTGAAAAATTGCTGTAATTTTCAGGGATGTAACGTTGTAACAGATAGGAAGAGGTCAACGAAATAAAACTGCATATTTTATGCCTTAATTTTATCGATTATGGATGGTAACAAATTATATCGAATAAAACTGATGATAAGTAGCTAATTTCAACTTATATGGTAGGGACTTCTTGTTAACAAAGAATCAAAAAATTTGGCAAGAAGGAAGCCTTTACAGTACCTATATTTGCTATTGGTGTAAGGTCGTGAACCTATGGGAGGCATGAGAAAACAGTTATTCAATTAAATAAAAAATCTACTAAGAAATGCTTTGGATATTCATATGAAACATTTAGGTATATAATAAAATTAATAAGTAAATAAATACGGAAATCTCGGTGCGTAAGTCCGCCACAAACTTTTCAGGTTTTTATTTCATGTCCATGTTGATATAAATTTTCATTTTTGGAACAGTGATACGAACCTCAATAGACTTGAAGTGGGAAACAGTCATTTTTTGTAGTCAATATTTGCGTTGTTTTATTTGTTTACAGGATAAATTATTATTATTATTTATAAATAGAAAAAAATAATATAATTTTAAATTATTATTTAAGAATAAATTATTTAAAATTTGAATTTTTATTGAGTATTAGTTTATTTTATTTAGTAGGAAGGTATGGGTTTGGTTTTGTGCCGATTATCAAAATTTAGTAAAAATTTACTTAACTTTTGTAGTATGACCAAAGCTGTATCTTTCATTGCGAAGAAGCCCCCAGAAATTTATAAATTGTTCTAAGTAATTGAAGTCTTACAGACATTCATGAATTCAATTCTGAATACAACATAAAATTTACAGAAATAAAACATGCTTATTTGTAAATAATACTTAGTACTTAGTTAGTGTGACTGTAACGGTAAATAAATGTGAAATTTACATTTAAAAACCTATATCTGTCTATTATAAAAAAGCCTATTTCTGCGAATTCTAATTACTCCGTCAGACGAGGATTTAATTAATTTAACGTCCAACGGATTATGGTTAATTAAGAAGAAAATTATCGTTTTATGTTCAGGAAAGTTGTATTTTAGTTCGTCGGAATAGTTCATCAACTATTAATTGAAAGGTATAACAAGATAAGTACTTCATATATTTAAAAGTTAATAAAACCTAGTTATTGCGTTTTTAAACACACTAATTTGTGTCTCAACTGTTTTTTCTTTATTCACTTTTATAAACATAATTTTATTATGATTAAAATTTGAAAACTTCGTAACCTAGGTACTTATAATTAGTTAAGAAGTGTTGATAATGAATGTTATGAACACAAATTAGGTAAAACTCAATAGTGAAAACTCGAAACCTTGAGATTACATACGTATGGTAGTGCCATTCATACTAAGAATTTCCAAACCTTGAATTCTTGATAGCACTTTAAATGACGAAATCTCGTCATCAGAAAAGGCCATCTCTATATTCCAGTCTCTTCACACACGTAATGAATAAATGAAAAGAAGACCCACGGGCGACGGGCGACGGGTAACAAGCAGCCCCGCCCTTGAGACAAAAGAGCTCTCCAACTAACGATGTGCCCTCGCGCTGCTAGAAGAAAACATCGGAATTCTTGGGAATATATCAGCGTTTTCGATATTGAAACCATTCGTGTTACTACAAGCTATACATGCTTTGTTTGGTTGTTAAGTACGCCGGCCACCTGATGTTAATTGCGCTTCATATAAAATTTAATATGCATGCCTGAGAGTTCTCAATAAAGTTCTCAAAAGCATGACTGAATTCGATCAACCTGCATTAAGCGAGCGTGGTGACTAAGGAGCGTGGTGACTAAGTTGATGCAGAAGGATGCAGAAGGAGATTATAAGTATGTGTTTTTATGTGGTAAAACCACGGTAGCTCGCCCGGGGAGGTACCTTACCGCGAGCCTCAACCCGTCGTAAAGCTGCATGTTTTTCATGTCATGGGTAATGTGCATTTCCACTCTATTTGCGGTTGGATGTGGGTGTCCATGGGCTGGTCCCTCCAGCTAACATCAGATGTCCTGCATGCTCTTTTGTCACTCAATAAAATTATAAAAGATATACTTCTTGAACAGATTAATTTTAATACTCAACATCTGACGGACAGTAGAACACGTTCCGAGCGCGGCCGAGTGTCCGATGCTAGATAGTAGATATTGTCTAACACGAGTGACGCTATCCTGTTCCTGGCGCACTTCCAATACTGTGTTTTCACACAAACACCACTTTTTAGCGATCCGTAGCTGCGTATAGAATCGAAGCCTATTTGCTAGAATAAAAAAGAGCATTCCTTCAAAGCCGGAGATGCACTGGCAAAAAAATGTATGTAAATATATTATGTGAAGTTCGTCAACCGGCATTATTGGTCAGCGTGGTGGACATTCAATCACTGTGAGAGGAGACCCGATCCTGCAGTCGGTCATTAACGGGTTACGAATATGTTCCGACATGTGTTTCAAATGTTCCCGATCTGTGTAAGTATCCTGCCATTTCATGTATCCTTGTCTATGTATGTTGTATAGAAATATCAAAAGAGGACTAAGTAGTCAAATTATTGTAACAAAATGGTCTACGGAACCTAAGCGTACACATTTCAGTTTTCCTGCTAAGTTTCCTACCCCTGCCGCATTGGTAATACGCAAAAACTTCACCAATGTTATCTCGTAAGTGAATAACATGCTGCACTTTTGCACTACGCAATCGGACATGTCGGACTTTTTCTTAGATTTTTCTGAACAATTTTGGTTGGACTCGACTACAAAATGCTGCGACTAGTATTACTTAGTAGGTAGTATGTATTGAATATATACATAGGCCATATAAAAAGTATCGATGAATCTTTACCTTTATCGTGGTAATCGATTTCTTTGAGTACCTATTAAAACATAGTTGCATTGCAGTACAAATTAAAGAAGAAAATATCGGGGTTCAAAGACCACTAAATAGCAGACTGATACATAAGAAAGTATTTAGTTACTAAATTATTTTAGTTACTAAAAGTAAATACTCTACAGTGTAAGCATAATTATCAAGATAATATTTTTATCTTAATCTTAGTAAAACTTAACTCCGTTAAGATATAGTCTATTATTATTATTATACCTACAACGTACCTAATAAGAAAAAGAATCTCATTTTAAATACATTATTGTAACTCATATGCCTATTTTATGTTGTTTAATCCAATGAACATAACCATTCAACCATTACATCAAAACCGAATCCAAGTGTCCCCTTAAGAAGGGAGAAGGCACTCCAGTAATGAGGCCAGTATTGATTTACCTCCCTACTTAGCGGGGATTAACTAGGATTAAAAACTTCCAAAGGTTTTAGGGCAATAATATTAAAGGACTTTGAAGTTGGATAAGGTAAGTATTAATAAAATGTTTCTTAAACTAAAATCCACTTTACAAGACTCCGAATTCTTGGGATAAGTTGCCTGCCTACCTTAGATTATTACATTATTTTATTTGTCTATTTCAGAATATCGAAGCTATAAATGTGATTATTTGGTTGATATAATAATATCTAAAGCTATTTACTGATTAGGATGGCCGGAATTTGAACTCGGACCCCTCGAGTAAAAGGCCGAATTCGAAGCCACTGGGTTATCACCGCTTTTTTACTAAATATAGTTATCAAATTGCATATCTTTTTCATTATCGCAAGATACATGGATCTCCACAGAAAAGCAGAAAAGAGAGTTGTTTATTATTGTTTTTAATATATCATACAATTATATCAGCTGCATATATATATCGTGCTTTAAATATATAACTATTCAAAGGAAACTAACACAAATGGCATGTACACCTGAAGATATTTTAGATATACCTTGCGGTGCACGTGCAGGTAACATAAAGCTCATGAATGCTACTCTTGCGGTTAAAGTAAGGTATTGTGGATTTCATAGGATAACTCGAATTTAGGCCACAATTCGTAGCGAGACCAACAAACGCCACAAATGTACTGCTGAAATATGACATTGCAGTTAGCTGTGTGGCTCATTTACTTAGCCTGTGTTTTCACCTTAGCGAATAACTAGGTATTTAATGCTAGTATTTTATCCAGGTTATTGTTTTATTTTGTCTGTGGTAAATAGATATTTTGAGACATGTTAACCTCTTATCCTAATTTCCTAGATGTTAGTATATAGATTATAATTATATATAGATAGTAAACGTCAATATTTACTACTAGTTGATCAACTATAGGAAGTACTACTTAGTGTCTTTACACTGTCCCTTTTCAATCAAAATCCTTTACATATAAATGACAAATCTTAATAAAATTGCAATAAGACATTATCAAACACAATTTACTATAACGCTGTATGTTATTTTAATAACGAAATTGCGAAATACAAAAATGACACAACAGTTGCAGTGCGACCTAAATAATGTTGCAATAAAATTTTAAATCGTAATAATCCAGAGCAATTAATCGACTCGTCCGGACTTCAAACAAAAAAGAACATTTAAATTCCCGCCAGCATAACGTACAATCCCAAAGAGCACCCAGTTTTAAACTGAAATCGGGCCACTTTAAGTATTAATTGCTTTTCGTAGCCCATTGTAATTCAGATTTGGCGAGAGAGATGCAAATTACTCTAAACTATCCAACTGCTCCACTTTTCTAACTGGAATGTGAAAAGTTTCATGAAAAACAACTCTTGTAGAATAGAAAAGTACCCGAGAGTCACAATGGCATGTTCTGTACCTATAATACGACACAATGACATACTATGACATAATTAATGTTACTAGGACATGTTACTATGATAGTACCTACTATGACATGTAAAAGTTCTTAAGTATCTTCAGCGGCAAATAAAAAATATATCTTGCCAACATGTCACTAAGTACTTTTTTCATGAAATTCTAAAAATTATAAGAAACAAAATAATAATTATTTGTTTTCATAATACAGATACAATGAGAGAGACGTGAGAGAGAGGAGAGAGAAGTGGATTTTGAAGGATTCTTACGTACAAAAATCCTCTTACCGCCGCACTCCGAGACATTCATTAACATTAATGGTTCATTATGAAAATAACGATAACACTTATGTCAATACGAATAAAATTTTATTTGTTTGTTAATGAACATTACGTTAAATGACGTCTCTGAGTGCGGCCGTTAGTGTCGTTACAAAATAGTAATAGCAAAATGTGTAGGTAACGATCAAAAAACAAATACATTGCATTCCTTACGTAGATAAAACAACAAGGATCAGTTTTATGAGCGTAATATTAATGTAATTATACGCAAAATAACTTAGTTTTTTGTCAAAATGGATTGCCAGTTAACATGGAACCACTAAAGCGTTTCTACTCACGCATCTATTTCATTTAAATGTTACAAATTATGTTAATGAAAGATGGTTTTTAAACAAAAAAAAACAAAAAAACTAAATGTGATGATAAACGTCATTTATAAACTGAAGATAATTAAATAATTGGTTTCATAATAATAAGGCGCCCTTACACTCCCCTATACTTAGATGTAGGACTTTTTGAAATATTGTTAAGTACATCGGCCAGACCTCAAATTAGCATACATTTTGAAACGAAATGATAAATATAATTATAATACTTAATATGAATATGTTAGCTATAATTTATTTCTTATAGAGTTGTTGACATATTTATAAGCAATACACCTAAACATGATGTTTTTAAGTAGCAAACATGCAGGTTATTGCTACTGACGCAGTGTATGTAACAAGACATTAATATTACAAGATTATGAAAACGGCAAAATGTAAAAAGTCAAACTTCATTGCTTACATCGTCCATGAAACTACAAAACAGACAAATAAATAGCTACTCTTTAGTACCTACAGTAAGGTAGAATACAGTTCAGTATAGTAAGGCAGATAAAATACAATATTTTATGATATCCTCATTCCTCAAGCTAAGATAACATAATCTTCCTCTTCGATACATAAACGTAAATAGGGCACACCGATACCCGACTGTCAGATTAATCACAATATTGTTTGGGAGTTCGGTCATAAAGCAGAGGATTTGTGGTAGTGCATTGTCACCTATCTTTGGCGGCACCTCTCCAAATGGATGTAATTGCGGGACATCATACGTTATCTCCATTCTCTACCGAAATGGGACACATGTGCAGGAGTTAATGGAAATTAGTTCGGAAATACACCACGCATCTATGCGAAGATATTTGCAAATTTCCCACAAAATTATGCGTGGGGTTCTTCAAGATTCCATTATTATCTCGTTGGCCGTCAACACATCAGTGACACCACTAGTGTTGTAGTCCTTAGGCGGCGTATAAAGCGAATAAAGTAAAAGTCCTATTTGATGTCCAATACATCCATAATAACCCACTTCAAATAAAGTACCTCCGGCAACCTCGGATCCGCGGCTGACACAAAATGCTGCGTCACGACTACTTAAGAGGGTGGCGGTAATGTACTCCCATGCTTCTATGACTCTATAATCTATAAAAACAACCTATTATAAGAAATATAATAGAAATAAGTATAAGTAATAACACATCACTAACCAATCGCGCTGCAAAAGGTTGATAATGCTGACTGGCAACACACCGATATTGAACGTGCTGCATTTCGCTAATTAACCTCATGTTCCATTAGCATATGTTACCGCATTACGTCTCGCATGCTCCATACATGCTGAGTATTATGATGAAAATCTTTCTGACGTAGAAATTCTGTGTAATTTTACTGTGCACGTAGATGCAAGTGTAGATAATTATCCTCCTGCCCTCATTAGAACTAGTTTTTCAAGTTTGAGGTGTTTGTGTTTAGCTTATCAATGTGTTTACAAAACCTATCCGTTCGTTCATTTCCAAAGATACTCGCTATAGTAAGGTGAAAACAACAAAACCCAAATAAATACTCAAAAAAGGCCGTGTGAATATCAAATTAATTTTAGTTTTTTGGTTCCGTTTTAAATTTCTGTTTGACACTGAAATAACTTACAGGTCTAACCTAATCAATTCAATAAAATCGTACCCCGCCCCACGCCTACCGAACTTATCTCGATATCTCGAACAATAACAATAATAAGAATATGCTAAATAAAGAAAACGTCTCAGCATGTTACCGCGTTATTAAAATAAATATGCCAAGTAACGAGCTGCGAGATTGCGGTTTGTTATAGCAGGCGTTTGCTTCGTTTGTCGCGCGAACCAAATTGTTTTTGTTCCATAAAGGGGATTAAATACGCTTGCCTTACTCAGTGTAAACAGCAGCGCAGAGAATTGTACCTAAATGCAACCGTAATATTCTTTTTTTAATCGACACTACATTTTGCTATGCGATGGAAAAAACTTTTGACATAGCTCTATAAGCTGGAGTTATTGGAAAGAGTCTGGAACATTTTTCGAGAAGTGTTTGAGGAATTATAAAAATATCATGTTATGATAAAAAAAAAATTAAAAAAAAATTATGTTGTTTGACTTGATGCAATAATAGTGTGCAGGTGTTTCGGTCTTATACAAAAAATTCAAGCCAACGCATAATGGGGGCGTAGCTCAGATGGTAGAGCGCTCGCTTAGCATGCGAGAGGTACCGGGATCGATACCCGGCGCCTCCAAACTGTTATACTTTTTATTTAAATATTTATTTTTACAGTCTTTACATGTTAAAAATTCATTATATTTCATTTAATACTTTTGTTAAAATAATTAAATTAATTTTAAATATAAATCAAATGTTTTTCAACTAGTTTAAATGTTAAATTTTAGTTAAAGTTTTCCATGGTTTCCAAGAATGATGGGTCGGCAAGACACCGGGCCACGAAAATAAAATCTCTCACAGCGCAAAACTGTCTCCCAGCTTGTAGTCATGCTCACGATCAAGAGGCCTACTATGTTCATAGATTTTCCGGGATTTCCGAAGGAAAATTGTAACTTATAATTTTTTCGATTAATTCTTTAAAACTGACAAAATCGTTGTCTTTATATTTTTTGCAGAAATAATGTCGTATCTAGTTTTTGAAAAAGATATTTTTGACAATGAACTCTAGAATTAATGTAAACAAGTTTAGTGTGAAAAACGATCAAGTTCCTATTTCTCGACACATATTTTAATGAATCAATTCATATTATTAAGAACAAAAAAGTCGATTATTAATATTTTTCACTTAGTGCAGCGTAGGTAAGTATGCCACTAACTTTTTGTATTTCGATCAAATCTCCTTCATCATCAAATAAGAAATCAAGATAATAACGGAGCATACCTATATTACTTAAATATCTCAATCACATGATGTCTTTTAGATGGCGGTGGTGGCAATATCAAAACATTTATCAAATAGTAAACAATTCCAGATAACTTGAAACCCAAATGTTATGACATGAAAAGTATAATAATAATCACTTATATTTATTTCTTATAAACATGACTTATTATATTGTTCAACTTAACGAAACGCTTGAATGCCTGTAAGGGATCTACCCAATATAAGAGAATGTACGTCATGTGTTCCTTCGTACGTATTCGTTGACTCTAGGTTCAATACATGTCGGATGACGTGATATTCATCAGATATTCCATTACCACCAAGGATGTCTCTAGCGGCCCGCGCGATGTCCAGTGCTTTGCCACAATTATTCCTTTTAATGATAGATATCATCTCTGGTACTATTAAATCTTGGTCTTTCAAGCGACCAATATGAATACAAGCTTGATATCCTAATGCTAATTCTGTCATCATGTCGGTCAATTTTTTCTGGATGAGCTGGTAAGAAGCGAGGGCTTTTCCGAACTGTTTCCTATCCAATGTGTACTGTCTAGCGATGCGGAAACACGCCTCGGCGGCACCAAGCACTCCCCAAGAGATTCCATACCGAGCACTATTAAGACATCCAAAAGGCCCCCTTAGTCGAGCAGCGTGTGGCAGTATATTCTCTTCAGGCACAACCACTTCATCAAGTATTATCCTGCCCATTGATGCGGCACGCAGTGAGAAATTGCCTACCATGGCTGGTGTTGTTAAACCTTTTTTCACTTTTTCTCTCTCTATTATAAATCCACCTAATTTACCATCGTCTGTTTTTGCCCACACGATTAAAATATCTGCAACTGGAGAGTTAGTCGCCCAAGTTTTATTACCAGTAAGCGTAAACGTTTTGCTGTTAGCATCATACTTTGCCCTGCTTTCTAATCCACCTGCGTCACTACCGAAATCAGGCTCGGTCAATGCGAAACTACCTATTAGTTCTCCTTTAGCCAACTTTGGCAAATATTTCTGTTTCTGTTCGTCGGAACCATACATATTAATTGATGCCATCGTTAAATCTTGAATACTAATTGCTGTTCTGTACGAGGAATCTATACCTTCTACTTCTCTGACGATCAATCCGTAAGCAATACTTGATACTCCAGCACATTCGTATCCTTTAATTGTGCATCCAAGAATACCAAGATCCCCAAATTCATTGTAAATTCGCCGGTCGAATACTCCATTTCGGTAATCATTTACAATTCTCGGCGATAATTTTTCATTACAATAAGCTTTTATGGAGTCCCGAATCGCTTTTTCATCATCTTGAATCAGTCTGTCAAAATTAAGGGGATCCTCCCAATTAAATTTCAATTTAGCACTGTCGGAGCTTTTTGTTGATAGGAGTCTCAAATTACCACGCAGCAAAGAATATGCTCTATTAAGTTTAAATGTCATCACAGCCATTGTAGGATTGGTTTTAAATAAAAACACTATCTCCCAAATGCTTATAATTATATACTCTACCAAATGCTTAATACGGTTATAAATGATATCGATTGGTTATCTTTATAGTGAGGATATCTGAGTAAAATGCTAACACAACACAAAAAGGCCTAACTAACTTTTGAGGTTGGTTATTATTAAGGAATAACAAAAAAACTAACGTCAACTACAACTTGACACTGGCCTAATCTTAGTAATCTTACAGCAGTGAACTATTTTGTGGAGCGGGCGATCTATACTAATCAGTCCGTAGCTATGTTCACGGCTATCGGCTTCGTAAACATTGTCTGCGCATGTCAACCTCGAATTTTTTGTTACTCACGTACTTCAACGTTACGTAACATTACCGTAATGTAATGGTCAAGTTCACTAACGTCTTATTGGCTTTCTTATTTATAAGAGTTTAATGCACTAACATGTCATTTATTTTATATGTTTATACTATTTTTTCACTTTGGCCTCATGTCATACCTTGGAATTTAGACCAGAGTAAAAATATTTATGTTATCCAGGTTATAAAACTTTCGTTTAGCTGTTGGAATCAGTTTAGCTCTACCTAATTATCATTAGTATGAGCTAATATACAAAATTAAATTGTATTGTGAATTGTAAACGCCTGTGAAATGTATGTGTGTGTTTTGATTTACTGTGACTGCTAATATGATTGAGGAGGCGCTAGTCATAAATAAATATGAAAAATGTGTTTTAATTTACATCATGTAATTGAAAGGGTCCTATAAACCAGGGGGCCAACCCATAACTTTACTTACTTTGCATTTTTATATACAGTGTATGGCATCGAACTAGCGATAATTTAATGGCATAAAATTCACCAAATTTCATGGACAAAACAATGAATGAAATGGCTGCCATTTCAAAAGGAGAGAAGCTGAGCGAAAAGGTGTCATTTGATAGTATGAATGACAAAATTTATTTGACTGAACTGATAAAATTGAAATGCTACCATTTCAAAAGGACCTGGATGTTCTGTCGATAAAATTCGGTCTATTTTATGTCCCTAAATTATCGCTAGTTCGAAGCCAAACAAACATAAGAAAAAAACTATAGCTGACAATATGACAAGCGTTTCACGAACGGAGGTGCATTGGCTATTTTGAAATTTCAGTTCGTCTGGCGATTATAAATGCCTTATTGCAGTTATTATTTAACTAGGATATTTTAAGTCAAACCAGTTGTTTTTGTACTTACAAAAAAGAAAAACGCACTAAATGGGCCTCTAAAATACTCGGTATCATATTATAATAATTCTGACTGTAAAATAATATCATGTTTTAATTTAACTTTGTAATCCTTCTAATTTCCCTTTTTTGGAATTTAGAATTTGGAAATTTTGGATATAGATTCATCTGATGCCTTATCAGGTCAATTAATTGGTGCTTCCCTGAGAAAAGTAACTCCCTACCGCCATGCTCCTAACCCAGGTAATAATAAGAGGTTATTCACGTCTCGCGGTTTGTCAAAGAACTTGTGTGATACGTTATTTGGTGTGATCTTAAACCTCATGCTTAGCATCTGGGACTAAACTCGGAATTATTTAGTGATCCATGCTTACTGAATTGCTTTTATTGTTTGCTATCTACTTATTACCTTATCACCTTGTTACGTTGTCAGTAGCATAATGAACTTACCTATTTTTAATTATAACGAATATACTAATTATTTTAACGAAAGTATTCACGGAATATGAAAATATCAGAGAATTTTCGTAAATAAAGATACAATATGCCTCTTGAATAAACAGTAAAACAAGAACATTTAGTCAACAAAGATAAAGTAAATAGGTTATGCAATATCGGCAACTAAGTATTTTATCTAAGAAGCAAATAAACGATGGAAATTTTAGATATTGTGACTCGTATGTTCATTGTTATTTTGGGGACTTACATCAGAATTTATCTATCCTATCTTTTCTTTTTCTTTTAAAAATAAGCTAGAAGTTGGTAAGCATTGACAATGTTATAAGTTTGACGTGTCTGTTTGTCTGTTTATCTGTCTGTCTGTCGGTCGTGGCACCGTAGCTCGCGAACGGATGAAGCGATTTCAATTTAGTTTTTTTTTTGTATGAAAGGTGAGTTACGGCCGAGTGTTCTTAGACATGTTTGATAAAAATTGGTTGAGTTATTTAAAAGTTGTGGGGGTGAAAGTGGGGAAGAAAAACCGGAAATGTCTGGAACTATAATCGAGTGGGGTCTTAAATGGAAGCGCATCACGTGTACATTACAAAATAATATTATGTTTAATGAAAATCGGTTGAGCCCTGAAAAAACTCTGGAGGTAAAAGTGGGGAAAATACCCAATATCTGCAAATATATTATTGTGTTTGTTTTTTTTTTTTAATTTTTAATTAAATTATATTATGTCACATCCTCATGTCTGAGGGTGATTATCACCAACAATATCATAAGCACGTATCGTGCTAACAGCAAACAAGCGAGAAAACATAAGCAGTAGAAAAAATTCATTTACAAAAAGGAGACTAAAATTATAATTTTACTACTGCAAAGGAAAACTATTTTCATCTTAAGGATTCTACCTTCATCTCTCCAACTAAAATATAAGAACTAAGAACAGGCTCCTTCACTTTAAGTTACAAGAACTTACAAAATCAAAATGTACGCATTGTATTCATATTTATTTCAACTTTTAAGATTAAATTAATATTGGTCAGGCACATAACAGTAAGTACCTATTCGACATAATAATTTAAATTTTCAAAAACTCGTTCATTTGTCGAGAGATCACAAACATTTATCAACGTTTTATTATCTGATGTTGTTTCAGGTGGCTTAAAGAAAAACCCAGCTACGATTACTTACGAATTGTTAAAATTAAATAAAGTTATGTGCACAATATTATATAGGTATACAAATACATATAAGAATACTAAAAATCTCGAGAATATTTTGTACTTCGAAACTATGGAATGACATAGAAATGTAATAAATTAATATATTTCATGCTTTTTAGTTGTCATAGTTTCAATTCCACTCTAATCAGACCATGAAATTTTCAATGCCGTATGTATAATTAATGTTCGTAGTTTTAGTATTAAATTCTTAACGCTATTTTGTTTATTAAAATGGCAAGATTAATATTTCAAGGTGTTTTTAATTCATCACAGAAAATATTTTGGCTTAACTTTACTCCAAATAAACACAATTAAAAGTAGTAAACAGTAATTCTGTGTATCTATACGGTAGAAATGAATTACGTATTACATTTTAAATTATTTTATTTATATTTTTTAAGTTTTATTAATTATAAGTTTTATTTATTACAAGTTTTCAAATCAAAATAACAACGTGTTCTTAAAAGAAAGCTTGAATTCCTGTAATTCCTCTTCCCAAAATGAGAGCATGAACGTCGTGTGTGCCCTCATACGTGTTTACTGACTCTAAATTCATGACGTGTCTAATTACGTGGTATTCATCAGATATTCCATTTCCACCAAGCATATCCCTTGCTGTTCTTGCTATTTCTAAAGCCTTTCCACAATTATTTCTTTTAATTAACGACACCATCTCCGGGGCGGCCAAACCTTGGTCCTTTAGGCGACCTACTTGTATGCTAGCTTGATATCCGAGCGCTATTTCTGTCATCATGTCAGCCAGTTTCTTCTGTATGAGCTGATAAGAAGCTAGTGGTTTTCCGAATTGTTTCCTATCTAATGTGTACTGTCGAGCAATTCGCAAACATGTTTCGGCGGCACCGAGAGCGCCCCAAGCGATCCCATACCGAGCGTTATTGAGACATCCGAAAGGACCCCTCATGCCTACAACGTTTGGCAATAAATTCTCCTCCGGAACAGCCACTTCGTCGAGCAATATCATGCCCGTCTCCGAAGCTCGCAAAGAAAATTTACCATTGATTTTAGGAGTATCTAAACCTTTTTTTACTTGCGCTCTGTCAACAATGAACCCCCGTACTTTGTTGTCGTCGGCTTTTGCCCAAATTATTAGGACATTTGCAATAGGAGCATTAGTTATCCATGTTTTGGAGCCTGAAATTATGTAGGTTTTAGTTTTTGCATCGTATTTAGCTCTTGTCACTAAGCCACCAGCATCGCTTCCAAAATTAGGCTCAGTGAGACCGAAACAACCTACTAATTCACCTTTAGCCATTTTTGGTAAGTATTTTTGTTTTTGTTCTTCCGAACCATACATATAGATCGCCCCCATAGCTAAGCTGCTTTGTACACTCATAGCTGATCTATACGCCGAATCCACTCCATCTAGTTCCCTTGTGAGTAGTCCATAAGTAACGCTCGAAACACCAGCACAGCCATAACCCTTAATGGTGCATCCAAGAATTCCTAATTCTCCCATTTCTTGATAAATTTTACGATCAAACACTTCATTTCTATTTGCTTCCACTATCCGCGGTAATAGTTTCTCGTTACAATAAACTTTGAATGAGTCCCGAATCGCCTTTTCATCGTCCTGTAATTGTCTATCTAAATTCAAGGGATCCTCCCAGTTGAAATTTACTTTAGCACTGTTTGGGCATGTTGTTGACAATAGCCTCGAATTACTATAGTTGCAAAACAGGGAATATACCCTCGAAAATTTGGTAACCGGCACTGCCATTGTAATTGCACAAATTAATTACTCAGGTAAATACTAAGAGGAATGTATTTAATTCCTCCAAAAAAAATAATAGTTTGCTTGCACCTTTCGACAAATTTCACCACTTATTTTTCTTTCACCGATTATTTTTAAGCAGTCATACGTTTTTAACTGAGCACATTGTTTATTACGAACGTAACTTTTGAATTATGAAATTTCTTCTTTATCGTGTGCGTGTATAACCTCGTCAGTGACCTAATGTCAGCGAACTGCCTTAAAATAGCCACAAAACTGGACCCGTGGCTATGTTCACTCTATAAACTACATACGTATTGACTCTTAACGCGTGTCCTCAATGTGTGCGTTTGTTATCGTATTTGTTTCTTGTACGAGTAGCAATTGATAACTTTTTACCGCATTAAATTTTGTAAATAGAACTTGAAAAAGCGTGCGATATAAATGTAATCCCTGAGTGTTTATCACCGCCCAAAAATTGCCAAAAAAATCTGATAACTGTTGTTTAGTCCCATATCATAAAATTATCGCTGTGTGACGTTTGATAAATATTGGGGCAGGTATTATTCGTATGCAAAAACTACACCACTATCTTTTAAATATTTATACAATAGTATATTTTGTTTGTTTTCTACAAAAATAATCATAGATACCAATTAGTTTTTGTAAACCCAGAGATTTCGTTACAGATTTGGTACTTTAAAGTTTTTATTTAAATTATAAAACCGAGTTTACATGACCGCGCGGTACGTAAATACATAGTAAAAGATATATTAATACATAGATTTATAGTAACTTCTGTTTATGATTTTTTATAGGTAGATATTGTATCTAATCATTGAGATTAATAAATTAATTAGCACGGTATGTTTATAACAATTACCACTTTATATTTCCTTAACCTTGTTAATTTCGTAGCATTCAATTGTTCCTAATGTGAAATCCCTATCTTTTGGACTAACCGCCAAAAGTAGAACGAAACAGTGTGCCAAAAAAACAAGTAGAATTTTTTTAACCCGTTGCAAAAATTCCATTCCATTCCAGGTCCACTCTAGAAAGTAGTATTAAAACCCCTGAGGTCGACGTCCCCTTAGGACTAATGGTAAGGTAAGAAGTAAAATCTCCTTTAGGAAGCTCTCTTTCTCCTTCTAATTTACTACTTACCATAATACAAACAAAGGACCCACATTTAAGTGTCATTAACTAGTTTTCTACTTCTTTATTACAAATTCACCCAACTTTAACTTAAATTAACAATATTTTACAATCTTTTGTGTGTTAAAATTCCACATTTTATGTGACTATAGCAAGATTAGTGTCAAGAGAAGCGGGAACTCGGGCAAATTACACTTCGCACTCAAAATTTCGCATTACACAACGGGCAGCAGAAAAAGTAGCAAAAATATCACGAACCAACCGTAATCGGACAGTATGTCCTCTTATTTAGCCACTTGTCTCTAAACAAGCGAGTAACGGCCGGTTTCTATATTCGTCAGTAACCATCTACGACACGTTTTTATACAACAATAAAAACAATATTATGTAATAACGATTTCGTAAGAACGAAACGTTAAGATGACAGTCAGCAGACCTATGACGGATGACGTTATTGTTGACATAAAAACGTGTCGTAGATGGTTAGCATAGAATTAAAAATCAGAGGTAAGCGATCCAAGTGTTAAATATTTTAGGGGCTTTTACTAACAAATATTATAGTACCTCATCGATTCCTTAACTTTCTTCAGCCATAGCTTCTAGGTTTTTCCCATACTTACATCTTCTTTTGATATAACACGAAGCATGATGTGGAATATTTGGTCTTTTTTTTGGAGGTTTTTATTTGGATGGAAACATATTATGTATTTTCGCCCTAAGACTACCTTATTCTGAATTAATACCTATTAATTATATCGGTATGAAAGTACTGGCAAGGTATTAGTAAGTGATTGTTTTGATGCAAGATAAGATTGTCATGCAAATAAGAACAAAAAACATCTTTATCTAATTACCCTTCACGTAAATTGTTCGCGATCATGAAACGAAGCAAAATACAGCTACGAAATGAAGTTCCGAAGTTAAGATCTCACTACAAGATCTAATTATAGGATCTATTCGTAGGTACTACTCGACCTACGTGATGCATTTAATAGATCTAATAGATTATCTTAAGATCAAGTGATCATCATACCTCCGGCCCACTGGATATAAAAATATTCCTGTGAAGTAAAACTCAATAAACTCAAAAAAGAGCACTACTTTCGAGTCCTTGGTGTAGCTTGTGTCAGAAGGCGAGTGTCCACTTATATCAGGAACCTACCCTAGGTTATCTATTTAATTGTTCCTAGTTTTTAAAAAATCTATAAATACAGGATGTTCCAAAATTCAACGATAAACCGGCACCAGTAGGCCCTCCCCATGAATACTCGAGAAGAAAAAGAATGACAATTTTAAATAAGTTTAAGTTTTTATTTTTAAAACAGTCGCTTCCCTATGACGTTGGTACAAGTGGCGATGTCCTAGGACAAAAAGCACATTGTTATGAATGCGAACAGGGTTTTAGCTTGCTACAAACATTTCGTTATTCTTTGTTGCTGCAAACCAAACAAAATTGTATTAAATCTAACTAGCGCGATCTCGTGACCTACGGCTCCTCTTTGCTATGTGCTACACATTTACCAAACGTGCTTATCATAATAATATCTAAATGGAATAAAATATTTTAACAAAACTTCAAAGCTGTTTATTAAAGCACTGCAAACTGGGATCAGTTATTTAAGTTTATTTTCAACACCTATGCTAAAAATTTTTGTGAGCAGACTTCATTTGATGATAGTTTCAAAAAATGCTTAACTTAAGAGTACATTTTTATTTTTCAATAACCATTACCTTACTGATTTTTTTTATTTTATTGCTTTTATTTATAAAAACAAACAAAATGTTTAACAATTTTAATTTCAACAGGCTTTGCTCAAGAAAAAATTCCGACCTTAGACGAATAATATTAAGGCATATTCAAGGCTTAAATAATCAGGCACCGAGATGATTCTGTCGCATCTTATTTTGGGATACCCAACAATGTAAATGATACAACCGGGATGAGTCGTCTATAAATTATTCACTCTCTATTTGCATGACAAACGAGTGAGGACGGAAGGTCTTAGACCTTTAATGGCACCTCTTGGATCTTTGAAAGTCCTTTACATGACTAAAATGTACATTAAGTACAACGTTTGGAGGTGATATTGCGAGAAAAACTTAGCAGGCGCTGTGTGTTTATAATGCCTTACACTGATATTGTAAAATTATATTTTTGTACAATCTAATCATAACAAAAGGAACACCTACCTACCGCCTAAAGATTAGTAGCCAACGTTACTATTTTACAACAACGCACAACAAAACTGAGAGTCACCAGTTTGTATCTATGTCTTGGTATTCAACCTATATCTTGGTATTTAAAGAATATGACATAATTACTCGTATATATATACGATAGTGAGAAAATACAAGAATACTGTGTTCGAACCGGCAGGCGTTGTCTGTGAAGCTACGAGTATGTCATCACTGCCTAGGACTATCTAAAGAAAGTCATGCAATGTCTCTCTTTTTCAGAAAACAAAGCCTGACAAGAAAAACACCATGTTCTTCGTACGGCTGTGCATCAAAACTCTTGGACATCTGCAAACAATAACCCCGCAATTTCGAAAACAGAACCCATGCAGTGGGATTTTCGTCTCTAAAATCTAAAAAACCTTAAATTCAGTAACCGGAGTGCCTGTCAAAAACTCAAGAATCCCCAAATAAACTCACTGTTGCTCGTAGCGTTGTATCAGTTGCCGGTTATCTGCACGATGTAAATAACATCAAGATCAATAAAGTGGCTGTAAGAATCTTCAGGCACGATTATTCTCAAATGCCTAAGAACCGCTGAAGGGTAGGTAACCTCCTGGCCTATTTATATTAAACAAATAGGTATTGCGAGAATTTGATATAATCAATAATCCTCCTTATTTAAATTCAAAAATAGCACTTATATAGGTAATTCGACATTAGAGTGGCTAACATTTATTTCTTTGTTAAAGTGTTGGAAGGATACACCCAAAAGTTGTACCGCACAAATTGACAGTTGGAGTGAAAGTTTTGCCGCGAAAATATACTCCTGGAACCTATTATAAAATCACAGACCTGAGCGTCGCTCCCAAATTAGAACATCACGGTAAGTTCCTCCGCAAACACAAATGGAATTGTCGTGTAGTTTAGAAATACGAGATAATCTGAGTATACAATAAGTTAGTATTGACGACAGTATACCGCAATACTGCTGGCGTGAAGCGGTCTCAACGCTTTACGCAAATAAATATAACTGTGGTAGGTATATTGATGAGAAACATTTTACGATCTACAGAAATAATGGGCAAAAGTTTACAAATATACAAATAAATTAGATAAAAACATTAAAATACATAATATAATACAAAAACAAACAACCTTAACGAGCAGTACGATTTTATCAAAAGCTTTAGGAATCTCCATACCTATTTTCTGAGTAAAATCAAATCTCGTTCCCCCTGAAGTCCTCAAGGTAGAACGCGATAAAAAATCGACTCTTACGACGTGAAGAATGGAGAAACCTAGCAAGCGAATAAAATGACATGCACGGTGAAGGAAACCTGCACGCATAACAGTGGTCCATAACATTCTCAAAGTCGTGTGAAGTTTACCCGTACTAGGCCAGTGTAGTGGACTAAGACCTACATCCTTCTCATTGTGAGAGAAGATCTGACCCTGCAGTGGGTCACTGCGGCCCTGCGCAGCTGCGACGGGTTACAGTTTATTTCCATAATAACGTTTATTTCCGCATGTCAGATGACAAATAAGTTACTAATTCTTTCTCTACCTTTTTCAGAATCCCATGACTGGTAACTTTCATTCGCGTTACCTTCATTAATTTTTCCATAACATTTCGTCCGCTCTCACTAACAACGTAAGCCAAGACCTCACTAACTGATAGACGGCGATAACACCATCTATTATAATTAGCCTTCGGAGATTCCTCCGAGCACTCCCCTCGAATTGATCTGATCAAAACGAAAAGACACTTGACTATTAATCACCCCATAATCACATACAGAATGTAAATGTAGCTGATGCATATGTAAAAGACGTTAATGCCAAGTAAGCTCTATGCTGAATTGCCAAACAGACTCCGAATATTCTAGCTGGAAATCTATTTGCTGAAACATTATTATCACTTATATGTTATTAGCGGCTCCTTTCTTATTCATGTTAAAAACAATTTTTCTGTTTTTCAATGCGATTTTGTTACCATTCTACAAGTTTTATGTCTTTAATAATAAAGCATGTGTCTGACACACAAACAGATGATAAAAAAACATCACCTGAACTTAGGACATACAGCCTCCACATACATACAGCAGCATTGTTTCTTTGTATTTATTGACATAATTATGAAGCTCTTTAAATTTCTGTTTCCAATGTTAGAAATTATCTTGACTAATAATATTAATAATATTAATAAAATCCTTAATTATTATAATTATTTTATATACATATAACTATATTTGTATACATATTTATATTTGTAATTAAAAAGTCATCCCACTCATTACGTGTATACTTGTCAGACTAATTTACAAAGTTTTAACGGAACAAAATTAATGTTAAAACAAATTTCTATCGAACCCATTACGCAGAACTTTGTAATTTTATGTCAGAATTTGTTACAAAGGAAATTTGTCGAGGGGCGTGATGGAGAAAATTTGAAGGAACAATCAGAGCAATTGATGAAACAATGCCAAATAATGAAGCAAAACGCAGACGACATCTTTTTGTGGGTCCAACAATCGACCAAAATTTTCGAAGGTACGTATAGAATAAGAAATGTATCTGTGTGTCTGAGACCAATTAGCGACCCACTGCAGAACCAGTACCCTTTTCTGAGTTTTAGCAATGCCGCACACCGATGTAGTTTGCGGCCAATGACGTGAATCGTATAGAAAAGTGACGTAGCGCGTAGCGCCAAAACAATAACCCATAAGGTCATAGAGGTCTGTCAAACATAAAATTTGTTCTTTGTTTGAAATCCAATTTTTGTATGGAGTGAAACCTGCATAACTTTGTTATCGTAAAGATTCATAATCACATTTAAACAGGTTCTTTATAAAGTCCGTGGTTTGTATATGTATCGTGCAGCTGTAGCTGCATAGAAGACTTCACACAAAACATTCTCCATTCAATTCCCTCCGTACTACTATGATTAGAGTATCCATAGTTTACAAAATCTACGGACTGTGAAATACATTTGCCTACTGATTTTTGAAAATTTTGAAAATTTTAAATGTTATGTTTATGCAAGCATTGGCTCAACTTTTTATCACTGTAACCTACTTTTACTTGAAACGGATTTCTTACATTTTCCGTGAAAATCCGCGAACCGAGTGACAAACATTGCCTAAGTAGTCTCCTAGTATCGCCGATATAATTAGAACTATTTGTAACTGTAATATCATGTTACCACAGTCAGCCATACATCTTCATAACAGTCAAGTCAATTATCGCGGGACTATCCCGGGAAATAAAAACAAAATATACTACCACTAGTAATGATAAACTGTGGCAAAGTTTCGCCTGTATGCGCAGTGGATGAAAAAGCCCCGTTGTACCGGCCAGTTCAGAATCAGAACACGGTTTATTTATGAACCAACCATAAATATACTACCATAGTGTATTTACTACTGCACAGCTTGCGATTCTGTGTAAACTGTGAATATGTTTTTTTTATGTTATTTGTTTCATAAAAAATAAAATTTCAAAATCTTTTGCAGATACTATATACTTACGCAGAACTTCTTAATTTTATTTAAATCGGTATTGCAAAGAAAATTGTTTTGGAGCCTAAATTGAGAACGTAATACGTAAATGAAGAACAATCCTCAAAGGGTTAATTTGTGATCTATTAAAAGACACTTATCGTAAAAAACTGAGATTTAAATTTCATTTTAAATTCATTTTAAAACATTTCAAGATATTGTCTTGCCATGCTGTGATGTACAGCAATAGGCGAGTGGAAAACATCGACTGTATAATCCCAAGCCACTAAGCCTATCATTCAGTTCAGTTTGATAAGAGCCTGTACCAAGGTAGATTCCTTCACAAGAACGATTCTGCACCCTGACACGGAAAACAGACTGTGATGCCGAGCTCATACGGAACTATCCGGGACACAGAGAGACGAGCTCAAGCAAGGATGGGCTGGAGGTCCAACTGTTATTTTAATACGAAAAACAATGGGAAAAATTATCTCATGGCTAAAACGTTCTTAAAAACACTTTACATCTGACGATAAAATTATAAAGGCAACAAGGTGACAATGGACGATTCATTGTACAAATCAACGGTTACAGAACAAACAGGACTCTCGTTTACGCAAATGAAGAAAATCACTGACGCTGTTTCAACTCCGACTCGTATTGCCTAGCGTTTCGCATTGGCGTTAATTCCTCTCTGAATGCCAGCCCGAATCCGAAGTTTTAATTGCAAACTCTTAATGAGGTAGGCTACAACCTCAAAATAGTTCCCAGTCGCCGATCCCAGCTACGCTCCGATTATGTCATCTGCCAAAATGCAAGCGCAATCGTGAGTCGGAATTGCATTCGCGTTAAATCCTTTAAGTTGTGACTTAATGATGTTTTAAATCGAGCGCCTTGTCCACAGTTCTGGTAAACCGATAACGGTCCCGTTCTAAATTTGTTATTGACGTTGTTACTCCTAAAGAATCATACTCGTATCTCTACCCCGGAAAATGGACAGCTTAATAAAAATATCTATAAGAGATCTTTTTAGTCTATAAATCCATGTTGGTATATTATATACATTTATGTATATCCGCAACATTAAATACTATTTTAAGTTCCACGTGTATAGCCATGTAAATTTTTAGCACACGTCCAGACGATCACGACTGTTTTGTACAAAAATTCGAATAAAAAGTTCTAATTTATTAAAGCTAGACTAGTCTTCTTACTTGTTAATCTAAATTACAATAATATGTATATTATTAGTTAAAATGTATGCATAATAGGCATTCGATTGGATGTTTAGAAGCCTATTAGGTTCTGAATTATTAAAACACAAAACTACTATAAACTTAAGTTTGAGATCATTTAAAACAGCTTACAAGGTCTGGAAAGCAATGAAGTTTGGCAAAGCAGCCTTATCATAAACTGCCGTGAGGTATCGAGTAACTTCTCAGGTGTTGAGGGGATCTGTGGTTGCTAGGTGGACTGTACCCTTAGTCTGAGTTTTAGCATTTCCGAAACGAAACGCACACATACACAGCTTACCAGACGAAAATGCACAGTGTAATAACCAACAGAGGAAAAAGATTTTTAGAAGACTTAAAAAATTAATAAAGCATTAGATAAATCATCACAAAAATTGCTTTATTTTTAATCAACACTCTTTCAATGTTTAATAATATTAATGAAACATAATAACCGTGAATTGGCCGTAATGCACTGTAAAATTTCGAACTAATATTATCCCGTAGGTATTAACTAATTGTTAGTATTATAATGTCTAACGATAAGTATTCATATCTTTCACTCCATACAAAAATTTGAATTCAAATTTTTTAACTCCTCTAAAAATCTTTTACCTCTATTTGTTATTACACTGTGGACTCCTGTGTGGTAAGCTGTGTATGAATTACGTATCTATCCGAAACGAAACGCACAAACGTTTCGTTTCTGTATCGCTAAAACTCAGACTAAGGGTACAGGTTAAACGTGATCATTTTATTCCAAAATGGATGTCAACAGGGTGGTTCTGAATGAACGTGCTTTTCATGGTATTATTATAATTGCGACGGCGACTTACGTGACAGTGAACATGGACGAAAGACGGCTTTAAGTTTCATGTCATTGACTAAAGAAACTACTGAATCAGTTGTCTCAAATGTATTTTTACTAGGGATTAAAATAAATATTTCAAAAACATTTTGTAATTACTTTAATTTCTGATAGTTAACAAAAGTATCATTTGAAAACAGGTCTTTATAATTTTTCCGAACAATTATTCAGGAAATTTTCTTCTTTTCCTTTAACACAATCTGAATATGTGGTACTAATTGTATCAAAAATTTAACAGCTTTATGAATTACGAATATACACAGGAGGAACACCGCTGCTATAGAAACGTATAAATCAAGCATATTATAAGTGAACCAGTTCATTTCCCTCGCTGAATTTTTCATGAAGTCCGCGCCATTATTTCTTATGACATACTCGAGCCAAAAGACAGCTGTGTCCAAGGGTCTCATCGGTCTGTCCTTAAATCTAGCGGAGAGTTCTTTGGCTTTTGCCCTGTAAGTGACGTTGAAAAGGACGTTCAAAAGAGCAGTCTCTACGGTATTTTCATTAATGGTGTGATACTGCAACATGGTGGCGAGTCCTGCATGCTGCGCGAGAAGCAAGTTGTTATATTGATCCGCGTAAATTGGAATACCGATGATCGGAACTCCATTGAAGATTGCTTCTTGCGTTCCGATCAGCCCGCCATGAGATATGAACACTCTGACGTTGGGGTGCGCTGTAATAACATTATATAATGTTACTAATATTAATATCCATACGGTTTAATATAGTTTTATTGTTTTTTTAATAATTGACTAAAACTGCTAAGAAATAGTCTTTTAATTAGAAGACGACAATTAAATAAACCTCTAAAACAGAGAAGAGTTTAAATGAGATTGAAGTGGGGACTCTACTATGATGCACTGTTCGACAATGGTGAATTTTTCACGTTTACCTTTATTTATTTGTAACTTATACATGACATGTTCTTATTTTCCTTTTTTGTTTAAAAAAACAATAAAGAAAATAGTCCTTCGTTCTTTTAGTACCTACTGGTAGCGACTATAAAAGAAAAATGTTAGGCAGTTGTTACCCTATTACATAAGAGAGAAGAAATGTCAATTCCGTTTATGGCTAGCAACATTGAGGAGTCGCCGTAAGTACCCACATTTTGGGTCATCGGGTCGGATGACACAACTAACGCCAAATGAAGAATTGGGTGCGGACCCTAATTAATTGAAGTGAAGGGCTCTTACCAAGTATTTCCTTTTGAGGCAGCCATTTACGGGTTACTAAGTTAACTGGCCTGTCTTCTAATTTGTCATCCTCCCATTTCCATAAAACGGTCTGTTTTAATTTCCGGAACACGTTAAGGAACGCTCTCTTTTTGATATCTGGCAACTCTGAGCTGCGTACGTTCGAACCGAAATTCATATAAATAACGCCGTGCTTCGAATCGTCTAGCAGTTTTTGTGTATCCTGGAACAATGTTTAAGATTTAGTTATAGTAGAACTTATTGCATTAATGCCTAGATTTTAAATCTTATAAAAATGAGGCAGTCTATCTCGCCCTGAAAGATATCCGTTGCGGCCCTCACAATCTGTCCTGAATTTTGCACTTATCGTCAAAATTTTCAACATCAATTGGTTTAAAGATCTTTATTCTCATTAGGAATTTTACATTCACTTGTCATGAGAACATAATACATTGTGGTACGACTAAACAGATTTTTACAAGTACCCTACATATTGTGTATATTGCGACTCAGGTGTAGATGAAGCGGGATTTACAACAGAGATGTATAATTTAGCGAACTGCGACAACAATAATGAGAACCACTGACAGGTTGTTTCGTTTTGACTATGTAACTTTGTAGCTGTAGTAACAAAGACTACCTAAGTGTTTTAAATTGCTATACAATTTAAACAGGTGTGGTTATTAGACGTTGTTAGAGTTGATAGATTTTTTAAACTTTAAACACCGTTATTTCTCGTTAAGTACATAGTACTTATGTACTTACTTTGTCGTTTAAGAATCTATTCTTGCAACCTGTTATTAGCTTGTTATTTATCAATCATTAAATGAGATGACATATAACTTTAACAACAAACGATCTTGATAAAACTGTTAATACAAAATACAGTCATGAAATCAGTTGACATTCTGTTCAAAGCTTACAGTAACAAAAAGGTGAAGCTAATGTTAGACGTGTAATTAAAATAAAAATAAAAACAAATGTCAAGCCTCTCAAGAATGTAATTTACTTACGGCAGGAAGAATTCCATCACTATTTGATAGATGGATGCCTCCGATCTCCACAATATTAGGTAAATAAGCCGTCGGTGTGTCAAAGCTAAAATGGCTATTGATCAGAAACAACGATGCGTTCTTTTGTATATCACTCAAACGAGGCACCGGCTTCGGTAATTCCAGGACGTATTTCTCCACCAAGCTCTCCTGTTTGCTCATGTACCAGTACTTCCACCACACGTATTCGTACACAGCAAAATACATATTCCGCAAACGCCCCCAAAAGCTCGTCATATCCCTTACATCGAGAAACTCTGATATAACTGTATTCAATTGCAGAGGATTTCCCGTTAAAATATTATGTCTCATACAATTTCCGAAAGTAGTCACCAAAGCCAAAGGCGCTTTGTATTTATACGATAGAGCGTATAACGCTTCTTGGAAAAATTGTTCGGCAATAACTAAATCGAATGAGTTATCTTCCTTCAGAAAGTTTTGTACGTCGCTTGAATTTAGAACCACTTCTGTAAAAGCACTACCGGCCAACCAAAATATTTTATCATGAAACTCTTCAGCGGTTATATCAACCATTGTGAATACGTTTGGTCTTTTTCCCCCTAAAATAATACAAGGGTTATCATGTTCATTAAACGACTAATGTATAATAATATGTAAGCAGCAAAAGCAGCAAATTATATTGGGTCTGGGATTTTTATGTATATGTATGATGTTAAAGAACAACATTATATGTAATAAAAAGTATTTTTTATTGATTTACGAGAAGCAAGCTATTTTTAGCATCCATAATCCAATACATATTTTGCAATCATAACATATTTTGCAAAATTTGCAATCAATGCAATCATTTCGCCAAGTTCCTATGAAAAGAACAAAGTAACTATTAATTTGTTCCTGTTAGGCATGTAACAAAAAAACTTTATGTATGCTCACAGAAATTTAATTTTTTTACATCTTTTCTTAATCACATGATATCAATGCATTCGACGAATATACCTAGTTTGGATCATACAATTCTTACCAATTACTTCCCATATTTCTTTATTATCGACCATAACTTCCCTATAATTTTTTGGTGCATTAGCTTCTTTGTTTGCCGTTATAACCGTGACATTGTGGCCTCTTCGGGCTAATTCTAAGCCTATGGGCCTAAGCATTATGTAATGAGATTTTGAAGTAAATGGTATTACGTATAGGATATTCGCTGCTTCACTGCCTGCTAAGCTCAGTAAAAATAAGAATATAGATGTCTGAAAGAAAATGAAATAATTTATGAAATTTAGGTAAAATTTTACTACCCATGCCCATATAATACATGCGCGTAAAAATATATTTTTTTGAAATAAACATATTTTATGGGCTTACAATACAATACAATGCTCTTTATTGTGCACATATATACAAAATCAGTTTACAATAAAACGTGAGAGAGAAAACTGGCGGTCTAATCGCTACGAGCGATCTCTTCCAGACAACCATCTAGGTAAGGAGTTAGAGTAAGAAGAGAGAAAGTTGTAGGCACGATATGTGAAAGTATAGAGAATTCAATACAGAGGAATAGTGTATAGTACAAAATGACGGAATAAGAATAGACAGTGAATGTCAAGTTTCATCAAAATTTATCAGGGTACTGTTTTAAATCAAATCAATTCAGTCAAATGATTGTGCATTAAAATCGTAAATATAATTTGACGTCAAATTCGATTTTTTTTAAATATTTTTCAAACACAAGACATTCTTTTGTACTTGTAATTCAAAATCTTGAAAGTTTGCTTAAAAATTTCTGAAATAATTATTTTAAATTATATACTTACCATGTTTAATTATTATTAATGGTCCACGACGTCCAATTATTGAAAGATAATTTATAAGTTAAGAAAAAATTAAAAATCAAAAGTAGGCACCATATTTTTTTACACAAAAACCGTCATACCAAAAGCACTGTTCAGCTTTGAGTTCACCAGGAAAATGCTGGTTTGAGGAGTAAGGTATAAAATTGCATAGCTGTAATGACCTCGAAATATAATGGGATGACTTTTACAAAAGCGTTTGCAAAAACCTTTTGCAAAAAAGATGACCGAAGCCAAAACGGTGACCAGTGAAGAAACAGACATAAATGACTGTTTTGGATAGGTATATCATTAGGATATATAGATTATGAAGAGGGGGGAAGGGTTTGATTTTCAAGTTTTACCATTATACGAACATTAAATTTAGGTACCAAAACCACCCTCGAAACCCAACGTGGATGAATTGTTTTTTCGTATGTTTCAGATGGGGAGTTTCAGGCAGAGATAAATTTTGACCGACGAATGCGAATCTTAATACTTTATGTTGCCGTCGATTTTATTTTCTATTGATTATTATGCTTTTCTACACAGTAATGCTACGAGTACTTCAGCACCAGCACAGCACCAAGGAGCCTAAATGCTTGTTTAATTTGTTAACTGCTTCTAAATTAACCTTTTAATTAAACTTTCAAAAAGTAACAGATTCATCAAGTTGAGTTGCTATATATTTAGCTTCAGGCGCTGAAAAAATAAAGTTTATCATAATTTTGCGCCGAAATTATTTATTACAGTCATTCCACATCATAATCTTAGTAGGTACTATTAGATATCAGTAGAATAGTTACGACTAGCTGCCTTAATCTACTAGTGTTTAATGTAATAAATAATAATAAAGCGGCCAAATCTGAATCCACAAAGATAGTATCTCTAATAAGGATTAATACAACTATATATAAAACCCAACATCTATAATTGCTTAATGTAAACAAAATAAAGATTCTTTAAGAATGCCTAGTTTTAATCCTCAAACATTCTTCCTTCGTTATAAATATTTAATCATAAAATATAATACGTACATATTTGTCGTAACCTAATAATTGTCGTAAACTAATATACCTATTCGTAAACTAATATACCTATTCAAGCCCGCTTTTTCTTTGTATTCTTCTTCACAGGCCGTTGGACTGGTTTACAATAATTTAATGTTCTCGCTATAATTTTCACTATATAAATTAGCACTATGATCGGAACTATTGCTATAAGATAAATATCCAGCATATAATACTTAAACCAACTCATATCTTTTGCTGAACTTTTCATATAATGGGCTCCTTCATTTCTTATCACATATTCTATCCACCAAATTGCTGTATCTAAGGAAGACATGGGTCTATCAGTGAACTTTTTAGCCATCTCTTCCGCCTTTTCTTTGTAAGATTCATCAGTAAGTATTTCATTTAAAGCTTCATCAAGAATATGTTCATTAATCGTTTGGTATTCTAAAATTTTTCCGAATCCATGTCTTCTGACCGTATCCATATTATTATATTGATCGCCGTAAATCGGTACTCCCAAAATAGGAACACCGTGGAAGATTGCCTCTTGAGTTCCAACTAACCCTCCGTGGGATATAAACACCTTGATGTTGGGATGCGCTGAAATGTATAAATTTTTTGTGTCAATTTCAACAGTAATTTGAAATATTAAGTCAACTTATAATTTACAAATAATGAGATTATTGAACTATCTATTATCCTACATAGAGCAGAAAGGACGATAAGGTTTTTATTTTTGTCGTTTACCAACAATAACTACTAAAAATATACTTGAATAATATAAACCCATACCAAAAATTTCCTTTTGAGGGAACCATTTTCGTACGACAACGTTGTCTGGTTTGTCTTCTATTTCGTCAATTTCCCATTTCATTAACACTGTTTGTTTGAGTTTACGAAAAACATTAAAAAACGCCATCCTTTTCCTTTCATCCATCTCTGATATTCGCACGTTGGAACCGAAATTCATATAAACGACTCCACTCTTGGCATTGTCGAGAATATCTTGCAAATCCTTAAACATAATTAAATTTTATTTAAATTAGGCCTTAAGACTGTCTGATAAGTCGAATGCAAGGTCTACGACCTTCAGTCGGATCACACACATCTCATTGTTTTCCCTACTTACAACAATATGAATAATTTATTTACCTTTGGAAGACTTGCATTAATTTTGATTGAAGTGTGCAATCCACCGATTTCTATAATATTTGGCAGTAACGCCATAGGTGGATCGAAACTAAAGTGAGTATTGATGAAGAGCAAAGAAATACTCTTTTGCATTTCAAACAAACTCGGTACCGGTTCTTCCAAATCTTTTATATATTTTTGTACTAAAGCCTCCTGTTTACCTAAATACCAATACTTCCACCATACGTATTCATACACCGTTGCGTATATATTTTTTAATCTTCCCCAGATACTAGTGATATCTTTTACGGCGAGAATTTCGAATACTACAGTGTTAAGTTGCAAAGGATTACCCACTACAATATTATGTTTCATGCAATTGCCCAACGTTGATGCGACAACCAGTGGTGCTTTATACTTGTAAGCCAACAAATTAAACGACTCTTGGAAAAATTGTTCATTGAAAACCAAGTCAAATGTGTTATTTTTCTTCAAAAATTCCTGAAAGTTGGCCGATTTTAGTACTAGCTCATTGAAGCCTAAGCCACCCGTCCACAAAACATCATTTAGAAAATCTTCAAAAGACTTGTGGTTTATATCAAATACAACAGGCCTCTTGATACCTGAAACACAAATTGAGGATAACATTGCTATTATAGGTTATATCCTACTTTTTTTATATATTTGAAAGTTTGTGAAGATGAATGGATGGATGAACATATTTGGAAGAAATTTTCAGTCTTAAAATGTTGCTCCTATGACAATACATAGCGTCATTCACGAATTCGCAATTTGAATAATAAGTGCAATTTTTTCATGCTCAAAAGGATGGTTGAAATGATCTAGCCTAACAAACATAATTTTATATTCCCATCTAAATATTAACAAGTAAATAACATGATTTGGAGATATAAGTGTCTTACCCATGACATTCCAGATTTCTTTGTAATCCACTACAACCTCGTGGTAATTTTCCGGAGGGTTTGGTTCTGTGATTGCTGTTATAACGGTCACATTATGACCCCTCCTGGCTAATTCCAGACCAATAGGCCTGAGCATAATATAATGAGACTTTGACGAAAAAGGAATAACAATCAAAATATTTGCAGCCTCGGTACATATTGCTGCTACTACGCACGCTAAAATAAGGTGCAATATGGCCTGAAATGCATAAATAAATAAAATATATTTTTGGTAGGTAAGGTTTTATTTGTGGCAGGTTACGAACACGCAACATCAAATTTTATGTACAAAAGAATTAATCATATTACTCTTCAATAAATACATGTTGTATCAAGTTATCTTAGGTAGACCGTAGAATTGTTGCCCACCAATAATTATGACTATGTAGTAAAATACATAGGTAATTTCCTCATTCATCAACGCAACAATGTATGTCATAATTAATTGTAAATAATGTTATGTTGTCTTAACGACTCTGTTTAAAACTATTATTTACTGGTTTGTAAATATCTAGTAATTTCACTGGTTATTTTTAAACTGTTCGTAGGCGAGAAATGACCAGAACAGTAACTTTCAATCAATTCTCATTTAAATCAAAAACATTTCCACCTTTACTAGTACATATTTGTAAATTAAAGCAAATGAATTTATACTTAATTGGAATGATAGGTATTTCCAATTAAGTACAATACAATAAACCTTTTATGAATAAAACTTTTAAAGATGCCTGCTTAAAGTAATAAAAAAATCAAAAGAACTGTTTTTAGAAATAATATCTGTTAGGCTTATCCTCGCTTCAATCCAACGCGGTAATGATGCCAGCGTTCTGTGCACCATGCCACAAGCGGAGCTATTGGATGGCATATTCATTTTATAAATAATTATATTTTGTTTTATTTTTATTATTATTTAACTATTATGTTAGTAACATTTGTAGCTTAGTGGAACATCTTACAAAACATGACAATGAAAATAATATTTGATTGAATAAATAATTATTTATATTTTAAAATGTCACAAAGCAGTGTAAAACAATACATTTTTTCTTTTAAATATAATAGTATTATTCAACTTACCATTTTGTAAATTGGTGAGATGCTAAATTTGTTGTAAAATTTTACTGTAAATAACGAAACATAATAAATGTTTCATTTACGAAATAATTACCCTTCTATTTCTCTATCTATTCTCGCACATTATAAAAATATATCAAAAGTCTTAAATAGTTTTCAATAAACCGTCGTCTCTCAAAGTTAAATGAATACTAATCGTTTCAACACCACAAATTTATTTCCAGTTATACAAATACAAACAGACCATTAGGCTGTCCGTCTGTGAATACTATTAACAAAATATTATTAAAATACTAGTAATGGGCTATAACAAAAGGAAGAATAGTATCAAATTATTGACATTCTACTCCACCAACGCATTCGTATTTTCGATTAGGCCATTTTAGTGGGCTAAGGCATACATCCCTCATATTATGCGAGGAGTCTAGGCCCTACCGTTAGTAGGTCTTATGGGTTAAAAATGAGACTAACGTTTTTACTTCTTCCTGCAATATTGTTCGTTTATATTCTTTATGTTGTGCTTATGTAGTGATTTTTTAGAATTTATTTATCTTAATTTATTCATCTTCATTTTCCATTGGGAATTTTTGGATAGAAATCCGCGTTACAAGATTAGTTAGATTTGATCCTCCCACCACTCTTCGACATTGTGTAACAATCTTGATTACATTCGGTTGAGTTGGTTTGGTCCGTCCAAGGCAAGTAAGTTAGGAAAGAGCCAACAAAAAAATAGTTTTTTTTTTAAATTGAACTGACTTTAAGATATAAAATATAGAAATGATGAAATAATTAATGTTTATATGCAACCCTATATGGAGTATAAACATGTCTACGTATTGTAGTGTAATTGTTTACAACGATAGATGTTTGGCTATATATTTTTAAATATATATTATGTAATAAGAAATACCTTATAGACTAACATATTGTCAGTAACCCGTTAATGACCCACTACAGGGTCGGGCCTCCTCTCACAATGAGAGGGTATGCCTTAGGGGAGGTATGCCTTAGTCCACCACGCTGGCCTAATGTGGGTTGGTGGACTCCACATGCCGTTGAGAACACTAACATAATATTAATCAAATATTTTGCAATTGCGTTAATGTTTCATACATACGTGTCGAATTGATAACCTTCTATGTTAAAGTCTGTTAAAAATAAAATGTACTCGTAATATTAATGTGAATGAACTAAGAACTTGTTTAATTACCATCGCATAAACTTTTAATAATCAATTTCCTCCAATTAAACATCGCGTATATATAAATTACAAGGTGATATCTTAGATAAAAATACTTATATATCAGGTGTTAAATTAACAGAGCTGTGAATGTGAAATATTCTCTTGAAATTTTATTATTTTTACAGATAAAGATTTCCCGATTATTAATATTATATCTCAGATAGATTCCATTTTACTATTCCAGTAATACTATCTACTTAACATTAAATAAAAATGGTCTAGCTTACCTCTAGAAAAGTTTTTATACTAAATACTTACTTGTATATCAATTATAAAATTTATAATATTATATTTATAATATAATAAAAAATATCATAAATAATTAAACAATTAAGTAGATCACAGGAAACATATTAAGTGAAGGAAACTCCGATATTAATAAAAACACCAGTGATTTATAAACAATTATTAATTCTATTTTTATTCTTAAGATCGTTTCTTCTTTACTGCCTTAGTTTTGACCCCACTTAATTGTTTTAACGTTTTTATGAGCATCACTAGAATGGTAATTATTATCCCAATTATTACAAACACAACAAGGTAAATGTCTATCATAAAATATTTAAAACAGCTTAAATTTCTCGCTGGATTCTTCATGAAGTCCGCTCCATTGTGTCTCATGACGTATTCTATCCACCACACAGCTGTTTCCAGTGGAGTCATTGGTCTATCCTTAAATCTTTGTGCCACCTCTTCTGCCTTGGATTTGAAAGATTTATTACTCAGCATATCGTTCAAAGCTTTTCCAAGAGTAACTTCATTTATATCGTGGTACTCCAAAATCTTTCCGAATCCAAGTTGTTCGACCTGATCCAAGTTATTGTACTGATCAGCATAAATTGGAACACCTAACATGGGAATTCCATGAAAAATTGCCTCTTGCGTTCCAATTAATCCACCATGAGATATGAACACCTTTATATTAGGGTGTGCTGAAAGCCATAAATAAAAACCTTAAGTTATGATATAACCAATTATGTTTAAATGTTAATCGTTTGCTCCATTTTAATAATTTTAAAGTGAATGTGGTCAAATGTGTTATTAATTATTTCAAGTTAATTATTTTACAGTAATTTAAAATTAATCAATAAAGTTTTAAATAAAATAAATGTTGACTAATAAATATAAGAATCTACCAACCGAAAATTTCCTTTTGTGGAAACCATTTTCGTACAATGACATTGTCTGGTTTGTTTTCGATTACGTCTTCTTCCCATTTCATTAACACTGTTTGCTTTAATTTTCGAAATACATTGAAGAAAGCTATCTTTTTATCCTCGTCCATCTCCGAAATAATGACATTGGAACCAAAGTTCATATACACGACTCCATGTTTCGCGTTGTCAATAATATCCTGAAGATCCTTAAAACAGAAAAAATAAATAAACACATTGAATTTACATTCATGTATGCCATTTGAACATTTTCAAGCTTATTTGTTAATGTTAATTAAATATTACCTTCGGAAGACTGTCGTCGCTTCGTGAAAGATGCATGCCACCAATCTCCACGATGTTAGGTAGTAATGCCATTGGGGTTTCGAAACTAAAGTGTGAGTTTATTAATAGTAAGGAAACATTTTTCTGAACTTCATACACACTTGGTACAGGTTCTGGAAGATCTGGTAAATATTTTTTCACTAAACCATCCTGCTTACCCACGTACCAATATCTCCACCACACATATTCGTATACCATTGCGTATATATTACGTAATCTTCCCCACATACTTGTGGAATCTTTTAATGTTAAATATTCATAAACGACTGTATTGAATTGTAATGGGTTGCCTGTTACAAAGTTATGTTTCATGGAGTTTCCAACTGTTGCCACTAGCACCAATGGGGCATTGTATTTGTAAGCCAAAAGGTTCAGAGCTTCTTGAAAAAATTGTTCACTTACTACTAAATCGAATTTATTGTCTTTGGTTAAAAACTCTTTGACTGGAGCTGAATTAAATACGACTTCTGTAAAGCCATAACCTCCGTTCCATAAAACCTCGTCCAAAAAATCTTCGGATGTTTTATCCACCATGTGGAATATATTTGGTCTTTCGATTCCTGGAAATAGAAATAAACATTATTATGGATTTGTACTTTCATTTGTACATATAGAAATATGTTAATGAACTACCGGTAAACAATATAATCTGTGTTCTATCATGTGTCTTTATGAGCTTTATGGAACCTAATAAAAGTAATATTATTAAAACGTTTTTCATGCATTTGGTGCCATATGCATTTTTACTTTATTTTTGTCAGTATTTGCAAGAGAATTATAGAATTTAGTTGCCAGGGATATTTGTAGCGACAATCTTAATCCTTCCAGACAGAATTTCTGTCTTCTTTGAGATTGAACGTACGTTTCGTTACTTTCTTAGTTTCATGTCTAACTTAGTCATTTACTAAAAATATAATTTTTGACTTACCCAAGACTTCCCATAAAGGTATTTTGTCGACCATAACTTCGTGATAGTTCTTCGGAGGATTAGGTTCATTAAAAGCTGTAATTATAGTAACATTGTGACCTCTTCGAGCTAACTCCAACCCAACTGGCCTTATTGCGATATTATGTGATTTGGCGGTGAAGGGATTTATCACTAAGATATTAGCTGCGTCACTGCACCAGAATCCGGCGACTAATAAAGAAATTTGCAGAATATTCTGAAAATTACAAAGATTTTTATCAGTATACTACATATTTATTTAAGAAAATTAATAATAATAAGTAAATAATACATATATAATTATTTACAATATGAATATGCCATCCAATAGCACCGCTTGTGGCATGGTGCCCAGAACGCCGGCAGCATTACCGCGTTGAACGCTCAGGATAATTTTTTGAGCGAAATAGCTGCCAGCCTTCCGGTCACCCGAAGCGAGGACAAGCCTGGCAGACATGTCCTTCATAAATTCTTTCATGTCAGCCGACCACGGACCCATAGTCTCTACCGCAAGCGCCGCAAATTGGTAATTTCTAGTGAGAGAAGAATATTTGCGGCGCTTGAGAAACTGCGCATGGTCGGCTGCAGCCCCGTCCCTAGTGCTAGTGTCATGCCCATATGTAGGGGCCAGGGTATCTGTACAAGTGAAGTCCCACACCAAGGCACGACCCAATCGCCATGGCACCAACGTAGCTCCATCAGGTCTCTTCCCATAGTCTCTAGACAAACCATAAGGTTCCAGTGTGGCCCGTATAGAGACGGTGACAAGAGATCTGCGGACCAAATCATTGATTGTACCATGACGATAGAAACGGCCAGCACTCTTGGTGCAGGACAAGCCATGTCTTCCAAACCTATCCACGAATCAGGCACACAAACAATGATGAGGCTCACAAATTGGAATTACTTATATGATTATTCCAATTTGTGAGCCTCAAATTGGAATAATTATAGAGTTTAGAGTATTAGATATAGATGTTAGAGTAGTATACTAATTATACTTATATAATACCTACTTATATAATTATACTTATATAATTAGTATACTACTATTTGTGAATGGAAAAAATGAAATTTGAAAAGTAATTTATCATGATAGGTCCAAGAATGTGTTATTGGGATATTGTAATTTTTTACAATAGATTCTCTATAAGCGAACAGAACAGATTATTTTAAAGTACCTGCTCTATATTTATCTGTTTTTCTTATACCACAGGTTTCTAATGACAAGTTAAGATGAAAGTTTAAAAAGAAACTTAAATTGTATCAGGACCATTTATAAAATTAAATAAAGTCATTATTGGGATTCTAAATTCAAAACATTTATCTTAACATCGCTTACCATCTTAAAATTGGCAACCAATCACACTCAGCATTATTTACTCTTCTCCTTTACACATAATATGACATAAGCTGTTATTCAAACAGTTCCGTATATCATGCCAATTCCAAAGTGTACCTGCGTGGCGGAGAGTCGACTTTAAACTGATCTAATCGCAACAACGGAACACTAGTTGCGTCGTGATAGCAAAAAAGATTTGGAATTTGTGGTTAAGTTTATTTATATCTCGTGTTTGTGTTCGTGTGACTGTTTAATGTGACAAAAAATTACATGTCATCATTTTTAAGAGTATTATGTGGTATTGAGAGTATTATATGGTATTATATACCTACGTTAGTGTACAGTTCTCAACCTGTACCAACGTATGTTCAGTGCACTGTAAACTACTACTCAAAATGTGATGTTTTTGTCAGTCAAAACCAGTCAGTCATGTCAGGGTTACGTGGTTGTAACTCGAGTACCTCTCTAGGGAACCAATTTTGTATCTAAAATTATGGCCTTAAAATATTATTTCAAAAAGAGTGAAAAGAGGTTGTCATACCTGCAAGTAGCGTGCTTTATCCGCGATATAATATTTTAACAACTTTAGGTGCTTTAACAAATAAAAATAAATTTTAAAAAAATATTGGAAGATTTGTCTTTTGTATATAAATAAACTTTTATTTGATAAGGTACGATTAGTTATTGTTTAATATTCTATCATTTAATTGAGTTTTAATTTCAACTTTATAACCCATATCAATTTTGATTACTTTTACTGTAGCAAAACCAAATAACGTGACAACCGCTGGTATAACAACACAAAGATCCAACATCAAATGTTTAAACCAGTCATTTCCCTAGCAGGATTTTTCATAAAATCTGCTCCATTGTGCCTTATCATATATTCCAGCCAGAACATTGGTAGCTGTGAGTAGAGGAGTCATCGGTCTGTCTTTGAATCTTCGAGACAACTCGTTAGCTTTGTTTTTGTAGGTGACATTACTAAGAACGTCACTGAGAATATTTCCCAGAATATCTTCGTTGGTGTCGTGATATTCCAACATTCTCCCGAAACCAGCTTGTTGAACTTGTAGCGTGTTGTTGTATTAATCAGAATAAATTGGTACACCGACAATAATTGGAACTCCACTGTAGATAGCTTCTTGTATACCGATCAATCCACCGATAGCTATAAAAACTTTGATGTTCGGATGCGCTGAAACGTAAAAAGAAAACAAAGTACACGTTACTTTGTATGTTTTCTTTGAATCTAAATTTCAGAATTTGATAAAATAATTTTTTTTCACTACATTTTCGATACATTGAAAGAACACTTTTGTTTTATGTGTCTGTGATCTCAATTTTGACAAACCGAGTTCAATACTCCAGGCCTAGGTCAAAAGTTCAGGTCAAGGTGGATCGAAAGTTTTAATTTTACTAATTGTGCTCACTTTCTATCGGTGACCTGTATGACTGCCAGCGACCTGTATAATGTTGAAGAGGATAATCCCGTTTCGTGAAGCATTTTCTCTTTAACATGTCCAAGGTCCACGCCACATGACTAAACCCTTCATATGCGGGTGAACTGTAATTGTTAAACTTTATTCAAGGTGGCACGTAGGCGTAAAAGAAAAGTGGCAGTTCACAAAAAATACACAAGACTTTTTGAGTCAGTAAACAAAGTTAACAAACCTAATATTTCCTTCTGCGGCCATTTTCGTTTTACCAAATTTTGTGGCTTATTCTCAAATGTATCTTCTTCTCATTTCCACAGTACTGTGTGTTTTAATTTCTTGAAAACCTTTGTGAAAGCCATTTTCTTTTCATGTGGTAATTCCGTGCTCTTGATCTTAGTGCCGACGTTCATATGGACGACTCCATGCTTTGAATTATCTAGAATTTTTTGAAGATCCTGTATATATTTTATAGGGTTAACTAAGTAAACCAGATTTCTCTTTTTGAAACATACAATTATTCGTAATTGAAGCTTTTGTAACCATTCCTACACGCTAGTATCCACCGCCACTTTAGCTAAGCATGGGTTGCAGTGACCTAAACATCATTTTATTAAATATATATGCATGTTGAAAACAAATGTTGTTAACAAGCCATTCTCAGACTTTACCAATGCAAGGTCATTATTTATTATCTTAGCATTACTACTATCCTGTTTGAACTTTGTTCCATATTTAAAATTTGATTACTTAAATGATGTTACCGCTCATGTCTAATGATAACATTGGTTAGACTCAATAATATACTGTAAAGCCACTGAATAACATTCGATCAATTTGTGTCGCTTTTGAGTGGTTCAGTAGAAATTCATAAAATCTTGTAATTTTCCACAAAACATTTAACGAAAAAACACAGCCTTATTATGATTATTAATTCATCAGGCATTGTCCTAATTGACTGTCGCAAATTGATACAACTGACTATCCTCCAATAATCGTGGCAAAATTCAAATATACACTTTATAATAATTCATTTTGTCACTTCTACTTGGCGTGTAGGTACATTTATGTAACCAAACTTAAATAATTGAGGCATACCTTTGGAAGACTTGCATTACTTCGTGAGAGATGTTATTCCTCCAGTCTCCGCGATATTCGGTAGCAATGCAGCCGGCGCATCAAAACTAAAGTGACCATTTATTAAGTGCAGCGATGCGTTCTTTTGTATCTCATAAAGACTAGGCCGGGGTTCGCTTATGAATTCTGCTAGATACTTCTTTACTAAGTCCTCCTGTTTTTCTAAATACCAATTCTTCCACCAGAAGTATTCGTACATGGTAAAGTAAGCATTCCGGAGTCGTCCCCAGAAACGAAGCCGGAAACTCGTCAAATCTTTTATGTCAACATGTTCGAAGTTACTAAACGTGGTGGTCAAGGCTAGTGGTGCTTTATGTTTATGTGCCAAAACATAAAAGGATTCGTGGAAGAACAACTCGCTTGTAACTAAATCGAATGCATTGTCTTTCTTCAAGAACTTTGGTACGTCGGTAGAGTTTAGAGCAACTTGCGTAAAACTATCCGCCTCCCCATAGGATTTTGTCGTGGAATTCTTCAGCAGACTTGTCAACGATTGTAAATATATTGGGTCGCTCTTCTCCTGTTAAACAAGATAAGTATGTAGTTATGAAAAGTTTTTATATCGCATTTTTACTCAACACAAAATTAGTATATTTAACTTATGATCCATTACCGCATATAAAACTTCGATAGGAATTTTGAATGTAACGACTCTTTACTGACTACTTCCTTCGGATAATTGAACTATCTGGTCTAAAGAAGGGCTGTCCCTATGACTAATAGTTTTCTAATGATCTCCTGATAAAGTTATAATGTGAGAATTTTTGCGTTCTTACCAACAACGTCCCAAATCCCCTTATGATTACTCATGACTTCATGATAGTTGTCGGGTGGATCTGTTTCCTTATTGGAAGTTATTATTGTTACATTGTGACCTCGACGCGCCAATTCAAGACCAATTGGCCGCTGAAGTATGTAGTGGGACTTTGACGTGAAAGGAATTATTACTAAAATGTTGACTGGTTCTGTTAGTGATAAGATAGCCAAAGCAAAAGTCTTAGAGCAACGTGAAAGTATGAAACAATAATAATTATTCCTCAAGTATTTATTTCATTGATTCAGAAAGGCGGGCATTCAGAGGACCAGAAAGATGTTTCAATTATGTATTTAAATAAATCAAATACCTACTGAAACTAACAATTAACAACTTATTGATTTTTCTTCTTCTTTGCATGGTAATGTTTTTACTTTTGAAAGGTTCATAATTATTTTCATGACTACTTACCATGTTATGTTTAGAAACTAAGATTTTGACACCGTTATTTTATACTAGGTATACGATTTTTCTTTAATTTAAAGTGCTTTTCTACAAGCGTCTTATTTCAAGAGTCAATATGTGAATTGTGGGTTTCCGATAATATTCAATCTGTTACGTATCGATTAGTTTGGTTCATAGGTCACGTGCATTGTAACACTGTATCGCTAAGAGAAATTCACATGATAGTTATAAAATAAAGAAGTCGTATGTTGTCGTATGTCGTTGTTGTTTTAACCCATTAATGACCCACTACAGGGTCGGGTCTCCTCTCACAATGAGAGGGATGTAGGCCTTAGTCCACCACGCTGGCCTACTGCGGGTTGGTGGACTTCACATGCTTTTGAGAACATTTTTTTTTGTGAACTCTCAGGCATGCAGGTTTCCTCACGATGTTTTCCTTCACCGTAACAGCAGGTGATATTTAATTTTATAAATAGCACATAACTTTTTTACAAAGTCATTGGTGCGTGCCACTGGGATTCGAACCCGGACCCCTCGATTCGAGGTCGAATTCTAAGCCACTGGGCTATCACCGCTGTCGTATGTCGTAATGTTATATAATAGCTCTATCTCTCTATCAGCCCTTCAAAGACCACCACTGAACACAGACCTCATCGGCGCCACTCCGATCGAATCTGATCCCTCTGAATAGAAATATGAATGTCAGTAACCCATTAATGACCCACTACAGGGTCGGGTCTCCATCTTGCAATGCGAGGGATGTAGGCTTTAGTCCACCACGCTGGCCTACTGCGGGTTGGTGGACTTCACGTGCCGTTGAGAATACAAACATAATATTAAGCAATTATTTTGCAATTCTGTTAATTTTTCATACGTGTCGTATTTTTTAAAGTCTGTTAAAAATATATAATATTAATGTGAATGAACTATGAATATAAACTGTAATTCCCACTTCTCTTAATAATTCTTTATACTTAGTGAAAATTTTCGTAAGTGCATAGCAATAGTGACCATTTTAAATAAGAACCAATATGAATGATTAGCGAAGATGAATATTTGGTTTATGCCAGCTATGACTACAATATTATCGTTAGTTCAACAAACTATAAGTACCTTTAATATTGTTAGTTTACAATAGGTATCAACGCAGGCAATATTTACTATAAGTAAACATAATTATTTAGTTTCTAGGCATATTATTATTTTTGAGTTAATCTTAAAATGTGCCCTTTCTTTTTTATTTTGGAACTATTAACTTACATTTTTTTAAAGTATTATGCTCTAGTATTTTTACTACAAAGTTCAAACTCATTCAAAATATTAGGATATTTTTTATTTACCCACTACTTACAAAAAATTGCATAATTATAATCTGTGTTGTGTTCAAAAAGTTGGTTTCATAGGAAAATCTCAGACTACAGTACAGCAGGTACTTTAGAATATCCGTAGACGTTTGAATAGGCTTTGAAAGCCATAACCGCTGGGTAGGTAATGGCCGCTACAAATCCGTATCATTGTTCGAGATAATGGCTTTTTGTAAAACAATTAGTTTCTCAATAAATTTATGCATTCAATTCACTTTCGGGAGAGTGAATTCTAAATTATTATGAGTTTATTGAAGAGTTAATGGTTGGTTGCTTCTAAAGTTTAAATATAACATACAAATGTTTTAGTACACATTATTACATACAAATTCTACGAGCCTTTATAATGATCATTTAATATCAGGCGGCCTTGTCGCTCGTTTCCTTTTTTATTGTATGTACATTGTACATAATGTAACTAGCAAATCTCGTACGACAACGTCGTTGAATACGTCATTTTGTCGAATGTAAGGTCTTGTCCTAACTTATTAACAAAACCGACGTACCTACCAACCAACACGACATAATTTAAAGCATAATATTTTATGCTTACATTACAATTCTCAGTCAAAAAAGGTCAAATTACATTATACAGTACTATTGCTTTATACCTACCTACTAAAATTGGAACTACAACCATTACTACATTCGTTTAACTTTAATGTACCTACTCCGAAACAGTAATATTATTATTATTAATAAGCCTCTGAAAGTCCCGACAAAATTGTTTATTTTACAATGTCTCTGTATCGGTAGTTATTAATCTCAAGGGAATAATAATGATGAATAAGGGTAGGAAGGGCTGAACAAAAGTTATTATTTGGCTAATGTTTTGCCATTTGGCCATTTGTAGTGCTAACGCCCCAGACCCGAAATATCCTTTTGTGAACCGTATCGCTCTAATACACGTAGGAACAAGGTTAATCAATTAATAAATCTGTAAGCTTTGCTGCTTTGTTTATTAAAACGTTGCTCAGGGAACAATATGAATGATTAGCAATAAAATGATAAAACGTAAGATACTTAGGTACATGTTATTTAAAGTGCCTATTATCTAATCATGAAATGAAGTTGATTATTGTCTTCAATAAAGTGGAATTAGAAATTCTTGTGTGCTACGTTAAATAATGTTATAAAACTTAAATTATAAATTGAAAAACAATCACAATCACTCATTTAAATTAAGGCAACTCGAAACGCATATATACTTAGGTAGGTACTTCAAGCAGGTTCTTTTTCAACCAATTAAATTAGAAAAAAATCCAATGTGAATTTGGAACCGGATGGCGAAAATGGTTGCCTCTTAATTAACTGACCCCTGACAGAAGAGAAGAAAGGCATAACCACTAAGAACACTAGTCATTTCTGATTCAAGAAAGAATCGTAAAAAATCATCTTTATATTTTTATTGTACAGTTAACAACAAACTATTTTATCAATACCCACCTAACGTTTTTTGTTAACAAAACATCTACTTATCAGAGCTGTTAATACAAATAATAGGTAAGAAGTCTGCTCTATTACGTTTGCATACTCGAATAATTATTATCAGTTGATTACGCCTATCAAAAAATACATAAGTAATGTATTTACTTCATGGTCAAATTAGCCTAAATGGTGCCTTATATATTTTCATAATTTAAAAACTAAACAGTTTGACCGTTTGAACCATTACTCTCCTACGGTAGAAACAATTTCGGATAAACTTCCGAAAAGCGCATACCGCCGATCGACCTGAAATTTGGTATACTAACGTATTTTGACCTCCTAATCACGAATTTCATAACGAAAATTGGCGCAAACGCAAAAAAAAAAAAACCTAACCTAACCTAACCTAACCTAACTAACCTAACCTAACCATAGTATACAAAGCACAAAATAGAGTAGAAGGTCTACCCCCGACCTATAGCATGAAAGGTAAGAATGAAAGAAAGAAAATAGTATGAAGCATAAAAGTACGAGAGGCATAAATGATAGAACTTGAATGAATGCAGAAAACTCTATAGTAAATACGAGCGAGGGACGACGTTCGTCGATTTCGAGTAGGAAAAAAAAAAAAAAAAAACCTAACCTAACCTAACCTAACCTAACCTAACCTGAAAATTGCGGAAAATCATCACAAAGTTCAAATACTATAGCGGAAAATATTCAGAGTTTGCGTTATTGATCAATAAAAATAAAATTTCATTGGGTGAATCGGTGCAACGAATTAATTTCAAATTCACAGGGTTCGACTAAAAAAACTTTTTTTATTCAAAATGGCGTTTGCGCCAATTTTCGTTATCATATTCGTGATCAGGAGGTCAAAATACGTTAGTATACCAAATTTTAGGTCGATCGGCGGTATTAATTTCAAATTCACAGGGTTCGACTAAAAAAACTTTTTTTATTCAAAATGGCGTTTGCGCCAATTTTCGTTATCATATTCGTGATCAGGAGGTCAAAATACGTTAGTATACCAAATTTTAGGTCGATCGGCGGTATGCGCTTTTCGGAAGTACACCCACGTTTCTCAAGAAAGAAAAAATAAATTACTGTTTATAACGCCATCTATGACAGAAAGATGTATGTGATACATACATGAACCGGTCTGCGCCATCTGACGGGCAATAGCTAAACTATTTTCTGTTCTTGTTTTGTGTGTCTGAATTTAATCTTACTATCCAGTACTAGATGGCAGCATTAAGGATAATCTTTAAAAATAAGTAAACATGGCAGTTTAACATTAATGTGCTAGTACAGCCTTTTTAAATTTAAAACGACAAACAAGTAGGTAAATATAATTATGAATTTTAATAAAATCACAAAAGCAATGAATTATCCATCCAATTAGTCAGTATAGAAACTTATTTTATTATTATGATAAGATAGCCATCACTAAAGAACTGTATTCTATTAAATATTTAACTTTTACAGCATGTACTTTACTATGCTTATAGGACACTTACTATACCTATAATGCTTATTTAACGTAGAAATCATACTTATTTTATTAGTATTTAATAGATTTTTCAGATAGAAACGAATTGTATTGTATTGTATCTCCCTCTCACTGAAGGTTACTAATTTCTTACATAATTCGATGTTAAGTTTACAGTTGTACAAACAAATCATGTTGCTTTTTGTGGAAATTTTATGAATGTAGCCGATTTAATGGCTGTTTGCTTTCACTTACCGAATTCAACTTTAAGAAGTATGACGAAAAGTTCGGTAGAGTAGATTAATTTGTCTGAGTTTTTCCTGCACTCACTACCTACTAATGTGTGTGTGTGTAATGAAAAAGAAAAAACAACACAGATTTAGTGTATATTAACACGTTTATTCAATTAATGTATTTAATTTTATTTCAATCAATATCATTATTTTTATTATGCAACATGACATTTGTTGATTTTGTTACCAAAAAAGAATAAGTTTATTCACAAATAAAATAAAATAATCGTCGACATTTATTTATAAAAATATTTAAAGAAGTTATCTAATAGTGCTTCCACTCTGTAGTAGCCTTTTATTGAATACCTATATTTTTAAATTTATTGAAATTTTTATTATGATCTGTGGCCATAGAATTAAAAACATTTGACAGAACAGAAAGCAAACTTATATTTATGTACGAAAAACGTATATCGATTTTAATAACGTTACGCTATCAAAATCGATATAAGTGAAATATCTGAAGAGTTATTACTTATCTTCACAAAATGCCACTACTTTGTGGTAGCATCCTACTTTTAAATAAGTAATTACAAAACATACCTTCGTCTGGACGGAATAAGATCACTCATGGGTTATGAAAGTAAAATTAGTAAAGCTATATGACTTTTTACATGATAAGCAACTAACATTAAATTAACAATAATCGTTAACGTATGCAGTTATTGTGAGATACTTAACGCCTAATGCATTCAACAGTTCAGTCTGCTCTTGACTCTGGTCAGTTATTATGTAATCAAAAAATATGGCAAATCAATATTTCACATCCACAGCGAACCTAGTAATCTCTAATCTTCTCCATCACTCTGTAATTACTTCGCCTCCTCTCTGTATATACGGGAGTAATACCGTTCTTGGTTTCATATTCTACAGAAGGCGAACGCACTCCGTTTTCGTAATACTTCACCGCGTGGGGCTCGCCCTTGTATCCGCGACTTTTCGTCACTGAATTCACTTCCCTAGATTCTATAATCTCTTTAGAACGTCCATCTCTCGACGGGACAACCTTTTTGCTCACCGTTTCTACAGTGTCAGTAACGCTGGGCCTCTCCGGATCGCCGGTTCGTGTCGTGTACCTGTAAGTTTCGGAATAATTGTCGCTGCTGTTGCTTCCACGCCGATTGGCCGGCGATTTTAATCTCGTTTCCAAACGTGAAACGAACGGGCTCGTCTCCCTTTTCGCCGAATCGGTTTTATACAATGGTATCTTGCGCTCCTCAGATATCCGGTCTTTGTAGTGCGGGGACGGTGTTCCGTATCTGGACGATAATCTGCTACCGTCGGATTCGTCGTCTGCATGCAGCGTTTGATACAACTCGGGCGCTCGTTCGCGCAGACCTTTTAAGAATATCTTCTTCTTATCGGTTTCATCGTACGATTTACTGTAGCCATTTGTATGGCCGTTGCTTATCGGTGGAGTTTTCCCGTAACGAGCTCCGAACAGCCCGTCACGTCGCCGCTCAGTTTCACGGGAGACGGCGTCGGCGAGATCGCGTTGACTGCGGTTGATAATAGATACGATCCCCGGGCTCTTGAGTTGTTCTGGAGTTTCGTCGAGGCGGCTCAAGTGTGGGTTCGACTTATACATCGTGGAGTAGTTGCGGCTCATTCCCGAAACGTAACGTGGATGTGTTTCCTGTTCAGGCGCGCCCATAGCAAAACTCTTGCTCCTGTTGAGACCCTTGTAGGTCCGCGCCGGCTTCGCAGGACCGGGCGGATACCCGTTGATTTTTCCCTCAGGCGGAGTGGGTGCGTTGGATACGTTGACGGCACTACTCGACCGCTTGTTCGGAGTGAGGCGGTGCCAGTATTTATTAGAACTTGGTTTTTCCGTTGTTTTTTCTTTGCGATCGTGCAACTTCCGCGGAAGGGTTTGTGCGCTTCGCGTGTAGTCCTCCTCCGCTTCGCTGTTCGGATTGAGCCGGCTCGTCGAGTGGCTGAAGCGACCGAGAGTGTTCGAGAACTGGCCCCTGGAACGAAAAAAACATATATCCATTAATATTATTACCTACATATAATCGCAAGCCGGGCGAAGCCCACGTATATTCATTGTTATCTCCTTATGTTTCATAAAAACTTGCAATCTTGTGTTTTGGAACGTAATTGGATTCAATGGGGAATCTCTGCCCACGCGCCTAACGACGGTTCTTTGTTTATGTGTTCCGAGCGCAACAACGCGTGTCTCGATTTAAACTACAATAGAATCTATCAAGTACAACGTAAGTTAAACAAATTAGTTTTACATAACGAGCAAAACCTAATAGAATAAAAGACTGACATAAGTATCTTCAAGTAATAAAAAACCGGCATAGTGTAGTCGAAATCGCACACTGAGTTCCGTATCTTTGAAATATTAGATAGTTGACCCTTTTATGTTCTAGAGGCCTAGAGCAGATTCATTATTTCTTAGATTTGTCGACTAAGTATTTCAATATAGCAACCCAACTTTTGAGCTTGGGTTTCCCTCTTCAAAAACACCATACTCTGTCATGCTGATCCAATGCTGACTAATTGGGCAGTCATAACTACTAGGGCAGAACTAAAACGATGTAACTTATAGATGACAATGTTGCTAATCAAGTATTGGGATAAAAAAATATCAGGAAGCTTAGCCACAATCTGCAATGATACGAACTAATTAGCATCAACATGTGACATCTAAACCTACACCTGTTGTTTATTGAGACATATTCTCGCAATGAGTCACAAGCCGATCGTCATTACCAATAGTTCTTATTAAAGGCTGTTTCACCAGGCATACATGACTGAGTCAACATTTGTGAGCTAAATAAGGGCTCTTTTGCCGAGAAACCACTTATTTGCCCTTACTAGGCAAAGACCACGGACGGCGACCGATCAAAATGGCAAGATATGCCGGAACGTTAATGTGACTTGATTGAAGTCGGTTGACGAGTTTTGATTGATTTAAAAGGCTTTTGTTTTCGATTACACCGTAGATGATAAAAAAGGAAATTATGTAAATTTTACTTTGTATAAAATTGAAATAAACTACAATGAAGTTACTTATCACATTGACATAGTAGTGCCGAAAATATTAAAAAATATAATGGTTTAAGAAGACTTGTTGTGGGTTTGGTAGTGGTCTATCACATTGGAGCGGCTCATGGCCACTAGTAAGATTAATTAAATTTCTTAATCTTAAGAGGACCCCCCAACTGATGGACCAAAGAGAACAGATTTCACGAATTTCAAGTCTAGGCAGTGGACGGTTAGGATTCTGAAAGAATGCAATAGGGAGCCGGTGTCCCTAAAATTAACGTTGGTTGAAAAAAACATCATGGTGTTTTAGAGAGAGATCTTACAATAGGTATCCATGATGGATTTCCCCAAATAAAGAGTACTTGATCCTGAGTAAGACATGGTAAAGGCATATTGCCGGCAATGTTTATAACTTACATAAAGATCTATCAGGAAGTAGAAATTTTCGCGTGACCAAATAAAATTGAATACCGCCATTTTTCTCCATTTCACTTTCCATTCTGGCTTTAAGCAGTCCATTTCCTAAAACGACTTCGGAATATGGATGTAAACAATATAATTAGTATGGAAGTTGGTCAGCGTCGGTTGCAAAATTTACAAACGTTTTGAAAGCACTTTGGGCCTAAGAAGTTTATCTAAGGTGCGGTCTTTAACATAAGAAAGGAGTCTTCGTAACAAAGGAAAACAGTAACTGTAATATGTGTAAAACTATTTTCATGCTAATGACTCTTTGCGTAAAACTTTGCAATTTACATTGTATTTACAAACATTACTATAGATACGTAGTATATATAAGTTAAAATTATTTAAATAGTTATTTAGATGATAATCTACCGAATTTAATTTATGACGACGATAAATCGGCAGGATTATCTATTTGTAATCAAGATTAGTATTAACACCATTTTAACAAAACAATTGCTTTTTTGTGAGATTGCTTCAATTGATCGATCGATCTACGAGTATGTGTTAAATCCAAATAGGTAGCTGTTTTGGAACTTTTGCTAAAACTCTATTGCGATATAATTACAAGATCGTTGATTTATTGATCTTAAATTCGTAGAATTTCGGAGATACTCTCATAGTCTTAAACAGGCTAAAAAGTCTGTAAACGAAATTATGCAAAAAAATATAATATCATGTGCGATAAATTGACATTTGAAAGGCTTGTAATGTTTTTAAATCTACAAAACATTTTTTTTTCAAGAATTGTTACAAATGAAATAGTCAAAATATCCTCATATTTTGATAGGAATCATTAAATATTATGACAAAAGCATGAAACAAATAAATTTATTCATGTTGTCTGGTTAAACTTTATTATTTTGTATGAATGTTAATCAACGAATGATTTTATAATTATTTGCTATTGTCTGATGACATTATTTAGAAATATTAAATACTTAAGCTTTGACATAGAGGTATTAATATTGATCAGTGACTTTAGTCACAAATACTTTTTACTAACTTACGTATTTAGCCCTCCAAGTGTTCATACCACAGACCTAAGAAAAAAATGCAAGTAAAATCATGTTTTTTGTACATTGAAAAATTTAAATCATGATACAAGTAGATATTGTACCTAATACCAACTGTGTACCTATTTGATGTGGTGTTTTTGTCCGGAGCTTGATGTGATCTAAATGATTATGTAGTTTTAATTATAAAGATGTCAGGGGCTGTTTAAATCTTGAAATTAAATGATGAGCCTGGCAAAGTGAAAGTATATATACATATCAGGTTTAAAATAAAATCAAATAACGCTCAAGTAATAAATGTTTAAAAAAAACTAAATTGAAATCGCTTCATCCGTTCGCGAGCTACGGTGCCACGATAAACAGACACGTCAAACTTATAACACCCCTCAGTATATATACATCAAACCCTACATAAAGGCAATATTATCCGTAATTGGAACAATACAATGCGGTCACGATAAGTACTTAAGTAAGGAATGCAATCACAAGGAAAATCTTAGAATAAGTTCTAAACTGTTCAGTGTCTAGCTATGTAATGATGATAATAAATAGAGAACTGTTTGACTTCGAATTTGTTCACCATAAAGGTTAAGTAAATTATTTCTGTCCATGTTAAAAATATCTAATATAATAAATTGAATAAGAAAAATAATAAGTACCCAATTAATGTCCTTTTCTAACAAAAAAATTATTATATAACTATTCACAAAGCAATGCGTAGAAAAGTGTGATTTACGACTCTATTATTTTCTCACTTAGGACATAGCAGTGGGAAGTTGATCTTTATGTCCTGTCGATAGACACGTTACTACAGTCGCGAGACTCTATATTTTTTCAAATTATAGGCGCAACTCGACTTAGATTCGCCGTAAGCGTATGATAATACCAAAAACAAGAAGCATTAATTAAGTTTTATGCCTGGCTGTATGTAGGAGGCAAAGCATGGTTTTGATGTGGGACAAGATTCTATTTAAGGCTTAGATATTTTATATGTAGGTATCGGTTTAGCGAAACCATTTATGTTATTACTTGATTTACAATCATGTTCTATCTATATAAAATTTTAATTATTTGTTATGATTTACTAATCTACGTCGTAAATAATATCTCACCTGTCGCGATGGTCACGGGCGTCGGCGGGCGCGGCTCGTCTAGGACTGCCCTCGTACTTGTGCTCACGGCCGTAGATGCTGGGCGCGAAGGGGTCCTCTCCGAGGTAGTAGCGGTGCGGCGGCGCGACGGGGGGCGCCAGCTCTCCTCCGTACTGCTTGTACGTGCGCGACGAGTGCTCGGGCGACGGCGTCCGCGAGTTGCGCCACCTAGCCCGTCTCTCCGCAGACGCCGATCTTATCTTTCCGACTAGCTTCCTTATGGAGTTGCCGATCGCCGAGCCGACCGATTTACGCACCGGCGACGGACGCCGCCCGTTGTCCGCGAAACGAGTCTTCTGGTTCTGTTTCCTCTCATCCCGACGACGCGGTGGCGTCCGATCTCGGTCCGAGCTTCCGCGTCGTTCTATCGGCGGCGAGTAATCCGGAGGCGGCTCCGCGGCACCTTCGTCGCGACTGTCCCGCGACCTACCAGAGTTCTCGTTGCGAGATGAACTTCTATAACCACTGTCGTACCTATGCTCCTCCGATAGCCGCTGCTTCGAATGACGTTTGCGTTCGGGGGCTACCGGTCGGTAGTCGTCTTCGATCGAAGGTTCGCGGAATGAGCGATCGGCTTCTAGGGGTCGGAACGGCGAACCACGCGGCGGACTATGCATCGTCGACGACGAAACGTAGGCGGAATCGTCGCGCGAGGGAGGATGACGTCGGCCGTTTGGTGACGACCTTCCTTGGGGCGATTCGCGTTTTCCGTACACGTGTCTAGGAGACGATCCATTCAACCTATCATCACTAGCATACGGCGAACGAACGGCTGGCGGTGACGGGGACGAACTACGTGGTTCTGGCATCCTGGGTTTGGTGGCACGTCGTTGAGACCAGTCTGCGACACCCTTAAAATATCCTCCGGTCCTGTTGCCCGGCGGTGCTGCGCGTTCGTCGGATGGCGTTGAAGACTTGGTCTTACGAAGCACTCTGTCTGCGTACACGGGAGGCGGTGGTACGGACGATGATGTCTTCCCGTAGTAGCCTTCGTCCTCGGCCGCCTTATTTTTCACATAGACGGGACGACGTCCGATTTCTTCGGCGATGGAATCGTGGGATGATCGGGAATCGCTGCCGAAATGGCTCTCGAGCCACTTGGAGGTTTCTTTTTTGCGGGTCTCCTCTTCGATGTCGAAGTTCAGGGGGCGTTTGGCGTAGTCCTTATCGTGATCTGAAAACACGCGACGCGTTAGTACGGGACAAGTGACGCGGGCGCGCGCACGACGCTCCGGCGACAAGTGCCGGCCGCGCCTCACATCTTCACACACATGCTATCATGCTATGGCGTAATACAGTCAATAAGTGCCAAACTCGTGAAGGTCAATGCAATAAGATGCAAACACATAACTTAACCGAACCGCCATGGAACAGTGGCGTGTCGGATCGCTCACTAAAGAGCCATTTCTAGGTCACTGCGACTTTGCTTGATAGCTGTAATAATTGGATAATTAAGAAGTTTTTGTACGATTGTATATACGATTGTACATTTCCGGTCATTTCAATTACTCACTCATATTGACTTCTTTTTAGTACACGTGTAAAATGTATTAAAAGTGTATTATTGATGTTCATTGGCAAAAACAGCATACATATGTAGAGTATTTGTAAAATGCAAAACATCTAATGTCTATTTGGACTAATACAAAGAGAAAAATCTCTATTATGTAATAAACATCTATTTTATAATAAAACTTCGCAAGTAAAATGTTTTTCTTATTTAGCCACGAGGAGTTTTCAATCTTTTGGTTTTCTCATGGATCACGAGATTTAACAGATTAAGAAACAGTGTTCCAATGACCATTGCTGCATAAAGCTTGCGGATATTGCACAATATGTAAACAGATTATAAACCTGTATTTATGTAGAGTAGGTTCTTTCCAAATCATCAAAAGCTAGTTAGGTTTTAATCAAAGTTTAGTCATAATGTAATCATAATTTAATTAAACCAAAGCTTAGTCACAATTGATTCATATATCCGTAAAATTAAATCCTTCATAAAAGATGTCAGTTCTTATCGATACATAGAAAATATTTGTAAATATTTATAGTAGGCCTTTGGGTGATATAACATCCCAATGTTTAACAGAATAGAACGTATTCCGTTCTAAATATGATAAAAAACGAAAAGAAAATATCAAATTCATACGCAAAAGGGGACTATGATATCTAACATCAGTCATAAAGGCTTTGTACTAATGGACTGTACTAATGACAATACGACACAGTTGACCGACCAACCAACGTGACAAAATTCAAACATAGGTCTTGGAACGAATCTGTCCTAACTGATGACACACAATAAATGCAACGTTGTCGTACGACAAACTTGACGCGAGGGAGAAGGGGTTAGAAACTTAGAACGCAAAAAAGACTATAATTTATGACATTCGTATGTACCTACTCGTAATTGAAGACGGCATACAGACAGATTTATGTGTTCAATATAATTTGGTCAGTGCACTTCAACCGTCCAATTAAGATGACGAGACAAGACGCGAGTCGTTATTGACATTACGACACGAGTCATGCAATCAAATCTATCTACACATCTTTTGAACTTTAACCGAGATATTACTGAAATAGTCATCAGACTCTAGGGTGAGTAAGAAATGATATTAAAATCATTCTCTCTAATGCGTACTAATAAACTTAATGTTGTTTACTTTTTTCATAGGGCAAATTATAGTACTACCCATAGAAATAAAAAGTAGAGAGAACGCTACGTTAGTAGGCCTACCCCATATTATGCTCAACTAAGCGCATATTATTAGCTCATTCCGTAACGCACATCACGACTATGATTGGAGCCAAGTTCTTACTGCCATTCTATTTATATTGTTTTTCTATATGATTACGCCTTGCTTTTATGAAGCTTTAAGAAGATTAGTAAACGCTAGAGCATTAACACTGGATCGAGGAATTATTTGATTTCGTGATTGCTGGGAGTTTTTTTCCGCCCGCTTTTTTCTCCTAGTCTACGTTTTGCCTGAGGGGCGATCAAAGCGGATGTTTCTATAATGTTAAATGTATGACGTTCATTAAGTGTGCATAAATTGTACCTAATAATGAATAAAAGCTTTTGAATTTGAATTTGAATTGCAATACTAAGCAAGCCTCGAATACACCTATGTGTTCTGGGCTTTAACTTTTGCCCCAACTGAGAACAAAGCTACAAAATTATGTAATCCCAAAAATATTGTACAAATACAGAGCATACACAAGCGTCTAAATCAGCAATTAAGTTGTCACAGGTTTGTGGTACACATAGTCCCAAATGGGCTCGTTACGAGTGACCTCAGGCCGCGTAGGCCCAATGACTCTCCATTTACGGTTAACAGATGGACAACGGGTTACATTACGTGCTGTGGCTCTACAAACGGACGGTCCGTATACATTATAAGATATTTTCCCAAAGATAAATGACAATTTTTTTTAAATCACCTGGGTTAACTGAAAAATTTTGGAGCAATTTCGGCCCAACTCCGCCCATTGTAATAAACAATAAAACCACAAACAACAAAACAATAAAGCAAATACGAGAAGTAAAGAGTCTTTAAAACTCGCTAAAGAAAGCAAAGTACGATTAGTATCTTTTTTCCCATACGTATAGTTTTGTGGTTCAAATTGCATAGTCATTAGAATTAACGTCATTTATAGATTTACAATGTGAAGTGCATTCATAAATGTTGTTATTTATTCATTTATTTAATTTGATTAAAATTTAAAAACCACGATACAAAGGATGCACTTAGGAGTACCTACTAGGGATTGTTGCGGCATTCCTCCCAGTCACCCCGAGGTAAAGTTGAGAAAATGTGGTGGATGGAATCATAATAAATAAATACACAAACACAACATAAACCCATACATATGTTATATTTTTGGATTAATAACTGATGCCGCTACCGCAAGTTGAAAATATCTACCGCCCGGATGAGTAACCCAATCGTTCTTCAACACAATTAAGCCTACAGAAAACTCAGGCAGCTACTGAAGCAACCTTAGGCTTATGTGAGAAACTGTGTCATACTTTGAAAAATAGGTAAGTAATACTTAATACTGAGTATAAATAATTTTATATAGTCATTTTTGAAATAAAGGGGAAACCGAGTACAGCAAGTTATTTTTTGTTAATTACACTCATTTTCTCAAACTTTGATATCAGTACATAAATTCAAAGGAAGCCGTTGTCACTAAGTTTTTTTGTTAATTATAGTCATAATCTCAAGCTTCGACATCAGGACGTTTAGAGGTAGGTATATCAAAACAGGTAATAGGTATAAAAATAAACGTTATTTTTACGTTTTTTTATATTATATTTTATAATAAATTTAACACTATTGCATGTAACGTTTACCATATTTTAACCCAAATCTATATTTTTTTTTAAATCTTCGAGTTCCATTTAAGATTGGTTATTTAAGTCTATCAAGTTATCTTTATTTATGTTTTTACAACATAATGATTTTTATAAACAATAAAACTACCGGAAGACTTTGGAATCAAAATGCACATGCAATTTTACGACACAATAAATTTTAAGTATATTATGTTTTAAAAATGTAATTTTACAATGTGTTATAATTTATACACAAGATCATCGAAAATCACGACAAGTACCTACATAATTCAAAACATATCATTAAAAGTTCGTAAACCTATAATTAAGTCTGGTAGCTCCCGATAGCCGTATTTTATAATATTTTTTAAATATTTCTTTGGAAAAAAATATTAAACCCATTTCATTATGACGATGATTATGGTTATGATATTTAACCTTTTGATTAATGGGGTTTAAAGATAAGTATCATTATTATAATCATTTTCAATGATAAATAGTGAAATAATATAATTCATTTGGAAGGATTTTATTGCCTTTCAATACTAATCTTAGGTAGGTATATACAAAGACAATCCGAACATTTTACAGAAAAAGATACAGAAGAGAATTCCAAAACTAATAGTTTTGTAAAATAACAATAATGCAATATTAAGCTTTAAAATGTAGGAAACAATAGCACTAAAATCTTAATGCGCAATGGAGTTGTGAAGAAAACTATGTCGTTATTTTAATGTTTCTAGACATGTGGAACGAATTGTCAAGATCTAATAAATTTATCCTCGTACTCCAATAAAATGATTTATAAAAGTATTTCCTGAATGGGTTGTAATTAATATAGAATAAGCAAGCGAGCAGCCATCTTTAGTGATCAATGGGTCCCATGAAACATGCCATTCGTTTTAACACGACAGTCACAGGGTGTGAAGGGTTTTTCGGTACCACTTATATTAATTGTTATCTTTATTCTCATAATAAAATAATTAAACTACCTAAGAAAAAGACATATTTTTTTTAACTCTCTGCAATATGAAGGTGTTATTAATTATATCTCAGGTAAAATTACTTCCTCTATTTGCCACAACAAAGCATTCCTTTTGCTGCGGTCAGTTTGTACGTCTACCTAACAAGATATATTAACCGCAATAAATTCTACCTCGTAGGTACCTACTATTTAGTTCCGTGACAAATCTTCTTGAAAATAACAACTTTTTTTACTTATAATTTTATAATAAGAATAATTTATATGTAATAAAATCTTTTTTTTAACTCGTTAAATAATATTTGAGAGAAATCGCGTAGATTCGAACCGAAAACCATCGGTTATCTATTTAGTATCTGTAATTTAAAAGTAATTTTAATATCTTTGATAGAGGCGATGTAATCTAAGAAGTACTTAGATTATATTCTTGATTTATATTTATATGAAATAGTTCGCAATCTTGATTGCAGTACAATACTAGGTATGATCACATTTTAGCAAGGTTGGCAACATGTTGGCAACCTTAGTTGCTGATAAGAGATATGAAGACCTTTCAAAATGACCCGACAGGTCTCGAACTTGGGACCAAAATGGTCACAATGTCAGACGATGCAAATTACAGATACGTGCTGAACTATACCGCCAGTTACTTTAACTCGAATCAATCAGAATTTACCCCAGCAGGTACTTACTGGATCATGGTGGGTATTTTAATTGTTAAAACAAGTAAATATTTAAAATTTATTTATTTTCATCACAAGTATAAAATCAACTGCACTGAATTGTGGAAAATATGCTTAATTTTACGGTACGGTACGAGTACCTATTATACAGTTCCAATAAAAATATTTTAGACCCTACATCTTGCAAGGTATTACGAAATGATTATATCTGATATCTTTTTACAGTTATCATTGTGATGTTACATCAATAAACAATGCCTAACGTGTATTGTATTTAGATTGACAATTGCGCAATGTAACTTTTAATATTAATTTCAATATAATACGTCGTTTGCCTTGATATAATGCAATACGATGCAAAACTGACCGCCATAACAAATTCATAAATCACAACTCAATGAATGTTACGAATACTTAGTACCTAGGACCTAGACCTATACTTAGCTTCAGGTAAATATTGTAGTACCTAATTAAAGTATAACAGCCATCACAGCCTCCAGTATGAATTAAAATGTTACTATTTTATAAACGCGCCATCTGTTTAACAATTTTTAAACTAAACAGTATTTATATTCGATACGAGATGGCAGTGCTTTATGTGATAGCAACGCCATCTGTTGACGAGTAGATACAACATCAAAAGTGTCTTTTCTTACCATTGAGACGAAGGCGGCGCTGTCGTCGCATTCGGACCGAAAGGCTATCCCAGTCGTCATCCATGTTTGGTTGTCCTTCTCTTTCAACTGTATAAAAAAGTGATACTTACAAAATTTGCCAAAAACAACCAGCTTGAAAATAAAACTGGGACATAATATATTGTATCAGGCGTTACTTTGCGGAAATCCATTGTTATTTAAGTTGTATTTATATTTCTTTGCTGACTCAGCAACCAACCGTTGTAGAGTCCACATCACCTGATGATGCTCCGTTTTGGGGCGAAACACGTGTCGTGTACTATTGGAATAAGTTGTTATGGTATATACCTACTCAGAGAGATAAGGGAGGGTGGTGGGTCCATACCAAAACAAGTTCCACGTGTGCGGATTGTTGCAAAGAAATATAAATACAACTTAAATAAAACTGGGACATGTTTAAGTAGGTTAAGATTACTATTATAGGTGTCCACCAACCCGCAGTAGGCCAGCGTGGTGGACCAAGGCCTACAGCCCTCTCATTGAGAGGAGACTCAATCCTGTAGTGGGTCATTAATGGGATTACTGACTGACTAAATAGATAAAAGTTAAATGTAATGCAAAATTTTACGAGAAAATAACGGTATGGTAAATTCACACGAAAAAGATTTTATAACAAAGTGGTTTGTAATAAGTGGGTACTTATAACAATGTTTTTCGGAAAATTTCTTAAAGTTAATAGCTAGGTCTCCACCGAAGGAAAATATCCCAACTTTTGTGCTGTCAATAGATGCATTAACATAATTATCATAAGAAATAATGATAATAAATGGTCGTATTTGTTACAACGCGTTTAAATAATATTATACGTGTTATATAATTATACATGTTATGCCAAAATTCAGATTAATCGCAGGTACGGGCTTGCCAGATATGGGTTTAAGCGCTTGAGTTGTATGTTACTAATTTAAAGTTCTTAAAATGCTCCATGTTTGAATTTAGCAGTTACGGTAACTTCTTCAGTTTGGTCCGGGATTGCAGGTACCCGGCAGGACGATGGTCAATGACCCCTATATTAGGCACAAGAACTTTCCGAGATGAGCGTCCCTATCCCCTGCTATGTCCATAGCAGACACAGTCAACTGCTTGCTTACGTCGCTCGGTGCCAAATTGCTGTCAGGTTGGTATTACAGTACCTTCTTCAGTTCTGGTCCGGGACTGCAGGTGCGAGGCGACGCGCAGGCCGCCCGCCATCAGGTCGGTGGTGCGCTCGAGGTCCACCCGCTTCCGCCGCTCGGTGCCGCCCGTCTCCTCCACCACGCTCTTGTCGCTCGCCAGCGAACGGGCCTGACAGAACCAAGTTAGTAAAAAAATCACAGAAAAAAAAATTAAATGTTTAACCGAACTGCATGGAGAGTTGGTACATTACGATTCATTTGATTTTGAATAAATTAATTTTATTTATGCACCAATCGACAAAGTGAACTGACAGTCCTGAAGAGAACAGCAGAAGCCGGATGGACTCAGAAGGCCCAGGACATGATGGAATGCCTTCTATCAGCGGAGGTTCATATCCGTAGGGCTGATAGACAAATAAATAGATTTTATTTCTGGTGAATTTTTGGTAAATGACTCTGAGTTGCAGTTAGTATTAAATCAATTTATTCGGCATTTATCATAAGTAATTATTTAAAATTAGGTTTTTCTGAATGCAGTGTAATACCACTATGGCTTAGAGCGAAGCCATTGCTTCTAACCTTTCACGTTACAGGAATGAGACAAAAATATATTACCACCACCAAAAGCCCTCCAGATAAATCATAATAAAAAGGTGAGCAACCTCTTCCTTGGAAAGTTCCTCGTCACAGAGCCGCTCCTGCTCTTTCGTGTGGCGCGTCTCAGTCACGATCGTCCCGTCCGGCCGAAGTGCTCGCAGCTCCTCCTATAACAATCAATTTTGCTGCTATAAGTATTGCAAATATTGCAAAGAAATATAAATACAAATTAAATAAGGATAGATTTCCGCATAGTAACGCCTGATACCATAAATTATATCAACCAGGACATACCGTGTCATCAGTGGTGACGGTGGTGTTGTACGCTACGGTGTCCTTGACCAGGGTGGGCCCACGGGGTACCAGAGCCAGCTGATGCTCCGTCTGCGCCTTCAGAGCATCTCGGATGTCTTCCTCACTCGTCTCGTTCACAGCGGCGATGAGCGCCTGGAACAAGAGATATATCTGTTAAAGATTTGATAGATGCCAGCCAGTGTAGTGTAGTGTAAGTTCGCAAAGGCATATGAAGTCTACCAACCCGCACTAGGCCAGCGTGGTGGACTGGGGCCTGCATCCTTTTCATTGTGAAAGGCGACCCGACTCACTACAGGAGTGGGTCATTAATGGGTTACCGACATGTGCACTTAAGCTTGATTAATTAAACAGCGAACTTATATTTTATCTGTATTTTGCGTCTTTTCGTTGTTTGCCATAAAAATATCTTGTCAAATGTCACTCAAGCAATGTAATAAAATTTTTCGCATAATGGCAGAAAAGACAGAGGTAGGTTTCTACAAGAGAGCCGCAAATTACTGGGCCGGCGTACCGGCCACGATAAACGGAGTGCTCGCTGGATACGAAAGCATTTCGGGCATTGACATCGAAGGCTCGAAAGAATTTCTCCTACGTATACTATCATGGGACAAACCACCCAATAGACACTTAGCCTTGGACTGTGGAGCGGGCATCGGTAGAGTCACGAAGAATCTTTTGAGCCATTACTTCGACAAGGTTGACTTAGTCGAGCAAGACGCGAAGTTCATTAACGCGGCGAAACAATACCTCGGCGAAGATAATGACACATTAGGAACGCTGTACCAAATTGGTCTTCAGGATTTCGTGCCGGACAAAAAGTATGACGTCATTTGGTGCCAGTGGGTGCTCGGGCATTTAACCGATCGCGACTTTGTGTCCTTATTTAAACGCTGCAGCCGGTCTTTGACCAAAAATGGTGCAATAGTTGTAAAAGAAAATGTTACTGACGATAAAGAAGTGGAATACGACGATGATGATTCATCAGTCACACGTCCTCACGTCCTAATGCTCAAGTTGTTTGATGACGCTGAACTTCATTTAGTAGAAACCAAGATTCAGAGAGATTTCCCTGATAATATATTTCCGGTGTACATGTTTTCTCTAAAACCAAGAAAGAAATATTCATTTTACTCATAATTGTAGTGTTTTTATAAATTACATTCTTGAGTCACTGTAAAAATAAACCTGCCAATAAAAATACGGTTTTTATTCGATAGCAACAGACATGAACATGTTTTATTAACTGGTTACACTCAATTAATTTTTAATAAAAACATCTCATTGAAAATTAAATTGAAATAACTGTAGTCACATGATAGAAATAGTCAAATTGAATTCCGCAGGGCTTGGCTGTCGCAAGAATTTCGTAAGTTTATAACTAAAACGGTGAATGTTGTAGCCATGGCACGTCCACCGATGTCTTTAACCCTTTCATTTCATTAGACTAACAGGACGTTCAGTGTTTTTCAGTCTTTTATACAACTAAAAAGCTTCCAAATATATTTTGGTTTGTATTTACATACATATCTCCTAATACCGAATTGTTATTTCTTAGTACAGAATAAGTTTGGCGTCTATGTGTCGTTTGTTTTGTACGTTTTAGGTATCCTCAAATATCCCGAAATTTAGATAAGTTCATTTTTTCAATGAATGTGCAAGAAATTTTAACGTTCTATTAAGAAAATGAGCCTACTTGAATCTGAAAAATCATAGTACAAAATTTTTACGTCAGTACGTGGCCTGCAAGGCTTACAAGACTTATTTTGACATAGAAATGAAAATATATCTATAATCTCTATCTACTCGTATATTTAATACTTTAACACGGCAGTCAGCAAAAGGTTAAAGTGCTATCTCGTAATCCAGCCATGATTCACCACTTGTATAAAATGAAGCTACATTCAGAATGATGCATTTATTTTAATTTCTAAGCTGATATTTAGTCTCGTGAAATATTCCAACTAAATAACAAAACAAAAAAGAAGGGGCAAATGGAAACTGAACAATAGTTCCCATTTGCCCCCTTCTTTTGCCTCCCAGAGGGGCAAATTTGTCAGCATTTTTGTGAGAATAACAATGACCGACAAGTAATTATTATCTTGGGTGGGCAAATAGGATACCACTTGTCCCCGTTAGCAAAATATTTGAGATGATGAATCTGCACAATAATTTTCAGTATTCCTACTGATCCTCAATTAACATGAGATTTGATAACATTCGATTGCTACCTTCTATTTACAAGCTCCGTTTTATTAATACTACTAGGTCATTTACTAATCATAACCCCGGTGACCGATTGATCTCGAACAGCTATCCAAATAAGTACCGCCAACATCTAACTGATACTAATAAATTATTTAACTTACCGATTTCCGTAAAAGCCACACAGAGGTATTGACCATTTCTTTTCACATCGTGTGGTCAAAATGTAACGTTACTTCTAAGCGTTACCACGCAAATTACTAGTCATGCCTAAAGTGCCCATTACAATTCAAAAAAACTAATAACCATGATGTAACTAATACCGAATAGTCCATCAAATTATAAAATGATTGAGAATACGACTTACCTTAGGTAATCCATTGCGTAGACAGAATAGTTAAACATCACTCTGGGTATGTATCACATGTGACTCACGGGACAGCAAATTGGATAATAATCTGCCTATTACGACTTCACAAATAATAATCACCAAATTATTACTTGGACCTTACTATGTTATCATGTTTAAGCATATTATATTGCAGGTTAAATATCAGACAAAATGTTACACAACATTTAAAAACATTATCCAAAAAATCTATTAAATAAAACCATAATAGGTAAGTATGCTTTAAGTTGTGTCATCAAATGATATACTATCAACCTTAATGACTTGTAAAATCTTTATAGTGTACAACACATCAAGTTGCTTAGTATTATGTAAGAAAATACTGCGTTCCTAAAAATTTCATTGACTTTAACTATAAGAAACTAGTACGAGTACCTACACATCTTACAGGGTTGGGTTTACCGGTACCTCTATGAGGTATGCAAGCTTTTAGCTTAAGCTTAACACTAAAATTGAAAAAAGAGACAAAATCGAGATTAATTTTCGAAACTTAAATAACATTAACTTCAAAACAAACACATAACACGCCATTTTGCTTCACCGTAGTCGGAGAAAACGACTTATTTTCCTAACAATGGATTAACTCTCGGGTTTTTTTTCGGATAGGCGAAATTGCCGATTCTTACTCATGACTCCCGACTGGTTTCTAATTCGTGGAGATACCAGGTGAACCTACGGATAACAGATTTGCTCCGATTTGACCGTAAAATATTGACTGAATAATATTGTTAAATTATGACATTATCCTTTACTGTGAGCCTAATCCACAAGCTCAGAGTCGCCCAGAGGGCAATGGAGAGAGCTATGCTTGGTATTTCTCTACGAGACAGAATCAGAAATGATGAAATCCGTAGAGGAACGAAGGTGACCGACATAGCTCTCAAAATTTGCAAATTAAAGTGGCAATGGGCTAGCCACATCGTTCGCAGGACTGACAACAGATGGGGAAAAAAGGTCCTCGAATGGCGACCACGTTTAGGCAAAAGGAGTACAGGCCGCCCTCCGACCAGGTGGACTGATGACCTGAAGAAGACAGCGGGAAACCGTTGGATTCAGAGGGCCCACGACCGGGCGGAGTGGCGTCGATTAGGGGAGGCCCATGTCCAGCAGTGGACTATTAAGGGCTGAAAGGAAGGAAGGAAGGATGACATTATGACTTGGGGCCTTTCTAAAACGTGGTCTTATAAAGCCCAGTAAAAAAAGAGTCGATTCACGATCAGGTTGCGCGTATGCTCGTTCGCCTGCCATTTTGCATAAAAAATGTCAAGCCTTTGAATTTTTATTTTTACCTATTTATGGGTTTGTCACCAAAAAAGAGATGGAGTGCTTCAACAGAAATGAACCGCAACTAACCACCAAGCATCAACCCACAACAAACGTCTTCGACGTATATTAATATAACAAGTAAAAGTAATCGTCTGAAACTGCTGCTGGAACCGGTTGTGGTCGCGCAACGTCCGCTGAGCTCGCAAGTTTAGCCGAATTCTGAACAGGACCTTAGGGTACTGGCACACGACCAACTCATCATAAGAGTTTTATTCGGATCTAGCCTCGTACGTGCAAACTTTGGAACATTCGAATGATGTAGGAATTTTCTTTTTTCGTACAATAAAAAAACTGTTTCTTCAAAGAGATTTTGCAATAAGTTTACTCTCTATTTCTACGTGTAAATCACAAACTATTGATAACGTTAAACGAAACTGGCAATTAGAGCTTTTATGGGATGACTGCTAGTAGCAAATTTAATGCAAGCTCTTATGCTTTGGACGTAACCAATTCTCATCAGCAGTTGATAAACTTCGTCGGAGACTATCACCCAGACAAGAAAGAAATTTATCTCTGTCTCGCTTATTTACTTATTTTTAATTTGTACCACCTCAGTTTTAAAATTAATCGTAATATTATGTAAGCGAAAAGTTCACCTTATGCTTCCGTCCTAAAACAAAAATTCCGTACAAACCGAGTTGCCACACGCCACTGATGGATATCTCAATAATTCGCCAACGAATAAATGTCACACTTTAGAGAGTAAAGAGTAAAAGACATGCTGTGAAAGGTAAACGTTCTCTTTGAACCAGAACCGCAAAAAAGTTTGACCAGACCATTACTGTGTGTATTTTGGTTCAGATGAAATACCATCTACATGATAATGTAAAGCAAAACTCTACAACGAATATCTTTTGAAACTTTGACAGGTAATTCTGAACAAATATTGTGATCCACGGTGGTAACAAAAACCTATATCGGAATTTCTTAAACTAATATTTATGCAAATCATCATTATTCGGGAATAAAAAGAGTTTTGTCGTGTCGCAATGAACGATTTTGAGTTATTAATAACTTGACACCAATTTATTAATTACTTGGATGTTTAATTTATCATCCAAAATTCAGTGATCATTGAGTTTTTTCTCCAAAATTTATTATAAAGGTTTAATTAATAAGCTTAATAGGCTTTAAATCCTAATAACCTTCATCGCTATTCCCAACCCATTCCCATACTACTCCCAACCCTTTAGAAAGGCAGAAACTAGGAACCTATAATATTAACCACGTAATTAAGTTTCTCGAATTAGAATTAGATTGTAATTGTTACAAATGGTTATCACCGCCGTTGTTTATTAGGTACAGACGATTGCGATAACGCTCAACTATGTGATGGTAAGTTTATGGTGGCCATACGTTTTATCTATGCAGCGTCTAACGAACTTAATTGCATCTTTGTAATACGTGCCTAGGATGCTAAGCTGGTAGAGTAATGAGATGTCATTACCACCAGCCCGGTAGATAGGGAGCCGGAAACTAAGCGAGATTGTGCAACAAACACGTTAACTTTGCTTTTCGTACAACTTGATTCTTCAATGTGTTAACAATTTCTTAACGAACAAAAAATGTCCTGAGGTTATTGCATTAACCTACAAGTATGTTCCAAAAAATATTTGATGGTTTTATTTTTAATTCAATATCAAAATACCGGCTTTTCCGTTATCTTGTCTTGGCGGGGCACTACTGTGTCCCCAGATTTTAACGAACTTAGTAAATATTTGTGTAATGTTTGTTGTCTTTTTGCAATTTATTTTTGCTAGCGTCACAGAAAAGTAGTAGAGAATACGCAATAAACAGAGAGAATGATATATCATCATATTTTTTTTATTATAAAAACTTAAATTTCTCTACACACAACTATGCTTATTTTATTGTGCCATAAACTTTACGCACGGAAAACGGGTTAAGTGAGGATTTAAGGCACACTGTGCTAAAAAGCGCATTAAAATTCCAAGTACGAGGATTAAGTAATTAAACAAATTGGTCGTTGAGGGAAGCAAGTGTATTACACAGATGTTTTAGAAAATTTATTATGAATCAAGTTTGCTGAGAGGCTGAAAGTGCGGACAGGACAGCTCTCTCTTGTCACAGCGACCACTTGTTGCGAACTATGATTTATTCGCAATTGAATTGATAAAGTGATTTATCTTACCTATATATTATCTTACCTATTACTTGGCTAAGCTTTGATAGTAATTGAATGTTCGTGCTTTATGACATAACAATGGTTAGGTACTCGTAGTCGAAGCATACAAGACTAAGTGATTTTTTTGTATGTGAATAGAAAAAAATAATCGAAACCTGCTTTTTTATACTAGGTTTAATGTACCTTAAAAACAAATTTATTTAGAGGAAATTTGTCTATCGATGAAATAAAATTATCAACGTGATCAAAATATTGTGTTATATAAAGGGACAATCTAATAAAACTACAGTACCTACGATCTTTAGAGAGTAACAATAAATGACTACGATCTTAGAGAGTCTCCACTTCGGAATTCCAATTCTTATATTAGGTACTTAGATACTATATAGCTATAGTGGTGGTTATGGCGTTATAGAAGAGTCGCGGTCAATATCTAGTTACAAAATAAGATCGGCAGTGACATAAAGCCGTTGCAATAAACTGCCCAGTGGGAGAGGACACGACAATCCACTTAGTGCTGGCTGCTTGTGACAACTACATTGAATTAAGATCAAACGGAAACTGTACGAATATTATATTAGCAGTGCAGTGTTTGTTACATTAATTGCTTAGTGGCTTCATGCCTTGATCGACAAAAAGCGCTAAAGCCATTTCTACACTACTCTCATACCGTAATTATATTACCATATTATTATATAAATCGTAGGAAATGAACCCCAAAAAGCAAGTTTTATGTAGAATTGATGTGTAATATGTATATTTCATACGAAAAGTTGAAAGTCCAAAACTTTTTCATTAAAAGTACGTTAGCTACCATTGCGGTAAAGGGATAAACTTTAAACCAAATATTTTTAAGTCCTTCCCAAGTGCCTAAATATACAAATGAGACATTTCACCGCATAACAATGTCATATCACAAAGCCTCATCTTCAAATGCCTAACGCTTGCGACGACCTCTGAGGGCCCTACAGGTCGATATAGTCACGAATATCGGTTCAGTAGGCCAATAAACATGATAATGTCAAAGTGCCTGATATTCCGCCTTGGTTAACCAGTAACGCGCGAATGGTGTCACTTTTGTATTCTAGTCTACTTACCCGCACCTACTTATAAAGTTATTCCATGCATAAGCTTAGTGAATCATTCCCATATGCCCCTCGTTTGCGCTTATTTTCCTCTCGCAAATGTGACTCGTGAACTTCTTTTTTGGTCTGCAGCCACCAAAAAATGACCTGCCCATTTGCCCCCTGCATTTACCATCTACGCCAATGGTAGATTTGGGATGGAAATTCATAAGGTTTATTTTTAAAATGAAAATTAAACGATAAACCTAAATATAGACTTTGGAAAAAAAAATGGAATAGTAACTTCAATATTCAAAATAACCACCCTAATGTCAATTTCATATCATTTGGTTCCTTGTGTTTTTATCAAATAAAAATAAATTTCACAGGTAGCACCGTAAGAAATGGAAATCGCCAGAACTAGAATTATAGAATCACTTACGTATAAAGGTTAGTCTTATCCTCTCAATTATATAATAGATTGAATCATAAGTACCAAAAAAAGGTAATGACTCATGTTAATTTTATGTAAATTACGAAAACGAAAACAAATATCATTCATGCATGACTAATACCAAAACGTAGCAAGGTTTACCGAGCGTGAATAAAAGAAATAGGTTCTATTAATAAAATAACAACAATTGTATTGAATATGTAATCGAGACCCTCCTTGTTTTTGAAAGTCGACTAAAACGTGTCAGGGGTATAATGTAACCTTACAGCGTAACATGAAACGGTCGCAGTACGTGATCATGTAGCAAGGATATATTGGCACAAGCCTGTGAACGAACCTAGTGGAACAATCTTGGGGCGGACTAACAAGAGAGGATCGTACTCGTACATCCTCTCTACGCAAACAACTCGTCATGTCTCGGAAAATACTATAGGAACTTTGTTTTAACAGACTAAACAGCGGGAAATTAATGAGTGTTATCTATTTATATTTTTAACCAACTTCGTGTTATTTTTATGTCTACCCTTTTTACGTCCCACTGTTGGGCACGAGTCTCTTCCCACAACAGAGAGAGGCTTGGAGAATACTCCACCACACTGCTCCAATGCGGTTTGGTGGAGAACCGGGCCTAGGATCGAAGACTAACCGTGCGGGGCTATGCGTGCTCCTTATTCTAGCATTATTTTTATAAAATGCTTGTTTTAATAAAGTAACTAATTGTTTTTTAAAAAGTGTATGAACCATTAAAACTCTCAAGTATTTATTTAGCCATAATATGTAAAGATACAGAATCATTATGATAAAAGGGTAATGGCGCAATAGATGAGTGTGTGAAAATTCAACGTACTCGTACCTACCTAACACTCAGTCAACGGAAGACTCATTTGCATACAGACTTCGTTATTCATATCTCCACGAATAAGATGTAGTAGCATCTTTTCCTTTTTGACCCCCAGTTTGCGATCTAGACAAATTCGCAATTAATGGAACTCCACAATCGCAGTCGCGGTTATCGCGCGAATCTCAGAGACACTGCGACTTTCTAGCGACATCTGCCAACATCCCAGATGAAACACGCGATACGGCTAAACTTGGGAACTAACAACCATTGACATTGGAAACTTCATTATATTAAATACTCATGGTATTCCCAACTGACTTTCGATCTTGTTCTTGTTATATTTTATTATTTTAAATAACGATGGTTTTACAAAAAACATTGTAAATGAATTGTTAGTGTCAAAAATTTAGTCTTAATAACTTAAAATGCTAGTCGTCATCTGAAAATAAAGTAAGATCTAAGTATTCAAAACTACTTAGATCTTAGATTGGTGGACACAGAATTTTTATTTTTTGTTGAAAAATGAGTTTTATTTATGATTCCGGAATACAACGGAATTCCGGTCATTTCTTGCTCTAAATGTATAATGAAAAAAATGCCTTTGCTTTCCTTCAATTCATCGATCCCATGGTCTAAATTGGTCAGCCCATTAACAAAACAATAATTCTTTTACGTCGATAATTCACAAAAAAAATTCTAATATATTCCTCACATACCCATCCATAATAACATATAGGTAACCCATGTTGGGTTAAGAGACGTAGATAATGCACCTATAACCTATTACGCAAGGTATTCGAAGCGTTTAACAATGCGAGCCAATGTACTGGAACAAGTGTTTGAAGGTCGCTCGAATGGTGCGTCGGCAATTGTTCTCCAACAAACCAGTTAATGACGTATGAGAGCAAGACTCTTGTGCTCAAAAATTAATAGACTCTTCCGGACTTCTATGTCTTCTTTTAAAGAAGATTAGAAGAAGGTAGAGTAACTGTTATGAGTCGTGAGCACAGATGATTATATTAGGGGTAGGTTTACTTTGAGCCAATGTACAGCAAGCGCAAAAATCGCGCTAGACCAATAGACGACTTAGACTGATGAACTGATGACTGATGAACCAATCGGGTGAATCGCAGCACTAAACTGCGGTTCACCCGATTGGTTTGTCAGTCGCAATGTTAAAGTCCCAATGTCAAACCGACCAATAAAGATTGTGCTCACGACTTACGAGTATACCGACCACCATACTTATCGTATTTGCGTTTATCGAAAGGTCAAAATCCCAGCGGCACACATCAATGACTTTTTTACATAATAAGTCCTAATGAGTAGTATGCGGGTGTAGATCTTAGATAGGACTTCTATATTATTTTCGGAGACAGTTTATATCCAAGGGTTTCAGTAACCACTTAAAATAAAACGACTTGTTGCGTGCTCATTTGTTAATTTTATTAATTATGCACTATAAAACGAAACTGAAACGCTTATAGCACTACAATCACGTGAAATACTTCCTATATAAGGAAATTCGTTTTTACCTTAATAATAATCCCTTACAATCATTACATAGATCAATCATCATTACAAAGGCAGTTTGTGTATTGTACTTACAATTAATAACGTTTACTCTTTAAACGTTATTAATTGTACAATACACTACAAGCAATCACATCCGGAAACAAAGTTGGCGCCGTTCATTCCAAGTTCGATCATTATTTGCTCAAGGCTTTTCAACTTACCGACTTTCATTAAATTACTTTACAGGTACGGAGAAAACCAATTGTTGATGTAAAATATACCTGTATAAACATCTGTATCAATATAAAATAAAAGTAGATTTAAAAACGATAATCTCAGACTTCAGAGGGGTTACTCTTTAGACCAGGGTATATATCGGTAATCCTGAGAATATCAAAAAACTAAATTAAACAGCGACAAACTTAGAAACTACTAAATGAGTACTTTTAATTGAATCTCCCGGGATATTCAAAAAGTAAAGTTTGCTAGGAAACTCAGAAACCGGGGTAGATTGGGCAGAGTAACATTTTAGCGTGAAAAAAGTATTGGAAGTGCGTAGCAAGATAAGGATACCTACAGCCAAATTATGGGCAGAGCGATAACAGCTGTTTAAATTTGTTAGACTGTTGTTTAAGACCGTTTAAGAAAGGTTTACAATCACTAAAATAAGTAGGTACATACTCAAATGATGCAAGCACAGTACGGGATTCCTTTCCTATGCTCCACGCATCGGCTCAGAAGCTACGAGTATCTCCAACATCGGCCTTGGGATTAAGGCGTGGTTGTTGCTCTTAATGAAACTACCAACGCAGATTGTATAGGAAAACGAAGGCACGAGAAATCTCGATAAATACCACTATATGCACTGAATTCCGCCGTGGCAGGTTCGACTCCACCCATTGACTGCGAACTATCTAACCTGCTGATCGGCCTTGAAGTTAAAGGCGTGGTTGGATCTTACTGAACGCTAAAGAAAATAAACTTGTAAAATATATCGACTAGTTAGCTAGTTGCTTGTTGTGCAGAGCAATTCAGCTCAAATAAAAAGTACCGTGTTTAAACAATACAAAACTTAATCAGACCCCTTCTCAAATTTGATGATATTGTATATTGCCTAATCAATTTATGGTGGCAATAGTCATTTCTCAACATGAATGTGCTAAATTAAAGACAGTGACTTGACTACATAAATGGTGATAGAAATGAATAAAGTTGCAAAATTTGACCTCAAAGGCCACTACTATACATAATAGGCCATGGACTACATAGAGTTTCGATCCAGTTTGAGACAAGACATTCACAGTCTGTAATGCTCACAAGTGCTCTAAAGTGGTCTGTTAGCATCTTTCTACCTGCTAACACAATTGTTGATGCGGAAACACCCAGATTTCCAACATCTCCTAAACCGTCTATTCTCTTGAAACACAGGTGTTGGCTTCCGAGCAACAAAGTCAGTAAACAGTGAAACAATTCGTTACAATTCGCCTGCACACAACGCGGATGCACGCGGCACAGTTGTCGAGGATTTATCACGCGGCCGGCGGTCGTAAATAACAGCTCGGCAAGAGCGGAAAGGTCAGGGAGGAGCGGCAACGATCCTCCAAGGCCGATGTACAGCAGGCTTTTTATTCCAGTAAATGAGGAGTTTCGGGGGAGTTCTCGGTATTTCTGTACGCGACAGAATCCCAAACGACGAAATTAGCTTCCTAAGTTTGCAAATTAATGTTGCAAGGAGCTGGCCACATCGGTTGACCATCGAAGGACCGACAACCGATGGGGAAGGAAGGAATTGCCTAGGCAAAAACGAAGAAAGAAAATGAGGAGCAAGCGGTGATATTTTGGCTATCATTTGACATCTGTGAAACAAAACATCGTAAGGAAACCTGCATACCTGAGAGTTCTCCACAATGTTCTCAAAAGCATGTCTAGTCCAGCGTAGTGGACTAAGGCCTACGTCCCTCTCATTGTGAGACCCGACACGGCAGTGCGTCACTAATGGGGTACAGACAGAATAACATAATAAAGCACATAAAGCAACATTAATAAGAACTTCTATACCATATCGAAATATTGCGTGACCTTTGAATTTCATAATTCAAATATGTGTACCTACTTCATATAAATGACACTTTAATTACTTCTATTTGAATGGGCAAGTGCTCGTATGTAATCATTTGTTTTCAAGCCGTTAATAACTATCGGAGTTACATAATGCACAATCGCTAAAATATTATACGCTCACGAACGTTTAACTCAATAGAAACGAAAGTATTTCACTTCGTGATGACGCTTTTATTGGCTATTGTGGATTCAAGACGTCGCGTTCGAGTTTAAATGTTAGAAATATCATAGGTACACCGTGTCGCAATAACATTCAAAGGGCATTGTCACTTCCCGCTGGGCTATAGTCTTGTCCAGACTTCTCAAGATTCACTATCAACTTTCAACTTTGTACCGCTTGCGACAGCCGTCCTTTTATCAACTATAGGACATTATTTATTGGGGCTTACATTGTCAGGAGCATGATTTGTAAGGCGCACTGAGCAGTATAGAAATGTGGGGTTTAACGATGCTAGTGACACTGAGTTAGGCATTGTTCGAAAGCAATTCTTAGCACAGTTTATACTTTGCCACGTCTTTAACCGCGGTTTAAACGCGAATAGAGAGAAATCAAAGTATACAAGTAGCCTAGTTGAGTTGCTAAGAAAAGAAAATACATTGGGATATCGCCGCCCAATAAGCGCAAGGAGAAATTACTTGATCGGGCAGTGGGCAAGGTGAACCAGTCGGTGTATGGTCCGTGAAAGTTATTACTGACACCGGACGCACCGTCGCGTCCGATGATTGCTTAGCTAAACATCTTATTGATCAATAAACAAACCCGCTTTGCAAATCGATCAGATCAAAACGGTTACATAGGAGAATGGAATACCACTAGCGAACAAAATGTTAAAACACAAGAAAATAGTTTATAAATCAGACTTAACTTGTATTATATTTATAATTACCAGCCAAAATCAAGATTTTTTGAATTCTCGTTCAATAGTTTATAATCTCCTATTTGGCCATCGATTTTTAAGGCTCTTTTCTTAGCTAAATCGTTTCACCAAAATCATATATTGAAATCAACAAAAGATAGCAATCATTGCGTTCTGACTGGCATATCAAATAAGTGATGACTATATAAATAGCAATGAACAGTTACAAGCGTGACCGGTCAAATAACTACGCCCTGAATGTCCAGATTCAGCGACAATAAAACGCGGTGGTTTGAATGAAAACATTAACCTAAATACCGGCAATTTCATCGTATTGGTAGAATTAAAGTTTTTTCGTTGATGAAGTGTAAAGAATCCGATGTCCTCATGCATTGAATTTCTTCCTATTTCCATTTTAAACAACAAAGAAAAACTTGCTTGCGGTCTCGTCGTCTTGATGAAATTATCGTTTTGCTTTCCCGACCCCTAAAGGTACTTTATTGTAAGTAGCTACTTAACTGTAGGAAAAGTGCTCTTAAATGAGAGAAAAACTACTTATATAGATAGTATTTTGATAGGTGTTTATCAACTTCATGTTCAAAACCAACTAAATCAAGTATGTACTTACCTTAATTACTTTACTACTTGTTATCCGTTCTTTTATCACTTTTTAAATCAAAAAGTTTATTTAGTTTTGCTGTCTACGTACCTACACGTACCATAACTGCTACGTACTGTAACACAAAATCTCGGCAATACATACGAATATAGTGGGAACCATATATTAAGAGCCAATGAATTCTACTAAAACTCCGAATGTTTCGATTCTCAAAATCGATGCAAGTTTAATATTCGAATCACAATTCGCTGCCATCGCAGTACACTCACGCACACCTGTTCCAAGAAGGTAACCTGTTTGAGGAGCATTATACAAACGTATGTATAATAATATCGTTAGGTTGCACTGTCTGTAGTCGGAGGCGGAAATTATGAGATTTTGTTTCATACATTCACATTGAATCGAATTGTATGTGATGGAATTCGCTTGCAGCGTTGGTCGGCCTATTAAAATTTAACGTGTGGCCTGAAGGGCACTGCACCAAGCTGTTCCGATGCAGATCATTGTATATTTGAATAACAGTATCTATTTTAGGTTCAAGTAGTTTATGTTTAATAGCAATTGAGCAACGTGGTGAGCTAAGGTCTTCTTAGTGATTCCTTTCTGCTCAGACGGAAGGAAACACGACCTAGCGATGTTGTAGCTGAATACAAGCATAGAACCTTTCTTACAGTGGATTTATATTAATTTATATAGGTTATATAGGTTATCGCCTACTCTACGTTAGCGCGCCATTTAAACGGAAACAAATCTTTGTCCCTCAACAATCAAAATTAAAAAGCCCCTTTAGAATAATATAATTGTTCTAATTTCGTATCAATGAGATCACAGAGCGGCCGAGGTATTTCTTTTTAATCTTTCAACATGCTCAAAGCATCATCATACTAACGTGCAAATATTTTATTTATAAAAACTCAAACTGCATTTTATACGCTCTATTTCCAGTCGCGAACCCACTTCAAAATAGCTCCACGTCCATTGAGAGCTTTGCAGGCGCCACGGTAATTAGACTAAACGATTCATTTAATTTCCATTTACAAAAACTACTTAAACATATAAGTCTATTAAATGGTGCCTGTGGTTTTATTCGTGTGACTAAGTTAAGGAGGTACAATAATAATTCGCGGGACCTATGTATTTTACCCATTAAATAGCCATTGCAAAGTCGGGTCTCCTATCACAATGAGAAGAATAGGTATTGTTAGGCTTTAGTCCATTACACTGGCCTAATGCGGGTTAGTAGACTTCACATGTCGTTGAGAACATTATGGAGATTTTCAGGCATGCAGGTTTCTTCACGATGCATGTTTTGGTTCACCGTTACAGCAGGTGATTTTTAATTTTATAAAGGGCACATAACATTTAAGAATGTCATTGGTGCGAGTTACTGAATTCGATTATAGTAGATTTTTTATTATTTGTTTAATCTATTCAGTATATTTGGTAAATCTATTAAAAATAATATCTGATATCCATTGGAATTAGCTAGGAATATCTCACAGCATAAAAAAAATATATTGTATTTTGTTTCGTAAATGTAGCTGCTCCCAAATTAAGAAAAATCAACAAAAGTAGAATATTCCCACTAACACGGAAACCATGACTTCTAGCAGTCCAGCAGCATTTTCTCTCTCTTATTCGCTTAGGAGATACTCATCACTATCATTAATTACACCATTAAAATACGCTGTTTTCTGCTCAAGCATTTCATGGTATGTGTCCATAAGCCTTATATGAAAGTAACGCTTCGTTTCGTCTTTTCTCATTCGGACCATTATGGTAAGGAATTCGCTTTAAACGTTTTCTTTTTTCATTATATTGTCCGTGATTTTGATTATAGTCTTGAGAACTGAGCAATGGCTGATAATAAGCTAACCTGCGGTAGGTAGGAGACCAATATACTTGAATGAATGATTATATCCATGATGGAGGTTGGGTGCTTGAGTTAACCCCGCAAGCGATCGAAAAATTTAAGCATCGTCAGGCGCGGTCAGCAGGTACATACTCGTAGGTGGATGATCGCAAGTCGCGAATAAAATGCGCATTTCCATGCTTCGGAGGGCACTTTAAGCTGTCATCCCGGGTGTTATCGATAAGAAATCAGTCGTAACATAAATAAACCCCACGAAAATGCGATACTGATAGCTTACAAATTTATCTACCAATATCTCCTACCAATAGCTCAAGTAATTGCTTGGACAGTGGGACGTAATATGGGTTGCAACCTAGTCGTAGGCCCTAATAAAAGGGGATTTAAAAACATCGGTTGCGCCGGTATCTTCAATTACCAGGGGAAATCGCGGTAGAGAATGTTTTAGGCATTTAAAATATTTAAAAAGACCCTTGCCCTGCCGTGAGATATAAAAATAGATACCTACTGCAGTCACATATCTTTTCTTAGAAACTTCAAACGTAACCTTTAACTAGGTCATATTCATTCAACTAGGCAGAATTATAGTTAATAGTTGTAAAAAATTTAATAACTGTTCTTGTTGCGTATTCCGGTTAACGCGTGTCAGTCAGTCAGAACAATAGGCTTATAAACACAACATGAAATGTGGAATGAATGCAAGCTTTCCTCGAATGTAACTTTTGTGTTGAGGAGAGAGCCGAGCTAACTAGTTTATTATCACGGGGTCGCGTATCTAGGTTTATGCACACCCTTTGTTGTATGTGAATATTTGGTTTGAGGTAAAAGTTCAAATATGATCAGCGCTGCTTCGACGTATTCGTTCGTAGCAAAGCAGTCTATGATTTTCTTCTTAAGCGCCATATCAAAACTACAATTTGCGCCAGGTAACCCAAAAATCTTACCACCGATAGACATATCATGTTATTATGTAATGAATAGCTATAAAAATATAACACATGAACAAAAATATAAGCACAACATTAGACAAGAAGATACATTTTATGAAAGTTTTATTTGTTTATATGTTAGTAGTGCCGGTTTTCATAAAATATTGACTAAATTTTTTTATTCATTTTAACTTCTTTTGCTACTTTTAAAATCACCGATATTTGATTCCCTAGCGTGTTTCTACGTTATGCCTACATTGAAATAACTGTCATAAGACCTCACGCTAGTCTAATTGAAAATGGTGATATCACGTATCATTGTGAACCAAACGCTAATGTGAATATGTGAGCATAAGAGTACAATGCTTATGAATAGTCACGGTTAACTGTGTCTAAGGAAGTTCAAACAATTACGTGGCGGTTCCCGTTACGTGAAGGCAGAATCTCAACACGGAAGTACAGGGTGGCCAAACTGGAAGTTTAATAAAATAAATATACATATTTAGATTTTTAAGTGAAAAGAGCTACTTTATGGAAGCTTGGAAAAACACATGGGATGAATCCATCTTTTCTATAGAATATTTTTAAAAGAAAACACTATAGATACTACATATTTTTACCTCTTTTCTCTTTCCTTACCACGTGGCGAGGCTGTCACAACTTGATCATTATTGGTAAGCTCAGTCTATAATTAAACCCAACCTGTCAATCACATTAACCACCCAATAAAATTGCAAACCTTTTAATTGGCCACCCTGTACAAAGACTGGTCCCAACTACTTATTATTGTTTATAGAGAGAGACTCATAATTTTTTGTTAGCTGAAAGTGAGAGGCTAAAATGACAGCTTGACGATAAGTATACTGCCAAAGTCTATTGGATGTTACGCAACCGGGCTTTTATTTCTAATAGATATTTTATCACATGATAGAAGTGAACCCACATTAAAATCACATGATAGGATTACATAGAAACTTTGTAGAATTTAGTTAGTGATTACCAACTAACTTTGTTACAGTTAATTATATCCATACGATTAGAAGAATAAGAATGGTCTTTTTTTTATTTTGAGGTATGTACATTTTTAAGTTCTTGACATAAAATCAATATGTACAGCTTGAGGCAACTTAAGAATCAATTGGAATTAGTACTTAGAGCCAAACATGGTTATACTTACGTAACGTACTTGTAACTAATTGATTTATTTTATTATCAATGTTACCTTGTTAGTACTGGAGTTACAACTGGATTAAACGCAATATGTATAAGGTTCATTAAGTATGCACAAATTGTACCTGATAATCAATAAAAGCTCTTTCACTATAATATATTGATACAATTTCAAACAGAACGTCACTGTTTCAATTTATATTAAGGATTTACTACTACTCCTTATCCTAAATAAATAACCATGACCGTCATTATAATTTCTGAGTTCACGTAACTTAAATAGCTTTTAACAACATCAAACAGGTACCAAGTAATACCTCAACGAGTAAGAATGTAAGCAATGAATCACATATACTAGTATATCTGTAAATCGGATGCTAAGCAGACGACTAAGTTTTCATAGACTCAAGTACATTTGTATTCAATGAGAAAAGTCCTACGCGCATAGAATCCACTGCCTAACCCACACTTGCTGTGTCATTTTCGGTTTAAACATTTATTTGATAATAAAATGTATTGAAAATTATTGTTAAACTTAAAAAACATCTTAAAAATGTGTTTATTTTATTTAATCAACATATTGACCTCAAATAGTCGTCGAACTTTAGTTAGTATATATATATTTAAAATTTTTAGTCGTTTCTATTGCCAGTCTAAAAACTTATTTCAAATTATGTATTAAATAAGAACATCACATCATTATACAGTGTAGCTATTTGAATGACCTAATTCTGGTAACGACTTGTATTGTTTGATTGTTTTTGGGTATAATTTTAAAATTTTTAACTTTTTAAAACCTGCTTTTAGGCATTTTTATAATTTATGTTTTCATTAAAGAAAAATTAATAGTTTTTAAAAGTATGTATATTATATTTATAAGTCGTTTTTAAAGGTTGTTCTTAAAATATGAATATTTGTGCATTGTGCTGTTATTCTTATCGATACTGTCGATACTGTTTGGTTCTCTCTATGTGTGTACAATAAAGAGTGTAAATAAACAAATAAAATAAAATATAGAAAAGTTTGTGTAGTTATAAGCGAAGGGTTAAATATGCAGAGGGATCTTTTAAAGTGTGATAAGACCGCCTATTTGTTATGAGACAGGTTTCATATGAACACGTATTAAGTATATTCAGGTACATAAATCCTGCTTGCTCGATTGTTTCCTACTATTTGTTTAATAGCTCCATGTAATTATTCAGTGTGGGATGTTAGACGTGGTTCAAGGAATTTCTAACATAAGCCAATAAATTACTATGATGTTTGTTATTATTATGCAATCCCTTTTATTGTGGACCTCCCATCTGCTGGCTTAACTTGTATACGTGGCAGAAAAGAAGTGGCAGAAAGGCTAAGACATATAAGAGCAATGTAACTCAAAGGCTCATCCTGCTTTTGGAAGACAACTTTAACTAGCAATATCCATAATAATCATAGCAACGTCTGCTGACACTCAAGTTCTCTATTTATACAGAAAATTTACTTGAAGACCTTAGCAGTTGAATTTTAACATTAACGTGTGTTCTCTCACGAAACCTACTCAAAATTCCTCAATAATTAGATTACGCAATTGTTACATCACTATTCACAGTATTCACACGATCCGCCCCTTTAACATAAATTTTTACATTGAACGACCCAACTCAACACTCGCCACAACTTTACAGGGCAATTAGTTCAGAAAATATGATCTATTGTCTCAAACCGTTATTCAGATAACATGTAACACAGTTTTTACGGGGCGTATATAAATCAATTAGTTGTGAATAGGAAACTTCCCAAGGAAATTCAAGGCATTGGCGACGTAACTCTTCCTACAAGGTTGTATGCATGTCGAAAAAGCGATGGAACTTCTACACTCGTATCCGTAACGTACTTTCCTATTACACCATTAGGTTTATAAAAATGTACATATTTTGAGATTTTTTTTATTACTTGGAAAAATACACTTATTTTTTATGTCGTTTAGGAGTAAAAAGAAATGCAGGCCGTCTGTGGTTAAGTGGTCACTTTTACCCCAAATCCGAGTTGTTTTGAACTAAACTTATCTGTTCACCAGGAACGAAACTCATTGCAGCAGATTTTTGAAGCCAATCTTCTCAACACTACCTACTGCAATAGGACGGATGCCTCCATCCTTTTTTTTCACGGCTATAAAGTTAGCAACATAAAGAATTGGTGTAATGTCTTGAGGAAATTTCCCGTTTAACATCAAGTTAATGAGTTTTGTTAGCTCCTTAACTAAAATTTGTCCAGCGTCACCCACGAAAGGACCAGTGAGATCTCTTAGATGTTGAGGTGATAAGCCATCTACGCCGCTAGCCGAACCACAGATGCTTCACTACCTTTAGAGGCTGACTCACACGCCTCGAAATCCTATTACTACTTACTGTACCTACTAGAACCTTCTTTCATATTATTAAAAATCATTTTAAAAAATGAACCGACTTCAAGAAAGTATGAAATAAAATTTGTTACATTACCTACTATGTTTTGAGGTTGGTGTTTTTGCGTGTAGTCAAGTTTAATTTTGTCACCAACTTCAAAAATGGTAGGCCTAAAGTATGTAACAAATTTTATTTGATACTTTTTAGAAGTCGGTTAATAACCTCCTTTTTTGAAGTCGGTTAAAAAGTAAAGCCCGTTGTCCATAGTCCTGCAACGTTCTCACATGTCAACACGACAATAGGCCCCGAGGTTGCTCACCCCCATTGTGGCCACTATCTATGCTGTGACGTCGCATAATTAGATGAGAAGCGATTGTATCTATGTAACGTGTCATCTCTTTGAATTGATGCACGCTTCGACCGCGGGTGGGATGTTTTGTTCTGTAATTGTAAGTAATTGTAACTGGCTGTTGACTGGTTATTGAAATCGATTTGTAGCGTAATTGTTTCTTCGGTTAATTCGCGTACTGCCTTACGAAGCTTTTTGTGTTGGCTTTGTGGTTGCTGGCTGTGGTTGGTAGTTTCAATATCTTAGTAGGTATTATTATTCATACAACTGTTTTTTTTATTCTTATTACAAACAATAGTTGACACGGTCGACGCCGCCCTGCCCTTAATTTACAATCTTTTCAAATACATACTTTGTACCGTAATTATAATTTAGAGATAATATATTCTCGTTTCGTAAGAATACGGCAATAACACTAATAAAAGTGTTTCATATATTTGACTTGCCTTGTTGACTTACAGAACCGTCAATTATTATTATGTGTTGTCGAATTTTTTATCTTTTGTCTTTTTGATACCTAAGCCTTAATTTCAGTATGTCTTTAAAAAGTGATTAAAAAGAAGTATTAATCACTTTTCAATTAATTACTTCCTAGTTAGCAAACCTCGTTATCTAATTGAAGGCTATTACGTCTGTCTCCTTTACGTGTTTGAAATGTTACAATATCTTTTTCTATTTTTCAAAATAATTAAACGAACTACTTGCTTGCTTGTCTTAATTATAATGGTTTGGTTACTGTAGTAACGAATTTCAGTTTACCATGTTATTTCTCTGAAATACCAACGAATTTAGAAATTAACAGCTTATAGGACTTGCACGTTAAGTTTAAATCTTTAAAAAAATACCTATAACGTTCAATTTATGTTCTTTTACAGGACTCTGAGTATGATTTCTAACCAAAAAGGAAGTAAAAGGCGACGATGACCAGTCCTTTTGTTTCATATTCGTTGAAAAAAATAGTTTTACTGTCTTTCTACGCAAATTTCAATTTCAATTTCAAAACCTTCAAAATGCATATTTCTCCATGAAATATTTCGTGCCGATTAAATGGTCAAAGATCACGATTCCCAGGAAATGTGTTTGAAGCGTAATCCTTCGCGAAATGTCGGAATCAGAGAAACACTAACCCAAGACATTGTTAGGGTTTCTCAACGATGTTTCCCTTCACTGACATCGAGCTGTGAATCATCGGTGCTACGAAGGCAAAACCTATCAGCGATATACGAAGAGGTGTTGGTCTGACATTACCATAAACTAGCCAAATAGGTACCGCAAAGTTTGGGAAAATAGTGCACCTGACTAATGCGTTGTAAAATACCATCAACATAGCGTAAATTTGGCAGATTAAACACATTAAAAATAAACGCTAACGTAACTAATGCGTTCTTTGATAGTTACAGCAATTCTTGTTTCTTACATTTTGAGGTTGGGCTAAATTTCACTACTACGTTAAGAAAGCAGCTGTAAATGTAGCAGCAATATGGATTCAATACGTGATATCATAGAAAAAATAATTAAATATGTTGTGTTTAATATTTTATTAATATAAAATCTTATCAATGAATGACTAAAGGAAATATTCATTATTTATATTGTTTCATTTATTTATTCATTTTATTGGCACCATTTATAAAGTTCTTGAACCATGAAATAACCTATTGAATATTAGTTAAACAATGGCAGGTGAGGTACAAGACTTATCCATTACTTAGGACGACTTAGGTTATAAACATCCCCATTCGCATTTTTAAGTCGCTAGATGCACCTATTACACGATCGTTCTGTAAATAGAGTGTGAAATCGTTTAAAACGGTGGTATCTCTGCATCGTGTCATGGGTAGGTGGTGAGGGCAATTTTCCAGCGAGTAAGCACACATTTGCTCTCGGGCCCACAGTGCGTAACTCATGTTTTTCTACCCAGAGAACCATTCATATTGCCTCATTGTAAAAAATCACTGTAGTCAAACAACATGGTTAAACTTGTAATTTTTTTAGGTAAAAATGGTTTTTAGGTAAAAAAATTAAATACCCAATATCTTCATAATTGAGCTTGCCTTATTAACATATTTAATTCTAAGAAGGGAAAGGTTTGTAATCAAACAAAGAATAAAACTGAAACATTTAAATATACTTTACTTACTTAACGTAACAATGAATAAACCTACATAAGGGTGCAATAAAATTATGCAAATTAATTTCACTCTGCGCAAATTTAATTTTTCATTCACAACTTGGGTATACGTAGAATCAATAAACATTGCCTTTTAAAGTTAAGCAATCTTAATACAATCTGCACTTGGTGCTGAGTGCATTAACTTAACACGATCTTATTATGTAAATAGGTCTATTCAAATCGGATAATGGTTAATACGATTACAGCAGATGCGATATAGGTGGTTGGAATTTGCCTTTATGAGGCAAGACGAGCCCTGACATAAGAGAAATTCTTAAGTCAAGGCTTACAAAGGGTACGATGCTTTGCGAACAAAAGAAAATTCATCTATGGTATGATGTAGACGAACAGATAAAAATTCATTAAACGAAGGTTCTGATTTTAACTTTTTAAATTTTAATTCAAAAGTGACATTTTTAGTCCTGTTTATTTATGGTCAGTTGATTAATGACTTGGTTATAAGAAAGCTACAAGGAATAAAAAAGCTTACAGGAATTCGTTTTATTTTAATTGACCAAAATGGTTTTTAAATTACACGTATTTAATAATAGGTACTTTATTAATGACTGAATAATTTGTTAGCGTAATTGGATACTAACAAGTAAAAACTCGCCGAAAAAAGGAAGGTATCATAATTATTCCGTTTTATTTTCATTTTAAATATTTAAAAGATATCAAAAAATATATGTTGATACTACCCCGGACTACACTAATAAATTCTTCATACAAAAATTTACATGACTAGACTTTCTAGTGCGTATTCTTAAACGTTTGTTAAACTACAACTTTCCTTGTCCATAACTTGCATTATTGCTCTCTGCTCATGGTTTCATGCACATTACCGCGCCTTGCAAGTTTTCTCCAAACCATGATGCAGTAACGGTACTAAAACAACTCGTAAAGTTGTTTTACTACACTATATAACTATTATGTATGAAATTTCATAGACATATAGGATAATTATAAATGCTAGGATAATTTATTCAGTTCATATTTACGTTCCACTATTTGCTTGAAATACAACTAGTATTGACCAATTCAAATAATATTGAATGTGATTATGTTTCATGAATTTGATTTGATTGAGGAAATTTGATCGCAACATTAATGTTGGGAAATATTATCCTTTTAGATAAAATTAACAGTCCATGTTAGAACTCTCGGTCCGTTTGAGTTTGATCAATGTTTTATGTAAAATATAAAAAGTTACAATTATTAAAATAAATATTTTAAGTATTATATGTATAAGCAAATAAACATAAGCTATTGCTCACTAATAGCCATTATAAAACGACTAACTACTAGATCTCATCAATGAAACAATTAGTGTACACGGTCAAACGGAATATAGAAACAAATTAAAGTAACGGTTGAACGGTACATTTTATAGAAGATAGTATTGAGATAAATGGACACAAAGTAAATATATTAATTGTGGGTAGTGAAACCTTTGTCGTTCGTAAGGGAATGTCTCTATGGTGTCATTGAAACTCATCGGGGCAGAGATCCACCTGGTTTCCGATAGAGATGTGTTTGGTGAAGGGGAGGATAAATCAAAGGCGGGAGCAACAAAGTCCAACCTAAGTGAGGTAGATTTCAGTTAGTATAGATTACATACATTAAATCAGACTTTATGGTTGTTAAATTCTAAATACAATAACTAGATTTTCCCCGCGGCTTTGTCCGCGTTTATTTTAGAACTTGATCCAGAAAGGAATAAAAAGTATCCTATATGTTAATCCAGGTTATAGACTACGTGCAAACCAAGTTTTATCTAAATCAATTCAGCAGTTTTGCGTGAAAAAGTAAAGTGGAGACTAATTTTTATTACATTCAAAATATTTCATTAACTCCGCTCCATGGCTTTTTGTAGTTTTGCTAGAAATACCGTTCATCGTAATATTATCCATTATTCGGCGATAACTCAATATCGAACGTGTACATCACACAAAGACAGTACAAATTAAATGTTTGATTACAGTTAACTTTACAGTTGATTACAGGTCAATGACGCCACGGCGTTTAGCAGATTCATTACACGCAATGGTACCTATATATATCTGTATCGGTGCTACTTCACACTTTTTTTCACGATTTTATTTGTTTGGTTTACGGTTGATTATGTATGGTTTATGTAAAAAATATATGTAAAAATGTATGTGCGCTTTATAAAAATTAAATATCGCCTGCTGTTACGGTGAAGGAAAACATCGTGAGAAAACCTGCATGCCTGAGAGTTCACAAAAAAAAAAAGTTCTCAAAGGCATGTGAAGTCCACCAACCCGCAGTAGGCCAGCGTAGTGACTAGTAGACTAAGGCCTACATCCCGCTCATTGTGAGAGGAAACCCGACCCTGTAGTGGGTCATTAATGGGTTACTGACATGTATGGTTTGCATGTTAAAATTTTCAATAGATTGCTTTTTATGAATAAATTTGAGGCCTTATCTTATGACATGCTTAGATTTCATGCAGGCATTGTCATGACGCAGGCATTCATAACGCACGCATTCATGTTTTTATTTCATTTTTAATATTTTTTATATTTTAAACATTTCATGTTTAATATTAAACCAATTTAAAGACATGAATATCAGTTAGCAAATTTTATGGAAAAAGATATCAATGTACAAGATAATTGCAATCGAAAGTAAAAAGGAAGTCGTTTAATGTAATTCGTTTCCTGCTCCAAGGGATCAAATATCAACAGGCTTCATCGATTTAAAGGTGAACTTGTTAACATTATTTTAATACATACTAAAATACCAAAAATACCTTTACCTTAATAGAATTGCTGAATGAAAGTATGAATATTAAAATAATAACTTAAAGTTATTTATATATACATAAATTATTATTTAGTTATTATTTGTAGTGTCTGCACATTCACAGGTCCAAGAAAATTGGACCTGGGCAGTAAGCTTGCGTGGGGACACAGGTCCAACACGTAGAGGCCTTTTGACACAATTTAATGTTGTGATGGGGTACATATGACGGATACCATCCTCGGCCGCACAATCTATCTAAAAGATTGTTCCGAAGATGGTCCCCGCCATATGGACAGGAACTATAGAAAGGAATAGAAAAATTTCCTGGAACTATTGTGATGGGATATAGAGGGACTGGTAGATGGGCTATTGCGGACTATGGGGTCACCTGCCGTTTAGATAATTAGAAGAATAATCTAACGTTAGGCAGGTGGTGACTCGCCGCCCACTGGACGGGCCCCCACTAAGTGGCGCATGCCGGAGGGCAACATCGTTGTGAGCGGCTGAGGGGTGTCGAGAGGAGCGGCACCGATTTCACCATGACGGGGGTGTTAGCCAACCGAGAGTGGATTTCACCATCCCGGGGGCATTAACCAACCGTGAGCGGGTTTCCTCGTTATTACGCCATTACTTACATTACACTTCCACCCCCGAGCATATAGCTCTAGCGGCTCCACTCTGGCCGGCCAGTTAAGGCAAGCCAGAGGTGGGGGCCTGTTCCTCTCGGTCTCCACTCCGCCTACCGGAGATGAGGAACAGGGGACCTCCCCCAGGAGCACTCAGGTCCGTGGTGTCGCTACTCACCAAAGGCTCGCCACAAGCCCCCCTGCGGGGTTATTTAGTTATTATTAATATTATGCAGTTATAGGTAGGTACATGTTGATATTAGTTTAAACAATAACATAATAACATAATAAGATTTGTGTAACTAGTAACTTGTGTTTATAAGGGATTTTTAGTTGATGCAATGATTAAAGAATAGGTAGAGGATATGCCATAAGGTCACGTTACTTGAAGCCAATTTGAAAAGCAGGGCTGCCAGATGTGATTTTCGAAATTTCGCTACATTAAAATTTCAAAAATTTACAAAAAATTATATCTTAAAAAAACTGCAAAACTTCATTTAGCATCATTTGACGTCTGAATACGCCCGTGATCTTGTTTGCTGCTTATGCACATTAAAAATAGAATAGTATCAAACGAAAGTGGTAAGAAAATTCAATACTCTATTTTTGCTAAGAAAAGACGGAATTATCGGCTATGAATGAACTGAATCTTAGATTAGTGAGCTATTTAATAGTAGCCACATCTGAGTCCGACTCCTGCCAATCACCTTTCTAATTTATACTGTCCAAATCACAGTAATTCGACACGAGTAGATATTGTTACAAAAATAAACTATAAATCTATTTAATGTCTCTACGACTTATTGGAGTCTAATAAGTTTGTGTTCAGGAAACTTCATATCCGTTAAGAGCGCGACCGGAACAAATCGTTCAGTAAAAAGTTTTAAGACATTTAGGTTTTTTATTTCTCATGGGAGTTACTGTAGAGATATTTAAACTAAAGCGATATTTTCAATTACTTTTCAGGTTTCGTTTTTGAGAAACTGGTGAGATAAAATAGTGAGAGAAAATAGTAACCACCTCTAAGTAGGTATTATAATATGTATATTATATATGTGTATTATATATGTATATGTATAATAAGACCTCGTTTTGTAAAATTATTTTACATATTAGAAAGGTTTATTGGACTTATAACTATAATCAAATGAAAACCCGCCGAAAATAAAATTTATTTATGACAAATTCTAACATTTTTGTAAGATACATATATTAATTTATGAATATGAATATTTTTATATCCTTTACGTTAAAATTAAATGGATACATAAAATATTGCTACAGTAAAAAAGTCTATTCTACACTCCCTCTTCACTAATCCTACTAAACTCGTAACTTACCCTTTAACTAAACTGCAGCCCGTTTTATTCTCAAACAATTTTTCTGTGCCCATAAGGAAGCGAAACGGGTTGTCTTCCAGCTCGTAACTAACGCGGCGATCCGGCTCTCGCCCAACAAAGGCAATAAATAGGGTCTCGGTGGAAAGATCGCTTTACTTAGCTTCGGGGGCTAATCAACCACGGCGAGACTGTGCAGCCACCTTTTATTTTTATCCACCGACATCTAGAACATCTATTACGTTGGACCAGAAACGCAAACCGTACACAGTTGTTCGAAATCGGTAACGTTTTTGAAAAGAGAAGAGGGTATTGACATCGGCTACTATCGGGAATACAAAAGCCTGTATAATAATCTAAACTTATAAGTTAGGCAGATGAGAGCAGGGCAGGTAATATATTTTAACACTCTACTACAAAGCATCATTATATAAGCATTCAACAAAAACAATGAAGAGTAAAGTCTTTAATTAATGCGCTTTTTCTATTTAACTGCTATTAAGGCTATCTATATAGTACATAAACTTCATTACTTCCATATAACTTGTTGAACATTTTTACTCCTTAGGCAGGTTTTGACATCGTTATTCCTGTAGGTAAGTTCTTGACGTATGAAGAGCAAACTATTCATTGAAATTGCATACAAGAGCAATAAAAACGAGTTGTAAGTACGTGTAGCAAACTGTACCTATTTATTGCGAATGTATATTGTTATAAGAGCTTTCCTTGAAACGCTAAAAATCTTTTCACAGCGCGCGAACAGTCACGTGTTTAACAAAATAATTATATGTACATGACTTGGTTTTCAAACCATCAATACTCAAACAGCTATTAAACATTGCAAATCACGCCTTTTTATTCCACAAACCATGCGCAAGCGTAACCTATTCATTAATTTAGCGATGTTTTAATCTTAACGTTGCATCTGATCTAGCACTGTGCCGAATGACTGTTAAAATGAGTGAATCACGAATAATAGACACGTTAAAGTATCACCGGCGGCCAGTGTAATCGTGCTTGCGCAATATGATCGATGGTACCCACGACCGATAAGGAATGAAAGAATAACATTATAGCTTACTCGCGAGGACCCATTAGATGTTACTGTGCTGATTCGGTGAAAACTGAACTGACCCCGACACGTCACACGACAGAAACGTATATCTGTTGATCATCATTATTCTCGTTACTTACTCTATAGGTACTGTCGTTATTTTCTGTGGAAATAACTATTTCAATATTAAGGAACGTAGCTTACAATAAATATTTTCCTACCGAATTATAACAATGTTTGTTTACTGTAAATAAGTATGTTGATCAATTCAGGCATTTTCACTTCAGGGGAAGATTGTCGTCTTTATTTTCCGACAAACACACCGCTTATCGGAAATTCAAGCGTTAACATCATGATGCTTCACAGCCGGTTAAAATGGTGCAAGTAATTCCCGAGGCAAACTCATAATGGTTCTATACCCAATTAACGTATGTAACAATACTTTCGTACTCCATTTCGTATTTTCTAATAAAAGTTAGATCGTAAGCTTTTACCAAATTTATGTTCTTTATAAACGTATTTTCTTCCTTATTCAAGTTTAATCGGTTAGATCTGAATCGTCCCCTCACCTATGACACCCACACTTATATCAATCTACTCGATACTTACAATTCACTTTCACGCACACCTACTTTAAGAAATAGCGTTTTTATTTGCACAAATGTTTGAACCGCCCGAAGAGACTTCGTCAGTGAAAACGTAACGTTTACCCAAGCTGTTGCCTAAGTTATGCATGTATCTTCACTTATCGAGTCCGATTTTGTAATATCATTGTAAGTTTGCATGTGAATTGGTAACTTCGTACACTTTAGAGTGCAAGACGCTGGTTTAAGCTTTGGAATTCGTTGTGATAGATATATCATGCAATAAATCCATGTCTCATGTTACTTTTGCAAAAGTACGGACGAATGGATGTATGTCGTAAAAGCCGGCATATAGGCGTGGGATAAAAAATATACATTTTTTAACTTTTAATCCTATTGGAAAGACATATTCTTGAATGGCATCTACTTCTACGAATAAGTAGGAGAAATAAATGCTGCCATTGGAATAGACTGATGAAAAGAAAAAAAATGAGGGATGTTGCTAGAGATGTTACCTAGGCCCAGGAGAGGCCTACGTTTATCAATTCATAGGCTGATATAACGACTGCTGATATAACATTTAATTATTCTATTATTACCTGTAACACTATTCTAAACACTAACACAGGCATACAACACCAGTATATGGGGATATCTCCCAATTGAAATCGCTACGTAAAAGAGCAAAAAACATTAACAAAGTTAATATTTACTGTTATCACACAACCGTTCATTCATTCAGTCATAAAATTGCCGCAAAATTACTTGAAATTAAGCCTATCGAAGCTAGAAATCAGATCATAATGTGAGTCAGGGTACATCGATACGGATAACTGCATGAATTATGCTAGAAACAAATCACAGTACGATACCTATCGGACTAGATTACTAGTTGATACCTTGAAAAATTTTCTGAAATTTAGAGTATTGAATAAAAATGAAAAATGTACGCCTACCATTTTTATGTCCCGACTTTATAAAAAATTATATAATATATTCTCTTATATAAAAAAGGAAATTTATAGCGTGTCTATAAATATTTTTTGTGAACCAAAATGTTTACGCAATTTTTCTAAGTTACAGAGAGGTTGTTTTGCTATAAAAAAGATTTGTCAGATCAATTAGGAGTTTTATCGTTTACCAAATCTAGTTGACCATTACAATAAATTACATTACAAAATGGGCATGATAATGTTGGTAATTTAATCGTTATGACGGCCATTTGTACAAAAAATGCAAATTTAGATTATATCACCCGTACCGCTGGGATGCGAACCCGGATGCCCCGAGTATGAGCGCGAATTCATAACGTTTCGCCGTCCTTACAGTACCACAATCACAATTTGTTACTAGCTTTACACTAATCGTTGCAAGTCGGAGGCTCAACCCATCAATAAAGGAGTTACTCGCCAGAGGGCAGCATCCAGCGATAGATCAGCCAGATACTATCTGTCGGTGTCGCTTGCAACAAAATTAGCAATAACACCTCTGTATGAGGTGATTTTTTTAATATAAAAATTATTAGTTGCATCGTAACTTAATTTCAATCAACGAAATTGTAACAGACACATTTTTCTGCAATAATAAAATTGCTACGATTTAATTTGAAAATCAAATCCGGGGCTTTATCTCTTAATTGTGTTATATTTAACAGTTTTATTAATCAACGGTGTTATAATCAAATCATTATGATTTTCCGACGATGTTTCATTGTACGCCAATGAAATGCCATCACGTTTGAACCCATTTCATAGGTTTTGATAGTTTGTTATAATGTCAATAAGATTAAATAGGAATGGTTCATAATGGTAAATGAGTAGACTCATTCCTCTGCATCGTACAAAATTTAGCACTATTAATTTTTTGACTTTAGTAAGGGTGGCCAATTTATCTACAATCGCATTCAACCTCAAATGAATCGAAGCACTGTCTGAGGTGGTACCTATGTGGACGCGTTTGTTTTATCAAAGGCCTCTAAGTCTGTTTCTTTCTCTCGTAGTCCAATATTTCTTTATTGAGAAAAGAGATAGAATGAAGAAGAATCTAAACCTAATATTTTATGAACACGATGTAGATACACCCATACAATATGACTACCGTCAAAACACAATTAGCCTTCGTTCGCCCAACCATTACCTGTGATTGTTTTGCATTCATCTTACGTAATGGTAATAATAATCTAAATAAGCCAATGTGATTAATTCTAACAAGATTAAACCTGCGATTGGAATTCAATTTCAGTGTTTCGTAACGTAATATGTCTGTGTGAGATGTGCAATCTGTTTTATTATAATGTTCGAATTAATAAGCATGCGGTTGCCTAGACAATATAATATGTTAGGCTTTAGATTAGATCGCGAGGGCAAATGTGCTAGTCCTAGATATCTATATTTATGCAATAGGCTAACGGGCAGTGGTTATGATTAAACTTTACACTTAATAGAAGCAGTATTATAACGAACAATGAAATGAGAAATTCTACTCTAGTTTTAAAATGAGATCACAGTTAATTTAATATATCGATTCAAAATTGGAAATTTTATTGGAAAAATATTCCAAATTATGCCGTAGAGAAATTGAAGATAGTATCTGTTCAAACAAAAAGGAGTAATTGTGTGCCAAATACTGCCAAACAAATGAAACGAATTTTATAATAATTCATTGTGAAGAAGGTGACAGTCATTAAAGTTACTTCTGTTCAAAAATGTTCATATCTTCAGCATAGATTGATGATTGGTTGATGAAAACGAGGCATGGTAAAAATAAGGGTTAAATATTAATGGGCCTAAACAAGATCCCTGGGGAACGCCTTTAAAATCTTCATTTTAGCATTGTTGAAGAACAATGCTACCGCCAGCTTGTAAACTGAGCGGCTTAATGAAACAAGCCCGTAATCTCTGGAAGTATCTCTTCAATAAAACAAGGAGCTATTTTCTAGCCGACTGGCCGACAAGGCTGTTTACTTGTTTACATAATTCTAATTAGTTACCGTGTACCTTTCTCCGGCCATTGACCAGAGCATTCAAGGCCGTTCAACACCAATTAACTGCATTCATTTACATTTAAAACACGAGTAGGGCTCTGATTCATCGCCTACGAGGGACTTGCAGCGAAATTATCTGTGTCGCTTTTACTTCTTCATTAATTAATTAATTATCGTTTATTAGTGAGTATAATATTATTTAAATGTCTTAATATATTGATTTTCAGACTAAAGATTAGCCTTAAATGTACATACCTACTAGAAGAATTCATGGGAAAACTTTTAATAAACTACGAGTACCTACCTACTCGTATATTGGTTTGGATTAAATCTTGCACACGATTAGTTTTATCTTGATAGAAGGTAATTCACATCTAGGTTATTGATCAGATCTCATTAAACTGTAGTTTAAATATAACATCTTCCTTTTTAAAATATAAGTGAGTCTTTTAAAAATAGGTGCTAAGAAAAATATTCCAGTTTAGTTTATCTACATTTGTTGAAGCAGGTTGAAAATGTGACACGTCCTTGAAGGCCGTATTTAAATGATAAATGTATCCCAAGTTATTGATTTCGAAATATCCCTCCGTAGTTTCTCCGTGCATGTCCCTAGTATAAGGCTCAGCTTTAGATTTGTACGAAAAAGCTTGTTTTACGGCTGCCATTATTAAGGCAACGAATGGTTCTACTACCTACAAAAAGGTTATGCGCTATACCTTAACAGTTACGCTCGTTTCTAACAAACGATTTGCAGTCATCGTCGTAACAAATTGAGTCGTGCGTAGGGTTTGAACGTCGAATACCTTAGCGGCGCTCGCTCGATTCTAATGCTTGACCGCGACTTCTGTTTACTTGTGGGCTGATATGATATCCTAGTATGCAGGAATGGCAATGACCGCCTAAACATAATCACGGTAATTTGATATTGACCGCAGGATAAAAAATGTGCCTTACATTATTTTAAGATTTAGGAATTATCGTGCTTTAAGAAAGACATCTGTTTAGGTTTTTAAAATTTTATTCTCAAAAAAGATACAGAAGTTTCACTTCCTTGACAAGATATTTTATATTGTTTAATGCCAAAAATGAAGGATAACTACAGAGAAATGTACAAAAGATCAAAAACGTAGAAAGTGTTTTTGACATTTACTTTCGACTTTCAAATTATTATCAAATGTCCTCGTCCTGTTTGAGATTAGACGAATTTGTGAGGCTACCGTGACCACTTTTCAGGTGATCTTCACGCTCGTGTGCTACCTTAAAATTATTGGAAAATCTAGTTACCAAAAACGAATTCATTTTCGACATCCCTGTCTACATTACCATGGGCAATGGTCCCCGTCTCCTGGTCTAACGCCGCAGCCTATGTTTACTGCTTTTTGCCGCGTTACGTAATCGGAACGTAATGCCAGATCACAGGTCATTACCACGTCAAGATGTCTTCGCGGTAGTCGATTTGCCTTAAAACCTATTTACGAGTTGGTCGAAGAAGATCTTCAGTAGTACTATAATAAGGAGTACCTACTTTTACGATTATTTATGGCTTTGAGGTTTTATTGTAAGTTTTTAGGATACTTCAAACACTTCTCGAAAAATGTATACCAGCTCTCTTTAGTTCGTCAACGTAATAGTAGCACAAACGCAAATTAAAACGACAAATGTCAGAGCAACCCGCCTCACATTTACCTTTCACCTAGCATCTACACCGGCCTGCGTTCAAGACAGTTCAAATCAAATAGAAAATGTACCATTGCGGAGGGGCCACATCACATGATAATGACCAAGGCTGTGCGGTGCCATTACGTAATGCAGAAATGCATGCTTTATAGGATGCTCGAAGAAAATTATTGAAAAGGGATTTGTAAGGACGTCGCTTAAAAGTTGGACTATTTGTGTTTTTGCTGCTCATTCAAGTAGGTTCAAGATAACACGAAAGTGTCATAGTAAACTTTAATGCGAAAGTAAGCTTATAGCTTGTACTCGTTTACTTGTGTAGTTGTTGTATTGTATAAAGGCAGTCATCGTAGGCCTCAACGGTTTGGTAAAACTTAAGTTTTTCGTATGGATATGATATCTTGATAGATACTTTTAAATATGGATATTCATTAGCTACAGTGGACTTTTTTTTTAAATAAGAAGTATCAGTAATTAAGGTCATAATTTAGATAAATATACACATCCTTCAAAACGATTTAATTCTAAGGATGTGAGTATTTTGAATAAACACACTAAGGAAATAATAACAATTACATAATAACTATCATTGCTAGTATTAGAATAAACTGTTCAAATTGAAAGCCTAGGCGATTACTTAGCCATTTATTCAAACAAACAGATTTCTCTTTCCTATACAACATAAACCAGGGATGATTAATCAAACGCATGTAATCCGCCACGAGTAATTACAGATTGAAGGAAGTTAACGCTCTTTAACACTTGAAAGCGGTGAAATCGGCTTGAACGTTTCCTATGAAGACACCGAGATGTGCATTGTACAATTTGTCTACCTTTGAGGCTATACCGTGACTGGCTACAAAGTCAGATAATAACAGCCTATACATATTACACATTAAAGAACAAACAAATTTTTAATTCAAATTTAAATTTAATAATAATTGATCATTAATCCAGCTTTAAAAGTGTGTAAGAATATGAATAACATTAAATATTATCTACATTTTGCCATTTAAAATACGTCTCTATCTCTATTAAATGTATTTCGAACGCTCACTAATAGGTACATTTAGATAAACACAATAACCTTTATTCGCAATAAAAATAAGACAAAACGACAAAAAATGCGAAATTATCAGACAGGTTGGGACATCATTGGTATTATGTTAACGAATTCAATCGCATAAAACGAAATTCCTGCATCAAATCGATTAGCCAAACATAACTAGCCATAGAATTTCACTAAAAAACCTCAGGGCAACTGCCGAAATTTGAATTAAAACGTTAATGTGCAGGTTTGGCATTTTTATTTTATTACCGTAGACGCAATTTGAGCGAGTATTTTACGTGGCCAGTACTCATGACCTCTCCAGACTCCATTCAGGTTTCATTCCTGCGCAGTAGATGTAACATTTCGAGTGGCAACAGGGTCCAGTTAAAGATGGTAGCCACCCGCGTCTCGCTGCTACTCCAGAGTAGTGTTGCCAAATAGAACGAGCGATTGGGACATACGAGTATTTAAATAATTCAGCGTTAATTAAGATTAATGTAAAAATTATAAATGTTGACTTTCATAATACGATAAACATAAAACAATAAAATGTTTTTTGATATGGTGAAAAAAAAAATTAAATTTACTTTTATAACTTTTCAGATGGTAAAACTTTGTGATCAATTTACAAATTTTCCCTATTTAAGGTTAGACGTATGGGGTTGCAGTTGTGGATCCGTGAGGTGGACCCCTTAACACATGTGCTGTGAGCCTGAATACTATCGTCAAAGCATTCGTTTAGTAAACGTCCCTCATTAGTAAGTATTCCATATGTTAGTCTCTATACATCTTCCCATACTAATACACTACATACTAAGATCAATAAGATTACTATACGAAACTGCATAAGTTCATGCTCAAGCCTGATGTTACCCATATACACCTGTGGCCTATGCTCGTTTGCTTCATTTTGACTAAAAACCTCCGGATGATCCCGGCGGTTCCCACATGATGGCAACTCTACTGCGGGCCGGTCGGACAGGCTTCGAGATTCCAGAGAGCGCGACGTTCGCTTTCCAAAGGAATCCATTGCAAGGGATTCGTCTCGGATGCTAATTAAAAACTTGTCCACCAAATCTGCATTAATTCCCCTTAATGGCACGATATGCGACTGCAGTGTCGCGCTGACAAGATTGATAAAGGCCACTCATTTTGTTTTCAGCGATCTTTCACTAACGAACTTATCAAGGTCTCGAGACCAATATCCGGTTTGATTATTTTAAGAAATGCACGAAAACCCTGGTGTAGAGGCCTCTTTAGTGATTATTAATTTACATTTTATTATTACGATTATTAAATTATTTTTTGTAAATCGTATTATAATTAATCTTTAATAGCACAGACTCTAGACATTATCTAAGAATTCCTACACAAAATACAAATAAACAAGTTTCAAATTTTCTTATTCCAGATATTTTCTAAGTATTCCTACAAAAATATGCAAAAAACGAGTTTCCAGTCTATATTAATATAAACATGATTCTTAAACTGCTTCTTATTTAATGGCCACTTGCATACGACTTTTAAATGAGACTTACCCACACGGTGGTCCGATTCAAAGCTAAAATACAAGTGAGTTTGTATTTGCACTTGCTGCCCACAATATAATGTCCAATGAATGGGACACTTACCTGAGATGTTTCTAAGAAACTGGGAACGACAAATTAGCAAGGATAGGATAGCAATCCTTTACATCCGTCCATCTACCTGACACGCATATTGAGATTGTAATCGACAAGCGTTTATATATATTAATAAGCTACAAGTTCCCTTATTAAACATACATATAATAATATAAATTTAAGGCTTCAAATATATTTTCTCTCTAATTAGATAACGTTTTTTATATTTAGTTAGTAATTTATATTGAAATTTTTATTTTCAATTTTAAATTATAGTTTTCTATAAATCCTATAAAATTAAAGTAACGTTTTAAACTGTACGATCGATTAAAATTTTAACAGGTTAAGCAAGTTCATAAATCGCTTACTACTATTATAAATTATCATTTATTATCAATAAAAGTAGTTCTTTATCATTGATAAATTATCAAAAATATCTTATTGACATAAAGAAGTATTTGACCGCAAAAACTACTTATTATAATAACTTTCTCAGTATTTTATTAGATAACTTAATCTTGGATTAAATTCATTAATCTAATCTTGGATAAAACGTCCCATACTAAAATTGTGCTTATAAATCGAAATAGAAGCTTGAATCGAATCAAAAGAGAAACAAAGGCCGCTAAGTGTATACTTAATTCAATTAATTAACTTACCCATCCAAATGTTCCATGAACTTTCAAATTTATTTCAAAACAAGCTTAAATGTCACACAAATAAAAACCGGAAACCACAAAAACTAACACAACTCACACATTACATAAACTAACAATAATGAGCATATTATATCATCAAAAAATCAATAATGTTATTGATAAAGTTGACTACAAAGTATAATGTCCGAACACACGATATACTTCTTATAAAAGAGTTCAACGAGTGTTCGAGCGCGCGCGCCCCTTGGTGGCCGACGGAGTACTGAACCTCGTCTCAAGACACCGTGTACTATCTCCTATGTTAACTTAAAAGTTCCTGATAACGTACGCTAAGGAATGTCAAAACAAAAAGTCCCAGTTTTTTATCCTTAGACTAGTACAAGCCATTCTAACAGACATAAACATGAATGGTCCTTTTACACGTTAGCACGCCGGTGTTTAAATTTGCTTCTTTCTGCCAATTAGCACGAGATTGTCCTGATAAAATATAGTGTTCTTTTCCTTTAGTTATGTATGCACATAGGTAGTCAAATATCTGAAATTCAAGACTATTTTTAGCATGAGCGATGATCGCGTTTTGGTTCTTTTTTCTTGTTTTGTTATAATATGTGGTCCAGCGCAGACGCCGGGCATGCGGTCGATTGATACAATCATGGAGAAAAGTAAATGGTTCTTAATAAACGATGCACCACAAGTGCACTAAGTTGAACTTTTTATCGGGAGGTTTAAGCTCGGCGGTGAGTTAAATAAAGTGGTTTCTAAATATAAACGGCGTATCTGGACAGCCCATTGGCAGGTGCAAGCCTACGCGTCTCGCTTTTTTGCGAGTGCGTTAATTTTTTTATACGTTTTAAGTTTTTTACAGAGACAATTTTATAATTAAACCCTGTGAATTTATCGCGGCCAGCGAAAGAGTTTTACCGAGAATCGGCGGCTACGCCGTGTAGCATTGCGCACGTTTTGATCTACACTGAGCATAATGACGGAATTTAATCTTGTCTATCGTTACGTTCTTTCTGTGTTAACAGTTTTATTGCAACTACTTAGTAATAATGAGCAGAATTAGTATAAAATAAAAGTTTATTAAACACGCGTACTTAAGATAGTAATAACGATTAAGCCGTAATTAAATTTTAAGAAATGTATAGTTTCACTACAGTCACAAAACAATACTCTGCTAAATTGTTTATCAAAAAGAAATCAGGTTGGTGAGCAATAAAACATTAATAAATTCCATCAAATTAGATGTTGAAAAAGTAAAATTGCCACTCACATTGTAATCGTCATCTCACGAAATCATATCGGAAGTTCTTCGGTCTATGGCAATAAAGTCGTAAATCGATATGCCATTAACTCAAAAGATGTAAAAACTGTAATTACTAAGAATCATAGCAAGCTTCTATACTCCCACGGTAAAGTACAGCTATAACAAAAAAAGATAAGAGTACAACGGAAGAGACACTCAGGTACTCGGTAACAGCAACTTTGATGTCATAAAGAGGTTATTTTACTCTTAGAACTACAATAATAACTAATCTAAAATCTTATATCAAATCTATTCAAATTTCGTAGGTGACGTGAATTACAATATTAATTGAATACTCTTTCCAAGAAATCTTCTTAGGAAGTTCTTTTAAATTTCGTGTTACTTAATTTTGATAAGAGATAATTCTTTAACACAAAAAAATTAAATAGATACACTGCTCTTCTATATCTTACATAACTTGATTATACATACCTGTACGAGCGTACATAGCGTGTGTGTGTGTGTGTGTGTGTAGTGTCCCGCGCATTTCTTTTTTTAATGAAAAAATAATATCAAATATATAATAATCAAAAATATATATCATGCTACTTATAGTACCGCTTTGTTGCCTTTTATCTAATCTCAGTAAGGACGTTGATCCGCAAAGCTCTTGAGAGAATTCCTTACAACGGTACTTAAAGTATTTAATTCACGTATCAAATCTTAATCTCATTTTTTAAGTAGCAAAGTAAAAGGTAAAGATGAAATGCTATATGGAGTACCCCCAACTTTAAATAAACTTTAAGTTATAGTAAATACATTCCTATAGGTCCACTTCCAGGTTTTCTATTGAAATATTTTTAAGGCCATACAAACATCCCCTTTATACTTTAAAGAAACTACAAGGCACAGTTAACTAATTTATAAATTTTAACTTACTCGTAGTTTCAAGTCATAAATCTGCTTAGTTCTTTATTCGGCGGGGATATTGGTAAAACCGTCTGCCATATTTAACATTCATTATTTTATTGCAAACCACTGTGCAATTCATTTAGATTTTAGAAGACTGGATTTATCGTCTAAGTTAATAAGGACCGTTAATTTTAGTTGTAGATAAAAACTAGCCGCTAATAAAACTATAAAACGATCATAGTTAAGTCTAACGTACTCGTATATATATTTTCAAAACTCATCAAAGCTCCTTAGTTAATTTCTCAGGATACGCTATAAAGTTGATTGTAAACGGAAACCTTCAATATGAAGTAATTTATTTCACTTCAAGCAATAAAGTTATCTCACTTCCTTTCTGAAGTGAATTAATTCATTTAAGTGTTTTCATTAAAATGTAAAATAGCTTTGGTCTCATATTCACTTCTATGTCCTTATTTTATCCGTTTTACAAAAAATATTGGTTACTTAATTTAATTATGCATCAACAATTTATGTAACATTTATATTCGTTTACTTTTACATTTAGTGTGACATAGACTGAAATTTATTGTACCATTTCTTTGTATGTTAATAGAATTATATCAGGCATAATACAATAGACAATTAAATGAAGGACCAGAAATTGTAATGTGGCCTTTATTTAAAGTAACTAAAGTCAAGTGTATTTTTAATTTCCGAAGAACTGAGCAACCGTCTTCGCCGTAACATTATCACGTTATCATTATTAAGTATAAGTATAAAAGAAAACAACAACTGGTACTGGTACTGGAAACAACTAGTAGGAGGAGGGAATTACTTATACCTACACTAGGAGCAATTTCATTGTGTTATTTGTTGACAGAAAACTACAGATACTTGATTTAAGTGCGAACAAAGCAGGCAGTTTGAACATTTACAACGTATAAATGTCTCACGATGTCAAAGGAAAGCAGCGTGCCGTGACATTTTCCATGAGACATCCGAGCTATGCTATTGTGCGCTGCATAATTGCAAATGGCACTAAATTAGCACAAGTGACTTACTCAATGTCAGGTGATGAATCAAAAACGAAAATTTTAAATACAATACAATATTAATATTGTCCGTATACAGCAACGATTAATTTTAAAAAATGAGATCTAATTTACACAGGATAAAGTGATGCGCATAAAGAAGTCTAATCTCGGAATGAACTAATGTAGGATTTTTTTCCAGCCACTGGATACACAGAAAGAGAAAGAAAGAAGAGTCAACCTAAATACATTGTACGAGTATGTATAGTACTATGCAACCGGTTCATGTATGTTAATAATTTTGAGGGGAAAACAATATATTATGAAGAACACAACAGAATTCTTTATCATAATTACTTATAACAATTAATGATTAAACAAATTTTATCAACACAATAAGTCATTTTTAGGATACGGTTATAAAAATATCTTAACTTTGAAAACACCATAAACTTTTAATATTAACACTTAAAATTATTGCTAAGTTAAATAACTCAAATGATTACAAATCAGATCAAAAAAGTTGAATTATCACCTGCAAGAAAGGAAAGCGACTTGACATTTCCATGACACATTACATTACATTACATGCACTCCATTGTCACACTGAGAAACGCGCATTTGTTAATGGGAGCAAATTAACGCAAATGTCAATGTAAGTAGCAGTAGAACTTAAATTTGTTTATAGATTAGGTTTTAAGGGTGAGAAAGTTGATTTCTTAATGTTTACAAAATTAATGTCGATATAAAATGTCAGGAAACTATAAAAATTTAATAAAAAGATAAAAAATTTAGTAGGTAAACTTATTTTCTTCCAAACTTAAGATATGTATTGTAAAATATAAAAACTCATTGTTTTTAACATCGACAGCACAGAATCATTAAAAAACATGACTGGAAATAATTCTAATATTAAGTTGATAGTTGATAAAATCTGCAATAGACAACCGAAGTTTAGATCATCAATGATTAAAAAGGTAACACGGTCCTCAAATATTTGTCTTAGTGATTTTCAAAGCAAATGAAGCATTTATCAACATCTACTTAAAGTGTTTTGGTGAATTTTTCCGTGTTTCCATTTTTCAAAACTCCAGGCCTTAGGTACCTACTTTTGGCAAAGTGAGAGTAGACCTTAGAGTGAGAGCCCACCAAGGGATCTTAGAAAAAGTTGCAGATGATAAACATTATAAGATGCATCCTTTAATCCTTTTGGAGAATTTATATAATTTTGCCATGTCGAGGGCCTTAAGGCTCTTAAAATCGGATCGGAAGCTGTGAAGATTGCTGCCGGCACATCTCTTAGTGTATCCTGACGCAGATCGATTGCCGCGGTAAATAACTGAGCTAATAATCACTATCGGGAGATGCCGAACGAGATTTATGCCCGGTTATGATCGTATTTTATTCCTGCCTGACAACTGTGGGTGTGAGATAGCTAACCGCGTCGAACTATTTGCCTCTTTTTAGAGTTCCGTACCTTCGCCAATCCGCAATGGAATGGCGGAATAATTGAACATTTATTTGTTGGGGAGGCATTGGAAACGAACATATACCTCGATTTTGACAGACGATTCATAAAAAAACCGAGAAACGAGATATTGGGACGCAATAGTGTGACGCAAAAAGGACACAATAAATCATGTACGATGAAAAAACATACACATACATCATTGAACTACCGTAGACTGTCTCTACCCTAACAAAGAATCTGATGAAAAATTAACTTATACAAATAATCAAACCAAATAAGTTTGCACAAAAACCTAATCACCGTTCATCTTCTCATCGTAAACATGGGCTTGTTTCATCTGAGGTGCAGAGGCGGTAAAATTTGCTCACTGATTCACAAAAAGGCTGTACAATTTGCAAATTACGTACGCCGACGTAATCTAATGCAAGCGAGGCACGCTACGTCGAGTGACGAGTGAGCAGAAGGTATGAAACATTACAAGAGATCGTTTCAATCCTCATTTCAAGTAATTTGTAATTTATATCAACGTTAAGCTTAACACACATTGAGATTGGTAAATATATTTACGTTTGGAAGACAATTAGTTATTTAATTAACGTACGATTTACATTTTAGTATATTGTTCTTATTTCTTCTTTAGGTGATTAAAACAACTGGATTTACTAAATTTATCGTTCGTGAACTACAATAGGTTAATTTATTGATTAAGCTGTAATTTTAATATTACCAAACAAAAACTGATTTTTAGCTAGCACAAGATAGAAGGAACAAACTATGAACTAACACAACAACTAATAAAACTACAATTATTTTAGTCCATACGAAACAAACGCATCAGCAACGCAAATATTGGCTATTTCTAAACTCGAGGTGCAGAGGCGGCCAACTCTGCCCACCGGCTCGCCAAAAGGCTGTACAATTTGCAAATTACCTGCGCCGCCGGAATGCAAGCGAGGCTACGACGAGTGACGAGAGAACAGAAGGTATGGAATGAAACATTACAAGAGATTGTAACACGTTTCATACGCATTTCGAGTGAAATTGTCGCGTAGAATCTCGGAAATGGATGTTGCACGTTGAACCATTTGTAAAGACACGTTTACTATAAGACTCGATTTGTTAACTTTAAATATTGTAAAGGAATGTTACCTGTGTGCAGTTTTAATAATTTCGTGCTTACCAGAACGTCCGCAGATGAATTATTTATAGTAAATTTTCAATGATTTTGATATTATTATGTCTATAAAGCAACAACTGTATCGAACCTAGTGCTAATTTATGAATAAACTAGACACGAAATTAGGCATTATAAATTAATGATAGGGATTGATTTCTATCCTAATAAATTTTGGCTAGATGACGTAAGGTGAAATTAAAACGTACTTATTACGGTTTTACGCTTTATTCAATATTACTATTGATTACAGCGTAAAAACGCAGAGGGCCGGTTCTCGCGGTCGTTTAAAAACAATTGGAAGAGATTCTACAAACTAATGGTAATGCCACAATAGCGAACGAAGTCTAATTAGGTGCCATGCTCTTTTTTTCAAAGGAACATCACGAAGTAATATGCGGGTCAATGGCATTACTATGCATTGACGTAGCTGCAAATAACAATCTTGGCAAGTTCAATACATTTATTTATACAGAAATAAAAAATATAAAAGTTCAAATGTGACAAGCGTATAAAATTTTCAAAAATACAATAATTCAAAGTGACAAAAGGCGAATCAATTAGTAACTTTTTACCTTAATTTGAGAACCGTGTACGCAGGCATCAAATATATCACGTTTATAAAAAAAACAACTAAAACATTAGCTTTAAAAAAGTGTGGATTAAAATTTAAAAATCATTTTTTATTTGTTTCAAGTTTTACTCTTTCAAGTTTTTTGAATTTTTGAACAATTCTGAAATGATTCTTTAGCTTACATATTAAGAGTTGGTGAAGATTAGAACAAAAGCGTCCATAACAAAGGCACGAGCTGAGTATTGTGCATCACGGAACATAATGCGGCACGCTTATGGGTGGGCGTGGCGTACAGATGGGCACTCCAGAGGATCGAATTAAAATGTTACAATGTTCACTGAAAAGTCTCCTTGTGTTCTTAGTTCTCATTGAAACTATTAAAACATAGCCCATTCAAAATTGACAAAAGTAGGCGGATATAAATAACTGAGAGCGAAAGTATCGACCAGATAGATTATAATAAAAAACCATTCAGAAAGGCTGTATTTGTTCTCCAATAGTATACGAATTAAAAATCAAGAAAAAACTACTTAAAGAAATTAACACGCTTTGAATACCACTTAATAACACTAATCAAGTCTAGACAATCATTTCGTTTCTCTACAATTCTTAGAAAGCTCAAGAAATTACGAAAGGAACCTAAAATTAATAAATCTATAACGGAAAATGAAATAAATATTGCACTAAAAAGATAATGCCACATGCATCGAACAATATCGTATGGAATTACAAAGAAATAATCGCAGAAAATGGGAATAAACCAGCTGATACATGGTAGCGCGCTTGTCATTATGGGGAGTAACGAACCGATCTTTGTATGGGAAGTGCGGTACTTGTTCCATTTAACCATAGAGGTAATTGTTAGGTAACAATTGGAGTATACCAGCAAGCAGTAGGTACCAGCAAACAAAAGCAGGATTTTATACGATGGGTATTTGTCTAGTCGGCCAATTTTTCGACTAATATTATAATATCATTTTTATCTATATCGAACCATACTTATTTAGAGTAACACAGCAAAGTTACTCCTATCTCATGGTGAGCTAAGAAGTAGGTACTTAGGAAGACAAAATATCATAACTGCAAAATTGCAAGAAATCGGGTATCTATCTTATTTCCAAAGTTAATCCCCATAAAGACTATTTGAAAGTCAGAAATGTGTAAAAAAACTAATTTTTACAAAGTAGTTTGAATTAGTGATATTATTAAGTCCTTCGAAGAGGTCATTCACAAAAAAAATATAGGTAGTCTTCGGTATTGACTCGAAATTCCAGTGAAATTAATGGTAGGTATTTCATTTCTGAGTGTTTGTTCGTAAATCGAATGTATATTCATTAAAACACGACTCATTGGATTGCAAGGCCTAATATTAATTTAAAAAATATCAAATCTAGAGGCAGAATACGGATCTGCACCGCTGGCTAGTGGATATATTATTGAATAGGGCATATCTCGCAATCTGTCGGGCCTGAATGGATAATAACGTAGAGCAGTCGGCTCTTCTGTTGCGAACAGTGTCTCTCTCCCGCCGCCCGCCCCGCGCTGCAACGAGGAATTGAACTAACGCTTAGCTCTAATTGCAGGGATCATGAACACGTTAACGGAACATTAGAACTTTACCTATAATGTTGGGTGTACTACCTACTACTACCAGAGTAATGGGAAGTATTAGCAACTACCTATCAATTCTACTAGAGTAGTGGTAGGTAGTTGCTGTTAGAGCCATTGTAGTTTGCTCGTCTATCGCCACCAATATAGAACCACGGTAAAACAAATTCAGAAAATTTTAGCAGTTTGATTAAGGAAACCAAATATAAGACGACAGTCTTAGCCTTCTTAATTAGCTTTCTTCTTTCGTAGAATGGCATCAACTTACAACCTCACACAGGGGTAGGTTTTTGTATGTTGTAGCTGTTTGTGTTTGGACTACAAATGACAGTTGCAATTTCTACATATACATGTATTCTTTATAAGATTTTAAAAAAAATTAGTAGGTACTTCCATTTTACAAAAACCTTCTTCTACCATTCTGATTTCATTTTCTATATTAAAAGTACAAAAGAAACTGGCTTGATAACTTTTAATTAAAAACAAAACGCATTCTTGCGAACATGTGGGTAGCGACCCTAAAGTGCGTTTGCTATTTCCTTGATTTGAACTTTAATAGGCCCGTTACATGTTAAATTTATACCTCTGTTTAAGTAAGATTAAGGTTATAACAGGATTTAGTTGCGCTCATTAATCTCACCTTACTGCTGCTCTAACATTTAACGTTTCATTATAGCCTGGAGTGAACTAAGCACCAAGTAGATACTCGTATGTAAAGGAATGTGTATTGCGTAGGTGAATAACACGGACTTTAAGGAAAGTCTAGAATCGTCTTTGACACATTTTTAATATTACAATTCTTTCAAAAATATGACATGAAGAATTAAATTTAAATAATCATTTTACTTATAAAATATAGCACTTATGAGGATTAGTAAAGTAGGTAATTATTATAGCTGTATAAGAATATGTTCAAGAAAATCTAGACAAAAGGGAAATGAAAGGATACAAAGAGTTAAAATATGTAATGGACTGCCGATGGTAACTGACTGCTAGGCTGACTGTAAACTATCCCAAAACACCTTTTGTATACAGATTTCTAAAAAATTGTCACCGACGAGTGAATCTGAAATTAAGTTCAAATCATGTTATAGCTTAATTTATTCTTCTCAACAGCAAAATCCTACAAAAACTTTACATTGTTAGTAGTTAATTCAATCGTAACACTACAACGGCGTGCAAAAACTCATAACTTGAGCGTAAAATGCCCTCGATCAATGATATACATCTATTCAGTTTTTGCTCACCCACACTAAGGATGGCCTACTCGAGTTAGTAAGTCGAGTTAAGTTGAATATGATTTTATCTAAGTCAAGTTTGGATAAAATACTAACTAAATCAAAAGGTTCGTAAGTGGAAGAACGTTACGTTTGTTGTTTGTTTGTTGTAGCTTGTTTAAACCTAGGTCGCTTTAACCTAGGTATACGAGTAATGACGAGTAGGTATATTGACCAAATGGCACACCACAGGGCACAAAGTTTCCGATCGAATCGAATATTATATTCACTGGCAGTGCAACACAAGTAGAATGATGATTTACTTAAGTACTAGACATAAACAAATAAACAGAAAAAAATATAACTATCCTTTTGTCATGTAATTTTGTCATCTTATATAGTATAATAGTGTCATCTTAATTTTGCGTAAGTTATTTCCAGTAGAAAGAAAGTTTTATGGAAAAGCGAATATATCAAACTTTATTTAATTTTATTACTATGTTGTAACTATAGCTTTACTCAACTTCAATAATACTGTAGTTGCGTAACTCGAGTTCAATTCGAATGTGAATTGCGACTAAATTGAACTCGAGTCGAAGTTTTCCGAGTTGGCACATTTCTAACTCCAGCCGCCTTGGCCGTCCATCATTAAGTATTTGAATACCGACCAAATTACTCCCCTCACGCGAAACACCGATTCATCTTTTTTTCACTTTGTTTTGAATCAACGCCGACACGATCGATGAGAACTGATTTTGTATACAAGTATGAAAGTTACATTGTACTTATTTGCACAAAATAGCAAAGAAGACGACCTCTTGAAAGGTTCGAGGTGGAATGATCAATGTTTTGTGAATAAGCCGTCGTGAATCGTAATATAAAATGAACTATGCATACATAACTGATAGTATAAATTTCGTGAATTTCGATACATAAATATTGATTACATACTCGTAGGTTGCTTAGTCCTTAGTATAATTAAAACCTATTTAAACATAAATTAAACAATTTAAGTTACTCTTTCTGATCTTGGTATCTATAAGTGGCAATCAAACTGTCATCAACATTTGATTATATTATTTACACCATGCGAATGCGAATCGAAGCCGAAATAAAAATGTTAGGTAGATGTAGATAATTACCTTCATAAGACTCGTAAGATCACTAGCATGTAAATGGACAACCAGTTATTATAATTGCTTCTAGTTATACTCGTTTAAGTTTCAATGCAAAAAAGTTCGACGACCGTTGTCCATCGTTTCGTAGTTCGAATTGTAGATCCGTTGAAATTAAGGGTGTTTTGTTGTTAGAGATACTCGTAGATCAATAGGGGAAATAGAAGTTAGTAGTGGAATAACGAATAGTTTTGTAATGATTAGCATAAGGTAAATGCTCTCCACCCGATCTAAGTAGTGACGGCAAAACAAAATTCTATCTGAGGTTTGTCATGTATCTCATGGGGATTAGTCCTCATTCTAGAATGTTCTATGGGAATAATGTATCTCCAGCAACCACACCTCCTCAACTTAATGAAAATAATATGAAAAACATGTTGCTTCACTGGGAGGCAGTAAGGCAGTGACGACTCTAGCTCTCCACCACAAATCATCCGATACAAGAAATTAGTGCCTCGAACGAAGTTTAGTATAGTAATAGTATCGAGCTTATTAGTATGGGAACATATCAAGACGGACTGACATATCACATAGAATACATAGATACTGACGTTTGTGGCTGACGTTACTATTTTCGTTATTATTGACGTTACTAGTTTCATATAGTAAAATATATGAAATCTTTGAGAATAGTGTTCATGCTCATGCTCACGGCACTAATCAAGAATTCATCCATATCAGCTGTCCAAGTCTATTGAAAATGAGTTTTTCTATATCCATACATGATGTAATGCGCTCTTATTTGTATCTTTAAATTTTATCGTTGCATTTATATTTTATTTTTCTGTCAGTAGGTAGGTATACACAGAAAAAGTTAGCCATAAATAATAATTATATTTTTATTTTTTTAATTCAAATTCAATAATTATTGTCTACGGAACACTGCAACGACAATTAAAATCAAGCTAAGCATATTAGGCAGGAAATAAACGTTAATTATACGCGTAGGCAAATCACAGCATGCTTATTAATCAAGTTTCATCGAATGCGCAACAACTTTCTTTATTCGTGAGAGCGTTATTATTTATTTGTAAATAATTATAATAACGCTCATAATAGCGCATATTTTTTGCATATAAACTGCGTTTTAAAGATATTTCCTATCAAATTGATGTCATTATTCGCAACATCGATCACGATCATTTCAACATTGTCTGTTTTACATTTTAAAATTGTCTGTTTTATTTATATAAGATCTCACCAGTAATTTTATTATGTTATAATAATTGTTATTTTATTATCCAGTGCATTGGTTGGGTAAAATTAATATTCTTAACACACTTTAAACGTGGTCGCTCGCATTATTATAGAACCTACGTATTGATTATTCCTTATTCACAGGGGCCTACCGTGCCTTGATTCTTAGGACCGCAAACCAAATTCTGGAAAGTGACTGAAAATTCTGGAGGCTTTAGAATTGCCGAAAAAAGAGAAAGCTGTAAGACTGTTCCTACACTACAGAACCCTTTCTCGGTTCAAGTTTTATTTAAGTCGTGACGTAGTAGATATAATAATTTAAAAAAATTATCAGAGCGTAAAGTTCAATTTCAGTTCAAAAGCTTTCATTATCAGGTACAATTTGTGCACCTTAATGAAAGTCATACATATTGCATTAAACTAAAAACTTAAACCTAAATTTCGTAAATCCATTCCTTTGACCAATCAAAACAACAATGGTCTAATTTGAAATCGTGATGCAAGCAACATACAAAACTAAACTGATCAAAGGTCAAGGAAAACATTAGTCATCCACAAAAAATAATGAAACTCAAATTCGATTACAGTTCGAGTTTGATTAAATTTAATTAGAGCAGTGCTCTGGCATTAGTACATAGAGGGTGGTCTTTGGTGCTAGTAATTACAAACAGCGTTGACTCTTAACAGTTTCGTTGATTTGACAGCGTTGACAGCGTCACTTAAAATCGATGTTTAAAAAATCTTTCTATCTGACTTCACGTATGTGCGTACTCATTTTGTTAAAGACGATGTAATTAAAAAGTACCAAAAATATAAATCTAAACTAATCTTATCTTATTTAGGTATATGAACTTTATGATATTGTACCTGTTAACTTTTTAAATTTTACGCTATTGTATATTTAGTAACTAGCACTAGCACAATATTTTTGTACCCAAACAAAACTAAAGCTTTTATATTTCAATACTATTAGAAACACACATTCATTATATAACTGATATTTTAAATATCTAAAGTCGTACGTAGACACTCCTAGTATTTCTATTGATTTATCAATACAACTTATTCTTAACTGCTTATTATAAAGAATTACGAAATAAAGTATGTAGTACAAACAGCTAATTTATTCACATTGAATATAGAAAAGGATATTAAGCAAGAATAAACATACATATTTGTTCACTGTAATCGATCAACCTAATTAGGTAAAAATAAATTTCTCAATATCCTTCACACATTCAATTAATCGACGAACTAGTAGACTGTATAATATCGTGCCTGTTAATAGGTTTTCACACGCTTGTAATAATATAGTTAATGTTCCCACCGCAAAAAGTTTTAATGATAAGTACTTAACGCGATAATATCTAAACATATGTAGGTATGTCATTTTATTAAGATTCAATATTATGGAGGCGTACAAAAAACAATGTAGATATGTATATTATGTACATATTACGTCAGCCTGTCGATAATCGCCGTCCCAGAGAAATTACTTTTGCAACTTTCAAAATGAAAATCGATTATACCTATATATTACCTCTATATATTGAATATATCGCATAAAATCATTAAAACGATTATCGATTAAAGCGTAAAAATGACAAGATTTAAATGCCGTTTTTAACAAATTTGCAGTTCGTATACTTACGATAATTAAATTAAATTGACAGCGCTCCAGTGCGGTGGGAAATTTTCATATTTATCTCAAAACGATCGGGATTTACAAAATATTATTATTAAATATATCTAATAATGAGCTTCAAGAGATATTTTAAACATAAAAGTATAATAATAAACTGGAATAAAATTGAAATAAAATCAAAAATGTTGCCAATATTTTTGATACACCAACCAATTTTAATGATGATTATGGCTCCTCACTGACAATTGAAACGTTATTTTAATCGTTGGATACAAATTCTGGTACTATTGGTTTTTACTAGTAGTATTGAATACTTTATATCAATGAATCTCAAATAACTCTATAGTACTTATCTAATAAAATAACTAATCATGTAAAAGAATAAAACCGAGCGTTTAAAAGCACATCGCATTTAGTAACGTAATATCTTTCCTAGCCGAATAATTAGATTCAATAAACACTATACAAATAAGGCTAGTACTTCAAGCTAAATCGAACTGGATTAACATAAAGCCATTATCACACGGTCCCATTGGTATAATTCTTTCGAAAACATTAGAATAGGCTTATAAATATTAATGAAGATAATTCTAACATGGGGCGCAGGCAAGGATTCATATTCTTTGACAATGGACTGCACGCACTATCCCTTGCACCATTGAAAGGTAAAATTTACTTTGCAAATTGATACTACTTATAACTACGTTAATGTTTTATTGAACAATTTTTTTCGTAAAACCTAAGTTTCGGAAACCCTGTCTGAAATTTGATTTTAAAAGTGACGTAGTCTATGTATATACTATGCCTACGACACATTTTAAAGATAACGTAAATTTATCTACTTACGGGTTTATTTAAACTCAGACATTATAATCCGTGAGATTCTAAAGCTAAAATTCCATATCCACTTATTATCATTTTATTGACGTCAACGAAGAAGTCGAAAATGAATCATGAGAATAATGATAAAAGAGATAAAAATGTAAACTACAGGTGTTTAATATCAACAAAGTCTAATTTTACATGAGTTTGTTACGAATAACTTCTGCCTATTTTCTTACTTTATAGGTGGAAGTTGGTTTAAGTTTATATAGAAATAATTAAACCTATAGTTTATTATCCATTTCACGCAATCCATTGGCAAGACAATTAAATAATGGCTCCGGTGATAGTATATTATTTTTCGAAACATCACCTCTGAGATATATAAGATTGGATCTACGAGTGATCACATGAATTCTTAGACACACCGACCAAGCCTTGTAGATGGTATCTGAACATCTTAAATTATTGTCGAGAGCTACCTCTCTCATCTGGCGTTATAATCGTGGAGCCGATTCGCCAATGATTAGAATCCTTAGTCTAACTATTAACTACAATTATTTAGTGTAAAATATAAAGAGTGTCGACATGACTTTCCCATACATCTTTCAATCATACGCAATTACGCAACCTAGTATAATTTTCGAGTTCAAGTTTTTAGACAACAAATTTAAACAGGCGACATGCTGCTCTAATGACGCATGAATTAAACTCTCGTAATATGACTACGCTAATTTATATGTAGTTTTCGTATCATGGTCTATTGGTTTAACTCACATCACTCCCAGACATTCGTGAAAAATGATTTTAATGTTTAAAACGAATTCAAAGGTATTCGTATATAAAGATATACAGTTTAAACAAGTCATTAGTCAGTCTTTTCTGTACTAAAAATTTTTGCATGTAAATTCGAAGTTGAATATAATTTATTCATAGATTCTTTCAAGGTGTGATAGTCCAAGCAATTACTCTGTCAAGCACTTGTAAGTGATCACTTATCACTTTTTAAATGTCACACACAAGAGACTAGTATACTAGCGCAATAGCGGATCGCGGATTGAACGTAATCCATATCTGAAGGTCGGTTATTAATTTCTGGCAATAGATAGTGAAAACCAAAGGTTTTAGCTCTTACAATATCTCTAAAGTACTACACTAAACAAGCGAATAAAACCTAATACAGTACGAGAATATTTTATAATCTAACGCAGACCTAAATGCTTAAGTGTTTCAATGCAAAAACACTGGCCAATTTAGTTCGCACTTGTTGTTGGTATCCAACTAGTTTTTCTAAGATTAACTGAACATATCTCTTAGTTTTATTATAAAGTTCTAAAAGCACCGGCCGGCGTTAAGGTCAAATTACTAGCTAACGCGAAACCGAGTGCTTAGGTAGAATCAGCTTTCAAATTACATGGAATGAAAAAACTCAGATGTATTTTATCTTTTTATTCAGATGGCAAACATTCGCACAGTTCTTTCGTATTAAATAAGATAAGACACAATAACGTTCTAAAAGGAGAAGTCGTAATGTGGGATTTCTGCAATGCAATGAGTAGTTTTAATGTAGAAATCCATCCTAAATTGGGAGTTAGAGTTCCCCCTAAAGTGGTTATTTCTCTGACTATGGTCTCTCATAATTCTTGTATTTGTTGCCATTATAATATGTAGACTACCGTAGAGGCTTATTTAAGTGAGCACCAAAGTTGTCGAGATTAAGTAATAGACCATAAGGGAAGAACACATAATTGTGCTCACTTTATTCATACTCGTACCTTTTTATAAATCTGTTAATATGTACTTGTCAATAACGAAGACTCATAAATAAATTTGTAATTAGCCTGATGTTGTAATCGACAAACATTTTACATAACTTCCTTGCGCATAAGTCTATTCCATGCTGAAATTACAATAAGTATTTAAAACGGAATAATTATCCATGTTAAGCGTTTATACAATAAAACGATGTACTTGCAATTTTGTTAACACATGCTTTTACGAGGTTTGTTTAAATGCTTCAATATATTTTTTAGTTAAATTTCTTAAAAATTGATAAACAAGTATTTCTTGAACTGGATAAAATATAACTTTACTCATGAATTAGTACTACTAAATCAGTAACTTTTTAGAACCTATTTGTTGTAATTTTCGTTATTCTATAATCTCATAAATGATGTCGTATGTCCTAGGCTTGCTCCTGTTAGAAAAGGCCCTTGGGACATAAAAAGGGTTAGAACCTGCCAACATGGTACTAATGACAAATAATATGTAATAAATCGGGGCAGTTCAGAGCGTAGGCGGCGCCCGCGGCGATCCGAAGCGAACAAATTATAATTTCAAAATCCCCATCGATTTATGGGAACACTCATCTGAATAAAATGATGCTCCATTTTACCCTGAGATATTTTTTCTCTTTGCATGGACAGCAGTAAACAACGGTCGTCTATGTTTAATCTGAGATGAATAACTTTGTCGTAAAATATTTTCAGGGTTATTTAACAAATGAAGATAGAATATATTAGGTACGTAACATTAAATAATTTTAATGTATATGTGGATCTGTTGCTTCTTCTAAGGACTATTAAAATAGTACCCACTCATTTATTTCTGAACCAAGAACATCTCGATTGATACAAAACCAATAAGAAGGTGATACTTAACAGCGGAGAATAGGAGTCCTCCAAGCTAACACCGATGATGATATTACCACATAAACTAACAACTTACTTGGTCCATCTAAGAGTATTGCTTTAACGTACTTGTCAAATTGTATCGCAAAATCATTTTAACCAATATAATTGGCAGTGTTGATATTGCACTGTACCTTTTGGGATTAGGACAACCGGCATCGGAATGCATCAAAATGGCAACTGGATTGCCTTCAGAGATCACGATTTTGATGACCTCAAGTACGCAGGTACGGATGTACGATAGTGCGCGTAACCCGTGCAAGTATTCGTACCTACTGCCTCACAATGAACTTTTACTGCTTTGTTGTTTGTTAGTCGGTAGAATAACCTGCCAATTGCGAATCAAATTCGGTTTAAAGGTTTTTAGAATATTTACTCGTAGAATATAATGGTCAGAGCACTGTAAATATGTCTTAATTTTATGAGTATTTTCATTATTTGCTGTATAAAAGTTTCATTATTATACGTTGTTTGAAAATTTCAACTGTCTTATTACGGTTTAAAGAACCCAGTGACGAAGAGTTCTGTAAGAGTTATTCACACATACTCTTACCTACATATTATAAATCACACATACTCGTACATATATCGAAATAATGTGAAAATAATATGAACGACACAGTTTGATTGACTGCATTCATAGATTTCTCACGTCAAATAACTCATCGAAGTGTTTCAGTGTTAACACATAAATAATGCAAAATACTTTATCTCTGTCTAGAAATAGCTCAACGTCTTAGAACAAGTATAGACGAGCTTCTCGAGTGTAAGCTGTGATTTTGCGATTATAATGGTAACGTCTGTGAAAAGTATCTATAAGCTTCATAAAGTTATATAAATGTTAGGTGTGGCTTCTAAATGGCGTATTATAAGCGGGTACGAAAATGTCTATGTGGAATAAAAGATCATTAAAATAAAAAAGCAAAGGAAACATCATTACCTTACTAGTTATCGAAACTAAATAATCAAATTTAGCCAACTAAAAACTATCTGTTTTTTTTTTTTATAAGACATTATACGTTATGTTATAAGACATTATGATTATTTGCAGACATAAAGATTATTAGTGCATTTATTTATTAAAATTAATATTACGCACAATGTTACGAAAAAATCGCCCGTTTGCGCGATCTCTAAGACAAGCTAGGTCTGTGCGTTCGGTTCCCATACCTCCATTAGCGTGCATCACGCCGTATCTAGACCGAACGGAATCGAACCCTGACACTCTATCAACTGGTCTCCTCACATCTTACGGGCGAGATAAGTTTCGTCAACTTGCTCGGTTAAAAGCGGTCGTAAATTGCTCAAAGTTCGAACGTGCAAAATGTACCGCGAAATTCATGAGTAACTCTTACATTGTAAGATAAAGAAAAAGTAGCTTTCCCGACGATATATTTATCACATAAGAACACTGTAATTATGTTTCATATTGACAACGTACCAAACTTTGTAGACGTTTTATTTGAAATTTAATAATGTTTATAAACAAGTATTTATTTAGATACGTGCTATATTTTCTTAAAACTAACAAAAACTTCTGAGACAGAATCTAGGGAACGTTCAAAAGCAAGCGAGTTTTAGTAAAAAGCGCGGTTCATAAGTCAAAAGTGAACAATTGATCGATCAATTAAATATATGTATAATAATTTAATAATCGTTATCAAAGATACATACTATCAAATAAACAAGGTTTTTTCACTGTATAATAATATAATAATATAATATACTACACACCTTTTCTCCACTACAAGGGGGTGAAACCCTTCATTTGTCCCACTGCTGGTCACAGGTGTCTTACAACTGACAAATTGATTGGAGCGTCCAATACAAAAGAATGAAACTACTCACGACATGCGTAGTATCGCCACGATGGAACCGCTCCTAAGTCTCCTGCACGCGTTCCGTCACGTTGCGGGCAAGCACACGCAACACCTCGGCTCTCGCGCATTTTGCCGTCCGGGTTGGCAACCACTTGCGACGATATCAGCAACTTGGCTCCAACTGAAGAAAGCTCAATGCTTGGAGCGTCTCCCTCTCTCTTCAGACGACGTCGGTCCACTACTAAATATAGGCATATCCCAAGGTGCGCTATAGAGCCCGAATTCATCTGTTCTCATCCAGTTGCTTCCCGCCGCCCGGCGCAGATCTGCCTGGAGCGTCCAGGGCTAAAGAATGAAAGTACTCACGTCATGCGTAGTATCGCCGCGATGGAACCGCTCCTCGGTCTCCTGCACGCGTTCCGTCACGTTGCGGGCAAGCACACGCAACACCTCGGCTCTCGCGCATTTTGCCGTCCGGGTTGGCAACCACTTGGGACGATATCAGCAACTTGGCTCCAACTGAAGAAAGCTCAATGCTTGGAGCGTCTCCCTCTCTCTTCAGACGACGTTGGTCCACTACTAAACATAGGCATATCCCAAGGTGCGCTATAGAGCCCGAATTCATCTGTTCTCATCCAGTTGCTTCCCGCCGCCCGGCGCAGATCTGCCTGGAGCGTCCAGGGCTACAGAATGAAAGTACTCACGTCATGCGTAGTATCGCCGCGATGGAACCGCTCCTCGGTCTCCTGCACGCGTTCCGTCACGTTGCGGGTGAGAACGCGCAGGTCCCGGCTCTCGCGCACCTTGCCGTCCGCGTTGGCGACCACTTGCGATGACACCAGCACCTTGGCTCCAGCCGGTGCCAATTCTCCGCTGGGCGCGTCCACCACTGAAGAATAATAAACGTTAACAGCCGTTTAAAAATATAAACTGAACAGACGCTTATCGCGTCTTACCAATCAATTATTTCAATTGAAATCATTAAATTTTCAAATAAAGCCAGTCGGATCCATTGATGCCCACCTGTGGCCCTACCTAGTTGTACCCAGCCCTGCGTGAGGTACCTAACGACAACCCTTATACGCCATCATGAAGCGACATGTTTAGGTACGTTTTGTGTTTCAATTGGGAAGGGGTGGCAACCGAAGTCTTTATTTGAGGCGAACTCATCCACATGCAGCCTCATAATTATGGGATCTGTATGGATTTTGGATGTCACAGATATAAGTATAGATATAGCATGCCCAGGTTAGATTCAAACGTAATCTACTATCATAAAATATGTTCCTTACCATCAAGTACTTCTCTCCTTATCTCTCCTGCGATAGCAGCGTTATCTTCTTCCTTTATCCCCTCAGGTACTCTGTGCTGTTGATAGAGCGATAATTAATTATTAATTAAATCTTTTATTGTTTAATTATTCTTAAGCGTTTTCTCATGGACGGGAAACAAAGCATCTCACGTTTAAAATACAAAACAGAAAGCTCAAGCTCGTCTCTCACGTTCAGAAACCTAAATCGAGGAACCTCAATACGATAATTTTATGTGTTTTAGTAGGTAATGCTTTCACTATTCATTAACATGGTCGTGTTTTAAGCTTGAACTCAATTACTCTATGATATCTAAGTGTTCTTCAAAAAGGGTATGCCCTTTTTGCAAAAGAGCTCTCCTTTAAAGCCGGCAATGCACTGGCGACCCCTGGGGTGCTGCGATCCATAGGCGACCCTGTTTCTTATCATCAGGTGACGACTCCGTTAACACCCTTAATTGCCATCCATCTTGAGAAACAATTTAAATTATTTTTTGAATGTTATTGTGTAATGTTACTTGTTTAAAGTATTGGGAATAGTGTTCTAAACGCCTTTAAATATCTCTCTCATTTCATAGATAGTAATTAAATGGCTAGCTTCTTAGTCGAAAAGAAAGGTCCGGGTTCGAATTTCAGCGCCAGGTACCTCTGACTTTATTGAGTTATAGTTGTAATTCATATAAATTTAAGGTCAGCTACTGTAATAGTAAAGGAAAATCGGGCCTTAAATGGTGAATTACTGCGTCGGTTTCTTTTAGTTCCTTCTTCTCAAAAAGTGATATAGGGATAATTCCTAACGTGATATCCGTACGTACTTCTGTTTGTTGAAAATTAGTGGTGTGCGTATCCTCGTTGACTGAAGTGGAGATCTTGGGCCCGGAGTCGGAGAGGATGCGGCCATCCTCCAGCACCAGCTCGCGCTTCACCCGCGTCGCGATCTGCCGCGTGGTCGTCACGTCTCGTTTCTTGCGGGTCACCCATTCTTCTGGAAATGACAATGTTATAGCTAAGAAACAAATCCGTGCGTCCATTTATAACTCATTGTATCAGAAGTTACTTTGCGGAAGTCCATTGCCTTTTATTTGTATTTATATTTCTTTGCAATAGCAATATTATGCTTTGAATGTGTGAGATAAGGAAGGGAGGTGGGTCCATACCTTAACTTTGGGGCTGGATGAATCATGAAACTTTAAATTTCAATATTCTTTTAAAAATCAATATTAAATATGTATAAAGATGTATAACTATTCATAAAATATGTATATTGGAAATTTTTGTCTCATAAACTCCTATAGGTACTAAAATACTTATTTGTTTAAATAGTACGAACCTTCTTTGGTAGTTGCGATAGTGTCTCCCGGCTCGGCCTGAGAAAAAGAAAACAACAAATATAAAAACTACATTTTTGTAGTGAATTTCTAATTTAAAATTAAAGAGAGTAGAATTTTTCAAATCAAGAGATTTGTGAAGAAATTCAGTCCCAAATATCAAGAAGCTAATATAGTAATACAACGCCATCTCTTACCGAGTAGTCAGAACTACTAAGGCCGAAATCTCCTCTGTCATCTGAGTGAGATGTGAAACGAAGTAGTACTCGTGGCCGCCGCTTGATGGCGCCATGATCACTCAACGCAAAGACAGTTACCATCAAAATACATTCAATTGTTACACTATTATTGTATAAAAATATTTACAGAAAGTCTTTATTACTATCACTTTCAACTAGTCCTTATTAAAGCAAATAATATATTTTTCACACACATCCTCTTGCACTTGTTTAAAGTTATTTGAATATTAATTTACTACTCTAGAATGTAACACTCATACTGAACTAATATTGCTAATGAAAACGCTATATTAGGAAATATTGCACAAAATGTTGTATGTAATCACGAAAATCGCGTGTGCTAATGCCTGGCCAATAATTGACTGAAGGAAAATCGTGGTTCAGTTGCAATATAGTTAATGAACCGAATGGATTAACATTTGGTTTTGGCGCCCGCACTGTGCGCAACGCAATGAGTATTCCGATAGTATACGCCGTTTCCGTTGGGACCGCACGATGATAATTATTGAAGGTTTTCGATTGGATTACTAAATATTTACTCTTCCTTATATAACAAACGATCATTCTGCATTGTACGAGTAAATTATCTTTATCAGCTCCATACTTAGGTATGTGACTTTTCCAAACCATGACATAAATATTTTGGTTGTATTTGAAATTAATTAAATAAGTCCTCTAAGAAATTTCTATAAAATTTGGGTGGCAAGAACGGCTTAGCTTTTCCAACACTATTTAATAAAAACATCTAGGAGCTTACTGTTACTTCTATTCCAAGTTCTATACAGACTTAGACTACATTTTACTCTTGGAACAGTTAACCCATAGAAAAAACTCAAGAAGAACACACCATTACCTAAATGGGATCAGTGTTTGTGTATTCTTAATTTTTATAATTTTTAAATAGTATGATAAGATAACAATTTTCTTTGAGCGAGGACGGCACGTTTACGGTTGAAACATTATACAACATTATACCTAATTTCAAAACGCATTAATTACATTTGAATAAAGTGCATGTGTCAAAATCTTATTATCTTGTAAGTATGTCTGGGTGATTTATTACAATATGAGGTATATTACGTATGCTAATTCGGACGTACCCGTATCGGCAAGATAATAAGATCGTCTTAATGAAATATTAGCTAACGCATAAAAATGCTTTATTTACTAAAATAAACATGAGAATATTATTAAATGAACTATACTAATCTATCTATAGTAACGCTAAATAATTAATAAAAGAGATTTACGACCATAGAATAATCATAACGTTACGTTACTGAGCTCTTTATTCTTGTATTAATTTTTTCATCACCGTGAAATTATTTTACTTAAATGATCTAACAAAGGCAATTTTTATTCGATTTGCCGTAAAATTGTATATTAAAACGATAATTTGGATTGATTGACATTGCTATTTTTATTTAAATTTAACTAATCCTAGAAACCCAAATACCCAAAAATTCAAAAATTCTCATAGTCATCACAAATATTCAAACAAAACCAATTTTATTGCCCATATATTTAGCAGCTTCACGGTTAGTGACAAATTTATTGATTCTGAGAAGCTATAAAGCCGATAATAAAACTCCAATACAAGTGACAATCGTTCAACCTCATTAACGCCTCGGTCACGTCGGGAACCCGCGCGGGAGCGGCGCGTCGCGTCGCGAGCACACGATATTATGATGATGCGAAACTTTGCCATTTTCAGTGGAGAAATTATGACGCTTGGTTTTCTATTATACAAGCTAGAGATCGCCAAGTAGTCGAAGTTCCACTGACATTGTATTGTTGTATATTTTTAAGGCATTTTATTAAAAAAATATTAGAATTAGTGCATTCTTCTCCAAACCATCTTTAATTGTGTCTAATTTTAAACGCCTCTGTTCGCGTAGTGAGCTGTAAATTGTATCCAAAATTTTTGATATAAATATAATATTACGCACGCTCGTGAGACGATGATATTATCTTCATGCATATAAAATAAATTAAAAAACTGACATAAACACCATTGTTAAATGAAAAAAAAATATTTTATACTAACACCGACAATAAGATTAACCTCTTGTCCTAATTGAAATATCATTTGACTGTATATACATGTACTGTTTTAATACCCACATACCTAATCAAAGTCGACGTTTTGAGGATGGCATTGACGCGTAATCAGTAAGTCAGTTTTGCTTTACATTGGTGTCCTTTACATCTTTGCCTCTAAATCGAGGCCAAACGTGACCCGATTGGGGCACAACGGTCAAGCCGTGGGTGCATCCACAAAACGCGGCCTCGCACATCCGTCACGCTGCACTAACCACGGACACGTGCCAAGTGTAAATTATCATGTAGGACCGCTAGCTTCCGTTTATTATTTATAATAATTTAGTATACATCATTGTACATGCAACAGCACAATAGATATAGAGTCTTGAACCAGATATTTATAATGCAATTAGAACCTTGAGTTTCGAATTCGAATAAAAATGACAACACCAAAAAGCTTTTGTTTTGTATAATATAGAGAGGCTGTGCTAGACACCAAGAAGACACCTAGCACCAACAGACACGTCTACTAATGTGTAGCGATGGGTAGTTGGCTGAGTAACGATGATGGATAACTGATGGTTGATTGCACTTGACATCAGCACAGGGGCGTAAATTGATTATTTTTGGGGCTAACCTGGCCTCTGAAATTCTAAAATTCGGAATGAAAATACGTTGATCTTAATTTGGAATTCCAAATTTCTGAAGTGCACACTATCATTCCGAGTGCACCCACTTCATACGTGTATGGTGCCTATATCCACAGGAGAAGTAACGTCTGCTGAAGTTAGAGATTTTTATCAAGAAAAGAAAACTCATCAAGGATTCCAACACAGACCACTTAAATGCTTCACGGAAATTCTATTTCATTTCTTATCTCAGTAACAAGCTTAAACTCGTAAGTATTTACTGACAAAACTATTGTCGGCTATTTACAAGCAATAACAATGCAACGAGCTTTCAAAGTTCGTGCTCTAGTATCGCTGCGGGCTACCTCGGAACTATCTCTGCGGCACTCAATATTGTGCCAGTAACGTAATACCAGGAATCACACCAAATAAAAGACGTATACAAAGGTATTTATAGGCGATAGTTTTAAATCTAATTTTTTAAAGTAAACCCAGCAAAAGACGGACCATCTGATGAATTCCTGCACATACGAAGCAAAAAACGGGTTAAAAGATCACCTCAACAGGGGTGTAGGTCGAAACTTAAAACTGAATGGATTTTTTAAACTAGAATTAGAGTCAACCGCCTCTGGAATACCTTTAATGATGAGACCCGGACGTAAGTATGGAAACATTAGTGTAAAAACAGTATATAGGGAAGGAGCTAATGTCTATTTCTTTTAGTTAAGTAGATATTGAAAGTTGTGAAAGAATATTGCAACTAACTTTCAAAGTTTTTCCCTCAGCGTCGGGGTTACTTGTCTCTGCTTTAGTTAATAGCGCAGAAATTTTAAACAGAGGAGACGATCAAGCGTTGATATAACCATTGTGTGTTATTTTGCTTGGGTAATGAATTAATCACGATCAAAAGTAAGTTAATTGAAGTTCTTGTTCATTAATGTGATTTTCGTTTCAATAACAAAATCTTTCGCTCGCGACAAGTCTCTCGTACGGCAATGTCATTGCGTCTTTTGTCGCATACCAGCCCGTTGTATTAACTAGTATAACTTCATTCAGAAACATATATTATATATGTTTAAATTTTGTCGCGATAGTTGGTGAGTTGTGTCATATTGCGACTGCTGTACCTAACGGTTAGTATCGACAGTAATTTATAAGATTCTATATGTTGAATTTATATTGTATAATAAATGATGTCAATATCGTACTGCAAGTGTTTATATACTGTGGAATTGCCTTGCAGCAACACAATGCATGCTATCGCGCATCTAGCGATGTAATGGGCCGGGCGAGCACTAACAATAAATAATTATATGGACAAGGACTAAATAAAGCGGTCGATATTCTAGTAAACTGTAGGTACTTATAATTTTGACTGTTGTTGCATCATTTTTATAATATAGATCTAGTAAGATAAGTATAGACCACCTTTTGTTATGGTCATTCACTTCATGGACCTTTCAACCCTTCAAAGTCCACTATTAGAAATGAGCCTCCTATTTTAGACGCCACTCCACCTGGTCTTACGCCCTTGATAATATTTCTTTCTTTCCTGGCTTTTTGAATACATTTTCCTTCTTTTGCTTTCTCTCCTTTGATCGTTAGTCCACCTGGTCGGAGGGTGGTTTGTACTCCTTTTGCTAAGTCCCAAGGAGAACGGATGGGCCATTAACCTTAGCCCAAGAAAAATCGATATTGAAGTATATCGATTTGTAAATTGTATGGATTAATGAACGAAGATAGCTGAACGATTTGTTGCAATATCTTAAGCAAACAAAGACTAATAGGGTTTTGTGTAATGTTTTTTAAAAATTAACTACAAAACATGTGCCTATTAATATTTAAAGTAATGTTCGACCATGAAAACCACATCTGTCAATGCTGTGACGTCCTCGCGTCCTCGTATATTTCGACGTGAGGTCTAAAGTGTCAGAACCATGGGTCAGAACAAATATGGCATGAAATTTTGTCAAGTTCACTTACGTTACACATCTATGGTTCATACAAGTGATCTTGGCTATGTCGTCGAACAGTTAAGTATACAAATTTTATTAATGTTTACTAAACTTTTCATCCAAGTGTCACATGAAATGAATGTATGTTGATAAACGTAAGTTTTTTTGGTAACATTTTTGGATAAATTTAATCGTTTTCCACGTTGAACCTTTATTCTTCATTGACTTTAATAGTGTTTTTTCGACTAGACTACCAAATTTTCAACAACAAAACTTTAAATACTTGTTTAGTCTGTGGTTTATTTTTATATTATGGATTCAAAGTTATCCAGGTTGACCCTACCTACCTTGCTATCCTACCCTAGTCCTAGCTGTGCTTATAGTATATGTATATAATATAATAGATACAGCAATCATTCCCGATTGTTACCAATGGGTAGCTTACGTAAAGCTTCGTCAGAGGCACTATGCGCAATTAAAATAAGTAAATAAAAAATAAATTATTTATATAAGGCTATTATGGCCCATAGAGTACTGGCATTTCTTTAGCGTTCTAAATTAGTAACTGCACGAAAACGCCCTTTCACAAAATTATAAACACAACCTAATTAAGTTAAACATGTCTATAATTTTATAGAGAATAGCTCAGATAGTTGATTTACAATATTATCTGAGTAAATTGCCACTATTATACCACGCGTTTATAACAATTTATGTTAAATCATGACAAGATCTTCAAGGCTGTATATTGTATTCAATATATATCAAAGTAGGTAAGTGAATGATTTTAGTACTAATAAAGAGTACACGATCATGTTTATGTAAATAGTGCAAACATATTATGGCTCACGATTCGAATATTAAGTTATTTTTTTCTTACTTACGTACAGTATTTCTTTATTGTGGATAGATGAAAGATAACTATATTTACAAAACCAAAAATGTATGTACGAAGCAACGAAAGCGTGATTCAGGATACCGTGGCGCCATCTATTGACGAGTGGCGGTAGTGACCATAATAAAACACGTTTTTTCTATGCAAGAAGTAAAAGCAACTAAAAAGCCACATAAAGCTTGAGATTTGTAAAACCGTTTGAAAATGAAAGTGGTGTGAAGCGGCGTTAAGAAGCAAAGTGGCCCATTGACCGAGCGGCCCTCGAGGCGCAAGGCCGTTCTTGTACAAGCTTGTTTTGTTGCTTGACTTTAAAGTTTAAAAGTATTTTTTTATCAGAAGCCAAAGCCATTATACACATAATAAGTAGGTAGGCGCCTAGTCCAGCGTAAAATATACCCTAGTAAAATCAGTGTAATTTTTTGTAGGCTTTGCATAGAAACTTTATTTGAGGTGACGACCTAACTCGTAAGTAACAATGCACACAAATACGACCCAAAATAGACCTTTTATCCTTTATTAAATCAACACCATTTCAGAACAGTAATCATTTAACATAAAAGTCATTTAAAGTATCCTTTAAATAGTAACCGAGTAACGAGATTTAAATCTTACGAGTATATCATCTTTTCAGTCAATCCACCGGGGTCATACAAAAGTCTAAACTAAGTAACTAATAATTATGCTCAGTAAGTCAGTCGGTCGAGGCTTACTTTATGCAAAACGCTGTAACTTAATCTTAAGAAATTAATCAAACACATATCTTATCATTCTCATCCGATAGATGATCCATTAGTTACAAATTTCTACTTTGTATACTTACTCAAAGCACCTTTACAATTGTAAGAACATTTAAAACCGAGAGTGATATTACGGCGATGAGTAAAGTGGCCCATTGACCGGCCTCCTGACCCTTGCGTTGCAAGGCCGCACTTGTACGAGTAGCTAGCACGCTTTGACAACATAATACAGTATAACCGGTAAAGTACTTACTAAAACTAACAGTGACTTAAAAGCTTCAACCCAAAAACTTTCCATGTTATTGTTAAATACTTGTAATATGTTCTTCTACAGTTAGGTTATTTCGAAAACTTCATTGTAGGTAATACTTATCAGAATTATTGTATGCTTAACGTCTCAGATTAAATTCTTATTTTACTTCGAGCGTATTTCTTAAAATTTTTGCCATTTTTAATTTGATCTTGGATGTAAATTTAGAAGAGTTATCCAGCTAGTGGTGCCGTTCGGCCTATGTTTCAATAAAGTTTTATTTACATTATTTTGGGAGGTTAAAAAATTAAAACATTTATATTTGGCCATTTATCCACTCAATAGCATAGGCTATTATTAAGATTTATGCCTTCCGTTCTCGGTAGAGATCAGCTTTGCACTGGTACCTGTGACAGATTCCGGATCAAATTGGGAAGTATCAATACAATATCAGTATGACTTTTGAATTAAAGTGACCTTGGTAGGTCAAGCAATCGCGACGTACGTTCCACAAAGCAATGGAGGCAGCCATTCAAAAACATCGGTTTAATCAATCAGAAACTGCGACGATTTACGTTGTCCCTGTATGTAGTACCTACACGTCATCGACACAATGCACTGGGTTATTGTATGCATAAACGGATTGGCGTAACGCGACCATTGTACAGGCAGGCTTTGTTCTACAGTTCAGTTGTACAACCAATCGATCGGCTAAATTGATAAATCATGCAATGCGGACACGCACGGTGTTCTTTGGTACTGTGTTTATTCTGTTTATTTACGTTTTAACTCATGTGTATATTTTGTGGTATTGAAATAGCAGACAAGCGTTTACGTCATGCGATGTCCAATAGCATAACAGCCATCTGAAGTTCTGTTGGGTCATGGGTGTACGTGTGCTTTGGTACTCCTAAGGATATACCACCTCTAATTTAACTTATCCGGGAATTACGATTCGCTCAACGAAACTCTATAAAACCTAGTAATAAACTTCTCGCGAAGTTATAGGAGAGAGTATCAATAGTTTCTCTGCAGGCGAGATATAACACAATGGTCCAGTGAACGTTTGAATTCTACACTAAGTAACAATGCAACTTTCCTGTAAAATAACTTTAAACAAATCTTAGATGATCAAAAATTGTATACACAATAGTATAATATTACTATTTTAATAACAAACAGTGAGATACGTAACAATACACAATCGAACGATATCAATATGTAAATTTATGTAAATAATATTATTTTTCATATTTGTTTTGATGTCATACACCAAGCTCGGCACACTGGCCTTGCCGAATATTGGCGATCACATTTTCTGCCCTGTGTTATTTTTCATAAGATTTTATAAAATGACTTCCTAATTTTTTGTGTAGGTACCTACATATTTTCGATAATTTTGTTATTCTAATTGGCCAATGATGTGTTCTTCCAAGAATGCTATAAAAGTTTTATGTTTTATAGCATAAAACTTTTATATCATGTTTTAAATGAAATTTTATTTTAGACACATTTAGACATTAAGTTACGTTGCATTTTTAGAAGGTTTTTAATTTTTATATGGATCCTGAATCTATTTTTACAAGAAAAATATTGATTGAGATAGGCAGATATTGATGAAGATAGGTACGTAATATTTACTTCATATCTTTATAAGTTTAAAGTTAGTAAGTAAAGCTCTCTTAATTTTTTAAAGTAGAAAAATGTACTCTCATAGTTTATACGTTCTCAGACATTCCTCTAAAAAAACCGAGTTTTTTTAGTTTAAAATATTGGTATTTGTCTAACGATCGGTCAGAACATCATTTGAGGTTGAGCATCTAGAATGCGGAATGAGTATTTAAATGCTCAAAAAATAAGAGCCTGCCGGCTCAGCTAGTTTCCTACAGAAACTTAGTTTTAACCGACTTCAAAAAAGGAGGAGGTTCTCAAATTCGTCTGTATGTTCTTTTTTTTCAATTGAACATTATTCGGCATATGTTGACGATTGGATAGCCGTGGCTGTGTCAGCTCACATGTCAGCGATCGTGTCCAGTGAGTCACCGCAAAGCGATCTCCGGTGCAAGGACTACTCTACTGTAAGGTTTCCGATTTCGATTGGACCCGAATTATCGACTGAGACAACAATGTTGACCGATTTATATATTTACTTTATACAGCCTTGTTAATCTGGTATTGAATTGTATTAAAACAGAACATAATATTATATGCCTATATTATAAATACGTGAAGCAAAAGTTTTGGGTACAATTTACAGCTCCCTGCGTGAGCGGAGCATTTTGAAATTTGGCACAATTAAAGTTTATATGGAGAAGAATGCACAAATTATAATTTAGAAATAGGTACATGAAATTCATCTAAAATCACGCCACACACACTACCATAAGTTAAGCTATAACTTAAGCTACAACTTATTAAGGTTCATTTCAATAAACTGTAGTTGAATTTCGACTACTTACTTGGCGATCTCCAGTTAAATTAAGTTGTTACAGACAATAAGATTATGGCGTTTGCTCATTTATCAGCACAAAACCTTACTATCCAAAATGTAACCTTCAATGTATTATTATAATTTCAAACTCAATTAGGTCTTGATACTTGTTACTATGTATGATAGACACATATAATATGATACGGACGGACATTTACGGAAGCGGTCACACTTAAATAGCTATGCTCCTTGTGCTGCCAACTACATCAATAGATATTTTTAGAAAACAATACAATAACAATTACCATATTCGTAGGTAGACGTTCGAATGAGTTCAAAAGATTCCTGTAGATTCTTTAATAATTTAAACATAACGCAAGGCTGACAATTTTTTTTAATATGGATCATACCTTTAAAACAAATCATAAAGGGTCGAAATTAACAATCCTTATAAAACATTGCTCGGAGGCCCGTTTGTCTTTCTTTGTAAGGTTCCTAAATCGTAGCGCGAAACGGTCGTATAATGACCCTAATTCGGCTCTTATTCGAGGCCTTTTTACAGCATATTATAAGACGTATCGAGTTGCTTTTGATTGGTAGCTGAGGTCAATGGTCACAGAACCCGTATCAAGTAGATATAAGTTTTTGCCCAAAGCTTTAGTACGATAATTTATATAATTTATAATTCCTTAGATATTATCTATGTTCTCGTGTGGAATATAATAATGAGGAACGACGTTGAAACTGAAGTCGATGCGGGAAATAAATTCTACTGAAATTTTGATAGCAAAATCTGTCTTGAATTGTATGGATGAATTAATTTGGTGCAGCCCTTTAATTTGGTCAGTTCAACAGCTATAGTCAATGAAAGGATTGGTTTCTGGATGCAATTAAAGTTTCAGTTTCACCCCTCTTACACCCATTATGGATCCCTGGACATATACACAAAGAATAAAGTTTAAATACGTTTTCAAATCCAAATTGAAAGTTAGCCGAAAACTTTAGGAGTCGAATTACAAAAGACCTAAAGACATTGAATTTAGCTTTTCAACAAAAGGGCATGTGTTAAAAACAATAACCGGCCAACAATCAAGAAATGCGGCAGTGGAGTATTCACACGGCTCCCACGCACACAAGGTGAGCTATTCTTAACTGTCGCTCACACTTGCGTAATGGTGATCAGCAATGAATTCACACGTAGTGTCTGCAACCCATTAGTGACCCACTGTAGGGCCCTCTCAGAATGGGTGATGATGATGATAGTGCAAGACGTACCTATCCGTCTACGGCGACCAGCTGTTAGCGCCGGGCTCTGAGGTGGCTAGCGAAGCCGAACTTTGTTTTCAGTTCGGTTACATGAGTGATGAGTTACAATATTACCGCCCAACCTCGTTTAGCGTGTAGATGTAGCAGGTCTTAGGATGAGATTAGCGAATTTAGCATTTTTCTTTGGGAAAGTCCAGGCGTTTTCTTTGTCTGTCCTATTCTGCGCCAATTACTCCCATGATTCCTCGGGCTTGCAAGAAGCGTTTCAAGGCATCTTTGTATCGCAGGAATTAGCCACCAGTTTTTTGTTTTCCACAACTAATCAGAGCTCAGAATGTTTGAACTGAATTGCTTTTTTAATACGAATACATTAAAACTAATCATCCCATTCCTTGCATCAGGAGCTCATATTTAAAGATTTCTACTATTCGTTAATGAATAAATGTATCATTCTCTTGTACCTAACTTTTTTTAAAACACGGATTGGTACAAGGTCTCTCTCCTCCCTCCACAGCTAGAGCTTAAGATACTCCAAAAATCTTAGAAATCCGCATGAGTCAATTTAGTTATATTTAGCTTTTACTTAAAATGTCGCGCGCACGTCACACTTGCGTAATGACGATCAACGTAAATTACTTCACACCTACCACGGTTAATGTAATACGCGCTCTTTACCTAATTTTTGTCGTGCTAAGCTCTTGGGATTATTAATACCTCTTTTTGTTCTCATGAGAGTTCGTTTGTGGTATAGACTGTCTACACATCAAATTTTTATTTCGAAATCAAAGAAAGACTACGTATTCAATGTTCATATTAATTATACAACATATAAGTTTATACAGTTTCAAGCCATTCTTGTATATATTTTATGCGGTTTGGTGGACTTCACATGCCTTTGAGAATATTATAGAGGTCTCTTAGGCATGCACATTTTCTTTACCGAAACAACAGGTGACGTTTAGTATTTATTAATCGCACATAATTTAGAAAATTCGGAGAAAACTTAGGGATTCGAACCGGAACCTTTCGAAAACTTAACCACTGGGCTACACCGCCTATGTAATCTGTGATAGTCTTAAACGGTCAAACAAGTTGGGTTTATCCATTAAAGCAATATTGCAAGCACTTATCTCTCGTAGGTGTACTAATATAAATTATTTAATTTAAAGGCTAGGTTTCGGGTCCGTGCAAAGCTACCCACAGCAACAACAATATCGCATAATTCTATTTACGAATATACATAACAATATAATTGTATAGGATGCCTGTAAACATACGGTATTAATACCCCGGTACCTGATAGACCGGAAATAATCTGTAAAGACATATTGAATAACAGTGACGCACTGAACGAAGATCAGCCGCCGTGAACTGAGATTATGTTCCTTATTTACGAGATATTTTCATGTACATTTTTTTCTGAAGAACGGTAGAAGCTTTTGTCCATGAGTTTAGCCCCAGTATTATTTTTTGAGGAAAATCGTCATCAATTCATACCTACGTTAGGCTGATGTTGAATGATTTTATGCCGTCATTAAATTCGGATTTTCATTCAAAAGGTTATCAACACATGCATCTATGGTTTCACAGCGTTCATCTGCAAAACTTTTAGTGGCCTTCTTTTAGGTCTCCTCTCAAAATAAGAAGGATATTGGTTTTACTGGCTTAGTACTTGCGGTTTAACACTAAAAACTAATATTGAGTCTTTCGTGTGAGATTATTTTTCAGAATTTTACATCCTGACCCAAGATAAAAAGTCAAGATAGAAAGTCAACGTATAAACATATTCGGAACAAATTTTGTGACACAAACAGATATCTACCTATATCCATGTCAGTATTATTAGATTTTTAGGTACAGTTTCTTTTAATTACTGACTACAAGAGATAAGTAACATTTTATATGTGTGTCATGGACGATCGTTTCGTAACATTCAAATGTTTAGAACAACCGTTTGAATCTACAGCATACGTGTTTTGCCTAAAGATTGATAATTAAAGTGCTCGAAACAAAACGAACAAAATTGCTGCTTTCTCTCAGATACTATTACCAAACAATGCCTAGTACATGCTAATTGCCAAATGCTACGTAATTAGCGTTATGATTCATTACTGTTTCACTTTTGCTTCCAAAAATCTAAATACACGAAACAATGCACAGTATCGTGACCGTATGCGATTAGCCTAAACCGTAACACCTCGAATACTTCTTCAACTACTTAACACGATCGTTCCCAATAAAATAAAGAGCCAAGGTCCTATATTTTAATAAACTGAGCATACGCACGCACGATCCGTTTTGCCGCTATTTAAACATAAACAAACATTTTGATATTAATATCCGTAGCGAATAAATATTTACTGAACCGCAAACACACAAAAGTAACTATAAAAGATAACACTGTAACACTAAATGTTGAGATCCTCACGAATTTATCACTGTAGGCCACGTTGTTTTATCACTGCGGACCTCATCGCGCACTCGACTGTCATAAATTAGTATCACTTTATGTCACGTTACGCGGTTTTCTTTTTCGTCTCATTAATTCGAGAGAAGGCCGCGCGATGCTGGGAACTGCACTACACTAAACCACGCTATTGTATGCAGGTGGATTGTACGGATTGTACTACACGTCCGTTTGCCTTATAATGGACATTTTCCATTCACACAATAGAGCAATCCGCTCGCTAAGAGCGCGAACAGACTAGCTACTTTGAATATATTAGTGATTAACTGGACTACCCGTATAGTTTTATTTGCAGTGGCTTGGCATCGAATAACAATTTTATTAGAATAAAACCTTTAATTTAATTTGATTAAACAATTCCTATAGTAAAACGCCCGTAACTTAAAATGTATATATTTTCTGCAACGATGTTCTCTACATTCTAATAGTATATTTTTCTTTCATCATCGTTTCTCTTTTATCCAACTACAGCACAGCAAAATGAAAAGTAATGTTTGTGTGTATGATATTCGTCTCTTCACTGAGGGAACAAATTATGATAAGTAGTTTAGAAGTTATGAGGAAACTTATCGGTAATTTGTCGTATGGGGTATCATTAAAGAAATTTATAACGATATTTTAGTGCCATATTCACGAATTTCGTCCACCAACCCTTTTCCCTACAGATGGTCATTACACCTTTACGAAATTCTAAAAGTTTTCAAAAGAAGCTCGTCTACGTTAACCCTAAGGCGCTACCGATCGTGACGTAGAGCTCTCGTAGCAAATCTGTTGGTCAAAGCAAAGCAAATACTCGTAAATATGAAACGTGCAAATCGTTCTCCAAGGTGATAAGCGTTTAACATGTGAAATCGTTTCGTTGTTTCTATTTGTCTTCATAAAAATATTCGTAGATTTGTGGTAACAACGTTTACTGCGATCTTTTAACTTGTCCTTGTACCTTTAACGCATTAATGTGAATGTCCGTCACTCATTCTTCTCTCAAAATAAATGTAGATCTTTTAGTCCACCGCGTTGGCCTGTGCGTCTTTGAAAGTATTATGGAGAACTCAATCATGCAGGTTTCCTCACGATTCCCGAAATTACTAGTATAGCAAATACTCCTGCTGCTTTAAGTCTTTGGTGCAGATAGGTTGGGATTCAAACCCGGACCTCTTGAGTAAGAGATTAAATTCTTGGTAGTTTTTGAGGAATTTCAGTAATAGTCATTAATATGGGTAACAGTTATTCATCGCGTTTTAGAGCAGTAGATAATACTTCTATGATCAAATTTTCAAAATTGTTTGATAAGTCTGTTCGTAAGCAATAGGGTTTGTAAGTCTTAAAACAAATTTTAATCGGTGCCTATATATTTTGGGATGAAATAAGTGTATACTACGAGTGACTACGGCATATTTTTATTTTAGTTTTAATTTTAAAAGCTAAAAAGAGATTTATTTAAGTTTTCACCCCATTAGGATATGCACTGAGCAGAGGGATTTAATTTTTCTGATAAAATTACTGTACGTACACTTCGTTCTTATTTTTAAGTTTCAACGGTTTTAAATTTATTTAATGTTAGAACGGGTTAGAACCCGTTAACAAACCAATCATTAAACTCTTGTTCAAAAGCCCACGACAATTAACGTTAAGCCGCCTACGTGATTCCTGGCTCCGATCTAGCACCGTTACTGTACGTTCACTAAAATATCGGTTCTGATACAGTGTTTCTCAAAGTGCGTACCACCGGGGCGGGTACCATTGAATAATAAAGAGTAGTGACGCGATGAAATTTACATAATGGCAGTGGGTTAGGGCCTTCGTGCTATAAGAATAAGTAGGTAGTTGAATTTTAATTAAAATTGAAATTGAGTAAAATTGACTTTATTTGCGACAAACACCTTACCTACTTATGTTTTCTTTTATTATATTGTCATATAATATTATATATATTATATTATATTATATTCTATTTTATTCTATTAAAGAAAGAAATATTACATTTCTTCAAATATGTATAACATAGCAAATTTATATTTTAGGCATTTGTAAAGAATAATACAGATATTTTTAAATGTTTTATTTTATCTATTGTTTGTAGTTGTAAAAGCGTACAACGTGGTCTGGTACACGACCGATAAGATTGAGAAACCCTGCTCTAATATATGCACGTGCTTATTTTATGTACCTACAAACATGCTCACCCATGTTTGCTTACTAATTAGTTTATGTTGGTTAATATTATTTTATGTTTTGTTTTTTGGGGAAGGATAAATATTTTCTAAGACAGTTCGCAAGGTAACCGTTATTGACAATCATACCTAGAATTTGGTATAGGCCGATTACCCTTATTCGGTGACATTGAAGAACAAATACCTATCAAAAAGTTTTTCTAGGAAAAGAAAACTCTTAACACCGACGCAAAACAACCCTTAACTTCCTTTCGTAGTTACGTAGAATAAAGCCGCACAATACTGTACGTAAAAAAACAAGTAAAAATTCAGACGTGGTCTTCAGGGAAGGCATGGTTCCCGAAGATACTCTATTTGAGGTGAATATTTTACTCGTCATGAGTAGCACACCCTTTTTTAACCGCACATAGAATTTCTGTCCTATTTGAGGTTGGACGGGGATGTCCATGAGCTGTAGAGACCACTTAACATCAGACCTACATGACCAACAGACCTATATGGCCGTTTGCCAATCAATTCTAAAAAATAAAAAGAAAATGTAATTAGTCTTACAGTAGCTAAAGCTTCTTCATACGAGGCGGGGTTCACAGGCGACTCGGAAGCCGCATCGCGTTGGACCGCTGTGCTCGGCATGTCAGCACATCACTGGCTGCCTGGAACAATAAATATGTCTTTTAAAATTATTTTTTCTCATTGCACATGTGTATTGTTATACTTCTACTTTCTTACTAGTTTCAGACATCATGAAATAGCAGAATGTGTCAGGTAAATCCAAAAAACAAACTCGATTCAAACTGAATTACAATTTTTCTATTGACTCTATTTCTATATACTGGTATTTATATTGTTGTTGAGTCAGCTAGTCGAGCGATAGATTCAACTTTTTCATAATGCTGATTCAAAACTTGTTTGTTTAATCTTAAAAAAAATTGTAAAAATTAAATAACCAAACAATACCTACTCAATATAAAGTAAGTAGGTAGGTATTATCACCAATGCATTTTACATATATGTACCTACTTAAATAACTGAAACACGTAGTAATACAAGTTTGTCATTCGTACATTGTAGTAGCATTGGTACATTGTAAGCACTTGAAAAATACTTTAAAAATAGAGAGGCCCTTATGTTTTTATTTGTACGAACTCTGTGAACTCGAAAACTTTATTTGTAAACTACACGATTTTGAACAATAATTATTCTTAACTAACAATTTGTATCATCTTCGCAAATACAGGAATTATCTACCGTAGTAACACTTTACTTCTAGGAATATGATCTTTGAAGGCACACAACCGCGCAGTAATTTCCGCAATCTCAGTTCTATACAATATTTTAAACATAATTATCAGGAACATATTTATTGCTGTGCATAAAGACGTTTTTCTTAAGTTATTAACGTTTCCTAACATTACGATGGTATAAAGTACCTAACGTTACATACATATAGGTACCAACATCGTATCATCTTTATTGCGGCATTAATGTCGATATAAAATAATACTTATTATGTATTCATAAAAAAAACTTCATAGCATTTTTAACGGTCGAAATTAAAGGTAAGTCAGGACAACGTTTTCAACAAGTGCATGGAATTATTAACGATCTTGTCGATACCTCTAAGGATTAAGCGTATAAATGATCATTGATACTGGTGCTATACTCTAAAGCCATCAATTTATTTAATACTGATTTATAACGCTTAGCAACGAACACAGCATGACTCCACTCAATTAAATTTAATAACAGAGCAGGTGAGGTTCCTAATATCTATTGCTGTCATCACTCATTCATAGCCAGCACTTGGGTTTTGATATGACAGGGTGAGCGAACTTCGTTTTATAGGATTCGGTATGAATTCAAATGCAATGCTATACTTAATTTTAGTTTTTTAACGAGGACTATAACCACTCAATATATATAATATAAATATTCAATAAAACAATAAATTTAACGTTGTAATTTATTATTGATAAAAGTTCGATACAAGAAATATCGAGTATAATAAAAATTAATTAATTTTAATTGTTTAATCAATGTTTTCCTAATTAAACAACGAAATGTATACCGGCTCACACTCAAGGGAGTCGAAAGCCGACGGCAAGATGGCATAAAAGAGCACGCCCTGACGTCACGCTGATTGCCGTCATGGCATACGAGTCAATTTTATTGCTAAAGCGCGTATAGTATAGATATTAACTGATTATATTCATATCAAAATGTATGTTCTTTGATTAAACTAATATAAATATTTATGTCCATATTTTCAAAATGGATTGTCCGAGTACGTGTGACGACTGAAAAGAATGCAGCAGTTGTTTAAAATGCGATGTATTAGCGACAAGACATTAAAATATGTAGGTACAATTTTTCGATGTGATGTTGATAAGTTTTCCTGGCAATCGCTTCGAGACCTTGACAAGTGTGGAGGTATGGCGTCTTGGTGTCGAGTGTATAAACACTAATTTACATAAAAGACGCCACGAATAACCTCTACATTTCTTATCATTATGTTGTTACAATCACAACGTCAATAAGCAAGTAATAAGTTAATGCAGCCTAGTATATTTAGTAAAAAATACGTGAAGTGAAAGCGAAAATTCTGGGTAAAATTTACAGCTTTATACTATGCAGTTTGAAATTTGGTTCAATTAAAGTTTGTACGAGTATGTATATATATCATCGAAAATCACTCCACGCAACTACCATACATTTTAATAGTTTAAAATGCACACATAGACAAACGTCACGTGTACGTACATTCCGTTACGTGTCAAATTCAAATTTCAAGAAATTAAGTGTAAGGTAAATTATAAGGTAAGGTAAACTCTCCTACTACTCGGGAATTTCAAACAACAAAAATGAAAGTTATATTTAAAATCTTATATTAAACCGTGGATTATCTTAGCGTCTGTCTACTACGTAGATTGATATCACAAAGGCTCGCAAAGGTTTCAAAGTGCCTGTCACATTTTAATGACATCTTACTCTCAGGCTGCATTGCTAACTTGAGAATAATTTACATTTACTCGTAGCTGATAGCTTACTCTATTATAAGATAGTAATTTTAAACAAGTTTTAAGACAGTTAACTAACGTTCTAATGTTTGTCCTATTAATAAATTAATGAATTGATGATAATATAAAGATTTCGTAAATTTATATCGAAATGCAATAATTTATTTGCAGATTTCGTTATTAATCTTCTAATTTAAAATAAATTATTTTAACGCTCACAATTTTCATTCCTTTCGTTTCACGGCAAAATGTCAAGGTTGATCAAGTGGGTAATACCATAGAATGAGACACGTAGAAGTGACATGTTAGTATCTATAGCTAGTCGAGTCGAAGGTTTATCGAATAGATTTTGAATTAGTAACTAGATGAAATGAAAAAATTAAAGGTGAAGTAAATGAAGTGATTATTGATCTCATTTTGATAAAAATTTAATATTTTTCTTGTCTTCTAAGCAGTAAGTATAATTTTAATTATTATCTCTACATTTTATCATAGATGCGTTACGAAGTAAGCAGGAACGCACCATTAGCTATTATTTGACCTTTAAAGTTGCTATATCATCTGGAAAACTACTTCATAATAATTCTTGCCCACATTTTTTTTGACACTCAGAAAAATACAATCCTATTCTAAGTACCTATAATATTATATGTGGTCATATTGGCATCATAATTTGTCTACTCCACGAGAACGTGATAAAAGTTTGTCATCGGTATTTTTGCTAAAACCACATTGGCGCACCTCAGAATCCTCTAAACCGGTATAACGGACGCAAACACGCCTAAATTGTAGACGTTACAAAATAAAGAATGAATTTAAACTGTTTGGATGTGGTAAAGTTTTTAGAATAGATCAAGTGAGAATGTAAAGAAAGTTCCTAAGATCAGATCAGATGGCCTTTATGCCCCTTGGCTAAAATAACGATTTTATATCAATTGTGTCTGGTATAGAGCCTTCAATATAGACAAATGAACACACCCTTAATTATGCTCCTATACATCACAGGTAGAGGTACCACTACACGCTACTCTAAGTAAAGGCAAGCTTTCCTTGTGACGGCATTGAAGAGCACTTTAAACAATCCCGATAATGAGGAACTTCATTAAAATGCTCATTAAGGGTAACCTATTCATTATGGATCCAGGCATTTCAAAGTTTTAATTGATTTTTTACACATTATGTTGCGGATTGTTTATATTTTTCGCGTAGAAATACTGTATCTCTGGCAAACATCTACAATAAATAAAATACTGTTTCATGGCGGAATAAGTGAGTGGCGGAAACGAACCTCCACGTTTGAGGTAAAATGGCTTTACCATCTCCGAATACTCATTATACTACTAAAATAGCACGTCAACATTTTCAGAATCGTTTTAGGGGAAAGCTTTTGCTTCTTTGCAAATATTTTCAGGATGTATGATTACTTTGTGATTGGATCAAATAAAAGCGCAACTATATTTATACATAAATACATTATACAGATAATATTTAATCGCTCCTCTATCTCTTTTTATATAGCTCATTCATAATATTCATAACGAGTACCTTTATACTCATCACAAACAGTCTGCTCTCAAACGCTTAACATAAAATTATGCTAATCGCCCTGGTTATAAACCTTTCCAAAAAAAGACTGTGTCAATAATCACATATTAATTTCGAATTTGGTAGCGTAGAAACCACCAACATTCCCATACAAGACCTCAGATCCAATGACTCAATAGTCACTTGACCTCCCTCGCATCAAGAAAGGAAACTTGCACACGCACAATACTTTCTGCACCTTACAACTTTATCTTTACATCCCGTTTATTAAACACCATCTTAATGCAATGGAATAAAGTTAATTGTGAAACATTACTGTACTATTTAAAATGGCTAATTAACAAAGATATAGTCATATAGCAAGTAACACAACAATGATTTAAAATTAAATGTTTGGAATGAAAAGTCGGTACCAAGCGCATATTTGGAGGTTCAAGAACCTCCCTGTGTGCGGTGAAAAACCCTTAGGCCTCCTTTGAAATCCTGCGACATCCCAAAGTTGGTTTTTTAGGCTCGTTATTGCCGCGATTGCGTAAACCATGGTGCTATTTCGGGAATCTATGCCATGAGTTTTTCAAAAAGTGCCTCAAGATATCGTAACTAACTCTTTTTCAAATGTGGCAAAGTGGAGTCGACAGTGACTCCCCTTTATAAAAATTACTTTTTTATAAAAGGGAGCGAATTACGTCTTTAGCATGTGTAATTCCAAGCTGTTGTATGTTTCAAACTAAACAAATTTAATAAAATAGTCGTCTTTAAACCTTACAGATTTTAAAATTTGAGTGTGAAAATTATGTCATTCAAATGAAAACTCATCCAAATATTAATGTATACATAGGTACGGGCGTCGTAGTCTACCTACCTAGTGTTCAAAGGATACATGGAAAGATACATGGAATATGATTCAGCCCAAGGTCGTCCACAACTTTGTTAACAATCCAAATCTTGAAGACTACGGAGCCTTGGATGTCTGGAGATAACGAGTAAAGTCCTAAACCAAATATTTCTTCTTTCTTATACCCTATTTCTTCTTATTTTTACCTAATTAAATATAGGAATAGGAACTAGTATAACTGTAAGAAAGCCCATATTTTAACTAAAAAAAACTTAGAATTTATTATAAATAATAATAATATCGCGTAACGTAACAGTATAAAAAAAAATGTCGCGTAACTACTTACCATAACTAAAACTAAAAATAATTTTATCATACATATTAAAGTATACTGACGCGTCTATAAATAGGTATGCAACATTTCAATGTTATACTCACATAATGCAAAACCATACGTTTACTTTCACAGACAACAAACACTCATCAAGATACCGAGCTTCGAGAAGACAATCAATCAATAGATACCTTAACAGGTCTGTTAAACAAGTGGGCATATCGCAGTCTATTACAAAACAGTTTTGCAATCAGTCAAAGAATGTTAAGGTGTAACTTTAAGATCGACGGTCCAGACATGTCCCTGTTACGACTGGTTTTCATTCTCACCGCTTTCAGCGTGGGAGTACCACCAGAGGAGCCTGACGCAACCAACTAAAACTTATTAAGGAAACTTATTGGTATTATAACTCCAGTTCCCAGATAAGATTTATGAACTAGTCAACCAGAATGGAGGTGATTGAATTAGGTAAGCATCTTTATGAAGGGATCACGATCCCTGAAATGGGCCAACGGGTGTTGTTGGGAAATTTTTTGAGATTTTCAATCCAAAGTTGTTTTGATTATTACTAGAGTATGAAATATTCTTGAACTCTTGCAAATTTAACTTAAGATGATGTTATCGTCGGTTTATAGGTAGGTGATTATTATCGATATCTTAGGATCTTAATCGGCCACCGATTAAGCAAATTGAGAGTGTATTTTAAAGTTTTGGGTGGACTTTTATCCACCGAAAACTCTTAGTTTTGAAAGGTTTCATTAATTGCTTAAACGAGGCTCTCGGGATTTAAAAATTATATGACAGAGTTCAAAAGAATTGAGATCTGGAATTAATTGGTTAAAAAATGGTATAAAGGTGCCATAGATACATATTACTGTTACTAGTACTGTTTTTCGCAGTTTTGCGGCACCAATTCTTTCCTAATATCACGAATTTTTAAGAGATATCTTCTTGAGAAACGTACGCAACATCAATACGACTAGGCAACAAATTGACCGTGAAGGCTAAATAAGTGTAAAATTGGTAGCGATTTCATAGCTACGAGTAAGTTAAAACAACTTATTTAGGATTCACTTCATGTACTCGTACTACGAGCATTGTTGGTAGCTTTTGCTTCGTGTCGCATAAAGTTTGTTGTTTAATGATATTACCAACAGCTGTGTAAAATATAGAAATTTTTACTGTACTTAACATTACTTTTAAAACACTTTAATTTAACACATCAGGTATGCAATTCATACCTAAAACATATTTTTTTTGTTAAATGTATGTAGGAATTAAAAATAAAAATAAAAAAGTAAGATGACGGATGGTGTCAATTGGGGGTGTCATGGTTCTCGGGTGCTGTAAAAAATAAAAAATAATTCAGGAGACGAAATCTTTTATTTGGACCCCTTCCTACAAATTCTCGTCCGGGATAATGGGGGTCTAAATGTTTTGATAATAACGACGAGTCGACGTGCTAGAATAAAGAAGATTCAGCGCAGCGCGGCGTGGTCATGTACGCCGGGTGCCGCCATTACTCCAAAACGAACGACGCAAATAATTAACACTTACGACGAGACGATTGAAGATTTTAACGAACGACGCAGATAATTACAATTAAGACGAGACGATTGAAGATTTACGATGGCTGTGAGCAACAAAGACGACGACGGCAGATGCAATCCATTAAATGTGATGGATTCCATTCCGAAGTTCACTGGAGATGACATGACGTATTCCTCCACGAGGTGGACTCAAGATCTAGAAGACAACGCGGATATTTTTGGGTGGAGTCAACAGCAAAAGCTGATAATCGCTAGACGATGTCTTGCTGGAACTGCAGGGCTATGGCTGAGAACAGAGAAAGCATTCAAGTCATACGATGAACTTAAAGCTGCATTGCTGAAAGAATTTCCGGAGTCTGTCAATACAAAACAAATGCACGAAATAATGTCACAGCGTAAAAAACAACCGAACGAAACATACTATCAGTATATGCTGGTGATGAAGGAATTGGGTAAAAGAGCAAAATTCCCTGACTATGTTTCAATACAGTATATTATCGACGGTATTTCAGACTACGAATCGAACAAGCTTCTTTTCTATGGCGTGACATCGTATGCAGCTCTGAAAGAGAAATTGGCGTTATATGAAACATTCAAGCAGAAAACTAAGAAACAAGACGTGACACGGCAACGCGATAGAACAGCAAAATCAGTGAAGACGATAGAAAAAACGAATGCCGGTATACAACAGCGGTGCTATAGGTGTGGTGACATCGGGCATTTATCGAGTTCCTGTCAAAAAGGCCTCAAGTGTTTCAAATGTAATGAGTTCGGGCACATCGGTGTGAATTGCAAGAAAGTGGAATCATCATCGCTCGAACGGGATCCTAGAAAATCATACTACAATAATGTCGGAGGAACCAAGCAAGATCGTCGGTCTATGGTTGTGCAGTATCAGACGTCAGGTGGCGCTGCGGACGTGAACGAATGGGAACAAAACGAACAGACGAACGAAGAGGTCAAGGAACGAGTGAGTAATCGTAGGTCAATCTGTTCGTTCAGTCAACCATTCAATCAATCGAAGAGTGACGGTGACAGCTTACGTCAACAACAAACAGAGGTATTTAATGTAAGCAAAGGTGAATCTTGTATCAATATGAGTGTAAAACACATAAAAATATGTAATTTCGTGACGAAATGTTTAATTGACACGGGTAGTGACTTGAATTTGATAACTTTCGATATGTTTTCTAAATTGAATAGTGATTATACGCGGGAAAAAATGTTGCTTACTGGGTTAGGACGTTCCCAAGTATTTTCGATTGGTAAGTTCGACACGGAATTAATTATTGATGATCACAGTTATAATATTTGTTTTCATATTGTACCAAACAAAGTGATACCATACGATGTAATTTTAGGTCAACCATTTTTGATGCATACTATCACCGTTATTGACAAAGGTTCAGTTGTGATAAGGCCGCCTAGTTATGACAGTTTGTACCAAAATGCTATTTTTCTTTCTTCCAGCTATGATGATCATTGTGCAGTAGTGCAAAATATTATAGATAGTTATACGCCATTGAAGACTAAAGATGCACCCATTAAGCTGAAAATCGTATTGAAAGATGATGTACCTGTAACACAACGTCCTAGAAGATTGGCATTAACCGAGGAGCAGTTGGTGAAGCGGCAGGTAGATGAATGGCTGGATAAAGGTATCATTCGTCCTAGTTATTCCGAATATTCAAGTCCCCTAGTTTTGGTAAAGAAAAAAGACGGTAGCACACGAGTATGCGTGGATTATAGAAAAATAAATCAAAAGATGGTAAAAGATGAGCACCCCTTGCCTGTTATCGAAGATCATATAGACAAATTGAGCAAAGTAAATGTTTTCAGTACCCTTGATTTAAAAAATGGTTTTTTTCACCTGCCGATTGAAGAGGAATCTGTAAAGTTTACTGCATTTGTTACGAGTAACCCAGAAGGCCAATATGAATTTCTCAGAGCGCCCTTTGGTCTCTCTATATGCCCTAAGTACTTCACACGGTTTATTAACATCATATTTTCAGAGTTTATTCGGAGTGGAGTTGTGTTGATATTCATTGATGACATAATTATATTATCAGAGAATGAGGAAGAAGGGATTTCAAGACTTAAGAGTGTTTTGAAAGTCGCAGCAGAATACGGGCTTGAAATAAACTGGAAAAAATCACAATTACTGCAGAGATCTGTTGAATATTTGGGTTACCTTATCTCCAATGGAACAGTGAGACCATCTTCGGATAAAACAAAGGCTGTAAGTATGTTTCCGGTGCCTAAGAATTTAAAGGAGGTCCACAGCTTCATAGGACTGACATCGTACTTCAGGAAATTCATTCAAAATTACGCACTGATAGCAAAACCATTAAGTGACTTGTTAAAGCAAGGTAAATTCAAATTTGAAGATGAGCAACGAAGAGCTTTCGAGGAATTGAAATCAAAGTTATGCAGTGAACCGGTTTTGAAGGTATTTGATTTACAAAAAGAAACTGAATTACACACGGATGCCTGTATGCATGGTTATGCTGCTATCTTAATGCAAAGAGACCCTAACGATGGTAAACAACATCCAGTACATTACATGAGCAGAAAAACTACAGAACTTCAGCAAAGGTGCAGCAGCTACGAGTTGGAGGCTTTAGCAGTTATCGAAGGCATTAAGAAATTTAGGAGGTACCTTTTAGGAATACACTTCAAAATTGTTACAGATTGTGAAGCCTTTCAGAAGACCCTGAACAAGAAAGATGTTTCAGCAAAAGTGGCTCGATGGATACTGTTCTTACAAGACTTTGACTATTCCATAGAACACCGAAATGGAAGTAGGATGCAGCATGTGGATGCATTGAGCAGAAACGTATTCTTTGTTGACAGTGAGCTACATGCTAGAATTAAAAAGGCACAAGAAGAAGACCAAGGATTGAAAACTATCAGAAAAATTCTAGAAGACAAAAATGAATATGAAGATTACTTTTTAGAGAATGGGATTGTCTATAAAGGAACAGAAAAGAAATTGGTGTTGCCTGATATGATGGATATAGAAATAATTAAGAAAGCACACGGGATAGGACATTTTGGAAAAAAGAAAATAAAAGACATTATAGAAAAAGATTACTACATTACACAATTGGACAGCAAAATAGAAAAGGTGATTTCTGTGTGTGTACCATGCTTGATGGCAAGTAGGAAGTTGGGCAAAAAAGAAGGCTTGTTAAACCCTATTGACAAAGGAGAATCGCCGTTAGACACTTTACATTGTGATCACTTAGGACCTTTAGATGCTACCAAGAAAATGTACAACTACATACTAACGATAATTGATGGATATACGAAGTTTGTCTGGATTTATCCTGTTAAAACTGTGACCTCAAAAGAAACTGTACAAAAGTTGCAACAGCATCAGCAAGATTATGGAAATCCATGAAGAATCATTACTGATCGAGGAACAGCTTTCACTGGAAATGAATTTCAAGAATATTGTCAGGAAGAGGGTATTCAGCATATCGCTATCACTACAGGAGTTCCACGTGGAAATGGCCAAGTGGAAAGGATGAACAGTATTATTATTTCTACATTAACGAAAATGTGTATCGAAGAGCCTGGTCATTGGTATAAGTATGTGAGTAAGCTACAAAGAGTGATTAACAGTACCTATCAACGATCAATTAAAATGACGCCATTTGAACTTTTAACTGGAGTGAAACTTAAGCTGAAAGAAGACTTATCTATTTTAGAATTTTTAGAAGATGAAAGCAGAAGGGAATTTATGGATAGAAGAGAAGAATTGAGAAGAGAAGCTAAAGCACAAATACTAAGAATCCAAGAAGAGAATAGAAAGACCTACAATAAAAAACGCAAAGAAGGGGAGAAATACAAGAAAGGTGACTTAGTAGCCATTCAACGAACACAATTTGGGAATGCTTTGAAATTAAAACCCAAATTCTTTGGACCATATCAGATTATACAGGTATTAGGGAAGGACAGATATGAAGTGCAGAAGGTAGACAGAGGTAAGGAAGGGCCAATTAAAACTATGTCTAGTTCAGACTGTATGAAGAGGTGGCCGTGATACAACTTATCTTTTGTCTAATTAACTAAATTTTATTTTACAGAAATGGTTTTACTTTGTCTTGCTATTTTCTTATAAGTACTTATGTGTATTCAGCTAAACCTGCTATATCATAGTTTCTTTGAATGAGTAAAATTTTTTAAATCTTTTACCTTTATACAATGTAAACACTAGAATTGATTTTTTTTAAAGTAATGCTGTATAAAAGAGTAAAGCTTAGGTCGAAAGATTTGTGTTACAAGAAGATTGTCTTATTTACTTTAAAACTTGAGTTATTCTTATGCTGTTAAAGTTAAATATGTTAAAGTATTGTTATGTCTAGCTAATGGCTATACTATATAGTTTTATTTCCTTTTGGTTTTGTAACTTCTTATAATATAAAGCAGTCTGAGGCCAGACTGAGTGCAGGAGGGCCGAGTTGTAGGAATTAAAAATAAAAATAAAAAAGTAAGATGACGGATGGTGTCAATTGGGGGTGTCATGGTTCTCGGGTGCTGTAAAAAATAAAAAATAATTCAGGAGACGAAATCTTTTATTTGGACCCCTTCCTACATGTATATGTATATCTATTGTTTTTACAACTTATTGTTTTTCTTCTATTTATATCATTCCTGTTTATTCGCCTACAAAATTTATTTTATAAATACATGTCATACCTACAGCAAACATATTTTTCAATTGTAACATATCTAATTTTACGAGTCGAGTGGCACAAACAAATTGCTAGACCTGAAATAACATCGAATATGAAACGCTAGCGTATAAACCATGAGTATCAGCTCTGTAGTTTATCTCAGTCGTTCAACTACACACTGTATGCTAGCTTCAAAATTTGACAATAAATCGTAAACTACACTTTCATTATGTATGCTGGCCAAACGATTGTAAGTGCCCAATCTGTTTTCGAAATCTTGCCAAACTCGTCGATATCAGATTCCGGTTGCATAAATAATTCATGAGTCTTCGATCGCACAATAGGGTTTGTGGAATCAATATTTATGGGCTTTGTTATGAAAAAATGGCGAACCGAACGGGGACACTAGAAAACCGAGCTTTTCAACTCTGCCCAAATTAGGCGTCCCTTTATTGAGCTTCCTATAAGTAATTTTATTTTCTTGTTCTCTACATATCCATCAATTCATCTCACTCATACATACATTTGGTGAATTTTGCCCTGTAGTCACTTGTTTGCTTCTTAAGTATGCATAATCGTCGTAAGTATGAAAATAGCAAAATAAGAAGAAAGGAAAATATATATTCAAATACATATACACTGATATATGAACAATTAAAAGCTCCATAATTTTTTTGCACGTGCATAAGTTACGAAGGTTACTGTTACTGTAGGTAAGTAGAATAACCCATTTTAATTAAAGAGGAATGCCGCAACCTTTTAGATTTTTCGACATACCTAGGTACATATTTTGTTTCCTGTAACTAAAGTTAAATACTTATCTATAAAGATGAATCTGTAACGAACTCAAACATTAAACAATGCCTTTAAACGCCTGGTCCCGTCCCCTGTTTGTTTTGCTCAATCAATCAATAGCTTGTAACATCCACATCACGACTCTATTGTGTACAGATCGTTCCACCTGTTTGCGACCACACAGGGTAATGACAAATAGCCCACGTTGGCCCGCTAGTTTTATTGTATAACACCGAGATTGGTCGATGATTAAACCCCATTAAAATAACATTTCTTATTCACGGGCGCGTAATAATTCTATTACGATTACATTACATTGGATCCGATAAGCGTAAAGCTTGGTTTTTTTTGAACGATATTATTGTGATGTGTACTTACATAGATTGCAAACTTGTAAACGATATCAATATCCAGTGCGATAATCCTATCGCACTTCCCCAAGCCAATATTCCCTGCGTCGTGGAAAATAAAATTCTTTTGGAATCTGGAAGACCCTTTTGAAGTTCGATATTGATGATGTTCAAATAAGTTAATATTCATGTAGGATTTGGATATTTTAAGATGCGTGAAAAGGAACGGATGTAGAGTATGTGAATGAATAGAAGAATGAGTAAAGCAGAGGGAATGATTGAAGGATTAGAGAGTGCATTGACGAGAGTGAAGACGTTAAGACGTAAGACGGTTCAGAGAAAATATTTTATGTTATTTTAAAATTATTTATACCAGTTTATTTATTAAATTCAGTTGAGTTTTCTACCGAGTTTTATTCGCCACAAATTTTGGGGGCTCGTCCGGGATCCAGGCAAAACAATCTGGAATCCCACTAAACAAAGAAACATCGTGTGGCGAAAAACAAGAAAACATCGACGACGGGGAATTGGAATTTTGGTCAGACGTTGAAGACGAAGAAGATGGCGCAGTGCTGCGATCATCAGTCTAGAGGGATGCGACAGTTTTCAGACGAATTGGTGCAGAAGTTCAGCGGTAGCGATAAGACGTATCCTGTGACGAAGTTTATTCAAGAAATAGACGAAAACGGTGAAATTTTCGGGTGGTCAGCGCTACAGCAGTTAATAGTGGCGAGGCGTGCACTTACAGGCACAGCGGCCCTATGGATAAAGACGGAGAAGATCTTCAGAACGTGGGAGGATCTAAAGGCGGCTTTAGTGAAAGAGTTTCCGGATACGCTAGACACAAAGACCGTTCACGAAATGATGTCGGCGCGTAAAAAGCTGTCGAACGAATCGCTGATGGACTACATGTTGGTGATGAAGGAGATGGGGAAACGTGGGAAGATGCCTGACTACGTTGCCATCAAATATATTGTCGACGGAATTGAGGACGACGAGACGCACAAAATTATGCTTTACGGTGTCACTACCTACCATGATTTAAAAGAAAAAATTAAAATCTACGAGGAGGTAACAGAAAAGATTAAAAAGCAGCGATGTGGTGGTGTAGCAGTTAATGAAGCCAGTGAATCAGGCCATACATTGAATTACAATCTTCAGAGGTGTTTTAATTGTGGTGAGATGAATCATTTGTCGTTGCAATGCCCGTGGAAATCTAAGGGTCAAGGAATGAAGTGCTTCAAATGTAACGAATTCGGTCATCATTCATCTCAGTGCAGAACCAATGAGCAGCCAGCTACGTCAGCTTCGTACAAGCCGGTGATTGGCGGAATGTCTTCGGGTCGAATAGGTATTGGTGGTCCGGTGAATGAACGACGTGATATGCAACAACTTCACTCTGGTGAGACAAAGACGGCGATGTGTGTTGACGCAGGAATTGAAAGGCCGAGTGAGCAGAACGATGTTACTCAGGTGTGTCAGCTGTCAATAATGCCGAGTTCGCAAATGCAGATGTCGAAATTGAATGACCGAGAAAATTTGGAAATGTCACCGACACTGACGCCTTCAAAATTAAATAAACCGACGAAATTAATAAATATTTGCGGAAAAATTGTTCTTGCTTTGATCGATACAGGCAGCGATACCAACTTAATTACCGATAAGTGTTATAATGCTTTAGAAGACGCCCCGAAAATAGAAAAATGCAACGTAAATATGAGAGGTCTAGGTGGGAAAGAAATTATGTCGTTAGGACGCTTTACCTCAACGGTAAACGTAGATAGAACTTTTTATAATGATGTTGTATTTTATATTGTTCCTAATAATTGTATGCCGTATGATAGTATTATTGGTCAGGAGTTTTTAGGTAAGGTTGTTATGTTGATGGATGGTAGCAATGTGTCATTATTACCCCGCAACGAAGGTTGTAGGAGGAAAATGTTGTGTTTTGTGTCTAATGACGAATTTGATTCCTTAGGTACAGGTGTCAGTATGAGTATGAGCTGCAAAGTAAGACGTATGATTGAAACCCATACACCTAAAAAGACGAAAGAAGTTCCAATACAGCTGAGGATCATTTTGAAAGAAGATATACCGGTTGCACAAAGACGAAGACGCTTGGCACTCAAAGAACAATTTATAAAGAGTTTAGCACAGAAAATAGAAGATTTTATTGTGACCTGTATAACATATCTGTTGGTAAGTCAGAAAGAAAAAGCTGAAGGATTTCTTAATCCAGTAGAGAAGAAAGAGAATAAACATTGTTATAAAAGAAATGTTAAAAAAAAAAAATGTCGGAAATATAACTTGGGTGCTGCTAATATGATGAAGGCTATGGCCAGATGGAGAAGAATTTGACTGTGACTGTAGCTAAAGGATAGATTCATTTTCTTGTTGTTGTTTTATTTTGTTTATGATAATAATTGTTCTGTTTTGTTATGATGTAGGATTGTAGAGCCTGAGGTCAGTCTCAGTATCAGGAATGGCCGAATGTAGGATTTGGATATTTTAAGATGCGTGAAAAGGAACGGATGTAGAGTATGTGAATGAATAGAAGAATGAGTAAAGCAGAGGGAATGATTGAAGGATTAGAGAGTGCATTGACGAGAGTGAAGACGTTAAGACGTAAGACGGTTCAGAGAAAATATTTTATGTTATTTTAAAATTATTTATACCAGTTTATTTATTAAATTCAGTTGAGTTTTCTACCGAGTTTTATTCGCCACATTCATTTTTATCATAATTAGTGTTATGTAGTCCACCTGCTTTATATCAGCACATTAGGCCAGTGTGGTGGACTTAGTAATGGACAAAGCCTACTTACTTCTCACTGTGAGAGGAGACCCGACCCTGCAGTAGATGAATAATGTGTTAAAGACAGTCCACCTAAAGTATCCTGTTTGAACTCCCCTGACATGACTTCATCCCACTGCTCTCCACTCCCTAGACTCCAGTCGAGGATGTATTGCTTTTTGAAATTTTGTAGCAGAAATGAAATTACGTTGAACATGAGCCACGCCCGGTTGATGCAACAGGTCCAAATGTCAGCGGACCCTTCACTCAGCCCTACACGTATTGTTTCCAATTACAATGAAATATGTTTGTTTCCAAATTGCCATGAAATATCTATGGTACTAAGGACAATTTGCATTAAACAAATGGTTTTGTAAGACATGAACACATAATAAATTATTCGTGTAGTATTTTTTCTGATTTCCAACAATTTTCGTCTAGGTAACAGATGAAATGTATAGTGATTAATGCGGCCTATAAACATGCAACAAAAGCATCGTAAACAAATTAAGCATCCAATTGAACCCTAATTTATCATTTTTCTAGATTATATAAGGTACAACAAGATAAGTGGGTGTAGCTAACCTAAAAGTTACTCTTTAACTTAACCAAAAAACACCAAGAAATATAAGGAACATCATTTAGATAGTTTAAGCCGGTGACCAAAGTAGAAAATAAAAAACATAATGATACCATAATTCTATTTAATACGACAGAATACCGTGTCCTTTTGTAAGGAAGTTGTAGATACATCTTCAGGGAGATCAGCATCACGTCGACATCTTCTTAAGGTATGTAATTATTCTCGTACATACTGTTTATGGACGCATCAGAAGCAGTTTGCGGGCTAACAAGGTTTAAATGTGCCATTACGGCCAGTACGCAATTATTTTCATACGCACAAATACTTATCTTTAACTTCTTATTGTTATAAAAGATGTTTTGTTGCTAAAATTGTGACCCGGAATTTTCTTTAAAAATTCTCAAGTTGAGTTACTTAGAGAAACACAAGATAGAATTTGTTTAGAGCCTCACTACTTTTTACCTTCAAAATTTATTAATTAATTACATTTAAAGTTACAATTAATCTATTAAATAAAACAGATTCTAAAAAGAATAATTGAATACATAGATAATTTTTATTCTCATATTAACATTTAAGGTCAATTTTTAAAATGTAATGTACTTTTAATGTATGTCACTAAAATTCCCGCTACTACATATTCGTAAGTAAAACACAAAAGAGCCATTACAAAATCAAAATTAAGTTTACCTGCTATTGCTGCCAAATTCCAACCAACAATCAAAAGTGCCAAAACGTGTATAGGCCGTAGTAACTGATATTTAAAACAAACAATTTACATACCAACTTCAACACTGGTCAACATGAATGGGGTTAAATCAACATAGATATTACAAATTCGTGCCACTGTATAAGTGGGCAACATTTGACGGGAATGAAAAGTGAAGTAATACCTACCCACTAGAGCGTATAGGTAAGCTTGTAAGTATTTGAATAACTTATTACTTTGTAATGGTGAGTGAGAGACAGTGCGAGAATGCCAAAAGCATAATAATATTGTAATATTGTAGTTCTACAAAGCTTAGTTTTTGTTTGGATGGAATTTGGATAAAATCTATTCTTAAGCAAATTATTTGAATCCCACTTAAAAACATTTTCATGTATAGGAACCACAATATTGCTTGCATTTAGAAAAAGTAACGAGACTTTATAGAGAGTCAAAGTCCAAGCTATATACGCCACAAATCCTACATCTTGGTCAAATAGCTTGGCAGTTTCTTTACTCAAGGACCTGTTGGCACAGTCCAGAAACAATTAAAAGATTAGCCACTTTAAGAACACGAATGGAAGACATTGAAATCATGGAAAATCTGATAGTAAGAGAGTGGCTGGCAAATAAAAGCTTACACTAAAATTTCTAATAAACACTGATAAATTAGGAAACCAAACCGCAAATCTTTAAGACAAACATTTCATAGCGTGTAACAACTTTGCAAGTACGATTACATAAGGTTTGACAAGTCGTTTTGTCGTGTCGTCTCTATTATACGCGGCCAGTATCGTGAGGCCTTCAGCAATTTTCCCTTTCTAAAGAAAATGTAGGAAGACCTTGAAGATCGTAGGCCATATTAATTGGTTACCTTAAATGTGTGTAGACGTCGTGGGAAAAGCAATTTTGTAACATGTCCGACTCTACATCGTCTATTTGTTTTCCGTGGATTTGCATAATCCGCCGAGCATGTAACATGGGCAATTCTTATTTAAACAAAAAATACGGTATAAAAATTAGACGGTATTAAAATATATACGAGTATTTTACAAAGATGATAACTATCTGTTTGTACTTTTTTGTTTGAAAAAGGTTGTCACTTTTGTAAAATATATTTTTACAAAAGTGAACTAAAATGTAAGCAAATTTTTACAAACAAACTTCGATATTATTTTATTTCGGAGCCTGTGCCAAAGTCCTGTTTACTACAACTAATTCTACTAAAAATGAAAGCTGTTTTACGAGCGTAAGTATGAGACTCCATTTTAAGATTCCATAAATATACCTTGCACTTGTTTGGAGAAACTTAGTCATACGGTGAACTAACACAAACATTGTGTCCAATTTGGTCTATCTTCAGCCAAAATAAACAAGCCACGCCCAGTTGTGTAAATTGGGAAACCCGTGGAGAACCAAGTACAAAACTTAACAAATGATTTTAACCGCTTTTTCAAAAAAATACTAGCACAAACACACACACAGCACAGTTAGGCAAGACTTATGAAAGTATTATCTACTTAAAACTTCAAATGATTTTAAAATGGGAGAAGATTGATGTGAAAAAAAGGGTTGTATACACATAAAAGCTGAAGAGCAGACCATCTTCTATATTTAATCAGAATCATTATAGAGGATCGGCAATACCATCACACCGCAAAGTGTTTTTTCGAATAAGTGGATAAGCAACCTTTGAAAACTACTAACTATTATCACCTTTGCAATTTGTCAGGAAGGTTAACAAATTTTCTCTACATGCTTATGATGTGACGTAGCAGTGAGAACCTCGCCGTAAAACTATGGATCTACATTCCAATTCGTAGCCTTCCATTAAAAAAATTTAAAATTTTTTTGGTATCAAAGCAATAACCAAACATGTGCACGTAGGGGCTGTTATTTCTATGTCGCATATTCGTCCTTTATGGTTATTTGTTTATTCACATGATGTCACTGCGTCCCCAAAACGCGGCCAAGCGTCTCATGGTGCAATGCTCAATTTTCCTCAAGGCACGTTTGAGGACGAACGAGCAACAATTTTTACGGATCAGTAACGTTTTTAAATAGACTTGGCCATCCAGTTGACATTCGATCGTAATTTATTGAATTTTCAATCCGAACCTCTCAGATCTCAATTCCATTTACGATACCTCAGGACGCCTTCCTACCAGGTGGACTGTGGACCTGAAGAAGACAACGAAAAGCCGTTGGATTCAGGAGGCCCCGGACAGGGTGGAGTGTCGTCGATTAGGGGAGGCTCATGTCCGGTAGTGGACAATCAAGGGCTTTCAGCAATTGAAGGAACGAACGAACGAACTTCGTTCTCTTAATTTTTATTAATAGATTCCTAATTTTTCAAGGGATCTTATTTATAAACAAAATACTCGTAAAATAAACAACCTTTCCAGTACCTAAATTTTTATCAAAGGGCTGTCAAAGACCGTCATCAACCAAAAAAAACTAAACAAAATACAGCCAGAGAGATTTATGCCTAGGTTCTATACTTATACAAACAACCCTTTGTAGGATATTGAAATGTATCTCCTCATTACGATTTCACAAAACACGCATTACATATTATGTTAATTAATGTATAATAACTGAAAACATTTTAAGATAATTTTAATTATTAGGTACCTACTTACCGTAAACCTTGAACTAAAGAAACATCCTTGACACTGCTACTTCTTTGCTTGTGTCTATAAAGAATTAATTAACCGAAATAAACGTAGCTTAACGACATCTTATGTAAGATTGAACAGTCAGCGTGCTAGTGACGTCAGGTGAAGACGTCTTCTCATTTGTTAACATCTAAACGATTGTTTCCTTCAAGTAAATTGAATTGTCTTTAAATTATACACTAAAGTAGTCACAGTAAATTAATATTATAATATATTATAATATATCGATAATATCGCTGGTTAGCAGTAAAGTTATTTTGCCACTAGTAAGTTGTATCACAGCGTAGAAATTGATAGTCCAAATTTTTATACTAGTAGGTTAAAACGCGACTTATTTATGAACCCATAACTTTAGCCGCACGCTACGTTAAATTATCTAAGCACAAATGGTGCTAATTTTACGAGTACAAACAGAGTAGTCGTCAGCATATTACGTAGTAGTAATATCACGTAAAGTCTCAATGTCAAGTAAAGCTTCCGAATTCCATTCGCGCGCGACACAGACCTTAAAATTCACGAATTACGCGGTCATCCGTAGGGTCGCCCGGCAACCTCGAAACCACGAAATAAGTACTGAGAAGATAAGGTTGCTAACCTTTTGACTTGCCTAGGTTAAACATTATTTAAATATCATAATTTTTAAGCTTTTATACGTTGTTAATATACGTATAAACTAACAATAAAAATGAAATAATACTCTGAAAGAATTATTAACAACATAATTTCAGGTATTACTTAGATCGGTAAATATTAAGACAAAACTAATGACATAGTTCGTATATTAAAATAATCACTGTATGTAATTTATTCATACTTTGCACATCTTCAGGCTCATCTATGCACTAAACATTATAAATCATAATTGTTTATACCTACTCTCCGAAATGTTGTTCCCACAAGTCTTGGTTCATTAATTCCACTCCTCATAAAAGCATACCATTACATGTTATGCACTAATAACATGCAACGCGCCATAAATCATAACGAGTCGATCTAAACGTGTTAACGTCCAGTCTAATACTAGACTTGATTTTCCTTATACAAATCTGTAGTAAGTGATCACATCTCTAAATGATTATTGTAAGGCCGCAATCCTCTTTTATATTCCTGGAGCTTACACCAGCAAGCAGATTTCCTAATTACAAGCTTAATTTTTCAACAGTGTTGAATTTAATACGACAACTATCACAATTTATACACGAGTTAAAAGAAACAACCATTATAATTTTAGCACCCTATCAAATAGCTACGTTACATAATATATGTAGCTATAGCTCTATGTAGTACAAGTATACATAATATACGTACTTAGGTATACGAAGATGCATTCCCGTCTCAACAAAATCATTCAAACTCACACGTCATGAATATCGAATAAATCTTAATATAAAACATTTATTGTACAAACATTTAATACCTATCAATGGTTTGGAATATTTACAGGCGCGAGTATTGTAACAATTTCCGGTTATAACAATATCATTCCAAGAATGCTGCTCATCCTTTTTTTATTGGCTGCTATGAAGCTAAGGCTTTAATACAATACTAACGATGATTTGTACTGACGCCTTTTTATTTATCTCCGGAAATAATTACGTTTATAGAGACTAGATTTCCTTGAAAACGTTGGTAATTGCTGTCGAATTTCTATATTTTTTACCTTTATTACGGTTTAATGAAATAGTTTCACATTAAGTTGAAATTATCTGTTCTCCAATCAAGTTACGTTGAAGTTATTTATTTAATAAAAAATATGTTTAACGTTAATTTAATCATATCTATGCTGATAGGATGCACAATCTAGGTGATATTGATACATTGACAGTGGTTTTTTAGATATAGTTTTAAATAAAAATACAATAACATAGCATATTATATAAAACACCATTACTAATATCTTACTAAAATCAGAATATTATCTACTTCTTTAATTAAAACGCTCGCCACGGGTTTCGAGAAAATCGCAGCATGATGTCCATTATTCAGTAACAGTACACTTAAGCATTTATTGTTACAACTGTTTTTATAATAATATCACTAAGTAAACACATGAAAAGTATAGGTACATCCAAATATCTTTGATCTAACTCTACATTAAGCCGACTTAAAAATAAAACCCATGCTTGTCGCGCACCACTAGCGGAATTGCAAAAACAATTACAAGGTCATTTGACGCGACCATCCTTTGAAGGCAGACATTTAATTGCAGAAATACCGATAATCCTAAAACTACACACTTTTAAGAGGGTTTCCTATTCGATAATAAATTGAATTTGAATTTTAACGTACAGAAATTGAAAATTTTGTGTACTTATTTTGTAAATAACCCAGATTGATTGATTAAATTACACTCAATGATAAGTTTTACTGAATTCAATCAATAACAATAGATTTACTCTTACACCTGATCAAAAAAAATACATACATAATTACTTCTCAGACACTGCTACATTAACAAGCTCCGCTTTGAATAAATACTTCAGTATTCATCATTTTAACAAAATTGTATCAAAACACAGGATAGATAAACAGTCATTAAAACAATTTATAGATAAAATTGATCCTGTTTTGTATACCACTAACATACGAGATTCCAAGTCGTGCCAGAATGTTTAGATTGGTTGATATTAGTCTATTAATTAACCTTGTGTGTTGGCATCTCAATAATTACCGAGCACCTTGCTTTGACCAAATGAGGAATGGAATTAGATACAATATTGCCTACACGAGTTAAGTGCACAAGGTGGATTATAATTATATCCTTCATTAAGCTGTGCTAGATGCTCGGTTATTGCGAAATTCTGATATAGGTGAAGACTATAATATGTGCAAGTTAGATACAGCAACATAACGTGGCATGTTAATAATATATGGATGTTTGCTTATAATATTAAGTTATAGGGTAAAACTAATTGTAAAGGCCATGCAGATAAAATTCAGTTTAAGTATTATAAACTTATAACACCATTACAGATCATACCAGTATACCTAATAGGCACCTAACAAAAACCTCTTATCTCTATGCACTTAAGAAGACCCATCAAGTATACATGAATGTCAAAATACATCAAGTTTAATCATCTAAACTGCACTATAAAATAAACACCATAAGGAAAATATAAGGAGTGTATTAAATAAACCCATACGGAAGTTACGAATACATTAGCATAGACCACATTGACATACATCAAGCAAGATTGAGCCAAGATCAGTGAATCAGAAGCCATCACGGAGTTGCAAAAACAGACGTAGGTGGCACACGCCGCACACTTGCCGATGACTAAGTTTGGTCAGCTTAAAGTAGCACAGAGCTTTGATGTTTATATTAAATTTATAATTGAAATATATTTTTATTATATATGTATTTGGGAGGGTGCCACAAAAAGTGTTTTTCTCTTTACTCTAACACTTTATCCAACTTTTTACATTTATGCAAGGCAACCTAAATGTGTTGATAGGCACGGTCAAACATTTACGATGGGAATCAATATAATCTATCGTTTGGTAGCGCTACAATTTTGTTACCAATATTCTTATGCAATTCTTTGAAATAACAAATATTGCCTGGTTAAGGTTCTTAAAAATATTAAACATCATTGAAGGCCTTACAGCAGGTAAAAAATCCGACTCAGTCTCAATTGATCCATAAACGACGTGCGTGGTAGAATACGAGTATCCTCAAGCCTTTTGTATCGATTCGAATCCCTACGAGATCCTTCGTAAATCATCTATTCGTAAATTCATCTCAATAGGAAGCAGCTCTGTAACCCGAGAAAAGTATGTGAAATGCAAATGCATTAGTTAAAGTACACTCTTAGTGACAACCGAAGTTTACAACATTAAGGACTAGAATATTGAGTAAACATTCAATTACTATGAACCGATTAGAATGTTGCGTGAACATTTCGTTCAAATTTGTAATGTTTGTAGAGTAAACATCTCATTTATGGATTCGTTATCACTGAACACAAGAACTGTTTTACCAATAATTCTTACACCCCCAAAAGGAAACACAGTTAAAAATGTCTTGCGCAAACGACGCGACCCGACGCCACCTTTTTGGGCTTCTACATGTATTGTAGGTATAGTTCGGATAATATACGTGCGTCATACATAACGATGTCTATATGTACCATGAACAATAAGCTGAATCTAATGTCACTGTCTCGAATGAATGATCGTATAAAAACACACACTTGATAACATTAAAAATCCGTCTTTAAATACATATAATCATTTAACATGGTAACTGTTTTAAGAATCACATTAATATTCAGAATATGTAAGGAGTCTGGTTCGTATTAATCGCAATTAATTATAAACATTGCAACATTGTTTTTTTTAGCTTGGACGTAGGTAGCTACATAGGTTTTGTCATTGGCAACAGTGTTCATCGTTACATGGTTTAAAATACTGGAAAATGAAATATAAAAGTACACCCTCCAGTGTTTTGAAAATATCTGATACCATTCATACAGTTTTTAAACAGCATCTTTAAGAAACTTTCGTGTATTAAACTTTACACGTCCCTCACGTACCCACTGAATGTTTGGTTTAAGCGCCAAAACTTAGTATTGTCATACCTATTTGTACCTATTCTTCACATGCAGTTCAATAAACTCATGATTCACTTCACACTTGACTTATTGAAACAATAAATAGTAAAGTTGTTAATAAGAGAAGTGCGTGTTATTGAAAGATAGCCTTTCGAATACACCTTGTTTGCTATGTTAAAACTTTTTTCTTTTCTTACTTAACTATTTTTCTTTTCTTCCTTTTTTATGGTTTAAATTTTATGAAAGATAGGGTCTTGTGAATTACTGGAGAAACAAATTAAATGCAATATTTTGTTGTCTGTAGTTAACAGTATTGCAAAACTTTTAAAATTTTTCGGCGTTGCCAAATGACTGCAAAGTGCTTACTATCAAATATCGCAGCTATATGAGATAATGGCAATGATCGCGGGGTTATATTACTGTTTCTAAATATTTTAATGCTAGCTATAAGAAATCTTGTGGTTTATGAATATTTAAATCATCGAAAGTATTATGCACGATTATTGTAATTTTGGTCATTACTCTTGTATACTCAAGTGCACCTTAAATATAATAGTAATGGGTACTTCGCTGCCTATCAAAAATAGACTTTTAAACTTTGGAACGATAATCGAAGTAATGGTAATTTAAAATAAGGGTTATTATTGCATTTTTCCACCCATTTATTTGACTACCGAATTTTACGAAATTACCGAAAGATATTTCCAGTTGGATATTGAAATGTCAGGGAATAAATTTCGGGCCACAAAATAGCACTGGATCTTGATTATCGCAGCACTGAATCATTCAAAGAGCAATGATCTGAAAATAATACAGCAACAATAATATTAAACTTGAAACTATAATAACAAAGACAGGCGTAGGCGGTGTACTGACAAACTGCTCGGCTGTCATTATTCTTCAATCTAATATAATAACGCCTCCGCCAATCTACTTCTTGTTTAATTTTTTATAATCTAACGTATTTAGATGTGGGCAAAGAAACATTAGAATCGGTCATTAATATTAATGTCTCAAAATGTATACTAGTAAGTACTGTGTTATTGTAATATACACGCGATCTGACCGGAGACCTTAACCTTTGAATTACTGTTGTTATTTTTGCCCAAATTATTGTGTAATGAATTCAAAATAACCTGAACCATAAAGCTTTTAATGAAATAATTGCCACAAATTAACTATTAAACGCCTGTTAAATAAAGCATCAATTTCACAGAAAAAAAGCCTATAATCATATTTAAGATGCGTGCATGCATATTTAGCAATATACATGAACACAATGTCCAACTCTGTATAAACAAACAGCGACAATTTAAAGATGGTAACCGTTGGCCATACACAAGCTAATCAAACTGAAATTGCCCAGAAGCATAAGCGACATGAATTGGTTGCTCTACATTTCTTGGGGACTAAACTCAATCAAATCTCAACTTGTACCCACGCTAATGACAAATGCAATCCGATGGCACTTTCTTGGATGAGACGCAATGGTATTATAGGAAATTACTTATTCTGTATGTCGCATATCGTTTTCTATATCTAGAGAATGCTTTAATAGAGTTTGTTGAATTCAAAACATCTTGCCTACATGTTAGCTTAATCACAGATATTTTCCTAACGTCCTATTATAGCGATTATAGGTTGTTTCAGCTACAATTACTAAGTAGACTTGAGATAACTTAGCGAACCGGATTTAAGTTCTAAACAAGCAATATTCAAAGCTTTACCAAGACAGGAAATTGCAAAAATGTCGCTAACTCTGCGTTTACTTACCTTAAATGTAACCCATTTAATCTAAAATGTGTTCATATTACAAATTTGTCAATCGCATTTACATTTTAAATCACAAGGTAGACTAGTTTACTATAATTCTTATAGGCTTACAATAATTCATTAAATGATTAATGTTTTAATAAATATGATATACGAGTAAGATTACTATTAAAATAAAGTTAAATAGAGATTATTATTTATGTATATCACTGCTATCGCTTTACAAATTATAAGTACAGTAACAGAAAAACCATTGATCCAAAAAAACAAATTGTGGTCTATATGACCCTAATTTTATAGAAAAATTTCAAGGACTTTTTAATGTCTACCCTAATGCCACAAATTGCCAATCTTTTTTATAAGATTTTTGTAAACTTAAAATGCATAACACAGTACTTAACAAATAGTAAGAAGCGACATACATACTCGTAGTCATCGCTTATGAGTAATAAACATATTCTATGAAATTACTAATTATTACAACCTACAATACCTACTCTTAAATATAGGTGCAATACCTATGTTATTGAAAACTATAATACCCGTCCCATAATATAAAATTATTTGAATTCATAAATATTTTTAAAGGAATAGTGCTTTTTTATATTTCGTTATATTTATCATTATTATTCGTTACCTACCTAGCTATTTATCTACTTTGGAACATAAACGTTTGCTTTCATTTAAACTTAATTTATAGAGCACCGCCGCACTGCCAATCAATATAAAATTGCACTCCGGGAGTGCCGGCAGAAGTGCAAACTTGAACATTAACGTTGTACATTTATGAATATTTTGTAATGGTTAGGGAAAAATTTCGCATGAATTGCTTTATATGTCAGTATAAGTACCTATCATTTATGTGGTCGTCACTTTTTTCAATAATTTCATTCTTGCACTTTGTTCAATTTCCATATTTTAAACACTCTCCCTCCGTCTTACACATTTTCGATCAGGGTCACGTGTACTGATGCGAGTTTAACATTTTTTACACATAACAAAAAGTGCACAGCGCCGCTAAAGAAGTTTTCACTTCAATATACTAGTGAGATAATCAAATAGGAACTATCGTCTCGAATTTAAATCTGCAACTATCGTATCTCATCATAAATTAAGTATTGTTTACAACGCTTAAATTTTATGGCCCACTGATGTGTCTCTCCCTATAATGGGGGGAGGCCTGGACCATACTCCACCGCCACATTAGAGACTGTAAAAAGTTTAATGGTCCACTTTATATTTCTATAAAGCCAAGATACAAGCTATATGTAGGTATTTGAATAGAAAGATAAACAGTAAACAAGTCAAGTAATATGAATATTGTAAACTGTTTGCAGTCATAACATGCTGTGTTAAAGAAAATTTATTTTAAACATTTCATGAGAAGCAATTTTACTTATAATACCTTTCATATATGTACTTGTATACCTACTTTACTGCATTTTTCTTAAGGAGCTTATTAAAATTCCGGTATTTATGCCTCTATAGAAGGTAGATCATGTATATTAAATTTTTATGTAGTTGTTGCCATAAATAATATAGCCTGGATCCATATCAAATATTTTCAAGGCTTTGCAGTTGCTGAGAATCTTAAAATATTGACAAGCCATCATAACACTCATTTCATTAGAATTGTGTAAGCCGCACCTAAAATTCATAGTCCGAAATGGAAAATTTACCGAATTTCATCTTCAATGTATATAGTGTTTTCAGTTAGTATATTATTTTCAATTTTTTTTATGTCAATTTAATATTCTTAGCATCAGGCGTAAACAAAAAAAGGATGAATATTTGTGAGAAACAAAATTAAATGTTAAATTGTAATCGTCATAAAACCAGTAGATATTGATTTTATGAGAAGTCATGTGTGTTTTTGTGTTACCATTTGGTATAATCCAGCATAAAGATGATCGAACACTGTGCGTCACTGAATAAACAGATGTACCTATTATGTGTACATGCTTGCATACTATCGACACGTTATGTCATTGCTAACCTTAGCTCGCTTTACATATTGTGTTGGAAAAACATTGTATGGGTGGAAATAGTTGACGTTATATACGCCATTACATAAAATTTACAGCATATATAAATATAAATGTTTTAATTTTTACTGTGGCGACTCTACATACTTAATACTTAACCTAAGTATGAATTACCTTTTCTGTCCTACAGAGCATGGTCATTTTTTAATGAATTTTTTTAAATTTTTCTATACTTTGTTACCGGCTCTTCACCTCACTTTTTTCAAATTTAATGATAGTCAATTATATTTTCAGTAACGTGGAAAAGGTTTCAGTATTTTGAATAGAAACAAAACTATCCTCCAATATAATTTTGTCTTTATACAAATTGAACGTAAAGTCGTCATTATAAAAAATATAACAGCAATAGTATAAATTAAATATGTATGTCCTTACCCTCGACGTAAAAATTCGGATTCGTTACAGTAAATCACACTTGTTTACAAAAACATTCAGTCACTGAAACGAGCGAACCATTCACAAAAGCTTGAAAGGGAACTATTGGATTTCGATTGAAGCACTTCACTTTCACAAATAAAAACGGGTTTCATTCACTTTACGTGCACTTTTCATTCAGAAAAGTCGGTAAATAGATCGGAAAACTGTGTAAACGGTGATCGATTGAAGACGCGCGGATCGAGAGAGACAGAGAGACAATATGACAGGCTTCGCGCATGCCGGCGCACGCGCAGGAGTGGGGGTCCCAAACATGCATACTACCGTGGGCCCAAGCGCTACCTTAATATTTATTTTATGACCAATGAATTCGGCAAAAATAACCCAATAATCAACTTTTTGCATAAAATAGCCCGGATCGAGTCAGACCAGTTCTGATACAGGTTTCCATTAATTTACACTTCTCGAAATCAACTTATCTTGCGAGTCCACACGAAATCGTTTGATGACCTCGGGATAATATATTTTAATATTCGCTGATGACCATTAAAGTTCAAATTAATTTTTCTTCAAAAAATCGGAATACTCGTTTAAGCTTAGTTAAACTATAAATGAATTTTTTTTAACAGTCGCAATTAGTCACTTAGTAGACTACGAGTATGTATTAACTGTCTACTAAAATGTCTGTATGATTATAAATTATCATGTTTCTTTTAAGACAGATATACCTATACCTGCGTACATCGATATTTGGGCATCGGAAACTTGTTTCAAATTATAATACCTAAGTTTTCTTTCTACCAACTTAGTGGAAGGATGCTACAATGTGGTTTTGTAATACCCTGCGGTCACATTAGCTGTCAATCTTAATGTGATTTTTTTAAATTTAATTTCAATAAAACTATAAATAAAAAATAAAGAAACACGTACCTATGACGTGTTTCTTTTCGCAACTCATCTAATAACTTATTAAATTTGTTAAACAAAATCAGGTAGTAGCACGATCAACAGTGTTAATCAATATAATTGAAATACAGGCATAGGAAGTCCACAATCCATAATAAGGCAACGTGGTAGACTAAGGCCAATTTCATCTGCTTCTGTGAAGAGACCCAACCCAAAAGTGGGTCATTAAAGGGTGACTACTGCTTTATACCTATTTGACTACGGTTATTTAAATAAAATTGGGAAATATCTTTTCATAGTGTTATCATTTTATTTGTTATAATAATGTCACAACCACTCTGAATACTCTGATAACGGTTAGCAAAATAACGAAGATTAAGGTAAAGCACAATTATCCTACAATACAGTTTAGAGTCACTAAATTTAAATAATTAAATTTGTTCAGGTATGTAGAGGTTTTTTTATAAGCAAAGCAAAATTAATGTGTCCTATTAATTCACTTTTGGATTTCGTGTATTCACTCCTCATACCATCTTTGTTCATAACACAGAAGGGTATGAAGGGAAATGTGCAATAAAAAGAAACGAGGAACTATTTAAATCGCAGCAACAACGAATCGGTATGCACGCATAGAAAGACCATTAGTAATACATTAAAAATAAACAAGAACGGTTGCAATAAAATAAATATATGAAATTACAGATGCAACCGTCAAGATTCACTGACTCAGTGAGATTATGCTGTTCGACATGGTCTTTTTATGAGTGATGCAAATGGACCCGACTCATATCTTGATGGGCTGTGGCCAAGCGGTAAGCTTGAGAACTTGTGCTTGCAATTCTGAGATGGATGTTGGCAATACAGGTATAGGTATAGACGCATTCTCTTCATGCAGATGGAGATCAGCGGTGACGTGAATAAAGATACTTGGTGGTCCTAAGTAGGTTTTAATTTGGGTGTTAAAGCTAATCATAAAGACGATAGGCAGCTGTTTTAATTTTTAACTGAGTTCCAAAATTAAAATCTATATCTTGAATTCATGTCCTGTAGATGCGATGTATTTATTGTGCGATGTTAAAATAAACAATGATGATATACAACAAAATTTCCACTCTATTCAGAGTGAATATTAAAGAAAATTTAGTTGACCCCTTAACAATAAATGTTAAGTCCACGTCTTCTTCTGGTATGTTCCTAAAAATTTCATACACCACAGATTACAAAACTACGAAAAATTCACAGTACCTACATACGATCTTTGTTTGGAATATGTGCTATTGACATATATTCCACTACTTCCTTTAACTGCTTTGTGTTCTTTGAATAAACCTTCATTGCACACTTGTTGACTACAAGAATGGATTACAAATGCTCAGCAGATACGGAAAAACCGCAAGCAGTCATTGCATTCCATTGAATGGATAATAAGTTGACGTTTCTAGCAAATATTTCAATTGTATTTGTTTACTGTAATGATCAATGTATGTATTCGATTAAGGTTAAAGATCCTTATTTGTCCTAATATAGTATACCATTTATGATGAATTGATGATGATATAAGAGATAATATGCAATAAGGGTGTGTGTGCATATGTAAGAATATGATGTTACATACTTAAATATTAATTACATCTTATGTAATTTGGTTCAATTTAGACGGTCAAAAGATAAGAATGGGATAAAAATAGTTTTGATTAAATCTAAAAAATTATTGGTAGACGTAGAGTGATGTCTGTCTATTCACCTAAAAATTACAAAAATGTATATCGACATCATTAAACTACGAGTGATTTAAATTACCTATGCAATACAAAGGAAACATAACTATTCAGTAGATTGTTACTTATTGTTTTGTACATTAGATACACAAATCACTGATAATTGAATTTTTTTCAGGTAATGAATTAATGTACTTACCTGCATTAACATGGGTGCGTTTCCGGAACATATCAGAATATTACGCGATTTCAACGCAATGCGCACGCACTTGGCACACACACTGTAAAAATCTGTAAAGAACGAATATTCAAACTCGTGTAAAATGATTCCATTTCTGAGGAAAATCCGTGGATACAGTGGTTTAGTACAACAATCTATTTTTGTGTCCCTGACACTGGTCTCACCGCGACAGGGCCTTTAGCCTTGAGCATAATTCACCATTTGTTGCCCTTCCAGTGCTGTTGGCATACTCGCAATTTTTTTTCTTGTTACTAAGAAGTACATTGATATCGTCGTGGTAGTTGAGGACTTGAGGTTGTATACCTTTTTTTTTTTTTATCGCTGGAAAATCCTCATGGATACCCGACAGGCGCGGGGGGCGCTGTCGGGTTATGCCGGACTCTTACCGGCTAAAAACCAGCGGTGTTCCTCCTCACCGTCTTCCGGCGGAGCTGCGGGAACGCTTTCGCACACTTCCGCTGCTCCGCCGACGGTTGCCCGGGACTCGGGGCCCATCTTGTGGGGCGCTCACCTGTGGCGCCACTCACCGTTCAACCTGGCGTGCCGGAACACGGGACACGCCAGCCGTCTCGGGGGTCTCCTCCGACTGGGCGATGGTACCCCCCGGTTCCATCGCCCGGAGACCCACCTTATGGGGGAAGGCGGCGCTCATGCGCCAGGCGCCTCCGACCCACTCTTTTACGGCGGATTGGGTTGGACAGAGGGTCGTCTTCCCTCACCCGCTCCGCCGCCTCCTTCTGCGCCATAACCACCTCGCAAAATCGGAGCACCGCCTTCCACGCTCTGTCGCTGCCGACCATGGCTCTCACGACGCCCGGCAGCGACAGGTCGCCCCCGAGGTTGTATACCTGAGAGGTAACGTGGTGCCTATAAATTTGTTCTCTTATTCCTCAATCGATTTCAACAACCCTCGACCTTGCGTATTAAACCCTTTTGAAATAATTCCTTTAAATTTAAAGAAAAATACATGCGATAAAAGCCAATTACCAAATAAATGGTATTTGTTTTATTTATAGTAAAATTTTGCATTTTAAAGCTTTGACCTAATAAATTAATTTAGAGAAATAATTGTAAGTGGCCTCATATTACTTTAAAAGGATACGTTAAATGATTATGTAAAACAGGGAGATACCAAATATGCGGAATGACTAAATTATTCTACAAATCTAGTAGATTTATTATTTAGGCACGCATAAAGATTGCAAATTACGTGGCGAATTAAGCTAGAACATTGAATAGACCAACCTGAATACCAAATTATTTTCGCCCACATTATATCTACTATTTGCAAGAGTCAAAACTGTATTTGTTGTTTTTTCTAAACAATAAAAAATGCTTATTTTATTCATTGGCCATATCAATAAATTAATTACTGTGACGACCCCGCTGTATATATTTTGCTTGTATATAATTTGTTAATTTATAATTTATTGAATCGTAACTTGCTACAATTTATAAGGATTTTCTGGTTAGACCATCAAATGTAATTTAAATTGCAGATGATGACATTATTATATTCAATTAAATTTAAAACATTAAAGTTGTGCACTTTAAAAGAATTCCATCTAAAATATTATTATAAAGCGGTATATTTTTTTATTTACGTAACTTCTCTAATTCAAACACAATGTAATCAACTTAAAAAGCTATGAGGGTATCTACTAATGTTTTTCATGCAAGAAGATGAAGACGTTTTGACAGATCATTAAAAGTATCTCAAATGTATTCTTGTAATGTAAAATTATTCTTAAGTACTTAAGTCTTCTTAAGACCAAGAATACTTAAATAAAAAGTATTCTTGGTCTTCATCTGTCCAATTGCGCACGTCCCTGTAGCTCGTATCTGATTCAGCGGTTATTATGATGTAGTAAGGACAACCGCTGTCGAACCTAAGGTCGCAGGCGCAGAACACCATTTAAGGCTTCTAATGTAGGCATAACTAGGGAAGCCACCTTTAGAAAATATTCTACAAAAAAAAAATAAACAAAGAATTATCATGTTTCGAAATTCTCAGTAAAATAATTAAACATACATATACGCAGTACTACATAGAAGACTAATGTTCAATCAACTCAAAAACAATGAAACACCGGTTTTTTAATGGATTTTAATGATAATTAAATCAATCATCAATTGATCCACTCAGTTGAATGGATTCAGCCGTCCCGCAAATATAAGATATGCACTTTTAAACCCGTAGTCTCCGTATGACATCTGGAGGGATGGTAGCCCTAGACATAACACGTCGCACACGACCACATTATACTACTTAATGAAGTACAACACGCGTGGGTTTACGCCTTGTTCTGAAATTCGCTCCAGACTACACTTTAAAAATAGAAAGATCGACTGCATGATTCATTATGTTTATATTGCGATGCAGGAAGCAATTTGTTGTATTAAAAATGGTGTGAACCGAAAATGCTATCAATAACTGTTAGCGATACAAATTCCGTGAATTAAAAAAGTTTAAAAGGTAAAATGACATGTTTAATTTATAGGCCTGACCTGATTAGGTTAAAGTATAAACTATTCCATCATGTCATTCAGATAGTATCAGTCACAAAACTTACAACCTTAGATTGCATCCAGAGTGAGCGCATGATGACTAGAGCGGGAGCGGAAGATTGTAGAGTATTGTAGAGTCATGAATGACGAATTTTAAATACGAAAACTCACGAAAACATGAATCTACCTTTGAAAAAAAAATCGTTTTGTTTTTAAAACAGAATTACATTATGAAACAGAATTTTATATTCTCGGAATTTCAAATCACCCTATCATAATTGTATCATCCAACTTTTATAACAACAATAAGCAATTTTTTTAAATATCTAATCTCTTCGTCTATTTTCCATCGATCGTGACACTGATCCTACTCGGTTAAGCATTAATTATAAACTTATACCCGCCATCGCTACCGCCTAGCTTAATATCTCTAGACTAACTCTTTTACTCGAGACCGCAAACATGCAAGTATTGTTTGTTCAAAAATTCACATAAAGTCCATAGAATAATAGTCCGTAGTAATAGTCCGTAGATTCCAAAGTTCACTGTTCCCGCACTGTCAAGTTTACGACCGAAAGTGCAGTCAGTTTCATTCTTCAAAACAACTTTATTATTATTATGTGTTATTCTAATAAGCTCGTCTAAATTAAAACCCCTAACTTCTGAGCCAAACTGATGAAATTGGATTTAGGGGTATTTTCATAGTTCGTTCCGTGTCCGCACATTTAGTGAAGTACGAGTAGGTACTTTTTTCTTGTATTTTATGGGAATGTGTGTACCTTGGCATTTATTTGTAGACTAGCTGCAACCCCTGTTATTACTTACTACGATGAAATAAACATGTCACTTCCCGATAATATAACATTCCCGATAATAAACATTTTAAAATCGGTTTCGTAGTACCTGAGTTTAGTTTAGTTTATTTTTAAATAGCTCATAGTGTTCCGGACACTTCGTTCTGCCAAATATAGAAGTTTTACTATTTTCCTCGCATTATTTTCAGATTTTCTCATCGTTTAAACCTTAATTGGACTTACATGAACATTTTCAAAATGAGCAAAATCGGTCCAGCTAGTATAGATAAATAGTCTATTTAAATAAATAGATTTACAATAATTACTATCACGTATTACTTCAAATTTTAAAGTCATTAACTTTAACTACTCACGTAGGGGCTACGTCGATCATTGCAACGACGTTGATGTCGTTTACAGCAAAGTATACTTATTATGATGTCTGTCTCTAATCTCTATGATATTTACTAGATATGGGGAAATAGTTGTCGATTTAAATAAACCGCTCTTTTTTATCTACCATATAAAGATTAAGAAAATCTACTTTGGAATTCTATACTTACTAAACTTATATTTGAGAACTTTAATTAGGTGCATTAGATGAATGGAATAAAAAATGCTTTTTTATTAATAAAATTTAAGAAAAATTAAATGAAAGAAAGCTACTTTTTAAACATTCAGATAATTCCATTTCTACACGCGCACACGAGTTAAAGCGCCATCTTCTCTACATTTTCTTAACCAGCCATTCAACAACAGATGGTGCTGTATCAGATTTGTTGTTAAGCATATTCACGATAGGTGGCGCTCCCTTTACTAAAACTATGAGAAAACTAAATTCTCAGCATCTTCAGTCAACCTACTTTAGCGATTGAGTCAAATTTGCATTTAGCTCTAATAATCGCGATAACATAATCATCACAGACTGATGACCAGCAGAAGGCAGCGGGAATCCGTTGGATTCACAGGGCCCAGGACCGGGTGGAGTGGCGTCGATTATTGGAGGCCCATGTCCAGCAGTGGACTTCCAAGGGCTGAAAGGAAGGAAGGAAGGAATCGTGATAAAAAATTATCACAAGCTACTTTTAACCATTAAGTTAGAAAACATTTCCATGAGTATACCTAAACAATGGTGAATCGTTTCTATCAAGGTAAATAATATAGCCATCACATACTTATGTACCTAATTGACTATAAACGTATTTTAAATACCAATTTATTCTCAAAATATTGAAAACAGTTTCTATAATAGCACTGTGTGGTTAGTCAATAGAACACACAATACTCAAAACAACACAACAAAGGGAGGGCAGGTAGAGAAAAAAAAAGTTTCAAAATACCCATTTCAAGTTTATTGTAAATGCATCTTGTGGTCCCCTATTTTGTAACATACATAATTACTTTTTCTTATTTAATAGCAGCTTATGTTTTTTATGAACAAAGTATAAAATTGCAGCGTTTACAAAATAAGTAGACACACATACAACACAGAAGTCTCGGAGTACAAAAATGAGGAGGTATGCTAGGTATACACAGGTCCCGACCGATAGTAAGCTGAACAACATCTGTAGCCGAACTGTCCAAATCACGTCAAATGTAGCTGAAAGCAAATATAAAATAAAATGTTACCATAAATTTATTTTTGTTATTTATTGAAAATTTAGGACCAAGTTATCCTTTTAAACAAGGTTAATCATGTATAAGGAAGTCATTAATGGATTAGTTTAATAGCATATTTAATACATATGTAATATTATTAGGTATGTAGGTACGTGTAAATAAAACTCGCAAGTAAAATAGTTCGAAATCAATTTTATACATCGCATTTCTGATGCTTAAAAATGAAACGTTAACGGAGCCTTAAGTTTGAACTTTTAACTGCAAACCCAACTTTTAATACATACAAAAGAGCAGCGGAAAAAACGAAAATTTCAATCTCAATGGTAATAATATCAGTCAAATATGCATGCAATATGATCTTATAAAAGAAAGGATCTATATCAACATTTTTCACATTACCGCACTTAATGCGCAATCTTCCTTCATTTTTGACTTTTTTATTTTATTTTCGCGCAGCAACAAGTAGTGGGTAGCAATTACACCTCAAATTGCAGCTTAATCAACCGAGGAAGTCATCTGGCGCGGCGCGGTAAACAGGTGTGTAGACACAAAGGGTTCGGTACCCAAATTCGCTGCGAATAGTGGACCGTTTTGTAACTCTACAAACCACTTTCAGAGGTTAAAAAGTATTGGTGTTCTATAAAAGCTCCCCTATAAAATTATATGTAGTATTTGTTGAGCTTCGATGAAGTTTAAGAAATTGTAAAAAAAAGATAATATTTAATTTTCTGTTGTTTTGACTTCCGGGCTTTAGAAACGAATTATTAATGAAAAAACTAAAAAGTTTCCATTATTTTTTGTCTCCATCTTATTGTATTTAAAAAACAAGATTACCTAATAAAATGAAAATAAACATTTTATGTGTATACCTAAACCATCGTAAATTAGTGGGCGACATCCATCACTTTTAGCAGGAAATTACAATAATTAATTTTACGGTAATCTTATGAGGCAAGTAGGTAATTCAACGGAGATGAAGACGATTTAAGGAGATAAACTTATTGAATATAATTCATGCGTTGAGGATTATGAAGTCGACAACACAAATGCAGCGAAACAAAGCAACGCGGAGGCGGCTTATTTCGATATCAAACTATGTAGTTATTTAATCTGACCGCGTATTCCATGAACCTTAACTCTAATAACATAGAAGCTAAAATCATTTAATTTTCACACGATCCCGAGATGTAACAACTATAAACTAAAATAACACAATGGGTACTACAAACTCAACCGTTTACGACTTTGTTTCGTGGAATTAACAATTTAGCAGAGCCGTAAACGCTCACGCGAACCCACTATAATATACGAAAACTAAGTATGTATAATATAAGACAAAAAAAATTGTAATTTACCTACGGATCGCCAGTAACATTGGTAACGTGCTATTAGGGACAATAATTACACTGTTTAAGAAAAGGACATCTTCCTAGTAAGCTTGATTTATAAAATTTATTTATAAAAAACCTTTCTGGTTCATTACATTGTTTATTATAAGCATGAAAATAAATATATTTCGTACACAACAAAAATCGTGTAGAAAACAATCTTGAGCAGTGAAAAAGTTTAGCCTGTAAGATTGTACAAACTCAAAAAGATAGATGGAAACGGATTTTGAGCGTGCAAATACTGCAAATCTTGTTTGGAATCTCTCTCACTTGCCACTTCCCAGGAGTACCGCAAGTGTTAGCCTATTACGATAACAGTTATTCGAGACCCGTGAGCTACCAAATAAGCGTGGAGTAAGCAGCTTACAGGCTTTCGCAACATTTTTCACGAGATAGAATCACGAAGACGAAACGAGCATTGCGATTATTCGCGAAAAGCGAGGTGCAAAATATATGCTTACCAGTTATCTGTTCTACTAAAATTTAGTTGAATAGAACTAAGTCGTATAAAAACGTAAAAAAGGGTTGTAGGTACCTCCATAATTATTATGGCTTAAGATTAAGTAGTTTCAAATGGAAATTCGGCCAAGGTTAACACGCTTTTCGCATTGTTTTAAGCGCTTTCTAAAGGGCCATAAAAATCTTTGATGACTTTTTTATTACAGGTCGCACTGCATTTACCTAAATAACTCATTAAATTATTAAATTAAATTCATATAAATGTCTTTTTGACATTGAATCAGGCTATTAAAACATGTCTATAGAACAATTTAATCGAATCTAATTTATTTAATCATGTAGAGACACGTAATATCGTTGTAAATATGCTTTGTTTTTACAGAAAAAAAGAATTGGTTTTAAAAAGAGTGAAAGAAATTGTATCCAGCGTAAGATTAATCTTATCTAAAGAAATTGACAAAGCATATACTTATTTAAAATAAATCAATCCAAAAAGTGGCCGATGAAACGATTGCTTGAAAATATATTTGAAGTTATTTTCCATAATATGTTCTTAAGCCTCTTGCTAACAGTTCTTACTCGTAGTTTCTCACATACTGGTCCCATTTACGGTAATAGTATTTATATCTTATACACCGAACTGATGTCTTAATTCCAGCGTCCTGTCTTCTCATATTTCTTTGTAATTACTGTGTCAGTAGCGACCAACAGTAATTATTGTATACTCTTGTAGTTCGGAGATAATATTGTTATTCTTGGTATATATGTGGTACATAAACGTATTGAATAATTCAATACCTAATTGGCAATGTTAGGCCATGACTAAATTATTTAAATATGATCAATATGGTCAAACGCTTTTAAATTCTATTGGAAATTATACCCTAAGTTGTACCAAATATTTAAAAAGAAAAATTGAGTTGATTGAGTCAATTGTGGAAACCTTTTCAAGAATAAGTAAAAAAACTTAATAGGAATAGCTGAAACCAGCTGTAGCCTAACAAAACATTAAATAATTAAACAACTTAAAATTAAGTTAAAACAAGACGTAAGCAAAACATTGCAATGCTTAATTACATAGTGGAATAACAATGCATATTTCAGTCGTAGGTAGTCTATACGTTAAGGAAAAAACAAAAATTATATTCCAAATTATATTCCACAAATTATTATGATTATTCAGTGTTTAATGTTCTGCGATTATTATTACTTGGCGTTCTTTAATATGACGATTTTAAGTCGTTTCGTACCTACTTAGATTTCCATCTCATCTTTAGCCGTGTTGAAGAAAAGTTACATAGACAATTTTTACAGCCTTACAAATAACAATGTTAAATATTACTGATTTTAAAAACACATTTCACCTGAAAGCGCTTTTTTTCGAAGATCTATTAAGTTATTAAGCAACCTTGAAATAGTAAAGAACTAAAAAACGATCCATATTAGAATGCAGTTTCTTTCCTATAAATCAATCCTTTTAGACCTTAAATATTTTTTCTTCTAGCTACCAACTGGCAGCTACCTACTGTGCAAAAAGTTTTTTCCAAGCAATCTTAAAAACATTTACAAACATTAGTACTCACATAAGAATATTATGATACAGTAGAAAATAATCCCATAAACGCAGTTTGGTACTTCTAGCGGCGAATTTTTGGGTACCAAGCCAAGTCCTTTCGCGTACCTGGAAAACGACAATAAATAATCTCTTATTGTTCCGGTTTTTGTTCGGATAAGCCGTTTGGCTCGCTTAACTTTTTTGAAATCCTTTTTAAACTGCAGTAGCACTAGCAGTTTGTTTTACAGGATTTTTGCTTCTCACCAAATTAAACGTGATAATAAACAATCTATCGGCCACTAGTACAAGGGATGTTTTAAAAATGTACGTAGTTTTTACGCAACAAAATGAAGATATTATAGGTTTCATTACTTTTATGCCTATTCACGCATATAATAATAATTGTAAAAGTAATTAAACCTATAATATGAATGTTTAGTTCCAAAAAGTCATATCTTATTATTTATTAAATTCACATCGTAAACATTAGATACTGTATAAGCTCCACTTCAGAGCAATACTGAAATGACATGTAAAGCAAAACTCTTAGCAAACTTACTTGGAAGTGAGGACTCGAGAGCAACTCGCGTGTTCAGAGATATCACATAGGGCTTTGTAGCCGGGGCGCGCTTCCGCCGCCATCTCCACATACAAAGCGTATGTAGACACCAACACACCCACAACGGCGGCCGCTGTTATAACGCGGTTCGTGCCTTTAGCTTTCATGATCTCCTGGTACTGCAAAGCAATGTTGTGTGAGTAAGAATATGCGTTAAATAATCTCTACATAGAGACAGACAAGACAACTTCTTTTTACGTGTGCGTGCTACGCGTAGAAGATATTCAATACATTACGTTATTTACGTACATTTATTTTTATGTAAACAAATCATCTAGAAAACAAAACAATGTAAATTATTTAATTATTATCTATTGGTAGGCAAAGCGCGTCAAAATTGATGATTAACAATACAGTTAGTGATAATTAATTGGATTATTTTGATAACGCGATCTTTATCATATTCTTTATTCAACTAAATGAAATATTAAGTTTAAGTTTACGCACCTATATATTATGAACCTAAATTATTATTATCATTTCAAAATCTATTCATACGTTCCCTCGCTAAGAAATTTTATTACCAACAAGGGGTAAGGTGATGGTTTGTGGCTAGGGGAGAATGTGCGTATGGTAGTCGATGTTGTTGTAAAAAAAATAAGTAAAGCGCTGTTCAATAGATTCAATCACTCCATTATTCTGCTAAACTTATTCTTCCTAGATACGCAGTATTTTTCAAAATTGCTACAATATGGTTTCTCAAATTTAATTGTAAATAATTATTTTTGCTTATAATTTTGCTTATATATTATACTTACTCGTATGTTATAACAGTTTACGTTAAATGTTAACGTTTGTTAAAATGTTAGTCTTCACTAAAAGACAAAAGAATAAGTAGACTTCGGGCACACTGGATAAAATAAATGAAAATATCGCAAATTAACCTAATAAAAATTTCCGAAGCCTTCACATTTATTTAATTTTTATTGTACTTATACTTAGTAAATAACCAAAAAACATTCATATTATGTTACCTTAAAAACCAAGGACGATTTTATTGCAGCTGTAACTATCAAAACAGAATTAAAATATTTTAATAACAGCGTAGATTAAGCCGGATATTTAAAAGAATAAGATAAAGAGACACAAGTTGACTCGAAGATAATTTAGCCAACACTGATAATAATAGAGCCCTGTATTGATTGGATAAGCATTCACGCATAAGTAATATTTTGAAGACATTAATAATTTATGAGATTAAGATTAAGATGGTTTGAGTTTCTGAACATCTTGTGGTTAGGCATCAAATGATGCCTTAGTTAAATAACAAAGGTTGCTAAACAGTAGCAAATATACCCAGTATATATTTACTTTTTTGCAGCATAATAATAATAAAAACAAAAATACATCTGCTCATGTAAATTATACTTCTAAAATAAATTCTTGTCGTTGGTTTTCGGACCATGTACGGCGACACTCCAGAATGCATTAAGTGTCCAGCCTTAGGGTGAAAAAGCACTATACTGAGAACTTTTATTAATTACCTACCTACCCTCTGACTTCAACAAGAATAAGCGCTTTTTCAATTATTGCACTGAGCTCTCAATAAGTCTTTCTTTATTCTGCTATAAAAATAATTAGGTATCCTGAAAGACCTAAATTTATGGACAATTTGTATACATACAGCACAATCTTATATCTTATCGTATATATATATATATATATATATATGTATATATAATGATCCTTTCACGGTAAATGTTGCTCCAGTGTGAAGTTATAATAATTGTTGATCCACCTATTTCACGTGTTTGCTCAGCTCTGCTTCGCGCAACATGATATACTTTGATCCGTCCTGAATATACTTGTGACGTCGGTGGATCTGCACTCGCACATTTTCAACATACTCGTCAGCGGTTTGACCAACATTCGTTGATCCATTAACGGTCAAAAAAATTATACTGAATGTGATTTTTTAGATCCGGAGTATATTTAACTTAAATGCGACATTTGTTTAGACTAAGTTGATCCGTCCGAAACAAAAACAAAAATCATACTGAATGTGATTTCTTAGATCCGGAGTATATTTAACTTGCTTAGACTAAGTTGATCCGTCCGAAACAAAAACAAAAATCATACTGAATATGATTTCTTAGATCCGGAGTATATTTAACTTAAATGTGACATTTGCTTAGACTAAGTTGATCCGGCCGGAGCACAAAATTGACTCTTACTGCGCTCTTCTGGCGCTGGCTTACGGGCGATTTTCGCGTGTCGCTGCTCACTATTCAAGTCACGCCGGAAGACCAGGTGCCATCCATGGTACCTGCCGATCACACCGCGCCCTTTAATTGGAAAGGGTCACTGGAAAAGGGTCGCGGTGTCCGGACCTCTGCGCGCCGGAGCACTTTTGGCAACTGCGACCGGACTGAAGAAGACGGAAAGGAGCCTACCTACCCACCACCACTCACCCCGCACCATAGAGGTCAGGTAGGTCCGCCCCCCTCACAGGCCCCGACTGCAGCGGCCGGCGAGCGTCCCGCGCCGCTAATAGTGGCGAAGATGCTACCCAACTGGGTAGTACACCTCAGAGCGCTGCGGGACGTCCTCGGCGTCCCACCGCACTCGGTGGCAAGCGGAAAGGGCTTCCGCTTCCATCCTAAATCCGCAGACGAGTTCAGGAAGGTCCAGGCCTACCTGATCAAGATTCAGGAGACCGAGCCGGGCCTAGTCTGGTACTTTCTGTCCCTGACGGAGGAGCGGCCGACAAGGGACATCCTCGGCATCCCACCGCACTCCGTGGCAAGCGGAAAGGGCTTCCGCTTCCATCCTAAATCCGCAGACGAGTTCAGGAAGGTCCAGGCCTACCTGATCAAGATTCAGAAGACCGAGCCGGGCCTAGTCTGGTACTATCTGTCCCTGACGGAGGAGCGGCCGACAAAGGCCAATGTCCGCGGCCTCCCGGAAAATACGGACCCAAACTGGGTAACCGGCAGTCTTAAGGACCTGGGCTTTCCGGCTCGTTTCTGCCGGCTCATCGCCCCCCGCGGCGGCAGCAAGAAAGGGTGTACTACGTCCAGCTGGAGCGTATGAGCGTTGAGGAACGGCTATCAACCGTATGTGCCCATACGTTAGGCGGATGGCGCGCCTACGGGGTCTCAGCGTCCCCCCACCTCCACCCGGTACCCCAGCCAACATGCCGGCTGGCGAACGCGGCCCGCCCGCGCACACCAGCCGTAGACGGCAGGCCAGGTGGCGTAAGCGGGAGAAGGGGCTCACTGAAGAGCAGGCCTCCTCCGCCCCGCCTAAGCCGAAACCTACGCCTCGAGCGCCCGCGATGGTCGCGACTCCGCCCGCCCCCGCGCCCACCCTTGCTCCACTCCCCTCCACGGCTCAGCCGCCGGCCATTGCAGAGGACGGCTCCCCCGAGCGCTAGCGCATGCCAAAGTGCAAGGGGAAGAAGCCGCAAAGCACCCCAACCAGTCCCTGCCCACCTCCCCACACCGACCCCACCCCATCCTGCCACTCCATCCCCGCTACAGATAACGGGACGCCTAGCCCCCTCTAGGCCCTTACAAGCTCTGGGCTTCGAAACGCCCGCCGATGAACTGGTGGCCGCCGTATCGGCCATCAGTGAGGCGATTGCGCGGTACCCGGAGCTCGTGGGGACAATTAGAGGGGTCTCAACCAAAGTCCTCGGGCTCCAGCATGTCAGTCAGTCTTAGACTAATGTACTGGAACCCGGGTGGGTTGTCCTCACAGTCCAGACAGGAACTTTGGCGTCTCCTCCGCGAGCAAGACGTGCATGTCCTGCTCATGGGGGAGACGAATTTGTCTCTTAACCAGGACTTCCGCCTCCCGAATTACTTCGTGTACCGCCGCGATGAGATCGCCCCCTCCGGGTACCCTTACAGGGGCATGGTGGTGTCGGTCCGCCGCGACGTGGTACACACGGTTTTGCCAATCCCGCCGTTCTCAGTTATGCGCTCCACAGGGGTCGAGCTGAACGCGGCGGGCCAGGCACTACGGGTGTTTGCGGCATACCGCCCGCCTGGACGTAATCTTTGCCCCCAAGATTTCAGACACATCTTCGACGGTGGGAACCCGACCCTCCTGGCTGGCGACCTGAACGCTAAGCATAGAGCTTGGGGTTCCAGAGTCGCCAACAGCGCGGGACGGCGAATCCTCGAGGACGCGGAGGCGAATGGGTATCAGGTGTTAGGGCCAGAGACACCCACTCACATTCCCTCTAACGTCAACCACCGTCCGGATGTGCTTGACATCGTACTCCACGGGAATCTACCGTGCCCGGTCTATGTGGAGGTATGACATGAACAAACAGCACCTCCCCATACTGGCCACTCTTGGCTTGGGACCCGAGTGCACATCATTGCCGCGCGCGAAGCGTAGGACGGATTGGGAGGGCTTCAAGTCTGCCCTGGCCTCCTACGACCATAAGGCCCCGTTAACTTCCCCGGAGCCGGTGGAGGCCGCGGACGTGGTCTTTGCGACGTCAGTCAAAGAGGACCTGGATTACCGAGAAACGTAAGTTACATAAGCAATGAGCGCGCACCCGCTGTCCCCGGGTCAAGCGCGACCTCTGTCTATATAGTTCTGCAAAGGTGATGTGACCAACAATAATATTTTTTTATTCCGGTTCCTTAACTCTTAGCGGTTTAGGAGTTCCATTCTGTACCTCCGAAGCTCTTCATCAGATCATCATCACCTTAATATGGGACCAAATTTACAATAACAGGTCCCAAACCAAAAAAATATCAATTCAAATCAACAATAATAATATACCAACAATAATATTTTTTATTCCGGTTCCTGTGATAGCCCAGTGGCTTAGAATTCGACCTCGAATCGAGGGGTCCGGGTTCGAATCCCAGTGGCACGCACCAATGACTTTGTAAAAAAGTTATGTGCGCTTTATACAATTAAATATCACCTGCTGTTACGGTAAAGGAAAACATCGTGAGGAAACCTGCATGCCTGAGATCCACAAAAAAAAAATGTTCTCAAAGGCATGTGAAGTCCACCAACCCGCAGTAGGCCAGCGTGGTAGACTAAGGCCTACATCCCTTTCATTGTGAGAGGAGACCCGACCCTGTAGTGTGGTCATTAATGGGTTACTGACATTCCGGTTCCTTAACTCTTATCGGTTTAGGAGTTCCATTCGGTATCTCCGAAACTCTTCATCAGATCATCATCACCTTAATATGGGACCAAATTCACAATAACAGGTCCCAAACCAAAAAAAATATCAATTCAAATCGGTTATCAAATGACGGAATGCGGCGGTCAGAAATAATAAGAAAAACGAGTTCCACTCCATCATCAGAGTCGACGGTGGTCAATGTCTATATAGTTCTGCAAAGGTAATGTGACCAATAATAATAATTTGTTAACCCGGTTCCTTAACTCTTATCCGTTGAGGAGTTCCACTCAGTAATAAGTGTGATGCTCGAGGATGCTACCAGGATACTAACAGGTAGTTATCTCATCATCTTCGGACGGGATGATATGAAGCTTAATTACAATCGATCTTCACTTGGTAAATTCGTTTGATTTTACAATTATTGATGGCAAAGAAATATACCAAGAAATGTATAACACAGTATAGGTACCTACTGTGCGTTCCAAACTTCCAAATAAAATCTGTAGCTTGTAGGGTCAAAGATACGAAGCGGCAACGTCGCGGCTGCTTTCAGCCAATCCGATCGTATGCTGAGCGGCAACGTCGCGGCTGCTTTCAGCCAATCCGATCGTTTGCTGTGCTCTGATTGGCTCATTTGAATCGGATCAACGTTTTCCGTAACTATCGCAAGGTGGATTTGTATATCGGATCAACATCGGCCAAAACTAGTAAGCAGTCACGTGACTGTAGATGTTGATCCGGTCGGAGCCACATTAGTTACCAGAGATGCATATTGGATCAACAAAAGGCGCCGGATCAACATAGGTTTTTGGATCAACAAAGTGCTCGCGTGAAGTCGCGTTTGATCAACATTTGTCGATAAGGGATAACTATATTGTCATGTAATTATCTGTATATAATATAATTATAATATTTTACCTAATAAATAAGTTAGAAGTGATTTTTTTTCATTTCCCTTATAAAATATTTTTTAATTGGTAAGCAAGTATTAGTTACATTACATTTTATCTAAGAAGTTTCTAATGATAATCCTCGTATTTTCTTTGCCTGTAAACATTAATGTAGTGTTTATTTTGTCTATGTTGTAAACAATTTCCTTTTTGCATGAAATAGTCTGACTGAAGCAAAAAATATTAACGGAAAATAAATAAACAAGCGATTTACATAAGCATTTATTATTATTATTTACTATTTTGTGTCAAAAAAAGCAAAACCAGAAGTAAAAATTTATCAATATAATTATTCGAAAGATAGTTTCTTTCGAATTCTACTTTTAACAAAATTGAAGAGAAAAATCCACACTTGTACTATTTACTGAAAAATAAATACTTTTATAAAATGTAACATTCACTTTAGATTTAATTATTTCGGAACGCATCTTATCGTTAAACGTCAAATTTAATACAATTCAATAACTTCACTTTGAAATTGCTGTTTTCATTCCACGATTTTTTGGTAGTTCTACACACTTCCTACACACAGAGTCTAAGGGTGGTCATAGAAGGAAAATCTCTGTGACGTTTTGTTGGAATACGACAAGCAAATAAAATGTCTTTCACAAAAGTGGTACCAACATAACAGCTAGAATGTGATAAAGTTTTATATAAAATGGAAATAACAAGGATATTTTAAATTTCTCAATTACTAAACAGTCTCGAAGATATGAAATAAAATAAATAAACATATCTTTTGTTGTATTTCATGCTTACCTTATTTTCTAAATAACTAGGTCAATATTGTATTTACGATAAAGAAAGAGACAAACTTATGTGCACGAAGAGCGAAACCGAGCGCCACATTGCCAATGACGCCCCAATCGCCCCATCGCGGAATGTTTGCTTTGTAATGTTGGCAGCTCTACTTTAGTTCACCATCGCGACCGCAACGCAGCGTTGGCGTCGTGCAACACCTTTCATTGTATTGACTATTGACTGACTGATTCTCAACACAGAGAATAATGTATAAACCTAATTTATCGTTTTATTGTCTTAGTTCTTGTTAAAATATATTGTAGTATATCTTAGTTTAAGTGTAAATATGCCTCCGTTTACGTAAATGTGAAAGAAGACAGCCCGTCGAGTGCTACGCGGCCATTTTACTTGCAATGCGGCAACGGTGTACGATCCGCCATTGGAAACGGCCAGTGTCTTTTTCTGAGTGCAAGATTCGTTTTTTGCCGATTTGTTCGGCATAGGAATATCGGATAACCATGTGTGATAAAAGTGTAGTGCGGACTTTTGTGTAGTGAAGCACGGTGGTCGGGTGATTTGAATAATGTGCGAACGATGGAAAACGAAGTGAAGCAGCGCAATCAGAGAAACAGGCGAAGGGAGAGGGCTCAGCGCATGCAAGCACAGCGTGAGAGTAAAGTTAAGGATGGGGACAGCGGCGAGGATGAATCTCCGGCGCGAGAGAAGCCTCCTCGTCCTCCAGCCCGGAGAAAGAAGTCCAAGGAACCCCTTGGCGAAGAAGATATCATCGATGGTTTTGCCATAATGGCGTTTCGCACATATGAAGATCTCGAGGTAAGCTAATAGCATTCAGTAGTAAGCTATGGATTGAAACATAGGTATCTTGAAACTTTAAAGTAAAAACCTTTGTTACGTTAAACTCTGCTGCCCCTAATATTGAAGCTGGAGCACCCATTTTGATTGTTTATGTATTTACATTTAACGCTACAAAACTAAAATTAGTTACGAATTTTATTATACATGAGAATACATCTTTGTTATTGGATGTGAGTGAAAACTCTCATTCATCTCATTATTATTATCCTTATTAAGCTTGCGCAAATTATGTGGCAATTAATTAATTATTCTGTCTCTTGCTCTTCCCTGTTTCCCTGTTCCCTTTATGTAGATTTTAGACGGTTATGTAGTTACATGTATAGCTTATTTTATCTGCATTCCCATAATAATGAACTGTTACAAGTTTTGACGTCGTCTCGGAAGTGCATTGACCTATTGAATGAACCCCAAGTGCCTATATTTGCAGACGAAGTAAATATAAATTTTGAGAGGCATTAGTGAAAGTACATTGCAGTTTTTGACGTAGTATTATGTATACATACAGCTATATAGTATAGTAGGTTGCATTACTTGGTGTTGATTTGTAGTTCATACACAGGTAACTATAGTACAGTACACGGGCACGTATTATGTGGCGAGCAGCTGACGACCGCTGCGCGGCGCCTGGTGGAGCGCGCGCCACCGACGGCAAACTTGCACCCGCGGTCTCCCACTAAGTGTAAATTTGGTCTAAGTGGCTTTCGCTCGTTTGTGCTCATTTATCGCGCGTCCTCCAGCGACAATATGCTTTGAACGTTGAGGCTCGTATATGCACAATAAAACTACATTGCTCGCTATCGTTCTAAGTTATGGTGACGGGCTGGTCGTTTGTGGCTCGTTCGAACCGAGCGCGTGTATGTTATTCGCTGAACAGGTTCCTTTATTCCTATTTAATTCACCACATGCGGTGTACGACGTTTATGCAATTTCTGCTCACAATGGCTGTAAGTTAATTTTTGTCGTATAACAGGTTTTATGGAAATCACCAACGAATCCACTGACATATGGCAAATAAACCTGGCAGTTCTGCTTCATAAAATATTGAACATAACAATTACGGTATCGGTGTAAACACGGCTCTGAAGGCAAACCATGTGTTAACAATTATTTACTAGCTATTGTGTAATTTTATTTAATGTTATTGAAAGCCTTATAAAGGAAGATTTACTCTTGATGCAGTTGTTAAAAAAACATTTACGTGTTGATCATAATGTTCGTATTTAAATTACTTTGTAACTTTCACTCTCGTTGCATGGTTTTATTTAATTAATTTGATTTCGATATGATCTTTCGTGATCTACCTATTTCAAATAAAAAAACTTTTTAATTTAAATAAACATGCAATTACTTGTAGTCAATTAATTTATTGGCAGAACATCGTTTTTGCGCGAATTAGATCTATTTTGCGGAAATTTCCTTGAAACGAAAACATTCTAAACTAACCACTTTTGTGTCTACAATATTGCGTGGCGAATATTTATTGTGATAAAAAGATAGAAAGTGTTTAATCGCTATCCATTTTTCAACAGCACATTTGTGTCATTAGTTAGAATATCTAAAAAAAAGCAAGGAAAACGAGAGCATACCTACCCACCGACGATGGTTATGGGAACTTCATTCATGTGTCCGTTTACATTGTATTATAAATTCGGAATAAACTTTGTTAACAAGTTTATTACCTTAACTCGTCGTAAAGCATCAGAAGGATAAATTAGCAAATAGTAGGTATGTTAATTTACGATCGACAAGCGTTTATTTATTGCCTAGACCACAACAATGTGGGCGATACATCTGATGTAGTGTTATTAAATTTTATCAAACATTGAGCCCTGAAAACACTTCACATTTTCACAATACGAGTGTTTAAAGATTAAAAGAATTATAGACAGATGTACTAAATAGCATTGAATAGGCAAGCATTAGTTAAAAGTAGGAATTCAGTTTAAAAAGGTCGGTATTTGGATTCTTTATCAAACTGGAAGAGAGTTTCGGAGTTGGTCTAGTCATCTAGTGACTATAAAGTAGTTTATGGTTCGAAGCTGCGAGCTTATGCAATTGTGTTCCGTGGCTACCACGCTATAATTGCTGCGATGAACAGACGATCCGGAGCAATACGAGCGTGACCGTGTCATCTAACATTATAGGGTTGATACATATATTATCAGAAACCAGAAGCGAATTAAAGTTTTCTAACCAAATGTAAGGTTTTAAGTGAATTTGTTTACGTAATTAACATGTATTTAGTACAACACTGTCAATTGTTTAACACGCACGTAACATTCAATTGCGTTTATTTGAATGCCCATTTTAGTTCCTGTTTTTTATTTGACTCATTTATAACTCAAATAATGGCCTTCAAAATCTCCTTAATCTTGAATTTACTATTAATCAGTACCTCAATACACAGCTCTTTAAAACTTATAATTTTAATCATGTATTCTGTAGCTCTGAAATATAAACTACCTATGTATTTTAAACGGCACTGAGCAGATTTTTTCTTATTAATAATTCTGTTATTTTACCAATTGAAAATTGTTGTTAATGTTGTGTAAAAGTATCATAGATCCCAATCTAACAACCCTAATGTATCAGCGGCCCACTTTAAAGACAATAAGTACAAGGCTAATAGTTTTCCCACGGTACACCCGACACCCGATTTACGTCGAGCACCACAGCGAATAAAGTTAAAAAGTCCAAAACTGTTTGCGATCATTTCGTCAACATAATTATTTCTACGCCACTTATAACTGCTTTAACGATTAAAATATTCACTATATATTTAATATATAATCAAGATAATACCCAATTTATAAACTTCGTCGTTAATATAAGTAATATTTAATTAAAATCGTGAGAACTTAAAATACAATTGTTTATTGTTGAGACAAAAAAGTTAGACGCTGAGACGAATACAACTAAGAAAAAAAAGTTGAATGTAACAGTTACTGCGCTGAAGAGAAAACGCAAACTTAGCTTATTAAAAATGAAATGTGAGCATGTTGAAAACTAATTTGAAAAGTTTGACAAGCCCCGTCTACCTGATAAGCATTCGGCGAAGATTGAATGTGGCATGGCGAAGTTTTCAAAACTCGTCGCGTTTTTGTCGTAAATCATTATTTTATTACGACAATATTTCAGCAGATTTCGCTTACTTCATCCGTCCCCGGTTATTAAATATGCTGCTATTTAAATAAACTGGCTGATCTCATTTTATTAGTCTTTTATTATTTGGTACTCCATATAACGTTTAATGCCACACACACACACACACACACACACACACACACACACACACACAAGCCACAATAGCTAGAATTATTACAGCGAAAATATAATATAATTTATTATTTTTATTGTGAACTTAGCATTAAATGTGTATGTATTTAAATAAAACCCTTTTTAATTCCGAGAATGGCTCAATCATAAATAAGGCGTGTAGCCTTTTTATTATACGTTTCATTCACTACATTTGATGCGATTATCGTTGAAAATTCTTATCAATTCAATACTTGCATTTTTGGAACATCCATATTATAATTATGTAGATAGGTACCACAGTAAACGTTCTCCGCAAATTTTCAAAGAAATTATTGAATTCTGTTTTAAAAGATAATATCACGTACCAGTTATGAGTGCACAAAAACATGATTGCCGCCGAAAATATGCCTCGAGTAAACGTTAAGTGTAAGGCATTTTTAGATGTGACTGGGAAAAGCATACATGCTTCGGGTACTTGCGTGTGCTTACATAAAATCAATATCTCTTTAGAAGACGAGCCTCGACGGTCGGTAGCAGCGCCGACTGACTCGTCTCGGCGTCTCTAGACACCCCTATGACCCGTCCCCTCCTAGTATTCCCTGGAGCTAAATGTTAGTACGCTGTGTGACATAAATACTTACCTGGGAAAAGTTTAAACTGTTTCCTTCCCCTTTTATTACTGTTCACGCGCGCTTTTACAACGTTTGCTACTTACCACTGTGTCAACAACAATAAGATTATTTCAATAGCAATGTTATCTGTTGTTAGGTTTTAATTTCTCCGCTATACGACTATCGTGGTATTCGATATTTGTTGTTGTCATTTTAGATGTCCGGGAGTGTCGGCAGAAGTGAAAACTTGAACATTAACGATGTGCATTTTTGAATATTTTGGAATGGTTAAGGAATAATTTCGCAATAAAAGTACTATCATTTCTGTGGTCATCACTTTTTTTATTAATAGATGCACTTTGGTCAATTTCCATATTTTAAACACTCTCCCTTCGTCTTACGAATTTTCGGTCAAGTCACGTGTCCTGACGCGAGTTTAACATTTCTTACCCATCCCATCCAGCAATCTATCTATTTATTCCCTCTTTCACGAACGTCATATAATCGTTTCTGAACTTTTTACTAGATGGCGCTAATCACAAAAACCCTCCGTCTTACGCATTTTCGCTTAGGTACTCGTTTTCGGTCAGGGTCACGTGTCCTGAGTTTTGACGCGAGTTTAACATTTTTTACCCATACCAAAAAGTGCACAGCGCTGCTAAAGAAGTTTTCACTTCAAAGAACAACTACTTTTAAGATCTACTTACTGTTAACATTCTGACAACTAGGTACTTGACCTACAAATATTATTGGCAGTCTTAGTATCTTCTTATCCTCTTCATTACATTATATTAATTTTTAAAATGAAGGAAATTCTTATCATTAATTTTTTATGCTTAAGTTAGTAAAAACTACTTATATATTTGAAATAAAATTTCGTAACATATGATAATTACAAAAAAAAACTAAGCATCATCATCTGTTCAAATCTGCGTTGTGTCTATGCTAAATGCAAAATTATACTCTAGGTAAATTCCCATAATTTATGCTAATTGGAAAAGCTTAAACTAAGTATGACGTCCCTTGACAGCGCTCAACGTTGTTTTTTATGTTTTTTTTATTTTCATATAAATTACTATAACATTATTAATATGTAGACAAAATATTTGACTTAGTACAGACATTAATAAACACATAATCTTGACATAAAAATATTTAGTTACGATGAGAATATAATACATCATGGTTGCATTCCTTATAATGTGTGGCTGCTGAGCTCCTTGCATCTAGTTTGTCAAGAGGAGGCTTGAAAACTGTATTCAAAAATTTAATTCCCATGAAGTTATCTCATACATGTATCAATCAATATGGAAATAAAGGTCTGGATTGTTACAAGTGTTACAATGACTGATTTTATGATACTATGCACTTATGATATATGCTAAGCACTTATTATTATACCTACTTATTATTATCATTGGCCCTTCTATATGTAAAGCCTTGTAAAGGAGCTATTCTTAAATATACTATATGATTCATAATTTAATATTATTTCATAAGCAGGTTCTGCAACCCGTTACAAATTCAATGCAATGTTTTTGTGATATAATATGAACTGAATCCACCCCCACTGGCCAGTTGCAGATAATTGATCTTCATTTGCCTTATGATCAGGGTCTGAATCCCAGTGGCACATACTAATGACATTCCTACAGTTATGTGCATCTTATTAAATTAAATGTGATCTGCTGTAACAGCGAAGGAAAACATAGTGAGGAAAGAGACTTAGAGTTCTCCATAAAGTTCTCAAAAGAATGTCAAGTCCACCAATCATCCTTCTCATTGTGAGAGGAGACCCAACCCTGCGGTGGGTCATTAATGCTTAATATGCTTACAAACACCATTATTCCTTTTCTATTCTGAACTACCTATATGAAATTGAATATAGGTTTATCACTATCATTTTATAGTCAGTTAGTTAACAGGATCCCATTAAATTTCATGTGATGATAAATTATAAATCTTCACCAAATCAATCAGCAATTCGGTTAACCATTATTTCTAATAACATGTAACAGATAAATATTATAAATTTAATATTAAAGCAGGATTCAGCCTCTGTTTCTGGTTACATCGGCAAGTCATCAAGAGAAATCTTTGAACAATGGTCTCGCTTCTGATCTCCACAAGCTTAGGATTTGTATTGCCATCTTAAGAGAATGTAGTCAGGCTAGGGTACTCTCTTGCATTTTAAGATTTTATTTTATTTTACTTTAAAGTTTATGTTTAAATTTTTAGCAAAGCATTATTAATTTGTTAACAGATTAATTTAGTGAAATAAATTATTTAGTTTGTTTAAAATATCAACATATATAATATCTAAGTAATAATTATCATGAGTTTTCCGTAATGTTCTCTATCATATAAATTCAACCAACCTACAGAAGGGCAGTATAGTTAGTATCCCACTCCAAGTGTCTCCTATGATAATGAGAAGGAAGTATAGGAAGTTGTAGGCCTTAATTCAGCATGCTGGTCTAATGCAGGTTAGTGGACTTCAGGCTTGAACTCTCAGGAATGAAGGTTTCCTCACAATCTCTACCTTCATGTTTACAGTGATACTTAATTTATAAAGCACACAAAATTTATTGACAAATTTATTGGTGCATACCACTGAGATTCATACCACCCCTCAAGTAAGATGCAGGATTCTTAGACACTGGGCTATCACCGTCTATATTTAATATACACTAAATATTTTCATAAATTACTAACATTAAACAATATAATAAATTGCAGCTAAAGTCCCCAGTTTATTTTCATAAAGACAACAAGTTGTTTCAATGGTTTAAAATTCTTCAGTACACAATGACTAGAATATAATGTCTGTTGTCTCACTGAATTAATGAAACAACCTTGCTGGATGCAAATTAGCTTTTTGTATTCATGGATTTAATATGGTAACAGCTTTAGTTATGACTTGGAATTACAATTTTAAACTTTGTGGCTTTTACAATGAAATAAGTTTAATTTAATAATTAAATTAAAATGAAGACTATGAAGTGTTTCTTTTTCTTCTTTTGTATTTATTTTTAGTAATGCATTGGAAGTGGTGATAACCCGAGTGGCTTAGAACTCGACTTCCGAATCGAAGGGGACCTGGTTTGAATCCCAGACAAATGATTTTGTATTTTAAAGTTATGTGCTCTTTATAAAATAAAATATCACCTACAGTTACGGTGAAGGAGTAGGTTACTAGGTTACTGACAATGCAATGGAAAAATTTTGTTTTTTCAATGTTTTAGACTGCAAGACATTTCATAAAAATTAAGCAAAAGCAAAATAATCTACTTCAGATGAGGTTTACATAATTTACATTTAATATTATTTCTAAAAATTGTTATTATGGCATTCTATACTATCTGCTCAACTATGAAAAATAATATTTACTTAAATTAGGAGGCAATATTGGGTATATTTATTTTTTAACATGTTACTTTTTTTCGGTCGAACATCCAAGTCATCCAGTCCACTACCACCCTTTATCTGTAGCAATTGGATGTTATGCATTAGTTAGGTAATGACCATTATTATTTGCTACGCTTTTTCATTGTATCATACCTACATACTCGTATAAAAACATTTCCACCAACATGATAATTTTCTGCTTTTATTTCTTCTAAACAAAATACTTTGCTAAAAATTTTGTGGTGAACATATTAGACACTTAAATGCGCAATTGCAAAATATTTTTTAACATTAAGTATTACCTAACTAAATCAATGTGCAAAATGTCAAATTTTTTTAATTTAAATTATCAGTACTATTTTCACAAAGCAAATAATTGGAATTCACAATATGACGAAGTTAATATAAAATTTACAAATATAATTAGCTAATATTGAGAATTAGTATGTTTAACATAAAAATTCTATATGTAACATAACTAACATATTGATATTTGAGCAACGATTATCCACCGTGAAGCCAGTATTAGCACACATTAGCGAATATTGCACGACACTGTGTAAACATTGTAACACATCGCGCTATTATCGTGTATCGCACGTCAGGTGGTGTTCTGTTCCGCTATCTTAGAAATAGGTGTTCACAAAGAACCTATCTGCTGGGCTTTCACAGAGGACATTATATTTCGTCACTTTGTTACCTTAAGTAAACTACAATTTCTGTAAACTTGAAGATCACTATAAAATTTCGTTATTTTAAATGAAAATTTAGAAGCACCTGAAAAAATATTTTTAGGTACTATTTTTATTTTGTCTCTAAATTTGGATAACTATGGGCTATCCTATATTATGACCACAAGACTAATAAATTGCCTCTTTATTGCTATGTTTGTAATATTTTTAGGTTTCTCGTATGAATGTTGGTAGTGTTCCTTTGACGTAAGTGAAATAGAATCAAATGTTAGCTATAAAATTATCAAACACACGAAGTTGGACCGCAGCCGACCCTTCCGACTTCTGTTGACAACACAAATACATTTCAGTTGATTGATTGAACCGGAACTAGCGACCAAACTAGCGACGTTGCACTAGCGTTAGAAACAGATTCTGATTGAAATGTAACCACAGAAGGTATAAACTTATTGAATTTCAAGAGCACATATTTTTTACTTCTTGTAACAGTTTCTTTACAAACTAACTCGCATAGCGCTCGGAATGCTCTCAAATCCTAACGGTTTTCTGGCTTCTCTTGAAATAAACACCATTAAAAAAATTAAATAGGCGTTTTCTACTGTGAAGTTTAAATGGTATTATTTTTAAATTAATGTAGTTGACATGCCTAATTTGAAGCTTTCTTCAAACTAAGGGGTTTCATTTTTTATTAAACATAAGTCCTTAGCTTGTTACGACATGGAAAATAATTTATGTAATATTATTGTAGCAATTACCGCATTACACACCTGCATTTTATGGAATAAATATTTTTTCTCTCGGGATGTTTATTGTAGAATCACACCTGTCGCCCTTGCAAACGTAAGGTTACTAAGTATACCTACTATTATGATTTTTAACAAGGAAAGAAAATGTATTTGAAATTTAAACACTTTTTTAATTTGATTTGAGGGATAGCCAAATGTGGCCAATCATGGCTCTCGAGAAAGATAATAAGTACAAAAATAATTGATAATAATAAATTAATAATGATTAACTAATTAGATAATGGTGGCTATTTGTTGTAGACTACAAGTCCATGGAAAAAAAACCTGTTAAATGAACCATACTTAAGGCTGTTACTATATCAGAAAATAACTCTGAGCACTATGCCGTCATTTCTGAGCGGTACACCTGGTACCATGATGTCAGAGATAAGGGTTGCGACCCCTGCCTTGGAAATATGTACGGCGTTCTGTATCTGTATATGTATTACAAAAGGAATTACACAAATGCCGTACAGTAATAAATGACCTATAGGACCTATAGGACATTAGGACCTATATATATTATTATTAAATAAGCAAAACCTTCAGGCAAAGTAAATCAAACGAGTAGCATTGAAAACTCCTACAGGAACACTTGACAAACTGCCGCACAAGTGACACTCGTACAGTGCGACTGAAGCTACGAGTAGTTGTGAATAAAAGTCAAAGTCTGCTAATTCAATTAAATCAATATTCCCGACGCGAACTCCAGCTCGGCCTCGCGGGAATTAACTCTGTTAGTTCCGAAGAATGTTAATAACGACCTCATTTTACTATCGCTATTAGCGGACTTATATTGAATTACAATTTATTCTCACGATTGCTTTACAGGTTCAAGCTTTAGACGAAATCCAATGAATATTTAGTGCTGTTTGGTATGCTCGGGCTTCTAATTTGTTTATTAAAACTTGAATACCTATCTCAATTTCGTCGAAGTTTACAACTACATCGATATTGTGTTTATGCTATTGTCAATATTTTACTAATGTAACAATATTTATTTTTTATTAAAGTTATAAAAATTTTATAATATAATTATTCTCTTTTCTTTATATCATAACTAACCTACATCACAACAATCTACATATCTGAATTTAGTAATAAATAACATTAAGCGAAGGCTATAACATCAGCAGCTGTGGGCTGGTTGCCAATTTAACATATTAGAGCGAACCACTGAACTATTTAACGTGTGTCGTCTTAACGTGAAAACTGGCCAAAACTTGTTTACGTTAATTCCATAGTTGCCAAATGGCTAAAATGTTATCTTTTCGCCACAGAAATATCACAAATTCCATTCGATTTGTTCGCCTACTATTCGGAATACTTATAACCGGTCTGAAGGAAAGCTATCTTGAATGTTGTAAGGTTTCATGAGAACATGCATTTCTTAGATGTGGTAAGACCGTAGAAGATTCGATAAAGGTAATTCTACAAATAGGTTTTTATTAACGCGTTAATATTTATGAACACGCCCACGGCATAGTTCCGCCAAAAACAAATAGCCAAACACGTGTTCAACGATCCTTGACAAAAGCGTACCACGGGAAAACAATTAAGCGACGAGGGTGTAATCGGAATATTTGTAAAGGGCTGTCGCGGCCGTGGTCGCGTGCCGCCGACCGATTACCCTTCCCCATCCTCCGACTATCGTAGTAGCCGCCGATATGACATGCATGCATTTTTGACTTGTTATCAAATTCCATATTTGTTTTAAATTCATCTGATTTCCGAACTTGCACTCTAACTACTGACCTGCTTGTTTTAGTTTCTTTCTACGGCTATCGTAGTAGCTACCAATATAACATGCATGCATGTAGGACTTGTTATTAAGTTCAATATTTGTTTTCAATTCATCTGATTTCCGAACTTGGACTCGAACTACTGCCCCGCTTGTTTTAGTTCTCCCTCCGGCTATCGTAGTAGCCGCCAAAATGACATGCATGCATGTTTGACTTGTTATCGAATTCCATATTTGTTTTCAATTCATTTGATTTCCTAACGACTGACCCACTTGTTTTAGTTTTTCATTTAACCTTGCACACAAAAGTTTGTTTAGTACTGTTCGCGCATTAACTTTCCCTATTTTTTACGTTTTGGTTTTGTTGATGTTGCTGTTAGCGTTTCATGTTCCGTTTTATAACTTTTTATTAAGTATTATTGCTAAAAGGGTTTGCGATTAGGGCCAGCACAATGCGCAATTATGACGCCACATTGTGGTAATTAAGTGATCACTATATTTCGCGTCTTATTTAAATGCCCGATTGTTCAATGTTTCAATATGAGATAACATTTTCCTGTTTTAACCAAAATTATTAATATCCTCGTATAGACAACAGATATCTATATAATTCAGAAAGTAATAACTCAGTAGGTAGCCATTGTAGTGAAATTCACAACGGTATAGTGTTTCGTATAAAACGCAAACGAAGGTAATGTTGTGTCATCTTGTCCTTCATATTGTCAATCATGTTTTTAATTTTTTTTGGTTCGCAACACATCCTCACCACGTTTTATTCTTAAAAACAAACGTTGACCTAAGTTTCAACAAACAAAAAGATTTGTTGCGGTATTGCTTTTTTTAATACACCTCATATTATCACTTTAACCGACAAAATCATTCCCCAATGAGTATTCTGCTAAGCGAAACGCATTATTGTTAAGACAAAATGTGTATTGTCATGTCATTTAATTCACTAATTAATTCCTATTCTAAATGTTAAGTATTCGTTCAATGTTAATAATGTTTTCTTTACGATAAAAATATTGTTGAATGGATGACAGTGCTATATTTTTAACGTTTCCATTGAAAAAGTGTTTTCTCTGAAATATCTGCCTAAAATTGTTTTATTCAGCATCCGTTCAATTTACGCTGAACGGATACAAAAAACGGATGCAGTGAATAATAAAGATGAAGCTTAATAGTTTTGACATTGAGGGCACGATTTTTTTCGTTTTGATATTTTATATTCCAACATTAAACTGCTAATAAATATAAGCTGCAATAAAAAGGAATAAACGAAGTTTATATTTTAATTAATCTTTTAAATGAAAACGTAAATCAACAGTAATTTAAAAACTGTTAATTTTACATGTATAATAAGGATTAAAAATAATTTGAATCAAGTATTTCTAAAATTAAATTTTTACTTGATCTTTCAACCCGTTTAGCTTTTTTTAAATTTTAGTGTTGAAAAATGATTTTGTAATTGTTTAGAATAAACAGACTAATGTTTAATATGTAAATGTGAAAATAAAATAAAAGGCGCCCATTAAAATTGAATTACTGTTGGTGTAATGTGTGATAAACTATAACTATATAGCTACTTATATTGCCGCTCTTATTGTGCGAAATGATGCCAGTTCTTATCCGAGTTGAAGAGTTATATGTGTTGGATAAATAAAATTTATATAATGACAAACTTTCTACCTATTAATTAAAAGTTACCTCTCATAAAGCTTTAGACAAAACCTCGATCCTATTTGTAACTAATAGCGATTATATAGCCTATAGCTATTTACGGTGACCTCTTAGCATTTGCTTACTCGGTCTTATCCTAATGAAAGTTACTAAACGTCTAATAAAATGAACAAAGTACATAATTATGTATTATTATCAGTTAAATGTTTAGCGATATTAACAGCGGAAGAGTAGGTACTACCACGAAAAGCGCTGCTCAGTTTCAGAGTGAGTTAATTACTGTCGGCGCTGTGGAAAGGAACAGTTGAACAATTTGTATTCACTTAATTATTACCTCCTTCCAAGTAACCGTAGAATATAATTGTTTTTGTAGCGTATAAGGTGTTTCTGTGTTAATGGAAAAATGTTCAGATTAGTTAGTTAAAAGCTGAAAGGTGCAAAAACAAGTTAAAAATTATAGCGTTAAGTTAAAATAAACTATTGATAGCTTACAACAGAAATTCTTTTAGTATTTAATGTAGGGACTACTTTTAATTATAGTACTTTTTTTTCAAGGTTGTGTTAAAATAAGTTTTAGACTAGCTAGAAGGCTATTTCTCAAGCAATTTAGGATAACTTCGTTTCATTTTTATCCTTTGGTACTGTTAACGCTGTCCATTATAAAAAAAATCACTAACTTGGTACTGTAGTTATAGTCTCTTGTTTATTGATGTCTATAAAATGAAATCTACAATGTACAAAATAAATAAATTAATATAAATTGACAGCATACCTCTTGTCCACTACTCAAGTATTCTAAGTAATAAAAGCAGTTTATTGTCATAACTTTTATGATAGTACCTACGCACAATAAATAAATATATCATATTACAATAACTATCAGTATTGAGTGCACAGATATAGTTATAACTACCTAGTTCAATAACTGTCTAGATAATGCAGTAATTGAGATTCAAATAATTTATTTTATGCTCTAAGAATGTGATAGGTAGTGACCGTATAAATAATAATCTACTTAAAACTGAGTCTATCTCTCCGGCTAATACCTATTAAATTTTTAGCGAACTTTAATTATTCTTAGATAACTAACTACCTACCTAATGAAACTTCCGAACTGATTAACATCGCTTAACTGTGTTCTGAATTAGTCTAAGATGCTTTTTAACAATTACTTTCTGCTGTTTGCTGCGTGTTTTAGGCTTTTAGTGGAAAAATATTTAATAATTTAACGTTCGAAAGAGTACCAATTAATATTTGAATTCATTAATCTATAAATGAACTAAATAAAAAACCCTTGCCATCACTACGCCTAGTGATTTTAGAATAACTACCATAAAAGTAAAAAAACAGTGACCGATGACTCGATGAGGTTCAAAGGTAATTTGCCTAATAAATTGACTGTACTTACAGCCAAATGCGTCGATATATTACCGATAATTATTTCTCTGTGTCGGATTTAGAGGCGACATAATCGTTCATTACCATACAGTTGGGTGTCTAATCCACGGCGCTCTAACGCTCGCTTGTCTGATGACTTAATTAATGACCCACCGTGTCGCTGTTAATTAAACAGCTCCGGCAAATTGAAGTTCACGCTCTGGCCCCGGGCTCCGCGGCTCTGCCACAGATTAAAAACAGAATGCAATTTGCGTGCCGACGTCCGACCCGGATTCTAAATGATTAACCACAATATTGCTAATGCGCTCTAAACATTAGGGTTGCCGTCGTATCTAGGATGTGACAATTGTGACATGAGACCTTTTGAATAAGTAATGAAGAGTTTTATATTGTATAGCGTTTAAAGGTGATAACCCTCATGACGCGTTCCTTATGTTTTGACAAACCCCACCGAAATGTGATCGCCAAGTAGGTACCTACTTAAATTTAGTGCTAAGTAGTAGCAACGGACCCACCACAGCTGGTCAGCTGTTTGCTATTCAGTTATGTAGGTACTTGGAAAGAGGTGTCGGTCGGTGTGAAATTACTTAATTATCGCGGGAAATCTAAACCTCCCTAGGTTTGAACAATTATCACAAATCAATCAATACAAAATCACATTTGGCTTATTGCATCTCTAATAATGTTCCAGCCAAAAAAGGAGGAATGAATATAATATATGTATTAGTAAATCTCTGTAAATTGTAGACCAATTTCTTCTGGGCAAATTTTGGAAATAAATATCCAAAAGCTCGACTAATGTTGCGGACTTTAAAAAACTCATTCTAAAAAATTCTCGCGATTTACCGTGATTTCAAAAGCTTTGACAATTATAAAATAATATAAAAATATGTTTTATTTACAATATAAAAATGTAATGCATGAATTTGTCGTCGTAATCAGGATTCCGTTCATAATTACACTATTCGTTTAAGAATTCGATGTCAGCATTGTGCCCTGTCTCATTGATCACAATTATATTTGAACAAAATGTTCACGTAACAAGTTTTTTTTAAACCATATTGAATTCTTGGTCAACATTATCCCATTATCCACTTACAAAAAGGGACGTCAGGTCGTAAAAATAGCATTATAATTCTATACGACAAGCGATAAGCATTTTAATTACAGCATTAAAATGATGTTCTGCATGTTAAAAATGTTATTACAATGCTTATCACATTTTAGCATACAATTTTAATACCGATTTTACGACCTGGAGTCATTTCATGTAAGCGGGATTACGAACGCAATAAGGTAAGAACTAGTTTCGCCCCGATTCAAATAATATAATTATTATATAATGTTTAAACAGCATATAAATACTTTAATTCATTTTTAGTACAGATAAATTAAGTTACTTTAAAGAACTAAACATGAATAATGTATAGCACACTAAGAGAAACTTTCCGTACTATTTTATGACTATTAGAATTATGTAAAGTAGAGCGTAACAGTCCCCTGTAACGAGTCGTTAAGAGGCTATTATTTGGTCATAATGGTAGTATCGTAGCTGTCACATTAGTAATTAATTTGTTGTTGGTGGAGCAATTACTGCGAATGTCGGCGGGCCGCCGGCCGTCGCCGTCGACGAGGTGTGACCGCGTACGTAGGCAGGTGATTATAACCTGGCCCAATGAGTTATTGACCGATGATAATAATTTTATTGAACGACGTCTTACAGACTTGCTTTTATAAGATTACAGCCTGCGGCTTTGTTGATATATTTGAAATTATCTGATCTATTCGTAGAATACTGAATGTGAATGAAGTGATTATAATGTTTATTTATTTTCAATCTGACTTCCGATTTCATTTCGTTTGGTCTTTGTGCTATAAAAATATCACAATTAATCTGTGTATTGCGAGACCGACACTAGTGGATCCAATTTCCGAAGAAAGGCAAAAAAGAAAACTAAAATGAATTTGTAAATCGATCGTACCAAACCGACCAACTCGTGTTTACTTGTTCGTGATAACATGTAATTCGTTCAAGAGGAACAAGCAAAACTGTCCAAAATAAACTTCATTTTATTACGAATAAATCTCTTTAGGGTGGAGGATTGTGACGAAAACAAAACTCTCGAGAGTTCTTTATGTGACTTTTACAAAAGATTTTATACAATTCATTTCAATCTCATAAAAAAGTTATCACGGATTCGCAGAATAGGGCTAGCTATTTTCCCGCCGGCGGCTACGCTCCCGTGGGAAGGACAGCTTAAATCCAAATACTCGGAGTACCATAACATTATTTTTGCTCGTTTTGTGGATCTTTTTCATAATGTACGGTCGTACCCGTGCTATGTGTGTATACACAATATTTGATACAGGTAAACATTGATTAGGTGTGGGCTAACATATTGTGTTAACAATCCTTTTGTTATTCTTTTATTTAAAATTATAATACTACAGCTCTATGTAAAATTGCTAAAGAAGTCTCTTGTCAAGTTAATTTACTAACACATTGCAAGTAGGTAAGTATATTAAAATCGTCCTAAATTTCTACACCTAGCTTAGACTAAACAGCAAATATTTTTTTAGTATGATACATAGGTACCTACTGAAAAGATGAAAGTGACAATGATGACACCGTTGCGTTGTGTTAGCTGTTTCACAACTGTACTCAAGTTCATAGACTCACAAATGTAAATGTTCATACAATTGAAGCGGATGATGTCACAAGTCGACTGTCTGTCGCTCAACGTTTAGAATGTGTTACAATTTTGTCGACACACTGCTATAAGTTGCACTTCACTGCTCGTCGACCTCATTATGTTTGGAGAGGACAGGTACATTACCCGATCAAAATATTTACTTACATGTTAATGTTTCGCTAGTCTGCATTGCATTTGCGTTACATTGACGTCAAAAGATATTTTAAATGTAATACTTAAATTAAACTATAATAAGTAACTACCTCAATTATTATTAACATAAAAACTTTATTAAATATAATAGATTTTTAAATTGATTTATCGGAATAACTTACATTATAAGTATTGATTAATTTTGATAAAAAATTTGTTAAATCATGTATTCTGTAAAGCAATAGCTAATATAATAAGTGATAAACTTTAACATCACATTCATGCCACCACGTTGTATCTGTGCTGACTGACTTTGTACGCCCCATCCCCGTTATAAAAATTACATTTAGAAGTCCTCACTGAAGTAATATGTGATGCGTTGCTACTCATGAGGACTGAAGTATTCGCCTCAAATAAAGTATCTCCGAAAAACCAGTTGCAAATATATGAACAAACTGCTTCACGGCAGGTTAAGAGGGTGGCGGTAAGGTGGCCTATCGTCGCTGCTGCTCTCGTCAATACAGTCAGCACACCCTAACTTCCTGCATATGGTTGGCGACAGCAGGTATGGCAAAACACTAACAATAATACGTTTTTTTTGTTTGCAGGCTGCAGTAAAATGTGCTTCATCACCTCGCACCAACGTGCTGTCCACCAAGCCGCGGCTACCGTTGTCGGCACTGGCCGGCGACGCGACCCGCAACCACCCCCCCAACAATGTCAACTCGCATGTAAGTTACCCATTCACAAAGTATAGCTTCATCCCATGTCGTAATTGCAAAGTGGTTCGACGACAAAATCAGCCACCCGCAACAAGACGGTCGTACGACAATGTCATTGCGTATATTTGTCGCGTGTCAGTACCTACGTATTGTCAGTTAGAACAGCTTTATTCTCTGAACCTGTGTTTGAATTTTATCGTGGTTGGTCGGTCGGTAGCGTTGAATTATAACAGCCAATTAAGACAAAGCCTCAGCCAAAAACTTTGCAAACGGTCTGATACTAATTATATATTAAAGGAAAAGTAAACGTCTCAAAAGTTGGCTGCTTGTCTCATCAAGTTTTTTAGAATAAACAGAAGTTCTATCGTTAAATGCATACCATAGAAAGAACATTGGGAATATGTACTTGGAAACATTTGGTAGACAACCAATACAGTCACTGATCTTATGATGCTACGGTTGAATTACTATAAGCTGTGTAGGACTGGTAGATATCACTTGACTAATTCCAACTTAGTGCCAATGAGTAGCAACATAATGTATTTACCTACGGCCTTGCCCTTTTGACTGTGGATAGCATGAATATTATTACACTGCCGCTCAATAATGAAATCCACACACACGTGTAATATGCTTCCAGTAAATAACTACAAACTACAAGTGAAACCTTTTGTAGTATGTATAAGGTCCACTAGCCACTACTTCTCGCCGTTGCGTTGAGTAATTAATTTACTTTGTCGATGTTATAGCTTTGTTTTTATATACAATGTATTTTAGTTCCTATCGTATCTTGTTTACACGCGATATGCAACTTGTGTTTGTATAATTATTCAACCGAGAGAGTTTACAGTTGTAGAGACGAGTTTACTTTAGTTGGTACTACAATCAAAGCGAAACTCTAAACCGGAAGTTAACATATACGATAAATCAGGCTTCTGAAACCAGCTTAGGCCAAGCTAATTGCTTTTCTAGTCCAAGTATCCAATTAATTGTCTCAACAGTATGCCGTTAAAGTGGTAAGACAGTTATCCTCGTTCTATCTCAAATTAAATTTCGTGTAGCATATCTGTCAACGTGGCGGTTAGTGCTTGCTTAAACGGTTTCGCGGAAAGATCTTTAACACATTGTGCATAGTTACGCAATACCGAGTTCGTAAAACCCGCAGAATGAGCTTGCACTCTGCACGCAACGCATCATCTTCATCCTTGCACAATATATACGAATCGCTAGTACGCGGGTGATCTCACACGTCTAAATGCAGCGGGGCTAAATCTGTATGCCATTGGCGTGCCTCTTCCGGGCTTTGCTTTCTCGCCAAACGCATAAAACGTACGTAAACTGCCACTCGGGTTGTCAACGCGCCGCGCCTCATCTCCGACTTCTGCTGAACCAACACGCGTGAAATGCGCGAGCCGTTTACTTATCTCAAACAGTTTACTTAGCCATTAGCCGACGACTAAAATAAATTTAATCTTTTAAAGCCCAGCTTTCGCACTTATGCGGCTTTTTGCGGTAACTTCGACGATGTAACTTCTACGAGTACGCTTTGGTTATGCTTGCCGCGTAATTTATTTAAAGCTTCAGGCACATAATTAAAATTTATTCATTTGTTTACACGTTTGCATTAATATTGTATCTTACCAACTTAAACATAGTCAACATACCCTTATTATCTTATATAAAATTCTCATGTCACAGTTTTAGTTACCATAGTCGTCCAAAACGGCTTGACCGATTTTTGTGAAATTTTATATTCAGGAGGTCTGAAAATCGGCTACTGTCTGTTTTTTCATACCCCTAAGTGATAAGGGTTGTCCACACTCCACACCTAACATTTTTATTTTATTTTTTGGACATTTTATTTTATTTTTCAAAAATGTGGCATCTAAAAATACATACAACCCCAAATTTTCACCCTTCTATCACCAACCCCTATTTTTTAATAGTCGATTTTTAATGCTCGATAACTTATATCAACGTCAACGCCAACATCATATATTATATTAAAACAACGTTTGCGGGGCCAGCTAGTATTCTAGTATTATATAGAATATAATAAATACGTTTTCAATAATTAACAAGCTTCAAAAACAGAATCGTTCAAAACTAGTTAATTTGAAATAAAAAATAGAAAGTATTTTAACGCCATCGAGAAACTGCTCATCTTTTATTGGTGCACTGAATTTAAGTGTAGAGGATCTTGTGTAAATCCGTGATTACAGTGAGAGTTGGTAGACGGAAGCTCGTGAATCACAATGCGCTTGAATATTGCAAGGGATAAAGTGGGATAGGACGGGGAGAAATGTGGATAGTCGGAAGCGTGCAGTCGACACGATATTAAAATAAAATGCCGGAGAGCTCGCCATAGTGCCTTTTGATATTATCTACCTATCGCCCGCTCCACCATTCACGAGAATAATGGCGCATCGACGAGTATAAATAAAATATCGCCTCACTCTAAACTTAGGGATAGCGATGGTTTGAAAAGTGCTCTTGTCGTCTGTTTAAGATCGTAAACCTGTTTGCTTACACGAAATTCACATGTTATTATGATTGTTCACAAGCTCTATTATTGTATTTACATAATCCGTATTGAAGCTTCCATAATATGTACATAGGTACTTTAATCATTTATAGTCAAGTTTTTCTTTCATAATATTTTGTTTATTGTAATTTTTGCATATTCATTATAATGTATCCTAACGTGGATTGATGCGTCAAACTCAATTATATTTTGGGAAGCAGAAAATGCTAGTGTATATGAGCTATATAGTAAGTGCACGTTTCTTCGCTGCCAAGGCAGTACTGGGCGAGATGTAAAAGCAGTTTACCCGCATTTCGACGGTTTGCCGCCAGCCAAGATATGTCGCAATCCCATCCAATTTGCCTCCCGCCGCCTTTGCTATTGCACGACTAAAGCGGAAAAATCTTGCTCTGTCAAGGAACGAATATATTATGTCGATTTGGATCTGAAGTAGCTCGAGTTTCGAGATTATTTTGGTGTACTTGTTAACGTCGAATATGCTCACTTGTGGAAACTTTTAACTGTATTTGGCGCGACTAAGTGGAAAAGTGTTCGGCGATCCAACACGATTGTAACAGTATTTAACAGAACTAAAGCTCCATTTAAATACTGTAGTATTATTATACGCATGCCAGACGAGACGAAATGTTGCGGTTGTGCACTAATAGCTATTCGCAAATTCAATTTGCCGTCGAATAGAATATAGCCTCTCGGTGAGCAGAGCGCAATCATTAAGTTACGCCTTCGTCGCAGGCGACAAGACACTGAAATTAGTTTCAAATGTCTACAAGATATTGCTTGTGGGGTTTATTTTATTCATTTTTCTCCCCGTAATTCCCTGAGGTTTCACGATGAATATTAAGTTTCGTGATTCATGCAATTTAATTTAATTCAAACACTTAATATTCTCTCTTAAACGCACTAAGACCAGACCAGATAATTAAAAACGATTACTATTTACTACCTATTATACCTGCGACCGGTGACCGGGTCGGATAAAAAATTCTGACCGGCATAATTGAGCAGTTATACACGACTCAATATTTGTTTGTCGCAACCGGCAATCTCTTAGCGATTGCCAAACACACAAACTTTATGTTTCCAAGAGCATTTGTACGAGTACCGTATAAAATTGGTTGCGGCGAACTGAACACGGTTGATTGCTTTCGACAGCGACGCGTCCTTATTGTGTTGTCGCAGGATCGCAGGACGCTGGCGAGTCGCCACAGACGTTCCGGCCGAAATGTTTTTATTCCCTCTTCCGGCCGATATTGCCGTTTGCTTATGTCGCTCCCGACTCTTCTTATCTCGTGCAGAGCGATTTCTGTCGCCTGCACTACACTGTGTTTTACCGGTGAATCTGTTGTACATATCGTAAGGTTCTGAAAATAGTAAAGTCACCAGAAATTTAACATAAAAGGATATTTCAATCAGTTTTATTATTTTCTGAGTACCTATAGCAATAAACCATTGTACATGTAACATCTTCACATATTTATACTATCAAAAATACTGTGCAAAAATATTGTTTCAATTTAACAATCATATCAGATTATATAATCAGTTGATTCATAAACCGATACCCAGTTTAAAAATAGACACAACATTTATTTAAAGAGTGAAGATTATCATATCATCAGATTGCATAACTCATTCTCGTTTTCAACAATACTTACGTCATGTGTATGGAATCACTGTATTATAAGCTTCGTGTCATTATCGACATGATACTGACACGAACTCATACGTAAAGCAACCATAATTAAAATTGAATGTACCTGTAAATACACGTCATCATAACGCCTTTCTGAAAGAGAGGATTTGAAGAATAATTAGTGTGCCACGGAATTAGAATCTCAAAACTGTGTGGGACTCATGGGTTATTCATTAGTTACGTAAATTCCTTACATAGTGTATGTATGCAGTCCATTAGTCCACTCAGACAATAAATAGAATATAGGCCCTTGTAAACTGTCCTATAATATTGTTGGTTGGCTGTGTAACGTGTATCAATCGTAAAATAGTTTCATATAAAGTACACTTAAGATGCAGTACTTATCATGCTGAAAAATCACAATTGAATATGTATACTTATTGTTAATATTTCGAGTAATACGTTTCGAGGTAAGTGTTACGATCAGACTGTTTCTTATCGAAAATATTCTATCCCTTTCGATATTTTTTATTTCGATAGTCTTCACTCTTCACGTTCAAAATTATTTTTTAAGCAGCAAGCACAACATATGAAAATACACAAACAGGAATCAACGGTGCACGCTTGTTGTAGAACAGCTTTATGCGTTGAATCTGGTGAATTGCGAACCTCGAGTACGTAAACATTGTGAAACCGTATGTAGCCATAAAGTGTGATGTTCACAATTGTATTTAATAGGCAAACAGAGGCATTGCTGGCAACGCATATTACGTGAGCAACAGCAACAATGTACTACTTACATACATAGCATGCAGAATCGCAAGCCAGCCGCTAATGCAATGTTTATAAATACAGATTATATACACTTTGCTAAAGTACAAATAAAACTCACTATCCGATAGTAAGAGTTGTGTGATGACGTGTATAATAAAATCTCTACAGTAAGTACCTACACTTTTACATTCGCGCTCTATCTACGATAATGTTGCTTGTTTACGTAAATTCTTTTACGATTTTTCTAAATTGGTTCATCGATAAAACGGTGTCGTAAAAATCGATTATTTGAATTCTATTGGAATGAATTCCAAAATAGAAACGGAAGTATAATGTTAATTCGATCTCAGTTCCATTAGTTGGGCCTGTCGATGTGTAATATTAGTCCGAGAGAGGTCTATCGCGAAACTCCATTTACTGGCTAGTAGATAGTTAATGTAATGTGTTCGTTCCGTTGTCAGTGCCCGACGCGGATGCTCAAACTGATTTATCCGCTGACAACGCAATATGATCAATGTGCTATTCAAACATATTCGCTATTGTCAGTCGGGATACAAAGATAATATTGATGATACAAATCTTTCCGTGCTTCGTCTATTGTAGATTTGTTTGAGTATGTTCTGCTTATTAGTTAATGTGTCCGTTATATTATCTTAACATATTTGAACCAAAATATTACTGTTTAAAAACATGTGATAACGAGGCTGCTGTTGCGCATGTACTGTCATTGAAAAACGACTTTACTGACGTTGCAATACGTAAGGTGAATGAAAAAAATAGAGCAGTCGGTTTTTAAAATAAATACTTACGTTTTTGCGAAAGCAACTTGCGTTCATTTTTTATTCTAGTCACATTTTAATCAGTCTCAAGCAAAAAGTGTCAAAAGAGACAAAGTGATCGCCAATAAAATAATTTTAAACAAAAATGTGAACCGACTTCAAACTAAAAAGTAAGAAATAACTTTACAAACAGACTTCAATAATAAGGTATTTTTGGAGTCTGTGCCCAAGTTCATCCTCAGTTTAACCTCAAGTAACCTCATTTTTACATATACTCCAAACATATCTTATTAAGTATTGAAGTCTGTTTGTAAAGTTATTTCTTACTTTTTAGTTTGAGGTCAGTTTTGTTATGTGCATTTTTAAAGCACATTAAATCTCTCTTTCCATTGTACATTATTGTACGGTGCAACAGTACACCAACCGTCAGCGCGTTTTTCGTATAGCACGCGCCGGTCACATTTTCAATTTAGTATGCATTTGGGATGCTAACATATCGCGCGCGTACTCATAGCAACATCATTATCATACCTACAGTGTACAACAATAAATATTATAAACTTTAACAACATCTTTTCTTTGACTATCGTATGGTGTCGATACTAGCCCGTACAATTATAATAAATGAATAAATATTACCTAAGTACATATTTACCTACATACTTCTTTTTTAGTAAAATATATTAAAGTACCTACATGTCATGATTTTTTCGTGACTTTAAAACTCGTCTGCAAAAATGAGGTTACTTGAGGTTAAACTGAGGATGAACTTGGGCACAGACTCCAAAAATACCTTATTATTGAAGTCTGTTTGTAAAGTTATTTCTTACTTTTTAGTTTGAAGTCGGTTCACATTTTTGTTTAAAATTATTTTATTTAATGCTTTTTAGTTATCATAGTTTCACTTCCACTCTATTATCTGACTCTGGTATCTTAGTTTTAATGCTTCATCATAGGTTGCGGCAACTGGCTACTTAATGGTAACCTTACGGATTACCATTATTAATGTTTAAATATATAATTTGTACAGTTATTTAAATTATTTAAATTAACTTGCTTTAAACACGATTTAATTATTCCTATTTTATAACGAGTTCCGCTACATCATTAGCATCGAAGGTGGTCAAATTTTATATAGTTCTGCAAAGGTAATGTGACCAACAATAATAATTTATCAACTTGGTTCCTTAACTCTTATCCGTTGAGGAGTTCCACTCTGTATCTTCGAAACTCTTCATCAGATCATCACCTACTTAATATGGGACCAAATTCAAAGTAACAGCTCCCAAAACCAAAATAAAACAATTCAAATTGGTTACCAAATGACGGAATACGGCGGTCAGACATATAAAATAAAAATGAGTTCCACTCCATCATCAGACTCGAAGGTGGTCAATGTCTACATAGTCCTGCAAAGGTAATGTGACCAATAATAATATTTTTTTAACCCAGTTCCTTAACTTTTATCCGTTAAAGAGTTCCACTCTGTATCTCCAAAACTCTTCATCAGATCAACAACAACTTAATATGGGCCCAAATTGAAATTAACATCTTCCGAACTAAGAAAAAATTCAAATCTGGTGGCAAATGACGGAATGCGGCGATAACAAATATAAAAAAAATAGGCAAGTATACTAAAACTCTGATAAACCGGAGGCCGGAGGTATGGCCTGTTCGGAAGTAGGTAACTACTGCATTAGATTCGTTTTCGTAGGTACTTGGGGAAATTGTGGATACCCGTCGCTAGTATTTGTTACTATACATGGCAGAGCTATGCGAAACTTTTACAGTCTAAAAACCTTATGCTTTATCATAGGAAGTGGCAACTGGCTTCTCAATGGTAACCTTACGGACACCATAATTATAGTTTAAATGTATTTATAATTTGTATGGTTTATTTAAGTGAACTTTTAAACACGATTTAATTATTCCTATCTTATAACGAGTTCCACTCCATCATCAGATTCGAAGGTGGTCAATGTCTATATAGCTCTGCAAAGGTAATGTGACTAACAATAATATTTTTTTAACCCGGTTCCTTATCTCTTATCCGTTGAGGAGTTCTACTCTGTATCTCAGAAATTCTTCATCATATCATCACCAACTTAATATGGGACCAAATTCAAAGTAACAGCTCCCAAACCAAAAAAAAAACAATTTAAATTGTTTACCAAACGACGGAATACGACGGACAGAAATATAAAATAAAAACGGGTTCCACTCCATCATCAGACTCAAAGGTGGTCAATGTCTACATAGTTCTGCAAAGGTTATGTGACCAGTAATAATATTTTTTAACCCGGTTCCTTAACTCTTATCCGTTGAAGAGTTCCACTCTGTATCTCCGAAACTCTTCATCAGATCAACACTAACTTAATATGGGACCAAATTCAAAGTAACATCTTCCCAACCAAAAAGAAAAAATTCAAATCGGTTAACAAATGACGGAATGCGGCGATAACAAATATAAAAATAAATAAAAATAAAAATAAAAAAAACATACAGACGAATTGAGAACCTCCTCCTTTTTTTGAAGTCGGTTAAAAAAGAAGTAGAGAGGCTACAGGGCGTATTAATGAGCTTAATTAAACCCATACGACGCGCATTAATTACAATACACGTTAATGCATTCAGTAATTAGAACGGGGTCCCGGTATCGCAGACGAGTTTCAACGAGAGAGTAACGTGCCGCGACATAAATAAATTATGCAACGCGCCACTTAGCGACACCGCATCCTGCCACCTTGCCGCCAAGACCGGCCCCCCGTGCACTTGACTCCATAATGACGCACTGATCTGATCAACAAATAATTGACTGCTGACAATCACCTATCTATTGCGCGTCACCACCGCCAATACCTGTTATACATAATTATACTATTCTTAAAAAAATATGTTTCAGTCAGTAAGTGGTTAGATTTTGGTAGTAAAATATGTAAAATGCTATATTTGTGGCTTTAATTTTTAAAAGTTTTCACATATGACAAACTTAAACGTAAAATTAAGTTTTTAGTTATGTAAGACAAAATTATTGTATGCCCGCATAGGGTAGTCTGTTCTAAATTTATTATAATTTTTGTAACATCTTTCTCATGTAACAGTCAACAATAAACGTATTCTTTTCTTGTCTTTTCTTTTCTTAATGCGAATAAATGGATTTAATGGAAAATTTATTAATGTAGATAATTTACCACAAAAACTGCAGCATCACACGGAACCTTTGTATCTGTCCTTTAAAGTAGTTGGTTAAGTGCGGCCGCCGCCATCTTTTATGTAATATTCTGTATAATTGCTATACCTACGTCAAAATTACCTAGGTACACCTCAGACGTGCACATCTGCTCATAAATTTTAATTATTTCAGCGTAATGGATAAGTGAATGAAACAATGTATGTTTTAAGTGCTTTAAAGATATATGATTTATTATATTTTTCATACTGAAGATTATACCAACTTTTGACGTTTTCAAGTAGAATAGATTTAAAACGTATCTACGAATATCTTTAACAGTTGCAAAAATGTTGAAATATCACACTTTTTCGCAATTGAATATTTATAAGCGATGCGAAAATAGCGCGATGAAATAAAATCGGAAAGGTAAATGGCACCACTCAAGTTAAAATCAGTCAAGACTGTCTATCTATTCATGAAAAATGTAATTGAATGATTTATCGCGGCGGTCACGTTCCGCCGCCATATGGAGTTCTCATGAATAAGTAATAATGTTCGGCCGCGGTCGTTGTTTCAATTAGCGGTTGTGTCGTCGGTCGCCGGACTCGCCAGCGCGCGGCGGAGTGGCCAGTGTGCCCACTGCCCTCCCACCGCCCGCCGGACCGACTCCCGACTCCCGCCACTCCCGGCTGTCATAAAGATACAGATTAAATGGCACTCCCGACTTGTACACCCACTGAATCCGCACTTTACATCAACTAACTGGGACATTTAGTCTTTGCCTTTATGAAATCAGCGCGTTAAGCTCGTTAAAACTCTTTGTTTTTGTTTTACTTTTCTTGTGTTTCTACTTTCTGTTGTATACTTTGCTGACAATTGATTATTGATTGATTGAGACTATACCTACTGATCGACTGAAAACATTGATCGACTATAAAAATCAGACTCTAAACTAGCGTGACAGACAAAGCCATATTCCAAACTGGTGATGACTGATAATGAATTTTCTTAGGGTTCAAATCGTACATTTTTAAATTTTATTACTGTATACTCAAATAACGAATTTATACAACCTTGATTGTATTTATCAAATTAATGTAGTGGTTAAATTTTAACAAAGGGATCCAATCTTTTCTCGTGCCATAAACAAAACGAATGTTTTAATAAATTACTTTAAAAATTTAGATAGGCAGTTTTCATGCGAAGCGCAACTTAATCACTAAATAATGCGAGAAAGTACGAGTAATTACGTGGTTAACACGATTCGCTACATCCCCGTGGAACACGATCCGCCGTGGATTAGTGGGATCTCGCTCGCCTACGCAACACGGATTAAATTGATATGTGTGACTCCGCTTGACTCGTTTATCTATGTAAAGGGTCGGGAAGCAATCCCTTTTATTAGAATCGGGGACGTAATCGTGCGCGTATGTCTTATTGTTGTCTTTTATGTGGGGTTCGCAGCGTATTCCACTTTTATTATGTCTTAGCGACTTCTTAAGACACCATTAACGATGTTCAGCTTTACGATCTTACAGCCGGCCCCCCCTATACAGATATTATGTTCGCGTTCAATGCGGGTTGCAACGGATACTGCGATTTTTTATAACTGCGGTTTAATTTTTATTTAAATGCGGTAAACCCTTTTGTAATGTATATGATGTTAATTGCGGATTAATAATTATGTTAAGTTTTCATTGAGGTTAACCCTTCACGTATAACGTTAAAATTAACAGAGAAATAACATCTTTTTAATAAGTTAATTAAATCGCATTCAATATTACAGCTTAATACAGACAATAAATTCAGTTATGTTAGTCAACATTCCATTTCGCTTTCAAGCTCTTCCTTTATATCCTCATAAAAGTTCAATGGGCGAGAACGGTCGGAGAGTTATCCATTTACCAACAAGTTACCTTCCGTTTTATTCTCTTTTATCCGTCTCTCGGAACTCTCGCCGCTTGCCGTACTCACTAACCCGACCTGTGCATCTTTCGAACCCCAACGTAAAATAGACGGGAAATGTGATAAATGGGAGACTCGTTTTATTGTCGGAGCCCGGCCACGATACGTTGTGGGTCGGTCGGCTCGTCTCGTCTCCTCACCGTAGCGCCATGCCAACGCCGATCTGTATTATCAAGTTTTCTTTTATCGTACTTACCGCTCAATTTTGTGAACTTACATAAATGCTTTTCTTCCCCTCGGCGAATCAAATTAGAAGTAGCGGGCTTCCCCCAAAATATTATTTTACTCATTTTTTGTTTTCATTATTACGGTTGTTTTTGGTTTACTGCGAAAACATTTTTATTAGTCCGTCTCTGTCGATTCGTATGAAATGTATTGTACGAGTATTTTTACAGGAAAACAAAGGGGACGTAAAGGGCATTTTTCCGGTTTGTTTATGAAACGGTCGATGTGTTTATTGTCGTGCATTGAATGATGTGAATTATCCGTGTGCAGGGCATTACGCTGCTTCAAGACGCTGGGACGTCCGATGACAGCGGCAGAGCCTCGGAGCGGCTCACGGGCAGCTCGGTGGCGCCGCGGGACCCCGATTCCTCGCGTGATCGTCTTAGTGACGTACGTATTATGTACATATATCTTCCCCTTCTGGTCTATTTGTAGACTAGAAACAATAGAACAATAATATGCCGCCGGCCACGCGATGTCCAATCAACGTGTGTTGGCTTCAAATTAAAAGGACCACCAACATTTGTCATCTAAGTTAATATTTCTTAGGTACATTTACCTATTTGTAAAGTTATGAGAAAGCAACAAAAATATTATCAGATGGCAAAAACATCGGGAAGCATGTGTATAACCAATCAGTCAATGTTGTGATTGTGTCTCTTTTCTCATTTTCTTTTACGTTTTCTATTTATTGTTTCGTTGCAATATCCCGTATCTCCCAACAACTCTTCACGATCTAAATTCCTTCAAATTGAATTTGAAAGTGTAGAGTAGATGTAGGTTTTATAAAATTTGTAATTTTCGAACACACTAAACAGAGTAGTTTCAATATAATCGTTCAAACATCACACACACATCTAAGGAAGAGGTTATAGTTTAACTTTATATCTAAGACACTTTGATCAACGTATTCAACATCGACCTTGCTCTATAGTAGTCAATTAGCTAGGCAATTTATAGCCGACTACATCTATGTATTATAATTACACGGATTATAAAGAACCTTAATTTGATCCAAACATTAGTAGTTTACTGTGCAAGTATGATCACGCACATGCTGCCTGCATCTCCAATTGGATGCAACAGTTATCTCTCAATGTGATAACACCTCTAGGGAGATATGGTAGATTACTTTAAGAAACCCGAATCTCCTCTCATATGCCCACTCATAAGTTCGCTTTCTTTTCCTGCCTACAGGCCAGTAGCCGCTGTAGTTCCGGAAAAGGCTATATCGTAAGTATTATCAATATATTCCTCGTTATTCCAAAATATATCCTTTTTAACCTACCTTGGTTTCCTTCTTTGGGGTATTTTTCTTTTCACGTAGCGAAACGCATGATTTTCTTTCTTCCGCTTTCATTTACTCTTGCTGAAGCTTAAAACGCACATACTCCTCTCTTCAAAGGTTAAGTGATTCAAAATTTGTCCGGTTGAAAAGTATTTCTCATGTGGAGTGGGCTTGGCGGAGAGTTTGTTGAAATATTTAACGAATTAAATAATGATGTAGGTAATGTATTCAAAAACATAAAGTGACTATAGGTAATATAAAGTATTTTGCAGGTATGTGTATATTTAATTTTTATGAATACTAATACGTTTTTCTCTCTTTCTTACTTATTTGTTTGCTTCGTAAAACCTAGTTGACGTTTATGATTATAGTTACTGTTATGTTGCTGTTGTATCGGTAATAAAAAGTGGCGAGTTTGTTCCGTCGATGATAATGTACAAAATTATTATTTAAGTACTTCATTTGTTATAACAATGGCATTGAAATCGTTTTGCAATTGTTTGTTTCTGTCACATAAAAGTAACCGTAAATGCAATGCAGTGGAGATAGTTAATCGCACTACAAAAGGTTATCGAAGACCACTTCAGAAGTCGTTTAAAGGTGAAAGCTATAATTTTCGATTACGGTGCAAATTTACCCCGATCACGCAGCACACATAGTCCCTGTTCGATATTCGGCGCGTATCGCACCTAAATCACGAGATTTGTCGAGGCGGTGCCGCATACCGCTCCGTACTACATAACATTACCTGTGCCCGCCCTGAATACTTCATGCTCTGTATTTATTTGGAATTGTAATACCAATCTCCGGTTGATCCCTTGTTGTTTCCCCAGGCGCGAACTTACCTCGTAAATTTTGTACGGATTATTTGTCAATATGCCACTGTGATAGCCTTTTTTCCCTTCATTGGACCCTTTAAGGTTCTCGAGATTTGTTAGCTTATTTAGTGAAAAGCTCTACACTATTTTGTACTGTTCCTTGCGCATATGTTATTGGTACCCTTGTAATCTTTCTTAACCAAAATTGTCGTTATCGCTATAATAAATTACATGCTACATACATACACTAAATTAATCTATCATATCCTGTCCTATCTTGATGGTTATTTAATTTTATATCATTGCTTATACAATTCTCGAATGTTAATCCTACGTTCGGCGAGATGTAAATTGGTGATCTATTAATCAACGGTATTCAATTAGTTACTAGACAGATAGTTGCATGCATTGTAAGCCCGTACTTTATAAGTTATGCATGGAAGTTGCTTCTGAACAGGGTACTGAGAAATGTGTATATTAATTAAATATTAAAATAAATAAATAAAATGTATCCAATAAATACACTAATGTATTTGTTTTTCTTCTTTTACAGTGTGATAGTGAAGGCGACGACGATAAGGTAAGATATTTTCTGTGCCCTTTTGAAATACAATTTAAAGTTAAGACGCTTTAATATTTACGGATTCGGAAAATTAATTTAGGTCTCCGGCGAGTCCGCGAAAGTTGGGAAAGTTGTGGAAGGTTGTGAAGTAAATATCCGTGTAATGTAAGCGCCAAAGTTGGTCGGTCTCGGTTTATTACAAGAGTGGTGAAGTCACCCGCGGAAATGATAAATTACACTGCAAAACGTCGTCCTTACAAATGTTTCGAATTATTTTATTAACACTAATATTTGTCACGGATTTTAAACAGCGAGTCTCGCATACAAATTAGTGGGAAAGGTCAGAGTTACCGAGTAAGCGTGTAGTCGAGGGGTAATTGCGAGTTTCGCTTTGTGCGGACGGTGCCCCCTACAGGGGCTTAACTAACTCGTCAACAGGTTGTGAAATGCGAGTCAAAAGCTGCTAGAGTCGAGCATAGCGGTTGAGCGCTTGCCGCGTGTCGAGTCGACGTAGCAAAGGGCGCTGATTACGTTCCGCCGCTCTGTTTCGTAATTACAAGATTGAAGCAGACGCGAAGTGCCCGTAATTAAATACATTATGCTATGCGTCGAGTAGCTGCGTCAACGCTCCGCTCAAACGCTAAACTCGAGCCTTGCCTCTCGCTTTAAACCTATACTAGTATCTGAACAGTCTAGCCTAACTAGGTATTCTAGGTATTTGAACAGATACTCGCAACGCCAGAGATCTACGCTTTACAACTTTCAGTCAGTTATTTCAATGCCTCTTTGTCGGAAACGATACCAATATCGCCATTTATTCGAGGCAGCGTTAAAAACCAATAGCCATTGTTCGGAAGCGTTCGCTATCCGGATTCATCCACGTTCCCTCTTAATCTAATTACCTTTGTGCGCTTCACTGCCGCCTTCCTTGTACAAACGCAGGGGTGTTTTCTTACTCCTTACACAAAGTTCTGATGGAGGAGACTGAAACGTCTGCTAAATCCCTCAAATATAATATCTTTAACGTTCGATCAATGGCGTTTTTGTTTCCGGTTGACAACCGTTGTTTATAATAATTATAAACAACGGTTGTTAAGTATTGTTGGCAAGTCTTCGAACTTCTGATTCATCCGCTCCCCTATTAATCTGTAATTATATTAGTCTGGTTCGCAACTTCGCCTACTCGCTTCTAACAATCCCCGCCTGTATCTTATACAAAATTCCTGTAGCGAAATCTGAAACACGACCAATGTTGGCTACACGTACCTGGGAATATTATAGCTATAATAATTGATCACATTGTGGCTTTTGTTCAAGTTTTACAACCGATAACATTGTTCATAATTTATGGAAAATGTTGGCAGTTCCGATTCGTCTACTACAGCATTATTAAATTACGTCTGGGTGCTTTGTAACTTTATGGACTCCTTTCCTGTGTAATACAACTTTCTTACTGAGAAGTTTTAAATGAGAAAATATTTATACGACTTCCCTTTGATACTGAGAAACTGTTGTAGTTCTATCGACTGATGGATGATTTCTAGTTTTATTTTTAAACGAAAAAGCTTCTCATTATCTCTGAAGTAAAAGCAATTTAGCTTTTTCCGAACCTCCAGACTTACTACCCGCTTATTGTCTGACACTGCACTAATAATTGCGTTGAAGAAACAATAGTTATTATGTGAATGTTAAAAATAGTTACTGTAGAACATTCATTATAGCTTAAAGTTTTATTCTATATGCGTTACAAATATCTGGTTAGTGGCTTACAAAACACTATATCAAATGTAGCGTGTCTAACGAGATTCAATATTTGAACCATGACTTCACGATCGGGGTCAGTGCATGAGTGAACATCCGTCGGGTACGTGAAACATGATCAAATTGAAAGTTGAGTGCCACAATAATGCCGGTAAATGGATATCTAAGGAGGAAATCAGTTCGAGCGCCGCTGTTGTGCTGTGTCGATTAATTAAATAATCCCAAGAGAGGATGACGGCGCCGGCGCTGGAGGGCGGAACACTCGGGGTAACACGTACAGTCACGTACTACACTTGCAGAAACGTACCTATCTGCGTTGGTGTACACCAGGGTTTCCCAAAGTGGGGTACGCGCACCACTGAAGAGTACGCCATTGCATCAAACGCGATAAAATTTTCGAAATAGCGGCGGCTTAAGAGCCTGACAACACCCGATGATTTTAGGAATCGGGCATCTTCGGCTCGCGGCTCCCGCCTACCCCATGCCCCTCATGCGCCACTGTTAGTGGAGCGGACTCTATGAGAACTAAATAAAATGATAAAATCGGCACTGTTTCAAGTGTTAAAGAAATGTGGACAACATCGTCAATAGATGGCACTGTTTCCAGTTTTAAAGAAATATGGACGACTCTAGTAATGATGTGATTTTAAAACGCGGAGCTTTTTTATTGAACACCTAAAACTTCTTATTATTATTCTCCATCAAAGGTCCATATAATACCTATGTTTTCTATTCATCTCACCAAAAAATAAATAAAACACGGTCTTCTCTTTCAGAGGATGTACCCAGAATGCCATTGTTTCGCTATTAAATCACTATTAAATTAAAAATTCAATAATTCAGCAGTACCTAAACATGTCAACCAACAATTCAATTTCTTCTTACAATATTAAAGAGGCTTGGAACAAGCTTCATAATGTTATTGCATATTATTACCCTCAAATTTTTCGATGGCCTCAAATAATACCTAACCACATAAAAGCAAGTAAATTTGTCACGAGATCGAGTAAAAGACAGATAGACGATTTAACTGGTTTTTGTATAACCAGTTAATTCGTCTATCATGTAAAAACATGTATTCTGAGACATACAGGTTTCATCACGTGGTTTTAGGAAAGGCGAGAGCTGGAATCGAACCTAGACTCCCGGCATGGGAGTAGGAACGATTTTTTAAATTGTTGAAAACCCTCTAGTTACACAGCCGACACAGGCCATAAATCAGTCGGCGCGCCGGCGGCGCAGTACTATGCCTACCGTTTGAAAAAAGCCGCTTTTGGCTTCCTTTCGTTTCAGGTCAATGACCTTTCACCTTGAGCCTGTTACTTTTTGTGTCTTTTATTTGTGTAATTATTTTGTTTGAAATTTGCATTTTTTTTTATTTTCGGTCCTGAACCTTTTCGTATGCTTTAACACACTTAAGTACACGATCTTTGTGGTTTAAATTAATGAGGTAACGTCATCTCCACCTTGTACAATATAAAAATGAATATGTTGCTAAGCGCAAATCTCGGGAGGAGCTGAACCGATTTCGCTAATTTTTTTTGGATATTCCTTTTAGTACGAGGATGGTTCTTACGGAGAGAAAATTTGAAAACAATGTAAAGAAAATAATAAAAACAACAATTTCATTTTCCTATATAAACTGTTCTACCCATGTACTACCTGTCAAACATCATTTCAGATTGAATACTTCATAAGTTCATATGGCAATGTCATGCATTTAGAAACGTCAAGATTTTTCTTTATGGATGCCACTTCTATTATGCAAACTGCAATGATATAATATACATATTTTATAATGGCAAAACGAAGTGTGCCGGGTCAGCTAGTAGGTAATAAAAATAAATACTTGCATAGGTGTTATAGATTATATTATTAAATGTATGTATTATGTTTGAAAACATTCAGTTTATTTCCATTGGGCCTTCAACTCAAATCTTCAACTTAAATGCATGCGTTTTTTTTCTCGTTATTAATAACAACAAAAATATATAGACTCATGAAATATTCACAAAATATTTAATAATAAAGCATTTCGTACGTCTCAGTAAAGGCGCAAATATTTCTCGGTCGCAAATTTATCAAACCGACTTGTTATTCAAACGTAAACACGGTTTTTTAATTAAATCTACCAATCAAAAAACAACACGCATTTTTATTGAACACTTCCTTTATACCTAATAGGTATTATTACCTACCTATCAATCCACGAAGACGCACAGCCCTAGCCGGCGGCCCCACTATTCCTCCTAACCGTTTATAAAAATTACCGTGATAGTGATAGGTACAATTCTAGACGGCAACGCCGCGCGTAGCGGTGTCTTCTTTACTGTCGGTTTGGCAACGTCGCGTCGCGCGAATTTCAGTACAATTTGAAAACGGGAGGGAATCCTACATTATATGACCCGGGTTCGAACCCGAAGCAAAATATTAGAAGACATTCTGGATTGAAATGTTTTTTGTATTACTATTTTTTTATTTCATATTATGCTATCTATTGGTTATTTATATTTCCGAATTCCGAAAAAAAGTAACGAATTTTAGATAAATTTATAATTTCAAAAATAATTGTATAGCTTATAACAAAAAAAAGTTATTAAATTGACGTTGAAACTTTTATTTATTTGTAACTTAATAAAATCTGTCTTCTTATTTATTCAACAATTTCCAAAATCAATAATCGATGTAAAAATTTGTATTATATAAAAAATATAATTATATAAAAGTGAAAATAAAGTCACGCACACGCGGATTTGAACCCACGCCCCAGCGTATACAGCCTGGCGTCCTACTTAATACGCCACACAAGCCTCAGACAAAGCTATGAAATTGTGCTATATACGACAACTGTGTATTATTTTGGAATGACGGAGCGACGCACGTCCACCTAGCATCGCGCCTCTGCGCTCTCTGTCAATTGCCATAATAGTAAGCGAGAAATACAAAATACGAAAATATTGCGCGGAGCACGCGAAAGAAAAGTTTTAAATTTTACTGATTTACTGAATATTTATAAGCTTATTGAAAAAAATTAACACAATGATGTGATAATAACGAAGGTCTGCTAATATACTGGTTAAATTATTTGAATAAATATTAACAAACAACGTTGTAGTTTAGTATAAGAATTCAGAAAAGGGGTAACTTTGCAATTTTTTTTTATCGAGGCAACTTTGTCAAAATGTGTTTCGACGACTATGTTGTCGTTCGGAATACGGTCTAGAATAACATATATTTTTCCCATTGTAAAATACTTTGTAATTTTTGCTGGAAATGAAAAATAAGAATAGCAAATTTGCTGAATTACATGTTATCAGCGCCTTAACTGACTTTTTCGTTCGAGTAGAATTGTCTCCATTTGCGACAAAAACAAAATCGCCATGAGATTCATTCAAAATTGTACTTATATGTATATTTTTTTCTTTTAGTATTAATTTAAACAAAATACAAAAGTGCAATACATTTATATTATGTGTTCTTAGTAAAATAAAATAAAGTTGCTTATCTACAGTGTGTGTTTGGTTATGGGATGCGCTCTAGTATTTTGTCTGATAGGGGTTCGTGGAAGGAAGGAAGTTCATGGATAAGTTTGGGAAACCCTGGTGTAGACTTAGATCCACTCACTGTATCGGATTAGGTCAGCACCGTAAATGTACCTACGTGGACTCAAATGGGACGTCCGTGCCGCTTGAAACTGTGTAGGTGTAGCTGTCTGTAACTCTGTATTATGCATTGACTAGCTAGTGTATTGGGATTCTATAACCTGGTTATCTCTGTCGAGCTTAATAGAATTGCGCCTGACACGAGCTGAGGATTATTCCGGGAATAGCCGTCTCCTCAATTGAGCTTTGTCAGTGATATTCCGTGAAACAATCGCTTAATTCCTTTAAGAAACTTCGACGTAATATTTTATTCTATCCGTATTATCTGCGCCAATCTCATTGTTCTATTCATCAGTTTCTTAATTTAAAATATTGGATACAAAATCTGTGTGGTCTTGAAAAATCCAACTGTTTCTGAATCCATGCAAAAGCTGCAATATAACACGTGACTCGTAACTATATTTTACAGTTAAAGAGAGAAGTAGGCCTCTTAGTGTGAGTATATTTTACACTTTTAAAAGGAATAGCTAGCCCTACTTATGTATGTGACTTACATTCTGCCGCTCGGCGAGAGTGCGCCACTAACTCGATCCGATTCAACTCGCGCTATTTACACTCCGGGGTTCAATTATGCCTCCACTTTGATATGCAAATCCGCTCGCTTTTGGGTAATTACGTGTACCCCGAGTCCCGAGTATCGCTGCCAACGCCAATTCCTACTACAAACTAATATGTTTGATTCTTGCCATTCACTCGTGCATTGCTAATTTTTCGTTTAATGAATCTGTTGCTATTTATGACACTGAAATTAACAGAAATAACAATAAATTAAATTTATTGAAATCGGAAAAACTGTTGAATCATATAATAATAGAATTCGTAAATACAATTCTCCAATTTAACCGCAGTTAACATAGAAGCAACATAGGTTACACTTATAAACACAGTCTATACAGACTGTATTTGTATACACAAATCCAAACAAAACCTTGTAAAAATGTGTTTGGTACAAGCTTAAATATGTGAAAGCAGGTGTTTATTGTATAAAATTGTTAGTCGTTTGCACTGAGAATGTAATATTGTCGTTCACTCCGAATCCTAACTTCAGCGCGTAGGTAGTTGAATATCTCTGTGCGCTAACTCTGTTATAAGCACGCCAATAACGGAAGCGTACAACTGGCAACGGAGGCGGACTCTGCCTAACTACTGCCCGTTGGGACTCGTTCACAACGATCGCTAGATAGCTACACTACACGGTCAACATTGGAATCGAAGAAACAACTTCGTAATAAGTAGGTTCTTCATATAACAGAACTATATAACTATATAACATAGAAGATAAATCTTGACTTGCTATTTTTACAATGTGTGAATCCTTTGAAATTATCTACACGTATTGTTTAAACGATTTTAATCATTTTTTCTAAATTTACACATCTATACAAATAAATAAAATGATAAATGAAATAGTGTCTGTTTGTAATATAAAAATAACCGATTTTAACTAAATGCATAATTATGTATGTATACACATACATGATGGACTATCAAACACTGAAAGAATTTTTGAAATCGATCCAGTAGTTCCTGAGATAAGCGCTTTCAAACAAACAAACAAAAAAATAAACAAACAAACTCTTCAGCTTCCTAATAAGTAGTAACTTAGGCTACTTTTATTTTAGAATTCCAGGCAGACGAAGTCGCGGGAATAGCTCGTTAAAATTAAAGTTTAAGTGTACAAAGCTCTCACAAAACTATCATGTATCAAATCTTAAGCATTATCTTTGAATGTATTATAACTATCCTTTTACTATGCTATCGTTATTTGCTAAGCAATTAAGTAACGATTGAACCTAGTGTTTATCGAGTTCCTGTCCGACAGCTCCTCCACTCGCCTAATGACTTGCTGGTTATTGAAACTACTAGTTGTAATTTGTATCATTGACATGAGTTAATAGATTTGCTTAAAGTAAAAATAAAAACAACCAGGACTCAGGCTCCTCGGGTAAATTTCAACATCATTTATTAGGCGGCATATCACTTCTAGTCGATTAGACCGGCCGGCTGGCTCGAACACAATCTCGGCTCACGGAGGCATAAGGTGAGATTTAACACCCATTAATAATGTACTGAATATGGATCAACCGTCTTTTTACGGCCTTTATACATAATTATTCAACTTCTTTTAACTTCGTGCGTCTGCCTTCTATAATCTCTTAAATGGTTCATGCTCGTGATACGTAAATTTTTATCCTCTGAAATAAGTAGATTGTTTAATAATGACCGTTTAAAATATCTATAGAAATTTAAAGCGAAGCCACGTTGAAAAGAATATTTGCCGTTCCGGTGGGCGCCTCTTGGCAGGATTTGCCTTACGCAAACCTGCCTCGGTTAATTGAAAGAGCTTCTTTCATTTAGTGTAATATTTTATGGCGCGGAGACTGGCGCGCCGCGGCGGGATCTCGCGGTTTCACTCTCACACCGAACGTTTCGCCTATAGCACTCTCTTCGCTCGCGGTCGCTTAATACCCTTCGTAAATACTCTAAACAAACGAGAAATGATTTAATCTTTAGCGAAGAATCAAAGTATGTATAAATTTGCTTTCACATTTTCTTTATAGCACACCATCAGTGTTGAAGTAAAATAATTTCATTCATGGCATCACTTTCTAACATACTTTTATATGTAGATACTGAAGATCATGAGGTCGTACAAATACTAACCGTAAAATATTGTACTATGCAATAAAATCATTATTGCATAGTACAATATTGTTCACAGTCCAATAACATCAGTAACAGATACTGTCGTTGACATAATTCTCGATGTCGGCTCCGCAACTCGAACCGTGAACACGAGCGTCGTAGCAAGTAATAAACCTTGGTAGTGAGGTAAGGGCGTGTTATAATTAGCGTTAAAGTCGGAGGGTTGATTTCGCGGCAAACCGACATAAGCCGCAATAAATCTCACCCACCACGGCGAACCTGCGACGCTGCAGCTCGCAAGATAAGGGTCATCGCAATACAATTAACCACTACATCACAATCCTAATCTCAGCAATTCAACCAACGCCACCGCCAGTGGCCGCCGTATAAACGTCCCTGACAGTTTCGTACTCGTTTTACGATCTATCGCTCGTCAAGCATAATCTCTACCGCACCACATCTGGACTGTTTTTGTTTCATGGGTTTTATTATTATTATAACGACATTTATAAATAACGATAAACTACATATGTGTACCCAACTGCGTGATTAACATAATGTTTCTGGAATGTTCCACTTTTGTCTTGTAAACGAGCATAAAGTGAAAGAACAAATTGCGAGTTTCCCCAGTATTTTCCTCGCTCGGAAAAATATATGTTTTATTAAAGCTCGGCATTTCCGAGAGCGAAGCAACCCTCGGGGCGAGGGTGGCGGCGGGCGGGGCGGCGCGGGGTGCTCGGCGGCGCGCCAGTGTATAACAGACAGTAGAAGGATATAAAACATATTTACGCGCCTATAAAGTACTCTCGTACGTTCGTTCTCCACCATTTTCTTTGTTCCTCGCAGCCAATGATAATGCTCTCTCGTTCGGTTAAACTTATTTCACTTCCGTCTTATCCGGATTTTCTTCAACACTTTTATTTATAACCCAAATGGCGAAACATAACAATCTGATATAAACCATTTCAAATGTCTGCCGGTATTACACCTGTGCCTACCTGATTTTCCGTTTCAAGTTTTATTGTTTCCAAGTAATATATTTGATAGAATTGCTTTGATAGAATTTTACTTTATAAACTCTTATTTTATAAGGAATGTTTACTCAGTTGCGTATCTTTTAAACATTTGTTCATGAGTGTTTATTATTGGTACTTTTTTGTGCTTACAACCTAAAAGGTAAATATTTTTATGTTTTCATCTCTCGTATAAGTTGCTAACAATACCATATAAACGACACCCCGCTCTCCGTACATTTTAACGCACCCTCAGCACAGACAAGTAGGCGAGCGATCGTGTCACGTTAAACTCTGCGAACAGAGAGGAGTGCACTAGACGCTATTCAGAACGAGAAGAACCGAAGCTGAAGCGGTGGCACTGAAGCGGGAGCGTCTTAATCTCGTGCGACAGTGAGCAACCCCTCGGCCGAGAGGGTGCAATAACAAGCCCCCTCGCCGCCCTTACATAGTCCGCTAACTTATCAGCTTGCAAACTTTGCTGATCTCTACTGTACCGACACGTCCACCGGATCTTCACAAATTAGTTCTAACTTGTTAACTATAGGACATCGCTACTGCGCTCTAAACAAGTTTATCTTAAACTGTTGTCGAATAAAGTACATATATGACTGAATGACTTCGTCACGTTCTAGTCTAGTTGAAATAAACACTCGTAAATGGTCAAGAAGAAGTAGGTAGCCAGAATCTGTGACATATTATTGCCGCACAATAGAAAAGTTAAAATAACTTGACTCCCTATAATAACGGAAGCTGGAACGTAACAGTAAAACGGGAGCGTCTTAATCTCGAGCGACAGTGAACAGCCCCTTGCGCGGGCGAGAGTGCAGTAACAAGTCCCACGCCTTACAGTCCTTTTACCGTAACAAACTTCACAGACCCAACTGAGCTGTCCTGTTAACAAGATGAACTTAAAAGTGTAAAAAGTTGTCATTGCAAACTGTGCGAAACTTTTATTGAAGACTTTAACTACTTATAATTATTTTGTGCAAAGAAGTTACGTGAAATATTCATATTTCAGTGTTTGAACGTACACTATTAAAAAACTTCACCGCAATTCTTCACAAGCATCCAGCAGATTCCAGCATGAAACGATTTAAAAAAGACTACGAATAAAGTCAGAGAAACAGATTTCATCTCTGCCGTACTTTACGTTCGTACAATGTCCAGTTTTTGCTTTACAAACGACACAAACATTTTGAAAGCTAAAAACATTGTTGCCACTTTCGTAGAGCTAGAGCACAGTACAAAGAAGGTTCGTCAAAGGGCCGTAATTATCCGTAGGCGGGCGAGTGTTAGCACTCGACGCTGAGGTCGAGATATCTCTCGACGGATCAGCAGCTCACTCGGGATGCACTCTGCGATTCCGTTTGTCACTGCACCCGGCTGCGGTGTGAGCTCTCGCTCTGATAAACGCATGTCAACGCGCTTTGAGCACGGAGCGCCTTTAACCACCGTCCCAATCTGCCGGCTTAGCTCTGTAACACGGCCGAGACGCGCCGTTTGAGGCGATATGAAATGGTTATTACTCGCTTGCATTCCGATTGCATATGTGAACACGTCGTGGGAATATAAATGATACTTTCACGTACATGCTTCTAGAATAAACTATGGCGGTAATTTGAACTGGAATGAAATAGAACTCCACATTTGCGTAGTTAATTAACGTTTTTTATACTTAAAACTGTTGTTGGAGTGCTTCTCCGTAAGTGTACTCGACACGTTAAACAGATTAAACGTTTAGATATTTGCACTTTGCTCGTCGCCATGTGTGCGAACGAGTCACGCTGGGACGTAATTAGCCGATCGCAAAGTTCACCGGAATGCTTTAAACACCAACACATGCCTACGAGAGATCTCGTTGATTCGTATACCATTACAAGTGGTTTAGTTTCGATACCTTTAGTAATTTGTTCATCGTTTGTTCTATCTCCCACTTATTTAAGAGATATCGCTGTTTTCGTTCGAGTGGCTTTTAAGTGCAAAGTTGTTCGCGATCGTGCCAGTCCTTTCTGATTACTTGGCCTTCCAATTGCTTCTTTCTTTGTTTTGATTGGCTCTAGCCTGTTGTATTTACTTTTTCTTATTAACCGAAAAGCTTTCTCGCTACGAACCTTTAGAATATTTTATGTACAAACCAACTTCTATTTATAATGGAGAACTTTTGATAAGAGGGTTTTGTTTTCTATGAGATATATTCTTAATATATTGTAGATATTGAGTTATAAATGCCCAGGTAAAATAGTAACATTTGCTGTCACAAAATCTACTACAGTTTATGCTATATGACTCAGTATGTTATTCATAGCTGAAACCAAGTACCCATCTACAATCTTTTTAAAGTCATAAAATATATCAAGTGCCACGAACGAGCATCCGTCCGCTCGAGAAAGATAAGACTTTACGGTTCGAGTTTCAGCGCTCGCTATTTACGTTGTAAAATGCTCTATTTTGCCCAAAATTATCTATTCGCAAAGCGGTAATGAAGCTGTAGACTGGTGTACATTATTCAAGAACTTCCAGCTTCCTAATTCATTAATGATGGAGCAAGTTCGCGACAATAGCTAATTTATGGAATCTGTCTGAAGCGAAATTTGGGAGAATTATTATAAAGTAATCTAAGTTAGACGACCCGTGGAGAGACAAGGGGGTTGACAGGTGTTTAAATATACGTTCATCTCCCCGGGCGGCGGTGCGCTTGCCGTAGACACCGTATTACATCCGACGCGGAGTCGTTCGAGCGTGCGGTTGTCGGATTAATTGCTCGCTCCGACACGGGCGAATACTTACATTCCGCTCTCGGTTCAAACTGTTACGTGCGCTTTCAGCACAAAAGAGCTCCAAACTCCAAATGTAGAGAAAGTTTAATCTGACCACTTACAAGCGAGGGTAACTTATTAGCTTCGGATGTGCTCCGAATTTAATGAGTGCGAATTGCATTTTTAGCTCAAGATTTCTCAGCAAATTTCTATTGCTTGCACAAACGTTAACGTTTGCCACAGCGAACGCTTATGTTTTTAATGAATCAAACGGATCGTGTTTGATCCGAGTGTGCGGCCGCGCGTTCGTCAATAGAGCAAGTGATGTCTCCCGTGATCGTTATAGTGTCATCACGTGTTTACGGCCACACGCCTGAATAACTCATCTGGCAGCGATCCTCGAGCGCTCATTTAATTGGCCGCTCCCGTCGCGCGTCTCACTCAACTTCGCCGGCTCGTCGCTTGTCACACCGCCGTCATAATAAACTTGTAATTTATCTAGAAACACCCGGCGGGTACGACATCGCTTCTTGCGTTACTAAAAACTAACACTATAATGATCGTTTTTTTCACCATCACGAGAAGAGGTGGTAATTGCTTTATTACATCCACAAGAATGTATTTGCAACCTGTCTTTGAAATAACTGCGTAAGTATGAATGATTGATTGACACTGTAATGTAAGCTGTTCACTTTTTTGTTCAGATTATGAATATTTTGTGGCTTTAAGCTTGTAGCCATTAAATATTTTAAAAAGTGCTCATTATCCTACCTATTAAAACGGTACATGACGGCAAATGAACGAATGCACGGTAAATGACTGAAAATGATATAAATCTCTATTTTATTGATCTTTGATTTTCGATGAATACCTACGTCACTCATCACCATTAGATATGATAGCTTTAAGATGTGGCCATAGTGGCCGTCCGAGCGGGATTTTGCGCGGAGCGTAAAGCGGAAAGTGTAGCCTGAAAATTTTTTCTTTACCTTAATATAAGCTGCCTAAAAACGCTTTATCTGTATCTGTTAATACACAAATCTTCAAATATTTCACTGCGATTACTTACTCACGAATTTATCAGTGTTATCATCAAGATAACTTTTATAGCGTTTAAAATTTGCGCGAGTAAGTGAGAAATAAAAACAAGCTATTTCAATTTTTAGTCAAACAATAAAATATATGAATAAAAAGAAATCAGAAAGAGAGACTGTAATAAATAAATATTTATATGATTTTCCCACGAATAATTCCCTACAATATTAATACCTATTAAATACTTTACTAGCGATTTCACACGTGATCATAAAAAAAACTATTATAATAAAAAGGACCTAATTCAAAATATCATTTCAACTAATTGGGACGATTGTTTTAATTCCTTTACGATTGAGAACACATAAAGAGATTAAAAGAGTTTTAATGGACACTGGAGTGAGCGGAACCGGTCCGGGGTGGCGCGGTGGCGCGGGCCCTCGTGTTATATCCCCGGTGTACATTCTCGCGAGCTCATTAAAGCGGTTTTTGTCCTCGCCTTGTGTTTATCTTATTACCTCGCTGGACCCGGCCACCACTTATTCAGTCTCACCGCCGGAGTCGGGGACAAGCGATAAACGCACATTATACACACTTTGCATGGATTTGTAAAATCAGCAAATAAAACTGTTGACTACTTTTAAATTGAACGTTCTTTTGTATAAAATTGCATTCTGAATTTTGCGTAAACTAAATGGAAGCCTTATCTTCTTTCTCACACGAGAATCGCGCTTAACCCCGAAGAATCCAATTTACCAAAATACTTCAGTATGCTCAATCTATTATATGTATTGTGATGGGTGTAGACACTGTAAACGTTATGCATCGGGATATCTCACCGTGACGCGTGGTTAAATATTTAAGTTAGAATATACAACTATAGCTATATTTAAAAAAAAGTATTGTTAAATCATTTAGATTGAGCAAATAAAATATCAGCTCACTACAATATAATTTTAAGCCGTTTTATCTTCTACGAAATGTAGGGCACGTTTTATTGTAATTTTGAATGGTAATTTTTTTATTCTCTGCTCGGGTGCCTTGTCGGCAGTGAGACCGGGTGTTTAATCCGACAGCCGGTTACATTGTCTCTGGATGTCACATCGTTTTAATCGCGCACGCTTTTCGCACCATGTCTTTTGACCCCCATTTAAAAAATATCAGTATTTTAATGGATGCTCAAAATTGTTCAATGATCGTGGCACGAGTTGTGGCAGGTTAGTGTCTGTAGTTTATTCCTTTCCGTTTTTTTCTGTTTTTCTTTAAAAAAATAAGCTATAATACTTCGTTTCATTTAACATATTATTCTTTGAATATGATGTTCTAAGAGCACCTTTTTTATGTTTCGTAATGATGCGTTTAAAAATCTGATAACGCTTGAAGCATGTAATAATAATAATGATAGCAATCTTAGTTTAACCCGATTATTTCATCGTGTTCTTATTATCTCTACCTAAGATCTTAAGTGTTTTGTAACTTAAACGCGTTTATTTAGTAAATTTTATTCTTATCAGAAGGTATAGGTATCATAACTTCATAATGCTTATTTTCATGCGTAGGTACCTACAATGAATCGTATATCGATATTTTTCATGCTTATTGCTTTCGATGATTATAAAATCGTAGCATTGCCATCTCTTAGTGCCAACATCAATTAGTGCCAATCAGCTGTAATTCAACTGTAATTTCAGTTGAAAATATAAAATCGTTTTCATTGGTGCTCAAGTAATATAATAGTTTTATTTTACGACATCCATAAATTTAAAGTGAATAATGCGCTTAGAGACAGATCATTATTTTATATGGACACTAAAGCAATATTCTACTGTAGTTGAGCGTACGTTGTCGGATTATTCCCCTCTTTATGCCGTGGAGCTAGAGCTAGATGCGTCGACCACTTTGTTGTTTTATGCCTTGTCTCGGAGCGAGTTTGTGCATCGCCTCATTGCTCTTCGTCGTTTCGCTTAGTTTTCCCTCTTTATTTTCGTCTCACGTTACTATGTAAATTTATTTTAAAATCAAGCGACTCAACAACGGGTCGTACTTGTCCTCAACATTAAGTCCACATTTTAATGCATTCTCGTCGACTTATAACAATGATATTTGTTATACATAATTTGTATTTGAATTTTAAAACACACTTTTAATTAGTATTTGAAATACATTTTGACAATGCTAACAGATAAGACAAAATGTAGTGCTGCTACTTTTCGTGTTTTTCATAACTGACCCAATGTAAACAAAACTTACATTCAATGTAAAGCGAGAGTGAAAATATCAATGGCGAAATCAAATTGAATGATGAAATGACGAGTCCGGTCCTCCCGCAGCGATCGCTAAGGAGTAAACTACATTTACACGGCAAGTAAACAAAACGAGTTAGCGATGTCGTTGCGCCGCTTTCCCCGTATTGCAAAGGAACGAGCTTGAAGCTGGAACATTCGCTTTAATACCTTTGTTCTACAACACTCGGGTCGCTTCGAGCTTGGTAACGTTTCAGCCTCGCTTGTCTGGATATTGTCGAGATTTTTCCACTCTGAAAAGCTCGAACTATTCCCGATTACTCTTTGCTGGTATTTCGTTCATATGTTACTTTGAAAAAGACTAGATGCCAGCCAATGTATTAAAAATGTTTTTTGTATAACATTTTCCTCTTTTCTCCGCATTTCGGAATTGTGAGTTATTCTTGTAGATTCTAGATTACAGCAAATAATAAGAATAGATGTCTAATTAAATAGGAAATAATTGTTCAGTTTGATGTTTTACACGATTGCCTGAGTTCTTTTTGTAACTTTCAAATTATAATCGTTAAAACTGAGTCATGACTAATAAAAATAGTGAATGTACAAACATAGTTGCAAAGATCGCCTCAAGCGCGAGATAGGTTTCCTTCTACTGTAGTGGAGTATGCAATCTGGGAGAGAGCCGGTCGGTCACAAGTCAGCAAATAAATCGCGTCCGCTACTATCGCCGTTCATGACTCCGCTCTCCGCAGTATTTTATGTCGGTGAAGGATCGGTTTCACAAGTGACAAGATTTTGCAAATATTTCGTTTAAATATAGCTAAATGATGATAAAAGCGAGGAATTGCACTTTGATTAAAATACCGTTTCCATTAGCGAAGAAACCTTAAACGACTCTTATTTAGTTCATAAAGACAATATACACTGTGCGAGGATAGTCGATAGAGCTAGTCAGTCACAAGTCATCATATAAATCGCGTCCGCTACAATCGACGTTCATGACTCCGCACTCCGCAGCCATTATGCCTTGAGTTTTATGTCGGTGAAGGATCAGTTTCGCAAGGGGTTTGCAAACACTTCGTTTAAATAATATCTTTACTCGGCGCAATTGTGGTATTATTTTATGAAAGCGGAGTTTCTTATTGTGCCTACTCAAATACTATAGTAATTAGCGCCATTTCGTCCATTTCTTAGTTTCTTTTTACTGGCAAATTTTTATTTGCTAACAAAAATAAAAAAATAAACCAAGGTAAATTGGTTATTATGATCCGTAAATATTTGCTACGTTACTTCAACAAATACCAACAATAGATAAACTTCAAAAAATCGACTTAACTATTCAACAAGGACAGTTAAAGCAATACCGTTTTCCTAAATAAATAATTTTTTTTTTTGTTATTTATGACATTATTTTGCAATATAAAATTCTAAATTTTATATGACCACCTGTGATGAAAAATCATTCCAATATTACCAAGGCGTTTCCCCCCTTTTTTAGATTTAAATAAAAAATGTGCATTACACGAAAACTTTAAGTTACACGATTGTACAAAATCACGATCGTAAAATATTATAAGATGGTACGATTACTGTCATCGTGAAATTGTGTTTAGTGAGTTTATTCATTACTCGGTGCCGGGGGAGCGAGCGAGGGTGGCCCACCACCCCTCCTTCCTCTGCTCAGTTTATGGATATAACCTCGACAAAATATCCCTAAAATTGAACTGTTTTTATTACGCTCTCCCTTTATCTCTTTTGGTTTGTTGTGCCCTCCATACCGCGTTATTTTATTAGACAACTTAAGGTACCTACATAACGTAATGGGACTTTTAAGCCCCTAATTGTTTCTCTTTTGAAATTCTTATTCGAGCTTTTATGTAATAGACATTTAGGAGCTTTTCGTCATCTTTGAAACTTGTGAATGTCGTTGTGAAACAGCGTCATTTGTAGGTGATATCTGGCGGGATGTTTTCGATCAGATTTTGTCGAATACTTAGATAAATTAAAACAAATGCCGACATTGTAATTTTTTTTATATCATTGAATGTTTTAATAAAATGGTTAAAATAAAACGGCGAACCGTATAACAGATCCATATATCTAATAGTCAATAAGTCCGTTTCATGTTTTATTCATTACATTAACATAGCAGAAGCCACGAATCCGGTCTCGTGACAAATTGAAATATCGGGTGCGATTTTTCTGTATCATTAAATGTAAACATAGTTTAGATGCCAAATAGTTTGCAAAAACAATAAAACAAAGCGGCTGGCAAACGACCAAGTCGCGCAGTGCGACACGAGTGGATAGGCGCGCGATTTGCAAGCAACACCGGCCACTAACACAGCGTCTCATCCTCCTCAGTTGCCCTGATCCACTCTTCAGTTCATAAAACCTATTGTTTTATTTCTGTATTTTAGAGTGTATTCGAAATTTGTAAAATGTAAAATCATAAGTACGTATATAAATTGAAATGTTAAAATTAATTGGACACAAGAATTAAGTTCATCGTTACAACACAAATACATTAAGTATTTACTTGTGTAACAAATTGTATGAATTTATAGATATGATATTTGAGTACTATACCTTACACTTTTCAACAATGTGTACAATACAAAGTACTTACCCGCCTTTTAGTACTAATTTGAACACCTGGCATTCATTGCATAGCAACGCTGCCGCGCTGGCGTGTTTCTCACTCCCAACATTCACCGTCGTGCTTAGCGCAGATTTGTACGAATTCATTTTAAATGGAGCCGCCAGATCGCAATTACACTCCCTTTGAGCATACGGAATGCGTTCTATATGACATTCAATTCAATTCCGCGCACAAAGCGCGCGTCGAAATTCTCTTTCTCTTTGACCAAATCCTCTTATGCAACAATGCTTTGTTAGCGAAACAGCGTCAAGTTAACAGACTGCACGTTTGCACCGCATGGAAATGTATTTTGCAAATACGCGATGCGCACGCCGTCATAAATGAAATGTTTCGTCGAATTAAATATTCCGCTGTGACATTCGTTAACACTTCGCGTTCAGGAACGTTTTACATTCAAGGTTTAAAAATAAAAAAGGTGGTTTATATTTAGCATTTTGCAATACGTCTCGTTCTATTTACGAGCTCGTGGCTATAATTCAGAAGACTTGCAATGCGAGATCGCGTATCGGCGTGTGGGTTGATCGATGCTGTCAAGTGCATAAACAACTCAGTTGGCAGGCGGCTGGCGCATTCCGCCGAGACTGCCGAGAGCCGATCACGTCCACCTGGCCGCAGACGCGTGCAAAACTTTTGATTTCCTTTTTAAATTGTAAGAGATTTTATTTTACAAGTTCGATTCAATTATTCGTGGGGTTCTTTTATGGACTACTCGAACTAATTTATATTTAGTTGGGTTATAATGAATTCAAGAGAGGAAATTATTAGCCTCATAAGCTATAGATATTCCCGTATACTCGTACAATATGTATGAACGAATGGTAAATATTTACGTAATTCTCGTCCCGTGAGTGTTCGCTCGAAGGGGGTGGGGGTTAAGTAGTAGTTAATTAATTTACACGGAGCGGGCTAGGTGAGTCTCGATTAGCGGAATAAATTGGTCTTGCGGCGGCGTAATCCGTGCGCCGAGTAGCACCAACAAAGCTGGCTCGATCGCCCTCAGATCTGCGCAACTCTGCTCCTACTACGAACCCTGATGCTTACTCATTATTTATTCACATCTATAACGAGATTGTCAGAACCCGCCCTCGCCCGACATCATGCTCTTAGTCGCTCATTTTGCGACCTTTTTGTACGAAGTTTTTTGGTAATAGGGCTTTGTTGTCATATTCTGATGAAAGCCTAATAGAATCGTTGTTATTTATCTTGGTTGGAATAAGATTGCCAATATTCAACCTCATATTTGCTACTGCTTATTTTTATATTCTCTTATTTTCTGTGATGTATCGGCTACAAACAACCTCGCTACATTTCGTGGTAATAGGTAGGTATACGAGTACTTTGTCGATAAAAATCTCGTTTATCATAACAATGTTTAATAAAACGTTATCCGTATTATTCAGAAATCACGGAAATGAACAAAACGACTTTATATTTAGACAGCAAAGTCCATTCTATGCGATTCTCTTTTATGTTCACGCTAAAAAGACTAATAAATGTTGGACTATCTGGCGAAACTCACAAAACCGCCCGGAAACAATGTAGCTCTTGAGAAATTTTTAGTGAAAAGATATGAAAAGCGGCGGAGCACTTGCAAACGGCTAGATAATGCCGGCAGATACTCGGCGAATTCGTTGAAAATTTGATGTCACCTCGCGCTGCACTCTCAACTGTTACCTAGGGTTGCCACTTTAAATAATATTAAAACACCTTCACTTCACCAAATTCACCTTCACTTATTTGGGTATACTGATGACATTTTCAGTTCAATTACCTTCCTCATCTTGTGATTAGTTAAAGTTTGTAAGCCATCAATCTAAATCGGGTGTATTCTTCAAATGTTATGCTTATAATATTTCTATTTCTTTTTGATTAAAATGGTTAACAAAACAAATGTCATGCTTATAATATTTCTATTTCTTTTTGATTAAAATGGTTAACAAAACAAGTGTCGTCACCAATCTTAGATACGATTAATAGAATACAGTGTTCAACCCTAACTCCAAACCATCCACGATCCATCCACCCCTCTACTACTCCCGCCCACTGACGTAGATGACAGTAAATATCGTTTACATTTTATCCGTTAATATTTCATCTTCAATCTCAACGCCTCAAACGCTGATTATGGAATAACAAACGGCTTTATGCATTAAAAAAACGCAACATTTTATTTAGTATTTATATAGGTACATTCACAGAGTAAAAGCAAGCTCGCTTTTGTTCTTTTGAGGCTTTCGCGCAGTTTGTTTGGTACAGCTTTTTGACGCAAATGGAATATTTAAAAATTTTACACCTTTATCTTTTTAAAACACAACCCGTCGTCTAGTCCACATATAAATGTCTTTAAAAAGAGTATTGTTTTAATTTTCAATGCATTATGCAATGATATTATGCATACATGAGTACTATCTTGCATATTCTGTCACTTCGTGGTTTGGCGAGTCATAGTGCAATAAACATTATTTTTATTAAATGTGTTTCATAAGCGAATAAATATGCGCGACTACGTTCTAGAACTGACTTCAAAGTTATCCTCATTACGATTCAAAGAACGCAGACTCGACTCACTTCAGATCATTAATATGTTTTGTGCATAACATAGGTACTGGTGTCGCCTTGTAATACGTCCTCGTCCGTTCTAAAGTCACACTTTCAAAAAAATTTGGTCTCGCACTTTCTCTTTTACTTATCCATTCATTGTTTTTTGAAAAAGTCAACCGCATAGTATAAAAACGTAGCCTAAAATTGTAGCCTACAGGTTAATTTTACGCTGTAGCCGCAAAAGAGTTGGTACAATTGTTTTCCCAACAAATTCTTATTATTTTTTATTACAATTTTACATTTTACTATTAACATTTTTATTGTATTAAAATCATCGCCCAAATATTGTGCGAATCCTGCAATATTTAATTTTTGCGGAAAACCCACCAATACGCTCTCCATTATCTGGCAAAAATAAAGCGTGCGTAAAATAAATTAAGGGAACCACGAAAATTTAATCGTTGCTGAAATAGCTTCGATCGTTATCGCGGTGTGCCGTTCTCCCTCCCTCGGCGGAAGGCGGGCCCTGAGGGTCGGCCGTAAACCGGCACCTCTAGTGTATCGTAAGTGTTAATTACTTTTGTCACTCCGTAAGCGAGCGGTTAACAAATCATGTTGTTAGATAATACCGCAATTGAGGACCGTTTGGTGTCGCTTCACGGCTAATAGTTTGCATATTTATTAGTACGTTGTTGTTGGGTTTTGGTAAATGATCACGAGTGAGGCATCTACCCGACATCATTTTGTGTCATGAGAATTTCTTAGCGCGGCTTGATGAAAAAAGATTATATTGGTACTCTCAGTAGCAGCGTTGTGCGTCGTGCGTGTCCCAAAAGTCGTTTACACAAAGTTAATAGCCACCAGCCACCAGTGATATTCACAGGCGCTGCCTTTCCCTCTTGCCTCGCATCAAATTGTTGGTATTATAAATTATAATTATTATGCCTTTAAGCGTTCTTTACGGTTAAATCAATAAGTGGAGTTTTTATTGCATCATTAACAAGCTGCCAGGGAACCGAAGCGATTTCAATCTGCGTAATCAATGCCGGAAGCGGTCCGCATCACATTGAGTAAAACCTAATTGGTACTCGTACATATAAATAATACTTACCCCATATCGTAGCTCTCAAGTTAAATACGTCCATAATGAAAGGCCCCGGTCGTTGTTTATCATATTTAAATGTAATTCATGAATTAAGCCTATCTTAACTTAGGGATCTTTGTTTACGAGATAATTGAATACGTTAGTATAGAAATAAACAATTTGCCTGTTTGATTTACGTTACCTACAGACAAATAACTATTTAGGGATCTTTTTTATTTAATTAATATAAAGTTTTGTGCTAATGCGAAAAGTTCACTATGTAGCATCAACATAGTTTTAAGGTTTAGGTATATGTAAAAATAAGAGAAAATATTTTCATCTACCCGCCTAGTTTGAGTGTTTTTACTGTAGTACTTCATCTCCCTATAACTTGTTCAATTGACTACTTATTATCTATATCCGTAAATTTTATACCGATACTAGATTCTAGCGGTCTATAATTGCATAATAATCTACTAATCGTTATATAAACAAGTATAAAATACAGTGCAATATAAAATGTTTTATGATCATTCCGCCACTTACAGCTCCGCGTGGCAGGATGCACTTTAGAGTGCTCGTTGGTGTCAGATTAGAATATTAACCGCCGTCTGACTGCACCACGCTCATATCCAGCTTAATGTATTAAGTGTATACTGAGCACATCTCATATTTATTGATGCAATATGTTTCGCTTTCAGCTCGGAGGATACTTTAATAGCGTCCCTTTGTACCTACGGTTTATTTCTTTATGTTTATTTCTATATCTTTCATGCCTGAAATATATAGTTATACCATAGTTACACAGTGATTCTGTAGAGTAAATATGGTCTTTTATGCGAGGGATCATGCTTCCAATCTAAGTTACGTTGAAGAAAAACGTAATGAGATAACTTCATATGTAACGGTTCTCCATAATGATCTGACACGTGAAGTCCACCAACGCCAGCGTGATGGAAGCTTCTTACTGAAGAGAAAAAGAGATCCTGCAGGACCTAAGTAATGGAATGTAGATTAGAGAAGACTCAGACAGAAAATTATACGGATAGATAGTAGGTACCTATAAAATAATGTATTAAATATTATTGTGAAAACATTAATTTCCAGCATAAAGTGAACGTTAAATTGAAATCCCGATATTAGCTTTACTCATCAGACAAAAGCCGAATGCAATTTCATTATTTAGGTATGAATAATTTAATCACAGCACATTTCATTGCACGAACGCATTCATTTGGCTTATAAATGTACATTGCGTACTACACAATTAATTTATGTTTCCTTTAGGGCTGCTAAGTGCGGGAAATTTAAGCAATAGTAAGTTTGATTTTATGTTAAAATGGGCAAAAGAATACGTGAATTTTAATAAAATACCTATTGATCTATAACTATAAATAATGATTACTATGTTATTTTATACGTATTATTAAGTATTTGGGTTCTATCTAGTTCTATCTATCTTATCAGTGAAAATCAAAACACATCAAATTCAATCGAACATATTGTGTTTACTTAAATCCTGATCACAATCGTTCAGAAAACCCCCCGCTTCCGGTTGAGTCGCCAGCCCTGACCGACATCCGGTAATTAATATGAGTGGTTATCTCGAATATAATTCCCCCCAATCAACAAATACAGTGATCGTTTCTGTATTAATTTGAAATATGCCCTGCTCATGTTAATTGAATCATCGCGTTTTATTGTAATTGCGTATTTATTAAGCGCTATTAAAATACGCTAATTGCGACCGTAATTTGTTGTAGTGAGGTCAGATGCCATTGCTACTAGCGATGCAATGTTAACCGCAACAGTTATTAATGTTATTATGCAAATAGAAACGCTATTAAAAAATAACAAACAAACAGAGCTAGGTGTTTACATAAAATCGCAGTTGTCAGTTCTTGTAAAGTTTAATGTAACCTTTGAAGGAATGGTAGTTACTTATTCTATTGGTGGTATATTCTTATTAAGTAAATTGGGATTTTGATGACACGATTATTATTTCCAAAAGATATAATAGAAAAAGATAGAAAGACTAGAAGAATAACAAATTGACTGACAAAATTAAGAGTAACATAGAGAATTAATAATGAATTGTTTTTGTATACTGTTTTGGATAGGTCATATAACCTTTCCAAAACTCCAAATTCATTTTAATCCCCGACGCAAAAGAAGGGGTGTTACAACTTTGACGTGTCTGTCTGTCTGTTTGTCTGTCTGTCTGTCAACGTAGCTCGCGAACGGATAAAGCGATTTCAATTTAGTTTTTTTTTGTATGAAAGGTGAGTCAGGCGGGTGTTCTCAGACATGTTTGATGAAAATCGGTCGAGTCGTTTAAAAGTTGTGGGGGGTGAAAGTGGGGAAGAATAACCGAATGTCTGCATATATAATCGCGTGGAGTCTCAAATGAAAGCGCATCACGTGTACATTACAAAATAATAATAATATGTTCAATGAAAATCGGTTGAGTCCTGAAAAAACTCTGGGGTAAAAGTAGGGAAAACACCCAATATCTGCAAATATTATTATTGTGTCGGTGCTTTTTTTTAATTTAATTATCACGTTAAAATTGCCTGTAGTATAATGCATATCGCGAGCCAATTATGGTATCGCTTTAATTGAAAATAAATGTAATCATAATAGCGGACACAATCAAGCGTTTATCGGTTAATAAATTAATCCTATTGGAATGTTTGTGCGGGCATGTATTGGCTTCCGAAAGCCGTTTACATGTGTATCGTATCGCGAGAAATGCTCAGCCGAGCGGTTTGTTGGGCGGGCGGCGCGTGCGCGAGGCGCGGGGCGCGGGCCGCCGTCCGCCGCCGCCGCCACCGCCGCCGCCGCCGCCGCCGCCGCCCGGCGCTCCACACTCCCGCCCCGGCCGCGCGGCCGTTGACACGTCTGTATCTACGCGACCGCCTGCTTTGTCTCCGCTCGTTTCACGATCTATCTTTATTTTTGTTCATGCCGAATTGACTCACTGTTGCCATAACGGACGCTACGATCTGGATTTCAGTGCTTCAAGGATTGCAGTGTTTTTTCCTACTGGATCTTTAATTTGTGGAAAGTGCAAAAGAATTTTTGCCATAACATTCGTAAGACAAAGACGTTTGTTTGAAGTGGTTTCGAACTTGTGAGATTAAGTTTTAATGAATTATGTGTGAATTTTAATTTAAATTTTTTGAAATTCTATGATTATGCTCGTAATATTTATTGAGTGCGACACTTATCTGTAAACTGTAGTGTTGAAAAGAGTGTGACCCAGAAGTTATTGACAGTTACCATAGTGAGGATCAAGGATTCTCCTAAAAGCAATGCTGAGGGTAGTAAAAAGGAAGGCAAGAAAAAAGGTGGTAAACAAAAGACTGAAAGTAACGGGACGGTGACGAGCGTGAAAAACGAAAAGACAGTGTCGAGTGTCTTGAAGACGGATAAAGAGGGCCAGAAACAATCCCCGGCAAATGAGAGAGATAACGAGGTATTTTGCGGCATTTCCTCCTCACCAAATAAAGCTAAACAGATTTCCCGCTTTTATCCTGCGCCAAAAAATAATGCACTGTTCCGTGTAATCTGTAGACTCTTGGCAAACTCTTACATAAGTATTTCCGCATGCGAAGACCTCACATCTACCGCAGTTTTATTGCAAATATTTTTGTCTACTATATTATGCAAACAAAGCTCTAAATCCATGAGATTAAGGAGAAGGAACGAATGTGATATAAGTGTCAAGTGTTTTAACACACTAATAAAATCCAGTCGTAGAAATTTATTTATAGGGATTAAGAATTTACGTTCTTACGTTATTTTTCTGGTTAGAGGATTCTTACTTTTTCGTGACTTTGATGATTATGGTATCTGTTATTCACCTGAGTAATTGAATTAATTTTCCCGAAATAATCCCCTAACAAAATAGTAAAATAAAAACTATAACTAAAACTTTTATCTGATTTGTTATTTTTCACGTTGTTTATAATGGTACTTCAACAAATTTTAAAGCAACTGTTTCCATACAAACACATGCATTGTTTTTTGACTTTCAAAGTTTGGGCATTCTAGAGCATAATACAGGTACCTAGGTTGCATTCCAGTTGAAAAATCGCAACGAATTCCGTTTACAGGAATTGTAAATATGCAACATGTTAATATTAAAAGAAAAACAGTGTTGCTAACATACCTACATGTTAAAATGGTATTTATTCTGCAAGTGAAAATCGTTGTTTAACACGACATCTAACTAAAACTTTTAGGCATAAACAGTCATGACATTAAAATTGTGGTACCTAATAAAATATAACGCATTGCAAATCTTTGCTAACGACATAATTATGCCTACTTTTCTTCGGCTATTTGTAACTAATGCATAGTTATAGTCACGCGAATGAATGTAGGTTAATTTTAATATGGCTTTGAACGTAACCAATTATTTCTGCGAGATAAACAACAAGGGTATTAACTGCCACATTATAACGAACAATGATGATGATGAATTGATATGAGGCTATAATTTTTCAATTATAAATGTACAACTACAAGCAACTCGTGTAGGCTGGGGCTACCAATTGTTTGGTGGCCACTGCAACCTGGCTGTAAACCTACTGCGTCCCACTGCTCGGCACTGGGCACTCACTTAACAACAGGAGCAAGCCTTGGGGAACACATTGTCCACATTGCTCAATGTAAATGTGTGGAGACCGTGTTTACCTTTTTAAATATTTATAAATTGACAAATATAAATATTAAATAAATTAAAATTATAACTTACCAAGTACATACAGTACAGTTAAATGTTAAGCATGTACATATGTGGCGAATAAAACTCAGAAGAAAACTTAACTGAATTTAATAAAAAATAAACTGGGTATAAATAATTTTAAAATAACAAAATATTTTCTCTTACGTCTTAACGTCTTCCCTCTCGTCAATGCACTCCCTCTAATCATTCCATCTTTTCAATCATTCTTCTATTCATTCAGATACTCTTCAAACATTCCCTTTCACGCATCTTAAAATATCCAAATCCTACATGTATGTACTACATACTTACCTAAGTATGTATATCTACTTATTAATAGTTTCATACAGCTTTTAAAATAAGTTCACCGAACTCTACTTACTGGTAAGAATGTCGATAAAAAATCACTGTCACTCACAGATCATGTGACATTCCAAGTTATTACCCGCGAAGGTCACAGAACTTGATTTTGGTAAAGTTTTTACTCCCCGCAAAGTGTCTCAGGATGTTGAAATCTGATCAACGAAGTAGAACTGTATCTTATTATTCGAAAAACTTTTTTCAAAGTTTTTGACGTAAACAATATCACTTTTTTTATCTATAGCATGCCTGTTTTTATTTCCCGTATTACTTAATTATAAGACCATAAATAAAATCTGTACATTTTTTATCTTAACTCTTAATTCAATACATAAAAATCGATGAAAAATATCAAGAAGTTCACGAATACCTCATTATCAACATTTTTAAACTAAGAAGAATATTAATAAATAACGGTCGCTTTAAAGAAGTACTACACTTGCTACGGCTTTATAATAATGCAACTGAATCCAGTTGTAAGATATTCTTGTGCACTCGGGTGACATGTTTCCCCCTGCGGAATCCCATTAAGGGATTGTCCTCGTAATTGTGAGCACAATACTCGATTCAACAATCGTACAATACAATACCGCAGCGAGACTAATTGTATAAAAGCATTTTGTTTGCATCATTGCACAAATAACGATATATAAATGAACTTGCATACAAAATAAAGTACCTACGTTAAAATACGAGTGAGTAGACAGTGTAAGGTAATCCAATTGAACTGTAAGATTCCATACTTTTGCCCCCTTCAGGAGATTTTACTCGGTTTGTTTTCAAACTCGTTGCTTTCTTTGTCACAATAGATAATTGTAATAATCGCAGCGATATGTTCATTTTAATTTTATCTATTATTTGTTTAGCATTAAAATTTCTAATATTTGTACATACAAGTAAAAACCTGGGATATCACACAGAATAATTATAATAATATGACTTTTCTATTTAGTGTATCAAACGCCATTTAAATACATATTTTTAATCGGACATCTCATATAAATTATACCCGAAACTGACCACAATTAAAATAATTTTCCGGCGAGCAAATGCAATCACTGGCGGTATTAATTAATGCGGTGGAATATGCATGAAAACAGGTTGGGTATAATGATTATTGAATATTTATATGTAATCTGATAAGAGCAGCCAGGTCGATTCGCGCATTTATAGGCCAATTGAATAGTCAATCACCTTAATCTTGCTCACAAATTATGTATCGACTCGTTATGAATAAACTCATTTACATAATACGACACGCAATAAAAGAGTCTATATCTTCGGAATACTTGAATAAAAATTTATGTGGCTTCGAGTTTTTCATTTATTCAACATCCGTTTTTCTTCTAAAAATTGTGTTTCTTTTTTGTAACAAAGCGTGATAGACTAAAGGCCTACATCCTTCTTATTGTGAGATAAAATCCGATCCTACTATGATCATTAATGGTTTCCAGACAAGTTTGGAAGCTCTCAATTATACGAACAAACATAAATAATCTCCGATAGCCAGTTTTTGTATCACACCGTAACAAAAATAAACAGAAATATTTTAAAACAAAGCCGGAAAAGCAAAATACGACTGCAATACATTCCCGAAAGTTTCAGGAACGAGGTATGATTTTAACACAAAATGTTCCACAACTTTTGTTTGTATAAATGAGAATGTGAAACGGTACGGATTGTCTGAATTTATTCCGCTGTACAATAACGTGTGTGTATGTTATGTACCATCACATCGTAGAAAATTTGTATGCAGCATAAATTCAGGTCACGAACAAACAATTCTCGTGCTAAATATTCATAGCGGTCACTTAGTATTTTTTTCACACGATTCACACAAGTTTATTTCTTTTAAAACCTGTCTGTTTATCGCCTATTTGTATTCAAAAATAAAGACATAAGATTAAACTAAGAAACCTGCTCCAACTTCGACATGAGGTTTCTTATATTCGCAGGAAAATAAATACATGAATGCATTTTTTGTTTTGAACCCCTTTGAAAACTTATTCAAAAACAGCGCAAATACCAAAAATTATATATTTGAAGTACCGCTCTAAGTAATAAAAATCTACATGCTAATTATATTTGAATTCGAATGGTTTCGAATTGACATTTATGTTTTGTAAATATTTATTTTTTAATATGTATTTAATCAAGAACTGTTTAATATGTTAATAAAACAGCTTTATCAAATACAGACAGGTTGAATTACGTAAACGACAAACTGATTTAAATTAATCTTTATCATAAAATCAAATCAGAATGACTTATTACACCAAGTTTTCAAAAAAACATTATTTTATAAGAGAGTCACCGGGCGACGGCAAAAATCGCGGTGACTAAAATCTCTGTTTGAATTTTGCCACGATTCGAATTCTCCTTGAATTTTAAGTCCTATCCTATTAAAAGTTTGTGAAAGTATTTGAATTTCGAATGAGGGGCGAAAAGCTATCACGCCGATTTTTCCACGACTCCTCTCCCCACTGAAATGGACGATGGACCCTCTAAGAACATCCCCTCAGTTATTGGGACCTGAATACCGGATATATACCTACCCATATTTCAATTTTATATACAACCATTATATTGCTATGTCATATTGCCTAAATTGTAGTAAGAATATCCAAATATATTAATTATATTAATACAATATTATTATAATCTGCCGATATTGAAATGTTGCTTCTGTTTTATTATCATTATTTTAATATGTCTTAATACAATGTTGATCAATCGTCCGGCGGAATTAATATTCAAAGTTTTATTTTGACAAGGTTGAGTAATGGGGTCGTTTATTTTTATTGCTGGTTTATTTAGACTGGCGCGTGTTTCGCTCGGAGGTGGGCTCGACGGAACTATTATTACTTGCCGACACGACATCACTCAACGTGCTAATATCTCTGTGATTATCTATTTTAATTTAAAATCGTTTTGACAAGTAGCCAACGCTACCCCACCTCGGACACGACTCGTTACAAAGAAGAATTTATGAATAACTACAAAAGCATTCCATGTAAAAATAAATCTGTCACGAGATCTTTTTGATAGGTCGTAAACGAAAATGTAACAAAATTATTTAAACATTAGTTGTGCTACATCTAACTGAAATAGATCTTATTTTAGTTCGATGTAGCACAACTAATGTTGTTGACTAACGTCAACATCTATTCTATTTCAATCATTTTTTTTTTCTTTGCTTAAATTCTTAACCCGTAAGTAGAATGCAGTGAATAAATATCATGTTGCAAGTAAACTGGAGCTGACAATGCTTCTTGTTGTTATTAAGTAAAAGGAAAATAATATATTATTATTATTGTATGAGGTATACCTACTATGAATAAATATTTTATATAGCGCGTATTTTATATTTTGACCGGCGGCAATAAGAAGTTGGCTCCAAAATTTATGGCCATCTGCTTTATTCATCGGACGTCATTCCCAGTCGTCGGTTCAAAGACTTAAAAATATTTTCGTGAAATGATACGATAATAACGCAATAATAATGGCACAGCTGTATTCCGAGTGGAAATAATTTATTGAGCTGGAAGCAAATTAGGTTTGAAAAACAAAATCTAAAACAATTTCTTCGTAATAATTTAATGTCACAATGGTTGAAGAAACACGGTTTATCATAGTTATTATTTAGTTAGTATTTTGAGAAATAAATGTCTGCATTTGAAACGGTGACACGTAAAGCAAAAAAACATAAATGACCGTCGTAACTTTGTTTGTGAAAGCTTAGCAATTTGCATAGATTAGATAATAATATTATAATTTACAACGTATTTACAAAGCTTCGAAACTTAATTTATCGGTACCATAACGTATTGGCGTTATGTATTAAGTTTTATAAGGTGTCTGTTATTAAAACAAATCATTTTGTTAAGCAATAAGTTATAAGTTAAAAACTTTTTTAAGAAAGCTTTAATTTTTTGAGTTACTCTTAACAAACCCTTTCATTTGATACCCATTTTGTAGAAATGCATTAAAAATAACTATTCCGAAGTCTTGGATGGTCCGCCATATTGGATTTAGAATGACGTCACAAACCATATCGTGCATTGTCATCCAAACTAAACGTGTATACAAAATTTCAGCCCAATCGGTTGAAGATATTATCTACTTCAAAATTGAGTTCAAAGATTCCACCCGAACAAACATACCAACCCGAACATACATTACTAGTTAAATAAAAGCTTTAAATAAATCACCATTTAATCTTCAGCGAAATGACAATATAATGACAAGGATTATTTTGTTCTATTAAGAGAGTAGTTAATTCGCATCGAGGTCTGTCAATTTACTAGTTTTTTAGAGTATGTTAAATAATACATTAAATGCGACTAATGCAACTTGCAATTGAACCTTAAAATTTTATTTTTTTATCTATAATTTATTTTGGTAAATGTGCAATACTATTAAAGGGTGTGTTCAGAGGGTAAACTGTGAAATTTAGTGCTCAGTCGCAGCCACAGGTCGCAGCATTTATCGTGATTTGATGACGACCATTTGATGAACTCCGAAAAGTGCTTCAAATCTGTTAGAAATTGGTTTTCTTGTCTGTGAACTGCAGTGAACATTTAACACCTACTTTTGTAGCTTACATGTCATAAGAAAACGCACATAAACAAATACGCCCGAAATCCATGAAAATAAATTCAAATTGTTCAAAAATCTCTGAGCATTACTATTCTGTCCCAAATGACAGCACTAAACATTTGACGCCCTTGAACGGCGTTTACATTTCAGTGCACAATAACTCTTTTGTGGATGACAAGTGTAGTGAACCCTAATCGCGGCTCCTTTGAATATCTTGGACCGGCACCGGACGCGTTTGCGCCTCCCGCCCGTCCGGCACGCGCTCCCCATACTTGATTTATCACTCCATTGTTGCTAGTGTTGCGACCGGCCCGGGCCCCGGCTCGCTCCGGATAACGCTAAACATTCAATAAATTCAATTGCCGGTGTGTTCCCGGTGCGATTTGTTCTTTTAGTGCATTCGATTGCCATTCCGTTACACGTTGCATTTCGATTGTCGACTACGATAAATTAATGAGAAGAAACCAACTTCTTTGTAGCATCGACGGTCAAAGGCTGCTGTTCGAATTTTAGACCCTCTTTAATACAAATTTGAAATGCAAAGAACACAATATGTTAGTGGCGTTTCATAAAATTTGATAAGACAGCTAGAAAAAGAAACAAATAAATGGTTTTATAACTTAACCACAGAATACATAATAGTACAAGTACAGAAGGCCCACTTCGAAAAGTCATTTAAAGACATTTAGACTCTAGCTACGATACGAATTTACGATAAGAATTTTAGATTGCGTAAAATCATAATTGAAACATATTTTGCTAATATGTTGCATCACACTGTGGTCTGATGTGTGTGGCATTAATATAAAATTAGTAAAAAGAATATATCTTCTTCTGTATTGAAAATACTAAAAATAATATATTTTTTATATTATAGTTATTAATCAGTAATATTGTGAAAAAGAAAATAACTTTCTGTATGCTTCTGTCATGAAACTGTGTTATAATATACCTACAGCAATGAGACAAGAAGATAATGGTGTTTCACCCTTCATATTAATCCTAATAAATTACACAATAACATTAATTTTGTAATTTATTGCGCAACTTATTAATTCATTTAAATTTTAAAATCCCTCTTAATTGAAATGATTGATGTCAAACATTTATTGATCACAGTATAAAACATCTTTTCTCTATCTCAAATCCTTTAGTTAGTTAAAATCTTTGTCTCCAAATCGTTCAACTTCCGTCATTCAATCTCTGCATTGTTGTCAGAGTATTCGCTGTAACGCTCGAGATTAGAATCGCGTAATTGAAATTTGAATCTTAGAGATTTTATACCGATTTCATCTCTTCAAGATAGGTATTAATTATTCAATTATCAAAAACATAAGTAACAATTAAAAACATAGTTTGTAATTGATTAAAACCATATATTTTTCTTGATATATTCTTACATTTAACACACGCAAACTCTAACCTATTTGTAATTACCTACTTGAGCAAACTTGAGCATGAAATTATAATAAATAATAGTCACCTAAGATCTAAGTATCAAGTACCTACTACTACATATTTGAACCTAAGAGCACGACACAAAGCCTCAGAAATTCTCCGTTTCTAAAGTAAGATTTATTTTATCGAATAAATATTTCCGCTTCTAACAGACACCAAACAGTAAATATTATATGTATAATCATTACTTAAATATAACAGAATATTGATAGGAAAGAATATCATCGGCAGGAGTTTGATTTGTGAATCTATTTTGCGGTTCGACGGACAAAAGCTTTCTCACCCTCTCAGCCTCACTTCGAATAATGCTAAATATTCAATTACCGGAACGATCTCGAAGAGATTTTGTTCCTTTCATGCCACCGGTTGCCTTTATCTCCTCTTTGTGCTTACTTGAATTCCAATTTTGCATTGATAAAAAAAAATACCTTAAATTTAAAGTTGAAAGCAATATTTTTGTTTTGATATAGGATTAATGAGAAACAAGTCTGCTTACACTTTTAAAGAAATGTAACATACCATCGTAAGTTTTAGTTATGTAAGACATAATTATTGTATGCCCGCATAGGGTAGACTGTTCTAAACTAATTATATATTTTTGTAACGTCTTTCTCATGTAACAGTCAACAATAAACGTATTCTTTTCTTTAAGGATTCATCCACACTTGAGATTTGTACATGAAATTTTAGATGGGTTTTGACGTCATTTACCTGGCACTTAAAGCGTAATCTTGCTGAGAGCTACGCTCCTCTTAATGTCAAGGTGGCCCATGACTTAGTACGGTCCTAAAAATATCAATATCCAATGTATTATTATTATTATGTAAATCGTATTCACCTTATTCGTCCACCAACCCGCAGTAGGCCAGCGTGGTGGACTAAGGCCTACATCCTTCTCATTGTGAGTGGAGACCCGACCCTGTAGTGGGTCATTAATGGGTACTGACATTCACCTTATTCACTAAACCCCGATTTCGTAATATTAGTTCCATGGTTTTTATATGACTCCCTTTCCTTGTCTCAATCCTCCATAAATGATAGAATTTTAAAATACCTATATCTAGCTATTAATAGTTTTATTTTTTTGCTGTTGTTAAATAAATAGTAACGTTAAACCATAGAAATAACGGAGAGCCTTGTGTTTATAAACATAGTCGGTAAAGTAAAATAAACATTTAATTCCGTTCGTATTCATGATACACGCTTAAGTTGAAAAGCAGTTTGAAACACAACACTCCGCCTTATGCATTTAATCATCAGTCTCCGCAGTTAACAAGTCTTAATTGCTCTGCGGAGAGAGGAAAACTAAATTCTTGCAGATAAAGTTGGAACGGGGAAGCGCGGTTTACATTGAGCTCTCGAAAGTGCAAACAGACGTTTTCTCGAATGGATAGCAGTTTACTAAATTGAGCCTATCGCGGACGATTCGGTTACCCGACTAGCTTTATTGAGCCATTTTCTCGCTTCATCGTAAATGTGTTGGAGTAATTACTTTCGATTCCGTCTTTAACACCGATTCAGTGCGCCGCTGATCGTAAAATTGAAGGTTTATAACTCCAAAAAAATTTATTCCATTTTATCAGTTGATAAGAAGGATACTGAATTGGTAATTAATGCATGCTGAATGTATATTAATGTTCGGTATGTGATCAAAATCTAGATTATAAATAAATCGTGTTGTAAGTAAACCACTTATGTCTGACATTAATCGACGTTGATTTCCTGTTGCGAATTTTAATATCACGTCCAGTTTGGTCCAGTTTCATTAAATATACCTATTCTTGCCTCTGAAAAACTTAAGTGGCATGCAACAATTTGAATAATTAAATGTTTTTTAATCCTTTCTAGTTTTTATTGCGCGTATTAGATTGCTATTTTAAAATACTTATCTGTATAAGGGATTCATTGAGATATGATTGAAAAATGATAAAATGATTTGTGTTAAAAAGGCGACCGGAAAAAACGAAACAATAATACCCACATATTATGCTTTTGCTTTTAAACAGAAACGACGTTTGGGTAACCTATATCGACATAAACATCAACATGTTTGTTATATATTTAAAAAGTAAGTTTATGGATATAACCAAAACCTAAAATTAAAATAAAGAGTAGGATATTTAAACACCTAACTATAATCAAATAAACTTCACCGATTCAAACTGTGTATCATATACTTTAATGAACAGACAGTACAATGAATTTCGTTGATCTGTGTAATGTATTCTATCAATTTATGTAATTCAGCAGCAATTTTCTTGTTTATCGCGCTACTTAGCATCAGAAAATGGCCATTACCGATAAATTACCTCGGGAGGTTGTCGTAATTAAACCCAATAAATATCTCTTGATTAAACAACAAAAGGCGGAGCTACATGAATGTTACCGAGAATACTAAAGGCACTACGCTAGCTGGCACAGATTCCTGGACTACCTACTGAATACCTCAAATGGTCTGAACATTGCGCAAACATTAAGATAACATTATTATTTTAATCAGTGGTTATTGTTTCTAGAATGCATAACATCAAATGTATCAGGTCCAAATGCATCTCATTATTAGTATCAAGCAGTAAGTTCTGCATTTTGAATGAAGTATGAGTTGATTTTTGATGAGAAATTCCTTTTAGTTAGATAACCTTCTAGGCTGAAGTAACAGCAAGCTTTTTTTTCTGTTTTCCAATCAACATTAGTCATTTAATCACGACGAATTCTTATTGTAGTAGGTATGTCAAAAGAGATGAGGTGTTTATAATTATTTAATTTTATTTAATGCGTATCTTCTTTTGTTTCAGGCAAGCCCCGAAAGTAGTAGAAATGCTTCACCAAGATACCACGATGCGTCAATGGACGATGTGAGTTTAAAAATATTTAATATATTATATTAATATCCTCAAGGCCCTTAATTCTTTATTTTACCGAACGTTAAATATAAGGACCTCGACGATCCATTTAACTCTGCAACTATTTTCATTGCAGGCATCGGACGCCGGCTCTCTGTTCCGGGTGACGGGCGCGGTCGGCGGCGCGAAGAATGAACTCGTAGCGCGGGGCGGCAGTGGAGGCGCGCTGGCGTTGTCGCGCGCGCCCGTCGGCGGAAGCGCCAGCCCTGCGCCCGCGCCTCTCCCGCAGCCCGCGCCCTCGCCCGCGCCCGCCGCGCTGCCGCCGCCCGCCCTGCCGCCGCCGCCTTTCCGCGCCGACACCCCGCACCGGCCCAACGGCGCCCACATCCCCGCACTCGACGGACACGCCGCCACGCAGATATCGGCGCGGACGCCGGGCCCCGACACCCCGGAACGACCGGCCAACAGCAAGCTGCAACCCGGCGCTCGCGCGGCGGCGGACAGCCCGACGCCCGCGCCGCCGGCCCCGCCCGCGCCCTCGCCGCTGTTCCCCTCGCACACCGCGTACCATGCGCACGCGACCGCCGCGCTGCCGGACTACCGCCACACGAACCATGAGACGCGGACGGAGCCCCCGGCGGCCGACCACGCGCCGGCGCCGCTCGACCTGCACGCGCACCACGCGCCGCGTCCGCCGCACCTGCCGCCCACCGCCGCGCAGCCCCCGCATCCTAGTCTACAGAGCCGCGTGCCGCACGCGCAGCCGCACCCGCAGCCTCACCCCGTCATGCCGGGACACGACGTGCGAAACGTGCCGCCCGTGTCTCAGCCGCCGGTTCACCCCTCCGTTCCTACCTCCTATGCCAATCGTGTCAACGGCGTTTCGCAGACCGTTGCGTCGCAGCTTCCCCCGACGTCGAATCCGAGCTGTCTTCCGAGTCAACCGTTGCCCGGGCGGCCGGCTTCCCCGGCCGCGCCGACCTCCCGCCCGTATCCCGTTCCGTCGCTTGGTTCTAGTCATGTAAACTCGAGTATAAGTTCTAGTATACATAATCTTTCGATACCCTATCAGAGTCAATCGAGTTTGCAGAAACATTCCGTACCGCCGGTTTATGCGAGTCGTCCTTCGCATCTCGCTCCATTTAGTGTATCAAATCATATAACGTCGAGTCACATGCCATCTTCTATGTCTAATCCGACTACTGCCGCGTCCATCAGCCATCCCATCAACAGCCATTCCAGTATGAGTCATTCGAATCATGTTCCTATGAGCAATTCCAATCCTATAACTACTACGTCGCCGAGTCTCGTCGGTGCACCCTTGTCTCTCTCGTCGACGCCTACGACCACGATCTCAAGTTATACCTCCAGTTTGAAGCTCCCGGCTTTAGGGCTGGCCACGCATCCAACTTCCGTCGCCCCGCCGGTGTCTCTCCACCAGCCCATGAATCACATCGACGCCTCGCCTCCGTCAAATAGTGCACCGGCCATCGTCGCCCCAGTATCGAATAGCAGCGGTCACAATATTCACCCGCTGGCGCCTCCAGTCGTAGACTCGAGGCAGCCGGCGGTATCCACTAGCGAGTTGCCGGCGCGGACCGAAAGCCCCATCATTAGCAGCACTCTAGCCACCAACGGGTACCCTCCGCCGGCGGTATACACCGGTGGAAACTACCCTCCCTTGTACGCACCCTACGCTACTAGTCTACAACACAGTCCCTATCCACCACCAACAGCTGCCTCTCCAAGGAATTCTTCAGATACGGTTAGTAGTCTAATCGTATATGTTTTTTTAATGCACAAGTTCTTTTCAAAGTTGCAAGCTTATCGATAATTTAAATTGGTATTTGTTTTTGATATTCAAGTAATCAATGTTTACGGAACCCCAGTTTTATACTTGTGAAACTAAAATGATAACATTTGCGTTATTTCAGAGGACAAGTCTATCTGCGTCGCCGCTAGTGGCACCGAAAACGCCGAAGGGCGTCCGGCCGCACACGCCGGGCTCGCTGGGCGCGGCCGGCGCGCACGCACCGCTCTCCTACTCCCCGAGGGGGCATAGTCCAAACAGGGAACGCGAAAGCTTTAGGTATTATCACTGTTTACTATTATCATGAGTATATTTTTACTAACCAAGTTAGTACTACAATAACACAATAAACTACAAGATATATACTCAAGGTATACACATACAAAGAACAATAATAAATCACGAGAGTGAAAAAGCGAAGCACACAACTAAGTGAAAAGGCAGATTCTACCACAGTGAGACTGCAGCTCTGAACCATATAGAAGAGAAATCCATTGCAGGGGGCGTCTTGTGTACAATATCAAGTGTTTCACTGTAGGCGGTACCAGGCTAGCCAGTATTTATTGTGTAAAAGGAATGATGTATTACTTATAATAATCATTTTTCATAGGTGGTAGAGCCAAAAAGCTCACCAGGGGCGGAGTTACCTTGCCTTCTTTAGTGGTTAACGTAGATTCTTTGTTTCCATTCCAGCCATCTCAGTCTTTACATGAGGCAGGAACTGTACCCACACAATTCACAGAGCATTAATTTTCTAATTTACATATATTGGACTATTATTGCAGTGTGCATCAGGTGGCAACTGGCATCACACTGTGTGTGCCACAAGCCCTTTTGCTACTCATTGTCTTATAAGTGGTTACGTGAGGCGTATACGGTGTTGGTTCCAGCAGCAACATCAGCAGCTTGTCGCGCAGCACGCCCGCGTCAGCGGCCAGCGCGCCGGTGTCGGCCGCCACGCTGGCGCCGCCGCTCGCCGCACCGCTGGCCGCCCCGCTCGCCGCGCCGCTCGCTGCTCCGTTGCCCGTGAGTACCAAACTACCCAGCAACCTCTGCCTCAAATATGTTATGACTGTGTGGTCCCCCACTAGGCCAGTGTGAGGGACTAAGGCCTACATCCTTTTCATTGTGAGTTAAACTTGAGACCCGACTCTGCAATCAATAGAAAGTTGGTAAATATCCATCACTTATTTCAGTCCTTCAATTCGCGTTTCCGGCGCGTCCGTCCTTTCCTGAGATCTTATATCTCTTTCTTTACCTAAGATACCTTAAACTCACCAAAATTGCTTCAATGCTTAGACATGAAAACCTAACGGACATGGAATTAGAATAATTTTCACTTTTTCACACAGAACCCGCGACAATCATCAAGTGCTATATGGTAGTGGTTGAACTGTTTTAGTTCTATCTTCTTGATCCACATCTGACTAGAGATTAGAAGAGACCCTCGTGGTCATCAGGAGAACCCACAAGCCAACACCACTACTTACAGACAGACAGCAGACTGTCCTGTCTTGTTTTGGGCTGTAGCTGTCCGCTTAACATAGTCATCCTTTTGCTGCTAACTATTACCGTTATAATAGAAAGGACATATCACCTAACCCACGATGTTCGAAAACGATGTTCCAGGGTCAGTTGCCGTCACTGAGCAGCGGTCTGAGCGCGCTCGCCGGACCGCTGCCCCCGCTGGCGGGCCTCGCACCGCTCGCGGCCCCCACGCCCACGCCCGCGGCGCCCACGCCCGCGCACCTCGCCCACTCGCTGGCCCCCGTGCCCACCGTGCCCAGCATCAGCTCCACCGCCAAGCCGCCCGCCCACTGGGGGGTAACGTGAGTATAACTGATGATACCGAAATAATGCCTACTTCACATTTTTATCATTACACAACCCGCGAGAGATTGAAATTCCTGAATCTGCAGCGGTCCTCAAAAGAGTTAGTTTTTTACACATTGCCTCATCCATGCACTCTGTGCCGCCGATGCATTTTTGCATTACATGGGGTTCGATTCAAAGAGGGTGCAATAAGAGATTTTCTTCAAAGCCAACAATGGACTGGCATGGCTCGTGCTGGTAGGTGACTCGTTTTACAAAAAAAATATCACTATCACATTTCTCCCACAATCCTTCAGACAATCTTACTTTAATGAAGGGAAGGCAAAAACTAATAATAGGTATTTTGATTTAACTAACATATCTGCAGCATGTCTAATAAAGTGTTAATTCCTTTCAGCAGGCCCTCGGCGGCAGACCGCACGGGGTTTGCGGGTGCTCCTTCATTGTTTGGACCACCGATCGTGCCCCCCAATCCCAACCCCTTCTCTGCAGAATCATTATTCCAATCAAGTGAGTATTTTTTCACTAATCATGTCGTAATGATTACAAACACGGAAGCTAGCACTCAGATAGGAATATAAAGCAGCAGCTGATGAAAAATGAAACCAGCTCATCAGCTGAGTTTGTCATTTTTGTGTGTTGTGAGTGTCAATACCCTATGGTAGGATATGGATAACCTATATTAGTTTTATTTATCTATTAGCCCTTGAAAGTCCACTGCTGGTCATATGTCTCACATAATCAACCTCCTTCACCCAGTCTTTAGTGTTGTGAATCCAACAGTTACCCTGCTGTCTTACATGTAGATTTATTGCCAAGACATGGTCGCCATTCACCGACTTTTCTTACTTGAACATTATTTGAACCACTTTACCCAGCAACACCATAGTAGGGCTATTTATATCTGGCGACAGGTTGTTGGTTTACAGTTTTCAAAATTCCGTTACATAATAAGATAGGCGAAACGAAACTAACGTGAGTCGTATAAAATGTCAGGTCCCGGTGCAGATCTCCTCAGGCGCGAGCTGGACAACCGGTTCCTGGCGGCGGCGGGCGCAGCGGGGGCGGGCGGCGTGGGCGTGGGTGTGGGCGGCGTGGGCGTGGGCGTGCGCACCGAGACGCACCACCACCATCAGCACCAGCACACGCACGTGCACCAGCACACGCCGCACGCGCAGCCGCACCCCGCCAACCCCCACCATCCGCACCAGCTGCTCGTGCCTCACGCACCCATTGTTAGTATACTAATATAATATAGATAGATAGATAACTCTTAATTGTACACAGACATCTACATAAGAGTAAAAAAGTGAAAGAATACATTACATATTATATAGATTAGGATCTGTCAGGGCTGCCAGACGTCACGTATTTTCTGACGAACGAAATGTGGACGATTGAGTAATTTTAGTATGTCAGTACTAAGATCGCATGCCTATCGGCTAACTTGCTTGAATGGCCAATTCCCAGATATCAGGTTATCAAAGTGTATAAAAACATTTTTGACGTCACATATTTTCTCCCAGCTGATTTTCACGTATATTGTAGACAATACCGTTAATAATAAGTCTTTAATACTCAATTTCCACAACAGCCGGAGCATTTTTGATAAACACCAACACCAACATAAAATTTTGCTATATAAAAAAGATTCTCATCAGTAACAACAAAACTCCAGATAAAACCTGAAACCTATTTGACCCATTTAACCTATACCCTATAACGAATGTTTTTGTTCATTACAGTTCAAGGACGTGAGCAAGATGTCATCCCTATACCGTACCGGTCTGGGCCTCGGGTATCCGTACTCGTCGAGTTTACTGCACCCCGCCACCCCGCCCTACATGCCCTCTGCGCCAATAAACGCATACACGCCACCTAAGGTACCCAATCTTATTATATTCTGTGCATTCTATATGTACATTCTATCTACGTGTAGCTATTTACTAGTCATATAGCTCTTGTATCCCTTGTTTCTACTACTGTACTAAAGGCTTAGAAGCACACTTGAACAAATCTTTAATTTATGTTCACAGTATAGTGTAGGCTGTTGATTTAGTTCAAGTAGTCAAATACATACAAATTCATTATTTTGTATGATTGTACCTACCTATATCTAGTCTGTAAATATTGTTTTGTGATACAAGCAGAGTAAATAGTTATAAATAGGCAGGAGGCCTTTTAAAAGAGGGTGGGTATTCAATCTATGAAACATGAAAAAAATATATAAACCAATAAATAATAATTATACATAATATAAATTAATTATTTAGCAATACACCTAGCATATTACTTGTAGTTAAATAAAATTTTTCAAACATCCCTTATTTTATCAGAAGCTTTACCAGCCTAGATACTTAAAAGAAATTAAAGGGTCATTGCTAAAATGTACATTTTAATTGCCACATACTGTTATAATTGGAGAATTTAGCATAATTTTCATTTACTTGAAAGATATTTCAAAACACATATTAATCCAACCTTCAATCACCTCATTTAGTATCATGAATATATTATTTAGAAGCTCTTTTATATCTCCCTCATTAGTCCTAACATGTATATAAATTTTACCTGATTACATCTTCATATTTAATTTGTAACTACTTCTGTATCTTTTCACTAGTTAGCTTAGAGCTTTATTTTTATTTGCTGCCATCATTAACCCTGCATCGCATCATGTTAACAGCCCATAGTGTCGGCCGCCAGTGACTCCGCCACTAAACCACCACCACGCCCCGCTGTCGCGGTAGGTTCTTCCACCTCTACATACACTTTGCATGCTTTCTAACGTTACATCGCACATCAGCCTTGTGCTTTTGGGTGTATATAAATAAAATTACATTTAAAAATATGTATACAAAATTTTCATATATATAGCATGTAGGTATACTTTTCAATTTCTCCAATTTGTAAATATGTAACTTTTATGTTAATTAACAGAAAACTGGAAAATGGAACGCTATGCACGTCCGCATCGCCTGGGAAATCTACAACCATCAACACAAGGATAAGCCGGTTCCCGGACTGGCACCGGGCGGCGGCGCAGACAAGGACAAGCTACGAGCGTACCCGCCTGCGGCGCCGCCGCCTCCCACCTACCGGTCCCCCTACGATCTCCCGCCCGCGTCCTACCTGCAGCACCACCCGCACCTCGGCACTGTGCGATACGACCCGCGCGGCTCGCTCGCCACCTCCCCCCTCGCCCTCGCCGCCGATCGAAACTTGGGCGTCTCGGGGGTGTCGCACTTCGCCAGGTACGGCGCCGGTGCCTTCCCAGGCGCACCCACCGCCTTCGGACTGTCCGCGTACGGGCGCGAGCTGGCGCTTTCCTCGTCCCTCCATCCGGTTCACGCGCCGCCCCTGGGCGCGCTGCACGACGCGTGGCGAGGGGCGCCGCGCCCGCCCGCCGCCGCCGACGTCCGCCGCGAGCACGAGGAGCGCGAGCGGGCGCGGCGCGAACGTGACGAGCGGGAGAGGCGCGAGCGCGAGGACCGGGAGCGGCGGAAGGCCCGCGAGCGGGAACTCGAGCGGGTGCGAACGCGATCTCCGCTCCGAAACGGGGCACCCGAACCTCCCAAGGACGAAAGGAAGGAGCCGCCGCGGCCGCCGCCGACGCTCCCGGCGTATCCCCCTCCGCCGCCGCCGCACTGGGATCCCTATCGCGCGTACGACCCGCTGCAGCACATGAGATTCGCGCCGCTCGTGGAGGCGGCGATCCGCGCCGAGGAGGACCGGGCGAAAATGCTGAGCGCGTACGCGCACCACCAGCAGCTGAAGTCGAGTCCGCTGCTGCACCGCACCATGGCGCACGGCGCGCACGCGGCGCACGGGGCGCACGGTGCGCACGCGATGCACAGCGCGCACGCGGCTCACGGGGCGCACGGCGCGCACCCGGCGCACGGAGCGCACGCGCTACCGCCGCTGGGCGCACACGGGCCGCTGGCGCCGTTGGCACCGCTGGCGCCGCTCGCCCCGTTGGCGCCGCTGGACCTGCTCAAGAAGGAGGAGCCGCGATGATAGCGACCGCCCGCGACCGTCTGCACCCCGTGTACATACAGAGTAGTGTGACCGACGTCGCCGAGTTGATGTGTATCGTTTCGCAATTATCGGTTTAGAGAATTATTTATTATAACGTCGCTTGCGGCCCGCAGCGCCGAGGCCGAGTGCAATATGGGACGAGATCGCGGGGCGCTCGTCGCCGCCAGCCTGTATACTACTGCTTGTTTATTTACATGAAAATATCTATCGAGTTGTTATTGTGAACATTATTAGTTAATTATACATTAAATTGCTGATTATGTGAATGGTACCGTTGACACTCATGGTACTTATAAATATTTATATATAATTATAAATAAAATGTAAATATTAGCGTGTAAATTAGTGTTAAAATATAGAATTGGTTTATTTAACGTCATACAAAGGAAAATCACATAAATTATTATTGTATCGGGACCGATTTAGGCTCCCGTTAAAAATCTCATAATGGTTTTTCAATTGTACCAGTGGAATTCGATCTATATTTATATTATTTATTTATACTCCTTACTTCCATGAACACTTACACGGATAATACGATATCTGTTAAAAAAAGCAGTTGATATTTTCTTTTAAATGCATTTAAAAATATGTGATATTATTATATTGTGGAGTACATTTTGTCTGACTTCGACTAGTGTCTGTTTGCGAGTAGATTATGACTACAATAAATTCACGTCACGTTCTTCCTTGATTAAAACTGGACATTTTTCATGGACAATATTGTTATAATGCTTCCGTTGGAAATGTATATTTTTTATTTCATGTAATGGAAAACTCGTGTGTGCCATTAAATTTAGCATTAATGGACATTGAGTCAGACAAAATTAAATTTATAACCTGTTTTAAGGCACATTTTGTTGATTGTGTTCCCAAGATGTCATGAAAAGTAATTCAGAAGTGTAATATAGTCTATACAACATCATTCTGTATACTAAAAAGTAAATGAAAGCTAGGTGCGATTCAGGAAAAAACCATTAAAACTTTTGATTTTTATACCAAAAAGATTTTCTTTTGTTCCCTTTTTACTATAACTCAAATGAAAAAATATATGGTTTTCACAAACGTGAATATTTTGGCAAACTCTGCGCGCTACTATCGGAACCTCGGGAATAAAATTGTTTTAATACATAATATACACAATCAATATTATAAGTACACAGTAAATGAATTCATTCGTGCCTCTGCTCACTTGCACACAAAGAGCGCCTTTCGGCGCAGGACAGTGAGCAAAATATTCAACAATATATGTATATTTTTAAAGTAGCTGTGTTATCATTTCTTAAGCTGGGTCTACATTAAACCCCTTAAGCTGGGTCTACATTAAACCCTCCTCGAACAATAGCTCGCACGGCTACCGCGTTTAGTTTATACGCAGCTTTAAGCTAGGCGGGTTAGGAGTTTAGGACATGTCTAATTTAGATCAATTCTCATTTATCCCTCTTTAAAATACACTAAGGACACCCACATCCAACTTCAAAAAAGACAGAAATCCGATTTAAGGTCTGTTTAGGCCAAATTATCATTATTAATCAATCAAAATAGCCTGGTTGGATGTGTAGTATTCATGAGGACTAAGATGTTTGCCTCAAATTAAGTATCTTGGATAATGAAACCTCCCAACTGAAACACAAACCATAAAGGATATGCTTTTTCACAGTGGGTTAAGAGTTGGTAAGGTAACTCCCTGGATGAACTACTGTGACAACCATCAACAACCTTGGTTCTATGATGTTTGGAAAGCCAGAAGTATCCCGAAATTACTAGTCGCAGTCAACAACAATAATAAGTAATAAAGGCAAGGGGAGGATAAAAAGCAAAAACCTATATTTGTTTTTTTTTATTTGCTGAAGTATTAAGCTTTACCTAATTTCTTATAACAATCATAGAAGTATCCCGAAATTACTAGTCGCAGTCAACAACAATAATAAGTAATAAAGGCAAGGGGAGGATAAAAAGCAAAAACCTATATTTGTTTTTTTTTATTTGCTGAAGTATTAAGCTTTACCTAATTTCTGATAACAATCATTTGTACATTAAACAACATCATGTTATATTGTATTAATGATAAACCTCCAGTTAGTTTGATGAACATGTTATTTTACTTAACTGTCAGTAACCCATTAATGACGCACTACACGGTCGGGTCTCCTCTCACAATGAGAGGGATGTCGGCCTAAGTCCACCTACCTGGCCTGCTGCAGGTTGGTGGACTTCGCATGATTTATTTATTTACTTAACTAAACAAAGGTTATTATTTAAAACTTAAACAATCTCAAAAATTAAGGGTTTCACTTCAAAACACTACTAATTTTATTTACTCCAGGAAAAAATAAATAAGTATGTATAGCTAGTAATTTGATTTATTGGTCTATGTTTATTCAGATATTTTACTTCCTGTACCAAATTTGAATGGTTTTCATTCTCTTTACTTTCTTTTGTAATTGGAGGACTCCATAAAGCAGAGCTTCAGCAGTAGGTGGGCATCCAGGCACATAAATGTCTACAGGTACAATGCGATCACAACCTCTGAAATAAAAGAAAGATCTTGACTGTTGACTGTGAAGACTGTCCTTCAAAATTCAATATTTTTTTAAATAGCCATAGCTGTACTGCAGTTCCGTTGCCAATATGTTCTTGTTTATGTACAGGTTTTCGTGACTGACTTCCTCCCAGCCAATAAATAATTATAAAATTATTAGTAACCTGCTGTAACATGGTGAAGGAAAACATCTAAAGGAAACCTGCATGCCTGAGAGGCATGCAGGTTTCCTCACAATGTTTTCCTTCACCATAACAGCAGATGATATTTATTTTATAAAGCGCACATAACTTTTTTACAAAGTCATTGGTGCGTGCCACTGGGATTCGAACCCGGACCCCTCGATTCGAGGTCGAATTCTTAGCCGCTGGGCTATCACCGCTATGTGTATATTCCTATTGATACTTTATTTAAATTATAACTTGCTAAAGAAAAGTTATCATGAGCTGATTATATTGTGATAGATTTATTTATGTGTCTGCTGGTAATACAAATATACACTCCCGGACACCTAAATCGAGCCACCTTGATTTTTTTAGTTTGGTGTACTGTAACTTACAAAAGATGTATGTAGAAGGAAAATGTTTTGACGCAGTTTTGGAACTGGTATACTCATCATTCATTTAGGGTGCCACTGTTCTAAATTTGAACTACAGTTTATTAAAAAAGTCGAGTTACGTTGAAACAAGTCCATATTAGCTTTTTTCAAGGAAAAAAATCTAAACAATTTTTAAATAAAGAAATGTTTTACATGAAAAGAAATGTTTATTTAGTAACTTGTATTGCCTCCCAGTGCATTTATGACAGCTCTCATACGGTTTGGCATAGAATTAATCAATGTCGTTATGACATGTTGAGGAATGTCCTCCCATTCTTCCAAAATTACATTTTTGAGCTCCTGCATGGTTTGTGGGGCAGGATAATGAGCTCGAACACGCCTCTTGAGCTCATCCCATAGATGCTCTATAGGATTCATATCAGGACTTCGCGCTGGCCATCTCATAACAGTGATACCAATGTCATTTAAGTACTCCCTGACGATTCCCGCAGTATGGGCCCTTGCATTATCATGCATTAAAACGAAATCTTGGCCAATAAATCCAGCATATGGCATCACGTGGTTCTCTAAACATTGGCGAATGTATCTATTGCCATCTAGGGGCGGCAGTCGTGGTCCCGTCACTACCTCTAGCTCAGTTTTGCCTTCCATAGAGATTCCTCCCCAGATTGTCCATGATCCTCCACCATAACTCACTTTCTCGTCAATACAGCATTGCGCGAAACGCTCGTTCTGTCTTCGGTACACCTTACTCCTTCCGTCATTACAGTATAGCATTATCTTGGACTCATCTGTGAAGAGAACCTGGCTCCATTGATGTAGAGTCCAATATAGATGTTCGCGCGCAAACTCTAGACGGGCTATTCTGTGTGCTCGTGTCAATTTGGGTCCATTGGCTGGCTTATGGGGCTTTAAACCACGTTCATTGAGTCGCCTTCTTACGGTCCGAGCACTTACAGCCACTCCGTGAAAGTCCCTGAGCTGTTCATGAATCTGAACAGAGGTAAGGCGTCGATTTCGTAAGCTGGTGGTGACAATGTATTGATCTTGTCTCGCCGTTGTCACTCGGTAACGAGGTCCTCCTGTTCGCCGAACGAAGCCGCCAGTCTCCAGGTATCGGTGGTACACTCTTTGAACAGCGGAACGACTTATGTGAAGTTGTGAACTCACATCTCGCTGACTTAGCCCAGATTGAAGAAGTGCTACAGCTTGCGCGGCTACTTCAGGTGAAGTATCCATAATTTTATAGCCAAAAGCGGTTCAAATTATAGAAAAATAACTGAACTATACTTTGGATACCAACAATTGCGAAAATTCAAAGAAAAGCGAAATTAAATTGCTTCAAAAGAAACTTTCTACAGTCATTATTTTTTTCAAATCAGTGACCAAGCTCAGGTTTTATTCTTTATTTTAAATTCTAAAATTCAAATTTGGAATAATACATACAGGAAAGACGATGAAATATGCCAGCAATAAAAATGCATAAAAACTTTTTTGTTATATTGTATATTTTTTGTGTATTGGGCTTTTAGGCCCGGGAATGTAAGGTGGCTCGATTCGAGTGTCCGGGAGTGTAATATTTTTCAGTGATTTCCTCCCAATTGAAAATTTTTCAGATTATAGTTTATACTACTCTAGTAAATGGTCAGTTGACATAGTAAATAAATAAATTTAATATGTCAACTGACCATTTACCAAAATAGTTTTTTCTAAATACTTTGGAGCCTGCAGCAGCTCAACCCATGGAGAAGGGGTTGGTTATTGAAACCAGCTGCAATATTTTTATTTACCTCACAACAGAGTAAGAGTAGTGATAGTATCCTCCACCGTTGGCGCAACTGCCCATGGAGATGACCCATCGAGGATCAGGCATCTGATCATACACCTTCCTTAAAGCGGGGGCCATCTTGTTGGTCAATGTCCCTGCCACAATCATCACATCTGACTGGCGGGGAGATGCACGGAACACCACACCATATCTATAAATTTAAAAGATAATAACTCACTTTTATATTAGTAAAAAAATCCTACAACAATTTATTTCAATTGAATAAATTTTTTGACATAGCGTAACCATAAAAATAAAATGTCACATTTATCTTTGAAAGGTTTTCTACCAAAATGCCTATTACATACTTTTATGCAAGCTCATTAGTTCATGTTTCAGCTAAAATACAGTACAACGTGCATCCATTTTTTTGGCTAAGCTCTAGAAATTGGTCCACTGAAATATCAAAGTCATACAAAAATATCTTTCTTTTCTCTGCGACATTTGAGAAAAATATGGGGACAATATACAGAAACCTAATATGTGTATTGTTTTAATTAGTTGGATAGTACAATTTTAGTAAAAGTAGTATTATTATGTAATCAACTTGTAGCTCATAATGAAAAACAAATAAATACATGAATTTCACAAACCTGTCCATGTCATAGCGTGGAGCAGCAATGTGCATCATCTCTACAGCACAGCAAGCCAGTCCGAATGTCATTGGCCATATCGAACCTTTTCGACCCCAATTTAGCAAGTCGTCGAGTCTAGCCACAGCGTACTCTGCCATGTTTGAAGCATCTTGGAATGGCGAGAACGGACGTTTTTCAGTGGGACTCGGCGCAGGTAAGTGAGTATTACGGACTTGTCCTACGAGAGGAGCAAAAGCTCCCTGTTTCAGTACCGCAAGCGCCTTTGAAGGCGCTGAAGCACTGAGCGCTTTGATTGCCTGCATTTTGCTGCGAAAATTAATACGCATTTTATCAAAATACCTCACCCTGTCGTAATGACAATAGGGTTAATCTTCTATAACTATAGGGCAACAAACGTATGCTACTAGAAATTACTTACAAGTCGATTTAATACATTAGATGATATTTAATGAAATAATGCACAGTTTGCCTTAAAATTAATGAAAAATTTATAAATACAATTAGTAATAAATTTACGTAACAAATGTCACTTTTACGAAGCTACTTGATTAATATTATGTGTCAAGCGTCAAATCAAATGTCAATATTATGTCAAACAAGTTTATATACAGTATATCTCGCCCTACTTTATTAAATGTTAACAATTTATATTTACGCGATATTAACTGTCGAAATACATTAAATTTTTTTGATAAAAATTATAAAAAAAATCCAATTTTTTCAATCACACTTTAATACATAATATTAGAATAACAAGCTTTTTAACAGCTTTCCCTGCAAAAACGCCTTAGGAGCGAGCTTCTACATACAAGATAATAAAATTGTAAGACGGCAGATGGCTAACAGATCTATCATCCGATATCAGATCCATTGACGGACGTGATCGTGGATATATCAAAAGTAAGCGACGAAGAAAAAATTCTTCTTTAGGGCGTCTAACAGGGCGAAAATATATTTATAAACGTATTTTAACTTAATATACCTTCATAAATATATTTTTCATCCTATCTATTTGAAAAGTACGACTTTGCGGGGAGGAAGTTTAAGTGCGTATGTTTGTAATGAAGAAACTCAAAAACTCCTGTGCCGATTTCAAAAATTCTTTCACCATTGGAAAGCTACATTTACCCTAAGTAACATAGGCTATATCTATTGCTAGAAAAGATTAGGGAACAAAAAAACTTTGGCTATTAGTCAAATTAATTGGCAGAGCGAAGCCTGCCGGGTCAGCTACTTCCTAATGAAACAGTAAGACGTAAAAAAAAATTTCAAAATTGCGAATATGTCTCAAATGTAAAGAAACCCTCGCTACGCTCGGAATTCTATTGTAGAATCCCTCACTTTGCTCTGGATTCAAAAAACGCCCTCGCCGTAAATATATCATTTTGCTTCCATGTCATACAATCTACTATTTGATCAATATAATCGCCGATAAAACTGTATTTAAAAACTATTATCACACTGAAATCAAAATTTGCTTGGCGGACTGCGGACTTCTTGCCTGAGTGTTTGACACTGCGGAGTATCGGCAAAACAAACGTCTGTTTAGGGCCGGATAAATGTGAACGGCCTCTATATAAAATATAAAGTAAAACTTTCACGTTATGGCAGAAACCCACCCTAATGGCGCATCATAATCTGTCTACTTAGACGTTACTATGTTATATGCCAACTTAAAAAAATAAACATAAGTTGGCATATAACATAGACTCTGGCAAGAAGTCCGCAGTCCGCCAAGCAAATTTTGATTTCAGTGTGATAATAGCTTTTAAATACAGTTTTATCGGCGATGATACTGATCAAAAATATATTTATGAAGGTATATTAATTTAATGTTAAGTCTGCACTCAGTTTGGACGCGATTGTTCGTACGTGAACGCAAGTATACGCACGAGTTACGAAATGGCGTCCAAACTGAGCGCGGCTTAAAGAAATGCATCTTTTTAACGGTTCCGGTTCACGCTTGATTATTCCGTGTATCGGATTCATATTCGTCACATACCTCAATCGGCCCCGTTGTATCACTGTCAGATGTCAGACACTGACAGCTGTCAGTCAGTTAATTATTATTGTTAGACAAACCGACCGAGCCAAACTGACAAAAATTAACTCTAACGAGTAATAAATAAAATACTATAATTTCGTCAAGATTTATAGTAAAGTTATATAACAGTATTTTAATTGCATATTATAAAAATGCCAAATTTACCAAAAGTTTGTATTAATAATAATTATATCAATAATAATTTAAAATAATTTGTATTGATTTAATGTTCAATATGTACAATGTACATGTTGTTTGTGTGTTTTAATTTTAGGGAAAGAAATGGTTCAAACCAATGTTTGATTTTGAAGAAAATGAGTCTCCTAAAAGACTAACAAATAATGCCGACGATGATCTTGCTTCTACAACAAATAATGAGGTAGGTAGGTATGATAGGAAGGTGGATAATGAGTTTTAAAACCAGTACTTGTGGTTCTTGGCTTAAATAAAATGCGTAAACCTAAGTATCCATAATAAGTAACCTAAGTATACATAATTCGCACGCTGAGAACGAAAGTGACCTATCTCAAAATTTGCGGTATATACATACCACTTAGATTAATTAGTTCTAGTAGTATTTTTTGTCAAAATACTGACTGTTCCCTAACTAACCCCATACACATGTTTAGTTTGCTTAATAATCTGCCTCTTGAGGATTTGCATTCCATTGCTACTATGGGATCTCTCTAAAAACTCACTATGTTATTTGTATCTTGCAGGAGAAACCCACAAATGAATGCATAAATTCCAACATTGAAAACCTTATAAACAATAAAAATTGGATGAGAAATTTTGATCCTGAAAAAGTTGAAGACTTAGCTGTTAACAATAAAAAAGTTCAAGAAGTTGAAGAATGGATGACTAATGCTTGTAAACAGAGTTCTAGTAATATGTTACTTCTGTCCGGACCAGTAGGGTGCGGAAAAACTGCCACCATCAGGACTCTCACCTCTAAACATAATATCAGAGTTTCTGAATGGATAACCCCTCTTGATATTGAATTTCCATCAGAATATGGTAAGAAATGCCATCTCATTTTCTTAAATCAAAGTTACAAGATTTCTTCAGTCCTATTTCATCCACTTAAAGACAAAAGTCTGTGCAAGACTTGAACCTACATTTTGACCATGGCAGGGAAGTCAGCTAGCACTTCTAATATAAATCTTGCACTAGGTACTGAACAAGATTATTTCCTAAATACTGCCTGAGCTATCTATTTCCATTGTTTTGGACTATTTACCAAGACAGACCTTCTAGCCAAAATAAATATTTATTATTAAGATTTTGCCAGCGAACTTGGTCTTTGTTTTGGTCTTAGAACTTGGTCCAGAAAAGGATAAAAAATTTCATCCAAGTCTTTATTTAGTCTGTGGTACTGTGATAAAATTCCATTGCTTTTCAGGTGATTATGAATTTAAAGAAAAGCAATCAAAACTCTTCTTGGATTTTATTATTAATGCTGCCAACTTTACCTCATTGCTCGACAATAATGACAATAAGCTAGTTCTAGTTGAGGACTTCCCAAATACATTCTTGAGGACTCCAATGGAATTTACAGATGTTTTACAGTAAGTATAAGTCAGTATAAACTACAACAATATAGATATCTGTCCTACTAACCTATTACTACTACAAATGTGAATTGTTAATGAGGATGAATGGTATTTGTTACTCTTTCACACAAAAAAGATTGGAACAGATTTGGATGATATTTGGTACACAGGTAGATTGTAACCTGAATTAACATAAAGGATACTTTTTATCCCTCTATAGGTGGTTTTCTATTAGCCAGCACGGCCGGCATTGCCGTTACCGGCGCCGGGCCTTCCATTTTCCACTGCGCCGGTTGCCGGTGCCGGTTTACGCCCGGTGAGTGGTACAGTACTGACTCGGACCTCGTCCCCCTATCCGCCCCGCGCACTCACACACTCACACGGCTACAGCACACATGCAGTTTTGACGGGCCGGCACGACTGGGAAGTCTGCTGCCCCAGCGCCGGCGGTACTCATCGTCGGGCCGGCGCCGGTGCCGGTAAGCGTGAAAGCGAGCCATACATTTTCATACGTTTATGTAACTTATTAATTATTATTGTTTTAGACAGTACAGGCAGAGAGCTAAATCTCCGATTGTTTTCATAACTTCAGAGACACACACTGACAGCAAGAACACTGTAATAAATCTTTTTACTCCAACCCTGAAAGAAATGTTTAAAATTCAACATATTGTGTGAGTACTCATATAATTTATTTTACTGTAATGGAACACTTGCCTACTTTGTTGTTATAATCTCATACTCAAAAGTTAATCTCATGTATGCTAATTAGGTTTCTTATCAATTAACTAATGCTTAATTTAAATAAACATCATTTTGTAAACTCACAGATTTAACAGTGTATCAACTACTGGTCTAAAATCAGCACTCAAAAGAGCCTCAAACATAATAAGCGAGAAATACACCATTATGTATAATGTACCAACTTCTGATCTGATCGACTCAGTGGTTAACTCTTCCGGGGGAGATGTAAGATCTGCAGTTTTAAATTTACACTTTGCTTCTTTAAAAGGTATGTTTGAATTTATTTCTGAAGATTTTTGACGTAGAATATTTAAAATGAAAATTTCTATAAATGAGAACTAGAACATGATGTAAAGAGAACATGGTAGCTCCCCAGGCAGAGTCAACTAGCCTGGTGGGAGATCTCCCTAGGTTATACTTGTCATTCCTCCACAGAATATAAACTAAAAATGATATTATTGGATTTAAGAAAAGAGACAGTGTCTCTTCTCACTATTGTTTCATAAATTTTGTTGATATCCAAACACCCAGTAGTACAATTGAATGAATACAATTCAACCGTTACAGGTTCAAACGCAAATCTGGAGACCAGTATTTTGAAAGAGAAAGAAGTCAAAAGTAAAACTAGGAAAAAGAAGAACCCATCAAGCAAATTTTTATCACTAGGAAAAGATCAAACAGTAAGCATATTGCATGGAGTTGGAAGAGTATTAAATCCAAAAGGTAATCTCTATGCTTTTGTGTGACTACACTATTAATAAGTATCAAATTTAATATACAATTAAAAAGAAGAGTTTTAATATTGTATGATATTAATTTATTAAGGTAGTAAGCCAAGTTTTGTTACATGCCATAATAGCAAACCATCATGTTGCACATCTACCGTGTTTGTTTTTCAAATCATCATCATTAAAAAAAAATTTTTTTTTCAGTAATTGTAGATGAAAATGGTAGTGAACAACTTTCACACTCCCCCAAAGACATAATTGAACAATTTCTCAGTCATCCTACTTCCTTTGTTAACTTCTTAGAAGAAAACTACTTGCCACACTTTTCTTGTTGCAATGATACAATGAAGGCTGCTCTGCGTCTTAGTGATGCTGATATAATGCTTGCTGAATGGAGGGTAAGATGTTCATTCTTCTTTACAATCTCATTTTATTTACATGATCTGATGAAATCTTGCTGTTATTTCGTTTATTTAGCTAACAGCTATCTGATAAACAATTAGCCTTACAAACTAGCTTTTGTGTTGTTTCTCGGAAAAATTTTAACACATCCTCCATCAAAATAACATGTCTGTCCTGTCATTATCTAGCCCCAGAACGAATAATATGGGAATGAAATAGAATCTGTACATCTCATACTGATGGCGTTAACTGTAGAATACTCTAACAATTGTGTTTGTGCTTGGCTCGTGTTGTGATTTGAATGTTTTGTAGGAAAAGATGTGCCAAGAGCTTGGTCTTTATACTGCAGTGTCGGGTGTAATGGTTGCAAATAAACACCCTATCTCTTCATGGAATCCAGTGAGAGGCCCAAAGAATATGAAAATTCAGTACCCGTAAGATAAAATTTATTATGCTTTTATATAACATGTGCATCACTTACATCAAATATATTTTAAATAATATTAATTTATAATTCGTTGTTCAAAAGTCAATATTTTTGAAGTCTACTACTACTATTACAAATACTTAATCTAAATTTATTCCACTTATCAAAGTCTATAGAAGGCATCATTTTCTTTCAGAGCCCTGAGTGAGTTACCTTTTTTAGAGCAGAATTATTTATATAAAGGCAAAGTTTTAGTAGCTGATTATTTAACATATTATAAAGTAATATGTAATAAAGATTAACTGTTACTGTTATGTATTACAATAATTTTAAATAAAAAAAGTTATGAAATTATAATGAAAAGATGTTTTATTCTTACAATAATTAGTACCAAATTTTCCCTTTATAACATTAGCTGATTTTAGCTGAACGTCAATTGTTTACTTGACATTAGAAACGAGAGCTTTGGATCTGGGAATGAAAATAAAAAGTAATATTACTTAAATTGTTTATTAACAATCGTCAATATCTCAAAGACTCCTACAAATACAGAGATAAGTTGAAACTAAAATGGTAGCACTGCACTGAATTTTAGTCACTATAGTATGTTGCACTGGTCACTCACCAATTCAGTTCCCATTTTGCAAGCTTTTTAACAAAAAGTTTCAATTAATACTCACACGCATCTACAGGAAAACAATGAAAATGGGAAGATTCGTTACTTATCTATATTACTGTAAGCAAATTTTAGAAAATATTCAATTTCGATTTTAAGGTTAATACTTACCCGCCCATTATAGTCGCTAGAGCGTAATCATAAAACTTAGGGAGTGTCAAAAACGTGTATAGGTTTCATACTTACCTGTCGTTTCTGGAATGTGTATAATAAAGACACATAAGATGGAAAAGCGTGGCGTGGTGTAGTGTGGTGTGGTGTGGGTGTGGGTGTTGTGTGGTGTGTGGTGGTACAGAGTGCGTGAAGGAAGTGTGGCGTGTCTACCGGGATGAGGAGGAGGATGACCTGGAGCGGCGGCGGCGCGGCGCGCGCGGGGAGCGCGAGCGGGAGCGGCGGCGGCGCGGCGGGGAGCGGCGCCGCGGGGGACTGCGCCGCCGGTACCTGCACATACAAAGTTTGCCATTTTCAGTTTAGAAAGTAGGGTGAAAATTTTTGTATTATTATTTAATAATAGCGAGATAACCCGCATTAACCAGCAGGGAATACTCTACTACACAACATAATTCTACCTCTCGCCCTACATATAACACCAGAGATCCCACAGAGTTGCGAGATGACTCGTTGAATGTGCAATTGTACATGATCTTGTCATCGGCGAGTGATTCCTGGGGTCGCTCACGAGTGTCCACGCCTCCACATAGCCATCACGTAAAGCATGACGTGTTAAGATACTGCATTGTCCCCCAGTTGGTCTGGTTGGTGGATTTGTATCCTATTGTTAACGTAGCATATCCATGCAGTAGTACCGTGGTTGGTACCTGGGCGGCGAGTGGCGGCGCGGCGGCGGCGCGTGGCGCGGCGGCGGGCGCGGCGACACGCGGCGAGGGCGCGTCGGCACCAGCACCGGCGCCGCCGTGATCTCCTGCCCGTCCACCTGCCCTGGGACCATTCAATTGAGTTATAGCAGATGCACATCCAGCCTCCAAAAAAGGTTGTGGACACACCTAATAGAAAAACTACTAAGTAATGATTGGAGTATGAATTTATGGAAATTTCAAATGTTATTGTGTGTTTATATTGCATTGTCCAATTTTGATTGACAACCAGGAACATAATAATTATATTTATGCCTCTAGACTACAAGCCCATGAACAAGAGAGTTATTTTCTGTTATAGTAACAGCCTTCTAAGCATTATTCACGTTGGTTCATTTCATTTTCACAGGTAAATTTTGTTCATGGGCTTGTTTGTAGTCTACTCCTTATATTTACAAAAGCCAGCTTCACAAGTCTATTAGAGCTGTGGGCGGGCATGGCCATTGTACTCACAACAGTGGATCTGCATGTGAGTTCTAGCCTGATCATAGTCCAGTCAAATAAGAGACCTGTCTTCAGTGTGATCAGGTAACAGTCTGTACACTGTCTGTAGTCTGTATACACCTTCATTTTGGTGTCAAAAAATTTATCTCAAAAGTATGATAAAGTCTGTCTGGGCACTTCTGGGCACTGTGAGATATTCAAGGTCCAATGACACAATATTCAATTTTTCCCGATTATAAGAATTCCGTAGCCCCAATGATCATCTATCAAAGAATTGTAGTGTGTAAAATTTTTGTGATAGAAGGCAAAGAGCCTACCGCTAAACTAAACTAAACAATGAAAATAAATTTCATCAACAAAACAGTAGTTATTTTAATTTTTATTTGTATGTTATATTGAAACAAGTACCTCCATCCATGTGCTTCATAGCATTTTCAGCTTCATCCGCAGTGGTAAAGTCCACGTATGCATGCCCGCGCCCATTATGCGGGTGTAATCTGTCTGTGGGGAATTCTATTGACTTTATAGTTCCATAGGTGGAGAAGATTTCGTGTACATGTTCTTTTGTTACATTCAATGTCAAACGCCCAATATGAATGCGTGTGGGACGAGGTGGCGGCGAACGTTCCCGCTTCTTACGGCCTGGTGATCTGAATATGAAAAAAGCTTGTTAAATAAGTAAATAGACAAGTTATAAAATTATGAAATGTAATTTTTACTAATAAGGATAGCTAGTTCATCACACACATGGGCAACACTTTCTGGGTTTGTATTAATTATACACTATGTAGTTGGTTAACAGATCTAGCCCGTTAAATCATTTCAATGTGCTGACTGTACTTTGCATCTGTCAAGATGAACAGTGCATTGATATAGAGTGGAGAGCATAATAATTTGAAGGAAAGAGTTAATAAATAAACAAATTTATGAGTAGTTGATATTCTAGGGCCAACAATCTGAATGGGTAAGTCCAACTTTGAGAGGGAGGTGACTCAAAGAATCCAACTTGGCTGAGCAGCGTTCGGGAATCTTTGCCACGTCTTGACATCCGATATACCTCAGTGCCTGAAGTCAAAATTCTTCGAGCAATGTGTGTTGCCAGTGATGACCTACAGTGCCAAGACGTGGTCCTATACTGTAAGCCTAATCCACAAGCTCAGGGTCGCCCAGAGGGCAATAGAGAGAGCTTGCTTGGTTTTTCTCTATGGGACAGAATGATGAAATCTGTAGAACACCAGTGACCGACATAGCTCTCAAAGTTTGCAAATTAAAGTGGCAATGGGCTAGCCACATTGTAAGCAGGACTGACAGACAAACAAGACTGACAGTGAAAATGCGCACTGGCCTCCTACAGTCCTACTAGGTGGACTGATGACCTGAAGAAGGCAGCAGGAAACCCAGGACCAGGTGGTGTGGTGTTGATTAGGGGAGGCCCATGTCCAGCATTGGACTACCAAGGGCTGATAGAAAGGAAGGAGTTGATATTCCTTAAACTTAATAATCCTCCAAGAGCAGTAAGGTAAAAAAAGTGATGTGTTAATGTTATGAAGATGTAACATGCAAAATTCCACTCTCCACTCATTCTCTTATAAATTATTTACCTTTCATGTTTATCCTTGCTCTTTGATTTGTCATTGCTTAAGGCTGGAACCACTTTCTTTTTGTCTAATGGCGATCTATCTCTAACCTTGTCCCTATCCTGTTCACGACGATCCTTAAGAGGACTTTTATTTGGAGATGTCCTGAAATAAAAGTAAATGTTTAATGAATGTTGAAAGTACTTTATTACAAAATGTTTTGTTAATTATTATTTGTCACTCAAGTCTTCCAGACGCAAATCATATGTGTGAAAATAAAGAATATGATTGTAGTTCCAAAAAAATACTGTATTCTCAACATGCTTTGAAGTAATGAAATAATTTGTTGGATCACAGCTGGTTAGTGTTATACTTAATAATAATAATTTTTTTTAATATTTATTAGATTACAGTTTACCTGGGGCCAACTGCTTCTCAGACACAGTGTTAAATAAATATTATAATACTTACAACTAATAGGTATATTTGTCAATCAAGTAATAATGTAGGTTTGGTTGGGCAAAGAGAGATCTTCCACCAAGCTAGTGGCAAAAATCACCACAATGAATTATTTTATTGCAAGACCACATACTTCTTCTTTGGTCTTGAACGATCATTGTTGCTGCTGCTGCTACTCGAAGAACTGGATGAAGAGGAAGATCGCGAGGAGCTCCCAGAGCTGCTTGAAGACGACCTGGACGATGATCTAGATGAACTGCTCTCTGAAGAACTGCCACAAACATTTTAGGTCAAGTTTAGCCAAATTTATTGTATGAAATAAAACCTGGTAGCAAATTATTGGCTGGAGAAGTCTTGTTTACGTATAGATAGTGATTTTATAATAAATCTTCTAATAATATTGTAATAAACTATGTTTACAAATAATTATTTTAAGTTGGCGCCATGACGAATAAAGCTCAAACGAATCACTCCTAACCTAGCATGTATAAAGTCTATTGTAAATCATAGTACTGGACCAGAAAGGAAATAACTTACCTGCCGCTGCTTTCGCTGCTACTCGATCCTGAATCTCCCTTCTTCTTCTTTTCTTTTGGCTTCTTTTTGTCTTTATCTGATGAAGCCGATGGTGATTTGTTGCGTGCCCTTTCAAACAAACAGCCCATTAGAATCGATATTTTTAAAGTTAGTTCTTACGAAAGACAATTTATTATAGTGAATCAAATACTTACATTATATCAGATTATATGTCGGTAATAATATAAATACTTTCTTCGATACAAACTATTAAAAAAATTATATTTTATTCAAGTAGGTAGCTCTTGCTTGCTTGTTAACTCACTTAGGCTGCCTGGCTAACTCAGTTAGCATACCACAGACAAAAGACAAACACAATTTCATAAACACAACTAATTTGACATTTTTGACTAGTAATACAGATTAAAAATTTGTTTGGTGAGTAATGCCTCCCACAGACAAGACGAAAACGATTTGCATTCAACGAAGTCTTGTTTCACGACAGCGCCAACGACAGCTGATTTGACATATCTGTTGTCTGGCGCTTCTTTTTATAGAGAAATTATAAAATTATGATTGCTGGGCCCGACGATTATAATTTTACTGGTAAATTCTGGTAAAATCAAATCATTTCGGTGAACAACCTTTGAAGTTGGAAGAGACATTGTAGTTCTGCAGAGGGTTGGATACCGTACAGCTATCCACATAGCCCGCCAAAACGTAACATGTCCTTCAAAGACAAAAATAAAGAAAAAACGTTTAAACTTGCCCAAATAATGTATAGAGTGTAGTGTAATTATGAACCTGTAGTAAGTCATTAACGGGTTATTGACTTGTACGGAGTTGTTGCAAATTATTTAGATCAATCTATATTTACCTTTTTTAGGTATGCAAATATTAAGGAAATTGATTGTCTTATGTTTCGGAAGGCCACTTGTGGTTGTTGGAAATATTTATTTGCCGGCGAAATAGGATATCTTTCTCAGTTGAAATATTTGTAATAAATATTAGGTTCATTTAAGAAATGGTAGGTATGAAAGTATTTTTCGTGAAAAAATTATAGAATGATGATGATGATGATTTACTTGTTGGTTAATCTCTATTAACTAATTAGTTAATCATGGGTCATTGACGATTCAAACTGCTCATACACGACGAACACAATATAGTGCCAAGTTGGTTAGACTGGTATTTTGAGGTCTCTGTCCAGATTTGTAGCAGTTGGTAATCCATCTAACCTGTTCTTTTTTTAGAGCACTAAAACTGGAATTGCACAAAGGTGGACCGTAGACACAATGTAACACTACTAAAATGAAATATCAGCAATATAATATCTAAGGTAGTACTTTTTAGTTTTAGGTACTTTTAGCAGCGTACCTAGCCAGGCCCAACACTGTGTTTTACAAGAGAACGGTCTTGATGAAAACCAGATAGGACTGATCGCACTCAACTTGCTTAACCTTAAATCACATCTTATACCGATCAGTCAGTAACCCATTTATGACCCACTACAGAGTCGGGTTTCCTCTCACAATGAGAAGGATGTAGGCCCTAGTCCACCACGATGGCTTACTGCGGGTTGGTGGACTTCATATACTTTTGAGAAATTTTTTTTGTGAACTTTCAGGTATGCAGGTTTCGTCACTATATTTTCCTTAACCGTAACAGCAAGCATATTTAATTTTATAAAGCGCACATAACTTTTTACAAAGTCATTGGTCAAAGGTACAAAGCCACTGGAATTCGAACCCGGACCCGATTCGAAGTCGAATGCTAAATCACTGGGCTATCACCGCTTACACCGATCAACAAATCATAAATACTTTTTAATAAATCTAGAACGCGTCGTGAGCAGTGGAACACAGATTGATGTCAATAATAATATCGCAAAGAGCACCATTTAAGTTAGTAATGACTGTTATAACATAGCAGTGAGTGCGAAAACCTTTAGCCACCCGCAGCGCGACAGGACCACACATTATCGCTGCCGGAGGTCCTTGTCGGGCCTTGCTCCCTCGATTCGTTTACTACGTGACCTCTTTGTGTTGAGTTCCACTGAAGTTGAAAAAAAAACTAAGCATTATTATATCCATTTGAAGGCTTAAACAACCGCAACATTCAAACCGATTTGGTGTTATTTACAAATGTTATTTATTTATTTTAAATTAGGTTTTCTGTATTTACTGATCTAACATACCACGTCATAATCATACTTTTTATAAAACATCAGACACATCATACTTTATATTGCGAACCAGAAGAGCAACGAGTGTGAGAGATATTATTAACCAGATGAAGTAGATTGTATGACAAGTGAGGAAAATGATATTTTTACGGCGAGGGCGTTTTTTCAAAAAACGCTTTTGAATCTAGAGCGAAGTGAGGGATTTTAGAGTAGAATCCCGAGCGTAGCGAGGGTTTCTTTAGTAGAATCCTGAACGTAGTGACGGATTCAAAATACGTTGCCCGAGCCAAAAATATATTTTGTCCCAAGTGATGAAATGAGAAAAGAGTGATGAAATGAGAAAATGAAAGGGGCCTCATATTCTATTGCAATATTATTATTTAATAAAATAAGAGTACTAACAACTAAATTGAAATTAAGTCGTATCTGATAATAAAATAACTAAAAAGTTATAGGTATTTACATTTGAGACATTTTCGCAATTACGAATTTTTTTTGTTACTTACCGTTTTATTAGGAATAGAAGATTGTTGTAGATTTTATATTCTGCGTGTTTGAAATAATGTCCGAATATGGCTCATTTCTATCTAACAATCCGTGAAAATTGACAAAACGTTGGCTGTAGTTCTGTCGTCTTTATTCAAACAATATTTGCGTTCGATTTCTTTGGCGCTGAACACTAATAATGTTCCAAATCTTGGAACTTGGAACTTATAAAGAGGGAGGAAAAACTCATTCCTGCCGGTAAAAGTTTCTTAATAGAAAACACCGCAAACTCGTACTTTTCGAATAGATGGGATGAAAAATATATTTTTTCAGTGTATATCAACATTAAAAAAAAGGAATTAAACCGTCATTAAAAAGTATGAATTAAATTTTGGTACATACTTTAGGTCTACTATTTTTACCGACTTCAAAAAAGGATGTAGATATCTAATATTAAGGGAACTGCACAATATTTACATACGTGAATCTGGAATTGCCAGTAACCCATTAATGACCCACTACAGGGTCGGGTCTCCTTCTCGTAATGAGAGGGATGTAGGCTTTAGTCCACCACGCTGGCCTACTGCGAGTTGGTGGACTTCACATACCTTTGAGAACATTTTTTTTGTGAACTCATGCAGGTTTCCTCACGATGTTTTCCTTCACCGTAACAGCAGGTGATATTTAATTTTATAAAGCGCACATAACTTTTTTACAAAGTCATTGGTGCGTGCCACTGGGATTCGAACCCGGAATCTGGAATAATAACACGAAAATATACAACTTTTGAATCTTTTCTATATCGCTTTTTTCTATTCGTCCATTACTATAATGACAGAACAGTTTTTATTTTCAATGTCCGTGTTCTTCTTATTTTTCTTTCTCTGCGCCAGCCAGTCCTAGCTCTTGAATTGCCCGTGAAGGCCGTAGCTTCAGCCATCTGCAGCAACCGCTTACGAGCTCCAAGCATCCTCGCACAGTACATATGTTTACATATCTCCGAAACTAATTGACGGATCGTGTTCGTTCTTTTTTGTTTATTTGCAATTTGTTCATCTTAGGGAATGGTTAAAGTTTCATTTCATTCAGTAGTTTCCGTGATATGAAGTTGAAACTAAAAATTACGAAAAAATTAAACGAACATCAAAAAAGTATGAAATAAAATTTGCTACATACGCCTTATACTTTTTGAGGTTGGTGCCAAAATTTAACAATAGAAACAAAATACTTGATACAAAAGACGCCAACATCAAACTGGCCTACTTTATCAAAGGCCCACGCTCGTCACTACTAACGTGGTTTATGACAAAAACCTGTATTTTCACACGTTTTATCACAAACATGAGGCTTATGTCTATTGGTTGATAGCGATCTTTTATGGCCGAGGGCTTACACGTACTTGATCGAGACAATAATTACTATTTATAACGACCTATATACTTTGTCCTCTGCAATGCCGCTTAATCTCGGTGTGGGAAAAATGTGAACTGTTACCTCAACAGATTGTAATGAAATGCGTAACTTGTAACGCCTTTAAACAGAACCCGGTCCCGGTTGTTATCAAAGAGCAATCGTTAAAACTTTTTCGAGGATCTATGATCGGTTTGAAAACTTCTCACGTGACTTGGCTACATTAATCCATTAATTATTACCCAGTGGAAGGACACCCGTGATGACGTATGTAAGATCATAATAGCCAACCAGATGTGTAGGTTGAATTAACATTGCGATCCATTGTGACCGAGGTCCAATATACCGCACTATCGTATTGGAATAAATTATTTACGCATTAGTTGACATATTATTGAATCCTTGCGTTATTCTTATTGTTATTTTCGTAGAAAGGTACCTCTGCAACAGCTTGATAATTATGACGCTGATACCTTCACTTAGTAATGAAGTGGTTAAAAATAAACTTAACACAAATCTATGTATACAAAAGTAGAATAAAACAATATAAAATATTTTGTGTGAGAATACAAGAAAAAAAAATATTTTTTATTTAAACCAATAAGTGTAAATTACCCATAATTAAATAAAAAAATTTGAAGTATGGGTTTTCACTACGCAATACTACAGACCCTTATCGTATCTATTGTTTTACATCACACAGCCATAAATGTAAAATGAGAAAAAAATCAATAAGTGCGTACTCGTATCTATTTCTGCAATATAAAAAATGGAGTGGGCTATTGCTAGCCGTTAGTAGACGTATGAATTGGGCGGTTATAAAGGCCAGGGCGGCGCGCTTACCGCCCTACATACGACGTCGAGCTTTCGCGCCTCGCTGCGGTCAGTGTTTCTTATAAACTATTTAATCGAATTCTAACTTATTCAAACTTTTATAAGTAATTCGTTGATTGATAAAGGTTTATCTACACGTCAAGTGAAACATCTACGATCGCTGTCGGAAATTCTTTAATGACTTGTAAGTTCAGTTTGATTTGATTATTGTTTTGCGTTTTAGTTCGTCATTAATTAACGTGACAAATTTGGTTCATTACAAAAAAATTTAATTAACCAATTTAGAATTACATTTTTGAACTGTGCGGTTGTTGCAGGCATTCAATTCGAAACATGGCTTAATTTCAGCAACCTTAAGTGGTTGTAGTTAAAGTTAAGATTAAATATCTATGTACAATTTGAATTTTATTAAGATTTGCACGAGACGATTTTAACAACATTTCAATATTACATTTATTACTATTGTTCTCTCTTATATATGGTCACTCTTTGTAAATGAACGCTATGTTAATAATAATTTTTATTTAATGTGTCTTATTAACAAAAACTGCTAGATCCAGTTAAAAGTAATTGGAACAAATTTTCTGAATTTTTGTCCTTTCATCTCGACAGCGAAGCTTTAATTTAAGTTTTTTGCGTTCCATGTTTGATCCAGTACCTATACTGCATCTTTTAACTAAACAGCCTGGCAACCTAAAGTTTAATTAATCTTTTGTTCTACTCCTAACCTCCTAAAAGCCTATAAACGGAAACTCCATTATGAGTGAGGTGGCTTCAACTAGTATCGATGGTTAAATTAGGTTAAAGTAGGCCAGGTTAAATTAGCATTCGTTTCAGGAAAAAATAGAGTTAAGATGCCCCCGAGGTGCTGCAGGATGGATTTCATGTGTTTCGGGGAAGGATTGGGTTACCGGTGAAAGAAACTAGGGTCAACTATTTTAGTTGCAACTGCACTTGGAACCCCATATAGAGCTCCAGTAATGTTTGAGATTAAATGGTGTTGTCCACGGTTATTGACTACTATCTGATGGCCAGCAAGCCACTGTCTGGTAGCTTGTTTGCTTGCTACTTCAATAGTATACAAAAAACATTACTCATTCATTCCATGAATAAAAATACATGATTTACTTACATGCGTAACCCCTACAGGTGAAAACTACGGCATTATATATCAGTCTTTGGTTGATAAATATGAAGACAAAAGAATGTTGGCTACATCCTATTTAGATAATATTTTTAACTTTAAGAACATAAATACAGCAACCGCATTAAATTTAGAATTTTTTTACGATAATTTTAATTCTTCTGTTGAGGCATTTTATAATTTAAACATTCAAAACACTACAGATTTGCATTGAGAAAGCTAGACTCAGATACTATTCGCGCTTTCGAAATGTCTGAACGAAATAATAAAATTCCTTCTTGCCGCAATTTGCTTATGTTCGTAAAAGAACAAACCAAAATTTTACAACGCACCGCTGGTACATCTAACATGTCAAACGCACAAAACCGCTCAATTCATAAAAATATTAATAAAATAAATAAAATGCCTATTCCGCATTCATATGCAACCGCTAAGTCCTCAACACCGCCTTGTTTATGTTCAAACGCATTACATGAACACTTATATCGCTGTCCTTCATTTCACTCTTTAACTCCAAACGAACGTTTTCAACACATTAAAAATAATTCATATTGTATTAACTGTTTAAGTACGCGTCATAAACTTAATAGTTGTAATTCTGCATCTAGGTGTAAATCATGTAATCAAAAGCATCACACTTTGTTACATTTTACTAAATCGGCATCGGAAACAGGAACCATACATAATAGCACTCAACTTAATGTACGGAAGAACGTACAACCTCTCACCGCGAGCGCTGATTTTATCTGTGATGAGGTAAATAAAAGTGCATTGAGTACGTGCCGCCCGCAGCCCCGATGCGACGTTCGCACTGATTCTGTTGTCTTATTAGCCACTGCACTTGTGTGCGTGTATGATGACAGCAACAGACCGCACATCGCTCGTTGTTTACTTGACTCCGCGTCGCATGTAAATTTTATAACTGATTCTTTCGCTAGCAAATTAGGTCTTAATAACATTAGAAATTCTGAATCGCATTCGTTTGTTAAGGGTATAGGTGGTTCCTTAAAGTCAATTAAGGGTTCAGTACAATTAAAAATTTATTCTCGTTATGATAAAGATATTAAATTTGATATAGACGCTTATTTAATCGACAAAATAACTGATAATTTGCCGACCGCTCGCATTGACTCGACCGTGTTTACGCATATACATAACTTACAACTTGCGGATGACTCATTTACGGTTCCTGGGCCTATAGATATATTAATAGGTGCATCTTTGTTCCCGTATTTAATTATACCTGATGAAGTTAAAATACTTTTGAAGTATGCTCCACCCGCTATTAATACTGTGTTAGGCTACATATTCATGGGCTCCGTCCCAGCTGTTAGCACGTCAAATAGTTTAGCTACTTGTTTCCACACCGCTCAAGAACCCGTGGAGACCATTATAAAAAGGTTTTGGGAACTTGAAGAGGTTCAATGCAAGCCCGCTAAAGGCCAGGAAGACGAAGAGTGTGAGTTGTTATATACGACTACTACTACTCGAGACCCGTCTACTGGACGTTATACAGTCGCTCTTCCTTTTGCTAAGGATCCTTCCTCCTTAGGGGATTCTTACACCGCATCTAAACGGCGTTTTTTATATTTAGAAAATAAATTTAAACGATCACCGCTCTTTAAACTCGCATATGACAATGTCATCAGAGATTATATACAAAAGGGTTATCTATCTCCCGTATCCGCTGTTGAGGTTACAAATCTTTCTTATTTCATCCCGCATCACGGCGTCATCCGTGAGGATAAAACCTCGACCAAATTACGGGTTGTATTGGACGCTAGTACCAAGACTTCCACTGATGTCGCGCTTAATGACGTCCTGCATAGTGGTCCTAACTTGCAGGGCGACCTACTCGTATTTAGAATTTTATTAAATTTTAGATTATTCGCTGTCGCGTTAACCGCTGATGTTCGTCAAATGTTTTTATGTATAGGGGTGCGCGAGATTGACAGATGCTATCAACGCATTTTGTATCGCTTTAATACTGAAGAACCTATAACCGCTTATCAGTTCAACCGTGTTTGTTTCGGCCTTAAGCCAAGTCCGTATTTAGCACTAAGAACTATTCATAAATTATTTTCTGATGATGGAAATAATTTCCCGCATGCAAAAAATATGTTATATGCTTTATATATGGATGACTTTGTATTATCCGCGCAATCTGACTCCGTAGCCTTGCAAACTTCTGATCAGCTTATACAATTACTAAAATCAGCTAACTTTGACTTAGTAAAATGGAGTAGTAACTCACAGTTGGTTTTGTCATCCATACCAGCTTCGCATCACTTAGAGCCAGAATTAGAATTGGACAAAACATTGCCACACAAGATCTTAGGCGTTCAGTAGACTCCCTTGACTGATACTTTCGGTTTCCAGGTCACTTTACCTGGCGAACAGTGCACCAAACGTACTATTCTGTCCACGGTAGCTCGGTTGTGGGATCTACTGGGTTTCGTCGCACCAGTCATCCTTCACGCCAAGTTGTTAATAAAACAGCTTTGGTTGCTGGGGCTAGATTGGGACGACGAATCTCCGCTTAGTATAGCCACACAATGGCGGCAATTCTGTTCTGAGCTGCCGCTTTTAAATAATTTGAAAATTCCGCGCCATCTTGGAGTAACCAATGGTTGCTCTGCTACCTTGTTAGGTTTCGCCGATGCCAGTGAAAAAGCATACGGAGGTGTTGTATACTTACACACCACTGTTGCTGGCCGGAGTTCTATTCAGTTAGTCTGTGCCAAGTCTAAGGTTTCCCCAGTTAAGGTTGTATCAGTCGCCAGACTAGAACTTTGTGCCTCACTGCTGTTGTCAAATTTAATGAAAATCGTTTTAGATCAGTATCAGCCTCGCTATCCTATTTCTAACATCTATGCGTTCACAGACTCAAGAGTAGTACTGTGTTGGATACATTCGTCACCGCATAGATGGAATGTATTTGTCGCTAACCGCTTTACAAAAATTATAGATAATATCCCCGCTAAACATTTTCATCATATTGCTGGGGTTGATAATCCCGCGGACTGTCTATCCCGGGGGCTCACTCCCGCACAAATAATTGATCACCCACTGTGGTTTAATGGGCCAGCGTGGTCTCGATTGGACCCTTTTCAGTGGCCAATCGAACCGTTTGTGCCATCTTCTGTTGCCGAAGTACCGGAACAGAAGGTTTTATCGCATGCTACTGTCGAGGTTCCAGAGGAGTCTTTGCTTTACACACTATGTAAGCGACACTCGTCTTGGTCAAAAATATTGCGAGTTGTAATTTATATTTATCGCTTTATAAAAATATTACCCCGTCAAAATAAATTACGCATAAACGCTTCGGACTTAACTTTCGCTGAAAATAAAATTCTTAAAATATTACAATCTATACATTTTAATTCAGATATTTTAAAATTGAAAAACAATAGCATTTGTTCGCCCGCTTTGCAACGCTTAAACGCATTTTTAGATAAGGATGGTTTGATTCGCGTAGGAGGCAGATTGAAACATTCAGATGTTGATTATGATCATCAACATCCCATAATTTTACCGCGTCATGATCATATAACAGCATTGATTGTGGATTATTTTCATAAAAAATATTGTCACGCAGGTCCCACGTTGTTAATGTCAATTATTATAAGACAACGGTTCTGGATTCTATCCGCGCGCTCGCTAATTCGCAATATCATTTTTAAATGTAATGTTTGTTTTAGATTGCGCCCAAAATGAACCCATCCGCAAATGGCTGACCATAAAGCTTGTCGTATTAGGCCTTCGATAAAGCCATTTTCACATGTCGGTTCTGACTTTGCCGGTCCATTGAAGATAACAATGACTCGAGGCCGGGGCAGTCGCACTACTAAGGCATATATTTGTCTCTTTGTCTGCCTAACGACTAGAGCTATACATATAGAACTGGCATCTGATTTAAGCACAGCTTGCTTTTTAGACGCATTTAAACGCTTCATGTCGCGCCGCGGTCCCGTCATGAGTATGTACACAGACAACAGCACTAATTACATAGGTGCAAAATCGTACTTAAACGACTTTCATAAGCTCATTTGTTCCACAGAATTTAAAGAACAGATTGGTCACGAGCTCTGTGAGCATAAAATTCAGTGGCACTTGAACCCACCAAGTGCTCCGCATTTCGGAGGTAATTGGGAATCAAACATTAAAAGTTTGAAAACGCATCTCTTTCGTGTGATAGGGGCTCAAATCCTATGCTACGAGGAGCTCGCTACAGTTTTGACTCAAGTTGAAGCCATTTTAAATTCGCGTTCGTGTCGCTACCGTAAGAACCGCTAAAGGCAGATTTAAACGACCCGTAGTCAAACTGTGTCCTTTGCCTTCCCAATAGCCTATTCAATACGTAAGCAGTTTCTATAATTATATATTTTATCTATATATTTATTTCATGTATTTGCGCTATACCATATTACATACCGCACCGCATTCGCATTATTTATATATATATTTTTTTTCTCTTTCGCTTCCCTTCGCTTTCTTGAAGGTATCCTTCAATCCCGGGGGGAAATGGTGGCGCCTAACGCCATCTATCGCTGTTTTCGCATAATTCTTACGCTTTACTTAATTAATTTGTGCATAATCCTTTCCTATGCATCCATTAACTCATCTTGTGTGACGTATGGGACGTGGTGTTGTCCCATTGGCCCAGTCCGCTAGAGAGACCTCAGCTGATCGGTCGCTGTTAGGATTGAAGCCTGCCCAACGCAACGGTGCAGTGCCGACGCCATTATCGAAGACCGCTTTCTTCGTACAAAATCCGCTGCTAACCCGCTTTTCTGGAGTCGCGAGTGAGATTAAAAGTCGGTCGTGATTTCCTAGAACTATTCCGCATAGCCTAGAAGTCAGTGTATATGAGTAGACACCCCGGCATAGTGTTCGTGTTGGTGACCCGGCAGGCGTGGCAAGGTGAGTCCCTGGAGAGAGCTTCCTCAACTTACTTTCTTCCGCGCTTTCTCCATTTATTCTTATCCTTTTCCATGTGCACAGATTTCTTAGGTATTATTTAAATTACCCTTTGCAACCCGCACCCGCGCGGCCACCACGTGGTCGAGGAATGGTGGTTCGCTGATCTCAACATTTATTGAGATCAACCTATTTTCGCATCATTACACCCACCACTACCTTCACATAATATTTTCCTCCATATTTCATATAGCAGTAATAAAATATTTACTTCCGAGGAAATTTCCTGGGAAACGTGTTATTTACGAGAAGCGAATATTTCGGAAAACTGTTTTCCTATAAATCAGAAGGACTCTCGTCATGCTGAGAAAAATAGGAGAAGTACTTAAAAAGTTTAAGTTAAATATAGGTATTGGAATATTAGGATGTCATGGATGGGACGTACCTACTGGAATGTGACACAACAATAAAATGTAAAATAGTACTGTTATATTATTTAAATACATTTTCCTTGAGTTTGATACCTACGCGGCAGCCGACCAAATAAATTAAGGTGAAGAATTTTATTTCTTAAATAAATAATAATAAAATTTTATGATATAAAAATAATGTTAAGGATTTGTACATCAAATCCGCGCACATAAACAAGAGATTACAATGACAGCATGTCTTGTTATCTTGGTGTAAGTCCGAGTGTGACCCGTCCGTCAATAATGCTTAAGTTTTCAGAGCTTAGGTACCGTGTGTGATCCCATATAATATGCTTTCGATGGATTTTATCTTTCCTATTTTCTAGATTTTTTAAACTTACAACTTTAGGTATAGCAACGAGCTAACTCTTTTTCCCTATTGTAAAGTCCTTCTCCCTATTTCCCTCCTTTTTCCCTATTGTAAATTGATAAAATATCGATCCAGTAAATATTATTTTACATTTTAGTGAATCATTGAAGATCATCAATTCATTTCAATCACACGTAGGTAGCGAAATTGAGATATGAGAATACGATATCTTTAAGATACGACCATACCTTTTACAATAAATCACATCGTATTCGATATAAGACACCAAAGGTCTCGTCCTAGATACCGTGGGTTTTGTCAGGTGTGGGAGCATTTGTTTATATAATAATATAAAATAATAGTAAAAATAATGATCGGCGGGGATCTGAATCGATAAGTCTTGTATAATTTAATAAGCCTTAAAACTAACTTTAAATAATAGATCCTGTATCTATCTAGAATGGAACTTTAATATATTTCTTTTGGGATACGATTTATGGGAGGGATCAAGGGTTCATATCATTTAAGAGCTGTTGAAACAGTAATCGGTTGCTAATGCTGAGCCAGGTTAATAGATTTTAGAGCCCTAAGATAACTTTTTGCCGAGGGTTTCCTTGGCGTTGGATATTCCGCTGCATGATTGGTTGAGCATGGCTGGCTGCAACCCTTTTATGTTCCACTGTTGGGCACTGGTCTCTCCCCACAACAGGGCGCATACTGGATCATCCTCCATCATACTATACCAATACGGATGCGTGAAAGACGAACGTCAGACTGTCAAATGTTTTCCAAACCGCCGATAGGGCCTATGACAAGGTTTAACGACTGTTATCTTATTGATACCAACCAGGGTTGACGGTTTAACGTGCCCTCCTAAGCACAGAAGTGCGCCTCACTACCCCTCCACAGCCATTACTGACCGCGCACGACGCTGCTAAACTCTTTCGGTTGCCTGCGATCTACTCAAGCAGCAGGGCTATGCGCGCTTAACTACTTTTAATCTAATTAATTCCAGGTGAGAAAGTAATGTGACAGAGGATGTATACGGTGCCAATAGTTTTGATGGCCTTGTCTGCCGCGCTCGCCGCTCCCGCCACCTTCTCCGACCCTGAAGACTACAGCGTATTTGTGGATTCTAAGGACATGCAGGAAGTACGTAGTCTGTTTACGTGAATAGTTAGCTGCAACCCTTTTATGTTCCATTGTTGGAATACTCCACCACGCTGCTCCAATGCGAGTTGCCAACCAGGCTTGTGGCCAACCCGTGTCGGACATTTTCAGACCGCTAGGGCGCATAAGGCCTCCGACAAGGTTTAACGGCTGCTATCCATAACTATCCATAACAACCGGGACCGACGGCTTGACGTGCACTGAAGCACGAAATACTTATTTGATACTTTGAAACGTGAATATATTATTTGATAGAATTTTCGGGTCGACTTTAACTACTGTGCTGCCTGTTAAGAACGAAAAAGTTGAGTAGGTACGAATACAATAAACAACAATATAATTATGTTCTAATTCGCTATTTAGTCTGACAGCAGAGGAGGGGCGCAATGGAAGCGTGCTGGGCCCATAACCCAGAGGTTAGTGGATCGAAACCACGCTCTGCTATGGTAAAGTGAATAAGTTCGTTTAATAGGAGGATTTTTTTTCCAGAAGGTATTTTAATAGATTTTTTCTTTTTCTATAAGATACTTTAAGGCCTTAACAAGGTGGGTTACGAGTGTAATTGTTTTAAGCCCGCCGCAAGCAAATCTTGTAAGGCAATGTGGCAAAACCTGATCGAAAATAAAAACGGATTTTTAAACACAGCAATGAGGAAATTGTGGATTTTAATATTCGTCTCAGCGATTTTAATACAAATGTCGTCGAAACAGCCATCGAAAGTTTGCTTTATGGGGTGTGTTTTGTGAATCCCATGCAATTTGTCTAATTATTCGCGCCCACGTTTATTGCTTTATAGGCAATTTCTGTGGAACGTTATTCGTATGTTGCGAAAGCGACTGACACATTATCTAATACGGAATCGTCTTGTTTGTTTAAGCACTTCGATAAATTGAGCAATAATACTTACATACACATATAATAAAAAAATCACAATGTTATTTATAAATCATATTGTTATCACTTTTAATGAGTGGTATGATATGGTATGAAATTTGTGCATATATATTTTTTTATCGTTAACTTCAAGAACTCGAGAAGTGGTCATCGATTGAGCATAAATTTATAAATCGCTTCAGGGACTATTTACATTTTTTCGCGTTAGTATTATATATCATCAGGGAGCCCAATGTACAAGTTGGTAGCGGATGACGTGTCGCAGCGACACTACTGGTTTCTATAACGACAACTGCACTCACATTTTTGCTACCTACTCATATTCTAGTTCATGTGCCACTCTGCAAAAAGTAGAAGAGTAAGTGCTATATAAAATAAGTAACAACTTGTAAAACCTTGCACATTTCAGCAAGTGATAATGCCGCAGAAGAGAGCGGCTCTGGTGCTGGATAGGCTGCTAGTTGCGCTGCAGAAGGCCCTCAATGAAGGCGGAGGTCCTTCCCGGTACGACGTGGAGAGGGATGGCCCTCGCACTGCCCCACTGCGGATTGCTGGCATGGAAGCTAATGATTTGGTATGCTATTGCTAATCTTATAAGGATTCTAGTCCTATATCTACGGTGAGTCTAATTCACGACCTAAAAGTTGCTTAGCGGTGGACTGAGCTGGGTTTGATATATTTCTACGCGACAGAGTCCGATGACAAAATCTGTAGAAGAACCAACATAGCTCTCGGCTCTAGCGCTATTGGAAATAAAAGTGGCAATGGGCTAGTTACGTCTTTCGGAGAACCCATATCCTTTGGGCAAAAAGATCGACCAGGTCGTCTGATGACCTGAAGAAGACGGCGGGAAATTGTTGCAATATAACAAAGTAGATAAATAGAGGCCCACACTATGTCCCACAGTGAACTATGAATACCTGACAGGAAAGAAAGATAAAGTTTAGGTCAATGCAAACATGCCAACAAAGAATTAAGCCACTATAATGGTGGATAGGCATGTGCTGGTGCACATTGCAGAAGACTCAACACCGAATATCAACGGCCACTGCATATATGATTGAATACTATCATTATCGATCATATTAAAAAGATAAAATTCTCGGGAATACCAGCTGTTTGGAGCAGCTAGCACTGCTAAATAGGTTGCTCGTTGCGTTGCAGAAGGCCCTAAATGATGTCGCTGGTCCCACGTTGTACGAGCCATATAGTGACGGCCCAGGCATTGCTCCATTGCGTTTTACCGGCGTGGAAGCTAATGATTTGGTATGCAGTTATTATTCATATTATGAAAAATTTTAAGCTCTCGATAGTGGCAAGTGAGAACTGTTGAAGAAAACTGTTGCGTGCTAGGTTACTCAGTAAATCTTGTAGCCGAATGACATGAACGAGGGTGTTGCCTCTTTGTGACTTTAGGCGAATAGAAACGATCCACGCCCTGTTCCTCTGTGTAAAGTAGGCCTCCGTATACTATATGTACCTATTCAGGATGTTTAGCTTCGAACTAGCGATATTTAACTTAAAATATTTTAGTTACTTAACATTTTAAGGGCATAAAATAGATCAAATTTCATCGACAAAACCTTTTTATTGTAGTGGAAAATTCCTTCCTTCCTTTCAGCCCTTCGTAATGCACTACTGGACATGGGCCTCCCCTAATCGACGCCACTCCACCCGGTCCTGGGCCCTCTGAATCCAACGGTTTCCCGCTGTCTTCTTCAGGTCATCAGTCCACATGGTCGGAGGGCGGCCTGTGCTCCTTTTGCCTAAACGTGGTCGCCATTCGAGGACCTTTCTTCCCCATCGGTTGTCAGTCCTGCGAACGATGTGGCCAGCCCATTTTGCCACTTTAATTTGCAAACTTTGAGAGCTATGTCGGTTACCTTCGCTCTTCTACGGATTTCATCATTTCTGACTCTGTCTCGTAGAGAAATACCAAGCATAGCTCTCGCCATTGCCCTCTGAGCGACTCTGAGCTTGTGCATTAGGCTCACAGTAAAGGATCACGTCTCGGCACCGTAGGTCATCACTGGCAACACATTGCTCGAGAACTTTCGACTTCAGGCACTGAGGTATATCGGACGTCAAGACGTGTCGTAGGTTCCCGAACATTGGAAAATTCAGGTCCAGGGAAATCGAAATTATGTTGCGTACCCACAAAACTTTCTAATACTAAATTCAAATAGCTGCCAATTCAAAAGGACCTAGACATAAAAAGACCTAGACCCCTTTTTTGGTCTATTTAATGCCTTTAAATTATCGCTAGTGCGAAGCCAAACACATATATTTATAAATCCTACATATCTTTTGTACTTTAACGACGATAGATGCGGAAAAGTGTCTCAAAAATTACTAAATCTTTGAACATGAAACACAGCTTGTATTCATTTGGAATTCTTAAATATTGGTATCTAAGTTTTTTATTTGGATAATTAGTCCCGGTTGGATCCAAAATTATTCATTTTTTTTCTATGTTTCTTTTCAGACGGGGCTTCAGAGACGAGGTCAGGGCTCCACTCGAGGACGCGTACTGCGATGTTATTTCAATGCTGTCACTTGCTTCTAACTTAATATTTTTTAAATATATTTTTATTTTCAAATAATATTAATGCTACTTAAACTAAAAAATGTGAATTATTATGGCCATGTAACAAAGTAGGTAAGCAATTTATCAGTATTTTAATCTCTTAAAATTTGGAGTGGGTACGTATTACTGACCGTTTCTCACTTCCCTGATTCCTGATTTTTTTTCATGTTATGTACTTTTAAATATTGTGATTTGAAATATAATAATATTTAATTATAATAACCATAACCTTATGAAGTGAGCTCGCAATAAGCGTCCACTAAAGTTCCTAAAAATTTGATATAACAAGTAGTACTTACCTATTTGTATTATTATAATGATGTTGTTTACAATAAATTTCCTTTTTCTAAATCTTAATGTCTGGTTTTAGTTTTCTTACTGGAATAATACAAATAATGAAATACCTACCTCTTTCGACCGTGACTATCAACTAAATAATTAATTCAACAATACATCTGATACCAACCAAAATAAAGAGCTCCTTACATACCATACCATTGAAATAATTCAAAAAGTTGAACTTTGAACCACTCTAATGGACGAAAATTAATTATTTAGGAATCTATTTTTAGAAGCTTAATTTTTTTCCATTGTTAACCTAAACTATACTCTTAAAAAAACAAAAAAGGAATGTTTACATAGGTACGTTACAATTACGTCAACCCTTATTCCACTTGTTTTGACCAGTGTGTTTTGAACACCTGCGTCCATCGCTAATTTATGTTTCCACATGATAACATTCAAAACATGATAAAACATCAATCAAACTTTCCCTTATAATATAATAATGTGCCATGTTAACGTAGCTAATATTATTTTAGGATTAAATTCATGTTTATAATATATAAGTTTTGTAAACAATTTATTCAGGCCAATAAAAACAAATACGGTATAATTGGATTTACATTTGTTTAAGTAGGACTTTAAATAAATAACTTTTCATTAACTTTATTAATTGAACAATGCGAAACTCGTTCAGAAGTTTAGAACAATGCGAACAATGCTACAAATACAGACATTAGGACTAGTTCATTTAGAAATAAATTTACGTACGGTCAAGTTCTCAGAAGTCTTGGATATTATAGGTTTAGGTTTCTGTTTTACAATATTAAATTTAACCTAAAATAACTCTTATTGGATAAGAATTAAACAACGATCAAACTACAAAAAAAACAACGGGTCGCACTCCGGGAGTGCCAGCAGAATTGAGAACTTATAAGATGTGTTTTCTTGGTGATTTGGACGACAGTTCAATTAAAACACAATTGAGTTTCTCTGCAAAAAAAGAGACGACATTTAGTGCTAATAATCGCAATGTCGAATCCAAAATCACAATTATTATAATATTTAGCTTCTTTCTATAACAAAATATATATAAAAATCAGCCATACAAATTTAAGTTAGATAACTCATATTTTTAGTCATCTTTCTCACCTGGTAACTGCCCAGGTGTCACAGGGCAAGCTCCACAAGTAGGCAGGTATTTAAAATATACTAGACGCTACTAAGTCGTGAAGGTTTCATCCATGTAAAAATAAGTTATGTCAGAACGCTCTGGGATCTTGGACTAATATACTTATTATTTTCGAATGTTTCTTTTTGACAGTTACCATCTAGGAGGATTGATTGACTGGAGAGTGCATAAAATGATTTGAAGCGTGCCAGTTTTCAGATGAACCTATGAAAAGAAAACTTTTGCTTTTCCTCAAATCCTCATGTTTCCTTATTTATGTACTTTTACAGCCGTAAGCAGCAGATAAAATTAAGTCTTCAATAACAATTACTTAACTATAAAGTCTTTTTAGTAAAGTCAAGAATGAATTTACACGATAAGTATCTATAAAAGTTCAGATGGCGGCCAAATTGACTGCCGTAATAATAAAGCGGCCACGCCATTTCTCATATAAACACATTATATGAGAAATGGCGTCTGGCCATCTGAACTTTTATAGATACTTAATGTGTAAATTCATTCTTGACTTTACTAAAAAGACTTTATAGTTAACGTGACGTATGAACTCTATCAAAACCAAAGTTTTATAATTTCTCTAAGGTTTCCATTGTTACCTACCATCTGATTAGATGCACTTTGTTTATGAATGTTTCCTTTTGAGTTTCGATAGTTACCATCTAGATTACCTTACGCATTTTCTCTTATGATCAGGGTCACGTGTCCTGACGTGAGTTTAACAATTTTGCTCAGCGCCGCTAAAGAAGTTTTTACTGCAAAAATGTCACGAAATATATAAGCTTTTCATTGAGAATGATAAGAAAAAAAAAGTTGAGATCACGACACGACCATTGAAAGTTCGTTCGAAATGTAAAATGTAAAGAAGGATTCCAAATACTAGAAATATTCGATATAAATACACGTACATTGAATATTTCTAGTTGGAGGACTAAATGGAATATTTATGTTTTTAAATGTACGAAAGGAGAGTACCTATAGTCTCTGTCGACATCTAACGTTTAAGACGCGAAGAAATTCTTACAAAGTTACAAACCTGCATTTCACGAACTCTTGAACATCCAGCAAGTCTACTCAAAGTTAAATAAAGTTTCGCTAGATGGCGCCGTGGTTACCGAACATCATTTGCACATCATAAAATTACGCGTATCTATAGGTACTTTATCTAATTTTAATACGACGTAAAATTAAAAAAACTCACTTACATTATTGCTATATTCAGTATGTAATATTTATTAATATTACTTAATAATCATACTGATAGCCATTGTAACAAATTTTTGGCCCTTAAATACGTATAGGTAATATGTTTGTTGTTTAAACAGTTAGCGTGTATAATTTATTAAGCACGCGAACTCTATAGTCTTTATACTATTACTCGCTCAGAGTGAAGTTTATAACTGTATATCTACACTATTCTAATGTAAGACTAATGGGACGCATAAACCGTTAAATTTAGAATGAATACATTTTTTCGTATCGAATCGCAATAGACACGAAGACATTGTTTCCCTCATAATCCTTCGGTATCAACATTCAAATGTCGAAGCCTCAGGGGGTGCAAGCGCTTCATTTATTTACGACGCCACAGAAATCCTATTAAGGATTCGACGTGCACAATAGACAGGCGTCGTGTGTGGTTAAAAGGTTCAAATGACACGCTCTTTCGAAGCACACTTAATATGTATTGGACTTTAAAAGAATCATAAAGCTCCTTAAACGTCGTATAGTACAACTATATTCAATATTTAGCTGAGTTAATAAAAGTCATTAAGATTAGTATTTAAGATAGTAATCGCTCAAAGTATTCGAATGATGTTTATAATTTTTTTGACTTGACAAGATATCTTTTTTAACCTGTGTCCTAATTACCATATCGTATGCAAAAGTTGCTCGTACAACAACGCCTTATATCCTCGCCTTATATCAACGACCATATCCTTTTCATGAAATTCTCCATAACCAAATCGCAAAGTGGCTGCCCTTTGTCCTCGATAGCCTCACGAATTCCATCTTTGAGTCGACGAATTGACGATCGATAACACCTTGTGACTTCTTCCTTTGGGGCCACGTGAAAGAGAAGGTCTACGCCACGAGTCCAGCGTCCTGTAAGCGTGGTCGTGTTGGTCATTTGCCTGAAGTTATTTTCCACTACTAACGGCATACCTTCCTCTTTATAATGAAATAAACATCGGATCATTTATATTAAAAAATGGCATTTTTCTTTGAATGTCAAAATGACACCTCTTATTGGAAAACCCTATACATATAAACTTTGTAAATGTATAAGCCTCCCATTCTATTAACAATGTCTGATACAACGCGCCGTCAGCTTGATTCTTTATGCAAACGAACAAAAGTGTAGCAGAATAGCGGATGAAGACGCCATCCCATCATGCCAGCTTTTGAACGAATTCAAAGAGATAAATTGAATGCGATAGATACTCGGACAAGTAGGATGAAGAAAGCCCTTTCCATTTGTCTTTAGTGAAAAAATAATTTTGAGATTTGTGACAAAAATATTTTAAAATATTCACAGTTAATATACGATACTCAAATGTAGATAGGTATAAATTCTGACTGCAGCGCCAAGTTCATGTAGAACTATAAATTTTATAAATACCATATTTCAATTCAATTATATGTGCAGAGGTAATGAAATATGCTGATTATAAGACTGAGACCTTTGCATCGACAAAGAAAAGAGCTGATATTGACTAAGTTTAATTTTAAAGTATTTCTTTACAATTGTGATATTAATTACAAATAACTAATAACTGATAACTACAAAAAACGCATCAGAATCAGCCCGTTCGATTGAGCGGATACAGAATAGACGCGTGAAAGGTATGATACAACTCATTCGTCGAGGATTAAAAATTCATTAGCTAAATACTCGTATAATAACTTCAACGTCACGATCTCCGCAATAGTAGTTATCTTAATGTTATCCAAGTTTATCAATAAAGTCATTACGCATCTTTCTCGGTACGAAATTACGGCTAATAGTGGTTAATCGAGGGCGACATATAAAAGATAGCTCGGCGCGAGTTACAAAATTGTTCAGGCTGCGTGTGTGTGTGTAACAGCTTACTTATAGATTAATAAAGACCCTACAGCCTTATAGTATGTAGTTCAAATAAGGATTATAGCCGGAACTTGCCTAAAGATAAATTGTGCTTGGCGTTCGATGTCTCGTCTTAGCGGGGGCACTAACGGCATGCCCTCAACAGACCTGGATATAGCCCTCAGTTTTTCAAATTACGGAATTATTCGTACGTCCTAACATATTGTTATATAAATAAAAAACTTTTTAAAGTCGGGTAAAAAGACAAGGTAGATTAAATAGATCAATATTAATATGTTGTTATTGTATTTTATAAGTAGAGCTATTACAAGAAACGACATAAAACGGTACGAGATCAATCCTTTAGTGAATTATGTGTAAAGGTATTGAAATCTGTATAAGTCCACGTGTCAAGAATGTGTAGGTATTTTAAACGAGTCTTCGACACCTGTGATTCGAAAGGATTTTCCTTCTCAACGCCTTCGTGCCTTTTTCCATTTAAAGCTTTTGAGAATAAAAACATGTTTATTTTGTGTATTTATTTGCTTTTGCGACTTAATCCTTGGGATTTCAGTATTTTGTTGCTGGAGAAAGGAAGATATAGACCGTCTAATAAATTTCTAATTTCATCAATACTAACAATAGCGAATCCATACTCTGAAATCCGGTTATCAATTTTCTTCTATACATACGTGCATACGAGTAAACGACTTAAAACATTCTAAAACAGTCGAAGTGAGGTACATACATCATAAATCTGTTAACCATAAACACTGCTATACCCAGTGCCCCAGCTATCGAGATTTTCCTTGTCCAGCACTATTATTTGAGAAATTTTCGTTATATTCATGGCATACTAAATCTCGTTTTTCATGAATAAAATAAAAAAAGAATTATTTTCTTTACATTGTGTGGGCTTAAGATGTATAATGTATGTTGTAAAGTATGTTTCATGTTGAAAATTATTGTTCGTTTAGCATAATTTTAGGTGGCTGTATAATGAATAACCAATTTTTAGGATCCTATCACAACATTTCCTGGTATTGCGTATATGAGCTTAATGATTTCCATCAAGTGCTCGGCGGGTGCTAATAAACGTTCCTTGCTATAATTATATTTGTAGTGGTTTTGATTATCACTTGTGTTATTTACACATGTAGGTCTAGGTACCTACTTATATTACCGCAATAATAAATAATGTCGGGACAATAAAATAAACAAAGTACCCCTAAAATAAAATATAAAGTCCTCCATAACATTTTATATAAATTCGTGAGCGTAAAAAGTTGTTCTGAAAAGGTTCTTTAAATTCCCTAGTAGAACTATGTAAATCCTACTTAACAGTTAAGGTTTGTTCGAAAGGTCTAACTTCATATGTATATTGTGATGAGAAATTAAGATGTTACTTTATGAAGGCCTAGGTCGTTGTTATACAAAGTTTAAATAATGTGCCAATGAAAAAAGTCCAATAATTTTCAGATTGAGTTTCATTCAGTTGATTTTTAACGATAAGTAAAATAAGAATAAAATCAGTGTTAATTTTTCCTAAAAAGATTTTATTTAAAAGTTTTTCCTTCATTAAAATGCACGAAAAAAATAAATCCAAGCTTAAACGTCGGAACACAAACAAGAGACAGTAGGATGAACAACGAGTGGCATTAAATAGATCGAACAGATCCGCTTCAATCAACCTGTAATCCCTTTGCAAAGTTGAAAACGAATAGTATTATATCTATGGCATCCCTTTGTTATACAACATTTTAGTCGAATTCAGATAGGGACTAATCTAGCTATTCTGTCTTTCCTGATTATAGAAAATTGGTCGTATCTTTCCTATTTTTAATAACGCTGTCGAGGGTTTACCGACTGAATTTGAGAAATCCGTACAATTTAAAAACTAATTATCCTGATTAAAATTAATTTCATTTTTATAATCATAAATTGAATTTGATTATCTATGAAATTATATTATTTATAAAATATACGAATCACTATGACACCATAACTAATTTGATTTATGCAAACAATTGACTTGGTAAATGTCTCCATTTATTTTTGCAACAAAACTACAGTAGTAGAGTAGTTAAAAAGAAAAAAATATATTAATGCGAATGGAGAACCTCCTCTTTTTAAATTCGATTAAAAATAGCACTGACCCCTGTTAAAGAAGCCTGTTGTCAACACAAGTCCGGGACGATTGTGAAGTGACAAGTTTGAATACGTAGAGATACGTAGAACCGAACTCGTCCTCGTAGCGGCGTAGCTTCGTAGCGTCGTAGCAGCCGTAGCAGAGAATCGGCGACCCTCCCGGCATGTTGATGGCTAATAAATTGGGCGCTGGGACAAAAATATTGCGAATTCTTTGAATGCAAAATTGTAGCTAAATTAACTATGCCAATAATTATATGAAAAAAAAAACATTTCATCATAATTTCTCAAGAATAACATGTAAGAATTTTGTATACACACATTTATGACCTAAGACATGATTTTTTATAATCCTAGACGTATAATATGTTTATTAAAAAACAATAAAAAATAATTCAACAATTATTTTGTTTGTTTTGCAACTTGATATTTTATTCCTTTCAATTACTACCAACTTATTTGTTATTAAACTGCAGTTATATGATGGACTGTGTTATTTGATACTTCAGCTGATTGGATATTGTGATAGTTTGCAATCTGAGATAACGCTTCAACTGTAAACACAGGAATTTCTAAGCTTTCGAATTCTCTAAGTCTCTAAGTGAATCTTTGGTTTAGAATCTTTAAAGTTTAAAGTTTATTCCTAAATCCTACGTTTGAAATAAAAACTATTTACCTAGCTTTAACTATTGTTTCTGTTTATACTTATAATTCCGAAAATCGTTATTTGTCATAAATGTAGAAATTTAAAATTTTGACTGAACAATAAAGACAAATATTTAGCACGAGAAGCGGTGCGATACCTACAGTAAAATAAACACGTGCCTTACATGGAATGCTGACCATGCATGACGACGCAAGCAGGGAACATTGTAAACAATAACATTGCACGTCACACGAGTCATACCAAGAGTGATCAATCAGAAGACGTATCCTAATACGCGCTATCAAAGTTTCATAGAATCTGAGTATTCCGATCGCATTCCCCAGGCAGTGGCATTACCTGGCGATCTCTCCTTTTACTCCAAACATGCATTAGTAGCACATAAAGAACAAGATGACGAGAAGTTAACGAAGGTCTTGCACGTTAGACAGATGACTCTCGTCAGCCACACAATGTAAAACATTTTTCAGTCTGAAAGCTTGCTTTTCGGAGAACTTCGCATGCTTTGACTTCGTTTCTTGGCAGTCGATTCCTCATAACTCCCTCAGTCTTGACCGGCTTGAATAGCTTTCCTGGTATGGTTTTACTCTGAAGAATATTGAACCAGATTTTTAGAACAGTACTTATATTATGCTGATACGAGTAATAAGGTAATCTAAATATGGCTCCGCCGAGTTCTTTTTATAAATCCTGCGAGGATCTATTTATGTGGGAAAATTTATAAATATGTTTCAACATACCTGTTATAAATGTGAAAATTTTTGAGGCTGGATGGATGTTTTTTAATCTTTAACACAAAAACGTAAAATGGATTTGTTTATAACTTTGTATACGAGTAGTTATAACCTCGATACGAGTACATACGAGTATATTTATAGGCAGTAGGGGGAAGCTAAGTGGTTAAGGGTTTTAAATATTAAACCTACACTTTACTTCCTACATAATTTTCCATAATATCTTTTTGTTATTATCTAATTGTATTTACATTTAAAGTAAAAATACAAGTGCAGCATTCGTTATCAAATTATAAATCACGATAATTGAATAAAAAGTATACCTCTTAGTTTATTTTCCGAGTGTACACAATTTCCGCGTACAGAAAACCTACACATTTTCAAATACTGCAATCATTGGGGCGTATAACAAAATTTTTCTACTCGTTAGTTGCGCATGCACGAGTGATCACGAATGTTAGATTCTACTGACTGATCTAGTTAGGTAAACGTAACCTTAGTATGCAGATGTATATCATATTGTGACAGGATGATGTGCTCATTGATACTGTAGGCTTATCATATCATCATAATTATCATATCATTATATAAAATCCTTTGTCCTGAATGACTAAGAATCAACGCACAGCCTAGTAAACCACTGATCGTAAACATCTGAAACTTTGAGGGCGTGTTCTTTGTATGACGTAGGCATCAGATAAGAAGGGATTTTTCGAAATTCAATGTTTATTAGTATTATTGTGTTGTAACGCTACAAAAATTGGATTTTAAACAAAGAACAATTTTTATGTTTGACAGACCTCTATAATTTTTACACTGTGGGTTAATGTAGTGGTTAACGTACGCGCTACCTCACTTTACTCTACGATTCACGTCACTGGGCGTAGATGTATAGAAAAAAACGATTGATTTACGTATCTGTTTGTAGAGCGGCATTGCTAAAACTCAGACTAAGGGTATGGAGTCTTCACCACTACGCCACGTCTGTCGTCAAATGGTATTCTCAAACGAAAATACATCCAATCCAACTGCAAATTAGAACCGTTATACAAATTGGTTGTTTTGTATGAATGTTTAAGAGAAGTAGTAATCGTTGTTGTATTTTGATGTAGAAATAGGTAAGTAGTATAAAATAAAAACTGAACTGATGACCTGAGGAAGACAGCGGGAAACCGTTGGATTCAGAGGGCCCAGGACCGGGCGGAGTGGCGTCGATTAGGGGAGGTCCATGTCCAGCTGTGGACTACTAAGGGCTGAAAGGAAGGAAGGAAGACGTATAAAATAAAAAAGTGCAAAACACACTCAATTCTTAAACCAAGGTATGATTGTTTTAAGCATAGAGCGTAAATTTTTCAAGTGTGCATGGATGATGTAATCAGAAACAATAAGTATGCGGAAAAAAGGAAATAAATTATTATTTGCTAATAATAATAATATTTAGTTATATGAAAAGTCAGCCTCGCTTTATTTTCGTTACCCAACCATACAACGCAGTTCCAATCCCCTTTTCTCTGTTTACGGATAAAACATATTTGTGTCAATAATAACATAGTAATTTAATGGTCACCTCAGGGAGATTAATTGCTTGAAACTTATATTGGTTTACGGTACTATAATTTCAAATAGGGTTATAACTTTCATTATCGAGGTTACAACCTTCAATCCTTAATTGCCTTAAATCCCTTAGTGTAAAACCTTGACTATTTATACTTACATATTGAAAATGTTTAGTTACGAATAACAAGCCCCTGCCACTTACAAGATACAAAACAGTCATGTGTCGTTCAGGAATGAATCCTTCAATTGAAGTACTTCACTTTTTCCCGTCCTTCCTTCACTACTTCAGTTACAATTCATCTCGTTCATTTAGTCCAATTGCTTCGCGAACGAAACTAACCGAAGAAGCTCGACAGTCGACGACGCGTGGCGTGCGCATATACTCACGCACACATACACATACTCACGCTCGGAGACAAAAAAGAGAAAACAATCTTAAACCATCAAGTAAAGCACCAATGATCAAATTACAAATACTCTTATACGAACACTATTACATCTAAATACGTTGTCGTTAGAAGTTCTAGGAAACGTTTCAATATTATGAGTTTTATGTTAACTATTTACGGACTATTTTGGCTTGATTATAAATATAAATGATATTTTCTTTCATTTTTAAATTTAAATAGGTAACGTCTCTGAGGATCGTAAGAAATCTAAGGTACGATTTTACGGAGGGTATATTATACGGTATTTCAAAATATTGAACAAAAATAACATTATATGTCATTATACGTTTGGAAAGCGATCATAATTTATTACTAGATATTTGATAAAACAAACGCACTTAGTTTAATTTTATTGTTTTAGTCCTTTTAATTTTTTTGTCTTTTTATCCTATATCTAATAATCTCAAAAATTCAAAAGACTAGTAGAGATAAACGTTACGATACACGAGTTCAATATGGGGTATTTCATAATAATTTATCGAACATTTCATTAGAACTACTATATCGTAATGAACTAGTGAAGGAACTGAACTAACTGAAGTAAAAGAAATAGTATGGAGTGTTGAAGTAAGAAATAGGAAAGGATAACCTATCGTTTGTGAATGGTGAACTACATTGAACTACTGGACTAAAAGAGTGATATACTTCACAGTGAAGGAAAGATATGTTTCGTTCTTTTCTTTTAAGTGACACATTTTGCTCATGGCTAATACAAAATGATTCGTATATAAGGTATCAAATAAAATCATATTGTTAAGTTCGTATTGTTAGTGAGTAAACGAGGTCTCTGACCTGGAAATAGAATTTTTAATTTAAACTTTAATTTTAACTTAAGGAATTTGTGAAATTTACCTATCAACTCTTGTTGGTCTCAACCAACACCAAACTCCTCAGAGCTTGCGTAGGAATTTGGTATTTGCCTACTTAAGCATTCCGCTTAGGCTTATTTTGCTCTTCCTTAATCACAAATAATGACGCATTGATTTGAACCCTTATGTTCTAAAAAAATGTTTATGTGCAAGCGCATGTATTAATATATCTGTGCATAATCAATTTTAATTTGAATTTTATACCTTATTTAATAACGGTGACTGCAAAACGATGAGTCCTCATATAAATTTTGTGTCCGAATATTTTAAATTAGATTAATTTCCGTTTAGCCCATAAAATTCTCAGAAATGATATAACGATTACTTTCATAAATTGATAAAGATTAACGAGCCATTTGCGTAGGCTTTAAAAGGTAGTTTACGTTTAAGGAGGTCGAATTAAATAAAAATTTTAAAATTATTTAAATTTTTTTGAGTTTGTTTTCTGAATTAAAACATGATTCTTACTATGTCTCTAATGATATATTCATAGTTCTTGGATATAATTACTCTCCAAACATGTAAAAACTTTTATATTTAAAATAATAATTTTTGATCCCAAAATTATCGCAAGAAAACATCTATCGCGCAATCGACAAGAGTTCATAGATTCTATTTTTTAATCCTTTAAGGAATTAGGTATGTATATGATAATTCTAGTTTCTAGTCACCGAAACAATAAACAAATCTATGTTTTAGTGAGGTCAATATCATCAAAAAATTAGAATTAATAATAATATACGAAAAATTTTATCTATAAAAGTATCTATAGTTCAATTATTTAATACTTAACCTATTTAGTAAACAATCGTAGCGTGTCTATACTTTAATTTGACAATCAAAAGTAACGCAGGCACTATATATTATAGATTTAAAAACCGATTATAATATTATAATAGATTTAAAAATCGATTGTCATGCTGAAACAAATTTCTAGTAACTAAAATTTAATTGTTTAAAGCAATTTTAAACTTTTTTCCATAAAGAGTGCCAATATTGTTTACCAAATTAGACAAGAGTAAAACAACTGGTAGGTACCAATGCTCTTCGTTAACTGTTCGCTTCATATATATGATGCTCAGCGTTCCCGACACTTTAAAGACTGAAATAATTTGATAAAAAATGAAAATTAATCCAATAATCTTTGATTACACCATAAACACAAACTTATTTGTTGAAATAAATTTATAGGTACATATCGTATCTGATTCGTTTGATTAAACGATATCAGTGGTTTTTATAGCAAAATAAATACCGTCGAAATAGCAATGCGGCGAATTATTTGTGGTGCTACAGGTGATAGCGAATTAAAACAAGCTTTAACAATTCCGATGCCAAAGAAACGGATTGTAATGAAGTAAACCGCAACGTGGACATGGATTTCCGGAAATATTAAAGTCATAACTGGTAACAATAAACTGACTTGAATTCACGTTATATAGCGCAAAGCGTACTCGTATATTAAACATAAATCTATAATTATCTCTAATACGAGTATAATTTCATGATGCTCATATCTGTATTGCACATAAATTCGACGCTTTACGAGACAATAATTTAATTATTTCAATGCCATTTGCTATCCTTCTTCTAAGGATGATTATAAGCTCCCATCTGGTGGAATTAAAAATAAATTTTCTACATTATCTTCAATCCTTATTTTTAGTTTAAGATTTGATCATGAATTATAAGTGGGAATTATATCTAAGCTGTCCACTAGGTATAGCCGAATAATTTCTTCCAGGCAACATCCCCGGCGGCCAAAAATTTTAGTGTATAAACTAGCTGACCCCGCAAACGTTGTTTTGCCATACCTATAATTCTTTGATGGTACATTATTGGAAAATAAAAATAAAAATTTGTCCAAAAAATTAAAAAAAAACGTTAGGAGTAGACAACCCTTAAAAAAAGAAAAGAAAAGAATGCGTTTATTGTTGACTGTTACACGAGTAAGATGTTACAAAAATTATAATAAGTTAAGAACAGTCTACCCTATGCGGGCATACAATAATTATGTCTTACATAACTAGTGCTTAATTTTATATTATAATTATGGTAAAATAAGTTCTGATAGTTTAACAGTCCAATTATTTATTTATTTTAATATTTTTCCTAATCGAACTCATCGGCTATACTATGTGCCACCCATTTCTGGATAAAGAGAGAAAAAGCCGGAGGAAAAAATTCTCGACACAGTTTTAATTCATTTATTTATTTATTTATGAGCGCGTTACTCCATTTCTTTTGTGTTGTTTATAAATATGATATTATTATACGAGTATTGCGAACTTTCAAAACTAGTTTTAATAGCTTTGTTGATTTTAGTTTTATATTAATTTTAGCTTTATTCTTATCACTTAAGGGTATGAAAAATAGACGGTAGCCGATTCTCAGACCTACTGAATATGCATATAAAATTTCATAAAAATCGGTAAAACTGTTTTGGAGGAGTATGGTTACTAAAACTGTGACATGATAATTTTATATAAGATAAACTCTTTTCATACCACTTAAAGGGGAAATATTTTTTTGGTATATGTATGCACATGTTTCGTATCAGAACTAGAGGCAAAAGATGTAAAAACAAGATATAGGAAATTTATGTCACCTACTTTTTATGAAAGAGCTCCGTCTTTCAAATCACCTGAAATATTGGGGAGTGTCTCGAAGGAAACCATCTTATATTGGCAAAGGCCCTTTGGTCTCTCGATGGTAACGTAATAAAAACCCGAAGACGTGATCGTACGTTCACATTATTAAAAGAGCCATTATTCAAGAAAATGTGTTATTTTTGTCCTCAGCAGGTGCATGTCCACGCTTCTATCATAGCTTCTATTCACGGTTAGTGAATAATATAGGCTAGCGGTCAAATAGTCTCAAATGTTTTTATCAAATCGTCTTTATGACGTTAACCCATCGATGAAAACCTACCACATGAACTACGGTTTATGTTGTTCGCAATGCGAGTATATTTTTTTATTAACAGTTAACGGTCTCATGCATTCTAGGACTAAAAATGCTCAATTGTTCGATTACTCGTAATTGAAACAAACCGCGTAGCATAAAAATTGCCACATTATTTTAGTTGCGCTTCATATTCGGAGCTCCATTGTAAATAAAACACGTCATACCAAGACCAGAAAATAGGATTTCTTGACTAAATTAAAGAAATATTTTCTGTTACACTTCACTATATGTACTTACTTTAATTCGTTGAACTTTCTATTGTATTAAGCATACAAATACATACATAAATAATAGCCAGAGCGTTGTATGTATCGTTTTATCGTTACCTACCCTTTTAAAGCACTCAAGGATCCATTATAAATTATTGCTGCGGCTGTGTAACTGTGGTGTTAAGTTTTATTGGCATCGGCCAAATTGAAAGGACGTATACAGGCGTCGCCGTTCTTGCTTTGTTTTTGTAAACAATGTATAATAAAATACAATGTATAATTAAATATAACTAAAAGTATAATTTTTAAAATATAAAAATATAATTAAAAAGAAAAAAACCTTCTAAAAAATTCTTAAATTTTCTTAAAATCTTTTAGAGGTAAATTTAATGATAAGAAGGGGTTGCAACATAAATTTTAACACTGCCTGTCCAATAAATAGACACAATAGTTAAACAATGGGTATGTATCACATGTGATTCAATCACATGTGAATTGTGAGGCTATTTCAATTAATCATTTACGTATGAAAAATATTTAGGTATGTGGTAAATTTTTATTTATTTCTGTTGTTCACCTTTTTTGCACTTATCTCCGGAAAGGTTTGACTGATAGCGGGTGCTTTAAGTTTAACACATACCAACCTTCTCTGTTTCCAATACATATGAAGTAGGGATCACGAGAATAAATAAATAAATACCTTATTTGTTCAAATATATTTTTGTACGAACGTTTTCAGTGCGCGCTTATAGTCCCCATGACAATCAAATAAGGTTGTCGAGTAGTCTGGGACTGATATGATAACATATGTTTCACCTCTGTTAGACTTCACCCAGACGTAGTTTTGAATTTAAAAAGTTCCTAAACATTTTACTCGCTTGTTTTCTGTCTTTTAAATACATTTAGATATTTTTACATAATTCTATCAGATTTTTGTTTTTAATCACAACGTACTCACATTTAGTTTTAATAAAAAATATTTTTATTTTGATGTAGGTAGGTACTCGTATTTATGTTATGTACATTTCACCTTCATGAACTCGATATAAAAATAGATATTACTATAAAAGCCTAAATCTCATTAATCACAATCAAAGTAACCTGTTGATCTCAAAAGAAAGTGGTAAATATTTATCGAGATCAAGAAATCTTATTTGGACTGATATCAATGTGTGTGTGTGTATTGTATATGTTTTGTTGACACAGCTTTGCAATATAGTTTAGTACTTTTATCATGTGATCATACCTGTAATAGTGCCTTATCTAAAAAATATATTTGAAAAGGAATACTGAGGTAGAAACGAATCGAAATTATAATTAAAATTATAAATATAAATTATAATCTATTACTATTTACAGCTCACTTTACGGGTATGTTTTGGGATAGCTAAACTAATTACGAACTTATCTGTTTTGATCATTCCTTAAAGTATTAATAGTAGTCTACGAAGTCGACTTCCGAAGGGTTTGGAGTTTAAAAACGAAATTGAATTCTTTAAAAGCGGTAGTTTGATAAGGTCGCGTTAAATGTGGTAGGTGTATCATTGTCAGAAACAACGTAAATATTAAAATAAGAATTTATTTAAACTTAATTACTGATGTTTTCTAATTGTATATATACGTAAATACTAGCTGACCCCGCAAACGTTGTTTTGCTATATATGTAAGTTATCGAGCAGGATGAGAAATTATTAAATTACTAAAATGACTATTAAAAAATAGGGTTTGTTGATAGAAGGGTGAAAATTTTGGGTTGTATGTATTTTTTGATGCTACATTATTGAAAAATAAAAATTAAAAAAATTTGTCCAAAAAATTAAATAGAAAATGTTAGGTGTGGACAACCCTTATCACATAGTGGTATGAAAAATAGACAGTAGCCGATTCTCAGAGCTACTGAATATGCATATAAAATTTACCACTAAGTGATGAATTTTCAATTTATCCTACATAATTATTATTGTTTGTCTATTCCCAAAAGTTATGGGCATGATTTTACAAAGGATTATGGATATTCAGTAGTTATCGAAATTTAACGTTATGAATTTAATTTACCTGCAAGGGTATCTTATTTTCGTTTTAATATCATCAAAAACTGTTAAGTAGGTTTCAGTATCATCAGTTCATACATTATTTATGGACACGTTCACATTGTACTGTACTATATATTATTGGCTTACTATACGCTATAAATTGGTGCGATGCGCAGAGTTCATGCTATGCTATATCGCGCGCCGCCCTCTTCCTCCTCCGTCACCCCCGGCCGTCCCGCAAACTCTTCAAAGATCGCGGTCGACAGAGCTTGATATACATATACCCTTGATACACATATTATCGCAAGCGTTTATACGCTTGCGATAATATCGCGTATGTGAACGTCATGCTATAAAGTATAGCATTACGTCCTTCTCTGCTATACTTTATAGCGCAATAGTATAGGGTCGTCTGAAATCACCTTTTAGCTAATTTAGTTGAAATTTGGCATGCTAGTCGTTTTTAATCTGGACAAATAGGTATATAGGATACTTTTAAACTCTTTTCCAAATTCCAAAAATTGTTGTGATTAAATGTTACTTAAGTGAAATATATCTTTAGCAGAAACAACACAGCCACAGTTGACGGATTTATTCAATTCGGAATAAACAAGGGGCATCGTACACATAATTTGAATATTTACTTACTGAGCGGTTTATTGCCTTTTAGAGAGTTTGATCACTCAGAGCACTTACCTTTTAAAAGCAAATTCGTTAATTACAATTAACAAAAATATGAGATAAACTTAACCTTTCTATCCTTAATATATGTACCTACTTACTTCTCCTAGCAATGATAATTCACTTGCCCCTCTTAAATATCTCGTCTTATCTTCGTCATTTTTACGGCCTCCTTTCTTAATGATTTTAAATTTACATGTCTTCGTATTTTAAAAATATGTATCTGTATATCTTTCATTATAATGTATTAAGTTCCTTAATTTGGAATCGATTTCAACAAAAGATTACACGCCTACTTATAAGACGTATGTTTGAAGTAGCCGTATTTAAATAAAACAAACTAAATTTTTTAACGGTTCTTATAATAATACTAATTTAAGTAAAATTTTACTCGATTAAAAATATAAATGGTCATATTTACTTACACTGTTACTGTGTAATTATTAAATAAACTTCCGCAATATAAATACAAAATAACTGTTTTCTGTTAAATGATCATTACATTATTATGGTCGTGATATAATTCCAGTAAGTTTGGCTTAGTAAATAGCAATAATATCACTTGTTTGCCTGTTTTATCACGATTTTGTTTGCCAAAGCATATTCGTCGCTTGCCATTCATATTCCAAATTGTTATTTAAGCTTATCATGACATTGTAAGCGATTATCCTGACACGCTAACTGATGCATTATATCGAGTATATCAATGTATATCGGTGCTCCGGTAATATACTACAATGTCGTAGATAACAAAGATAAATACACTTCCCTATTGTATGCCCATTTTAAACGTCATAATGCATATAAAATACTAGCTGAGCCAGCAGGCTTCGCTCTGCCAATGATTTTTTTTTTTTATTTTAATTTAATAGCCTATGTTACTCAGGCTGAATGTAGCTTTCCAATGGTGAAAGAATTTTTGAAATCGGCCCAGTAGTTTTTGAGTTTATTCGTTACAAACATACAAAAATACAAATGTTTCCTCTTTATAATATTAGTATAGATACAGTCATTAGAGTCAAAACTAATAAAATCACAGAGTAGGTACAGTTTTTTACACAAATCAACAAAAACATATAAATTACAATATTTCTGGTGATTCTCACGACTTTATGGCATTGTTACTTAAAAGTCACGTGATACTAACGCATCGTTACCTATTCTTACTCGTTAACCAAAATTCCAAAGCTCAGATAATCCTTAAGCTGTTTGTAAAACAAACGTGACATGACAACGAAAATGTAGCTTGTATTTCATACACGTGCGTCAAATTCATGTCTAGTCCAAATACCTTAAATCCAATTAAATTTAGAAGCGTTTGTTGCTTATTTTGCAAATCAACTTTAAATCAAATTCAATCACAATCAAGGAATACTACGAAAATAACTCCTCTTTATACAAATAACATATATACTTAATGTACGATACGTTCGTTGATGTGTATTGCAGTCGGATAAGAATCTTAAAATTAAATATGTTTAATTACTCGAGATGAATGGTAGTAGTGTTATAAACTATTCCAAATGTCGTAATAATCAATCATCGATCCATCTGACTGTAATGAATGACAATATTAATTATTGCGATATCGGTATGTGTAATATTGCCACTTGTCAGTTTCCGGTTTGTAGGTAGCTTGTGAGCAAAATGTATATACAAGTGAATAAGCTCGACAGGTGGCACCGAGTAATTAGCTACGTAGCCAACGTATATGTAGCGGCGTAGACACATCGTAGCGTTGCGCTACGGTCGTCACCTACGCAGTGAGGACGCTATATAACGGCGGCGAACTCTTCGTAGCTCCCATTTGATTTCGAAGCCATCAGAGGAACGCGGAAGCGGCGGCCCTTATAGTACTTGCTACGAAAGTACCCTGTATTAGACCCCTCAGGAACTCAAGGTAGGTATATTAGTAGTAGGCGACTTAATTTCATTTTTTTTTATTAAAGCATAATTTTGTTTTCACTTTCATAAAGTAAGAAATATAAAAAATTTTGTTTCTTAGATGTACTACATTTAAGATGAAAGTGATAGTGATTCCAATAATGAATAATAATATGGTTATCTATTATTTTGATAACTTCTTTAAATTAAAAAAGTTTAAATTTGGATTCGATTAAAACTTAATGGTAGCCTAAAATTTTATACCTCGTAGTCTAGGTTTTAATTTAAAACACTTTTATTATTTTTAATGAAAAAAATTTTACCATTCGAAAATGTTCAATCTTTATAAACTGAAAGGAAACTAAAATACCTCAATAGAGTTTTGGTCAATTTGTTAAAAAAATGTCGATTGAAAAATTAAGAACCTACTATTTTTAATTTATAATGATAAAAACAATCTTCGAAAATACAATCTTATTTTCAATAAATATAAACAGTTTTTGTTTTATTGCTTATATTGATTCAATTTAAAAAGTTTTTGTTCAGTGTTTATCGGAATTTAAAGAAAATTAGCGCCTCTGTTTTCGGTAAAATTGATAATGCTGTTATAACATTTTTTCACATACAATAATTGAATAATAGAAATCAACTATTATTTTCTGAAATTAGTTTGTTGACAAAAATCCAGCGTTTTTTAATTTGCATATTAATTAATCTTTAAATTTCATTTAAAACTCTATACTTACTTATAATATCTAGGTGCTTGAAATTACAATAAAGTTTTAATATACAAGTACGGCAACTATACTTTATATATCAAAAAGCTCTTTACAAATTATTATCACAAACAAAATTTACCACAATTTTAAGTTTGAATCTTGTCGCGGATTACGACATGCTCTGAATATGGCCACTACACAAACTACACAAGTTTTGAAACAACGCAAATATTATTGATTTAAATTTAACTTAAATCTACTGCCCTACATGCAAGAAAATACTGCGACTCGCAAACGATCGAAAGACTTTATCATTGGCAGGCTCGGCCAATAATTGAATATCGCTTAAAGTGAGTTACCTATATGAGAGCCTTCGTATTTTAGATGGTGTATTAAGCCATTGCTCTCAGTTGATAAATATCTTTCATCCTCGTTTGAAGGCCCTTATCTCATCGTTTTAAGATTTTTTTATTTATTTGTAAACAATACGCGGTATTCATATAAAATAAAATAAGCGACATTCAAATAATCGTTACAGCTTCTTCTACTTTTCTTTTCTTTTCTGCAACTTGCGATGTTTAATTTAAAAAAAAACATTAACTAGATTAATAATAATTATATCAACCAATAGTATTTAATAATAATTATATCAACCAATAGAATTTTTCTTGTGGAAGCCTATCTTTTTACTCTTCCTGAAACTGTAATTAAAAAAACAGTATATAAACATAGTTTTCTTTTTATTTATTGTATTCTGTAAATAGATATTTTTAATAGTTAAGATTTATTTAAGTTTCTTTTTTTGTTCTTTTTGTTTACTTTCTGTTGCTTTCATTTTCGAAAAATTAAAAAGTATGTAAGTAAATATACATCTATTTTCTACGTGATAAGCATATAAAGAAATGCACAAATAGATCAGTTAAACATATTCCATGCTATAAAATATTAAAAAAACTGAAATGCAGTTTTGAACTACCTATTATGCAACCTTCGTTATATTTTTATTTTGTGAAAATTAAAAATACATTTTTTGCCATTATAAATTTAGTTCTGTGATAATGATAATAACATTTTTGATACTCCACGCAAAGTAAAAGTTTTATAATATACAGTGTTTAATCATTGCCTTACTTCACGGGTGGCATAAATGATATTGCATTAAAATTCCGCATTTTAAACTATAGTAAACTTTAGTAATAACAAGTTCAAACTTGTCCACACTTTATCCGAGAATGAGATTAAAAACTTGTATCAATACTCGATAGTTCGCGCAGATTGAATACGAAATGACTTGAGAAACATAAACATAAATCTTAGGTATTTAGAAATAAATTAATGACTGTTGGAAATTTCTTTATAAGTGGTGCTTAGCATGCTTTAGATAATTTAAATAGTAAACTTTAAATCCGCTTGTAATTTTTGTTTCAAACACTTTTATTTTTCTTTAGCTTTCTTGTTTTAGCTTTTTCAAAAAATATTAAAGCAAATCAAAGCAACGCAGACAGAACTTTCTTGTTTACAAGATATCGGCTTTTGTTTATGTATTCAAGTATTGTAAACTATAATCAACAAGTACTTAATATTCACAACAGACTAATAAAATGTCTTAACCTCATGCAAATTAATTCATAAGTCAGTCAGTGGTAAGTTCGTGGCGGAGGCGCGGATCCACTTCCACTATTCCGAATAACTTTGCAATTTCCGCTTAACACTGTCCAAGAAATTGAAGTTCTTTATCTAATTGAGTAATAAACTATTAATCAATTACACAATTACTAGGATTCTGTCCTGATTAATAATTAAATTTATAAAAACTATACCTAGATTAGTGTAGATAAAACTAATGACTGACAGCTGATGGTTACTAGTGTTCTCCCCAGCCTCACAGCGTTGAAAACTAAATTCAACTTAAAAAAAACAATAAAGGTAATCACGATGTCAAAATTGCCCCAAGCCTGCTAGCAAGACACATGATCGCTTTTTTAAACGACGAGAGAATAGAACGCGTGAAGTCGCATCCTTTGATGCGTTTGGGAGAAATCACTGTAATGAAGAAAATTTAAAGGGTAGGTAAATATCCTATTAATCGTGTTATCATGTTATTTAAATTAGTTTATTTTGACAAAAAAAATTATGGTAGATATTAAAACGATTCTGATGCAGCACACAGAATGACTCAGAAATTATAATATGATGTCTAATGAAACTTTTAATGAATTTAAATTCATAAAGGGCGTGACTATTTATCCGGGCACTGTACAAATAATTTATAAATATTTTTGGGGTATATTCTTTTTTTGTGTTTAATATAATATGATAGTAATTTGATAATTTGTGTACTAGCGCAGAATGAGAAAGACTTATCTATCCATAATGATATTTCTGTACTAGCATTAACGGGTCAAGTTAAATTATTTTTTCCCTTCAGCATCAGATGTACTTAGGTATACGTACATGTATGTATTGAACTATATTGTGTTATCATCCAGTACCTACACTAAATTTCAGCCTATTGGGGTCACGGAAACTTGTTTAAAATTGACGTCCATGATTTCATTGGGTCAAACGATCGATTAACGGCGAGTTAAATGACGTAGTGCAAATCATTACTGCGCAGGGATGAGACAGTTTGTTGGTGGTGAATTTTATGCACTTAAACTTAATTAATTACTTTAGTGAACATAAAATTGGGATACTTATATTTAAAAAGTCTCATGCGCCTTATGTATTTTTTTAGACAGAAAATGATACCACATCATACTCGTAACATACGACAATCACAAACATAAATAATAATTAAATATTCCAATTTGCAACAAGTGTAAGCTGTAAACACTTCACAAAAGTAACAAAACCATTCAAATGTTGGACTACAATCTGAGGCATGGAAACTTGAAAACAATAGACACAAAACATTTGGTACAAGGAAATATTTCATAATTTTCTTTGTTGCATTTCAACATTCATACGGCTGTACGATTCAGAAACAATAGCATAAACGTAAAGCCTACCTATACCTAGTACCTATAATAAATTTATTAATACAAGAAAGTAGGTAATTTCCCTATCTCCCATTTTACGAGTATACAGATTTACAGAAATATAATACAATAAACAATTGTTTTTTCGCCTTTTTTTTGAAAATATGATATTTCTGTTCTGAAAAGTTCTATAGCAATTATAAAGTCTTCCCAGCTTTTGGCGACGGGATACTTACAATAAATGAGCGCGTGCCGCACGTGAAAATGCTGACCACGCATGAAGATACAATCAGCAAATATTGTACACATTGAAATACGTCACACGCGACTTACCGATACTGCCCAATCAGGCGCCTTATCCTCAAACACGCTATTGAAGTTCGAATTGCTACGAATTAAGAATTCAGACCACGGTCTCGCGCCTTCATCTTCGACCACGCCTATAAAGTAACGGATCTAGCTAAACTCGCAATCTCTAATATTATTCTAATATTACTTTTTTGTTTTTATTTTTATTTAGTTTTCGTTGTGACATAATAATTATGAACACACTTACTTTTTCTATTCCTCGAATATTAAATTAACTTTAAAACCTAAAATGTTATGAGAAGGTACAAAACAATAACATACAAAACATCTACTATGTTTATCTGATTTCATATCCTTAGCGGCATCTTTTTACTAAATGCTAAAGTAATGCACATTTAAAAAAACTCAAAATAATCTATCTACTCGTAATCCTTGATAGAATTTTCTAAAAAGTAACTTATTGTAACATAATATTTTTTCCAAAATTAGATGAGAGAGTCACATAAAAAGCTCATCAGATTATAAAGTTTAAGTGTACACAAGTGCATCGTAAACTGATACACATTTAAGTGGATGCAAGACGGAGGCGTATTACTATGTGCAACCTATCCGTTCAGTGTCGCCTATGCATATTAATGAGAACGGTATTAAATTACTATCTATACTTTCTAGACTATCTAGACTTTTAGCAACATAAAAGTTTCAAGAACTAGTTTTCTATTAAGGTACTATACATATAGGTTTCAAATATAGGTAGGTACTTATCTGAAATATTGAATATATAAATGATTAAGAGTATATCAATATATCAATGATTAACAAGAACTATAACAATCACAAAAAGCAAAAATCATTCAGCCAAAAACATCTAAAAATATTTCACGGCAGTATATACTACCTACTCGTAACTTCTACTTTTAAAAGACGAAACGCAGGACGGAAACGAAATGAAAACGCGCCTCGACACCTGTGTGCTTAGTGCGAGTTGCACAAAATTGTTCGAGCAACTTCACCGTCGCGTTAATCGACTATACGCTAATCGCCAATTCCGTTTGTCATCTTAGCCACAAGATGGCGCTGCTTCAATCCCATAGAAATCGACGTATTCGCGCTCGATATGTTCTAGCAAAAATGTTTTGTCAAAACTCGCACTCAGCACACAGCTCACTTTTTAGGAAAATTAAAAAGTGAAGCTTTGGAAAAAACTTGACCTTTTGTTTTTCTTAGTACGTTTCTTTGCATTTGTACACACCAGAATCACATTATGACTCCGCTTTGACGAAGGTCCCTTATTGATAAATGGCATCTCGTGTATCCAATTATTTGTCAAGGCGACTCCAAATACGCTGGGTATCCTCTTTGGCGCGTTTTGTGATGCGAACTCCCACAGGAATATTATCAAGACATATGAAGGCGCCAAAGGTGTACCTTTATCCGGACTAAAAACATTGTTATGACTTTCTAGGCAAAAATTGGTATAAAATAATGATAAGTTTCTCTTTACTTTGACACGTTTTGAATGGCACCTAAATAGGAAAATCAACAATAAATAAATTAGAATATTAACACGTGTGTACCAAAGACATGATTAATTGAGCTTTTTTTTGCAATGAATGCATGCCTGCTTTTGCCAAAATACTGCTGTTTTTTTCGAGACGATACTAAATTCATTGCTTTTACTAAAGCTATTTTAGAGAGATACAGGAAATTAACCTGAAATCTTTCTATTTAAGGAAAGTATGAGCGAATGTAAACCTTTTTACCGCATCTAAGTCGTTTATCACATAGATTTATGTCTTAACATAAATTTTGATTAGAAGGCTATGGGTGCAAAATAAATTGTGGTTTTATTTAGTTCCGGCAATATAATGAATAACTCTGGCAGTTTAAGTTTTATAAAACAGCGGCCCGCGCTGCATTTGAGATGATTTCAGATTCCCAGTTTTCCTTACATATTTATTGTCCAATACATATAATAATAATAAATAATACCAAAAATTTATTTATCCACATTTTTTTAAATAATTTTGATTGCGAGTTTACCTGTCTTTGCCAAACCCTTTCAAGCTTGGATTAGCTTCCTTCACGATGAACACAAGGCTCTTATAATTTATTCGAAAGTTTTTGTTTAAATAAATGTTGTGGAGAATGACATAGCCGAAAATTATACCAGCCCCGGTAACAACAAGCGTTTATTTCGAAAACAATATCATTTCAGTTCTCATGTTTAACTCCACTCCACTGAACAGTTTATAAAACAAAGAAGGAATAAATTATAAGTTATAAACTTTTTTAAAAAGCTTTTATATTTTCGAGTTACAAACCCTTTCATTTGATATCCATATTCTAGAAAAGCATTAAAAATAACTATTCCGATATCTTGATGGTCCGCCATATTGGATTAGAATGACGTCACAAACCATATCGTGCATTGTCATCCAGACTAAACGTGCATACAAAATTTCAGCTCAATCGGTTGAAGATATCTACTTCAAAATTGAGGTCAAAGATTCCACCCGAACATACATTACAAGTTAAATAAAAGCTTTTAATAATCTACACTAATATTATAAATAGGAAAACTTTGTATTTTTTACTTTTTGTGTGTGTGTGTGTGTGTGTGTGTATGTTTGTAATGAATAAACTCAAAAACTACTGTGCCGATTTCGAAAATTTTTCACCATTGGAAAGCTACATTCAGCCTGAGTAACATAGGCTATATTTATTGGTAGATTTAGTCAAATTAATTGGCAGACCGTGGCAGAGCAGACTATGTGCAGCATGAATATTTTTTAAAAATTTTGGCTAATTAAAAAAACATTTTACCAGTAACACAGGACTGTTTTTGTTAAATAAACAGTTTTGTTTCAGGCACGACATGAAGATGAACTCAGCCGCCTACAACAGCAGGGTCGTGATCGCGATGGGCATATTTGCTCTCTTATTGATGGACGTGACGGCAGCCCCCATGGTAATTTGTACTGTAATAGCTAGGTAGATAGATATATACATTTTAATTTGTTACTGAGTATTTGTTTTATTACCACTTTACCTACATACATACATTATATATGTATGTATGTAGGTAAAGGAACAAAATGGATGCGAATATCGTGGAATAAATTCTCACTGACGTTGATTTAATAGCAATATAATTTTATTGATTTAAAATTGAAGATTAGTTGAAATTATAGATGTTTTAGAAGTAAAGTTCTAAAGGATGTCATAATTTTTTGTACCCGTTGAAAGTTTTGTAAAATAATATAATACGAGTATTTGATATACATACTCATATAATGTTAACGTTAGCAATAATAAGGGTTTGCATAGATACTAATTTATTTATACTTAGTGCCCTTGAATTAAAGAAAAAGGTAAAAATAAGACATATTTTTTTTGTTTTGTGTCGAACAATGATTGGTAATATTAAAACCAAAGTTAAAACAATACTATCTTTTAGGCCTTGGACAGACAAAATGACCAGTTTTTTGTTCATCTATATTCAACGGTCAGATTAATAGACTATTAACATTGTAGTAGGTATTTGATGTTATCTTATTCATAAATTATCCTAGAAAAATGTTCCGTGTCATTATATTGCGAATGTGATTAATAGCTACGACATAACGTTGGTCTCATGTTCATTGCAGGTGCTTCATACTATGCATTATACTAATTAGAAAGACTAAGCTCAGTAACTAAGCACCGTCTCATGTGTTGTTTTTATAATTATTAATAAATAAGGTCTACACGGAGATAGCAATTATGATGGGAAATTATCTTAAATAAAGAGTGCCGCCTTTCATATCTCAAGAATCCAACATCAATTCACGGCAGTTAACAGTAACTTATGCGACCTTCAAATCACTACCATACTAAGTAAATGTTTGTCCACCAATGCCTCTCCTTGTTATAGGGAGACCCGTGCGCAACAGAGGGACATAAAGGGTTGCAGCCAAGTAAATGTTTAATAATGTTCGCTTTTTAAAGTTTAATTTTCATTTGTTGGCGGTGCTCTTACTAAAGCTCACTAATTTGTGAAAAAGATATTTGAGAGAATAAAACAGTTAAACAACTTAATAATATAATTTAGTCTAATCATATAATCGTTGTTGAAGACATTTAACGTAACTTCATGAAATTGGCAACAACAGGCGGAAGACGAACAGTCAGAAAACGGTCTGGTGGCACGGCCGGAGCCCGACGGCGACGTGCCGTGGGACGCCATTGACGCCGCCACCCTGCGCAAATTGTTTCTGCAACTCGACGCTGATGAAAGGTAAAGTATAGCTATAACATAACGTGAATGTAGAAGAAAATAACAGTCAACCTTCGACAGGACAAGCACTGAGGCAGTAAGTAAATGTATTTCAAATAGTTCTTAAAAATAGTAAACCAAGATGTTATGATGGAAATAACCTGCCGAGGTTAAAATACAGTTTTTATGAATTGATTTAATAAATATTATAATTACATTTTCAAAAGAGTATTTTTAGATAATACTAGTATAGTTATATCACATAATACATAATAGTACAAGTAGTTATACTTTGCATTTGCATTAATTAGAGTTCTCGCTACCTATAAAGCCATAGACGGACCTACGGCGTAGCTGTTTCGTAGCCATTTATATCTACTAGAATCTAAAATCGACAACTAAAATCGATCGTTACTCATTAATTTTATGTAATTTTTTTTAATTTTATATTTTTATTGAAAGCTCTTCAATAGGTACAAACTGCAAAGAATACTCTAATTTCTATTGTTTGATTACTTTTATGCATAAATTAGTACATCTGCGCTAAAATTAAGGTATAACAGTACATTTCAAGGTAAAGGCTCCGTAACCAAGCCTAAATGTACCTATGCTCCTCATCTCGTTTATCGAGCAAAGCACACAATGCAGTATGCAGTAAACTTAAACAGTTAATTAAGCTGCTTAAATTGATTGTCGAGTAGCTTCCACTCAACCGTGTAATATCGAGGGCTTGTGGCTGAACAATTTGCTATTTACAAGGTTCCATAGGTAAATAAATAACAGAACGGAAATACTCGTAAATTAAGTGCTTTATTATTTTGCTTTAGAATTTAGACGAATTATACGAAACATGCTTGTTATGCTATTGTTTATAATGTTAATTTTATAACTACAAAAATAAATACTAGTAATTTTGATCCTTTGAACCTTAATATACGTAACCCGATTTCCCAAACAAATGAATATTATAACTTAAACGAATGGTACCTATAAATAACGTTGGCCTAAAGTAAAATATCTTATATTATTATCAACTTATTTATAATGATTTAATATATTAAAGCAGTTCCATTTAAACGCAGAACAAGGACAAAATCCTGTCAACATTATTCAACCTCCCCGAATTCCGTGGCTGCTAGCAAAACCGCTATTTGTTGTAAATTATATCAGGCACAAACTTACCTACACATTCTTCCGCTATGATAACAATAATTAATTGGTGTTGAGTAAACTAACTGATGGTTAAATCGTATTCTAGTCTAATTAGCATCTTCCTAATGAAGAGTGAGTAGTGTATCCCCAGTTCGAGCCACCGAGGCCTTTAGTTACGCGAAGGCCGGGATTATCCAGCGCTGTCGCTCATGGGATTAAATGGCATTGAAGTCCGCATTCGATACCTAATTTGAATTTCATTAAAAAACCTTTAGATTTTCCTATATTACAGGTTCCATATTACAGGTTTTGTTTAGGAACATTTTGTTAATATTTGACATTATGACAAAAATTTGCGTTTGAGGTAGTGATTTTTCAACTATATGTATTATAGTATAGTACTATGTAAAAAATTATAAATAAGGTAACTAACTTGCTACCGACTAGTTATTGTGAACAAAGGCGGAAGGAGGGCGCTTTCACCATTGAAAAACTCGATAATTAATATTTTAATGAACGTTTCCGGAAGTGATTTGTTGTCGTAACACTGCATTTAATTAATTTCAAGCGCTTAGAAATTTTGTTTTCCGTAAGTGGGTAAATAACTTAGGAAATTTTCATTATGACATTTATTACGCGAAAATCACCTTATTGCGCAAAGAGCAACAACCAATAATAAATAATATGATCGCCAACATTATAAACGCATCATAAATGGCAAAGCAAAAAATTATTATTATGGCGAAAATACTGGACTTTCATAGTATATTTCGATATTTGCTAACTATTTGCTAAAATTAGTTTGGCTCCAAAACATTCATATTTAACTACGCCTACAAATAACAGAATAAAATAACTACATACTAACCTTTTAAAAAGTTCGACCTCAGTCGACTAAAAACATTATACAATTGACACATTTATTTTAATTGTAAATTCCTTACTTAACGAACTTTTGGTTTAATTGAGTCGTAATCTGACTACAAAGTTTTACATTAATTTTGTAATTTGCTCCAGTTTACACTTAAAAGTTAAGACTTGAAACGGTTACCTTATAGAGGTGTAGTGATGCATGTATAGACCTTTTGGCTTATTCGGATAGGTACACTCTTATCTTGCCCCGTGAAGTGTTTTTGTGTCGACGCCGCAGATACCTACTCTCTACTTGAGGCTAGATATGAGTAATATGCTACCTACTCGTACTTAACATCAGGTAGCCTGCTCGCCCGATCGCCACTTTTTAGCATGTGCATTTACTACTACTCTTATAATAACTACTCTTTTAATATAAGAGTATATCTAAAGACTTAAACAAGCGTATTTATAGGTACTGTACTAGTGAAAAATTGAAAGTAAAGTAAAGCAAAAGCGACCTAAAAATAAACGTTAGTTTTACGTATCCCGTTAAACAAACCTCTTTGTATTTTTTTTATATATTTTAATGATTTAATTTTCTTTTATTCATTGTTTTGATTTTCTTTTATTTATTATTTTGATTTAAGGTTGGCCTCTCGCGTCGGTCGCTCGTGGCCGCAGTCGGAGCCCCGCGGCTGGGGGGTGCGCACCCTGGACGGGCGGCTGGCGAGGCAGTGGCGCGCGGACAAGCGGCAGGTCCGCTTCCGACAGTGCTACTTCAACCCCATCTCCTGCTTCCGCAAGTGAACGACCCGGCCACTGCTTCGTCCCCACATCGCATGTTGTACTAGCTCACTTCAAGTTGTTTCAGCATAAAATGTTATTTATTACCTAGCGTAGCAGCAAACGTGCCATCCGAAACGTTACAGAATGGTTATTATGAATTTTATCTAAAATACTATTATATTAGCAGCTTTTGTCGTTTTATTTTCATTACACCCCGTTATATTGTCGGATCCAAAATAAAGTTTGATGTCGTTTTGCAAATTACTTTCAAAATTAATATGGTTAGACATTTCGATTTAAATTAGGAATATATGTAGGGCTTACAATAGTATAAAATTAAGAATTTAAAGGTTATCATCTTGTATATTTCGCAGCTATCATGAATCATTGCCGCGTTACCGTTGAGTTATCTATACTATAGTCATACCATAAATAACCATTATCTTACTTCAAAAAGTGAACTTTGCTTTCAAAATTATATGTCTATCGATTCAACATATTGTGTACCTATAGATTTACACTACCAAAATAGGTAAACCTTACTATAGAAAACTGTATTTATAACTTCAAATAAGAATATACATGGTCAATGAATAAATAAATATTGTGTAAGGGTATTTGTTTTATTTGTTTGCCGTTACTTCCCCGACGAGAAGTAAGAATCTTGGTTGCAAAAAGCTAATAAATCAACTTTCTTAAAATTTGCGCTGTCTAATAGCAGGCAATGTTGTGTCTTTGGCTATATTTTGCAAATCCAATGAGTACGAAATTAATAGGTATCTTGCTTTTAACATTTTGAAATACAAAATAGAATTATCATAAAAACTTATACTATTATCTAGATTATTGTCACTTACCAAATCTATGTTCAGTTATTAATTATTTAAAAAAAACGTTTAAAAGTTATTAATTGGCCACCCTCTACCGGTATCCAGTAGACCAGTTGATAAGTACACAGAGTGGCTTCTTTTTATTCTAACGTACAGCCTGATTTACAATTTTATATTGCGAATAAAAAATCAGATTCACTAAAATTCGTGTATTTATGCTAAAACAACAATATCTACATGGTTGACGCTGTACCTACTAAGGTTGCCTTAAATGTACCTATATTTGTTTATAAAACTACACCCTACCAGTAGCAAAAGAAATTTCTAGGCAATACTCCTCGAAAGACCGAAACGTATAAAAAACTAGGTCTTCACCGCGAGAGGAATTAAAAGTTTCATAATTAGGTATATTAATCCAGGTTATAAACTACATGTACACCTACCAAATTTAATCCAAAGCCGTTGATTGGTTTTCGCGTGAAAGAATAACAAACATCCATCCATCCTCTCAAATTTTACATTTATAAAAGTAGTACGATTAAAAGACAACCAAGATTATACCTATGAATAAATCTAAATACTTACTTAATACTATAGATTTGATGTAAATAAATCAACCTTTAAATGATATTTTATGTTTTACGTGGGCGAAGTTAAGTAGCGTTATCTAATTCGTGTTCATTGAGTGCAGATCGACGAGTTTTCAGTTCCATACTAGTCTATCTTTGAACCGAGGTCTCTATCGTACACTTGACTCCACGAAGTATAATTATATGTATAAGGACGAGGCATTTACTCAAATAGATTTATCATCTGCCGTTAAAACACTGTTCGATGGCTCCGCCCACACATGACTTATAATCGTTTTAGCTAGAACAAGATCCCGAAGACTGTCAATGAAACCCCATTACTAAGAATATTACTGAAAGTTCTTCTTGTCAAAATCAAAATCAAATTCATTTATTTGCACGAATATGTATTGGTTTTACAAGGTATTTTGATCAATCCATATTCACCTTTTCAGGTATGCAAATATAAAAAAAGTAAAATAAACAGATACTAATGTTAGTCATGGGTACAAATTAGAACGTATAAAATATTAAAACTTATTATTAACAATTAATTTGTAAATTTAGCTTACCTATACTTAAATTTAGCTTATACTTGTATATTCTTTATTTTGATATTTAGTTATAATTTTACCTAATCGAACTCATCGGCTGCCTATGTGCCACCCACCGTTGGGTAAACAGAGAAAAAGCCCGAAGAAAAACTCTCAGCACAGTTTTGGTTCTACTTTATTTATTTAGACGCGCGTTACCACGTTCATTTTAATAAAATTATTTTTGTGTGGCTCCAAAGATTTTAATTTTTTTCGTTAATGAATTCTGCAACCGAATATTATGCTTTTAGTTAGTTATATTTTTAATTTACGTTTAGACCTAAATGTTCGTATTATTATTACTTTTAAGTGAGTTAGGCAAGTTATTATATATTTTTGGCCCCATACAAAATGTCATTGGGTCATTATATTTAATTTTTGAAAATACGGCTTACACGTATCTGTTTGTCGTAGTTGGCGTATCTGTTTTGAGTCTTAAATACCGTTTCTATTATATATCCCGCCGCGTTACCCCAAAAAATCATATCTTATCGTATCTTTAGGTTGACTGAGGGCTGACTCAACATATTATGCATAATAGGCGCTTAATACCGCAGTTGTGTTCACTACTTTTGATAATTTATAGAACGCAAAAGAAGATTTGTTTAGTTTATTACAAACGTGTTACATATTATGTGACTTCCAAGTTAATTTATTATCAACGTATATGCCAAAAAAAATTGTGGTTTCGGTTTTGCCTATTACCTTTCCTTCATAATTTATGTCTAATGACTGTCCATAAGATTTTATATTTGTTATGTTTATTTCTGAAGACCATTATATTTGTTTTTGTCAAGATTTATTTTTATGTAGGGATGTAGGCCGCCTATGTTAAGTGGTCGATAAAATCGATCTAACGCTGTATGCGGGTGCTTTGCTACTCTTGCTACTCAACTTTCACTTAGAGGTTCGCCTCAAATAACTAAAGTATCCCCGGCAACCAAACCTCCCCAACCGACACAAGACAAGTAAGGCTGGTAGTAAGGTTCCTTCCCGGACGAGCTACTGTGGCTCTACAACACTGCGGTTTGGGTTTTTGGAATGTATGAGAATTATAAAGAATACAAATCGCACTTTGCCGGTGCCCGGTTTATAAGTAGAGGAAAAATGGCATGAGGTTTAGAAAGGAGCCGCTTGCATTAATTCTGTAGTTTAGGCAGGCCTGTCCCCACTCCCCGTGTATGTAGGTATCAAAAATGTACCTACGCTACATAGGCCCCTCCGAAACGGCTAGTCAGTGGGGCCTCACGTGCGAGCTACGAGTGACGTAGGTACGCGTAAGGTTTGTTCCGTTGTTCCTTTGATTATATAGATACTTCATTTTTTCGTTGCATTTATTTTTCATTCATTTATTTTTTAAAATAACACAACCCCGTTTTTCTTCAGAAAAGGTAAGAGTTACGCGCTAGAAACAGATGCAAGATGTAGGTATCTTTCAGCGTAGGTGATAAGCGCTGCGCGATCTGAATTGAACTTAATCGTATCGTAGCTAGTCTATATTTCTTTAAATGACTTTTCGAAGTGGGCCTTCTGTACTTGTACTATTATGTATTCTGTGGTTTAGGATAAAATTTGGTTGGAAATTATATTTTAAGTGGTAACACTGATTTTACCAGTCACTCACAAACATCTGACAGCTCTCCAAAACCATTGGACGCCGCGCCGCCGCCGGTACGTCGAGTTACAGTTTTTGGCTCTAAAAAGTATTTTACTTAATTTAAATTGTTTTATGGTATTTTATTGGAAACAAATATGGTTGCACGGATTATAAATTAAGTTTGTGCATATATTTGGCCTTGTAGATACGAAAAAACTGAGCTGAAAAAGTTTTATTATTGTTGATATTTTGAAGGTTATGTTTATTTAAAGAATAGGTTATGAAAGAGCCGGGTAAATAGGCCTTGAAAGAGCCGACTCTTTCTATGTCGTTTTTGCTAGAAGATGAAATTTGTTGTTTGTGAATTTTTTTGTTATTATTTAAAAAAATCCGCATCTAATATTTTTAGATTATATAATAATAGGTATGACTGAATAATATGTCAAATAATTATTTATTAATAAATCCACGGTTTTTTTTAAGAAATTGTCATTTTGTTGTTTTTTAATACGACAGTAATTTTCGTTTTGCAAAATTTGCAATAACACTTTACAATACAGACTGGCTCTTTCATAACCTTTGGTGGCTCTTTCAATACTGACAAGTTATGTGTTGAGGCATGAGTGTCGGGGATAAATAAGAGCCAGGTGACAAGATATAATAGATAATAGATAAATTCACTAAATCTTTTGTTATGTTTAAGGATTTTCCGTATGAAATTATCTACTTTAATAAATTAATAATAATTTGAGAGATGAGTATATTTTTTTATTTTGTTAAGTAAACTGACGACCCGAGTGGCTCAGTTGGTATAGACGCCAGTGCGCTACGCGGAGGGTCCTGGGTTCGATTCCCAGCGGAGCAGAGATTTGAATGATGAGTTTAAATTTCTGTTTCTGGTCTGGGTGTGTTGTGTTCTTGTCTTGTGTGTGTCCATGGCGCCCACGACACAGGCAATCCTAGTGTGGGGCTATGAGTGTGAAGCGTTATAAAAAAAAACTAGCTTTTTCATGCCACTTCTCCCATACAAGTCTTTTCCAAACAAATACAAATACTTTAAATGGTAATTTTCAGTTAAAGTACCGGTCTATAAGTACTGAAAGGTAATGGCGGTATTATCACTTTTAAGCTGATAATTATATTATTTACTAGGTGGTAGAGCCAATCTTACTCCCATCTTCCTAACGCGCCGTTGTTCCTATGTTGTTTCGATTGAGAAGGTGTGGTTGGTCGTGATCCTTCATGATAATTGTATATAGGTAGCAGATTATAATAATTATCTAACTGCGGAGAATCGAAAAAACATTCAATTTAAATGCATGCGCCACAGATTTAATAAGAGCAGCGTAGTCATGCCTGTTGCGTATACAAAAATTGAATACAGTATTACCTTTAATCCCCACTGGTACGGAAGATAATTGGAATATTCGCTTCCAGCCTCGATATAGCGTATACAAAGAGTAGGCAAGCATATACCCACCGCCCTCTGGAGTTTGCATTATGCATGGTTAGCAAATCACGGTAATAACGAGCTTAACATGTAAAGAGCTTTTAACGTTCTTTCTAAAAAAGATTGAAATTTTGTATTATAGATGCAATAGTCCATTATTCACACTTGTTCAATTTGCTTAACAATCTAAGCATGTATTTTTATTGCACGCCGTAGGTGTTTTAATTTGCGATTTAAAAATAACGCAGACGCCAGATTATAAAGATATAAAAACGAATTGTTATTTAATGCTGAAACAAATTTCTAATGTCTATAATTTATTTTTAAGAATTATAAATAAAAGATCTACTTAAAGAAGAGGCAATTAATTGGTCATTATTATTTATCCAGTTGTACTTGGTTGCGTTATACCACATCTGACGACTATGATTTCCTCCAGAACTTGCTTGTTCCACGACAGATGGTGATGACTTCTATAATACCGTTCTACCTGGTCGTTAAAATACCTTGATTTATACTCTATGAAATCTCTTTAAAAATGGATAATCTAGAAGACCTAAAGACCAGCTTCTATAAGATAATTTAATTCAATTCAGTAACTTTTTTGCAAGACAAATTCTGAACCGAATCTTTCGAATACCTATTGAATACCTATTTATCTCAGTAATTCAAGGATGTGCTAGGAAAGAGGCTATTGGTAGGTACATACTCGTACTACACGGTCTACGGCAATCAAGATGCCTTACTTCCACCACATCTTACTCGTATGCAGCGACATCGTAACACGCCGAAGGCTACTGCGAAAGGTTTGTGAGGATTTATGGATGGATGGATGTTTGTTTCTCTTTCACGCATAAACGGCTGAATAGATATGGATGAAGCTTGGTATACAGGTAGTTTATTACCTGGATTAACGCGTAGGATATTTTTGATATTTTAAAACTAATGCAAATGAAATTGCGGGGAACTTTTAATTATAAGTCTCCACAAAGTCGAATTTTATTAGTAGATCGAGAGAAGCCAAAATTTAAACAGTTTTTACAATTTTCCAATCTAATCCAATTGTGTAACGTTTTAAATAAAATTGTCATCGTATTTAATTAAGATTTAAGGTAAAAAATTCGTTCAACTTTTTCATCAAACTTTTAATTGGCACGAGGTCCTCGTTCACGTGTTCATCGTTTATAGTAGGGTTTTATAAAATCTGCGACAAAGTCCCCAATATTCTCTATAAGAGCGAAAATTCTGGTAAAATTACCATTACTAGAAGCATGACACGTTTTTTACACAGTTGTCTGGCTGCGACCCTTTTATGGCCTCTCCCGTAACAGGGGGAAAGCTGGAGAGTACTCGACCATGCTGATTTAATGCGGATTTGTGCAGAAACGGCCTAGCGCCCAACCCATATGCTACTCATTTTCTGTCATGAAGACACACACAGTTTCTTAACATCATCACCGTTAATAATTACAACCTCACTGTTATAGTTAGATGATTAGTATTATATCTAGAAAGCACCTATCTATAGTAACTACTAAATGTACCTATTGTACACCAGAAAGAAATTAGGTAGGTAGGTATATCAGTTCACAAATACTATCGGTTACAATTCGTGGAAGTTGGAAAATTACTTTCAAAAGAAATAAGGTAAGCAGGTACCTACTTGTAGGTATATAATGTAAAAGATTAAGGGCTACGTCCGCTACGTTCTGTTGACAGCCTCCACTGCTGAAGTCTTTAACCTTATGTTTTGATTGAAAAGGTCAACAGCCAACAATAAAAGTGTTTATTTATTTAATTGACATTTTGACTTTATTGATATGGGTGCTGTCGTTATCCAGGTCAACAATAGTTTTGCCTTTAATATTTTATCCTTGTTAGCGTTTCGCATCAAATTATTTTTTGTCAACAGTTCAAGTGGCGCAGTAACTTTCAGAATCTATTTTTTTTTCTTCATTGGGTGACTTACTCGTCGGTTTGTTACAATTTTCAATAGAGCTGTAGAGTTTGCTACGAGTATGGTAAGTTTTGTTACCTGTAGAGGCTAGAGGCTAGGCTGTAGCGGCCTAGAGGTTTGTGCTTAGTAATTCCAGTCTAGAAACCATCTAAATTAATTTAAGTTACAAGATGTATCAAGGTAATTTGTATGAATTCTAAATATACGCTGCTTTTAAAATAAACTACAAATTTTCTTAAAGTTTAACGAAGGGGCACAAAGCCTGGAACTGATTCTATAGAAAAGATTTGGAGTGAGGGCGCCAAATTCTTCAGAGGAAAGTGGACAGTCACATAATATCGATTTTGTAATCATCCATTGTCCATTTACTCTAAGCAGCTTAACTTCAAAAACTTTTAAATGTTGGGTTTGCAGTATTTTAGAAACATTATCTACAAATAGAACGCTGTGTACAAATAAATAAATACACATAGATCGCAATATAAGAAATTTCTTTAATTTCATTGTTTATCCGTACCTATCAAGACTCCTGTAGGTATATCTATAAAAATATAATGAAACATTTTAGTTAGTGTGAGTAAAGGTTAGCAAGAGTTAATCAATATCAAGTAGGTATTCAACAGATATGAGACACATTCGTATCATTATTTATTTCTTACAAATTCAATACTTCAATTTACGAGGTTGAGATAAACAACTTTGAATGGAAGGTATAATGAAATATAATTAGTGAGTCGCGACGTCACTCCCCGCGGAGAACCTAAAGAAATCTCTCATTTGTGTACAAATATTGTGTCCTATTTTATAAAACGTACACGTGGAGTCCTGGTTGTTTTTGCGCACATTTCATAATTCACTGTACAACAAAGTTAATGATATTCGTTAGTCTAACAGGACAACAACAGTAGCGATGAAGGTAACAACGGTCATAATATACACGGGCGAGCGGAGTTCACTTTATTATCTTTTTAAATACCTACTTGTGCCATTTTTTATATAAAAAATAGCCCTCGGAAACAAAGGTTTTTATGCTTAATCACTGCAAACACATTTAACATTGTTATCATAATTTTTAGATACATACTATACATTTTTCTAATTTGTGAAAGGTAGTAAGTAATACCTACTACGATTAGAGATATATAGGAACTACAATGACATGATGTAAGTAGTTAAATTGTGTGTAGAAGTGAACAATAATTAATAAATTTGCCTTATTGTTTTGGAAATTAAAAAAAGAGAAAATGCTCTAATTTCCAAACTCCAAAAAATTGACACAGAATTTATTCTTCGGCCTTCAGTTCAGTTAAGTACTTTTTCAATAATGCGAAATGTAATGAACATATTATAATATAAAATTAAAATGTATGATTCGTTATTGTATTAGTTATTGTTAGCATATTTATTCTTATATACCTATGCCGGATTCTTCATACAAAATCATATACAATATCTAGGTACACCTACGTTTTGTGTTAGGGACCCTTCTTATGACGTGATGTATATGTCAAGTCAATAAATTGATTTAATTATTATTACTTTCACACATAATTAAACTCTTTTCCGGGAATTACATTGTCCACATCCCAATTCCGGATATGAAAATAGTTAGTTATAGTTTCTTGGCTGGAGACAACAAATTGTCTGTTATTATCATTGTCTATGGTTTGTCTTTGTCGAAACTTTTGAAAAGTTTGAACTTTGACGTGCTGTGCTACTCCGAACCGGCCTACTCTGCCGACTTTATTTGCTTCATTTGCAGAGTCCTTATTATAATAAATATAACGTGATTTGCAATTTAATTGACATTGCTCAGTACAATTTTATAATTTTGTAAAAGCTTCAATGTAAAGTCAAAATGTGCGACGACGTAGTGCCTGATACTGAAAATACCCAAACGCAAACTCAAAACTCGCAAGTAGACTGGAGTCAACCGAATACACCCGCTTTTATTCCTAATATTTGGGGTAGACTCTACTCAACAAAACTTTCCTTGAATGGCGGATATTGCTGGCGAGAAACAGAAAAGCAAAATCCTGAGTATTATGGTAATAAATATTTATCGATTCAAATATTTATCTACAACAACACATTTTTTTTATATTTTTTTGTTTTGTTTCTAGACCTTATTGAGCCCGAATTTACTTTAGGACGAGCGTTAAATTGTACATTTGTTATGAAAAAGGATGCTATTAAAGAAAATATCATAAAGAGTGTCAGCAAGCAGCACTTTATCATAAGAAGGGATTTATCGTAAGTATATTTCAACTAGGGTAACCTGATAACATCCATAATTATGACGTCTTCCAGTAGTGGGCAATAAATTTGCAGCAAGACTCATGTCTCATGTAAAGTATTTTGAAGACTTTTTGTAAAGTATAATGCCCGGTTCACAGGATTCCAGTCCAGAGTCAAGTACTGGACTGGATCATATTATTATTCTCTACATTATTCCAGTGATTCAAAAGCTTGTCACATAGATAACACTACAGTGACAATGCTTTCAAGGAATGAGTTTAGAAATTGTATAAAAATTCAAGTGTTCAATTATTACTATTACAAGAAGTAACTGATGTATTGGAATAAGAACTCAAAGGAAAAACAGTGGATTTGGGTGAGAAATTGGATAAGCAAAGGAAATGAAAAAGGAGGTTCAACAATACTTTTGCAACAACTGAAAAAAGAAGATGTCTTTGAAGATAGGCAATGAGAATGACAACAGAAAACTTTGAGGAGTTCTTACCATTAATTTCAAATAATATACAACATAGCAACAGTTAACTTTATTGTTAGGAAAACAATTATTCCAAAAAAACAAACTATGCATGTACACTGTGCAACATGTAATCAAACACTGGATTGGCTGTACACACTATTCCAGTGGTGCTGAAATGGGTGTACAGGATTGAAAAATAGACAGCCATCCCAGTCAACTGTACTGGATTGATCACTGGAATGGTACCAGTACAGGTTCCAGTACAGGATCACAATATTCCAGTTGAATTCCAGCGCTGGACTGGAATGATAGACTGGACTAATGTGAACGGAGTTAAAATTCAATAACATTGAATTTAATTTTTTACACTTCCCCTGATTGCTAAACAATCTGTTTTTTTTTATTTTAATTTGCATTTAAATTACACAGACACCTAATTATAAAGATTTAAAAACAAATTATCATTTAACATTGAAACAAATATAAGATTCAATTCAATATGATTTGGATTGTGAATCAATTTAGGTTAATTCTTAGTTCTATCCCTTCACACAATTTATGCAATCTTCATCCAAAATCTTTAAAATAAACTTATATAAATCATTAGGTTTCTGTTATTGATTTTTATATCAAATAAATTCTTTGTCATACTTCTTCATCACTACCTCATGTCTGAGGTTCTTGACCACCTAGAATCCTGGTCACACAAATCTTCAAATTGGTTCTGTACTGGGACATATGAATGGCTTTGTGGAGCGAGGTCTTGCTCAGTTCTCTGATGGTGTGAGCCACACAAATAAGACAATTGAAAAATCTAATATATTTTATTTCAGTGAAGTTCAAAGTCCGGCAATTATAACAGATCTTTCTTACAATGGCACTTATGTTAATGAAGTGTTGATTGGAAAGGGAAATAGCAGGATACTAGATGACAATGATGAAATATCGGTAACACATCCTATTGTAAAAAGTGGGTAAAATATTAATTACTACTTTCTTTTTTATAAAACTAAACATAATTTTTATATTTAATAATCAAATGCTTTTCAGTATTTTTGTTCAAGGACTTATTCAAAACCGAACAAGACAAAATGCCTAAAAATATCTCACAAAAGTATTACATTTCTCGGACATTGGGACAAGGAGCCTGTGGTATTGTTAAATTGGTCTATAATAAGGTAGATAACATGTTGATTTACTCTAAATAGCATATACCTACTTTACACTTAAAAAATCTGTTCATTTCTTCAGTATGAAGTTAAGATCCATGCTGTTTCCATGAGCTTATAATTCCTTTACAGAAATTTATTTAGATTTATTTTGTTGGAGTCAACTGTCTGACATTGTCTACTGTAAAAAATTTATCAGATACTCTTAATTATCTGATTTCGATGAAACTTATTCACAGTATATTACAAATGTTTAATATTAGTGTGGTATTGCTAAATATACATATAAAGTCAATATAGATAAATATTACGATTAAAAATATAATAGATAAAATAATAATATCCGTGATCATTACATTTAATTGTGCTGATTTTTAGATTAAATGTACTAAACATGCTATGAAAATAATTAAGAAAAGCAGACTGACTAATGGTAAATATGACAATCTAAACGACCCAGTGAAGATTATGAATGAAGTTAATATTATGAAAGCACTCAAACATGTAAGTAAATTAGTATAGTAGCAGGCTTTAATTTAAAAGTTGGTTTAATATATTGATTTATTTCCTAACATATTGACTGATTGGTTTGTATCAGTGGATTCCTGGCAAGGCATATTGATTTTTCAAAAATCCATTGATGCATTTTTAGTTTTCATCAAAATCGGTCCCTAGACTCCTTTCAGCATTTTTCGATATTCCTCATAGTTTCGGATTTCCCCATCCACACTTGAAAAATTCCTCCTGTATATGTATATAAGCAATGTGATTGACTGATATATCAACGCACAGGCCAAACCCTTAAGGCTAGAAATTTGAATTTCGCACAAGTATTGGTTTTATGATGTACGTCCACTAAGGAAGGTTTTTTCCAAATTCAACCCCCAAAGGGGTGAAATACGGGATAAAAGTTTGTATGAAACTTTTTATTTCTTCAACAACAACACAATAATATTTGCACAAAATTTTGTATGAATAGAGTATGGCAAAAATAATGTGACACATGTTTCAGCGTTTTTCAAAATTCAATCCCTAAGAGAGTCAAATAGGGGAAAGTGTTATATAAAAGCAGTTGCACAGGCCAAACCCTTAGGGCTAGAAACTTGAAATTTCACACACATATTCTTCTTATGACATAGAAATCCACAAAGGAAGATCATTAAGAGGGGCGATGAACAGAATTGGTGGTGAAAGTTTTAGAGTCAGAATATTTTGGATTATAATTAAAATAATTGGCAGAGTTAAAGGCTGCTAGAGTGTGCTAGTTCAAAATACTACTACTACTAATTTCCCGTTTTCTTATCTGTTGTAGCCATGTGTAATATCTACAGAAGAAGTATTTGACACAAGAGATGCTGTATTCATCATCCTCGAGTTAATGCAGGGAGGGGAACTATTTGACAGAATATCAAAACAGGGCCATTTGACAGAGAAACTCACAAGGTTCTTGTTCAGACAGATGGTGCTAGCTGTCAAGTACCTACACTCTCAGGGCATCACTCACAGAGACTTAAAAGTGAGAATAACCTCTTTATAATATTTTTTGTCTTTCAAGTTTCTTGGGAGGTTTTATTTTTACACATAGAACGAGGATTTTTTTTTTTTTGAGAGTATATTCCTTTGGTGCACTGTGTAGCCTAAACAGCTTGATTGATTTAAACTTTAAAGGTAATATAAAACATTCGGTATATCGAAATTATAAACTCAGTCAGTTTTTTTATTTTCTTCATTAGTTTCTTTTTTTTCTTCTACAATACTTGTTTATTTTTGTAGCCTGAGAATGTATTATTGGAGAGTAAAGATGAAGAGACTGTTGTGAAAATAACTGACTTTGGACTGAGCAAATTTGTTGGTGAGGATTCATTCATGAAGACAATGTGTGGAACACCACTTTACTTGGCACCCGAGGTTCTACAAGCAAATGGACTACGGAGCTATGGCCCAGAAGTTGATGTCTGGAGCTTGGGAGTTATATTATTTGTTTGGTAAGTAGTTTTAAGGTCTATGATTCTTCATACGGCAATTGTATCTGTAAAAGTTTAAATGAAAACCAAATAAGGTTTTAATTTTAATTTCTCAATATTATGATGCACAATATGTACAAATAGATTTTGTTTTTGGTCTATAAAGATGCTTCATAGTTAACTTTGAATCAGAACAGAATCATATTTAGTATTGGAAGGATAAATATCTCAAGATCTTTACTTAGTTTTAATAATGTCTAATCTTTTTCAGTCTTGTGGGCTATTTACCTTTTTCACCGGACTACAAGGAAATTTCACTAAACAACCAGATTCTGAGTGGCAAGTACCGATTCTCTCATACACACTGGAAGGGCGTCAGTTTGCAGGCCAAACTGCTTATGAAGAGAATGCTCACAGTGAATGTGCAGAGGCGAATAACACTTGACCAAATTCTAGCCCATAGCTGGATGCAGGTAATATAAAAACTTTATTATTGTGCAGATACATTTTACTTTTGTGCAATCTATTGCAATTTGATGTTTCAATAAATATCATTTTACTAATCATTTGTAACATAAACATAGGATTCAATTAATGACTATTTTCAGGACCCTGAAGTTACCTACAAAGTTGAAATGTTACTTTCTAAAAATATGCAAAATAAAATAAACAAACAAATTGCTAACGATTCAGATGAAGAAAATAACAATGCTACAGAAAAACCTGATTGTGTATCTGTAGTAGCATTACGTGTGGTTGGTAAGAGAGCTCTGAGCACCAGTTTTAATACATGTGAACCTCAGTCAAAGAAGCTTAAAGCAGACTTCTCCATTAATGACCTGAATGATGAGACAAGTTCCACTAACAGTTATCATTCTGAGGACTAAAATGATTTTTGTATGCTGATTTGTGATCGGGACTTAAGTACTTAATTAGATTTTTAAAGTAAGATTTATCCAAAATCTTGTTATAATTTTTGTTGATGTTTTAAATGCAGGTTTTTTTTATTATTGCTTCCCTGCCATTTGTTTTTATTTTTACGTGCCATATTGATTGACTTCTTATTGAGTGTTGGTTGTGCTCCAATTATTGTAATAATATTTCGTAAGTAGTTTAAGACTTGTATCACCACTACTGACTTGCTCAGTAAGTAATGATGTGATTGTACATGAAAGATTATACATTATTGTTGTTGTTTGATTTTAATATCTTGTTTCTTAATTCCCACTCAAAAAGGGCATTTTTATGATGAATGTTTGTGAAATATCTTATTTGGGTTTCATTATCTTTTATTATGTCCAAATATGCTTCATATATTTAATTTAATTTTTTAATGTGACATATGATGGTGCTATGAGACAGAAAATTATTATATTTCGTCTCATCTTAAACACTACAATTTGGCAACTCTCAAATATCATCTTGAAAATACTCCATACTTATGGTGTTATTTTAACATTACTTTATCATCGTATTCTTATATGGCAATACTGATTACCAAAATGTGATAGTATAAATAAGCTTAGGGACCCAATGGCTATTTGCGGACACCTTAACAATGTGATCAGCAATTGTATACAATTCAGATAACAATAATACAGAAAAGTTCTAATATAAGACAAATTTTGGATATATTTGTAAAGGAAGTATTGACGAAGGAAAATAATTCAACTCTGGTTGAAGACTGACAACAAAATATTGTTGTAAGTAATAACTTATTATTAATAATTAAATCCAAAATACTTGACTTAAATCACATCTGACATTACAGGTTTGGTGATAGTACACTCAATATAGTTAACAACATACTAATAAGTTGTGGTCAATTTAGCTTTAGACCTATTTTGTGAGATGTGAATTTGATGTCAAATAAATTGATTACTGACTATACCAAGAGAAAAAGCGTTCGCAAATAGTAACTTTGAATAATGTGATAATAAGTGTTATTAAATAATATAATGTTCAATTTACTGTGTTATTCTCAGTACTTAACGAATATTCTAATTATAGTTTCTACCCACCGAGTTATTAATTTTAAGTCACAGTAATTTGTCACTATGAACATTAAAATTTTATATTCATAATTATTTCAATTTTAAATGTGCTATTTTAAGTCTCTATTAAGCTGGAATTTATATTGAACTTGATATAAAACATCTACCCCACTTAGTTATCCTTTCCTTCATTTATATTAATATACTGGGAGTTAATAATAAGTCTATTGAATCTGTAATCGATCGTAGGAAGAGAATCGAATTCGTTGTTTCCTTTGAATTACAATTATAATTTGAGTTTTAAATTGATTTTCACTTTAACGTTCCTATCATGTTCACTATGTTGTGTGAGAATTTAATGCTTCAATTGTTTTAATGCAACCAATGTTAGAGATGAATATTAATAAAACTATCTTTCAATGATAAATTATGTATTTCTTTTAAATATCGATCTTTACACCATATTTACACAAAACATGTCTCCATTTTTATATAATAAAAATTAAACATACTCTTCAGTCTTGATTGGCATTCAAACACACTTTAACTTGCATTTTTAACAATTTACTTTGATAATTTATTGTACTTAACGTAATTGACAACTCTAAAAGCTTTTACTCCTATGAAAATGTGCAAATATAATTTATTTATTAAAGAATCAGCAAGTCACTAAGTTTTGAAATATTAATTAAATTGCTTAATATAAGGCCGCATAAAAATTTGTTTCTCATTTGTGGTTGAATAAGAACATGAAGATTTTTTAAGTGTAGATCAATTAGTAACTTCACAGATTACTACTTAAACCAAAAGCTCTGTATAGCTTTAAATGTCCATTCTAGTCCTGCCGCAAACGAGAAACTTTGTAGCTATATTAATTTTATGATAATACATATTATTACATATATTCTACCAACACCCTCGTATAACATTTAATGGCTTAACTTCTCACTAAACTGTTCGGCACTATCATTACATTATATAAAACATTAGCAATAATTTAAGTATTTAAATATTATTAATATTTTTTTATTGTCTACCGTGAAAATATATATTAAACATATCAATTGAATAAAAACTATCTAGTATCTATTTCTTGTGTAACAAGTGCTTGAGGTAATGCTAAATGAACAATGGCGTCAACATGACAAAATACTCTTTATTATTCCTTCTGTGTCTTAAATTTTGGGTCATATGAAACATGCCATCAAATAAACACTTTACAATCATGAAAAACATTTAGATACATACTTTACTCATCATTTCCATTTATCATCTAACTTGATGGACCGAAATTACTGTTAGTATTTAATAAATAGGCACAATTTTCCTTACAAGTAGCCAATTGTTAAATGTGATGCCTTAAGTAGAATCCACACAAAATTTCAACCTTTTCACTCTCTCGTTCACATAGTAACATTACATAACCCGTTCCCTTCATGCAGATGCTATGCATTACGGATCAGTCTATCTTATATGTCACAATCAAATGCTAAAATTGCCTCAAGTATTCACACCATCGACGAAGACCGTGCATATATACTTAACAATCTTACATTATTTGATCGAGGAACATAACCTTATTCGAAAGTGAATGTTCACAGCTCTCACAGATCTAGTTTTGTAACTAAATGTTGACTGATATTATTTACACTTTGCGATCTATTCTCCGCCCAATATCTCTTCCTGGGCGTTACTATGTGACGGTTCTGTGCTTTGCGCCTCGGCTTCTGCGAATAAACATTTTTTTGTAAAAATTAAAGAACTAAACAAGTAAGAACTATTACAATTACAATTTATTATAATTTGATTTGAAGTATTACATGCCCCAGTGTTAATGAAGCCATAACCATGCGCACATAAAGCCCCAATTTATGTGCTTCAAACTCACCTACTGGCTAAACTATTTTTGAAGCAACTGAAACAATGAAGATGAATGTAAATCACCATTGTTCAGTTTATGCAAGCACAACTAAATTGCAAATTGTTTAATTAATTTATAAAATGTGCTTGAGGCTGGGAGAAAAATTAAGAGATTTTATTTTTGATTAAATCACGAATTTAAATATACATTTAGATCTACTGGGTCATTTAAAAGAATATATTTTCAAGCCTGGTGCGTACAGGTGGATCATTTGCATGTTGGTCGGTGATGAATTGATGATAAACTAAACTTGAATAAAAAATATTTTAATTTTTTACCTGCAATCGCGCGGTCGACTTTTAGTTTATCGCGGACGATATAGAATGAGGTGATGAGGAAGAAGACGCCGCCGATGACCTCGACGAAGCAGGTGACGAAGAGCGCGTACTGCAGCGCGTCGAACTGCACCCGGAGGCTCGGCGTCTCGTCGCCCACCGGCGATAGAGTTCGCTTCAGATTCTCAGATATCTATGTAAACAAAACATATTTTATGTAATACAACAACCGTGTGTGCCATCGTGATGATAACGAGACAAATCAGCCTACCTACAACGACAAATAATTAGACAAATACATTACTATTTCACAGAAATAGAGAAAAACAACAAATGACGGGCTATGATAGCCCTCGGGTGAACTACAATTATTTTATCTGATTGCTGCGAAAAATTGATCACGATGAACACAAAGAGAAAAAGACAACTTAGGTCACGAAAGAGCGTGCGTAAATTGCGGGGTTAGGTCACACAGTTCATTTACGCACCGTGTAGAAATAGGCTACTTAGGTCCCGAAAAAGCGTGCATAAATTGCTGGTTTAGGTCACACTGGTATAAAAAACATATACTGGAAAGTCAATAAAATGAAATGAATTTCAATATGCTTACCACTCCAACTAAATAAGGACTTCCAGCATCCCCAAACATGTGTGATATAAGGATCTGAAATGCTTCTGCTGTTGATCTTCTGGGTGGTATTACCACATACTGAAAAAACAAATCATATTAATATGTCAGCCAGAACAATTTGTCATTGTAATAACTAGTTCGTTCACCAAATCTACGATAATCATCGTAGATTTGGTGAATTTTTAATGTTTTAAATAAGCCACAGTGATCATTCCTACTGAATTTATGTGTTTTATATGTTAGTCGATTGAAATTTATTTTAATATAAAATTTTAATATAAATTATTTTAGAAAATTAACAGTATTATGTCTCCGAAATTACTTTTATGTATGGGTATGGCTCTAAAATTTCCTGGGTTATAGATACATAGTAAAATTAAAAAATAGTTACCAGAATAGCTACTAGTGTATTATCATATTTATTATTATAAAAGGTTGCAAGCGAAATTGGGGAATCGGCAATTATTGAAAAAAGTATTTCTAATTAAAGATTTACTGGGTTTGTGTACAATAGTTATTTTAGAAAAAATTAACAGAAACAAGCTCTAGTTAACATATTTGGTCAACAACTAGCGCCATCTATATTATATTACATACATTACTTTAACTATAAGTACCCATGAACACTAACAGTTACCACAACCCACCAATAGATGTCACTATTCTTGAAAAATATAAGAAAGCAGCCCACCCAATATAACAAATTTTTAATTAAACAATCCTTAAATATATTCCAATGAGATCAGAATACGTTACATTGATATTTTACAACAAAGATTGTACTCATGAGTGACTGTTTAAAATAGTGACATGCCTTTATTAAGGTTATTTGAGTTTTACTAAGAGTTTTACTAAGCATTTTTACAGATCTACATACTTTACATGCAATGCCACTATGAAACGTTTCTGATATTACCTCATTTTATCAAAAATACTGTGTAAAGACAAACATCCAAGCTAAAGAGTAAAACCCACCCAAAACACATCGACTTCGGTAAATGAAGTAAAGGATGAAAATCATGCTAAGCCATAAATGAAGTTTACATGCTTGTGCCAATTTTTATACACATCGATATTACACTCTACGATGCCCTCATTCTTAGAATTATTTACTCGCATCTTTAATCTACGTCGCTCTCTCGCCGCGGGGGAACCGACGCATCACACGCATACCCGGCACAGTCGCGCAAATACAACTTCAAATGAGGGACGAAAAACACGGAAGACGAGACAAAGCCAATGAAACCGGGCGACGGGGTCGTCTCTTACCAGCGACATGTCTGCTACGACGGCCCAGTTGAGATTGAGGGCGACCTCGCCCACGAACATGAGGGCGAAGGTGAGGCAGAAGTGGCGGTCGGCCAGCAGCAGCCCCAGCGCCATCGCCGGCGCCGACACCAGCAGCCCCGCGCCGCACACCAGCGCGTGCGCGCGCGGGAACCGCTTCACCAGCGCCGCGCCCAGCCACGAGCCCAGCGGCACGCCCAGCAGCCCCGCCGTCATCGTCACCCCGCCGAATATTAGCGACACCCTTCGTAACAGAGCGCCCGTCAGTCCGACAGTCCGACAGTCTCCCGCGCGAGCCCGGCCCGAGCACGACCCGACCTCGCCTCGTTCCCGCGCGAGGTCGCTCCTCGGTCGTGCGGTGCGGACGGATTCGAAAACGTCCGTCTCGGAAGTGGAAATCGAATTTTCGAGCGCCCTCCGTGACGCACGTTTTCGACCCGTCCGTATTAAAATTTTGCATGAAAATGAATCATTTAATGAGTCGCGCCATGCGCCCTCTAGCGATGACCCTCGCCGCTAGGTCGATCGCGGCCCATGCTAAATATAATAGTCCCCGCGAGGTGAACGGGGGCGGCCGAGGAGGTCGGATTAGTTACATAACAAAGCGTCATTCAACACTGCGGGATGGCATGGAAATGGAACCTAACTAGGCATGAGTACAACGTTCGTGCATTCCAGTATTCTTTCTCATTGGAACATCTCGGGGGACCGCGGCGAAGGGCGCAGTGGGGAGGCAGTGGGGGCTCACCAGGACGATGTCGGCCACGACGGACCAGGTGAGGTTGAGGGTGAGCATGCCGAGGAACATGAGGCAGAAGGTGGGCAGCGTGGGCCCGGCGGCGGCCAGCAGCGCGGCGTACACCAGCGGCGCGGAGGCGAGCAGCGCCAGCGCGCACAGCCGCGGGTCGGAGTCGGCGGCGCGCGCCCGCAGCCGCTGCGCCAGCGCCGCGCCCAGCGGCACTCCCAGCGCGCCCGCGCACATGCCCACCAGCCCGAACCTGTACGACACGCTGCGCACCCCGACCGCGCACGCCCACTGTTAACCAACGCACCACACGCGCCAAACCTAACCTACGTCACTTATATTTTTGTTGCAGAACTACTAATAATCCTCTATATCTGTCACTCAGCGTCGGTATGATGCTATTATGAAATGACAATATAATAAGGCGAGTTGAACCCTGGCCTGCGCCGAGTGGGCCGATCTCAGCTCCCGTCGCTCGCCTTGCTCCAAAGTAAGGTGAGTTTCGTTTGGACGTTTGTGATGTCTCCAATGATTAATTCTTCCATGCTGAAACACTACTCGCTCCACTTGCTCACACGCTTGTTGTCTCATGCGTCATAAACGTTGCCTGCCTGGTAAGTTATTCTTATCCAGGATGTACTTTAATTTTATGTAAGGGCTATTGCCATCACGAACGCGCGTGATAGACCGGCGGTAAATGACACTCATATCCAACCTCAAACTATAGTTTTATCGGAGATGTCCGGTATCTTATGTGTAGGTACAGGCAATACTTGTATCCTATACAGCAGCAGCTTACAGATGAAAAAGTAGATAATTAGTTATTCTACACATAATGGTTGGAGAAAGTTAGAAATTCCAAAGACTGCCATAGACCGAGAGTTAAATGACAACCAATCAAATCCATATGATAAGTAGACCTCGTACCACTATTTTAGTTGCACACACGACAGAGCACAGAATTTAATGAAATCATTTGAATATTCATTTGAATATTTTTGCTTTACACGGAGGTTCGGTAACAGTCGGATACCTCACGTAAGGACGAAATAAAATTATCGTTGCGAAATATGTAAATGGTAATAATAATAAGGAAGCGTCTGTAGGTACACATAAAGCAGCGGTAAAATTCTGTGCTCCGCAGCACACACAACATTTACTTGTACAAGTAATGTATGTTTCCCTATTATGAATTGATTAACTTAAATATTAAATTATATAGATGTACTTATGCATAATATTTCAATTGCCTTATATTTATCTATCATATTATGCAGTTCAATGATACTATAAGTTTAGTCTAGAGATTATTTATCAAAGCAATCAATGTCTTCATATAAACTGGGTATGAATTCAAACATGACTGCTCAATATGGGGTTAAGCCATTGATAATAAATGTGTATATCAAAAAAGTGTCTCCAGTTGTGATGTCTCGAGATAATTTAATATTGATTAAACATGTCATTCAGCCTTGTAACGGAGTGGTCACATACAAATCCAACCTCAAGTACGCCAGAAATCCTAACCAAGAGAGTCCCGAAGACATCTCTTGCCCTTGCTTTGAGCAGAAAATTTCTTGCAAAACATAGAACGTTAAATGTATGTTCGATTTCATTTCCAGAAGCTAACACTGCGGCTCACCTCTCATCTGAGACGTTCATGTCGGGTTGCATTTTGAGGCCCAGATAGATGAACTGCGGCCCCCACCAGGCCAGAGCGCCCGTCACGAACGCCACGCACGTGAACGCTAACGTCGACAGCATGAACGACGGGCTGGAATGACACAGAGGAAAATTAATAGTACATTGTATCACAAGGGAACAAAATGATATTCTTACGGCGAGGGCGCTTTTTTGAATCCAGAGCGAAGTGAGGGTAGAATAGAATTTCTAGAGTAGAATCCCGAGCGTAGCGAGGCTTTCTTTAGTAGAATCCTGAACGTAGCGACGGATTCAAAGTAACTACGTCGCCCGAGACAAAAATATATTTTGTCCCGAGTGATATACACTACTTTTAGCACAACCCACAGCACCCTCTATGAGAAAATGAAAGGGGCCTCATATTCTATTGTAATATTATTATTTAATAAAATCAACTAAGTTGAAATTAAATCGTATCTGATAATAAAACAACTAAAAAGATACATTTGTGACATTTTCGAAATTATGAAAATTTATTGTTACTTACAGTTACTTATTAGGAAAATAGAGATAGTTGTAGATTTTATATTCTGCGTGTTTGAAATAATGACCGAATCTGGCTCATTTCTAACAATCCATGAAAATCGACAAAAACTCGGGCTGTAGTTCAAGTCTTTATTCAAACAATATTTGCGTTCGATTTCTTTGGCGCTGGACACTAAGATGTTCCAAATTCAAAAAAAGCGCGGAAAAGTTATGAAGAGGGAGGAACTTACAATAAAGAGGAAGGAAAAATCATTCCTGCCCGCTAAAAGTTTCTTACAGAAAACACCAACTATGGGCGCACTTTAAGGCGAACCAACTCGTACTTTTCGAATAGATGAGATGAATATATATTAGCAATTGTAGAATATCATGAATAGCATTCCTCAGTCCCTAATGTTTCTTCAATTTAAAAAGTACCACGCTAGTTATGACGTCAGTGTGTAATGCACTGCAGTCCACCATTTCATGTTGTACAAATAATAATATTTAGTACTGGACATATTGAGGTTCTATTTCTTATGTATCGTACGATGCACTATTGTTCATTGTTGCTTCTGGGTGGCGTGAAATGACTGCTTATCTTATCTTATATTATATACCTAACACCATTAAACCATTGTTATATAAATAGGTATCAACCTTTATATTTTTGCTGTTAGTATTATATAATTGAATTTACTGGAGTTTCGCGGAGAGCCTTTATCATATTTTTGATGCAATTTGAATAAAGGTTTTGTGAACAGTTTGATTTGATTATAATAACAGTATAAACTCAAGATTAACCCGTTATTCTTTAGAAGAAGAGGAAGGAAGGAGGAGAGGAAGAAAGAATCTATTTTAAATGTTACTTGCAGGGAATTTGATCTCTCATTTTGTAGTCAAAACTATAATTTACATCTTTTAGTTGCATTTACCCCAGAAAAGGCATTGCAACTATTGCAACTATTCTGTTTTTTTATAAATAATTGGCGCTATAAAAAAAGCTTTTTTGGTACGGTATCGTTTCGAAAGTATTCGTAGTTAAATGCTGTAATTCATTAAATTAATTGTTTTTACTACATATTTTTACAGACGATGTTACACCAGTTGAAACTATTGAAAATATTTTTTTAGTTGCATTAGCCTTCCTGATTACCTTAACATGAAGTTCTTCATCAAAGATGTAAACACTGGCCATAAACTGATGCCAATTAGAACCTTCTATTGATTTGGTGCCCACTTACTTATCATAATGAAGTACTCACTTTCTAACAAGGGCACGCAAGTCCTCCTTGTACGAGCTGGGCTTCATCTGGCTCTCTTCAGCCTGCCCCCTCTCGGGGTCCCGCATCACCCACACGATGAGAGCCACGGCCACCACTCCGAGGAATGGGGTGACGCGGAGACCCCATCGCCAGTTGCCGCTCGCCGCACCAGCGACGGAACTCACGATGTATCCAAAACCACTGTAATAGACGAATCATCAAGTTAGCCACAAAATTTTTCTAAGTAAAATTACTCGCACTCACATTTTTACATTAGGGTTAATGCAGGAATAGCTCTGTTGCGTGATAAAAACATTGAAAAACATAAGGTGCGGTCAGTATTTTGATAGGTGTGATCGCTAATGGGAAATAAGGCGCAATTCGGAGATCCGGTCCCGCTTATTATTATCAACTATGGGCAATTTGAAAACATGCAACACAGTTTGACCACTTGTTTGAAATGGTCTGAATCAACACCAACATGCACTGGAGTAGTGTGGGGGAGCATACTCCAGGCCGTATGCTGTTATAGAAGAGAAACAATTTGGCGGTCAGTGAGACTGCATTCAGTAAGTAATACTTAAATTACTTTAGCCTTATGAAACAAGGGGTTTTCTGTATATACAAAATAATTAAATAGAACATACTTTTAGCATAAAGAATACTTTTGTACTAAATGTATTCCTTGATGTTATAAAAATGAGATAAACACAACGGATCAGTCAGTAACAAAAATATTTTTGCAAATGTAAAACATAGTCCAATGTTAGTACAACACTTATAGGTAAATAGTATCTATATCTATCGGTGTGGATATCCTGGAATGCCATTCAGCAAGATTTTGTTATTTAAACAAAACTATCGCAACAGTAGACGGTAGGACGTGATTAATGGAATACCTTTACCAGTCTCTATCCTATCGGATGCTATCGGCGATACTGGGAACTCCATTGTTAACTGATTCCGATGCTCTTTGCTAAGGGTTCTCAGAAATTTTGCAATTGCTACCGCAAAGTTTTTCCATGAACGAAAAATACCTATTTTTCAAAATAGGTATGTATGCTTGATATTTATAATAGGCCGCTATTTCTTTCCAAAGAACTTTTAACTTAGGAATGAACTTATTATTTAATAACAAATATTTTGTTTTGATTAAAAACAAAAACAAGAGCAAGGAAATAACAATGGATATGAACTACGGAAATAAATTTTTGACGTGTGGATTTCCCTTCCGTCCATCATTAATTGAAGTAATTAACACTGCATAACTATCCTATTGCTTATTAATTTATACATATTATCATTAATTAGAGTTTTAAAAATATAGGTAAATACGAAAGAGATAACCTTATTCCATTAAAAGGATCGCTTTAGTTCTATTAATAATAGTAGTGAACGGATTTCCTTCGCCCTGAATGATTCCATTTATAGAATACAAGAATAAGGATGGAAGATGAAGCACGTTACATTTAAAAGTTATGATTCCATTTATAGAATACAAGAATAAGGATGGAAGATGAAGCACGTTAAATTTAAAAGTTAGTGAAAAAGTAGGATCTAAACGAAAAATATTTAATGGAATTCTTAGGTCACAATCATGACTAAGCTATGAAATGGAGTTTAAACTTAAAGGGTTAGGAGTGTTAGGACCCACCTATTACTCAAGAAATTAAGGACTCAATCTCTACAATTCTGCTTGTTGTTTCCTTATAAATAAAACTAAAGTTTCCGTATAACTTCAACAAGTTGACAAGCACCCCTCTATCTGAAGCCCGCATCGTTCGCACTGACGGACGCAGCTGTTCAAATAAAACTGCTTAGCGACATAAACTGGCAAGGGACTTGTGTAATACTGTATATACACAATCGGACCCCATATTTGAATAAACGGTTCACCCTTGAGATCTTTTTATAGGTTTTATATCAGCGTCTTTAATAAGCAATTTAAGTGTCCTTTGCCTTGAATTGAATTTTCCTATTGCCTTGAATTTTATAATACAAATTCACGCACAAAAAAACAGAGACGCAGAAAAAGATCATTTACAATTATTTTAAACCAGATAATGACATGATTTTGCAACCTCCGTATGAATACAGCAAGATTTAAAAAATGCAACCAACGGAGTAAGGTTTTTTAGTATGCCATTTTAAATCTGCTTTAACACAGTCACGAACTAGTGCATTGTTGAATGCTCTCTGAACATTGGATTAGGAACTAGGAAGCCGTAAAAGACTACATTGTAAGTGGGTTTCTTTAATTTTCAGACTTCAGGGCTTTAGTGCAGGCATCACATATTTGCAGTGATACTTCTAGAAGTTTTTAATTTAATAGCTTTATTATATTTATTTAATTTTTTTATCGACGACGGTACGGAGACGGTATATGGGTTTGGGGTGTGACTATGTTTGTGTGTGACAAACCAATGTTGTCATTTATCTCCAAAATTATTATTCTGATTTTATTTAAAAGCATATATCTACAGACGATCACAAATTTTCAGACAGTTTACAGTTACAGTCATGAAGTCGACTGTTGGCTGGCTAAAAAAAGTATTTCCAAGTCTTCCAATTCCAAACGAATATCCCGCTGACATAAGGTAACAAAATCTCTTACTCATGTTGAAAAGAATCCTCATTTTTGCGATGTAAGCACTGAGGTAAGCATGCTATTTAAATGACTTTAGATTATATCTCGTCATATAAAGCTTGTTTACTTTTTAATTTTTCTAACAATAATTTAGTATTTTGTGAGTTTAATAATAATGCTAATATCTTCTACACCTACATAGCGTATACAATATCAGTGCGTATACAAATGATTACCTGCCGACTGGTATGGCGAAGTAGAAGAACGCGAGCATCTTGGAGCGAATGTTGCCAACGAAGAGATCGCTGATGATGGTCGGCGCTATCGTAGAGTACGAAGCCTCGCCGATGCCCACGAGGCCTCTAAAGAAGGCGAATGCGTAGAAATTCTGTTAAAAACAAAAACGAAAACTTATAGGTGAAAGGCATTTACAATAATATTCTCAAATTTGAAAAAAAAGCAAATAACTTTAGATCATTTACAAAATAATATATATATTAAAAACTAGCGACGGCCACGAACGGCTGATCTGTTTGTACTAAATATAAAAAAAGTTAGAATAGGCATGATGACTAATTTTCAAAAACTCTTCTATGATATTCAGAAGTTTCTATTATGTCTAAAATATATCATATTTTTGTAGAAAATTAAGGTTTTTGTGTAATAAAAGTACATTTAAATTTTAAGTTTCAAATTCATTCCAAAACGCTCGCCCGTGTCATGGCGTCTGTCATTGCGCCACGGCTCAGTAAAAAATGACAGATCGCGTATAATATGCTTACGAAAAAAATGACGTTAACTAAGACGTGACGTAATTTGACGTAATTCGATCTGATGGGTGTTTTAGCTATCATGGCGGATTGTTGTATTTTGTAGATTTATTTTAACAAATAAATTATTAATCTCGACATTAATAAGAGAATAAATACATTTTTCAAAATCTTTGAATCCTATTTCATTAGATCAGATACATATTTTGGCGATACTTGATTACTGTCATCATGCATATTAAAGTACAATGTGGCAACAAAAATCAACATATAAGGTATATAACCTGTTTAGAAAGAAAAAACAACCGGTTGCACCCTGGGAGTGCCGGGCCCGGCAGAAGTAAAATTGGCCGCCATATAATGAAGCGGCCACGCCATTTCTCATATAAACCCAGTGACGTATGAACTCTATCAAATCAAAGTTTTACAATTTTTTCTCTAAGTGAATGTTTGACAGTTTCCATAGTCACCATCTTATCTTACCTCACGATCAGGGATCTGTCGCGAGTTTAACAATTTTACCCATACCAGAAAGTGCTCAGCGCCGCTAAAGAAGTTTTCTCTTCAAAATAGGTCGATAGAAAACTCAAACAACACATTACAACATTGATAAATTAAATCATCTGATAACGCACGATAGTGGCACGCATCGTAGTACACACCTTATAACAATGACTAAAACAGCACGCACACGTAATGCAGCTCATTGTATTAGAGAAGTCTACGTCATATTGTTATGAAAGGAAAAGTGAATTGATACAATTAATCAGATAGATTTACAATGCGTGTACAGTACGCATCGTGAGATATTATGATGATGATAATTTAAACTTAAATGGACTAGGCTTTCGTTAGCGACGTAATCCACTTCACTGTCCAATCCATAGTTTAATATCTAAGATTAAATCAAAAAGGGAAGATACGGCACTAGCGTCTCATGAGTGCGCACCTAAAATTAGGTCCATGCACACAATTTCACTTTAGTCGCATTTTGGCTAGCTATTGAACTACATGTGCGCTTAGAACACAATAATCGCGGATTTTCTGTGTTTAAAAAGGTAAAATAATGCCTCCGTGTGCTTTTAAAAGGTGCACAAGCAGCTCAAAAACGAAAAACAAATTCCACGGCATCTCTTTTCATTCGTAAGTACACTTAAACTTAATTTTCTTCAAAATCACTGATGGTTTTAAATGTAGTTCGCCATTTTTATCAAGAGCTAGTGTGAGCGAGACGGTCACGTGCGAGATGACGCGGCACTCTCCGAGTCGCTTCCGCTAATGATAAAACTTACCGCTCTGTCTCGATCGCCCGATTGATACTTCATTTATAGGCGTGTGTGTGTAAGTTAGATATGTAGTTGAGTCGGACTAATTTTAGGATTGATACAAGCGTATGACGCATCTTCCCTTTTTGATTTATCTATGTTCAATATAAATCAAAAACCTCTATGACCTAATATGGACTAGGTAATAACAAATTATTAGGATCATGGATGGACAGTCAACGCTGTCCCTTACGTAATTTCCAAACCAAACCAACTAGCATCTTTAGTCAAGTATCAACTAAAATATTACTCTTAAGTATCTATCCATTCATAAATCAGCCCTTCAATTTTACTGATAAGGTCTACCCGTAATCAGAGCCCTGGGCCTTCTGAATAGAATAATTTTGAACACGTGATTGCTATTTATGAACCTTTCTTTCCCATTGATTCATACGATGGGGTTAGCACGTTGACACATTAATGTGCACACTTTGGGACTTATATAAGTAACTTGAGCTCGTCTACGGATACTCACTGTTATATAGGAACCGGCAAAAGTGGTCATACTCCACAAAGCAACACCAAACGCCATGATATGCCGCCTCGAATACCTATCGCCAAGATATCCAAATATTGGCGCGAATATCATGTACGCAATGACGAATACTGTCTGGAGAAGGCCGGCTCTATCATCGCCGATTTCAAACTCAGTTTTCACGCCTACCAGTACACCTGAGGACAAAAAACAGATATGAATAGTAAGTTGAATCCATCAGTCAAAACAAGAAGAATTGTATTATGAATTATGAAAATTGAAAAGAATATCGCCAGAGTAGACATTTTTCAACATTGCTTAATTCTACAATTTAATTCTCCCACATTGCTTAATTATACTAAATAATTCTCTCACTATTATTATAAACTAATAAAGAAAATATATATATTTTTTATAAATGCGATTTAATTATGTATTTCAGAATTTTTATGCCTTCTTCGGTAAAACATTGCAAATGTTTCCAAACTTTTTGCCGGCAGTTATTATCAATTACTCTTTTTAGTTTTTTTTTAATTTCGAAGTATCTATTCACTTTCTTATAACATTATAGTAGCTTGAATCAATCCGACATAATGTGAACTATAATGTAACAAGAGTTTTGTATATTTCATTGGAAAAAGTTTCCATTATAGATTAGATAAAGTACGGACAGAAATCTACTAAATATTTAACGGTGGTTTTTTGTAATATCATTGAAAAGTCACGGAATTTTCATAAACTTATTAGGTAATAATTTAATGTTAGTTTCATGATACACGTAAAAATTATCTATAATAACAGTAAATAAATGTACACAAAGAAAATTCTATGTTAAAGTGGTTGGAAAATTTTAAATAAAAATTAGTGTTAGAATAATTGCACTTCAGAATTCAATATTAAATTTTTGAATCAATATAATTAAAATTTGCTTACTTCATATAGAAATATGATCCCACGATCTATAAAATTGAATTTAAGTGGAAGTTAACATGTAAATTCAGTCTATTACTAAATAATAATAATGAATTTAGGACACATCAACTGCTGTTCTCGTGGCAACCGTCACCGGTTCGGTTCTCCCGTTCTCTCAATCACTTCTGCCTCGCACATGCAGAATATGGAATGATCTTCAGTCAGATGTGTTTCCGCGGAACTTTGACTTGGGGTTGACTGGCGACACTACTGGTGTTGCCCGAGTCTATAGGCAACGGTGACCACTTTTCATGAGGTGGCTATAAAACTAAAAACTTGCAAAGGAACAAATTTATACCCCCAATTTAATTGATTACGCACCATAAACGATTTACCTTATTTTACCTGTGTTTAAATTGATTACTAAAATAAAAACTCGACATGATAATATAATATACTACCTTGTGAGACAAGATTATATATTTGATACCAAATACTTTATAATCAATAATTTCCTGGTTGGTTAGTCAATCACTTTACGAACTAATTAGTGAACACAATTCGATAGGATGGTCGTTGATAAAACAGAAGTAAATAAGTACCTAAATATAACGATTCTATTGCAATTATTAGTATCAAACATGTAAATGTAACATGAAACAATAAATTTGCATATAATTTAGAGAATTATAACTATTAATAACACACAAATGAATATTATAATCCATCCTATAATATTAACTGTACCTACATCGACACAAAATGCCTTGCAGTATTTGCACTTTCCACCAGTAACTATAACGAAACTATAAATATTTTTTTTATTCTTTGAACCCTCCTGTTAAACACTATTGTCGTAACCCCCAGGTTTGTTACGTTCAATATTACTTTTTATCCCCGTCTGGCCTTTATGATGAATCAACAAAAGCATTAATCGATAACACCAGCCTTTCCCAAATTCTTAATTCGGCTCCGGGTCTCATAATAAACTTCTAATGCCGTAAGCTTGAACATTGTCGTCAAAGTATTCGTTCAGTAAATGTATGTTATGTCAGTCTGTATGACATCTCCCCATGCTAATAGCACACGTTAGCAACACGAATACTTTGACGATAGTGTTCATGCTCGGGGCACAGATCGCAACAGTAAAGTGTGCCAGACTTTCCTTATTTTGTGAGTGATCCAGATGTCCCGGATGTTACGTAGGTAGTGGACCAACGGGAAACTGGTAATGAGGAGTCTCCTCATATTTCCAATCGAAAACTCTAAATTTTATTGTTCTTCGACCAGTGGTTAATTAGATTTAACAGTATTGACTTTACTTTAAAATTATTTTTAATACAAAACTTCGTTAATGTTTACTTCAAGTTTTTCGTTATAGAAAACAATCGTGCTTCGAAATAATAACCGATTGAAAGTTAACCTAGGTCCACGAATAAAAATAACATCTTTCCGTTAAGCTTGTAAGTCCCTTGTTAAATCCTAAAAAAATGTTTGGGAAACGCTTGATAGCACGATGAGTAAGCAAAAACACGCACGGAACGGACGTGTACCTGGTCTACGTTAAAAACGAAACTTCAAATACATTTTTTTTCAACATACCCAATACCTATATTGATATTTAATAACGAATTTTAATTAGGAATTTAATTTACTGTTGTAAAGGGGCGAAAATCGTTACTTAGATATTACCTAGATTACTTTAAATTCGAACTGATGTTGAAGGCATCAGTATGAAAGTGAAAAACTACAAAAAGTATATTAACAACTTTATTACGTTCACCTGTAGGTAACTAACTGCCGATAGAAAGTAAGCTGCTCTATGAAATTTTCGATTTTCGATAACTAAGTAGGTAGGGTAATATCTTTGTGCTGCCAAGTTAATAACAATACAATGGTTAATCTAAAAATTCGACGGTTTTGAAATATAAGATGCTCTGCTCGTAATGATTTAATTACTTGCTTCTTCTAAATTAGTGTGTTATTTTAACTGCAAGACTGTGTAGACTGTAGAATGTTACACAATAGAACAATCTCGCTGCTAACAATTAGCTTAAAAGTAATAAGTAACATTAGAAATGTCTCGATAATACTATGTGGAATGTAAAAATAAATTTTAACTTTGATATGTTTTAATGGTTTTAAGTGAAATTATACAAAATTTACAATGGGTATAAAGACAAATTTAGTTCTTTCCTGGTTTATTTATTTAGCAGACTTTTCATCAAAGCAAATAAATAACTAAGTATAGGCAAGTGTTTAATTACCTACGGGTTTTTTACTTAAAATTAATGCAAGTAGGTACATACATACATAGCTATATTTATTGTTCGTCCAAGTACCTACTTGACTAGCAAGAGATAAAACGTATACTTAATTTTGAATGTTCAACTACTTAGTCGAATTTTGCTAACATGTGAAATATTTGATGTAATGCCATAACTTAACTACCCTAGGCAGGCAACAAGCTGTATTTTAGGTAGATCACATATAAACAAGTAAGTACATAGTTGTGTAATGTATTTTTACTGTTAGTTATACATATGAGTACTTAGCAACGTATTTGTCGAGATTTGTTGACAATGATAATTATGTAGGTAAATGTTACGGAAGCTTATTTTTCTTTTCAACATTCAGTATCTATTCTGACGATGACTTATCATTTGACAGTGCCGCCCGCCGTCTCGCGCGATTCACGCGACCTTCACTATTTCGTTCATTAATTCATTTGACGTAAGCACGCAGAATGGTACGATAAATCATACGACATCGGCTCTACCTATGTGTATACGTCACTCTCGGATTACCAAAACGTGTCATTCATCGTACTATGGGGGCAGCACCTTCGCACCGCTTTGCTGGCACTGCACGCGCTTTCACAACAACATCACGCCATGTTTTCCGACCAATCAGAATTAAGTAAATTATGGCGCGAAACGGCGAAACACTCAACTGCACAAAGCGTGACAGTCCTGCTCTACGAAATTAATTAATATTGTGGTACAAACAATGTGGGATTTTCAGAGCAAACCACAAGGAACCACAAACTTATTTATAGAATAATAATTTATAGTAAGTATTATTGTGCAGACGTAATGTCTTGTTTCATTCCTTATTTTTTACCAGTTATTATACGACTGTTAATTACTTTTTAGATAAAGTAAACAATTTTGTTTTATTATAAGTAATCATAATATTATAAATAGTAATACATATTAGGTATTACTTTTATCATAAATATTTTTATTCTTATCAGAATTATCACTAACCAATACCCAAGAAGCTGAATCCTTATTCCGGTTAACGAACCGACTAACGAAGAACTGACTAGATAATGTCTTGGACTAGGAAGATGAATGTAAGAGTACAATAGGTATATTTACTATTTATTTACCCTATTGACGACCTGAGTAGCGCAGTGGTTAAGACACCGGTGCGCTGCGCGGAAGGTCCTGGGTTCGATTCCCAGCAGAGCAGAGATTTGAATGATGAATTTGAATTTCTGTTTCTGGTCTGGGTGTATTGTGTTCTGGTCTTGTATGGCAACACCATGGCACCCACGACACAGGGAATCCTAGTGTGGGGCTATGAGTGTGAAGTGTGAAGCGTTATTACCGACTCAAGTACCTATAATAGGCAGTTACACCGAACGACATTTTGTATACATAATATAAGTACAGATACTTTATCCATGAACGCCGTACATATTTCCAAGGGAGGGCTCGAAAGCCAAGGGTCGCAACCCTTATATCTGATCATGGTACCAGGTGTACCGCTCAGAAATGACCGCATAGTGCTCAGAGTTATTTTCTGATATAGTAACAGCCTTCTAAGCGTTATTCACGTTGCAGTTGGTTCATTTCACAGGTAAATTTTGTTCATGGGCTTGTAGTCTAACCTAAAAATACTTTTTACAATCAACCAAACCGATACGGTATTTAATGGAAAATCTAACCACGACGTTTATCTCTTATTCATAGATAAGCGCGCGTTATCTACATGCACTTACCATTCCAGCAGATTGCAAAATGAAAGACTGCAAGGTGACATTTCTGGTATCAAACGCAAGTAGCGTTTTCACGAAGCATTTCATAATTATTATTGTTAATAAAATTACATATATATAATATATAATTATATATATTTATAATTATAGAGTCTAAATAACAATAAAATACAAGACGTAGATAATTTTTTTATGACTGTGCCTGTGTGCATAGGACGCATGGATGAGTTGCGTTATCATAGTGCGGTATTTTTTTTAAACACACACACCGTTGGTTGATGTTTTTTAACACGACCGCGACCCAGGCACATATTCATATCCTTTAAAAATGGGCATTCGATTGAGATTCGCATCAATTAAAACGATGAATATTAAATTCAACGCAAGGCAACTTTCGATGTGATTACATAACAAATTTTATTGTTCTTTCATCATTTCTAATTTCCTACTAAGAATTAATGTTGCGTACAACTTAATTGCTTAAATTTATTTCAATGACGCTTGGATTTACAATAATTTCCATAACAATTATTATAAATGCAATCACATTTGTTTTTATTTGTTTTGTTTTCACATTTTGCGAGGCTGGCCGAGGTTACATGGAGATGCAGACGTAGAGCAAAACAACGCGTTCCATAACAACATACCAACCGAATTTCAAATTTAGTTTTATTTTCCTTACTTCATTTAATTTACTTAGTTAATTTATTACATCAGTTGAGTTTTTAAATTGACAATTTTTTTACACTGAGTTTTCAAAATTGGCTTGCTAGAAATATCTCCATTTTCAATATTGGCGAGTCTTCCTTAAATCAGACAAGTATAATTAAGGGATAGCGTCCTATATCCGACGTACACTAAATTTTGAAAATTGATTATTATTCAAGAAAAGAAACCATTCGTATCATTATCGGACTGTTTCAGTAAATATTGCCGGTGTTGCAAGCGTGAACTCATTCGCATTTTATCTGTTAAGTGATAATCGCTTTAGTTAAAACGTGTCATTAATTGAAAAAATGTTTTTTTAAGTTTTTTTGCATTAATATCAATATTATTAATAATAAAGTTTTAAAATACATAAAAAAATCAATAATTTTTTTTAAATACCCAATTTGATTTAATTTTTATAATGCTACGCATACGAAATAGGCCGTCGATAATAATGCTACTTGAGTTATGTTTCAGATTATTATATGACTGAGACTTACTGTCTTATACTGTCATCTATACTAATATTATAAAGAGGAAACATTTGTATTTTTGTATGTTTGTAACGAATAAACTCAAAAACTACTGGGCCGATTTCAAAAATTCTTTCACCATTGGAAAGCTACATTCAGCCTGAGTAACATAGGCTATTAAATAAAAATAAAAAAAAAATAAAAAAAAATTCATTGGCAGAGCGAAGCCTGCTGGGTCAGCTAGTAATTAATCAAGTAAATTTTGCAAATCCTTTCAGCTGTCCTTTAAAATTAAATATATTCCTCTTCACTGTCCACCTGTACACCTACTAAAGTAGGGTAAAGAGGGTTCAGCTGGCCTTGGTAAATCCCACGTAAGCCACTTACATTGCTGTACCATCTAACAGCATCCAGTGGGCTTCGGTTTGATTAATCTCCATATATTACTAATATATTTAAGATAGCGTGCATTAGTGAACAATAAGCAGCCTTTGATGAGTGGAACTAATTGCATCCAAGTGGTGTAAGCGGTCTCGATGGGCACTTGTGTTTGGGCATGCGGGCACAGCACGCAGCTGCGTCGCGTTATCGTATCGTAGGCTAATGCCTCTCCACTCCATGCGTCCAACGTACCCTGACTGAATTAACCACAGGAGCAAATTACTACAGGTTCTACTTATGTTTGTATGAAATGTGCAGTTTTACTTTTGGTTTATTAAAGTAAGTACTGGCTTCTGGCCGTGACTTCATTCGCGGGATATGTTTGGTCCATCGAGACAAAAACCATTCTAGATTATAAACAATCTATGTACCAAATTTTACGTAGGTGTGGTGTGTTCAGCATTTGAAAACTGAACTTACATTCACCCATACATACATGTATGTATTAATAAAAATTAGTTTTCGTTTTTGTAGCTATTCAATTTTAGTAAAAATTAATTGGCTAGGGGTTATAAACACTGAAAATAAGTACCTACCAGTATTTGAACTCCATCAAAAATTCAAAAGTCCAGGAGACTTCTCTCCTTTTTACCGACTTCAAAAAAGGAGGTTATCAATTCGACACGTATACGTATGTAATATTCTCAGAACTGCACAATTTTTACATATTAGGGCTTCAAAACAAGAATACCAAATTTTATGGGTGTATGTTTGTATGTATGTATGTATGTATGTCGTGTAGATATGTTGTCCACGCATATCTCCGAAACTAATTGACGGATCGTGTTCGTTTTTTTATTTGTTTACATTTTGTTCAACTTAGGGAATGTTAAAAGTTTCATCAAAATCGGTCCAGCAGTTTCCTTGATAATTATGGACTTTAAACTAAAAATTAAGAAAAAAAATTAAACTGACATAAAAAAGTATGAAATATGTTACATACTTTAGACCTACTATTTTTTGAGTTTGGTTTCAAAATTTAACAATAGAAACAAAAATACTTGATACTAGACACCAACCTCAAAAAATAGTAGGCCTAAGTACCTATGTAACAAATTTTATTTCATACTTTTTTGATGTCGGTTTAATTTTTTTTAATTATTTTTCATAATAATATGTGTACTTTATTATTACTTATAATTGGCAATTGTCAATTGCGTGAAAGTGACATAGCATGCGGTAAACCGCAATCGTGGTGTTAGTATTGATTTTATTCCTGTGTAAATTAACACTTGAAATGGATAGTTCAACTTACATAAAACCTTACGAACAATTTTCGTTAATATCGATAAAACAACTATGAAATCGGCCAATAAGAGTTTTACAACTAGGAATAAACGCAGATTGCATAGCAGCACAAAAAATATAACCATCAATAAATTATTATTAAAAAGGTGCGACGCGTAATTTCTTTTTATATTATAATATAACTAGTGTCACTCTCACAATTAACGGTTCAAACGACAGCTCCAAAGCTTAAATACGAAAAGTAGTTGAAGCCAATACACTCTGAAAACATAAACCCTCTTCTGGCAGTTTTTAAAATTACTTTATACAAGCTGTGAGATAATACTTGACAAGTAATGTAAGTAAGTCCACTGTGGCAGGGGACAGATTATAAATTCGGATTAAAACCACAAGTGTCCCGGGTGGGCCGCTCTATGGAATTTCAAACCGATCTTGTCACATTTCTTTAGCTTCAAATTAAAGTCAATAGATCAAAAGCTTCGGCGTACAACAACAGGAGTTAAATTAAATAAATATTCTTACCTACATATATTACCTGATACCTGCAAATTGGCCGTCTAAGCAAGCTAGCTGGTAGGCATGTGATCTTAGTACATACTAAAACTACTCAATCGTCCACATTTCGTTCGTTAGAAAATACGTGACGTCTGGGGGCCCTGGGATCTTGGACTACTAGACTGCTTTATCTATACTAATACTATACAAACTGGCTTTAACCTAATAAGTAATATTTAAATTTTATGAAGAATCATTTATACTTCATAAGAACAATTTTCTGTTAACTATCTTTGATTATACTCTTTGCAATAAATTAAAGTATTTGCTTTTTATAGCCCACTTATTATGCAAATAAAATTATATTACATAATTATTTATTACTGCAGAATTATACCATACCTTTCCAGCGTACTTAATGTCTTATTTTCCGTTTTTTTATGATTTTTGTAAGCAGTAACAGGGCATTAAAAGGCAATATTGTAAGTTGTGTAGGTAGTGCCTACCGTAAAAAAAGGAAAAAAAATAAACCAGTCTTCGTCAAAACTTACGACCTTGCGAGTCACTCATGTACCATACGTTTCTTCGTCTACTCAGTGCATAATTTAGAACAAAAGTGGATTTTTGTGTTTCAATTGCATTTTGACAAAAAACATCATGTAGGTAACATAAGTCTTGAGTGCTCTTGCCGCTAAAAACCTAACGTGCTTTTTAGCTGCTATTATTTTTTTTCTTTACTCTATCCTACCTGACTCTTTCTTTCTACTTCTGTCTCCTCTTCCCAAAAGTTGTCTAGAAAAAAATCTCTCCAAAGCGATAAGCGACCGCGTTTTTGTACTTTGTTTTTAATTTGTGCTTAGTTGATATCTGTTTCTCGTGGGCAAAGATTATTAAATAAATTTGTATTGTATAATATTGTATTTTTAGACATACCTACATACTTACAATATTAGCGTTTGAGATTGAGATAATTTGTTTTACGCATTTCCAATACGTTAAATAAGAATAAAAAATAAAATAAACCTTATTTAATACATAATATTTATATAGCTATAACCTTAGAGGTCACTGGGGTAAAAAAGTTTGACACAAACAAACAAAATGCAGTGGAATTTGTTCAAATTTTACGGGCATCATGAAGTCATGCTATTCGCAAATGAGGTTTTAAAATTCTACAAAGCCAAGCGAGGGTGTGATGCCATAAAGTGCCTTTGAAAATGGGAACTTCCCAAAACAAACTAGGTCACTTGGAACCATTACTAACCCTCGTGCGATGGGTGAGACATCATAATTATATTTTTTTTTCGTACTTTTTATAACCGATGTTCACCCGCACCCCACATAAATTTTGTAGAAAATGGAAACAGCGGGTAGCATTTTATTGTATCATGCTTAATCGAAAGTTATTATTTTATTTATATTTGACAGTGTATTTTATTACCAAATCAATTATTTTTTTATATAACAATGGGCGAACTTAATGCCTATGGGCATTTTCTACCAGTCAGTCAACCCATGTGATGGTGAGATATTGGGGTAGGTAGAGAAAACAAATAAATAAAATTATGTTTTTACTGAGTGTAGGAAATAAGTAAATACTACTAAAATATTTGTTATTAATATATACCTATGTATATGTATATGATTACATTAATAAATTGACAATTAATATTATTATATTTGAATAGTGTACATTATTGCTGAGAATGAACTATGATACATCTACATGAGCCTTTAAATAAAATTCTGAACATTCTTTTTGAAAGTCCAGATGTTTGGTGTTTCTCTGATTTGTCTGGTCTAAGAGCCAGTATGTATTTGACCAGACCTGGGTTTTTGTACACTGAGCCGTACATGAGTTGTACATGAGCCGTACATAAACCCAAAGTGGTGAACACGGCGCGCGCTCAAGTAAGATCGGTAAGTCTTATAGATTTTTGGCAAATTTTAAATGTATTTGACCATGTCTGCCTGCCCTTTTGATTTTTGAAAATATAATATGATTATTATTAACGGAAAATAATAATGGCAGACCATTATCGCGCGGTTTACATTGGGGCAGACTAGTTTTGAAACTTTAAATGGCTATATTTTGGAATGCTAAATTAACTCTAAGTTTGCCGTATGTCATTACTTTCCAGAATTCGTTTCTTATTAGTGACACTATCGAACATAGTGTAATTTTTAAGTACAGGATGTTATTTTTTTTCAATATCAATGGGGTCAGTTACTTGATCTTGATCTCTTGACTCTCAAACTTTTATTTAATTCGAGAACAAAAGACCGATATCTTCAGAGAAAGAGATCCAGTCTGCTTTAAATATAACAAACATTGCAGTTTGCAGTGACCGAGCAAAATTCATAAGTCCTCGTTAATGAATGGTTATTTCCTACTTATCGTTCCACCACATCACGAAGCATATATTCTCATTTATACTCCGTAGATTGATTTAAATATACAGACCTACTCCATGCGAGCAGCAAACCGTAGGCACTTTTGTCTTGTGAAAGCGCTCGACGCAGTTATTTACGTTATATTACGTATCAAAACAAATTTTAAGTAACTGATTTTGGAGGATTATTCGATCTATGAATAGTAATCAAACAGGATTGCACGACTGCATGTCGCGTGCAACACGCCACTATCACGCTCATTGGGGCAAAATACGAAAATACATAAAACGAATCGGCATCTGGTATGGCATAGCTAAGACAAAATACCATGCAACTATCAATATTAGGAAATTATGACCACCAACCATATTTCTTAATGAAATGAAACTTTACTGTGAAGGAAGCAATGCAAAATTGGAACTGAATCATCGTTCCTTACCTACGAACTAATAACAAAATCAAACAAGACACTGATAATAACATAATTAAATAAACATTAGGTACGTTATTGGCTCGAGTTGGGATTAGGCCAGACCTCATTAAACACCGGTATGTGACATACAGAACGAAAAACTAGTCTCGTATCTCAATAGACAGAATATTTTATCTCAAGTGGGAATCGGATCGGGAACCGAGCCATTAAAGTAATACATAGGTACCTATAAACATACAGGGTCATTAACTGTTCGACCTCACACAGATGTGTCATGTCTGCCGATATCACCGACCCCAAACATAACCTTTAAGTTTGTTCCCGTTTTTATTTACTTAATCATAGTGGTTATTCAACTGTATTAAATGTGGATGCTATTGATTTTTATGAAGTGATGATTTTATTGATCACCAATCATGCTTTTTTTTCTAATGAAATGTTCTAATAATAAAAATAGTAGAAAATGAATTTCTTGGTGTTCGATGCTCTGCGTTAATTTAACTAATTTCAAAGATACACCGGTGAATAAAACGACTCGTTCAAAGATTCCGAAGGAACACGTAGCACATTGTAATTCATCCCCTAATTCTATGTAGTGTGTGAAATGAAATGATTTTCAATTTAGGTTTATGATCTTACGCAGCAAAGTCAATCTATAAACTATAATAAAAATGCTATTAGTTGAAGATAACAGAATATGCAACCACCAAGATTTTAATCGAGATAACGACAGAATAACTCCATTATAAGAGAGCACTTGTTAACACCCGAGGGAAATCACGGTGTGCGCAAATAACAGTCACTGATACGCAGCTGTTTACTGACGATTTTCTAACTCTGTGATCTTCTGTGATAGGTACCTATGTTTAGAAGTGAAAGTATAGAATAAAATTAAATATAACATGTCGAACTTTCAATGAAAGTAGCTATATTTAGCTAATGAATTAGTTAATGTGTCCCTGAATTACAGTTAAAGCGGTTTTAAGCCTATTGGAGGCACTTGGCACATTAGGATGTGTTATGTGACAAAAACTTTTAATCTAAAATTAGTTATTAGCTATATAGCTAGCCCTGGTTTCCAGTATGCTCTGATCTCCTAAACACAGTTTGTTTTACATTTATCAGAGTACTAATAAGTTTAAAATCTAGAAGGCAATGCCAAAGAAAAATAATGCGCTACATAAACCTTTGATGCGTGCAAATGATAGAGTGTAGATTCCATATTGAAACAGCTTTTAAAATGCTCTCAGTTTTACCGAGGTCCCCCATGCTTTAAATGCCGTGCATTGTATTTTAAAAAAAGTTAAGCCTACGCACGTGACTTGACATTGGAGATTAGTCCTTCGAAAACGTGACGTGGGCCTTCACAGTATTTCGACTCACATGAATAAAAATTTACATAATTAGGGACGTTGCATTAACATCATGGTGACATTAAATGCATGGTTCTTGTTCAGTTGAATTACTGAACTCAAAAATAAATCTCTCGGCAAGTAAATCGATTCACGTTAATTCAATTTCAATGCCCGCCGCGTCTTTCGATAATGGGACCTACATGAACGTACATTGATACGAAACATTTTGACCAGTGTCTACTTACATTGATGTGCCCCACGCTAAACAGTCACAAGATGCCGACGTTACATTCCTTTCTTTATTATAGGATTCGTCCTGAGAACCTCTTACGAAGTCAACGACACCTACGCAACCTACGCTCTTTACACACATTGTGTAACTATTTTCGTGTGCTCGAGAAATTTTGTCATTTTTATGATGAAAGGATTCGGTATAATCCCATTTTAATCCTAGTGGAATAAATCTTGTGCATGACGCAATTTAGATTTAAACTACTAGGCGGATTTGAGGTATACAAATATTGCGTCACGAGATTTCCGAGTGGAAGGCTCTTGAATGGTCAAGCGGCGAAGAAACCACGACGTTTGACTGTGACTCATATCCTAGCATATTTTAGATAACTCAAGATTACTTTAGCAATACGTGATGTAATTAACAATACACGTCATAGGGCTTTTAGAGCTGAACTAGGTCGCAAGCTACACAAACACATTTTTATGCAAGTCTTAAAATTATAAAATGGGTGTGATCAGTTATAAAAATATTAAACCTTTACTTTTATAAGTATTAGGTAGGTATATCTAGATTAACAAAATTGTTTGGATTTTTTTTATCTTACATCTGCCAGTTTAACATAGTTTTTTCTGTAATACATTAGTTATCCATTGCAGGGCTGGGTGTAGTGTGGGTAGATAAACACAGTTTTAATGGAGCAATTTAGTTACATCAAACGTTTTTAGGGTAGATTTGTTCGTTTCAGTTTATTTTCAGTTAATATTCATACCAAACTTGGAATAAATTACTATGAAAACAAATTGCATCATGTCATAAGATACCTACAGATAATACAGATGGACTATAATCTTTTTCATGTCATGTGTGTGATTGATGAAGTAAAACATAATCTTAACAATTAAATTTCAATGTAAAATAAGTAGTTCTCCCTACTAGGGGAGCGAATTGTTTAAGTTATTGTTAGAGATATTGTAATGAGGTGTTTTATATCACAATGAATTGATAGAATCCTACTACCTACTATAAATGCAATTTTTTGTTGAGGATGAGATATTTATGTGGTACTCTTTCACATAAAAACATCAGAAACGATTTGGTTGAAATTTGGTATACAAGCAGATATAATTCTTAAGTCCAGACATATGAAGGCGAAAGAAAGAAGAAGAAATAGAATAATAATAAGGTAAAGAGAAAACCATGATAGACAATAACAGGTGTTGTTCTTTTCCTTTCCGCTTCATTTAACCTGAATACATTGACCCTGTTCAAACTCTGTGAAGCATTCAAATAAGAAATGTTTTATCTCTAGTGAAGTGAATTTTGAGTAGTCTGCTGAAAATACATATCTATTGATAGTAGTTAAGTACCTTCTTTATACTATGCATACAGTATAAGATAAAATCCTTTTAATCCCTTGTAATCGTCTCAGCTTTAATAATACTTTTATGTATTTTTTGCTGTTGGTATGACATTCATGACTATACAAGTTTAATATTTTTATAGTAAAGTTATATTGAAGGGACAGACAAGCCACCTGATGGTCACTGCAATACATGGACACACACATCATATCTGAAATGGAAATTAAATCCTTTCTGATGTGTTGCTACTCATAAGTGTGGAATGGTTGTCTCAAATAAAGTATGTCCTTAAGAATACATTTTTCTTTTAAATTTATATACCTATTTAGTCATTTATATTATCTTTCTATTTAAAAACAAATTTTAAGTTTCTAGAATGCTGAAAACTTATTTACTTTAAATGTTGTCAAGAATTATTCTGAATCTGCATATTTAAATATCATAATTTGGCAATTAAGAGAATATACACATCACCTGCAATACTGCAATTAATCTACTTTATTACTTATATTCATTTAATTTGCCATATGTAATATTGTTTAGTTACAGAAAATTTTCATTTTTAAGTATACTTACATGAGTGGTAAAATATATCCATAGAATTAATTTATAACAGTTGCTACTTACTGCACCATTATGTACACAAGAAAGGTATTATAAAGAACCAAAGTAGAAATAGGTAGAACAAAAAATATTATACATAACTAGCTGACCCCGCAAACATTGTTTTGCGATATAAGTTATCAAGCGTTAAAAATCAACTATTAAAAATAGGGGTTGTTGATAGAAGGGTGAAAATATAGGGATGTATGTATTTTTTGATGCCACATTATTGAAAAATAAAAATAAAAAAATTTGTCCAAAAAAAAATATGTTAGGTATGGACCCTTAGCACTTATGGGTATGAAAAATAGAGGTTAGCCAATTCTCAGACCTATAGAATATGCATATAAAATTTCATAAAATTGGTGAAGCCGTTTTGGAGGAGAATGGTAACTAAAACTGTGACATGAGAATTTTATATATAAGATAATATCTGCATTTGCAGCAAGGTCGTTGTACTTTGAATGAAGGTCACAAGTTTATGAAAGTGGGATAAAATCGCGATAGCGTGTAGTCTGCAACTTACCGGCTAGGGTGAATCTGTCCATGTAGTTGATGAGGTTCACAAAACAGAGTATTCCCACCGTCATATATTCAACAAAAGTAACATCGCTCAAATTCTCTCTTCTTCTCGCCTGCTTTTCATGAAGTAATGCCGTCGCCGAATCATTGTCACTTGCCACCAACTGCTGATTGGAAGTGTTTGGAGTTATACTACTCTGGTCCATGATGTTCACGGTCTACACTCAACTTCTTTGCACTGTTCTATGATATAATCTGCTCTACCAACGCCGACAAGCCGAATATAACCGAATATAAGGTTAAATCTACCGACTTTTTAACAATAAATACTTATAAATAAATATTCAAACATCTAATAAAATTAAATATGTATATCTAAAAATAAATACACGTTCAACGGTAACTAAAACACTCATTTACCGACACAAATATTAGATTTTTACACAAAACCGTGACTCCTATCCGACGTTCATGACGTGAATGTCGTCCGTCAGTCGTGAATGAATAATTTTCAATTTTTCAAATTTCTTTTTTCCAAGACCAAATGTCAAAATGATGCACTTGTTGACGATTATGGGGGTAGAACATGGAGTATAGAGCTAAGGAGGAACATCTGTATACATGAAGAAGTGTCCGTCGAAATACTCGAATTATTATTAATGCACTAAACTAGGGTGGCGCCACTTTACCGCGAGGTATAAATTTTATAGGAAGCGACAAATTTTATATACTGAAAATTTATGTAATTGTATTAATTGAATAATAACCCTTTAAGTTTACATTTACTACATTATTTTGTACTACGCAAGTAGTTAAAATTTTCAATAACTAACTAGTTACTTTAGTCGACTTTATATAATGACATAAACTAGTATTCGCCTAGTAGTCGAAATTTGACTATAATTTTTTAAAACTATTCTACTTCTATGTACCTACTTCTCCGATAATTTAAAAACGAAAGATTAATAAGGTAAGATTAACCTACCTGTTGCTGACTGGTTGCACTCGCTGTCAAAACTTTGATTGGTAAAATGTATATTATTTGAATTCAAAAACTATGAATTACTATAAAAGTAAGCCAATTTTAACAATTTAAATGTCGTTTATGGGTTAAAGTAAAAACACTCAAAATCGCATTAGCCGATGGACTTATTCTATTTCAGTTCGCGGGCACTCGTTCGTTTTTTAAAAACATGAATTTGTGTGAATTTCGCGCGCTTCTATTTCTTCAGCCTATAATTACTTTAATGAACTCTTTTTTTAATTTACATAATATATTTACATATCCCAATATAATATTCTCAGATTTAATATCGTATTGAAAAAATATTACAGTAATAAAAAATATTACAATAATAAAAAATGGATTCATAGAAACTAACAACAATTTCTACAACAATATTTTTAATAAAAACAAATCGTTGTATGGCATAGACTACTCTTGGACTACGATCGAACACTTCTGGAAAAATATCTGCCAACTTCAGAGTTCTGCGTCATCTCGCGCGCGACCGTCTCGCTCACACTCGCTCTTAATAAAAATGGCGAACTACATTTAAAACCATCAGTGATTTTGAAGAAAAATTAAGTTTAAGTTAAACTTGAATGAAAAGAGATACCATGGAAGTTGTTTTTCGTTTTTGAGCTGTTTGTGCACCTTTTAAAAGCACACGAAAGCATTGTTTTACCTTTTTAAACACAGAAAGTCCGCGATTATTGTGTTCTAAGCGCACATGTAGTTCAATAGCTAGGCAAAATGTGATTTAAGTGAAATTGTGTGCATGGACCTAATTATAGGTCCGCACTCATGAGACGCTAGTGCCGTATCTTCCCTTTTTGTTTTATCTATGATTTTGACGGACACTTTTTCATGTACACAGATGATCCTCCTTACCTCTACACTCTAGCCTCCATACTTTCATCAGATCCATAGGATATCTTTATCCTAAACGTCAACGAAATCACCACAGATAAAATAAAAATACTACAGAATATAATAGGTAATGCTTAAACCTTGTATAATCTATTTACTATTTTTCTATACTCTGTAGCTTGACTGACAATTTGACAGTGACAGCATGTCGTATGCGTTATGCGTGTTATCAAAATTTATCAATCAAGTAAGAAAAGCGAGCAAAGCAAGGTTTTCAGAAAAGGCTTAAATTCATTAAATTATACCTCAACTTGTATCATTAACAACTTTTTATAATAAAATAAACTGAAGGATAACTCCGTTTGGATTCAAAAGCCAATAGCAATCATAGCTTGTTTAAATTCATCAGCTTATCGGAAGAAACGTGATCTCTCTTGTTTTGAATAAGATAAATAATACCAAACCGGCTACACGAAAAAAAAATCAGTTCAAAATTGCAGAAAACTAAATTTTAAATCATGTTTAAGTTATTTTGTTTAATTTTAGTGAGTATTTGTCTTTGTTCTGCCAAGAAATATAAAGATGAAGAGAAACCAGCATGGGCTAAGAAAGATATTCGCGACTTCAGCGACGCCGATATGGAACGGTAAATATGTTAACTATGAACTTACGTATGACCATGGTTTTAATTAAAATTATTACGGTTTATAGTTATTGTATATACCTACATAATAAATAAAGTGAATTCATGAGCAATATTTTACAGGAACATACCACTCTTGATACAAAGTTTATTAACACTAGACAACTAACCTTCCTATATACCCCTTTAAAGCTAACCATTCGTCGATCGATGAGCAAAAAAATTAGCTTTTTTTTCTTTGGCAAACATAAATATTTGGCTCATTTTTTTAGAAAAATTATAAAACCTAAAATTTTGAGTCCAGTAGTGACGGAGAAGTGATCAGCACCCGCAAACAAAAGAGAAAAGATATTTCTGTTTCATATATGTCGATTCGACAAAGGTTAGGTGTCTTGTCTAGGGTTAAGAGTAAAATTTCGCAAATCTAAAGCATTATTTTGAAGTTTGGAAATGACTAAAGTAAATTAAAAATCATGTAAAACACATCATTTGTACAAATAAACAACAATAAAAAATATAAAAATTTAATAAATCTAGTTTTGTCTAGGCTTGAATTACGGCAAGACACCTATGATTTATTGTTAAATTTTTTTTTTAGTTTATTTGACCAATGGGAAGAAGATGAAGAGCCCCTACCTGAAGATGAGTTACCAGAACATTTACGGAAACCACCTACTGTGGATTTTACTAAGTTGGATACATCAAATCCAGAATCAATTTTACAAGCTACAAAGAAAGGTCAAACCCTAATGATGTTTGTTAGTGTGGCCAATAATCCTTCACGGGCGCGAACAGAGGAACTCACTAAAATTTGGCAGGCTAGTCTTTGGAGTAATCACATACAGGCTGAAAGGTAATAATCATCTTTAATTTATTTAATACCTATTTCAGGAAAGAGAATTCCACTATTTCATGAATAGAAAATAAATAACATTTTAAGGCCCTACTTAATATATGGAAATTTTTCTATAGAAAAGGTTCTATGGTCACTGAAAGCTCAAATATTATGATAAAAATCACCACATTAAACATCTGTAGCCTGCATCTATCATTGGATTGCTCTTGGGAATTATTGGTCTGAAACTATGGTTGGATCATTATAGATTTTGCAAATATTTTATTTCCAGATATTTGATTGATGATGACAGGGCTATCTTCATGTTTAAAGATGGGTCACAAGCATGGGCTGCAAAGGAGTTCTTAATAGAACAAGATGAACTTAAGGATGTTACAATGGAAAGCCAGACCTATCCAGGAAAGAACGCAGATGTTAAAAATAAAGCTGTTAGGGATGAATTATAATTTATATGTTTAAGAAAATGTAATTATGTGGTATTTGTAATAGGTTATTTATTTTGTTATGTAAATGCAAAATGAAATATTTCAGAATCACATCAGAATTTCGAAAAATCCTGTATATTTTTTATTAATTTTCCTGTTAAATCAGAAGCATCTCATTTTTTAAATAAAACATAACTAACAAATAATATGTGTAATTCAATACTGCCCTTTTCTATAAAATTGTCATTCTGAAACATAAATAAGTAACAAACTTAATGTTATTTTAAAACACTTTATTAAAAAAATATGTGACTTAAAGATTTATGCTTTACCACTTTGTTTTAGCTTAGAATGCATCAGTGGCACGGAAATGTTCCTCATCAATTGTTGAATAAATGTGCCCTTCTCCACACATCCACTCCAGTATATCACTGAAAATGTTATTTATTATTTTTGATTTCTTTTTTCTGATGTATGATCTATTACTAAGACTATTACTTTCTATTTCTATTCTATTACTATTACTAAGACACCCGACACAGATTACACTAATGATGGAGACCTATCATGATACCAATCTAAGCAATGATTATTGTAAAATAATAATGTGGTTTTTGTAAAATAATTTATGTGGCTTAGAAGAAACTGACTTATATAAATCTACTTGTTTACTGCAAAAACAGGAAAAAATCACACTCACTCCAATTCCGCCAACTGCATGCGGTCTTTGAGACTAGCATACATGTCTTTTTTGCTGATTCCCTGTTCCAGGGTGGAAGCGCAGATTAATTTGAACACCATAGTTTGTCGAGGATTCAACCCACTGACAGAGGTTGAATTGTCACCCACACTGACCATGGAATTTGATGGTAGGCCAGTATTAAACATGGCATTTGAAGAGGATTTTTCCTGAAAATATTTGTAACACAATTATTTCATTATAATGTTTTTTTAGCAGTGATAGCCCAGTGACTTTGGGAGTGGGATTCGACCTCGAATCGAGGGGTCCGGGTTCGAATCCCAGTGGCACGCACCAATGACTTTGTAATAAAAGTTATGTGTGATTTATAAAAATTAAATATCACCTGCAGTTACGGTGAAGGAAAACATTGTGAGGAAACCTGCATGCCTAACTTCCAAAAAAAAAATGGTCTCAAAGGCATGTGCAGTCCACGAACCCGCAGTAGGCCATCGTGGTGGACTAAGGCCTACATCCCTCTTATTGTGAGAGGAGACCCAACCCTGTAGTGGGTCATTAATGGGTTACTGACAATGTTTTTTTAAATGTGTGAATGATTACATACAACTAGCCTTATTATATTAATACTACAAAACCGCAGTGCCGGATTTACACATTTGCCGCCAGTAGGCTGATACATTTCTGCCGCCCCTTAAAATGACTACATATACATTAATATTGCACAATACACATGATTTTGAAAAATATTTCTAGGAAAGGACACAGATGCTGAGACATTTATATACATATCAGGAAATAGGGAAATGTGGCGCAGTGGTAAAGACAACAGTGCGCTGCGCGGAAGTTCCTGGGTTTGATTCCCAGCAGAGCAGAGGTTTGAATGATGAATTTGAATTTGTTTCTGGTCTGGGTGTGTTGTGTTCTTGTCTTGTGTGTGTCCATGGCGCCCATGACAGGGAATCCTAGTGTGGGGCTATGAATGTGAAGCATTATTATTATAAACAACACTTGGGAGTAGTCATAGTGGCTACTCTGAGCATCTTGCTTTTACAGTTAGACATGTGTTTATTGTGTGGTGAGATTTGCTTACCTCTTAGACATTGATTGCAAAACACAAAATGTTATCAGAAAAAAATTTAAGCATTAAATTGCTATTTACTTTAATAACCCTTTTTTCTGGCTTAATTTAGCACAAAAGATAGTACACTAAATAAGACACATTAAAGCATACGTACTTAACATGAAATACTACTGTTACCTTTTTAGAATCTGCTTCCATCTTCAGTTTATTATTGATACATTGCAAATAGTGGAATGTAATAGCATTAACATCAGTTACTGGCATAATTTTAAAAGCCATTACTACTTTTTTCCCTTTGTTCGTTTTCACATTACCATAAACTTGAATGTAATCATTCACTTGTACTTTGGGCGAGGATTTATCCTGTAAAAAATGCCTTTCAAAGTTAATATTGTGATGAATGAAGTTTTGATATTCTTTAACCTGTTTTCTGACAGATCAAGGAATAAAGTAACAACAAATTTTAAATTCAAGCATTGAAACTTACATCATCTTCCTGGTCCAACCATAAAACAGCTTTCATTCTGCCTGTGATGTCTTGAATGGTATAAGTAATTTTTGTGCTTTGCATCCGAATGTTCCTTATTCGTGCCACTATTGACACTATCTGTATCTCTGTACCCCATATTTTAATTCCATCATCACCACAGTGTAAAGCTTGGCGTATTACAATGGGAGCAGTACGTGACGACCTACGTCCCTGCAAATGGTTAAAAAATATATAAATTAATAATGTTTGAAAAATATATAAATTAATGTTTCCTAATATATTATAACGTAAGCAATTCAATTCAACACATAATTTCCACAAAAGTATACATTACCGATTTCTGCTGTTGATTTGGAGTATTGACATTCCCAAACTGAGTAGAAGTATTCAAAAAACCGCCGCCGACAACAGATTGATCTGAATTGAAACAAATCATTGAAACTTTTTGAGCATTCTTAGTATACATGTATCACATTACATACAATTTTGTGTACTCACCATTCCACATTATGCGGTATTATCCGTAATTCTAAATAAAAGAAACAAGCGAGCAATAATAATGCAATAGCACATAGAACTGTTACTTATAGTTATCTCTTTATCTTGCTTGACTTCACAAGTTTTTTACCGGCAGCTCGCGTTCGTTCATTCTTTTGGCGCTCAGGCTTGGTTGGTTAGCTATATCGCGTGACATTGACAGAGTGATTCCACTTTGACAGTTAATTTAAGACCATAAACAATGTAAACTTTAGACCGTAGTAAACCAGAGACATGATTATCATGTCTCTGAGTAAACCTTCAATAGGGACCGTGCACGGCGACACCTATGCCATCTAGTGTAATTTATCGGAACTGCATGGGACAATATTGCACTTTAGTTGTGGCAGTTTCGTTTTAATCCCTTTGTTTTTCATATGTTTTCATAATGTCGCATAACGAGGAATAACTCAATATTTCACTATAATTTACGGATTAAATTATGTAAAATGTATAAAATGCGATTTTAGTGATATCAAGAATAGTGTGTGTCGTGCGAACGTTGATATTTTTCAAATTCTATAAGTATTTGGTCCAAGTGTTTTTCAATAGAAAATTTGTTGGTATATTAAAAGGGTGTAGAGGATTTTCAGATAACATTGTTTAAATAAAGTGAGCAACGCATAAAGCAGTATCTATTTTAAGATGAATGCCAGGTATTTTGATATTGTGTGATAAATAAAAATGTTTAAATAGAACAAATTCCTCCTTTTCATTGAAAATAAAAACAACTTGAATTTTAAATTAATCTCAAAACAAATTATATATTAGTTTCATTTAAAAAACCTTGATAGTTCTTTTTAACCGTTTGAATTCATGTCACGTGTATTTTTACCTGCATTTATCCAACTTTTCGTATAGTTTTTAGCCAGAGCATGTTGGTACTATCAGTGGAAAATTACGAGAATTTACACTAATATATTTATATATTTTATCTTGGAAGTATTGGAGCATCCATCAATACAAGAATACACTTTTAATGAGCCTTTTAATATACAAAATTATTTGTGATACACTTTTCAAAAAGTTAACATACGGTAGTAATCCTACCCATGCAGTTCCGATAAATGACACTAGATGGCATAGGTGTCGCCGTGCACGGTCCCTATGGCAGCGCCATATTATACTTCTTTTCTTTCACATGGCTACTACAAGTGGGCTACACCATGTCAAGTTCTTACACGCTCATTGGCCCAAAAACATAATTGTTTTATTAAGCGCTGAAAGTCCCGTCGAACATAAAAACTGCCACCAGACCATAATAAATAGTAGATTGTATCAATTGTATGACAAGGGCTAGTGTTGCCGAACTATCGATAGTAAAACTATCGATAGTTTTCATCTAAAATCATGTACCCTATCGATAGTATCGATACAATCGATAGTATCGATAGCACAGAACAAGGCAATACTATCGAATGAGTGCAATACTATCGATACTATCGATAGTATTGTAGTTCGTTAATTACAAACTATCGATAGTATCGATACTGTCGTTTTTATTTGCAACGATAGTATCGATAGTATTGATACTATCGATTGTTTTGGACTATCGATAGTTTCACAATTTGCAATAGTATTAGGTTTGTTTTAGCAGTAATGTAGTTGAGGACCATTATAGGCCGGTATCTGGCGGCACGGCAGTGCCCCCAACAAGTCAAGCAAAAAGCGGCACTAGCAAACGTAGAAGCTTCAAATTTAGAATACAATTAGTGTTTAGTGTTTAAGTCGAGGAAAAACTAAAAAAAAATCGATTTCGGTCCAGTTTTCTAGATACACCAACTGCATAAATAATTTTGTAAGCCCATACAAATGTACAGGATTACAAAGTTGTGCTTTATGGATAGGATTGCTACCGTATGTTAACTTTTTGAAAAGTCTATCACAAATAATTTTGTATATTAAAAGACTCATTAAAAGTGTATTCTTGCATTGATGGATGCTCCAATATTTCCAAGAATAAAATATATAAATACCTACATATGTCAGTGTAAATTATTCTTGTAATTTTCCAACATGCCTTGGCTAAAAGCTATACGAAAAATTGGATGCAATCAAATGGTTAAAAAGAATTATCAATGTTGTTTAGATAAAACTAATTAATATATAATTTGTTTTGAGATTTATGTATTTAAAATTCAAATTATTTTTATTTTCAATAAAAAGAAAAAGGAAAAATATTTATCACACAACACCAAATAACTGGCATTAATATTAGAATAGATGCAGTTTTATGCAGTGTAAAATATACAAAAAAAAATTCTATTGAAAAACACTTGATTGTGATTGACTATTATACCCGAAAATTGCAAACTATACTATTGCAAATTGTTAAAACTATCGATAGTCCAAAACAATCGATAGTATCGATAGTATCGATACTATCGTTGCAAATAAAAGTGACAGTATCGATACTATCGATAGTTTGTTATTAACGAACTACAATACTATCGATAGTATCGATAGTATTGCCTTATTCTGTGCTATCGATAGTATCGATACTATCGATAGTCTTACGATTGTTGGACTATCGATAGACTATCGATTAACTATCGATAGTCCGACTATCGATCGGCAACACTAAAGGGCCGAGCAAAATGATATTATGACGGCGAGGGCGTTTTTTGAATCCAGAGCGAAGTGAGGGTTGGTTTGTTGTATTAGGAATAGAAGATTGTTGTAGATTTTATATTCTGCGTGTTTGAAATAATGTCCGAATCATTTCTATCTAACAATCCGTGAAAATTGACAAAACGCGGGCTGTAGTTGTCGTCTTCTTTGGCGCCGAACACTATGTTCCAAATTCAAAAAATGTGCGGAAAAGTTTTAATTGCCGCGCAACTTGGAACTTATAAAGCCTCCCTCTTTAAAAACTCATTCCTGTCAGCTAAAAGTTTCTTAATAGAAAACACCAATTTTGGGCGCACTTAAAGGGGAGCAAAGTCGTACTTTTCGAATAGATGGGATGAAAAAATATTTCCAGATCAGGGTAAGCGGTCACAGAAAAATTTCAGTCAGTTTAAAAGAAACAAAAACTTAATTTATTCATTTACTACTCAATTTATTTAATTTATAAACTTCAATAATTATGTACCTACATTTAAAAATTAGGGAAAATAGGCAGAGACGGGAGTGGCGCGAAAAGTTGTTGTTCGTGATGATTTATTTTCCTTATAACTTACTTTAGGCAGATCAATCATCTTATTCTCTTTTCCTTTAGAATTATGTTGCAATATTGATACAGGGCGAGAAGAAGCTGTAAAAAATCGACAACATTAACTTTTTAGAAGTGAAAACTTCTTTAGTGCACTTTTTTTGGGATGGGTAAAAAATTTTAAACTCGCGTCAGGACACGTGACCTGATCGAAAATTCGTACGACGGAGGGAGTGTTTAAAATATGGAAACTGAACAAAGTGCATCTATTAATGAAAAAGTGACGACCCCATAAATGATAGGTACTTTTATACTGACAAATAAAGCAATTCGTGCGAAATTATTCCTTAACCGTTCCAAAATATTCAAAAATGCACAATGTTAATGGTCAAGTTCTCATTTCTGCCGGCATTCCCGGAGAACCCTTTGTTTGTTTTTAATACAAATTTACACCAATTCCATTTTGAAATCTGATTGTCTATATCTATAACTGATGATCTATAATAATTGCCAAGACTTTAGTGTACGTGACAAATTTGTGAATTGTGCATCCATCAGGTTATATGTATTCAAGTAAATTAAGAACACAAAAACTTGATAAAAGAATCTGGTACCTTTATTCTGACTCTGATTATCATTACTAGCTGGTTTCAAATATTTTGGATCTAAACCACAACTTTTGCTTCTTTTTTCATCCATTATTGGCTGTGGACTCTCCTCAATATTTGACCTGATAGAAATATTACAAAATAATCATATCGGTCAAAACATTGACATTTTCAAAATAGTGCACCATTAAGGCCACCCAATGTGAGGTGTGTCACTGCAGAAAAGCTCAGCAACCAGGATTTAACTATTGCAGAGTATGTGTTTCTAGATTCTACAACTAAAATAGTTTTAAATTTACTTCTGCAGCTACCACACACACTACAACGGAAAAACAAGAAATGCCTCTTTTATTTGGGTTATGAGTTTGGCATTTTTTACATTTATCCAAAACAGGTTTTAGGATGGCAGGTTGCGAATATAGACCAGGCATGGGGCCAATCTGCTTGTTTATTTCAAATGGATAATAATAGTGTTACACTTACATCTTGGACGATGCATAAAAGTTAATAGACTCATCAGATGCTCCTGAAGAATTGCTTTCGTTGGGAACAAAATGTGGTGTGGAACTAGGAGCAGTGTCCATTCGATTTTTGTGTCTTTGGAGATGATCTGCGGGGCAATTTTCTTCCATCTTCTTATGAAGCCACTGAATTACTGTAAGTTAACATGCACTAAGTTATCTTTCAAAAAGTGATATTAATTGTCTTTGTTTGAAGAAGTAGATTTATTATTACTTATACTGCCCAAAGTAATTGAAGCTATATTAAGAGCCAGAATACTTGAAGAAGCATCAAGTAAGATACAGTGAAATTAATATGCAAAAACTAAAGAACATTTCAAGGCCATTCAAAACCACCAGTAGCTTTTTAAAAATATAAAATGTAAACATTTGGAAATATAGGTTGGAGTACCAGTTCTATAAAGCATACTTAAATGTTTTACCCATATTATTATTCTTTATTGTTTCCTCACGATCTTTCAGTGCCTGTTCATTACATTCATATTTTTCTTTAAGAATATTTAGGTCTTTTTGTAGTTGATCCATACTTCGTTTTGTAGTATCAATTTGAGTTTTCAGGTCTTGAATTTCTCTCGCATTTTGGTCTATCACTTTTTCTTGTTCGAGTGCTATAGCTGTTCTACATAGAAGCTGAAATAAGTTATCAAATGTAAACAGATCAGACAATTTTACATTTTATAGGTATAGATAGATATTACACCTTACTTAAAATCACGAGAAAAATTATCACATTTCATTTTAATCTTTTCAAAAATTTAAGAGTTCAAGGCCCTAATACAAATCAATAAAAAATATTCTAAGCACATGTTTCCAACCATTTGTTATCTTTGTTAATAACATTGTAGCGTCAAATAAATTTAAAAAAATAGGTTGAGTCCCAATGCTAGTTGTGAGATTCAACCAATGAGTGGAAAGATTTTGAGATTTTGCAAATTATTAGTTGAAATGCTAACCAAAGCTCATTGTAACAGCACATATCACCAAGTTGCGGAAAAAATTAAAAAAAACCTTCAAAAGAATGTTATCTGATATAATTATACCTTATCCTTCATTTCAAGCAGATCAGTGTTTTGCTTTGAAATAATTTGATTGGCCTTCATCAACTGCTGCGTGGTCGCCTGTGCAGCTTCATTGTTTTTACTTGCCAGTGATTCACTTAGTGAAAGTCGCCTTTCTACATCACTCTGTAAGTTTAATCATTAGGGTCAATTTATATTGCTGCATATTTGCACATATTATTGAGGTTTATTTTTATTGGTAAATAACTCAGTTGATATGTAGCATGCAAGGAGTCCCCAAATACAGGATAATGACTGATGAAAGTGTGTCATCAATATTTAAGTCAGACAGGTACTTCCCGGAGAGCCCAACCACTGAGCATTCTTGAATAGAAATGTCCCACACCACAAAAACAGCAGATAATGACCAATGAAAATTGGCCCTTGGAATTATATCAAATATGGCAATGGATATCATACAAATGGATACAAGGCAACCGACATGTGGAGGAATTCCATTTTCCAATGGGGCCAATCAAAAAGCATAAAAAACTCTGTTGTAATTAGATTCTTGAAAAAAAAACTAACCTTTTCTCGCTTCAAATGCTGTATGGAGTCATTCAATTCTTTAATAACATTGCTATTGTCTTTAGCTAACTGAAAGAAAAGAACCAAATTACAATTTATTACATTTTTAGATGGAAGAATATAAGAGAAATATAAAATAACTAGCTGACGCGGCAAACGTTGTTTTGCTATAATTATGTGTAATTGTATAAGTTATCGAATGGGATGAAAAATTAATAGATTACTAAAATGACTATTAAAAAATAAGGGTTGTGGTTAGAAGGGTGAAATTTTAGGGTTTTATGTATTTTTTGATGCCTCATTATTAAAGTTGTCCAAAAAATAAAATAAAAAGTTAGGTGTGGACAACCCTTATCACTTAGGGGTATGAAAAATAGACAGTAGCCGATTCTCAGACCTACTGAATATGCAAAATTTTATAAAAATCAGTCAAGCCGTTTCCGAGGAGTATGGTAACTAAAATTGTTACCATGAGAATTTTATATATAAGAAGATAAGATATTAATTGTTTTTATTGTCAAAATAAACTTTTTTGTACAAATCTGTTATTATTGTTATAAAACTAGTATTATCAAGAATTCTATAAATAAACCTTTTCTAAGGATATACATCTTGTATTCAAGTGACCATTCTGTTTTTCTCTTTCAACCGCTTCTTTTTCCAAAGTTGCATTTTTTGCGTTAAGAGTTGCTACTTCTATGTGGGTCTTTTGAACTTCTTTCTCCAATAGATTAAGTCGTTGAGTCTTTTCCCTAGGAAAAAATGTAGGTACATGTTCTATGAATAAAAAAATAACATTAAAACATAAAAAATGTATATTGGTATAGTTGGTAAAGCCATAGTAGCTTGCTGAACGTGGTGGCTTATCACCTCCCTCGTAAGTTGCGGGAAGCAAGTATGTACTTCGCCCCACACCTCACATTTGAGGCAAACATTGTCTATGATCTATGGACTGTGAGAAAAAGCTGTCTTCTGTTGTAGATGTCATCTCATATAAACTTACCCAATTTGGTTTTCTAGCTGTGTCACACTTTCTCGTAATTGTTTACATAGGTAATTAAGTTCGTCTATTTGTTTATCCTTTCTATTCAGATTTTCTTGATTGGTGGCAAGTAGATTTTTTATGTTTATATCAGCATTTTTTTGCCACTGCATTCTTTCCTATAAGTAAATAATTACTTTAATTTAGAAACTTGAAGATATATATAAATAATATAAGTATAGATTCAAAATAGGTAGTAAGAATATATACAAATAAATAATGTGATGAACATTGCAATTGAGTGATCATGTTTGATGTCCACAACTTTTGGTTTTTAATGGTCATTTCAGGGCTCTAGAAAGCAGCTGTTCCCAATAGATAACAGTTGAAAACATTGTTAGGTGATTAAAAAAATTACCATTATTTATATACAAATCTGTAAAAACTTATGAAGTCCACAAGTCACAACTGATTGTAGACTTCCCCTAATCAACGCCACACCACTTGGTCATGGGCCTAGAATCTAGCAACTTCCCATTGTATTGCTCCAACTGTAGTGTCAGTATGAAGAAACCAGACTAGACTGACTGTCAACTGCCATCTGGTCATAATTTCACTGGCTGGATACTCCTTTTGAGCGCCATCATAATATGTAGTCACCATTGAGTACCTTTTATTCAAATCAGTTATTGGTCCTTACAGTTTGCCCACTCTACTGCCATTTAAGCTTGCTAATTTTAAGAATTATGTTAGTTATGTTTGTCTACATATTGGAACAAATTGTACTTAAAGCCTTCTCCACTGTCTGAGGAGATAGGGTGTAACATTTATGTCCCACAAAATACAGAAAACATTTGGTTAAAATGCAATTTTGAGAAGTATGAGTGAGAGTAATACTAGCAAAATTGAAAAGGTTTTATATATTTTACCTGTGCCTGTCTGTCCTTTTCAGCCTTCAGTGCCTCTTGGAATTCAGCCTCATGCCTGAGGTTATCTTCTTCCATTTTAGTAATGTTATAAGTGAGTTCATGTATTTTTCCCTCCAACTTCGAACATTTTTCAGTCCATATAACTTCGTTACTGGATGCTAAATTCTTAACAGCACCTAGGGTTTTCTGTTTTAAAGAAATCAAGTTTTAACACATGAGTATTTCATGTGCAATTAATTTGTGATTGAGAACATTATGGTTCTCAAACTTGAAGGTTGACTCACAGATGCACAAAGCTTAGAAGAGTCGTTGATGCATGCCATTGAGATCAAACCCTAACCTGTAAATCAGTGTTTCCCAAACTGTTTTGGGGAAAAAAAACTAGGAACTTGTGTTCATTATTAAGGGTTGATTTTTGTAGATTTTGTTAACCCCTGGTAAACTGATTTTGACCAAAATGGGTCATTATAGACCACTTTGAGAATCCCTGCTCTAGATTAAGAGATTTAATTGTTGGCCACTGGGCTATTACCACATAACAATGTTTATTAGTACAAAATGTTACCTTTAATTCAGCTATTGTTGAAGCCATGTGAAGCTTTATTTCATGGTCTGTTGCTGGTCCTGTCTTTAGCAAGAGGTGCACTAGACGTCTAAATTCATTATGTTCCACAACTTCAAAATTATATTCTATAGGAGTCACTTGGTGTATTATCAAGAACCTGTTAAGATAAAGAATTTCGAAATAAATAGCCAAAAGTATAATTTTCAAATAGCAAATGAAAGGTTTTCTTCAAACAATCCATGCTTTGCTCCTTTGTACTGAAATTTTATTATATTACATTGGTTCTCATAAGAGCTCTTACACAGAATTCAACACAACTGCTATGCTACTCAGAGAATAAATAATATTTACCTCCCTGCATACTACCAATAGATGTGTTGCCTGTGATGTGCTTTTTTGTTGACAGAATTACTTTTGTATTTACTGTATTATTACTGTATACACAAGCATACTTACAAATATTCAGTTAACTTACATGTTATTAGAAGCACATTGTTGCAACAACCTTACTACTTGGGAAGGAAAGTTGTCAAAGTCTATGAGTAAAGCTTGTTGCTTTTTTAAATCTTCAAAATCAGTTCGTGTTAGTTTAATTCTACATAAAAATGTTGGATCTTCATCATCCGATAGTGTCAGTCTCTGAAATTATGATAAAATAAATTTTATTATAGTGTTCCTTTTCGTAATGTTTCTTTACATCATCTTATAATAGTGGCTCTTTGGACCTTCCATGTTGAGCCCCCCGTTAGTTAACAATCGCACGCAACTATCTATTTATTTAATGTATTCCTTATACTGTTCAATTTTAACTATTGTTAGAATTTCCTAATACAAAGTATAAAAATTCCTGTACAAACCAAGCTATCATTTTCAAACTGTTTTTCAACAGTTATTGTAATATCTTTTTTACAATCATCAAATCCACGCTTAAAAGATATGTAGTATCTTCCTTTATGAAAAGACTTATATGCCATCTTTGTTATGTTACTTGAAACCTATGTAATATAAAATAATTGTAATATTTCAATTATTTCATAAAAATTTCAAGCAATTTGGATTTTGAATTCATGTAAGTTCACACTTCACATCTGCAGCAAGCATTAGCAATGCAACAATCAACACATCAATCAGCAGTCAGCACATCATCATTGACAATTGAAAATTGACAACTTCACATTGAATCGTTTATTATGGAGACAAATTTATCAGAAAAAAAATACCGCATAGCCATTACTTCCGATAATACCGAACACCTGGCAATCCTAAAAACTGCGGTCGTGAGCGTGATCGTTGTCTCCGTCAAGTGGACCGCGCCTATATATACCTTTGAGTTGATAGCCATGCTTGACAGGCTGACACTGATTGCGACTGACACACTGACAGATAGCAAATGGATCACTCCTTAAACCATAGCCAAAAACGTAGAATAGTAAAAGGCTGTCCAAACGATGTTTACTTTACTAACCTAAAAATGAGATCGTACTCTACATATTATAGGTACTTAACTTATTTGCTTAAATTAGATTCACAGATTAAGTATTATTTACTACCACCAGTCTCCTCTTTCCCAGGTCTCAGATAAAATATAAAGTTCCTAGTACATAATCTCATTTTTGACGCATATTTTAGTTTTAGCAATTAGACTTGATGGTCGTTAGTTATAGGGAATGCATCATTATCTTGTCTCGCTGAGGCTGTATATAGTTATATTTGTTAGATTTTCATCATGGTCTACCGTTTTACTCTAGGATTTGGTTGACAAAACTTCGTGATTGCTCGCAACAGTGGCAACTTTTTACTTAATTGTCTCCATAAATTAGATGGTAAAATTGGATTATGACAGTTGATCATCCGATTTTTCCATGATATTTAATGACGTCTTGAATGACATCAAAATTAATATGGTCGAATGAACTACAGCCCAATATCATCCAATAATTTAGTCCGTCCTTATTATTAGGGCAGTAAGGTAAGCAACGCTTAGAGAGTGCTTAATACTTCTATGGATCACAACTACTCTCGCAACGAGAATGAAGAGATGTAATAATATACATAATATTATCATCATCATTTTTACATGGTGATAAAATATATTGATATGTGCTGTGTGTTAATATTAATCAGTCCTTGCATCGTATTTATTTTTACTCTGAAAATAGGGAAAATTGATTTTCTGGCAACACTTACTAAGACAATAATAGCGCCGCCGCCAAATCGGTTGACCCGACCAAGGACGCGACGGTCGGTGGTTGGAACCGACCGTGTAGAAGGCCCTTAACCGGGGCAGATATAAGTTTGTGGCACTATACATGTTTACCACAAGGTGTGTGGCCGGCATTACAGCTCGACTACAATAATGGCTTGAATCAAGTTTCAATCAATCAATCAATCAATTTCAAGCCGTTCAAGCAGTCTGTAGTATGTAATGTAGTCAATCAGTCAGTCAGTTATGATTTTTATATGACTCATTGTATCGTAGAGTAAATAATAATTTATTACAAGTTTATTTAATAAAATTAACTTCCTATTTGATTTCATAAATAAAATGTTTAATTTATTGCAATATGAGTGAGTGATTGGATTATAAACATGCGCAAATCATGTTCGGTAATGGATTGAACCTGGAACGGTTCATTGACATTTCGGAACTAGTTCCCTTATCATGTTCGGGGAACTATATAGTTCCTCTGATTAGCACCGACTGAGGAACTGAGACCGCTGAGGAACTGTAAACTGTTTATACCTAAACAGGTCCACGGCGGTCTTAAATGAAATCCTACAAATTACAGTTCCTCGGTGCATTGGACGTGTATTTGGTAAAATTAAATAAACTTATTTTGTATCAATTGATTTACCTTCATACTTTTCAGGCTTAGGACTGTCAACCAAATAATAACATTAATTAATATTTAGTTATGAAAGTATTTAACCTTAAACGCTCGTTTTTCTTCGGGATGCCATTTTCAAGTTTTTTACACTTTTGAACCATTGTTTATAATACAAATTATTTATATTTATTTAGACTTCCTAAAACTAATATTTATTACAATTTACAATATATACACTTTTACTCAAAGGTAAAACAATTTATTTAGGTACTATCGTATCGAAATGCAAAATAGAATATCATCAGGGCACCGCACGTACGTACGAAATGTTTGTTTACTTTAATAAATCAAAATTCCAAGAATTGAGTCAGTGGCAGGTACCGGTGTCAAGGTCAAAGTTCAAAACGAAATTTGCATTAATAATGTATTTTTCGACTTAAAATAGTACTTAGTGCATACAACATAAGGTCACATTATTATCCTTAAGCAATTTTACATTTGTTTATTATCTGTCCCAATCTTCGCGCCCAGTCTTATACTGCATCCCTTTCGCACCTACACGAGATTCGGCAAAGCTCGGACCGACCCGCCTCTATTCGGTGTTCAAGCATGTCTCGGTTCGCTCGGACATGCTCGGAACTGTGAACCTGTTCGTTTAGACGCCTCGGAGAGGAACTATATCGTTCCAGTGTCGAACATAGTTCCAGGAACTATTTCGGTCCGGAACTACACATGTCTATTGGATTATGCGCGGATATGGATTGCGACTGATGTTCTCGATTGTGTTAAGTTTTGTTGGGTTGAATTGAAGCAGAGTTATCACGAAAATGCCTTTTAGTTTTTTGTGTTGTGTGAAAGCGAGTGCAGAAGATGTCGTTGAGTTGGATTATTCCCATCAGTCGCTCACGGATGTACCGACGGATGTGTTTGTTTACGAGCGTACGCTGGAAACCTTGCTATGTCAGTGCAACCGCATCACCGAATTGCCTCGCCAGCTTTTCATGTGTCATGGATTAAAGTACTTGGATCTGAGTGATAATGAACTACAAAACATCCCCACTGCCATCTCTTCACTGGTAAACCTACAGCATTTAAACATTAGTAGAAACACCTTAACCTCCATACCAGATAACATGAAAGCATTAAAACATCTGGCTTTCTTAGATCTTAGTCTAAATCCATTGGAAAAACTGCCCGATACCCTCACAAACCTAGTTGCTCTACAAGAACTGTACCTCAATGACACATACCTTGAGTACCTTCCTGGTAATTTTGGAAGGCTTGCCAATCTTCGTATACTTGAATTAAGAGATAATTATTTAATGATTCTACCAAAGTCATTGTCGCGATCAACAGAACTTATAAGGTTGGACATTGGACAGAATGAGTTCCAACAATTTCCTGAAGTTATTGGAAGATTTTTGAAACTAAAAGAACTGTGGATCGATAGCAACAGCTTCACCAGCATAACCTCAGTAATCAAGCCATTGGAAAATCTGATACACTTGGAAGCAAGCAATAATATGATTGAGGAAATAGCGCCTGAAATTGGCTACTGCACACAACTGGTGGATATAAGTCTCTCAATAAACAGCTTGACTCAGCTTCCAGACAGCATTGGACAGCTCAGCAATTTGACAAGCCTGAAGCTGGATAACAATAGATTATATTCTCTCCCAGATACTATAGGACAACTCAAAAACCTTGAAGAGCTAATGTTGATGTGTAACTACTTGGAAAAAATTCCATCCTCTATTGGGCTTCTTAGGAAACTGCAGTACCTTAATATTGATGACAATATGATTAGAGCTATACCTCCTGAAATTGGAAGCTGTTCAAAATTAGCCGTACTATCACTGAGAGCAAATAGACTAACCAAAGTTCCACCAGAAATCGGACATCTAACATCTCTAAGGGTTTTAAACTTAGTACGAAATTCTCTTAGTTTTCTTCCCCAATCTGTTTTGAATTGTGATAATCTAGTAGCACTATGGCTCTCAGAGAATCAGAGTAAGCCTTTAGTGCCCATGCATTCTGAGGTAGATCCCCACACTTATGAACAAGTCCTTACTTGTTTTCTGTTTCCCCAAGTGCCTTTAACCCCTATGGAAATAAAATCGGAAAACGAGAAAGGTGAAAATAATGAAAATCAAAATTCTGTTCGTCATATTAGTTTTGTGGATATGAAACCTTCTACAAAGATAGCAGAGAAAGCAGGGCAGTTACGGCGGGCACCAACTCCCTATCCTAAAGAATTAAGGGCAATGGCAAAACATGCTCGAAACATTCACAAAGATGGTACGCAAGATGTGCCCCAGCCTATGCAATCTGCAGTTCACATTAAAGCTGCAAAAATAACACCCACTTTACAGCAGAGGTTTGCATCAGATAACAAAAAGGAGTTAGAAAATTTACAAGATAATTCTGATGGAAGTAAGCCTGATCCTATGAAAGTTTCTGTATATGATAATTTGCCACCTGAGAATACATATGATAAGCCTTTAGACTTAGCATATGAACAAGATAAAACCTATAAAAGTGTTGACCATGCCTTATACCCTGAAAATGATGCTGCAGTTGCTAGTGAATACAAGAAAAACAATGCAGAACCATATATGTTACCTTCAAGACAGTATGGAATGATGAAAGTGGATAAGTATTCACCAAGACAAGAAGTTACTAGAGCAAGCATTATGCAGTCACCTATTATATATGGTAATGAAACAGATCACACTACCTATCTATTAAGCAAAGATAGTAGTTATCGCAGCTGTCCTGAGGAAGGTCATCATATTCAAAGAATGTGTCATAATTCTCAAGAAAGACAAGGGGTAAAAGATCCTATGTTAGCACACTATAAGGAATGCTCCTATAATTCAAGGGTGGTAGACCCTGCTTTTGAGCCTCTTTATGCTAGAAAAGATCACAATTTGTGCCATTCCACATCTGAAGAAGAATATCATGAAAAAATGTATAATAGTGAAGGTTTTGTATGTGAAAAAGATAAAATGTACAGTCAGCAGAAATTTGATGTTTTCAATTACCATCCTCATGGAAATCGTGACTTATCTAGTCCTAGAGTGCATACTGTGAGCCATGTTGTTAGTTCAACAACAATGCCAAATTTAAGCCATTATATCATGTACCCACCATCTGATATAGATAGTCATCACTATCCACCAACTATGCACCCAACATCAACAAGTGCAAGCATTTATGGTATGACTCCTTCAAGTCCAACATATGTAGCGTCACAATCACCAGAACTTTATTCTCCCACTGGTCACACTAATACTACGAATCCATACAGAATGACAAACACTCCTCTTATCTCAGATGATGGTAGTTTTGGTCATGTACAATCACATGCAAGTCAGACTATGTATGAATTATATGAAGGGGTGCCGGCTTGTTCAAATGCTCCGAGTGTTATAAGTCACCGACACAGTCCAAGTGGTGTATCTGATGCTGGGTATGCACGAGGCCAACCTCCGCCATATCATATTGCGGCCCCTTTTACTAAGCATGCACAATATTTCAATGGGACTGGAGGATAGTGGTGTCCGCATTGTCAAAAACGGTTGACCAGACAAATGCAACATTATTAAAAACATTTTATAGTGTTCATCTGGTTAATCAAGTTATGAACTGATTCTAGGTGTGCAATTTAAATGTGATATCATTATATGTAATAACGTTGAAGTATAAAAATAATTATAAGGTGCTAAGATATGGATCATATTGGAGCATTTCTCAAAAGAATATTTTTGAAAGAGTTGGTTTTCAAACGGTATGCAAATATCTAAATTGTTAATGTATAAAAATCTGTAGGTACTAATTAAGTACAATGTGTAACAACTATGTTGTGTCAGCTAAGCTTAAGTTTAAGACAAATATTACACTTCATGTTAAAATATTATTCAAAGTAAAAATTTGAGAGAGTAGCTTTTTTCTGCATTTGATTTCTTATACCGAATGAATATTCTTTGTTGCTATATTAACTTTCCTGTACCTGTGTTAAGAAAATAGTGATTCATCATGGTTACTCAGTTTAGCCATGTACCCCTAGCCTAATTAATGGTAGAAAGCCCTGCTCAGTGACATTTGATGTGAAATCTTCAGATGTGTTGTTTGTTCATTTTTTAATGAAAAATCATAGGATCAATAATTTATAGCTGAGAAAGTTGAGTGATTTATAATAAGCAAGTAATCACTTTAAATTATAATTAACTACTACTACAGACTATGAGACTAGAGTGAATACTGTTTTTAAATAAAGAACACAAGGAAAAGATCCACTAAGATAGTGTGTAATAAAAGTTTGTATTACTAATAAAACTTTCATATTAATGGCTTAAATTTAATCCCAGTATAAATACGCCTTTACTTTGTAGTAGCAATGAAAGCTCACTATTTTCTTAACGCGAATAGACTTTAGTAGCAATATTATTTAATTTTATTTATACATTGTAAGTAGGTTTTTTGAATTATTTTCGTAATATATATAATTGTTTTAATAGTTCCTTCGCCTCACTCAAACATTAATAAAAAGGACTAAGGAGGGTAAATAATTCACAGTGGTCTGATTGAACCAGAGATTTATCAGTGTTTTTAAATTCCATCAAAGTGTTTGTTTTTCATTAGACCATCGTAGATTCTCCAGAGAAACGTATTTCCTATAGAGATACCTATTGTGATCATTAAATATTTTTTAATTAATTTAAAACCAATAAAACGAAGTGATTTGAGTTACAAAGTTATGATAGATCATAAAACAATTTCAATTTACTTGTCTGTCATGTATTCAAATCTATCTTAAGTACCTATCTATGATGTTTACTGAAAAATCTGACGTAGGTATTATTAAGGAAAAAAAATATTCTCATTTTCATATATTTTTACCGACTTCAAAAAAGGAGGTTATCAATTCGACCCGTAAGTATGTATGTTATATTCTCAAAACTGCAAAATTTTTACATAATAATTATGTTGGTCTATTACGGCTTCCAAACAAGAATACCAAATTTCATGGGTGTATGTATGTATGTATGTATGTGTAGATATGTTTGCTCTTGCTCTCGCATATCTCCGGAACTAATTGACAAATCGTGTTCGTTCTTAATTTTTTGTTTGCATTTTGTCCAACTGAGGTAGGTAATGGTAAAAGTTTCATCAAAATCGGTACAGTAGTTTCCGTGATAATTAAAACTAAAAATTACGACAATAAATTATTTAAAAAAATTAAACCGACATCAAAAAAGTATAAAATATTTGTTAAGTACTTTAGCCCGACTATTTTAGAGGTCAGTACAAAAATTTAACTACCTATAGAAACAAAATACTTGATACTAAAGACACCAACATAAAAAATAGTAGGCCTAAAGTATGTAGGTAAGTATAAGTAACAAATGTTATTTCATATTTTTGATGTCGGTTTAATTTTTTTTATTGCTTCTTACTAAAGAAATCATATACTTACATATTAATTAGTGCCATGTAAAAATACCTCAATTCAAAATGGTATTTTTCATCATAGAATATCGCATAGTTATAATTATTATGTATGGAATTGTATATGTATGAAATTATTCACAAATTATCTTCAAATCATCATTTGAGTTTGCTCTCTTATTTTTTTATATTTTTAGATCTCGTTTTGTATACATTTGTATGCTATGAGTTCCCATTTACGATTTTGTTATTAGTATTAACCAATCTTTTGCGCTCTGTCACTCGCATAAATTTTACTTTCTTGAGGTTGAAGAAGAAAAGGTTTTCTTAGATTAACTAATTTTTATACATAAATATTTTCAAAAATCTCAACCTGGGTACGGTACGGTCGCATAATTATTTCCTTTGAAGCTTTGAGCGATGAGACTCCAAAACGTACCCAAAGTTTCTTTTGTCGCCGATGTTATTTATGGCTGTGCTTGTCTAGTACCTTGAGGGCAGTAAAGTTATAAGTTCATTCCGCGTTCTAAGGCATAGCGGCTCTTGGACGAAACAGACGTGTTTTTTTTAAAGAATAACATTCCCACTATAACATTGTCTTGACATGTAATATAATTTATAAGGTTTTATGCACTTGAGTATAATTTTAATTATTTTACGTATAACGCGTTTATTGTAGTTATATTTATTTTTAAACTCCGAAAACTTCCACGAAAATACTTGAATAGTCGTTATTTTTCTATTGGGTAATGTTCTATTGTTGCGGTACATCATCAATCTTACCTCAAAATCTCCAGTTCAATCTGTTTTAAAAGAAAATAATTATGTCATCGTCTCTTCATAGTAGTCCCTATTTATTATAAATGTATAGTGCCATACACTATTCACTTATTCTATGTAAAGTTTCATACCTAAGTATACTGGTTAGACTTATACATACCCGTGTCATCTAGTCAACATTAGTTTGTTTTTTATGTTTGGTTATGAGTGGTTTTCTATGAAGAGAGGGACCATAATGTACGTAAATTTTTATACACCTAACTCTTACTAGAGCAGCTAACTCACTTATTCATATAATTAAACATTATGTAGGTCAACGATATCAAGTTATTGATGTTGTAGATGAAACGGTGCAAAGCGGTGATAACTCAGTGGCTAAGAATTTGGCCTCTTATTCGAGGGGTCCGGGTTCGAATCCCAGTGGCACGCACCAATGACTTTGGAAAAAAAAGTTATGTGCGCTTTATAAAATTAAAATATCACCTGCTATTACGGTGAAGGAAAATATCGTGAGGAAACCTGCATGCCTGAGAGTTCAGAAAAAAATGTTTTCAAAGGTATGTGAAGTCCACCAATCCGCAGTAGGCCAGCTTGGTGGAATAAGGCCTACAACCCTCTCATTGTGAGAGGAGACCCGACCCTGTAGTGGGTCATTAATGTTTTACTGACATAGATGAAACTTGTAGATGGTATAAACCTTGTATTAAACAATATTCGATGTATCATGATATCCAATAATTTGGAATAAGGTGACTATATCTTATTTTATTGTTCATAGAATATAATTTCTTTAGATGAAACCTAAATATTGTTAGCTATTATGTATTTAATGTTATTTCTCTATTTGCGGTTTTATTATGTAAGTAATCATTTATATGAAGTATCGACTACATTCAAGCTTTATTTAAAACAGAATATGGAATATAAAAATACCTACGACCCTTATTTTTTTTTAATAAATGTGTTATATTTAAAACTAACTTCAAAGTAGGTTGTACAATAGGCATGATGACAGTAATCAAGTATCGCCAAAATATTTATCTGATCTAATGAAATAGGATTCAAAGATTTTGAAACATGTATTTATTCTCTTATTAACGTCGGAATTAATAATTTATTTGTTAAAATAAATTTACAAAATACAACAATCCGCCATGATAGCTTAAACACGCATCAGATCGAATTATGTCAATTTACGTCACGTCTCAGTAAACGTCATTTTTTTCGTAAGCATATTATACGCGATCTCTGCATTTTTTACTGAGCCGTGACGTAATGAGAGACTTAAAATTTAAATGTACTTTTATTGCACAAAAGCCTTAATTTTCTACAAAAATATGATATATTTTAGACATAATAGGTACTTCTGAATATCATAGAAGAGTTTTTGAAAATTATCATCATGCCTATTTGTACATCTATATTTGTACCACCGTATAAAGACAGTAAAGAACAATATTTTTCACGTCAAATCCCCGGCTCCTATTTTACTAATTTTCTACAGTATACTTTGTAATATTTATTACTGTTAGTACTATTTTTCATACTAATCGTTATCTAGTTATGCCGTCATTAATAAAACGCGTAAGGGTACGGGTGCTAAACTAAATTACTTACGTAAAGCAATTTAATGTGCAAGTCTATTTATTCTTATATTTATATTAGTATAAATAATACCAAAATGCTATATTTTCAAAAGACTGAAATCTGAACATATCATTTAATTGTGTATTTTCGTACTGTATTTTGGCTTTTTATTTTATGGCTTGTAAATTTAATTTAACGTGTTTAGTTTAATTTTACGCTTTGCTAATACCTATGGCGAATATTTGGATATAGAGAACACGTAATTTAGAAGTTTCGAGTGCTATTAATAGTTTTTTTTTCTATAATTCTAGAAATTAGAATGGGTTGAACAGATAGCTGAATTAGTTAAATGATTATGTAGTACTTAAAAAGTTATCTTTTTACGTTAACCTTAAATATTGTAAAAAATTAAAAAGTTTAAACTGAACTGTTAAGTAGGTACAGTTTGACATGTTTTTTTAAGCTGTCGGGTAAAATTAACCATGTACCTACTAAACATGTATCTAAATATTTTCTATTTCCAAATATTCATGAGCTTACGAGTAGGTGTTCTTATTTTTTAAATCTTTAGTTATATTTTTATTTACATTAATACATAAGAATATTAGGGCGCGGATATTTAAGGATCTAAATGAATGAATGTGCCAAACGAGTACGCCTAAGCGGTCCTAAACCTAATGACCTAAGTAGTTATTTTAAAATAAGCATGCTTTTCGTAATTTATATTTAATGGTTTAACTTTCACTGAACTGCTTAAACACTTTGAATTTGTATGCTCCAAATGATTCAAAAACTTTTTTCACATTAATAAGATTTTTCTCTGTATATACCTATTGTTAGACCAGCTCGTTAAAAGAAAAAAAGGTGCAATAGCAAAATGCATTGCAACGTGCGATATTTAGCGTGACCTGTGTGAACTTTTTCCAATACATATTGATATTTTGCTTTTTTAAACTTATATCTTTTACTTACATCGGACTTCTACTAGTATTTCTGGATTTAGCATGATATGTCCGCGCCATTATCATTTTTTACCTTATGACAAGACGTGGTTTTCTTATAATGGTAATCTTATATAAGTAAGTAATATGTACTTAATGTTTTATGTGCCAAACTAAAACTAACCATCTCTATCTACTTATTTTATATATTATAATTTGGATCTCAGGCATTTTTCGTTTTCTAAACAGCCTTAAAAGTGTCTGTGCTGATATTTTTTCATTATCTATTTCTATAATGTGAATTTTATTTCCACTCCGTCCGACCGTGCGCATTCAGTTTAAATCAATGGTAGGATACATACAGTAGGTACCACTTACTAAAATATTCTGTAAGATCTTTTATAAATATACATTATTTAGTTTTACCCTTTCGTATAAAACTGTTATCTACTACATAGGGGTTTTCTAAAAAAGGCGAATGTATTACCTAATAACTCCGGTTTTGAGAGAAGAGAGATCAGTCACGTCTAATGTGAACGTAAACTCGCAAAAGATCCTATTTTTTGAAAATACTAATACTTATTCCTACTTTATTAAGTACCTATACTATAAAAATGAAAAATTGTCATTAATATAAAAAAACCCTTTTTAATTTTTTTATTTAAAATGACCATTTGAACAAAATGTTGTTGAATATACACACTACTTACATTTTATATTTATTGTAGGTACGTGTTAACATTTTGCTTTATAACTAATCTACTTTATAATTTTGACTAAGGCAAGCGTAAAGCTTTATCTTTTACCCCAATGTACGAATAAAATTTTTGTATAATGTTAGTACCTAATATATCTATCGTTCATATATTTATATACATACATGTAAAATAATATAAATTTTATATGAATTGTTAAGTGACGCCTTTTATTTATACGCTATTTGGATCTAAAAATAAACTATGTATTTGATTTTCATCGTCGATTTCTCATTATTATATTATTGCATAATTTAACCATTACTTTTCATCACATTGAAATATCTTAATACGGTTTAAATACAAATTTTAATAGGTGACATTGGTTCATTGGATTCTTTGTGAATAGGTATTTTAAAATAGATGTTACTATAAATCGTTGTAATAATGGAAATAATAATCTTGTAATTGCATCCTCCAAGAATTGTAAACCTTCTCGCTCCCCATAAATGTTAAACTGTAGTGAGACCCCTTTAGTAAATAACACCTTCATGTAAAGTTAGTAATTAAATAAAAATTGTTAAAATAGATTGTAGGTTACATAATTACAATTGAACTATACGTGATTCACAAGATAGTAATATATTATGTATAAGAAGGTTACATGTGAGAATTAGTATTCTCACATGTACCTAACATGTTAAATTGTTAAATATATTTAGTTGCATCAACAATTTATGAACGTGTTAGTTACAAACCATTACCGAATATCATAAAAGTTAATATACCTATTTGTTATATTTCAAGTTCAAATGTCAACGTACAAAATAAGTAATCAAGCGGCGAATTTTCCGCTCAATGCGATATTTAATGTTAAAAAAATTATTACGCTATGTGCATATTAATTGCGGCTCCCACGTCACTTGAGTGCAGTGCTTAATGGATTTTGTTAAATAAATATGAAAGTACCATACTTTAATTGATATCATTAAAAACTGCTTGTTTTTGTGTAATTTGTCAATATGACTGTATACTTACTACTTAGGTCACAGTACAAGGAGGTACAAGCACCACATTCTTAACTCTACAGTCAAGTCATTCTAGCCAGATAGTTTATTTTTCCTGATTTACGAAAACCGCACAGTTTTTTTTATGATACGTACAAACATTTGGAAAAGTACAAAGATTATTCAGATAGTGAACTACGTTCTTTCTATTATACCTATTGTAAGCAGTATTTAGAACCAATTGTGTATTTATTCAATGGTGTCCATAATAGGGAACTAGAGATGAGTAAAAACTTATATTTATGAACAGTAGATATAACGATATTAGGTATCTAGATACTAATAAAGAAAATCAGGGAAAATTAACTCGTAAGTAGTAAAAGGTATAAGTCGCGTAGGTTAAAATTTATTTTATGTTGTGGGAGCTAATTTTATGGTTACTAGTTTTAGTAAATTGCAAATGAAACTAGTTTAATGGCACAAATTTCTGTTTGTTGTTGCACAAATAAAGTGAACTCATAAAATATACTTATATCTGTTTTTGTTATAGGTATATAGCAAAATAATTCATAATAGAAATTAGAATTGTAGGTATCTCTTTTTATTTAAATTTTATTATAGTTACAATTATGGTTTGTATCGAAAATTACATAACATTGCCATTAAAATGTTCTAACAGGAATTATTGTATCATTTTTATATTTGTCTCTCCTAAACAATATTAGAACCCGTTTTTAAGTAATGATGTATGCTCTTATAAAGAACATCCGTTTCCCAGAAATGGGTAAAATTGAAAACGAGATGATGTTGCGATTATGGAATGGCTTGAAAGAGAGAATTTATTTTGTAGCCTGAAGTATTTTTGCGCAGACTCGAGAAACGAAATTAGTTCAGTATTTTCAGGTCAGCGCACCTCACACATGAACCTACCTGTTGTTCATGCATGCAGTCGTTGGTAACTTAAAATAATAATTGACAAAAAAAATATTAAAATCTATTATGATAAATTTTGATGAGTTTGTTAGGAGTATCTCAAAAATTGGATAAATCTAAATTTTTGCATTGTCCACACAACTGAAAATTGCCATAGAGAGGTCGCGCTGTCCCAGCAAATATCGATTTCATGCGCGCGCCGAACGCCTTCGTCTAGTTCTCATAGATAGATACGGCTCTAATATCAGCTGGTTCACAAAACCTATTCGCGATCACTACACAAAATCTTATTCTCCTAAAGTTGATTGCTTATATTGTGTTAACAAAGATTAAAATAAGCTGGTAAAACAATTTCTACTGTGGAATATACGTAAGTGTTTATCTAAGTACATAGGTATGGTATATCGATTGTGTACTCAAATTATTCTTACATACGGCCTGTGATATAATTTTATATTAACTGCGATTTTGCTTACAATAACCACTAGTTTTTTATACATTTCAGGATTTTTTTGCTAAAATAAAATGCCAGGCGCCAGACATAAAATTTTAGGCCACGTTCTATCTGGCTTCTGTCATAAAATGAATAGACGTAAACCAATATACGGTGACTCCTTGGATACTCCGCTTAACCGTTGCCTTACGACCTTCGATATTACATTACTTGGTAAGTTAAAGTTCATTTTTAATTAATAATATTGTCCAATGCTAGATTCTCCAATGTTCAAATTCTATACAAATACAACTCCACTCTTATGTCACTGACAACATCTTTAGAACAACATTTAAAACTGTTTTTATTTTAAACACCAGAGTAGGTATGTCTAAGGAATAAGATTTTTCTCTTTCAGGCGTGGGACATATGGTTGGTGCAGGTATATACGTATTGACGGGAGAAGTCGCACGTCATATGGCTGGCCCATCAACAGCACTCAGCTTTTTGCTTGCTGGTATAACATCGACTCTAGCGGCTCTATGTTATGCTGAGTTTGGAACGAGAATACCACGAGCCGGGAGCGCTTACGCTTATACGTACGTCAGTCTTGGTGAATTTTGGGCCTTCATTATCGGTTGGAATATTATCCTTGAATATATAATAGGTAATGACAAATGTTTATTGTAATTAGGTACATTACAAGATAGTAGATTACAGCAAATTCATTTAAAATTACTCCTTTCAGGTGCTGCATCAGTGGCAAGAGCTTGGTCAGGATATTTGGATGAAATGCTAGAAGGTGCCGTCCGAAACGCGACTATATCTGTTACAGGACAACTTCACGAAACCTTGCTCAGTGATTACCCGGATGTTCTGGCGTTCGGAATATGCATAGCTGCTTCCCTGATTCTCGCAGTTGGGGTCAAAACTTCTGCCTATATAAATAATGGGCTTACTATTCTTAATTTACTGGTGATATCACTCGTTATATTTTTAGGGTTTTATTACGCCGATCTTGCGAATTGGTCCGAGGATAACGGTGGTTTCATGCCCGGTGGAATCCGAGGTGTATTGGCAGGCGCGGCAACATGCTTTTATGCTTATGTCGGTTTCGATAGTATATCAGCGTCGAGTGAAGAGGCGAAAGATCCCACGCGGTCAATTCCTATAGCGACGATCCTGTCAATGTCGATGGTTGGAATTTTATATATCCTGGTAGCTATAGCGCTTACTCTAATGGTACCATATCAGAGCATCGTTCCTGAAGCTGCCCTGCCAGCAGCATTAGGCGCCGTTCACGCGGACTGGGCTAAGTATGCAGTGGCTGTTGGAGCAGTATGTGGGATGACTACTACTTTATTAGGCTCGTTATTTTCACTCCCACGCTGTTTATATGCTATGTCCGCAGATGGCTTATTGTTCGGTTTCTTCAGCGATGTTAATAATAAATCTCAAATACCAATATCCAACCTTATCATATCTGGCTTATCCTCGGCTATAATCGCGTTACTGTTTGATCTTCAAAAGCTTGTGGAGTTTATGTCCATAGGAACATTACTAGCATACACAATAGTAAGTGCTGCTGTAATAGTTCTTCGCTACCGTCCAACGCCCTCTTTTGACGATAAACACTTGGGAATTCCGCAACTGGATTCTCCTGGAGACCGTGAAGACAGCTCAGCCACTGGTACGCCAGGCACTGACGGCGGTTCCTCTTCTTCCGAGGTAATTAAAGTATTTGAGGCGTTTTTATTTAAAAAATATCTATTTTAGTATCGAAAATTTTTGCATATCAAGATGGAGTGTCAGGCTATCAAAACGTGACACTTAAAATCTGAGTCCGTTTATTTTTAGCTCGTATGAATTATTTTTGGTGAAACTGCTGTCATGTCACTTGTAGGTATGTGATGGATTTCCATTTCCATTATTTCCAAATATTAGGGTGCCTTTTACTGTGGAGTCCTTTAAACGCTGTAGTCTCTTATATTTTTGTTAAGTTAAAAACAATAAGCCCACTTTTATTTTTCTCAAGTAACTCTGGTCATAAAACTAAAAGTCTTTAGTATTATATTTAAATCAAAAATTATATTTTGGCAACTGCAGATGTTTGAAGCTCTTACGGTGGGGCGTTTGCGTGCTGAGTACGCGTGGCTAGAGCCGCTCGCAGGCGGCAGGGCGACGGTCACGCTTTGGGTGTACCTGTTCACCTTTGCTGCTGCAGCCCTTTGCGTGCATAACTACTTCTTGGCGGAACCGGCCGGTCATTGGGCGTTATTACCAACGTTTCTTCTTCTCTCCATCATCATTGCGTGTAAGTTCCTCTCCATTTATAAACGGTATTTAATAGGGTATCTGGCTTCTTATTTTCAGTATATTAACCACCTAAATAGCAGAGCCGACCACTTCGCAATCGTCTGAAATTGTAATGTATTAGACCATAGACGGAAACAAGAGACATTCACGAAAATGTGTGTATTTTACCGGATGCCTACGTACAGACAAAGGAAAAATCATTCTGTTTTCTATGGGAAAAGCGGTATTGTTTTGTATTAAATACTAGCTTCCGGGCTCAACTCCATCCGCGTTGATTTAAGCATTTGACCCAGAGGTTAAAAGGAACTTATAGGTATTATCCAGGTTGTAATCTACCTGTGTGTCCAATTTCATACAAATCTGTTCTGCGGTTTTTGTGTCGATCGTGTTTATGGTCGTCCATCCGTCCTCACAAACTTCATAATAGTAGTAGGGTTTTAATTTGTACTATTTTGTGGATGAGATGTAATAGTATGTTACTAAACAACCGAACGTGTTTTTTATATTTTAGGTCTTGTTATAATCTGGGCACACCAGCAGAATCCTATGAAGTTGCCTTTTCGCGTGCCTTGGGTGCCACTGATACCTGCCATCAGCGTGATGCTCAACTTGGAACTGATGATTCATCTCAACTCTCTTACTTGGGCACGATTTACCATTTGGATGACCTTCGGTAAGTTTCATTGGTTTAGTTTTAATTTTTGAGTACCTATTTAATTTTGTGTGACTTAAACGTAATAGATACATAGTTAATTAAGTACTCTCCCACTAATTAATGTATGTATTAGCAAACTTTACGGAATATAGAAAAAAAGTCCTCATTAGCCTCTTAACCTGTTGTAAAGCAGAATGTGTTTCGGCTGGAGAGGTATGGTTGTAATACTTAAGCTATTTGAGGCGAACGTCATAATTTTCATGAGTAGCAAAGCACCCGAATACAAGCTCAGATAGGATTTTTTTTCTCAATTTGAGGTGCGACGTCCATGGGCTGTAGTGGCCACTTTACGTGAGACCTGCATGTGCTTTTGCTTCTCTTCTCAATTACTATTTAAAAAAATAAACAATCGATCTCTGTATTCCTTGGCACAGATTAAGTATTATATATGGACGTCGGTATATAAACTTAATACGGGGCGAAAGAAGATCGATTCGCCAATCCTCTTTTGTTGCTCAGCATATAAATAAGTAAGAATTTCTTAATTAAATTTTTGGCCTTAACATATTTTTTCCAGGACTTCTATTATACTTCTTGTACGGAATCCATCACAGTAAACTCGGGGAGGGTGTAACTGGGCTGCTATCTCGGTCTGGCAGCGGGAGCGGCAACAGCGGCGGGTGGGGGGCGGTCGAGAAGACCAGCTCACTGGCGCGCCGCGTCGGCCGCTTGGGCCGCGGGAAAGGCGACGACCGCAAACCTATCATATCCGACGACGAACTCGCTCGACGGGAACCTTGATTCTATAACTGAGCGCTCTACATAAGATGCACATGCTGGTGAGCGTTTCTACTAAAACTAAATACTAATAGGTGATCGAAGTACGAGTTCAGACCCCGGTTGTGAATGTCGGTTTACTCGCTGATCAACCAGCGAGCAAAACTATCGTATCTGAAGAATCAGGGCAAATAAACGTTACGAGCGACGAGTCAGGCTCCGCGGTATAGCAAAGATACACCGATTTACCGACGACACAAACATAAAACCGCGGGTTACTCGCCCGTCCATCAGGGCCTAAGTCCCTTCGTTCACAAGGCGACACAAGACTTCGATATCAATGCTAATTCATCCACTATATAGGCCTTCAGAAATGAAATCAGGCATATGAAGGGCCTAAGACTACTAAGGTCAATGTACTGTCGCCACAAATCAGCACGTCTATCTGAAAACCATAACTATTGAAGGAATATCGCAAGCATTTGCATCTTGTATAGTTCAAGCATTATAGCTATTCTTTATGGACTTCGCTCATGAAATAACGGAAACGATATTTATAAAACTCAACATGTTATTTAATTTATTGAAATGGTAGAACGAATATCTATTGTCATATTCCTATTTGCCTTTTAAATTCCTATGCGATGTTCCATGTTAAACCAATAAATTGTCTAGGATAATAGATTGTGAACTATACTTATAGCTCGATAGATCGGCAAATGTAATTTTAATTTAAAAAGTTACCAGTGTCTTAAAAGTTTAGAGCTTATTTATCGAATTTTTTTTACAAATTAATTCAGCCTGTCCTCCAAAAAATAACGGTTGTTACAAGAATAAGTGCATATATTTTAAAGTGTTAAAATTAAGTAACAAAGGATTATAATCCAGAGTTCATAGATTGTGTGCCAGTGTAATAAATTTAGATAGTTGTAATATAAGCACAATTGTGTGAATTGAGCACAAAATGTACGACGCGCTTTGATGAAAGTAACTAAGTATGTAACTAATGTATCATATTCTAATTTCAAAGCCCGAAATTATTTTTTCGCAGTAAAACCAATTTTGATATTAGTGTCTTTCAAAAAGTGTGCGCTTACGCCAAACCACTGCGTTATGAATAAGTGAGTAAGTATGATAAGTCAAACGACGGCTATTGTTAAGATGTTTTATTGAAGAAAATTAACAATATAAGATGATAAAAACACTGAACATATGAATGTATGACGTGTGAACCACAAATTAAGATTATATGGTTTTGTACCATGTATGAATTTCAAATCTTATAGAGTGAAAACGTCGATTTTTTTTAATACTTCAAATGAAACATACCACATCCAACCCCTTATTAAGGACTCACCTATCGGCTTATCCCATCTTGTTGCTGTTCTGTCTGTCCTGAGAGCATGGCTGAGACATGGCCTGTAAGTGGCTCCACAGGCTCCGTCTGCAACAGTAGCACTAGGCAGGTCCACCCCTACAATGTTGAAAATGGTTTCCTACGACATAAGTTATGTCACATAACGGAACAATGTTTGTGTTGTACATAACAGAATATCCCACTAACATTATTATTATAATTCGTCGCGCAAAATACAAATTCCCAGATATTTATCGCACAATTGTATGTTAATTTCAATGATTGCATTTAATTTATTGTTAGGTAGGCACCTAAGTTATTATTATATTAATAGGTATACATTAATGATATTCCAGATGAAATTTATTTCTCGTCATGCATTGGAAAGTCACATAAACTCCAATGTTTTGAGTATGAAAATAAAAAATAAGGTAAAATATACCTTCCTAGAACTAGAAGTGGTATTGTTTTGGGTATGGATTTTATTTATCTATATTAGGAACATTGTGTCAGGCGATGTCAACGTAGTTTTATTATTTTTACCTGATATTTGATGTGACGTCGCATAATCGCATTGTATTAGTCCCATAAAGCATGCTTGATTCTTGTTATAAAAAAGAGGCTGAACAAATATTTTTAACTATAAAATGCTAACTTTATACACATGTCTCAATTTCAATATCTCAATCTTACAAAAATATAAGGTCAATAGGGCGTTACTTAACTTTGGCGCATTTTAATGGTAATCATTTAAAAAGAGTTGTAGTTTGGATGGGAGTCTAGTTACTCTCAGCTAATGCGACGTCGTTACTTCCAAATATTGCCTCCGAAGCATAAGTATGTTGTAATGTGAGTTTTTGAAAATATGTACCTAATTTCATCCATGAAAATTAAGAGTTATGTGTTAGTGGTGTTTATGAGCAAAGGGTTTATTCTCTGCAACAATTATAAGATGTATTGTTATTAGATTGTGTATATTTTAAATAATGTTAATATGTACATGGTCAGATGTGAATATAAAAAAATACTGACATTTGTGATTGTTTCTTTCCCTGTATTTTACGAATTAGTTATTGAATAGATGATAACGATAGATTCAAAATAGTTTTACATAATATAATTATGTTGGTAGTTGTGGTTGGTAGACATTTACAGCAAATTTGAGAGTAGGTATTCATAGATTATTATTAAAGTTGCAGCTAAAATAAATCAGGAATACACACAGATACAGAAAATCATACTAGCACACTTTAGCCGATAGGTAACATTGAAAGGTTTTTTAAATGCGTGATTCACACTTACAATATTATTTCAACAAATAAGCATTCAATTGTTTGCAGCAGTAGACACACAATGCACTTGACACACAATAGTTAATAAAGATAGAGCAATAAATCGAATCTGCATAGCAGCAACTGTATATGGTTATAAGTATATTAAGGAGTATTTACATGACAAACATGTAATTTTGCACTATCCTTTGTGCATGTGTTTTTGTTACAAGTACAACAGCTATGAAATACATTCGTCTCGTTTTCACTCGTATTTTCAGGTTGATACGTGGTTAAATATTAGGCAATCAGATCAAAGCTGTCATCTTATAAATAACCGATTTAGCAGCAGTGTGTCTAATTTGTCAGTTCTTTCACAACAATTAATCTTTAAAACAAGAAATTAAATAGTCAACAACATTAGGGATACAATTATTTCTAAATAACAAATCTTCGACATTCTTGGAATACATAATTATACTGGTTAAACCTAAAAATATTATAATAATTCCTTACAAGAGAAATTATTCCACTCTAAAATAATACTCCAAAATAATTTTGTATGAGTCTATATATACAAATACTTTTAATAAAGACTATTCTATCTATATATAACTTTCAGTTTTACACACTATTATTACTACAATAATAGACATTATATTAAACAAACCTAACTATTACACCTTGTGTATTCATAATTCTAGAAAATTTGGAGAAATCCGGCAAAATGCAAATATATGGACACATTATTTTCGTACGTAAAAAGATAATATCAATATATTTATTATGATACAAAACCTGTTCTTGAAAGTTTGGTGTACAATAGAAATGTACCAACATTATTCATACGCCAATGCAGATAGAGAAAAGTTTAAATAATTTGTCATAGGTAAGGTACCTAGTTATATTTTTAAAACGTTCTTCGCCAAAGCATAAAAAGCTGAGATTGCAGAAGTCAAATACCTATGCGTTGTTTTAACTCGACTTTCCTGTTACAGTGGACTAAGGTCCACTGTAATGTATCATTATAATTATACAAAGAGAGAAAGCATAATTATTATGCTCTATCTATAATGCTTAGGCTTATACTTGTATATAGATATTGGAGTAACAATTCTTAACATACAAGAAATGTAATAAAATATAAATGATTAATTGTTTACTAATTAATACTAGATTGAAATAGATTTCCTGTGATTTATGAGCAGTTGATACATTTCTTAGTATACATTATATTATTATTATAAAATGCATATCATAAAATTGCATTACCTAGGTATTACAATAAAATTCATATATTGCGCATTTTACTAAAGTATAAGAGATAACAACGTTACGAAATTTAAGGCAGCTGTTCTTTAATATTTCTTTAATTTATAGTGAGACCGCAGTTTTGTATCCCTCGCCACGTTGGGGAAAAATTATGAACTAATTTCTTTTCCTGGCAATAGTGCAAATGACATTGGCATTGCCATATCAAAGGTGCATTTAAAAGTATACAAAAACCCTAGTATAATTATACATTTGTATAAAATATTAAAATTTGTACTTTACTAAAATAATTTGATTTTTTTATTAATATGTAAATTGTCTCAACATTTGGCAATTAAAGGGACAAAGAAATGAAAAGCTTCGCCCAAGAGTATGTCCAAACAATCCCATGTGCCAGAACCTATTGTATACCTATCTTTGTTCTATATTAAAAAGCTTTCTGTATGAAAAGACTTGGTAATTATCAAAATCAGCTTACCTTCTAGAAAGCGTTGCTATCTCTAGTACCAAAATGGATTACCAAATCCAAGAATCGTAATTGGACTAATAAATTAGTAGTCATAATCCTAAATGAGATTTCAGTCTTATCTGTTAAATTGGGATATTTGCCACGCAGACATGGGAAGTCGTTGTAACCTATTGATAGTTTTGCGGCCCCATTGAAGCCACAGAAATCCGACGACTAAACAAAGAACTATTTCTATATAAAAACCGTCTATTCTGATATCACATGTGCCTCCCTTCTCTTTGCATAACTGTAAAAACAAAAACAATAGTATTAAAGGTGGGTTTCATTGTGATTTTACAGGAAAATTATACATATGTATAGATCATTATTTTGTAAAGCATATTGTTATCTGAATTAATTTTCTGCGTGAGTATAATCACTGTCAATCAATATAATTCATATTATCATATATTCTGTCAGATGATAAACATAGAAAAGTCCTAATCAGCATTTAATTAATCCTGCTGAAATAAGTGAATATATTGATGAGAATTTATTATGATCATCATTCAAATTAAATGTGGACTAGGTACCTATATTTTATTATCGTTACTCACATGAACATAAGCATATTTACTTTTGATTTATATTAATCCTATATCTGTAATCTGCATTGAAACTCTTTAAAATTTTCTATGTAAATTCAACTATCTAACAATATTTCCCAATACTACTTACATCTGCCTCAACTTGTGTTGAGCAAAAATTGTCCTCCATTTCTGCTAGGGAACAGGTTTTATATGTGAGATGGTCAACAGCCCAGAGAGCCAGAGTGTTGGGCCAGTTAGTGCCCAGGTTGGACACAGTGTTCAGTAGTGTCATGTAGGTTCCACCTACTGTAGGGTCTGATATCTTCGCATAAAAGGCCATACACGCTACAAACATACAATATAGACACGTCTGAAACAAAAAAAGAATACAATCAAATGACTAGTTGAGATAGGTATTGGCTACAACCTTGATTTAAAGTGTTATGTGTTATCTCAATGTCTTTAATATAATTATTTAAGTGTTATCTTAATGAAAATTCAATGAGGTTGCATGGGTGGTTTAGTGACAAACATGAAAATTAAATGTTCATTTTATTTACATAAACTGCTTGCATTTCTATATTTTTGTGTAGTGTAGAATTCAATCAGACAATAATACCTAAAATGATGTTTTTCTAGTGCGAAAAGTGTGTAATGAAAACCATACAACATGCTTATTCATAACTGTTATGACTCACACCATATTGAAGTACCTACAATCTACATGCTTGCAAGTTGCAATTATCATAAGGTCTATTGTCAGTAACCCATTAATGACCCACTACAGGGTCGGGTCTCTTCTCACAATGAGAGGGATATAGGCCTTAGTCCACCATGCTGACCTACTGCGGGTTGGTGGACTGCACATACCTTTGAGAACATTTTTTATGTGAACTCTCGGGTATGCCGGTTTCCTCACGATGTATTCCTTCACCGTAACAGCAGGTGATATTTAATTTTATAAAGCGCACATAACTTTTTTTTACGAAGTCATTGGTGCGTGCCGCTGGGATTCGAACCCAGACCCCTCGATTCGAGGTCGAATTCTAAGCCACTGGGCTATCGCCGCTAAATCTACTTGCTATGCTAATTATGTAATTCCTAAACAACACAAAGCGTCTTCTGTCGACGACATCGCAATAGAGAGTGAGTAAGCTTCAGGTGTCATCACGTGTGTTTCCGACGTCAAGCCAAGTTCGCGATCCTAAAAACCGCGTACTATAAGTACGTCTATCACCCACTTTACATCATACTTTTCAATTTACAATGCAATTTTATTCTTTCTAAATAGCATAACTTAAATTACATGTTTGAATAATTCATGGTAATTTAACATGGACTAGCTATTTTCTTGTTTTATAGGTAATTATAGCATGGGCAGAATTTATTATGCAGTTCACCTTGTAGCATAAAAAAGGAACTTATTTCTTTTATTGGCAATTGTACATAAAATGAAAATTGCGTATTGAGTCAGTGAGCTTGCATAAACTTAAGAAAGATATTAGTTTGTGGCTATAACAAAGATGATTATAGAGCCACCATCGCAAGTTTTATATACAGCTGCATAACAATTTATATTCTCAATGAAAATATCATACCTGATGAAACACATAGAGCACCATAAGCACAAATAGGTAGAAGTAGGAGGGTCCAGAGTCTCCGAGCAGACTGGGCGTGAGAGCCACCAGTAAGGCCACAAGGGGGCCTACCAGTAAACGTAAGGGATATGCCCGAAGCCATAATGAAAGGGGTTCAGGCCCTGTTGTATGTTTTGCGAGGATCTGAAAATATAGTCTTTTTAGAACTCAGTTGTACTTCATAAAATAATTATTACTTAATGATAAAATATATAGTTGATATAAAATCCAAAAATAACATTTTTTTTTAATTTTTATTGAAAAATTTGTGCCTGTAATTGTATATGTATACAACATATAAAGTGTCACCAACTTTATTCAGGTTTTTTTGCAGTAAATAGAAAATCCTCAAAAACTTGAAGAAATGAAATTCAAAATGAATTTCAAAAAATGAAAGAAAAATTATATCATGAACTGACCACTGGCATCAAAATCTGTACTGGAACTAAAGGAACAGCCAGGAGCGCCATGTCTTCTCGCGGGACTCCCGCTTCCACAAGCTTTAAACCAGACACTGCATCACTTGCAGAGAATCCAAGCTGAAAAAATATTATTTGAGACCTTATGATATATTTTCAACATGGAAAATATTAAAACATCAAATAACTTATATAACTTTATATAAGGGTGAGCTGGTGTGATCAAAACAATCTATGTTTTGCTGGGCTGGCCGAGCTGCCCCCACTGCTTATCAATCTTAAAGGCTGTGACAAATCACTGAACATGTTAAATTCAACAACAGACCATTTACTTGCACCAACTTTGTACAGATTAATTTTTTATTCCATTATATTCATATCTTACTTACCTTAGCTGTAAACAAAACTAAAACCAAAGTCTTGACAGCCGGTAGCTTTATAATTGTGTAAAGCTGCTTGTAGGCATTGACAACATCATTGAAACCTCTTGCAGGAGTATCCCCAGTGCGAGCCACATCATTCTGCTCATGCTTGAATATTGCTACTAGTGTCGTGGTCAATATGAATACTAAACCCCAGAAAAATAGGAAGCTTGAGAGAGTAACCAATCCCACTTCTTCAGGCTCTGAGCGAAGATACTTATTACAAAAATAAGGGGATTCTAAAGCTAAGAATAGAACATAGCCAAGAAAGTATCCGGCTGTCTGTCCCACAGTGTTGCAAGTTGACGCGTGCCCAACATTGCACCTAGAATAGAAGAGGTTATCAAATTTTATGAGGATTTAATAAAATATATTGACAGAATTTAGTCAATTTTACTTTTTTTTAATAAGAACAATTTTTGAAGACATCTATTGAAATATAACAAAGACATTGGGGTTGGTATTAAATTACCTTTGAATTAATATGGATTTTAAAGTTGGCCCTAAGTAAAACTTTGGTAAATTATATAATAATACGTTAAATATACCTATAAGTAATACCTTTGATAAATTATATAATATTACCTTTTTAACATAGTCAGGGCCCAACCATCAACTGCTATATCCTGTGTGGCAGCCAAGAAATTCAATAAAACAAAGGATATAGTCAAGTACATCATAGATGGTGCTGCATCTTGAGATCCCAGCCAATCAGTGATACTGTTGGACATAATGATCATCACAAACCCTATCAGATACTGAACTGGCACCAGCCATGTCTTTCGCCGTCCAAACTCTGGCCAAAATATAGCATCCACTACCGGTGCCCATAGTAGCTTTACACTAAATGGCCAAAACACAAAACTGAACTCAGCCTGGAATAGAAAAGTAAATAAAATGTAAAGCTAGAAAAATAAAAAACATATACACTACACAAATATTCAATAAAGAAACGGTTTTCAATCTGCTAAATTATTCAATAAAGTAAATACTGTTTGCACTTAAAAGTTTGTAAAATAATATTTATATTTTTAAATAAATTCTCACTTGTTGTGTATAAGTTATGCCTCGATTTTGTAGTAACATTGGTACTGCCCCAGCCAAACCAAGCGGGATACCCTGAAGAGTGTATAAAAACAGTAATACTGCAATATTTAATTCATCCCCTTTAATATTACTCTGTCCCGAATTTGTATTGCTTTCACCGTTTTCTAATAACTGTTCCTTTTCTAAAGATCTCTTTCTTTTAGTCAAAGACATTATTGCTGTTTTTATAGCCTGCAAAATAATACGGAATACATTAAAATTTGATAGAATTATTTCTAAAACCAATTGAACAAATACACGTCAGTGAAACGGTATTTAATTCGTATTAATAAATTATACCTTAATTTTTCTTTAAAGAATTAATCTTTGATAACAGTTCCACAGTTGTATTTTTTCAAAATATAATTGGTAACCAAGACATATAATTCAATATTTAAAAGAATTTAATCTTCTAAAATACTATTGCGATGATTTCGAGTATTTCGACAACAACTCAATCAACCACTTGAACGTGAGTGAGTGAACCACGTCAAATAAATTTTATTCATCAGTCATCTATCAATTATCAATCAATCAATTTCAATTGCTCATTGGTGACAATGTCACTGTCATTCATGACTGATCAAGTGATCACAATTAAACCATATATAGAACTTGTTGTCTATGACCATACAAAAACCGTAAACAAAGGATGTGAAACTTAGAGAAATTATAAAACTTTAGATTTGATAGAGTCCATAGGTAATTAGACATAGACCTGTAGCACGGCTGCTTTTGTATTTCCCATGATTATTATTTCAGTGCAACCAGTTAGGCTGCCATAATTATGAACTTTCATACTTAAGGCCAAAACACATACGTTTACAATGTTAACAAACGTTACAATTTACGTATACGTAAACAATGTTTAAAACATGAAGAAAAAAACAGAGTCGAAGAAATATCTAGGACTCTAAATAGCTTTAAATAAATTTACAAATTGAGGCTTTGTTGTATTTTTATTTAAATGATTAAACTATTTAGCTACTTTTTCTAGGAACTATGTATTGATTTTGAGATGTCTTTGTAAGAACAGCAGTAATAAAAATAAAGTAATGGTGGCGGAATCCCCGACAAATAAAATAGTATTAGCAATAAACACCTACAAAAGTGAGCAAGATAACGTTTCATACGACTCGCTTACTCGTATGAAATCCGTGCGGAATCACTGTGGGGATTCCCTCGTTCGTGTGATTTTTGGCCTGCGGGGATTGAATTCCCCTAAACTACTATCATACTAGCTGATTATTAGTTACAGTGTTTTATTTCGTTAATATTACATTTTAAATGCAATAAATATTAAGGTCTTTATCAGAAGATCGCAGTGTGATCTACAGTAATCACGTTGTGGAACGATCTTTATTAGCTACTTTTTAGGGGAAAAAAATAGGGAATTTCACACCATGCGAGGAAAAATCCAAAATTATGTAATATTTATAGATTTTTTTAATAGCAAGTAAAGAATGGTGATTTCTGTTCTGAAAAACGTAGTATACATTTATTATTTCAATTTTAAAATTCAGGTTTGTTAATCTGTTTTTCAAATGTCAAAAACGCTATGTACGCCATGAAAGCTATCGGCGTGACGTCATTAGCAGTATAAATAAACAATGGAGTCTTTATTGACCTGTATTTTTTATTGATAATTTGCGATTTCTCAGTTTTCTTGAACACCGCCACGAGACACCAACGATAAGGACTGTAACTCATTTTGTTTTTGCAAAAATAACTTTCTTCCTTTACTGAGATGTCATATGAGATGTATTGTTTACACTGCGAGTGACGTCACTAGCATCCGACACCGTGTTTTCGCCGGAATTTTTGAAATTTTAATTGAAAAGTCTTTTTTTACGTAATATTCGTTTGCAAAAATTTTTTTCCAATTTTTTATGGGTTTTTATGACTTACGAATTCATACAAAAAGCTTTTTGACATAAGCCGTAATACCCTATTACTCAATCTAGCAATTTTCTGTTAAATTTCTAGTCATAAGCCTTTGGTAGCAGTTGGCAACACTGAATCAATCAGCAGGCAGGAGCTGATATTAGTATTTATCTATGGCTGTTATTGCTGTTCGGTTCAATCAAAGTTCAATCATTTCAATCAATTCAAAATATTCAAATGGTTCATCAATTTCAATTTTATTGATGAGAGTAATTTACACAATATGAAAGTAAAAATTTAAAAACTGAAATTTATTGTCAAATATATTCGTAACATACATTGTTCATTTAAATACTATTAAAGATACTTTTTATGGTCTTCTACGATTATGATTCGACAGTGCTTTTTGAGGTGTTTACAAGATTCGCATGCGCCGATTGCTTTACCTCATAAAGTAGAAACCATAGTAGGACGTACTAAGGTGACTAAGATTAAGGATCAGTCGTGTTCTCGAAAGCAAAGTAAATGTTAATTTAACTTTAGTATCTTTTTTCCTTAGTATTTTACTTAATTATAGCTGTATGTTTTTGATTTTACAGTCAGTTTTACAGCTGATTGTGAGGAGTGTTTAGTGGAAGTTAAACAACTGGGAGTGAACCCATCAGGTTTAGATGGATTTGTATTGAAAAATGGTAGTTCTTACAAAGTAAGGCATGGCAGCAAAATTGAAGTGTTATTAAACCAATTTATTCATGTAATTGAATTTGATCCACCTCCCGGGGATTGTGAAGATAAACCTTATAATAAAAGGAAACTTGATAACGACAGTCCATCACACAAAAAAATGAAGCGATCAAACTCTGATTCACAAACAGATGATAGATCACAAGTGTATGAAGCACCGGTAGACACCTGGGAAGAAATTGATAAGGGTGCATTATATGTATTTACAGCTAAGGGTGTGAGGGCTAGTAGTAAAATTGCTGCCTTTGATATGGATGGAACTTTGATAAAGACAAAGTCTGGCAAAGTGCATCCTGTAGATACAAATGATTGGCAGATTGCTTTTCCAGGAGTTTCACAAAAACTCTCTGAAAAAATAAATGAAGGGTATAAAGTTGTGATTTTGAGCAATCAAGCACCTATTGGAAATGGTAGAGTAAAAATTGAGGATTTCAAAAAGAAAATTGAGAATGTAGTGAAAGAACTGAAAATTCCTATTCAAGTATACATAGCTACGGGCAGAGGATTTTACAGAAAACCAATGACAGGAATGTGGAAAACTTTGACAGAGCAGGTAAGCTAATATCATCAGAAATATATTACAAAGTATTGACAGATTTAGCAGTGGTGCTATGAGAGGGACACTAGTGGGAAACTTAACCATGACCTGGCCATTGTATGTGACTCAATTTCCTTTACTACATAATCTCTTTTACTCCTGATTTGGGAAGAAAAAATGTTTGAGTTGTTTTACAATATTATTTCTATAATAAATAAGGGGTGATAGTGGCTAAGCATTTGGCCTCTTACTCGAGGGTCCGGGTTCGAATCCCAGTGGCACTCACCAATGACTTTGTAAAAAACGTTATGTGCGCTTTATAAAATTAAAATATCACCTGTTGTTACGGTGAAGGAAAACGTTGTGAGGAAACCTGCATGCCTGAGAGTTCAGAAAAAAAATGTACTCAAAGGTATGTGAAGTCCACCAACCCTCAGTAGGCCAGCGTGGTGGACTAAGGCCTACAACCCTCTCATTGTGAGAGGAGCCCTGACCCTATAGTGGGTAATTAATTGGTTACTGACATTATTTCTATGATTATTTATTATTATGTCCTTTATTTAAAGTGAAAAAATATCAAAAAATAAATATTTACTATTTTTATTTCCTGATAATACATTGGGCATAACATTTCAAATGTCTTATTGAGTTTTCTATATTTATTTTCAGAAAAACAATTCAATACAGGTAGATGTTGACAACAGCTTCTACTGTGGAGATGCTGCGGGCAGGCTTGCCAACTGGGCCCCAGGGAAGAAGAAGGATCACTCCATGGCTGATAGACTCTTAGCTGAAAATTTAGGCCTGAAGTTTTACTTACCTGAACAGTTTTTCCTTGGGCACCAATTGAAAAATATAGAAATGAGCAAGCCAGATTTTATACCCAGAGATATTAAATCAGAGCCTTTCAATGATAAGCTTATCAATATGGAAAAGGAGGTAGTACACTTTTTCCTTCACTTTATATTAATGTCCATAAGACATACAAAGGTCTCTTCATATGTGGAAAGAAAAGGCTAAGAAACAATCATTGGTAGCACAGTTGATTTCTATGTCTCTTACAGATTCTCGTCTTTGTAGGATACCCTGGAAGTGGTAAATCCTTTTTAGCAAAACAAATTGAGAAGAAATCTGGATTCCAATATGTGACTGTTTGCAGAGATGTCCTTGGTTCCTGGCAGAAGTGTGCTGCAGAGGCTACAAAATTATTAGAGGTAAGTCAGAGGAACTAGAAGAATTTTATGCAGTTTGTAAGTTTGTATTGGTGTATTATGCTCACAATTCATCCTGAAATAATTTCTGAGTTGGATTACTTTCCACTACTGTTGTGGTTCTTTGATAGCTGAATGTGCTTTTATTATAGGCTATTATTGTCTGGTGTGGAAAAGGTTACCTTCACCTATAATCTCCTGACTTCAGTTTGAGATTTAGTATGCATGATCATAAATAACAAACCACCTACAAACTCATTTTGTGATACAAAAAGATCAGCAGTAATAACATTTTATAAAATGCTAGGAATGTGAGCGAAAGTTGAGAGTTTATGATTTTTATTTATTTATTGTTTGCCATGGAATAACATTTTAAGTGATTAAATAATAAAAATGTATCTGAAATACTATTCCAGAGAGGAAAGAGCGTGATAGTAGACAGCACGAACCCAGACACTGAATCCCGTTCGCGGTGGGTTTCTCTCGCGAAACAGATGAAGGTAGGATGCCGTTGCGCCAAAATGGCCACTACGAAGGCGCACGCGCAACACAACAACAAGTTTAGAGAAATCATGAAGATAAACCATGTGCCTGTCAATGATATTGTGTTTAACACATACAAGTAAGTCTTCAATTTTAAATATTCTTATGTAATTTTAAGTAGTTATTGCAACACATGGATACTCCAACCTTAAATAGAATAAGTCAAAGTCTAGTCAAGTCAAACTCAAAAGCTTTTATTCATTATCAGGTACAATTTGTGCACAGTTAACTTCATATATATAATGAACTTCATATATATATTGCATTATAAATCATACTTTTATCCACTTTGATCACTCCTCAGGCAAAGCTTAGGCTGGGAGAAAAAAGCAGGCGGAATAAAATCTATAACGGTTTTCACTCATATCCCCTCAGTAGAATTCCCTGTGTTGTGGCCATGTGTGTTGTGCCATTGACAATCCACAAAATAAAACACAACCAGACCAGAAATAGAAAAATTGAGAAACAGAGATTGAAATTCAAATCTCTGTTTCTGAAATCAAACTCAGGATTCTCCCATCAGTGCAACAGCCACTTATCCAATGTGTTCAGTAGGTAATTTCATTTTAACCCTGTTATGTTATGTTATAGGGGTAAATTTACTGAACCAACAGTAGCGGAAGGTTTCAAAGAGGTGCTGGAAGTGAAATTTAGCCCAGTGTTTGAAGACAAGGAGGCTGAGAAAATTTATAAAATGTATTTATTGGAAAAATGAAATGTGATGTCAACTAAGTGAATTAACCGTGATAATAAAACATAGTTTCGGTTAAACCTTATTTTTATTTGAATGCAGCAAACAGCTTCTATAAATCGACTAACGATTAACAAATAGGTATCTAAACATACAGTTACAAGACCGGTAGAGCAGCTATTAAGAGTTTTATGAATGTGGATGTCTAGTCAGCTTGCTTTATTTTGCCTTATTTTATAAGTATCTAATAAAGTCGTACAATTTGATCCAAATACAATTTTGCGTAGGCCGAAAAAATATTATTATTTGTACATTGTGAGATGAAAAATTCTGCAAAATTTAAAAACTTTAAAAAATTATTATTATTGTGACGTAAATTTTGCGGCAGCTTTTATTGATTTATTAATTTTATCATATTTTATTTCCATAGCACGCTTTTCCTAAAATTTAACCAGAAATCTTAAAACGAAGTATTCTATACATTTTGCAACGTTTTATAGTAAGGTAAGGTAGTGGCACTTACACAATAGGTATAGGTACATACATCTACAGTCTAGGATCGATTAATAGAAAATATTTTATGTTCTAAGATAGATGGTAAGGTGGATTAGGATAAAGTTTACTAGTAGCATCTAGATTCTAGAAGATAGTCAATTCACTCAAGACAAACCGAAAGAATTCAAAATCTATATTTCTACGATTTCTACTTACAAAAATAATAAACGTAAATATCACTTATCTTATGAATTTGCATCTATACCTACACATTATTTTAAGCTATAGTCCAGTCATTTTGAACATTCAAAATCGAAAATTTAACAATAATTCCAAAAGTTTTCAAACTTCGGTCAAGTGAATGGTACATTGGGACGACAATAAATCTCATTTTGCAACCTTGTCCGCAGTCCGGAACATTGCTAAAATTGCAATTAAATTAATTTTTAATAAAATGTAATAAGGTGATAAAATAAAAAAAATACATTTTTGCAAATTGCATAAAGTTCCGGATCGCGTATGAGGTTGCAAATTTGCAAATGCATCAGAATAGATGTTTTCGAAGTTTGCAACCAAGTTTCAAAACTTTTGTAATTATTCCGAGACCACCTTACTCGAAAAAATGACCACGAATTAAAAAGAATTATAAATAAATATGTTCCGGTCAACGTAAAAGGTTGCAAATTTATACAATCGTTCGGTATATTTTTCCGATATATCTGTCAAATTTGCAGAACTTTTGGAACGTTTTCCTTCAGTTTAATAAAGAAAAACATTAATTTTTAATAAAAAAAAATGTTCCGTACACTTAAATTGGTTGCAAATTTGACACGTGATGTAAAATAATATATTTAACACCACTCCAAGTTTGCAGAACTTTTGGAATTTTTTTCACGACCATATAGCAAAAATTAATTTAATTGCAATTTAACAATGTTCCGGACCGCAGAACAGGTTGCAAAATTTTATAGTTTGTTTTAATACCATTCCCGACCTTACATCAAAATTTGAAAACTTTTGGAATTATTGTGAATTAAATGTTCAAACTGACTGGACTACTATTATTAATGGTACCTACATATTCTCTAAAATAAGCTACAAAAATATGTATGCGTATTGCAATTAATGGCACAATGGACGGATGATTTGGAATATTACAAAATTAGTAATAGATTTAAGGTCATCATTCACCAAACCTATAAAAAAGTTGTAGGTATGTGAATTTTTAACAAATAAGTCAAGAACAACAATTACAAAGTATAAAGTATCTAATAGAAAAAAAAAAATAAGAAGAATGTTGGTATATTCATTTCAAATATTTATCGAATCTGCAGCTTGTAGCTATAATGGCAGCCGTAGCACTCGCTATTTGTTTATTTCCCAGTGCCACTATTTTTAATTTTTTTTAATAAGCACAGATTTGAGGAGACCATCTTAGTCCTCATGAGAAGCAAGACAATCATATGTATACTTTTAGAGATTTCGAGCATTGGAGATTACACAATATATCATGTACCTATGTAAGTATACTGTATAGGTAGAGATTGCCTTGGCCACTTAACATAGGTTGTCTCACGAACATTTACTACTGTTTCAGGCGCGCTAAAATTCTCCGAAAATGTATATTATGGGTACCTACAAATATTCAATTATATATTTCGAAGTAAGCTTTTTAATGATTTATTTTAACACCTACTTTGGTTTACCGAACCATGGATAGTCTTTTAACAGTCTGGAGGTAGGTACATTGAAAGATCTTTCAGATTCTCGAAGTTACAATAATTAAGTAATTTATTAAGTTATTCACATTTACGGTTTCACCTAAATCCATAATTAGGATATATAAAGTGAAGGTTTTTAAAGGGGAATCTAATCTAAAATATGAAGATCCTGATGTATAGGCAGATGTTATTCGTCAGGATCCAATTCTCCCTCCAAATCGATGAGATGATCAAGACTCGAATCCGAGTCATCTTCATGTCATCTGCCGAAACAAATGTAAAGAGTGCTCTATTAGTAGTGTCAACTAGGGTAACTGTAAACAATTTTGGGTAACTTTGAATCACATTTAAACGTTGACTTTTACTTGTGGCGGTCCTCCACGGTCTGTATTTCGCGTATGTTCTATGTAGTTAATTCTACCATGTATTGTGCGCGTGAAATGTAAAGGATAAGGAGAGGGAAGGGGTAAAAAGAGCTCCCTTGGTGTTGTAGGTGACAATACATGGCGATGACTAGGTACGTGCTGTAAGGTAGGCACTTTTTTATTGTATGTGGGTAACAAATGGGCATGCAAGACACCTATTGTTAACTGGTCACTGATGCAGCCCATGGCCCACCAACAACCAACCTCAAATAGAGAAGAAATTTAAGATATGGGTGCTTTGCTACTGGTGAGGACTAAGATGTTAGCCTCAAAAAGTCAAAAGTAGCGCCAAAAGTATATCCGGCACCCACACTTAGGTACCCGGCCGAAACACAAGACAAGAATATGTTACTTTGCGTGATTAAGAGGCTGCCCGGGCGTGTTATGTCATGGCTCTACCATTTATAAAAATGTATGTTCGCTGTTCTAACACATAAAAAGTATGAGATGTTGTTTACCTGGCTATGTAAACAGTATCGATGTGAGTCAGACGGGAACCGGGGAGGGGCACGGCGGCTGTCACTGGGCGAAGCTTCCGTCTCTCTATCGTGCTTCTTGCTTGCTGCATCGCCAAATCTCCGCACCACCGTTCACATCTCGCGTAGATCACCACACCTACAAAATTAAATGATTTATTTGATTCATGAGTAGCAAACAAAAATTTAGGTCAACTGAAATTAAGAGGTCACTCCAACCTCGGAGGAAGCGACACTGCTGCCTTAAGCACGACACAGCACATCTGAAATCGTATTTACTCGTAGATGAGTAGCAACACACGATGCGACACCAATGGGATAGGATAGGACGCTTATGTGAACAAACATCGCTGGGGCTGTGGAAGAATGCGAAGCCGTGGCCCCAGTAAATAAGTATTGTGAGCTACTGCGGGGTTTTTCGGAGATATATTTTCAAATAGTATAAATTGTACCTACAATGATAACCACCGTAAGAAATCAATGATGAATGAAATGAGGTTGAAATTTTGAAGGATATTTGTAATAAAAACAAAACGTTACCAGCGCCAGCGAAAAGGATAATAGCGGGCCACGAATCCAGCAACAGTGGAGTGAGGAACAGCAAAGCCATCGTCATCGTTATAGGACCTTGGACTGTCTGTGTTCTTTTCAGGCCGATGTTATGTGCTGGTTGCCAGGCACTGATGAATGTCCCGCATAACCATACTAAAACAAAAGAATATTTGATGAAATTAGTAAAAGATTTCTACTTTTTATTTCGCAGTGTCGACTATTGCACCGGAAGAACTGAAGAACTTTTCAGAATAAATATTTAAAAAAAGAAAAAAATATATAAAGCTACTTACGTAAAGAGTATTTTCGTAGCAGTAGCTGAGAGGCCAGGTTTTAAGCCGATAGGAACCACAAGGATATTCCAGAACGCGTTTATTGAGCAATAAAATTTCGATACTGATTTATAAGTTCCATCTTTTACTTTTGCTGTCGGTATTAAAAGCAATTTACTTGCAACGTTAATATCTTCTAATACTTACATGGTATACCAGTAATGAGCATGGGAACTCTTAATGCCTCATTGCAAAAAGCAACAGCTAAAAGGACGTTAGCGACGATCTGACCAGCCGCGCCAATAGCAGATAGCTTCGCACCGCGCAGGCATGGGGGAGTCGGTGCGTTGGCTTCTGGGATCGCTGTCACCACCTACAAAACGAAAAAGAAAAAGTTAGATGACAGACCCATTCCAGTCGTAGCTCGCCAGGGTATGTACTTTACTTTACTCTTACCCGCCGTGATGCAGCAAACTTTTAATATCCTGTTTTGGTTAGGGACGTGTTGTTGATGGATGGAGATACTTTATTTGGTGAAAACATCATAAAACTTATGATGAGTGATGCACTTGCAATACCTTTATACGAACTCAGATAGGATTACTATCGTATTCTAAATTTGACGTGGATGATTTGTATTGAACAACTGTGGGTGCACTGCACGCTTTTGCATCTTTACTATGAATACCTGTTGGCTGACGGTCTGTCTGCAATCCAACCTCAGGTCTCCTTTAATAACAAGAAGGATATGGGCCTTAGGGGTTGGCAACTAGCTTATATTTTCAATAATCAGTAGTCAAAACTATCTAGACACATTGGGCTTCTAACATCCCGGATTCACTTACCTGAATCCGATCTCTATACTCCTTGACAACCGCGTCGATATCGGTAGAGTCGTCCCCAGATGACATCTCATTTTCGCTCATTTCTACTTCGGACTGGATGGTATCAACCTCAGTCACCGCCAGAGCTCTTGTTCCGCTACTGCTGCTATTAGGATCTATTTCTTCGGTGGGACATCCTGCATATTCATCGAGAAGAAGGCACTCCCTTTCTTCTGTTTCTGGAATCGGTAGCAACATAATAAGAACCATTTTTTCTAAGCATCCAATAAATTATGAGGCGCACTTAACAAGCAAGCGCAAATAATATAGGTTTTTTGAGTTGCGTCTTTTTTAAATATAAGAAAGGAGATAGGAGGAATAATTAATTAAAGCCTTACCCTTGGCAACTTTTGATTTGATGCTTTCCAGAGTTTTCGTGTGGCGCATCGCTGAAGGGATAAACCATAGACCCCGCTTAGTTTTCACTGCAGTTGATTTGGCTCCACGAGAAGTACTTTCAGTTCCGAGCCTTTTATATTCCACGTCTGCAAATCGTTAAAGCGATAGCTTAATTTATCCTTCCTTCCTTCCTTTCAGCCCTTAGTAGTCCACTGCTGGACTTCGCTTAATTTATAATACGTTTAAAATGCTACTCAGTCGTAAAGGCCACCGTCGTCGCGGGGTGGTGGACATCCTTAGTCATCACTATTTAAAATTTGTCAAATATTTTTTTTCCAAAATTAATTAGAACATCACACTCACTCGATCAGAGTCAATTTATTAAAAAAATCACGTTGTAAGGCAATGAAATGTAGATGAATATAGGCAATGAATTAAGAGTGCCTTTGTTATAATTTCATGAGATTTTACCTCCTGCTTCCATTTGCTCGGTTGTAGGAATACACCTCATAACGGTGAAGTGGAGAGCTTGAATGCAAATACTCATCAAATGACTTGCATTGATAAGAGTTATCATGTGTGATAGGGGGCAGGCGAATGCTAGAATTGCAGCGAGACTTCCTGAAAGACAGAAATGATTACGGTTACCTACTTTACGTTTACAATTGCTTATTATATAATTTTCGATTCTAGTTTTTAATTGTGATATATGTGATATAATAAAGGAAAACAGGATACGGGAACTGGCAGTCAAGTTTTCTCGCAAAGCCATCATAAGGTAGCAACGTGGCAGGGCTTTCTGTCTGTTGATTATTATTAATAGAATTAATGTGTACATAAATTTTACTTGCCTGCAGTAAACACTGCCAAAACGGGACTCCCAGTAGTTGTACTTTCATAAGTCATCGATCTAGTGAGTACCTTCCACTCTGGTGACGCTAAGGACACAAGTACTGAAAAAAGTATTGGGCACAGCTCTGTTAAAGCCAGGCATATGCCGGCCACTGTAATGGCTGCTAGAACTGGACACACCCAACCAGCAGCACGAGCTTCTAATAACGAGGTTATTGGAAGGGCAGCATCGATGCTGTTTCTGTAATAAATCGTAATGCTTAGGTAAAGTTTCACACATCTTTAAGGTTAACTGGCAAACGTAATACATAGTTACTGTTAATTTACCCTTTCAGCATGTTGGCGTACAGAAAGCATAAGCTGCTTAGGACAATGGTTGGCATTCCGATAGTAAAGAATAAATTTCTCTTAACTTTTTCATTCGGTTTTTGCGGCAATACCGTGCAAAATGTATACGAAATTGGTGCACCTGCAGCAAAAAGCTGGAAACATAAATAATCATAGATAGATAGACATATTATAGTTTGTACGATATTGTTTTTGGAAAGAAGTCACAACGAAAATATTAGGTAACTTCTTACCTCATAAATGGTTATTGGTATAGGTATCTTGATATTCGTAATATCAAGATTAATAAGGCCAAAAATTGCGAAACATTGGCTGAATATGTACAGCAAAACTAGAAGTATGAATGTGAACATCATGCTTTCCTGTAAATAAAAGAAGATTGTTAATTATTATGATTAGAACTGTTAATTTAATTAGAGACATATTTCCATTGTAAACAGAACTAACCTCCAGTCCACACATAAACATCGCACACACGACCATCACGACTGTCACTCCTAGCACATCAGGCCAGGGCTCTCCGAGAGACCTAGTCTCGTATCCAAAGAGCCAGCGCCTAGTCCTGCCTCCAGTCACATGATCAGCTGTAGCGCTGAGAATCCTTGCACACACCGCAACAGCCACCAAATGGGAAAGGAAGCACATCCACATTGACATGAAATCTGCGAAAGATCTCAAGTTTCTCTCTCGTCTGCCACGTGATGTTTTGGGAGGCGGAAGGATCTCTGCCAATTTTTTTAGGTCCTTGGAGTTAAACGCTGGAAATTAAATGATTTCACATTGGAAGAAAACATTTTTAAATTAAAGTAAACCCTCGTGTTCGGTGGTAAATTGTATGGAAGGCACACACTTAGACACATTATATTGCATTGCAGATGCCACAAATGAAGAGATATAAAAGATAAAAAGTGAAACGCTTTACTTTCGTGTAATTTGATCGTTAACATAAAATATGATAAAATGTTCTACTTTTAAATAAAATGTAGTGTGTCGTCAAGTAGAGCAGTATTTTTTTATTTATTGGAATTGGATTGCAAGCGGACATTTAAGCCATCTGATTTTTTAAGTGGTCACTGCAGCCCATGGCCACCCTCGTACAACCTCAAATAGGACAGTACCTCTAATACTTTCTGAGGACGCAAGTGGGTGTGTTGTCTAGTGACTATTTATGAGTTCTAAATCTAAGATGCTCGCTTCAAATAGAGTCTCTCGCCTCCTAATCAAAGCACGTGACATGAACAAGAACATGCAGGTTAAGAGGGTACGACTCCTCGGAGGCTCGGACGAGTTGTGTTCTGTGGCTACGGTGGATCAACATACAAAGCAGTTCCAGAATTTACTTACTTGCAAAGGTAATAAATATTCCTAGCAGCATCACGGCAGGAACTGCACAGTAACTGGAGTTGGCAGCAGCCAGCGGCGCCAACAGCAGCGCTCCGAGCGTCCACCTCGCCCCGCATGCCTCTCCAGAACCGAGGATGCTCAGAGGCTTGCTTATCAACCCCCCTCCTTCGCGCTCATTCGCCATTATTTATATCTAAAAATTATATAGGGTCAACTAGGGTTATTTTGAATTTTTTTATGCAACGCGGAACAGACGTGCCACTTGGTCGTCATGGACACATCATGGACATCTGCAACACTTGCAGTCAATGACGCATGAATATGTATGCTAACATTGAATCACATTCTGTAGATCTTCTGTTGGTTTATGTCATTGTAATACTCCAACGTAATTTTCACTAACATGAAATTTTTACTGGTCTTATAAATATCTTATCGTATGTTGTGGAGTAAGGTGCTAAATACAGATAAGTATTTGGTTTTATACTCACATAATTTGATAAATAACATTTAACTTACTTAATGGGTCAAGCTATATTTTTTATTTACGTAAAAAATGTATCTAACCCTGCCTTCTTGAGTTATGACTTTGCATGGAAAGTCTACATTACGTTCTCAGGTATATTATGTATTGTGAGTATATTTTATAAAAAAAATGTTTGTGCTTTATAGGACCACTCAATTACCCTAAAATTCGCTGTGTTTACCTTTCTGTAACACCAGAAAAACACACTGCACTCATATTTTATTGTTTTTTCCACTGTCTCAGCATTTTACTAAATTTTTTCATTAAAAAGCTATCATTATCACTAAAATTCTTGATTTATTTCGTAAATTTCAAGACTTCACCAGTAAATAAGGTTGAAAACACATTTTTATGCGACAAACATGAGGAGCGTGACACTATATTGGCGTCTCTCTTGTTGGTGTCCCAATCGATACTTAGCCGCTGGGGTGACCATTGTAGTGTGTAGGACTTAGTTCAGAATTTGGGGGACGAGAAATGTATTTTACTGACTATCGAATACTAGGTATTACCTTAAAGTTAAAAATGATCTTCAAACTCTGCAACTGAGGCTTATGATGCTCAAAAAATTAATTAATTAGAGCTATGTGCTCTCATTTTATGAATTTGTATCGATGGACTTTACTGCTTCAAAAATATGATCCTTAAAAAGACCTATAAAGGTGTCGAAAAATATTCTGAAATGAATTAATTGTAACAATATTCATTTGTGAGCGGATAGCAATGGGGCGATATTGACACACACGATAGCTGTCACTTGTGTTCCTTTATTGGACCTAGTCATACTGCACTATAGACTAAGTTTTATTTACTTTTAAAAGAGTGCTGGGAGTTTTTTTCCGCCCGCTTTTTTCTCCCAGTCTACGTTTTGCCTGGGAGGCGATGAAAGCGGATGAATGTATAATGTAAAATTTATCTGTATGACTTTCATTAAGTGTGCACAAATTGTACCTAATAATGAATAAAAGCATTTGAGTTTGAGTTTGCAACCTATCGTTGCCCTTGTAACTTGTTGAGATCTCATAAGGTAGGTTATTCCTATTTGAGGTAAATAATGTCAAGCGTTCTGTGTAAGAATTATATATTGAAAGTATCTCGACATTATAAAATATGGTTAACGTAATAATAATCATTACTAAGGTTTCTCTAAACGTTTGCTTTGACCTAAGTCACCTTGCTCGTGTACTGAACGTATTAGGCAATAAAATGGGCTTCCACTACATATTCAGATAATCACATTTTGATATCGCTTAATAAAAAGCTTAATTACATATCAATTGTTCCATCACCATATTATAATTACCTGTCATAAAGCAGGATGTTCTTAGATTCGGGTCTTATTCGGGTTGTATGGTTCAGGTGGTTTGGTCGGGTGGTATGGTTGCCGGGGATTTGAGGCGAACATCCTAGTCCTCGTGAGTATCAAAGCATATGACCTCAGATAAAGATTTTTTCTCTACTTAAGGTTGGTTGCGGGCTGCGTGGCTGCATGGCTGCGTCCATGGCTGCAGTAACCACTTAACATAAAAAATGTCTCTCCTAATCTCATTTAGCAGTTCCCTGCTGTTCTATGCGACAAAAGTATGACTAATAAAAAAATTACGAAACTTATCTAACCCCTTGATGTTTTTGCAGTTAGTCATCAAGATTTCTAGAAACATCGTGAAGGAGACAGTGGGCAGATTTAAGGAACACGTGACGAATTACGGGATTAAACAGAGCGATTGAACTAATTACCTTCTGACTCAATGTTCCGTGCGTAGTTCGCGGAAGAATTAAACTTGTAAGACATCACAGACGCATCGAATTTCAGACGGTAATGGAGTTTTATTAGTAGAAATCACGAACAATCAGGTTAATAAAAAGTACTTACGAGTACCTAAGCGCTAAGCACGTAAAGTAAGTACCAGAAATATTCGAGAAGGTAGGTAGGTACTACTTTGATTTTATCTCATTTGATACCTACCTATAAAATCTCATTGCTTAATTATTAATTAATTGGTTTTTTCCTGGGTCTCTGGACCAATTTTCATACTCCAATTTGCCAATCTACCTAAAGTAGATTTCTTTAAGGTTTTGGAAAAGGTTTTAATTAAATATATATATCTTGCATTATACATAAAGAGCTATTTTGTTGTCTTTGTTGTATGAATTGTGATGGCTTTAGCAATCTTCTTTATTAAAACGCATTTTACATCTTAGAATAATACCTACGAATATCCATCACCCACCCATCACCACTCGCCTTTAGTTTATTCTAGATTATCTCTTTGCTTCTCTGACGTTGCTTTCATTCTTATCGCTATCGAGGATATATTGTTTGAAAGAAAAGTGTTCATACAATTATTAAAATTTCACCATAAAAATAGTGTTCTGTTACTGTAGAAGTGTTTTTAGTTTTTGTGTTTCGTGTTGCAGACATGAGACGACTAGTGTGGTTCTCTTTAAGGATTTATTTGAGGTAGGTCTTGGGTGTCTAAATGGTGACTAGGCCCGGACGAGATTCCGAACATGGCGTTAGCGATGCTGCCCCAGAGAGCTCTGGTCGGAATGACTAAACTGTTCAACGGGATCCTCCGCACAGGCTACTTCCCGGATTGCTGGAAGTTGGGGAAAGTGATTGTTCTACCGAAGCCGGGGAAAGATCCCCAGTACCCGGCGAGCTACCGTCCTATCACACTCCTGTCAACCAAGGCAAAGCTGTTTGAGAGGCTGACGCTGAACCGCGGCGGCCACTCAACGACGGTTCAGCTGACCCGGGTGATCCACCACCTGACAGATGAGTTCAATTACGGGCGACACACGGCCGGGGTCTTCCTCGATATCGAGAAGGCCTTCGACGATGGCGCGGGCGATGCTCCGACCGGTGTTGAAATCCAGGCTACCCGTCCACACGAAACTAAAGGTGTATAAAATGTATATCCGTTCCCGACTAACTTACGCGGCCCCGGACGGACGTCCGCTCCCTCGCGAGATCGAGGGACTGGACCCCCCCGCCTAACCGGGGGAGGACAGCATCATTCAGCGGGTCCGCTGTAGGACCGCCCGCCCGCCCTGCGCTTTAGAAGTGCAGAGACGCACCCAGGGCAGTGTACCCTGCGAGAGAATTGCCCAGGTAAAGAGGAAATCCTCGAGGCCTGAACCCCTACCCTCCATGTGGCGTTTAGGACGCCGCGGAGTAGGACGACTCGCGTCTGTCTGTCTGTCAAATGGTGACTGAATGTCAGGAGACCCTTATAATCGTTGCCTAGTGTCTGTGTAACTGTAACCTTATTCGTACCTCAGAAGTGCGCAATAAAAAGTGAGTAAGTACGTGTATTGGTACAAACGACATGGTAGGTACTTTTTAATAGCCGCGGGAAGCAGGAAAGATTAATTGGTAGTTAATTTCGACTAATAAGTTCGATTAAGGAATGATACCTTAGAGCTCTACATAAAGACGTTCACGTAAACAACAGAACTTCAGAATTCAGTGAAAAATCATCCGTGCGTCCAATCGGTACCTAAGACAAAAATGTTATGTCAGAATTGTTATAAAAAGAGTACCTAACTGTAGCCAAAACCATTCTGTTAAATATAAGTAGAGGTAGGTAACGCTCCATAGTACGCAATTTTTTTCTGTACCTAACTAAGTCAAATGTTGTGTTACCTATAGATATAGGTAACTGGCCAGTAAAGTTTCCAAGTTTTTTGTATTGTACTGGGATGAAAGTATGTAGGCGTCTTCCCTTATAAACGGCGGGAATACGTGCGTTTCAACATAAGTAACCGCTACTCCGCGCTTACCCCACGTTCCCTAAGGAATCTACGCACAGAAGTTCGAAATTCTAAAATGAATTTTAAAGTCCACGTGTGTGTGCTGCTAGTAATTGTATCGTGTTTGATTGTGTATACGTGTAGTGTACCTATTCGAAATGGGAATATTGATTACGTGAGTACAAATATTGAGATCTGTATTGCCTGTTTAATATTGCACTTTTAAGTATATGTGTACGTATGTAAATATAACACATTATCAATTCAAAAAAATTTATTCATGGTTTGTTTTTCATCTGGCCGGAAGAAGTCCATCCATCCGTTTCCCCTTCGGAATTAAATGCTGAACATGTGCCTCCGTTGATCAATGTAATTCAACCTGTGAATCCATCAGTTTCCCGCTGTTTTTCTCTGGTCATCGGTCCGTCGAACTATGTTCCTAGCCGCTTGCCTTTTAGCTTGTTAATTAAGGAACTATGTTAGCATATAAGTTTGTAACTCCCTACTAGGTATATTTGGAGAACACTTGATTTATTAATTAAAGGAATTTATTATTAATAAAAACTTGCATCCTAAGCTAAGTAGTGGATGAACCCTAAGTTCGTATTTGTTGATTACCTATTTGTTGATCAAGTTGCAACTATCGCAAATCGTGTTGTGTCAAAAACTTGGAATGTAGAGTACCTAAAGTTCGCAGCTGGATTTAATTCCCCATGCACAATTCAATTAATGATGATCTAGGTACTGTCTGTGAATAGATGCTTAATTGCTAAGGAGTATTTATATGATAACGATTCGTAATAATTCTTCAGATGTAAACTTTCATATTACACAATAAGGAAAAGAGAGAGAAAAGCTCGTGTGGGGGTGATTTCAAAATAAATTATAATAAGTACTTTATTCATGTTATCAACGTCCTTACTTAAACTTGTCCGTAGGTATGTACCTAACAATAAGTGGCTTACGTTGATTCTCCTGCAAAAACTAATTCTCTCCGGGTCACCCTGCTTAGTTCCCTTCATCGTCAAATCACAAATTCTTACACCTAACTAATATTTTTTTATTTCAGCTGGAGGCTCTTCGCAGAATGAAACAGATTCCACAATGGCACTGCATGAGATATCGCCGCTTCCAGCTCCACAGCCCCTGCAGTCGTTGGTGGGCTACGAGGAAAATGTGATATCCAAAGAATCTCGCGTCTGCCACCTTTACATGAAAGTTTCATTGAATGCCAAACCCTTTAAGGCCGTTATTGACTATTATCTCTTTCTTAATTTGTATTGAATTGTAGGAATTTCATTGAACACTACGGAGTTTCCTAAAAAGTTGTGTGTTATGTAGTGCGTGACAGTTGACACAAATACTTTTTCAAAAATATCTGTTTGCTTTTGTAATTAGAATAGACGTTTAAATCTAGTGTCTAGTATATTATAAGTACCTAGTAATAATCTTTTGAAGTTGGTAAAAATCGGTCTTTTATTTACAAAAATGACATAATTATTGATGTTATTGATATTGTAGGTACCTTTCATTTAAAAATAACCTGTTAATCTACGTAAGAAAAAACTTAACATTACAACTGAATTTAAACGTACTTACTTACTTTTAATCGTAAAGTTTATCTAAGGTTTTAAAAATTTAGAATGTTAATATTTCCGTAAAATAAATAAATGCTTGAAAATAACGATCAATTGTTTGTTTGTTGTTTAATTTAAATGGGATTGGACTATAATTATGTTTTTCATCGAAATATTCTGACACATGTAGCGGCTGATGATAAGCAAGTGGTTATCGCTTATTAATAGATATAGATGGACAATAAGAGCAATACCAGGGAGCTGATTTCTTAAAATTTCCTTATGTCGTATTGGACCACTCCATAGTTCACACGTAAGTACCAAGCTGCAGTGACACAGTGACAGAGACCACCACTAAAATCATAGGGCGCGGATGGAATCTTCCAAGGGTGGTACCTACATATAATAGTGGAAGGGAGATTTAGGAATTATTTTGTAGGCATAGGTATAAATTAAATAATGTTCCCGTAACTGTTAACTAAGCGGACAGTACAAAGATATAAGAATGACTAAATGGCTATAAGTGCCAGTTTCCCTTTGAAACTGGGCCACTTCCAGAGTTTACTGGACGATGTCCAGGCCGAATGGTTTGCAGTTATCTATTATGCGACACATAATAAAGAGTAGGCGGAAAAACGTTGGTAGGTAAAGTAGAATGTTACATTGATTTAAAATATTAAAATAATCATAGTGCTGTTCATATAAATGAACTCAACATAAAATTCAAAATACAGAGAGAAAAACGATAAACATATTCTTATGCATACCACGTATAGTTTACTTTTTAAAGCCAAAACAGTTTTCTTGACGTGTCCTACTGTTGTGCCGAGATATCCAGAAGTTCCCAATAAAGCGAACAGTAAAAAAGAAAATTAGCTCTACAAAACTAAGTAAACTCGCTCCAACGAAGAGTCCAGCTGTACTACCGATGGACACTGAAAAGTATCAAAATTAAAATTAGTATTAAAAAAGGTCATCTTTTGAAAAAAATATTGGATAGCAAACTAACCAACTAAATCAAGGCTACTTCTGACCACACTTCGTTTAAATCTTTCGGTTGGTAAATATGCAAGGTTAATCTCCACAACAGCCCGCTTGTTTTTTGGAACAATTCTGAAAAAATATTTTGTAAATTAACATAAGCCGGCATTTTGAAATTAAACTGAAATATTACTAATTTATCTTGTAGTAAATCTTACGGTCTGACGTCATCTTTAATGACTGTAATTTCAGTTTCGTCACATGACTGGATACAATCACATGTGAGTCCGGGTCGGGTGGCCCATTTCGGTTTCAGGGCTGTTAAATGACTTGCATGATTCTGGAGGCACCAAATGCCTGTGATGTTGCATCGGTCTTGTTCAGCTACAAATTTTGAAATAGGTTTGGACTTCTCTTTATAAGCAGAAAAAAAATCACATATCTATTTTCCTCTTCCAGAATCAAATTTCAACATTTCAATCACAAAATGAAAATTTTAGGTATGTTTACTACTTATGTCTGTTAAATTTTGGAATACCTAGTAGTTAAGTATCCCCAATTATCTACACCTCAAGCCCTAAACATTAAATTGCTAATTAAAATGTTAAGATGAATTTACGAGTATACTGATAGCATGTTTTAAGGATTTACTAGAAGATATTTCTTCTACTTTTAATACTTATTAACAAACCAGTGTCCAGCATGAAATGGTCATTGCACTGACACATTTCAATTTGTGCTTTTTTCCGACAGAGTACGGTGCAGGCACTGTACGAGTATTTGGGGTAGGGTCCACCTTCGTTCTCGTCGTGGAAACGGCAGGCTCTTTGCTCTAAGCTTGTCCTTACTATCAAGGGATCATTCTCGATATTTCTTACTGCTACACGACGGCTATAAAATCGCATTAGAATTGCTTTAGTAAACATTTCTGTCTGCGAAAAAATAGTGAAGCAATACTTGTTTGATTACCTACCTATAAAAGCTTTTTAATTTGGAGGGTCTTTGCATTTTGTTTTATATATAAAATTGGAGTCTGTTTGTAATAAAGAAATAACCGCTTTTTACTAAATGCAAATACCTATGTAATTATACACGGTACATACCAAAATAACATTTTTTACAATTTTTGTCATATCTGTCCGCCTGTCTATATTTATCAGACACTCCAATTTTATTTATTTATATAGATAACACATATAACTCGTATAAGCAGGTAATTTAAATCTTTCAAACTCATACCGATACACATTACCAGGAATAATTTTTAAACTTGCTGATTTTAGAGTAGTAATACTCGGGACTTCATCCTCTCCAAGGGTATATACCTGATCAAACATAAGAAAAAGTTAATTATTAATATTGATATCGTGATTCATTTTACCACCGTATCTATTCAATGAGATGTTGACCTTACCATAGAATGTAATAGCACCTCAAACTTTAAAACTCCTAGTTTTTGTTTTTTATTGTTCACCATTGGATACGGTTTTGGATTACTGTGTTATAAATAAAATTAGTTTTAATTTGATATGATTATTAAAGAATTCTTAGACTAATAATTTCATAAGATTCAAATTTTTATGTTGTTGTATACTCACGTGGTTTGAATAGAATTGATAATATGACATCGTCCCATATCAGTGTCTATTGGTTGGAAGTAATCACAGCATTCGAATTCCTGGTCATTGTAAGAGCAGTTGAGTAATGTTTGTGGACAATCACTTCTGATCAAGTTTGCATAGTAGCTGTAGTTGGACATAGGACATAAATCGTCTGGTGTCTTTGTGTGGCCACATGTTTGTATAAGGCGGTATGCTACTCCACGGAAATATGCAATGTCCTTTAAAGCATCTTCGAGGTCTGTAAGATGGTCTTTCGGCCAGATACTGAAAGAAGTTTAAATTAAATATTTTGAACCTACATACCTACACATTGCGATGGAAACACATTGACACATTGAACACAATGACATGGTTTAAACAAAATTTTTGACCATGACAACGACGATACTTAACAAATTTTCGTATTTAAGTATGTGTGAACACTTTCGTATTTATGTGAATGTGTGAAATATGTGTGTGACAAAACACTATTTTAACTTGATTTTAACCACTTTGCCGTCCCGTGAGACACACGTGCTCATACCCATTTTTCATCTATTGTGTCTACTTACTGGACAGGCGAAGTGTTTTAAGCATTACTTACGCATCTGAGACTTCGTATATCTTGTTAATATTCCCGGTCTCGCACACAGCTACTGTGGGCATCTTGGTATCCCAGTCCGTGTAAACGGTTTCAACGCCGAAACTGATGGGGTTGTTGACGAAGGCATCCCAAGCTGCAATTATTAGCAGCGCCGACCCATACCAAGATAATATCACTAGGATCACCCAAAACAATCTATGAAGCGAAATTTTTGTTACTGACAAAGCGTTCGCTGTCGCTAGATATACTTATAATAGGTAACACCATGTATTAATTCTGTACCAGCAAAATAGCAATTTCTTTGTTTTATAGCAGTCAATTTAAATAACTTTCAGTAAAAACCTACCAACCATATTTATACCTAGTCTACAGTTAGATACCAAAAGTGTTTTAAATGATTATGGTAAGTAAGTATTCTTTATTCCGATTCCGATTCAGTATTTTTCGTTAATTTCTTTAGTTTAAAGGCTTACCTTTCAGACCAATGTTTAGTATCATCGGCTATAAAACGAACACCAGCAAAGGAACAATTCGCACAATATTCTTTTACAAGACTCTTAAACATTGCTTTTTATTAGTACCTAACCTGCTGTAAAAGTATGAGAGACTATTGCTAAATTCAGCTAGGTTTATAGTCATGAATCATGTCCATTAGGAAATTAATATCAGGTATTGAAATTTGAATATTTTATATCTGCGCATTTTTAATCAGGTATTAACATAATGTTAGGTAAGTGCGTGATCACAAGTGCTACCTGTAGGTATAATGTCAACATAGCCGAAGGTTAAACATTGTAATTATGCACATGCAATAACTGATACTCATATTTGTACAGGTATTAAAGCCTTTTGTATATCTATTTATACCTATACCTATCTAATCCATATTTGCTGAAATTGTGAAAAGAAAATTATACCTATGTACTTATTATGATACGTAATAGCAGTATGCACATTAAACAATAATAGTCCAACATCTTTAAAAACAAACCTTTTATTTACATTAAAAGAGTATTTTAAGACTAATTCTAAAATAAAACTTATACACAAAACTTTATAGTCTACTAGTGTTCTCTACAATGGTAATTCTATTTGGATACTTTTTATTATTTAACAAGATAAAATTTTGAAAATCTTAAAAATTAAGATTTTTTACAAAAGTTCTAAGTTAAAAATATAAATACTGATGAAATAAAGGCCTTATTAACATATAAATATATGTTATACTATAGACATATTTCTTCGACAATTATTAGAATTGTACAAAACAATTCTAATAATTGTGGCTATAATTCATAAACAATCCTGTAATGCAACAAGTTTTAGCGCAATGAAAATAAAAATTGTGTGATTCTATTATTCAACGAAAATCTAAAACAAAGTAAGTAAATTTATCACTTCGTATTGCAGGATAGCATTTAAGTCAGCCCTTGGCCGAATGGTTTTATCGGAAACCACAATTTATTTACAATTAAAATTAATTTACTATGTATCTAGGTAGCTCACAAGTATTGCAATAAGTCAGGTCCAGAAAGAAACGGCGAGTCGAAGTGTTGGCGATCCTGTACGAAGTGTTCAGGCGGTTGAAGATGCTCTGGCTGGTGCTGGCGGCGGCGGCCGATCAACCCAGCGTGGGTCAAGATGTTGTAGATCTCCTTGCGAGACACCGAGTCCGCTTCTCTTTGGAACACCTGCAAAATGAGGAAAAAATATGTGAAATCTCGTACAGTCCGTTTATTTACTCTTATCTTATTTGGTTACCTTTTACTGAGAATTAGTTTAAAATTGGTTTGAAAATTAATTTTATTAATTTTGTTCAGCGTGGAAATGCCGCCAGCGTCTTGGGAACGATGCCTCACATGGGCACTTTAGATGAAATATTTTTATTATGAGTTTTCTTTTTTTTTTCGTCGTCTTTCATTTCCGTCGAATAAAAGACAGAACATAAATTTTATTCACTAGAAATTTGTTTCAGCGTTTAATGACAAATTTTATTGGTTTTGAATCTTTATAATTTTGTGTCTGCGGTATTTTCGAATTGCAATTAAAAATGAAAAGACACGCTTAGATTGTTTACCAGTGTAAAAAATAAACTATAATACAACATCTAAAGTAATCGAATGTTCTGGTACCTACCAATTTGGTAGCTACCTAGTTCACATAGTTGTATCTAGACCTATGTGACGTGTGAGCAATGTGTATCATACTCATAATTAATTACTATCATTAGCTGGATTTCAGGCAGCAATAATCTCTGTTGTGACAGCCGTGCCTAGGGCTATATTCGCTTCCTATTCGGAAGCTCACCTACTCAGTGTTTGTAATTAATAGAGTTACTGCATTCATTCTACATGTCACCTCCAATCCTCCTTGTTATACTTGGGCCATTACAAACGTGCGAACTGAGTCATAAAACGTTACGTCAAAGGAATGTGACAATGCTGGGCAACTCGTTCTTTGTGGAGTTAGTACGACAATTTTAAGAGACCAGAGAATACAGCCTCTGATAATAAATTTACATGAAGATGTCAGTGACTGCTGCACAGACGATGACACAGATATAGATTAATATTCCAAACTGATTAATCTTCCTTCCTTCCTTTCAGCCCTTAGTAGTCCACTGCTGGACATGGGCCTCCCCTAATCGACGCCACTCCGCCCGGTCCTCGGCCCTCTGAATCCAACGGTTTCCCGCTGTCTTCTTCAGGTCATCAGTCCACCTGGTCGGAGGGCGGCCTGTACTCCTTTTGCCTAAACGTGGTCGCCATTCGAGGACCTTTTTTCCCCATCGGTTGTCAGTCCTGCGAACGATGTGGCCAGCCCATTGCCACTTTAATTTGCAAATTTTGAGAGCTATGTCGGTTACCTTCGTTCTTCTACGGATTTCATCATTTCTGATTCTATCTCGTAGAGAAATACCAAGCATAGCTCTCTCCATTGCCCTCTGAGCGACTCTGAGCTTGTGCATTAGGCTCACAGTAAAGGACCACGTCTCGGCACCGTAGGTCATCACTGGCAACACACATTGCTCGAAAACTTTCGACTTCAGGCACTGAGGTATATCGGACGTCAAGACGTGTCGTAGATTCCCGAACGCTGCCCAGCCGAGTTGGATTCTTCGAGTGACCTCTCTCTCGAAGTTGGACTTACCCATTCGGATCGTTTGTCCTAGGTAAACGTATTCGTCTACAACTTCGAGAGCAGTGCCGTCAACAACCACCGGTACGGGTGTGACCGGTACTGATTAATAATTGTTTAAAATTATTGTACTTAACCTTTCCCTTATTACCTGCTACTAACTATCGACAAACTCCTGTTTATTGTTACACACAACACTAGAAGTGTGAGCGAGAGATCCGATATGCCTATAAGTGTGAGCGAGAGGTCTGATTAAAATGATTTATGACTCAGTTCGCACGTTTGTAATGGCCCAAGTATAGTTTTTGGCTTAATTAAGTTCGCTATTTTTCAAAGCTAGAGTACAGTATACGAATATGACTTACCTGCCTACAGATAAATTCGGTAGGATTACCCTTACAGTTATTAAAAAATAAAACGTTATGGACTGAAGGACTTTTTTTTAATATAAGATTCTTATATTTAAAAAAAATGGGATGGTTAAAAAACAAACCGGCTTTTCTCCATGATGCAAAACACTAGTTAGCGTTAGGATCTCTCGCAGGTGTGGGTTTCGGAGCGCAGGTTTCCGTAAATGTGGAGGCAGCAGCTCTTCTTCCTGTCTCACGGCCACCACAGCGGGGTGTGGTGGTGGGAAGCATTCCGCCAGAGCGGTCACTGTTAGTATTAATAGCGCTACCCACATTTTGTCTGAGACTGAAATTGAGCGAGGTATATAGGTAAATGCTATATTCCTTTTTAATTTACAGGAATAGTAAATAAGTGTACACTGTAGGTACATATTATACAAGCTTGTTGACTTTTTCAATGTAGCCCACGAACCATACAGTCTAAAAGAGGCCTAGACGACTGTGTTAGCTTACGGATATATCTGCTGACTTAGAGGCCCCTGAATAATAAAAATGTTGTTTTTAATTTTTGTCTTTCCTGCAGTCTGACTTTCCCAATCAAAAGACAGGAGCTTGTGTTGCTTCATTTGAAGCCGAGAGACATTTGGTTATTCTTAGTAAACGCTTGGAGGTGAATTGAACATGCAGATTCTTTGAATACAGGATACGTTTAAATTACATCGTTTTATTTTTTGGCTCGGGCATGGAGGAAGGCGTGAAAAAATTGATGAAATGAATATCCAACCTTCTGCTAGAAAAATTACTGCTGTAGAAGTACCTATTAGGTATGTAAATACTGATCTAAGGGGAAAAAAGCTATATCTTACAGTGAATACCTTGAGAAATGATCTTGGTGTCATATCTTTTTTTTAAATGCTTTAAACCAAAGGAAAAATTAAAACAATGGATGAATTGTTGTGTGACTTTGAATTGTTACAAATGAGCACATAATTTTGGTCACCCAAAACAATTACAGGTCATGGTTGTATGAAGTATGAATTGTATGAACAATAAAAATACACATCTGATACTCCCGACTGCACTTTTGACATAGTAGAATTAAAAGAAATGGTTTTTGTAAAGGTATACCTTATATTATGACTTATAATTGCGTTGTTTTGGGTGTAATATTTTTTAATGCAAAAGTAAACTTTAATATACTTCTGGACTTACAAACAAAATGTTTTTAATATGATTAGAGTAGCACTTCTGTAGATTAGAGTAGCAATGTGTCGTATTAAATTTTTAAGTTTTTAACCAGCAGAAACTTTTTACACGCTTTTTATTAGCTTCACCTGTATGTTTGTTGGTTTTTGTTTGTAACCGACTCGTTTGGGCGCGATTTTGACCCACTTTAAACAGCTAGATTTCGTTCAAACTTTGTAGATTTATCGAGGACCGATGACAATTTGATAAAATTATTCCATTTTTCAATTTGCAAAATACTTTTTAAATTTATATAATAATTATTTACAATATACATAATTCATTTTTTTTTATTTTAAATATTTTGGACAGTTTTGACATGAAAGCTACTCTATGAAATTTCGCAAAAGTTGATAGTTTTTGAGTTATAAATTTTTGAAAATTGAAAATTCTCGATTTTCCCCAACTTTGATGATTCATTACAAATAAATTAATTATTGAAGACGAGATTTCATTTAGTAGGTACATGGCCGTAAAGAAGAATATTCAGTTTATATTAAAACCATAATATCCCGTTATAGTTTGTATTAAATAAACAAAAAAGTGATATAAATCTAACTAAAAAGTGGAAAATAAATATAGTTTAAAAAACTAAAAAACACGTTTTTATAGCATAATTATGAAACTAAAAAGTGAAAAATAATTTTCAGTTATTTTTTTAATTAAGCTATTTTTACTCTATATTTTAAATATAACAGCAGTAGAATAACATAACATAATAATAGAATTTCTTTGAGATACATAAAAACATTCATATTATCAAAATGTATTATTTGCTCGTACCTATATAATATAATTATCTAACATTTAAAATGGAACTATGGAGAGGCCGGATGAAATCCAATAATCATTTGGACTGACACTAGGTATCATTAGGAATGTATGTAATACAATGCTTTCAAGGTCGACATAGGTAAACAAATTTTACTTTCAAAACTACTACAAGCCGTTGGTTAATGGTCGAGAATCTTCCATAACCAATCTCGACCATTGCAAACGTACAATAAAGGTGCAGGTTTGCGAAACAACCACGTGATTTTATCATTAACAACTTTACAATCTAGGGCGGATGGAAAGACCTTCTCCTGTGGTGTAGAAACTCATTGAGTGGGTAGATAGATAAATTATAATATGAAACAAGGCGTTGTCATTTTCCCTCTGTTATATAACAGAAGTGATGTAATTTTGATTGCTTTTGTATGCTAATACACCCGTAATCTTCCCAAATGTAATGCATGTGAGTCAAGGTGTTTCTGGTAATGGGACATTTTCGGTAGTTACCGGTCGATTTGAATAATTTCGACGGTCGATGACTCTTTGTATATTTTAATTCTGGTATACATTTCTGTTAATTTAATTGTTTGCTTTATCCGTATGTTTGCTAGTACATATTATATGACAAAGAATATTTTAATGATAAATATCTAAACTTAGTTTATACTTTGGTAAATCGATATTTTCACGGGTTTTAAGCGTTTTATTATTATAAATTGTATCTTTTCAATAAGCACCTTGCTTATAGATAGTAAGCTAAACACCTTTATAATTATTAATTTTTTAAAAAAAAGTTATTACGCATGCATAACGTTGAGTTTATATTTGCATCTAGTAGAGCTTTTTTTAATTAATTAAAACTCTGTAAGCAGAGCTAAAAAATTTAAAAAAAAACCCCAGAATAAACGTCCTTCCGGGTTCCAGCTATAACATAAATAGTGTTTACGTAGCATACTTATCACAGCTAGTATGCAATATTTACTTTAAGAGCCTGACAACACCCGATGATTTTAGGAATCGGGCATCTTCGGCTCGCGGCTCCCGCCTACCCCATGCCCCTCATGCGCCACTGTTAGTGGAGCGGACTCTATGAGAACTGAATAAAATGATAAAATCGGCACTGTTTCAAGTGTTAAAGAAATGTGGACAACATCGTCAATAGATGGCACTGTTTCCAGTTTTAAAGAAATATGGACGACTCTAGTAATGATGTGATTTTAAAACGCGGAGCTTTTTTATTGAACACCTAAAACTTCTTATTATTATTCTCCATCAAAGTTCCATATAATACCTATGTTTTCTATTCATCTCACCAAAAAATAAATAAAACACGGTCTTCTCTTTCAGAGGATGTACCCAGAATGCCATTGTTTCGCTATTAAATCACTATTAAATTAAAAATTCAATAATTCAGCAGTACCTAAACATGTCAACCAACAATTCAATTTCTTCTTCAATATTAAAGAGGCTTGGAACAAGCTTCATAATGTTATTGCATATTATTACCCTCAAATTTTTCGATGGCCTCAAACAATACCTAACCACATAAAAGCAAGTAAATTTGTCACGAGATCGAGTAAAAGACAGATAGACGATTTAACTGGTTTTTGTATAACCAGTTAATTCGTCTATCATGTAAAAACATGTATTCTGAGACATACAGGTTTCATCACGTGGTTTTAGGAAAGGCGAGAGCTGGAATCGAACCTAGACTCCCGGCATGGGAGTAGGAACGATTTTTTAAATTGTTGAAAACCCTCTAGTTACACAGCCGACACAGGCCATAAATCAGTCGGCGCGCCGGCGGCGCAGTACTATGCCTACCGTTTGAAAAAAGCCGCTTTTGGCTTCCTTTCGTTTCAGGTAAATGACCTTTCACCTTGAGCCTGTTACTTTTTGTGTCTTTTATTTGTGTCATTATTTTGTTTGAAATTTGCATTTTTTTTTATTTTCGGTCCTGAACCTTTTCGTATGCTTTAACACACTTAAGTACACGATCTTTGTGGTTTAAATTAATGAGGTAACGTCATCTCCACCTTGTACAATATAAAAATGAATATGTTGCTAAGCGCAAATCTCGGGAGGAGCTGAACCGATTTCGCTAATTTTTTTTGGATATTCCTTTAAGTACGAGGATGGTTCTTACGGAGAGAAAATTTGAAAACAATGTAAAGAAAATAATAAAAACAACAATTTCATTTTCCTATATAAACTGTTCTACCCATGTACTACCTGTCAAACATCATTTCAGATTGAATACTTCATAAGTTCATATGGCAATGTCATGCATTTAGAAACGTCAAGATTTTTCTTTATGGATGCCACTTCTATTATGCAAACTGCAATGATATAATATACATATTTTATAATGGCAAAACGAAGTGTGCCGGGTCAGCTAGTAGGTAATAAAAATAAATACTTGCATAGGTGTTATAGATTATATTATTAGATGTATGTATTATGTTTGAAAACATTCAGTTTATTTCCATTGGGCCTTCAACTCAAATCTTCAACTTAAATGCATGCGTTTTTTTCTCGTTATTAACAACAACAAAAATATATAGACTCATGAAATATTCACAAAATATTTAATAATAAAGCATTTCGTACGTCTCAGTAAAGGCGCAAATATTTCTCGGTCGCAAATGTATCAAACCGACTTGTTATTCAAACGTAAACACGGTTTTTTAATTAAATCTACCAATCAAAAAACAACACGCATTTTTATTGAACACTTCCTTTATACCTAATAGGTATTATTACCTATCAATCCACGAAGACGCACAGCCCTAGCCGGCGGCCCCACTATTCCTCCTAACCGTTTATAAAAATTACCGTGATAGTGATAGGTACAATTCTAGACGGCAACGCCGCGCGTAGCGGTGTCTTCTTTACTGTCGGTTTGGCAACGTCGCGTCGCGCGAATTTCGGCGGCGTACAATTTGAAAACGGGAGGGAATCCTACATTATATGACCCGGGTTCGAACCCGAAGCAAAATATAAGAAGACATTCTGGATTGAAATGTTTTTTGTATTACTATTTTTTTATTTCATATTATGCTATCTAATGGTTATTTATATTTCCGAATTCCGAAAAAAAATAACGAATTTTAGATAAATTTATAATTTCAAAAATAATTGTATAGCTTATAACAAAAAAAAGTTATTAAATTGACGTTGAAACTTTTATTTATTTGTAACTTAATAAAATCTGTCTTCTTATTTATTCAACAATTTCCAAAATCAATAATCGATGTAAAAATTTGTATTATATAAAAAATATAATTATATAAAAGTGAAAATAAAGTCACGCACACGCGGATTTGAACCCACGCCCCAGCGTATACAGCCTGGCGTCCTACTTAATACGCCACACAAGCCTCAGACAAAGCTATGAAATTGTGCTATATACGACAACTGTGTATTATTTTGGAATGACGGAGCGACGCACGTCCACCTAGCATCGCGCCTCTGCGCTCTCTGTCAATTGCCATAATAGTAAGCGAGAAATACAAAATACGAAAATATTGCGCGGAGCACGCGAAAGAAAAGTTTTAAATTTTACTGATTTACTGAATATTTATAAGCTTATTGAAAAAAATTAACACAATGATGTGATAATAACGAAGGTCTGCTAATATACTGGTTAAATTATTTGAATAAATATTAACAAACAACGTTGTAGTTTAGTATAAGAATTCAGAAAAGGGGTAACTTTGCAATTTTTTTTTATCGAGGCAACTTTGTCAAAATGTGTTTCGACGACTATGTTGTCGTTCGGAATACGGTCTAGAATAACATATATTTTTCCCATTGTAAAATACTTTGTAATTTTTGCTGGAAATGAAAAATAAGAATAGCAAATTTGCTGAATTACATGTTATCAGCGCCTTAATTTTGAGGTAAAAATAAAATTTAATACATTGGTAATAATTTTTTAAACAGATAGGCATGTATTTTTCTGTAACTTATCTGTATTTTTTATAATTTTAAAATAAATAAAAAGGATAATAAAAATTAAATAATAAATAATAAATTATAAAACAAACATTATAAAGCTTTCCACATCCTAAAAAAAGATAATTAACCTAAATTCAAGCTCTTTTTCATACCGAGAATTAAGGTAAATAAGTCGATTAACATGTAAAATTCGGAAACCAAAAAGTCAAATGCACATTCAACTGAGTTGCGATATTTACCTACTATTGCAAAAAAGTATGTAAGTATGTAATAAAGTAAATTTTATAGATACGTAGCAATCAGCGAATAAATGCAGGTTTTGAATGAAAAAACTGTTAAAACTAAAAACTTCTTTTAATAGGAATACTCAGTCTCGATAAAATAAAATCTTCCGCATTATAATAACCTATATTATACACCTATAACCTCTCTTAATCCACCTGAATAAATGCAGAGCACACACATTCTCAATAATAAAAAATACAGTCAAAACATTACCTAAACAGCAGAGTTTTTAACTGACGAGTGAGTCCTTAAAAATGTTCTCACACACACAATCACTGTACACTTGTTGATAAAAAAACAGGTAGGTAGGCAAGGAACCTTTCGACAGGTACGTTCGAGTGAGGATAGTGGAGCTATGAAGACAAAGCGAAGGCAAGAGAACGGCTGCTTCCACCACCACCGAGCATCAGGTCAAGCAGACTCCTCTCATTGATCATTGTAGAATCAACACAGTTATGTAATTTATTATCTGGCGACGGCATTGGTTTTATACGTTTGCAACTTTACAAATTCTCTTGTTAGTTTGCCAAACACATTCGACTGTTTCCTTCCATTCAATAAAAAGATTTTAAGTTCTTGAAAGTTTTGATAATAGCGTATGATGATATGAAAAGTAATATACAAAATTCGAAAATTGGTTTAAAAGCTAGGTAGCATGTGGACAACTTCACATTTTTTCATTCACTTGAAAATCAGCACAAAATTGATCCACTATTTTTTACTACAGTAGGTATCGATGCAGCGATGCCACTGATAGCGCCACTTATGACAATTCAATATACTCTCACATTCATACATTCAAAATATTTAGATATACATATCACATGTACATATCTGTCTATGAACTAGCAACAGATACCGTAGTAGTACTCCCAGGTAGGCTGTCTCCGATGGACGGCAGATGCTGCGCCGGCAGTATGGTTTGGTTGCCAGCATTTCGGCACAGAACCCCAAAAAACTTAATACCTTGACCAGGGATATAAAAACTTTTGCTATATTGCGGAGTTTTTTTGAAAGTAATTAACACAAGGTTAATTATTAATTTACGATTCATTAATGAAGGATTTTTATTTTGTAGGTCAGGCTTTAACACATTGCAGTTCGACCGTGCCTATTTTTTCTGTTTTCTATGGCTTAGACGAAACTAGACTTGCCTGCAGCACTGTCTATAGATGTCACTATCTGGTATGCCATTAAAATATTAAAACACATTTCATTAAATTGGTTTTATTAGGGCATATTATTATTGCAATATGACACAATGGTCAGTGATATAATTCTTGTGACATTGTGCGAGCTTTAGTGTAATTTATTTAAATGACGGAAAAATATCGTATTTTCGTAAAGATACCAGTAAGTAGTTACACAAGTTGTTCAGTAGGTAACTAAAGTGCCGATGTATTATACAAATTATGGTAAGTTAGAAGGTCTCACAAAGCTCTTATGTAATTATCCTATCTACCAGTACTCGTATAATTATGACTATTAATTGATTGATTCTTTTGCCATATCATATTTGAGAGGAACTTCACATATCCCCCAAGAGAAGCTATTTGTCCAAATATTTCTACCTTATTGTAGAGTAGCTATGTTCGTGTCCGTGGGTTGCTGTGATCCTGATCACTTACGTAAAATGGCCTGCATGACTTCCAAAAGATCCATCATGGATTTTTTGGGACATCGCCGTATTTTTGTCGTGTTAAGAAGGGAACCCAACGCATATATATTATTTCAAATAAATTTTTATATTGAGTATAAGACACGTGACCGGCATTTGTGCATGGAGAAAGGGTGCCGAGTATGATGGACGATGACCCCCAGGTCAGGTTAATAACCAGCACTAGAGTATCACGTTAATAAGTGCAGATTGCACTGCTAACGTAATAATTGCGACAATACTGGTACCTTCGTGTGAGACGACTGTGACATACATTATGTCATTGGACTAATTGAATTATTTGTTGAAACTAGCACGTCGAGTCTCGCAAGTTGATCTGATGTAGATCGTGTTAGATAAAAATATTAGAGCATGTCGATATAGGATATTATAGTCTATACTTATTGAAAGTCATGCCAAGGATCAATTTAAACAATAGTTTCAAATTGCAAAAATGATTGAAGCATTTCTTAATACGATTCATACTGCCAAAAAGCTAATTGACCGACGACGATACCTCCTATTAGCTAAACTAAATAAGCTAAAACTAAAATAGCTAAGCTAAACGAGCTGTACAACCAATAGGTACCTGTTGATTCGAACGTTGCAAAAGAATTTACTTCATCCAATGATGTATTTTAATGATTTTAAACATAAACTTGGGTGGTTCTAAGAGGACCAAGCAATTAAGCAACACGTTTGGCAATATGTTTTGTTGGAGCCGGCTATCACGTGATTTATTTAGAAATGTGATGTAGTCAACACATAATAAAATGTTATGAAATTACTGTTCTAATTGGAGTAACTTTAAGATTAGTTTAGGTATATTAAATCTAGTAAAAAAGTTTAAGTATTATACTTGTGTCTCGTGACGACAAAAAAGCTGTTAATTTCTAAATCAATAACTACGAACTGATCAATCATAGCAGTTAACCCGACATGAAGGTTTGATGTTATCGCAATAATAGAATATTTAACAAGTGCTGTTTAAATACCTCAGGCAAAGCAAAGCTGGATTTTAAAAAGTGAATTCTTTTAACTCATGCCCTAGTTGTTAACGGTCGACTTGTTTCAAACAAAGATGGACTCGACTTTACATCATTCGCCATATGTGTTGGCATACCGTCGCCGAATACAAAAGAAGGTAGTAAAACCTATTAAAATCGAGACATTGAAACAAAGTGTAAAGACAGTTAGCAAAGAGTATTGCGCGGAGTCTTCAATATGTGGACTTAAGCACCTCGTCGACGATAACACACCATGCATAGAACGGTACGAGCTTTAACGCTGTGAAAGTATTTATAAGATGGCTTATTTATGAACTTGTTTTGTTAGTTGTAGGTAAGTCTGGTCTTGCTATTACGAGCACTACAGCCTTCAGAGGAGGCTTTCGATTACCTCACTTGTTATATCACTAAATATACGACTCGAACTTCGAGATTAACCGGAGATTAATGCGGTCATCTGTTTAATAACAACCAAGTAAACTTACACTATTACCACCTATTACGGCATGACAAAAGATTGAAAAATGGAGATAGAAGCCTCGTTTGTTAACATTTTTGTAAATAAAGAAGATAAATTTTGTCAAGGTTTGTAATTCTCAAGCAGCCCGGTGAGATGATAGACATCTTAATAGGCAGTGTTCCAAAATCTTCCGCTGCAGTCGAGTAGTTAATTTGCACATCTAAAATTCTACTATTCTTATTACAAATAAAGTTTAATTAAAATACGAGTATTACGTTATACTAATAATTTAGTCCTCTGCATTGTGGTTTAATGTAAATGTCTTTTTCCATCAGTGTAATTTGGGTTATCACTCTGATTAGCGCCTTGGTCTTCTCCGTATCTCTGGTGTGGATGACCTTTAGAAAGTACTATAGCGCTCCACTGGTGACTACCCAGATGCCTGAGGGAGTATCTGTCACTAAGATCATATTTCCAGCTGTTGGAATCTGTACTAACAACAGGATCAGTAAACAAGCCATTACGAATTTAGCGAAGAAACTGTAAGTTTTGTATTATTTACATAAATGGCAAGGAGCATGATAATTTACTTTGATAGAGCTCTAATTTATTGCAACTTTTATGTCAAAGTGCAGACCTATCGCTATATTTCGAGCTATATTTTATCGAATCGAATCAATGATTAAGTCTAAACAACTAACTAACTCTAAAGTATTCTATACTCTTTTTGTGTTCTACTAATAGCTTAGTAATTTGGTCCGCAAATAAAGGTTAACCTGGAATGTTTTCCGGGAGTTTTGGTACGAGTATAATGCTCTTTCCTAATTTCAACTTTTCCACTCGTATCTTATGCATGTTCGCTGCTATCTTGGTAACATTTTATATATACTTAGTACAATTATACCTATAAATATAAGAAATCATGTCCCAGACCATTTTAAAATTTTATATTGCCAAGGATTAAACAGAACTCCCTTTTTACTAGGCTGAAAGAAGAACGTAACAGCAAATACGATGAAGAGGAGATGCTTGCATTACTTTTTGGTCTTGGCATGTTTTACAACTTTCAGCCAATGAGCGACAAAATTGTGCAGCCGATGCAGCTCCATCGCGCATTGGGCGAATATGAGGTCAATGAACTCATGCGTAGTGTAAGTAAGAGCAGTTGTAAATGGCAAAAAAATTAATAAATTTTGCTTATGTATCTTTTTCTTTTTTGTTTACCTACTATCAAATGGTTCTTTATCCTAAGCGTCAGGGGTTTGGTAAGCAAACAATGAGATACCTATGTACCTACATAATTATTATTAGCTGAAGAATTAGCGAAGAGGTTAAAGTAGATATTTATTGAGAAATACCTAGTATTTTGTTTAGATATCGTTGTTTGCTTGACATTATTTTTTTTAGTTAACACCCAGGTGCGAAGATTTACTTTTGAGATGTGCTTGGAATGAGAAGCCGATGAATTGCTCCGATCTTTTTGATTTCCGCCTCACTATGAACGGTTACTGTTGCACTTTTAACTACTTGCGAGAGACGGACATAACCTTTCTTGAAGAGTATGTATATAATTTCATATTACTGAATATGATTTTAAATTGTTAAGTTAAAATGTTTATTTTTAATATGAAACCTGACTTTACGTTACTCTGGTCATACCCCAGAAACTTGTCCATTGTTGGGTATCAAACCCGCAGCCGTCGACGTAGTAGGCCAGTAACGTAATTACAAATTTAGTTATGTAGATATACATGTTATGTTCCTATATCGTTAAAGGAATATTATGGGGTTTTTGTTATTTGTCCTGCAGCAACACAGGATCACGAAGTATAGACATGTACAAATATGGAAATAAGTCAACGTTTGATTTCGATCAAGGACTCAAGGTTTTGATGAAACTGAATGAATCTGACGATTTTTATTACAATATGCCTTTGCAAGGAGCTCAGGTACTTACACTATATGTACACTATATAATCCAATTAAAAATCGAGAAACAGTTAAATTATAAAAATAGTTAAAATGTAAAAGCCAACAGTCTTCTTGTTTTCAAATAAAAAAACAACACGAATTGAGAACCTTCTCCTTTTCTGAAGACAGTTAATAAAATAATCATTTAATAGTTGCAGTTTTCCGATGCCTATGATTTTCCTGATGCACCAAGTGGAAGCTTTGCAATGCAAATAATAAGTCCCAACGTTCAGGTATCGTATTGAATTAATTAAGAACCTTCCATTTTTTCACCATTCGTCTTATTAAAGGCAACAAGACATATTTTTTGAGCCTCATTTTGATAGGCTGTCCATCTGATTTACTTATATTCCAAATCAAAATTGGTCACTGAATCCCACGGACTCATCCTACATCTACCTACATCCGATCTATATTACCAAATTTTAGAGGATGTAAGGGGATTTGTACTCGTAGGTATATTTCAGAATTTTTATTTTTGTTAAATTTTGATCAATTTTTTGTTAATCTGTTCTTATTTTTTTTCCTTCAGATGACAGTTTTAGTGACAGCGAGTTTCACCGAAGCCTCTAGGGACATACAGCATGTTCCTGTGAAACTTCGGCAATGCTTATTCTACGATGAATCCGCGTATCTTCCTTTCTACACGTACAGTGACTGCATGCTGAAATGTCGAATGTTATTCCTCTTCGAAAACTGCAACTGCACTCCTTTCAATATGCCGAAAATGATTAACATGAGGACTTGTGACATGCGTGATATGGCATGCTTAAGAATTTACAATGGTATCCTACTACTATTCTAAATGTGAAATTTTGTGAGGATGGATAGATGGATGGATGTTTGTTAGGTACTCTTTCATATAAAAAGGGCTGAACAGATTTGACAGATAAAGACAATTATTTGAATGGATAACAATACAAATCCTTTTATTGCACCAATGCACAGGAGGAAATCGGCGTAAAACAACGAACAAACTTGGTTCAACTAGGGGATTAGATTAATATTAGCAAATAAATCATGAAATGTCATCCTCCCTTTCACAGTTCAATCGATGACTGTTAGACCGGAAGTGGATCCTATTCCTCCAGAACTGGAGATGCATTTGGCAGGAGGAGGTATTCATTGCCCAATGTGTTACCCAAGTTGCTCCAAGACCGCATACAGTTATGACTTCAATAACGTTAACATCTATCCTGATTACTTAAACACCATTGATGATAAGGATAGAGTGGACTGGTTGTAAGTATTCTATATTAGGCAGGTATTCTGTAATTGTTAAACAAAATAAACAAATCGCATTTTTCACTACATAAATGTTAACTTAGATTTGGGAGAGCGTATGTTATGGGTAGCCTGTACCGTTTTATAAGGCCATTTTTAGTTTTTATTAAAAAAAATACAGTATTTCACGGTTCTACAATTAATTTACTGCTATAAAATTACAAAACGACGTAAACATTTAACGCCGAATCAGAAATGACTTAAAAGCACAATTAGTGATTGGGCCCTCGTTCCTAAATGCTGCTTTCTCGATTTTCGACTTCGGGCTTCCGATCTTCTGCAGCCAAATCTTCATATCATCGACGGCATTTGGAGGCCCTTGCAGTTGCCCAACCACAGTACCTTGCGCAGTGTTCATCACCCATCCTTTCAAGCCCAATTCAGAGGCTTTCTTTTGCGTATGCTTTCTAAAATAAACCCCTTGTACTTTACCGAAAACCTCGAAGTCTGAAGTAATGAGGTTCGCTTTCCTCATTCCAGTCGCCATGGTGAAGGATGTAGGATAAATCTTTCAAATTTAAGGTGATACCAAATTTTCAGCCATGTTATTATTTAGATAGCTGTCAAATCAGATTATTATTATTTGTTTATCATCGTCGTCATAGTGATCGTAGTTATTTATCAGTTTTTACTGCAATCACTTTGGCAACCAGGAAATTATTAGTAGTATTATTATTATAGGTATCTTATACATATCTATGTAGGTTTTTTTAAAGTTAAAAAACTTAATTCTTTAAAAAATATTTTAGGTAATGCTTCTTTTATAGAAATTTCATAGACACTCTCATCATACTAATTTGTACTAAAGTGACAGTAGCGGTGGACTACATATGCCTGTGAGGAACAACTAGTTTGCAAATTCAATTCGACGCATCACAAACATCTGAGTTCTTCCTCAAAGGCATGCTAAGTCCAACTTGTAATCTGCTCATTGTAAAGGGAGACTCAATCCCTGCAGTAAAGTGGAGTGGAGTGCAGTGGCGATGACACTAGCAGTTAGTAGCCTGCTATTGTCCTATTATATTATGTTTTTAATATTGCTACAATTTCTATATATTTAGGTATGTACGAGTACCTACATACTTATAACTAGAGTCAAGGTTACTTTTAAAAGAATCTTGTTTTCAAAACATATGACATAATTATGTTTTACTTAATAATTAACTACCTACTACCTACTACCTACATCCTTCAACAACTTTCCTTGCATCGGATTAGGTATCAATCAATATTGTGTTAACATTTCAACCGAATTCAGAAAATTTATGATACTTACGATATTACCTACTTTTACAAAACAACTATCTAATATTTCAATAGCTTTATAACATTAGTAGGTACCTATATCACGTTTATTTATGCTAAAGATAATAAAATTGCGTTGAAGTTTTTATTTTCATAGTTTTCAAGTTTGTTTGTCAAGAAAGGTCAGGGAAGATCGTAAGTACAGGTTCGACTTCTATTCCAGATTAATGAGTTCAAACATTGAATAAAATTGTAATTCCACTTTAAACTAAAATAAAAATAACTTGGCACCTACCCACAGTAAAAGCTATGGAAAGTTGTGGGCGAATGTGGAGCATGTATTGTCAGGAGTTGTATGATTTCAATATGCTACGCGCAAATATCGAAGTTGTATTCCACTTATTTCAGACAAGGCGCGAATTTCACCGGAACCTCTATTGTTCACGTGAAGTACGCCAGGGAAGTTGCCGACCGGTATGGACAAAACGTTATTATGAAATGGTTTGACTTGATCAGTAAGTTGCTTTTGTTTACTAAACTAAACAATGGTGATCGGTACTTTGACATTAATGTAATCGATGCGATGATCTTTTTTGCTATATTGGCTATATTCAAATATTATATAAGACTGCTTCAGAAGCTAGTCACTGGAGAATTTACTCTACTCAGTTATTTTTGCTATCTCATTCATATTTATGCCTTTCACAATTACCTGAGTTTGATGTAAAATTCAGTCATAGAAAATGCCAGTCAGTTAGGTTCATAGGTTTTGGTATATCTATGTGAAAAAAATAACCAGTTTCCGATCCGAATATTCCACAGGTAACATTGGTTCAACGTGCGGATTCATCACAGGTTTCAGTTTCGTGTCAGTGCTAGAGTTTATATACTTCTACACAGTGAAACTGATTCGGGAAATCGGTATTCGAAGAAGAACCCATTCAAAGACTACGACTGCGATTGAGTCTACAAGTCCGCTACATTTTGAACCTATGAGCAAATATCAATCCATTTATTGGAATGAGCTTGGTGGATCCAGGCGCTAATTCTTAGTTTATAATCTTTATACCTAAGCTTTGTAATCTATACATGATCATGTAGTGATGTCGATGAATTACAGATTTAGTTCCTTCGGCGCCACTCATAGGTGTAACAGACTACCTTCGAACCTTTTTTTTTAATTTATCTAATTGTAAGTATAGTCAATGTGGGTAAGTCCGTTTGGGGGGTATGTACGTCTACTTGGATTTTCGCAAATTATAACCACTTCACGAAAATATACTGCACATCAAATGAAAGTGTTCTATGCTTGTTCGAATAAACATAAATTAATCGGGTTATAAGGCGTATTTTGTAATGAAAATTATTCATAAAACACCTAGTATAGTAACCGTCATGAGTCGTGAGCATAGATTATCAGTGGTAGGGATATTATATAATTGTATACTTTCGGCCAATGTACAGTAGCCGAAAAAACGTGCTGGACCAATAGACGACACACACTGATGAACTGACGTTTGTCGAACCACGAACCAGTCGTGTGCACTGCAGCGCAGTCAATATCAAACCGACCAATGAAAGTTCTGCTCACCACTCGTGACGGCAACTATAAAAATATCAGCTTATAATAATAATTGTAGTATTGTCGTTCCGAACATAAATGATTGAAAGGCTTAATGATCTAAAGAATCCAACCACCTGTGTTATTCTCACGATAAATTCTGATAAGCATCTATAACAGACTGTGTTAGATTATAGGTACTTTATATTGGTTTCATTATTTATTTATAACTATGCGTTTAGTTTTCGAAATGTTTTTGTAACAATAAATGTCAGTTACCCAACCTTGTAGTTTCATTATCTAGCAACCTTTAAACCTATTTGCAGGCTATGGGCTTCGGTCTAAAGAAATATTATTTCGAAATATGGTGGAAGGGAATAAAAAGTTTGCCGGATACTACATCTATACATGGTTTCAGGTTTATAACTGATACTAAAAGACATTGGATCGAAAGGTAATGCGAGTACTTACATGTAGATTCTATATCTATGATCGGTAACTCACACAAAAAGGGCTTAAGGAAAAATTAGGGTCATCCATAGAGCTGGAAACAACTATCATATCGGCACCGTCAATCATAAACGAAGTTAATTATTTCGAGTAAAGTATGTATTTTTACTTTAACTTTTAAGTTAACTTTGTAAATTGTTAACGGCCTCATTACTTTTCATATTCGTTTATTTTAATAGGTATATTAATGTTAAACGTTAATGTTAAAGGTTAATGAAATTTGACCAGGCCACGTTTGTGAATCGATTCATTATTCCATATACTTCCGATTTGATACTTACCTAGGTGATAATTTTTCAGGCTATTCTGGCTGATACTAGTAGTGCTCTCTTGGTACGGGTCGTCGTTGCTAATAATCGCACAGTACGATGCATACCAGAACAATCCTATATCGTTTGTTGTGGAAACGACTTACAAGGATTGGAACACGAACTTTCCTTCTGTGTCTGTATGTGAAAATGATAACATAGCGGGCGTTGAAAAGGTTTCTGATCGGTAAGGTTCATTATTTAAACTTAGTAAAGTGGGCTTTTTAATTTAAAATTAAATTCCGACATGTCACCACAATTTTTCACATGTGATCCATTTTTCATATGTAGGTATCTATCCTTTTTTTTACAAGTTTTAGCTGTCGGTTTTAGCTGAGGCCTCCACTTCCTTTAATATTTAGGTATATATCTATTGAACCATTTGTGCTTACCAGCTTATCCAATATGTTCTAGGATATGGGGTCCGGAGCACGATTTTAACATCGAAGAAGTTCTGAAGGAGCTGGCATACTATAAAGGGATTACGTATTATGGATTACAATTCTGTGGAGGTGAAAATCCTTTACAGGAATGTTTTAAGTCCAACCTTACTTTCTTTGCGAATTTGGTAATGTGTCTATAAGTAAATATGAAATTAAGTAGATTCAAATCTAAAATTTTCAACTAATGTGGATACATACTTTTAATACAGATCAGAAGCAACTGCCACGAGATTATGAAGAATTGTTCTTGGAATGGCAAATCATTTGAATGCTGCGACTATTTTCGACCTATGGACACAGAACTTGGTATTTGCTATGCAATAAACTCTATTCAAGGAAGGTAAGCATTGGTTTGGGAAAATAATAAGCAAAAAGGTTAAATTTTACAATTTTTTGCTGTAATCATTGTATTGCTTTTCATTCATGCACTTTTTATGTCCTTAAAATTGATTTAGTATTTCATTTTATTGTAGAGACCAAAATCCTCCAAAACTTGAGATGGTAAGCAATAGAACATCGGGGCCTGGTATTTTAAGATTCAAGATACTGGTACCGGCAAAGATCTACATTCTAAATGAAGAAGAAGTTCCGACCTTGACTTCTTCCGGATCAGACGTTATGACTGTTGGTCCACAATTTTTCTTTAGGTATGATATTGAGATTTGATCAAAACAAAATAGTGCATGAACTTGTCCCAGTTATTACGAAAAAAATATTGATTATGATTATGTTAGGAATTTTTTTTTAAATTTGTAATTAAAATATTTTCAGAGTTTTAACAAAATTGGAGCAGTTTCAACAGAATAGAGGAAGATAGGTACTTTTGTACAAAGCAAATTTTTGTTATCGATTTGCTAAAAATCAATGGGAATACTTACTTAATAATGAATTGACCATTATGGTCGACCATATTGACGAGTTAAAATGGCTAATATAATTTTGTAGACGTTTCATCACGATACGGAACATCGAGAACGATGCTAGTGCGCGCCTCATCAGCCCGGCGAAACGCAAATGTCGGTATACTGATGAGAATTTTCTAGAAGTCCACCGCTACTACTCCTACACCGCCTGTACTGTGCAGTGCAGGAAGAACGCTCAAATGCGATATTGTAACTGTACAAACTTTTATATGCCCAATGTTCCAGAGCATATAAAATGCAACATAAGTGGAATTATATGCCTTAACAAATACGTTAATAATTGGTCTGTAAGTAACATGAGTTTAATTTTTTGGTTCTATTTCGTAATTTACGCCAGGGCATAAATTGATACTAAATTGTTTTTCAGATCTTAAAAGCTCGTTGGTCACCTCGCCCAGGTTTGTTTTGTGATTGCTTACCATCGTGTACTGAGGCGGAGATATCTGTTGTAAAGGATTTTCAGGAGTTTTTGAACCAGGATGAAGGTGTTGTTCAAATAGAATTATCCGTATTACCTAAGGAGAGATACAGGAGAAATGTTGTACGTGGAATACTTGATTTAGTAGGTAAGTGTTCTATAAAAATATATATTATAATAGTCTGTGGTCATGTCTATGGTTGTCTTAGTGGAATTGTCAATCAAGATGGCTCTCTGATTATTACATATAATATGTACTTCAATAAATATTTTCACTTATAAAGTTTCAAGTGTTTTAATAATTAATAAAATATAAAGTATAAAACATGGCGCAGTCGTAAAAGGAAATAAAAAACCAACAAGGACATTAGGACACTAAGTGTAAAGTGCAATTATTTCGGATAAGTATCAACTGAATTTATGATGGAAAATTCCGTAAAATTACCTCCAAATTTTGATATGCGTGCTCCGTCCGCCGCTTCGGAATGGAGATTCTGGAAAAGTCTGTTTGAAGACTATCTGGTGAGTGTGGGCCAAGATGAGGCATCGGATAAAGTCAAACTATCATTACTAAGAAATATGATGGGCCCCGAGTCGGCAAAAGTGGTAATAAGTCTAAAATTGACAAAAGAAGAGTTTCAAATTTATGACAAAGTGATGAAAGCTATTGATGCTTATGTAAACCCGAAATATAATGAAGTTTTCGAAAGATTTAAATTTAATGAACGAAAACAACAGATTAATGAAAGTTTTGAAAATTACTATACATCTTTGAGACAGTTAATTTCAACCTGTAATTATGATATATCGAAAACTGAGTCATTAGAAGATCAATTACTTCGTGATAGGATTGTTCAAGGATTACAAGACAAATCACTTCAGGAAAGTTTGTTGCGTATTGAAGGATTAACATTAGACAAGGTAACAAATATTTGTAGAGCAAGTGAAGTAAGCAAAATGCAAGTAAAAGAGATGAACCCCATGTTGGAAATAGATGTAGTGAAAAATAAAAATAATAACTACAAAAGGCAAGGTTTTCACAAAAATCTATCTGAAAGAAATGACAAAACTAAGTTCCAGTGTCGGCGATGTCAACAATTACATGGTCCGAGGGAGTGTCCGGCATTCGGCAAAAAGTGTTCAAAATGTGGCATATTTAATCATTTTGCAGTAAGCTGTCGAAGGAAGAAAATAGAAGAGGTTAAGTGTTCTGAGTCCCCAGATACCATTTCGTCAAATGAAAATTTGTATTGTGATGCAGTACACAATGGAACAAACCTCAATAAGTGTGAGTGGTATGAAAATATAAGTATTGAAAACGAAAATATTTACTGTAAATTAGATACCGGAGCTGATGTAAGTATTATGCCAGTAAAAATTTTTGAAAAAATTAAAAGTAAAATTGAGTGTAAATTATATGATACAGATTTGAAAATAGAATCTTTTGTTGGTGAAAAAGTGAAACCTATCGGGATAGTAAATTTAAAATGTAAATTCAAAGATGATGAGTGTTATGAAAATTTTGTTGTCGTAAATTGTAAAACAATGCTATTAGGATTACCGGCATGTGTGGCATTAAATTTAGTGAAACGAGTGCATTTAGCAAATGTTAATGATGACAAAGAAAAATTTATTAAAAGGCACATAAAAGTTTTTGAAGGAATAGGAAGAATCCCGGGAAGTGTTGATATTCCTACTAAGTATACAGAGGAACAAATTTGTCACCCTTCGCAGAGGTTGCCATCAGCATTACTTGAGCCATTAAAAATAGAATTGAAAAGATTGGAAGCTAGAAATGCTATAGCAAAAGTAGATAAAATAAATGAAAATGCATGCATTAATAGAATTGTAATTGTAGAAAAACCAAATGGTAGTATAAGATTGTGCCTAGATCCTTTAGATTTAAATAAAATAATTGTAAAAAAGCCTAAAGTATTGCCAACACTTGAGGATTTAAGTTTTAAATTAAAAGGCAAAAGATGGTTTTCAGTTTTAGATCTGTCTGAAGGTTTTCATCATCTTTTTCTTTCTGAATCTGCATCATGGAAGTGCTGCTTTGCCACTCCAATTGGAGTTTATAGGTATCTTGTATTACCATATGGCCTGATGAATGCTCCAGAGTTATTCCAGGATACACTTGAATATCATTTTGGGGAATTATCAAATGTTGTAATTTGGGCTGATGATATTTTAGTAATGGGTAGTACAGAAGAAGAGCATAATAAAGCCTTATTAAGTGTGATTGAGAAGGCACAAAATTTAGGAATAGTTTTTAACAAGAATAAGTTTCAGTATAAGCAGACAGAAGTCAAATATGTAGGTCAGGTTTTTAATGAGCATGGAATGTCTCTAGATAAAGATAGGGTTAAATCTCTCTTAAGTCTAAAAGAGCCAGTAAACAGAGACGAACTGAGACAAATTTTAGGTTCATTTAATTATGTCCGTCGATATGTTCCCGATATGGCTAATTTATTGTCACCTCTTTGTAAGTTGCTAAAGAAAGGTACCGAGTTTATTTGGTTACCTGCTCATAGACTAGCATTTGCAGAACTTAAAAGAAAGGTGTGTATGGCTCCAGCTCTCACTCCATTCGATTCTAAAAAGAAAATTACTTTGCAATGTGATGCATCTAAGAATGGTATAGGTTGTTGTTTATTTCAGAAAGATGAACAAAATGTTTTAAGATTGGTAACATGTGCATCGAGAACCATGAATGATGCAGAACTCAATTATAGTCAAACAGAAAAAGAATTGCTTTCGATAAGTTATGCTGTAAAAAAGTTTCATAGATTTATATATGGGTATCAAGTAGATGTTCAAACTGACCATAAACCAATTGTGTCAATAATGTTAAAACCTATTTGTAAAATTGGTTCTCCTCGTTTAAAAAGGTTAAGATTAAAATTATTGATGTATAATTTGAATGTATACTATGTTCCTGGTAAGTTACTACATTTTGCAGATATGTTGTCTAGAAATAGCCTTAAATGTACTGAAGTAGATAAAGAAATGTCACATGTTGTTCACTCAGTAACTGCACACTTACCTATGTCGGCTGAAAGAAAATCTAAATTTCAAAAAGAAACAAAATCAGATTATGTTTTAAATTTGCTGCATAAATATTATATAAAGGGTTGGCCTGAACAAAATTTAATTCCAAAACAGTGTAAAGAGTATTACAAATTTAGGGATGATATATATTTTGAGTGTGGTTTGGCATTTTTTGAAAATAAAATAATTGTACCAGATTCTCTTAGGTCTTATGTCCTAAATTTAGTTCATCAAGGACATCCAGGAATTTCTAAAAATATCAGTAGGGCAAGACAATTATTTTATTGGCCTGGTCTCGCAAAGGACATACATAAGTTTGTTCTTGAATGTCGTACATGTGAAAAGTTTAGACCAGCTAATTCTCATGATAAATTGTTACCACATAAGATACCTAATCGTAGATTTGCTAAGGTTGGTACTGATATTTTAGATTTTAGTGGAAATTTTTTTTTAGTTATTATTGACTATTTTTCTCATTGGTTGGAAATTTTACCTTTAAAAGACAAAACATCTAAATCTGTTATTAATGCATATCAGGAAGTTTTCACAAGATTTGGTTATCCAGAGGAGATAATAGCAGATAACAATCCATTTAATTCTTTTGAATGTCATCAGTATTATAAGTCTAAGGACATTGAGTTCACTTCTAGCAGTCCACACTATAGTAGAAGCAATGGTATGGCAGAAAAAGCTGTTCATATTAGTAAAATGATTTTAAAGAAAGCAAATAATGATAGTGTAGATTACAGGGACTACTTGTTGAATTACAATAACACGCCACTAACAGGCTTAGAAGTTTCCCCATCTCAAATTTTAAATAGTAGGAGAGTTAGGACGCTCATACCTACAAAAGATATTTTGTTAAAGCCTAAGGTAGAAAATAATATTTATAAATTGTTAATTTTAAGACAGTCATTAAACAAACAAAACAAAGATGTAATAAGAAAGAAAGAGGTTCAATTTAACGTAGGAGATGAAATTGTTCATAAAACGGACAAAGATAAATATTGGAAAAAAGGAAAAATTATTGCGAAATGTAAAGAACCTAGATCATTTTGGATAGGAAGGGAAGGAGAAACTAATATAAGAAGAAACATAAAGCATTTAAAAAAGTCATATACTGAAAATAAATATACTGCTCCTTTTTATGATCATAATTTTTATAATGAATACAATAAGTGTAATAATACTAGTACATCTCCTGAATCTCCTGTTCAAAATACAGAACCTTTAGTTAAAGAAACTATTAGAAATAATTTTAAAACTACAAGAAGTGGTAGAATTGTTAAGCCCCGTAATGTTCTGAATTTGTAACTTTGAAATTTTATTACTTGTTTTGAAAAGTTGTTAATTGTCTAAAGGGGAAGGTGTTCTATAAAAATATATATTATAATAGTCTGTGGTCATGTCTATGGTTGTCTTAGTGGAATTGTCAATCAAGATGGCTCTCTGATTATTACATATAATATGTACTTCAATAAATATTTTCACTTATAAAGTTTCAAGTGTTTTAATAATTAATAAAATATAAAGTATAAAACAGTAAGTATTTGTATGTTTCTCTCTCTTCCCCATAGTATTATAACTCTACGAGTATGTCAGTCAATAGGTAGTTTCTAATACCTGTTTAGTTGCCGTCATGAGTGGTGAGCAGAACTTTCATTGATCGGTTTGACATTGACTGCACTGCGGTGCACACGATGGGTTCGACTAACGTCAGTTGATCAGTGTGCGTCGTCTATTGGTCCAGCAGTAGCAGGATTTTTCGGCTGCTGTACATTGGCCGAAAGTATACAATACCACCGATAATCTGTGCTCACGACTCATGACGGTTACTATAACCGCATCCCTACTTCATCGGGTAAACGGACTTGTGAATAACGGACGAACGTGACAATCGTTTGAAATAGGTAAATTGACGTTCCGTTTACTCTGCTCAAAACCTAAAGACGGAATGCAAAAAGAAATCGCAATTAATAGCTTTTTTTAACAGTGTCGACAGGAGGAACTGGAGGTCTATTTCTCGGTGCCAGTATTCTCAGCTTTGTGGAACTACTATACATTCTTCTTTTTCGACCCTTCTGTGACATCTACAGCCAGCGAGGTGACGATCCTTGGCATAGGAAATATGGCACGCGTCGCTTGGAAGACAACATTAAAATATTCGCACGAAATAATCCCAAGAAGATATTTAATTAATAAATTTAATTAGACATAAAATAATAAAGGATTTCTGACTTAATGAATTAATTCTCAAAGAAAAATAGGTTTTTCCAAAAACACATTTTAATAGTTTCAAACAAATCCAAATCATTTAAGTATCTAAAAGCCTATAAATCCAATAAACCTAGCTTTCATTCATCCATAAATGGTTCCAGGACACCTTTTGTTTTGCTGTGCACTATGTATCTATCCACAATTTCTTCAAATACTTGCATAACTTTATGTCGGTATCTGTCATCACTTTCTACGATTTTCTTGATGAACGAGGCTTTGTCCTTTGAAAGAATATGATCAAATTGCTTTGAGTCACAAAATATGTCGGTAATTAATTTATCATCTAACCAGATCTGTGGCATTAGACAAGCACATACAATAATCGCCCATAATCTTTGACTTTCAGCTGATTTGCGAAAACTTTCTAAGGTTAGCACATCTTTAATAACAATTTCGTACTCTATTAGTATACGTTCAAGTTCTCTGTGATAGTAACACAGGAACTGGTCCATATTTTCTTCACGGAATTTTGGTTCTAGGTTACAATACAGTAGCAGCATAACATCTCCGGCAGGTGGTTGACACCGCACTGCTTGGAAATCAACCATCACGCAGTCATCTGGTATCAATGTGTCTGGTCGGTAATGAAATAAAATATTGTTGTTCCACAAATCGCGATGGCAGATCACGTTACAATATTCTGGCACAATGTTGCTTAAATCTAACCCTGAGCGCCATAACTGCTCCCATCTATTTTCAATAACCTCCATTAGTTGTTTGTCATTTTTATATTTCGAGAAAATTTTAATAGCTGCCAATGCTCCTTTCATGCACTGAATAAACCAAGCGCTAAAAACATATCCACCCTTGTCTAAATAAGCTCCGAATTCTTCGTTAATGCTGTAAGGTTTTTGGAGCTCTTTGCGTTTTCTCTGTTCATAGACAATTGACGAAGCATGGAATCGGGCTAGCATGCTCAGTGCTTGTTTGGTATGAACATCATCAAACGTTTTAAATTTGTCCTGTAACTTGTACCCTAGAGCATTCAAATCTTCGAATACGATCGCTTCCTCAAGAGTTGATACTAATTTAGGGCTCCATGGCTTGATTCCTAAAAAAACCCAAAAAGTACCCATCTATTACACCCATATACTTCTTTCGTACAATAAAATAGATTATAAAGGATTTTCTTCTTATTGCAATTGAATGTCTGTAACGCATAAATAACCCACTGCAGGGTCGGGTCTCCTCTCACAATAAGAAGGATGTAGGCCTTAGTCCACCATGCTGGCTTAATGCGGGTTGGTGGGCTTCACACACCTTTGAGAACATTTTTTATGTGAACTCTCAAGCATGCAAGCAATGCATTTATTGAATACACTGTTACAAATAATTAATAAGAAATATTTTCATTTACCTTTTATCACCATGTTTTTTTTTACTATGGCGTAGAAATTAATTTCTTTGTTAAATAAATTCATTTCTCTAACCATATCGGCTTTAGATGCGTTTTCAGATACTGCTTTAATAAATAAATTTAATATTATTTTCTCGCCATCAGTTAAAGATAAAATTATTTTAAGTTTCCAATAGTCTGCTAAAAACCCCAACATTTTGTCACTAGCTTTGTCGATTATATATTTTTCAACGTGGTAATCGTCCTTTACGTATCCATAATTTTCTATTATACTGTTCACATTATCTTCGGTTATAAAGTTTTTTTGACGCTCGCATTTTATTCTGCTCATTTTGATATGAATACAAAAAATATGCTATAGGACCGCTTTGCCCATATTCACAGAAATGTATGATTAAGTAGTAACAAACTGAGATTTAATACTACTTTACTTATATTTGTTTTAGATAAGTTAATTATATATGTTTATGGGACTATGAACTCGCATTGAACGAGGCGTGAAAATAATAGTTTCCTGATACAGTAATTGCCAGGCTTAGTAATAATGTTCGTTCGTTTTGTACACAAATATTTATCTTTCATATCACATAAAATAAATATTTTTCGTTTCGTCGCGTATTCGATGTTCACACTATGTAAGAATTCTATAAAACTCTCAATTCATAAGGCTGTGTTTTAGTATTGATTAAATATTGAATGTGATATATATTATTTAGCCTTTTATTATAAAACAAGGGTTTTTTTTATTTGTTACGCTCTTATATTTACAGTAGATGACGGATACATGTATCTTTCTACAATTTCGTCGAATAGTTCGTTTACTCTTTGGCGATAATTTATATCATTAGTTGCTGTCTCAATAAATTCATCACTTCGAGATACAACGTTGACTTTTACAGCATTTATTTCATTTCCATAGACTTCGTGTCTTCTTTCATTAGTCATAGCTACTATAGGCACAATTATAGCGGCTTGCGTAATACCGAATACTATACTCTCCTCGTAGGCAGTCTTAAGTTCACGTTTATTAATTATGGTATTCACATCAACGCCGTTGACTTTCAATTCTTCACATAAAATTTCATAATACAAGTCAATTACTTTGTCAGTTTGCAAGTGTCTAAAATGTTTTGTTGTATTGAAAAATAATAGGGAGGATAGATCCAGCATAGGCGAGCAATAGATGACCGTTTGATAGTCAACGATAAGAGCATGCAATTTTCCGTTGTCTAGCCGTTTCAGGAATGTATTATTCGCCCAAAGGTCTCGGTGTACAACGACATTTCTATATATGGAGCTCGGTTTCATGAGGTTCACAGCACGATCGAACAACATGGTTATGACTGTTTCCATATCTTTACTGAATCCTGGTTTCATTTTATACGCAGAATACACTTTCAAGTAGTCTATGACTGCTTTTTTACCAGTGTCACGCCACGGCTGACTTTGTACTGGTTCGACTAAGTATTCTCCATAGTCCTCGCATATCCTATAGGGTCTTTTGAATTCTCTTGTTTTAATTTCTTCATAAACGTAAGATTGAGCATGGAATCTTGCTACCGCTTCAACAGTAGCCATTACTTCTTCGTCAGTGAGAGTAATCGTGTGATTAGGCATTACGTAGCCTTGTTTAGACACATCTTCAAATACGAATATTTCTTCCTTTACATGCAGAAGTTTTGGCCGCCATTTTCCCTCTCCTAAACGAACACGAAAAGTATTTTGAATGTAACGTTTATTAAATTATGGCATTTAAGTTAAACCTAGCAGAAAAATGTTACTATAATTTGACGACCTGAGTGGCGCAGTGGTTAAGACACCGGTGCGCTGCGCGGAAGGTCCTGGGTCGATTCCCAGCAGAGCCGGGATTTGAATGATGAATTTGAATTTCTGTTTCTGGTCTAGGTGTGGTGTGTTCGTGTCTTGTGTGTGTCCATGGCACCCACGACACAGGGAATCCTAGTGTAGGGCTATGAGTGTGAAGCGTTATTTATTATTTATTATAATATTTACCTTGGTCATCCCTGAAGTATTTGAAAAGGCCATTTAACATGCCATATTCCTTTCGGAAAAAGGTTAGATCTCGTATATACTCCGCTTTCCATTTATCGAACCTCGGCATGCACTTTAGAAACAGGTTAAATTCACAATCAACTCCTTTAGTTTTTACTTTCACAGTTAATCGAAGATGTTCTCCGAGGTATCCTATTATTTCAGTTGAATAATCCTCAATGGTCCATTTTAATTTTTCAATATTTGTAACACCACATTTTCGTACAATTGCTTCAATTTCAGACTGAGTTAAAAGCTCCATTCTGTAGAACTATCCTCTTTGCTTCAATAAGTGAGAATAAATTACGTATATGAGACAAGACATACCTACCTACTCAATATTTAATTTTAGTAAGTGTCTGTACTGATAGTAATATTTACCATTTATATTTGTCTTAAATTATAAAGATATTATGCTCATTGCAAACATTGTTTACATTCAGTTTATTGGCAACAGACGTAAGCTGCAATTTATGTCGGAAATGTTACATGACTAACATGACAATGCCCAGCGGCATGTGCCATTTCATGCTACCTGAGCGTAAACAAACGAAATGTAATTAACAATACGTCCGAGCCACATAGGAAGGTATTGCTACTTTCAGAGGTATTTAATTTACTTCCAAGGAATCATTTATTCAGAAAGAAATTTATTTATTATTAAGAATTAAAAAAGAAACACATTTTTCATTACAAAACGTGATTGTTGACCAGTAGGTGAATATTAGCTCTTAGATTTTTAGGGTCGGAAGAATCGTTTTTATTAGGACTTAGTTATCTTCAACACGGCAATATTGCAAGCTATATCTCAAGTAATGTTTTTTAAATCAATAAAAACAATTCATTTAAAAAAATGTTTATATTATCATATCTTAAATCTAAACTACAATCCAAACAACGCACCCGTAGTATGCAAGTCTAAAAGTGGTCCTTTAAGAATTTTCTTGAATCTCTTTTCTTTAACACCATCATAGTTCGGCGTCCAAAATTGGGTTATTTTGGTTGCTTGTGTGCCATTAACTTTAGGTGTAGAATCATCTTCATCATCACTCGATTGAGGGTCGACATCCATTTGTTCATCTTCTTCTATTTCGTCAACCGGAGCTTCGTAACCCGACAAGTGTTGCAGGAACGAGGTACACAGCATACTCACCGGAGGCACCATATGCGGCGCACCAGATAAAAACTGTAACAATACATTCAGATTTACATTGAGATTTTTAATTAAAAGGAATAATCAAGACTAGTATACAATTTTTATAGTGACAGTAAAGATTCATTACTCTTACTATATAAACCCAACTTTTAATAACCACCACTAAATACTAATAGCAACCAAATTGTACGCGAGCATTCGCACATAATTTAATATACATGATAGGTGTAAGTTAACATTTATCCACAAAAAGGGAACGATTTTTTCTTCTAGCCATCCTTGCCAGAACGCGTAAGGATAACCTAGACATCCGCATCCGCAAATTGAGTAAACTGGGCCATCTGATATGAATTAATGCCATTAGAACTAAGTTAACCTTCACGAGGTAAATTGGCAAATAAGCAAAACAGACTAAAACTGGAATTTCCCTTTATATCGATGCTAGAATCTTAACGATATTATTTCTTAACAACCCGTTTACAAAGTGGACTACATTACGTCATAATTATTGTTGTCACGATAGAATAAATTAGTCGTTATACGAAATTTGATACACCAGACTCTAGAACGGTTAGACACTATTTGGTTTCATAATAATGCAATGCAGATTTATGGGCAAGGGAACCTATTGTATTCAATAGGCATGAACACTAATTTTCAAAAACTCTTTTATGATATTTAGAAGTTTCTATTATGTCTAAAATATATCATATTTTTGTAGAAAATTAAGGTTTTTGTGCAATAAAAGTACTTTTAAATTTTAAGTTTCAAATTCATTCCAAAACGCTCGCCCGTGTCATGGCGTCTGTCATTACGTCACGGCTCAGTAAAAAATGCACAGATCGGGAAATATCTTTTTGGATTGTTGGCGGATCTTGGCGGATTGTTGTATTTTGTACATTTATTTTAACAAACAGAGTATTAAAACGTATATTTTTACACGGCACGTCCTAGTAAAATGTCAAGTAACACTAATGGGTCAGCTACCATATGTGAATAGGTTGATAAGTCGTAGTCGAGTTACATATAATATTTTGTTTTATATGATAATTATAGGTATTAGGATTGCCTTGTAGGGTGAATAAATAAGATAGTCAATGAAGTCCAATCGAATTTATCATAATTATTCTAATGATACCTAAAGCTTTGAAATATCTGAAAAATAGATCTTACTTATAAAAAATAAAAATAAAAGCAGCTGTCCTAAAAAGGGCGCGTTTTAGACTTGTTAAATGATTCACATGCCTTGTCATGAAGCGGGCACCGCCCTACTACTCGAGTACAGTTGCACGCAATCGAAAAAGTTAAGCAAGATCGAGCGCGGCTCGTACCTGGATGGATCACTAGCGGTGAATTGTGGTACTTACTAGGGAAGGGTATGTTAAGCCGTTGTAGATTAGATAACAGTTGTAAAACCTTGTCGGAGGTCCAATGAAAATATCCGACATTGATTGACCACTACCTCGTTTCTCTACCAATCCACGTCGGAGCAGCGTGGTGAACTATTCTCCAGGCCTCCATTGTGGCGAAAGACCCACTCCCAACAGTGGGACGAGGGTTGCAGCCAGCCGACTTATTCACGCCCGCCGGAATGCTTAATACACAAACCTGAGAAATGGCAGTATTCCCGAGGGACTCCGAATCGAGTGGCTGTCCGGACACGGGCACGGCGGCGTGGACATCGGACAAGTGTTGCTCCGCCAGTAACGCGCCGAAGTTCGACGTGGGCAGGTTGCGACGGGACATAACCTCCAAAGTGGCTTTAGAGCTTTCCGGCTCTAAGCAGTAGATTTCCTACAAGATAAGCTCTTATTATATTTTTTACACTATCAATATTATAGCATGTTGTTCAGCGGCCACCTTTTTTAAAGTAATTGAGCAGCAAATGGGCAGCCCATGGATACCGACATTCAATCTCAAATCGAAATTAAAACGTATGCGAGTGCTTTGGTTCGCATGAATGCTCCAGCGTTTTAACCACTGCGCCACGCAGGTCGTCGCATAAACAAGGGCTCTTGATGATTTCTACGAGGACTTTGAAGAGGAAGGTGCTTACCGAATCATTCCTTATGAGATAGAGCCGTACATTGTCACCTATGGGGGCACCAAAAGAACACTGCGTAAATGTTCCGGTTTTGGGATCCACTATGTTTTTTCTTACCAGCAATGGCTCAGAACTTTGAGGTCTAAATACGAACACTGTAAATAAAGACGAAAAATTACTTAATTATAAAACAATGTAAAACATTATACTTATTGCATATACAGGGTTAATTTTTCAAGTGTGTGTGGATGAAGAATAGCGAAAATTGCTGAAAGGAGTCTGGGGACCGATTTTGATGAAAACTAAAACTGCATCGTTGGATTTTTGAAAAATCAATATGCCTAGCCAGGAATCGAACCCATTGACTTTGAAAAAAACCACAACCTGTATTATTACACCATTCGATAGTTTCACTTATATGGAACGAATTCAGGAAAGTAATGACAATTATGGCAAACTTAAGAATAGAGCTCATTTTTAACAAAATACGTTTTTTTTTTCATTGAATTAACATAATTTCCGCAATCTATGATTGCTTGTGTAGATTTTCAATAGAATAATAATTAATACAGTAATTATTAAGTCATTATGTATTTTATATATGTACATCATTTTTGCTTATATATGGCGTTCATGTAGAATTTTTGCTTATTTACAGTTTTACACTATTGATTCAAAGGAGAAATAGAACATGATTACAAAAAAAAATACCATCATTGGTGTCAGTTATTACAGCCATTTTGTTTGAGAAGGGGTCACCGGTCAGCCATGTCGGCCGCAGCTGCACCAGCCACTTGACGGCCAGCGCAAGAAGACTCCACACGGCTACGCAATTTTCTGTTGTACATACTAACTGCAACAAGAAAAATAATAATTATGGAGACGGTCTCAGTTCTTAGGAGCATACCAATACAAAAGTATTCATTATTTGAATTCTTTATTATTACAAATACAAAACCAATGGGCGTGGTCCTTGTAAGATTCAAGGACGCGTTAAAAAACCATTCCTACTTACATAATGAGCAGCATCGTGGTTTCCAAACATCACATGTTTTCCTTTGGGCCTCAGAGCCGGGTGCGACAACGTTGTTCGTAAGTTACATAAATGTGTGTCCCACAAAGTCAACTTGCAACCAAACCACGCCGCTATCAACGACCCGTCGTGCGATATCGCCACTGCACCCATCTCTTCGTCTTCCTTACTAAACACAGAACTTTCTGGTTTACTCACACCAACATAATCTTTGTGTATATTGAAAATTCTCTTGATCATGTCATCTTCATCTATATCCGTCAAGTAAGGCATGTCATCGACTTTTCCTAGGGTTTTGTCTCCGGTTTTGAAGTTATTTAGTACCGGGTTCGCAAGGAAGTGGGCGACGCCGGAGGAATAGTAACATGCTGTCAAGCAACTCCAAGTTGTTTTCTTTCTGTGCGTCTGGGATATCTTCTCTCTTCTCCATATCCGGAATTTTTGGTCTAGGCCCGCGGAGACGCAAAACTCGCCCTTATTGCTAAGCGCTAAAGATACAACATTGCACCCTCCATGGGAGAGATTGACGCACGTGTTCAGTTTGAACGGAGTGGTGTTTTTGGTTTGGGAGGACCAGAATTTCAGTTTTTCCTCAGGATAGCTGATTTCGTCGTTTCTGTACTCGGATGTGACAAGCCATGAGCCGTCGGCGCTGACGGCGGCGCACGCTACCTCGGTCTCTACGGGTAAGAGGTTCCGCCTTTCTGAAGGTAAACTGTTCATTTCTGTTATGTCGATCTGTAACAAATATGTGTATATTATATGTATGATTACTCTTTGTATTAAGATAGTACTTTAGTTCTGTTTACAGTGTCATTTAATACGTCCTAGATTGATACGTCATTAATAATATAAAATAGCTTTTGCCATTTGCGCACAAAGGTGAGTAAGCACACACAGTTTAATCTTCATAATAGTAACATAAATTCAATTCACTCACATTATACAGCACTTTGTCACTAACAGTAGAGTACAGCTGCAGGTGGCCAGTGCGTCCCGGTAGCAGTAAAGCGTTTAGCGGTCGATGGTACACAAGCCACGAGCGCGCGCGAGACGCCGCCGATATCCCGCCACACTCCAATATTGTAGATACCACCCGCATTTGTGCATTGGCTATTACGACCGCTGAAAGTAGAAATCTTTATCGAATCATTAAAATACCTCAAGCCTTGACTCGAAAACATGCTGCTTCAATGTGGGTTAGGTGGTAAGGTATCCACAGTAAATGATATGTTGAGACCACCATAATTATATGATATAGTTATGAGAGAGTTGTTAAAAAGAGTAACTCTAGCATCTGCTCAACCTAAACACAAAACGTGAATGCTTCTGCGTCATAATAGAGCATCTATATTGAATAGCGCTGCTGCTTGAGTAGATTGCAAGCGATAGAAAAAGTTAAGCAACGTAGGGCTCGGTCAGGAAATACCTAGATGGGTGACCGCTAGTGGCGAATTAAATCCGCGCTTTCGTATTACGGAGGGCACGTTAAGTCGTCGGTCTCGGTTGCTATCGTTACGAAAGCAGTCGTTAAACTTTATCGGAGGCCCTATAGGCGGTTTAAAAACATCCAACATGGGTTGGCTACTAGCGGAGTGTGTTCCAGGCCTCCCCCTGTTAAATGGAGAAACCAGAGCCCAACAGTGGGCTATGAAAGGGTTTTAACCATATTAAAAGTGTTACTTACAGTTATTTGACAATGTGATTGCAATATGATTATTATTCACTGCAATATATCTGATCATTCCTGGAAGACGTGGGATGAATGCCTTCTCATTAGCCCTGTTCACTAAGTGCCCTAGGGTCCATTTTATCAATACTTTTTCCATACCACCAGTAAGGAGATAATTTCCTGGAAAATAATTATCACTCATACATCGTTAAAAAATTATTAGATTTTTAAATTCAACTATCCAACCACTGGCGCATAAAAAAAGCAACTTTAAACTTTTTTTCGATAAAAAGTAGTGCCAGGATTGTTTACCAAATATGACAAGAGAATAAAAGTGGACTATACTATTATAATTGCAAAAGCTTTGTGAGGATGGATGCAAAAACGACAAACAGGTTTGGATGAAAAGATGACTCACATCTGTTTAGCCATTTATCCATCCTCACAAACTTTCACACTAAATATATAATTAGGATTATAATACACGTAAATATGCTAAGTAGATATTAGATTATATAATTAGTATCTGTATTCTTTAAACTTACCTAACACAGAGAAACAAACAGCAAATGGGGGTAAAAAATGCCAATGCAGTACTTCTCTTGCAACACTTTTGAAGTAATACAAATTGCCAGTAATCACTGTCACTCTTCCTAGGGTGTCTGTGATGGCTACTGCACTGTCTTTGTGGTGGGCAGCCACTGATAATATTCTGAATTTGTTGTGGTTTAATATCCTGTAATTAAGATGATTTCTGTCTTTAATTACAATTAATGATTAATGTTATATTTCTAACAGCAATCTATATATTGGTGAAATACCAGTTGGGTTTGAAAAAAAACGTTTCTATACAATAACATAATGATTATTCATAAGGGTATAAGACAGTTGCAACTTGCAGTTACTTAATACCACAGAAAAGTGATTGTTTACATGTTAGTTTGTATGTGTGTGTAATTCATATTTGTTGCCAGGTCATATTTGGCTGCTTATGTATGTAAAGTCTGTTTTTGCACACTTGTCTTATTTGGTAAACTGGTATATTCATAACAATTTTTTGTTAACCTTATTATTTAACCACAAATAAAAGGCTATGGTGATATTGTTTACAAATAGGACTTTATAAAAACAAGCTAAATTATTTCATTAGTGACAATCAAATTCTAAGAACTTACTGGGTCCTCAAGTGTGGCTGATGTATATTTTGAATAAACAATACTTTGGTGCCATTGGTGATAGCAGCAAATCTGTCACCATTGCACCAACCCAACGACACCCTTACGATATCATAGTAGATAGGTCTAGTCCCATCATAGGTGTAGTTCAAGGCTCCAGTTCTGACTGAATATGAGGCTATGTACAGTTGGTTGCTAGTGGGTACCAGTGCAGTGACAAAACATTCATTGTTATCAACTAAATTGAATGTCATCACTTTTGCTTCTTCTGGAAGTTGAAGTTGCTGTGAGTTAAGAAGACATAACATGATTAATACATGAGTACACATTACTTATCTTATAATGTATTTCCTTAACATTATGTATTTTTTTGAGAGCCACATCCAATCTCAAACAGGACTGACAAAACCTCCGCATTGATTTAATATTTCGAGTACTATCTTAATCTTAATATAACAATAAAATAGTGTGTTAGTAACATCTGCTAAAGGTGAAATTTTTAGAATTGCTAGTTTTCAACCACTTTTGGCTTGTTTCAAATTAGTCCAAATTTCAAGAGAATTGCAGAGATGGGAGTTTTCCAAGAGAAAACGATCATTTAAAATTCCTGACATTTTAATTTCAGAACAAAATGCCATAAAGCAATAAATAGGGTCACTTCAAATTGAGAAAGCAGCGGCTGGCAGGTACTTTAACAGACCAGAAACAATTCAAAAGCTATAAAAAGTTGTGAAGCTGCTCCGGCAGCCAAGATCAGCAAACACCTTTAACTGGAGTACTACGCCGTCTTTAAATTCTTTGTGAAGAAAGGGAAAACGGTTAAAGAAATTTTTTTGAAGAAATGTCTGAGGTTACGGAGAATCTGCGCCATCATCTGCAACAATCAAACGGTGGGCCAGACTATTCCAACAGGGTCGAGAATCATTAGATGATCTGCGCTCAGACTGCCCAAACACAGCAGTCACGGATAAAAACATAGCTAAAGTCAAAAAATTAGTATTGGACAACCTAAGAATAAAAATGTGGCAGATAGCTGAAGAGGTAAACATTAGTAAGGAATGAATTGGTGACATTTTGCACACTCATTGAACTGAACATGAGAAAAGTGAGTGCGTGTTGGGTTCCAAAAATGCTCACACCCCTTGACACACAGCAGCGAGTTCAAACATCACAGGAGTTTTTGTACCACTGTAAGAACAACTTGGAAGAAGTTTGCAGGCGCAGTGTGACCATAGACGAAACGTGGAGAAGGGGGAAAAGCCGCCAAAGAAGTTTAAAGTGGAAAAGTCAGCCACCAAGTTGATGGCCACCATTTTTTGGGACTGCAAAGGAATTTTGCTCATCGATTATCTTCCCAAAAATGAATGCCGAGTACTATGCTCCTCTATTGAAAAAAGTATGCCAGTGAATTACAGAGAAAAGAAGAGCAAACTTGCAAAAGGCATTTTGTTCTTCAGGACAATGCACCAGTGTACAGCGCGCGACCATACAGCACAGACCTGGCACCCAGGGACTTCTTTCTTTTTAGTAATTTAAAAAAGGACTTGCGGGAGCGAATATATTGGGGGGAAGACGAATTATAGGTGGCAGTTGATGAGCATTTTCAGGACAAAAACGAAAAATATTTTTTGGATGGGTTACTGGCTTTATATAAACTCTGAAAAATGTATTGAACTTGTAGGGAACTATATTGAAAAATAGATTTTTTCGGAAATTTTATCTTGTTAATTTACATTAATTACGTTAATTTACATATGTCCCTCATATGTAGACAAAGTTTTAAAGTTATTTGACTCTGAAAGTGTGCTACCTCTGTTTTGAATCAACCTTTAATTAAAGGTCTTATTGTCTATTGAGTTTTCAGCTGATGTTAACAAATGAGTTAACAACCATAAATACTTACAGCTTCTCTGAGAACAAGCCCAGTCTCCCATGTCCAAGTAATGACACACCCACTGTCAGAACAACCATAGAGATTATAGTTTTCTTCCCCTGGAAACTCAATGCCTACCAACTCATTTATCTTTGATTCTGATTCCAAGCTTCGTACATAGTCACCAGTTTGGATGTTATACACCCTTACAATATTTTCAACAATTATCACAACTGATCTGAAATATTAAAAAAAAAAACCGATTTAGGTAACTGTTTCTATACAATTATATTGATTTTTCTTTTTTATAAAAATTGAGGAGCAGACCAGCATCCAGTCACCAGGTTATTTATTTCTTAGAATGCATTTACAAAATATCATGCATGCAAGTTTCCTCATGATGTTTTTCTACATAGTAACAGCAGGTAACACAATATATATTTTTTAAATGCACATACAAATCATGCCACTTAGTTTAGTAAAATGCTGAATTGTTATTTAATGGTCTTATCACTGTTACTGCTACTGGTAGATATAGATTGACATACAACATATGAAAATGTACATAAATTATTAAAATTATTAAATGTAAAACATTAAGCTGAAATTGAAGTAAGCTTTAGAAAAATATTTGTACATAAATTATCATAGGACTGAACCCAAGCTGTTAGTAAAGAGTAAAAGAATTTAATTTAGAAAATTTTGTGAGAGTGGACCATTATGCGTAACAATACGTTTTGGAGGTGTGCAATATTATTTTGTAATTTGTTGTTTAATTAATCCACTTACTCGCCGTCTGGAGAAAATATAGGAGATCGTTCAATAATACTCCTGCCTGCTTTTCTATTCAGTACATATTTAGTAGAATTAACATTATTCTGCCTTCGTACACCCATTTTGATATTTACTACTTAATTATAATTTTTGAAATGTATTTTTTAAATTTCATTTCACTTTAAAACACAAATCACACAATTCAACACATGACATAACCTTACTTTTTTGACGTAAGATAAAATATGTCAATGTCAATTTTCAAGTCTTTCGAGTCTAAGATATTTTTATCTATATATATTATACAATTTACATATTATACAAAATATATTAATTCACAAAATAATAAGTTAACTTTTTAATAAACAAATAAATAATATTTTAATGATCATTTATGGCATAGCACGAAACAATATTTTATGTAACATGCATGTATTATAACTTACAAATGCGAATGTGTAAGCACAAATACTAGCTTAAACACCGGAATCCATAACAAGGCCACTCAAACCATAGACTAATTAAAAAATAAAAATTGAGGTTAACTTACTCAAAGACACTCAACTCAAAGTTGACTGACATGTGTATCTACTAAACTAATACACGATACGCGAAATGTTTATAATTTAATTAACTTTAATATAGTCACTGAAATAAAGAGTTTAGCAAAGAACTGCATTTAGGTGAAAAATGGATGAAAAAGCCGAGGCACAGCTACAAGTACGATTTATTACAAAACAAGAAAAGTAGGTTTTAAACCATAATAAAGCCGGTTTGTATCGTGTTCACTACTTAAAATTTAACAATATTTACTGTTCTTTTGTTTCAGATATGCAGTTTCTGATAGTCCTTATGCAATTAAAAGCAATATATCATCGTCTGAACTCAGTACATTAGTTAACGCGCTCTTGAAAGAGGCTGATTCGAGTTTTGGGAAGACTATAGAATTTGACTTCTTAGCATGTGGCGAACTGCTTCGTTCTTCTTTAGAGGAACATTTGCAAGAGAAGGGGACATCAACGGAAGATACAATAGAGTTGGAGTATTTTGAGCGGTTGCCTGCTCCAACCCCTCAAGACTGCTTGATGCATGATGACTGGGTGTCAGCAGTTCATGCACATGGCAATTGGTAACTTGGTCTTTGAATTTCAGTTTTTGATAACTTGATATTAATACAAGCAAGAAAAAAGTTGACTCTGTAACATTAACAAAGCAATTAAAAAGGTAACTGTACCTACATTTACATTAGTTGTTAACTCGTTACTGTGGGACTCAGACTTATTCAATCAAACTATTCTCTTTTGTTGTTAGTGGGTTCATTCAATCAATTGGTTCAATTAGGTCTTAAAGTAATTGCATAGGATTTTGATGATCAATAAAGATAAGCTGAAACAGTACCAATTGTATTTGATACAATGGACAAAAAAAATTGCAATGGGATTATGTAAATCATACTCAGGACATAATATTAACTACTTTTCAGGATATTATCAGGGAGCTATGACAACAGTGTACACATCTGGACCACAAAGGGCCAACACAAGCTGGCGATACCGGGCCACACATCCCCTGTGAAGGCAGTCTCATGGGTTTCATTCCAGGGGGATCAAGCTGCATTTGTAAGGTGAAAATTTGTCTTTTTATATTTTTAACTAGACTTTCACAATAATATTAGTAGAAAGTATAATTATTAAAGAATAACAAATGGGCATGTAGGTTAATGTTACCTGATATAAAGTGGTTGTGGCCCATGGATTGTATGTGTGTTGCTACTCATAGGGTTCATGTTCATTTCAAATAAGATAATTATCTTCAGCAACTACACCTCCTTAACAAAACACAAGACATGACTAACATGTTGTTTTACTGTGAGTTAAAAAGACTGTTCCAGAAAAAGACTGTGTGTGTGAAGTAAGGTTCCAAGCAGGGTTCCACAAGGTCACAGAGATAACAATGTTGAACAATATTGGGCAACATGTCTCTGTGACATTGACTAATGAATATGTGGTTGTAGGTTGTAGGTCAATCTATAAACCTACATTCTTGAGTGTTGTGTAAATATTGTTCCAGTGGTTCACATGACCAGTCTGCAATGCTGTGGGTGTGGAATGTGTCGGGGAACTCAGTGGACTGTGTGGTCACGTGCAGAGGGCACGACAAGGGTGTGGAGTGCATAGCTGTATCCGCAGATGCTAAGAAGTTTGTCACGGGAGGCTGGGACACTAATATTTGCCTTTGGAGTGCTAGTAAGTTATTGGGCCTATTTGCAGTTTACTATTTAATGTAATTTTTTTGTGAGAATTTTCAGTTGATTTATTATCAACAACATAGAAAGGACTCCTTAATTTTATATGGATACTTATTTGGATTGGGTTTATTTATGGTCAAATTAAAATTATGTAAAGACGACAGCTAAAGTTATCAATAAATGCCTGCAAAACAGCTACAAATGGTTCCTGTTACACCTAACTATGCATTGTTTATGCAATCATAAATTTAGAATGGCTTCTCATTCCATAGCTGCTGCAAAGCATGTGTCATAAAGAGAAGTCACCCTTACAATATTCATAATGTGTTGCTTCTTTGCTGAATTTTTAACTGCTTCTAATTTATTTATATAAAATCCTAAATTGCAGGTTTAGATGATGTTGATCATGTTCCTGACAAAAAGAAAAATAAATCAGAACATGGAAATTCAAAAGTAAGTGTAATATTATGTACTTAGTATTTCATAAAAGGTGGGAACCATGTGACATAATTATACCTTCTATATAAATGTAACATAATTAATTAATTATACATTCCCCCTTAGTAGGAGGAATGTATAATCATTGTCATATTTTAAATGTAAGGAGGAATGTCACTATTGAAGATTTTTCCTTTTTTTTTCTGGCATGTTATACTTAATAATAATACTGAACTCTGTAAACGATACATATAAATATCTTCAAATATTTCAGGTTCAGAAACCTCTATCAACACTACAAGGGCATAAGGAGGGAGTCTCGGGAGTGCAGTGGATGGACTACAACACGGTGCTGTCCAGCGGCTGGGACCACTTGCTAAAGATCTGGGACTGTGAACTGGGCGGCATCAAGCAAGACATAGCGGGCAAGATATACATTTTAAATTTCACTTCAGTAGAGTTTTTTATATCTTAGGTCTTGTTCTAATTGGCTGACATTACCCACCAACCAACCAACATTACAAAACTTAAACACTCTGGCTGTATATGGAGCTATTCAACATGAAATACACACTGACACGCTACAAAATGTATGATGTTGAACAAGCAACATTTGCACGTGACATGGCAATTACGACATGGGTTATTTATTTAATGTTGTCTGTTATGAAAACAGAAACACTTACTACTTTATTGCATTATAATACATTAATCAGACTCCTCGGGATAAAGTAGACCGGGAAAAGTGGGTGAAAATCAACTCTCTTATAAAACAAATAATTATGAAGTATCTTTTACTTCAGTATGAAGAAAATTTCTTTCAAATTTCAGGAAACAAAGCATTCTTTGATGTAGACTGGTCACCTCTCAACAATAGCATAATCACTGCATCAGCAGACAGGCATATAAGGCTCTACGACCCTAGATCTACAGGTAAAGTATTTTATAAAGTTTTCTGGCAAGGCATTGGCGACTCCTCCAGTGTTGCTTGCGTCAATAAAGGACGGTGATAACTTACTATCAGGTATTTTTGCCTGCTCTTTATATAAAAAAGTATAATAGACAGTGCTAATGCGAATAAAAATGTAAATGTGTAGGTCATATCTATTTCTCTTTATCTATACCTACTGTAAGAGTACATATTAGCATTCAGACTTTATCATGTTATGTGATCACAGCCTAACACATAACAGGATTGCAGCATTGACTTTAACAGTTTTTTTTTTGCTTTCACATAATATTTTAATTTTTTGCTTTGCCTTATCAAAATGTATTAAGGCTTCCTTGATATTATCCAATGACAGGTTATTAAAACTTAAGTACAAATATACACAGAGCAAAAACAGTGATTTTAAATCCCAACGTTTAAAATATAGCCTCTCTTTCATTACAGGATCAGATAACTAAATAAATACTGTTGTTATTTCCAGAGAGTATTGTTAAAGCTACATATACATCACACAGTAACTGGGTGCAGTCAGTTCGCTGGTCAAAAGCCCAAGATACACTATTCCTGTCGGCCGGGTATGACAGCAAAGTCAAGCTGTGGGATACAAGAAGGTAAGAACAATTAATATTGCTAATATTAACGAAGTCTGTCAAGGCAACTTCTTTTAGGCGACCACTTTAGCACTAAGATAGGGTACATAAAACGTCTAATAGAATTTTTGGCCCCCCTAAGATTTTAGGTGATATGTATTTCAAGCGGTGAAATAATAGGCTACTATAGCCACTCGTTTTGCAATATAATTTTTTTTTGAATTGCAAGTATTATACCAATAATTTTTCATCTTTGTTCCAGTCCAACAACACCATTGTACGACTTGAGCGGTCACGAAGACAAAGTCCTGTGCTGTGATTGGTCGAACGCCGCGCTACTAATCAGTGGCTCGTGCGACAACACCTTGAGGATATTCAAATCGAAATACGCCACGGGGAGTGCCCAGTGCCAGTGATTGTGGGCAAGTGTGGTTGATTATTTCTAAGTAAATTTGTATGAACATCTAAAGGTTTGTTTGTTTGACGTCAGAACGCGTCTTTACATCGCCGGAGACTCTTGATGGGTAGATCTTTGAGAAATACGATAGTGTAGAAAAAAGATGCCTATTGGAAAAAAGTAAACCTAGCAAATTCTGCTAGCGAATTCATTTCGAATTTTTTGGGGTAATATTTGGGTCTTAAAATTTTTTTATCGTAACTTTTGATTGTCTTACAATGTTTTTATGATTCCTTAGGTGTAACCACCCTTATCCCTAAACAATAATATTTTTTATTTCATGCTATAACAGTGTTGACTATTTTAGTTACATATTATGTAATAAATGTACCACCAAACGTGTCTTATGAATTTTGTGTGAATATTGCTTTTAAATATAAATGCCATTCGGTATACATAATTATTAAAATTCGTCTTTTCATTGGAAATATTGATAAAACGTTTAAATAAAATTGGTAGTCTTTTGACTCTCTCTTTTCTGGTCCGACCACTCTTTTGGTCGGACCAGAAACTAGTAGAATTACGATAGTTATTTTATTATATTTTGATTGTAGCATTTCAATATCATAATTATAAATAAAGCAATATTTTAAACGGCCGCTTTAGAATTTTTGTATTAATTAAGCATCCACTTAAATCATAAATGTAAAATAACTGACGAATATTAAAAGGCATTTGATATATTTTTGTTAAAATATTTTTTACATTATTAGCATTATCTATATTACCTATGTTAAGATAAGATTAGAAACCTACACAACAACAACATTACATACGAGTAAGAGTAATATGGAATAAGGGAAACGAGGAAGGGAGTATGAGAGGCGATCCAAAATGACGTACTCTAGATTTGGTTTTGTTTGTTTTATTTCAATCATTTGCTCTTACAAAATATGTTCAATGCAAAGGAACATGACTCGTCACAATAAAACATGCTTCTTAGTACCTTTGTTTTTATCTATATATTAATTTAGTTTCCATTCAGCATAACTATAAATAATGCGGGTCACATAAAATGCTCATAGCACTATATAGAAACTTGCAAACACTTTGTAACAAAATAGATACATAACTTTTCTTCTATGTCTTTTCTCTGCGAGAAATGCCTTTAAACTATTATCATAGTTATGCCAAACCTCACACCGTAACACAACGAAGAACATGTCCCTTAAAAATATTCTTTCTTACCAACAATCTCATCTTTTTTTTTACATTTTATGAAATTTTTATTTTTGCATTTCGTATTTCTAGTCTACCTAACTAATTTTTTATCTAAACTATGCTACCGTCTAGACTAGTCTGCTGGGTAGAACACCACACTATATTAATACACATTGGACAAATACGTTCCTATCAACTCCACCGACAGATTTTAACTTTTTTTCATTTAATTTTCTTTCTTTACACTTAGTCAACTACATAACAAAAGAGGTGAAAGCAAAACTCGTCGAACTGAAACTTATAGAGAAGTGTTCTCTAAACCTTAGTCACTTAGCGCGAGGCGGGGGCGCGGCCGGCTCGCTTCAGTCCAAATTAAATTAATTAAAAACTAACGAAGGAAACTACCCTACAGCCCGCCCGCGCGCGCCGCCCGCTTCATGTATTATTCTAACCCCTATGCTATCTTAGCGTCCAACATTTCTTCCTATGCTAACCTATCTATAGTAAGCCTAACGTCTAAAACTAGCCTTCGATTCGTCGTCACTCCTATAGCTTTACTTCACATTTAGTACCGGTCGAGCGTTCCCTTAACATTAAATGACTTATATTAAAAAAACATTTACTTAACACTTGAAATTTACTCGTCGACATGATTTTAAGTTGTATCGTAGTTTTGGTATATAGGAATCCGCTTCACCTATGCATTTGTGCACGTTCACATCGGATATCCTCAGGTCGCTTGACGACAGACCGCTGCCAGTAGGTAATCTCGTCGTAACGTATCTTTATCACACACGCTGAAATGTCAAAGCGAGTCTAACTAGGAACATCTACGATTTTATTCTCGAATTCAATCTTTATCTCATGTGTGAAAATGCAACGATTAGACAGCCACATTATTTTGTTTAAGTTCTTATACAAAATATTTAAACATAGACTTTATATTACCACTATGTTTACGGTAAGTTCACTATTACCTGTAAAAATACTCGTAAAGCACATGCAACTGCTTATACTGTATTCACATCTGTTCATTACTTAAAAACGAAGCTGAAGGCACTACTATCAAATTAATATTGCTTATATTGAGGGAAGCCTTAGAAAAATAATTTCGTGCCGTAATACTTTTGCTTTTGACGGTATTTCTCTACTCACGGTTTACACGCTAGTCGCTACGGGATCGCGCCTATGTACGATTCACTTAAAATAAATTGGTGCGAGTTACTCTGATTATTGCATTATACGAGTTTATCGGAACATCGATTTGCACTATGGAATGAAATAAACGTACTTAAGTCTTACTTAATGGACACGGAATAGGATGGGTTACATACACTTTATAGCCGTTTACGACGACGAAATTAGGGATTAGGAGCACATTAAGACATTTACACGATAAAGTAATATTTTAAACATTTTGACATCAATTTTAAATGCAGAGTAGCGGAAATATCTATCGGAAGACTGTTTTTACAGGAAGCCACAGTGTACGTCGAACACTAGACGATCAAATACTTAACTAAGTACCACTTGCGGCGGTACATCGCACGTCGTGGTTACTAAATTTTCACAAGAAGTAAGGCGGTTATAATCAGTTCAATAAATTTGGCTTGATCACGAATTATGCAAACATAACTCTGATCTACGGAGTATTATGGTTGAGGTCGTTTCACTCGATTTTAGGCCAATTTAAATCTTTTTGTCAGCCTTGTAACGCGAGCTAACACAAACCGACAGTAAGGAGTCAGAACTTATGATGAACGCACTATCAGGCAGTCAGCTAAGGAAGATTATGAAATAAGTCGCCTTTCTCAATAAAAATCTTATTTGAAGTTAAATTCTAAAGAAATTACAGCCATAGGATCCTCACTTTCGTGAACTCAGTTGCAGTCCTAGACCAAAAGTAAAATACATTTACAAAAAATATTTGAGCCTATTCCTGACAAAAGTAACGCAATACAGATCTACTTATTCGTTCAAACTCTACATTATTCATTCAAAACCTGTAGTTATCTATCTCAGTTCCTGTATCGTGTTAAGTCGGTCACAGGTTTTGAATAAAGAGGCTGTAGCTTAATCGTCAGTTAAAATACAGTAATATATCAAACATTTATCTAGTCTTCAGTCCCTGAGTTGTATAAATATTTTCCTACTTCTTACTCGACTTTAATGATTTGTATACTTTGGTTCTGATGAAATTCTTGACGTGCCAAAATAGAATTAAACAGTTGCGATATAGTAGGCTTTTACTCGTACCCATCAACAATGTATATACATGTATACATATCCATGTATAATTTATATATATTCAATATAAAAATATCAAATTTTATATAAAGTCATAAAGTGTACCCAAAACCTACGTGATGGTACAAAACGTGCTCATCTACACCAAAACGGTGTTCACGCCTGGATTCCGAATCCTAACATTTCATAATGTGGAAATCAATCGTGGAATTTTTGTTACGTGTTCTCTAGTGGAATGTGCCGACCGCCTAAAAATAACAACTACAGTTGATTCAGTACATGATTCTCAAAAAGGATCACCTCATTATTCACGTATTCAACATGAGTTTTAATGTACAAAAATTGTATAGACTCGTAAAATGTATAAATAGACATTTACATAGGTACAACTGCGTATTGCTAAGTGTAGCCGCGTCATGTCACATCGTATGTAGCTCTGCCGCGGGCACTCAGCGAGTCGTACAATTTTCGTTTTACTATTATTGAAACGTTCAACGGATCACTACGTTAAGGGATACAATGTGCATGAATGAAAACTTGGATCAAGAAATAACTATTTGAAAATTTACGGTATACATAAATTCAGTCTGTATTCGGGATTTGGCAACGACGATGTTTCCATTATTCTTAAATGGTATAATATGTACGTATTGCGTTAAAGAAATCGCTATCAAAATTATTCGCTCGCGTTGGAGAATGATCGTAGTTAAGCTGTAAATCGACTCGAACGATGAATATGATTTATGAAAAATATGTCGTCTACATACTAAGTGTACAACAACGTTGATTGTCGCGAGTACCCACCGTTATAATTCGTAGGATAACATAAAATACTTATGCCGAAAATTCTTAGGCGACTCGAACGGCCGAAATGTTTAGGCACACGGGGATCGAATACTATCGCTTAATCACTCCGCAGAGACAACTAAGAACTTATAAACGGACTATAAAATTAAAAGCTTTCAACTTAGATACTCGCGAACTATGGAAGACTGCACCAGTGTGAATGAAGTATCGTAGATAATACTGTATAGTTCATCGGTATAGTACCATTTTCCAAATAAAAACGACTAAAGCACCATGCCAAACGCATTTTGAACAAATATAAATACCCTATTCACGACGTAATCCCACGAGGTGGCGAAAAATATCTACACCGAATTTTATCTGTCGTAGTATTAGTTAAATTTATACCATAGTATAAGAAAAAATACCCATAGCTACGATATAATCAGCGTATATAACAATCCATAACCCATAACGTGGTCTAACGAATATCTGAAGACGTTTAATCAGTCTCGGGATCAGTTTCTTTCTTATACTATGACTATATCCCAATTCGTAAAGTTCTGTTGTCTAACTATAACAAGACCAAAGAGTTCCTCTTTTTATTGTATTTTAGAAATACCTAATTTCGTTGAAGATTTAAAATCTTCACAATATTATAACCGCATGAGTTTTTATCAATTTTCAACCCCATCAAACACGTCTCTAAACCGTTTCTAAACCTTACATTTTGTTAGTTACACTTATTCCTTCACATGATATGACCATTTTCCATTATCTTTCTATACCAACCTTTTCTGATATTGCTCACGCATTATGTTGTCGATCGTGACCGAGAAAACGTTTTTGATACGTTTAAAGGAAATTATAAAATGATCATCGTTTCAGATACTCCTACAAATATACCTACAAGAATTTCATTATAAGGATTGCACACATTCTTTCGGCATCAATGGTAATAACGCTTTAAAAATTCCTGCTATCTTATATTATATGACACTGATCAAAATAATAAAAACGTAATTTCCATTTTGCGGAAAAAAACAAGATTTAAAAATTCAATCACGAAATTAAACTATGCTAAAATAAATACCTAACTATCTTAAATAATCTTGTCAACATGTTCAAAACCTGTGCCTAAAATCTTATATTTTAAAATTTTCATAAAACAATAATAAAATTATAATGTAAAAACACATTTTAAAATTGCAGCTATAATCTATACATCAAATCCTCTCCTCGAACCGTCAAAAGACCTCATCAAAACATCACAGCGAATCGAACGTCCAGCGTCAAGCTAAAGTCGAAAACGAAGCCCGTTCGGAAAATAAATAGTCGAAGCGATATAGAACGTCTAGGCTCAGGCCGCTCAGCCGGGAGCGCCGGCGACGCGGCCGACGCGGGCGTCGCGAGCGGAGCTTTCGATGAAGTCTGTAACGGCCGCAAATTAAAACTAAAACAAATTAACATCGTAAAAGTCACAGTTGCTTTGATATTTGGCTCGTGAACAGCATGGATTGTATGAGGAGTGCGCTCTACTTGGTCGGGTACGGCTGGTAGGCCTCGTCGGGCGACGCCGCCGTCGACGCGTGCTCGCTCTCCATCGGCATCTGGATGATGGGCGGCGTCGGGCCCGTGAAGTACTGGTACGGGTGCGACGCGAAGTACTGCAACATCGTAACGGGTTACTACAATCGCCGTTCGTTTTTCTAACGTCTTATGGTCTATTCACGTACCAGCGGGTAGCGTGTAAGGCACAAAATATTCTTTCTTATAATGTCTATGGGTGTATTACATCGACCGTACGCGAACAGAGCGCAAATACGAACCGGTTTTGTCTGTGCCGGCAAGCATTAGGTTCTTTTTTTGTTTGGCTCGATCTAATTTTCCTAGCAATTCGAGGTCTGGTGGTGTCGGTGTGTGCCTGCCTGGATCGGTCACGTTACGTGCTGTACACGCTACGTGCTGGTACATATGAATAGAGTTTTAAGCGTGCAATTATGCAGTGTTTTTGAAATTTTGAGTTTTTTCTACTTGTTTTTTTTTTTATAAAGTTCAGCGGAAGCGAGAGACCAGCAAGTGATTTGTCATAAGCGTTTGGATACGACCGTGTTAGGTGCGAGTCACAACGGCTAGTAATTAACACTCACGTATAACTCATTATCCGGCCTTAAGCTGTCCCAGTTTACCTGGAAAACAGAGAATACATTTCAGTCTTTTCTGTTTTTGTTCTTTTGACTGAATTTCCTTGTTTTCATATCGCATTTTAAGGCCGTAGTGTTTATAACTTGTTGGTTCCAATAACTGGTTTTGCCAATTCCTATCGATATAATAAATTTCCTATCGATCGATCCTAATAAATTTCCAATTGTATAATATTTATATGATATTTATGTTAATGAATATTTTAATCTTTTCACACCACACCAAAGGGCTCTCGTTTTTTGGTTTTTTTATTCTTATATATTAGAAATGGAAGAGGTGATAAATAATGATAAAATAATGGTATTAATGATAAAAAATCAAATTACTTTCTGGTTTATTATTTTCCAGATTCAGAGCGTAAATCAAGTGTCGATTTAGGTACATTTTGAATCTAATTTTTATTATTATAAAGAAGAGTTAAAATGAAACGCTTCTGTTAAAAATCAGGACTTCATTATCTTATTCACCACATTCAACCTCAAATAGGAAGCTTCAACCAATCTTGGCACGCGATGCGATGTGTGAGTATTCTTGTAAAAAGCTATGAATTTAAACACATTTGCATGCTTAACAAGTACACTCACACAAAGAACTACGCGCCGAACGAGTTAATGCTTTAATTTCATGTGTTATATCCCAACAAATATATCCTATTTCCATAGAAATAGGAATTACATAGAACGGTTCTGTGGACGAGGCGTACCCTGGATTCTGCTTAACTTAGCGCATTCTATCACTCATCTATAGCTTCTATGTATATCTCTTTCGATCACTGCTCGCGACTCTGAGTGAGTGTGATGAGTTTTAGACGTGAATGCCCCTTAACTGAACTAGGTACAGTATTTTTTATGTAACAAGCATGCAGTTACGCAAACAGGCTACCTTGGTTTGATGGACAAGGGCAAAACACCGGGCCTCGCCAGTACATTGCTGGCTTTGAAGGAGTGTTCTTACTATGCTTGTGAATGCCCCTTAACTGAACTAGGTACAGTATTTTTTATGTAACAAGCATGCAGTTACGCAAACAGGCTACCTTGGTTTGATGGACAAGGGCAAAACACCGGGCCTCGCCAGTACATTGCTGGCTTTGAAGGAGTGTTCTTACTATGCTTTTGAACACCCCTTGTTATTGTGACGGTTTTGAAATAAATATGTTACAGTTTCCGTTCCTAAAGTAAATACACTTCCCTTTCCTATGGCTAAGCCGATCGCGGGATGCTTTCTTCACGTCAAAGGACTAAACTACCTTAGCGTAATAATAGTAAAAAACGGTCGAATTGGAACTTACGTCGGCACTTACATATTGGCTAGGCACGGAGTCGATCGGTATGTGAGCGGGATGCGCTGGATGGGGGGCGTGGTGGGGATGGGCGGGGGGGATGATGGTGGCGTACGGCGCGAGCCAGGCGGCCGGCGCGTGGTGGTGGTGCAGCTGCGGGTGGAAGGCGGCCACGCCGTACACGCCGCCGCCGCGGTACACGGCCGCGCACTCGCCCGCGCCCGCCGCGCCCACGCCGCCCGCGTACATGCCGCTCACGCTCATCGCCTGGAATCGGTCCGTGTTCACTGTTCAGTAGCTCTTCTGTTAAGCTCAAGTGCACCTTTTTACGGGGGGGAAATCTCTCTGTCTTGGGGGAGGCAAGGACTATGTAGAATTATTTTCTATTGAAACCCCTTCGGTTTAATACGACCTATGCCTGGTCCGGGTTCCCGTGTAGCTTAGTTTGCAGGGAACAGTATTTACTCGTAAGTGCTAAAAGATAGCATTGTACCAGGATAGGATTTTATATATTTTTTATGTTTATTTGGGTTATCCAATACCATAATGTCACATTTCATTAACATTCGGTAGATGTCTTGTGAACCCGTACTTTAGTCCCGGCTCAGTTTGAACACGATTTCGTACGAACTCAACTCGTGAACTTGAAACATGGAGCGCTCACGCTGCGCTCGGCTTAGTTGACGTACGATGTGTCGCTCCTTAGTATTTCTAAGGTCGGGATTATTCGTGCAAGAACGTACGTTTACGCACGAATTTTAAGTTCGTACGAAATCGCGTCCAAACTGAGCGCGGCCTTAACGTTGCAATTTTTTACAATATTATTGTACATAATCTATAGAAGATTCTTAGAACTCGCTCAGTGTTGGTGTGGTGTTGGGCAGAGTAGGTAATGTTTATTTATATTGGTCCTGCCTGCTAATATTCTATAAGGTAAGGTGCACTTAATTCAACCGAGTTATAATCATATCACACTAAAATGAAAGGATTTTTAGCAAAAGCGTATGTTCAGATTATATTATACGTACATAGATACTTAAATAACTTTAACATAATAGCAATTTATCGGTAGCATCGCATTAAAATATTTAATCAGCATTCCAATTTGTAAATAGTTGTTAGTTCAAAATCACTTAACAGCAAGTAGGCGAGGCGTGGAATCGGTCATTCAGGATCAAGAAGGTTGGTTAGTAGCTAAGGATCTACGGGTCAACAACATCTACCTCCTATCCGGCTGCGTATAGTATTTTCAAACAACGACAGCAGAATAGTAGCAAATTGTATTAGTAATATGATCAATCATTACCATGATTACCTGCGTGATCGAATCGTTATTGTCTCGCCACGCCCTGCCGTTGTTGTCTTGCTTGTTATACAACGATTTCTTCTTATTTCCACCATCCGCAAACTTCACAAGCAAAGGCTCCTTGGCACCCGGAATCGGGTTTCCGTTAAACATCTAAAAGTAATTCCAACATTTTTATAACACTGGAAACGTTTACTGCACTCGAATAATGGAATTTTAAGATATATCGACTGAATGTTCAGACCATATAAAGTGCACTTTACATGATATATGGAGCAGTTGGAAAAGACCCAACAAGCGTCTTGCAAAATACGGAAGTCGGTGATGATTCATGGTTTGGGCATTTTGTGAGAATCATGTAGGTACTTGCTGAAAAGAATTTTGGGCATGTACCGAAGATTATGTTAATACGAGTACAAAAGATGTTTTGGAGGACACTAACGAACGCATAAGAAATACCTACATTACCTGTCTGTTTAGTTATAGGTAGGTAGGACCTAACTCACCTACGTGATATCTTTGATGGTAAACTTGTAATTATTTTGTGTTATGAGAATTCAAACAATCTTTTTATGTTAGATTAGGATTGTAAATGTAATATAGTTTTGATGAAGACAAAGAAAAAGATATCCAATGACGCTCATTAAAATATGTGTTGAATGATAACTTAATCTCGACCAATCTCGTCTAATCTAAAACTATTCGTGTATTTACTAGGACTGTCCGTTTTTTTTACTCTTGTCCAATTCGGTAAACAATCTTGGACAAGCTTTTTATTGAAAAAAAGTTCAAAATTGCTTAAAAAAATAAATTATACTTAGTAACTGGAAATTTGTTTCAGTATTTTAATACAATTTGTTTGTAAATCTTTATTATTAGATGTCTGCGTTATTTTTAAGTCGCAAAATAAAAAGACACTAGAACTATTTACCAAATGGATTTTAATGCATAAAAGTAGCATGTTTACTTGGATAATCTGCTCGCACTTCTCCCTTGACTCCATCCTTGCGAAGCCGACTCCCTTACTATGGCCGTGAGTGTCTCTCAGGATCCTGGTAGACACCACTTGGCCGAACTTGGCCAACAATTGGTCCACATCGTTCTCCTTGAAGTGCGGCGGCAAGTTCGCCATGTATAGGTTAGTCGGGTCTTGCTCTTGTTGCTGTAAAATCCCCAAGAAAACAAGGTGAAACAGACGTCCTGTAAGCTTCACGGCTGTGATTGTATGTGAGACTGATTCTATTGAAACGAATTTAAGTTTTGTATAGGTATTTACTTCAAATTATTTTGACATGATTTTACTGCAAAGAGAACTATTTTGTTACATCTATTTTCAATTTATCTTTAAACTTGTATGTATAGAATTTCAAGTGTTAAAGTTATCGTGTTATATTTTTTCAAATTTCTACTGGTTGTTAACAAATGAAATTTTTATTTCATTAGAAATTTTTAAATGTCAGGATGTTTTACAAATATTCGAATGTTATCCAAAGTTGTTACTGATATTAGCTTGAAGCCCGCATAGTTATCTAGACACTGAAGCAGCTCTGAGGTAAATCAGCAGTTTGAAACTAATATGCAATATTATATATTATTGTAATTATGTAGGTGTTATCAACGACGTGGGCATATACATCAGCATAGATTTTATGAAGCTAGGTAAAAGTCGCATACACTAATTTAATATTGAAAGCATAGAAATACCCAGAGCCCAATAGCGAAAATACATTGTTATAACGCTGAAGCAAACGATAATAGTATAGAATTAACAGGATGAAACAATGTCTGAAGTAATTTAAGTAAGCGTTATATTTGCGCCGAATTGCGTACCATTGATAGGGATTTTGAATACTTACAACACTCTAGTGTCGGACAGTTTGACAATACGCTGACAAACCGAGTACCACTCGGGTTGATTCCGAATTAAACTGATAAATGAATTTTGTATATAATCTTATGTTTACAATTAACAGACCTTTCAAAGCCCATTGAATGCCGATGATCTAAACATTGGACCTAAGTGTGTATCTAAAGAGGATCAAACAGCTAAGTCATTAAGTGACTCGACAAGGATCACTATTTCAATTTCAGATATAACAGGGATACTGAGTACTGATGCTACACATATGCAGAGGATTAGTTTATCAAATCTAGCAACACATTTACGATAGATAAGATCTTTGCTTTTATATATAAATTTTCAATTTATCAGATAAATATAACAGCATCTGTTCAATAGAAACAGGGTGTATATACTAAAGCTATATGTAAAGGTAGGCGGATAGTCGGGAGGGATCGGGAAAGGCAATCAGATTAGGTAGAGTTTAATTCATTTAAATCTAATTAATTATCGGGATTGAAGTTACATAAATATTACGGATTTTTGTTTTATTGCCGAATTGTAATTCCAAATCGAAATTATACAATATAATGTTGGCACCAGAATGTGGCGTTTTTTTTATACTTTTGCATACACTTATTTCATAGTCGGAATTTTAGCGCATTATTATTATCACATTATAAAGCTAATAATGATTCCCGTGAATAACCAGAGACAGCCATCTGTCGTTTCAATTAAAGTGTCTCAAATGCCTCAAAAATTTTAGTAGGTATATGTCTGGCTGGATGATGGTAAGATTAACCACATTGTGTAAGGATGAAGTGTTCGGGATGAGAGAGCGGGTCGGGAGCAGGCGGTTAGTCATAATAGTATTACTTGCATGCACAACGTACACGGTTCGTTCTACGCAGGAACCAGATACCCACTTTAGCCATCTGGGCCTGAACACCTTTGGCCTGTAATCCTTTAACAGCTGCTTCTGCGGACGCGATCGTTTCAAAATCTACAAAACCGTAACCTGTGGATACAAAGTGAATAGAGGGTATAGTAATTGATCCTTCTATAAGTACACTCACCGCCAAATTTTCCCGCTTATAAAATCATGATTCATGCTAGTTTACAGGAAATCTAAAAACTTTAAAGGCTGAAATCTAGGTATAATATATCGTAATGTGTTACTAATGGTTCGGAAAATTATATGCCGACATTCACGTAGCATGATGAAAACGTGGTAAATAAGTAATTAAAAAGATTTAGATTATAATCATATTATTGTGATGAACGTTTTTGTGCATCTTTCGAGGTAATAATAATAATAAGAAGAAGAAACGTATCTGTGCTTCGGTGCAAAATATGAAATTTTTAAATGAACTCTACAGTAGTAACACGTACGAGTAGATGTGTAAATAAATTATGAAATCATGAAAAATATAAATCAAAACGAAACTAGTGTTCGTGCAAATATTGGAAAAAGTCTCACCATAGATGGGTTAGTTTAATGAAGGTATATGGTTTTCTAGAAAATATTAATATTATCCATTACGAACAATTCTCTTAATGCAAAACATATTTCAGGAGGTAAGTACCCTAAACTCTAAATTATATTATATACATACGTGAATATCTACGCACAGATTAGGATTTAAGTACTTATACGTAAATATTGTAGTTTATCGTAGGGTTACAAATATTTTCTATTAGTCAATGTTAGTGTAAGGGGCTTCTATTAATGTTGTTTACCTTTACATTTATTCGTATTTTTATCCAGTATTGCTTTAGTTGAAATAATGTTGCCATACCTGAAAACAAACGTGATATTATTAATATCAAAACCTCAATATCGAATCATTTCTAAGAAAAGAAGAAATATTTCAAAGCAAATGCTACTTTTGAAGAAAGCTTGAGCTCTTAATGTGGTATAAGCTCCATATGTAGGCGGAGCTCTTTATGGATAGTTAATAAGTACCCATCTACTGTAGATATAGCTATACCAGAAAAATACAAAAACCTTCAATGGCGGCATTCATCTTTGATAGTGTCACGTGAATTATATCGTTGTCCAAGTCAAGTTTTGCCAAAGTTTTGCAAATTAATAAACTAATTTTTGTAACCCAAAATGGACAAATAAACATTTTATGATAAGATTTGCGTAATTGAATGAGAAGAGCTGAAGATCGAGCTCACTGGCGCGCCTTGAGAGGCCTACGTCCAGCAGTGGACGAATGTACTTACAAAATTGACTACTTACATGCATCTGGCATATGGTACTTACATCTGGCACATCGAAACGAGGTCCTTATCGGTGGTGTTCTGGCCGAGGCCGCGGATGTACAGGTTGGTGCGGCTCAGCTGCTCGCCCCCAATCCCCGTGGTAGAGGTGGAGGAGGCCGGCGGCGGAGGTGCGGTACTCAGGCTGGTGGAGCGCGTGCCTCCAGCCGAGTTGGACGAGGAGGACGACGCCGTGTTGGCCGGGGACGCCGCGGTCGGCACTCGGGCCCCCGTCGCGTTGCAACCGCCGCCCATCGCCGCCCCCGAATACTGTAACAAATAATGATAAAATAGAGATTTATACTAATTGAGCCCTTATAAGTATGTAGATAGGAAGCAACACACCCACGTATACAATGTACGATTTCAGATAGATCGACTTGATCGAGTTTAAACAAGAGATTGGTGTAACACTAAGGAAACGTTGATGTTGATTTTCAAGCAAATGTTTATTGAATTTCGAGCAACATCAAATTTACATACTATTTAATACATTTCATAAAACAAGGGACCAGTGTAGTCATTAAGAAAATATTAGGTCTCTTTAATTAGGGATTTCCAAGCAGTACAATGAGGTAGAGACGAAATTAAATAGCATAACTGAGTCAACGGAGCAGGAAAATAAATTTCGACCCATTTTTAAGGCTTTCTCATAATCAACGGCGCAATTCCTATGCATCCGAGCATTACTTATGCCGCCCCAAGTCCGTTCTCGAAATGAACGGGATGGCAAGGGTTGACTTCATTGAAAATAACTGCTCGTGTTGAGACGTGTTTAGGCGCCAACCATCAGTTTATTTAAGGACCTGTCTTACTGATGCAGATTTCAATCAAAGTAATAGGAAATAAAGCTTTAATTTAAGCCCCGTTTTCATTGTAAATATTTGTTGCGCATCAATTTCTTAACAAGCAAATAAAGAAATGTTATGTTCTAAAAAGGATACACGATCGCTTTCATGAATTTTTAAGTGTAATGTCATTGGAAGTAGCTACCTAGACTGTCATAAAAAATATCCACTTTGGCCTCTACCACTGCAATCTCAAAGACTAATAAGCTTGTCATAATCTGAATCAAATCAACGATCTTTTGCAAGAACCTTTGCCATTTCGTTGTTTTTTCATTCGCTTGCGGTGAAACAAGTCGGTTAGTCGGATAATGAATAGGGAGAGGTAATGAGCAAATGCCGATTCTGAGCACGCGTTCTTAATCGACTCGCACGTACCGTAGGTACTGTAGGGTCGCCAGATGCCGGGTTTCAACTAGATTGTCCTCGCCATTGTAGTTTTTATTGCATTAAGCAGTGACAAATAACGCAGCTTGAGCAAATCCGCTTGATAGCACGAGTCTAATGGACGTGGGCACTGTTTTGTGCTTTGAAGAGTCGAGCGAACGATAATATGATCTGCTCATATGGTGGAGATTTGGATGGAAAAAGTATGTTCGCACCTAGCAGTTACGTTGGTACTGGTAGTATTAGTAGATAAATCTTTAAAACTACGCAACGGATTTTGATGCAGTTTTTTTAAATAGATAGAGGTGATTGAAGAGGAAGGTTTATGTGAAGGTTTAAATACATTGTTGATTTAATATAGATATATATGGTCCTTTACAGCACATGATTTAAATGAATATTTTCGAAGAGATTACAGATTTAAAAATTGCGGGACGTAGCGTTTGCGGCGGTACCGGCCAGCCGGGGCGGCGGGAGCGTGCCTTTTTCATTTCTTTGGATTTTCGCAAGGGACTTTGGATATTAGTTAACTTAATTGGCAAAGCGAAGTCTGCCGGGTCAGCTAGTTCGCTTATAAACAAGAGATAAATTATTTCTTATGCTGGGTTTCAACAAGATGCATGAACTATTTGTCAATTGTAAATCGTCATTGCTTTTCATGCCCGTTTTTATCGTCACTATCACGCAACCAAGTCTTAAGAACCTAGAACTCAACGGTAAGGACTACACGTGGTCCGCTACATTTATGGAGTCACAGTTACTATACAAGGCTTGTACGGAGCAGGAAGTTCGACGATTAGACGATTGGCAAAAAGCCGGAGGATAGGTCCATCTCTTGCTATTTACGGCTAATGGAAAAGTATTCAGACTATTCGCATTCTATTGATTTATCGCCTTCGTGAGTTAATGTTTTACGCAAATGAGGTTGGAGATAAATATGAATGAGTGAATTTGTAATGAGAATTAGAGAAGAATATATATTTAATGATGTACGACTATCAAACTTTAAAATATTTGAGAAAAAAATGACGTTAAGTTATGGAATGTAATAAAATGTTCTTGCGGAAATGCAGGTTACAGTAAATACCTACAGGTAATAAACATAATTATATTGATTTCGGAGCCCAAAGGGAAAACTGAACTGGAATTGCATAGAAATCCAGCAAGAAAGCAATAAAACGACCCGATAAAAGCTGCTAGCGATTGCTGGTTTATAAAGACAGATAATGCTGAACGTGTATTGTTTAAGGAAATTTATTCGCACCATTAGTGTCTGCGAAGGTAAAGATCTACATGGTGTAGCTATTTGCATTTAGTTTACATATTAAACCCATAAAGTGTGAGTGTCGTTGACACAACAACTCCTCGAACGATAACTTGTGTAAGGCTTGTAATTGTAAATAAATGTGGGTGTGTTGTAACAGAACATAAAATAGCAAATCGCCTTCTTTTACTTCAGAGTATTAGTGAATTAATGGCACTCGATGTATCGCCTATTAAATTAAAGCAGTTACATTAGTAAAACGTTGCGGATCAAAAATACAGCGGTTTTTTACTTAAAGTAACATATAAGTATCGACGTGACTAATTGACTTAACATAAAAAGGCGGACAGTGACAATAATAACTTAAAGACAACTTTTAGTGCTTGTTAAGGAGCGAACGAAATGCACAATTATTGTCGTTTAAACTATGCCGGCAATGAGTTCACATTACGCCGGTCACCTGTGCAATTTACTCAATTTAACTTTATTATCTGTCCGGAATTTCGGATGGCTCATTAAGTGAGTCAGAACACCCACTGGTCTCGCCAGTTTTGTTACGATGCTACTTGTATGGCTGAACCAGTTTAAAACCTCTCTTCTCTCTTCATTTTGGCTAGTTCTCGTACCACTTTCACCCCAATGCGGAAAACGGTTTGTTAAAACGAAATGGGCTAAGGTGGGTTTAATAGAGAAACCTATTAAGTATCTATGTTTGTTTGCATATATAGTTGTTTCCTGCTCTATCTTTCTGCGTACATACAAAGGTTACTTAGAATTCGGTTTATATAATCTCGTGAATTGTTAATTTTCTTTGTATTAAACACTGATAGAACTATTAGGATTTGGTCTTGTACTATTAAAAAGAAATAAATATGATTCAGAACTACAAAAGTGCACTTTTCCTACAAGGTCCTGCTCGACATAAGGAACTTCCAATCAATTCACAACACTTCGACAGGTGTCAGAGGGTGGCAAAGGGTAACACTTGAACACGTAATCATCTCTTGGCAAACACGTCACAAACTTCTGACGTTGAGTGTTTGCTCAACTTTGCCATGCACGACTTAGCACAAAAATGGGATTCTTTCACTTGTTTTGCCGTAGGTTTTAAGGATAAATGATACAAAAATATTTGTGTGTAGTGGGTAGTGTTGTTGTTGTTAGGGTTTTGCAGATGTTTGGAAGTTTATAGACGACAGATGAATTTTCTTTGCTATCGGTGTCGGTATACATACCTCTCTTTTTTTTAAATCCACATTAAGCTGGATTCGAGTTAACTACTCGAAAATGTAATTTAAAATTCATTTCGACATAATCCGGCACGGTAATAAAATAGAGATAATTGAAATACAAAAGCGTTTAAGCTTGCAATTAAGTATAAAATGCACGAAAGGGTTCTTTACACTTAGTAAATTGCTTAGAAATGTGTTTCACGTAGCAAGAAGCCGCTACAAGGTAAGTAGAAGAGTACCTACGAGCACGAGTGCGTAGGTAGAGTACCTACGTAGAGTACGTAGAGTCAAGTTAGGATGCGCAGGGCGGTAGAGCACCTACGCTGATGGCAGCTGAGAGCCCTTGCTCGACTTTGAGAGTTTCATCGCCGTTTACGTTGGAGCAGTTTTGGAAAATGAAGACAGCAAAATTTTAACGCGGAAAAATACGCTTTTACGTAGGCAATTGTTGTGGGTTTATGAGTTATTGGGCCAAAAAAAAATATTTTCCTTAAGCTACTCGTACTTTATCTTTATCAAAATAATATCTCTGTATCTTTTTCCCTTTTTAATTGTGTCAAGGATATTTACGAATTATGTATAAGACCATTTGTAACATAAATTCTTAATCACGCTTATTTAATTATGATAAAGTTAAAAAAATACAATTAGAATTATAATTGCCATTTAATGGTTTAATAAAAATTAATAACGCCAAGTCTCTATACATAAAATCCTATTATATGTATTTAATTCAGTTTTATTTAACTGGCGAGAGCAAATCTATGTTCCAATTTATTGTGCACGCACACATCGAAGGTTGTGACGGGTGGGATGACGTCATGCGGTAGGGTGGCGAGTGGGCGGGGGTTGGACGGCACTCAACAGTTGGTCCCGACTCGATACCGCAGCGCGTGCGTGCGCTAACCACATGGTAGATGTAAAATTTCGATGCAAAACTTTCGAAATTGCCCTCTCGTTTGAGAATTACCTACGTAATTCGTTTGACATTTAGCAAGTAACTTCCTATGTGCGTTTTGTAGGTATTCCGACAAAATACCAACCCTTGGACTGCACGCATCTTATCCGGATTTTAGCAGCATTTTTCTATAGTTGCCTTCGTCTAAATAGATACTATACACGATTGTTATTTATTAGCAATGGTATGTCGCCTTCAGATAAAGATGTTTTATGGTGAATCTATACAACGTTTTGCCCATTTCTAGAATTTTGTCTTGATCCTAGCATCATTAAACAAATTGTTAGAAAAGCAAACAGTTGATACCCTAGTTATTCTTCGTAAATCCATACGAATTTGTCAATAATTAAGGGGAATGGAAGCTGAAACCGTAAGCATTAATAATTCGATGAAATTTGAAGAGCGAATGTAATGCACTCAACATTACGCTGGGGGCTCCGCTATTCATGGCAGAGCCTCACGAAATGAAACAGAAATCCCATTCAATCTATTTAAATTGAGCGTCCCATTTGTTTTATCGTCGATTCAATCAGAGTTTCGCTAGATCTATTTAACGTCTAGCTTGTTCGCGTCCGGATATAAATTTTACAACAGAATACAATTTACATTGGTTTATTGCTTGTAAAATGGATTCTTTATGAAATTTCTTAATATTGTTATCTAACAATAAGATACAGTACGTGAATACTGAATTGTCCTTCGTATTGAACTGAAATTTCATAATAATAATACTCAAATAAAAATATAAATTAAGTAGGTCCTATTGAAGTTTCTTATTAGAGTAAAAGTTGTATTTATAGATAAATATTATGTACCTATACCTATAGTTGAAGAAATCATACACTGATTATGTATCTATCCATATCACGTCATCTGGCCGAAAATAGAGAGAACTTTTCTCTGTTTTTCGTGGAAAATCTATACAAGTAAATAAAACTGAACTGTCTGTTTTTAATATAAAAATAACCGCTTTTCCTTAAATGCATTATACTATATGAATAGATAATACATATACTAAAATGGCGTTTTTTTACACTTTTTGTCTGTCTGTTTGTTCCGGTTAATCTCTGGAACAGCTGAACCGATTTTGACGGGACTTTCACTGGCTACGCGGATTCACCCATTCTATTTTGACTTAAATTGAAAATTCAACATACCTATTTAAAATAGTGATGCTGCTTTATAAAAAGTGATTTGGATAATGTAGGGATAGCCCAACACACGACTTTTACATTACATATTTTAGTAACGACACGATAACTACTTTAAAAATAGAAGAACTAAACTCTCATTAAAGTTACAGAGGAATAAATTTAGGTCCCTAAATCCTTGCTTGCATTATCCTTGCTTTTTATTTTATTACTTGTTTATTACAAAAATGTTTTAGTTAGGTAATGGTTATTAATGATCGACACTCGACAGACTATACACTAAAATTTACTCAAGTATCAAGCTGATACTAAAGAACAGCTGTTTATAACATGGGATTGATTGATTACAGTAACTGAATGACAAGCTAACAGTAAAAATGTTGCCATCCTCAACCTAAGTTCGACAAGGGTCAAACGCTGGCGATAGGAAAAAATCGCCCAACATTGCTCACAAATTTAAATATCGGCAGCTGGACCGGCCTCTCGGGCATTAACATAATACAACAAAAAACACCCGCTCTCACTAAGGAAAAATCCTTTTTTCAGCACGATCGGACCCATCCCCTGATACATATAATATCAAAGAAATTTTATAGGCAAATCGCTATAGGTATACGAATTATACGATCCCTCGCTATGACACTACCGTGGAGGATCTAAAACAATTATATTAATCTTGTGCTGAGGAAGAATCTCGAGTGTCGTAGCTATTCATTACCGTAAAATCAAAATGCGGTGTAAATTTGCCCATAAAATATTCAACTCAACATGCTTAGGCTACCGGCACTCGCAAGGGGGCAGGGTCCTTCACCTTCCGCCATGGTAGAAATAAATCTAATTCTTCGGATGACAGATATCAGCAAGCCTTGTTTATTTATACTTTCACCCCGAGTTACGAGGGTCGCACATGTGGGACGTGCCTCGACTCATTGTACTAAAATAAACTATTATGTTCACTAAGTCAATAAACGAATCGAAAATAGTCGCTTCGTCATTTCCTGCTTCCTTATCCATATACATATAACATATTTTATATAATATCCTAATAATGCAAGTACATATTGCGGTAAATTAAATATTTGTTAGAACGAGACATTCGCGTAGAAGCCCCAAAATAAAGCCAATTTCGTGTACAAAAAGTCGCACCGCATATTATTATATTTCAATACATCAGCATAATTTCGCGGGGATCACACGTGGAAATGAGTAGCTGGATCTTAGAGGGAGACACTTAGATGTTCCTAATGGACGAGAAGATAACAAATGATCCGAAGAACGTAAGCAGCAAATAAAGCCTACTCTATTTTGACGTAGGCCTTTTCACGAGGTACAGAAATATTATCTAGTAGATGGTAAAAGGACAAGTTTTTCATCCGCATAGCGGGGATTATACTCCGTGGACATAACGCAGTGGTGAATTAGATACTTACGTCGGTCCTTACGATAAAAAACATTGATCCCTTCACCAAAAAAAGTAACCTCCATTTAGGAGTGGCACGTTCGGGCGAGGGTGCGATGGATCTAACAAGCTGCGCCGTTGTGACAGCCCTGACAGCTGACATATACCGATCATTAATCACATGGTCACAGATACTTAACCATTGCTTTAAAACTGCTCAACTCAATCAAACTTTCAACTTTTTGAACAGGCGACGACATTAAGATGGAAGATAGCTGCTTCTTGTTGAAAACGTAGATAACCAGTGCTATATTTGTACAGAATATTATCGTGGTGACTTGTTGATTATTGAGTGCGCCAAGTTTATTACTTTAAAATAATATTCATATAAATATTTAAATTATAACAACGTGTTAAGTGATGTCTAAAACGTATCTTATACCATCTTTGTATCTTGATAAATTTTTACGCTTTAGCATTTGAATTAATTTTTCGCTAATGGCGATATACCTACTTAGGTTTTAATTAACCTGTGTTTGTTGTTGGGTAATGAAATCCCGTGTATCTGTAGAAAATCGATTTAAGTAACAGTTAATTTTAAAAGAGTTTATTAATGTTCTGGTTTTTAATCACTTTTACCCAGAAATCGGTTACATAAATACGTACGTAAATTACTTATAATGTTGCGGTATAAAAAGTAACATCTTTATTTTCTGAATCTAGGATAATCTCGTATGTTGGGAGTCAAATTTTTGTCTAAAATGTTCGTAATACAGACGATTGTTATTGAACGGTTACTTCAATAACAATCGTCTGTATTACGAACATCATAAAAATATAGGTATATCCCGTAAAGAACTCCATACAATCATTTTATATGGCAAAATTAAATGAGTATTAGGTACTTTAAGAATTTCCAGGTTTTCCCAACTTTTAGTATTATCATAGCAAGTGGTGATTCATCGCTCTGGCATTTTAATGTTCACGCCTATTAAAATACCATTATCGATATAAACAGCAAGAGTATTCCCCACTTAAGATTTGATGTAATAGACATTTCAAAATTTTAGAATTAGGTCACTGCGTGGTCACCCATAGAAATAATGCTAATGTTTATGACCTACCTGATGTTAAGTGGTAACTTCACCGTAGTCAAAGGACATACCTACGAGTTCTATCAAGGTCGTCTAAACTTGCGTTGTTACTCGTGAGGACTATACATATAATATTTATTATGACCACGACAAGCAAATCTCATTATTTAATGAGGGAGATACAGACTATTGCGTAATTATGTACCGTAAGAGATTATTTGTTTAAACTCGTGTTCTGAATCACCCTGATATAAACATGCATATTCCGTAGCAACATAAAGAAAGTATGTATAATAACAAAACAGCTATAAAGCTAAGATATTTGTTCAGTTTGATGATATTGATACTGATTTGTACGTACGCATGGCTGTGGCAACTTCTTGCAGTAGCGGTTAGCATAACCTGGACTGCGACATGTACGAGTATATCACATCGAAATCTTATTAAAAAAATCAAGTTTTCAACCCTGGAACGATTGCAGTATCGGCACGGACGGCCATGAGATAAATCCTGAAGGAGACGGTTTGTAATAAAACACGTACGACGCGGAGCTACATTTTATTTCAGAAAGCGATAAGGACGCAAGAAATTCCTTTTACGAGATTCTCATGGCGGGTGGGGGTGCAGCGTGAATACGGTTTCTGTATGACATCTGGCTTATGTCTGTGTCCCGTGGCCGGTACATACTTGGTAAACCGGGTTAGGAGACAACCCTACCCTTGTTCTTTTCTCATTTCAAAAGTGAATATTTTAAAAGTTGATAGCAACATACGCTTCGTGACGGGAATGAGATTGAGACTTTTGTTCTATTTAAAAAAATATCGAAGTATTTTTGGAAAAGTTTTTTTGGTTAGGTGTGAATCTAATTTTGGTTAAGTTATATTTCTACGGCTGGAAACTCCGATCTAGCAAACCTTGCTAACTTGTGGTCACATTACTGTATCTTTATATTCGTGTAGATATCTACGTGTAGCAAGTGGAAGATTTAATTTTAACATTCTGACACAGCTATAAAATACTATTAGGTATAATCTGGTTTACAAGATCAGCTTAGTAGCATTTTTTAAATTCTTAAGATTACAACTTTAATTTTATCATTACAAATTGAATGCGTGCGTCTACAATAGCGTTTTAAGAACCTAATACTTTTAAACACATTTCAAAAGAACCTTTGTTTGAGCAAATTTTAATTAAGATCTGTTGCCGTGGTATTAAAATAAAGAAGACCAAGTAATGGCGTTGCCTTCTGCACTCACTGCTAATGAGCTGATATTTAATGATTAAAAGAAGCTAACTTTAGTTAGTGTTCAGACTCTTCTAGGTAGGGCTTTTTAAAGAAATTAATTTGATGTAAAAGAACTTTTCATAAAGGAACCTTCTTGGAAAACAACACCTACGTAGGTAAGGTACTTTTCGCGACAAAATATTATTAACCGCAACGTACATTATTTTACTTTTCACTTTACTTATATTTAGGCAAAATTTTACTTAAACGTATAACGGTGATTGTTGCTTTTTTAGTTAGCCAGGCTGCTTGATGTTAAATTGTCACTGATACCTATAAATGCACATGCCTAATCTCAATAGTGGGATAGTAGTCAGGATAGAAATCTAGATAGGATTTAGTTCGTATGTGGGTGCGTTACTACCTACTCATGAGGTATAATGTCTAAAAATATATAGATATCTCTGGCAAACACAACTCCCCATCCAAAACATAAGGAGTGCAAGTAAATTCCGTTCTGGGCGAGTTATGTGGCTCTACCACCTTGTGGAACAATATATTGTTATCAAAGCTAAGAAAACCGCAGGCATAATCCACTCCATCGTATGGTTTAATGCAAATCACGTTCCGCTTCCTGTGTTAAAGTGATCCAAGAAGACATTAATCATGTAATATTGTTTGTGTTGTTAGTATGAGGCGGAGTGGATTGATGGAGCGGTGTCAAGCTCGACTCAGTTAATTACGCCTTGCACTGCTTCTGTTTAGTTGCCCCAAATTTAATGTTGGTTTTGGCAAATTGTAAACGTCAGATAATATGGACTCTTATAAAATTCAGTTGCAGAAAGTCGTTTATACACAGTTCCTGAATAGTAACCATAGAAAGGCAGCTTAGAAAATTAGATTAGATTCAAACACTGCGCTAATACAGTTTTGAAATAATTTATTGTACATTAACGCTGGACAATAGCGCTGGGTACATGCGCTTGACGTTCATTGTACTTATCCATAAATTAGCTTTCGCCTGTTTATTAACTTCTAAACTTTAAAACTAATAAGCAAGTTAAATTTGTTTAAGTACACGAACGCGCTACTACGCCATTGTATTATTTGAGTGCTGAGGACCAAACTTTAGCTTTTAATGTGTGCTTGGCTTTAATTGAAATTTGCGTTGCAATAAAACATGGGAAAGTAATTTTATGAAATGTATGAAGCAGTAGGTAGAGAACCATATAAGTAGATTTTAAAATATAACACAATTTTAATACAATTTGTATTAAAATATTACAGTCCTGAATAAGAATCAAATAAAAAATCTATAACCCTAGGTTGGCCTAGGTTCAGTAAAATAATAAGAGTATTTTTGAAAATGCTAAAAAATCTAAACCCTAGTACTACCTACTACTACTGGTCTACTTTACCACGTACTCCATTAATAATATTTAAAATTTCGCTATTTTTTTCGGACACTGTATAATTAAAAGCTTAACAGAGAATACATGGGAGAAGCCAAAGTAACATGGTTAACACGAGCACACGAGAGTCGAATTTACTTCAACAAAGGAAAAAAGACTAAACCATTATACCTGGTGGGGGGTGTAGGGGCTTGGCGCCGCCGCGTAGGGCTGCGGCTGCGGCGGCGGGTAGCGGCAGGGCTGGGGCGCGTAAGCCGCAGCCCACTGCTGCCCGCCGCGATACTGCGCGCCCGCGCTCGCCATGCGCGCCGCGCACGCGCCCGCGCCCGCGCCTGCGCCCGCGCTAGCGACCGTCACCGCGCCCGCGCTCGCTCCCGCGCCACTCACTGAACGACAACCGCCGGTGCTCTGGAAACAAAAAATATTTTTATTAAATAATTGCATTAGTATAAGTAATGCGCATAACCCCGTTGCTCCACATTGTACATCACAAGCAATTGAAAAAATTAAGCAATGTCGGGCGCGGTCATTAGGGTGGATAGTATAGTAAAGCTTGATTAATCTGTGGTATGTAGTAAATCGGTGATACTTCGAAAACATTGTATAACTAGGTAACCGCATTGCTTACTGGTTTTTTGTTTTGTCAATGTCAGCTCCCAAACTAGATATTACAAGTTTCTGAACGATACCGCAGAAACTAGCAACACCGAATTTACGTGTCATTGTGACAGTTTTCTTGTGAAAATTCCGCGCAAAGTGAGAGGTTGTGAAAATATTTTATTTTTCCAAATATTTGCTTACAATGGGAAAACCTGCACGTACTAATAAAAAGGCGAGAGTTTATTCGCTATTCTATAAAAATATCACATCTACTTTGCTATTTCAGATTTGCTAATGCTTTACTAATTATTTGCTTTTTCTGAAAAATGATATTGTCACCTTTTGCCGGTAACTAGTCAATCCACAGAAAATACCTTGTTTCGTGACAAGTGAATCGGCAATTAGGTAGGGTACCTTCCGGAATAACGATCTACTAATTAAACCTCCTATTAACAAGTACTTTAATGTATCCTAATGGAAACTGATGACGGGAATAAAAGAGAAGCACTTAAAACAGCTTAAATACCAAACGACAAAAATAGATCTACCGAGGTATTATATTTATTAATAAATAATTTATTTAATTGTTAATATCTACAAACATTAAGTTTGTAGATATTAACAATTAAATAAATACAAACATTAACCTAAATACTTTTGACATTAAACTGCAGACTCTACTTATTTATAGCAATAGCGGTAATATGCACTATTGCAAACATTACCGGTGGACAACTACGAGCTATCATAGCAACGTGTATGTTTAAAGCAAATACCGTTTTGGAATAGCTTTACTTTATGATTATTGCTAAGCTTAACGTATAGAACTATAAATTATAACGTTAGGTTAACCTGCTAATATTCACTTCCTTTCCAAATTCACAGCCTTTCCAGAAGAATTTTTATTCGACATTTTTTAATAAATTTGATTCAATACCTTCTGGGTTCGAAGTCGATGCTTTGCTTCATAGGTAATTACAGATAAAATAAATTAGGAAGCTACTCGTATCATCGCCGCTTTCAAAATCTGCACTGAAGCATGTTCTTCTCTTTCAGTTTGGAGATGTGATAATTATAATTATGGTTGCCGTAGACACTAATTTGCAGGTTGCTTCAAGTTCAGGTAGTCGGCACACAAGTGACATCTATTATAAAAAACTTTCTAACGTATTGTTAAATTCTTTCCTTATCACACGTGACAGTATGCGAAGGTTTTTAGCTCTTCAGGATCCAATCGTCGGTTGCATCACAGCTGACCTAGACATATGACTCCGAGAGATTGGCATCTAATGTGTGCTGAGAGCCGTGACGAGGCATGTCTGCACTTTCGCAACCGTCTGGCCTACCTACCGTATGAATACACAGAATACTTTATAAACAAACATACATACTTATATCTACATTTCATATCACATATCTCGATAGTGGCAGATTTCTATTTGACTTCGATTCGACTTGTAAACAACGGCACGGAAATAATTTTCGTGTTTACTCCCCATTCTATTCAAGTAGTTATTTACAATTTAGGTCACCGATTTCGGTTCGTATGACGAACGAGCCTGTGGGTCACCCTCAGGACATCCCTAGGGCCCCAAATTGGATAGAATAGAAGTCTTATCTGAGACTGTGGGTTTTTATACAAGAGGACTAAGATACTCGTAGTTGCCGCATAAAAGTATTTTCGGCAATAGCTTTCCAACCGAACCGCAACACATGAATAAAATTCTGCTTCACGGTGGATGAAAAGGGGCTGTGGGTTCATTCCTACCGAATTCCGGTTATACCACCTACTTATGTATTTGATTATTTATTATAGCTACTTAAATCTCTACATTCGCATTTCTTTTCAGACTTATTGACTCAATCACAATGCGTTAGTAGTGTAGCTAATATTTGTTATTCCGAGCGGGTGCGTTCACAGAATGAGATTTATGGTGGCAATAACAATGTATAATTTCAGCCGCGACCCCCATCTTCGGACTTAATTATTTGAGTCACGGAATTCGAAAAAGCGCTTAGGAAAGCTTGAGGGATCAACCTTTGTTGTCGTTTTTTTCTGAATAAATACCCTCCTTATTCTTTTATAACTATTTTTTGCTATTGTAAAAATAGGTGAGCAAGATATAAGACGATAAGCCTGCAATCCGCTTAGTCTGCGTGGGTGCACCCGCTGAGGAATTAGAGTAAAATATAGGTTCCTAATGATGGCGCGGCGATTCCGAAGACCCCATCCGCATACAACAATGAACGACAAAGAATTTGTTCACCTGGATTTAAATAAATTTGATCCGATTATTTAAGCACTTGACAATGTATGAAAGAGTTGTTAATGGGTTTATTAAATCAGCTTTATGTGCGCTGGTTTCATAATGAAACGAATCCGATAGTCTACATAATTTAAGATATTGATTTCGGGACTGTTTTCAAATAGTCTATTTAAGATGGATCTATTAATGTATTGGGGCTATAAGTCACTGTTTCCAAATTCTGTAAAACTTATTTTAGGTACTAAATTACAGTCATTAATATGCCTGCATGCAGCTATTATGGCGACTTATCTGTATGCTCCTATTTCGTAATTATACATACGTTGTGGAGGTCTCGATGATTAAGTCAATTACCTTTAATTGTGCTCATTGTTTCAATGCTTGAATACTTTCCAAACTGTGAGATATTCAAAGGCTATGTGGGAATTTACTCACGGCTTTATTTTTAATATTTTGTTATTTACCTTTATTTATTTTATACATTCTGGCCGATACGAGTAGCTTTACATCGCATTGTAACAATCGAAAGTGCAATTTGAAGTAAATAAGATATCTTACGCGGTATTTAATTGGATTGTTCTATTGAAAATATGTAAAAGTGGTATACCTCTTGGTGTCACGACGATGAATCGTACCACAATCGTACCTACTTGGTTATCTGTATATGGGCAAAAACGTTCTTTATTGTGTAGGTGCATTTGTGTATATGAATATTCATACCACAAATGTATAGTATAGAATTTTTACACTGGTTCTTCATGTATTCTGGGATCAGCGACCTTCAATATAAAATATTTTAATAATATTACTTATAGATGTGTAGTACAGATATAATTTATTTTTTTGAATTTCTTTTAATGGAGAATCATGCCGTGTTCTCCTTTACATTACGGCATTAGCAGGGTTGAACCATATTGTAATTCCTCATTATATAATGTAGGTTTATGTGGCGTTATCACTGGCGTCAGACAGTCGCGACGCCTCAGACTCGACGTCACGATGGTCGATCATTTCTTATTTTGCAGATATTTGCAGAACATATTATTTTGAATTTCATTATTGAGCCTGTTGATGTCAATTACTAGGCTTCATTGTTTAATATTAGATGACCGGACACACTTCGTTCTGCCAAATACAGAAATTATTACCTTTTTGTCTCACATTAATTTTCCAATTTAAACCGTTTAACCTTCCTTGGAGTTATAGTTGCCGTCATGAGTGGTGAGCAGAACTTTTATTGGTCGGTTTGACATTGACTGCCCTGCGGTGCACACGATTGGTTCGACAAACGTCAGTTCGTCAGTGTGCGTCGTCTATTGGTCCAGCACGTTTTTTCGGCTGCTGTACATTGGCCGAAAGTATACAATATCCCTACCACTGATAATAATCTGTGCTCACGACTCATGACGGTTACTACACACACATTTTGATACCAAAATGAGCCAAATCGGTTTTGCCATTCCCGAGTTTGCGAGACTAACGAACAGCGATTCATTTTTATTTACGTATGATAGATAGATATCAAATTTATATGTCTTTTTTATTATTGTAATACATCTGTAAAGCCGAAAGCCGAAAAAAGTGTCAATTATAGTCACTCTATTAAAAAGTCAGTAAGAAAAATCTTTAATAGGTTTAAATAAAACAGAATCGTGCTGGATCCAAAACTCTACAAGTTCAGTTTTTGTTTATTTTGATAGGTCTCTAGTACTTCAGTAGTAGTGGAGTCCTTGTCTAATTTAATTTCAGCATTGGTATAGTGATTATTGATGATACTCCTTAAAATAACAGTATACAAAGTACATTTTCCAGCATTTAATCTTCTTTACGCCAAGTGTAGAACGGCGACGGAGAGACGCGCCGCGCTCGCCCGACGTCACGTCGGTCGATCATTCTTTATCGATATACTTACAAAACATTTATTGAATTTTGACTGAAATTCTAGCTTCTCGTCCAAGTTTGGCGGACGAGATGAATTGATCAAATAACTCCGAAGATTCTTTCACATCTAAAGTGTTGCTGGTTACATGGTGTATTTTTTTTGCTGTATTTATACGGTTTTGTTATTATTTTATTTTTGGCCAATTGAATCCATTCTTTTCCAAATTATGACAAATATTTCAGTGTTAATTTTGATCAATTTATAAACTTTATAACAATTTAACACACAAGTATATTTCATGTATGTTCTTGAAACAACAGGTATTTTGTCGTATCCCTTTTATTGTTAATCAATCTACTTATTAAAATAAACTTAAAACTAATTTCTAAAACTACTTCATTAAATTCCTTCCTGAACAGTGTGAACATCACAAGAATATTTAGCACCTAAGCTAAATCTTGGAGACAAACGACCACATAACATAAATCTAGAGTTCAATATAAATGAATTGTACATCCGCATCTCCCTTTCTATTGCAGATAATAGGTTTAGGTTAAAACAGTTAAAGTTGACACTTTAAAGGCCGGGACGTAATAAAAGCCATCCCGAGCTCTCGACTGGTGGCTTGTAGAGATTTACTTAGTGGCCACGGAACAATTTTACACTTGCATGGCTTTATTTTATCGCATATTCCTTGTTCTCTACCCATTTTTCATATGGCATTATTATATTCTTTTAAATTTTTAAATTTTTAACAATATAACCATTTTCAGAGGAATTTTTAAAATCTATGTGTTGCCGATTTCATAAATACCTTTTTTCTGCTGACATATGGAACTCAACGTGCCTAATACGTAGGTAACTACTAAAACTTTAAAAAATCGAATATTTGTAAATGTTTATCTAAATATTATTTGTCGTCAACCAACCTGACTAGGCCAGTGTGGTGGACTAAAGCGTCTCAATGAGGTCATGGAGGAGACCCGACCCTGCAGTGGGTCACTAATGGGATACAGACATACCTATGATGGACAAAAATATTTACCAACGAGGTATGCTTTACTTACATTGTCCGATAAAATTAACTAAACCTTATACAATGAAATCGATCATACTATATTTTACTGAGGACTAAATGGTGCAGTTTCAAATATTCAATCAAATTCAAATCATAGCTGCTCGATAACACACTCTCACTAACACACTCTTTTCTCTCACATTGACCTACTTCCTTTTAGTCGCAATATTTCAAATCTAAAACTAAATTTCGCTCCTGACACTTTCGAGTCTTAAAAGAAAATCGGTTTACTCCGAGACAGTTAAAGTTGACACTCTTAAGGCTGAAACGTAATAAAAGTGGTCCCAGCGGCGCTCTCAACTTGTAGAGCTAAAATTGTGGGGCTTTACTCACCAACCACAGATTAGCTAACATGTCTTTTCTTTTTTATTTTAAAAATAGTTCAAGTGGAAAGACGATAATATAAGTACACAATGACGTTCCATTGTCTATGAAAAACGCGACAAATTTTCGCTCAAAAAACAATTGCAGTGTTGTAATTCATACTCATTTTATTAATATAGTATTTACAAAACAAGAAACAGTATATTTATTGTGCACACCAAAAATCATCATAATATATAGAAATATGATAGAAATATTAGAAACAAAATTCAACTAGGTTAAAAAAAAATTAAACCGTCATCAAAAAAGTATGAAATAAAATTTGTTAAGTATAACATACTTAAGGGCTACTATTTTTCGAGGTTGGCGTCTTTCGTATCAAGTATTTTGTTTCTATTGTTAAATTTTGGCACAACCTCAAAAAATAGTAGGCCTAAAGTACTCGTATTTAACAAATTTTATTTCATACCTTTTTCATTCGGTTTAATTTTTTTTAATTATTTTTTTTTCGTAGTTTTTAGTTTTGAAGTCCATATCACGGAAAGTACTGGACCGATTTTGATAAAACTTTTAAGATTCCCTAAATTGAACAAAATGCAAACAGAACAAAATGCAAACAAACAAAAAAAACAACGAACATGATCCGTCAATTAGTTCGGAGATATGCGAGGACAAACATATCTACAATATGTACCTACATATGAAATTTGGTATTCTTGTTTGGAAACCGTAATAGAACAATATAAGTATGTAAATGTGCAGTTCTGAGAATATTACATACATACATACTCACGTGTCGAATTGATTACCTCCTTTTTGAAAGTCGGTAAAAATGTATAAGTTCACGGATTTCCTATTGTGAATAGGTACGCTTCGTTCTTTAAAGTTCTTAAAACATAAAGAGAATTGTTGTTTTCCTGAAATATTTTTTATAATATTATTGTGTTCCACTCCATTAACAACAAAGCGATGATCAGCAATGTTTTGAGTAGTTAGTAATTAAAATGCTGTTTGATGTCACAGCGTAATGATGCTCATTTCTCTGGCGACGTCGTGTCAGCGCGGCTGACGCAGTTGGCACATACGAGTACCTACTCGTAGAGTGTGATGGGCTCATGTGTACGCTATCCTACGTTACGTAAATGGCAATCGACCTACTTCAAATATTAAGCCCTAAGATTGAGTATTTTCAATAAGAAACCAAGAACAACAAAGCTTTCGACTTATTTTTAAATAGAAACAAAAAATTGCACGCTGGTTTTATTGCAGACGTCTATAGATGGCGGTTGTTATTAGATAATGTAGCCCAAAATACGCAGTCACGGAAACAAGGAAGATTTTAAAATTACATCACATTTATTTACGAGTACAATCTAAGAGTTACGCACGAGAATCGTCTTTTGAGATTATGACTTTACATTGAGTGAAAAAAAAATGTGTTTAGTATCGGTTCTTTTCGGTTTGAAGACCTTCATTCCTAATTTCTATATATTTAATACCTAGTCAGGTCAATCAACGAGAAAAAAGCCAGCGCACTCGGCAAGGATGTTTCACACGTTTTTGCACCGAGTTCACTGACTATCATAATATCCTTATTTAAAACTACATTGGCGTAGTAGAGATGAAACGAGATGCGGTTGGGAAATGCACAAGCGTGCCGTGACTGCATCATTACGTTCGGTGCGGTATCGAAATGATGTTTCAGAGTGGTAGAATGGTGAAGGGATATTATTCAGCAGTTTTTGCCGGCCGGCGGCACATTTGTATGCGATTCGCTTCGGCGGTGATCGCTTGTGAGATTAGCACCTTGTATCTACGTATTGAGATGTGACGAACATTGACTCTAGATTTTAGAGATCAAGATAACGATTGCTGATATTTGTCTTTAACCTTTTAATGATCCAATGCAAGGTTGGAAAGGATGTAAGCATTAGTCCACCACACTGGCCTAATGAGGACTTTGAAAATATAACGGAGAACTCTCAGGCATGTGCGTCTCCTCACGATGTTCACACGTTTACAGCAGGTGATATTTAATTTTATGAAGTGCACATAACTTTTAAGAATGTCATTGGTGCGTGCCACTGGGATTCGAACCCCTCGGGTAAGAGACCAAATTCTAAGCCATTGGGATACGTTCCCTGTATTTATTGCGGGTAATGATTTTTTAATTGAAATTCAGGCATCGAATATTGAAAGAACGGGTCTCAAACAATAGAAAAAAATGGAGGAGGCACACGGTCTATTCCACTATTGAGTTGCGGAACAATCGATAAGCTTCGTTGAGCAAAGGTTTAAATTGTCATATAGCAAACTGATAAAGCAGTCCAGTCGACTGCGCCGTTTTACTGATTGCTCTCGGACGTGGCTATCATTGTTGGACTTTGAACATTCGTTTAAATAGCGTTTAACAACTTTCAAAATAATTTTACTACTAATGATCTAATAATAATGGGCCCATCTTTTAGTTCTTGGTTTGACATGAATTCTGTATGTATCTTATATGTATTTCTATGTATTTGCAAACATGTCAGGCGCAATAAAACTAAATACGATATGGCACTGGTTGTACTTGTTTACATAACATAGGTTTATCCTGGTTACTTATCAAAAAGCAAATTTTAAGTTAAATTCGTACAGGTAGGTATCGTAGTACCTATGCGTTGCATACGGGTTCGATTCCCAGCGGAGAAGAGATTGGAATGATGAGTTTAAATTCATTTTTCTGATCTGGGTCTGTGTGTTTTGTGTCTATGGCACCCGCGAGCCACGACACGAGGAATCTTAGTGTAGAGCTATGAGTGTGAAGTGTCTGAAACGTATTATGCTTATTCTAAAACCAATTAATATTACTTTGAAAAAATAATTGACGTCCTTTTATCTAAATATTTTGAATACTGACTTTAAAAAAGGAACACATTCCTATGTGATACTCCTTACATCAGTACCAGTGCCGTACCTCGCTGCGTGATTAAACAGTTTCCGTTCCGACGTTATTCCATTTTGTCTCGCGCTCATTTACACGAGGATGAAACAATTGTTCTGCAAACGTTTAGCTATACGTATTCCATGTTGCAAAGGTTTTATATTTCATATTTCGAAACGCACGACTTATCACGTCAGATGCTGTAATAATAAGTAATATGAATAAACGCTAGCTAGAGTCAACGCATATCTCTTTAATATGCAGACCGACAAATGAAACTAGTAGGGTTTGTTTGTACGTTAATTTAAATTAAAATATACCTTAAAATATAACATGCAGATATTCTATGTAACGTCCATTAAAATGCTCCTCTTTTACAGTATCATCAGATATAAATTAAAAAAATGTAGAATAAAGCGGTAGAGGTATCTAATATACAGTTTATAACTAACATAATTGTTTTAAACAGTACTAAAATGCGGTGTAAATTACATATCTAAGCATTTTCACCAAAAGCCAGTAGGTATGCAGTAAGCAATAAAGCACGTAACAGTAAAGACAAGTTGCCGTATTCCGCGTGGCATGGAAAGGAATTCCATGACGTCATTGCTGCACTAACATCCTAACGTCGTCGGTACGGTACAAAAATTCCTTAAATGTACTTTGACGTTAATGCGTCGTGGTTAAGTTCCATGTTTTAATGAGATTTTTCCGGGATAACAGCCGCAAACATATAAAGGATTGTTTTATCTAAGCGTTCTGGGAACACGCTTTTAATTAAAACAATCCTTCATAACAAAACCCTGCAATCCTATTAGTGGTCTCTTTAGAACGTCATTTTGAAAAGAGAATAGGTATGCAAAAAAAATTTTTGTTCAAATAATTTAAAATTTTTATGTTCCTGAGGAGTAAAGGAGGCTGAACCCCAAAACTCAAGAAACGATTATGATGCACATAAAGCTGGGGGCAAAAGGTCCGGGCTAGCTGAAATAAATCTACAACGTATAAATCTGCGGAATTAAACCGGAAATCTTAAATAATAATTGTCCGCTGTAATCAAATATTCTTGACATTGACACTGACAGCGGTCCTAGTACGTACGTCAAGTAGGATGGCAGCACTATCCGCACGCACACTGGCTCACTGCCGGTATGTGTGTCATCTGCAGCGTAGAGCGAGGAATGCGGCCGCGGCCTTCGTGCACGCCGGTACATTTGCACATAACATAACCACACCGCTGCCCAGACAGACAGACTTTATAGCTAGAGATGTGCCGACTAGTGCAGTCACTTCGACTCGAGTAACTACTTTAGTTTTGTACTTTTGGGACTGAGTAGCAAACGGGCAAGCCGATGTAAAGTGGTCACTGCAGCCCATGGACAGCCACGTCCAACCCCAAATAGGATAGAAATTCTGTCTCCTTATAACCCGCCGCGAAGTAGTAAGAACATTCTTCGTGCCTTATGTTCAGAGTTTAGAGGTTTCCAGAAAAGCACATTTGAGACATTTCAGACTCCCTAAATTGTCGACTGAGTTCATCCAGATTCATTATAAATAACGCTTAAATAACGCTTCACACTCATAGCCCCACACTAGGATTCCCTGTGTCGTGGGTGTCATGGACACGTACAAGACAAGAACACACACACCCAGACCAGAAACAGAAATTTAAACACATCATTCAAATCTCTGCTCTGCTGGGAATCGAACCCAGGACCCTCCGTGTAGCGCACCGGCGTCTTAACCACTGCGCCACTCAGGTCGTCATTAAAGTATGTACTCGAATTCATTGGAGTTACAACTCGATTATTCGTATTATGAGTATCAACCGAGTCGGCACATCTTTATTTATAGCTTCCCAATTTATCATTCGATATCGGAGCGTTTTATAGCTCTACCGGTACCCCACTCGGTTTCATCGGCCATTGTTCGAGATTGCTAATTCCATGAACACCACATGGCAGATTGTCAGTGAAAGAGCGGCTGAGAATTATGTAGTGATGCTGAAATTTGTCAACGTTATACAATCGAAAACAGACATTTTTGAATGTTTACGGTATTATATATTTAAGCAGTTTATAAAGGTTGACTTTTAATATATGTATTAACTATGTATAGATGAATTCCTAGCTTAGGTGTAATTTTATTAATAAAATGTATAGTGCACAGTTTATCGTGCAACTTTCAGTGGTACCAAACTACCAACATGCATGATAAACATTAAAGGTGATGGAAGTTTGCGGAAAAAAAGAATTATGTAATTAAAACAATTGTTATTTGTTACGTAACAGATTAGATTGGCTTTAAATCGAAAAAGATTGTTTGCAATTAAGGTGTCTCGTTTTTTGCTGCGTAATTATTGTAAGTATCTAAATGAACAGTAGCCTTTTATCATTATAATATTACACGGGGGCGATAACCTTTGTAATCTCGCGTGGACTACGTCTACAGAAAGGCAGTTGCTATTTTTGCTAGAGGGAAATGCAGTTCCTCAGCATGCAACGTACGTTGCGGAGCACAAAAGAGATTTATTACAAACCCGTGGGCAGAAATCTGCAATGGTTTCGCAACTAAAGGAAGAATTTGTATAGATCGAACATGAATGTGAATTACTATAAAAATTCTCAGCCCGGGCTTTATGCTTGCTTTATGTGCAATAAGCTCATTCCAATAAGACATAATGTTCTTGTGTAGGTTGTAACTTATGACTAACTTACAACACAATGTAGCAACTTAAATTGGAATATAAGAATTATATGTATATACTTATTTGTTAAGGATGAAATATAACTATAATTACATTGACCACGTAATTTCATATGAAATTTTAATAAAAAAGCTTGTGGACAATGTTATGCACCTTGGGTGAATTTCTATGTGTGCTGTTTTGTTAAAAATTCTCATTTACAGCTGTTAAACATTTTGCAAAAAGAAAGATGCTTCTCTCTTGCCTCAAAGCAAGGAATCCGTTTAAAAGTTGAATTATTTAGCGAGAATAAACGTACCCGTTGCTTTGAGGAACAGCTGGTTGGAGCTCCATCTTGCTTTTGTTTTTCCCTCCACTCTGTGCAATATTGTTAATTCTTTGCTACTCATTCTCATTTGTTAGACTAGACACGTGCTATTTAGTCATTATTTTACTTGTTATTATTGCTTGTATTGATGTCATTGCGTCGCATTAGTAATTTAATGTACATGCCAAGTCAGTGTAGTAGGTATTCTTAAGCTTACTTAAAAGTACTACCTACTTATGACTTCATAAATATAAAATAATGGGATTTTATTATCTCGTGGTGAAACTTCTATTTCTTTATGTTCTCAGTTGTCAAAAATATTGTCATTTTTTATTTAATCAAAACGAAACCCTTCGAAACATTCCTCCTAACGATTGTCTTTAATAAATTATACTGATCTGTTACATATCCAGTATCCACGTCCATTAGTTCTTTATATTCAAACGCCGTAGACGTCATTTGCAAGTTACGCATAATGAATTCTGAATTTGAACATTGTAAGGTGTTAGTGTGAGAGCCGTATTCCACTGTTGCTGCGGATTTAATGCAATATCCATGAGTCACACGTAGGCAGGAGCGATGCAGGGTGGCAAGTAGTAGGTACCTACGATTATGAGAAAAAAAGAAGGCATGCGTTCCTATCTCGGGATTTCTCAGAAAATTCTTATAAAACGCTAAAAATTACTTTGTTCTTGGGAAAGGAATTATAATAATACTGTTGAACAGAAAATGTAGGTATAATGCGGGTGGCATTTGATGTGGTGGCCCATCCTTAAGTTTGATCTACGAATTCTTCGATACGCCTACCATAAAATACTTTAATTTTGATTTAAGATAATTATTCCCTACCAATTTCTGGCTAATGTTCTCTTCTATTTAACATGAGAAGGATTTTAAAGGTAAGTATGTTACTCGTAATTAGTGATTTTTCAACATTAAGCGCTTTGAGGTTGTAAGTAGTGTGAGTGTTTTACTAAAAATAGTATTCAAATCCTGCTCCTCATATTTAATACCTTAGAATGGCCTGTCACCAATAACTTACAAGTAAAGCTTGCACTGGAAACTGGAGGTCCAATATAATGATATTTATGACACAGTAAGATTTACGCGACGTTCGCCACACATCCGTTAAGCACTAGTTGGCCGTCGCATGTGCAATGTGCATGCGACGTGAATCATCCCAGTTACTCATTTGTGCTTGTTTGTGTACAAGCATCGATAACACGATAGCTGTCGCCTGTAGGCACACACGTGGTTTGTTTATTTTAGGTCGCAACTTATACGTAGGTACTTACAGCATAATACGCATAAACATAAAAGTAACGCTTTCTCGCGGCTCCATGCCTGAATTGATTCCAAAAAGTGTACGAATTTTCATAAAAAAATGAGGGACTTCTATCCCCTCTTTATCATATTATATAGGCGTCATACCTACGTTGAAACCAAAAAGTATACTTTTTATACATAATTAAGAGTGAAGGATTTTCAAATCCTCTAATAGCACATTATAGTCCAAGGATACTGTCTTAAAACAAATTTTGTGAAGTAATTCTAAATATAGCATAATTTACGTCTACTATTTGTCATCATGATGTGTCCCTCATAAGGATTTCAATAAAAGCTAAGTATAGGTGCTATGGCAAGGTAAACATACACAAATAGGTACAAGAATTGTTTCATATTTCGGTATAATATTAGGCAATGTTATCAAATGTATTTAAATTTATACGTCATATACCTATTTAAAACATTTTATCTGTTTAGCTGAATGTTCAATAAAAGAGCGTTAATCTTTATCAAGTTACTAAAATCGACGAATATTATTGTTGGCAACAAAAACAGTAACTGATAAACGTTAGCAGAAAGTAAACGTTGTAATCCCCGGCAATTGGGATTATGAACTTTGCAGCTTTAAAATATTATTTATTTTCCATGAACGCGAAAATAACACGAAAAGTGTTAAGCTTTATAACCAAGCCGTAGAATTCAAAATCCGTTGAATTTCCCGTCATCGTTAGTTGTTAGTATCAACAATAGATAATGCAGGGCCACATCACAATAGACGGAATAACAATACCTTGGTGTAAACGGAATGTGACGCATAATATAGTTATCGATTTCTAATCGTACGCCCCCGTGGCCGTGATGAGTACTGGCACTGGCATATTGTGTTCGATAATAAATTCCTCAAAAATAAAAGAGAAAACACTACTCACTAACGGACCAACTAAACAAAATATGTTAGCAAAATGTATGCTAAATTGTCAGATATAGGTATTTCTAAAGTTCGAGTTTGAACATGCTTGTATTTGAAATGAAATGAGAGGATTTCTTAAGACTTTAAGCTATTAAAACCAGTACCTAAATTTATCATCTGACCATAATTATTATGTCGGTCGATACAAAAGTGGGCCATGTTAGCCCATGTTAGGTTGCGATAATATTCTTTTTTTAAAAGCTTTCTTTTTATATTCCACAAGGGTGTCAAACTCTTTTTCATTTGAGATAAATCCCCTTCCGTCGTTTAAGCGAATAAAACCAGCTCCACTTTAAAAGTCCGTCTGAAACCCCAAAATATTCACCCAAAGCTTGTTCCATAGGTCTACGTCCTACATGTATCGTATATAGGTATGGGTTTGGACAGGGATTGGATGACAGTAAATCCGATACGACCTTTGGCCATGACACTTATTACGGTAGTCATATTAATATAATTATTTTTTGAGAGTAACATTCGTTCATTGTGGAGCAACGGAGCAACGTCCTTTGAGAGTCATCTTATTGTCCTGCCTAGCCTGTCCGCAGTGGAATACGCTAGTGCCAACAATACCCCCCAACAAAAACAAATAGGTACCTATCAAAGCAGAATATTTTATGATTTTTTGCTTTTCCTCTGGTTTTAGTATATGGAATTTCTTTCGTGGAATTGTTTGCTTTTATCAGCGCTAATAATTTTTAAAGTTTGACGTTACGGGGCATTGTGTCAAGAGTTAGGTTATACAGTAGCAACTTACTTCTTAATACTTCTAGGGAATCTGAGTAAAGTTTGCATCTGATAACAAGAAACGAACTTTTAAATTAGAGAGACTTTCCTTCTTGTCATCTTGCTTCGAAGAAAATACACGTCGTACTTGTCTAAAGCTATTGAGTCTAACAACATGTCATCATTTCTTGTTATGGAGAAATACTAAGATAATACAGAGAATTGGTTTTGAAAGCCGAAACAATAAATAAAATGGAAAAACCACCGCAATACATTTTTAAGGCTAATTGCCTTCGAAGACCCCACTTGCATAACATTATAATACAGAATGGGTGTACATAAAAATATACATTAGTGCATACGAAGTCTTGGTAGCAATGCCATTGTAGCCCAACGAAAACATTTTTGGCCGGCGACTGCGAGCGACGTCTTTTATTGCTCCCAGAATGAATAGCTTTTGCGGGATTACTTTTATAATGGTTAATATATTACTAGACTTTAAGTCGTGCATGTACGTTAGTCAACAAAATCGCTTCAATTGCTTTATTGGATATCTAAGAATAATCATCATTTCTGGTACATTTTATTGGTTCTTTCGACTACCAATTTGATAGATTTTGAAAAAAGATTAAAATTGTCTTTTGTTTATCACATGACATTCATTTCTACTCACAGCACATACCATGCACATACTCATGCTACATACCACTTTTAAAACAACAAGAATTATTTATAAACCTCACAAAAATTTATTCACTATATACATATTATTATGTTGTTTTTCTTATTTTAAGTTACCCGGTTAATATACTTGTTAGTTTGTTGCAACTTAACTACTAATAAATTAGAAGCATTATAACGTTAGCGGTAATCATTTATCTACAGCATGCAACCTCCATTGTCGCTGCACAATATCGTCGGTCAGCAATGCACCTCCATGTATAGATTAATTGCAACCCCCAGTCTAACTCCAACCCTCAATTTGGCGCAGCTAATTTAATCACCATAGCTCTGACGATCGATTCGTAGGTAGTCTACCGTACGATGATATGAAATTTTGATATTAAATTGTGACAGTGGCTTTAGTGGCAGACGAAACATCTCAAGTATTTCCTGCTCAGAGGATCGTGTACCACGCCCATTCCTGCGGATTACCGTGCGTCTCGTCTACGTCTAAGTACATAAACAATGTGGCTGCAACCCTCTTAATGTCCCACTGCTGGGAACAAACTTTCCTTACTGTTATATGGATCCAGTACTTATGTCACTGTCAATAATTGTCGATTGGTTTGACCGGTGGGTGAGAAGCTCGCTTTGAAGGTACGGGAGATTCATGGTTTAACCCAAACACTTGTAAACTATGGATGTAAGTAGTCGAGACACAAGGAGGTTTAAAGGCACTGTTGTATGAAAAACGGAAAAATGTATGACAATATTACTTTAACATCCATAAGGTATCGGTATGTCATATCCTGTAGTATTTATAAGCATAAATGTAAATCTTGTCAAGTTTTATTTAACCATTCAAGAAACGATGATAATTTCCTTAGAACACTGGAACCCTGTTTTAGAAAACATTGAAAATAAATTTCCAAAAGACCCGTCAACTGACCGACGCACACGCATTGCGTGAATCCATAATTTACAAAAAACTACTAATATTTTTTTGTTCTCGTTTCTATTTTTTAAACTTAAATGGCTTATTTATTAAAAAATTAACCCTTTAAACTGCACTTACTAGTAACATTACAGTAGAATGCACGTTGGCAAATATTCAATTCCATCAATATCAAGCCTGTGTAAATGTAGGGTCTGACCCCATTGTACGTAGGTAGGTATGTATTTATACGTTAAAAAACCCCCTAAACCAACCCTAGTATCTGCATCACGCGATACACTGGACTTAGGTCGAAATTGTTCCTACAAAATATGACTTTGTGAATGTTTAAGTTTGATTTACTTAACGTACCAATTTATTTACGCAACTAGGGAAGCATACGATAAATAAAGAAACCAGAACAATACATACCTACACCTACGGATTGTTAGGAATACAAGTATATCGCTCGACAAACGTTCGGACTGTAACCTCAGACACCAAAAGAACTAAAAACTTTTATTTTTAAAAGCCACATTCAATGACAAAGCTTTTCTATTAGGACCGAGTTCCTTAGTTTGCTAAGAAAAGGTTTGTCTGGATCCGGTGTAGAAACGACAAACCTGTAGGATTAGGAAAAGAAGGTATTTTTCGGACTATTTCACCAGTAGGTACAAGGTCCAAGAAATAATAAAAAAGACCTCCTCCAAATCCCATAACCTTGTTAATTATGTCATTGTTATGTTGATGTCAATAGATATATCGGTGACTGCGTAGGTACTTTCCTAGTGACCTCTCCACATTTTTTTCTTTTTTTCTTGTAGAGTACGCTTCTTTGATATCGTCTTTCTTATTTGCGACAACATCAGCATCTTTCAGGAGAATTTTTCATTTAATCCATTCGATAAAGTTAACCACTATTAAAAGTCTGAAATGTTCCGCAGTACTTTTAAATATGAAGTTTTCGCTATTCCAGATTAAATGTTACGCAAATGTGGGCAAGTACTTACAGGTACATGTTAAAATATTTACAGTGAATACTTATTTATAGTCACGTACAAATATACTTTTGTAATGCAGTATCTACACCAGAACTTATAAATTATTTTTGATAACCATTTTTGAACGGATCTTGAAAAGTAGGAAATGTCTATTCATCGTATTATCATTGAAAAACTAATTTTTCAATATGAGGTAAACGTGATCTTTGTTTTAGGACCTCATTTTGTGACATAATATTTTAGAAATATATCCACGCTGGAAAGGAAAAGTTATCCAAGCGACATTTTTGGCCATTTTGAGTTGTATACATTGTTGGAATCGCCTGAATTTTCTGCGTCGTTTTGTCTTACTCACGTCCTTTTACGACGACTTTTGATGTCGCTTCGACATTTTGAAGTTCGCGAGAGTTCACTTTTTTTCCTTACTAACCGACAAAATTTTCGAGCACTTTTGAAAATTTGGTGGTTGTCGTAATTGTGAAATGCTAAATTTGCCTTTGGTCAAGTTTGACATTTCTATTCGTACGGTAATCACTCCACTTAGTTAATTTTTCCAGTATCTGGCTATATTGTTAGGCGCATAGTATATTTTTTCCTAAATTTTGGCAGAGAACCATACCATAGAATTTATAGAGTATAGTTGATATACTGTTATTTTTAGAATTTGAATTTAAGTTCATTTTATAGAAGTTTTCTTTTTGTTACGTATAGAGTTTTCTCAATGGTAAATTTGATTTTAATTGTTACTGAGCATAGATTTATAATACCTAACTAATGCTAATACTGTGTACCTACCTTAGTGTTGCTTTGTTAAAATGAATAAAACTCAGGCAGTTTAAGTGCATTTTATTTACATTCTTTAATGAAATATTAATCCAATTTTCAATAAAAGTAAGAAGAAACGCCGCCACTCTCTTTATTCTATATCAATTTATTAAAAATAATGGCTTTTCATGTTTCTGTAAAGCTTCAAATATAACATGATATTTTCTTGTACTCGTAATAACTACTTTTGTGCGTGTTTCGATTCCGCCTTTCAATTGGGTAAATAACGTTTGTGGGCGTGATTACGGAATGTGGAAACACTAATAATATCAAATTTAATCGCTACTAAAGGGTATACCACACCGCGCTTGTTATTTTGATTTAGGTAATAAATGTTGCTTTTGAGCATTATACTCGTAGTTATTGATAGATAAATAGACAGATAATTATTGTTCATTAGAAAACATTGTAATAACATTGGAGTAAGTGGGCGAAAAAACATCCATCAAGAGAAAATTCAAGGCGTTGGAAAACTCATCGTTTGGAAATAATTCACAACAACTATGGAAATACTATTCTTGTTGTAAGTAGGTACATAATTTTATCGAAGTTAATGTAATGGAAGTTAATTGAAGTGTCTCCTTCCTGCCAAAAACCATAAAATCTTCCAGAAAACTAAGTTTACCGTATACAGGAGAACGCCGGTATAACTATGTAAATGTAACCCTAAAACTGCTATAACTATTTACCACCTATACCTACTACAAAAGATTCCAACCATTCTAACCATCCGTGACAGCACAACATAGTCTGGTTAGGTTGCGATTGTATATTAATAAAGCGTGTTCTTTGAAACTTGATAACGCCTTGCGCCAGCTGTTGGTGTAACGTTTAGGCTGTAGTATTTAAAACCTTTATACTAAATCAGCCGGGGGTGAGTGGAGGGTGCACTTTGATTGATGACGGGGGCCACGGACCACGGGGGCATTGTGCGTACTCGCCATTGTCCGAATGACGTAAGCGAAACATGTACCTATACGTTCGTTATCGCAATTATTATCTGAGGGATTTGTGATACGAATGAAATGATTAACCTCTATTTCAGGGTTTCTCAAAGTGGGGTACGTGTACCACTGGGGGTCCGCCACTGCATTCTTGTTATACGAGGGTACAGGGTACGTACATTACGTTATGGCAGCGACTTAGCTGACTCCATCGAGAAAAGTTATTGACTCTATTTGCGACAAAACCCATCACATTCATTTAAGTACCAACTTACAATCTTTTTCTATTAATGTTATTTATTTTATTAAGAAATGAAATACAAAAAAAGCTTACCTTAACAACTCGTTCTATTCAAAACATTATTATGGTTGTATCGTATCTACAGTTCTCTCTCGTTGGTGTTTAAATAAAGTGGCGTATCTATAGACTATGTTAAGTAAAGGGGTACGGCGTGGTCTTTATAGACTAATAGGGGTACGATAAATAAGATTGAGAAACCCTGCTCTACTTAATGACTTGATGGCGGATAATGCCTACGTTCCGTCACGGTGAAATGTGTCTGCCTGCTGCGGTTAGTAGTAGAAATCGTTTCTCGTTGTAGGTTATAATTACGACCTATCCTATGTATAATTATATTATCATCCAATATCATTCACGTAGGTAGGTAATTTTACAGGCTACTCCGCAAGAGGGCTACAAGTTGTCGTAAAACTGAGCAAGTACCGACTTTACTCGTATACAGTAGGTCTTGTCCTATAGACATTACCTAAATGTAAAACAAGTAGCTTGCCGCGTCTATACAATTAAAATTTTCAACGGATTTCTATGCAATTTTTTCAACCATTCAGATTGTTTCTTTCGAGTGGTACAGGCATAATACATGTAGGCATGTTGAATTTACAGAAAATAAAGAAGAGTCAATATTTGACATGCGAAACCGGGAGTGGTCACTAGTACCTGTACATAATATATTATAATTACAAATTAATTCGATGAAATGTACACGTATCATAAACAATGTTTGATGACACTATCCACTTCCGCCAGGAAATCACGGTCCTTATGCAAAATAAGCTTAACGTTACTTATGGTTAAGTTTCCGGTTTATTACTTGACACTTAAAAAATACATCACACGTAGACAGTGTTTATAATTCGTTGTTTTTTAATAGTTCCTACTGTGAACAGTCAACAGCCCCAATCAATGAACTCTACTAACATTTCTTACTTGTTTTTTCGTTTATTCACTTGAAAACGTCAAATCCCAGTGAATACAGAGACGTAAACAAGAGGGAAAGTGATTTAATACAAAACACACGCAATTATGAGCGCTAGAAGAAACAACGGTCCCCAAGCAAACAAATGAACTGGAACGTATTTCTCGAGGGTACACGCCACCAAGTACTGGCGTTGTTGTAGACGTGGCATGAAATAGGTTGGAAAATAACACGACTCCCGTGAGCTCGGGTGCGATTCAATCAACTCCGATTCAGAAATTTGGAGTTCGTTTTCCGTACCTACACGAACACGGCAGACAAGAACGCGACTACATACGACACGTAGGGAAAACGAACGGACGAACAAAGCAAAAATTGGAGACTACATACACGGAATGAAAAGTCGTTTAATCGCTTTATGCGGTACGTTACCTCCAGACCGGTTTTAAATCACAATTAATTCTTATAGTTCAAGAGTTGGTAGACATTTTTCGAGAAGTGTTTGAGACATCAAAAAATCAGATTGAATCGATCGATATTTCATTTAATATATTAGAAAATCAATAATACAGATCTGGCTGGCGGGTGATGGAATTTGAAATTTCTAATTTTTAATGTTTGGATATCACAAATAGTCGATTTAACATAATTTTATGATGCCTCAAATATTTTACGAAAAATCGTCTGCAAGCTCTTGGGCTATTACGTTCGAATGCATTCTTGAATCTTGTTTATAATGCACATCCACATTGTATACTCGAACATTTTATGTGAATATTTTGCATTGTGCGTTCTGTTTGCTGTTGTTGTTCCGAGGACAGTGCAAGCTACATTGCTTTTTTAAAATGGCAGCAAAGCTCCACAACACACGAAGTCGCTTTTGCTTCATTTTTATACTAAATGGGTCTTTGAAGCTGTATTTACTTTAAATAAAATAAACATATTCATTCTTCGTAGTATTTTGTCTTTTCGTTTTACGACCTCTATTTAAACTTTATTAGACTGAGTAAGAATAACGATTATCTCTATAAGTGTTTCGGTGACGATTGACGAATGTCATGATGGAATTGGATTTCAAGCTATATTTAGTCCATTGAAAAGTTACATTTGGGGTTGCGTTTTCGCATTTTATTTTTTTGATGTGTATCAATATCAAAAGATATTTGCCATCTGGAAAATAGGGGTTGAAATGGTTTTTACGATATATCTCTTAAACAGTTTATCTGATAAAAAAAATTGTTAACATTTTTTGTTGCAAATTAAATTTTCTACAACTTTGGTCCAGTAATTTTTTGTCGTTGAACTATAAATAAAAAAGTTATGAGCGAAAAAAAAATTGCGTCCTCTAAAAAACGCAAGGTAAGGCCTAAAAAATTTAACATTTCAATGGACTAATTACCTAGAGTAGAAGTAGAAAAAGTGCATCATCGTTGCTAGAGTTAAAAGCTGATTTGATTTGCAAACACCTAATCTAATCTGAATCAAACGCCGGATCAAAATACGGTATTGCTCAGCGAATCCGACGACATCGCTCCAATTAAACCCTCATGACGAATATTGAACATCTATTTTGATCCCTCGACTGTTAATTAATTATTCAAATACGAAATTCTAGTCAACAACTCAGAGACACTCCAACATTCAGTTACGATAGTTATCGGTAGTTAATTCGAGTTATCGATATCGTTTGTTTTGTATGACAAGATTGTTTCCTGTTCGTTGGACCAATAATTCTTGCGCAATAATTATGGTGAGAATCCGACTACGCTTTATTCGAAAAACAATTTCTTCATAATATAATAATAATGTAGGTACCTACATACACATCCGTATTTACTTCGATATATTTTGTGAAGAAACAATAATGTAATATAATAATTATGTAGGTACACCTACAGTTCTACACGTCCGTTCTTCGATATTTGTTAATATACCATAATGACTGCAAGTTACTCAAAGTTCAGAAGGACAACCAAAACCCCATTAAAGTTGGACCAAAAACTATAGCGTTATCGGAAATGGGTTGTAATCAAATTAAGAGCCTAACCATGAAGGAAGGAACACGCATAGGCTTTGATCAACGTCAGCTAACAATTGTAGATTAGCTACAATAGACTAAATGTACTACCTACGTCCCTCGCAATATGCTTGTACATATGCCTGTTTATCCTATATAATACGAACATAATCCATTTATTCCGTTGGTTGGTTCCGAGGTGTGTGTACACTAATCTCTTTGGTTTAATCGGAACAGATGTTATCTGAATTGTCTGAATAGGGGCTTGCAAAATTTTATTTACCGTAACGTGTAATTTATAGAAGAACAAGTACAACGGAACTTTAATCAGGGTTTCTCATTACCTATGTTTAAAAGATTTCAAAATTTTTTGACATAGGATCTACGTTAAAAATCTAATTAGCGTCTAAAACCGCCGCACTGCAATTTGCCTAATTTCTACTTTAGTCGCGCAGAAAAGAAAATATAAAAAACGTCACAATCGCGTAAGGTCAGTGCAGTTCAAATTTTTTTCTGAGCCAGACTACTGCCAAATCTTTAGTAGTAAAAATATATAATTGGTTGCGATTGTGTTGCAAGGGCTTAACTTTGGGCGGTTGGCCTTCGACGCCGACGGTCGTCGCCCGGCCGCCGCGCTCAGGGTTGACGAATTTTCGACCAGATGCACACAACCTCTATGAAATCTACGGAATGTTCAGCAATTTACTGAATAGAATACGATTTGCAATTGCGGGCAATATAACGAGGAATCAGACTCAGTTCACCCGCTCGATGTACGAGTATCAATAACGATGTACGAGTTTCATTTAATTTTTCAGTCCATTTTACAACGGGCATAACATAGAAAAGTTAAGTACAAGGATTTAACTCCGGACCTATCGAATAAGAGATCGAATTCTCCACTCGGATATCACCATATTTCTACATTTTTAAATTATGGAATGGAATTTGTCTTTTGTTGCCTGAAAAATTGAGCGTTACCGGGTTTTAAACAAGTAATTCTTAATTTAGTCGAAGGTAGAGTCTGTCCCAGGGTTCACGGTCGTCGCTCGACCCGAGCCCGCGGCCCCGTCAAGGTTCACAAATTAAGGATTTTAACGAAGCTGCCTTGTGTGGGTGTGTAAGTATGTGTCATATGATCAGTTTGCAGTATCACGTTTTGTGAGTAGGTGGTAAGTAAAGCTACGATATTTTTAGTTCTTTGCCTATTTTCTTTTCTGTATTGAATATGCCTTGTCAAGCTCTGCCTTCTGACCAACAACATTAGAATAATTCTATAAAACATGAACCATTTCGTCAAAGTATTCTTACGGTAATCGTCTGTATAACATATTGGTCTAACATCTTTACCTTTACTAATGTCATATAGGTCAACCATACTAAAGCTTTGACGATAGAGTACATGCTCAGGGCAGAGACGACATGTCTGCTTGTTATTTGGTTAGGATTATAAATAAATATATAATCAGTTTGTGTGCTTTAAAATTCAAAGATGGGTGTAACCGTTGAATATTTATCTAGTCTACAGTTTCAGACAAATCAAGTTCCTACGTCGCTATTTCAAGAATAGATCCGACATTTAGGGTTCCAAATCCGGCAACCCTACCGCAGGCCTCGCCCCTATAAATAAATCTACAAGAGAAATGCACTCTGCAATATATATTTTTAAAGCCATGACTTTTGCAGATAAATTTATATTTTTATTACCGGCTCCTCTATTGTTTGGCGTTATTTCAAACTCCAGTGCTTAAAGTATGCTCATCCTTAACTGAGTACATAAAATGGGCAGGTCATATCTAAACAAATAACATTCTACACAAATAAAATGTGCAAAATTAGACAACCCGAAATGTGCTTATAAAGCATGCAAACCGGCGGTAACGTAAACCACACACAGCCTACAGCGCATAATAAAAACATATTAATTTTCTCATAATAACTGAATTATCATGAAAGTCAACGTCACGGAATTGTAATTACTCACCGCGGCGTTGAATAGCCGACTGAAAGGGCCGCGTCCATTCAATTAATTAGCGCCTATCAATCTGGTTTAAAGGAAAAAGGGTAGTAGGCGAAAGGAAAACAATTAATCTGCTTATTTCCGCAATTAACGAGGGCCGACACGAATTACTTAAGAATCCGCGGCAGCTTTCCCGCCGACGACGCGACGGGATAGCTTGACGACATCCGCTGTCTTTTGTAGGAACACAAACTGCTTTAAGTAGGCCTTCTTCAGTATTTTATCGGCAGAAGGGAAAAACATTTCAAAATTTAGACGTGGTTCAGGCTGAGTTTTAACTATATAAAATCAAAATATCATCGAGACATACCTACCGTAATTTGCCTTATTAAGTAATTAAGTCGAGTTTTTGATCATTTCATTTCGTTTAAACTAGCTTTTATAATATCACATTCTAATAACATAATACACATCATAACAGATGGTAAAGAGTTAAAAATAGTAGGAGTGAGTAAGTAGGATGTTTAATTTAAGAAAAGAATAAACACTTTCTGTTTATAGGTAGGTACATATTTTTTCCGATCGACTCACCAACCGCTTTCAATTATCAATGTTCCTGGAATTATTATGAGGTGCCTTTCCTTTTACTATGGTTGCGGTGGTCTATTAGAGTCGTACATATAGGTATACCGTGCCTTTTATAAGCATCATACATATATCTATATTCTTATGAAGCGACAAGCATGATAATGTCATGCTAAAAAACTTTTTCTTTCAGTTGCATTCTAATTTATAAATTAAACACAACCATTATTAAGACACTGTGACGTATATTAAAACAAATTGGAGTATTCGTAATTTTTAACGGAAATTAACGACTATTCTAAAGAAACCCACGGACATTTTCGAACTGTTTAACACTGATGTTATCTAGAGACGTCTGAGCTCCATAAAGTACTTCGCTCTGAGAATAATTGCGAACTCTCATAAATCAGGAGGGCCATGACCCTTTTAATGGCATCTCTATTACAGTTCAATTTCCACTTTAATGTATTAACTTATTGTAATTGAGTGAGTAACCTATTGTACATTCATAATTACCATACATTTGTGAATCATCGTGACTTGTGCTTCGTCAAGCCGCGTACACCGGTAAGATGACCGCATATAACACATATTTCACGCCATCCTAAAATCGTTCCAGCTTCAACATTCAATTTAGTACCGGCGAGTCGTCAACAATGCAACGAATTCGACAGTCTCAGTTCAATATAAATGCGATATACTCGTACCTACGTTTTTATCTTTCAGCGAAGTACATTTATCTTACTTCGCATGGAGTACTCTTCGCGGTGTATGTTAGCTACATGCTAAGGTAGTTCGGTGTCATAATTGTATTTTATTTCACTTTTTTATGACACGTCATGTCAATGCTTTGGTGGCAGAGCAACCGGCTCCACGCGTGGCCAATGGCAAAGCATCCATAGCCATTATCATAAAAATATATCCAATTGATTATTCTTTACTTACTTATTTGTGAACATTCTACGTTACAGAGCTTAAACACTTTTTTGTTCATCGTAACACCGTCATACCTACTTTTTTTACGAGTCAAGTGGGCATCGACACCCAAGATTACCAGTATAGAAGTAGTTGTAGGCGTTCCGAAGCCGGCGTCGAGTTGGCGTAATGTGCGAACACCTTTACTGACTGGGTTTTTCTGTCCCGGTTACGATAAAAGCTTCGAAGACTTGAATGGGGAACTAAGAGGATAACAATTTCTGAAGATGGGGAGGAAGTTGAATAAATAAACTAAGGAGTATTTTTTTAATAACAACGATGAATGTTAAAGTTACGCAACACACTGAATATAAAATGTTTAGGGCTGTTTATTTTTAGTATAAGCTACACCCACCGATAATATTGTTTACCTACTAAAGTTCAAGATAGGTATGTTGTAAATGAAATTGGTCGTTTAGATATGAATATGCTTATTAATTTTTAACATAATTTGCAATTAAATTAACTTATAAACAGGACCAAGCCGTTATATTTCATAGAAGGTCTATCAGAATGGGAACGTTGGCTTCCGTGAACATCGCATTCACGTTATTGCGTCGTGTTTACAAACAAACAGTTAATTGTCCCAAGAATTCCAAACAACTAGTGTCAAAGGAAAACATTTCCCTCCGTTAATGCTCAAAGAGCGGAAAGGTATGAAGTAATTTAATGCACGATGCCTCGCTGAAGTGATTTTAGTTAACACTGCCGTTTCTGTCGCATGTTAGTTAATAGGCTTTAGGGATGAAGGTAATTTTAATAACGTAGCGTCGGTATTACGTAAAACTATGTAATTTGTTTAAAGGCCTATTTCCTTATAATATTATAGATGCAAAATGTTGCGAAGTTGGTAGTCTGTGACACATTTTGGGTGTCTATGGTAGGGAATTCTCTCTACAGCAGAGCAGACTCCATCGCACTGTTTTAGTGAGACAACAGTGCGGATCGGTGAAGTTGAGTAGAAGTAGACTTTTCCTTGTTTTACTTATTTAAAATAAAATAAAAAACCCTAAATAAATTTAAGGTAAAGAAATTATAGTGAGTAGGTACCTCCATTCTCTGGAATTGAACAGGATATTTTTTGCGGAAAAAGAACGAGAGATCTATTCGTCGTCAAAATTAATTCAATGAGATACGTATAATATTTTACTGTTTTATGCAATGTTAAAGTTTTAACAAAATTAAGTAGACCTGTTGTTTATATAGTCTATGATGTATTTTTCCTATTTAAATTAATTAATCTATTGACAACCTTCACACGATGGAAAAAAAACGCCTAACTGCCTGTAAAAGATAAAGTGAATATATATTGTTTCAGATAAACCAGCCAGATACAATATCCGTTTGTGATTACGTATGTTATGTAAATACAATAGTTTTGAATATATATTAAGTATCAGTATGTAGTAGTCACATTGACATAGAACGTTATTGCAATTACACATGTAGGTAATTACTATTGCAGGCAAGGACTTACTAGCGATAAAGTGCTTTGTGCTGGTTGCTACATTTTTGTTCAGATCATTGGACACACTAAATACGTGGGAGTATCAACTCATATGCTGGTCATCCGTATACTTCATGCTACCTTCTGAAAACATAAAAATATCCCACTAAATTTGTTTCTCTCAATAACCTCTACTATTCATTGCCATACCTTTATGGGATTCTTAAATTCATCTTGAAACGATATGTATCGTATTTCCCTTAAATATTCGTACTTATGTCAATTCCCCAATGTATTAGTACAATCCAGTTTCTAACAATACTATCTAGTTTGGTATGATACATACATACCAGTCAAAATTATATTCCTCCTTTTTGAAAAAAAAAACAAGCAACGGCTTGAAGTTTTAAATGAATTCGTAAAAAATATATTACCTATGTACCTACTCGAAATTATATTTTACGTGGCTATCTTTGAGAATGATGCCAAAAGTTCGCAAGACCGTTGACAAGAGAGCGGGGCCTTTGACTGTTTATCGGTCGCACGTGTACGAATACGCTCGCCCGAGATAACATTATTTACGATACATCAATAAAAAAAACACCGAAACCACCACCAAAAGTGCGTATTATCTATTCCTATAAAACCGAGACTGACAAACAATCCATTTTCCAGCAGTTTTTCAAAGTTTACGCATTTGTTTTACTGTAACGTGTTTTTGGATTGCAATGATAGCTATCGTATAATTTACATAAATCAATTCTCAATCATCAATCAATTTTATTTCTTCTTTCTGTATAATTTCCCCATTGTCTCTATTATTATATTTTGTCACTTCGTATACTTATACACTATTACTTTTAATGGTTTTATTTATTTCACGTTTTTGCAGCACACCATACCTACAACATCTTCCTTTCTTGCTTTCCATTTGTTGTTGGAAGAAGAGCTCGTTCGTAGCTATAAGCAAGGTCGTGTTTTTCATGTAAACGATCAATAAAGATTATTGTATAATTATTGTAAAGCGATTGTTACAGGCGCCATTTTTTTTGGCGCTATTTGTTTACGTAAATCAAAACATGATCAAAATAGGCTTCTTTAGTCTTCTGTAGAACGGTGTATTCTTCTATTTAATGTAACACGAAGCTTTAAGAAGTTAGTATCTTTTCATTAAGAATAATTCATTTAGCCACCCGGTGTCCTGTTTTATTTGAATATTCATCAGCAGACAAGTTGATTCCTAGTTGCGATACTGCTAGAGCGAGATAGAGGATATTTAACGAAATGTTTGTTGTTCGTGTTAGCAAGTGTTTTGCATTGCATTTTGTATCTCGTTTCTGTGTTCGAATTCGCTCTATTTTCGGAAATAACATTTTCAGAGAGTAAATATTTTGTGCTGAAAGCGAAACATAGAGATCTGTGATAACTACGTTACAGTTTTGGCAATCCAATTAGCAAAAAGGGTGTGTTGAAGGTAAGGTTTCTAGTTAAAAATTGTGTCATCGTAAACATTAATGTTTTGGTAAACGCAAAGTACCTATTCATGTCTAACTTTGCTTTGCATAACGTTTCTATGCGTGTTCTTCCCTATGCAAGCAAACTTGGAGATGCTACGAAACCGCTAGGAATAACTTCTATAGTGAAATCGATAGACACATGTACAGTTAAGCGAGGGAACACTTCGGGTGCTTTATAAAGTTTTATTGTAGTGTGTATAATGCCTAAAGATTAATCTATGTGAGTTGTTCTGAAAAGAGGTTTGGGTACATTAGAGAATTTACTCGTAATGCGAGGCAGTTTAAAACAGAGGCGGACGTTTTCACTTAGGTAGTGGAAAGTGAAGTGAAAATGTGCTTTAATGGCAGAAGTAGGACTTTAATAACAGCAAAAAAGATTTCTAGTATACAATAGTTTCTGAGAAGCAATTACATAAGTACTTTGAGTGTTTTGTTTATTAATAAACAAAAATATATAGAGTGTAAATTTCCTTGGTCTTATTTTAATAGATACATTTTGCATAGAATATTTAGATACTTTGTAGTGGTTTATCTGAATATTCATTCATAAGTTTAAGCGAGACGGTTGCAATAGCGCGATTTAACCAAATGTTTTAGTTCAGTTATACACGTTAGCGAGTTTTGCATTGCAATTTCGAATCGCGTTTCGTGTTTCAAACAATCTCTTTGTGAAACTGTTTAAATGAATTTCGCCGGTTCCTTTCTTCATTAATGTCACACTAATAAAATGTAGCTGGTGGAAGCTTCCATGTGTGTGATAACTCGCTTAATACTTATGAACGTGGCGGGAATTATAAACGTATTCTGTGTTTCCTTTTGTATACGAACTGGACAAGGAACACTTTTGGATTAGGTATTGTTTTAACTCCTAACAATTTAAGACTGCAAAATGCTCGACTTTATCATATAAGTACTTAGTAAGTTGATGCGTGCGTAGAGTATTCTCATTGCAAATAGCCTTTAAAATATTCTCTTCGTTATTTTAAGATCCGCAAAAAAATTAAATTAGTGCAAAATCGAAATCAAAGTTAGCGCTGAACGATCCAACAAAAACAGCCATTGCATTGCTTCAATAATTTATTCTCTAACTAAATCAGTTAATAGTAGCGCACCGCTCCGGGCGCACTAAAGCAAAACTTCAGCGTCAAGTCGCAGGAAAACTCCGCCGCCGGAAACCGCAGACCGTTTAAAGTAAAATATTAAATGTGCCGTAGGATTTGTTCGTGAGCCGGTGCACACCGGTTTTAATATTTGATAAAGCAATGCTCCCGACGACGCTCTGTCTAGGCCCTTAATTGCGGAATGATGTGTCCGCCGCGGATACTCAAAAACGCAAAGGATCGCCGAGAGAAAAATATTAAAACCCCCCCAGGCCCGGCGCGGCCTCGGCTCACTCAGCCCACTAACTGTTTATTGCGAGCCATGGAGACGTTAACGCCTATAAATTTTATGCGTGTTCGTTCACAACGGTGCTATAAAACGTTGCAATAATTCTAAATCCCTCTGTTTTTCCATGGGATTTGAAAGATATATATTTATTTATTGTCGCCAGATTTAAGAGTTTGCAAAAAGTCTTTAACTGGCAAGACAAAGCTAAATTTACAAGAAACGATTGTGTACGGACACAGTAAATATTTTGGCATTGCTTGGCGGCGTGTTGGGCTGATTCTGATTTCCGCGCGGATGCGTGTACAATCATCTAACGTAATTAATATATCCGGATCCGTTCGGAACCCTCTTTTCAACGGTGAGTCGGAACACGCCGCATCATATTTTTACACTCTGATTGTTTCGAAATTTACAATACGATTATTTCTCAAAAACATGTGCTCGGCCAATTTTGTGAGAGAAATAGGTACGGATGTATTAAGACTAATTAGGTAGTAAAGTAAGCACTGATTTTCACTCGGACGTAAATGATACTTTCGTTGGATCGTTATATAGAACCAGCAGGGTGTCACAAATTGTTCTCTTAGTTAGTATGGCTATCACTATCAAACGACGTACGCACTGTTACGTTCAATTACGCCTATCGTAAAGTGTCGTAAATCTTGCGTACGTAAAGAAACTCGATGTTTAAGTCGAAGAGAGATGGGTGATGTTCTATAAATGTTATTGAGCGAATTGTTAAAGGCGTTTGTCAGTTGTAACATAAAGTTAAGACGTTGTAAAGTTAATAAGAAGCGGAAAGAGAAAAAGATTGTACTTAATTAGAAGAGAAGGTATCTATTTCGAAATTATTTTATTCTGTATTTTAGGTCTGTGTCACGTCACGAAAAATTGTAGTAATATATGAATATCTTACCGCAATAATTTTACCCTAAAATACCAATATTAATATCGGTGTTCAATTAAAAGATTTTATAAGTTTAATACTGCTCTCTGAAGTCAGTTTGATCACTTGCGTGGAATAATTGCCTCATATGATTTGTAGAATCAACACGGTTCTCACAGTGGGATCGTAATCATAATTTTATTCTTAGGCTTGGAGTGACCGCGAATCGGTGTTCACGTCAGCCATTATCAGAGGCAGCGAATTGAGTGATTTGTGAGTTTCCACTTAAGTCCAGTACGGACTGACTAGAAGTATGGACTGAATTATTGAGTTTAAGTTACAGGAGATGTAAAGGCTGGTTAATTTAAGATATATATTATTGAGTAAAAATGAAACGCTGTTCATTAGTCTCGCTAAAACTCGAGAACGTCTGAACCGATTTAGCTAATTTTGGCAAATTGACGTGGTACAAAACGTTATAGACACATATTATATATAAAAGTTTACTGTACTGTTAATTAATAATAATTAAATAATAAGGACTTACTTCCTTCGGCTTAGCGTATGGGTGGGTACGTACCTGAAACATTCACAAACTCATAATTTAAAAAGGTAGTATGTGACTAGATTTCAGTAATCTAAATAGCGTACTTTCCGACTAATCTATCAATGTGGAGGATTACTAGAAATATAATATGATTTGGGACAGGTAGAATGTTACATAGACCAAAACGCAGAGGTTTATTATTAGGTAATAGTGGAAACCTACAGGTGACCTTCTGGGTGAAATAAATAAATAAGTGTATACCTATGCTTTGGACTATGAAAACTATAAACTATAAATGTAGCGATCATTAAATTGTGGGTTGGTCCCTTTTTGTAGTGTTATCTTAGTATAAGCGCGTGCGAATTTTTAAAAAGTGTAGGTACAAGCAAGATATCGAAATTTTCGCTTCGTAAAGCGTAGTCCACCAACCCGCAGTAGGCCAGCGTGGTGGAGTAAGGCCTATATCCCTCTCATTGTGAGAGGAGACCCGACCCTGTAGTGAGTCATTAATGGGTTACTGACAAGCTTAGCAATATCCAGTAATGATTTTTGGTGGCGAATTTGTCCTTCGGAGGGAGTATTAACTATTAACCCATCGGACATGGTTGTTATCGATAAGACAGCAGTCGTTAAGATCTGACGGAGGCCATATAAGCTATTCGAAATTGTCCAACAGGGGTGTGCCATTTCTTTACTTAATCTGTACCTACAGGAGTAACGTCCATGTCTGCCTTGATGGGAATTTAAGAGACCCTTGTCCGGCATTGCAAAATGTTGCAGCCAAATGAGCGTGCAGTGAAGCTCAAGTTAAAGGATCGCTGCGGCCCATTAAAAAAAATTCCAACCTCAAACAGGATCGGAGACGAACTCTATGGTTTTAGTTTTATTTATATACCTTCTTTAAAATCACAGGCAAAAATAGAAGGAAATGTCATAGAGTTCAATTCAATAAATATACTGTATACACGTATATCCTTCAATAGACTTTAATATAATTTTACCTTTTCCTTCTGTTTTTCGACTTATAATAATCACAGCAAAGCAAACGCAAGCTACTATTTAGCTAATATTCGTTATAGTTAATTACCTATTCATGCAAAAAATGGAAAAGCATATCTAGTTGCTTAATACTTATAATACTTACTTTACATAAATAAATGAAGTACATAATGTTTTGCACGTATAATAAAATATGTATCCCAGCCCGTTGTTACAGATTATTTAGCTACTTTTATTTATTTATGGTAAGTACAGTAATAAAAGATTTAAATCAAAACGAATTATTTTCGATAAAATCTTGTAAGGCGTAAATTAACATGAACAAAATAGTATATTTTTTGTTTAGTCAAACAAATGGCACCGCTAATAAATTCAAAGCAGATATGAACAAGAGCTACAAATTGTTATTAAACGTTTTGCGATAAGGTTAGATAAAATAAAATTAGCCGCCAAAATATAAGCAAAACGGTTGTCGTACCCTCGTTAAGTTGTTACAGCGATTAAATGTTACAAATTAACTATTTAGATATTAACAAAATTGACAGAGAATAATTTTACCTTCTAATATATTTTTTTAATTTATCGACATGTAAACTGGAAGTTTTCGTTATTTTTGCAGGGAACCTATTATTACAGGGGGAAATTATTATTACGGGAAACTATTGTAAGTATTAAAGGGCTGCAGTGGTCTACATGTCCGTCAGCTACTCATATACAATAAAATCGATTATTGGGCGTCAACAAGGCGTGTTAAATAAATAGATACCTATAGAAAAAGTATGACAGGCGTGTTTTGCTCATAAGGATATTGCACGTAGCCGTCGTCGCCTTGAGCTGGCAGCGACTCGAACACAAAGCGTATATGTTAATACCACATTTGCAATTAAAATCGACACCCACCAAGGGATGCTATTGTCTCCCGCGGAACGAACCGACGTATTTTAATTTCAGATTATTATATCACGAATTGTGATAATGATTAAATATAAATTTGTGTCCTGAAGGATTCAGAACATTGTGATTGTTTGAAACTTCTCCATTTGTAGAAAAAAGTGGTTTGGGCACTGACCAGTCAAAATAGCATCAAAGTACTAGATTCTTCCAATAGGTTATTCGGCCTGTCTTAAAAAAATTAAAACTAAAACTTTGGAAACACAATTTTAATAAAAATATAGGTAGGTATGACAAGTGAACGATTTCTTAAATTACAAAAGAATATTTCTAAAAAATGGAAAAGGATAAGTAAGAATTCAATTTCATCTTAGTCTTCCTTTATTGAAGTAGGTAGATACTTATATTTTATCCGATAAGTCCTTTAAAGACCTTAACCACCCTTCGTTTAGCCGTTCCCGATGCGACAAAGTATTCAGCCCGATGAGGTTTCAAAAGTTTTGACATCGGAAAAGAGAAAATTATATTCCAGAAAACTTTGCTGGAGTCTTCTTCTTATTTGTTTTAATTTGCATAACAGGGACAAGGATTGTTATGTCTTTCAGAGACGGTACGGTTGAGTCCTTACTATGGTTTTTTTACTTTCTTGTAATCAATTTCTTATTTTCTTTCGAATTAGGTTAACTTTCTATGTTTATTGGAACCTAAATAAATTTTTTTATAGATACAAAGCTTCAAACCAAAGTTGCGCTTTCATTTTATTGGTACAAATAATTCAATTCAAACATTTCAATTTTATCGCATAACTTACCTGCAAGCACCTCAAAAACATTGTTGTTGGAAACTTTCAGAAACTGAACGCATCGTTCGAATTGCAAACTGAGCGCAATACTAGAATCGAACGTTCTGATTATAAAAATATTTCGTCGAGGAACTTTAGTCACGCTCACGAATGATACTAATTGAAGGAATTTTCAGAGTAAAAGTTAGACAAGCAATCTCTGGGTGAAGTTGGGGTGAATTTCAGAACGTCGCCCAGCATCTCCGGAAGAATGTAATAACTTACAGGTGCTCCGAGTTCTTTATTGGATTTCGCACGTTCCGAGTCGACGTGTTTGATGGCCGGAAGATTCTTGCCGAACTCTTCGGTAGCTCTTAGCTCAGTATTAAGTCTCGTTCGACAACGTGTTCTGGCTTCCTACAGCGGTCACAGTTATTAAAGCTGTTTTTGTGAATACATTGGGTGCTAACAAAATCATACGTGTAACGTACTTAGTTTATTACATATTTTACTATCTCTTGAGTCCTAAGCTTCTACTTTCGAAAGACCTACAGAATAAAGCTTTAGATATAAATATATGTAATATGTTTTTATCTTTTGTTTGAGGAGCATTTATTTTATTTAAAAACATGGTAGATATGGTAGATACATATTCCTATGATAAATAAACTCATGTACAACTGAAGTAGAGACATAACGTATTTGACAAAGAGAACGATTTCTATTTTTAAACGCTGCACATTACATTGAACCTATTGTATCAGTTCTTATAAAAACGGTTGCAACTGTACTTAAATAATCGCCTAAATAAAACCGCAATTGCAAAAAGCTAAGTAATGCGTCATCGTAAGGTCATACGATTTCACTAATATCGCTAAAACACTGTGCTAAAACCGCTAAACACGCTCAGCAGTGTCACGAGGGCGACGCGGCGTGAAAAGTGTTTCTCAGGAGCCACTGAAAGGAAAAGTATAGGCCGTCGGGCCGCCGGCCGGCGCGCCGCTGCACGCCGAGTCATTGACACATGCAAATTCGAACAACGTTTCGGTAAGGTCAACGAACCTTCCATTCAATGACTGTCGAAAGTTATCCGCGAATACGACGTGTCGTAACCTACAATCTGTTGTAGGTGATAGGCGACCTCTCGCACGATTGTAATTCTAAAATCAACTGTTAATAAAGTTTTCTTAATAAACCTGAAGGAGCAAGAGGTGTATTCTTGTGACATTAGAACGAGCTGTGCCTTGTTGTTCGAATATAAATAGGGTTGCCTGTTGGACGTTCGATGCCTTGTCTATAACAGATGCGAAGCTGACACGAGGTGCGTCTGGCCATTGTATTATTAGCATTGCGAATTTGGTCAACCGCTTAGCATTAGACAATTCGCAAATACAAGCGGACACTATGCAAATTTCTCCTGTCTGAGGCACATTTGCATGGTTTGTTATTGTACACAAGTGGGTGGTTTGAGCGATAATTAATACGGATTTAATCAAAATATGCATGCTATAGTATGCTAACACTGGAATTTGATTTTGGTGAGATAATTTGGTTTAGCGTCGTTATAACGAAAATGCCATTAGTGTAAAATATTAAGTTGTTAAACTGACATTTAGGTACCTACTTTCTTTAACGAATAAAAGGTATATATATAGTGCAAATTATACGTAATATAACTGGACAATCTTCATCTTCGTCATAAGCTGTCGACACTCATTATTACGATCTCAAAGTAACCATGATAATAGCAGATACGCGGAAATCAAGATAAGTGGGGTTCGTCCTTGGCGGGTGATGGACGTATGTAAATACTGTACGGATGACCTAAATAGGAGGAAAGTGCCGCCATCTTCTAACGCACGGTTGCCGTGATGAGCTCATCGCTTTAATAAAATTTAAGAGAGCCGTTTTTCTCTGGAAAACTTTTAATATGTTCCTCTTCGTAAACTAACATTCTGGAATGAAATTTATATAACTTTCATTACATATATCAACATGGATTTAATACATTTACTTAGGTAAATATGTATGCCTATTAATTTTTTAAATCACAATAGTGAGTGGCAAATTTATTTTTTAAGTTTTATTTTTAATATTATGGGTAAAACTTTACTACTGAAGAACCTATTAATATAGTACTACAATAACAGTAACAGCTGTGTAGTGATATGTAAAATAATGTTTTTATTACCCAATAGGTAAACAGTGAATATTGCCATAAACTGAATAAGTAAAGTATCTAGGCCCTAGATACTCGCATTCATTCAGGGTATCTCAACATTTAGTTAAATAGCAATACCAGTCATACCAGTGGAACGCTGAAGGCAAAGGAGCATAGTGTATCAAGTGCAATCATAATGCTTTGAGGCCAGACAGCTTGTAAACTGTACGTTTACTGACTTTCAAATTAGCACGTAAAATGTAACTACCTAACTACCTGCTCTACGACGTTCGGCCAGACGTAAACTGCTAGCTTGCGGTGGAACGCCAATTCACGGAATTTTTAACTCACGAAAATATACTTTTATGCCGGCACAAATTTGTAGTCAGTCTAGAAGTATTGAAAGAACTATTAGTGTGGATTACGTCATCGTATTATACCGCTGGACGATAATACAAGAAATAAGTTAATGACAAATTTTTGGGAAATATTGATTGGAAAATTTAATGTTCGTTCAACGATGATTATTAGGATGGAACGTAAAAATCATTTAAAATATTTTCTAGATTTAGCGTAGATAGACTCCAAAAGATTCTGTATCCCTCATGTCTTCTTTGATCTTTATTAGAGAATTGCCTACTTTTTTGCTCAATATAAACAGTAAAATATGAAATTTTTAAACATGGAACAAATAATAAGAATAATTATGTATTCCAAAATAACACGGCGTTTAACAATTCGTATTTTATAATAATAACTATATTCTTTGCTCTCGATTACTTTAACCAGTAACATTAGGTACAGCATTTATGCAAAACATATACGTTTTTATGTCTTACATACTCGTAACATGTTACTTTGTAGGTAATGTCGCCTCGGTGAGCGCGACGTGTGGCGACGTCATTGATGTGACATACAGACAACGCTTGTGTGCATATATCACTATAATCTCGTAATAGGGCAATGTTAACTATAATTATTACCTACGACAGTTTTATAAGTTTTTAAATGGCTCGTAAATGAGTAGCCAACGGGCATGCAGACCACCAGTGTGAAGTGGCCATTACTTTGCCATAAATTGATTCAACCAACCTCACATTTTAACAGAATAAAAATCCTGTCCTTAACGCAGCACCTACAACAAGCAGATATACGCAAATATATTATTTTAAATTAAAAAAATTATTCGATTTTGTACCATTCATTCACAACCAACACAAAAAACGAAAATGGAAAGCAAATAATTTTCCTATAATCAATCATTGCTAATCAGATTTAAGGGAAAGCAATAATTAATTTGTCCAACTTACTCCAATTAATTTGAAATGTAGTTACTAACCAACAATTATCCGAGTTCCGATCGTGTGCGCGATAAAATAAATTTCAAGTAAATTAATTTTATAGCCTCAGAATATGAAGATTACAGATAAAATGAAGTTTCGTAACTGATATTGCACTGACGGCAACAGCTCTGCTCCTTTAGGGAAAAATCGATTTGATTCAAAATCGAAATGTAGTAAAAGTAATCGAGTCAACATTATACCCTTGTAGATAAGGGTGATAATGCTTTGCAGTGTTGAGAGATGTTAATTTTTCGCAGCCGGATACCACGATACTTTCAAGTGGTAGGAATGCGGCCACTGACCAGCTTCTCATGCTCCCCACCCAGCTCGTCTATGCACTAGCTAGGTACGAGTATGAACTAAAGACTTTAATGTGATCAGACGAAGTGATACTATAGGTACTAGGGAAAAGTAAAAGTGGGCTCAACTTTGTTAACTTTTCAAAAATAAAAAGGCTAGAGTTTTAATATAGTTTTATAATTTATAATTTACCTAATTTTAAAAACACCTCGAATATTAGAACATTAGCAAAACATATTTTTAACTTACAAATAAACTTGTAAATATTATGCACAATAACAGTTTTATGATACTTTATTTATACAGACAATCCGAAGAAGGCACATCAAAGCGATCTAGATTTATAGTGTTGACTAAATAAACGGGATGGTGAGAAAAGAGGTTCAATCTTCCAAGTGTAAATACGCTTTTGCCACTCGATATATCAATTTCAGTGTAGTAAGATGTGATTCTTACGTCCATTCATCAATTTGAGTGAATCAATTCGCACGAAAAAAGGAACTGTTTGTTAATCGTTAGAAGTTTTTTGGAAGTGTTTATAATTTATTTAAAGAAGTAATTTTGACTTTTGTCGCCTAAAACAAATGAGTAAACATAAATGAGTGTATTACAGCTCACCCCAGATATTCAAGTTGGTACAGAGATGTATCCTGAATCGCTCCATAGAAGTTTTTTAAATAACTGGCTTATAAAAACTTTTGAGTTATCACAATGGAGACTCAGAGCACATCTGATTTTCAATCGCTAATAAGCGATAAGACCGCCTTTGTAGCTCTTACTTTACTCTGTTTGTGTACAATAAATAAATAGTTATTGTATAGTATTTAGTATTCCACTTTATCAATGCGGCAACGTCGCATCTAAAATTGGATCCTTTAACTTTGTTATACTTATGTGTGCGTACGTTTACTTGTTTTGAATTTGAAACACAACTTGCTTACATTGGTGGTGGAAGATATCTCAGGCAAACTAGTATGATTATTCATTTCGGAAATAGGTGCAGAATTATTTTTCTACGTGCGCTACATTTGTCGGATACACGAAGTTGCCTGTTGGACAGGTCGCGTGCGTAACAGCGATTATTTCGTCAAACACTTGCAGTAAAAGTGATTTAGTCCACAATTATTTTATAATAGTCAGACGATTATGTTCACCCGTATGCTTATAATTGGGCTGGAAGATTTTTTAATTTTCGTTAGTTTCTAATTCATGATAAGTACTATTTATTAATTGTACGTTCGCGGTGGGTAAATGTTATATTTGGTGAGACATTAGTGGTAGATTACATGCGCGCTTTGTATTTCAGAGGGCACGTCAAGTAGTCAGTTAAACTTTATCGGAGGACTTAAAAGTGTTTTGAAAACGTCTCCGCAAATCCATTTTAGCGTGGTGTAGTATGTGTCAGGACTCTCTCTGTAGCAACTAAATGTCAGTAACCCATTAATGACCCATTACAGGGTCGGGTCTCCCCTCAAAATGAGAAGAATGGAGGTTAGTTCACCACGCTGGCCTAATGCGGGTTGGTGGACTTCACATGCCTTTGAGATTTTTTTTGTGAACTGTCAGGCATGCAGATTTCTTCACGATGTTTTCCTTCACCGTAACAGCAGGTGATGTTTAATTTCACAAAGCGCACATAACTTTTGCGGGATTCGAACCAGGACCCCTCGATTGAGAGGGCGAATATTTAACGAATAATGTTTAACGGTAATAAATTCTTTAATTTAATATCGTGAATATCAACAAATTGAAAGATGTAGGTACTTTAGTTATTCGTTTAACCGACAAACCGTCTGGGTCGAACGACTTTCTATAAATAAATTAATATAAATTAAAATCGCAGACGCAATATTTAAATTAAAATCGTGTTCATCTCTTCAAAAGCGCATTTTCACCATGATATGAATATGCAAAGCGCATTAATGCTGGTCTAGGTGACTTAATTTACCTAAATAAGTTTAAATCACGATTTTTAGATATAACATAATGATTTCCTATATGTTTCATTATGTACAGTCTAGAATTTAGAATAAGTCTAATGCTCTTTTAACCGCAAGCCATGAAGAACATGCTACCTAGGTCAGTTATAAGGATGGCGGTAAGGTCCATCCCCGGGCGAGCTTAAACCGCTCTACTTATCCATAGTAGTAGGTACCTACTTGTTAAAGAAGCCTAAAATTAGCTTACCACATTTTTCAAATGTGTCAATTATGTTAAACCTGGTTTATAAGAGAAGCTTACGTACACATTCAGCGATTACGTACGACGTGGCAGGGACAGGTGTGCTAAGTTCGAGGCTGGGAGCTTAATAACTGCAAATGATGCTGAAAATAATCGCAGGAACCATGTGTGTAACCTCAACTTAATCTGCACATGCATTAAGCTTTTATTCCTGACGTAACTTTACAATTGAAAAGGCGATTAAAATGTTGTTAACAAGACTTTTTCTTGTACCTATATTGTTAATAAGTACATACCTAATAAGTACAACGTGGACGATTTATCACATTCTTATTGACCATAATTGACAATAATCTAATAAGAAGTAATTAGTCAGATGCGTCTGTTTACAATATCTAAAAGTTTCTAGTATCGTTTAAATGCGTATTGATTTGCGATGGTTATTATAATAAAAAAAAATTAAAACCGAAATCTTACAGCTACTCGTCACAGGTAAGCAGACGGGAAGCGGGTCCGGTGTTGTGCGTGCTCTATTCCTAACTGTGTGTCGCCGCGCGTGTGTCGCATACAGTTCCGCCGTAGTCTCCGGGCTCGGAGGCCGCAACCCGTTGTCACTAGGGTTGCTAGTTCTCTAGACTCGACAATACTTAGTATTTGCCAGGTAGTTAAATAAACATTAATCTTACAGCTACTTGGCACAGGTGGGCAGATGGGAAGCGACTCCGGTGTTGAGCGGTACATGCTCTATCCCTAAGTATAACGTGTGTCGCACACGAGCGACAGTTCCGCTGTAGCCTCCGGGCTCCCGAGCCGCAATCCGTTATCACTAGGGTTGCTAGTTCTCTAGACTTGACAACATTCAATATTTGCATGGTAGTCAATTTACCATAAATCTTACAGTTAGGTACTCATCACAAGGTGAGCAGACTAGACGCTAGGGTCGGTCTTATCGCTAGTTCTCTAGACTCGAGAATGTTATATTTCAGCTACTTGACACAGGTGAGCAGATGGGAAATAAATCCAGTGATGTGCGGAACATTAACATCCGAGACTGACTCGTCGCTAAGTGCGTGTCTCATACGAGCCACAGTTCTGTTGTAGCCTCTAGGCTTCGATGTCACTAGGGCTGCTACATGGGAAGTCCAACACAAACTGAGCGCTTAGGAAAATATTCGAAAGACCCCTCCTATAAATTTATTCCGCAAGACTCCCCAGCCGTAGGTTTTCACATCTGATTATTATTATTTCTATTCGAAAGTAATTTTTCAATATGTAAATTAAAGTTTTGTCATTAGATTAAAGTTTCGAAATCGAAATTATTGTTATCTTGACGTTGCGTCGATTAGGCGAAGCTTTATAGACTGTGTCCAGCATTGACTTTCCAAGGGTTTGTTGTGTTTTTTTTTATGATAAACTACGCAATACATAAATAAGTTTTATAATTTTAAATATTTTTATTCCGCTACAATTTATTATAATATTTAAAGTTAATTAATAACCAATTTACTGTTATCCCAGACGAGTCCCGGAAGTGGGAGTCCACGCCAGTATCGACAGCCCTACACGAGACTGATGACCGCTGGATAACGGAACGCGATACCACTAGAGGGGCCCGCCCTGACGCTTGGGGATCTCGCCATCACACCATTCATATCGACAATCAAGGGCCATTCACGATTTTGAATCTAATTTTAACCAATAAACATAACGGGTTTGCTTTGAGTTAATGATTTTAAAAGACATGATACGGACCGATATGAATCGAATATGAATTTTTATTTTGATAAATCTACGTGAAAACGATTCTGTACTTGGATATCTCCAATACTACAATTTAAGTAATGCAGGGTGTTGTCATACCCAAAATATGAAAACATCCGATATGCTCTATTTTATCAAATAACGTGAAAATTTTAATTTAAACGTGAAAAATTAATGTCATTTGAAAACTAGAAAATGTTACCTAGATAAAAAGGGAATGTGATTTCGCTAAGTGTAAGCGTAAAATCTCTTTAAACTTGAAAGAGATTATACGCTTTTGTGAGATATATTATTGTTAGCTTAAGCTTGTAGATATCTATACATCAAATTAAATACGCAAAAAGATACTAGAAAGTGCAAAAACATAATAAATTAACGATAATATATAAGTATCTGATATATTATATAATAAATTAATTATGTAATTTAATAATAATTAATAGTTTGTTATATTCACTTCCAACCTTAAGTAGGAAAGAAATCTTCCCTTAGGTCGTATAGGTACAAGTACCATGCTTATTATAAGGACTTAAATGGTCGCCTCAAATTAAGAATTCGTCGCTTCTCGGTGGGTTAAGAGAGTGGCATTAATGTTCCTCCACATGCGAGCTACAATAGCTCTAGCACATGAAAAGTAAAAAAGTCTGAAATAGCATGATTAGATAGGTCATATAGGTACACTGATAGCGTCTTATCACGATACGCGATAAAGACGCGTTTAAACTACACGTGTCGTATAAAGTCATTAAAACCCGACAGGTATTATCGATAAGTTAATGTGTCCATAGACGTGTACATATAACCACATAATATTGTTGTATAACGTTTTATTAATGTGTATTTAAATTCAATAATTCTTAACAACACATCATGTTCTCATTAAAAACCTATATCAGTCCCGAGACTACAATTTACCTTGTTATGTGTATAAATACATATAAGTAGAAAGGCATAAACCCAAAACACGTTCATTTCTTTATCAAATTACATAATTTACACTTGATTTTCATAAATATCAGCACTCTTTTCATAAATCACTTTCATACATGACTGTCGTATTGGCATAGCGACCATCATACTGTATTTATATGGTACTTACATGGCATGTACTTAGATTGGAACTTTTACTTCAAAGGTAATCACTTCAACCTTTTCCTTTTATGCATTTACTGTGTTTTGCATCTTAGGTACTCCCTTAGAAGGGCTTAAAAGGAACAAAGTAAATCGGAAACGAATTGAGCCCGACTGTTAAAAAACCAACGAAGTGCGAGTTTTATTCGCGCACAGGGTTCCGATAAAATCGTTATTTTTATAAATAACATATTTCTGTTTTTTATGATCCTATTTCCTATAGGTAATATTTATGTAGGTATGCATTTCTCCCTTCCACATTATTCCTTGCCAAAGCTAAGTTTACGGAATTCATAAGGTTTTGATTCCCTTGTCAAACTAGCACAGCAGCATCAACGGTAATTTTGACACTACGAGTTTTTAGAAGTGGAAAAAGTTTGCTAACTCGAATACATAATGATAATTATGAATTACAATTTAACGACTAGGCGTTTCTGATTAAGGGCCTGTACCGACGAACTGTAATAGGAACGATAAAGTGATAACCCACGGTGATAGCCCAGAGGCTTGGAATTCAACCTCTTAATCGAGGAGTCCGGGTTCGAATCCCAGTTCCGCGCACCTATGACTTTGTATTTAAAAGCTATGTGCACTTTATAAAATTAAATATCTATCACCTGCTGTTACTGTGAAGAAAAACATCGTAAGAAACTGCATGCCCGAGAGTTCACAAAAAAAAGTTCTCAAAGGCATGTGAAGTCCACCAACCCGCATTATGCCAGCGTGGTCGACTAAGGCCTCCTACTATTACATCCCCCTAAATGTGAGAGGAGACCCGACCCTGTAGTGGGGTTGTGGGTCATTGATGGGTTAGCGACGTAAGGGTCCCCATTTCTTTTCGAGGTACGGAACCCTAAGAACAAAGTCTGGTGGGGACGCATCCCGTAGAAGACACCTGCGCGCCAGACGTGAAAAATATTCGCGTAAACCATCGTAGACGGATTTAGTTTCGATTTGAACAGGAAAACATTCAGCTTTCATTCTAGCTACCTTATGTTTACTCAACGGTGCTTAGACAAAGTTCATCGGCACTTGTTTTATTTACATTACATTTCGTTTTGCTTGTTAGGTACCTACTTGTATTTAATTAATACTTACGTCTTATTGAAAGTACACGTATCTTTCACTCTTTAATTGAAAATTTTCAATATATAAATCTCTTGATGCATTGGATAAAAGTTCTTTCCTACTCCTAGTCGAAGCTATTTAATTTTATACAGGCCTATGATCATTGACCATAAATAGTCATATAAACCAAAATTCAGAGGAAGTAAGGACTTATCAATAATAATTCGTCTACCTGGATAGTGGTGACCTTCGAATCTCGCGGTTTTAAGAGCTGTGTCTGTGACCTTCGTTAGCTTTTTCGCAGAGACAAATACCAATCAGCTTATGAAAATAATTACATATAATTTGTATTGTGTTTGTGCCTTAAACTTAGAGTAATATCTATGTTTCAACTGAGAATATTTCCACGAAAAAAATAAAAACTGAAGATATAGCTAAGGTGACCAGAAATTCAACAATTTCAAAAAACATTAAAATCCCAAAACAATGTTTGAAACCATGTTAGCATTTTTAAGTTGTCAAAAAATCTTGAATCTTAAGGATTCTCCCAAAACTTGAAACCCACGATATGTAAAACAGTAAAACTACTGTTATATTAATAAATTCTGGTTATTAATCAACGCGTTTGCAAATTTCTAATCTAGTCCAGATTAATGATGCATATCAATCGTACGAGTATCTTACCATAGCGGTGATAGCCCAGTGGCTTAGAATTTGACCTCGAATCGAGGGGTCCGGGTTCGAATCCCGGTGCCGCGCACCAATGACTTTGAAAAAAGTCATGTGCGCTTCATAAAATTAAATATCACCTGCTGTTACGGTGAAGGAAAACATCGTGAGGAAACCTGCATGCCTGAGAGTTCAAAAAAATGTTCTCGAAGGCATGTGAAGTCCACCAACCCGCATTAGGCCAGCGTGGTGGACTAAGGCTACATCCCGCTCATTGTGAGAGGAGACCCGACCCTGTAGTGGGTCATTAATGGGTTACTGACAATCTTCTACCGTATTTAATCAACCTCCATATTTAGCAAACTGCGCTACAAAAAACCTTATTATTTCGTAATTTAAGTAGGATATTTTTCTTGTTATGAGATAGTTCTTTACCTTTAGGATAGTTCGAACACTTTTACGTCTCACGTGTCAACGGCGAAAGCGGTCATTGACGTGAGAGAAGACTCGAATATCACTACATACAATTAGGCGCAACAATATCGCTTATTGTCGGCTAATAAAAATATATCTGTGGTTAATAGAGAGGGAATGTTTGATGACAATGGAGTGTTCAATCAGAGTAATTAATTGGTACATTTCCTGTATAGTGGTACCCGTATGTAGGGAGAGACGCGGGGAGGGGCAGAGTTATAAATAATGTATGATAGATAACAGTGCTAACATGCGTCTGGGCAATATGTGTACAACAAATAGGGGAGCCGATAAAAAATCATTGTTCGTTAATGAATATTCAACAAAGGCTTGATGAATCGTAAGTGATTATAATTGCCTCTGATGTCAATCTGTGACTATCGACTCGTAGGTACGAGTACGTAAATAAAGCGTAATTAGGTAGGTACCTAATTACGCTTTATTTACGCGCCGGAGTTACTGAGAGGTGCAATGCTGGCGTACCACTAAATTATGTAAGAGACATGTAATGTAAGTATGACATGTAGTGTAACTAAGTACATAATTTTATGTAAGAGAGAGAGAAATGTAATTTGTTTACGAAACTGCTGTCTTGAATTCTTATAAATGTCCAAATTTTATCAATATGTCTCCTAAAACAATCTATTTAATATAAATATTCAAGCAATCTTTTAAAAACACACTTTTTATTCGGGCACTATCTGTAACAATCCAAGTTAATCCAATTACGCGTGAAAATTTCTGGAAATCACTACTCGGAGTTACGAAACATAACCGTTAAACGGGTAAATAGTTTCTATCGCCGACCGCGGAAAATAGGTTCATCTTAAGAGCACTTTTAATTAAGTGAAGAACAGTCTGTGGATGACCAATAAATGAGAATGGGCCGGTCCGGGGAGAAAAGCAGATGAGCTGTGGGAATGACGAATGCAAACTTAGTATATGTTTACGTGTAAATTACGAAACCCAACGGGGATGAGAGGTTAGTACGGTAATGATAAAAGCGGCTTCAATTTTGGATAGTATAGTATGGGAAGACTAGAGATAAGATAAGAGATTAGAAAAGAAGGATTTTTAAGTACTTTAAGGAGCTAGACTAAAGATGGTTGTATACCATACAAAGATAAAATATTATTATAGTCGATATTCTGATAAATATTTTGGAAAATTTATTAGTAAAGTCATCTGTACAATATTCTGGGAAAGTTCACACTCACAGCTATATTGCTTTAAACAAGAGGGCTTCGCTAGTGTTGTGGTAACCAAATATTACTACAAACGGTAGTCAATTAATAAGAATACTTATATATCTTTTAATATACACTTCCCAAAACAACTTAAGTAAAATTTCACCCATAAGCAAAACTACAAGTTCACTCTTCACACAAATAATGTACGTACGCGCATATAGTCCTTAAGATCAAACTCTACGGCAATATAGTTAGGATCTACAGAACCATAATATAACAAATTAAACTTAGTGCTCAATTTAATTACTTGCTGATATACGCAGGTCAAATTATAACACAACTTGAATTATTGCATTTTCAGCACATCTCAATAACAATAATCTGATTCTAATCCTGTGCCACAGGCTACGTAGCTCAAATAACGCATTATTCGGATGCCCATATTTAGTGCTCAGCCGAGGTGGTCGACCTGTCTTCTGAGAAACTAATTGAAGCCGCAAAACAATATCATTTATCAAATGCATTTTCACGATGCCGCTCTTATTTTTGTTTTTATTTACAAGATAAGTGGTAGTTGTGCATTGGAGTATTAGTTTTACTTCAGCAGTTATTTGTATGATATCTGTCATCCTCTTGTTACAAATATAAGACTCTTCCGATTACTTTAAAATTTTCCAATATTAAATCCCATACCTATTGAAAATAATAATACCTCATTATTATTTTCAATATGGGATGGTTTTGAACCAGAATTAAGAGCAAATGAATAGACAGATATAAATGGCAAACAAACTTTAATAAAGTAGGATTTATAAAAACGAAGAGTAAGAGAACTCAATCAAATAAATTAACATGATGTTTTGCAAAACATATTATGAACTCTGACCGTATATCCTCATTACTAAGTTACTAAGTTACTGCATGTCAGTAGGTAACTGACATGCAAATAAAAGATAATATTTTTTGGGAAGTATGATGGAGCGGTTAACTTTAAAGAGAGATTAATTATTTAGTTCCATGAATGTAACAGATCACTATACACACAGATACACATATTTTTGTGAAAATGATGCAGCACTTTTAAGAAACGAAAAACAAACGATAACTGATCTTAATATCGGTTACAGCAAAACAGTTTTTGGATAGGTTCTGTCTACTCCATGGATTTTGCACAAATAGTTATTGTACTTGTGGAGCTTTTCCGTTATTTAAGAGAAGAGGTCTGGAATTTACGGAAATCACCATTTGACAATATTTACGTTCTTCATGAGCAAGAAGTTTGCACAAATCAGTGTAAAAGTTATTACGAAGGGTTCTGTGTGTGGTATTACGTTCAGGTATAAATGATAGGTACCAAACCTATTATTTTCATAAAGTTCATCTCGAAGATTTCACCTTTAAGGCTTAAATAAGACTCAGTCAGGTATATACACTTGGCGTTGAATACACGTTATCGCATTGCAAATATGCGCATAATTACTGTAAGTTTATTTTCGTACCACTGATTTTGAGATAATAAGCACGTAACGGTGATGTAATTTTTATAGATATTTATTATACTTTTATTGGATACACTAATACATGGCTATTATACTAAAACAGGTAGGAAATCTCGCAATAACATTCACTATGTTTTTCTTTTATCTACGTACTTTATGTTTAGTAGGTAGGTACTACGTCAATTAAATTAAATTTAAAAAGAGTACTCTACACTTCGATAAATAAGCTTTTATTAAGGTGAAATGAAAGGGAAAGACAAAGTGCAGAATGATATTGAATATTGCAATCATTTATATCTCGGAAAAGGCGCGCCGGTAGAGTTCAAATAGTTGAATTGTTTGCACCCTCTTCGATCAACGCAATTTATAGGTACGACACAACTATAGTGGGTACTGTCTAGACGTGGTGGCAGGAATATTAGGTATTGTCAGCGGCTAAATCCACTTCTGAAGTTTAATATTTTTAAAGCGAAATAAAAAGAGACTTTTGCTACGTCAAATTGGTATTTAAAGGACTTGATTAAAAATAACTGGAAGTGCTATTCAATTTCAATTTTTAATTTAAATGATTTTTGAAGGCTCAGACCGACTTGATTAAAATAAAAGTTAATATTTAGAGTCCAAAATGTAGAGTAAAAAAATTATCTTATTCAACTGAAAAAGGTATTAAAATATGCAACAAGTTATCAAAGCACTGCATTAATAAGATACAAAGTCAGTTAACATATTACCTACCTACTTATTTTTCATCGATCATAATCCTGATCTGAAATGTAAAGCAGAGCCGTAAAGTTTGGAACTAAAAACGGAACAATACGATCGAACCACGTAAATGAGATCTTTTGAATAATGCATCCTACGAGATTTTAGTGTATAAATGGCGGTTACTCATTACCGTAGCAACGGTAGTTAGACGAGTTTCAAGCGCGTGTGTGAACAACGCGATTTCCCTAATTAAGTACCCAGCGGGTGTCGTGGTGCTGTCGGGTGTTTGCGATGACATTCGTATCACTCCCAAGGCACGTTCACTAGTTCATCGATACATGATTTTGGTACCAGTTCTGTGTGCTATTCTAGAGAGTAGAGCGCTACACGCTGTTATACGATGGGGTAACAGCAAGGAGAAAAAATCTCATCGAGTCAGTCTACTTACTAGAATTCTACTAACTAGTCTTATTAGAATTCGACTTAATATTAAAGGTATGCTTACCTTATGAGAAAAATACCTCTGAATAAAGTGAAAATGGCCAATATTGCGCAACTGCTACAACAAATTAGGACTACCGTCATTCTGTTTAGGAAACGAAGCTCTCGTAAACAGGTAGACAAGCTACGAACATTACTCCTTGTAATACTAAAGATAAATTCACTAACCTGTAGGTTACTGACAACAAAATTTTCTCTTTATTTAATACTATTATTGTATGTCTAATCATTAGATTTGGCAATCCCTGACGACGTATAATCTGCGATTATTATTTCATGCCAAACGTCGTTCCATTAGTCAACTAGTCGTATCAACAACTTAGAACCGTATTTTTGAAAATTAGCTTTATTATTTTAATATATTTTAAACGAAATTCATTAGTGACGTGTCAGAATTTTTACCTATATTGACTCATTGTATTTTGCTGAACAAAAAGTGAGCTAACCGTGGGTGTCCCCTGGCTCAATTCGGCATGTCAATGAACTACGTGATGTCAAACTTATTTGCTTCGACATTATTTCGTCTTAACCTCGTTACAAACGATAATAGGTACTATTAGGTAGGTACTATATTTATAACAATTATAAATTGACTTAGAAGTGTATAGTTGGGCTTAGCACAGTATAATCCGATAATTACATAAAATTATGGGATTTTATAGTCAACATGTTCTCGTACCTATCTAGAAATATTTTTGTGCAAATTTTACCATCACCTATGCCATACCATGCCTGGCATAAAATATTATGACATTATCTGGCACTTTTATTATTGGTAGAGATGCAACAAAATAAATTAATGAAGGTAAAATGTGTAAAAATTACATTTTTGATTCATAAAACTCCACACAAAGGTAAACTGAAATAATTTGTTGCGCTCTAACTTTTTACTGGAAGAAAACAAATTTTCCGGGTATCAGAGATCGTCATCTCTATAACCGTACTCAGACGAGCTTTTGAGCCCCGATACGTCACGCACGCACATCGCCAGTGCAACGGTGAAATGTGTAGCCCGTGTACGTAACTGCAACGTGAGAACAATCACGTTTAACATACAATTTACCGTAGATGAATCAATGAAATACTATCATCACGTCTTTTACAGTTACACGTGATGGTCTAAGATTAGATACATGATCACTGTCAGTTGAGAAAAGTCGAGAAAAACTTTTTTCATTTTAACAGAACTCGCTAAATATTCAAGTAGCATTGTGATTTGAGAATTGGTTTGTTGTTTTACTATCGTATACATCTAATCTTCTAATTTGGGCACACGGTTGCAACGTAAATGACAAAAACATTGCATTTATTGTTGTTGAATACTGTCGAATATTTTCGCAAAATGATCAACAATAGTGCGGAATACAGCCAAGGGCATGCTACGGAGAAATTGGCAACATTGGCTACTACGTTGTTGCAGCGCGCCACATATGTGTAGTAGCATAGTGCAGCGCGCCGGCGCGTGCGCGGCCCTGGCGCAAGGTCAATGGCACGCGGCTCTCCCGCTCGCACACCGGAATTCCATATTTAAATCTCGTCCGCAGAAAAATGGCGGTCGGCTTCATTCCGCAGCCGCACCGTGTGTACGGAGAATTAATAAAACATGCCTCTTGCTTTTTCTTATCGTTTTTTCCCAGTATCGTTAACAACTTGGTAACAGTGCGGTCTCAGTTTGCAGTTATGTTGTGTCTGCGTGCACCTTATACGGATGAAAATTAATCGTAACGTTTTATATCGGGGCGTTTTTAAATTTCGCTGCCGTCGGCCGCTTTAGCTCGTCCCACATTGCGAGCTGGTCAATGAGTAACGGGCTCCGAAACCTGACTCGCCGAAATGTTTGTAAGTAAACATAAAACTTTGTGGGACGCATGTAATTAGGGGCCGTATCGTAAAATTGAGCTATAGCAAATTATTATGTAGCATGACACCCGCAGATTGGTTCTGGTAGTTAATTTAAGTTGGAAGAGCCCGGTAGGTATCATTATGGAGTGGTCGTGGACACAATTAACTTAGTGTAGTTAAGTGCAAGTCACGGTTAATCGAACAGCTCGGATTTCAGCACAAAAGCGAAGGGAAGGGTATATTAGATAGACGTCTAAGCACAGTCATGTGAGTAAGCACAATGTGAACATGGGTAGAGCAAGAAACTTTTGTGCTTTCAATGACTATAAAAACTATTGAAATAAAAATTAGACTTCTGTTATAAAGCTTTTAAACAAAAAAAACATTTTAACTATTAAGTATTAGGTACTTTCTAATAATATCTTCTAAAACGTCTCAGTCTTCACCTAACTACGTAACCTACATATAAATTGAAGTTTTCAACGTCCTTGTCAGTAATGGCAAGTTAGCAAAGAGCGAAAGTAATAATTTTCTATATTTCCTTTCATTGATCACAGTGAAGGAATCAAAGCGTGCAGAATTGAGAAAAAGACGCGGTAAACTGCGACATATAGACGTGTGGAGTCAAGGACTGAAGAGCAAAAAGGGCTAAAGAAAGCTCACTCGAATTGAACGCACAAGCAATGTGGCAAAATTAATTAGTGTCCCCTCTGAAAGCGTGCGCTGGAAATGTTTGAAAGCGCCGCCAATAGGGGGTGGAGCGGGGCTGGGGACGTGCAAGTCATCGGCGAAGCGGCGCGACGTCGGCTATGGATTTACTCGGCAATAAATTTGAACCGAGGAACAGAGTAACCTTATCTACTAACAGCTCAAATGAACTGTCGAGAGCGAGCGAACAACATACCGCGAGTTTAACGCCAGAAAGCACGATTGGAACAGCTCTTAACCAAAGATTTTTTATGCCAAGATGGAGCGTCAGGATGTGAAACGAAAAAACGAAAATCTTGTGTGTGTCCCATTGAAACACACAAAATTTGTGTTCTTTATATAGGTCACATTATTTTGGCGGGAACTGCTGTTAATTCACTCTTTACTTTTGGTGATACACAACCTCTACCAACTCTTTTACTGACTAAGTAATTAATATTATACATATTATTACTAACGACACTTTTCCTAAGTGTGACGGTAAAAGAAAGTGTCATAACGGTGTCCACTTTGACTCTTTAGTAAATTTTTTCCTAACCTAGTTTCCATTTTCTCCAGTAAAGTATCACACCCTCTGGTCAATTTAAAGTCTTTGCTGGCGGTGGTCGTGCTGCTCCAATGCTTCGTATTTCTTTAGCGGCTCAAACAAAAATGCAATCATTGCGAAAGATTTATGGAGATCGTTCTAATGAAACATCCGACATTGTAAGATCTATTGTTATAATTACGAACTTATATAACTGGTCAATATCCGTAACAATTAGCCATCGTTTCGGTCACTAAAATATATCCCGTGCATTGCCGGAATATCTCAGGTCGTCAAATAAGAAAATGTTATATACTTACTCAGTAACAGTTTTGTACAAAATCACTTGAAAGCAGTTGATGTAGCACCGGTCATTGCAGTGTCTCCGTCCGCTTAAGAATGGGTGCTTGCTGAGTGAACCGGAGATGAAATGTTTCATTCAGGAGCTAAGGATACCTGAATATTATTATCACAAATGATAAAACTTGGGTCAAATTCATTGGTAAAGGAGTAACGAGATTAGGCGAAATTGAAAGTTATCTAAGAGCCCAATTATAAGAAGATGGAATTAATTTTGTTCTATGTCAAAATTTACTATATCTAGAACGGTTTCTCATTACTAATACTATTCGGTAGTAGTTTATAATAATAATAGATAATTCGTTAATTTGCATTGAATATGTTATAAGTAAAGATGGTAAATAAAATAACACATTATCAAAAACCATCCGTGTCAGCTAAGTTTAATACTAATAACATTTGATTCCATTTGCGTCTTTTGTTGAACATTGGGCGATTTGACTAATGTCCGCTTTCCAACTAATTTGATTAATTGACTTATTTGATTATCCTTAACATCCTAGCTATTATCCAAATGGAGGTACATAACTATCCGATTGAATAATACATTTTTTCTATAAACGCCAAAACTGTTTAATCTCTGTAGGTAAGTAAAGAATATCAAAGTAATAAAGATAAGATTTATTTGCGTAGAATTTACCAAACCTTCTAATTCTTATTATCATGGAATTTATCAGACATTCTGTTCCATTAATAGAAAGGATACCAAAGATGCTTTCCACTGTCACTGAATAAAAGCGGCGTCGTCAAAGTACACCTTCCCATTTCATTTCATGAATGTAAAAGCGTAAATCTCGAGCGAAAGTATTTGTTGTATTTGAAAATTAAAAGGAACGATAGGAAGTCCCTGGGGTAGAGGGAGGAGGGGTGCAATCACGGCTCGCCGATGGTTGGCTTAAATACCAGCCTTAATTGAACTGCTTCCGTGTTGCGCTCGGCGGTGTACATAAATACACTTTACGGAAGTATTCGCCGCAGAGGTATTCCTTTAACACCATCCGACGTCTGCCACTACACTATACAGACACTCGCATACCTTTTATATGCTCGTACGTACAACACCGATAAACGTGCCATATTTCCTACTCCATTATGCACGGAATATTCACGGAAAGATTTCTTCTTATTCTACGTTTGAAATACGTCATTGATAGAAGAACGTGAGTTTACATATCAAGCTTTAAACGAGACTTGAATTTGAAACGATGCAGACGTTAAAGGACGACGCTCCGTCTAAAATTTAGTACGATTTAGACTTAAATCATACTTTCATGTTTTGGCTCGAGGCGAACTCCGATACGCATACGGAAGCCGAAACAATGATATAATTCTTCAGACTCCACTGAAACATCTGCTCGGTTTCGGTTACATAAATAAAATAAAATGAGTTGCGTTCTATCGGGCATAAAAGACGCAAATAAATAAATGCCAACAACATTGCAGGGTGCATTACACGTGCAATTTCAGCTCATAACGAGTTCAACGTTCAGTTCGACTCGTAAAAATATTTTTTTGTGTTCGAACAGACGTCGTAAACGCATTATTGGGAACATAAAGGAGATGAAAATTTGAATACGAACAAAGCTCAACCGGGTGTCGTGCGTTGAGAGATGTTCGCGGAAGCTTAAAATAATATTTAGGAAAGCGTCGCATGGGCCGGCTCGTGAACTCGCAGGAAATGAGGCTCTCTGTCCCGTCGGGAAATTGTTCCTCCCAATCATAACGCTGAGTAAATCTCCCCGCTTTCAAAGACTTTAAAAATGCTGGGACAGATTTATCTTTATAAGTGTATTACACGAACATTGTATTAAGGCGAATGTTTATAACGAATGGTTGGCTTAACGAAGTGCCTGGCTTATGAGGACCGTAGCTGATTCAATTTTTTATAAAGGAATCCGGTATATTTTTGGACTTTTTTATTGAAAGAGAATCAGTGTAATATATTCCCAGGTTGGCAAGTCGTGTTACGAAGACGAATGTGGGGAACAACGATCGAAGCACTCCCAAAAGGTCCGAGCTGGGGTCGATATATCCGACGGACGCATCCGATTGAATTAATCTCGGGAAACGCTCTGGACGTGCGATAAACATTTACATATGGTGCCGATGTTGATATTGATTCCGGATTCACACTACACGCATAACATGGGGAAAACTTAGTTCAATTTGTTTTGTTTTCCATAACAATTCCAAATTTATTGCAAATAACGGGCAAAGATTTTTCTACATTTCATCCATTGGTTTGTTTTGAATTGCTTCGTACAGGTACTCATACTTCAATATGTTGCTTGGAATTTAAAAGTTTGCTGTCAATACGTTAACTAATAATATGATACGAAAGACTTCTTCCTTTATTGTTTTAAGTATTTGATTGATTTGAATTTAATCTTTCTTAATCGTATCATAAACGTGACTATTTAGACACGCAGTTTAGTAAAGTATTTACTTAAGTAGATATACACTGTATAAATTAAGTATACTTACCCCTTTTAATAAAATAATTACATCACATTAACATATTATATTATTGTGTTATGTTAAGTGTATACAAATAAAATAATCGTGACTTTTGGTAAAACAAAGAGTTTAAAATAAATTATGGGGAAGTTCCAAACTTCGCACAAAATAATAATATGTATTTCCTTCCTCAGTTAATTTTTAAAACGGTTCCAATGATAGACAATTCATATAAATAAATAAATAAAGCACATTGTTCAAACCAAGGCAGTTAATACATAAATAAAGTTATTCCAAATTGTGACAATTGTTTCAAGATACAAATAAGCATAATTATTGCGCCACACCACACGACTGCAGTAGTACATAGGTATAGATAGACGCTTTAACTCGTTTTGGCACACGGTCATATTTGTGTGTGTGCTTATAAGCGTGCAGTTTACATTGTGTGGCAATGACGTCGTCCGCACAACACCATCTTCTCACCGCTGGTACGCACACATACCTTATGCCACGCACCAAGATGAAATGAAGTATCTATAATTACCTAGATTGAGGTAAATTAAGCATGTATGATAAGCCTCATGTGCTGTGTGCTTTATACTACTCATAAAATAAAAATGGTAATCTAACTGCTATTTAGGTAGACGGATCCATGAAGTTGGATAAGTCGTGGTGACTCTATAAATAGCTGATTGAATGAAGGAAGCAAGCGGCGGGTACAAAGGACCAATTGTCGCGGCATTGGACTGGCCATTGACTGACACAAGTGACACAGCTGACGTGTCCGCACATGGTCCTCACCACACTGCTCACAAACCTCACAGTAACAATGGACGGATGAATGAATGGCTGTCTATAAAAACGCAAAAAATAAAAATAAATTAGTTGCAAAATGCAGAAAGTGAGTAGAGCTATGCAGGAGCTACTCAGGTGTTTCATCTAATCCAAAAAGTCTGTAAAAATATGAAAACACTATTATCTAGACATTTTAAAAAATGTCCACTTTTGCTAAACAACTTTAAAATTATAAATAGCAAATTATTATTGCTTCACCTTAATTCGATTTAATAGGAACCCGTCGAAATATTAGTGAATCTTATCTTATTTGAAGTTTAATTTAAATGCAAATTCTCCACAAGCAGTGCAAATTAATGTTATGCAACATTGCTTTTACGCAACTTTATTCAAGTATAAAGTAAGAAACCTTTCAAGGAAATATTAAATTAAAGTTGTGGAGTTTAAGCGCACCTGAAAAGTTTAATTTCGCATCGCACGCTGAGTTTAATGATAAGACTATTTGTTTTTATTTTTGTTTCAATACCCGCAAACCAGATCTCTATGTCGGATTAATTTATCTGAAATTGAATTAGCTTTGAGCATGGGAAGCATGCAAGTTCTTTTTGACGCTGTGTGGGTTCGCCCATGGGCGTCTTAACCTAGGCTAACTAAAATAGACTCTGTCCATGATGGTAAATGCGTTGTTTCTTTGGAGGATTAAGAGGATGATCAACCAATACTTCAGCAAACAGAACTGACAACCCGAAACACGCTTTCAATTGGGTCTTTACCACAAAATCTAAACCGATGACAATGAAGCAGATTTTGTAGCAACCCAGGTCCCAATTCTAAGAAAACGAGGAAAAAGTCGCGTGCAGAAGCTAGTGTGATATAAAGATGTAGTGTAGTCTCATTTTCCAAAGCGAAGACAGTAGTGCCGGCGGTGAGGGAGCGGTCTAGTTAACGACTCATTCAACTCTGAGCGCCATCTGCTCGAGTGAACGTAATCTCTCTGTCACTCAGTCTACACGGTGCTATTAAATTCTGAATCTGTGGCGGTTATATTCGTGACAGTGATAAGTCATAAGATATCCACATAAGATTGAAATACATATTTTAAGTTAATATTTGACAAATAAATAACGCTTCACATTGATAGCTCCACACCACGCCAAGAACTCACCAGAACAGAAATTCAACCTCATAATTGAAATTCCTTCTCTACATGGAAAGGAAGGAAGGATTCCGTCAGGCGCCGGAATTTGATATCAAATAATATCATTTTTTTTAACTTTTACTATTTCCGTAAGATTATTTTTTAGCGCTATAATTATGCTTACTGCATACGCATATTCCGGATCAATTGTGTTTATAATAAACATGGACAGATGGTGGGCGCAGGAGTCATTATTATATTGTAATTTACTTTCGACCTTATGTGATTGCACTTAATTTTCCCGGTAATATAGATACCATATTTATTATGAAAAATAGTATTTTACTACAGTAGTAAGATTTGTTGAATAAATGACTCCAAAACCGGCCTGATTTAATTACTTAGAAGCTACTAAAAGTGGCACAGGTATCCACGTCTAATACAGTATATTATGTTTATTAAATTAAATAATATTTATTAGATATATTTTAAATAACATTTTTCAACTCGACAAGTGATGAATGAATGTAGGGCTGCATTTACTCGACCAGATGGCTCGTTCACGATACGTTAACAAGACCACTCTGATCTGCCGTCGTTAAACGGAAAATATTATAATCCCGGCTTTTTATAAAGATATTTCTCTACGAGTTGCTTCGCCGTCGTAAAAAACAACACCTGACCAGCAGGACGGATATTAAGCTCGATATTGTAGGTTTTTGTATAAAACGCAAATATTTTGCCGCGATCCCAGTAATCTTTGTGATATTGTGGTTGTAAACAATGGTTTACCGCAGTGAAACGTCTTTTTTTAGAAATGAGCGAATCTACAAAAACAAAGCTATTAAGCTTTAATTAAAATAAGGCATTCAGAGCAACGAAACATCTACGTTTGTATCTAAAAACGCGTGAGGTTAACTATCTTATAAATTAGTTTAAGGGAATCATAAAACGAGCTTTACATCTAAAATTATTCCCATCAAACGATAGAACCACGTAGGACGGATAGCGATTTCGTCGAACAACCGGGATGCGCCCAATTCTCGCCAATAAACGCCCCGGACTAGACCGACCTCAGCGTAGGGCTCGGCACTCCATCCGCGGCTGTATTCTTTCCCACATAAAGCCTAGAATTGCCTAAATCACCCTGGTTGTTACAACTTTTCACGAAATGTGCCCATGAAATTGACCAGTGTATTCATTGCGGTAGGAAATACATGCCGTCACTTTTCTATTACTCCGGCTACATGGCTACATGCGCTTCGGAGCGTAATGGCTACGGATGAAAACCAATGCTGGTATTAATTAAATACCCATCAACTATTCCACAACACAATAGTAATCAAGAGTGATGGACTGGTACTAGACTGCCACGACGTTTTATTCATCCACAACAACATGCGTTTATAAGTATACATTGGGATTTTCCTCCGGTTTTGTTACTCTTAATTATTTCCAAAAATATTGGTTTAATACATGTTGTAAAATTTAGAACACTCTCTGTACTGTACAAAAAAAATATAGGTACTTTACACTTACAAAAACGGAAACAGGTGGTGATATCACACAATTATTGGTTTTAGAGAAAAGCTTAAAAGTAATAAATATAAAGGCCGCGAAGATAATTATAATAATAAAAATGACCTACAGTTTTATTAAGTTGCAGTTGCTATGTCGGATTAATTTATCTGAAATTGAATTAGCTTTGAGCATGGGAAGCATGCAAGTTCTTTTTGACGCTGTGTGGGTTCGCCCATGGGCGTCTTAACCTAGGCTAACTAAAATAGACTCTGTCCATGATGGTAAATGCGTTGTTTCTTTGGAGGATTAAGAGGATGATCAACCAATACTTCAGCAAACAGAACTGACAACCCGAAACACGCTTTCAATTGGGTCTTTACCACAAAATCTAAACCGATGACAATGAAGCAGATTTTGTAGCAACCCAGGTCCCAATTCTAAGAAAACGAGGAAAAAGTCGCGTGCAGAAGCTAGTGTGATATAAAGATGTAGTGTAGTCTCATTTTCCAAAGCGAAGACAGTAGTGCCGGCGGTGAGGGAGCGGTCTAGTTAACGACTCATTCAACTCTGAGCGCCATCTGCTCGAGTGAACGTAATCTCTCTGTCACTCAGTCTACACGGTGCTATTAAATTCTGAATCTGTGGCGGTTATATTCGTGACAGTGATAAGTCATAAGATATCCACATAAGATTGAAATACATATTTTAAGTTAATATTTGACAAATAAATAACGCTTCACATTGATAGCTCCACACCACGCCAAGAACTCACCAGAACAGAAATTCAACCTCATAATTGAAATTCCTTCTCTACATGGAAAGGAAGGAAGGATTCCGTCAGGCGCCGGAATTTGATATCAAATAATATCATTTTTTTTAACTTTTACTATTTCCGTAAGATTATTTTTTAGCGCTATAATTATGCTTACTGCATACGCATATTCCGGATCAATTGTGTTTATAATAAACATGGACAGATGGTGGGCGCAGGAGTCATTATTATATTGTAATTTACTTTCGACCTTATGTGATTGCACTTAATTTTCCCGGTAATATAGATACCATATTTATTATGAAAAATAGTATTTTACTACAGTAGTAAGATTTGTTGAATAAATGACTCCAAAACCGGCCTGATTTAATTACTTAGAAGCTACTAAAAGTGGCACAGGTATCCACGTCTAATACAGTATATTATGTTTATTAAATTAAATAATATTTATTAGATATATTTTAAATAACATTTTTCAACTCGACAAGTGATGAATGAATGTAGGGCTGCATTTACTCGACCAGATGGCTCGTTCACGATACGTTAACAAGACCACTCTGATCTGCCGTCGTTAAACGGAAAATATTATAATCCCGGCTTTTTATAAAGATATTTCTCTACGAGTTGCTTCGCCGTCGTAAAAAACAACACCTGACCAGCAGGACGGATATTAAGCTCGATATTGTAGGTTTTTGTATAAAACGCAAATATTTTGCCGCGATCCCAGTAATCTTTGTGATATTGTGGTTGTAAACAATGGTTTACCGCAGTGAAACGTCTTTTTTTAGAAATGAGCGAATCTACAAAAACAAAGCTATTAAGCTTTAATTAAAATAAGGCATTCAGAGCAACGAAACATCTACGTTTGTATCTAAAAACGCGTGAGGTTAACTATCTTATAAATTAGTTTAAGGGAATCATAAAACGAGCTTTACATCTAAAATTATTCCCATCAAACGATAGAACCACGTAGGACGGATAGCGATTTCGTCGAACAACCGGGATGCGCCCAATTCTCGCCAATAAACGCCCCGGACTAGACCGACCTCAGCGTAGGGCTCGGCACTCCATCCGCGGCTGTATTCTTTCCCACATAAAGCCTAGAATTGCCTAAATCACCCTGGTTGTTACAACTTTTCACGAAATGTGCCCATGAAATTGACCAGTGTATTCATTGCGGTAGGAAATACATGCCGTCACTTTTCTATTACTCCGGCTACATGGCTACATGCGCTTCGGAGCGTAATGGCTACGGATGAAAACCAATGCTGGTATTAATTAAATACCCATCAACTATTCCACAACACAATAGTAATCAAGAGTGATGGACTGGTACTAGACTGCCACGACGTTTTATTCATCCACAACAACATGCGTTTATAAGTATACATTGGGATTTTCCTCCGGTTTTGTTACTCTTAATTATTTCCAAAAATATTGGTTTAATACATGTTGTAAAATTTAGAACACTCTCTGTACTGTACAAAAAAAATATAGGTACTTTACACTTACAAAAACGGAAACAGGTGGTGATATCACACAATTATTGGTTTTAGAGAAAAGCTTAAAAGTAATAAATATAAAGGCCGCGAAGATAATTATAATAATAAAAATGACCTACAGTTTTATTAAGTTGCAGTTGCTACTAGGGAAGTTCCAATCTCCTTTGCGATACACTTTTCTAAAGACCTCAATAGCTGAAATAAATTAAAATGTTCTCTATTTTCAAATAGAAAGCAAACTTGAAAGAACTCGCGTATCTTGCTTGTCTGATTTTCTTTGAGTAAATAAAAGGATGTTTACTTTATACTCCAAAAGCAAACACCCAGACAAAAGAAAAAGAAGAATAAGGAGTCTTTCGGTATTTAAATATAAGTTTATTTTTAACTCGCTGGATGCATTATTAAGTAAGAGGTTATTGATGATGTTCTAGCATTATTTCAAAGAAGACTTCAAGTGATCTAGGACATTGAATAAATTTAACTAAACATAGCGATCGAATAGTTGTCGGTACTGGGAATAAAGTCCAAAGATTGCTTCAGATCGCTGCGTCTCTGGTATTGGGGTCAGGAATGCTGTGGCACTGACTGCCGCGGAATTGGTAAGCGTTGGAGAATCAATTCCTGACGTAACCTTGCGGGATTAATGGTTCTGCACTGAACTTGTTGCGTATTCTTATTAATTCAGAATAACGTCATCTCTGACAATAGCTGAAATTAGTTGACTGCAGTGCCTAAATATTTAAGTAATTCAGAGTTCGATTCACGGTCAAAGTATTTATATTATGGTCTACAGTCGAAGAAATCCTTTATAGAAAAAAAGCAAGTTTTTTAATGCTGTGAAATCTTTGCAATTAATTTTTTCCACTTTTAAAACCTAGACATACGATATGTAAATGGTCGCAAAACAACGAACACAGATAGACGAGTCTTTATCAGACAGTCAGCTGATTACCCACAAGCGATAGCGTATCAACATTGAATCTTATCTTCTATAGTTGCGTAAGATATGACAAAGCATTAAAATATTTCTGTTCAAATGGTGTTCATGTTCTTTGGGTATAGGTACTGGCAATTGTTAGAAACAACATATAATTTATAAATTGAAAATAGATCTCTCTGTTACAACAGATTTCGAACTGAAAAAATTGCATCAAATTCGGTGCATATAGGAACGAGGCAATACGGTAAGCTTTTGCCGAAAACAGCAAATCCGACAGCGAGAAAAAATAAAAATTAGACGATAATAGTATATTCGATTCCAAATACTTAGGTATGTTACACATTGAACATTGTTGATAAGGTATTAAGTGAACTTTAAGGACCACTTTCTTGATTTTCCGTTCTCTGCCGTTTTTATAGCTCTCTACCTACAACCTACTTTGCAAAATGCTTAGCCCCTACACAAAAAAAACACCTTAACACTATTCGATTTTTCAATCATATTTGTTGCGTAAATCACATCATTTTTCGAATCTAATTCATTTTTCAAATCAAATATGATAGTCCAATTAAATTGCTGTTTCAAATGCCAAATTCTTTTTTTTAAACAAATTAGTTTTTCAGTCGTTTCACTAACCGAGCGGTGCGGCGATACGAGGGCTCAGTGCATGACGACATCGCACAACAACGTGACCTCAGGAGCCGCGCTGATTCACCGCTGCATTCCTCCCGCCGCATAGGTAATAGGAAATACCGGCGCCGCGCCGCTAAACTAGGTACCTACGCGAGCCTAATATCAGACCTTATCGTACTTTAAATTAGCTTTTTGTTATTTTCAAAAAAGCTATAGCTTGACGGGCAATGAAATTAATTCACATCCTTATACTTCGCATCTATTCTAGCGCGTATTATAAGGTCTATGGTTCGTCAAGTTTTGGAAATACTTACTGCCGCCCATAAGTATAGAAAAGCCGGCATCGCTAAATACGTAAGCTTAACACAAAATAATATCAGACTGTACTTTTATAATCTGTTTGTTTTCTTTAAGAAGGCTTTATAAATCGATTGAGTTTAGTGACCTTATGATGAGACACCCTATTTACTCGTATATATCTTACGCTCTTTCAAATCTTAAAAAATATTTTAAACTCATACGAAATCAATACGAAATATTGCAAAGTTACTTAAAATGTCACAGTGAATGAACACACTTTGCCAATTGAAAGTGAAGGTTTAAAAAATGAATTAAAAAAATTAATCATTTGCAAAATAATTATGACTGCCCCACGAGATTGCAGAATTTTTAATTTATTTGTTAAGTTTTTTAATATAATATTCATTATTCGTGCACGACAACAACAACTTGAAGCAAAATCAAAATTTCGGTCTAAGTGGACCGCAAATAGTCGTAATATGAAATTTACAATTCATACAAAGTCGAGATTCTAATAACAATAAGTGCTTTAAACTCGCGTGTTTTCCGCAGATACATTTACTCGTACGTTTGATATTTGCCTTCCCGAAAATAAATATTTGCACTTCCGCTCCGAAATTAGTTTCGAAACGAGCTACTTACTTTAATTACAGTAATTAAGTGTTTAAAAATACGCAGTTAATTTGTTTTATGGTTTAATCAATAAGAGAATTCCTTCACGGTTTGGTAACAATTAATTAATTAAGGAATCATTTTAACGCTATAGTGAACATTACGGATCGAACACTATTTTCTTTTTCCTTTACGTTCATATCAAATAAAGAAACATACTCTTGACAAAATGAGTTATGCCAGAGACTGTACGAGTTGTAGATAGGGAGCTGGCGAGCAAAAAATCTATATGATCGGCTCGTGTCGGTGTGGCAGACTTTATTAATAGCGATAATTATACGATAAGAAATATTAAGGACTGCGTCTGCCACCATGGTAGCGCTGCGTTGTCAATTGACAGCCCTTTAAAAATAAAAAATAAAACAGCTTGTGCTATATCATTTGCTCGTGTCTGCCTCTTTGACTGATATTCCGAAAGCAGACCATTTGATTTTTTTTTAAATCAAAGCTTGTTTATGTATACAAAATATTAATCGAAACAAATAAATTGAAAATCGAAATGCGCGTTAGCAAAATGTGCGATTCAAAGTACCCTGTTTGTACTATACCTTAAGACTTTGAAACCACCTGTAACGGTTAAAGTCAGTAAGTAAAATGTCTGCCAATTTTTTGTATTCAGGGAGTTCTAATTAATCGTATAAACCCAGTTATAGCTACGAGCAAATGATTAGTAGCGTTTTATTTTTCAACATTTTTGTACCCACCTCCTGTGATAATGCAGAGACCTGGATGTCTGCCTCATAGATTTTCTTAGAAAAGAAAAAGAAAAGAAAAGAATGCGTTTATTGTTGACTGTTACACGAGAAAGATGTTACAAAAATTATAATAAGTTAAGAACAGTCTACCCTATGCGGGCATACAATAATTATAGATATAAAGATAAAAAACTAAAACTAGATTTTATATTATAATTATATTAAAATAAGTTGTGATCGTTTAGCAGTCCAATTATTTATTTATTTTAATATTTTTCCTAATCGAACTCATCGGCTATGCAATGTGCTACCCATTTCTGGGTAAAGAGAGAAAAAGCCGGAGGAAAAAACTCTCGACACAGTTTTAATTTATTAATTTATTTATTTTTGCGCGCGTTACTACATTTCTTTTTAAAGCTGTTTATAAACATTCTTCGTTATCAAAATGGTAGTAAACATTAACCCCAGAGTCAGACACGAGCAAATGATTTAGTAACAATTTTTTTTTACAAATTTGAAGCCCTGTAGAAAAAAAAACGCAGCAACGTACGACCTTCATTCATTAAGAGATTCTGTCGTATTGTCAGTAACCCATTAATGACCCACTACAGGGTCGGGTCTCCTCTCACAATGAGAGGGATGTAGGCCTTAGTCCACCACGCTGGCCTACTGCGGGTTGGTGGACTTCGCATGCCTTCGAGAACTTTTTTTTTTTGTGAACTCTCAGGCATGCAGGTTTCCTTACGATGTTTTCCTTCACCGTAACAGCAGGTGATATTTAATTTTATAAATCGCACATAACTTTTTTTACAAAGTCATTGGTGCGTGCCACCGGGATTCGAACCCAGACCCCTCAATTCGAGGTCGAATTCTAAGCCACTGGGCTATCACCGCTTCTGTCGTATTGATCCCAACTTTAATGCCTATCAATATGAAGTACGAGCAAATCATATACCTAAATGCTAGCCAGCTCCCTATCTATAGGTACGCACGATTTACAGGTTTTTAGATTTATCGCCGTACTCTTTTAACTGCGCAGTAAGCAATGATTAATAAATAAATGACAATAAATAAAGACAATAAATGACAATTAATTAATAAAGAAATGAAATATTTTATGTCGATTGTCGATATACATCCATAAAATTATAATTGTAGAGTTTATTTAAAATTAAACAATCATTAGATGTTTTTGTTACGTGACTGTGGTAAGTTGTGGCAGTTGTCGTAAGTGCGTTACGTTTTCTACATATTTGGGCGTTTTCTCCATAAAACATGTTGTATGCAGCTTTCATTGCAATACAATTTAAATGCATGATTCCGGTGTTTTACAAATCAGAATGCGACTGCGCGGGCGCAACGGCTTTCGCGCCGACATTCATGATGACCATAAGTTGTACTAAAACGGGACAACTGTAGACAAATTTTCAAAAGAACTAAAATGAACAAAATTATGATTGAGTACAATTACTATCAACGGGACTCACAGCACTACTCAATTGCAGATAGGTGATAATTTGGGTTAGCAGCTGATTGCTTATTCATTATAACCGGGACCGGCTTTCCGTGCCCTCCGAGATACGAAAGTGCTAATCCATCTATTCAAGATTTAATGCACTTATAAATATATCTCTTTTAAATGCACTATATTAACTTTTACATTATTGAAAAGACATTTAGTTTTAAAATTCACTGTCAAATCATTTATTATCAGTATAACACAAGAAATTTTCCTTACCCATGATTTCATTTTTCATTTTTAATTCCGAAAGGATTATCGTACTGGATGTTGAAAAGACATTCCCGTATGAAACAGACCGAACGATCACACTATGCATAATGTAGTTTGAAGTAGATTCAATCACGAGAGGTTTCATTTCAACCGTTCTTCGCGCCCATTCATTCACACTACTGTTTCTAAGCGTGTGCTGCGATTTAATGCTATTAATTAAATTTTAGTATGTTTGGCGAATTCTTGCGCTTATTATGGCTTTAAACACTTGTACGTTGTATCGCTACAGACATGCGAAATTAATCTGATTAAAAATGTTAAGCATTAAAGTTAAGACTATTTTTTTTTTGTAACAAAATAATGTCTAGAGTACCTACATCCAAAATTAGTACTAATCGGTTTGAGTACATTTTCCGGTCGGCGAAAGAAATGTGGTTTCTTATAAAACCGTAATCCAGTCAGTTTTAATATTAGCAATATTTTTTTTAAATCGCTTTTTTCTTATTTAATGAGACAATTACACGCCATTTTAGTGTACCTAATGCAGTCGAAATTATCGTTACAAATAGATCTGCAATTCGTGAGAAGAATTTATTTGCTGACATTTTAATTTACGTCAGGCGGAGAAGTTCTTAATTAGTGGAGGGTTCCAAAGGGGTGGAACGTCGCACTGTTTTTGCCACTTTCCTACCAAGACTACTGCGCTTTTTGTGTTCATCGTAGGTTCCCAAAGACATTTACATAATATGAAGTGTATATTCGTTTGATATTATGTTTAAAGCAAAATAGAAGATAGCTGTTCTTAACAATAAAATCATACATTTATTTTATTTCACAGATAACAGTTTTACGGACTTTGTATAACCAAAGCGGTTTATTATTTAAAACTTAAAATGAAAATTATTACACGTTTTCTCTTTCAATTACCCTGATTAAATCAGTATTTCCCCGAATAAAAAAATACTTTGCATCAAAATTGTATGAAAAATATGTATGAAAAAAATTTAGACAAAATCATAAGTTAAAAATACAAGTCACTCGTCATGCTTCAGGAAATTATTGATTTTGATTATCACGAAATTATTGAGTTTGATTTCTTTAATTAATTGTGCATAAGAATAAATTTTACACATATTGAAAAATGCAAGTTTTAACGTCCCACTTTGAAAACCTCTGGCAAACGTAGACAAAAGGACCTCATCCAGTACGTGTAATAGACAGTAGAATCGCTCGTGACGAACCTCATGTTTTTGTTTTGTTTTATCATTTTAAAGTCCTGTCATGATGACGATGTCAACACATAAATAAGTAATGTTAATAATTAATCATGTCATTCATTGTTATATTTACTCAGCAGTAAATTTGATATAAGTGACATACCTATTTTTTGTTACTAAATAACTTTTATAAACTCAATAAAAAGATAAAATGCTAAGTGTTTTCTCAGCATAATTCTTTAATTATTATTGAAGGCTCCTAATGTCCGTAAGGCATATCGAATTAGTTTCCATTGTATCCTCAACATTTTGACCTACAGTCTTTGGCACGTGCATATTTTTTCTCACACTTGGGGGTATTGTGCACGCGCGACTGCACTTCAGCTTTATGAAGTATCATATGTGGTATTTTGCAAAGGCTATCACGTAGCAGCCAATAAGGTCTGTGATCCGATACTTGGCAAATATTTACGCCATAAGACCGAGTGGAGAGCATGTTGCGGTCAACACAAATACGATATCCATTGTTGGCACCATGTGTTATAGAACGTGTAAAGGACATGCAAGAAAATTGGAAAAGTATTGCAACTAATATCACACGCTCTTTTATTGCGCTTCTTTGTCGTGGAAACTTATCGGCCAGTGATCTTTTCTTCAAAACATAATTATTACAATTCAAGGTTTATAAAAATATTTTTACTCTTTGATAAAAACAGCCAAATATACCTACTTTACAAGAAACAATAGACAATTGTTTGTGTATTTTTCAAACTTAAACTAACATTTAACGATAAAAAACATAAAGATAATAATGATGATTTTTTTATTTAGCAAATTATTATATCTTTTATATTTTGTTATCGGACAATCCACAAAAGAAATAATCGTTTGGCTGACATAAAAGTAAGACTCATTTTTTTAAATAAATCTACTTATTTGGCCGACGACGTACTCGTAGAATTGACAATGCCATTAATGTATTTTGTTTCATAAGGACTTGAATTCCAATATTACCAATAAAGTGTACTTTAATTTTTATAGTAATTTTAGATAACGCAGATGAAAAGCTATTGTATTTTGTAAAATAACAATGAAGCATTTTTATATATTAGACAACTAAAACACTTTAATGGCAATATTCGACTTTAATTGGTTTAATAGGTCTACTAGTTTAACAGGGTGAATAGTAGATACCAATAAAAAATTGCCAAGCTCTATGTATGTACCCAGAAGCAGATTTATGAGTTACTTATTATGAATGACACCAATATGCAAATGGTATTGAATATTCCATTAAAGTGATATGGGCATGTTTCGTTCCGTGCGTGGAAGCCACAATTACTAGCCGAGGGTTCGTGGCTGCACCCGCATTATCTATACCGTTTAGAGATCAATCATGTCGGCCTCGGGACGAACCAATTATTGAACACAAACAACTTGGAGAATACGGGCTTCGATATTCACTATCACTCGTAATAATATGGGATCTGTCATTTAATAGTCTACGATTACTTAACCGCGACCCCCTTACGATAAGTAGGTAGTCTACTGCCGAAATATACTTTTCGAAGATTAAGAAACTGACAATTTTTAAAATATTGAAACCAAAAAAGTCTGAATGAGTTGGATGACAATTAACATGTGAATCACAATGTTTTTGTTCACATTATAATGTGTTACAACAGCGGCGGCAGGAGACCCTATAGTTACCAACTCAACCAAAAATATAGTTAGTACGTGCTGACAATTGCTATAATAACATAAAAATGTAATATTTAACATCTACAAAACTGAATTATACATTTAAAATAAAAGAATGACCCCGCTATAAATTAAATTCGTTAAAAATAACTAAACTCAATTTAAGAAGTCATGTCGCAATTTTTTAATATATTAATTAAACTGCGGGACTTATTACGACCATAAAAGTTTGTGGATTTCGTGTCATGAAACTTTATTGCGTGGACTTGTCATTTGATGGGTTTTAGTTTACAAAACTTTTTTCGTAATAAATCACAAATTTAAACTGTAACGCCCGGTTGATATATAAACATGCTGTACAAACTACTTCACTAAAAAAATAACTACGTAATGTACGTACCTATATTATGAGTATTTACATGTATACGATATAAAAATAAAAAGTACAATAAATTAACCTTTTGGACGACATTTAACACCGATTTAAAAGAATTTTCTACTTACTCCTTGAAGTGTTTGCTTATCGCGAGGCTTAGATGTACGTACCTGAAATTAACAAATTAATAAATAAGTTAATTAATATTTTAATATTGCTTTAATTGAAATTGCATTAAGAATTAAAAGAACAATTAAATGACTTTTATTCATTTCTTGCTTCGACGGGTAATGAATGATAAGGGAAGGAGCAAGATACATTTGGTAATGAATAAATTAATACACATAAAATAAATATTATTGTCCTCACAGGACTCAATAACAATAACGGTAGGCAAAACCAATATAAGAAAATATGAAAAAAATTACGAGGATGGATTGTTTGATGGGTGGATGTTATTTTTTAACTTTATTTATGCATACACAAAACATTATTACAACAAAAAAATATCAGTAAATGACGAACCCAAATGGTGAATTTTTAAATCTTTCACATAAAATCGATTGAAAAGATTTGGAAAAAATTGTGATGATAAAGTATTATTATCTGCACAATAATTATCCAGGATTTGTACCACATAGTCTATCACAAATGTGAACAAGTCATAGGCAGTACATACCAAATTGCTTTTATGATGAATAAATGAACGATTGGTACCTAAACAACTGGCGGTTATGCAGTACTCACGGCTTGGGTAATATATTTTAATATGAAACTAAATAATGGCGTAGGCGGACATGTTCGTTTATTATATTATAATCAAAAAAACCCCAACGAAGGATCGACGTTATTCTATTTCCCCGTATTTTGATAAAGGCCGCCTGTCAAAATAGAATTCTATCCGCATTCACGCCTATTTTCATGATATGATTATCAGAAACATGTTTAATACTACGTTTTTATTATTATTTTCAGATTGTATAAATCGACGATCGTTTCTCGTAAAACAACGTCATTGCGTACATTTGTCGTAGGTATGTCAGTGCGAAGTGTCAGTTAGAAGTTGTGTTTAAATTTTGTTGCGTTAGGTGTTCGATGGGTTGGTTGTGTCGTATGTATTGTCACAGCCAATTAGTAAAACGCCTAAGTTTCGGTATAAATCATGATAATTTAATGTGAATTATCACAGATCGAAGTAAACAAGTTGACGCTGAAGCCACCTGCGGGCGACTAATGACACCAATTGCCGCCAGCTCCACGAAACCATTACCCCCAACCTTGCTTGATTAAAAGATCTGTAGACCTTCGAGCTTGTCTATTTATGAAAAGATCCAAAGAGCTTTTCAAATTGCAAGGGCGTGGGCCATTACCAGTTACCTACTCGTGAAATGAGCCTTTTTGAATGAATTGTGAAAGTAAATTTCGATTATGAGCTTATTGTATTTTACTAATATTATGTGCAAAATCTACAAGAAAGAATAGGAAGATGTTTTCTGATATTTCACTTAAAAAATAATAAACAGAAAAGCTAGTGATCTTTATAGAAGTAGCAAAAAGCTTACTGAAAAGGAGTTTAATTGCTGAAATCCGGTAAAAGTACGTTTGAACAAAAGTACAACTTACACAACAGTAAACTAAGTACTAGTATTTATACATTAGATATATTGTTGTTCTATATCTTTACTTTTTTAGTTTGAAGTCGGTTTACATTTTTGTTTAAAATTAATTTATGTATGTTGGTTACTGCAAAACATGGGTATGAACTCAAATTTATAATTAAGAAGCATTAATATAGAATGCGCTGTTGAAAAAACTACAAAGGCTTTAATACTGTTGCGATTACTTGTCGATCTTCTCAAACACAAATGCGAGATTTCTTTCCCTCGTAATAAAAGATAAGAGAAAATGTCTTCAAACAAGTCAGTGAAAAAAATGCCGATTTGGGATTCGTCTCCATATAATATTGGATATCAACAAAACCGTTTAACTTCGGCAAATGAAAAATTGTTAAAACATTCAGGGATTATCCTTCGCGGTGGCTGGCGTTCATTTTGAGTTTTTAAAACGGAATCAGTGAAATATTTTTGCAAAAAAATAAATCCATGGATGATTTTAATATTTTTCCAATTTGAGCTTTTAGTAAAAGTACAAATAGCACAAATTGTTTTACAATATCGCGTTATTTTAGTTATACAATATAAGTCAATATACATTAGGAATTGCTTCTGAGATTTGAGTTCAAAGAGATACAAAAATACCTAATATTTTGTGTAAACTAAAGCAAAATTAGCATTTATTAACAATTAATTGGTAATATATATTGGTATAATAAATCGGTTTGCCCGCGCTAATATAATTCACAAAGTTTATTACGATAAGATGATAAATACATTGGTATAAGATGAAGAAAATATCAACGCGAGATTTGCGAGATTACAAAGACACCCATTAACTCGCAATCTTTTTACAGATAGCACTCAAAGAAGCGGTAAGTTACAAAGTATTTCAGTTGTACGAACTTTCTCTTGCCGTGTAGGCAGGCATTTGTAGAGGCATGTTAATGCTTACACCTGTTGAGATTATCGCGAGAGCGTTTATCGCACCCGAACCCCGCATTAAATGTAAACAGCCACACAACATGACAATGTTTTTATGTCTATATTTTACGTGCTATAAAATGATTTGTGGTTATTGTTGGTAATTGTTACTTTTTACTTGATATCTATTCGTTGGTTAGTATCAAAGTATCCTGGTACGCTTCTTTACAAGACCTATTTCAGATAAATAAAGATAATTAATACTGAATATCACAAAAAAAGACAACGGTTTGCACCGTGGGTTGCACTCCGAAAACTTGAACATTAGCATCGTGCATTTTTGAATATTTTGGAATAATTTGGAACTATAATTTAGGTTTGCAGCCCCTCACATTAAAAACCTACACCGCACATGTGCTTATTGTGATGTTATAAAAATATATCTAGGTTAATGCTATAAAGTATTAACATATTACAAATATTACATCTATAATGTGTAGGTACATATATATATATTCTATAAGGTCATTTTCTTTCACTATTTTTTGTCACTTCTTTCATTAATAGATGCACTTTGTTCAATTTTCATATTTCCCTCCGTCTTACAAATTTTCGATGGTCGCGTGTCCTGACTCCTGACGCGAGTTTAAATTTTTTTACCCATCTCAAAAAAGTGCACAACGCCGCTAAAGAAGTTTTCACTTCAAAAATTCTTCAATCTTTATATTTATTTCACGATTCGTGTCTCTTAATCTTTCCACGAAAGCAACAGACCTGGAACATGCTCTACCATTCTGCTTGAAGGCAGGCTGCAGTTTTAAGAAAATAGCGTACTACGAGATAGAATGTGAACGAATAATCATTAATACCTATTCTAAAAATCTACAATATTTTTCGTACTCGGATCCACGCGTCGCGTCACGTTCTATGGACGTGAAAATCACTGTTGCTACTATCATAATTACTAATTAGAAGTTACATTGTATAACAGTTTCAGTGTTGCATAAAGTGTGTCAATATTTTTCTATGAACAATATTCAGTTAATTTTACGATAGTTACTTTGGTTGGTGAATTTTAAATTTGAGCTAGTATTTCTCATAAAATCTGATGTTGTGCACAAACGCCCTTTACGACTTGAAAATCTTCGACACCTTTTCGACACTTTTAACTTGTACATAGATGATTTAAGTTCTCGAATAATTGAAATAACCTCCATACTATTAAGTATATTTAAAAGTCTATAAATGTATGACTAACATTAGTTTTATTTTCTCTTTTATATTGTAATTTAAGTACCAGAAAAGGAACATATAACTGTAAATGAACATGGACTGATCAAAATGCCATGTAAAACCATTAACAAACCCATATTCTTGCCGATAAACGTTTTTCATTAATTTCATGATTAGGGACATAAAAGCTGTTTTACAGAAGAACGGCAAGGCATAATTGCAAATATTCAGTTTTGAATATCAATGACAACGAAACCTATTGGACCGTCCCCTAAGGGCCGATCGGAATAAACTTGAACACCCATCAAAGGGATTCTTCGATGGGCCAAATTTTGTCTGAAGAATCTGTACCTACGGTAAAATTTATCACATGTATCTTGATACATAACAGGTATCATTTTCCTTATCTCATAAGAAGTGACGTTACTGCCGTATCCTAGAGGTGAGTCGACAATAATATTGAAACAACCTTCTATTAAATTTTATCACACTTGTTTAACCGTGCGTTCTTTGTTAAAATATATTATTTTATGTAATTGTTTTTGCGCTAGATAACATATTACGAGTATGTTATTTTGATTGTACAACAGTTATGCATGTTTGTATTTTGGTCACGGATTTCGTTAAAATGACAACACATTTCACTATTTCTGAGACCTAAAAGTTGTTGAAGTGACTAGGTAATTACAAAATTTCAGGTAACGCAACTTTAATTAACTATTTTAGAAATAACTTCAAACTTTAAAATCTACTTAATGGACTTTAGACTTGGAAGAAAAGATATTGTACAATTTGAAAATGCAATTTTTTCATTCTGATAAATTAAACGGCTTTTAAAATATCTATAAGGCACAGCCGAACGAATATCCAGAATGTTATCATGTAAATAAATGCGTAAACATGAGCCGAGCCTTGTTTATGTCGTAACGACTACACCCACTAAGTGAATATAGCAATGATATTATCAGCGATAAATACTTTAGTTTTTCATGTCAATGAACTCATCAACCAACTTTGCAATAATTAAATAAGAAAACTATTTTTTGTATTCACGAGCCGTATCCGCTACCTTATACGTAGAGTTCCGTTACTCGATAGACAAACGGTTTAATTCTATCGACGTAATTTATAATTCACCTTTCCCAATTTATAAATTAGTATAGTGTATGAAATAATCAAGAGAAATTTAAAAGATTTAATGCAGATATATTATATAGAATAACGAAGGAGGGTAGTAAATGTCTGGTAGTGCGACTGCTAATAGGGACATACCATAACATACGACGGAAAATATAAGAGCAACATTTAATTAATTAATAAAACCGCGAGCTTAAGTTGTAGAAATTGTTGAAACAATATTCTTCACAAATTGCCGTCTCCCTTCAACATAAGGGACCTCGTCAACCTTTTATTTACATCTATTTAGCGAATTGTAGTCTATAGAATATGCGTAACCGTAAGATGGCATTAAAACCTTTTTATAAACAAATATTTCTAACACATTTTGCGCTATGTAACCGAGTTATACATATATGTAAGTGTCGTTTCTCCGTCCCTACAATGGATAAATTAGAAACAAAAGTCTTACTTTTTGCCTATGTACAGTGGCTCTCTTATTAATAAACATGAATAATATAATTGCCTGCCCTGTTTACCATTTGCTTTCCCGTTGCCTCGGTAGCTGATATTTACGACAATTTTCAAGATTAACTTATGTAAGTACGACATTCCGTACTGTTAAGAATATGGTTTATGTCACTTTTACTCACTGTATTAGGGAAACTCGGCAAAGAGTGGGATTATTCCTTTTCTGTTTTAATGTTGTCAGGCACAAAGAAGACTGTTGCTGTGTCACTACAACGTAATAGTTTTATGTTTCTTATTCCTGAAAAAATCTCTCCGTATTTTACGAATTAATTACATAGTTTACGTACGAAATCTAAATTATGTGCAGTACCTAGTTGTAACCGATTTAAGTAAGAAAACCCACATTATTATACATTTTTCCCCCTAGTATGAGCGAGTTTTTAAAGTTAATTCAAAAGACTTATTGAACAGATATATTTAAAAAATCATGGTATTTGAACACATTAATATTTGGAATACGTAATAATTCATTACAAGATAATAACAAAATTAAATACGAAAGAATAAATTTTTTAAAATGTTTGTTTAATTGTTGATTATTTTAATTTTTAGCGTTACAATCAAACATACCCGACAAGTAGTATTAATTAATTTATACTAATGTTCTTAAAAATTAAGTCAACAATATCGACATTGAGCGTGGAAATCACTAGGTACTTGATGTGCACATTTTTGTTTCGCCTCTACCATTTGACAGCCGATTTACCTAATATTATAATCTACGATCGAAACTTATGGAAAATCGCATTCAAACTCATTAGAGCCTCAGCAATGAACTGAGAGAGGGTGGCTGAGGTACGTCACGTCGCCACATTGCTCCAATGCGGTTTGGTGGAGTATAAAGATTTAAAAATCTTTGTCACTATGTATGTAAATGCATAGACAGCGGAGTTTAGAACCAGATTCGTGGCGAACATTGAAGTGCATTTTACTGCTCGTAAACTGTCGGCGACACGGGCTCCCTGCGAAGTTTCTCAAACTTATGTGAATCATCGTCTTGTGTTCTCGTACATCATTCTTCAATAAAAGAGGTTCCGAAGAATTGAAGTCACTTTGAGAACTCAATTTTATTATTTCCTTCGCTATATTGTTTTGAAACAATGGAACGAAAACACATTATTTTCGTATTTTGTCGCTTATTTTAGGTACGTTACCATGTACTGTTTTGATTTTACTGTAATCGAATATGAGACGCTACTAGGTACATAAATCCAACTTACCTTCTACTAAGTATGTACCTATAAATTAATTAATTTTTCTTTAGAATAAATTATTAAGTTTTATTTTCAATTTTTGATTATTGAAGTTGCTTTATATGAAGGTAACGTTAGTAACTAGTTATGAATAGGAGGACCGGAACTGGCGGATCAGTTTTAATTTGACCCATTGGCCTGCGTTGCTACCAAATTGACTACTTCCTTTGTAATATTTTTTTAAATTATGGAAGTATTAATTGTACAGATTACCTGATCGTATTGCAATTAATATAAACTTCTGACATGATTGGAATGCTGTCTCTCATATAAGTGGATGCTTTATTACTCTAGGTAATCATTTTTATGTCCCATGGTGTCTCCCTACGCCGAAAGGCCTGGAACATTCTCCATCACATTTTTCCAATGCGGATTTGTAGTTCGTAAAGGGGACTCAGTCGCATCAAACATATCTCGTCTTTTATCAACATCATAAACCATCTCAATCGAAATATAAATGACTTGTTTAACGGTGGATTTTTTGTTTTGTAGTGCAACCTCGTCAGTATTGCAGTCCATGGGCTGCAGTGGCCACTTAACATCAGGTGGCCTACATGCCCTTTTGCTAGTCTATTACTATAAAAAGTATTTATGGTTAGCACTATTACTTAATGTAATGTAAATTTAAAAACTTTAAATAACACCTGTAGAATTATTTATCTATTCTTGGAGAAACATCACGCCTAGCCGTCATGCTTGCAGGATGTGGTTAATATTGATAGCAATGACTCAAGTTGAAGGTTTGCGCAATGGCTGTAAGTATAGGACGTAGGCGTCGCACTTAAGATACAAGTATATATTTGTTTTTAGATAAATAATACGTGATTCCGCAAGAATCATCACTCTAAATCATACTAATTGAATACCATTTTATTGTAATTATGCTAACAATAATGAGTGGGCCTCATATTACAAAACAAATACCTATTAACACAGCTAGTTCACAAGACTAAAAAATTCCGGAATTTACTTTAAAACAAAATTACGTTGTACGTTAATTAAAAAATTAAAACATTTGATTAGGAGGGTGACTTAAAATATTGTTACACTAAAATATTTATTGTTTTTCATTTGTACCTTTTTACACATGTACTCGTAGGTACATTTGTACTGTCCTTTAATTTTACTGTCCTGTCTATTTTTTATTTATTTCCTTTATTGTTTTTAACAATCTAACCGAGAGAAAAAGGTGCTTCGCATCGTTGTGTATACCATGTCGTTTAATCTGAAATTCAACCGCTTTTACTGGTTGTTGAATATCGAACATGGAAACCAATCGTATTTGCAGATGACGTTGAATTTTTGAAAATCGCACGAATTCACCATTGACGTCTATGATTTAAAGGTTCTACAAAATTAAGTGAACTCTCATGAACCTTATTACCGCATTAACAAATGTATTAAGTACAAATGTGCTCTCAAAGGCATGTGAAGTCCATCAACCCGCATTAGGCCATTGCATCGTAGTGGACTGTTGTCACTAATGGATTACGGACAAATGAAAACTTCAATCTGTTTTCTTCCTCGATACGATGGTTAAATTCGATTCCATTTACCTTGTTCAAACTCAGACAGGGTATCGCTTGTGATAGTATTTGAGTAAAGACACGAGTAAGTAGAATATTGATGTTATTCCGATAAATGGTGTTATGGAAAAGCTATTATTATGGAAAACGTCCAACATCACGTACGTAGATAAAACGACTCTTAGTAACCAACACAAGGCTCTATCTTTATGCCTTGCGGAGCATGTCTCTTGTTTTATCTTGAACTAGATTTTACTTGCGACTTTTTCCGCGTAGGTTTGATAACTTATTATAGATAATGATTAGCTTTTTCATATCTAAACTGGGCATAACTTATAAATTAGCATACGAAAAGTAGGTAGAAAGGTGCTCTACAACCCCGTATCTTCCAGTGAATTTCAAACAAAAATGTTTAAAAGTTTGATTTTTGTTGTCTTTAAATAACACTTGAGCACTTATACTGATTCTCTGACATAATCATAAATTTTATTCATATGTATAGATGTATATTGCAACAAATAAGCGAGATAACGACTAATAAAGAAACCTACGTATTTGAGTCATGACGTCAAGCGCTGTCATTCTGATATCGTAACGCAAATTTTATCTAAGTATCTAGTCTCTCTCTCACATTCGTGTGGGTGCCTATCTATGCTCTATTACAAAAAGGTAAAGGTGAATATTTTCCTTTTTTCCGCTCGCTTGTAGTAAACTGTGGTATTATTACTAATCTCCATTTAGGTAGTAATATTTTGACGTACCTATTTCTGTTAATATAAACGAGGAAATTACGATACCTAAAAAGATTTTCCGTTTATTCTTTAATCGACTCGATTGACTTGTAACTTCACTTTCTTATGGATTACGAAAAAAATTTGATCGATAAGGTCGGCGCAAAACTAAACAAAACACGAGTCATCATTCATTCGATTCGTTTCCAACTTCCTTGATAATTCATTTCATGAACGTAGAATAAGTACATAGAATCCTTTATTCGTATTGCCTCGGCATGTAGGCCAGGGTTGAGTAATAAATGACGTCGGGGCCTACGACGCATCGGCGTTTAATTATAATGCTTGGCAGACAGGAAGCCTTATATAAAAACCTAAGCTGTACATAAATGTAGCAGAGTTACGTCACGCTAGTCACACAGTTAGCGGGGATAAAATAAGACGTCTATACGATACGGGGAACGCGACTGAGTAGCGATCAATCTGGGTTCTAATAGCAACGTCTGACCTAGCCGGCGCCAGAGCGGCCGAACACCCCGTCACCACACAGACACAGTATTACCGATTTGTTCAGGGCTGCGCGAACCACCGAAGGCGTACTTTACAAGGTTGCGATAAGTTACAATGTTGTATTTACTGTACAATACAGCAACGGTTAATAGCAAGTGCAATCACTTAAGGAAGCAGTTTCGAGTGGTTAAAGACGTATTGTGGCGGTTAAAATGTAAAACGATTGCTAAAATGAAACCCAAGACCAAATGTCTACTGGAAATCAAGTGGAGTTCCGGAATTTCAATAAATACGTGGGAAAACACGGGCACGCCACATGAATATAACGCCTTCAAATAAAATCTATGATTGGAAATGAAAATGAAAAATGAAAATGAAAAATAGTTTATTTGTTACATAAAGTGAGTACAATAATTAACTGTTGTTGGGACATCCTTTTAAGTAAAAATTTACCTGTGCCAGGATGTCCCACTCTTCCATATCTTATAAACAAAACACCCTATGTCTGTGTGTGTGTGTATGTGTATGTGTGTGTGTGTGTGTGGTTGTGTGAGTGTGTGTGTGTGTGTGTGGTTGTGTGTGTGTGTGTGTGTGGGTGTGTGTGTGTGTGTGTGTGTGTGTGTGTGTGTGTGTGTGTGTGAGTGCGTGCGTGCGTATGTGTGTGTGTGTGTGTCCGTTAGGCTATTCTATTTAATAAGTTTTCTGTGTCTCCATAGGTAAAATTAGTCAACCACTTAGTTACAGTTTTTTTAAGTTCATGTTTGTGTAAAGGGTAAATATTTAGTATTGCGTTGACTTTGTTATAAAGGTAAGCTGCTTGTCTCGTGTATTGGTGCCTTGCAAATTTAGTCTTAACAATATCGGTGAGTATTTTTACTCTCCTCTTTTTATTATCGTTGGTTCCTACTTTTGTAGTTGTTTTATGTGTTTCTAATAATAAGAATAATATGTATAGCTTTCTTACACTTAATAAATTGCTAATATAATATAATTCTTCTGTAGGGAATCTGTAGGGCTTATGATACATAACTTTAAGTAATAATCGTTGCGCGCGTTCTAATTGCAAAAATTTCATTTTAGAAGCGCCACCCCAGACAGGAATGCAGTACGTGAGTATAGATTGCGCAAGAGCAATATATACTTGAATTAGAATTTTTTCTGTAGCCACATGCCTAAGTGTTTTAAAAATCCAAATTAATTTTCGGATCCTACTTGTTGCAGTTTCTAAGTGTTGGTGCCAGGATAGTCGTTGGTCAATCATAATACCTAAATATTTTGTGTATTCTACTTTCTGAATAGTGGGGCATATGCAACTTTTTTGCAAATCATTACACATATGGATTTTTAAACTGCTTGTTACTGGTTGTGTACTTTTATTAATGGAGAAGCAAATATAATTTGTTTTTGCGGTGTTTAGAGCCAATAAATTTTGTTTAAGCCAAGTAGCTACTTTAGCTAGACCTACTTCTGCTGCATGATGTACTTCGTCCCATGAATTTCCTTTAAACACTATTGCAGTATCATCAGCATATGAGTAAATGTGGCCGTTCTCCAATTTTAGGTTACATAGGTCGTTTATATAAACGAGGAAGAGGGTAGGACCGATCACACTGCCTTGGGGCACTCCGTAGGTTATTTGAAGGTCATCACTCACATAATTTCCTATTTTAACTCTTTGTGTCCGTTCATTTAAATAGTTTTTTATCAAATCTAGCTGAGTGCCTCTTATACCAATAGTTTCCAGCTTTCTTATAAGGGTGGGGATAGAAACCGTATCGAAAGCTTTTTTTATATCTAAAAAGACAGTAAGGCATTTTTGTTTACGATCTAATTGTTCGACTATATTTGAAGTTAAATCTAAAATTGCATTTTGTGTACTTACGTTTTGCCTAAAACCGTATTGTGAGTCTGATAAGATGTTATATTTATGAAGTGACAAATTGTGACATATTGGAGTTAATGCCTCGTGTGTTTGAACTTTATTGAATTTGAGTCTTACACTTAAATAATTGGGTCGTAATATTATTACTGTTACTACCTACTTTGATGTAAATATACAATATTGAAATTCGTTTTTTGAAAAAATAATTTCAAACATTGGTATTGGAAGCATTTATAAAATTATATACCATGATATACGACACAAATACATTGACTCGGAGGGTGAAAAAGTTTCAAACGACGCGTCAGATAATGTTATCTCAAAGATAATCCACATTTCTACACTGTAATTTAATCTGCATTTTCTTGATATTTTCTTATTTAATTTTGCATTAGGCGGAGTTTCTGTTGGAGATGCGTTAGGTATGTCTTAAGTATACAAATGAGCAGACGAACCATTAAAGCGTAATGATGCACACCGTGAGTCATACTTGAAACATCTCTGCGAGAAGAACATCTGACCAGATTTATTCTCTCTGACAATGCTGTAAATCTAACAAGGATTTATTAAACAGAACTTTGCTGATTTATTCGCGAATTTAGACGGTGATTCTATGTGATTTTCTTTGATTAAGGTACAGAAGGTACTTACTTACTTTAAATATACTGATGTGTTAAAGAAATTTCAATGGTATTAAGTTAAATTGTGAAGTTAAAGTAGACGTAGTCACCAGCCGAAGCTAATAAGGTATAAAAATCACTTTAGCTTTTCATTTCAATCATTAAAGAAGGAAACGTGCCGTGTGATGGTAAGTGGTCATTGACACGAGCAACACCAAAGGAGTCGTCAGAGCGTTGTTGGCTTTCAATAAGAGTTTGTTATTCTATATGGCCTTCTTGAACAACCCCGTATCATAGCTTGAGATACCTCAAGCGGAGGAAAAAATATTGATTCAATAATATTTTCATAAAGGTGCTGCTGAAAAATTACAATACATAGAACCTCACACCTAACGATATCGTTGAAAATGAGTCGATAAGTAATGAGCATAGTACTCACCAGGAGTACTCATGCCTTCATTCTTGTTAGCAGATAATGAAGCTGTGACGACAGGTCGCGCTGTGGAGCCAGACGTGAGGGTCGCACTCAAGTGCCATATTGAATCCCGAGTAAGTACGAGTTTACTCGTAGATAAGTACACAATACGCAAAGGCACCTATATTTTAATGAAATAGAAAAAGAAAAATTACGGACACTGATAAAGCAAAATTCTAGCGAGGGGATGTAATAATCTTAATTTTGGATGAAATGGACTTTGGTCACCATTGAATCCTGAGTAAAATAGTGCATAGTTTTCTCATACTAGATAGACAGTACACAAGGATTTCCTTTGTCGTTACAGCAGGTGACACCTTGATTTTTGTAAAACGCACATAACCTAGAAAATTCATTGATGCGTGCTACTGGAAGTCGAACCCAAGAGGTTTCTTGGGTAAGAGATCAAATTAACCGCTAAGGCTATCACCGCTACCGATAATTACTGCGCTATGGCATCGTTGAATAACAAAAGAAACCAATTCCATTTTGTTCTTCGTACGGATTTATGTTTGTATTATTTTATCTATTAATGTTGTCAACTTGTTTTGTCAACTAATGTAAGTAATGACAATGTTGAACAACCAAACCTATCTATAACTCTTTGTTCGACCAAAAAATGCTTCCTGTTGTATCTATTTATGTGTAGAAATAGATAAGACATGGTACAAGGAAATGTTACAAGAAGATATTCGTCTTTACGTAGGACAAAAATTGCAAATGAGAGATTCCATCGTCCTTCCCAGAAAAAAGCAAATTCTAGTGCTACGGTTCAGGAAGGGAATAAATAATTAGAATGATATATCGTTATATATTTAAGAAGTATTCGACAACTTTAGGCATAACAATTGTCATGTTTAAGGTTAAATATGTGTGTCGCTGGGCTTTGAAAACCACTCAATATTTAGCTTGGTCGCTTGCTATATCTATGTTTATAGTATGGCCAAACCAATCAATACCTCCTTGTTGAAGGGAAATGCTTCATGTTTTATCTTTTAATGTACTTAGTCAAGTGGTAGCAGTAGACGACGCGTGGCTTATGTCTTTCGCTGGTTATTCAATAGCGTTTGCGTTTGTTTATTGACGCAGCTCGCGTCTCAACCAGACACTCACCAGTTGTTATTTATCTACTGTCTAAAGCTATTTTAAAAGTACTAGTATGAAAACAAAATGGCCGGTGAATATGCAACCTTGTAGGAAATGGAAGAATCAATTTTAAATAAGATTTCTTTTTAATGTTGACAACTTCAATTAGACGTAATTATGACCTTTTCTAAGAAATTGCCGTTTTATGGCTTGTCTGCTAGCTGATAGAAGATAGCTACTAATTACCTTTTTACAACCCAAATGCCAGAGGTTTCTTCCCTGAACAGAATGAATTTTCCATGAAGCCTATTATTTAAATATTTTAACACAGAGATACGGAAAACGGTTCTATATACGAGTAAGTTACCACGGCAATGCAAAGGCTTGGTTCCATAAAAATCCCTAACCGTTACGTCTTATAATCAAAACCGTAACACAATCCTACTGATGCGTGTAAACCACCAATTTGTAAAGCTTTAAGTATTTGCAGGGTTCCTTTTGATGAATGTATTTTTGAATTTGACTCTACCTTTATCACTTTACGTCATATTCATTCATCACATAATACGAAAGTATTCATAATATTATTTTATAATGTTTATATAATTTTAATTTTCCGATTACGTAAACAACTAAATGAATTCTTAACACTACATGCCAAGTAGTGTATTATATGAAGTAATAAAATTTAAATAAAAAGAAAATTATCGTATTTAAAGTATTTGATTTAATGTAATTAAGTTATTTATGAATTTAATTTGCATACCTAAAAATGGTAAATATAGATTGATCTTAATAATTTTTAACAACTTTATACGTATATTTGTGCAAATAAACGTTTTGTCTTTGTCTTTGTCTTAACTGTTCATTCATTGTACCTAATGTACCATATCAATTTTTGTATAGGAGATAATAAATAAAATCGTCTTCGTTTTGTACCATAATAGTGATAAAGGTTGTTAATATTGCTAAAATTTTGTTATTTAAATATTGTATCATTATATTTATCTGAGTATCATTCGTTTAATAAATAAATTAGAGTATTTTTTTTTCGATAAATAATGCAAATAGATTATACCTATTTAAATCGAATAACACCCTCAAATCAATAATTTTTAAATAAAGAGTTTTGAATAAAATGCTGGAGGCAATATTTTTCAAATAAAGAATTTAAAATGAATAAAATGCTGAAGTCAATAATTTTCAAATAAAGAATGTAAGTCGAATTAAAAATAATAAAGAAAAAAAAGATAAATTATTTAATTTTCAAATGAAGAACGCAAGAAAGAACAAAAAATGGCTATATTATGATCCACACGCATGAAATATCGATGCGTACGCACAATTTGAAGGCACGCGTGCTATCGGGTGCGTGCGCCAAAGCCCGAAACTGTGACAGCTGTGTTGCGGTAGGTCGGGCCGACTGCATTCCGTGCAGCCGCGACGGACGCTCCCACTAAATATAGCTCAAAGTGAACGAACGCGACGTATCGCGTCCTCGCTCGACCATTGCAAATAAATCCTTTCCCCCGGCAGACGCAGGGTTGGTAGTATAATAATTATAAAACTGCTTTACAGTACTCTTTGTTCAGATTCGCTTTCAGTTTTAAAACTAATTTTGAAGGGTAGATGCAGGGTTAGTAATAGCACTATCTACTACTGTGTGGACAGTTTTACATGACTGTCTTTGTTTAGTTGTGCTTTTACTGTAAAGTCATCTTGGATTTTAAGTATTTCTAGCATTTCTATAGAATATTATGTCTTACTGAAAATAACGAAATTCACGTATCGCGTCGTCCTCGCTAGACCACTGCTGCGGATAAGTTCTTTCTCGCGGTACTCGCAGGGTTAATACTGCTTAGTTCTGTCTTAGTCTAGTTTTGCTTTTAATTTAAATTGCGTAGGAGATTTTATAAATTTTAAAGACTTTAAAGATATTGAAATAATAATTGCACTTAAATTAATCTTTAGTGGCTATAATTACATGGCCGTTGTATTATCTCTGTGGAGGGCTAGAATCACCTTTTTTATTATCAAGGTAAATTAGGTATTCATAATAGGATGTTTGATGCCAATGTAAATCGTTATTTGTATTACTATTATTTACGTCGGTTCTATGAATGTAGTTTCCTCTATAAAATATTTATTAAAGCATATTTTTATCTAGTTGAATAAGTGCAAAATAAGTACAAAAATAACTACAATAGAATGTATACGGATAAATAGTTATCAGTGACGTGCCATCCTTGTACCTACTTGATATGGACAATAATGGTCATAACAAATGCTCCCTCTCACGCTCAGAATTGCCATTGATCGCAGCAATAGCTTTATGATTATGGTTAAATTTAAATCGGCTCCTCGAAAGTTATAACCCAAATATTTATAACCATTAGTTCATTATGAAAATTTCTTTGCATTTCATTATCTTGAAAAACAATTTATTTCGAGATTTCCCTTGCGCATTGTCTTTGTGTTTTTGCAATACTTTTTTTATAAATCTCACAGGATAGTTCAACAGATCAAGATATTTAATTATATGTATATATTATGTTGCTTACGTATATCACGCGTGTATTTGAATAAACACTTAACGTAGAAAAAGACTATACATATTTCCAAGATGTCCGTGTATGGACATAGCAAATTATACGTGTCTGATGGTCGCGTCGTGTCATGATTGAAGCGATGGCGACGTAGATCGTTTATCGTTTTGTCGGAATACCAGCACTGGCGCCCTAAATTCCTAATTTCCTACGTAGGTACAGAAAAAAGTTCAGTTTCATCCCCCTTTTCAAACAAATAACAGTTTTGTTTAATTTAATTGAATTTCGACACATAATTTGTCAGCGCATCTTCATAATATCATCATAAAAGGAAATGCATGCAAACCACAGTACTAAGCAAATTTCCCGTTCCCATACTTATACGAATACTTTGACGGATGGTGTTCAAGCTCGGGGCACTGAGATGTCCGTTTATGGATATAACAAATTATACGCGTTAGATCGTCGCGTCGACGATTGACACGACAACGACAACGTTTATTTGCTTATCGGACACTTATGCGCTAACCGTATGCGATAACGGAACAATGAGTGTAAACCGGCCGCAGATACCTACATTAGTGTACACTCAGATATGCTTATCTCTCGGTGTCAATACTCTTTTGTACCAGAGATAGGGGAGTCTATTTGCCCTTAATGTGCCCAACGCATTCTTCACTGTTGAATAACCTCATGACAATGAACTGGCCCATTAACTACTTAGACGGTGATTTGGTACTTCGACAATTTTATCATTATGAAACCAGACAGATTACCGACCAGCGTTGTTGTACCTACTCAGACGGTGGTATTATGCAGAAATGCTTATATTTATTTACATAATTATATAATTTTATTATATTAAATTATTTTACCGGTTTACGCACTGATGTTTATCATGTTTTATGAGAAAATATTTTTGTTCTCCAATTCTTAGAAGGTATGTATTTGTCGGTAATCTTTTACACGAGTTTTTGCACAGATAAAGAGATAATGAATAATAAATAAGTGAGACTAATAAGTAACAGATAATTGTTATTGTCGCAAGCAAAAAATTAAAACAAGTAAATTTACATTCTTAGGCTATAAGTAGTTAAGAGTCAAACAATATTTTTGCAACTAAATCTGTCTTGATCACCGCTTTATTAAAAAAAATTGAATATCATAAAATATCTAAACACGCTAAAATTCGTTGTCATATCCTCCTTTATGGTTAAATAAATTAAGAAAATTGAGAATTCTGCTGAAAATTTTAAAATTTAGAAAAAGAAGTATTACCTAATTTATATCTTTGCAGCGATTCGTTTATGTTTAATGTAAAAATAACAATAGACTGGCTATTGATCTTAAAGTTATTGAAAATTAAATAGGACCTTTGAACTTTAACTCCAAGTGTTTGTGATATGCATTTACATAATTTATTATACCTAAACATACTCATAATAAGTAGCTTTCCAGTTAATTGATAACAGTATTTTAGTCATTATTTTATTGTGTTATTTTAAATATAAAAAAATAGCAACAGGCATATTAGCAACACCAGGGGAGTTTGAAGGAGAGCTTTTTACATATTCTATTTTTATAAAAGATCCCACATATTGCAGTCAAGTGCCATTCTTCTTTATATATATTATATACTATATATAATATAAACCTTTGATTTGGGAATAAATTTATATTAGCTTTTCCTCCTATTCTCTGTTCTACATCGAGTAGAGCTAGTGTAAGAGCACAAATGCACAGGTTTTAGTTAAAATCAAAACAGCAAGAGAATAAACGGCGAATCTAAATTAGGACCAAAATACTATCTTAGGTAGTAAAAATAACGTGTTGTTATTTCCGAGGACTAAGCACTGGTCGCTGACCAATCCTCGCATGCAGGCAATTTTTTAGTTGCCATCCTGCACACACGCAATAAAATTTGTCGTACAAAAACGCGGATAATAATTATTATGGTACTTATTGAGTTAACTTATTATACTTCTGGTAATTATTGAGATCCTTCTTATTACTTTTAAAGTTCGTTGCTGTTTCCTTTAGTTTAATTTATTTTAAATTTATTACCTACTTAATACATCTTTTATTTATCTGTTCTGTGTTTTATTCTATCCTATTTATTACAAGTTCTAAACAATAAGGGTCGCTTTTACGTAAGTTAAACATTTATTTACCCGTCGCTACTACTACACTGATCGTTCTGTCGAACTATAGTTCCTACATCAATATTGGTTTTGACACTTCGCCCCTTAGGAAATTTTAACACTTCCAGAAAATAGAATTTAGAATTGTGCAAATATTACTAGTATATTATGACGTATTCTAGAAATAAAATTATGATAACGTTTATTTATTTACATTATTCAGTTACTTATTCAAGCAGGTCTTAAGTCCGACGGCCTCGGTTGATACTTACGACTGGGTATCATAGTAATTTACATGTACCGATATATTGCAATTTCCTCAGTTATTTATTAGCTGGTCCCGTATAGTACCTTTATTAAGTATCAACTTTTAACCGTTTTCCACGCATGACTCTTATGCGTGACGCATGCATATACGATTTTTTTTATAAGTGCAGTCTATGTGATTTAATAAAATAGGAGAAATAAATACATCTACAACGGCTCTCACTCTTATAACTTATAAGAAGAGGTCATTGGAAATCTTTATGATAATCTCTTAAGACCGTAGAATATAGAAAACTCACCGGTCCGCTGGCTACCGTATCGTTTATCAGCGTGACCTTCGCAAGAGCAGATTGATAAGAGATAACAGACTCCGTTTCTGTAGCATATATCGATACCGATATCTGTACTAATTTATCTACTCGCTTTTTCGTTCCCTATCATTAGAATCCGTAAGAATCGGTTTATATAATATCTAGTCTACGAATACACGCCATAGGCTCGTAATTACTTACTAACTTAATTTGTATGATTACGTTAGTGTACAGTGGATGTGTGTGTGAATCATATATCAAGAGAGCGGCGAGCAGTGGACGACGGCCGTCGGGCGGTGGCAGCGGTGGCGGAACGGCGTGCGGCCGTCTGCGGCGCGACCACGGTGCGGCGCCGCGGCGGTGCGAGGCGACCGCTTTGCGCAAGAGTGCAGCCGAACGCCGACGGGAAGTCAGCTGTCGCTGAACGATCCGCGGAGGAGTCACCGCACCATGCCCACTCACTCGCGTTACGCACACACATCACTCATCCATGTTTTGATTATTTACCGGCGGGCATCCATTATTCACAGCCGATTTTTCGATTCATAATATAAAACCGTTTTCCGTGACCGGACCGAGTCGTCAGTTTCGAGGCGTGTTATTGCAGTAAGTCGACACTATTTATCAACAGACTCGTCGAACTTTTCGCGACACCGGTAACAACGCAGCGGCACCTCGGCGAATTCGCCGGCCGCCGACGACCGAGGGATCCGCGATCCGCACACTCGATCCATCGGGAACTGATTCGCGAGCGACTCGAAATAGACACGTAAATTGGTGGCGAGCGCGTGCATGTAGTGATCGATCGCACTCACCGTGCGTTAGCAGGCGATAGGCGCGCCGGTCAGCTGAGCGGAGGTCCGGCGTGACGTGCAAGACACTCACGGCCGTCGCCGGTTCCCTGTGCGCCGAGAGTCCTCGCTGGGTGGAGCCGGTCGGCACTGGAGGAGGTGGCACTGCACGCAGCTCGCTCGAGCTCCGGCTGCGGATCTCGCAGAGTACACACAAACGGTCTGAATGCGTCAAGCGTAGGTGACTTGCATCGCGGCTCTCGCGTACTAACGGCGAGAGTGTCGGCGAGCGACTGAGTACCGGAGTCGCCGTAGCGCGCGGGGGCCGCCGCCGGCACCCGCGCCGCCCCTCGCCGCCCACTTCCTCGATGAATGACAATAATGGAAGACGTTCAACTCGCCCGCAAACCGAATAATATGAATCATTGCATTAGGGTGCAGCCCCGCCCGAGTCCAGCCCGCGAAACTCAGACCCGCGCTTCTCCGCCGTATAGGGGCCGAGGAACCGCATCCTCGTGCAACCTTTCCGCTGAACTTCGATGAACCTAGGGAAATCACGACCCAATATTCTTTAGTGCACTTTGCTGCAATTATAAATCCGTCGTAGCATTCGAGCTCTAGGTAGAGTTCGCAATTAGCAGGTTTACATGGCAGACGACTGTGGAGTGCGGCGCGCTTGCGACGCCACTAATCTTATCTGCGCTAATCTAATACAGCGCGACGCCCTCTCGTGTTTTCTCCCAATTGTGTCCACTCAAGGTAAATTAGAGGGAGACTCCTGGGAATCTTCGGTGCAAGAGTTTGATGTACTCTTAGAAAATATTTGTCTATGATGCATTCCACATTATTACCTATAGCCCAATAAGGTTTATCTTTTGTAAAAACTTTCAGGAACGAATGAAATTGTACAGCATAAAATAATTTTTAAACCAGTATTTATAAACACGTTTTCCAGGGTCTTATTTTATAAATCAGCAAGAGTGCAAGAACCAGCCCACGACATACTTAAACTCCCACACAAGGTTCTTAGTTAAAGGGGTAACTCACATTTTATACACTCTACTATAAGTAAAAATATAAGAAGAGCTGACAATTCAGACATGAATTGGGTCAGCGATAAAACGCGAGATTTGTCTAGGAGTCCCATAAAGCGATATCAGTCTTTAAAGGTTAAGCAGTTAATGCGAGGGTGTCTAGCGCGCCGACTTGTGAAAAATTGGACATTAAGAACAACGTCCCGGCCGCTGTCGCGATACGAAGCTTTATTTTATTTTGTCGGGTCCTTAAAGTTCATCTCGTCTAGACCGGTTCACCCACGCCCCGCACAGATTTCTGCATCTTGCAACCGACCCGCCATACAAGTTACTTTATTTCCCTTTTTATCCTTTTGCAACACGCCATGATATTGGCCTCTCCATCGCGTTAATAGTGAAACGATTCGCCACGCAGAATCCCTTTAGAATTATCCTCGTAAGCGCGCCGGTCTAATTGTGGACACCCGAGCTCTTAACGCGAGGCTGAAAAACAACTTTACCCGAGCCCTTTTCGCTTTATGTTCTAATTATTAGAATCTAAAAAATTCATTAATGGATTTTGCTAAAAACATACGTGAAATTATGTCAAATTAAATATAGACATAACCAAATCGACAACTTTAAATACAGGGTGTCCCGTAAACAGCGGACCAACGGAAAACGGGTAATAGGGGAGACCATTACCTATCAAAATCACTAAATTTTATCGTCCTAGGCCTATTGGTTTAAAAGATATAATAGTTTAAGCATTTCTTAAAAGTAGGAATTCTACTACATTGTAGCAGGTAGATGTTGATTAAATATGAATAACTTTGGTCCACTGATTACGGGACACTTTTATAGATGTTAAAATACTTAAAATAATTTTAATATCAAATTATTCGCTTTATAAAATATTTCACAAACAAATGTATTCCTTATTTCAATAAAACATTCATGCACGGACCCACATAAACTTGTGATTATTATTTATCGTATTATGAATTCAAGCAACATTCTTGAATAATTTAGAATAAACATTCAATCAGCCATAACGCGCGTGGACTCAATCGGTTCGTTTATAAAATCGCATCAAATGGTTTAAAAGCTGATTTCGTCTACAATTCTTTGCATCCGCAGACTAAGATAAAAAACAACTATATTGAGCAACGAGTATCAACTCGTAAACGGGTGCTCTTATAAAAACCCCGTTCCGGTGATCAATAACGAAGTTGTCGGCAATTTGTACGGTGATACCAAAAAACGTTATCAAATTATAATGCCATTCTTGAATGTTTATTGATTAAAAGAGTAAACGGAGAGAGAACACTACCTACTTGCCATTAAAATTTCAAAACGTAAATTATGCATTAAAACATAAACTATGATATCATCATTTATAAGGTCAACTGATTAGTTTACTGTTGCTTTGCATCAAATTAAAATCAAACATTAATTATATTATTATTGATAATAATCCAGATTTTGGGTATGTCAAAGTGCACTCTTCCAAGGGAATCAACTTTCAAAATTAATTGTACCTACGGGTTACAAAGTTATAATATAAATTATAATGTACGCGTATAGCGCAGCGGTTGCTTTGTGGCCCTCAACGTAAGGGGCGAGGGTTAAATATCTAATGGCTTTGTATGCCCATATAACGTTTCATGAGCAACGTTTATACTTCAACAATATTGCATGCAAAATAACGACATTAAAATGGAATTAAAATAAATTGTAAATGGGCTCAAAAATCGATTAACTGGAGGAAATTAGGGTTTGTTGTGATATTATACGTAAATGTTATGATTGCGTAAAAATTGAATAGTATAAACTGCGAAAATGAGACCTACAGTAAAATAATTAAAATATCAGAAACATCACATGAAATTCATTACTCGAAAACACGTTTTTACTATTCTTACAAACATTTAAACCTCGCTACAGCTGTACTATAGATACCTCTACAATAGAGTAGACGAAAGCGTTTCCTTTACTTACATTAATTTGACATGCTTTTTACTGCAAATATTTCGAAAATACAACATAATCCTAATATTTCTCATATCCATGACAAATTAGTTCAGGAAAATGGTACTGGTGCCGTATCGTACAAAATTGGTAATATGGTCTTCATTAGAAAGATATGGATCCATTGCATTATGTGGGGTCATTTATCAAGCCTTTAACCGACTAGTATGCTGTTGACATTCCATTTATTCTCAACTCTGAAGCTCGTACAATATTATTAAATATCAGGTCTACTATTATTAGAAGCAGATAAAAAAAACAGAGTTAGCTTTTCTTTCTGACTGAGCTTAAAAATAAAATCAGTAAGCAATACAAGACTTACTCAAACACTAAGAAATTATTTTGAATATCGTGTTTTAGAAAGGTATTTAAAATTTTCGTTTAGATTATAACTTTTATTTAGTTGTAGGTACCTTCATTTATTTTGTATCTCCTCGTTGTGTTACATTTACGCAAATCATTTATTTTAATGAATAAACTGTAGTTTTTGGTAACATCGATTTATTGTTGATATCTACCTATGTTCTCCGATAAAAGTAATCTTTCGTAGTCTTCGTTTTATTTTCTTGTACAACACCAGAACTTAAATGATTAAGAGAAAAATGATCTAAATTTCCGCAGAGAGCGATAACAAAACCACGAAATTGGATTTCGCGATATAATCGGGAGTTGGTAGTGACAGGGCGGACGGGCAAGACCTCCGAGGTTTTTGCGCCTCATACACGACTTGTTGGACTACCGACGGTCAACGATAAGAAACAACCGAAACACAGAGACAAGAATCAAGCAAGACAACATCTATTACTTGTCTTTAAGTTAGCTCGGAGCTACACAAGAACCTTTGAACTTAATCGAGGTACCTTACCGCCAGTCTCCTAACCCGTCGTAAAGCAGCATGATCTTCAAGTCTTGTATATCGGTTGTGGTGGCGTGATTGCCGGAGAGAATTTATTTGGGACGAACATCTTAGTCCTCATGAATATGATAGGATTTCTATCCTATTCTAGGTTGGACGTGGGTGGTCTCTAGGTGGTCATGATCACTTAATCACAGGTGGCCTGATTGACCGTCTGCTATCCAATTCCAATATCTGTAAAAATGTCAAATTAAGCTGAAAGGCACACTTAGGAAGAACCGAGTAATATAAAATTTCAGTACGACCGAGCTGGTCTGATGTTGGAGACGTCCATTTTAATTCTCTGACGTAGCAATTAACCCACTTACAATCTCAGATAGGGTAGAAATCGTGGTAGAAAGTTGTTAAATAGTGATAACTGCTTCACAATTACAAGCAAAAGATGTATGTTTTCTCGGCGACTGTCGTACAAATCCACCACGTCTCTCTAAATCCTTTTCAGAACTATGCGATATAAATAGTCGTAAAGTTACAAAATCCCTTGTTACATTCTTTAAGTTGCTTGTGAAGCTTTCCGGCTTGGCTATGGAAAATATCTTGTCGTCAGTGGGTAGAACTGTCTAGTATTTCAAATATGATGAAAATTAGCTTTGTGATACATAGATATCATAGTTTTGAGTGTACGTAGTACTTTAAGCTGCTAACAAAAAACGTTATTCAATGAAATGAAACGTGTTGGAATTGAGAAGTGCAGCGTCAAAGAATACTTTAAATTACAATAATTTCACTGTTATTTAAATGGCCTTCCTTATTGTTAAGAATTGTATGGAAACGTTGGAAGGGAACGCTTCTTTTTTACTGATTTGTATCCGATTTCGTTCGTAGCGTGATTGGTGATATTAGTTGGTTTTGTATTCCATTCACGTAGACCGTAGTGCTACGATTCTTATGGGACCCTTTAGATGAAATGACACCAATTACGAATGTACTGTGTTCTAACATTTTGATAGCAGAGACATTAATTAATGTTGCCAGTAAAATAGGCGTTGATTTTACTATATTACAGAGAGGGTAACATTAATTTGTAAAGTATATTATTGTTAATATATTATGATGAGGGATTACTCTATTTTACCACTAGGAAAAGAAAAAAGAAAAAGATTTATTTGCGCACAAAATGGTACCTATATCTATACTATGACAAGATAAGGGTTCTGTAATGAAATATAAATTCCGACGTACATAAATTCATACTTGGGGCATTCAATACTTGAGGTATCTACCTATACATTGTAGCTCCTACACTCAAAACAGCGCATTTTATATAGGCTCCAATTAAAACTTTGTCGGTTTGTCGTCAAAATCTTTTTTATGCCTCACTCTGCTCTTATTACCTCCCGTTTTTCGTTCAGGAATATGCATATTATTTATTTACTCGAAACCCTACCTCGGCTGTCTGCCTGTCAGTATAATCCATCGTAAAGCAAACTATTTTTTTAAAGCTTTTCTATTATATCTGTATCATCATTCAGAATTAGATGTCCATAATTTCAGCAAAAGCGGTGATAGCCCAGTGGCTAAGAAATCGGCCTCTGACTCGTGGGTTCCAACCCCAGTGGCACGCATAAATAAATTTCTTAATACAAGTTGTATGCGCAACGGTGAAGGAAGGTGAATGAAACCTGCATGCCTATGAGTTCCCCACAATGTTCTCAAAGACATGTGAAGTCTACCAATCCGCACTGGGCCAGCGTGGTGGACAAAGGCCACTTTCTGCTGCGAAAGAATTACAACTATTGGTTTAAAAATAATTTCAACAGAAGCTATAACCAAGTAAAAAATATTAGTAAAGTGGTTGTTTTCGATTTTGGACGAAAACGTTTAGAATTTTTTCACCTGTAATTAAACATTACGACTAGCTCTATGTAGGGGTTTTGACTAAAAATAGGGAAGGAAGTAGTATCTAATAATATGTCTGTAATAATATGCTACATTATTATATTTTTCCTTTTCAAAAAGATTTATCGTTTTACATCAGCTGACATGGATTAGACATTGGACATCTATTTCTGAATCAGAGTATACTATGCCAAACACGTTTTTTTCCATTATGTACGAGTTTCATGGGATCTAAGTATGACGTTTTGAATTATTGGTTTCGCTTTACTAAATCTTCAGACATTTGTCAAATGTCACGGATCCTTCCCTTTAAGTAACGATGGCTGCAGAGTCTCAGGTGCGTTCATAGAGATGTTGATTTATGCTGAAAGCAAAAGTCTGTCTACCTACAATGAATTTGAAAGAGTCGTAAGATTCCCATTCCTGTGATATTTATTTTTAAGGCCCCACCACCTCGTTATAATAGATAAACATAATTTTTGGCAGTTTTATAGATTTCTGATGTCAATATGATATCAAAATTTGTTTCGAATCATATTCTCAAAGGTGAGGAAACTGCATAACGAATAGTAACACCACACTTGAAAAAGACATTTAATTTTGGAAAACTCACGTAACAGAAAATTCATTAGTACATGCTACTAGGATTTGAGTCTGGACTCCTTGAGGCCTCGACTGAATTATTAGCTACTTCGATTTATCAGCTAATAGATTATGACCTGTATGAAAATCTGAACGACACGAAATGAAAGGGAATTTAATCCGCAAAAATCCCATCGAAATTCCAATAAGCTTTATCTTTGTAATTCATTAGTGAAGTGTTTACTCTATTTCTATTTATTCACTTTAACTTCGGTTTTTTTATTGAATAGGTATTTAAATCAGCTTCTTATTTAAATGAGATATACATAATTATATATAATATTTATTGATCCTTTTTAAAAGAAATGTTATTAATATTAGGTTTTACAAGTTTAGAACAGCTTTGAGGTCTGTGATTCTTATTCTCATTTCCCGAAATAAGTGAATGAGTAGGTACCTATAATATTTTAATAGATAAATAATGGAGAGGTCATAAAACTTTAGCTGTCGAGAAGTTAGGTGAAGTTTCTTTGCACATTTCTCTCTGAAAATTCAATATAATAATCATAATCAACTTTATTTGCACTAATATGTGTTACATTAAGATATAATTATAAGTATAGTATAATTTGGTGTCAAAAGTGTGTAAAAAACCTTAGTCATCTGAGTTTTAGCACTTGAAAACGAAATGAACCTTATTGATAACGATCATCTGTTTACATATAAAACATAAAATAAAAACAAGTTATAGCAATGCACTAGAATGAACTATCGCTCATTTTGATGACTAAGTTATTTGTTTCTTTATTGTGTCTGTCTGGCAAACCCACCTTACTAAAACAGACGAAATATGAAAACATTATTTAAATATCTGGTCTTAATTTGTTTGATACTGTTTCAAATCAGCCATAAGTAAGTAACGTAAAAGTAATAAAAGATGAGTGATGTTTGGTTATAGGCGTGTAGCATAGAACTACCTAAGTTATATTTTTATGGAATTGTAAAGTTTAACTTAGGTGTATAAAGAAGGTATTGCTGTAGTAACCTCGTATTGATCAACTTAATTGTAATCACTATCGTTCGAATCATTCTAGGAAGCTATCCGACACAGTCATTAAGATGATAAAACAAGATAACAATAATGATTCCCGTTTATCATTATTATCGATTAGTTCGACGACTCTTCGGTCCTTAGTACGCGTTATCTGGATAATTTATAAATGAACTATTTAGCTATCTATAACAATCATTGACTTAATAAAGTGAGCATGTATATTTGCACATCTTTAGTACTGTTTGTCTGAAGAACGCATAGCTGCGTTGCTGGCTAAGATCGAAAATGGTTAAAATTTTAAACGACTCTAGTTCTGTCAATACTAAGTAAAAAACTAACACATCTAGTGACTAATTACCTACTTTTGAATTTGGGCACGATAGCTAGAGCTATAGAAGTTATAGAAACCTTGCTAAAAAGCCAATTGACTTCCGAAGGGAGGTGGCACACCAGCGTTTATCTTTAACAATCAGGATTCGAGCAACGTAAAGACGTTGAATTTTACGATTTTGGCGCGCGGTGCAATGTATGTGTGTGTTTGAGGAAAACGATACGAAGTAATACGAACACGTGTTGCGCGGACGACGTCATCACTACCGCACAATGCGAAATTGCATGCTTGCAAGCACACTCTCACATGGCACTGCACACCATGATGAGTGAGGTAGACCCGAAATATATATCCATAAGGGATATAAAACATGTTCTTATCATATTATGTACAAATGATAAGAAAACCAAGGAAGTTTGCTTCTCCGAATTGCGTACTCAACAACGGGAAAGTGGCCATAACCACTTTTTCCAACTTTTTATTAGAACTCATACCTGTTATTTTTGTGCCTGAGTCATAATAGGTACTCTAATATACGTCTCAATATAACGACCGCATTATAGTTACGGGGAATATGGGAGAAAGGATGAGTCAATTTGTCTGACACGTCTATATACTTGTGTTATTGGGACTTATTTAATTTTAATCCTTACATTTAATATAATAAGCTATTTTTTGCAAGAGATCCAAAGGAGGTAATGATTCTTTTAAACACATTAAACATCGATTAACAATTCTGCATTCCAATTTTAAATGTAATATAACAAGAGCTCATTGTACCAGACCTCTTGATTCAATAAAAGTATTATTTTCCAGCCGAAAAACCAGACCTGAAGTGAATTTCGAATACGGCGAGGTACCTTTCTTTGCGGTAGGTCAAAGATACTTGGTCAAAGAGAATTTGGATGAAGGCCTCAGTACCGGCTGAGTACCTATCTAGTTTTCTGACCCTTGAAAACGGATCGCTCGCGGATGGAGGGCCCCTATTGCTCGGATTAACGAAGGCTTTGTCAAATCCATATTGTTACACGGCCCAGCTGGCATCGAAGATTTACAAGGAATCAGTTTGTTAAATATCAGATGTTTTTAAACTTACTTCAAACAGAAGGTATTCCAATGTGACTTTTTCAGTAGATATACGTATGTACTATGCTTTCGGTAGAGTACATAATTATGTTTATGTATTGTATAATTTATTTATCTGATGTTACCAACTTTAAGAGCCAATATTAATTTTTTGTACTTTTCGGCTAGGTAGGTAGGTACCTTAAATTCCATGGGTGCTTATAATCAGTCAAGACTTAAAATACTTATCACTATCTTTAATTAAATACTGCATTAAAATTTATCTACGCAACGTGTTATTTTTGTTTGTTTAATCTTATGAGTTGTGAACAAGCAATTATCACGAATCAAAAACAAGTTCTCAATTGTAATGTAATCAAGCGACGTAAGCAAAACAACAATCTAATAATTTTGAAATTCCAAAAATAGCTGTAGGAAAATAAACACTTCAAAATAGACAATAGAGAAAATTATTTTATATTTAAAGGATGTTTTAAACTATGTTTTGTCTAGCAATATAATAAAACTGTAACAAAGTAAATATTCTAATAAAACTGCCTTAAATATATTTACAAATTGAATTTTTGAGGAATCTTCTTTGAACTTCTATAAAGGTTAGAAGTTAGAATGTTACTATTTAATGCGCTGTAGCATGTACAACAATTTCAGTAACGTTTCGTTTCACTCTTAAATCAATAATAACTTAAATCAATATCAACATATATTAAATCTACACTTTATATAATAATTAATATAATATTAAAAAGAGGAAAAAAATTTTGTGTATGTGTATGTTTTTAATGAATAAACTCAAAAACTACTGTACCGATTTCCAAAATTCTTTCACCATTGGAAAGCTACATTCAGCCTGAGTAACATAGGCTATATTTATTGCTAGAAAAGATTAGGGATTCTTACTAAAACTTAAGTAACGTAACCCAAGGAGTAAAGAAGTGCCGTTAAACAAGAGAGAAATAACCACTTTTTCAGTTTAAAATTTTATAGAAATACCGACCAAAATTAGACCATGTTATTCATACTTTGGTTTAAATCCTTATCCAAATAAATCATAATTATTGTTTTAAATACTGTTTCTTCTAAATGTTAAATTAAAATATTGGAATCGAGTGCCGGTTTTATTTGTTGGAGCTTTTTCATTGTAACTAACGTGTTAAAGTTGTTTGGATTTTCGCAACGGCTTTTGGTGGTGTAAGTTTGAGACTCAAAAAAACTTTGGATATTAATTAGTCAAATTAATTGGCAGAGCGAAGTCAATAACAACTGTACTAAATTAAATTAAATCCAACCAGAATGTTCTGGTCTACAAATAACATTTAATGGAAAGAAAAATTCAGCAAAGTGTTATGCGTATAACGTAACGCCATAGACGTATTTAGTGATGGGATGTACTGCTACGATGGAAAGTCGATGTTTTTTTTATAACAAAAAACATATTGTGCGTTTTGATTATGATTATTTTATATAAGTACAAAGGTATATAGCCGTAAAAAATTTATTTATATTGACAAGTAAAACAAGTAGTTACATTGCACAACTGAATAACACACTAATTTTCATAACAATATTAAAGAGAACTAGATTTATGCTGCGAGTATCGTTGGCGATAAAAATGAATTGCATAACGTGACATCCCTAGTCATGTGGTACTGACAGATGTCAACGTCATGCTGGCACTGTCACCCGTACCATGCTATAGCGCAAATAATATATACCTAAGTAAGATAATTTTTAATACATTAAATTTAAAACATTATTCTTTTAACGCTCTCTATATATTCTCTTCATAGGTATGTAAGTTGCAATCAACATGGTAATAAATAAGTTTAAATTTTATAAGTAGCAGGCAAATCAACCATATTCGACCGCCAATAGGTGTGACTGATCTTATGTGAGATTACAGTTTCCAGTTAAAAACGTTCAATATTTCTCCTATTCCTATTTTCAACCTTCAACTATTCGTACATAGAGAATATCGTTGCCTCGTCTACATCTCTCTAAACCAGTTTATAAATTATTGTTTTCTCCGTATCTTATTACAGTTAAAATTGATTCGATTGGAGTGAATTTAGAGCGATTTGAAGCCTTGTTTATTGTTTCCTGTGCCTATCTTAAATCTTCTATTTGCTAACAAAGTCCATCCTCACGAACTTTCTTATTTATAATTGTAGTAGGATATAATAGTATAGAGATCATAATAATGTAATAATTTAACGACCTAAATGGCGCAGTGGTTTAGACACCGATGCGTGCGGAGTGTCCTGGGTTTGATTCCCAGGATTTTGATAATTAGTTTCTGTTTCTAGTTGAGGTTTGTGTGTAATTAATTGGCTCGTATAATTATGTCCATGGTACCCACTACACACGGAATGCTAGTGGGGGCTATAGATGAAACATTATCAGACATCCCAACAAGCTATGATCGCAACGCCTTATAATAATAATGTGTAGGTATGGAATAGTTTCAAGCCTCAAAGACAAACTTGTATAACTTGAAAACATATGTAATCAATTCGCCTGTTAACAACCCCTAAAATGTTAGTTAAAATTAAGTCAAATCCTATTTGCTTGTCCGTAAAGTCAAAATTATGAGTAGGTAGGTAAATTCTAAAACGCTTAAAGGTAATTAAATAAGTCCTTTTAATAAATATTTAATAAAAAAGAAGACTTATATGTAGACACCTAACTAATGGAATCTCTTAGGTTAATTGATTCGCTTCAAGCCCTGAGGTCTGAGAAAGCTGCCCTTTAATTTGTGACCTAGATATTATAAATAGACTAGCTGACCCGGCAAACGTTGTTTTCTATATAAGTTATCGAGCGGGGTGAAAAATTATTAAATTACTAAAATGACTATTAAAAATATTCAGGTTTGTATGTATTTTTAATGTCACATTATTAAAAAATAGAAATCCTTATCACTTAGGGGTATGAAAAATAGTAGCCGATTCTCAGACCTACTGAATATGCATATTAAATTTCATAAAAATCGGTCAAGCATTTTAATTATTGCAACACGAGAATTTTATATACAAGATAAAACAAGGTTCAAAGTGTAGCAGGAATAAATTAGTAAAATAATTAATTTAGCAATTTGCTAATTATAAACAAAAATATCATCTATTTCTATTTTAGATCGCCAAGTAGTTGAAATTAGACTATAATAATAATTGAAATTTGAATTTGACATGTAACGGAATGTTTGTCTAAGTGTGCATGTCAAAGTGGATGCTGAAACTTATGGTATTGTGTGTGGCGTGTTTTTTTATGAATTTTATGTATTTATATACTATTTTATTTAAAAGTTAATTACAATTCTTTCCCAAATAAACTTTAATTGTGCCAAATTTCAAACTGCTTCGTTCGCGTAGTGAGCTGTAAATGTTCCCAAAATTTTCGCTTCACGTATTATTATAGAAAAAAACATCAAAAGAGACATTGCATATAAATGTAAACACATCGGTTGGGATACATAAGGGTGGAGTCAGACTGGTCGATAGCAGAGGAAGCAGCCATTGCGTAATTCGCGAACAATAGTTTTTGCCGCGACGGCTGAGCACAGTTACAAATAATGGAAGAGATAAGCCCCTTGTGCTCCCAACAGCGAGTGACTACTTATATCCTTGCTTCGGATATAGGCAGAGGAAAATTAATCCCGCATCAATTCCACTTATTTATGTCACTTCAGTTTATATAGGCCCGACGGACTTATGGCATTTAAAGAAGAATCCGAAAGAGCATCCATAAAAATTTACACTTCTCACTGTGACGTAAATAATAAATTATTGAAAACATTGAACACATTTTCATTAATTATGAGAACAGCGTGATAAATTTTCAGACCATGTCTATTGCACATTTTAAGAAACTCTAAGTAAGGATGTTTCTTAATCATAAACATCACAATTTATTATTCATTATTCATTTAATATCAGTGATAGTTTAACTCTTTGATTCTACTGCAACTCAACAGTTATACTGCAATTCTACGTCTAAGGTGACACGATTTATAAAAGGAAACTTAAATTGTTTTCTCTAGTTTCAGTTAGTCTTCTGAGGTAAGGCAGGTGTACGAATATTCAGAGGAATAAAAAGTCCAATCTGTGTAGTGTTACGTCATTTACCGATCACACTGTGTCCGACTCTACAGAAACTCTACAAAAAGTTTGATTGAGCCTCCGTCGCTTTTATGAGCCGCGTAATTACATTATAAGCACTTCTGAAGATACAGAAAATCTGTTTAAAATATAGTTAAGAATATTTTATTCGTACGATGTGTACCGAATACATACCTAGCAAGTAAAGTTAAATTGCTTTCATTTAGGTCTCATTTCTTTCTATATTATTTAAATCATATTACTGTTTTATTGACATTGTCTAGTATTTAACTCTTTGTTATTATAATATTGATTCTATAAATGAGGTTGATATAGGTCCTAGCACTAGTACGTAATCAAAGCATCTTTGCCGTAAATCAAATCAGTGGTTACCTTTTTAAACTTTTCACTCACTTTCACTCACTTACGGTTCATCAATTAAAGCTTTAATCTAGGCGGTAATTACAGTTCAACTACACTCGATACTGACCTTCAACTGCCTACGATTGTACCTACATCATATAAGATAGCCATTCTTACGTAAACTTGGAAGTTTACTATCTTCTGCTAATCTACTATAAACCTTTGGGAATACAAGCTTAAAGTTTGGTAATTAACCCATAGAATATACTTAAACTACATATATTGCATTAACACTGCAACAAAGCGCATGCGAACTTGGCCAGCGCACCAGACGCAGTCTTAAATCTAATCAGAGAAGACCATTTCATTTCTTTACGAATGTCCTATACCTGGAGTGCAGTGTTTGGCCCCACAACCTCTGTACCTCGATTATACTCGACTTAGTACTATAATCCAATTTGCTCGGGATCCTTTTAACTACGAGTACTTGGTAAGTTACGCAACGTAACTTTGTCTTTGATAGTTTGTTATATTTCAAGGTTCGTCTTTTACTTAAAAAGAGATAAATGAGTGGTTTTGTATTTTGTAAAGAAATGTCTATTTATAAGTAGAGTTATTGAGTTAGTAAGAGCCTTCAAAACAGGATATTATTTAAAATAATATTTTTATATTAAAGATTTTTGTGTGAATATGTTTTTATTCGTAAGCCACTACGTAATACATTTATCTTGGAACGACTGAGATTTCCCGCGATATACATAAAAACCTAACGCCGCGCAGAGCCTTCTTCACAGCAATACTTAGTGAGTGAAAGTTAGTCAATGACTAATTAAAATTAAAATTATCGGAAGAGTAAGTTCTATCTATTAATAAAGTTTGCAACATTGGCTATTACAACATCATCAAGAATTATTAAGTAATTAATAAGCTGGCGTTTCTAGTTCCCTGCTTGTTTTGTTTCCTTTATCGTGCAGAGTAACTATTGCAACGGCTAAGGTAATTAAACCAAATAATAGTCCCAGGGGTAGATTTTATCCAGAACATTGGAATGAACTCGGCCATCGCAGACTGCGGACTGTTTCGCCACAGTCAGCTCGCTCCTTTATTGTCGAATTAGTGCTCTAATCCTATTAGGTAGCTTGTGGCCAGGACCTAATAAGAACTGAATAAGGCGTAAATCTAATAAGCCTCAAGTAAGCGTTTGATGTTCGACGTAAGAAAGTTGGAATATTGTTCAAAATCAAATGTTTTGTATTCCGAATGTGTTATTGTTAGATTAGATCAAAGGTAACATAATTAGATTTCACTAACTTGAAATGTTTGTACCAAGTAACAAATATCAAAATAGCAAGTAAGACACACGTTGATAATAATAAATGATTTTGAATAAAAGTTGTTTACTGATGATGTCTAGCGTTGCCAAAAAAGGGTCAAAAGACAACATTCTTCTTTTTCTTACACACTTATTTTAACTTAACTTTTCTCGGATATGTAAAAGGGGAAAATTAAATACGATATTTAATAATACGATACGGTTTGTTTCGACCAGTTTACCAGTTTCAGTCTATGGTTATCGCTTATAGAGTTTGAAAAAAGGTCCGAGTGAAATATAAAATATTCATGTCTTCCCAAGAAGTGGCGTTCTATTGTAAACAGCGAACATCAATGTTTATTAAACGTGATCGATCGACTTGCGCGGACGCCACACGTCCCGAGTAGTATTTTAAATGTCAACAGAGCTTACACAACAAGCCCAAGATGCATGAATAATGCGTTAGTTACGATGTTATTGTAGCTGAATCTATTTAAGTCATATTCATAGGAAAACTTGTATATTTTATATTAAACGTAATTAGAATATTACAACGTAGTGGGAGCAGGTTAACGGTTACCTTGATGATCATACAGGCGCCCGATGTTAGGTGGCCGCTGCAACCGCTAGTGACAAATATTTAGAGGACACCTAAAGTAGGCGGTCAGGGTTAATTTTAATGGACCATTACACTATTTCTACACTTCAACACAAAGTAGTCCACCCTAAGTTTAACGTAACCATTGCTTTTTAATAAGCAATGGGTAGGCTAACTGAAAAAAACCGCATTGATTTAAATCTGATTCCGCAAAGTGCACACAGGACGTTGCGACTTCATTAAGATTAACCAGGGCAGCAGCGACAAGGACTCGCCGCTGCGAATTAAATCGGGATTACCGCATATTCACCAGCGAAAACCCGACCCGATGAAAATGTGCATAAACTGAATTACTGCCTTCTCTTTGTCGTTTTTCTTCTCTTTCTTCTCTTTGGCGTTCTCGTCACAGATGAAAATTCTGTAAATGTTGTAATGGGCCAGTGGCAAGCGAGATGCCGGGTTCTTGATGTAAAGTGCATATTGCAGCCAGAACTTTAAATAATAACCAAAGTACAGCAAAGTTGGAGGCATAATTTCTCCATAGCATCAAGAACAGTCTTCTGATTTCCCCCCCTGGCTGCGGCAACTCTTCAACCGGATCAGAATAACCTGTCTTCTTTCGTCTTCTTTCTATGATTAATACTTATTAATTGATAATAAATTATAAGTTACGCGATGACTAATGACTTGAACCTTAAAAAACAAATGAAAGTTAAAAATATCTTTGATTTATAGACAAGGGGACGCCTATAATGGACAATCCATTGAAAGTTTGTCCTTAATTCTTTCATTTCAGTTTTTGTTTATATTGAGAGATACGTCGTATCAAATGATCTAATTCACTTAACTTATTCACTCTAAAAATACTACTACTTGTAAATGTATTTACATGAGCAATATTCGCATTACAAACAAGGCGCAAAAAAATCCGCTACAGCAAATTTAATCAGGATTACCGCATATTCGTCCAACGGAGAACGGCTCTGACGAAAATGTGTTTAAACTGTTCTTTCCGTGTTTTTTTTTTCTTTCTGCGTTCATGTCACACGAAGACAAATGACTTGCAAAATTTCGCAGAAGCGGTATAAGACCCATGCTCGCCCAGTTGGAATGGGTTTCTCCATGTTTTGGAATTACCGCGGACTCAACACCGCTCAAGGGGAAACAATTTGTCACATTGTTTAGGACGACGAAACGGGCGAAAATTAGCGATATATTTAAAGTGGAGGCAAGAGTAGACTTCCCTACAAAAAAGGATGAAATAAGTAACTCTTATATAGGTATGTGTCCTACAAGTGGACCTTCGACAACAATTTATTAATTGTTAGCTAATTCTGTCTTTCCTTCGTTTAGGTGCAAAACCTAAGTGCGAAAAGCTATGGATGAAATTACAAAACAATAAGTAACAAAATTAACCAAGCTAGCGTCGACGAGGACAGCTACTGAAAAATTAAATCAGGATTACCGTATATACGCCGAGCGAAAAACCGACGGGAATTGAGTGTAAGTTTATTAAGGCTACCGGGAACGATGGAAATGCTCTAACAGATCGCTTTATAACAATGTTACTGAATAAAAGTGACAATTATGAGAGCCCGCTTGTTTTCGAGAAACGATAATGATTCTACTGCTATTAGGTAAATTTATTTTAATGTTAGTACCTACGCATACAAAAAATTGTGGGCGTTACTTGACGCATAAATGGATAGTAGCGAGAATTCTTCTAACTACTATGGGTGTTTGTTATTGGCACGAAAAAAATTAAGATTTGGATGAAATTTTGTATACAAATAGTCAACAACCTGTTTACCTAATTTATCTATTTTATTCAATTCATATTAAATTAAAAAATGTGTTTTTTTTTTCATGGGTTAATCGAAGTCAATGCTTGAGAAAAGAGTGGCAAGTATGACGGACTGACTTGTACTGTTATTATAGACCACTGCCCATGTCCTAGGATAGGATCGAAGGAGGTCACAGCCAACCCTAATTCAATCAGGATTGATGTTCTCCATGGGCGCAGTAATCACTTTATAGGTGCCTGCAAACTCGTTTGGTATTCCTTTAACGAAAAAAAATCTAGTGCATCGTGTTGATGCCTAAAAAACTGAAAACTACATGGAAGCCAGTTTCAAAATTGATTTTGGATTACGCAATATTCATCCAACGAAAAACCGATTGAAATGAGTGGTTTTCATCCATCCCACACGTACCTGTTACGCGGACAAAATAAATAGTTGCACATTTTTTCAACATCAACTGTGTTTGCGAAAATTTCAGATGCAACTTTGCTTATTTAAATGGATCTTACTTACAAGTACATTTGTTAAATTTTCATAATACCTAGTGCCTTATTCATAAATGGCACCTAACCCAGCCAGCGCCATCATATTATTGTTACATTATATTAATTAAAAAAATATAGACACTATATACTTAGGTTATATTCATCACGTAATCAAAATTATTTTAAAGTAAGACGATTTGTACAACTCCGCACGTTCTACGTTCCATATTAATTTGCAACGGCGTGCAACATTCCCATGCAACGGGAATTTTCATAACCGTTCGCCCGTTAAGATAAAATATGAAATATGCACGATTGTGGTCTCACCCAATGTACACTTTGCGATTTAAATCTCAATGGGAACGAAAAATTGATGAATCAATTGACCATTACTCCTTGGAATGTTGCTAATGTATTTCAAGGCAAAAGCATGCAACATTATCGTTGTAAATGATTTGCTGATACATTCATGATTTCTCGAAGTGACGCCGCTACGACGCCAGTACATTTTACTACTGAGAATAACAACGAAGAACGGTACTCCGGACTATCGAAACATAATATCACGCTCACATCATAATCAAGTCAAACTTTAATCATTAATCATAGTAATAGTGCCACAAAGTCGGTAAGACTTCATTTGCAAGTCATCCTAAACTTAAAGTAACATATTATCTACTCGTAACTAAGCCTATTACATAATTATATCCATAGTCCTGTAAATAACTTTACATTTTTATTCTAAAGTACAGTTTTAACTGTTTTGAAGACAGATTTTGACGATGATTGCTGTATTTATACATTCTGCCTAGTCTGGAGATAGGTGACGAAAAGTAAACTGTACGCATTTTAGCACATCAAAAAAATTTTAAAACCACAATGTAAAAATAACGTCAAACGGTACCTACCAAATGCAATTAGAAGGATAGCCTCATCTCATCAAAGTGCAGTCGATGGCAAATTAAGCCGATTTACTTCGTTCGGGATGCCGTTTGGTAGCATGCTATGCGGTCACTCAACCGTCTCTTGCCCGTTACGTCAGCCGCATGCCACAATTAGATCACATACGAGACTTGCAATGCCTAGACCCGACACCAATAGCCGATAGATATGATTTGTACCGTTAAAACTAGCTTTTTGCTGATTCGAGGTGTTTCGAATATTTCCACAATAGTGTTACAATTAGGTAGAGTTATAGTATTTATTTATTTACAGTCGAGGCGATTTGACCTATGCAACAAATTTATAAGAACTATGTGATTGTAAATAAAAATTATTTTGGAAATAATATGATAGAATTTTGGTTTATTTGTGCCACTTCATTGTATGTTTCAATCGACACAAAAGTAAAGAAGAGAGATGAGAAGAACTCTGTCAGAATTCTAAATAAACATCTGCGGTTTAAAAAAAACAATATGAAACATTTCAATTCAGAGACTTTTCGATTTATTGATGAGGTAAGTAAGTTCAATATTATACATCTATTCTAATAACGGTAGTCCAACTAAAATATCGATTTAATTAAAGTATTCACCTGTTTAAGTCAAACAAGTAGGTACATTTTAAGTTTTACTGTCAGAAATGTTTTATTATATCCTGTCTGTCCGATAGTATTGATTATACCAGTATTTGGAACCCCATTCCCGTAGCAATGACGAGGCTTTATGTACTCGAGGGGCTTATCAAAATGCTCCTTGCTTTATTAACTTCAATTACATTGGTTACATTCTGGTAACATTAACAAGTCGTGTGAATGAACAACAATCAAAGTAGCTTTGCGTAGGATCGACTAACTAATGCGAATTCAAAGTCAGTATGTTTAAAGAAGTCGCGTAGTTAGAAGCGATGCAAATAATTTAAACGATGTTGTTTGAATGGAAGCGTAATGTTAACAGGCGAAATTTAAAATGCAATTTAAAGTTTTCCTACGAGTTGCGTTACATTCCCTTTGGTGAGACGAAATCTCTTACTGTAGTTTTGCGGTTAGTTCGCTCCGAGTTGTTCCTTCTTTGTTGATGGCGTCCATAAAATTCCGAACCTAATTGGCTCCATGGAAAACATTCTTAAAACACATAAATATATTTCATCACTGAAACTTTTCAAGCACTCCGTCGAATACTAACTACTCTTTAAATTGATTCAAGAGCTATGGCGTAAATATAAATCGAATTCATTTTTAACGAATGCTGAAATATACTGGCACTGCCGTATTAAAAATGTAACTAGGTACTTTAGGTTCGAGATGGTACTTTATGTTTCTCTACAAACCATCTTATAACGTGGAAATACTGCAAAATGAAATCGTTTTTTAATTTCAATAATTCCAGTTGAGACGCCTCATACTTAAGGCGTGAAAATCTATGAAATTGAGATTTTAGCGCTATTTTCACTTAAAAAAATGTTTTGCACTACCTAATAATAATAATTAGGTAAGTTTGCTAACTTAGAATACAGTTGAAAATGCATCTGGCTTTAATTGATTAGTTTTAAAATAAGGCTAATTCGAAATCACTAAATCCTTGAATCCAAAAACTTTTAAGTTTCAACCGTCGCGTTGGCTTGTTAGAAAATTTTCACAGCGGCTTTCAGTATCGGAGCTAAATCCCGAATAAAAGTTTTATACCAAAGACATCCCAGAGTGGCAACGCTCTCGCAATTTGGTTAGATAAAATCTTTTACACCGGAACACAGCATTGGCGCTGTTGCTTCGCGGCGGACTGAGATAAAAATGTGGTAGACTCCAGACTGTGTTTAAAGCTTTAACTATACCAAAGCCACGAGCAATTTCCCTGAAATAGTAGGGAGGCGGTTAAGAATTGCTAGCTATGATCAATGCAGCTTTAAGTGTATGAAACAATCAATAAAATAGAATTTTCAATGTTGTTGATATACTTATAAAAACCAAAATAATGTCATTAAGAATTTGACCTACAAAACACCTCATGCAGAATGTGCACATAAATAAAGGGAAAAAAATGCACATAGATATTAATATACTTATCAAAAATTCAAAAACCTAGTTCATATTGTGTTTTTATGAAATAAGTCCCGTAGGTTTTAGACTTAGGTACATAGGTGAGGTGGGTACATCTCATATTATTAATTGAGAATTATTGCTACAATTTTCTGCTAAAAAGTGAGCATTGAGATACATTCAGTAAGCAGGTTTAAAGGAAAGAGCTTTGTTTGCCGTACTAACGTACAACCGTAAAATTTAATTTCTATCGCAGATTATTAACAATGGAAGTTTTGAAAGCAATATAGTAGGAGGACTATTACTGAGCGTCTCAAGTACTACACTCGATCGAGACTCGCCGCACCCGCCGCTACTGTCTTCATCTAGGAACCAACTTAGAGATCCCAGATCTTAGAATGTACGTGAAAATTTTCCGTTATTCCAGGTTCGAGTGGTTCAAACGGGCGATAACGTAAGAGGCTTTCGGATAAAATTGCATCCGACCCGAAAGTAAAAAAATATAATATGCGGAATTGCAAGTAATCTTTATTACATATAGATATTAAAAAGAATAAGAATATTTGCAGTAGAACAATAACATTTTACGCAGCATGGTGGTATACGTAACACGTTTGAAATATCTGAAAAATCACATGCAATGATATTAGATTTCTAAAAGCTGAATTCGTCAGACATAATGAATAAGTTCATTAGGTTACATATTATATCCTGCTAATGCCTACCACGATGTGCCGAAAGATACGCCAAAGTACAAATTCAAAAGAATGCCAAAATTTGATTATACGATAGGTGCGCACATGCGACCGAATCTTTAAACGATAAATACGGTGCAAGCCAAGTGCAAGCTCGTCACGTTATTACTGTGTTAACGTGAACAATAAATTCAGCAACACAGGATTCGTGCTAAAACTGTCACACTACATTTACAAAAGATGAACAATGAATGAACAATGAATTTACAGTGCTCTCGTGAGAGCAGCTACATACCTGTTTATTTCTTAGATGTGTACAAAACTGAGTATTACATACATTATATGATTCGTTCAGTTCATCGTTTACGAGAGAGGTCCTCAAATTTTATTGTCCCACACTTTCCGTCTTGTCTTTGTCTTGTCCCAAAAAGTTGCCACGTTATTTCAGATATACCCACCGCATGGAAAAAATTGTTTTTATCAAGATATATTGCAACTTGATTTCAATTTTTACGACTGAGTCCCTCAAATTGTCTCACCAACTCACCACTTGCCAAGGTATTTCAGACAGAGAAAAATGTATGTATTAATTGATAACTACTCCAAAGGCATTTCTGACAACTAATTTCTGATAGCTGGTCAGCTAGAAAATTTTGAATGGGTGTTATTTAAAAAATCTGTTTTGAGGTGGGATTTTTACCTAGGTACTTCAAAAAGTAGGTTATCAATTCGACACGTATGTATGTAAAAAGTATTAACAGAACGGCACGATTTTTACATATGTTGGTCTATTACTGCTTCCAAACAAGTAGTACCTATACCAAATTTTATAGGTGTATGTATGTAGAAATGTTTGTCCTCGCGTATCTCCGAAACTAATTGACGAATCGTGATCGTTCTTTTTTTTTGATTACTTTCTTTTCAACTTAGGGAATGGTAAAAGGTTCATCAAAATCGGTTTAGAAGTTACCGTGCTATGGACTTAAAATAAAAAATTACGAAAAAAAAATAAAAAAAAATTAAACCGACTTCAATAAAAGTATGAAATAAAATTTGTTACATACTTAAGACTTACTATTTGCTGAGGTTAGTGCCAAAGTTTAACAATATTTAAAACAAAATACATGATCCAAAGACAGTATTTATCAATAAAATGCAAAATAAAAGTACAATGACATTTACTATTTTTCCTTCACATAGGCCGTCTGTATATGATCGTCGATAGCTGGGGGTAATCTTAAAACTATACTAACAATAACTTTGGGTATCATGGGTTAACACCAACAGGTTGCAAAAGCTCATTACGCTAAAACATATCCTTTGTTACCGAGCTCCATGATTCATCTCATTGTTTCACTGCGAATTAATGTTCGGTACAGCTTTCATTTGCTACTATGCCGACAGCTTTGTCCGAGGAGAAATCATAATCATAATCTGTATGCACACAATGTAAGTATATATAGTATACCTAGTACGTACGTGTAAGTAGTTAGCTCTTGCCCGCGACTTCGACAGCATGGTTTTAAGAACTTGCTCTAAAAAGAGATAAAAATATCCTTTATGTTAACCTAGTTATAACTACCTGTATCTATGCCAAATTTCATCCTAATCCATTCAGTCTCTTTTGATTATTTTGTTGATTTGTATTGATTTTCATTACTGTTACATATTCAGCATTAAATGAAAATTTACGAGCCTCTGCTCACTACTTCGTAAGCTGTTGCCGACAAAAAACGTAAAATATTTTAAATGTTAAAAAACTCTAAAGGAAGTACTTGCGTTCTAAATCGTAGACAGAATAAAATCTAATGATGATTTTTTTATTAACATGTATTAGAAAAATGTGCAGTTTTCAGAATTTAGCAGAAAGAACGTACCTACTCAAACCAACGAGCTCTTTAAAACGCAATTTGTTTGTGTTTAAATTTAATTGTTCTATTCCTGTCTAAAATACCTTGGCAAAGGCAAAATGAATCTTTCCTTTTTCTGAAACACAAATACTTGCGCAAAAACTCGGCCAAGCGGTAATGGAACGAAAAGAATACCACTTTAGAAGGAAAACTGCGCGTAATTTGAGTTCCAAGTAATTCTTTTTCAAATGAAAGACCGCATTCGCGAAATGCATTCCACTGCGATTTACCTAGTACGATAGAAGAGGGACAAATCACAGTTATCAACGTTTGCAATCTTTTCCAAACCATCCTCGACAGCCCAGTAAAGCTAACAATTACTTCTATGTACTTAGTGTTTCGCAGTTTGATGAGTTAAGTAGAAAAATTACCCTTGTTTATCTGGGCGTAAGTTTCTTTGCGTTTCAAAATCATTCTAAGTTTCCTTAAAAATGTTTCTAAAAGGCAGTTAATAACAACAAGAATTATGACGTCAGTAAAAGAAAATGTTTTGTCCTTTCTATGACTCGTGCATCTTAGCTCAAAAAAGCAATAAGAAAACACCAAACTCAACATACGCAAATTGCGATGTTGATATCATAGGACCTCTAGACCTTATAATAGCGCCGCAGACATGACAAACATCCCTGACGCAATGAACTGGCCGTACATTTCTGCACATGCATGCGAACCTATTGTGTGTCCGAACAAAGCCAGAAGCTATGAGAATGATCCAACAGAACTATATAAGAACTTAGACGGAACTTAAAACTCTCGAAGGAATTACGGCCGCGTCTACGGTGAACTTATAAATATTTCCAGTCATTTCTTTTCTCCTCGTCGATTCTATAAATGCAGCTCTGTAATAATGGATCGTGCTATTATGAGTTTCAGCTCGTTCTTGCTTTAAGATGCATTGTCATTATGGATTTCCTGCCGTAATATTTAATGCTGTTGTTACATGAAAAAATATTTTTCCCTATCTTCCTTCTTGTCTTTTCATCGAAGCTAATTTTCATTTTCATATTTAATGATAACGGAACACAATTCGTTCATGAAGTCTTTTAATTTTATTTGTAGTTTGATCATTTGTATTATTTTGAATTTGTACTTTCAATGAAATTTGAAACAACTCTACCCTTAAGCCTGCTAGCAATTTGAAACCTATCGGTTTTGTGAAACTGTGACATCTTAATCTTACGAAGTGAAAAGGAAATTTCGCTTAAACACAAAATGTTTACAATAGTGGCACACAACATATTAAGAACTTGAAGAAAATGTTAAGATATCTAGATATTCTTGTAGATTAAAGCTCACTCAAGCTATAAATAAGATCAATGTTATAAAATATCAAAGTTAATATTATCGTCGGCGGGCCTACAGATAATCATAGCCTCGCTAATCTGTTCGCTCATATAAAATGCGTGTCAAAGCAGGTATCATCAGGTAAAGTGTCTCCGAGATGAAGCCTCCGAGGCTCTGACACGAAGTAAATATCTTTAAGATCATAATTCTTCGAAGCGCCGGCGGAAAATATACGGCTTAAAACCTTGTTTTTCTTAGAAGGTTTTAGATTTTAGTCTTACGCAATTAGCGCAAAAGGGATAGAATGATTCGTCAACTCGTGTAATGGACGGGTCGGTCAATGCGGTCATAACTCAATTGTGACGTCATAATACATTTGTTGCATTGTTTCCTGCGTGATAGCCATATAATTACGGAGCAATAAATCAAAATTCAGCTCGGCATTCTAATTGTTTATCTCCGAAAAGGGTTCAAAATGTAGATAATATGGAGTTAGGTAGAGATATTAACATTATTAACCAGTTATTTTTGCTACAACACGTAAATATCTAATAAGTATCATTATGTCTAACATTAATGAATTGTAATTCAACACGATCTAGACCGAAGGCAAGTTGGAGCCTGCGTGTCAATGAACCATCGCCATGTATTGTGACGGTGTAGCGTGCCAGATCATTTTACTTGTGGGAAAAAAGCGGGGACCGCCGCTCTCAATAGGCCACTTTAAGCTGATATTGATAGCTCCTTCATAATGAAAACGCGTGAACCCTTCACAGCTTGAGCCCGACATAAAACAACGAAATGACTTTTCGGCCAACCGATTGTTTCGAAAATGAGTTCATGCAAAAGTGAGTCATGAATTGTCTGCGCTGCCTATCAAGGACGTAACGCTTAGTGTTGTCGGGACATAATTAATGTGTATGATAATGATTCGACAAACAACCACAAAGTGGGAATGGGGTTAACACACTACAGCCAATAAAAGAGTTACCGAAAAGAGTATAGTATACCCAGAGCATATTAGCTACTGTCAAGAGTCCAAAATGGGCTTCAATGACACTATTACATCAACGGTACTCGCTGTCCAAAGAGATCTTCCGGATTTGATTCTGGCCCGGTACACGATAACACTAGACCCCTCTCCCTATATTGCTTGAGATGATTTTTCGTTGCTTTTCGTGAAACCTAGAAGGTACTTATCAGTTATTACCTACATCATTTTTAGTCCACAGTTTCATTATTAATTTTTTGAAGGAGACAAAAATATGATGCCTGTCAAAAAATCACCAACTCATTAAAGTACAACATAGAATCGAAACGGCTCTGTCGACACTGATCCAATAAGACAAAAACTTTTCATAATAAATTAGCGTCACTTATTTGCTTCAATGCGGTTGAAGCATTACTTTCACTTTCAATAAGTGTACTGAAAAAAAATACAAATCACAAATCCGTTCATAGCACGTGGTCGGTTTGAGACGAGGATCGCTTGTCTAATGAGTCATAGACGACACGAGAGTGCACTTGGCGTTCCCGGTCTCAGTGATGGATGACAAATCGCTTTTAGATCCCGCACTGCCATATTTTTGTCGAGCGTTGCGAACGGCCTAGCGCACTTTTTTGTTTCGAATAAGGAATTTTTCGCACTTTTTTGTTTCGAATAAGGAATTCTTCAACTGCAATTTTCTATGCTATGTTGCTGAGCTTTCCTACACCATACAGCATACTTTGGTTCCATAGAACAAATGTAAGATAATGGGTTTTAAAACCCGTACTCTCCCGTGCGCACTAGTGGAATCATAAATGTTATACAATCAGTTTTCTTGACATACGTTAAAAATCATTTAAGTACTTAACTACGAATTCTAATTCTAATATCAAAATAACTGCAGCATAAATTAAGAATTTAATAAAAGTACGAGTCCCTAAGTATAAAATCCTAAACATGGGTCACTCGAAGTCAGTCTGTTCGAAGAACCAGTCAGGAAACTCAATCCCTTATTTTATAACAATACACCATTATGAAGTGTATCATTCATCAGGTCCCACAATAGCTTCATTTGAGCTGTACCTAGTCTTCGTTCAAAGTCCATCCATACATGAGAGTAAGCACGAATTCCTTTATGAAACGAACATTCGGGTGTGAAAGCTGTTTCCTCATATGGATCCCTATCAAGTAAATCATGTAAATGTTTGTTATGACAAAAGAAAACCATCTAAATATTTTAATGTAAAAATTGTATTTGATCAATATAGTGCCTTGTTGTCTATAGTATCTTGATATTATTTAAACTGTAAATTTTAAAAGAGGTTCTCACTCTTTACAGTACAAAAAAGTCGGTTAAAAATGTATTAAGACAAAATTACTACGTGATTTACTTAAATTTTAATATTTCATAGTATTTTTCAAAGATCTGGAACCTAATAAGGGTAGGCAACCCATTGTATTACTTCAAATAAATGAAATGAAATATCCAACTGGCAGATAATAGTAACCAGTCTAATACGAAATACCTCGATTTTAATGAGATATCCTGAATTGAAGGCAAACATAATAAAGAACATGGAGGTAGGTGCCATACTGCCACCGTAGACCGTACACTGAATACTATTACTCCTGGCACAGGTATCGTACGATTTATTTTTCAGAGTTTCGTACCTGAAAAAGAAAGAAGAAACATATTACAAATGGTTGAACCAATCAGAATTTAAATTTAAATAAAATAAATTAGTTTTACGATTTTATGGAGCTGGAAAAATAAAGATAATTGATACATCTATTTATGTTTAAGACCTTAATATAAAAAGCGCACAAAACCAAGAAACAATTTGATAGTAAGAATTTATTTCAAGAGTTTGATAGAACACCAGTAAAGAGCACTTTATGCAATATGTAACTAATTTCAAATTACAGCAGAAATGTTCCTCCACACATCCGCTATGGTGGAGAAAACTACCGGCCTCCACCTGTTGTGAGACGAGGTTTGTGTCCAATGAAGGGCTCTAGCCAGACAATCAATAAATATTCTCATTATTACGCGGCATAACAAACTGACATCTCATTTCATCAGTTTTATCAACGGACACACATTTAAGAGGAAACATTAATACATATACATACATATACAATAATATAAGAGAACATTTCACATAGTGATGACAAGTTTGTACGGAATCCTTAACATACAAATCCGACTCGGTATTTCACGGTTTTTTATTCATAAGCGCTAACGATGTCAGAACCGTAGGCATGTCCTTATGATCTTTGTAGTAAATAATGAATTGAGAACATAACGTCAAATGGTGCAGCAGAGAACGTCACTTGTTTATCATTGAATGGACTATAGTACCTACCTACTAGTAGTTCTGTATACTGTGAAATTCGTGAATCATTTCTTCCGAGTAGAGCAACGAGTATATATGTTTGTAGTGTCTTTCAGAACAGTTGCAGTATTAATTAAAATTAATCATTAAGAAGAATAACAAGGAATGCATTGATCAATTAATCGAATGGACTAACTGAAGTCGAACGATCAATTAGTATTTTATGAACGATTGACTTGAATTAATGAATAATAAATAATTAATTCTTGTGTTTCATTTGGATACTAAGCAAACAAATCGGTTAAGTTTAATTTAATTTTTAACATTCGGCGAATTGTATGTAGTATTAATCTTTTTTTGAAGTTCTTTATGTGTACCTTTTGAGGGATTTACAATTTAACTATGCAATTACATTTAAATTTCAACTAGCGTACATAAGCATTAAGAATAAAAAATATGGTATAATAAAAATATTTTATTTAATAATAGGGACTGGTAAAGTTTTACATTATTAAAAATTTACATGCAACAAAGGCCGCCTTCCAACCAGGTGGATAAAAGAAATATAAAATAACTTGTCTCTCTTGTTGGCTCCTGGATAAAAGAAATATAAAATAACTTGTCTGGATCTAATTTTTGATTCTGTACATTCCGGTCTTACCGTTACAAAACGAAAAACAGCGATCGGAGTGTATTTTTCTGGCAGGTTGCACGGAATTTTAGGAATTTGTAAGTGTAGGTACAAGAAACTTGCTCGAACGAATGCGGAATTCAATAAAAGGGCGAAGGGCAAAGTTTCGTACGAAAGTGAGGATTACACTTTCCTAAAAACACATACAACGATGTGTAAAATGTACTACCTCTTCTATTTTTTCTTGCAAAAAAGAGAATTATATTCGACCAAAAAGGGATTAACAAACAAAAACATCAAACAGTGTTTTCTTTGGTAGGTGATATATTATAAAGTTACTTTACAACTCACTAGTGCCTATCTAATAATATGCATTTTCATGTATTTCAGTCACACTTTGACGTTAGTCATATTTTGACGTTAACGTCATACCTAATATTATGAAAAACCATCAGCTTGAAGTTGGTTCAAAGTTGCCCAAAAATGTTCAAAAGTGGGTACACTATATACTTGGTTGACCCTATTCGCATAAATTTTTATTTTTAAGATAACCACACTCATGATTTTGCATAAATTTAAATCCAAAATTATCAGAAGATGCCAGATAACCTACCCTGTCAGGCGCAGCTCGCAAAAACGAAATGCAAATTTGTCGAGAACCGTGGAATTCCATAAAAAAGGTCACGCCGCTTGCTCCGAAATGGATCAAACAGTGAAAGAAAATCCAGCAAAAACTCCGCTAACTCGAATTAAATAGCCGTAGACTCGTGGGGTATCTGGTGACAGTGGGAATCCATCAGCGGTTTCGATTTAAATGATAAGGGTCTCCCCTCGCTTATCGATTCCAAGCATCTTAGATGCAATTCGCTAAAGCTTTCTTCTTTGCTCTTCTTTTTTTATTATTATAATGAGTAGCATAGAGAACGCAGATCGGTTGATCTTCCGCTACGCTAGGTAATACTCATACTAATTATGTCAAGGAATGGCTGATTGTGTAAATTCAATCTTACCCAAATGTTTATAAAACTTTGATAGCGTGATTCAGCATGCAAGGAGATTGCGTGATGCGTCGCAAGAGTCACTTATGGTGTCTCCCTTAATAGCTCTCAGTTCTAAGGTCATTCTAGAACGTACTGCTGTGGACTAGCGAGAAAATCTCTTAAGACTTTAAATGATGCAAATCGTCTCATGTACTATGAGCGAGGGCGATAGGTGCTAACTAATTAAATTGATTCTGCTACTTTCAGCCTATGACTATGACTTGGAATTCGAAACGGAATACAATTATTATTAACTATACTTATCCAAAAGATCTTTATACAATATTGAGGCATTTTATAACTATATTGTGACTTTTACTCTCCTTCTACAAAGTTACATGGCTATTAACCGATTTGTATTATGAGAAAACAAGTTTTCATAAATTCTGTAATATTTCTTGGGCACACACATATATATGATTGCAGGCTGTTTATTAAAGTACTTGAAGCAAAAACTCGATGATCGTAGCATCGTAGGAGTGCCAATATTTACTTCATCTGCGGCATATGGCGGAACTCCCTCGTGCACCCCATGGCGCTCCCTTCCCACTGGTTCCCACCCTAACCCCTGAAAGTAGAGCGCGTTTTGATAGCGACCTCTAGCGGCGCGTTCAAGCATCATTCGATATTAAGCTGAAGGACAAAATGAATGCATATTTATTGTGAGTGCATTTGAATTACTGATACTTTTTTTATTCTTATTCTTTTAGAACAAGAATATGTTTTCAGTTTTTCTGAACAGGTTGCCGAGTGTATAGGCAGGTAGATCTTGTACTTGCGAAAATTTTAATAGTCGATGTAAATCACGTTAATTAATAGATACTTCCAGTAATGAGTCAGAAGAACTGCCATATCCAGCAAATAGGACAGAGTTACCTATGTACTTGTTTTCTACTTCTTATATCCATTTTCTAGTAATAAAGTTGGTGTATTTTTGTATTTTTAATTTAAAGTTTATTACAATATTGACGACTATTCGCTTTCAGGTCCTAAAGGAAAATGAAGGAAAAATTCTTAGTAAACACTAACATTAATGAACGTAACAAAAGCGTATACATAAGTAATAAATCCTTGACCTTCACACCCCAGGCGCCTACAGCTAAGGGTATGTGAAGACTGATGGAGCTACGAAGAACAACTATGAAAAACATAATAATGACAATCGACACGCAGGCGTCGACAAACTACGCTGTTCGATTTTAGGACATTTTCTAGTACATTGAATCCTTTTTGACCTTTACTTTTTTATTTTCATAACATTTTTGTACTATTTTGTACACACAAGTTGGTTCACCATAAACATGGCCGATGCATAGTTAGTATGATGCAATGACGTGGATGAAACGTAAAAAATATTGTCACTCGTAGAACTAATTCTGGATCCTGGATGTACGTAGTTGATTTGTAAGAGTCCAGACACGAAGTAAGCAAAATGACTAAGCAAAGGTCTTATACCTTTTTTATGGATAAGAATCGACAATAGATGACTTGTTTATCTTTACAGGGTGATCTTTTCTTTCTTTCCGTCTCTGCTTCTGTCAAAGAACTAGAACTATTCAAGTTTCAGTTATTGTTTGACAGTGATCCTAACAACTACACCGAAGGGCGTTGGTTCGACCCCCGCAGGATAAATAGTTACCTACTTTATGTAATGAGCACAAGTGTAAATGTTTCAAGTCTAGGTGCCAGATGTATTTAATAATATAATATATGTAGGTTTATTCGCTATCTGGTTGACATAGCACAGGGTCATCGCCTAGTTTGAGATCAGAAAGCCATGTGTGAGTGGTCCCAAAATATTTATTTATGTAATATGTTGGTCTCTCTTTCCTTTTTTTCTTTTTTATCAGCCACGACCTCCAGTCGATTGTAAAACATCGTCACGTTTTAAATCTAATCCTTGACCCGAGCGTACGAAGGAAGTCGAACCAGTAGCCAGACTGTGACGTGAGCGAGATGACACAGCATCCTATCTAATCTTTATATCAATTTATCTAACAACCACTATCTATAACATATTCAGGCAATCTTTAAGCATAAAACTATACTGTGATCTATACGAACACAAAGCATAGATACCTACATTGTTAAACTTTTCGATTTGAATGTAGGAAGTTTTAAAAGGGTTTATTTACATTTTATGAGCTATGTGATACCAAGTTTCATTATGTATATTTCATTTCTTTTAATAAATTTTATGTTTTAACTGCATAAAAGTAGATACGTATGGCGTTGTATTGTAGCGATACACATACTCATTACAATGTTCTCAAATGCATGTAAAGTCCACCAACCGCAATTGGCCAGTATTATATTTATGCGGCCAGCCCGCAATGCCTATATTCTTCTCATTATGACAGGGAACACGATTGGGTCGTGGCCCCCATTGCGACACTGATGTCACCTAAAGCTGCAGATTTAACGGTATAAAATTCTATTAAGCTTTCAACAAATCTGGAGGTTTAGATCGACGGATCTAAATACTTCTTGCACTAATTGTAAATGCATAATAGCAGTAATATTTAATTGGTGGAACCATACAAGCATCTTGTTAGGATGTATTGTAACAACATCAAGGCAGTGGATGTTCCTTGAACCCAACTGAGTCATGCCGCGACGTCGACCAGACAGGTTGTGACGTCGGCGGCTGACGCAGAAATGAACGAACACAGCATACTTTGTAACAACATAATATTTAAATATGTTACGTGTGTTGTACGACAGAAAAGTCATACAAAACTAATACAAAAATAAAGTAAAAATAATACCTGAGACAATATCTTTAAAAAATATACTATAACTAATAGATATCTTGGTTCTGGCTGCGACCCCCTAGCAAAATTTAAGGATACTCTTGTCGGTGTCTTACTTATACATATTAACTAGGCTATGGTCAGATTTATCATTCGCTTGCACTAAAGATTCTTTCTAGAACTGAGTATCCAGGGAATTAGTATTAGTACCTATTATGTTAAGCGCTTTACAAATTATTTTAAAACCAGTTTAATGTAGTGTGCAAATCTAGAATTTAGACTGGCATAATTATATATAGAATTGGTAAAATTAAGTTTAACTAAAGATATTGAAAAAAATTAAGCCAGACATAAAATCATTGAAAGCAGCCACTTTAATTTTTTAATCTGTGGCAAAAATCGATACTGTTGTTGTCGCTAACTTCCATTCACCGATTAACCTACGCTGAAGGCTGTGTGCGGGACCTTAGCTCTCATAATATTTCACTATAGTGAACCAGCTATTCTTTTCATCTTGCTGGCATTTTACCAAGCGACTTTTTATTCAACTATGTACAAAGGCGTAGTAAAATTGGTAGGGAGCGCAATCAATGCTCCACAGAAGAAAGATCTCGGAGCTCTTTTTATTTCCCATCTATAGACAGACGGTTTTTAAAGATCGACGATATTGAATATTGAAAGGAAAATTAAAATAACGTTTGCAATTCTTAATGTACAGTAGATATTATAAAGGATACTAAGGGAGGCAATGGTACGATTAGATTCAATAAAATTTGCTTTCTTTAAAGTTTATTAGATGTATGTAAGGTAGGTCTACACTTGGCAGCTGCTTTACACGGTAGTTATAGCAGGACTTATCAAAAATAAAGTTTTATAAAAAGTTGTCATAGCTCTAGCTGTCAAGATTTCTTACTTAGTAAATTTTGACCAGGTTTTGAACAAATTACTAAACAAATTTAATCAACTTTACCTGCCGTTATCAGGCCTTTTAGACGTGGTGTTTTCTGAGAATAAATTCAGCAACTTTTAACTACGCAAAAAAATATTTAAATAAGGTTTAACCTTATTTAAATTTAAATATTTAAAAGATATGTTACCAATTTAAACGTATCTTTAATCCCTCGCAAATCTTTGACGTCAATAACTAAAGGCATTAACTTCGTATCCGCGCAGATCGTAAACATATTTGTCAAAACATAAACCATGTCGCCAATCCGTGTTAGGGAACAAGAAAATCTATAAACATGAACACTTTTATGTTCCTATTATTTTCTTCTCGAATGTTAACCTTTTGTATCTTTCCAATAAATTCCGTGCAAGTGAGATGATCAGTAAAACCTACACATTTTCAACCAATATTATATAACCATATTTGTATCTACGTAGCTGTAAGTTTACCTTAATTAAATAGGTTTCTTACTTAACGTTTTTTAGCCTTTATCTTATCTATATTTACGAAACCACACAAGCATTTAAGTAAAACATCAAAAATATCCCGAAAAATATTGCTCTGTATTTTTAGCAAATGACGTTTTAATATTTTTTTACAAACACGTGCGTCCGGCAACTGCGGTTACTTTAGCGGTTAACCCCACATCGCGTTCACACTCATTTTTAGCATGCGATTTGTTTTCGTTTTAATGATAATTTTTATCACGCTTTATGTAAATGATACCAGTTCGATATAAAATATTAATAGGAGGTTGCACGGTGAACGCGAAACTCTGTACGTAAAGATATTCTTTTAGATTGCCGATACTCATAACAAGTGCCTATATTTATAAGTTATATATTTATAAGTTTGTTTAACAACCATGACATTTTATCATTAGCAACCTCATAAGTAAATACCTAATGATAAGAAACGCAGCAAAATAAGGTCGCAGGTAGGACTTCTATTCCATTCTATTCCATTGATGCGTAGGCGGGGGTATACAGTTGTTTCGTATCAAATCTTTTTACACGCTTTTTAGCTTCACCTGTACGTAACTACATAATACTATGTTTGTTTGTTTGTAACCGACTCCTTTGGCTATTTTGACCCACTTTAAACGGCCAGATGTCGTTCAAACTTTGTAGATTTATTGAGGACAGATGACAATACACTAATTTGATTTAGGTACATAATTTTCATATATAGTCGATAAGGTAGAGATTTATGTTAATTTTAAATTCCAACTAGTATAATTGTGAAAAAAGTGTGGGGCCCTTTTCAAGAACTAATAATGGAACACCCCACGCTTTTTTCACAATTATTATTATACTATTTATTGTTTATTAATATTTTCTACTTTTTAGTTAATTCTATCATTAAAGTGTGTTTTTTAGATTTTTTTAATTTATCAACAGTATATAAAGGAAGCGTGATAGCCTAGTATATTCTCACAATGAGAAGCACGGAAGCCTTTGTCTACCATGCTGCCCTAATCCGGGTTGGTGGACTTCACATGCCTTTAAGAGCATTCTAGAGAACTCTCAGGCAGGCATGTTTCCTCACCATTTATAAAGAGCACATAACTTTTAAGAAAGTCAAATGAGTGCCACTGGGATTCGAACCCGGTGACAGATAATAATTGTTACAGTTACTTACCTAGTTACTACATTCGGACAGTATCTACCTAAAAACGACATTAATTTATAATTATCACATTGTTCGCCCGTTATTCACATACATAGGTAGGTATAATTGTATCACGCAATTTGCACGTATCGTATTTGCAAAGCTCGTGTAATGAAATTAATACATCTGATTAAATTATCCACCGGAGATAATTCGCGTGAAATTATTATTTTCCAGCGCCATGCCTCACTACGATTAACCGCTATGTTAATGACAATGTTTGTTTAACATCAGAACGTTCGTGTGGAGTATTTGGTGGTGAAATTTTGTTTGGGTGGCTTAAAATTTCGAACTGGTTAGTAAGGTTAGTAACTGGTTGGTACAGAAAGGTATGTATTTTTTTTCTTATTTTTGGTATTATTAAGCAAATATTTTAGTCCTTTGTTTTGTTATTATTGAAGTGAAAATTTATTTAGCGGCGCTGAGCACTTTTTGGTATGGGTAAAAATTGTTAAACTCGCGACAGGACACGTGACCCTGATCGTAAGGGAAAATGCGTAAGATGGTAACTAGGGAAACTGTCAAAAGGAAACATTCATTAACAAAGTGCGTCTAATTAGATGGTAACTATGGAAACTGTCAAAAGGAAACATTCATAAATAATAAGTGTATTTTGGTATAGAAAAAAGCTAAATATTATAATTATTGTGATTTTGGATTCGACATTGCGATATTAAATGTCGTATCTTTTCTTACAGAGAAACTCAATTGTGTTTTAATTAAACTGTCGTCCAAATCACCAAGATAACACAATTCTTATAAGTTTTCATTTCTACAGGCACTCCCGGAGTGCAACCTCGTTTTGTAACCCTTGTTTTTTACCTCGCATTTTAGTCATCAAGCAGGGCTGGGTGGTAAATGCCCATTAGACATTAAATTCGTTGTTATTGTGGTGCGTGAAGTTTAAATAAATAATATTGTATGACAATCATGGTCATTAGGATAGGTTTTTAATAAAACAAGCCACACCTACCCAACCAAAACACTTAATTCAAACGCAGATATACGAACACACTACTTCACGATTTATGAGAAAAGAGGGAACGTGCGAGCTAAAACGTCTCCACCATCAACAATTTTCTCTACATGGGTTCGTAAGATTTGTTAAAATTTGATTGAAAGTTTTAAAACTATTGTCGATTGCAAACCTAACTACCGGTTATCCATCGTCAGTGGATGTAGGTACAATCCTGAATCTTTAGAAGCCTCGTTACCACAACCCATGATGGTAAGCAATACATAGTCCCGATACACATAATGCACGCTTTATGCGACAGAAAGTCGTACAGATACTTATTGGAGAACGGAAACTACGGTAATATGGAACTATTGGAATTCTTGCTCTTTTATAAAACCAACGATTTGCAACATACCTACATTATTCAGATTCAATAACTAAACTCATTGTTCAATAAAAAATGTAAGACCATCTGAAGATGTCGCTCGGTTTGTGTGACGAACGAAATGCCCAAATGAATTTATAATCTCAATCTCAATAGGATAAAAGTTTCAAAAGTACTGTCCTTATCATTTTAGTAATAGGTTTTTGTAGGTGGCTAAGGTAACCTTTTTATTTATCTGTTTTATCACACCTCTCCAACCGAAACAGAAGGCATTAGATCATCTATTTAGACGGCGGGTAAATGTTTATTTGTCAGTTCTGTCAAATCAGGCAGAACTCAGATTTCTATTTGCAGTTAATCTTATTAGATTTAAAGTAAATATTATATTATATAAGTTCGATCGCTTTAGTAAAAGGAGACCAGCGAACCTTCTGTCGTACTGTATTTTACCTATATTTGAGGTTGAACCTTAATTTGAAGGTCTTTAACTATTTAGTCTGAGTTATTTTTAAAGCTATTCGAAATTAGCTGTAAGTCTGTAAAGTTTTTCTCACACTGAACATTGCGAGAACATAATAATGTACGTTTAAAGTTACTGCCAGCCGTACAGAAAGTTATTGGAAAACGAGTAAACAGCTACCGTATTGAAATTCTTTTAGCGTGATAAAAGTACAACAATTCTAATACCATGCGTATATATTGGAATTTTTTGCTACATAATCAGAATTTAAGGCTTGAAAAGTGAAAACTGTAATAAAATAGATAACCTGGGAATAATCGAACCACAGGTTGTATAAAATGGAACAATCAATTTTCCTTCTAAGGTGCGTAGATGACGGCGAATATTTTCAAAAGATAAATAGATGCCCCACATAACTCGCCGTGAAGTGAGTTTTTGTTTCGATAGGATAATATTAAATATAGGCACGTTAGACTAATAAGTACCATTTACAGGACATTATTTTACTAATAATACGCACAACGTCATCGGTGCGCACCACTGGCATTCGAACCCGGATTCTTAACCATTGTGCTATCACCGCTGGCTTGCAAGCTCGCTTACCTCAAAATTCAAATTTATGAACAAAAACTATATTTCAAATAGTATCTTATAATAACAACAAACCCGCTTTCAGTCACTTTCGTGGGCGGAAATTTGCTCTGCTCTGCACGACGCCTACACACAGCAAAGGTTAAGGGCAACCAGCCATGCGCACTACGAATTGCAACCAGTTCAACCGTACGTCCGTTCTTATACTCGCTCCCCTATTTATACTGTCTATACTATTTATCTATACTAGGTCAACTTTTGACGAAGATTCCCAAAATATTTATAAATACTAGAGATCGCCAAGTAGTCGAAATTCGACTGTAATTTATTGATTTAAATTTGACACGTAACGGAATGTTCGTACACGTCATGTTTATCAATGTGAGCATGTCAAAGTACTCAAAGTAGTGTGCGTAGCGTGTTTTTTGATGAATTTCTAATGTATTTGTATTATACATATTAGAATTCATGCATTTTTCTCCATCTTAAATTGTACCCAAAATTTTTGCTTGACTTATATATTAAGTCTAAATAATGTTATAGCGGCGATAGTCCAGTGGCTATTATTCGACCTCTTACTTGAAGGGTCCGGGTTCAAATCCCGGTGGCACGCTCCAATGAATTTCTTAAGAAAAGTATGGTTTTTTAAATTACCTAAATACCTGAAGATAACAATAAAAAATATAGTAAATAATGGGGTCATTACATTTTTTAATCCTTAGTATGCACTAAGTCGATTAAAAAACGCTTTAGATCTACGCTTGTTTTACTAATAGTAGGGCGCGAATAAAAAAAGGTTGAGAAACATTGCTGTAAAGGTTAAGGGCAACCGGCCATGCGCAGTGCAAATTGCAATCAGTACGTGCACAATGTACATTTATTATTAACACTTGGGACGAGATTAACACAACTCTGAATACAATCATCGTATATCATTCGTTGGTTCTTAATTGAAAATAACTTTTATATTTTAAGAGTAAAAAAATTGGGATGGTAACAATTTTCATCCTACGTACTCTACGTTTTGATTGGTATTTATTTTCTCTGTATTCCGGGGCTAATAGACGAGCTATGCCGCTATGGTATCTCCTGTATGTCGTGAAAAGTAACTAAAAGGGGGTTTTGAGCTGTTATGGGTTGCAAGAGCTCAAATTGCCAAGGCATTGATCGAGGAAAAGGTGCACTTATCATAGACTACGTCCGACGGAGATTTTGGTGGATAGATTCTACATTATGTATATATTATCACTCCCAAGATTATAATATACAAGTAAAAGTTTAACAGATTCCACAAAAAAGCATTTTTTTCCCTTGGTGTAAAACAATATGATACTTGTAATTATAACTTTCCTATTTGATTTATTTATCCATTTATTATAATTCTAATTAGAACGGTTCATAACCACTTAGGCTTATAAGACAGATCTAGCACACTAATATCTCATAAATCTCCAGGCACTTAGAGAAGTTCGCCTTCTATCCAATGGAAAGAACGTCGTTGTGCGTGCTGTTGTATTAACTATCTCATAATTACCCTTTCTTTCTTCTTGATTATAGCATAACTTTTCAATTTTACAACTTTATGATGAAGGATAGTCCGTAAAAATTCAAATGTCAAGTTATCTAATATCCTATCATAAGGTCTACACTCTACACTTGCCAAAGCGAAGCGTTAACTAAGAAAGTCGCCGCAATACTCGTACATCATTGCTTCCTAAAGACTAAAGTACAAAAGAAGACATGAAGGAAACAGGCACTTTCTTGGAGAAACGTTTAAAGTAAGGTACGATTTATTTAAATATGTTTAAGCGGCGATTGAATTGTCAATAACCGTCATGCTTGTATTGGAAATAACCAGCGATATCCAAGCAAATATCAAACAATAAAGTCCCATTAATCATTATCACTCTCACTATCGTAGCGTGCGTCTGCTAGAGATGCTCGATCCACTTGCTTTGTATCGCTATTTTGGATCGCAATGGATCGTAACATAATCGATCCTAGTATCAAATCACTCCGTTAGATAAGATCCATTAGATCGATCTAGCTAAAAATTTGTAATTTAAGGCGGATCCATCGCTCAAAATGTTACTTTGTTCCAAATTAAGGCCTAAAAACCTGGTCAGTGAAGAAGAGACAAATGTTTCTTCTGAATATAATACTAGACTAATCCATCAAGAACAACATAAGCGAAAAGTTGGAGGTACTAACACGTATTTTATGAATGTTAATAGAATCAAACGCCAGAGAAATCTCTACAGTAAATTTGATTTCATTTGCCCCCTGGTGTAGGTGTGATTTTGTACATTTTGATACTATAAACTAAAGGTTTATTCGATACGATTTTTTCGATCCGATCTTCCATTTCCTATCCACCAGCGGATCGTATATTGTTGTATCGATAGAAAAATCGAAAGGGTCGAATTCCATTGTATCGATTTAGGTAAGTATCCATACGAATCGAGCATCCCTAGCTTCTGCGCACACCTCGTAGTGCCTCGCAGTTCAACAGCCGCCGATTGGATTTAATAACCCTATTTATAGGCGAATCTGAATGACCACGATTGTAACGCATGCTTTCTCTACTTTGTGACTTTCTTGTGGTAAACTAGATGGTGTTCGCGGTTTTCTCCGCGTAGAGCACTTGCAACAAACTTTAAACCCTTAAAATTCGATTTAATAGGTAAGGGTTTCACCATAAAAAAAGGAATTATTATGGTTTATCAACTTTGTTTATCAAGTTTGTCTGTCAACTTTCATTTTTTTCTATTTATAAAATAGTGGAACCATATAATTAAGTAGGACCTTTTTATATATGTAAATAGCGAAAGTCATCGGAAAAATATATTCTTCAATAGACTCAAAAAGTGTCCTAAGTTGTTAGTCTTAGATACGTTAATTTCAACTGCAATACGAAATTATCCGGTTGCAAGAACAAAAATCCAGAAATCGTTACACAAAAGGTCCCAAGAACAGCGAGTTTACATTTTATTGGTTCACCGTTTGGATGTTTAATTTCACAATTAGTGAGATCTCTCGTGGTGGTATTTCCGTTTGTAATTACGTATTGTTTTCGAAACTCATTATGATTTATTTTGGTAGAGACGAAGCGAACGTATATAATATGGAGTGCTTTTCCTTAAGTAATGTGATGTAGGTGTAATGTACAGTATTACAAATTTTGTAGCATATTCCCAAGGTTAACGATTTAAGTTATATCAGAATTTAGTTACGGTTAAGATAAAAATATGGTGTTGATAGTTTATAACACAGCGGTTAGGAATCCCAGTGGCGAAGGGTTGAGCGATCCGAGTTCTAATTTCAGTCTAACATACAGTTACATTTTACGTTATGTGCCTTTTACTAAGTTAAATGTCACCTATTGAATGGTACATCATCGTAAGGAAACCTCAGAGTTTTCCATAATGTTATCAAAGATATAAATATAACATATTTCTCATTGTGAGAAAAGTGCCTTGGTCCATAAAATAGGTTGGAGACAGCTATGGCTTTGTGCATTACCCAAGTTTAACACTTCTTTCTTATTGCTTTAAGCTTGATTACGATTAGTACATCCCAAGTACAATCAAAAGCCTGCTCTATTGAAGTTTGTACTGAATCCAAGACACTTCCAGTTCGTAAAAAATTTGCATGGTTCGTAGAATGCAATCTCGAGTGTTCTTTGAACTAATTAAGTTTAATTGCGTCATGACATTTCAAACGGATCCGGAGCTTCACTTATTGCATTACACTGAGTGACTCGATCATTATACGAAGGGCTCCGAGCGCTAAGAACCATTTAACGAAGTTAAATAATATTTGGAAGCAAAATTTTGTTAAAGTAGGTGTTCGAAAATAATTTAAAATTCAAAACATTTGTGAATCGTCTGTTAATTTAGGATATGGTAACGGTAAAGACGCTCAAAGGTCTAATGAACTACTTCGTGTTATATTATGTCATCATTTTAAACACGCTTTTATGAGCTACACATGGATGTGTGCAATAAAATCTTACAACAGCCCAACGAAAATTTGGATAAGAAAAGGACCCGTGACACTTCAATAGTTTAGTACCGTTCGTCGCGTCGTAGCTAATTAAATGGTTCAACGTAGCCTATCCGTTTTTGAGCAAGTTTTGTCGTAAGTTGATCACTACTTTATGCTTGACTGTCAGTATGATGAGCAGAAATGATGATAAAAACATGTTTTTCAGTTAACTCACATTCATGTATTCTCAATACTCAATTACAAATGTAACTGTAACTCTTTTAGGTTTCGAAATTTTAAGAGAACCTATTTATTCATAAGTCCACTTACCGACCAATGTGAAGCCTTAAAATAAATTAAAAAGTATTCTCGGCCTAGCTCAAAGACTCATCATACCTGCTCGTACCGAGGCGAGAGTTTATCGAGATCAAACTGTTATCGAGATTACATAGTTCTGCTAACGCGCTTTAAAATATTTATCGTGCAAGATATAAATTCCATTCATAGAGATTATGAGAAAGGTTTGTGATAATGATTGTCCCTAGATTTTAAAGATCACCTTCATAACCGGCACAAGATCTCGTTTAATTCCCTGTGTACCAGGTACATAATATAGGGTACGTCACCAGGCAAACTATTGGCTCTGCCATGTAAGTATAAGATCCCCATTCGTCTAGTGTTTACAATCTTTTGCAGAGCTTCCCTTGATATACTCCATTAGTCTTATAAATTTATGCAATTTAAATCCACATCCTCTTACGCTTAAACCATAAGGACAATACACTGAACTTCCCAAACACACACGCGATTCTATTTGTAGGTACTTCGTAATAGAAAAGTAGAATTATGAGCGTCGAATACCGTTAACGGGTGCGCCGGCTATTTGCACGTGGATTCGGGCCAAAGACCTCGTCTGGACCACACAAGACCATTAACGATTTGTTTGTTATATACTTACTCTTATATATCCTTTTAAATACTCGTTGGCATCAATTTCCAACTGAGACGCTAAGAGACGTAGTGTAGAAAATTTGCATAGTTTAATGTTCTATGAGTATATGTAATGAGTAAATTGTATGCGCATCTCTTTAGTTTAGTATTTAGTATAGTTCTCTTAATTTCTTAGTTTTTTTCTCCTTATAATTTGGACTTCCATAAAATGTAAAGTTAAGTTTTAGTTATGCAAGACATAATTATTGTATGCCCGCTTATAGTGGACTGTTCCAAACTTATCATAATTTTTGTAACATCTTTCTCATATAACAGTCAACAATAAACGGATTATTTTCTTTTCTTTCCTTTTTTGAATGTAGGTGATATTAGCAAAGAAAACAACTAGGGTGTTAATTTAAACTTAAGTTCTGGAACTGATCTAACATCAAGCCGAAGATGGAGATAAAAAAATTATGAAGAGAAAAAATATTGTGGACGAATTTTCGAATCGATTTTTCAAATTTTCGAATCATTTCTAATGATGAGTAATATATATAAATAATAGAGTAATATATAGAATAATTACCTTATCAAATAATTTATATTTGACGTTGCGTAGATGTAGGATTCCCATTACTGAAATATTTTTACTTTAGGTATCTGTGAAATAAGCTGTGAATGGCGATTGGTTGAATATAAAAAATAAACCGCCGAGCACAATACGATATAATATAATATAATATATTATTATCTAATAAAATCAATATAACAAACCGTTTAGTTTGGTTGGGTCACTCGCGGGAACGGACTGATCGCAAAATTGATTTTATTGCCGGGTCCATTGTTTACGGGTTCCGAGAATATCACACGACTGAGTGGATCTTTATGAACTTTATTTCAAATTATTCTATTATTCTTCGTAACCAATTCGAATTTTTGAGTAGATATTGGAGGGATTTCTTCTTTATTCGTTTTATCGAATAACATCTTTATACGTAATATTAGTATGTTGTATTTTAACACCTCGTCACACTCGAAGTCACTCGTCACATCTATATTACGATTTTAAAATCTATGATGAGTACCTATGTCTTAAAATTGAATGGACAACACTACAGATTATCTTAACGATTTTTATCTTTTTATCATATTTTCCCCGGAAACACAGCTTAGTATCGAGGAAACTAGACAATTTAATAATTAATAGCTTAACTTTTCCAGTTACTACAAAACCAAACAGTTGTGGCGGTTTCTGCGTAGAACCGCCGTCGCAATTACCAACGTCGCAACTTTAGCGCAATATCGTTTTTGGTGATTGTTAAAACTTCCGTGATTCCCCAATTTCAATGTAATTTTTTAAAGTAGTACTCGAAAGTATTGGGAATGACTTTTTAAGACTTTCGTTGCAAATAAGACTCTCAACATGTCAAAATTATCGTCAAATTATAACGCTTAAATCCTGTTAATATTCGCATAGTTAAAACATAACCTCATTAATAGAGTTACGATATGTATGGCCTGCCACTCGCACTTCAACTCATCTTCAATGTGGTAAATGTGTCAAGCATTATATAAGCCTCCAGAAATTTTCAGACGTCTAAGTGCACTTGCACAGCATAGCTTTTAGACCTAATTAACACCGTCCAAAACTGGCTGGAACTGAGAAACACAAACAAACTAAAGGCATTCTGAGACAGTTTAAAATGTCCCTTGCAAATTTGTTATCCCCGCCGATGAGGTGGCTCAGTTAGTTTAAGTTAAATTTTACTCTTCATAATAATTGCCTTGGGTAGGTACCTAAATTATAAGACCTGCTTGTAGCTGCCACTAAAATTCATACTTTCAGCTGGAAGAGAATGACAAGGTATCGGCAGACAAACATACATACAATAATACTCGTTCATATCATAGCTCACCGCTCATCATCCTCAATTAATGTGAGATGGCATGACAATAGCAAATGAATTTTGTCGAAATTTGTCCCAAAAAACACTTCGACCAACATATTCACACCCCATCACATGTACGGTACTAAAGAATCATTTAAATGCAACAAAGTAACAAATTTTGAAAACTCGCTACATGAAAGTGTTTGTACTCAACTTTGGAGAAAATATCAAAGGACGAGAGGACGTTAAAACTTCGGGCTTAATTTAGGCGACAACCGACTGAAGTTGGCTGAAACTCAACGAACAACACAAATAAGACTTTAAAGTTTAGACGCCGCTTGCAAAATCAATGTTTAATTGATTGAAAAAGGTTGGGTATGTGTGTATTAAAAAACTTTTTATTTAACATGTGACTTACACTCAAATTGTCTTTAATCCATTTGCTGGGTTCTCCTTAACGAGAATGATGTGGTTCATCAAGCTGGCCTGACGCGGGTTGGTGGATCTCACATTTTGAATATACGTAGATATTTACCACTTCGACGCGGTACCTTCTTAAGTTTTTCTTAATAAAAATTAAATTGAAAATTTTACAAAACCTCTGACATAATACCAACAATTTTCATTCAGCATATTATTATTTTGTAATGTGCACGTGATGCGGTTTCACTCGCCTGTAACTCACCTTTCATACAAAAAAACTAAATCCGTTGGCAAACTACGGTGCCACGAAAGACAGACAGACACGTGAAACTTATAACACCCCTTCTTTTGCGTCGGGGGTTAACAATGGAATTAAAACCTTATCAAAGTTTCGATCCTAAATGTAGCGTTATAATAGAGAAGGGAGAAAAATTATTTTTTGTTTGAAATTCCTGTCTAATCTATCCCATCCACTTCCAGCCTACTCGTAAACTATCTCATCAGAATATTATTTGTAGGCTTTCATACTCGCGCCGAGCCCAGCGTGCCAATGCTTCCTGAAATGTTACATAATGTTCGACGGCACGGCCTACCGACGCGCATAAGTATAGAGTGACAATCACTTCTATTGACTTTGCATTTTGATTGTAAGGGAGTGGTGCAACCAATCAGTATTTAAAAAAAGATAAATATATACACATACAGGGCTAATAGTGCATTACAGAAAATGGTTACGGATTTGGGAAATTTGGATCATTTATTTATATTAAAATTTCAAATCGGGCAGTTCGCAAATATGCATTTTTAAATATAAGATGATCTTAAATTATCAGGAATATAATTTGCCATATCGCACGCAAAAATTGCTCGTACAACATCATTTCGTACACTTTGTCACATGGCAGTGCTTGTTTATAAGGATAGCTCCATACAGATGAGTGTATGTTTAAAGTGTTAAAATTTTGTCATGTTGGTTAGTCCGTTGGTTCCGTCAGCCAATTAGGACAAGGCCTGATAGTTACTAAAATATTGTTCTCATATGTACGAAACAGATAAGAAGAAAGTCCGAATTTAACTACCTTCAAAAGTAATGTTTGAGGCTTAATTGAGGCTCGACGCGAGTCGTCTGGCAGCGCTCATCAACAACAAACAAGTGGCTAAGTAGTGTCTCCGAGCCGCCGGACGAAGTAATCGGCTTCCGCTACTAAATACTGCCAAAACTCCTCACAAAACACTCATTTACCTGAAAGTACTCCTTTGTCGCCTACTGTAAACGTTTTCTTTGAAAATATTACGTCATAATATCCTTTATGTTGTGAAATATGAAAGACGCACGCTCGTCATGAAATAAGCAAGCTATAACGCCAAGTAATAATACTTGTAGCAATAATCCGCTTAAATAAATAATTGATAATGTTTTCAATGATTAAAGCCATTTTAATTAAATTCGAAACTACTTCCGCTTTACTAATTAATATTCATTTTCCGGATCAAGAGTTTTGTAAAAACCAATCAGGAAAATTTTAAGTCTCAGTGGAATTTATTTATTCTGCCGTCATTATTCTTTTTTATTAGTCTTTAGGCAATAAATTTTAAATTAGAATAAAGGTTCCACACCTAAATACAGCATAATATACACGTAATGTAGATACTACACATAGTACGAGTAGGTATGCACGTTTACTTTCATATTCATAAACTGAGTGTTAGGTTTGGATAACATTACTTTCAGGACTGCTCTTTGAGCCCTTTCGAGACGTAAAAATCTAGTTTTGCCAGAGCCACCCCAAGACGTGATGCAATAAGATAATATCGATTGGACTAGTGAGAAATATACGATTTTTAAAGTTTGTTGATCCACAACGGCCCTTAAACGTCTAAAAATAAATATTAATTTTCTAACTCTAGCGACAGTTGCGTCCACCTGATACCTCCAAGTCATCAGGGCATCGATATTGATACCAAGGTACTTAACGGTATCCGCCTGGGTTAATTTTATACAGGAACAAGAAGAAACATCAGACATGCACTGATGGGCAATAACAGGTAAAGGTTGATGTGGTAGGGCAGACTTATTAGCGCCAAAAGTAACAAATACTGTCTTGTCAAGATTTAAAGTCAACAAGTTTACATCTAGCCAACCCATTACTAGCTTCAAAGCGTTCTCTGCGTGCATACGCGCCTCTGTCCACGTTTCTGCGTGTATTAGCAGAGCAGTGTCATCAGCATAAGCAAGAATTTGACATTGTTGTATCGGCAAATTGCACAGATCATTCACGTATATAAGGAATAATGTAGGGCCGACTACACTTCCTTGCGGAATGCCACATGTAATGGACGCTTCTTGACTGAAATGGGAGAGGATCTGTACTCGCTGCTTACGGCCACTGAGATAGCTTCTAAAAATATCTAAAACTATTCCTCGGACCCCAATATGCTCTAGCTTTTTAATAAGGATGGGGATAGAGACAGTGTCGAAGGCTTTCGAGAGGTCCAAAAAGATGCCGATAGTCTTAAGTTTGCAGTTAAGGTTGCTAATGATAGTTTCAGTTAATTTTAGAACGGCGTCTTCCGTAGATTTGCCGCTACGAAACCCAAACTGGTTATCAGAAAGAAGAGAAAAGGAGTTAATATAATTTATTAGTCTATTATTAAGAATTTTTTCGAGTATTTTAGAAAGAGTTGTCAATACAGAGATTGGCCTATAGTTATTGACACTGCCTCTATCACCACTCTTGTAAACTGGGTGAACTAGGGCCTCTTTGAATACTGTTGGAAAAATGCCCGTAGAGAAACACAAGTTAAAAACATGGGTTATGACTGGCACTAGATGTTGACGTGCTCCCTTTAACAACGATACTGAAATCTTATCCCAACCAATAGCAGTTTTTTTTAGGCCTAAAATCAATCGATTTACTTCATCCTTATCGGTTTCAATTAGAGCCATGGAATTTACTGAAGGATTATTTAAATACATAGAGATATTACGGTTTTGTGTGGTAGAAAATTTAGAGGCCATTTCTTTTCCAATATTACTAAAATAACGATTAACCTCATTTACAGAGAGATCAGGTGTAGACGCAATTTGTAGCAATGAGTTTGATGTTTCTTTCTCACTGTTTAGGTTGGTTAAATCTCTTATTACTTTCCAGGTAGCCTTTGGATTATTTCTTGCTCTTTGGAATTCCAGACGTTCGTAATCAAGTTTGATCTTTTTAAGTAAATTTCTGCAGTAATTCCTATAACGATTAAATGTTACTTTAGCAACTTGGTTATCAGGTTCTTTTTTAGTGATCTTGTGCAACCGATCACGGTTTCGAACACAACGCAGAAGGCCGGGTGTCATCCAAGGTTTTATGATACGGTGTTTGCTCGGAATATTTACGATGCGTGAGTGAGCATTAATAATATTTCTTATAGTCGAAACTAAAGAATACGCCGCCATTTCAGCGTCAGTTATGTCCATGATAAAAGAAAAATTTATATTATCGATGGCTTTGATGCATGCATCTTCATCAGTTACTATTTTAGTACTAGCAGCTCTACTCATTTTAACTTTTTTATTACAGCATAGGATTATCGGCGCATGATCGGTAATTGATGTATCAATTACTAGAGTAACAGCTGGTTTGCTAGTTTTTAATAATACATGGTCAAGACAACTACTATTTCTGGTTGGAAAGTTGTGCGCAGGTAACATGGCATGCGCAGCAGCAACAGTTAAGTATAGGTCCGAATTCAAGTCTGCATTTCCTGGAATTATATTTATATTTATATCACCAACTAACGCGACAGTCTTAAAGTGTGATAGAGATTTAAGGGTATAGGGTATACATAACTTTTTATCGTAAAGAAATATTACAACAATAGTTTATTAAAACTCTTGAACTACGACGCATTATTGCAAAAGCTATTCATTTTATCAACGAAAGCTTTTAATGCTTACTGCATGCGCCCGAAACTGTTAACCCATTATCGAGTTAATTAAACTACATAAAGCTTAGTTTGTTAAGCTTGTCACAATTACTGAAATACCAGATAATCCCACGCAACTCATTTAAACGCTTTCACGAACTCCACTGACATTTCAAACGGTGAGTGTGAGTGATAATAAATTTTTAGGTACGAGGCCTTAGCCTTAATTGTTTTTTACCTGACTACGGGGAAGCGAAAATTATGATTTTAAGCAGTAAGTACTCGTATATTTGAGACGACGAATCCAGCTATAAATTGGTAACAATGGCATTCGTTTAAATGCTAGGTACGTAAACAGTTGGTTTGTATGGAAAACAATGTATTTTGTTAAAAATGAGCTCTATCCTTAAGTTTGCCGTATGTAATTACATTTCAGAATTCGTTCTTTATTAGTGACACTATCGAATGGTGTAATAATACAGGATGTGATTTTTTTTTCAAAGTCAATTAGTTTGATACACCTGGCTAGGCATATTGATTTTTCAAAAATCCAACGATGTAGTTTTAGTTTTAATCAAAATCGGTCCCAGACTTCTTTCAGCATTTTTCACTATTCCTCATAGTTTCGTATTTCCCCATCCACGCACACTTTAAACGTCACCCGTAGATATAAGTAGACAATAAATTAAATGTGTGCTCTTAAGAATCAAAAAGTCGTACTTTGCCCCAAAAGATCAGAATTGAAGAAAAAGTTAAAAAAATAAATTCAAAGATATTAAAAGAATAAAAATTTCAGATCGTTATTTTCTTTTGTATAACGTGATTCACTCATTATTGAAATCGTGTCAACAATTTAACTAAAGATTAGTGGAACTTTATAGGTTTTTTTTTTAAATTTTGTGATGATATTATATGGCATAAGTACATAACCCTGCTGAATTTACCAACCATGTATAGCTAAATATTAAGCAGCATACAGATGTAGATATTCAAACTTATTTTATTCCCTTTAAGCCTTTGTTTTGTTGAGAGATCCTTTTTTTATGTTCCGCCCCTCGTGTCCAGATCAATAGACCGCATTTAGCCATGCTTTACTTTTTTACTATCTACATATGTGTTGTAATTGAAAGTTCTCCAATTATATCAAAAGTATACTTGCGAAATTTATTCAACTAAAACCCTAAGTGTTCCAAGTAGGGTAGGTACCAATCTACTTTACAGTGCAAGTTAGTCTTCCTTATTTATGCCGCGACTGATTTAAACATCTAGTCTGATTTATAGGCTTAGCTTGCTAAACTGCACATTAAAGGGCCTTTCGCTAGTTATATTACTTGCGCTAGTAAATGCTATATAAATATTGACAGCAGTTTAGATAGCCAACTCTATAAATTAAAAATAAAACTAAGATTAAATTTTACGAAAGCCCGTATCGCTAATAGGTCGCGGTTATCCAACTAAGCAACTCACAATGGAAAAATGCTTGAAATTTGTGTACCACCTCAAAAACAATTAAATGCAACTTTAATAGTATTCCCCTAAGCAATCATGAAACGCAATCGTCGTGACGCAGTCGCAAAATCCGTAGAACAGTAATTTCAGGCGCTCCGGCCGATCGCCCTGCGACTGCATCGCCAAATCGTGATACATAAACCAGCCAGTCGGTGCGAGTCGTAAAACATTCGCCTATATCTCGTGATATATGGCCACGCTAACTTGCCGTCCCTAATTTATGCATTCTTGCATAATAAATGTACCAAATATATGAGCAGCTGCAAGGCATTAGGCCGAGGGAACAAAGTTCTCCCTCCTAATGACTTTTCCGATAAGAAATAGGAACCGCCAACGACTGCTATTATCATTCTGCCGAGTGGGCCCCTGAAAGACTTTTTCGAGTTGTATCGATAAATGTTTCCGTCTTTTTACTCGTATATTAAAGAAGGTGAAAATGTAGACAGAAGGTACAATTCAAGAGAAACCGAGTACCTAATCTTTGAAAAGTGCGACTGTGCGAAGACGTCCTCGACGTCATGCCGTTTTCGACTTTCGAAAACCCCTATGCAAAACTATTTTCTTTCTTCTTTTAACTTAAATAACCATTAAATAACCGGTAACAATTCAAACTAAAATGTATACGCGAGGATGGTGCCGCTACAAGTGTTTATTTACTCCTCCATGCATGCTAAGTTATAAACAAAAAGCCGGCAAACACCGAATCTCGCGAAGTATCGTTGTAACTTTAATAAAATTGATACAGTAGTAGTACTCGGATACTATGAAGGTCACGGACCGTAGTTAATTCATCGCCACAATATCGTAGCATCAAACATATGTTCAGAGCACGCGGACGTCGATCGATAGGCAGTCGGCATGCACTTACCGTGGTCATCTTGAAGTCTAGCTTTCGCTGCAACGCAGTTTCGAGGTGGAGAGCCATTTTAATATTTTACGCGGACCGTACACGGATTAGTTTAGAGTCAGGCTAGGCCAACTAGAGCATAGTTTGGTGAGCCGACGTAAATAAAAAACTTTTCGTGTGCCGTGCGTAGAAAATTTAGCGTGGCGGTTCGCGTGTTCACACGGCCATTATAGCCGCCTGTCAAAAAGTTCCAAGGTTTCCCGCTTGGCGCCACCGTCGCTATGGGTACGTCTGCGCGAAAATGACCGAAGGCACGAGAGGAAATGTGATGAAGAGCTTCGGCGACTCGGCGTACCACCATGTTCGCAAGATTTCCACCTTTAATTTATGGCAAAAGTTTTAACTGAGGTTAAACTTAAACTTTCGTAAATTATAGCTATTTAATATCGCTTGGCATCAATGAAATTTCTTGCGGTGCTTTGAAGATAAGTTTACTTAAACTTTTTAGATATGTGCCTCAAGCAAATAATGCTGAGATTTAGCTACTTAAGACGAATGGTAGGTATGTATATTAATCAAAGCAACAATACCACACTCATAATTTAGACTGCCAGTTGTATTAAAAGAATCGCTTGTAGCATGACTAGAATATCACGATCTCAGACGACAAACTTGGATTCACCTGAGGAAGATTAGGTTACCTTAATACGAGTACATGAAAGTGACGTGCGAACTATTATGTTCGTGAAATCGTCGTCTCTCTGTCTAGAGCTCTGTTTCATGATTTTTTTTACTCAATTAGACTCTATATTTCCCTGAACAGAAATCAGATATTTCATAATGATGTAAATGGTCCGGCTATGTCCCAATAAATTTAAACAATAGCCAGATGGTGTAAAGATGTTTTAGTCTAAATTCAATAATATAGTGATTTCAGTTATAATATTGTGCGAAATTAAGTACTTCATAACTCTACCTCTATCTATTGTATAGACCCAACCTAAAAATTTTACCTCTATGTATTGTAAAGTCCCGAAATAGGACCAAATCAAAATGGCCAGTAACATCTTACACAGTTAATAAAAGTCGCTTTCGTAGGTATGGCTGTTAGTTTGACTTTCTATCTATCTTCCTGACTTTCTACTATTAAAAATAATTCAAAGGTTTCCAAAACAGTTGAACAATATTTTAATAAACATAATTCTATAGATCTGAGAAAGTGATGCAGCGAAGAAACGAGCTATTTTGATACCCGGCTCCTGAACTATGGAAGTGCTACGTCAGTCGCTGTAAGCATAAAGGGCGATATCACTCAAAATAAAGGACTTGCTACTAGGAGCAGCTACGTGCAATAGTAAGTTTTTTATAGTAAACATTACAAATATCCATTTATTAGCAATGCAAATATCGATTGCTCTCCTCGTTTAAAAATAGCCTTAATGTTGTGATATTTCATTTTATTATTTAATGTTGTGATTTATTAATTTTGAAAAGGTTCTCAATATGGATGTATAAACTATTCTCATGTATCTTCTGGCTTAACTCCTTCATATAAACTGTTTTTAGTCGAAACAGATTTATTCTGTAACGGTCGCATCAAAATTTCGTAAAAAAAATTCTTACAACCTTTTCATTCTTAAGTCGGTAAACTCTAAGGATGAGAGCGAGTCTATAGTACATAATATATTGCGACGTGCGACAAACATCAAACACGGTCACTACTTACGTCGTTACTTGTGCTTACTTAATCTCGTCTATAGCTGAATGGAGGTATCAGCCAAAGTTTCCAAAGTGAGAGGCGGTATAGAGAAAATAAACAGCTGTTATTGAAATATGCCTAATGTGTTATAAATGTGTAGAGGTGCCGCCTTTAAGTGATGAGTTGATGACTATTCAAAGGACGAAATAGTAAGAAGGATTCATGAATGAAACAGAATGAACGAAAAATTTATGAAAAATGAATTAAGAGATACATAAAAATGGTAAGTACGTTTTTTTGTAAAGGTCAATTGTGAGCGAATCTCTGAAAATTAATAATTGTGTAGGTACTATAGGGGTATAGACAAACTTTTGTCGGTATTAAGTACTGAGTCGGTATAATAAAAAATGTAAGAAAAACAGTCATGTTTTTAGTTGTCTTCGTCTCCAGAAACCTACTGCAATGTTTTATAGGTAGCAATCCAATGCTATATGTAGATATAAAAATACCGCAAACTCACTACTTTCAATCTTTAGTGTTTTCTAAAGCGTCCCTTAATATTTTATATTTGCATAACAATGTTTAAAACAGGCAAATGATTATATGCAAAACGTATAACATTTTGCACATTACTGTATAGAGTCGTTGTACCAGACTTGGTCGCAGGTGCTTTGCTTTGAATATATTCGTGACGACTCTCGAACCTTCCACTCTGGAACGAAATGGCGACGAAAATTATTGCAAGTATTACGTGAAATAAATATTTTTCACCAATGTATGCAATTTTGGTAACATTTGTGTACATTGTATTTTTTTTATCCTAGAGCAGTTAATTATTTCGTTACCTACTTATTTCTCTGACCCGATTTTTTTTCAATAAGAATATTTTTTTAAATATCAAAAAAATAACCTTATCATCTGATATTATATTTTTTTAATTTCACTGGAACTATGACTGAGTTATCTATGCCCATTACCTAAATAGGTAATATAAACACTCAAATTGATAACGTCCTCCGTCACGTCGTCACGTCGACCTAAAAATTACGAAAAAAGTATGAAATAAAATTTGATACATATTTTAGCTTAATATTTTTTGAGGTTATCTCTCAGAAAATCTCACAATGAGAAGGATGTGCGGGTTGGTGGACTTCACGTGACTTTGAGAACTTTTTTCTGAACTCTCAGGCAAGCAGGTGTCCTCACAATGTTTTCCTTCACCGTAACAGCAGGTGATATTTAATTTTTATAAAGCGCACATAACTTTTTTACAAAGTCATTGGTGCGTGCCACTCTGGTATTCGAACCCGGACCGCTTCGAGGTCGAACTCTAAGCCACTGGGCTATAACCACTTACTACCGATTTACTAATTATTAATGCAATGAATGTATCCATCCATTTCTTCGAAATTTATTGCTGGAAATATGCCTCTCCTAAATGACCCCATTCAGTCTTTGGCCTTCTGAATCCACCATTGCATCCCCCAGAACATCTCCCAAGTTTTTGTAGATCGTCAAACCACCTAGTCTATGAATATGAATATTCATGCATCTAAAGTCTTGTAACGATATTGAATTTTAACAATTACTTACAATAATAAAATTATAAAATAAACCTGTGTTCTACTCTTATCTTCTCCCTGATAAGTTCTGAATATTTGAGAACTATCAGTGTTATCCGTCTTCATAAGTTTCCACACACAGTAAGTAAACGAAACGTGTAACCAAAGATTAATACAGCTTTACAGGGAGTTTAGTTGGAAAAGTTAAGGCCCGTTCACGACCTCGAAAATACACTTCAGTTGGATGCAACCCACTTTCGTTTCCCACTGCTGAGCGTCTTTATACTGGAAGGCGATGAGATATGAGCTGCTTCATAATAACCTTTCCTAAAGCATTTACCTCCCACGCTACTAAATGTGATTGGTGGAATGGTGGCTCTCATCGGATGTTTTTACATTGCCCAGATTGCCTCCAAAGATCAACGATCAATGCATTATCGAAGGCTTGAGGCAACACAGAAACGCCCAAGGCTAATATGTCAAGGATGGTCAGCTACCCGGGTAGGGGATCGCCTAACTGAGGGGTGATTTGTAAAATATAAAACTTTGAAATATGCAAATCTCTATGTTGAGTTATTTGGAAAAGATTCTTGATTCACTATAAATCAGAGCCATTCAAAGCCAGCAAACTGGTACTGCTCGTGCCAGAATACGTTATACTTAGATACTCACATATCGCAGGTAGTCTGTCTACTTTTACTGGTTTTATTATTATAAACCATTTTATTAAGGTTTAGGAAATATATGAAACAGAAAGGAATTAATCCGAATTATCTAATAAATATATAAATCAGTCACATATTATTATAAAACAGCCTTATACTTGAAGAACAATCAAGAACTTTACGCACCTCGACGTCAAGCTCGCCTCGGCTGCACGGAATTTAATCAACTGAGAAACTATAATATTGAGATAACAATGAGGTATTAATACACCCGTCTGAGCCTCACTCCATAGAACTATTAGGAACAATGGGGATTGGTTGTTAGTGTACTAGTCGAACTAATATCGTAAGAAAATTGATATATAATAATACTGTAAGTACCCTACCTATATTGTTCTTCCGAAACACGTATGTAAACTATTTAGTTAAAAAAAAGTACCTATTTAAAAGTCGTTCAAAAATAATTTTAAAGATCAAAAACTATCACAAAGACAATTGAATGACACAATTGAATGTCGAGCATTTCTCGAATTTCAAAGCCCTATTCTAACAACACGTCTCGTAAGTAACGTGAAGGTGAATAAAAGTCTAAGCTTGAACGTATAAAATTTCAATTTAACGAAGCTAATTGACATATAAAACGTTTTAGAAGACCCGATAGTCCTCACCAGACGCCAGACAATAATGTAAGTTTAAAATCAACCCTCCTTCGGGACGCGTCGTGATATAATTAATTGAATATACTACAGTCTCGTTTAATGATAACAAAGAAAAAGGAAACAAATAAGGTTAGAAATTAAATTTTACCCTTGAGCGTTTGACATGAAAATGCATATTATTTTCGTATTTTATATAGGTAAGATTACAAAATCTTAAAATATTACTATAATTACGTAACTCATTCTTTTTTCAGAATTTTCAATGTAATCTATATGATACATCCTATGAAACGAAGGACCATAGTTCGAACAAGATTTTGACCCTTGCCACCATCTTGATAGAGACAACGAGGCATAAGTGCTTTCCAAACGCCATAAAAGGAACAATACGAACACTCATGGCGCTTCATTCTTGAACAACAAATCTTCCCCAGGAGTGACTGTAGTTTGCTCATTTGGAAGAAAAGAAAGAGGGCTCAGTCGATGCCTGCGCTCTTTTGTTGGAAACGCGTTTGTTCTCAGTGGCCATCCCACTAATTGCGACCACCTCCATTGTCTTGCCGCAAATTAGACGTAAATGTTCGGTATTTCCAATCATTTTACAAACCGATGCTCTCTTTTTGTTCACATTTCCCCGGCTAAATCCACAATTCTTTGAATATTTTCTTCATTTTTAGTAACGGATTATTATAGTCTTAGACTACTTTATAAAGTTTTAGTCACAATACATGTACTTATTACTATTGCTTATATAAAAATTAAAATATAAGTTATAAGTTTTCTATCCTGAATCGATGGTCGTTTGTGCCCTTTGCACAAAAAACGGCAATTAATTTCGAAGAAAGTATAGTAACAAACAACCAACCCGTACCAAATTACTTCCTTAACATCGCGACGGGTTTTCAGAGAGGTAAATCTTCAACCTTACATGTAGGTAACCTTCAGTTAAAATGGTTTTATGAACTTCCCTTGACCGATTTAATTTTCCCTTCCACTGGTAATGGCCGGAAAAAAATTGAATAATCATAACCTCCCATACCTTAATATTTATAAAATAGACTAGGTACTAACTAGATGCTATCTAATACACATTTCAAAAATTATATCAAGAAAATTCCATTCACAAGACATATCCAAGAAAATTTGCAATATTTTACCACAATAACATTTTATCAAGTCGTATGAGATTGGTATGATCTAAACGTCTAGATAATTCTTTTAAAATGCCATACAAGTCAGAGAGTGCTGCAATTTAATCATGGAAATAGCCCGGATACCCGAGGGAGCGCAGTCTAGGGCCAGTGCTGTATTGTTCAAGGTTGTAATAACGGCTCTATAGGATCTCATAGACATAATATATTTATAAGGCTTTATAAGGGTCAACCTTGAGTTCGTGATCTTCAGTTGCAGTATTCTTTAAAAATACATTTATTTTAAGGAACTTTTTTGCATGATCGTCTATTAATTTATTCGGTTTCTTAATTTCTGTACAAATTACCCATAAATTGGCCGGAAAGACATGAAACGTAGAGTCTGTAGAGAACACATATAAATTAAGAAATGCATGGTTTAATTTTCGTATTCATTGGCATCATTAGACCTTTTGAATATAGAAAACTTATACATTTTTAGACCTTTTGAATCATTAGACCTTTTGAATATAGAAAACTTATACATTTTTAAGCAAATACCTAACAGACAGAAATTTATCTTTCATTTTTATTATTATCCCTGCTTTTAATTATATCTCACGGAAACCTCTTGAAAAGCAGGTTACCATTCTTCTTCTTTTTCCGAGGCGTTCCCTCTTGACAGAGTGGTCTCACAGAACCATTATGCTATAATACATGTTTTTATATCTTTTAGTCTCAATTAGGTTAAACCATATAGGCATATACACAATACACCAAAAGAAATTATTGTTAAAAATGTGTCAATATGAAGTTCACCACATCTGTATTTACTGATACAAACATACATATTTTATACAAGTTTTACTGTTTTACTGTATTTCGCATACAAAAAATAGACTTATGCCTAAATAAAGTAAAAATATAGTATACTTGCTATGACGCTGTATTAAGTAAGATATATGAAAATAAACTTATTTACTTGGACCATTTTAATAACAAACTTGTGGTATTACTATAGGACTATGAGTGCACTATTATCTCTTATACCTTGTCCACATAACGATGGGATTAGTATGTTACTAACTAGATCTGTCTGAGCCTGATAAAATTAGTATAGTAATACATTAATTGAGTGCAGTAATTTAACTCGCCCCTCGCCTAAACTATTATTCTAATGTGAACTAGGTTTTATAGAAAAGAGTACCTATTATTCAAATCTGATACGAAAGTTATTCAATGTGATAAAATGACATTCAAATGTTTATTCCCATAGCGAGGAAATTGCTAGTCTGTCGTCATCCGTCCACTGTCGGATTAGTGACGAATTCTTATTCGCGACTCGACCGCATTTCGACTAACGCGATAAAATCATTAAGTAAAAGTTATCATAAACACTTTGCCTGCCCAATTAGAAGAAACAATAGTAAAACAATGGGCATGAGTCACATGTGATTGACGGGACAGCGAAGGAGTTAAGTTAGTTCTATGCTTCTAATCTAAGTACGATACATCTAAGTACATATCTACCAATGTCTACAATCCAGATGGACCGATTTTGATGGCGTTTTCTTATCTCATTGCTCTCTTACGTGCTACTGACAGCTCATATTGTGGGGCTCACATAGTGTCAATATTCAATTTTAAAATTGGAGCATTTACGGTAAAATTATGCTCGCATCAACTTCGGTCGTGACGTGGTCGTGTTTCACCTAATTCCACCTTAAACGTCTACAAACTCGTATAGGTAGTTTGTGCCTATACCGTCTCAAATATTTACAGACTCCTCTATACGTCGTCTTACTCCCCTCGTCTGCATCTCGTAAGGACCATATTTAAATTTTCAACTTTCTGTATAGCCGACATAAACCTAATCATCTGCTTATGTTGTTGTATACCTCTTGGAGGGCAATAGATATTTTTGCTTCCATTAGATTGCTGACTTTATAAATATGTTAAGTTAGAGTGTCAGGATATCAAAAGTAGGAACCTCTAAAATTAGGAGACTTTTTTTTGGTCGTTTTTATATTGATGGGAACTACTATTATGTAAGTTTTCAAAAATAGAAATCCTGTACTATTTCACCATACTAAGTGTTAGGGTATTTTTTCTTACTGGTGTCCCTATTTCTAGCCCTTTTTAGCGTTACAAGGCGCGCCATAGATTTTTAGCGAGATATAATAATATTACTTATAATATTAGAGGTCACTTACACAAATCACTTGTTATTGTCGTCGAAAGTGAAATACAAACCTTACACCCATTAGTGGAGTGAGAAGGCAGACTTCCAAGGGTAACAATACATATTATTATATATCCCAGACAACCTTCAGGAGAAGTAAAGGAGGTACAATCAAAACAACGTTAGGAGGACCTTCTTTATTTTATTCAAATAAGAATAACAACTATGATTTATAAACATGCTCTCTTTTCTAAGAAATTTTGCAATTTTTAATTTCTTAGTTTAAGAATGCTAATGGAGCATGTAGATGTGATGAGACGTGGTCCCTGTAACCCAGTAATAAAAGCAAGAAATATTAAGACATAAAAAGATATCCTATTTAAAAAAAAAATTTACGCTTCCAGGTCTTCTCTCTTTTAGAATTTTCGCAGGACTTATGACATGGGGTTCTTCAAAAAGGACGTGAAAAAAGCTCTACTTCAATGTCGGCAATGCACAGTTGACTACTCTGGTTTGTCCGTGTTAGAAGACGTGATTTACCACCTACCATTAGGTGGTTTGCTTGCCTCAATACGACACAACCGACCGTCCAACGCGACTAAATTTAAACACAGATCTCTTAATGCTGCTGTCCTTACTGTTAATGCACACTGACGAGACAAGTGGACGCTGATTGCATTGCGTCCATTTGTCGTACAAGCAAACTCGTGCGAGCGACTTATTTTGTCGTGGCTATGTGGACAAGGGTTAGTGGTAGGGGTACACGTATGGGCACGCCAAAAGGACTTAAAAGGGGTTGGCAAGGGTATTCACTACGCGCAATATTTCGCGCCAATTATATTAAAACTAAAGAAAGTCTCATAAAATTTGAAAGCAGTTCAACAAAACAGATAGATTGTGATGATCCTTTTGACGGTAATAACTCATTTCCCGATAACAAAGAGCTCATTCAAGTAAACTTTAATGGGTGAATTGCTCGCACTTCCTCGCTGTTATCCTGTGAATAATTAACGCTATTAACGTGAATGATAAAATTTAAGCTGATAATTAAGCAGGTACGAATTTTATTTTTACATTGTGTGAGCTTTAATACGAGTAGTTATCAAGTAACTTAGTAGCTACGTAACCTTAGTTCTTGATGGCTGAACAAGAAAATTATTGTAAACTAGCTGATCCAGCAGGATTCGCTCTGCCAATTAATTTGACTAATATCGCGAAGTTATTTGTAGATATTGATATGTTCTTTAATATTGTAGAACGTACTTTTGTTCTATCATCAATAGTCTCGGCAGCGGATGCGACGAAAAACGTTGTAGGCCACTTTTTTACATCTTGGGTAACTTTACTTAAGTTTTAGTAAGGATCCCTAATCTTTTCTAGCAATAAATATAGCCTATGTTACTCAGGCTGAATGTAGCTTTCCAATGGTGAAAGAATTTTTGAAGTCGGCACAGTAGTTTTTGAGTTTATTCATTATAAACATACACTTAAAAATACATTTTTTTTCCTCTTTATAATATTAGTGTAGAAGCGTAGATGATTTTAAGGGTGATGAAACACCTGTCCGAAGAACTATAAAAATCTAATAGATTCCTGTTCTTACCTGTACTATTATTACCTGTACCGCTAAAACTTCCTAAAATATTGTCTGCAATCCACTAGTTACTCACTGCAGGGTCTGATCTTCTCTCGTTTTTCATTCACCATGCTGGCTGGGTTGGTGATTTTTATATTTCTTTGAGAACACAATACATAACCCTTAGGCATACTGATTGCTTTAGCAATGTTATCCTTCACCGTTACAGGTAAGGTGACATTTAATTTATCACACTTAACTTGTAAAAGTCATTGGTACCATACGAGTACCTCCCGCAATCGGTCGAATCTTTGCGATTAAGTTATGATCGCTATATATCGCATAAAATAATTATTAAATAATTATATTTAGCGGCAACATGTTACCGCAAATAGAGCGGAACTTCTGTCTAAGTTAGTAAAGTTGTTTGGGGACGTTGGTTTGGACTTGAGCGTCTCTTGCACCTATATACATACCTGTAAACTCGGACTTGCGCAAACTGAAACAATGGTGTCAGCACTTCGACGAAGATTTGGTTGGAAATTGTTGCATTAATAGCATCGTTTGGTCTTTTTTATACTAACTGTGACTGACAGGGCAGACATCGCTCTGCCTAAATTTGACCGACTCTTCCTATTTAAACCAATATGGTAATGTTTTATTATTATTATCCATTAAAGAACCTTTAACCTGACCCTGAGGTGGTCGATGATGTACTTACTGGCTACTGGCTGCAAAGGGTATGTTTCAGAGGACAAATATGTCGAAACATAACTCCATTACTCCCATCTGTTGAGGAGTTCTACGTTCTACTTTACTCCGAAACCCATCATCTGACCCTAAGGAAAGGCTATAGGCTACTTATATTTCCCAATCACTCAGGAATGATGAAGCTTCCTACTAATTAATAAAGGTATTCAAAATCAGTACAGTAGTTTCAGACATGTAGGATGTATCTTACAAAAATCTTTCAAACATTTTATCTTTAAGTATTGATAAACTAACTTTTAAACTTTAGATTTTATCTTCTAGATAACTAATTCTATACTTAAATTGGCGTCCCTTTAACAGCAAGGAAAAGGATATTGATTTAGAGCACCGTGTGCCGCTTGCTGCACCTAATGGACTGTCACCCACTGTCTAGACCAAAATTGAGCGCTCACAACCATAAAATGGACTCGTACATGCATTGAAACGATTGTTGATTTACTTATTATTTAAGTGAAGCCAGTAACAAGCCCTAATTTCTTTAATACTTATAATTCATAAACCTTACTGCAGCCAATCTTTTTTTTACCTTCTAATGTAAATTAGTGATCATTAGTGAGACTTTCTCAGTCATGTTTTATAGTGTGTTAACAGTTGAAATAAGTAAGTGCAAATTAAGGTAATAAAACCTTGAGAACTTGTCTAGAATTCACCGTACAAATTTACTCTTAAATTAACTTACTTGTATTACTTAAATATAAAGTTCGATCGACGTATCGAATAGTAGGATCATTAATATAAAAACTTAAACGAAACAAATAAAATCTCTCCCTCTTAAATAAAACAAATTAATGATTTATACTTGTACCTACCTTACCTACGAATTCTTATGTACCCAATAGTTTGATAATTTGTACAGCGAATAATCAGTCCAACGACTTAAACTTTGATTTATTCTGATACACCTCGTATCTGCCTATTTTGTACACGACTTATCTAGAGAACCTATTTTAAGATCGAACCCTATTTCCTTGTAAAAATAAGGCCGACATCAATAACATGAATGGGGAAACGATAAAAGGAATATTTTTACAAGCTGTGAATACAGACGCGACGAACTTCGCAACCTCCCCGGGCGACCCGCCTTCCCTTCGCACCAATATTTGTGAAAATAACTCAAAACTTTTAAGGAGACAGAGTTTCCCCGACATTTCTTCCCCGCAAATATATTTAAGCGGATAAATATTCATACAAACATAACTTGAATCAAACTTCCAAACAGTATTCAATAGCATATTTTAAGTTTTCAGAACTACGATACATACGAGTATAATACTCGTATCTATATCTCGTCTATATACGAACTTTTTAATAGTTAACAGCGCTAGATAGGTAGGTACGTTTTCAGAAGTATCGTTGCAGAATAATCGCGTCTGTACATTCGAGTGAGAAAGACTCGATAAAACATTTTCAGGTTTTTAGCGCCGGAGTGATTCCAGTATCTAAGAGTAAAAGGCAACAGGAGCAGTTTTAAATAAAACTAAGTGCACGAACTTGTAGAGCGGATTTACCGGAAGCGGACGCGTCGACAGCGTCCGTCGCTACAGGATCGCACCACGTTTTCATTCATCCCTCACTTACGCCCTTTCACAGCTGAGCCTCGATTTACGCGGAAACTCTACACTAGAAACCGTCCTCCTTCCACTATCGCCCTCCCACTCTTTCGCGCAAAAGTAATGGCCGATAGACAGAAACGAGCAAACAAAATCAATACTGTCTGGAGCCCGCCCACTGGTTCGACGCGGCAACTGCGCTTCCTCACTATAATTTCGATAAAATAAAAGTGGGTAAATCATTATATTCACGTGTTCATGTCCAGAAACGTATCCGTAACGGATAGGCCGGTGGCCGCCGGTCATATGGTGGTCCGGAGAGGAATGGCGGAGCAGCGGAGGATCACATGTTTCGCACGTGGTCGGTTCACGTTACAATGTTTACCTGCGACCGGCTGACGGTCAGGTGAGATCCGTCGTTACTCTACGCCGAGCTACCTGTAGTTGCGCCGCCGGTGACTGACCCCCTCCCGAATACGCACGCCGGGCCCGTTTTTATTAGCGACCTTATACGTTAACAATTTGTTTACCGTCTCGTACGCGGTACTCGCATAATCTTATATCTTCGTCCTCGTGATACCCATATTCAGTGAGCGTTGGAGCCGCCGAGCCCGCGGCTACGGTTTGCATTTTTATCAACATCGACGACAGGCAGCAACATTTTATTTTGCGTGCCATAAATATGGAACTAGCGAGACTAACACATACTGCAAAAAGGAACTACATTTTCATGCAAGCTTATCTGAAACTATGCATAAGCAAGCAGCGACAAAATCTTTACCGTGTAAATAAATGTCATACAACATGTCGCTGGGATAAAATTGTATTATCGTCATAGCTCGGTTTATGTGACGTAAAGTGGATTGTATACAGAATAGATATAGTAAGACGTCTCAGAAAAATGCAGTATAATGGGTAACGTTATAAAAAACCAATATCTATGAGTATGTAAAAATTGCGTTCTCGTTAAATTAAAAGTAATTTTTGAATTCCCTACACCATGTTATAATTTTTTTCATGGCTATGCATTTCAGCTACATCTCATTTTCACGAAGTATTCCATATGTGAACGGAATACGGAATGCGCGTTCCCCTCCTATAAGATATGTAGCGCATGATAACACGGTGTCGATTTATTACGCCCCATTAAGTTTAATTCCGACTGAATGCTAAAAATATTTTGCTAAAAATAAAAGCTTGTTTGAAAATTAAAAATTTGGCAGGTAGGTATTCTACATCTAGACAATATTATAAAGAGGAAACATTTGTATTTTTGTATGTTTGTAACGAATAAACTAAAAAACTACTAGACCGATTTCAAAAAATCTTTCACCATTAGAAAGCTACATTCCGCCTGAGTAACATAGGCTATATGAAAAAAATGAAAATCCAAGATGGCCGCCGCCACAAAATGGCGGGTTACATATTTTTTTCTCACCTCTATCACCTCACACTCACGTCATTCTCACCGCACACTCACGTCAATCTCACCTCATACTCACCTCATTGTCACCTCATTCTCATCTCATTCTCATCTCATACTCACGTCAAACTCACCTCATTATTACCTCATACTCACCTCATTCTCACCTCATACTGAGGCTATACCTCAGGCTATATGAAAAAAATTGAAAATCCAAGATGGCCGCCACCACAAAATGGTGGATTACATATTTATTCCGCAACTACCTCAATATGGGTATCAAATGAAAGGGTTTGATTAGAAGAATAGAGCTCACTATAAAAAAATTAAAATCCAAGATCCACCTCATTATCACCTCATTCTCACGTCAAACTCACCTCATTATCACCTCATTCTCACCTCATTATCACCTCATACTCACCTCACACCTCTAGATGGCCGCCGCCACAAAATGGCGGGTTACATATTTTTTTGAGAATGCGGTGACAATGACGTGAGTGTGAGGTGAGATTGACGTGAGTGTGAGGTGAGAATGACGTGAGTGTGAGGTGATAGAGGTGAGAAAAAAATATGTAACCCGCCATTTTGTGGCGGCGGCCATCTAGAGGTGTGAGGTGAGTATGAGGTGAGAATGAGGTGAGAATGAGGTGAGTATGAGGTGAGTATGAGGTGAGATTGACGTGAGTGTGAGGTGAGAATGACGTGAGTGTGAGGTGATAGAGGTGAGAAAAAAATATGTAACCCGCCATTTTGTGGCGGCGGCCATCTTGGATTTTCATTTTTTTCATATAGCCTATGTTACTCAGGCGGAATGTAGCTTTCTAATGGTGAAAGATTTTTTGAAATCGGTTCAGTAGTTTTTTAGTTTATTCGTTACAAACATACAAAAATACAATTTTTTCCTCTTTATAATATTGTGTAGATGTAGATGTAGCATTTTTCTTCATATGTTGAAGAATTTTTATTGTTAAAAACTATATATTTCTCATCCGATGGCAAAAACGTCGAGGTTAGTCTCCAAAAATAAGAATTTAGCATTCAAAATACCCTAAATTCAATTGCATTCAATTGCAATTGCTGCATCCACTCTCTAAGTAGGCTGTCACTCGCACAAAGAATGCCCTAAAAGCCATTCGAAGTCAGAAGCAACCCTCAGCTTAGCACAGTTTAAACAAGCTGCCACATACAGATACCATAATATATAGCTATATTCTAAACTTTTGTAATTATATACATTTTATCTAGAAACTATTGAAATTAAAAATGGTTAGGTGCTAGTGGCGCCATTGAATAAACTAAACAATCTTTATTAAATATTTGGGTGTGCTTAAGATGTTTCCTGTGAACAAAACATACTAGTACTTACATAAAATTCGCTCCCTTATAATTATTTCCATGTATTATTATTATTGCCTTAACATAGGAAAAGAATAATCAAACAAAACTCTACCAGTCTGAGCGATTGTAGAGTTGCGAAGTTTCATATTAAAAGTTTATGTGAAACTTTTAATATAAAATTTGTTTTTGTTCGAGTATTTCATAAGTTAAAATTTATGTCGATCCACGAAGAACTGAAGACTTCCCATTTGGAACTGTACTTCCTTAGAACGTAGAACTAAGAACAAAAGATAAAATAAAGTTTGCCTATTCTAATGACAATAAAAAGGTCGTACAATGGAATATTGAGTGCTGCAGTAGGTACGAATAACGAATAAGAAAAGACGGAAGAGCCGATCTGAGGAGTCTGCCATTTTTATCACACGTAAACGGTCGAACACGATCGTGATTCTTTGACGAGATGTTAATAAATGAGGAGCTTTCACGTTATAATTGGGAAAAACTGTCGCGTCGCCCTCTCAGTTACAGATGAGTATAAATCTTTACGTAGACGGGGATCACTGGGCAGGGTTCCCAACTTTGGGGTTTTCCCCCATAATCTAACGGGAAAAGTATGTGGAATGGAATTTTTAGGAGGATATTTTCCGAGTATGTTATGAAGAGCTTTTCCGAGTATTTCACGAAGAGTAGGTACGAGTATGCGTTGGAAGACCGAAATACATCCAATTTTATCAAATTATTGGTTAACCTAACGACAATTTATTGGTTAACCTAACGACTTATCGATAAAAATATAAATTGTCTTCTAAACATTGTCAGGATTAAATCTTCATAAAACATGTATTTGCTAAGTATCCAAATGCGTTATTAAAGAAATCACAATCAGAACCTAAGATTATGTATGATGTTATGATTACAAAAATATAATAATATTTAATTAAAAGTTGTCCTTTATTAGGGTGGCTTCTGAACATTCATAAATTTATTATTTTTAAATCTTGTTAGGGAATTATAGTTTTTGACTTTAGCTGTAGGGGTAAATATTTTTGGGAGCTGGTAACCCTGCCACTGGGTTCCTCCAGTGGTGTCAGTTACGTATTCCGATCACGCGCCCACTCTGTCCTCAGAATATAAGGAATATAAGGCGTTGCGGCCCATTTATTGCACGTCGAGTCGCGCTAAGGACGCTCAAACTAAATAATTAATGGCGTCCGTCACAGCTTGCAAATTTTAATTATGTCCTGTAGAGATATGATGAACATGATACGGCGTGTGTGGCATAGTAATAGACGGTGGATGACATAGGAACTTTGTTTGGAGGCTACAGTATTATTTTGCTTATACTCGTAAAAGCAGTGTTAACATTACGTCGTTCTGATAACAGCTTCTACCGGCTCATTCGCACGTATTTAGTTTAAGGGAACTGGCTACTTTCATGGGTTCCTATTTGTTTTTCTAAAACAAAAATGACCTTTTGCAGAATTTCAGCTATATAAAAATCGTCAAAAAATCTTAAAAATACAAATTACGATAGTTATATATTTTTTTTAATACAAAAAGTCTTAAAAGAAACCTTATCAATGTTGGTCAAACTTAAAAACTTCCTTGCAGGTACAATATATTCATCTTCAATATTCTTCTTTAAAAAAATTCTAAGCAAAGAGCTTAGGATGTAGTGCACAAAGAAACAAGTTTACGTAATAAAGGCAGCTTATAGTTTCGAATACAGGGTGAAGCGATGGATACAACTATACACGACAGCCATTATTACTTCAACCAGTTCCATCCACAAATATGACAATTATGCCGCTAGCAAACCAAACAAATCATTTTAAACGCTCCACCATAGCTGCAATGCGTATAATATGATAAATATACCGCCAAGTATTCCTTCACGACGCCAACAATCTTTAGAGTTCAAAGAAATGTGTAAAGATTTTCTACGGCTTATATGTTTTTTTCTGAGCTAGAAATTTGGCAAGCGTTTGTTATTTGTACGGCTACTTGAAGTTCATTATGTAACTAGAACATCATGTAGAACGAAACATTTGAGAAAAAGTCAACGAAGGCATACATTTAAATAGGCTAGTATCTAGTACGTATAAATTTACAAAAAACACCCAAATATTTGCAAAATGTTTTATCTAATTTATTTAGTGTTTCCCAATAACACAACGTATAACCTGTGCTTATAAGTACATGCAATATTACCTATGTCTATAAAAATCTGAAAAATATTCACACAGAAAAATGTCAAACCGGTTATCAGTCTACTAGAGACAGTTTCAAATGGTGTCGTTTTTATAACTTTCGCAAATAAATAAATGTTGAGCAAACTCATATAAAAAGTTTCGCAAGCAATTGAAGAGGCGAGACTGAGAGTAATTATATCAGACATCGTCAACACTTTATTAGCTTCACTTGTATGTTTTGAAAATACAGATTTAAATTGCTAAAATACTTTATCTAGGTGCAGAAACATAAATGAAACTGTTTTTTTAACTAACTGTAATCGCAATGAAAAAAATTATATTTACAGAAAAACGAATTTTTTTTTTGCTTTGCTCAAAATGTTTAAAGAATATATCATAAAATTTCCTCAATTTTTTATCTGAAAATTGTTTTAGCATCAAATTCAATTTATTCTTTTTCTGCACCTACATACTCGTATTTAACCGTCTTTGAAAAGCTACCCCTAACACAGGGAATTGGGGTTGGCAGTTGTTAAATCTATCTAAACGACACGCTGCGGGAACCATCTACCTAGTCTATAAAAATGCTTCTCTCAAAAGCATCTACTTTGCTCTGATCAATATTTACTCCGCATTTCTAATTCTAGGTTCAATTTCAAACTTTTGTAAAGTTCTTTCGCTGTTTAGACTTTAGACAGATATTGGCCTAAGGCTAAGGAAGATTGAGGCGGGAAGCGCGCTTGAGGGATTAAAATGTTTCATTTTTCACAGCAAAAACCTATTGTAGGTACGCTTTTGAGTAACTCATATTTCGCAATAGATCAAGTTTATTTATGCGTGTTCCATAAATGAAAAATTTATTCATGTTCTAGTAAGTTAATTCACCCCAAAATTTTACGTGAAGCAAGAAGAAAACGCCCGAAAATTCACTAAAATATTTTTAAGTGCGACATCAATGTAATGTTGCAGTAATTATTGTTCGTTTTCCTTTTGAGTTTTTGAAATTTTAAACAAAATTTAGGATACAATTTTAAATTTACATTACGTTCGAAATCTCCTTTCATCAATTTTAAGTTGCTATGAATAAATTTTGTAATATTAATCTTTCAAGCTCTATTTTAGAGGCACTTTTTAACATTTATGTTTCAAAACATTATAACTACCTATATGATATTTTGAAGCTATATTTGTAGTCCCACTGAAAATAATGTTTAAAACATGTTTTCTTTTTCCGGTGGTTGAATATAACGTGAAAGCATCCCTGGACTGTGGTACCCTGAAATGTTTTTAAAAGCCGCCTAATGTGCGGCGCGTCGTGTGACGTTCAGCCGATGTCGTAGCAAATATTGTTCCGATGTTCGAAACTACTGCATTTTTAGGAGAAGCTATTTTTGATTAGATTTTATATACCTACCAGATTTTAAATGATCAGTTCATTACTTGGACTTCTACATTAAATCGTAAATAGAGCCTAAGAAATTTAGTCTGTAGAGATGAATTACTAATGATGTACTACTACTACTTAAGACTACTGAGATCCTTGTCTTTTGTTCCGGTAGTCACGCAAGCGAAACACAAGGTATTGCTAGATTTGCTGTTATATAGACGACGGTACCACGGTATCTAGGTAGTCCCGGACCTCCTAAAATACCTGCCTTAAATCCTAACAGTCCTCAACTACACCGAACTAGGACACAATAAAGTTTAATATAAAACACCGTGCAAAAACGGAGCCATGAAATGAGGTGCTCTAAAATGTTGTGAAACAACCCTTATGTGCTTTGCTTGTAGTTGCGCTCAGTCGATGTTACTACAAATACTCTTGCACTGAAATACGGGTTTTTAGAACCATTACAATTTTACTACCCGTCTCATTACCTACGGAGCGTAATTTAAAAGCAAATACGGTTCCATGTATACGATTATAGGACATGAGCCGTTCTAGAATTAGGAAATGAGTTATGTCAGGTGTTTGCAGCAGACTGACCCAATATAATGTTGAGAACATACGTCGTTTAATTGCTAAAAAACCTATTTGAAGAGACCATCATAGTTCTCTAAGGTACTAGCACACCTTATTCCAATCTTTAATAGGATATCGGTCCTATTTGAGATCGAATTTAGTTGGTAATTTAACATTGCGACGGGTTATTGACGCGGCATTAAACACCATTTTGGGTGACTTACAATCTTACGAGGGAATCTGTAGATCCTTAATCAATCTATGATGACTTTAGTTACTAGAAAATCCGAGCACGCATATTGCACTGGAACTAGGACGCAAAAATTTTCATATAAAACTCCATGCAAAACGCAGCCATGAAACGAGGTGCTCTAAAATATTGTGAAACAACCCTTATGTGCTTTGCTTATAGCTGCGCTCAGTCGATGTTACTGCAAATACTCTTGCACTGCAATACGGGTTTTTAGAACCATTACAATTTTATTACCCGTCTCATTACCTACAGAGCGTAGTTTAAAAACAAATACGGTTCCATGTTTAACTGCAACTATTTTGCATTGCTGGACATGGGACGTGCAAAAATATTCCTTCAGCTTTCAGTATCAAGCTAGAACAGAGGCCGAATTCTAGTTAAGTACCGGAATAATTAATGAGGAGGCTACGCTTTCGAAGTACGGAAAAACCAACAATTCCAGTAAATACTTTCAAATATTCTTCAGTCCTTTTGAAAGGTGGATATGATAGGTAGCCGAGAATCGTGGAAGCGACACCAGGTGATGTTTGATTCTTACCCACTAAAACCCCCTCGGTCTTCCTTTGCGCCTGTGGGGACTCCGAGTATACTCCAGTAGAACGCACCAGTGCCCCGTTGCGCGGCACCTTTTACGGCCTCATCCCCTGAAAGACAGGCTTACGACAGGCAGGGCATACCGGAGCGGAAATCTCCACCGACAGGGAATACACTAGCCCGCCTTTTTGTTTACATTTTAAAAAATATTGCTACTCTCACTGCAAGACACAGCTCAGCTTTAAAACCACTGAACTATCAAGATCAAAGTTAATTTTCAATATAATAGAATAAAAATCATACGTCAGCTTCAATGGTGTTGACGTTCAACACCTATGAACAAATGTTTCCGGATAGCCCACAAAACTTTCCACGAGGAATAACGACGACTATCAATTGACGTCAACTGTGAACAGCACGTGCTTTTAGAGGCAGGAAATCGCAAGTGAAATTTCATCCATTTCAACCATCTCAGCAACATTTATATTTACAGATCAAAATGGAGGATTTTTTAGTTTTTTTCTTATTCTATACGAACTATAAATATGTAACTTATTTTATGAAATACTTTACGTTCCGATATCAAATGTATCTACCACCTATGTATGACCTATGTAACATTTTCTATATACATATACTTACATATATTAATTAATTGCTCCAGGAGCTCAACTGTACAAACATCAACAAATCCATAAACATACGAATATGACTGGCTCTTCCCTAAGTCCATATTTGTTTGAGGCAAACTCTACGATGTAATATCCAAGCTCTCGTGTTTCGTATGTACAATTGTCATTTAAAATTAGTATCTCTGCTCTGAAATAATTAATACAATGCACCGTAACTCCGTATTCATTCAAAACTCGTGCACAATGTAAAAAAGGGACGGCTGAACCTCTGTAGCCTTAATATCCGTTGTTTCAGACTCGTAACCGGCTAACAATATTGCATTGCGTACGCCACGCGCTAGTTCCGTACTTATCGCGAAAGTTTCAGCCGCCGGCTTCGGGGTGTTGAGGGAAGGCAGGGGGAGGCGGCGCGGTCCCCGCTGCAATATCGATCGCGTCTGCTGCTCGCTGCAACGCTGTCTTCCGCAGATCAGGCCTTATCGTCTGCCGGAACACCCAGAGCAGACTGAAAAGGCTCTGCGAGACATTCCACACGGCACACGCACGCCCAAGTCCCGAGCCTTCGCGAGCGTCGCCCGTGCGCTCACGCGGACCGCTAAGCCCGTTTATTGAAAGCCGTTCGTTTATCTTGACTTTCCGCTCGAAATAAACGATCCATTTAAATACTAGGGCGTATTCAATTTATTCTTCTATATATTCTCTCGCTGTATAAGAAAAACAAAATCGTCCACTTAATAAACAACAAACGACGCTGCAGGCGGTCGAAGTAAGCGAGATCACAACTTACCGTACCGGTACTAACTACGAAATTTATAACGAAAGCGTAGTCGAAAGTTGCAAGCGTTGAAAATATTGTAAGCTGCACTCGTTTTGGGGAAATTAAATGAAAAACGAAGTTTCACCGCTGGCCGACAAAGTTGGCCACTCAAGTTTGAGCGCGGTGGAGAGCCGCGCATACAGAGACCGGCGTCCCCCGTGTACACAGAACCTACAGTGCATTGTTGCCGTTCCTAGTTCATCTTTAATATCTATCAGAGCCGTTCAATTTAATAGCCATAACCATACCGTAATTATTAACAATTAATTATATACGAGTACGGTCTTATTCCATTTTTTCTGGCTCTTATTATTTTAGATCCTTCATTCACAAATTTTACTGATTGTGAAGCATCACAGTTCCACTTTTGAATATTTCGAGAAAATAATACATGTCCTTTACGATGAGTCGGTACACTAAACATTAAAATAGTAGAATTATTCTCCATTTAAATTGTGTAACTTTAAACTTGTTTTTATAATTAACAAAAATTATTTAAAAATGAATATACACATCACGTATAATACAAAATTAAATGTCTTTTTATTCTTCAGGACTTAAATTGTAAGTGTACATAATGGTACTGATTTCTACGTACTGTGTGCTAATTGGTTTACAGAAAACAATCTTTACTTGTTACAACTTAATTCAAGCTCGCGATTCCGTGAAATAAAATCCTAAATGAAGGGATATCAATTTTCTGCAAAGAAACTCATTGTTTTCAAGTCAATTATTTATTCTGTCTACTCCTGTTTCTCGTTTATCGGAGGCTTTGTGTTTTGAAACTGTCCATATAAATTAATATTTAAATTCTCGTAAAAAATCGTTTAAATATTAAACAATAAGTGATATGATACATGAGTCGAAGGTCGTAAAAATCTAACGAGGTGGATACCCACTCCGTTAAATTCTTAGTTAGGAATACCTTTTCTATTAAAAATTAACTCTTGCCCACGAAAAACTGTCCTATAGGTTTATTAAAGATAAATATTTTAGTGCTACGGAATGCCTGAATAAGTATAATATGTTATCATATAACCATATTCAGCTGTGTTTGTGCGAAAGAGTAACAGATATCCATCAAGTTATTGTGTTTTGTTAGAAGAGTAGCTGGTCCCCTAGATACTAAGATACTAAGAGAAGACTTGATACGGTCTGATATAATTCCTTGATTTGAGTAGGCAAAGTGTGTCCTTGGCTGAACTTAATATATGGATGACATCAAAGCTTGTCTAGTATTTCTATGAAATAATAAACGATTGTTTGCTGAACCTATAGTTTCTGCGAATCGATTCGGTACCGACATGAATACAAGCGATCATTTTGGACGAGAGCCAGGCTTGTACGTACACTACGTACTGTTATACTGTTAAGCATCAGCTTCTGACGAGTAACTACTCTCTATCCACCAACTGTTGGCGTTACTCGTATATCCACTGTAAATGGTAAATTCTGACCAACCCCATGTAAAAATTCCGAGATCTATTTTTTTTGTTTTTCCCATCAACAAGTAAATTTGATTTGAACATCAATAGATGAAGGATGGGAAGATACGGATGAGATTAAGAAAAAATAGGTCTCAGTGAATAGATTGTACAAATAAAACAATGGGCACATGGCACACACGAAATAATCATTTAAGTTCAACATAAAACTCATTAAATAAAGCCTTATTGTGCCTGCAAACAAGCTTTTTAAGTTAATCAGAGATAATTTACGGTAAATCCATTAACATTTAAACGTAATAAAATAAGCAAAAGCATGGGAATTATGAACAAAAGTTTGCTCATAACGGTTTTAATTAAGCGATTCATACATGGTTTAATCCAAAAAAGTAAGTGAAGCGCACACAATTCAGGCGTAGCGTAGGCAATATTTGCTACGTAGCGTAGCGGTACTGGATCTACGCCAAACTCGATACCATGATTAGGCCTTGTGTGCCTATCAGCTACAAGATATTTGTCATTTTATTAAATGACCGAAATGCCGATATGGCAGCTTTCAAATATCTTCTGTATTAGTATTATATACCATTCGCTTCGTAAGGTTTATTTTTATTTGTCAATACGGACCGAATTGTCAGTTCGGATGTTTCGTTATAATGTAGATTAAGCAAAATAGTTGTCTATTATTGAAGTTGTAAGTAAATGTGTAGGTTTTCCTGATGGTTACGATTGGTTATTTTATTACTTTTGGTGCTTTGAGAAACTGTACATAATTATGCACTTATGTGCAGTTTCTCAATCCAAACAATGTTGAATTAAAATCTCTAAAGCACACAAAGAACAACGATGACGTAGACTCTTCATCGTAATCCTAGTGCGAAGACTAAATGGCAAGTCTACAGACTACTTTTATTTCCGCTTAGTTCACTTGTACAATCTCAAACAAGCTTTCTATTAAAGACCGTGTAGCAACTAAAATGTACAGAAAAATTCTTCTATTAAAATCGAAATCATCTGATGTTACTGATGTAAATTTAACTCGTGAAAAGTGCTAAGCAGTAAACTGTCTGGACGGAGTTAAGTAAGGCAGACCTAAGATAATGCATGTCACACACAGTTGGTGCATTACCGTAAGTCTTGCGATTGTTTTTAACCCCGACGCAAAAGAAGGGGTGTTATAAGTTTGACGTTGTCTGTTTGTCTCTAAAGCACACAAAGAACAACGATGACGTAGACTCTTCATCGTAATCCTAGTGCGAAGACTAAATGGCAAGTCTACAGACTACTTTTATTTCCGCTTAGTTCACTTGTACAATCTCAAACAAGCTTTCTATTAAAGACCGTGTAGCAACTAAAATGTACAGAAAAATTCTTCTATTAAAATCGAAATCATCTGATGTTACTGATGTAAATTTAACTCGTGAAAAGTGCTAAGCAGTAAACTGTCTGGACGGAGTTAAGTAAGGCAGACCTAAGATAATGCATGTCACACACAGTTGGTGCATTACCGTAAGTCTTGCGATTGTTTTTAACCCCGACGCAAAAGAAGGGGTGTTATAAGTTTGACGTTGTCTATCTGTCTTTCGTGGCACCGTAGCTCGCGAATGTTTGATGAAAATCCGTTAAGTCGTTTAAAAGTTGTGGGGGTTGAAAGTGGGGAAGAATAACCGAATGTCTGCAAATATAATCGAGTGGGGTCTCAAATGAAGCGCATCACGAGCACATTACAAAATAATATGTTCAATGAAAATTGTCGTTATTGTGTCGGGGGTTTTTTTAATTTTCAATTTAATTAGTTATATTAAATGTGTTGCAAATAAGTTTTAGAATATATTATAAGTAAGGTTTTTGTTGAAAGCCCACACAAGAATAATGGTCTTACAGTACGGTCTTGAAATATATTTTTAAGGTTCCTTGTAGGATGTGACTATTTTTTAAATTTATATAAATGTCGTCGTCGATTTTTTTTAAATAGACTGAAAAAATTAGATTTAATTTGGTAGCCAGAAAAACTAAATGAATCAATGAATATTTTAGTCCTTCCCAGTAGTATCGGCTTATAACCTCAAATGTAAGTAGTACCGAATTAATTGTTACAGTATAAGTACTGACCTAGGGGTTATTGGATTGGGTCTATTTAAAGATGGCTTATAGTGGAATTTTGTTGTCTATAAGAACTATTATTATTATGTTGGTACCCATTTTTCATCAGACTCATGTCCTGCCTTTGCGACATCCATTAAAACAAATATTATGTAAGTGTTGTTTATTATTCAACTATTTTTTAAAAAGAACCGGTTATTATGTCCTCGAATTTCATATTCCAAACGAGAAACCACTATGTTTTAGGTAGGTACTCATTTGCAGTAGTTTAAGTAATAACGTAAAAATGTATAGTTCAGAATAATGCGCGTCACTCGAGCCCCGTGTCACACTTACCTACAAAAGGGTACATTTGGAATAACAGTATTACCTCATACTCTAGTTGTATACGTGCGAAGTGATTCGTGATTGTACCCTCAAGTGGAGCTGGAGCGCCGCCAGACCCTCTCGTGAGCGCCCTCTATGCCGCTCCGTAATTATGCCAATTATAAATTTAATTCTTAATGGGTCAATCTCTTCAGTTTACATTACATTAGTTTTTCACGCGACGTTTTGATGGATTAAACGACGGACGTGGTTTGTGAAGTTAAATGTACGTTCTGTTTGAGTTACATACAGGCTGTAGAATTGTCCTATTCAACTGGTGTGGAGACCTAAACTGGTGACTCGGAACCGGGCGGAGTGGCGTCGATTAGGGGAGACCCATGTCCAGCAGTGGACTACGAAGGGCTGAAAGGAGGGAGGAAGGTGTAGACTGATATTCATTTTCGAGCTGAGACTAAATTATTTTTATTTTTCTGTTTACTCTATTAAACCTTTTTCATAAATATGTGTCACTGATTAAAGAGTTGTTTGAATAAAGTCCTAGGGACTAAATCTTAGAACATGAAATACTCTACCACCTTTAAAAAATGGCGGCTTCATAGGCCAATTATGTCCAATTATGATATATACAATATACATTCTACCACTTTCAAACTATCCTGGCTCCTACACCAATCCACATACATCTTAAAGTTATACTGATTACCTTTGTACTACAGTTACCTACTAGTTACTGTTGTATGCATGCTGAGTGACTCGTAATTGTAGAGTCAAGAGCAGCACGCTGGAGCCCCGCCAGGAGGCTGTAGTGGTGGCCCTTAATGCCTCTCAGTAATTATTTCACTTAAAATTCCTTTTAATGGTTCAAATTCTTGACTAGTACCTAATAATAATGATTATGCCCCGAAAGACACCGTAGCTAAGACGTAGTGGAGGGTACTGAGTTCGATTTACAGCGGAGCAGAGATTTGAATGATAAGTATTAATTTTCTAGTTTTGGTCTCGATGTGTGTGTTCTTGTCGTGTATGACCATGGCACATACGATACAGGGAATACTAGTTTGGGGCTATGAGTGTGAAGCGTTTTATATGAAGAACAATGATAAAATTGTACAATCTAGATATAGTAATACTTTGTTTGGTTTGCATAATTAAATTTGTGAAGTTGGTTAAAATAGCAGAATAATTTTTAAGACCAGCCTGTACTTTAATTAATTTCATCCACACCGTGGCCTATACAATAGCATAGTATTAGACAGGCCTCCTAGTCTAGTCCAAAGTATTTTAAATTTAAGTACTTCTCTTTTATATACGACGATACATTACGACGGTTGGACAAATGACCACTTAAAAATCAAGCTTTATAACATTCTTAAATAAGTTGGATGTAGGTAATTACCATTAAAGAAAATCTGAGCCTAAGGTTATAAGCAGAGCTATTGCTGCTCCTGAAGACCAACTAGCCGGCCGTGCCGGAATCTGTTGACAAGTTAGAAACGCAATTGAAACTTTGCTATAATATATCACATAGGTAGTGAAATGAAAACTGCAAGTACCCATAATGTTAGTCTAAATTTCAAACGGCCTTGCGATACAACATAGCGTATCGAACAACATCCCAGAGCGTTACCGCCACATTGGCCAGCCGCCAACACGCCGTGTCTGGACGCGCCCGCACTTGGAAAGGCTCGAACATATCGAAATCAAGCTTACACTATCAAATGGTCAAAACGGCGTCATTTTACCACTCTTTTTTTACACGCTTTTTATTAGCTTCACCTGTATGTTTGTTTGAAACCGACTCCTTTGGGCGCCATTTTGATCCACTTTAAACCAAATTTCGTTCAAACTTTGTAGATTTATCGAGGACCGATGACAATACACTAATTTGATAAAATTATTCCATTTTTCAATTTGCAAAATAAGATTTTTTGCCACCTATTGCCCTATCTCCAAAATGTTAATGCTAATGATGTTAATGCAGTTTTAGTGATGCGTTTGGATTTGATTGGTGCATGAGATAAGTGATACGATGACAACTCACCATGGGGCGCTGCAGTAAACATTTGTTTAGTCAAATCGGATGTGGTTTTCATTCAGAGGTGGGTTCTGATTTGATCGGTGCATCTTAACTAATATTATAAAGAGGAAAGATTTGATTTTTGTTTGTTTGTTAGTTTTGTTTGTTTATTTGTAGTGAATAGGCTAAGAAACTACTGGACCGATGTTAAAAGAATATAACCAATAGAAAGCTATGTTCAGTCTAATATCTATGACCAAATTCGTAGCCACTAGGCTATCAACCTTTTTAATTTAGACACAATATAACTTTTAATCGTACAATCTGACCCGGCACACTTCGTTCTCCCGAATATAGAAGTTTTTACTAATTTTCTTGCATTCGTTTCAAATTTTTTACTGTTTAAAGTTTTGAAACTTCCTTGGACTTACTTAGGTATCAAAATGAGCCAAAACGCGGCTGGACCGATTTGGCTCATTTTGATTTCGAATTGTGTCTCGAGTTTTAGCGAGACGTTAGTCTAGTGAACAGCGATTCATTTTTATAAACCACTAACTTACGGCAGCCTAAGATTTTATTAAAAAATAACAACCTGGCATATTAAACTACATCACAAATCCTTTAGTGCCACATTGGATAAGCGCCAAGTCGGCATGTCTGGCCGCTTCCACATTAGCACAGAGAGTTACTTATCTTCAGGGATCTGCTTCTGTACGGTCTTAGAAAAATCGCCTGCTAATTTCATGTTGTAAATAGCTATTTATATAAATAAGTAACCGCTTAAACCGTTTTATCAAATTGTCTTACGGAACTTCACTATTTTACTTAGAACTTTACTTGATTCTTAGGAACTGTTTTGTATGCATGGCAAAATCAAAATTTCTAGCAACACCAAAAAAGGAGCAAGTTCTCAAAGTCATGTGAAATCTACCAAACCTCAATTGGCCCACTTGCGAGACTAAGGCATGTCCAGTCCGTACTTCTGATTCTGAGTGGAGACTAAGGTCTATCCTTCTTATTTTGACAGTGATGGGTAGGCATGGACGTATTATACCTACTAGTGGGTAGCAGACTAAATTACTTAATGACAACTAAACATTATATTGGTACAGCAACAGTCATTACCGCGGCATTGGAGAGTCGCCAACAGATCGTGTCTGCAAGCGGGCGCTCCTGGGACACCAATCTACGGGAATCAGCCCTCAACTATTCACTTGTTGGATCAACTATACAACTGTTGTTTTAGAAAATCTCAGTGCTAATTTCAGCAATTTACCGTCGAAACAAATGTTACTTGTAATCATGATGAGGAAACTTCCCATAAGAATGGCAATAATTGTATGTGGAGTTAAAAAGCTAGGTACCTATGAGTGTGTCTAAAAGGAAATTGAAGTTATAACAAACTATGAATTTTTTTATGAACAGAAATAAAGATGAAATTCAGGGTAAAGCCACTTATCCCATAACAATATATTCAACTTTTAATGTTTAAAACGTTTAAACTTAAAACTTATTTTAAAAGAAACAGGGAACACAACACAATATCTGTTGAGTGAAGGAATCTATTACTCTACGTTCATAGTACATTTGTAAGCTTCCTGGTAACCAATTTATTTTGTCCATAAAATGTAAACTCTTTCTATCTATGTAGCACAGCTCGCTGCTGCTAAAATAAAACGTCTTGAGAGAATAAATTTTCTTGTAAATTAATAACAAAACATAGGAATGTAGGTATTTGTTATTTTATTTTTTCGAGAGGTCCCAGATCGAATCTCGCGTGGCACGCATCAATGTTTTTTTTTATGTTATGTGCGTTTTATAAAGGAAATGTCACCTGCTGTTAGGAAACCATGCAGTTTTCATTCATCCTAACAGCAGGTTTTTTAAATGAATGTTACCTATGTAGAGCTACGTCCTTTAGAAAATAATATACCTGCTTTAAAAAATAACAATTTAGTTCACGTAACCTATAACTTATATCCTTTCTGAAAGCTATTACCAGTTTTATATCGCTTTATTGCGATGTTGAAGGATGAAGTCTCATCGCTGCGAAGAGTGCACTCCCGCAACAGATGCCCGCTCCCTACATGACCTTTCCATTATAACATGGCTTCCCATAATGAAATATTTATTATCTTCGCTCTAAATAAGATTACTCTACTTATATTATGTACCTAATAGATTTCTTATCTATACTTCTATACTAATATTATAAAGAGGAAACATTTGTATTTTTGTATGTTTGTAACGAATAAACTCAAAAACCACTGGGCCGATTACAAAAATTCTTTCACCATTGGAAAGCTACATTCAGCCTGAGTAACATAGGCTATTAAATTAAAATAAAATAAAAATAAAAAAAGAGTCATTGGCAGAGCGAAGCCTGCTGGGTCAGCTAGTTGACAATATTCTTAATAAACTTTAACTTTTAGTCCATTTTTTACACTTTAATTCTTTTTTAAATTGTGTAACGCAGACATAAAATTATATTATATAAGTAGATTTTAAAATAAAATAATTTTAAACAAAAATGTGAACCGACTTCAAACTAAAAAGTAAGAAATAACTTTACAAACAGACTTCAATAATAAGGTATTTTTGGAGTCTGTGCCCAAGTTCATCCTCAGTTTAACCTCAAGTAACCTCATTTTTACATATACTCCAAACATATCTTATTAAGTATTGAAGTCTGTTTGTAAAGTTATTTCTTACTTTTTAGTTTGAGGTCAGTTTTGTTATGTGCATTTTTAAAGCACATTAAATCTCTCTTTTCATTGTACATTATTGTACGGTGCAACCGTACACCAACCGTCAGCGCGTTTTTCGTATAGCACGCGCCGGTCACATTTTCAATTTAGTATGCATTTGGGATGCTAACATATCGCGCGCGTACTCATAGCAACATCATTATCATACCTACAGTGTACAACAATAAATATTATAAACTTTAACAACATCTTTTCTTTGACTATCGTATGGTGTCGATACTAGCCCGAACAATTATAATAAATGAATAAATATTACCTAAGTACATATTTACCTACATACTTCTTTTTTAGTAAAATATATTAAAGTACCTACATGTCATGATTTTTTCGTGACTTTAAAACTCGTCTGCAAAAATGAGGTTACTTGAGGTTAAACTGAGGATGAACTTGGGCACAGACTCCAAAAATACCTTATTATTGAAGTCTGTTTGTAAAGTTATTTCTTACTTTTTAGTTTGAAGTCGGTTCACATTTTTGTTTAAAATTATTTTATTTAATGCTTTTTAGTTATCATAGTTTCACTTCCACTCTATTATCTGACTCTGGTATCTTAGTTTTAATGCTTCATCATAGGTTGCGGCAACTGGCTACTTAATGGTAACCTTACGGATTACCATTATTAATGTTTAAATATATAATTTGTACAGTTATTTAAATTATTTAAATTAACTTGCTTTAAACACGATTTAATTATTCCTATTTTATAACGAGTTCCGCTACATCATTAGCATCGAAGGTGGTCAAATTTTATATAGTTCTGCAAAGGTAATGTGACCAACAATAATAATTTATCAACTTGGTTCCTTAACTCTTATCCGTTGAGGAGTTCCACTCTGTATCTTCGAAACTCTTCATCAGATCATCACCTACTTAATATGGGACCAAATTCAAAGTAACAGCTCCCAAAACCAAAATAAAACAATTCAAATTGGTTACCAAATGACGGAATACGGCGGTCAGAAATATAAAATAAAAATGAGTTCCACTCCATCATCAGACTCGAAGGTGGTCAATGTCTACATAGTCCTGCAAAGGTAATGTGACCAATAATAATATTTTTTTAACCCGGTTCCTTAACTCTTATCCGTTAAAGAGTTCCACTCTGTATCTCCAAAACTCTTCATCAGATCAACATAAATTAATATGGGCCCAAATTGAAATTAACATCTTCCGAACTTAAAAGAAAAAAATCAAATCTGGTGGAAAATGACGGAATGCGGCGATAACAAATATAAAAAAAATAGGCAAGTATACTAAAACTCTGATAAACCGGAGGCCGGAGGTATGGCCTGTTAGGAAGTAGGTAACTACTGCATTAGATTCGTTTTCGTAGGTACTTGGGGAAATTGTGGATACCCGTCGCTAGTATTTGTTACTATACATGGCAGAGCTATGCGAAACTTTTACAGTCTAAAAACCTTATGCTTTATCATAGGAAGTGGCAACTGGCTTCTCAATGGTAACCTTACGGACACCATAATTATAGTTTAAATGTATTTATAATTTGTATGGTTTATTTAAGTGAACTTTTAAACACGATTTAATTATTCCTATCTTATAACGAGTTCCACTCCATCATTAGATTCGAAGGTGGTCAATGTCTATATAGCTCTGCAAAGGTAATGTGACTAACAATAATATTTTTTTAACCCGGTTCCTTATCTCTTATCCGTTGAGGAGTTCTACTCTGTATCTCAGAAACTCTTCATCATATCATCACCAACTTAATATGGGACCAAATTCAAAGTAACAGCTCCCAAACCAAAAAAAAACAATTTAAATTGTTTACCAAATGACGGAATACGACGGACAGAAATATAAAATAAAAACGGGTTCCACTCCATCATCAGACTCAAAGGTGGTCAATGTCTACATAGTTCTGCAAAGGTTATGTGACCAGTAATAATATTTTTTTAACCCGGTTCCTTAACTCTTATCCGTTGAAGAGTTCCACTCTGTATCTCCGAAACTCTTCATCAGATCAACACTAACTTAATATGGGACCAAATTCAAAGTAACATCTTCCCAACCAAAAAGAAAAAATTCAAATCGGTTAACAAATGACGGAATGCGGCGATAACAAATATAAAAAAAAATAAAAATAAAAATAAAAATAAAAATAAAAAAAAAAAACATACAGACGAATTGAGAACCTCCTCCTTTTTTTGAAGTCGGTTAATAAATTGTCATGTACAATGGTCAAATAATTTTGAGTTTTTAAACTTCTTTTCAATAAGTAGTGCTAAGATTATTTACCAAATTGGACTAAAAAATCGGACTGTAAGTAAGTAGGATAATTATACACATAAAAAGTGCACTCAATCCTATATATTGCAAATAATACAGTTAGGTAACTCTGGTAACTTTGAATTGTTTTGGGTAAGTAGCTCTTTTAAACGTTGATTACTTTAAGGCTTCCTTTCCATCGACTTTAACAATGTTTTCACGCCTAATGCCTTATTGTCATATTTTTCTCTTTGTCCGTATTTTAACAACAAAAATATAATTAATTTCCTTTATGCTACGGATTGAAGTTACCATAAGGATCCAAAGTAATCCAAGTTCACTGTATCTAACACAAAAAGTGAACTGTGCAATCTAAATGGTTAAGTACTATTAGAATTGCTTACTGATTCTAAATCCAGGTTTCCAGTTTATGAACTATATTCTAAATCATTAGAATTCCATGAGATAGTCCTGTGAAAATACATCTCATTAGAATGGATCTACCTCCACCTTAACACCACAGAAGTTGTTCTCATAACAGAACTTGTTTTATTACGTAATGTACATCTATTCTACAACTCTATACATGTGCAAAAACGTCACACATAACGTCCGCGTAATTGCGTACTTATATTTCATAGTTCTTTAGCACCGCACATCGTTTTATTGTGTCTGTGAAGGATGGATGCTCATTCCACTTCACACAAGCACTCTTGACGTCAAAAGATGGCTCCACTCCCCACACAAGCGACCCAACCTATGAAGCCTCTTGTTTTTTTCTGAATAATATATGTATAGCGCTCGTGGCTATCAGCTCTATTTAAACATTTTTTGCATCTTTAGATCAGTAGTAAATTAAATTCAATGGGAAAATTCTGAAAAATACTATAACTGTTCTGACTGGATAAATCTACATTAAATTTATCCAGTCTGGTTTAAGTGATTAACATGATCTGATATTTTCTGGTAAATGAAGGAAAGCTTCAGCATCAGATATTAGTGTACAATGTTAAAAAGGTCACTACATGAACACTGAACAGTTAGTGCCAACCCCAAATGAGATATAAAACATACCCTGCGACCACACCTCCTGTATAAGGAAGAAGTTAGTAATAGTGGAGGAGCTGCTTAATCCTTGATTAAGTAATTAAATTTTGATGTAATGAAACTCGTCTGCCTTTTTAAAAAATTTAATAATTAAGCTAACACACGCGCGCCAAGAGAATAAAATGTCAAATCTTTTCACCAACACATTAAAAAAAGAACTCGCGCAAGGTATAATTCTTGCGTACAGCCAAAGTGTTAATGTTATGTATTCTGCCGACTCGAACACCTCCCATATAATGAAACATAGGTAAGTCGTGAAAACGATGTGACCCGTCGTGAAGCTTCACGACGGGTTGAGATGATAAGGTGACCTCCCCGGTCGAGCTACCATGGCTGTTTGATATCAATAGACTCTAGATTCTAATAAGTTTATGAATATTTGTATCAATTTTAATATACCGATGTGATTTAGCTTACTTAATTTATAGTAGTAATAGCTGTAAAAAAAAATTGCTGTTCTAAACTTTCATCAAGTTCCATCTTCGTAAATCGGTGACTCATTAAGTAGTTTAACTATAGCTATTAAGTATATACTACTTCAAATCTCTCAAAAAAATCAATTTCTATCCAAATTTAATACCTACTGTATCATAATTATAATATTATTGTAGTATTCAAGAAAACATAATAATTATATAAAATTTTATATTCCGTTACGTTTAATGCAATGAACGGCGGTCGCTACTACGCTAGCTGGTAGTATCGCATATCTTCCGGATATTGGTAATTTTCTATCTATAACGTGATTGTGATTGTAAAGTCCACCAACCCGCGGTAGGCCAGCGTGGTGGACTAGGGCCTACATCCCTCTCATTGCGAGAGGAGACCCGACCCTGTAGTGGGTCATTAATGGGTTACTGACATTGGTAATTTAATCTTGCAACACATACGACACCATTTTAGTTTACGTGTTTTAGCTCTGTCAATTTAGATTTACAATATTCGCAAGTTAATATTAATTTTAATTTTTAATGCCAGATATTATTCCTTCTTATACCATTTTATTCCTTTGAAAATGCAACAAATTCAACCTTAGAAAGACGCAACATTCTTAATCAATACTAATATATTATTATTATAATAAATAAAATTGGAGTGTCTGTTTGTAATATAAAAATAACCGCTTTTTACTAAATGCATTTGTACACGGTACCTACATGTACCGAAATAACATTTCTTACAATTTATGTCTGTCTGTCTGTTTGCTTCGGCTAGCTGATGAAATAGCTTTTATTTCAGAATCACATTATACTCGTATGTTATAGTTAGATAGTTAAATTCCACGCGGACGAAGTCGCGGGCACAGCTAGTTACTTATATTATGTATAACGAGATTACCGTTTGTATTGGATGCTGTGGTCTGCATCCTCGTTCTACTTATACGTATTATTAAATGTTTGGTACCTTTATTTAGTGTAAAATAAATATCGCTCAATTTGCATATGACTATCGCAGACCTATCACATCCAAATGCCTTAGCTTCTTAGAATAGCATTCTCATTTCCTTTCACAATATAGACTAGAATTGAAGATACGCTGGATCAGAATGTTCATTTGCGAATACCTATCAGTGCGAGCACGCGTCCTAGTCATTCCGGCATTGTCTTTACGAAATAGCTGAATATAAACGAGATGAAAATGAGGTCATTCATATCTTCATATCTTCACACGTTGGTTCCCGCAGTGGGACGATGGTACACGCAGCCGGTGGCGGTGCATTTCCGAATGCATTGCCGTTCAATATCCGCCAGGATTGTTTGTAGATCCACTCCTATACCCTCCTTCCCCCTTCACACCCTCCCGATACCACTGCTCTAATGGAGCCTAGTCGGGTGTCTAGTTTAGAAATAGGTTGCCTATATTATGTGGACATGTCGGAATTACGTCTGCGGGCGCTGCTTTCAATTTATTTTTACGGACAAGAGTAAATTCTGCAGCGAGAAATTTCAGTGTTTTCTGCTTTAAAATATTGTGGTGACTTCTTCTATTTGGACTTAAATGTTCGTAGTGTTTTATTAAATGGAACGTTTTCTTATAACAAGGTACCTACAGGGTTAGGTATAAGATCCATTCTTTCTACAAAAATATGCTTCTGGTTAAAGAAAACCGATGCAAAGCATGTTATCTACTTTTGATCAAAATCTGACTTCGCTAAGCGAAATCGCTTGTAGACAACCATATTAATAGATGAGTTTTTAGGTAGGTAGGTACCTACCTATTGAATTAAATAACAAATTAATAAAGTTGAAAGGACATCTTGTCAGAACGCATTAAACTATTAATTTGCATCGAACCACTGGTGGTCCGACTGCTATTGTTTAACTATTGTGTCTGTTTACTGGACATTCAATAGGTTAAGAAGCCCATCGAAGCAAATAAATATAGGTACACTAAATTACAAAATTAATATTAACCGAAGAAAACTACTAAATTGGATTCGGGATATGAAAGTAATGAATTCCGTTCGCATGTTGTTGTGTGAAAGCCAGAAATATTCATCCATCGATCCCATCGATCCCCACAAAACTCTAGTATACGTATATTATGTACCTATACTTATTACTTATAGGTACTTAAATCTATTAGAGAGCAAGATTATTATTTATTATTATTTTTTGTCTGGATATATTAATGAATCGTCACATAACATCTTTTTATGTCTTTTCCTGCAAAACTCCACCTACGGTCATTAATAATGTCGAACTTTATAGGTATCGAATTTTGAAAAAAAATAACGGCTCCTAGCTTTAAAGATGTTGCACCATGTACGGCTATTTTTATGATAAGGCGAGTTTCAAGAGTCAAAAGTGTTAAAAGATCGAATGCAGACTGAATTATGTTTGTAACGATGTTAAGGTCTAAAGATCTTCTATAATTTGTAAAACCGTTATTGATAGTCCGACGCCGTCCTACAGTAAAGATTCTTGTGCGATCTTAATAATTCATTATAATACCTACGTAGGTTCATTAATCATCATCATTTCAACCCTTAGTAGTCCACTACTGGGCATGGGACGACGACCTCTAATCGACGCCACTACACGAAAGCAACGGATGCACACCTATGCTGCTACTCGATCGAAATTGCTTAGCATACCCTACTGAGCTTCACCAGGGGCTCTACCGCCCTTGAAAAATTCCATGAGATAGTCCTGTGAAAACACAGGATGTCCTTCAATAATATTTATTAATCCTTCAATCTTCAATAAATATTCAATAATTTTATCAGTCAACAACTCGACTTCAAGTGGACACGTGGTGATACGTTCGGTTGCAGTCCTGAAAAAAAGAAGAGAAAGTATCTATGGCCCTTGGTTCAGTAGAAATAAGAGTATTATGACATTCCGGTGGACTGTTCCAAATCTTGCATGCACAATGCAAAAATGTGCAAAACTGAAGAGGACCTGTCCGCCCAGTTCCTACCGTCCAGTAGTGAGGGTGAATTTTTTTTAACTTCTTAAATAGGTACCTAAGGCAACAAACCAGTCCCAGCGCTATGAATCCTCCTTTGTTTTATGTATTCAGTTCACTTAGAAACTTATTTGAGTTACCTACAATATAAATTTCAATGCGCAGCTATGTCGTTTGCAGGGAGTAGTTAATGACCCGAGGAATGATTTTTATTATGTTTGCTTTGATCAGAAAACAGCATCAAACGTCGTTTATGGCGCAATAACATTGAATACGATAACAAATTGAAAATGCGGTATGGGAATTCGCGCTGGAATGAGTAGGATTTGGGTACCTAGGTAATAAAAATCAAACCCTTCTAATAATTTACAAACATTATTTATGTAAGTACCTATGTACCTAGGTACCAAAATATTTATCTGATCTAATGAAATAGGATTCAAAGATTTTGAAACATGTATTTATTCTCTCATTAATGTCGAGATTGATAATTTATAAAATAAATCTACAAAATACAACAATCCGCCATGAAAGCTTAAACACCCATCAGATCAATTCAGATCGAATTACGTCAATTTAGCAATTTACGTCATGTCTCAGTAAACGTCATTTTTTTCGTTTAAGCGATCTTTGCATTTTTTACTGAGCCTTGACGTAATGACAGACGCCATGACATGATGACACGGGCGAGCGTTTTGACATGAATTTGAAACTTAGAATTTAAATGTCCTTTTATTGCACAAAACCTTAATTGTCCACAAAAATATGATAATTATATTTTAGACATCATAGAAACTTCTGAATATCATAGAATAGTTTTTGAAAATTAGTCATCATGCCCATTAAGTACAATTACCTACCTATTTAAATATATGTATATTATTATTTAAATCAAGAAATAGGTAATATCGATATTATTATTTATTTAATAAAATATGAAATCCAATATACGTAGGTAACAGCAGTCGGCCGATTAAAATGACACAGTTGGTGTCATTTTAATCAATCAATTTTAGTCAATTTAGAGACAAAAAAAAATCGTCAAGTCAATCATTTTGTTTGGCAGTGACACTGACAGCGTCACATGTGAAATGTGAACGTGAAAGTCGTGAAATCTGAAATCATCAAATCACATTACATTTAGCGAACGAACTTCGCAAGAGAGTCGATTTTAAGTTAAAAAAACACAATATAAAAGTATTTTAATTACTTTTTGTGTGAAAACTGTTTGTATATTTTCACACTAACTTTATTTGTCAATGGAATCAGGCACTAGACCTCAATTTGGTGGCAGGATACTTGAAAATGCTGACGAAGTCTTCAAACACAATGCTTGGTACTCTTTTCTCTATATTACACAGACTAAAACGCTTTAAAGGATTCGATATTAAGAATATAGAGTTAGAGAAGACGAGGCATAGGAAAAAACCTCCAGGTGGATCACGATATCTCAGGGATAAACAACAAATATATCTTTTCAATGCATGGTACATATGTTTTAAAACAAAAACTTATTTATAAAGAACAGGTATTTTATTTATAATTAAGAATATAAATAAATTTCTAAAGCTGAAGCACTGTGAATTGCCAATTCTAAAAAGTCTAAGTTGTAGAGCCATATTATTTTACGTGAGGAGTTTCCTTAAGAGTATGTTCAATTTTGAGTATCGTCTATTAAGACGCACTTTTATCTTTATAAAATAAAGTGGAATAATTATGTTTATTCGTCAGATGACAAAGTACAAAAAATATACAATAGGTACATTACATTTGAAATTGTTTATGAGAATTTTCCTATACTGTGTCATTGCAACAAAAAGTCAAGTAAGTGGTAGTGCAACTAGATGCAACTAGACACTGCTGATTTTGAATTCAATCATTTTACAGGGATAATGTGGTGTGGGATGAAGAACAAGAAAATGGTGCAAGGGATAAAATCAAACAGAATAGTATGGTCACATTTTCAGAAGAAACACTGAAAGATCTAGAAGAAAATGCAGATAAACATTGGGATGAATTCTATGATATACACCAAAACAGGTAAATTGTGTAGCCTTGACACAGCATGTATTGAGCCACTCTGTATACAAGATATTTTTCATTATAAATAGTGCAGTATTTTAATAAGTCTGTCATTGCCTCGGGCCACATGCTAGTGCCTTTAATTTTACCCAGCTCGTGCAGGTACCACCACCCTTAAAACATGCCATCCTAGGCTATGGCCCTTTTGGCCCTAGAGTAAATATACCCGACTACCCTAGAGTAAATATATATGGTTACAAAAGTAGGAAATATAGTTGCAAAAGTATTGTATACTACTAATACTCCTTATTGCACACACAGTCCAATAATTGAAAAACAATATAATGAGTAATGCCATCCTTTTTGAATTTATAGATTCTTCAAAGATCGTCACTGGTTATTCACTGAGTTCCCAGAGCTTGCGCCTGACAATACATCTGCTCCTGTCAGAGTATTCCCTGATGTTGAAAATATTAAAATTACTAATGATGCTGATAATGACAACATAACATGTAAAAGTAATGGAAATGGTGGAAATATGGCAACACTGTCTCCTAAGCCAACATCCAATGAGAAACGACTCATATTTGAAATTGGTTGTGGAGTAGGCAACACTATTTTTCCTATTCTGCAATACAGTAATGACCCAAACTTGTTTATTTATGGCTGTGATTTCTCCTCAAAAGCCATTAACATTATAATAGAAAGTGAGCTGTATGATACAAAACGATGTGAAGTATTTGTTTTGGATGCAACAGCACCAGAGTGGCAAGTTCCTTTTGAAGTCAATTCACTGGATATAATTGTTCTTATTTTTGTTCTGTCAGCGATTGATCCTGCCAAGTAAGTATACAATTTTAAAGAATATAACCAAAACTTTTCTAACGTTAAAAAAGTTTCTGATATTGAGACTAATGCTACTTTTTTGTCATAAAATGTAAAAGAGTAGCCATCCAGTATGTAGGCGACCAGATGTTAAGAGGTCTCCCTCACTTATGGACAACCATGTTCAACCTTCAATAGGATAGAAGAGGTTGAAGCTAACTCCATCCTTCACAACAAGCTTAAACCTTCAAAAATCTGATTCTGTCAGGATCAGGGAGTAATCCAAATGTGTACCTGAGACCCTTACAATTAGCATTGAGAGGAACACTGTGAAGCTTAAGTTAAGTCAGAAGGATTGCAGCATAATGCACTTACTTTACGAAAATAATCATTATCTCCTTGTCTTCCATGAGCAAATGCAACCACTTATCATCAGGATTTTTCATTTAAAAACAATATTAAAATATAAATGAAAATAATAAAGCTACTGTTATTCATAGATCATGTTTTACAAAGTGAAAATTACCTTAATTATTTCCCATATTAAATGATGTCCCTGTTATTTTCCAGAATGCAAACTGTCATCAAGAACATGTATAAATATTTAAAACCTGGAGGTTTAGTAGTATTCCGAGACTATGGCAGATATGACTTAGCACAACTAAGATTCAAGAAAGGCAGATGTGTTTCTGACAATTTCTATGCTCGTGGAGATAACACACTAGTATACTTTTTTACCCAAGAAGAAATAACGAATATGTTTACATCTGCAGGTTTTATAGAAGAACAGAATTTGATAGACAGAAGGCTGCAAGTGAATAGAGGAAAAATGTTGACAATGTACAGAATTTGGATACAAGGGAAATATAGAAAACCAAATCATAAATGATTATCATAAATTTTACAATAAAATAAAATACAGAAAAATATGTTTGAAATTTGATTTTATAAAAATTAAATGTGACACAAAAGCTCATCACGTTAACAGGTTGGATAGTTTCTTTAATATTTAGACATAATTCACATAATAACTCACATACACCTTCAATAGTAAATGATTCCCATAAATGAAAAAATTAAGCTTCTTTACATCAATACTTAAAACTTGTATTAATAGTTATTTCACAGATTGAAATTTAAAATGATATGGTTTTTTGAATGAATTCATGACTCTAGTAACAGTTTTTATTGGTGGACCATTCCATGTAACTTTTAGTTCTGCAACTAATCTTTTAATAAAAGTTTCTATTTCTAATTCAGCAATTCTCCTTCCAATGCACATCCGAACTCCGAATCCAAATGGCAATGTCACCATTGGGTGGGTGTTTCCATAATACAGGGGATCAGTCTTTTCTGCAAGCCATCTTTCCGGTATAAATTCAGTTGCCCTCGTGTAGTATTTCTCAGAAAGAGATAAATACTCATTTGGTGCTATCACATCAACCTGAAAAAGCCATTAAAAATTATTAATTTGCTGTATTTCTATATTTGATACCTATCTATAATATGAACTCTTGTTTGTTTTCTATTATTTATGGTTTAAACAAACCACTACCCCCTTTTTATACAAAAGTTGTGTGGCTGTATGAAATGCCTTATCGGCGATTGGTTGGTTGTATCTGCATGATTTTTTCATTCTTACCCCTTCCGTTATTATGTAGTTGGATACCACGTGTTGCTTGGTCGTGCGTCGTAACTGGGCCTGTATAACTGGATACATCCTTAAGGATTCCTTCACACAGGCTTTGAGATATCGCTTGTTGTTTTCTGACGTCTTTATTTCCTCTCGTAATTTATCTTGCACTGGTTGATTGAGCGCCAAGTTGTATAGAAGACCTATTATACTAAATGACACCTGAAAATAAAAAAAGGTATTCTATCATCAAATCTATCTATTTCATTCTAAGGTCTATTTCATTGAATCATTGAAAAATTTAAAAGTGTACATGATAGCGAATGTTTTATTTACAATAAAAAATACTATTAAATTATTCAATAAAAAAACTGATTAATAGCGCCACTGTCGCAAAGTATAAGGATGCCATTTTTGTAGATACCCACAAAATGCTTGGGTATTATTTTTTGCTTCTGATCCTGCAATGCTGTATATGTTTGCCCTTAATTTATTATGTGTCTGATTACAAGACTTTCTGTTTTAACCCTGCATATAACTTAAATGTCTACAGTCCTTCCTTCCTATATATATATTTCTAATAATAAGCAATAGAGTAGATACCGTATCTATCCCAGCAAAAAGCATTTCGTTGGCCATCATCACAGCCACTTTTTCATCGATACCCAGTAATTTTTCGATAATGCTTTTATCTTCCTCCGGAATGTCGTAGCCTCGCTCGCAAATTTTTCTTCTACCTTCTTCAATAAATTTTGAGCTAATTCTAAGGTTCATAATAATAATTATATCAGAAAACATAAGTATAACCACGTATAACTTAAGTAAAACAATTTATCTACGTAATTCCACTTACTCCCACTGCAAATCTAATGTTCTGATCAGCTTTTTGAAATTGGGAGTAAGAATGTACTTCCAAATACTTGGTATCATTTCCAACTTAAAGCAAAGATCTATAGTATCTTTAGCGCATTTCATCAGTTTTACGCCTGGATGATCGAGAGTCAAATTGTCTTGTAGACAACCAAGTCTTGTTCCCAAACAGATCAGGCCCACTGACTCCAAAGACAACTTCGTCATCTCCAACTCAAAATTGTTTTTGATATAATCACCGTCTTCTTTTAGTTTGACTAACCTGAAAAATTATAAATAAATTTAAAGAAATTAGTAGGTATCGTCATAGATAGGTACTTCCACATTTCAGCCGAGAAAAAGGAATAGGTACTTATAAAAAAATCAATGAAACATCTTCACAACTCATCTTATTCACCTTATAAAATCGTTCGTCAGACGTCGTTACAAAATTCATTTTCTTTATCCTTATCTTAAGTCGAACTACTTTTGAAAAAATAACTCAGAAACAGGAAATCAGTGCATCAAATTAATGGCAAATATCACCTGAAACTCGTGATAATCTTGACCAAGCTGAAATGCAAATGTGGTAAAGATGCCAGCAGACAAACTGGCTGATAAGTTTGGGAAAAAAATTAAAAATTATGAATAACCATACTTTTTAACCATTTCCTGTGCAATTTCGTCAAGTGCAGGCTCATATAATTTTACCAATTTTGGTTTCAACAACGCTGGATTTACTTTAGTGCGAAAATCACGCCATTGCAATCCTTGCCTGTAATTGACAAATTATAATAAAGAACTAAATATGAAAAATGGATCATTCTTATTTCACCTACTCACTATTCAATAAATATTATTTAGGTATTTATTGTTTTACCTTAAAAACCGATAGTGGCGCCCTCAGCAGTGTCCGGTTACTTTTCAGTAAACAATATATTCAAATATATTGAGATGGTAGATCTACCTTAAATAAGTAATAGCCCGTTGTGCGGCCATAATATGATACATACAAAGCTATAAAGATATTTAAACAATAAAAAAATAGGTCTGAAAACTTACGCACTAGTTAATCCCTGCACACCTTCATATATATGTTTTCTCATCTCTGTTCTGTAGTACACAATGGTTTCAAAACCCGGTCTGGATGGAAGAATATCTTCTGATCGATACACCTAGATTTAAAATATTTTGAACATTAAAATATTTTGATGTGATGAAAAACCGTACTGTACATTGTCAAATTGGTAGTACCTGATCAAAATCCTCGGGTTCAAATAAAATGACCATGTCAGCTCTGGCGAAAATGCCTTTCAACTTGACTATGTTTCCATATCGTTCATGAAGAATTCTAGATAATTCAACCATATTGGCTTTGGGACCAATTGTACCTAAAATAAAAATGGAAGATGAATTTCTATATACTTATATACATATATATATACGCTCAGCTCAACAATATAGGCACAACATGGCAAGGGATCAATCAGGTGAGGATCATTTCCTACCTACTTACTCTTACTTATTTTACATGCAAATTTCGCAAGTTCTATAGGTACTTAGGTAGTGGTCTTTAAAATTACATCCAGCATATTGTGTTATCTGAGGTCAGCTACGGGCTAGACTGCTAATCCACTTTGAATCTACAGGGCTTAATTGACATCCCATTGTCGTATTAGTATGGAGGGCTGGTGGATCAATAGAAGGACAAAAAAGCAGCGAACAGCGATAACAAAATTATTTTATTTAGAGTTTTATTTTACCTACTTACCTACAACAGGTAAAAAGTGGTGCAAAGGTCCAATTAATGGCAATGTGGATAAACCTGGTATTGATTCGAATGGCATTGGCTTACTTGATGGTTTTGTCGAAAGTAATAAACCATTTTGATGACTAGAAAAATATGTTTTTACATTAAGTGAAATGTATACATCAATATTTTGTCAAATTGGCGACATTAAACTAAGTTGGTGCTTGTAATTTTCTGAGTTGAAGAGTGTTGTGGTTCAGTCATGATGTACAACGCGTTAAATTTTGTGCTTTTTGAGAGTACTGAATCGATTTTTTTTCCACCATGGTTTATTCAAATTGTTGTGAGCCTCGAGACAAAAAACATGGTCCAACAGGTTTTAAAAGATTTGAAATTCAAGCCACATATCAAAACACACGGAACAAGAAAAGAAACGGAAATCCGGTCTCCTTTAATAAGTACCGGAAGTTCTGTTTCGGTTCGGAAGTTTTTTCATGTCTCATATTTTGTTTAAGTAGTTTTTCCATGTTTTTTTGTGTAAGTTTGTTGTCTATTTTTAAATAAAGGAAGTAAAAAAAACATGAAGAATTCATAAAACAAGTGAGTAGCTAATTAGGCAGGTACTTACTGATAAGTATTCAGCAAACGTTTAGAAATTTTAGATAAGAAAAAATTTGGAGCAATTGTGTTCATTTTAAAATATTATGTTTTATAAGTAGGTACGCAATTGCGTTAAAGATATAAAAAAATCAAATAAACTATGCCAATGAAAAATTTTATTAGAAGCTAAACAGATTGTCCAGACCTAAATATAAGTTTACATGAATATGACCTTGACTTATCTAAACATCTTCATTATTTATTTGGAATTTGTTACCAGTAGTATAAATTAATTTTCAACGTAAAAGTTATACGTGTAAATTGTAGATTAATAGTAAAGTTAAGAGCGCCTCGGACCATTGTGTAGTCCTCCTATTAGTTTGAATCTATACATTGTATGATGCTATTTAAAGTTTGTTATGTTTTATTATACTCTGTATCTTTGAACTTTGAATGAACGATAATGTTTAAATTATTGACATTGACAGATCCACTGATCCAGTGCAGTTGACAGTTGACACCTGACGTTTTGGGTGGTTACTGACAGATGTTAATAATATAATAACATGGTTGACTTGACATAAAATAGTTCTGTATCTGTTGTGAATGTGATAAATATTTTGAAACAAAACCATTAAAATAGAACACATCAAATCCGAAAATGGAGCTTGAACTTACTTTTCAAACTCAGTGATGGAATAATTAAATTTGTCTATATATAAAATGTTATTAGTTATGAATACAATTTCTTTGTCATGATCATAGTTTTCCTATAATATCGATCGATTACGAAAGAGCATTTCGCTTTGTATTGTTTTGTGAATTGTCCAGTCTATTTAAATTTAACTAGGTATATGTCTATAAAGTATTGTGCCTGTGCGATTATTTCACGCAAAATAAGAGTAGCATATTATACGCTTACTTAGAAAAGATTTTCTGATTGTGTACATTGCTACTTTTAACAATGTACTTCAGAGTTTTTAATAGTTAACTAGTAATTTTAAGCGAGCATTGGCGTGCTTATTATGAATAAGTAACACAAGTGTACCTGGAGTTTTCCCTGAACTTTCGTCCATGTATTGTTGCTCCTTTCTGTGAGTATACTCTTTTATAATAATAATAATATATTTTTCGTGACATATAAAAAGTAAAACATCATACCATTTAATTTTTTTTTTGTTTTTGGTAAGTATTTTATTTGTAATTTATTTGAATTGTAGCATTGATAGCCCAGTCGCTGAGAATTCGACCTCTTAATCGAGGGGTCCGGGTTCGAATCCCAGTGGCATGCACCAATGACTGTAAAAAAGTTATGTGCGCTTTATAAAATTAAATATCACCTGCTGTTACGGTGAAGGAAAACATTGTGAGGAAACCTGCATGCCTGAGAGTTCAAAAAAATGTTCTCAAAGGCATGTGAAGTCCACCAACCCGCATTAGGCCCGCGTGGTGGACTAAGGCCTACACCCCTCACATTGTGAGAGGAGACCCGACTCTGTAGTGGGTCATTAATGGGTTACTGATATTTTATTTGTAAAATGTGACAGAGCTTTAGATTATTATTATTTATATTTTGTACTACTAGAAAATATATTGTTGCTACATTATATTATAAATATATATATGTATACAATATAAGTACATATACATATTGATATTGATTGGACATGGATTGGACATATTGATGTTATATTTATAATATTACTAGCTGACCCAGCAGGCTTCGCTCTGCCAATGAATTTTTTTTTTATTTTAATTTAATAGCCTATGTTACTCAGGCTGAATGTAGCTTTCCAATGGTGAAAGAATTTTTGAAATCGGCCCAGTAGTTTTTAAGTTTATTCGTTACAAACATACAAAAATACAAATGTTTCCTCTTTATAATATTAGTATAGATGACATTGCTCATACCAAATGAAATCAAATTTTTAGAGTTAAATTTAAAAAATCATAATATTTGACCACATTAATATTTGAAATGTGTTCGAATTCAGTACAAGATAATAACAAATACGAAAGAATAAAATTAAATAAATGGTTGTTTAATTGTTGTTTATTTTAAGTTTAAATGTTACAATCAAATATATGAATTAAGTGATTATTATTATACCAGCGTTCTTTAAATTACCAGTGTTCTTAAATCACAAATTAAAATAAAAAGCCCCTCCTGTAAAAAATGGAATATATATATATAGACATGCTAGCATTCACAGCCAGAAATAAAGCAGAGTTAATAAAAATTAATTTTGGACATCATTCAATTGAAAGCAATAGAATAAATCAAGAGCAATCTGCACCGATTGGTGACTCACTGAATGGGCAAGCTTGTTGCATTATCTCACATTAACTGGCTGAAAACAGGCTACATTAATTGATAGCATTTGCATGTTTGTATATTAAAATTTGACAATTTATTTGAGACCTTTATCTTTTAATTGTATAATATAATTATTTCTTAAAACAGCAGTAATCACAAAGTTATTAAGTATTAAAAAAATAAAAAAAATAGTTTATTATCTTAAAAATTAGTAAAATACATGGAGCCGAACTTTATTAAAGGAATTTGAATTAGGATTGGACTCAGCATAATGCTGTCATGAGATTTCATCTTGTGGAGCTCTGTTATTTTGTACTAGTTTTGGATTTATAAGATTCAAGTTTCAAGCTCATATTGGAGACTGATTTATAATGAGAAGGATATTTTTTTTATTACCTATACATTCAAATGGTAATATTCCTTATACAATTTTATAAGCCATTTGTCTACTTCTTGTTACCCTACCCAGTTGAAATTTAATATGCTTACTTATTTTGATGACGTATTCTGAAAAAACACTGCACTATATGTATATGATTAAGCAAACCAAGTTTACTTCAAAAGAATATTTTGAAGTAAACTCGGGTATTATAATTAAAAATACATGACATGATCATGACATGATCATTACCATATCCCCAACTGTAAAGCTTGTTTTGTGAATAATTACTTCTCTGCCATTAATTAGTGGCCTGCTAGGGTGGGGTCTCCATCACAATGATATTGATGTAGGCCTTTGTCCACCAAGCTGGCCTAATGCGGGTTGGTGGACTTCACACATCTTTGAAAACATCACAATGTTTTCCTTCACAGTTACTACAGGTGTTATTTAATTTTATAAAGCTTACATAAGTTTGTTTTAATGAAAATAAATAACATTTATTGATTCTATGTTCCAATTATAAAGCTATTTCTAATATTTCCTCATCCATCACAAATGTATAATAATACACTCATCCATTTGTACTGTTTGCTTAAAAATTCTGTGTTTGAACTTGAGAGTTGTATTTTAATGCAGCACTAGCTATATTATTTTCCTTTTATTATCATGTAACACTTTAGGTATTCACATTTCCGTTGGGAGTTTGACGTCGTATGTTTATGTTGCATTATTATGTTGTCACAGTTCACGGCTGGGTGTCGGCATGGCGAGCATGAGTTCCACGCTCGTCGAAACCGTCTCCATCAACTATGAGGACTTTAACGAGAGCTTCCTCACCTGCGGCACGTGTCTATGTTAGTACACTTTTATATTTGTTTTTTAAGCACATTTTACGAGTAGCACATCATTACAATGACAAACCACAAAACTTTTAATTTTATTTGTGTCTTTATATTGTCTTTTTTTTAATTTAAACACTTGGAAAGTGATTTTAGAAAACTTTTATTGCAAACTAGACCTCAAAGTCTATCATATTTTGAGGCGCTCGTCTGCAAGTTTTTTAAATATGTTGTGGTTAACATGTGGATTGAAATCATTTGTCATCCAACAATATGCAAAAAAAAACCACTTACTAATCATCAGAAATATTTTAAAAGAGTGTAATATGTAAACTTGCTCTATTGGTTAGTTCACAAATAATATTTTATTTTCAGGCACTTACGATGGAGGTGAACATACACCGAAGCTATTGCCATGCTCACACACAGTCTGCTTGCATTGCCTAACGCGGATAGCTGCCTCGCAGACCAGAGACGCTGGAAGCTTCCGGTGTCCAATCTGTCGCGAGCTCATCACTATACCGCGAGGCGGCGTCCCGGCGCTCCCACCGTCTTTTCTCGTCAACCAACTACTAGACTTAATGGCAAGACAGCGTAGAGAAGTCATACCCCAGTGCAGTTCTCATCCCGGCCGCGAATTATTGTTTTGTGAAACCTGTGACTGCGTATTCTGCAGGCACTGCGCGGACGGCCCCCACAGCGACACACCGTGCGATCACACCGTCGTACCTTTCTCTATAGCGTTGAAGAGAATGTCCGAAATACTGTTGTATAGAGCTAATGAGTGCCTCAGCAAGCTCGGGTCGGCGAGGGAAGCGGTGGCCAGTGAGCTGCGGAGATTAGAAGCGGCGGCGACCGCCGCAGACGAAGCGATAGACAGACATTTCAACGAACTCCGAGCTGCATTAGATAAGCGACATAACGAATTAAAGTCGGCGGCGGCGGCCGCTGCGACACATAAGCGAAAGTTACTCGAAGAACAGTTGAAGTTAATCGATGCTGAGAAAGCTAAGGTTAGACATTCTTATATGCTACGCGTTATGCATAATGATTCCCTACGGAGTAGCACCTAGTTAATTATACTGTTCTACTTTACTAATGTCGATAATATAAATTAAGACCTTGCGAAACATAAAACCTACCTACTGGTGCATCAACTCTTATTATTTCATCTATGGTTTGCTTATTATTTCTTTACTTCAAAACTACAAAAACAATCCTATTTTGTTATTTGCAGGTGGAAGCTGAATGCTCTGGTCTCCAACAGCAGGTTGAGGTCCGTGAGGTCAGCAGTCGTGCGGCTGCGTTGGGAGCTAGATTGGGCGACGCTGCGGCATTGGCTGAACCACGGGAGAACGCATTTTTGGCTGTAGACTTCGCTCATAATGATGCTCAGCAGAGATTTGCAGAAGCCTTGGCGGAATTAGGCCGAGTTCGCACCAGTACTACTTTCCCCGGACTGTGTACTTTACAATTGGGTGAGTCTTTATGTCACTAATTAGGAGCTAGATGAGGGAATTGAATAAGGGGATTGAATCACTTTATGTCTTAATTTAAAAGATGCTTAAGCAGATAATTTTAAGCGTTTTCTTACTATCCAACAAAAACTAACTCAATCTTTGCAATAGACACACCTAGGGTGTTCTTGTAAGATTCTTAGCAGTGCTGGGACCCCGCCAGACATTTCCAAAACTTAGGTTATATTATATAGGCGGCATCGCTATAGTGCTCACAATAACTGACAAGGCACTAGACATCTTAAACAAATAAAGCCACTATTTGGTGAAGTTTATCACAATAAGTTATAACCTCAGCAAATACAAGGCCATTCCAAATGGTGACTTTAATAAGATGCCAGATATAAAATAGACAGATAACAAGATTAACGAGACCATTTCCTTCAAGGCGCTTTAATGAAACCAAATTGTAATGTTCCAGAATGACTGTGTGTATGTGGACTGGAGGAATTGCAGACATCTTCATGGCTGTTGTTAGTAACCCATTAATGACCCACTACAGGGTCGGGTCTCCTCTCACAATGGGAGGGATGTAGGTCTTAGTCCAGAGTGGTGATAGCCCTGTCTGTGGCTTTGAATTCGACCTCGAATCGAGGGATCTGGGTTCGAATCAGAGTGGCACGCACAAATTACTTTGTAAAAAAAAGTTATGTGCGCTTTATAAAATTATATATCATCTGCTGTTACGGTGAAGGAAAACATCGTGAGGAAACCAACATGCCTGAGAGTTCAAAAAAAATTCTCAAAGGAATGTTAAGTCCACCAATCCGCAGTAGGCCTGCGTGGTGGACTAAGGCCTACATCCCTCTTCATGGTTAGTTGAATGAAAAATCCAATGTTCCAGAATCGCTGTGCGTGTGCGGGCTGGAGGTGGTGGTGGTGCTGCGGACGGTGGACTACCACGGCGAGGCGCGCAGCACGGGCGGGGACCCCGTGTCGGCCGCCGCCGCGCTCGATGACGCGCCGCTGCCCTGCACCGTCACCGACCTTGATACCGGCTTGTATAGGTACTAAATAAAACAAAACAAAACAATGTGTTTATTGTTCACTGTTACATAGGAAAGATGTTCCAAAAAACATAATTCAAAAAAATTAAACTGATTTCAAAAAGTATGATATAAAATTTTGTTTAAAGTATTTTGTATCTATTATTAAATTTTGGCACCAACCTCAAAAAATAGAAAGCCTAAAGAATGTAACAAATTTTATTTCATTCTTCTTGGTCGGTTTATTTTTTTTAATTATTTTTTTTCGTCATTTTTAGTTTTAAGTCAATATCACGGAAACTACTGGACCGAATTTGATGAAACTTTTACCATTCACTAAGTCGGATAAAATGCAAACAAACAAAAAAAGAACGATCAAAATACGTCAATTAGTATCTGAGATCTGCGAGGACAATACACTCATGAAATTTGGTATCTACATGTTTGGAAGCTGTTATAGACCAAATTATGTAAATATTGTGCTGTTTCGTTAATATTACATAATATGTAGTTACATATTAGTTATAGAATTGATAACCTCCTTTTTTGAAGCATTAGTAATTTGCGGCCTTAGGTATTCTAAAATGAATGTGTCATTCTCATTTCTAGGATCACAATGCGACCATGGAGCGCGGGTTCTCTGTGTGTGCGAGTGTTGGTGTTTTCGCGCGGGGTTCGGGACTCCCCCCTGAGGGCACAAGTAGCCCCTGTCGCTGCGCCCCTGAGGGTCTGGGGCTCAAGAGGCACGGGCAAGGAACAACTCAGTCAACCAGTGGCACTAGCTAGGTGAGTCTTAAGACATAAGAAAATTGCTGACCATGGATCAGTGATTCTTAACCTTTTTAACTTAATCTAACTAATCCCCTAAGGAATTAACAGTCTGACATTCTCATATCTACTACTCTGATAATAATGATCTGATACTTCAAATCAGGGTACAAAATAAGCAGTCTATGAAGATGATATAAAAGTAATTATTGATTTGTGATTATTTATGACCTGTCTCATTATATTCTTAAAAACCTATTCCAGGTGTCCTAAACGTCGGGAAATATATGTTCTGGATGCTGGCAACTCAAGGGTGAAAGTGTTAGATGATGAAACGTTCGCATTCAAAACTCACATTGTTAATGAAGGTATGATCAGATACAACAATTTTATTTTAACCCCTTAGTGACCCCCTACAGGGGTTTTAGTTCTTTCAATGAGACAAACATCGTTGGTCCACCACGCTGGCCTGATGTGTGTTGGCGGATTTTGCTCTTATCAGATTAAAATATTTTCTTATCACCAAATAATATTTGATGTTGTATAATTATAATATTAATAAATTAACATTTGAATTTAATGACTTCCAGGTTTAGCGGGCCGCAGTTGTACAGGGATAGCAGTGACAGCGGATGGTGTAGTAGCAGTCAATTGGAGGACTAGAACTCTAACAGAGGTAAACATTGGTCAAGAACTCGTTTTAGGGCCAATGCCCTAAAACATGACATTTTCATTGCAAAAAAATGACATTGACAATGTATTTGAAGACTGATATTTGGAGGCCATGTCAAAGATGAATGTAGCGCCGCCTTTAAATGTGTACAAAACCCTCGTCAGGCTATGCGTGGCTGTGTATGACGTGACCTGTACGTCGTTACAGGTGAACACGTTAGGCGCGACGCTTCGCACGGTGCGGTCCCCGCGGCTGGTGGAGCCGGTGTGCGTGGCGGCCGACGTCGGCTCGCGTCGGCTCGCCGTCGCAGATAACGGCGCGAGGGCGGTCTTCGTCTTCGATGAGGATGGGAACATCGAGCGGGAGGTACATAAGAAGAAGACAAAATACCCGTCATTGCACACCATGGAAAACTCTCAGGTTCCCTTAGGATGCTAACATAATAGATAATACCATTAACTTATTCTTCACAGATTGGAAATAACGACCTCGGTCTAGTAGGAGGGTTGGCGTTATCTGAGGATTTGATAGTCATCGCAGATGTTGCATTGCGGGTCTACGATTCGGAGGGCAATCTTCAAACGACATTGGCTCCTGTGCCCAAAGGTAACAAATTATTTTAATGTTTGATTGTTAGTTTTTTGTGAAGACTGTGGATTGTTTCCATGAAACAGGCTCCCAAAGAAGGACTTTTACTTTAGTCTTATTTTTTGACACGTTCAATATTATATTCGATTTTCTATTGTTTTGTATGATGAAACAGGTCGCGGCGGCTACGGCGGCATAGCGCTGGAGCGCGCCGAGAACGGGTGGAACGTGGTGTGCGTGCGCGCCGTCCGCGGCCGCCCCGCGCTCTTGGTGGTGGACGTGGCGTCCGGCCGCACCGTCGCCGCCTGCGAGCTGGCCGAGCGCCGCCCGCGCCGCGTGGCCGGCCTCGCGCTGCTGCCCGCCCGCCGCGCGCTGCTCGCCGACCTCGCCGCCGACTGCCTGCGCCTGCACGCCTACTGGTGAACCCGGTGAGTGCCCGCTGCACGCTGCACGCTGCACGCTGCACGCTGCACGCTGCACTTTACACTGAGATAGTTAAAAGTGACGAAATCAGTAATAAAACAATGTTGCCTGACATAGTTTTCTGAGTTTGCAAATTAAAATGGCAATGGACTAGAGTTAAGGTCGTCGAATGGCGACCACGTTCTATATAAAAGGAGCACAGGCCTCCCTCCGATCAGGTGGACTGACAACCTGAATTAGACAGCGGGTACCATTTTCAGAGGGTCCAGGAGCGGGCGGTGTGCCGTCGATCAGGGGAGGCCCATGCTCAGCAGTGGACTACAAAAGCCTGAAAGTAAGGAAAGAAGTCCAAAAAGAATATAGCAAATATGTCAAGGAACTTAGAAACCCAACTCCACTCTTTAAATACTAGATGAAACCTTCATAAAGAAAAAGGTTTGTGACGTCATTTTATTCATTTCAGATTGGGAGAAAAGCGGGATAGCAACACGTCGTGGCTAAAGGGAGGCGAATCGTAAACGAATTTCATGCTAGTCCAATATTGTAACTGAAAATCGAACTGTTGGCCATAATCTCGGACTGCGAGGACCACTCGTACCAAAGTCAAGGCTGGCGTCGAGACCGCCGGCCGCCCGATATCCGTAGTACTTACAGTATTTATTTCGTTTAAGTTTTTAATTTTAGTATTTTTACGACCCTAAAACCTAGTTCACACTAGCTTAGTATTTTAGTCGAGTGTCTAATATTAGTGACAAAACGTGCCTGAAAAATGAATATTTTGTTGAGTCGATCAATTTTCTTCTAGCGAGTAGCCCACTTATCACTAGTGCACAGGCTAAACATGTCTGAACATGTCCTTTTAGTCGTGTTCAAGTAGCCTCAGCCTCATTTCCGAGTAGCTTGTTCATATGTTAACCTTCTTCTGTACTGCACTCGCTAGTACTCGCTACCTAGTGAGAGCAGTTTTTAAGCAGTAGCGTTCATTTTATTTTCCAAAATACTCGGCACTCAACAAACTATCCTCGTGTGAACTAGATCTTAGTACATGTTCAGAATGTGCAAATTCGCCGCGATTGTCTCGCGTGTATAACGAGATAACGTCGTGTCCAGCGCGAACATTTGGGGACGATTTCAGTAGAAAACTTAGAGTTGAAGGAAGCAGATATTTAATGTTCGCATGTAAACTCTCTTTATAGTAGGTATCTCGAATCATAGATGCAATGGAACGGTGCCTCCTACCTCGCCAGTGTGCGTGTAATTCTCGCGATACGATTCGCGACGAATTCGATCGTTCTGAACATTTAGTGTTTTTTGACAAATCGTCCTGATTTTTTTTCAACATCTTGCATTTGCAGATGTTCGTTCGTTTTGCATTATTTATGTGACTTACGACAACGCGTATTTAGTTTTTGAATTTTTTATTGTTTTTAGAAAAATTTGTTCCTTTACTCAAGTAATTGGCAATCTCGACTTAACTAGTCAGATGACGAGCGCATTTATGTATTAATGAAGAGTTTGTTGAACGCATTAAAACTATTACGAACGACACGCTAAGAACGACGACACGTGAGGCGACGTGACTCATTGATTTGCGAGCAGTAAATATGTAATTGCGTGTTATATTACCAACGACTTATGACAATACAATGTCTACTTACTTTAATTATTATTATTATGATATAAGAATAAATGTCGTGTCTATTTCTGCGGCATATTCTGCCATTTAATTTCTATTTGGTATCTCTTATTTGTTCCTATTTTAGACGTTTTCAAATTTTGATTCAAGCTTATGAAGTTAATTGAGACGCAAGAAATTATATCACTTTCTTCTAAGGTATTATTCAAAGCAACTTTACGAATTAATACTTACGATAATATTGTACTCGAATATCATTTAGATTTATGCTGAGGTGATTAATTGATTTCATCGTTATTTATCATTATCATTTTCAACATTAACCGTTTCGAACATATTTATAACGGAGGTTCAGTATTTAAAATCTCACAAGAAAAAAAAACGCCAATTCGTTTTTTGAACAGTGATATTTTAATACCTTATTTTGAATGACATTCTTTCTTAATACTAAAATGTGAACATTTTCACACCAAAACTGTTGATTTCTTTGAACTTTGACATAGATGGCTAATATCGTAGCAGCATATAGACTACATACTTTCTATCGTGAAAATATAACTAGAAAGTCAAGTGATACGGAATGAACATCGTTTGGGGAACTATTTCTTAACTTACGTTACGTTACGTGTATTTATTCTATATTTTTGAAAGGAATATTTCTGCAGTTACTGAGGATGAATGGATAACAAATCACATACTGTCTTATATACATGATTAAACCGAAGTGGATCAAATTTGGTTCACAGATAGTTTTGAATCTACTTTATCATGTCATGTAGAATACTCCTTGTCTTTCGGGTTTAATATTAAAATTCACGCAGTCAAAGCCCGGGTAGAATCTAGTGTGTAAGCAGTCATGAATTCGAAATACAATAATATTCTCTGTAATCATTTGCAACGTCAATGACATTGCAGCCTCTTAAAAACTAAATCTTCCGGTTAATTAAATCTAATCGCCAACCTTTTTTTCGCGGTCGTTGACCGCAAAGTAAAATTAATTTTAACTGTTTATTTTCCATAATTCACCAGTAAATATAGTACTTACCTAAATTATAAAAAATGTACCGTAAGGATACCATCATACAGTATTAGTAATAGAACAAAATCCTAACAAAAAAAATTCCTGTAGAGTTTCTTAATAATTTTGTCAAATAATAATTGAAATGTAATTAATTTTTAAAAGTTTCGTTGAGTACTTTTTTAAATAACATACGTGCAATCTTTTTGACTGGAAAAACAACAAATATTTAAACTTTGTATCTATTCATTAATACAATGTTTTTCGTTTAATTAGTATTTATTCATAACACACACATATTAATGTATATTTTCATTGTAGATGAATTCTCAATTTCAAAAAATTCTTGCAATTTTTAATACATCAATTGCAAATCGTGTAGGCTGTTACGGTTTGTTAAATGGTCTGCATATTGTAAATAAGCCAAGGTCTAGGAACCCAAGTGCCCTTGCATCGAAACCATTTTGACACTAGTATTAAAATATATTGAATAGGATGTATTTATATTTAAGGGAATTATGAGTTTCGTATCAATAGACTGCCAATTTTACGGTCATTGAGCTTTTTGTCCTTGATGAAAACGATATAAAAAATTAGTGTATTGCAAGAAATTTATAAAAGAGTCAGTCAGATGATTTATGGTCATGGAGCTCCTTAATTTTTTGTGTTTTACCAATTCTACAGAGGCGTTTTAATTTCTATTACTTTGTATTTCTGGTCATGTAATCCTTTATTTTGGTACTATATATTCTCTAGAAATAAAACAAACATTTTTAAATGTTTCCCTTACAATACGCCACCTAATCATGCTAATGAATGAATAAATTGAATAACATGTTATCATTATACACAAAGATGTAGTATCTGTATTATTTCATAAAAATAATTGTTGGTTCGACATGAAAACAAAATTTGCTCAATGGGAATGATGACACCATATCACATTGTTGAAGCTTCCATTTTGCTAGAGATTAGAGTTAAAAATTTACTCAAAAATCGTTATCTAAGTATGTTAAATTATTTATACCAATATTATTCATGATTCACATTATTAAATCGCGATAATATATCATTAACTTTGTATCAATTTCATCAAATCTTGGAAATTTAAGATTTATTAAATGAATATCTAATGGGGCTGTCATTTTTTCGATCAATTCAGTACCGCCTATTATTCGTATGAGAAAAAAACACGTAAAATAATTATTTTTTATCAAACAATAAATGTTGTTTTTTTTTATATTTTCTTAATTTATCTATATTTTTTGTCACTAAAGTAAAAGGCTAATATATAGTTACTTTTTAATTTAATACCTATTATTCTATGACAGCTCTAATTGTGACAATCAGATCAAAATTAGAACATTTAGCGCACAATTTTAAACACCAACTATTTTTGTAGATCAGACATCTATAGAAATATCAAAAAAATATAATTAGACTATTGAAAACTACAGTACTAAACTTCGAAATCTATAATAAATATACGGTTATAAAGTTTAAGAAAAAGGCCTATATTAAAATCGCTCAGCTCATTCTACCTTGACACCATATAGATAGACTTTGAATGATCTTCAAAGTAATTTAAATTTATATCAACAACATTAAGTGAAAATCCGGTAACCAAATATAATACTATAATCAGAGCTTTCTTTGAATTTGATTTAATTATGGTGACTCTCTTTTACGTACTTTTCATATTTCGAAGGTAATAAATAAAATGCTTCTTAACTTAAATTTGTTTAGTCAAAAACATTTTTGAAGAACAAAATATTTAAACACTCTGAAGAGAAGCTTTTTTGGTTAATATTTAATAGAGCGTATAAGCCATAATTTTTTGCTGCATTAAATAACTTTTAATTAGAAATGGATATGATATAAAAATGTTATATTTTCAAACTTAAGATACACCAAACTTGATTTACTCCATGGACAATAATGGAATGTAAAATAATTATATATGTACCAACAAGAGCAGGTTTTGATCCTCTCAGATGTTTGATGCTCCACCGCGGAGCTCTTTAATTGTTTACCACGACTTATTTAAGTACTTCGATGGTATTATACCTTCTCATTCTCATTCCACTACAGATAGTTTCCATGGGTAGCAGTGTCCACTGATCGTCAAGTGGTCAGCATATTCGTTTGCTACTTTACTTACTACTATTGAGAAACAAAGTATAAAGAAAAATCGAACACTTCTGTCAGGCTCGCCATGTCCTTATTGTGCACCAGTGTCATTACTTTATTGACTAAAAATATTCAAAATTTTGCAAAAGTAAATCATCGTGGTACTGAAATTATTGACATGCATCAATATTGAGGCGCTAATTTTTAAAATTAATTAAATTATTGGCGTTAAAATGTTGCATAATAATCTCAGAAAGCAGAGTGAAAATAGACGTTTAGACTTAAGAAATCTTGTTTGCTAATAGGGATGTTGTGTGAATAGCAATTGTTGTTTGCATTAAAGTTTTACATAAAGATATTATTTAACGTCGTAACGACGTTACCATTGTAATATTGTATTGAGACCGAAACTGATTTAATTACCTACAAGTTGTTTTTCGAAATGTGGATAGATCTGTTTATCGTCCATAAGCAATTTAGATATTCCCGACCCAACTGTAAGAAATACGATATTTACCACGTATTATTATGTACATTTCCTACAACCATAATTTTAATCATTTTAAGACTATTATTAATAACTCACCCCCAGTTGCATAGGATTATTTAGGATTTGTATATACAATACAAACCACTTTGTTCTCTCCTAAGCCCCAAGACTGGAATAGGAACATTCCATATTGGAAGCGAATATCCCCTGCATTGTTAAGTTTTACTATCGCCACATTTATAAAGAGGCGAAATTGTTCAAAAGGTAGTTATAATATCCTGCAACGAATTTCACTTAAGAGAAAATTAATATTTCTTAGAACTCGTGATAATAGTGTCAATATTTACTAAATTGGTGTAAAGTATGCGATATAATGAATATATGAAAGATAAATCCAAACAATTTCGTCTCTATATGATTTTCCAATAGAATAATACCAACCAGTTTAGTGCCTCAGTTGTAGCAGTAGGTAGTGACGTGTTATTTACCTCGGCTCGGCTCGGCAAGTCATGTAAATAAGCGTCGCGCTAGTATTTTGTGAAAGCATAATATTCCTGTCAATGTCGATTTTCTTATTTACACACTAAACTTTCTCGTTTAGCCGATACCTCTTAGCAGTAGTTATTTAACCTCTCAATTTATGAGGTCACAAATAATTTACACCTCACTGCCTCTAGTACTTTATATTGTGTGCATTTATAGAATACACGTACTAATCACACGGCTAGAGACCATTATGTAAAATGAAACGATAATAATTATATTAACTAGAACGGATAGAACAGCGATTGGTACAAACGTAATTTGTGATCAAATACATTAATAAGAAAAAAAGGTTATTTTTTGCATTGAATAGACATAGACAATTTAGATATATCATTTATGGTCGTTCTAATGTTTTTTGAAACTCGAGATATCTATTTTGGCACTAAACGACTATTTTTACAATACATAAGGAATTGACACCCTATTCATTGTTTAATAGTTCTCATAAAGCTAAATTGTATTTATGCAAGCTGTGAACTGTACTTAAATTATAATTACAGAGTATCTCAGTGTATTGTCGATAACGTTACTTTTATGCAAAATGCAATAAAATAAAAAATTAAACATGTTCCCTTGTTTTACTTTTTTATCCTTGTGACCTGCACCACTATCAATGGTTTATTTTTTTTATTTGAATAAAACTAGAATTGATTATATGTTTACTTACCCAAGTATATAATATCTAGGATAGTAACTAACCTATATTTTTAATTAAAATTTTAGGTAAAAAATGAGAGCAAAACTAACAGATATGATCCTAAAGTTAAAAACGAACATTCTAGAACCGACGCGTTCTAGAATGATCGTGCAGTAAGTGTACCTAATACATAAATCAATCAACCAAATAATCAAAATTCAGAATTATTCATGTACTTCTATTTTTTTACTCTTCATGCACGGGCTGCATAAGATGGGTTTCGTGATACTTGCCTGTGGACGTTTGCGACAAAACTTCAACATGTACCTATCTTTTGAATGAGATCTGCAGGACGGGTCTATTTGGAATGAACATATAAAAAAAAACTGTTCTCAAGATATGTAGGTAAATATAATATAATTTCCCGAATAGTTCTAATTGAATAGAATATTGAAAACAACAAACTACTATGGTCTATGGCTAATAATAACACGTAATCTTTGAATAAAACATTTATTTCCAGCTTTAAATCCGACTACAGACATTTTCGGTTAGGAACATCACTATGCTGAGGAGATACACAATACAATTAATAGTAAATATTATATGTTTTATATTGAAACGAAACTACTGCTACACATCTGATAGGTTGGTAACACTAGTTCATACGAATTTCGAACCATTTCTGATATGTGGAATAACTTATATTTTCTCATTTAAACATTCCTAATTTGCTAAAACAGTAGATTAAACATTTTAATCGTATTCATCACGTGCTAAACATAGGCTTGTAATAACAATATCGTAATGGCATTGTGTTTAAAACCAATGAATAGTTTTCAAAGTATCGATGCCTTGAATCACTCATTTCAGTTCAACAATTAATAGTAAATTTTAAGTAGAAAGTTAAATTATAAGCATCTCAAGACGCTATCTATTATAATTAATAATTTTGGTCCAGTCTCGATAACACTTACATACAAAAAAGGATTAAGAAATATAACAATAAAAAGTGTATACTATACGGAGTATACCTTGTTTTTATATCTACATAACATTCAAAATGTTACTAGAAAATATACAAGTACAACCCAACATCCCATCAGAAGACTGCATTTTACTAGACGTTATTCATTAGAGTAAAGATTTAATGAAATATTAATATAATCAAAATCGATAAACATTCCACCTCAATCTTACGCCCCACACCTCCTTAAGTAGTGGGTATCATGGACACACCCTCAAGACAAAAACACCCACCCAGACAACAATCGAACTCAGAACCCTTCGCAATGCGTACAGCGTTAACCACTGCGGCTGCGCCACGCAGAATATTCAGTCAAGAAGAGATCGAACATTGAGCATATAAGTTTGGACCTCGTATGATGGACCTTATATGTGAGTGCTAGATATAGTCTTAATCCCAAACTTATACATAAAATTGCAAAAAATTAAGTTAATCGATTTTTCATAAAATAATGTTGATTATTATAGAAATCAGGAGTGGACCAAGTTATCTTAACGATGAAAAATAATTATTTACGTTAATGACGAAACCATATTATTTTAAATTTTAATGTTATTTAAGTTATACAGTATAACTTATACTCGCACTGATAAAGTATTTTTTTATAAACTTAAATAAGCTTCTTATCAACTTTATTATTCATTTAAAACTGACTACAATATAACATCAATGTATGCTTTGGAATCTTTAAATAAAAACACTAACGTTTTAGAGCAATTAATTGCAAAATTAGGTATTATTTCTTACGACAAACACTGGTTACTTAGTTATTTATGAGTATCACTAAATACATAATAATAATGATTATGTAAATATCTATCACATCAATAAATTCTATAAATGCTTGATAACTAGACATCTAGATATCATTAGACAGGTTAATAAATTACAAAACGCATTAATTTTCAAATATTCAAATAAGTATGGGAATACATATATTATTAAATTTATATAAAACGTAGAAACATTTCTATATAGGTGAATAAATGAACATTTTATTATTAAAACCCGTCTATCTTAGCTTTTTAATCGGATCATTCTCTTTCATACTTAATAAAGTTAATAAACCTTTGTAACTCGCAAGAAATGCTGCCATATCTACAATTTTAGTTTAAAATGTACTTAACAGCACAATATGGGTTAATATTTCGGGGAAACACATCTACGTTATAATGTATTTTTATGAAACTACGTAATCTTATTAATATTAAATGAATGTGCTTTTCCGCACAATGCGTTTTTATATTGAATGGCAACTCTATGCGATAAATATGCGAAGGAATTAAATGCAGCTTGTGATTATGTATTTAAACAGTTTTATTTTCTTCTTACAATTATTAAAATATAATGTATTCATAAGAGTCGTAGTCGGTTAAATAGATGATTTATGACTATTCACTACGAAGTAATAATCGTAGGTAGGAAATAGGTAGATAATTATAAAAAATATAAATAATAAATGCACATTCAAAAATAAATCTATAGGTAAGATTAAAAAGAGCACTCAGCATATTTTCTATATCACACATGAAACATTTTCTCTGCAACCGGTGTGATCGAGTGCGATAGTACAAAAATAAATGCATACACCTTACAACATACATAGTCGGAGAACCCAATCTACGCGGCGGACTCCTCCATCTTTTCAAGCGAAATCTCTTTTTTAAACGAAAACTTACCAAACAAACACGACATGATCTTACCAAGCAATAATAAATTTACAAAAACGACAGGTGCCTTGTCACCAAAATTTGCTTCAGGCTATTTTTAATTTGAAAAATGTTTTTTTAAACCTAATCATTTTCCTGATACCACTTAGTATCAATCGCTAACAAGACTTGAAAAATGCCATCTTAGGGTTGGCGGCCCTTTTCCAATTTGTTTTATTATTTAAAAAATATTGCACCTGAAAAAGTAGTGGCAGCCAACCACATAGATTAAGATCTTAGACAAATAAAAATAAAGGGAATTACTTTCCGAAAGTAATAAGAGTCTGTTTGCAGTCTTGAATGGTCTTGTTGAGGCGTTCCACAGTGGCCGAAGTCTGTTTCTGTGCGAGCAGCCGGGTGCAGCTCTTGATGGTGGTGTAGTAGCCGCACACATTGTGGAGGATGCGCACTGCTCGGTCGCCGCCCACGTACAGATACTTGCCGGTCGCGTCGAACCTCATGTCGTTTATCAGCCCTGGAGGAAAAAAATATAATTAAATATACATGTTTGTAACCGAAGGAACATTAAGAATTTAATATGTATGTTTTTTATGTTACTTATGGGTAAGTACCAAGTTATGTTATAAGTTAGTTATAAGAGGTGTTGCAACATTTTAATGTATAAACAGTGTATCCACCCTATCCGCATAGGGTAACAATATTAACACTAAACACAATATTTATATTTATTAACAATAAGGATTTCTGTCCTATTTGAGATTGGATTTTTAATTTAAAAAATCTAGAAGAGTCCCAAGCGAGAGAGTTTAGTAAGACAATTACTTCAAAGTAACATGACTAGTTCCCTGCACAAAAAAAGCGACCTTAAAATTAAAAGTCCTCTAAATGAAAGTATTCAAGGGAAACGCTTGCATCGATTCCAATACATACAATCAATAATAAAGCCTTGAGAGGAGTATTTAATAATTCAGCTGTTAGAGCTACCTCGGTAAATTGACTAATACAGTTTGGTCGCAGATCGATATACATAATTGTTCCTAGACAAGAGTCTAGGTCCAATCTAAATCTATTTTTATATAAAACATAAAACCAAAATGTTTTTATTTCGGTACAGAATAAGGATATTTATCGTTTATGTTGCATAGTGTTAAAGTATGTTTAAGTTTTGAAACTAATAAAAATGTAATTTGTATAAATAAATATAAAAAGTATGCCTCAAAACACAGATCAATAGATACACCTTGAGCCAGCCCATGCTCAATAATACAAGCATCGGGTAGCCTCGACTGTACTGTACAATACTGTACATTAATAAGATACCTTGGTTTGGCACCTACCTCGGTCAATATTTGAACTTGACAACTATAATTACAATAGGTATTTACTAAATACGTGGACAATAGAGTATTTCCGTATTTCTCCATTTTTAATATTATAAATTAATGTTTTTGTAGCCCATTTTATGGGCTACATACCAACGAAAAAGTTAAGCAAAGTCTCACGGGGAGTGTTAAGCCGTTGGCTCTGGTTAAAATGGCAGTTTGAAAACATCCGACAGGGGTACACTACTATCACATATTGGCATCGATCCGTATTAAATAATTATAATTGACTTGCGGACACAAAATTGTTGTAGTCAAGACTTGAACTTATTATTGTGTTTGCAACCATAAATGACCCACTGCACGTGCCTGAGAACGTAATGGATTATGTAGAACTCTGCATCGTTACAGCAGGTGACATTTATTTTTTGTGAAACCCACATAACTTAAAAAAAGTCGTGGGTGCGTGCCACTGGGATTCGATTCCGGACCTCTCGAGCAATTCTTAGCCACTGGTCTATCACCGTTAATGTTTTTAGTGACATGCACGAAAAGATAAAAAATATGCAAAGTCAAAGTAATTTTATTTAAGTACCAAGTTGACTAATGTGGCCCCATTACGATGTTATATCACTAATACAGATTACAGATAGATGTCTGTGGAGCCCGTGGTTACATAACTGACCTCAAGTGCTACAGGGCGTTTATAGGTCGTGTCACTCACAGATGCGTTGCACTCCTGAAGGCTTAATTAAATCGCTATAAATACCTAAATAAGCGTGTTTGCTCGGTTCAGAATTATCTTGCGAAAATGTTGTTAACAAGATTTTTAAATAGAAAATTTACATTTAAGCAGACAGGGAATTAAATAAATCTATATTTGCGCTTAAGTTTAAAAAAGTCGTTGCTTTCATTCGTATCCAATAAAACAACCACAGGAAAAAATCAATGCAAAATGTAAAGTTTCACGTTGTTATTTTACCTTTACAATTTATTAGGGCTAAAGGTGTCTTTTAAATTTTTGACTTTGCCCATCATAATAAGAATATAAATAGCTCTACCGCTAACCTACGATTCGGTACTATGTGGAACATATTTCATACATATTACGCATTTAAACGTATTTGTCCACCAACCCGCATTAGGCCAGCGTGGTGGACTAAGGCCTACATCCCTCTCATTGTGGGAGGAGACCCGACGCTGTAGTGGGTCATTAATGGGTTACTAACAACAACGTATTTAAAACATATTGCATCTTATTACTGATGGACAAATGCTATAATAGCATACCTACTATGCACTTCACACAGGTAGGTAACAGTTCAACCGGGGCGTAGCAAAGACGAGCAACTAGTAGGTACGAGTATTGTAGGTGATAAAGTATGTACGTGTACCTACTCGCTTGCACTCGATCAATAACAGCGCCCGGGATCCAGAACTCAATAATCCGGAGCTTTAAATAGACTTGAGTCTGGACTAAATATACGTTCCGGTCGATATTTCAACTCGGTGACCTTTTGCACTCCTACTACCTAAATGGTAAAAGCTTACCTACTGCCACGTGCGTTGATTTTAAGTACCTACCTACCATGCTTCTTACAGAAATAGAACTTGGCTATGGAGAATTAATAAATAATGCCAGAATTAAGAGACAATTTATAAAAAACATACAGACTTTTGGATTGTATTTGCTGTATTTTTAAAATTGAAAATGCATATCAGAATGCATATTTCTTGGGATTTCCGTACGGCTGCTATCTTAAAAATAAGTTATCTGTTAAACTTTTTCAACGAAACAAATCGTTAAGAGATTTTATTGCAAATTAAATTTTTAAGTCGTATAACAAAGTTATAGACGAACATTTTGTTAGTATCAAACGAAGCGTATGCGGTGAGTATCTTTAATCTTTAGCGCATACGGCGAGTATCGTCGGTGGATACGCCGATTATCGTCGGCGCATACGGTGAGTATCGTCGGCGCATACGGTGAGTATCGTCGGCGCATACGGTGAGTATCGTCGGCGCATACGGTGAGTATGCGAGATTGCGGGAGTGCAATGTGTAACAAAAAAAAATTGCAATTCTTACCAGAATAAACATTCTCCACGGTGTCATAGAGCTGGCCGGTGTAAGTGTCGTAGAACTCGATGTTCGCGTCGGCGGACACAGCCAGTACTTCTGCGTTAGGTGATAGAGCGATGCGAGGAGCGTTCGCGGTCTGCGTGTAGCGGCCCGTCTCCAGCACGTGTGGGGACTCACCGAGGACGTAGTCGACTGAAACGACAAAAATTATCTATAAATATCTATATTTATATTTAATAAAACGAATAAAAACTTGCCGACGAGTTGAGAACCTCTGTATCATCTGTATATGAAGAGAGAATCACTGTAATCATTCGCAATTCTGCACAATTTTCCCATAAAAATCCTCCAATAAACCTACAGGAACCTAAACATAGTCGGATACCTGAAAAACTATCAGTGTCTCTCTTCTGAATTAATTAATTTTTCTGAATTAATAAAGTCGCGGGCATAAGCCAGTAGGTATGTATATAAATATCTTCCTGAAAAAAGACTTTTATTTGACAACAATAACGTAAATTTTATCATGAATAAATTTATTAACACACGTCAATTTTCTCTGAAATAATCCGAGCATACTATTTATTGCTCAGATTATTTACGTTACTCAGACAAGAATAGATTACGGAAATAGATATATTGTATAATCGATTATTTATAAGAACTATTATTAAATATAAAACGCTCATGCTGACCTTTGCTCGTGTGCTTTATTTATATAAGACTATCTCTGCCTGAATGAACATTTTAGATCATATATTATTAATAAAGTTAGGTTTAATTGTTTAACATTAAAGATCTTACAAATATGTAGTACGCGAGAGTCATCTAACGTGTTCAGATATCATGACACCATAAAAGAGAGCATCACATCTAAGCGTCACGCCGTCTACCGTCACGGCATACTTTTACACGATATATTTTAAATAACTGGAAATCCCTGTTGTATCCTGCCTGTACCCTGTTGAATATTGAAGAAAATTGGGCATGAGCGAAATTGAATGGTAGTTATAGAAATATACACACGTACCTACCTATACAAAAAGACATGAATGTACTGGTATCATTGCTAAGTACATTGAACGCTGGTATATTTTCCAGGTATTGACGATAAAGCGTCCGTATTGAAAGGAAATCAAACACCCACAACTAAAGACGTCTAAGTCTTCGATAGAGGAGGATTTTCTAGCGAAAGGAAAGCGTGGGCGTCCGTCTAACTAAAGGGAGGCGAATGGCCGGGCCATTGAAAAATATATTGTTAATATTTTCCATATTTCATTTCACAAAGCCCATATACCTAACTGATAACACTTTCATTTGTATCGTTAGAGTTAATATACAACTTATTTACGTAAAAACTTAAAACGGATAGCCGTCACCCCAAAATATTATCTATTAGTTCACTAAGTCCATCAATTTGTCTTATGATAGAAAAAATGTAATCAAGCACATCGATATGTAAAGATACGTAAAGTCAATATGAAAGATTGGATTCGGAAAAATCCATTTCCATAGAACCTTGAGTCTTTGCTATATTTTTATGAACTTTATTTAAGTTTATCAACCTATTTTAGGGTTTTCAAAGAACATCAACAATAATCATATTATTTTGAAGCCTTCAACAGATGCCTTGGAGTGAAGCAAAAATTTTTGATAGAATTTTATTCAAATCCGCGTTAAATTTCAGGGTCTTCAAAGAATATCAACGATTCCTATTATTGGATAAAGGACAAAGCCAATGGCATAGTTAAATGAATTCAACGAAGAATCTGATAATATAGGCATAATAATAGTATGACTAATTAATATTAAAACTCGATAGTCACGCAGTTCGCCGTAGAATCTAGTAAACAGAATAAAGGATATAAACAAGGATATCGCTAACGTCAATCCCATACGGTTTCGTCGTACATCGTAATTAAACGCATAGACGAGCTACGTGACGTATGATCGCTTAAGGCGACATCAAACGTGGGATAAATAAATAATTAAGCGCGTAACTTATGCTTTATTGAATGACACAACATTACTGTTAATAAATCAGCTCCAAAACTTCAAAGCATGTTCCTCGTTGGCAAAATTGGCATTGGTAGAAGTGGAAATTGGAAATCGGTGGAACCGTTAGAGCCATAGAAGCTTACGCCTTAGTCACAAAGTATACGCCTTAGGTAGAATTTCAATCCTATTTGGGTTGATCGTTGATGGCCATAAGTCACTATAACCCAGTGGTAACAAAAATTACCAGTATAAATCATTTACTAATACCATCATAAAACATTTTTCTGCCGCTGTAAATCGATAAATTAGTTTAATTTTCAGTTCATTTAGTGGAAAAAGGCATTCAAGAATACGAGCGTCTACGCGTGGGACAGACCCCGTGAGTTGGTGACGCGTCGTATTGACAACAATCTGCAAAATACTTTACGTTTCGTATTTTCCTAGTAAGGAATATGGTACGTTGAATATCCTATAGAATTGTTATGCAGAACTAACGAGTATGTTATGGGAATACCACGGATCTATTATGCAAAATCTTAGAATATAAAGTGAATACCCTGCGGCGGCCGGTGTTCAGCAATAGTAATCACTAAAACATAGGATTAAGCTATTTTACCGAGGCAACATCTCCTAATAACTTTATTAGGAAATTTGATTTGCAAAGTTTTCCATTGTTCAGAATTCAGAAAGACTGGCTAGATCTGGGCGGAGTGGGCAGTGTTCAATGGACTTAGAAGAAGGACGATTTGTGCAACTTTCAAAGTACCTAGGTAGGTACAAACTTTTGCACAGTAGTGTTGCTTCAATTGATTTAAAGGTTCGAATTTAAAGGTAGGATTTTTGATAATAATAATTATATTACTCGTACATACATATTAATGCATGAAAGGGATAAAAACGTTTTCATGGGACCTTTCGTTTCAGATGTTATTTATTTTTATTCCCTTTTTATAGAATGTACTTTACGTGACCTGTTTCCGATGACAAAAAATATTCCAACTTAATTTATTCAGATTGGTTTATTGACGTGCGTAGATTATAAGAAGGTACTTATATGTACTCGTTGTATGTAAAAAGTACCCAAAATAATTAAATTCATATTTTAGTGAGAGATTCTTAGGTACCTTTTCATTTTTTTCTAATTGTAAGCCCTCATTCTCATTTTATTGAATAAACATAGAGAAGGTCGTTAGCTGAAAACTTATATACGTTAAATATCTGTTATTTACAATTGTTACAGAACAAGTTCCAAGAATGCTGTGTTGCATATACGAAGGGCATTGTTTGCTACTATTGCGTGTTGCGTTTAGACAAATATCGCAATAGTCTCTCGAACTCAGAATCACACCTTAGCGTTACAAATATTTGAACTCAAGCGTTTATTCAAATATCTAAGGTTGTTAATTCAAGGCGCGTACCATATCTTCGACCATAAATTGAAGACAAGGCAGCAACAACAACAATAACTTATGTACAATACAACAAAGTGTGATATCGTATTGTAAACGTTTTGCATCGATGCGCATTAAGAAGCCTACCGCTGCCTACCTATGTAAAAGATGTCATTATTTTTCCTATTTAGGTACAAATCAATTAAAAAATGCCCAAAGTTAGTTTTCCATAAGCACTTAAGGTAAGCTATTTAAAATGCGCGTAAATACTACAATTGCAATCCCTTCCATCCAAGCCCTTTGAAATCCATTGCATGACATAGAACTCTCTTAAATGACGCCACTCCGCTCTGTCCTGGTGGAGACAATTTAATTTCAATGTTTTTTTAACAGAACAAAAGTGTAACAACTTTGTTTGTATTTTGCGAGGGGGGTATCGTCACCTCAATTTAGAGACGCTCAATTTAGAAGAGCTATCAGGATTTCTCCTTCATTAACTTAATTTTTTTCAATTAAACCCCACGCTCTGCAACGTCTACGAAACATCAAATAATCTGCATTATCGTATCGTACAGTACAATAAGCCACAATGAAACAATCAGAAAAGCATAAAACTTAGAAACATAGAACTCTCAACACCTGTAAAACAAGCGAACAATGCGCTTTAAATCCCTCCTAACCACAATTTCACAGTATTACCTATGTACGTACCTACCTACCTACCTTAAACTGCGCATTACGTTTGTTTTCAGATAACAATTACGCATTAGTTAGTCAACCAAACAATACTCACTCTTTGTGTGATATAGCTTCCACGTGCCGTCCTTGGATATGGAGGCGATGTGCGACGTGTCCACATCGAAGGCCACGTCATAGATGCCAGAGGTGTGACCGGTCAGTTCGAAGGCCTTAGTCAGCTGCTTGAACTGGCCTTGCTTCGTGAAGGTGACCTCCATGACTTTGATGTCGGGCGTGAAGCCGGTGGCGACCACGAAGCGACCGCACGGCGATATCCTAGCGGAGTACGTAGTCATCAGGTAGGTGTCGATGCGGTCCAGCTTTTGACCCTTGAGATCCCAAATCACCATGTCGTTCTTCCCGGTGCAGGACATCATGAACTTGCCGTTGCTCGATATGCCGAAGCCGACGATTTCTTCCTGGTGCACCTGTGGAGAGGAATCTCGATCAGATTATGCAAATGTATTCAACGTGGTAATAATTGCATGAACAATTTTCATACAATTATAATCCCTGAACAATCATTCTTAAAATACAATTCCCTTAATAGGTACCTACCGAACTAACAACCTCGAGCCCTAATCGAAAATTCAATGTCATTTACTGAAGTGTCAGTCAGTAGTTTTAAGATGTGAAATGCGGGGATAATCTCTAGAAAGCTGTAGGTAACAACTGACCGTAAGATAGTTGATATTTAAGTTGGTATAGAGATTAGATGTGGTTGTCCAAAGGCTGTAGTAATCACTTAACTTTAGATTTAGATGAACTTTTAGATATTAGTTATTTACTACTTCTCTACAATATAAATAAAGAAAAAAACTGATGTGGCGATACAGTGAAGAGACAACTCTTCAATCCTCTCTTTAGGTACCAACTTCTTAATAAATAAGAAGGAAGGAAGGAAAGATGTAGGTATCTCAGTTCACAGTAAAGATCCGTTACGTCTCCGATTAAAAAAAATATATAAAGTATATTTTTTAACCATTTGACTTTCGATAACAACATCCATAAATCGAATCAATTCGAATGGGCGCAAACTGAAACTAGCAAAAATTTTAATTCTCAATGCCTATTGCGTATAGGCGATAAGGTGTCAATAGGTTAGACGCTTGTTGAGTTTAAAATGGGTCAAATACTTGCCTAATTCGTACAGCGAGGGGTCTAAATCGACTGGATGTATGCCAGTTGTTTCCAGGAGCAATAATATGCTCTACTGCTCTATCAGATTTTATTTTATATTTTAATCTTAAAGGATCTGGGTTGCAACCGTTTTATCGCCCACTGCTGGCCATGGAACTCTTTCCACAACAGAGGGAGGCCTAGAGTCTGGAGTATACTCCACCATGCTACTTCAATGCGTATTGGTGGAGAAACAGGCAAATGGCCAATCTGCGTCGGATGTTTTCAAACCGCCCATAGGGCCTCCGACAAGGTTTAACCACTGTTATCGTATCGATATCAACAGAGAACGACGGCTGAACGTACCCTCCGGCTCCGAAGCACGGAAGCGCGCATTTAATTCGCCACTTGCGGTCACCCATCCAGATACTGACCGACCGCCGTTGTTTCACTTTTTCGATCGCTTGCGAGTTGCGACCTTACTGCATGTCAAAGGTAACCACCATTACCAGTCATAGGTTCGATTATAGAATCACAAAGTTACCAGACACAGAACATTTCGAGGGAAGCAAAAAACGCTGAAACTTAAATTCTCGTCATCGGAAGAAGAAATTGTACAGTAGGTACATATAAACATACAAGTAGTAGTTCTGTGCTTCGAAAGACACCTTAAGACGTCGATAATCTTGGTTGATATTGATAAGATTAATCCTGGTTAATTAAACCTTGTCGAAGGCCCTATGGGCGGTTTGAAAACATTCGACAAGGGTGGGCCACCAGCCCGTTTCTTCACCAATTCGCATTGGAGCAGCGTGGTGAAGTATGCTCCTGATTGCTCCTGTTGTGTGAGAGTCCCGCGACCAACAGTAGGACATAACAGGGTTGCAGCCACATATACTTACAAAAATAGAACAGGATTAGAACACCGATAAGATTTCAATACATTACAATGGTGATACCATCATCCGCGCGTCAGCTCTATGTTCTACTTATACGGGGTTTCAACATACGAGCAAGCAAGCATAACGACGTTAACATGTTATGCTATTGTTAACATGTTAGTTTATGGAATATGCGGTTTATCTAAATCACACACTACAATGACATTACATTGGATAATTTTGAAGAAATGTTTTTCTTACGTGACAATAGCGACAAGTAGAGTATTTGAAGTTAACTAGTAGACTGCCAACCCACTTCCTAGGAGGATGATTGCCTACTAACTGCCGTCAAGATTTCATACTAGGTAAATGTACTTCGTTCCTCTTCATAAACCACTTAAACAATCAAAATACAAACACCAGATTACCTACCGAAGAATAAAACGTTTTCTTATTTTAATTCAAGACGCTAACGTATTATATTCACGGAAGCTGTCAATACAAAATATTCAAGACAAAAACGTGAAATACGAAATCATGCATAAACTATACGCGTCGTCGGCACAGTGAAATTATACTTTAAAATCCGTCCGAGTTGCATACAAATTCAGGTGTTAAACAGTCCTAATGCGTCACATTGAAAACGTGACCATCTCACTGTTTTGGGTCAGTCGAATTCGTTATACAATATCTGTTGGGTTTATCGCTAGCAGAGGTCTCCAATCTTTATTGTATCGTAGACCAGTTTCCATGGTATTTATTTTAGTTCTGATAGGTAAATCTCTTTTTAATAAACATTATTTTTATTTATACGCTCCAAATGTGTCTAGTGTGCACTCGTATATTATATCTAGGTTTTATACAATGGTATGTAAGCCAGTGACAGATTTTGTATACCAATTCCCTCCTGCCCAACAATTAGTAGAACCCGCACATGCCCGCTGACGCTCACTGGGGGAGTTATAGGCCGGAGGAAATTATTGACGGTGTCTGGTTCAGGCACCGTAAGAATAAGGTACGCGGTGGCGCTCATAGAGAACAACATAGAGAACAAAATTAAAGTAAAATTACATCCACCTAAGACCTGCGTCTAATTAAGCCCCAGTTATTATTTGTTGACAAACACTTATTTTAGGTCGTCATGGAGCCCTGGTCTATACCGACCACTTTGGGTATCATAAGCGCTAGAGATGGCCGAATGGCCCTTCGCCGTTTGAGTCGAACAGTTAACAGGTCAATAGTGAACAATAACTCGTTTGTTCAATCCTAATCCATATTAATTAACATAAAGTTAATTGAATATGTTTCCAAATATAACCGGCTCTTCGACACAGTTAGAAAATATGGATACACATAAAGGTATTTTTTAAATAATATTAATGTGAATAAAATGCTTCTTTCAGCTTTCCGAGCTTCGGTAAGCCGTCTCGATAATTCCCCATAAGACAACAGTCGTTAAACCTTGTAGGATGTACTAGACCATTTCTCCATCAATCTGGATTGGAGCAGCGTGGTGGAGGATGCTCCAGGCCGCCCTTTGTTATGGGGAGAGACTCGTGCCCCCAAACAGTGCGAATAAAAAAGGGTTGCAGCCAGTGCCCAGTAAACAGTTACATATTAATATGTTGCAAATCCGTACCTTAAGGTTGGTACCTATTACCTACCTACTTACTCTGAAAGGTGTCTTCGTCATGCATGAGCATCATTGTGGTTCCTTGAAGCGCACAACAGTATCCACATGCAAATTCAATTTTGCGATACACTGTCAGGCGAATAACAATGAAACAGACCGTTTTTACCTGCGTGAACTTGAACTGTTCGAGCTGCCTTTAACAAAGAACATAATCTATTCAGGATATATCCGCGACTACGTTCAAACGAAAACCTACGTAAATTTTATTGTTTGTTTGTTAAGTAGCCTATTTTTGTTTATAATACCCATATAAAATGCTGTTTATGGATGTTTGTAATCTTTCTCGCAAAACCGGCTGAACAGATTGATGAAACTTATTTTAAACAGGTACAAGAGGTTAATAATCTGACAAAATTCTTAAGTCCACATGGCTTATTTAGCTGCGTATTGTACGTTCTGAAAAACAAACGAAGAAACAGAAAACACAGGTTTCATAAACCAGTCCATAACAAAGATATCGCACTAGTGCACGCTAAATTGCGAGTATGACTACAAACCGCAAGCTGCACGTACTCGTACTATAATCAGATTTCTACAGACGGAGAGATACTCTGCTAGAGAAAAAATGAAAAAGTGGGATAAATATTTTTAGCGTCTTCACAAATAAAAAAGAGATCCAAGTATTTTAGAGTCATACTTATTTAAAAAGAAAATAACCCTAACTAAAACTTGGGAAAAATCAGGTGGTTTTGTGTCACTAAAATGTGACAGACAAGACGGCAGTTTCCGCCAAAAGGAAAGTGACTAAACGATTTGAAGCTGATTTTAGGTGTCATATAACATATAAATCTTCTCATTAAGATGGATTGTCAGAATATCGAAATGGGATACCTATAGAAGTTTGCGTTCTCTTATTTTGGCGGGAACTGCTATTATTATTACTTTTTAGTGATACCTCTACCAACATATTTTCCGTGTTTCCACCTTATATTTTTAAAAACACTAAAAGTTGACCCAACTTACTTTTTTCTAGTATAGTAGGTATCACACTCCGTCTGTAGAAGTTTTTGCTAAATAAATCGATACAAAGGATGGGCACGTTACGTGTGGATACTTCGTACACTTGGTAGTGTTGGTAGGTAGACGGGTGGAGTATACACATAGCGCTGAGCGGGTGTACCTACAGTCGAGGAAATACAACCGTCGAACCTTCCTGCGGCTAAAAATAATGTTCTCGAGGTTGCGCGTGCGACGATACGAACGCCCATGTATGTGTTGCGGACCAGACGGGAAATCTCGCAAAGTTCAAAAGCTCCATTGCTAACGTTAAATACGTCAGTAATATCGCAAAACACACATTTATATAGCAGAGATTCAAGTCGACATCTGTATTAATAATCCATACAGGGTCGGGTCCCCACTCACAATGAGAAGGATGTTGGCCTTAGACCACCATTCAAATTCAAATTCAAAAGCTTTTAGATATTCATTATTAGGTACAATTTGTGCACACTTAATGAACGTCATACATTTAACATTATACAAACATCCGCTTTGATCATCCATGCCGGCCTAGTGCGGGTTGGTGGAGTTCACACGCCTTTGAGAACATAATGAGGATCTCTGAGGCATGCAGGTTTTCTGACGAGATTTTCCTTCACCGTTACAGCGTTACAGAACCCAGGCCCCTAGAATAGGAGGCCGAATTCTTCACCGCACCGTTTGCAACACATCATCATTTTCTTACTTTATAGGGGTTGAACCTTGTTCACCCTTGAAGTTGCTTAATTCTGGTGTGATCCAGTGACCACTTCACTTGGTGTTTGTACTCCGATGTTAAAAGACAAAGACAAAACGTTTATTTGCACCAATATAGGTAAAGAATTGTTACAAATCATTTAAATCAACCTATATTTACCATTTTTAGGTATGCAAATAAATATTAAGGAAAAAAGTAACAAATGAAAGTTCATAAATAACTTAATTACATTAAATGAAATACTTAGTAAATATGTTACTCCTTGTCATATAAAAACCCTTTGTCTTATTGTGTGTATAATGTCTTTGTCGAATTTTCCGGTAATAACGCAGACGGTACAAATCCATCGCCTGCTCCGCAGCACAGCCATGCTCGGCGCTACTGCAGCGAGCTGCGCGGCCCATTGTTCCGAGGAAGGCCGCGCCGATAACGAACATAATGACTCCTCTTGCGGTAGCTCCTGTACGCCAGGAATATCGCAAGGCACTCACTTATTATATGTAGGTATCTGACGTGCAAGTATAGAAATATATTTCGCTCTGTTGCTAGCCTATGTTTCAATACTTACGTGTACTTACGTTTTTCATCTTGTAGAGGAAATTTATCAGGAAAATTAAAAAAAGAAAAATGTTTATAAACTGAAGCCAAGCTAAATAACCCGAATTATACTGTTTTTACTACTATTCAGTCGCTCTTAAAATATGCCGAAACCCACAGAACTGTAAAAGAAGAATAATAAAAAATACATATAAGTAAATACATTATATTTATTTAAGTTTTTTGTAACTTTTTATTACTAACGTAAGTATTTAACTTAACCCGGAAAACATAAGTAAACGATATAAAAATATATTCAGCAATGTATAATATTTACAATTAATCACTTAAATGTGGAAAATCTCAAATTTTAATAGATACTTAGACATGTTATTGGCATAAACTAGCAACAAAACGCATTAACACAGTCATCTTCATTTTAATTATATGTAATAACTCGTTTCGTGACCTTGTACATAACTTTTCGCATAATAATCATTATGTGTGAAATATAGCTACGAGTATTTTTAACAGATATTGTGACGACCGAGATCAAAGTTTTTTAACTATCACTTATACAAGGAAGTTAATATGAGTTTTTGCGGTAAACAGTATACATATGTACGTATCAAAAACATAACGTTAAGGTAAAGTGTGCCAAGTTCGGCATTTAGGTACGACGCGGTGTTCAGAGTTGTTAGTGGCGCCGGCAGATAAGTTAAGATATAAATGGCCTCTAGGTTCTGCAGCATCTTTGAGTTGCACCTATGTAAATGCTAACAACCTTTAACTAAACAACCAAATTGTGAAGATGCCCAATCTATACCTAATAATATTTTGTGAATTAGTTCGTACTATATGACAAATTTCATTTCAGGTGTGGTTTAATGAGCCTTAAAGACATACAGCTCTGTGTCTGAATATACAAATATTACAAATGTCATATAGTATTAGTAATGCGTACCTAGATACATATAATATGTAACTATATTTAAATATTTACTAGATACACATTCGCCGGAAACTCTCCTAAACAAACTCAAAAAATATCACGATGATGTTCTCACCGAGTACAGACAGACCAAACAATTGCATTTTAAAAGCACCATAAAGTACAAGACAATGTTATTAAGAATAGACAGTTATTCAGAGTAAACAAACATTTTGATTGTTTCGTAACCTTTCGTGTCCATGAATACTTGTGAATCGTCGTGGCTCGTGCCCGCAAGTTTGTTTTCAACACTTATTTTGATAACACTTTAATGATTTGTATAAGCCCGTTATAAAATTTAATATAAATATCATACTATCTTTATTCAACAACCTTTCACAATACGCGATAAGAGTGCGCCACGAAGAACGTTATCGATAACAGGAGTACCCTTGTACTTTGCAAATTGAAAAATGGAGTAAATTTATCAAATTAGTATATTGTCATTGGTCCTCGATAAATCTACAAAGTTTGAACGAAATCTAGCGGCTTAAAGTGGGTCAAAATCGCGCCTAAAGGAGTCGTTTACAAACAAACAAACAATCAAACATACATACAGGTGAAGCCAATAAAAAGCATGTAAAAAGAAGTCACAGGATAAGTCGATATCGAAGAAAATGATTGCGCAGTTGCGAAGTTAAACCCATAAGGGATCGTAGCGCTGCGAAAGTGTAAACTCAGAAGTGATACACCAATACCTCGTATACAAAACGTATACAAAACGTTGAGGTATAAAGTTCTTTACGTCGCAATCTATGAACGGGAAAATGTTTCAAAAGACGCGATTGTAATCGTAGGTTACACGGAACGAAGACAAGGTAGAGGGATAGAGGTCCATAATTTCACTTTTGAAGTGTGCTTACCGGACGAAAAATCTGGGGTGCTAACGACCTTTGCTTCAAATAGAAGCGGCGCATCCACTTCGACCCTCAAACAGTCAATGTAGTCAATGTCGTAGTCAAGTCAATGTAGGCCTCTTACACTCGCGATCGTATTAATATGTTATTTTATAAAAAGACTTCCTCACTTCATAATGTATCACACTTTTGTGCTAAATATATCAATCGCCCTTTGACGTCATCGATTTCCGTTCTGGTTTCCGTCCTTATCTCCGATTCTATTTTAGTCCCTTTGAAGACGCGAAGTGCCTTGCGTTATTAAAATCTTCCGATTGAAACGGAATTTTCTTTCTTATTTATTATATTTATTCTTAATTGATGACTTTTACTAAAATCGGAGTTCTCTACCTCTTCATAGTAAAAAACAAAGTCGCTACTGCTTACTCGCCGTCTGTTCGCCGAGACCTTTCAAACCCCGCAACAGATTTTAATGCCGTTTTCATCCATATAGTGATGCAAGACGAGGGTTTGCGCGTTCCAGGCTTTTCCAGGTTAGCTAATTATCAATAAAATAACATGATGTAAATTGGTAGGACCTCACGGCACTAAAAGCATTGATAAATTCCTAAAATCTGAACCATTATGAAACGACTTAAAAAAAGTTAAAAATAAATCAACACATTTATATATTAGTTAATTTTCATAATATTGAACGAAAGTTTCATATTTATTCGACGTAGTAAATAAAAATATCAGGTACAGCCGCCACACTGTCTGCTGTCATTATCGTATCGTTGACGGATAAGAACAAAAAACTATCAACTTCTGGTCCAAAGGTGAAAAAAACTCGTCGATAAGAAAACATATCACGTGAACGACTTAACTAGTTCCGAGATAATAATATAATCGGGTTACAGTTTTTGCTAATTCGTATCGGTTGTCACTTGTCGACGTCGCTTGCTCAATCACAATGATGGGAAAACCTCGCGTAGAGACAATATAGAGAGCGAAGTGCAGTTGCATACTGCATTCGAGATGCAATGAATACAGAACAAAAAGTTTCGAGCGATAAATAACGTATCACATATGTCGTTAGTAACAGCGTTGTGGTGTACTTGTGTTAGTTTCTCTTCGTATATAAGAGCTTCAAATGTACGCGTTTTTAATATAGAAATTTATTTTTCAACTAGCATACGTAGATATCTACTTGTTTGAAATGGCTTTGAGGCTTTTACAAAGATAAACCTTTTGTAATAACTAGGTATATGATGTAATATACACCCTGTTAATCCCATTAAACACAACATAGGACACTACTATTGGCATCACAATCCTCAATTATCACACAGGGTAGGTCTAAGCGAGGAGCTGGAATTAGGTATAAGTATTTTATTTATTTGTGTATCGCCAATTTATAACTACATACCTACTAGTAAAGAATTATTATTTAAGGGCAACCGGAGACATCGAGGGGTGTCTGCAATACACGTGCAACCAAAGACTTCACGAGTCCTACCCGTAAGTACCTACTTAATGATAGAAGTAAGTATCCATGGTATCAAACCAATAAAAATAAAGGGGCTTGCACGTCCTGCAACCACTTGTATAATATACAAAAATATTTCTTATAATATTATTATTTTCCAATAATATTTTAATTAGTATATAACAATTTATAAGTTGAAGATATCGTTAATATATAAGCCCATTTATAAGAGCTGTTTCCATGGAATACATTTTCCCGGTAAATGCTCTAAAAGAGGTTTACCGGGAAAGCAAATATTATAAAGGAAAAACGAAGGCCAGAAGAAATCTGATTTCAATCGCGTGACTACGCTCAAAGTAATTCTGTTCAGAGTTCAGTTTATATTTAGAAAATGAATCTCTCTACAATTTCCTACGTAGGTAGGTACCTAACTAATATTAATTGATACATACCTCCTAAGACTTTGGACCGTCAAATTTCTTGACGACAACTTAAGACCTAAGTTGTCGTCAAGGCGGGTTACTTACTAATTTTATTCCTGGTGTTGGTCACCAGTCACAGTCACAATACAGGTAATAGACACTTAAGTCACTTATGTCTGCTAATAAATGTGGAATGTGGAATACTCTCGTTGTCAAAAAATCGGCAAAAAGGCACACCTTAAAGCAACAACGAACTATCAACCTCTCTGGTTGTTGCCTACCTATATGGCTACCACTTTCTATCAGATGGCTCGTTTGCCAGTTTAACTAAATAAATGTCTAATTTTTTTGTTCTTCCAAATAATTCTTCCAAACTGTATGCCGTTTGTCGGTAGTGTCAGTGTGATTGACAGGATATATTTCTAGTTTCCCGCATCGTATTTTTACAGAGACAAGTGTACAGAAAAAAGTTTAATTTTTCAGTGTATTCGCGAAAATTCACTTGTAGCGGTACAAAAACATGCCACAATTGGATACCTATAACATACGTACAGACTGAAGATAAGCGGAGAGCCGTGAACCGAGTCGACAAGGACTTTTTATCTAAACTTCCCAGTCAATAAATACTGCGAAAATATGTTAATTTAATGCGTGTTGATAGATACTCGTAACTATAACTTAAGTTCGACGTAAATATCTTATTTCTTTATAATGAAATGTCAGTATATTTAGATTCTTATTAGTTATTTTGCTTGTATGTTTGATCTCTTCTTATCGTATAAGAAAGAAAGGATGATGATTCTTTGTGTGCGTTCTTAGATTGGTTTAACTTCACAATTGTACCTACCCTATAGATGTTGCTGCAAAAGGATTTTTTATCGATCAGCGCATAGACAGGACAATGTCCGGCTGTTTTATAAATTTATTTTAATTAATTAATGTCTATAATATTAATATTCTCGTGTGTGCTTTATTACTTTTCGCGACGAAAATTGTGTCAAATTCTTATCAATTGACCATAGACATTCGACTGAGACTCTGTAGAAGAATCCATTGGCTTCAATATCTAATAATTGGGAAATGGAATGGTCAATCATTTTAATTTTTGATTCCATTTTTACAATGACATTTCTGGTGCTTGAAAACGTGACTAACACTAAGATCTAGACAATACAATTGTATGTATTCACCTTGCATTAATGTTATTTCCCAGTATTTGAGCACCTACATTACATAACGTTATTACAAATGACCATTGATTTGATAAATATGAACGCGTGTTCATTTGTTGCGTACATCAGAAGATGTACAGTAGAAACTGTATTGGACGTTACGAAAATGTATTTCAATACGCAACTGTTTTTTAATAACCGTTGATTTTACGGACAGTAATTTTAATATTAATTTATAATTCTCTCCATGCCTATCCCAAATTATAAGGTTACAGTCAAAGTACCACGACATGAGTAGATGGAAATAAATATTTTGTTTATTAGCATTCCGATCTTCCAAAACTAAATACTAATCAGAGTTTATCTTACGTCATATAACAATAGTGCTTATACATGGACTCACGGGACATCCAGGTGGTTAAAAAAACTGATAAAAGCCAGTGCCAAAAAAATCTAATAGTACAAATAAATTTAAATATTTATTTAGTTCACAACAATGTCTATTGTACCTACTGAAAGATAAAACCCACAGTTGAGTTTCAGTTCCTGATACTACCTGTATCGCCTAGGTAGATAAGCGTTGATCCCACTACATACATCTTATTAACTAGTGACAAAGTCTGTTGTGTCGTAAAAGGTTATAAACATACGTTCGTACATCTTTACTTCCGCATACGTAAGAAAATTCACATTTCCGTAAACTTAAACTTTTCCGCGCTGCGAATTATTTTGAGAAAATTTCATTGCACTAATACGTAAAAGGCTCATAAAATTTGATTTGTATAATGTTAACGCCACTTCAATGCTTCTGTAACAGCTTTGGAAATTGATCTTAAAACCAAAGGTTACATGATCTTAAACTTACATGAATTTGCCACCACGTAACATTCTTACATGCTAAAATTCTCATGGAAATTTTTGTTTGGCATATGCAGTTTTCTACGCAAACACGTCTTGGCAAATGGAACACTTAGGGGCCGCCCACCGATTACCTGATGACTTGAAAAGACGGCGGGAAACTGTTGGATTCGAAGTGCTCAGGACCGGACGGAGTGGCGTCAATGTGGGAAGGCCCATACGTACGCGAGTTCTGTACTGTTTCGCTAGCAGTGCATAGTGACCCGAGTGTTGCAGTTACCCATGGGAATAAACTCGTTAACTTATGGGAATGACGCGCGGAAACCGTTTATACCAAGAGGGGTCCATCAACTCTAGCTCGCTAATTGGCAACAAAATTAGAATGTATTCGCAAACCCTTTCTTATACACACGATCACGGTCTCGTTGTCATCACAACATTGCCCTTAACAAGGACATCCGCGCTCTCCGCATCTCGGACACGCAAATAAACTAACTCCAATATCCTGCCAACCGTTGCGCAACACACGGTTCTTTTTTTAGATTACACTTAGAATGAAAATGGGTCAGAACGAGTACCATCTACCTACTGCACGTTTATTGCACGTTTTTACAAACTGTTGACTTACTTTACTTTTTATTAGCAGACTTCTTTTGGACAAAGATATTGGATTAGACAAAGTTATATCAATTAAAACATTGTTGACCCAGACATATCATCGCCATTGTATCGGTTGAGAAGTTGCGATAACGAAAAGTCAGCGACCAAAAAATTTTTAGGCGTGACAAAGCCCTTACACTAATTTATAGGCCAAAATTTCAGTCTTGTCGCTTTAAATCTTAAAGAATCCTTTATTTTTATTTAAAGTTCCACGTAATGTTTTCTTAATCTTATGGATCTATTAATTTCTAAGGCTCCACACCGGATGTCGTTTATTGACAATTCTCAAGCATTAATTTAGTGTTTATTTCAACATATCAGGAGGGAGGGATTCTATTATTCTCGTCACACAAATCGCTTACCTATGGAAGCTGATTGAAATTTATCGCTATAACTGCGACAAAGCCATGCAAAAATCTTAAAAAAAACTTTCAATGCAAGGAGTCCACTTCCTCCCAATTATTATGCGACCCTCGGAATTCCTTTTGATAAATTCTTCGTAGTGTTTATAAATGTTTTTATGTAGTGGTGAGCAAAATTGTCAATGCACGGCATCATGACGTGCGATGTATCAAGAAGGCACCAAAGTCAATTAGAGGACTAATTACTTATATTTAGATATACTTTTTCGGTCTTTCAGTTAGTACTTCGTCTAATCCCAAATAGACGAAAAGGGTTCCCCTAAAATGCAATTCCAGGAACCACACTTCCCCGACCCGACGGACAAGATCCTAAAAATTACTCGTTCCAATCTTATTATGAGTGTGGTAAGTTAACCCCGGGCGAGTTACACTAATTCTACCGCCTATAAATCTACACTAGTTCAACCTATTCATTATTCTACTTCTACTACTTTGCATATTTAAAGTGAGTATATAAAAATATGAATATATATACAAAAATATGCGACTCGCGTATTTTTTCCTTAACATAACACGATAATCTGATATTAGGTATATATCACACATTATACTACAAACTACGTCTACAAATAATATATTACATATCATGTGATTAAAACATTCCCGTTCGATTAAAAATTTCCTCAATCAGCTGCTACAGTTCCATTCATAAGGTTTATTATTCTAAACATTTTCCTCCACACTCACTCGATACCTCACATGAGCAGACATATTTCATGAAGGTCGTTTTCCGTTTCCGATGATGTCCGCTGACTCTGACTGACATGAGTCAGAAGCCGAAAACAACGTCGGACGACAATCGGCACTCAATGTTCAATATGTATACATTATAGAGTAGCGTTTATTGTACACTCTTATTGTTCCTCAATTTGAAAAGCCTTGTAGATAATATTTCAATACACACTCACAGACTGCCTTTAAATGGTTAGCCTCGAATTGTAAGCTTCCGATCTGCAATTTTCGGACTAACATTTGTGGGAGCTTCGGAGCTCAGCATGGTTCTAGATACTGCTACAATACGAACTGTATTAATTTAAACTCTTCTCCGTAATTCATTTTCTTCAGAATCATAATTATGATTTCTAATACTAAGTACAACGAGACAACGGAAGCGCAAACCTACCGTTTCTCGAAGCGTTTCGTCGTATTTTTGTATCTTTAAAGTTTCGGTCTGGACTTTGCTATAATTTCCTTTGCCTGGGGGGTTGATTTTGGATGCGTTTAGTTTAAGGTAATCTGGGTCGACCCTCTGTCCCCTCCGCCACGGCATTCTGCATCCATGAAGGTTTTCCCCAAAAATATTGCAATGAACCTGTGCGATCGTACGCTGCCGTGACGTTCTAAAGAAAGTATTGTTACAACAGTTGCAAATTTTAATGTACTTTTAACACTTTAGATTAAACGAACAACCAACAACCCTGAAGTTCATTTTACGATAAGCGGTTAATGCATGTCGTGAACTCTTAAGAACTATTTAACTGATATCGCAATTGCCTTGAACAATTAGATAGGACGAGAGCCGAGCCGAGTTAACTCTTTTAAAACGGACACTGGATTTTACTTCATTTATTTTGACGGTCTTTACTCGAATGCGGCGGTTAGCAATTTAGGATGTTTCTATTCAAACCGTTGTAGTCAACAAACCATTAGTGACCCACTGCAGGGTACTCTATTGTCACAATGAGCAGGATATACGAAGGCCTTAATCCACCACGCTGCTCTATTGCAGATTAGTGGAATACAATTCACGTGCCTTTAAGAAAATTATGAGCGACACAGGTTTCCTCGCGATGTTTTCCTTCACCGTAACAAAAGGTGACATTGTAAAACACGCATAATTTAGAAGTCATTGGTGCTTGCTATTGGAATTCGAACTTTTCGAGGAAGTTTCTTACCCACAGGGCAACCACCGCTTTAAAATATCATAAACCAACTCCAAAATAGAATTCACACCAAATCTCTTACTCTTACTTTCAAATCCCGAAAAAAAGAGTTGTTATGAAAATATCAGTTTCCAGTCTGTTTATGTAAATGCGGTAATTAAAATTGTCGTTCGGTCTCATAAATAACATAGAAATAAAATACAGTAGGTACGACCTTTTAAATGTAAAAACATAGATTTACATTAAATCTTGTTGCTAGATCATTTCTTCGAGTTTGTTATGAAAACACAAGTAACAACTTTGCTGTACAGTGTCAACAAAAAAGTCGTTAGACGAAAGCAGTGCGGATATATCGTAGCAATCAAAAACTATTATCTAATTAAGTTTCTGTCAGTTGGTGCATACATAATAAGTTAGGGAGGTGCTCACTTAATCGATAAAATGTTTACCTGCAAGTTTAAAACGTAGTTCATAGGAAAAACCTTCATTAAATTTTAAAATATCTCTATTATCGATGTTTATAGACTATTGTACTAATGGTGTCTGTATAAAAATATCCCCTAATTTATCGTATGTATTTTATTGGCAAATTATGAAAGACTTAACAGGAACTGATTACATAATCAAAACAGTTTAATATTAAGTAGACATTAATCGTATCAAATAAACTATCATGTAGTCTACGTACGTGTAAACTCTTACATCAATGCAATTAAAACGGGCTAGATATCTTCCAAGTTTTACAGGAACTGAAGTATAGGTAATTATAGCAAAATAGTTTAAAAATTAATCCTATTTTCAACACATATTACACAATCGATCTATACGTCTCTACACTAGATAATTGATTCTTAAACTGAACAATTTATTGCCTTATACCACCTAATTTATTACCTTAAATGATAATCGTGAATCACAACATAAATTCTATTAAATATTCATAATTGTATAGCTCCAATTTGGGTCATAATCATAAATGACTAATGTGATACATTATTTCAGCGAACGTTGACACCGCTGTGCATATTTGCACAGGGGATTATTAATAAAATACTCATGCTGAACTAGTCGCAGTCGCAGCCGGAGCGTAGCCACGTACTCGTACGAATATCGCGTAGTTTCTAGTCTAGTGTTTTATTGTGAATAATAAGGCATTTGCATTTTACTCGTTGCATATAGCATAGGGTAATTTGTATGATAGTCATAATTTAAAACTTACATATGAGAACATACACAATCCAATAAAATAAGGCAATTATTTTCTATTCTAACATTTCGTATTTCAAGTAGCAAAAATGTTTGAAATGTATTACGATTTTTATAAATTGGAAAAAATCATAAGACAGCATAGGAGGCGCCGTATCCCTTTCGATCGAGGATAATAGTATATTTATTTTAATCTTAACACATAATGCAACCAAACAGGAGATCGAATCATTTAACAACATAATATTCAATATTATTCAGTGATTGAAATAAAAATTATTTACGATCGAAAAGTCAAGTGTTCATCAGCCTTGAGGTGAATACAGGTCGCTCGAAGTATGTACAAAAGACGGGATTGTTGAACTCGAAATCGGCTGGTGAACCCGAACTGTCATAGATCATTATTGAGTGTGGCAGTGCAGTTTTGACTCTACCTATGAATTCGAAACTGTTTTTTTTATAATAATTGAGTTAAGTCATTGTTGCACATAAACGGCCGTATCCAACCTCAAATAGAGAAAAAAACCCAATCTGAAGTTGTATGCGGGTGCTTTGTTACTCATGAGGACTAAGATGTTCGCCCCAAATAAAGTATGACCAGAAACTATAGGTACCTCCCCAGCCGAAACACAAGACATAAAGAACATCCTGCTTTACGACAATTAAAAGGCTGGCGGTAAGTTACAATGGATCTACCGTCTAATAAAACACTAATTCTTCATTAGCTCGACGATGGCAACTCGCTAGCGTCTCATAACACGAATCTTCTGCATCAACAACTAGCAAAGTTTAATAGAGAGTAAAATTTGCATTTAAATTTGCTAGTATTAAGTAAAAGTTATTTATAGATAGACACTGAATTCTCTGTAGATTTGAATTTAAGCGTGTACAGGCAAGTTAGAATAATAGTTGCAACATATTTATTCACTAGCTTTAGTAATATTCAAAAAAAATCTTAGTGGAGATGACCACACCGTGGTACCTACGATTATTTAGCTAAGTACAAACTTATCTGTCTGTTTTAACATCTTCCCATACTAATGGCAGCTCGATACAATTACTATACGAAACTGCGTAGAAAAATCGAGGCTTAAGGGGTCCATGTACTCGTATATTATGTTTCACAAAATTTTAGAACGTGTTGCAAGTACGATATAAAACGTAACACCTAAAGTGGATTGTTTAAATTTTAGTGTCATTGCCTTCGATAAAAAGATAAACACGAACTGGTTTGTTTTTCGCCACAAGTTTAATCGACTGAAATATAAAGCAGCACAAGACCAATCATAAGAAACACGGTGACATATTTTATAAATTTAGATCTGAGTAAATATATATCAATTGATGTTAACAATTGATAAAATAAACGGAACTTCCGATACGAAAAATTAATTATATACAGACATTATTTTTCAACTAAATCGTGTATTTTTTGCGCTATAACTATATACATAATTCAAGAAAGCATAATTATAATTTAATAGATAGAGCGTAAAAAAAACAGAGTTGTGGGAACTGTAAAAGCTGAAAAAAATCATCAACATTTAGATTGAAATCAGCGAAAACACCTTTAATTAAATTAAATACCTTTACCAAAATAACAAAATTTTCTTTTATATCGGATTGATGGTAATATTACCTTTTTCATCTCTGTAGAACATTCAGGTCCAGAGAAGATACTGAAGTTATTTTGTGGACCCACAAACATTTTTAATACAAAATTCAAATGGCTGTCACTTCAAAAGGAGGGGTTAGACCCCTATATGGTTATGTGGATGAAATCTATTTTATGCCCTTAAATTATCGCTAGTTCGAAGCCAAACATATTGTATATATTTAGAGGGTCGTTTAGAAGTACTTACAATACTTACATGTTACATTTTATGATACAGGTAGATGACCAGGCATCATCAAATGTAGACGTCATAATCGTAGACCCTTAAACCTAAACTTTTACAAACTTAATTGGTATAAACGGCATGTTTCATAACCAGCGGGGAAAGTTTGTTTACACGATATGTAACGACCTATCGCTTCCAACCCTAATGCGTACTACTCGTATCAGTTAATTAAAAGCTTATCAAGTAGCCGAACGATAGGACAGTTCAAGCGCCCCGTCGCTAATTGCACTAGTCGCCTGATAACGGAAAACTCTTTCGCAATCGTCTGCGGGTGTTTTCCAACTATAATCCCCTAAGAGGATAAAAAGATCAGACGACTCCCGTGACATATTTTTCTCTTTATTAATTTCTAGCTTCCAATTAATTCTTCACAAAAAGTATAGAAAAGAGGAACAGTCATTCTATTGAAAAAAAACCCTGAGGTTTTCAAACACTGTCCTACAACAATTATTCAGAATCACATAGAGCGCTGTGCACGCTGTGCATACCTGGTACGTTTTCATATCAATTGAAGAACATTAGGTTAAAGATTTGACCTTATTTCTAAGAAACGAGCCACAAAAAGTAATAATTGCTATATTGCACTTTAATCTTCCTCTAGAAGACATCCAAAAATTCTGAACTCCGAAAAAATATAGGAAAGATCTTGTTCTTCTGATAGAGCTCTTTGCATTCGTTTCAGCGTTTCGCGTGTCTAAAATGTAAGGCTACCGTAAAAAATGGAATCCTAGTATGGACGTACATACGTATGTTAAGCCTTATTAATTTATCTCTTTCTTCACCCATTACGCTACCGATGACACATGAATCTAATTTACAACACCTACGAATACAATTCGATTTCCAAGGCTATATCGCCGGTTGAATTCAATAGTATTACGAATTGTAATTAATTAATGCACTAACGAGCCTATTATATTTTTAATTTGATTCGTATATGTACAAGTCGACATTGGAATGTTGCTCATGAATAATAATTCTCGGCTAAAAGAACTTTAATTTAAAGAGATGGGCGTTTAATCTAAATGTTCCGACAATGAAGATTTGACTGACATACAACCTTTACCACAATAGCATAATGCATTTTGCAGGCGCATAATGATTACACGAGATATAATAATTACTTATTTATTATAACTACATATTTATTTAACATGTATATACAATTAAAGAAATAATAAAATGCGTGATGCATTACGATACCATGTAGAGTAAGGTTCAATATTTGAATTTCGATTTCATAAGTCAAGGTATGGTCCCATAAACTACTATTCGTTGAGGGGTTTAATAATGATCATTTTGCACTCCGGGAGTGCGGGCAGAAGAGAAAACTTATAAGATGTGTTTTCTTGGTGATTTGGGCGATAATTAAATTGAAACACAATTGAGTTTCTCTGGACGAAAAGAAACGACATTTAAAGCATTAAAGCATCTAAAATATGCGTACCGCGCTAAAAGAAGTTTTCACTTCAACAAGTTTTCCAAAAATAAATTTTGCAAATAGGATAATATAGGTGCAATTAATTTTGTTTCAGTAGATGTATATACTAGGTACTCTTAAGTGTTGTTTTCATAGGTGTATACTACGTGATGTAGTTTGCCTTCACTGTATACGGCAGATGTTTCGTTGACAGTGTCTCGCCCACTTGTCTATGGTTTTTTGCCTCCAAAATTAGTCGTCAGTACCTTGAGAATTTTATAATGGTTACGTAATTCTCAATGACTCAAAAATACACTGACTGTATATACAGGATTACCCGTAAAACATGAGCAACCTCGCAGCACTAGGTAGCTAAGAACATAAGCAACAACTTTTGTTCTATGAGTTCCAAGATAATTCAAATTCAATACATAAAAAATAAATTTTTAAACAAGTTTTTGTTGCACTGGACATTCGTAGTCCACGAAAGTATGTTTCATTCATGAATGCTCGCATGACCGATGGATGGTCGACTGGCGGGCGAATAGGTCAAGTTAAATCAAAGGCGGTAGCGCTGCACCCCCCTCCCCCCGCGAAGTTTTTACGCGGTTTGTTTACGTAATCTTTCTTTGCGATGCGCGTAGAGTTAGAAACATTCAAACGGGAATTAAATTAATAAATATTTTTGTATAAAATTCAAATTAACAAATTACCAAAAGTCGGACACACGTTGTTGCTTATGGTGTTAGCTACCTAGTGCCGCTGCACTAGAATGGGAGTATGCGTTGTTTCCAATTTTCAACCTCGCTAGGTTGCTCATGTTCTACGGGTAACCTGTATACACCAATCAACTTGTATCCCATACTTGATGTTATCTGATTGTCCGAGGACAGTAAAACATGCGAGTATTTAAAAACTTATATCTTTATAAAATCAACGGTCTTTAAAGCACAATATTCTAGGGAAGACTTACAGAAAATGTAAGAACACTTACACGCGACCTGTCATTACCGTTACGTCGTCTCTCTGTGTATGCTCTTCATGTATGTAGATCCACCCTATTTCTTGCCCTATTGCTTGTAAAATTGACGTTTAACTCCATGGAATTTCACAGATATATGTGATCCATTCATTTGCAAGGCAAGTAGGTAATTTAATAGCTTTGCATGTTACGTAAAATCCTAATTTTTAAATAGTATCCTGTTAAATTTTTAGTTGCCGTCCAAAAAATTGATCATCTACAAGACACTAACTCAGTTCTCTGTTCCCTTAGCTCTATGTATCAAGATACTAGATATTAGAATCTAAAAAAAATTAATCCGATTTCAAAACGATTGTGTATCAAGTTTTTTATTAAATTTCGGCACCAACCTCATAAAATAGTAGGCCTAAGGTATGTTACAAATTTTGTTTGATACTTTTTTGAAAAAAAGAACGAACACGATCCGTCAATTAGTTTCGGAGATATGCGAGGACAACATATCTACATACATACATACATGAAATTTGGTATACTTGTTTGGAAGCCGTTACAGATCAACATATGTAAATATTGTGCAGTTCCGTTAATATTACATACATACGTTTCGAATTGATAACATCCTTTTTTGAAGTCGGTAAAAAGGGCAGGTTGTGAAAATGGCGGTAGAATATCTAAGCCCCTGACGACATTCAATAACTCTACCTATTCTTTATAGGCAAGTTTATTCTTCCATTCAGTGCATGTTTCTTTCAGAGCACGCAAGACTGATCGGTTGTTTACTTTAATTAAATCGAGCGGACGTGAATGGGAGTATGCGTTGTTTTAAATTTTCAGCGGAGGCCATTGCTCTAGGTGAGAGTTTACAATATCACACCCACCTATTTTCGTCGGAGCTATATCCGATGCGCATTTCACTACACCAGATGTGTAAATCTATATGAGAGAGATTTACAAAAGAAGACACTGGCGAAACGATGTTGCCGGAGACAGTGAAGGCAAGAATATCAAACGATTTTGTAACTACGAGTATGATGTTAATTTTCATATTAATGAGTTAATATAATACTTCGATTTTAAGATGTTTACGTTGAAACTTTTCTTTTAATTGACTACTCAATAACTGTCGTATTTTGGCTATAAATACCAACGCTTAACAAAAAAAATGATAAATCTTTTCAGACCGTGTGGTTTAAAGTTACACAATGTTTTAAATATACCCAAGTTGGCTCTCACGATATAATGATATTTTTATAAGTTTGTAATTATTGCATACATGTTATATGTATAAGTATTAATATTACTTAACTCTCAAAAGCTACGTGTGCACGACGTCCTTCATTAAGGCGAAAAGTGTATGAAGTTTTTCATCACGTGTTAAATTTACCGATAGGTTTGTTAAAATAATATTGAATGTCGTACTTTGAAGGTTTCCTACGCAACTTTACCCATAGTAAGTACGTACGTCCTATCAATCTCTAATATTTGTTCTTGCTCAATAGGCAATACTAAATACATACACCAATAAATCTTGCCTAAATGCTTGCTTATTTATCGGCACATATTGCATCGCTTATTGTTAGTAGGTAATACTTAAATAAGCATTACGTTTCTCTTCTTCAATACAAACGATTGATTACGAGTAACAAGAACAAGGCACAATCTGTTCAACAGTAAGATAAACTAACGTAGATTTTCCAATTTCATGAGGTTGACTGATTTTGAACTTTTCTTACACCACCTTCTTCTGTTCAATAAGAATAAACGGATATATTTTATTATTACTGCTTTAAGTATGTAGTATTGACGATGAACAGGGCTAAAGTTTTATAGTAGGGTTACGATATTGCGATATTCATAGAGGTTTAATGTATTACTATGTTGTGATGTTGACTCAGTAAACAACGAGAATATTCTGTGAAATAAATAGATACATGTTCGGCCTAGGTACAGTTCAGTGTGTTAGTTACAGGTCAGAAACGTAGACAATGGTTCCCGTTCTGTTCATAATTACATTTATTATTACTGTGGATTCCATTATTGTATTTAACCTGTCATAATCACAATATGTATTTATTTAAGGAGAAAAGAAGCGGCGCTATTTAAATTTTATGGAAATGGCTGATTCAATCACAAACAGGGGCGGAATTTCAATTGTAAGTGGACCGTGAGGACAAGTAGCTACTCCTGAGGACGAAGGTAGTCACCCAATATGTACGTTGGCAACCACAAATTCTGAAGATGTGAGGAACAGCTCGAACAACTGATGGCAGTGCCAAGTACCTGCTTGCGAGAACTACGACTGTTCCATGATCAGAAATATTATGTGGGAAGTACCTAATTGATAATGCCTTTTCTTGTGTGAAATTTAATTGAACATTTCGTATGTGAAAATAATGCTCGTCTATCATGCTACAAACAATTTTGTATCTCAAAATAATCCCTCAACCCCGTCTACCAAACTATAAACAATCACATTATTAATAAACAATGAAATAGTCAGGAGACAACAGCCCTGATACTGACTGTGATGACTGACTGACTGTTGTCGACGCAATAAAAGCTTACAATAATCTGTACACACATCAAATTGAACGGCACTAACGGCTTCGTACAGTAACGCACGAAACGGCCAATTATTGCGGCTGTGGCTGTATATAAAAAGGGTACATAAAATCGTGGAGTGAAGCAATTAACCTTCTATTATGTCGTGGACAACGGGTAATTAAACGACGTACGAGTACGTACATCATCGCCATTATTCTGATGTTTATCAAAGTAAAGAAACATAATACGATACGTGGTCTAACGTTGCATTCGTATGTAGTCCGATCATGTGACAGTAACTATGGACGTAGTTAACATAAGTCGCCATAGTATAAACCTAAGTATAGATTCATAAATTAAGAGCAATCTACGTCTCGTTTAAGGTAAGATTTGTTGAATGTACGGTATGTACGAGTATCTTACGTATAGGGAGTGCTTATTTCAATAAGACCAACACCATACAGAACCCAGTGTTTTAATTTTGTCGTGTTGGTTGATCGATTTGTTGTGTCAGCTAATTATTATTAATCCCATCAATGGTACGCTGACTTTTCCAGAATTTATTACGGACTACCAATACTAAATACATCCGCGTCCAATAATGTATGACAATGATGTTTCCTATATCATGTTACAGAATACAGAAACAGAGTGATCGAAGATAATAATTATTTGAATACGGATCCGTGACAACGCTGCATTAATTAGGCATCAGTAAACGACAATTAAAATTGTTACAATATAAATAATCTAATAATAATTGAAATCCGTGACTGATCTGTAACATAGGTCCGGGAGCACACGTCAGAAACTCCTTTCTACCATCGACGCTTCACAACTACCAATATAATTTTAATATGTATTCTCATTCATATTTGATTAGGCGGTTAAAGAATAGTAGTTAACCCAAGAAACACTAACCTTGTCCAATTCACCTTTAAGGCTGTATAATTCCTGGGGGAAATAATAAGATAAGGGGGAATAAATAAGAAGTGACAATTCCTTTACTTTAAACCGCAGCCTAATCAAAGTGGGTTAGTGGAGTTTCGTCATATCAAAATAGCATATCAATTGCCTGTTCATTAGTGAAAAAAATGAAGTTTAACTCCTTGTCACTTCAATTCCACAAGAAGTTCACAGCCTATAACAAATTGGAAATTGTATTACACGGTATTGTTGGCTATCAGAAAAATACTATGAGTCGAACATATTACGTTCCACATAGCGTGTAATGATACAAATTCATGGGTTAATCGCGTATCAAAATTATCAAAACAATAGCCGTCACGCGTTGCTATGTTTTTACGTTTAATTAACGTACTATTTAGTAAGTCTCTATTTTGCTTACTTTACTTAATAATTTGTACAAAGTGAGCTTTTACCCGCGACTTTAACCCAGGCCTTTAGAATTTGGTGCACGCAAAGATAAAAGGTATCATTTATTATGTAAACCCAGATTATAAACAATTTTTTAGCAACTTGCCGGAAAGAGTATCGAACATCCATAAATTTTCGCATTTAAATATAAGAAGTAAGAGAGGACAGCGATGTCTAAGCGCAGAACAGACAGTAGGCAGTTATCATGATATTTGACCTGTTTACAAGACAATGTCTGCCACTCTTCGGATTGCTTGACCTAGTTTAGAAACATTTCGTTAGTGTATAAAAGAAGTATATATTGCAAGAGCTAGTAGTGCGGTTGGTCTTTTGACACTACGAGTAGGTACAACATGAAACTTGCGTGTTTCGACGACAAAGAATTGAATAATAGACAACAACATATCGTAAAGCGGAAAGGAAAAGTATGTCACATTCATTGCTTAAAAATCGCAATTTAATGTTTTGGTGCGTTAAAATAATGTAAAAAATTCAAAATGCGAATTACCGCCTTACCGCCAGTCCCCAAACTCGTAAAGCAGCATGTTCATGTCTTGTATTTAGGCTGGGGTTACCATACCTTGGCTGCAGAAGATATTTTATTTGAGGCGTATATCTTAGTCCCTATATGTTGCACCCGTATACACTCAGATAGAATTTCTTCTCTATTGGATGATATTGATATTGGATGTTGCATGTTGGTGTCCAAGGGCTGCAGTGTATCAGTCAATTCAACATCAGGTGGCCTACATGGCCGTACGCTACGCAATTATTTTATAAAAAAAAATATGAGTACCAATATATTTCAGTGAATTGCGAACATAAATGTATATTATTAATATACATTATTTACCTACTTTACTCGTTTATATAAAAGGTGAGAGTATGAACTTATAGGTGACTGGATAAATCTGACTTTTATTATTAAAAAAAAATGCTCGAAGCTGCAGTCATGATAATTAAATTTTGATATCTCTTAGTAGGTATAGGTAGGTAAGTAGGTACACTACACGCAAAATTATTTTGAATTTCTTTACAAATATGTCTTCAGTTAAAATATTTTCGTATTAAAATACAAGTATTAGCTCTAACGTGCAATTCACTGCGTTCAACACTTTCTAACGTGTTAACGTCCACGTCCGAGTGATGTCTAATTACTTTTAGTATTTAATTGATTTGAAAATAACAATAACATTAGAGGCTAAAGAACCCGGAAAGACGGTTGGATGATTCTGAATTTCTGACGACATTGTGATGCCCTCATAATATTGCGTTCTATGTTGGACGTAGACCAGGTGCCACTTGCAAATACCGAATGTTTAAATAAGTATAGGTAATTAAAAATACCTATCTCTTCTGCCACATCAAGTTACTTTGAATAGCAGTCATTGTAATTATTATTATATTTCTCAGGCATTGTATCAAGATTATAAATAAGATTGCATTATACCTGCTTCTTAAAAGGTTTTCGAGCTTATCTTCAACTCAAAATTACTGCTATCATTTTTGTATGCAAAAATTCAAGGCCTACTAGCGACATTGCTTTTTGGGATAGGTATTGCTTGAGATTCGTTTTCAATCCTTAAAAAACAAACTTACAATTAAAGCACCAGAATAAATCTTTACTGTGTTAAATCGTCAGTATTGTAAGAGTTGAGGTTGAGGGTGAAAAAAGCCTGGCGTAAAATAATCTCTCAAATGTTTTAGAACACTTTAAAATAGATACTCGAGAAGGCTGTAACATGTATCGGTGTTCTAAGTAGACCTAAATGTTAAGCCCTAGTTAGGTAAATAGTTGGTGGTAATACACCTAATCGCCGCCCTCAAAACTGTGAAGCAGTGTGTTCTTAAGTTTTGGGGACGTGTGGTCGCCAAATATACTTGAATTGATTTGAGGAGACCATCTTAAGTCTTCATGAATAGCAACGTACTTACATACGCCCTCAATCAGGATATGTGAGAGTTCCTAGGGTACCGTGACCATTTAACAAGTGTCCTGCATGTACATAAAGGCAACAAAGTTTTAGGGAATATTTTTTGAAAACCAAAAAGTAATATTTTCTAGCCTCTTACCTTGTCATACTCGATGACAGGCGAAGCGGATCCAATGAAGCCGTCCTTCTTCTTGTCGATCTTGTAGACGGTGATGTTGTTGGAGCGCACCGTGTGGATGATGAAGGCCTTCGAGTCGGGGCTCCATGCGACGTGGGAGGCGTGGTCGAATTCGATGTTGATGCGAAGGTGCCTGTGCTCCTTCATGTTGAGATCGCGGATGTCCCAAAGGATGAGGGAGCCGTCTACGAGAAAAAACGGCGAGATAAGTACCTATACCAGTCGTCTCTATGCTTTGGTGTTGGAGGCAATAGGGTTGTGTCCTACGAATCAATTGACGTCATAGCTTTTCGAGTTAACTGACTAATTTTATATTTTTTGCGCGCTGAGCATAATAGGCTAGTTGACAAAATTTGGAAATGAGTTTAAAAATATAGTTTGGTATCTATTTTACCCCGAAAAACATATTATTTTAAGAAAAATAAACCATTTTACCTAAGAATTTTGCGTTTTAGAAATGAACTCAAAATTGACATCGAAAAAGGCCAAGACTGTCATGGCGTCTTGAATGACGTCACGCCTTGCGAAACATTCGTGTTTGTTTATGACAGTCAATAGAAAGATTCTATTGGTTCCAAGTTATCTGTAATTAAATAAGCTTTTAATTAGGATTATTCGTGTTTGTTATCTCTAGACTAAACTAAGCCAATTTGTCCTTTATCGTATTGTTATCTAGGCTATAAATATATGTACTATATGTACGAGTAATCCATTGTTTTCTTTCCAACAAGGCTAGTTGAGCCTTAGTTGCTATTGTCTGGACAGCGATGGCTTTTTATTTTACTCTACAATAATTTTGTTCTTAAGAAGTCAAGTTTGAGTCTATAATCTCTATCTATATTGCGACAGTCACGTTACCTGTCTATGTCTCTATATTTATCTACATACATTTAAGGTTTCACGTTTATCTAGAATCTATATTAGGTATATCATAACACATAAATAGAATTAAGAAGGTATTCTTATAATTTCTTAGATTTACTAGATAAATTTTGCCAAACTGTGTCGTTTCGAACCACTTACAAGAATAACGAATAAGTCTCTATATTAGATACACGACCTAGAGATGATAGTAAACTGACTCCTCGAGGGTGGAATAAGTTTGATAAAACATTACCTTCCTGTATGACAGTTCTCTAATTTTAGAGGCCAAAATTGTAAAGGGTGAGCAAATTCTCAGTTGCTTTAAGATACAAAAGAACACAATGTCATATCTACTATCATCGCGACCGTGGCTGAAATTGTCTGTCAATGTCAATTGCAGTTAATTACTTAGGTACTGTAGCCTTTAACACTCGTTTATTATGTAACTTTTTTATTTCTTCCTCAAACGCAGCAGAATAAAATATTTTAAGAGAGAAATAAAAGAACAACTACTCATAGTACCCAATAAAGAAATACTTATGTTCACATATTTCCTAGGTAACATTACTTTTTAAGTATGCAAATACTTTTGTAAGTGTAAAAACAATGGAACAGATTAGAATAAATACCAAAATCCTGCTCATGCATAAAGGTATAACCGATAGAATCAACTACCTATGACTGCCTACGACGTTAAATAAATGATTACGAAAATAACCATTTTTGTTTGTTGTTATTTTCAACACTTTTAGATTTAAAGTCTTGGTAACAAATCAGATACCTACTTGTCACGGTAAAGTTAACGATGAGAAACGTAAATTAATTTAAAAAAAACATATCAAGATACCTACAGAAATTGTTTGTGTCAGCACGTAGGTACTTCATATAATCATATTCTACAGGTTCAACGTACGCAACACAGTAACTTATGAGTTTATGACTAAGCGCCACCAAAACGGTAGTAAAACGGGCGTTTCGATGGACTAGCATTATGTAGTTAGTGAAGTAAGTAAACTAGGTAAGCGTGCAACAATGCGGGAACCGGTAAAAGGTCAACAGACCAGCCGAGATATCGAAACTGAGTCACTGTATCAAGGCCTTCGGATTTCAGGCAACGAGCGTAACCCCAGCTACTAGCAGAGTGATGGTAAATGCCCGATAAAGCGTGTAATGTTAACGATTGGAAATCGTAATCTATACTGCACTATTATAAAACTACTCTGCGCTCGTAGCAACCGATATCTTGTTTGGACTTACGCGGTAGCTGATTCTAGAGACGCTGAGCCTGTAATTGCAAAGAACTTTAACCATTTAGGTGCAAAAATTCGTGTAGATCTGACAGGGAGATCTAACTATTCCCAATGTTATAGATTTACCTTTACGTGATAGGTATCCACTATTCACAATTATTTCCAAAATGTTAATTCTCTAAAAGGGTACATTATGTTCATCTGAAAATTCAGCCCACCTTGCAATAAATGTGACTATACATATATGTATAACTGAATTTTACCCAGTGGGAATACAATAAAAATTTTGTCAGTGGACTTGAAAATATTATGACGTGAGATTCCCTTCCTTTGTTTGGGTTTTGAGATCGAATAAATTACAGAAATTCTTTACATCCGTCTAGAAAAGGTCTAGAAGCAGAATTCGTAAATTCAGAATCACTAATGATCAGGAGTAACGGAAATCGGCCTTTATTTCTCTGATTGGACAAGTTTGCCATTTGTCCTATCCTTAGGTTTGTATTACACTAAAGATTAAAGTTGCAGGTAAAATGTTTAATGTCAAATGGCACAAACATAGGGTATTGTAATAGGTCAGTTAGTAAGTTCTCTCTTTTCAAACATGCACGAAATAATAGATTCTGCCGATTCTGGAGTTAAACAGAAATTTGAAACATTGATGAAACGCGTTGAAACAATTATAAATCACAAACATCAAAAAGTTCCACGGAATGAAACAAGAGAACTTGTTGAAACCTTTAAAATTGCAAATGTCAAGAAAGTTGGGCCGAAGGTAAATAGAAGTTCCAATTGACAATAGCAACATTGTGGAAACCTTTAAAAATCGCAAACGTCAGAAGGGCTGGAGGAAAATGGAAGTTACATAACCAACAGGAAACAATGATGAAACTCTTCGAAACCCTTTCATTGCAAGCGTCAGAGGCGCGCATAGCCCCGCTGCTGAGTAGATCGCAAGCGACAGAAAAAGTTGCGCAATGTCGGGCTCCTGATAGGTACTCGCCGGCGAGATACTGAATATCTGGATGGGTGATCCCTGTGGCGTATTAAGTGCGTGCTTCCGTGCTTCGGAGGGCGTTAAACCGTCGGGTTCAGCTGTTAGATACCAGTCGTTAAACCTTGCCGTAGGGTCTATGGGCAGTTTGAAACATGGACACTGGTTGGCTACTAGCTTTTCCACCAATCCGCTTGGAGTAGAGTGGTGGAGTATGCTCCAGTCCTATTGTGGAGAGAGACCCGTACCCAATAATCGGCTATAAAAGGGTTGCAGCCAGTCAGAGAAGTTGGGTTGGGCGGAGGAAAGAGCAGCCCCTTTCATGAGGCAATAATTGAGGCTATCGGTCAAGTAGACGGACCACATTCCTCAGGGCTCCGACGACCCGCCTTCGCTTGTTTTTTGCGATCATTACACCGGATAGCGTGTGACGATGAGTCGAATGTTTTAAAGTATCGATAATCTATAATAATGATGCTTTTGTCGATGTTAAACCACATTCGTCACTACATTATCGATATGGAAATTAACATTATTTTTTTAAGTTTAATTAAAATTTATTTATTTATCACATTGCACCGACGGTTAGGAATATTACCATTTGGTTTTCGTGCTACCTGACAAATACATAATAGCGTTTATTCAGCGTTTATTCAGAAAAAAATCAAAGGTTACAATTATACATATGGAAATGGTACCATTGTTTTAAATAACTAAATTTCAATGTAGCAAAACTGTTTAATGGTAGATATTTTTACTTCTACGTTGTATTCCCTCGTATTTGCGAAATAATTCTATTAAGTATAGATATTTTCAAATCTTCGATATATATCCATATCGATATTTTCATCTCCTTGCAACCCTACACCGGAAGAGTCGCATTACAAAAGCGTTGAACACAACTTGTACGTCTTCAATCTGTTGCAATATTTTTATTCCTTTCGTCAGACACGAAGTCACTGCGAATTTAAAAAAAAACATTTGTTTCGTAAATTTTGCGATTTCTCATATCGAAAAAGGATACAGTATACCGCTTTCGTAATTGATACATACTATTGGTCAATACGTTTTTGCTCGTAAATATAGTTTTATTGCTTGTAGATATTTAATTTCATTGACGTGTAATAGAAGTTTCTGTTCACTATGAGCATTTGGTAATTCATACACACTAATATACATATCTATAAAGTAACTAGAGTTTAATTCTTTATTGTTCATTATTGTACAAAAAATTACTTAAAAGCTCTAAACTTAATAATACATTATAGGATCACATCAAAATATTGTACTTTAGATATATGCACTTCCTATTATTTAAACATTTTATTATCGAACAATTTTTTCGTTAAGATTTTATACAAAGCACATATGTTTTGAAATCTATAATGAAAACCCATTAACTATTAAACCAATAGGCAGATGTTTTTAAGACTATTTTTATCTGAAGTCTATCTTAAAATATTTTTATCTAACTTCATAACTACTTCCTATATTTTTAACAATTCGTAGTCATCTCCTTGACATATCGGCGGGTAATATCTTAATACACACCATCTATAAGCGCGCGTTAAAGTCTTTTAGTTCAATGCCCCCTCAAGGGAACTAGGAAGTTTGCCATCGCAATACTGTGATAAAAACTTGAACCTACTCGCAATGTAATCGTCAGTTACTTCTCCGGTACTGCCTAATTAGCATTTACACAAAAAATATTATATTGAGTCATACTAGCTCGAACTGCCATACTAGGTATTGGGAACGTAGCGTAGACTTTGACAGATATCTGCTAAGTAGGCTTTGATAGTGCACTTGATTGATAGTTAGGTACGTAGACACCTACTTTGATCGTGCATAAATCTTTGCCAATTATTTTTAGCGTGTATCATAAAAGCTACAATGACCTTTAATTAACTGAAATATTATAATAATAATCATATTGATGAATATTTCTGCAGACTGTGATGAAACCATGAAACCATTGTTGTTTGGCTGGGAAGATAAAATGACATAAGCTCCCTCGTCAACGGCTATCAAAAAATATTATGTTTCAGCTGTAAAAGTGTGTTGTACTGTATCGTACTGTTTGAAATTGCATGTAGTCTTTAGCCAGAGGTTTGGGTGGAGTAAGAGTCACTCTAGGTGCCGGATGGTAAAAAGTAACAATATCAAATTTATTTCAATCAAATTTATCAGAAATTCAAAAAATCGATATTGCCTTTTGAATCCTTGCGTTTATTTGACCAAATTCAATAGGTGTTGGTTTAAAAAATCCAGTAACTGTTACATCGAAGAAAAGCTTGACATAAAGTTTGTGGTGTCAAAAGCCAATCTTTGCTCTACCCTTCTCTAGAATTAGGGCCATTTCTGTTCATAAGCGGCAGTGACCATCAAACGTCAACTAACCTGCACACTCAATCGCTGCTTATACATCATAAAAAAGACCAAAAAACAAACAATAAAAACTCAATGATTTTGGACAAACATTAAGAAAAACCAGCGCCAGCCAGTACTACTTGTACTACACTCAAGGTTCCTCGCCATTGTGGCCGCAGTGAGGTAACTTATGTACATATTTAACTGAAATCTGTCAAGTAAACGATGTTTAAGCAACGTGTTTATCCTTCAAAACCAAATAACCAAGCGTTTAAATTAAATTAAGTTAAAATTGCTGACCAATTTTACAAGTGAATTTTTCCTTGTTTGTGTTAATGAAACGTAACTAAGTATTATTTTGGAATATCTTTCTCAATTAAAATATGAATTTATATTGGCAATAACGTTTTGACTTTTTATTATAAATCTCTCGTTGTAAATTTCCTTAATAATTCTTGGAGCATAATGAACAATAATATATGGTGAATTTAGCACATTAAAAGCAATCCCAAATTTACTTACTGTGTCTGAGTTAATAGAATCTGAGGTCATAATTTATGTCTTGTTTCTTGGAAATGTATAGAAAATTAATCATTCAAATAGCAAATTCTTCATTAGAACCTGTCTGATATTATTACTTAAACAGGACAATTATATTTTCTCACAAAACGATGCATTGTTAAAAGCTGTAATTTGGAAACCTACTAAATATGCTGTTCCTAACCACTAAATTAAGTATATGAAAATTATTAACAAGTAATCTACTTGATATTAGGATTAAATAGGATGAAAATACTTAGCTATATAATATCCCTAAAGAAATAAAACTTTGTGGCGCTTAAAAATAAAATCGTGCCAATTGTTACAGGACAAAGTCAAAAGTAGCAATAAAACGAGTCTGTCAGAGGGATGTTTCGCTGGCACGAGTCGGCACGATCGTGTCAGTAGATTAAATGCTGGACAGTTTAATGAATTTGCGAGTAAGTCGTGAATTAGCGAGTCGCTTGAAGGTACTCAATGGACCCTCGTCCCTCATCCATCGGTACATGCGTTAAATAATTTTAAATAAGTAATACGAATGGAATCAAAGGTACCCGGAAACATCATCGCACCAAAAGATTTGTTTTCGAACTCTAAAGTGGCAAACAATCATGCCATTTACCTGATTTCCAATTCAAGAGGCTACTGAGCTCTATAGACTTAGACTGATATAGGGTAAAGGTTGGTTACGGACAACCTTAAATCTAAATCACTTCAAGTCAACTTAACTACAATGACTATAGCCAAAAGGACTATAGATACCACGCCACTGTTGAACCCTCTTGAGAGTTTATGCTCTGTTTTATACCTGGACGATTTCTAACTAAATTAACCTTTTACTGACGACCCGAGTTACGCAGTGGTTAAAACACCGGTGCGCTGCGCGGAGAGTCCTGGGTGCGATTCCCTGGAGAGCAGAGAATTGAATGATTTGAATTTGAATTTGTGTTTCTGGTCTGGGTGTGTTGTGTTGTTGTTTTGTGTGTGTCTATGGCACCCTCGACACAGGGAATCCTAGTGTGAGGCTATGAGTGTGAAGCGTTATTTATTTATTTTAAACAATTTTTCTTGTTGGGTATGTAAAAACTTGTGTATATGTATGTTGTCAGTGTGTTTATTCACATTGTAAGCAACAAATCGATTACCTTCTTATTATTTAATTCGAGAATTCCTAGCTTAGATTGAGTTTTAGCAGTTCCGAAACGAAACGCACACATACACAGCTTACCAGACGAAAATGCACATGTAATAACCAACAGAGGAAAAAGATTTTTAGAAGAGTTAAAAAATTAATAAAGAATTAGATAAATCATCACAAAAATTGCTTTATTTTTAATTAACACTCTTTCAATGTTTAATAATATTAATGAAATATAATAACCGTGAATTGGCCGTAATGCACTGTAAAATTTCGAACTAATACTATCTCGTAGTATTTAATATTTGTTAGTATTATAATGTATAACGATTCACTACATACAAAAATTAGATTTTAAATTTTTTAACTCCTCTAAAAATCTTTTACCTCTATTTTTGTTATTACACTGTGGATTCCTGTGTACCTAGTACGATAACCTGTGTATGATTTACGTATCTTTTCCGAAACGAAACGCACAAAAGTTTCGTTTCGGTATCGCTAAAACTCAGACTAAGGGTACTGAATACTCGTTGATTTCCACTTTGGTTCAATTTAAAGTCCGTCCGACATAGTGAAAGAACTTTGTCATCAGATCAGAACTTAGTTTTGAAGATTACCTCCAAACTTACCTACTTAAATCTATGTCCATTATAAAATCGGTGTCGATATGTGTAGATTTTATATTGAGTTCACCATGAAATCGAGGTTCTACAATATTTGCCAAAGGCTCGATGAATATGTGACCTGGCGCCCGTTGGTGGGGATTCTTGTAGGCGTGTCGAGCGATGACGAAACGGCAACTTTGTGCAACACTTATTGTGAAAGAGGTATTGACGTGGAGGCGAACTCGCCTCCATGGTCGTGCTGTATTGTTTACCCTCTTATATAAAACCTTTGGTTCACTTAACATATCGACAAGGCACAAGAGAACTCTAAACAAAACATATCGGCAGTGCCAACCGAACTATGTCATGTCAACATAAGGACTGAAAGATTCGTTCATTGGATAACTTATGTGTTTTAAAACTGTGCTTGTTCCATAGAAATATTGCATTTCTTATAAAGTCATAGCATAAAACTAGTCACTAGTAACTTTACTTAAACCATACAAAACTACCGATAGTAAACTTGAAAGCATTGCTGAGACGTAGTCGCAACAAATTTGAACGATTATGTCATCAACTATTTCATTCATCATTCAAGTTGTACCTACTTTACTTATGTTTGTAATATTGAAATAAGTGTAATATTGAATTAAAATAAGTGCAATATTGAAATAAGAGCTCTCGCTTTTCTCTGCATATTATATTTTAAGGAAAAACAGCAAACGGCACGCAATTTTCAATTATGTTAACTTTTGAAGATTGAATAATAAAACGTTTTTAGAATAAATCTATTACCTAGGTTAGGATTTCAAAATTTCAGATTTTACTGGAATACGTAAGTAAAGCAATTTGCAATAATTTGTCAAAGAACAAACCACTTAAGCAACCATTGAGGCAATTTCAATTTTCTTCATTTAGCAATTCATATTTCGTGTAATATACAGTCAGAAATCGATATTTCGCGGTATGCAGACATATTTATAGCACCAACGATACAAATGATTACACTAAACTGTTTTGAATTAAGTAGGTACCTGTCTACTCATTAAAATTCGATCTAAGTATTATAATGGATAGGCGTAATTAATACATGCGAGTATAATTTATAAGGTGCCAAGATAGTCCGTGTAGTTCGGACTTAGTGCAATGTCAAACAGTGCTAGTCTTGCTGGCACAATGAAAATACAGCTTTTATTTAGGTAAGTGATGTTGTTATAGTGGTCGGTATCGTTAAATTAACGACTCCAGTGGAATTGTTGCACACTGCCGCCTAAATTTTCCAATATTGAACGGATATTGAATTAAATTAAATTGTGTAATTTCGTTGCAATCTTCTTAATGCCAAAGAATAATGCCAATTGCGTTCAAGAGTACCAAATCATTCGACAGTTCAGATTGGATCGGAATCGGAATTGAAATTGAGATTGTTTTCAAGAGTAAGGCCACAGGAGTGAACATTTACTGGTAGGTATGTGTGGATGCAGAAGTTGCAGAACGTCGTACAGTTGAGAAAGTGAGAAGAGTTCCACGTCTCTTCCGGGATAAGTCCGCTAAGGATGCTGCATCATAATTTCTCCTCAAACTCGCCTTAGAAAATTTCCTTTTAGTCAACGCATCGGCGAGCTCCATTATATAGTTAATTATATCGTGGAATTCGTCGACAAGACGAAGGAAATTCTACATAACGCGATTTGTAATGTTTTACCCGAAGCATATTATTAGAAAATTTCCCTCATGACTAAAAGCTATATTTCAGTCAAATCTTGAAACTTTATGTAGTTATTCCTTAAAATTTAATATGTATATAAATACATAGTTTAGATTTATGAGTGATTTTTGTTTGTTTAATTTTATTGACTAAAATGTAGGTGGCGGGTTTCAAGACCTAAGTTTCAATGTTTATATCAATTAGAATTTAAACCATATATTATAGATCCATCGTAGCGGCAGTAATACAAAGAGTAGCAACAGAATGAATACCGACGCCTAGGTATAAAACGTTCAATGATTGCTTAATTTTAATACGGACTTATAAATCATGTTATTATTCAATATACCTAAGTGTGCGAGTCTCCACGCGAAGATAAGAGCTGTTATCAATATCAAATTCGCTGCGCACGTTGTTGCCAATCGGCAGAGATAATAGGTTTGACCTAATTACCAGTATGCGTGTAAATGATCTATCTGCCTTGTATGTAAATGAAGCGTTTCTCAGTTTAAATTAATGAGGATATCAAATGAATTCAGAGGCTATAATTTCAATATTTTTATCAATCCGGACTCTAGATATTATGGGTAAAAGTGCGAGTGCTTTATTGTAAGTATAAAAAGATGACGCAGGCCTGATGTAAAGTGAACACTGCAAACCATGGACACACACATCCAACTTCAAATTGAATAAACCCACAAACCGCCGAACTACCATAGAACCATTCAATTGGGACATTTGAGAGTGCGTTGTTACTCATTCATGAGAGTCTTATAATTACATATATCATTGGCAACCACGCCTCCCCAACAAGAACAAAATATGACGGAACATTCTTCTCAGCCGCTTATGATGGTGGCAATAGCACGCGTAGAAAGAAACCACCTATAAAATTATTAAAACGTCACTGTGGCATGCCTATAAAGTAAAAATACTCGTATTTGTATCACACCAGGAATTTCAAGATACTGACTTATTTGGAAGCGAACGGAATTATGACCTCCCGTCCCGCGTCGTAGCGATGTCGCGGTCCTCCACCAAAACACCCTTGGAAATTAGTCGGGCTATCCCGAATCACATACGTTAAGTGAGCTTTTAATTCATTTTAAATATTTCCAGCACTCAATTGTAACAAAAGAAATCTACTATTCCCTTTCAAAAAAATAACTAACTACGCGAAGGCATGAAACTGTTGAACTCTCCTTTGTTCTCGCAGGGGTTAAAATATTCTCTGCAGTTAAAAGTTCAGTGTTTTTAGGCGACCCGCTCGAATGGTACGTAAACATTCCTCTATGCAAGTAATCTTTGCTTTAGCATGTTGGATGTGACTTTGCATTCTTAATGGAACTCTCTTTGATTTTCACACTAATAACTAATAAATGCCATCACCTGTGTTTTTCTAAAGTGCCTAGTTGATTTGTTTTGATTAGTCTTTTGATGATATTTTTATCATTGTAACATATTTAAGCACTATCGTATTACATTTAAAACCTTATGTATTCGTGATGACATAATAGTGGCTTCCAAACCTACTGAATAACAAAATTTGTATCAAATAATACTTAGTTCGCGATATTCAATGTTAAATACTTTGAGCTAAACAGTAACGGAGATACTGTTTTATACTGAGATAGTTTAATTTATAGCCCCGTCTTATACTTACATACGCGGCATTTATAAGATTGCTTATTCACTTGGACAAGTCATAAATCTACTCTATCAAGTAAAGTTTAATATAAAGTGTTAATGTTATCACCCAATCAGCTGTCGTTTCGTATAACAAGGCGAACGTAGGCGTTCATTCTAATGTGATACTTGTAATCCACTCGCTTCATCACCACATCATTACATCACTCCGCTATAAGCGGAGCTTCCCCGAGTCATACGTCAAATTCGTCATCAAAGTGCTCTTTAATACGTCACATTGTTGGCAATATGACAGTTTGCTACAGCGCATAGAGAATCATTTTCTAGGTAAAAATGTCAGGTGTCAAGGCAGATTGTCAAATGAGTGTGGACAAAATTAGAGAAGTGTCACTAATTTTCGTATAAATAAGCAAGTTCAGTATACTATCAAAAATCACGATTTGATTCAACTCTAAATCCATTCTATCAGCCGTATTATCAACAGCGTACTTACCTTTCGTTTCGTATAGAGTAAACGTCTTTCCTTTAATGCTAAGCGATTATTGCTTAATTTTTATTATAAACTCTTAACGATTATTTTTTAATTTTATCAATCAATTTTAATTTTAATGTAACATTTTATTGTATTATTATTTTACTATTGTATAATTCAATATTCACTTATGTGTTTGGTCGTGTACTGTGAACATTTTGTTAACTCAAAATAAATAAATAAATGCTAAACGGATACCTAAATACTTCTATTTTTATGGAATATACATACCTAATTATAAATTTGCAGATCATTCTCTTGAGAATAATATTTGTGTTAGCCTATGATAATAAAGTAATTTGTTGACGTGCGCATTTTGATCAGCGCGAATGACGTGGCGGTTACCTCCTTTTCTCGGTAACTTACGAGTATGTATGACTAAGGCTGTTATGATTTGCCGAAGCCGGTCCGACAAAGTGTTCTCAAGTTCGTTCTTAAACTGCATTAATTATGGAAAGGGTGTATCTGCATTAAAGCCTTAACAGATTGCAAGATTTACGCCGTACACACTTTGTAGTCTAGCAACACAGTAATTCGAAATATGTACACTGTTATGCCAGATTAGATAGCAGTGAATAAGAAATCTGCTGTTTCGTTGATAACGGGCTATCGCGCGACTATATCATATGAGGAAATATAAAATTAAATTGTCCCCAATGATTAGTCGGTGTTCTCATTTAGCAGATGGCTGCGTGCTCAATCTAACGTTATCGCCAAATAGCATTTATAATGGGTACGAGCGGGATAATGAAACAAGCTTAAGTTTGGCGACATGAAACGTAAACATCGCGACGACAGACGTCCGGGCGCAAGGGCGTTACTCTCCCGGTACACGAGATTAACATAAAAACATAACTATTTTTTAGGGTGTTAATACACTTATCAACTACACTTAACAACTACTTATACAAATTGGAGCTAATCGGTGAGGTACCTCCCGGCACCTTTATGATCCGCCGTGAAGCGGTCCGTGACTTATGTTACGGTTGGAAGGATTAGGTTACCGGAGATATTTATATTATTTAAAGATTCTATGAGTAGCTACACTCCTATATAGGTATGGCCATCACATAGGAATTCTATTGACGCTGGCAAGACTGCTGCGGATTGCAACGATCACTAAAAATCTGCTAATAATAAATATAAGATTTACTGCTCAAAATACAGTTAGACCCAACAGATACACGCCATTAGGTTCCGATAGCTCGATAAACATCCACGTCATTGGCATCCGAAGGAAATGTTATGATCAAAACATTAGTAGATCGTCATGTTTTTCTCAAGTAAAAAACAAAAACACGAGCGTAAAAGAATCAGAATTGTTTTGCATAACCTCTTTCGTCGAATTTACGTCAAATAAAAGCTTGTAAAGGAGGCCTGTTATAGATATATTTTGTTATAGACAACACAACGTGCAAAAATTATAGTAGCCTGTAACTATTGTGAGTTTAAAAAAATATTTAATGTACACCAAAAACCTCGAAAAATAATTGCTGTGACATTGTTATACGAATAATAGAGAATTATAATGCAACGCCTTCGCGATTTCACACCAAGACCAACCAAGGTGGAAGTCATTAAGTTTGCTCATCTACAAGACGTTTCGTCATTAGTTTATGTAAGAGAATTATATAAGCTCGCTTGGAGTGCACGGTCGTCTGTTGAGAGCCTATAATTTCACAAGAACAACTTTGAAACAAAACATCGTATGTTTGTTCCGTTCTACCGTTGTTACAAAATCGCATGATGAAACCTACCTGTAATTTCTTTATCAATGCACAGCCTTTGTACCGACATGTAGCGAAACAATGAGTCATATGCAAAGAAAAATAAATAAAGATGAGTTCATAGAGCTTCAACGTAAAATGATTAGTCACTGGGCAAAATCTATCAAAACATAATACTGATATGATTCCTGCAGCAATATCGCTGATAACTAAATTTATAAACAGCCTCATAATCACCGGTGTTGATTTTGTAATTCCGATTATCGTCAGTTTTCCTTGTGGGTTGACCCAGACGTGATTCACTATTAAAAGTATTAATCTTATTTTATATGAACTGGGATTTCCTCGCACTAGAAAACGAGTCTGTTCTCCGTATTTCATCAAATTCTATAATATAAAAGATATTTTATTTACTCAATTGCAACTAACATAATTATAGTTTACTAATTGACTTGCTCGATAAAATAAACATTTGCACTATCAAATTTACTAGTTGCACTTAGTATATTCAAGTTAATTTTATTGTTCGTTGTACATACTTACCCTCTGCGCAAAGTTATTAACCGCGAATTGTAGTGAAATCCAGCTTAGTGAAAGTGTGAATCGCAGCGAATAGATACGTGGAGTCAGGTGCGAGCTCAGGTGATAGTGTCATATTATTATATTGTAACTGTACACTGTTTATTTACTGCGTATAGAGTACCTGTTTGTGTTATTTATGTCTTGAGATATTCGACTTCGTATATCATATTTAAAAACTTTAAGAAAACATCCATTCTGACTTCTGAGCAATGTAAGTATTTACTGAGTTAAAATTCCTGAGTTTTCTGTGTTCAGTCGGGTAAAGAAAACAAAGTTATTAGAAAAAAAAAAAATATTACGTTTATTGCAACATCGCAATTCGAAGGCACATACTCGTACCGTACGCGCACCCCGACAACGTAACATAAAAGTCACTGTAGAGTCCATAACACTGTTCGTTTTCAAAAAGTTCATTCACTGAACAATTGTCTATCATTTTTATCACTTATACGTTAGGCGGCACTAATTAACGGGTCATACGGTTGCAGGATAGGCAGCTGATTGGAGATGCGGGCCCGGTTCGCTCGCTCTTCATGCACCTTGAGGAGCACGAGATCCATGGCCGCGCGGGCGTCCTCCAGCGGCGAGTGGCCGGAGCTCCCTCGCTGCACGCTCCTCCCTAGCAGCTCCGCGGAGAGAGCTCGCAGCGACCGCCGCAGCGGGAATCCTCGCGAGTGAGGATATAACGCGCAGGTGTCCACCACTGTTCCGTGCAGCAGTTTTAAAGCTCGGAGGTCATTGTCCAGCGCGTGGCCTATAAGGATTGTATCGCTCCCTACGAATCCTAGAATATCATTTTGTACATCTCGCAGCGTCTTGGTCGCGCGCGCCAGGTCGCGCGGCCTGATGCCCGAGAAGCGTGTGTTGTGATCGACGACAGGTGAACTAGGTTTCACTAGTGATTTGTAGACGAGCCGGCCGTCGGCCGCTATGACCGCGATACTAGCTAGCTCCAAACCCGCCGTAGTGTAGCACATCTCGGCGTCGATGGCGTAAACGCCTCCTCGAGGCGATCGAGCTCGTACATAGCCCTCGAGAGGGCCGTTCATTCCGGGTCGAGTACCGCTCCAAACGTGAAATCGCGCCGTGCTGCAACCTTTTGAACCGAGCGGCGCATTGCAACAGGTATGTCGCGAATCTCCACTTATCCGACCCCAATGGTACACACAACTTTCTTCGACCACATATTCACCTTCGCGAGTCATTCTAAACATTTTATCACATCGTACGCACAAATGTTCCACTGCATCCGCTTCTTCGTCACTGTCCGATCGAGGAGTGGAGCCCCACGATCCTCTACCACTGTCACTTTGAGATAAACCGGGTACGAACTCCGGCGCGTTCACGTCGAACGAGGTGAACTGTGAGGGTCGCGGTCGAGGCGGCGGGTTGATGTAGACGACCGCCTTGCACGAGTTGGGCTCTATCTCGAGGGGATAGCCCAGGGCCCACATCCGCTTCGGCGACAGAAGATGTGGACGCAGTGCTTCCACTAGTTCTTCGGTAGAGATTCTCTGCGGCGTCGACGGCGTCGGCGGCGAGGACGGGGGGCGGCGTCGATCACGCGGCCTGCGCCGACGTGCTGCGGCGCTGGCAGTGTCCACCGTCGCGATGGTCTCTTGGTAAAACCAATCGTGCCAATGAGTACAAAAATGCATGTTTCTTGATTGGCTTGTATACACATAGAGTCGAGAGAGCGAGCGCGGAGCTGGAATCGGCAAATACGTGCAATCGCGCGCGCGGGCGCTGTACTAATGGCGCGCTGGTGGGGCAACCCACGCTTTATACGTCACGTAGGTAGCGCGCGTTCGTTAACGGGACATTACAATCGACCGGCCTATTCTCATTTTTCTAAACAATAATAAAACTTCTTTCACTAGAAAATATGTTAAATAGCTACCTTAACGTAGTTACGAAGCTACGACCCTAAACCAATACATATACATTACTAAAACATACAAGCGACCGGCTTTGTTTACATGAATCAGCTGATCTGTTTCTATGTGTGAAAACCTGAATCAACATCCGATTTTATGCGGTGCGGTGCCTATCGACAACTTTCTTTACTTTTGCGCTGTACTGTTTACAATAATTTGATTATATTAAAAACTCGTGTAACATTTTAATATATTCGTTAAATTTAAAAGTCAATAATATACTTTGGAAATAGATTTAGGTCACCGTAACTTGTGAAAATTAATTTATCGCGATAACTTTTAAATAGCTAACAGTCGCAGATAGGTAATGTCCTATGATTAACTAAGTGGCTCTTACTAAATGGAGTCAATTAGGAGTAACTGTAAATAACTATTAAGGTTTGATTGATATAGTTTTATTATTTTTATTAGCAAATGAACAAATGCAATGTTTGTGAAGTTTTAAAAAAAATGGCAGGTAGCGTTTTAACTATAGGTGTAGTAGGTATAGACTATAGAGTATATTGCATGCGTCGGTTAATGGAAAACTGAGAGAGGTCAAAGGACGGCCATAGCCCTGAGCTATTTCAAGCACAGATTCATGCAAGCTCATCGATTTTACGTTATTCGCCGAGAGTTAGCGGAAGACCTATATCGAGATATAAAATTAACTACCGCGTATTAAATCTTCCAGGAACAAGGGAAATTATCGGATCGCAAGGCGAGACATTGAGCACGTACACGGTATGGCAGAACACGTTTCTCCTTAATATTGTGACATTGGCACCTTTGCGAATATGAACCGTGGGTCGTAACCGCCTCGACTGAGTAATGCCGATTTGCGAAACTGACAGAAAATACTACCAATTGTGACGAAGTATATCAGGCGCTTTCGTCAGCTGTTAGGTATGAACGATTTTTTATTATAAATAATTAATACTCTGTTATTTTTACAAAGGAATGACTGCCTAAATGAATTTTGTAATTTTAGAGATGTACTTGTGTGTCTTTGAAAAGTTACGGAAACTGGATTAAATAAATTTCAGAGGTCAGATTTTCAAAACATATAAGAAGTTGACGCTGTTGAATTAATAAATATGTAGGTACTATACGTATACGTAAAGTACCTAGGTATACTACGACGAAATAGGGTGTCGTTTAACAACAATAAAATCAGGAACAGACTTAGACTATCGCGTGTGCGTCCGTTCGAAGATATCGTTAACGAGAGTTGGTCCGCGTCCAAAGCATTGGCCGAGCGAGTGTGTACCCGAGTGGCCAATAAGCCAGGCGAGCGTGTGTGCTTTGTTTGTATACACAAACGCGTGTAGGCGCGACGAGGCGACGCTGGTCGCTGACTCCACCGGTGATAACCTTCAAATCGATGTCAGAGCGAACGGTACCCTACCGGCTCGGATGGGAAGCCGACCGACACATCTCGCCTACTACGACAATCCAGCTACGCGACATCAATTTTTTTCAACTCGCTATATGCCAGTTTACATCGACTTATAGCGAGTCGATCCTCGAGAGATCGGACTTAATCGTTCGGCTTTAAAATGCTCGTTAAGAGATTACAAGTGTGGGCATAATTTTTTTAGGAACGATAAATTTATACGAATTTCAAAACATATAAAAATTAAAGAGTTTGCTTTCACTTGCGTCGGTTACGCAACGCATCCTTAATTTTATGAACGTTGCGAAACTTGAGAATCAGATGCAAAGAAAATGTAAAAGGCTATCGTTCAGCGCGAATGAGAACAGTTCAGGCTAACATTTAAAGATTTGAAGCACTTTATAAGTACCGGTGACTTTATTCGTTTTAGGCAATATAAAATCTTTACGACCAGCAATATAGGCGTTTAAAGTACACGAAATAGTGACGAATGAATTGCTCGGATAGATTAAAATTCATAATTGAAGAGTACCTTGACCCAAAACTAAACTATTGAACGAAATACGACGTAATTGTATGATTAATTGTTATTATAACATGTAATCTGAGCAGAGGAGTCATAATTAAATGCTTACTGTAAAATGGATCAGGCGATTTCCTTACACGGGTGAATCATGTGTAACACACAAACTGAATAATGAATCAGTTCTTTGTTACTAACCAAGAAGCAAAGGTTTGTTTTTTTTCTATAGAATATACTTTTATGTTCCACTCTCGAACGCGGTCAGTGGGCCATGGTTGGCGAAGAACATTACCGGAACTCAAGTTTGAGTTACTGTTGAATATACAAACATGCAGGACCATATTCATTTTTTAAAAACTTAATTCTTGGACGTTTATTATGTCTTTACACTACAGCAAATTTTCACTTCCTATTTAATTTAATGCATGAAGCGTGAAACATATGCAAAAATTACTTCATTAGAAAACTCGCCAATTTTCTTAGCTCATAAGTACCAATGTATCTAGTGTTTGCATGGGACGCGCAACAAAAGGGAAACTTGGTGCCACCATTCGTAACAAACATGACGTTTCAGTTTGGGTGAAAGTTGAACATCATTGGCGGAGGCGGTGGCCACCATCACGACCCGCTTTAGTGTGTCAAGGAACACGACGGCTTGCAATTAAGCCACTCTCGATGGCAGATTGCTATGTGCTGTAATTTAAAAAGATTAGGATTTAAAATAGAACTCGTATAAGTAATAGTATTACTGATACGGTTCAAAAACGCATATTTGATGTTTCTTTTTATTTTGACAGCCTTTGGAAATCCACATCCAACAATAAGGAGAATTAACCCTATCTGAGGATGTACATATGAGAGTGTAGTGTTTTGCTACTAATGAAGACTAAGATATTCGGCTCAAATAAAGTACACTCAAATAAACCACCTGTAATATCATTATGTTGGGTGAGTGTAGCAGTAGAAGAAAGAGCAAAGAGTTAGAACTAGGAGGAAAATAAAAGATTAAGGAAACACAGGCCAGAAACAGTAATTTAAGAAATCTTCATCAAAGTCAATTTATTTTGGGTACAGAATTCGTCCATAAGACAATCCGGTGACGTATTCTACTCACGTACAAACACCGATGTCTGTATTTGTACACATCGTACGATTTTATTTAAACGTAAACAATAATATTGACACCTAAATATTTCGATAGCATTACATCGGGCACGAAACATCGGTATCAATGTACGCAACGTAGACTAAAATGCCGGATAGTTGGAATTACTCGGCTGGGAAACCGGTCGCTAAAATATTTACGATATCCCCGACGCTCTGCGCTGAAGTTTCCGAAATATCATTAAATATTCGTAGGTCTCAGCGGTCTATTGGAGTCGAAACGAGTTCATAACAAACCGGAAAAATAACGTTTTCGGGGCACGTCCACACGGCTTCGCCAGTCTACACGCACGAGCGTCGCCTGATACGAGACGCGAATACATTACACGGTTCTGCATGATCTTTGTCAACCTCCTAGGAAGAGTTGAGATATTGCGTTCTATTAGCTTTATGCAACGTCCCTAATGTACCTGCATATCATAATCAGTAAAATACTTACTGTGCGATTTGTAACTAAAATTATTTAAATGTGAATACAACTAAATTATACAACTAAATTATTTATTAAGTTACTTTGTAACAATTCGCACATATGGTGTGACTTAACGCATTATATGCGATGTACTATCTACATGTAACAATGTGTGCAAAAAATCGTGTACGGTATATGACTGTGGTATATATACTTCATACACACCAATTGGCGCAACCTCTGCAACCTAACTAAATAGCAATGGATCCCTGACTTTAGGTGTAAACTAATTATAAGAAGCAGAAGAAATATCGTTAAATGACATTTAACGTAAACAAACAATACTGTACTTTCGTACAGTATTGCGAGATAAGTACTAGTGTTAATTAGATATGAGCAATTTCCAGACCACTGCGGCCTATATCCAGTTGTGTGATTACACACAGACGTCATTACGAATACTGACCGCTTATCACTACTCTACTGCGCAGTAAGAGCATCAATGGCAATGCACGTATAACCAGAACAGATTTGCTGTTGACAGATAATGTAATAATTAAAAAAAAAAAACAAAAACTTAATTGCAAAAAGGCAATTAATTAAAAAATCATGCACTAAATAGACCACAACAAGATTGACACAACAAAATGAACGAAAATTAAACTCTGCTTTGGTTTAATGGACTTTGTTATGAGCTGAAAGTCTAAATATGCATTAAGTTATATAGCAGATGGGACCCATTTTCTTTCGGTTTTACGTATAATTTGCAATTGACTTCGCCTGCTACTAAATCCTTCCTTGGTAGTCAGTTGAAAAACCAAACGTGCGTTAAGACGCACCAAAATTTATCCGAAACGAAGTCGAAGCAAGTTCCACGACACTTCGATTTCTATGTTTAAATTTGAAATTAATGTAGGTATGGAAACGAAAATCATGATAACGTGTTGATAGTTAATAAATTCCACGTTAATGAACAGTTATTTTTAGCAGTGATCAGTACTTCAAGGTAAAGAGAGGCCAACAGTCGTGGTACGTCCGTGGATTGTAGTATATGGTAGGTATATGGAATCTCCATTCGCGCCGGCACAACGCCAATCTACAATTACGTCAACTGCATGTGCAAACGTTCAAAGAATTTGGTTTAAACACGAATATATCTCATATCTGAATTCTAAGAAAGGCGATGGCAAGGAATGTCGTTACATCTGCCAAAAAAATCATTGAAAAAACACGATAACGAACAAATCTAGGAATTGTTTTTAGCGCTTGAATAATAAAACTTCTTTTTCGAACAGAACCAGTTTGAGGTGATCGTGTTAGGTATATTATGTTGTCAAAATTACGGTACTTTAGTGTGTTCTGCGGTCACAGATAATATACTAGACTCGCTTCCATCGAAGAAGGCACTTAGCAAGACGGTCAACGGCCTTGTTAGTTTATGACTGACAATGTTGTCGATCTATGTAAATTGACCCGCGCTAATTCATGGAAGAGTACAATGCCGTTCAGACAGCACATTATAGGACATCGACTCGAATAAGAACGGACAATACGGTCAGTTTATAGTTTTCAGTCCAAAAGCAACAGACGCATTTCCTCAGGCAGATTACGAGTAGGTGTATTTTTAAGATGCTGGCCCCACGTCTCCACAACTGACGTCATCGATACAGAAAAGTGACGTCAATAAATGTTTTGATCAGTCAGCATAATTCAAGGAAAACGCATTTACCATTGTTACTCAAGTTTCCACATTTTAATTTTATCTATTACGTCTTCTCTGTAACACTACAATACAATGTTATCTAAATATTATGTAGGTAATTCATATGCGTTGTATAATTTTATAAACGTGAACATCCAAGTGGATTGTGCTTTTTAGTAATGGTCTCTACTTTATAGTATCTACTTCATGAGAATAGCGTATGAATAGGAGGCAATATAAAGACACCGTTGCCTAACAAGTTAAACGGTTGGTTTCTAAACGGAAACTCTCGGTTGCGGCGGGTTTGTACGAGTGTTGGGCAATCAGTCATTCATGTAACTGAAGGTCTTAAGTATATGAAAACTCGCAGTGAATGTATTGAGTGACAGTAGACTATTTTCTAACTTCTGAAGATTGAATTCGTTGAAGAAAACGGTTGCTTGAGTACTTTTTTGAACTGAACCACCCTTAGTACTTTTATTCGATTCTACAATCCTGTATTATTTAGCTAATGTATCCAAGGAAGTTGTTAGAGAAATATCCCCTTACCTGAATTTGGATACCAGCGTCAATTTTAATAAGAGATCGAATGAAAAATAATAATTCTAATAATGTTCTTGTGATGATACTTGTCAGAATTTTAGCCAAGTAAAATACCAAAATTTATTTAAACCCAACGTTAAATAGTGACTCATAATTCGTACTTGAATTTCGTCACTCCATAAATGTATCAAAACAAACCTACTTGCATTTACTGCTTACGTTACGCAAGCCACAGGAAGGATATTTGTCATAGTCATAGAGAACCTATCAGTGGCTTACTCGTGATCAGGCCACGACCCACGTCGGTCTTGATAAGGGGATAATTAACATGAGAGATGCAACATTTGACTGTAAAAATAACCCTTGAACAAACTGAAATGTATTATGTATGAAAAATTAATAAGTACTTTCTTTTTATGTCAGTATTTTCAAGTAGGTACTCTGTTTATTGTCCACTTGTTTAAGGCAAAGGGCCGTATCATTTTTAATCCTCGAATCTCAATAACGTAGTAAAACACACAAGATATTGCAAAGATTGTAAAGCCTTACTTCATTGTTTACGGTTGGTTTACGGCATAATCGATACATACCTACCCACAAAGAGAAATATAAGGACTTTTATAATTTTTTGTTGTACTTAGTCACCCCATAAATAGGTCATGAATCACTGCAAGTCAAGCCTCCGAAATCAAACTGATAATCGCAGCTATTAATTACTATGTGGGCCGAACAGCTTTGAATTACTAACCGTAAACGTATAACCTAGAACTGTTTTCATATTTGTATATAATAGTTATTCGCGAATCGGGTCAGACGGTCGGAAGCTATGAATTTCACTGTGCAAGTATGCATTCAGCATCCTGCGAACATCACCACCGTTTAAACGGAAGTAACGGAACTAACTGTCAGTCTTTTGTTCGTACATGTTAATTTTATTCAATTAACGCGAGTGACACTGTGAATGAGACATTAATGCCTACGGTCTATACACAACGGTATTCTAGTGAATTAAAATCAAAAGTGTCATTTTTCGTCGACCTCTATAATTTACTTTTACATTAATTTGAAAAGTCGCTACTAACCGTTAAGTTAAACAAATGAATTAGTTGAGCTAATCGATTTTGCCCAAGCACTGTTCAATTTTATTAGACAAATATTTAAGACTAAATTATTGTTTCACTCATTGCGTACGAATGCATGAAAACGAATGAAATACTTTACAAGATTCAAAACCGTAGTCTTTAACATTGGTAGCATGGATATGTTTGCGGCGTATATGTATTTTAGAATCCAGTTGAACACATAAATTGTACCCGGGTGTTGTCCATCATTGTCTTGAGAGAGGAAAAGTTTGCTAGGCATAAATTAAATAACCAATCTTATAAGCCTTTCCGTATATCGTAGAGCATCGATCGATAGCAGTCGTTGAACTTTGACGCAGGCATTGTCGACAACTGACTTTTCGAGATTGAAGTTAATTATTACCTACATCATGCTTAACTTAATAGTAGGTATTTAATATAAAATTTGAAATCATGTGCCTACTAAAGGAACGTCTGATTCTGGAAGTATAAAAGTAGAAGTTTTGCTGACCTAATCTTTATAACCATTCAGATTTCTACGTAATATCATATCATACAGCATATAATAATTATATCTATAGATACACAATCAAGATAACTGTTACATAGCCGATTATTTCATTAGAGTTTTGTAAAACAGTGAACGTATCTATAAAGCGAAGGTCAGATCATTGCAAAAACCATACTTATAGTTTTTCAGTACATTTCAATGACATTGGAAACTGAATAGATGTAAAATGAATTTTGTAAATTGCATTTTGTGAAGGGTCCACCAAAAAAGGTTAATTGCTAAAGGCCTATAATAGAAATACCCACCTAAAATTACCTAAGAGTACAGCGCACGCACGTCATCCAGCCTAACTTATAATAAATTGTATTTAAGTTTTTTTATAAATGATAAACAAAAAAAATACAAACAAAACTGTAAAACAAATATACTCGTCTCGATGTATACACAAGCACAAATCAAAGGTAAAGAAAAAAATAGTACTTAATTAAAAAAAAAACAGTAAATAAAATTACCACCACCAGTTAATTAAGCGTTTTGTTAACGAGTTACAAGACATAAAATAAAGCTATAAACTAAAGGTTATTTCTGCAATGTGCATTTTTTGGTCCATACGGTCAAAAAGAATATCTACTAAAAAAGGAAAATTGTGAACTGGGTTAAGAAAACTAGAAATTAAATGTACCTACAAAATAATATGCCTGATCCCTACACCGAGCTAATTTAACAGTCCAATTTTTTTTTGCACTTAACGCACGGTCGCTTAGTAATTTTTTTACATTATTTGTTGTGAGTTGTAAGGATAGCTATGTACATAAAATAAAATAAATTTAAGGCGGATGGGTTATGAGTAATTTTTTAATATTAGGTAATTTTAACTTCATATTCGCAGTACTATAATTTTCGAAATCAGTCAATCAAAAATTCCGAAATCTATCCAAAATGTGGGGTAGGTATAGGTCCATTTTGGCCAGTACGATGTGGGTTTGATCTTAGGATGACGACGCAACTGTTTAAACAGAGACCTCGTCTCACGCAAGGCACAACTCTTTTCCTGACTCGTGTAAATTCCACGCCCTTGAATGGATGATCTACTAAGTTTTTATGGCCACGGATGATCATAAGAATAATATTTTTATTAAAACGAATTACGAACATAGAAATTGCAGTTCAATAAATAAAATCGCATCATTTATTATGCAAATCACATGGGTGCATAGTCAGTTCGTCCGGTCAGTCACACTCGGCCCAAAATTTGAGCCGATTGCAGGGAACGGAGTAAACACTTTTTTGTCAGGATTTTTAAGAATTTATAAGTTTTTGTCTTAAAAGAAACCATAATAAACAAATCAATTACTTGTAGCCCAAAGAAGTCTTTGACCGGAGCACGTGGACGGTAGCGCCATCTGAAGCCGGCAGCCGGAAACAAACGTGGGGCGTTACTTGCAACTTGGTTCCACGAACGGTAACTAGAGGGCACGAGTTGCCCCTATTTTATTTATACCACAATAACTCTTTATTTGTTAATGACGAGCAGTTTATCTACATGTTTATAATTACTACGCAAAGAATGTATAATTCACATTATATTTCAGATAACACGATTGACGCAAATCATCAATCAAGTATGTATTTCGTGCTCTACCATCATCTTTATGTCTTACACACCGGTCGGTACGGTACATGAGCAATTCGCTTACTACGTAGTTAGGTGATAATAAAATTATTGCTCATTTTATATCAGAAGTTAGTCATAATAATAGTGATATTCGTAAATGTTATTGAAAAAATCAAGTAAGTAGGTACAACAATAAACGTTAGCGGAATTTTAAGAAAAATTATCGCACGTAATTCACACGCGAGAGAATATCTTCTCTTGCCCAATGAAAACAAGTGTACGACGACGTCGTCGACGTCTCGTGGGTACTTATTTTAATAATAAAACAAAAATGTCTCTGTAACTTAATGAGAGCGTAGGTACCTTGTTTCCGTGGATACAAATAAATTAATGCTTTTATTTACGACGACAATAATACTCATAATACTAGAGATAAGTTCGCCCATTGAGTAGATATCGTACAATACGATACAAACAAATCGTTCGCGTAGTATTTACTACGGACCACGTGGCCGGCGCCGCCGGCGAAGCGCGCTCAGTATTGTAGCCAGCGCGTGCGCATGACTAACGTTCCATTAGTCAAGCAGAACCACTGTGTGATGCAATTGACTGGCCAGACTGGACTGATTTTAAGGAAACTATGCTATCGGTGCACTAATAATACGTTCTGTATTTAAAGCGTTTTTGGAGGTGTGTCAGTCATTGTTTTCTTAACGTTACAGCATTAACCAAATACAAGAAAAATTATATAATTTACGATTTGAGTTCGATATTTGGATAATTGTGTCATTTGAATTATCTATCATGTAATAGAAGATAATTATAATACCTATATAACAGATGGCACTGGATTTAAAGACCTAACAGATATCGGATGATTGATATTACGCGTGTCCTTCAAAGATTAATGGAATAAAATTATATGAATATTGAACAGTGAGGTAATTCTTGATTAAATTGAAAATTAAAAAAGACCCCGACACAATAACGACAATTTTCATTGAACATATTATTTTGTAATGTGCACGTGATGCGCTTTCATTTGAGACCGCACTCGATTATATTTGCAGATATTCGGTAATTCTTCAGCACTTTCACCCCCCACAACTTTTAAACGACTCAACCGACTTTCATAATACATGTCTAAGAACACTCGGCCGTACAGAAGTACCCGAACCTTTCATACAGAAAAACTAAATTGAAATCGCTTCATCCGTTCGCGAGCTACGGTGCCACGACCGACAGACAGACAAACAGACACGTCAAACTTATAACACCCCTTCTTTTGCGTCGGGGGTTAAAAATGAAAAACTTAGTAAGGTTACTATAATATTTTCCGACTCAAACGCTGACGGAGCGGTAAGCGGAACTGTTACTTATAGGAAAATAATCCGATGCATGATGCATGGTTTGTCGATGGGAATTAAGACGAAATTGCGTGAGTCATCCATTTATATCAGCCCGGAATGTCTTAGTAGCACGTGCACTTTAAGATATATTTTCTTTAGTCAGACTTCAGAAATTTATAGAGCTTTAATGTATTTCTTTAGATAGAGCCTTTTACCTATATCTACCTGTTTTATACATATAACTAGGGCTTACAGCCTGGAGTGCAAAACCCTGGATCAAAATAGCTTTAAATAATGTGATATCTAGTATAATATACAGTAAAGTATCTGTTATTCTAGCCGTGAAATTAATGTAAGCAAAAATACATAATATCCCACAGAAACGGCTGATTTGGTCCCTACCACAGATCAGATTGTGGTTCCTACACTGTAACAAGCATATCTTGAAAGACAAAACAAATTATATAAGAAAATTTATAGTAAAAATTAGTTTTAATTTAAGAGCAAAATTCTTAGAAAATAGGATAACCTAACATTAAACCAACATAAAAAGGAATTGTTTCACAGGCTAGAAATTTCATACAATTATGCTTCAATTATATAGTTCTACAATTTGATAAAATAGATTATAAGAGATTGACTAAATCTAAATGCATTTTACTGCATCCAAACCATTCCAAACGGACATATACCAGTACGAATACGTACCAGTCACGAATCCTAGAACATCCTAGTACTCGTAAGAAATGAAATTTGTAAAGTTTAGCGTCTGAGAGTGAAAGTAGCCTGACATGGTTAGGCTTCATTTGATCAGTACACTTTGTCGAGCTTTCCAAAGCAATTTGTCTGCTAAAACTAAGTATAAGCAGCATTGACCATGTCCTATTTTGATGACGGGGAAATCATCAATAGGTAGACCTATTGATAATATTCATTAGTGATATCGGATTATGTTGATTTCTCATCACTCATCGGGATCACTTTTTCCACCTTCTCACCCGTAAAGCCTTCTTTAAAATTAAATTAAGTTTTATGACAGACAGAAGAACTGTAACTCGTATTTTAGTTCCGTATTCAAAATGATTTTTTATAATAAAAGGAATTGAGCCCACGATCAATGACAAAGGGCTTACTTATTCTTCATTCAAAACCCCAACCAGCTCTGGCATTTCCAATTTGGTACATTCCATATTCCTGAAATTCTTAAGTTCAGTTGAACACCGAATCTAAAATAGCCCCAATACATGACATTCGAATTATTTGAAATCCGAAAGATGGAAAAACCACCTGGAAACGAAAACAGACTTTGTTGTCACCAATGCCCTGAGCCAAGCTTAAAAGCATTGCAATTAAAAGCCAATGAATGACAAAAGAATGACTGCAATCCTAACAGTGATTTACATTGGTTGGAGTATACAATAAAATACGTATAATTGAAAAATATGGAGCATTATTGGAGAAATAATTCAATGATGAATTTAATTGAAAGTAACGTGGTGGAGTATGCTAGACAATCCCCTTGTTGTGGCTAGAGTAGTGGTAGAGTAGTGCTCTATTATCAGAATTACTCTCATAAATATAATGATTTAATCTCTTTAACATAACTAGTCAAAGGATTATCGACTTAGAAACTAATAAGTACAATATCCATGCCCCATCGTGGGCACGGCAAATGCACTGAACTATAGAAAGTGTGCGGCGAGACAACTTTCGCGACCGAATTCGAGAGAAAGTAGTTCGGGCCGCCGCCGCGCGCATATATTATATCACTTTATCCGACCACATTGAGATTATATCACCGTCCAACATAAACAACATTAAAACATATTACTTAGTTTACCAACAAGCCAGCATTGGAAAGTTCATGCATGACCTATGATTGAGATTATTACGTGACGCGAACGCTCAGCACAATATCACGTATCTGTTGTTGGTGCTGCCTTTTTAAGATACTTTGTTTATCTATCTATTGCGTCTACACGCGATAAAATTTCGATGGAAAATAAGCGGTTTAGAACTTGCGGTTATTGCCACTAAACTATGATAGTTAGATATGTGCTCTCGCGGACTTTTTTGTAGATCTTAATAAGACCCACAAACCCGTAGTACATCATTTTGTTCTCTTGTCAATAGTATTTGCAGCGCACGCATAAATAGGTTTTCGATTCAATTTTCTTACGGATCCCTAATTTTTTTGAATATAAAATATAGCCTATAACCTTGCTCTATAAATAGACTATGCAACACTGAAAGAATTTTTGAAATCGATCCGTTAGTTCCTGAGATTAGCGCGTTCAAACAAACAAACAAACAAACAAACAAAAAACAAACAAACTCTTCAGCTTTATAATATGTAGTATAAGTATAGATATTTCCAAAAAATTGCACTAATAGTTTTCTTTCCTTTTTTACCTGGTATTGAAAACGCTACCGCCAATCATAATTATATAATATTTGAAAATTAAAATTAAGTTACAGTAAGGATAACTTTTTAAATCACACAGTTTTCAACAAACCGTTTTCTTAGCATCAACACATTATCGACTTTCGTAATCGTTATCAGTTGCCAAACGGAACTGACGATCGAGTGATCGCATCCGTTTCGCCAATGTTTATATTTTGAAACATCACCTTTCTTTTTCAGTTTAACGTGCTTTATACACTAGATACACGTCATGTTTACAGAATATGCAATTAAATATACCTTGTACCATGCAATTAATGAAGCCAAAGAAAATCAGGAAAGGAAGTATGTCAAGGCCCAAAAATCTATTAGTGGGTTGGCTGGGTTTGAACAGTGGTCTAAAAAACGAAAATTCTAAAAGTCCTAATGAAAGCCACATTCCAGTAACATATGGCATCATAAGAAGAATAATTCCTGCCTTCCGTTCAGCCCTTTGTATTCCACAGCTGAACATGGACCTCCTCTAATCGATGACACTCCACCCGGAGGACCTGGGCCCTTTGAATCCTACAATTATTTTAGATTAAATTCTGTTAATAGATGTAGGCAATTAGATGGTTCATATTCATTATTAAATTAGAAGAGATTCGTTCTCAGCTCTCATGATAATCTTAGTAGAGCAAACCCGTTCCGAATATGAGAACAGCAATAAGTTAATGATGATGACCCGTGGCTAATAAAATTTAACACTAGCAAATGAGTAGTTGATGATGCCGGACGGTGTCTTAACCATTTTGCGGCTGGCACAAAACGCACGGAAACTGCAAACGTGTAACAAAATTAGCGTATCCATGTGTTAGCACCGTCTATTTACAGAAACAAAGGAAGGTCACAATCCGGCGAGCAATACATACAAATGAACATCACTCCGACACAACCATTGATTTCCTCCTGGACGGTGCGAGATATTCGAATATTCATACGCTCAATGATGCTTGTTTGACGTGGTTCAATATTAGTATGCTCCAGCGTGTGTGAATCGTTTATTGTACAATTAACTACGCTCAGGGATTCGCCTACATTGCGTTTTAGACCATACATCTTTTGCAACGACGCGACGGTATCTTTTTTATGGTTAAACTACTTCTGTGTATTATGAAAAGAATAGATAACAAGTTTAGATAAGAAGACACTAATCCTAGATGATGGCACAATTAGTGGTGAAAAACAAAATATTTTGTGACCTGGGGTTTTCGCCCGTTAATATAATTTTAAAAAGTGAAACAAATTTAAGTTGCTTTATAAAATTATTTCTGCGTAGAGTTTTCCAGAGCCTTAAAGCCACGAGCGACGATCATGTCTGAACGTGACCATCAATTGTGGGATATTAAGCGGTTTGTCTCGCTTCTGAGTCGCACTTTCACCGTTAGCTTACCGTTTCAAAGGCTTTGGAGCCAGACCAAATAATGTGGCGCGACTGATCACGTCATGTTATGCTGGGCTGAATCATTGTGCCACAATTGGAATATTAAAATTTCAAACAGTTGATTCGAGAAAGCATTCCACAAAGTAGGTCGAAGAATCAAAAGAAAACAGCGTGATTATAGGCTTGTAAAATTCGGTAATTTTCTGGGAAATGGGAATGGTCATGTACGTCTAACACCGGATTAAGACAAACTACCTAGTGGTCCTAGCACCTATTAATGTAATGAGATAATAACTGACAAGAATATAATATATGTATTTATAAAGAACAGTGCTACAAATAAAAGTCAATTTTAAAATTCTTGAGATAGGTCAGTGCAAGTGTGGCCTTACAAAATTGACGGAACAACATCGTTGACGTTGTAGTAGGTTCGTTTTATTTTAAAAATAATTTTTGACAGTAAATACATTGAAACGCACTTACACCAGAGAAAATTCATAAAAAAAATTGAAAACTGTGTGAAATGGTTTTGACGCAAGAATAAATCAGTAAAACGGAATAAACATAGAATTGATAGAACGGATTTTAGGTACATATAAATGTAATGTTGCTGTGAAGTTCATAGTATGAATGCTATTTATACTTTTATACGATAGTAATGTGTTCTATGGGATTTCCAAAGGGCAAAAAGGATAAAATGTTTGAACTATTTATTTTATTGCGCGTCCAAGAACAGGTAATGGAAACAGGAAGAAATGATTTCGATCCTAATTTGTTTTCTTAGCATCTTAAAATACTACAGTACTGACCAATATAGTATTGTTATTTGTTTAAAAAATCAAAAGTCCGAATATTATAATATGAATGAATGGAAACATGTAAATTGTTCTAAGATTTATCACGTTACACTCAAAATTACAGACTGTTAAAAAATTGTTTTTGTACAAAAAAACTGGGGATTACTGCCTTTTCTGCTGCCTGCCTTTACATTTTGGTTATTCTGGAAGTACTTATGTGGTTTGACGGTAAATAAAATTAGAAACTGATTATTGTTTACTAAAGTGTTCAGTTAGAGTCAGTTTGTTAGATTTCTAAGGTGGTCTCTTTAATCTTTCATTTTTTAATTCTAAGATATGCTAGATCGTTTCCATGATATACAATATCAAAGTAGCCAAGTCCATCGAAGCGGCAGTTTCAATGTCGGGTGACCGCTGATACACCCACATGTTACAAGAGCAAGGCTTTGTTCCAGATAGAGGCGTGGACGTCTTTATTTACACTTGTATACAGTGGATGATGTACGTGAATGGTGAAATTTGAAACTGTGATTAATAGCGAAAAGTACTCAACGGAGTCTGGGGCCCGATTTTGATAAAATATAAAACTGCATCATTGAATTTTTGAAAAATTAATATTCCTAGCGGGGAATCCCACCCGCTAAATTTGAAAAAATAAATCACATGTATTATAGTGTCACACCATTCGATAGTGTCACGAATTCTGGAAAGGGACTTTGAAGTTGAACTTAAAAATGCAAAATATCGATGACTCATACACGAGTAACATCTGCCTGCGGCATAGCGCGAAGAGCAAAAAGTGTGAAAATTGCATTACACTCGAGTCCCATTAACGAAAGCAGCTTGTTAATTGAAAGTGTATTAAAGCATCGTGTAATAATATGGTACCCATCCGTACCAATGTATCAAAAAATAAGTAAAAAACGTCCATTGGAATTGGAAGCGACATGTTCCTCTTTGATTTACGAGTAGCACCACCTTTATTTTTATACTAACGTTTTTTATGCGAAAGTATGTGAGAATGGATGGATGGTTTTCTCTCTCAGGCAAAAACTTCTGAACGGATCATATATTTCGGCTGAGTGAGTGAGGAATCTCCAACCTACCTAGAAACTAAACCGAGGGATAATTAAGGCGCAGATACACGACGTATGTTCCTGTCGGACTATAATGGTAGATATAATTATGTACATAGGTACCGAACGGAATATCGATTTTTTAACATACATACATACATCCATACATTAAATACACAGCAATACTGCTCACCTTACTACTTTGTGTTCGCTGATCTCACCCATGCTCCGTGTCGTCACCAATGTATGTGCCTTGTAAACATCACCTTTATGGCAGACACTGTCGAAATCCCGGTGAGCGGTGCGAATATAGTGAGTATCTTTATTGTGATTTCCTTACCCATTGTAAGGAAACCACAATAAAGACAAGACAAGCAAATAACATTTTGTACCTGATAAATAAGATGGAAGTTTATAATTTGTACAATACCTGATACTTGTTCTACTAAACCTCTCTATAAAGAGGATAGACCTGTGAAAAACTAGCATCTATTTGATGCTCGTGGCTCGAGACATATTTGTTTCTATACATTAAATTATAGCATTGGATTGACCTTTATATTCAAAGGACCGATTTTACTGATAGGGCAGGAAAAAGGAGTACTACCTAGCCTCTTTTTGTATGAAGAGAAGTGACGACTTGAAGAGGACAGCAAGAAACTGATGGAATCAGAAAGCCCAGGTTCAGGCGGAGGCGTCGGAACCCCAATTGCATCAAAAACCAAATAATTTAAATATTTCAACCCATAAAACTTACGAATAAAACCCAAACATATTATCATTCAGTACTGCAAGTGTGAATAGGCATTAATAAACTGATGTAACACGTTACATAATCTTATTACAAGACTGACAAGATATCAGAAAACCTCCGGATAAAGTTGTGAATAACCGAAGGTTACGGTTGATTTCATTCGCTTAATCAATTTTTTAGTGAGAACGCGGAATCGAGTAATCAACTAGCACTCTCGAGATACTTTTTTTTAAATAAAGATATGATTTAACAAATAGAAATATTATTTTATATGATAAATGGAAGAATTTTTTAAATTATATTCAAATACAAGTACGACATCTTAACATTAACCATTCTTTTTCAATGTTCAGAACATCGCATCGCACAAATAAAATTATGTTAAGAACCTAATAAAATAATAATTTAATATCAAAAAATCAAAATGTGGCAGATTATTTTATTATATTACATAAGATATGCATTAACTTAAATTCAATTTCAACGAAGTGTTTCACCTTAATTCGATTGTACAAAAACTGACACAGTGGCCCCATCATCTAAAGAACAACGCGTTGGATTCTTTTTACCGTTTATTTTGCAAATCCCAAAAAAATTCAAATCACGCATGTAATCATAATGAATACATTCAAAGATAACAATAACTATAACTAAGAAATTTCAACGGAAATAATATTAAAAACAAACTCGAAACATTGTTGCGTACCTACAGTAGTTTTTCTATGGAATGTTATTTTATTACTAGGTATTTGTTCTTTAATCTAAATAGTAAAAACGTGTGAACGTAATATAAGCGTTAACATAGTATCGATACAGCTTTAATGCTGATGACTCATATTTAAAGGCGACAAAAATATCGATAAACACTTGAAAATAAACATAAACAATATCGAAAGTAAGGAAAAGTCATTTTCGCTTTCACGTATAAATTTTCTCCCGTCGTTACATCGTTAAAATAACAGATTTATAATAGCTTAGTCTGTGTAATTGCACTCAGCATTAAACTTATATTAACTATTCACACAAGATAGTTAAATAACATACCTACTAGCTGAATTCAACGAGTTGATCTTAAGAAAAGAGTAATGTATTTATGAATTTTATAATTGTAGGAACAGTTTAAAGCTTCTACTAATGCGTGGACTTTATAATTTTGTCCAGAGAGAATGTGAGATTTAAAGTATAGTGTCCTTTTATCTTCACTAAAAGCTAACATTTATCCATTCCCACAAACTTTAACATTTATTACTTTAGTTACATTTAAAATTATCTTTTAGCAGTATTTGGAGGAGTTCATAATTACATTAGGTAATTATGTACTGCTACACTTACTACCTATTAGTTTCTTCCTCCATAATCACTATGGAAATGGTGTAACAAGTTTTAGTCCTGTGGATGCAACGTCGAATGGAGCTTTTGTCTTTGCGGCATGTTGACCCACATGACTGTAAAATACAATAAAATTTTCTATTCTTCATACAAATGCGACTGTGCAATCAAGTAATCAGATGAAGAAGTCTCCAGTTGATCTTGGTCAGTCCGATTAGTTCACACCGCAGGATATCTAAGTTTATTTATTGAGGACGTTTCATCGCCTGCGAGGAACTAATTTACGCGGAAATTAAATGCAGTTTGGTAGGTACATAGTTAATTTAAACGGTGAAATGATGACATGAAATTTTGGTACGCTACACGCTACGCTAAACAAATCAAAATTTTTGTTAAAGGCATGAAGAGTTTTGATGTCATTATGGAAGTTTTTGTCTGTGATAGTGCTGTGTAAGATAACTTTCTGTTCTTTCAATCTATCTTAGTAAAAAAGAAAGTATTTTGTAAAAATCGCACTCAAATCTCTCAATAGTTTTCTTAAAAAATTAATTACTGCAATCGGTGACGACTTAGTTGTGAGGTGGCCTCTCTGGCCTTTTTCTTTCTGGCTGGGGGACTGAAAGTTTTTCTAGCCATAAATGGTATCGATCGCTTCATAGTTCATAGTTGACACTGAAACTTAAGATTAAGTGGTGACCTAAAATGGATCGCTTTCAGTGCCCTACGTCACATCGCGTGCCTGGCAACGGCCGAGCGCGCCTCATACAACTTAATAGCCCATTGTATTCTTTAGACGACGACAAGCCTTGCATTTAGGTAATTTTGCCGACTAGCGCCTGCTTGAATCTTGAATCGAGACTAATCACGTTCAAACAATGGGCAACCGAATCTCAGTGCTATCGTCAAGTTACAACGCGGTCTCTATCGACAAAGTGAAGTCCAAAATCTCCAATTTTTTGCCTCACAGCTCTCCGTTTGATCATATAAGTAGCGTGGGATTTGTATCTTATAACATTGAAGTAATTAACGATAGCTTTCGGGTAATATGATACACGCGAAATATTATTTATGACTGTCAATTGTCATGAGTAGTTTTTTTTCTAAATTAAGACCTACAAAACATGAGTTTGCAAATACAAAATTAGCCACGATAAAATTAAATAATTTATTACATTACGATTATTTACGGCACAAACAGAAATAAGCTACTTCAGCATACATAATTATTAGTTAAATATAAATTCATTATATTATCATTTTCGTAACTGTATCAGGAAGACATAGATTTTATTTACACGACCAGTGTCTAAATTAAATTGCAAGTAACAATAATCATTGCACACTGAACATAATTTTATTAAAACAAAAGTTCTTAATTTTATTTCAAGGCATTTAATGGACGTTTAATACTGTTTTAGGTACAATTTATCGCGCTTCCTTTCTGATAAAGGATTACATATAGATACAGATAATATTATATGGTTTCCGTGAGTTGTCATAACTCATTAATTTCATAGATAATCTACATTTGTTTACAGTCTCCGAGTCAGGGGTAGGGTGACCGGTGCATGACACGAGGCGAGCGATCACGCGTGAAGCATGACCGTGACGGGAGCTAGGACGACCGTCCTCGCAGCTCTGCCCGACCAGAACGACGGGTAAGGCCTTTGTCATAGTGGACTCTTGATGATATTTCCATCCAAGACGGCAAATATGGATGGACGGAAGAGTCAACTCTTTTTTGTTGACAGGGTGCCATTGACAACTTAGGTCCACTTACGCCCTGAATGTTGAGCGACAACGCATCATTAACAGCTGATGTCCTGATTGGTGCCGGTGAGTCCGGTGACCAATAACCGTAAATTGAGCTGCCTGCACTTTACCTCCTGAATCCCGTAAAATATTGCACAAGTTCGACCTTCCACGCGAAAATTTCAAAAGGATCTATCATACGGTAAGAGCAATAGTTAAGGTTGCAAACTTTAATTTAAAAAAAAAACAATACATTGAATTGAATAAATTACGACGAATCCGTTGAGAGTTAACAAAATAAAGTCGAGGAGTCAAGACAATAAGTTCGGAAACGCAAATCATATATCCAAAGGTTACAATCAATACTCATGAGATGCCATTTCAGATATGATGTCATAAGGCAATGGCCAACGGAAGTGGAGTAGACGCAAAGGTCCCTTAGCGTCATAATGCCTTGAATTATACAATCGGGCTGGTAAGTCCTACTTGACATCTGGGCAGCAGTGGCCATTTAACATGTAGATTGCACACTCAGTCATACATTTATAACAATATATAAAACTTCAAACAGTAAACAAAAACAAACGTGTAAAATATAGTTCTTATTCATCGTAAATAATAGTATCAGCGTAACTAAATAGTATTGCAGATTATAAAAATATAAAAATAGGTAACAAACACACCGAGACCACAAGACTCTGAAGTTCAAGATAAGAATTTATAACAAAACAGTCACTGTTGCCTTGATATCTGTTAAAGTGCAGTTTTAGCACTTCATTTGATGTAAAAAAGGGGTTATAAAGTTTTAAATATCCATGATTATAAAATATTTCAACGCTATCTTCCTGTACAAAAACCACAGTCTACAATCATAGTCACGAAATACAACTTTAAACGTTCCTGTAGATATTATTGTCGTATGAAAAAATCGTGATTATTATCTGCCACAACACGACACAAATAGTCCAAACAAGGATCGCAGCTTATAAATATTTACCTACTCTTAATAAATACGAACCAGACAAATATATATAGCGACAAGACCTAAGATGTAGATAGTATTGTACTAGAAGCGGAATACATGCGCTGCTTTGTGCTTGCGTTTTTCTTTTAAAAATCAAAATAAATGATACGATTACTTGCCCGTCAAGGGAAAAAATATCATAGTGGCTTTATAAATTTCTTATAACTATCAGCGGTCTGTAAAATAGAATGGTTTAAGCGTTTATGTTATGTTGGAAGAAAACCCACTGAATCAATTTCAATAGAATTTTTAAGTTTGTATATTGACTGCACATAATTAATAGATAACGCACATTCGCGTATTCGTCTGCAGTACCTACTCGTACGCACAGACATCGCGGGAGAGCAAAACTAATTGCTACTTTTAGAACTAAATACGTGTTTACTCACACATTTGACTTCGTATTACGCATCTATTTATTTTAAGATGAGAATAGAGTGTATGGAACCCATATGCTGTATGGGGCATTCTATTGTAGAACTCGCGACTGATATGTTATGTCTATGTAGGTATTTTCTTCGTTTTTATCTATTTGTTTAGTAAAATTGTAAAGTGTACTTTACGAATACATTGAGTTGAAAAAATACATTATCCTGATCCATAAAGGTCAAAAAGTACGTTAGGTACCATCTGCTAACGCCATGCTTGTATAAAATAAATAAAAATTAACGTTTCCCATTCGCGGCGACAAGGAAGTGTACATAGTTTACTATCAAATTTTACTAGTCTTATCACAGCCGCTTCGTTCCATGAATGATAAGTAATAACTTTAACGCGAGATTATATCTGTAAGCATAACTGTAAGCATTACAAATTCAAAACGGTGTTTGCACGGCTATGAACGAACGCGGAAACAAAGCAGACTGATGTTAGCGGCAAACAGAACATGAATTCAGTTTAGTTTACATACAGGCGACCCGCTATTTCGCCGGACAAAAAGTAGGCACACACGATACGTACACGCATGATTGTACTGGTCCCTGAGCCAGGCGCAAATTTCGTCAATCGTTTCTTCCCGGCTGATAAATCGTAGAATGCTAAAGAGAGTAGAACTAAGAACCCTAGTTATCGTCAATATCGGCTCCATGGGTAGGTTGAGCATGTAGAAAAAACATTTTAGTAAATAGCCAGCTGAGGTTTCTTATTTATTTACACATATAAACTATGATCTGCCAAATTCTCATTGGGAGGAAATCGTAGGTATAACCAGACATATAATCCATCATTTTATAAAATCAGTTGACGATTTTTGATCGTTAGGTATGAGTAGGTACTATATTGGGCAAGTTATAATTTTAAAAAGTTTCAATAGGAAATAACTAAAAAACTCACACATGGAGCCGCAGCTGGCGATCAGCAGGCTTCGTAATTCTTTTCTCATAAGCTATTTACAAATTATTGGCCGGGAGGAAATTGGTCCAAAAACCTGTCGTTGGGTCACGGACTCACGGACCAACCGCCACGCCTTTTACAAATTAAAACATGTGTTTTACGTTTCTACTTTCGACCCAGTTATGGGCTCACAGCCGGCGGAACCGGGCCGCAGAGGATTCGGCGAGGTCAGCGACCGCCGCCTGATACCGCCAACATTCCGGCCGGAGGCTTATCGCTACGTCATAACACGTCACGCCTACAATCACGACGAGATGTCACTACAATAGAAACTGATTTTTCATCTCACTTTTTCTATCCACACCAACAGGTGCCATGTTGGTGTAATTGGCGACAAAAATTAACCATGTAATTATTCATTATCATTTATCAACATTACCTAGATTGTCTGGAAGAATACGCTATACATATTATGTTGTTTCAACCACCGGTTTATCTTTGATGGGCCCCAACCCCTGTAGGGTAATCAACTAATCAATAATATTCAAAAACTAATACAAAATATTCATAGGTCGTAAGCAGATGCAGTGGATAGCTCATTAAATCTGACACAAAAATAAACACACTTAAAACGCAAACAAAAATTTATTGAAACCAATTTATTTTCAGGGATCGGTTTCGACGCACAGCTGTCAATTACGCAAATGATCGAAACTGCCCATCACGGTAATGTAAAATTGATCATGAAGCTTCTACATTTCCCAGTTGACCTAATTATGCTCGAAATATCATCCGACCTGTTTTGGGTGCAATATTCTTTAATGGTCAAACTATGTATTATAGTTTGCTCACATCAAGCAAGCAAAATATTGTTTTTGGTAGGCGAGGTACCGAAGAATCTGACATTATCGGAGATGACCATCATTTCAAAACAAACAACTATAAAAAGCATATCTCTCCTGCTAATACGCTTTGGCTATGACATTGAATTTTATTCTGGTCATTGACTGTTTCGGTTACGTCATGACATTAATACTCGATACTGCACCTATTGGAGTGTATTGATCTACACCCAATAAAGTTTAAGTTCGAGGACAACATTCAAGAGTAGTTGCGAAAATGTTGGTATGTTGGTTGAATGTCTGAGTCATGTAATATAGTCAGTGTTTTGATTGAAGTGTACTTGTACTTGATTGATGTGAACTTTTGACAGATTTACATTAAATTGTAAAAAAATTAAAGAAATTCTTGTTAAGAATCAAGTTTAATGATTTTTCAAATTGATTTAATAATTTGTACCATTTAGTTACTTGATGTAAAATATTAAGCAGCCAATGGACACCTAACATTCGACTCAAAAGTACGAAAGTTCTAATTTTAGATAAACATTACCTACTAGCGAGTACAAATATGAACATTTCATTTGCATGCGTGCCGGAAATTAAGCTCTGAAACTGAAAATCCACAATCACGCCTTATAATGTGGCCTCAACAAAAACTTCTAACTCTAAACTTACGTACCTACATGAAAACATACAGCGAATTGTTTTATCTGTTACATCAAACATAACGTGGCGACGATTAGATTAGAACTCGCCTTGCATAAGACCAACTTATTCAGTGTCAGTTCTTTGCGAGATTCTATTACGGATGTCCGAGCGCTATATACGCGTATTTCTAATTACATTTACCAGTGAAATGAACATATCACTTGGTATTCAGATGGGGTTTATCTCGCACATAATATCTCCGGAGATGTGAGAATTGTTTGTAACAAAGTTATTTCCTACTTCCGGATATCTTCTTTCCTTGGCTCAGTGTCTGTTTGCTCAGTGATAGAGTTGCAGGTAAAGTATTTCCTTAAAAGAGTTAAAATATTATCTATTTGAAATTATGATCCATGGTTCAAATGAGATAAAATCACGGCGGAGGAATGACGTCGTGTCCCTGAAGACGTGTTTAAAATAGAGTAAAACGCCTTCATTTTACACGTAACCTCAATGGGAATTTTATTAACAATACATTACACGTTAAAATGAAAGCTAAGTCATTGACTAAAGTAAACAATCACTAAAGAAATGTTAATTAAGATTCCACAACAAATGGTTGACATAATAAATGTAGTAAAGCGTATTTAATCGTAGTACTTAACACTGATTTGCGACATCATTACACGCATGAATGACCTTACACAATACGATAACACCTAAACTTACGCGTCAAAGTTCAAACGTATCAAGAAGTCATTATAAACAAAACAGCATCAATATCAATATTGACCTTACGACGTTTCTATGGTGTTTTCCTATAAATTGATAGTTAACCTTGCGGGTAGTGACCGACGGACCTCCAAATAACACATAACAGTGGCTCAGCGGAGTGACAAAAAACGTACAAGGTCTTGGTCGGAAGAGCCAGCGTTCGCTTCCTCGTGACGAAGATACACAAAGAATGGAAAATATCCCACAGCGAGGGTACTTTTTGCTGAACGTCAGAATTTCAAACCCTGATTTGTTTTATTATTCACTTACAAAGGACTTGAAATCAAACTCTGGGTAGAGTCGCAGACTAGACAATAAATCGGGATGTAATGTTTAAAATATTTTATGCGCACATATTTATTGAAAATCATTTACCTAATACGTAAATGCTTTTAAAATAGCCTCACACTTGGAACATATCTTTGCTAGCCAATCCATAAACGACATCTAGAATTATCGGGAATTTACTATCTACAAATGGCGTGAACATAAATAAGATATAATTTGGTTAAGTTTTGGCAGCAGTGATTTGGAAGTGTGTCAAAATGTATATAAACAATGCCTTATTATTTAAGTGTGACTAAATATTGTATAAAGTATATAGTAATAATATTTTATGTACATAATGTATGCAAGTGATCATATTATAGCGGTATAAGTACCGTTAACAGATGACCATCTTCATAGAGGTCAGTGTCAGAGTACCAAAATAAGATTGGCCCAAGTTTTTTACTAATTATATTCAGTTCAAAACATTGAACGCATATTCACTTAATTTGCTCTTACAAAAAGTCTCAACGGAGTGGGATGACAACATCTTGTGTAAAATTATCTAAAAACATCGCTATCTTTGCTGGTTTAAACAACGCCACACGTAGTCGCTGGCTGACTTCCGATGACTGCACGTCAAGGTAGGTTAGTCAAGCGCGTTAGCTAACTGTTCTTTCAATTTTTCTTTGCATATTGTTTAGTTAAACTTCATATTTTGCGCTCTATGGTCCTAAAAGGCATAATGCAAGAAAAAATTGAAAAAGCTCTCGGATGATTTTAAGCCCCAATTTCGTGATTCCCGTAAGCTAAATTTTAAAACAATTTTATCTACTATAATTATCACAATATTCTTAGATAATTTCAAATTTTGATATAAATATTTATACACTCCTTACGTCAAGTTTTAATCAAAAGGATATCCTTTAACACGTACCTACCTACTTAAGATATCGATATACATATATTTAGCACATTAAAATTTTATTTGTTTATCCAATTTAATTCAATGTTAAAATTGCGGCTTATTGTTAGTCATCGCTAGTTATAAGAGTTACACCATTGAACGAGAATTTCGGACCAGTCTAGTTACTGAGGTTAGGCTGTGTTAGTGCAATGGTTCACTGTATTTAAAATACTCATCTTAACAAATATCAAATGCAAGCAAGCTGAAGAGTATAGTAGGGTCAATTTGTGGCTATGATATCGTACACCACTGTGCGCCATGCATGCATGGTGAGGGCAGATCGTTTACAACACAAATAGAACTACACGGCATTGTTGACTGCATTGTATAAGTTTTAAGTTATTGATTTGAAGAATATAATACAAGATGAGATATTTTAATAAACGACTCCGTGAACAAATATCGTGTACATAGATTAGACTACAATTTTAAAGTTTTATAGTGTATGATAAACGAAAAAATTGAAATCAGTGTTCAGAGACCGGCTTGTGATTTGTTCACAGTGACGTTACAGTTTATAAACTACCATAAGATAATGGTGTATTAGTGCGAATACTTTTATCCTAGATAACCACGCACGAAACGTAAATACGGCGGTGCTGATAAAAGTTATAAATCATTACGAAATTCATAACGATGTCTCGATGTAATGATCTCATACGGAAATAGATTATATATATGGTTATGATCATTCTTATATAAAACGCCTAGCGGAACAATTACATGGAACTTTAAACACTAACTATTTGCTTTAAAAATCAACTATGATACGTACTTTAATAACAGAAGCAGATGCAAAGTTACGGACAAAAAGTATTGTTTGAGTTGGTTGGTAGGTAATGACTTCGTAAGGTTAAGTTAGTCTCGAATAACGAAAAACTGTTAATTTAATCATGGTCAAGATACTGTACGTGTAAAACTGGTCTGGCATCCAAAATGTAAATTTGATGAATAATTGCCACGAAGGGTCAAACCTTCTATCGCAAAAAAAAAATAATATAAAATAGGAAGGACTATAAGGTATCCCTTACATGGTCGTAATTTTATTAGCATTATTATACCAATACCGTAATACTCGTATATGGACGTAATATGTTACTAAAACCCCCAAAATATTCGCGGAAGTAAACAACGTTGAGCGCATCTAATTCTTATACAATTGACAATGCGCAAGAGAACATTACTTTACGAGACACTTGGAACGACCACTAAATTAACGTTTACGAAATGAATTTATATTGTGTATTACGAAATTATATTGAATTTACAAGTGTTTAAAATATTCAACTTATTATCAACACACCGCGAATTCACAGTAACGTGTTGCACATTCTCGGTATTATAAATAAGACGTGTTAGTCATCCGGCCACCATATGGGACAGAGTTGAGACTTACCATCACAGGTAGCGGCCATGAACTTGCCGTTCGCCGAGAAGTCCATGAGCAGGACCGTGCCGGGGTGACCCTTGAGATTCTTCAGTAGCCAGGGATGGCTGAATTCCGTCTTGCCTTTCCATGGCGCTCGCTTCTTCGTCTTGGCAGACTGGCGGCTATCGCGTCGGAGAGCGTCCTCGGCAGCCTGTTGGTCTTCCCTTTCTGGAACGTTATAACACAACGTCGATAAGCAATAATAATAATTGAGGCCGTTTTAAAGTTATCGCAACAAAAGGGGCGCGAATGACTCAGATGAGACGGATGAGTCGCGTCGAATACGAGTATTTTATTATAGAGTACTAGCTAACCCAGCAGGCTTCGCTCTGCCAATGAATTTTTTTTATTTTTTTTATTTAATAGCCTATGTTACTCAGGCTGAATGTAGCTTTCCAATGGTGAAAGAATTTTTGAAATCGGGCCAGTAGTTTTTGAGTTTATTCGTTACAAACATACAAAAATACAAATGTTTCCTCTTTATAATATTAGTATAGATTTCAAATATGTCCGGTTATTAAAACGTATTTTTTTGGTACTTCACGCTGGAACGTATAATTAAATAGACCTGAACCACAAGAAAGGATTGGGTACTTGCAACTTAAAAAGACAATAAAACACTTTTTTGCATGCGAAAAGGCCCCAGAAAAAAATCTTGCGTTACGTACAAAATTTTACCGAGAGGCTAACTACTGGCAAAATCATACTAACTTACGTGTTTACTTTTCTTGCACGTCGTAATGAGTTAGGAAAACGTATGATAAAAAACGATCGAACAAAGTTATGTAATTTTACGTAGATAGTAAACCGGCGCCTGACGAGTTACGACCGTGTAATATTCACATTTTCGTATTGCGTGACTTATCTTTCCTTCGCATTTTCCGTATCGATAAAATATTTCATCACAATTTGATGGTTAACTTTACAAGGCGTACAAAGCTTTTGTAAACTGTGTAATAATATTTTAGCGGCGATTCGAAAGATTCAATAGAGATATTTGTGTTCCGGATTCACTTTCACTGCTTTCTTACAATATCGTGAGAGCACAATGAAGTGCTAAATAAAAGTATTGGTCGACAATTTATTGCGTATCGCGATCTTTCTTTGACAGAAAACACATTCTTTGAATCGATGAATTCATACATTTTTTACGAGGAATCGTAATGATTACGATCACAACACGATTACACAAATATGATATCACCCAAACATAACCCGATACAAAATCAACATTACACATTTTGCTTTTAGCAGATACACTAGTTCTTTCTTAATTACGAGGTATGGTTCCGGGATACTTTATTTGTGGCGAACATCTTAGTCCCCATTAGTAGCAAAGCACTCACATACAACCTCCAATAGGATTTTTTCTCTATTGATGATTACTTTTCTCTTTTATCTGATACGGGAGCTCATGGGCCTCAGGAACCACCTACCATCAGATGGCCTGCGTGCCCTGTTGCTACTCAATTAGTTAAAAAAGATGAGCAAAAAACAATTGTATTGTTCCACTGAAACCACCCACACGTAACAAGTAACCAAGTAAACATGTGTTAAACCATGCAAAATATTACATTTTATTTAAAATAACACATTAAAACCTGAAATTCCCTAGATCCACAAAAAGTAGGTATAATAAATGTCTGGGAAATAAACAAAATTATTTTAGTTCAAATTTACATATCAAATATAATGTGTCCTGCCTTACTATACCTTATTTTTTATAATAATTTAATGGCACACATGTGGTACAAAGTTTACCTTTGTAAAGTGTTTACAGATGCTTTATATTACAAGTTTGAGTTTGTTGACTTATAGTAATGTTACAGTTACCACCTTTATAGTAGAGGTGCATTATTTAGACCTCAGTTTAGAGATTCACAAGTGATTCTATTACAGTTGTTACACATGTGGCCACATTCACAAGTGTGGTGCACTCTGGGCATCTCATTTTGAGGCCATGAAACTCAGCCACCTTGGTTCTATATTTTCAACTGATTCTCTAAGTATGTATTTATTTATAAAATTTGGTCTAGACAAATATTTATACACAATTTTTACCTACAAAAGTAAAATGAAAAAAGTTTATTGCCCGAGATTGGGAACTTCATTCAGATTTGCTGGCCAGGCCCTTCAAAGGGCTTATTCCACAACTGATCTTGCTCATGTTTTTTTCATGTGTAAAGTTATGAAGTGTGTTTCACTAACTTTACACTCTCAATACTGTAAACACAACTGTAATACCATTTTGATAACATGTGCTTATTTATCCAGATGCAACCTGTCATTGCCAAAGTTTTCTTGTAATAAACATATTGCATGATGATTTGTTTAATTAATCTTGATGATGATATTTTAACCAAAATTATGAGTTATATTAAAGTAAGTACTTTCAGTGCCCCTGAGCACAGGTGTGAGTCATTTACCTGAAATGATAAGGATTTAGGTGATAGTCCAGAATGGGCAAAGAATACCATAGCATGAATTATTCAATTTCCTAATTTTAAGTTTCATGTGAGTAACTACATGAAACTTAAAATTAGGTATGAGAATATATTTGATTGTAGCCTCTCTTTTTTTTAATATAGCAAACACAGAAAATATTATGGACATCCCGAAAGAAATAAATTAGTAAGTCAACTGTAAGACAATGTTAGCATCAGCATGATTCAAAAAGTTTGGCTCCAAATGCAAATTCCATATACTGCAATAGTTTTTTTATGTGTGAGCTTATCTATGTTTTTGTTCATCAATCGGTAAATAAAATTCTATGGCAAATGAAAAATATAGGACCTGCATGTACCTATAAATAAAAAATACTAGTATGGGTTAACAGCACTGAAAGACCCTTCAATGCCGTCTAACATGTAGGAAAGTACAAGAATAACAGTTATCTTTAGAGAAACAAGTGCAAAAACTGCAACAGATAAATGAACTCACGAGGTAGCTTCAGCGGCGCAGCGCGCCAAATTCACGTGGGGTAATAGACATACATTGTTATATCTTCGATCTTTTTAACTTAGGTATATTTCTCTATTTTTAATTCATTTAAACAAAGTAAAACTTACCTGCTATGATCTTGGCTACATGCTTTTCTACTTCGCTATCGTCGTTGCTGCTGCTGCTGCCGAAAATAGTCTTGTAAACTACGTGTAGTATTACACATATCAGTACTGTTAGTCCAGCCACCAAGACATTCTCCATTTGACCGGCTTGAAATACTTCCATTTTCACTCAAAAATCCTTTTTTATTATCAACCGTAACAATCTACTTAGAGACGCGATAGCAATGATCGCACGGTTACAAATTCACTGACTGACTAACTAAAGTAAAAAAAGTAAAAACTTTTGTCTGCTGATTTGCTGAATCTGTGCTGATTGAAGTTGCAGTCGACTGGAGCGAGCGTTTGACACTTGACATAACGTTGTTGATTGAGTGACTGCCTGAATCTTCTCCAGTTTATATTCTGTGGCATCTGGGCCACAGAATATATTTCATTCTTGTAATTCAATGAATAATAATTTATTATGAAATGATGAGCTATAATATAATTATAGATTATATATTTTGTTAGAATATATTTCATTCTTGTAATTCAATGAATAATAATTTATCATGAAATGATGAGCTATAATATAATTATAGATTATATATTTTGTTCAACTCATGAAAACAGAAGTTCTACTAATTGTGTTATATTATATCAATAAATATATGCTACGAGATAAAATATACTTTGTATTTCAAGTTAAAAAAATTATGATTAACTAGATAGTTGAAAAAACACTATATAATTTACAACACTGGCTGAATAATGTGATGTTTTATTTTAAAAATAATAAATAAAAATAACCTATAAATTATAATAACCTATCCAATTGTGTACATGACGGTTTTGGCAAGCGTGAAAAAATGAAAAATGAATTAAATTAATTTTTAAAATTAAAAATGCCCACCCGCAGCAGGAGCGCCGGGTAAGAGTATTAAAAATCTTCCTAGCTTCTCTATTTTAAATTTTTTTCTAATACCTTTATAATTTTATGAAATTACGTCATCTCAAAAGATATTAAAACATTTATATTAGTTCACTAATATTTTTTCGTTTATTTAAAATTACTTCCAAAATGTTTAATGATGATTATTTAATTGGCTGCATCCAAATAGCCTATCTCTTTCTTTGTCTCACATTAGAAAAGGATCCTATTACGTTCCATTTTTAAAGATTCTAGAGCTTTCTGAACGAAATTTATATTCATATAAATCTGTGACATTGACATTTGATTCCATTCAGTAATTCAGTTCAGTTACTTCTTCAGACTTCAGTGTTAAAATTCGCGTCAGCTTTGATTGAGTCTGCCTGTTTTTGTTCGAGAAGAAATATTTCATAAGCGCAATTTAGAAAGTGATTATTAAAAATGCCTCGCCGTGGACGTTCAGCAAGTCCGCCGCCAGCACCTCAAAGAAGGTAATCTTTTAACCGATTCGTTTTTTGTCTTTTGTTTTTTAGTGTCATGTGCAATATAACCTAAATTCTTTATTGTTTTGCAGGGCTGCACCTCCACCGAGCCATGTTCCAGCTCATGCTCCTCCATCGTCGCCTGCCCCAATGACTGCTCAACCTCAGCAGCCCTCAATGTTCGGTCAGATGGCAGCCACGGCTGGTGGAGTCGCCGTAGGGTCGGCTGTGGTACGTTTATGCATTACGTAACGTAAATATTGCAAAATTTCCGCGCAATTATTTCAGTAGTCTTCTAAATAATTGTGAAAACGTTTTTCGTTACGCAATTTCATTTAAAAATTGCGAACCCATTCCTTTGGCGTTAATTCCTAAGTTAGGCAATAAGCCAATTTAAAAATCACGTGACAGTGTGACGTTATTATCATGAAGCACATCATAATTATGAGGGATGTAAATAAACATGTTTTGCACAATATTTTAAGGATTTTACAATAGAAATTTCTTAGATAATTTTTGCACTGAAATACATTTAGTTACATTGTTTCTAAGACATGAGTTATTGTATTGGACAAAATTGAGAATAAAAACAAGCCAAAACTTAAACCTATAAGGTCTGAATATCGATGTTGTGTGTGCGCGTGTCTTTAATGTGCTATAATTAGAGTTTTATTAAGTAATTTAGTTACAATGGTTTATCTAGTAGGAGGCTAGTGAGACATGTGCTCTAGCATTTATTTATACACTTTTATTGTGTGGCAATAAAAGGTGTGACAGATTTGCAAGCAGCATGGACACAGTCCACCAAAAATTGGTGGCACAATCAAACTTAAAAGAATAATAATAAATATTATGGGATAATGCTCACACTTTTCTGATCCCAAATAAGTCTGTCTGTTATGGTAATCAGAATAGGTGATAAACATAACATACATATTTTCTCTTTTAAATACATACCTATATAGATTATTATATATTTGTTGTTTTCATAAGATTAATGGAACATTTTCTATAGTTTATCAGATTTTTATTTGTAAGTTATTAAATTTAATAATTTTATGAAGAAAAATTATTGCTTAAATAGCAAAACTAGAAATAGGCTAACATTTAGCTGAAATTTCATCTGGAGGAATGATATATTTTTTGAAATTACATGGCAAAATCATAAAAGGAAGAAGTGTTACATCATGCTAGGCAACCTTTTCCTGTTTGAGCAGTTCTGACTCTATTTCAATTATATGTATAAGTATATACTGAAGGGAGAGAATAATGGTTCCCGGCTGGTGTATACAATCCTTAATATGAGTTGTCCCACAATATTTATCAATCTTTTTTTTCTGGCATGGGTGCCTTGCAAGTGATAGTACATAACTGGGGTCAATATCTAAGGACTTAATAGAAATACAGAATCCTTGGATTTTATAAACATTAAGATTCATAACCAACATTTCCTTTATAATTTTTTATTATACTGGATTATATTATTTTGGATTTTAGCAATAAATTAATCAGTGTTTTGTCACTTTTATTCCAGGGCCACATGGCGGGTAGTGCTATAACTGGATTGTTCAGTGGTGGAGGTGGCAGCGAGCCAGCCCCGGCCCAGGCTGCTCCAGCGCAGGCCACCTACCAGCAACACCAGGGACAGCAACCCCAGGGACCATGCGCCTGGGAGATCAAGCAGTTCATTGAATGTGCTCAGCAACAGCACGACTTGTCCCTGTGCGAGGGCTTCAACGAGGCGCTTCGCCAATGCAAAGTCAACAATCACATTTAATTTAGTCATTCTAATGCCAAAGGTGCCTCTTCAAACTTGGTTGTCATGTCCATTAATTTTTTGTTAACCTGATCATTACATGATACTGATTTTTACTTTTACATCCATGGTTCCTAGACTTTGATGTTAACTTTAAATTTTATGTCAAAAATCTATGAGGCACCTTAAATTTTTAGCATATATAGTTTATTATCTGGTTATTTATTTTACATAATTTTTAGAAAATCTATAGTTCAATTTATTTTATAGATGTTATTATGGTTGAAGTGCTATAATTATTATGAAAATCCATGTTACGTAATTAGTTCATTGTTAAATTAGAATAACAATAAACAAACCATAAAACCCAAATCTTAGTTTCATTTTTCCTAAGGCCGATTATGTAAGTTTTAATCATAGAAAGCCCAACAGTGACAGGCTTAACCTAAGGGTCCCCGCACACGGGCCACACGCGACAGCCACTAAACACTGCCACCGGCATATTTCATATTTCTTTTAGACATTTTATATGTACTCGCCGCCCACGGTTGACGCCGGTGGCCGCCACACGCTACAAATCGTTACTCGCTTCTTGTGGCCCACACCGGCCACTAAGCGCCGATGCAAAACGCCGCCACACGCCACTCGCGCGTATCACCACCCCTCTCTCCCTTCGTCATTATGCTACTGCGCGCATGTGTTAAAAAAAGTAGCAGCCACAGGTAGCTGTAGTGCGCTTCAGAGAGCTACCTTTGTAGCCGCTTCTAGCTTCTCGTGGCGGCGTTTGTGACTGTCGCGTGTGGCCCGTGTGAGGGGACCCTTACTCTACATAACTAAGCTTTTAACACGTTCAGTGCCACCGACTCGCCCGGCGAGTTCACGTAAATTTTATTCCAGTGCCGACGACTCGCCTGGCGAGTTCAGTGTTTTTCACCAATATTTCGAAAATGCATCCGTATTTTCTGCTCAAAATTATAGTTTAGACTAAATATATGCTAAACTAAAGATTTACGAGGTGGGCCGGGTGCGGAGACCCCGTTTATATTTGAATGGAAAAAAACTATTCTGCAATGCCTTGAACTCGCTAGGCGAGTTCGCTGCCATAGATCCTCAACCTTTTAAAGTAAATATGTCGCGACGTCAACATAGTAGCAAGGACTACCTACATACTTGTGATATGGAACCAATATACCACAAACTACAGTGGAATCTTAATAACTCGAATGTTAAGGGAAATGCTAACAATTTCGAACGAGTTATCGACTTACCAAGAACTTCGAGATACATATGATTTAAATGCGCTGAAACTTCGACTTAAAAATTAATACTGATTTAAAATTAATTCGATTTAAGTCGAATTAATTTTAATTCGACAGATTTTAAACGTTTTCAAAAACTATTTTTTTTAATTGTTATCAATTAAATTCGCAATAAAAATTATATATTTTAATCTGATACAATATTCTTAAAACTGAGAGCCCGTATTTCAGGGTAAAATTGTCTATTTACAAGTACATATTACAAAATTCAAAATATAACCTTAACAGTAACCACAGTTAAAAAGATTGACAACCACTGCTTAAATTACGATTACACTTACCTTTTTTTTTATCCGAAGAGTTTTTTGCCATTTTTACAAGCTAAAACACTTTTTAAAGAAAAAAGACAAGTCCTAAAACACTTTTTAATTGCGTTGTACACTGTGACGGCCACAAAAATAACAAAACATAGAATTTACCATAAGTAGTGCCAGTGAACTCGCGTGGCGAGTCGATTCAATTTATATAGCAGTGCCGGCGACTCACCTGGTGAGTCCACCGGAAAATGTAGGCGGCATCTGAGAAGACATCATGAAAATCGTAGTGGTAATGAACGTGTCTAGTACACTTTATTTTGTAGCGTTATAGCAAAATAGTGGTGTATAGATTTATTTATTTTGTTTCCCCAATTAAACATCGTTTTGAATAGCAATTCTCTCAAAGACTAGGCCAAAACGCTGAAGAGATCACACACAGATCCTCAACCAAGCACATGTTTCAATATTGCCTTTATTAGTGACAACAAAACATTGGAATTGTTTTAGTCGTAGTGGCAGCCAGTCGCGCTACTCGCCCAGAGACCAACATGCACCGGCGCGACCACCGAACATCATCGTGACGCCGATGCCTCGCCGCTCCTTGTTTGGAGAAGCTGCGTCCATTGCTGGCGGAGTAACCCTCGGAACTACAATGGTCTGTACTTGAGTACTTGGTATTTCTAAATAGTGCCTAAGCCTAATTGTGGCTCTGCTCTAAAGCCCTATTTCGTGAAATTGAACCAACTTTTTTTATAAGTTTCTTCCAGAACGTGTTGCTTTCGTATTACACTTTTAACTATTAGTTGTTTCATAAAACTTTAGAACAGATTTTTTTCTTGTTATCTAATTAATTAATCAAAAACATTCCGTGTGTGGAGACCCAACACCCGATAACTTTTTGATAGGTCACATTTTTTGATGGGCATCCTTTACGCTTATCAAATAGTGTTTGGCGAGGTCCTGTCCTGTTGTCTTTTTAGGTGTGCCTATGAAAGAATGAAGAATTTGATGAAGCCCAAGCTTAACCTATCTATATAATATATTGTATCAGGCGTTACTTTGCGGACGTTACTTTAACGTGTGCGGATTGTTGCAAAAAATATAAATACAACTTAAATACTTAACCTATCTATATCCTATTGCCTGTAGGGCCACTTAGCTGGCGAGGCTATATCAAGCATGTTCACTGGTCGACGACGCGAGGAGGTGGTCCAATCCCTGCCTCAGAACTACCAGTTGGGCACCGAGCCGAGCGGACCCTGTGCATACGAGATTGCCCAGTTCCTGCAGTGCGCTACTGGCCACGAAAATTTGCAGGAATGTGAGGCATTTAATCAGGCGCTCAGGGAATGCAAGCGACGTAACCGTATGTGCCCATCTTTTTAATTAAGAAATTTTAAAATTGAATATCCTTTGCAATGTACAAAATGGGATGTTACGCCTTCCTTTAGCACACTGACGCGTGACGCCGCGAACCGCGATAACGACGATACTGCGGTGTATATAAATCTGTCCCACACTTCGAAACGTACCGCGTTATATCTCGCTCTATCGTCTGTGACTTCCTATTAATTGCATCTCACTCTGTATAGTATCGCTGTTTCTCGCGATACTACTCCTTTCAAACGAACGCCGCTGTATCGCCATTTAAGTTTCGCGATCGCATCTTTGCAAAAGGAGTACTCCCCGCCATACGAGCACCTGAAGATGGGAATACTGTTGGATTCAAAGTGCCCAGAATCGGGCGAAGTGGCATTGATAAGGGGAGGCCCTTGTCCAGCAGTGGACTGCAAACATATTTCTAATGTTTTAGTTTTAGGAAATTTATACTTACTTTGTTTTACTGTTATGACTATTTACTTATGTATAGCTGATATTTAATTCGAACACTTTTTTTCTAGGTCTACCATAGAATTACTGCAATTGAAAATTCCCACCCCAGCACCAAGTAATAATAAAAGCTTAAATCTTATTAAAATGAAATGATGTGACCTTTTATTATTAAAACAAAATTAAATGATCTTGATTATTAAGCCTACAGTAATTTCGATTGAAAACGAGCATATATTCCTTTACCCATGATTATGAAATAACGAAAGATGCAGTAACTAGTACATATACCTAGTAATAATGAAAAGCGGAAGAGAAATAAAACAAAATATACAGGTGTATGTATACATATAAACTTAAAATTTATTTACACCTTAATTCATACATGTTGTGACATTTGATGTTTACAGATCAGTTTGTAATAGAAATATAAAAATGAGGTTCAATAACAATATATTCGAGATAATTCTAATTTTAACATCAACTGAATCATACACTCGTAACAGTCATCTGTATTATCTGGGAGTTTACACATTTGAGGTCTCTACAAAGAAAAGTGTAAAATATACAATTTGGCACGATAACTGTTCTACTGATTACAAACAGATTCTTATCACAAAATTCACAGGCCAAAATTTAGGTGTACATCATTTTATATTAATGCCACTGATACTAAACCTGGGTCTTTGGATTTGTTCGTTAATAAAATATTTCATGTATGTACTACTGACCGAAGGTAATCTTTCAGCATAACGTCTAACAGCTATAAAATTGATATTAAGTTAATTGTTTTTGTAACTTGTAAGTTATATGGAGGGCTTCGCGTGGCGAAAAGTAAAGCTTAACTCTAACAAAACATTCACTTTGTGACAAAAACAACCTGGAGCATTAACGATGAATGTGAATGTAACGATGGGTTTCGAAATATTTCTGTATTGGTTAGTACATTTGATGTGAATTTATACTTCGGCAGAACATTTACACGATCGTTCTGGGATAACAAAGATTGTTCGATCGAAATTCGTAATTCGTCCTATTCATTACAATTCAACTAATAGTAAGTTTAACGCTTAAGCTAAATCAGTCTAATTCTTAAAGCGACAATTATGTCTAACAATAAAGCTTAAACGAATGCCATAATCACACACTGGAAATTTATAATTTGAAAAATAAGGCCACATTTGTTTGATTTAATTAAGGTTAAACCAGTCGGAAATTAAAACGATAATGGTGTTTCGTTATTTTGAAATTAAATTTACACTTATTTTATAACATAAACAAGATATATTACGAAGTTATTCTAATGTTAATATGGCGTTTTATTACAATTACAATAAATTTGTATTAACAACCAAACTAGAGATTACAATTTTTTTCTTAGTGTTATCAAGCAACGCAAAGAAACCGTACCGACTTTAACATTAAAACCTTTTACAATTATCCAAATGAGAACATTCAATAAGACCACAATCACACTTACCTGCATGTATAACATGAATATAAAGGATCACAAAAATAATGCACCTGCGCTTACTTAATGTACGAAAAATATCAGGCCATTCGGCGAACATTTAGTTAAATATCCAACAATAATTTAAAGCTTATCACAAAAATTACACTCTGTGTAGATTTAATATTTCTCACATATTTCCCCATGAATCCCAAAATTAAAATGATCAAATAGAAAAAAAGGATGATAAATGCGATCCTTCGCATTTGAGACCGAAACGGAACTGTACAAGACACATAATATTAACACTGTACGGTGCAACAAAATAATATTATTCTACTATATTAGCTCGTGCACCATTATTATTTACAAATAAACACATCGAATGGACACAGACGCTCCATTCGACCGATTTCCTTATAAAACAGGTTAACAAGGCTGGGGATAAACATATTATTCGGATTCAATTTGTCGTCCTGATTCATGTAATATTTAGAAATTAGTTGCTTACTTCATATTTTTTTCAATCCAAAGTGGCAATTGAGAATTGGTACATGAATTATTCGTTACCGGATACGCAACACGTAAATCCCCCTATCGACTACTATATACAGGTGAGATATGAGAGATGAGGTAGCGCGGTCACAAGCGCATCTCCCACAGGATGAGGTGAGCGTCGCGCGGGTTGGGGTCGGCGGCGGGGGCGGGCCGCTCGGCCGCGTCGGCCGTCTGCCGCCAGTCCACGTACCCGCGCCCGCCCACCACCGTCACCACGGACCGCCGCACCAGGCTCTCGCCCACCACGTAATCCGCCCCCCGGAGACTTCGCGCCGCGCTCTTGCTCGGCGCGCGCAGCTCCGGCGCCGTCGTCGAGTCGCTTCGCGAGATGGATCGCTCCGACGAGCTCGACTTGCCCGAAGACGAGTCGGGCGTCGACGCGGCCAGCGGCGCCAGGTTTGCGGCGCCCGATGCGCCGGAGCTCGTCCGCGACACGCCCCGCAGCGCCATGGACTCCTCGCTCCCCGACGACGTGCAGAGACTGGACGCTCGGGAATCGACCGACCAGCTCGACAGGTCCAAGCTCCGCGGTCGGCCCGCCCTCATCCGCAATCGTCTATCGAGGGTGCTGACGCGAAACGGAATGGCCGCCAGCTCGGGATCGCTGCGCCGTAAGGCTTCACCGCCGGAGCCGTTCACGTCCGCCTCCCCGACGCAATCTTTGACGAACATGAGATCTCCGAAGAGTCCGTACACGTCGCAGGCGTTGAGATTGGCGCATTTGGGTAAAGTCTTACTTAATCGAACGTCGCCCGGCTTCTTCCGCCTTATGACAGCCGACTGAACGCGTTGCGGGCGGTACGGACTGAGCTCCTCCGATATCCGTCGCTCGAGTTTCGGCTTATCGTTATCTTCTTTGGTCTCCTCCTCCTTGAACTCCTGGACGGTCTCGGCGAGAGCACGAGCGTTAGAGAGATTCCTTCGAACGGCGTGAACGTCGATCTCCCTGCTCTCCGGCTGGAGGGAGAGCAGAAAAGTGACGGGTCCCGCATGTGCGTGATACGAAACCGCTATATGCCCTCCGATAAGTGGAAGGCCCTCGAGCTTAGGCAACGGAACGGTGACGCTGACGCCTGCAGTAGTGCCGACCCATAGAAGTCCCTGTACCGCGAGCAACGCCGACACGTGAGCCGGTTTGCTCCCTTCCCTCGCGCCTATAGTTTTCGCTACATCTGCAGCGATGTCAATATTTTGCAAGTGCTCGAACGTCTCCGTGTGGTATAGACTAACATACGTAGAATCGGAGAAAGCAGTCCACAATCCCACTCCGGAATGCGCTAGGTACCTAACGGAGCGATCGTTGTCACCCTTCAATTCTAATATGCGCATGATTTCGGCCGTGAGCGCGTTGATTGCGAACACTCGGCGCGCGCAAGTCGCGTAGATGATGCCGTCGATGGGTAGGACGCAGTGTACGGGTTTATCGCCGAGCTCGATCGCGAGGGGTTCATTGAGAGCCCAGGAATCGTCGTGATTCCTACGGAACACCGATACCCTGCCGTTGGCGAGTCCGACGAACATCGAATCGCAGTGGTAGCGTATCTGCGTGACCGGTGCGATGGTGGCGACCTCCGTGAGTTTCTCCTGTTTCTCGGGTTCCAGGCCGGAGAATATGATGAGCCTCTTGTCCTCAGTGCCGAGCCACACTGTGTCGCCGCACAGCGTGGTCACTTGTCGTACTCCCTTTGCGTATTCCATTGAGGTCACCTGAATAATAAATAAACAATTTGCTATATTGATATCAGTGAATAAGGTCCTAAAGAAGTATTTAAACTTTGTTAGAAAATGCAAAAATTTTTGTTCATCATCATCTGACTTGACTGACTGGTATATCTAATCAGAATGTCAGAAGCATTTCCAGTTACACTAACATGTAACTAAAGCTGGCGGTTCTCCGCTCAGTGCCGCATACAGGCCCGTCAATCTCTGGCATCCATTAACAAGTTAGTAGAAACTAACCCTGGTGTTTGTACAAGTGTAGAGAAATGGTAATACGGTTCTACTCACCCTGGTATCTGGTAAGTCGATAGTGACAAGCGTCTTGAGTGCGGCGGCGCGGTGGGTGAGGACCGACACGTGGGTATCGGAGCCTCGAGCCACGCCCGCCCACAGCAGCGACCGAGCGCGTCTGGCTCCCGCGCCTTTCGCGCCCGCACTGCCGCTCGACGTGTAGAAGCACCCGCACCGCACCTGAAGAAATGTAACGAGATTAGAAATTTACATTTATGCATAGCGGAGTCTTCTCTCAATATGAGAAGGGTGTAGGCTTTAGTCCATGTTGGCTTGATGCAGGTTGGTGGATTTCACATGAGATTCACATTCCCTTTAGAACTTTATAAAGAACTCTCAGTTTTCCTCACGACAGTTACCTCATCGTATATCATCTGCTGTAGCACTGTCACTGCTGTTGCAGGTGATATTTATTTTTATAAAGCGCATATCACTTACGAACTCATTGGTGCCTGCCACTGGTATTCGAACTCGGACCCCTACATTAAGAGGCCAAATTTTTAGGCGCTGGAATATCACAGCTGAAATCTCACACTAACATTTCACCCTTATATTACACAGACGTAATTGAATACGGTGCGGTGATAGCTTAGTGGCTTAGAATTCGATTGATTTCGACCCCGAACCTCGTTTCGGGTTCGAAACCAGTGGCACGCACCAATGACTTGAGAAAAAAGGTATGTGCGCTTTATAAAATTAAATATCGCCTGCTGTTACGGTGGAGGAAAAAAACCATGAGGAAACCTGCATGCCTGAGAGAAAAAAAATCTCAAAGGTATGTGAACTCCACCAACTCGCAGTAAGCCAGCGCGGTGGACGGCGGCCTCTCGTTGCGAGAGGAGACCCGACCCCGTAGTGGTCATTACGGGTCACTGACATGACAGTTGCCTGCGAGACTATGACACTATGACACTATAACCGACCTCGGTGAGATGGTTAGAGGAGTGCAGCGGGGCGGCGGTGACGAAGAGCGGCATGTTGTGCGGCGGGGAGTGCGGCGCGGGCGCGGGCAGGCGCCAGGCGGGGCGGTTGGCGCGCGCGGTGGCGAGCTGGGCCAGTCTCAGTTCAGTGGCCCACGCCCGCCGAGCGCCGGGCTCGCTCGCTCGGAACGTTAGCGCCTCTTCCCGCCCTCGGATCGTCAGTTGCAGGCAGCAGGAGTCCACCCACGCCATTTCGTCGTCTTTTTTCTATGGAATATAGATAGTATTTACATAGAAGTCGGTAATGTAACAAGAATAGCCAATGAGGAACTCTTTCTATTTTCTTTTGGTCTTAGGGAGACTTATCCTCTCTGAAACTGGATGAGAATCCACATTGTTGTGGTTAACCTATTTTATTAGTTATGGGACCTAAAAGAGGATTGAACGTGCTAAACAAACCTCCCTCATACTGAAAAATTCAACAAGAAAAGATACAATAAATTGTTGTGCATCAACACCATCAAGCGTCTTTCTAAAGTCTTTCGTTTACACCCTGTTTTTACTAAACCCTTGGAGTTTGATACAGTAACATAAGATTCACACAAGCAATTAGAGCATTCATTCCCAAAATCTAAATAATTTCATAATTTCTTTACTTCTCTACTTTCCTACAAATCACACCAACACCAACCTGTATACTCTGCTGTATATTCTGCAGTAGCGCTTTAAACATCTCCGGCGCCAGTTCGGGGTAGGGCGTTCGCAACGAGGCGGCCAGGTCGGCCATCCTCGACACCGTCTCGTAGTCGTGCATCAGGTTGGACATCTCGTTGCACAGCGAGTCGCCCGTTGATGTACTACTGCTTGAGCTTGAGCGCAGGCTGCCGCTTCGGTTCATACCTGTCAAATGTTAAAACTGTAGAGGATGTCAAGTTACTGCACAGAAGTTGTAAAAAAATTCAACAGTGGATGTAATTTTGGTCGTATAGTTTCGGTAAGCATAAGCATTCGTAAGATTGTTACGATGGGAGAGGATTACATATTTCACTTTGCCAATGGCAAAGAGGAATGTGCTGTTAAGAGGTTATTTATTATGTAGGTAATTTATCAGAACGAAAGCTTAAATTTGTACCTATTCAAAAACAGTAGCAAAACTTTTTATCTATTTTTTAATTCGCGTTTTTGTGCTTCGGAAGGCACATTAAACCTTGGCGGCTGCCCCAAATATAGACAGATTGAAATATCCGACACGAGTTGGCCACTATCCCGTTTCTCCACCAATCAGCATCGGAGCAGCGTGGTGGAGAATGCTCCAAGCTTTCCCCTTGTGTGGGGAGAGAACTATGTCCAACAGTGAGCCACGAAAGCCAGCCATGAATGCAGCCAGCCATACTTTTAATTGCTCTCGGGACCAAATTCTAAAATGTATGGAGTCAAAGCCGCGGGCAAAGTCAAGTCAACTGTAAGTTTTACTCGAGCACCACTTACCCTGCGCAAGCACTCGACTGAGCGTGGGCGAAGTCCCCGTGTCCAGCACCTCGACGTCTTGCACCGGATGCGCCCACTTGAGGCTAAGCCGCTCGGTGTCGTCGCCGTTGCCGCCCGCGCCCACCGACACGCACACCACCAGGTCGTTCAGTAGGAGCAGTCTGCGGGGCTTGCACTTCGTTAGGGCGCCGGATTGGTTGAATTCCTGGCGAATAACAATGCATTTCATTAGATTCAAGAACAATTATTTTAGAGAAGGCAATAACTTATGAACATATATACCCGTAATAAAAAGTCAAAAAAGGATAAAATGTCAAATATCTCGTCAAATAGCTCACAATCTACAACAGATTGTGTGCCTTATATAATAGACATCTAAGATTGCTTGTCGTGCCGATTTCATGAAATGAAGTACGGTTTGATGTGCCACGATATCGGCACGAAATCTTTTGAGAGTTAGTGAATGATGGCCCAGGATAAGGACAAGTTACCAGCTGCAGCAGATCGTCCTGGCGCAACAGATGGCGCTTGTCGGCGCGCGAGGCGAGCAGGCGCGCCGCACCGAAGCGCGCCGCGCCGCCGCCGCCGCCCGCGCCCGCCACACCGCCGCGCGTCAGCCGCCGCAGCGCTGCGCGGAACGCCTGCAAAAATAACATTTTTTTTATTACCGTCTTCAAAAAATGAGGTTTTCAATTCGACACTTATGTATGTATGTATGTAAACTAAGCCGTCGGTAACGGTGGTAATCTATACAATAGCACTCGTTAAACCTTGTCGGAGGCCCTATGGGAAGTTTGAAAACATCCGACACGGGTTGGCCACTAGCCCGTTTTCCACCAATCCGCATTGGAGAGGCGTGGCTTGCATGCATGAATGCTCCAGGCCTCCCCCTGTATTGGGTGTCTCTGGTTGGTCAGAGTAATTCATTTTCCAAGCATTCTAATTACCATTCTTATAATCTATAACTTCTATTCAGTTGATATTTTTTCTTAATTCAAATATTACCTGTGTTCTCTCGGCGTCTCGTTTCCTCTCATTTAATGCCTCAGCTAAGGCCTCTAGCCGTGTCAGAGCGCGTTGTAGAGCGACGCGATCCGCATGACCGTGAGGCGTGTGTTTCAATAAGTCCTGAAAATAAAAGTAACAAATAATAGTCAGTAATTAATTCTTCACTATTAACAACAGCGCATGTGTTCAATCAAGTTTTCTTTTACCTGCAAATATTTAATTTTCACTGAAATTATTGCTATCCAACAGTACTATTGATGTAATGGCACTCGGGATTATCTTGTTTTTAGATATAACATAACTACATCCTTACATAGAATTACATTGCTAAGGGGGCTCAGATCTTGGAAAGGACTGCAAAGTTGTTTATGAAAGCCGAGTACACGAGTCTTGAGGAATTGAAGACTTTCGAAGACAAAAGTCATACACCTCAAATGACCATTGCAGGGTTGAGTCTCCTCTCACAGTGAGAAGGACATCACAATGCTCTCAAGCAATCTGCGACAATGATGCAATCTTGTAGAATAGTTCACTCACCTGTAGAAACATAATGAACTGCGGAAACCGCTGCACCGGCTTCACCATCAGCCCGAAGAACGACAGTCGGTCGTGCGCGCTGATCTGCTTCACCTTGAAGAAGTCTGCCAACGCCGACTTGCGCTTCGACTCCATCTTCGCCAGCTCCATTGCCACCGAGAAGTTGTTTATGAAGTCCGAGTACACGTCCAGCACCACCGCCTTCGAGAACGCGTTTAGGAAGACCTCGCCTGGTGACAAAAACATTGTCTACAGTTTATTGTCTACAGTCGCTACAGTGATGACACATACATTTTATACAAAAATTGGACGCAAAGCTTTGAGAAAAGGTAAATAGTGTCCTGCAATGTCACGTATTGGCGAGACGATACTGTGCCCTCAGATGAATACATGACATAAACATACTTAGGTATGTGGGAAAGAACAGTTACATTCAAAATGTTAAGGAACGAATAGTATTGTGCCTAATAATTCACAGAGGCTTTCGATAGTTGACGGAAATAAAATGAGTTGCAAAAATAACAATACCTTTAAGAATCCTCTTCCTTTACCTTTACTTTAATTTGACTTGAAAATTTGAATGTCATGTTGTAATATTATTATTTATCTCACAATGCAATGTAACTTTTATCTACTGTGCAATACTGTGCATGAGTTCAAAAGCTAAATGTCTAAATATAAGTCTTCCAGTCGCGCCAGGAACAAAGCATATGTTCCCGTTTTTTTGCGTCATTTTGGTTTGTACGACTCGCCTTCAACACGTGCAAACAGTTTCACGGAAACGAAACAAATTTTTTCAACACTCAGCGGATGTGCAGGTGGTACTAGTCAATTTTACGCCAATGGTAAACATCAACATACCTAGAATAGATTAAGATTGAGCGAAATGGATATTGGAATAGGCCAGTGTATAAATTTTAATTGTATTATATTAATTTTGATGTAATTTTAATTGTATTATATTAATGTTGATGTAATTTTAATTAATTGATGTATTGCTATTGGTAATTGATATTTATGGACATTGTCTGAATTAAATAAATAAATAAAATAAATAAATAAAATAAATTCTGGTTTGATTTCCAGTAGTACGCACGCACTTATGTGAATTGAATGTCACCTTTTTCAACAATGAAGAAAAACACCGTGAGGAAACCTGCATGCCTTTGAGTTCTCCATAATGTTCTACGCTAAAAGGCATGAGGCCAGCGCGGTAGACTAAGGCTACACCCTTCTCATTAATAAGTTGCAGACAGATTTATTTGTATCACTGAATCTCACAAAATTGTCTGTTCGATCTAGCTTGCGATTTTAGTGGTAAGGTTTATTAGAAAACCTTACCACTAAAAGGCAAAAGATTGGCATCAATCAAATCGATCTTTTCATTTTTCGTAGCGTAGGTAAGAGAATGATGAGCAGTCGTAATGGTTTCTGTATTTGCAAATCTTCTCTGAAAACATGACGACACAAATTAAAAGCGTACGTAATTGACAATTACCAATCTTTTCTTCGCGGTCCCACGTGCGTGCGCAGTCGGCGAGTGCGGTGCGGAAGTGTAGGTGGCATTGCAGTATGTCCGGCAGTCGGTGGAACAGCGTCTGGATCTTGCTGGCGTTGAGGATCGCTGGACTGCTCTCCTCTAACGGTTTCTTGTAGTCCTGTGGGGCAAAAATATATTTAGAATACAATCATTAAAGTTTTAACTATCAATAATTCGGCAATTTGCGACAAGACTGAAATGTTAGAAAAAGAGCCTCTTCCTTGGACTGACACAGAAAGCGATAGAAAATTTAGTTTGAATTTTATTTAGCTCAGTTTGTGATGTAAATAGAAATATGTGATTCGGATAAAATAGATTGATAGGTGGTAGTTAGAAAATGTTAATCAGGGTACAAAATAATATTGAAGACTTCATGACCCACAAATTACTGACTACCTCTTCAACTAATATGATAAATAACTATTAGGTATAAAAAGTATACAATATTGCTTTTGCCTAATGTCTGTGTTTTGCAGAAATAATACAGTCAATATGACAACCGATTTGAAGTCAGAGACCGTTTTATATTTGCCCATGTCACATCTTTTATGAATACACCTAATAAGGATACTGGCTGGCTATGTCACCGAAATATTCAATCACAATGAACACCCACACGTCGGTGGGCATGGCAAGTACATCAGCATTATAAATCAATTTGTCTAATGGGTCGTGGCCACTTCATTCTGGTTTTAATGCCATGGTTACTTTGGCATTTTTGAACAAATTTTAGATGGCTCTACAGGTGATACAGACTGATGCTCAATATGAAGTAATGAAAGAAACTTACGATTCAATTAGCTAGATATGGAGGCGGATAGAGACACTTACATCTCTAATAAATAAAATCTTGGCAAACGGTGGCTTTGCTTGCATAGCCCCGTCGACATAGAATGGTTGGTGGTGAACGAATATATTTAAGTATATATAGTATACAGTCAACGTAAAGTATCTAAGACACCTGGCCTGTACTCCTATTCCCCACGGCAATAAAACACAACCATTAAGAGTCTTCAATGGTCTTCAATGCTTATTAGAAAAAGATTTAATGACAAAATTTTCAAACTAACACTAGAAACGAGTATTTATTACCAGCGGCAAGTACCTACACATCAATTCAGCTTCACCTCGAACTTTGTCGTTGAGATGCGCGATAAAAACTTAGAGACAGACATCGCGTCATCGATTGAAATAGGCGAGCAGTTAGTTATATTAACCGCCAATGCATGCTTAGGTACGCCTATAGAATTTATATTGAAGATTATTACAATTTAAGCATTACTAATAGTTTATAGAAAATCTTCAACCGACGTTGAACGACGTTCACAAATATCCACACGTTTCCTAGTGTTGTATAATTTATTTCCTCAGTTTATAAATATTTGTATATACAAAGCGAGATTTGAGGGATAATTATTTCACTAAGATCTTAATCTTAGAACAAGCTTTCTAAAACCTAAACTAGCTAGGTTTTAAACTTTCCCAGCTAACTCAAAAAACTATATCCGTCGCGCTTCATTCATACGCCTTTACGGTGAAACATCCTTAACTAATGTATTCTGCAGAATCCTTCACATGACAATGCCTACTCGTCTTTGCGGTGCATCTTTATATATCCAACAAAAATGTTAAAACAAAAAAAATAGCACTAGGAAACAGGAAGCGATTAGTTGAAACTATTAAATCTGTGTCGAGGCGGTCACAGTCATAATTCGGCTATGAGGCCACCTGAGCGTAGACAATGCGTTGCAAACGCCGTTTAAGGACACAAAACATGCGCCATTTAATGAAAAGACGGCCTCTAGCCTATTACGCGATTTTTTATTAGTAATAGGGTTGCCATTTTTGGCAGGCAGAGGTAATAATTATATGGCCCTACTGTTATTTATAGGCTAAAGTCATTTATTAAGTACTTTCATAAGTTTTTCAGCGATCAATGAGTAACAGGATAACCGATCATAGTTCAACAAATATCCTTTAAGGATTATCATTGTCATTGGGTGCTAAGAAAGAAATATAGGTTCACACACCAAGTTATAATTTTAAATCGACATAAAAACAGAACTTTCGCAGTTATCAATCCTACAGAAACTGTCCTACTTCCTAATATGCAAATTTTTAGCACGTAAACAGTGGGCGAACAATACCAAAGTTGGTTAGACGAGTTTGACTATTATTTACATATGACCGAGAATTTTTGACATATCCTTGCTGTTTTCAGTGAGAATTTTAAAACAAAGCATTATTCTGCAATAATTTACAGAATATATTTAAATATCGTTTTACAGTAAAATAAAATTAAAGATGTATTCAAGTGCATTAGTAAATACCTAGTATTTTTAGAATATTTGTGAACATTTGTACATGCTAAGTTTGGTACGTGTATTGTGTTTCTTTTTAGTAAAAAAATTATTGTCTTTTTATCGGATACAAAATTGGAATAATTAGAAATAAATAGTTATTTAATGCTTAAACAAATTTATGTTTAGGTAAGTACTATTACTTAGACCCTCGACAGAAGTAATAAAAACAAAGGAGTTAATTTTTCACATCATACCCTGACAGTTCGACACCAACTAAAGTGAGTTTCAATGTAATGAAGCAATAAATAACCACCGAATCAAATCCCAGTACAAATGCGTATACGGCTATCGTAATCCAATGCTTAATTTGCATCAATCGTTTAAAGCAGTCGGAGGTGCACCTTTCAACTAATAACGCGCCTTTATCAGGCTTACTTACGCTTGGTTAATTAATTGATCCAAGATTCACAATATCAACTGAATTGTAATGCCAATGATTGCCAATTACATATAACTCTTAAAAGGAATGAGACGAACATGTTTCTGAACTTCATGAATTAATTGTTGACAAAATCATAACAACGCAAATATCTGAGTATAGTTGCAGGTTGCAAATCTCTGCTTTGCTAGGAGTTGAACCCAGGAAGGACCTGGACTCTCCGAGCAGCACACCGGTGACTTGTCGTTTCGCCACTTAGGTCGTCAACGGTCGCAATACAACTTTATTCGTACCTACTGCTTAGAATGAAGTAGTAATATTTTTGAGAATATTGTAAATAAAACAATATTTTCTCTGTAGAATTTTTATATTAAGTGAAAATACATGTCAATACTTAAAGATGTCATGTATATATTCAAATGAAATCATCTACTATGCTTTACAGCCAGTATTTTCAACACGCCCCCTTAATCTTTTAATGTTAACTAAGCTATGTATTAACATATAAAGATTACAAACAAAAATAAAAATGTTTCTCACATATCACAATAGAAGAAAGTAGAAAAATAGGGGCATGATTAACAACATGGGTGCTGGAAATATATTCAGTTGCACCAATAACTAAAGTCCCATGCCACTTATACATTTCTCAAACTTTATACGACCTAAAGATTTTGTTAGAGCATCTGCGTTCATTTCTTCAGTGGGTACAAAGATGAGATCTATCACCTCCTTATTTATTTGTTCCCTAATGAAATGGAACCTAGTATCTATGTGCTTAGTTCGACTGTGGTGTACTGGGTTTTGAGCTAATTTAATTGCTGATTGGCTATCACTATAGATGGATACACAATTCAACTCACTAGTAACCTCATAAATAAAACGTCTTAGATAACAAGCCTCTTTTGAAGCTTCTGTGAGTGCCATATACTCTGCTTCGGCTGATGATAACGCCACAGTGCGTTGTTTCTTACTTTCCCAAGACACCAACCCGTCTGCAAGTTTCATATAAAAACCTGTATATGAACGACGAGTTTGAGTACAGTTTGCCCAATCAGCATCTGCATAGCCATATAAGTTTTTGTTGTCATTTCTGTAAGTAATACAGTGGTTAATAGTACCTTTCAAATATTGTAGTACTCGCTTAGCTGCTAACCAATGTGTTTTATCATAACAAGAGTTAAACTGGCTCAAGTAACTAGTAGCAAATGCAATATCAGGACGCGTATGTGTCGCCAGATATATCAAAGAGCCTATAAGTTCTTGATATGGGTATGAAGATTCATTTTTACTGCTATCAGGTATTCGTTCCAACTGTGTATTCTGCAACGGAGTACGTACCGACTTACAGTTCTCCATTCCAAATTTACACAAGAGTTTCTCAATATAGGTGCGTTGACATATCTTCATTATACCATTTTCATATGAAACATTCATTCCTAAATAATATTTCAGTTTTCCCAAGTCTTTCAAACTAAAACGCGATTCAAGTTCTGTTTTGACTTTTTCAAAAGTGACGTCTCTTTTATAAAATAAAATTATGTCATCAACAAAAACTGCTAAAATGACAAGTTCCTTTCCAAAAAGTTTTGTATAGACACACGGCTCAGAGGGCATTCTTTTAAAGCCTATTGAGGATAGAGTGTTATCCAGCTTAATATTCCAAGCTCGTGGCGCTTGTTTTAAGCCATAAAGCGATTTCTGTAACAAACAAACTTTATCTTTGGATAGAGAAACCGGGAGGCTGTTCCATGAACACCTCTTCTTCTAGCTCTCCATTTAGGAATGCAGTGTCTATATCCATGTGTCTCATGTTTAGTTCCATCTTAACTGCAAGAGCAAAAAGTGTCCGAAGTGAAGACAACCGGACTACTGGAGCAAAAGTTTCATAGTAATCTAATCCCGCTTGTTGACTAAAGCCTTTAGCTACCAGACGGGCCTTGTATTTTACAACAGTACCGTTTGCATCTCTCTTCAATTTATACACCCACTTGCAGGGGATTACTTTCTTTCCTTTTCTGTCTACCAATTTCCAAGTTTTTAGTTTCTGAAGAGAATCATATTCCTTCCTCATTGCCTCACCCCATTCTTTAGCATCTACAGCATTTATAGCTTCCGCATAAGTATTGGGTTCATCAGGCTCAATTAGTGACTCGCTAACTTTGTAAGTAAAAAGATCTGGTGGCTTTCTAACTCTAGTAGGATACCGCCTTGTCTCTGTATCATTTCCTACAATTTCATCAGGTGAATGATGTTCTTCACGAACAGGATCTGGAACCTCTTCCAGATCTTCACCTTGAGCATCTTCAAAAGAATCAGACTCTTGGATTTCTTCTTCCACAGGAACATCAGAATTTTCTATATTGTTAGAGAAATTAAAAGGAATAGTCAGATCAGCTGCACCAATATCTTCTTTTGATTTAGCTTTATTAGGATCATAAAAAATGTTTTCAAAAAATGTAGCATCACGCGATTTTATAAGTTTCCTTGGAAAACGAGCATTTCGAAAATAGTACGTATTTGGATCTTCTGTATATCCAACAAAATAGTATTCTTCTGCCTTAACATCTAACTTCTTTCTACTACAGGAGGGAATTTGGACCATAGCTTTACAACCAAACACTTTCAAGTGTTTTAGTTCAGGTTTATTGCCATACCATTTTTCATAAGGTGTTACAAAATTTAAGGCACGGTGAGGACATCTATTTTTCAAATAAACAGCAGTTTCAAAAGCATCTTGCCAATAAGCTTTAGACTTTAGGCTACCAGCCAACAAAGACCTAGATTTTTCTATAATAGACCTATTTGTGCGCTCAGCCACACCATTTGATTGTGGGCTATATGGTGCAGTCGTTTGATGCTCTATTCCTTGCGAATTTAAATAGTCTGTAAAAAACTTATTTACATACTCCGTCCCGTTATCCGTTCGTAATGCCTTAATTTGTTTTCCTGTTTGTTTTTCAACCAAGGCTTGAAAAACTATAAACTTGGTCTTCACCTCCTCTTTAGAAGCAATAAAATATACAAAAATTCGTCGAGTAAAATCATCTATAAATAGAAGAACATACCTATTACCTTGTAGCGAGACTTCTGACATAGGGCCGCACAAGTCAGAATGTATAAGTTGCAACGGCTCTGTCGCTCTCGTAAAGGAAACCTTTTTAAAAGATTTACGTGTCTGTTTCGCTTCAACACAAGTCATACAAGGTCCCTTATCTATTTCGGTAAAACTAATAATAGATTGATGTTTAAGCGAATTCATTGCGTAACGACATAAATGACCTAACCTTGCGTGCCATAAACGATATTGTGGTGATCCATCTGCAGTAATTAATGATACGTCTTTACGCGGAGTATTAACAGTACAATCTAAAGTATACAGTCCACCACAAGTCGAACCATGCAGAATTGGTACATCTGAAATTTGAGAAGAAACATCTGAGTTATAAATGTTACATCCACTTTTATCAAAAACAACAGTAAAACCTTTCTCTACAAGTTTCATAACAGAAATTAAGTTTGCTTTAAGTTTTGGAACATATGCAACATTACCAATTGTATCTATTACCTTAGTTTTGGTACAAATAGATACGTCGCCAATGCCGGTGCAATCAATTTCCTCACCATTGGCAATCGTTACCCTACCGTAAACGTTTGGTCCAACAGATGTCACCCAATCTGACCTTGATGTCATGTGCCTTGTAGCACCAGAGTCTATGATCCACTTGTCAGTCAGCGAAGCTTGGCTAAAAACATGTGCACTGAAGAGTGTAGTATCTTTTGTTTTCTTCCTACTTTCCAACTTCTTACGTGGACAGTCTGGACGTTTGTGTCCTAGCTCTTGACAATCATAACAAATAATAGGCTTTTTCTTCTTCTTGGGTTTTGAAGAAATTGTTGCTCTTAAGGCTGTCTCAGATTCCCTCTCTCTTGACGAGGCACTTAAAAGTTTTGTCTTTACTAGGTTACTCGTTATCACTATGTTGCTATTTTCTAAGCCCATAATCATTGGTTCATATTTCGCAGTTAGCCCACCAAGTAAAATTGCAGCTACTGTGTCATCTTCTATATTTTTACCAATATCTTGTAAATCTTGGACTATTGTCAGAACAGCATTTATATATGACTCCATATTTTCAAAATCTACAAGATTTAATCTGTATAGTCTACGTTCTAAACTTAACTTTCTGCCCATACTTTTATCTTCATATGCAAACTTTAAGGCATCCCATGCTTCCTTTGCTGAGTTGGAATTACGTACATGAGTTATCGCAGGACCATCCAGAGTTAAGCATATCTTTGAAAGAGCCTTGCGGTCGTTTCGTATTTTGTTTACAGATGTCGTTTTGTCTTCATCAGGATACCCCACTACCGTAGCCCACAAATCTTCCAGTAAGAGATAGTTCCTCATTTTAAACTTCCAGGTAGTATAATCATCTCTACCACATAAACGAATTGGTGGTAAATTCATACCTGAACTGGAGGTACATCTCTTCGTATCACCACTATCCATATTTTATTATATTAATATGTCCACTCTATTATTATTGGGCCATAATAACCATAATAAATTCGTGCTGATAACGTTTTGAGAATATTGTAAATAAAACAATATTTTCTCTGTAGAATTTTTATATTAAGTGAAAATACATGTCAATACTTAAAGATGTCATGTATATATTCAAATGAAATCATCTACTATGCTTTACAGCCAGTATTTTCAACAAATATCGCGCGGCATTACAGAATGAAAGAGCCTGATGAAAGACCAACAAGCACACACAATTCAACGCTATGCTGTGGTTTTGCAACTGTCTAACGAGTCAATTAAGCGCCCTGTCACATTTGTCACACCTCCGTAAGCCTGATAGAAGCACGAGCCGTTTGCATTAATTTGTTTGTCACATTATGTAATAGGGATTATCGTATCGCACTTTGCATAATTACATGCAGTCTATTATTGATATCAAGTTATGTGTAATGTCTATATTATATGTCGGGTATTATAAGCTAGTTTTTGCTATATTAGTTTTTGCTAGTTAGCTATATTATAAACGGCATATGGCCTCAGAGTCAATGAGACACTTTTACTGAACTGTCAGAAACACAGGAATTACAATTTGAAATTAATTTGGAATAGTGGAAACATCTTTAGTCATGACGTAGTTTTAATATTACATGTTATACGAGTAGATGGATACTCAGCGGTAGGATAGGCTAGTTATTATTCATAAAAGTTGAGCTTTCATTATGTTCACGTCTACAAAACTAGAGTAATCGATTTTGAATAGGGTAGGTATCATTTGTATGCACTTTTAATTGCCATGTTCCAACGAAATAATATCAACCAAGAGCGTGCGGGTTTCGCAATAGTCATACGTAAACACGTTACCTAGCGTTCATAAGATAATTACAATTAATCTCAAGACTAGATAGGTCTCACTGTAGATTAATGATGCTTATCAGTTTCTAATGGTACAGTCGATACATTGACGGCTAAGCAATTTCAGCTAACAAGAGTTGCGCAAAGCAAATATTTGAGTCGGCCTTGTCATTACTGGATATTTGCCCGATATAAACACAAGTGCGTACATTCTGTATACATAATTTTGTAATTAATTTTAGCTCAGATGTGTGCATAACCTTCGGAATGTGTAAGCCCTTTGTGAAGAAACATCGTTTATTTCTTTAGAGATTTTTGTACCACTATGTCATGGTGATATGAATTCAATAGGTTTATAAGTATTGAGTCGTTGAATTTTTTAATATTCATAGATGTCACGTAACTGAATTTCTATGAACCTATGAGTGTTATGTTACGCCCTGGCGCCTGATTCTGTATGACCATTCACACTCGTATCGCGGCAATGTCGTGTCTTACACGTGATAAAAAGTCAAAAAAGGCTGAAAAGTCAAATCGTGACAATCTATTGTGTGCCTTATAGAATAGACATTTAAGATTCCTTGTCGTGCCGAGTTCATGAAATGACGTACGGTTTGATGTCACACGATATCGGCACGAAATCTTTTGGGACTTACAGAATCAGGGCCCTGGTATAGTAGGTATTGTGACAATATATTATAATTGATTGAGATTGAGCCTATATTATCAATTAGCTTTAAAAAACCTTTATTAATATTAAGCATGTTTGTATCGCTGCCTCTCAGACTGACCCAGTGTAGGTATGTCACCGTTATTAACGGCTAAAACGGTATTAATAAAATCTACCCAATCTATATACAGGGTGATTGGAAACAGGTGTAAAAGGTTTAAGGTGAATGTATGTATTTCCTGTGAAAAAGTCTATTATACACCCTATGCAAAAACCAATGATTTTAGAGTTATGAATTTTTTTAATATTTTTCAATAAAATCACGATTTTCTAGGAAAAAAATCGATGATTTTTGTTTTTAATGATTTATACACAATTTTTTTTGACATAATTATTGTTTGATCATTGTTTTATTAAATTTAATTAATAGCCATCACTTAGAATCTAAAACTTTTAAATCAGGTTCTTTGAAAGTCGTGATAGAAAAAAAAGGCGTCATACTGTATGTATAACCTGAGCTTAGTGAGCCTAATTAATGCAAATCTATTAATTTATTTAAATAAGTACTTTACATTTATCACCAAACAAATATCGCCGTAAGTAAATCCCGCATTAGATGATTATTCAAGCCTACGAGTAAGTAAGTCGAGAATTGATTCATTTCAATTTGCATTTAAAATGGCCATAAGCACGCTTCTAAATAGCTGTACGCTTTCTCACGAAACATTTACATGATTTCAATTGCCTGTATCATTTATAATTAGGTCGAGTATAATTGTATATGCCTATCATACTGATCATTGCTTTTGACCATTCATGAATAGTAATTATGTAATTACTATATAGTAAGTCTTGTAGCATATGATTACTCTGTAAGTTCATTTGTTTGTACGAGTTTAATTTAAAATAACTTCTATATGATCTGGCTTGTTCTTTGGAGCTAATTAGGCATTAGTGTAGTTCTCAACATTTCCCTATAAGTGGCCCACTTCAGGGTCGTGTCTTCCCTCATAATGAGAAAGATGCAGCTGACGCCTTCAGCCCACCACAATATCCTAATGTGGGTTGATGCACTTCACATGTCTTTGAGAACATTCAGATTTGGAGAACTCTCGGGCATGCAGGTTTCTTTATGATGATTTCTTCACCCTCCAAGCAGGTTGCATTTTATTTTCTTAAACGTCCTGTACCTACCTGACGGTTGTAACTGGATGCATTGCTACTCTTGAGGGATGATCCACCTCTAATCGTCCACAAAAAGAAAATCCACACTCACATTGACAAGTCTCTGCAGCGTCGCCACATAGGAGTTCTCGCTGTGTATGATGGCAGCGACCACGTGTCTTCTCCGTAGCTGCACCGGCGCCAAGGAGTCGGGCGGCGGGCCCAGCGACGGCGGTGGTACGCGACCACCACGTACTTCGCCGCCGCACGAGAACATGTCCTCCTCCAACTGGAAATTAAAACATAACACATAAGAATACTTTGAAGTACATACTGTTTAATGGGATTCATACGAATCTTAACATCAAACTCAATCAAGTGCGATAGCACAGATGAAAATGAGTTCAAATATTAAGAATTTCACATAATTGCATCAGATTTTCACTGTGTTATGACACTGCGTTTATCTATCGAATTATGAAATAACATTCGTTAATTACCGAATTGTGTTAATTCTAGTCGTTTGATCAAAACATTCCTTGACTAAATTGTTTAACGTTAATCACTTATCTTAATTTAATTTAAAGTGGTTGGTTAAATAATAAAACATTATAATTTAGTCTCGTTACATAATAGTAAGAGGTCATCGAACTGTTTTTCGAATGTTATCTTTCGAGTACAATATAAACTTTTCTTTTATTTGTCTTCAAACGTTAAGTACCCCATCTTACCCCCTTCTCCCCTATCGTATTTTTAATATAAAAGTAGTAAACGAGAGCGCAGCGTGGCGAAGGCCACATTGCAATGACGTTAATTAGGCTTAACATGACCACAAAGTCTCAACCGAAACTTTGTTATTATTTGTTAAACTTATCAAAATAATAAACTGGGGCAGTTAAAAGTTGAGAAGAAGACTAGAAAATATTTTTCGTTGTCAGTTACGACGTAAGAAGGAAACAATATAGGTAATTATTGACTCGATCGTTACACAAAGAAAATATTTGAACAAAAACAACAATCTTGACCTAACATAATAAAACAGGGTTGTGGACGGGACATGGGAACAGAAGGCTCAGCTGCAGTTTATAATCACACGTAAGTTATCTCATAATTATGGTTTTAAACTTAAATCGTGAAGTTAATTACAAATGCGCGAAGAGAATAATGCTAGTATAATAATCGCTTCTAAGTACCCTCAACCACTTTAATGTTAATTTACTTAAGTAGTAGTCGCGAGATAATGAACAGGTTGTAGTCAAGTGCCTATTCGCTACCGGAATAATTACATCGAACGCAAATAAAACCTGCTGCATGATGAAAAAGTTAGTTTACTATGTTTTGCGCATCAATATGTACAAATATTTCACGGGCGGTACACTTGTAACAGCATTCACACCACCTGTGTGGTGATGTTTATTTATTAGCAGTGTATACGTAGCAAGTAGCAATATTGGCTATTTGCAAAGCTGGGGATGTATTGAGGTTATAATGAAGATAACAAGAGCTGATTTAGGTAGATTTATGGGTGCGGTATTGCTCTATCTCGTAGAGACGTGAAACGTGCGTTAAGGTTCGTATATTTCAAAGCATTCTGACAGCATCCAGATGATGTGATTTCACTAGCGCATTTGCGATCTGTATAGAAACTCGAGCGTGACTGCGAGAATGATGAAATTTCACTGGCGCAAGTTGTTTCGCGCCCATCTAACGCACAACACATACACTCACATCGCGGGCCGATCACGTCATCTGAGCGATACCTTTGCGCGGTACCTATGGCGCGGTGCTGTCGGCGCTGACGACAGGAAACCGGACCATCTGGACGCCGTCACCATTACTAATGTACGCACGTAAACGTCAAAAGTGGCGTCCGCTGGGGTCACGTGACTTACGCCAAACGTCGCCATCGAATACTGATCTCTATCGGCCAAGAGTTTTACACAAAACATGTCTGTTTGGTATGATATTAACTGAACACAGCGACTAAAATACGGACAATTTCCGAATATCTACGGCGAATCCTTTTGACATTTACGAACAACACGTTACTCGCGGCGTATCACTAAAAATATACTGGTGTGAAAAAATTACAATCGTAAACATCATTCCACTATGGTAGCGCACTGGACAGCGATCGCACATCATTATATCACATGTTTAAAAAGACTATTTATTTAGTTAACTCGTGTGGACGACGCGGAGACGGTTTCGCAGCGTGTCGGCCCGTTACTGCCGGTTGTTGTTGAATGGTCAGACACTCGAGCGATCGTGATTCATCTTCAATGTATATGTGATTCATACATACTATATATTTAATTGTGCGGTTCCTTAAGCAACATGTGGAATTATAGAGGCGAGCGGGCCAATGAATGACGTCTTTTAATTCCAGAAATTGTCTTCGCCGTAAGTCAATGACCAACTGCTTGGGTGACAACGCCTATTTCTTCTTTAATTCAATTTGTGGGGAAGAACTGAATAAAGATATAGTTATACAGTCATTAAAAATGTGTTGTGGGCCTCTACATAAATTCAAATTCAAAAGCTTTTATTCATTATTAGGTACAATTTATGTACACTTAATGAACGTCATACATTTAACATTATACAAACATCCGCTTTGATCGCCCCTCAGGCCAAAACGTAGACTAGGAGAAAAAAGAGGGCGGAAAAAAACTCCCAGCACTCTTTTAAAAATAAGTATGAATTATTCTATGGTGAAGAATGACTAGGCCCAATAAAGAAACACACGTGACAGCTATCGTGTGTGTCAATATCGCCCCGTTGCCATCCGCTCACAAATAAATATTGTTACATAGTGTATATAAACTTCACATCACAAACTTGGCTACATGAAAAACTCATTTACTTTTGTGTTCATGTTTAATGTTTAAATTGTCTATGTATAATATATGTAAGTACATTTCCGGGTAAGCTTATCTATTTTCGGGATGAAACTAGACCGAAATATCATGGATCTTAAACTTTTCTTTGTTAAGAAATGCAGAGTTAAGACATTTCTTAGATAGTTAAAGTAGCTTGTTGAGCGTGGGTAATTATAATTATAGCAATACCTGGGTTTAATGGGCGTTCAATGGCCTGGATAACTACAAGGTTATGAATGAATATTCGATGATGTTTCGTGTTGTTGACATCGCACAATGACTTCGATTTTATCTAATTCTCCCCGTTATTTCAATATGCTACAAGTACATGACTACATGCACAGAATAACCAGTGGGTTTCCATTATGAACAATTCATGAATGAAATGAATGATATTAATATTCTTTTACCAAATATTAAAAAAACAATAATAGGACAACCAAGAATACAAAGCGTTTTTATTTTTATAATCATAAGTACCTACCACAAGCCAGACAGCCAACGTTAAGCTTGGTATCCATCGAAGAAAAATTGCCAACGTTTGTGTTACACGTGTCGGAAACACAGAAGTTGGTAACAATTTCACTGCAAACGCACCTTTAAATCATTTGATTTTCAGTAGTTACTGCAGCTTAAGGATCAAAATTTCTAACGTCAAATAGGACAAGTACTATTTTGGGGAACACTTTATTACGTTGCTACTGTAAATTAAGAACAAGACATACCTACAATAAATAACAATATGTTTTACGGCTACTTTGGGTGTGTTTGGGAAGTATGGCTACTGTAGGTACTGTTTTAATGGAATACGTTACTTACATAACAGAAGTCTTAAAAAGATCGCCGGTATGGTTTTAAATATGGTATGAGCAAGTCAACGCCGTGAATGAAAGCTATATACGATGATACCAGTTTTTTGTCAATCCTGTGGTCGTCTGCGGAATAATGATCAGCCCGATCACAGATTTTTTCTGACGTACGCACAGTCCTGAGTGGTATATCCGGCGTGTTTCGGAAACAATCGCCCAAACGGTCACACGTATTCATTCACAAATCACGCATTGGAATACGTTTGAGAGACGATTATTATGCAAAATGCGGTTCGCCGTTCAGTGAAAATGCACGGCGGCGTTTATTACATAAAAGTGCTTCCAGAGGACGCCATTTGACGTTAAGTGGCGATTTATGTTATGAAATATTCATCATGCACTCAAATACGTCATCATCTGAAAGCATAGTTAAATGAGTAATTGTTAATAAGGCTTTTTTACCAAGTAGAACATGTGTTTAGGCGGATAACCCCGTTATAAATACATTTGTAATATAATTCAGCTTCTAAAGAGCATAATTTTTTTAATCATCAAATGGACTTCAACGAGGTCCTTCATTGAATAGCATTGACGGTTTGATTCGTAATGTCGCACGTCATCTCATTTTTTATCAGAATGATGAGATGCAACTGCATTCATAAGATTCCCGTCGCGTCATGTTGTTAACTTATGATACAAACCACGAAAGTCGTGGCTCACTTCACAAAGTTTAATCGGCATCTATCTTGGCGACCATGAGTGCTTATTCTATTTGTGTGCGAAAAATGCGTGAGCCGCATCCTCCTCTCCCATTACCATCAGTACTTACCTACAAGGAAGCTTACGTCGGTCGTTGTCGGGACAGTTAATTCTACATTGGCAAGGGGAGATCTCCCACCAGGCTAGGTGATCGGCGTGGCCGTGCTCCGTTTTGAATATATGCCAGCAAGTAGCATAGTAGAAAACTTCTATGTGAAACAGCATGGACATGGCAATGCAGCTTGTCATTCTGATGTGTGAAACAGAGCGTGAACCATCCCCTGCCCTAGTCGTCGGTAGATTTACGAATAGGTGGAAAGTACCACCAGTACTTACGAGTACCACCAGTACATACGAGTTTGAGCAGTTTGAGTCAGAACTGGAGTGAAGCCACGGCGCGTGCTGAACCATTGCGCGAGCCACCACCCGTCCTTGCCGTCGGCTGATTTACACGTTACCGATTACAACCAGTAGGATTTACCATCTAAAGAAGCTTACCTCAGGGAGCTTGGGCATCTTGTCGGACTCATGCGAGTGCATGTCATACTGGTGCGTGGAGCCGCGGCGCACGCTGAACCAGCGCGCAAGCCGCCCCCCGCCCTCGTCGTCGGGCGGCGGCGCCGGCGGCGAGGGCGCGTTCCCGCCACTCCGCCATCGCTCGCATAGCTCCCGCGCGCGACTTAGCGTGTTGCGCAGTTGCCCGCTGTTCCTGAAACAATGTTAAGTTTAATATGTACATGAATTTAAAATGGGTAAATTACTGTAAAGTAAAATAAATTGCGGGATAGCCTATAGGTCTTTACTAATGGTGAGTTTCAACCACCGATCTGCAGATAACTTCTTTGAAATAACAGATGTTGCCTAGCAACCTCCAAATCCAAAGTTTGATTACCTACTAAAACCAGCCATAAATGTTTTGATGGAAGATGACGGAAAATCCTATAATACCTATATCAAACTTAACCGTTATAAAACAAACGGATTGATGACGATCAAAGGAACTTCTTGACCAATAATGAAACTAAAAATAAAGACGGAGTGATAATGGATGTATAGCTGAAAGAAAAATTCGAAAAAGAAATTGCTATTTTTACATATAAAGACTTCCATAACTCTCTCTATCAAAACTAATCATCTTCGGCAGTGGTTTATGATATGGAAATAGGTATCGATATTTATCATACCACACCTACAAACAGAACAGCAGTTTCTCCTAAGGGCTATATGACAACACGACAGCACTTAACAAGCCTACGTGTACTCAATTTACAGTAATAAATCTTACGCTCAATTAGTTCATTAAAATTCACTTAACGACTTTCTTTTTTTTATTAAAAACAATCGGGCGATTGTTTCTACCAGTCGTGATTAAGGAAAATCGAGCGGAAAATCGATTATGTACGAAATTTGACCGTACTCGAATACCTAACAGTGAAAGCCACATAATGGCAGCTGCTCAAATTGGTAATAGGTGTTACTCAATTACCGACATCGATACAGTTATATTATCTAGCAATTAATAAGCTTGAACATGCCTGCGTGTTTGGTGTTTTGAAATGTTGCACTGTACCTGTAGCTTTACGTACATCTATAAGGTCATATCTCACATCTCTTAGGGTAAATGGGTTAAAAGAAAACTACAACATAAAAACAAACAATTCGAGAACGAAAAACGGAAATATCTATGAAGTTGAATCTTCAGCAAAAAGTCAAGGGCCTGATCGCTCAAATAGGTGATTGAACTGATAGAGGAACGTCAATTACATCGACTGCAGACCAACCTATCCTACAATTGGAAAATAAAACAAACTGCACCGTCCATAGTTCTATTAGTCGGATCAAACAAATTGATGTGAGACACCGTTATTAATAGATCACATTAATTGCTATACGATTGGCAGGATGCTAACAATTAGTATCGCGGAAGCTTCTCAATTGAGGGGAGAAAATACGATCACAAATATACAGTTCCACGAAACGGTGAAACGAGGAATAGAGGCGGGTCGATAACAGAAAGTAATCTAACGATCCGTCATTATATATCTATTAGGTTTAGAGAATGATGGTAATCGTACACATTTTGTGTTCATTATGCTTAAAGTAGAGATTCTGTAATTTGTCAGTCAGAGCAACTTAATTAAATGAGATATCTTGAGCCTTTAATAGGCACAAACTAATTAATGCTTAATGCTTTTAGATTAATGTTTAAACTTCTATACTGGACAGACAGTAACATACATGTAGTTGAACTATACTGTGCCGACCACTTATTTTAACCGAATAGGTACAACATACAAAAGGCTATACAAACAACTTCACTCAATGATGAGTTTCGCAAGAATCTAGAGAACGTTTTATTCACATGAAGCAATTAAAATCCTGTAGACCTTCGCATTACTGAACAATGACCTGTTCTGGTTATAAACATTGCAAACAATCAGATCGAACATAAGACAGGCCAATAAACGATCTTGTCATCAGCATCAATCGAGCACGACGTCCGCAAATAGCCGACGGACACATGACAAATGGATCGAAGTTATTAAAACGACAATAGTGCAATTAGAATGACAAGACGCTAAACAAAGAAACCGTCGAAGGTTGCAACAGTTATTTAATAAGACAGTTGTGTGTGTTTATCGCAAAGGGTTCTAAACTAATTCAAATTACATCAAAATCTTAGTCCTTCCCAATCAGCCAATCCTCTATGGATTTCGTCATCGCGGATTTTATCTCCCCATCGTCTGCTGAGCAACTGAGAAAAGAAAAATAAACTGATACGTTGCAAACGTTATCTTAACATTCCTATAATGTGCAGAATAGGAATGTTAATATAATAAAAAAATTACAGTTAGGGATGGATGGACTAGTGCATACGAGCATTCTTTCTTTCCTAGGACAGTTCCTAGGTACAGATTATACGGAACCCTAATAAAAGTATATTTTTAACACTACACTACCGTGCGAAAACATTGGACTAGTGGCACTCAAGTTGTGCAAGGCCTGCTTGTATTACAATTATTTAAACTTGAGCTACTAAACCGAATCCAATTAGTATACACACCCGCTTACACAACCAAATAAGTTTTAGCTAAATAAGGTTGTGTTTACATTTTTAGGGTAATGTAAAATTGTGTGTGTAATTTATATTCCCTCTATTCTTAATGAATTAACATTTTTCTATTGTTTTACGACTTATGAATACGATTTTTATAATGGTTTATTATAAGTATGCATTGATAACCGATGGGGTCTAGACAAAACGAGTACCTACAGGCCGCACGTCCGACCAGATAGGTTAAAGACCTAAAAAAGAAAGTGGGTTTTCCCAATGGATTCAGAAGGCACATGTCCAGCTGTGGACTACAAAGTGCTGAAAGGAACGAAGAAAGGAAAAAGATTTCGAGGTCCCTTTGCGTTAATGTTGTAAGATTTTAAGACAAACCTCTAGAACTCGACAGTTCCTATGTTGCGCAAACGATAAACTTTACTGACACTTGCATCGAACTTGTCCATGAACAAATGTCACAGAGCAGATATTTCTAACAGCTTTGCTTGCTTGTATGTTAAGATTGACAAATGACATGGCGTCATCATCAAGCTTCCATAAATAAAATGACATCAGAGTAGGTACTTAGTAATCCTTCGTATTTGATATTCAGTATTCACATGTTCTTGCAAAATGTACTCAATCTTAACGAGGCGTCAATTGCTTCTCGATTGCGCAATTTTTATGTTTCGATAACTTAAATGTTTATTCGGTATTTTAAATTTTTATGGGTCTTCTAAACTTAAGTGTTTGAAAACATCGTGTCGCGCGTCTGACACGGAGCTCGCGGTATAATGAGAGGGGGCCCTAACAGATTCAACTAATTGTTACTGTTACGCTACAAATTATTAGAAAAAATCCATATAATAACAAACAAAAGTTTCAAACCTACTACTTTTGGGATTGAAGGTAACGAAAGAGATAATTTCCCAAAATGAATAGAACATCTACTTATAGAGCAATTAGATACATTTTTACAGATCACTGTGATCTGTAAAAATGTATCTAAAAACTTTCAATGTTTCTAGTTCTTATTCATTATTCACGGTATTTATTGAGTTTAGTACCTAAGTAGTAAAATTATTTGCTATCTACCTTTGGTAAATTAAATACCCTACTGAGTCGTATCTATTTTCGGAAAACCCACGTTGATCCCGGCGATGTTGAACGCTCTAATTAGATATTCTATCGAAATAATCGAAGAGCCTTGGGCTGCGCAGCACTGGAGAACAAGTATTTGTGGTGCAATTTCATGAAAACCTTGAGAGTACATTTACAATTAAGCGTGAATTGCTTACACCCACGCTGCATCGCTTGTCATGTGACTTGGTAAGGAAAATTGTAAACGATACATATTTTAATGGTAAACCACTACTAAATCTAGGCGCTAGATGCAGCCTTTAAGTCGAAGTGACAGAATTCGTTTTGCTATTAAGTGTATTTGAAAACATTTCAACTTGAAGGGTGGACTTATTGCAAGACCAAACGTCGCAAACAAAACATAGTGTTATGTAATAGTGAAGCCTTCAATCAAAATACATCTGTTTTACTGCATGGATGTATTTAGCAGTTTAAGTAAATTTCAAAGGATTATTATTTTCTATCACTTAAGAGGGCACCGAGCTTTTTATATGAAATTTGTGTTAGTTTGATGTCGTGCTGTGTCGTTATTACGAAAGCTATAGCTATGCAATTACTAGGTAAGAAACTTAAGGATATACTCTATACATCATGTGTTTCAGAAACACGATTACTTGTAGTTTCCTCGATAGAAAAAAAATCCAAAGTAAGCTCTTAAAAGTTAAATAAAAGCATAGTATGGCGTAAATACTTCACGGAAGGTTATCAGTTTTTGAATAATAATAAAACGATATGTTTTCTATAACTTATGTGTTGTACATTTTCAAAATGTTTACTTGTTTGATAATAAGAAGGAAATACCTAAAATATCGCGCGTTCCGCCCATTCTATGCAGAGCTACCGCGCTCCCCCCATGTCCGCTTTAGTCCCGCTTCGGCGTTTAGACGGGGAGGTTGTGTCGCTTGTGGACAAAGCGTTGCCTAGCAACCACTGTCAAGCAGCGCTGTCAAGAGTACGCAACATTGTTGTTTTATTAGTTGAAATGGATTCATGGTAATAAGGTTGTCACATCATAAGTTTAGCAATTAATTTTTTGTTTGATCGGTTTGACCATATTAAGTTGCAGTTTGTACTTTTAAATTAAAAAAGTAAGGATACTTATATCTACATCTGCATCTACACTAATATTATAAAGAGGAAAGATATTTGTATTTTTGTGTGTATGTTTGTAATGAATAAACTCAAAAACAATTGTGGCAATTTAAAAAATTCTTTCACCATTGGAAGGCTACATTTAGCCTGAGTAACATAGGCTATATAAAAAAAATGAAAATCCAAGGTGGCCGCCGCCACAAAATGGCGGATTACATAGTTTCCACAACTGCCTCTATATGGGTATCAAATGAAAGGGCTTGATTAGTAGAATAGAGCTTACTATGAAGAAAATGAAAATCCAAGATGGCCGCCTCAACAAAGTGGCGGATTACATATTTTCCACAACTGCCTCAATATGGGTATCAAATGGAAGGGCTTAATTAGTAGAATGGAGCTCATTCTGAGAAAATTAAAAAATAAAGTCAATAGATTGATAGTTTGTAAATAAAACCGTTTAACATTATAAACTTTTTTTATGTATTTAATTTTTTTGGATTTTCGCAACGGACATTTCGCGACAATCCTAAAAATACATTTTATGGTTTGTTAACATTGTGTCCACATCGAACGTGTACGTATTGCACGTGCAAGTGCAAGTATAGGTAGAAATATATATTTACTTTTATATAATGTTTTACAGTTTAATTAATCTAACTAGATTAATGCACCTACAAGTCAATGATTTTGAAGTCAATAATTTGGAAGAACCACGGACTCGTACTTAAGTATAAAAATCATGCCTACGCTGCTTTGTGATAACCAATAAACCAACCAATACCTACTACCTATTTAGTGGGAAAAATTTACTGAATGAAATTTACCTACTTTAAATAGAATTGAATCGTCCTCTGTATTTCTTTTTTATTTTTACAGGGTAATTTATTTCATACATTTTTGATGTCGGTTTAATTTTTTTAAATTATTTTTTTTCGTAATTTTTAGTTTCATATCACGGAAACTACTGGACCGATTTTGATGAAAATTATTTACCATTCCCTAAGTTGCACAAAATGCAAACGAACACAAAAAGAACGAACACGATCCGTCAATTAGTGATAATAAACATATCTACATATATATATATACAATACAAACAAACATACATACATACACCCATGAAATTTGGTATTGTTTGGAAGCCGTAATAGACCAACATATGTAAAAATTGTGCAGTTCTGAGAGCATTACATACATACGTGTCGATTTGATATTTTTTTCACGATATAGTTATTTGATGATTCATTTTAAAACTGCTTTTCGGGTCTAACCACGATAAGTACGTACTTGGTCGTCGTGGGTTTTAGGATTTATATCCAAGTTATAAACTATCTGCGTACAAAATTTAATCCAAGTCGATTTAACTATTTTCTACTTTTCTTGATGCTGAATGTGAATTATTGGGAACAATGGCCATCATTTTGAATGCTTAGTGATCAGTTAAGGTTTGTATGAAAAAAACGTATTTTGTTAAAAATTTGCTTTATCCTGAAGTTTGCCATATGTCATTACTTTCCAGATTTTGTTCCTTATAAGTGACACTATCGAATGATGTAATAATACAGGCTGTGATTTTTTTTTTAAATGAACGTGTTCGATTTTATGTGGCTAGGCACATTGATTTTTCAAAAATTCAATGATGTTTTCATCAAAATCGGTTCCCAGACTCCTTTCAGCATTTTTCGCTATTTCTCATAGATTCGGATTTCCCCATCCACGCATACTTGAAAAATTCAACAGGTAAAGGAAAAAGTATACAGGTACTTAAAAATTGATATTTGGAAATTTTCTTTAAGAATTTATTTTTTGTTTATTTGTAATGGGAAATACCATCAAAAACAATACTTGTAAAAAAACCTTGTACATATGTATCCATAGATTGACTTGACCATCGCATAAAAGCACAATGTATCTCACACATAATATTATGTATTATATGAAATTAGATTGTTTACTGCGATTGCCAAGTCAAGCTATGGATACATACATGGATCTCATAACTTTTTACGGTGCAAGAACTGAGTTGCGAGAATTGGGTTATTTTATGTACATTTGTATGGGTTTACAAAGTTAGTTATGCAGTTGGTGTATCTAGAAAACTAGACCGAAATTGATTTTTTTTTTAGTTTTTCCTCCACTTATACACTAAACACTACTAAATATTCTAAATTTGAACCTTCTATATTTGCTAGAAGTGTCTTAGAATTTTGTTGATCGGTGAGTGAGTGAGTGAGTGACAAAATTAAGAAACTTTGACTAGTCATAGTTCTTAAATACTAGCTCAAATTGAATGAAATTTTAAAAATACTGTGTTTATACAGTACCTGCCTGGCTACTTAAAATTCAGGTTCCTAGTTTTATCCACAATGGAGTTATAGGGGGTTGAAAATGGCCTGAATTGCTTAGAGAAAAGGATGGTACGGCCGTGCCGCTTTTTTGCTTGACTTGTTGGGGGCACTACCGTGCCCCCAGATAGGCTTGTATAACATCGGACCGATCTTAAAAACTTAACTCTCTTGGACTTACACGAATATTTCAAATCCAAATTTAGCCCAGCAGTCTAGCAGTTCTCGAATTTTAGCGCGACTAACGAACGGCGATTCATTTTTATTGTATAGATTGTGTGGACAAAGAAATATAATACTGGAAGGAATCTATATAAAAATGAATCTTTTTCCTTTACACGCTCTTAGATTGTCGGTCCCTCTTAAGAGGGCACCGAGCATATTTCGTTGTCACGAAACTGTCAAAAGTGTCAATGTGTGCGTGCAAAAGCTCAGTGTGCGTGCGGCGCACACAAGTCCGACTGCCTGCTCGAACTCGCGATAGGGCTGCCGCAACAACTTCTTTAGTTTGTTTCTAATTCTGAGATTTTTTAATATTATATTATGCTTATGAAATTAGTTGTATGTAAATGAAAATGACACGTCAATAAAAGAACATGTTGTGTTTTTTCATTACTAAATTTAATTATAATCTTTATAAATTTGAAACTAAAAAATATTTATAACTCAACTTAAACATACGAACAGCTTTATTAATATAAAACATTACTCAAATCGGACCGACAATCTAAGAGCGTGTAAAGGAAAAAGATTCATTTTTATATAGATTCCTTCCAGTATTATATTTCTTGGTCCACACAATCTATACAATAAAAATGAATCGCCGTTCGTTAGTCGCGCTAAAATTAGAGAATTGCTAGACTGCTGGGCTAAATTTGGATTTGAAATATTCGTGTAAGTCCAAGAGAGTTAAGTTTTTAAGATCGGTCCGATGTTATACAAGCCTATCTGGGGGCACGGTAGTACCCCCAACAAGTCAAGCAAAAAAGCGGCACGGCCGTACCATCCTTTTCTCTAAGCAATTCAGGCCATTTTCAACCCCCTATAACTCCATTGTGGATAAAACTAGGAACCTGAATTTTAAGTAGCCAGGCAGGTATTGTATAAACACAGTATTTTTAAAATTTTATTCAATTTGAGCCAGTAGTTTAAAAACTATAACTAGTCAAAGTTTCTTAATTTTGTCACTCACTCACTCACTCACCGATCAACAAATTTCTAAGATACTTCTAGCAAATATAGAAGGTTCAAATTTAGAATATTTAGTAGTGTTTAGTGTAGAAGTGGAGGAAAAACTAAAAAAAAAATCAATTTCGGTCTAGTTTTCTAGATACGCCAACTGCATAACTAACTTTGTAAACCCATACAAATGTACAGGATTACAAAGTTACATTTACAGTTAGATTAACAACACAAAAATAAACGAGATATGTACCATAAAAACAATACTTGTAAAATAACCCAATTCTCGCAACTCAGTTCTTGCACCGTAAAAAGTTATGAGATCCATGTATGTATCCATAGCTTGACTTGGCAATCGCAGTAAACAATCTAATTTCATATAATACATAATATTATGTGTGAGATACATTGTGCTTTTATGCGATGGTCAAGTCAATGTATGGATACATATGTACAAGGTTTTTTTACAAGTATTGTTTTTGATGGTATTTCCCATTACAAATAAACAAAAAATAAATTCTTAAAGAAAATCTCCAAATATCATTTTTTAAGTACCTGTATACTTTTTCCTTTACCTGTTAATTTTTTCAAGTATGCGTGGATGGGGAAATCCGAATCTATGAGAAATAGCGAAAAATGCTGAAAGGAGTCTGGGAACCGATTTTGATGAAAACATCATTGAATTTTTGAAAAATCAATGTGCCACATCGAATCGAACACGTTCATTTAAAAAAAAAATCACAGCCTGTATTATTACATCATTCGATAGTATCACTTATAAGGAACAAAATCTGGAAAGTAATGACATATGGCAAACTTCAGGATAAAACAAATTTTTAACAAAATACGTTTTTTTTCATACAAACCTTAACTGATCACTAAGCATTCAAAATTATGGCCATTGTTCCCAATTCATAGCGTATTGTATATATATATATATATATGTAGATATGTTTATTATCACTAATTGACGGATCGTGTTCGTTCTTTTTGTGTTCGTTTGCATTTTGTGCAACTTAGGGAATGGTAAATAATTTTCATCAAAATCGGTCCAGTAGTTTCCGTGATATGAAACTAAAAATTACGAAAAAAATAATTTAAAAAAATTAAACCGACATCAAAAAAGTATGAAATAAATTACCCTGAAAATAAAAAAGAAATACAGAGGACGATTCAATTCTATTTAAAGTAGGTAAATTTCATTCAGTAAATTTTTCCCACTAAATAGGTAGTAGGTATTGGTTGGTTATCGCAAAGCAGCGTAGGCATGATTTTTATACTTAAGTACGAGTCCGTGGTTCTTCCAAATTATTGACTTCAAAATCATTGACTTGTAGGTGCATTAATCTAGTTAGATTAATGAAAGTGTAAAACAAATTATATAAAAGTAAATATATATTTCTACCTATACTTGGTGCACGTTCGATGTGGACACGATGTAAACAAACCATAAAATGTATTTTTAGGATTGTCGCGAAATGTCCGCTGCGAAAATCCAAAAAAAATAAATAAATAAAAAAAGTTTATTATGTTAAACGGTTTTATTTACAAACTATCAATCTATTGACTTTATTTTTTAATTTTCTCAGAATGAGCTCTATTCTACTAATTAAGCCCATTCATTTGATACCCATATTGAGGCAGTTGTGGAAAATATGTAATCCGCCATTTTGTTGCGGCGGCCATCTTGGATTTTCATTTTTTTCATACTGAGCTCTATTCTACTAATCAAGCCCTTTCATTTTATACCCATATTGAAGCAGTTGTGGAAAATATGTAATCCGCCACTTTGTTGCGGCGGCCATCTTGGATTTTCATTTTCTTCATAGTAAGCTCTATTCTACTAATCAAGCCCTTTCATTTGATACCCATATAGAGGCAGTTGTGGAAACTATGTAATCCGCCATTTTGTGGCGGCGGCCACCTTGGATTTTCATTTTTTTTATATAGCCTATGTTACTCAGGCTAAATGTAGCCTTCCAATGGTGAAAGATTTTTTTAAATTGGCACAGTAGTTTTTGAGTTTATTCATTACAAACATACACACAAAAATACAAATATCTTTCCTCTTTATAATATTAGTGTAGATGCAGATGTAGATATAAGTATCCTTACGTTTTTGTAAGTTAAAAGTACAAACTGCAACTTAATATGGTCAAACCGATCAAACAAAAAATTAATTGCTAAACTTATGATGTGACAACCTTATTACCATGAATCCATTTCAACTAATAAAACAACAATGTTGCGTACTCTTGACAGCGCTGCTTGACAGTGGTTGCTAGGCAACGCTTTGTTCACAAGCGACACAACCTCCCCGTCTAACCGCCGAAGCGGGACTAAAGCGGACATGGGGGGAGCGCGGTAGCTCTGCGTAGAATGGGCGGAACGCGCGATATTTTAGGTATTTCCTTCTTATTATCAAACAAGTAAACATTTTGAAAATGTACAACACATACGTTATAGAAAACATATCGTTTTGTTATTATTCAAAAACTGATAACCTTCCGTGAAGTATTTACGCCATACTATGCTTTTATTTCACTTTTAAGAGCTTACTTTGGATTTTTTTTCTATCGAGGAAACTACAAGTAATCGTGTTTCTGAAACGCATGATGTATAGAGTATATCCTTAAGTTTCTTACCTAGTAATTGCATAGCTATAGCTTTTGTAATAACGACACAGCACGACATCAAACTAACACAAATTTCATAAAAAGCTCGGTGCCCTCTTAAGTATCTATATGTTATGGACCAAGAGATTAATGCGGGTGTTATGAATAATGTCTATCGGCCAAGTGATAAATTACTATCTAAACTTCATTTTTTATCACATTGACCGGTCATTATTATATTGCTACGTGACAAACGGACAATTTGATAAAAGAGCTAAGTTTGACGCTATGCGGGGAGGGAAATGCGGGAAGGGAAGTATGCGTGACTTTTTGGAGTATACTTCCATCGAGGACACTTCACGATTATAGATTTACCTATAAATGTCCGAGGGAACAGCTCATACCACTATCGAAATCTATATTCAACATAGAGATACGATAAATGGAACGAAATGTAGAGCTTGGCATTTACGAGTGTTTGGAATGAATAATGCAGAACTGACGACATTCCGTCTGTGCAGTCGTTTTATCTCGATGACCTGTGCCATGCGTCATGCATGTTGTAAACAAGTTCTGTTCACGTCGATAATACTCGATTCAAAATTTGTATAATTATTATAGTTAAATCGTAATAGAAATTCTGCATAGTTATTATAAAACTAAGTGTTTCAATCGGCGTGTGGTTTTGGAATAGATAAATCTAAACTATCACTCTAAAACGATGATGTCAGCACATTATTAGCATAGGATAGGTTAAAACTCCATTAATTTTCTATTTAAAACTTTTGGTCTCTTCGAGTTTGTTTATCGAAGGACACCGTTATTGAATGCGATTGAGCACAAAGTTTCGTTAAGGGAAACTTATTTGTAATGTGTAATAATTTTAACTTTAAACGACACCTAACACATCGCGTAACACTTATGGGAAACAAACTATGTGAAAACTTGAAATACACGTGTTTTCCTACTAACTATGATAGTTTCATTGACAACCAACAACGCACTAGGATATTATTTCTGTAAACGCCTCATTCACCCATCAATTAGTAGGGAACTAACGAGCATTTGACGTCATTTAAGAAAAATAAAAACTACACTCAATGACAAAACAATCATGGCTAATGAATCCCCTTGGTGCAGATTCTTTACGGGTCTATTTTCAACTCTCTTTTCATTAGGCCTATTAACCACAATTGGAACGTAAAACCCTTCTGTTTATCGCCTTCTATGACGGCTTGATGAGCTTTTATGGCGGTAACACTTCGGCGCAACATAAAATTTACTAGTGGTTCCTTTTATAAGCAGGCAAGTGGGCAACTAATCATGTCTACTGGAAGTGAAGGAACATTAAAATGCAAACCTTATTTAACCGGACTCTGAAAATAAAACACAACTTGGCTGAATAAATTAAACCATTAATATAACCTAAACCAATAATTGTTTATTGTGTAAGATTATCTTTAATTTTAGTATTGTGAAAAGGTAAATATGGATTAATCAAATGCTTTGTAAGACCGTAAACTAACCCGTGTTTGTGCAAATAAACGTTTTTGTCTTTGTCTTTGTCTTATAGGTAAGTTATGCACAATACTTGGAAAGACGTACATAAATCACCATCATTCTTAGACCGCAGTACCGATGACACATAAAACCATGGTTTGTGTATGTGATAACTATTACATGTATTGCTATGTTCGTTGTTTTATATAATATGGCAGAAAATTTGTAAACCTGACACGGTATTTATAGCGACTTTTACAATTAAAGGCTGGTAAGTTCTTGTGAATCCGTGAATAACTTAGTGGTTGTTGCACTTCTTCTAGGGGTCAGGTAAAGCAAACTCATCGAAACGCAACCCTGGATACGGTTTCAGCTTTACGTGAGATATTAAGATTCACATAAAATATTATAATATATATCCAACTGTCTATTCCATAGGTCGTAAAAGATGAGGCCTTCTACGACCTTCTAATTAAGTTTTCTAGAAAAAAAGACCCAAAAAACAGTAGGGAACACAGTGGTAGATGAATCACCTGATTGAAAAGGCAGACATGAGTAACACTAACAATAGGGGCCAGGCTAATTACAGAGCGGTTGGAGCATAGTAAATTATTTATCATTATCAGTAACGAACATGCAAATTGAAGACTCTACCCTACACCTTGGCACTCTTTATATTATCAGTGCAATGTCAATTTACTTTACTGCGCCTTTGACTACGTAAACTACTTTTTCAAGATTAACCAATTGTTGTGAAGTATTCGGCATGGTTAGGTGACATTTGATTTTTTTTTCTTGATACGTAAGAATAGTTGGGTCTAGGACGGCTTAGTTCATGGACAAGTTGACATATATATATGAGCAGAAAATTACATAAAAAGTACCTAATAATCCAACTGGAAATAACTATTGAACATTGACTATTGACTATTTACCAGAAAATAGCGTACAGATAATATGAAATGATTTTCGTTGTTATTTCATATCCGTAAGCTTAGATATTTTAGTCATAATGATATAGGTATGTACATTTTTGCTGCTTTTAAGCCCCTGAAGCGCAATAAACAAAAGTGCTATAAAGTAAATGCATTTATATCCGTGTCGAACAAAGTTTAATCAAATTGTGTACTTTCATTTTAGTTTGTTACTCCACATTTCAGTCACTCCCGTGTTCCGTATACGTTTATCATTCATTTGCGATTTGCACTGTTATTACATGAGCTTATCTTCCTCAACGCTAACAACAAAGTGTTACATCACACACAACAAAGTCAACAAAGCTAGCGCGAGGTGAACGATCACCGGTGCCAGTGCCAGTGCCCTGTAGTGATGCAACGAAAAATACTCGTGCGAGTACGAATAGTCAATTTGCTTTTCGGCGAACATGAATACTCGATTTCATTCACTTCGATTTCGAATTATGAGCAAGAAGTAATCAAAAGCAATAATGATCAGCAGAATAAATATCTGACGCTGATGTAAATACAAAAGGCTTATACCTACAATGAAATGCCTATGTGTTCTTCTTTATGTTAGCGCTTAACTTTGATACCTATATGTACAAGGAAGACAGACGGCTAAGAAATCATTTTTATTTGTTGCCTACTCATTTATACATATCATGTTTCTTAGACCATTATAACGAAGAAATATTTATGATTATTTAAATATTTAATGCCCGTTGATGGTTTGTGTAACGTGTTAAAAGAATATCAAAGTAATAGCATTGCTAAAAACAATGGCTTGACCGTTACCTACATGCCTGGGAGTTCACAAAAAAAAAACGTTCTCAAACGCGAGTAAAGTCCACCAAGCCACCAACACGCATTAGGTCAGCGTGGCGGACTAAGGCCTAAATCCTTCTCATTGTGTGAGGAGGTGCATTTAATTGGTTACAGACAGAGTGATTATTCGCTGAATACGATTATTCGGTAATATAATTTCGACGGTAATCGGCCAATACAATTATTCTTCGTCGCATCACTAGCGCCCCGCCGGGTTCAGGCCAACACAGGATATTTGTGTTAATTGGCGCCGTGGCTCGCTAATTGTTCGCCGCGACGGACCACACCGCGGAGTCGGTTTGTATGTCGGTTCGGTTGGTTTTATGGAACGTGCCGGCTGTTTCAATAATGAAACGGATGTACTCTTTTTAAATAACATTTCTTTTATAGTGAAATTAAATTATCTTTAAATACTGGGCCGCGATCGTTTAGCGTTGATGGTTAAAAAATACTATATTATTACTAGCTGACCCCGCAAACGTTGTTTTGCGAAAACCCTTATCTCTTAGGGGTATGAAAATAGACAGTAGCCGATTCTCAGACCTAGTGAATATGCATATAAAATTTCATAAAAATCGGTCAAGCCGTTTTGGAGGAGTATGGCAACTAAAACTGTGACACGAGAATTTTATATATATAAGATTGAAACAGGAATTGAAGACCAAGATAACACGGCGCAGACAACATTTGAGTGTGAAAGACGTGAAAGATCATCATCAGTCATTTCCAGATAACAAATAGTTATAACAACCTATTTGTATTTACGTTTAATTGACGCTAATACTTTACTACTAAATGCTTTTAATAATACCTAATGGAGCTTTTTAAATATGTCAAGAACGTATAATTTTTAACGTTATAAGTAGGAGACTACTGCTACTTATAAATAGGAGACTACTGCTGCTGCTGCTACTTTACTTATAAATGATTTTCTACGAGACACATTGAATTTCAGTTTGCAGAAGTAGCCGCGGACACCGCCAGGAACTATTTTAATTATTCATTGAATTATTATTAAAAATTACGTAAACTTGTGTCTTTAATTTTAAAATGTTAGCTTTTTGATTAAATCGCATCGAGTAAGTGGTGATTAGAGATCACAGAGAGTGAGTGCTCAGTGTGTGATTAACTGAGAACCTATTTACATTCGGGATGATTATTTCCTTTCTAAGCTCTTATGTTGTGTTTGATTACCAATTACGAAGTAATGGTTATTAACTAGAAACGCTTACTTGATTAGCGTTGTAAAGACCATCTGGAAAAACATGATTTTATAAATAGGAATGTCTCGAGTGGTAGGATACACTTAGAAGAAGGTACTTCAAATGGGTTTATAAAAATGATTGATAAAAATAAAACTAAATTGACAAGAGTCTGTTGTAGGTAGACTCTCATCATGGATTCGTTTTGGTTGAAGACGATATCTATCATCACGGATGCGGATGAAAGTAACAAAATACGCTGTTTGGTCAGAACTTAACAAACATATTACATTGAATTTCATCAAAGTTGATTACTATATAGTTCAAAGTCAGTGAGTAAGTAGTTCAGGGCTACTGAAGTGCTGATATCTCGAGGTACGCAATTAGCTAATATTAATTAAACTATAATAAACTATAATATAGTGATAAATTGACCAACTTTCCGTAACAATTAGCGTGATGGATTTTATAATGTTAATATTAGTAGGTACAACTGTTAAGAGAAATTGTAGTAGAAAAATAAATATACGTGGTATTTCAGGATAGTGCTCTACATTTTATGTCTGTTTCGAAGGTATGAAGGTACGTAGGTATAAAGATATTTCAATCTTCAAGATTGCAATAGACATTGAGTCCGCAGTAATACGAATATAACATCATAAATATCCATTAATTTTCCAAAGTTAACAGGTATAGGAGTACGGCATACTAAAAATATAAAAAAAATAAAAATCTATATTAATTACTACAACTTTTGAAGGAGCCGTTGAATAGAAAAAAGGACAACTTTTATTGATATTTATGTAGGTAAAATGATCAATCACAAAGGTAGCTTAAATCAACAGAATAAATCTATTTAAGCTTTAGAACGTACAAACCAAGCACGTACGCGGAGCTGTTTCAGCTCGTTACTCTCCCCATTGGAAGCGGGAATTGGTTCTAATTTCGGAATCCCTATCAATCATTGTTAGCTCGACAGACTCTCCTCCACTGTATCCTTTATTTTTGTTGCTTTCAATTATTTGTTTAAACAGTCCATTAAGTCGGTCTGGAGTAAATGGTCTGGGAAAACATGCATAATATGTATCATATTGTTTAATATTAATTTTAAATTTAACTAAGAGCGTAACGAAAATATTCCTTTCAACTGCACTGATATAAGGTAAAACTTACTAATTACATAAACTTGTAACTACTGTTATTTTCTTTAGACCGTCAGACAGTTTATTACCATTGTTAATGGGCTAACTATTAACGAATAACTGCGTAAGGAACAACTTCACATTCATTACAATTTGGTATTATTAAAGATAGTTTACCTTCGTAGAATTCTTAGGGTAGCCGAAGAGCTCATGGTCAAATATCTAAGTTAACTATATTTAAAACTATTAAGATCAATCAAAAGTTATATGTGAAATAATATGAATATTTGTATACGTTAAGCGTAGGTATATTAAGTAACTGACTGGTATTAAGAAGCTTATTAATGAGACAGTCAGTGTTCTGTTCAATGAGGGCAATAATTGAATCAACACCGATCGCTCTCGAGCACACGTGTTACAACGATGCAGTACACTATCGTAAATGCAATACGATCCAGATGCACGAGTTTTTACGAGGCAACCGGCACTGTGAATACATTTTTGTGACACGATTATTATTTTTTACGTAGCATAATATAGCACAGAATAGGTTTAGCAATTTGTTTTGCATTAGTTTACATTATTTTTATCACAGCGGTAAATTATGATCAGAAAAAGTTTAATTGATTTAAAAATGCAGGAATTTTATCGTCTCTATATAAATTCTGTCACAGGTAGAGGGATGAAACATTAATTATTTCTTTGCTTTACAGAATTTTTTCACAAATAAAACAATTATACATAAAGGTACATCATGAATCTATAAAAAATTTGCAAACTAGAAGAAGTTTTCGATAAACTCAATTTAGGTAGGTACATACAAAAATTTATCATAAGCGTTGATTTAATAACGAATCAATCATACTTTGATTTCCATTACCTTCCTTCAACACCTAATTATGCTTCCTCTAATTCAAATGATAATCAGCAAAGAATTTGTACTCAGTTTCTAGGCTTATTTCATATTCAAATGAATTGTGGAACTCTCTCTTGGCCTTGCAAAAAAATTCCACCCAGGTTCATCTTATTAAATATTTTTATGATTTTAATAAAATTAAGTTTCTTCCTCACCGAGCGCAACTTAAGCTGGTAAACCAAAGGTTTGTGACACACAAAGGCAGGGCTCTTGGGAAAGTTTTATCAAAACCCTACCAAGGTTTGCATCATCGTACATATTCTATTCATCGTCATTAAATTCTTTTGCAAGATATAGTAGATATAGTTAAATTTACTGTGTTAGTTATTCTGGTAACAGCCATCCACATTAAAAACATCGACTTACCTAGAGTCCAGGGTTGAATTGAGCCTTTGGGATCGCCTGAGCGGAGTGTTCCGTACCGCGCTCACCGGCTCCTCCCAGCTCCCTCCCGCCGACCGGTGCTCATCTGGTGAAAATTTAACAATAAGTTGACATCTAGAATTTGCCTGCAACCCTTTTATGACCAACTGTTGTATGGCACGGGTCTCTCCCCACAACAGGGGAAAGCCTGTAGAGCATAGACTCCACCACGCTGCTCTAATGCGGATTGGTGGAAAATGGGCTAAAGAATAGAAGAATCTAGAATTTAATCGTGCAAATGTTTTTAAAGAGTGAAAATGACATTTTTTGTAAACCAATAAACCTGCTTCAAGTATCCGACGACGCCCTACCAATAATTTGGACCAAGACTTTTGTTCATTTAAAAATGATAAATACAGCATTTACGTGTGAAAAATAACATTCTGATGGATACAGATACATTGATAATGTTCTCATAAACCCTCCATTTTTGAAGACGGAAAATAAAATGTGTTGAACACGAGATTATGATTTGCCTTCGAGTTAGAATTTGCCATCTCGAGATAATTTGAAATCTAATTTTTCCGCATCATTCCTACACCAGAACGCAGTGACATAGAAATATTCACTGATAGACAGATGATTGCGGAGTTGCTCAGTGCGACTAACGATCATTACGTGCTGGTTGATTTTTTTTACCAGTACAGACGAGCCGGTTAGTCGGTCACAAGTCTCGCAAGAGTACAACGGTCACAGATGCCGACTGCAATTACACAACGAACGCTTAGCATTTCTCCGATACTTATTCATCCGGCGGACGGGAAGCGACCGCAAGACTGCACCTGATTCAACATTGTTATGTAGGTAGGGGTAATTGATGTGTATTGGTATTGTAAACTAGGGTATTTGTTGCGACGTCTGTTTTAATAACCCGTTTAATTCACACCATTGATTTAATTATTTGTTATTCTTAAAATATGTTTTTTTACCAATTTTAGCTCCCGCGTATTTGACAAACTACCGGTGACGTCATTTTACCCCTGGATACAGTCGCTGGATCTATATTGTTAGTACGTCACGTAGATAAGTATTATTGTGTATGTACAATATTTTCAAAATAGATATTATATAGGTACAATTATACTCTAATACATAATCTATACTATTTTACTATTATATGCAAATAGTGACTCATTAATAAGAACTGCTCGTCACAAAATGTAACTCCAATCACTTCTACTCAATTCTTCTACATAGGCACAAAGAAGACCAGATGGATTAGGTACATGGTTTCCAGTTACTAAAGAAATTATGTATAAGTACGTACGTACCTACAATAGTTTATTAATGTGATAACAAAAACACAACTTGTAAAGAAACCCAAGTCTCGCAACTCAGTTCTTGCAAATCTTGCACCGTAAAAAGATGCGAGATCCACGTTTGTATCCATAGATTGACTTGATAATCGCATGAAACCACTAGATGTATCTCATACCTAATACTACATAGTTTCAGCATTTTGAAGTCCGAATCATATAAAATGTTTTATAACTTATAATTGTACTAAACATGGAGTAAGTTTAAACTTACCAGAGTCTCAAATTGTTGCTATCCTTGAATGCTAAATTAAAAAAATAATGCGAGTACATGATTATGTTGAAAAAAAGGATAACCATAGGTACGATAATTTTATTTTATTACATAATATGCCCGTACAAAGAAGTTGGAGTAAGTATGTAAACACATGAATAAAAAATCCGTTCATCTAAGTATGAATAAAAGCCCATAGAATTAGGTTTCGATGTTTTTGAACAAGGGTTTTACTTCTTTTGACGTCTAGACAACATGATAGTAATTCGCAAAAGATCTTGAGATCAGAAAGTTCTATGGGAATATAAAATTTTAAAATAATGGAAGATGCTTGAGATGATGATAGGCTTTTGGTAACTTTATCCAAAACCTGACAGTTTTTGCATGAATTCGTACAATAAATAAGATAGCAGACCTTGAAGTCACTAGCGTAGGCGGCGAGGCGACCACGTTTTCGTACCACGTTATACGATCAACCTTAAACTTTGCTTCGCCATTATCGATATTTGGTTATGATTTGAACCACATTTACCCACGAAGGTTATATCTTGAATATTGATTAATTTAATAGTAAAATCACGAAAACAAAATACTATTTTGGGTTATTTAAGTATAATCGATACTAACATTATTTGATTTCTTGATAATGACATAATAAATAACAATATTCATACGTACTAGGCCGGCATTTCTTTATCAACTTGTGTCTAAACTTAGTTATTCTGCTATCTGACTTCCTAGAAAACTTCATCGCACCACTTTCTCTGTACATCGCATATAACGCACATTATCTCCACCAGCACAAACTCATTAACAACTCAAACTATTACATAATCAACAATTTCCAAGATCATATTAACGATCTTTACACTGAACACATGCAAACACAATACCGCGGTTCGTATCACTAAACACAAACGTTTCTTAATAACGCACACACGCGCAAACCGGTGTCATACTACCTGTATGTTTACGCACACCCGCTCAGCACTAAAGTATAGACTTCCACTGAGGTTAGTTTCGGTACTGCCAGTGAGACTAACAGGGTTGTTGACCCAGTCACGGGTGTAATGTATGTAATGTGGTGTATGTAATGTAAGCGTATGTACCGCAAATTCTCGTTGTATTCAGACCAACCTATTTTAATTATGTTTTCCGAAATAAGAAAATCGTTCGTTATCCCAAACAAACATTCAATTCATGTAGTGATTTCGATTGGTTTTATTCAACATTCGATCGAAATGTTTACTTTTAGTCTCATACATAACACTTTAAAATCAAGGTGTTACGTGGGAAAATTTTAACCGCTATAAACCAAAGCGAATCGATTACAGAACTTTAAACGTTATTCATAAAACAAGTCCGGCTGTGCTTAAAAATATCTGTAACGTGACCCACTAAATTTTTTCATCGCACCGAGACAGATAAATTGGATTCCGATGAATTAAAAACAGGTATTCAAAAATTCAGTAGGTAGGTAGGTACCGTAAAGAAAACAATATTTTTGAATTTAGCTCTCAATAATACAAGAAGGTAAAAGTTTCTGCTCTCAACCTTAATAAAGGGGGAATGCAGCCAGCATGCTGAGTACCTACCCTCCCGCAGGACAGTGGTTTGGACCCATTATTTTATTTGTAAAATGTTTAAGTTATGTAAATAGTTGAATAATTTAAAGTATTATAAACAAAGTATTAAAATTATTGTTGTAACCTTGATAACTACATAATTCAGAAAGTTTAATTTTGTTAAGAGATTATACCTACCAAAAATATTCATACAAAACAAAACACGGTCTATCAAAGGAAATCAAAAAGAGAATCGAACAATCTCTGAATGTTAAGTTTTGAATTTCCAGCTAGAATTCCAAGCAGCGCAGTGCACCGGCGCGGCGGCGCGGTGGCAGCATTTGTATCTGTCATCGTATCGAGCACGTTGAATTAAGATGTCCGCATCCTGAACGAACCTCCACTTTACTGCCGCCGATAGTGAGGCTTGGGTGACTCGTAAATCATAATAATGTTGTCAGAGATACCATCTTCCTCTGCACGCCACGTAAAGATAAGTAGCTAAGACCCGATGTTACTACTTGTCAGACCATTGTTTACATTGTTAAAGATCAACCGTTCTAGGCCACCGTTTAGTGCTCTTGTTTTCTCATTAAGCTAGGCCTATATCGAGCTTTTACTGCTGCTATAGTTAAATAGGTTGAAACATTAACAGAACATAAAAAGACAGCCAAAGTATCATCTGTTCCAACAAAACGGAGTCCTTCAAGTAATGAACCAAAAAAATAGGAAAGTTTCAGTTAAAAGGTCATAGAAGTCATTGCTTGCAACAATCGCTTATCATCTGATGTTTGGGTGTGTTCAATTACATTGCAACAATGAAATAGACAAATGACAATTTCACAACTGTATTTTCGTTTCAATTATACTCATCGTTGCAACATGTTCTGTAGAGAAACGAGCGAAGCGGAATGCTTGTGAGTCGTGTACCAATACTAGATTAGAGGATAGATAGGTAGACACAATAAACCGACTTAATATACCAGTTGCGATAACCCGATTAGATGGTACACTAACCTGCGAGCAGTGTAAACAGAAAGAGCGAAATGGCAGTACCATAACGCTGGACGATTTATGGACGGTCAGTACCGAATGGCTATCGGTGATCTCGGTATCGCAGTGGGTCGAGATCAGAGCCGCCGCCCTGCACGCCCCGTCACTCACACGCTCATTGTTTGGACCGCCTGAATGTAAGGCTCTCAATCTTTTACATCTTGAACAATGTATGATCTTAAATACTAATGTCAATACCGTGCTAATGTTTACGTTGAATGTTATCAAAACAAGCCTCTCAAACAATGTCTCGTTTAAAATACATTGGCGAGATGTGAGATTGGATTCGGCCCTCTCCCCCATTTACGTGACATTTTAAATTGGGTATTTTTGATTTACCTTACCCAAGCGATTTGCTGGTGTCCTTTGTCCAATAACACCGTTTGTGCTACAAACGATATTATGTTGAAAAATTACGGTTTTGCGGTTTCGAGTGATTCTTGCGGAAAAGACGTTATATTTTTCCAAAGCCTCCGCTTCCCCACGTAAAATCTTACCCGAAGGTTTGGCGCTATCCTGAAACGACTTGTAATTTTATGACCCTTAGGTACATAATAATATACAAAACTAATGCAACCGGATGAATGGGTGCCCTAACCCAAAGGTTGAGCACCTCCGGGCCTTATCTTATGATCTTCGATCAACAATACACTAGATTTCGGGTCGGCGCAAAAAACACGTCTCGGTGAATAACAGCTCACTTGAAATGTGAGCTCTAATTTTATTTAGTTCGCTTGTAAAAGAGCCAATGTAAACACGTGTCACAATGCCGCAATGTGCATTCAAAAGTTGCAAAAATAATGCCTGAAGGAACAATTTAACGGCCGGAGTGTCTTACTTTCGGTAAGTACATATAGAATAAGTTGTATTTTATGCTTTAAACTAACAAATAATATCAAATTTAAATCAAAATTACCGATTTTATATCACCGCTACAAATGTTTGACCAACGTTGGCGCAAAATTGTGTGTAACAGAACAATAGATGCATGGAGTAGATTTGTATTGTAATAATTTATTTGTTACGAGATTTTTAAAATTGGTTAATACAAACTTTGTGTCTGTTTGTTGGACTTTCATAAGATACTTAGCTTTCCTTTTTTTATTTTAGCTTTCCGAGCAATCCGTTTACGTGTGCAGAATGGATCTCGACTTTCTATGGACATCAGTTTTAAAATTATATATTGACAAGAATGTGTTTCCTGGAGGAGATAAACACAATCACGAAATTAATTTACTCAAATCAGTGGTTCAAAAATTTATTGACGTCAGGTTACATTATATATGTAAAAAAGCTACCGATATTTAATTATTATTTTGATCTAATTATTGCACTAAACTGTACATGTATTATGAAGATTGTAAATATGAATATTAAGATATTGTGTAATTTAGTGATATTTTTATTTGTGGCAAAAAACTATTGTCGATTCGCACTTTTACCACCCTTTGTTACCATTCATCCACATCTGCACAAAGTAAATATTACTTATATACTTTCAATATTACGGTTTGTGATACCCTAAAACCCAGAAGAATCCCTTTGTTCACATTCATCCACATCTGTACACAGTATGCCTAAATACGACTACAATGCTAAGGTACCTACTAGCTACAACAGCGATAGACACCTTGGCCAAAAACATATTATACATACACATAAATAAACATACACACAACAAAACGGTTACAAAATAACATATATGTATGTATACTATCAAACATACTCGTAGATGCCCAAAATATAAATAATTTTAACTAAACTTTCGTGCATAATAATATACTAAATTATTTTTGTGTTCAACGCGACTCCATACCTTCTGTAGTTAAATTTGAGGAAGCAAACTGAAACGAAACCAAAGGATGTAACTCGCAAGGTAATAACGGGAAAAAGTACTTTATTTATAGTTCATTAAGGTTGATTTCACATAAAATGTTGTTTAACTTATGTCTTTTCATTTCTAAGTGACGGGAGTAATTTATTGCTTTGCTCGTTTTTCGTGACGAATGATTGTAAGAAAAAGAATATTTTGAAGAATTGCTACCTTATTGCTAGGCGTCATGGTTGTAATTAGGTTGAACTTACAACTGTTTTAAAACGTTTGTCTTATTTCGTAAGTAAAGAAATGAAGATGTATAAGTATGTATTCACGCGGACAGTATAAGTTTTGATTTTGTACGTGACCCGATATCTAGTGTATTGTTGATCGAAGCTTATGATTCATACCGGCAATTGCAATACAAGTCTGAGATAAGAATGCAACAAATAGGGCGTTGCAGGCAAACAATCGCGATCAAGAGTTATGCGGCCGACATGATTCCTATACTGCGTGCGTCCTAATTTTGTGTGTATCAAATGTATCGGTACGCAGCTCATGTGCATTCAATTCTATTCTTAGATCTTGACCATTCCTCAAACTTTATCCAAAAACTTTAAAATATTAATATTTATGGTCAGAATCATTCTCATTTAGTTATTGTAGTTTATCACTTTCACAGGTTGTTATGCGTTGCTACATACTAAGATTATCATCTCTTCCTTTCTTCGTCAACCTCAGTTACCGATATTCAAGACAGGACGAACTTGTTGCTTCATGGTCAATTAGGGCGACGGTAGCTCACACAAACTGTGCTTTTTACTTACTATCTAAGTACATTTGACGTCAAGTCATGTTTTACCACATCAATATTATATTCCTCATTTATTCATTCTATGTAATTGATGATCGTCATAGCCAATGTTATTCAAGTACCGAGTAACACTTGAGTGACCCGACCGCAGTGACTAGTGTTTTCTGGAAAAGTTAAACAATTAACCAGAATTTCTGGCACTGACATTTACGTTACCTGTTTATATTCTACAGTGATTCAAAGTGTAAATGAAATGGGATGAAAACTTTCAAAGATTATAATAATACCCATCATCCAAATTTGAATTTAAAGCATCTTTTAATTCAACTTCAGCTCATGTTTACATCATATTAAGAAGTCATATTTGATATTAAATTAGAACTTTATAATTAGGGATGGCGGTGATGTGTCTAAATTCACTTACAATACTTTATACACCCACGGTCTTTGAAAAATTTTTCCATTTTAGTCACATTGATCTTATGCAAGAAATGTTGTTCAACACAGTAAATCAAATTGCGATCTCTATGCTAATTTGATTTCTTTTATTTAGGTACATCGAATATTTTTAAACAGACGATATAGAGCTTAGACGATCAAAACGATGTGAAGCTGGGTACTACTGGATAGGTAACTAGTAGGTACTCGATCCAGCAATTGCGCTTGTACTAACTAAATTAGGACAATACGCAGACAAAGCCCGACCTGATTCAATTTATAAACTTACGACTGAACAATGATTAGTTAGTGTTGACTTGTGGCCACTTGTGCTACGAATTGGTGCTACGGGGATAAGGGCATGGGTGATAGGAATTGTCAAATTACGTCTGTTTAGATAGTTAAGAATGTCACTTACAATTGTGTTTTCTGTGTTATTGCTACTGTACCTACAGTGCTAGTGTTATCAAGATTGCATTGGAAATTTTGAAGTTAATTTAATTTTGAAGTTAATCTTAGTGTTTTTCATGCATGATACACCAAAAAGTAAGAAGATATCATGACGTCGTAATAATAAAATTATCATTATAGTTAGGTGACTATATTCCACGGGTGACTACTAGCACTCTTTGTGTTAATTAATTCGGCTCTGTTCGTTTTTTTAAATTTTGTAATAGTTACTCCAAACTATATTTAACCTCGTGTTTAGAAATAAGACAAGTATACTCGTACGGTCTACATATTAATACCTAAATTATCTAAAATTCTAAAGAAAGTATTAAAATTCTAAATCATCTCACAAAGTAGGCAAAGACCTGTAGTTATTAAAAATGTTATAATATAATATGACATAAGTACCTACCTATAACAGTGAAGGTTACACGTAACATTAACCTTATGTATTAAAGCAAAGAAAATATTTAATCCACGGTATCAGGGATAATATCGCACCATTCGCACCTATTTGCTTGAGCGGCTCCTCCGTGACCGGACATAGCTTCACTCTGTTCACGACGATTACCAGCGTAAACTGCATCGTAACACACCGACACACACACTTCTATTCAACTTTCTCACATTACTTCCACATATTGAGAAATGCATCGTTTACGTGCAACACAGCGCGAAGTTCGCTCTAAACTAAGCGGGATTAGCATAATGGATGTCAATTGCTAAGCCAGCAGGGAAAAAATGAGTGTGTAGGGGAGACCGGGGTTGGAAGTCACAAATTTATGTTTTTACATATTACTGCCAAAGTTTATAGTTTAAAAATAACATTTATATATCAATAGATAGTGCAACTATTGAAGTTTAAGAAGAAATGAAGTCTATTTCTCTAACATTAGCTGGTGAATTTTTTTCAATTTTTTTTGTAAAAATGGGAAATGTGACTTTTAACCCCGGGTCAGGGTTGGTTGTCACAGTGTCTGGGGTAGGTAGTCACGTATTAAATTAAAGCTACTTTATAAAAAAACAATTATTTAATTCAAATGAACATTTTATTTAATAATAAGCATCTTGTACGTCTTATATCTAATCAATAAAGGAACAAAAAGCTTTTATTTTTTTGCTTTGGAAACCTTTTTCTTTTCCTTATTTTTGTTCAATACACGTTTCGTTAATTTCGTCTTCTTTGCTTCTTGTTCTGTTTTTTATTTTCTAAATAGGTCTTCTCGGGTGTATATGTCATCTGTCTCTGTATCTGTATCTTTTCCAATTCCTCTTCCTGTTCTTTAGTAAAAATCTGCCGATTCTTTTGTTAGCCTATTTTCGTAGATGGTATTGGCACGCCCATGTTGCTGACCTGATCGATAGTAAACTTTTTACAATACCTTGCCAGAGTGCTATAATTAATTTTAAATATTTCGCCACAGACCTTATAGATTTGCCATGGATTTTCACTTCTCTTGCAGCACACAGCATTAATTCTGGCGTTACAAGTCCTCGAGAAGTCTTTCTTTTATGATACCGTGGCATTATGAAAGCTAATTCTGTAACAAAAATGGTATATTTGTAGGCAAAATTTATAAAGCAAACAATGAAAGTCACCATGCATGCATGGTTTTAATTGTTACATGTGACAACCGACCCCAATGAACTTGAGACAACCTGCCCCAAAATACATTTTAGAAAAGTAACCTCTCAAAATAATTTTCTATCAATGGTTAGATAAAAACAATATAACAATATCATGAAACAAATATTTATCATCATAGATAAACGAAAATGTATATTACTATGTACAATTGAAATATACTTACGACACTCATCACAGTTGCACAAAAATTTACTTTTACAGTGCGAAACAAACAAACTCGCGTATTCCTGTCACGGCATTTCAGAACGGTCTGAAATGAAGTGGAGAGGGAGATGTCGCTCTCGCGCTTCTTCGACAATGGTCATTGAACATATTCGTTAGTTCAGTTTTGTTTTATGATGGTTGTGACAACCAACCCGTGAGACAACCATACCCGGTCTCCCCTATCATCCAATGTATGACAATTATTATTAGCGCAAGTTAATTGTAATGCGCGTCCAGCCTCCCGCGTCAATTGGGAGCGCGGGGAACACAACGGGGGAACTTTCGACGAATATAAACACGATCGACTCTATTCCTGGAAAATGGCGAATAGTTTACGATACCGATTCCAATAAGCGTTTCGCTGTTTATACAATATCGAAGCGTGCGCGTTCAGCGATCGTACATAGCACACTAGCGCAATATTTCGCGTGCATAGAATAATTTTGGCGTAGTTATTACTCTCGAAAAGTGACTTTGGCTGAAATAACTAAGCGTTGCAAAAACTATTTGCTCGCCTTGACCTTCGTTTTAATTTTGCGAATATCACAGAAAATTACACACGGTTTGTAAATTGTTAATTAAATGCTTATAAATATTTGTCACGAGCAATAAGCGTTAAATGTTTCCGGTATTGAAATCAGCAATTTAATTAAATTTTGCTGCGCTATCGTCGGACCAATTAATTTACTGAACCCACTTTATCATAATTACGATTCATGTTACGCACACAGATCTAAACTTGTTTAATGTTTATGTTTGGATGTTGAAAACAATGTCTGTTTTATGCTGAAAAGCATGCTCAAAAATATAAGAAACATTTCGCAAAAGTATAGACACCTCCTACTACGTAGTATTCTGTTGGCAAATTTAAGCAGCCTCATTGTCTTACCGTGCAATTAGTCTCCATACAAGACATGATAGTTACGGAATTGTGACATTTGCAGGGATGCTTGGTTCCACCGACAGTGGGCAGAGCGTAGGACTTAATTACGAGAACGCCTGCTCACGAAAGTGCAAAGTACGTAGTCACTTACGTTTAACGATTACGACCTACTCGACATACCTTGCAACGCACCTGACTTGCTGAAGTTACGTAAAATTATAATGGAAACTGCAAATTCTTCACTCGTGTCCTTTATTCAAGGTTAGTGTGCTAAACATTAATGGGATCAAACAGCCGTAGCTTAGCTTGGACGTGAGTGCTAAAACTCATTTCACTCGTATGTTATATTGATGTCTCGATTATAGACGGAAAATGTATGATTTCATAGAAATAAACGCTACTTTGACAACACGATCGTAATATCTATTTAATAACATTTAGCGAATATGCATATTATGTGTAGTATTTCACTTCGAATTAAAGTTAGCAACAACAATCTTTTTGTTATTTCTAACCTAAAGAAATCTTATATCAAAACCCCACCCCTACTTGAAAGTTTTTAAAATTTTTGATTCCGAAAAACATTTCAAGCGATCGCTTGAGAATTTATTTGCGAATCCTCTACGTACTTATAAGTAGCTCTGGCTTAGATATTTTTATGGAAGTCTTAGAAGGAAGCATACTTACATTTGATGAGCACGACGGAGTCGTGGGGCTCGCACTGGACCTGGGTGGCGTTCATGGCCAGCAGCCCTCCGCCGCTGGCCCCGCCACCCGCGCTGTTCGCCTCCCTGCAAACACGTCGAGATTACACTCACAGTCAACACATAGGGTTACCAAACAACACATTTATTACAGCACTGGGATGTCACTGTTGTATGAATTTTTGCGGAAAATTGGAAACCCTACTACGATTTGAAATTTCTTAGAACAGGTAAGTAATCTTAGCGTAAAATAACCCAAATTTGACTTTCAATTTGAGTTGATAGAAATTTTCAAGATTTATAGACATTCAACCTTTTAGGAATACGATATTAAGAAATGATACTAAGTGCAAAGTTTATAAGGTTACTTTAAGATTTTTTGGCTTTAATAAAAACTTTTACAATGAAAGCAAAGTTTACAAATATACGAGTGAGAAGCAATCAATTGCAATCGTCTTTTAAGGTAAAGCTTTTCAAAAAAAGTTTAGTTTTAAAACATACTCAATTTTGAATGCGTTCATATTATCTAGTTCTGGCAGCCCTAACATACAGGACATAGTGGATAATAATTATGATGTGTTAAGATAACGAGTAATGTACACTTAGATGTGACACGCTGAAACTTAACTACCGCTCGCGAGGGATTTCCGTAACAAAACTAGTCAGATAAGTACTTACTAATGTTGTTCAAAATTAATGTAAAGTTAAATTTGTTGGTGCCTAATTTGGTATCTTTCTGTGTCTGAATTTGTGTAAATTTTGTCAACTTCCTGATATGTACTCACCAAATAAGTTTTTCAGCTTAGCTAAGCCACAATTTAGTGACTAACTACATATTTAAGAATCTTACATCAAAATAAACAGGTAGCTATACTTAATTAAATATTAGTTTAAACAACTTCATGACGTTTGCACGCCACATGCATAAATTGTCAAGTTTATTTTATCAACAAATAAAAGTCCAAAAATGGGAAACTTCACAATTAGACAACATAACACTTCAATTTAATACCATAAGATGATGGTGTTGACGCATTCATCATAATGTTTGGAAGAGAGCCATAAACTTTGAAGCTGTGAAGCGACACATCTTTGGACATTTGACATATCTGTCTACGTAACACACAACCTGACAAGCAACACGAAGATCAACTATTCTTATTCATGCCAATCTGTATTCAAAGACGTCTTCTGATTTTAGCAAAAGCATTGGTGAGCCTTCTTTTTCATTTCTTTCGCTTATCCAAAACAAATCCACTTTTTTATTTTAAATTCTTCTTCCTCTACATCTGTTACTTCTTCTAACAGTAATAATTGAACAGCGTTAAAACAATTTCTAACCTCCTTTCTCGAAAGCATTTTCATTATAGTGTTATCGATCTAACAGCTTTTGAATTATTGGAAAAATGTGGACTATATGATCCAGTAGAGCACTTGACTGGATTGACTCACTGGATTACTGGACTGGAATAATGTGAACTGGGCATTAAAGTGAAATAACTGCTGCTGCTAGAATGAGGAAGGAAAACATTGTGAAGAAACACAGCTTTTAGTCGGTACACTCTTATTATGTTCCTATCTCAGAAAATATTTATATTAAGAACTTTGTCTAAGAATGCATGTCTGAAAGTTCGCCATTCTCAGAGGCATGTGAAGTTCACCAACTAGCAGTATGGATTACTGCTAGTTGGTATTGGCATAGGCAAGTAGATCTGACACTGCAATAGGTCACTAATGGAGTGCAGACAGACAAGGAAACATCAAAAGTCTAACCAGGAATCTATCCTTAAGTAACTACTTAGTTACTACTAAGAATTTATAATGATAGCAAATTATGTCCCAGATTTCACTCCAAGCTTATCAATGATGATGATGACAAGATCATAATTTTTATAACTATTATTTTCACTTCAAGAAGAATTTATTTTAAAGATTGGATTCCTATTGCATTAAGATTACCTACATTTCTAAATGAACTTAGAGTGAATGACATCCTGAAATTAACGGAAAATAGTTAGTGTCATCATCTATTTCCAATGCATTATTTTGTTACCATCCTAACAGAAACTCTTAAACTGAAACAAATGAACTCTACACATCTAAAATAATGATGTGTAGAATAACACAGTAAAGTTTTTTATAGGTGCGAGGTTGGGAACAGATGTGTGTGATAATAAAAGTGGTGTAGAGGAAAGGCAAGCTGCTTTTATGTGGTTATCTGTGTGTCATTTCAAGTGTTTTCAAATCCATATGGTGACAGACAGGGGAGAAATGATTGGAGTATAGTGTTGTGAAAAAAAATTGTGCCATGAAACCTACATTTTGTATTATTAGATTTTAAATTAAATGGCTTTTTATTTATTCTTTTAAATTAGCATTTAGTTATAGCCTAAGATTAACTACTACTGCTTGATCTTGTCTGAGTTAACTATTCTGTAGGTTGCAGTGTGTAGGTATTATCATCATTGCCCAATAGCAGGTAGGTAATAGTTATAAAAGAAAGATTATCTTTGACCATCCAGATATCTTTTCTATGACTTTCTTTGAGCATGCAGTCCAAGGACTCATGGAAGGAAGGTCAGTTGGCAGATCACATACACATTGGACACACCTAATTAAAAGTGGTACACAAAAAAATACCATTGTACAGTGCAATGGGGATGCCAATAAGAAAAACCAGTAGTTCGAGACACATAACAAAATAATTATGTAGTCCATAAGGACAGTGACAAAAAACCATAGATACCTTTTTTATGATCATGATGCTAAAACCACCCTGCCAAGAGTGTAAACTAGAGAGAGAGAAAGAGGTAGTGCCAATAATTAGATTTTTGAGTTGCCTACTAAAACTTTTATTTTCAAACAACATGCAACACTTTATTAATTTGTAGTATGTAATCAAGTTTTATTGGAATAGTTAGTAGCTCAAGTTAGCTACAAGAACCACATTGTACCCTGTCTTTATATTAGTTACATAAGAATTACTTATAAAGTGAAGTTATTCAGTTGATTAAGTCTATTACTGTATTATACTCTAGTTAATTTATTAGGTCACACACAATAATAATGCAAATGAAATGAGCATTCTTAGATAGGCACATATTGAGAGTCTATTCAAATTATTATAAGCAGATCTTGCAACAACACATTAGTTACTGAATTACAATAATTTTATTTAAATTAAAATTTTATTAAAATTTTATTTCTTAACATGCTTGTTAGCAATTTTTTATTTAGAAAACAATTTCGTCCATTGTAGGTAAACGTTCTGTTAAAAATCAGTCACCTCTAATAGTAAACCTATAAAAAAGTATTGTAAATAGCATGTTAACCAGCAGAAATAAGTGTTTATCATGTTTTATGGTATTATCATAAGTAGCCAGTGTAATCTTTATCTGGGACCTAAATATACGTAGTAAAATTGGGTCGTAAGCCGCTCATAGTGGGGTAACTCATACATTTTTTCACGTTTTGGGCATCGATTATCATTGCATACAGTTCCAGGTCAAAGTACGTTGAACTTGAGCGCGTTACTTACCGTAAAATGCTTATTGCCGGCACTTGCTTCCCGATGGAATGCGTGCATTCGCTAGGAAAGCATTACCCACTGTTTTATGCACGTTTCGAAAGTTTCCTCCACGGAAACCTGCCACGACAACAATCACTGATCACACGCTTAGGTCCACGATATACAACAGGAACGTACTGAAATAGCACCACTCTTGTTTTGTTTTATTCACAGACAAAAGGCACTGGTATCCAAGTAACGTACACTTCAAATAACGACACTGCTCACCGATGTCCGAACAGATTTGTCAGGATTTAGTTTGTAGCATTTGTAAATATTTTCACACGCGTAATACGTGAACTTGTCTCAACAATGTTTGTAAATCAACGGATAATAAGAATGAAACGTCAAACTCGCAACGATAACCGAAAAACACAAGGCAAGACGAACGAAACGAACGCAGCTGGCGACTTGGCGAGCTGTCGCCTCCCGCCCTCTCGGCTCTCGCTCGCTTGATCGCAGGCATTCGCGGGTGTGCTGCAGGGGCAAGCGGGTGGAGGGGACAACCGCCGTCCCGCTTCGTCTCGCAAGTCATTTTCATTATTAACGCGTTCAAATTATTTTGTTTGTTTTATTTAAAGCTGGATGCATCATGCACATTACAACATCGAATGACATAAAACTTTGTATCGATGCAGCAAAATATGTTAAAATATGGACGTTTTTCCTATTGTAATAATTTAATAATTAATTGTAGGTAATGATTATATCTGTGCGATATGAAAATTAGGTGAGGTATTTATTTAATTTAGGTTGGATGGGTTAAACCTACAAAAGATTTTGTCAAAATCCCATAGATTGCGAAGTTGTGACGAATGAGAATATTGTTGAAATCGAAATATCGATGTGTTACTTTATACCCATCGATCATTGATTTTTTTTAATTACCTACTTATTTGACTATGGAATGTTACTATGATAGCCACTAAATTAACAATTATTTTCGAGAGCTTAACTACGAGACTTGCCGTTATAGATAGGTACACTCAGAAATTCAACGTTTATTTTGATTCATCGCAGGACGCTTTAGTCTACTGGAATGCGGCTTGCACATCTAAACAAACAACAAAGCACCTGAGCTCTCTGAACATCACGCGTTGATGTGAGCAGACTTTCGTTGTCAAAATTTTGCATGTTGTGTTGCACGACGCAGTCAATGCACCATGCACATTCCAATACATTCCACACTAAAAAACCCTTTTCACACGACACACTTTCGTACAATTTTCGAGAAAGTGATCCATCATCGGCAATCTATCATAAGGCCAGAAAATTTTCTCTTGAGTACAGGGGGAGGCAAAACAAGCATCCTTGTAATTATTGGCACTTTGACGGCAGATGAGTAAATGCTTGAAATTCTGGGCTACGGGGAAAGTGAAGTGTTAATGCGACAACTTGATCATAGGTATCGTCCGTCGCACCACGAACGGAGAAGGAATTCCGCGAACTTTGTGTCTGACCTCGCTTTATACAGTTTACCCTGTAATTGGATTTTGAATAAAGAGTGTCACGTTTTACAGGTCATCAAAGAAATCTCCGTTTGGGTTTCAATTCAACCGCTTCGTGAGATATAATGTTAAAAGAAAATGAGTAGCTAACTGATGTTAAGTGGTCACTGTAACCCATGGACATCCAACATCCAACATTAAGTAGAGTATAGTGTTGCTACTCATAAGGACCAAGATAGTCTCCTGAATTTAAGTATCTCCTTCAAGCTGACGTACCTCCCAAAGCGGGTCCCTACCACCTATTCGTGCTCGGCCGAGCTGCAAAGACTCTACCATTCATTAGCTACACAGCCATACTCAATTGCTAGAAATTGCTTTGTAGCGCAGTGGGTGACATTTATTTTGTTTTGCTACTAACTTTTTTGTATGAATCCCTGTTCCCATATCCCATGACGCCTCGAGCGGAAGCCGGGTGTGGTGCGGAATGGGTGCGTCCTTGAAAGCTGTTTACCTGGGAGCCCGTCCGGAAATAACTATTGAGTGAATTGAGTGAGTTATTAAACTTGTTACAGTACTTAGTTCAAAAATGGTAGATCAGATTTTAGCGTACCATGGCCGGTTTTCAAACGGTAGATAGTGTTTGCTGGCCGGTAGAAATATAAGTAATAAAATGTACGTATATTTATATACCTATACCGTACCTACATGTCGCATGCCGTGCGCGCCTCGCTCAAAATATCGCGTCGCCCCGGCGACTTCCGTTGATTCACCGTCGACGGTTATCGTTTTCACGATCACACGGCACGTCAGTAGACTAGGTACTCTTGCTATCGTAAATTGTTCTTTTTTAAGTTAAAAAGTTTCAAACAGCCGTGCTACCTATGGTGCTACTCACCTAACGTTAAGTAGTTACTGCAGTCAGTGCAGTCAACATCAACATCGAAACTCAAACAGAACCAAAGAAGGAGCAGCCTGACTGATGTTGTATTTACCCGATGGGTTATGAACGGGCGAATAAGTACCTACCTAATAAAATTAAAGATTTTGTAGTTTTTGGAATGTTGTGCATATACTTTTCTACAGAGGTCGTGGTCCTTAAATTCATCTGTCAGTACGGGGTTTAGGAGTCTGAAGTGTACTGCAAATTTGTACAAATCGTGGATCACACATCCATCCACTTGATTTGTACGAATTGAGTGGTGGATTTTTATCGAGCTAATGCTGACAAACAAGAGGTACATAATTAATTTAAGTAAGACACGTAGCTGTGTTTGTTTATTGTGTAGAAAATATTCTTTATCGTTAACGAATTCGGTATAGTTCATAGACAAACAACTTTTTATACAACTTTTTCGAAAGTATTATGGAAACGAGCCTGGTTTTTTCTGTGGCTTTTTATGTGATCATTGTCCTGAGGTTATAGGCAGCAGGATGAGTTATCAAAAGGTAAGTACTCACATCATAACCGGGCGGCGCTTTTAATCAACTTTCGTGCGTTATTTGTTACTTGTAGTTCGTATACTAAAAGTATTAAGCTCAATGTTGCTTGTAAGAGATATAAAATACTTTTATTGAGAAACTTTTTCATCATACCGGCCGGGGTCCATCCATACTTTTTTATGAGATTGCATAAAAGTTATGGAAATAATTAATAACAAAATTTCTTGCAATCACGCAACGGATGGCAAAGATGAATTTGTATTATCAAGTTTTGCAATATTTACAATTTTTAAATTTACATACAATATTTAATATTTTTGTGACATTCTTGTGCAAAAAGACAAGTAAAAGGGCGTTAAGCTTGAACGTATTTTTTTCCTACAAGTAAGCAAAGATTGGGCCTGTGGATAAAAAAAAAAATAATGCTAAAATGGCTAATTGGGGCATTTTTCCGACTGTTTTTATACATGTTGCATGACCAGTTATTTTTTTAAATCACACACCATTAAGATTTGTTCCTTTAAAAAAACCTTTTCAAATTCTATTTTTAAATCAAGAAGAAAGCTAACAAAAATGAAAAGCATCGTCTAAAACCTCGTCTAAGAGCCGTCAGTCAGCTTGTCGCGGTGCCGCGGGGGCCTGACCTGATCGCATGCATTGCCGCGTGGATAAGGGAGCGATAAACCTTATTACTAAGTGCATTCATGAAGACCCTGTACTTACAAATAGTTTTAGAGGTACAGGAATATTTTACTTAATATTTATAGCAGTATCAGAACCATACACTTTGTGAGTATACTTTTATAGGTCGAATTAATTAGAAGAGGTCGTCCTCGTCAGTAGTTGTGCAATTTTTTTAAATATGTAGTGATGGTTTGTTTCTTTGACTACTAATAAAGCAAATGGTACATTATAGGTAGGTAGGGTACGAGTCAAAACATTTAATAAGCAGGTCTGAAATTAATTTAAGTAAGTACCTACGTAAATAAATTGCATATCGATTGCATTAATTATAAAACTTTAATTTTATGATAATTAAGGGCCGTCATTATGCGATAATGATACGAATCCATAACAACATATCGCACTTATAACAGTAAAGTAATCTTAATGAAAGCTATAGCAAACAAATTCGACGTCCCAGACATAATGGGTGGGCAGATGTCCATAAAATTTGAATTCAATTGATGCATCAGACAATTTGTACCGGATACTTTCCGAATCACTCAACCAATTAAAGGGGTATTAGCGAATTGAATGGTGTGTATCAATGGGACGCCATTGTTATGGGTCGCACGGCCCATTTGACCTGCGTTATCAATCGGTAACATGCGGGCCCAGGTCGATGCTCTACCTTTGCTTTGTGACTTTCAGAAATAATGTTTATCTATCACGAGTTCGATAATATTCGCGATTGCCTGTTTTGGAAATGTACTAAGTTATGAGCATACAATAATTTTGAAGCAAATTTGTAATTTTGAACAGACTTTAGAATTTGTTAACAGAGACATTTATTTTCGCAATGTATGAATTAATAAGTAATGAATTTTGTGTTTAATGTTAATAATTAATTATAATATAGAAGCCATTCAAGTATAAATTATCCAATTTATGCTTATTAAGTGTGACTTTGATATATGTACTAAAATTAATGTTTTGATATTAAATGAACTTTCCTGAAACTGATTTATTTGCACATGGTAAAAAAAGCGTTTTTAAATAAAATATATTACCTACTTGTAAATATGTATTACAACTCTCATGTTAAATAAAATGCATTTAACTGATCAATAGTCTTTAACCATTTTTAATAATCCCCTTTCATTAGTTTGCAAGATAGAACCACAGTTTGGAAATCTTCGCATATTTGTTTTGCCATAACTAATATACTTATTTGTTTAATAAACGGTTTTGTACACAATAAACTGGACAAAAGACAAAATCAGGAAACCTGTACAGCTTATTTTACAAGAAATCTCTTCCAGCAGACCTAGGAATGGTGAGATGAGACGAACGAAAATACAAATTCGTTGTAATTTCCCATTTTTAGAACATTTCAGTAGATAATAATCTAACATGGACAACAACTAAAGTGGCTATTTGTCAAAACACCGGGACTATTCGGGACACGCCTAATCGATTTTCCCGGTATTCAAACCCCAAACCGGTTCTGTGAGGTTTTATTTAAATGTTCATCTGTTGTTTTGTTTACCTGTTTTAACCTTTACTCGTCGCCAGGTTATTTTAATCCTTAAACGTGTAAGTTTACAATGTAACTTTAATGTATGATAACAAATCAATATAATTAACGTTATTTTTCACTTCAAAAATGTCACGCTATTAAAGAACGCTTTTTTATGCAGGAAAAATCAGAAATAAAATTATGGTCAAATCTTGTTTTTATTTCACAGAAGAAGCAAGTGAGCGTGCTGGCGTTTTTTATAATTAGTCACTACAGCCCATAGACAACAACATTCCCCTGTCAGAAAGCGAAAATACTTTCAGAAGTTTATAGGTCAGCAACATACCAGAGGAGTAGGATAATAATTGGCCCAAATCTTTATCTCAGGCAAGTCAGGCAATCACTGTCCACATTCGTGGTGGGTTATAAGAGTGGCGGCAGGAAGACTTAAGGAAGGCGCAAGGTCTAAGGACAAAATAATTTAAAAAAATTAAACCGACATTAAAAAAGTATGAAATACAATTTATTACATACTTTAGGCCTATTATTTTTTGAAGTCGGTCGGTGTCTTCAAAAAATCAAGTTTTCTGTTTCTATTGTTAAATTTTGGCACCAACCTCAAGAAATAGTACCTAGTAGGCCTAATGTTCATTTATTAACATTAAAAGGTTACATAAACATGCGCTAATCGAATTTTGCATAAAATATTAATTTTACCGTGAACCCTTCGGCAATAGCTTACCATTTTATGTAACTCTACTCAACTATTACTAACCAAAGGTTTCTTCGTAGGCGCCTACGTAACAGGTCACAATTATTTTAAATAGCTCATTGTGGTAAATATAGCCTTTAATATTGTTTACATGATTAAAGTACCTAAGTACCTGCCTGTTTAATGTTGCTATTCTGTAATAATGTACTAAGTAACGACATTAAATTAAATCAGGAAGAATATTTAGTTATTTAATAAAAACGGTGTTGTTTTAATAGGTGTATTCGTTTTAAATCATCCATTAATGGATTGTGTTATTTAGAACTGTGAGTTCTTTCTTATGGCTCTTCAATTTTAACCGTGGATGATATTAGGTAATGAAAAGGCTTTATTATTGTATTGGAATAACATCTAGACAGTCTTACGAGTATATACAACTTCAAAAAGCATTGCTTCATCACCTTTTCTTAGCGAGGTATAGGTTTACTTTAACGAGAAAGCATTCTATGTACGCTAAGTAGATATAGGTATTAAATACTTCCTGTGAGTCTTTTCAACAAAGGTTCTTTACAGTTATCGCATTAAAAGCTCTACAGAAACAAATGGAGTACAATGCTAAGTAGACAGTAAAATTCTATGAAAATCGTGCTAAACGTAATCCGTCTCATTAAGCTTAGACAAAATTTTACCGCCCGCTTTCTTTCTTTCATAACCGCAACAAAGACAACGATTGAAAGTTCAAAGCTCACAATGGTCTTATCTTCTTATGTATAAGCCGCGATGACACCGCTTATCGACCATCACTAGCTGAATCACTGCCCATACAATTCTCTTAATTATTATAATTTTCGTAGTCAAACTCATCCGCGCGATAACTGGCCGCCTCGTCGAGTGAAAGTATTCTGGTTTCGATAATCACACGGTCGGCATAGACGCAAGTTCAATGCCTTGATTATGACTGTTATTCAAATTATATTCTTTTGCTTTCTTACGCGATGAATGTCTTCGGTTACAGGTGGGTGCCGTAACACACGTAACAGGCGTTTTACGCTGGAGCGGCCGCGTCGTGACATGCGATTTCCACTGCAGTGTCAAATGGTTTCCTAATCAGAGAATTCAGAGATCCGGTTGTGATTAATTAATTTAATATCGATTTTGTGTTCTAACTACGAAGCCGTTCTCGGTAACGCTTCAGTGATCAATCGAGATGGCAGAGAATACATTAGGCGAAAAGTCACGAACGTGGCATCGATAAGGCCACGATAAGTTAATTACGATACGTGTACCTACGCGTGTACGCAAAAAGTACGATCCGAATTAATCTGATTGATTATCACGAAGTTTCGATTATGTATCTGGAGCACGGTGTGCTCGCAATGTTAAGTTGTTTATACTATGGGACAGTTAGTCGTATGTGTAGAAACTATTGTTATTCATTGTAAGGTATGTCGGCCAGTGGGGCCGAAGCTGAAGTGTAGGAAGTATTTCAACGTCATTGCTATGCCGCATGCCGCTCGGAATTCAGCTTTACGAGTTTTCGTGACGATAACGTTTTCTTAAGACGTTTGAATCACAAACAAATCGGTTTCAGTAAAGAATAGATCTACTTGAATTTGTAATGTTTTTCCGACAGTAAAATATGTATGCCTATAAGTAAAGAAAAAATAAGAAAAAGAAAATTATAATTGGAGCATAGACCACCCCAAAATTAAGGAAGTATATTTAAACAATTATCTACTAAAATCTGACACGAACACTAGCTACCTCTATCGAGGTATGAAAAACAATAGGGAAAATAGGAAAATTTCGAAGGAGAGATAAAGGAAAGGATCATGTGTCCGCTTGTGGGCATTTCTTGAAGACTAAAACAGCCTCAAATATGAGATAGTTAGGAAGAGACTACCGGTAGATTTTCCTTCCCACAAATTAACGTCTAAATCCTCCGCAGTCGTTATCATCCCACAGAGATGCTCTCTACTTGACTGGGAAGCCGCTGTCAACAGTTCAGATTAGATGGCACTACACACGACTCATGTAACGGTATTATTGTGGACATTCACCGTATGCAGAGATAACAAGGTTAACGGAGCGCCCCCGTCATACGAAATGTTACTGCTCGAACTAGTGAGGGAGGAACCGAAAATTCAGAATGCACCCAGCACGGTTGCAACCGTTTTTGGGCAAGCAGGCACGGCGGATGAATTACATCTGAAATAGGAACATAATAATAAATGCCTATTTGAGACATAACGTGGAATTTTATAGTTTTTTTTTTCATTAATCATCCTCCTTTAATAAAACTGATTAAAGGTGATAAATTTTGATTTTAGATTGATTATTAATAAAATGCGGGAATATCTATCAATGTTTAAAATCTGAATTGGTTGTTATCAATATCATTATAACTTTGTTAGTTTATACAGTCATCTAAAACGCGTTATAGCAAATTCTACAGCGCTTCAACAGAAACCTTCCTGTCACTGTATTTTCAAATTCACTTTATATTGTCGTGTTTCACACCATCGAAGCATGAAAGAATGCAACATTACGTTAGAATTACACGGCTTGCTTTGTTTACGTAAGTAAATGAGAACTTGGGTGTTGTAAATACTTACATTTTTGCTCTCAATTCTCGTTTGACATGACAGGTAAATCACCGTTGCAATTTACCTTCCAGCGGTATTTTTATACTGATCCTTGAAGCTGATTGTAAGTGGTCATCGTGATCGTGACACAGGGACAGCAACACAAACGAACTTAGGCAGATAGACTTCTGTCTAAATTCGTTTGTGGGTGCGTTGCTACTAACTACACTACGTATTACACGTAGGACGACAATCGCTTCAGATAGAGTATTTCTAAAACAGATATTGAATGAAGCGCATATAGCCTCGCTGTTTGAGAAGATCGTAAGCGATTGAAAATGTTAGGCAAGGTCGGGCTCGGTCAGTACCTGGATAGGGTGACCGCTAGTGGCGCACGCTTCCGTGCTTCGGAGGGCACGTTAAGTTGTCGGTCCCGGTTGTTATCGATACGATACCACTCGCAGGGCTGTCTTTAACCTATTGGAGGCTCTGGGCAATACTGGGCATATTAGGATAATGGGCCCCAATGGTAGTCAGTAATAATTAAGGTTTGATTTCTTCGAATTATAAAAGTTCTTTGGTAATAAAAATTGGTTATCGTTTGGTGATCTGACAGGAACTAGGGACTTTGTATTTGATCTGAGGGGGGCCCCTATCAATCGCGGGGCCCTGGGCACAGCAACGCATTGGAGCGGTGTGTTGGAGTATTCTCCAGGCCTCCCAGTGTTTAGGGGAGAGACCTGTGCCCAATAAGGACATAAAAGCTTTGCAGCCAATGTACTGTACATATTATCACATAGGATAGGTACTTACCTGCAGTCGATTATCTCTGCCGTTGATTGGATTAGTTGAAACTGGACTACGACCCATTTGTCTATTTCCATTCGTGTCCGTTAGATATTGTTTCCTATTTAAGGCGTTTCCTTATTCCAACGGGTCACTGCCGTCCAATTAGCCTTTAATTTTCCAACTAATTGATATAGCAGCATTGTGCTTCCACAAATGCATGACTCAGCTGTAAGTCAATGGAAATGAATATTTAAGTTTGGGATGTGTGCCTATGTGTAATTTTTGAATAATTTATATGACAGTTTTTATATTCATTTATTACCTAGGTATAGAAAACAGTTTTTATAAACGTTTTAATTCATGATTTATACGAAAATACTGTCACTGTGATGTTGGGATGCTGTCAACATTAAGATGGATAAGTATAATACATAATATGTGATATGGATAAAGTTTGAATACCTACTTATATTAACCTCAATAAACAATTTAATGCATTACCTACAAATAAATCTGGTTCTTAATAATAAATATGTAAGTCCAAATTAAAAATTTCTTATTGAATCATATACTGATCAAAATTGAGAAATATAAAATGAATTTTAAAGGATAAGAATATAGAGGATTGAAAAATGGGAATTGAATCATGAGATTTTTGAATTATTTAAGATATTTAATTAAGTCTTTAAGTTTATAATGCTCTGTGCCGTCCTGTCATGCATATTATTTATTTATAGTTAAAACTAGCTGGTGACAACTGTATGCTATTAATTTCTTATTGATCAAGATATTCGACTGAATTACCCATAGTAGGATTAGTAGGTGCCTACACTAAAATTCAATAAAAAAAATTCGGGCCAACATCGGCATCGTGATATGGCATTGTGGAAAAAAAAAAAACGGTTACTGTTAAGTTATTGTTAGACAGTTAAATTGCAAAGTCCATAAGGAAGGAGAGAAAGTTAGGTCTTCGGGGAAATACTTACTGTGTTGACTATTATGTGGCTATAATTACGCGCTGCGTATTTTAATAGAGTCGTGATAACAATAATGCAATTTCTGTATATGCCGTATTTTAAAAAATGTTTCTTTATTTTATTGCACTAGTTTCCCCACAATACAAACAAATTTCTCATGTAATTTGTATAACTACTTACTATTAATCTATCAAATAGGCGTCTTGGGGTCATTATGTAAAGCTAAAAATGTATTTCGGTTAAATTATTTTTTACCTGACTACAGAAGCGAAAAGGAGAGACAATGTGTTTGGTCGGCATGAGCGTGAGTATAATTGAATCAGTCAGTCTGTTTAATCTCCTGGCTTTGACATTGAAGTATAGGAGGTAACTACGAGAGGCATAATGCTAGTTTAAAAGTTATAAGAAAACATGGTTTATAAAATTTTGTTGAACTTTTAAAAATATCTACCAATTATTTGTCATAGAGGCACCTATTACGGTTGATAATTGCAAACGTTACGTAACCATGAAATGTTAGAGAAATTATGTCTGACGCTAAAGCCTTAAGGCGTTTTTCTTTATTCCATTACGGGGATCGAATTATACGTATACATATAAGTATTATAAAGTCTCCGGTTACCGACCTCGAATGTTTTATGGCCAAGCAATTGATTGGATCGATATTAGCTATCATAGTTTCCATGTGAAATCGCTTAGAGATCTTACGAGGAAACTGTGTGCGGCATTATTGAAATTGAATCATAATTACCGGGTTACGAGCCGTAAAATGTATTGTAAAGCAATTATAACTTTATCGATTTTTATAATAGAAAACTTGTTACTGGTATTGTCAAGGAGAAAAGATTGAGTACAGCTATGTCGCTGGAATTTAGGCGACCTTCTCTGTCAGCGCAGTAGGTACTTAACCGTCTAGATTTAGCGGTCCACGTTGTGAAATATTGAAATAAATGTTATATTCCATATAATATACAAAACTACATAATTTTTGTATATTATATGGAATATAACATCAAACGCCTACAAACATAAAACTTACAGTTTTATTAGGAAATTATAACACCAAGTTAAAACCTGTTAAACTAAATTAATAAAATAAACTAAAACTATGACAAATGAAACAAATCGCTGCGATGCGGAAGAGTGCCCAAGATACTGGCTGCACTGCCTCTCTGGACAGCTATGCTAATGCCTACATGATATAAAATTTGCTTTGTTTAACCGAAATTCAACTTTCACACGCTACTGAAATATCATTGTAGCATTTGTAGCCTTTATCAGGCTGCCACCTCATAGATCATTGTGAGGTCGACAATGCTCAAGATTTATTAAACTAACACGCATATGTCTTGCTCGCTGATAACTTGCCTACACAAGACAGAATAATGGGCCCAAAACTTTCACTAGTTCAAAACATTCGCGATAAGTCGGCAAAAAGTTCGCGAATGATTTCTTTTGTTTTCTTTATGGCGCAGCCACGCCAGGGCCATAAGTTATTTGGCTACGATACTTGCACCAAGGTCAGGGAACCGGATGGTGTTACAATACCGTACTTTCGTACTCGATCATCGAAATCGAATGCGATGCCTCCCGTTTTGGTGACAAGTGACAACTTTCTGTATATATCCGAACCACTTTTTGTCCTTTCCCAATCGAATTCTCGATAAACATCAATCGTGCAAAACTGAGCAGGTCGACTTTCAAGAGTTACATAAGCTTTCGGCAGTATCATTGTTACCGAGTCGATTGAAGGGCGTGTGCGATAATTCACGAAAGAAAGGGGCTTTAATTAACGCGTAGGAGGCTTTATGAAGCTTATAAAGACGTTAGCGCGTTACAGCCGCGATAAACGGCTTTACCAGTGTGCCTGTTAACGGTAACACTTACTTTTTAAGGAGAGATTAACTCGATATAATTTCCAAATTAATTGTGCGATGGCGATAAAATGTGCATAACGTAACAGTATCTAAAGTAAGTGACATCTTGTACATGCATCCTACGTATCTTGAACATTGCCTACAGAGTAAAAATTTTAGGCGTTAATTGGTGATATAAAATTTTCTGTAGTTTGCATTTCTTGTTGCAAGAAAGCTGCCTTACTGGTAGCAAGACGTAGGTGAACCGACTCGCATCTACGCTTAAGGTATAGTTAGACTATTTAATGTTTTCATAATTTTCAAAAAGTAAGTAAGTATAGTAACAGTAAGTTAGGTATTGCTGATCATGACACTTAATCAGTTAACATATCAGTGTGCCCTGAAACTGCGTTTAACTTGGACACAAGAAGTATGTAAATGGTTGTTAGTAATACTTTACTCATGTGGGAGATTTCCGTGAGAAACACTACAGCATAAGCTAAGTACTATAAGATGCAGATGTCGACATTATACCAAGAAAATGATTCAATGATACATATAAGTGGGTATACATGCACACATAAGTAATAAAAGACTCTCAGTTTAATAGGTAAGCAAATGAGCAAGTTTCTTTATACTTGAACATGAAATAACCCTTAATTGCTCTCTTATTTGTGTAAGAATCGTGGTAGGTAATTGTGATAAAAATGTTTTTAATGAATACTTTTTAACATTTTCCTGGTACCTTTTGTTTTATGTAAATCAGATAATAATAGAGAGCGTGAGATTTCTAAAACATGCCAGTCAATTAACTTTTTTACCTGTATAATAATATGTGTAAAACTTTATATTATATAAACTATCTTAATTTTATTAAAATTTTAAGTTCAGTCATATTTAGACATCGGGACATTAAAAAAAAATTCACTCCCCACTTTTAGTTATCGTGTAAAACATAACCACCTCATTTTTTTTAAAGTCGGTTGAAAAAAGCGAAACACTGCTACTACTTGTTTATACATATAAAATAATTACCGAAATAGTATAGTGTGGACCAGTGGACCTCCTCGTTAGCTGTATTAGTGTAAGTTTGTGGAAGCCGATGGCACAAAATTTTAAGGCATGTTCGGCAGGTACTTCTATTTCGGTTATTTTATAACTCCTAGGCAGGCTTGCGATTTAAAAGTGAAAGTTAAATAACAACAGCGCTAAAAATGTCTTTCTTGGTTATGTAACAATCTAGGCATTTCCTTGCGTGACCAAAGAGCCAATAGAGCCGTGACATCGCTTGCTTTATTCAACTTCAGGGATTTTTACAGTAAGTCTATCTGCATTACAAAACATCTAGCCGAAAAAAGAGCAGTTGTCCTCGGTATTATTCTTTTTTTGCACAGAATTTTATCCCCTTTACGCAAAACGGAACTGAAATTTTTTAACCTAACATTTCACGTTTACAATAGAAGGCCAGAATCTACCAAATGTTAATTTGTGTTACATTTTATATTTGGCACGACACAGTATTCAATTCATACCTATCATATAAGTTCGGTGCGAACGAATTCTTTGGCCTTGACACAATAACATTTATTCGAATTCGGACCAGCAATTAGGTAATTCGCTAGACACGCACTGAAAACGGTATCTGCGCTGATAGTATCATGATGGATTAGAACATACTAATAATAATTCATAACAAGGTGATTGATACTTATACTTTTAAATCGATAGGTGGTCGAGTCATTGAGTAGTATAGAGTTAATGTAAAATAAATGCAAATTGTTTATTGAGTGGTTTAAAATTATTTCATTTTGAATGGAGAGCGAATTTGCTTTCCGAGTACGAATCTGTGTCTAAGTATTTGTGTTACGTTAAGTACTTTTATAACCAGAATAAGAAAAATATGACAGAAATAAATAAAATTTAACTTTGCTGTCTTGCTTTTTTCAGACCTTTCTATACAATTTGTGCAGTAAGTCCACTTCAGTTAAAATGCGTTTAAAGAATAAAAAATTAAAATATCCTTCAATCGATTGCTAATCAACTGTTTACTATCCGAACGGCCTTGAATATAACATAATGTATTTTGGTAGTCAATAATGTACCGTTAAGGTAATATTAGATCGTTAATATTCTCAAATCTGGTTATTTCGGTGAAATAAAAGAAAAAATAAAAGGCTGTGTGACATTGAACTAAAACCTGTAGCTATAAACATTGAAAGGTCATCGGAATTAACATTGCGCGTCCCAGTTTGCGAAATCTCAAAATGGAAGACGCAGGTAGTACTGGTCAATGGATATAAGCGGGACGTCCCAATTCCAGACGAATGTACAAAAAGTTACGTTCTCAAGCTCATATTATCTTACAGTTGCCGTCATGAGTGGTGAGCAGAACTTTCATTGGTCGGTTTGACATTGCTGCGTTGCATTGCACACGATTGGTTCGACAAAAGTCAGTGTGCGTCGTCTATTGGTCCAGCAGTTTTTTCGGCTGCTGTACATTGGCCGAAAGTATACAATATCCCTACCACCGATAATCTGTGCTCACGACTCATGACTGTTACTATACTTGCGGTCAAAAGTGTTGTTGAAATCTTCCATTTGGGAAAATTTTGCTTTTCCACTACTGGGATTATGTTTCAAACATTTACAGAAACAGCCGTTGCATAAACCTACGTCGTTATATCCTTTTTGAATTCTCTTAGATTCGGTTTATTGTATTGCATCAGTGGGTAGTTAGAAAAATTGGATTCAGATTAGGTAAATATATATTACACTAACATCTTATACCACTGCCACTGGTTCTGTCTTATCCCTTTAGTAACGTCATGTCCTATGGTTTACTGCATGTTCAGTGACTTGCATTTCTATCACTGATAATTGAAATACAATATACTTAGATAGATAGGCAGGTGCCAGGTATTATACTTTAGTTTTTCAGGTCAGTATGTACCTAAGTGTTTAATTTTAGTTATTTTAAAAATACCTCTACATTTCTAATACTTCATTTTTTCTTGATTTTCGTGATGAGCGTTTCTTAGCTGTTCTGAACTGTACTTGCATCAGTTCGGTAATCGGTGGGAGCTCTCGCAAGGTCAAGGCTGTGATAAATATTGTCACCGGACACTTTGCGCAAACAATCGCGATTTGCATAGGATTCAAGGCGCGTCCGCAATTTGCACTTTTATTTTGGGCACTCGTTGAAAGAATCCTAACTTTTGAATCTACGTGATCCATTCGTGCTTCATTCGATTGTTTCTTTAAGTAATTCACTGGACTGACTTTTAACCAAATAGAATGTTGCTGATATCCGCTTTAGTTCGCTTTGTTTATGGTTTCCACCGATACAATATAAGCTTGTCAATAACTGCAGAAGAAAACAAAAAAAATGTATTAAACATAATAATTAAATAATTTATAAACAGAGGAGAGAGATGTGTAAATGAACTGGTTTGCCTTTGTCTATTACGCTTATGTAAGTACATACAATAAAGTTAAGAATGTTTTAGTTGTAGACAGGTGCTATCTACAACAAGTTGTCCGGCCTTTTTATTACTAATCTCTCATGTTTTTTGCAAAAAGATTTATTTGTTATCAATCGCTGGTCATTAATCAAAGTTGTGTATCTTAATATTAACTATCTGGTTGACCCTGTCAAGATTTGCTCGAAGGTAGGTGCTTTCGTGGGTTGGCATGGCTATCGGAATTACAATAGGTATTACGAGTATAATGGTCCAGTTAGGATTTTTGTAACTATAAGTACACGTACGATTAATTCGTAGGTTAGAAGTATGTACGAGGAACATTATTTGCCTCCCTTTGCGTTTCAGTAATCCAATTCAGACATGATATTCAGTTTGAAAGTAAAAAACTTATTATAAACACGACAACAAAGAATGTTTAGAACACTATTGCGGGGATTTGAGGGACCTACGAGTATTCTTGAATATTGACACACATGCACAAGCACATGTATCGTTTCTTGATGCACAAAAAAGGAATTCTCACTTCAATGCATTAAAAGAACATTAAAATAGATACCTGAACGAAGATAACGAACAAATACATGCAAATATTTCAGCCCACGCATCTTTTGTTTATTTATAAACACAAAAGCCTATAAACCTTGAATGACCTATATATTATGGGAAGAAATTTTTAAACAATGTAGTCATAGTACAATAATTGTATAACTTATTCGAAATATCAAAACAATTTCCTGCCCTTTGTCTTTTATGCATTTACCTATACACCGACGGACTAAAATTGGCACCTAAAGTGAGGTTGCCATATATAGAAAACAAACAATGTGAATAAACACGACACGCGTTTCGAAAGGCGCTTACCAGTTAACTTATACATTGCAAATCAATATTGAAATACATTGCTTGCAAACTGCTTAAGCAAATAATAAATATTATTATTGATAATTCGCTACTTTACAGCTACATGATATAATTAAGGCGGTAAGTAATTAAATATAATTAATTACTACACATGGAGCTGGTGAAATCTGGTGATTTATTAGAGTTATCTATTGGACACCTGCAGAGTATTTAAAATCGGTGTCCTATTTGTATACAGGTTACCCGTAAAACATTCAATGAGCAACCTCGCAGCACTAGGTAGCTTGATAGTAAATTGATAGTAAATAACACAATGTGTACAGGATACATTGTGTTATTTACTATAAATTTTTACTTTGTTAAGGTGTCATCTCAGTGAAATTTAAAGTGAATTCATACCAATAGAAGTATTTTTATCTGTATGTACCTACCTACTATGTGATGTAGATACATCACATAGAAGTTAACAGCACTAAGATTAGTGCTGTTAACTTCTTATTACAGTAATGTTTTAGGCAATAAAGCAGACGTAAGGAGTTGATAATAACGACATTTGCACATAATAAAACGCAGGTGACACAAAATTGCGTCATTTTAACAAAGCAGGATAGTTAACCGACGTCAAACTCAATTCAGTGTGGGGTTCCGTAACCTTTGTATTGAAAAAGTCTAAATGTGCCGTGTGTCTACCTTAAACACACACTAAAAACGACATAACCCGACATAATTTATAAACCTATGAATTATTTAATTAAAGGAACATATTTTTACAGGAATATATTTTTACAAAAAAAAATCCTGCTGGGTCTTACAGTATTTGACATGCGGAAGCAAAGTGGTAAAATGGAAGGGAAACAGGTGGAAGAAAATCGTTACTAAAAGTAACGAATTTTATTTATTTGAACACCGATTCAGTTCGTTAACAAAATATCGTTGAAAGCGATTCTTCCGGACAACCAAATATGTAAATGGATAAAGTATCTACGAATAATGGTCACATGTGAATTGAAGTAAGCAACGATGCACTCAATGGACTATGTAAATAGTAATTCATAGACGTGATATATGATATAGAAATGAGCAGAAGAAACGAAAAAAACGGATATAAACAGAAGATAAAACTTACTAATTTTGATTTGACTTGTGAAGGACTATAAGTATAGAAGACGAAGAAAAAACCTTGGAAAGAACTCCGAAGAAAGTTAAGTAAATAATGGTGAAATACATAGAAGAAAACAATTTGAGGTGTTGTAGGCTTGCACTTCAAATTTCGTACCTATCTCTGAGAAGATAACTGTTACGAACGTCTATGATTTAATTTCTTCAATTTGACATGTAAAATTGTGTTACATAATGCATTAAGGACAAAGTTTAATGACAAGTCGTAGTTTAATGACGTCTTAAACATATTACACTTTTATATATTGTTCTTAAAGTAAGAATCGTGTCAATGCCGAGGCGTAACACCCATCCACCTACAATTTTAAGTTTATAATCTCACTAATGTACATGTCAGGGATTGTTTGGTGCACTTTTTAAACTACTGTGGGTCAACAGTGTGTAATAACTTAGCATTATCGCCTACATAAAGTTTTCATAACGCCGGCCCACATATTAAGTTTATGGACCGCGTCCGTTGCTACAATTGGGGAATGCAAACCGACAATTTCTGTGACATTTGTTTATGTATTTGCACTTGCAGTTACATTATTGAATGATGAAGTAGCAGTTGATGTCAATACCACTGAATTAGACTTGTGTCCCGTTGCGTACATATAATGTTGAAATACATATATAGCTCTTTACTTTCGCGCAATTGCTGGGTACGTCTAAATTGATTACGGAGTCTTCTTGTTAGGGCAGAAGCCCTGGGTTTACGGAGATTATCGTGGGTTTTTTATAGGGTGATATCATCCCATTTATTCACATTGTTAAGCTTGGAACTTTTTGCACTTTGTAGCTTATGACATGACCTATAGGTGTAGTCTTAATCAATCCTAGAGTAGAAAAAGATTAGACGATTTTCCGTGGTTTCTTTTCCTTAAAATCAGAATATTTTCAGTGATGTTCGGGAAGACACTCCATTTGATAAAGTAATTTTATACTGGCATAGAGGCATATTTTAAAAGAGTTTTAATAAACCAAAATTTCGGCCATGAATTCCCTCGTACACTAATGAGATCACGTGTCAGAGTATAGGTCCAGGCTTCATCTCATCCTGTGTATGCTATGCTCAGTTATAAGGCCTAAAAGTTGTATAGTTACAGAGAACTGATCTATAATATAACTGGTTACAATACAAAGCACTTAGTAATAAATTAAATAAAGTGAGAGGTAAATGCACTGGGACTATGCAGTTGGTGCAAACGTCAACTCGCCGTCTTACGGCGTCTGACGCAACACTCACCTGCAATATATGGAACAAAATACATAACTCGATCGCTACTGCATTCCATTACCGTAAGAGACCAACTTGTTATTAAAGTGGGCGCTCACGACCATGCCTTTTGACATGCTTCCGAACGACTTAAGTAAAATGGACGACAATCGCATTCAGGATCAGTGCAATCTCGTTCCCAAACATGACAACTCGTACAATATCGGATTGGCAGACACTTCGCCCATTCATGGTTCGACGGCATGGACAGTAAAAGCATGGCAGCTTTGATTTTTATTGCAAATGAGAGATTTAGTTCCTTCAGTTGAGTTTAATCGTTTTTCAAAAGAATTTCGCGCTGATGAAGTCACGACCAAAATTTAGTCGTGTCACGCTATTATGCGCGTTGGCATGACCGTGAATGGCCATGAGTAGATTTATATATGTAGTTTACAGGAGCTGCTAACAATGGTCTTTGTTTTATATCAGACTGTTGAAATGCGGAATATAGGTACGTCAATTCTATAAGTAACAAGAAGTCCCTTTCAGCATTTGACCTTGGTGTCCCGACGCAATTAGATTTAAAAACTGCCGTAGATTGGAATGCAATTAGGTAGTATGTAGTAAATAGTTGTGGAAACTTTTTATATTTTATTTATTTACAATGTAATTGATTTTCCTAATTATTGTCTATTTCTTACCCGTAATGCGTTTTATAAATAGTTAGTTAGGTAGGTACTTGTGTTTTCGAGGCAATTATAAGAATTCAATTTGTATCTAGTTGCATAAATGATTGTAACGTTGACAAAAACCTTTAAGTATTAATAAAAAATCCCATTGCTACCCATTGATAGTTATTGAGCCATTTTAATAGATAGGTACATAATTTCGTCGTAAAACCTAATTTTTAAAATTTTTATGCTGGAGTCTGAATCGATTATTTTTTAAAAATACTTTAAAAAATAATCGATTCAGAAAACTAAAAATACTAGGCACTTATTTTAAAAACAACTTTATTTGAATTCGTACATTACAAATTCCAATCTTTGTTCTCTGTAATTGAATCCTGGTGACAGAACAGTTTGTTTACATTTCGAAGTAAAGATATCTAATAAATACCTGAATAATATTTATGCAGCATTCTATGCGATATCGTGCAGATCGTGCTAGCCTTGCTTCGCTGCATACCAACTGAATCTTACCATTCCAATTGAAAAGTGAATTAAAATATATCCTGTAGATATTTTCGATTTCGATCAAACGTTTATAAGTGGTGCGCGGTTGTATACATTAAGTGACGTAGTTGCCCTTACAATTAAGCTTAGTACAATACATTTTATTTGATTTTGTTAATGCTCGACATCTTCAAAATAAAGTTCCTTCTCAGATAGTACCTATATCGTTTACAAGTGCCTAAGTTCTACAGTTCTACAGTTCCTAAGCATTAAAAGGTCAAATATTATACGGATTTCATTCCATGTTGGTACGGATTTTGCGAGTTTTAGATTTAAAACATGTTGAGAGTTTTTACTAGAGAAGATAAAACCAATCAGTTTGGAAAATTCTAACAATTAATATTGACGAGAAAAATATAAGAATCAGAATGTTCCCAATATTCTGATTCTGATTGATTGATTCTGATTACTCTGTCAGTACCGTGCAAAAATGAGAAATTCGAGATTAAAAGTTTCACGCACGCAGGAGATGTTAAGTGAAATAAAACACAAATATTATGTTGCGACGGAGATTGTTTTCGTTTCTTGTGTGAGAAAGAATTTTGTTGCAGATCGAATTCTCGTTGAGATTAATACTCGGGCTTTCTCACGGTCTGCGTTTCTATGGATTTATCGAGTGTGTGTGGATGGACCATATATCACAGTTTTGCATTCTTTTTTCACATTCAAATATTAAAATTGGGTGCCTGTCAAAATAGCAAATACTTAAAGAAAGTGTCAAAAGCTTTAAATAGCGATTTTTTTATTAGTATCTACTTAAAAATATATATTTATCAATTTGTATATTTCACCTTAGCTTTTTTATCAATACATATTTATAAAACCTTGTGATGAGAATTAATCAGAATATACTTCGGTAATATTGTTTGAGAGCTTGTGAGTCTTTTGCGTTTCGCTGGTCCATTCTAGTTACTTGCAGTTATTAAGCCCCCAAAGCTAAACGCGGCTGAATAACATAAAAATAACCCTATTAAATTAATTTTGAATACCAATTCATTTTTAATATATTTAAAAGCACACACGTAAAATACACACACCCCGTGTCTTAATTTCCATGTCATTGCGTACATATGTTTTGCCGCATGCCAGTGCATATTTCAATTTGGATAGCTCTATGCTCCAGCTCCACGAATGCTTCATGTCTTTAAATTTAGTCGTGTTGGTCAGTCGGACGGTTACTTCAGCCAATTAGGACAAGGTCTTACGAAATTGCGTTTAAAAAATTCAATAAATGCATAATCGCAAATCGCATCTGCCAGCTGTCTAATTTAAAGTCACAAGGTTTAGAGACATTTCCTATTAATCAGTCGTTCGGTCGTTCATAATAATTATAATGATTAGAGTGATTGAAAAAACGACACAATCATCGATCGCAAAATCCGGTTTGGCGGAAGTCCGCATCTTTTCACATTAACATAATATTATATCACACATTATATTACTTATTATATTACATCACGAAGAAATGTCAGGGAGAGATGTTTTTATACACATTATGAATGAGAAATGCTATTCCGACTTGATCGTTATAATTAAATGTAAGCTTACGTTATTGCATCGAACAGCGAAAGTAGTTTTATCGGTAAGTTGGCGTTTAAATGTTTTATATACGATTTACCCATACTTTCCTATGACTGCATCAGGTTGCCTACATAGGCAACCTGATGCACTGTGACATTTCTCATACATATGAGAAATGTCACAGTGAGGTAAGAGGAAATCGTTTTCTATGACATGTAGAAATTTACGAAGGAGACTTAAGGTTTGTATTTCAAATTTGATAAAATGCTAAGCAACTGAAATGCATAAAGCTATGGTAACCTACAGTTTTTTGAAATCTTAATTCAAAAAAGTTGGTGAAATTGTCATAGCCTTACCAAAACAGTGAGTGGTAGGTGGTGTACCTTCCTTGAAAGTAAAAGTCGAAATACTGGAATATCAACATACATAATATGTACTATGGCACGTTCATGCCAAAATAAATATAGTGAGCAATAAAACAAGGGTCATTGCCAGTTGCGCAGTAAATACGAGTATTTTCATATGCGAGTAATAACAGAATGGCAAAGTCAGATCGCCAAGTGTTCGACAAATATTTTCACTTCGTATCCAAACACTCTAATATCAAACCAAGCGATAAAATCGTGATCTTGAATTTGAAAGATCTCAAGCGTATCTTTAGTTTTAATTGAAGTTCGTTGGCTTTTGGTAAAAGAGGTTATCCATAGTCATCAGAGAAAACGTCCTCTGAAATAGAGGCATCGTATTATGTTACTTTTATCTGTAATTTTGCGGTAGCGCATTCTGAATGTTATATCAGTACTTTTTCTTCAATGGAATATGAAAAATCTTGTGAAGTCATGGTAACATCCTTTTTCAACGTGGGAACACCATCACCATTATGGATAGTCACTATCGGTTTAGACTCGACGAGCTTGAGGTTGTATTGCATTCTGAAATCCTAACCGAAATACTTACTTCGGAATGAAACATCTCACTTCCGAGTTCATTACCTTGCTATTTTCAATGTATGAAATTGTTATGTCCGTGAACCATTGTTTTGGCTGCGTTATATTTGGACCATAGCGAATTAATTGCTGCACGGATACAAGCAGACAGACAGCCGTATAACCGACCAAGGTTAGTGAGTCTTCCTTTATTGCACCCGCGTGAAATCAGTTCACATGTTAATGTTACCCTTTATGCCTCATGAGGAAATGTGAATTTATTAAGGTGAATTTATTATAACATTTAACTGTAACGAGTTCAGTTTACGAGATTCAAATGCTATGTTTATTCTGCGAACGCTATGAAATAATTATGGTCATTAGTAGGTATTATTAGTACCTACCTAGTTAGTTGGCATTTCATGTTCTAGATAAAATGGGAATGATTTTAAAATAGCTGACAACGTTTAAGCTGCTGTCCATTTAAGAAGATTATAAGTCTGTCCATACATAAAAGTTGGATTTATCGTTTATAGGTACATTAAGTTAAGACACGACGCAAGTTCAAGTCTATTTTTTGGTATCACAGTGTATCGCTTGTCATTTGTGTTCAAGTGGTGGTTGCTGATTAAGTTCTAATGGGCAGTGGTTATTATTTGAGTTATAATGAGGCAGTTTATGGGCTACAGCGACGAGTCTCCCGGCCGTTAAAATAGAAGAGATGGAGGTATTTTCTAGCTCTAGAAATGGGGTTCTAGTGGACTGTCTATGGTGCACTGTCTGGGTTCCGGAATAATGACAACTGAGCGTGGAATACTCGGGGTTAACTGTTGGCCTAATCCAACAACGGGTGACCATGAGGATTTCCCCACGATAAAAAAATGGGCTACAATTACCGCTTAGATTGGTAGTAACCTAAAATCTTATCTGTAATTTTACTCGTATGAGTAGGCGTTATGTTGGCGACGCTCGTTTGGTATATCTACACAATAAAGAAAAGGAAAAGATTGTGAGCATGTCTTTGTATTTGTATACCCTTTACCTAGAATATTTTTGCTCCTTTGATAAGGACACGAATAAAAACACAATAGGAATCACTATCAGTTTTGTGTCGTTGTGACCCGTACCGATCATTACGGGCGATAAGATTATAGGAAATGAACGGACGAACCGGGAACCATGATGGGTGGTCCGAGCTTCTAGGTAACCAGTGTACCAAGACCCTTTGCTATCCTTCACACACTTTGCCCCTGAGTACACTCGAGTAAATAACAGTTTCAATGACGGGTCAAGTGAAGCTGGAAGTAGATGATATGAACACATGACTCTAAAAACTGTCTCAGCGAAAGTGTGTGAACGCGAATGAATGTCATACTTCCCATAATGTCTAGTACCTAATTTATCAGTGTATTCTATAGAGAAATCAAGCAGTGGGTGGCATCTTTTGAGAGTGAAAATATTTTACATAGCTCGTGGCGACCATTCAGTTAAAAACTAAAGTATCATAATGTGTTGATTTTTTTGGAATAGTGAAGAATACGTAGGTATGTTACAGGTCCCGTGGCCATAAGTTCGTTTCTTGTGCCAAAAGTTATATATAATGCATTCTTTTCGTTGAAAAATAGCCCAATTTAGGTATGCAATAGGAAATTTGGAACAATAGTAAAAATACGTAGATATCATTACCAGAGAAACATTATATTACAACGGTTTTTGTAGGACAATTATTCTTACTTTATAAGTAGGTATTTCTTGATGACAATTAGAAAAAAATTCTTATTGCAAATCTTTCGTGTTCCTGAAATGAAACGTAATGTCAAGTTCCATTTTCACTGCTCATTAGTACTCATAAAGTCATAACTCATGAAGTTTTTATACTAAGATAAAGTTAATTCATGATCATATTATTTTGTAATAACTCTATCAAGTGTAATAATAACAGACTAAGTTACATTAGCGGTAGTCAGAATAACTTCAATATTATGATCACATCAGAGAATAATCGTCACTTAAAGCCAAATAATATCATATCATGTCCAAATTAGCATATGTAATTCCACCCATGGAAGTAGTTATAATATATAGGTACAAGATTATGAGCTATGAGTTGCAAGTACCAAGAGTATAAGCAAGCTATAGAGTGGTACGGAAAAATACCTTTTAGTTTCAAGAAAATACTCCATGGAATTTTTTTTTAGTTATACCTAATCGTAAAATTTTGATGAGCTATGAATATTGGACGAAGGAAACATTAGAGTGCAATTTATAATGTTTATTAAATATTTTTACATACCAATGCACAACAATAATAAAATAATTTTAAACAAAAATGTGAACCGACTTCGAACTAAAAAGTAAGAAATAACTTTACAAACAGACTTCAATAATAAGGTATTTTTGGAGTCTGTGCCCAAGTTCATCCTCAGTTTAACCTCAAGTAACCTCATTTTTACACATACTCCAAACATATCTTATTAAGTATTGAAGTCTGTTTGTAAAGTTATTTCTTACTTTTTAGTTTGAAGTCAGTTCACATTTTTGTTTAAAATTATTTTATGATACAACAGAAAGAAAGTCTCTCTTTCTATTGTACATTATTGTACTGTGCAACCGTACACCAACCGTCAGCGCGTTTTTCGTATAGCAGGCGCCGGTCACATTTTCAATTTAGTATGCATTTGGGATACGAACATATCGCGCGCGTACTCATAGCAACATCATTATCATACCTACAGTGTACAACAATAAATATTATAAACTTTAACAACATCTTTTCTTTGACTATCGTATGGTGTCGATACTAGCCCGTACAATTATAATAAATGAATAAAATATTACCTAAGTACATATTTACCTACATACTTCTTTTTTAGTAAAATATATAAAGTAGTAAGTTTTATAGTAAAACATATCATGATTTCTTCATGACTTTAAAACTCGTCTGCAAAAATGAGGTTACTTGAGGTTAAACTGAGGATGAACTTGGGCACAGACTCCAAAAATACCTTATTATTGAAGTCTGTTTGTAAAGTTATTTCTTACTTTTTAGTTCGAAGTCGGTTCACATTTTTGTTTAAAATTATTTTATTTAATGCTTTTTAGTTGTCATAGTTTCACTTCCACTCTATTATCTGACTCTGGTATCTTAGTTTTAATGCTTCATCATAGATTGCGGCAACTGGCTACTTAATGGTAACCTTACGGATTACCATTATTAATGTTTAAATATATAATTTGTACAGTTTATTTAAATTAACTTGCTTTAAACACGATTTAATTATTCCTATTTTATAACGAGTTCCGCTACATCATTAGCATCGAAGGTGCTCAATGTTTATATAGTTCTGCAAAGGTAATGTGACCAACAATAATAATTTATCAACTTGGTTCCTTAACTCTTATCCGTTGAGGAGTTCCACTCTGTATCTTCGAAACTCTTCATCAGATCATCACCTACTTAATATCCGTTAAAGAGTTCCACTCTGTATCTCCAAAACTCTTCATCAGATCAACACCAACTTAATATGGGCCCAAATTGTAACTAACATCTTCCGAACTTAAAAGAAAAAATTCAAATCTGGTAACAAATGACGGAATGCGGTGATAACAAATATAAAAGAAAAATAGGCAAGTATACTAAAATTCTGAGAAACCGGAGGCCAGAGGTATGGCCGTTCGGAAGTAGGTAACTACTGCATTAGATTCGTTTTCGTAGGTACTTCGGAAAGTCGTGGATACCCGTCGCTAGTATTTGTTACTATACATGGCAGAGCTATGCGAAACTTTTACAGTCTAAAAACGCCAGTGGCAACTGGCTTCTCAATGGTAACCTTACGGACACCATAATTATAGTTTAAATGTAATTATAATTTGTATGGTTTATTTAAGTGAACTTTTAAACACGATTTAATTATTCCTATCTTATAACGAGTTTTTTACTCCATCATCAGATTCGAAGGTGGTCAATGTCTATATAGCTCTGCAAAGGTAATGTGACTAACAATAATATGTTTTTAACCCGGTTCCTTAACTCTTATCCGTTGAGGAGTTCTACTCTGTATCTCAGAAACTCTTCATCAGATCATCACCAACTTAATATGGGACCAAATCCAAAGTAACAGCTCCCAAACCAAAAAAAAAAACAATTCAAATTGGTTACCAAATGACGGAATACGGCGGTCAGAAATATAAAATAAAAACGAGTTCCACTCCATCATCAGACTCGAAGGTGGTCTATGTCTACATAGTTCTGCAAAGGTAATGTGACCAATAATAATATTTTTTTAACCCGGTTCCTTAACTCTTATCCGTTGAAGAGTTCCACTCTGTATCTCCGAAACTCTTCATCAGATCAACACTAACTTAATATGGGACCAAATTCAAAGTAATATCTTTCCAACCAAAAAGAAAAAATTCAAATCGGTTAACAAATGACGGAATGCGGCGATAACAAATATAAAAAAAAAAAAAAAAAAAAACATACAGACGAATTGAGAACCTCCTCCTTTTTTTGAAGTCGGTTAAAAAAAGCGTAAAATGAGCATGCAAGCTACTCTCTTATTTGAGTTTGGGCGTGGGTGTCAATGGGCTATAGTGACCACTTATCACCATTATTACACTTAATAAAATTAAGAAAAGGCTGCTTTACGAAGGATTCTGAGATTGCGGTAGGTAATAGGTGCAAATTAAAAGGTGGTAGTTATTGCAGCTCACCCGGACCTCTACCATCTATTAATTTGTTATTTCGACGGTTCATATACAAACCCACAGAACATACCTGTTTATACGCACTCTTGGATACATATTCTCTAAGGCTGCAAGCGTGGTGTGTGGCCGTGGGCCCGCAAACAGGTTTTTTAACCGCGGGCACGTTGCCGTAACCGTAAAAAACGTTCAAATTTAACGATGCCTCCTAACGAGCCGCTCCAGTCAAAACACTCCTCCATATATCTTTCAATAGAAATCTCACTTTCCATAGCATAGTGACATAGTGATATCACGTGATGCAATCAATGGACAGGTTGAGTATGACGTAAGTAGTTTAAAGAATAATATGATTATGCAGTAATTTATTGGCATTTTGAGATTTGAAGTGATTAAAAGAGTGGGTGCTAAGGCTTTAGTAAGAGATCTAATTAAAGTTGTCTTTGGTTTGATAAAAAAAATGTAAAATTGCTTGGCGTGGCAAAATTAACTGACAATAGAGTACTAATATAACCCTTTTAGACCTGATTTATTATTGATTGAATTGAAACAAATTACCCAATACCAATAGAATTACATTTTGTGAAATTCATGGAACTTCTGGTTGAAGTCAAAAATAGCAAAAGCATTCGTCTCAGGTAATAAATTGTACCTACTCGTAGTTGGTTAACAGAATAACTAAGTTAAATGCCAGTTCCATTGCATTATAGTCACAGACAGTAGTTTATAGTAAGCAATTTTATCATCGTGAGAACGACAGGCAAATCAAATGATTTGCTAAACCATAAAGTAATGACGAAACTGTTAGTACGAAATTCTCTGCGTAGTCTGACTGCGTTCCAATTTCAGTGATTACGACTAATGTTTATCGACGACTTGCCATTGTGATCTCGACTATAAATTCCACTCACAGTAATTGCACCATTGAGCGTACACGCAAGATGGATGTAAGTGACAGTAATGCGAATCTTCAGAGCCTCTCGTTGTGTATTTCTTGACTGCGATTATTCGTTTCGTCGCTGTCCTTTTTGTGCCTTTTCTTCTTCTTCTTCTTACTTCTTCTTTTCTCTTTCTTTATAGTATCAAACATCGATGTTAAGCACTCTATTGACCGGAATAATGGACACCTACATTCAAATTCATATATATAAGTAAAAAATCCTATCTGAGGTTGTATTTATGAGGTGTTTTGCTACTCATGAGGACTAAGATGTTCGCCTCAAATAAATATATCTCCGGTAACCATGGCTTCTCAGCCGAAACACAAGACATGAAGAACATACTCCTTAACAATGGGTTAAGAGGCTGGCGGGCTAACCTTAATACCTCTCTCGCCTTGCCATTTAGTTTCAGAGGTTGGATATCATTCGAGCTACACATTTGTATTTTTGAGACCGCTGCTCGAAACAGTGATCTGGTGTTTAAGATACCAGATTCGAAGATTCTTGAGCAATGAGGTACGTCTCCTTTCCGGTCTTATTCGGTCTTGGGCTTTGGTCGATTTGGTGCTTTGTCAAGTGTTAAAACAGAGGGTTCTTATGCGATCAGGCTACATAAACGTGTGAGAATCGAGCTAATATCTGAAGATATTATTTTGCCATTCGGGAATCACTTATAAATAAGTCATGATCAAATTAAGCGCATGCAATGTCAGCCTGTTGCTTAAGTATTTCAAACTAAGTACGAGTATGTGTATTCAAGTGTATGGTACGACGAGTAGATGTCGATCCTCAATGGTCACGTGTGGCCGGGGCCCGGAATGAAAGTGGAGGCGTGGGTGTCCACTATAGAGACGGCCACTCGACCATTAGATTATCTCGAGAATGAAAATGTGACGTGTTTGACAAAGGAGCGGGCTGCTGGATCAACGTACTTACTACTAAAATTCGTCTTTTTGGAGTGAACCAATGAAAATGAATGAACGATCATTCGGTTTAAATATCCAAGGAACACGAATGAGACGTCAGGGTCGCATAGGATAACCAGTTTTTTCTTACAATTAAAATGGTTGCTGGAAATATATTGATACAATAAAACAGCGATTCAAACACTAAGTACATATTAGTTTGTTTGTGTATGCTGAAATGTTAATTTTTACCTACAACTTTATGTCTGTCCCTACTAATGTATTGAAATGTATGCAGCACTTTCCTATTAGCAAGTTGATCGGATCGATACTTACGAATATTTCGAAATAAAAGTGTTTGAAACGCATTCGTTAGTATTTCTATGTCGTAATCAAACTATTGTCAATGAAAGTCGAGGTGTGAATGGCCGAAGAGTCAGTAATAGTTGAATAGGTAGTTTATTTGTGAATGTCAATTTATACAGGCTTTGTCTTCTTTTTCTCATAATAAAAGTTTTTGTATCACTTTCTTAATTAAATAGAAAACTAACCGTAGCTACGTAACCGCAACGGTACTTAGAATTTACATATTATAAAATATGCGGTTCGTTCGTGCCTGAATAGTTGGTACGATTAAATAATATCGTAAATATGGAATGAATTTACATACATTAAATTATTAGCCGAGAAAAAATAAGTAGTGCGCCGGCCAGTTTTATTCTAACAGGTGTCTGAGTGAGCCGTTGATGAACTTATAAAATCTACTTTATGACGCATCATCCGATTTAAATTTTTACAGTTTTTACATCTTTCTCCTCGTATGTAAATATAGCGATGTGGATGTGTTCATTCTTCTCTTTATAGACTTCATAACACTCATAATCCATTTAGTTTTTTATAGGGGGTTGCTGTGAAGGTTTTCTACTTCCCACTTCTATGGGTTTAAGCTATTTTAATAGGCAGTAAATTAGTGATAAATCATAGCTTTAGAAATATTCCTAATATGTAATTAGTCAGTTTATACATATGAATAGGTGCGTATTTAAATCCCATGAAAATAATATGTCATTTTCCTAAAGGTACATACAAATATAGATGACGGTTCTAGTCATCAGGCAGTGCTCTTGACCCCGCAGATGCTGACTCATCGCTCATCGCTGAAGCACTGTTAGTTATTATGTGGGAATATTTTAGATGCCAAATATCTCTATAATAGTATAGATATTAACATAATGTAATGTCCGACTGCATATTCAAGATCTTTTTATATAATTTTAAAGCGGCAAAGCTTGTAGATAATGTTTTGTGGTCACTACAGCTCTAAGCCAAAATCATATTTGAAATAGGATTTAAGGTCTGTTCCTGTTGCTACTTTAAAGATAAATATATTCGACTATATTTCTCCCGTAGTTATTCTTCACAAATGAATACTAATGGTTTAGCATGAAGCAAGAGGGCGAATAAAAACAAACTTTAATGGCTCTATCATTATAATTTTCTATATATCTATCAATAATATAACCTAAAATAATGGAAATGCAGCTTATGTTTAAAATTAATTTATTAATGTGCATTTTAACCAAAACGGTTCTGGTATAACTTTTTAGTTCTAACAAATGACTATTAGGAAGAGTCAGAATTATTCAATTTGCAAAAAAAACATTTTTTATCCTGGTTTTAACTTCAAAAACTTAATTATGATTTTAAACAGAAGACGGCGACGAGGCGTATAGTTTAACTAGAAAATGTTAAGCATTTTGGTCTTCTTAAAAATTAACGCGGTAATTTCTCTTATTTGCTCAACAGTTATTCGCATTCCCACGCACTAAGAATGGTTAGCAAATTCTCAACCGGAATTAACACCGATAATTTTTTAGCGCAAATCCGTTTAGTACTTATAGTAGTGCTTTAAGTATTTGGGTACATAAAAAGTCAAATAAATTTTGTAAACCCGTCTTTCAAAAACTCTCTCCAAATGTTTAAAAAATTATTCATCAATTTTTAAATTACATTGTAGTGAATATTTATAGCTTTTCAGAAATAAATTCCTTATTAGACTGTGTTTATTCACGCAGTACATTACAAAAGGTTAATGGATGTATAATACAATACTCTATATTTACTCAATACTCTACACTCTGTTATCTAGAGCGGAGACGGTATTGGGTATTAACGACGTGGTACTATTTCGAATATCTTTATTTTAAAAGTTAATTAGTTAACACATTTCTCCACACCGCTTATCAATGTTTTGGTAGATATCGAACTCTATTAAGGTTAGATAAACCCAAATTTGGTACAGTTCATCGATGCTTTATCTATCACGCTTTGAACTGAGAAGATAACTTGTAATAAATCAAGAGCAAAACGATTTTAACGTGATTTTGCAAAAAATATCAAATCCGGTCAACAAATTAGTTCATAGACCCTTTGTCTATGGCCTACAAGGAGTTTCTCTCTTACATCATATTTCTATGGTCCGTACCGCCGCAGTAAATAGGTGAGTGTATCAATGCAGGTGATTTTTAGTGTTTCTATTGGGAAGTTGTTAGCGTCTCAGTAAGGCAGATTGGCGGCGTTGCATTCCTCGAAAATAATACGTTTCTATTTGCAACACCAAACAATACCTCAGGCCTTATAAAGCCTTTTCTTGTTTGGTTTGTTTATAATTGGTAGAGGCTCAACTTTTTTTTCTACCTCAACTACTACTACAACTTCTGAGTAAAAGATAAAAAATCACGAAAGCCAGAGAAAACAAACACTTTTAAAGATCTACACAAGTATTTATTATGTGTTAGAAGTGGAAAGTAATGTGCGGAGGTGTTGAGCCCTTACTCTTATAATCATAACTAGGAGATATTTATAGCTCCACGTTTGATCTATTTCGCTATGAATTTTTATTTGATCATAAATTATTTTACTTTCACTGTAGTTTATGGTTACAAAAATGGGCATCATAACAGCAGTATGTAGGTATATTTTATACACTGTGAACCGATGATGTAATAAGCTTTCTATCTACCCGTTAAAGTTTTGGTCGTGTAGGTACCCACTCGTATACCTACTAAGTATCTACATGATTTTTGTCAATTAATTAATATTAAATGTTGATAATGTACAAGTAGTATTTTGTTTATGTATTGTTTATACTTATCTACACCAGGAAAAAATCAAGAAGAAAGAATAGTACTATCATTGAACGAATAATAACGAATCAACAGGAAAAATGGAAAACCTAAAGTAAATCACGCCTTGGCTAGCGTTATATTTAATGTTACAATTTTGTAAGTACATATAGGTCTTTTTAAAGTAAATGACTCAATGGTCAACAGCAAACGAACATGGAGGCCTTAATCAAAAGCCATGTGCAACTACGTTTAACCTCAAACATAATAAAGGTCCTATAAATTGTAAGATTGTGTTCGGATTAGATCAATAGGAGGCGTGCGGACGAGTAGTCTTAAAATAGCTTTCGACAACTACACTTTGCGGTGGTTATGTGTCTTATGAGGTTGTTGGTAGTAAATTTTTGCTGCCTTCGTCAACCATAGCTTACTTATACTATAGCTTTATCCAAAATATTTATACAAAAGTTTTATTATTCAAACGTAAAACTAAATTATTTAACCGTAAAACTTAACGCATCAACAGCATAAATATAAAAAACAACGTCACGTTGTCTACGAGTAACAAAGGCAAGCTGAAGTTAACGCGGGTCATGCGTGAGTCACATGTTTGGTGCTGTGCATTCTGATGAGGCAGGCAACTGCCGAATGTTGGCCACGAGCTGATGTCATGTCGTGAATCCGCCGGTCTTTCGTTAGGATACATAAAGTTTGTTTGAATAATGGTCAAAATTGGTCGCCTATGTAGCTTCGAAAGTGTTATTGACCTTTTAAATCGAGTGTTTTAAACATAGTAGATTTGTGCACAAAAAAGGTATATTCGGTAGAACAAATTAGCTATTCTTTCCTTCCACCATCATACACACTAGTAAAGCACTGTGCTATCATATTGTTCCCGTCTTGTGTTTCAGAGTGTCACTTTGTTTGATGCGATCAACTCAGGCCCCATGTTAGCATACGATTTCAAATATGACTTATATTTTAATGGTGTTACAAACGAGCGTGTCTGCATTTAACAATTAAATGGTGCTTATTGGTTATGAGGAAATCTTTCCATTAGCTTTTCATGTCAAATATAGATAGAAATGAAGGAGACTCGTAAAAGCAGCCATCAGCCTAACTTCGACGACGACAATCACTCCGCCAGAAGCAGAAGTATACGACTAAGAAGAAGAAGAATGTTGCTGAAAGATGTCCTACATTCAAATTATTTCAGATATATCTAGAGCAAATGTCAAAACAACCGTTAAACCGTTCGAAGGTTTATCTTGGGTACACTTGTCGTTTACTTTAAGCACTCAATTAGTAGGCTCTGCGTGTTCACAAGCTATACTAACATCTCTCACTAGGTATTACGTTACGAACAGGAACAAACATTATGCGGGTAAGTGACAAACCATGTCTTTAAACGGCGCTCTAATTTTTGTAAAGCCGCGTTAAAGAGGGCCTTTAAAATTTCAATGGTGCTTAGCAAAAACTGTGTGTTACGTTTATATTTTATCGCGTCCAATAAATAGTTCTGTTGTTTTTGTTGAAACTCCTACTTTGAAATTGAACACGCAGATAAAACTGTGATACTTTGGTGTACCTACTGATACTGACCATAGAAATTCCACATTCTAAAGAATTTCCATTGCGAGTAAAATCTCATTAGTAAATTGGAGTTTCGTTTTAGGAATTCGGAATGCTATTTTTATGGAACAGTTATATGTATATGTCTCATAACTTTTGATTCCGGTTAAAATTTAACGGGAAAAAGGAAATTATGTGTCGACAAATATGAGATTTAAGTATTATGTGGTAAGCGACCGTCGTTGTCTTATGACGTAGCGGTATGTTGGTTAAATTCATGAGGTCTTGTACCTCGTCTTTATGTTGTGGTTGTTAAGGTTAAATTCCTTTGATCACGCGCCACCGTGGGATGCAAATACTGTAAAGGCGGTATGTTTTCTGCGGCCCGTATATTGCCAAGTTATTAAAGAAAGACTGGGTTCGGTAATAATATTTACACACGCGCTGTTTCTGCGAAAATGCGGTTTCCGGAGGCGTGTGCGCATGCGGTCTCGCCGGACGCATAGTAGAAGGAAATCAGTAGGGTAAGTAACTGTTGGTTGTAAACATTTTATATCCAACTGATTGCTCTCTCCTCAACATGACGAGGTTTGGATATCCTTATACTCCACCGCGGATAAGTAGAGACATGGTTTAATGACAAACATATATTGAATATTTCAAAACACGCACTATGTTTCAAATAAAGTAAGATTGTCAAGTAAATTTGAAAAATAATTAAAATCTAAATACCAATAGAACAACAAATTCGTAGTTATTTAGTCAAATATTCTCATGATAGGAATATGAATGATTGTAATGAAAATTTGTAACTCCCATTAGGATTTGGTGAATCCTGTTTAGTTTTTTTTATTTGATTATTAAAGACGATAATTTAACTCTTACTCATACTTTTTGTTTAAAATATATTGATAAGCTGCTTCGTTTGTACTATGTTACCTACTCATCAGATTTCGCCGAAAAATATACAACTGAACGGTTTTATAATTATAAAATCAATTTTAATATAAAAAAACTATCTATAAAGACCTATTCATAAATAACCGCGCACATTACGCTAGTTGCAATTGTCGTATTTGTAAATAAGATACGTCGTCGTCACATCTCTATTTCTTGGCTCTTTGCCGCCTTACCGTTGTTGATGGTTGAAGACAAATAGGTGAACGATCCTTTTGTGCTACATCCGTGCCAGTTTTAGGAATCAGTGTATTCGTTTGTTTTACTGTTACTGTTCTGCTTGCATTAGAATTCACCTTGTTTCTACGTAACGAATGTTATTTCGGTACGTGTTTTGGTTAGTTGAAGTGGTCTGAATTCTTAAAATTTTCATGTGACAGTTGGGAAATTTTTGGATCGTACAATTAATGGAGTTTGCCAGGTACAGTAGTAGTCATTTCCATGAGTCAAGCTGCAGTTAAATGTTTGTCGTGTCTTGCGTTTTAGCTTAGTTGGTTTTAGGAGAAAAAACATATTAATTCTTTGAGATCGCACCGCATCCAACAGAATCGCTTCCGTTTGAGACGACCACATAACGTTAAATGTGGCTTGCATACTCATTTGCTACTTAAATTTTATTTTATATAAATTGGGAGAGTCAAATGTCGAATGAAATGAAGCGCGAAATTCTCTATTCCAGATATGCAGAGCCGACGTCGGTGCTTTAATGATATACGGTCTCATAACACCTTCCTAGACGGGTGAATGACGTTTGTAGAACGCAGAGCTGAAGATGCGGACCGTCCGTCTTTGCAATGAAAGCGATCCACTTAGGTATTGTGTTGCAGATCTGATCATCTCTTCACAGAACAATGACCATAATAACTTGTTATAATAAAGCCAGAAATTCGATGAAATTTTCCGTGTTCCGCATCAAAGGAGACTGTTTTTGCTCCGTTATCAAATCGTAAAGTAACCGTGCTATTGTTTTCGTTCCGCAAATTGGTAAAATATTATCTTTACGCATAAATGCTTTTAAAATTCGGGATATAATATTGGACTTGCTATTATCGGAGCGAATTTTCTTAGAGATACTCGTATTATTGTGGTATAATTAAGTGTACCTATTTGTTTACCCTGCATAATGTGTAAGCGGCCCTAGTTGAAATTTTGTAGGTATTTCATTGGTTTAAGAATACAAAGCTAGATTGCGATAGTAGGTATAAAGATATTTTCCTTTTATTTCAACGATGATCGAAGACTCAGGTTCATTATATAAATTGTGTGACTGATGGATCTTTGTTTCTAAAATTTGTTGGTACAATAAAAATCAAAATTACGACCCATTATCCTGCCTTTTTTGCGATTTAACGACTACAAATTATAGGTACAGTTATCAATTTTATTATTTCTAACAATTAGTCATGCAGAAGTCAGTAACTGTGGTCAGTATCTTTGTAACCCTTACTTAATCAAGCAATCTTATCTGCTTATAAAAGTGTGAAAGTTTCGGTCCGCTTTGAGAACAGAATGCGGCACTAATTGGTGGTGAAGATTGATCAGTTCTGTGAGGTTATTTAGTACTGTTTACATAAATAATCTGTAGACATAATAACATTTTAATCGAATACCCCTTTAATTAACTTTCGGTCTTGGCCGAAACGAAAATCTGTCAAAGATAGGTACGTGCAGGAATATTGAAATTTATCATTCCTCTTAATGAATGTAGTATGGTATAGTTATATAGTCAGTACCTTACGATACATGTTATTGTATTTAAAGTAGCATAATATAATTTCACGGCGTGAAGTTAATATTGTTAACTATTTTGAACAAGAATGAGCCAAAATGACTGAAAATAAGTACAACTTTACGGACGGAAAGCCGTGGTGAGTTATAAGGCTTGTTGATGGTAAGATAACTTGGGGCCTGCTACTACCTACCTACATTATTTTATGTAGGTATCGAAAAATATGTGTAATTAAGGATAGTACACTTCTCCATAGAGATCTTGCTAATAGTTTATTACTATGGGGACTAATTAGGTTCTCGGCGCGTCAATCAAGAAAATTGTAATTATCTACCTCTAATTAAGAAGTGAAGCCGTTTGCGGTGGCAAGTCAATGACTGAGTCTTTAGTAAGCTTATTAATTTATTAAGTAGGTATTTAATAATTTTGTTGTCGCTGAAAAAAACTTCAATGAACTGTAGCTCTTAAGACTAGTAGGTACTTACATATTATGAATTGTATTTTTGAAAAGAGGACGTTTTTAATGAAATTTTATAATATTAAGCACATGATTAGGTACAGATATCGAATGCAATTATTAATTCATCTCATAAAGTTGACTCTTGGGCAGCAAGGATCAAGCAAAATCCAAGTTCCAAGTTTTAATTTAGTGTCAATGGACATTACTCCCAAAACCCCATGAGCACGGACTCTCAGAAGCACTCTTTTTAAATTAATAAAAAAAGCTAACTTCTACATAGTATCCGTAATTTCAACTCTCATTTGCAATTTGCAGAGTGTATCTACCTATAATTATAATTTCTACTTACAGCTTGTAATAATAACTTTGATATACAAAATGTCACATTTCTCAATAGTAAGGTTAAACGTAAAAACTGTTGAGGATTTGTCGTAATGGCGTTTTGAAAACTGTTCGTGGCACATTGACATGGAATCCGCGCGTGAGTCAGAGGCCCGCATTAGTGCCCCACACACGAAATAAATTCAGTTATTGGTGCCACGGTTTAACTTAACGAGCTGCCGTTTCTTTATCATTCATTATGTTCATAGAAAAATGTTGAGGTCCCCCGCTGCCAACTAAATGCTTCATATATTGGGAGTGAAAAAATCAGTAGTATAATAACAAGGTTATAATATAAAAAACTGTCACTCATACAAATGATGGTAAGCTGGATGATGTTGAAGGGTCGCTGCATTGACAATGGATTTACCTCCACATCCGACCTGAAACAGTATCGAGCAAATTGAAAGTGTCCCACGTGACAAGTCGGTTGACGACAAAATCGGTCGCTCGCAACAATTTGAGAGACACTCATGGGTTACAGAGAGTGTGATGAGAGATGATACATGATGTGTGTAATATGAAAAAGCTTAAGCATTGTGTAAGCAGCAGTCTTCAAACATTTGCAAAGTCTTTGTATGATTATGGAAAAGTTGTTCTATGCAGTAAAAGTACATAAGCCATAATTACTGTTCCAACACTACAGAGTTTGTGTGCGGTGGAAATACGTAATTATTATCTCATCGGCACAGGGTTGTCAATGCCAGATATCCAAATTCTCCAAAAAAGGAGCTTACACCCTATACAGATATACAATGTCGGAATAGTTACACGCTCATACCTCAATTATTTCGTGCTCAATTATTCGCTCATTACAATTTATGGATGACATTATGGTGGGCTTAACAAGAGCAACAATACATACGCTCAAACAAACCTAGTGATTTGATCACTGATCATCTGAAAATTTAACATCTGGTTCACTAGGCATCGAGCCCATGAGTGTCTTTACAAGGTATTCACTAGATACTAAACTGAACTGGAACTGTGTAGCCGGCATTCGTACTGGCTAATTTGGGAACAGCTCGCGTCTCTAACCCGTCCAAGGTTTTTAATCATGAGCTAGTCAGAGCTAGGAGCGGCGAATGCGGGCAGCGTCCCGAGTCGTTTGAAGCTTGGTATTCAATCTTTGCATCCTCTTGAAGATCACTGCCTCCAGCGCTTTGGATAGGTTCAAAACTAGTCGGGCTACCCCGTTAGTTGAAATTCCTTGCGTTATGGTAATTTCCCACAATTTGGCAACCCTGCACTGGAACCGCGTGGCGTGGCCAGCATTCGCACTGGCTAATTTGGGAACAGCTCGCGTCCGACGCCGACTTAATAACCGGACGCCATAAAACAGTAGACAGGATCTCGGTACCAGTGCACTAAAGAGACGTATAATGTGGAGACCGCGTTGTAGGCAATTGTTTATACTCAAAGTTACGACACTTTTTTTTTGAGACTTTTGATTTTCATAAAAATGTATTTAAAAATTCTTTATAATAATATTTGTTATTCTAGTGATATTCACGCAATATTGCGAGCTCTAGTTAAAAAGGTGTTAAAAGCTCCGGAGGGTTAAGCGATGTTATTTTAAAGAAGAATTACACTTGTTGATAGTAAATTTCTGAATGAAGATGAATTAGAAGAATTCATGATAATAGTTTACTACTCGAGAATAGATATTCTATTCCTAGATAGGAATACGATGAGTCTTTGAGGTTAAATATACCCGTCTTGTAATCGGTATCTATAGTACACCTACCAAAGTTTTACCAAAAGCTTCGCCTAAAATGGTTATGTTTTTACGAAGCGTAGTAAGTAAGTAAAACTTGAACCGTATCATTAAATGTGTCATGGTTCGTAGTTAATTGCTTTTATGTGATCCCCCATAGTCATACATGGGGTAACCATGTAGCTGGGATAAAGGTGAGACTTGTGTAAAAGTAAATAGGCAGATTGGCACAAATATTAGTTTTTATTCCTTGTTAAAGATAAGTAAATGTAGAGTATGAAAACTTCAACTACAATAAGCATATTGAATTCATTATTTTACATTAAATTACAATACCACGAACTTCAACTGCGGAAACAGAAAAATGTAATAATTAATCTTCCTCATTTGTTGTATTGAATCTTTAAATTTCAAATGATGAGTGAAATCGCTTCTACTTTACATACCTACATTAAAACAAAGTTGAAACTATAAAACCTGTGAACGTTAGTCACGTTAGTTTGTTAGTCATACCACGTCCAAATCTTGTCCTGTACGAACAGTCGTAGATGGCGACCGTAGCTCCACGCAACAATTGAACACCTAATGCGGGTATGTAACGTGATATTGGAGGTCATGGTAGCTGGGAGTTGTATGCAAAAATCGTAATGCTAATAACAGAGAGATTAGCTATGGAGTGGGCGAGAGTGACTCAATACCTCCGGTGGGTGTGCTGAGCGAAGGCCGACCCGGCTTGGTCATCGGAACTGTTCTCTTTGATTTAATTTCAATTTTTTGCACACAACCATCAATAAAAGACTTAGCATCTCCGTGAGGTTTTGTTATTTTTGTTTTTTGAGGAGGTGTGCAGTTGCGTGCGCGATGACTAGCAATACTGACACACTACGAATATCTAGAAACTCTTGGACTAAAAAGGAAATAAAAAATAAAAGTTTTGTTCACAATTAGTTAAATTATACACAATTAGTATTTAAATAAAATTAATTGGCTGAAAGAAACCGGTATCGCTGAAAAGTAACTCAAAATTAAATAAATTTAATTAGGCATGATGAAGTTCGCATTTTGTAATTTAAAAATACCTATATTTGGACTTCACGAAGTTTATGTCATTACCAGCAAAATAAAAAAATATGAAAAATCTTTTACTCTTATGTTTTCCATGTCATGAATTTGTGTGTTCTTTGGCTGAAAGATGGTCACAAAATTTTCATTCGTACTGTTGCCACTAAAACGAATTAGGTAGGTACTTTATTATACCTACGTACCTACCTATCGTTATATTGCGAGTCGCGCAATATTAGATAGTCGTCATTACTCGTTATTTTATAACTATCTAATATAGATGCATAATGTTATGTGTGTCGATCAGCATACAATAGCTCGATGGGGCTTCCGTGTTCGAGTAGATCTTTACAGATACTCGTGTTTTTATTTAATCACAAGTGGCAATCATTGTTTATTAAGTATGTAAAAATATTCCGCGCGGTTTGGCTTCATTATACATAAAATAATTTTAAACAAAAATGTGAACCGACTTCAAACTAAAAAGTAAGAAATAACTTTACAAACAGACTTCAATAATAAGGTATTTTTGGAGTCTGTGCCCAAGTTCATCCTCAGTTTAACCTCAAGTAACCTCATTTTTACATATACTCCAAACATATCTTATTAAGTATTGAAGTCTGTTTGTAAAGTTATTTCTTACTTTTTAGTTTGAGGTCAGTTTTGTTATGTGCATTTTTAAAGCACATTAAATCTCTCTTTCCATTGTACATTATTGTACGGTGCAACCGTACACCAACCGTCAGCGCGTTTTTCGTATAGCACGCGCCGGTCACATTTTCAATTTAGTATGCATTTGGGATGCTAACATATCGCGCGCGTACTCATAGCAACATCATTATCATACCTACAGTGTACAACAATAAATATTATAAACTTTAACAACATCTTTTCTTTGACTATCGTATGGTGTCGATACTAGCCCGTACAATTATAATAAATGAATAAATATTACCTAAGTACATATTTACCTACATACTTCTTTTTTAGTAAAATATATTAAAGTACCTACATGTCATGATTTTTTCGTGACTTTAAAACTCGTCTGCAAAAATGAGGTTACTTGAGGTTAAACTGAGGATGAACTTGGGCACAGACTCCAAAAATACCTTATTATTGAAGTCTGTTTGTAAAGTTATTTCTTACTTTTTAGTTTGAAGTCGGTTCACATTTTTGTTTAAAATTATTTTATTTAATGCTTTTTAGTTATCATAGTTTCACTTCCACTCTATTATCTGACTCTGGTATCTTAGTTTTAATGCTTCATCATAGGTTGCGGCAACTGGCTACTTAATGGTAACCTTACGGATTACCATTATTAATGTTTAAATATATAATTTGTACAGTTATTTAAATTATTTAAATTAACTTGCTTTAAACACGATTTAATTATTCCTATTTTATAACGAGTTCCGCTACATCATTAGCATCGAAGGTGGTCAAATTTTATATAGTTCTGCAAAGGTAATGTGACCAACAATAATAATTTATCAACTTGGTTCCTTAACTCTTATCCGTTGAGGAGTTCCACTCTGTAGCTTCGAAACTCTTCATCAGATCATCACCTACTTAATATGGGACCAAATTCAAAGTAACAGCTCCCAAAACCAAAATAAAACAATTCAAATTGGTTACCAAATGACGGAATACGGCGGTCAGAAATATAAAATAAAAATGAGTTCCACTCCATCATCAGACTCGAAGGTGGTCAATGTCTACATAGTTCTGCAAAGGTAATGTGACCAATAATAATATTTTTTAACCCGGTTCCTTAACTCTTATCCGTTAAAGAGTTCCACTCTGTATCTCCAAAACTCTTCATCAGATCAACAACAACTTAATATGGGCCCAAATTGAAATTAACATCTTCCGAACTTAAAAGAAAAAATTCAAATCTGGTGGCAAATGACGGAATGCGGCGATAACAAATATAAAAAAAATAGGCAAGTATACTAAAACTCTGATAAACCGGAGGCCGGAGGTATGGCCTGTTCGGAAGTAGGTAACTACTGCATTAGATTCGTTTTCGTAGGTACTTGGGGAAATTGTGGATACCCGTCGCTAGTATTTGTTACTATACATGGCAGAGCTATGCGAAACTTTTACAGTCTAAAAACCTTATGCTTTATCATAGGAAGTGGCAACTGGCTTCTCAATGGTAACCTTACGGACACCATAATTATAGTTTAAATGTATTTATAATTTGTATGGTTTATTTAAGTGAACTTTTAAACACGATTTAATTATTCCTATCTTATAACGAGTTCCACTCCATCATCAGATTCGAAGGTGGTCAATGTCTATATAGCTCTGCAAAGGTAATGTGACTAACAATAATATTTTTTTAACCCGGTTCCTTAACTCTTATCCGTTGAGGAGTTCTACTCTGTATCTCAGAAACTCTTCATCATATCATCACCAACTTAATATGGGACCAAATTCAAAGTAACAGCTCCCAAACCAAAAAAAAAACAATTTAAATTGTTTACCAAATGACGGAATACGACGGACAGAAATATAAAATAAAAACGGGTTCCACTCCATCATCAGACTCAAAGGTGGTAAATGTCTACATAGTTCTGCAAAGGTTATGTGACCAGTAATAATATTTTTTTAACCCGGTTCCTTAACTCTTATCCGTTGAAGAGTTCCACTCTGTATCTCCGAAACTCTTCATCAGATCAACACTAACTTAATATGGGACCAAATTCAAAGTAACATCTTCCCAACCAAAAAGAAAAAATTCAAATCGGTTAACAAATGACGGAATGCGGCGATAACAAATATAAAAAAAAATAAAAAAAATAAAAAAAAAAAAAAAAATAAAAATAAAAAAAAAAAAAAAACATACAGACGAATTGAGAACCTCCTCCTTTTTTTGAAGTCGGTTAAAAATACAGGGAAATTTCATCAATCGGTCTTGTTTGCGTTTGAAAGTGGTTACCGATAAGTAAGTAGGTAGTTTAAATAGTAAGTAATACTTTATCGTATTCTATATAATAAATCAACTATTGTTACCTTTTGTTAATTATTTATTTGATATTTGATAAAGTGCTTTGACGTCATTCTACTGAGTCACGCTGGGTACACCTGACCTGAGGCTGCGTCATAATACCTACTTTCTATCGAGTGAGATCATAAACGAATCTGAAGAATATCAAATTTTCTATAAAGGTAAACTATTAGCTTATAAAAAGAGAAATGCTACTGTCTCGTCCATGCCCAACTTAAACTTTGAACGTACTACTTCACGTTCTATTTTGTTCAGAATGTAAAGTTTTGCAGAAGTTAAAACTTGTTAGGGTCCGCGTTTCAATAGTGGCCAGCACTACTGCTTTCTCCTCCTAATTGTTAGTTTATAACCTTATTTTAAATGTTATGAAGTGTATAGGTAATTTAATTTTTTTTGCATGCCTAATTAAGACACCGTATTTTTTTCATTTATTTATTATCATTATGATGAACTATATTCTTGTAAATAAAAAAACTGAACTAGATTAAGGTATTTGCATATCAGTTTGGAATGTTTCAATATTTCACCAGGAAATATATTGAATGTTACGTATCTAAGTTAAATAGTTTACTGTTTTGACAAATGAAATGAATAAACTAATCTAACTAAGTCCAAGCTAATGTATGGTAAAAAAAAAAATCGCATTTGCCATCCTGCCTACAACCGGGGCGAGCGAATTAGTTCTCGATTTTATCAGCAAACATCGAGCTGTCATTTGCAATCAAAAGAACTGAAATGAAATGCATAAATATGATTGATGCATTCGCACTGAAATCGGACCAATTGCAATGTAATTAGGGTTACCTACCAGTAAAAAGTCAGTCATGTGGGTGTCGGTACCGTTTGCGAAGGGTTCCGAAAGCACTAACATAAAGGGAAAAGTGAGAACAACATTTAGTAAAAATATTGTTGAGAAACAGATACTTAATTATTTATTTCATTTCAAATGTGTACAAAATACACTATTCCTTCACATTCTACTTCTTCGTCTGGCTTCCAATACACTTATTTTCAGTGTTATTCAGTAGAGTCAGTAGCACCAGATATGTGATTATTACCAATGCTTGTGTGAGTTATTCATATAGATTTTTTAAAGAAAAACATCACAGACAGGCAGTAGCGTCACGTATTACTTATTTTTTACCTTAATAAACAAGTTCAAATTCATGCTTTTGATACGGAATCCTAAAAAGTTTGAACTTCTTGTGACGTAAATGTACATTGTTAATCGATCTTATACGATCTCATATGAGATAAAAAGAGAATTGCTGTAATCTAGTTCAAATGATTCCTTATTTTTCCTCTTTCAGGTAGGTAATACAAATAATAAGCTACCAGTGTGTTTCCAAGCCTCCTGCTAACTACCACTAATAACTAACCATGAACAATATTCCGGTGTATGAACTTGACAGTATTATTATTAGAAATCAAAGACTAATAAAATTATAATATAATTATTAAGTAAAAAAGAAAAGGAAGTAGTTTTGGGTTCTACCATATATATAACCAAGTTGCCTTCCAAAAACAGCACTGATTTATCTACTGTGTTTATAAACTAATTATTTTTACCGAAATTCGTAAAATGATTAATGACGGAATTGGTCACACTTGCTCGACATTTTGACTTTGCAACCATTCTCCCCAACCTCGTCAGTTCATTGGCCGAGCTGCATAAACAAATTCCGAATTGCAACAGCTAATCTATAAATAATTTTGTTTTCATAAGACATTGCAAGATGTGTCTGTGCCCTGTGCTTTCCTAGAGCTTAAACAATCTGGAATGTGTTTAAAAGAGTTAAACGCTGAGAGTTGGTTAACTTGAGTTGGCTTTATCATACTACATATTTCCATCATTTTTATCATAATATACTTTTTGTACCTGATATAGAGTTAAATATAGTAAAATATGTAGGTCATCCGACGTGAGATGACCATTGCACCTAATGGACAATATTCGCTCGAACGAAAAGTAACAATATGCTACGAAGCAAGAAATATCAATGTTTGAGTACGAGTACCTATCAAAGACCTCATAATTGTAAAGGACATATTATTTCTTAAATTATAACTGAAGGACGATAAGTTCACGTCTGGGGGTCCTCCATAGGGTCTTCAATGGCACGATACCAACCACCAATTCGCAATAGACAAGGTGGACTAAGGCCTTCTTTCTTCTCATGGGTCACAAATGGGTCGCAGAAAACATAATTTAAGAAACAATATCATTCGAAAATACAACTATAATTACATTTCTAGACAATACAACCATTATTTAATCATACCTTAAATCAGTATTAACTACAGGTCAATTCCCACAACAATCAACAAAATTGCCATCACAAACCAGGTAAGACCCTGACAAAGCACCGTAATCGAAGTAACAAAACAGGTATATACCGGCTTTGAAACGCATTAGTATTAACGTTAATGCGACTGTAGGTACGTTACGAATTTTTCATTCGTAACAAAAACTAGCTCAAACAGAACAGTTAATTGACACAGAAACGATGACTCACCAGCTCTAACCCCGCAAAAAACCACTGGTTTGCTATCATTGGACCATCTCTCCGTATAACCATTCTAAGCATATCGCAGTTTGAACCTGTTTGATGATACCTTTGCTCTCCTAGAGATGGACGCGAAACCCACAGGGCTGACGACGAGATGAAGCATTTCGAAAAAACAAACCAAGGAAATATCTACTTCAACCCGCAGTCATACGCAATGGAAAATGGCAGGATATTCTTTTTGCTGAAAAATCCGACTGCAATAGTTTTGATTCTTTAGAGGGAAATCTTAAGAAATGAAGCTTCCTTAGTACCTACCTAGCAGGGGTATTGAAACTTACATTAAAACTTACGAAAGCTACTTTATTTCACACGCTCTCGTAAACATCTCGGAATAGATAGACCGCAAAACGGTGAGCATTCACTGCCTATTATCATTTTTAGCGTACCAGTAACAGCCACACCATTATCGTTCGCCGTATTAGAAGCGTGACAGCCCTAACGGACTGAATGAGTAACGGGTGGATACCTTATAAGAATGCTTCGGGTCAAATCTGAGGTTGGCATCGACGATCGGTGTCAGTGTACCACGTTTTCTCCCATATGTCAAGCCGGCCCCTTTGTGCGGCGTATCAACGAATACGAATAGTCCAAGAGCTGTCAGGCGTTTTTCGAGAAGTGTTTGAGGCATCATAAAAGCATGTGCATTGATTGTGCATAGCTCACTTGTAATATCTAAACATAAAAATGCAGACCTGGCTGGCGGGTAATGGAACTTGGAATTTTTTAACATTACACTTAGTATTTAAGAAATTATAAAAATGAAGCCAGAAAACTGAGTTGGGTTTGAGGCCAGGCGTCATGCGCAAAATTATTACTTAAAAAATCGAAAAAAAGTGTTTGAGCCACGCTTAAACACCATATTACTTATTATGTATTTGTGAATAAAAACAGTTATTTTGTAAAAGACAGCCCATTTTTGCGGGATTTTAAACAAAAAATTTCAATATGGCTCGCTCGCTTTTTTGAGTTTTGTTAAATTCCATTACATTCCAGGTCTGCATTTTTATGTTTGGACACTACAAATAGCTTATTCAACATGCTTTTATGGTGCCTCAAAAACTTCTCAACAAATGTCTGAGAGCTCTTGGGCTACATCAGCGAATGGTTAGAGGCGAAAATTTCGTACGCACGCTAATGATATAACGACATGTAAGCGTGTAATAAGTTTTTAATGAAATGGAGTGCACTTTCTATTTCAATTACGAGTTCTGCTACTGGGTGGAGGCGATCGAGTGAGAGTATTTTGTAAGTGGTTAGGTTCAGATTGTTGGTGTGACAGTTTGATAGGTTAAATGGTACTTAGCTAGAATGGTAGGTACGCATAAGCTAATATTCTAGATTGCGGCACTTGTAAGTACTGGAATTAGTTTAGTTGCGACCTCTTCCGTGAAAGATTTAAACAGCCTCGCCCGACTTACTCGTAGGCAGGTAATAAAGGTATTCGTATAGTTGGTAAACTCCTTCAACGAACGTCTTCGAATTAAAAGGCAATATCTCCACTCTGCATCACAATAATTTATAAATCATCGCCATAATTATAATTATTAATGGAATACACTCATGTCGAGGACCTAAAGTATCTATAATAAGGGATCATCCTCATCCCGTTAAAAACATAAAAAAATGTAAAACATCTTAAATGTGCAACTTTTAATGGTTTTAAAAAATAAAATAGTTTTAAAAAGTCATTAGTTTCAGAACGGTTTGAAGTCAGATTTTGCACTAACCCGCGCCATCTATAAAAAGTTGATGAAAACTTTTTCTGACAATACTTGGAGACAGCGCCATCTGTTGTGATTTTGTTACACCTTTTCTAAAAGTGTATACGAGGGAACGTTACGATCGTTGTGGTTTTAAACTCATCCGTTAGATAACTCTTTCTACAGAAAAACAAAATATAATAAATCCTTCCTTCCTTTGTAGATTTTTGATAACATTTGTAGATTTTTTTTATTGAGATCTGGACTTTTCTACTTAGTTATTTTAGAGCATAATTGACGTCAACCAAAGGTTGTCCTAATAAAAAAGACGGAATGTTGAATGGTGCACAAATTTTTCCTTTCCCGCCATTCAACCTGAATTTCGAAATGAGGACGTCAAACGACGCAAGTTGAACAATGGGCCTTTCCACGGCACTAGTCAATCTCGGCCCGTTGTGTCTCGGTAAGGGTCATTTATAACGTCAGTCATCTCACCCATCTGTCACCTACAACAATGGTGTGGACGGCGCTTTACCATAGACCATAAGGAAATTTGCTGCCAACAAAGGAAGAAGGAAATTTGCTGCCAATAAAGGAAGAATGGTAACATCCATCAAATTGCCCATCCTTTTGCATGGTTCTAAAACATGAACAAACTTTTATCACAAACAACAGACAGAAAACGCTTAAGACACTTGAACTTTGTTAAATAGGAAATGAGCGGCAAAAGAACATGTAGGTAGATTAAGTACCTAGTCCATGGACACACAGGGATCCTTAAATTAGGGTTGAAGTCCAGGCGAATTTCCCACATTCCCATATCCCAAACCGATGCACAAGACTACAAGAACATTCTACTTCCATGTTAATTTACGACGGGTTACAGTGGTTTTATCACCTCAGCATATCTCATTCCTTCAAGACAATGTAAGAGATCTTCATCGCTGTTGGACAGACACACAAAGCATTCGTACCGTCGTACGGGGCGCCGCATCGCAAGTGTGGCTGACAGCTTTGACAGAAATCCGTTCTGCCATCATTAATCCCGCACTCGCCGCGGAGCCCATCCGTCACCCAACACGCGACTCGGGCTAGCTGCACACGGTCGCGTAATCTTGAAAATTAATATTGATTCCGGTCACAATAAATAATGATTAATATATTATATAAATAATTTTTTTAAGTCGTTAAAAAAGAGTCCTCTGTGTTAAGTACATCTTTGCTGGGTATAATTTGCGCAATTAATTGTTATAAATTTTAAAATTTCATTTGTAAAGCCGACAATAATACATATCTGGACGCAACTAGAAAATGGCGGATGACCACGAATAAATTAGTAGAAGAAAACCACGAACCAAAAAACATGATAATTTGTGTCCAATTACATAAACGGATTTTCGGAAAGGATTAGGTACTTACATAAAAGAACTTAGGTATATGTATAGTAATATACATTATTTCGTTAAATGGTATGAAAAGTTACCTTTTGATACAATTTAATTTGCATGGATATGGCGGGATGAAACACAAACCTTTTCTAAATTTCCAATTTACAGCTGTGCTTAATTAGCAATTAAAATTTTTTCGAAGAGATAATTGGGCTATAACCATTGTTATTCTAAATCAGTTTTAACAGTTCGTATCGGTCTGACAAGCGCCCTTTATGGCACGCAGAGCACATATCATGCGGAGATAATCCAAGAAAAACAGAGAAAATGGGTATATTTTCAAATAGAGCTACTATTCTAGTGCCGTACTGTTCCTATTGTTGTTTTTTGTTCCTTTCATAGCAGCCTTAATGAGTGTGTGAAATGGACCAGGTGTCCTACTGGATATTCTTTGTGTTGAAAGAGAAAAGAACGTCTCATATAAATGGCTGCGATGAAGGCTGAAATTCGAGGGGTAATTTTGTGTAATTAGTTTAAAATGTAAAAGAACATTTTACCGCTATTTTCCTTTGTATTCTGCTTAAAGTTCAACAAGCAAGTGCTCGGTTGACGAGAAACGAAATAAAACAACGCATCATTTTATTTGAGCACAAACAATTTTGCGTCGTATTTTGTTTTAATACAGTTGTTAATTTTAAGTACACGAAGTTCCCGAATAAAAGAAAGAAGTTCTTCGAACAACGCGTTCATAATAAAAAACTTCGGAAGTTATTCTGGACCCCAGAAGCGATGAAATTAAACAGATTCCTGTTTCGCGCTCAGCAAAAAGAGTTTGTAAAGTTTATTCGCATTATGAAAACACAACGGCCGGAGTTTCGCCGCTTTCAGTAAATACTATACCGATACAGCGCATTCCGACGATTAGGTCGACCACAATATTATTACGTGACTCGCCCTCTAAACGGACACGCAGGCAATCTCTATAAAGAGGTATTTGGGACCCTAATTTACACCCCCTTCCGTAATATTCGGCTTCTCGGTTATGAAGGTCCAGTCGACAGACCTCGCTACCCTCTTACACTCAGGGATCGAACTCGCTCATGAGAACGTATATGAAAGATATTACGGACGAAATCCAATGAAAATATGGTAATACATAAGGTGTAATAACGTTTTTTTTATTGGGAGTGTTTTTAGATTTTCATAATCCGGCTCTGAGGTCTTCTATTTATCTATTTATATAGTTTATGTGGTGCGATGTTGCTGTAAGGTAGTGTTAATTTTTTCATTAGTTTCATTGTAAAATTCAAGATGTTTGAGTATTTATGTATATCTATAATAATTAGTAGGTACAATTATTTTGGAATTATGGTTCTGTTATAGATATTTCGATACGACAAACGTGGGAGGTAAAGAAGGTGAAATGAATGCCATGACCTTTACCATTGATATTTTGCCGTAGCGTTTTTGTTATTCTTTCATATTCCGCGACCTTAGAAAATCAAGTTAATTTAGTCTATAATAAAAGTTGTCATCACTACATCTTTTAAGCCTTGAAGCTCTTCAGTGGAAACAATCTCTATAAGCGTAGGTACACTAACTATAATTCGTAATTACGTAGTTTACTTAATAGTTTATTGCTTCTTAATTTATTGAAAATCTGATTGAATAAGAAGTTTAAGTTGAAAATTATCCATTTAAATACATTTTTAGTGAATTAGTTATGTGTTCACTAAACACATGGTCAGAACCTTGTTTGACCTTGAAAAAAATAGAAGTCTAATCTAAATGAATATATACATACATATATGTATATTCTATTATATGAATGAATATTACTAATTATTATGCTAAATTAATCTTAATTAGTGGTAAGTGAGCTCAGGTGGCACAGATTTGCAATCCGATGTACGTATAGGTGTTTAGGAGACAGATAAGCGGAAATTGAGATGAAGCGCCGGATATTAACAGCCTACAGAGTCTATATACTCGTAAATATTAACCAACCATAACTGTGGTAAACTCATCATTAATTATTACTATGTTTATCGCCTACAAACATTGAGTTAATAAGTACGTTATTTTAAAGAAATTTTCATGGATTTCCATTCAGTAATTTTTAATAAAATTATATACATAACCTCCCTCTTCCTTTTTTGATGTCGGTTAAAATCATAAATCACGATAGTCAACAGTCAGACTTTTGAAGACTTTTACCCATTAGTTCATACGATTTGTTAATTAGGCTTCTGCTAAGCTTTCGATTCGATTTAGAGCCTTATGAATCCATTTTGAATCGAAAGAGATTGCCAGTCATAGTCACAGGCTAGCTCGATAATAGGGTATGGCTCGTTGTACTAGAAATGCCGTCCAGGATTTTTGAATGGTTTGCATCTTCAACACCTTTGCTATGTCGCTTAGTGAGATCAATAATGAAGGTTTTATTATTATTTTTTGACTAGTAGGTACTGATCTGCTCGGTATTGTTTGTGTTTGTCCGAATCTAGATATTTTACCTTATATGATACAGAAAGAAAAGCATTAACGATAAAAGCAAAATCTTCCCAGAAACAAACAGGGATTTTCGACAGACCCTCACATTTGGGATTCGAATTATTGATAGGCTAATATTATTACGCCTGCTGAATTCCGAAGGTGTTGGATGGTAGGCGAGGAATGACTGATAACGGCAACGACACGACATCCACGGAGACCTCATTTCCTTTGATTTATGATGCTGTGGAACGATCCCACTGGCAGTATGTTACATAGCAAATCGATATTCAAATTTGTTATTAATAAGCCCATCAACCTGTGGAGCGCGACGAATAATTCTGACATAATTTTACACTTATCCGTAAAGCTTAAGTTGTACACCGGAACATGCATAATAAACTTTTGCCGTATTTTAGGCGGCCTTAGTGGCCTGCTACAAGATTATTGTGCACGTGCTCTTTGTAGAATCTACAATAATTAAAGTTGGCACATTATAGTGACAATGACATGGCCAAATGATTTGAAGGACATAAAGGAAATATTCCTAAAGTGGCGACCGCGTCTTAGCAAATGGAGTATAGGCCGCCTTCCGATCAGGTGAACTGATCAGAAGACAGCGGGAAGTGTCGTAGTGTCGATTAGAGGCCTCCCCTTAATGTCCAACGGAGGGCTGAATGGCAGGAAATAGCAAAGATTATTGAATATTCTAGGTTTGATATTTAAACTAACAAGTAAATTGTTGTCGGTGAATAAAGTAAAGTAGTAAAAAGTAAGAACATAACGTAGTATAAAAGCTTATCACAAAGACAAAATGCCCATTCTTCAGGCATGGAGCGTAAACTCAAATTATAGCCGTCCGCTCTTTTACTTGCTTTCTACGGACAGAATGCAGCAAAAATATCAAATGAATACCTACCAAGTCTACGTTCCTCTTTTGTTAACGAAGTGAATAAAACTGTCTTCCCTGTCCACCCTCTCGAGAATAAACTGTGTAAAAGACTCCAGATAGCCTATTAACACGTTGACAATCTTGTTGAGACGACGTCGAATGGTGATACCTACTGTACTTTTATTTCCTGCCATGCCTCATCCATAATTAGGTAGGTAATTACTAATTTAAAAGTGACAGTAGGAAACAGGGTCGCTTGATTAGATTTTTAACAAAGTTTTCAACAAATCATGTCATCATAATTATTATCTTCAGTAAAGGTGCTTTCTTTGTATAAAAATTAAATGAACAGATGCGTCTACGAGTCTTTTTTATACATTTTACAAAAGTTAATGTTGTTATCTCTATTATGAAAACTCACTTAAAAATTGCATGAATTGTAATCCGGAATAAAAATATAAAATGGCTGGACGGGTGACACACGATAGCTTCATACTTTTCAATGCCTTTAACAAAACAAAAAGTACTGCTCCCTCTGAATAAACTGTAACCACAAATAGCTTGTTAACACTAGATAACCTGCAACTGCTGTGAAGGAATAACCGTTAAATTTTCCTTAATTTCGACCAAATTGCCACTCTTTCTAATTAGATTGCGTCATTTATACTTTGAACATTTATTGTATTTAAGAGGGGCTTCTAAGAAGGCTTCTATTAAGCTTAGGTGTAAAACAATCCTTAAACAGCTTTTAAAACAAAATATAGTATAAGACTATTCTTATACTAGTAGTATAAGAGTATACATATATAGAGTATACGAAGAACAATACCAAATACTACTACTAATACTAATACTAATAGTAGTATAAGACTTGATACTCTTATCAGTAAGTATAAGATCTCAGATCAGTATCTGTTCTGGCTTTGGTATTGTTCTTCGTTATCTTTGACAAATAACCGAACAAGACACTCTTGTCTTGTAACAGATATGATAAAACATTCCTGACGTAATGAAATGTAAATTATCTGACAACAAACAGCTCATCTCCATGAAATTTTGTATTGTTTTTGCATGTAAACCATCGAAGCGGGAACAAATAATAATTTTCCAGTCAAAATATACCTACCGCGTAACTTGGTTCCCCGAAGTTGTTCCTAACATAAGAACAACACGCGGCGGGAACATAATAAGCGGGCTACCGACGTCTGTTTTCTCTCGAAATTCTATAACTAGGTTACGGAAATAATGATGCTTCGGATAATGTTATGCTATCCTTATTGTATAAACTTCGACGACGTAACTTGGTTTAAAATCTTAGCATTTTATTTTACGTGATGAGTGCTGAATATGCTCATCTCGTGTGTCTAATGCTCCCATTTGTCTAACTATAATATAACGACCACCAATCGGTCAATGAATTTCTCTAATAGCAGCTAATAATATAATATATTTTATTTCCTTGTGCCAATACGATGCCAAGCTTTATAAAATAAAGGTTTTAAAAACTGCATAATACAATAATCTAGTAAATGTATTTTAGAACTCTATTCAATTGTATTATTTGCAGTTGCTTTTAATATTATTTTAAACTAGATTTAAAATTTAATTTAATTTAAATGGAAAAGACCCTTCAAATTAATTTAATTTGTTTGAGTGTACGAATGAAGAAAGAAAATGTAAATACATTTTCTTCGTATCAAAAATGTTTCTCATATTTAATTTACAACAGTTATACGCACGAAACAAACGTACCTGCTCTGTTGTGCGTAATTATGTTTTACCTCAAGAAACGTAAGATCCGATTCCAAGATTAATTAAAATGTGTCCTTTGAAATGAGTCAAGAAACGAACTCAAGGAATTTGGGTCAATCTCAGCATGTAGGTTAACGTGCCTTAATGTCCCGTAAGTCGCAATACGCAGCTCTTGTCTACACGTGACACCCGCCGTGACTTTAGAAATGAGTTGATACAAGAAAATATTTACGATTTTGCAGTGATTACCGATGACGCAATTGTTTCCAGTATAATGTTAATTATCCGTCATATTTTTAAGGAAATCCAAATCTTTATAAATGTTCTAATCTGAATAGATTAGAACATCTATTCTATTCAGATTAGAACATTTATAACGAATTTTTTTTATATGTACAAAACACGTACTGATAGACAATGGTGTCTATGTGTCCTGTGTAATGACTGTGTCCTTTGCAGTGAATGTTTAAGAACCAACGCGAGGAATTCGGGTCAATCTCAACATGTAGGTAAACGTACCTTAATGTCACGTAAGTCGCAACACGCAGTTATTGTCTACAAAGGAAGTAAATGCTACACTTACGAATTGAGAATAAACATGTATTATTATATTCATAATTATGAGCTCAGTGATTGTGAAGCTTTCTTGTGTTATGAATGCAAAAACAATATGATTGGAGAAGAGAAAAATATCAATTTGCTTGAATCACAAAACCACAAAACCGTTGCAATGCGGGAAACACTTCGTTAATTTCATTTCTGATCACTGAAAACGGTATTAAAAATCACATCCAATTATTTTAAGCCATCAGTGGCTGCGAAATAAAAGGTATTATTCGACTTATTGTGTGCTTCCAAAAATGGAAAAATTTGGGCATAAAGTGGCAAACAATTCAGAGCGAGGCACGCCACAGTGGCTTGGCAGCCATCGCGCCAATACATCACGATACGAAACTTGCCCACTCTGTAACTTTTAAAAATATGTATATATTTTTTACCTTTAAAACTGTAGCCATCGAAAATGTTACGCCAATACAGCCCATGTCCGAATGGTCACTAAAATCAAGCGACCTAAATACGTTTATTTTAGTTGTCCTATTTTTGATATCCTGGCACTGCATCTTGAAAAATAAATATCTTTGGAATTAAAGTAACGCCTTTCAAATTAATATTCAGTAGTTATCCTTCCAACTGCATAATAATGCGCGTACTTTCATATTTTGGTATGAATTAAACATATAAGTACCTAACCTTCGTAAAGCTTTTGTAAGTAACCTGTTCGTAAGTTTTTGTATGTAACCTGTTAATGACCCACTGCAGGGTCGGGTCTCCTCTCACGGCCAAGGCCACGCAGGCCTATTGCTGGTCGGTGGACTTCACATGCCTTGAAGAAAATTTATGTGCACGCTCAGACATGCAGGTTTCCTCACGACGTTTTCCTTGTGTTGTGTGATGTGATGTTACTTTTATAAAACGCACATAACTGAAAGACATTATTAAATAACTAGCGCTTTTGTAAACAGAATCCAACTCCTCTCATATCTAGTGGGCGGTTTAATCACACATTTCGACTGTCGGTTTCCAGAACTGTCCAGAAGTTGTTAAAAGGTGAATTGTTCCACACTGCACTCTCCACACTGCCAGCGCCATCGCCGCGTGTCGTATGAACTTTTGTCAGCTTTATAAACAACTAGAAATTTTGAGCGTTGTAGTTGTTTGATGTCACGAAGGTGGCTGAACTTTTTATAACTGTCATATGCAGCCTATCAGGCCTACTAATGTTAAGTTAACTGCATCCCATGAACACCTCAGTAGCAGTCTTATTCATCTTCTTTTTTAGGTTGCTTATACGCCTCAAATAAAATAAAAGAGGGTGTCGGCTAAGTACGTCCCTGAGCAAGCTACTACGGCTACTCATATAAAATAAAAATATATAATCCATTCAAAAGTATACATTTTGTTGACAAATAGCCGACTAATAACCATTTTTCACTTCCACATAACAAAATGTCAGCTCCACACCCGACCTTTGTCATTGTCAATAATCCGTTACACATACGAGATTATATTAATCAAACATAACATACAAATACATAATATTCCATCTTATAATGCCATACTACTTATTTATCATTTATTTTTTATCTATTTATGTATTTTGTCATTTTACGGCTCCAGGACACACTTTGTTCTGCCAAATCTGGGTGCTCACTGATGATTCTTTCGATATTAAAAAACGTCTTCTACAGCCTACGCTGTAGCGCTATGGGTCTACGAGTGTAAATTAAAAATAATAGCGACATCGGGTTTTCATCCTTAACGTGACTAACAATTTAGGAATTACTAAAACACTAAAATTTAAGATAAAAATTAGTAATTTTCTACTCTTCAGTTACCTAATTTTGTCTTAATCATTAAAATCACTTCGTTTTAAAATGACAAACGGCCTAGCTTTAGCGGCGTCCTTCTTTAGGGTGACTTACAACAAGTTAGATTTTGATTCTCACTTGAGTACCGCACCATGACCTACTTATTTCTAATGATAATGATTCTTTTGATAAAAAATGTAGTGTTATGTTATGTTCTTCCCAGGTATTAAATTATTACATCAATGTCGAGAACGGCTTAGAATTTGATCTATTAAAGCGTAACAGACTCACTATCACTAACCTTTACGAACGGATTTAAATAATAGTAGTATTAACATTTTCGTATCATAAATTAAAATTCAACTTTTTATTAGAGTACAAAAAAGCAGCTCCTATTAAGCCCTTCCATAGAAATAATAACTAATAGACGTTGGAATTTGCAATTTGCGAGGGTAGAATGGAAATTGATGACAAATGGGTTTTAGTTTGAAAACATAATTTGATACCCAGAAACTATGGTGGTGAGTGAGACATTAGTATCGCATTAACTATCGCCTAATGATTTTCTAATAATACCAAGCAGTTTGCACTGAAGGTGACTGAAGCTAGTAAACTATGTTATTTTCGCTCAAAGGGCATCAGAATTTCATTCCTCGGGGACTTAAAGGTCAGACAGCAGTCACAATATTGCTTTAGTTTTGCGATAAGCCTTATGTTATCGGCCTTTCTTACGTAACGTCGAACACTTATCAGAAGTATCAAATTTGCGAAGGTCTTGGTAAAACATCAAATATCCAGAGAGTTTCTTCAAGTATAATAAAACGCGCACGGCTCCTTCAAATACGGCTACGCTCTAAGTCGAAATCAAGACGTCTAAGATTCTGTTTACTAAAGATGATTTTGCGAATCCTCTAATAGTCTAAGATCCGAACCTAAATCAACCTTAACCAGGCTGATAATATAATAAAACTTATTTTATAATAAATTTACTAAATTAGTTAAAAATGGGTTTCCAAAAACATCATGGACAGAATTTTTTTTTAATGTTTTATGCATTATGAGTTTTACGAATGTCTTTATTTAATATCGATTTCTTTGACTTTTACGCAAGCCCAATATAACAGCGATTTCTTAAGTCTTTACACGAAAAGATACGAAAGAATGAAGATTGAAGAAAGCTCTTTCTTTTTATTTAAGGGAATTCTATTAGCGTAAGTCTTCATTCCGGCTGACTCGAGTTCTAATCTGGGATTGAGTTGAGCGTTCTGCGCAAGATTCCTTGGTCTCAGCGCTTTGTTCGGTCTCAATGCAAATCAATTGAGCGACCCGAGACCGGTGCGTCGCGTAAAGCTATCGAATTCTTCACCCTTGAGTCTATGCAATTCTTTCTTTACATCTATCGAAGCGTAGGGTTTAGAGTTAATCTGTGGATATTTACAGCTGTGCAACTTATTTCATCTTTGTAACCGATGAAAAGAAATAAAGTTAAAATTGAGCTTGTTGGTGTCTTGGTGATTTTTGAAAAAAATACGGGTAGTGACAAAAAACGTTACAACGTTTATGAGAGGAAGTGTTTGTCAAACCAGCTGAAATAGAAGATTACTTTTGCATATTCCAAGGTACATTTAGGAAAGATTACTATTATCAAACTAAATGAACATATGTTATCCAAGAACCGTTTAGCTTAACTTCAGGTCTCCAATGTACCAAGAAACTTGCGACACATTATTTTCCCGACTTCACTGCATATATTTCAAGCTGAAGTTCGGTACAAAGCTTTGCACGACTAGGTATTTTGGTCTAACTTTAAATAGTTTTGTAAACAGTTTGAAGGTTTAAAATGTACGTGCAGAAAGCAATGTTAGACATTTTTGGGTAGTAGATCAACTCATGGCCAAGAAGCGAAGACTTTACGAAGTTTAAGTAGTGTAAGATAGAGCATCAAAGATTATATTGGGAAATCTAATTATTATATTTGATCTGATTATTATTTTGTCACCATACAGCATATAACAAAAAATGGTGAGACCTGGAAGATATTTCACTAGGTCTTGTGGTTCAGGACTGCAGATTAGAATAGAGATGCAGGAGCCAGCATTTATTGGCAGTTATATAAATAAAATGTCACTTTCATGTAATTCGATGGAGTGATGAAAAAAAACGTCAATGGAAAACTACATGCTTGCTTTCACAATATTCTCAAATGTAAGTCACATTCACATTTCCACATTAAGTAGGTATGGTGAACTAAGGTTCATTTCTTCCTCATTGTAAGCTACGCTACAGTTGGAACACAGAAATTTTTGTCATACACAAATAATATTATATTATCAAATTTGAGAAAGAACACTAGCCAAGACTAAAGTTAACTAGGAAAGGAATACTTGGTAACCATTTAAAACCTAAAGCACGTTTTTGATGTTCATTTTCAGACCCAAAGAATTTAAGCGCCGTTCGCTGCAGTAAAAAATTAAAACTACAGTAATCGAGTCGAGCCAGTGGGGCGTGAGATAACAGGTTAACGTTTTTTAAACCGGGAACTTCAGAAATATTTATGGCACCTACCGGCGATTTTTGTATTTAGTCTATTTACTGTTTTCATCGAAATTTAAAAACAGAGTATCATGATGCAGGATACTTTTTAATCGACTGCGACAAAACCTCATTTTTGAGCGATATTTTGACCTTTAGTGAAATTATGTATACCTTGTTCTAAGTTTCGTTTCTTTTTTTAAATATTATGCTAATACACCCGATGTTGAATTGTTAGTGTACCTATTGGTAGTGTACCTATAAGTGGTATATGTATGTATACAAACACTTTCATCGAACAGCACTGAAGCATTTTGCAGTGTCTAAGCTGTAAGTAGATTTGTTGCTACTTCAGAAGACAAAAGTTTCGCCGGTACCTCAACTGAACCGGTTGTCTATCGGTACCTCAACTGTAATTAAAGATAACCCGCGGCGAAGAATGCATAATTGTGGATTATGAGGATAGCGGTAGGTCCTCCTCGAGAGAATTCCAATGGCAAGTGGATATTTTTCTGCTACCTTACTTCCAGAGTACTTGTTGTAAAATTTAAACGATTACAGAAGCTTAATTAAGCTCATTGATGTATGAGGTTAGATTATTTATTGTTTTTTTTATTAAAAGTAACTCTAGAAAGAAAAAACCATCACTATAGACCATACAAAATTAATCCAAATGGAAGCGTTACCGTAATTTACTGGTCAAGCATTACTTAAGTTACAGCTAGCGACCTTCAAATTAACTTAATTACAGTTGTAATTGGTCCGTACCGACCTCGCAATAAAAAGGAAATATTGTCGTTCCGCCCGCCCAAAGATTGTCCGCCCTACGTTAGACGAATACCACTGTCGTACTAAATTGGACGATGTAACTTTAATTCTGCTCTTGAAATTACGTGATAAAATGGAGTTTACTATGTCGAAATAAAATGTCGATTTATCTATACCATAATATTTGTGGCAATTTAGTGTTAGTGCAGTTAGTGTTTACAGTTTGATGATTATATCGTTAGTGTACATAATATGTAATGTAACAAGCAACTTATCGAATTACTCCAAAATTAACGTCAGCCTGTAATGTTTATTCTTCAATGGGAAAGTTAATGATGTAAAAGTCTTCTGTTTCAGAAGACTTTTACATCACTTATTTGCTTTGCATTAATTTGCAAAACATGCTTTTCAATTTCACTTAACGATGCCAAATTCCATTCTTATTTCGTTCCACACAGTATTTACAGTCCGCAATACAAGCATTAAGGACACCGGCAGCAAGTTGGCGGAACATGAAAACATCTAATTGAATTTTTTATCGTCGGCTAAGATGCTCCGGCGCTTTATTAAACTCCTTGAATGGAAGCTGCGAGGGGCAATCGGGATCTCGATTTGCATTATAGGGAGAAGCACAAAGCACTGAAGAATCCTCGGAAGAAATTTAAAAGCCGAAGCACCTAACGCGTTAACAGACTTCGCATATTACGAAGTAAGGAGGAATAAATTAGGACTGAGCTTAAACCTATCTCTATGGATTTGGTTATATTTGGTAATATGTATAATGAAATTGATGAAAGACACAAGGATTTGGGTGCTTAAAATGTGTAAAACGTAAACTATTAAATTAGAGGTAAATAGAGATGGGTAGATCTGATTTATTTATTTGAGAACCTTGCTTAATGTGTCCTACTCTAATGCGTATTAGTGGAGAAATGGGCTAAGGTCCAACCAGTGTCGCATGTTCTCAAACCGCCCATGGCGCCTCTAGTAAGGTTTAACGACTGTTTTCTTTTCGACAACAACCGGGACCTCAGACCGGGACCGCCAGCTGACGTGACCTCCAAAGCACGGCCAATTCGCCACATTCAGCGATAACTCATTCAAGTACTGACCGCGCTCGATGTTGCTTAAATTTTTCGATCGCATGCGATGTTCTCTAGCAGCAGGTCTATGCGCGTTTCATTTATTTTATTTAAATAAAAAATATTGCCTTCAGTGTTGAGTTTCATCTAATACATATTTAGTTGTAAAAAATTCAAAGGTGAAGCAACTAACGCGTTAACAGACATGGCATATTTATTTATTACGAACTAAAGCATAATTTATTCTACTTGTAATGTTTAACCGACTGAAAAAAGGTTGAGATAAGGTATTTGATATGCTGTTTTTGTTTTCGCCCCTTTTGTTTTACTAGACTAGGGACCATGATATTGAACTCTAAGGTTATATAAATATATTTTAATAACGTTATTTCGCCGAACTTCAAATGGAGATTAATAAAGTATACTTAAATAACGTTATATCATTTTAGGTTACGTAACGTTAGATTTTGAAAATACTTATATAAATGTAAATACATAAAAAATTATGATTAACTTGTTTAATTTTTTATGTAAAATACAAACAAATATTGCCATCTTTGATGTATCTGTTTTCAAAATTCTAATAAAAAAAAATGAAATATCTCAGAATACGTTCAACATGCTTATGGCTATTCCTATAACTTTAAGCCGTTAAGATAAGAGACTGCCTAGTCTTACATTATTATAAACAGTTTATACTAAACGCCCATAAATGTCTGTATGTAAATCCTATTTCTGTTGACGGATACGCTAAAACATTGTCGAGATTACGCAAGGAATGTAGACCCTCGTTTGCGTAGAGCCCGGCGGCAAAAGGGAAGTTATACTCTATCTAGGTTAACCTTTATGTCCCTACGGAATGAGGTTTTGATGACTAATATCATAGTATAGTTTTAAAAGATTTTTATAGTGAGTAAAAGAGTAGCAAAAGAGAAGCAACACTTAAACCATGTTGTCAATTTGAAACTCTGAGGACTAGAAGGTCGGTTTATAAAGTATTTCAGACAAGCACAGGTTTCATGGCGGGTTATGAGGTTGAAGTGCCTCGTACCTTCCTCAGTGAAGATTTGTTCATCAACTCTTCTTTCAAATATATCATCGGTTAGTTTTATTATTCGACTTAAAAACGAGGAGGTCAACTAATTATATTCGAGGGGTATATTTTTATTTATTTATAGCTTAGGTAGGTACCTCATTTCTTCGCCACTTGTGAATTTTTGCAATTGTACTCGGTTCTGATTCATTTATCTACTCGTAGCTATCAAATGATAAGTATCTAATTTAAAAACTGCACTAAGCGAGAACTAGGATTATTAATGTCTCATTCAAAGCGCGGTTTCTCCGTATCGAGCTGTAGTTTCTACCTAAAACTCATTTGTCATCAATTTCGATTTCACACGTGCAAATTGCTCGAGCAAACAACTAACAAACGGCAATGGGGAAAATATTACCGCCCACAATCATATTTCTTCGACGACAGTTCTCTGAAATCTTAAAGAACATTTCACTGTGTTTTTGTGAAAACTGACTATTTTTCATCTCAAATCCCGTTACCGACGAAATGTCGAACAATGGAAAGTTTTGAGGGAGCACTTTTTCTCGTATGTAATCTTCTCTCCAAGAGCAATTTCGTCACTTCAATTCGGCATAATTTATCAAATTCTGCGAGGGATTGCACATGCACCCCTGCCGCCCCTGCTCAGCTGCGCCCGGTCACAGTCGTGAGCTAATTTTTTATCTCCCCTGTCTACTCCCACGTCAGCATTGCGGATCCTTAGGGAACAAATCAGAAGGGAGACGAGCCAAGGAATCCACTATACGCCGATATAAATCTAAATCGGAGTTGTGGTTCGGAAAAAGGCATTTTTGAAGATGCCTGTTCTGATAGAGAATTGTAAAACAGGGTCGCGGCGTGTTTTCTCGGAAACAGATTTTATTTCAATAGATTGTACAATCTGATAATTTTACGGTTGTGTTGTCAAACATTTCCAGGTATCCAGGTTTATATACCTATTTACATAATTATATATAATATAAACGAAATGAATATTGCAGTATTACAGATTAATTTGACATTGTTATTAAATCATATAAATTAACAGAATAATATATAAAACTAAGTACCAAAATCAGGAATCAACCAAAAATATTTATTGCAAATTTTGCAGCGATATAATAAAAGCAAATACGAATCAGGAATACCTCAAATAAACGAATTTCCAATTGAATGTATCCAATAAAATTTGCCATTTCTACAATGTCGTTATTAATGTCAATTAATTTGCCAGCAAATGAAATTTCACGTGGCATGATACATTTATTAATTTGTTACATTACCTTTCGTCTGGTTATATTTCCGATAAATTACTGTTATTGTTTTATGTTGGTTGTTTTGCTTTTATCGCAAACTTAAGTAATGTAACTAAACTTAAAAAGTTCTGCATTTTTAAGTATTCTTTATTTTTCAGGCTCATAAAATTGCATCAGAGTGAAAGCTAATTAAAGACAAAAAATTACTGCACAATCACATCAGACTTCAATTCACACCATGTTACGATAAGCTACTTAAGGCACACGTATCGATTTACGTTATTATGAAATTTACTTACTCGTGTATAAATGCTTGTACCATTTCCATCCCTGTGATATTGATCTACTCTTAATTTCTAAAATTGTCTAAAACTTTTTGAAGTGAATATACACATTTCGATTATTTTTGAAACAAATTCATTTATAAAGCTCTCGGGAAATCACGTCAAATCACCGCAAAAACAAAAAAGCAAGAAGCTTTGATAAACATAAGGTAGAGTGCGTATCAGCAGCTTTGAACTCTAAGCACGTGTATGAACCGACACAATTATTGTATTTGTCAATTTATTGAATTTCATTACATACTCTGCTCTTAATCATTTTTTTGTTTACATTACTACCAACTATCAACTTAAATATTAATTAGTAATTATGTTCAGCAAATTTCACACTTGTATAAAATTTGTTATGTGATTGTTGCTTAAGATTGTAAGGTTTCTTGAAAATATTAAAAGACATCGTACAATCACTCTTTGCTTATGAACAACCTAAGGTCGAAAGCAATTAATTGCTCTGCTCAATTAAGGAATGAAATTAGGAGTGCAATGAAAGGTGCTCTCGGTACAAGTAATTGGAATAATTACGATATTGATTCAACTGGGAGCGGTGAGGTCAGATTGCAAGTATTTAATTAATTGTTTTTTAGGGTTCCATAACCAGAGAATGGCAACGGAACTCTCTTTATACAGAAAATTAAGTGATTTAACGGCTGCAACTCTACTTTTGTTCCAAAACGGGTTAAGAGTCTCTCTTCACGTCAGCAGGCCTAGGTCATTGTAAGCGGTCTTGAGAATCTAGCCGATCCTCTGGAACAAATTAATAAAATAAAGTATGTCGGTAAGTAAGTATATTCTACGGTTGCAATATTTTCTGTCATAAATATATATTAAATTTTGTATTCAACTAGGTTAAGTGGGGATCATGGATCAGTAGAAAGACCTTTTGTTTTGCCGAAATTCAAATTAAATCTGTATTGACTTTTGTAAAGGTTATTTGTAACAATTACATTTTATTACAGACAATACTCATGGGACTCCATAACTGGTCAACATATCACAAAAAAGTTTGGACTGGTGGCGACGTAGTCAGCAACCGTAGCCAAAGAAATCTTCATAAATATTGGCATTGAACTGACTTGACGACAACGGTTTGGCAACTTTGGATACGTAGTAATGTTGCCGGCGACGTCGCCATGGCATCCCGATGTGGTATGGCTCTTTGATGAGGAGTGCTGTAAGGCACGTTTTTCAGTTTTTAAACTGTTGGATTTAATATATTGGATGCTAGACTAGTTTTCAGGCGTTTCTAAATGCACCGTTAAAGTGTAACCGTAAACTTTTTGGAACAAAACCACGTATCGCTCGAATTGTCACGAGTTGTCTGACTGATTTGACCTACATTTTTTCGTGGATTCCATTTTTCAGCTGCCTGGAACAGGTGATGTTATTTATGTACTCTTCTGAAAGTGACAGCTTTTTATTTCAGAATGCAACCTGCTACATTTGAACGGCTTTGGTGAAATAATGTGATGGTTTAAAATTGTGTGTGAAAAATAATACTTAATGTCTTTTGGAATAATTAATAATAATAATATATAATAGTATTGCATTCCTTAAATATCATGAAAATATTAGAATACAAAAAGCCCATCCGAACCCATATTCTCAATTAGGATTTCTATCGTTAGTTCTATCTTTTTTGAAGGTTTCAAGATTCATCCACTCTTGTTTATACGTAAGAGTATGTATCTACTTAAATACTTATGTGAAAATAATAAAAGAGGATAAACAAGTTCATGACAAAATATTTTCTCAGGACTAGCCACCCTAGATTATGTTAGCTTAGATGTTTATCCGAGAATATGTTACCAAGATATCTCTTATCTATATAATATCCTTGGAAAAAATATTGTTGGCCGAAAATATATTGCTACTCATTTTTCGTATCGTAATACTTTCAGCTTCTTGAGTGTTTATTTACTTTAATATGAAAATGACCTTGAAGTTACATTAGTATTACGTTACGAGACGTCTGGATCAGACTTTCATTAATGTCTGTTTATGTTTCTATCGGACCTTTCTTAGTCATTTCTGGATATAAGACTTTTTTATCAATGTATTTTCACCCAAACATTTGGTATTATACTAAAAGGCTTACCGCTGTCTTATTAATTGTTTGAAAAGCGATGGTAGCCCAGTGGGCCCATAGGCCATTCGACCTTTTATTCGAGAGGTTCAAATCACTTCAAATCTCAGGGGCAGCGGTAATTTATGTACGTTTTATAAAATTAAATGTCACCTGCTGCAAGTGTGCAGGGAAACAACGTGAGAAAGCCTGCCTAGGTTTTTTTAGGGCAGACTAATCCCTATATCCTTCTGATTGTAAGAGAGGAGTCACTGTACCTATTAAAAAAAATCTGATTGACAAGTTATATTGAAAACACAAAATGGAAGTGTGTTAAAGATTTTCAAAGTAGAAGTGCTTCTGTACAGCTGTAGGGCGGCGGCGATATCTCCCAGGGCGAATCACATTTCCTTTTCCACCTTTTAAGGTAAATTGTATGTATCGCTTACTCACTTTTTAAGAGTAACAGTCGCATTACGGCAAATATTACAATATTTGCATATCAAACATTGAAATCCACATAAAGTTATGTATAAACATATTTAAACTATAATGCTTCGCTAAGCCTGACCCGGTTTTGGCACACTTTGTATAATTAGCGCTTACCCCCCGGGACAGTGCCCGCACATTAACTCACCAACTAGTCAATTGTGTGAAATAAATAACGTTAGGCAACTGAAAATTATTTGAACAGACCAATATTAGAATAATTGTCAGCTCATAAAACAGACCGCTGGCTGAATAAAACAAAAGCAAAATTTATTGTAACATGTTAGTTCAATGGTAAAATTTTGGCCGCAATTAACCAGCTGCAACTCAAGCCACGGGGATATACGCGCTTAGGTATTGTATTGTAACCATAACGCGCATTTGCCTGTAACCGATTAATCGTCTACTGCAGCGTCGGATCTCCTCTCGATGAGAAGGATGTAGACCTTAGTTCACCACGCTGGCGCTGGCCTGATACGGGTTGGTGGATTTCACATGCCTTTAAGAACATTTTTTGTGTGGGTAACCGACAAATAATATACATAGATAGGAAATATTGATATCCTAAGCAGATTATTATCTATTTGTACTCTCTGATCGCTAGTGTAACTGTAAATAACAAAATAGGGTGATAGCCCGGTGGCTAAGGACTCGGCCTCTTACTGGGTCTGGGTTCGAATCCTAGCGGCAGGCACCAGACTTACTAAAAAGTTATGTGCGCCGCGCTTTAAAAATTAAATATCACTTGTTGTAACGGTGACGGAAAACGTCCTGGGGAAACCTGTAAGCCTGCCTTATCAATAATGTTCTCAAAGGCATGTGAATTCCGCCAAACTGCACTAGGTCAGCGTGTTGGACTAAGGTCTACATCCCTCTCACTGTGATTAATTTTTTAAAGTTGTCTAAAAATATGTGGAATTGTAGATACCTACAACATGCAATCGAATCCACTGATTACAGAGATTACTTTCGCTGTTAAAGTTATGGGATGTAATTAAAATAATAACTGGAAATTCATATTTAAACTATACAATAGGGATAATCCCTCCGCGTTTCACAGAGCTATCAGATTACCGTGTAGTTGCCAACATTCATCTCTAGGGGCGGGACTATGTTAATTCTCTCCAATTAAGGAACATGCAGTATTTATGAATGTATGTGGCAGCACTAGCTGGTTTTCCGAGAATGTGAGTAGGCCTTTAACATCGTCATATAGAACTGAAAAAGGTCGTGCATAATATCACCTGATGTTAAATGGTTACTGTAGCCGATGGACAACAACCAACTATATAATTTGATGCCTACTTCGCCTTTTTCACTCGTAGAACACAGAATCAGAAGGTATGGGTAATGTACTACCTATGTATGTCATTCCACCCCCATCATCTATGTTCGTGGCAGTCGTCCACAGTTCTGTTCTGTCGTCCAATTCTGCCTCGTTCCCGATCTTACGTCAGAGTTGTTGACACAGGAACATGGCAATTGGGGCTCTTGAAAAGCGTAAAAAGAGCGTCTCTTTAAATCTGGCAACACCAGCCTCCTGGTATTACCCGTGTTCATAGGTAACTAACGTATCAAATCTATGGAAAAAACGGACCAAAACTAAGGTCTGTCTCTCCGTTTTTGGACGAAACGTTCGAGACAATAACGCACGTCATTGAATTTTATTTTGTAATTTGCATACCTAAAATGTGAAAATGGATTGATCAAAATGCCTTGCAAAACCCTAAACTTACCCATACTCGTACAAATTAAGAGTTTTCAATTCATTCTAGAATGATTCAAAGACGGATTTACTTGTGCCGTGTTCAGTTCCACCACTGTAAAACTAGCTGGGCTATACTTGATCATATACGATTCATAAGTGAAGTACGGGCAATATTTGAAAATATCTTTTTTTATCAAGCTTTGAGTTTCAGTTTCAGGTTGTGCCCCTGAGGTGAGCATACAATACTTGTCCCAATTAGAGGACGTGTGTTTAATGAACTCGCGCGCCAAAGGATTTAAAAAAGAGCGATCAATTTCAAATGTGAGGCAGATTTATTGAAGAATATTAAAAATTGTTTTTTTCAAGGTGAAAGAATTTGAAGTGATAATCCGAATCCATCATAGCATCAAAGGGATTTTTTTTTCAAAACACTGTAGAGTTCAAAACGTGGGAAAACAATGGGCACGTGACATTTTAACAAATGTCAACTGTTAAAATGTTATATTTACGAGTACATTGTTTACGGATATGTGACAGTATTTGATTTATATCAGCAATTTGTAAAAGTGTTGGCTCGGTCAGTCCCCTGAGGTGTCGGTCGTTCTCACTTGTTCCAATTACTGGACTTTTGTTGACTGACTGGTGGTTCCGTACGTCTCAAACGATTAATACGCCAAAAATTACACTGACATTTTGTATTTCGAATTTGACGACAAATCAAGGAACGTTACCAAAAAATAAAGACGGTGATCGTTAATAATATTTGTTCATTTTCGATTTTCGTATCTAAAGGTAGATACGATGGATAAATGTGTAGAGAATAATGAAGACTAATGAAGATGCTCATTAATTGGTAGTAAGTATTTACTGTTACGTAAGATAATTGCGAGCCGTTTTATGTAGGTACTGTAATAAAAATGGTTTTTTATCGAGTAATTTAAATCACAAATGTAGCAAATACGATATAACTTGTGGTAGTTTTTTAGATGTGGCATGTGACCTAAGTGGCATAGCGTTTCACTCATTTTTTAACGCATCGAACACCAATCTGTTTAATATTTGATTTACCGTTATTTGCTATGCGAAATACCCGAATACATTTTTCGAATTTTGAAACAAACAATAATTGGAAACAAATAATTGGGACAAATAAAATGCAAACCACAGATTGAATTATATCACTGCCATTGAAAATGCTTTCAAGGGAAGCACAATCGGACTCTGAACACAATCTGGAGCGTACATTTTATTAGTGGGATCCGCATTTTACGAGCGAACTGCAAACGTAAATAAAAGAGGAATCTTCATACGAAGACCTTTTGTCATTTTTACGGTGACTGACGAAAGCTTTTACGATTTCATCAGTTGCTGAATGATGTAGTATGTAACGCTGGGATTGGTATCGGAAGCATTATTTAATGTTATAGAATTTTATAGAAAAATAGAGCATAGTAATAATATTCGTGTTATATTTTTATCTAATGGTGTAGTTACCTAATTGTAAATAGAAATTTGTAGATGTAAACATTTCAATGAATGCAAACTTAACATGTACATTCACGAGTCAAAACTGGTAAGCCTAAACATGAAGTCGAACGTTTCGGCTTAGGTAAATATCATAATTTTTAATTTGTACTTTTTTATTAGCATCTAAATCCGAAATTCTGATATAACACAATTAACAAGAAACTCACTGTTTGATACTATCGTGAATCTTTATCATCAATATTAATTAACTTTATGATAAAATTACAATGTCATTTTAAGAAAAGAAAAATTTGTTTTTATTTTGAGTGCGTGGGGATATATTTCTGTGGTGGGTAGTCTATTTCTTATCGTACTGATTAAATTCTTATTACAAAATACTTTAAAAGATTTCCTCTTATTTTAATTCAATAGGAAACGTCGTCAATTTAGCAATAGTATCCTGTTTTCAATTTGAATGGCTCAGTCTGAAAAGTGTGGACTTAGTTTGAATACTAATCAGCTCTTAGTTGCAAAGTGTTTGAAGTTCTTTCCATTTTGATAAATTCTATTCAGACTTGTGAATTACAGCTTTTATAAGTGCCATAATTCGCTAGAAATTCAAAAGGATTTTAAATAAATTTAATATTTTATGAAATATCTGAGTCCTTGGTCATTTCGGTCAATAATTTTCTTTCAGAGTCAGAAGTAGATTCATTATGCTTTTAATAATAAATATAAGTTATTTAAGAGTTTTCGAACGTTTTTAGTTGTCGAACAACTTTGAAAACGTCTAACACGAGCTAGCCACTTGTCATTATTTTATATATTTATTTATTTAAAGCTTTATTCTTTATGGACTATATTTTCGACCAGTCAACAATTTAAAGTTAAATGTGTGTCTTAAAAGCCTTGCCCTAAATCATGCATAGATGGTATTTCCAACCAGCATTAGAGCAGCCTGGTAGAGTATTTTCCAGCCCTCCCCTATTGTGTGAGTCCCATTAAGCTCAGCCGTGGTCTATAAGAAAGGATATCAGATTTTAACTGGAGAAAGTCAGTATGGAACGCTTCCACTTTCACAGCAATCGAACATACATCCAAGTCCTAGAAAGATCTTCGATACATTGCAAACTCGAAATTCAAATCTCGTATACGTAAAAGTAAGTTCTATTCCTTAAGCATAAAAGGCACTTAGTGCTGAGTACAGTAATTTGTCAATCCCCGTGAATCGTCTCGTAAGATAAAACTACAAAATATTTCGTCTTACCTACTTCGTAAAGATACTTCTGTAGAAGGTTCTTACTCAAAAGTGTTTATCAGAAAGTGATATCACATACATGGCATGCCTAAAAGAAGAATCATTTTGTAGGTAGTAGGTATGCGAGAGAGGTCGTCTAGGAGTAGATCTTTATAGGATTTTTTGGAATAGAAAATCTGAGAAATTGTTCTAATGGTTGTTGAGATTTAGCGATGTTATGGCCAAGACTTTTTAAAGAATTATTTTACGTTAAATCCTTTAGTCTAGAGGCTTTTATTTCCATCGAGTGAGAAGAAAATTTACTAAGTATGTATATTACTAAAACCATTCCCTATCACGTCATATACTCTAGGGAGAAATATTTCATTTATGTTATACAAAACAAGTCGGTATTAGCAAACTTTATTTAATATATTTTGCACTCAAATTAGTTAATCTCGTTAAAAGTTGCTGCTTTAGTTTCGTATATGATAATTAGTTTGAGTCACCATTGTTGTCTAACTTTAATGCAAAGGGTATCTTGCAAATTAGCTGGCTGCAGCATTAGCTCCTAATGACTTGCTTATACCTCTGGTTTACCCAGAGTTTTCACGTGGATAAGTTGCACTGTTTTTGGTATAATTCACAATTTGCCGAATTTGACAATTACAAACAAATTAATTATCTAAATGGAGGAATTGATGGGGAGAATTTTTTCCAGAATAGCATCTGAATACATTTTAATGGAGTAGGATGCAAGCTGATTAATGTTTGTGAGTCCTTCAGTCACACATACATAAGTGTTTGGAAAAATTGTATAGTGGCTAAAACTTTATTCTATGTGCAAACGCGGACAAAGATCAAGTTACAAAAAGTAAACGTTGAAAAACTGTGGGTGAAACGAATAAAAATCTTTCAAACTAGGTACATCAGGAGTTGACAACCCACAATTGAGTATTCATCAAAAAGTTACTCGCATTTCCTTGCTACGAAGCCGGCGGAGTTATGGGCTACAGAACTCGTGTGAACACGCAATCGAATAATTTATAAAATTTAAACCTTCCAAGCAAGCAAATTACATGGTTTGAAGCCACCCTTCCTTTATGCGGTTTATTGGGTAGAGGCACCGGTGAATAATTACCATACACGCGATTTAATAAATCAACGATTTAGCCAGGATTAAGTCCTCTTATAAGGGTTCTTGGAAATTACAAGCATTCTTTATAACCGTAATATATTTTATAATGCCTATAACGACCCGCATCGAACGGCAGTTTTATAAAGTTACGACAAACATTGACACGAGCTTTTAATGACTGAATTTACGGCCTTTATTGGTCTGATAAAGTTACGAAATTTTGTAGCTTTATAAAAGCTTTACATAGTACATATTACTTAGTTTGCATAGTAGACTCCAAAACAAGTCTGTTATCATAAAGAAACACTTGAGGTTTTTATATTAAGACCTGAAAAGAATTTGCTGAAAACCTTGAAAATTAAATAATCGCCTGAAACTTTGTCGTCGAGAGAAATATTCAAAGCAACAGACAGATACAACACAAATTCTGAGTTTACTTTAAAATAGTTTAATCAAGACCCTTCAGCTTTTTATATTAGGTGCTTTAAGAGCAAATCAAGCATTATTCTCGTCGGTCAGCGTGAATAATAGATCGCAGCTCAGCGTCAGCGAGATCACGCGCGACGCCATTTTGGATTATTGGGGATAAATGACAAAAATGGCTACTGATATCCCTCAATTGCGTATTTTCACATTCATAAAAACATTTCCTGGGAAATCTATTTAGCTGGAGCGAATTCCATTTTCTAAACCAACTGGATTCTTTACTGGTACCTACATTCGTATAGGTAATTACAAAGACTTCTACAGACGGCGTGGTACGTGAACTATTGAAATTAACACTTTAAAATGTGGGAAAAAATATTGTTATGATTATGGAAAATTGTCCAAATTCCAGAATTAAAATTATTTTTAAAGTAAAATATTTTGATATTTATAATTACTAAAATAACTTATTAATAAAACTTTATTTGTAATGCACCCCCCTTTAAACATGGATTTAAAAATTAGTTCCCGCCAAAATAATTGCTCGCTTAAAATAATTGGCAGATACTTTTTCTTGTCCCAATTTCGATACTCTGACACTCTATCTCAACATATAGAAATCTTTGGGTAATTATAAAAAAGATCAGCTGGAATGGCCCGCAGCGACACAGGTAAACACGGCGGCGTATTTTCGCTCTCTTGTAATTGAATAACGGCCCCCGCTGGTTCGGCCGATGCTCGGAAAAATAATTCTATTATCTACCGATCTTTCCATCTATCTTCCTCGCTCTGCCTTTTTAAGCATAATATTAAAACGTGAATTTGCCCGCTCGTTTGCTATAACTCTATTAAACCCTAATAGGATTAGGACGATTCAAAATAAGTTTAAATTATTTAATTTTGTTAAATAGTTTAAGGTATTTTCGCAGGGCTACGCTCAATGGATTTCTTCAAAAAGGGCGTGAAAAAAGAGCTCTCCTTCAAAGCTGTTCGCGTTCTGGCGATCTCCTTGTGTTGCTTATATCAATAAGCGACGATGAGTCGATGACCACTTACCATCAGTGGCTCGTATGGCTGTTTAACACACTGTTAGCAATCGAGGTAGGTACTACATGCAGAAATGATTTAAAATATTGACGTCTGAGAACATTAACTTCGTTTTTTCCCGTAATTTTCTCTTGCTGTGAGGTAGTCTGGTGTTTTTCTACACGCAGTTTAATAATAGTCTTGACGCTAGAGGCTCGCTACTGACATAAAATTGCTAGCAATTACGGCAAACAAGCTGGCCCGAGCTTTTGGATTAATAACCTTAATTAACGTCTAAGGAGCTAAGGAGGATCGTTAAAAGCGTTCTCGTCGATAAGCGTACGTCGACGTCGACTGTGACGAATACGTTGCTAACGTCGCCATAAATGTCAGGTACGAAAGACCGGGCTTTATATTTCCCGGTTAAAGTTTCTTTATGTGGATTCGTAAATCTTTTCGTAATCTGAGTATAACTGCCTAGCTAGCACGACACGTCGTTTCAGTTTGGTTACTTGCGATAATATATTTCTGTTTGATGGTTCTGGATGATGGATTTTAGTCACGTCACCTATTTTTACACGAAAATATACAAAAGGTCTATTGACTGTTTATTTAAAACGTATTTAAATTTCTTAGTTAAATTGAATTAAATAACAATTTAATAACGGTTTAACATACGTACCTAGTACGTATTTCACAAATTTATGAAAATATTTGCATATTTTATTTTGTATTCTGTTATTTACCTAGAGTTAATTCAATCTAACGTTTAGAATTAGTAATTTGGAATGATTTTTGATTTTGATTTTGGTTTTGAAGAGTATTTGTGCAAAAGACAACAAAAATAATATAATATATCAAAGTCCAAAGAGAATTATAGTGTCGCAATTATTGGACTAGGGATCGATGTCGTAAAAATAAATGATCTCTTTTATGGCATCTTCGGGTCCAATTTCATGAAGTGGGAATTTCAGTGGCCCATAACTGCATAATATTACGCTTATCTCTATTGTTTCTAGACGATGTTTTCTTGCAATAAGTGCAATAGAAACTATAAAATTGTCAACGGAAAATTAACGGTGTAGCTGAATAAAAGTACGTTGAAATATTCTCTCTGACCTAGAACTTATCATCCTACATTTTCAAAAGAGAATCCTGATGGCTGAAAATTGTTCTTAGTAGAAAATGATTTGCAAGCTTTCCTTCAGGAAACGTTTAATAAATGAAGCAATTAAGGTAAATAATTTAAAAATGAAGTACGGAAAACGTAATGTGGGGTTTCTAGGGGAATATCTTACTATACCCAAATGGATGCATCCTATAAAAAATTTTTGTTTCAGTTTTTGTCACTTCACTACTGGACATACACAGGTCTCTAAGTTCACCACTGAGACCGCTGGTGCGATATTAATGAATTTTAAAGATATGATAGAAGTCCGGAAAAGCACAAGAATTATGAGCTCGGCGTGACAAAATTCTGCTAATTAAAAATATAAAAACATAAGAATCATGTAGAGAGTCACAAACATAGTCTAGTGAATTTATATTTTCAAATCTGTTTTTTATAATAAACAAAGTAAAAGTAATTCGTAGGCAAAAACTTCGCTGCTCGAATGAGAGTTCTTGTCTAAGAGGCATAAGTACTTGTACTTTCTGGTGATACGTGGAAAAGAAAATCTATATTATAACTTTCGCATACTAGTCAGTAAGCCAGCGACAGGTTTTTATGACCAATTTATACCCTACAAATAATTATAATTTGTGAATGCTTGAGTGAGGAGACCTAATAAGATCGTCAGCTGCGGCTCCGTGTTTGGGTTGAGCGGCGACAGCTGAAGTATAGGTGAAGTATATTCTGAAATATGTAGAAAAAAATTATTTAGTAAACCTTTTTTATTCCGTCGGCTACCCGAAATAGTACAGATAAATAATGATGCCGATGATTACTAGGCTTCTTAAAAAATGGAACATTTTCTTAAGTATTCTAAGAGTTATCGGCCGGGAGGAAATGATTGAAGAAATTTGCCCGTGGCTCAGGGACCACAAGAGATTGTTGAGGACGCCATCGAGACATCGGCAAGGGAGTGGAAACTGCATGAAATTGATCTTAAACATTATGTTAAGTAAACATAAATATTTTGTAGGACCCTCGTATGAACTGAGACGTGGCTACTTGATGTTACTTTTTAAATATAATTTATTTTGAAGCACTTACTCTTGGAAAGTTACAGAATTTTCTCCGCCTTTTTAAGTTCAAGACCCTCTTACCGAAGTAGAATTTTAGTTGGCTTCTAACTTGATGAATTTTGCTTTAGCTACCTACCACTAACTATTAACTTCTATAGGAACCTATACCTATTTATAAATTTATAAATAACCACTACCACCTTGATTTTCTTTGATGTCTATTTGTAACTACGAGTAAGTTCCAAATGTAAGACTGATGAACTGAACTACATTACAAGGGAACCACTTCCAATTCATGTAACTTTGTGGAGTTGATGAAATGTGTGACAATCGTCTACGTATCTGCTAGGTCAGGGTTTCTCAATTTTATCATTCCACGCTCCCCTATCAGACTTAAAAGATTTTGGAAATACACATACGAATTTAGATAGGCATGTAACCTTATTTTTAAAATAGGTAACTACACAAGATATTGCATTTTATGTACAATAACAGTCTACAACTTACAAACATACAAAATACAGGCTATAAATAAAAAAAATTACTTAAGAGTGGCATAATTCTTTTGTGTTCTTTTTTCATAAAAAGACGAGAGAAAAATATCATAAGTTGGTACTCACGTATATTGTTATTGCAAATAATTTCAATTTTATGTAATTTCAAGTTTAATTCATAATCAGCTTATCGCTCGAAGGAGTCAACTAGGCCGCCGCCATAAAATTTACATAATTTTATCGCGTACTTATTATTTTGCGTATTATTTTATATTTGTATTTGTACCCCCTATGATGCAATGGCGTACCCTTAATAGTACGCGTACCTAACTTTGAGAAACCCTGTGGTAGGTAATACAATGTACATATATCGCAGCAATAAAACAAACTTTCTCTATGGTTTGCAACAAAGTTCAGGATTCATGTAGGGCGAATGTACAGAACAGCCACGGTAATTTATAACTCAAGTTTTATTGTACTGTTTGAGTTTTACAATACTTTTATTACACTTTTGTGAAAAATTTAGTAATAGTCATGTATGTAAATTATTTAGGGCAAGCTTGTGTTAAAATTAGCCCATAAATAAACCTTCGGCGCGGCCTCAAAAGTAATATTTGCAAAGCATCAATAACTTATGTAAAAAAACAACTTTGTTTTTATTAATTTTGTAATTAATAATAAATTAAAATATATATTTATTACAATAGCTAATATAATAAGATATATATAAAACAATAGATAATAAAACCATATAACGTCTCAAAATAATTTTATATTATTTTATGTTATATCTAGTGCAGTGATAGTTACTATATTATCGTATCGGCAGGTATCTGCGTTGCGTAGCGCACTGAAACAAATTGCATTCCTCTCGCAAATATTACGCCTATCCGCACAAAGGATTAATTAATATATACATTAATAAGGAGTAATAAATCATGTAGCCGTAACCATCCTTCAGGATTTTTATTCGAAACTGATTTATATAGTTTGACAAAGTTATTATCTAATATGTAATTATTCTAAATTTGCCCTGGAATTCGGTTGCATCGTCTATTTGTGTATGTATATTATCATCGTCTGGTCGTGTCTATTTGTAATAAATAATATTTATATTAATAATATAATTTATATTATAATAATATTTATATTTTCCAAATACCATCTAAGACCGGACGATAGGCCACTTAGTTACCTTAATCACGTTAGAATCTGCTTATTTATCGTCTACTTCTTTGTTTGTAACAAGATCCTTATTCTTCAAATAAATTGTGGTGAACCTTGTTTCATCCATAGTGTTTGCGAACGAACACATTATAATGACAAATTGTTCACCGCTGTGATGTCATTTTTCATTCCTCGAAGGAGGAGGTATCCGTGAGTGGATTAGAGAACGTTATCAATTTTGGTTTTCCTAACATTGATTTAGACGAATATTGATTCAGACTATTTCAGACAAGATTAATTCATTTGGCTCAGCGAGAGATTAAAAGGGTAAATTGTGAGTGTGTACTATACTGAAAACTACTACCTATAACTTACCAAATGTAGGTCGTGGAGCCATAATAACTCGTCCGGGAAGGTACTTTACCGCCAACCTTTTAACACGTCGTAAAGCAGCATATGATTCTTTATGTTTTGTGTTTCGGATGGGTAAGCATGGTTATCGGAGATTAGTTGAGGAGAGATCTTAGTCCTCATGAGTAGCATATAACTTTACATAGGCTTCTTCTCTATTTGAGGTTGGATGTGGGTGGCCATACTGCAGTGGTCAGGCTGCAGTGACCATCAGGTGACCTACAAACCCGTTTACTACTCAATCGCTTTAAAAAATTCAACCAGGACACTCTTCTCCGTTTTTGCGTGAAAGAGTTATAAGTACATCTATCAATCATCACAAACATTATTTATAATGCAATAGAAACAGTAGATCTAAATTTTTTATACAAGAACGTTATTTAAAACGTAAACCGAGATAAAATGCAATAAAAGATTGTGGGCAAAAATAAAGCTAATTTTGTAGTAAAGTAAAATTTCCTGCCGCTTTCAAAAATGCGTTTACAAACAAACTAATGCTGTTGTCGACAACCCCTCCCGTTTTTAATTACTGCCTCCATTAAGAAGGTAAGCCATTCTTTCACAGACCGCCACATTTTCCGTGTTTACACTTAATTACTGCTACTGTCATTCTCTTTTTTCTACAGATTATCTGCCTATAGTTTATTTTGCGGTAACGTAAACATTTTTATTGCTGCCTACTCTGGTTTCTATCTGATAGTAGGCTGTGTGTTAATGAATACCTATAGTCTTGTCTTAATTATGAGAACCTTATTATAAAAAAGCAATTTGGTAAGAAACATGCCATTTTTACGGCTTCTGCATCTCTCTCCGTTCTCCTTATGTGTTCAAAAACATTCACGATACAGGAAATCTTCGTGTAGGACCTATGGGCGTGTAAAGAGTGTGAAAAGTTTAATTTCATCATGTTAAATTTCCTCTTCAAGGCTTTTTCGATTTCCTCTTGTAGTTCCCTAAATTACCACGCTAAGGCACATAAAGTTGCAACTTTAATTTTTTTTGTATAGATAGAACTGTATAAATAGTACTGATGTTTTAGTATAGATAGAAGTTCATTCCATTTTCCAAATAGATTAAAATTAAATAATAGTGTACGACTAGATTGAGATATACTGCTACAAGTGGTACAAGGATTCAATCTCAAGAGCAACATTACTCCGCCCACAAGACCATTTGAAGTCAAACGGTCGTGTAAATCCTATGTGGTCGTTCCGTTCCTCCTCAAATTACATTGAGAGGTTCTCGATGTAACCTTTATTCGGGCGATTACACTGTTTCGCAATGAAATAACAAATTATATGGTTTTTGGGCCAAATGTGGACTCTGAAACGTATAGTACAAGATCAAACCTTAAAAAGACTCAGGTAACAACGCATACTAATCCGCTTCGTACGTTAAAAATAGACTGAAGACAGTACTCGTGCCAAAATCACTAAATTTGGACTGTGTAAGGATAGAATTGTTTAGTAGTAGTTCTAGTAGTAGTATTAGCCATAAACCGTAAAAACATTTTTAACTGCTAATGTACAATATCCGCGTAGGTCTGTTTGTGTTCAGATATTACAAATAATCTTTTCAATACCTATGATGATGCCTCAAACACTTTTGGAAAAATGTCTGCCAGCTCTCGAGCTACGAGTAATATAGCCCTCTTACCCGCAAATTACGGCGATAGGTTCCCAATATACCGCACATTTGGACTCGTCCTTGCCAACTTAGGTAATTGGGGATTGTGCCCACAGATCTAATACGTACTTGTTGTGTCTGTCAAGCGATTTTATAGGCGGTTTAGATCCTCAATTACGTGGGATGCCTTTAAGATACCTCTGATTTGATGATTTGAGATTTGAGCTGTCTTCGCCAACATCGGAAGTAGTTTGGAACAGTTTAGATGAAACGAATGATGGTTTAAAGATAATCTAAACCATTAAGAAATTAAGGAAAATGGCGCGGTTTTGATTAGTGTTGAAGCCAATATAGATATAGGGGCTAGAGCTGCTGTAGCTCGCCCGGGGAGCTTAACACACACTTAACCCGCCGTAAGCTGCATCGCATGTTCCTCATGGCTTATGTTTCGATTGGAGACTACTCAGTTCAAATTAAAATAGGCAATGAGCATGCAGACCAACTGATATTAAACATACATAACAGCTGTGGAACTGTCCAAAATTAGTGTTGTTACTAAAAGGATTAAGATCTACTTCTACTTTTTCCCTTCAAACACACTTCAAACAAAAACACTTTCCCGTTTAAAATTACTGTGAACTTCATTGCTTTATGACGGGTTCTGAGAGGGTAAAGGCCATAGATATCGCGTTATAGCTGTTAGTATCCCGGCCAAACTACGATGGATCTACCACCTCTAAATTAATGTTTCCGTCAAGAATGTTTTCATTATTACATACCTCCTACGCAACTCATAGATAAATGTAATCCAAATGATTGCATTCCGCATACGACCCCTATCAACTTAAGTGATCGGCCATTCGTCCCAAACCGAATTGTAACCTCAAAATGTGATAGCTACGGCACAGAGTAATAAACATGCAGAAGTTCACCATATTTAATGTTTGTGGAAATTGTTGTTAAAATTTTAAAAATAACTATGTAATATTAATAAGATACCATTTACCCAGTTTTTTGGGTGAGCATTATTGTTCGAAGGATATCCAATAGGGAAAAAAGCTTTTTTAACTGCGATCAGTGATTGCCCTCGGCGATCGCATCTAGGCAGAAGGGGTGTAGGTAATATTTGTCACCTAGGATTGTCTATTTGAGGAAGAATGCAGAAAATAGTTAGATATAGAAGGTCATCATTTTCGTTCTCGCCTACGTATAGACTCTATAACTCATCTTGGCGCGAAGTACTATGTGTGAGTGTGTTTTTAGAAAGCGATAACGTTACTGCTGCACAAAGCGAAACTACTCTCTTACAAGCACACTCACACATAGCACGACGCGTCAAGACGAGATGAAGCGTCTATACGGCTGTATTGCTGTCACACGACTCACACGGCACAGCTGGGTGCCACCGACTCTCCCCGCGCACACACACACACACACACACACACGCCGACCCTTACTTCTACGTCTTACTGTATAGGTTCATAGGCTATGGCTACGGTATGTTTCTATTAGGAAAAGGTTCGTAGGAACTGAAAGCTTCGATCTAGAGCTATGTCAATACTGTTAGGCTTCTAGCATTTACTTCGCACTTTGATGTTTCAAGGAATGGAAAAGGATGGTACTATGGTAGTAGTCATGGAATAAGATGGTGGCTGTATGTGCGGAGATATGGAACAGGTCTCGATACCTTAAGCGAGCGCGTTTACCTTTAACCCACTCAATTTTAAGTGAGGTGTTTCGATGAGGACGAGAGAAAAGAAGAATAAAGAAATGCTTTAAAAGTAGGGAAAGAAAAACAAATACATAATTATAAACAAAATTTCTCCACAGTAAAAAGTAGCCTGTAAGCCTTCCTTAGGAATGTAGCTATTATGTACAAAAAGAATAACTTTCCAAATCCGATTAGCGCGTTCCAACAAACAAACTGTGCAGCTTTATTATACTTATAAGTATTTCCTCCAAACAAAAATATGTTACCTTATCAAAGGCGTCAATAGCCATATCTATAAAAGTAGCTTCTTATTGTTAACAAGTGTCATTTCCACGCGATCAGCGGATGTGCAGCTGAGTAATTTCGTGATGGCTTCCGGTCTACAGGCCTATCAGTTAAATAAAAACAAAGGATGGAAATAATTAAATAATGGAACACTGAAGAAATATATTTTGGAAAAGTGACAATGTTTATTATTTCAAAACGAGTAGGTACCTAATATGTTTGATGTAACACACTCTATCGAAAAGTTAAGCAACGTCAGTCTTGGTCAGTACCTGGATGGGTGACTGCTGGTGGCGAATTTTTTCGAAAAGCTAACAGTCGTTAAAACGTCTCCAAGGTCCTGCGGGTGGTTTGAATACATCCGACACGTAGCCATTAACCCGTTTCTCCACCAATCGATACTTCAGTGTGTGCACGTGGTGGAGTATGCTCCAAGCCTCCCGCTGTTGTAGTGCATGTGTGGTAAGGAGTCAAGTGCCTATTAATTTTTATTACTTGTCCATTTGTAGTTTATTTACGGCTTTTAGACTACCTTTTACTAATTGTAGAAGTCTACAGACGAACCACTCAGACTAAACCCAAACATTGATGCACGACCTGTAAGGAAAGTTCATTAAAATTCCCCAAATTTTTGTGCAATCAGTACGGTAATCAAAGCCCTCTGCCAGTTTTTCTGAAAACGTTTTTATTTTTTCTATTTACTCCACTTTCGCGATCTATACGAACGTCTAATTGAATGAGTTCGGCTGTAGGTTTTATATTTACAAATATCCAAAGATGACAAAATCGACATACGAGTATAGTCGTTAAAAACGACATTACTTCTTATTTTTAGGTCTACTTATGAACTGCCAAGTGTTAGTGTAATTTTCTTTTTACCGACTTCAAAAAAAGGAGGTTATCCCTCTTAAAGTTTTTGTCTAAAATTATATCATTCCGTCTGTAAAAGTCTTTGTAAAGATCAAAGATGAGTTTTTCACAGAAGTTATTTAATCACAAGATGTATTTTTTAGCGATTTAAATGATAAAATACCTTCTGTAAAGTAAAATTTAATGAACAGAACATAGAAAGATACTCCATCGTAATTATGGTTAAAATGTCCACTTCTTGTAAACACTAAACGTGCCTCCAAAGTAATACACTTAATACGGGCACGGGACATTACTAGAGCAATAAAAGTGTACCCTACGTAACTTCTCCACGATAAAACAGATTAAAAGATTCACACTACATACCTATTGACCGGCAATCGGCTTTGCGTAACTTAAAGTTTTTGCATGTAGAAAAACTGAATTCGGTTGAAAATAGGTCTGCTAAGGAATCACGTACGAAAACACGTAAACGTGTACGACTTCTGGCTCAATAGTTAATGGCCTGGAGAGGAACAAAAGTGGGGCGTTTCATTCGGAAATATGTAAATTGTTTAGTTTTGTATAGTATAGTCCGACCGGAGTTTTAGTAGACTTCGTTATGTTGCGGAAAATATATATATGAAATAATTTCCAATCCAGCACCAGGAATCGAGGCCTCCCCACCCATCAGAAGGACGAGGACTAGAACTCCACGCCCATCATCAGCAGTAGGATCGGGCGTCACCGCTCAGCATCAGGAGTAGATCTAGGCCTCCTCGCTCAGCATCAGGAGTAGGTATAGGCCTCCCCGCCCAGTATTTTGTTTAGGCCTAGGTCTTACCGCTCAGCACCAGGTTGAATACTAGGTCTAAGTAAGACGATAACATTGAGATATTAATAAGTACACAATTGAAAGCTACCCTACCTATTCAGTTAAAAAAAAATGTGAATGCATTACTCGAAAAATTGTATCGATCGCAAATATGATTACATTTTAACCCGCAAATGATGTGTCGCGATAATTTATGGGGAAAACATGCGCAAAACATCAACAATTTCAGAGATAGGCTTGACAGGAGGCGAATTAATGAAGAGCGCCCACAGAGGATTTATTAGGGTTCCTCTAGGGCTTACTCGCGACGGATGCGTCCCAGAATTACTTCTATATACGGATATTATCGATTCGTCGGCAAATTTGGCTGCGTTCTATTTAAAAAACCAGTCCTTTCAAACTAGCGTTCTGTGATTGTTGTCAGGGCCCAAGGTATCAACACTATCGTCAAAGTATTCGTATAGTTAACTAGCCATTAGTATGGAATACAAATGTTGATGTTTACATTAAAAAAAATTCTTTCATTCTCCGAACATAGTCCTCTCAGCTTCTCAGACCATTTCTGATTCAGCTTGCTGGATCCAAGGCTTAGTTAGTGACTTTCGTTGTCTTCGTTTCCAGTTATATCTGTTCTACTTTCTATTCCTTCCATCTTTGTAAAGCTGCTGAAGGATTTGTTTAGTTTACAATACGCTTTGTAAACTAATCATTTTTTAGTCTCCACAATTCAGCTCCGCGGATTTCTTATCGTTCTTCAGTTTTTCGGATCAGCACTAGCAGGATGTGTTGGTTAAAGACTCTTGTGTTCAAGGTCTGTGGGATGGGTGACGAGAAGATGACCAAGCCTAATGATTATTGCCCAGCCTAACTAAATTCTCCTGTTGATTTTATTGAACAGATTCTTGAGAATTAAAATTGCAACTAACTATGATCGCCCTGAGGGCCAGGGAAAGTTTCGAAGTACATAGTTATACCCACAAAAAGAACCGCGTTGCAACTGGTATCCAGCGATAGAAAACTAATTAAAAAGTTCCAACGGTTTCATTCACCGGATGTTCACATAAAGTATATTGCCGAAGTTCAGAATGTTTGCAGTATATTTAACCCTTATGTTATTGATGTTGAAAATAGCGTTTTATATCGTTCCGCGACGTTTTCATTGTTCTATATATATTTTATCATGTTGGTAGGTATCATTATTAGCTTGTATGTACCTATGCACTGTTCATAACTCCGTCTGGAACTCATATGCGGCTGCTGCAGATAGCTGAAGATTCTGATTATTTGCGTTATTTTCAGTAATGCACTTTCATATTTTCAATTTTTAATGTTTGTTTAATTATTTTGTATTACTTTGCTTGTTTTTTGTTCAACATATTATACCTTCCTCTTGCCTCTTTCCAACTGTTGTCTAAGAAGTTGACCTACCTACAGTCCAAATTTGAATTTATATTTCGTTTTTTGTATACAAATAAAGTATTTGTAATTTATTGTATCAAATTGTCAATAACGTGAATAAGATATAATAAATCATTTTCTAGCATGAATATCAGCTTATTGAGTTTGTAGCTTAATTAACCTAAACTAATTAATAGATAACCGGTGACAAGCCCGATAATGTTACCTATTGTTTCATCTACTCTAATGAACTGCATCGGTACCTACGTGCAAAATAATACCGATAACATTTCCAATATATCACGGAGATTTAGTATTGATTGAACTTTAATTAATTAGTGTTTGCTTTGCATCGTTAATTTCAACGTCAAATAGACTGATAGCTGTAGTCCTTGAATGGCAATGATTATCATTACCATAATGATTACGATTTTACGTACATGATTACTTATTATGTAGGTAAAAACAGTGCAGGCCATTCTCAACCCACGTGGGAGACGATGGTGGGGAAACCGTTGGATTCAGTACTCCAAGTATGAACAAGCAGAAATATTACAAGCAGAAAACAGGCCACCTGAAAGTGAACACCAATGGCAAAGTATTCGCATGGTAAACGTCAGTTATTAGTATGTCATATGCCAGTCTGTTTGACATCTCCCCATACTACGACATATGTACGTTACTATACGAATACTTTAATAATAGTGTTCATGCTCAGGGCACCGAAGGCTCAGGATCGAGTGAAGTACATATATATCAACTACTCGAAATACTTCCGTCGATAAAATTCTAAGATGAAGTAATAGACAAAAGATCTCAACCAAAAAAATCTCCAGAGTAGGTACCTCCAAAATGAGGTACTTTAAGTCAATGACTAAAAAATCTCCAAAATATAACACTTTTCTAAGACACATTTCCAGAATTTTTATGCCTATGTTCCAGCATAAAAATGCGTGCAAAAAGGAACAAAACAATATTTCAGAGCGTAAAGCAGTTTTAGTAGCATTTGTAGAAACTTGCCTTACTTCTAGAAATTGCTGTAATTCACGAGTCTACTGGGAATCAAACAAAACGGAGTGAACATCTAACAATTTGCAACTAACAGGGGCTGTTTAGTATTCAAACTAAGTTCACAGTATTCAAACTCAGTCGTTTCAAATTGAGATATACAGAGTGTAGAATTACAATGATTTGATTTTGGAATAGCTATGTGCTTTATAAAATTGCATCGAACGCGAGAACCACCTGATTTTTAATGGTTACTATGGTTCGTGTAGTTCATTTTTAACGAAGGGATATCGTCATAATCTATATTGAGTAACAACCTAACAAGTACAAACCTACAATACAAACAAGTAAGATCTAAACAAGATATTTCAAAATTGTAACTACAACATATTTTGTAAGGCAAAGGTTTTTATTTCGCCCCAATGACATTGTATTTAATTTTTTGTAAATGATGTAATTTTAAAAGTATGAAGCTTGTAACAGCAATTAATTCAGGTAAGCTTTTTTATTCGGATTAGACTATAGCGGAAAAGCTAATAGATTGCCAATAAATCTGTTAGAAATTCTTACCGAGAAATCATAAAAAACTGGACGACTAAAAAACATCTATTGAGAAATATAACGCTGAATTGTAAAGGAGTAAATGATTCGAACACAGAAAATAAATTATCTTTATCTAAGCTAGCTTTCTCATGGTAAGTGGAACAAACAAGCCGATAGATTTCTTAGAAGCCTTTAGCGAGCACTTATAGACGACTAGATTAACCGGCCTACTAGTTAAAGTAAGCCAAGGTTTAGTCTCAATAGCGACCCGTCTTGGGCTCCCTCGACCTCATTACCTAACAAACACTATGCGACTGATCTAAAGAGCCAGCGCCGATATAAAATAGAAACATGTGTATATGAGAAGTATAAACGCTTATAAAGAACTCTTGGGTAACCTACATGGGTCCATGTATGTATGCATAATATATGTGTATAATTATGTATGTTATTAATATATACCTATGTATATGTTCCACAATTGCTTACTTAAGCACACTCAGTAAAAACATAATTTTATTTATTTGTTTTCTCTACCTACCCCAATATCTCACCATCACATGGGTTGACTGGTAGAAAATAAAGTTATAAACAATAAAGAAAATAAATAAATTAATAAATAAATTGAATGAATTGGAATCAGAAACGACACAGTAGGCACTGGGGAAGTTAAATGAGTGCAAATATAACCTTTATGAGTAGAAATAGTTTTTTTAGGTAGTTAGTAGAATCATTTTGTTTTCAGATGTACATACACTCATTAACATACATACATACACGTACAAACTCGTATTTGGGGAGACACATGACATACAACTTCAGGGACGTACGTAACTAGGTACCAGAGATCTAATTGAGACGACTGAACATTGACTTGCATCATTGGCTGTAGTCGCCGCAGTCGCCCTTAAATCGTTTTATATTCTACTTCATTACCTGAGGCTACACATAAGCAACGGTATAATTAATAGTTATTAGAAAAGCTGTCACTAGATTTTAAGTACAAAAGTAGATTTAAGTTTAAGTTTTATCCTAAACCGTTTTATCCTATACGTGAACAGTTTATAAAAATTACGATATTAGTTACGAGTCCTTATATCCGATCAATATTTATTTCACTAGCATCGACTATGAAATCTCGACAAAGCCATCAACGAGCGCTCCCTCGATCCGTTAGCGCCTTCGGAGCTCAAATCACGTCCGGAGAGGGATTTCCTCTTTATACCTTTGTTTATCGGTGCCAGATTGACACATTAAATGAAAATTTATAGAAAATTGGGTTATTCAAAATTTCAACTTTGAGAAAAATGAAAATAAATTTGAGGCATTAAATGAAAGCAGTCTATTCCGGGAATTAAAAACAACGAACTATTTATTTATTGGTATGACAAATAATTATTGGAAATCACAAAAAGAATAACCAGCTTACGAAAGCGGTGTTAAGTTAACGCATGACAAAAATCATTATACATAATTGAATATAAATAAATACCTACCTAGGTATTTTTCAGAATCTCACCAAAGTTTTCCGTTAAAATATGGTAAATGATTAAACGGTAGCTTTGCTTACTATAGTTATAAGTTCATAACATTATCCCAAAACGAGACAAAGGCTTTGCTTACGAAAATTCCTCTATTATTTAGGTTGGCCATTTTCTAGAAACATGTTGGACCCTGTAATAAAATATACGTTCGAAGATTTTGTGCTCAGCTCTCAAATTGTACCCTGAGTCGTTCTGTGAATGTCAATACAATTTGCTAGGTCGTCCTCTGGTATGAAATACGTAGGTACCTTCCGCCTGTTATATGTACGTCGGTATGTACTTATACCGACGTACTGAGATAAATTCAACATTGTTTAAGCGGCTTCCAAAGTAAATACTGCAGCGAAAGTTCATATACGAGTGCTTCAAAGCTCTTTATTATATCATGTCAATTTACGTTATTAATAAGTTTCAGTGAAATCCCTACACGCCTATTTTGTGATACCGCTTTAATATCAATGTCCTTTCTACAAAGGGTTTCTGAAAGATATTTCTTAAAAATAGCTATACATAAATAAAAAGCTTTGATATTGTTTAACATGTCCATACTAAAGCTTCTATTTTCGCAGGTGTTTATTTATCTCTGAAATAAAATACAAATTGGGATGTATAATTATGTTGTGTCCAAACATTAAAAAATCAACTATTTACGAAACAGAGTAATGTTTTTAACACGAAATAAAATATAATAAGGTTTTTTCATTCAGTTTTCCGTCTACTGTCGTAGGGATAAGCCCAGGCTTTTAGTTTGAAATCGGATTTTGTACTTGTCCACGCTCCCTGTCAACCCGGCTCCTGTAAAAGAATTTCTTTCTTGGTCGTTAATTAAAGTTATTAAACCGAAGGCTACCTTGTTTCCTCTAATTGGTGGCAATTTTTATTTAAGCGCTGAAACTTAAGGGCTATGAAAAATGAAAAGGTGTTCTTAAACATGTAATTAAGTGGGGCTTTCTCGTGGCATTTCTTTTTGAAACAGCAAAATAATTACGAGCGGAATTAAATAGAAAAGCGAATTCCATAAATATTTGCCGCAGTGCTGTTGACTTATTAATAACGAATTTAATTTATCGTTTACCACTTCTACAATACATTTTTTTATAATAATCGTTTGTATATGAAGCACAATCAAATTAATTTCTCATTTTTAAACTCTTACGTTTTCACTCCAAAAACAAGTTAAATTTAGCAAAAACAGACAGATTCTTATTCACATTCTCTAACAGTAGCCATTGACTTCGATGAGAAGAATTTTGATGACACTACTTAACGGTTGGAATGGTCATCATATAAGTTATCCAAAAAGTTTCAATAAAATTTTGTTATTGCACAAAATTTAAGATACAATTACAAATTTTATTCACCTGAAAGCTGATTGCTGAAGAAATTGATGTTAATGGATTCGGAACGTCTAAATGGATTGTTCGGGCAATGTTTCCGTGATGCGAGGCCCGGGTGCCGGCTTGGGTGAGGGGTATCGGCAGCCATTTTTGTCATTTATCCGCAATAATCCAATATGGCGTCGCGCGTGATCTCGCTGACACTGAGCCGCGGAGCTGCGATCCATTATTCATGCTGACCGACGCGGATAATGCTTCATTTGCTTTTGAAACACCGCAATGTATAAGGATTTCAGGGGCATTGATTAAACCATTTGGAGCTGGACCTGTTTTATCATGGTAAATGAATAGCAAACTAAGCCTTTTGCATCCTACAAACAATTGACGAAATCTTAAATAAGGGATTTCGCTTGAATGTGTTTGAATTATCCTACTCTGCTTTTAGGAGTAAAAGCTTAAATTTATACGCGCAACCACTAAGTTCTCGTATGTAAACGATATTTACATGTTATATTACGCTTGTTTAAAATTAAGGCCTTTTCCTAATCAAATTATACACGGTCCGTCATTTCAAATACTGATATATTTGTCCATGGCTGACATGGAATAAATCGGGAATAAATTCCTCTACAAACAATACAAATGCCATTGAAATCGAAGTTAATGAATTCGTGAATGGAGCGGAAAATGTTTCTGTGATGTTGGGTTTGGGTTTCGGATATCGGCAGCCATTTTTGTCATTTATCCCCAATAATCCAATATGGCGTCGCGCGTGATCTCGCTGACGCTGAGCTGTGATCCATTATTCATGTTGACCGACGCGGATAATGCTTCATTTGCTTTTGAAACACGGCAATGTTAGTATTTTAGAAGCACTGGTTAATATCTAGATCTAGACCTAGAGGTTATATTACGTTTGTATATTAATATAACCTAGGTTTTCATGGACCTCCGGACAAACGAATAGAAATAAAAGTACTGTCAGGAAGCATCTCCATACTGGTAATTATAAAAATGAAACGGAACTGTAAGCCTCACCGCCGAAAAGATACCATTTTTCGTCATTATTTGTGTGGCTTTATCTTACTACTTCAGGCTTACCTCAGTCTAATTTAAATACAGTAAATGACCCACTAACCTTAAATTTTACAATTTCTCGGTATAATAAGACCGGATAAGAGTATTAAAGCGGTAGGTCTATCCTTGTCTTTATTATTATTTTATACGTCGAAATAGACGCAGACTAAATTTTCCTGCAGTTATTTCGTTAGGTCTGTCATTAAACTTTAAGGCTCTTGTTCGATAGGAAATAGAAGCGAGCAATAATGAAATCTAGTCAATTTTGTATTTAGCAATTAAATAAAATGTTAAAACAGTAGCAAATTAACCTTTAAATTTTGAGATATTTATTTTTACAATTTGTTGTTTGATTAGTTCCTATGATGAGATAAATTAATACGAAGTATAAAAAATCTTGCATATGAAATGTGCTGAAGTCCAAAAAAGAGGCTATACAAGAAATTATTTTTATCTTTACGTAATCATTTTTTACCTCCATTTTAAAGATGAGAAGTCGACTATGATACAATACGGGCTGTACTGTAAAAGGATTAAGATGGTCCGTCCAAACGAAACTAAAAATCATCGCCTATCGCATACCTTTCGCAGTAGTCAAACTCATAGCATTCGTAAGTTAATTTGTGAGACAGTGTATGCATTAAAGTTAGACAACAATGGCGGTCGCGTCTTGAGACTAGTTTTCATACGATGCTTTCACAACTTTCAACTGCAAATGTGGAGCATATGAAGATATTTTCCGGGTTAAATTTGCGCTTGTCTGCAAAACGTTGGAAGGAAATTGTTATGTCGCGTGTAATATCACTTTTGCATTGTACTGTTTGACTTTAAATTATGCATTGACGGAAATTTAGTCAGCAGTGGAATAATTAATTGGTAATGTTTTTTTTTATATTTTAGCACATCCTCTAGATATATATATATTTTTAGTAAACGTTTCACTTTTTTCAGTTTACGTCCACAATGCCAAGACCGCACACCAATAGCTGGTGCTTACCGAGTTGACCGAGTTCGACCGAGTCAAAGAATCAGCCTGGCGATTCAATAAGGTGGTATCTTGGAGACTAGTTTGGATACATCTTTTTATTTTAAAATATATGTTTATTTTCTTTAGCTTTAGTAAAAAATATATTTTGATTTTTTATTATTACAATAATAAGTAAACTTTTCAGTACCTACGTTTCGATAACTTTGAAAATATTGTTTAGTCCTCTAAAGAAATAACAAAAGACATCAAAAACACTGCTTCATGGCGGGTAATGAATGTGGCGGTAAAATACCTTTTTGGGCTCAACTGCTCTACCACTAATATAAAATGAAGATGTAGACATTTTCCGTATTTTGTTTCGTAAGATTAAATAATAATTCACAACGCGTTCGTCAATATCCAAAATTTCATCAAATCCTCGATATTGATATCAATATTCCGGGCTGTAACTTAGCAAACTTACTTTGGTTCGGTCGACATTTGGCGTTTATGAGATTTTAACTTGGTCTGCTACATAAACAAATTTCTAAACAAGGCGGCATGTAACTGTTGCTTTTCTCTTTGTAAAGTCAAAGTCAACAACTTATGTATTTTCATTATCAGTTACAATATCACTTTAATGAACGTGATTGAATGTCATTCGATTTTAAATCTCTAGCTACATTAAATTCTTAAGGCTATTTGGACAAACCTTGTGACAAACGTTTTATAAAAGAAGAAAATTATATGACTAGCTCCTTTATATACTTCAGCACTTACCTACCTACGTTATTTGTGAGTTCCATCTTTAAAAAATGTACCCGTTATGTTAAGGAAATGGTCGGAAATAAGGTATTGTAAACACGAAAAGGGTTCCCAATATTTATCTGGGTCACATTAAAGAGTGGCATTTCTTTGGAACAATAAACTACACATCTGGGTAAGAGGTATATAACCCTCGCAAGTTGCTATAGCGGTTGTCTTCGATTTCGGTGACGTTGTTTGGGTCGTTGTCCTATCAATAATAATATCAATAAAAATAACGTTAACGTTATAATATAATAAATATGTTTTTCGAAAGCCCTATTTTTTCTATACTCCGTCATAATGACAGTAATTCGACAAGGTTCCAGCCTCTTAGCGATTGCGGTAGGGTTTTAGCTAGTACGAAACTGGCATCATTATCGAGTACGACACATCGGGACCTCACCATCCATCATGAAGGAGTTCCTTTAAAAAAAGTCAATTAATGAAGAATTGCGGTATATGCGGTACTTAAGGGGTTAATTATAGTCCAAATTTTACATGTATCCAATTTAGTAAACAATCTTAGCATGACTTTTTATTTTTTATTGCGATTTAAAAATAACGCAGACACAAAATTATGATTTAAAAACAAATAGGTATTTAATTTAACGTAACAACAATGCATTTTTTAAAGCAATTAAAATTTTTTTCATTAAAAAGCAGTGTCAATATTGTTTACCAAATTGGACAAGAGAATAAAAACGGACTGTATAGGTACATACAAAGAAAGGTAAGTTAAAATCGAAATTATTATTTCCATCACGATCTAGTTCTAAGGATAAACTTTTAAATTGTTTTTATGAACTTGTAACTTCATGGTTTGGTTCAGCTCTGTTCTCTGTCGACGTCGACGCTTTTAACGATCCTCCTTAGCTCCTTAGCCGTTAATTAAGGTTATTAATCCGGAGGCACAGCCACCTTGTTTTCCCTAATTAGTAGAAATTTTGCTTCAGCGAAACCCAAGCTTTCATAATTAAACAGCGTTATGTAAAAAAGTTAAGCGTTTTTGCATACTAAATACTTTGAAAAAGGACTCTGTTTTTTTGCAGATATTCTTTTGTGACACGAAGTTTTTATTTGTCGGAGCTATAATAATGTTTAGCAAGTGTCGTGATTTATGAAATTTAGTCAATTCCTGTCTGTCCCTTGAATTAAAAACTATAGTAGAGAAATGTCACTGTAGGTAGGTACTTCTTTATCTTATTTACAGTCCTAAACCCTGATGTGCGTTGGAAAATTTCATTTCTACAATTCAATTACGATCAATCATAAATTGTTGTTTGACTGTTACTCTAAGGGGAGGCATAATAATAATTATGGTTCCTACCTTCTATTTAATTATAAAACTTAATTTGATTATGAATTTATAATTAAGGCAATACAATTTTTTTTTGGTTTAAAAGTGTAATATTTTCATAAGCTGAGAAAGGTTCAAATGGAGATTTAATAATCACAATTTCATATATTAATCAAAATTAAGAGACAGGGGAGGGGAAAGACGAGAAAGATTTGGAACTAACAGCGTTATTTTCTCAACGCCACGAACCAGCGGGGCTGTTATTCAATTACAAGCGTCGCGCTGCTTACCTGTAGCGCTAGGGGACGCCTCGTATTATTTCACTAAACCATTACGTTTTTATGAATTAATATCTTGGGCTTTTACAACGGGTGTGGAAAATATTTTTTCGCCTTGTTTTTTATAACTTAATGAAGTATTAAATTTATTGAAAATGGTTGTTGAAAATTCAGATTTGGATCTCAATCGTGGCTACTACACATCTACTTAAGGGAGAGCATAGGTACTTTGGTTCTATCAGAGGTCTTGAGTCCATGTTATACTGTGTCTGTCCGAAATCCATTAGAGACCCATTGACTCCTTTTACAAAGAGAAGGGTATAGGACATAGTCCCACACGCTGGACTTATGCGGATTGTTTGACATGTCATCATTTGACATGTCACAGTAGCCCATTAACGACCCACTACAGGGTCGGCTCCTCTCACAATGAAAGGGATGTAGGCCTTAGTCCACCACGCTGGCCTACTCCAGGTTGGTGGATGACATGACATGTCATACTTATAGTTAATTTTACCTATACCCCATAAATTGGGTAGTCCTACTTTAGTATAATAATATGATTTGATTATAAACAGGTACTTAGTTATTTGAATTAGAACCTTATTTTATTACATGACTGTTAATTTTTATTACAAATATCAATCGTAATATATTCACAACTATTTCAGTAACACCCTGAATCTTAACAGGATGAAGTAGATATAGAACTGAATACGAATATAGTATTGCGGAATTTTACCCTTCTGATTTAAAGCGGATATTCAAACAGCTATAAACTTACAAACCAACTTGTCTTGATATTCTAGTCAAACTTACTTAGTTTTGTTTATATGTATCAGCCGCTTTTTAATTATGCGGTTGCACATATGAAATTATTGTATGGGTTTATGAGTACACTGTAGTTAAAAACTGAAACTATAACCTCCTCTTTCATTAAAGTTGTTCATAAATGTAGAGTTTATGCTATGAATGACCATAATGCATTTAATAAAAAAATTGATAACGTCACTAAAATTATATTAATCAATGTAACTACTAAGTAGCTATTAACTAGTATGACATGTTTACATTACATTTGTAACAAAATATAGTTATTTTACGATTTTTTAACAGAAGGAATACTACTTTAAACATGATTATTTATTTTACTGGATACTATTTTAGTGATATTCAAATACGTAGTATGCAAATCTGCATGCGACGTATCAAGTTTGCAGACTTGCTTGGACCGACCGAAGTTCAGCGTTTATTACATTTTAACTGTCACTAACATGTATGACGGAAACTTCTAGAATGTGAAGGCAATTTTTGTTATCCCTGTCATGCTTATGATATAAATATTCATGTAATGTAATATTCTAATGGTAATACCGAAACAAATTTATTATCTTACCGAGATACTATGGGGGCACAAAACCGTAACACAAAAATGTGTGAAAAATTCGATTTGACGGAAGGTACATTAAAAGTATCTTAATAATGTGCAGAGCTCCTCTCTTGTCTTCAAAAAATGTCATATTCCACGTTACATTGAGTCTTGAGAAGTCTGGCCTCCTCTATCGCATGATGCATCTTCTATCTGAAAAAAATCTTATATTTTAATAAACTAAAATTAATTTCAGTAGAAAAAAGTCAAGAGTGTACTCATAAGCAGTAAAGAATATATATGTATACGCATGTGAGAAATTGTACCCGACAAAAGAAAAGTTATGAACAACTTTTGTTTATTGATACTCGATTCATTCAATTGCCTTTCTTTATTCGGTCTCTCTTCCAACCATTTGTTATTATACCATTATTCATCGTAACTACTTCGTCAGATTGGAGTGTCCTCAAAAAATACGAAAGAAATAGTAAGGATCCAATCTATTTCCGCTCTATGTATTTATCTAGACCCTTTAGAGAAATAGATTGATAAATAAATCCTAGAATAACAATTGTCCTTTAGCGTAGATAAACACTATCTTCTCTTTATATCAATATTGACATGGAATTTTACATTTCCATATTCCTTCTGGTTTTCATTTCAATTACTTTGTGCCTCAAATATAAATGAAACATTGTCTTCTTGGTTACCTCTACAGAGGTCTATATTAGATGCTTCAATTTCTCCAACAACTATGCTCTATCGCCCTAGGCTTTCCAGATGAATCCTTTGTCTATAATTCTTATTCATCAAAACTGATTTCTGGTCTTTAATAATGGTCTGGTTGGCCAAAGTCATTCTCCATAATATCTTAAGAAGGTCTGTTGCTTACCACTATAGTCAATAGTCATTTATTCATATAACATTTACACGTCAAACTACGCCACACTACTCCAATTCCTACTGCTAGATACAGATGATAGCAGCTAGTTACAAAAAATCAACTATCCATGCCTAATCCTATCATAGAAAATGTTTGAGTCTATTTTAAATAAAATTGAATTTCACTCTTTAAACAATTTTCCATTTAAACGTGTTGCTCAGTAAGTAGAGAATGGAATCACAGTAGTAATTGGATAGAAAGAGTGCGAATCTACTAACGAACTCAGTTGATTATAATTAAGGCATCTGAAAACAGATTAAAAGGCATAATAGTGAACGTGTAATAAAATAACCTTTTAAATTATTTTTCAACTTTAATATGAATAAGCTATAATAATACGAGTGATTTTTTAAATCTCATTTAAAATTGTTAAATTAACGTCCTAATCTAATAATTTTAAAACTTATTTTTATAGACAGAGAAATAAATTAAATAATCAGCTAGTTACTTATCAAAACTTTTCTTTTAAGTTTTAACTTTAACTTTTCTTTTTTACCTAACAAAAATATAATAGAGAAAGTAAATTTCCTCAGTCTTGATGATTGAAGGTAATCTCCAAAATTGTCCATCCATTTTCTAATTATTCTCCAATGTTTATAGTGGACTTTATAATAGAAGTAGCCTGCTTTGAGGTAATTCAAATTTTAAGCGCACATAAAAGAAAATGTATGTAGGTAGGTTGTAGATAGAGGAAATTTTATTATTAATTCCTTTTATTAAAGTTTGTCAGTACAATAAAAGGTCATGAAAACTATGAAAACAATTTAATTTCCCCGTGTATATAACGTTGTTGCCTCCTGCCGTATAATTAGTGTATAATGCTGGCTCGCATTATTAAGCCTTTGGCGCGTATTGCTGCAGGTGCTGTGGTTCCGGCCGACTTGCGGTAAGCGGCATGTATGCTCAATATTTGATATTGCTTTAAATATCGAAAGGCCTTTCTACAAAGAAGGAAATTATTTTGTTATTTAAACTAAATTTAATGAAGCTTCGGGATCTTGGCGCTTTCTTAATGTTTTCAAGCAGAGATGTATTAAACTTCATTGGAAGACATATTATTATGATTTCAGATTAAACAAACTTCACACTGTGTCATATTAATTAATCTAGACATATTTTAATAATTTTGTCTCCATTTAATCATATGAAATTTTATAATATTCTATCTTAATTCCAAATGCAGGCAAAATTAAGAATAAAGTTAGATTGTTGAAAAGGAAAAAAACGTAATTATGAATTTAATTTTTGAATTAAACTAAAAGACAACTATTTATTTTCCGTATAATTTTAATGTTGCCTAAAATTTGTCTACTGTAATTAGTGTATCTATAAAATGCTCGCTGGCGTTATTAAGCCTTTAGCGCGTATTGCTGCTACATTTTTATTGTTCACTTTAAATTTAAATTCCAAATGACAAATGCCAAAAATCTCAAATGCCACTTCACAGTTTTGAACTTATCATCAAGTAATTAAAAACATTTTACTAAGCTTTTACGCTAAAGCGAGAATAGATTGTACATAATATCAAATTATTATGCGCTACAATAATAACGTTGATATTTCAGCTTGACTAACTTATAAAAGAAACCAATGATAATTATAATAGAATGGAAATCCTAGCAGAGACGATAATTGCTTCATTCGGTTTTTACCCTTTACTTACTCGCAGTAGAATGAAACGGTTAACGCTTTTTTGGGTTCCGTATCAAAGTAATAGGCGGTAGAACATATAAGCTCGTCCGGGGTGGCACCTAACCTCCAACCTTACCCGTGAAGAGTAAAGAGGGTGGAGGTACCTTACTTGAGGTTGGACGTGTTTGTCGAAATATCTGATGCCATCAAAAAACCCAAGTCTCGCAACTCAGTTCTTGCACCGTAAAAAGTTGTGAGATCCATGTATGTATCCATAGATTGACTTGACTATATAGGTTTTGAACCTTGCAACAACGAAATATCTGAAAAAAACACACACACACACACAGGTGAATGAATAATACAGTTCAAAGACAAGTCGTTTAAAATCAGTTTTTACTCTTGAAACAATTTATTGATAAAACACAAAAGTAAAGTAAGCTTACTGGTCCTAACACTCCTAACGCTACATTAGGGGACGTTATATTCATAGTGCCTAGTAATTTTTGGTCGATCGCCCCTCGGACAGTTTAGTTTACAAGCCTGTATACATTTTTAACAATCGCCAGAGATTGAGTTTTCAATGGCATTCTAACAAAGTTCGCCTACACACGGGCCCGAAAAAGCCGGTATGACGACGACTCGTTAAAATTTTAATCCCCTCCGATATAAATCTGATTGGAAATGCACTGACGTACGGATCGTTACGTTCAAACAACGGGACGGAAAAAATTTGGCGTTACGCAACCTGTGTTTGGTATTTAACTCCACAGAGTACACTAAAGATAGAAAAGGCACGACGGGAAACAGAAAAGTTATTCAAATAAATCACTATGGTAATTTTCAGGTTATAGGTTATATTTTCAGGCTACCTTACCATTGTTTGAGTTGGTACTATTCGGCTTTGGTAGTTCTTAATCAACCCATGTGCTCATGTTTACTTACTGTGATTACTTTGAGGTATTTTTGATATTTGAAATCTATCAAGGGCTTACAGGTAATGGAATGAATGCTCATCAGTCATCACAATTTATAGATTCGCGTCTACATTTTTGATATGAAAATTCAGCTTGGTTAACTAAACCGATAACCCTACTAAGCTGACCCTACTTTAAACAAATGAATAGTGAGTCCTCAAGTTACTTATTGTGACATTTAAAAACCTGATCTCTGTAAGGTCTCTTGAGAGATCATTTTCCTATTTATATCTAGCCATTATAGTTTATATCTAGCCACTAGCTTGGTCATTTCTGCACATTGTAAACTCTGTTTTTAACCCCATATATTTTTTTCAGTGTATTTTACGTCGAAACCTATTTACGTTTATTGTTTTGCGTTGCACAACTTCAACTCAGTGGAATATATTTAGCGCTAAAAAATCTGGGACCTGATGGATATAGTTTTCGGTGAATTTTCTACGTGCATTTTCTTTTCACCTTTTGATTTGTACTCAATCGAGCAGGCATCGTATGGCACGTAATTTGGACTATATGTAACTCACCCAGGTATATACATCAGTCGATAATGGAAAATAACAAATGGACATAATTAAAAACTTACAAATATTTTTTTTTATAAAAATGTTTATAATATTAATATAAATATATGCCTCCTCGTTCTTGAACATTAAAAAAACAGTTTCAGCATCTTAAATACATTATTTTAATCTTTAAAATTTTATAACGTTAAAAACTTTCAAGTCCCATTATTAAGTCTTTCTTATTCATGTTCTTACATAATCCTTTAAGAAACTGGCGTCTCTGAGCCAGTGACTGCAGCATGGAAGTCCCTCTTTCACTCAATTACGTCTCAATTTCGCTCCGTCTCATTAATTGCGGCCTCTCTGCCCACTATCGGCTGTTTATGTATCTTTAGGGCGCTTGTACACGCTAAGAAAATTTGCCGTTCCTGCGGCAGACAAGACAAATTCTTCGTGTAGACGACAAGAATTTTGTCTGTTCCACACACGAAAACTTTTCGTGTCTTCCGCAGACAAGACCAATGGAAACGTGTACACGACACGATTCTTTTCGTGCAGTCGACAGTCGGGCGTAGGGCGCGCAAGTAATAACAAGTGTAATCAGTGAGTTTCGTTTATTTATATAAATGTTAACTACAAAGCAAAAAAGAATGATAATTGCATATTATTATTATAACAAAATAAAAAAGGAAACAAAAAACAAGAGACTTTACTGGGTTCATCCAATTATACAAGAGAAAAATGAGTTTGGCGGGTTCATTACCCTTTACCGTGTCATGCGACAACATGAGGAAAAATTTGTGGATTATTTTCGCATGAAAATGTCTACGTTTAAAATGCGAGAAAGTATTCCTCCAACAAAAACTGGGCTGGCTCAACCCTACTACACGCGCCGCTCCGCAACAACGTTCGCCGCGTCGTGTCTTGCGCAGACAAGATTTTTTTCGTGCACCGCTGCGAGCAGTGTACACAGTTATTTTCTAGTTACGACACGAATTCTTAGGTACGCCCGGCGTTTTTTCTTAGCGTGTACAAGCGCCCTTACGATGTAAGGATCGCCTAGACACTGTTATAAATCTTTGCTTGAATTGGCACTCAATGATTTGTGCTCTGATAGTTCTATGAACTATTTATGCTATGCATCTTCATTTTAAAGCAAAGCCAATATAATTATAGTCTCATCTATCCAATCTAACAAACTTTTAAACTTATATGTAATATTAAAAAAGAACTAACTACTTATCGACTGTTTAGTGTTTATGTCCTACGGATTCTGTACGGATTCCTACGATGTACGAGTACAATCCGAAGTCTTTTCTATTAATCTTTGATAATTTGATGCTAAATAATTTTGCTCTGATACTTAGTTCAGACATTACATCCTCATAATATTTGCCACAAAGCAATCATTAAGTTCCGACGATTTCCAGAGATCTGTTTGCCAGTAAACTTAGGTATGTTTCCTATAGGAAGTTTTAGATATAAATTTAGTCAGATCCTCAAAATTTGGTGATTGATTTCAGAACTAGATCTGATACACAAATGGAAGCTTAACTGAATCACAAATGTTCACAGTCAAACGAGAAATATTTTATTTTATTTATTTATCTTTAAAACGTGTACAAATTACATGCAAAGTACATACAAAGTACATGTACAAATATGCACAAAGACTTAATGTTAACAAGCATTTTCTGCCAGTCAACTTTAGGGTAGTGCGAATACAAAAACGCAGACGACAAGATAATGATATTGCTCTGTTGCTATTTTACGAAGTGCTCATGTCTACTTCCTAAGGGAAAACTAAGGCTAAAGAAAAAACTCAGGTAGATGACGATAGGTTTAAGAACACATTTCTCGCAAAATGACAATGGTTTTTTGTAGGCTCATCTGGGTTTAATTAAGAGGCAATTGATTAACTAAATTGAAGTAGCATTTTGCAGCATTCTTTGAGCTTTCTGCGTTATTCTCCCAAGCGGCAAGCTCGTTCTGTCAGTTTCCGCTACGGTGAACCGGCCCGGGCACAGCTGCTCTGTTCTTGACGAAAAATAACATTTATAAGATGAAAATGTGTTTATTGTTTTTTCAAATATTTTTAATAATTTTAACTAAGTAAGATTTGCCATCAAAAGTGAGTATTTGTCATGCCTATCGGATGTAAGTATGTGTGACTTTTTATAGGATGAACGGACAGTTCGCTAGTTTGACAGCACGAGACCTAGAGAGCCTCTTTATAGCTCTAATATGAAATGATGGAGAGGGAGAGAACTACACCGAAAGACAGATACAAAACAAAACATAGAATTTATAAAATGCACCTTGTCTTACAGCGAAGTACAATACAAAAATGATTTCTATTCAATTCCTGTCTATTCAATTGTTGGTGCTGACGATTAAGTGAGGAGTCGTTATTATAAATATTTCTACTGGGGATTCCATTGAAAGGAAATATTTTTCTATACTTTTCTATACAGGAACTGAAACTGTACTGTATTTTGTATTACATTCAATTCCAACTTTCTTCTGCTCTGTTTATTTACGATAGGGTGAAGAAATGCCAATATATCACGTTAGTAATATAAAAGGAAAATGTACTAACGTATTTTTTTGATACAATTTCAAAGGATAAACAATCTTCGAGGAATTAAATCTTCGCATGTTTATCATTGTATAAATTTGTTAAATGCGATTGACGCTACATTGCTTTTAAAAGCAAAGTTTCTTTATTAATTTTATTCTTTTGCGTTTCATAAACTCAGTTTCAGTCCATAAATTTATTCAAAATATATCAATTATCGCTTGACTCGGTCATTTTCCATCAGTACCAATAGTCAATTACCGAGCTGAAACGGTCAACTCTTCAATTCATGCAAAGCGCGGAATTTTGAGTACCTAACTTAAATTTTAATAACTTCAAATCTTAAAAGAATCTTAATTTTTTTAAATAACTTGTAAAAAGTACTAATTATATAATCACATTAGTCTCAGCTTTAGTCTTTGTAACATATGCTTGGTTTATTACACTCGCTTGTAAGTATAGATAATAAAATGAATAAATACATACTTTATCTTTAATTTTGGTTTCCTAAATTCCTTTGCCACATTTTCTGGCTCTTTAAAACCAAACTGTAAGAAGAATAAAATAAACTTCAGAAAATTGTTTTTCTAAGAAAATAATGATATGGTGTCCCTCATTTAGGAAAATCGTAAAAGACTTACTTTATATAATATAAATATAGGTTAGTATCTACGATTTCTATATAAAATATAACTTGTTTTCACGTTGCAACAGCAGTAAATAGCAATATCCGTGGAGCTTTATAATATTGTCGCCGTAACGAGAGCATCCCGCCGTCTGGGCCGGAAGCCTCCGAAGACGATCGTTCCATTGAATCTTATGCGCTATTTGACAATCGCTACTGGAATCGACATCATATATGGGTAAGTAAATCTATACTCTAAAAATAACATTTTTTACAATTTTTGTCTGACTGTCTGTCTGTTTGTTCGGGCTAATTTTTGGAACGGCTGGACCGATTTTGACGGGACTTTTACTGGCAGGTAGCTGATGTAATAAGGAGTACCATAGGAGTACTTTTATTTTAGAATTATACAATAAGTACATATATCATTCATTGTTGTATAGTTAAATTCCACGCGGAAGAAGTCGCGGGCACAGCTAGTAAATATTAAATATACGATATGTAGCAGTAAATGACGTTGCAGACCAACTGATAGAATATTAAATATAGGTACCTACGATATGTAGCAGTAAATGACGTTGCAGACCAACTGATAGCAAATGACTTGTCACAGATGTATTTACGTGATAAATAAAATCTGTAAAGGTGATCGATAGAGCTACAGTACATAAATTAACATCCTCATCTATCCATACCTAATAAAAAAGTGGATAAGTTCACTTGTTTTCGGGGCTTCGGAACAATGCAAAAGCTGAAAGCTGGCGGGCCTGACGCAGGGGCGATGTGAGGAACACCGTGGGGTTACACCTATAGGAGCCCGCTGTCCTCGTCCTGTCAGTAGTAGTGTGCATTGGTGGTCGGTTCTGTAGATCTAGGTAGTCATAAGCACGTCTACATCATAATCACAATTTTGTCTTACCAATAATAACGATAGGTAGTGACGATTTTCTTGCCAAATAATAATTGTAAAATAACATGTAAAGCGAGGCTAGACTAGAGGCTAGCGTTAAGGGACGCTCTGCCTATAGGGTATGCTGACGTTCGTGTAATGGGTATCACCATGTAAATATATAGGTATGCATATAAATTGAGCACCAGAAAGTCCACAGAATTAATGAAAAAATAAAAAAGGTTAGTACATAATTGAACCTTTCTTTACTGCGTGTCTTATAGAATCTTACCATAAGATGGCCCGTTTGCCTGATTTGCTCTCATAAAACATTATTTATTATTTTCGAAAAAAACACTAATTTTACCACTTCTAAATACATTCGACTATTGTCGATATGCTGGTTAGTAATAATATCTATGCGAGGACGCTGTCTGTGGAAGCGGAAGCTACTAAGGACGACGCTTCTCATTGAATTTATGCCCAATTTGACAAAATTATAAAGTCACCCAGCCGAAAACGACTGTGAATACATGTTAATTTAGAGATACTGTTAATTTGAACGTATGAGAGATATTCAGATAAAAGACTTTGGTATTTCTGTCACATTACCTACCATTAGAAGTTCAGCTTGCAGATGAGTTAATCTTACTCTATTACGTCGATGACAGAATATTCAACTTTTAATAAGCAAACAGGTACAGGGACTTTATCTTACTGAGACATTTGCCTAAAAGTAGGATAAATTTAACCGCAAAACGAAAGGGTGGACTTTAACGTGAACTGCTAAAATTAAAAAAATAAAGAGAGAAATTCAGTATAGTTTATGAATGAAGTTCATAAATAAAGTATTTGAACGCATCGTACGCTTTCCTTAGCTGCTTACCGTACCTACTTATAACATAGTTAGTTTCCTAACCTTAAATTGTCTTTAATTATGTTAGAAATAGGCCTAAAAATTATTAAGGTAAATATTATGCTTCCAAACAAATACAATGTACCTTCACAGAACCTATCCCTCTTAATTGCTCGTAAAAAGAATCCCCGCATGTTTCGCCTACGGCAAATTTTTTACATTACGTAGGTTTGATTATTAAAACGAACCTTATTTGTAATGTAAGAAAAGCCCGTAAGAAAATGAAATATTCAAATAATTAATATCTATTTAATACACGAATATCTTTTCTAATTTACTTTTGTGGAGCTTCTTTCGCTATAAACGTAATTAATTTTCAATTTTCCTCAATTCTATCGTATTACTTACAATACCTTTTAATAGGGTGATTCAACGGAAATTTTCTCATGTTTTAATTTTTGCTTTACGTAATATGCATAAACCTCAAAGATAATATTAACATAATAACTCTATTTTGTTCTGATTATAAAAATAAACTTGTGTGAATTGATCTGAAAAGTGTGTAGGTGTGTACATAAGTATTAATAGTTAAAAATAGTTATATTTTTCTTAAATAAATAATAAGACTTTACTTCTGAGCATTCCTTTTTTGGTGACTTGTGTAAAAAATAATTGTTATTTTACAACTATGCTCAAAGTAATGATACTTTTTAGGTTTTCAGTTCGTACAAAAATTAATCCTGATGTTGAATTATCTGGTATCAAGACGGTGCAGATTATGACTAATCAAATATATCTCAAACGGGACGAAACATTCTGAGGACTACTTAAAGACAGATTTCAATGACATGCGCTATGAAGAACCCTAATAGGTACAGTCTGGTTACTTATTAACTGCTTTGCATATCATATACTTATAGACCCAAATTAGGACTTAGCGGTAGATACTCGTATCTTTTCTATTTTACTGCCTATTCGATTGAGCTTAAACTGTAGTAGACAAACATGGGGTTTAAATACTCTGTACATTTCTGTTGGAAGAGCAATGTATATTTTTGTGTCTTCGTTATGGTGTATGGAACAAAGGATTCTTGACAATGTGGTCCGACCTAGTGGCACATTTCTGTCTCAGGGCCTTAGTAAAATATTCACTCTGTAACCTAGTCTGTACACAAACTAGTTTTCTTTTTTCATTGTAAAGGCGCTAAAAACGTACAGTGATTGTTATAACGATGTTTTCATATTTCGGAACTCTACCGTTATTGAATTTTTTTTTCATGGCACATGACATATACATATTATTATTATTACAAATGAGGCAACATGTAAATGCCCGGGAAGGGCGTAGCAAAGACTAGAGGCAGCTTTAGTCAAAAAATAGAATTCTAAAAAATTTTACATTAATTACAATCATACAATAAAATTATTAATCACTATATTGTCATAATTTTTCGGCTTAAATATTTTTAAGGTTCTTTTATCAAAGAGTCTGTAATATTGCATAATAATATGCTTTCAACACTACTATTAAATACACCATTAAATTGGATGCGACCGTGAATAATACCTATATAGTTACATAATTATGAATTCTTTTCTCGTGAACTCGCGGAATAGCAAAAAAAATGTTCCATCATGATTTTTAGCTGTCTCTCTCTCTGTCTGGTCTCTGAATGGCGCACTCCCCATGAAATTCATAATTTTTATTCGTTTGATTGCTGAGTTTTTCAATTTAGACCAATTAGTGAGAACACGTGGCTTATTATCTTAAGATTAACACTAATTAAGACTCTGGCAAGCTGGGGACCTCAAAGCGAGTGCTTCCTTTGAAACATTGCTACTTAATTAGAGCTTATGGTACCTATTTAGTAGTGAAATTATATTTATAAAATGTACAACACTCTAGCCCAAGAGATGTCAGACATTTTTGACAAGTGTTTAAGGCATCATGAAGTCATAAAAGAATATAAATATGTAATACCCGAATATAAAAAATCTGACCTGCCTGATGGGTAGGGAATTTAACCAAGCCCTAAACTATGAAAAAACGATTTTTTTGCAAATAAAAGTTTTTGAAGCATTTTGAACTTTAAAAAATGAAGCCTCTAAGTAGGTACACTGAAGAAGAACTGGGTCTTCTTATGTAGGGTAGGGTTTTTGGTGTTAGCTTAAAATTTTCATAACGTAATAAGCAGGATTATTTATAAATAAAAAAAAATCTTTAATAAGAAAGAGCATTTTGTTGGGATTCTAAGCAAATGCGCACAATACTCTTAAGAGCTTAGCTTAACCCGTCAGCCAGGTCCTAATTTTTGTGATTGAATATTACGAATAATCTATTCAAACACTTCTTGAAAAGTGTCTGCCGGCTTCCAGCTATTCGTGCTGGCTTGTACGCGGATCTTTTTGAATTACCGCCTTCACGTACTTTCTTGTTAAACTCGACATGTAACTCATGTCGTACATACATGTGGAAACTATCTTATAGCATAAACTCTTTGAAGTAATTTCATAATTGCTAGGTTTTTCTGGAACGTGGCTTGTGAAACCAATTTATTCATGTTATAAAATATTTATATAAAATATTTGTATTTGAAAAATAGGACTACGAATTTATAGTGTTTTAATGAGTTGAAACTTTAAAACATTTTTCAATTGTAGAACTTATAGAAAACGAGCGAACACGCCACCTCGTGTTAAAATTGAGTGGTCACCTCAGTCGTCTCCTTCTATTTAGTCCGCCAGTATCGATGTATTGTTTGAGATATCGTGGATGTGATGGTAATTCTGAGAACTGAAATGATCACTGTAATTTAATTTATCCGGCAGCCACACCCCTCCAAACAAAACACAAGGCATGAGGAACATGATTTTGACCTTATATGACCATAATTATATGGTATAAAATATGACTCCAAAGTTTCTGCCACCTATAAACCTCATTTAATGTTTATGTAATAATTACGTCGAGTGAATGCAGTGGACAAGAGCAGAATAATTATACTAGTATATTTAGAGGGCAATGTTCAATGTACCACTAGTAATGTGTGTAGGTTTAGTTCAATAGTATGTAATTATGTGCAGCTGAATTTGGATTCAAAATCGTCCGTCTGTATGTAAGTCATTAGTGACCCACTGCAGGGTCGGATCTTCTCTCAGGCCTACTAGAACCTTCTCAGCGTGGACGCTGGCTTTGTGCGAGTTGGTGGTCTTTACATGCCTTTGATACCATTATGGAGAACTCTTACCTGCATGAGGTTACCTCACGATGTTTTCCTTCACTTTCACAGCAAGTGATATTTAATTTTATTAAGTGCACATAAATTTCAAGACAATCTTTGGTGCTTGCGACTGGGATTTGAACCCGGACCCCTCGGGATACGACTATCAACGCGTCTACACCGACTAATTAAATGTTTAATGTAATTATATACGAGTATGCAGTGGATAAGGCTGGAATACATTAGCAGTAGTGCATGCAGCAACATGTTTGGAATGAACTGTTATTTGTTGCCTTATTAATTCTAAATTAGAGGGAAATGTTAAACGGGCCGCTAGTAAATACAAGTATATATTTAGTTCAAATAGTGTTTATGTAGGTACAGCAGAATTTGGGTTGACAATTACTAGGAAGCTATTAGTAGGTAGGTAGGTGAACTAAAAATAACTATTCTAAGGTAATGGCTAATACTTATGTGGTATCTAAAAAAGCGTGTTAATAATGTAATTAATAATGATGATCCAGAAATAGGTTATTGATGGAAAATCTTCCTCTAGTCAGGAAGAAAATTAAAACTGTAAACATTCTGAATTTGATTCAATTCTGAACCATAGGGATATGGTTATTCGAAAAACACTTTTTCAACATTCAGAATACAAGCTACAGTATCTGGCTTGCCGTAAGCGCCTAAAGACTAATAGCTGATGACAAAATTCATTTTGTCCAGGATTTCCTGGAATGATTTTATTATTAGTAACTAAGGAAAAAAATATTAAAGAAGTACAGTCATTTGAGACATGGTTAATGACCTTATTAGAATATAATATTAATAATTATGATTATGTCATCAGGATGTGATCAAAAACATGAAGGTTCATAGTTCAGCATTAGTGTTACCTAATCACTCTAGTCACTAACAAACTCTACATACTCGTGAATTCATAACTGGTTCGAACGAGTTTGTGTAGAAGTAGACACAGACGAGCCAAGCGTGTTGTACGGCAAGAGTATAAAATGACCCAGTTAAGTAAGTTGCGGCCAAGTTCTGAGTTTCCAACTTCGACAGGAGGATATTGTGTTGTTGCATAAAGTCATGTGCAACGGAACTACTACGTTATGAATTTCGTTGATTAAATAATGGATTGTTAAATGTGAAATATTGGAGAGAGCTATGCTCCTCCTCCTAAGGTCCTCGAATACCGACCACGGAGCACAGGCCGACCCTCCGACCAGGTGGATTGACGATCTGAAGAAGACAGCGGGAGATTCACAGGGCTCACGACTAGGCGTAATGGCGTCGATTAGGGAGCCAATGTCCAGCAGAGGACTACAAAGGGCTGGAAGGAAGGGAGGAAGATAATTATGAAATGTTATGTAAGATTATTATGTCCCAGTTGTTGACGGTGGATTGGTCACTGGGATTGGATATGGGATAAGAGCTAATGTTCGTAACTGAATCAATCCGTTTCCAAAACAATCTATGTGATTGTTCGATAAGGTTTATGAATTGCCTATAACAGCTGGCCCAACACCATAACGTGGCCTCCGAAGCATCTATGCTTCTAATTACGTAATAATTCGCCGCTAGTGGACCTTTATTCAAAGCTTCACGACCCCTGATGTATTTAACTTTTTCGTTTGCTTGCCAGCGCCTAAAGCAAGCAGCTATTCCTTTTCCAATATTCATTTATTAAAATCATAATAAAAAACGATTGTGTACTAAAAATGAAAAACTACTGATTACTTCAACAACTCCCTAACTCCAATTAATGTACATTGTATTAGTGGCGAAAGAATCGTCTGTGGTAATTACCAGGCCTTATCAATTTGTAGTCAAGTGGAAAGATTCCCTCGCAATTTCGGCGAGGACCAATAAATAAAGGAACATTTTTTTGGGGGTCGTTGACCGATTAGAGGCTTAATAATTTACGTGTATTTGCTCGGCCAGTTGCCTTAGGTCAGAACATTGGGGTGATTAAGGCAGAAGCGAAAATGGACGCAATTTGATACTGGGTACTGGCTGGGTAATCAGGCACTATGCTTGTAAGCAAATATCTAATATCACTTCGTAACTATCACAGAATTTGTATTATTTGTTTTATATATCGTACATATCATACACTAGCTGACCCCGCAAACGTTGTTTTGCGATATAAGTTATCGAGCGTTAAAAATCGACTATTAAAAATAGGGGTTGTTGATAGAAAGATGAAAGTTTAGGGTTGTATGTATTTTTTGATGCCACATTATTAAAAAATAAAAATAAAAATATTTGTCCAAAAATTAAAATAAAGATGTTAGGCGTGGACAACCCTTATCACTTAGGGGTATGAAAAATAGACGTTAGCCGATTCACAGACCTACTGAATATGCATATAAAATTTCAGAATTTTATATATAAGATATAAAAATGATAGCTTGCGATTACTGCTCATATCTGAAGTTATCAGTGTTCCATGGTACAAAATTTGATCTAATAATATGATAGAGCCTTTAAAGCTCTTTCGAGGAAGTAGGCTCGTATTTACATTCATAGCCTACTGTGAAGCAGAATGGTCTTCATGTTTTCTGTCAAGTGACGGATGATTTCAAAACAGTAAGTAATTGTTATATTCAGATAACCCAAGACTCGATTGAGTGGAGAAAGAATATAGAAAAATGACATAAATTAAATGGAAATAATTACAATTCAGGCAGGTCTATTAAAAAATTTAGCATGTTTTTAAATATATTTTGCGTTACTCTTTGAAATCCATAAAATCTGTCAGATAAAACTAGTAATATACAGCAAATCGGTTGTATCAGTTGTATCAGTAGATAAACTACACGTCGATTGAAAAAATATAAAAAACATACAATCTAATTGAATGCACGTTTCGACTACATAGAACATATGTTTTTCTCTGTACTTATTTCTTCTGAAACTTATTGAGCAAATGAAAAGGGTATTTCGTTCACTAATAGCGCAAACATGTGAAGGGGTAAATCGAACATCGGGTAGAATTCAAAGTAGAATGGCTTCAACTGAAATCTGGGTTGTGCAGGACTTAATAAAATCGAGCCAGACTTGCTTAAATCTGCCGGTACTCGTAATTCTGCAGATCCGAGTACCTGTCGTCTAAATGGATTCGGAGAGCTGTTATTCGGTCCAAAGTCTAATACATTGATACGTAGCGCTCATGTTCTACAGATTATTGGAATTGGCTTGGAGAACATTCAATGTTAATCGATTACTGCAACTAATTGATCTTGCATTTTACCTAAGATTTGCGTCTTTAAGGTAGCTACACAGTATCAGTTGAAAATTTAGAATTTTTTTCTTGTTAATGTTGTATACAAACACAAACACAAAACCATAGAACCTCTACAATACAAGACATATTCTTCTTTAATTGAAAAATGCATTGGACAAAATTTTCAAAACATTGGATAAATTTTCAAGTACTTAGTTCATGTGACAAGCTTAAAGTAATCTTACTCTACATAATATCTCTTTACTGTCTCAGATGTTCATTTTATCAGCGTTTACTCACCAGCGTAGGTATCTAATAGTAATAAAATAGGTAATGTAAATGCTTTTAAACATCAGTAAACACAAAACAACATTGTAACCTCCTCCCATTAGCATAACAATAACCATAACCTACCCTCTTGCTTTTGGTACTAAAGTTAGGTAATAATAAAATAAGATTTATAATTATAGCAAAACTAGCACGCAAGTGCACTTAAAATAAGTATAGGGATCTATAAAGTTGAACAGCGATATCGATAGGGTGGCGATAACGTGTGTCGTTAAAAGTTAATCCAAATATAGAACTATGATAATACATAATTATGGTAGCTACACGAAAGATCCATTTAACACTTTTGTAGGTGCGATCGAATGTAAAGTAGTGTTATGTACGGTATTATCACGATATGCTGTTATGATTTTACATGTATCCTTTATCCTTCAAGTAAGCTATCATGGCAAAAGGAGTACAGGCCGCCCTCCAACCAGGTGGACCGATGACCTGAAGAAGACGACGGGATACGGTTGGATTCAAAGGGCCCAGGACCGGGCGGAGTGGCAACGATTAGGGAAGGCATGGACCTTAGTCCTGGACCCATTTCCAGCAGTGGACTTGGAAGGGCTGAAAGCAAGTTGTCATAACAGTTAAAAACTGTCTTTGCTGTTCTCTGTTTGGCCCAAAGGTTGACTGGTATTGACGCATTCTCGCGTATGGCATTAAGTCTGCCTTTTATAGATTTTTTAATTGCTATAATAAAGTTGTAATAAATAGATAAGATTGTCTCCAACGAAGGCTCAACTTTTCGATACTACAATACTCCAAAATTGAGTTAATCCAATCGCATTTGTAGCGCATTTTTCATCGATATTGTGTAACAAAATGGGTGCGGTACTTTTCCTTTGTCACCCAAGAACGAGCAAATAAGTGGCGGGGTTTTGTCACTAGGAAGCTCTTAGGATACAACAGCTTAAGCTCGCAGAAATTAATATTATGAGCTTATTTTTCCCGAAGGTACAGCTTTAAACATCATAAAATAAATTGTGGTAATTTTTCAGTGTTCTATATATAGAATTATTCTTCCCGTCACATTTTGATCCCCACCTCCTCAAATTTTCCTCGTGATTGTGTAACCCAAACTTACAGGAAAGAACGTAGTTATATAAACGGATATGATTGGCTATATTATTTCCTGTTGCCGAAGGATACATTTTGATTTTCTCCGAATATTCCATTGTCGTCTAACTTATATTTTTCTTTCGCTCTTGTCCAAATTGTTTTTATATGAAACCTTATCCAAAGCGTGTGTCGTTCGGTTCAAATGTAAACAAGATCTGTTGGTAACTGAAATGAAAAGAAGTTACGTTAATACGTAATACCGACCGAGCAACCAAAACAGCAAAGTTTAAAGACAGGCCTCTGTATTGAGCTGTCCTAATTGAACATGACACTGATGTAACAACTTGTATGCAATTGTTGTTGCACGTTGTCGCACCAGCATCTATTGCGTACGTAAGGCGATTAAAACACGAGGTAAGATGCGTATATACAGAGGGTAGGCGTTCTATGTAGAAATAACGGAGTAAATATAAATAAGAATATATATAAAAATACTGATTAAATTTCAATTCCTGTTCAATACTGAATGTATTGTATTTATAGACTTCGACGTAACAAAAATTATAGGTGAATCACTCAGAGAAATGAATTTCATTTTATTGCGGCGACCGAAGCCCCGTTCAGATACAATTTGTCTAATGTAATTGCTGAGAGGTGATTCTATTTCATGAGATACCTAAAAGGAAATATAATATGCTTTAAACTTAACAACTGGAAAAAAGTAAAGAATGTATTAGACTGACGAATCGATTGATCATGGATGTATTCGATGGTTATTAATTACGTTTAAATTAAAGTTTTATAAAATTTTAATGGTTGACAAAAGCGCTAAGACTTTCAAAACACTGTAGAGCTTAGTGTAAATTAAATCTATAGACACTCGGATAGATAAAAAATGGACATACTACATGCATCGAACTGGTCAGTTAAATAGTTAACGTCTACTGAAAAATCAGATGCAACAATGTGACAATATGAATGATATTGGACGTCCATTTTTTGCGAACTTATTGCACCTGATAACGAATAAAAGATTTTCGTTAAAACATTTTCCATAACATACAACAGGCCACTGCGATGAATGAGACCTCTATATTTTATAGGTAGAATACAGATGTCATAATTTTACATACGACATTGACGCGAGGGTTAGGGCTTCCTCCCTAAGTTAGCCCTTCTTACCCTTCACAACATAACGCGTAACAAGAGGCGACCTACGCCGTCATAGGCCGTCACCTTTTGAGTTTCGCATTCACACGTTTTGAACCTTTAAGTAGCGGAAATACTTTCGGTAGGTACTAATGTATTACATGACAATTTAGTACCTATGTATAATATATTAGTTGTTTTTTCAAATAGCAGGTGCAGTCTATATTTGGGTCACTTTGATCTTGCTAGCATAATTATAAAACGCAACGATTTAAAAACCATAGATAAGAAATACTTCAGACAATAGTTACGCGTTATAATTTTCCTATTTCCATTAGGACTGACTTACGTGAACAGTAACAAATGAACTTGATTTCTTCTTGGTTGGTCTGTATTGCCTACCTACGCCAGATCTCAAAACAAAAATGAAATAGTTTAGTTGGTTTGAGTTTTAGTCACAGATAAATCTACATCAGGCTATCATTCATGATAATATCAAAGATAAGAAATGAAAATGTATTCAACCCAGCCATTTTATAAATATACTTAATAATTTGAATTATGATAACTTAGTGGTAATGTACTGCGAAGAAAATAAAGATTTTGTGACCAAAATAAAATGTTCTCTCAAGCAACCGGGGACTAAAGAATGAGCGCTAAATATTGAATGCTTTTCATATCCGACAAAGGTCATACAAACATCATTCACCTTTCACACTTTCTTGAGAAAATTTAAAGCCACGGAAAATCTTTTGGCGTCAAAGATGTCTTTCCCTGAAGCCAACACTATTTTGGCGCAATAAAGAGCGAACCGCGTTGCCTTGGAAAATTGCCATAAGAAATGTCCCGCTAAGCCTTGAGAGGCTAAGTAAAGGCTTTAAGATAAAAATCAGTAGAGTAACAACCAGTGTTGTAATTCCGCCATGTCAGGATACGAGTAACAAATGACCCTTGTCCGCGGCTCATAAAAATTATGGCAGAGAGCGTCCAATTATGTCGTATAAACTTCCTCTCTTGACAGTTTGTAACTTTATTAACGTTTAAGATGAATGTTATGATGAAAAAGGCGAGATTGTTTGGACTTAAGGTTTCCGCTTCATTTGTCTCGTTGCCAAGGATTTTATTGTAGCAAAAAGCTGCTAAGAACAAGTTTGCTTTGCAATAACTGCTTTTTTGGTTAACTTAAGAAAATCGTTTCATCCAAATCTACTCTATGTTAAACTTTGTCTATAATGATTATGACAAGGCAATTACCGCATTTGTTATCACAAATTATTATAAAATTGACACTGATGGAACTATAAAAATAATTCAACCTAAAGCAAAGTCAATAGTAGATTAACATTCAAAACAATAGTCTTAATTTAAAACTTCCAGTTTCTTCAAACTTAGAATTAGTTTCGCACGTTACCCGACTTCAGGCCAAACTGATTGGTCCTAGGCCATGTCGATTGAACCCATGCATGTTAGGATATATTAGTTTGAACCCCATTGTTTAACTATTATGTTTTCTTATTATTAGACACAGTGTTTTACTCGCACTACAACTTTAAATCGATTTTAGCGTTAGCCTGCATCTATCGTTGGCATAAATAGGTAACAGAACTCAATCTTTTGAGTTAATACATACGGATAAGCGTATTGTTTTATATGCATTTCTGTCGTTTGAAATCCTATCACCCGCGGGCTCGGGCCGTTTTATCTCTTCCGCTACATAAAGCGTTGCTTGGGATCGTTGTTTCAAGACGACGTTTGTATGTTGCGAAAAGCTTAGGTATATAACATACGTATATGCATTGTGTTATATGTGGTATATATTCATTTGGTTATATACTTCGTGTAATATGTGTTACAAGTTATGGTTTAGTTTTTAGTAGTTTGTTGTGTTTTACTTGCTTTTCATCCGTGGGAATTTGTGCCAAAAATACACAACGCCCTACGCCCTACATAAGGAAAATTTATCGTGTCATAGATACCATGTATTTTATAAAATCCTAGAAAATTTTATACTATGTTCTTATAACATCGCGACTCAAAGACTTTATAAGAATATTTAACGTCGCCGAGCGCTCATGAGCCCGGCCTTAAATTTTCGAAATCGAACCCAGTACTTACCGACTTAGTCATCTCATTACTTTTATTTGTAGATGCGCAATACGCGCATCAATATTGTATGACGACACTTATTCTTTTTTAATTTATGAAAGTAAATGTATGTCGGAGAATCACAGTTGTTATGATGCGAACGCAAGTGTGGCCGCGGTACTATTATCCGAACATTGATGACAGATGTCAATGTCACTTGTAAATGTCATGGCTCATGCTTGGATACGGCCGGTTGGCGGGAATCTCGCGGTAAGAAGAGAACTCGTGAAGCGGACGTGTCTGTTCGATTACAATAATAATTGCAGTTTCAATCCACCTGATTAAGTGATATGTCCTCCTGTGTTGCCCGGGGTCACCCACTATGTCGGATACATGCCCACAAAACCATAGCTTCTGATATGTCTCTACGACATCAGAAGTGGGATCGCCTCGGGCTTCTGAAAGGACTGCAGTGTTGAGTGATGAAAATTTAAACAAGTGGCGGAAATAGCTAACAACGGCATACTTTAGCCTTTAAAATCTCTTCAAGAAATAAGTCTCAACTAGTGCGTGTCGATTGTAAAATGGACAGTGTAATACCCAATCTACAAGGAGCCTTGAGGATTATTGTTATTGAGGAGGTTGATTGCAAGACGACAACGTTTCTGGATCGTTAAATAAGCAATAGACGCAAAACCTTGGCAAGGTGTGGCGACGGTGCTGAAAGGGCTGTTGAGCTGTTGTCAGTGCAAGCGTTGTGAACGGCGTGTGGTGGTGCCGGGTGCCTGAGCGTCGTGTGGACGTATTTGAGGTTTGATTGATCACAGCTCGATTGGATAATTGAGGTCAGATGTTTTGTTTAATAGTTTGTTGAGAGAATGTGTTGTACACATTTGAATTCTATAATCAAAACCATTATAATTTGAAGTTTGAATATTGGTGCCATTTCAGTTATCACAGGTGGTTGCCATCTACCTGAATCTGATAGATTATTACTTTCATGACTGTCAATGGGTGTTATTAAGAAACCAATGTTTTAGTTGCTTGACCACAGCATTTTAAGGTAAAATTTATTGTAGGTATTTCATTTGGTGCTGGTTTGTTAACATAAATGAACATTGTTCAAATTCAATTAATAAAATAAAAGAATCAATAGGCAAGTGAAATTTTCAAGTACTGAAAAGAAGGCAAATAAAGCAGGCTAAATTAGGTAGCTTTAAAATGTATGTCAATTGAGATGAGGTTTGAAATCACAAAATGCGCTTGATGGTAAACATTCCAGTCCAGCTCAAATAGAGTTGAAATTTGCCAAAATACTTGGTCTGGAGAGTTGTGTCCTCACTCCACTCCACACATGAATTCAAGTATCCTTGAAGTTGAATTTCTTCCTGGTGTGCATTTTGCAGGTGACTGTTATAAGTTTGACAGATTTTATTATTGTGTTACTTGAATTTTTTTTGTGCGAGCAGTGAGGGAGTATGTGATATGTTGTATTTATCCCAGGAGACAGTGACAACCCATGGCTGAGAGGCCAGGTGGTTAAAAGCAATGTAGCAACTCTTACATTTTGATAAGTATTATGTTTGAGTAGCTGTCTTATCACAAGTGGACTCACATCAGATCAAACCATAGTGCCGAAGCCCTTCTTGATTCTGAGTAATATCCCTAACCCAGTGCATGACACAGGGCATCATTAAACTTGTAAGTCAAGAAGACTTAAATGATTTTGTTTTCTTACACATTTTGTACTGTAAGGTTTTCATTATTATAGTAAATGCTATGATATGAGTGTGTTTTACATGGTTTTATAGTAAGGTAGAGTCAAAAATATCATAGTGTTGGTTGTCAAATCATAGAATTTGTTTTGGCAGAATTTTTAACATGATCAGAGTTATCTCAAGTCGAATGGTTGATGTGATGATGGTGGATTGCAGAAAAATAAAAAAACTAAATAATCTAAATCTAATAATAAATGTAAAAAAAAAAACATTTGAGTCATGAGTATGTAGCCCATGAGAGTAAGTCTTTTAGTTTGAGGTTGACACTTTTATTTCATTTTGTAATAGTTGAAAATATCACATTGATTTTGATTTTGATGAAATGGACAATGGCACGAATAGTGGTCATATAGCTGGAAGGCTGTAATTTCCAGACAGCCAAGTGGTTTGGAGTTAGCAAGTGTGACTGGAACAACTAAGGGGAAGGTTATCGGTTGACCAAAGGGAAAGGTTACAGGTATCTGACAGGAATTTGAAGTATTGCTTAACATAAGTAGGGGTAGTTGCTATTTTAGTTTAAAAATATGTTGATAGGCCTGGTGTGTGAGACTGGCATCATCAGTAACACATTGAGTTCACCCTTGGTGGGTTAAAACAGTAATGGTCAAATCTAAATATGGAGGGATTAGAGAGTGGCTGGTTGTGGAAACTGTGATGAAAATTAGGGTTGTTTGTACAAATTACCAAAACATAAGTGCCTATACATTTGGACAGTTTACATTTGAAAATAAATAGTAAGTGAATTTTCATCTTTTGATAGACAAAAGAAGCATTGGATTTGTATTGGATTAAAGTCAGGAATTATTTTCTTGGAATTATTTTACCTCCCAAGGTAAAAAAAAAATCATTTGACTGTCAAAGCGTTTTTACCTACTCACATGAGTTATGATAGTATTTTCGTCTGGTTAGGAATACAATGACTAGGTACCTAAACGGAAAACCAATACAAGGCCCTGATGGGTGTGGATAGATTCAGCCGTCGATTTTATAAGTACTGACAGTACTGATAGACTGAGTACAGATACTGACTGTTGGTATTGCTTAACAAATGGTTAAGTGCTTTCATGACCAATCTATTATGGTAAAGAATTATTACCAGGGAACTTCAGATTTGTTTAATAGCTAGTTATTCTATTTAGTATTGACTAGATCATTTATTGTTTGTGATACAATTAATTAAATGTTAGATACTGGAACCATCCAACTATGTGGTTGGACCTTCACCAACTTCACCTTATTGAGTCTTACTGATTTAGTGATGGAACATCATGGTAACATTTTTTTTTGTTGTTTTATTCTTGCTATCAAAATATGACCTAACAGTTAAGCGTCACAGGGGAGAAATGCATTAGACTAGTGGGAGGAGATATTGATTGGCAGCACTGATAATAAATTTAGCTTTTAACATGCAGTAGTAAGAGGTCACCCATGATTATTGTCTGGAATGAACTTAGGAATGAAGATCATTCCGGCTTAGCCATTGTTGGCATAAGTGAGGCAGTTTATAATAAAAATGTTTAATGTGGTAATATGATTTAATATGAACAGTCACAACCTTTTTTAGTTTCCAGTTGCAGGTCACGATTCCTAACCCAGTGTAGCTGGTCTGGAGACTGCGCGGCGACAATAGGTTAAGGGTGCGCGAATGGGGTGGTTCCCCAGAGTGTGCGGATGTGATCCGTTGTGTGGGCGCCGTTATGGGCTTGGCTTGGGCCAATGTGTGTGAATGTGGGAATAGTCGATGGACTGACTATAAACCCTGGTATTCGTTGAAGCGAATATTGGAAGAGTCGTAGAAGCGACTATAAATAAACCCTGGTATTCGTTGAAGCGAATATTGGAAGAGTCGTTGAAGCGACTATAAACCCTGGTATTTGTTGAAGCAAATATTGGAAGAGTCGTTGAAGCGACTGTAAACCTAAAAGATTCGTTGCTGCGAACATTGAAAGTCGTTGAAGCGACTATAAACCTAAAAGATTCGTTGCTGCGAACATTGAAAGTCGTTGAAGCGACTATAAACCTAAAAGATTCGTTGCTGCGAACATTGAAAGTCGTTGAAGCGACTATAAACCTAAAAGATTCGTTGTTGCGAACATTGAAAGTCGTTGAAGCGACTATAAAGCTAAAAGATTCGTTGATGCGAACATTGAAAGTTGTTGGGGCGACTATAAACCTTGAAATTCGTTGTAGCGAATATTGAAAGAGTCGTTGTAGCGACTAATAAACCTTGATATTCGTTGGTGCGAATACTGGAAGTTAATAGACTGACTTTCTAGTATGAGTTGTAACTGAACTGTAGACTGTAGCTGTAGTAGATTGTGAACCCTTGGTGGGTAGTTGTTGGTAGCGTTATTTAAATCGTTTGATTAGCAGTGATAACATTGATTGTTAAAATTTACTTTGTGTTTTTTTAAACATTTGAGCTCTTTTTGATAATCATTTTGGAAAATTAATGATGGTTTTGTTTCTTTTAAATTAACTGGTTATTAAACTCTTTTGGATTGAGAGTTAGAAATTACAATTGATTATGCGCATCCAAAGTCAGAATAGCCGAGCGAAATTGAGCATTTGTACTGGTGTCCTCAAAGTATACACACGAGGACGTGTGAGTGGTCAGGTTGGCCGTGTCGGAGAATCACAGTTGTTATGATGCGAACGCAAGTGTGGCCGCGGTACTATTATCCGAACATTGATGACAGATGTCAATGTCACTTGTAAATGTCATGGCTCATGCTTGGATACGGCCGGTTGGCGGGAATCTCGCGGTAAGAAGAGAACTCGTGAAGCGGACGTGTCTGTTCGATTACAATAATAATTGCAGTTTCAATCCACCTGATTAAGTGATATGTCCTCCTGTGTTGCCCGGGGTCACCCACTATGTCGGATACATGCCCACAAAACCATAGCTTCTGATATGTCTCTACGACATGTATAATATTTCATTATAAAAATCTTTCATCATCTTACAAAACAAATAACATTAAATTAAATAAATGCTGCTTTTTAAATTAATAAATTATATTTTTTACAACGCAACAAACACTTAGGAAAATTATTTTTCCGGCCCAAGAAGAAAAATAATCTCGGTTAAATAACATTGCGTTCGAAACAAAAGAATGAGTAATGTTCCAACGATTACATTACAGTCATAAAGTTTTAACTGTTGCATATTATTTTAATTCGGGCCACGGAAACAGTGGAATATTTATTACGACACGACAGTATTAAATACTAAGCCTAATAATGGCGTGACAAATATGTTGCCTGTAGGCGACACGACAGCACCTCGCATATAATCTTAGGCTTATTTACCTTAACCTTTACTTACTGGTGGTGATGAAAAACGCCCGATATGACGTCAACGATAAGATAGAATGTGACGTTAAAAAATTTAAGAAATAACGCTATTATCCTTTTTCGTAGGCTGGTATTCATGAATGCGCGGAAAATTGCATCCTTTGGCTTTACCTATAAACTAAAGAAAAATAATCATAATATAATAAGTAAGTTTCAGTTATTGTAAGCAAGATCAAATTCTTCTTACTTTAAAATCGCTTTAAAAGATTATAACTTTTATAAAGATATGTTCTGCTAGTCTATTACGTCTGTTCAAAGCAAGTTAAGCATCAATTAAAAATCTTTGTGCAGTGTGAAAATTTTAATTTATTCAATAAAATTTTGTGTTTCGGAGTTCCTGTAATTTCTTTCATAGTTATGTTATTTTCTAACAGAACGTGATTAGTCGTAGCGCAATTTCACGTCCAAAGGCGAGGGAGGGTTAAACATTTCTAAGGCATTTCAGAAATTCAGCAGTTGTTACGACGTGAAATATATATATACAGTATACACGTAGCAAACTATAAACTCTAACAATGAATTTAATAAATCTATGAATATTTCATTGTAAAATTTGACTTCAGAGTTAAGCCAACCGAATTTTTGTTGTGCGTAAACAAAGAATTAGCATTATACACGAGACTTTAAATTAATTAACAATTTTAAGTCAAAAGAGGGTTGGACAAATATATCTCTGAAATGAATGGGGTTGTTTTATTAGAGAAGCGATGAAAACTCTAAATATTGCTTTTCTAAGACTATCTGTTTAAACTATTTTGCGAATACTTACTATATTAAAATTTGCATTTTTAAATTCGATTTTTCGCTCCGATTTTTGAAGGATTAAATTGCAGTGAAAATACTTCTGCTGTTAGAGGATTTCAGTAGGTTATAAATGTCAATTGAAAATTTTAATATTCAGAATAAAATAGAATTGCAGAAATCGTATTGTTATTTTTAACATTAGTGGATTCCATCACCTAATTCCTAAATATATTTATTGCATCCTTTACACATACGAAATCTACTGTATTTGGCTGATACGGATATCGGGTAAGACACGGATGTCTTACCTCCGTTGACCGCTTGTATTCATCAGCGTCACTGATAGTTGGTCCTCTAAGCTCCACGATAAGGCCTAAGACATGAGTTTGGAAAGGTTGACAGAATCATTTTGTGGAAAAAAGGCGGCTTACAAGCTTTCTATGTTTTGATGGGAATGTTGAGGGTCGCCCCAAATCTAATTGATCGATATATAAAAATATAGATACCTACAAAGTGATCGTTTAATACGGTTATTTATAGACCCTGTTGACAGTTTGAGAATATCTGAAGTGGTTTGGTGGATTCTCCAACAATACATCATATTAGTGAAGCTGTGGAGTGTGCACCCCCAAACATCTCATAACTAACTTGAAAGAGAATTTGTAGTTATTATATTTCAATGATAATAATTCTAAATTATATTTTCTGTGTAGATCGAAAAGTTCCTTGTATCGCGAATTAATAGGTACTCTAAGAGTCTAAGATCTCGGTATACAACGACCTTTACCGAGATGTTTATTTGATGAAACGTATTTTTTATTCAATTTAATACGTCAATATTTCAATTTTCTAAATTCGACAACCGCAATTCGGGACTGATTTTTCGCAGGCAACCCTATACCACCGTGTTCATAATAAAATAATCGTTATTTTCATTTTAATTTTCATTCAATAAAATCAGACCTATATGCAATATATTTATTGACATATTAAATTGAATATAAAATACGTTTCATTAAATAAACATCTCGGTGAAGGTCGTTGTATACTGGGGTCTTATACTATAACGTAATTTCGCTAAAATTAATCGAACAGAGAGAGGAAACGGTTTCCTTGTAATTGCCTTCGATTTGCGAAGCTGCTTGCTTGAATTTTTATAACATTGTATGTACTTAATATTAAAAAAAGGCTATCCTGGCTTATAATATAAATTTATACAATATTTTAGGAGCATCTTCTATGATTTCTGAATTCAAAAGCTGCCCGCTGTCTTTTTTGGTCATCAGTCAAACTGGTCGAGCTAATAATATCAGCATAATCATCGCGCCTAGTGAAAGATTTCCCTTTGCTGAAACGTATCGCATTGAACTCCCTTAACTATGAAAAATTTGGTGTCAAGTACCTATATTATAATGTGTTATACACACCATTATACCATGTGTTAACAATTTCAATCATTTAATGGATGGATGAGTTTATACAATAATTTCAACACATAAACTTTAAATAAAGGCCGTAAAATGCCGTTCAATTGGTCGTTTATAGCCATTCGTCAACCGCAATAAAATGTTTATTGCTTCATCTTGATACTTAAATTGACTTCGGGAATGTTTATATTAGATACATACATAAAAAATACTTACAAGAAGTTCATGTAATTGTAAATCACAATACAATTGCAGGCCTCCTGACGCGTCGCGTATTTCGGTCAAACGATGGCTCACAATAAATTTAACCCTGCGCAAATGACGCTGGGTCATATTGACCCGAGGCAATTTTAAACTAATATATTTTATTTTTACATCGTTCCTGTGGTTCAAGCGTTTCTGTAGCCCCCTCTACCCCATTTTTGGGCACTCTCAGTGCGACGCCGCGTGCGCAGGGAGATACACGTGCTTCAAGTGAATACGGTAATTATGACCCAGCGTCATCGCTGGCGTAGTCATTTCGTGACATACGTTTATCTGCTTATTTGGTGTTTAATATTAATAAATCTTGTTTCTTTTATAGGTTTTGAATAAAAATGTCACTGACAAGTAACCAAGCTAGAATTCTGGCGTTGTTAGAAGAGTCTGATTCCGACAATGAAGAATTCCAAGCTGCTTCAGACGTGGATATTGACGCCCATTTATCTGAATGCAGCAATGAAAGTGAACAAGAAGATTGATACCTATTATAAGATAATATTATAAGATAATAGGAATCATCTTCAAATAAGAATACTTTACCAAAAACTCAAAATACAAATATGTTACGTTTTCATTGTTGATTTTGCATGTGTTATTAAAAACTATATAAAAGTTTAATTTCTTGAACTTATTGTTATTATTTTTATATTACTACGTAAGCATAGAATCGTTTTTTAATAAAGAGTAATACAAATTAAGTTAACTTGTAAAATTTCTTTAAAAATATCATCAAAATTCGGGTCAATATGACCCAGCGTCATTGTCCTAGTAATTATTTTAACGTCATTTACGCAGGGTTAATAAATCAACAAAAATAAATTTTAAACCACGCCTGCCTTTAACTTACTAACAACGTTTACGTTAAATTTAATACTACGTTATTTAAAAATTATAAACCATATAACTTTATATATTTTAATAAAGATAATTTAAAGTAGCCATAGGTTTAACAGCTGAAAATTCTAGAGTATTGAAATTACGAGTAAATGAATATTTATTTGCACTGCTTCGTACGAATATAGATTAGATTTACAGCGCATTTTCATCAATATGTAAATATTCAAGGTTTCAGGTAAACACAGCAACATGAAAACAATAAGGAGAATTAACATAGAAATATTAATAACTATGTGTGTTTCCTATATTTAAGTATTAAATACTTAAGTATTAAATACTTAAATAGGTACGACAGTTACACATGACATAAATTACATTAATATACTAGCTACATATTATTATTGTGTACATGTTGATTGAGACATTTGAAACTTACAAGATTACATAAAAAGGAGACATTAAAAATATAAATTTGAGATACAATGGTCCCTTTAAATTTGAATTCCAATAAAACCTAATCCTTTGCTTTCACTTGAACGACTTCACTAATCCGAAACAAAATTGGATTGGATTAAATATTTATTGGATTAAAAATTTGGCGCTGAAGTAATTTCTCTGCTTCGCCGATGTTGGTCTATAATTAAATTTAAAAATGTTTTATATTACTTTTACCTACTGAAGTTTTTACGCCTTAGTGCCTATAAATATTTGATTTTTTATTCCAGTAATATCGTGTTATCGTCTGTCGTAAATCTCAATCCATCGGATTCAAGTAGATACAACTTTAGTTTTTCTTCTTTATGAATGTTTATATCCTCCTTTATAATTGTAATTGTAACACTATCATTGTGTAAAATTCATCAGTAATCCATCAACCTACTGAAGTTTACTACTGGTCGTCAACTTTCTGTGACCGACGCCACTCTCCCCTGGGTCCTCTGAAGTCCAAAAGCTGTTCTGAGATTCCCATTGAATTCTACAGCACACTACGTACACACACAGATGACATAGAGCAGTTAAACTCTATAGTACCTACACTTTGTTGGTAGTATTTACTATTAACGCGTGCTGTTTCAATTTGTGTAATTTAACTTAGAAGGCCATAGACATTTCTAGAAAATTCGGTGATACTCGGAGATACGGAATACAAAACAAGGAGATTGATGAAGTTACCTTCACCGATTTCTGTCCACCATTGCCCGTTTGTAAGTTGCACCTAACAATAAATAGACGATTCTCAGCCAAGACAAGACAATTTAGAAACAGATATAGTTGTAATGTAATAGCTAGGATAGCAGGAGACTAATTGACTTAGGCTCACCACAGGCAGGTCGCCAGAGACGCGCTGCGACCACAATTACGCGCTGTAGGTACAGCGAGAATTAATACGCGCAGTTTGTACTGAGATTCCAGTGACGAGTCTGGATTTACTAAAACCGAAGCAGACATGAAGAACATGCAGCTTCACGGCTGTTTAAGAGGGTGGTATTATGATAGGTATGTATTATGATACCTCCCCGGGAGAGCTATCACCTATCAATAGCAATCAATATTTTTTTTAGATCGTCGCGAAGTTAGAAGCCTCGAAATGTAACTCAATAATCCAGTGTCAACGGAGTATGTATCAAAGAATAGGTACCTCATGTATTCCTTTGTTTACTCTGTGGTCGAACGGATATTGTCACGAGACGCAGACGGCAATCCAAACAGTTCGTAAACAGTTATTGCAACAGACCAACAGTACAGTTTTATTTTTGTACCGAATAAGATACAAGAGAAGGAGAGATCGTTAATAGTTGATGCTATTGTGTAAACAAAATACTGATTGAAATTGGTTTAATTTTAAACTACGGTTGTAGAGCTTTGGAAACTTATCATTTCCAAAGATCTCGACCCGATGTTCACCAGCAAAACTAGATTTGTCACAGGTACTATAAATTTTATTCAATCTAAAATTTTCTTAAGTCCATGCATTAAGGCTAAACTTCTTATTAATATTGAGTGTAGTACTGTAGGTACTAAAATATGAAATTTACGGAAAGTCAGCGGCCAAGCCACTGAGTCAAAAGTTTCGCTTTTCGTCACTATTTTTACGCCCTTCATTTCACTTTTTCTTTCTGTCAAATGATGTATATATGTAAAATATCATGTCTCTTCAAACAAATCTTTTGATATCTAAGAATATGCAGAACAAAGTACAATATTTGTAACCGCGGACACTCAATTCAACATTTCCATTTGGAGGCACAACGGATATTACGCGAGCCGTCGCGAGGCATTCTCCGCTCAGGCTGAGTGCAAGAGAATTATTGCTCCAATACTTCCTGCTTGTATTGTGTGTACTAAAATATGAAGCACTGGTCAATCTTATTCTTATTTTACTTCGAATCGATATGGAATAGTCTTACCAAGGATAACATTTAAAACCGAACCTTAATAAATACATATAGTAAAAAAAGCAAAAAAACATGTTTTTGAATAACATCGAACTATAAAGTTAAAAATAATTTTCAAAATAGGTTTAAAGCCCGATGCTGTTTCACAATGATATTAGTATTTTTCGTTTATTATTCTTTTAAACTTATTTTATCACTAGCCACTTAGCCACTAAAATGTTAATAAATGTTTTAACTCAATTAACTTACACGTTGTGCACACGTTAGTATTATTACATTGAATCTACAACGATGAGTATGTACAGAATTTAATTAACCGTATTATAGTGCGCTATTGCTTCTAATCGTTTATGGTCTAATAATAAGCGTTGAGCAAAATGTCAAATTGTGTTCTAGCTGGGCTCAGTAGGTATGAAGATAACACGAGCGGTACAGGAAACTTGATATTGCAAATATTTATCGACCACAGACAAATGTTATTTTTTTAATAAATATTAATATTTTTAGTTATTCCAAACAATTTTACTTTTTAATTTTACCTGCTGGGTACTAATGGAAGGAAACACAAAATACAATCTCCAGTATCTATAATGTCTCTAGATAAGAGTAAAAACTCATAAATGTTGAAAACTTCGCAGGTAGTAGGAATTAACATTTATGAACTAGGTACTTGAATATTTATCATCAACATAGTTGCCATAATAATTGGACCAAAAAGAGTTCTTGCAAGCAGAAGGAGTGTAATACCGCACACGTGGCCGGACGCGCTCGCCTCGCAATATTAACGCGACGACGAATGCGATGACGCGTATCGTCGCCTGCTGGGCGGGCGGCCACTGTACCTTCTATACCAATCTTTTAACAGAAGATAGTATACAACTTCTTATACTAAGCGCTCGTGTTAAGTGATTGAAAACCAAGACGATAGTGTTTCATGCATGGGACATTGGTTGGTTCTAGAAATTGGATTTTTTTAAATATTCTGATTTCACCTCAGACTTCAGTGGTCTTGTAATATTTCTATAACTATTATTGCTATGAAATAATTATTCTTAAAATAGTGGATTCGTAACATGTAAAATAATTTAACTGAGCGGAGACTTGAGCAAGCTGTTAGCTGTTATACCGCACACGTGGCCGGACGCGCTCGCCACGCAATATTAACGCGACGACGAATGCGACGACGCGTGTCGTTGCCTGCTGGGCGGGCGGCTCTGTAGAATGTAGAAATTCTTATTAAAAGCAAATTGAGATTAATAATTTTAATAAGGCAAATTAAATTTACTTTAAAATAAAAAAATTGGAAGTAGTTTAATGATTTTTAATACTGAAATAAAAATGGCTTTATTTTTAATGAGTGAAATTATTAACTTAATTAACTAATAGATAGATTAAGTAACTCAGGTCCATAACGTTAGTCAAGTGTCTTGCAAGGATCTTGATGAAAATATTCCAAGCCAGCTGCATTACTCGCGATGTTTTCCAGTAGTTATTAAGTAGATACTTGACTTTTAATTAAACTCAAATCAAACAAAATCAATTAGGTTCCTTCTGGGAACTTAGGCATGCCTAAAAATCAGACCTTAAACGACAGTTTTAAGTGCTTAAGGAAATACTCCACTGCAGCAGCCAAACTGTATCATAAACGCGCGTTGCAGTGTGTGCTGTCAGTTAGATCGTCAATGAGGTACTTCGACACCTCTTCCTTTGTCAATCCAACCACTGTACAGACAGATAAATCAAATATCGTATCGTTGACTCATTACACGAGCCCTAATCCCACACGCGGTGTCGTTTATTTCAAAGCGACCAACAATATCTCGCCCGAGCGTACAAATTAATTACGTACATGTGAATCGCGGCCACCAACGAACAGGATATTAATAACATTTCCTCCTGAAATCTGTAATACTAGTATTATTGATGTCGAGAATTCAGTACGTTTTAATAAATACGTAATTGAAAATCGGAAACGCACTTTATGCGTGTTGTACACCGTTATTGAATTCAGTTAATAATATTTGTTTACGCTTTTGTATTTGTGTGGCTTGAATTTCATGCTTTTATACATGCGATTGAGCATATACGCCCAATTTTGTATAAGTGCTTTCAACCTCAAATAGGAACTAAATATTTGAATACTTACATCGGCAAATCAATTTCCATTAATTATGACTACAAATTGATATATTGAATACTAGATGTCGTATGTTCAATCCACTTCCATCTAGTTACTAGGAACCCGCTCTGAGTACCAGGAAGCGGGATTAAAACTGCTTCCTTTTGATTCCAAGCTATTCATCAGATCTGATTAGGTTAAAGGCATACAAGAATTAAAGTAAGTTAATTCTTAATATAAAGTAGTAGGTATTTACATAGATTTTGGTAAAGGAAGCGACCATCCTCCGATTATGTCAACTAAGAGTTCTGTATACGTACCATAGGTGATTCAGGATACATAATTATGTATGTCGCCATCTCTCGACGAGTGGCGAAAGTCATTAACAGTTCCTTTAACTTTAATTTATGCATGCCTTTAATTGAATGCTAAATAACTTCTACCAAAGAAAACAAATTTAGTTAAGTAAAAGCTGTATCTTAGCTAAATTATCCGAAGTTTGATACTTGATACTGTTTCTTCATCCCAGTTGAAGCTAGTTGCGGAGAGCCCGCGCTTAGCCCCTATTAGGACGTGGGATTAAAACTTACACCGACGACGACTAAATGCATTCCTCTTGGGACCTAACTTTTTGCTGGACTAATCAGGTCAGAGTTGTTAGGATGAATTATTTTCATAATTAAATATTCAGTAGAGTTAAGCTTCCAAATTCGACCACGTTTATAATTTCAGTTTTATACTTTTACTGTTTTACAGTTTCTGTTACACCTTAGGATTCCCGAGGTTTTTTGAGATGAATACAAGTGGCAATCAAAGTCAAAGCAATTCCCAATTTTAAGTTTCATGTACACTTACAAAGTAATTAAACTGAGAAGCTTAATACGGATAGGTAGAGAGATAGGTAGAGATAGATCCGTATTGGAGCAGCGTGGTGGTCAGTGGTGGAGTATGCTCCAGACCTCCCCCTATAGTAGGGGAAGGCTTGAAAAGAGAGAGAGAGAGACCGATGCCCAACAACAAGACAACAAACGCTTGGGTTGCAAGCTTATGAGTAATATGGGTTTTTCTCACAGAACAACTCATCTTTGGGACCTTAAGAGTAAGGTCCATTTCGCTGGTCGGTGGTCTTGTATTTTCTATTTCTATGAATTTGTTACATTTTAGGCCGTAACTTACCAATTCTTTGCAATTGAATCTGTAACAGCTTTGACTTTTAAATTGAAAATGAAGTACAAATAGCAGAACAACAAAAGTTTTATTGAAACGTTTTGCACAATCCTGCCAGGTATGCAAAAGAGTTGCCCAAACAGAGCCTTATAACAAATTCAATATACTCCTGCCTTTATTGTAGTTCGAACTTTCCAAAAGTTTTACCTTTGTAAACATAATATAAAAGTTTCGCGATTGTATATAATCTGACGACTTGCTTTTTATTGCTCTCAAATTTCTTGTAGCTCAACGGAATAGGAATTACATATTTATAACTGGGCCTGGTGCTAAGCACGATGCTATTTTGAAGCAATAATCTATCTACTATCTATCTAAATGTAGAGCGAAGATAGCCCAGTGGCTTAGAATTCGACCTCGAATCGAGAGGTCCAGGTTCGAATCGCAGTGGCACGCACCAATGACTTTGTAAAAAAAGTTATGTGCGCTTTATAAAACTAAATATCGCCTGCTGTTACGGTGAAGGAAAATATCGTGAGGAAACCTGCATGCCTGACAGTTTACGAAACAAAAAATGTTCTCAAAGTTATGTGACGTCCACCAACCCGCAGGAGGCCAGCGTGGTTGACTAGTATTAAATTAATATGTTACCTATATATTACGTAACAAGAATGGTTTTTCGGTTCACCACAAGGACTGAAAGCGATTTGGAGGGTAACAGGCTTCTTTAATATAATCCATACAAGAACTCCTATTGATCTTTTCCCAAAATCACCATTCACCGATGTCAAATTAAAATAAAATATTCCTAACCTGGTCCTTGCGCTTATCTTTCCATTGATAGAAAATGGTTGAGGTATTGAGATTCAGATCCCAAACCCGTCTCTTTTATGAGTATTTAGTGCTCGTGGCTTTCAGTAATTTTTCCTTTTGGGTTCCACGGTGGAAAAAGAGAAAAGAAAACCTTATAGAATGTCTGTATAAAATTTTACTTTTAATCGATTTATTAGTACGATAAATGTAAGGTATGTAAGGTAAGTGCAAATTATATAATTAAATAGGTCACGTCTTGAAGGACAACATCCTGTGACAGTGTATCTTGTGACTCTGGAGAACTCTCTCATTAATGATCTCAAGGGCATGAGAAGTTCACCAAACCGCATTAGGCCAGCGTGGTAGCTAAAGCCTACATCCTTTTCATTGTGAGAGGGGATCCGACGCTTTATGGGACACTAATGTGTTACTGACAAGTGAGGTAAGATGATAATAACGTCTACTTCCTTTTTCTTCTAAACTATACGGAACTTCTTTATGCAGAGTCCACAACTCACTGCTGTCTAATTCTTTTTTCGCTCCCATTCCACCGCCGAATTGGGCGCATCTATTGAGTCGAAAGGCTTGTTGAATATTTACATGTGTTGGTTTGGAGAGGTACGGCCTTTACTCGGATAGAGGCAATCAATCCCTCACAAACAGTACTGGCTGGTATAGTTTCATTTTAATTCTTTTGGTGCCGTTCTAGAAAATGTAAACTGGTGCTACAATATTTTGTTTTTGACTTTTGCAATAAGTTTTGGAATAATCAATCTAAGGAAAAATAAAAGTTTGTTATTTTATTGTGTTTAGAGTGTCTATAGATTTTTGCAGTCAGTATTAGCGTAAGAATCATTACAAAAAGATTATAACAGTATTATTTTATTTTACGTTCTACGCAATAATTTCCGGCAGTAATATTACCTTTGTTTACTATTCTAAATGACTTCTTATTATAATTGTATGAAGTGAGGAGAACTTTGCAAGAGCAAATCTAAGTAGGTAATGAAGAGTAGGTACTACAAACTACAGAATTATAGACAATTTTGGAAAGCGGACTAGATGTAACGAGATTCAGAGTGAAGCAAGGAACGAGACGAGCACGTGGTTCGAATTCCCAACGAGTAAGGGAAAGCGGGGTGGCTTGAAACCCATTTTGTTGTACAAGAAAGTTGTTTTATTTTTTGTTATAAAAGTGTGTAAAATAAAAATGCGAACATCCTAATATCAAGTGATAACTACAGCTCATGGCAAACACACTCAACGTCAAATACGGTTTTATAGGTGGGGTTCTATCAGAGGTGACCTCCAATGGCTCTCCCTATATGAGGCAAGTTGGACACTTATTGTTTTATGAGGTACTTACCTCATATAACAAGGCCTTTAGAAAATATCGTTACAGCAGACTTTGTTATAATTTAAAATGATTTTATTGTCTAAACAAGATTTAACTTAAGTACCGTAAGGATCAAGTCTCCCCGCTTTCCTCTACCTACTTACATAGACGCAAGAAAACTTCTACAGTAGAGCCAATCGCTGATAATTTTCTCGTATAAAAGGAAGTTCTATATTGATTGAATCGGTTATTCAAAATTAATAAATACGTAAGTAATTATTATATTGGTTAATTTGTTTAAAATTAATCAATTTAATGTTCACTAAGATATTTATAGCGTTGAGTTATTAAGCGTTTGTTAAACCAAAACGCCCGCGTCGATTGTTTATGAATACTAATAGAATAAAAAAAATGGATAATATAATAATAATAGCAATTTTATAAGTGGTAGAGCTAAGTAGTAGAGCCATAGTAGCTCGCTCGAGAAGGTATTTATCGCAACCCTCTTAGCTCACCGTAAAACGCATATTCTTCTTGTTTTGGTTAGCATCGACATAAAGCCTACCGATTTTCCCACTTGACAATATAAATCTTTACCTTTAACTCCCAGACTCCTTTTTAACATTTCAACACCAAAAGTAGTATCTCTAGATTTGTTAAAAGCTCCATCGTTTAGTTCGATGCCGGAACTAATGGGTTAAAAGTCTTTCGCATACGCTTTTTCGTCGTTTTTCATTTCCAAAAATACAATTTATTATTCAAAGCCGCAAGTAGACTTTCCACTTAAAAGGACAAGTGGTCCAGCAATTTAAATTTATTTGGTACTCAACTCGTTAAGTCAAGGGTGTGCTCAGAACACCCATTACCTTTATGTATGGGCGCTATCACTTTTTTGTTGCATTCTCCTCCTACTCGCTCTCGCTTATTATTAATTTTATCATTGCTATTTAATTAACAAGTGTTACGTTTGTTATTATAGTTATAAGTATCTTTGGTGAAATGGTTGGGATCATGAATCGTTCGGAACAATTTCAGAAGAGACCATTTAATCAATTTTACGCATAAAATTGCGGTGATATCCCAGTAGTTTAGAACTCGACTTTTTAATCGAGAATTATGGGTCTGAATCTCTTCCCTTGCATCAATGAGTTTCCTAAGCAGTATGCGTTTTACCTGCATGCATAAGACTTCTCCCTTAAATTTTCAAAGTTATGTAAAGTCTGTAGTAGGCCACCGCAACGAGGTGGGCTAAGGCCTATGTCCTTTTCGGATGACCTCATACAGCAGTGCATCCTTTTTGTATTAAGTAACGTAATTAAACTTGTTACCATCAAGAGACATAGATTAAATAAAATGAGACAATATTATATAATTTAATTCTATGCTTCTTATAAAGTAAGCGGGTGTTAAGTGAATGAGTACAATGCATCACTTTCAGTAGTTGAAGCTAGAAGTAGTTTCTTCGCGGTTGCTATCAACATCAATCTAGCGTTAATTCCTTTAGGTATATAACTTGTTGACTTAATTCGTTTTGTTACAGTTTTTATTTCGCTTTCTTAAGATTTTTAATAATTTGATTTATGAAGTAAAGCGTCTGGAACTTAGGTACCTGAAAAGGAGTTACCCCCACTCTCATAATTCGTCATGAAGCAGCATGTTCGTCACGTTATGAGTTTCAGCTTGGGAGGTGACGTTGCCGAAGATAATTCATTTGTTTTAGTAAATTTAGACTTGGGTGTTTGGATATTTGAATGGTTCATTAAGCTCAGGTTCATTGTTTCTTTTTCATAAAAATATTTTTTCTCTTTCAAACGATTTACTCGCCATTTTATGGCAAAAACTTTAAAATTGAGGGGTTAAGTGAGCGAGTATGACGTATCACACGCTGCATGACGCGGCTGCTATCTTCATCACTCATGCTGTCACCATTACTCTTTGAATTTTAAATTCTATTGACTGGCTTTGGTAAATATCAATTTTATACGAAACTTAATGTGAAAATTTTAAGAGAGGTAGGTAAATGCAAAGATTTTAAGGAGTTTTATGGCATTAGCGGTTTCGCTTTTCAGGTCTGTTTTAACAGTTTATACTACATAATTATACATTTTATTCGTACTTCCAAGTACAACCAATGTGAAACAAGACTAATTTCCTACAAAGTTTGAGTAATCTGCCAAAAATATTCAAACAAAACAAATGAAAAATAATTCGACTGTCTCTTCAAGGAGGTACGAGAACGGCCAGTCCGCCGACTTAAGCTGAAAAACAAACCGTCCGTTGTCTCGTCTTGACGAGACTACATGCGAGCATAATAAGTAAGCGGATATCTTACCAACACTATAGAATGATAGTAGACAAATTTATTACAAAAGTTCTTCTCTATCTATTGATCACTGAGCCATATCTAAAGTATAAATACATGTATACTAACTAAAACATTTAAAAAGCTTTTATTATTTTTGTATTGTCCGCAACAAGCCCTTTTGTTTGATACCCATACCATGCAGTCCGCATAAAAATAACAAGTCTGCTAAGGCCAGCCGCGACCTTGGATTCAGAATAACGTCACTTAGATAAACATGCATTGTAATCCGTACTTAACGTGTAATTAAAATTTTATCTCAATCGGTTGAGGACACCTGCTTATAATTATGATTTGACCCGAATATACCCGTACATACGTACTCGTACAAACATTTGGAATTAAATAAAACCTTTTGAAAAGGAGTAGGTACCCTGTTCGACGTTATACCTTTAGTAACTTTGCAGAAAGGCATCTTATCTCCTTGCTCGCTACCGGTCCTCGCCGTAATTGTGTGCAGCTATAATTAACCGGAGATTTACTTTATTGCGCAAAAATTATCTCTGTTGACCCACGCGTTCAAAACTGCTTGACTTTTCAGCCCTTTGTAAGCGGTTTTCGTATCGCAAGCTTTCCTACTTGGCGTCTTTTTACAGAATATTTCATGATAAGGTAGGTATAATCTGATGTAAATTAAATTTTTGGATACCTAGTTCATTCATCCCGCTTAAATACTAGGGGTATTGAAACATAATAAGTAAGTAGGTAACAGGGCTATTTTTGAAGCGATTGCATGGCAATTTTAGTCACACAGAAAATTAATTAACAAAAGCTTATAATATCGATTACTTACATCTTAAACTAGATTTTAAGACGTATAACATGTTTTCAGAATTTTACTTATAATCCCACAAGTTTACCCAAAACTTGTCGGTGGCACAGCAGAGGATGCAATGCCAAAGCGACTGTCCCATTTCAAAACCTAACAAGGGACATATTCATCAAATTGTCTAGTTTTAGCCCGTTTGCAGTGCTAGCAAGTTTTCGATTTACGACTTTGCTTTTTGTTATTATTGGGCCATTTGCATTTTCAGTAAATTCAAGATACTTAGATATAAATATTTAACCAAAATTTGTTCGGACACTAACTCATTATTATAACTTGCCGTGAATCAGGCTGAACATTATCATTTTTCTAAAGCATAATTACGACCATGAATTTATTATTCTATTCTACTAAAACGTTTATTTACTCTTCGATTGCTTTCTGTATATTTGTCATCGAGCTGAACTTAAAAGGACCAAATATAGAACCAAAACCGGCAGACAGCGCTAATGTAGCTTACATTTTTAATTCCTATCGTCAGTCACCAGTAGTGGCTACCACGCCCTTTACTTGATGTTTCCATGTTTTCTTCTATTTTAGTTTCTTCTATTATAAATCGGCGTGTTTTGTTGTGTTGGACCTTTTTAATTGTGTACTTTCTTATTCGTCGTCGTAAGATGATTTTTGCTGCCGTAGATATTTCGAAGGTGTTATTTGATAGGTAGTAAATCATAAATAAGGTCGTAAATCTATGCTTCAAATTGCAAAGACTTTGTCTTTTCATATTGAAACCATGGCTTATTATCTAGTTACGTTTATGTTCTATAGCGGGTCTGTTTAATGAAGTCTTTGTCTTGATTAAAATTTTCCTGCTTATTCACTACTGATGGGATCGTCACATTGTGGGTATAATCTGGTATGATTTCTTATGTGGTCTTAGGTTCTCAACCTCTCAAATACAGGAAAATCTTCATGATTTTAATTTCCCTCTTAAGATAGCTATTTTCGGCGTATTATACCACAAATATTTTTAAATTTCAGTCTATCGTCCCATGTCGAAATACCATTATTTTGAGTTTTAATAAGATAAAATAACTACACGTACTAATAAGAAGTATAAATATAATGACAAATACAATTTAAAAGCAAAGGGAAACATAATTGTTATATTTTTAAAGGAGTCATAGATAAATAATTCTGAAGTAAAAAAAATTCTGTCCGCTGTTATATATTCCACTAATTGTTGTTTCTTACAAATCTAGCTAAACATTACTATAGCCAAATACACGAATTTTATGTGTACATGTAACACAGAATTTAACAGCTACTTCTGAAGTGTGATTCCTGTGTATATTTTATGTATCTATCCGGGGGTTTCACACCAACTTACTCTCGTACTTACCTCGTCTCGGTCGGAGAGATGTTACGTTATTTACACAACACTTCAAGCAGGACTTATTCCTGTTTACAGTAGGTTATGTTTGTTAATAGAGTGCAGTAAGCACTTTATATGAAAGCTGTTACTTAGGTGCTTTAAGTTAAGAAGCTGTTGTCTTATACCATTTTCTTTATCTTTGGCAACAAATAAAATTAATCATTGAATTTTACATTTTGTCGGTAATAATCTTCCAAACAACATTTGTAGCAGTGTAGTTTCTACCCGACGGGGATAAAACAAGTTTTCCATTCCCGTGACAATCCGATTGCTGATTCGCAACGTCGCAATAAAAATCAATTTACCAATGTACTCACTGAACATACAGTTCCAACTACAGATATAGATTTAAATAGATAACGCAAGTTCGCCCATCAGTAAGTATGAAGACCAAGCGTACCGCTTTTTTGTTGCTTACTAAGACACAACAAAAACATTATAGCGCTAAATCAACGCGGAGGTGAAAGAAAAGCACCAGTACAAATAATATGAATTATTCAATTAATTATTCATCAATTCTCGATTCAATTTAAGCTTGTTATAATAATGACAAGTATCAGAGAAATCGATTTTATATGAATTATTGGATTGGAAGACTGATAAGTCTATATATTGACAAGGGAAGTACATGCACTTGCGTGATCTATTTATATCTTATATCTATGATCCCAACATATCCCTAACGAGATGTTCCCAAAGAGATTTGGTACAGTGTTCTATTTTAGAGATTAAATCACCATCCATTCCGTGTTATATTTCAGTTCACGTTTGTTTTAGCAAATACCTATATACAAAAAACAAATCTAGTCCCGAACAGTTTTTAAAGCGAATCAAACGAAATTTCCTATACAGGTCCGTGTTTATTTATTTTGCACGGTATAAACGTTTGGAAGAAGTCTATTCGCTATTTGAAAATGTTATGGACTCTCTTTGTTACATTCTACGAGTACATATGAATTGGTACTATGAAGAGCTCGTATGTTGTAAAATTCTACAAGAGTTTTTCGCGGAAACTAGTTTACTGCACAATTGCAAAAAATATTTCAGCAATATTGCGAATAATATGCAATTGAAATTGCAGGTACATTTGAGACAAAACATCTTGATTAATATGAATTCTCTATAAAACAGGGGCAGACCTGCAGAAATTTGATGAAAAGTATACGCGGACATGCTGCTCAAATGCACATTAGTGAAGAAATGAGCTAGTGGCCACCCTATATCGGACGTTTAACTTATATACAATGTACGTGCTTTAATTTTGTATCTATGTATAAAATTAAAGCACATTTCATACCGCATAAAAGCATACTAGCGGTTGTATGCGGTCTCCGCAGCACCGGCGGGCAAATTAGAGAATCGCGCGGGCCGCGGTCACCCTCAACCTCGGCGGTTTGCGCCCGCGCTCTGTGATCGGTTGGCGGTCTAAAATTCAAGTGAACGCTATCCTCCCGTCCTGCAGCCGCCCGTCTTGCCCGTCTTGAAAGTCGCCCACAAAGTTTGCGACCGAAATCGCAACCGCGACGGCTGCGTAATCGCACAGAACTCTGGTCTTATGAGTTTGAAAATAAACAGCTGTTCCGCCACCACGATGGGCGCGGGTAAAAACCGCATCGTGAGTTCTTAGCCTTACGCTCCAAAGCCTTTCACAAGGTTAACCCTCAGGCTGTATTATTAAAATATTATTTTAAAAACAAAATTTGTGAGAGAACCTAACATAGAGTATGTCTGTTAACCATGTTAAGTATGTCTGCCTAACATAGAGTATCCGGTAATAGATTGACTTTTCACGTTAAGAATTTTGAACTATCTGAGTAAAACTGACGTGCGTCAACAGTAGGAGATTTGCGGCTCAACTCCAATTGACATCTGCAACTACAAGATAATAGTTGCGGTTGATACAATTCCGGTAATAGATTGACTATTAATTCATATGTCATTGTCTACATGTATTATGTATAACTGGTCTTAGTTTACTCTACGTATTGTCCTGTACATAGTCTTCTAGCCAATCTAGTCTTACTATTTTTTTACTGGCAAGAGCGCGAATGATGAAAGCCATGAGTTAGCAAAAACTGAGATTAGAGTTCTTGTGTATAAAGGTGAATTTTAAAAACCTAAAAGCCCTTTAAGGTTTTTTTTGGGGTTTATCTCTAAAGTTGAATCGAAATTAAAATTATTTAAAAGTTCCATTCATCATTGAAGTTGGCCAATAGTCTCTGTCAGTATCGTTTTGCCATTAATCGTTCACAATAGATCTGCCATAACGCGAACAATGGCTTTGTTTGCTCTAAGCAGCTCAGCGTAATGTGGGAGCATGTGTACACCGCTTTATAGTCTCCCCATTATGGTAAGGTCGACTGGAAGTGATACTTTCTTTGTAATGTTTATTATAGCTGCAATGTGTACGTACCTTTAGGTAATTAATGTATTAAATTTGCGAATTATGCGTTGAGTAATAATAATAAACAATAGTCATAAAAATCAATGCGTAAAATGCGTAAAATAATAGCCACTAAAAATGAATGCGTAAAAAATGCGTCATTATGATATATCTTACTATCCGGCCGAGGTATTTTCGTCGGACTATGACAGGGGGTTTTTCAAAAATGGCGTAAAAAGATTTTATCATGAGGCCCTCGGTAAATAGACTAACCACGCAGATACAGAAAACGAACACGGATGTTGAAATCGAAACTCTCAATATGGTAATGGAAGAAAAATAAAGAACATTCATAAGATTTTCAATTTCTAGTTTAATAAAATCATTTCATCGAAAACAATTCAGCCATTCTTGCGCGAAAGAATAACAAACATCTATCGTTCACAAACTTTCGCGCTTATAATAGTGGTGGGAAATAGGTTTGGATAGAATTGATTTTGTCAAATTTAAATGAGAACAAAATGTCCTCATAAAAGCATCTCTCGTTTTTTTTTCATTTATACGTCATTAAATTATGATAAATTAAAAAAGTTCCCAGGGCTCATCCAGCCTCTATATCTCGTATTCAATGCTGTCCATGTCTTCGTGTCGGCGCATTATTGATGACACGCAATAATTCATCGTTTGTGTCCAGTCTCGCGCCCTGGCGATGTGCTGCTCTTGTGCTGTGTCCAACATGTCGTGACCTTTGTAAATGTAAATTTATTAAATAATATATACTACAAAGACTTCTATGGACGGAGTGATACTATAGACAAAAAGTAAATGTAGGCTTAACGTTTTTTCATGATTTTAAAAATTAATAAAGAAGCTCAAGTGCTTCAGACACTGTCGCTGCCTGAATCCTATCTCGTCGAGACTTCTGTTACGTTCTGAGTTCTATCTTGTGTTAACTTCTGTCGCGTCCTGAATCCCATCTCGTCGTGACTTCTGTCTCGTTATGAGTCCTAACATGTCATTAGTACTGCCGCTTTTCGACAATGCCTGTACCTGAACATCGACATTCAACGCACAACGCAAGAGTCCACATACGAATACGCGTTAATCATCATAATCAGGTAATCGGTTTGAATACACTGGTTGACCTACTTTATTTATGCATTAGTTACAGGCACTAGTATTGCGAGCATTACAGGAATATTAGGTATCTTCCATGATCCGCCTACAATCGTGGTAACCGCCAGTATGTTGCTATAAGCCGAGTTAAACCTTTATCCTCAGCGTATGCTCTATTTAAATATGTAGAATACTTACGATGTAATAGACGTATAAAAATGACCTATTGTTTTCCAAAAATTTTTCGTCTCCTCATATTGATTTCATTTTGTATTATTTTTTATGATACCTATATGTATAAAGCATTAAGGGTTGCTTCCAATATTACCCACTTTAAGCATCTTGTAACCAACGTGAGCTAGCTACGAAGTAATATTAGCTTTGGTCGCAGCAATCGACAAAGTGTATCAATTTAAAATGAGTCTACAAACACATTTGGACTCGCCACATCAGAACGCGGCCGCCCCGCAAGCCTGTAACTCAAACATTTTAACAGAACAGACTCCCGATATTTACTTAACTATCTTTTTTAGGTAAAAGTGAAAAAAGAGCAGTGATCCAGCGATGTTTGCGAGGGATTGATTGCCTCTATCCGAGCGAGGCCGCGCCTCCGTTGCCAACATATGTAAATTTCCAACAAGCCTTTCGACTCGACGGATGCGTCCAATTCACTAGTGGAATGGAATCGAAATTGGAAAAATTGCTCCAAGCCGCGAGTACTGTATAAACATGGGGATCAAGATGCTGATAAGGAGTTCTGACGTTACAAAATTCTTACAAAACTAAGCCTAAATGAGCGATTGAATGTGCTTATTGCGGAAGGGAGTCCTTTCTTCGTTTTATTTGTCTATCAAAGGATAAGTATTTGAGATTCTTATTTAATAATCGCACCCTTGGCATCTCAGAATATTATTTCAAATCTGTGCATCCATTTTCATGGCTCCACAGTAGCTTTTCATAGAACGCGTAGGATTTAGTTTTCCCTCTTAAATAGCTATGTTTGCAAATTCGAACCATATAAGTTTCACCATTCAGCAACTCGAAAACAGTCGATATATTTCATAGTGCAGTCACAAAAAGTTACTCTTATAAAAAGCCCTTATCAAATACGTATTTTATGAATAAAATTCCTTGCGGTAGCGTAATGTTATTCGTATCAATTGACCCAAAGTCGTAGAACTTTTGCGGAGGGTGACCAATTTAGGATTACGTGCCCGATATATATCTACATTGAAAAGGTCCGATTGAGCAAACTACAGTTCGTGTGTCAGACTCTGATAAGGGAACTGCTGTGTCATTTTTATAGATACTAGGTAGATATTTATATTTGAAAATGTTAACCGTAAAATGGTATCAAAGCTCTATAAGGTATGGACATGTGATTTTGATTTGTTTTCTGACAGTGTTTACATAAAGCGGTATATAAGGTAAAAGCGTTGGGCAACTGATCTGTTTTGTTTTAAATCGGAGTAGTAAACGAGCTTTAAGACTGCTTGATATTAAGTGGTCTTTAATAGGCTACATTGGTCCATAGTGGAATAAAAAGTATCCTATATGTCGTACATACCAAAATTCATACAAAGTTGTTCAGCCATTTTCGCGTCAAAGAGTAACAATATATTCTTTCTTATATATAATGTATCTTATATATTATATATAATGTATTCACATTTGTGAATACATTTACAATAGTAGTCGGATACGACACATTAACGACAGCCCATAAACAATATTGCAGACACGATTTGTTCAGAGTTCGTCAGAAAAAACGAAAATCCACAAAATATTTTAACATCTATCAAAAACATGGCATCAGTTGCCGCTTCCGGCGTCGAACGGATACAGTTGACCCTCGCTTCTGGGGACAACTTTAACAATTTTGACAGTTGATGGTGTGAAGCTGTTACAAGAAGAAATTGGATGATATAATCAGGGAACATGCTTCAAGTTGTACAACATGAAGCTTGTATTTACGAGTAAATTCTAGGTAATTTTTTTACGTCTGGAATATAAACTAAAATTTACACTATATAAAATGTGTATTTTAAATAATAATCCAGGGTGCATAGTATTGGCAGCATTTAAACGAAGAAAACATATTTTAATTTTTAGTTCCTATTGTAATGATCCCTCTTTTTATGTATTATTTAGTTGGTTCTTCGAATTAGCGTAGGGATATCTTATTAAGTTATTCAGTCACTTTTGATAGTACTATTCCTAGGAACTGTTAAATTCTGTACGGATTAAGCACAAAACGTGCTCCAACAGAATAAATAGAAATTTCATAAAATATTTTACGAACTATCAAAATAAATCTACTGCACTCGTCATTTGTTGCTTCCGGCATCGATCGTATATATACTCGATAGGTATTTGGGAGGACTCTTAACAATTTTGATCTGGATGGCGTGAAACTGACGTTTACACTATAAAGCTATACAAGTTGGTATTGGCTTATTAGGCTTTTCACGCCCAATAAGCCAATTAATTCTTATTTTAATGTTCTCTCGTCTCAGTGTCTTTTGAACCAGCATCATTTTGTTGACTTTAATTCTATAAATGCTTTTTAAAGAGAAAACAAATCAACCATTTTATTTTAAGTTTGTTCTAGAAACCGAATGTATTTGTAACAAAAAAATGTTCACGACAAATGTATTAAAATGCCCGAAAACATTTTACCATCTATCAAAAATTCGGGCGTCAGTTGCTCCTTCCGGCATCGGTCGGTTACTTTTGACCCTACATACTTCAAGCGGCTGTAACAATTTGAACTGTTTATTATTAATTTACTTAGTCTATGGTTTCTCAAAATTTGAACTTTGAGGCAATGCCCTTCTTCCGGTACCTCATATTTCTTTTCAAACTTTATCCCTAACCTATTGAGAGTTCATCTTCGTAATAAATTAGTTCGATGAATATTATCGTCATTTTCAGTTCCCGATTTCGAAATATTTTCTCCCGCCAATCAGAAATAAATTCACCGTTACCGTCCGTCACCGCTTCCGCTGGGTGTCGACAGTTTGACTTCCGGTATCGATCGCTCACAGATAAACCATGATTAAAGACTGTGAATACATAAAATATATTTGTGCTATTCTGTATTTAAAAAAAAGAAATAACAAAACAAGTCAGTTTTTGTTATTTTTTTGCCCTAATTTTTCACTTGGGTGGGCGGCCCCACCCGTAGAACCGATTGTTGGTACGTACTTTACTTCGTATCTTAGGCACTTGTTCATAATTCTATAATTGATATAAAGGTATCTTTCAATCTTATCGTAGAAGTCTAAATATAAGCTCCTCTTACTAAATGCTGTACTCACAATAAATTAATACAAAATGGTAGTTCAATAAAATACTTCGTTAGAGAGCACGGAACAATTATGTACATCTTTAAAGAAAAATTCCATATTGAATTTGTTATTTCTTTTTGGCACAAAAGTATGTAAATGCTGAAAGATATAGACGTATATATAATTATATATCAGTAAGATACATGAGTGCATCCAGTTATTTTCTATGACTTTACGCATAGCCGAATAAATTTAATTTATTCTGCCTAATACCGCTATTAATAGTTTCAATGCCCTGTTTACAGATACTCATACAATATTTGCACAGACTTTACAAAGCAAATCAAAATGTTGCCGACCCTAATAATTCCAACAATTGACAATACGAAACGCTAACTAATTAATATTCAATCGGAAAGTATCATTTGATCGTGATATTTGTTAAATGTTATTTAGATTTCCGCCAAATCGTTGACACATGTGCTCTCTCGTTTATTTTGAGCATTCAGTTTAACGTACAGTATTAGCACTTCGATTAGCGACCACCAAGGAAGCGGTTATTAATATCTGTCCCTGTATGACACATGACGCTCCTTAATTGTTTTCTTTGACTCTACATTTACGATGGAAAAAGACCAACAATGGTAACGGTAAATGGTAAAAATGGTCACGTTAAACCTGTGAAATTTCAATTTCTTTGATCTATAGTATCTGTAGGAAACATTAGGTGGTGGAATCGTTTGACTACACCCGGGAAGGTACCTATCCCTGCTCATATAACCCGCCGTGAAGCACCGTACCCTCGTCAACCTGTAGATAACCTTGGATGGAAGAACTTAATCCTTTTGAATCACGAGAGAAATGTCCGTTGTAAAATTATAATAAACTAGAGTTTACCCGCGACTTCGTCTGCGTTGATTTTAGGACACAATTCAGAGAGAGATAAAAGGTATTCTGTGTGTTAATCCTGGGTATAAACTACGTACGTAGTAAATTTCAACTAAATTTGTCAGTTTTACGTGAGAGTTACAAACGTCCATCCATCCATCCTAACAAACTTTCACTTTATAATAGTATAAGGATTAATGAACGTATTAGTCATGTAATGTTATTTAGATGATAATTTTATATTATCAGACGAACATTATATTATTAGACGAGGATATCAAGTGCCTGATATTCCGAAGCCGCCCACATGTACTTATTTCGAAAGTACTCTTACACGCCTCAACTATCGCAAGTCAAGAGATTTCAGCCCACAACCAACGACCTGTTGATGTTCAAAGTGCTTCCGAGCTGAAAATTATCTATAAATTCCCTCTGTTTGTTACTAGTTTAGCTAATACTACTAAAATAATATTTGTAAGTATCAGGGATCCAATTCAGGATCAGGTCTTCTCTCACAGTGAGAATGATTTAGGCCTTACATGCATCCACCACGCTTTACATGCCGCTGAGAATATTATTTAGAACTCTCTGACTTGCAGGATTCCTCACGAGGTTTTCCTTTTTCGATTTGTTTCAAAGAGCTTCTTTAATCAATTCTGTAATTTACTTTCCAATAAATAATATCGTGAAAGCCAAAACTTTGTTACCAGAACACGAGAAAACCACCGAACGAATATTAGTATTTGGAATGGTAAGTAGTAGTTCATAGCCGTCAAAAACGTATAGGGCACTTCTTATTCTGAAACATAAAAGTAAAGTAAGCTGATATATTAGACACTGTCGCGGGCGCAGCTCGTTAATTATAATGAGAAAAATATTAAATTATTTAAAGCTAAGATTTTGTTTGGATCTACGAATATGAATGTTTTTCATTTAATAAACCTGTAACTATAAATATCAGTATTCTCAATCCTTGCGTGTAGCGTTTAAGGATCTTGACTTTTATTAGGACAAGATAGGTACTTACATTCGCAAATAATTATTTGTCATGTGTAGCTTAATGAACTATTACTTAATAGAATTGCATTCGATTTATATTGGAAGCAAAACGTTGAATAGAATACAAAGGGCATTGCTAAAACACACAATTCTATGCAAATAGCCCCTGTTTGTTTATTAAACGTATTCCCATATTTGAATGTCATTCTAGTTATGAGTCGATTGTTTAATTCGATTTTAAATTGTCAATTTGTTAGGAACAGAAAACTGTTCGCTTTTTTCTACTTTGTTGAATAAGCAAATGTTATTTCATTAGTTACCTATTTGTAAGTATTTTTTTTATTTGATGTTGATAACAACGAAGATTCGTTAATTAAGTGACTGTTATCTTAATTTTTATATTTTCTGCAACTTATAAGTGACCGACTATTGGTCTGTTGAGAATTGCAGTGGATCACCAATAAATTTGTGATCTACTTTGTATCTACTTTGGGTATGTTTTTCATCGCTAGCTTGTTTTGTATTCGGAGTTTACTTACATGTGCATGAATAAGATATAGAATTTTCAGTATGCGATTCTGAACACAATATCACTTCGGTACAGACCTTGTGGGTAACGTGTACTTACTTGAACCCTTTTAAAGTATTGGATCTCAATGTTATCTTGTATACGGGTTTAGCGGTAGTATGAGATGGAGTTCTTAGGTTTTACCAATGTTACTGCATACCTACTATTATAAATGTGAAAGTTTATGAGAATGAATGGATGGATGTATGAATGTTTTTTACTATTTCATGTAAAAACGGCTGATCGGATTTGGATGAACGCACGTATTTTATTAATTGGATTAACAAATAGGATACTTTTTATCATTCTTTGGACAAAGTTCTTAAATCTACGCGAATGAAGCCACGGTCAATGTCTAATCTTAACCTATAAAACAAATTTTATACTTACTTGAATACCTCCTATAGGTAATCGAGCCAACAAAATAATAACAAAAATTGTAACGAAAGCAGCACCAAGCGAAAGTCAAAAAAACTTTTTACAAACGCGTCAGCTGAGTACCGCGTAAAGGTCAAATTCGAGAAGAAGTGGAATAATATTTATGTAAAAAGTTATCTAGGCTCTAAAAATTCGATGGGCGTCCGTCCGCCCGCACACACCGCTGGCGCCACGCCAGGACACATGCTCGCGCTGATCCATGCTTGGAAAAATATCCTATGCCTATGAAATTTTGAATTGATACAAATTTAAATACAGTGGACCCCCGGTAATCCGGCCCCCGGCTAGTCCGGCACCCCTGTAATCCGACATGGTCTTTGCTAATGCATAATTATGTACATGTACAATAATGTATGATTTGTACTTCTAAATACATATAGAATATATACCATATAGAATCCTATCATTTTGAATCTGTAATATGTCGGATTACAAGGTACTCTTAAGAAAAAATTCCGGACTATACTTACGGACTTAGGCAGTACTCTATGTAACTGCCCTGACACTGCCCTGTAAAACGTTTGTCGGTTTACCGGTTTACCACTGTATACCTACCTTGGGAAATACTGTGACATATAAGGTTATATATGGCTCTTTTAAAGGTTAACAAATGACTCTCTTCTAAGCGGACAACGAACTAGAATGCCAAGGGATCAAGGGATCATCAGAGGAACGAAAGGGGTGTTGATCGTGTCCATATGCGACGGTGTTTAGTAACCCGAGCATGAATACTATGGTATTTTGCTGGTATGGCATTAGTATGCGAAGATGTCAGACAGACTGACATAAGTATGACATATGTACTTACTAATGACTGACGTTTACCGTTACAAATACACACATTATTCATTTTCATCATATTCATAAGTTAAGGATATAAGAAGCCGAAGGCCACTTCAGTTGGTGCAGGATCCATTAAAATTAAAATATCTGAGAAAAGAAAATATACTACTGAGTAATTTACATACATGATAAATCACTCCAACTTTGAAATCGAATAACGACTAATAAAATATTTCCCCCATACATTAACTTACACACACTCGACACGCTCCCGACCCCAATTACTGTAAAATACTTGACCTTTTTTAACATTCGCATTCATATGAATATTTAAAGCTCTTTATAAGCTACATTTTAATTGAAGACGAACACTTCATACCGAGAGAGGGCTCCAAATAGATTCATAAGAGTCTCTAACAACGAACTCGAGGGATTCCTTCGTTTTATAATTGGATCGATGTTATCACGTCATTAGGAAGGGTTGGAAAGCATATAAAGTTTGGTAACTCGGTTCGTTTGAAAATATTCCCTCGGCGCTTGTGTGTTGAACGCGCAAGTCAAATATTAAATTGACGCACACGTAATATAGCTTTAACCGCGCGGGAATATCATAATTACTTCGGTGTGAGTTAAACAGCGGTAATATTAATTCAACGTTATATTGAATCGTTTATAACTCGCCGGAAGCAGTAGAAGCGCTGGTAGGTGAATACTCGATGTCACAAAGTTCCAAGCACAGAAATATTATATTTCTGTGGTTCCAAGAGAGTTGAGTTCGTCATAATTTATACATTATCTGCTTTTCTGTTACAAAATCTAATACAAAGATAAGTAACTAAAGAATTGCAACTGAAATACGAACATTAAGTCTAATTGGAGATATTTCCGGCGATCTTAATCAAAAAACTTTGATTACTTCTTAAACTCCAGTTTTCATCGGTGACATTTACGGACGGAATTGGCCCATTGTCTATTATCAGAACGTGTTAAAATCCTCAATGAGACGATTTTAGACAACTTTTTGTGCCTGCAATCCATTAGTGACCCACTGCAGGGTCGGATCCCTCCTCAGAATGGCAACGAACCTAGAGTATGTAAATCTGACCATTTGGGAATTACTGACGACTACACGTGCCTTTGAGAACATATGGAGAATGGGATATTGCTCAGCGCGAAACAATAAAAAATTTGTCAGTTGACTCAAAAAAACTATGACGTCATCCCGTGCGTTGGCCATACAAAATGTATGAAGGGGTAGTGTTTATGACAGTTCATTAAAAGCATCTCTATTGACTTGTCGGACACAATCCTATTAGACGTGCGGGTCGCCTCATGGTGTTTAATTACATTGCGCATTGCTACCTCAGTTCACGTTTAATATTTCAAACGCACATAATTTAGTACACAGTAACTGGTGCGTGCCGTAGGGGTGTAAACCCTGATCTCTCAAGTTCTTAGACGCTGGGATTTTGTGTCTACTTCAGTAGAAAATTAGGTTCTTTAACATTAAAGTGGTCGCGCGCGAAAATTTGGGTCAAGCGGCGGCCTGTATCGCTAGACACTTCACGTCCCGAATATCGCACCTCATTTTCCGACACTCGGACCACAGTATAAAGATTATACAGTAGGAATGTACGGGAATCTTCATATAAACGGTCCAAACGCAAGTCATACAGTAAGTGTTCGCGTTTGTTACAATCTCGGTACACAACCGCCGCGAATGCGCCGCAGTGGCGATCGAATTTGATTAAACTTTTTATCCAAATGTAGTATTTTTATATTGGGAATTAAATTTCACAGTAAATCTGTTCATACCTCTCAGTTGACAAGCAAATATTTGTTGTGTATATTTGTTTCTCAAATTTATAACTATATTTTGAAAGTTTAAAGTACTTTTCAAAAAACACAATTTCGTATGTTACCTATTATAATTTTTAATTAAAAAATTAATATTTACAAATCACAAAACTAGAAACACATTCAAGTAGGTAATGAGTAGGTTATGTGTAACTTAAAATACTGCAGCCCGGCACGGTCGCGTATCGATAAATCGCGCGGCTGAACTATTTTTCAAAGACAAGGCCAAGTTACACTACTGTATAATATTTATACTGTGTTTGGATTCACGTTGTTTTGCGGTTACAAATCACAACCGCTATTAGCAGCCACTCAAAAACAAATCTTAACACTTTTGTTCAGAGTCCAATTTACACAATCATTAAACACCCATACGCCAACGACACTCCCAACCTATTCTCTTACCGACCAGTTTTGATGAACAGTATCAAAGAAAGATGTTATTAAGAACCTTTGATGCCTACATGAAATGTCGCAAAGCTTTTAATATTCCGACCACGTAACATACTTTTATGTTTGTTGAGTGTCGTTGGGCTCGCGAAGTTGGAAGTAAAGGACGCCTGAAAGGCATTTCCACTCAAGATACTTCTCTTTATCCAATTGTTAAGAAGCGTCTTGGGGTCGTACAATGAGAAAATAGTCAAGGGTTTAGCGGCACGAAAATATCACACCATACGTATAGATTATACATCATTTAATTTTTTTTAAATTTTTATTTTAAATACTGATAGTGTAGTTAATTAACTTTATGGCATTCGATATGATGATATTAAAATTTGATATGAAGCCATAGGTCCTTTGAACCTAAAATATTACAAAAACAGAGTACTTTAAAATTCTAAGTAGGTATCAGTTAATTAGCTTTTAAATTATACCATAAATGTACCTCTTAATATTTTGGGATAATATTACAGTAATAATATTAAACATTAAAATACATATTTTCATGTACCTACAAATAATAAAATTAATGTAGACTCAATATTTTAATTATAAAATGATGTGTTCGGATCCAGTAAAGTATTTATTCATTTGTTTCCATAAAATAAACTTACATGTTTTTATAAATAGTGAAAATGAGTTTTGCAGCGAATGTAAATTAAATTTCAAGTAGAAGTTTCGATACGAATGAATAACTTCATTATTGGAAATTATCTTTTATATCTCGCCATTGCCGTGGATAATTAAAAGGCTATAATTGAAGTTTATAATGATAATAATATCATGAGTGCTCTAGAAATCTGAGCTTTACATAATTACTTATTACGCTGTGTTTCAATTAGGGTTCCTCAGTTCTAATGTTGTGGCCTAAAAAAATATGGCTAAATTAATGTTTTTTCTCTTTTCATTATACTGATTTTTTAAATTATAGTATGTATGTTCAGTTATTTTTTATCTACTCCACTGGTAGACCAGGTATATAAAACTCGACAAAGCTAAGTTAGATTTTGACTTTAATTTTACAACTAAGATGTATCTACGCTAAAAATTGTTTCTAAGGTATGATTTGTAAGGATTCCAGATATTGTACGATGAATAATTATAATCCTTTCATTTTTGTACATACAATACGTATGTTTACAGGTAGGTTACCTATAGATTGATAGGAGCTATACAACGCAGTCAATTTGAGTTAATGTTAAAAATATCACCTTTATTTAAGTCATTAAAACAAATAGTATAAAGTTATAGGTATATACATTGTTTAATCAGTAGAATCCTCTAATTTAACTATTACACGTCTTTTGTTAGAATAGGTTAGGTTAGTTAGTTTCACCGTCAGTCACACAATATATAGATCACATTGCAAATAAATAAACGTTTTTCACCTCAAGTACAGATGCTAATCAAAAAGTTATTTCGGTGTCGCTCTTAGCGCCTAATAGCGGTTTGGAATAGCGCGCTTAAGTATTCAAACCTTAGATTAAATCAAAAAGGAAAGATACGGCACTAGCGTCTCTTAAGTGCGCACCTAAAATTAGGTCCATGCACACAATTTCACTTTAGTCGCAATTTGGCTAGCTATTGAACTACATGTGCGCTTAGAACACAATAATCGCGGATTTTCTGTGTTTAAAAAGGTAAAACAATGCCTTCGTGTGCTTTTAAAAGGTGCACAAACAGCGAACAACGAAAAACAATTCCACGGCATCTCTTTTCAGTCGTAAGTGCACTTAAACTTAATTTTTCTTCAAAATCACTGATGGTTTTAAATGTAGTTCGCCATTTTTTTTATCAATAAAGGATAGCAATACAATTAGATCTATGTGTGAGCGAGACGGTCGCGCGGGAGATTACGCGGCACTCTCCGGCTCGCTCCCGCTAATGATAAAACTTACCGCTCTGTCTCGCTCGCCCGATTGACACTTCATTTATAGGCGTGTGTGTGTAAGTTACATATGTAGTTGAGAAGGACTGACTTTTTGAATGATACAAGTAAGCGTATGCCGTATCTTTCCTTTTTGATTTAATCTATGATTCAAACCACTGTGCTGTGTGCTCTTTTGCTAATGCCTAGATTTATTTCAGAACGAGAGCCGGAACTGTCTGTTGTATGGGCTTAGCACTTAAACTGACACATGATTTAAGCCTCTGATTATTGTTAACTTGTCCTAATCGTAGAGGTTGTCGTAAAATTCATCGTTGTGTTTTTTAAAAAAAAAAAAAAAATATAGTCATTCAGTGTTGTGAGCATGAATACTATCGTCAAAATTTTCGTACGGTAAACGTCAGCGATTAGTACGTTATGTCAGTCAGCTCGACATTTGGCCATACTAATGGCACACGTTAACTATACGAAAATATTGACGATAGTGTTCATGCTCGAGGCACAGTTGTTTTATTTGTTTAAAAATGGAATAAAGATTGTTTTAAATTGATGATTGATGAATGATTGACAGATGGAGCTTGGATAGTGCTTGGATTTTGGAGAATCCCGTGTCTAGCAGTGAGCTGCAGCCATTCAAACTGTAAATTATCAGGAGGTATCTTATGGTGCTATTTGTTCACAAACGAGTTGGCTTAATCATAAAAAATAATATCATAGGTTTGAAAAATATACTTTGTAATAATTTTAAAATACTTTTTCCTTCCATAGATACCTTATGGTGGCTTATGTTTTGGCATGACGCCAGTGTTAGGAGCAAAAAGGTACCAGACACTAAGTATGAGGACGTAGGTACTATAGTATCCATCGGATTTTTTGAGAAGGAGGGATAGATAGAAAGATGATTGGATGTAAACATATACTCGTAGAATTCTGGTGAAAGATAAAGGTTACAATTCTATACCGTAGAGGTACGTGGTAGTAAGCGCCAGTACACAATTTTGACAGGACAGTCATAAATGCGCGGCATCCAGCTTTGAACTCCCTTTTCGCGGAATAATTAATAGAATAAATACAAAAGATTTTTACCATTGTTTAGTCGCACGATTTCAACGGTGTCAAAAACAGAATTTTGCCAAAAATGCAGTTACTTACTAGATATTCTATATTTCTGAGGTACATTGTAATGTATCAATAAATTGATAACCTTTTCGTTATAAACACGGCAATAAATATAAACTTTTAGCAACACTAACTCATTTTTTTCAGGCATAGCTCAATTCATGCATCTGACCTGGCACGGAGCCAGCGATGTCTCGCACAACCAAACCGGACATCAAATTTCACAGCCTAGATAGCTTAAAATACCCAAATATTTGTCTTTTGCTTTCAAAATTTTATAGGATATACATCGCCTATGGATTTAAATCACGAGAAACATTTTAGTAATCTCTGTCTTAGCGAATAGTAACACTCTTTAGGGTAAACTTAGAAACAGGACAGACCGATAACCTAAGGAAAAAACGGAAACCGTTGCAGACTATTGGAATTGTTATCAGTCCAAAGAGAGTAAAACGTATAACGTATAATACATTAAAATAACAACTTTGCGCACGCATAAATGCGAGTTTAATAAAAACTAATATAATTTCTCTCCTCTAACTCTGGTCATCCTTGCCCAATGGAAACCCGCTTAGCCCGCTCTACACTTGTGCCGTGAAGTTGCCGGTAAACATACGAGTACGTGAAAACGAATGTTAACATCTATTCAAACGCCTTCACGGGTCACGGGCCTTCCGTCTTGTTCCTCGATTGGCGGATCACCATTAGTGAGTACGCGGCATAATTCACCGCACAAGTGTAGAGCCGGGGTTGGACTACCTACGTGCGGTTTGGCGCAAGTTGTTTGCGGTGCAATTAAAATGTCCCATGTAGGAGGCTGCGCCGGCACGTGCACTGATGATGCACTGACGCGCAGACAATTACAAAGTCAGATTAACTCGTTAGCAAGTTTTAATTCGACACTTAATACTAAATGAAGAGGCGTAGGTATTGGACGCTTATTTTGTTTTTGTTTTGTTGTATTTTTAATGAGTCACTTATAAATTTTATTGGTCTTACAAGGAAGCTGTTATCGTGTATCAAATTTAGTTTGTTTTAATTGCTTAAAATATAAGATTCCAGGGACATACTTAATGGCCTACTCCTATGTGCATTCTCTCTGGGTAATGGCAAGAGATTTACGTAGGCTTCTCAAGAAAAAAAGACAAAACGACACCTAGAAATGCGAATGACATAAATAATTATTATATCATGTTATAAGTATTATTACCTATATCAATTATATTATTATTATTCATATGATCGTGAAATCCTTATGCGTTATACATAACCAAATTTTACATTCCTTCTTGGTAATAATATTTGCCTTGGTATGTTTCTATCAAGGTTCCTTTAAAAACAAGACGACGTATTGTGTTTTAACATCACATATCAAAGTATTTGCTTGTAGGTATATAATTACTTTTTTGGGGATAACAAAGCGTAATAAATAGTACTCTAGCCCATATCTCTTTTACTCCGTATTGAAACGGCTCTCTGTGGTGATAGAGTAAACGGGTAGACTTCTAGATAGAATATATTGCAAACCTCTGTCCTTAAGACAGCCTTAAGCCGTTAGTTCTTGTCCTAATTGGCTGTCATAACCGACCGAGCAACCAACACGACAAAATAAACACAGGGCACTGTATTAACACGGTCATGCAACAAAATGTATGCAAACGACGTTGTACTAACAATTTTTGCGTGTGGCATGGCAAATAGACAATGGGGTAAGCCTTACATTCTGAAATCGATCACTGTTTGTCACTTCATTATAAAAATAATTAATACTTTTATATACACTATGAAACCACCCAGGTATTACGTTCTGTGAGAGAAGTGAACGATTTTATTCGCTCTTAATAATGCAGTCACGTAATACGCTAATGAAAATTGTTTCGTGACGACTGACTTCGGAACAACTCCACTCGGTGTTAGGTACATCAAGGCGATCTAAATGGGACTTTTTGTGAGTGTAATAATTCGAGAACGTTCTGAAGAATGAATGTAAATTGTTATCGAAGTAGCTTTTCCCGTCATTGTTCTGTTCAAAAGGCGTTCTTAGTCAAGAAGTTTATGTGATAAAATCTTTAATTTCGAGGTCAAAAAATAAAAACAGTAGCTAAATTGAAAAAAGGTTGAAATTTAGGTAAATAGGTAGTCTTTAACTAGTAGATATAGCTTATCATGTGGATTTTATTTTTATTTGTGGACTTTATTTTGTAATTTTTTTTAATTGGAAATTTTGGATATTAATGAAGGGGTTCTTTCATTTGTAGCGACGCGATACCTACAGTAATATGAGCGTGCGCCTCACATGAAATGCAGACCACGCATGAAGACGCAAGCATCGAATGTAGTAAACAATAGAACACGTCACCCGCGTCATACTGAACTGACCAATCGGAAGACGCATCCTCAAACACGCTATCAAAGTTCTTTAGAATCTCTGCATATATACGAATGGTCCGAACTTCGAAATTAACATTCGGACCGCGGTCCCCAGGCAGTGACATCGCCTGGCGGGAGATCTCCCCTTTTTTCTCCAAACATTTCTCAAATTTCAAGTCCAAAGGTTAGTTCTGAGATAAAGTGAGTGTCCTTTCATTATCATATTTTGCTTGAAAATCAACCGTTTAGCGCCATGAAGTATTTTGCTTGAAAATCAACCGTTTAGCGCCATGAAGTATTATGTTTGTGAAAATCTTTAAATTTAAGTGTTTTATTAAGGCAACTATCATTTGAAAAATATTAGGTATCTATTTGTTGTCGTTCTGCCCATATTGTTTACTATGGGTTAATATAAATAAAGATTTTGAAAATCTATCTCTCATAAGTATAAAACTTGATGGCAAGGAAAAGTGAGAGAGGTAGGTACTAGCATTGTATAATGAACGCGTTGTAACAATAAACGCCGTCGGCTGTTGTTTTTGTTCCGGAATGTTCCAAGACTAAGTTCGGCTTGAATCAACAGCGCAGATCGCAGCTTCCCTTGGGGTGAATTAGTTCCATAGGTCAACAACGGAGCACATACAGATGTCTGATTCCCGAACGTAATCGATATTTGCCAGGGTGAAACAATAATGCCGGGAATCTAAGGAGTCTGTTAGTTCTCGATTGTTGAAAAGGATTTGTAAAACTATCACAACATTGCTTATTTATTGATGAGTCACAAACTTTTAGTACAATAGTGCATGATGATAAAAATTACGTGTTGTAAAATAAATCAATAATAGCAGTATTTATTTCACCGATTTTCGATCGATTCTCAATACCATAACCATTCATGGTTATTAGATTCGAGTATGTGTACCCTTTACTAATAGTTAAGATTGAGGCACGTGCGCGCTGTAGGTATTATGTTATAGTGAATAAAAAAATCTTTTGAATTTTGTCATCGCAATTCAAATTGATAACCCTCCTGAATTTAATGGTAACCCGCCTTTAGGTTGTAGTGACAATTTAACGTCAACTAACTAACACGCACCTTTGTTACTTACTTACCTAAATAAAGTCTGTAAAGATAAACCTTCCGCTTATGATACTAAATTTCTTCCGCAAATTTGGACACGCTCAGGCTTATGCAAATTCCGTAGACGTTGCATGTTTATTAAACATTATCTCTGAAGATGACATCTTGTTGTCTGTGCTCCTGGCTTATTTGCCTTTGTCACGATACCCGGTTAGAAATAAAAACGTTCTTCTGAAACGGTAAATTGGGCCCTTTTCATAAACGTACTTTGGTCCGCGTCCTTAATGATTATATATATTTGCCGGATTTTGACCGATGTCCCCTTGTCTTCAGATTAATTAAAGCATCCTTGCCCCGCCATAGGTACTATAAATACTTCAGACCATGCCAATTCGTGTTATATTTGATACATATTTACTAGGTACCTATGTGTGTAGGTCGGCCTAGGTACGTCGGTCTTGTGTTTTGGTTGCGGAGGTGGTTGCCAGACATACTTTATTCGACAGTAGTTTCACTATAGCCTGTGGGCACCATTCAACCCTAAACTGTACCATAAGCGAAACTACATTAGAGACTAAAACAATGTAACTTAAAAGTTTGATAAGATATTTAAATTATGTAGATAACGATCTAGACGAGTATCTAAAGATCTAAGGTTTCTATGTAACTTATGCTGTAATGAAATACAGCTTTATAGTTTCAATATTAAAGTAACGTGAACACGATTTTATATTGAAAATAATTGATAGACAAAGGCATAGTGAGTGAGCTACGAGTACATGTCTAGTAAATATTACCCAGAAAATATTACTCATAATTATGTTACCTAGAAAATATAATAATTGGCTCTTTAAGTATTAAATTTAATATAAAAGAAAAGTACATTATTAGAATTTTTGTACGGCTTTCATTTTCTCGTGCAATAAAGAAAGTTACACAAACGGTATTATTGCCAAATTGTTTGTAAGTTAACATTATTTTATTAAATTAGATCACGCTGGTTTGGTATTGTGGGTTGGTGGATGACACATGCCTTTGAGTGCATTATGAAGAAATTTAAAACCTGCAGCTTTCCTCACAATGTTTTCTTACACCGTGCGTCACAGCAGGTGTTACAGGAGATCTTTGTCAAAAAAATTGACGGACCGGTGGTAGAGCCATATTAGTTCGCCCGAGGTACCATGGGTTACCACCACCCTTCTAACCCGTCACAAAGCAGCATGTTCTTCGTGTCTTGTGTTTCGGCTGAGGAGGTATGGTTGCCGGAGATACTTTGTTTGAGGCGAACATCTTAGTCCTCATGAGTAGGAAAGTACCGGCATGCAACCTCAGATAGGATTTCTTCTTTATTTGAGGTTGGATGTGGGTGTCCAATTCCATGGGCTGATGTGATCACTTAACATCAGGTGGCCTGCATGCCTGTTTGCTCACTTACCACAAAAAATGGTAGAAAACGCTAAAGAAACAGATAAAGGATACTGAGCAATATACAAAAGTCACTATCCTGCTGCCGACAGCTAATTTTAGTGCCAGCGTCAGTTGTTTATCCAGCCTAAACCAATTTCGTATGCTAGTAAATAGATGGTCAAAATGTGACTTCCGTGTATTAATGGATACGATATTAGCATATAACTCGATGCGACAACAAAGTTTCGGCGGAATACGTTTGCTGTATCCAGCGACATTACTTGACTGGAATATGAATTTGTAATGTATTACAACACCTATTTATTATTATTATTCATAGAATAATCAGAAAGGATTAAAGATCGGTAAGGTACTCGTATTTGAAGCGCGCATAGCCCTGCTACTTGAGTAGATCGCAAGCGATCGAAAACCAACGTCTTCTTAATCTTAATTCTTCATTCTTAGTATTATCATCTTACCTATTCGTATGCACGTGAATGCACGTAGGTACACACGAAATCTACGTGATACTGCTATCACGTGGATTTCTCCTGGAGTTATTGTTACTGGATTCGATGTGCTGTGATCACAACATAACATCCTCTATTTGGTTGGAATCCGTGCGGTATATTGATATTAATTGGACGACACAGCGCGACAGGGAACGAATAACAGACCAAAGCCGATACCAATTGTAGGAATTTCCTTTGTGAGTGACTACGTACTACGTATGTGTCAGATAAATCCCGACGGCGTAGGAATAAGTACCACAAAAACCATACATATGTGTGAAAGAGGCCAAGTTCGGAATTTAATTCAGTCCATTTATTTCAAATAATATTTCTGTTTGCGTGTGTGTGTTTGATTTAACGTATATTGGTAACGCCACTTATTTATTATCTGTGTACTTGGCTGATCGCACGTAATCCTTCCTGTTTACCTATCCCTTTCTCCCATACTCCGCAAGTCCTATGTGTGAGAAGGAGAGGTGCGCATTGCGTATACGCAATGCTCATCGCGCTGCGTAGGCAGCGCCACCGCCGCGCCAACAGTTACATTTGAATCGCCGTCAAGATCGCCCGCGCCGCTGTACCGCTGTTTTACCGCACGCCATCTTGGGACCACACCCGCTGTTCAGACTCCGCGCCGCCACGTGCTTCTGCCACCACTACATCTTCACCAGGCAACCGCGCCCTCACCGTGCCAGCACATCAGGTACTTGCTTTCCTTACTTATTCCTGGTCTGATTCTTTTCTTTCTATTTCCGCCTCAGACCAGGTTTCCTGTGAGGGTGCATCAGCCAAGTTAGGAAGCACAATTTATTGTATTTATTCTCCCGCTGTCGCTTAATAAACCGCAAAATACAGTCCACTTAAATTATCGCTGTTACCGCTCCACCGCTGGTCCTTCACCTTCGCCGATTATTCCCCATAGTTGGTCACTTCGGCCGGATACATAGCTGGTCCTTCGAGCCGGATACATAAAATTCTGGTCACTTTTGCCAGACGCATTACCTTTTCTCGCTATTTCGCCGTATATAATAAAATAACGCTGTTTTTTACGCTATCTTGTACGTGTCATTTCAAAATAACCATCGCCGTTAAGTACCTATTCACCGCTGTTAAAATCAATCGCACTTTATTCTTTAATTCTTATTAGCTATCGCATTTATTCATAAAGAAATGGCTACTAAGAAGTCAGCAAAAAATGCTTGTGAAAGTTATGAGGATGCAAAAGATATTAGCACAAATATAAAATTAACGATTTTAGAAGCTAAACGTAACGCCTTATTTTCACGAATGCAAGAAATTTACAATAAGGCTAAAGCTGCTCATGAAAATGAAGAAAATAAGAACATATTTTTAAACTCAATAGAAACGCTTGATGATATCAATTTTAAATTTGAAAGCACATTAGATCAATATAATGAGGCTCTATTATTAAATGATCCTAAGGCAGTACCTAACTATCAGGCGTACTCATCTTTTGAGGATTTATTTTGCTATATAAAAAGAATCGCTAAGCAACTTACTGCCACACCTAGTTGTGCTGCATCCACAACCCCTAGAAGGTCATACTTACCGCCTATTGAACTTATTTCCTTCGATGGTGACATTAAAAAATGGCCATTATTTTACGCAAGTTTTAAGTCGACAGTAGATGATAATGAATCATTAACTAATGACGAAAAACTTTATTACCTAATTGGGAAGCTGTCTCCCAAGGTTCAAAGTACCTTCGCAGGCATTTCACCCTGTGGTGATAATTATCACATAATTTTAAAATCTTTAACAGATCGCTATAAAGATATACGCTGTCTTGCTTCTTCATATTTTGACCAGATAATAAATGCTAAATTAACTGGTTCCGCTTCCGCTGCTAACTATGAATTCTTCATAGATAAAATTGTAACCGCTGTAAACGCATTAATGAATTTAAAAATTGATAACTTAGCAGATTTTATGCTATTTTATATCTCCGTTAAAAAATTAGATACCGATACTATCCGCGCTTTTGAAAATACTTTAGGCAATAATAACACTTTGCCCACATTCAGTGAATTAGCCGCTTTCATTCGTAAACAACATAAAGTTTTTACACATTCCGCATCTTTAAGTAACATCTCGCGAGCAGTTAACTCAAATTTTAAACCGTGTAAGAAACCTGCTGCTCCGAATGTACAAACTTATGTTACTTCTGCAGTTTCTACGAAATGTTTGTGTGAAGATACGCATCATGATCATTATTATAAATGTCCGCATTTTCATACCTTAACACCTTCCGGACGCTTTAAATTCATTAAAGAACACAACGCTTGTATAAACTGTTTAAGTAATAAACATAAAGTTTCAAATTGCAAATCGAATGCTAATTGTCGCATTTGTAAAAAACGGCATCACTCGCTATTGCATCTAGATAACAAACCGGTTTCTCCTCCGCTCACTGGTAGTACGTCGTCGCACGCGCAGCCGCCGCCGCCCGCTAGTACATCAACCGAACAGGTACGTACGGCGGGAACGCGTAATATTACCGATGCATCAATATGTGCAACGTCATTCCGCGCGCAGTCTCCGCAAGGGTTGATAGGTAATAAGCAGGAATGCGCATCGCCCTCCGTTGTACTGTTATCTACAGCACAAGTTATTATGTATGATACGCGAGGGAATAAACATTTAATACGCTGTTTATTAGATAGTGCGTCGCAAAGTAATTTTATTTCAGAGGATTGTTGTAAACGGTTAGGTATAAATAATTATCACAATTCTAGTTTAACCGTACGAGGTATCGGTGGTTCTGAGAAACCTATTAAAAGTTGTACGGAAATTAAATTTTATTCACGTTTTAATTCCGAACTTTGCTACAATATTTCCGCACTGGTTATAGATAGTATAGCAGATAATTTGCCGTCGGTGCCGGTAGATATATCTATGTTGTCGCATTTAAATGCAATCGCTCTCGCAGATGATACCTATTTTAAACCAGGACCCGTTGACGTCTTAATAGGTGCATCTTTGTTTCCGCACTTGCTCTTACCAGGAAAATTATTGAATAAGAATTCGCCGTCCGCAATTAATACAGTTTTAGGTTACGTAATAATGGGTTCGATTCCCGCGTTTCATGCGACTAATACGCATACAACATTGTGTTGTACTAGTGTATCCGGAATCGATGGACACTATTTTTAAGAGATTTGTGAACTCGAAGAAGTCACGTCTTCTCCCGCTCATAATAAAGATGATCTTCAATGTGAAGATTATTTCCGCGCCACCACTGTACGTGATGAGAGTGGTAGGTATAGTGTTGCGTTGCCTTTTAAAAGCGATACAAATAAATTAGGTGATTCATACACAACCGCTAAGAGACGTTTTTTGTGTCTAGAAAAGAAATTGCAAGCTTCGCCTTCCTTACGAACGGCATACGATGACGTCATCCGTGATTACATTGATAAACAATATTTACTTCCCGCGCCAGCCGACGACTGTGAGTCTCGGTCAGTCTACTACATACCGCATCACGGTGTTATACGCAACGATAAAACTAATACGAAACTAAGAGTAGTTTTAGACGCAAGCTGCAAATCTAGTACGAACGTGTCCTTAAATGACTTAATGTACGCAGGCCCTAATTTACAAGGGGATTTGTTCTCGATTATTTTAAATTTCAGGCTATTTGCAGTAGCACTATCCGCTGATTGTCGTCAGATGTACTTACAAATAGGTATGAGAGAATCTGACCGCCGTTTTCAACGCATTAATTCGCTGTCTAATCGCTGTTCATCATATTTAAAACTATTACGCATTATTGTTTATGTTTATCGCTTCTTAAAATTATTACCGCGCACTGGTAACACTTCGGTCACCAGTGCTGATATAACCTTCGCTGAAATAAAGTTAATCCGCGTCCTTCAAAATATTTATTTTTTTGAAGATATTAAAAAATTAAAAAATAATGAAAATTGTTCCTCCGCTTTATTAAAATTAAAACCTTTCTTAGATGATCAAGGCCTTCTACGCGTTGGAGGTCGTTTATCGAATTCTATTGAAAGTTATACATATAAGCATCCATACGTATTGCCGCGAAACGATCATATTGTTGATCTCCTTATCGATATGTATCATAAAAAATACCTACACGCTTTGATGTCTTTATTACGACAGAGGTATTGGATACTAGCCGCTCGCAGAATCATTAGGCTAAGGATAAACAAGTGCAACATTTGTTTTCGATCGCGTCCGCGTCCAACCTTTCCGATTATGGCCGACCTGCCGAGCCAACGCGTCAACCTAATGATCAAGGCATTTTCACACACTGGTTGTGATTACGCCGGCCCGCTGTATTACACGCCGTATCGCGCTCGAGGAGTCAAGAGCCGTAAAGCTTGGCTTTGCATATTCTCTTGCCTCACCACTCGAGCTATCCATATTGAGCTAGCTACTGAGCTTAGCACCGCTGCGTTTCTTGCCGCTCTAAAGAGGTTTCTCTCGCGCCGCGGTCCAGTACAATGCATGTACTCGGATCACGGTACAAATTTTGTAGGCGCGCGCTCGTATTTGAAAGATTTATATAAATTTCTTGACGAGTTTCGTCCTAATCTTGAAACTGAGCTTACTGAAAATCGCATTGAATGGAAATTTATACCGCCCTCAACTCCTCACTTTGGTGGGTGTTGGGAAAGTATGGTAAAGGTGGTTAAGACACACCCTTTCAGAGTTGTAGGTAAACAACTCCTCTCTTATGAAGAGTTTATAACTGTTTTAACGCAAATTGAAGCGCTTATCAATTCTCGCCCGCTCACCACTTTGAGCAGTGATCCCGCAGAGCCTTCCGCTTTAACACCCGCTCATTTCCTCAACACAGTTCCACTTTCTTCTCTACCGGCGCTAGAAGTAGAAAATAATCCAACTCATCTCATCCAAAGACACGCTTTATTAGACCAAATGGTACAATCCTTTTGGAAGCGCTGGCGTCTAGAATACTTACACTAGTTGCAATCTCGTTCTAAATGGACTACGAGATCATCTGCTATAGAGGTCGGAACCGTTGTTGTGTTAATATTAGATAACCAACCGCCGCTTTCTTGGCCGCTAGGTGTTGTGGAAGCTTTACATCCATCCAAGGATGGTACAGTCCGCGTCGTAACAGTTAAGACATCCAAAGGTAGCTTTGTGCGCCCGACGGTTAGGGTCTGCCCATTGCCATCTAATTAATTTCAATACTTCAACCGCTTATTTAATTTATTACCGCAGTTTAGATTTATTTACATTATATAACATATAGATCAAATTCCGCAGTTTTCTATTTATTTCCGCAATTAATTAAACCCGCAGTTTTATTACTTCTTATATGTAGGAATCCGCAGTTTTATTACTTCTTACATGTAGGAATACCCGCAGTTTATTACTTCTCATATGTAGGACTACCCGCAGTTGTTTTACTCTTTTTTGAAGGGAACCCTTCAAGCCGGGGGGAATGGTAACGCCACTTATTTATTATCTGTGTACTTGGCTGATCGCACGTAATCCTTCCTGTTTACCTATCCCTTTCTCCCATACTCCGCAAGTCCTATGTGTGAGAAGGAGAGGTGCGCATTGCGTATACGCAATGCTCATCGCGCTGCGTAGGCAGCGCCACCGCCGCGCCAACAGTTACATTTGAATCGCCGTCAAGATCGCCCGCGCCGCTGTACCGCTGTTTTACCGCACGCCATCTTGGGACCACACCCGCTGTTCAGACTCCGCGCCGCCACGTGCTTCTGCCACCACTACATCTTCACCAGGCAACCGCGCCCTCACCGTGCCAGCACATCAGGTACTTGCTTTCCTTACTTATTCCTGGTCTGATTCTTTTCTTTCTATTTCCGCCTCAGACCAGGTTTCCTGTGAGGGTGCATCAGCCAAGTTAGGAAGCACAATTATATTTTATTTATTCTCCCGCTGTCGCTTAATAAACCGCAAAATACAGTCCACTTAAATTATCGCTGTTACCGCTCCACCGCTGGTCCTTCACCTTCGCCGATTATTCCCCATAGTTGGTCACTTCGGCCGGATACATATATCCAATGTAAAGAAACAATTGATGTGTAGTCAAACAAAATCAAAATGATTGTCGAGATTAACAATATAATAAGAAATATTTTTTCAACATCGATTTCTGAAATAAAGGAATTTCTGTTTCATACCTACTTATTTCTTATTTATTAATTGCAAAAAATATTTATTGTATACAAAATGGGGACTTTGTGTCCCTAATTATACATTATTATATTTTAATAATAGTGAATAGTAATCAAATTAATTAAGTAACAAAGTAGTTTGAATTGGCTCTCACAATAAAAATAAAAATAAAAATCGAATTGTTTTTCTATGTCTAACTTGACTGTTGCACAGCCATGTGTGATACGACTGGTATTGAAATAAGCTCTGTGAATAATTTCATTTTGTTCTTGCGAGCGATGTCGGCAGAGGTTTGATGTTAGGTTGATTTTCAAGGCTATTTGTCTACGTCTATACGTAACCGTTATACATATTCCATGTATTGTATGATCTCTAATGTTATGATTTTACGGCTATTACATCTTTGTGTACATCAGTTTTATTGTGGGAATCATAATCAACATTTTGGAAGTAATATCGTCTCGAATGCGCTTGCCAAACGGTGTGATGATCAGGTGTGATGCTCTCTTATACCGTCATGCTCTCTTACGGCGACGGCTTTCGACTTCCTTAGGGTGAGCGCCTATAAATTTCGCTTTTTTCTGAATAAGAAAAAACATTTATTTTAATAACGGTTTTTATCGTTTATTCATTCCAATATAAATTTATTCTATTTTTTTTTGGAAAAAGAGATCAAAATACCCAGAAAAGTGATATTTAATTAATTGCTCTTAGTGAGTAGAAAATCTATAGAACTTTAATATAGGCATAGATTTTAAAAACAATCTTTCGTATTTTCTAAAAACCTAAAACATACCGGCATCGGGGCAAACGTAATTCAGGGCAAAAATAATAATGTTTCTTTTTCTCTTTCAAAATAGATAAATTCAATTCAAAGCTTTTGTTACAATATTTTTTATACGACATTTCCGTCACTTTTGTCGGTCATCAGTCGAACACTAGAGCTGATATTTATTCTGGCTTTGCCAAGACCTCATTATTATAGGCAGAAATAATAACAGTAAAATTTCGTTATTTTAATTTTTACTATTTTAGCTTGATGCCACCTGTGTTTAGGTAGTACCTACCATGCGGTTTATTAATTTTATGATGTATTTTAGTTAATCAAACAAGTACACAGATAGACAATTTAATAAGGATTTTGTTTAAACTTGGCTTTATTATTTTTACCAGCAACGGTACGGAAACGGTATATATGCGTTTGGGGTGAGAAGGTGTTTGTGCAAAAATCTATGTTCCCACTTATTTTGTGATGATATTAACAGGACTTTTGATCCTTATTCTAAGAGATATTCATTACGCCTATAAGTAATAATAGCTGAAGTTTTTTTTTAGACAGACATAAGTACTTAAAATAATCAGGAAAACTCAGTAACATAACAAGACGAATTTACTTACAAACTTTGAAATCGGACAAATTTATACCTGCATACAAACTAACCAATTGATTGCGATAAGCTTGCAAATATTTATAAGTTCAACCGGCAGCTGTATAGATCTACCTACCTATATCAAATGCCTTTGTAAAGCGCGCTTTTTATTTTTATTGGCAATTAAACAATTAACCCATTCGGATGTACAAAGGACGCTTTCTGAGACCCCTCAGAGGGAGAGAAATTTTATACCCATTCAAAGGCATTGTGGTGAATTTTAGGTCGTTTATTTTGCTCGGAGATGAAAGCATTTTTGGTATAGTGAAAATACCTTGTACTTTGTTTGGTAAAAATAAGTCTCACAGCTGGATAGACACTCAGGGGAGCCTAAATTAGGTCCCGACTTTTGTGTGCCCGCCAAGGTAATTTACCTAATTTACTTATTCACGTGTGTCGCTAGAGGCTAATCATGCAGTTCTCTCAGGACAGCTTAAACAACGCTACAAACTTACTCTACGTAAATGATTTTACTTATTAATCCTACCTTTAAGGAGGGTAAATGTGACTGGAATAATAGCTACATTTTAGAATAAAAGGTTATGTCCTATGATTGACTTTTTGACCGACTACTGTTGCTAAAAAGCTATAGGTAACTAGCCTTCTTTTAAATAGATTTTTAAAAGAAGGCTTTATGAACAGTAAGGTAGGTACTGGTATTTCCTAGGTACTGCCAAAAGTATTAATAGGTGCTACGTAGGTTACCTATATACATTTGGATTGGGAAGAACCACCAGACATTTCACAGACTAAGTAAACTTTGAACAGTTGGATTGAGAAGGCCCGATGTTGATTAAATATCAAATATCTAGCAGTGAAACATAAAATGCTGATACATGTATGTTGTACTTTAACTTGTAAAGATGGAGTTTGTAATATAAGGTGAGAAAAGTGAAAACGGAAAAGATTATTGAGGAATAATTACAAAAAAACCTTGAAACGCGGACAAAGATGCTGGCTGAACCTCAAATAAAGTCTTCCACTCGTAGATATATTTAGAAACTTCCGCACCATTAAATTTATTTATAGCTTTCCACATTTATTTTAAATAAACTTAACAATTGGCAAAGGTGCTTAGCGCGAAGCTTAAAATTAGGCCCCAACTTTTGTGAGCCTGGCGAAAGCAATTTACCTAAATTGGTTGCGGTTTTTTGGCGACAATTGTGGATAATGAAGCAGTTTTGGAATAAAATAAACCTTTTTAACACTGTTTACTTTTGTTTTGTGACATTTTATGACAAATAAATGAATTCATACGTAAGTTTAAGGTAGGCATTTAATGTATCCTGTGTCCTGAGCATGACCACTTTCCTCAAAGTATTCGTATATTTAACGTGTGTCCTAAGTATGGGAATAAGTACAGATACTATCTCTTTCTCCTACTAGTGACAACCGTTAACTACACGAATACTTTGACGATAGTTTTCATGCTCGCAGCTCTGATGTACCTATTTTAAAATCATTCTTAATTCAATTAAGGGAATTCTTAAAACACTCGATACACCTATTCTATTTCTTTTATGCTTTTTCTATAAAAATATTCGTACCTAAATAAAGCAGGCAGCTATCAACAAAATTTTCGTTCGTTCCTAATTAACTTTGGAAAATTAGTTTGCTAACTAACACTGAAGTTTATTAACTAGAAACTAGTCATTTCAATATTCTATATTCGATAGTTACATTGAGTTTATTATGTTTTCTGCTAGTTGATCCCTATCTTCGTGTTTCCACAGCTGTAATGTCGAATAGGATATATCATAAACTAACAGGGGTTAGAAGAGAATTTGAGAAAAGGATAGCTCGCATTAAAGGATTTATTTGGATGTTACAAAAGCCTTTCATCATGTGACCATTCCTTTATGAGTAGTAGGCAGAGTTTAAAGTTTCGAAGGGTTGTAGTTGCCCTGGATGGTTTTAAAATCTTTTGCATACTACGGAAGCAAGAAACAAGCTGAGCTGTATTAATGCTAAAGATATTGTTTAATGGAACATTTTGATAAAGAAATAAAATACGATAAATATAATTTTACTTTTATTTAATAAAAATCTCTTTTGACTTGAACACGATCACTAAATTACTGACAAAGAAATTTCGTGTAACATTGATTATTTTATGTCGTAATCAGTCGAGTAAAACGATACATACAAAACAAAACTCACTGACTGATTGAAACAATTATTTTATATACTTACATTAATTTATAATTGTAACGAGTTATGTGTTGGGTGAAACGTTTAAAAATCGTAATTACAAACAGAACAAATGCGTGAATTTACCTAAGGTTAATAAAAGAGTGTGAAGAATAAATAAATAGGCTTAAGTGCTTAATGATGAAAAAGAAACGCAAAACTAAAACTTTCATTAAACATTTATTATGCTCTACATTCCAAATGAGGCGATAATAAATAATTACAAGCGCCAACATTAAATTTAGAACTTAGCAACGTCATGCCAACGCCTACTTCGTTATTTAAAACGTTTTTGATAAAATGTTTGTGTTTAGTGTGCTTTTGAAATGTTTATTTTCATTAAAAGATTAAAACATAAATCTCTTTATACCAGTTTTATATTTTAATAAATAATATCATACAGTGGTGGAATAAATGAAATAAAGCTCACATTTTCTTTTAACCATCGATGTCAATGTACATTTTGTAGTATGTATAATGTTGGTATTGTTTCACTCCAGTATAACGGCATATTTATGGTTTGACTGAATATCGTTGTCATTCAAATCCGCTTAAGCGTTTATGCGAGATTTAGTACCAAAAATATTGGAACAGATTTAAATTTACAGTAAAATATGTCCAGATATTAAACGCCATCTGTTGAAAACATACAAAAATACAATATTAAATTGAAACAAAAAAAATGGTGACGTGTCGTTATATGAACGTTAACCCAACACTTGACTCGATTATTACAGTTTTTATTAATAAATGCGTAAAAATGCATTCCATTTAAGCATCTGACTTACATAAATAACATCAATAGAGCTTTTCAAAGCACCAACGGAAAATTAATTTTTCGAAATTGAAATAAAGTTTTAAAGAGTATTTTGCATTGAAGATTAATTAAATAATTATGACCCTAAGCAGGTTACTTTCGGTACACTGAGGATTTTCTGATTACTGAGGATTTCGGTATAACTTTATCAATTCTTAATAACTTTAATTCCTAATAGTTTATGGTTATATAAGTCCGTCATTTTCATTATAATCTATTATTTGAATGCATTTATTATAAATGAAAAATAGTGCTCAACTCTTTTATGTAAACGGACAATTTTATAAGACTTTAATAAAATGGATTTCGTACTATCAAAGCGTGACGAACTGTAGGCAATCGCTATGCGGGGACGATGTTCGATACAAAATGCGATCACCCGTATATTTTTGCATGCATAGCCGTACACCATTTGCTTCGGATCTCCGTAACGCATACAAGGTGGCATATTCGGTTTATGTTACGTATATACGATAATATCCAACTTTATCTATCCGTTACCGATAGCACGCCGCGTTAACGAAACTGTCTGACTTATACTTTATGAAGGGATACAACCAACATATTGAATTATAATTTTGTAATTAAAACATTAAAATCGTCAAATTAATTAAGGCTTCAAACAAATTTTCAAATAGTTTGTAAGTTTTAAATGTAATGAAATTTAATTATGTATTTATAAAATGAATAGATATAAAATAATTATTCATTTAATTCTTTAATGAATAATTTTTATATTGTACATTCAAACTAAGTTATACAATGGGCGGACTTAAATGCATCTGGCATTCAACTCTGGCATTCTCTACCAGTCAACCCACGGTGGAAAAACCTGCAAGATTGAAAGCTTCGTATGTATTATTTAAGCGAAATACTACAAAGTTGTTGTTTCATTTTAGCAATCAAACTACGGTACGAAATCTGCAATAAAGTGCCCTATGTACAACCCTCGGTTCAAATTACTTCCCCATGGGAAAATACGTCATCGATCATATATCACACGTTCAGTGTCAGGTTCATTACGGTGCCGAGGCAGCTCATTAGGGCGCTCACTTCACAGCAAAATACTCCTTATACTATCAGATCATCATGAAAAATTAACTATTATTACACTTATTGAAGAGTCTATTTTTAAGTTGTAATTTTACAATTCAAATTCAATTTTCAATTTCAAATCACACATTTTTAGAAACATGAAATTGTGAAAATCATTTTATATTGACGTAAATTTGAACATATAGACATGCTTTAAGATCATTTGTTAGATAATGAATAAAATTATGGCATCGGAAATAATCGCGTACAAAAATGTAATGTTATGCAAATGCAGTTTCTTCAATATACTAGCTATGTACATAAATAACATAAAAGTGCACCATATTTATTTCTATTTACACAATGTACAATACACACTAACAAATATTAACAATAACCTTACGAAAAGGGATAACGTGACTTAAACATTTTGTTACAGAGTTTTCTTTCCATAAATTAGTAGGTTGGACCATGGATTTACATTTATATGCATTAAAATAACGTTCTTTTTGGCTTAGTAACATGTTTCAAGAATACAAGTAGGTGATGAAGCACCGATTTAGGTCGATACAGCTACGTATTAGCCTCATAGCAAATATATTGAAAAGTTTTTCGAAGTGTACACACAGAAATATCTAAATTTTGCTATTTGGTCACAGCATCGCCACGTACAAAAATCAGAGTTGTGTCAGCCTTTTTGTACCTAATACCTACTAAAAGTTGATAAGTAACAACAATGTAGTCATTATGTTTCTATGAAACTGTTGTTATAACAATACAAAATATTAATTAGGCTTTTCTATCACTTCAACGTATACTCGCCCCGATTGCCTTTTTAGTAATAAATTCATTATATTTACACTGGTTTTAAATGACGATTACAAGCCAAGCCTAAGCCAGATTGTCTTAAAGACGCACTGAGAGGTGTATTAGACACCCACCTAGACCCATCATAGAGTCAAATGGAATGTTGCTATCAAAACTGTTTACTGCATAAACGAAGTTCCGAGATTGACTTGGAAATATTATTCTCATCTAACATAACGGCAAAACGTATGGAGTTTCGCCGGCCGCAAAACAACAATGCGAATAAATATGTGTCAGTCAAGCAAGACACACATGTCAAGTAGAATTTGCGTCACGTCTGAATAGGATTTAGTCAAGCAACGGCGTCTCTATCATAACTTCACTATTGTTGCAAGTTTCAACAAGCATTTTTCTGCTAGATCCATTGCTATTACTATAAAGACATGTGACTGAATTTCTGATATTCAGATGTTTTCTTGTATAATTCAGCTTTATAACAGACAATGTCTGTTATACTTTAGGATTTTTATTCCATTTTTTCCTCTCTGCCTTTGAACTAAGCAGTACTTCAGAGGAATTGGAGCCCGTTAATGAGAGGTTGAGCCCCTCAACTCTGTGCTAGGGAATCCAACGGCACCACCAATTTTCCGTTGGAGTAGCTGTAACAAAGAAAACGGACAAAATTAAAATCGCACTCAGGATGTCTTAAGAATAAAAATTTGTTTCCTTAATGATATTGTTAGTGAGATTTTGATTCAAAGAAAGTGACAAAATGAATTGCAATAAATATTCCAAACATTATTAACCTGTACGGTATCGTAGCCGTTCTGGATTTAGCTCTGCTTTGCCTACAGCCTTCATCTGCAACCAAGACATTTCACTATTAACGTTTCCTTTCCTATAATATCGAAGTTATTGCCTAATGAACTGTGTACTGTGTATGTCTTGGTAGACTAATCGGGAAGTTTTCGCTCTCTCGTAGTTGAACAGTATCGACGAGGCTTAATTAAGTGGAAGAGCATGCTATTGTCTCGATACTTGCGGAACAATACTTATCTTAAGTCGAAGTTGCCAGAAGTAATATCTGCGATACCTTAATGAGAGAACTTTGTATCGACTTTGTTAATCGTCTCTGACCCGGCCACAGCGCTATTCGTTCCCCGTTCTCTAAACATTTTAGCTTTGTAGCCGTAAATATTGTTACCACAATGTGAATGTGTAGGGTAAGGTTGCCAGTATTGGACCACTTAACTTTAAATTGTCATCACTGCTGAAAAATGATAAGAAGCGACAACGTGATTGATGATTTTAATAAACCTTACATATAAGAACTCACTGGTGTCATTTAAGATTTTTTGCCCAGACCATACGGCGGTAAAATATAAAAATCCAGTTTTGTAATGGTCGCTTTCTTTGGACCACTGTTTCTTTGATTGGACCAGTCAGTTGCTATGATTAGACTTAGAAAATTTTCACTACTGGTCCATTCAACGCTCCAATGAGAATTCAAATAAATAAGAGAACAATATTTTTTTTATTCTTTATTTACTTACTTATAATAATTATAAGACTAAATAACAGTTACAAGCGAAAATAAATGATTTTACTATAAATATTTATAAGCGAAGATTTGACGACAAAAATTTAGTGTCGCCTTTGGTACTCCATTCATCCTGCTTGTCTCATTCAGACAAATTTCTTGTTTATTTAAAGCTTCTAAGGCCAGTTTCATGCTTTCTTCATTCCATGAATAATATTCTCCGCGTTTCGCCATGCTAAAATTAAAAATAAATGATGAAAAATACAATTTTTAGAAGTTCCTATGATTGGACCAGTCCAATCAAAGAACTCCGCACCGGTCCATTGATGGCAATTCACTCATCAAACACAAACATGATAATAGAACAAAAACTGTTAAGTACTCAGATAAATAATAATAAAATATAGTAGGACAAATGAATAAGGTGTGCAATTATTAAAAAAACCATATTCAAACCCTTAATATAACTGGACTTACATGGTAAAGTGTGTCGCGAGATTTTAACATCAAATGCGTGCGAAACACTGTGCAGCTCGTCCTTCCCAAATGAAGCCCCTGGCCACGCTGGCGGAAGCAGGGGTGGGTACCGGTTTAAATAGGCTCCGATTCGGCACTACGGTTGATTTTTAAAGTCGTTCGTTGCCAAGAATCCGAAGCGGTCCAATCAAAGAGCTGGTCCAATGATCGCAACCTTACCCTACGTGGAACAACGTTTAGTATGTAGTTTGCTACTCTAATGAAACAAAATGCTATAAGGACGTGTTCTAAGAGATCCTCTGCGAGGAAACGAACAATAAAAATGGACGCGCAAATAAGGATAAAACTAAAATAAATAAATGATACCTATTTGCGTTATCCAGGTTCAGTTAAAGCTTAAATAAGTAGGCGATTCTGCATCGGCACTCTAATAATTATAGCAGTTTTGCTGAATAACTATTTAGTGGGTCCCTTACCATGTTCGGCTTAACATCGTTGCGATAGGCACGCATCGCATTTGACAGGCTCGACACGTCGCTTGCCCTGAGAGGCCTGCGAGCCGGACTTACGCCGGAAAGTGTACCTAACGAGCAGACCTGCAATGCAAAACGCGGTACCGTTAACAAAACAAACAAAAGAAAACAACAAATAGCTAGCGCGTCCATGTGAAAAACGCCCATGGGCGAACGAAAGCGGGTGAAAATAAAATGATACTAGCAGGAATTTCATGACTTGATACCGCTCGGATTCATTTGCGTTTTACGTGAGAATGAAACTTTGTATTGTGATTATACGAGTTGGAAAATTTATTTTGTTTGCTGTGTGTATGGTTATTAAGTAATGAATGTTTCAAGATACACGAGCCTTTTACGTTTAGAGCTAAATTCAGAATTAAATTTAACTTTATTGATAAAATATTTTGTCTATACAAATGTCCTGTTACAAATGTCTTGTTAGTTTGTACATGCATTAGTTGATAGTACACAATAGAGGACTACTTCAATCTACGTCGTAACGAGATTTATTTCTGAAGAATTAGTACAACTTACCAGTAAGACCAGCCTTATTGATACTGTTGGAACTTGAGAATCCCGATATTTTCTTCCATGCTTTTTTATTCCAAAACCCGGAATTCTTAGCATCACCACAGCTTGAACTTCGTGGTGACGGTATCTCTCTCGGACATCGCAGGCCACATTCTTCAGCTCCCAATATTCTTACGCCGGCTCCACGAGTACCATATGCTACTGCGGGTAAGTGAGGGACGGATCCTGTGGGCTTACGTCGTAAGCTTCCTACGTAACTCGCTCCACTACTGCTTCCACTAAATCCACTGTCTAAATCGGGAGGATTACAGCTAGCGGGTGAAAGTAATTCATCGGTTGGTCCAACTCTTAAAAGTTCTTCTATATTATCTCTATCTTCGGCTCTCTCCGAATCTGGGGATTCACACTCTGGCATCAACATGGCCTCTACACTTAGGTTCAGTTCTCCTAAGATTCTCTTGTGCCTCGATTCGACTCTACGGACTTCTTCCTCAACTACACTCCTGTCTAGGGAAACCAGTGATTGTCGCGGAACGTAACGATGTTTCGGACAAGTTCTCGAACCATCTGTTATTTCTTCGTAAATATTTTCCTCTGTGCCGTACCTTGTCACGTAATTGTGTCGCGCGGTCCGGTCTCGCGGTATTCCACCACGTCCTCTTTGACGATGGGCTTTCCTGGACGATGAAGGCATTGATAAATGATGATCGTAATAGGCGTACGAGTAGTCTACCGGTTCAAAACGCTCCATTGTGGCAGCGATGTTACTTCTATTCCAACTCTGTGGTGGTGGTTCCCTTGATAAGTTTATAGCTGCAAGTCTTGCTGGTAAAATTTCATCGAGATCGCGTGCGCAACGTTCATCGAGAGATTGTGCACCGTCATCTTCTTCTCGCCGATGTTTTCGATGCGGTCGCCGAGCAGTTTGTGAACGCTGATGTGAGCGCTCGCAGTCCGATCCATCATGGCTATAGTCCGGTGTTTGGCTTCTGTTAAAATCTCCTGGACGATGCTTACAATCGACCGTGTGAAAATTACTATGCCTGAGGCTATAGGTAGAATTTCCCTCGTAATCTGAGCGATCATAGCAGGGGCTATCATCGGCATTGCTAGTATGTGTATGTGGACAATCGGCGGCTATGCCGGATTCGGATGAAGGGTAGTCGTGAACTTCGGCAGTAATCAATACTCGGTCGTCCGGTCGGGCCGGTTCTGAGGTTGCATGGCGGTGGTGAGGCCTGGGTCGGCCTGTTTCGCGACAGCTTGCGAATGCTCTTTGCAGATGTGGTGCATGGGGGTATCTGCCACAGCGGGAGTCGAACACCGCCTCCCCTGATTCGTCGGGGCTCGGCGGCGCGCTGCGTGATTCCATGGCTCATCCTCTCATTGCCAATGAGTACCTGTAAATAAAAAAAATATATGCTTTTAAAATAATCAAATTCAGCGCGTAAAATCTTCCTGCTTTTAATAAAAGTCCCCGATGTAGCTGGGAGCCCGAGGGCAATGAATCCGAAATTACATGCTCTGTGATAAGGGTAGGGTAAGTGACGATCAACACAGCAGCCGACGTCGATATATCATCATCAGTCGCCGGGTAATAAATTGGGGTTTCACACCGTGTTTATAGTAAGGTTATTGTACCTACACGTTTTGACTTGACTTTCTTTTTTATTATATCAGAAGGTAAGGTAACATGTTTGAGGCAAATTAAGATCGATTACTTAAGAACCTATGAGAATATATTCTCTAGAGATATCTAGAAAATATATTTTGAACAATATTAATATATACATAAAAATATTTAATAAATTACCTATATTATATAATAGAGTTACAGTGACTATTTTTCAAAAATGTTTTGTCAGCCAGTTTTATTATTGTTGATAAAAAATATCAGATCTGTTGTTTTTGTGAATGGCCTTATAGTTAAATCTGGGCCACAGTAAAAACGATTTATCATTTTGGAGGAGATTAATCGCTAAACAACCCAGGCAAAGTGTCATGGAAATCTAAACTCAAATAAAATATTTCATTTTAAACATTTTTCTGCAATGAGCAAACAGTGTAGGTACGAGTAGGTAATAAAATATTTAGAAGTTTTGATAAGTTACATTAGATTTCATACCAAATGAAACTTTAGTACCTACTTAACTGTTGCTTTAGTCCGTGTTCTTGGATTTAAAATGAAAACTAAGTGCTTCTTTTAAAGTAATGAGGGCTTTTTATAGCATTTAGTTTATGGATTATTTTCTAGCATTCAAATGACAAGTAATTCTTATTTGTAAGTCTTTGAACTAAAGCATAATATAACTAGAACGTATTCGTATTTCACTTTTAAATCGATGCTAATCTATATAAAGGAAAAACGCTATAAATCCAATTTTATCATAAAATAATTTCACATTACAATTTTATTGCGATCCCACTAGAAGTTATTGCACGCATTCCAGGCCAATTTATTACGATAACAATAATAAGTGCCCGTGAACTAGACGACATGGGGAGCTTACCCTCAATCGGTTGCTATGGCAACCGCGTTCAAATGTGGTAACGAATTATTCGAATGTTTACATTTGACAGGCGCCTGTCAGAGCTTTTTTTTATTAGAATAACGAAGCAAACGGCCACGCAGGCCATCTCATGGACTTACGTCTAACCTCAAACAGGATAGAAATGCTATATGTGTGACCGTACGTGGATGTGTTGCTACTGTCATGAGGACAACGTGAAATAGACAGCAAGGGGAGCTTACCCTTAAGAAGTTGCCATAGCAACCTAATGTTTGTGCGAATAATTTGCAAAGTGCCTATCTATTTTATATATTTAAACAATAAAAATAATCTTCTTTTGAAATAACAACTGAACCGAATATAGAAATTATCTGAGTTTCGCAGATTCAATACTCAGATTTTAATTGACCCTTAGGATGGATTTGACAGGAGTTTGTCAATTATTAAAGCATATAGATTTGGTTGATTGGCAATCAAAAGTGTAATTTTACGGAAATTTTTTTTGCAACAATCCGTGCATTATGACGTAAGATCACACGGACTTTTGCAATAATGTAAAGTGTAAATATACACAAGTAACCATAGATAATGTTTAAAGTAACAATATTTTATTTACTTATTTATTTTTATAACGTGTATCAAAGAATCAAGTAAATAAGTATAAGAAATCATAGGTTTTTGTATGTTTTGCGTACCTAAAAAAGGAAATCATACAAGAATCATTTACTCGTTAGCACATAATCGTTATATAAATTCTAACAATTTAAATAGTTATGCCGACATTGACTGATCAAATATTATGAACAACTGCTCGCTTTCTTTCAATCATAATACTCTTAATCCACTAAAAGACGACAAAAGATAAGCGAGATATATCTGAATCTAAATCAAAGGTACACAAATTCGAGAAAATATAAGAAAGCGTTAAAGAAGAGATAAGTAGGAGAGCTTAACTCGATCAATAATTAACTAAAACAAAAACTATATATATGTATAAGATATAAGACCCAAAATACAAAAAAAGGCTCAAAATACAAAGAAAGAAACATACAGTGAAAAAGCAAATGCTCAGTAAAACGAAAGTCGAAATCATAATATTTACTATTTATATACGAAATGATTTAAATTTTATAATGTTCTTAGATATCAATTATTATTGTGTAATAAGCATAAAAGTTCACTAACGTCTGTTAATTTGTACTTATAAATTTCTATATACATACTTTGAAATGAGGTTTAAAGTTTAATTGATACGCAACTGAAATCTTAAATTCAAATCTATTTGTTATTACTTGCTTTGCTGCATTTCATCTCCATCTATTTTTGGAATTACATTTTCTTTTAAAGTTATGTCTTCTTCTATGATTCTTCGGTGTACTTATGTTGGTGAACTTAAGAGTTGCTTAGTTTCTCTTTGGCGATAAGACACGCGCCTAAGCGGTTCCCACATTCAGTACACTTCCGGCCTGTGTTCTCGCATCTAAATCATCATCAGCACTGAGATTCCCTCCTCCACGGCGGATATGGTTGACCCTTGGTTAAATATCTCCTATTTGTGGTGCTTTATTTTCTAAATATATCTATTACAATCTCAAGACCTCATATTTTAAATAGTTTCTTTGTAAAAAGACACATTGAAATTTGGTTTAAATATATTTGGCCCATACGTGATATTTTGACATTTTTCCTATGAATTTAACTTTAACAAGGATAGAAAATTGTTTTTACAACTCACACTTTATACCTTAAGTTAAAATAAGGAAAGAAAAATTATATCTTATTATATCCGAGATTTTTGTTAGTTTTGCCGTTCGTAAGCTTTGCATGTTTTTCTGAGAACAACGTTTCATCAAAATGGAAGTTCTGCAACGTATTCTTACACTAAAGAAGGTTCCAAAGATTCTTAAAGAATCTCATATATTGTAATAAAAAATTCTTCAAAAATGTCAATTTGAATTTAAATGACGTCATCACGTCCCTGGCGGTGTAATTTTGCATAATACCGTTATGACATTCTTTATATTATTCGTGCTGCATAAATATAAGAAAATATCGTTAAATTTCTTATGATCCGACAGTCCTCTAGTGGGCGCCTGGTGACTGCATAAGACTAGGGATGTTACTGAGCTTTGAGTTCGATTCCAAAAAAAGAGTAGCAAACGGGCACGAAGGCCACCTGTCCCCATGGCCACGCCCAATCTCTACTACTATCGCGTGCGTAACTACTGATGTGCTACCCACAACAACTACCTAATCAAAATGTGCTGCTTCACTAAATTAAGAATGTTATACAGTAATATGAGCACCTCACATGGATTGCTGACCAAGAATGACGACGAAAGCAGCGAATATAGTAAATAATTGAATACGTCTTACTGAGTCTAGCTGATCAGAAAACGTATCCTCATATATGACATATACGCAATCAAAGTTTCTTATAATCTGAGCATTTATACAATTGATTCGAAGTAAGCATTTGGACCGCGGTTCCCAGGCAGTGTCACCGCCTGGCGAGAGATCTCCCCTTTTCCTCCAAACACCTTCGGTTCCAACTCTGGTTCCAATTACAGAAAACAACGACTTCGGATCCAATAAAACTACTTAAGCAACATCCCTACTCCAGACGGGGACCGAGACAATAATTCGTTATGCCCGCCATTGCACCGCCCCGAGATTTCGCCCCATTGCGTATAAAGACGTCCGATCAACACATTCCTACCCTATTATCTCCGTCTTTATACGTTTGGGGGAAATTGCTAATGGTGCGCATTGCTTTGTTTGTTTTTTACTCCTCTAGAACCGTGACCAATTCCATTAATCTCTCCTTATAGTCTACGCTTATATATATACACCTATATATATTATATATAGGTGTTTGTGGTGGAACCATTGAGGTTAGTCTGGGACGTATGCATAAATTGTTTGAGAATGCGAATTTTATTGGACTTTTTTGTCTAAACTCCTAAGTTGAGTCCTCGGATAGCCATTGAGGAGTGGAGCTCAAAGGTCCCTCTCCCGTATCGTTCTTTTTTATGTGTCTACGTTTGATATCAGCACATTTCTCCCCTACCCCCGAGTACCTACGTGTTAAAGTTTCGGAGGGTGGAATACCACGATTCTATTGGGGTAATTGCAATCAATTCTTAAACAACGCAAGTAAGCGCATTTTAGTATTTTTTATTTGATCATTAGGGCAATAAAGTGATTTGTGCGATTTTGGATACTTTTATTTACGAAATAAGTAATCTATAAAAGTCTGAGAGTGAATCAACGGACGCCAAAACAAACAAACAATGGGTGTCGTAAATCAACAACTGAAATTAGAGGCGTTTTTTGGAAATTCCTTTTTTTAATAAAAGTACCTACTGTTCTTTATCCTATTAATAACCAATTCTAGGGTCGGATCTCCTCTCATAATAAAAAGGACTTAGGCCTTAGTCCATCACTCTGGCTTAATGCGGTTTGGTGGAAAATTCCACATGCCTTTGAGAACATTTTGGAGAGTACCTACTACTATGTACTTGCATACTGGCGATGTGAGTTGATAGCCTGTCATTCTTATTATATCCAACATCATGCAATTTTGCAAGACATAAGAATTGAGGTTTCAAAAAAAGACCAGTTAATTAACATTTTATATGTCGGAGATAGGTAGCAGTACTATTCATTATCATATTAAAGAGAACGTTATTACACGAATCGATTTTTTTGCGAATTGTTCACCAACGCACACAGACTTGATGTAAGATTTTTTGTCGTACCTAAGTATAAATGTGATTAGAATATAACCGTCTGTGCCCTCAAGAGTGGTATGGTATATTCTTTTTTAGTATTACTTGTATAGTAATGTAATATTCTTCTAATTTTATATACAGGTGGAAGAACCACAACAGTTCGCCTGTACCTTCCTTGATCCTTACCTTCATGTACCTACCTTATACATTATACGTAATACTTACATCATATCATAGACCTGTCGCCACTCTCTTAGCACGGCATGAGCCAGCATGCTCCTCAATTTCGATGTTTCGGTTGGAGAAGTGTGGTTTTGGGCAATATTTTGAGGCGACCCTCTTAAGATTTTAGACAATTATATCCCAAGTGATTTTAGTAGTAAAGAAAAATGCAATAATAAAAGCAAAAACTATGATACAAAAAATTAAAAATTAGTATCGGTGTCAAAATGTTGGCGTGCGACACAATCGCGCGACGGAAATCGTACCGCGTAAACCCCATGACAGAACAATCATCCATCATGGCGATAAGATAATGAGTTTACTATTTCTATGCACCCCTCGTTTCTAATAGTTTTTTGTGGCCAAGTCACATGTGTTCGTAGCGTATGTAATAGCACTTTAATAATTCCTGATTACAAAACGCGTTCAAGTATTGCATAGTGACAATGTCATCCCGGCACGCTTCTGACAAATTACATCGAAATACAATAGCGTATTGAAAATATATCTCTATTGAAACCATTTACATTATTTATTTTAAATACGAGGCTGTGAATGGAGGTTGAATTATAGATTTATAGGTATTTGCATTGCGAATAAAATGGTGTCAGAAAATGTTATGGTTTCTGGGCTGTATACGATTCTAGACTGTCATCGATGGAGGTCGTTGCCTCAATATACAGTCAACCGGCATGTTTATTTGTTCAATAAAAATCTTTAAATCTTTAAAATCTTTAAATCAAATCTTTAAATCTTTAAAGCTTATGGAACTTAACCCTGAAACTTGTTCATGTGTGTTCCCCTGACGTATATTTGCTGTTATTGTTTTTATTCCATTTTAAATACAATATAGAAACATATCGAACAAAGCCAGAGTATCGTTTAAATGTAAACGTATAATGGCCGTCTCTTACCATTAAAAATAGAAGAACAAAAAATAGTTTTGCAAGTATACTTTGCAAGACTATATAGTGTAGTCTATCTACATAGAACTGAGTTATCACTGTAAGTTCGAATGCTGTCTGCAATTTCGCGCTACCGTTTGCAATTTTAAAACTTAGGATCTGATTTACAATGCAACGGTTTCACGAATAGGTTTTAATTTTGCTGCAAAAGCTTTGAAAACAGTTTGAAAGTTGTTGGAGGTGTGAATTCAGTTAGGGTTGTCGCTTGCCATTAATTGTAAAGAAGGGGTTGCCGTTATTAAGTTAACAGAGAAATTTCTAACTAACTTTCAAAACACAGACATATCTATGAAAGATTTTATGAAAATACAAGAAATAAAACATTAAAGTTTAAAATCTACAACAAACATTATTAATACATGATGGGACCGATATCAGGATTTAAATTCTGCTCCAGTTTAAAGTAATTCAGAATTTTCATAAGCCTACATATTTTTAATTTCATTCTCTGATTGTTTTTGTATATTGTACGGTATTTAGAGTATTTCGATGCAAAAATGTGCGAATACTCTTCCATAACGCAGCACGAAGGCCATTCCCGGTTTTATTTAGCGCCTATAAACTTTGGTTTCGTATTTGGCCTACTAAGCTCTGTAGTGGGGTTATAAAAAGTTATCGGTACTACGCATTTACTATCAGTATATTGGATAGGGTGTAAAACCAAAACTATTTGGGAGACGTGAAGTTTTTTACCGCTTTGCGTAATTTTATTATGTTAGTTATCATGCATTGAACCTCAGTGGAACGCATTTAGAGCGTAAGAAAACTTAATCTCGCACTAGTTTTTGAGTAAGACCTAAACCAATAGAAGCGTTACTGTTCATATACTTATCACTGACAACAAGCAACTCGTAAGATTCCAAGCAGAACAAATACGAAATATGTAATATTAAGATATTATCTACTATCCATCCATCCTAAAGTAGTTAACAGCACTTATTAATCATTTACCAAACCGATGAGTCCGATGAAATAAAACAACTTAATACCTAAATGAATAAATAAAATTCTAATAACTACATGTAAAGTAGTTTATAGCAAATAATCTAATTTAAATAAATTGATCCTATTTAAATTAGTTAATATAAGTAAACATTATTTTGTATCTGGTTACAATATTTTAATACCTAAAATTTTAAATAAAGGTTGTACAAAATAATCTTTAACAGCTCTTTACTTATATTTGTGCAAATACGTTTTGTCTTGTCTTTGTCTATATCAATTTACTTTTGAACGGCAGATGATTGAATGTCTCAAGTTGTACCTTATCCAGTAAAGCTTATTTACCTAGATATTCACATTCCCAGGACATTTTATGAGACTGAATTTCTTGTAGATCGCTCCTCGCAGAAACCTGGCTTCCAATTTGCTGACGAAACGGAATACGGAACATCAATCAGGTTTTAGTAAGCTTGTTATTTATTGGTTAACTGTGGTAAGAAGAAAAAATATTTATTTTATCTTTTTATTTCATGTATTATAGGTGAGACTCGAAATTTCGGATCCAAAATAGAAGGGCTAGTCAACTGGGCCGATTTGTTCAAAATATGCAATAACGATCTATACTATAAATTCAAATAGAGGCGAGATTTATGGTATGACGCTATAACATTTTAATACACAAATAGCAATAGCTTGCACCTTATGTTAAGTGGTCTTCGCAGACCATGGCAAACATTTACAGCATTAAACAGCGTTGAAGTACTATTTGAGATTATTAAGGTGAGAGAATTAAGGTGGTTTGTTTTTCTCTGGCAACCACGCCTCTGAACCAATAATAGTGTTTCACAAGGTTACGGTGACGGCTCTCCCACTTATTGTAATAGTAATATTAAACCTTTTAGTAATATGAAGTTCACTTTACCTTTGCCCGTTAAGATTGATGATACATATAACTCCTCCACCGATCGCTCCGTTTTGGTGTTTATATAATAACCTTGCTCCATTTAAGTTTGTTCTAATATTCGTAAGTACAAGTTCTTGTGTGTACTTAGAAAAGGAAAGTTGCTTGTATGAGTTAGGACGATGTGATATGCTTACATAAATTTGTAAGACGAACATGCCTCAGACAAGCCTCAAATCAAAATTAAGGATTTTGCTTTTATTACTTTATGTTTATTTTATATTCTTATGCGTTTTGCATTTTAGATGTAAGAGTTTATTGACTCCGCAGGATATTAAAACGACATTTTATTCGTTAACAGTATATTTCGCAAAGCTTTTTTGTAATTCTTGTGTAGTTACGAGTATGTGTTTGAAGTAAGTGAAGTATGAAAAATTTCATAACAGCGCATTTTTTGTCATGTCGGGTTATTTTCGTATTTGATTTTTTTTTATTTGTAAATCTACATTAGACAATACTGAGATTGTTTGTTGTTTCTACAAGATAGTGACTGGGAACTAACTGCTATAATTCCAGTAATAAACCGATGAATCAGTTCAGCACTTTCGTTTTAAAGCGCTTTTACTGCGATATTACGCCGACGTAAAACGGGCATTCCCATACTGATAATGGTATTATAAAATCATTCATTCGTTTTACGGCTCCCCTCTTTTACCGTCTAGGTTTTACGCTGAGTTAGGGTTAAAACGTGTAGAAAATAAGATATATTCATATCAAATAAAATAGTACCTGCTATTACATTTTTCAAATTATGTAAGTTTTACAAACTAATGTCACTTCCTATAACGATAGAGGAAAGCATAGTAGCTAAACCTGCATGCCTGAAAGATCTTCATAATATTCTCAGACATGTGAAGTCCACTAACCGTCAATAGGCCCCCGTTTTGAGTGGCCCTTCAAGGTGGTAGGTGGTAGGGTCAGCTCGATTGGTAGATACTTTTGTATGTCTATTAGGAACCCCAGCGACTAAACGATTTGCATAGGGATTCGTCATCACCTAAGTGTGTTAGCTTCAATGTCTTGTTATTTCGCCGTTTAATTTAAATATGTAAATTTTATTAGGCATAATACAAGCTGAGGACTCTTGAATTGCAAATGAATATGACATTACGTTTTATAGGCTGGTAGCCAATTCGCTTGCCCGTTTCCTTGGTACTGACAGCGCATTTTCACTTGGTAATACCGTTCATAAAAGCGTTTTATAAGACCCTTTGAGCTTTTGACAAAGTGGTTATTTTCACCTGGCTTCATAAATGTCTTGCTCAGAGTGATAGCATAGCATCAAACATGGAATTACAAATTTAGTTGACCTATTTATTAAAGGATTGAGTAACCGTTACATTTTAGGTGGTAGAGCCATAGTAGATCGTCAGAGGAGGTGCCTTATCGCCAGCCTCTCAACCTGTTGTGAAACAGCAATTTTGTTCATGTCTACTATTTCGGTTCGGGACCTCCCGACAACCAAAGGTACCTTTGGTTGTCGGGCAGCAGCAAAGCACCCGCAAACAACCTCAGTTAGGATTTATTTTCTAGTTTAGTTTGGATGTGGGACTCCATGACTCCAGTCGGGTGGCCGGTATGATAATTTGCTACACAATTATTTTATAATAAAACATGGATAGCTCAGAACCAAAGTGCTTTAAACAAACAAATAATAAATGTAATCAGGCTAATGCTTTCGAATCAGGCACGATTTTAGAGCTATTAAAGGAGGGCGCGCCCACGTACCCAAGGGTGCGACCAGTGACATACAGTGCAAGTCACGTGAACTAATGAATCCACTCAAGACAGAGATAAGAGAATAAAAAAATGCTTCACGCTCATAGACTAGGTATAGACGTGGGTCTAGGGTGCTATGGACAAGACAAGAACTCACGCAACCAGACTAGAAACCGAAATTTAAACACATCATTCAAATCTCTGCTTCGCTGGGAATCAAACCCAGGACATCGGCATCGCGCAGTGCATCGGCGTCTTGACCACTGCGCCAATTAGATTTCAAAAATGAAATGAAATAAGAAGTTTCAGTTCACTTTAAACAATTATGTTGGACTTGATGATGGTAATTTTAATAGCTAGAGTACCTATATGATTATGGAGTCAGGAGCTACTACTAGTAACCCCCTCGGGTTTAGGTGTACGTACAGCTGGACTTAGTTTTTCAAACAGGGTCCAGTTTGGGGGCAAAAGTATCTTCTTTGGTCTTTATTTTCTTATCTAGAAGTAGAGACTAAAACGCGGAAGTGAAGTGTAATAGGGTCGTCGGCATTGGACGTAGGCAGATAATTCAATCAACCTGTTTATGTTGACACCTTCCACATTAAGAGGAGCCTTCAAACGTTGATTAAATTCGTTACTTTGTCGACAAGCGTTGTAAAAAGGACTGATTACTTTTTGCTTGTAAAATTTGTTCATTTTATACACATTAACATGAGGTCTTCTCAGGCAGTAACCATTATTTGTTTAAAAAGTTTAGTTTAGATAGCGCGTTAATTCTGCATTATGCATATAGGTTAACTTCATCCGATACTGAGAATGCTTCATTGTGTCTAAAAAGATATTAATAAGCATTTTTCAAGATGTAATCTGTAGAAGAAAGACAGCTTGATTGAACTCGTAAAGCGTAAAACAGCGACGAACATCTTTCATTAAGAATAACAAAAAAATATGTCAACCGCGGATTATATTCGCTCCGCAACAAATTGGACTCCACATTGAAGATTACAAGAGCTATATAATACAAGGGACTTACCCAATTCCTCCGAAAAAGTTGCCTGTGTCTTAAGTCCGGTCTAAGTAAACAAGTAAGCGCTCTCAAAGTTCCCAAGTTGCGGCATACACGAAATTAGGAAAATTTTAGCGAAAACTTTTTATTAAAGAACTCTGTTTAAGTGCAGTTCGGTAAAACAATCGAGTACCTGAGTTCGTGCCAACTCTAACAGCGTAGGTAAAGTAATGTAATTACGGGTTCGAGGGCCGCACCCCGCCAAAGGCTACCCAAAGTTGAGGGAAATCAGGTCAGCTTTGTCATTCCTCGGTACGGACAAGGAGATTTTATGACAAATAGGTACCGGCGTAACACATACCCTTGTCAGGAGCACTACATAGGTACAATTATCGGTACACAATCTTATTACGTGGAAATGGCTTCCGGAACCGAGAGATCTTTGATGAATAACGCAGGTGAGTGAACTTGTTGGGAGCTACCTAGGTACACAATATTTTTTACTCACGTATTTTTAGGATTTTATAACATTTAGTGCTTCGTCGTTAAGCTTTTACTGTTCTTTTTTGACGAACGCTGAGGAATTCAGTCGTTTCCCGAAGAATATAATATTTTTAAGTAATAAGTGTCCATCGATTTCAGTTAACACCAGATGGCCTGTTTGCTAATCAAAAAATTAGGAAAAAAAACACCAGGAACTACAAAATGCTTAATTACTCCAGTAGAAATCCAGGAACCCATTACAAAGAGCGCGTGTGAAACGAAGTGAATTGTAAATCACTGAGCTATTCCAGAAAAAATTGCAACTCTCATTTGTTCAGTCAGTGACTTGTTGCTGGGAAATTGAGAACACTGTTAGATTATTCGTTCAGTTCTATTGAACCGAGAGGGTTAAATTAAGTTTTCGTATGACATGTAAAGTTGTAAATCAACTTGAAAATACTAAAGTAATTGTATTATCAAGAGTTCTTATTGCAACGTAAATATGTACAGATTATGTACTTAATTTATGACTCAAAACTTAATACAAAAATTAGAGTCGGTGAAAGTGACATTAAGGAACAACGTTAGATACAATTATGGGAGAAGTGCTATCAAAGGGCATGTTTTCTAAACAAAGCAAAAAATATACTTTAAACTAAAGATATCATGATTTTTTGTCTCTCAAATTAATATTTATTTATTAAGGTAGGTAATTTCATACGAAAAACCTGAAACATGCTAAAAATCAATGAATTTACCTATTTTAAAAAATGTGTCATCTGGCTCCTTCATAACTTATCGGTTATGAAGGAGCCAGTTACAAATTATGAAGGAGCCGGTTCATATTTTAAAGTGTAATTGCAAAAAATATGCAAAATGAAAATTACTGCAGTGTTAAAAAACAACACAATGACAATATGTTAAAAAAAACTAAACATTTTTAAGAATTTTTATATTCTATTAGTCATTATAAGTCATTGTATCAAACGCCTAATCTTATTAATAAACAATTTATTTAACATATTATTCAGTCATAATTCTTATAATACAATCTTAAAATATTAGCTGCGGATCCTTTTTTTAATAATAACAATAAAAAAAATTATGAAATAACAAATCTCATTTTCTACCAGAAACACCATACAAAGAGTCGGCTCCTTCAAGGCCTATACACCCGGCTCTTTCATAACCTATTCTTTAAATAAATATAACCTTCAAAATAACAAGGATATTAAATCTTTTTCAGCTCAGTTTTTACGTATCTACAAGGCCAAATATGTGCACAAACTTAATTTATAATCCGTGTACCTATATTTAGTTTATTTCCAATAAAATACCAAAAAACTATTTAAAATAAGTAAAATTCTTACTTAAAATAAGTAAAAACTTTAACTCGACGTACCGGCGTCCAATGGTTTCTGAGAGCTCCCAAATCTTTGTGGGTAACAGGACATCAGTGTTGCCACCTAAAAATATAATTTCCAACCAGATTTGACCCTAAACTAAAATAATAAATAAAAAATACTAAAATAATGCAAGTGGCTCCTTCAAAACCTGGCTCCTTCATGCCACTTTTCCCTACATACGTACAAAATTTCAATATACACACAAAAAGTTAATATAGAAAGCAAACAAGCTTCTCCCAGAACTGAAAAGAAATGACAGTAGGTATAATGTTAACAACATATGTACACCAAAATAACATCGTATAAGAGCATAATATATTACTTAACTTTCTTCAACGTATAGTGGGTATAGTCCTATGTCATTGAAAGTGTAATGAAGCAGAATTGCGAAATCACGGGGCAATTTTGCGAAAACTACCGACGTTCATTAGTTCGGTGACTTGCACGCGTCTAGTAGACGAGCACGTTGCCTATTAAATATACCTACCATTACAGTAAGTTTGAGAGTGTGGCAACTTTAAGACATTACAGAGCCTATAGAGGTGTAGTAATCTGTTGAAGAATTAGGATTATTATTAATTAGGTATTACATTATTCAGTTCGGGCAAAGTGGGAGCAGTAAGTCAGTAAACTCTAATTTAGTAGGTATTTCAGTGTTTGCAGAAATAGATTATTCTGAATAGGAATTCCTCTCCAGGGAGAGAAGGAGTGACCCAGTCTAGTCTACATCATATTCGCTTTTGACGTCGCTATAGGTACCTATAGCAGTAGGTATACATAGCTACATTGTCTACACTTGATTCAAACTACCACCTACAAAACCAAAAGCGCACATAAAATTATAGTCTCATCTTGATAAGCACAGAAGTCCGTAATAGAATCTAAGATTATTTAATAATTTCTTTTCATAAATTTTAATTTTACTATGTACAATATGCACACAATGTACTTGTAGATATAGGAATAAAAAATATTTTAAACTATATAACTAATACCTAAACAAAATAGACATATATGCAGTTTGAGTAATTAAATTCTCGATTTCAAGACGAAGTCTGAAAACAACATTAATATCAGAGGATATCTTTGATGCAATATCGTAATAAATTGGATTCAAAAGCTAGAATTTCCCTCCTTTTGAAATAATACTGCCAGTTCATCACAGACTCCCGTTTCAAATAAAATGACAGAGGATATTATATTTTTTATCTATTTCTGCTTTTACTACCGACGAAGCTTATCGCAAGTAAGTCGATCGTCGTTATTTTTATGAACCACGAAACGAATGTTATGGAGATAAAATTACAATATTTATGTGCACTTGGAGCAAACTTTTTATTTTTTGACAAACTTTTTATTACTGTTTTTTTAACGTCTAACTAGACTTTCACTGTGGACTTGAAAGTTGTAATAAAATACATTCCATCTGAAAATAAAATTAACATAAAAACGCTTAAAAGCATCGGAGATTCGCTTCAATGAGCTATAGAAGTTTGCACCAGTAGGACGACAAATATTATTCTGTGATCCTGTGCCGTTAGCATGAACACTGTCGTCAAAGTATTCGTATAGTAAACGTCAGTCATTAGTATGTCATATGTCGGTATATCTTGACATGTTCCCATACTAATGGCAGCTCGAATGATTACTATAGGTACTGTATAGTAAGTAAAATATATAGTTTTCCATGTGTATCTTGTTAATCTCGTAACGTATTATTTTACTTTTAACATCAAACAGGATATAATTCATATGTAAACTTACTGCAAACACATTAATTTGTATTACAAAGGCCTGTTTCAACCATAAACAAACATGACTTTCGCTATACAAGTAGAAACGGTATCTCCCTAATTTGCAACTAAGTTTACTCAGACTCATGTTTGCACAATAACTAACTATAGAAGGTTAATTCAATTATGAGTTTAGTAACGTCCATTGCCGAGGGGCTTACGGAAGTGGCGTGCATCAATCATTTTCTCATCCACTTTGTGTCAACTTCATATTTTGATGGCGGGGTGATTGATCGTCCTTGCTACGTTGTCATCTAACTCGGCAGAATTCGTAGGGAACTCGAAAACGAACGTGAAATACCGATTGTCTCGAACGAATCGTGACCTGAAAGTCGATGCAGTTTTGAGAATTGGTTTACCAAGAACCAAATATTTTTATATGTCTAGTTGGCCTTTCAGGATACCAAAAGTGGGACACTTGAAATTAAAGAACTTGGACTTTTAGTGACTTTCAGTCAGTCAGTCGTCAGTTTTTAGTGATATAGTTTAAAGGTAATTAAGGTCTTTCTGTGGTGTCCCTAATACGCTCTGGTGTCTTTTATTTTAAAAAAAATTCAGCTCACTTCTTCTCTACTACCTACTTAAATCATTCCGTCTGGTCATACAAAAGTCTTTGCCATTAACATATAAATCAACGATCATAAGTCGTAGACTTTGCTTTACGACATAAAAATAAAAATGAGAGGAGCGGTCTCCCGTCAGCGTTCCCGGCGGCCAAGGCGACGACACAAAACGAAGAAATACGATTTCTTCCACGGCTAGAAATACTTAAGACAGAATGGTTCGAGAATTGCGCATTGTTGGTTGTTTATGTAAATAAATCAGGGGAAGTTTTATCATTTTCACGTCGTTACCAGCTTTAACTAGAAACAGTATAATCGCGAGAACAATGACTGCTTTGTTCGAAGTCAAATGGGTTAATTATTACGTTCGGTTTTGTCGTGTATCGGATAGCTTTCATTACAGGTGAAGCTGTTGTATTATGTTGAATTATGTTGAGAATTCTGGGTCAAACATATTTTTTAATTAACAGTGAAATTATTTAAAGTTGCAAGTAATATCAGGAATTGGAATATGAGAATACTAAATTAATTTCATGTTAAGGATTGTACCTACTGCACTGTCAAACGTACCTCATATTATAAGTGCGATACCTTTCAAAAGGCAAACAATTAAGCCGATTGTATTGAATTTTGATGTAGATAACTAATGCTACTTTTATAAATATAACGCACATTTTCACGGTCTGACTGTTTACATGATTACAGTGGATTAGTAATAAGGGGCAGACAAACTTGTACAACAAAGGCCCAATACATCTTATATATAAAATTCTCATGTCACAGTTTTAGTTACCATACTCCTCCAAAACGACGTGACCGATTTTTATGAAATTTTATGTGCATATTCAGTAGGTCTAAGAATCGGCTACTGTCTGTTTCATACCCCTAAGTGATAAGGGTTGTCCACACTTAACATTTTTATTTTATTTTTTGTACATTTTTTATTTTTATTTTTCAACAATGTGGCACCAAAAAATACATACAACCCCAATTTTCACCCTTCTATCACCAACCCCTATTTTTTAATAGTCGATTTTTAACGCTCCATAACTTATATCGCAAAACAACGTTTGCGGGGTCAGCTAGTACCTTAAAAAAACGAACAAAATTCAAAGTACTGGTTTTATTTATATTAAGTTATTAGTAAACCGCTTCGCATAAAGTAGGCACTGCAACCTATTCCGATCGGTATGTACTTACAATTCAGTAGGTAGTCCAATTTTTTCACGGTCTAATAATAAAAACTAAACCTCGCTAACTTTGAGTCAGGTTCGTTCGCTCACACTACTTATTGGTATGCAGCCAATACGACTAGTAATCTGACAAAATGGCCAATTACTTCTAACATGGACGACTTAACTCGAACAGCGCACGAACGCACGCGTCTTTCACCGGAAAAATGAACCTCTCATGAAATTTAATGTGGAAATGTCTTGAAACGACGCCAAACCCACGCCTGAATTATTTATGTGCCACTATTTAATGGTGTCCCCGTTCCTTCATTACAGTAAAAGTGTTTCTTAATTTTCAATGCTGATTCAGTATTCCAATTTTCTGTCAGACATTGCACTTCAGATGAAGTACGGCGATGACTCATTTGGACTATTTAGACCAACCGCACTTTGCAATTCATATTCGAGATAAATTTTATAGGAAAAGTTCGGAAAAGAGCTATTTATATTGGATGTAGATCTTGTATTAGACGAAAGTTTTTTGGTTGAAAAGTTTCAACGCTTGAACGGACTCTGAGGGAAGCTGATTGAGTCGGAAAATCACGTTTAAACGCTGTTTAACATTCTCTTTCACGTGGCAGTTGATCGCAGAGTCGTGGAATTGTATTGAGTCTTTCGTTTCGTTTTTATGTATTCTTCAACGAGGGACCACTACATCTACAACTAACTAATATCATACAAAAGAACGAGCATTAAGAACGAGAATATTCTTTTGTTAAATTCCTTGAGCAAAAGAGCAAAATTACTTAGTTCAAAATTAAATGATAACAATACCTACATAATTTTATACACTTCCACCGTGCGCTGAAAATATTAATTCTTCTTTAATTTCTTTATTTGTATAGAAACCCATACATTTCTCGCTGCGGTTATTTTATTGCACAGTGAGCGACGATGGGTTTATAGCGGCTCCGGTGAGCGCGGACGTCGGCGTAGGCGACTGATTTACTGCGATCAATAATTGCGTAAAGCTTGCCCCTACGAAATATAGTGTAAGACACCAAAATATTTACATACTGAATGTGGAAAATATAATTGTTGTTTTTTTTTTTTTTGAAGCCCATTACTCACTATGGTTATTTTATTGCACAGTGAGCGTCGATAGGTTTATAGCGGCTCCGGTGTAAAGTATACCCAATATTAAAAGAAGGAATATTATATAAAAAATTACAGCATCAAATAATAACGACTAAAACTTATCTACTAATAGGCCTTCATAAATAATATTGTAAATTTTAATGCAAAACGAACGAGAATTATAAATATGTAGTAGATATCTATATAATAATAATAATGCCCGAATAATTAACTCTGTAGTAAGCACTTCCTTAAAACACCGATTATGATTAGCTACCCGTGGTTACACTGAAATTATAAAATTATAGTAAACTATCACTGAATATCTAAAGAAACGTAGAAGGTCTACAAGAAATATTGGACAAGGAACCGATATGTTTATACGGATCCGTGAGCACGGATATCCGCGTAGGCGATTGATTCACTGCAATCGATCGATGGAATATGCATAACCCACGTGAGAGCGTTGATCATCGATAAGCGTCATGTCGATGGATCCACTTACTCCCTAATGGTTTGGTCATAAAATATAATTTAGCTTTATAAAATATGGAAAGTAAGTAAACATTGTTTATTTCCCTTACTACAAAGCAACACATCAGCTAAATAATACGAAACCATTCTCTTAGCATCGGCGGGAGACGAGATATAATGTTGGATGGTTTTATGTTATTGAAAGTTAAAATATGTAAATAACAACTCGTTGCGTTCTGTTAATTAAGAAAAGAAAATTTTCATATCAATCTGTAGTTCTGTACGCTAAGTCACCTGCTTTTTGATAGTTATAAGTTTGGCTTAATAAATAAATAAAGAAAAATATACTTTTGTTGTTGCTCTCGTCTTGAGAAACATAGCTCCCACGAGATTTATCAAATATCAAAATTTTTGCAAACAATAAAGAAACAATTAAAAACTATAAGTATGCTTACGCTCGAGGAAATTGTAAAGCTCGCAGCATGCAGTCGGTCTCCGTGCAGCGATTACAATCTGATCCCGCGCCCTTGCAGCGGACAATTCGGGATATGCACGACAATGCCTTACTGTCTGCAAATGCCTCGCGCCAATAGAACTTACTAAAAACTGGATGGTGTGCTAACTTCCTATTACGGCTTTAACTATTGAGTTAGGACCTGCTGCGCTTTTTTTGTTAACGGTCATCGTTGTTTTTGAATGTTTTCCAATATTTCCAATGATTTACAGTTTTTTTGTTATTGCTAGTTTTTTTGTGAAGTAATTATAAATTTACTGCTTTTCTATACCTACTTTCCGTTTCCTATTTACAAGAGTAAAATAATATGTATATCTGCGAAATATGATCATAATATCATACTTTATTGCATTGATGAACTTGATATTATTAATTTAGCTTGTTTAGTTGTATTGATTCTAAAGGATGTAAATAAATATATTTAAGAAAATCTAAGTTTAATATTACTTTGAACTTGATTACACATCAGACGGATGGACACCAGGGCTAAAACCACACGAATAAAAAGACGTAAACACATCGTCGCGTCGCCACGCTATAATAAAGTAACCCCAACTAAAAACGAAATGCGCTTATGATGCAAAAAATATTTAGGGTTCTTGTTTGTTTAGTAACGACGCTCGAGGAATACTTATGCGACCAGGGCCTATTTAATTATTAAGTGTGATGCTGTGAATAATTTTACGTAAAGAGTGAGGCACATACAAGTATGTTACACACGTGAGCACAGATTTGAAACATAAATATAATTCATAATAATAATTCATAATTCTTTATTCACAGAACATGGTGTATAAAACAGATTAGAAACAAATATAAGATCTCATGCTCGCCATTAATAGGCATGCCCATAGAAAACAGACTGTTTTCTATGGGCATGCCATTACCATACCTAGGCAAATGTCAGCTTAGGACCGAAAAGTGCGTTAGTACAATAACAATATCTTTACCATGATCCATTGCAGGGTCTGGTTTCCTTTTCATTGACAAAAATGAAGGCCTTAGTCCACCACACTGGTCTATTGCGGTTTGGAATAACATTCTAAGTCTCACTAAGTAGCCCTAGTGGGTAAAATGCTGCATGCTGTAGGAAATTTATATACCTAATCCTTTAAAACAGAACCCCATGGACGAAGCCCCATGAGAATCATATTCCACTATACAGACCAAACAAAAGAAACAGTGATAAAATTACGTACTTTTACCTAAAATAAATACATTGTTTAGGGGCCAAAGAATGTATTTACGTTAAAGGGGAACTCATTAAGTATTTTAACTGAGTCTCCTTAGGGTAAGCCTACAGATTTATTTCGATACTCTAAAAGGCTAATAGCCATGAATAATGCAAGCATACCAACCCAAAAGGACTGACAAATTGGTCTCAAAGTGAACTTAATGCCACGTACTTAAAATGAATCAATAAAATATAAGAAAGAATTTTATCTAAGTTATATAAAATAATACACATATTTAGATATAGGTAACTAGACTAAATTTTGTCCGCGGTTGCGTGAATTATAGAACTTGGTCCAAAGGCAGGTAAAAAGAATCCTATAGGTAGGTATATTAACCTAAACCAAATTTAAATCCAATCTATTCCGCCGTGAAAGAGTAACAAATATCCATCCATCCATACTCACAAACTTTCACATTTATAATAGTTTGAGAGTTTGAAATCAACTCTCGTTTATGATGTGTACTATGTATAATAAAATATTTTCTAATATGTATCTAAATAAAATCTAAACATTGCTATTGAAATTTGCCGTTTACTAGATTTCTGAATATAATATAGTCCAGTGAAATAAAATAGTTATTTAATCATGTGACCTTTTCAGACAGAAAAGGAAACGGATATCTCCTTAAGAAGTAGGCAGTGGAATTAGGATTCGGGAGATAAGGTAAATGAACACAGTTGCTGCTGTATTCAAAACATTTTATTACACCAAAAGGAATAAAGGTAATTTCAATAAATCAAAATGTATAAAATATTGAAAATAACCTAGGTGTGCTAGGTTATTTTCAATATTTTAGTTTTTTTTAAATTATATTTCATTATTAAGTATATCTCATTCTGTTCATTTAATTTAGAATGAAACTTAATTTCAAATTTCCGTCTAAATTAAAGAAGTGAGACTAAGATTCACAAACCATTACCTCGTCGTTTGTAACAAAAGTTTTGTTAGGTACCTATTTTATAGTCGATCAAAAAGCACGCGAAAAGCCTTTAAAGAATTCCTTCAACAATACGCTTCAACAATATGCACCTTGTTTTACGAAAATATTTTGCCAAGATATCTTACTCAAACACAAATACTTACTTAATAAATTCTATAAGGTTCGTGGAAATATCGTCAAGTCAACGCGGGCAACACTGGGGCGAAAATGTTATGTAAACACCCAGGAGTATCTACTTGGCCCGGGGTCGTCCTACTGAATAAATAACGGAGCAAAAGCAAACTCAAACAAAAGTAAATTTATTCACCAAATACGACGATTAATACACGATCTCAGGACAGATTTATATTTCTCGCTGCGACGTAGCCAACACTATCCTATAGCCGTACAAGATATAGTTGTTCTTTGTTTGCACGGACCCTCCTAGATACACATCGTGGGAGTTAAATAAATCGTACGTTTGTTGACCGTGCGTATATTGTTTCTTCATATAAATAATAACTTAACTCAGATCAAGCCCGAGCATTTGTGGCCCAGTCAATCGTTTGTCGCTAGGTCTACACACTATGTATTTTACAGTGTTTAGTAATTTTTGACTTTTCTGTTTAATAGCACCCAACTTATAATGATGTAGACAGAAATCATCGTAAGCCAAAGGTCGTATATAATCGGTTACTTCTCATATGGAAAAGCTAAAGGACTCGACATATTAGTCATCTATCGATATTTTTCAGGATTAACGCGTTCAGTGCCTAGCGGGTTCTTTTTCATTCATAAGAGGTGCTCGCGACCGGCATAGCGTGTCGAAAACATAGATAATGACATACGCAGCATAGCTAAAGCGTCCACGAATCTTGTCAAGAAACTGAACGTGTTAACTGCTAAACGTGCGTTTTGAACACTAAGTATTAAAACAATTATTTATGCCAGGTTGTTAGGTATCATTGGGCGACCAACGAAGCTCGTTTTTTTTATTTGGCTTTATGGTTACAGACGCTTTGTCCGTGGTAAAAAATCGAAAACAATATTTAGATATTCCCGTTATGGGTGTTAACGACACGTGTTACCAAAGTTTTAAAACTTTGTTTTGTTTTTCCCAACTACTAGAAATAACACCACATGCCTACCTCTACGTCGATTCTCAAATATGTTTATTTGTCTTGCGTTGTGATAATAAAAGTCTGTGTAAATGAAGGGTTGAATTCATCTGAATCCTGTGCCTGTGAGAATTAGATGTTAATGTTGTTATTGTATTTGAAACACAACAAAACCCCGTTTTCCGTTGAAGCCGGTTTTACATAAATAAATAAAAGGTTTGTGGGCATTGACCCATAGTTAGTGTATGGTAAATACGTGAAAACAAAGATATACGTACGTACGTACGATGTTTTGGATAGTAGGCACTACCTAGATCGCTATAGGTGCCTACGTGCCTAGTTGCTCTCTTACACTAATTAAGTTTTCAAAGGAATAACAGTATTATCGCACCATAAATATTGTTTATTTAATCTTAGAAAATCGTACATAATATTCGTCTAAGCCCACTATCTTGTACAGTATTTATTTCACTGTCAAAACATAATATTATTACATCCGAGGAACAAATCTATGTGATAAATATGCAAATCCGGTCTAATGCACGCGTGCGTTTAATTGATTATCATGCCCCTTAAACAAAACGGGGGTAATGTTTCTCTAGATTGCTCTACTAGTTGGATAATCGGAGTAATTGTACGCATTAAGGTCGCAACTCACTCACCGAAAGCAAAAGTGCGACACAATAACTATTAATTGGTTTTATCATGTCTCTGTACATTATAGGATTTTACGATGTAGGTACTTAGTATAAAAAATTCAGTAGACACAAAATGTAGCGTCGGCACAGGGTAATTTATTCATATTATACATACACAATCCTTTAAAATATTTCACACCCATAGACATATTTTTGAACATAAGGATTTTTTGTATTTTGGCTGCTATAGACTAAAGCGAAAATTCTCATTTAAAGCTAAGCAACTAGTAGCTAAGATTATTTTCTTGGAGAAGCCTGGGGTCAAACCAGGGCCGAGCTTGCCATTACAATTATTTCATAATCGTATCATAATAGTTTCATTGGAGTTATCATCAATGGATTTATAATGGGTTTTCTGAATGATTTGAATTTGGTATTTTAGACAGTTTGCCATAATGTCAATATTATTTAAACGGAAGGATCATATTGGCACATATTATAATATGGCGATTTTATATCTATACGTTCGGATTACGAACAAACAATACGATTTGATTTGTGCATAGTAGTGAGTGAGCTACGGCCTTTAGTCCTCACTAATGGCGGTGTTTCCGGTGTGCGCGTGCGCCCGCGGACTCGGAACTTCAATTTCCGGTCGATGCTGATTTTCCCTTTATGACACCAACGTAGCTTTTATTCTCTTATAGAGTGCTAAAGTAAAACAGTTTCATTTAACCTATTTGATTAAACAAAGCAGACTTCGTTAGAGATACAAGTGGTATTATAATAGGAGCTTCTACAAAATGATACCTGATAAACTTTATTTTTTATTCTGAAAATAAATCATATCTGACTTTTAAATTGTATTATTACAGTTAAATGTATTCTTTGAATAATAAATATCCAAGTATTACGTTTTTTTCATTTTAAATCAACCTATATTTCCATGGAAAGGACTTATATTTGATTACCAGAAATGTCATTTAAATAAAAATCATGTGAGTATTTTCATGGAAGCTGACATAAATATGAATTCTACTTATTTTATTACGTACCTAAATAAAATTCTATAAATTGGGACTGTTATAAACCTCTCATGCATGAAGCTGATCTCCTTAAATCAATAAATAAGTAGAATCTACTTATAACCATAACGATAAAATTTAGCTTATCAAAAATGAAGACTTCAACTAAATAACATACTCGTATTTTCTATGAAACCCCACCTATCTCCGGTCACTTGTCTTTAACTAACTATTATTATGTCCATTGACATATTAATACAGTCCGAGTATTTAGTTTGTACTTTACCGCTTCATGTTGAATCTACGACTTAAACGTTATAGCTCGAGAGCTGGCAGAATTTATTTCGAAAAGTGTTTGAGGCATCATGCAATCTTTTTGTATCGATTGTGTGAAATATTCAAACATCCGGAATTAACATATCTGGCTGGCGGGTACTGGAAGTTAGCGGAGCCCTAAATGTTGAAATAACAAATATTTTTTTAAGATAAAAAGAAAAAAGACTTGGCTTTATTTTAACAGACATCTCAAAACGTCTTAAACAATTTTTTGAGGATAGATTATTCCATCCCCCGCCAACCAGGTCTTCATTTCTGTTTTCGTAGGTACATGCATTACAAATAATGATTCAACATTACTTTATGATGCCCCAAACACTTCACGAACAATGTATGCGAGCTATTGGGCTATAAGCTTAGGCATTGGGACTGATTTATATCTCAACCATAAGTTATTCCTTCCACAAACAGAGGCGAGCCGTGGAATCCAATTTAACTGCATCGCAACATTCGCAACTGCTGCGCTGCCGCTGTCAATTGATATCTATGAAGGACAACCGTTACTAGACTCTCGAGTATAGATTGTCGGATAACTAGAAGACAAGTGGGCGGAGATAGTAAGATTGCGTAGTGACATTTCTTGTTAGTTTGAAGCCATAAATAGATATCTGAATTGACAAATTTATTGCCTACTTTTTTCCTTTGAGCTCTTTATAGCCCACTGCTGTACATTGGCCTCCTCTAAATAACGCCACGGTACTTCACTCAGAACTGGGCCTTTTGAATCTACAGGTTTCCCCCTGTCTTCTTCAGGTCATCAGTACAAATAGTAGTAGGAGAGCAGCTCGATTCCTACCAAGTTTTTTCCCATAGAATATCGGTTCTTCGAGTGATGTAGCCAGCCCACTTACTACTAACTTTTATTTACTAACATTACTATATTATGTATATGTTACCTGCGTTAGTGCTTCTATGACAAATTAATTAAGTGGTACCAGAATTACTTGTTACCTAATTTTGATATGACTGAAAGTGTTCCTGTTCACTTAAAAACTCTAGCTGAACAAATTAGTCGAGTTGAGCCAAAGCGTATAATTACGCGTAAAATTTTCATGCAAATACTCAAATAGAAATTCTCGAAGCTTTCGTTAAAATAGCAGTAAATTTATAACTGGAATAGTTCAACCAATCATCTTGGCGGGAAAAAGTCATAGAGCTGTAAAGTAGAAAATTTAAAATGATCTTCAAAAAGCGAACGTACATTAAAATTACTTACAATTGTAGATTTTACAATTTTTTTAAGTAGTAGAGTCAGAGCAGCTCGTCTGGTAAGGAATTTAACCGCCAGCTTCTTAACCCATCGTAAAGCAGCATGTTCTTCGTGTTTTGTACTCCTTGCTCTTGCTACTCAATTTCTATTTTAATAAAAAGTTGTATCGAAATCCTATTAGATTAACCTACTATACTTACCGACTAACAATCAGGTTCAAAGGCCATCTTTATTTCGCTTAATTTGGCATCCACCCTATTGACTTGACGAAGTCAATTTTCTCGGTCTGACCTGAATAAAATATAACGAAAATCTTCATCTTAAATTGGTAAATGATATTCAATGCCAAATAAAAGGAAGGACCGTCTCGTTAAGACTACATTTGGTTTTAAAAAGATGACCAGTGCCTACCTTCGTTACTTTACGTTTTATGATTGGATCCTTCATTTAATCAATGCTTTACCTAATAAAATTATGTATAAAACAGCAAGTAATGAATTTTGCTCAAAAGTAAAAGGCTTCCATTTTTAAAGTTGTCCTTTATCTATATCTTTATCTTTATTTTACTTGTTAATAATTATATTTATCAATATCAATAAAATCTCCATCAGACGGTATCACTGCTTTGAAAGTTACCCGGAACAAACAGACAGATAAACGAACAGACAGATTGACAAAAAATATTTATGGTCAATGTGGGGAAGACCGTCATAGTTTATTTTAGTTTTGAGATTTTTATTTTTGAGACTTCATTGTACGAGTCCTATTCTTTCTACAATGATGATATTTGGAGATGTTGAACAATGGACCTTTGTTTACATTATTAAAAATCCAAAACATCTGTACATGAAATAACTTAACAGATATCGATGATAATTTAAAATATCTCTAGCCGTCTGGCCAATATATTTTACAGTTAATGTACACCAAATTGACTACAAACTACAATTTAATAAGCACACGTAAGTAGTAATCAAAAACAAATCGTGTTTATACAAATTGAATCTAATCTAAATTGAATCGTGTTTATATCGAATTGAGTCTCGATAATATTTTGAAAAATCAAAGAAAAAGTGGCGAATTCGTCATAAAATTGAAGTCAGAAGTTTTAACATTTTTTTACGAAATAACAGAAAGAAAGAAAGAAGAAGTTTATTTTCTCATATATAGGTATAAAGTTGTTACGAATTATTTTGCTCAATCTATATTCACCCAATCATACCATGTCGACATCCATCTCGATATATGAAAAAAAGCCAACCCATTAAGATATTCATGTCAAAATATTCAAAAAAGCTGTCTCCACTTAAGATTTAAAAATATAATTATGTATTTTTCATAATCCTCATCCGAAACATCTCGAAAACCATACCCATGACCAAGAATTCAAAAAAGTCCGGTCCGCAATCTTGGATTCTAAAATTAATAAACGTTTATAATCCTCACCCCAAAATATCCCAAAAACGATACCCATGACCAAGTGTTCAAAAAAGTCGAATACGCCATCTTGGATTTCAAAATTAATATATTTTTCATCATCCTCATCCCAACATCCTGTGCTTAGACGGCTAATTTTATGAAAATAATGGATAACGTGGTGATGCTATTGCGTAAAATTTAAAAAAGACACTGGTTGTTATTTACAATGTCTTAGTCTGTCACAAATGTGATTCAAGATTTTGATACAAAAAGCAATACAATGGTAGTCTTTGACTAATCGGGTACGCCATATTGCGCGGGGAAATATTGTACGGTGAAAATAATGTTTCCCAGATATGAAACCTAGATAGATCGATTCCTTGCCCCCCAAAAACCCGGTAAAGTTTTTATGTTTTGAAAAAAGCCCGGTAGACGGTCTTACCCCCCAGACGGTCTTCCCCACATTGACTCTATTTGATTTTGTTTATGACATTTATAATTGTATGTCATTTTAAATGAATGGAATTTAGTAATTTTTGACATTTTGAATAAAACTATAATTTTGTTTATCTGTATAGAAATATATTACGTAAATTCCCAAAGTTGGAGTCACGGTTGGTTTGTCAAAACAGATTTAGGGCAGCATTGACGGGCTTCCGAGAGTTCCCGCAACACTAAACCGCTGTCGTCGTAACTCCGCAGTATTAGGTTCAAATGATTTAACTTCGCTTTCGGAAAGGATATACCTTTAAATATGTTACCGGGCCATGTCGAATCTGCGAAACCTTTTTTAAACAAATAATAACAGTGTAGTAAATTAGTATTTGGTAATACTTAACTACTTGTACTTGTTTTTTCAAACACGTAAAAAGTGACTTATTTATTTTGATCAAAATGAAATTAAAAGCATTTTTTTTTGCTTTTCCATTTAGCTCTAACCATACATTAATATTTTAAAGCCCAGCTAAGACCGTCTTAAAATGGAAAAAATCGGATATTAATTATTAGGTTATTAATTTGTCATAGTAAGCTCAAACTTCATGTAAGTAGTATCACTTCATGTATGTCAGCTACGATTTGAATTTTTTAAGTGATAAAGTAGGGGTAATTCGATTTTACAACCATAATATTTTACAACCGTAATAACATGATACTGGAATTTCTTTCAATGACTTTAGGAAAAAAGCTATTGTATTGGCGTAAAATCACTAAATTGACCACCAGGAAGTCAGAACACGCGGCGCGTAACGAAGGACAAAAAATCTTGAAACGGCGTGATCGGGGACAAAAAATATTCTGATACGAATCTGATACTTCAAGCAACAACGGCTAATAGGTATTACCGACCCAAATTTACGTCTTTTTTTATTACGGAACAACAGATACAATAGGTGGCCAATAAAATGACATAATAAAATAAAAATTTTTTTTCCTGAAATTCAAGGTCTGTCCAAAAAAGGTATAATTTCCTCCATTTAATTACAGTGAAAAGTGTAGTAATGTGCATATCAAATATTGTTAGTATTTCTTCGACGGCAGTAGGAAACCTGCACTCAGTGAATAACTGATGTTTGATCATTCCAGTCCATTATCAGAATTTAATCCATTGTGGGATGTTGCATTCTAGGAAAACATCGGAAAGGATTTTAATAGCTAATATTTTCGCTAATTTAACTACGTAAATGGATTAGAAAAACAACATCATGCTATGGACAGTGTTAGCATAAAAACCACAAATCTTATACGTAAAATAATCTAAGACCCTATTAATGACCCATCCTACTCAGTTTCGAAGCAAGTCAAGATACGAGTATCTACCCCGAAAATAAACGTGAAAAGAGCTGTGTTATTATTGTAAATATAACCATAGTCACGAAGTATTTAATAGTAGATAATATAAGACATTTATTTGTATTCGTAACAAGCTCATTCCTATAACAGAATTGCTTAAGTGAATCGATACTATCATCGGATATAGCCATAGCTGATATGAAATTCAATCTGCCTTGATAGCGCCCAATCATCTTCGTAATACGTCTCCTCTGCGGCTGTATTAACTATGGTTCATTAGGTTTTTTAATTAGGATCGATGATATCTTTTGATTATAAGTACGATCTTGAGATCGTTTCCGTGTCTAGTTAGTATTAGGAAGTATTTTTCATTGAATAAGTATTTAAACATGCGCCTAGATAATTCAACTTAATAAAGTTATTAACAATACCTACTTACCTACAAATGTTTTTTTAATAATCTTAAACTTTGCAACGCTGTGGAAACAAAGTTGTATTGTGAAGCTTTATTAAGTAGGTGGGTATAAGAAATTTTATGAAAAATATTAAATGAGTATGAAAATTCACCTTCCACTTTACCTTACGAGTACCTATGTACAAAATAAGTTGCATACTCCAAATTATATTAGCCAATTATTAGCCAAAGCCCTTATCATGTTATCATTACCTAAGTGAGCACCTGTGCTAGAGATATCAGTATCAAAATTTTCCAGAATTCCTGTCATCTAAGGTCGGTGGGACGTAATGATTTAGGCACAAAGAAAAGAGGATTATTCCGTAATCCCGGCCGGCGATGCGGAGACACGGCTGACTCTAATGCTACATTAAATCCACATTAGCTCGCCATCGATTACAATTTGTGACATTTTTGTGTTACGCCACAGGTATTTTTTCTGAATAAAATCAACAAATTGCTTCGGCGATTGTTGCCGAAGATGATTTTTTTTATCTGAAGGACCCAGGTGGTTCTCAAGAACAGAGCTCATACTTTTTATTTATCCGAAAATAAAATTTTATTCACTTTAGGGCAATTTAAAGAGGCAGCAATACGGACGTATTGAATAACATCATTATTTTTTTCATTTACCAGTTATACGATGTTATATTTTGACAAGCTAAAACAACTTGCAAAATTGGATAATTCTCAATCCTTTCACATAGCTTCTAACTATATGTCAAATCTGCCACGTTAATTCGCTGCAAATATAATTTAATCACCAAGAATAACACCCGTCCAATCCGTGACAACTTTCCAGTTGGAAAGTTCGGCAATGCATAGCCGAGCCAAACAAACCGAGAGATTAGGACGAAGTTATTATTAAGCGTTTCCATTTCACCACTAATGAACGAAGTAGGGCAGGCGAGCTCCATACGGCCGACAGCCTACGAAAACAGATTTAGAACGCACTTGACGGGCATCGGCGCAACGTTCTCTACAAAGCTATGGAAGCGGCTCAACAGAGAGGGGATTAGGCATAATCTGCAGTCGAGCGGTTGACGTGAGCCTGAGGCGGTTCCTACCCTGTTTACTAACAGTAAATAGCAGTACGCAACATTAATCAACCAAGACGAGGCGAGCTAGAATACAGACGCTAACATCACGTTGCAATCACAATGTTGAACTCGACTGCACTGAAGTCTGTTTGAAACGTGTGTGCAACTGTAAATAGTAGAAACAGAGCTAAAATGCAGTTCAGATGGTGATGATTTTTAGGAAGCTGTCTGTAACCCGCTGCAGGGTCGGGTCTCCTCTCACTATTAGTCTTCTAAGTCCACCACAGTTTATGTTCACAGTCACCGTCATCCTTATCAGCATGTTTTTCATGATTTCTTTGTCAGTTCAGTAGAGTAACTTCCCAAGCCAAAGGAGACCATCTTAGTCATCATAAGTCAAAGGACCCATGTATGACCTTAAAAACACTTCTACCTATGCCTATATTTGAGGTTTGACGAGTATGTTGTAGTGTTCACTTCACATCGGCTAACCTGTAATCTTGCATGATTATTTTCAAATTTTGAAAAAAAAAAACGAATAGTTACCATAATATGGTTATTATGGCCAATGAATTTACACTCTAACCGGTGTTAATTCTACACCTAGTATTCTTAACAATTAATGTTACCACAAATACCGGTTAATTACCTTATGACATGTTGCCGCACGTTCCCAGATCTGAAAATAAAACAAAATCGATTATTACACGGATAAGTTTATGGACCGCTTGACCGGTGACCAATTGTCAAGTTATGGGCAATGCGGGTGTATTGACTCACAATAAATGTCACATATTTCTTAATAGACCAAGCAGTGAAATGGTCTAGTCAATTGGACGTTACAACAGGTTATGGCCATCATATAACTGTGAGCGGTCAATTGTTGTCTTCGCTTGTTATCTAGTTTACAATACGGTCGTTTATTAATTTAGACATCTGTTGTAAAAGTGGGTAAGCTGCCTCAGGGCACTTTCCTGCCCTTTTGTAGTGATTTTAATGGCACGCAACGTATCTGAGATGTTCCGCGGAATGGATCCTGTTTGTGCAATCATTATAGCCTAAATATATTTATGTGTACAAAATGTATTTTAGCGGTGATAGCCCAGTGGCTTAGAATTCGATCTCGAATTGAGGGGTCCGGGTTCGAATCCCAGTGACCAATGACTTTGCAAAATAGTTATGTGTGCTTTATAAAATACAAAATTAAATATCACCTGCTGTTACGGTGAAGGAAAACATCGTGAGGAAACCCACATGCCTGAGAGTTCACAAAAAAAATGTTCTCAAAGGTATGTGAAGTCCACCAACCCGCAGTAGGCCAGCGTGGTGGACTATGGCCTACATCCCTCTCATTACGAGAAGGAGACCCGACCCTGTAGTGGGTCATTAATGGGTTACTGGCAAGATTGTATTTCTCTAACGTAAATTGACGTGACTTACTAAGAAAATTGGACCATTGTTTTATTAAATGAAGTTGAAAAGTTAAAAAAATAATATATGTATAGCAGTGCAAATCACGCATGACCAAAAAGACCGAAACTTGACGCACCAAACAGATTCGTTACTAGTCCTGAGAACTAAGATCATTCCCACATGAAACTGATTGCCATTACAGTGGGTTCTAAGGGCGACGGTAGGTTCATTCAAGGTTCAAATTATACACCGACCTATAAATGCAAAAAAACTGAGTATGCAAGGCTTTATTGTTTCATATACAAATGTAAAACCAAAGTAAAAACGCATTCAAGCATTGCGTACTGTTGAACTGTTGCGTATCTTAAAAACATTTTTATAGTAACGTTTTGAAAAACTGGTTTTTTCGAAATAACAAGTAAAAAATAACCCCAATAAGCAACAATTAAAACGGGGAATTCAGAGAATTGAATTCTTTTTATGTTTACTTTCTAAAAGAATTTGGAACACGAGCTCCAAAAGGAAACAGATAAGGGGAAGGGAAATTTCCCTACACTGAAATAACAATTTGTAGAGGGCAGTGTTTTCCTTCAAAGGAGACGCAAAAATTCACTGTAGGAAGGTATATCGTATCTCTAAACATTGAACGCTTCTGTATTTTAAGTGGTGTCTTTTACAGCTTTATCTTCCTTATACCTGAATAAAACATCGAAAATTAGATTTCTTATATAAAATAACATTTCATAATCTCCCATTGAATTTTTGACTTAAAGGAATCTTTTGTTTAGACTTAATTTCAAAAGTTATGATACTTCCGTCGCTACATACTTATTTTATCGCAGTTTGAGACTACTGGAGACTAATTTTGAGATCCTTATTTTATAGTTCGCCTATATTTAAAAAAGTGCGTGCTACGAATTCAAACTGAATCAATGAAATATCAAAGTGTACTTAAAACTACATGACCAGTATAATTATTTAAATTAAAGTCTAGGCTATTATAACATTCATTTCTCAGCATCTCTTACATGACCCGATGAAAACAAGTCCGTAGGCGATGTAAGTAAAATGTAATTTTAAATGGAAATTATTGTAGCAAAGTATTAAAAGGACATGTTATAATTTTCACTTGAGATTATCTGCCTCGAGCGAAGGGGTGAAATATTATTATTGCTACATGTATTTATATTCATCGCGATCTTATAACGTTCAACTATTAAATTTATCAGAATACTATGCAAATGTAATGATGGGTACACGTACATTCTTTATTTAAACGTCCGTTCAAATATTTATTCTGTTTATTTTTAATCCATTTCGAAGTTCGAACACGCATGCGAATTTAAATTAACTTACGCGTTTAATTGAATACGAAAATTAATTAAAAATTAAATAAACAGACGTAGCAATTAAGCCAACCAAAGAAAAGTGGTCATTGCCGCCCATATAAATATTGAAGTTCAAATAAAAATAAATTGTATCCGGTGTTTTAAGTAAATTCAAGTGGATCTTAGAACTCTTAAAAGTTTTAAGCTGGGAAAGAATCTTAGAAATTTTTAGCTTTTCACAAAAACAGTTGTTGCTCCTTTACCCTACAATCTGTCCATGAACTTTACGCCACTCAGAATAAGCGTTTTTATTTTGTGCCCAAAAATAAAAACCTAGCAAATTTATCGTCTAATTTCCTGTACATATCTGTACAGTATTTCGTGGAAGTGTTCGCAGTTTAGTCAAAATGGCGGACGTAACAGGCTTTATCGGCGATCATCGGATGCCACTGCGGCGCGTGACGGCGTACGCTGCGTAGATAAACTCTGGCATGTCCTTACTATGTACACGAAATGATGATTTGATACTGAGAGCTAGAGAGACATGAGAAATCTATGGAAAATAATATGCTTAAATGTTATTTTTTTTGGAATGGGCAAGGTATGGGAGCCCACCACCAATATCGTTATAGTAAGCTCTCAAATGCTTAAAAGATTTGTCAAAATTGGTGAATGGTGGTTTGCAAAACTAAACACTTAAACACTTAGTTTCTTAAGCTCGAGGTTATAATATTATGTAATACTGAAAATGCTGTAGATATAAATTAGAGACATTTCTTTATATTAATTAGGGACAACCCAGACACTCGGTCAAATTTTCGTTTCAGAAGGACGATAATAAGTTTGTACTATAAGTAGTACTAAAATTATTGTAATTACAATTGGGTTGTAATTTCATAAAATACTCTCTACTAAAGCTGTTAAATATTAGGTATCTTGATCTTAAATATTCATTTTTTTCCCTTACTTTTTCTTTTGAATTTAACGAAACAAATTAAAACAAAACAAATTCGCCATTGCAGGTGCATCCTCACCTTAAAATAATATTTATTTAAAGTATTTGCAAATAACATCACCTTACCATTCTCTCATTTTACATTTATTTAATGCAAAAACGATTAACCCACTTCGAGTGTCACCTGTCGAGGGATGGAGTCAATAATCTGGCAGAAGAAATTTCAATAACAAATTCAGTTTGCATTTACTATACCTAACCTTCAATAAATTTTAATTTCCTTTAGTTAAGTATTTACTTATATGTTAATTAATTTAAGGATCTTTTCTAGAAACCTTGCTTATGCTGTATACTATAAACTGATATCTGATAGGTTGTTCAAATCACAACCCACAAAAGTAATCCTATGAGTCACCCGGTAGGATATAATTATTAGGTGTCCTTTATTGAAATTTTAATTTTATGGATATAAACCTAGAAACCTTTTTTCTATAGATACGCTGACGACATCAAATAAAGACAAAGGCACCAATTGTAAATTTTCGAATACTAGGTACTCGTACCTATCATAAGTAATTTACTCACGCTAACTTCAGAAAATATAAAACAAATTTAGTAGCACTCTTATATCAAATTCAAGAGATCTAATATTTGAAAATGGTTTCCTCTTAACACAGTCTACTGATCGTGACGGTGATGTCAAAATGTATGTAGATAGTACATCGACACGAAATCATGACAGCCATCGACACAAAAAGTGAACATAGCCCGTCATCTGACCGATGTATTACAATTACGCTTGTGTAAGATAAAGCTTTTTTTCATTTAAGCACCCTTGATAAGCGGTTCTTTTGAGTAGAGTTACCACACTATTAATAAAATATAAGACATTCTGATTTTAAAAAGTAAGTGCCATTGCCATAAGACATAGTACCTATATATTTTCTTGAAATTTTACTAAATTAATCTAAAAAAAATTGAAGATAAGCCCGTACTATATTGGACAGTCTTTCAATCTACTTTCAATATTTATAATAGTGGAAGTTTATGTCGACATTGTATGAAGACAGTTAGCTAAAATTACGTCCGCTTAGTTTAATAATATATTAAAGACAGTAGATTTTACTAGAAATTGGCTACTAGAAATTTTTGTAAACATTCAGTAGACTTGCCTTGTTAAATGCTCATAGTAACTGACTTGACACGGTGAGACTTAATGTAGCCAATTGTTGGCATACACTGGCAGTAAACGCTGCCGCGAATCTGTTCCGTTATTCTTCGGTTTGGGTGATAGCCAAAAGAATGGAATAGTTGCAACCAAAAGCTACAAATATAGCGCCGAGTTTAACAAGCATTTGGAAGTAAAATTGTGCCAGAAACAATCATCAAAGTGTTTAATGCAGCTAGATAGATGCAAATATTAACGAGTACTTGTGTGAAAAGCTATGTCAATTATTCTAGTTTATTTGGTAACTGATATAATATATAATAATAATAATATATAAGCAATAAGCACCTGAAGACATTTTACTATTCCATGTTATATCACAATTAATTATATTGAGTGAGAAGTAGAATTTTATATTTTATTGGTATAAAAGTAAATAATGCTTATCATATTGTATTCATAGGGGGTGGTCTTGGGCTTCGTTTAAGGAGGTATGGTTGCCGAAGGTATTTTATTTAAGGCAAACATCTCAGTCCTCGTGTGTTTGCTACACATGAGCAACCATGCACATAGAATACAACAGATAATACAACAGATAAAGATTTCTTTCATGTGTGCAGTAACCACTCGACATCGGGTGAGGTGCAGGCACGTCAGCTACTCATATGCAATGTTTTTTAAAGTTTGATATTTTGTTTTTATTGTTAATCTAGTCCTCCTTTGAGACTGTTGTGTAGTCACACCATTAAATAATGTAAAGGCGCGCCCACGCTGCGCACGAGACGCTAATCGCTCATTTGGATTACGATTATGTTGGAGAATATGCATGACGGGACTTTATCGCGCCATTGCCTCTAAATGGATTTAGACGACGAATTCTCTGTTTTAATCGCCTGTTATGTGACAGATGGATATACGCATTGTGGAGCTTGCGTCGTGATATACTCTGATTAATTGCTTCAAATAGGTATGCTCTTTAAATCTTGGAGTTGTTTTACTTTTTTCAATTTTGATAGATGTCATTTAAGTAAGTTTATTTATTATTTGTAAGGTATTATTACCTAAATAATAGGTTAACACAAGTGAATGTTAGGCATATTATGAGCCTCATTATGGTCACTCAGGCTATATACGCATTAATAAAGCCTTTTTAATAAAAAAAAAAATGATTAAATTCAATAACTGTTTTTTATTCGTCGAAATAACTGACCAGTGTCGTATTAGCAATTCCATAAACACTTAGGGCTAATTATACCTGGGTACCTATACCCAAACAATAAACAGTCTGAGAATAGCTAAAGAGAAAGTCAAAAGCTTAGAGAGGATTGAATATAATTTATAGTGCGTGCTCATTTATCTCGCGCGGCCAAACGTCACTCGCAGACAAAGGGGCGGCCTCGTGTGAGGGCCACGGCCATAGCCGTATGAAAGGTAGAGCGAAAAGTCTTCCAATTATTAGTAACTAGACTTTGGTTGGGTGGAACTATGAAGGGACTAAGAATCGTCCAATTATTTCAAATGACTAGACATTTGACAGTTCTATTGCACTTAGCGATTTCATGTTTAAACTACTACGCGCTACCTGCTAAAAAGCAGGTAGACAAAGGCCAGTAGTTGAAAATACGGCCTATTAGTCGAGTGTGCACGATGTTTTACTAAACCGTTACAGCGACTGATACCTATTACATTTAATGCACAAACCTTTGAAAGGACATTGATGCGTTCCATTGGCGACGGACCTCTCGAGGTAACATAAGACCAAATTTTTTGCCACTGAGAAGGTACCACAGTTTGGTGTACTAAATTATAATATCATTGTAACATAACAAGCGAGCGTGCATTACTTCAGCTGTTTTATTTTTGTTTAGTCTATGGCGAGGGCTCCGTAGTAGAATTGACACGAATAATCCTTTTTCTAGTAAAAGAAACGAGGCTTCAACTTTTTAAATTAGAAGGATGGACTTAAAAACTTAACAGTGAAAACTTCAACTCACACCATTGTAGTTATAGTTATATAACAACAATACCTACCTATGTGTATATGTATATCCGGAAAACATTTTGGCTTAAAAACTTTTTCACCACATCTCGGCAGAGCTTGCTGTTAAAAAATTCATCTACATGGGTAGATGTGTGAAACGGAGACTACATATTTCTTGAAACGCACAAACAATTTTCGGTGGCTTTTAGATGAAAATAATAATTTACTATAGTCAGTTCTGGAACATTTTTTGTTGTGTATGGGGATATATAGGGGATTACAACATTGCTAAGCAGACATACTAATGAGTTTCGTTTGAGGAAAAGAAATTCAGGTGTGTATAGAATCTTCTGATCAGACGTAGCTATGAGTAACGCAAGGTTGTATAATAGCTACCTCGAATAAATAATTGTAGTAAGTACTTTTGTGAGCCTTATTGGATCTTAAATTAAAAAAGACTAAGTCAAAAAATGAAATTATGATTAAATAATGCTAAATTTTTTGAAACAAATTTGCATTTAAAACCGTAAACGCCTACATTGTAACTATTTGTGCACACAAATAGTTCTGCAATCAAATCGTGCTTTCACATCTTTGACCTGTGAATAAACATTAAGATAGCATTACATTGCGTGCCACTCGATAAGCTGGAAGCAAGTGGAATAAACCAAAACAATTATTTTATAAATGATTGCTAAGGTTGGTACTTTATAAAGAAAGAAATATAAAAATATCTATGTCTTTCTGTAACAAATAAAATATTGGATGAATTAGGTAGTATTATAAATTTAAAATCTTAAAATGTAGTAAATTTAAAAACCTAAATCATATTTTAAACAACGAAAAGATTCGGTATATATACTTGCATAGGATAGATAACCCCATAGACATCATAAATCAATCGTGTATTAACTAATAGTGAACTCAACTTTATGGATTTTAATTGACGTAAGTAACTAAGCATTCTATTTAATCAATTCACACGATTTTTTTTCAAACTTCACACAATGTCTCATCCGCATCGTGTAAATAAGCACCAATCATCCACATAAGTGGTCATTTGCATTCAGTTGGTCAAGTGGCTGCAGTAGAAAGTTTGCTTGTAGCAGTTCCACCGCATGCGGAGTATCAATTTATGCATTTAAGATAAATGGTAGGTACTATATGACAGTAAATTGAAACTGCAGTTGAACGATATGAGTTAATGTTGTGCATTCTCGTAACTAATAGATAGAGCCATTAGTCGGAGGTGGAACCTTACCGCCGCCTTCATAATTCGCCTCCTTTGGAGTGGTGTGAATTTAAGACAACCCTTTCAATGCTTAAACAACAATATATTGTTACTTCAGTGTTCTTTGACGTTAAAGATTCTGACATTTCTGAACATTCCTGTCAATAGGCCGTAGTTTCCCCTAACATGGTAAAACAAATGTCACCTGCTATAAGGGTGAAGGAAAACTGAGGGAACCTGCACCTGAGAACTACATAATATTAAGGGCATGTGAAGTCTACCAAATTGCAATATGCCAGCGTGGATCCACCACGCTAAGGCGTCCTTCTTAATATGAAAGGAGAGCCGATCCTGCAGTGGACAGTGTGGTTTATAGCAATACCAATATTATCAGCTTGGTATATTATCAGCGTGTTATATAGTTTCATCCCTATGCAACACCAATCATCGAGCCGAGCGGTCATTTGTATTCAACTGACCGCGCGTTCTTTGTTGCGGTTTCACGGCATGTGCGACTTGCGAATTATATGCTATTCCGATATCTTATTTATGACATTACACTTTTGAAATGCAAAATTCTCTTTATGTTCGCTTTAAAACAGTCTTGATCTTTTGATGTTCGTGTCCGCAAAACTAGAAAGTATTCGATGGAAAGACTTTAAATTGTATCGATAATGATTCTCCACTTCAAAAATAAAAATAAAAATGAAAAACATGAGTTTAGACAGTTTTCTCATTTCTCTTAGATAACCTAAAAAGGCAAATTACTCGTAATATTATGGTATAATATTGATAATAATAACATAAGTGGCATTAATTCTTAATTAATGTGTACGACAGGAAGCCACGTTGACTCAACAAAATATTTCGTCGCCCTAATCCAGTGACAGTCCAGCAGTGACTCAGTGTGTGTGCGTGACACAATCCACTATCCACCTGCTTTCTTTCAATTAAGGCTCGAAAAGGCGGGAAATTCTTATAAGGGAATATGGCATCGGGGCAATTTTTTTACAACAACAATTTACTATTCTTTAACTTAACCTTAACCTTTAACCCTTAAAAAATATACAGCAATTATTTATGGTAGAATTTCTGCTATTATTTCTACTATTCTACTATAAAGTTCGATTAAAAAATACAATATCAAAAAACACATATTTTATTGCCATTCATTTTATTAGTAGTTTCATTAGTAAAATCCTGAAAGTAGCGGCGGATTCAAAGTACGTGGCCCGAGCCAAAAATATATTTTGTCCCGAGATACACTCTACTTTTCATCACCCTCTATGAGAAAATGAAAGGGGCCTTATTCTGTAATATTATTATTTAATAAAACACAGAGTAACAACTACATTGAAATAAAATAGTATCTGATAATAAAACAACTAAAATTTATTGTTACCTTACAGTTTTATTCGGAATACAGATTGTTGTAGATTTTATTTTCTGCGTGTTTGAAATAATGTCCGAATCTGGCTCATTTCTCGGAAAATTGACAAAAACGCGGGCTGTAGTTCTATCGTCTTTATTCAAACAATATTTGCGTTCGATTTCTTTGGCGCTGAACACTAAGATATACTTTTCCGCGCACTTTTTGAATTTGGAACTTATGAAGAGGGAGGAAAAACTCATTCCTGCCCGCTAAAAAGTTTCTTATAGAAAACACTAACTTTGGGCGCACTTAAAGGGGAGCAAAATCGTAGGTACTTTTCGAATAGATGGGATGAAAAATATTTAACCTTTTGTTCCCGAAGGTGCGGTCCATATTCTGTGCTTGACACATTTTATGCCAACTATCTTTTATTTAAATTAAATTAATTGTCATGCATAACAATAAATAACGCAATGGAAGCTTCTTTATGAATTTAAACTTCACATCGATATTCGATACTTATTTATTTTTCAGGCACAATTTTTATCACGGTATTTTTTGCGTCTACGTATATTGGCCGATTGGATTTTGCTTCGACATGTTCTTAATTGATTAAAAAAATCTATATTTTTAAATTTACATGAGCCGGTTTAAATGTCCCGGTCTTATTAGATTTAACGCTGATTGGTTAAGTACGTGCTTTTGACAATTTCATATCATTTAATATATTTATAAAATCAAATGCGAACCCAAAGAAAAATTTAAAGTTATCATTCAAATTTCGATATAAAATATGTACATAATCTTCTTTTACAATTCTACTACAATTCTTACATAAATTAAGGAAGAGCAACTTTAATACTGAAATCTTCCTCTGGCACAGTATCAGCCTCACGCATTCCGGCGGTTTAATTTGCGTAGAAACCATAACAGAACGTAAAGGTAACGTGACCCCAGAAAGGAAACTCCCGAAAATTTCATATCATAACGTGCAAATGGATCTTGATAATTTTATTTACATCGTAACCCGTTTTATCAAACATAAATACGCTTTCAATGTTATCGTTTATTTCAATTCCCTTCCGATGATAACGGCATAATCGTGTTATTTATCGTTATATTATAGCAACCATATTGCGTGCAATATGCAAGACTATAAATCGGCCGGTAAAGGTTTCCCGCCAGTTTCATAAAAGAAATTTGTAAGGCCATTACCTGCGATGGTACGATGGTATCGGATTTTAAATCGTCCTTTTTGGATAACGAATATTGTGGTTTTTGAAGGTTTAACGATATTGTTTTCAGACAGTTTATTTTATTGGACAGTCATCCTACTAACACAGTAAGTGTGATAGTGTGTTCTAAAGAGGAGAATCAAATCCGTGTAGTTTTGTCATACACACCTACACATATAATTTTTTATGGTCAAGAGCGAGGCATAAAATGATAAAGCGTATGGCTTTATTCCAAGGTTGATAATATACCTACCAACTTCGGAAAGCTGTAAATGCCTCATAACAATTGTGGCCAGCCAAATTACGTTTAAAAAAGTTAAAAATTACGTTTATTAAAGGACTTTTAACTCGAAAAATGTTGAACGAACAAAATTTAAATAATTTTTTTTTGGACTAATTTTATTTTATTGATATGAAACTAGCGTATCTATACTTACGTATTACAAAAATGTTGGTAGCACTTGACTCTTAGTGTAATGGTGGCACTTGGCTTCTTGTATTTGCGTATTCGATGTAGGTACCTATTTGGTAAACGATAGCCATGTGTGGATTGGATGCATTATAGGAATTTCATTTTTTTGACGCAACACTTACCTATATGACGACACGTTATTTGGCTGTGTGTGTAGTCACCAAATATAACATATAAGCAAACGCGTATACAAATACGCAAACACCAAATGCCTACGTAAAGTGTCGCCTTAAAGTTTGCGTTCCAGTATATCTTGCAATATCAAACCTAATAACTTCGAAAGTTTTAAGTGTAACACGTAGTCGCGTCTAACGTACAAGGAACTAATTAAAAACCTAATACGGTAGCTGAATAAGTAAAACTCTGGTGACTAAAGTACAAGGAATCCAATTTATATGCAAACCGACGGAGAAGTATTTTTACCAACGGGTACATTAGAGAGAGAGAACGTTTTAAAATGAGAGTTGAATGACGTTGATTTTAAAATAGGTACATAACTAATGAATACAAAGAAACTCAATAATTTGAAATTTATTATTGTGCTAATACCTAGTAGTATTTCTATTATTTAAGTCCGCATTAAGGCCTACTATCTGCGTTTTATATTAATAATCATAATACTAATGCAACGTAATGAAAGTGTTTGCGTTTGTTTGTTTATGACTGTATAATGAGTGTAAAAGTAACAACTGCAATACCAACACTACATGTCATGCACCCTAAAACAAGTTTTCTAAACGATTCTTAACTACTAAATAAATAAATGAGTAGCTTTAATTATAGTAATAAATTTTATGTGTGTGTATTACGTGCGTGATATTTTAAGCTTTCAACCTGTATTAAACCTTTAATAAAAAAAGCCGGGTAAATCCTCATAAGCCGGCGCGGAAAGATGTGACCGATTCAACATACTTACCTCATTTGGGGAATACGAAATATAATTAAAAATATTTAAAATTTTATAAGCAACGAAAATGAAATATAATGAGTACGATAAGGATGAGGATCAATGTACAATTAAAAATAAACTATATCAGAATCTCATGCAAACTATTTTTTAAAATGCATAATAGGTAACTCTAACAAAAATACACAGTAAAACAGCTCAAAATTTCTGGTACCTATACTGTGAAACCAATTGTAACTACACAAACTTATATCGCAAAATATAAAACGCATAGTGTAATACATGCCTTCACCCAACGTTAAAGGTAAAAAGCCATGAAAATCTTCTAATGATAATCCGGGTCGGAAAGAACTTAGCAACATGTAATTTGTTTCAACATTCAAATGTGAACATTCACACACGTTCCAGTACTTTAGTCTGACGACATATAGCCGCTTGAACTAACTTGTCATATAGAAAAAGATTAACGACCATAAATAAAATGAAAAATAAATTGAATGTATTTTTTTCCATTTTACGAAATCTACCGGGAGACATTCCCCTACAAAATATCGCATAATTGACCACTAACGGCTGTCTTTCCACCTACTGACCGTTCCCGACATTGTCTAATAGTGGGCCTAGCCTAGTCAACTAATTTGGCGTCAGTTAATTACAATTTATTTATTGCTAAAAATTTGTATTCTACATAAATTTATTTATCAATGGGAAGGAATGAGAGTAGTTTAGGTTTGATTGCCAGGCAACTTAGGTCATTTTGAAATATTAAGTACATCTTGACAACCTTTATGAAGCCATAATGACTCCACTAAATTATAAAATAACCAAAACTCTTAAACTTGACTATAATGAATTCAAAATGAATCCATATTGTAGTAGACTAGGCCCCTGTCGATCGTTTCAAGCTATTCGGCGTAATATCCGACAGTTTTCTCTTCCATATTGAAACAAGTCCTTAACCTCCACGAAATACAAAGCAGCTTTAATCTTCGTATATCGCGTGACACGAAAGTAAATGTCACTCGTTTTATTTCAATTATCCCGTTCTACATTTACCCGAAAAAATGGGCGTTATTTTATCAAAATAATATTCTGTTCTGTGTTTATGCAAGCTTTGCGCACTATAAATAGAAAGTAAGTATAAGTCGAATTATCAGGTGAGCTTGTCCTACCGCAATTGTGTTTAAGGCAAGCTATATAGTGTAAAACTATGCTCTTAAGTAGTAGTAGCTACTTCATGAAACGTTACAGAATTATTTTGATATTACGTACCTGGTGTATACTTATTTGCTAAGAAGAAATAAAATACACATTTCATAACCAATAAAATTATATAATTATACCGATAAAATTTGTGAGATCTTTAAACGTTGAAAATGTCAATAAACCTTGATGCCCGATACTTTTCCATATCCAACGTTCAATGCGTCAAAAATATTGTTTAAAATATTTTTTGTACACAGACAAATTAAGATAAATATCTGTTATTGCCACTCATTATGCCACTGTTATGTCAGCTAATTTTATTACACAGTTTTTTCGCATTGCAGCTTATTCTGCAGCATCTACCTCACGCAGTCAAGTTGAGACTGCGTACAGCCAATAAGTAGTGACCTCGTTTCGATTCCCCTCAAAAAGTGGATCCAGTGCGAGCCAATAATAAAGTCTGAGCCACTCCACCTTCGATGACCCTCCAGCCTTTGAGTTGTGAAGAAGAAGAAAAAACGGGGAAAGAATTATTCTTATTCGCACTAAACAGTTGAAAGGCCGCCCTCCGTTACCAAGGACTTTGTTTTGAAAAAACAAGAGCCCTATTATAGGAATCACCTTTATTCATTAGGTTTTCGAGACTCGCACGCGATTTTATTTTCGAGCTCCGGATGAGAACAAAAGACAACAGCGGTAGATCTACAATAAGTACTTAGTTGTTTTGTAAAGTTCCGTGACAAGGAACGAAAAAAAGCCGTATTTCTGTCTGTCAGTCTGTCAAGAACTTTATACTTCGAAATATGTAGAAGGTACAAGTTACTTTTTTTACTAAATATTCGGGATTATTTTTTAGTTACTTATAAAAAAAATCCAACTTATAAGTCAACGTGATCTAAAGATGAGATGTTGATGACTGTTTGTGTCACAAACTTCGCATATTTTGCAATTTGGTATGTGCGAATGGAATACGGAAATTTGCGAAAAAGCAATATGATATGTCATATTATTATAGGACAAAATAGATAAACTGAAAATATGTAATAATGTCATTTATTACCAAATCATGAATTTATACCTACTTACCAACCATAACCAGTCTAGGGAGCAAACGACAAAGTTAAGTTTGTCCTTTAGTTTGCATACTTACCAAATCATGTACCAGGTTGTTTAGAATCCTCTGTGCGCAAGTCCAACTCACACTTTGCCATTTTTTTTCGTTGTATACTTATCCGCTGTGCAAACGGGAAACAGACGTTTAAATTTTGGATTATTACGCCCATTATTACCGGCTTAAAATGCGACTATTCGGTTTGAGGCGGAGATAATTTGTCTTAAATTTTGTTGGTGAATTGTAATTTCTGTTACAGTCTCTAATTTTTATTTTAAAACAATATTTTTCTTTACTTCCTGAAATGTTAAAAGTAAACTTTTGAAATAGTAATACCTAAATTAACAGTAACAAAGAAGTAAGATAACACGTAGAAATATAATATCTGTATTTATTAGCTACTGACCCCATTTTAAATATTATATTGCTCTCATACAATATTTTGAAGACTATGAAACAATGCACTTAAGTAAAGAAGGGTTCACTATCATCACATGCGATGAACATAGCGATACTTAATGCATTCCGGAATCAAGCAAGTGAACACGTAAATTACGAAGTTTAACGCTCTTGGAGATCGGAGATTACTTTGAAGGATGTACTTACTATGAAAAAGGGTATTAAAAGAATTTGATATAATTGTTAAGAATAGATAAGGAATTGTGCAGGATTTTGACTATTATTTGAGTTGATATTTTGCAAAACATATTATTGTCTATTTGCTAACGCTTCATGTTTTTAATTCCTTCACAGGATTTCCTTGAATACCTAACACATCCACGTCCAGACTGAGGAATGCAAATCGATTTTACCGAAACCGAAAAAAAACGGATTTTAGGGTTATTTTTTACTGAGTTTAATATACGATTTTCGGATAATTTTTTTAACACTAACAACACACAGGTTGTTGTAATTGATTAAGAAATTAAGCCGAGGTGTTTTAAAAAATATTTGAAATATGATTAGAATTTAAAGAATACAAAGTTTTAAAAGACGTATAAAATAAAAAGAAGTTTTAGAAGCAAAATTTTTTTAAACGATAAATTTATGTGATTACTATTCACTGGATATGTAGGCTATGTGTATGTATACGCTTTCTAATATTCTTTTTTTAATTTTCATCTACTGTTTGTTCATTCCATCTCCTAATTAGTTAAAACGAATGGAATAAGTTTTTTTCATTAATTACTAATCAGTTCTCCTCTCATCTCCATCATCCAACTTCGTATACTTAATGACGTTTTAATTGCCACTAATTGAATCTCAGCAATAACAACATTCCCACAGAGAAACGACCTTTTTATAAGCCAAACGATATATTATGTACTCGGAAAAATATTACGTTTTCAAAGCATGTAATCTTACTGATGTAAAAAATTTGAGAGTGAGAATAGATGGATCGATAGATGGATAGTTAAAACTAGCAGGAAGGGTTTTTGGAAATAGTTTGTTAAGATTCTCAGTTTTGATAAAGGATACTTTTTCTCTCTCTGGATCAAATTTACAAGTTCACATGGTAGCTTGAGGATTAAAGCTGGTATTTGTATAAAATAACTCTTTACCAGACCAAAACCAGTATTGTGGCAAAACGAATTCGAGGTCATCGTTTTACTATTAGCTCTAAATTAAAATCGCATTTACCGGTATTCTGTAATGAACCAAATTTTAACTAGGGCTAGAGATGTTTACTGGTAATCATCAGGTGGCCTGTTAGCCCATTGATTACGTTACCACGAGTAACTCTTGAAACTACACAACAAAGCGATTTCTCCCGAAGTCTACACGAGGCAAGCAGTCCTCAAAAAAATATTACGTTGACGTCGCTTTGTGAGAAATACAAAATATCATTTCCGCACGTCATTTCCACTGAACCAGGATTACGGGAACGTAAAAAATCGTTGCCTTTTCGGTCGTCTTTCACTTAAACATATTCGTTTAGCCCCCGGCTTGGGGCGGTGATTAATGGACCGTCCCGTAGGTGCCCGTCTTCCCCCGATTTCTGCATAAATAAACAGGATTTAAAATTATAACTGGATTATTCGTACGACAGCTGAACGGGAGCGTTGACTCTTTGACCGTTGGTATTGTTTGTTGGATGTGCGATGTTGGACCAGGTCAGCTTGTAACTGACTCCCGTAGCAAAGTTCATAAGGAAGTGTTTATTTGTATGCGTGCGCGTGTGTGTGAAAGTCAAGATAGACAAAAAGACAAGTCAAGAATCCACACTCTCATTTGAACCCACTCTAATTCAATATTTTTGAAGTGAATACTTCTTTAGCGGCGGTGTGAACTTTTTTTGGGATGGGAAAAAATGTTAAACTGATCGAAAATTCGTAATAGGCAAGAATCGTAATCGTTATCTACCGTAATAAAGGATTTTTTAATCAAGTATTCATATTAGAAATCCTAAAACTAAGATATATTCTGAAAATTTACTCATTGACCGCTTGCTCATCTCGTGCATCGATGCCAGTCAGTTCTTATTTTAGCACCTAAATACTTACTCCAGTTTTAATTTTAGTCCGGTACGTAAATAACAAATCCGAGATTTGAAACATTCATTGTACATCTGCGGCACCGCCTTTCTTTCATTTAAGCACAATAGAACCAAACGTAGCAAACAGTCTTCATCTGATGGTAAGCCGTCATCGTTGCCATAAGCAGCTATAAACAATACCAAGACGAAATCAAAATCTTTTTTAAGATCTAAGTTAAAAGTAGACTTTATACAGGCTTAGTTTCGGCAAATGAAGGAGTTTCATGCAGATCTAAGTTAAAAGTAGACTTTATACAGGCTTCGTTTCGGCAAATCAAGGAGTTTCATGCAACTTTTAAAAAGGAAAAATTAAATCCTTTCAAAAGTGAATATGTCACTCTTCAGGCGGTCAAATCCACACTAAAATTACATCTTCATCTTTTTTAAAGTGAAAGAAGAACAAACATACAAAAAACAAACAATAGTTTTATAAAAATCCTTAATTTATATCCTGTCGGTTCGACAAGTTATAGAATATAAATTGACCTAATTAATAGTACAACAGGAATAATGAACTAGACATTTAGACACATTAATAGAGTGGGGTAACTCATTGACAGGCCGCTCATATTGTATTCTGATATCGAGTCGCGAAATGACTTATTTTAAAATAGACTCCAGTTTTAGTTCAGCACTAATATAATTAACATCATCAATATAATATCATAAAATTGTAGAGATATTTAAAATATCTAAGGAACTTAAAATTTGTGAAGATTGGATTCTGTTCCATACTTAAATGTCTATAAGGATTTGTATCTATCAAATATACTTAGTTAAAAAATGAGATAAAATTTATATCCAATTTTTTATGAATTCTATCTAGACTCTCAGAATGTACTTTTAGGGAAAAAATCCTGTAAATGTTAGGGCTAGGGCTTTCCCTAACCGAGGATGGTTGTGTCTGGATAGGCCATCACGAAAAGAAAAGCGTAAGATAATAAAAAAATATCTTTAGTAATGGACGGTAGTATACACCCTATTGTAGAACAATGTATAGTTTTAAGAATAATCTTTATGACAAATTTTCTAATCGATAAATTGGCTTTTCGTGTCATGAATTACTTTAGCAATCAAAAACTTTCATGTGTCGTATTGTATTCATCGTACAGTGCGTTTCAAATCACGAACCTGTAATATTCATATAATATTGTATACGAAAAGGGTAGGTAATATAAGCGCTTGAATCCATTCATACTTCTCCATATTTTTGGTTACATTTCCCAACTCATTGTTACAGGTTGAACGTACCGCTATTTTGTATCGCGTGCTTTCTAAACATAAGCATTTGATACCCAAATGCTTTTCGTCGGTGCTTGTCAGTTGGCAAATTGAATACAATCTATCATATACATAGTTCGTTGAGTAATATTTTTCGTCGAAAATATTCCGTAATGCGAGAGGGTTCGAATACAATGTTGAGGTTTAAATAATTAATAGCCATCGCAACAAAACGGGGTTGTGATTCATATCGGAGACAGTAATGAGATTTACGTCTGCAAATTTCATTAACGTTTTATTAGATTTTATTCTGTTTGGTAATTATTCATGATGAAAATAAATGAAGGAAATATTAAGGCAATTTTCAAATGTAGATTGTTTTATACCAAAACGAAATATTTCGTAGTATTTTTTTTCAGTTGTGACCTTATTTTTAAATGCAAGGTGCTGAATATTTGATAGTAAGTAAACATGTAATAAAAATAAAACAAAGCCTTAATTCGTGTCTAAAAAGGTCAGCGAATCCGCTTCTTGTCATCTGTATCGAATGTTTAGTGTTTATTTAAATTTTTGATTTTGGCGTCAAATCCTTAAAATATTCATTATAGTATTCCTATATTTAACAAAAAAAGATTGTCTAGAGCTGCAAGTGTGCCGAAATGTGCAATATTTCAGCCGGAATGCAGTTCATTACGTTATCTGCAACAAAATGAAAACCCGCTGGATGCCGTGTGTCTGTTAAAATTAAGCTAAAGCATTTCTCTTCGGAGGAAAATACATAAGAGTTTCCTCCCTTCTTCTAAGCACACGTGATTTAGTTAACGTTTTCTTTGAGTTCCGTTTGGTTGAATCGTCTTCATAAACATCTTCCTTTGAAATTGTATCTTAAAGTTACTGCAACACTTTATATAATACAGTATTAATGAAAATTAAAATATTTATTGTATAATGCTAACTGTAAACAAATCAAAAAATGTTTCATTGTCGCCTAAATTCCCAACTGTAATTATTTCTTAACCTAGATCAATTACATCACGACTCAACCAAATGGACAGAAATCGAATCAAGATCAAATATCAATGTAACACTTAAATGGATAGAAGTGTTATATGGAACAGGGTTTCACAATAAGAAGTCATTATACACTGGGGAGTGACTTAATGGGCCATTAAACGAACTAATAAATTATAGTTAATCATGACTAATTGAAGTCGCATAAAGGGAACATACTCGTATATATCGACGTAAGTTTTAAAGTGTCCGGGTGGTCCTATAAAACAGAACGGGCTTTTAGTTAGATAATAAGGCAAAAGGTTAGGTACATAAAAATTAAGATAGGAGAGGAATCTTCAAAAGTGGAAACTGTGCGGACCTTTTATCTAACTTTACGTTGGAGCCAGTGGCATAAAAATTTGATAAAACTTTGAATTTAGTATTACTGTTGGAGTGTATAGTTATTACTATTCCCTTTTACGTTTCACTTTTAAACAGCTTCTAAATTAATTGACCTAATTTCGTAGTGTATCACAGTCGTATGTTACTCTGCAACTTTTGAATTAAAACTATTCATATGAATATTTCAAATATATTAAAAAGGTATGTCTGTCTATATTAAGAAATATTTGGATCAGTTTTTAAGTAGAGCAAATCTGAAGCCTGAAATTTAGAGTTGCTTTTTCAACATAACTAGACTGTTTTGCCTATTTTTCGGACATTTTAGGCATATTGAGTATATTCTAGCTCATAAATAGGACACTGATGATGGTAATTTCAATAATAATAATCCCAAGGGACAAGGATAATTAGGTAAGGAAAAATTTTATTCATGTAGACCGACTCGTACCTAGACAAAATAATACATTTAATAATGCTTAGGTTACTGTACTTAAATAGCATTTAATTTTGGGGATCAGACAATATTATTCAAAGTCTTAAATGGTTTCACAAATGGAATTTTAACTAAGCATAATTTCAACTTATGTTCTGTGGGTATCTATTGCGTTATTAATAGAGAATCAATTATACCGAAACGCATAATTATCGGCTAGATGTGAGTAGATGTGCATAATTCTGTCAATGATGCATTTGCATAATTACTGCCTTTCGGTATACCTGATCTAATCTATGTTATTACATACAAAGGGACATAGGTACCTACTATAATTTACATAGATAACGGAACCACTTCTGGTCAACGATATAAATATGCTTTTATAATTATTATTAATATACTTAATGGTAATCATATTCTTATTGATTCTTATACATATTTACTATTCTTTATCGATGTACTTAATCTAAAAGGTTATTTGGCTTAACACTATTGATGTCAAATTTGTTTGGTAGTAACCTATTAATATTTTAATATGAATTTCTTAAGCTTTATCTTTTATTTCTTAAGCGACACCGATCGAAAATCTACTGTCGTTATCTTATGTTATTAATATTATAAAGTAATAGTTATTCAGCTTCATAATATTGACGGTAATTATTTTGTTACTTCCTTAATCTCTGTGTAGGTACAGATATAAAAATATGTAAGGTTAGAAAGAATTTGATCGATATCAAAAATACAAGAAAATATTACGAAGACAATTATCCAATTTAAGTTAAAAGAGACTACGGTTTATAATGGATAGCCATAAAACCACACAAACCGCGGTGTAATAGAATCACCAATCAAGTTGATTCTACTAAAGGATCTCCATTTAAAACCCTTCATTAAACTTATCCGAGTCGGATCTAAGCTCGAATCCGTGTAACGTAATCGATTTAGAAACGAGAAGCCGCGAAGGACAAAGTGCGGTCACAAATTTACATATAAATTCGGGATTATTTTAATTTAAAATGCATTTCGAAAGTTTATTTGCATATATATGAGGGCCCATTACCGTTTCTTTGTCGCGGCCAGCTAATATAGCAGTTCAGTGAATTTACGCATTAAGGCGAGTACGCGAGGGGACGAAATGGGACACTTCCATACACAAACACACCAGCCAGGCGGGTGCATGGCCACTTAATAAAATTAAGCAATTTGTCAAGTGCCGTGCACCTATATTGACACAGGGCGCGGACGGCTGGCGATCTCAAATGGGGCTATATATTGGATTTTTACGTCCCGGTCGTTGAAATGAAACCGTCATGTTCGCTAATGAAATTAATTGTAGACAAAGCTCGTATTACGTTTTAACATCAAAGGCCGGGAGACGTATCGATACCCTCTAAGCGGGCTTAATATCGGAGGGGTATTAAATCAATCATTCGCTAAGAGACTTCTGTGATCCGGTTTAGGAGTGCAAGCTGCCTTATATTTGTTCGTGTTGTGCTAATAGCTCGTAAATATTTCAGCAAGCGGACACACATGCGCCAGAGACAAATGGCCGCTTATAAAATATATGTGCGCCGTCACTTTGAACCTTCCCATTCGTTACGTTTCCGTCGACTGAAATAACAATACCGCTGCGGACTCACGAGTTTTTAAATACCAACGGAAACTCGTCAGTTCGTCATTAATTTTGACAAATTCTTAACAACGGGCGTGCTCTATTCCATATTAGGGTTAGAAAGTAATATTAAATACGACAGCTATGAGTATTTTATTAACGTAGGTTGTGGACTAGCGGAAGCTTTCGGTACTTCTCCTTCTATGTCTAGAGAATGATCATAATTCTCATAATAATAACTTTACTTTAATAACAAATCTCTTATTCAATTTAATTTAGAACAGTTTTCTACAGACTAACCCGTACAGTGATAGGTATCACATAATACGTCCCTCGGAATTTTAACAAGATAAATATTTAATAGATATTATAAACTGATAAAGCTAGTAGGAACAGCTGGAACAAATACCGTTGAAGTGACGTCATATTTCACTCGAGGATTACCACACAATATCCAGCTTCTTTCAGAATATAGTGCAGAGTGAAAAATTTCATGTCAGTTTAGCTCAGAATCAAATAGAGTGAGCAGCCAGGCAGCTTAAAAGGTTTTAAAGAACTTCAGATAATATAAGAATATTCTATTCTAGTCGTAGAATTAGTCGTAGTCGTAGAGTCGTAGTAGAATTTATAGGCCATTTAATATTAAGAGGGTATTACAGTCATAAAATTTTAATCCAAAAATGTAAAAAGGTCCGGACCTGATCTTCTATTTAGGATCACAAGGTATGGTAAATTGCTAACAATTAATTTTGTATATGTAATAAGATTGAGCTTAGGCCGCTATTTGAAGATAGAAGTTTTGACAGTAGGTAAATGAGTTGTGAGCGGGTGTAAAAAAGTGACATCGAACCATTCAAACACATTGTCATGTCCATGTAAAAGAAGACATGGGAACACTCTGCTCCACGGCGGATTATGACAATGTGGTGGTATTGATATGGCACTGCAGGTATGCTTCTATAGGTAGTTCTTCCACCTTCACCTTATTACACCTTCCAGCTACATAGCAGTTAAAAAGATTTTGTTCAAAGTTATAGTGTGCCTATTTCAGTCAATATATTTTTAACACTACCTAAGTAGGTACTCCATGCATATTATACAATGCACTTTATAAATTTCACTTCATGAAGCTAGAACAGATAGCAGAGCTCAGTGCCATCATTCTTCATTCGTGAGGATTACTGTGCAATATTCCACATCCTCTAGAATTTATAAGAGTAGAGCGTGAAAAATTCCATGTCAGTTTAGTCCTGAAACGAAGAATTTTACTCGTAGCAGCGAGGTTTCTTGGAAGTTTGTAGAACTTCTATAGATACTCATTTAAGATCAAAATATTAGTAGGTACATTACTTGTGTAATTTAAAACTGGAGTTTAACTAATTTTTAATGAGTCATTTATTTGTGTAAAAAATAAGTTGTGTCTAAGGACATAAAAGATATAATAACTTTTATCGCACAACTCTTAGCATCGTTATCATTTAGTCATACACTACAAGTTTTCCAAAGTACATTTCATAAAGTTGGGACAGATAGCGCGGCTTGCGCCATCATTCTTTATTCGTGAGGATTATCCGCAATATTCCGCTTCGTCTAGAATTTATAAGAGTAGAGCGTGAAAAATCTCGTGTCAGTTTAGCTCTGAATCATCGAACGCGAAAAACGGCAGATACCAAATATTTTAAAGTCGAAAATATACAGATAAAATCGTTATTCTGACTCTCTACTAAATCTCTACCGTTTTGTATAGATATTGGATAGTGGTAAATTTGAGTCAAATAATTCATACAACACTAAAAATCTAAGAGTAAATACCTAAAACAAAAAAATACTGACTATACTAAGTATCAACGCATAAAATAGAACAATTAATAAAAAAGACTTTCAAAGAAAGTCTCATCCAAAATGAGGCCCTTTAGTCGTACGTCAAATTTCAAATACAATTCACATAAACAAGCGCACAGACGATGATGTTTTCTAAATTAATATATAGCGAGAAGGCTACGCATTAAGGTTACCGCAAAGCTCCAAAATTTAACCCCGTTAGTACCCTATCATGGTCTCGGAGGCCGCGGAACGTAATTAGATAGGTCTCGACAGACTTCAAAGATATTCTGAGCAAAATATAAGCCCGAACGGGGTCGAAACGAAACATGTCGAATTCCCCGAATTGCGAGTGCAAATACGAATTAATATAACTTTTTCCCTTCTGAGATTATTTTTAGATAGTAATTTTATACAAAGCTATCTGCCGTATGAGAATTAGTATATTCGAACATTCTCGTCTGATATGAACATTGCTATAAAATCTGATAGAAACAAAATGTTTAAAGATCATGTCGCTTACATTTAGCAAAATTATTTAACATGTGACGATACTTTTAGGTCGGAAGAGGCTGGAAAAAACCGATTCCTTTCCTTTGCTGATCACCTTGTTCGACTTGAAATTTCCTTCAATTATTTTGGGTGAGTGTTTTAGAAGGGTAGTTATTATTTAGTATGCAATCTAGAGTAAAAATCAGTAGTAATAATAGGGTAAGAAATTAAGCAAGGAACTCGCGTATGACCGTGATAATAATATGATAACCGTTGCCTTTAAGGCTGCGACGCGTCATTAGAAGGCCTTGCGAGCTTCCGAGGTATTCCGAGCACAATATAAACCCGAACGGGGTCCAAATCACGTCGCGCACCGTCTATGAGAAAAGTTGTGGCAGGACGAGGGATTTATTTTGTCAAGTTTGCTCTGATAAAAGTTTGTTCGACGTTTGATTGTGAGGTCACCCGCCTTCCAGATAAGTTCCAAGAACCAGCTCATTTAACCCCAAAATTAATTTCTGGCAATATTATCGACGTTTGACTGTTTGACATCATTTGTGAAGCATGAATCGTTGGTTACGAATGTAGTATTTTAATTTATATTAGGTACCTAATATGAACCCATTAATTCTATTATACAAACATATTTAGTAGGTAGTTATTATAAATTCCTTTGAATTAGATAAATGATTACTTAAGCTTAGTGTTTGATTAAATAGATTAAATAGTGAAGTAGGCATATACTTACTTTTCTGCAGTTGGACTAAAAGTTACATGACATTCGTCGAGATTAAACACCTTGTTTATAGTAAACTCCTTACAAAGTGGTAAGCCCAAATAATCTGGAAAAGCAAAACCACATAACAATGTAAATTACAATATCTTCAGTTCTTTCAGACATATTTTAACCGCACTAACTCGACATAATTTCATTGTAAGCGGTTGCTGACATCTTAGTTGAATGGCGCCAAATATACGCCTACGCCTCGTTTGCAACTTGTCAATATTGTGGTCCCTGTGCTAGGCGCAAATTTCGCCAATCATTCCTTACCGGCCTATAACGGATAGAATGTCTAAGAGAGTAGAGCTGAAAAGCCTCGTGAACGTCAGCTGCCGTTCCATAGGTTTTCTAAGCAGCGGCAGCCTCCAAAGAATGTATTAAACAGACAGCTGACGTTTACTTACAGTAACATATAAACTACTATCATTTAACAAATTTTCAATTGGGAGGAAATCATTGAAAAATATATAATTTTATCGTATTCGTATAAGCAGCAGATATATTCAGCACTTTATAATCAGCTAACGATTTTTTTCATATGGTGGGCAAGTTATAATTTTAAAAAATCCTACCTATCACTGGCTTACGGACCATTCCATAAGGCAAGTACGTTAACCGATGACCGAGTTTTACTAACAAAACAAATTTTGCTTGAATGTTTTGACATCTACTTTGATGTTAACGTCAGCGAAGTAGGTCGTACCGGCGTTGCAGTGTTATTAAGTTGAATTAAATGTTACCGCCTAAGTAATTGAAGACCACAAATATGATTTAGTTAAAATGATTCATTTTGTCGGTATCAGCAGAGAGTAAATAAGTCCAAGGATAAATCGGATTTAAACATACAACATGGGTCGACACTACTCTTATTATCACCGTATCATCATAATTTATAATTCTTAAATGAGTATTGACCAACATGGTGAAGGTCCTTTCTTAGGGTATTGGGACAGAATGATAATATTGGAATATAATACGAGTAAGTTTGCAGCTTAGCTAAGCTCTGCCTTTCTTTGACGTTGCAAAGCTACAATTAAATTGCGACGACAACAAATATGCCATCATAAAAGTTTTTCTGAAAATAGGGTTTATAAGCCATAAAGAGACATGATATAAAACGACTAAGAACTGTGGTATACGCATAAAAGAAAAGTAAGCGTACAAAGTCACGGGCAAAGCCCAATTTTAACATTAAGCTTTTCCACTTAAACAAATGAGCTTGAAATTAATGAGTAGGTACATACTCGTAAATGTTCCACCTGCATGTAGCGGCTTACCGGAGTAGATCATTCGAAGCATAAAGGTGCTTTCAAAAGTTTAACTCAAGCTTTTAGCACTTCGGCGAGGGCTTTTGTTTCAACTTTCGAGTTTCAATATAAGTTGTGGAATTTATGTAATAAATTGTTGCTTTATTAAATTATGTGCAAGTTATTGAATGAATAAATGGATTTTAATAAATAAACAGATATTTTCACATGCATATCGGTTCGTCTGGGAAGGTAGGTACCTTACCGCCGACCTCTTAACAAACCGTGAAGCAGCATGTTCATGACTTGCTTTCTGATTGGTCCTCATAAATTGCGAAAAATCTTTAACATATGGCCATAACCCAGTTTTAACTTTAAACATTTGGGTACTTCTGCATCACTTAACCGAATGAGCTTCAAATGAATGAGTGAATGTTCTACCTGCATTTAGGTAGTGGCTTACCGATGTAGACCATTCCTAGTTTACAAAGGTGCTTTCAAAAGTTTAACTTGAGCTTTCAGCACGTCAGCGAGGGCTTTTGTTTCAACTTTCGAGTTTTAATTTAAGTTTTGGATTTTTTTTTATTAAATTGTTGTATAATGTACCTATTGCTGTACCTATTGTAAAAATGAGTACCTACTCTACATAGATTAGGTTCTATTTTTAAAGTAATAACGGCATACAGGCCACCTGATGTTAAGTGCTCACTACAGCCCGTGGACATCCACATGTAACCTCAAATATAAGAAATCCTATCTGAGGTTGTGTGCCTTGCTACTTATGCTAAGATGTTTGCCTCAAATAAAGTTAATAAAGTTGGTAAATAAATAATGTTAAAATTAAACACGATGACAGTTATATTATTACGGCCCACATGCTCATGATCATTTAATGAATGCTTACCACCTACACGCATTAGGTTATTGAATACTTATGATGACTAAGGACTTTATGTAGACTAACTGTAATAGTTTAAAAAATAATATTTTCCAAATCACTCTTTACTCTTCAAACCGTACCTACTTGAGAATTTATTTTCCGACAAAATATCTTAGAATTTTTAATCTTTAGTCTCTTAAAGTCAACTCTTACAGTCGACAAAGACAGCCCCTGAAGTTCAACAGAAAACAACAAAAAAGTCATCAACATTTACAGTTGAGCGATCTGTTTACTAATAACGCTAACAAAAAGCCCAGGAATCCGGCAAAATGAATTTATCTCCTCTCAAGTGTACGTTTGTAGAACGCCCGCGCCTTCAACTAATTAGTACGGAAATAACGTTGCCACATTTGTCAACTTCCGAACCATCACGGCTCTCCTTTGAGATGCACTGTCCCTTGATATGTCGCTTTACTACAGTAAATACGTCGTTAAGCGACTGTGAAATATCATTTCTATGGTGGCCCTTTAGTTAAAGCTGTCTTAGTTTAAATACCGAATTAATCGGAGTTTGCGCTTGAAATCTATTGCGCTTTGTCTGCTTGGAAATAATTCTTAATAATAGTAAGTCTTTTTTGTACACAGATTTAAAAAAGTTAGATTTACAAATAACCCAATTGCAAAAAGACAATGTAGGTACGAAAGCGGGCTTGTCGCTAATTAGCAATTTATTCCAGACAATGCAAAAGAATAATAAAAGAAACAACATGCAAAAGAAATACCTAACAGAGAAAAGCAAACAGTTTTTATTTTCGGCATAAAATTTATTGACGTCATTTCAAAATGACGTCATTTATTTATTTATTTAACAGATTACATGTAAGTAATGTATTGTATATCATAAACGTTTGATGATTCACCTTTCCAATAAAGCAAGATTTTATAACATAAAAAATATATCAGTTAAAGCGATATAAAAGGGTAGGCCATTTATATCGCTATAACTGATATATTTTTTTGTATATAAACATTTTAGAATAATTGCAACTAAGTTAGGTAGTTACCTATATAGTTTTTATGACACCATGTTAAAAACAAAAAGGTAAAAATTTATACTTATTGCTAAAACCTTCTCGTATATCATACGCGGTAGTAAACGCCAAAAGCCATTTCAGTAGCAATTAATTTTATGAAAACAATCCGTACGTACGTAATTGGAATATCGGGGTGTAGTTTTGGGTAATTATATCCTAATTTGTTTGGTGTGATGTTGCTCCAATTACCTGAAACACAAAAAATATTACGTTATTTAATTTTCCTATTATAACATTATTTCTTTAGATACAAGGCGAAAGAAATTAAATATAATGAAGATGAATTGGCTGCTCTAATCTGGTGATTTAAGGAATGCAATGTTAAGTTCTGGATTCCAAAAATGCAGGACCTATTAAGAATATTTCCAGAACTTTTACAGAAGAAATGCTAGAACACCGCTAGCTTACTATGTAAAAATTAGTGTGACTCAAATTTTCCTGAACTTGACGCCACGATTACGGGTATTTATTGAAGGTTTCCTACCAGTTGCTACAAAAACACCTTCGTAAACTATTGAAAGAAAATTTCAATAACATTGAGCAGGGTTACACAACCATAGGTAATGGCAACAAAAAAGGTGTTAAAGACTACCTTTTTGTTTCTCTCAAGATTACCTAGGTAGGTACTAATCGTCCCACGCTTCGCGATGTCAAACCTCATTCTGCCCTGATAGGCCTCTCCAGAATACAAAGGGTAATTTTCCTTATTACGAGTATTATATTACAATACAACTCTTCGTTTGTTTTCGCTTTGTTTCGGTATCTCGGCTATTAGAATAACAAGGAGCTTATTAGACGGCTATTAAACTTGTTATTAATTGACCTGGCATATTGTTCGTGAGAAAGCGATAATGTACTAGAAAGATTGCCTGACAAACAGGGAATATAGTGTCTTCATTCTTTTTTAAACGTCTTTACGCAGGTTGCTATTGACAACCAAATAAAAATTACATGTAAGACTCGCTTTAGAAGGCGGTATCACGTTCCATCGGAAAAATAATACCTGTTGCATTCTTTCACAGGGAAAAATTATCAACCATTATAATTTATAAGGGAAACCGGAAGTTAACGTTGGGAAGTATTTATACTCGTACAATAAGACTAAGGTTTTGAAAAGGCTTTTAAAAAAAGGCTCTTAGACTGAAGTAACCTATCTGTAACCCATAGACATACCCAGAAACTGAAGTAGCAGTACCTAACTGTAGAACCTTGAGCCTGAGATGGTTTTTTAAATTTATTTTATGGATTTCTCGACGTACGTTCGAAGCTTAACTAGCTAGCTACTCGTTACCCGGACGCAGTGTAACACGTCCGTAACAAAACCACGGCCAGATAATTATCTCACAGTCATAATTGTATAGCCGACCTTATTCCAAATTTATTGCCGGGGTTAGAATCCCGCGGCAAAATGAATTTTATCAGCCCATGTAATTAATAGGTTATTATTAAATGAAACCGAAGCTCCCGGATTCCGTTACGTTCCTCGATAATAAATAAATTGTGGACAAAAGAAACATGAACGCCAATTTTACGTACATCAAAAAGGAGAATATTAAAAATTAGCAAGCAAAACATCTTTTATGTTAACAATAAGTTGCAGATTAAAATGGTTAAAGAAACTTTTTGCGGTACCATTGTCTTTTGCAGATGATAAAATACAATTCGTACGGGTAAGTAAAAAAGGGGTTTTCTATGCAGGGTAGTATAATATATTTTCATATTTAATAAATTTTGGTAAAAGTAGATCTCTATTAGAGGCATGAATGTACACGAAATGCCTCTAATAGAGAGAAATGGAGAAGTCTCGCAAAATATGCTTCCAACATAAAAGGCGATCCATGACCACGACCACTCCGCCAGGAGTGTACGACTAAGAAGAAGAAAAGTAGATCAGGCTACCCACCTACCAACTAGGTTAGGTGATCGTGCCTCAGAAGCGGCCGTGCTCCAATTACGTCATGTCGAAGTTTTGTATATATGCCAGCGATGTACAAAACTTCGATAGCGTGATTCAGGGTACCTGTGGTTCCATCTATTGACGAGTAGCGGAAGTTGCAACAGTACGTACGTGTATCAACTGTAGATATAAAATGAGGTAGGTATTAGTTAGCAACTTCATAGTGACTAATAAGCAGCACGTTCGGTTGGAATTAATCGCACAGTTAGAATCACATTACGTTGAACCATTTACCGCTAATTAGCCGAGATCTGATTGGCTTCTATGTGAATTGAGTAACGATGTGGCTAACACTAACAAAGCATATTTTGATTGAGTTAAGAAGCCGATGGTTGACATCAGTGACGTAACTAGCAGCCGCATTTTTAAGATCTAAACTTGATTCTGATCAAATGATCAGAATCAAGTTTAGATCAAAACAGAAAGAAATCTGTTTGCTTGAAAGTCATAATGCATTCACAGGTATATGCAAGTCACCATCGAAGTTAGGACTAAATTATGTTTATTATTGTGAGAGGAGACCCTGCGGCGGGTCACTAATAGGTTACAGTTATAAACTAGAGGTTACTAATAGTGATACAAAACCTAATAAAATATTTTTTGGGTGTATTTAATCTTCTTCTTTTTATCATCATCTTTTTGCAATCCACATCTGGATATGGGCTTTTTCTCATCGCCACCCCGCCCGATCCTCTGATTCCAGCTGTATTGACCTACCCAGCTTTGGACAGAGTTTTCGGTAGTAACCTGTACAAGAATAAGAACAACAAGCTAGCTGGCGTGTGGTAATGGCCAATTAGCCGAGTGTATGCTCAGAGGGAATTAGCCGCTCAATTAGAATCACATTACGCGGAACGATTTGCCACTAACCGGCCGAGGGCGCCCGATGCGCGTCGAATAACGAAATTGCTGGTCAACGATGAACGTGTAGCATTACAAGTTGATAGAGGAGGCCTTACTTAAATGGTAGTAGTAATTAGCTATTACTGGATTATTTCATGACTAAGGTTTATAAGTTGTGTAGGTACCCTAGTTCATAAGTGAGGATTTAGATTTGACACCCAACAGAAGTTCCCGCCAAAATAAAGCTCCTCTGTACTAGATCTACCCATCCTTCAATCCTAATATTTGTGACCCCGACTATGTGACTTCAATAAAATATTCTTATATATTTTTACGTGAAGCGAATCTATGTATAAACGCCGAAAATGTGACTATAAACGACACTAACTACTACGACGAGGCTACAATCGACGAGGATTCCTAAAGTCAATTGCCTATAATTATTTTACAATAAACTTTTTACGATTATAATAATATTTTAAAACAACACACGTCAAAAAGATTAGAAAATCGTTATTGCCCATCAGTCGGCAATATCAATTCGTTGTAAGTCTGTGGCACAATCAGTGGAACGTACTGGTGAGTATCCAGATCGTGACCAGACCACCCACCGGCGGAGGCAAGTGGAATAAAACAACGATAAATAACAGTGCTCACGCATAATTGATCACAAATTAAAACTCACCCGCCCGAAATGTTAAACGCGAACGCCGAAAGCGAAATTAGTATCTGCGTCCACCGTCCAGGTCACTCCACTTTGTTCGGGTTTTCTTGAGCTCAGAGTCGAAATCGAAACATAACAAATTATGCTTTTTAAGTCCAATCTGATATTTTAATGTTAAAATGTGGAAACCGGTAACAACGATAAATATTGATAGTTAACAATATTAATATAGCAAAAAAAAACCTAGTCCAAACTTGGATTGCGTTTTATATCATTTATTGTGAATTGGAACAAAATAATTTATTGTGATTTCAAGCAACAACAAACAATAATTTACTGTGTAGGAAATTAAGTAAGGTTACTTTAATATTTTCATCTTATTTCTTCAATAAAATAAAATCAAAATTATTAGCTCATTTAAATCACAATAATTACATCAGTTTATTTATCACACATTAAAAAACACAATATTAACAATGAAATAACAATCCAAATCCAAGCTTATAAACCTGGCTAAACAACAGGGTGAAGAGTGGAATACACTCAGAGGCCGACGCACAGTATTCGCATACGACAGGGCTGCCTCTAGAGACCAGTTTTACCATTCTCTTTGATCTAAAAATGTGGCCAGAGTTAGTCGAATCTACGTGCAATTTACTGGTAGTTTTCTTTGACGCTCGATTCCGCAGTACTTTTTTAAGCGGGCACAATTTGTGTCAATTTTCTTTGTCGCTCACTAAGCCGTTTTGCATGACGGAACTAAATGTCCTAGGAAATAGCTTTTACACGCCTATTAAAATTATTAAAGCTAGGCGTTTCTTACTTTGTTGGCTGTATCACTGTCAAAATCCCTCAACTTTATGAAAGGAAACACTTAAGAATAATCAAAGCAAAGTAACCACAATTCCCAATTCAGAGGTTTTACACGACTACATTAATATGTCATTAATTATAATGTATAATTCGATTGTAACACAATTTAGTGTAGACTCATCACATTTGCATCTTGTTAATCATAGACGCAATCAAGTAATTACTCTCAACTGAGCCAATATTGTGTTAGCGATTGTGTTGTATGAGTGCCAATTACGATATACCAGGCAAGTATTGGGCAAACGTATAACGATGTTCATTTGTGCGTAATAACAGAATATATACCTACACACTTAACTCCAATATTCTGCTTCTGAATTCGAAGACCAAACAAACAAGCAATCATGTTACATGGTGTGTAGACCGGTGTCTATTCCCATGAACACCAAGCCAACGGAGAGCTTTTAGAATAACCCCATGTCACTTTTTATGAATATCTTTAAAACATAAACTAAATTTTTGAAAAAATATAGAAATTCATTGTTAATATAAGAGTACGAATCAATAATTACGTACGTAACAATTTAAAGAATAGGAAGGATTTATATTGAAATGTTTTTATATTAAATTGAAATAAAGCTTGAAATAATTGTAAATTACAAAAAGTACTTTAACATCTCACGAGAGCCTATATAAAAATCGCTTATAAATCAAGATAGGTATAAATTTTAAAAATTCTACGTAGAAAAATACGCACACATTTAGTGTCAAGAAGCAATACCTTTTAAAGCAACGATGATTCACCGTGCGTTCGCATTAAGTAGCCGTAACTATGCATTGACCTTCGAATGTCTGAACACAATACGATCATTTTGCGAACCCTACGTCGCATACGAAACACATGAATTTATATTCTCCTGTGTATACTAAACAATGGTCGGTATTCAGAACATAATACTAAAATAAACGGTCCGGTTAAGACGTTTGTTTTATGATTGACGCGACTCGACATTCCAAAAAATTAAGTGGCTCCGAAAATTGTAAGGATATTTTATTACCAACGATTTCCTTAGAACAAACAGTCGTTGTTTTTAAACGCTGCCCAGACTGTAAATCAGTTTTATGTATTTTCAGTAAACGACGTTCGGAAACGTAATTTTTGATTCATCTTGTTCTTTTATTGTGCTTTGGATTGTTGTGACATTATTCTGAATACCAACCATTTATTATATGTACATGCTTACATATTTATAGGGGTCATTATTTGTAGAATTGCATTAAATTTTCACCTGAAATGCTTATGGACATAATTTTGAGAAAAGTTTTAAGGTGACAAATTCCTTGAATTTGCTTAAAATTAACACAATTTATAATAACCGATACCTACTTCTAAATATACCGAGCCTAATAATGAACCTACAATATTTTACTAGAAATGTTCACTCCGCAATACCTGACAGACAACTTGGAAAAGTGAGTAGGTATGCTAATTTGCTAAGTGATCTGCTTCCGAACAAAGTGAGCTAAGATCAATAGATATTTTTCTAATCTCAGTTAAAACTTGAAGAAAGATAACCGACCAAGTGGATATGAGATCGGAAGTTGAAAGCACTTGAAAACAACTTCAACTACGTTCACGGTAAGCAAACACGGTTACTCTAAGCTAGCATTTTTCTTAAAGTTTAAGTCTCCTTCAAAAATTAATGTACTGGTAGGCAAGTTCATGTTTCGAGTATTATAAAAGGGCCTCATAGAAAGATTCGGAAACAGAATTGGACCATCTTTGTCTGTTCGGTAATTTAAATATTGAATTGTAAATCTAATAGTAAAGGTGATAACTTGTAAGAAAAAATATTTACTTCAATTTGCACTTCAAAATATTTTAGAATAAAATATAATACAAACATACTTTCAGGACATCTGATGAGCAGTTAACTGGGAGAAAAGTGATATCTAAGGTAGGCTGTGGGCGTGTTGGTCACCACAAAATAAGTACCTAGGAGTATCTGTCACGTCCCCAGGCAAAACATAGGGCGTAGAGAACATGGCTCTACCGGGGCTCTACGTAACATGGTCCTCTAATAAATTAAATATTGAAATACCAACTTAGAAGTCATAACTAGTGCTATCCTTCCACTTACAACATTTATAATATTTTTAATTTATATTAACAATTTTGTGCAAAAAACTTTAGCGTTAAATACATACGTCGGTACCAACCTCGTTTCTTCGAAGCTGGACATTAGTAAGGCAAAGGCATTCTCAGAACAGATTAATGTCCCGATAAAAATGTAACAGCTAACTGGTTATGTCGGAATAGGGTGTTTAGTTTGAATAACAAGCACTTGAAACCACTTTATATGGGAATTTCTGAATTTCTTATTGTATTTTAATGACCGAGCTACCCATTCCACATTGTATTTTTAATACCTAGATTATGATAAAGATCGTGAAGTAGCTATTTTCAATTTTATACTTAAGTATGTAATTTAGAGTATGTTACTACCTATATCTTTCTATACAGCTTTTAAACAACCACATAACCTCATACGATACTGAAACACTGTATTTCGTTGTAAGTTTATTACAGTAGGTATTTTTACAGTATGTATCTTAACAGAAGGTAATTAATAGTAGCTAGTTTTCTATGCAGGCCAGCCAATGTTAAGTTGCAACTGTAATTCATGGACCCATATCCAACCGCGTAGAACATAACCTCGCAGTACTACGACATGGGGTTATTCAAAAAAGAAGTTTTTCTCTTTTTAAAATAACTTTTGAAGCAATTCTAACGACATATCCCTTGAAGTTAGCAACACAACAACATTCAAGTCAGGTACTGACGATATCCCTTGGCAGCCAGCAACGTGTGACATAATTTGTATTTACTGTATGACGTACGTGCAGCGCAAATGCATTCGATCGATCATCGATTGCATTCAATGGACGAACGATCTGGGACATACGAGTAAGTGCCAATGTAATGATGGCTTACTGGTGCATTTTATCGCGTAGAAGTGAAAAATGCGCAAGAAATTTTATAAACAATTTTCGTCTTAAATCAAGACTCTACAGAGTACAAAAACTAAACTTATTTCTGGGACTTATATATATTGTAATAATTATAAACATTGTCATGATTTTTTTTGTATAGGTATAGGTAATCTGTTATTTTAAAATAATGCTATAGTACTTACATTGTAAATATTGTTTCGTGAAATAATAAAGTTGGTTTAAAAATATTAATAAGATTTTAGTGCGATAGACATAAAATTGCATAAGAAAAAATCTACAGTCGTTACCTACTACGCAAAATAAAAAATCGTACATGCAACGATAAATAATAGTTTAAAGTTTATCGCACTACATATTCATACTGAAGTATTTTTATTAACCCTTAATACTCGCTTACTACTTTCTCAAACTTTTTACTAGAATGGAAGCCAAGAGTATTTGTCGACACAACTTTGCAATGAATGAATACTTCACCGCTCGTAGGAGCTCATAGGAGAAGTTCGTGGCAAAATAAAGAAGGAATTTTGTCGTACATTTATTTTAGTGCTACAAATCCACTGCTGAAATTTCTGTCACCTTAATCCACTTTAAAAAGCTCCTTCATCGTAAAGTGCAGACGATTTTGGTAATGTGTATATCTTTTTTGTTCTTTTTGTTCTCTTAAATATGCAGTTGTCAATATTCGTTTAAAAATAATGTTCGTATTAAGTACATATATTATCTTGTTTTAATGAATTAAGATTAAGATAAACAAATCAGAGTCAGGTGGCAAATAGTGGACAATCAGGGTTACTTAATTAGCTTTTAATTTGAGCCACCTTTCAAAGAGAGCCACCAAATAATGTAAAGTTTACAACTTTAGTAATTATACTCTATGTAGAGTCATCATTTATTTCAAAGTGCTAAAAATAAAAAAAAGGAGGAAACAACACAGCAAAAGCCGTCCGTGAATAAATATCCTTCAGCTGTAGTAACACAGGCTCATTTGCTTATCATTTAAGACAAAAATACAATAAATGTAAATTTATAAATGTGAGTTACATTTTATAACGAACACGCAATATCAAGAGCAATAATCGTCCGGCGCTGTCAAAATAACGCCAGCTGTAAGAACCGGACGCCGCTTATCGCTACAAATTATAATGTGCTTTTATTTTAGTTGTCCTTGTATCCGCCGAGAACATCATTCGCATGGCTATCGATACAACAAATCAGAACACTGGTATTTTCTGTCTTCCCATAGAATACCAAAGTCAATCCTAAAACTCTCCCCATAAGAGCCGTTTCAGATAAAACACGTTAACAAAGGTAAAGTCATGTACAACTTTGTTAAAGTTACTTATTCTATGCAGTGTGCCAGCTTTTTATCACGGCGGTGCAATCTTCAACGAACACTATTTTGTTATTTTTGCAGAAGTAATGTAGATGAGGCAAGAAATATTACAGCCACCGCCATTAAAGGGTTATTTATGTTAGAAACTCCTCTTACCGTTCCTTTCAAATTATTAATGGAACGTTTCACGTTCCGCAAGCGAGTCGGACTAGGTAACTGAAAGCCATTAAATGTAATCAAGTAAAGTAAGACTATCAATTATAAAGGATAGACGGAAAAGGTTTTCGATCCGAAGTCTAAGTAATGTTTTTATACTTCAAAAGATCTGCGGTTAGACGAGGTCGCTTTTCGGCGCTGTATAAAAGCATTTAGGCCAACGATATTGGGCTGTGAACTCCATGTATCTCGGTATCGATACTATTTTATTGGCGGGCACAGTTATCTGTATCTATTAGCTGATTCATTTTCGTGGTTATATTTTCGACGATGACAAGGCCGACCGAGCTGCCTCTGTCGGTTCATTACCGAAGGCATTGTTTGCTCGACGCACTGAGTTTTTGTCCGCAGTTATCACAAAAACGTCGTATCAAAGGCATTTCAGTGATACACGACAAGATGAGGTACGTCATCATGTCTTACGGTGTACTCAAACAAACGACACAAACCTCTTGACCTCAAATCTTCCGTTAACACAACACTGATCTCGTCTACAGATAGGCCTCCGACCGGCGTGTACTCGGTGATTTATTTCATTATGTTAATATTAATAGAATCAAAATTAATTCAGGAGATGAAAAAATGACTGCCGAGTTTGTAATGATTTAATACGCCTCACTTCCTGTTCTTTTTACGTAGGTAGGAAAGAGAGTTTGAAACTTTTATTCGGGGTCGAGCACCGAGTGATTTTAACGAGCTTTTATTCGCCGACTTTTTTACTGGGAGCTAGGAAGGCATTTTTATGAAACTAATGAATGTCAAAGAGAACTTATTTACTCCCGCGATTGACGAATTCTTTGATGATCGCGCGTAATCACGTTCGGTTTCAAGAGTTCCATTACGATCCGAAAATTACTATTTCGCGGAGATTGATGTACCTATTTACGCGTGTTCGAATTTCGAAGGAGCTAATACAGGGTAGCCGTATCTGCTCCAATAATTGTAAAGAGATTCCCCGATAAAAGATCAGTGTAACTAATAACTATAAGGACTATCGTTTCATAAAATGTATTGAATGGTACATTAAAATCAACGTTTATGAAAAGTTTTTGTAGTAATTGACTAGCAAACGGGCACGCAGGCCACCTGATGTTAAGTGGTCACTGTAGCCCATGGACACCCACATCCAACCTCAAATAGAGAAGAAATACTACCTGAGGGTGTATGCAGATGATTTGCTACTCACGAGAACTAAGTTCGCCTCTAAAGTATCACATCATCAGTAAACACGAGACATAAAGAACATGCTTTATGACGGGTTAAGAAGCTGGCGCTAAGGTACCTCCTCAAACGAACTACTATGGCTCTACCACCTAAAACGAAGTGAAATTACTACTATTCGTACCTTAAAATCTTAGAAAGTTATTAAGACTTAAATATTCCGTTATAACATATCACTTTGAAAAGGTAAGAGTGGTCAGAGTTAATCGTTACATCGTTACTGCGTATACCAAATTAAATTACAATGATGCCCCCGAAGAGTCGGCCGGTGCGTAGACAAGGAATTATTCAAAGCATCAAGTTTTGAAGCGCGTGGGCACATTTAGTCACGGGTACGCGGTACGGTCCCACCAATAGGTTTACCATTCTTTTATTGCTATCCGAATACAATGGGAGAGTAAGAAAAAACTTAAGAAGGAACGAAAATAATTGTCCTTACGAAAATTTTTGTAAAAAGCGAGTTCAATACGAATGATCGATAAATGTCATGACCACAGCTGACATTTAATACTTTTAATGCAATAAGAAACTTTCATTTCATTACCTTATTCCAGTATAATGGCGTAAGAAATGTAGTAAGCATTAGTTGACACATATTTTGAATTTCCTAGATTTTGGATTTTAACAATGTCTTTGAATTTGTGCATTTAATCTTATATGTAATTGTGTACCTACATACATGTAACTTGAATTGTATATAATTACATGAAACATTTAGAGTAAATTAAAGTTGAAACATTCAACAAAGAAGAATCATCATTTAAATATCCTTACATATGACACCGCTCGATCAGGCAAACTATACCCGCTTAATAAACGTATAGTGGTTAGGAACTATTCCGCCGGTACAACCGGTTACTGCAGGGACCGACCGTCGGTCACTGCACCACTAGGGAATACATGGTAAGGTGCATTCACGATCATGCCATCGGGCCAAGTGACGTGATGACTTGTTCTTTAACTAAAATTAAGTTTTTCCTGTCACGATTGTTCTTTAAAGCACAAGAAATATACAGATGGTAACGTTACTGTAGCAAGCTGAGAGAAGCAAGTAGGTATCTTACTATCTCAAACCGCTTGGAATCACTGAGTTCTGTAAGTCTTGTGTTCGGTTGGGGAAGTGTCATCGTAACTCTTTATTCCAGGCAACGATCTAAGCCTTCTGATAGGAAAGGCTTCTAGATAGAAGTTAAGAGAGAGAATACTTGAGGTTGGACGTTGCAGACCGCCTGGTCTGCATGCACATTTACTATTAAAAATTGATGGATCCACTTGGATGATGCAAATATGCTTTCGGGTTGTCATGCCACGCCATCATGTTATCGAACTGTAAATCTGAGAAACCACTTTCATTTTGATTTTATTTCATCTTGTCGTAAAAGGACATTAGACTCATCGTGCATGTCATTGTGATTCTTGTTTGACGTTCATCCATTAGACTAAAGTATTTTGATACCACGCCAGATGGCTCGATCGTGAATGCTCATCATAAACGTTTCATCGGATGTCACAGGTCAGATTTGTGATGAAAAGTTAGTTTGGGTTTGGAGTACGGAAACGTGGTTGTAGACGTAGATGCTTTTGGTATCAAAAGGTACACTATAAATATTTTAACGTCGTGTCGTTTTATTAGCTAAATAGCTAACAGCCAAAAGTCTAGTTCTATTTACATAAAAAATTGGTCTTAATAGTTGATCTTGTGTGAAAGTATTCGCTAACATGAAAATTAGAAATAAAAACTCAGTAGAAAATTATCAACTCATAATACGATTTTAATAGGAAAAGAACACCATACAAAAAGAAATACTTTGTGATTTGTCACGGCACACCCTGCTCGAATCACCGTCCGAAGACGTTGGCTACGGTAGATACATTTATAGGTACTTGTAGCCAGCGGCGATCTACGTTTATGCAATTAAATTTTATTAATTTCAATCGAGAGCCTTTATTTTTAGTGCCCTTTAATGGTGGACGCCCTGCTGGAGCGCCTGTATTCAATTTAACGTGCTTGCCCTGTCAACGGAAAACAAATTTATATGTATCGTTTTATTGAGTTACTCGTATAACTTTCGTTACACCAATTTGAATCTTTATAACTTTTTAATTAAAATTAAGTATTGGGGATTTATTGCTTTGGCGTAACGGAGTCGAAGTAACATTAATAAAAATTTTAGTATGGACCACTAGATTGTTGTTCGACGAGTAATTTAAGGTAATTAACTATGTATCGTTTCTGATAAGTATAAACTACATAAATATACAAGTATCTATAAAACTACTTCTACTGTTATAATTAAATTTTAGAACAATTAAAAGTGATGACGCAATATAAACTGGCTTAGCTATTCAAAGCTTGTTATACCTAAATACCTATAACACAATATTCAAGTGAAGAAAGAAAAACTCACAAAGACATTGACATACCGAACTAAATAAACAACAACCACAAGCAGCAAAACAAGCATTAAAACAAATGAATACCGACGATCACATAAATGCTCGTACACGAACACTCACAAGCCCATAAAGCGTAAACATCCAGTTCAAAATTACGCATGTACTTCGGTCCAAATACATACACAATGAACCAAGTGAATGACAGCTGTCCTCCCAAAATGGCCCGTCGCCTGACAGTTGAAGAGGTGTTAGCTGCCACTTTGATCTTTTTAGGATAATTACGGATATCGGATTTTTAAATTTGATGGACAGAAAGCAGTATTCATGGTATTTTAATTTCGTATAGAGTCGCGGAAATGTTTTATTGGTACTATCTTACCCATCAGATATCGCTCTGCCTTATTGCTTTCAACTTGCTAAAGCTCATTCCACCGAAGTGTCATTGTATTTATTTTGGATTTTTTCTTCTACAATATGCACGTTATTTGCATATAAACCTTCTTGAAGCTTGTTTTCACGAGCCACATTGTTTATTAATTAAAAATCCGCATTAAAATCTAATACTAGCTTGTCTTTAATGGTTACAATGTTTGTAACTTGTACTTTAATGTTAAGTAATCGTTCATCGTTAACATCTCGATCCTCAGAAAACCCATTCGCCTCGAGTCGTTATCCAAAAACTAGCATGTGCGCCATCAACTATACCGATGTTTTTTCAAGTACAGGTGAAGCGGCGAACCCACACTTAGCCGGCGTTAACCTGTAATCTAAATTCATTTCTCGATCCGACCCACCGGAGCCATATCTCTGTTTTTATTATAGCTTTAAGGCCCATTTGCAGGTTTTTTTATTTGTAACAAATTAGCTATTATTCTCATGACGACCGGATCCCATTATACATCGACAGGGTCCTTTTGTTCGTGTCGATTTGTAATTTTGTCTTGTAATGTTTTGAGAGTTTGTACCGTCTTGTACCTTAATGGTGATGGATTATTTCGTAACTAGGTTTTTAAGTTTCGGAATTATGTCATACGAGTACACTTTCATTGAACGAGTTTTAAGCACGTTGACCTGTGAACAAATGCAATTACGGGGTCATAGTGAACTCTGATCTTGTTACGAGAACATTGTGAATTCAACGCCTTGACTTGGGTTTTCGCTATCGCATTATCTGTAAGCTGGCCGTGAGCCACATTACATTTGCAATCCGCATTTAAGATCTCTTGTAACAAGGGTTTGTCTGTGAAGAGTGCGCTGCGGAAAATAAAGTTAACTTTCCAGACCGATCTTGATTTAGTAAATGTAAATATGAATTCAAATCCGAAGCTATTTCCATTTCTTATACAACCGAGTCTGGATGTCTCAACAAAACTACCAGTGTGAAAATCTATTGCAGTTGCACTGACTAACTGAAAGTAACTGAATTTATTTTGTTTTGCTTGAAACAAAACGTCTTGGTTGTCTTTATTACCAAGCGGTATAGGTTTATTAAATATGTATTAGTCGCCGGTCTGTGTCGTCTGAATAGACGGTACGAACGTATGAATTATTTAAATACTGGTGGCCGTAAATAATCGTTTCATGAAATTTATAGGTGATAGCACGGAGAAAGGACTCAACGATCGTCAATAGCAAACATTATGTTAAAGAACATTCATATTTTGTAGGTGATGTAGGTTGAATATATATCAACGTCATCAATTGTAAGGAATGATTCAATTGATTCTCGACTGACACAAGATGATAATAAATTCAGAATGTGCGAATTGGTCAATAAGAGGTGATATTACATAATAACTAAAAACCTTTCGGTGTTCTTTTGCGGGACATTCAAGAGTTTTTCTGCAACGTTGATCCTAGGGTAACGGATACCAAGATTGCTTTTTACGAACGCCATGAAGATCTCTTAAAAATACAATGTGCGTTCTTGTATATTCTTCTTTTCGATGTGTAAGACGCTCAGGTTTAAATGCAGTACAACTTAACAGTATCTGTTAACAGTTCGGGTTTGTCGTATTTTGATGTAGATATCAACTGCATATCATTTCATGTGTTGGATCTCAGTACTAAAAAAAACGACACTTTGGTACATGATGAGAGAGCTTTGCGTGTCGCCAAGCATCATTACAGCCCATTACTGGACGATTTTATGGCGTGAGAGAAATGACTACCAAAAATTTCACAATCGGAGCTGCCCATTTGATCTTTAGTTCTGCTAGGTTGGAAGGAAGTGAGCGTAAGAATAATGAGGTCAGTTTTTATAGAGGTAGATAAAGAGTCAAAAGAACGTAAACACGCTCTCTGAAGTACTTTTCACACAGTAAACGGTTCGTTTGAAAAATTTTATGAATTGTAGAATCATGTAGACCAAAGTTGTAAGAGCGATTGTTGGATCCAACAGGCAACATTATTAAGTTGAATTTTTATGGATTGAAGAATCATGTAAACCAGAGTTGTAAGAGCTGGATCCAATTAAGTTGAGTTTAAAAAAGTCAAGAACTGGTAATATTAGTTAGTTAAGTAGGTAATATTTTTGTAAAATGAATCTATTTAAGCAAATATTTCTAAATAAAGCCATGTATTCATCCACTTTATTCTCGCGTTTATAATTATTATATTGGTAACATAGTCAGTCTCCATTAACGAACTTTAAAATAAAAATAATGTAAGAGTAACATATTTTAGTTCGTTCTTTTAAAAGCAAATTGTTGTGAGTATAATGAGGTTAGATTTCGTATAAAAGTTACAGGGAGCTTCAGAACGTGACTTTTCGAAGAAAGCGCTCTTCGTTTGCGGTATTTTCTTTCGTCTCCTAACTTTTTAGTATTATTTGCAATAGCAACGTTGAAGAAAAACATAATTAAATTATTTTAAATGTAACTTCGTATTTTTATAAGTTCTCCCAGATTTCGTTATGAGGTTCGTTCCTTGTTATTGTTACATTTCTCAAACCGTGTTTGCTGGCTGGTTTTTTTATCGATGTTATCTTTTTTTGTTTATTTTCCTTTACTTTCATCTGTGAGATATTATTTTTTTGTACTAAGTTCCTTATTCATTTTATTCTTAGATGTTTTTATATTTCATTACCTACGACATTAAACATTGCAAAGAGATAATAATACGAATAAAGTGAATCTTATCATCTTTTGACTCTTGACAAACGAATAACTGGCCTAAAGTATAACGGACTAAAGACTGGATTAAGGACCTCGCATAGGTTCGAAATACATCGAAACCAGGCTCCGAAAATATAGGACTCTACATGAGGTTAACTGTGTTTTTCACCTAAAAATGTAAAGCGATACTCACGATACGTTCAATATATTGTTGTGTATTTCACGGTTTATGAATATAAAATGGATCCATGTACCTACTTAATGTTATCAACGAAGCTGTTTGCCATCAGATAAATCGATTGAAGAGGCGATTAGTCTTAGATGTTATCGGTTATGTGCAGGGGTAAGCATCGCCGCCGGCTTAAAACAGTAGGTACATTTATTATATACCCTGCTACCAATTTGAAGGGGTTTGAGGTAGGGATTTAGTGACTGATATTTCGGTTCTGGATTTGAATTAGGAAAATTAAACCTTTCATAGATTTAAGTTGCTCTTAAAGATTTACATTGTCTAAAAAATATCAGAGTTTATTGTATTATGCTATCATGTTTTCGTAAACCTTTCAGAATGAATAATTGATACGGCATCTCAGTGGCAACCTTGATAAATAAAAGCGAGTTCGAGTCCGAAATCAGTCAAAATTTAGCATCAGATTCGGTTCGTGTTTCGGATATGAATTTATATTTGGGATATCCGTCACTTTAGATTTCGAAGCTCCATTACATCCCTAGTTGACTACTTGAAAATTAAAAGAGTCATTCGAAATTTCGTATCGGATTCGGTTCCAGGTTCGGATACATTTATATTTAGGATATCCAACAGTTTTGGTTACGAAGCGTCATTTCATCCCTAGTTGGAAGTGCCCGACGGTGCAAAATGTGTGCAGCCGACAAATATTTGGTCGTAGTCTGGAAGTGTGATGGCGTGAACTTGGTATGCAAGATGTATTGCTACGCATATCAATTAAAACTAATGGTCGGTCAACGTTCGAAATTTGCTGGGTATAGCTTTAAGTGGATCGGAACGGAATAACTCTTAAAGTCATCAGTTCAAAAGTTTGGACGTTATTGTATTTTTAACGTGCATACCTACTGTAGGTGTATACCAAATATTGGTACCAATCATCTAAAAAATAAAATTATGTCCTCTGAAAAATCGCAGATTGCAAATGAAACTTTTTAACTACAAACAAGTACCTTTTTTTAGATAATAAATTTATGGTATGTTTTACAGGAAATGAAAGCGTATGGCAACAGCAAGGGAATACATTGCTATGCATTTTATTTTTTAGCGTTTTACATTCATGAAAGTAGGTAGGTATACTTATGACTATGTTGTTACAAGATGACTGTCAACTATAGTATTGCATGTGCCCCGTTAATTAGTAGAGTGCTATACGCAAATGGGGTTCAACCCCCAAAGGAGTCGCTGGGACCTCTTACACCCTTTGTTTATGGAAAATATCTTCCGGAGTGTTTTATTACAATAGCCAATTTAGGGGAGGGAGGTCGCTAATGGCTAGGTTCATGTCTGCATACGCAATTGGGTTTTATATTCTATAGTGTAATTGCTTAATTTTAAACCAGTAGGCATAGTTAAATTCTACTTGAGTTTGTGGAACTGTGAGTTGTGTTTATAATTAAATATAGAAGCAGCCAACGTAGTACTAGTTAATGGGTAGTTTAACCAATAACCGATGTAGATTATCAAGCAGTGTCTGCTAGCAAGACAACTCCTGGATGTCCTGATTACTTAAAAGTAATAATCTGTCTAACACAGAAAATCGAACACAAGCTGCGTGTATGCCAGAGAGGAATGGAAAGGATTATGATGGGTATAAAGTTGATAGATAAGTGGAAAGCAACAAAAATTAGAAATATAACCAAAGTAGCAGACGTTAGGCTAAAAATAAGGACACTTAAATGGAAGTGGACAGGTCATATGATGAGAACACAAATAGAAAAGTGGACCAGAAAAGTTACTGATTGGTATCCAAGGAATGGGAAAAGACGTAGAGGAAGGCAGATTAAAAGGTAGGAAGACGACTTGATTAAGGGCTGGAGGAGAACTGCACTAGATCGGCACAAGTGGAGAGAATTTGAGGAGGCCTATGTCGGAGGACAACCAGAACCGGTAGCTGAGGATAAAATAATTAATTAATACGTATGTTATTAAGTTCAGAGAAATAAAGGCTGTTTTTATTTTATTTTATTTTAATAATCTGTTTGCTTTGTTACACGCCAATACGTCAATTTTTATTGAAATTTAATTTAGTATTTAGTAGCAATAAATTATCAATTTTATCCATCGTTCTTAACACTGGCATTTACTACTAAAATACGCAAATCATTGAACTAATATTTATCTAACTATTAGTTCAATGATTTGAACTCTTAACCAACTCAACTATCGTTCCGCAAATCTCTTAACTTCCGTATCAAATGTTATTACATTTTTTACTTACAAAAACAAAAAAATGACTAAACGCTAATTTTGAATGGTGGTTTAAAACAATGCCCACACTGAGTGAACGTTCAACCAATCAGAACCAGTAGTTCAAACAGGGCGTGGTTCCTTTTAAACTTAGTCTTAAACACAACGCCATACAATTTGCGATAGAGTGAATGAAAAATAATTAAGGCATTCACTCTTAAGCAGTGAATTTCCTTTTATGAAGCTTCGGGCTTCTTAATATTGAAAGAAACCGGTTTTAGTACTGTGCGTAAATTGTTCAACGTTTATAGCTAATAAGTCCACGGTACAGTCAGCTTCATAAACATAGATGTTTTTGATCGGCAAACAACTTATCATACTGTTTTAAATAATTTGTTTATTCAAATATTATAGTAGTTTCTTTGCTTTTACTGTTAAGCAAACCTTTAATATTTGTTGCGAAGTTTGAGTGAATTTGTGTTGTTCAATCGTGAGTAATTTGAATGAATGAGACAAAGACGTCTATGAGCATTCTTATACCTGATAAAAACCATACATCATTAACTGGATAGCCCTAACATAACTTTTCATGTTGTACCACTGGATACGGAATTCTCTTCACAGCTCAGGAGCTATCAGCACACAATGATGGATAATAATATATAATATAGGTATGGGTACAATGGAGTAAAAATTTGGTTAATCTGGAATACATTAAATTGAAGTCGTGCACCATCAAAAAACTATTATAATCCAGATATATGAAGCTGACTATACATCAGGGGTTTATCGTTTAAAAGTACACGAAACCAATCTTAGAAGCTGCTGTAGAGAAGATTAGATACTCATTACTAGACTGATAAAAAAACGTAGGGACCAGCTTGTAGGGGTACCATCATAGATAATGAAACGATCGTTGAATACTTACTGTAAACTTTTCATCCGTTTAAGAAGTTATTAGTTCTGCTGAATTATCCAATCACAAGCCTATCAAGTTTCCTAGCTGAGTTTAAGTGTGCTGAGTTGACGCCAGCTTCCTACGACTTTTTATATTAAACCAAGCTTCTCGTCTTTGAAACAACCACTAAAATATCCACTTCACAAAATCGTGACTTTGTTGCTAAGGGTTTTCTTTCATGTCAGATATGTAAGTGATATTTGAATATGTCATACATTTATTTTCCCAGGTAAAATGTAAAGTTTGTATGCTTGCCTGTCCTGGTTGTAATCGATACATGTCAGTACCCATTAATGACCCACTACAGGGTCGGGTCTCCTCTCACAATGAGAAGGATGTAGGCCTTAGTCCACCACGCTGGCCTACTGCGGGTTGGTGGACTTCACATGCCTTTGAGAACTTTTTTTTTGTGAACTCTCAGGCATGCAGGTTTCCTCACGATGTTTTCCTTCACCGTAACAGCAGGTGATATTTAATTTCATAAGTCGCACATAACTTTTGTACAAAGTTATTGGTGCGTGCCACTGGGATTCGAACCCGGACCCCTCGATTCGAGGTCGAATTCTAAGCCACTGGGCTATCACCGCTGCCGCTCACCGGAAGATTAAATCGATACATAGCATTTTTTAAATATTGTTAGAGCATTTTGGACGCTCTAACACATCCGATTCAAGTTGGCTGTTAGCAAGTGCGTAGGTAGGTATTCACTACAAGTCCGCATAGTGATGTGCAGTACGCACCTGGCCTAATGTAGCTAATAGGACAAGACATAGGATAAGGACATAGGACTTAGTCCGCCAAGCTATTTTAAATTTAATGTCTATTGTGTAATGCAAACAAGGTGGTAGGTTTATCACTGTCTTTATTCAGCACTACCCACAACATCTTTTCCTTTTAAAAATATGTGAAAACTTACATTAGCATAAATATTAACGTTATGTTGATACAAACATAGCTTATAGGTATATACTTAATTATCCTGTTTCCCTCATACAAAAAAGAAATATTATAAGGAAAGTAACAACTGGTCAACATTACTTAGCATTGCGTACAGATTAAGTATAATGTGAATCAATAGTTGATAGGTAAAACATGATATAAGAAGTATAAGGCTATAATATATCTTACAGTATAGGTACCTAATATATATATATATATATATATATTTTACATCTTAACTATCGAAAAACCTTGAAAACATGTTATTTTTATTTCTTATTGTAATCATAGGAGAATGAGATTCAATCACATTACTATCGGACTTGTTGGGTGACTTATCCTCCGACTCTGAATCAGATAATTTTAGACTTTGATTCGATGGGCCCGGTGGCATTACACTCTGATTCGCATCGTCAGTTTCACACTTTAGTAAATGCCTGCGATTGCGGCGATAAATACCTATTTTATTTTTCACTAGGTATGACCGCGGAGTATTTGTTTCAGACAGTACTTGCCCTCGCGTTCTGCTGTTTTTATTAATTATGATAACATCGTCACCGGGCTGCAATTGCGGCAATGCTTTACTATGTTGATCATAGTAAAGCTTGCTTTTAATTTGTTTCTCTAAAAGCACATTATAATTTTCTTGTCCGACATGTTTAGGTTTCAATAAATGAGGGTGAACTGGCAGCCTGCAGTTGAGCCTACGCCCCATTAGCATCTGTGCCGGAGAATCTAAATTTTCTCGCGGAGTGTTACGGTAACTCAATAAATTGAGATGAAAATCTGTACCACTAAGTATGGATTTTATTAATATATTTTTTACTGTTTGAACCGCACGTTCACTCTTACCATTTGACTGAGCATAATTAGGTGATGAGGTTATGTGTGAAAAACCCCAATCAGCGACGAATTTTTCAAAATCTCTGCTGGTAAACTGAGTGCCGTTATCGCTTATTAATAACTCGGGTATGCCGTGGCGGGAAAAATTCTCTTTCATAGCATTTATCACTGAGGACGAAGTGATATTGTTTAATTTTGCTACTTCTACAAAGCCCGAATAATAATCGACTATGATTAAATAATATTTTTTCTGAAATTCAAAAATGTCCGCGCCCAGCTTATTCCAAGGCAGACTAGGAATTTCCATGGGTATCATTGGTTCGCGAGCTGGCGCATTTGAGGTCTCCTGGCAGACCGGACAGCGACGTACAAACCGCTCAATGTCAACTGTTATCCCTGGCCAGAACAACACTTCTCGCGCTCGCCTCTTACACCGATCGATCCCCAAATGACCATCATGTATAATTTTCAACATCTCTAATCTTAATGATAACGGGATCAGAACTAGATTATTTTTAAAAATCACCCCATTAACTACAAATAAATCTTCTCTTATAGACCAATAATATCTTAAATTTTCCTGCAACTCGTACTTATTTGATGGCCAACCTTCATTAATATATTTTAATAAAGTGCCTAAAGATTCACATTTCTCTGTTTCGCGTTTTACTTGCAGAAGTTTATTACTAGACATCTTAATTTCACTCAACAACAAATCCACTTGATAACTTATTGATCTACTCACAGAATCATCGTATCGTTCAGGCAAAGGCGCGCGCGACAGCGTGTCGGCTAAGTACATATACTTACCCGGTATGTAAGTGACCTTCAAATCGTAGCCCTGCAATCGGAGCAACATTCTTTGCAGGCGCGCTGGAACCGATTGTAACGGTTTTTTAAATATATTTTCGAGCGGTTTGTGGTCAGTTTCTACAATTACATGCCTTTTACCGTAAATGTACTGGTGGAACTTTTCGCACGCAAAAACAATAGCTAACAACTCTTTCTCGATTTGCGCGTACCGCGATTGGGTGTCAGATAGTGTGCGCGAGGCGTACTCGATTGGGCGGCCGTGCTGCAGCAGCACCGCTCCAAGCGCTACACTGCTGGCGTCTACCGATAAGGTGGACCAATCAGGTTTATCAGTAGGCTGGCTTGAACTGCTGGATCCTCTTTATGTACACCAGATGCTTTTAAAAATAAGGAAAATTGCGTCTTCCATTTCTTCCACGCCTCCGCGCGGTTAGCGGGACTGCCATCGATACACAATTCTGGCGGTGATCTTGCATGTTCCATGATAAATAGAACAATTATTCACTAGTTTGACACTTCTAACGACTAATTAACACGACGACGATGAATAAAACTAGCAATCACTATTTAAATTCAAATTAAAACACCGCTGTCACCATATTGTGTAATGCAAACAAGGTGGTAGGTTTATCACTGTCTTTATTCAGCACTACCCACAACAATGTCCCATACCCATGTGTAAAATAGACACTAGGCTTTCATCTGTCTATCCCTCCAAATCAAAATTCATAGCTACCTTGATAAAGCCTTAAGGCAATTAAAGATTAAAACGCAAATTAGAGGATGATTCATCTGTTTAATACTGTGTCTTTACAAGCTGTAATTACCATCGCACACACCCATGCACTTAAAATTAATTTTTAAGCTCACTGTACCGTCAACCAGTGTGTTATTAAGACCAGATATTGCTTGCTATTCTTATTTTGCCCCGGGTTATAATGACAGAAACATGAGGCAAAAAGTACAGGTAATATTATATTGTATCGGTACGAGTACCTACATAATCTGTGTTTTAGGTATGGAGATTGAAATAAAGTGGGTATAGAAGTAGGTAAGTAAAGTGGGTATAGGTAGGTAAGTATCCGATTTGCGATGATAAACTACGTGTGTTCTCTTGGTTTTAGGTATTTTTACGTGTGAAATATTGATGAACCAGCGTAGACAGTCCATTTGTGGAGGAAGATGCACCCATCATAATTCGCCTTGAAACAAGCAACCTCTCAATCTGGCGATCATGAGTATTTTTAAAAGAAAGCTTATAGCCGCAATGATTTTTCGAATTAAGAAAAATCAACGCTTTTTTATTTATTTTTAATACGAGTAGGTTTTAAATAAGCGGAAAATACTGCAGGTTGAATGGAAAATCATGTCAACTTTGTAGAAGAATTGGTTTACGGTATCCACGCGAGTAGGTACATCACTACGAATAATTCAATCAATTAGTAAACCGTACGAAATCAAGTTACGATTAAGATCTCTCTTTGAATAAACGACGGGCCATGAAATTGAATTAAGCACTCTAACGGTACTCAGTGTTTAAAACAATATGGGTGGTATATATAACAAATCAATCCAAGAAAGCAGTGATAGCCCAGTGATTAATAATTTGAACTTTTAGAGAAGTCTGGATTTGAATCTCAGTGGTCCGAAATAAATTATGTGCGTTTTACAAAATAAATAACTACCTAAAGTAAGAAAGGTAAGAAAATCTCTGTCGGAACCTGCCTGAGAGTTAGTTCCTTATAGTGTTCTTTCTTAAAGGCGTGTGAAGTCCACCGATCCGTAATAGACCAGCGTGTTGGAATTTGCAGTGGGTCACTAATGGCTTGGCACAATCCATCAATTAATATAATTCAATACTACTAAATGGTTTTCAATTATAGAGACTAATTGCTTTTGCGATTTATGATGTGCTAGTCTTAGTTAGGTAACCTACAACCACGTTTACCTGAAAACCTGAGAAATTGGGTCTAGTTTCAGGGTACAAATTGTTCTCTGCAGTACCTACTGTATTGCGGTAACAACATACTTCATTATAAAAGAGACTTAACAGGTGGTATTAACTGATAACGAGAGGCAGCGGTGCATAAAAGCAAAGATAATCGTAATTTGATCAATGTAATACTAACACCTGCCCGTAAAGGCTTTAGAAGAGTTAAGACAACGAAACAGGTAATAATATATCAATTTAAATGGACTAATTTATTCTTATCAATGTGAAGATTACGGCGACTTGAGGTTTTTGTTTTATTTGCAGCCTAATGTAATAAGATCAGTGACTAAAATCTTAATCTAATTATTATTGAATATAGACTTTTATGAGAGTTAAAAAATATCGTTTACCTAAGGCAATCGCTAATATTAAACGGGAAGTATTTACCTCTATGTACCTTGAATGCCATTTTTTAATCTTAAAAAATGTATAAGTAACGTAATATCATAAATTAACATGAAGTCCTATCACAAAGACGACGACTGTTTTTTTAGATTTTAGCTGCCAGAAGCGCAGTAGACCGCAGTTCCCGGGCTTATACGATTAAACAGCAATCGCAGACACCAGTAGATATGAAAATGATCTAAACAACTTAATAAGATTATTTATTGCCCGCGTTCACAACTAAACCGTTCAATAAATAATCCACAATTCATTATTATTTAATTGCATAAGAGAAATACCTATCCTATGGCACTAAGCAAATTAATTATCTTTCCAAATGTCAACCTACGCGCCCCGCCACTATTTATGGAGTGGTATGCAGGCAATAATTTATTTAATATGCAGTCAGCCCATTAAAAAGCATTCAGTCTCGACACGACCACATCGGACTACTTACATAAAGGACCTGCCCCATAGATTACGATGTAATGAGCCAAGGAGAATAGAATTAATAAAAAAAACTTGCATTAACTTCAGTGGCATGTCGATTTTCTTGAGGTGTGACAATAACACTGATAATTATTATTTATAACAACAACATTGTTCATAATTAAACATTTTCAATACTTCTAAAGTATTGTTTGTTTGTTATAAACCTACAAACCTACAACTGTGGGAGGTCACAAAATGATTTTTCATTTGATTGAACCCAACATTATCGCCATAACAAAAAACGTTTATCTTAGTGAACATTTAAAATCTGTACATGGGTTTCAAAACAAAAACAATTTATAGCTTGAACCAAAAAAATTAAATTTTTAACAGATTCGTAGGCGTTGTAACAAGTCCCTAAATCGCTTTGCAATAGGCCCAATACAAAAAGTCTTACAAGGTTAGTTTAAGTTTAATACATAAACAAACCAGCAAACTAGAAAATGATTTTATCATACCAGATACTTACATAATTTGTTCAAATATAATTGCCTAACTAAAATTTATTACCAGGTATCCATCCAAAGATAATTCTTAAAGCATCTACTTCCATAAAAACTCCTATCTTTTGTACGAAAGCCTCTTAAATTGAAAAAAATGATAGCTCGACAAACCTTTTGAGTTAAGATAACAGTAAATTGAAGCGTGTCCCATTTTAGTCCCATTCAAGCTGATGAAAGAGATGGAAGATTTATCAGTTAAAATTCCCAAAGGCGACTCGTTCTTTTTAACTTGTGACTAAGCGCAATCGTGGTCGAATGAATAACTTATAGGCTTGTCCCACGGTGACGGCCCAAAGGACAGGCGATATAAGATTTTTGTTTTATTTGCTTGTACAATAACAATATGTACAAAAGGCATTTGTAAATTTATATGAAATTTCGTACGCATGTTATGTTACCCTAAATTAACGTAGATGAAGTTTCAAAAACCTTGTGTGATGAAATAACGAAGTAGTTTGTAAATTATTTGTTAGTCTTGAGACTTACGATAGTCAGTTACCTATAATTTATAATTTCACTTCGGACTGATGGTAAAAATAAAAATCGTCCTGGACCTCCCTATGCCTATGTATTGATCGCCTTAACTAAATTTTAATTTTACTATTATTATTATTTTCGGCACACATCTCTCCACAGAAAAACAAAGACTTGCTTACTTCACACTGGTTTTTGAAAAGGGCAGATGATTCTCTTAGGGAACTACAATAACCCTTCGACAATTATAGATTGAAGACGGCGGTAGATTCTCCGAGCGAACTACAAAATGTTTTCGAAGTAGATTTTTTTTAGTCTTTATTCACCTGCAGTGGGACACATGTCTGCAATGGTCAAGAGGATTCGTCGAAGCCGAGGTATTAAGGCAGCTTGTTCGTGAATACTAAGATAGCCTTCACTCCCCGTTTTGCCTTAACAGGGCATTGTAATAATGTTAACACATCATTGTCGTGTCAAAATTTTAAAAAGGTTTTAGACAGCAACTGTATGGTAATCTCGCGGGGCGGTTCCGGCTGACGAAACATATGTTGGCGGCACCATTGTTAAACAAAATGTTGGTATAATACAAAACATATTTAAAACGGAGTCGATTCACTGATACTATCTACAATTCGTTTGAACATTGTAAGTGCGTTACTTCCAAAGTCCATTCAAACTTTGTTTCAGTGTCAAATGTTGAGTGTACATATTTACACTAATTTTAATCCGTTTTCGTAACTATTGTTATAACTTTGTAACACTTGCCATTCGAAGTGACCATTGCGGTTTATTCTATTTCGAACTGCTAATATGTAGATGCGGAGTTCGTAATGGGTAGTAATGAACTTACTTCAAGTACTTAGTAAAGTTAGTTGTGTCACGGTTGAACTAGTCCGCGTGTCAAAGGATTGTTGGTTCTAAGAACCATGGCATAAATATTGTTGTAGCTGTATATGGGGGTACGAAGAAACGCTGGTTAAAAACAGAGGTAAATGTACCTCGCAGTATGTTTATTTTACTTTTAAACTCTCAAAGAAATGTTGTGTTTAAATTCGTTTACTAGGAAGAGGCCGGAAGGTAAGCAAAGCCACAATTTGTAGTTAAAAGGACTTTTGGCAACTCGATTTAGTTGCTACAAAATTTGCGACCAAATAGTGATTGAAAGGAACCGACTGAGGAATTCTCTTTGAATTGCGAGTTATTTAATAAAACACGCTGCGGTAGAGTTTCGAATTCAGGACGCTCTACCACTTGCTGCATTTCTGGGATATAAAGTTTCTCGGGGATTCAAAAAGTAGGAGTGAATTCTCGCAGGAAAGTTTGATAGACAAATACAGCCAACTCTGTTCGTAGGAATTGGGACATCTCACTTGAACATCGTGAAGATATTTTGAGTAAAAATGTTAAGCATGAGACCTGCTGTGTGAAATTAACTAATTACACAAACCGCTCTCTGCTTATTGTTACTTGTTGTAAGTAATTCGAGAGGCTAAGTATTCAAAATTTTCAAAATGTATTAAATTTGATTGATGAATTAGGTATATCTGAACTTATTCTCAGTCTTTCGTTACTTTTGGACATGGGTCTAACCTAATCGAACCTAATTTCTTACTTTTCTTTTAAAAAAAGAGAACACAATATCTCTTAATAACTCTTTAACTAGTACTACTCATCACTAAAACTGCTTATGCAGGAACGTACATATTACGTGTTGATTCATCAATCAATAAGCAAATTATCAGTAGACACCGATCTCTGATGACTAACAATGTTCTTAGAAACACGCTATCGAACCTTCTGGAAGCGTAACATACAAACCACACGACTCAAAAGACACGTCACGTAAGTAGTAAAGATTTTTCCTTTTCTCGTCAGTTTTAAAATAGACGGGAATGCATACTCGTACCTATGGAATACTAGAGGAATATCACACCGGCTTGTATCACTTTTTAAGAGATATCTAGTATCTATCAGGTGACACGTCTGTCCGTCTGTCCGTACGTGAGTGGATTGAAGTGGACTTCTATGACGATGTGTTTCGAATTCACGAGAATGCCAGCTGCATTGAGACTCCATCCGTTTACACTTCCAATGTTTACAAATCTTCACTAAAGAATGCTAACTTGCCACGTCTAAAGGTGACCGTAAGAACCTGTCGAGAATTCTTAAAAAGAAATGTGATTTGACGCAGGTTAAAGTAATATAATATTTGTTAAGTAAATAAGTAAATTTTTATAGTATTTTAGAATGGAGGGTTGAATAAATGCATAATATGTCAAATTAAGGCATACAATTATGAAGATTACAATACAATCAGGACCATTTATTATACTGTTCGCAATTAAAAAGTTCGATGACTTTTATACTGCTATCCATAAAATGATTATGACACATTTGTTCTACTTTTAAAACTAATATCGACCGTAACACGACCGCAAACAAATAATAATTGAGCCAATTTCTTCAACAAAAGAAAAAGTTCATACAAGTTCTTAAATTTCAAACATACGCAGACAATAGATGAAGTTTTAAGAATACGCCCCCATTTTTGGCACTCCTGATAATTATGTATGTTTTTCATATCTTATTACATTACTTTATATATCATGGCATGTACATACAACATTACAGCTGGAACATCACGTAGTTTTCATAAAACGAAATGAACATAGTTGCTTATTATTTAAATCTGTACGACCAGAAGGTTTATTAAAATATATGTTTTGAATTTAATTACAAAATATAAGAAATATACAATTTAATTTAGAATAAGTATATGCAATTATGCATAAACATAATTATGTTGAATGGGTATATTGGTTATGGGTTTTACTTGAGGAACTATGTTTGCCGAACAAATTTTGTGACTTCATTCCATCATTTATATCCATTTTATTCCTCAAGAGTAAAAACAACTTTTTTATTAGAGGTGACATGTGATTCTCCATAAAACAGTGATCACAACATTTAATGTTCTATTCATCTACATATTTTCTTCTTTTATACTATAAAAATGAACCATTAATGCTTTACTACGGTCACTACGATTAATTTCGAAAAATAATCCTATTATTTAAAGTAGGTACCTACTTACTTCACTGGTTTCTGCTCAGTCTATTCACTAAGAAGCATGGCGCAATAACTAATTACTTACCTCCTCATCAAAAAAGTTAAACCGCTGTTACGATAAGCTTTTCAAGGTAATAAGTAACTTCAATCTATAGGGACTTTAATTAAAAGTTACGGTAATTATGGTAATAACAATAAAAATGACGTACAATGTTACTTTGTATCTGTAAATTAGGGTAACATAGCCATAACAGCAACAGGTGTACTCATATGTTGAGCCGAAGGAACACGAGAGAAATTTTGTACTTAAGTAGAGAAGCTTTCGGGGAAATAAATGAAGAAATGTGACGAAATTATGTGTGACCTCAATATGGGGTCAGGTTTCTTCCTAGAGAGGGCTCGAGGTAGTCTATAATAGAACTTAGTCAACATCTCTAGACACTTAGGCATGTAAGTTTCTTCAGGATATTTTCCTTAACCGTTACCTATAGCAAATTACATTAATTTCTTAAAACGCACTTAGAAAAGCACAGGAGTTTGAGGCAAGGATGTGAACCCAAACCTCTATCTGTAGGTAGTTTAGAAGCCGATTTTTTTTAATTATTATTGGATATTAATTTTGTTTACAAACTGTTTTTCATATTTGCATTATGAAATACATAATGCAAATGATGTAAGGCACGGAATAGCAACAAAACATAAATAATTATTCTAGACACAGATGCTCTAATAGTCAGTAGTAGGTAAGTTATAACGCACATTTTTTTGGATATACGCCGGTTACAGACAGTAACGAATATTTTTAATCAGACCCTAAGGAACCCGACACGATTTAATTTCCATAGAATAAAATCTGATTATTAAAGTACCAACCATTGAAAATAACTCAATGGTACCAAAATATATTTTACCTATTAAATACCTACTATATGAGAAGCAGTAAACGTCGCCATAAAATACAAGATTAAGAAGATCGTATGGATCTCGTATTCACTTTGATAACGCAGATAACTTATCTTATTTTTCTTAAAACGAGAAAATTAAATGATTTTTAGAAATAACATTATCATATCTTCAGAGAAATCGAAGACGTTTACGTATGTTTTACTTTACATTAATGAATGTGTATTAATTAATTCAGTATGAACTTATCTGTGGTAGATAAAAAGCTTATGGACACTGTTTGAATGATGTTATATCAGTTCTTACATAAATAAGCCAGAAGATTTCCATCTTTGGATGTACGAGTATGAATATATACGGTACTATGGGCATGTCTTATTCAAATGACTTAAATTTTCTTGTTATCACTATCGCGTTTGGAATTGATTGTTATTTACTCTTCTATTGTTAAACACAATGGAATATTATTGAATTAATGCCTCTTAGCATTTTCTACCGGCCAACCCTGATTGCAAGACTAAGTTTGTTTGAATTAAAGCAACGCGTCATAATCAGAACAGCAGTTTAGACAATTTACAATTCTGAAACTTCTTTATAAGATTGAAAACGATCCTTACTTACATGGTTACATGCCCAACTCTATTTTTTGTGACTTCATAATAAGTACCTGTAAAAATAAAAATAGGATAATAAATTGTCTTACTACACTACCTATTATGTAAGCTTATTTTATGATATTTTTTCTGTGTGGCGCACAAATAATTATCTGAAATGAGAGTTGAGTCTTTACCAATAGAGATAAGAGACTTTTCAAGGTTCTATGAGTTCCTTTTGTTGACTTCTAATAAGTTGCTCTCTATTTTTTAAGTAATAAAGTAACAAGCGGTCGTCAGGTCACGACATGATGTTAAGTGGTTGTTGTAAGCCATATATATGGGCATGGACAAAAATATAATCTAACATGAGATCAGAATTATTTGTGTGTGAACTCGTGAGGATTGCGATGGTTGCTGCAAATAAAGTATCTCCGATAGCCACACCTCAATGACCGCAACACATGACATGAAGACCATCCTGCCTCAAAGCAGGAAATTCTGCTTTTGTTCTAAAATTTGGTGATTGTAGATAAATAGGTATCCAAGAAAATAGGTGTACGTGATTGGTAGGTACCTACTACTACGAGAAACATGACACAGTGAGGCTATCGTCGGGTCTGGTCGCGTTCCGTACACGACGTAACTAATTGACAGCGGTTACACGACTCCTCACACCATGCCATATATATACCTATGGATTTTATCGCTTTTCTCGACAGAATTGAACCTGTATGATGCAGGAGTTAAGTCAGATTGCCTTAGCTAATAAGGTTAGGTTCCTAATCAATTGAAGTTTTCCTTTCTACTCTGGAACGTCTTGCTCTATTCTTCTGGTTGTCGCCTCAAATGAAAATGAAAAATGAAATGACTGAGTATGAACTGTGCACAAACTGTACCTGATAAGGAGTAAAAGCTTTTGAAATTTGAATAGTTATCTAACACAATAGGTATACTAGCTACACAAGGTTTTTAATAAACCACTCGGATAAAGACGCTTGAATTGATACCTATATGAAAGCTAGTTCAGCTCATACTTGCCTTTGGTATTACAGTTCAGTGAGCACCTTCATATTGAGATTTAAGATGATATTTATTGAATTCAGATATTACCTACCTACCTACCTCTGTGTAGAGCTTTTAAAGTAGGTACTTCAATTTTTTTAGGTTTTCTTACCTATTGTTTAGCTTTAATGCTTTATTGGGGTACCTTAGCTTTTTTATCGTCACAATTTATCGTGCCAGTTCGACATTTAGCTAATACTGTAGTGTAAAGCTATCTGTATATAAACCAAAAACATTAACTTTTAATTTAAAGAAAAACACTATAATTAAGCTAAAATTTAAACTCACCACTCAGTTTATATTGTCGGAATCGAATTTCGGACCCCCCTCTAGCACTATGTCAAATAGATCTTTAAATGAAATAATTTTGGGTAAAGGATAGTATACATACGAGTATATAGGATGTAGAAATCATGACTGTCCTCACTATAAGTAGGTACTTTAATGCAATGTAAACTCGTGCAGTACCGCGATCAAAATTGTGCAATATTATACTGCGTTGTCAATAAGTATACAGTATTACACCATGACAATAACCATGTCTATCGTTGGTATTGTCGACTTTGCACGTCGCACGGCTAATTGGCAACTACACGACATAAAAATGCTTCCTATGAGCAATAAAAGACGCTTTGGTTCAAGCAATACATGTTTAAAACATGCTACTGAATGTTGGGTAAATTACTAGTAGGTTTTTATTACGTAATTTATGTCATTAATTTTAATGTACTATTATTGAGATAAATAAAACCATGTAATAAAATAGGCATTTACCTTTTTACCACTTTTTTGTCAACTAAGCTCGCTACGTTGCGTATTGACATGATTAACTATAAAAGTGTTAATATTTCGCTGATGACCGGAAGTATCAACAAAAAAATTCGTCGATGAAAACGTACTTGAAAAGTATCAATCATTGTAGTGATTAACATTCCAATCCCATTTCAAATGTACGTCGAAATCAATTTCGGGTGATCCAACACAAAAAGGCTCGCGAGGCAAATTTGTTTAGGGATCTCGAGTTGCGTAGGTAATAAAAAGATAACGAAAGGAGAGCTATTCAACTTACATAAATTGATTTCTTTGTTAACCGCTCAAAGTATCTAATCCGACGGTTAAGGAAGGGATTGTGGCAACAGGCAAATGCAAGGCTTGAGCCCATGAGGCTGCGATATTAGTAGAGCCATGTTACAAGTCCGCCGCCACCCTGTTATGTTATGTAACCCCTGTGGACTAGCAAGAAGGCAGTCGACTGTGTGTCGCTATCGAATTAGCATTGTTCGCTTTAGTTCGACCATGACAGAATTTCATGTGCTTTAAACAAGTAATTTTCATCCATCTATTAATCTTAAAATAGATAGAACCATTGAAAATCTCGACGCGCTCTCTGCTTGGTTTATCAGTCTACTAGACTGGAGGCATAGCATGATAGCATGGAGTCTATTTTTTAAGACGTGATTGGTACTTGAACTTTCTCTAATTGTTTATTGACGATCCTTAAGCTTGGATTTTTTTAAGTTATAGTAAGAGTTACCCATATTAAAATATTTTCACTTTGCGTAACTATGGTGTTAAGATAATAATAACATCAGCTGCATGCAGCATAGTTTGTTCTATAAATGTGGGTTGACGTAACAAGATAATAAAACTTTAAAAGTTAATGTATTGAATTCGTTATATTTATTTAGATAAATCTCACTATCTATATTAATGGTCATTATTAATCTCTCAGAGAAATGTAAGCTTTCATTACAAACGATAAAAATATTTAAGCGATGCGATAATATTCGCGCTTGTCCCTCGGAGCTCACTTCATGTTACGACTGTAAGACCGACTTACCCCACATGAAATATTTATTACACACCCTTAACTTGCATTAAGCTCTTAGCATGCGTCCGTGCATAAAATATGTGTAATGGATCACGTTCTTCCTAATTAAATTATTACATTACGGACACTCCCATATTTATTTTTTGGTTAGGTAAAGGACTTCATATTTATCCCCAAGGGACTTTTCTGACTAGTTTTATTATGCTATTATACTATGTACTTATTTTAGTTATTTTCGATTAAATGATAGATACGTTTTACTAAATGCAAATTTCTTAAAAAAAAAATTTGATTATTTATATGTACTTATAGTCAAAGTATATTTGAAAAATATTTTTGTGCTGCATTGTTGCTTGATGTATAAAGTGTTTTCTACGCAATTTAAAGCGCTCCGTATATTGTACTGCTTATATAACCAACGATGTTTAATTAATTAATGTAAGGCTTCTAGTTAGGTAACTCTACTAATAAACAGTTTTTAGGTCATGAAACCCAATAAATCTTACCCTATAAATCAATCCCGCTACCCTCTCCAGTTCACTACTCATTTATAATTAGAACGCTAAACTCATTTGTCCATTAATAACCCCACATCACATAACTCATTGTTCGACGGCAGATAACGTATATTTATAAAACATATAAATTATGACAAATTGAATATCGGCTCTGATTCATACAAAGTCCAGATTAAATAATGACTGTACAGCATCGACATTTATAATATCGTGAGCCGTGACGCGGGTACCTTATCGGAGCGACCTCGGCTTGACCTGCATTTACCATTGAAGGGAATGTAAAATTCGATGTAAATATTTCACGTAAAGTCGTTCTAAACAATCGCCATTGTTTGTCTGTCAATAACAATAACGTTTATCGAATTACCAGGTGGAAAGACTTGGGTGGAGTAGAATTGACAGAGCAAGCATAATGGTTAGCTTACATGTTGTGAGCTAGCGTGCGAGTCGATCTGCCGAGTAGATGCAGTGCAGTAACTCTCAATGTTTGGACGTAACTAACAAGTAGCTCGCACGTGCGAGTTGGGTAGTCACTCGCGCCAGAGTTACTTCAACAATTTTGTTTTTACTCGCCTACTTGCCATGGCATGCACACATGGCAGCAGCTTGGTCATCACTCGTATTATTGGACGCCTTTATTATTGGCATTAGCTCGCCAATGCCAGCCGTACAATTGTGAGCGTTATGACAGTTATGATGTTCATACGACATCGCGACAACTCGCAAGAGTAGACAGCAGCAGTGTGTCGTGTAGACAGCTAAGGCAAGCTAAGCTACTGGCGTGCGAATCGACAAGCCGAGTAGCTGTCTACTGGCTAGGCAGCAGCTCGCTCGCAGTGTGTAAACGAGGCATAAGGCTTTCGGGCTTGGCTCGCGTGCTGGTACGTGTTTGCATCCGTAATTTGTTTGTTGGCGGCGCACGGCTGGCTACATTAATGGATCTTCGCCGCGCACGCGACAAGAACGCTACACGCTTTATCTTTGAACGTCTTGCTTTATTGCGAATGAATACCTACATGCAACGTTTTTACCACAGCTAACGAGGAGTCATATGGCAATCGATAGGATCGTAGAGCTACGAGTATGATACCGTAGAGTACGATAGCGTCTAACGGAAACAGTCTGCGTCGTTGCTGAAAATTTATAGAGCTTATAGCTATAATAAATATATGTATAGTTATCATAAAGTATAGAGCTTAAATAGTAATGAATTGCATCACTCGTATTATAAATAGGGATGACAATTAATCTTTTGTTTCTTTCGATATAATCCGAGATAATATCTTTTCTCGCTACCATTTCGGCATATTCCTGACGGCTGACTCACTCTCGAACTTATAAGCATATCAGTACCTACAAAGATTAAAAGCACAAATCTCCAAATAGTATTTGTTCATTTCTTCACATGGCTTTCCGAAATTGTTATTTTTTATTTCAAAAGTTTCTTTTCCCTTTAGCTTTTCATATTCCTTAATCATAAATCTGAATCTTGCACTAACGCCAAAACCAAAAAAAGTGTTGAGAAATAAACATCCTTTTTGAAATCGGTAATAATAGAGTGCGCTATCGTTCCAAGGTTTCTTAAAAAGAACCGAGTCTGATCTGTATTTTTGATTATCCGCTAACAAGACCCCGCAGACGTCTAGACTGATTTAATTAATTAGTATCTTCGTGCCATGTGCGATAGAATTCGTATTGCTCGAACGAATTTGTACGTTCAACGTGCTTAGTCCCAGCGTGAGGCTTAGTACGTGTTTTCAGAAAGCGATAATAAATTGTAGTTAGGTTTCCTGTCGTCGCCACATAAACTAGAAAATGTTATTTTCAAACTGTGAACTAGCTCAGTTTATCACGAAATATGCTTTGGTACAGTTACGATAGCGTCATAAAGATATTAGGTAAAAGGACGGTCTGTAAATAGGAAGCAAATATTATTTAACAGTCCATAGCTTTAGAATTTTTGTAAACGTTTATGTAATTTTATTCTTGTACTCGTAAAAGTGACACTCTTGACACACTTAAATATAGATGGTCTGCAAATTCGACTATTGAACTTGAAATTGTGGCTTGTTAAAAACCATTAAACACTAGACAAACATTGCTGAAGTAGGTCCTTAGCGACCAATTTTAAGTTCAACTTTGAATAAAATACTAAGAGTTCAGAGGTTTGGAACCTGTCAGACGTGTAGACTAATCTAAGGCTTTTTTAAATCCTCATAGAACCTTGAATGGAACATCATTTGCAACTTCACATAATGGACTTCACAGTGTTTCCCGCTTCTATCAAATTGGTTTTTAAATAAAGACAAATACTTCCTTAGACAATAGGTACATCATTATAAGGTTTGTCCCATCATATCGAAGCTCGTAAACGGTTTTTCAATTTCCCATACAATATTCTATTTCTTCTGAGCGCTTCATACTTTCTTTGCATCATAAATAACTTACACGAAAGCTTCTCCCAGCGCTGCAAAGTCACGTATCAAATTTGACATATTGTGTTATTACGTGCATATGCATTCACATTTTGAAATATTACAATGTACACTCCTTGAACACTCTTTGGTATTCTTTATTATACTATACTGCGTTCATTGCGATACTTCGACAGATGTTACGCTTTACGCGCTTGAGTTCCCTATATCGTGCACACCCAGAGCAGAAACAGAAATTTCAACTCATAATTCAAATCTCTGCTCCGCTAGGAATCGAACCGTACCGTCTGCGGAACGCATTAGCACCTTTACCACTGCACCATCATCGTCTGGTTTAACTGAAGTATTTATGTTTATAGGTATGTAATAGGTCGGATTAAAAATATAAGATTTTTTATCAGGAGCCTACCCCTGAAAGGGAAGTGAAATAAGGGGATAGCCAGAACCGTTCTATTTCGAGTAACCTATCGTCGCAATCATAATTCGTCGAAATAAGCCAATTTGTGTGTTCGAAAGCTTCGTTTCTAGAAGAAAGCACATTTAAATGCTTTTTAACAAAAACAGATGACCAGTTAGATACTTAATAAAAGTGAACTTGAGTAAGACTCAAAGTATTTAATGCGTAAACTGTAGGTAAAAGAAAAACCTAGTCAAGTCAAGTGGTGGCTCGATTCATCTGAATGGACTATATCTAGCCGCGCCTATATCTCAGCTTTCCTCAGACGCAGCAGACTTCAAAGAACTCTGATAGTATCTAATTGCAGGAACACATTTAGAGAAGACTTGTAAGTCACTCAGTCTCCAGACGACACTATCGGGTTGGATCAACCGGCGTCAAAGTTGAACCAACCAGAACGCTTCTATAGCAGTCTTACTTTATAAACTTTTAGTATGTTGAGAAGTAAAATATGGTTAAAATTATTCATTTAAATGCTTGATTTTTTTTGTATAACCGCTACTCGCAGACTTCATGAACGGAACACAATAGTTGTTACAATAAACAATAACGTGGCCGGTGAAATATAAGACATTATAACTTCATAAAAAAATATTTAATACATTTCTAACAATTCTTCCTTAGTTCTAAGAATATTTGTGTAGAAACAATTAGTTAACTTGTGGCATGTCTTAGTACGCCGAATTTGTACCAAAATAGTTATAAGAATTTCTTATGTAAGCGATTTATTTGGATTCCGTTAAGAATATAAAATGTTTATATACTTAAAACAAGAATATTTTTTAATTTATTTCGTTTGCGCCCGGTCCATATAGCGGTTCTATACCTATTGAACTTTAAAGCTCATTTATAATGTAGAAGCAATGTTATGTTTGTAAGTAATTAAACAACATTTACGTCTATACATAATATTATAAGTATCATTTAAATCATTTTATTTAGATTCATCTCCGAAAAATCAAAAGAAGTTTTAAACATTGAATCAGAAAAGCGAAAAAACTGATAAAACTCCCAAAAAACAAATTTGACTATTTATCCGATGTAGAGATTCAAGTTCGGGAACTATTCAAACAGTTTCTTATAGCTCCAGTTGACTTATTCAAAGTTATGCAAATTATAATTATTCAAAGTGCGCGCTATTTTGGCTGCAACTATTTCTCTCAAATTATATTGCTATAACTGTTACCTGTCTTTTCATTCAGTCAGTTAAGCATAGTAACTATTATGATTGCATCATTTAAGGATAAATAAGTAACTACTAACTATAGGTACCTAATAGAGCCATAGTAGCTCGCCGGGTAGGTACCTGACCGCAACCTTTTAATCCATGTAGCATAAAACATGTTTTATGTCTAATGTTTAGCACCCATTGTCCCCTGCATTAGCACCCAAATACAACCTTACATAAAATTAATTAATTATAACCTTACTTAAAATAAAATAATAATAAAAAACTATAAATACATTCCGCCTGCCCTCACTTATCCCAAGTGGCGGACTAAAGACTCATTTTGAGATGACAACCGGTGTTCAGACATTGTTTCTATCTAGTCATATAACAAACAATTTATACGAGATCATAACATGGCCAGATAATTGCTCCATGTAGCCCTGGTAGAACACTCTTGTCACATCAAAGGGGCCTTTACTACCAACACCCATATAAATTAATCCCGTAAAGGTGTGAATAATAAATTCCCAGACGCTTGATACACGAATGTGGGAATTGAAGAAGTTAACCAAACGGTTTTATTCCTGCCTTTAATGTATCAATGTATCAAAATTTTGTGTATCAAATTCTAACGATTAAAAATATTGAAAAAAATATCAACTGTTTAATCATAATTATATTCTTAGCAAATGAGCCCTTGTGGTTTTAAATGGTTTCTGCGATCTACGTATAACCACATCACAGGTTTATCATGGTTAAGAAATCGATATTTTAATCGAGAGGTCCGGGTTCGAATCCCAGCAGCCCGCACCAATGACCCTACAGTGTGTCATCTAAACTAAACCAGAGAACAACAAGGACTCGACAGTATACACAAAGACATGTAACAATATAGTCCTACCGATGCATTGCACAAGAACTATTCTGCGCGCTATCTACCAAAACACTTCAACGTCAATAAGTCGGTCAACGACAATTAGTACTGAGTACCCAGTACACTCCAGTACGTATTAATTTTGTTATGTATATTCGGAACGGAAACGTTTATACCGTTACTAACACGTCAATACATAGTATAATAAAGTGGTGAAAGATTATTGACTAAAAGTTCTACTTTTACTATCCTTAATCAAAAAGTAGTTTCCCAGTTCAATCCTTACAACACGCACTAATACTTTTGCACGCCTCATACGGCGGGGTGTTTAAGGAAGTGCTTAGTTCAATTCTAAATAAAACTTAAATTTCACCTGCTATAACCGAACAAAAACATGGCGAGGAGACCTGCATACATGAAAGTTCTGCATAATGTCATCAATTTAGAGAGAGATTTACAACCGTAATTTTCAATTAGGGCTCAAAATACAAACTCTAAATAATTATCACAATTAAAATTCCAGTTCAACACAACCATTATCCGACATTACAAAATATTATGTTGCAATTATGTTCTAGTGGTTTGTTCATCCGTAAATAAACTGCTATTGACAAGCTTTATGCATTTAAATTTAGAATCGTGTATCATAGTTGCAATGCACATTGTTTAACGGCATTTACTTCTACTATAGTTCAAGTATATTTTAATTAAATACGTACGTTATACGTGTATTTTCCCTTACTTTATTAAAAAAAAGTGATGATTACATCTTATAAGAAACGAAATCGAAAAAATATGACATGGTTAAATAATAGAACGAAGAAAATCGATTTTGAATCATCTTAAGAGAACTCGAATCTTTTACGACCCTAACGATAAACCCAATAGACCGTTTCACAAGACAAAAACATACAACATACCTACATCAGGAAACAAACTCACATGTCCTGGGTTAGAAATAGAATGTGATAGTCCACCTATTTCAATGAAATTGATTGTTCGCCGTTCATTTCAAAACATAATCATAATAAGGGAGAGCGGCAACACGAGTTTACCACGATATTATGAAACGTGATGCCCTGTTTTCACTTCCATGAACGCTAACTAAACTAAAGTGAAAGGTTTCAAAGGCTACTATTACTACTACTACCTATCATATAAGTGTTAATAGACCGCGGAACCACAAACATTTATCTCTGCAACTAACTAGCACGGTCTTCTAGGCGAAATTGAACTTAACTGAGGACTTCATTCGAAGCAACTCTATCTTATTTGCCGACTAACTTGGGCATCGGTTCAACTACTAGGATATTAAATTTATTACCAGTTTATTGAAGGTGCAAACCCTTGGGTGTAATTCTGAATCAATTACTGTTTGATTGCTGTTCTACTGAGAAAATTAACTTCAATTGTTTTTACAGTAGATGCTAACATACAGAATAACCATATTACCTATAAATTATTTCAACCACTTTGAATGGCTTGATCGAATTGGCACCATATGCTTTTTATTTTCGGACTACAAAAAAGCAAAACATTTTCAATTAATAACTGAGCTTTCATTAATAAGAGAAGCAATACGGTGTTGGTTTAATGTGTTGTTACCCATTTTTGTATTTTCACTTCTTCCTACGAATTCACTGTAGGTAACACACAGAAAAGTAGGATCATAAAAACATATCTTATTTTTATTTCTTCTGAAGGTGACTTACGCAATATATGAACTCGCTAACCCAAAGAATAAGTGCGTCGTATCCGAGAAACTTTCATTTTATCGGGCATACTCCAACTTTTAAGACATGTCTGGTTAAAGTAGTTTCGTGCGAAAGAAAACTAACTCGTTCGGGTCGCTTAACGATACGAGACCCATGGAGTAACCCATTGAGATGTCACGTTTAAAATAATATATGGCCGCGCAATGCAAAATTTTATTCCAGCCCCAAATATTCCATTGTAGCGGTAGTGGTACATAAATTTCCGAGGCTCGCGACGATTACTCAGAGGAAGGCACAAAGCCATACTGTAGCCTTCGGTGTTGCAAGGTTTCGGGCCCATCGTTCCCTTGACGTTTCATTACTGGATATTACCATGGGTTTACGAGTGTGTGGGAAATGTCACATATTTTTGGCCGTAATACGTCGTAACTTCGATCGTCCGGAAGGAAGCCATGGAACCGTTCCTTAGAGCAAGGTAAGCGTAATCTAGTTCGGCTTGCACTGTAATATTCGTAGTAAGTAGGTACATGTTAGCAAAAGTGACTATTGGAATAAGTGACTTTTTAATGATATCGGAGCGATCGTGTCACTTGGTGGTAAGTGGCGGAAAAGATAGCTTATGGACAAATCAATACGTTACGCCCAACCGTCATTAGGGTTTTAATCTTTCTCTCCGGCTACCAAGTCTTTACCGCCCCGCCAAGCTACTTATTATAAAATAATGTATTCGTAAATGGATTTACCATTTTGTTAATCTTGTTAGATATTGGAACAGATAATCATATTCGAACCTTAGTTCTATAAATAGATTCCATATCTGTTACCACCTGTAACAAACAATATGCGAAAAATGTCAATAGCTGCTTATTATAAAATAAAGTATTGGTAGATAAATCTATTTTGCTAATCTCGTTAGATATTGGAACATAATAAACAGGGAAAGCTAAATAAAACCGTTTAATAATATGATCATAATTATTATAAGCTTAGTTCCTAAATAGATTCTATGTATGTTACCACCCAACCTTCAATCGGGTCATACTTTGCCAGTACTAGGTCAGTTCGTACATTACTCCAAATCCTAGGCTTACAAGGAATTCCCATATTGAAGTTCTTGTTCGGTCGGTCCGGCTTACTCTATTCGAAGAAATATGAAGAACATTTGCTTATGTTAAAGCCCAGAGTATCTTTGTTATTTCTACAGTAAATTTTCTCAAAGAAATGCCTTTATGTGAAACCCATATCATACACAAAATTTATTTACCTAAGTTAAATTTCTGAAAAAGCTAATTAAAAATTAAGAATCAAAAACATTTTAACATTCGTTACGGACAAGAATCCATTCATTATTTAGTTTTAAACTCTATAGTATAGAGTTACACCTTGCTTAAAAAATTACACTATCCATCAAAGTTTTATAAGGGTATAGAGATAAGAGAGACAGGGAGCTTTTGATATCATTGGAGTTTTCTAAAAGGACTCAAGTGCTGATAACGATTTATGCCTCAAGAGCTTTACTCGTATCGAACGTTTTTGTCGTATTCGGCAATATCAAAAGCTTCAAATTTGAGCTTCTAAAATCAAATTTAACTTTTACCACTTACAGATAATAAATTTAAAAGGAGGTTTTTTTAACACTATCCTATTCTTCCACGGGTACCCGTCGTACATACGTGTTGGCTAATACGTTCATACTGTATTAAATATTCGGGTACTATGTTGATACTCAAAAATGCAAGGTAAATCTGCACTAAAATTTAGGCGTAGGGCTTACATAACGTTAACTGCGGCGAGATTTAACTTATAAATTACCTACAGACACTATCTTATACCTTTCCATTAATACGGACGCAGAGATACGGCAGGGTAATTAAATCTCATTGAGTATTTAAACGGTCTAATTTAGTTTGAAAATAACCTGGACTCGGTTTAACTGGGAGGATTCTTGCTAAAGAAAGTTCCACGCAGTCCGGGAACAATTTAAGCAAGAGAGAACTTTTAAAGCAACAAACACTAAAAGTGAAGCCAAGTAGTAATTAGCGCTTTCTTCAACGTAAATCAAGAAGTTAAAATTAAATTCAAAAAGGAAGAAAAAAACTACGGATTTTCAAAATTGTTTAATATCCTTCTTTGTGTACTAAATCTATGCCTAGGTCAGCTCCGACCTTGCATTTTTGACTGAAAATACTCAAAAATGCAAGGTCGGAACTTCACATCGGAAAGTGTCACACTACGAATATTCAAAAGTGAAAATGTGGATATTAAAAAATATTTATTAGTACCTATCGAAATCATTGATCCTCTCAATGACTAATTCATTTAGTTTCTTTTAATTTTGTATAAAGTTATTATCGATACGATAGCAGACATTAATTCTTGTCGGAGGCCTTATGGGCGGTTTGAAAACATCCGACACACCCGTTTCTCCACCAATCCGCATTGGAGCAGCATACTCCATGTATGCTTCATGCCTCCCCCCGGTGTGGCAGCTTGGAGCTTTCTACTTATATAAAAGTTTTCTTTAAATTCTTGATTTTACATGCTTATTTGGTAAATTGTAAATCATTGAATATTCGCCAAATAGTTCAAGTTACACTTGAAAAAATATATCAATAAGGCTTTACGGCCAAAGAGAAGGAGTAAATTAGGATTATCATACGATCATCAACAAACGAACTCATGTATTTATGGTAAATAGAACGTCTCAAAAGAGAAATGACACGATTCACGAAAATTACAACGATACGATATGTAAGCCGATACTTCAGATGATATAAAATTCGACGTAAGGAAGGATAATCCCGCATTACACTTTTTGTGGCTGTTACTACCAAATTGGCTATTGTACTATTACGAACGAGATAATCTCACGAAAAAAGCGTTCAATTGTACAAAATTTGAGGATATTAGAAATAGGAATCCAGCGCACGTTGCGGTTACACTCCATAATAATATCAGACGACACGATTTGAAAAGATTTCAAAGTAGAATTGGATACTTCCCCTTTGATCGTTGGGTAGATAAGAACTTCGTTGCCCTCGTACCGACGACGATTACCAAGTCCGTTAAGCTATCTCCGCCAATATTAAACTCGACAATTCACAAAAAATGAGCAGTGTGAGCTCGTCTTGGAGATGTTTATCGCATTAATATAATACGGTATTAAGATTACAATGGGTCGGCTCGAGAGAGGTCCAATATAAGCTCCGAAGGTCTATCTTTGTTGTGAAAATAACTTTATGCCTCGGAGTAATATAAGGCAAGTCTTTCAATATAACCAATGGCTCTTACACTTTATACTTTTGTCATTCATATCCATTGTGCAAAATTGCAGCTCCATTCAGCGGTGCGATTTGCTAGCTTTTAGCTTCGTCAGTGCAATGTATGTTTTGTATTGTGTCGAGGATACACATTAGGCATAACCAATACAAAAAGATGTTTATTTGGTTCTTAACATTGCTATGATATTTGAAGGTGGCAAATTCTAAGTAACTGCAAAGTTCTGCATTTAAAGGAAATCACAGCTAGTCGTCACGTAACAAAATTGTACCGCAATTTTAGCGAGTCTAAAGAAAGGATATACGTATGTGACATTCTCTCGCCCTATGTGCCCACACACTTTATCAACTGTTATGTTCTTCGATCAGCCAAGACTAACCTTCTTCTATCTACTGACAGTCGAGAGGTTATTATTACCTTCAAGATTTAGTCGCATTTTAAAGTAGGTAAGTTAATTTGATGTTTGATGAACTTGAACATGAAAACAAATTAATTTATATTCGTCTTCGTCATTTCTACGAACCTAGAAATGGTTTCCACAGAATTGCAGCAGAGAAAAGAAACTCAGTGATGTCGATATTGTGAGAATTTTGTCCTAAAATAATGTAACTTTTTTCAAAAATCCAACACTGCTAAAGTAAAGTAACATTGAAATAATCAATTTATTTAGATACGGGCCATAACGCTGTTATTGTCGTGTAAAAGTATGTGAAACTTTTTAATTTATTTAACGCGTGCTTTTGCGAATAACAGGCGCTTTGATTGGAATATTGAGGACATTAAGTAGCTTTGTGTGGATTTTGAATTGCTCAGAAATCCACTGCACCACTGCATTGCAGCAAACAAACAGAACCATGTTTGCTATCTTAAAATTGCCTTAAAATTGGAATAAAATGTTGTGACAGAATTACATCGTTCATTGTCTTAAGTTTTAATGCGTAAACTAAGCTCCCAGCTTGTATAATGGCGTTTCATAGACTAAATTTAGTAACTGTTTACAATGAACCATGTTGGGTTACATAAACTAAAACTGTTTTATCTACTGCTGGTACTATTTATTTTAATATTATAACATTACCCAGCCCAGCTATTTCAGTAACTCGTGTAATATTACTGTATTCGCTCGTGTTATCTCCAAGTAAGCGGGTGAGATAGGCCGTGTTAATTCATGCTTTATCTCATTAGCCCTTAGTCATAACACGTTAATGAAGATTTATCGTTGAACCTTTATGGTGTAAGTAGGTACATTATGCTATTTAATTCAGTCCACCGTTAACTACGCTTTATTTGAAGCTAACATCTTAGTAGCATCTTAGAACATGAGTAGCAAGCACCTGCTGTATCGTCAGACAGGATTTCTACATTATTTGAGGTTGGACGTGGAAGTCCATGGGCTGCAGTGACCACTTGACATCAGACGGCCTGCATGCCCGCTTTTTATTCAATTATTAATATTATAAAAAGCATACCACCATAGATTTAAAAGACAAGTATTGAAGCCTCAGACTTACTTAAGGAACATCACTAAAATTACTGTACTTCGATTAATTAATAGAAGAATGATAAGAATTCTTTGATTTTCTAGACACGTACCTCGACTAATAAATTGTACTAAGATTGTTGAAGTACATATACATAATACATAGGTATATGTATATTGGCACTAGTATATCGGTATGGTAAATATAATGTTACATAAATAAAAGACACAAATTGGATAGCAAGTCTCTTCGTATCGACGGCTGCAAACAGTGCCAAAAAAGCAAAGATAACATAGAAAGCAATCTGCGGGAAACTTCCATTTTATCATTCTCCCCCCGAACGAGGGTTGAAAATAGAAACAAGCGATACCGGAACCGCAAACGCAAGAAGATAGGCATCTCAGACCCCTTGCACCGCTCCTAGACTGGCGCCCTTGCGGACCACTTGTGATTGCCACTGCAAGACGGCTTGAGTACTTCAATTAGACTTTCAAATAAGGAATCTGGTAAGCGCGTAATAAGTAATGATGGATTGCTCAACCGTTATCTGTTTGAATTTTACGACACAGTGTACGAATGAGCGTCTTCCATTTAGTACTTCAACTTGTACTACAAACGTATAATAATATACATAATAGTTGAGTGATGGAAATATTGGTAGGTATTTAATAGGGGTCTTTATAAAAAAAATCTTGAGTTTCACTATCGAAGCAGTTGACGATAAGGTGAAACTTAGAGTCAACTATCCCAATCGTCATGCAAAAAATATCTACCTAATTAGGCAGCACTTAAGATTCAACTTCCATAGGTACGATGACTCGGATGATTACCAATAATTAATTATTAAAAAATCACTCGCTTCTCTGACTCTCGCTCGATTAGCGAGAGAATAGATTCCATATTCGATTTCACCACGAAACTCGTGTTAGCTCGGTACAGTACTGTACTACTGCATTACGCAACGCTTCCCTATTTATCAATAAGCCTCGTTGCAGTAGACAATAGTGTAGCTACATAACAAGAACTATTCACCGGATGGGGACCGAGCTGTCAAAACAATAATGTTTTGAGAAAGCGTACTGTTGCCGTAGCTGTATAACCCATTACTAACGCTATCAATCCACGTCAACAATGGCTATTAAACTTAATTAAAGTGTGATTTGACGAGCTGTTCGAGTTGTTTTGGTATCGTGCTGTTGACTTCTGGGCTACGACGTGCGACCGGATCGAAGTTTACTGCCTATAAACTCTTTATTGCCCATTGTCGACGATTATTACTTAACCCTCATGACTTATGAAGCAATAAATTCGATCTTTTCATACCGCGCACGAGTTCACTCGCGTCACTTTTGAACGAGGATGCGCGAAATAGAATGAAAGTGATAACGAGCTCAAGTTCGTTACATAAATTTTTCGGCGTTGATTATTTTGTTTCTTGTTTATTTTGTTGTGATTTTTGCCAACCTGCAAGAGATGGCGCCACAGGTACCCTAAATCACGCTAACGAAGTTTTTAAACGTGTCACATATTTAGTATGATACATAATTATAGTAGACATGTGATGTGACGAGTTTAAACTACTGTTTTGTATCGAATGGCCCTAAACGCTTACTTTCAATGTTCTCCAAAGCAGAGAAACGCTCGGTTTCTGCCTCACTGACTAGCACATCAAAATGCTAAGAGCGTCGGCGCTCGCCTAACTAGGTGGATCACTGCAATCTAAAACAGCCTAGGCTTAATCTTGTTTTAGGATTAGCAACTTACTCGTTGATATAAAATTAAAGACTTCTTGGAAATAGAAAATGAGGATAAATAGGTACCTGTAGTATATATAATAAAGGAATTTGTAAACACATAACAAAAATAGTATGATTAAAAAATAATAAAACATGTAGATTATAGAACTCATGGCCATGCATACCTACATTTGAGTAGGTTCCTAAACGATGATTGCAAATCAAATTATCCGGTAAGAAACAAAAAACTTGTAATGACAAAAATAAAAAACAAACACATTAATTTATATTGCCTGGAAATTGCTGATCTTGGGTGTATACGCAGCTTACATTTAATCCATTGAGTCTTGCAGGATAATGTTTATGGATTAAATCATAGGGTTCAATATCGCTTGATTTCCGCGTGAACATAAAACTCAATAACCATATTTACTTATTGTACCGTCTAATGCACTAACTGTGTACTGATTAGATATAGTTAGTAGTAGCTGAAATTATATTCCAGACAATATCGTTATGATATGGAAAACGGCCCTAGTAGGATATTACTTGTTATTCCTAGCTATTTCTTGCAGTACCTACTTAGGTACTTACGATTAAAATATAACACTTCCTAAATATAGAAACATGTATTTGACTTTATTTATTTACTTTACACTTACCTGCACTTTTGCGCTGTGTCTGAATTAATTAAAGGAATTGATACATGAAAAAAGCTCTCCAGCTTGTGAATTAGTCATTGGACGTAAAAAGAAACGGTGCAAATTTATAGTTATAGATATAGCTTAGATATTATCCGTTATAACTTATGATAGACAGACAATTTAACTATCTCTCTGAAATATATTTACAGAGTTAATCAGTTTTGAAATAATTAAATTTATTTTTGTATCTTAATTTCGATGTTCGTTAATATTTCTACGGCACGCGGTCAAAAGCTAGCTTGTTCAAGAGCGCAATGTACCTAACTACATTTACGTTATGAAACCATCAAAACACACGCGTTAAATATAATGTTTATTTAAATTCCGAAGATGATCATAAAGAATCAATTATGCAAATGAGATGAATAAATAAACACAATTTTGGAAATATTTCTTGAGAAGTCTATAACGGTTTACACTAACACGTTTGTATACAAATAAATCATGTTCATTCGATTAACATGTGATTTAAATGTGTAATTTTTACACCTCATATAAAAACTGATGTCATAAAATTAAATATTTCACGAGGAAATAACTTGGTTGGTACCTACTTTCAAATTAACTAAGTAACGCTTCATTGCGCACACATTGCAGACTTTAACTAAGTTAAACCTATGAATGAAGGTGATAGCCCAGTGGCTTAGAATCGAGGGGTCCGGGTTCGAATCCCAGTGGCACGCACCAATGACTGTAAAAAAGTTATGTGCGCTTTATAAAATTAAATATCACCTGCTGTTACGGTGAAGGAAAACATCGCGAGGAAACCTGCATGCCTGAGATCACAAAAAAAAGTTCTCAAAGGTATGTGAAGTCCACCAACCCGCAGTAGGCCAGCGTGGTGGACTAAGGCCTACATCCCTCTCATTACGAGAAGGAGACCCGACCCTGTAGTGGGCCATTAATGCGCAAACCTATGAATTAAAACTACGATTATAGAGGTACAAACTTTTGACAAAGAAAGCAAACGCGCATGTAGATAGCCTGGTGGTTAGTAGTCGGTAAGCGTTATTCAATACGGTAGTGGTTGATCTGACGACTACTATAGTATCGATAACAACGGGATCGTTTAGCCACTAGCCGCCCGGCCCGTTTCTTCGCCAATCCTCCTTGGAGCAGAGTGGTGTAGTATGGTCCAGGCCCCCCTGTGGGAAGAGACCCATGCCCTAAAGTGGTCCATAAAAGGGTTGCAGCCAATGAATAAGACTCAGAAAGCACAAAACCAAGTTGATTGGCGTCGATTTTTGGAGGTCCATGTTCAGCAGTGGACTCCAAAGGGCTGAAAGGAACGTGGGAACAGCTACATAACTAAAATTATGAACCAGTACTATGACTGACAATGCCTCACTGAATCAGGATGTCACAACTAGTTGAATTATGAGCTGGCCGAGCCTACACACACTACACAGCTGCTGCGTGCGAACTGTTCGTGGTTTGTGACATGCACGATAACCGCCGTTAACATCGCCACAGTGTCAGAGCTGTCGATACGTTAATGCACACCTAATTATCCGCCAAAATTCACACTGAAATTGAAAATTTACAATTGATAATACCTACACTTTGCTCAGCTCTGTTTCTGTTAATTTGGTGATAGGATCAAAACATGGATAACGATGCGATATTCGCGACGATGGACGATCAGTTAGAATTCCTTAAATGCACCACTGTGTGGTTAGAACCTGTAACTCGCTTTAAATACGTATGATAACATAAAAGATATTGAAACATTCCGTCATTACGGATAATATCGAATAGTACATGTACTTATAATATTAAATATTCAACAGCAGAATTGTTTTGCCAAGCACCGGGTTACATATTTTGCCATTAAAAAGACTTGCACAAACTAGTTACCGTAAATATTGATGAAATAATTGCTCAAATTTTTATTTAAAACTTGTAGCAGAAACAGTAATTTCAATATTTCTCACACATGTATAGGCTTTAGACAATACCAAAAGCGTCAGGACAAGACCACATAGAATTTATTAACGATGTGATTTCAATGTTTCTCATTTTTCTTCTCCTCCTTCTTTTCTCTCGTTCCTTGATTGTAAATAGTACTATGAAGGATATTACGCTTATGTTTTAGTAGGTACCTATAGTATCCATTCAAAATATATTGAACACATAAACAAAACCAGAACTGAAATAAGATCTCTAGTAAAAAAATTTCATGTGAGTTGTGACTTAACGAAGGTTAACAGAAACGTTTGAAATACGGGAACTTCTACGTTAACTAAAAACTGCGTCACAAATTCACAACCACAACATTCATAACGTCAGAAGCATAAAATGTTTTCAATGCATGTACACAAAGCGACAAGCTACACGTTAGCGTTTCTATACATTAAGTTATTAAGACACCTAAAAATTAATTTAAAAAAACGTGGTTTTAACGTAAGGTTTGACGCTTACATCGTCACAGTTATAACGCCAGAAGCGTCAGAGGTTGTCGATGCTTGGGCACAAAGCGACACGGTACAGCGGCGACCGCAGCAAGCTCATTAACACCGACATTGTTACAATATTTGTGGATCGATTTTCAAACAACTTTCCGTTTTGAGGTCAACGTGAGAAAAGTAAATTGATGAACAAATAAAGGGCCAGTGTTGGTATGAGTACGTCTTGCTTCGTGATAATAAGAGTTAAACTTATTTAATTTCGAAGATTAGTAGGTCAAATCAATTAATCATACTGCTTTGAGATTAATTTTTGAAAATATTGTTATGAGATATTTGTGAACATGAGATGAAGTCAAGTGGTAGACAAATGTGGTACACATTGTTATATCCGTATGAAGACCATAAAAGAAGCAACTGTAACTAAAACGTTACATCCTCTCCGTTTAGAATCCGATATCTATTTTAATATAGAAGCAATAGATTTTTATATCCAACATAAAATTCAAATGTAAACGTTACCTCAATTTAAATATAAATTACCGAACACTTTGATTCCCGATGTAACTTGCTGGGAGTAATATTTAAACCAGTTGTTGAACCATTCGGTTAACCGATGCTATTACTTAAGCCGACCGTCAGATGTTTATGTGGGTTAGTAATAGTATAACTCGTGAAATCACATTAGTATTCACGCATAACCCTATCCGAATGGATGCTGTCATTGGATAGTCAAAAATATTGACTTAGAGCCGTATCGATATTCGATCGTAAACGTAATTATGCACGCGTGATGAAATAGTCAAAGAGCCAATGTTTAATGATTTGTTTATAGAAAGCGTAAACTCAGAGTGGATATGAAAGGGATCGTTAAACAAGAACAACGAGGTAAAGCATACAGCCTGAGGGTGTAGTATTACTAGAAGATAATCTTACGGCGGTTGTCGGCGAACGTTTAAAATAAACACGAGCGGCCGTGGCCGGCTCCTATCATAATATTATTGTTTTGATAGTCCGACCACCGTTGGACGGAGTGGTGGACCGACCCCCACCACTTTATAATTTCACCAGCCAGGTTAAACAACCCAGATTCAGTTACAAGACTCCCTTATAACAATAAGCATTTTGAAATTAAAAATGACAGACTTTAGAAATCACAAAACTGTATTCAGAAAAGAAAGAGCAACGAGCTCAAATTTTAATAATGTCTCTGTAAGAAAATATTTTATTATGCTCGCTTCATCTGACAAATTACATGCCGTAGATTGAATCGAAAGCAAAGCGAACACCGGTTAAATAAAAAGAAACATACAACGCGCATGTCATGAGGTCAAACTGATATTTGTCACGGCAACTTGACGCTTCTCACAATTTCGGTCCTGCCGCCTCCGCTCATCCTTTATTGACAGTGGACACAACACAGTGGAATGTTACACGTTCCAGAACAACATTAAGGTATCATCCAACCGAGCTCTTTCTCACGAGATGAATTAGGAAAACGAATAGGCGTTTGCTTGGCGTTGCAGTCAGTCACATATTTAGCTGAACGTGAAACAAATTAATGTGAATATTTTGTAAGGGTGTACGAACGTTAGGAAAGCGCGAAAATAATTATAATAGGGTTTACCGGTTTTAGATTAAGTACTGAAGTCAGATTAGATCAATATTAAAAAAGTTACATAAGATAAGTTATCATCCTTATTCCTTAGGCAAGTACCTAGTATCCACCTACAAGTATAATAAACACATAAGTAGTGAGCAGTGGCGTCGTTTTAACAATATCATGATATCATTTTCAAATTTTTCAAGAAGGTAAACGATTTTATTAATGATCTTTACACCTTCTTTAGAATTGAATTATATTTCAAGAAACGTAAAAACGCACATAACCGTTTAAACTTTATTAAACTAATCAAAATATTAGCGCTATAATGATGAAATACGACCAAGCCGTAGGTGTGCTTCGTTAACCATTCTTGTGGGTGGACTCTCTAGACCCGGAATAGCTCCTAAATTTGTTTAACTCTAAAATAAAATGTATATTATAGTCACAAAATGTTATGAAAGGAGGCACAGGAATTTCCTTTATTATAATCATGTTCTTTAGTGACTAGTAATAAGATGTAAAGTCCCTCAGCAACTGACGCATATGTCATTCTTCAGGGGTCGTAAAGATTCGCTTACCTGCTTGTTTGTTGTGCGTCGGAAAGGGGCCTTTCGGGTGAACCTTTTTTCATTCAATTTTATGTGTGGGAATTTTAATATGGACCCAAAACGGCACGTTCTACTCTCCACAGATGGGCCACAGTTGGTGCCTATTCGCGAAACATGTGTACTTTTAGTCGTAAAATTTTACTAAGCTTGAAAACACTTCGCTTTCAAAATTTATCATACTACTTAACAACATCCTTGGCGAAATGTCACAATTCGATTCCCACACTACTAGTTTGTATAGTTACTTATTTCTGGGGAAGAGCACAGTTGTACAATTTCAATTACGGCTCCGTGATTGATGTCTGTAGTACCTTTCTACACTCGGACAAATTTATCGCTGCCATCGATAGCCAGACAACTATTAATTTCATCACAGAGTGTAGGCTCTACGCCGCTTTACAAAAGTGCAATGTCACTCACTTCGCTCACATGGGCCTCGGCGGCTAATACCTTAGAAATCGGTCTTTTAAAATAAACATCGCTTCTCCGAAGTCCTACTTGCGGTGGCTCTCCGTGTCTTAACAGTCCCACAAAAATCACTTTGATTTATCGACACGAGCAGCTTAAGTGAACACATCTGTCGGTTTTTGTTCTATCGTCGCAAGCGGCAATGTTTTTGTATCTTTAAAAGATTTCACATCATTAGTATTTGCGTTTTTGTTTTTAATTAATTAAAATTATCTCGGTCCGAACACTCGGAACATAAAATTAAATTTCCGTTCATAATGGACTAATAAGAAGTAAAGTAATGCTTAAAGCAGCTGGGATTCTAGCAAGAAATCCGACGGGCGGCACCCAGCGGGACGCCTCGACAATGGCAACCAAATTAAAGGGAGACGTAAACGTTTCGACTTGAGCCTCGCTAAATTTATTACTTCGAGTTTTTATTCTTTGTTTCGGTCGCTAATGAGATTCGAGTGCTGCAACTGTGTTATTTGAGATGTTAAGGAAAAATTAAAACTGAATTTTATCAAGAATCTTGATAACGGCGCAACCTTATTAAATATTAAACTTTACAGCGAAATTAAATTGTGTTATTTTCTTTGCCTTACAAAAACAGAGTGTATTATACTTAATGAAGGCAGTAGTAAGTAATATAAGATAGGCTCTTTGTAATATGTTTGCGCAAGGGACGATGATTATAGAGCGCATGTATTGCGAGGTATAGGCGATATAAATCAAGTTAATTGGTAAACGAAATCCTGTTCCATTGCAATAAAGTTGATATTGAATTGTGGTCTCAGGTCAACGCGGGTGGTCTAAGACGATGTTGATTGTTGAGGCGAAACAGGAATGCAAATTTCAATAGTGTTTCTGATCCTGCGTACCTGGATTTAACATTGTACCTAAAATGTTAATTAAATTGGATTGGAAATTAATTATCCTATATTATACTATTGTGATATTCTGATGAACGTAGGTATACAGAACCAAACCTTTTCCTTTCAAAAACAGGCAAATGAAAGTTAGGTAATCTTTTCTAAGTTTTTCGAAGATAACTATAAAAATGTTTTAAAGTACCCGTAACACTCGTTACAGATGACGATTTTATACGCAGTGTGAGAGAAAATCATAAAATCATGACACGACACTATCTACGGCACTTGCCCGATGCGCCCATGGCAAGTGATCGATGAAAAGGAAAAAAGGAAAATGGTGTGGAACGAATGGTGCAATACGAATTAAGTGCGGCAAACTAGATCCGACGAATAAAGCGGCGCTCTTTTCAAAGCCTGACGAAGCTAAGCAGGAACAAAGGGACAATAGTGAAAGAGCAAGTACCGGAGCGTGGCGATCCAGTGCCCGTTTCCGGTAACGTGGGAACGCCTTTTATTGCCATCGATAATTTCCTTGACGATATCACTCCCTTACCCTTCTACGAATTATAAAACAATCTAGAATGTGAGCAATAAAATAGTGTGGACTGATACCATCAGATATTAATCTTTCTCAGCTTAGGCATATTTAACCAAACGAGCATTTTAATCAAAAGAATTTCCCGTGGCTATTAATTATAATGGAAGAGAATATTTTAACATTAGTATGCTAATGCACAGAAAATAGTAGATTTATTTGATTGAATTTTATTAATTCACGCAGTAGTACAACACAGAATTTTAAAGTTGCCCAATAAATCAGATTAACGTCCAAACAAGTTAACCTTTCCCGACCCGGAGCTATCACAGCGAAGTAAACTAATCTGAATACATATTTTATCATTACAGAAGAACATGAGGCAAACTTCCGTTTTATTTTTGAACAAATCGCCTAAGAGTTCTGTATTAATAATAAACAGAGATGTGTTTAAGAACCAAATAGATTTTGAAATGAATTCCCAAATCGAACCGATCCAATATTAATAGAGCCCAAACGCGAACACCCGGCCGAAACTCAACATTCCTAAACAATAGTTCATCAAGCATGAGTTCGACCGACACGTCATTTCACGGCTCATCGACTACTTCTATTTAGCACTTCTATTTTCTTGACGAGATAGCAACGGTATTGAAACCGATTTCTTCAATTATTTTATTTATTTTTCCGTCTCACTACCACAATACTACCACTACCACATTACCACAATACTCGTCCACGTCAAACAAGTGGAGGGATTCTTGCCAAGGTTTTCTCCAACAGATTTTTATTGTTGGATGTTATCGTCCAATATTCTCAATTTTTTGCAGCATTTAACCTAAACTACTTAAAGATATTCGTTTACGCCGAACTAAATAAATTTAGCAATATTAGATAGTTAAACAACAACAAAGTGCGCCTTTATTGCTAAAAAAAACAACACATCCAAATGGACATGAAACACTAGTTAAAGAAAAGCAGATCACAAAAGAGTATAAAAGTACCTACAATGTAATCGACTCACTAAGTTTGAGTTCAATAGTAGAATCAATGACGATGAGGAGACACAGGAGCAACAAAAGAAAGATGCTGAAGTCAAACAAATAAGGCGAGACAAAACAAAAAATGAGACACAAGCCTCATTTGATATAAAATTTTAAAAGCTACTTGTGACAGATAAAATTAGGCAACTAGCAAGACTGATTGGTTAACTGAAGCTGACATAGGAATTGGTCAGCTTCTGTTTCTGAACCAATTTTTCTGTCCCAGCGTTGGAAACGGTTCTCTCTTCACAAACACAAAACATTGAAGATCTGTTGAAGATGGTTAAATGACAAGTAAGTTAGTAATAATATGGTGAAAGTGTAATATTAATTCTGCTTTTTTTATATACCTACTCATAAAATGAAAGTGAAATATTAATTCTGGAATACAACCTAACATTTCTCACAAGAAATATTAAGCAAGATAACAAAATGTACGTGAAACATAAATCTTAGACTAGACATATTACGAATGCTCTATATACAAGCTAAGGGTAAAGTAAGTTCGCTGTGTATTTTTTCTAGCCCATTGATTGTAGATATGAGATGAGTGTATGAAACAAAACTAGAGGGGTCTTGCCAAACACTAGTGTCGGGTTGGAGGTCTTCTGAAGGAGGGAAAGCATGATTTATTGGTAAAAGTTGTGCCATTACTCATCTCACCATTCGTTACTCCAATAAAAAGAACGTCTTCCGATAATTTATTGAGCGCGGTATGGATTTTTTATTACAGTTGTCTATTTTCGAGTGCACTCCGTAGTTCTTGTACCCTTAATAAAATGTGATTTATCTCGTTCTTAACAAGCTAGTCCAAATTATAAACTTACCTTTACGTAGGCTCCATTAACTTTCGAATAGCTTTAACGTTCAATCCTTTAGATTCCAAAGCATAAAATTGACAGCTTTTCAGACTTTTTTAGTCTTTTAATTCCTATTTTAAAAACATGGGCTGCTCATGAATATATTTCTTCCAGAGCAAATACCTAGGTAGTCAAAATAAACTGTTGTTCGTATTCCACCTCTACTTATGGGTAAACGACAAAAGTTGTCTCGATATTCACCGGCATACATCATTAATATTATTCAATTCTTTACAATATTACAGCTGCTGCTCTCTCCACTGCGTTATTTGTACTTGTTATTTTTTTATTTTGTTATTTGTTATTTTTATTTGCAAAGACACGTCATTTGTTAATTTACTTCCGAAGTTTTGTTAAAAATTAATACCAATATAGAAATTTATTAGTCAAAAGTTTGACATTTACCTGTCTCTAAGTCGTTATCTGCTACACGCTCAGGTTCCGTTTCAAAATAATTGGTTGGTTAACTTTGCTGAATACAAATTTAACTTTCTCAATTTCCTCTAACTCTTGTCAATCTTGCCAACAAATCCAACTGAGTAGAGTGACAACAGCACACACTGTATCTTGTTACAATTCAGTTTGTGTCACCAACTTCGAGCAACACTAAAAACTTTTCAAAACTTACACAACACATAAAAGTTTTCCTGCACTACAAAAAGTTGGGTCTGGTAGAAATAATGACTAAACACCGTTCACATTTATGTTTATTAGTTCGGGATGCACTGCACAATTATATTATTGGAGACAAAACATCTAATCACAATATGCCATGTACCGAGTAGACCGGTTACGACTTACGATCGTGCGAAGACCGAGCGCGAGCGCGACACGAGCGGCGTTCAAATACCGCGACCGCGCGAGGCTCTCTGCCGGCATCGAGAAGCCCCGTGGCGGGCGAGGGGCGCCGATAGACGAAAATGGCTTCACAAGTTAATTTTTTTCTCTTTCCTCCTTTAATATTCCGCATATGCCGTGCGCGGCCGTCGGTGCACGCGCATGCGTATCAACCGCTAGGGGCACGTAGGGGTTGTAGTGTAACGCGATGCACCCGTACTTTACATAACTTATTGGGCCGTTTATCGAAGCCACTGTTTAATACCCTTTCCATGTCGGCTTTGTGCATAGCTTCCTCTGCTCCCATACAAAGGGAGTTAGAATATTAATCAACGTTCTAAATACTTTAATCCACCTTAACTGGATACGTTCCATTAATCTTAATAATTATGTGTAGTCTCAAAGTATTACTTAGGCCATTCATGAAGTTTGAGTAATCGTCTAACCGATAACAACGGGCCACGTTTTGAGAAACAAATTATAACTTTTAATATAGGGCAAGAGAACTGCTCTATTTCAGAAGAGCTTTTAATACTTTAATAAAAAATGAATTCTGCGAATGCGGACCGCATACATTATTTATCTCTTGGCACTCGGACTGCCATTAGCACCAATACTAAATTAATTTTAAATTACAAGCAAATTCCTTTAGGATAATTTATGTTTCCTGTTTGCTGTGCTGAATGTGATAATATTACTAGACTTTTTTGTAACTACTGTATAAAACACTTGCCTAGTAAGTTTCGTTCAGCCAAAAAACAGTTTTAAAAGCTTTAAAGATTATTCTGCTATTACGCTGTCACGCTTTTACGACGTCACCACTAAGCTCATTTTGATGAAATTAATACGAAGATAGATTGAAGCTCGAGGAAGGACTACCAAAAGTAACACATTCATGTAAATTTTAAATAACATTAATTTTAAGATAATTAATTAACTAATTTCCGACTATAGTTTTTACTAAGTCAAATACTTATAACGAGTAATGTTGGTTTACATTAATAGGTAAATAACCATTATAAATTTATTTCTTTATGATTAAATGTCTTATTCAAGGCAAGGTCCATGAATAAGATCCATAAATGGAAACCATTTTACTGTTTATAGTATTTTTATTTTACATCAATAATTAAAAAAAAAATCTAAAGTAGAAATAGGTATTTTTCAGCAAGAAACTGACCTCAGTCACATTTTGCGTCATTTACATGTTGAAAGCAGTTCGCTAAGGCGCCGTCTAATTTGCATACCGTTCCCATGTGAGCCGTCAACTTTACGTTTTCCAGCTCCAAGGCGAGAATTGCTATATTCTTTTTAATAAACTTTATGCTTGAAGTTGTAAAAATCAACTATTCTAACCTAAGCGTAAACATGTTCTTCTAGAATAATTTCCAGAAATATAATCTTCTAAAAGTTCGTAAAAACTAACCTTCGTGACATTTTGCGTCATTCACATGTCAGAGCGTTGACGGCGATAGAACTAAGGCGGCGTAGGCGGCGTCGATTTTGCATATTATTGTTCCCATAGGAGCAACATGACGTATTTTTGCGCAAAAACTTGCTATATTTTTATAAAAACTTTATACTTAAATCCAAACTTATGTAGCGTTCTGTTACGAGCCTCAGGGTTAAGGGGTTTTTAAAAAAAAGAATTATTTGAGGCGACACGACCGATTGGTATGGATGATGGATTGAGACTGACTGGGATGGAAGGATGAGCGGAGGGGAAGGACTAGATGTGCTGAAGGTGCAGAAATAGGTGAGTAGAGTCAGCAGATATGCCTACATAGACTATCTGTAACAGCCCCCTGGGGTTGACTAAACATCGGGGTTGAAATACGATGTTTAGGGAGAAGAAAATTGGCAAAAGTTATATAATCGTTCTCAAAGAGGGAGAAGGAATATCTTTGGGTCTAGAACGACTTTCAGTGGTTTTGACAGGAATAGGAATTTCAGGAATTGGTATTTCTTCTGGAGGTGACTCTACTGGAGCGGGCGAGGAGAATCTCGGAAAAGTGAAGGAAAATCGGTTACGTGATTTAATAATCGAATAAACTTTTACAATACAAAATAATGACATAATACAAACAATTACTATTGTTACAATAGAGTAATGAGTCTCATATTGAATGATTGGATGTTGATTTATAATTTTATCAGTTTCTGATGTTATTGATTTAAATTTTGATTTTGATTCCGAAGTGAAAATATCTAGATCTAAATTATTTAATTGAATAGGAGACTCATTTTCTATTTTATATTTAAAATTATCTAATGAACAACAAGAGTCGTTAATTATGTTAAAATCTGATTTTACAATGGTTATATTTAATGAAAGGTTATTTAATTTTGGAATTAATTTTGTTGTTTTACAATAAGCTATGCAATTAATTGGTATGTTTACGATACCAGTACCAAAGATATTTAATTCTGCAATATTTTTATTAGGACATTCTATGTATAATTTATTCTTTTGAGATTGTACAAAAATCCAATTATTATTATGTAGAGGTTTCCATATATCTAAATGTCCGTAAATAAATTCCGTTTTACAACGTTTTGGAAGAACACTTATTACACTGCACATAATTTCACTTTCACAGTTGGGGTTTGCACTTGTGGGGAACACTGACATCACGTCACAGATGTAGTTGTAACGCGTTATCGCTCTGCATTCTTGTAGTGACTCTAAAGTACAATATTCCGATTTATCCCTGGTCATTGCTATGTACTTAGTACTAGGTATTATAAAACTAAAAGAGTCCGGCTTTGTATTTTTATGCGGAATCGGTAATGCTATGTTGTGGAATAGACTGTATTCCTTAGGGGAAACTAAAGGAATTCTTAATACAAACACTAATTTATTTCTTAAACTATAGCAAATAACATTTGAAATATTGGTTAAAACATGAATTTGGCTTAATTCTAAGTTTACAGGTAGCTTAAATTCTACAGGTAAATATCTATAGTTATCAACAAGTTCTTGATAAAGTTGCGTGGGACGTAGAATCGCTGGGTGCAGAATGTTTTGACTTGTGAGCATAATTGCATTTGTTATGTCTTGCAATTGAAAAGATAGGGTGAGTATGGATGCTTCCAAACTATTCAGGATAGAATTAATTTTACTTTTTATATTTAAAATGTTGGAAATAATAGTTAAGTTCTTTAAAGAAATAGAGAACTTGTCGATAGCTTCATTAAGGCTAATTTCATTAAACTTAATTTTATATAAAGTATTATTAAATTCTAATAAGGAAGAAGTAGTAACTAATACATTTTCTTTAATTAAAGAGGCTATTCTCTTTTCGTTATCTTGGATGTTTCGAATGGCATTGTCATATTTAATAGCATCGTTTTCATCTAAAGTCCCGAAAATAGTTTTTGCTAAAGAGCCAATGCCACCTATCCAGGCACTTCTTTTGGACCTATTATTGACTAAATGGGCGATAGAAGAATATTCAGAAACCATATCATTATATCGAATTGTGAGAGGTTCTAAGATATTAGTACATTCTAAACTTTCTGAAATTTCAAATTGGATTGGGGTGCATAAATGACGTGTTGTACCTAAAATAGAATTAATATTATTAATATGTGGTTCTATGTAGGAAATATCGAATGCGGTTACAATATCTAAATGGCCTACATTTATTTTAAGTTCACCAATTGGGTCAAAATATATGCCAGGACTCGAGTCGATTTGATGAACAAAATCTTGACAGTGACCTTGGGCCAATATGCTGTAACGAAGAGAAAAATAAAAGATATTATGGTAATTATTTAACTTATTTAAAAGATATAGAATAATTAAAACTAAGCACTAAAATAAGGACTATCCTAACTAGGAGGAGAGTCATGGACATCCTGAACGGGTTTCACTTCGTCGAAGTGATGCCTCACGTGTCTTCTGTTTATAAGAAGAGACAAGGTATGGTTCCCATGAACTTTGACTATTTTATAGGGGCCTTTCCAGAGAGGCGATAAGGCCTTTCGTAACCTGAGATGATTCTTTAACATAACATAGTCGCCTACTTTGTATTTAGTTGGACGACTATGGGAATCATAATAATTTTTAGATCTCAGCTTTGAACCGTGTATGAATTCTAAAGCTTTCTCACGCGAATGTTTCATGCGGTGTTGGAGCATTTTCACGTATTCAGGATAAGTAACAGTAGAGTTTTCGTTGTATAAGGAATCAGGGATACGGGGCTTGTGTCCAAACAAAAGTTCGTAGGGAGAATAGTGCGTAGTAGAGTGGATGGCCGTGTTATATGCCAACATGGCTGTATACACATAACGCGGCCAGTTATCTTGGTTTTCGTTTACATAGGTTTTCAGGTATTCTTTAAGAGTAGAATGCGACCTTTCTAGTGCGCCTTGCGTCTGCGGATGATAAGGAGCAGACCACAGTTGTTTAATTTTGAGAAACTCACAGGTCTTTTTAAACAAATCTGCAGTAAAATTAGTACCTTGATCTGTGAGTATATGTTTGGGTATTCCAAAGAGGGACATAAAATGTACAAGGCATTCACTCGATTCTTCCGCGGTGTTACAACGTAGGGGATACGCTAACGAAAACTTTGTGAGGTCGTCTTGCATAGTCAAAATAAATTTTAATTTAGCAGTTCCGGCTTCGGGTAAAGGACCAACGATATCGATACATAATTTTTCGAATGGGGCGGTCGAAGTCGAAGTAATAATCATAGGAGCTCGGTTAATTCTCCGTAGGGCTTTATTCGCTTGACAGGCTTGACATTTTCGAACATAGTTTTCAATATCGCTTCGCATATTCTTCCAATAGAAACGGTCACGGATACGATTATACATTCTCAGGTTCCCTAAGTGACCTGCAATAGGGATATCGTGATTTTCTTTTAATATTTTTGGGATTTCGCTAAGAGAAGGGTAAATGATTTTATTGTGATAAATATGTATATTTATGTTGGTTCCGTCGAACAGATAACCTAACATGTTATAGATTTTAATAAAGGAGTGTTTATCAAAAGGGTTTTTGAAATCCGATATGCTGACGTCATTTATCGTCGTATATACCATCATTATTTGGTCACGGGCAAACTTAAGAGATTTATATATATCTGGATAAGAGATGTCATCGAAATGATGTACTTTAGTGAATAAGAAAAGATAGTGTTTATTTTCGATGTTAAGAGGTAACGTAGTATGTAGGTGTCTTTCTAATCTAAGGAATTCGTCGCGCCTGCTATCCGGACAATTATTAAGTACTTCTTGTACGTAGGGCATAGATTCATCCATATCGATTGAAGTAGGAATTATGACTAAGTCTTGTTTACACTTAAGCAAGTTTTCGTTATATTCTTTTATAGTTGTACTATATGTCCTTGCGGGGGACTTTAGGAATTTGCTATAGCTGTCGTCGGCTGATCTACTCTGACTTTCAGGTAATGGGGACGTTTCAGGACCAAGGCTAGCAGGTAAGTCATTTTCAGGTGTCGAGGACAAGGGATCGAGAGGATCAGATGCGGGTAAGTTTTCATCGGGTAAAGGTAAGTTTTTAGACGTTAAGGATTTTTCAGGATTAGGATTAGTTGACACGGGTAAGGTTTCAGGGTTCTGCCAACTGGTTGAGGGTTGCGGGTCATGTTCGACACTGACACGTGTTTCTTCATTCATAGAACTAAGGTAATCTAATACATCTTGTTCTATTTCAGGGTTTAGGAGGCCAGCTTCAACACTTGAAGGTGGGGAGACTAGGACACTCTGTAAATCACTTAAATCATCAGGTGAGTTTATATTTTGTTGCTCCTGTGCAGGATTTGAATTATTATTTTCAGGATATACGGGATTTACAGGATACCTTGAAAGAGCATCAGCTGCAGAATTTAACTTGCCCTTTCGGTATTGGATATCGTAGTCGAACTCCTCTAATTTTAACCTCCATCGTTGGAGTTTACTTCCAGGATCCTTGTGATTGAATAACCACTTTAAAGGTCTGTGGTCGGTAATAATTTGAAACTTGTGACCATAAAGATAAGGACGAAAGGTTTTACATCCGAATAAGATTGCTAACAACTCTTTTTCAGTGGTGTTGTAGTTTACTTCATTTTTATTAAGCGTTCGAGAAGCAAAAGCTATCGGTTGCTCCTTTCCAGGATCACCTTGAGATAGGATTGCGCTGATGGCGTAATTGGATGCGTCACACGTAAGTATAAATTGTTTCGTAAAGTCTGGATAAATAAGAAGCGGAGGTGAGACAAGACGTGATTTTAGGGTTTCGAAGGCTAATTGATGTTCGTTTTGCCAAACGAAGGAAGTGTCCTTTTTCAGAAGGGAGGTTAGAGGTTTTGCTGTCTTTGAAAAATCAGGAATGAATTTCCTATAATATGACATAAGACCTAGGAATGATTTTACGTCCTTGGGACATTTTGGAACTGGAAAATTGGATACAGCCTTGACTTTTTCGGGGTCAGGTTTCACGCCTTTATCGGTTATAAGGTGCCCGAGATAAGATACTTCTTTGCGAAGGAATTCGCATTTGTCAGGCTGGAGTTTGAGATTATGTTCTCTGAGACGATTAAATATTAATTCGAGATTTTCTATATGCGATTTAAGATCGTATGAATAGATTACGATGTCATCAAGGTACACGAAGCATCTCGCACCTTGAAGTCCTGTGAGCACGGTGTTCATGAGCCTCTGAAACGTGGAAGGCGCGTTTTTGAGCCCGAAGGGCATGCGTTGAAATTCGAAGTGTCCTTGAGGTACATTAAAAGCGGTTTTCGCTGCATCTTTTGATGCCATTTTTATCTGATGGAAGCCAGACGCCAAGTCAAGAGTTGAGAAGTATTTTGATTTACCAAGTTGATCCAATATTTCATTGATATTGGGTATTGGATATGAATCGCCGATTGTGACGTCATTGAGCCGTCTATAATCGATCACAACTCTCCATTTCCGCTGCCCGGAAGCATCTAACTTCTTCGGGACAACCCAAATGGGAGCCGACCAAGGAGACATAGATGGCTTAATGATACCATCTTTAAGCATTTTATTTACTTGGTTTTGGACCTCTTGCTTGTGGCATTCCGGAAATCGATAAGACTTAACATGAATTGGCTCATTGGTTGTTGTGTTGATTTCATGTTCCAGGACATTAGTAAAAGATAGGGAATCTCCGGGTAAATGGAAGATATCAGAGTAGTTGGCACAAATTTCGAAAAGGGTATTGGCTTCTTCACTGTTGAGATGTGAAGCTCTGAGTTGGTTTAAAACTTCCTGGGTTCGGTTAATTGAGTCATGGGTTTGTAGAGTATTCACAGGATACTCTACGGCTTTATTTTCAGGAATAGGAAGGTTATTGGAGTCGTTTTGAATTAAAGTAAGTAATAAATTAGAGTTGAGGGAAATAGGAGATTCGGATATGTTAACAACAGATATATTTATCCTGTTGTTATTTTTGACTTTAACTAAACAATTAGCAATAAGGATGTCTTTGAATTGTGTTTGATCCAGTATAAGTCCTTCTTTTAATTCGGGATTCGACACAGAGCACTCTATTATCATTTCAGATCTGGCAGGGATGGTGTAGATTGGTTCATTAAAGTGTATTGGTAATTGGATATTATTAATTTGGAGTTTACTTGTCGTGTAATTAATGTTACAACCAAATGAATTTAGCATGTCTGTTCCAATGATTCCGTCATATGGGAGATGTATTTTATCAATGACATGGAATTTATGGCTAATTGATTTAGTAGGAGAGTCAGAGAGATGCATTTTTAGGAGAAAGTGTCCACGAGTCTTTGTACAGTTCTTTCCTGGCTCAATACCTTTTAAGCTTATTTTTTCAGGTGCAAGAGTAGGATATTTTTGAATGCAAGAAGATTTAATAAGGCTTATAGCTGATCCGGAGTCTATCAATAAAGATAAGGGAAAATCGGATACGACAGTATTGATAATGACATGTGGAAGTAGTATTTTAGTAGGGTCAGTTGTAATTTCAAATATTTTATTTTCATTGTTATTTTCAGGTTTGTCAAGATTTTCGGAATCAGTGAATTCAGTAGGTGCAGTGGAGACGACGGATGCAGAGGATTTAGAAGATTTGGTAAGTATATTTCTTTCAGAAACGGCGGATGCAGTGGATACGGCGGATGCAGTGGATACGGCGGACTCAGTGGACTTGGTAAGTATATCTTGTTTAGGAACATTAGATACAGTGGATATAGCGGATACAGCGGATGCAGTGGATGCGGCGGACTCAGTGGATCTAGTAAGTATACTCTTTTTAGGGACATTTGATACAGTGGATACAGTGGATACGGCGGATTCAGTGGATTTGGTAAGTACGTTTTGCTTACGAATGTTGGATACAGTGGATACAGCGGATTTAGAACATGTACCTTCTTTGGGTACATTGGATACAGTGGATACAGTGGATTTAGTAATTGTACCTCTCTTGGGTACATTGGATACAGTGGATACAGCGGATAGAGTGGAATTAGTATTTGTACCTCTCTTGGGTAAATTAGATACAGTGGATACAGTGGATTTAGTAATTGTACCTCTCTTGGGTACATTGGATACAGTGGATACAGCGGATACAGTGGAATTAGTATTTTTAAAGATAGTGTCGGTTTTGGATTTTATGTGGTGTCCCGCACGACACCGATACGAGCCACCTATTCGTTTTTTGTATGAAAATAATTTTCAGATTCTTCCTCGTTATCGTTATTTTCTACAAAATTAACCCGTTGTTGTAGGGGCCTATAATTAGATGGAGACTGTCCGGAATTTCTCAGACGATTGTTATACTCTCGTTTCCTACAATTTTCGATAGAGTGCCCGGGGAATTTACAATATCGGCATACAACCGGATGACCTCGAGTCGAATTTTTTAAATTATAATTATTTTGGCCACGTGCCTGGTCATGTGTCTGGCGAAATTGAGGTGCGCTGGATTTAAATCTTGAAACCCTATTTTCATTCGAAATCGGATTTTTTTTAAACATACTCACTTGAATTCTCTCCTCGGAAATAGCAAAGTTTACAGCTTCATTAAGAGATTTTGGCGACCTGCATCTCACAATTGTGGATATACGTGGATGAAGTCCAAGGATAAAATGATGAAGAGCGAGATCTTCCATGGCCGCAGTGCGACCTGGTAACTCTTTTAATTTAGAGGTAGAAAGAGAAACTTCGGTAAGTAATTGTGAGAGGCATGTCTCTATTCTAAGAGCAAACTGGCTTACATTTTCTTGCGACCCTTGCCTGCTTTCTTGGAGTTCTGTTAGTAAGTGTGAATAATGTTTCCTTTCACAGAATTGATTTTTTAAAAATTCTTTTAATTGGTCCCAATTATTGAACTCTTTGATGGAGCAAGCCAGTTCCGCTTTACCACGTAATTGACTTAAAATGTATTTAAAAATAATAGGTTTTTGAACATCAGTAGCAAAGTCATACACATTATTACAGTTAACAATAAAAGAGTTGAGTGTGTCTCGGCTGCCATCGTAGGTGTTGATGAATTTGAATAATATATTAAGGTCCATTTCCACGGACAACATAGGCTTATTTGATTGTTGAATTTTAGGTGACATTATCGGAGATTTGTTGCCACTATGTTCAGGGATATCTAATTGATTTTTGCATTCTTCCTTAAATGTTTTCGACATAGTAAAGGTTCGCAAACACTTCGAGGAATAGACAGTTTATAGAGTGAGGTAATAAAGTTCACAAACACTTCGAGGAATAGATGGTTTATAAGATGATTGCAGGCTGTATGGACTCACTGTAGGCACACGGAGATAGCGAGGTGTGCGCTGAACATACTGCGGCGTTGCAGATTCCGGCGTTATCTCGAACACAACTGCAAGTGTCTGGCGTTCTCTTCTTGTGACGAAGTTATTTTAGCACTGTATTTAAGGATTTTGAAGTTATTTTATTTAATTGGAACTGGAACTGGAACTGATTGATTGAATAGTTCTGTAGACGATTTTGTTTTCGGAAACGGAGGTTTTAGATAAAGTTTTTTTTTTCTAATAAATTTTAGCACAGTTTTCGCACTTTTCACTTCCCGATTTGGAATGCGCGGAGACGAATCCGAGGGACTTTTAAAATCCCTTTTAGCTGCCACCAAATTGTTACGAGCCTCAGGGTTAAGGGGTTTTTAAAAAAAAGAATTATTTGAGGCGACACGACCGATTGGTATGGATGATGGATTGAGACTGACTGGGATGGAAGGATGAGCGGAGGGGAAGGACTAGATGTGCTGAAGGTGCAGAAATAGGTGAGTAGAGTCAGCAGATATGCCTACATAGACTATCTGTAACAGTTCGAAAAGACAAAGACATGTGAGCAATCAAGAACATCCACGCATTCATAGCTACTCAACTTCTCATTATGTTCAACTGTAAGCCAGAAATCTATAGTCTACTCGTGAAATGTAAACTTCATGCTTAAAACAATCAGAATCGTTTCTAATTCTAACCTAATCTTTAACATGTTTCTAGAAAAATAGAACTTCGTTAAACTGACTTTCATCATATTATTTTGCGTCAGTCTCATGTTATGTACATTTGACAGCAGCTCGACTAAGGCGCCGTCCAATTTGCATACCATTCCCATATTATTATGAGCCGTCAACGTTATGTTTTCCAGCTGCGAGACATGAATACCCACATTATTTTATATAAACTTTATGCTTAGGTAGGGAAACAGAGTTATAATTTTTAGCAATAAAACTATCAAGCTTCCACTTTATCACTAACTTTAAGTAGTTTAGAATAACGTCGACACTGTATTCGATTGAAATATTTTAATCTTATTTTTCTTTGAACATATTCTGTTAAACCGCGAAAGCAGCAAAAACTGACCTTTATCCTATTTTGTTCCTTACATGTATACTCGTTGACAGAAGCTCGACTGAGGCGTCATCCAATTTGCATACCGTTCCCATGCGAGTCTTCAACACTGTGTAATACAACGTCAAATAGAGACTTGCTATATTTCCTCTTATATAGAATTATTTTAGAGCTATCGTGTCAAAAAGAAGATGTGCATGCAAATGGAGCGTAATATCTGTACGGAGCTAATTTAAGCAAAGTCCTCAACCAAATTTTTTCTTGCGGCTTATTTTACTATTCTTCGTGAGTTTTATCAGATATAGGGAAATGATCTAATTAAACTATTAAATTATAAAATAAATAATTATTATCAGATGAAGTATAGCTGAATATTAAACTTTTGTTATTTTTGTATACCTAATGGTAGAATAATTTAAAAATTTATTTCTTCTGTTTCAGGAAGACACATAAAACTGATACAAGTTCCTTTTAAAAATTTGATTTTTTCACCAACTACCCTATTCCGTAACTACTTTATTTACTTGGGCAGCTTATTGACAAAATATAATTAAGTTTACAGAGCCATACACTTGCAAAATCAATGTGTAACGTTATACTCTGCCGCAAATTTTCCATTGAAAGTAGTAAAGAAGAGCTTTCACGTCATGTAAATGAATTTTCACATGTGTGATAATTTTTTCACGTGAATTAAAGATACCGAAGTTAAAATGAGAATTAATCTCAGCAGGATCAAAGCCTGATTTTAACTCGTAGGTAGTCGTAGATACATTTCATCAGATGGCAAAGTTAAACACAATAAACTTGTTTGCCTAACGGCGGATTATGCTGATTTAACTACTCCCATTAACATGGTACAATTATAGTGCTCGTTTGAACTACAACAATGAACGATGTAAATCTTTCACTAAATTTAAGTCAACATTGTCATATCCTAGATGGGTGAAGCAATTTTAACATAACAAGAAGACATTCCAATGCCTTTCGTAGATAAATAGATAAAATATGAGACTCCAGGTCTAACTGGATTGTCAGGATAAGGAATCTTGCTGTCTCTATAAAGACTTACTGATTGACACTGAATGGAAGTTGCCATGTAATCAAGTATTTATATAAAATATCCTCAGTGCACCCTGATCGGTCCATCTTGCTCATTCAACTTTATATTTTTGTTTTGAATAACGTTGTGAGATCATACGTAGGTATTGGATGCAGAATATTATAGAGTTCCATTTAAAGATATGTTTTTAACTTTTATGTCATGTTTGACATATTTGACGACCGGAGTGGCGCAGTGATTAAGACACCGGTTCGCTACGCGGAAGGTCCTGAGTTCGATTCCCAGATTAAGGTTCGAATGATGAATTTGAATTTCTGTTTCTGGTCTGGGTGTATTGTGTTCTTGTCATGTGTGTGTCCATGGCACCCACGACACAGGGAATCCTAGTGTAGGTGTGTGTGAGTGTGATGCGTTATAGGTATTATGTCAGATTTTGATCTAGATTCTTCTGGGTTTAAGCTTTCCCTATCTTTTAAAGATCAACAATCTATCTGGCCGAAAAGCTCTCCTACATTCTCCTACATACCTTTTGTACCTCCAGTTGTTTGTACCTCCACTCTATCTATATTTTCATTACCAAGATGTGTTACCCATTCCCGTACCATTTAATCTTCCCCATAAAAATATGTTCAACCCTTCGATATCATATACTATAAAGTCATTCTAATGTTAATATAGAGTTTCTTTTTAAATTATAAGAATAAATTAAATAATAATATTCTCTATCATTAATCGTTTATGTATAGAAACTAATGTAATTGTTTAAAATGTTTATTAGGGTGGGATCATCGTTTTAGGTAGTTGATATTTTGGGCCCAAATAAAGCGAAAATTTTACCCGAAAGCATAATATTCAAGTGTATAACTTGCAAAGTTCATATTTTAATGATTAGAGGAATTAGTATTACTTACGAATGATTTTATGTTATCCAAAAGTATTGACCGTTCTTTTTTTGGATTTTGATTGAAACGATAGAATAAAATGCTTATAACATAGAGTCATTGTAAGAGACCGAATTCTTATCGACTGGGAATTAACCGCGTACGTATGACTTCATATATGTTCATTATATAAACGACCAGTAATTATACAGCCCCTCATACTTTTAAACTAGAACATGCATGCGTGTTTTTCGCCTGCTTCAGAAAAGTCTGAAGAACCTCGAAAAGTTTAATGACGTCAAACCCACCGCTCGTTAGCAAGCTTCATAATAATATATGTTTTCCTTAATATAGGTACATGCTTGTGGATTTTATTTTAATTTAAACACATTTATTAAGACTTTAATTATAAGAATTACTATGCCTTTTCTCAGTTCGCTTAAGGTCTGAACCGTTTCACTTTTTCCGCTGTAAAATTTTATTGCTCATATGCAATAAAATTACGGTTAGGTGCTCGAATAAATTTATATTAATTTAATAATAAAGCTAGCCTATCCATGTCGACCAACCTAGAATTTGTGACGGTTAGAAAATTATTTTAATAAAGTTTAAACTCAGTTTTGAAAATATCTACGTAAAATTTTGAAGTTACCCACCTAATCAGCCGCCACATAAAACAAATCTAATTCTCACGTAGACATCAATGTCATCAGACTGATATTGTTACAGGCCTGCTCAAATACAGTAAGGTACTTTCTCTAGCAGAAGAGTAATCAAGTACGGTTGAGTGACCGAGAATAGCCTAAGATGCTTTAGCTTTGAACTGTCATGAATAGGGATAACGTTTGAAGGCTTGATTGATTTTGCGCAGACAAAAGACTTAGTGGACGGTAGCGTCATGAGGAAAATTATTGGATATCAGTTGCCATTTTTAAATATTAGTATAGAAGCAGAATATGAGGCTGAAACTAAGTTTACTTGTAAACGTACACAATGTACACGTGCAAAGTGCACAACTTTAAGTTAACCTATCAATTAAATTCCGTCAGCTTCTAGACAAAATTTTCTAAACATTCGAATAGTTTACGATGTTCTAACGTCTTTAAAATCTTCATAATTTGAATAGCTACTACTTGTAATAGTTGCTTATAACCGATCGCAATAAAGTAATCAGGCAAACGTCTCCGCGAGACTCTGAGCCGTCATGAATAGCAAGGAAAGAGCACAGCCATTGGGCTTTTATGACGTCAAACTTGAGCGGTACTGTCTTTCTTCCAGCACCAAGGGTAATTAATACAAAAAAACGATTAATTTAAATGCGAATCGTTGAAAACAAAACATTTTCTACGGTTTTATATGATTTGTCTAGAGCAAACTTATTATTCTACCCTATTAACGCTACTTGACTGAAACAAAACTCTTCAAATATCAAATTTTCTACGGTTAAGTCCACAGGCGTAGGCCAGCCTTTAAAATTCTAATATTTCGAATGGTTACAACTTGTTGCCCATAAAGGATCGTAATAAAGTAATCAGGCCAACGTCTCCGCGAGACTCCAAGCCGTCATGAATAACAACAAGGGAAGAGCGCAGTCATTGGGCTTTTATGACGTAAAACTTGAGCGTTACTGCCTTCGTACCGACACCAAAGGTAATTTATAGGCCAAAAGTAGTAAATCTAAACACTAAATAAGGGAGACAGTATTTTTCTACTATTACTTATGATTTGTCAAGAACGGCACCCACTGCGCTATTAACTGCCCTATTAAGCTTTTTATCTTATGAAATTCTTCACTAAACTCAAATTTTATATGATGACCCTTTGAAATCGGAAGGATGTTCTATTAAAAGCTGTAACTAGAAACGTTGAGATTTTTACCCTTATACAGACTGTATAGCAAATTTGTTTAATTTTATAGGTTTCTTCAAATTTTGCTTTTATTTTCTAACTTGTGCCCTTTGATCTAAAAATTCTTAATCTAATGGAATTAAGGATCTGATTGCAAATAAATAAACAATATTTGTTTTGAAAAAAATCAATAGAAGGTCCTGCTCAATTAGAAATCGAACTCAGGAGCCTTTGCACAGAGTACCGGTGCGCTAACCACTGCACCACACAGGTCGTAGTACTATATTAAGGGTACAAATACGAGTACACATCCCATTTACGACGCATGGCGGATCAAATGCCGCGGAAGTGATACACCAGTGATCGTTTACCTCTTTATTACCCAAATATCGCCTGGAACATTGTTTTATGTGGCCCGAGAGGTTTCCGACGTTTTATGGCTTGTTTATGTTTGAATTTATCTACTAGTACGTAGTTTTTACTTAGTTTTGTATGGAACCGTTCGGTAAATAGAAAATAGGATCGGAAAATGAAAAGAAAAATGATAATGATATATACCTACATGGTTACAAAACGTCTGAGATTAATACTATATACCTACATTTTTCGTGGTTTCTCGTAACATTCTTCAAAACATTATTTTCAGTCACTTTGGTTGAAATATCTTCGAAACGATGTTTTCGCAATGTCTATTCAGTGTTAGTAAGTACTGCTTGAAGTTTTTATTGAATTTTACCCGGGCAGGTACTTGTAGTATATTATTAGGAATGGGAATAAGAAACCTTAAACGGTAGGATGCGTTTTTTCACAAGCTTCAGATATCACTTAACATCAATTCACTTACTACTTTCTTTAATGTAACTTCAAGTTTTGTATGTCTTATCTATGTACGTACTTGATCCCATATAAACCTAGTATGTGAAAAGAATGGGTAAATAAAGTATTTACCTATCTGCAACTTTCACGTACTGACTTAAACCAAGTATAACGCCGACGAGGTAAACACATCCAACTTTTTACTCACGGCCACCGTATCCTATCTTGGTCGTGAGTTAGCAGTTTCAGAGATAGATTAATTGGATCCCGATTCGATTTGCCGCATCTAGTTTTTTTCAGATGGCCTAAAAACCATTCACTATTCATTCCCAAATGTCGATCAATTAGACCAATTACCTGATCTACGGTTGGATCAAAAAATTTGCTGTATTCGGAGGTTTGCTGAAAGGTATCCGATGAACAATTTTGAAAGTCGAATTTGATTTACTCGTACTATTTCGGTACTGAAATTGCATTCGAGGGGATTTCGAACTATACTTTAAGCCCAAATTAGAATTCGTTCAACAAGCAATTGAGCGTCGGAAATTATTCAAGATATAGTTTTTATTCGACGCGTTTCTGCCACAACGTCTTTTTTGGTTGAAAGACGAACATATATTTCAGTGTCCGTTTTATTGTACTCAAACAAAGAGGAAATAAATAAGGTACAGAAGAAATTGGTCAAAGAAAGGTCGACAAGAAATAACGTCGTTACAGTATTTCCACCGATAACATCTTGCGAAGAATTTGTAAAATTTGGCAGCTATTAGGTACCTGTACAACCGCCATCGACATCCAGGAATAAATTTCGATTTGCTCCGTAGATTTGATTTGCTTTAAATATTGCGCACAGTAAAAATTGCTAAAAGGCTGTGTACTATTTCTCCAAAAGGAGAAAGCGTTTTTATTTCACTTGACTCTTAATTATGTTGTTTCTAATGCTCAAAGAATTTCAAATTCGATAGAGGGAATCAGACGAGACCTGGACGCATTTTTGATTAGAAAACTAAAAAGATATGGCTAGGTTTTAAAATAAACCATTGTAGTTTTCTAATGTTGTCTGTTGTCATGTGAAGTCAACATAATGGACATCCTTCACAGTGTTAGAGAAGACTCGATTGTGTAGTAGGTCACTAATGGATTACAGTTTTCTCGGACCTGAAGTAACACCGCTTTAAAATCCGCCGTAAGGCACATTGTTCTTTTGTTACAATCGCCTGTCTTTGTTAGCTCAAAGTGGAACAAGGGTGTTATTTTCCATAGATGGAAGATCTGCCTCCAATTTTCTCCGCTTCTTGGACTGTCCAATATTGACATGCAATAATGCATTTTGCAGAGTGCATCAATGAATAAAGCAAGCAAAGGGGATTTTATCCTCTTAGTAAGTGCCTATTTCGATATTCTGTAAGCTATTTCGTGACCACAACGACAGGTCTTAAAATGCGTTTAAAATTTTGTTGTTTTTTCTGAACTCTTCTCAAGTATGAAAAATTAAATATATTTTCACAATGACTAGAATATAGACACTTATATAAAGTATCTGTTGTTTATTTGTGTTTTATTATAATATATTATAACTACATTTTATTTGTAAAATACTTTTTGTCTAGTATTTTCTTCGTGAGTCGTCTCACAAAACTTCTTGATCTTGTCAATAGTAGAGTTATAGTTTGTTCAATTTGGCGTTAGTTTCAGGGTGATTATTTTAAATATTTTACTGCGAGCGATGGTGCAAAGTAGGTAGATCCTTGCGCTAGCTACATCAGCAATAAATAAAGCACAATTAGGAGAAACATGGACAAATAAATCGATGTTGCAGATAACATTGTAGTGACTCTAATGCTGAAAGCTTTCCTAGCAACGAACGAAACTGGATTTGTGCTTGTTTGTGACATGAATTTATTTCACAGTAGGTAACGATGTAGGTACATTGAGAGCAACATAGTGGAATTATATTAATTTATTTAGTATAATTTATTTGTACTACTACTGTAGAAACAAATGTTTGCAATAACTACTGAGACACATTGCATATGATATCATATTCATCATTTGAATAATACTTACTCTTTAATCCTCACGTACTTTATCCTTTAGCTGTTCAGATATTGTAAAAAAGCTTTTCAACATGCACATACATCACTTATACATAATTACGATGCCTCAAACACTTCTCCATGAATGTCTTTCAGCTCCCCAGCTACTAATTCCCCTCCTATCCTACTTGGTGGATGCCGACAAATCTATTAAGTATGTACTGTTGTGTATTATAATTCAAGAACTTTAAAAGTATCATATTTTATAGAATTTTGTATCGACTTCTTTGGCATAATCAATAATATAATTATATGGGTGACTGGAAGAAAACTAAATAGGCCATCAAAATTCAAAGCCTTTACTTCATAACACTTTTACGTAAACACACCGTGAGGCTCTAATCGCCTAATCTCATCACGACATTGTTATTAAGGGCGGTAATTTCGAGAAAAGTGTTCGAATTGAACAAATTGATCGGTGTCGTCGTCCTATCTGATCGGCGGCGCTACCCTCAAATGGGCCCGATCGGTCACCGTCAACGTTAATTCTCACTTAATGAGTTCAAAAGCAGCAATAGTTGAAGCGACTTAGGCTTATGACCCCTTACCTCTATGTGACGAGATATGCGACTATACACTCATGTGTGTTTGAGTATGTCAGTACTGGCAGTAAGGCAGATGTTGGCAGTTACCTATAAGCCGCGTAAATTGCTAAAACGCAGGAACCTTGAAACAAAAACTAGTTGAAACAAAATAAAATTACCGTTAAATTCATACCGTCAGTTAAATTAATTCATTATTACTCAATTATTACTAGGATTATTGTGTATGAAAAAAATTAGAATCATTCAGTTTTGTAATCTTTCAATTTGTGCAGGTTACATTTAAGTCAATTATTATTATTCACAGTCATGTTTTTCAAGCTTGAATGTAATTTTACTTTAGGATGGAAATGGCAATCATGGCGTCACCAGAAGGACGTCACCGAAATGACCGGAGGCTATTAAATCAATATTTATCTACTAGTTTAAATATTAAAAAATAATTAATAAAAAAAGTTTTTTATGTTAAACGGTTTTATTTACAATAAAAATAATTCGGTAAGTCCTAGCTATCGCACTAATTTTCTCATCAACCTGGGATATTGATCAGACAAAATATAAAATCGTTAAATCGTGTTAAATCGTATGCAGCTATTTGATGTCCTAAGACCATCTAATTATATTATAAAGTGGATAGAAGTGAGAGTCTGGTTCTGACAAGTGAAAAGTGCATTAATCATAAAGATGAGAGCATAAAGCCGTCTTTTTGTTTAGAGCCTTTCGCAAAGGATTAGCTGAGCGTCTGTACATCATTGTTTAAATTTTACGATGTCTCATTTTTTATTGAATATTTAACCGTACTTTTTTGCATAATAGATGCTAGTATCGTTTATTATAGTTTAACCCGCTTTAGTATAATCATGAACTAAATTTTTTTTAATATGTATGATTAATCTCAAAAGCTCTTATAAATTCTTGTAGAAATATAGATGTACTTACATATAGGTCCTCTTGGACCTACGTTTTGTCAAATCATTCATGGTGTTCATTTGACAAGGTGTCATGAATGTATATACATAATACAAAGGGCCCGAAAAGTAACTTATTTTAAAAGTTATTGAATTTTCTCAGTAGCTGTCGACCTCGGGTGTGAATAGAAATTATGCTACTCCCATCAATCATTTTACCGATTTTTATTAAGACCGTCTTTCACGGAACTTGATGACGTGAAAATAATTCGTAATTAGATATATGTTTTGCTCAACATTGTGATAAAAATTAATTAGGCGTCGTAAATTTGTGAAATATTAAAGGCGACTAGATGTTGAAATTTATACAATTATAATACAAAGCCGTATTTGGAAAATTACCGTGTAAAATTCTGTGAATTACTAAAAGTGCTACACTTAAGGTTAAAACAATAAAGATGAAAAATTTTAACAAAAATTCACTAGACTGTGACCGCGGCTTTATTCGCGTGGTTTATTTAAGAACTTGGTCCAGGAAGAAATAAAAAATATCTTAATATAGGATAATATGTTAATCCTGGTTATAAACGACGTACCTACATATTAGCAAACTTCATCCAAATATGCCGTTTTTTTTTTAAATGCATAGATTAATCAAAAAGGGAAGATACGGCATACGCTTACTTGTATCAATCATAAAGTTAGTTCGACTCAACTACATATCTAACTTACACACACGCCTATAAATGAAGTGTCAATCGGGCGAGCGAGACAGAGCGGTAAGTTTTATGATAGCGGGAGCGAGCCGGAGAGTGCCACGTCATCTCGCGCGCGACCGTCTCGCTCACACTCGCTCTTGATAAAAATGGCGAACTACATTAAAACCATCAGTGATTTTGAAGAAAAATTAAGTTTAAGTGTACTTACGAATGAAAGGAGATGCCGTGAAATTTGTTTTTCGTTTTTCTGCTGTTTGTGCACCTTTTAAAAGCACACGAAGGCATTGTTTTACCTTTTTATACACAGAAAATCCGCGATTATTGTGTTCTAATCGCACATGTAGTTCAATAGCTAGCCAAAATGCGACTAAAGTGAAATTGTGTGCATGGACCTAATTTTAGGTGCGCACTCATGAGACGCTAGCGCCGTATCTTCCCTTTACTGATTTAATCTAAGTGAAAATGTAACAAACATCCACCCACTCATCCTCACAAAATTTCACATTTATGCTTTCAGTAGTAGGATTACTTGTTAGTTAATAGGATCAAAAACGTAACGTAACTAAATGATATTTAACTTATTTATTTGACAACTCTGTTTTATTTACTTTCTATCGTGTAAGTAAATATCTATTCCGGAAGCCTCATAACGGTGCAATTTGGTGCATTTATCTAACCGAGCTCTAAGAGCCGATTCGAACCGAAAACGTCATTATATCTGCTCCAAAACGTCTGCCAACTCATACTCATGCATATCGCAAAAACACCGAGGATGTAGTCGTCAACCGACCTAGCTGTCAAACTAAATAAAATAAATGCAGCCCCACATTAAAGTTGTAGCACGACAAAATAAGTCACTGTGTATCTCGGGAAGGCTTTGGGGGGATTTGGTACATTGTTTATCTCGTGTCTTGAGTGACAGTTGAAAGGAAAGAAGGGAATCTCGTGTAAAGCGACGTGATTCTACAATCCGCTTTTTATAACGAATTTGCTTTTTGGCGGTTGCGCAACGAATAAAAGTGGTTCGTTTTTGCGGTTAGTTTGGTTTACGAGGAAGTAGAAAATTGCTATTTTAATTCCTTATTTCGATGAAATTTGACGACCTGTAGTTTGTGTAGTGACGATTACGTCAGTGAATCTGGAATTGAGCTTTACTGTATTTAGTTGCGACCGAAATCATCAATTTAAATTAACGTTTCTCGCTTGTGTACGTTATAACATTATCACACGGAATTCTAAGGAATACTTGACAATACAGCCAAGATGTGAAAAAGTAAGACTGTTAGCAACTTTCTATAAAAACACAGTTAAAGGGTTGGCGAAGACGGATTTATAAAACTGTTACCAAACTAGAGCAGGCAAAACCAAATTAGGTCAGCAAAAGGCAAAAGGCTCCATTAAAAAGCAATCTACCAACATATCCATGATGTAACCTCAAAAATTTTTCAATTTCAATTTTATGGAAATGCAAACTACTTATGATCACAAGAAGTGCACTGCTCACGAATTCAAGAGCGGTAGATATCGCGGTTTGCTTTCGCAAGGCAATAAATTTTTAAGAGTTTTCGAGAATATAGCCGGAGAATCGCTAGAATATTGGAGACGGCGGAGAACTTCGAATAGGTAGAAGACAGTTTGGCAAGTCGAGTTGCACGCACTGACTAATTTCTATTGCTTGTGCTCTAAAACATATATCTAGAGATCCTCACAATATAAGGTAGGTACTACATACTTTCAAAACACAAAAACAGAAAAAGTATATAAAAAGCCTTTTAGTAGAATTTTGCGCACATACTATTAGTATACTAATGGTACTCATGACTTGATACAAAATAGTCCTTAAATAAAAAAAGTAGTAAGCAGTACACCTATACGTACGAGTATAAGTTTTATAGAACATAGACAGGTATATATACCTAACGCAGATAAATTTAAGATTTAGTGTTTAACCTTCAATATTTAGGTAGGTATGTTTTTAAAATAAACCTTATTCTTCATCTGAAGATCCACAAACAACTTATTCATAGGCCGCAGTCTCCACACTCTCTTTCTGTGCCTAAAACACACTAAAAAACACAGACATCCACCGTTTTCAAAAGAGACGTGTGCCAAGTGTGCAAGTAGTATTGCACCAGTTTTGCCTGACGAATGTAACCAATTCGTCTTTGAAGCACCGACTAAGGAAACATACGTTGGAAACACTTCACAAAATATTCACGTACTTACACTATATCGCGCAGTTGTTGAACATCCTCTGATATTTTCTATTTCTGCGAACTTTAAGAAAACTTACTTCAACAAATGGGTATTTGCTGAAGTTTTAAAGCTGAACCAGTGAACGTTTTCATTTTCTTGTAAAAATAATGTTTTAGTATAATTTGTAGTAATTACCAAAATTATTAAGAGTATCAACAGTTGTCAACAGCTCTTAAAATTCGAGTAATTGCAATATTACACCAGGATAGGTTTTTGTAATCGCCTGTGAACACTTAAGTCAACTGCGGACATGTGAAAATAACTATAAAAATTTTAACCACTTTGTACTAATAAACTTATCCGGTATTTAAACATCGCGAGGGTGCCAATACTAACACATATTTTTGATGTGACCAATCCATTCGCCGCGTAAACTGACTTACAGCAAAAATAACATATTGTATGAAATGTTTTGTTGTAAGTGCCAACTTACCACTCTTTTGATAGCAATCCATCTTCTAAAAATTTGTACTAAAAGTAACAATAACATGATATTTAAACATCGCGTGTATGCCAAAACCAGGAAAGTGGCAAGTGTAAGTTACACGCACTGGCTTCGCGGTCTTCGCAGTCTTGATGAATTTTGCTAATTCACTCTTCTGTGCGTGTTACAGTGATACAGTAGAAAGAAAAAAAGAATAATGAACATAAAAAAGACGAAAGCAGAACATAGTAGGTACTCTTTTACATCAATAAGAGAAACTAAAAGATGCAGTAAGTTTAAATCACACAGTAAACTATTCTATATTTTAAATGGGGAACAAAGTAACACGACCGAGTTGATGTTTCGAACTGATTTTATTTTATATTTTACTTGTACCCTCATACACATGGTATATACATGACACCTCCCCCCTTAAAAAAAAAAAAACCACAAACTTTGGAAATACATATTATTATCTAACTTATATAATAAAGCAAGCTGCCTAACCAGCGCCTAACATAGTATTTCCTGTAGTTACATACACTAAACAGAATATTAATACCTAAATATATAAATTGCTTTATTTAGAGGTAGATACAATGGATATATATGTAGATACACGGAGAAGAAAGAAAAAAAAAATTCTACCATATTAGGTACCTACCTACTTTTACAGTTAACAAATATTTGTTGATATATTATTTTAATTTTTTAAGGCGACATGAACGAATAGGCTTACGAGATTGCTCAGTTGTATCTTTAAGCAAATCTAATGGTGGTTTCGGCGGCGATATAGTTTTACTATCATTTGGTTCCGAAACCTCCAACTCGAGATTCGAATTCGCTCCATCGCGATTGGAAGCTTCAACAGCCGCGTCGATAGTTTCGTCACTATTATCAGAGTCGCGGCTCGAGGTGATCTCTTACGATGGCTACTAATTCACTGAATGTTTTGTTTTCCGGATTTGTAGGTGCACACAAGTCACACATTAAATCATACGTTGCTTCGCCAACTAAAGTCACTAAGGTAGCCACTTGCAACTCCGGTTTAATTTCGTTCAACGCCATGAACTGCTCCACGCGTCTAATATACGCCGACCACTTTTTACTCGATAAATCGAACTGTTCAATTTTACCGATTGGCATTTTCACACTTATTTAAGTATTGTAAACGAAAATAACCACTTTTAATCCCATCCTCGTCGCCAGTAAAATATTCTATATTTTAAATGGGGAACAAAGTAACACGACCGAGTTGATGTTTCGAACTGATTTTATTTTATATTTTACTTGTACCCTCATACACGTGGTATATACATGACACACACCAGTACTCAAACATAGCGAGTATGGCAAAGCAAGTAGTGAGATATTCGTGCTTCACACAAGCTTGATATAAAAATTTATTCTTCATAAACACTGGGTAAAAGTAACAGTGACTATCTAGATTTAGAGTAAAAATTTAACATTTTCTTGAATGTAATATTTTAATGTAATTCCATGATGCATTAACCTAAAATTATTTTATTATCAATTCTGTTATAATACAGGAATTAATTAGAAACAATTCCAAAAGACATTATTACCCTTATAAATAGTTTCTATAATTACTCTGTAAACCTACCATGAATTTATATCAAGTAAAACAAAAGTCTAGAATGTAATCTATGCGTAGGTACCGCAGATCTACATAATTATTATTATTCATATCACTGGTTTGACCTTCTTTAATTCAGCATTTGTGCCTAGATATTTACGGGTTGAAATCGAAGGACGAATTTATTATACAAAGTTTCATAGTAAACAAGTAGGTATAGGTAACGCTGGTGATACAAATATGAGGGGGCTACCTCAGCACTTAGGTACTCTTAAGTTTTATCACAGCATACAACTTATAAACTAATACTTTTGAGTAGTTTTGAGGTTTTAAATCGGAATTCAATGAGCTGAAGCGACAATATAAGATCAGGCGATTGTATGTAAATCAATTAGGAAGGAAAACTATTATACAGCTGTCTCATATCAAAAGGTTTTAGCCATAGCAGTTTCTAGAATCACGTTTACAAAATTCCGAAAAAAGAATTTTCTTTTAAAATAAGTTAGTAGGTAACGAAACGTAAACTTAGCAGCGTCGCATTTAAAAAGCGATTTTTCTGAAACCATTAAGATTTCCCGTGGGTGAGACTAAAGAACAAGATTAGGTAAGTAAACAAAATAAAAATAAAGTCTATCGTTTTAAAGGCCAGGCCGTAATGACACCCGTGACATCATGGTTCCACTTGAAAAACCCAACGAAAACGCGAAACAGGGAACTTTTTGCCAGAAAATTTTGCACATAAATTACGTCACATACGTTCTTATCCGCCATTATTTGGTCTCAGTGAACTTTCCGCCCGCGTTTATTTTTTACAATGTTTGTGAAAGCCCCATAATTTGTCTTGGGGCATCTTGATACAATCGTGTCTGTAGGCTTTTGTATACTGATTACTTGAGCGTAAATGACGTTGTCGATCTAAAGTGGAAAAACAATAGACAAAGAGTGGGTATGAATACGCTTTGATAATGTTATTGGTTCTTTTTTTTTAATTTTGTTTATAAAGTTACCGTTTATTTTACCCCTTATTCCGTGTACTTTATTTTCAATCTTTCTCAATTGTTAAATTTTATCTGCGTGAATAAATGTTTCTTAAAGTATACAAACAGTATTGCCTACTTATTAAGATACACGTAAGAATTTCGACCACAAAATAATTTAACAAATTACTTTATGTTGTTTTACTAATGTAAATTTTAATACATTTTTTAAGTTGAAATACCTATACTAGAACATCCACCATCTTCCTTAGCGTAGAAAATTTATGATTAAGATTGTTAGTCTGTTTGAAGTCATTGTGGTGGGCCATAGTCTAATATTTCTAGACTTTGAGAAGATCAGTACCCAGACAGGGGACAGTTAAAGATGCATCATAAAAGATTTTATCCAACCCTACACTAACCTTCGAACTACGTAAACAAAGTCGTGTTTACAATAAACCGTGCGCCAACACACCTCGAGGGCTCGCGAACTCTTAACGAGGAAATAGTGGTCGTAAATCAGGGGAAATTCGTTCTTATTGAATTTCCTTTTGTCGGAGAACGGAAGACCCGCCTCGCTTTTTGTTCCAAATGGACGCCTCGAGACATGTTCAGTTTTTCGACCTTCCCTGCTCCTACAGACACCTGCAAATCGGCGATTTATAAAGTCGGTCGGCAACGATTTATGGATGGTTTCAATTCCTGCCGATATTTGTTTCACGATGTTTGTAACGGGTATAGGCTTTAAGTACGTATGAAACTTAGTTCTTAGTCCCGGCCCGGTAGATACGCGAGGCCCAGGCTTGCCTCTAGCTTCACGCAGTCTAATAAAGACGCAGAGATAATTCACTGCAGCATTTTTTATACTCTAAAACATTGAATTTAAAATTTTAATAGTCTACGAGTAAATATTATTATTGATCCCCAAAAAAAACGAGAGAAAGGCCAACCAAAACAAATCAATCGGTTATTATCAAATGTACTTAATATTCAGGTAAATTAGATACCAGAAAGAATTTGTCCACCAATTATCAATCAATTTCTTTTCTATCAACTAACAAAGCAAGTCAATTACTCATTCAATATCGTATTGCGTGGTCGCTTCAAAGGATAATCGCTTAATCGTATAATGTTTTAAGTTGACCTTACGTTGGAAGGCACACTAAGCCCTTTTGCCCGATTATCGACTCAAACTAAGGGAAGAAGGAAGCCAGTCTAATGGTTTCACAAGTCAGCATTAAAGTCTGTCGTATCAAATAACACGATTAGTGAGTGATTTATTTTTTAAAGTTCATAGGTAATCCTTATTTGCTTTAGGAAGAGGAAACTATTTATGAGTAGGAAAAATGCAGTCACTATGATTATTAATTTGTATGTAACTAATCACTAAGCATAATTTTGCAAACATTCTTGCTTTACAACTATCGATGAATTTTTTAAATCATGAAAGTTTAAATACTGTCAAAATCATACTTGTTTGTATGTAACTGATCAGAATCAAATTTTCATCGTTGGCTTCTCTATTACGAGAGTGCCTTATATGCAAACAGTTTATTTCAATACGTTTCAGCACAGCTTTCAGCATTTTACTAATCACTTTTATGTCGTGATCCTACATAAACTAAGCGGAAATCGCGAAATCCTCCCGTGAATTTTTAAAAGGATTAAAAAACATTATATTCAAGTCACAAACTTACGTTTTATACACGCAACACTACCGTGTATGCAAATTTTAATGACACGAATCCCACGTTACTTTAACGTCTAACATTTTAAAAGTATTACTTTTGCGTTTTAATAACGTTTATTTGAACGAAGGAAGTGGAGTCGAAGGAAAATAATGAGGCAGGGCATGAATTTAGCGAGGTGTCGTAGTCCGAGTGGCGGATAGATAATTTGGGTTCCACGCAAGTAGAGGCAGCGACAAAGACCGGAAGCGGAGAAAGGAAATCAAACGATAAAAACCAATAGTTTTATTATAATATTTAATTATAATATATAATATTTAAGCACAAAGTGTGCATAAGTTCGCTCTTATAGCCCTTGCAACTGGTCTCTATGTTTCGGTTTGGAAGTGTGGTTAGAAGTAGGATTTAAATTATTATACTATTTAAAGGCATCTTGGTCGTCAGACTGATGGAGGCAGACTATAAACATGACATTTTTGAATAATTTACTATATGTATATGTAGATAAATTTTTAATTACGATATATTGTGCAATTAATTATTTGTTTGGTTTTAAGGCTTTGGTTTAGAAAACATCTGGGTATTAAATGTTATCGGCTCAAGTAGGTAAAAATGCCTACTCATAAAAAAATGATTAAAAAAATATGAATCATAAAAAATTTCACGTATGTAATGAGTAATGACTATCATACGTATCGTTTCGACTTCGTAGTGTCAGGATAATGAAATACGCTTGGCGACGCAACGGTTAGAAGCAACGGAAGTGTTGTCGCGAACAAGAAAGGAAACTCATATAAAAATATAAACCTTGATTGCGTGCCTCTTGTACTAATTGGCTATTTCTCATAATAATATGAATAGATGTAACCATCTTGGTCATTGTAAGTTTAAAATTAAATGATATATTTGCAAATTATTTATTTTGTTATCACAGCTTTACCCACAATTGGTCAAAACAAAACCAACCGCAATACGAAATCAAACATCAAAACACAGCTATTTCAATTGCCTTTCATACTGTAGTAATGCTTGTAGCTCATTCACGCATTATTAATGTCTTCCACGCTTCAATGTATATTTTACCGCTCATCATTCGCAACTTTTACCAAAGCTTTAGGGCACAAGCTTTTAAGCCCGCTCGACCGTGCGCGCTCCGAGTCGAGCGGAAAACATTATGATAGCGTCAGCCCCATCGCGGCGCGTCGAGTGCCGCTGTGCGCAAAGTAACGAGCGGAAACATTATAAACACCACTCGAAAACCACTAGAATATATAAAAAAAACATTTTAATTCTCTTTGACTCCACGTCACATTTCGTATGTGTTGATATGTTAACTAAATAATTTCTGCATCACAGTCCTGAGTGTTGTTCCGCAATTTGTTTTGACTGTAACTCACTTCTCTCTGTAAGCATGATGACGAAAAGCATGCAATTTGCATGCTTCACTTTACATTCAGCAAAGCACGCTTTAGTGGTGTATTTCAGTTGAAGACAAGAGCCCTTGAAATATGGGAATATTTTAAAACTCGTGAAATAGACATTTCGCTTGCATTAGCAAATCGAAGATAGTAAGAGTGACAGGATTTTGGCTGTGCATTTTGCCGACGGTACTAATGTTATCTAGCTACTGTTACATTTGGCAGCAGAGCCCAACTTACAGCCAATCGTGACATTGCTCTGTCATAAATCTCGATACATCGAAATCAAATATTTAATCGCTCGGTGAAATCTTTTTAGTCTTATATACTTACATATTATTTTTTATGTACACACAATATATGTTAAACACGGGAGTAAGCCAGGTAAAAGTATTTCAATAACTAATAAAAAAACTTCTTTGGATCGATCTGTGTCAGATGTCGTTGTTGATTGATAGTTGTTCAGTTTAAAACTAATTAACTAATGTTTACTAATCAAAGTTTTATTTCATTAAACTCTGACTACTCAATTTATCTCTCATAAAAGTTATACTATAATTCGATCAACGACAGCGATTTTATCTCAAAGTTATTAATATATCTGAAGAACAACGTGGAAGCACAATATCGAAGGCATATAAAAATATCATTTATCTGCACAATCTCACTAAAAATAAATTGGGAATAATGAAAGCAGAATAATAGAAAAACCGCATTGAAAGGAAAAAATAAAATAATAATTTGTGGCTGATAACAGCTTCGTGATGTAAAGCGAGCTTCAGGAACAGAGGTTGAGTCACGAACACTATTATTAATAAATAAATAATGCGAGCTTTAGTTCGGCACATTATTTATTATGTCGATCGTTCATTTTGTCTGCGATAGCCGGTGTGGGCACCGCGAACAAAACTATCAGCGGCCAGCACGCAAACTGGCAATCATCACCGTTCATGATTCTGCCTGAATGCAACAAATCGAAATGGCTCGCTACGAAAAAAACGTGCCAAGTGCCATCAGACTTTATATAGAAGGTTCTGAAGCTATTGCCGGTTTATGAGGAAATTTGTTTGATTTCGTTTTACTGTCAGGTACGCAAATAAACTATCTAAGGTAAATAATTAATCGACTTAAATGCTACGCCTAGTATGTCAAAACATACGGAATATTAGAAAGGACCGTAATCAGTGATTCGGTCAAAAGAAAATTGAATCAATCCACAAAAAGCAATTACGAGCAGTAACTAATATGGTCTTTGAGTTTGGACGTGATTTCCATGGGCTGAAGAGACTCCTTACATCCAATGGTTTGAAAGTTTTCCTTAAATTTTTACAGCAATTTATACCACCTACTGAATGACAGGGAGATCAAAGGAGTTTTGTCTTATAAAATATTGTAGTGGAACCCTAAAAATACCTAATGTGAAAACATATTGCGATAGGCCATCAGTTAACTAGCTTTTAGGCCTTTCCGACGAATGGTTTTCACCCGACTCTTTGTGCGAGGCATTCGCGAGTTTGAATAGACCCGGTTTTCAGAGTTTGAGCATGAAAAACTAGTGAACACTAATTCACTGCGGTACCTACTTTTACGTTTTGAAGGTAGCCAAATGTGCAGTTAACAAGCCATATATATCAGGTAGCAAAAGGTTGTGTTAAATATCTTAGTCCTCAGAGGCAGCTCCTGAAGTTTGGAAGTAGGTAGTATGAAATGAATTCGAAAATATATGAGTATTTACCGACAAAGTTGGTCACAGTTTGACATACGTAAATGACCATGACAATAATTAAATAACTTCGAAATCAATCTTAAAATAGTAAGTATTTTAAGTAGTACTCAGAGACATTCATTAACGTTATTGGTTCATTATGAAAATAAAGATGACCCTTATGTCAATACGAATAAAGACGATTGAATTTGTTTGTTTATGAACATTAGGCTTAATGACATCTCTGAGTGCGGCCGTTATAGACATCTAAAGCTAAATTTTTTTTAGCCTTTTATGTTCTAGAAACCTTTCTTCGTATTTTGAGTAAATTTATTCAATTTCAATTTGTGAAAGGTTGTTATGCGAAACTACTTGGGGCTCGTACATAAAAAAATAAGCAAAGAAAACTGAAAGTTGAGATTCTTGGAACAATTCGCAGCACAACCCTATCGGAGGAACATTAATTACTGGTCTATTATGAAATTGTTTTGCCGCGAAATTTCGTAACTTCTCCAAATTTAGCCCAAACTGGGGGTAAAGCAAAACAAATCGTAACAAAAACTTTACCTATTCCTTCGTTTGTTTATTAATGCCGTGGATAAAGTACTAAAGTTGGGCAAGTTGACATTTTTGTTTATTCGCAATTTTATTTGGTGGCTTCTTTACGCCTTGTTTACATTCCTTGTATCATAAACAGGGTTGCTGTTATAGGTACCGGTATTTGACCAAGTACCTATATAGGCATCGTTACTATTGCTTCTTTTCTTTTGTCTGATACTTGAAGGCTCATTTTCTGTGATTTATCCTATAATTGTCATATCCATTGTATGATGTACTTATCATCTAAAAAATCTATAGTTTCCTGCTTTCACGTCATCATTTTCTTCTTATTATATGATGGGATTTTTTTGTTAATATCAAAAGTTCTGTTGTTTCACGTGTATTCATTTTTTGGCGATCACTTTATTTACCGGTAAGCACATGAAAAGCGCTGTAAGTCCAATGTGATTTGCAGCTGAAACTACCGGAGTTCCCTTCCCTTATCGTAAATCTCTCGCAATTAATGTGGTGTGTTTATGTCTTTACGGTTATGGAACGGATGATTTTTGGCGACACGTTGGCGTTGTCATTAAAAGTTTAGTGTGCGGGGTTGAGATTGTAACACACAGAAACATTGAAGATCCGGGCAGTGTAGATACGTACGTAAAGTCGAAAAATGATTTTGTATTTTTGTCTATGAGTGTGTGCATTCGTGAGTTATTGTATAACTTATGACAAATGCTAGTGTGAGTCTGGAACGCTAATTAGTTTTATAACCGACAATTTTTTTATAATTTTTACTTACAACTTAATAGGACCTTAGCTTACCTAGTGATAAAACAATAAAAATCCAGTCCGTTGACATAAAAAAGTTAAGACTTCATCCCATACAAAATGTATGAATGGGTTGCGCTATTGACAGTTCATTAAAAGCATCTCAACTGACTCGAAGGGCACAATCTTTCAATTTCTTTTGTTATTTTTCCTTAGCCTTCAATGCCGATTGTTGCTAGTTTGTTTCTGCTTTCATGGGCCTTGCTTCACTTTTTATACAAAGTTGCTTATTATTTGAAAGGTTACGCAATAAAAGCTCGGAAATGGTTTAAAAGGGTGTCGATGTGAGCTTTTGATCTTCGCCAGTGATTGCGACGTTGCGTGCGCGACTTGATTACAGAAAGCAGAATTTCGCTAAAGTTATGGACATTCTAAAGACATTATATTTATTCTTGTTACTCATTCGTTTTCTCAAATTTACTATATCATTTAAATTAGTTAATAGCATTTACTTTAAAGTGCAATAACTTTACCAAGAATCTTTAATATCAAGAATTTCAGTATTGTTCATGCCAAAAAATATTCTTTTTAGATCCTAAATCGAACTTCATCATTTTGAAAATTTCGTGTTATTCCGGAATACTTCGGCAAATTTATTCTTAAACGAAATAGTCCTGTTATTACTAGGATAATTTAAGTTAATATCCCGAGCCGAGGTCCTACAAATTTATGAGTAGGTATATAGAAACCATAGACACTAGACCATTAAATTCAAAACATAATAGAAATAATGGTCATACCCTCTATACTCTTTCTCCGCGTTTCGAAGGACATAGAACAGCGAAGGCGATGGCATAGAACATAAAGCTTCATTAACAGTTGAATAGAACTCAGCGATTATTTGTTTCTATTCCTGCTCTTTAATGAGACGAAAGTTACAATGTTGCTTCATATTAAAAGTGTTTTCAATTCCGCCGACTTCAGTTGGCACAGTTGAATGGATCATTTTATTTCAAAATATGCAAATAACTTTGTAGAAGGGTTTATATGATCTTTTAAATAATAAATAATTATTCTGATATGCCAACTGATATACCAACGTCTTAACCCATCATAAAGCAGCATGTTTCTCATGCTTTGTATTTCGGATGGGGAGATATGGTTGCTGGACAATGGACATACTTTATTTGAGGCGAACATCTTAGTCCTCATGAGTAGCAAAGCACCCGCATACAACCTCAGAACATCTTTTTTATTTGAGGATGGATGTGGGATGGTGGTAATGGTGGCGGTGGCCTTCACGCCCGTTTGTGTCTCGATTACTAGAAAAAAGGTAGGAAACCCCTTCATTCCAATTCGTCTCGCTTCCGATCATGGCCCTTATTAAAGCCTGAAACATAGATCACTCCTCTCCGCCGCGACTCACGACGCGCACATCCTATGTTGCGCCTGTTCTCGACGCAGATGCAATGGTGACACTTGGGGCATTGCAGCCCGTGGTCAACGCTTAACCAAAGCACAAAAAATGATCTGACTCATCTGGTAGCATCCTCACTACATTATATATTTTGCAACCTTTAATGCCAATTTTGAGGCCATTATCAATGTTTAACCACTTCGCTGTCCCGTGAGTCACATGTGACTAATAACCATTTTTTAACTTTTGTATCTATTTAAAGGACAGGGAAAGTGTTGAGGACATAATTTCTACTTCTTTATAGTGTATTGGTACTCAACATCAGATGGTCTATTATTTCGCGACATAATTTTAGAATCAAGTGCCTCATATACTGTATAAAGTGTAGATACCACGACTGTGACCATGTTATTCGTAAACAGAATCGCGAATCCCGAAATTCTGCGGCTGTCTTCGAACGGACCTAGTTAATCGTACCTACCTAAGTTACGTGCGCGTTCCCGTAGATATATTGTTACCAGCCGAAACAATTAAGACTGCGAAGTTGCGGACTGGTTACTACGAATTTTAGGGAACGAATTCTTGACTATAATCCTACTCTTGCATCCTCTGATTAAGGTTTACAAAATTCGTGGTTCTAACTATGTCAGCATTTTTAATTTGTCGCTACGTATGATACCAGTCCATTTAAAATCTATTGACATTTTGCTAAATATACGTTATATAGTACATAAATTACCAATCAGAATCAGAACAATCAGAGCAGTCTCGGAAATGAGTTATATTGGTTTGGTTGCTAAGCAACATCTGCTTAATAAGAATATCTTGACAATCGTTTTGAAGCCATTATGACTCCATTGAATTATTACAAGATAACTAAACTATCAAATTTGACTATCATAAATTCGAAATGAAAGGCGAAAGTCACATTACCTACTATCAAGGTAGATCAATGGATAATTATATAACATAAATAAATGCTGTACCTATAAAATTAACACTAAATAAACACACTATAATCTTTAACCTCCTTAAGAGCTACATCGATCGGAATTGATAGTTTCACGCTTCATTCGAAGCACGGAAACGTCTACCGCACCCAGTGTTGCTTGACAAATCGTCTCCCAATGCCCCAGATATATCAAAAATATGAACGATTTGTGTTTTGTGTTATAGTTACTATTTACAATATCTTCACATATAAAATGATAAGTTGCTAAAATATTAACTCATTGTCTTTAGGCCCGAAAAATTTGGTCTCTGAATCACCTGTGACCTGTCACATTTTTGAAAATTTAAAACATTATTTACACAACAAAAATATCATATTTTTAAAATAGAGCTAGAACAAGGCTGAAATATTACGCGAGCGAACTTCTCCATTGGGACCTCAATTTAGGACACTTTTCTAAAGTGTTTTGTATGCGAAACTTCCATCTTTGCTTAAAAAATTTCAATAGTAATCAATAAGCTTTTGATCATTATTAAAAAACAACGAGGAAGTAAAATTATAAAAGAAGTTAAGTCAAACTTCGGGTACGACTTGACATTTCCATTGATTCCCTATTCCTATCACTATCAAAATCAGTTCAGTACTTATCGAGATTAGCGCACTCAGACAGATAGAAGTTTTCGGTAAACTTTCACCCATACGATGTACCGAAATATCGTCGTACGTGATCGCACAGGATCGCACCCCTTTACGACACCATAGAGACAGCGTGTCAAATGCCGTGGAAGTGATACAACAGTCTTCATGTTTATGAGGGGAAACATCGAATGTCGTCTGGGATCATTGTTTTTTATGGTAGAGACAAATTGCGTTTGATGTAATCATCACTGTGGTTAGGCAGTAGTCTGAAGTAATTACGCTTAATGTAAACCAACGAATGATACAAAGTAATTTCCAAACCATAATCTATTTTTATGAATTGTCGATCAGAACTTTTCACTACGACATTTTTAAAACAAATTCCAGCTGAATATGAACGTGAATATAGTAGAACTTTGGCTGCTTTTGTCAAATATTTGTGAAGAAAAGCCGCAATGCTAAGCCTCGTAGCGACCAGCTCTACGTCACGAAGCAAGCCTGACGTAGTATATACCGGTTAATCTGATGGATTTCATCTGTCCCATCCATGTACCATAAATTCAGTTCTGAATATTGTAAATGCCGCACATATTATATCTTTTACATACTGACCTATTTTCAAGTGTTTCGAAAAGCAAAGTCTGGATTATGTCTTGAAATTATTTAAATACTTAGCTGATATTTTTTTCTTAAAAGCCGAAAATTTAAATTGTCTTATACCATTTTAAGTAAATATCATTATTAAGTATGCCCGATACAAGCACAAATAAAATCTTCTGGTTATTATGTTTAAAATTTTGAAAAAAGGGATTGGTTAACAATTTATTGTGGAGCCGTATTTTCTGAATATTTTCCGCAATAGTAACTAATATCAGTAGTTTCAGTAATAGTAATATCATTTCATTTTTGTTATTATTTTAAACACTTTTCGTAATACGCCCAATTTCAAAAATCTCACACATAAAGAACAAAATGTCAGCCCGCTCTTGTATTCCATTGGACTGATACATACTTGTATACTGGAGAGATTCTTGCCTCTCAAAATATCTGTAATATTAAGAACGGTGTAGTTACTGCATCTAGAGCCCGGATGACGTCACAAGGCACAAGTGACGTTGCAATTTATATGACTTAATCTCCAGTTCCATGTGTTAGTCCCACACGGATACCATTACCAAGAGGCGTCGGGCCTTTATTACCGCTTGATATAACAACGCTTGAGATACAAGCAACAAACTAATAGGGCTTAAGGTAACTGTAATTGCAATTACGAGTAACTAAATGTGTTGGAACTTAATACAATTTGTTATTTAAAATTATCTTGCTCAAGAATAAAAATGAAGGAAGCCGATAGGAACATAGAACATATTTATCTATCTCAGGCAAGCTCGATTTTTTTTGAAAATGTTGAAATCTATGTATATAATAAAAAAGGTATGTAATTAAGGTTATTAAGGTTTTCCTGATAAACCACTACGCCGATTATAGTAAAGGTAAAAGGAACTAGCAAAACAATAAATGTTGAGAAAATAAATATAAAACTTAATTAAGCTTAAATATAATATTTATCTTAAAAATTAAAATTTTAATACTTACATTTAATTTTGGTATCATTTACTATTAATTTTGAAAAAACGTAATTAATTGTTAATAACTATAACATTCATTACTGGGGTTGAAACCCGGACTTCTTGAGTAAGCGACTGAATTCTTTACTATGAAATAAATCCCATAAATTTCAACACTTTTTTGTAAAACGACCCAATAGTCGCTAAACTTGCTCTAACTGAACGCATTCTAATCTTTTCAAACAACTTTAGATTTACGATTTAACTTCCAGTGGCTATTGCATCCGAATCGTAAATACACGGTTGATTTATATGAAATATATTCTTTAAAGTTTAAAAACGATAAATTTATTGCAATAATATTTTTCACTGCGGCTGACAAAGGAGACGATTCGAACCCATAGAACAAGTTTTAATTAAATGAAGCATTTCCACCCAACTGTATAAATGTGTAAAACACTCAGAATATAGCTTTTGCCAGGTTTAAATATTAAGTTTTTGTAAGTGTAATAAAGATACGAGGTTACACTCCGAAGGGAATGTAAACAGAGTCCTTCCTTTTTTCTGTTATTTCTTCGTGAAATGAGTAGATATAAATAGTTAAAAAGGCTTTTGAGAATATCCATCACCAAGCTTAGAACGCCATAAGAATCTTGTGGTGCCATAGAATATTTAATATCGTAACATATTTATAACCAAAACACACGACATTAAGACTTGCTACCAATGGCGGGTTATACGCGCAAGGTTATAAGAGCAAGTAATTAAAAATATTACATTATATTCAAGTAACCTTAAATTAGGTAGTACCATCTAGCTGAATCTATAGCTGAATATATATTTTTGTAATGTTAGCTCAGGTTTATATAAAATACCAAAAATGTATCTTTGGATACAAATTTTTTATTACAGAATTTGAACTGTTTTGTTATTGCCTATTTTAATATTTATTAATACTTTTGCCTGAAATATGTTTCTTCTTCTATCTGATATAAATATTAGCGAGCTTTAATTTAAAAAGTTCAAAGAAATCATAATCATCTATCACAGACAGGGTTCGCTCAAGTTTGAAAAAATTCTACAAAAGAGCGAAATGAATTGAAATGTCTGAAACATTTATTTCGATAGACTAATGAATAATATTTCTAATAAAACATTTTTTTAGCTTATATGCATCGAACCCGGCTTTGCTGGATACTAATGAAGACGGTGATAGCCCAGTGGCTTAGAATTCGACCTCGAATCGAGGGGTCCGGGTTCGAATCCCAGTGGCACGCACCGATTTATAAAATTAAATATCACCTGCTGTTACGGTGAAGGAAAACATCGTGAGGAAACCTGCATGCCTGAGAGTTCAAAAAAAAATGTTCCCAAGGCATGTGAAGTCCACCAACCCGCAGTAGGCCAGCGTGGTGGACTAAGGCCTACATCCCTCTCATTGTGAGAGGAGACCCGACCCTGTAGTGGGTCATTAATGGGTTACTGACAATGAAGACGACCGAAGTACAAGACAAAATATCATGCTGATCCACGACGGGTTAAGAGGTAAGGTACCTCCACTGGTGAATATCTCTCAACCAGCCAATTGTCCTCACCGCTTATTATGTAGAATAAATTATTTATCGAAAACATCTAAATCTTATGATTTAATTTTCCTCGCAGATATGCACATACTTCTAAAAAATGGACACACACGATTGACACGTCATTTGATACGAATCCTAAAAAATCTTTAAACGTCTATTCAAAATACTTACTTTCATTTATTAATTTAGATGATGAATATTTCCGCGTGTAGATCACATAATTACTAAGATATGCGCCAACTAAACGACAATTACAGCAACTATGCAGGCATGAAGCCACGCCTTCCATTATCTGCTTTGGTCTTCGCCGCGCAAGTAATTATGATAATGTGATCAATTATAATTACACGTTGCGTTGCCATGTCTTTATTGAATCACTTGCCCGTTTATTGCTGTCCCAATTATATGATTTTATCTTTTGATAAAGTAGCAAACGAGCACGACAAATATCCTTCTTTATGTTTCGAAACAGGGGATAAATATACCTATCGTTATAGACAAAATTATATCCTTTGTTTATTAATTATCGCTTTATTAATTATCTAGTGTAAGTCTAAGTTTGGGTTTCGTAAGCGGTTGCTGCAGATGGCTGAAGCAACGGTTATCATGACTAGCTAGCTATCATTTCAGGAGCTGGGGCTGGCTGGCACAAAGAAAGAAAAGGAGTATGTTGAAAATAAGAACTGTCTCTATTGTAATGAGCGTAATAGAGAAGATTCATAAGATTAAGATAGATTCATAAGTTATATAATTTCGTTTTATTGTTTGAAATTTCCCTGTAAGCCTGTCAATAAACTGTCAAGGCTTAAGCCACTTGTCGAAATTAAAAAATATGAACTACGGAACACGAGGAATTCCGCCTAACCTGAGCAATTTCAAAGGGTCTGCCCCTGGTGCTTAAAATACCACTTTATATGCGGGGTTGTGTAATGTGGTCTCACAGATGAATTTTTAGTCATTCGTACAATCGTCCCACACTAGGGTGGGGGAGTACAATAATGTACTTACTAGGCGGCAAGCATTACCATTTTGGTTTGTCTAAAGAGGTATTTGCCACAATTATGGGTTTTTCATGGGAGAGTTGAAAAACTTGATAGCCTTTATAGGCGTACACTTATAACCTCCGTTTGAAAAAATGTGGCTTTGGTTCTTTTACAGTTGTAAAAAATATAAGGTTCTAATAAAGTGATAGGGCGTTAAATTTAGGTTTCTTTACTACATTACAACTAGCATCAGTCCAATGCAAATATTGTGTATAGTTGATGAGATAGTTCTTCTTTCATGTACATTAAATTGGATTACCAAATACTAGTATTACCAATTGGATTACCAATAGATATTTTTAATGCAAAAAACTTACAATCTGGACAGTTATTCAGAGGTACATAGTAGGTATACACGTAATAAACTGGAGATTCCATTTTAATAAAGAATGCTTCGCAATAAAAAGTATTAAAATTCTTGCGCATTTTCTGACTTTTCAGTCGATTATACTGCAACTATTGACTATTCGAGTTAATGCGACCAAAGACAATTTAATCTTTTAGCATGCCGACTTTGGCCACAAAGTTGGAAGCGAAAAGTGAACAGGTTTAAAAAGAAGCCGTAGAACGAGCTTTTGTAAGCGCACACAACATACAACCGGCGATAAAGCTACAAGCGAGACACTATACCTATTAATGAATGAGTAGCAAATAAGTATACAGGTGATACTGGTGTTATGATTATTCCATCCTTCTCAGTGTGAGTGGAGACCCGACGCTGCAGTGGGCCATTTATGGGTTACAGACATACCATGTATAAATATGATATCCGTACTATTGCTACTTATGAGGACAAAGATGATCGCCACATATAGGTAAAGTAGGTCTAAAATACCATTACCCCTTAAACGAAACACAAGTCATTAGGAACATGCTACCTCATATCAGGTCATGAAGTTGGTGAATACATAAGAAAGCGAGCTATAGTGACTCTATATTTAAACATAAAATTATTTACTTAAATTTCTCCGAGTTTACCGCTGTTAATGGTACAAACGGCTTAAGCCAACAGAGTCGGATCACAAACTAGACAGAAAAGAGAAAGAAAAGATAAAGGCTCTAACGGAATTCTCCGCTCCATTCGCACTCATCAATCGTTTATTCGCTGTATTAAACTGGCTTTTTCTGTCGTTTTAGAAATGTTTTTTGGATATTTAGTATCATTTTAAAGGAGGTGTAAATTTGCATAAAAATTATTTGATTTGACGTAACCAGCAAGCAGCAAGTGAAGTACCTACGCAGATACGAGTAAAATCAACATCGTCCGAACACAAGCTAGACAGAAAAGAAAATGAAAAGATAAAAATACGAATATACTACGTAACTGAATTTTCGTTATATTAATTGTACTTAAAAGATGAACCGTCCTATTTATTCGTCCATCTTTTTCAAGCTTCCATACTTTACAAAGTGAATCATTGTTTGTTATCTGGGACTCTTTTTATGTAAGGATTTTTCAAGAGATCCCTTAGTAAGCATTACTCAGGCAAAAAGTTCTTCACATTGTTTTCCTTCACCTTTACAGTAGCTGATATGAAATCATATAAAATGTACGTTAACTGAACTTAGTAAACTTTTTATCCCAAAATTTAAACCGGAACCTTAAGACAATCGCCGCTTTCATTCTTTACATATTACTAAAATTAAAGAGAAAATTAACGAAAACACAAAAAGAAACCAAAAAAGAAAGGTAAAACCAATAGCGTAGGATCACAAGCTAGACAGAAAATAAAATGAAAAGATAAAGAGTATATTCCGAATTTTTCACTTCATTCGCACTCCGAAATTGTTCTGTTCTTCTTTTTCTTTTCGTTTAGATGGTCTCCGTATTCTCGTGCATTTTAACAAATGCATTTAATTTATTTATATTAAAAGTTACTATTATTATAAGAATTTCATAACAACTAAATAGCGCATGTAAAATACATTTCGCAATCCCAATACTTTTTGAATTTCTAACCCTTAAGTATCCTTTTCTATCCCAAGTAATAGGGGGTGGAAAAAATGGGCAAACAATACTTAAAGAATACATTACGAAATAAAGTAAGTACTTTAATTGAGATACTTTCATATACACACTTAGCATTTAGCTGTCTGGTTTTAGATCGATGTATATCTCTTGGTCTTTGGTTATTTATGATTGAACATTGCATTTGCTCACGACGCTACGCTCTCGATACGACACTGTAAGTTGTAGTTTGGAGTTATCATGGTTAGTTAGTTGTGGTACGAAAATTCACTTTAATTACTAGTGATTCCCGACTAACTTACAAACAAATGCAATTTCACATAACCCGGAATATTAGCTCAGTTCAGGCAGATTATGTTCCATAACTACGTAAAGTTCTGGCTCGATTGGCGAAGTAAATTAACTCGGTAAACTAGAAAATTAACTTGGATAACTAAAACCCGTATTGTATGATACCGACACTTTCATTAGGTTCACGCTAGGAAGCACTACATTTTACCATGGGTGACTAACCTATGATTAGGCGCGGTATAGGGTGTTAATTCGTTTGTATAAGTATTTTAATAAAAAACAAACATTCACTGAATTAAAGGATTTTTCATTATTGATACATAAATGGTTTCCCAGACAACTTGCAGTGTAATTGGCCAATATTCACTTCAGATTTCATATTTTACGATAAAATAAGAACTAGTCCGTATTATGAATTGCGGATGATCAAGCGATCAAGGTAAGTTAGGTTAAGCAAAAAGTTAGTCACAGTGTCTACAGCAAATGACAAGAGATTTTCGGAAAGTTCCACTATTCAGCCCATGTTCATATTCTTCGAAATATTGAACTATTGAATACGTAGACTACAAGCAAATACAGTGAATTCCCAACAGATTATAGAATTTCGCGTTCCATTTATTATTTCGTTGTCTGCAATGCGTCGGACTAAAGGCCCTAAATAAATATTTTTCTGGATTTCCGCAATCTATTTATTTAGGTTTCAAATAATAGTATTGTGGAGTTAAGTACACCTATTTACTTTACATTTTACAACGTTGATGGCAACACGTTTAACTAGCCCAATGAAATTCGGCACACGTGTGGATCGGACTATGATTTGGGATTCGGAGACAAATTGGTAATGGATGGTATTTGCAGTTACTCATCACGTTCATTTACCTATCATCAAAAATGTATTGCCTTGTGGCGATAGCTCATTGCTTTAATGTTATTTTTGAGATAGACGTAGGGGAACGATGACGCGAGACTTGATTGCTTCGTCTAAGGCTAAAGGCAGACGCGGCGATAAAATAATCCTTCGCGGACTATCTATAAGCATCTCTCAGATTTAATTGACGAATTTGCTTGTAAAGAAATGATAGTGGAAAATTTTCGAATTGGTAATTCAGCTATTTTTAGTTGAAAATTAGAGCCTTGATTGAAATTTACTAGTCTAAACCCTCCATAGAGGGTTTTTGAATTATTTTCTATGGAAAATGGGACTAAGTAATGTAGAAAAAACATTTTCAAATTTGACAAGTACCAAAGGCTAAGTTTTTGTCATATTAAGAGCTATCGAGTTGTTCGGCAATATTGCACAAAGCAATTAAGGGTGACGTCTTATGAATCTTTGAACATTTCTAGATCACTATCATCTCCGATATTTATTCCCTTATTATCACTATTTTCATTTGAAGCATATTTTCTCCTAATTTCTGGTAAAAATTCTTATTCCATATCGAAATTTCCTATGATTGGTCTCGCCCTAAAGCAGCGAGTGCCCCACTTGAGGGAAATTACACTCCGCGCGCTCTATCGAATGTTTTGTGTACGCGACCTGCATCACTCGACGCTCAAAGGAGGAGTCTTTTCTCTAGTTCCTTTCTAATTTATACCTTGGAAATGTACCCGCCGAATATACCTACATTCATAGAACGAAAATGGTAAACTGATAGCAATTTTCTTTAATACTTATACAATAATTTATTTTTGAGAAATGTGTCGTGAAATATAAAACGAAAGATAATAATTATTATCTTTAGAAAGACAGCAGTTAAACATTCGACACAGCTTGCTACTGTTATGTTTTCACCAGACCGCATTAGTGTAGCCTAATAACTATGCGGTCAGTATGTTTCAGATCCAGCTTTGTTAAAAAGCATTACTACAAAAAAAATGGATATAACATACAATGAATAAGTAAAAATTGTAACAAAAAGGTTACGTTATTCTTACTCATACATAATCAACTAAACATAAAATCATTGGCGCTCTATAATGAAAATCGTGAGTGAGATGTGACGTTATGTTAACTTCGCGGTTGCCATAATAAATATAATTTAGGGCAAAGCAAATATTACGCGCGCAAAATGAGTTTAAATTCAATTTAGCAATTTCCAAATAACATCAGAGCAATAATGTCAGTGTAGCATGAAATTAAAATACTAATGGATTGTAGTGACAGAATATCGTACCTATCGTTTAATATTGTGATGAATGTACGGCAAATTTCGATGTAGAAAATTTGTCTGCGATGTAACATGTAGGACATAAGTGCACGAAATCTCAAATAAGTCTTTCATGATTCAGATCTTATATTGTGGACCAGTTTTCTCATTCGGTAAGCAAACTATGCTGAAATACGTCTTATACATATGTATATGTGACAAGGCCTGACAATTTGGAAGAGTTAATTTGGTATTTACTAACTATGTGATGGGTTATTATTATGTCCGTTAAAGTAGTATATCGTGAACATTTTTAAACCAATTTAGGTAACATGGAAATTAAATCCATGATTGAGAAAATATCTTTTATGCAGTGATCATATTATCCAATTATGCTATATTATGAGGGCGAACATATTGTGTGCATTGCTTTTCTGGAAGAGGAGGGAGAAGTCCTTAAGTGAGCTACCTACGATCAATCATGTGATACAAATAAATGGACTGAACGAGGATTTTCTTGAAGGCTTTCATGTATTCAAAGTAAAGGAGTTGCGCTAAGTATCCCAGGAACACCTACAGTGGTTCTACATACCTATCATTTAAAATCATGTTCGTAATCGCTTCTCTAATTTTATACGTACAAATTTCATTAAAAACTCAATAAGGAAGTCTCGATTCCTCTCGAGACGATTCCTCTCATTTTGTATTCTGAGTAATGTCGAACCTTATCAATTATTCCAATATACTCGGTAAAGCCTGGTTCAGATATTTCCCAGATCTGTTTCCATACATGTTCGATGAGGATTAAAACAAATGTATATTTAGTGAATTGGATGCTCATGTGTTCTCAGAAAAGCGCAACATACTGCTTCGGCTGCAACATCAGTATTCTGGGTATTTGCTTTCCAATATAATGTGTATGCATTTAAGCTTAATTTTAAAAAGAACGAGGTGAAAATACCAGATGAATATTCTTTATTTCAATAATACCAATTTTAATTTAATTACAGAAACATAAAGAATTTATTTTAGGTATGTACTCTAATAAATACAGTCAAGGCATCAATTTCAGAAGATAAATTTCAGAAATTGAATATTCTAAAGCTAACGTCAGAAAATTAGATTTAACTTTACATATTTCTTGTAATTGGGAGATAAAGGAGTCAAAATATTGTGAAAAAAATATTATTTTTGTTATTACAAGGGGACTGTTATGTGACAATTTATGAAAGAGGAATTCGTTATCCTACAGTATCATTTTACAAACCCTCTTTACTGAATCTAAGTTCTTCATTTCACTTTTTCAATCAATCCACCTCAAACAAATAAAATTACTGCTTAATATGGTAATAATGACACAGATAAACACGTACCACAACATTTTTATTTGCATGTTCCGTGGAAGCTTAAATTCCTAGAAGCCAGAAAAATTTGAACTGAAATCGGCATATAACATTAAAACTAAAAAAAAATTAGTTCATAAACTCTGTAAAACGAGGCAATAAAAATGACTGCAAAAATCCGTTCGTGTACGTAACAAGAAATAGAAACGGAATAAAAGTGCAATCAGTTTACGCGGCAAATCGCATGAGCCGCGCCGCTTCACGCCCATGGGCGATACAGAAATATTTTCCATTTAACCACCGCGAGCACGCGAGCCACTAACGCGATTTGAGACTTATTTCCTGCCGATGACGTGTCAGGTGACGACTGCCGTGGTATTAACACCTTTGAAAGCTTGCATGTTCGTAAATATCTAAGTTTGAATACAGAATTTATTAGATTTAATAAATTATCTTTCAAACTTTTGAATTGGATCAACAAGGTGTATCTACAATTGTTTGTATGTTATCCCAATTTGATTAAAGATAGGTAATAATTGGTTTCACCCACTTATCTAATTCAGAATTAAACGCGACCAAACTATGTACCTAAGAGTACATCTAAATATGGTAAGAATCACAAAGATAAAAAATCATATTTAATTTTAATTTGGTATTAGTTGTTAAAGCTAAACCGACATGGAATTCTGGTAGGAAGCATTCCATTACACCATTATTTAACAAACGCTGAATTGGACTAAATAAGGCACTTAACGTGACCATTGAATAACTATAAAACTGAGGTTAAAAATTTAATTGAAGGTAAAGCAATTAAACGGTATGAGAATAATTTTGAATGCAAACGTTTATCTTAAGTTATGTTACATAAGAGCAAAGTTTACTCCGAGGAAACTAAGAAACTATCTTTATTTCAGTATTTGCAGAGTAACTTCCTTACTCTCTAAATGAAGAGAAACCTCAAAGTCAAAGACACTAGACTAGAGTTTTTAAACTGATTACCAAACTAACCTAGAGTCGGAACAAATGTGGCGGAGCAGCTATAAAATTATGTATAGAGCCAGAACCAATTTTAGTTACAGTGCCACTAACTCCCTAACGAGAGTTTTATGTGAATTATTTAACTTTGATAATTGCTCCGGAACAAAGTTGCCATAGATAATTACAAATACAAATTACGGTCTCGGTAATTATCAGATAGTATCGTGGTGGGCCGCACCAGATTCTATGGAAGTGTTAAGACAAATTTATTACACGATGCCGCATTCAAGGCATGCTAATTTATTATAATTGCAGAGAAGTATGCCCGATTTGTATTTAAGTACACACTTAAATGTCATTGTAAGAAGTAATGGTAGAGTAGTAACAAAACAAACGTCTTGTTAGATTGTAACCACAGACTTGGGATTTTGTTTTGTAGGTATTTGAAGTATAGAACAGTTATTAATTTTCCTTTATATTATTTAATCTAAAGGGGCATAATGCCGGTCTTTAACTCCCTGCAGGGTCCCCTGTCATAGTAGGAAGCTTACACCAAAAAGGATATATAATAGGCCATTGAAGTGATCAAATAACATCAGGCAGCAGAAGGCAACCTTTGGATGTTACTTCTAATCAAATCATTCGGTTTTGTTCATCTTAAGTATATTTTTCGTCGTATCAAAATAAGCTAGCCAAGCACAAAATTATTCCAATATCCCATCAACCGTTAAGAACACCTTTCTGTGTTTGATCTTATCTGTCCATGTAAAGGTAAACATTATTCATGGCATTCATATTCATGAGTAGGTACTGCGCTTAAACCCCAAAAACTCAACGGAGCGGACGGAATGAATGACAAAATATTTTGCGTCATGTAAACTCGTTTATCACAACAAACAACAAATGGTTTCACTTAACGTAACCCTAGAAACGGCGGAAAGTTTAAATTTGTTGACGTATCTCCGCCCTGAGTGCTTCGCTGAAGTATAAGCGTCATACATTTGACCGCTAAAATGAGAAACTGGAAAGTAATGGAATTGTGGACTGTTTGTAGAAATGTTTTTTTGTATAAAATTAATTGATAAGTTTTTAAGATTGTATAAAATTATATTTCAAGAAAGGGCCTAACTGAGTGACAAATAGTGGGTGAGTCGAGCCTACGAGTATTTATTTGCGCTGTTTAAATGACCGATTAAAAAAAGATACGAGCCAATGTCTGTACTTAAGAACCTACTCGTTTATTCACATACAACGAAATTTCGAGAAACATTGTCTGCATGCGTTACAACACTCTACCAACGCAGCAAACTTTTACCACCTCGTATCTCGTCCATGTTTTAAAGTTACTACTAGGTTGAAATGTTTTAACATACAAAAAGCCCATTCAAGCCGTAACACAGATGTTGCACGTCGCAACGTTCGACGATCGCTTGGCGTTTTATTTTAATGTAATCGATGTAAAACAAGCGACCGTTCGGATGGCTTCGGGCCGACCACCTTAAGTGCATATATCCATTTCAGGGCTTAATGGAAGCTTTCATCGTTCAACCAGCAGAGATAAATGTGACGTACTTGTGCAATTTGCTTTTGAAGTTTGCTCGGTGTGTGCGAACACGGTAATGCACTAAAGCACTCGCTTCGCCAATAATTTAACCATTTAAATTGAGTCTATAAATCGAGCGCTAAAATATCCTACACGGATTTACTCATGTTTATGGATTTTGCGGTGTCGTCTGGTATACTTATTCATATTCTTGTTTATGTTGCAGGAACACATGGGGTGTGTATTCTAGCTCTGGGTTTAATTAGGACTTTATTCCATTTCACACAATGTTTCGTCCGTGAATAAGTAATGAACAACGATTTTCTCATTTACACCAGGTGACCTACATTTGTTTATAATTCGTTTATGGTTTAGATATTCTTGTCTTGATTTCCTGTCTTGTATGCTTAGAACCTTGTCTAAGGTCCTAAGCATACATTAAATTTAACTCGAGCACCGCCCAATACTCGATTGAATCTCATAGTTTACATTTACTCGTTCAAGTTATTAGTAGAGAATAATATTTCGGAATTAACTTTTATAAAACCCTTTTTATTTTACCCTTATATCCTATAAAAATGGAAACGGATATACACGTACAACATCTAAATAAAACTACCCAAAACTCCTTCATGCTATTAAGCTGCATGGAGCGCCGTGCAGGTATTAAATACCACGTCAGCTCCCTGCCTCAACAGGCTTCACTTTGAAAACTTAGAGATAAAGGAAGATAAAGTTACATGAACGAAACTGAACTAGGAACTTAGACAGCCATCCGGCGAAGTGTAATAAAAGCTTTTTATAAATTAAAACGCTTTGTTTTGCACTCCGTTAACTAGTTTTTCTCTGTTTAACGTTAATTTGTGAGGTCATCGAAAATAATAAAAATGTGCAAACAGTTCGTAATTTATTCAAAGATTTCTTAGTGTCAGATGGAGTGGTTGAGCAACAAAAGTGGGACATCTTAAAGTCTAGTAATTAGAGAGTTACTTGGCAAGAACATCCGGAACATTTATATGAACATTTTTTAGCACTCACAAATCCCATGCCATAAATAAAACAAAGCATTAAAATTCGTGCTTTCCGGCGTTCTTTATCTATAAAGTATAAATCGAGTGTTATAGAAGTAATAAAATCTATTCATACAAAATATGTCATCGGGGGCCTTGGTCTTCAACATTTTCTTTGGCTTCGCTTTAGTAGGATGCAACAATAATGTATTGTATTAATACACCGCTCATCTTTATAGTTAAAGGTTTATAGAATGTTAAATAATAATTAAAGTGGAAAGTGTGTATATGTCTTATTGCAAATAAATTTGTCAAACCTGAAATCTGATTATTTATTATATTGTAGCAATCGAAAAAGCCATAGTATTCAACGCTGAAAGAGAATTCTTTATGTCTCAATAAAACCGTGATATTCGGAGTGTGACATCTTTCTTTCACGGCTCGATGAACGCATCAACGAATATGCCCATTGAAGGCGATTCTGACACTAATACTACTTTGTGACATAAGTTTTTTTGGTCACACAAGCATCTTCTTTGAAGGTTGGTAAGATATTTTAATAGGTACATAGGAACAGACGGGTTGTATCTACCTACGTAATTGTTCATCCTTTCTTACGACTATAGGTACAAGTAGGTATGTGTAACGAGTTCCCAATATTCGAAATTTAACAAAAAAGTTTTTAAGTTAAATTTCTTTGAAGGTTTTTTAGTATCGTAATATTATAGTATCGTAATATTAGTGTCGTGAAAAATTTTAGGTACTTATTGCAAATATTTTGTCGAATTCATTTATCACCTAGGGTTTGAAAACCTGAAATGCATTGTTAATTTTATACAGGAGATAAATTGTTTTCGTCTTCTCTAGCTTCACTCTCAGAACAATGAGGATATAACGAAAGGAATCAAAAAAATAAAAAAGTCGCTATATTTTCTCGTTGAATTGCCGGAAGCGACAGTCACTACAGTTTCCGATTTGGAAAACAATATAAAGCTGACAGTACTTTTGTCTTTCCAATATTTTTTCTACAATAATGTCTGTGTTCTTTACAGATACAAAAAGTCAGTGAATTATAATAACAAATTACACACCGCCGAGGTTTTCCAGACCAGACGTCAAAAGGTTTATTTTATCGTCGGCTCTACTTAGCAATATTTTTTACCAACTAAACACAAATCAGCAGTCGACCGATGAATACAAAAAGTGATATATTATAAGTGATAGATATTCTAATGTTATTTTTCAAAAAGCTTATAAATAATTAATCTTTTTATTTAACCGTGACTTAAAAAACTTTTCTTCGCTACGCTTCAAAAGCAAGAGTTTAATTAGAGATTAGGTTGATACATGCCTACATATTATTATAGTGATACATACGTTAAGCTCATAAAAAAGTTTTTGAATTTTTATATAAAAATATACCTATTTCAAAAGCAAGAGTTTAGGTAGATTGACGCACTCAAACATGCACCCCAGCATCCAGGTACAGATGAGCCAAATGTTTACAAAGCCCAATCTTCAAAGACACACTCAGGTTCGCTATCGTATTTTATAGGACACATTTCGCAGCGTGGAACAGTGTGCGACCTATTTCCTTGCCATCTTCCATCATTCTGTATCAGACGTGCATCTCAGTTTCATCCTGGGATTGCAAGTGTATCTTCATCTGCTATTTATTTAGATGTACCTCCATTTGCTGTTCATTTTGTTTGCTGAAGCCCGACTGAAACACGTCAGGTAGTTGGTATTTTGTTTCAGAGAACCAAATTCAAGTGTTACTTGACAGTTAATTCAATACTGCTTTTTTTAATGTTACTAAATTTACCTAGCGGGTTAAGTTAAGACAAGTCAAACTGGCTCTCAAAGAATTCAATACTAAAAATAACGCCGAAATTACACTTTTCTTGTTAACACCAACATCTATTTTTATATTTCTGCTTATAACAGTAGGTTTGTTTGTATTATGATATTATCGATTTATAAGGATGCTTTATTACTCACTTTTCTGGATTTATTTTTATCGATAGGGTCTCGTTGGTACCATTTGGGTACGGGACCAACCCTAAAGCCGTAATCCGTTCACGAAGAACCAGTGCATTTGTGGTGATTCTAAAGCTGTTTCTCTGAGTTAAGCGTAATTGTTATTTACGTGGAGCTATTAAGTTGCGAATTGAGACGTAAATTACCTGGCGTGTTTTATTTTGCTTGGCAAATCTGAACTTGTATTCAACATTAACAACTGTTACTTAATCTACGTCGAATTTAATTTATGGTTTCAATGTTACTACTGCTACTTTTACTCAATACTTTCTTTGTGTGCTTTTTTCTTTCGTATTACTATCAAGATGTTATCAAAATATATCTTGCTTCTGTTTGCGCATAAAGGCATTCTTGTAATAAGTCACAGATAGTAAGTAATAGTAATAACAAAAATTAGATGACCTTCCTCTATGTAGGTACCTAATCTAGGTAGGAACCTAGAACCAGGTAGGAACCTGGTCCATTTAAATTCACTTCATGTCTTTCATCAGTACGTATTTTGGGCGTACGGGTCCTTCTTTGATTTTTGCACGATTACTTAGGTAAAAAACACCATTCAAATACCTATACTAATGACTGAAGTCTATGTTTGTTTATAAGGCAACGGTTGTTAATAAGGCGGGGGCAAAAAGTTAAATAAAGGAGAATACTAAGTAATTAAGTCGATAAAAGCTAGTCTTTGTTACTAAAACCGTTTTCATAACATTCTAAATGGTGTTCATAACAGGCTAATTTCACGTCGCATATCTTCGTTTGCGAGAACAAAGTTAAACGAATATGCAAACCAGGATCGATAAAACGAGATCTCTCATTAAACGAGAAGCTCTCTGCTGCAAAGTTTCCTTCATCGATTAGGAGTATTTTGAATGCCGTATTTATGCAGGCGACGCACGTTTCCTACTGAATCAATTTAGAGTCAGCCTTCTTATTGCGTTTTGTAGATACTTCTCGCTGTTTTAGCTGGTAGACCCGTCGTAGCTTTCTAGTACCTTTCTTTCAAATTCTATCAACTTCTTCAACAAAAATGAATGATGATGATAACACATATAGTGAACGTAACGTCTTGATGAAAAAAGATATTTTAAATTGTTCCAAAATCAAAGCTTTTTAGACGATTATCGTCTGTTCACGTATTTTTTTATTTATATTTTTGTGTTGGTAGTTCAGAAACAAACGATCTGATAGATCGGGTGCTCAGTGGAACAACATAGCAGGCGTCCGCACTCGTGCAGGCGGCGCACGTCCCGCACTGAATCAATTTCGTGTCAACATTCCTCCCATAGGAAAGAACATCACATAACAACCTTAAAAATATCACTTTTTATGTCTTGTCTTAAGAATTGAGATATCCTTACTAAGCTCGTACATTGTATGAAAAGCGAAAAATATATGCAAAGGCATTGTCGCACGACAAATTTTACGAGGGATGTTGTCGTCAAACGACTTGGCAATTAGAACAAGGTGTTATGATGAGGACTTGGAATTTTAAAGGTTTAGGATTATCACATATTTACGATATAGGTACAATTTGTATGTACTTTTTCTCGTAGACAAGTGATCTGATAAGTCGGGTGCTCAGTGCCACAACAGTCGGGTGTCCGCACTCGTGCAGACGGCGCACGTCCCGCACTGAATCAATTTCGTGTCAACATTCCTCCCGCAGTACACTGACGTCACGTGCGTTACTAACTTCTCAGCTTCAAAAAGTACACAAGTCTACAAAAAGTACAAACACTAGACTTCAAAACATATATTTTGTAGTTTTGCTACAAAATTTATGTTTCGAAATGCCCAATTTTGCCGATTTTATTTCACGACGTTTTCAGGAGAACTTGCAACATAACATTGATTCAGGTTGCTTGTAAGAATGAAGTCACACACCTTCAGGACGCTTGTCACGTGAAATTATAGGATTCAGCTGCGGCGGTATACTGACAATAAATAGTTATGCTGTTTAAGCTTCAATATTTGACATCCAGTGGCCTATATGCTCGTTATATGAGAAACGTCTCTCACTGTATACGAAGAAAGGACACTTTTTATATCCACAAGCACATATTTATGAAGTTCACGTAAACATGCCCCCGCAACTAATACCTCATCAAACGAGTGCGCGACAAAGCGTATTGGCAAATGTTCGCAACTACCCCTCGCTTTAATCTAGACTCGTCAAACGGGGGAGCATTAGGCAGCGAGCGTCGATAGTGTTCTTTGCGCTTACAGAAGAAGCTAATTTTACTTAAGTGGCCTACTGCGAGCGCTGCACTAGAACATCCCCACCCTGTTATGTTTGACTAACCGGCCGCTAAAATGACGCCAATAGTAATAGTAACGAAACTAGTGCCGTGAGTATCAACACTATCATCAAAGTATTCGTATAATAAAGTTCAGTACCTATACCAATCGATCTTGATATCTTCCAATGCTAATAGCAGCTCGATACGATTACTAAAAGAAACTGCGTAAGTTCATGCTTGAAGCCCAGGAATGTCTTCAGTTGTACCGTATTGATCGTTATTGACTTACAAAACTATCTTATAGATTGGTTTCAGTTCGAACAGAGCTCAGATTGGGATAGGTACATAGGTATGGAAGTTCATTACTGCAGTGCATCACCCTGCAATTTCAGCAACAGGTATCTATTTCAACTGGAAAGATGTGTATGTGAAAAAACTTCTGGTGTTACAGCGCATTCACTTACAACTAATATAAAATTGCAATTATTACTTTTGAAAACCAAAATCGATTGCTAAATCATATGAGTAAACCAATATAATAATATGAATAGGTCTATCTATTGAACTCGACTCAATGCACATAACACCAATACGTATCTACGAGTATTTTTCTGTCAAATTCAAAAAAAATCTCAAAAACCAGAATTTAAAAATCAATTTTTTTTAATTTTCTTTCACGCGCAATTTCACAAGAAGCGTCATTTTATGGCACTATTGCACTTGAGAAGTGCGCTTTGCATGTAAGCGCGTATGCTCTTTGTTCGTGATACTTGTGGATCTCCTTGGGGTAGCGCTGTTGAGCATACAATAACAGCTTAACTGTTACTTAGAGGTTATATTTATATGGAAACATCCATTACTTCTTAAAATTATTAACTTTTAATTGCACTCTCTATCCGGCGTGATGAAGATGTTTGTCTATATTTAATTTCTTATGATTTTTTTGATACGAGTCTTCATGTGATTACGATACGCTTTATCGTATCGTAATAAATGGCTGCAAACCTTTTATGGCCCACAGCTGGGCACAGGTTTCTCTCAACAGGGGACGCGGACGGCAGAGCATATTCAATCACGCTGCTCCAATGCGGATTGGTGGAATGGTAATGCCAATATCACACCACAAATTAAAAAAAAATAGTTTAAAAAAATTACACCGATATCAAATAGTATGAAATTAACATTTGTTATATACCTAGGCCTATTATTTTTTCAAGTTGGTGCCAAAATTAAACAATGGAAACCAAATATTTGATACCTACTAAAGACACAACTCACACCTCTAAATAAAAGTATAATAATTATAAATTGAAAATTAAAAAAAACCCCGACACAATAACGACAATTTTCATTGAACATATTATTTTGTAATGTGTACGTGACGCGCTTTCATTTGAGACCCCACTTGATTATATTGCAGACATTCGGTTATTCTTCCCCACTTTCACCCCCCATAACTTTTAAACGAAATCAACCGAGTTTCATCAAACATATCTAAGAACACTCGGCCGTAACTCACCTTTCGTACAAAGAAACACTAAATTGAAATTACTTCATCCGTTCGCGAGCTACGGTGCCACAAAAGACATACAGACACGTCAAACTTATAACACCCCTTCTTTTGCGCCGGGGGTTAAGGCGCTGATAACATGTAATTCAGCAAATTTGCTATTCTTATTTTTCATTTCCAGCAAAAATTACAAAGTATTTTACAATGGGAAAAATATATGTTATTCTAGACCGTATTCCGAACGACAACATAGTCGTCGAAACACATTTTGACAAAGTTGCCTCGATAAAAAAAAATTGCAAAGTTACCCCTTTTCTGAATTCTTATACTAAACTACAACGTTGTTTGTTAATATTTATTCAAATAATTTAACCAGTATATTAGCAGACCTTCGTTATTATCACATCATTGTGTTAATTTTTTTCAATAAGCTTATAAATATTCAGTAAATCAGTAAAATTTAAAACTTTTCTTTCGCGTGCTCCGCGCAATATTTTCGTATTTTGTATTTCTCGCTTACTATTATGGCAATTGACAGAGAGCGCAGAGGCGCGATGCTAGGTGGACGTGCGTCGCTCCGTCATTCCAAAATAATACACAGTTGTCGTATATAGCACAATTTCATAGCTTTGTCTGAGGCTTGTGTGGCGTATTAAGTAGGACGCCAGGCTGTATACGCTGGGGCGTGGGTTCAAATCCGCGTGTGCGTGACTTTATTTTCACTTTTATATAATTATATTTTTTATATAATACAAATTTTTACATCGATTATTGATTTTGGAAATTGTTGAATAAATAAGAAGACAGATTTTATTAAGTTACAAATAAATAAAAGTTTCAACGTCAATTTAATAACTTTTTTTTTGTTATAAGCTATACAATTATTTTTGAAATTATAAATTTATCTAAAATTCGTTATTTTTTTCGGAATTCGGAAATATAAATAACCATTAGATAGCATAATATGAAATAAAAAAATAGTAATACAAAAAACATTTCAATCCAGAATGTCTTCTTATATTTTGCTTCGGGTTCGAACCCGGGTCATATAATGTAGGATTCCCTCCCGTTTTCAAATTGTACGCCGCCGAAATTCGCGCGACGCGACGTTGCCAAACCGACAGTAAAGAAGACACCGCTACGCGCGGCGTTGCCGTCTAGAATTGTACCTATCACTATCACGGTAATTTTTATAAACGGTTAGGAGGAATAGTGGGGCCGCCGGCTAGGGCTGTGCGTCTTCGTGGATTGATAGGTAATAATACCTATTAGGTATAAAGGAAGTGTTCAATAAAAATGCGTGTTGTTTTTTGATTGGTAGATTTAATTAAAAAACCGTGTTTACGTTTGAATAACAAGTCGGTTTGATAAATTTGCGACCGAGAAATATTTGCGCCTTTACTGAGACGTACGAAATGCTTTATTATTAAATATTTTGTGAATATTTCATGAGTCTATATATTTTTGTTGTTATTAATAACGAGAAAAAAACGCATGCATTTAAGTTGAAGATTTGAGTTGAAGGCCCAATGGAAATAAACTGAATGTTTTCAAACATAATACATACATCTAATAATATAATCTATAACACCTATGCAAGTATTTATTTTTATTACCTACTAGCTGACCCGGCACACTTCGTTTTGCCATTATAAAATATGTATATTATATCATTGCAGTTTGCATAATAGAAGTGGCATCCATAAAGAAAAATCTTGACGTTTCTAAATGCATCACATTGCCATATCAACTTATGAAGTATTCAATCTGAAATGATGTTTGACAGGTAGTACATGGGTAGAACAGTTTATATAGGAAAATGAAATTGTTGTTTTTATTATTTTCTTTACATTTTCTCTCCGTAAGAACCATCCTCGTACTTAAAGGAATATCCAAAAAAAATTAGCGAAATCGGTTCAGCTCCTCCCGAGATTTGCGCTTAGCAACATATTCATTTTTATATTGTACAAGGTGGAGATGACGTTACCTCATTAATTTAAACCACAAAGATCGTGTACTTAAGTGTGTTAAAGCATACGAAAAGGTTCAGGACCGAAAATAAAAAAAAATGCAAATTTCAAACAAAATAATTACACAAATAAAAGACACAAAAAGTAACAGGCTCAAGGTGAAAGGTCATTGACCTGAAACGAAAGGAAGCCAAAAGCGGCTTTTTTCAAACGGTAGGCATAGTACTGCGCCGCCGGCGCGCCGACTGATTTATGGCCTGTGTCGGCTGTGTAACTAGAGGGTTTTCAACAATTTAAAAAATCGTTCCTACTCCCATGCCGGGAGTCTAGGTTCGATTCCAGCTCTCGCCTTTCCTAAAACCACGTGATGAAACCTGTATGTCTCAGAATACATGTTTTTACATGATAGACGAATTAACTGGTTATACAAAAACCAGTTAAATCGTCTATCTGTCTTTTACTCGATCTCGTGACAAATTTACTTGCTTTTATGTGGTTAGGTATTATTTGAGGCCATCGAAAAATTTGAGGGTAATAATATGCAATAACATTATGAAGCTTGTTCCAAGACTCTTTAATATTGTAAGAAGAAATTGAATTGTTGGTTGACATGTTTAGGTACTGCTGAATTATTGAATTTTTAATTTAATAGTGATTTAATAGCGAAACAATGGCATTCTGGGTACATCCTCTGAAAGAGAAGACCGTGTTTTATTTATTTTTTGGTGAGATGAATAGAAAACATAGGTATTATATGGACCTTTGATGGAGAATAATAATAAGAAGTTTTAGGTGTTCAATAAAAAAGCTCCGCGTTTTAAAATCACATCATTACTAGAGTCGTCCATATTTCTTTAAAACTGGAAACAGTGCCATCTATTGACGATGTTGTCCACATTTCTTTAACACTTGAAACAGTTCCGATTTTATCATTTAATTTAGTTCTCATAGAGTCCGCTCCACTAACAGTGGCGCATGAGGGGCATGGGGTAGGCGGGAGCCGCGAGCCGAAGATGCCCGATTCCTAAAATCATCGGGTGTTGTCAGGCTCTTAAAAATAGTCTATTGAATGGAACAAATTTTATTTCATACTTTTTTGATGTCGATTTAATTTTGTTTTCTTAATATTTTTTGCATAAATAATGTATTTAGTTTTTGAAAAAGATATTTTTGACAATGAACTCTAGAATTAAACTAAGTGTGAAAAACGAACAAGTTCCTATTTCTTGACTCATATTTTAATGAATCAATTCATATTAAGAACAAAAATGTCGATTATTAATAACACAATTTTTCACTTAGTGCAGCGTAGGTAGTACGCGACTCACTTTTTGTATTTTGATCAAATCTCCTTCATCATCAAATAAGAAATCAATATAATAACGGAGCATACCTATATTACTTAAGTGTCTCAATCACATGACGTCTTTTAGATGACGGTGGCAATATCAAAACATTTATAAAATACAAAGTAAACAATCCCAGATAACTTGAAACCCAAATGTTATGTGATAAAAAGCACAATAATAATCATATTTATTACCTACTTATTATTATTGTTCAACTTAACGAAATGCCTGTAAGGGATCTACCCAATATAAGAGAATGTACGTCATGTGTCTCTTCGTACGTATTCGCTTACTCCAGGTTCAATACGTGTCGGATGACGTGTTATTCATCAGATATTCCATTACCACCAAGGATGTATCTAGGGGCCCTCGCGATGTCCAGTGCTTTGCCACAATTATTTCTTTTAATGATAGATATCATCTCTGGTACCATTAAATCTTGGTGTTTCAAGCGACCAATATGAATACAAGCTTGATATCCTAATGCTAATTCTGTCATCATGTCGGTAAATTTTTTCTGGATGACCTGGTAAGATGCGAGTGCTTTTCCGAATTGTTTCCTATCCAATGTGTACATACTGTCTAGCGATGCGGTAACACGCCTCGGCGGCACCAAGGCCTCCTTAGTCGAGCAGCCTGTGGCAGTATATTCTCTTCAGGCACAACCACTTCATCAAGTAATATCCTGCCCAGTGATGCGGCACGCAGTGAGAAATTGCCTACCATGGCTGGTGTTGTTAAACCTTTTTTCACTTTTCTCTCTCTGTTATAAATCCACCTAATTTACCATCGTCTGTTTTTGCCCACCCGATTAAAGTTCCCCAGGATGACGTAAAACGGCAGCCGATACACCCAGTCCCATATTAATTACCTATATTATTATTCAATGATATTTGTTGCATTTATGATGTTTGAACGTGATTGATGAACTTCTTCGATTGTTTTTAACACACAGTTAACGTTTGTAACATTCCAAGTATTTTCTTTAAGAACTAAATTAACTAAATAAGGCTTAAAAGTACTTTGTTCAGCACAATATACGAGCTGTTGGATATTTATTGTCATTACAGCGATGACTGCACCCTCCGCTCGGGGACACTCGTTAAGAAATTCTGCACAAGAGCACTTACTTGTTAGCGAACGCTTCTGAACATAGGGCCCTAATTAGCCCTCACACAATGTCATCGTGATATCATATACAAGTACCTACCTCCTAGGTACATGGTTGCCTTGAGTGCACAGGGATGCATGGCATTTTATCTTTCAATTACAGAAGCTACGGATTATTCAATATAGGTTTTCCTATTTAAGTACTTACTCATGTCAACTAAACGAGAACCATTAAATAATTAGATATCTATGATTTTTATCGAAGAATGAACTTATCCAACCTAGAGTTGGTATCTACTTTTCACTTTTTAACCTATTGAATGTCCAGTAAACAGACACAATAGTTAAACAATAGCAGTCGGACCACCAGTGGTTCGATGCAAATTAATAGTTTAAACATAATCGTCTTGTTTCATCAGATGTTTGACTTCCTATAATTTAATTTTTCTTTTCTTGTTACCACATAATTTGCATGTATATTTTTAAGAGAGGTTCCTACACCTAAGCAGTTGAGATTCAAACACGATCTCATGAGGATCTTAGCGTGTATAACTATCGACAAATTACAAAAGATTTTCCTGAACACAGTAAAATATACACGAGACATATTTACATAAAAGAATAAGCTGTGAATTACCAACACTTGTTTAAAGCGATTACCTACAGCCGGCAGGTGAACAGAATTTTAAAGCGCTAATTTTCAGAATAAAGTGAGAAGCAGCTGAGCTGTTATTTAGTCTCTGCTGAATGTTAAATCTCATATTTACCTAGTGCAAGCACTACAAGCCAGCGCAGTCAGGCTTTGAAATGATCCTAGAGGGAACGCCAATGCAATTCCGCTTCATATAAGTTTATATGATTATACCTCACATTACACACTTACTTATTGCGACAGAAATTTTATGTATTTGCTTATTGGTTTGCTTTCTATTCCGTCGTCTATTTAAAGTCCTGTCATAGGGTGTTCTGTGATATTGGCGATGATAACATAAATAATAGACATATTTAGAGTAAATAAACTAAACAATGCAGAATAAAGTTTACAAGCTTTAAAATATGCAGCAGAATAGCTTTGTGTACATGAATAGATTAAATTCATATTATTATAGAGGTTTTTACACTTTACATATTTAAGTAATTCAAAGTGGAGGATTAATCAAGTAGTTTATTAAATTATTTTAATGTTCCTATAATGTTCCTTATTTATAAAAAGTTGCAAACATTTTTATACCATTAAATGTTATGCCGTAAGAACAAAAATGAAAAACAAAATTTAATTATTATACCCACGGAGGTCAAATAGCAAAAAAATACAGGTACGTTAAATGACAGGGCTGTCATTTAAATGATGGTATTGTAAGCTTTTACAATATATTATTTGTATACTGTTACATACGTAGATCGTAGATATCATGCACCTACCTGAACACTTCTTATTTTATCTCCTCTTATTTTACCTCTATTAATAAACCTTTTATGCCTATAGCTTTATTTCATTACACCGCGTAGCTATAAATCAATATCCAATAAAAAAATTCCACATAGTCACGAGTTACTACGGCTTCACGCTTAAGAGCTGAAAACGAGAAGGAAAAGTAAAAGACATAGGTAATAGGTAGTAGGTATTTCACGAAACGTAGGTAAAACGATCGTTGCTAAATATAACTCATAGGTACATTTCGAATAAACCACCAATTGCGGTTGAATGTATCGAAGTTATCCAACACCGCAAATCCTTCACAAAGTTTCGCCGCAATCTGTCGTAAATTGTCGAAGGCTATATCATTTCACGTATGTACATAGGTTTGACTCGAAAAAGGTCGACGCGGCAATAAATTAATAATAAAAGTTGAAAATTTGTTGAACTTTCCCGATTTAGACGTGACGTAAAGTGAAAATCCCATTTATATTTTGATCGCTGCGCGTTCCCGAACGTTCCCTCAGGATCGGTGGCAATAAACTGCGTTGTATTGTTCCTAATTTTGTTTCGCTACCAACTTTGAACCGCTACATTGAAATGAGTTCAACTTTTAGCATTTAGGTACTAGAAAATTCGTGAATTTATAAGCCACGAAATTAAATTTTGTTCGTATACACATAAACATTTTATAGGTACCTAACTGTAAAAAATAATCATAATTATGTGAAACTATGAATTCCTATTGGTAGTCCTCGCTTACCCCCAAACTTATTCGGCCACTTCGTTTTCGGTAGATAATTTTACGATAATAATGCTAATAAAATGCAACGTCGACAAAGGTTTATGAAGAACTCGTCATTAAAAAAAATACATATTTAAATTAACAATTTGCTACTACTTCAAATACCAAAAAGCGAGAAATGTTGATTTAGTGTCAAAAAATTGAAGTAATTTTTAATTCTACAGACTAATGCGAACGGAATTGCTGAGAGTATTTTCTCAACTCTTCAACCAACACCAACATCACCGACGCCGTTAGATCTTCACTTTCTAAAAATATTTCATCTTTTTTTGTTTCATAATAATATATAACTTGTAAAAAATTTTAAACGGGTTTTATATTTTTCATCGTAGCCTTGATTGTTTTGCTACGTTACGTAGAACTCGTAGAACTCGGATCCAGTGTTTCCGGCACCTCAGCTTGTTTGTTACCTTCTTATCTGATGTCGCTTTAATATATTTATTTAATTTAGATTACTGTTTGTTTACGAATAAATACCAATAAATATGCGTAGGTGTCTATACTAATAATAAAGTCAGTTTATCCTGAAACCAATTAGTAATAAAATAACTTATAATTAATAAATACCTACATATTACGTAAAATGAAAGAAGATTAATAATACAGATCCTTTTCAGAGCCGTATTGCATTCAATACATTGCAATATTTAAAAAAAACAACAAAATAAATCACATTAAAATAAACTTGGACCTTTAAATAGAGTTAATGTACTCGAAGGTATACTCAAATTCCATTCGGAAGGCTGGTACATAAATGCGTCCAGTTCATATTAAAATAATGAATATCTAACTAGAAAAGAAGTCGCGGTCCCGCAGAGTCAAGAATCGAAGATTTAAATGTATGACAAGTTTTAAGTCCAACTACTAGTCTAATTGGTCAGTAACCCGTTAATGACCCACTACAGGGTCGGGTCTCCTCTCGCAATGAGAGGGATGTAGGCCTTAGTCCACCACGCTGGCCTACTGCGGGTTAGTGGACTTCACATGCCTTTGAGAACATTTTTTTTGTGAACTCTCAGGCATGCAGGTTTCCTCACGATGTTTTCCTTCACCGTAACAGCAAGTGATATTTAATTTTATAAAGCGCACATAACTTTTCCACAAAGTCATTGGTGCGTGCCACTGGGATTCGAACCCGGACCCCTCGATTCGAGGTCGAATTCTAAGCCACTGGGCTATCACCGCTTACACTAGTCTAATTACTTATGATTAATTAAAGTTTTCAATAGCAGATGGAGGAAGGTGCCGCAAGGCGGAAGTAAACGGCATGCATTTGAGGAGACCTCCTGCAGTCGACGAAAGAAGGCTCTAGAAGAAGAATAAGAATAAGAACTAGTTTTAAATAACACCAGATATTAACTATCCCTCATAAAGTAGTAATACACTAATCTATGTATAATCTATTCGGTTTCGCTGTCGTGTTAATAAATTACCCGGAACATAGATGTAGTGTAGACACTGTAAGAGATTGCCACAACTTTGGGAACGAACATCACGTCTCTACGATAAATTGATTTGGTAGCAGATGTGCTCTCCACTCGCACGAGACCAGATATTCCGATACTTCACTAACATAATCACAGTTATATACAATAAGCTCACAGAAATATACAAATTGATGGCCTGATTGCCTGATGCGCTTAACAATTTGCACTAATATTAAACTTAATTTACCAAGTTTTCGCTGTATCCAAGGTATAAAGAGTCTAATAAGGTTCGTTTAAGTCCTTTTTTATTCTCTTGTCCTATTTGGTAAAAAATCTTAGCACTACTCTTATTTGAAAAGTTTAAAATCGCTTTAAAAATATGCTTGCTATCTGATGTAGTATTAAATGACTATTGTTTTTAAATTTTTATAATTTTGTGTCTGTGTCATTTTTTAATCGGAAATAAAAATAAAAAGACATGCTCCGATTCTTTACCAAATTGGAGAACTTAAAAAATGGAATATATTTATTTTGACGCGTACTTACGAGTAAGTAGGTATATACCATTCACTTTTACACTTTGTTACTTGTACAAAGTGTTGTCCCTCGATACTTATCAAAGTTTAAAAGTCTTTTATACGCGATTCCGTACCATTTTCTCTACCTAGGAGTGGAATTATTTTCCAGAAATCCTACCTTATAGCTCACCTAGTAAATGTAACTCGCATACAAATTGGCTGTACGTTGATATAAGGGATATGGGTTAGGCAGCCGGCCAGTCACCTTTGTCCTTTATAATATAGAAAAATTTAAATATACTAACACAACCTGGATTAGGGAAGGCTCATGTCTAACTATGGTCTACAAAGGGCTGAGATGATGATGATGAACATATTATTTTCAAAGAGAAAACTTCTTAAATATTTCCCAGCATAAAGATACATCTACAATTTTTATATATTGCTGGCTGACCCCGCAAACGTTGTTTAGTCATATAAGTTATCTCGAGAGTTAATAATCGACTATTAAAAAATAGAAAGGTGAAAATTTAGGGTTGTATGTATTTTTGATGCCACATTATTGAAAAATAAAAATAAAGAAAATTGTCCAAAAAATAAAATAAAAATGTTAGATGTGGACAACCCTTATCACTTAGGGGTATGAAAAATAGACAGTAGCCGATTCTCACACCTACTGAAGATGCATATAAAATTTCATAAAAATCGGTCAAGCCGTTTTGGAGGAGCATGGTTACTAAAACTGTGACATGAGATTTTTATATATAAGAAGACACATTTTCTCAATTTTGTAGTAAAACCTACACATTTTCTAGTATTTCCACTGAAAATAAAACAACAAGAAGGTTGCGCGTACAGAATATAGTGTAACTTTTTATTTAAAATATGAATGTCTGGTTTCCACTGGCTTTAGACGGCACACAACCCGATTATACCAAAGCTCATACAACTTTCCTACTCTGAGCTACGTACTTTTAATATTTTTGCAGAACATTTACTTCAGGTAAGGAATAAAAGTAAACTCATAATTCTAACCCAGAAAATTTCCTCAATTTTAATACATTTCACCCTCCCAAAGTATAAAGCCGAAAGCCACTTGTACGTATATAAAATTGATTATTTGAAGCTCTTAAAAAGATAAGATGTGGAACGAATTGCTTTTTATAGGGGTGTCTGATAGTTTCTATACGATGATGTAGCGGATTCGTATTTCGGTTGCGGTAGGTACTATAGGTTGTCTGCGACGTATCTGGGACGACGAACCGATTCAAGCATCGATATCCATTTCTCGTCGTTTTAAAGGAACTTTGTTAAGTGATAAAGGAAACAAGCAATGTATAAAACTAAACTGTAAACTTCGATAGTCCCGTTGCATCTTGAAGGCTCTGTTAGAAGCATGGGTCGCGGTCGAGGCACTCGGTGGGTGATGGATGATGCGACATCCTCGGCCGGCTTAGAACTCATTGAGAGAAGGGGATTATACAGGGACGTTGACGAATTGTTACACATAGATAACTATTGAATCGCTTTAAAACCTCACTGACCATTCCGGACTATTTGTCGGAGTGTTTTTGGTGAAAAATATTTTCGTCTGCGCGCTCGATGCTATCTTGCAGATCTGAGTAAGCAGTGATATATCATTTTGGCATCGTTTTTCGTGATACGATTCAATGCCGATATGTTTTAGTGAAAGAAATCGTGATTTAAAATGCGCCGAAAATTATGCTTTCCCAGCAAAGCTTTCGCTTTAGTGAAAACTATTTTTATTATTATATTTATACTGTATGAAAACATTCTAGTTCCAGCGCTTCGTTTTGATATTTTAATAAAACTAACTAAAACTATATGTCCTTACAAAAACCGATAATTTTAATAGAATTTTTCAACAAATTAATAATAAATAATGCCTAAATAGTATGTTAAACTTGTATATTAGGTGTAGTCGCTTTTAAATAAGATCAAATTGTAATCACGATTTCATGGTAAATTAAAGTTTACAGTTATGGTTAATGACTTGTTGTTTGAGAGTGGAAATAAATGTTATAATAATTAGGTACATACTCGAAAACTCAGTCTGCTCCAGTTAGGGCTAATGTGGTCATAATTAATCACACAGAATAAGCTATGTCACTGCAAGATGTTCGAATTGTTTCAGCCTTGTACTTGAGGATTTTGGAAGGTTCCAATGAAATTTCATTTTGTGGTTTAGAATTTATGAAAACCTAGATATTGTACCAACGTGCTTCGTGATTTGAGTTGTATTAAATAATTCTTATCTAAAAACTCTTTTGTAACAAATTAACTAATTCATTTTTATTTAATATTAAATCAGAAAGATGTAATAACAGTGCATTAAAAATTTAATTTTTTCTAGGACCTAAGGTTATTGCCATCCACTATCCACACAGACATATGTATAGATTTTTAATATTTCAGAGAAGGCTCGTTAGTTCGAGTAAGAAAAATAACTACAATAAGAATTCTATGGTAGTGGGTATGTACGTATCTATAGTTAAAAAAAGAAACAAAACCGAATTGTGTTGCATGTAGCAAATCTTTATTAGTCGGCTCTCAACGACGTAAACTTTCTATGATTTAACTAACATTGTTTTCAAGTTGGATGCCAAGTTTCCATATGTTTTACAACCCTTAATATCTTGCAATCTACGTTTGCTTTTTATTGCATTGCGATAAAAAGCGCAGGTCGCAGTTGCAGTCTACATTGTCATTGGAGCCGTTAAAGTGTCTGCGATGCGTTTAATGACATTTTATGAGCCGTTGCCAACCTCTGTTCTTTTTACGAGCTTGTTAGATGCTGTCATTACTTTGAGATACGCAATCAGATTAAGATTTTGCAAGTTTAAGTTGCAAGATTTGTGTTTATATGAGTTTGGATAAAGTGTCTTAGTTCTATAACTGAAGATAACTTGCATCTAGTAACACAAACGACATCAGTCACTGATGTCAACATAAACGCGAACAAATTACAGTAACAGACGTTAGGAATGTTGGCAGCTAACAAATTCGGTTTTCTCCAAATACGTTCGGAACGCGATTTCAGATTTGTGATTGATTTCCGGCGGCGCATACATTCCCGTCGTCAGGTGCTCCACATTCGCTGCGAATAGTTGTTCTACGGTTCTATCGAGCGAAGATTGACTGATTATTATGTTTAGGTACCCTTTATAACATTAATATGTAAAATTTTTGATTATTTATATGTAACACTTTTTGTCACTTTTTGTCAGACGTTACTCGTGTTTATAGCGTCCAGCTAACTGGTGCGTACCTACCTATGTACTTGTAAATGACAAGTCGCTAATTTATGAATAGATGAATAGAGAAGATATGACGTTTTTATGATATGTACGTAAGATGCGTGTTTTTACCCTGTAGTATTTTTAGTCTGATAGTTACGAATTTCGGGTTAAAGAATAATAAGAGTAAATGTAAAAATATTGTCTTCAATATTTACTAATTTTTTTGTTTAGTTGCTTAAATATAAAAGGATTTTTCTACATTCGAATAGAATATAAAAATGTTATATTTGCTAAGGGAAATTTTAATTAAAATAACTTTTATACCTAGCACGTGTTCCATGGAACCGATTGGCTATCAGTCTCCGGCTATCTGCCTCCCGATTGATCTGTTGGAAAATCGACAGTGCAGTGTTTGGCGGGACAGGATGCATAAAGGGGCAATATTATTTTATAGTTAAATTAAAATCTTTAAAGCCGTCAATTTTATAAACATTTAATTAACGGACTGCTCAGAGCTCAGCCTTCTTATCATAATTATTTTCGCTATTATGTAGAGAGCAATTATGTATAACAACAGCATACTCAGACGCCAATAATATAAAAGAATTGATATTCGAATAGATCGATAGTAAGAGAAATTTTTAATGTGATTTCACTTTGTACTGTTTCAATGTAATGTTGGTTTTCGGGGTAGATGTTAGTTAAGACAGGAACCTTAGTAATTCCAGAAATACATATATATTTATATAAATCATTAAAGATTTTGTAAAAATGAATGAGGTTATAACCGTACATGGCGTGAATAGGTTGACAAGTCGAAAATGCAAACTTTTCAGGACAGCTTTTTAAAGTTTACTTTTTTATTGGTAAATCCATTTTTTTTTATTTTTGTTTTTTTTATTGCATTATATTTTATAAGAATCGACTTTTCAAATTATTACATAGATACATAGATGGATTTACCAATAAAAAAGTAAACTTTAAAAGGCTGCCCTGAAAAGTTTGCATTTTCGACTTGTCAACCTATTCACGCCATGTACGGTATTTAAGTTCGTTTTGTGAAACCTTTTCCCGCTTAAACAATTCTGATTTAAGCCACAAAACCAACTGCCATAATTATTCTGCGAAGAAATATTTTACCTCTACAATGATTTGTACTAGTCCAGCCGACTATTCACAAGAAATTATAGGAAAAACAGGTTCCAACTAAGAAAAACACTTCTATTTTCACTGCCGTCAACAGCCCATATTTAAGCCCGCGGTTGGAGAAAAATACTTCATTTCTAAGGCATAATGAATTTTAAGGCTTGAATGTGGTATTGAGGGAACTTTGATGAAGTACTTTGGTACTCTATTATGACCACTAACTTGGGTATTGTATTTTTGAGTCATAGCGTTAAGTCCTTGGCTATACCAGGTTCAAGTTTTTTTACTTGTGTAATGAAAATATTATTTAGTCAAAGAGCGAAAGCAAAATTATATTCTTTTTCCTACTACCTATGTTTTACATCGTTGTTAATAGACTTGAAATTAATATGAATTATGGGATACCTAAGATACCTGCTTATTACTAATTGATTACATGGACAGAAATATAATTTGTAATTACAAAGTTTGCGATGTACCTACAGGTACGAAAACCCACACCAAAACCTCAATCAACCCAAATATAATTTAGACTGTAAAAATAAACTAATCTGCGTCAAAGCTACCCGAATCTATTGACGTGTACTGCAATATCAATACACTTACAATGAAATAAACAACGAACATTAAACGACGGTTTATTTGAGGACAAGTTAATTGCCAATTACCAAACGCAAAATCGAAGAGTGGTAATGAATTCCCTTTGTTAAGCCGTCTGCAATCTGCACCCAGCTTTATTAACTTTATCGAATTTGAGATTGTACTTAATTTTGTACTGTACTGTACTTTACTTTCACAGTGACTTCTGCAACTCATCACGAGATGGCGCTACGGCACTAAGCTATTTTACCGACCAGCACCACTTATGTTTATCACATATGTTTACGAAACATTATTATTTTGTAAAAAAAAGTTAAAATAATAGAGATTCAACTTCACATAAATACAAAAATAATACAGCTTCATATAAAATCAACGACGTATGTAATAATAATAGAAAACTCATTTAATGTCATGTTAAAATCACTTATGTTGCGTGTTAACACACACGGTTACACACTCCTGCAATATCATTACGAACGTTTTGAGGGAGATTAAAATTAATGAAGTTCGTTTCTGGGCGAAATTTTCATTACGCGAAGTGGTTACTATAAACGAGACGAGAAATTTTCCTAGAAAAGTATCCGATCCGAACGATTTACTGAGGCCTCTAATGATGAAAGCATTCAAGGGCCGGATTCATTAAAAAGTCTTTTTAAAAGTAATTTTTTCAGTAAATTTCTTGACTAGGTATTAGGGTACTAGGGAAACTAGTAAAAAATTAGCAATTTCATTAGCATATTTCGATTATGTTAATTCATGAATAAAATATTAAATATTGTAGGGGTTGCAACTTTGGGGTCATCTGTAAGTTCTTTGATGGGTGATCGTGGCGAATAACATGTGTGCTTCCATGCTCCGGAGAGCACGTAAAACGTCGACAGCGTTAAATAGGTAACACAGTTCTTAATTTGACTGACACATCAAGCCGGGCTGCAGCAAGTTAAACTTCAGAAAAACTTGGCATACGATGATTCCGTAGACACGTAAGATTTTGGTTGATTTAAGTATCACACCCGGAAAAACGACGTTAAGGTTTATGTGAAAAGAAAAGAAGAAAAGTGTCCCGCTGATTTTAGATTTTCAATATAGGTATACAAATATGGGCTGCGGTGACCACTTACCATCAAATTCAAATTCAAAATTCAAAAGATTTTATTTATTATTAGGTACAATTTATGCACACTTAATGAACGTCATACATTTAACATTATACAAACATCCGCTTTGATCGCCCCTCAGGCAAAACGTAGACTAGGAGAAAAAAGCGGGCGGAAAAAACTTCCAGCACTCTTTTAAAAATAAGTATGAATTATTCTATGGTGCAGTATGACTAGGCCCAATAAAGGAACACACGTGACAGCTATCGTGTGTGTCAATATCGCCCCATTGCCATCCGCTCACAAATGAATATTGATACATGGTGTATAGAAATAGCCTAGTGGAGTTATTCAATCCCACGCTTTCTTATCATCTATCGTCGTCTATCGTCATCAGAACATAAATACTTCAACTATAGAGATCACGCTTGCGGCACAAATGGCCAATCATCTCATTTTCTTGACATAAAAAATATATCAATACTCTTAAAATCGGAATGCCTACAATAAATCTTAGATTAAACAATAGCAGAAACAGAGGGAAAAGAGATACAAAATCGGAATCCCGGTAGAAATACTTTTAATTAAGTTGAGCGCTCCTACCTCCGCTACGAACTCTTTTAAGTGATTTCACAAACTTTGCAACAAACTGAAACAATACTTATCTAACTCCTTGTATCTCTTTGCATTTTAATAGGAATTTGTATTACAATTGTACCATTAAAGTATGGATGAGATAAGCGACCTGCATAACCGTGTTTGCAAACTGTTTGCAAGTTGCTTGGCAATTACTGCATATACTCGTAAACGGTTAAAATTTAACAAGAATCATTTTTCCTACATTCACCCAGTACGTCCAGCCTCTCTCTCGGGGGGTCCAATTGTATTGACGGTGTATGCGCCGGCTCCAGAATGGTTATTAATTTAAAATAAATATAAGATTTTGTAAAGATTTATTGAACATTGACATTGAGAGCCTAGCGAGAAGAATTTCTTAATTATATCTGAATTGTCAACTTCTTTTTCTTATTGTTGACAGTTATCAGAGCTCATATCAGAAGGTTGCATGCATTAACATCCTCCCCCGCCCTCGAATCTACTGGATTTCGAGAGAGTACATCAAGCGGAGGCTGAAGAATCAGGCTTGAGTAGAGAGCAGAGCTTATGAACGGCTCTGCGAAGAATGCCCTTGGATGTCGTCACATCGACGACTCTCACGACGCCATCCGGACCAGGGTAGAGTTTGTGGATGCGTCCTTCTGATATGAGCTCTGATAACTGTCAACTGTCCTCTGTCTGACGGTATTGATAATATAATCTTCGTTTCATAATTTCATAATCACGATCTGTAACGTACCTAGCAACAACTGGTTTTTATATTGTTGTTAGGAAAATAAAAAGGTAAAAAACATTATTATATAACTTTTCTACTAAAATCCCCAAAACATGAACCAAAAATGGTTTCACAACCACTTTCCGTTTGTGAATTTCCGCAAAATTTATAAGAGAATAACCTGGCATAATTTCCATCAAAACATTGGAAGAATGTAATACGTGTTTGAAGTGCTTTGAACATAACCTGGTTATTGGCGTTGTATGTCCCGGCACTAGCCGTTAAAATCTAATATCCGCGGGAGCTATGTAGGTTGAGGTTGTAAAACCTACGATACGACAATGTCGCAATCGCCGCGGTCGCAGCAAAAACTTTAATGGATTCTTTTATCGGCCATTTGCGACGTAATGTTCGCGCGTTTTGTTCCGACGCACTGCCTAATCTTTTAAGCACTTTTGTTTACTTAAAATCAGATTTCTTGATGGCACTAAAAGTACAAGCGAATAAACTGGAATCATTCAACGAAGCGAAGGAATCATTCAACTAGGAATAGTTTTGCTTTAACATGAAAATACAGCAAGTCTTTAAAAATCCGAGAAAACGTACCTACGGTGTAAAAGAAAACTTCAGCCTTATGCCTCAACGTTAAATCTTACGTTCGATGCAATTCTAATGCATTTCTAATTTTATCTAATTCATTCAAATTTAAATCAAATTCTACAAGGCTTAAATTCTCTTTTTAATAATTGTGTCAATCTAATAAAGCAAGGAAATAGGCGCCTTCCTTAATCATCATAACATTCATCATTAACCGCGCCCAAAATTCATTTTCCAGCGCGGAAAATACACGCCACGGAAAGAAATCATTTATTTTCCCATTTACATTTCGTAGGCAGCGACGAGGTGGAAAAAAGTATTGACAAGGCAATTAGTCTCATCGATATTCGCCAGTCACTTGGGCAGCTCGCTAATTATGTAATTTCGGTCGTAATCTCCCGAAGACCCATTATTGCGCCCATTAGCCTCGGGATGTTTAATAATATGGATTTAGGATAGATCTGGGCCTATTCCGTATAATACCTGGATAATGCTTATATTGAGAAGAGAGTACTTAAATGTTTTTATTTCCTTCAATATTAACACAACGCGGCTGGTAAATATTTCAAAAACGATTTAAACAAGAACTTCATTGTAATTGTCCGTATCTCAGAATATTGAACGCAATTTTCGTAAAATTAACACAAATTGTTTTTTTTAAATGTTAATGTTGGTAGGTACACAATTTACATTCACAACTATCGTAACTTACATACAGAATAGTTTCTCAACGATAATTTAGTCACCTGCTACGACGTAGCATTACGCCATGCAACATAAATTTCACTTGAACTGTTTTTCCTTAAACGTAAGCTACAGCTAAATTGCAATCATTCAAGAAACTCAAAATCTATAGTTTATGCAGTCATTAAAATTTGTGTTTTTATTGTTATAAATCATTACCGTTATAATATCATACCATTATCATTATAATTATAATCATTATACTATACTAGACTGTGCGCACGGCTTCGCCCGTGTGGATTTTAGAACTTGGTGCAGAGAAGGATAAAAAATAAAAACGGTTATTGTGACTAAACTATGATAGTTAGCGATGTGCTCTCGCGGAGTTTTTTGTAGATCTTAATAAGACCTACAAACTCGTAGTACATAATTTTGTTCTATTGTCAATAGTTTTTGTAGCGCACGCATAAATAGGTTTTCGATTCAATTTTCTTCTTCTTCTTCGTCTTCTGTGATAGTGTTGGTGTATAATTCAGTTCTGCATTGAGTCAGGCGCATGGCTTTGTTTAAGTCAGTTTGGCACACTTCCTTGATAATGTCCGTCCAGCGGGTTGGAGATCTTCAATTCAACAATTTTCTTACGGATCCCTAATTTTTTTAAGTAGCTTTCATAATAATGTAGGTTAGGTTATGTTGTTCTTGAACAAATAGGACGATAGGATCACAAAATCTTGACTAATCTGACTCCACTTTAACTTCCTGATCCTTTAAGTCAGTTAATGTTTTGAGTCAGTGGGATAACCGGTTTAATGGGCGATTTAATCAACCCTGGGACTTAGCAAAGCACGTCCGATCAATCTCAGTCCAAAGACGGCTCTTGTGCAGATAATATGAACCCATAGTTTATAATGGTCATTTAACTGCACTGATTATATCGGTTAGTGTTATTATAAATCACAGCATTATTAATTTAATAAACGGATTTTTTTAATTACTTCTGGATTACTTTTATACTTATTATTAATGCTGTAATTTTCATATTTTCGAGTTGCAATCCTTTAACAATAAGTACAATAGAAAATATTACATTACAAGATTTGGTACACGAGTAAGTATGTGCTTTGTAACTACTTGAATAAAATGGAATACACAAGTACATTTCTATTTTAAAGTGACTCAGTTCCTGCTCTACATTTCAAAACGTTTCCTCGCCATTAGGTTCGTTTGCTCTTGAAAATGTAAACCAGATCCGTTCTTTCACTCTGACCGTATCGCTATAAACCACGCTACAAACCATTTCAATTTGCTCCCGAGGATAACATATTATCATAAAGGACACACTATGATTTTTATAAAGCAGCCAGTGTAAGCCACAAATCAAGATAACGAGCAGTGATAGAGGCTAGGGGAATATCACACGACCCTGCCGCTTTATTCACTACACGAGAACAAGTTAATTTGTTAATTCATACATACTCCGAGTGCGCCATTGGAAAACAGTAATTGCATCAATGTTTTCTTTTTCATCCCTCTTTGAAAACCAACGTGACGTTGCATAATAATGCCCTTAATTAAACCGTTAAACCGTAAGCCACTTCATTTGTAATTCTGTTACAGACCTATTCGAAATAATTGACTTCAAATTCTTTAGTAGTGGAAAATAATACACTTCGACAGCGGTGCTGTGAAAACAAATAATATTTTATTACTACGCTACGGTAACGTATTCATTGTTTACATAACGAACATTGGTATTCGATTTTATTGATGATAATTATTATTGAGAATCGACATAGACAAACAAAGCAATTGGTTCAATGATTGGCACTTAGCTATAAAAATAATTGGAATAACTAGTGCGTTTTTCACTAAAAATGATTTGTTTCTATCGTCAGGGACTAAACACAAAATAAAAGAGAGTGTCAGTGAAAGACCGATTCCGGTGGCGCAGCGCATCGAAGAAAATTAATCGAAGCAACTTGGTTCATTCTTCAAACGCCGCCGCCTTAACCCGGCACGCCGAGTTCGCCTCACTCTCCCGTGATTAACTTCGGAATAAGGCAATTCATCGAAAGAACAAGTTTATTACTTTCAAGTTTCACTGAATGCGAGAAGGTCCCTGAAAATCGAGTCGCACAATGGCTCCAATTATAGAAAAGATCGTAAAGATTTGGAAATTTCACCAGTTTCCATCGTTTCACGGCACTTAATCTGTTTGCGAGTTCGAAGGTCAATCTACAACTCCAACAAATGTTTACGGCGTACAATAATAATATTTTCATGAATCGTGAACGCTTTGTTGTATCTAATACTTTCGCGGCAATTATGCAGACATCGTCTTAAGGGTGTTGTAAGCGTTCACTTTACGACTGTATAATAGAAGCTACTAAGACAACGTTTTCACCTCACGAACGGGGGTATGAAAGCAAACGCACCCTTTGTTTCTATGATAAATGTCAGTATCCAGGCTCTGTACGCTAACATTGTTACTGTATAGTGGAATATATAATGAATTCGTCGGCAATGGAACGTCGTCAGCAAGGAGTTGGCATTATACCTCGCTCGTTAAATTGACGATCGTTGTAAGCGCTAGCGATTCAATGAAGCTTTGTTTTACGAGTACTACGGCTGCAGCTATTTGTCAAAAGATTCAACTAAACGTTTATCCATTAGCTCTTTATAAAACGGCGCTCGGTAGAGTTTTGACGAGCACGGCAATAATAGGTTTAGGTACTCTAAAATTTGGACTAAATCATTGACTAAAACTAGGCTGTCGCCTGTTACATTGGAGTCAAGTATTTGAGGATGGTAGCAAAAATAATTTAGAACATTGTTCTTTAAAATATTTGCTACAAATGATTAATATTAAGATTAATTACAAATTATCCAGTAGTTCTTGCTTATGCAGAGAATACATTTAATAACTAAGTATTAATCTAATAAATGTTTGTACTGGAAAGCGAAGAATCATAATCATATATGTAAATTCTTAGAAAAAATTAACCAACAGAATTAAAAAAGTATATGGTTAATACAAACTATAAGTATGAAATGAAATGTTCGGACCAAATTGTTAATTACACTTTAAATCCATGATTCTAAAAGATCATTAATGTAGTCACGTTCCAAACATTCCAAAGCTAATAACGCCTCTACTGTATTGTTTATTAATTTGAAATTCATTTTATCGTTTTATATGGAGCTGACACAATAAGAACTGCTCGAATATGCAAAAAGTCTTTATACATTTCAAAGGTAGCTTCACCCAAGTTTCACCCCTATGCTTATAAACCGCGGAATGCGATGGAGGAATTGAAAATAGAGCCCTTGTTATTTCGAGTACATGTGGAGTGGAATACAAAGGGGGGTTTTGTCTCTGTCTCCTCGTTATGCACCGCTTCAGACGTTCTGATAACAAACCGCGGGTGAAGCAGCATCGGATAAAAGTACGTTATACTTTATCTGGTATTGGCGAAATCCGAATATCGACAAATCAAGATACTCGTAGACCAAGGGACGAACCATTATTTATTTTTCTTACGAAGCAAATTGCAGACGCGCTTATTCCCACACTTCTTAAAGAACACAAAATGTCGATAAATCAGGATTGAGCTTTATTTATTTTTCTTAATAAGTGACGCTAATGTTTTCACAATTAATGGAGCAAATATTTGGATGGATCTATCATTTGTCATCGTGTATGATGGACTCAAATTCGCTAATGATTGTATAAAGAAATATTTCTTAGGTTCCAGTTTAAAATTTCTGTAAATCTGATAAACAGAAAATATGTCTTTGAAATAAAATACCTCGAGTGTAGCAAAAAATCTGCATGCCGAAATCTGTCAGGTATTAGGTACTAATATCTTTATATGACAAAACTACTTTTATGTAAATTTTATAAACAAAAATATGTCTTTTAAAATAAACCCAAGTGTAGCAAAAAAATTGCATGCCTAAATCTGTCAAAATATAAAAAATATTTCCGACATTATGACAAGATATACCTAACTGATAAAAAGTCCGAACTATCGCCCCAATATAAAGCGAGGGTACTTTTCGTACGAGAACTTCAAGTGCAGACTTGTGCACAGACGAAATTTTACCACAAACTTGCATATCATGACTACCAGAATATAATTTCAGGATAATCAAACATTATGATCTGAATCGCATAGTGATACTGAGTGCCACGAACTTGCAAATCATTAAAAAAATATTGAAAAATAGACTACACATTGATTGACATCATTTAGCATTGGAGCAAAGTGATAAAGTATAGTCATGTGACGGATGGACAAGTAGCGTCTCCTAGCTAGAAAAAGCGAAAATTTCATTAAATTTCTAATTAGTAACTATTTCAACATAACTCCATTTTGAGAGCTATCACAGATTTGGGACTGGTTAATTCAGATTTCCACTCTATGTCTAACATCACACGCAGTAATTACATATAATACCTACGGAAAGTAATTAAAAACAGGAAATTAGAAATCGGAGCAAAGTTTAATTGAGTATACGAAAACTGGAATATGTTGAACTGAACGTTATACATCCGCGCTGAACATTTCATTTTCATTTGATTTGTGTACTGATTTTTTTACGTGGTAACTATTTGGTAAGAAATAGTAGAAAATGAAAATAGGAAAATAAGAAAAAGTACAGAAAAAGTGGTGATGTAAAAAAATAAATTGGATTGTTAGGTTTGCATAAAGCACAAAGTTAGTACATAAGTTGCAGTACAAATTTAATAAAACTGCTTAAAATATATATCTACAGTGCCGCTAACATCACTTGCTCTTGTCCGGTCGCAGATATAAACTTCTCAAAACTATTATTTCCGTATATATATTATTTATTTATGTTTAGGTAAACATTTAAATAAATGAATCAATCAGGCTATATTCTGACGAGCCTTGGTGATTAAACTTGGTGTAACGAGAACGAAAGATAAAATATATTAACGAGTAACATTAATATGGTTTTGGTCTTATAGGGTCATTCAATTAGTGCCTACATAAGATGGATATTCTCGCTTTCATCGCTTTAAAAGAAGTTTTCACTGCAGTAATTTTAGGAAAAGTTCGTTTCTATAATCCTCTCTTAAAATTCCCGTCAGTGCAGCGACTCTGCACATGTTACATTACATTCTAATAAGGTGTACCTCCCCGGCAGTGACGGCGACGTGCCCGTAATACATGGATGGTAATTCACTAATTTAATATTCATATCATTACATATTCATTGACCGCAACTTCGTGTAACGTCCATGTCCGTTTGTGTAAATAAAAAGTTGCGGAAAGCTTTTCGTCTGTAATTTTATTTTAATACATGAACATTGTATTTATTTTAAACTTAATACATGGCTGCTTAAATAATTTATTTTGTTTGATAATGATGACTTTCACTTTATGTTTCTGGTCTGGATGTGGGTTTGCTTGCCTTGTTTTGTTTAATTGGAACATACCAGTACGAGTAACATAAGCAGACAACATTCAATAAAAATCTTTAATGTCAACTTTACAGCTTTACTTTTTATTTATCAGCGTTGTATTATAGAACTAAGTATTTTGTGTCATACAAGTAGAAGAATATAAATCTTTATATAATAGGTGTTCCTTGAAGCACTTCCGACCCAGCCAGCCTAGAATCTGTCGGTCTATGATAGAGAGGGTGTATGGCTTTTCAGGAAAAAATATTTATGTTAAGCAAACGATATTGAAATAATTCTATATTTTCATTTAAGTTAAGATTTGGTCTTCTTTTTTAAATTTGGCAAATTGAGTCCGTTACGTTTTGTAACGGCTTATTTAAATAAATTTATCATTTGAGATAATTCGACATCATTATAATTATGCCAAATTAAAGTAAGGTAGGTAGGTAGTAAGTACCTACTCGTAAGTTATAGAAAAAATAAGTAGAAAATAATAAGAAGTTTTGAATATCCAGCCATTATTTGATAAAAATAAAATTAGTTGACGGCATTAAAAAACTGTTAAAGCCACAATTTATCTTTTTACTTCTCTCTGGTAGGATATCACGTTGAAAAATCATAAAGTATACGAGCGACATTCTGCGGCATTCGAGCACAAATAGAACGGTATACCCTCACTAAGGATATAAATCATTCCAGGAACTCTCTCGGGAATTTCCTTCCGGCTGCAACTGTTAATTGGACCGTTTCTGTATGGCTTTGGAGGAAAATCAATTATTAATCTATTTTGTATTTTTATCGCAGTATGTATTACTTCTTCTTCTTCTTAATCGTTTCGCGTTTCTTAATCGAGCGGTCGTGGTCGTCACGTAGTCGCGTTTGTGGCAGATGTTATTTTCCTCACAATCTCTCGCCATTTTGCTCGGTTAGTCGTCATTTTAATTTCAGTTGAGACAAAATAACATTTATAATGTCACTGACGATTCCGAAATTAAGGTTATAAGGCGTGTTGTATACATATAATGGTATCTATTACTGGTTGATATTTAGAAACAAAAACCCTTACTCATTGGTCTATTTCTCTTATTTTGGGTGTCGTGATGGAAAATCATACGATTTAATCATTCTTGTTCTCACTGTTAGGACATCACGTTGGAAAATCATACTTCATATTCTGCGGCATATGAGCACAAATAGAACATGAACACTTAGGATGTAAATCATTCCGGAAATTCTCTGAGGAACTTCCTTCCAGTTGCAGCTGTTTATTGAATCATTTCTGTGTAGTGTATGGCATTGGGGGAAAATCCATTATTAATCTTTATTGTATTTTTATGGCAACCAAATTTCAGGAAAAAAAGAGGGGAAAAGAAATAAGAGGGTGGAAATCTCACAATTTTTTCCCGATTTAAATCCCCATGATTATCAACGGAATCTAGTTATATTCCCCCGAATAGCAATTTCTTTGAAAGTCGCCTTCTCGCATTCAAAATAATGTACGACTAAGGAGTTTCACTGCAGACATGAAAAAATTAGTACTACCAGCTACTCTATATTTCGACCACAGATCTAGATCTAAATAGATAACGCAAGTTCGCCCATCAATAGGAAGTCCAAGCGTGCCGGTTTTCTTGTTACCTAGTGAGACAAAACAAACCAACATCAACGCGAAGGCAAATCGAAAACGCTTGTCCTAATAATAAGAATTTTTCGATTCATTATCCAACATCATCCACATCGATTCGGACTCAGAAAGACTAGTTTCAAACAAATCTATTTTGGAGTTATCGGATTGGGGTAAATGATAAGTGGAGTGCGAACTAAATGTAATAGCGATGCTGTTTGTGCACAACTCAATTTTTTCAAATGTTGACATGGGAAGTATTTACATAAACTTTCGTGATCTATTCAAATCTATATCTGTGATTTCAACAATGGCGCAGAATTTGGTTGTCTCTCCTCGTACTATCGCATGTCAGACTTAAGAGTAATTAGGGTTTTAATTATGCACATGCGAGCAGTGCTTAATTGTGCGGCAGAATTGCATTACATACATAACATACGTACATTGTTGCCAGGATGCCTGTAATTTTCCTTCAAATGTGATTTATTTGTTTTTTTATCAAGGCTTCAGAGTGGGAAAGAGATCTGTTTCGTGATGAGTTCTGTGCAAAGGAATATAATTTGCTAAATAGAAACTGAACCAAGTATCATGTTATGCAGTCATGAGATCGAGTTTGATGTACTCGTAAGCAAGGGCGTCGCCAGCCGATGGCGCAGGGGGTGGCAAGTTGACTTTACATACTACAATTCATACTTTTCTCATTCTCTATGAATGAGAAAAGTAGGTATGAATTGTGCATTGTACATGTTGCTTTGCTTCCCCACTCCCTCTCTCCCGCTTCAACGATATAGTAGCAGCAGAGTGCAGCGTAGTACGAAATATTAAGAGTGGATTGGTGAATTGGTGAATTCATTCGAGTTTCGACGCACGGGAATGATTGTTTAAGGCTTGAACTTCAAGCAAATCAACTCAAATACTTAGGACTTTGGTTGCATTATATTTGGCAACTTTTTTAGAATCTCTAGGGGGGGGGCAGCTGCCCCTCCCTGCCCACCCTTGGCGACGCCCTTGCTCGTAAGTACCTATGTATAATAATGATATGACAGGCAAAGGTCTTCTTTGAACTATGGAGTTACGCATACGCAAGCAAAATATATCACACAGGCCAAATAAACCTTTCAATTTCTAGGTTTGAAAAGTTAAAAAAGGTCCCTTAAAATTTTCAACCCGCAGTAGGCCAGCGTGTTGGACTAAGGCCTACATCCCTCTCATTGTGAGAGGAGACCCGACCCTGTAGTGGGTCATTAATGGGTTACTGACTGAAAATTTATTCCAAAATATTTTATATTAAATCCCAAATTCTTAAAGCGAGTGCGATACTAATTCCTCAATTTAACATAGCTAAGATTCCTGTCTAGTATTAATTGAATTAGGGTGATAAATGAAATGACCACAGTCCAATGAATACGCGACAGTTGTACAGTTAGGTATACTGAAAGGACGGTTGCGAGGATGGACGCTGCCCGTCTATTCGCAGAACAGTGGTGGTCATCCGTCAATGTCGAGGATGGAAGCTCCGTCGATGTTTAAAACGCGTAGGGGCCGCTGTCATCTGTTTTATCGTAATGCTGGCTGTGTTAAACGTGGGGAAAATGGACATAAAATATTTCTGTCGGAGGTGTGATATTATGACCCTTTTAGTTCTCAGTATAAACAATGGAATAAGAAAAGAAAGGAAAGGAAAAGAATAAGAAAATAAGATCTTTTTGTTTAATAAATTAACCATGTCATATTTTTTATCATTATGGAAACGGGCTTTTGCGCTTCACTGCAATTAGACGTCGTACCATTTGATAAGAAAATACGGTGTCTATATCAAAGACAATCCGAAGGTAAGAAGGAGCATGTGTAAGAAATGAACAAATAAATCAATTACACGCCGCAAGGCGGCATCACGGCGAAATAATTAGATTTGTACTCAAGAGCCTTTGGGGACCATCACCGTATTGTTTAACATTTCTTGATTTCAGCCTGAAAGAATAGCGAGGCTAGAATTACGAGGCAAATAATTTATTTTATTTACACCGCGAAGATAACCTCGGTACGATGAGATCACCGCAGGAATTGGATTTCTTCAGACTGAAACAAAATACTGGTAATCAAATAACAGATTAAGTTTTTAGTTAGATTTTTTCAAATATTGGTATTTTGATGATGGATTTAATAAGTTCACGTTATTTATAGTTTTTAAGAATAAAGAAAGGATTTCTTGGAGATAATCACAAAATGAATAACTACACTTCTTACTACAAATACTTTAACACGAAGTAAGTACTAAGGTACTTGATATTTTAATGATATGATACGAGTAAATTATAGTAAAAAAGTAACTATTGTAATTTTCTCTGGAAAATAAACAAATACATACCTATATAAATAAATCAATCAAGACCGAACCGATTCACTCATCAAAAACCGCGACACGGCCACGATCTGATTATCGTGTCTTTCCGCTGATTGTGTATAATTAAACCGTCTTTCATTTTAGTTTCTTAATCAGAATGTTTAACGAGGAATCACGCTAGCTATTCAATTAAAACTACAGCGGCAAGTCATAAAACTGAACCGAAATCTTTGTCGTGAGCGTGCTCATTCGAGAACGCGGAAACTTCGCCAAGTTAAACTTGCACCCGTCAAGGAACCCACCGCTTACTTCGTTATATGAGACTCCCTTTGCCGCATTTAGTTCGGTATACATGCTGATTTAATTACAAATTTTGTGCATCGAAAACTGGCATGGTGTTGGCAACTCGGATTTGAATAAATTGAAAGATAGAGCTGTTTGAATTCGCCCGGTAATACTTATTACGAGTACCTACCGCCACTCTTGTAACCTTAAGTTTTATAGGGAGGTGTTTTTTGAGATAATTTACTTAAGGCGCCGTCTTAGTTCTCCCGCGTAGCAAAGTACCCGCATCCGAGTACAGACAGAATTTTAGGTGGGTGCTACATATACGAGTAGGAAGCATACCAACATCGCTACGAGTATATTAGAGGAGAAAGATGGTCGTCTACGCTTATTTCTTAGCCGCCGTAACTTAATTCGAAAACTTTCTGAACACTAATAAAGTTAGAAATATAGTAACAATGAGGTAAGTCATTAGACTATATTCTCAGTATCAGTTCTTATTCAAAGTCGCTAAAACACTTCAACTTTCTTAAGTATACCTTGGCACGAGGTTATTTTTAGAGGACACGTTGATAGAAACTAATACCACGATTTTTAACATACAAGATAGTTAAGTGTTTTACAATAGCAATACCAGAAATTCACATTATTTGCATAGATCACAAACATTGGCGTGGTTGCCGAAGATACTCTATTTGAGGTGAACATCATAATCCTCATGAATAGCAATACACTCGTAGGTAAGTTCTCAGATAGGATTTAATTTTCTTCTAATCTGAGGTTGGACGTCGGTATCCTTGGGCTGCAGTGACGAAGTGATAACAGCATACATGCGCTTTTGCAGCTCAATTCCATTATAAAACATTGTTTTGCAACCAGAAATATACGGAAACCATTCCCGATGCAATAATTGAGCAGGTACTAAAATTATTTTAAATTTACTTTGATTACCTACTGAGCGCCGAGAACATTGTGTCTCAGGCAATTTTACATAACTAGTAGTAAAATGTAGCGCTAGTAGTAAAAATGTAATTATTCCCTCAAAGTTACTATTGTTTCTCTTTTTTTAGTAGCTATTTTAAGGAACCAAGCATTGTTATTTTTAATTATGTCAATTAAATAATTATCGCTGAGTAAACAAACCAGATGTACATAACCTTTCCCAGACAAACATGTTTGTTTACACGAAACAAAACAGAGTTGCTTAAACTTCATTTCAAGTAAACCGCACGGAGAGGTACATTAACACGGCACTGGGTCTTGGTTCAGCGACCACAGACCTAGCATCTCACGTTATTATGAAATTCAATCGACTATCGTCCCTAATCCCTATTCATAAAGATCAAAAGGAGTGCAATTACGAAATGGTATAGTATAACTGAAAATTGCGGCGGCCACGCAGCCAAACGAACTGTGAAAGTGATGGCCACAGAGTAATGCTAGTCTTAAATCGACTGATGAATAGGTTCTCAATCTTGAGACAAATATGTATTTTGTCTTTGTATTAAAAATGGCTGTAAAAATCAGTTGATTATTGAAAATTTATAAATAAATAAATGAATGAATTATTAGCAGTCTCTCCCTCTGCTTGTATGTACTTAGGTAATGAATTTTGTATTAATAAAAGTCGTTTGAACCCAATTAAAAATTATCCAGTATAATTATAAAGTGTTCTTAAAACAAAAGAATATCATGTTCTAGATAAGGTATTTGCATGGTATTTGATAAGATCCGGGACTAATGGATAACATTTATTTTGAGCAACGTTGCCAGGCGCACTTTGATCATTGTCCATTTTTTTCGGAAAGAAATTCGAAAAGGATTTAGAGCGTCAAGAGCAGCAAGTTGAGCAGCAGTGGATTAATGCACTTCACTAGCTGACTGTTTTACAACTGAATTTTCTCCGTTCTTTTAATACTCCCGTAGTTTATCGAAAATGTTCTCGGCATTTCTGCTAATTGGCACTTCATGCCATCATTCGGCCGTGAGCTAAATCCCACTACAAAATAATATCCAACTTGATTATTTTATTTTCTTTCAATAATACATTTTTAAAATACTTCTCACGGTAGATTTTCATTGATTCCAGAAATTCCAAATATGAACAAATCATGTTTTAAGGATTCATATTAAAAAGATAAAAAAGTTTACCAATAGCTATGAAAATTATCCTGCGTAATATTTTAACTTATGAATTTTAATAAGTATATATATTATATTTTCTTTGCATTCAATCAGACCGACAGCTACATTATATCACTGGCCAGCAAACTATTTCCTCAATGAAAGCTGTCCGGAAATTAAAACCAGAGAAAAGTCTCACGGGGCATTAACGCGATGAGGCAAAGGGATTTCATTTAAAATCTGCTCCTAATTCATGTTTTGTTTTGCTTTTCAAGGGATTATTGAGAAGATAAATCACCGCATACTTCCTCAATAACAATGCCGAAGTTGTAAGAAGATTTTGGAAATTTCGAGTTGTGATCACTGTTCAAGTGTGAAGAATTGTTCGTGTTTAAATAAATAGAAGTGTTATTCATTCACGTTTTGAAAACGAATTAACTGAAGAGAACAAAGTCAATTAAAAGTTTTGTTTAATTTAAGTTATTATTCGAATATTAAGTACATTTAAATAACAACTTAGTAATGCAGAGGTCGTAATTCAATGTAATGGAATGGAACTCTAATTGAAACTTAAACATAAATCAGTAAATCAGATACACACAAAGAAGTAATGATGAGGATGAACAAAGAAATTATTTTACTTTTTTGCCCAATTTCAAAGTTCTTAAAATAAATCAAGAAAAAATCTACTAAGTACCTACTACAGACTTCAAGGATTTCCATCAAACAAAAGTAAAACGAAAGAATAAAGAAATAAGATTTATCACTGATCGATGTGTGACAGACAGGACTTCTTAAGCGTCTGAAACAGTGATATATTTTCTTATACGTCTAGCCAAGTCTCGTCACTGTTTTTCATTATTTTGAAAATATGGGCAACGTTTAAATTATAAAAGTTTTATGCATCTAATATTACTGTCTGGCTCAAGTGGCATAGTCTGCATGACAATTACGTCTGCCATTTATATTGCTTGTGTTAATCAGCAAAGCTAGCTGCTGAGCTATTTAGATTAGATTCATTTACATTTCGAGACGAAGGTGAAAACGTTTGTTTTATTTGCGAATACTAAAGAATTTCAGTACCTACACACAAAAGTTTTTTTTGCAATGGTAATATGTTTTGAAGTTAAATTGTTCAGCGCAATAACACTTAGGTACAGACAAAACAGGCAATCATTAAATTATTTGTAAATTTAAAATTTGCTTCTTAATTAAGTTAAATATGTTTATTAACTAATTATTTATTTAAAAAGTACCGCAATTCTTTCATTCTTCCACATTATTTCATACATTTGTACCCCCTGTCCTTATTGGCATATGGCCCGAAGAAGTTGCTCGTCCGATAATGTCGGATGTCAGTGCGTATTTCAATTTGGACAGCTTCATATCCTGTGTGATAAATTTTGTCGTGTTGATTGGTCGGTCGGTTATGTCAGCCAACTAGAAAAAAAAACCTACCTCGTTTGTTTTAAATGATGTTCGAAAGTGCTGAAATAAGTATTTCATATAGGTATATAACTACATAATTATATACTTATTACTTATGTAGGTATACTTTTTAAATAGTCATAGATATAATACTAGATAGATCGGCTGTCAAATGATAGAGGCGAGACCAAAAATGTGCACGTCAAGTAGTGATTTCCACGCTCAATTTCGATATTGTCGACTTAATTTTTAAGAACACTGATTGATATGATTAATAATAATTGATCCTACGGGTCGGGTATGTTTGATTGTAACGCTTTTTTTTAATAATCTGGCATTAAAAAATACACATACAACCCTAAATTTTCACCCTTGTATCACCAACCCCTATTTCATTTTAGAAATTTAATAATTTTCATCCCGCTCAATAACTTATACTCGTATGGCAAAACAACGTTTGCGGGGTCAGATCATTCAACCTTTCAAGACATACATACTATTTTATATAGAAATTAATGTTAAAACAGACATGGCTGTTATCACAATAAGTGATCCCATAAAAACGAGTGTTATCATCTATACTAGTCCCGTTACAAGCGAACCCCATAGTATATAAATGCGCAGTGATCATTCGAACATTTATTAGCGCTGACTCCTAGTCGACTACACAAAAGTTGATCAGAAAGTTTGGAATTGTGATAAATCATTGTTGGCCTTATTGAGCAATATGTAAGTAGTTATACTCGTATATTTACTGCAAATAATAACAATATCAGTAGGTACCTATTTGTTTACTTCAGGGAATTCACATCATTATACATTTATTTTATTTTATTGGATTTTGAACTACTTTCTTTTCGTATAATAGAACACGTAAATGTATCACGACGTAATAGAACATGACGCGCACTGGAATAGCATATTAATATTGAAAATTAGTGAGTAACGTTTTTCCACGGTTACTATGGCGACACTTGCTTATTGAGTGGTATGAAAAGTTTTGCATTGTGTTTTCATTTATGGAAATTGGGAAAATCATAGTAAAATCATAGTTTTCTATTCAGTTAACAACAACCCTCTAATTAAACAGTTTTCATCATGGAAGATTACCTGAACACGAGATATCAACTAATAAGTATATTCCTTATTATAGCACTAGGTATAAGTTAGATAGAAAAATCTCCGATGTTTCCACGACTAACTGATTCTGTCGAATACAGCGCGCGTTGTTGGCACCGTATTTACGAGAGCAGTACACGGTCTCAGAGGATCGCCCGTCTAGTTCCTCGCCTCGCCCCGTCCGCCGGGAACACATCGACAGTCGGGACGGGAATCGAATCAATTTGTCCGAGCAACATTGCGCTTGTTCGATCTTCGTCACACGTTCCAATCTCATAATACAACCACAGTACAAAGATTACGCAGTAATGTCTTGGTTTGTCCTTGAAAAAATTTCTACGGCCGCACGATTCGTTGATAAGCCACAGGGCTGCCTGTCTACAGTATATTGAGTATATTTCAAGTTTTGTAATTTAGTTTTTTTTATACATACTCGTAAGTATGTAATAATATATGTCTATTTTTTTCTTGAAATTCGTTGTATATGAAATTGGATATGCTCAACAAAAGAATATATTGTATATTTTCATTATAATAAATCAAAAATCTAATATTGGCTGAGAGATACGAACAGTTTTGCAATTCAATTTAATTGTATAAAAATCCGTATTCGGAATTTCGGATAAAAAGTTTAATTAAATTTGTTCGCCCTGCCACATTTGCGTCAGCTTGTGTACCGATTATGTACCGAACGCGACACGTTCATAATGTACCTACATTATTACCGATTTTACTTACTGTATTAGGTATCTTTACTGTGATACAACCTTATCAATGACCTCATCCCGTCCACGGCGACTCTGTTGCCATTTGACCTGAGATAACGACTGCTCACATTTCACGCAATTTTAAATCATTCGAGTGAATTTTTGTAATGGCGTATAAAAACAATTGTTAAACCGCGGCTACCAACAACGGGCGATAGCACGCGAAACAAATATGAGGCTGGCAAGCGACGCGCGCCCGAGGCGGGCCGCTCTTGCCAAATGTGCCATCCGATACCGCCAGAACATTGTGGCAAATTTACAACCACCCTATTAGCACTAAATCTAAACATTAACCCGATTCCGGTAACCAAACTTCACGGTTACTCGCCCGAAATATCGGTCACAGCGAGCTGAACACATTCCCCCGACACCCTCGGCCTTGCCTGTTGGCTGACGCCGTGAGTAATAAGCATATTTAAATGCAAATGGGCGAAAAAATTATGAGTTAAATGTTTCCGCTTAAGTAAATTATTGGAGGGATGCATTCTGATTATGTAGGTAAAGTAAAGGACGCAAATTGTCATTGTTATTTTGAAAAATCTTTATAATTCTATTGTTTTATACTTGCCTTTCATGCTATGGGCACGCTTTCGTTCTAGGCACCAATGTTTCTTTTAGCTTAAATTTTGTTTGACTATATTGATTTTAAATCCAAAATCTTGTTTATTTCATTTGTACCTATATACACTATATAGAATCAAACATTGCATTGTGATAAGTATAATGTGTGGCTACAGTACGATCTTAGGTTATTACTCCAAGGATTACCTTCCAAGGATGCTGTCCTTTTATCATTCTTGTTCAAATTGCAGATGTGTCACGATGTCGTCTCCAAAGCTAATTGTTGAACCCCCAAATATAGTGGAGCGTTCATTCAAACAAGCCCTTCTCTGTGGGCCTGGTCCGTGTGATTTGTGGCCTTCGGTCGCGGAAGCCCTCACTAGACCTATCCTTTCACCGTTGTGCGATGAATATTTTAATGTAAGTATATAATATATAAATTTATAAAATTGTGGGAAAAGATAGATGGATGATTATATTGTGCAAAAACGGGATTGGATTAAAAGCACACAGAGATTTTAATTTGGGATATTTTTAATTACCTTCTGGAAGTATTTCTGACTCCTCGCGGACGAAAAGATCATTCAAAAACATTGAAGCAAATGAAATGTAAGGACTAAGGATAGGTAGAAAAACTATAAAATTAAGGTAAAAATGGTGAAAAAAACATAATATCAAATTTTTTCATTGATAGGTTATTAACTAAAATAGTATGTATATAAAGGTTGAGGTCACTATTTTTATTTTAGGTGGAAGAAGATATTCGAAAAGGAATCCAGTATATATTTCAAACCCGTAGTAACTTGGTGTTAGCAGTGAGTGGCTCTGGTCACCTTGGGATGGAAGCAGTTATAAGGAACCTTGTGGAACCTGGAGAGACTCTGCTCGTAGCCGCCAGGGGCATATGGGATGATCGAGCTTCTACCGTTGCTTCACGATATGGTTTGTTTCTGTATAATTTTTTACTTCTATCATTTACTGCTGAAACAAAAAAAACGTAATCATACACGTTGTTATAGCGAATACAAAATTAATGAAAGCACTTCTATAAAACATTCTGAAGCCACAACCCTATTGCCAATAGGGCATAGTTTACACCCAGCTGGAGACCAAAATCTTAACGTGATTTGAACACTTTTCAGGAATAAAAGTGGTAACAATTGAGACACCAAAGAACACTACGAATACCACATTCAGCTTACAGCAAATTGAACAAGAACTGAGACGGGTGCGCCCTACGGCACTCTTCATCACTCACGGCGACTCATCTACCGGAACAGTGCAGAATTTGCAGGGCATTGGGGACCTCTGTCACAAGTAAGTTATAACGAAAACCTGTGCTGAAACGAAATGGCCTAATAAATACAAATACGTCGTCTTATCCAATGTCTCTATGTATCTACATATGTCTAAATTCAGGTAACTGCAACTATGTAGTTAAAGTATGCTAAGGTCGGTCAGTTATTGATTTGATTTGATCAGATTGATCAGTTACGGATTTGCATTAACCATGTTCCGATTCCGTCCCCATTAAATTAGTACAATAGTACCTAAGTATAAATAAACACTAGAAAAAAAGAATGATTCCATACTGGTATTTTTTTTAATTTAATTAAGAAATGAATGAAAATAACGTTCACAAAATAGAGCTGAAGATCATAAAAATGGCATCAAAAAGAAAATATCTCTGCATCTGCAGTTCTTAAAACAGTTTTAAACTGAATTTCTTTGTGTTGCAATTCCTCATGGAGACGACTATTAGCATGCAGTGGAAAAATGGCAAGAACAGCAAAATTAAAGCCAAACACTCGCTTTGCTTTGCATGTCTACGTCTTGTAAATATAACCAACTGGTACTTGGAAATGTAAATCTCGTTGTGGCTGCAGCTGCCTAATTAAATAAGTGATGGTACTCGTAGGAGCGACGACGTTCGTACGTTGATTTTTTCACATTTTACATCGTTGCTATGTTAAGGGCTATAAATAATCATAAAAAATAAACATTACAGATAATATTCATATCAAAATTAGTTTCTTAGGATAAAAAGAATCATGTCTAATTCCAGGTTTTAATTTTCATGCCAAAATATTCTGTCATTTATGAAATAAAGAGTAAAATCCGTGCTAACATTTATACATCCATCATCCATCCTCACTCTTACATATTTGTAATAGATTTCCTGCAAGTATACTTCTTTGTATGATTCTGTTCGTTACGGTTTAATGTGCTCTTAAGTTATGCAGTACCAGTAGATTAACTTAATGTACAAATATTTTAATGTTTTCCAGATATGATGTACTCCTGTTGGTAGATACCGTGGTTTCAATAGGAGGAGCGCCATTCTTCATGGACGAATGGAAGGTGGATGGTGTATATGCTTCAGGACAAAAAGTGCTCAGCGGACCAGCTGGAATATCACCTATTGCTTTCAGTGCTAGGGCGGAGTAAGTTTTAAAATATAAGATACATAAGCAAAAGCGAAATAAGAAACGGTGATAGCCCAGTGGCTTACAATTCGGCCTCTTACTCGAAGGATCCGGGTTCAAATCACTTACAGGGACGGTAAAGGAAAACATCGTGACGAAACCTGAGAGTTCACAAAAAATGTTCTCAAAGGCATGTGAAGTCCACCAACCCGCATTGGACCAGCGTGGTGGACAAAGGCCTACATATTCCTTCTTATTGTGATAGGAGACCGAACCCTGCAGTAGTTCTTTAATGAGTTACAAATAAGCAAGAGATAGGCAGTCAAATTTAAAATAACAATCAAATTATTTAGGGAGACTTCAAATTTCTAACTTTGAAATTTTGATAACTAACCACACTACACACAATTACAACTCTATACCTACATTGCCTTAGGATATGTATAGGGAAATTGTATAAAACGCAATGAGGATATAAATCGATCAGATATAATGATATTGATCACAATGTTAATCTGTTGGCTTATAATTGAGTCACGTACCTACAGATTTATTTCCCGCTTTATCTCTTGGATTGCGACTGATAATATGTATTTGTTCTAGGATAAAGATGAATAAGAGGAAACATGATCCGCCATTTTATTTCGATTTCAAGGAACTAGCCCAACAGTGGAACTGTTATGGAAATACCCGAGCGTAAGTAATTTTGAAGACTTGTTTTCTAGGATTGCCAAATTTGCCTAGTACTGCAACTCGAATTTACGTCAAAGTTTGATATTCCTACAACTTGTTTTGATGATCTTCAAGCATCAGTGTCGCTATCGTTCATATATTATATGTATTACCTTGCTTGAATGAAACTAACATGTGTATGATTTAGCGCCTTTTGTGAAGAAAACCCTTTATGGTGATAAGTTACCAGAAAAATGTCTGCCCCTTAACATTCATTTCTTCTATAATGTTTGCTTCAGCTATCATCATACATTGAGCCCTCCTCTCATCTGGGCTCTAAGGTGTTGCCTCAGAGAACTGTCCCAGGAAACTCTCCCCAAATCCTGGGAGCGTCACGCAGCTGTCACCGCTCACTTCCACAAGAAGCTGATAGAGTATGGCTTCGAGTTCCTCGTGCGGAATCCAGAGGAGAGACTAGTCACTGTCACAACAATTGTGCTGCCGAAAGGATACGATTACCAGGAATTCGTCAAGTATGTGAGGGATAAGTAAGTAACACTTATGTTTTAGATACCAGAACTTAGTTACGTACCTACGAGTATTTAACAGTCCTACACGATATTCTACGAATTCAACTCGTGCATATACGAGTAGGTACGTGAGTTCACGCATGAACCTTTGAAATACTATGGGAGAGCTCCCACTGCATGCTAGTTAGTCGTTCGTTGATATACGAGTAGTTGAATTCGTACGAAATCTCGTCCGAAATGCTGATGTGTGTAAATTCAACTATAAGTACCTAGTATTATACTCAGCTTATACTTAACATCCTTAATTTTCATCTGTTTCTTCGGGATTTGCTAATAGCATTTATTGCAATAGCTGAATTTTGTACAGCATAATTTTCGGTATCAGTAAATTCAGTAAAGTTTTAAATACTTAAAAATATCAGAAAAGATTCATTAAACCGATTTGAGTAGGATTTTTACAGTTTTCATTAAATTTCAGACACCAAATCCTGATCTTCGGAGGGCTAGGCCCCACGGCTGGCAAAGCCTTGCGTGTGGGTATCATGGGCGTCAACAGCTCTATAAAAGTGGCAGAAGATGTCGCCAACGCTATGTTTGATGCATTGAAGGCTTTAAAGAAATCTTCGCTTTAATTTTATAAATAGAAAAAGCTTTCATTTTTTGTTGCGTCTTTTAAATTGTTTGTTGTTGTTGTTTAGATTTTTAATGAATGGAACCACTAGGGTTCCACTTTAATAACGAGTCATTTTTTTATGTCATATTTATAATTGTATATCTAAAGCAACATGCGGGACAGGCATCCGTGATAAAATAACGTTAAGTATTTAGTTATTGGTAGAAAATACACTATATTTTTACACTATATTTTAGAAAATAATTTATCGAATAAAAACTGATAATCTGTGTTTAAATAATTTTATTTAGTTTTTATTCTATATGTTGTACTAGCTTTAAATTGTTTCCGAAAAACTTTAATAAATCATTATCGATTTCATTATAATCAAAAAAGAATTTACATTTAAGACTTTTTGCAATAATATGTATTATTTCTTCTTATTCTAAAATCGGAAAGTTTTTACCTGTTGAAAATTGTTCTTTGAGTTGAATGACCTTCAAAAAGTTTGCTTTTACCTACGTCTTTTACTGAAACGTGGTCTAAGTTGCCTAGGTGGCCAATCGCGGAAGAATGCGAAAGTGTACCCGTGGCCCCGACTACAGGCGGCGAAAGGTGGAACACCGCGGGGTTTGAGCCGGTAGGAGTCCGGCATAGCCCTCTGTCGGCCCCAACCCGATACAGGGTATCCATGATGGATTTCTGCACGTAGAAAAAAAAGGTGGCCAACCTCAGTCCAGTTTAACTTATTACAAACTGAAGATCACGAAAATATACCCAGGGATATAACAATATATATAATAAATAAAAATCATTTGTAGAATTCACAGATAATTTATTGCATACTAATATTGGTTTACAATATAATGACCGGTTAAACTCAGTCTACAAAAATTATGCAATTTAGACTTGCATCACTGCAAAACTGATATGTTCAATTGATACAATCAAATTAAAAACTGTTTTGTACATTAGGGAGAGTGACCCAGAGCTATTACGTATAATAATAACTATTAAAATGAAAAACAATGCAAATATAAGCAAGTTCATAGTATCCTTTATGGCCATTAGTTACCTATGTTATTCGCAAGCCATAGGTGATTACTTTCTACTGTTAGATTATACGATACATCTAAAACCAAGATAGCTCCTGACCGATATATATAGGTAAGTAGTCAAATATTATTCTCATTACAATAAAACAAGAGCCAATATAACGTGATTATAACAATATCATAAAATAGTGCTACAGTCACACACAATTTTGATGGACTAGAACCCACAAGAAGCAAAAATTTATTTTACAAAGTTTACAATTTTTTTGGTAATGTCTCACGAAATATTTGAAAACGCTAGAAATCCATGTCGCTACCCGAAGTACTTTACTCGCAAATATATAACGTATATATTTAGAAGGCAAACATATCTCTAGCTACATGGCATTCATTTCCATCACATCGAAACATTTGGACTAGCTTCCTTAATTACGTAACTATAAAACTGTTTACCTAGTAATTAAACAAAACTAGTCACGAATTTACATAGTCTAGACTTAACTAATAGCTTTATATCGGCATATTGCGCAATATTTATTTATTATATAAAAGTAAACAACGTTTTTAACGTAAAATATTATACGCGTTCTATAATATATTATAGTAATCATAGGCAAAATTAAGATTATTTACAATAATATCTGTTCTGGCCGACATTTGTATTAAATCAACCTTAAATTACTTTACACTATTTCAGCTTTTGCCCGTCTCTACAATACACGGGCAGGTTAAGCCCCCTACGCACTATCCGTTAGAATCTCTCATCGACAAAAGTATGTACGTGTATATTTGTATGATATTACAAAAAGATATACAAAACTACAAGCAAATGCACAAATAATAACGACCGACTACAAGATTTTGTGATGGTTCTGACAAGCTACACTTGCAATAATCCCATAATAATAATATACATTAGAAACATAAATAAATATGCACATAAGTAAAGTTAAATGTAATAATTTATTATTTACATTAAGAAAATATGGCACATCTTAAACTTCATCGACCGCGCTCACACCATTCCTGACTACCCGAGCGATCGAGCCGCCGTAACAATAAGGACGTTTTTCCTTTGTGCACGACACTTAACCAATTTTCATGAGACATCACACCGCATTTTTGACACAAATTAATATCCTTTATAACTTTTTAAGCGTGTCATTATTTCAGAATAAAATAACTTCTAGGGATCTTGGTATCTTAAATTTGGTCGTGTCGTGCACAGTAGAAATACGACTAATAATACTCTACAGTCTGATCGGTATCGGGTAACGTAATGCGCCTATAAAATTTCGGGACTCATAATACCAATTATAATACCGGTGGGAAGTAAATATTCACGACGAATAATGCTCTATTCACATCTACCACCGTAGTACCGCATCCAGTCAGTTACGTGGGCGCACTGACGACACAAACAAAGGTTCGTGCTCGTTTCGCGCGGGTGCTGGTTCGCGCACGGTAGATGTGAATACATCCTTTCATACATTGTATGAAAGTTTTTTGTGTCGGCCGTGTAACATACTGGGCACGTTACGTTCTGGTAGAAGTAAACAGAGCTTAATGAATAATACACAGGGTGCCGCTTCTGCAGGCCCTCGCGCGGCCGACCGCCGCTTACCACCGACTAAACACTACACATTCGAATCGCAAGTACATAAAAATATATCAGTCTATAAAACGAAATAGCGGTGTGCGATTGTGACCGACATAACTAATCGTTTTCAATACTGAATATCTACAAAGAAGTAGAATTAATTTTAAAGGGTTGTATCAATGTGTACAATAAGCGCTAGAAGTGAAACTTCTGCAAGTTATTAGTTTAGTATTAGTTCAAAAAATAAATCTTTATAACAAAGTAAGAGTTATCCTACCTGATACCTATGGTTTAATGCTTCTGTTAAAGAAATCACAATTTTTTTGGTATTCTCTTTCATAGAACTCCAAAAAAAATGTTTCATTTCAAAATATTTAAGTAATATTAAAGTAAATGATGTTATTAGTCGTTCATTTACAATGGCACACCGCTAGATCGTAACATTCACTCTGTCACAACAGTCTGGGGTGTTAGCATGGGTCCGCAGTAAAGCCCTGTACGCACCATCCATTACGGCCTTCGTTCATGCACGATGCAGTCAGTGAAATATTATTGTAAAAAATTGCACATTTAGAAACAGGTTTGTTCATTTTTGTTGCTTTATCGTGACCAATTTGGTAATTACCTCGTAAGATATAAGCTATAAGAATATTTCAAAGTTTTATATCTCAAAGGTAACGATTTCATAAATATAGATCGTGCATAAAGGAACAGCTAGCTATTTCGTGATAGTTGCGAAAACCGCATAATACTGTATTCGGAGTGGCGCGGCGGCGTGCTCAGCTGGGATTACCTGTCCCTATCATTCCTTAGTAATTACTAATGCTCATAAACGAGATAACCTCGCAGTCGAATGATTCGTTAGTATCATTCATTCACAATCGCACACCGCTAGTTCTAGCGTTCACTCACTTAGCCTATATAGCAGTCTGGGGTGTAGACGGGGCCCGGCGCAGTACCTCTACAACGTATGGCGAGTCGACATAATCCCGCGCAACGAGCAGATATCCCCTGATAATACGTCTTGATACGAGTATCATACACATAAGTATATGCGAATGTATAATCAAAAAATTTACTAATAAATGTTTCTGGATTATGAATCAGATGTGACAATACTAAAACTAGAAATATCTTAACAGCATTTCGATGGGGATGGGTCGAATACAAATATTTTTTTATTTCTCCTAACATAAACATATCAAAGCATTACCAGGTATTGATTCTGCATGCCAACTACGAAGTGATAGTGAAAACCTGTGTCTTTATCCACACTAACCGACAAAAATCTAAAACATTTCAACTTGTAATTTTGTCGTGACCGATAGTAGCATAGAACAAGTTTACTTTTATATTGTAACAACCGACAGAAGCGTAAGGCCGGGTTCTCCAGACCGCCCAGTACAAAATCATACCAAATAAGCACGACTGTTAGTCGCACTGTGTGATGTCGCACACAAAAGTTGTCATTGCATACATTCTGTTGCATGTGTCATGTTCAATTACGACAATTCAATACTGATCACTGCTTTTAAATTTTGTCGAGTCGGTTGCCCGGTCGGTTATGGCAGCCTTGGCCTTAACAAGGCATCGACCGCTCCCGTCGGTTGTGTGTATTGTTGTGGACAGTCCAAGATCCTACTTCCCTCGTGTCGGTAGTTGCGCGTCGCGTCGCCACAGCGCAGCGCCTACAGCGCGGGTCGCTCAGCTGGGCGGCGGCGGCGCGCTTGCGGCGGTGGCGCGCGCACGCGCAGCAGCCGTCGCCGCGTCGCCGCCGCGCGCACGCCGCCCGCCCGCACCGCTTGCGGATGCAGGTCACTTCGCCGTCCTGGGAAAAAACAACCATGTAAGTAATTAAGCACATAACCTCCTTTTTTGAAGTCGGCGATGTGTCGATTGCCATCAAATTGTATTGAAATTTTGTATACAAATGTAAAATATATGCCTATCGTAAAGCAGCATCTGAAATCATAACACAGGCTAACAAACTAAATTGGGACCAGAAAGCCGTGTGTGAGTTGTCTTTCAATATTTTTTTTTATTAGTGCACGGCTCACCAATTGTAAAGATATACCCACTTTGCATCGGCACGTGACGCATCTCTGTTCCCCGTGCGAGTGTATGGAGGGGTGCACCTCCTTGCCGTTGGGCAGCGGCCCGTTGGGGAACTTGCAGCCGCCCTCCGCCAGGATCTCCTCGGCGGTGCGCGGCGCCCCCTGGTCTTTGGGCGTCTCTTCCTCCGTCTTTTTGGTCTTCACCTGGAATACGACCGTGATATGTTTACTAAAGACTAAGTTTTCGAAAATATGTGGGTAGATATTAACAAATGCTAGTTTTACGATTCAAATTTTTGTGAAATAGTTTCAATCTCAATCAAATTTTATCTGGTCTTGTTGAAAAATCAAAATAAAAATATGAAGTATACGAATGAGAAGCTAACTAAACTTTTTGAAGTTCCTTAAAAATCCGTCTATAATACACAATAGTCTTAGATAATTAATTAGTGCGTGGAGAATTCGTATGCACACTGCACTTGTATTGTACGCGACCGGCACGAGGTGTGCATAACATAGTATTAATGTTCTTTCATAGTAAAGCCGATTAGTAAAGCCAACACCTATACTGACCTCAGGGCAAACACGACAGCAGGACTTCTTATCCGGCCGGTACGCATCCCTCTCCGCACAGCGTAACGGAGGACACCTCACGCGTGGGCAACGCACCTGGCGCGTGGAAAACTCGCACGTGCATACCGCACACGTATCGTACCCGCCCGGCACGAGGTATGGGTGCCAGGACGAGCCGGGCGCGTGGTACTGCCCTGCTAGGTGGCAACCGTGCGACTCATTCCATGCTGCTGTTGTTGAATCTGGAAAATGGGAACATAGGCATTGCATAGTTTCCTCCGGCTTTTTCTCTCTTTACCCAGAAATGGGTGGCACATTGCAATAGCCGATGAGTTCGATTAGGAAAAATATTAAAATAAATAAATAATTGGACTGCTAAACGATCACAACTTTAATATAATTATAATATAAAATTTAGTTTTAATTTTTAAGATATAATTATTGTATGCCCGCATAGGGTAGACTTAACTTATTATAATTTTTGTAACATCTTTCTCGTGTAACAGTCAACAATAAACGCATTCTTTTCTTCTTTTCTTTCTTTTCTTTTCTTAGTGTTCGAGGATTTGTAACATGCCATGCAGCAAGTAAGTTGTATTTTCGAATAGGATATGGGATAACCATACCTACAGACTATTAAAACGCTATTTGTCCTCAATAGCAGAAACGCACAAAGTTATAAACTGTTGCAATAGTCCATGGTCTGCCATGCCGGAACACTATTAGGTAAGTAGTTTTACTTTAATTTTGTTGACATTGTGTGAAACCGTATTATAATACTTCATGTGATTTCTTCTAGGTATTTTGTTACAATAGAAGCGATAAGTCATAATATTATGTTAGGTCTTCATTAAAATAGCATATCTACATTTTTCCTGCTATACCTACAGTATGATTCATTATTATTTTTACTGTTTAGAAAACCCCACAATGTTTATCAACAAAAAATGTGACTTTGTTGTGACACCTACGATATTGAGATTATATTATGATGATTGATTGATCACAACAAAATCATGTCTACGAGTATAGATTAGCCATTATTCAGACTATCGATCTTCTTCATTTCGAAAACCTGATAAAATTTCTTGCAACACATTTCTGTGCAGGTCGCGGAAGCCGTTAAGAACTTAAGATCGCGGGGTTTAACCTCGGGGGTCGTAGACTCGTAAGTAAATCGTATTTTGTTGTGACTTTAAAAGTAAGCAAATGTACAATCAAAACAAGTCATTGTTACTGGTATTATACGTTATCAGATAATTTTCTTCTTTCTTCTATCATGTAACCTTATGAATGGCTTATCATTCTATGTTCTGTAAACCTCTTAACGCATTTTCTGGTACTCGCCTCCCTCTGCCTCAACATACCATCAATCCGTGTTAGAACAATGAAATGTCATAAATATTTAGGTAAATATCCAGTTTTCTACTCACTTGTGCAGATGGGACAACATTGGCCGGGCGGCTGGATAGTGGGCACTGCGCAGTTCACGGGTGGGCAACGCACGGGGTCGCAGCGCAGCACGCCGTGCACGCAGCCGCACATGTGGCAAGACTGTAGGGGATCAAACCGCAATAGTTATAATACAAGTATGTTGCATAACTATGGATACAAAAACACGTTACTAAGCAAACAAATTTCGTGTTCCAACCGACATACGACTTGATTCCGAATTGATTTCACCTTTTTAGCCTATCGGCTGTCGGTGTCACGTACTCGTACTGTGGTACTCGTACTTGAATGCTCAATACAACGTTGTTTTCTGATTAAAATAGTTGGAGATGGATTTTGTGACGAATAGTTTAGGACATTAGAATAGGACAGAATGTAACAGGGATTCAAAGGGCCAGACCGGGCGGAGTGATGTCAATTCGGGAAGGCTTTATTAGGTGCCATTTATTAATATATATACTAATAAATAAAGCATTGCTAAGCCAGTTCAGAATTCCTTTTGCCTGGGAACATCCGTGTTTCTGTTCTATTAACTCGGACTTTTATACTTATATTTCACGTTTAGAAAACATTGATAGCGTGATTCACGATACTTGTGGCGCCAGTGACAGCGCCATCCGCCCCACTTAAATTCGAGTAATTTACCTCAGTCGCCATCCATTGCGCGCCGTCTTCGTAGGACCGTCCCGCGTAGTAGCAGGACGCAGTATTGGACAACGAGTTGTCCGGCGGAGGCGCGTTGGCGGGCGCGGGCGGGTAGTTCGCACTGAGCTCATTCTCACTCGTCCATTGCACAGACGGCAAGCACGATGGCGGCACGCTTATCTGACGGAGGGCATTTGTAAAATATTTAAAAATGTAGAACTAAAAAAATCTTTATTATTTTTCACAAACAACATAACCTTTATGGAATAAAATGTAGTGTTTACCTACATTACTCAGTAGTTACCTACATATCCCTTACATAAACGTTATCGTGAGAAAGCGTGTTGAAAAGCCTTTCAATAACATAAGGAACTAAAACTCACCTCATAATATAATTCTTTGGAGCATGCAAATAAAATATTGTAAAAATTAGACAGAACTCGGATTAGCAGATATTATACAGAATCTACACTATTTACTATAACCAAATTAGTAGAATTACAAAATTTCGATCAAATGATGGCAGCATGAGATCTTGTTGAAACGTGTATTAATGATTGAAGGAGATATTATTTCGTCATTTCTAATTCTAATTTGTGGTCATAGATGTCATTTTCGGGACATTGTGGGATGGGATTTAGGATTATGTTGAAATATAAATTAATTTTTAATTTCATCTATTAAAAATTAATTTATATTTATGTATACCTGAGGTACCCGCGTGCGCAGGAACTCAGTGTCGTTGTCGGAAGCGCGGAGGTTCAGATACGCGGCGCCGGCGTGCAGGGCCGCCAGCTCCGCCGCCGTGGGCTCGAGGACGGACCCCTCTATGCCCGGCAGGACGCGGGAGCCGCCACCGCCGCCCCCGTGGCTCTCTAGCCACGCCGACCACACCCCTGTGTAGCCGTTCACTATGATCTGTAAAAGATAATAATTCCATCATTAATTATAGCAGATTCTCTGACCGTCCCTTATGAAGCTATATTATACCGGTCCATTATAATGCCACGCGAGACGTGGTGTTGCAGGCGTTCGTCGCAGCCGGACCTGTGCCCGCAGCGTCCCTCAACGACCTAGAAAGAGCCCTATAGTAATAAAATAAACAATGATATAAATACCTCATAGTTCAATCCGCAGAGTGCATCTACGGAGAGCCACGCAAGACCAGCTACTGGCGTCGCAGTGGCGGGCATGCGTGCGTCTGTGCGTCGTAATAGCGCCGGGCCCGCGCCCGCTGCGTCCGGCAGCGACCGGGATAAGAGTCTGCCACGAAGTATGGATGGTCCTACGAAAATAAACAACGCAAAATATTATGTTACGTAATAATATAAGGGTCGTCGTGAGTATTTTCAATAGTAATGAGTAGCCGTCTTTAACCACCGTAAGGCAGCATTTTGTCTATTTCTAGGTTGTGTTTGCAGAGCATAATTCGAAGTTACCTCCTTCATCCTCATGAGCAGGTACAACCCACGCACTACATGAGATAGAACTCAATAATATTATGTGATGTTGAACGTTGATTTCTATTGATTGCAGTAACCAATTAACACCAAACAAGTTTTATTTATTTGCTTCTTATTTTAAAAAGCGCATGCGGATTAAAAAGTGCCTTTTCGAGCGCGGATTTTATTTTGTAAAAATACCTGTGGCCCGGTTTGACTGGACTGAAGAGGTTTTATAAACTAGAAATATTGTAACTTACCAGTGTCTGCCCCTATGTGAACGGCAAGCTGGTCCTCATACAGTGGAGGAAAGATTCGCGCACTGGGTCTAGCTAACACGCCCATTCGCGTGTCCAGTATCTCCACTTGAGAATGGCGCTTTCCTTGCTCCTCCACCAACGTTATTTTAGGGTCTGTAATACCCAAATTATCAACCTGCAAGGATTTAAATATTGTTAGATTAAAGGAAAAATTTCATCTATTACTAGGGAGATCCGGGGTCAAACTTCAGCAGCATCTATAATTTTTATGTAGGTAATAATAATATATAAGTTATGTGCATTTAAATGACACCGGTTGTAACTGTGAAGGAAAACATTATGAGGAATCTTGCATGCCCGAGAATCCTCCAATGCATTATCGGCCAACATGGTAGACCTTAGCCTTTATCGTTCTTAGTCCAAACGTCCAACCCGACAGTGGGTCACTGAATTGAAGTGAAATGAAAACACATAGAAAAACACATTGAAGTGAAATGAAATAAAGAACTAGAATAAATAAATAAAGAACTATCCAGATTCATCACCGTGGAAGGGATAGGAGTTGGGGTTGGGGTAACAATCACCCCTTTTGATGGATTATTAAAATCTCATCAATGTCTCTTAATGTTTTTTTCGACTTGTTGTGTTGTTTTTACATTATATGCAAACTAACCTGAATATCATAAACGAGAGATCCATCCTTGTCAATGTAGAGTACAGCTAGACCCTCTGGTGCTGGAGAGGCAGGTGCCCTCTCAGCCGTCATGGCCGCGTGGAACACTTCACAAGCAGCCCTCTGCCTCACAACCCCTGAGATGCGCCGGTCCAGTGTCCCACCTGCTTCGACTGAGAGGAGTAACCGTCCGCGAGATAACGAACGTAACTCTGCTGCAGACACTGGTGTGGATACTTCTAAAACGTTCAGTTCGTATCCCGGTTTAGATACTTTCTGGACCTACAAAGATAAAATGTTTTGTCGTCATTAGGTTCTGATACGTGTGATATCAATATAATTATGTCTATAGAGTATGTCTACAGCTGTGTACCTGTTTGATTCATCGCAGCAGAACTCGTACATGAATGAATATTAAACTGATGTGATTGTTGTTAGCTAGGTACGATGTGCAAAGATAACAGCGGTTAACTAGCAATTTAACTTCAGTAAATTCTCATATCTCTCAGTCAACTTTCAAGAAGACGAGTAAACATTGCTAAGTATAAACTAATGCATAAGTGCACTCTAAACTTTTCAGCGCTTGATAACGACGTTACAATACCTGTATCAATCTGAAATAGGTATATCTACTACTATAGGTATATCCAATATTCTATCTATCTTCTATATAATAAAGCTATTCTGGTATCTTCCCTGAAAAACAGTTGGTTCTACATTTACCTCATCGATAATAGTCTGGTTCCGCTCAGGCAACGTGAGAAGCACTCTCACGGACTGGTCTTTAGACGCTGGCACGAACACTCCGTTGTACACTATCGCCAGGTGTAGGCTGGGAGCTGCGCCGGCCGCGCCCGTCACCACGGCAGTGCCTCCCCACCAGCCCTCATCTTGGCCTGGCATGCGGTAGTCCTCGCACGGACCATTGCTCATAACTGTTGGTGCATGCTCAGGCTCCAGTAACGATGTGAACATTTCTGAGGATAGTGCTGGGTATCTGAAATGGAGGGAAATTTTGTTAGAACATCGGTAGTTAGCCAAATCGTAATAGGTTAAGATTTCGTATTTAAATTAAAATGATGAAAAAACGATCGCACGCATCTCGTAACCTACCCTTAGTTAAAATAAATTTGGACGCGGGTGCATATTATTATAAAAAAGCTAAATGATAATAATAAAATATTACTATTTTATGAATTCGAAGTAATCAATGAAGTTAGTTAGCTTCAAACTGACAACGCAATCAGGAGGCCCGTTTGCCTGCTTGTTTATTTCGTTCCTCTGTATAAAATAGTATGTGGCGAATGAAATATGAATTTAGACTCTAACACAGTATCATTTTATTAGTGCAAAATATTTGTATGCTCCGAATTTATTCTTATTACAGGGACACTATTCACAGTTTATGGTTTTATATTTGAGCGGAAACTTTGAAGTTGCAATTAAAAAAAAAAAATCTCAATGTTACGTCGCCATGGAATACCTACAAACCAAATTACGTCCACTACGTAATCGATAAATCGTGTTTGAGACAATACCGTATCATTGTCCGTATCACATTAGTAATCAATACGCACAAACGCACGACCTAATCTGGCATTTAAATAAAAGATATTTTTAGCAACGTTTACTATGAAAACATTGGAGTGGCCTGCTTGTTTCAAATCTACCGATAAGGTAATCTGTAATCATTTTTGTAGTAATTGCTTTTCATCTATGCCTGATAAATTTTCGACTATTGTCGTGAAATTCATTGCGTAGGTATTTATTTTTGATATCAGTATAGTTCTTCTATCTCACGAAGTCCGTTTGGCTATGAATGTTGTTAGCCGTGCACATGCACATGTTTTAGTGTGCGTAACCTCAAGAGCGCTCCGTGACGACGTTCGCGCCAAACTTTTCACGGTATAGCGTCAGCATGGCAAATAAAGATAGAAGAGTTTTCCAAAGTGAGGTAATTTTTTTAAAGATTTTTATTAACTCTCGAACATTCATAGTATTATAAATTCATTAATTTCATTATTTAATTTAATATAGTTTATGGAATAATTATTTCATTTTCGATGAATTGTGTAATTTCATTCGAAGAGCCCTGTGCGTGACGGGATTATAATAATAAATAATTGATGTATATTAGTTTATAGGGGGATATTGTCTAATAAATTACTTTTTTTTTGTTTCAGGGCCGAAGTATGATAACTAGCGTTTATCACTTTCAGTATCCGACATCAAATTATCTGATAGTGATACTGAATAGTAAAATACTGAATTATAATATTATAATATTTTGTTTCCACTACTACTTACTATTTAAACCTATTTATTTTATTTACAAATACAAGTTTTCATTACAGTTAAGGTTTTTTTCTTTCTTTCCATCGTAACCTATTCCAAATATTTACAATAAATATATTATTCAACTGAAATTAAACTTTGAATATTAAAAATATTTCTGCGAATCAGATTTTTTTGCTGTCGCTCTCAGCGGTTACACACACCAGCGCGCTTATCTGTACACATCACTACTACAACCAAAGTCGAACGGACTTCGTGAGATAGAACAACTATAACGGTGTGATTTATCTTATTTTTAGTATATCTATACTTAGTAGAGCTAGTACGTTTCCATTATTAATCATACGGTTAATTTGATACGAACAATAAGACTGCTTATTGTCGGAGTATCCTTGGTGCAATGTTTCAAGGGTAAAATCTATTGTATCGCGAAGAATCTGCGATAAATTCTACAAGACATTGCTAGAATCATACCTGTTTATTCTTCCACTGAGAGCACTGTCCATAGAGTTGTTTCGCTCGTCACCCCAAATCAACGCCACGTAAAGAGACCCTTCCCTAAGTAACCGTTTGTATTCCCGAGGAACTCGACGCCAGACACCACATAACTGAAAACAATGCAGGCCCTCGTTAAACAACATAAAGAGTTAACAATATAAAGTTACCTCTTTAAAATACATACATTTTTTACGATTGTCAAATGATTTTTCCAACTTTAAGACCACTAATAAGTAACTAATCTGAAGTTAGACATATTTCTGATATTTCACTAACAAAATATCGCCCTTCTATAGTTTTCTCTATTACAATTATCTTCCTTACCTGATCGATAAATAGGTAAACTTACTCATTTTACCTTGTCAGTCTTCTCTTCATATGTGGCATGAATCCCTGGCGCTCTTTTTAGAGGATGTTCTAGGAGCATGCGTCCTCCTCGGTCCAGGAAAGCGAGTGCTCTTGGTTGCACGACCATTGAAGGTCCGAGGATTACGGACCAGTAGAGGTGACGTCTTCGGAAGGTGAATCTGGCTGTTGCAACGCCAGCAGCCACAGGCACTCCTGTCATGTCATCACGTCGAATGCAAAGCGGCGAACGACCGGTTAGAAGTGCTCCGAAGTCTGTAGAAAATTCGAGAAAAAGCTGATCAAAATGGATATTGATCATAATAAAGTTCCACCATTTGGTGGTATGAAATATTATATCTTAATAATAGGTGATAGTCTTTAAGTCGTTAGTGCTGTGCTTTACCTACATTTACAAAATATTCCAGCCTTATACGAGTACCTAAGTCTAAGAACGCAATGTTAAAAAACCTGATTTAACAAATATAGGTAGGGGTTATTAAAAAGATTGATATGGTATACTAATGTACCTATATAAAGAGTATGTTTTTTACTTTAATACTCACGTTTCATACTAAGTTCCTCCTCCTCATTTGCAATAACCACCAGCGGACTGTCTTCTTGCACTATATCTGGCGCTGGAACCAAGAAGGATAAATAAAAATCAACCAACCGACTACCATTAGTTACTGCCTAGTCCGCATCAAATAAATCAAACCTATTTGCTGTTGCTGTTGGTTTATTTGATTCGAACTAAGGGTAATAAATAAGTCAAGCGATTGGCATTCGTAAGGATTTATGTAAATTGATGGGAATCGATAGAAACTGTGAGCAAGGCGGTTTCAAGTGTGCATAAATAGGTATATTGACACTTTCTCTGAGCTGCGCTCCATAAAAACATGTCGCGGGAGCAGTTGATCGCGATTTGCGAGTGAGGATCGCGGGTCGGTAGCGGACGGTTTCCAAGACCTCTCCGACCCCTCTATTCGGGTTGATTGGATCAAGTGTTATTCAATCGTAGCAGGATCGGTCATCGGCGTCTAGACGGCGACGGCAGAATTTGCGTTTTGCATAGTTTTCTTGTTGGGTCTGCTCCAGACGGAAATAGAGAGAGCAGTGACATTTTGCGCGACGCTTTGATTGTAACCGATTTGACGACGGGCGATCGATAAATGGTCGAGAAGCGAGCGTAATATAATGATAGATAATACATTAAACAATTTACATGTCCGACTTGAATCTAGCGCAAAGGCATAATAAACACATTTATTTCTATAACATAAACACGTTCAATATTAGCCCAGAACCAGGCTAGCGGCACATAAATTTGTTATAATTACGTTAATGTTCGTAAGTAATGTTCTTACTTTTTACTCCAATAGAGAAATTTTATCGCGTTATTAACGACGTTATTAACGTCACATCCAATAAGTAGTTTGATCGCGGGGAATCTCGCCGGTTCCCAACACGTCAGCGGGAGTAGATATGCGGCGTACGAAGATATTAAATTATAATTATGCTTAATAAATCGTCCTATCGTATCTGATTATTCGTTTGGCAGGGTGAGACATGTTACTCGGAGTACGTGCATATATGCACGGTAAGTATCCCCAGTAAACATCGCGATGAGCGGACCTGTTTACGTGCCGAGATCTCGGAAGGCAGATTGTGATCTAGTGCGGCCCGGCGCCACTGTTCATAATTCAATCTGTGAATTCATTTAATGCGCGAGACAGTCCTAAATTTATTGGCAAATGGCGCCAACATGGCGACATGTCAGCCTCTAGGGTATTTGCAATGCAACAAAGAGCAGAAGGTCAGGCGAACCTATACTCGCTTACGGCCATAAACAAAGCTATAACCATAACCACAATACAAATTGCATCCCAAATCCTAATTATCAACAAAACTAATTTAATTTTAGTGTACAACAATTTCGTGTACAACCTATGTCAACAGTTGCCTTCTCTATATTTTTCTTGGAAGAGATTAAAAATATATGTTTTTATCGATTCTTTTTGTGTCGGATTAGTCGGATAACAATTTTTGCCTACTAATCCTCCAATAGTCTCATGAAGATAAAGACAGCGGCGGCGCCGGGACACCTTTGACTCGAGTCGCGACACCCGGCGCCCGCACACTATAAGTATAGGTTGTACAATATGCACCAAAGTAAATAATGAATATTTATGCTCGCGTACGCACACTTGCACCGGTGAAAATCTGCTAAGCCGAGGCGCCTCACCGACGAACACCGCTCATTAATGTCGTTTAGCGTAAATTTAAACTTTTGAAAGCAGCCTTGAATTTAGCGACGTGACGCGACTAAAGCCGTGACGAGTTCATTCCGAGTCTAGTCGCGGCCTAGCGTCTTTAGGCTTCTCCGACGCGGCGAGTTTTCCAATAGCATGATGTAACCAGGCGCCGCTTAGACGACGTCGTTCGACCGATACCATGAATAGGTTGCGTACACGGTACACGACACTTACGACGATCAATAATTCATGTTTCAAAAAGTTGTAACAAAATTCTCGCCGGTGCTCCCAACATAGTAGTAGTAGATTCTAAGAAATATTTTCGAATGACGGCGCTCGTGTCATTCTACACTATCTCCGACGCTCTATAAGTCGTGCTTTTTCGTTTCAAAAGTCACGACGGCGGGCAATCGCAGAAACACGACCTACCTAAAACGGAAACGAACAATATTAACTGGCGCCTGTGTAAACTTTTAAGACGCCATTTGCAACCGATATGGACAAACCTGTCGATCGTATGTGCAGTTACGTACATGTCTGAGAAAAACAGATTGAATCGATAAATACCTGCGCTATATAAGTTCTCTAACAACTTGGTCTTTTAGTACTTCCTAAACGATCTGCATATTCATAAGCCTTTTAAGAGAGTATCAAGTGAAATGATAAAATACGAATACTTGCATATCCAAGTGCATTATATTAAAAACTTCGAGTAGAATACCTGTGTTAGTATTCATTAAATTATCGGTACTGGATAATTGCAATAACATTCCGCGTAGGCAGTAGATACGTTATGACGTTGTTTGAGATAAACTCTTGTCCATATTGGCGCAAGACGAAACCGAATGTGTAGTAGTAATTATCTCTACAATGATCGACCCTTCGACAAATTCAAATATCCGCTCTTTATGTTTAATACAATATAGAGAACCTATGCCCTTAGTTTTCACTTTACTATTCGTCACCATTAAAATAAAATAAAAGTTCTTATTCTTGTGTGCGCTTTTACTCTGGTACCGGTGCGTTCTTGGGAGGCCACCGAGGGGGTTTTAGTAGGAACGTAAAAATCCTACATAACTCAATATGTCCCCCACGATTAAGAGTATCTTTAATAAGATCCCCTATACCAAACAAAAAAAACAAAAAAAGAACTAGCCTAAGACAGCTGTGTTGAGCTATTATAAAAATAATTTATCAAGATTGTTTTAAAATGTCTTCCTCATCCAAGGTAAGTGGCAACTGTCACATTGTGGGACACATTGGCCTTGGCATATTGCTAGTGAAAATGATTTTCGGCGGTAACGCTCTGAAACGTCGACAAGATGACGTAAGTACGATGACAAGCCTCTCTATTGCATGTCAGCTTACCGAGATCACTGTCACTATGTCACCGAAATGTGCCAGGAAGAGTAGCTCATTATTATTTAATAATTACCTCTAAGCGACCAATTCTCACGCTTGTATAACTACTAACTACAAAGACGTGCAATATTCACAGGTAGAAATGACAGCGATTTCGTAATGCATACCTATACCTTCTTAATTAAGCTTTGAATTTGATGGGAAATGTTAAAGGACAGTCATATGATTTGAAGAACCGATAAATGAGGAAGAAAGGTGTTCGAAAGTAAACGCCTCAGGGTAAAAGAAGTGGTAACTCTCCAGTTAGGTGGAATGATGAACTGGGCAAACAGACGATAATAGTAGTGGGCATAAAAAGCTGATAAATGAATGAATGGAATATAAAATAAGTCGGCACCTAATTAAAATATACTTTTAATCCTATCATTATAAATGTAAAAGCTTGTGAGAAAGGATGGATGGGTGTTTGTGACTATTTAGCGCAAAAACAGCTGACAAAATTTGGTTGAAATTTTAGGACCTCTCTCTCTGGACCAAGTTTTAAAATCAACGCGGACGAAGTCACAGGCTAAGTCTAGTTGTAAGTAGGTAACGCGTTTATAAAACCCTTAGTACTTCGACATATCCGTAGTTTCGGAAAATTAAGAATTCAGGTTCAGGGTTAAAATTACAAAAACATTTTACCTCACACTCGCACACAAATATCATCACCTTCGTAAGGAAAATAAACAAACAGTGTTTCAGTGTAGTAACGATCCAACTAGGTACGCTACTTGGCTTAACCTGATTAACTCCTGACCTACATAAGGTTCAGTTCAAACAAGCTGATAATATTGATAGCATTGTTTTATTCTGTTTACCGTTTACGGTTGATTCTTACAAGCAAAACAAACGCATTTACGATAATGATAAAAAAGTTTGGTAAATAAGAATAGCATTATCACTGTCTGTCAGATATCAGAAGAAAAAATGGTTTAAGAAAACAAACTCATTTGGAGTGCTTACAATCAGAGCACCGATGTATCGTAATTTTTATTAGTTTACATAAATATATTTGGGCCATAATACGACGACGTAATTTATTATTATCTCAGGTAATTCATAGTATTCTACAAGAAAAAAATGTAAAAAAAAATTATAATATCGAGCAGTTTAAATACATATTAAGGAATAGTTGTAATAAACTACTTTTACTTTTAGTCTTTACTAAGCAGGAAAGTAAGAGAAATTTCACATTTCTTAATGCGTAATCCTTAGTTTGGAAAAGACGTGTCTATGTGTCGTTCTTATTTTTAAATATTTAAGAACGGCAAGTCAAACGCAAAACGAGCTCTAGAAATTTATCATAGTGGATAATTCGAAATTGGGAGCGCAAAGTCTAATTGGCAGGTCGATTGTGTTGAGCGTATGACAATGTGATGGCCATTGATCGAAGAGCATCGTGGCTGCAGTCGGCTCGGCCGCGGCGGGCGGCGGGCGGCGTCACGGCGACTCGGCGGCGTGCAGTTATTCCATTGAAGCTGACAACGGTGCGGTTGCGGCGGGCCCAGCCTTCATTGCGAATTCCCGCGACGCGGAGCCGCTTGTTCGCAGTCGGCTCTGCGCTAATTTATAGGTTATATTCGTAATGATTGCGGCAAAGAATGTTTATAGCGCAAGGCGCGGTCTTATTGTTGTCGATAGGCACGCCGTGGTACTCATGCCCGCACACACGCCCGCATAACTGTCGCGCTACGAGAATGCAGCGAGCGTTGGCTCCGATTCAATGTCCATTTCCATAAAATATAATTTCATCTCGATGCGCCCGATGTTAATGTTTCCACGCGATTTATATTCATGAACGTTACACGGAAAGTAAAACCGGCGCTCGCTTCCACGCGTTTATGTAAGTATATGCGAATAATAAACCTTCTCGAACGAACAATAAAAAATTGGCACCCGCCCACGCGATTACATACGCATTCGCCATATTCGAACGGAGAACCGAATCCATGAGAATTTTACTGCAAACTAAAATGGACGTAGGTACGTGCTTTGTAAATATCGTACAATTGAAAATTGGCGCGTTCACGCCCGCGTCTACCTTGTACGGCGGCGCCGAACGAGGTATTGTACCGCCCGCGGTATTTCTGCGGCAGCCTATGCGCGACCGTTTACGGGCAGGCACTTACCCAAAAAAGTAGAACAACAAACCACGTCTGCGCTGTTTACAAGACGTGCAACACTTCGACCGCATTGTCCTGCGGAGAAACGCTTGCGATTTGCATTTTAGAGACAAGAGCCAGCCACACTGCGCCGCCGCCGCCGCCTCGCACACTCATAGAAGGCTCATGAATTTCTCTTACGATTCTGTCACTGTACATACTTGTACACATCTTTGAACAGGAGTAGGTGTCCACGGAACAAGGAAACTATACTTCGAGCACTTGTTTTGATCACAAAACATCGTTAAAAATAACGTGTCAATAGAAGCATTATCTGTAGTGCAAACTTCACAACGACGAATTCTTCTTTATCAAAAATGACTACTGTTTCAATTACTTCCTGCTATCTACTTTAAAACTGAGCCACTAGTTATTACTCATTAGCTTATACTCAGAGATAACGAGGTGCAAATGAATATAACAAATATACGTGAAGCGATGTTTGTTCTTTGTATTACGTTTAGGTAAAATAAGACTTTAAAAACATTGATCCGGTACTTTACATTTCCAAGTCTACAATTGTAGAGAACATAAACTTGTAGAGATTCAATCGTTAATCGAGTTAGTCAATTAATAAACAATCTAATAAACAATTTATCTAACTTCAATTTTAAGATAAGGCACCCGAATTTACATTGTAGATACATTTAAAATCTTTGTGTCATGATAGGTATTTTTTATTTTCACAATTACGAAGTCATCACAGTCGATAAATCTTTCTAAGATTAAATTTGAAGATTACAGAAAAATGTTGATGATTTATTATAATATCTTCAAAATTTAGACTCAACCGTCTTAACTATCAAGAATCATCCTCTACCACTATATATGACAGTGCGTTGTCCCAGTTTTACATTAATAGAAAGATGTGATTGTTCATGATTTGCATTGACAACGTAACACATTTAGTTATATGGCCGACAAGCTGGTTTACTACGAGTAGTTCTACATTCTTTTCAGAAAGAGCTCATCAAAACATATTAAAAGATACAAACAAATAAACAGGGCCAGCTAGATAAAACCGTTTAAAAACACGAAACTTACCCAAGAGCCTTAAAACTTATTCCTATATTCAATTTAATTGTTAATTTTTTCGAATCTGAGACACAATCTTACTGAATACCTATGCACTACATAAATAAACCGCAATTTATCTTAACTGAAGTACCAATTTCAATTTTTAATAGATCGATTTAACTTCTGAATCATTTTAATCTGAATTCCCGTCTGTACATTTTGTTTAATTGCAGTGAACAAAAAGTAAGCAGTGTCATAAAGCGTAGGCCATTAAAGCATAATTGGATATAATTACCACACCATAACTTATATGCAGAATTCTAGAATACAAGATTAAATTTTACTTCAAGGAAAAAAGGATCTGATGTTGCTTGCTAAGGGTTTATTATATAGGTTTAAGCTGACTAGATAATCATAAGGACGATTGATTTTTAATTAATCCTTTGGATCATTTGGGTTTTCTTGTTTTTCATGATTATTTTTTTTTTATTATTTTATCCTTTTTCAATTCCATTTTAACCGTCGTGGCTATTTTCAAAAATGTTATTTTGCTTTTTATACATACGTATATCCAAGACTATGACGTCATAGTACATAATAGGCATTAAAGCTACATAAAAAGTCAAGTACATAACACCCAAGATTTTATTTCTAAATTTTTTATTCATGATGTTAATTTTTTTCATTAATAAAATTAATCAAAACCAGTTCGTAGGACACATACGAATACGTATTCTCAAATAGGTAACGACTGTCGGAGCATACTACATGGAAAATTCTGCCCCACACATACCACAAAGTACTCATGAACTCATTAAAAACACTGAACTGGTGTGAATGGGAGCTATTTGCGAGCGACATATCACCTTACCTTCACATAGTAAGAGTACCAGAACAAGCCGCCAGATCAAAGACGATCCGTTCTGAATAAACAAGTTCACGACAACTATATCTTGAATTACTAATTGAGTTTCCAATTTCAAACCACTTTACTACAGTTCCATTTTTATTTCCACTCCTACTATTTAATGCGAGACATGGTAGCCGCTCCTTACGTTCGATTTATTTATTCAAATAAATGCAAAATTAATAATGCCGAAAATCTTATTAAAACGAGACTAATTAGACGGTGGCCTATTCGATTTTAAGAACAAATATTGACTAATGGTCACGAGTCGGTAATTGATGTTTGTTAACGAAATAATAGGATTTACTCAATACCGCAATTAAATGTATGCACTTAAATAAGGAATTCAAATTCAAAGTTAAGAAATATAAATTTCCTAGAAGTGTTATGATGTCTTTTAATTTTGGAATATCATTTACGAGTATTAACATAGGTAAGTCTTACATAAGTAAACATAAGCTCTACAACTTTTTTTGGAGAATCGGAAAACCTTTTACAACGAAAAAATACGTTTGATATGAAAATAATATTTTTTTTATTTATCACATGTAAAAACATAAACTTAAAGATAGGTAATAAGTATATGTATATTTTAAATGTCATTGAACTTATTAATCGAATTAACACTGAACAAAAATCAGAAACTTATTAATAACAGCGAATAAACATGACAAGAATTAAACAGCTCACAATAATTCATTAGAGTATACATAAATCACAAAATGAAAAGTACCTAAGTAAACCATATTCGAAACAACGAAGGCAACGTTTTCAAACGTAATCGGAGTACTTAGCATAACAGCGGAGTTTCCTAATACTATACGTTATTTCTAATGGAAAAACAATATTAAGTTCTTCAGTGTTCCACAAACACGGCGCTTTCTTAGTAAGACATTTTCTGCAGCAAAACATCCATGTTGGAGATGTAGTGAAGTGTTATTAGCTTATTATCGGTTAGAAACCCCCAATCCCTCGAGGCACTAAGTGTTACGCCGCACTGTTATTGGCCCCTAGCTACCCATGCGATATACGATAATAACATTCATACACTAACTACGTCTAACTGGATAACTATGCCGCCGTGCGTTATACTCGTATGTAGAGTTGCCACCTTATTTTGAATTTATTATAAAAATAATTTTTTGAAGTGATAACTTCTTATTAGACCCTCCCATAAGAAGTTTTCACTTTTTTCCTTTCGTAACGTAACGCGTTACGGTGCCACTCTGTCTGGTAATTATGGATGGAACTATGAAAACTGTCAAAAGGAAACATTCATAATTTAGTGTATTTTGTTATAGAAAAAAACTAAATATTATAATAATTGTGATTTGGATTCGACATTGCGATTATTTAGCATTAAATGTTAATTAAATTACTTTTTCTTACAGAGAAATTCAATTGTATTTAAATTTAACTGTCGTCCAAATCACCAAGAAAACACATCTTCTAAGTTTTCACTTCTGCCAGCACTCCCGGAATGCAACCCGTTTTTTCATTTGTAGTTTCGAAACGTGTTTTGGGGAACGCATGAAGTGAGGTTAATAAAAATTAATCATAATTGCCTGGATATCATTGTGTATTTACTTTTATTCTTCGTCCACCCCTCGAAAATAAGGACTAATAAAAAGCGCTTTATTTTCCAATGACATTGTAGTATTTCAGCCAACATTGTAGTTCAAACCGTTACGGTGTACCTATAGACCCATGTTATTTTATAGAACAATTTGTACTGATTGACTACCAATTAGTAGGTACTAGTACCAATCAACGAACAAAATTAGTAACAATCACTCACGAACCAACCACGTTGCGTTTGCTTAATCTACTAAATCGATCCTTATACAGCGCTCATTCGATCGATTGATCTCGATTGCCTTATAAGCAATAGTGAAAATGGAGACTTGCATAGGCTCAGATTATTGGAGCCACTAGAGTTCAATCATTGTATATTGTGTACTACCTTTACGATACCTATATACTCTAGGTACGAGTATAGCAATTGGTTGAGGAAAAAGTCACGAAGACACATCCACAGCAGTTTGGAATATGAGGTTGGCAAAAGTGACATGAAGGTATTTTGTTGTGATTTCATTAGAAAGCAATGAGTGCTGGAAAATGGACAGAGGTTAGTTTAGTATCACTCTACGCGAGGGAGTCCGAAACGACGACATCCGTAGAAGAATGAAGATGACCGACATCTCAAAATTTGCAAATTAAGTCACAATAGTCCAATACCACATCGTTCGAAGGACCACAATCGATGCAGTGGACTACAAAGGGATAAAAGGCTGGAGGCTGGAGGAAGAAAGGAGATTGCCGGACAGGAATAACTAAGAGAAAATCGGGAGCCATCAAAACTGGGCCATCACTTGCTGTAACGGTGCTGGAAACATCGCGAGCGAACCTGCATAGACATGCAGGTATGACTCTTAGACAAGAGCATGATGTGAGCATTATGGATGACATAATGCTCACAAAGGCGTGAAGTCCGCTAAACGGCAGAGGTCAACGTGAAAAACTAAACGGAAGAATAAAAACTTGTTAAAGACTAAATACAGATTTTAGTAATTCTTAACAAGACTTATCAGTGTCGTTAATTAAATGGATGTAAAATTATATTACAAAGAGACCGACCGATAAAGAGCTAAAGGTCATAAACTTTGGGCTTAAATCCAGGCAGTTTATATCTTATGCTCTTAAAATAGCAATATTTTTATATCGACTTGTTGGTTATGATTATATTAGGTACATATCCGGTTTATATCTTGTTATTCGGTGTAAGTATACTAAGCTCTGTCCGTGAATACCGCATAATTTAGGGTTTTACGTTATAGACTTTGGGATATCCTTGTTTCGATATAATTATCTTTTCGGAATGTAACTCTTTCAAGCAAAAACAGCAGTACTGATAAACATGAAATAAGGACAAAAATATAATTTACATCTTAGATAAAGATAAAGGATCAAATGGGACGAATTCACGACTTACCTACATACATCAACAATCACTGAGACCTACCCTGTTCTGCCAACACTCATTAATTCAAGAGATATTTCCTTCCACCTCCGTCTTAAAAGTGCCAATTATTGAATGATTATAATAATTATTCATATCTCACTTATTTATATAAAACATACGAGTATTTCAGCTATTCCGATCCTTAACGCGTCAAACAATTGTTTAATTGATGATTGATTGATCCGACGGGCTGTTTAATATGAAACAGTCATCACAATAGACATTTGTATAAATAAATAAGCAACTCGTTAATATACAAGTGCCGCAAACAATAAATCATCTCAGACCTCTGAATCATAGCGCCGCAAAAATGTCGATGGCTCAGAGAAAGGTCGGGCGTAGAGTCGCCAGCGAATTTGTTGATGTCAGGACATCCCACTTATAAAATACAATAGGCACTAAAATAAATAAATAACTCTTCACACCCTTCATACCCCGCTGGGATTCCCTGTATCGTAAGTGCTATAGACAAACACAGGACAAGAACACCACACAGATCAGAAACAGAAATTCAAATTCATCATACAAATCTCTGATCTGCTAGAAATCGGCCCCAGTAAATAATCAGAGTAAAGTAACCCCCAGTACCCCAAGAACCTAGTAAAGAATCAAACCCTTTTTAATGAGATTTACTCATAATATGTTTTTGTTTTAAATTCTTCCAATCTATCAACATCGTATGGCGCGGAGTCGAAGTCTGTTTATCAAAGTTTTCAGGCAACTAAAAACCGAAATTCTATATGTCTATTTATTGAAATATACAACGTGTACATAATGTTCAACTAGTTCAAACTAGTTATAGTAGTTAAACTGGTTAAATTGAATTATTTAAACCAGTTTACCCAGAAAATTCGTTAAAAAATCATAAATATCCCGTCTTTTTCATCAGAACATTTAGCATTCCTAGCAAAGAGATGAAACGGGCCGCCATTCCGGACAAAGATTACAAAGACGGCTAATAACACTATTGTTTTGCTGACGTGCCGTCGAGACTTCCAAGAGTACATTGTCGTTTGTTTTATTTTAAACAGATAAACGGCGATATACATGATATTATTAGGTACCTACAGTCAACTCGGACCATTGGGAACACTTTTGGATAACTTTAAACCTTCAAGACGTTGTTTACTTTGAACCATTTTATTGACTTAGATTAAGTATTGTCGCTTCAAGGTTATAACTAATAAATTTTTAACGTTAAAGATTTAATTTGTTTTATTAAGTGTTTAAATCACAGTTTAAAGTTACCACAAGAATTCAAAGTTACCTTGGTTGATACCCTACCCTGCTTTGTACGGACAAAATTGCATAGCTCAATATTTTGTCTCACGAAAAATGTGGTTGATACTTTATAATTTCGCCAAAACAAGTAAATACAGGAAATTCTACTGTACTTAACACTTCTACTATTGGAAATATTTTTGAAAAAGGTTTTAAAAACTGATGTAAAATATTGCACTAAGGAATGTTGAAAGACATAATAACGGAATTTAAGGTTTCATATGATTTGATTGCTCTGTTTTTATACAGTTTCACTTGTGTGTGTACGATTCGTTGTGAACTTTTATTTCAAAAAACAATTACGCGTAAGTATGTACGTAGACTTGAGATTACGTAACTTAAATTGTATTTATTTTTATTTATTTCATAAGTAGGTACATGAAATAGTTATGAGAACGCAGTTCGATGGTCCCACACTCGGATTCCCTGTGTTGTGGCAACCAAAGCCCTCCATATACAAACATACTTAGTTGTAGCATTAAACTTATGCTAGATACAAAAAGTAGTTTTGTTACAAGACTATACATAGATAACATTTTAATTTGTTAATACTTTGATGTACCTATGTAAATGTGACGTTTTTGCAATATCTAGCATTAACATTGTTTATCTCATTTATCAGCCTTGATCTCAAATCGCTAAATATCGGCGGCATTTGTTTATAGGGTTGTAACTGCAAATGTAATGAGGTCCCATAAAAAATATAACTTGTAAAAAACCCAAGTCTCGCAACTCAGTTCTTGCACCGTAAAAAGTTGTGAGATCCATGTATCATAAGGTTGACTTGGCAATCGCGTTAAAAATTTATGAAATTTTACATATATATATTCATTCAGTAGATCTGAGAATCGGCTACTATTTATTTTTCATACCCCGAAGTGATAAGGGTTTTCCACCCCTAACATTTTTATTTAATTTTTATTTTTGGCCATTATTTTTTTTAAATAACGTGTCATTAAAAATACATACAACCCTAAATTTTCACACTTCTATCACCAAACCCTATTTTTAATCGCATCGAAACTTCGTGATTTCTAATTCGGAATCACGATAAGTATCCCTTAACAGTTCAAATATACACATTCTTATCGTTTAATTTATCCGTATATAAGTAATTATCCTATTCTTAATCTAATCCATCGCCGGACACCTGGTCCTCATCAACGTCACGAAACAAAGAATTCGTGAGCAATCCTCGGCCCTACCAATAATAGAGATTAAATGATTCGATGGGGTATGAATAGGGGCTTTGTAAGCGGAAGCGAGCCATGTGGCGCCCAGCAAAGGCGCCAGTATTCGGCCATGAAACGCAAGATACTAAAGGTTGGAGTTCTTGGACCCTGACCTTCACGTCCAGCTTTCCTGTTAGGTACTAGAGCGAGCGCATTCGTGTGCCATTACAGCGCTGGGTTTTACTGGAGCAGACTTAATAATATCAGCTGTGCTCACACTGCTCACGGTTCTTATTTTACCTATTAGGAATGTTGAGCGTGATACACATTATCAAATAAGTCCTCATAGGAAAGTGTGAACGGTCTTGCCTCCGTTCAAATTTCATCGATTTGCGGTCACAATTGAGTATTTAATCTAATGACTAATTAAGTAGGTAATTAATCAAGATCACAACTGTAATTGCAACAAATTTTAATGGGTGTATGACGCTAATTTCAATCTTGGGTTTCATGGATTCCATCAAGACACTCAAACCACAAAGATTTTACTCTTCACTGAAATATCCGCTCCACTGGGAATCAAACCCTGGACGCACCAATCCGCATATACGTGTTAACCAATGCGTCACACAAGCCGCACTAGCACTTTTTATTTCGTTCCTATAATATTATTCGTTATCCAGCGTGTAACGATATCACGTCATGCTTACGTGGGTAACATAAAGTCAAATTTACTTAAGGTTTGTTTATTTCCTAAAAACATCTAAAGCATCTAAAGTTCTGAACATTATATCGTAGATATGTATTAATAAAACTAACGTAAGAATGGATGGAATAAAAATATTCCACAATGATACGATACGATAGACGAATCATAATCAATAGTGAATCATATCTTTTCTATATATTAATAATTCAAAAGGTAAAGTATAAGTAAGTAAAATAAAATTTCTGTAACCTATATAACAATTCTAAGAAATCATACCGAAAGAATTTTCATTTTAATTCTGACTGGCAGGTCACCTGCGTCAAGCTGATAATTTTTAGATCCAGGGATTTCATAATTTTAGATTTCCCAAATTGAAACATGAAGTCACTTAAATTGCGAGAGCTAGCATCTCGTCTCAAATGTTAATCTAGAGTGGCAGTAATCCGTTAACGCAAACATAAATAAAAGTGTCGCAAAAATGTTTCCGTCCTACTCTCAATAAATAACTTTATTAACTCGTCAGCAAATATTTTCACAGAGAAGTACCTACCTTAAGGTTTGTTTATATTAAGATTATCTTTCAGACATGAATATTGTCTTTGGATTGCAGCGAGATAAGAAAAAATGTGCCATACATCGACAACACTGTATAAATATTACGCAAATAAGAATGATCAAGTGAACACGCTTACGTTTAGACCTTTATAAATAACCATGTGAATACTACCGTAGAAGTTAAAAAGATAAAAATAAAACATAATTTAGGTATTTATATTATGAAACGTAAGTGTATGAAACTATCTTCATTTCCGATATGAAGACTTTATTCACACACTGCGTGCGTCAGTAACTCGGCAACTTTCAAGTTCGTAACAGCTGCCTAATGAGCGGGGCAACGCCTGGAGCATCATATTGCTCCACTACGGGTTAGAAGAGTGAATGATTCAGTACATGTTCATATTGTCGACAAAGTGGTCAAATTGCGATCGGAGTTCGTTGATTCTCTTAGTTTTATCGTTATTGAGATCCTCTTATCATCACTGCATTGTTTATGATTTATTTAATTCGATTCTCTTTAAACATCTCTTAAATTCGATTTCTATAGTAAGTTTCACCGATATAAAAAATGTTTGTTATCCATAAATCCTTCGAAAATAATCCTTTAATACTAAATACCTAAGCCTTCAAAATGCGAATAATTTTTACATAATTAGGTATATTCGGATTATTAATTTATAAAGGTATATTATAGGTTAACAAATTTAAATGTAATTTATAGTCTAGTTAAGAAGCGAAGTGTTAAGATTGGATCTGAGAGGGCACAGGTCAAGCTTGTATCTGATTGCTACAAACTATTGATTAGTGTGCATATTCGTTGTGTGTAAGAACTGAGAGTAAGCATAAAAGTAGAGACGCAATTTCTTTATAATACAATACATGACCAACAAGCTCAGAGTCCCTTAGCGGGAAATGGAGAGAGCTATACTCTACGTGGACTACAATTCGATTAGGGTAGACCCATGTCCAGCAGTGGACTACGGAGGGCTGATAAGAAGGAAAGCCGGTTTACATTGCAATATTCAGATATCGATATTTCTGTCAATATGTTTATTAACTTTATTTTATTGTAACATTAACCACTGAACCTATTGACTTTATTGTAAATCACACATCGTAAATAGAAACATTAAATATATATATATATATACACACAGGATTACCCGTAAAACATGAGCATCCATGCATCCATCCTGAAAATTTTTGTACTTATAATAGTATCAAAATACCGTAGAAAGTAGGATTTAAATGTAAGTAGTTTTAGTTTATGTATTTGCTTCTGTTTTATACAAAAGTAAATACATACAATCAATTGCACTTACATTTTATTGCGATACTGAACCTGCGTTTCTAAACGTTGTCTTCGAGGGCTAAGTTATTACAGCGCTAACTGCAAGGATTTATTGTTTCGATTAAAATTCGCCTCAGAATTTCAAGTTGTGCGTCTTTAAATTATTTTGTAATCGATTTATGTGAACAAAATGAAAATTAGTTTTCTAATGCATAAAGCTTTTATTGAGTGAATGAATATTATTTTAAATATTTTTTGCATGAAGTTACAACAAATTCATTCAAATAAATATTGTATCATATGTAGATATCATTCGTACTTAATGACGTTTGCTTTAATGACGGACTATAAAAATAATCTAAGCTCGTAAAACCAAAATAAATACAAAGAGTAATAGATACAAATAAAAGTCAAACTAACAATAAACAGCAACTAAATCTACGCTCGCGAAATACGTCCGCAGTCAGCTTGAGATAAATCTCTCATCGAGGGAACGCTATCGGCGCGCCGCAAACCATCCGTGATACAATGTTCAAAATGTTTATAGATTCCACTCAACAGCTTACCGCACTAACGTAGTTCAATAAACATATATGCTATCGACTCCCTATAACTCCCCAATAAGTATTTTCAGTTTATTAGGTAATGTAACACGTGAACATATTTGCACGACAAATTTATGTTTCAGCTCACATCGATACTTATACAAACGAATACTTCGCTAAAATGGCTACGAATCAAATGCGTGCACAAACTTATTGTTGCAATCGAAACAGTATAAGTGTGGGTGGAATGTATTGTCGAATATGAAGCACAGTACCGCTCTTAAGAGTCCGGACGTGACCCAATTCGCGATCAAAAATGGCTCGTGACGCAGCGGGCTTTCTAATCTTATAATGCACGTACTAAGTGGACTTGCAATGTAAACATTAAACGGCGTTTATTGACCATCAATACGAGTCGTAAACGAAACCCCTCAAAAGAACAGCAAGTCATATTGAGGTATTTTCACAACGGGAATTATTCAAGACACGCGCGTACGGCTCATGAATTATTACAGTTTTAAAAGGACCGTTTGTAGACACGGTGCTCTATTCACATTCAAGTAGCGGGCGAGTTGCAGGGGACAATGTTTACAAGAATTGATCATAAAATTAGTTGCGAATACGAGTACAGCCACTGGCGCCGTTCTATGAACAATGAAACGGTGTGATGGCGCCAAGCAGTGGTCATAACCTGTGCACGCTCAGGTCGTAAAGATTATGGAAATATTTTCATGAGCGACAGACACACATTCGCTTTATAGATTAGGTATGACCTAATGTCAAAGATAGCTTGTGCCTACCACGCATGTACGTGTAAACTATGGAATATTTTGCAGGGCTGCGACATGAAGTTATTCAAAAAGGATATAAAAATAACTTTTATTCAAAGACGGTAATGTATGTTCCTGCAATCCTATGGTGTTGCTCGTGCCAATAGGCCTGTCTTGCCAGGTATCGTATGCCTTTTTGCTGGTTCAAAACATTAAAAAAAACTAGTGGCTAAGATAATACCTTGCTCTCGAGAAGTAGGGATTTCTATCCCGTCCCAGCTATATGCATTTGTTATAATGATGAAGAAAAACACCACGAGGAAACCTTCATACATGTTCTGCAGAATTTTCCCAATTTCGTTCTCATTATGAGATGAGACCCGAGCCTGCAATGGATCACTAGTTGCAGAAGACACTGAAAAGCCTTGAAATGCCACTCGAAATTAAAATGTATCCTAAGTCCCAACTGTCTATCCTTACACAAGATAAGACGCGAATATGTCTATCCTAACTGCCTAGCTTAGCACGGCTCATAAAGCTTAAATATATTATTATAGTGTATTAAGATGTTTCAGATGCATGGATAGTCTTTCAATACATTAGATTATTTCGAGACATGTTTATCTAGGCTCAACGCATTTTCTTACAAAGTTATCCTTATAAACTTAAGTATTAGTCTATAGTATTAAACTACTCTTGTTTATAGGTATCCTGACTGTAGAATATTATTTAGAGAACGGTTACGACTAATAAAACCTTATCCTTTCCTTGTCACGCACTGTCGGATTAAAGGATATCCTTGATAGCCTCATTTAATACGTAACTAAAGATGTTTTAAACCCTTCGTGGTTAGAATGGATTATTGTATTTTTTCATAATAATGCGATATTTTTAACATGTACTAAATTATGGGGGTGGTGGAAAACCCTTTTTATTAGCCTAATTCTTTAAAGAAACAACCAGACACTTAGTATTATGGATGTTAAATTTCCATAACAATTGCGTAAAGTTTTTCCAGTTTTTTTTTACTAGAAATCGCCAAGTAGTTATACTACCTGCCTACTACTATAATTGATTAAACTTTGAATTTGTCACGTAACGGAATTGTACTTAGGTACATAGTTACGTACCTACATAATTATCATGATTGTGTGCCTGTCAAAGTACCTAACAACTCAATATTATTTTTTGATGAAATTCGTATATTTTTAATGCATTTTATTTCAAAATTCTTCTCCACATAAACTTTAATTGTGCCGAATTTCAAACTGCTTCGTTCGTGTTGATACTTAATACTACTTGTACTATTATGTATTCTGTGTCAATACTTAGTATAATAGTATATAAGAATATATAAACCTAAAAAATAAAAATTCATGAGGTGACATTATATTAATATTACAACAACGGGTGTCTTTATTATGGCTAACATTAATCAATATCATTTAAGGACATTACTGAGAGTAAGTGCATGCACGACCAGACCTTAGCTTTGTCGTCGTGATAAAGTGTCACGACGCAAGCACAAACATCATTAAGCCCACTAGATTTCTCAGATATTAAGTTATTACTATCTTACTGCCAGCTTCCAGTATTTGAGGTTACAATCATTAAGGTATATTCCCCGTGACATCGAGTAGGTAATCGTAGTGATCGTTCACTAATATGATCTCATGGATATAATTATGTTCACATACACGATGAGAAAACTTTTGATTTTTTTACATGAACGTTTCACACGACTATGAATTTTTTGTCAGTAACCCATTAATGACCCACTACAGGGTCGGGTCTCCTCTCACAATGAGAGGGATGTAGGCCTTAGTCCACCACGCTGGCCTTCTGCGGGTTGGTGGACTTCACATGCCTTTGAGAGCATTTTTTTTGTGAACTCTCAGGAATGCAGGTTTCCTCACGATGTTTTCCTTCACCGTAACAGCAGGTGATATTTAATTTTATAAGTAAAATTTTTTGACATTGCATTAATCTATCGTTGTTTAAAGATACAATCCTGAATAGTCTCGGGAATTTCTATTAAATAAATGTTATCAAAAAGGCAAAGGCACAGTTAGCTATGTGTAATTTTTTATGACTAGAACTATCCCCAAACTACTCCAATCTCCAAACTTTTACCATCACCTAGGTTGATTTAGAGAAAAAAAAAACAATAAGGGCAATACCTAACTAAATAAACTGTTATCACATTTTTTATATTCTCTGTTATTTTGTAAAGGTATTCGCTAACTAAAAAGTCCGAAGATTTGCACAAGAAATGACGAATTAAGTCATCTACTATTCCTTAAATATAACATCAATGAACTCTTAATGATATAAGTCTTCAAATTGAATTTCTAAGCGAACGAGAATAAAACAGCTAAAACTAGTATTTAATATTGGTGTCATAGCCGGATTATTATTATAATCAAAATCGGCAGGACGGCGTGACGCACTCAGTTTATTAGTCTGTCTGTAAACCTTACGCACCTCTTTACAATGGCATATAGTTTTATATCTATTTACAACAGGCCTGTCTTCGATCGATTCTTAAAAAAAGAAACTGGATTAAATTTTTATAGTGTGATTTGGAAAATCACCGCCACCTTTTTAATCCGCCCGTAAACGTAGATGAGATCGTTAAGATTGAACGTAGATACATGCAACCCCAGTTAAAATTATTACATATATGTACTTTGAAATTGAACGTGGTGCTTGCTGTCCATGGGTTAGAGTGATTATCACCTTATTCAGGTGGCCTGCATGTCAGCTCGTTTTTACATCAGGTGACCTGATTTCGAGAACGTCTCAATTTGCTACTCATTTGTACAAAAATGCTATTATTCAGTTCCACAGACAAATCATTGTCAGACGTACGTTTCGTTATATAGGTAGTAGGCAGATATATTCCCTTGACTCCATTTCACCTGTACCTTGTTTCTTGATTATACAAGAGAGCAGTGAACGAATTTCTCCGCCGAGGATTCCGGGTTTTGTTCCCAGTACGGTAAAATATTTGTATGCAGGCCAAGTACTTACTACGGTCTGAATGCACATTAAAATGCGTCGGATGTACAGTTTGTACAGGTAAAATTAATTTTTACCTGTTATAATTTAACCGTGATCTAAACGCGGTGTAGTATGAATTTATACATATGTAAATGCAGGTGTGTGCCCGGAATGTTTCTGCTCCGAAACATCTAAATCGATTTTGATGAAATTATATGTGTCAATGGAATTAACTGCGCTAACTGTGGTTGGACCCGGCAAGCAGGGCGTTTCATAATGTATAAAAAATATATTATCAATCCAAGAAATTCCCGCCAACTCTTTTGGTGTACGTATGTCAGATATGTAGAGCAGCGTGCTCTACATCTTGTTTGTTTTAATTTGATGAAAGGGTTAATATTAAAAAGAAGTATGCGTAAATATTTTATTAAAATGGTGAAATATTTGCTGAAAGCATTTTCATACTACTATAGATTTTAAAAAGTCAACTTTCGTCTCGCAAGCTAAAGGACTTCAGAACCAAGCATGGCGCTAGATTAACAGGTTGGCATAAGTCCCCGAACGACTTACATTGGCTGCTTACTGCCTAAAACTATGGATAATAGTCGCTATAACCTGTCAAGCTGCTAGAACAGTAGGTAATATAAGTAATCTTTGGATACTAAAGGTTTTTTATTTATTTCTCGTATTGAACACTTTCTTTTCAATGCTGATGAAATATTCGAGATCTTGACGTTAAGCTGCAAGGAGCCAGCGTCGACACAAATCTCGAACTGAACGATAACCTATGTGCGACATCGAAAAGACGTCAATACATAACCTATGTCATAACATATATCTTAATTGTGGCGCTAATGTAACATCAATTAGTATGGAAATAGCTGGTCGTACAATTAGAAATTAAAACGATAGTGCGCAATAAGGAAAGGGATGTCATTTATAATATTTCACAGGTGTTTGATATTCAATCTAGTTTCCTATGGGTTTGATGTTGACCATCTTTTATGGTTAATATGTGTCCAGTTTATTACTGTAGCGTTGTTCGGTGATCTCGGCCTCCGGTATGCGCTGGAAGTCTTATTGTACGTGCCACCGAGGAGGTTTTGATATCAATTTTCTCAGCTTTCATTTCCTTCATTATTTTTGTGAAAAATCTTTTGCCATTCTTTCGTACTTTTAGCCCTTATGTTGCTCTGCTTTCTAGTTTGAATCTGCATAAACCTTTCTAGTTATCTTTTTTTTGCAATATCAGTGTCGACATCGGCCAGGTCTGGTCTGCAATGCCGGCAGTGTATGCGCCTTCTCACCAAATTTGCTTAGAACGGCGTACTGGCGCCAGTCTGCTTTCCAAATAGCCTTCGAGTCTCGCCTGTGACCTTTTACGTGTACACTTGCCTTATGGGACGTGATCAACTCCTAGCTCCACAGATTAAATAGATACAGTTACCGACGAAACAACGTCAAAATAATTTTATCTACTATCTCGCTATTCAAAATTCGAATTCCTCGTAGCATCAGTCGAAAGTGTACATCCCTAAAATGAATAATTTCTAGATAAATTCTAGAATTAAATTTATGCTTACCTTTCCTTATTTCAGACGTAAAACGACAGTGCAATCAAGCACGCTAGGTAGTACGATTAAATAGAGCAGTTATATTAAGAACAAGATAGTAACACTATATCAAAATTAATACCTATAGCGTGTGAGATAACGATAATGGTTCGTCGACATGAATAAGTAGCTGGAGTACTACAGATTTACTCCAAAATAAACACTGGCTATCGGTTACTACGCGGAGATCACGAGTTAAAAATTCTATCTTATTCCTTAAAGTTACCCTATTTATTTTATAAGAACAAAAATCATCCTCTGTATGATAGATACTTGGATACAATATTCAGAAGTAGATATTTGATCATTTTAGTCGCCTTCATAATAGTGTCCTTTCACTAAACCAACGCATGGATGACAACACTTGTAAAAATATTAAAGAATTTATTGAGTTTTCATAACTGAAAATCGTAGACTGATAGACCATACAAAATGATGACTGACCTGATCATTCTAACTGCGACTGTGAAAATAATTATATTCTACAAAAAAATCTACAAGTTATTTTTCTGTTCACTACGTACTGTCAACAAAACAGCATGTTTATTAAGCTGCCAACAAGATCAGCCCAATTCGACTGCAATGAAATCATATTTATTTGCCTGTTTACCCTTAGTCCCACATTGCATCGCAAAACGCGTTGATAAATGAAAATGCAAGCGCGCTGTAAATTTTACGCACTCGCGTCATTGTTGCTAAGAATACGTTGAGATTTTACGCTATATCTTCTTACTTTTTATCTTCGATTATTGAAATTTTAGTCCAGATGCATTCGAATTACATTTTATTTCCATGTCTCACCTTTAATCAGCCATCTTAAGAATAGCAAGCGACGCCTTGTTACAAATGACTTATCAAACAACAATAACAATAAAACACTACATTCAAACTTTCGACCTTTATAAACTAGGATTCTTTTCGTAGTGGGTACCTAGTTTATGACGAAAACAGTAATTTCAGTTATCCCTGAACATCCAACTTGTTTTTGGACCGCAAGCACTACGAGGATATTTCAACACGAGGCAGTAAATTTTACGTCGTCAAATGCGATGTTTTCTCAATTTTTATAGTAATTGAGTAGCAACGGGCATGCAGGCCTCCTGATATTTAGTGGTCACTGCAGCCCATGGACATGCACACACAACCTTAAATAGAGGAAATAGATGAAATCCTATCTGATATGCTTTGCTACTAATAAAGATGAGACTTAGATGTTCGCATCAAATAAAGTATCATCGGCTACCATACCTTCCAAGCCGAAACACAACATGCTGCTATACGACGGGATAAGTGACTTGGAATTTAAAGATCTTTGATTACTTATAAAACAATTTAACACGATAAACTTGATAGATTCGAATATCATTTTATTAGAATCACCAGCATATTTTAACGATACTTAAAGAAAGCGTAAGAAATTAAATGCGAGTGCCGCTAATATGATTTGAAACATTAACATTAACCACAGACGCTTAAACAATGACAATAAAACTCTGTTAGTATTATCGTGCTTTCGCGGTTTTGAAAATAGGATTTCTCGGAGTATTATGGCTGTTATTTTGTTTGAGCTTTCCGTTAATATTTTGCATATAATGTCACATTAAAATAAGTATCTTGATATAGATCCCTACCAATATCGCTCTACATAATGGGTAAAAAAGTAAAAACCTGAATGAAACACATTAAAGCCATAAAATAATAGGGTGTTTAACATCCGATGATGCAAAAGATCTCGAAATTTTATGAGACTAGAGAAAAATGGGTTGATTGCAATAATATTTATCTATAATAATCTGTAAACGAACCTAAATATCTCAAATTAGGAACTACTCGTATGTGTGAAGTGGATATTCTCATCCTGCGGCCGTCACGACGCAATGTACCTAATATGCGAAATGACAACGTACGTTCACTTGTTTCGTGGCGCCAACAATTACTAGAAATTTCATATTGTTTAAGAATATGACACCAATTTGCTACAATGTAGCTAGATGGTAGAGTCATTAAAGTTTGCCCGGGGAAGATCTCGCCGCCCTAAGGACCAGGGAAACATGTTCGTGTCTGATATTTTGCTTGAGAAAGTATGTCTGCTAGACAAACAACTTACAAGTATTTACTTAAAAATCCTATACAACACAACAGATTACAGGAAACCGCTTGATCCTAAAGGCTACTGATCTATTAGGGCAGCATCGATGAGAAGCCTTGGTCCTTCAATGGGCTTTAATAATACGACTAGGCAAGAGGGCGCTAATTAGGGAAGGTCTACGACCAACTTTAAGGAGCTGATAAAATTGTATATCGGGTCGGTTTATACTGTAGATATTCGTTATTTTGCATTTAGGTTACCCTCGTGTTTCAGTCGTTCATTATCCAACTAATCTCTTTTAATTAGTGCAAAGTACCTACCTACGTGACTATACACAGCACGTAATATGTTTAGCAAATGTGTTTTACCCTTGTTTCGAATCGCCTGACATATTTACTAACACAACACACCACGCCTATGGCGCCAGTCTAATGTCTACATACTTTATTTACACGATGTATAAAGAGTTAAGACTATAGATAGTTCCTTTGACGAAATGACGCGATTGACAAATATTTTTAAATGGTACAGTGGATGAAGCGGCAAATGTGAAGTGCAATAACCTGCATCTCTATTTGATTTTTATACCTACATTTTATAAGGATTTTTTATTAACATGACTTTTTATTCAATTTTACTTACCTACTAACTACATATTTTAAAAATATAATATAATTTCAATAAACATAGGAGTATTCATAATATAAGAAAGACTTCTTATATTATGACTGTGAATAATTTCACAACAGATTCTTCACTGAATGCATACTTTAAAAAAAACCACAATAATATGGTGAAGACTCAAATCTATGGGCATTGTGATGCAGTGTGAAAGCAAAATAATTAGCGTCTGGTCCTTTTTACTCATTTTCCTTCCTTTCCTTTACATTAAAGTTCCTTCCGACGTTTGTCACAACACGATATAAACGCCGGCGCCGGCGCTGACGCCACTCCATTGCCTTTTGTTTCCACTCCACATATGTTTTCTATTTACGCAACCGCCTTTTGTTTGCTCCAATAAACATACTGAAACGCTGAAATCAAATCGCATTACACAAACACATTTCTCAAGAAACAAACATGTCTTCAGTTGAAGAATTATGAGATAAGGGTTTTGTTATTTGTGGAGATTCATACTTGTCATCGTTCCTGACCTATACTTTGACTCTCTGCAATCCACTGGTGACTCACTACAAGTTCAGGTATCTTCAGTCTCACAGTGAGGAACACTTAGACCACGCTGGCCCAATGCGTTTGAGAACATTACCGAACACTCTCAGGCAGGTTTCCTCACAATATTTTGTTTAACCATTATGTCAGGTGGCATTTCATATTTATAAAGCGCAAAAACCTTTAAAAAAGTAATCGATGCGTATAGCTGGGATCCGAACCCGCATCCATCAATTCTCGAAAAATCAAACATTTAAAATTCTAGAGTACACACAAAAACTTAAATAACCGGAGATGTTTATTTAAAGACAGAATGCATGCATATTTATGATGTTTGTATGCAACTCTAGCAATTTATTATTGGCAATGTGTGAAATTCTAAAGAGACTAACTAATGAATCATTTTGTAGGTCAGTATCCTGACGCAGAGTTAGCAATAATGAGATTCCCAGTCATCTATAATAATACAGTACGAGTATAATAAATAGGCAAACAGAACAGAGCAGTAGGTACCTTTTCTCCTCTATTTGTCAACTGATTTTCTTTAGATAGTTTCTCGTATTAAAGAACTTTAGCGTCATTATTAAAGAACTTAAAATCAGTATTTAATGTCGTTATTCATCGTGTATTTAAGAAGCAAGTTATTTAACTAAAAAATAAAATTTTGTGCGTCCAATCAATAGTTTGTAGGTTTTTGATTTGCTAAATTTAAATTATTGAACTTTTTATAATTAGATTGTGATCAGAGATATTGGAGTTTGGATTATAAAAGTAGTAGTACGATTACAATTTGATTACTTGGCGAACTTCACTTCACTTGTTAGGTATTTTTAAATTATTATATAAACCTAATGGTCCACTGGTTTTCATGTGTACGCGCCTATCTATACCTACATTGCAGCAGACTCTAGTACCTAATTACGTCAAACATAAAGTCCGGCTTACATAATATTATTCAACACTAAATAGAATTGCAAGCGCATTCAGTACAATTTTATTACTTTGTTTCGCAACACTTCGGCATGTGTGTTCTAGTCGGCTACTGCTTTTAGCATCTAGCTGCTTTTAGCGATAGGTCACGATGATCACGTCAGAGCTTAATCTATGAAATTATATCGAATTGCAATAAAACTTTACCACTGGATTTTATTGCCATCACGAAGGCCTTTGATAAATTATAGGTGGTAGAGCCGTGAAGCAGCATGTTCTTCATTGTTTGTATTTGGTTGAGGTGTTTGAGGTAAAATACCTAATAAATAATCAACCTCATTAATATCTAGCAACGCACCTACGTATAATACGACCGCAAATAGATTGCGTCATGGGATTCCAAGGGTTGCAATAATCCATGAACGTTTGGTGGCCTTTACACTATATTTCCACAAGAAATTACTGAAAAAAATCACATCACGGTCACGGTCGGTAAATCACTAGAAGGAAGCCTCGTGATGTCTGCTACCCATTCATAAATAACCCTCCGCATGGTAGGGTCTCCTCTTATAAAAGTATATAGGCGTATATAAGCCCACCACGCTGTCCCAATGCAAGTTGGTAGACTATCCAGGTGTGATCACGGTCAATCTAAATCATGGTGATCTAACATGCGTTACCATACTGATTCAGTTCGGATTGGTGGAGGAGTGGATTTCAGGTATATTCTGTGTGTATAGGATTGACTTCAAGACTGTTTATCTTATTCACCAGAGCACAACGCACCGAACAGGTACGACAATCTGTCCACATACCTACGATACCTATATACGATACCTACCCGGTCTGGGCCTATTCAATGTCGATTTATTGCGCACAGACCGTGTGGTCAATTCGTCTAATTTAAGCACGTACATTATCCCATGAGTGTTGATTTATCGAAGTCTCCAGGCTCTCGTATTTCATCAGCTCAATAATGGTTGTGTACGTGTAGGAACGTATTGAGACGTTGCGAAACGACTGAATAAAACATACCTACCTACCACATTTTTTTTCTGCTAATAGACAATCGTAACTTATTGCACAAGTACTAAAGACTTTGAAAGCTTTAAATTATAAATGCGTACAATTAATTTGTCATACGCTTTTAATGATTCGACAAATTAATTGCAGAAATTAATTATGCAACAATTTGTGCTTTTAGTTATGCAATATTTTCATGGAATTCGATAATGTCAACTGCATTTTGAATATACATTATTTGTAGGACACATAATATGCATTTAATATAAATATGCATTACCCGTATCAAATTAATATTAATTTAGAGGCCGCAATTGGCCGATCGAGCGACCGCATAACTATTCGAGGTTCGCCCCACAATAAGATCAGCCCTACAACGCTATATTCAAATGCCACTTAATACAAAACACAAGCCGGTTTGATTAAAAGATTAATGTTTGACGTAATTCAGAAAGGGCCTGGCGCCACCTCGCTCAGTAGCCGCCGCGAGCCGCGCGGCCGCCGCGAGTCACGTACGGTAAGCACCAAACGATGCCCCTATTACTCAGGATAAGCTCGCCCGCTAACCGCAATCGCCTAATGCCGCCTTATTAGCCAGCATTAAAATAATAACGGGTACCCATTTGCGGCCGGCGTAGCGACAGCAAAATTGCATCCCACCCCCCGCACACTTTAAACGTAAAAATATTGTTGTCATGCTCCCGTCGGGTCAATGCGACGCCCGAATTCACCAACGCAGCCGCCGATCTTTCAAACTGAGAAAAATCATTACTCTTCCCGAATGAGCTTGATTCCAACTTCAAAGCTAATTTTTGGGGGCGCAGAACGGCGAAAAAGGCGCAAATAAAATTATGCAGTGAAGGAATGCACCGCGAGCGCAGGGACACCGATCTCACAAAAATAAAACATCGATTGTACGCGGCATCGGCGTGCACAAAACAAATTCCTCGGAGGCACATGCAGCACACTGAATTAGATACACTCGTGATCGACTGGTTGACTGTACGATGGCCGATGAACCGTGAACGCCTCACGCCAAGCTCGCACACACGCACCGCTCCTAGTGGATTGTCTCCATGGGATACTAGCCCACGGCAATGTTTTCGGACTTCTTTAATGTTCTTCCAAACTCCTCTCCTCCTTCTTCCCACTACCAGTGGCGTTTGTTCGAAAGTTACCGACTAAAGAAACTAACTTTACTTTCTCTATCAAGTGAGTTTTTTTAATCGGTCACGTACATAGCTCACTTCCACGTCATACCAGAATTCCTATTCATACAAGTAATCAGAAAGAAAAGTCTGCTCGCGATAGTTGACAAAATATATCAACGTTTTTACAATAATCATTATAATCAATCGATTTACACAAGTGCCTTCACTGCTTAAGTACCTATAGGTGGTCCCATGGAAACTTTCCATAACGATCTCCGATCACCTGATGCTTTCGAAAGAACACGCTAGCTGTAGACGCTGAAGTGATGCAAAAATCGAAAACTTGAGCTTTTCCATGATGTAAAAACTAATTACGATAAAGCTTACGGCTTAAGCTTAAGCAGTCAGCTTGTGGTGTCCGTAAGATAACATTAAAGATAAGAAGATAGGTATATAATTATATATATACCTAAAGTGAAGAGTGTCAAAAGACACAAAGACACATCTCTCAAAAATTGTGATTGTATACATAGACAGATAATACATAGTGCATACGTAGCATTCATTACTGTCTAGTCGAATACGTATGAGTACGTACGCGTATCATGTATTTAATCAAGTTACCAAATCGTCGTCAAACAGTTCTTAAGAATCCCTGACCTACCTTACGAAAAAGTTACGTAGCCATTATCTCCGTCGTAACTTGAGCAAAACTTAATTGCTTTCAGCAAATGAACGTAATTTCATAAATAACTATCAACTCTACGTGGATTTATTGCCAATACTATACTACTCGTAGCACAGGTAGGTAAGCACTTCCCGTACTGAGGCGTGAAATTTATTTGAGGTTTATTACTTACAACACCTGGCGAGGATTCAATTAAAAATTATCCATTTTACGTCTCAGTATGGCACGAGGCATTTATTAAAGCGATAAGTTATATTATTACAGAAATGGCGGCACGCCAACCTCACACCACAAAGGCATAGCGAAATTAATTTTTAGCATTTTATATCTACTCGTACGAACTGCAGATAGACGTCATGCTGAACTTGCGTTAAGTTCGTTCCACAACTTAGTAATGCCGCATCAAAATAAATGTCTATTAAAGCTATTTTTACATAGTTTGGAAAATCCAAAGTTTCACGCCTGATTTAATTCATGAATTAGGTAGATACTAAGAACTTTGGTTTTTAACTGTTTTTAAAAGCAAGATCAGTCCTTTTAAAATTACCATAATAAATATGAGGTAAATTAATAAATAATAATTATAAACAAAATATGGAATAGGCCAGTACCAGAAATATTATTTATGTGAGAAAACATTCTCAATCCTCAGAATAAACCTCAGAAATAATTTTTATCCTATCTGCGGTTGAATGTGAGGATCCATGGGCTGCTATGTCCATTTAACATCAGAAGGCCTGTATACCAATAATAAAAAAATCTAGCTTTTACAAAAACAAAATATCACTTATATGGTAAAGTTGATATGTGAGCGAGTAGTTCAGCATGGTAGCAGCGGTAGGTAGCAGTGTGGTCAATGTGGACTGTTGACATGTCAATAGTCTTTCATATGCCATGTTGTTATTTAACTAGGTTCAGTTGGTGTTTGATCTGTGTGGTGATGGTGTGGTTGTATGTTGAGACTTAGAAAAAACTATAAAATATGTATTATACTGAATAAATCTGAATCTGATAATAATTACAGGTTTATTTATTTATGTATGGGCAATGTAAGTTATAATAGTCATCAAATGTCGTAGTTTCTTCGATTTGTTTCTGAATAGAGTATCATAAAGTAGATTTTTGAATTCCCTTGCGTTATTATTTCTGTAAACTTTTGCTGTACTTGCTGTACTTTAAATTTAAATGGCAATGGTATGGTACCAACCATACCATTGCCATTTAAATTTTGAAATCCCTAATTTAGTTCAAGTCGCAAAAATAAAGACAAGACATTTGCAATTGATGGAAAAACATAAAAAAAATCGTATCCAAGTTGCGAGAAACTTATTTCAATTTCTAAAAAAAACTTGTCTGTTCAACCAAATTCTCCGAAACAAAATAAATATTTGCTTCTTCAAATAAACCCCCATTAATAATGACCACCCAATTCTCCTCCCATTTTAAAACCTCCCCCGCATTTGGGAGATTTCCCCAATCTGGAATTACGTTAAATATTAAACTACGTTGAATTAGACTGATTTTTAATAGGGTCTTAATTCGAAGTAAACTGAAGCGAATGAAAAAGAAATAGATTCGGTAAGTGCAATATGTATTTCGGGCAAATAATTTGCCTCGGAAAAAAGTTTATCAGAATATCTTATACATATTATTAAAAAACTATTCTTCTTCATATATGTAAACTTACATTACCTCAAAGTGCAATTTTAATGAAATAAAAGCAATAAATACGAAGAAAAATTTAAGATTTTGTGACTGCAGAGCAACGCCAACCTGGCGTGCAAAAAGTAAAAATGGAAGTAGGTGGTCCTTTGAGTAAAAATGTCAAGGAATAAACCTGATTACTGGGATAAAAAGTCATATTGTTTTTGTCGTCTGCTCTACGCTAATAACGTTAATTTATTTTTAATTCTCATAATACTACCCGTGAAGGTAAAGTGAATCGAGGGCGCGTACGGCTAATCAATTAACGACGGCGAACAACGAGATGTTTACTCATCGGGAGCGTTCGAGACACGGATTTCGCGGCGGCCACCGAGAGACCGTCTAGAGAATTAATGAAAAAGATTCGGGTACGTTGACATCTGGATATTTGCTCGCAAAAAATGCGTATGTTGTAAGCATCGTTCGCTAAAAAGGCGCGCAGACGGCGTCGCGGCGACGGGTCGACGGCCGCGCCCGGAATAGCCAGGACCAACAGCTATATTTGCAGCAGCGCGCACGGGGGGAGCACCAGCGCGTGCCATTTCTGCACCACAGCCCGGTGCATCTGAGTAATGCCATTGTAATGCTCTCTAAATATAATATATCCACCGCAGTGGACGCGTCCGCAGACGCGCTGTCGACGCCGACCACGCCGACCACGCCGCACCCACCACCTCGGCAACATGGCAGTACTGAAACCGGTGTACGAGACCCTTCCATAGCAAACGACCTATCTATATGTATAAAACTATCGAATGTTTCTAAACGTTCATCAAAAACCTTTACTGTACTTTTTACTACTGTGAAGTTTAAATTACCTATGCTCCGACCGTTGAACATAGATACGTAGAAGAAAAAAATACTATAATAACGGGAACAGGATAGCTTGTCTTTAAACGGCATAAACGATGTTCTATACATTTGCAAAATCTCAACTAAACCTAATATGTAATGTTATCATTAGGTTGTAGGTACTGTCATTTGTGCGTTTTAATGAAGGATATAATTATGAATTACGATTTCGCAGCGATGGATGATTATCCAGATCGAATGCTCGCTCGAAGCGTCCATGTGTGAGGTAATGATGAGAATCAGCCGTGGGAGCCGCGGCGCGCTTGTCCACTGTCATTTGTCATCGCCGGTTCCTGTCACTTCGCATGTACGCATGCTTTCTCACATTGCAATTACCTTTAAATTCGATGGATTCGCCGATTCTAAAGAAAAAGTGATAAACGATGAGGCGGCAATCGCAACAAAAACTTAAACGAGCCCACGAGAACATACGCGACGTTTAATAACTCATTAATAAGATTAAAGTGCCGGCCTCGTTATTATCTAGACGATAATTAATCGATTAACGTATTCCTTGAACACCTACCTATCAAATAACTTATTCAATTAATAAGTTTTTAATACACGAGTATATTATTGACCGAGCGAGACTATGAGGTGTCACATTACAAGAAACGAGACGAGTCACACAAAAATGGCAAATTAATTGGTATTAAAATCTACACATGGGAAAACATTATAAATTTATTACGTTCACTCGATTTCCACATGTGCGGATAATTTTCGCGACAGATGGCTCGTGAGTCACTAACCTGTTACGTCGGTATAGGTTTTCAATATAATTAAGAAGACACCGTCTTTAAATCATTGCTTAGGTATCTAATATTCATTAATAATTTTGAGTCACATCTATTTATATGCATTCACTATAAATATTTGATGGCGTGATTATGATACAAACGAGGATGGTTTATAAACTCAGAGCTTTGTTATAACAGTTTGCTGTCATCGACAACGTCTGAGTGCAAAATAATTCTTGGTTCCGAAAATATCCTGTCTTGTTAATATGCGTTTTCATATTTAATTGAATTGATATTTTAAAAATTATGTTTCGTTCATTTCTTAACACTGCATACCCATACATTATGGTTAACATTGTGTTAAAAGTATTTGCATTTTCGAAAGAACCGAGTTTATTAAAATATAAACAAAAGGCAAACAGCAAAGTACCTCTCAAACTTTCTCGAATAATGTCTTCCAAAAATATAAACATGGTAAGACTCATGTTAAACAAGAAAATGCTTGCTCATATTTTCTTTGGTATTAACTCCCGACACGGTGTAGGTACCTACACGTTGAATATTATTATATCCAAATACGTAAATATAATAATATATTTGATATGTAGTAGGTATCTTTATGTTACAGATTGTTTTCAGAATTTGCAGTAGGGGAAAAGTGGCATGAAGCCAATATAGCCAATAATCACGTCTCAGAGCTAGGCTAGTGATAGCTAGATAACATGACATCAGTCAATAGATATTATGGCTACTTATACAAAAATGACATCACCGTCTTATGAAATATGGAATTGAATTGAATCGACACCGTGGCGAGCGTGAGATGGACTTTAACGGATGAAAATGACGTTGCTTGTATATCATTTAGCACGCCGTGGATCAACTCAGTTCCAAATGGTTCGATTCTAGCATGACGGATTTTCCCGATGCCTTCTGATATAAGTAGAACGAAGATTGATAGTAACAATGCAATGTTTAACAATAGATAAGTCCTCTGCCTTTGTTCTAGTTTTATTTTTTGTTATATAATCATTCGAATCACCTACTAAGTACGTAGAAGAAATATATGTAGTTTAATTTTTCACAAAAGGTTTTTTAAGCGCAAAACGACATAAAACATTTAAACCATGATTTTTAAAGTTATATATATATCCAGTTAAAATAATACTGATTTATAATTGTGATAATTTTGGTAATCTTTCTTGGTAAATTTTGGTAAAAAAGTCGTCCTTTCCTGTGAAAGTTTCTTTAGAAAATCTTTCAAGCGTGTAAACATTTCTTACGGAACCCAAAAAATATTTATAATGTTTGGGAAAATCAATTAATTAAACTCAATGTAGTTGCTACTGTAGTTCATTTATATCGTTCGAGTCACCGCCAAGATTGATAACAGGCTACCGCTATCGCGATGCTCTTTAGCTATTGTTAGATGCTAATATCAATTTGTTGAAAGCTGCCATATTTTGGCTTCTAACGACGCGACAAATTTCAAACAAAAATAATTTATTATCTTGAGAAGTAATTCCAACGATGACAGAATTTAAACGGGTGCTGCCTATTACGAAATCGATGCCGATCATTATAATATAGTACTCGAAAATAATACGACTGACATTGACTGGTACCTATTAACATAAGTGCCGTCGAGTATTTGTTTGTGGAAACAATCTAAAGGTTTTGAGAAATTTTAAGTAGGCTTGTAGCATTGCGTAAGTAATTGATAATCATGCTTCAGTTTCAGTATATGCATTGAGTAACACGCTGCCATGAGAAACAATAATTACGAACAAAGATTTAGACAAATTTAATCAAATGTCAATCGATTCTTCACTCTTCAGCCAGTTCGCTCGGCTCGAAATTTATCTTCTGTGTGTCTTTAACAAATTTTTTGTTCACTTACCTATTATTTATAACAACGGACGCACAATACCGTCGAAAGTCATGTCCGTCCAGTAAACCCAGGTGATGGCAAAATTTGGATTAGGCAAATCGACTACTGAGGATCGAAAGCTGGGCATAAATCTCCGAAGTTCGGTGCCGCTCACTGAACTCTTCTACTTCTTCTACTTCTCTGGCGGTATGTATTCTCCTATCAATGCTAAGAATTAGGTACTTACAGTCCACATCTCCTGGGCAGGACTTGCAGCATCTGCCAGGAAGCAGCACAGGAGTATCACACGAAGGTTCAGGACACTCATTCTTTATGTTCCGACAATGCACCTTGGCGACCACCCGCCGTTTCTTCTGCACCTGTGACACAAGGATTCAATGACCATTTGAACAATTGCTAAATAAGCCTACCTAAAGCGAAATAAACTAACAAAATCTATAATAGCATTGGCGATTTTAAAACATTCATTATTTCTGTACTTTAACTTAAGCGATTCGTTTTTAAACATTTTCATTCCGCAATGATTTGATGAAGGAAATTGTAAACCGAAATTACCTCATGAAGATGAGAAATCGTCACTAAAATTGCAAAATTTATTTTAATTTCAGTGACGATTTTATAAAAGCTCATAGTCAGCCGTATAACGAATACGCTGCTTCTTCCAAACATTGTGAAAAACGCTTATACTTCATACACAAGTTTATGTGTCTGTTTAAATGTGAATATCCATACAGAATAATTCACAGACGAAGTCTGCTTAAAAATAGCAATTCTAATTCACTGCCTCAAGGTACTTATAATTCTCCCAAAAAGTGTTATGTTCTGAAGAGGCAACGATAAAGAGATAATGAGTTCTGTTCCCCGGATCTAATCATAATAGTATGATTGATGCTTTCCTACTTGATAAAGTTTCGCATTTGCTTCAATTATAATCGATTAAGATTAAATGAAGGTCAATAGCACGTGGGCGGATTAACACCACCCAATCGCTTTCCTTTCGATTGAACTCTAAACTAATCGCTGTTAGCTGAACGCCTCGTGAGCAGAAGCTGACGAACTATAGAACAGTCGTCGAACAGTCGAAAACATAAATTTGTGTTTATCATTAATATTTATTATATACATATATATACATATAATATATAGAAAATGCAAACGATGTTGAGATGTTGAGAGTCCCTGCAGCTCGTGGACAAAGTTTAATCGCAAACAGGACAAAGTAAGATTTAATCAAGGAGAATGTACTACCGAGAAATTTGACAGTAAAACAGAATAAATATGTGCCATCAAAACATAACTTGTAAAAAACCCAAGTCAGTTCTTGCACCGTAAAAAGTTGTGAGATCCATGTATCCATAGATTGACTTGACCGAATTACTGCGTTTTTGTTAGAAGCCAGGTTACTACTGATAGAATAGTATATTTTATGTACCTAATGCGGATTATTAGGCTAGAGAAGATCCGACACTGCAGTGGATCAATAATGGCTCACAGACAGACAGAAAGCCAATAAATCATATTATAAAGCAAATCCTGCTCTGTCATTAGTTCATTACTGTCAGTTAAAATGCAAAACAATACTGATAATACGTACCGATATACACTCACATTTGATGCAGTACATGACGCCGAAGGGCGGGCCGAGGTCCGCGAACCATGTCGAGCCTAACTCCTTCGCTTGTTTCCCGAACTGGCATTCTGCAACAAGGCAAGATAATGCATTGAGGTACTAATATCGTAGAGGAATTTATATTGAACGAAATAATGACATGAGCTCCCGGGAAACCAGCCAGCTATCCCGTAGACAATGCGTGATTTGAGCCGTATATTCATTAAAACGATGTGGTAAAAAATCATCCGGTAGATGATCGATGGCAATCAGATCAGCCCGGAAGATTTTTTTCCAGATATATTCAACAATTATAACTTAAAGTGAAATGTAGAAAACCAACTTCTAGGTTATCTCTATCGAGTATATAAAATATATCGTCTATCGAATCCATTCGTGGCGTCACGATGAATGCTTAAATGGTGGTAACAGGAATAAGATAAACAACTTGAAGTGCTTATCTTTTATTTAACAGAATTCTAGAGTTAACGCACCACTAGCTAGGTCTCCTTAATATTTGCAATTCGACGTACCATTAGAACGAAGCTTAGATTACGGACTAATTAGCTAGAAACTTAAGTTGTATCGAAACAATTATCTGATATATTAATTAGAGGCAATTCTATGTATTTATGGACTTCAATATCATATTGATTTATATTATACTTACAACGTTCATTGATTTAAGGAAGGAAATAAGATAGTAATTTAAACACAGCCAAGAATATGTAGATATAGTTAGGTACATACCTACATACAGTAGGTACTTTGAGACTGCTTGTGATTAATATTTTGTAAGTTGTAATGTACGTCAGGTGTCTTGCACGCTTGTGTGTTTTTAATGAACAAATTCACTTAAATGAAAATTCAACTGATATACAACTAAGTACTCACTCTTTACGAATGTCTATACGCTAACAAATTCTACACGCAATCAGCTGTATCTCAAAAAATCTATCATGAATTTAATTTTTCAACAAGCTTTGATTTTAAATCGTTTTCCTGTGCCCCAGGTACATAGGTAGCTTTATTTGTGGGTATAATTAACATAAATTCCTTTTTACTGATGTGGGAGGTCAAGAATTTTATGCATAGAAGTATATCTATGGTGTCATATCAATTTGCACGCGAGATTATGCAAAGGCAACCAGTGTATGGCTAAATGGTATAATTAAACACGAATGCAAATCATTTTCAAGTTCATTCGCATACGGAGAGCATTAAAACAAATATTTCATATTTATTTCGCGTGTTCGTTTCAGTTTTTTTACTTAATCAAAGCTTACAATTGGGCTTGATTAGAACTTGTTTGTTAACTAGTGAATTAAAGTTACTATGTACCTAATTCCAAAAACTATAACTTCTAGAAGAGGAAAACGATCAAATTTATTAATTCAAAGTTCACCAATTTGAGCACCCTGTTTACTCAATTTAAGAGAATTGGACTATTATTTAAATAGGTTTTATGAAAAACATATAATGTCAATCCTTCATCCACTTAAGACCGCATATTTTTGCAATTAAAATGGAGGAAAGTTTTCCATATAAATTAAAAGCTAACCTTAAAACTAAAATAAATAAGTAATAAAAGTGGAAATGTTATTTTGCGGCGCGCCAGATATTTAGAATGCCTTTGAACTCGGTGTCAACTGACGTCAGGTCATCATTTGATCCTTTATTTATGTAATGGATGATTTAAAATTTAGTAGGTACCATATGGTATTTGCTTTACCGTTTTGCGAAAACACGCTCAGAAAATATTACTTGCATTTATTATAAAAATCTTCCCGCGGCTTCATCCGCGTGGATTTTAGAACTTGGTCCATAAAGTATTCTTTATAACAATCCAGCTTAAACTACGTACGCAACAAATTTCATCCAAATCTGTTTAGCCATTTTTGACAATGCATCTATCCATCTTTACAAATTATACCTAATAGTAAAGTAAAATTTAAAGTCAGCTATCAAACATAGCCTGTTATAAGTCACTGCTTATAAAATAACACTTTAGAATACGGTGGAAGAGCCATTGCAGCTTGCCCAGGGTGCTATGCTAGCGTACTGCCACGCTTTTTACTCGCCCTGTTTAAAATAGTTCCCGAAATATATTTATGGCCATCATCTTATTCCTCATGAGACACACACACGTGACACACTCGGACGACACAGAAAGAATTTGCAATTACCATTTGAGTCCTCAGAATATCCAAACATCGGGTGGCTTGGCAGTAAATCGACAAGAATTTCTAGTTAAATAATTTATGTAGGTACCTTAAAATTATTGTAAGAGTTTACTCAAGATCGAATCTACCAAAGCTGCGTAAAGACCGACTATACTAACTATAAATTACGCATTACTTTACAGTAGAGCTAAAGTATTTTGCCATTTGATACAAATGTTTATTGGAACAACATTTTAATAACTGCTAATGCAATTACGGGAAATATTCAAAGTTTAATTGAATAGGTAAGGCTACAATTAATATTAATGTCGACGAGTCCGTTGTAAGAGATTAAGCATAAGGAGCCTCGCACATTATAAGTAGAGTAAGCTGAAAATAGGTATTTTATAATAATAAAAAAACTTTTATGAATAAAACTTAACAATTACTTTTATGTTTAAGTACCTGTCTTAACAAAACAAAGGTTTGCTTACCTGTAAAAAGCCTTTTATACTTTTTTGCGAATGCGACCGTTGTAAGCACGATGGGCATGCCTATAACCCTAATAAACTTGAGAGGCTAGGCTCTTCAAAGTAATGTAAGTAGATACAAATATGTGAACCTGGTTATCGGTCCTTTGAAATTGTGTTGTGCAAATATGCACACATTAACTTTATAATTTTCATAAGGCCATACTCCAATGAAAAGTTAGCCGATTTTGGGGTGGCTGTGCCCACAACCTTTTTAAACGCTGGATCCGCGGCTTATAGCGACCTCCACAGCCCACATTATGAAACCTTGGAAGAGATAGTCTCAAATAGTCTGCTATAATCCATAATGTGCGGCGAACCTAAGTTTAGTATCGCGAACTCGATGCAAGCACAGGTTAACAAGGCACATTTACATACCGCACTCGAACGGACATCTAAAAATAAAAGTTGCACTCAAGTGTTGAAATGTAGAAAACAGCCAACCACTAGGTATAAGATTTAAATATTTATTCACAGTATAAGGTCTCGACGCCAACGTTAGTAAAGTACCGACCAAATCTACAAAGATAAGACCAAAAAGTGAAAATATCAAAAGTTACAAATCCAATCTAAGGCTCTTTGGTATCAATCATTATAACAAAAACGGTTGTATAAAGACGTTACGGTAAAAATAAAAACTTTTATAACGTTTAACATACGAATACAGTTTACAATATAGATGAGATAACATTAATAAAACTAACACCCCAGGATCCAAGTAATATTAATTTTATTGTATTGCAATAAAATAAATGTTCATAGAACATTTATGTGGACAAATGACCTGTTTATCGATTTGATATCCTTTTTATCGACTCTACCTACATTAAAATCACACAAACAATATTTATTTACATTCACGCTTTACTTGTAAACTGTAAACCTTGATCTTGATCTCGCTCTGATCTATGACAAAGATATAATTTTTCGTAAAAGGAATAACTGAGATTAATTCATTTAGGTAATACCACGTTACTATCTTAGAAAACATAATGAAGATAATGCAATCGAGAAACAAACAGTGTGAGCGATTCGGTGTTGAATAGATCGCTATCAGATGCTTTAGGTCGATACGGTGGCCCGGCCTCTATAAATAGGCGTCACTGTTATCTCTCTCTCGTAACTATTTAATTAACCTCACTCCCTGAGTGCACTGATAAACTGAGGGACATGTTGCGTGAGAACAAATTGATTCAACTCCTTTTGTGTCAATTCAGTTTATTCTGTTACTTTCTATTTGTTCTGTCCCTTCCTTTTCGTAACATGAAATGGCTCTAGGCTAAATGAGGATGGAGGGTGCGGCGCCTCGATAAGGATGCAACAATCACGCCTCATATACGACATGTAAAATACGTCTGACTCAACGCCCGCGCGCCGAAATTTTCTTGCTGCGTAGCCGGATAAATAATAATCTATTTACTAAATCATAACGTAAATACTTCTGAACATCTCGGCTTGCCCCCGTGCATTATAAAGATTCATACTTTATGATCGGTGCCAAGACAGGGGAGCCATTATTCAACGCTTGCGAACCCCTCGCTGTCGGGCTTTTTTCGCGGCGTCTGCCGAAAAAGACAGAAATCGGTTAAATATCCGTAAAAATATCACCTCCGAGATGATTTAGGCATATAAACCGACGCGAGACATCGCGTAACCTTCTGCGTTCTCGGAACCATTGGCGCAGAGCCAGCGTCGGCTCGCCTGGGAAATGAAGCATTGGCGACACCCGTCTTATGCTTCTTTCACGATCAGTTTATGGAAATTTGTACCAGATATATATTGCACTTGTTTATTTTGAATGTACTCGATATCGGTAAATTTGCCAACTTGTTCAGACAAGTAATTATCTGCAGGGTGTTGCAATCAATATTACTAATTTACTCGAAATACTAAAGTCAAATATTTAGCATTAAATAAGGGTTGCTTATCTCAACTATTTGTAGAGATGGATGGATGTTTCTCTTTTACCCAAAACATCATGCTTAAATACAATTATTGTCTCTCTTTGTAGCAAATTCCAAAGTCCACGCAGAAGTTGCAAAAGCTATAAATAAATAGTTGTAAACAACTAACTAGATTCTTGTCAGAAGGCAATATTTTTTTCAAATAAATATGTTATGCACAGGACACGATTTACAAATAAAACGTGATCTACAGTAAGAGCATAACGTGGTGATTTGAATTTCCATGCTGTCGAGTCTTAAGTCCTAGCCCAGGACCATTGAACCGTATCACAATCAAATTGTCGGTACGAGGGGGAGCCGTACAGATACTGTTCGCGATCTATGAACCGTGTCTCTGCATTGTGGTATCATAGATCTTGGTACGAGTAAGTATGAGTTACTCGTACATGTCCAACCAGACAAACGGCCGGCTCATTGAAATATATGCGAGACACATCAATAAATCCCCCACAAAAAGGCTAGGTTTTATCATTTTCTGAACCTAATTCTAAAGTCCATGTTGATGAAATTGCAATAGTACTGATATGGATCAAACTTGTGGACCCATGGTAAGTAATATTTTTATGAGATTTTTTAATGAAATGAGTGTGATATTTATTTATATTTATACTTATAAATAAAATATCACGCGTAAGTACTGTGGAGAACGATAGTATTAGCGTGTTCTGTTCATGTTTTAAAACGTTTCATCGCCGACCAGTCATTAATATGTAGCAAGATATCTTCAGTCATCTATGTATAAATTCAGCGTGACGCTATCAAATTGCTGGTACAGGTTCATATATTAGGTAAGTGTGAGTTACTTGTAAAACTAGAGGTATACGGCCGGTTCATTGAAGTGCAAGTCACATCAATAAATCCTTTTCATAAAGGGTTGAAAGAGGCGCGCATCGTATTTCAGCGAACGTGGGCAGAGCACTGCATAAATTGTTCGTTCCGAATTAGCCTTTAACAGCATATTCCTGACTAGTTTACAAGTTTTCAACTGATATTGTTTTTTAAAGGACGTTTTTAATGACCTCTCATGGCTAAAGGTCGTGATCTGCATGGTTAGCTACCATGCTACCATGGTAGCCCAAGTATTTTTACACTAGTAAATTATAAATATAGGTTAAATCCTTAAGTAAGCTCTTAAAAATTGAGATTAAATTGCACATTATACACGCGTTTTCATATCTCTATACATGTACGACAATAATTAAGCTACACTGGTAAAAATAATATCTGTTAAGATCCCAATACTAACAATACTAAATTAAATTTGTTGCACGGCTTCACCTTGATCCTTTACTGAGCTTCCATTTTAAAAAACGTTCCGATACAAAGTACACGTTTCCTTATGAACTCCCAAGCGACATAAAGCTTCATAAAAATAAAGCAATAGATCTTATTGGATGATAAATATAAATAAGACAATTCGATTAAATCACCAATCTTCGAACACACAGCCGGTATCAACATTTGTCTTCCGCCGGTCCAAGTTTAACATAATTAAATTTTATGCAGCCATCAATTGTGTGTCAAACAAGTGTAAAATGAATTAATTATTGACAGCAACATGTGCGGATACGGCTATTAGTGGTCGGTTGAGTGAATCAGCGTGAGAAGCGGCCAGCTGATGTTCGGAAAACTATGTCCGAGCCTGCATGGCCTTTAAGAAGAACATTCGAGAAATTGACTATGGGTCGCTATAATTGATAAATTAATAACGCTTCACACTCATAGTCCCACACTAGGATTCCCTGTGGCGTGGGTGCCATGGACACACATAAGACAAGAACACAATACACCCAGACCAGAAACAGAAATTCAAATTCATGATTCAAATCTCTGCTCTGCTGGGTATCAAACCCAGAACCTACCGCGCAACGCACCTATGTCTTAACCAGTGCGCCACTTGGGTCGTCAATAATGATAATATTTAATTTTGTCTGTAGTGATCAGTATCAACCCTAAATCGAATAAGTAATTGCGCTCTATCTCTTCTGGTTATTGCAATAATAAAAAAATAAGGAAATGTTATAGTTTAGAGAAATTAGGAGAAACCTGATAGTAGGACTTAAAATCAAGATAACAGAAAATTCAAAGGCAAGGAAGGACGTCCCATGTATAAATTGCTGAACCGATAACATATGGAGAGACCCTCGGTACTAACAAGAAGAATAGTCACAATGTAAATGTATTAGTCGACACACATTTCGTGTCGATGAAATGTTTGTTTGCCATTTATTGTGACCGTAATGTTGAGTCGTAGTGTATGAACGTATGAATGAATCATTTTATAGAAATTAATACTTATAACTACATAGTTGCAGAAACAAACGTTTTTAGTCCCTACTTTTGCTTTTTCGTGGAGATTAGAATATCACAATATTTTTTTAATTACCTACTCTGTTAAAAAACTTACTTTACTTTAGCTCATGTACTTCCTTCTTTTTCGCAGTTAGAGTCTAGAAATAGACGAGTAGTTTTTAAAAAACCTTTAAGCACGTTACGAGTGATTGGTCTCGTTGATTTTTGCTTTGTTCACTCTTGAACAATTAATTGTATCACTAATGCCGTGAGACTGTAGCTACTCAAGCCTTCAGCACAAAACACCGAGAGGACAGAAGCGAAGTTCATCACTTTTACTCACATCCATCCTTACACCCAATGTACTTAAAAATGTACTATATACCTACATATAAATGCTCTTATAGATACATTAAAATAAACATTCGAAAGTGAAATACAAAACGTGTAACACAATACACACCCTCTTTTGCATAATTTTGCATAATTATAGTTACCTACTAGAAATTTGTTTCAGCATTAAAATATAAAAATTCTTTTTTAAATCTTTATATAATCGTCGTACGTCTGCGTTATTTTTAAATTACGAATTAAAATAAAAAGACATGCTCTGATTTTTTACCAAATTGGAGAAGTGTTAAATATCTATGCAAATAAATAAAATTGGAGTGCCTGTTTGTAATATAAAATAACCGCTTTTAACTAAATGCATATATACAGTAAATCTACCAACATAACATTTTTTACCATTTTTGTTTGTCTGTCTGGCACCTGGCAACAGCTGTACCGATTTTGACGGGACTTTCACTAGCAGATGGCTGATGTAATAAGGAATAACTTGGCAACTTTACAAAATTAAATAAAAAATTAAAAAGTCTCTGGCACAGTTAGTGGACATTATGAAGCTTCCCTTCTGCGCTCTCGTTGCTTAGTGGCTCAGGTGCGGCCGAGGTGCGCAGATTATGTAAAGCGCGGCGGTGTCGGTTGTCAGCAACAGGTGTCTATCGCCGCTAATAAAAATTATTGTTGCGCATCGCTTAGCCAACTGTACCATAATTAATACAAAATTACCTCCCACACTATGGGCTGGTAATGTAAAGCAATTAGTTATCTACTGCAATCGGGTCTTCTCTTGCAGTTAGAAGGAGGGTTTAGTACCACTATGACAGCCAATTGCGGGTTGTTGGACCGTTGGTATTACTAACCTCTGTGCTTACTTTTTCGAAAAAATATTATGGATCTACGACGCAGTACGACGACTACTACTAAAAAAATGTTTTAGTTCCCGATCGGATCTTGAAATAATTTGCACTAGCTTACCCGGCAGGCTTGGTTCGCTCTGCTAATAAATTTGCCTCTCTATCCAAACTTATTGTTTACCTTAATTATCTTTTCGTCATAAACATTCACCACCAATACAGTACACCTCCTGTAGTAATGCGAAAATCCAAACACCTTAAACCACCAATTCTGTTAAAGAATGTTTATGTAAAATTAGAAGACAGTAGATTGGACCAAGGAATTACGTTGATCCCTCAGTCATTCAGGGCAAAGGATATAATGATGATATTATGATATGATGATATGATAAATGAATATGAATATGATGATATGATGATATAATTACCATTAACATTAGCCAGTAGGTAATTTGTAAAAAAAAATATATCGCAAAATTGAAAATGCAAAACTGGAAGTGGAAAGGTTCCTCAGACTGCAGCTGAAATCCCCTTTGTTTACATTGTGGACATCTAGTTCTGAATCGAGGAGAAGCAAAAATCTTTGATGCTTTTCTGTTGTATGTTTTGTATTCTTTTGCCAGCTTCTTTTAAATGTCAAAAGATATACAAGAGCACATAATAAAGGAGTCATCACAAAGTCATAAAAATATCAATAAAATAATGTTCGCTTTTACGTTTTCTAGCGTCTTCCCGGTAGGTTCACGCTTTCAGTGTGTAAACAGAAAATTTTCCACGGAATGCGAAAAACTTGTAACTACGTTTTAGGCAATATTAAATGTCGATCGTAAATTTTACTTGCGAAACAAAAAACTGCAATCTCTAAGTTAATATGCGTTTAATTGATTTAAACCTATTAATTTTGTAAGCGAGAATCAAGACAGTCATGTATTCAATCGTTAACATTTCTGTCAGATATTTACGTTCCAAAATAGATATATATTAAATTTGAAGGAATAAGCATTATGATTATTAGAATTCCGATATAAGAAGGAATATGTACCTAACAATCTAGTTGTATACGAACTTAGGTGTCATTAAAACGAAATTATTGTTTCAATAACATTTATTTAGTTTATATAAATGTGTATATATGTATATACTATATTAGCACTAAGCAGCGCATAAGCACTTAGGTAAATAAACACCTATTGTTCTTTGAAAACCAAGCTCAACATGAACAAAGTCGCGCGCACGGCTCGATAAATGTAGGTAATTTGGTAATTTGTTAATACTAATATTTATTATCTACAATCTCACTTTTAAGCGAAAACATGAACCGGTGTGTGGTCATAACTTTGCTGATAATTGGTAATATATGTCCATGCTTTATTAATAACTTCCTGTCGTAAATAGCGAGGCAATATTATTATAAAAACATGGTAATTGCACCAAAGTTTTAATGTGACATACATTTTACTGCAATAAATCTGAAAATAATTCATAAATTCTTACACTTCATTTGGCGCTAAGAACCACATTAAACACTAAACATGGATGCTTATTTGTTAGTTTTATTTACTTTATATTTGCATACCTAAACATGGTAAATATAGATTGATCTAAATAATTTGTAACAACTTTATACCTATATTTGTGCAAATAAACGTTTTGTCTTAAATATGACTAATATATCACTGCAGTATTTTTAGTTTTAAATAATATTTGATGATTTCTACTTCTACGTTTTTCTATATTTTGTCTAGACGATTTTAAGGCTTGCACATACATGTCAAGAATATTATATTAACATCTACGAGTATATTAGCAAAGGTGAACATAAATCTAGATAAGGATATCATTTGATGGTAAAGTGATAATATAATTAAGTTGCTCAAATATGGTAAGACGCCCTGTGTCTCATTGCTAGCGTTTTGCTAAATAAGATACAAGATGGTATATGGATTCATATATTATAAACGGTCAAGCTTAATATTTTGGAAATAACGAAGGTGGAAAGCACGGAAAAAATCGATCTTTGAAAAGTATTGTTATAATATGATAATAATTCACGCACACGATTCTATACTCATAATATGCGGATTGTAATTCAACGGGGAAATTCCGCGTCCTCGCGCTTAGCGGTGGCCTCCGTCATCATATCCCGTAAAGTAATACTGCAATAAAAGTGCATTGAAGAATTTTATACCTTTTTGATATTAAAGAAATAAAGATATTTATCAACAATTCTTTATCGCGAAGTTTTCTTTGTAATGCCATAAGTTAAAGTCAGCTTTCAATATTTGGGATTTAAAAATAATTTTTTAAACCTTTCTTGCTATTGCTATAACCTATATTGCGTATAGCGTGTAGGCCATCTAAAGTTAAAAGGTCACTGTAGTCAGGGGACGGCTAAAATCCAACCACAAACAGGAAATAAGTGCCGACTGTGGTTGTAACAGGATGCGTTGCTACTTCTAATGGCTAAAATGGTCGATCTAAACTGTTTCCCAGCACCTCCTCCTCCTCACCAATCTAAACAGATTTGTTCAAAAACGGATTTTATAATGGCTCTACTTTAAAAGTACTGCCCTAAGTGCGTCATAATCTTTAAATTAAATATGCATTATTTGTTTTTCACTGAAAGTTGCAAATTCGTCAAAGACGAAGAAGTCTTCGCCAACATGAATTTTCAACATACCTACGATTATTTGTAAATTAATGCATATTATTTAAATGCAAAAGCAATTATGGAGTCCTTAAGGTTATAGGCCGTAGTAATTGGCGCGGTAACCGTTCATATATTAATAGAGTCTCTTTTCCTTTAGCTTTTATTTATTATTTTAGACTTCATTGACTGGGCCGGGCGCCCGCTTGTCGCAATTGTGACTGGTTCTTCTCGTTCTATATGTCCATAATTCAACTCATATAAAAGTATACCTATGTTTATTTCCAGTGTTTCTGATTAAAATGCAAGGCGACGTAAAGGCCGTTTGCATTGTCGAACCAATTTGTATAACCCATAAACATAAAAATCTTACAAATCATTCGCCCTCCTTATTGGGCATTTTTCTTAAACGCCGACCCGCTCTTTATGCTTTAAGTGTTCGAAAACTTCATATGGAGACAGTTTTACGATGTGCAGACAGTTTTAAAGATAGCGAACACCTTATCGGGGGCAATTTGGCTCAATTTATAGGAATTTTACGGATTAATGAATATGTCACCGTTCGAACCGTCTAGGTATTCTATTTTATAGAGCATCTTGCACGCTATTTCTCCATATAGTTTGTTTATGAGACTCGTAACAAAAAAATCTAGTGGAAAATAGTGGACGTGGGCCAACTTACTAAATAAAAATACCGCATATAATTTATTGAGGATCATTCTACGAATGCCTGGGGAGTGAGCATACCGTACAATTGCACCTCATAAAAACAAACTTTAAAAAATATTTTCGCGAGTATGAGTCGTCCCGCAGCACGAAATTAGACGAGACGCGATGCATTATATTTTCTTTCTAACACACGCGATCACATATATCTGTTATTTCAGACTAGATTTCCACGAAGAAACAAATTACCTATCATCATTTTCTGTCATAAACGTCGAAACAGTGTGTGTTCGGGCGTTATGAAAGGATGCTCATAAATTTTAAACAACATTATAATGTGTGATATACGCTATTCTATGTATTCTAGAAGACGCCAGTAGATATCTAAAGCCCCTGCGGTGTGAAAGTAGGAAGCCGTCGCGAAGCTAAGATAAACTGATGACACAAACATTAACTTCGTTTGTTATGTTCAGACCAACGGACAATTATTCTGCTTACTCGGAACTTAGCTTTCTTACCCATAAAATTTCAACTCTGCTGAGTAGGTAAATAGTTCTTTGGACGTTATGTGAAAATGATTTGGACATGGATAGGTAAGTAGATACTCGTATCATATTTAAATTATAAAGATAATTAAACCATATTATTATGAAATAAGGTAAGGTGTGGCAAATAATACGTTTCAGTATACTGCATTATTAATAAAATTTAGATTCACATTTAGAAGTTGTTTTTACCCCATTAAAGTCGACTAAGATACTATAGCCATTTCCGTTTGTGATTAAGACTAAACCTGCAGGTTTAAACTGACAGGAGACAGGGCATAAAATGATAAGTATATTTTGCAATGCAACTTTGTTATCTCAGCATTAATGCTGATGCGTCTAATCGATATAAAGAAAAGCGACAGAAACGTTATGCAACCCAGTATTCTCGTATGAAAATTAAATATTCCCTTTTGTTTCCTAGTGAAAATAAACAATCAGTCGTAACATTATGTGTTCATAGTAACGCCTACACAAATCAAATGCCGCCTTACCAGCCCAACAAAGTTATCAATCAGACGACAAGAATGCAAATTTTAATTGTGGCCGGGCCGGGTTGTTGTCGCACGATATTATGATCGCAATTTATTTGCGCGACGACATGCATGCGGCGCGGGGCGGGGCGAGCCGCACGCACTGCACTGGGGAGGGAGACAACCGCCAATTATGAATAAACTAGCTTTACTACTATGTTAATAAGACTTGAGATTTTTCCTAAGCGATTTCACCAAGCGAGAAGTCATTAATGGTTTTGTGACTCCGTTATCGAGCCTCGTAGAAAGCCTTCGAAGATAATCTATACCTACGCCAGGAGGAGAGTCGTCGGGCGTCGCCGTTTATCGGTGAGTGATGTTATAATATTTAACGCAAATATTATTTTATTAGCCGAGTGCCGTGGGAGTGGATTCGAATGAGACTCGTCTAAGTGAGCGCGAATATCGGAATGGCATCGCGGGAGCGCCTGTGGCGATACGCAGTAGTTTCAGTAACGATGATAAACGCCCGCACCGCCGTCGATGCATCAGATTCGTTCGCCGCTCCCACACGGGGCGCCGTTGCCTGCATTCGAGCGCAGCTCGTCCGTAATATTATGACATCGCCACCTCGAGCGGAGACGCGTCGAACGTTGAAGTTTATAACGCAGACGAGGGGTTTCGGTGTGGTCCGATAGGGCGAAACGGAACGCAGCGAGACGAGCGTGGGCACGACCTCGTTTCCTGGGCTAAATATAATTTCACTTGATCATTTAATTATATGGAGATTAATGGGCGAGCAGAGATGCCAACATTCATGTTAATAAAGTGTACAATATGAAGTGAAACGTTTACTATTGAGGCGCCTCTCGACGTTACGGGCACGGCGGCAGCGCGGTCGTCGTCTGCGAATGTTGTTTATATTGTGATACACGAGTACGTCGGTTTTACTAGAGACGCCGTGCAAGCACCTTACTGCGTGACGAAACTGAAGATTAAAATTTAGGGAATTAATATGTCACTTAATAAATGTTAGCGCACTTTTATGAAATAAAATATCATGCATACAAAAAATAAAGACTACAATGCTCCGAAATGACGTACACGAGTACAATGATTTCTTCACCGGACGTAGGTTAAATATAAGGCCCTGTATACCTAGCACAGATTTTTTTAAATCAAAATCGCTCGTGTTAAAGAAACCAACGTAACGTCACGCGTCACCAAGACGCGAGCTGGCGCCACTGGAAAGATAAACCGAATAAAAGCATGTGATCGTGAGTGAAATGGATTGTAATTGTAGTGCTAGTATTGATAAGGAGTTATGGATCAATCCTCGCTGTTTTGTATTTCTACTAATGTTGTCTTATTGAGGCACATTTCTTTGTATGTGGTCTTCTTTTGTATTAAATTACACACAAGCAAATAAAATTTTATGGAGCTTGTCTAAACTAATATTTTAAAGATACTTTACTATGATAATATGATGGTTCTTCTTAGATGATTTAAAATATTCACGTAGAGTTCGATCACTATTGTGTGAAATATTCCACTTTGAAATAATATTATGCTATGCTCTGCATCTTTAAAAATAATAAAACTTTGTAACTGCTCTAAAGGACAGTTACTACCTACCTACTTACTTAACTAACTTACTTAATTAACTAATACATAAAATTGTCTAGATACATAATGCAGACTATTATTACGGGTAAAGTTTGCCTTAAAGCGTAATCTATTGCTGATATAATCACGCACCGGCAATATTTAATTAGCACTTTGATTAGTCTTTCGAAGTTACGACAATGTTATGCGTTCGATTGAAATTTATTAAAATAAGCATAAAGGACAAAGCAATATAATAACCTGTCATAGAAAAATATAATATGTCAAACTTTATGATGATTAGATATGAAAGCTACCCAATCTGTAGTTTAATATCGGCAAAGTATTTCTGTATGATATCAAACGGTTATGATGAAGTATAAAAACGTTCTTGTATTATCAAACAATGCACGTAAAACATGTGTAACAGACCCAGCGACCTTATTTTAAGGTTGTTTTCTAAACACATAAAATATGCTTAGAAAACAGGCAATAATCATTTTTAAAGTTTGCGCTGCATTTAAATGGTTATTTATAGGTGTTTTGGTGACAGTGTATCTGCGCCGCTGGCCGACCTAATTTAAATTTAAATTTTGATCATCATTTAGGTATACATTAACTAATTTAATGTGCTAAAATTATTTAATTGCAAACTTTTTGTTTAATTATTTCGTTGAAATAAAGCAGGTAATGACAGGACATTCGAAAGAATTTCATTCGATTAAATACATTTTCCTAAAGAGCTCATTTGATAAATCGATGTCAAATGTATACATGTAAACACAAAAATTGGCAATAAAAGTGAACGTTTGCTAAATTTTTGAAACTTTTTTCTTCGTTTTTAAAGCTCAAAGCATCAAATTGGGTTAGGAAAGATCAAATTAGTTTTATAATCGTTCCGTGTAGCCCCCTTTCGCAACGCGCGATAAGGAACTTCGTTCCAAAAATGTTTAGTGTGGACAACCCTTTTCATATAGGGGTATAAAAAAAAGACAGTAGCCGATTCTCAGACATACTAAATATGCATATAAAATTTCATAAAAATCGGTCAAGCCGTTTTGGAGAAGTATGGTAACTAGAACTGTGAAATGAGAATTTTATAAGATTAGAATTAATAATATTATAATCATTACACCAACATTTAAATTTCTATGCACCAAGAGTTAAACTAATAGGATTTTTAAAGGGGACTAACGACTCATCATAACTAATAAAAATTATTTTAATCGTATAGGTACCTAATAAACAAGTTTTTACCGACTTCAAAAAAGGTTATCAATTCGACACGTACATATTATGTATGTAATATTCTCAGAACTGCACAATTTTTACATATGTTGGTCTATTACGGCTTCCAAACAAGAATAACAATTTTCATGGTTATATGTATGTTTGTATGGAGATATGTTTGTCCTCGCCTTCGTATATCTCCGAAACTAATTGACGGATCGTGTTCGTTCTTTTTTTTTGTTTGTATTTTGTTCAACTTAGGGAATGGTAAAAGTTTCGTCAAAATCGGTCCAGTACTTTTCGTAATATGGACTTAAAACTAAAAATTACGAAATAAAAATAATTAAAAAAATTAAACCAACATCAAAACAGTATAAAATAAAATTTCTTACATAGTTTAGGAATACTATTTTTATTCACTTAAAGCTTAATTATTTTCAAAAAACCTTACCTAGATGCTAATAGCACCTCGAACTTCAGCTGAATTAAACCGAGTATCTTTTAAGAAATCGGTGATCATAAATATATCCACGCTTTGCTTTTATAAATCCTTTGTCAATAATTCAATAATTTTTTTCTTAACAATGATATTTTCAGCACTTTATTTTAAAAAAATTTAAGTAAAATACATACAGAAGCTGTAGATAAATACTACCGTGAGAACATTTAACACTATGACGTCACAAACGAGCAACCAATCACGGCACAAAGGTTTAAAATATAATTTAAAAAACAGATTTTTTTTTTCAATAACCCAAATCGAATATATAGGAAAAAGGAATAGGAAAATATAAAAGAAATTTGTTCAGCATAATATATTATTATTCATACTTATGTACATACATAGGTATGAATAATCAAATCAAATTTATTTATCAATAGATTCCGAAATAGATGGTACTTTGCAGGTATGGATTATTTCTGATTTATTATACTACTTACTTACAAAGGTACGAATTGTTGCATGGTTGTATGTTTAAACAAAGGCTTTAACGCAGTCTTCGCAAATGCAACCAAGCAATTACGGAACAGTTCCCATATGTTCCTATACCTACTAAATATATAACAGAATCACATAGCAAGTGCATTTAACTTATCGAAGAACGAACGTGGCGTGATAGCCTTTTCAGTTCGCTGTGCGCCGGGTACTTGCAGGACACACAAGAACAGGGTTCATTGAGCATAGCGATACATCCATTAAACTAAGCACTTTATAAATAACCATAGTCACTTTATTATGCCCTTTTATTAGGACCAGATCATGCTGGGGCCTTGCCCGCGAACGTAAAACATCCCAGACTTTTTTCGTATGATGACTGATGAGAAACACCAATACATGGCATTTCTCTTGTTTATTCCACGTAATACTCAGGTACTCGATACACTCGAATAAGACTCAATTAACTGTGCCCCAGACTAATTTTGTCAATTATTTTTTCAGTAATTGAACATCGACGAATATCGACAAAATTTTTGTGTCGGATTTCTTAGGCTGCCCCATATATTTATTTTCTACTTCACATTGCGAATGTGTAAGCGAAACCGTATCTTCAGTCGGTCTTCGTCGTTATACATATTGTGTCAATTTAATACTTTATATTAATGTTTTTGAAAGTAAAAAATTGCTCTATTACCTTGTCCGCACCAGGTTAAAAGTAGAGTTTAACGAAGCGAAAATTCCATGATAGGTGATATGGGGAATGTGTCAGATTCCCAATAATCGCGTTGGATTATGCATGCGTGCTCGCACGGCCCTGAGCTATCGCTCATTGTATTCAAATAGCCGGCACTATGCGGCCAGTGGACGCGATCCGCTGCGTATTGCCTACGCCGACACGACACACCCTCCCTCACAACGCTCATGTGTGCAACGACAACTTTCGCAATCCAAAGACTTTTATATGTGTCAGTGCATGAAAAATTTGACGCCATTTTTTTGTTTTTTAAAAAGTTGAGAATTTTTACGTATTGTATAAATTAAATATATCCATATAAAAGTCTGCAGCAAACCTAGGAGTCTTTCGTTTTCGAAAAGTCTTTGTTAGCTCTACTTATGAACTAGCCAACCCCTGAAATACGATAGCCAATAAAGGCGAGACCCAATATCCCGGAGTGAACAAAGTTCATTCGAATCGGTTGTTTGTTAGCTGATTAGATTTGTCACATTTAAATTCAGACTAACTCATAAGAGATTGCCTGTAACAGGAAAAATGCAATCCGACGATATAGGTTATATGGGAAATGTGTCAGATTTACAATCATGGCTATGATCTATTCCGAAACAGAAATCAAGCTGCAAAACAACAATAGGTATTATTTTGTAAACAACCAATATTATTTTGTAGATGTATATATAGGGCACATAACTGACATGATAACTGAACGCTTTTTCGATAACTGTTCTTCAGTTACTTCGGTAACTGTGTATTCGTCGTATGAGTACGTCGTATTCATATGAGTGAGCCGTACTTTATGAGTAGGTATAACCATCCCTCCTACATTGACTCTCGATGCGTCTCAACGGTAGGAGACGGACTCATAATAAACGATAACCCAAAGATTTAATACCAATTGACTACCAATTGGGATTAATAACGTGGAACTCCGCAATTATTGGTTTGGTGCCTACATATTTCTTCCATTGATATTATGATTGAGCTCCAAGGCTGCATTCCTTCGACGGTCTCTCGAGGCAACGGGTGGCGTCCAGTCGTGGCCGCATATCACAATAAAGTTTCTGTTACCGTGCTAACTAGCTAACCGAAACGTCGGCATAAACATGTCGGGTATGAAGATAACTTACCAATGAATAGTTGGAAATATTAGCGAGTGTTGCCAGTGGGTGTTACATCGCCAAGACGCCCAGGGCCGAACAAAAACCAAAATATTATTTTAACACATAGTTGCATTAAGTTGTATCATTCTATTCCTCATAATTCCTTTGTTATTACTATACTGTACTGAATTTCGTCAATAGTATGAAAATCAAACAATCATTTCTATAACTAAGCTATTCAATAAATGAATTATGAAATATCATTAACATAAGTTGCTTACAGCACCACAAGATTTTGGTATCAAAACGTTAACTATGACACAGCGTTAGATTTCAGCCACTGAATAGACTACGCCTACTCATCCTACCTTCCTGTACGTATTTATCGCGATTGACGCCAACCAAGAGGGTAACTGGAGGTCACTAAGTGATAATACTTAGTCACTAGTTATTACTCAATGCCACAGACAGCGTACCTTACAGAGACAACCAATAAGTGTTATCGAGCCCTATTTAGGTATTTAAGACTCTAGAGAGATAACAACAAAGTGCTTTCAGTTATAACTATTAAAATTTAACCAACTTTCTCTTTAGTAGCTTTTAAGTTAGTTCGTAGGCCGTACTAAGCCTTATTAATGGCTCGATGAAAAAGTTATTCATTTTGAAAAGCATGTTGAACTTATTATATATTGTTTCTGTAAAATAGATTTAAGAGTAGCTAGCCCGTCTTCGGCAAGTTAAGACGAGCAAAAGATAAGTAAGAGCTCTTTATTATAACATTCCTCACCGACCAAATAAATCATTGCGATGATAATATCCTAGAAAACGCGTCAGAGCGGGTTTATTTGCAAAATTGCATAGCCCAGTGCACTGACACCATCACACGTCTAAAGTTGACGTCCTCGGCGAAGATGCGATACGTGTAGGTTTCAGCGCGCAAAAACGTGTAGACAATGGAAAATGGCGGGTTTTGTCCTCAATAGCGAAGTCGGCGCAAGGTGATGGAAGCAGCCGCCTGCCGATGCCTATTTGGGAAGAGAAGCTCCCTATTTGGAAAGCTGTGGGTCGAGTCAGATCGATATCGTACCGTACCGCAACGCTGCTGCCCGTCGTCAACCAACCGTCATCCGATCACCGGCAACTTTTATGAATATTTTTATACCGCTAGTCGCTAGGACGTTAAATGCAAAGTGTATGGGCTGACGCGGAAATTTAAATACCGCCTGCATCTTTATAGATAAAACGTTTTCTGGTTCGTTGACGTGTTAATGATTTTACGCCAGCGTTTTTAATGATGCAAATAGATTCCTTTTCAGTGAAGAAAGTCGGAAGATTTTACATTTTAATTACCCTGCATAACCATCAAGGATTATGACACTTATGCGCATCTACGAAGTACGGTGTTATATTTTTTAACTATAAAGATGGATTTGACGACGTCTCGCATTCTTTAGATTATTTCACAGATTTATCATTTTTGAGATCGAGAAGTTTAAAAAGTCGTGGATCGTATAAAGGTGAGATAGTGTCATAACAGACGTTATCACGTTTGCATTTCACGCCACCTCACAATGGCGTTATTTAACTGTAAAGACACAGATTTTATCAACAGAAGACGTCAGCGTGAATTAGATAATACCTACACTTATCACAGACTAGCACGAGCTATGCATATGCATGTTAATGTAAAATCACGACCATATTATGTTTTTGCACTAACCAACCCGTTGCACGATCTTTATCACGTGTCATCGTTAAACAGAATTGCCGTTTCTTCAAGGAGCTTAATATTTTGACATAATTGATATTTTTACTGACTTCAATAAAAAGCAAAATTAAAAATTTTGAAAAACTCACGACCGTTAATATCTAATTAAAAAGGATAAAAAAATAATTTAAAAAACTCTCGACTTGAAAAACAAGAAATGGAAGCCAAGAAAATCCGAAGGGGCTGAATGAACTAGTTTTGTAGATTTATACAAACGTGAATAATTTGGAGATATTTTATTGATATACTTATTAATATTTATTTTGGCAGCCCTCGACGGATTCTTGTTTTTCAAGTCGAGGATTTTTTAATTATTGTATTCTTTTTCAATTACATTTGTGGGTTTTTCAAAATTTTTATTTCAAACTTTTTAAAGAGCAAAGATACACAAAATGCTCTAGTCGTAATTTAGACTGCCTATCCAAAGTCCTTCTAAGATACATGACTCCGAGTTAGTAACTTTAACTTACACCCAAAGTTACACTCACGGGGAGATCTCTCCCATAAAATCAAAATTTTGAAAATCCTGTCTTACTTGTAGTGGATACTTATAAAACGTTAAATAAAAGTATAGTCCTCACGTAACGTTTACCCTCATCCAAACCTATCCTAACCCCCTTAAAGTTATATTTTTACAAATTCTGTTCTGTTGAAACCTGTATTCTAAAGTCTAGCTTTCTAGACCCGGTCGTTTTCGTTTCGCGTACATAGTCAGTCTGTATAAACCAATTTTTGTAATAATCATACTTTTAAAATCGTAATATATTTTGCATAGAATGTCTGATATTAATTATTCAAAAAGTTTTATATATATAGGTTTTAAAATAACGTTAATTATGCAGTCATTTATTTTTATAAGGATCAATATCTGCGTACTTAAAAAGAGATCTACATTGCATCGAAGGCAATGTTAACTTCTTTTAATGGGAAAAGTGTCTATTGTGACGTAACTATAATATTTTAGACATATAAGTACCATTGCAGACTTTATTTTATATATTACCGTGCTCTACAAAAGTATAGTACATTATTCCGTTCCATCATTAATAGATTTCGCAGCGTACGTGATGTAAGGAATTTGAAGGCAATTTTTTTACACCTTAGGTTACATTATTGAAGTTTTCGTAGGGATGCCTAATATTTTTGAAAACCTTCTATAATACTCAGGCTGAACATAGCTTTCTATTAGTTACAAGAATTTTTAGGATCGATCCAGTAGATTCCTATCCTATTCACTACAAACAAACAATTATAACTAACTAACAAACAAACATACAAACAAAAAATCAAATCTTTCCTCTTTATAATTAGATGCACCAATCAAACCAAAATCCATCTCTGAACAAAAACCAGAGGACATCCAGTGCTGATTGAATTGCTTCTTCAGCTTCTCTTTCGGACCAATAGTGGATACTCACAACCCTGGTATCACGATAAATAAATTGGAACTGTTACAATTCACACAAATCGAGGTCTAGCCCGAGGCACTATTAGCTCTACATTGAATTGTGTCAGTGGATACTTGACTTATGCTCCGCCGGCCACATAAAGCAAATAGGTACTACGTCTGAACGAGTAACTTTTGCACTAGCACTCGGAACACTCGCCTCAACTATCAATTCCTATTGACCAAATTACGACGACTCTACAATTTTCGACGCATTCCGTTCTAATACCAAGTACCTCGTAAAATGTCTGGGCACTCGCGTAAAATGTGCCACTAAATTTATAACCCAACACATTTATGTTACATACATAATATATTAAGATATTCAAAATGTCACAAAATATACAATTTTATTTTCATCATTTCTCTCTCCCCAACCTGCTATTATAAAGTATGATTAATTACAATATGAAAGTCGTAAATTTATCCTCGAGTAGATCATTGATTTGAAAATTTGTGTCGCGGCTCTTTATTTTATGTATCCTGACGTAGAGTTATGCTGATTTTTTTTTAGAACGTGGGATACCTACACGAATAAAAATTAAAAGAAATTTGCAAAAAGCGCGTCGGTACCAGAGTAAAATCAAATGAAATTTATAGAGTAAACAGATTGATGAGTATTTTAATGTGACCTTATAAAAATGTATATAGACTGATCATATTTTTTATTATAATGCATGACTGTGTTTCTCACTGTTTTAGTCAGTTTATAGTGCAAATAGGTGTCGGTGTTGGTGCCCTAGGTTAGCGAGTTACGCGGGTACGCGTGCCCGTGCCGTTAAACTGAATGAGCGCTCGTTAAAAACCAACCCGCCGTGTAATTAGCTGCCGGCACAACATAAGGCAATGAAAATAAAACAAACTCGCCCTGTCCCACGGCCCTCGGGCGCCTCGTGACTACTCTCACGGATCCATCACGAAATTTTACACACCATACTGCATCTTATTAAGTGTTATGAAAGGTCTCTCGTAAGTGACAGATCCTTTTAAGGAAAGCCGAGCGCCCTTTGCGGGCACCGAAGCTGATGACGACGCCGCCCTCGGCGCCGCTCTCTCGCCTCCTATTAAGTGCACCGCATTATTGAATTAATGTGTATCGATGATTATTTATTTGCCCTGAACTCTGAACACTTCATCGCTATTATAATAATATCTAATGTATTTACAAAGTTATCATCCCACAATCTTTACCACATTTACTCTTTTTCGCCTCTCAATTCACTCGCATTTTTCACCTCGACGAGGTGGATTTTCCAATGGTTTTCCTTTAATATTCATCAAATGTGCCGTTGAGTAATTAAACAGTGTGGCGGTGGCTAGGCGCAGTACTCCCTATCAACGCACTATCACTTTTGTCTCAATTCGCCTACCCAAATAGGAAAGGCGAGTCGCTCGGGGGCTATTATCACGTCAGTAGCGGGCTTTATCTCTCAATTTAGTGATAATTTCATAAAGACAAGGAGGCGGCGCCAAGCGACGCGGTTTCGTGCGGGAGGTCCGCACTTGCATCGCTTAAAGAAACCACTAATTGCGAGCCGCTTTAAGGCCGCTGATCGATAACACGATAATATCTTTAATGCCGGTCTTGTGTCGGCTCGAAACATTTCATTTTGTCTCGTCGTCTCGCTAAATTGTACCCGCGGACCGACGATTAACGTTTACCCATTTCGCAGGCCGCGAGTCCCGAACCGACCGATGACTAAGGTACTGGCATCTGCCTGAAATAAAATTTGAAATATCACACTACCGTAGGTACTAATCTCGTGTACGTAAGTCATTACGTTTTCGATTTAAAATAAAGCGTTAAAATTACGATTCATTGGTTTCGTTTCGCTGGCGCGGTAAGTCAAGGGGCCTCCCTGTTTTAGTAAGCCATGGAGCCGCCCGTTTAAGATGGGAACGATATGAGCAGCGCGATGTGCCGCGTGCCTTCACGCCCTTTTTTACCACAGCGACCCTTATTAAACAATTTCCTTTGTAGGTAGGTGAGAACCAGAATTTAATCAAAACTGCCTCCGCTCGGGCTTTAGCGAGCGCTGAACTTTCCATAAAAGCAGTGTTCGTTTAAGCACAATTATTTTTTATATTATCGGCTAAGATCACGTACCTACGTGATTATTGGCGTCCGCAGTTTTTATACCTCGTCCGGCGTAAAATATTCCGCAATAACAAAATGCAGGTATGACAACTATTTCACCTCATGTTCTTGTTTCTCGCGTCGAGCCGCCGCAGAAATGGTCAACAGATTTTTTACACGGCGACATACTTTTGCACGTCCTATTCCAGGTATACTTAGTTTATTTTATTCCTTTATAAATGCTCGTTAGCTCTCGTCTCACGGATTCGCGCCTACGAGCGGCAAGAAGATAAAGTACGAAGGGGCTCATCAAAGTCCCCGTGGCCGGTAACGATAATACTGCATATAATCGTAAACAGCAGCGGAGATGATGGCGATAGAGCGCATACATGTGCGGGCGTCGCTTTGCATGCGTGACTTATGAAGCGTCGCACATGCGAGCCGCCGAGCCGCCGGACCCCACAGTTCAGTCGAGCACACCCTGCACGCCCTCGCGAGTAGTCGCGAGACCACAAATTGCGACCAGTTACATTACATGCATTATTTAAACGCGACAACCTTATAAGAAAGTAATAATGTGATAGAGTGTACGTATGTCGCGTGTGGTGAGTCAGAGCGGGCGCAATGACCCTCGCTCGCCGCCGACGCACACTATTCCTGTGCAGGCGCACACTGCGTAACCTCATACAAAAATATTACATAACGATCCATTTTTGTCAAAAACCTAGTATTACGTCGATAGCTTTTCTGACGCTAAAAAATCGCCGAGGGCGGAGCGTAGTTGAGCAAATCACATTATTTCACATCAAGCTCTAGCTTATAAAACGATCCATTACGAGGCTTCATAATGAAGCCGTCTCTGAACCTCACCATTTGTTCAGGGAGTCTGCGTAATCTTGACCGCATCGAATGTGTGGTCATTAATTAGTTTGACATCGTGTGGCCTATCTTAACTGTCAACGGAACTTCAAAGAAAATTACAAATCTCATTTAATATCAATTAGTTATAATCAACCCTGATACTTTATTACAGCTACTTAATTACTTATTCAATAACCGTCCCTTATTTAGTTTTAAGAATAGCTGATACAAAACTTATATTATACCTAATATAATATGACAAGTGGAAAGCACCCTAGAACTGTATATTGTGCTTTTTTATTATTATAATATGCTTAGTTATAATTATTAACTCTAAACTCTCGAAATAATTTTTGCAAGTAGGTAAATTCAATTCATATTAACATGGATATTTATATCTAACTAGTGTTCGCCTAGTAGTCGAAATTAGACTATAATTTTTAAACTATTCTGCTTCTATGTACATCTCCGATAATTTTAAAACGAAAGATTTATAAGGTAAGATTAATCTACTTGTTGCTGACTGGTTCACTCACTGTTACAACTTTGAATTGATTGGTAAAATGTATATTATTTGAATTTAAAAACGATGAATTACTATAAAAGTAAGCCAATTTTAACAATTTAAATGTCGTTTATGGGTTAAAGTAAAAAACACGCTAAATCGCACTTGCATATGGGCTTATTCTATTCCAGTTCGCGGGCACTCGTTCCTTTTTTAAAAACATGCATTTGTGTGAATTTCGCGCGCTTCCATATCTTCAGCATATACTTATTTCAATAAACTCTTTTTTAATTTACATATTACTATCTCAATTTAATGTTCTCAGATTTAATATCCTATTGAAAAAAATATTACAGTAATAGATAAAAATGGATTCATAGAAACCAACAATAATTTCTACAATATTTTTAAAAAAAGAAAGTTCTATGGCATAGAAAACACATTTTTTTTTCGTGATCTTAAAACTTTTCCAAATTTAGCCTTTATTATCATTTCTTTAACTTCAACTTGTCATTGGCTGAACAATGTTTAATCTGTGGGCTGAACGTGAATGCACCAACAATATTGTATTTAATCTGTGGGCCGGCCGTGTGGGCTTAACGTGAATGCGCTATCGCCGTCACCAGAAGAAAAAGAATAAATGTCATTTTGTGTATCTATGTGTGGGTGTGAATATTGTGTGTAAAAAACGTATGATTGTGTGCTTGCTGTATTTTTTCGTTAATTTAATGTATTTCCAATGCATTTTACTTAATTTTATAAACCGTGTGCACTAAAACACATCAATATCTACCAAACAAAACAAAAATGAGGAAAATCGGTTCAGTAACGAAAGCGAAAATTGCTCTGAACTGATTCGCCTTAGCCTATTTATATATATGATAATGATTATAAAATTAACATTTTTCACGCTACAGATTTAATCGCAGCAAAGGATCGCAGAAGCATTTATCAACGCTGGAAATAGCTTTCAAACTTACAAAGTGCATGTTTTCGTTGCAACAAAAGAGTTGCGACGCAACATAATTAATTTTGCAACTTTATTACTGGCGCGAGTGCTCTACAACGATTGAGAATAATCTATTTCATCAATACTTATAATAAAACTCTGCGATGAAACTTACTTACTTATAAGAAAACAGCGGTTAATTCTGTGCAACGTATTTATGCATTTTGTAAGAAAATATGAAATCGTGCCAAATCAGCAATTATGTCTATCTGTAAAACATTGAAGGGATTTTCATAAAACGTGGTAAGAAACTCCCAACCACAAGAATTAAGGGTAAGTTAAATGACACTTTTAAGCCCGGGATAAAACTTGGTTCTCAGTAATTAGACTTCCACGCACAAACGTACGCACGCATTCATTTCCACGCATACGGAGTAGTAGGCACATCCAGTCGTATATTTCGTGTGGCGAGCGAGTGCTACGATGCTCTGAAGGCGTCAGAACATCATTCATCAGTTGTTCAGTACGCGTGCAAATTTGCATAGGAGCGCAGGTTCGGTCGCGGGCTGCGATGGAATTAAAAGGGCCGAGGCCGAGGGCCGAACTCGTGTCGATACTGTCACATGACTAATGGACCAGGCGCCGATCACCGATATCGACAAATAAAAATATAGCCAGCCACCGCCGCCGGCGATCGCTCGGGGCCCACACATTCGCACGTTCTTAAGGGTCTCCTCACATTGCCAGGAAATCTGTTATTAGAAGCAACAGACGACTCGGATGTGAATTTGTTGAGACTCTTTTTTACGTGCGTAGCAAATAAACATGCAGGTCATGGAACATGCAACCCATGGAAATATATGTCCAACAAAAAACAGTCCTATGTTTTGATACGGAACGAGAGGAACTAGTCCTAGCAACACAGGGTATCCCAGCGTTAGGACTAGTGACTTCAGTAAAAGGAGAAGGTTTTGTATTCGTCTGTATACATAATTATATTTTATGTATTATCGATAAATTATTTTATTGTTTCAAGCGTATTTTTATATATAGTATAAATATAAGCGTAATTTAATTTATATTGCTACATATGAGGATTGAGATGGCCGCCTTATTCAAAATATCTCCGGCAACCACACATCCCCAATGCGACAAGACCTAAAGAACAATAATACCTAAGACTACCCTCAGGTGACTCCACAACCTTTTAAAACACTATAGTGTAGGGGATTTACAAGTTTCAATTTGTGTTAATGCCTAAACCAATACGACAACGTTAAATATAGGGAGACCCTAGGAGTCGTAAAGACTATGCCTCGTCCACAGTTGAATATTTACGCTCAACGTTAATGTGTTACATTTCAGATACAATACAAAATCAGATATTTTGTGTTCTAAACAGATCTCATTGCTGTGAAATAGACATCTGGATTTAATTAAGTTTCATTAAATATTTTTTTGTTTTCAATATCTATTTCCTGACTCTATGTCAAGTACCCTTCCTAATTTGTGTTAAGGTTTAAAAGCGTAGCTTAAATGAAAGTGTAAGTAATTAAACTTCGTAAAAATCATGCTAAAAATTTGTGAGCCATTCGATATTCGAACAAACCAATAATAATAAGGTATTAACTTCAATATTATAATTATGTTTTTGTAATCACACGCAATGCAATTATAACTTTTGAACTCTACTTTGCTACTACTTATTTGAGACAATACCATCTTCTAATAGGGTAATGGACCATTCAACGATTTCTTTGCACGCAGTGAAAGAGTCCTTAGTGCGCAACTTATCCCACAGCTTCTATCGACGCTTAAGCAGTAATTTTATACCTTTGTTTACATTTCTCGTTAGAAAACAGAAGATCCACGCCTCTATCGCATTTACGTCGCATATAAGCCTATCCCGTATCGTTTTCTATTTGACTCAATGTAATATGACTACACTGAACCGTATAATCGTAAATTGTTTATGAATAAACAGAGTATAAAGGTTTGTTTTTAGTCTTAAGTCTACTGTTGAAATCCATGACAAGAAAATAGTAGATTCTATATCGTTACAACTTACATAACCTAAAAAACATACGGATTCTTCTTTTATATTATCTATAAATATAGGTTGCAGACAACAACAACAGTCAAAACAATGAAATACTTATACAAAACGCTTTAAATCACTCAAAGAACGGGGAATTCGTTATAGGATTATAGTATTATGTAGTGTAAAATACCCACATCTTATTAAACACGCCTCTATTGTAGATATTATTATAATACCTACCTAATATTTTTTATATTATTGCTATGCGTAAAGTTCTAATAAACAGTAAAATCAATAAAATCGACAAACTGAGATTTTTTTAGTAACAGTAAATATACAAATTACCCAATTATTAAAAACAAATTCTATTTCATTTTTTATTTTATTTGTACACCTTACAACCAAATGTAGTGGAGCAATAATTTGTTTTATTTTAAACAATTAACAAAATTCTATGACACAGAATTATAATAATTATTCTCATACACAAAAGTGGTCACAATCGCAAATCAAAACACGTTCATCTTGCGCCGCATTTCATGACCACTTTGTTAGCGCGCCGCCCCTACACAAAGCATCATAAGTGAAATTTGTTTGGGCCTTTCCTTGAAACAAAGTAGCTGACAAACTCACAGACACTTTTATTTACTTGGCCTTGTTCTCAAACCGACATGACAAAGCTTTGAAATGTTTTAGTGAGAATCTATACAATCTAAAAATCTATATCTTTAAAAATCTAAAAATCTATTCGCAATATAATCATCGAAGATATTTTTGAAAAAGTTACAGACGTACAAATTATGTTAAACGTGTCTGAAAATACTCACGGTCTTTAAAAAATTTCTTGGCTTTTGCAAAATTGCAAAATGTTGAAAACATTAAATTTTCGGAGAAGGAAACTCAATAATATTCTGCGTATACATATTTTTATTGTTTATTGAAATTAGTATTACATGAGTTTTAGTCAAGTTGAAATTTTAATGCAATGTACTTACTATAAAATAGCCTTTAAATTCGTAGCTAGTAAATGTAGGTCCATAAATATTCATAATTTTATATCTAAGTACAATTTATTAGAATGTTATAAATTCTTACCGGTAAGCGTAAAAAGGGAATTTAATTAAGAAAAATACATAAATGTCTAATCAGTTTATCATAATTAGATCACTGTTACTTCTATTGCATTAAATGGACATAAAGATAATTCTTTACAATTATGTTACCATTTTAGATTAGATCTGCGCGTATAAACACGCTGCTAATTGTTAATTACAGGATGAGGGTAACTAGACTAATGCTAGATTCTTGTATTGGGCTGTGGTGAGAATGTTCTATACTGCGCTTCCCAACTGCGCTGGCAGTTGGCATTGGCACCGGTCTACGAAAATAAAAGAAGCCGCATTTTTATGGGATATACTATAGAAATAAGGATTAGTAAAAACTGTTATGCAAGCGGGGCAGGCGTATCCTAGGTTATGTTAAACTGACCGCATATAACCTTATTCTAACACTTACTGTCATTTCGATTGTGATTTAGAGTGATAAAATAACTTTGGATCGTAAATTGCGTGGCCTGAAGACATGATTTATTGATTAATGTTCTGCATCACACCCGGTTAAAGGTGTGACCTACTCCGATGAGCTGAAATGGCTACAATAAGCAGCCATACAATAATAACCTCGAGAAATTGCGATTAATATCATTTTATGCAATAAATATTATGCGGATGTAGTGTGCTTATGTGGATGTCATGACAAGGTAATATAAAAATAACAGAACCAGCATTTTATTATAATGTTTGGGAAACGCTGTATTGGCAACACGGTGTTGGTCACCTACTGCTCGTACGAATACCTGTTAATATCAATTTCACATAAGATTTTTCTAGCCTTTTTGAGCAACATCAGGTTCAGTTAGTACCTGATTTGAGAAATTGTAGAAGCCAATTTTGTTAGGATTAACTTTAATTTGATCGACTATAGTTATAATCGTCTTATAGTGGTGGAGTGTGTTGTCTTGCTTGTTCATTAAAAAGTCTCTTCCACTATATAGGTACAACATTTATTTACATATTCACAATTTCTTTTAAAAACAACACAACACATAAATATATATGCAAATATTAGTATTTATCTATGTTTACAACTGAAGACCGCGGCGTAAGAATTGACAAGAAGAAAAAACAAAAGAAAAACGTTGACATTAAGTTTGAAAATAAAGGAAAATAAAAAATAAACAAAACAATAAAAACTTATTAGTTGTCGCTACAGTCTCATGTACAATGATAATGCAGAAAAACGACATTGTGACAAGCATATTACTTTTCGAATACATTTGAAATATAGCACCAGACCCATATATTTTCTTTTAACATCTCACAATAAATGTATTCATTCATCTCAGTTAAGTGGAAGTTTACAGTAAATTATCGGAGAGTACTCATTCATCTGTAGTAAGGCCGTTTAAATCATAATCATCTTTGTGGCGCCGCTAAAGCCGACTAAAAATAGGGCCGGATAAAAGTCATTAACCGTGATGTAAATTTTACAATGGACGTATGTACTCGTAGTGCATAGTACCTACTATGCTTAGATAACAGTTTATAGCCGTTTTAACCTACATTCCTATGACTCACATACGATGTGTCCGCACTTTACCTATCGGGATTCCGAAATTCTTCCTCGGTTTATGTTTCTTTGACTGTCCATTAAAGAACTAACACGATAGCCTAGTTTTGCACGTCAATCATAAAAACATTCGAAGTAAAAACTAACTTTTGGGATTCGAATGTAAATGAAAGCCCAAATCTAATTCGCAAATCTTGTTTACGTTTCATCGAACATTAACCAAGATTTCGTGTCCCTATTTCATTGCCAGCAATCTATCAAAGCTCGTTGCGAGTAGCGATCATTACTTTTACAGAAACAGAATGTTTATCTTACTACCGCTTAATTGTATAAGAACAGCAGTCACCAGTCGCAGTAGATCACGATTGATGTGGCTCCCACTTAATGGATATTTGTTTAGATAAAACACAAATAAATTAAATTGGTCATTATAAATAGAGACACTTGACCGATGACCGCTAGACGGTGGGCGGCGCGACGTGGGCGGGGCGGGGCATCTTCTAATTGTCGTCCGATAATATCAAAGGGTCAACAACTATGTTATTGCCCCAGTAAAGCCATTACTTGACTATTTTGAAACCATTACGAAAATGATTTTTACGGTAGCCTTCGACGTGCCCGACGAATCTCTGACAGGTATTTTACACGCATCCGTGCCAGAAGCTCATTAAAATATTTACGCCTGAATTGAATGATACAACGCAAAGAATGTAGAAGTGAGCCGTCACAGCCAATACATTGACGTCAATGAAAGCTAACAAGTGAATGTTAACGTGCAACATTGGACTTGAAAATGGCGAATTAGATAGTGGCGGATATTCTAAGCGGCGGAGACGAGCAACCGGGTGCAGCCGGAGAGGAGACGAGCGTGCGCTGACAGACACTTCCGGACGGACCGTGTGACAGCGTGACGCTGTAACGCGCCGTCACCACTAAATATACCTGAGCGACAATGAGACACCCCGCCGCCGCCGCCGACTGAAAACATCTGAAACTGAAAGTGCGGGTATGCGCCCAGCCTCGCTCGTCCCAGCCTCAAGACGGGAAGGTTCAACAACCGCGCCCTGAACTATCGTGACGTATTACCTAGATATAAATGCGGTATGCGGTTTAATATCTGCCGAGATCGACATAAATTGCTAGGATTATTGCCAAGTGGAAATCATCATAATATATTGGACGCGTGGAATTCACTTTGACAATATTTTGACAGTGCGCGGTCTCAGGGATTTAGTTTTCGTTCGCGTCGAATCGTCCGACATTTTATAACTTTTATTTTCAGCGCATGCCGCTGTACGTTCTCTATTAGTAGACGTTGCCGCTAAAGGATCTATTTCGACGCACGTTATTATATTCGGAAGTAAGTTCAGGTATTACTAATCCCTGAACTTATTAGTGAATGCATCGATCATTGTTTATTTACGGAATAGTGGGCCGGAATGCTATGCGATTGATTTCAGACGTGGTGACGTGGGTCAAGTCATATACTTGCTAATTACGTGGGAGTCGACAAGAGCGCAATTAGTGCTGCGCAAATCTGCTTGCATAATGAAGGCGTATTGTCTCTGACACAATGCGACGTAATACACGAGTACCTAGCTAGCTCATACTAGCGAAATACGGGTAATGAGAGCAACGATCAGTGTATAATATTTCATGCAGTTGTGTAAACAAATAACAACGTAACAAAACAAACATTCAAATGATTTATTCATACAAATTGGTTTGTCTTGACACTTGAAAGTCATGCTATTCTATATAGTCACATTTTAGTCTAATCACCGTCCGATACAAAGAGGATTCGCTCTAGACTACAGACTATTAAAACTTTAGAAAATAATTTTTGTAACTCACCGTTTGTTAAATTTTTATGCATTCAAATGTTTCTTAGAAGAGTTGGCTCACATTTTAGTTAAACGGGCTAGAAAGTTCCAAATATCAAATAAATATTAATGTATAAATATTTAGCAGTAAGGTGCAATGTACAAATGTTTAGTACGGGTGGCAGTGGGGTTATTTCTTTGACGTTGTAGGTATGTTAGCTGAGCTTGTATGGGATTATCAAGACAAGTTAACAGTAACAGTATTCAGTGCAACTAAAGAATTCAAGTGAATTAAATGCACAGGTAGGGGAAAAGTGGCATGAAGGAGCCAGGTTTTGAAGGAGCCACTTGCATTATTTCCGTAGTTTAGGATCACATCTGGTTAAAAATTATATTTTTAAGTGGCAACACTGATTTCGTGTCACCCACAAACATATAACAGTTCTCCGAAACCATTGGGAGTCAGTACCTACGTCGAGTTAAAGTTTTTGGCACTAAAAAGTAAGTATTTTACTTAATTTAAATTGTTTTTCGGTATTTTATTGGAAACAAATATAGTTACACCGATTATAATTTGCTTGTGCATATATTTGGCCTTGTAGATACGAAAAAACTGAGCTGAACGTTTTAACATTATTGTTACTTTGAAGGTTATATTTCTTCAAAGAATAGGTTTTGAATGACGTTTTTGCTAAAAGATGAAATTTGTTATTTTGTTAATTTTTTAGATTGTTACTATTAAAAAAATATCTGCATCTAATATTTAAGATTATAGAGGTAATAATAGGTATGACTGAATAATATGTTTAATATTTTTTTTATTAATAAGATTAAGGCGATTATTAGAATGTTTTAAAATGCCTAAAAGAATTTAAAAAATCTAAAAAAATGTCCGTAGTTTTGTTTAAGAAATTGTCATTTTGCTGTTTTTTAATACTGCAGTAATTTTCATTTTGCATATTTTTGCAATTACACTTTACAAACTGGCTCTTTTGTCATTTGTACTGGCTCCTTCATAACCGATAAGTTATGAAAGAGCCAGGTGACACATATTTTTAAAATGGTAAATTCATTGTTTTTTTAGAATGTTTAAGGTTTTTCAGTATGAAATTACCTACCTTAATAAATAAATAATAATTTGAGAGAAAAAAATTCATGATAATATCTTTCATTTAAAGTATATTTTTTGCTTTGTTTAGTAAACTGGCTCTTTCATGCCACTTCTTCCATACTTGTTTTTTAATTCGTAAATTGATATTTCAATCCATTTGTAGAACTATCCAAAAAAGCAAGTAGGTGTTAGTGAAGATCTTACGAACTTTGTGGCTAGCGATAATAAAGCGTGAGGTGTCTTTGTTATAGCCATTTATTATGCGACAATTCATGTTAAACAAAAAAATTCCTAATCACGCTGTTACCCTATCTGAGGTAGTACATGCGAGAGTTGGTACTCATGAGGATGGAGATGGACTTCAAGTAAAATATCTGCGGCAACTATACATCTCCATCCGAAACTCAAGTGGTAGAAGAGGGTGGCGGTACGGTACATACCCATACTTGCTAAAGTATTTCTACCAACAATGCCGCGGTGGTCTAGAAGCATGTATATCTTGTTGCGCCTTCAACATAAGACTTTAGATACATAGTGTAGAACACCTGTGTATACGAAAGAGGACCGGATACAAACCGCACTAGCCGTACCGCAGTTACACCAGCATCGCACCAACGCCGGGATGCAGAAGTGCCGCCGTGCCATGTAGATCCAATTGTATACCAAGACAATCAGCGCCGGTACGGATGCGACGCAGCTGCGGTCTAGCAGTGGTGCGGGTAGGTGCGGCTCCGACGCCGTTTGCTCGAACCCTAGAATGAACGATGAACGGTTGCATACGCGCACTGCGCGAGAGAAACGGGCGCCACAGCTACCATTTAAGGAGCGCAACTGTACAACCGGAACATTTACCCTCCTATTTAGAAATAATCAATTCGTGTTTTCGACTTCGCCTCCAGAAAGCAATCAAGGCATCTACGGAGTATTGATGCGAATGCCCACGTGTATAATTTTACGGATAACATAGCGATTTGGAAAGAAACGTTATCTTCAGCGAACAATTCTTGTGGAAAGACAAGCACTTACCGTACGATTTCAAAATGCCTTCAAAATGAACAACAGAATTTACAATAAATATGTATAATATTAAATTTAAAATTAAAAAAAACCACCGAAACAATAATATATTTGCAGATATTGGGTATTTTCCCCACTTTTACCCCCGGAGTTTTTTCAGGGCTCAACCGATTTTCATTGAACATGATATTTTGTAATGTACACATGATGCGCTTTCATTTGAGACCCCACTCGATTATTTATATTTGCAGACATTCGGTTATTCTTCCCCACTTTCACCCCCACAACTTTTAAACGACTCAACCGATTTTCATCAAACACTCTAAGAACACTCGGCCGTAACTCACCTTTCATACAAAAAAAATTTTTAGCAAAAATGTGAACCGACTTCAAACTAAAAAGTAAGAAATAACTTTACAAACAGACTTCAATAATAAGGTATTTTTGGAGTCTGTGCCCAAGTTCATCCTCAGTTTAACCTCAAGTAACCTTATTTTTGCACAGACTCCAAACATACACCTTATTATTGAAGTCTGTAAAGTTATTTCTTGCTTTTTAGTTTGAAGTCGGTTTACATTTTTGTTAAAATTAATTTATAATAACGTATGAAAATTAAACATATTATTTTTTTCTAAATAACGTATGACGATGATTTGTAAAATTTATATGAAATTTTTAAAGAACATTATCTAAATCTTTCTTTCCATTGTACATTTTAATAAAAAAATAAAAAATATTACCTACATAATATGTTTACATTATTTTTTATTTCTTTTTTAGTAAATATATTACGGTACCTACATATCATGATTTCTTCATGACTTTAAAACTCGTATGCAAAAATGAGGTTACTTGAGGTTAAACTGAGGATGAACTTGGGCACAGACTCCAAAAATACCTTATTATTGAAGTCTGTTTGTAAAGTTATTTCTTACTTTTTAGTTTGAAGTCGGTTCACATTTTTGTTAAAAATTAATTTTATTTCATGCTTTTTAGTTGTCATATTTCCACTTCCACTCTATTATCTGACTCTGGTATCTTAGTTTTAATGCTTCATCAACTTAATTTTAATGCTCCATCAAAGGTTGTGGCAACTAGCTTCTTTATGGTAACCTTACGGACACCATTATTATAGTTTAAATATAGAATTTGTACCTAATATTATATCTTTGGATTTATCATTCAATCAGTGTCACACTAGTCAATTAGCTTATCGCCCTTTAATTTTCATCGCCATACCATCAACATCGGGACTCAGACATGCGACCTAGCATTTCTCCTGCGGAAGGACTGGTGGTCACCCTAAGGTTAGTAAAATACATACATACCTACATTTAAATCAGAATAAATTTATTCATGAAGATGTTAGTAATTATTATTCGAGATAAACCAAAAAAATTAACACAAAAATTCACATGCATGTGAACAACTGCGCGGGCGACTTGTCACTGAACGGCGTCTAATCGGTCTAATATCTACAACACGGCGGCGTTGTGGCGGTCCGGCGCCGGTGCGGCTGCGACGCGGCTGCGGCGCGGTGGCGATGCGATTTTCATTCGTATACATAAACCGGTCCGGCACCGGTCCGGGTCCGGCGTCGTGTACTAGAAGCCTGATAATAGCCAAAGGACATTTGACTTGGTCTTGAAATATGGATGTCATTACGTCAGTGGAGCCTGTGGTAGTAATGTCCCTAGATATGGAGGTACACGCGACCCTACGTCCGCGGTCATCGCTCTCTTATTAGAGCTCAATTGCCTAGTTTACGCACTGCAAGTACGGAGTCCGTCCGTCACGGTCAAAATTCAAGTAATAATATAATCGCGATGATATTATTACGTGAATATGACTTCTTTGATGTAAATGAGAGACAAAAAGCCACATAAATTCATAATGATAATTGGTAACCCAACATACACGCATATTCAACCTATTAATCTTACAAGTTGCTTAATTTCATTTTGACTGTTCGCCAGTTATAACAAACTAACGGTCCGCCTCGGCTTCACCCGTGGTATATGCATAGCCTATAGCCTAAGATGTTAAAAGAAACTATAGACATAAAGAAAGAGAGACATGCTTCACGATAACAGCACCTATGTTAAACATTTAGTGATGCAGATAGTTACCTATTATGCTTTCGCGTTAAATCATCAGAATAGATTGGGATTTTTTAATAAAAAATTTTAAATCTGGATTGTGATATAGAATCCTTTTTACTTCGCCCTTGACCAAATCCTGAAGTTTAAGTGGACGAAGTCGCGGGCAAAAGCTAGTAGCATCATAAAACGTTGCTCTCTTTACAAAGAAAATTAAAGACAAAAAAAAACTAGAATGTATCAGCGATCGCACAAGGTTAAACATTTTTCCGCAAGAATTCTTTGATTGCTCGAAAAATATCGTGTCCAAGTACACTATAAGTAGGTAGGTGACCTATCATTTGCATTAATTTCTAAAGAGATAGATAGATTTAGACTGATCTATCTTTTGCAAATATTTGGTTAGTAGTTTAGTGGCAGGTAGGATAATTACACTTGTTAAATAGACCATCTACTTTATCCGTTAACGTTTGAGATTTTTTTCTTTAATAGCGTTAAAAACATGAAAAATTAAATAGACCATCTACTTTATCCGTTAACATTTGAGATTTTTTTCTTTAATAGCGTTAAAAACATGAGAAAATAACACTGCACACATAAATATCTCTAGCTGCATCTTATATCAGAATCCAATGATCTGAAAGTGAAGTGAAACAGATATTATAAGTACTTAGAGGTTGTTTTTTATTGCTGCTGTATGAAGGATGTGATTCATGAAAACAAATTTCCGGTTTAAATATTTTCCGTTGCTATATTTATTACATGGAAATGAATAAATAGGGTGGAGAGCAATATGGACACCCATTACATAAATAGCGACTCAAGCAAAATTCTTAGTAAAGTAAGTACACATTCTGAGAAACCATTCTTTTATTTTCATAACTCCCGACAGTTTCGAAAATTTGAAATGTTTAAATTTTCCAACTGAAATCTCGAGCGATTTAATAGGAAAATTATTTATTTATGACATTATTGGTCTATTAAATGTCGTTATAAATTTAAATCAATAAGATAAAATATAGTCATACTTACTGGCAGTATGCAGATAATAGATTGATTTGCAGTGGCCAATAAACAATGAGTATTTTTCCTTTAATTAATACGTTACTCATAATAGCCCAACTAGCAATAACGTGGGGCCGCGAAGGCAAAGGTATAAATATCAAGATTAATGGATTTAATAAATATCATATATGTATAATAATAGTAATCGTTAGCAAAAGATATAATTTAGCATCGGCACGTACAGGAATCTTTCTCGGAAAATGATTATGCGTAGTCATCTCTAGCGAAACGATATGACTACTTCAGCATGAATACGGACCGATACGGACCCACTTAAAATCCAGGCTCAATAAATATTTATTCGCTTCCAGTTCGCGCCAAATGGTGCACTCACAATCACTCACAGGGCTCCTTTTGGCGCCAAATGACAATTTTCTAGAGATTACCCATCGCGCGAGCCTCTATAAACACGACTGTTTAACGTAGCGCCAGCGAATATGACGCTTATTTTACATACACCTAGCGGCGTTAATGGCATGATGACAGAGTGTTTACCAACGTAACGAGTAATGGATCCGAGCACTCTTCTCGATCGCTCCAAACGTGTCATGGATAAATGCTAGTGTGACTTTCATATACGAACGAGCTGCTTGTTCAGGGTGGGCAAATTATTTACATACGTCTACAGGCATCGTAGATTTTCTATTTTGCCATTGTTTTAACAGATAATAAAATAACCTGTTCTTCCAAGGATTCTGCTCCTAAATGACATACTCCTACTCGGAAAAATCGAATTATTTCAAATATACGTACATATTATTATACAACATAAACTTTTAACAACATATGTGTAAATTTTGCAAAAAAATACTTACGTAAAATCAATAAATCATCACTGCAGCTCTGGACCTGGATGTCAAAAAGGACAGGACCTCATATTATACATTTATACGAGGTTGCTAAGGCTGTAATAGTTAGCGCAAATCTGAATTATTTCCTGTACAACAAGGTACAACAAAGGTAAAGCATCCATTTTAATTTAATATCATAACAAACCTCTTAAGACCGTCGAATAGACACTGGGATTTGTATCAATCAATTCCGTCACTCATGAATTACATACGCATAATGATTAGGTGCAAGAGTAGATTGCGAACAACAGTATTTACTTGTTTCGAACATAAGAAACCTACTATAGAACCTAGGCTACAATACAATTTTTAACTTTTATAAATCAAGATGAAAGTACTCTAATATGATTTTCAAATTTATAAATTCACACCATACTAAATTTAATCAACACATTTCTTCAGTACATTTCACGTGAATATGTAAAAAAAACTTAATATCAAGTTTTTAATACCTAAATATGTAGATTAATGCAATAATAAACAAACGCCATTCTTGCACGATCACCAGACAAAGTATCTACGTTGTCTAGTATCTACTAGTACTATCTAGTATCAATCAAGTCTGTATATCAACACAAAAATAACTCAATCAATCAATGTGCTGTTGCAAAGCATTTTACATTCATGTATTCGCGACTGATAATACATTTTTTATGATATATGATAATAGATTTTTATTTATCAATCAATTTTAGGCAAATATCTTAGTCATTGCAGCACTCAGTGACAAAATACGTAATAGTTGGCTGCAACCCTTTAAAGGCCCACTGTTGGGCATTGCTCTCCCCACAACATTGGGAGGTCTGAATCATACTCCACCACCTCCTTCAATGCGGTGTATAAGGATCCTCGTTAGTACATTTGTACGCTTCGTATATAGTAATGTAAATAAATAAAAAGACCTAGTTCCATACGAGGCATCTGACTTTCGTAATTCTATTAAATGGTTAACGTTACTTAACCCGCAGGTTGGAATCAATTACCGTGTTTGGATCGAATAATATATTAGAGTAATCTTCAGACTGGTTTAACGACTGTCATCTTGCAACGAAAATCGTATGGCAACATACTCGGCTAATAGTAGGCTGCATCTTTATTTATGTATACATTTTTCTTCCCATTTACATTATGTATCTCTATCTTTAAGGGTCTACCTACCTTACTTAAAGCCTAAAATCTTACGAATCTGATGGATAAAATAAAGCTTTATGTAAGTTAACCATAACGTTGTTTCAAGTAAAAATTGAAAAAAAGAGAAAAAGAATATTTTATTTACATTTTGGAGCCACTTTGTTCTTGTCTCTACTTTGAGATCGATCAAATATTATCGAATAGATTAATTTGTCTACAGTTCCCAAGATCGATCAGCAGTAGTTAGGCGATTACGATGTTACCAGCAATTGCACACAAAATTGATCGCAAGTCGCATCAAACAAATTGTATCTTATGTAATACCTACTGTATTTACAGTAAACAAAATAGTAAGACATTTATAGCGGATGTCATAAACGAACAGAAACCTAAGCTAAATTCTAATCAATAAACGTAAATATATTGAGAATTGTTTTATAATTATACCTAGGAACATTAAACTCTCGATGTTGAATTAAATTCATTTATATTATTGTAAATTTATATCAAATAAATTAAAAGACAACCAAAAAAGCTAATCCGAGCGCGGGATTAAATTTAGGTAATCAATCGTAAAGATAATAGTTTCGATGCCCAAACAAGACAATTACGTCCTCACTATTATCGCAACCTACACCTAAATTCCCCTTCATCATTCCCCTTTAATTTTACGAGAAATTGCGTACTTTTTGTGTTTTAATGTTTGTCAACTTTAAGGTTTTTCTACCTTTTTTGTTGTCAGGGAGGAAAACTTCTAAAGATACCCAGTGCTTTGGAAGAGACATAATGGTATATAAGATTTTTACCTACTAAAACACCCACGGTGGCCTACCAGCGGACCCTGGGATCTCCAAAGAACGCACCAGTACCTCCTCTGTGCATATTTTTCTACGTAGTGTAGAATCTTATGCCTATTTGGATTTTATGGCTACCGCAAAACTTGTATCCGATCGACACCCAAAGAGTATGTGTAAATACGTAGGTACCTCCTAAATGTATAATTTAAAAATAATCATGTCAATTTCTTATTCAATTTTATAGTTACTGGTAGTCTAGGTATCCATTTTACGTCTCTCCAAAAATTCATCTTCAGAAATAACCGATTGAATGTTAGTTTCGTGTTAGAGTAGCGGTGATAGCCCAATGGCTTAGAGTTCGACCTCGAATCGAGGGATCCGGGTTCGAATCCCAGTGGCACGCACCAATGACTTTGTAAAAAAGTTATGTGCGCTTTATAAAGTTAAATATCATCTGCTGTTACGGTGAAGGAAAACATCGTGAGGAAACCTGCATGCCTGAGAGTTCAGAAAAAATGTTCTCAAAGGCATTGTGAAGTCCACTAACCTGCACTAGGCCAGCGTGGTGGACTAAGGCCTACATTCTTCTCATTGTGAGAGGAGACCCGACCCTGTGGGTCATTAATGGGTTACTGACATGTTAGTTTCCCATTTTTCCCTTTCCCTTGCTAATTTATGTGTTTGCAAAGCTATATTTCTATAAACGATTATATAGGCCACCTGTCCTTACAATGCAATGTAAACTTAGACCGCAATAAAAACGTTACCTATGGCGATTATATCGAATACATCTGTTCAATAAAATCTATGGTCATAAAACAACAGTTTTGTGAAAGAAGAATTTCTTGACTTTTCTCGAAGTGATCTGAGGAGAAGGTGAAGTAATACTTACGACCAAATTTAGATAATTCTCCTTACTAAAAATACTCATCTACGACTCTACATTCCGAGCGTTTTTACGATATTTCGTTTTAATCAAACTGACACACATGTATACTTACTGCTATCGTATATTAGTTGGTCAGTAAGGGTAACAGACTCTGCATAGTTATAGCATTCTCTATTAGTACACCAGGAATGCGTGAAATAGTAATGCGTATAGTATATAAAATGTATAATATAATGGAATCGTAATAATAGTAGAGTCGTACTCAAATGCTCATGTCATGTAAAGTAGGTAGGTGTTATGCGGCATTATGTAAATGCAATATTTACTCCGATACCCACCTCCCCCTATAGTAAGATTCCATCGCTTAATGCGTGCGTCTTTTCTGTATTTACATAGCTTTCTGTTCATTTTGTTAGGTGAATAGAAATTAAAATTAATTTATAATAGGTACCTACTGAATTTGTTATACGGATTGAATTGTTTTGCCAATTTCGCTTTAGGTACCTATAGGTGCTAGTAAATAAATTGTTATATGAGAATAAATAAAAACTAAGTAACTGTACTGTACTGCACAATATACTAAAAAATGGCTGCCCTCCTAATCGAGCAAATATAATTGTAGCGTATTAACAATTTTTAAGGGCAGGAATATTTTTTCACGAAATATGAATAAACTCAACATCATCAGCGAATTACAACATATCGCTAGACATAGCATTAGCTAGAGCTAAAGGGACGAGTAGGTGCGGCTTGCGGTAAGATGCGGTGCGGCGTACGCGGCGTGCGCGTCGAGCGCGGCGAGCGGTGCGTGCGGTACGGCGCGCAGGCGGATGCACGTGCGTGTGCGGGATGGGCTAGCGTGCTGAAGCGCGCTCGCACTTCCGACTCACATTCATTGGCGCGCCATTCATACAAATGCGTCATTCATTTAATTCAAGTTCATAACGAGATCCGCCACCGACCGTGAGTGGGGCTCCGACCGCCCGTAACTCACCGCACTCCCCCGACCGCTCGGATGCAACCCTTTTAATCGCTTTCGAAAATAAAGTCAAATATCGTCTTTTCCCAGCCGTTGCACGACTAATATGTCCACGAAATTAATCGAACCTCTCGACTCTCCGTGCAACATTTATCGCTTCTCGGTATTGACTCCGAGGCGCCTTAAATTGTCTAAGGTATGCAATAATTTATGGAATCTTAAAAGGTAGCTTCTAATTAAGTTTGAACGTCTGCACCTTCGATTTGACGACGAATGCGCAGTACAACAGTAGATAACAAAATGTTGTAATTTAAGGAGGTGTAGAGCAGCGAGTCCGGTGCGGCGCTTTGGGCTCCCAGCGGCGGCGGCGGCGGGCGGCGCGGAATGGCGGCGTGCACCGCGCGGCGTGGCGCATGGCGCCGAGATGGTATCGGTGCGGCGCGGCGCATCGTCCGCCGGCCCACCATGCCACACTTTTCTAACTTTTTGGTCTGTTGGGTCGCGCGGGGGCGTATTGTGTGCAATTGTAGCATGCGAGGGCACCGCCGGCCGACGACCCGCCCGACTCTCGCGCCGCATAATCCGACAGCGTTATGGTCGGTCCGGCGCCTTTGTTGGCTACCGGCTTAATTAGAACTCGTGGGTGGCTTATGACACGCCAGGATCTGATCATAAAGGTGCCAAAAATTCTACCTGCCTGAATCTGCGCCGACGACATTCCTATCTCGCGTATTTCAAAATTAATGCCTATTGTGAGTGCACGAACGGCGGGATGCGATTGCGGTTACGCGCCGATGTTATTACTCTCGATTTATTTGAATAAAAGTAAACATTGCAATAATGTTCGGCGCCGATAGTTTCGGTGTAACGAACGTTGGGCTTAATTGAGACGTATGCACTCAAATTCTTTGACCTCAATTAATTTCGTGGAAGTGAGTTCGTTGGGCGTTAATTAAGTGCGCTAATATTTGGTGAGACCACGTCAAACGGTCAGTTGTAGAAGAAGCACTATCTCAAACATTATTTATTTATTTATTTATTCCATTTATCCATAAAAGTAGATACAGGTTAGTCCATAAATCAGTTACGTCTAGATATAAAGTTAATCGCAAATTCCCAATTCCCAATTGAAAACAAAAACTAACTATAATGCAACGGTAAGCAACCTATGCATGACTGATTCTCGAAAAAATACGAAATTGATGTCCATAATGATTTTTATAAACCAGGATCGTCAATTATGAAAAGTTTTTTTTTTATTAAAACTGCTGTACTTGATGTACGAATGTATGAGACAAATTTATTTTTTATGTAATGAACAAAAAGATATGTCCATGAAAGTACCCTGAAAATCATTCACTAAAATCCCTCACTATGTCCCAAGCGCTAAATTTGAAGATAATCATTAACTTAAAACGTAAAACTCCATACAAATGGGTAATTATCATATTTTTTACTTATATAGAATAAATAGTATTGACTTAGATATGAGTTCATAGTTTAATAAATACGAATGGAAATATTTTTAAATATAATTCAAAATTTGTCCTTAAAAAACGTAGCATTCCCTCACCGTTTTGTAACAGTGTTAGAGCAATATTAAAGACCTACCGCGCCCCACTATAATTTTTTTTGTAGTTGACACTTGACACATTGCCCTTGAGAACATACACTAGAGTTCACGGTTGAACAAAAGATGTTTTCTTAAAATCAATATGACAATAAGTTGTTTGAATATTACATTTTTAATGTCATTCCCTCATGTAATCAAAACCTAGACATTTTTAATGTAATAATTATAGCATATTTTTATATGTTTTCGGTAGTCATAAAGTACTGTTTACAATTCACAAGAAAGTAATGTCATGTTCCTGAGTTTGTGGCAATTTTGTGTCGTTTCGTCATTCCCTCATAACATTTTTAATGAGGGAATGATGTATTTTCTAATGATTATAAAATCAAACTCAAAAAAGTTGGGGACCACTAAAATATTTTCTTCAAACAAGACAGACATTGACGACCAGAGTGGCGCAGTAGTTAAAAGACCGGTGCGCTGCGCGGAGGGTACTGGGCTCAATTCCTAGCAGAGCAGGGATTTGAATGGTGAATTTGAATTTCTGTTTCTGGTCTGGGTGTGTTGTGTTCTTGTCTTGTATGTGTCCATGGCACCCACGACACGGGGAATCCTAGTGTGGGGCTATGTGTGTGAAGCGTTATTTATTTATTTGATACTACGACTTGAGCAAAAAAAATTCGATAATGAATTGAAAAAAACTGATCAACTCGATAAAGCCATTTAGACTTTTTTTGAGAATTAGCCGCATATTCTAAATAATTTTCCTATTTATACGCATTTAATGTTGTTACTTAAGTTACTTTTCACAAATGTTATGGAAAAACACTAAAATACTTGGAGCATACTACATTTTGATGCAACAAGAAAGACTTAGAGTTAAAAAATTTAGAGGTTCCGTCTTAAGTTTCACAGACAGAACGAACACCAATGAATTTATCGTACGTACCTACTATTTTATGTATTATCATTTTGTTTTTTATTTTAGATGCTATGAAGACTACGTATGGAAGCGACAAAATGAGAATGAGATACCTAATAGAGGCCTTGATTTTTGTTACAACTCAACAATGTCTGTCTTTGCGCTATAAAAAATCACGCAAAAGAGAAATATCCGAATAGAAGATCATTTACGAGAAACTTCAATTTTCAAATTCTGTCAATGCATAAATGATAACTGATAACACTAATATTATGAATGTAACTCAATATACAATGATAAATACATACATACAAGTCATTTCACAATACAAAGTGTTCTGGAGTTAAACACATTCATAATCAGATGTAAATTGGATATGTTCATCATTATTTCAATGTATGCAAATTATCCTATACATAAATCAATTTATTAACGCGCAGTAAAAAGGGGAAAACTTGTTTGTTAATTTGAGGAAAGGTGTTGGATGGAATGCATCCCATATAGAGATATCGGTGCTAGAGAGCACCAATATCTATTGTTTTACATTTTTTTAAGGTTATGGACATAGTCTTACATTAACACATTAAACTATAAGACTATACCTTAAGCCATAAAATTGTAAGTCCTAACAACGTAAGAACAAGAAAAAGTTACTTTCTAGTATGCCCATACCTAGCTTAAAAAAATGGAGGGCAAAATATCGATTTTTGAAAAGTAAAATGAGCTATTGGTGCTCTATACATACATAATACTTAGTTTCCAGTTAACACTCGTTTACTAGTTACAGTACACAATAGTGGTACGAATAGAAAATGAGAAGTGCGGCTTTAGAAAATTAGAATTTTCAATATCGACTTCCAATAGGCTTAATCTTATAGCATTTAAGTACCTAAAGTTTATTTAATTAATTTATATCGAAATCACTACATGACATCAGCGGCAACAACGTATAAAATCCGCAGCATCTTTGGTAATGTTAGTACTTAGTGTTAATGTAAAGTAATCCTTAAAAATCCTTAAGCGGTGATAGCCCAGTGGCTTAGAATTCGACCTCGAATCGAGGGGTCCGGGTTCGAATCCCAGTGGCACGCACCAATGACTTTGTAAAAATTAAGTTATGTGCGATTTATAAAATTAAATATCACCTGCTGTTACGGTGAAGGAAAACATCGTGAGGAAACCTGCATGCCTGAGAGTTCACAAAAAAAAATGTTCTCAAAGGCATGTGAAGTCCACCAACCCGCAGTAGGCCAGCGTGGTGGACTAAGCCCTACATCCCTCTCATTGTGAGAGGAAACCCGCCCCTGTAGTGGGTCATTAATGGGTTACTGACATGACAATCCTTAAAAAATGAAGTGTTATAGTGATTATATAGTAGCCCTTAGTGTTTATATAAAACAACAGTAGTGAGTAAGTACGATGCGACATGATGGGCACCTGCAGAGAGCGTTAGTCCAATGCAATTTGAGTGCAATGCACATGACGTGACGTCACTCAGCGGATCGTTTGTTACGGCCAGCCCTCGGGGCAATGAACCAGCGACTGAATTGGACATAAATGTCCTGCGACGTTCTGAGCCACCAACATAACGCAATACAACTCTAAAACACTATTTACGCACAGATTCTATATAGTCTAATCGACAAGTTCAAAATGGTGTTAATTCTTGATAAAGGTCCTAAAAATATGTTCGATAGCTCATTGGATTCGGAATGACGTCTAGAAAAATGTATTCGAAGGATTTTACTGCACGATAAAAATTGCAATAGTTATTAACAATTTAAGTTAAAAAAAATTAGGTATTTCGATTTTTGGCAATTACTCAAAAACTATTAATTTTTAAGAGATTACAGAAAAAAATCATAAAGAGGAGAAAATTTCAAAAAAAAGAGTACTAACTCCCGGAACTCTCCCTCAACTATTTATAATTTTAATTTAGCGCTGAAAATAGCGCTCCGCGCGGCCGATACAGCATGGCCGCGCTGCCGCTCATCAGAGTTTATCACTTAAAATATTTCTTTATAGGATTAAATATCAATATTAAAATTTAAAAAGTATTATGGTGTCATTAGAACACTTCAAAGAATAAAGTCCCGTTGGAAAACATTTTCTTTGTTTACGTTTCAAAAAAGTGAAACAGTTGTTAACTAAGTATGGGCTTTTATTTTTACAAAATGCGGTATAAAAGTTTAAATAATTGGCCTATAAATTTTTGTCTGCTTGGAGGTCTTTCTATATATATACTTAACAAGACCACGTTATAAAATCATCTTAAATTTTTGTATTTTGTTTATTAATTTTTTTTTAAAGTTAACAAAAAATGAAAAATAATGATGTTAATTTTTTTTTAAATCAAATGTTGAATTATGGCTATTTTTACATTTCATTGAGTTATTATTCCACCTGGAAAAAAATTACCGGCATTTATTGATATTTTTTCATAAACAAATAGAGTAGTTTAATATTTAAAAAAAAATTCTTTATACAATTTTGTTGTCATGAAAAAATATTTTTTTTTAATAATTAAAATCTTTTTTTTAATATTTCTATGTTTAAATATTTAATTAAAAAATGATTTCTTCTTTGAAAATCATAATTGGCATTTCTTAGTAGGGTTACCAAAAAATTTTTTTTATTAATAATTTTATTGTTTATTAACTTGACAATTTGTTATAAACAATTTCAGATGACCGTTGTATTTTTTTAAAAGCTAAAAAAAATTACAATTACAACCATGTATAAAAAAATGGTAAAAAAAATGTTTTTTGTAGCTTCAGACAAAACATCTTGTAAAAATATTGTAGGCGACGCAATAGGTTTTATTATATTTTTTTAGAATGGTAGATATTTTTAGGTTGAAATAAGAACACTGTTTTTGATACGTCTAGTTTTGGCTGTCAAATAAAAACATTGCAATTTTCTCAATTTTCTTTCTCGGAGTTTTATATTCTATCACCTATAAAATCTGTTCCTTCGAGCCGCATCTAACTAAGCACTATGTTTAATAAATAATTTAAAAAAATTGGGTTACAAGATGTAATCCAAGTTCGCGTGCTCCGGTGCCACAAAAGACAGACAGACAGACAAACAGACAAGTCAAACTTATAACACCCTTCTTTTGCATCGGGGGTTAAAAACATTTCGGCTGCGGCTGCAAAAACATCTCTATTTAGGATTATTAATGTCCCATTTTGTTGCCTAGTTTAGTACCTACTCCATCTGGGCATATAGAAATCTTTGCATTTACGATATAACGCCTCACTCAGTGACGCTATGCAACGCGATTGTATCGTTTTAATTCGTGCTTGTACAAAATTACCCCGACTTCCTCAATTAAGTGGCGGCTCACAAAAACATGTAGTATGTTTTTGTGAATAAATATATTAAAAAGAATAGTTTCGGATTTCCCCATTCACGCACACTTGAAAAATTCACCGGTATAATAGTCCAGTCAGTTTGAACATTTAATTCACAATAATTCCAAAAGTTTTCAAACTTCGGTCAAGTGAATGGTACATTGGGACGACAATAAATCTCATTTTGCAACCTTGTCCGCAGTCCGAAACATTGCTAAAATTGCAATTAAATTAATTTTTGCTATATGGTCGTGAAAAAAATTCCAAAAGTTCTGCAAACTTTGAGTGGTGTTAAATATATTATTTTACATCACGTGTCAAATTTGCAACCAATTTATGTGTACGGAACATTTTTTTTTATTAAAAATTAATGTTTTTCTTTATTAAACTGAAGGAAAACGTTCCAAAAGTTCTGCAAATTTGACAGATATATCGGAAAAATATACCGAACGATTGTATAAATTTGCAACCTTTTACGTTGACCGGAACATATTTATTTATAATTCTTTTTAATTCGTGGTCATTTTTTCGAGTAAGGTGGTCTCGGAATAATTACAAAAGTTTTGAAACTTGGTTGCAAACTTCGAAAACATCTATTCTGATGCATTTGCAAATTTGCAACCTCATACGCGATCCGGAACTTTATGCAATTTGCAAAAATGTAATAAGGTTATAAAATAAAAAAATTACATTTTTGCAAATTGCATAAAGTTCCGGATCGCGTATGAGGTTGCAAATTTGCAAATGCATCAGAATAGATGTTTTCGAAGTTTGCAACCAAGTTTCAAAACTTTTGTAATTATTCCGAGACCACCTTACTCGAAAAAATGACCACGAATTAAAAAGAATTATAAATAAATATGTTCCGGTCAACGTAAAAGGTTGCAAATTTATACAATCGTTCGGTATATTTTTCCGATATATCTGTCAAATTTGCAGAACTTTTGGAACGTTTTCCTTCAGTTTAATAAAGAAAAACATTAATTTTTAATAAAAAAAAATGTTCCGTACACTTAAATTGGTTGCAAATTTGACACGTGATGTAAAATAATATATTTAACACCACTCCAAGTTTGCAGAACTTTTGGAATTTTTTTCACGACCATATAGCAAAAATTAATTTAATTGCAATTTTAGCAATGTTCCGGACTGCGGACAAGGTTGCAAAATGAGATTTATTGTCGTCCCAATGTACCATTCACTTGACCGAAGTTTGAAAACTTTTGGAATTATTGTTAAATTTTCGATTTTGAATGTTCAAAATGACTGGACTATAAACCTATCATTCGTTTATCCTTCCTGTCTTGACAGTAAGCGTTTCGTAAAAGTGTATATATATATATAAACATGCAGTAATATTTCGCCATAAAAAGCGTTGTAGTATATCAATCAGTATACGGCACAGTTTATGCATTATTTTATGGTTTCAAGTGACTAAAGGTTACGCATATTCATCGACTTGAACCATTTTAAAGGCTTGACGAAACTTGTAGGAGAAGCTTAAATTTATGCGTCCTTCGGAGGACTAATGATCAGTCAAAACCTTATGACTAAGGAACATATTTATATGTTTGAATGGACATTATTAAAACATTCTACGGAATATTTTGTATTCCTTTTTTATACTAATAGAATAGCAAATGATATTTATGTTCATAGGTAGGTGAGTACCTACTTACTATAATAATAATTGTAATAATATGTATAGTGCGTGAACTACGTCTATTTATTTGTTTTTAATCAACTAGAACGCATAGCATACAATTTACATCACTAAACGTTTCACATACAGCCGTATTTATTTATAATATGGAAACCGTGATTCCCGTTACTTAATGTTAAGAATACAAAATCATGTGATACGATAATGAAATCTTATTAAAACCACCTCTTTATATGCAAGTTGCTATTAACCAATGGCGTATAAAGTACAAAAGATACCGCAAACATAACACATACGATGCAAATGCCTATATGTATGAGAACCTAAGGCCACAGTTTTTAACGCTATTATAAGATGAAGATATGTTTGTTAGTTTGTTTCTACTTTTACGTTGAAATGTATAGATTATTCAATCGTTATGTAAATTTCAGGGTGTCCAAAGAAATACTTGTTGTTTTAGCAAACCATGACGTAAGCAGATTTTTTTTAAATATTACATATTTTCCATGTCGTCAAAGAAAATTGTGTGTAGATTATGTAGGTAATGGTAGGTAATTACATTTTTACGACGATACCGTTATCAATTTATAGTTGCAATTACATAATAATATTTAAAGTTGTCATTCGTCAGAAAAATATTCACCTATCCTCGTATCGTCGGTCATATGAGTCTGCATTGCTACGGCAACTAAGTTTGTCTCGTCAAATTAAGTGTCTTCGGCAACCACACCCCTCCAACCTAAACACAATGAAGTAGTTACATATTACTTCAAAGCGGGTGACGACGACATGCCATTCTCTTAGTGGCAGTGGGTAGCTCCTCGGACGAACTACACTTGACAGCAAATAAACCGAGCCACCCGCTATCTGTACCTAAAGCAGGCCATACACGCTAGGGTTTACCTGTGAGGTTTGCCTGTACAGTTTAACCATACAGGTAAACTTGAGCTGGGTAGAGACCAAACACGTAGCGGTAAACCTGTACAAAAACTCAGTTGAAACCGCCGTTGTTGCCGCTGGCGGGGCCATGGTTTTCTTTTCTTTTTTTTTTCTTTTCTCACATTACTCCTCAGACTGTTAATTTTTTTTGTAACATCGTCCTTTGTGGCATGGGGCTCCAATTCCTTTAATTTTTCTGTCAGTTTTTAATAGGCTGCCGCTCTTTTATTTTTATCGTGATACTCTTTAGATTTTACACGTCATAGACAATACTCCGATTTATAATATATTTCTATAAACTCTTGCATGCATGACTGAGTTGCGCTTACGAGACGCCATAATACCCTATACAGTAGAGCGCCGCGTGTCCTTCCCCTCTAGCAATCACCGGACAACTTACGCCTGCGCCGGCGACCGCCACACACGTTCAGTTTTACTTGCACAGTTAAACTGTACAAGTATACCCACAGGCAAAAAATATCAAAATTCATATTTTCTTTACTTGCCTGTACAGTCGTGGAAACCTGCACAGTTGTGTGACATACACGCCCCGGTTTGCCTGTACAGTAAAAATGTACAGGCAAACCTGTCAGGTACGCCCTAGCGTATATGGCCTGCTTAATACTTATCAGAAAGTATGAAACTTACAGCGATCATATATTTTATATCTACAAAAAGTGCGCTTTATGCTAATTATCACCTGTAAACTCGTTGCACCGAAGATCTGCTGATTCGAAGTGTGCGAGCGACCTCGCGTTCGAAGCCTGCTTGAAGTAATGTAAGCTTGAGCTGCTTCCTGAGGTGTTGTATGCATTTTTAACCGATAAAGGTGGCATAAGAACACGCGTTTGAGCTACAGAAATGATACGAAAATTCCACCACCTTAAATAGCACAACTCTAGTTAAAACAGAACAAATCGTTAACATTTAGTTTGTTGCTTGAGTGCAGTGTCAGTTGCCAGTACTTTAGATTAAATTTATGGTCATTTTAATTGTTATTAAATACCCTTTCTGTAGGTATGAGTTTGATGGGTGTACGTTTTCTACTTCCTGAGAAAATCGGATTAATGTTACAAGGTGGCGGGTGGCTCGGTTTATTTGCTGTCCAGTATATTATGACGCTCGTTTATATTGAAAACAGCTTGGGAGCATTACATATTAGGACCAACGGACACATCGTATTAGGTTTAATTATACTTCGTATCTCTCCCGAAGATGATTACCATTTACATGCAGCAGCACGCTAGATGATGCTGTCCTTGTCACACCTTTAAAGTTAAAAATTACTTGAAAAATTTAAAAAATATTTTTAATACCCGCATTGTAGGTACATTGTACCCACCGCCATGTTGGCTGCGCGCATCCGGCTAACCCTCATTACGCGATTTTGTGTTGTCCGAGTCACACGTTCGTAAATTGTTCCTCTCACAAATTATCCTACATCAAAATGGGAAAAAGGAAACGATCAGAAAAGGATTCTAATATAGTAGAAAGTTTACTTAAACAAGTAAAAAAAACTTGCAAGACAAAAGCGTAGAAGAATTTCGTCGTCGTCGTCAAGTACTAAAGAACCCGAATTACTTCCTGAAACTTCGACGCAAAATCATTTAGCCAGTGATCTAGAAATACAAGGTAAGTCAAAGCAAATTAAACGGGTGAACCCATATAATTGTTGTAAGTGCATGAATTCATAAATGGATTTGTTTTTTATCTACCATCAAATTAATAACGAGAAAATATATTATATTTTCTTTTTTCATCGGCACAATAATTCCCGACGTATATCGTGTGTGGAAAATCAATTATTTTTTTCGTAAAATCCCGACGCATAACGTGTGTGGATTATAATGGCGATTGTCCCGATTTCGTGTGTACAAAGCCAAATAATGCCGATACTATATCGATATCCCGACGTATATCGTGTGTGGATAAAAATATGTACATACCTACCTATTTTATAATTGTGTGGATTATAATGGCGATTGTCCCGATTTCGTGTGTACAAAACCAAATAATTCCGATACTACTATCCCCACGTATATCGTGTGTGGATAAAAATATGTACATACCTACCTATTTTACAATTACAGATGAGATCCCAAGTAATGATTCTCCACTGGAGTCTCTTTTGGAATGTGAACAAGGAGCAGATGATTCTGAACTTAATCCAGATATTTTGGAACTACTCGGATCTGACCCTACAGTGCAAAAAAGCTTTGGGGAAAACCTTCATAAAGATGTAGCAACTCGTTGGAAATATATTTTATTGAACGGTTTGCCTAAAGAAGAGAAAGTCGACCTACTTAAGCAGTACCTACCCGCAGAGAACTGTTCTTACATGAAGGCGCCACTTATTAACCCCGAAGTAAAGTCTGCATTATCCGAACAAAACGCTAAGAGAGATTCATATAGCGAGCAGAAGCAAAATCAAATGTCTAGCTGTATTTCTGCAATTGGTAAAGCAATGAACTTAGCCTTAACACAGACCGAAAACATTCCTCAAAGTATAATAAAAACTTTGAGTGATGCTGGACGATTGTTGTGTGATACTCATTACAGAGAATCTGTCAGTAGGAGATATGCTATTGTTAACTCGTTAAGCAAACAAAAGCGTGATATTTTAAAGACTACAAAAATAGATGATTTTTTGTTTGGATCGAACTTGTCCGAGTTTTTAAAATCATCTAAGGCCATATCGACCTCAGCTTCGGAGTTAAGATTGAACACAAACAGCGGCAAACTTAATCAACCGCAACGCACACAACAGACTAATACCTATCGCTATCCACGGACTTTAAACGCACGGGGGGCACCGCGGGCACCAGCCGCCGAGTCGCGAGTGTACCCCACACAACCTCGGCGCCAGCCACCGCCGCCGCCGCCGGCACAAGTTGCGCGGGATTATCGCCCGATGCCGTCGACGTCACGTGCGCGACCCAATTATGCACAAGCAACTCGACGCCGCTAACTAGGTCATCACAGGTATATACCCTAAATAAATCTTTACCTATTGCTGGCAGACTTCAACATTTTTATAATGAATGGCTACACATAACAAATGACCAAACTATTTTGTCTTGGGTTAAAGGTTATCAAATACCTTTTAACTATGAACCATATCAAAAAAGTACAATCACAAATAGATCATACACAGAAAAAGAAATCATAATAATTAATGAGTGCATTTCCGAACTTTTAGAATCAGGCTTTATCTCTCCCTGCACGCCTAGTACAAAACAATTCATTTCACCTATATTTACAGTACCTAAACCTAATGGAAAACATCGATTCATTCTTAATTTAAAAACATTAAATAAATTCATTGAAGTAAACCATTTTAAAATGGAGGACTACCGCACCGCGCTAAAACTAATTGATAAGAATTGTTACATGGCGACATTAGATTTGAAGGATGCTTATCTCTTAGTTCCTATTGATAAAAATTATAGAAAATACCTCAGATTTACTTGGAATTCTGATATGTTTGACAATCAATTGTTTGAATTTAATGTTTTGCCTTTTGGACTTTGTACTGCACCTTATGTGTTTACAAAGTTGCTAAAACCTGTTCTATATCATTTGCGCTCATTAGGTTATTTATCTGTTAATTTTCTTGATGACTTTTTATGTATAGGTAACTCATTCGATAGTTGCCTCATTAATTTAAATACAACACGGGAACTTCTTTTGAAGTTAGGGTTTATAATAAATCATAGTAAAAGTCAAGTTCAACCGAAGAAGGAATGTTTATTTTTAGGTTTTTTAATTAATTCAGTAAATATGTGCTTAACTTTACCTGATGAGAAGAAAAAACGAATCAAACGATTGTGCAACAAGCTATTACGTACAAAAAAGTGCACAATTCGTGAATTTGCAAGATTTGTAGGTATATTAACGTCTGCTTGTCCAGCGGTCGATTACGGATGGTTGTACACAAAAAGATTTGAAAGAGAAAAGTTTTTGGCGCTTGATTACTCTTATAATTACAACAAATACATGTATTTACCGGAACATCTGAAAAATGATTTTATTTGGTGGAGAGATCATATAGACTATTCATTCTCTTATTTTGAAACGACTGACTACGCTATTGTTATATATAGTGATGCCTCAACTACAGGTTGGGGAGCAGTTTGTAATGATAAAACTGCTAATGGACACTGGAATTATTCACAATTAATGTTACACATAAACACTCTCGAATTATTAGCGGCTTTTTATGGCCTCAAGATTTTTGCCTCTAATCTTAGTAATTGTAATGTCTTACTTAGAGTTGATAATACGACTGCCATTGCATATATTAATAAAATGGGTGGTATACAGTTCCCGCACTTAAACAATATTGCCCGTGATATATGGCAATGGTGTGAAGAACGCAATATTCATATTTTTGCATCTTACATTCAATCCAGTAAGAACGTAGTAGCAGATTTTGAATCCAGACAATCATTTAACGTAGACACTGAATGGGAATTAGCTAACTACGCATTTGACCAATTATCATGTTCGTTCGGCACCCCTGAATTTGACTTGTTTGCGAGTATACAGAACCATAAATGTATCAGGTACGCTTCGTGGAAACTAGATCCAAATTCAGAAATTATTGATGCATTTACATTTAGCTGGAATAAACTAAAATTCTATGCCTTTCCTCCTTTTAGCCTAATATCTAAAACTTTACATAAAATTAAAGCCGATAAAGCTGAGGGGATAGTTGTTGTACCACACTGGCCCACACAGCCCTGGTTTCCAGTATGGTCACAACTGCTTGTTTCGGAAGTTTTATATTTTGAGCCTGACAGACAACTTTTAATATCTCCTTTCAGGGAGGAACACCCCCTTCACGCGGACCTCACCCTGATGGCAGGGATATTATCAGGCAATCGCTACTGAGGCGTGGCGTTCCAGACGCTTCCCTGGACATAGTAATGGCATCATTTTCCGCTAACACTCTTAGTCAATATAATTCATCATTAAAGGCGTGGTGGATATATTGCAATAAAAAAGGTTTAGATTATTGTTTTTCTAATACTACTCAAATAATAGAATTTTTGACTGAAAAATATCATTGCGGTCTTAGTTATAGTTCCCTAAACAGCTACCGTTCAGCTTTGTCTATATTGTTAGGTCAGGAAATCACCTGTAACGATTGTGTTAATAGATTTCTTAAAGGTGTCTATCGTATAAAACCACCTGCACCGAAATATAACACCACCTGGGATCCAAATCAAGTTTTAAATTATTTAGCGGATTATTCTCCTAATGATTGCATTTCGTTAAAAGATTTATCGTTTAAATGTATTACTCTTTTAGCTTTAGCATCTGCGCAGAGAATGCAGACACTTGCATCGATAAAACTTAATAACATTATATATGATGATAACAAAATACAAATTAAAATTGATGATTTAATAAAAACTTCCAGACCAGGCGCGTTTCAACCATTAATAGTGTTGCCATATATTAAAGAAAATCCTAATGTCTGTCCAGCTTTAAGTCTTAAGGTGTATATAGAAAGAACTACCTCTTTGCGTCTTCAAGAAGAATGTGTTTTTATTAGCTATCAAAAACCACACAAAAAAGTAGTTTCTCAGACATTATCTAAATGGATAAAAATTATTTTGGATAAAAGTGGTATAGATGTTAAATTATATGGATCCCATAGTACTCGACATGCGTCGACCTCAGCGGCTCACAGAGCTGGTGTTAATCTAGAAGTAGTTCGGAAAGCTGCGGGCTGGACCGAATCTTCCAATGTATTTTTAAAATATTATAATAAAGAATTATCAGTCTCGAAAGAAAGTGAATTTGCTGATTCTTTGTTTAAGTAATTTCTTGTATTTAATATAATATAATGTTAAAGGAAAATTATACAGTATACTTTTTTAAATCACCTCTTTGCTTAATTTTTTCGATGCTCTAAACATCTGCATGTAAATGGTAATCATCTTCGGGAGAGATACGAAGTATAATTGAGAATCAAACGAACTTACCTTGTGATGTTTGATGTCTAATTATACGAGTGTCTTGACCGAAGATGATTACACTCCCACCCCTCCCATGAAATACCCATAGCATAGCGAAAAAATTTAGGCTCTAAAAAATGAGGGTTAGCCGGATGCGCGCAGCCAACATGGCGGTGGGTACAATGTACCTACAATGCGGGTATTAAAAATATTTTTTAAATTTTTCAAGTAATTTTTAACTTTAAAGGTGTGACAAGGACAGCATCATCTAGCGTGCTGCTGCATGTAAATGGTAATCATCTTCGGTCAAGACACTCGTATAATTAGACATCAAACATCACAAGGTAAGTTCGTTTGATTCTCAATTATGCAGTTGCGCTTATAATCTAAGATCCGAACCTAAATCAACCTGCACCGGGCTGATAATAGAATAAAACGTAGAATAAAATTGAATACCTTAAAAAATATATTAAAAATAGGTTTTCCAAAAAAATCATGGACAGAATATTTTTAAATTTAAATTTAAATCTTTGAAATTCGCAAACCCCCTGTGCCATGCCACCCATTACTTCACCCAGTAATGGGTGGCACATTGCATAGCCGATTAGATAAAATATTAAAATAAAAAATAATTTGGACTCCTGAATAAAATTAATAACTTACCAATTGCCATAAAATGTAAAATTAAGTTTTAGTAATGTTAGACATAATTATTGTATGCCCGCATAGGGTAGACTGTTCTAAACTTATTATAATTTTTGTAACATCTTTCTCATGTAACAGTCAACAATAAACGCATGCTTTTTTTTTTGTTAGTCGCTCCAAATAAAATATCCCCGGCAACCACATCTCCCAACCGAAACACAAGGCATGAAGAACATCAACTTCACGGCGGGTTAAGAGGTCGGCGGAGAGGTATCTCCCAGGGCGAGCTACAATGGGCTACCTCTCATTTATGCAAGTTGAAGCCCAACCTTTGAATGAATGCATCTAAACTTATAACTAAGTAATTTAATAATGTACAAACTATAAGGTGTAGGATTTCTTTTCCGTGGTTAGTGGCCACAATTCAATCTAAACGAAGAGATTAGATAAAACAAGAAATACAATTAATAATGTAAAATTAAAAATAAAATAACTTATGTACCTAAGTAGTTCGTTATACACATAATATTAAATTTGAAAGTCTTTATTATATAGGTAGTTTAAATAATTTTATTTATTAATTATGTATCCATTTTTATTTCATTTCCGTTAAGTATTATTGTTTCTTACAGCATTATTGAAAGTAGGTAAATACAAAGCAAAAGCCTTATAACAAGGTATTTACTTCACACTGTTTATATTATAAACTGGGAAGTAGTTCAGTACGTTAATATATTTCAAAGTTACACTGTAACTATTTTCAAACGTAAATTTCTTAGAATACACTAAAGATAGACGGTATGCAGCGCGGCATCTATTGATAGCTGTTCAAAAACATTATTCTGCACCTAAGTTTCCCTGTCACGTCCCGTCTCACTGGACCGTCTAGACGACGAAGACAAGACAGTTTTTTTCTCTTCTCGGTAATACATTTTTTTGGCACGATCATTAAGACGTTTTGGCAAACGTTACCCCCTTTAATCCGATCCGGAAAATGAATGAAAGTTGTCGGGAAAGTGAGTCACTTAAGCCCGATTACGCTGTCCTTCACGTCTATTATAAACATTCAAGATTACAACGTCCTGACTTAAACTCAAGGGCAAATATAACATAAAAGTAACCTTTAAAAATCGTTCGAAGGACTGACTAACTGATAAACAAAACAGGACTTGGACACCCCGTCTTAGAAAAAATAATAAAGCCCACTGAAGTGGACTGAAGACCTAACAGAGGATTACAGTTGGATTTAACGAGCCTGAGTCTGGGTGACATCGATTGAGGGCTATGTATAGCAGCAGTGATCCTCCAAGGGCTGATAGATAGATGAAACAAACGGAACATTAATAAAAACTTTCTCCTTTTTTGAGATCGATTAAAAAACAAACTGTGGATATGAATGTAAAATTGGAAATCAATCCATACTAAAAATAGCCACGATATGTTTGACGTATAAGTATAGTTAATAAAATTAACGCCTATTGTATGGTAGCGTTCATTTCATGCAAATGGATTATTCCTATCAGTCCCCTATTTTTAACGAGGCTTGGATTAATCACGTACCGTACATTCACAACCAATATCGGAATAAAAAGTTGATATTAACAATTGCTAGGTACATAAAATTAGGTAATTAAATTAAATTAGGTACATTCAAGGGCGCCGCGCAAGGGGGCACGCACCGGTGCGTTCCACTGGAGATCCCGGAGCCCCCCACATCCGCAGAGGAAGGCCACCGCGGGGGTTTAAGTGGGTAAGAATCCCACATAACCCGGAGTCGCTCCCACGGCTCTCGGGTACCTATGAAGGTTTCCCCCACGTTGCTATAACTGTAGATTTTTTTAAGGGCTAAAATCTATATATTTCTCGTTATACCGTTGTCAAGAGTATATACATTATGTCAAGATAGTAGGGATATTGAAATCGGCTAATCTGTATTGCTAATAAGATTGCTATTTAACTAACATATGAATTAGACAATACCTACCTACTTTTTGTTTAATCTTCATCAAGATTACACATAATAAGGCTATCTGTTGATAAACTCCAATACAGTAAAAGGCCTAAGCGATTGGAAAATCTCATATAGTTCAAGTTTTTAACGATAATAATCACTCCTATTGTAATACATCATGATAAGATTACAAAATCGTATGATTTCATATAAGAAGATTATGAAAGCAATGTAATGTAGCGGAAAATGGTGGAAGTGAATATTTTTAGACATTTGGGTACAAAGCATTTGCCAATATGCATTCTTATGTATTTATATTTAACATACTTTAGCTTTGCCTGTTTCTACTAATGTAACGAATACTTCGAACCGAAGATAAGAACTCTTTAGGTAGGTACGGAACAACTCCAACCCAAACACAAGGAAGACCAATTTGATAGGAACCTTAGTTTTATTATTTTTCATTAGATGGCGATTAGTTAATTAAATGTTGAAACTAAGGGGATTTGTTGGGTACAATCTACAGGAAAGTATCAAGAGTCTCATAGTTATTAATTTACTTATAGAAAAATCTGCCAATAATGTAGTCCCTCCCTCCTTCTTGAGTGCTACTGCTATTTGAGTGAAAGTTGTAAAGTATTTTATTTGCAGTAGGAAATTGTCGTTAGATACAAGTTTAAAATTAATTCAGTAAATACATAATGTAGAGACAGTTTACATACCATTGCCTATTAATTTAATGAGTTTAAATTATTTACTATCTACTTTTCTTAAAAAAGATACATTTTGGTAGTTAACATGTTAACTGCCTACATGTTAAACGTAACATTTACTATTTCTTCAGTTAACTGGACTTAAATCTACATCTACACTAACATTATAAAGAGGAAAGATTTGTATTTGTGTGTGTGTGTGTGTGTGTGTATGTTTGAAATGAATAAAGTCAAAAACTACTGTGCCGATTTCAACAAAACTCTTTCACCATTGGAAAGCTACATTCACCCTGAGTTGACATAGGCATATATTTATTGCTAGATTTAGTCAAAATAATTGGCAGAGCGAAGCCTGCCGGACAGCTAGTATTTAATATTCGCTTTACTTGAATTTTCGTTTGTTAAACTCATTCAGTTGTCCTATTTAGCTGACAGAATTTGAATTATTTGGCTAACACAAAAGAACGACGTTTTGTTTCATGCAGATAATTTAATTTAATTTTAAACTGTGTACAATATCTGGTGAAATAAGTTTGTGTATTTATGACATGGGTAGTAAATGAAATAATATAAGTGCTACGAACATGTTATATGAACTCTAATTTTCATATTCTTATCGTTTTTTCTTATTTAAGAGTCAAAGTCTTTGGCCGATAAAATATGTAACTTATTGTATCATACAACGAAAATAGATCACTCGACATGTGTCGTTCGGTAATGATACTGAAAGGTAAAGGCGATCATCGCATCGGTTCTCACGTGGTATTGTTTTTATTATCCCACAGTACGAGTGGCGATATCAACTCGATAACGATACGTCAGATACGCGTATCAATAAACTGTCCTCACGACGCGTTGCGGTGTGACGGCATGACAACTCCCGCTCTACGGCCAAGCGCGCCACTCGCTCGCCAACCAATCTCGCTACCCGCAGATACTATCTACATACATTTTAATCTATCAAGTCAAGCTCTATAGGCAGTTCAGTAATCTTGAGATGTAATTATTAACATACACATACGCACCACCACTCAATGGTATACAATGCGCTATACGACTGCGTATTGGTAATTTGCAACGCATCGCATGCACTCCGAGCCGCAACCGCATCACACAAAATATACGCGCGCATCTGGAGACGATACCTACTTCGACCATAGATGCGGCTGCATTACATAAATACATCGACGGTTAAATGCGTTTGATGGAGGAATAATATATGAAATATTGTAAAAATGGGAGAAATTTGCATTGCATTCTCGAATCTGCATCTCTATCGAGGAGCTTCAGGCGTATTTCAGTTTTTGTTTTGGTTTACTATGATGGTTCCGAAGAGCGCTTTCAGTAGGCGATAAGAGTGAAAAGCGGGAGAGGAACTCACCTGCGGGGCGGGTGGTGCGCCGGGCGGGCTCGTCCTCCCGCAGGTCGGGGGCATGGCGGCGCGCCGCGGCGGGCGCGCTCGCGGCCAGCAGCAGCGCCAGCAACGCCAGCGCGGGCAGCATTGCGCCGCCCGCACCTACCACTGTTTGCACCGGGTTTTCACCGTTCCCGGCCACGAGCTCACTATTTTCGCCGCGCGCACTAGGTCCGTCCGAGTATCGGATCGAGCGTTCGATTCGAGCGGAGGCTCGCGAGTGCAGAGTACGGCGCGAGAGTCGTACACGTCTTAGTAGTGCGACGGCGGAGCCGGACTGAGTCGACCGTCAAGCGATTTCCCGGCTGTCGCGGGCGAGGGGGCCGGCGCGCCCCTCGCGGAAAACGCGGCCCACGCTGCGGTGCGGGCGGAGAAAATTGCAGCGCCGCCATCCAAAGCTGCCCGCCCCCGCCACTGCACTCGTCACTTGCGTCGCTGCACCCGCTTTTTGCATTCATTGCACTCTCAAACTTCGCACTGTAATCGAGATATGAACGAATGCCGTAATGGAACACTATTTTTTAATCAACTTTAAAAAGCTGCTTATTATAAAAAAAACTCGCCTTAAATACACTTTAAATCAACGTTAACTACAAGTTTTGACGTACAGAACATAGCTGATTTGCTACAGGAAAATTAATGAATGAATGTAAAGTAAAGGAGTATTTTCTGCAACTCTCCAATCTTCGAATGATTAAAAAAACCTAATTGCACTCCGGTAGTGCCGGCAGAAATGAAAACTTCTAAGCCCAAAAATGTACTTTTTACAATTTTTGTCTGCGGTCTGTAGATATGTCTGTTTGTTTGTGCGCGCACATCTCACGAGCGGCTGAACGGATTTGAATGCAATTTTGATCGTTGTATAGAGGAAAACCGTCCGCAACACATAGGCTATATTTTATCTTATCTTATTCTTATCTCTTTTATATAAAATTCTCATGCCACAGTTTTAGTTACCATACTCCTCCAAAACGACTTGACCGATTTTTATGAAATTTTGAAATCTGAGAATCGGCTACTGTCTATTTTTCATACTCCTAAATGATAAGGGTTGTCCACACCTAACTTCCCCAAGGTTTTCGACTATCAAAAAAAACAAATGCATATATTTCAAAAACTAAACAAATTTTCGTTCCATAAATGTAATAAATAATTTAAGTGGTTATTATTAATAAAGACGTTTTAGTATCGTTTTTATGATAAATACTTTTAAAATACGTCAAAATCATTGTTTTTCCAGAGGTCGATTTGGTCAAAATGAACTCTCAAAACACCAAAAATTTTTGAAGGCTATTTTCATTGCAAAAAACGAATAACCAGATCAATTTATGTAAATTTTAAAAAGCATTGACGACTGTTTAATTTACTGTGCGATACATTGTTGTAAAGTTGTTTTATTTTGCAAAAAGCCCAACAGATGGACTTACCCCCCACTCCCGCCAGACGGACTTCCCCACATTGACTATTAACTTTTTAGTTGTTTTAGTATCAGATACTTTTAATTTCAATTTAGTTGTTATTCTGTGTTTTATTAAATAATTATATTACAATAGAATATGAGGCGCCTTTCATATTTATTATTTTCATTAAATATTCGTACTAATAAGATAATAGCGGGCCACAAGACGACTGTTTCTGGATTTGCTCTCCATCTTTCGTTTGGTTGACGGCTCGGGTGTCTAGCTAATCTCCACTTAGTGCTGTCATTAGACATTCAATGTGATCTTTTTCCAAATCTATTTACATATATATAAAACTTACTAATAAAATTGTTGAGCTCAAAATTCTGTACATGTAATATTTTCGAGTGAAATTAAGTTTTTCCAAGTCAGGCTTCTAAGCCCAAAAATATACTTTTTACAATTTTTATCTGTTAGCTGTTTGTTTGTGCGCGAACATCTCTCGTATGACTGAACGGATTTGAATGAAATTTGGATTGTTGTATTGTCAGTAACCCATTAATAACCCACTACAGGGTCGGGTCTCCTCTCACAATGAGAAGGATGTAGGCCTTAATCCACCACGCTGGCCTAGTGCGGGTTGGTGGACTTCACATGCCTTTGAGAACTTTTTTTTTTTCTGAACTCTCAGGCATGCAGGTTTCCTCACGATGTTTTCCTTCACCGTAACAGCAGGTGATATTTAATTTTTATAAAGCGCACATAACTTTTTACAAAGTCATTGGTGCGTGCCACTGGGATTCGAACCCGGACCCCTCGATTCGAGGTCGAATTCTAAGCCACTGGGCTATCACCGCTGATTGTTGTATACTTAGAGAAAAACCGTCGATAATTGGTTATATTTTATTTTATTAATTATTATAAATTAAGTCCACATTTGGTCATTGACGTTTGTAGTGAATAACAATGACAACTACTACTAGAGACTTTTTTTCGAATAATAATATTAATAACTAGCTGACCCGGCAGGCTTAGCTCTGCCAATTAATTTGACTAATATCAAAATCATAGATGTGCCCGCCCTTCTCCTAATATCTTTTGAATGAAATATACGATTTGAAAAATGCAAAAAGTAATCTACGGGTATCGAAACAATGTTGAATACAAAATAATTTATTTGGATAAGGATTAATAAAAAGGTAAGAATAACATGCACATTTCTATTTCTATGACTTATTCGTTCCTACCTGGTGTCCCATAACACCACATCATTTTTATTAATTTAATTTTTATTTTCAAGTTTTTAGTTTTGTTGTTAGTTGATACTTATCATTCTATTGACTTTATTTTTTAATTTTCTGAGAATGAGCTCTGTTCTACTAATCAAGCCCTTTCATTTGATACCCATATTGAATCAGTTGTGGAAAATATATAATGCGCCACTTTGTTGCGGCGGCCATCTTGAATTTTCATTTTTTTCACAGTGAGCTCTATTCTACCAACCAAGCCCTTTCATTTGAAACCCATATTGAGGTAGGTGCGGAAAAAAATGTAACCCGAGATTTTGTGGCGGCGGCCATCTTGGATTTTCATTTTTTTATTGTGAGCTCTATTCTACTAAACAAGCCCTTTTCATTTGATACCCATATTGAGGTAGTTGTGGGATAAATATTTAATTCGCCATTTTGTGGCGGCGGCCATCTTGGATTTTCATTTTTTTCATAGTGAGCTCTATTCTACCAATCAAGACCTTTCGTTTAATACCCATATTGAGGTAGGTGCGGAAAAAAATATGTAACCCGCCATTTTGTGGCGGCGGCCATCTAGAGGTGTGAGGTGAGTATGAGGTGATAATGAGGTGAGAATGAGGTGATAATTAGGTGAGTTTGACGTGTGAATGAGGTGAGAATGAGGTGAGAATGAGGTGATAATGAGGTGAGTATGAGGTGTTAATGAGGTGAGTATGAGGTGATAATGAGGTGAATATGAGGTGAGAATGAGGTGAGTGTGAGGTGAGTATGAGGTGAGAATGAGGTGAGAACGAGGTGAGAATGAGGTGAGTATGAGGTAATAATAAGGTGAGTAGTAATGTAGACAGCACATTCTACGCCTTTGTTTATTCGCTCCTAAATTTACATACCTCCTAAGATGCTGTCCTTTTTGGAAATTCCATACTGTAACAAATATTTTAGACTCAACATTAAAAAATTGATTGTCCCAAATTCTAAATTTAAGTTTTGATGATCGCTCATGGATGCAGGCAACGCTACCGATTAAGTTCGGTGGCTTAGGGATCCGCAGAACGGAAAGTTTGGCTCTGCCTGCCTTCATAGCCTCTTGTCATAGTACAGTCACCCTCATCGCAGGTATCTTAAATTCGGAAGATGTTCGGGTGGCGTATTTGTCGGAGGCTGTGGAGACATGGAGAGCTATCTTTCCCAGCGAGGATTTAACGGGCATTATCCCAAAAGTCAAGCTGCTTGGGATATGCCATCCGTTAAATCTGCCTATGCCTGTCTTCTTGACCAATGCGCAGACAGCACTGACAGGGCCCGTTTACTTGCAGTTGCCCAAAGTGAGTCGGGTCATTGGTTGCATGCGCTTCCATCGGACAATATAGGCACCGTGCTGGATCCTGTAATGCTGAGAATTGCGGTAGGACTGCGGCTCGGTGTCAAAGTGTGCGAGCCTCATCGTTGCCCATGTGGGCAGGGGGTGAACATCTTTGGTCGACATGGCTTATATCGCCTATATCGCCACGGTACGATGAATGATTTGATCCGTCGGGCTCTTGCCACCGCTTCTATTCCTGCTATATTAGAACTTCCGGTTTTATCCAGAAGCGATGGCAAGAGACCAGATGGTTCTACTTTAGTGCGGTGGTGTTTGGGCCAATCTTTGGTATGGGACGCGACTTGTGTCGATACACTGGCTCCATCACACATCAGCGTTACTGCTGTTAGTGCTGGGGCCGCTGCCGACCAGGCCTGATTTTCTGATAAATATAGTAATTTATCAGAAAATTATATATTTGTGGCGCTTGCTGTAGAGACTATGGGTCCGTGGTCTTCCGACATGAAAAAGTTCATGTCGGAAATGTCGACCACATTGGTTCTTGCCTCTGGTGACCCAAGAGCTGGCGGCTATTTCGCTCAAAGGCTGAGCCTGTGGGTTCAGCGTGGAAATGCCGCCAGCGTCTTGGGGACGATGCCTCACATGGGCACTTTAGATGAAATATTTTTATTATGAGTTTTCTTTTTTTTATTGTATTCTGTAGATATTTTTAATAGTTAAGATTTAAGTTTCTTTTTTGTTCTTTTTGTATACTTTCTGTTGCTCTCATTAATTAAAAATATCAAATGAAATCGATCTAGCTGATTCAATAAATAATTTATTGAATGGATATTTATGAAATAAAATGACTTATTAAATCCAAGATGATGAATTCAGTTTTTTTAATTATTGACATGATATTTTAATAGAATACTTTGGAATGAGAAATATCCTAATATTTCTTTTTAAAATTCAAGATGGCGGATACGACTTTTTTACGGTTTTATTTAGCTTGCCCTCTTTATTTGTTTGTTTGGGTCAAATTTAGGTATTGGAATTTGACCCCCTTCCTGGTATCAAATGAAAGGGCTTGATTGGTAGAATAGAGCTCACTATGAAAAAAAATTAAAATCCAAGATGGCCGTCGTAACTAAATGGCGGATTACATATTTTCCAAAACTGCCTCAATATGGGTATCAAATGAAAGGGCTTGATAGGTAGAATAGAGCTCACTATGAAAAAAATGAAAATCCAAAATGGCCGCCGCAATAAAATGGCGGCTTACATATTTTCCACAACTGCCTCAATATGGGTATCAAATTTAAGGGCTTGATTAGTAGAATAGAGCTCACTATAAAACTTTTTTATTATTTTAATTAATTAATTAGTTAGTCACCTGATTCATTGATTAAATCAGGGATGCACCTTTGGCTTTTCCATAGGTACTATTTATATTTTGGGGAACATAACATGATTTTTTTTAATATTCGTACTATTAAAAAAAATTGCGGGCTACAAGAATAACTTTACGCCTCCATTGATAACAAAATCGTATAAACCCATGATGTAAGAGACGAAGGAGACGAATATGTAAATACTTCTCGATCGATGTACGCCTAACTGTGGTCTTACTGCAGTGTGAGCGCTCCCCATGGACTTTTTTATGCGTCCATGGCGCTCCCATAGTATTTCGAAGGTGGGGATTGTTCGTGCGTGAACTTACGTATACACAGGAGTTCGTACGTTCGTTGTAATTCGTACGAAAACACGTGCAAACTGAGCGCGACCTCAAACACGCTGTCAAGATTTCTTACCAGGAGTATAAGAGGGGAAATTAATAACCTATGTTCAGACATGGATTGAGAAAAATATAACTCGGGCGCGATAACTAGACACCTGGCTCAAATGAAGTTTGTCTATAGTACTGGGTGCAAAAAAAATGTTTGTCCATGGGCTTGTAGTCTAGTAGGGTAGATGCAATGATACTAGATTAATAGTGCATGCGAAGACACGATTTTAACGCGCGCCCCCGATCCTCGCGCCCTAGGCTGCAGCCTAATTAGCCTAAGGGTTTATCAGGCCCTGCACGGTTCATACTCATAAAAGTGCTGCGTTAACTTGTTTTTTCTCAGTCTAGTTGAAATATGTAGAGTAGATGCAATGATGCTAGATTAGGTAATAGTGCATGCGAAGACCCGATTTCAACGCGCCCCCCCAATCCTCGCGCCCTAGGCTGCAGCCTAAGGGTTAATCAAACCCTGCAGGGGTGCAAATGAGTAGTGATAGGTTGCGTGTATTGACGCAGTGCGTGTTCTCAGAGAAATAAAATCACCTCGCTCCGGCGAGCAGTTTCCACTAGGGCTAAGCTGAGCTGAGCGAGAGTAGATAAATGAGGTGATTCTATTGGATCTTAACATACACAACCTAGCACATTCCTTGTGGAAATCCAGCCTAAGGAAGATTTTTTCATCATTTATCTAAGTATAATTAAGTTTTCTCTAGTTCGTTTTAGAAACTTGTAAACATTAAGCAGATTAATGTTATAGATTTCGCCTCCCATAAACCATACCTACATAATATAGGATTGAATTATAAAACAAACCAACCAAGAGCTATCATAATACTATATTAGTAAAAAATGCCTACAAAAACCATGAAAGCAAAAATAAATAATAGTAATTATTAAAAAGTTCAAATAGTATTAGTTAATAAAAATGACAATATCGATTACATTCTTAAGTTTTATTGGAAAGCCACATAACAACAATTTAGGGACTTAATACAAAGACAAATATCGGTGAGGATATTTTATTCCATAATACAGCATAAGACAAACCGGAATGTCACATTTTCTCTTCATGAGACTTCTTGATTTTCGTTATAATAAAAAAATCTATCCACCACACTTGCCATATAATCATATCCTGAATTGCGAATTTTACAATTTTTCCTAAAGTATTATAAAAATGCTAAGTTATAATTAATTGTGTAAGAGCAAAGTACCACTGAGAATTCTGAGCACAGTCCCCCAGTCGGAAGAAACACTTCTCAAAATAACACCGTGTTTTTTCTAATACATATAACCTAATCTCGGTCCGTCACATAATATCAACTATAAATGCGGGTCCATCGTGATAAGCGGGTCCGACGAATGAATCATCGATCTGCAAAGTTCGACTGTAAAATACATAACAGCTTACTCTACCTAGTTAACTTCCATAAAAATAAACTATCATCATACAATAAGTCGTTCAAATAATAAATGGAATACACACGAATCGATGGAAAGTATCACCCCACAATAGTTACAATTGATGTAGAGGAAAATACAAATAGGATGAAGATGTCACGCGATGTGAATAGGTGGCGCTGGCGGCTGCTCCGCGACGTAAAATGCGTCATAGCTGAACTCCTCAATTCAAACACCCAAACACATAATTTAATCTCGTGTGGACTAAGCCACAAAACCCCCAATATAATGCCTATCGCAACGTGCAGCTCCGTGTATAATACACACCACAGATGCACTCTAATTTTAAAGGTTTACAGAGACCAACCAAGTACTTTCGGTCACTACAGGTGTCCTCTAAGTAAACGCTAATGAATTAAAGATAAAAGTGAATTAACTTTAAATACTTTATTACGACAACTTATTCCACATTATAGTATACATATAAAACATGTTATGCTGTGATTCACTTTATCACGATTCAGCTACACATACCTATCCACATCACAAGGTGCGAACACTCGTAAGTGTACACTAACGATTCGTTTACTGATATTTAAACAAAATTGTAATTTTGCATTAACTTTACGCACTATATTTGTTCAACGAGAACAGGGATCGAACAACCGACGCATCACGTGGACCAAAGTACCACTTCACACTAAGTACAGCATGACCCCTGGTTCGATCGTACACTTTCTATTGCAATGTTGTGATATCTGCGTCGCGGTCGGCGGCGTGCGACGGCGCGTGAGGGCGCGTGAGGGCGCGTGATGGCGCGTGACGGCGTGTGGCGAGGCGCGGCGGCGACGCGAGAGCACGACGCGAGGCCGCGCGAGCTCGGCGCCGCCGCGGCGCTCCAAACGCGTCGGTGATACATTTCATTCCTCACATAATACATTGTATTCATTTATAGCAAATAAAGTTAACATATCTTAAACCATAGTCTCTTTCAGTAATCAGATTTGTCTGTGAGTTGATAGCGCACATGCGGTTAGCGGTTGGCGTTCTTGAGCTGGTTGGAGAGCCAGTCCAGGCCCTCGTATAGCCCGTCGCCGGAGGTGGCGCACGTCGCCTGAATGTACCAGTTGCGGTTGCGCAACGAGTGCAGACCCAGCTTGTCTGTTATCTCGGCCGCGTTCATGGCGTTTGGCAGATCCTGTCACGCAAAAACAAATTTACCTTTACATAAAGAGGAAAGATAAAAGTGATGCAAACTGTAAACTATTCAATTCAAATTAAAAATTTATGTGATACATTCAATTCTCATAAATGCATGTCTTGCAAAAAACATACAGACTGTTTTATAAAATATATGTTTATGATTTGATACAAGTTCTTTATCTCTCATATCTGATAAGATAATCCAATTCAGATTAGGTGCATTACTATTTATTTCCATTTTATATTTGTACTAACACTTAGCTTTTTCTGTCTTAATTCAATATAAAAGTGTTTTCGAAATATTTTTGGTATTTAATGAACAAAAAAGTTAACCTGTTTGTTAGCAAAGATTAGGAGCACAGCATCTCGTAATTCATCTTCACTTAACATCCGCATGAGCTCTTCGCGCGCCTCTCCTATACGCTCTCGATCGTTACTGTCTACTACAAAGATGAGACCCTGCAACCATAAACATTTTCTTCTTAAAATATAGTCATCAAAAATTATTAGTATTACTTTCTAGTTCTTATCCTCCTTTCTAATTTTTATCAACATAAACTTTGATAAAATGTTAATTGTACACAATGCATGATATTTTATGTCTGCTGTGTATATTATTTATTCTTTACATACTTTAGATTACAGAACATGAAACTTCATAATGTAACCCAGGTAGAGAAAAATATCCTATAAAATTCGTTAGTTTGTGTATACTGTGAAAACTATTAATGATGTATGTGTTATGGACCAAGTGATTGATGCGGGCTTTATAAGTGACAAACAGGCAATTTGATAATAGAGTTAAGTTGGACGCGATGCGGGAAGGGAAGTGCGCATGACATTTTGGGGTATACTTTCATGGAGGACACTTCATTCGCGGTGCGAAGTTTACAGATAGAAGTCTAAATTTAACACAGAAATCCCTTCAATGGGTAAGGTTAGGTTAATTTTTTTTTCCCAGAGCGAAGTGAAGCGGAGCGAGGGCCAGTGACACTAGTCTAAATTTAACATAAAAATCCCTTCAATGGTTAGGTTATTAAATATGTTTGTATTACTCTGCCCAAAAGGTAATATGCATTATGTATAATGCTTAGTCAATTTGAGTATTTGAATAATTATTTTCAAATTGCCCTCTCATATTGGGCATTTTTCATATTGCCCGGGCAATATACATAATGCTCGATTTATCATTTGGTCCATAACATATCTAAGTAATGTACACTTTTGTAGAACACATTAACATATTCAAAATAGTCAGTGATGGCATTGTCATGGTAAGTCTTAATATTATAGCTATGTCACAATAGACACTTTTCTAAGGTTAAAAAAGTTAAATATACTGTAGTTATATCAACCACTTTATTACTAGTCACAAGTTTTAAATGATTTGTATTAAATAAAATCCTTTATTGCAGCTGACTATTGAAGTGAAACCAAATTTACTGAGAGTATAGAAAGTTAAAATTTTAAAATACAGATAATCATATAATATTTGTCTCTGTGAAATGATGTATTTTTATTAAATACCAAATGATTTTCAGCCATAAAACTGCCATAAGATTTAGGCACAAACTATGCAATAGATTTTAATGTGGTTTCCATCAATAGATAATTTAATGACTCACGAGGAAGATTTATATATTTTAAATGCATTAAAGATGAGATTGATATTGATGAAAGGCTCAACAATAAATTAGGACAGAGAAGCCTGCTCGACTGAGTTATGAATGAAATTCAAACCAACCTGTGTATTCTGGAAGTAATGCCTCCACAGTGGCCTGATTTTGTCTTGACCACCGACATCCCACACGGTGAAACTGATGTTTTTGTATTCTACAGTCTCCACATTGAAACCTGCAATAATCATTGACTAGTCAATATGTGACAAGTGATATGTATTACATACCAGCTTATTATGCAAGATATAGATACACATGACTTTCTAAATTGAAAAGCCAATCCACAGATGAATAGGTAGGCTTTTTTATAATAGCTAGTATAAGGCCTGAATTTGTTGTGATCAATTTTTTTTATTCTTCCGTATATTCTGGGGTTTTCATTTCCAGAGGGTACAGTCATAGCGTAATATATACATTACTTGTGAAAAAAAACTTTAAAAGCGAAGTGTGAATTATTCACATATCTAAAACATTTTGAAAACTTAAACTTTAGTCAATCAGGTAATTACAGGCACATAAGACTTGCATTGTTTGACTTGCAATTAAATAAGCAATAACTCAAAATGAACACAGAATTATTCAAAGTTTTACTGAAGTAATCTAAGATTAATAAGAAATTCATTTGAGAAATATGAATATAAAATTGTCTGTAGTTCAGTGGTCACTTATTCCCCAATATGAAAGAAAAAATATGAAAGCAGAATTAAACAAAGTACCTACTTACCAATAGTGGGAATTGTTGTTACAATTTCGCCTAATTTAAGTTTATATAGAATTGTGGTTTTACCAGCTGCATCCAAACCAACCATCAATATTCTCATTTCTTTTTTGCCAAATAGGCCTTTAAATAAATTTGCAAACATATTCCCCATTTTGCAGCTTTATGTAGTCTGAAAAAAAAGAATTACACTATTATTACAATCCCTATCCTCTCTGAGTCATCCATCAGTCTATACGTTACTATAATCAATGATAATGACATGGCAAGTAGGTTCATGCAAACTATACTACAAAATATGGAAACAATTTTACTGCACTAAAACCTTGATCCAAAAAAAGACAAAGTTTAAAGACCCTTTCAAATATCACGAAAACAGTTTCAATTCACCAACAACAGGATGGCAAGACAAAGATTGGCTGACATCGCCGTTGGTAATTCTGTTGCGTTCACCACCCCCGGTTTCTAAGCTAATATCACATTACTTTGACTATACAAATAGATGAAATATGATTATCAATAGATGTTCGGCGTTTTACTTACATTTTCAGAAAGAAATCTATGCAATATGAAGAAAAACGCTACAATCCAATAAAGTCCCTACTATTTCGCTGGATGTCAAAATGGCGGCGAACGTGGAAGTTGTTCGTGCCTATGCCACGTATCGGCAAAAAGTGGCCAGTGAGAATATTATTATTGACCAAAAATGTCGGTTAAAAATATATAATTATTTATAATTATTAATAAAACAAATAAATATTGTGATCTAATACGTAAAAGTCGTCAATTACTTTAACCATATTTTTAAAATAGTTCTTTACAAGAATCTCCCGCTGTGTAAACTGTACTGTACAATGATTAGCACCTTCCTTACTTTCATAGTCCGCAGCTGGACACACCCAATGATTGGCACTGTGGCTTATTAACTGAAACATTCAGAAAAATGCTGTTTTAGACTTCATGGGACACTAGCTAATCGATAGATTATTTCATTTCTCATATCTCGTAAGGTATAACAATATATGTCATCAGCTACCTATTTGTCCTTTTCAGCAGGTTTGAAAACGTAGTAAGTGCATTATGTTAAAAATTAAGAAAATCTTAAGGTCCCGTGAGAAGGTTTCGACGCTAAAAAAGTGGTTTTTAGAGCAACAAATGTGCAGTTTCCATATTCTTACAAGTAACCATAATACATTTATAGCGTTATTAACATTATATTGCTGACGATAATAACGTGTAGGATTTTCACCTGTGCCAATAACTAAACTTTTTTTTGTTTGACCACATAATTCCCTATTCGACTCTTTGACATAATTATTGGCACAGATGCCAATCATTGTACTTTAATAATAGGATAAATAGGAGGAATAGATAAGGCAGAAGGAGTGTAAGGGATTGTGAAAGTGAGCTTTGACTTGATTTTGAAGGATTTGGAAGGATGGGTTTGGGTAAGGAATTCCAAAGACGGACAGCGAAGACATTAAAGGATTTGTCATAGAAAGAAGTTGTATGAGGAGGAATACAAAGGATACGGTTTTCAGAGGAGCGAAGGGAGGGCGTGAGTATTGTGGAGAAACTAAAAACATAGCTTAAGGTAATGAGGTGCAGAGGGATTAAATAACACACAGTAGAGAAGAGATAGAATATGAGCATTCCGGCGAAAACGAATTGGGAGCCACTTGAGTTTATTGCGATATTCTGAAATGCGATCATATTTTCGTAATCCAAAAATAAATCGTATACATAAATTTTGGAAGCGCTCAAGTTAATTTAGTTGCTCCTCGGTAATGTCAGGATAGCACATTGAATCAGCATAGTCAAGAATTGGTAGAGGGAGGGACTGAGCGAGCGAAATTTTAGTGGGTATTGGTAGAAAGTTTTTAGCCTCCGGAGGTATCCCACTGCAACGAATAGCTTTCGGCTCACTTCGTTGAGTTGCGGTATCCATGATAGACACTGGTCGACATAAATGCCTAGATTTTTCACCGTCTTGCTGTATGGGATGACCTCATTTAGACGGGCCCAATCAATTTTTGCAACTTGCCGTGAGCTACCATGGTAACGATGATTGCCTGAAACTTTTTTGCGTTAAGTTTCAGGCCAAAGCTCGCACTCCACGCTGTAATACTAGCCAGATCAGAATTGATAGTTAAAACAGCGGTGTGTAGGCTATTTAAACGCGAGGTACGATGACTAATTTTCAAAATCTCTTCTATGAGAGTCAGAAGTTTTTATTACATCTAAAATATATCATATTTCTGTAGAAAATTAAGGTTTTTGTGCCATAAAAGTACATTTAAATTTTCAGTTTCAAATTCATTCCAAAACGCTCGCCGGTGTCATGGCGTCTGTCATTACGTCACGGCTCAGTAAAAAATGCACGAAATGAACGAAAAAAATGACGTTTACTGAGACTGACGTAAATAAATTGACGTAATTCGATTTGATGGGTTTTTAAGCTATCATGGCAAATTGTTGTATTTTGTAGATTTATTTTAACATATAAATTATTAATCTCGACATTAATAATAGAATAAGTACATGTTTCAAAATCTTTGAATGCTATTTCATTAGATCAAATAAATATTTTAGCGACACTTGATTACTGTCATCATGCCTCATGCCCATGCGCAACAATTTATTTAGTTACAACTACTGTTCTGTTTTTTGTTGTTTTTGTTAAGTTTAGATCTTTGGTTGTTTAAATGGCTTCTAGAAAACGCGGAAGGTTCTTCATAGTGATGTTAGACAAATAGTCTAACATCACTAATCAACTGGGGTCCAAACCGGTTGCCATCACTACGTATGGCAACCGGTTTCGACCCCGGCACGATATCGAAGATAAAAAAGGTTAATATTTTATTTGACCTTTTACTGACGCTACCTAACGTAACCTTCTTTTTTTATGGGCGAGCCACACTGTTTTAAACAAGCGTCCAACAGGGGTCACCTTGGTGGAAGGCTTGTGGAGCCCTCGGTTGGTGTTTGCGTCCACACTTGTTTACAACAAAGCCCCCACCTCAGTGTGTTGTCGACTCTCTGGTTGGAAGCACGCTAATGCAATATGGCTCCTTACCTATCTAAACTTCAAAAAGTTGGTGTGGCATTAACACTCATTTCCGCCGATGAAAATAAAAAAGAAAACAATATGGATGAAATAATAATTAATTAATAATAATAATAATTTAATAATTATAATTTTGCCAGTAACCCGTTAATGACCCACTGCAGGGTCGGGTCTCCTTCTCGCAAAGAGAGGGATGTAGGCCTTAGTCCACCACGCTGGCCTACTGCGGGTTGGTGGACTTCACATACCTTTGAGAATTTTTTTTTGTGAACTCTCAGGCATGCAGGTTTCCTCACGATGTTTTCCTTCACCATAACAGCAGATGATAATTATTTAATTATATAAAGCGCACATAACTTTTTTACAGTCATTGGTGCGTGCCACTGGGATTCGAACCCGGACCCCTCGATTCGAGGTCAAATTCTAAGCCACTGGGCTATCACCGAAATAATTATAATTTAATAATAATATTATAATTTCTTTTACACGAGACGTCATTTTGCATTTACATATGTACGACACGTGCGCACACAACGGTTGCCGCTTCGAACTGCCCTGGCCCTAGCGCGGTTTACAACAAGCGTTTACACTGTGGAAATCGTGTTTACAACGGCGGCATCCACAAGCGGTTGGTGGTCCGCGTCCGTCCACAGAGGTTGTTGAAGGTTAAACGAATTTTTGTTGCAAACAAGCGTTTACACTGTTGCAAACCGCCGGTGGAGACCGATGTGGAGGGCTTGTTTACAACAGTGTGGCTCAGGTGTTATCTTCGATATCGCGCTGGGGTCCAAACCGGTTGCCATACTTGCCCGTGCGTTACTTAATAATCGCAAGGGTGATAACGCTCCAGTCTTCCTATGAAGAATCTTCCCGCGTTTTCTAGAAGCTATTTAAACTAACAAAGATCTAAACTTAAAAAAATAACAAAAAACAGATCAGTAGTTGTAACTAAATAAATTGAAATAAAATTTTACGAAATAGAGTGCGTCGAGACAGCGCGAAACCAAACTGATTATTTTTTTGTACGTCGTACCACTACGTACAGACAGAGCGACTGAGCGACGATATGAACGAGACGAGATAGGATAGCATGATACCGTCAACCGTCAACGTCAACCGTCCGTCATAAAAATTACAGAATACAGAATTACAGATTGTTTCTTTCTTTATCCGTTCGGCTTTAATTTAATCCTAGATATTGCAGTTGTTATTGAACATAATCTTTATACCTAGGTACTACTACTACGCAAAATGCATTGTAATATAGATTGGCTGGCGCTAACTCCTCAATACACAACATTTAGAATCAATAAAATTAAATTAAAAAGTTTTGATATATCAAAGCTCACGAACTTCTTAAAACTCGTAAGTAATGGAATTTATGATACTCTATTATTTTACCTTTCTATATTGAATAATGAACTCGCCAAACGGTTTTAGCAAAGTGAGGAGTTAAATGAGCCTAATATTCCTAAGGTTTATTTCTTAAAACCTGATTGCTTGGTGCTTGAGCGATGGCCCTCAGAGTTGTCTATTGAAAGAAGTGGAAAAGAAGTAATCGTAGATGTGATGTGTGCAGCTGCTGTTCTCAGAGGGGCAAATGTTTATGCTCCTGCAGTACTTGGCCTACCTTCTGGTAAGATGATAGTTTTTTATAAATTAGGTATCATAGAACAACATTATACAAAATGTCATTCTCATTACTTATTTACTGTATAGTACTGATGACAAAAAACAGCAATAATGATTTGTTGTGAAATGTTGATATATGTATATCAATGAAATGTTAATTTTAATAAATTTCTGTCGTAATAAATGTAAGATATAAAGAAAATGTTTCTTTAGTTTGTAGTTAAACTATTAAACTTAAACTAGTTACATATTTTTTTAACTTATTTTGGTTATCTTTTTGTAACAAAAACTAATGAGTAAAAAAAATTAATCACCGCTTATTTATTTTATAACAAAATGTGAAATGTATTATTTGTTCATTTTTACTTCAGCATAATTGGTATGTACCATTGTATTGCAAATATTGAAATAGGCTATAACACACCACCCCCTTGTAAAGTAGACTGTTAAACAATATAACAGAAAAAAATAAAAAGAAAAGCATATCAAAAAAAGTGTGTGAGTAAATCATGGATAAGGGAGTTTAGCCATGATCAGTACTAGGACATGAGCAAGGCATGAGGCGGGACTTGGGAAGGGAGACCACATTCCACCTGTTCATCTAGTTCACTAGTCAGGTTGTAAATTTATTCATAATGAATTTTAGCATGGTCTGTTTGTTGTATTATAACTGAACAAGATAATTATATAGACTGGATGTATGTAGTTATGAAGGAGGACTTTATGTTGCACTAGAATTGGTTGCCTCAATTATTGCCCCAATCGTTTTTCTATATCAACAACACTTTTCTTAGTAAATAAATCAATCAACCTTAGACCAGCATCTGGCTCAAAGGAATGGTTCAACTGCCTATAAAATAAAATTGGCCTCTTTGGCCAATGTTGGTCATAATTTATTACACTTGCTCAAGCATGAGCGTATCACTATAATAAGTCTATATAAATTCATTTATTCTTTTAAGATTGGAAGCTCAATGAAAAGGTGGACATTTATGGTGACTTGGATGGTCAGTGTAAAAGGGGGCTTAAAATCTTATATAATGGGAGGAAACAGTTTGTTGGTACTGGTTACCTAAAGATGTTGCGGTGTGATTTGTTTGATAAAGGAGCTCAGCCAAGGTAATTAATTTTAACACATTCAGTGCCTTCAACTCTCCTTGTTGCTTGTTTTGTTGTTTTGCAAGTTCTTATAAGACACATTAGCGATACTGGTAACCCCCAAAATATAAGTGACATATAGGCAACATCTTTAAAGCACCAAAAAAAAATTGAAAGAGCCCTGAATAAGTTAAAATAAGAATAAGTGTTTATCATAAGAATATTGAAATACAACTTCACTGACACATTACTAGAGGCAGATTAAATATGCAAACATAATAAGAGTGTAAAACTATAAAAATCAAATCATCAATAATCACATAAGATTATTTTTAATCCTTCTCCATTGGCTTCTCTGTTTTAGTGGCATTGCTATCCAAACATTACTTCCCGAGTCCAGGTTGCCTGTAGTGAATGAAACAATTTTTCCTAAAGGAGAAGTACTTTTACAGAATTTGCCCTCAATTGTGACTGGGTGGGTTGTAAATGCACAGCCTCATGAGTATATTCTGGACATGTGTGCTGCTCCGGGTAATAAAACTACACACTTGGCTGAAATGTCTAATGACAAGGTATCAATCATGTTATAAGTCGGCTTTTTTAATTTGCAACTTCTATATTTTTACATCCATCTCTAGCCTATATACGATTAAAAATATACTCTTTAATGACAAGAAATTAAAAAATAAATTGAACTTTGATCATACCTGTTTTTTTCTATTTACAGGCTCACATAACAGCAATAGATAAAACAGATTATAAAGTAAACAAAATTAAACGAATTTGTGAAGACCATGGGATTACTTGTGTAAAAGCATTTACCTTTGATTCCACAAAATGTTACTCTGAGGATAAGGATAGAATGATAAGTAACCCTCCATTTCCAGCAAATTGTTTTGACAAAGTAGTTTTAGATGCACCTTGCAGTGGGCTAGGGCAAAGACCACAGTTAGTTAGCAAATTGGATCCAAAAACTTTGAACTCATACAAGTTTTTGCAGAGGAAACTATTTGCAGCTGTAAGTAAAATATATAAGTGATAAAATATCACATTTTTTTTTAAATATAACTTTAAACAAACTCAATCCTGCTGTAAGGCATACACACTACTATAAAGTCATGAATAATTAAATCAGAAACATTTTTATTTCAGGCTGTCAAAGTCTTAAAACCAGGTGGAAAATTAATTTACAGTACATGCACAGTCACATTGGAAGAAAATGAAGGAATAGTTGTGTGGGCGCTACAACAGTTTCCATGTTTAAAATTAATTCCAGCTGAACCATTATTAAGTGGACCAGGCTTAGCTAATGCTGGTTTAAGCACAGAAGAGAGGTAAGTTTTTTGATATAATATCATTTTCATAATATGTAATATGTCATTTGGTAGGAAATAAACAGAACCAACAACCAAGGCAGCATGCTGGCCTATAGCTCTGAAAAAGAAGTACTAATTTTTTAAAACCTCAAAAAAAATGTCATCAATGATAACTATGAACGTAATGATAGCCATCCTTTTTGTGTTGCCAAAAAAGGGCAGCTCTCTTTTCTGTGATATTTAAACATGTACAAATATACAAATAAAACTACTGGGAATTTTGATGAATAATATTATATTTATTATTTTACAAAATAACAAAATGTAGCAATACTTACATTATTTCAATCCAATAATTCATTCTTATTTACTTACCCGTCTACATTATATCACAATTCAAAAAAATGTACCTACTCATAAATTTTATACTATAAAATATATTCAATGCGGTTTTTTGTACTCTAGATTGAAAATAAACTTTTGATGGTATGTTGGTACGACCTTGATAAAACCTCTATGAACTAAATCTTACAAATGGCAAGCCTCAACAATTTTATTTTATATACTTACCATTGGTTTTTGTACATTATGTAATATAAAATTTGTACATTTATCTTATTCTTTGTTACGGCCCTCAGAAATATGGTACAACGATTTGGCCCAGAAAAAGACACTTTGAGAGCTGTAAATGAAATTTATAAGAATACCATAGGCTTCTTTATAGCAACCTTTACAAAGACTGTAAGTAATGTTTCTAATAATTAATTACACACATAAAATATTGTAAATGTCTTCTAATTCTAAATAAGTTTAGTAATTATATTATTTTGTGAATAAATGATCTTTTTATTTAACTAGATTTTCTCAATTGTTACCCACAAACCATTCTTTGCTTTTAATAAGAATGCTTTGTTATCTATCTGTAGTGGATTTTCTGTTTTTGGACCAGGTAAAAATTTGAAACTTTTGACAAGGGACACCATTGCATACTTGGCTGTGATCATAGCAAAACGGTTACCTGTAAACAAACCATATTATTTTATTTGTAAAGTATTAGTTCTATTAAATCAAATAATAATTAGTGTTCGCCTAGTAGTCGAAATTTTACTATAATTAAGCTATTGCATAGCTTTTGTCGCGGGCTTTGAGCGCGGCGACCGAATCAAGAAATTCCGTAACGAAAATAAGCCTAACACCCCCCACTCCGAGCGGCACAGCGGTGTAAAATTTTCTAGTTCATTGTGTTACAAAAAGCTAAAAAAAAGAAGTATTTAATCTGTATAACAAATTAAAATTACTTACCAATACAGTTCCTTGGCCCTATCCCGAAGGCCAAAAAGTGAGTTGACCTCTTTGTATCTTCATTCATAAATCTTTCTGGATTAAATTCATGAGGCTCAGGATATATTTGCGGGTCCATGTGGATTGCATAAATGGGAATGGAGACTATATCACCCACGTCAATGTGTACATTCGAATCTGGCAGGGTGTACTTTTTTGTACAAGCTCTATCAACTCTTGCTACCGGCGGATACAAGCGTAACGTTTCTGTAAGTAAGATTTAATAAAAGAAAATTAGTTATTTTAGCTTAATGAGTTGCACAGATTTATGTTTTATTAATATTTTGATTATTAAGTTTTCTGGGGAAATTTGATAAAGCTACGATTTTGAGCACCATCTTAGAAATTTAATAACAAGGGCCAACTTAATGCCTAATGGTATTCTCCACCAGTGAGCCCTGGATGATGGTGGAAATGTGATGTTACACATGGCAAACTTTACTAATATTTTAAACTTGAACATATATTTATTATTTTATTTGTTAATAGTTTGAGAAGTTAATTGTCACTTGTAGTTATTAAGAGTTAACTATAAGTAACTGTGACTAGTCAGAAGTTCCCAGTATTAGTAGGTATATGCTCTGATTAAGTTTTCATCTTACCTAATAAAAATGCTTCTAGATAATCAAGTTGTGAGAGTAGTTCGTAAGAAATTTCCTTCCCCGCAGTGACCTCTGCGATATGATCACGCAGTTTACTTTGAATTTCTGATTTTATTGCCATCACGTAAGTGGCGAACGAGAGCAATGTACTGGAAGTTTCATATCCAGCTATGAGGAAAAGCAGAGATTGCGCGTCTATTGTATCTTCGTCCAAACCTAGAATCAGGTTTAAAATAAAATTGTACACAAAATCAACACCGGAAATAATTTAAACATCAATTTGATCTAAAAATAATTAATTCATTTGTATGAATGCCAGATAATACATTAATTTAATTTATCCAGTATGATTTACTTAATACTTACATCTTATACCATTTCTCGCATTATCAGGGTTATCCCGTTCCTTTGCAGAGGCATCAAGAAGAAGTTGCAAAAAGTCACTTTTTCTGAAACAGTAAATTAAAGAAATTTAGTATCCTAAGATCAAAAAAACACCTTGCGTGGTATTTTATTTAAGTTTATCTATGCTTATTTACCTTATATTTGATGCTTTTCTTTCAGCTTTGGAATATTTTAGCATCTCAATTAATTCATTTGTACTTTCCAAGTTAAAAAATGATACATTTAAATATCTAGCCAGCTGTGGCATAAACATTAAGATGCAGAAAAGTAGAACACGCTTTGGCCCTGTGACATAGTTAAACTTCTCTGCTACCTTAAAGTAATAATATACATAATATTATTTTTAAACATTGTATAATTTAATTATGCTATGTATGATGCAAACACCAGTCTGTATTGTTAACCCACTACTGTCTCTCACAATGAGAAGTATGATAAGCCTTAGTCCACCACGCTGGCCTAATGCAGGTTGGTGGATTTTACATGCTTTTGAGAACATTATGAAGAACTAATTGTGGGTCACTACTGGGTCACAGACAGGATCTTTAAACTCTATTATCAAGCTCCTTCATCTTTATACATATAATAAAATTCTTGAGCTATGAATTCTGTACATGTAATATTTTTTTGTGAAATAAAGTTTTTCCAAGTCAGGACACGCTTCAAAGCCCAAAAATATACTTTTTACAATTCTTGTCTGTTTGTCTGTATGTCTGTTTGTTTGTGCGCGAACATCTCTCGAACGGCTGAACGGATTTGAATGAAATTTGGATGGTTGTATAGAAAAAAACAGTCTGTAACACATAGGCTATATTTTATTTTATTATATAACAAATATTTTTTCCATTTTTCACGCAATTATGTACGCCCACTTAGGTCATTGACCTTTGTAGTGAGTAACAAATTAACAATGACTAGAGACGTTTTTTTTTTTAATTTTTCAAATATAATGACAGACGTGGCAACATGCTTTACGGCAAGCTCGATGATTTTTTTTGCAATAAAATATATTATGGAAAATACCATGAATAAATCCAAGATGTCGGACACATTTTTTAATGAATTAAAAATATAATAAATAATTTATTGAATTATCATGTGTTATTATTTAAAATTAATTACTATTAAATTCAAGATCATGAATTCAGATTCTTTTAATTATTGATGACATGACATTTTAATAGACTATTTTGGAACGAGAAATAAACTATATTTCTAAATTCAAGATGGAGGATACGACTTTGTTAAACGGTTTTATTTAGCTGGCCCTGTTTAGTTGTTTATTTGGGTCAAAATTAGTAAATTGGAATTTGACCCCCTTCCTGGTGACAGATTGATCTGATATTTGGTACACACTCTTAATGACAATACAATAAAATACATTCTTTATGATTGTAAATCCAAGATGGCCGCCGCTACAAAATGGCGGATTACTTCTTATTCTTATTATTTCTTCACAACAACCTCATTATGGGTATCAAATGAAAGGGCTTGATTGGTAGAATAGAGCTCATCATGAAAAAAATGAAAATCCAAGATGGCCGCCGCAACATAATGGCGGATTACATATTTTCCACAACTTTTTTAATAAAAAAAATTAAATCTGGATTGTGATACGGAATACTTTTTACTTCGCTCTTGACCAAATCCTGAAGTTTACGTGGACGCAGTCGCGGGCAAAAGCTAGTGAATTTTAATAAGTTAGTGCATTGCATAAAAGAACATTACAAACCTTGACAAACCGCGCATTTTCATCCTCAAGGGCATCTGTTTTGATACCAAATGCACATGCACCTATGACTTCCAATGTAAAATGTCCAAGGATATCTTTCATTTCTACTTCATTCTTATCTGAAAATTAAAGGTTTTATGGTTTTAAAGTATTAGCATTCGTGAGATCGCAATGAAAAAATTTAACATTAAAAATGTAGGTACTTAATATTAATCTATACTTGGGCCATTACAAACGTGCGAACTGAGTCATAAAACGTTACGTCAAAGGAATGTGACAATGCTGGGCAACTCGTTATCGATAAAAGGATGCCGCTCGGGTTCAGGTAGTCAGATGACGTGGTCGTTGATAAGTACTGGTACATGCAAATTGTAGGTTGTAGGTGTATGTAAAAATAGTGTTAGTTATCATTAGACCTTCCTACGCGAACCATGGAAGCATTAGTCGATAACTTAACTAGAGAATACAGCCTCTGATAATAAATTTACATGAAGATGTCAGTGACTGCTGCACAGACGATGACACAGATATAGATTAATATTCCAAACTGATTAATAATTGTTTAAAATTATTGTACTTAACCTTTCCCTTATTACCTGCTACTAACTATCGACAAATTCCTGTTTATTGTTACACACAACACTAGAAGTGTGAGCGAGAGATCCGATATGCCTATAAGTGTGAGCGAGAGGTCTGATTAAAATGATTTAGGACTCAGTTCGCACGTTTGTAATGGCCCAAGTATAGTTGCAAGTTGATAACACTTAAATATCAAGATTAGTTGTTGTAAGTTCAAAATAACTACATAAAAAAGAGGGAAATACGTGTAAAAGGATGTTTTCATGCTGATTTTCATTAATTTTTTAAGGTTTAAAAAATGAATATTATTTATTGAAACTATTAGGTTATTTTATACACATACTGTGTCTGTTTCATATTTTAGATATACATCGTAGGTTGTCATCCGACTGAGCAATTGGTGTACACGATGGAACCCACAATTTTTATTTGAAATCAATGGCCCAAGAAAATTCCTTTTTTATTTGTGTATCTTTCTATAAACCTCAATTTAAAAATTACCATTTTTTCATACCTATATTGTTTATTATAAAAAATAGTTGAAATAAAAGTATCGCTTATGATTGAGGTTCATATACAGCACAATTGTGTAAAGAAATTATAAACCAAATTTCAAGATGATTGGTTTAAAACTTTTTAAGCTAGAGTGTAAACTGTTTCGAAAAAAATTGTTTCAAGAAAAACGCGTTTAAAACTCACGCTACGAAGGTCGGTTGTGAACAAATACTATAATTATGATGGTTTGTTACAAGGACAAAGGAAATCGCTTTTAACTTTTGAACGAATAAGAATTTTGACTTGAAATTTTAGTTTTACAATCGATTCATGAAAAAAAAAATAACTTTTTAAGCCTCTACACGTATTTCCCCCCCTTAATATCAGCTCTATAGTTGGTTCCGTTTCATAAATTAGCAAAGCACATTATTACAAAAACTAGAAGATAACAGGTTTGAGTAGTATAAGAGGGTCAAACTTCAATGTTTAAAACAAAAAACATGTCTGTACATTGTGTAGAATGAATAGTCTGTAGTGGAATGGAAATTTATTTACTTGATTATTATTGTGTAACTCAATATTGTATGAGAGTTTATTCTTATCTGCATGTAGATAACTATTGAAGTAGGCTATGAATTAATATAAATGTCAAAAGCAAATAATGCCATTACATATTTATTTAAGACTGGTTCTCCAGGCATGATTTGTCCATGTGGACCTAATAATTTGGGATAAAAGTAAGTATTTCAAAGGTTTGTCTAGGTTACAGAAGCCATTAACTTCAAAAAGCTCGCAGGGCCAGCTACTATTCAATATTTCTTCTTTTTACAAACATAATTTACAACTCTGTAACTCCTGTATCTCAAGCATGAACACACATTTCTTCAGTCGAAGGCTACGTTTCCACCAGAGATGTGCGAGGGTGCGTAGCGAGGGATGTGTTTTGTTCATTTCATCATCAATTGCTTCATTTACCTAGCCTCGCTCCAATAAGCCATTTCCACCGGAGCTGTGCTAAGCGAGGCTAGGTACTTAAATTACAGCCTAATTGTGATCTACTCTACATATAGATATATTAAATCTAATAATCATATTACAATGATTGCATCAGACAGATACCTACCATACTGCTTTAAGAACTCCACCATTTGTTTAGAGCAAACATCTATAAGAGGAAGCATTATCTTCAGACGTGACGCACTAAAAGAAGGGGTTATAGTGCTACGAACTGCTTTCCACTCTGAACCCTGAAATAACATGAATTAATACTGAATTTAAGTAAATGTATCAATAACTTTAAGTAATTAATTTATTTTAAGGCTGTCATTAGTTATAATTTTAACTTTATTTGTATCTGTAATATTTTATTTGCATTACTGTAAATGTAAATATGGATTGATTAAAACTCTGTAAAACCTTAAACTATCTCATATTTGTGCAAATTTAAACACTTTTCATTTTCATGAAATCCAATAAATTTTGCTAATTCCATTGAATGTGATATGTACAATCAGTAAAGAAAAGCTAGGATAAAAAATGAACTTAATATCCTGATAATGACTAAGGCAAAAATTAAAAAAACACCTGTAAATTAAGAAGAGATCTGGTCAAGTATCTAGGTTCATTGCTGTTGAACTTGTGCCTATCAACAAAATATTCAAAGTCCCGAATTGATACAGCTTTTATTAATTCTGGATCAAAAAGATACAGGAGTGGTCTTCTGCCTTGAAAAAAACCTGTAAGTACCAAAAATTATTTAAAAATATAATGTTATATCGGATCTATGTTATATTAATTATTAATTTTTCGTTAATCATTTTCAATAAATAAAATTAAATCACAATGAGAAGTTATTACTAATCAAAAGATAATTTGTTAAATAGACATACAATAGGGTATTTTGCACCAAGCAAGGAAAAATCCAAAATTATGTAATGTTGATAGATTTTGTTAAAAGCAAGTGAAAAATGGTGATTTCTGTTCTAAAAAATGTAGTATACATTTATTATTTCAATTTTAAAATTCAGGTTTGTTAATCTGTTTTTCAAATATCAAATTATCAAAAACGATATACGCCATGAAAGCTATCGGCGTGACGTCATTAGCAGTGTAAATAAACAATGGAGTCTTTTGTATTGATAATTTGCGTTTTCTCAGTTTTGTTGAACACCGCCACAGACAATTCGAAATAATAATTTTATCATGGAAGAAATTTGTGAAATTGAGTGATTTGTGTGAGTGGCGAAATTTTTCGCAGGCAATCCAGATTTTTTGTTCATCTGAATTGAGGAACGTTAAGGCATCTGTGTAAGTACTTTCCCGGCGTTTTAATGCTTGCATGCATTCAGGCACGAGACACCAACGACAAGGACTGTAACTCATTTTATTTTTGCAAAAATAACTTCCTTTACTGAGATGTATTGTTTACACTGCGAATCCGAGATCCGTGACCGTGTTTTCGCGGGGATTTTTGAAATTTGAATTGAAAAGTCTTTTTACATAATATTTGTTTGCAAAAATTTTTTTTTTCCAATTTTTTATGGATTTGTATAACTTACGAATTCATATAAAAAGCTTTTTGACATAGGACGTAACAACTTATTAACTTACCACCATATCTTTCTCCTTTAAAATATTTGTGAATATCCAATTGAAATTCATGAAAAGATTGTTTCGCAAAAAATCTAGGTCCCAGATTTCCAAAAAAAATTTTTGGTTTCATATATTTGACTCCTTTTTTCTCAAAGAAGTCAAAAGTGCTGGTATAATAGAAATACAAAGCGAAAATAATAGTAAGACACACTAACAACTTCCAATCTTCTAAAATATACATCACGAGTTTTTTTGTTCCACTTTCCATTGTGTTTAAAAATAATAATATAAATTTATTCTATCCACTGTAAAATTGATTATTGGCTCATATGCATCTCGTTAAGAACGTCACGAACTTAGAACTTACGGAGGGAGGAGTTACGATACGACTCACTCAGTCTCACTGAGAAAAATACTGAGAATTAATGACTTTACTGAGTGAGAAATGAGAATTGAGAATTGAATTTGAAAGAAAAGTGAAAAGACTGACCTGACTGACAGACAGCAGTGTTGCCAGATTATTTTTTCTCGAATAGCAGTACGCGTGTGTAGCCGCTCCCCGAGACAGCCCCATCATGGCAAAGAAATTGATGACCAAAAAAAAGCACACAACCATAATTACGCTTGAATTTCACATTTACACTCCTATCTTTGATATATTTTATATAAGAGGTATCGTAATATATATCTTTATATATATATATATATATATTACGATACCTCTTTTTTTCTGCATAAAAATGATTTGTTAATTAAATATTTCTGAAAAAAATTTAACATACCATCGAACACATAATAACAATAACACATTAGTTGACATTAGATTAATTTAGATTTAGTAAGCGAGTTATAAGAAAGGTGTAGGTAAGAAACTTTACAAAATATAATGATTTTTTTTTTAATTTTCTTAATTATACCATTTAATTATTTATAATATTGTTTATTCAATATTTCTATTGTTTAAATTATTAGGTAAGAAAAAAGAATTTTCGTTTATTTTTTTTGATTTCCCGAAAACGAAAATCTGTACTTTGTGATACGTTGTTTTGTAATTTTTAGGAGTTTTAGAAAAAAGGTTGAGAATTTGTTTATAAAAAATTGTTATGCTATCAAACAAAGAAATTGATGATAAAAATTTTTTTTTGTGTACCATTATAAACAATGGCCAATTATGATTTTTAAGAAAAAAAAATTTCTTACCTAATAATTTAAACAATAGAAATATTGAAAAAATGATTATAGACAATTAAATAGTATTATTAAGAAAAGTAAAAAAAAATCATTATATTTTGTAAAAAGTAAGGTTGTGAAAAAATTTCTTTATGAAAAAGCATTGAAATATATAGTCCATTTCTTTTTTTAAAAAAAATTATACATTATAACCATTATTGAGCGTGACGTACTTGAACCCTGAACGTGCCGCATGTATGCCCATTTTCAGCGTTAAATTTAAACTATAAATAATGGATTAAAACAACTCCGGGAGTCGTGACCCATTTTAATAGATTTTTCTCATCTTTTAGGATCTTTTATCAAATTTCACATTCCTTTAATATTTTTGCAGTTATAGACTATACAAAACCAAGACTCCCTTTTTCCTCTTTATTTATAAAAAATGAAATTTTTATTGGCGGATAATAAAAAAATATACTTTTTCAGAATTAAATTCTGCATCCAATGCAATAATCGCCATATTTTTAAGAGCCCTGTAACGATTTTTCGCAGGAAACTCACTTCTCGACTAGACTAATACAGCTATGTTCCTAACTTCCAAGTCTATCCATGCCATCCCCAAATACTATAACTTCATGATCCCCAATGACTGTTGACGACAGATATTATCAGACGATGAAAATCACAGATAATAAAAAACTGGGTTACCAACTCTGAAAATGAAACCTGTATCATAATAATTTATAGGTTTGTTTCCGGACAAACGCTGGCACACATGATATTGACAATTAATGACATGTCACGTGACACGTCATGACTCAGTGGTTGTTTGTGATAAATGTGATGCCCGCTCTCGAAAGTCGAATCTCTCGATCAAAGAATACTTTCCTCCACTCTCGATCTCCATTTAAGAAAAAGGATAACCTTTAGAGAGTTTATGTTTTTGTTTCTCCTAGAGAAAATTAATCGATCCTCCCAGAAGCAGAAAAGTGAAATGAAAGTTTGAATTTGAATGTTTCAGTTTTATTAAATAACTTTGTGTTTTCTTAAAATACAAAACAATATTTTCAAAATCGCATCAGTTTTCTGTGCAAGTAAACAGTAATAATAAGTAACAATAATTATGGGAAAAACTTCAAAAGACAAAAGAGATATTTACTACAGGTTAGCTAAAGAAGAAGGCTGGAGAGCCAGGAGTGCATTCAAATTACTCCAGATCAATGAAGAATTTAATATATTTGATGGAGTACTTCGAGCTGTTGACTTGTGTGCCGCACCTGGAAGCTGGAGTCAGGTGTTGAGCAAAAAACTTCGGCAAAACACTGATAATGCAGAACAAGTTAAAATTGTAGCAGTAGATTTGCAAGCCATGGCAGCTTTACCAGGTGTAAAACAAATACAAGGTGACATTACAAAAGTTTCCACTGCAAATGAAATTATTAAGGAATTTGAAGGACTTAAAGCTGACTTAGTGGTTTGTGACGGGGCACCTGATGTTACAGGCTTACATGATATTGATGAATATGTCCAATCACAGCTTCTTCTTGCAGCTTTAAACATAGCAACCCATGTTTTAAAGACTGGAGGTGTTTTTATTGCAAAGATATTTAGAGGCAAGGATGTCACCCTCCTCTACTCACAATTGAAGCAATTTTTTGAATTTGTGACTGTTTCTAAGCCTAGGAGTTCACGAAATTCCAGTATTGAGGCTTTTGTAATTTGTCAAAACTATGACCCCCCACCAGGATATGTACCCACAATGGTGAATCCTCTTTTGGACCACAAGTACTGTGACTTTAATCAGTTCACTGGACCAAACCGTTTTATAGTCCCATTTAATGCCTGTGGTGATTTAAGTGCATATGACTCTGATACTTCATACCCGCTACTCCTAGAAGGACAAAGCTCTTATCAGTATAGGGATCCAGTGCAATCTCCTATTGATCCACCATACAAAGAAATAATTGAAAAGACAAAAAATTTAAAACTAAAACAAAATGAAGATTCTGAACATAATTAATTTTACTATAAAATGTAAATTTCATTTGTATTATTGTGATAATGTAATGTAAATACATAAATTAAAAGATCTATTACCAACATGTTATTCCCTTTTTGTTTTTCCCTTTATTAATAAAATGACTTATTTTTGCTATTCTATAGGTACCAGGTGTCTCATAAGCAGTGGACCAATGCAAAATAGTAACTGGGAATTGAGTATTATTTCCTTTAAAACATTTAATTTTATTGTCCTAGGCCTAGTTGATTAAAATACTTGTAACATTATTTTAAAATTCCTATAATCTCAACACAATTTTTTTTATTAAGGGGGTCAAGAAAACATATGTTCCTAATTAGGTCGGATTTTCATAATTATGCTTAATAAATTATTCTCAATATAAAACCAAAACGAGGATTTGCACCACAGTGTTTCAAATAATCATGCAAAAATATGTATGAGGGAAATGACATTATGTATTTCAAAAATATGGACAATTCATGCAAATTCATTCATGTTTCCACGAATTTTTAATATTTTAATAATAATAATAGCATTGTGTCACCTTTTTCCCATACTGTGGCGCCACATTCATCTTTAATATACCTACCTACACCAATATCTATTTGCTGTAGGTGTTCTATAAAAGTCTATAACCTTGCCTATGTCAAAATATTGCAAGCTCATTGGCTCAATAACGCGTTAAAATTGTCACCATTCATTTTCCACTGTAAATTAATTCATAAGTTTTCATAATACATATTTAAACTCTTGCGTAAGTCTGTGACCAGACTATTGTGGTTAAAGCACAGGCTGGTAAAAATTATATATTTCTCTTTCCACCTCCTAAACATTAAAAAAATAATCATTACGCCAAATTCTTTAGTTACAGAAAGGAGAAATTTAAAATTTTTAGTTATTAACTTTTATTATTATAAATTATTAAGTGTATTTTTATTATTATAATTTATTAAGTGTATTAAAAGATGGGGAAATTTAAAATGCCAACAGTTCAGCAGTTTTTAAATAAAAAGGTACCTAAATGGTTGTTTATACATTTATTATAAAAATACCTACTTAAATGGTTCGTCGTATCGTAAGGCATAATCGAGTGGCATTCAAATCAACCACGTCATGGAAAACGAAGGACCAACTGTACATACAGAACTACAGATTACCGTACAAATATTTAACGAGAGGAACAACATGGATCAGCGCAGGGTGTCCCTCTAACACGTATACGCACGCACAAGGCATGCAACACTTGATCTGCTGCCACAATAGGGGGAGGCCTGGAGCATACTCCTAGCTGCTCCAATGCGGATTGGTGGAGAAAAGGGCTTTCAAACCGCCCATAGAGCTTCTGATAAGGTTTAACGACTGCCGGGCTTAACGTGCCCTCCGAAGCACGAAAGCCGCATTTAATTCGCCACTAGCGGTTATATAAAAGTATTTATCATAAAAATGATACTAAAACGTCTATATTAGTAACCACTTTAATGAATTACTACATTTATGAATCGAAAATTGGTTTTGTTTTTGAAGGGGAAGGCTTGTAAGGGGAAGACCGTCTGGTTGAAGGGGGGTAAGACCGTCATATGACTGTCTCTCTCTCTCTCAGTCAGAAATTATAAACCTTTTCTGGCATGAAAGTCCTAATGTAATTCGATTGAGTTAATAAAAAACTTACTATTCTATGGAACGAACAATATTTGTATATTATGCATAGGTAGGTATATATGTACTCATAAATCTATTTATATAAATATATATTTATAATGCCATTCTATAGAATTGCACGATGGAGTTCTATGAAACTTGCACTGTAGGGGTTTTCGTATCGTTTTCGGGATATGTTGGGATGAGGATGATGAAAAATATATTAATTTTGAAATCCAAGTCTTGGATTCCAAGATGGCTGACTAGACTTTTCTGAATTCTTGGTCATGGCTATGGTTTTTGGGATGTTTTGGGATGAGGATTATAAAAAATATTAATTTTGAAATCCAAGATGGCAGACCTGACTTTTTTGAATTCTTGGTCATGGGTATGGTTTTCGGGATGTTTCGGATGAGGATTATGAAAAATACATATATTTTTAAATCTTAGGTGGAGACAGCTTTTTTGAATATTCGACATGAATATCTTGATGGGTTGGCTTTTTTTAATATATCGAGATGGATATCGACATGGTATAATTGGGTGAATATAGATTGATCAAAATAATTCGGAACAACTTTATACATACCTTATATTTAATATGATATATGATATATTATGAGAAAAGAAACTTCTTTCTTTCTCCTATTGCGTAAAAAAAATGTTAAAACTCTTATACGTCATAAAAAAATGTATGACGAAATCGCCACTTTTTCTTTGATTTTTCAAAATATTATCGAGACTATAGACTCAATTTGTATAAACACGATTTGCTTTTGATTACTACTTACGTGTGCTTATTAAATTGTAGTTTGTAGTCAATTTGGTGTACGTTAACTATAAAATATATTGGCCTTACCCCCTAGTGGGGGGTAAGACCGTCTACCTGATGATATTTTAAATTATCATCGATATCTGTAAAGTTATTTCATGTACAGGTGTTTTGAATTTTTAATAATGTAAACAAAGGTCCATTGTTCAACATCTCCAAATATCATCATTGTAGAAAGAATAGGACTCGTACAATGAGGGCTGAAAAATAAAAATCTCAAAATTAAAATAAACAATGACGGTCTTCCCCACATTGACTATATATATTTTCATTATATGAACATTTTCCTATCCGTTTTTTACTTGTTAAGTAGGTACCTAACTTAGACTAACATGAGTCCTTAGTAATTGTACTTCCATCCCATTTTTTGCAATCATCCTAGATAATTTACGACAAAAAAGAACCTGTATGGGTGTATTTAGAAAGGGAAATGAGGCAGAATGTGGACAAGAAGCCTTACAACGAAAAAGTCGGGACGTGGCTGAGGTTTCTGAGAGATCTGAAGTACTATTTTTATCGTGAAGGTACACCCTACTAAAATAATTATTAGGTATAGTTCTAGATTTTTTTGCCAATGTAACTTGAATATAAAAACGGTTGGAGGAAGAAGCCAACAAATAAATTTACTTAACTTATGAGTGCAAATAGACTGTTTAGACGACCGCACATGGTGCGCTCCGAACCATATTAATTTGATAGTGTGTTTGACGGTCCGCCGCACATTCTATTATTGACGGTGCGCTCGTTCCGATGGCTTTTCCACCGGATTTGGTGCGGTCCGGACCAAATTCGCTCGTATGGACGGTCCACCGCACCGTCGTCGGCACCGTTCGGCGCCCGGCGCTTCACGGCTTCAGTCGTAACTCGTAAATCTACGTCCAAAAGAGACAAGTGTTTCAATGGCGTCCGACCACGAAACCGTGAACATTACGGAAAAAAGATTATTATAAAAGATTAATAATTAAGTATGTATGTACGAAAGTCTTCATAATCAAGGTCTTTTATAAATTGCATATGACTGTATGCTTCTCTGTCTTGCCGCAACTAACGCGATTTTAGCTCGTTTTGATAAAATTGGAGGCATATCGACGTGATCACGGTGTAGCAGCACGGAAAGCACTGGCCTGGACCGTCTGTGGTGCGACTGGTGCGGACGGTGCGTGTCGAGCGCACCGTACCGGTCCGGTGGTCCGGTCGCACCAATTCGAACGTCTATTAAGCAGGTAGACAGTCGCTACAGAAGTAGAATGAAATAATAGGAGATTTCTTATGTTTCTAACTTTGGAATGCCTAATATCATCTTATTTCCCTTGCGTCAAATTTTAGTATTTACCAAAACAAAGTGAAAGTACCTAATCACATTTTCCCTATGCCAGTAGCCTGTGCCAAGAACTTAAACAGTATATTATAAAATATTTTTTTTTACCTATTAAGGTTTACGAAAGGCGAAAAGATTGCACGATGAAGCGGGTCCTCCGTGGTACTATGAATTATCCAGCAGGCAAAGAGATGTTCTTACAGACCTAAAGGAAAATATTCATCAAGATTTGCTGGAAGATTTGCCAACACGAACACGAAAATCCCTATCAGACCTCGGAGTAACGTTGAAGATTCCGAAATCCATATTAATGAAGGCTATGACTGATTCCATTGAGGATCCAGGAGTATTTATATGGAATCTATATACAGCCTACTATAAGAAACCTCCGAGTGAGCTGAGAGCAGGTAAGTAAATCACTCATTCAAAGAAAATCTACATGTGTAATTGTATATACGGTGTTTCGTTGTTTGTTATTACTTTAGTTCTTCGAATCCTCGTATGTAGGTTACTAATTACCTAAATGGTGTTTTCACAGTGTATGATATGAACGCAATGATACTGATGTCATGCCTTGTATTTGTCGATATGGACGAGTGCATGCAGAGGTTAGAGCAACTTACTGCGGCGAAAAAAGAGCCGTCGATGGAAATACAGAAAAGTAAGTCAAAAGTCACCTATTTATATGTATAGGTGTACTTCTTTGATACGCAAAATATTTTGCCATTTTGTACCGATATTGTTATGCTATGATTGTTATTTGTTTCATATCTACAGAACAAAAAAAGAATACTCAGCCAAATGTGCGTTATGGTGAATATTTGCAAAAGTGTTACGTGCCTTGCTACAGTACACACACTAAAGCAAATAAAAAACCTCAAAAACCTTTGCCTCTCGGCTACAAGGTTAGGTTAAGGACAACCGAAGTAAGTATAATAGGTATAATATTTCATTCTTCATAGCTAAATTAGAATTTAATTTTAATATGTTTTTTACAGAGTTACGAAAGACTTTGCAAGGACTTAAGTTTTGTGAGCTTCTTTTGTTTCTTATTAATATCTTCTAATATTTTCTTACCTAACACTACTAGACTGTGCGCGAGGCTTCGCCCGCGTGGAATTTAGAACTTGCGGTTATTGTGACTAAACTATGATAGATATATGCTCTCTCGCAGACTTTTTTGTAGATCTTAATAAGACCTATAAACCCGTAGTACATCATTTTGTTCTCTTGTCAATAGTTTTTGCAGCGCACGCATAAATAGGTTTTCGATTTAATTTTCTTACGGACCCCTAATTTTTTGAAAATAAAATATAGCCTATAACCTTCTTCTATAAATGGACTATACAACGCTGAAAGAATTTTTGAAATCGATCCAGTAGTTCCTGAGATTAGCGCGTTCAAACAAACAAACACAAACAAACTCTTCATTTTTATAATATTATAAATAATAACTACTACGTTATTTAATATTTAATTGGCTCTTTAGTTTAAAATTCTCTAATTAACGATCCATAAAACCGACAGATTTACTCACGACTTGTGCCGTCTAGTCCTATACGAGTAGATATATTTGTACGAAAAGAACATTCCAATCTTTTCGTAGTTGCCAATAACTTAAGTATTTTCAAACAATAATAAAATAGTTTTGTCTATACAATTATATTTTATGTATAACAAAACAAGCCAATAACATCATGTATTACACCAGCTACTGACCTATTAATTATTCAGCTCTTGTCAGTAACCCATTAATGACCCACTACAGGGTCTCCTCTCACAATGAGAAGGATGTAGGCCTTAGTCCACCACGCTGGCCTAGTGCGGGTTGGTAGACATCATCAATCCTGACATTTATTGTCATTAATATTCATGGACGTATAAAAAAGGAGGGACTCCGCGTCACCTACATAAAAAGTGAAGCACCCAAGATAAGCCAGTTACGTGTAAATACGAACCTACACACACACACTCACATCACGATAAGCCGATCGACCGCCATTACGCTCGCGACCATCGTCTACGCCGGTGTATTTTTTCGTGAATTGAAAATTCAAAATATGCCGTCGTGTGTTGTTAAATGGTGCAAAAACAATACCACTTTAAATAAAAAGTGCCAAGGGATTACTTTTCACAGTTAAGTCAGTTCTTATTACACTTTTTCTGTTATTTTTTAAAAACAAATAAATTATAATGTTTGGAACACAAAACCTCTAACGCGTGATTTGTCTATGACCGTAACAGCCAGTGTGACCAGGAATAAAATAGGGACTTTACCCGAAAAATTGGGTAACCTAATCAATAATAAATAGCTATTGTAGATAATGTTGTGTTTGAAAGATTGCCTATATTTTTTTTATTTCTTTGAAGGTTTCCTTCATAAAATGAAACCTGGAAAAATGACTGGGTAACATTAATAAGAAATTGTAGAGGTTAACAAGATTGGATCGCAACCAAAAGTACTCGTGGTATGCAGCATACATTTTTATCAAAATGATTTGTACATCACATCAAAAGGAATTCATTTTCACCTGTATTTACTTTGAAAATAAATAACCCAAATGCAATAAGATGTATTTTTTCTCCAAAATCTTCCTTATTTATACTGCATCAATAATAAAATTAATAAACAAGCAAATTAATTATTTTTATTCAGGTAAAGAAAAGATAGTGAAACCCAAGAAATATAATTATTGGTATTGTAATTAATATGGCCATTCCAATATTAGGTTAGCTATTTGCTTTTATCTATAGCGTAGCGTACAATGAAGGGAGAAATATTTGTGTTAGCTGGCAACTCCGTTACCGTCCGTTACGCACACTTTGACAGCGTAAAAGTGGCTTCACTTAAGTTCACTTGCTAGTATCGCGGTGCGGAGTCCCTACTTTTTTATACGTCCATGTTTATACTGTAATAAAGGGTACTTAATTAATGTTTTATTATATTAAACAGTTACAGAAAAGAAAAGAACGTAATAAAAAAGAGAAACAAGTAGAGAGAATCTGTACGTACAAATTCTGGGAGCCACCTAGTACTTTACGTAAGTTTTAATTAGAAATAATCATCTTTATTTGATAATTTCATGTATTCACGTGTACCTATTGAGAGTTTGCTGTTTCTTACATTTCACGTCCATAAAATGATAAAATTTTCAGGCAACACTAATCCTAAAATGGTTGCTTACGCAAATAAATTAAGGATGCTGAGATATAAGGCTAAACCCAAATATAAGGCGCCGTACAAAAATGTACAATATCTTGTTGGAGGAGTTTCCTTTTCAGGAGGAAGACCACAGTATCTTTTAAACAGTGAGTCAATAATTTATTATGTAATACAAATTGATTTTTTATCCCATCTATTCAAAAGTAGGTACGACTTGGTTGGCCTTTAAGTGCACCCAAAGGGCCAAAGGTGGTGTTTTCTATAAGAAACTTTTAGCGGGCAGGGATGAGGTTTTCTTCCTCTTTATATGTGCGCCGCTTTATAAGTGCGCGGCAATTAGCTTTTCTGCGCACTTATTGCATTTGGAACATCTTAGTGTTCAGCGCCAAAGAAATGGAACGCATTTAATATTGTTTGAATAAGGACGACAGAAATACAGAACTACTACAGAGCGTACTTTTTCGTCAATTTTCACGGATTGCTAGAAATGAGCCAGATTCGGACATTATTTCAAATACGCAGAATATAAAATCTACAACAATCTCTATTCCTAATAAAACTGTCAATAAATTTTCATAATAATTGCGAAAATGTCTCAAATGTAAATACATATAGGTTTTTAGTTGTTTTATTATTAGACTAGCTGACCCAGCAGCTAGCAGTAGCAGCAGCAGCTTTTATTATTTTTATTTAATAGCCTATGTTACTCAAACTGAATGTAGCTTTCCAATGGTGAAAGAATTTTTGAAATCGGCCCAGTAGTTTTTGAGTTTATTCGTTACAAACATACAAAAATACAAATGTTTCCTCTTTATAATATTAGTATAGATAGGTACTTTAAATTTCAATTTCGTTGTTACTCTATGTTTTATTAAATAATAATATTACAATAGAATATGAGGCGCCTTTCATTTTCTCATAGAGGTGATGAAAAGTAGAGTGTAGTGTATCACTCGGGATAAAATCCATCGGCGTCGACGATGATGCGAAACATTTTTCATACCTCGACCGCGGTTGTTGCTTCAAAAAAACTTGAAAGTTTATTCTTCACGATGCCACGTCTACGCTCCTTAGAACGTGGCATGATAGTCATGATACTGATAGATCATAATATCGTATCTATAATGCGAGCCGCCAAGGAGACACGTCACGCGATGAGCGCGTGCGCACCGGACAATGAGACGTCGACGGGAGGGGGTAACGTTTACCAGCTTCACCAGCTTGTCCGATCTTAAGAATTTTGGGCTCAAAATGTTCGCAAACAATACCCCGAGCCGTTTTTTCATTTGGTCGATATCGGTATTCGTTTTCGAGAAATTTGCGCCCAACGAAAAAAAGTCGGAAGGCTTTTGGCACTTTTTTCGGTTTTTTCGAAATTTCTCAAAAATGACTCGACCGATTTTCAAAATTCAGCTACCAATCGGTCCTTCTCGTTGATCCGCGTCTTTTAGGACCCGATACATGTAGAACTTTCCGAGATATTGGCCTGTGACACAATTCTCTAAAAAGGGGTGACATACCTACAATGAGGATACGTTTCGCCGCGAAACTAGCGTTCCGGTTTCGCATTTCTGTTTTCGCGGCGGAGGTGTGCTACAGCGGTGTCCCAAAATAATATAGATTACTTACCTATAATTGCATAAATGTTGACATTTAGTATTTTATTCTTTACAAATAAAAAGGTTATTGTTGTAGATGTCGCAGTATTGCCTACTGGGTATATACCGATAAACTATGGAATCATAAGTATGAATGGAGATAGCATTACCAACATAGGTGGCTTTTGGAAATTTCCAAGAGAAGTAAAAGAAATATGCGACGACACATGTGATTGTTTGGAAAAATGGTAGGATATTTATATGCACGATATTGTTTTATGAAAATTATACTACTATTAAGAATGTGAAAGTTTGCGAGGATCGATGGATAGATGTTTATTAATCTTTCACACAAAAACAGCTGAACTGATTTGGATAAAATTTGATATATTTGATAGTTTATAACCTGGCTTTACATATATGACACTTTTTATTTACACTCGCTGGATGTACTTAGTTTTTTAATACACGCAGACGAAGTCACGGACACAGTTTAGTGGCCTAAAATTTAATCCGTTTTGTGTAGAGTAAATATTTACCACTCGATCTACCAACAGGGAGGAAGCTGCAATGAAGTATTTAAAAGAATCTAAATGTAAATGTGGTCATCTTTACGACTTTTATCACGAAGGCAAGTCAAAAGACAAGTATTTTCATCCACCGACGAAACACGGCCCGCTTTGGTTCGACAAAGCTAAAGTGTACCAGATGGACCCAATGGAGGACTTCATAAGGGATACGTTCCGAGAAGCACTGATGTCCCAAGAGCCTACGGTTGGTCACGTTTCATTTTATACTTTATTTTTAATAAATATCTATACAGGAAGAATTTGTTGTCAAGTGTGCGTGGGTGGGGAAATCCTAAACTATGAGGAATATCGAAAAATGCTGTGGTGCTGCTGGAGACCGATTTTGATGAAAACTGAAACTGCATCATTCGATCAATATGGCTTGCCAGGAATCGAACCCATTGATTTTGAAAAATAAATCACACACTCACATTATTAAACATACCTAACTTCCATTATATATAATATCTACCTACTCACTTTATAAATTTATTTCAGCCCCAACCTTCAATACCAACGATTTCTCCAACTGGTTTAAAAGAAAAAGAGTTATTAGCGGTAAATTCATAATATTATTCTTAATTTAATTTTATATCTAGTTATAGTTATAAGTACCTTGTCTATCTCAAATAAGCCAAAACTGTAGAATTTCGAAGTATATACATATAAAGCCGATGTCCTTTTAAACGCACGTGTCCGCTAAAGATAATATAAAAAGTCTGTCGAGTCACATAATTATTTAATAAATGAATGAACTATTAAACTCTTTCAGGCATTTCTAGCAGAGTTATCAGACACCCCGCTTCTTATTCCTCATTTGCCACAAGCCAATCTTTTGAACAACCTTCAGGAATGGGTAAGGAAGCGAGTAAAAGGAAAAACATCCCCAACGGATCACAGTAAGTTTATCATTTTTTATTCTGTCTGTCTTATACAAAAATTCTAGTTTCCTGAGAAAAAGCAATTTGAGTCCGAAATATAATAAGTAGGAGTAGAAGAATGCAGTTGGAAAATAAACATCAAAACAAACAAAAGGAATTCGTAAAAACGTTATACCTAACTCCACGTTGTAGTCATTCTCTTGCCATATGATAGCTAGACACAACAACGACAGTGTATTTTAACGCTTTAAACGAAATTAGTAGGTAGAATTAAATGGCAGTTGGCGACGACATTGATATAGGATCTTCTATCTATAACAATGTAAAATTGTACATTGCTATGGGTAATAGAGATGTGTTTTTCAGAACAATTATTGCTACAATCGCAGCGACGGTGGTTGGATCTTAAGCATATGGATTTCAGAGCAAGAGCTTACCGCATACCTTTTACTAGAAAACAATTGGAACAAATGAATTGGTCACATCGCCATTTAGTCCAAAAACTGGTATGTTGTTGTGGTAAACTATAAAGTTAAAATTTTAATCTAAGGGAAAAATAATGACCATAACAATCAATGCGTCGAACGATTCTATAATACCTACCTCATTTTAATCTTGTCTATTTTAGTTTGAAATATTATTAGACAACTTCGTAACAAGAAATAGGCTAAAACAACTTGAACAAACTCGACTTTGGTGGCCTACGACGAAGTATGACATGTACCCCAGCAAAGCATTCTTGTATGTATTTCATTTTAGACATAAATGACGTCTCCATCCCATGCAACAGTAATTCTTAATGTTCTCAATAAAATACATGTCTGGCTGTCGATGCTCAATTTTTTCAAATGATGATTTTTGTATGTCTTAGTTTGGGATGAACTTTTGCCTGTGGAAGCCGGAGATACGCATTTTGTCTTTTATGTAATGTCTTTTATTTATGAAAACACTGAAAATGAAAAGACACGTATCATACGTAAAAGGAATATTTTAATATAAAGAAGTTTGAGGACATTGATGTCATGTCCGCTAAATATTCATTGTTTACAATAATAATATGATTTCATTCTTGGTATATAGGTATGTTATGGACCAAGTGATAAATCGGGCACTATGCATATTGCCCGGGCAATATGAAAAATGCCCAATATGAGAGGGCAATTTGATAATAATTATTCAAATTATCAAATTGATTGGGCATTATACATAATGCACGTCACCTTTTGGGCAGAGTAATACAAACATACAGATAGCGCGCGAGTTGAATGCAGAGCTCAGGAACGTGATAGTGCTGTGACCTTATTAGAATTAATGATGACAAAAGGTCGATACATTTCGAAATCGTTTTAAGTTTAACATTTTAAGTTTAGAAAAAAAAACAAGAAAATAATTATTAAAAGTGAATGTCAAATTGTTGTTCTGCCTTTCTTCAATACACATGTCTAGAACATTTTCCGTGCTTGGCGATGAATAAAAACACGTTTTATTGTAACAGAACTTGATGAACTCGGATCAGTCATTATTACGAAAACGAAAATAACACGCAGCTGCAACTTGAACATTAACGCGATAATACAGTAAACGTACGATAGCTGTCAACAAGGACAGCACAGCACTACACTGCAGGCGTGCGAGGCACGGCGTGCGGATGGCGGGGGGAGATGCTCCCGCCCTTCGTCTCAGACCCCGACTGCATTCAACTCGCGTACTATCTGTATTTAATAACCTACCCATTGAAGGGATTTTTATGTTAAATTTAGACTTCTGTCACTGACCCTCGCTCCGCTTCAACCAAAAATTTTACCTAACCTAACCCATTGAAGGGATTTCTGTGTTAAATTTAGACTTCTGTCACTGACCCTCGCTCCGCTTCGCTTCGCTCGGGGGAAAAAATTTAACCTAACCTAACCATTGAAGGGTTTTTTTATGTTAAATTTAGACTTCTGTCACTGACCCTCACTCAGCGAATGAAGTGTCCTCCATGAAAGTATACCATATATATAAAATGTCACGCGTACTTCCCTTCCCGTATTTCCTTCCCCGCATCGCATCAAACTTAGCTCTATTATCAAATTGCCCGTTTAACACGTAGCAATATAATAATGACCGGTCAATATGAAAAATAATGAAGTTTAGATAGTAATTTATCACTTGGCCCGATAGAGATAGACATTATTTATAATGCCCAGGCTTTATGTATAATGACCGCATTTATCACTTGGTCCATAACATATACATAATTATAATCTTTGCGTACGTATTTATGCATCTATATATAACATTTCATAATTATTTTCCAGTTCAATATCATTATTATTTACAGACATATATTCTTCACCTACATGCCTGGTCGAATGAAGGATACCTTCTTCATTAACCCTTACAGTTCTGATCTGACTCCAAAATATGGTGCCAAAACATGTCCGTTATCTTTATAAAGGTTTTCGTCCTCATCGGTTTTTATTTAATTTTATAAGTAAGTGGATATTCGACGTGCAACTTTTATTTTGATTCATGTTTGTTTAGGTGTTCGTTATTCAAATGTTTCTTTGATAGGTATTGTTAGTTAAGAAGTGTGCATGATTACATGTTAATTTTTTGTTAATGTCAATAATTTAAGAAAAATAGTAAATAAATGCTAATACTTTTAACAGATTTTATTTGTTAGTGTTAGGTACGTACTTTTATCATAAGGTCCGTCATAGTATTAACCTTTTGAACGCCATAGTCACCTATGCTTGACCAGCACTTGCGGGCTCAGGACGCCAACGAGCGACGTCTATAGTTGACAAAAACCCAGTCCATAAAAATAAGAAATAAAGACATTGGAAATAATAACTGATATTTTAATTCTACACTCCTCAAAAAAAGAAAGTCTCAGCAACATTTGAGGGTAAAAAACAGGTACTTTAAAGCCACAAGTAGGTACTGAGAAATATTAAACTAAAACACATGTACTTTTATCTTAGTAAATTCCATGTCATTGTAATGTTGCATACATTGAAAACTATTTAAAAATTACTCTTCAAACGTGTTATTTACTTATAATATTATTGAAATTTGTATAAAACAGAAGGTACTGTTCCAAAAGTAACGGTAAATTGGTATAGTTATTTTTTAATTAAAGACAGCGCCGCATTCGCCTTTGTCATGGCAACACCAATATCAGAAGTCATGTAATTTTTGTCTATAGGGATCGTACGTGGCGACACCTATGCCATCTAGTGTCATTATATCGTTGGAACTAAATCGCCCTTGGCAAGCCTCGCCAAGCCTCCATAAGCGCAAGCGTGGAGAGAGGGCGTTTGGCTTGGCTTGTAGACGCTTGTATCCGATCCGGTCTTGCGGCAAGCCTTTGCAACGCGTTCACACGTTGGTGGCGGCGCGCGCTTAGTAGTCACTTTGATGAACTTTGATCTTGAGACGAACGAACGTATGTCTAGTTCTGTTATCCAAATGTTAGTTACGACACTCCTCCGAAACTGACAGATTTTTATGAAATTTTATATGCATATTCAGTTTGTCTGAGAATCGGCTACTATCTATTTTTTCATACCCATAAGGGTTGTCCACCCCTAGTATTTTTATTTTATTTTTTGGGCAATCATTAGCAAAACGTACATCGCAGTCTCAGCCATTAACTTCAGGTATTAATTTCGGTTCCACGTTCATTTCGACTTCTCGTTTGTTATATAATTGTTTTTCATAATTTTCAATTGTTTTATATCGTTTAAATATTATTGTGTAAGTGAATCATATTATTTTCCTTTATTCCAATAGATAGACCAAAAAACTGTACTCCATTCTATCGTGCGTATAACAATATAAGATTAGAGGACGCAAGTCGCGGTACGCGCGCAATTCTTTCATTTCGCTCCTTACAATGTAAATTTCCAGCTTAGGGCTCAGTCTATTGAGGTCGTTTAGCGACTTCTAGCGACTTTTCAAACATACTTTTAACGACTTTTTGACATGTAGAGTTGGCAACACTGTAAATAATGAAATAATAATTGTCAATTGTCATTGTCAATGTCAATTTTGATTTTTGTCATTAAAGAAAGATTATAAATATAATAGAAGCCAAAATATCTGGGAGGCTCTTGTATTTTATTTTGTGAAATGAAATAAAATAGTGCCTAAACGATGTCGGCACGTCAAGTTATACAAGTTGGTACAAAAACAGTAAGACCAGTTCTTTCTTTAAATGAAAGGGAGGCGCGTGCAAGAGTGCTGAATCTTTACAAGGCATGGTATCGTCAGATTCCATACCTAGGTTTGTACCTGTTATGTCATCAATTATTATTTTCTTTCGAGATAATCGTACCATTATTTGAGTGGGATATTACTTTCTTCTCGTATTTCTTTTAATCTTATTGACAAATAATAACAGCTGAATGAACAATAAGTTGGTAAACCGTGAGGTGAAAATTGAAATGCAGGACATCTTCAGTGTCTATTCTCTGTATTGTACTCATTCAAGTATTGTTTTGATAGAAGAATAATAATTAAATGTATGTATTTAAAAAATCATTCATATTTGCAGTAAAGGATTTTGACATCCCAAAGTCAGAAGAGCAATGCAGAGAAAAACTAAAGGAGATGTTCATGAAGAACAAGGATGTCTCCGATATTAGAGTTATTGACATGCTTATTATAAAGGTACGTATTTTTAGTGACCTGTGTAGTGCAATGGGTAGGTATCATGTTGGTGTGTTGCACAGCATGTCCTGGGTTTGATTCTTATCAGAGCAGAAATTACAATGAAAATTTTAAATTTCTATCTGGTCTAGTTGTTTTTGTCATTGTATTGCTTATACATGGCACCTGTAACTCATTGTGGCCAATCCTAGTTTGACACTATGAGTGTAAAGTATTTATTATTTATATATTATTGTCAATTATATGAGATCCACCTTCTCCAGCTACAGGCTGATTGTACTCATGCAAAATCAAAAATCATTTATTTGCATGAATATGGGTTAGCTATTGGCTTTACAGTGTATTTTGATCAATCCATATTCACCTCTTAGCAGTGATAGCCCAGTGGCTTAGAATTTGACCTCGAATCGAGGGGTCTGGGTTCGAAGCCCAGTGGCATGGACCAATGACTTTGTAAAAAAAGTTATGTGCGCTTTATAAAATTAAATATCACCTGCTGTTACGGTGAAGGAAAACATCATGACAAAACCTGCACGCCTGAGAGTTCACAAAAAAAAATGGTCTCAAAGGTATGTGAAATCCACCAACCCGCAGTAGGCCAGCATAATGGACTAAGGCCTACATCCCCCTCATTGTGAGAGGAGACCCGACTCTGTAGTGGGTCATTAATGGGTAACTGACATTTTCACCTTTTTAGGTATCCGATTAAAAAAAGTAAAAATAAACAAATACAACTAATGTAACACAATTTGATTGACATGTTTTGCACAATTTATTTATCAATTTAGCCAAATATATTCATTATTTTTATATTTAGTTTAACCTAATCAAACTCATTGGCTACCTATGTGCCACCCACAGCTGGGTAAAGAGAGAAAAAGCCGGAGGAAAAAACACTGCATAGTTTTGGTTAATCATTCTGCAACCTAACGCTTTTTCAGTTAGAAACATTTTTAATTTTCATTTAAAATTAAATGTATTATTTGTACATGAACTATAACTTCATTCAAGACTACCTACTTATCCCTTATGTAGCTAAATGTTGGCTGCATTTTGAGCATGTTTTCATACAAATTTGTCTTGAGTGAAAATGTAAAATCACAAAAGTACAATCTTGACTTTCCAATTCCATAAAAGGCTGGCATACTGTCTGCCAATTATTTGTACACATACTCATACATATTCTTGATGTTTGAACGACCAGCATTCATAATATTAAGATTCAATACACATTCACTTTTAAAGTATGACTGGACTACCTATAATATTTAAAAAAACCTGTGATAATAATTTATTTTAAATAACTGTAAGAATTTCTAAATTTCTACAAATTAAAATTTACCTAATAGAGCTTAAACACAATTTTCAGGGTCAAATGGAGCTTAAAGAATCAGTGAGGATGTGGAAACAAAAAGGCCACATCATGGCCTACTTCAAGCCTACTGAAGAACCAAAACCAAGAGACTTCCTATCCAAATTCTTCAGCGGTGGTGAATAACTTACTACAGTTCTAATTTAATTTGTACATAGAAAATAAATCATTGTTATCTGTATTAGATTATGGCAAAATAGAAATTTCAACCACTGCAATAATATTTCATTATAGCCTGACCCGAGATTGCACCTCACCATGATATGGAAAACTTATAAACTAATTTCTTTAAGGTGTAATAATGTGAATTATGACAATGACATATTATTATTTTTGGACCAATAAGTGCAATAACTTCAAAACTAAGATTCTTGGATTATGTAAGATACTTGGATTCCACAATAGCCAATTTCAAAAACGGGCCTAACTCTTGAAATTAATTCCAATCCGATCCGTTGCACACTAGCGCCTTATTTGCCAAAATTGAACGGAAATTTCAGAACTAAATGAAATTGTGTAATTTCGAAAGTCAAAGAGAAGCTACTCTTGACGCAGTTTTTGACAGCCCAATTGTGTTGTCAAAACTCCTTCAGTGTTACAACTCTCAAAAATATCCCTCAAATTTGTGTTAAAAACCCCTAAAATTGCCTTAATTATTTAGTTGTCCCCCTAAAATATATACATCTACACTCTACACTAATATGAATATAAGAGGAAACATTTGTATTTTTGTATGTTTGTAACGAATAAACTCAAAAACTACTGGGCCGATTTCAAAAATTCTTTCACCATTAGAAAGCTACATTCAGCCTGAGTAACATAGGCTATATGAAAAAAATGAAAATCCAAGATGGCCGCCGCCACAAAATGGCGGATTACATCTTTATTCCGCAACTACCTCAATATGGGTATCAAATGAAAGGGTTTGATTAGTAGAATAGAGCTCACTATAAAAAAAAGAAAATCCAAGATGGCCGCCGCCACAAAATGGCGGGTTACATATTTTTTCCGCACCTATCTCAATATGGGTATCAAATGAAAGGGCTTGATTGGTAGAATAGAGCTCACTATGAAAAAAATGAAAATTCAAGATGGCCGCCGCAACAAAGTGGCGCATTACATATTTTCCACAACTGCTTCAATATGTGTATCAAATGAAAGAGCTTGATTGGTAGAATAGAGCTCATTCTGAGAAAATTAAAAAATAAAGTCAATAGAATGAGAAGTATCAACTAACAACAAAACTTAAAACTTGAAAAAAAATAAAGTCAATAGAATGAGAAGTATCAACTAACAACAAAACTAAAAACTTGAAAATAAAAATTAAATTAATATAAATGATGTGGTGTTATGGGACACCAGGTAGGAACGAATAAGTCATAGAAATAAAAATGTGCATGTTATTCATACCTTTTTATTAATCCTTATCCAAATAAATTATTTTGTATTCAATATTCCATTCAAAAGATATTAGGAGAGGGGCGGGGGCACATCTTTGAAATAGGTAGGTAGCCGCGGGGCTCATTCGCGCGGTCGGCTCCCTAGTCCCTACGCAACATGGAGGATAGAGCTAAGGAGGATCATCTGTTTAAAAAGTGTCCGTCGAACTACGGTGGCGCCACTTTATTGTTGTGCCACTGTCTGTATTTTCGTGTGTGTATATGTTTGTAATGAATATTCTAAAAAACTACTGTGCCGATTTCAAAAATTCTTTCACCATCGGAAGCTACATTCACCCTGAGTAACATAGGCTATATATATTGCTAGAAAAGATTAGGGACCCTTACTAAAACTTAAGTAACGTAACCCAAGGTGTAAACAAGTGCCCTAAAACGTCTTTCGTCGCAAGCGCTGCGGAAACTATTAATGATAGAATAAAAGTATGTTGTACAACATTAAAGAACATAATTATATCAATATTCACAAAAAACTGCGATACCATTATTATGTCCAACTACATATTATCATTATGTCACAATAACTACTTTTTACCGTTTAAAAGTTAATAGAAATACCGACCAAAATTAGACCATGTTATTCATGTCAGTAACCCATTAATGACTACTACAGGGTCGGAGCAATGTACAATGAGAAGGATGTAGGTCTTAGTCCACTACGCTGGCCTACTGCGGGTTGGTAGACTTCACATACCTTCGAGAACATTTGTTTTTGTGAAATCTCAGGCATGCAGGTTTCCTCACGATATTTTCTTTCACCGTAACAGCAGGTGATATTTAATTTTTTATAAAGCGCACATAACTTTTTTCACAAAGTCATTGGTGTATGTCACTGGGATTCGAACCCGGATCCCTCGATTCGAGGTGGAATTCTAAGCCACTGGGCTATCTGTTACTTCTGTTATTCATACTTTTGCTTAAATCCTTATCCAAATTTCGTTGTAACTAACGTGTTGTTTGGTTTTCGTGATTGACTTGGTGGTGGAAAGTTGACTGTGTTTCAAAAAAGCTTTTGATATTAGTCAAATTAATTGGCAGAGCGAAGCCTGCCGGGTCAGCTAGTACTGATATAAGTTAATAATTTCATTTTAATCATAAAGATACAAATTGTAAAAATTTTCTATTAAAAACTGTACCTACTCTGTCCCTGTATGTAAAACTATACAATAATTTTCAAACTAAAAGGTGTAGTTATTTTCTTTCAATGACCCGTGGGTATGATTGTCAACTGTAAAATTAAACAAATTAATATATTTTCAAATTTATTGTAAAGATATTGAAAAGTAAAGAGTGGCTGTCAACCACCTGCAAACAGGGTTTGACAATTACATTAAACTATTTTGGTATTTTTTTTTTATTAAAATGGTCTAAATTATAATGAACCTAAATATTGTCAACGCACAATGGTTATTTTGTATAGGTGTGAAATAATTATTGTTTAGAGAATGAAAAACTAACCTGATGCTTACTAATCTTAATTAAGCTGATGTTTCAATCAGTCTTAATAGTTATAATAATTCTGATCTTTTATGTAAGGAATATGTGTGTGTATTTATAAAACATTAAAAGAGTTTCAAAATAACAGTTCTTTAATAAAAAAGTTTTTACAATTATGTCTTTTAGCATTTATCCTTAATACATAACAATTTCACAATTTACTACACCATTACTTATCAAAAAAACTTTAAGAGCCTCAGCTAGCTTACTTGACTTTGCTGATGAAAACCAGTCGATAAGCTCCAAACTTTGAGCCATGGTAAGTATCTGTACTTCAAACTTGCATGGTCTCTAATTTCACCCTATGTTCTTCAAGAGCAAGTTAGAGCATATGGAATTTCGCTGTGCTGGAGTACGTGGTAGTAATCGCCGCCGTGCATGCGCCAAATTATATAAATGGTTCTTTGGTTGCTTCCCTTCCAACACAAAGGCTTGGTGCTAGAAATACGACAGTCACTAATAACTTAACTGAATACTGTTAAGCGTTAAACAGTCAGTAAATCATTTCTCATCAACATCTCTTTTTTGCTCCAAAGCAATAGATAGAACATACGCAAGGGTCTCCATTTGAACACAACATTTTGTTGAATTTGAAGTATGATTTTGTAGAAATTAGGCACCCTATAGTCACTTTGTACATATTGCATGAGGCGTGGGTTATTTTATTGCTTGCACTAGTGAATAATTGTTTTATGAAATAATGCAAAAAAGATCTCCTTTGTTTACAAACAAGAAATCTCTCTATCTATCTCTCATACCGCCTTCGTTCTCCTAAGCGTAAGAACCAGTCCCTCTTCACTCGTAGTTTTAAGGGTCTGGATCTGGATGCGTTGCAACGAGATGCAAGTAATATTGATTGGTCACGGGTTTTTGGCAGTGTCAGTGTTGACAATAAAGTTAGGGCTTTTAATGATATTATCTTACAATTATACAATCACCATGCCCCGGTAAAGCGTATTCGAGTGAGGCGAAATCCGGCTCCCTGGCTCACCTCCGATATCAGGGATCTAATGAACCGCCGAGACAAAGCCAAACGGAGATTTAAGCGCAGTCCTACCGAATCAAATTTGGCTCGTTTTAAAATCTTACGTAACCGCTGCAGTCGTCTGTGTCGGGATGCAAAAAGACGCTACTTTCATGACTCTCTTGTTGATCGAAATTCTACTGAGATGTGGAAATTCTTACGATCTGTTGGGGTCGGCAAAGATCGAGTCTCTAGCGGTCCCAATGTCTCCTTAAATTCTCTCAACAATCATTTTTCTGCTCCACCTGTATTCCTTGACCCTAGCATAAAATCGCAAACGTTGAAGACACTATCGATGCTGCCGACCTCACATCCCCATACCACTCCTTTTTCCTTTTCTACGGTGACTGAGGACGACACTAAAAAGTCAATATTGGCCATAACATCCACCGCCATCGGCTGCGACAATGTCTGCTCGAGAATGATAATACCTATCTTACCTTTAGTCCTTCCGATTCTTACCCACATTTTCAACTCTTCCTTATCTACTGGTACTTTCCCCTCTATCTGGAAGCAAGCTTATATTATCCCTTTGCCTAAGGCTTCCAATCCTTCTTCCGTAAACCACTTCCGTCCTATATCTATTCTTCCGTTCCTCTCAAAAGTTCTCGAGCACATTGTCCACAAACAACTTTCCATCTTTTTAACATGTAACTCGCTCCTTTCCCCTCATCAGTCAGGTTTCAGACCTGGTCATAGCACCGTGTCTGCCTTAGTGAAAGTCACCGACGACATCCGTTATGCCATGGCCCACAAATCCCTTACCCTCTTGGTCCTTCTAGATTTCAGTAGTGCTTTCACCTCAGTAGATTTCGACATTCTCCTTCGGATACTTAAATCCAACAATATTTCCTCTTCTACTCTTTCTTGGTTTGATTCTTATCTTCGAGGCCGCTCACAGTGTGTCCGCCATGAAGAATCCTTCTCCGATTGGTGTGACCTCTCTGTGGGCGTTCCCCAGGGTGGCGTCCTCTCTCCTCTTCTTTTTTCTATTTTCATAAACTCAGTCACGAGCATTATCTCGTCAAACTTCCATCTCTATGCGGATGACTTGCAGCTGTACCGTCACTTCGAGCTAAAAGATGCGAGTCTCGTCATTGCGGAAATGAATTCGGACTTGGCTAATATTAATGACTGGGCTGCTTCTTGTGGTCTGCTTATCAACCCGTCTAAATCGCAGGCTATTGTCATTGGCAATAAATGGTTCCGTAACCAACTTGATCTCACGGCGTTACCACCTCTGCTACTTGATGGTACTCCTATTGCCTACACTGATACTGCCAAGAATTTAGGGGTCATTTTCGACAGTCATTTATCGTGGAATGCCCACGTTAGTGAAGTTTGTCGGAAAGTTCATTATTCCTTGCATTCTCTCAGATGTCTTCAGAATTTCCTACCCTTAAAAACCAAGATCACTCTTGCCCAAACTATAATCCAACCTATTATAGACTATGCTGATGCCTGTTATTTAGATGCCACTGAGGAGCTTTTAAACAAACTTGAGCGTTTGCAAAATCTGTTAATTCGCTTTATCTTCGGGCTTAGAAAATTTGATCGTGTGTCTCAACTTCGCAAAGATCTCAAGTGGCTCCCGATCCGTCTTCGGCGTAACACTCGAATATTATGTCTCCTCTACAACATACTTCACAATCCATCTGCTCCATCTTACCTTCGTGACCGTTTCTCCTTTATTCGTCCAGTTGATGTCCCCAGTAGATCTAACGTTAAAACCCTCCTTTGCTTTCCTTCGTTTACATCCACGTTCTATTCCCAGTCTTTCACTGTTCATGCAGTTAGGTTGTGGAACTCACTTCCAGCAAGCATAAGAGAAGCTAAGTCTATCGACATCTTTAAGAAGCATATTAAAGATTTCTTTCTTCGCTCTTCTTAATGTATATATTGTTTACAGTATTTATTTAATTATATATTATTATATTATATGTATATATTTATGTATGTATTTATAGTATGTATATATCTATGTATATATTCCTGTATTATCTTTCTTATTACATTTTGATTGTATTTTAATCTTTTAGTGTGCACTAAGTTTGCCTCAATCTTTCAAGTATCCTTTTGCGGGTCTGCTGTAAGAGATCCCAGTATGGGATAAGCAGTGCCCTTGTACGCTATTTTCAATCCATTATGTTTCCTACCATTATTTTGTGTACATTAATAAATTAAAAAAAAAAAAAAAAAAAAGAAAGAAACCAAGTTTAGTTAGGTTAGTTTGGCATCTGTCACGACTGACAGCCTGGTGGCACTTATAATTTTTAGACGCAAGTTTTTTTCTGTATTCTGCCACGGAATCAGAATAGTCAAGATAATTCAACTTTTCTATAAAATATGTACGTTTTTACTGATTCAAATTGTGCCAAGCCCTAACTCGCCCTAGCGAACACCGTCGAAAGGCACAGCTTAGAGTTCGACGACGAGCTTAAAAATGTATAAGCGAATGCGGATTGTTACAGAGGATCTCAACGTCGAATTCATAGTGAGGCAGAGACTGATATTGAAGGTGTTGACTTTCTTTGAATTTCAAAGTCAACGTTTAACGCTATCTCATTTGACGATTGCATTGCATACATCTTAAATAAAATTGTGTGCACGGAGTAGCAGCGTCGTATTTTCTTATATATATACAAAAATATTTGTAGATCGCATGCTTTCGTCATACAACGCGTCCGTGGACTATGGACCTAATAAGTAATATATCAATCTTATTTCAAAATGTCATGAGTAAAATTACCTAGTATTATAACGTGTTTTCAAACGGACCTTTAATCAATAGTAAAAAAATTGGTAATTAATATTTTTTAACATTATTCTCATTTTTTTTGCAAACGGTACCGTCCGAATGACGTCACAGCGTGAGGTGCACAGTTAATTCGTATGGGTTGTACACATGATATATTCACGGTGAGAAGAAAATTAACTTAACATTAACATAAAATTTTATTATCATAAAATAAATTTTCATTTTCTGTCTTCTACTGTAGGTTGTCAGCAGGGTGATCCTCTTGGGCCTGCCATATTTAGTCTTGGAATTCATCCAGTCATTTCACGTTTAAATTCAAATATTTGGTGGAGATGCTGATTGCGTTCTGAATGACTTTAAAAATTTAATTGAAAATTTTAAAAGTATTGGTTTAGAAATAAATTTCTCTAAATGCGAATTATACGTAGATTGTAACCAATGCAGTAAGGATAAATCCTCAATTTTAGAAAAATTTAATAATTTGGCTCCAAATATTAAAATTGTTAACAAAGACTCTCTTCATCTCCTAGGCGCCCCAGTGTTTTTGGACTCTATTCGCTGAACATCATATACAAAAATTTCACAATGTTTCAGAAAGACTACACAAATTAAATTCTCATATGGCTTTTTTCATCATTCGCTTTTGCTTATTTGCTCCAAAATTTACTTATGTACTCAGATGTAGCCCTTTTTTCAAAATACCCCAGATTCTAAATTCTTTAGATTTGACCATTCGTCATACATTATCATCGATTTTAAATATACAGCTTTTAGATCGTGCTTGGTCTCAAGCATCTCTTCCCATCCGTTATGGTGGTTTAGGAGTTCGCAAAATTTCTAGTGTTTCTCTGCCAGCTTTCATTTCCTCGACTCATAGTTCACAACTCCTAATTTCGAAAATTTTGTCAAAATCTTTCCCTGTTTTACCAGATATTTCATACATGAGCGAGGCTGTGACTGCTTGGCGTATGGCATGCCCAAGTCAAAATTTCCCGGTAGAAAAACATATTCAAAAATTATGGGACGAGCCCCTCTGTAAGTTAACGTATAATTCTCTTTTACTGTCTTCTGGGAATACTTCTGAGCGGGCTCGTCTCTTAGCGGTATCAGAACGTGAGTCTGGTTTCTGGCTGCAAGCACTTCCCTCTAGTAACATAGGGACATTGTTAGACAATGTCACTTTGTCTCTATGTACTAGTCTGCGTCTGGGATTAAAGACAAATGAGCCTCATCGCTGCATATGCGGATTTGACGCAGACCAGTTTGGTCACCACGGCCTTTCATGCCAACGCAGTGCCGGCAGGATGTCGCGTCATGCATGCATCAACGACGTCATCCGGAGGGCGCTTGTCACTGTCAACGTACCGGCAATTCTTGAGCCGAACGGAATTGTACGTGACGATGGTAAGCGACCTGACGGTTTGACTCTTGTTCCCTGGAAGCAGGGGAGGTCCTTAGTACGGGATGGTACTTGCGTAGATACCTTGGCACCGTCTCATGTTCAGGCGACCTCGATGCGCGTAGGTGCGGCGGCTGAATCTGCGGAGGCATTGAAAAGAAGGAAATACGCTCGTCTGGCAGAAGGATATACCTTCTTGCCATTCGCAGTGGAAACATTGGGACCGTGGGGACCAGAAGCAAGACATTTCTATAAAGATCTGTCTTCGCGTCTGTTCGTTGCGTTGGGTGACCCGAAGGCAGGAGCCTACTTTGGACAGCGCATTAGCTTAGCTGTCCAGAGAGGCAATGCAGCCAGTATCTTGGGCACTCTTCCTCATCGCAGCGATGTTTTTCATTTGTCATAGTTTTAGTTTTTTTCATTATATTAGTTTATTAGATTTTAATTTGATGTTATTTGTAAAGCATTGAATTCGTTAATACATAAAATTGACTTTCCTACATAACTTTAATACTGAATACTGATACGTTTTTTCTTTAAGGGACCTCAATAAAATTCGTTTCACCTAACCTTTTTCGATAAGCGTACGAATTTATGAATGATGTTGCCTTCATAAATTTATGTCAAACGGTTTAAAAGGTATCGAAAATTCGAAACAAATTGAATTACCAATTATTATTATCAAGCTCATTTAAATTTTCTTCATGTTTATTTTTTCGTAATAATTAATAATATTGCTTGAAAATGGCTGGGCAGGAAACTATGAGAGCTACTTGTAAAGTGGTGAAGCCTATTCTCTCTAGAGATTACTGTGAAGCTCACAGACATGTAATGGGGCTGTATAGAGCTGTATTTCGTTATATTCCTTACATAGGTAATTATAACTTTTTTGATATACCTTCCTACCACACAATATTTTATCCAATCTATCGTAGCATAGGATTCATAGGATTCATCGGTGCGTGGAACCACAGCATCTTTAAAATTTGTTTTTTTTAGTAAAATACTTCGATATACCAAAAGATGAGCAAGCCTGTCGGTGGAAACTTAGAGAATACTTCTATAAAAATGCTTGGGTAACTGACATTCGGGTTATAGACACGCTAGTACTCAAGGTATGGTTTCAATTAAGGTACTCATAAAATTTTAATGGAGTTTCGCGTGCTGTCGGCACTCAACTCGATATTTTCTGGAGTTTTGCAAGGAGTCTGTGTGCTAGGTTTGTCTAATTAGTGACTGTATCATTTTAGAATAAGTAAATAATTATCATATTGAGTGGATATTTGTTGAAAGTTTGTAATTGTGTTTATGTTATTTGTGTTACCAGGGTTATATGGAGCTCAAAGAATTAAAATATAATTGGCAGCAAAAGGGGCACGTAATGGACAACTGGCATCCGACTGCTGAACCCAAACCTTGCAGTTTTTTAGGAAAATTTCTGTCTGGCACAGACTAAGATAGCTTTGGATATACAAAGGAGGGCAATTGGAGGAAATTAGGGAATGTTGTAAACTTTCAAATGAAATAAATAACAAATTCATGTTTTATTGATCACGTATCGTTCACATTACTTTCCATCCGAAGGCGATAAATTTATTTGACAAGCCATTTGCACTTGAACAAAACAATATATTTTAGTTTGTGTTCCATTATGATTTATGTTAAAAATTAGAATAACAGATTCGTACGTAAAGATATTTAAAGTTTTTGAATAAATTATATGAGTATTAAAAGCTACTCAATTTTAAAGTTACTATGCAATAGTTTTCACGGTTCAAAAAGCTCAAAGTTCATTAACATAACAAATCACGCTGTGAGCATGTCGTGTATTTACACAAATATCATATTTTAAGTGGTTAGATAGAAATATAAGAAGTAATTGTGGACAATATTTGGATACAAATTATTCACAACCGTTATAATATAATTTTACTTGTAAATTATAAGTACAATACTGAGAAAAGGAAAAAGACTTACAATGTTTCTTCTAGGTAGGTACCAGGGATGTTATGGATATGAAATTTCGGATACGTATTGGTTTCGGATATAGGAATGATTATTATACTGGATATCTACGGATGCGGATATGAAATTATTTCGGATTATCCGTTAGTTTCGGATAATTTCGGTTACGGATATTATTTTTTTAAGCTTTTACCACATTGCTTACATTTTGCGGAATCGACAGTCCTTTTATCAAAAAATGATCAATCATCACTCGATTTAGGACGCATTTTGTACCAATTCAATCGATTCCGTAACACAACACTTTTGTTTCAATTTTTCGAACTATTTGTAATAATTTGTCATAGCGTGTCTCAATTAGGCTCCGCCCCTATCCGATATTATCCGTTACGGATATTTTTTTATATCGGATATCCGATGGTTACGGTTACGGAGCTCCCTAACATCCCTACGTAGGTACCTACCTAAATCCTAAGTAAAATAGGCAGATTTCTTAGGCTTTATTGGACTCGGCTTTTAATTTGTACTGCTTTTTTAATTTGGCAACTTTATTACTTACAATAAAAAAATAAAGTAGCACAAAACAGAATTTATAGGTAGGTACTTAGTAAATGTTTTTTATACGACTAGTCTCAGGCGGTAAATATTTGTCCTGTTGAATACGAACATTCGAATACGAATTATTTCATCCATACATTAACGTACCTACTATTCTAACATATTTAAGTATTAATTAATGATGTTATACTTATAAGTATCTACCTACCTATTATGAGTATGAGTACCAAGATGATTAGTCTATGATAATAATACGGCCTGTAGGTTCTTAATGTCCTACTTGTTTTATTAAAACAAGCAGGTACTTTACCTAAAGATACGCAGTTACATTAAATAACCTTTAAAAAATCTAAAATTAACCTAATGAATTTTTTTTTCTATCATACATGTCTTCACTGCAAAAGCGACACTACAATATAGGTAATTCGCTCAAACAGAAGTCTTGCTGGCGACATGTCAATGTCTTCACTTTTCCGTCCATATATCTAGTGAGGTTTTTCTTGACCAGTGAAGTAATCTTACAACAGCATCTTCACGAACTCTGCAAGAAAAAATAATCTTTACAAATTGAACTGCTTAAAATTCTTAAGCTACACGAAACTTATAGGTAAGGTAGCATGCGTAACTAACGTCTTATACCCAGTTAGAACCATTTGAATTTGATCGGCACGCACGGCCCTACTAACCCCGCCGTGAAACAAGTAGTACCAGCCTAGGTTGTTTGAGGAGATCTGAGATCTGAATAAAGTGGCAATGGATCCACCAATGCTTCAGTTCTGTTTCGAGGCCGACCGACCACACCACGCCACCACACCAGGAGGCTCCTGTACCTCCTTTGCTACTTTCATATTATAAAAAAGTAATGACTACTCGAAAAGTCTAGTTAAGTCATGCTAGTAGTCATATCGATGGTTCAGAAGGTTGTTCGTCTTCTAAGTTCTAATGCCAGGAACAATACAGAAGTTATGCTTCTGAAAATTACTTACTTTTTCGCTGCGTTTCCTTATCTGAATGCCGGGTCGAGTCTCAATATGAGGCCTTAGTCAGCCACGCCGGCCTATTACGTAATTTATGTCATTTAATTTTCGTAAAACGTACATAACTTCGAAAAGTTATCGGTGGCCACTGCAATTTGAACCATGACCTCTTTGTTAGCCCGAATCATTGGCTACGCTTTGAACAAATGCGTTTTCCTATCAATCCCCACTCTTCAGTTCCACATAGGACCTTCGTACCTTCGTAGTCGATGCGGCCGTCGTGGTCGATGTCGCCGAGCGCGAGCACCTGGTTGAGTTGCGCGTCTGTCACTGGCTCGCCGATCATCTCCAACGCTGACCGCAGCTCGTCCCGCGTTATGTACCCGTTGTCATCTCTGTCGAATACCCTGCAATTCACAATAACTATCGATATGTTGTTTTCTAGTGCGAGCTCACACTAAAGTTATAACCTTAAGAGCGTAAATATTTTAAGATAATAAATTATCATAAATAATTGTATCAATAATGATTGATCACGATTAAGTCATGTCATGACTTTATCATGCGATCTATTGTCCTCATTTATTGAAGGAAAATATCGAGATAGCTTCTTGATACTTAACGTACGTACCTACTTATAGGTAACCAGTAGGCCGGCTTATTACCTTTGCAGGACGTTTGACGAGTTCTCCAATCCTCAATATACTTTAACTATAGACAGTATAGACCTGTAGACATATAGCTTGCCGATATGTGAATAATTATGTCATAAACTACCACCTACTTAGTCCTAGTCCTAAGTTCTATAGTCAGGTCGCGCGCTAAATACGTACCTACATACTATTGTAATGCGGTTTCAACGTCAGAAGTAAGGTTCGGTCTACTTAAATATTGGACTTACTTAAAAGCCGCGAGTAGATCTCTTGTGATCTCTTCCTCCGAGTCGCCGTCAGCTGCACTGACGTCCAAACCTTGTATTGCTTGAATTTTTGTGACCCACTGCATGAAATCGTTTTCGTCTATTAGACCATTTCCTGTAATAACATATTTTGTTTACTAGATTATTCTATATATCAGTGATGCATATTACGACTGGCTCCCTATGATCCCTCTATAGATATCATTAGTTTAATTTTAAAACGTATAGGTACCTACGACATTTTCTGTTATTAATATATTAATTACATGTTCATTGAGGTGTTGGTAAAATAATATCAACTTTTAAGTCACATAATAAATAAGGATAGGTATGTACATCAAATAAGGACATCAAAACACAAGTCACGTTTCGTAGGTGGATAACATGGAAAGGACTAACGTCAGGCTATCTTAATTAACGCGGTAGCAAGGAAGTCATTAGCATTATGACGTCAGCTCAGCACTTCACCCTTTGCTTACGACTGCTACTACTACATTAGCTCTTGTGGTAAATTTAAGGCTTTTTAATCTACTGCTAAACAGGGCTCTAGGCACAGTCGATGTTGCACCGCCTAAACATAAACTTCCAACTTCAAATTTTTATTTGCTAGAATAAGGTTACCAGGGTCTTAAAATTATACAATTTATACAAATCCGACTTATTCTACCTTTACGGCATGCAAATATGTAATGAAAGCAAATTTGAAGTATCTACTTATGTATCTCGGAAAACAAAATAAAAGCGAAAATAGAATTTTATTTGTTATGTTTATTGTTCTTTTACAAATCTTCAAACTAGAGTTCCTCATCATTTAGTGATCGTACACAACTAAATTTCATGGTCTTAACAAAACATTCATTATTTTTTTTTCACGTTGAATAAGACATACTTATTATGAGTATTATATCCTTCGCTGGCCGCCGATTTTATTATAATGAGCAGGGCCGGATTTAGGGGAGGGCAACCAGGGCTACAGCCCCGGGGCCTCCACAAAAGAAGGGCCCCCACAATAGACTTGGGAAAAAAATTTAAATTAAGACTAGTACACTAGTATACAACTTTTCCTTTCATATTTTTTTTTTGTGTTTTACCTTTACCTACAGTACTTTGTACAACCATGATTACATTAAATATTAACAGAAATTAGAATAAATATTTTGTTCTCATCAATTAGGCAATCAGTAAAATATCAAAATATCAAATGGCCCTGATAAGCACTTTTAATTTATTATTATTATTTATTCGAAAACTCAACTGAAAAAAATTATTGATTTTATTTGGAAAATAATTTGGGACCAAGGGGCCTCCACTCCTTTGTTGCCCCGAGGCTTCCAGACTTCTAAATCCGGCCCTGATAATGAGGCCGCCTGTTGTTCTTATGTTCTTGTATTTTTTCTAATGTAAGTGTATTTTTTATCATGTTGTACAAGCAAGAATATTTACATTATTGTTGTAACTGCAGAAAAAGGATAGCCGCTGATAGATAGTGTTTGAGATAAAAGGATACTGGTATTGACACAACAGATATAAATTGATCAAATGGGATACTCCTCGTTAGCTGCTTATACATCAAGATCATTTTATTAACAACTAGCTGACCCGGCAGGCTTCGCTCTGCCAATTAATTTGACTAAATCTAGCAATAAATATAGCCTATGTAGGGTGAATGTAGTTTTTGAGTTTATTCGTTACAAACATACACACACACAAAAATACAAATTTTCCCTCTTTATAAAATTACTGTAGTTGTAATAACATTAAATCGAGACTTCAAAGGGTATGGTGGATATCAGTTATGTTTATAGCCCTTGCTCAAGACACAAGACAACGTGTTTTGTGATCAAAGATCGATTTTGTAAACAATTTCTTCGAAAATCTTTCCCGGTTTTTTCAGCTATTTAATTAGGCAGTATAAGAGGATAACAAGGACGACTACCAAGGACCCAATTATACGACTTAAATATATTCACATAAAGTCTTTGTAATATAATATATTGTAGTATATACGTATGTATATAGTGTGAATACCTATAATAAACTGCCAAGTGTCGACGTAAGGTGACAGAGCTAAATATATGTTTAACGAACAAAGCGTTCGGTCCATTCAATTTCGTCGACAATTGGATATTTTCAAAACATAAATGTATTTTCTAAAAATGCACCTACACAGTAATGTTTTGCAATGTTGCCAAAGTTTGTATAATATATTTGTATAATATTTTTTTTTTATTAAAAATGCTTTTTACAGTCTATTAAGTTTAACCGTTTATTATATACTTTGCTACGTTCACGAATAGTATAGGGATATACCCTATCATAAATCATTTTATTTATTTTATTTTAAACTCTTTACTGTACACACACATAGAAACCGACAATATCAATAACAATAACAGCACAATGCACAAATGGCGGTCTTATCGCTAAAAGCGGTCTCTTCCAGACAACCAAGCGGTTAGGTTTTAATACAATAAAGAGCCGGTCATTTATGGGAATGTCCGTGAGAATATATAATAAAATTCCAGTAGAAATTCAATCCCTGCCTTTTCACAAATTTAAACAAACTATCAAATCAGTCCTGTGTCGAAAGGCCTATTATGAAACTAAGGACTATTTACAAGATAAGAAAGCGTGGGATTGAATAACTTCACTATCTATTTCTATAGACCATGTAACAATATTTATTTGTGAGCGGATGGCAATGGGGCGATATTGACACACACGATAGCTGTCACGTGTGTTCCTTTATTGGACCTAGCCATACTGCACTATAGACTAAGTTTTATTTACTTTTAAAAGAGTGCTGGGAGTTTTTTTCCGCCCGCTTTTTTCTCCCAGTCTACGTTTTGCCTGAGGGGCGATCAAAGCGGATGAATGTAGAATGTATAATTTATCTGTATGACTTTCATTAAGTGTGCACAAATTGTACCTAATAATGAATAAAAGCTTTTGAGTTTGAGTTTGAGTTTATTTATAGTGCTTTATTTCATGTTTACTATTTCTATTGTCCAAAGGTACCGGTACAGTACCTGCCTGGATTTAACCCCAATCTAATTTTGTATAGATACAATAAATACCTATAGCTTAAGAGCATTCTACGAAAGATAACATTAAATAAAACTGTGTAATAGGCCAACAAACATGCTTAAATTAACACAGCAATGTACTATAATTACGATACCTGTCTCCGCAAATTCTAGGTAGGTAACCTTACACAAGCGCAACCTTGCCAACGGGCGAGGTCACCGGAAGTCACCGGCCTACACCTGAACCGATTCAAAATAACCCAACGAATACGTTGAATAAAGTTTTCTTCATCGATTTAATTAACTTTATTTGTTTTGCTTATCAAACTGTATTAGACAAAGTATATCGCGCCGCAAGTTGGCTTACCAATAATAACATCAATTCCGGCTACGATTGCTACGAATAGGTAAGTAATTGTAAACAAAGAATATTTACGATGATTTATAAGAATTTTTGCATTGTTATTCTAGAGTTCATGAAGACGAATTCGTCAAAGTCAAAGGTAATGCTAGCTCCATCAGAATAAAGAATAGATAGGTACATACATTTTTCCGATTGCCGGGTAATTGGAACAAAGGGAGAGTCAGGACCGAAACTGTCAATGTCACGAATTTTACATGACTCGTTGTTAAAAAATGTTTAATTTAATAGAAATAGATTCTACGAACTTATGTTTTTTGTAAAATTTTTTAAAGTTTATATACCTAGACTTTATAAAGTTTGGCATAAAAAGGCTTGTATCCTTCATATCCTTGACTCGGCGATATTATTCTAGAATAATATATTACGATAGTAGTCTTCCTTTAATCTAATATGAGTAAAATTCAACGCGCGACAATGCTCATATTTGGCAACAGTTCAAATCATAGAAAACATAATAGTAAATTCTTTTTCTATGGTTCAAATCAAAGTGGAAAGTGGGTGTAACGCTTACAAAGTATTTAATAAGAAAAGGGACCTGTTTTAAAAACAAATCTGTGTTTGGCTTCTCATTTGTAATGAAATTTATAATAGAATCTCTTTATTTAAATACAAGAAACAGATAAATCAACGACTATAAATTAAAAGAAAGAAAATCTTGTTTCAAAATAAATATCTTATATTCTTATAATAAAATTCTCATGTCACAGTTTTAATTACCATACTCCTCCAAAACGGCTTGACCGATTTCTATGAAATTTTATATGCATATTCAGTAGGTCTGAAAATCGGCTACTATCTATTTTTCATACCCCTAAGTGATAAAGGGTTGTCCACACCTAACATTTTTATTTTTCAATAATGTGGCATCAAAAAATACATACACCCATATAGGTATTTAGTATTGGGGTTTAATAAAACTGTCGGACTTCGCAATCAAGTTAAATCAATCTATAATAAAATAAATCTTTATAATAAACTGTATAACTTTACATAAGTAAGTATTTAAAGGGACGCGTGGCGCGCGGCCCGCGGGTGGTAGTCCGAGCCTGACTAGGAGTGGGAGTTGCAAAGACGAACCGTTTCAAGGGACCGTTTTGTCACAAAACGGTCCTTTGAACACAAAACTTGTGTTCACGATGGAACTGCTAAAAGTAGCATTAAGTCCACCTTTTGTACCTTTATTTTTTTATATAGGTATGATAAAGAATAAATAAATAAATAAAAACTGTTTTACGTTTCATTCGAAAACAATCTTTATCGCACAACTAGTCCTCGGATGGTCTGACGCGAATTTGTACTTAAAGGCTACGCAAATACAGTCTATAACTCAATGAGAGCATTACGTTACGACGTCATCGTTCGTTCCGGTCGTTCTGATCTTTGATACAATAAAATAACCTTTATTTCTTGACGTTATTATCGTATAAGACTACTTATTAGTAACGCGATGACGGTCGGTCGGCCGCGCTAGTGATGCCACCAGGTGCAAGCGCATACACTCTAAATTTTCACCCTTCTATCAACAACCTCTATTTTTTAATAGTCATTTTAGTAATTTAATAATTTTTCATCCCGCTCGATAACTATTATATGGCAAAAAACAACGTTTGCGGGGTCAGCTAGTAAAAATATATAATACTGCTTTGTACGGTTTGAGTTATTGTTAAACTTAACACGTAAACAGTTCTTAACTTGTAGTATGTGGTATTGACTATTAAGTAACGTCATGTCGTGTATTTTAGGTGTCCATGGGTTACAGCGAACGAACAATTAACCAGGTGGCCTACAGGCCCGACTGTTTTCTACTCATACGTTCAACAAAAATCGACAACGCACGGATCCCTTTAAATGAAATTTTAGTTTTTAATGTTTAATCAATAGCGTTGCTTAAAGCTTCGGTAATCATACGGCTCACTGGAATCCATTCAATAGTAGGTGCCTATACCTTGCAGCATAAATATTGCTACGCGCCTACGTAGCACTTAGCGTAGCACTTAATTTGAAGTCATTCATCTACCTGAATTCTATAACATCAATAAAGAATACAGTTATTGATTAAATTTTTCATTGTGTAAAATCAGATTACCGTTCAAAATCCTAGGTACTTAATTGAATAGTTTGTAAACTAACAAGGTACAATAATAATTATATTATTACATAATTATTTGTAAGATATACGCACATGGTTTTCTAACTAGTGGAATTAATATATCCAGTACCTAAATACTATATCAATTTTACTATTGGGTCTCACAATGAGAAAGAGGTAGGCCTGAGGCTGGCCTTGTGCGGGTTAATGGACTTCACAAACTTTGAAAACATTATGAAAACTCTAAAGTATGCAGGTTTCCTCGCGATGTTCTCCGGTCACCGCTATAAGAGATGACTATAATATGCACATTTTATTCAGGAGTAAACTATACAAAATAATGTTTAACATCAAGTTACAAACCTGTTAAACTAAAATAATAAAATAAACTAAAACTATGACAAATGAAACACATAAACGCTTTATAATATTAAATGTCATCTCTTATTGACTTTGTTCCTATTGAATTGGTTCCTTAGGTTAAGGAAAGTGCATAGGTGCCACTGGGTTTCGAATCCGGGCCTCGAGTAAGAGATCGAATTCTTAGCTGCTGGGCTATCAACGTGAAAGGTATTACGAATAAAATGCATATAAAATCACTGACCAGTCTTACTAGCGTCCTTAATGAGATCAGCTATGAGATCGTCGCTGACCTCGATACCCAGGTTGCGCAGCATGAACTGCAGCTCCGCAGGCGTCACGTGGCCGTCACTGTCGCGGTCCAGCAGACCGAACGCTGTGCGGAGATCTGGAAATTCAAATGTCACAGTTTTCCAACATTTTCCAATAAATATGTCACGAAAAAGTGTCAGAATACCAAAAATGGAAAACGTAATAGGTATAAGGGGACTTTTATTTATAAGTCCCTGTTATTTTGGAGGTAACTGCTGTTATTTCACTTTTTAGTGATTCATAACATCCATTCACCATTTTTGATTTACACAAGACTACGAGTAATTTTCTAACAATAGTGGCCTTAAACGCTTTGGCTACTTTTTAATCTTTGAAATAATAAACAAGTAGGTAGGTAGTTTGTCTATAGAACAGTATCACGTCATTCGGTCTGGGAATACTAGACAAGTTACTTAGTTCTCACTAAATATTGGACTCGAATGACTGTAAGGGCTTCTCAATCATAGCTAAAAGTTTAAGTTGTTTGGATTTTCGTAAAAAAAAAAACTAAAAATATTAATCGTCGTCTGCAACCCATTAGTAACCCACTGCAGGGCTAGATCTCCACTTAGTTTAATTAAGATGAACTAAGATCTATAGAACCGGCTACTTGCAAGTTGGTTGACTTCACAAGACTGAAAACAATATTCTGAAACCACAATAATTAAAAATGAGTAGGTATCTATTGAGAAATACGACATAATCGTATACAAATAAGCATAAAGAAAGTGTGTAGCAACGCAAGACTTACAGAACTCGTTATTTTTTTTCGACATTTCACTTTGAATATAGATATCAACAAAAAAACTATGTTTACATCATACACTGTACAGCAAAATATGTATCTTAAAATCTCGTGTAAGGTACAACGGTTCAATTAAGAAAACGCAAGGTCTTTCATCAGGTCGGCTTATAACGTTGACAATATTGACAAAAGATTAGGCAGACCGTGACGTGTTTAATTCCTTGTCTTCCTTATCTCATCTTTAAATATTTAAGACATTTGGCCATAAAATGTTTATCGGAAAAGGTACATTTTTTAGTTCATCATTTGGCAACGGACTGTTGGTACGCAGGTTTGCCAGATGCTAATATAAAATCAGTTCATAGGTATTTTCTTGTCGATAAAAATTCTAATCTTCAGTTCGGTGCTTAGTAGGTACTAATTTATATCTGAGATGGAATACTTGTTTCTAATCACGTAAATCTATTAAAGTATCATAATGAAATTTGAAATGGTGTAGGTACTAAAATTTGGCCCACATCTGTGCCAAATTTCAATGTTAATGGCTTATCGTTTCAATGTACCGCATAAGGATATCTTGAGACATGTACAATCTTTAGCATAATCAGAAATCTTTTTTTGTAATATTTTAACCCTAATCCAATCTAACAAAGAAATTGGCTGAAATTATAAGGGTATTTAGACAGGTTTCACACCACCTCACTTCACGCCTACATAAGTAGGGATTTTCAAAAGGTACCTACTGTATATAACTTTCAATGATTTGGATACTATCTAGGTTTAAAACTTTCAGATTAAATTACCTATTCACTATTTACTTCAGAACTTTTTTTGGTAAAATGAAAACATGATTTCATTTCATTTTACAAATAGAGGTCTGAAAGAAGGTACCCGAGATTTTGTCGATGGGCTTCACACATAAAATTGTATGTTTTTTTCTGCTGCATAATATGAAATATTGTTATAACTCCTAGCTGTTGAAAATATTGTCGCCCATACAGATAGTTACTTACAAAATCTCCTAAACAATTTTAATTGCCTGAATTATAAGCGCCGTGAATGCAACTGGTGTCAGAGACCTATCTCAATATAATTATACATAAATGTGAATATTGTGAATATATATCTACAAGACAAGGAAATTGAGAAAATTTGCTCAGAAAATGTGTTTCACGTGGGTGCGGCGTTCACTATCACCACACTTGTCGTAAATTGTGGTACTTACAATGCGTGGCTTGCCAAATATCTAACAGTTTATAATGATTAGTAAACTGTAGTATTATTCTCACGGAATTTATCGCAAGCTCCCAAAATATCCATCCATAATTATGATACTCAGAAAGAGTAGGTATTCTGTGCCTTCAGCTCGAAATCCGTAGTTTTAGCGACATGATACATTTCCCCAAAGTCATATAGTTCACGACATTCCTTACGACCGAAGAAATGTTGTCACTGATTTTAAAAACGATTTGTTTAAATAATTGCAAATACTCGACTTTTAAAACGAGATTGAATTTTTGGCGCGAATTTTTGGTTCCATCAGTATGCTATTAATAATTTGAGAGCGGTAATAAATGAAAACAACTCCATAAATTCGTTCTTATCGTTGACAAATATTTGCCAAGAAGATACTACACTATAAACCCATATTACCTATTTTAAACAAGCAGAGATAAAGGAAAATTATTAGATACCCTTCAACTGAAGTCGAGTCTCTTAAATTTATTAATATACGTAGATAATATATCAGGCATATAACCTATTAACCGCACTACAACTTCATGTTTCATTTTTGGGCAAATTTTAAGGTATTAATAATTATAAATTTAATTTAGAATCCCCGATTCAACAATAGGCAGAAACTTAAACTTAGGTACTCGTATTTTCAAAAACACTGGTTTCGCATAAGACAACACTATACTTTTATCTAGGTACTATTCCTTAAAGATTGATAAGAATGAAAAAAGCTCTAAAGGAATGATAATAAGTAAGTATAAAGTAAATATTATAATACTGAACTGAAATAAACCTTATTATTCAAATCATAGCTATGATACACCTTTGTGTACTCGTACAAGACACAGTTTAAGTACACAATGTATGTTGTTATTTCAAAGTTCAAACAACGAATCAATTTGTGACAATTGATACTATAATGGACATGTGGAAATTAATACTCAGTTATTAATTAACATTTCTGCATTAGGATAATCAAGGTCTGGATATGTGTTATTAAATACTAATAGTACTACATGAAGTAACGTCGCGTAGAGAAAATAAAAAAATACGTTTATTGTTGACTGTTACATGAGAAAGATGTTACAAAAATTATAATAAGTTTAGAACAGTTTACCCTATGCGGGCATACAATAATTTTGTCTTACATAACTAAAAACTTAATTTTACATTTTATGATTTATTGCTAAATTATTAATTTTGTTCAGCAGTCCAAATTATTTATTTATTTTAATATTTTACCTATTCGAACTCATTGGATATGCAATGTGCCACCCATTACTGGGCATAGAGAGAAAAAGCCGGAGGAAAAAACTCTCGACACAGTTTTAATTAATTTATTTAGTTATTTCTACGCGCGTTACTACATTCCTTTTTATAATTGCTTATTGAGAGAAATTATTGTTTTCATTCGTTGATCCAATACAATCTTTAAGGTTTTTATAATACGTTGATATTATTACAATATACGGTCTACTTCTTTGTATAAACTTGGTTTAAACAATACAAATCAAAATTGCATATTTTACTAGTAAAATATAATAATAGAATTATAAGTACATTCTTAACTGTAGAAATATAGTCGTTAAAAAGTAGAATGATTTACTTATTGTAGGTATTATACATACATATGATACATACACATACATTTAAAACATACTTCACGTAAAAATAAAATTTTTAAAATAGTATGCAACAAAAATTTCGAATAAGAATACCAACTTACTGTTGAGCATCGCTTCACTGGGGGCTGGCACCGTTGGCCTCTCGTCCACCGGAGACTGTTTCTTCTTACTTTTTTTCTCATCCTCTTGCTGTAAAATGCAATCACCATTTTCATTGGACATTAACACAAATATAAATATTAATATACACGATAATGTTCACCGTGTAAAAACAATGATTTTACTGCATAAAAACTACTGATAACTATACAGATTTCTTTTATCAAAAATGCCGTTATCTATACTGTCATGTTATCTTGGGTCACTTATCGTTCTATTGTCTTATCAATAACATGTATAATTTAATATTCCGGTAGGTATATAAATGTATCACCACAGAACATAATAATATAGGTAATAACGTTAGACTTAGACAGAGTGTGGATCTAGAAACTCTACCTCTTTGGATATAATATAATAATATATTATATGTATGAATTGTTTAAGATATATTAGAATTGTTTAAGATGTCTTCATAACATTTATTTGCATTACATTACTGCAATGTCGGGCGCAGGGCAGTGGGAAATCTCATGCGGCGCTTGCCAGCTATCGAACGCTCTCAATTGCTTGTGCAAAGTTCTATTAGTGACATTCCTGATTTTAGAAGCACTGAATGTACCTACATGTAGAGTGCTATGCACATTCATAATTATTACGCTCAAATAAAATTTCTTGTTACATAAAATTTTAATGATTCACATGCTAATGTTTTATTTATTTATTGTTTTTAACAATGGGCAAATTTAATGCCGATTGGAATTTTCTGCCGGTCAACCCGGGTGATGGTGAAAATTTAGATAGTGAAATACGTTATGTTTCTTTATATGAATTATATTTTATCAGTAATCTTTCGTTCGTCTTGCATAATTTTAAGTATTGTAATTATTACAAAGTTTTTGGGACCTAAAGACCTGAATTGTTGAAGAATATTTGACGCTCGATGGATCGATCACTTTTCATCACTTTTTGACGTAAACATAATTTTACATTGTGTTATTTTAATATTTAAAATCTTTATATTGCATACATTATCACATAAACCTACCCCACAATAAGACCACAGTAAGGCCACGCGTACAAAACTTCCTAGGTCTTACGGTGATCAATAGGTGAGCAATGGTTAAAGCTGTTAGACTTGGAATGAATAATATTCGTAAAGACGTGTAAAGAGTGAAGTCTAGTTAGTCGCTAATGTTCTACTGAAAAAGAATATGTCGTAGCTGATTCAGATGAACTCACAAATATTAGATAGATAGAGCATCCGCCTAAGTAATAGAGCACTAGCACCGATTTTGAAATTGCACGGCCTGCATTATTTGTCATAAAAACGATCTTAGTAACAATTTTGGTTTGCGTAGAAATAGCTTATGTCGTGTTTGGCACGCCGTCAAGCAGAAAGACGGTCAGTAAACACTGTAACACCCGCGACTTTGTAAAAAAAATATGACACCCGTCTTTGTAGTCTTTCAAACAAACCGTAGGTGAATTATAGTTAAGCACAAAGGAGGCACGTGAACTATGTGCGGGCACGCTTCAAAGCAAACATAAAATCATTCTTATTAAAGAAGCTGATTCCCGCACGGATTTCTGATGAAGCGGCTGCTATTCTCTAGTCTTGTGTAATATTGATGCGACGTTACTACACTGTAGGTATGTTATGATATAAACACAGTTCGATGTATCGGAAACTGTTTGATATCTGTCAAAAGTTCGAATACCCATATGTTTTCAATGGAGAAAATGGAGAAATTAAAAAGGTAAGAATAGTTGTTGGCGGCTAGATATTCTATTTTGCACTTGAATATTTTTGGACACATGACATGATGAATGAGAAACGGATGTGAAGTACGAGATTTAAATATGCAATGGAATAAAATATGGCATAAAGAATATAAAATAAGGCTTTAGAAAAAAATACAGTCCGTTATTACAATTTTTTTTAATTCTTTGATACAAACCAAACAATATCCATAACTACTTGATTATTTTTACATTTAACAATGTAACATGTTACAATGAACTCTACAGTTTGATATACATTGTCAAGGGTTAATTTTGTATATGTACGATACATACGAGTACAAAACCCAAACATCGTTAATCACGTTTCGGCACAATGCCATCAATTTTAGCCATAATAATGTACTAATATCGCTTCAAAGTATGTATCTATGTATAATAGGACTTGGCTTAAAGTAGTACCTAAGACCAGGGCCTGATTCACTTTTAAGCCGGCTTTTGTCTATGGGATGTAATATAAATTACATCTTGAGCTATATATTACATTCCGCGATTGCTGTTCACATTGTAAGATATATACTTTGGAACAGTTTAGCTTCGGCCACTAACCTACCATTCAAACTGCGACTGCTGGCGACGCAGGGGCGCGGTGTTCGGGGACGTGAGGTAAAATATACTCCTTCAAATATCGCTCGAAAAAATATTTATAGTTTGTATGTAATATTATTGTATAGTATAGCACAGTGTGACGTACAAAATGTATGACGAGCGATAAAATGTCTATATCAATATCTAATATCTCAAGATGTAATTTAAATTATATTATATCCCATAGTCAAAAGCTGGCTTTAGGCTAATTAGGCTGCAGCCTAGGGCGCGCGATAATCGGGGGGCGCGTTGAACTCGTGTCTTCGCATGCACTAATAATAATCTAGCATCATTGCTTGTACCCTACATATTTCAACGAGACCGAGACAAAACACTAAAAGTTAATGCAGCACTTTTATAAGGAGTATGAACCATGTTAAAATTTTCACAGTAGTAAACAAAGTCAAAACTAATATAGGTACTACTTTTTAGGCCGGCCGTAACACTGGCGGGGGCGCGTCCTAATACATAATATAATTAGCCTAGGGCGGTCAGGAGTCTTGATCAGTCCCTGCCTAAGGCAGCATGGTGTAGGTATTTACCCACTTATTATTATAGTTAAAACAATAAGGTATCACTCAGAGAATACATTAGCATGAATGCGTGCTAAGTAGTTGACATGACTATGAACTGTTGGCAAGTGTACGAAACGTCTTTAATTATCTGTACTTATTACTTATACTTTAATATTATAAAGCTGAAGAGTTTGTTTGTTTGTTCGTTTGAACGCGCTAATCTCAGGAACTACTAGATCAATTTAAAAAAATCTTTCAGTGTTAGATAGTGCGTTTATAGAGGAAGGTTAAAGGCTATATTTTATTTTCAAAAAACTTAGGGATCCGTAAGAAAATTGAAAATTGAAAAAATCGAAAACCTATTTATGTTTGCGCTGCAAAAACTATTGACAATACGACAAAATGATGTACAACGGGTTTGTAGGTCTTATTAAGATGTACGAAAAGTTAGCGAGAGCACATATCTAACTATCATAGTCTAGTCACAACAACCGCTTTTACTTTCTACCCTTCTCTGCACCAAGTTATACAATCCACGCGGGCGAAGCCGCGCGCACAGTCTATACGATAATAGACTGTATTGTGACTAAACAATGGTAGTTAGATATGTGCTTTCGCGGACTTTTCTGCATGGGCAGCACATCAGCTTATAATAATGCTAAGAGGCCATCATTCAAGGCGCATCACTCACTACCCAACATCAAAAACTACTTTATAATGGTTTTTACAAAACACCTTGTTACATATTTTTAATTTTACCTATCGTAAACGGACGTAAGTATGGTCTAAATGCCATCGGCCCATAGCGTACTTATTGATAATTGAACTTTTTTAAAGATATTTTTATGCTTGCCTTTGTTTAAATATGTATATTATTTATTTGATGAAATTTGAAATATTTCGTAGGCAATATTCTACAGTCTGTACAATAAGCAAATGTTTTGAATAAAAAGAAAGTATAATTCATAGATTGCGTACACATAGAAAAAATAAAGAACTTTTGATAGTTTAAATTAGTGTAGGTCCGTCTACGAGGTTCTACGAGGTGTAAATTTGTAGGTAGCTCTACGTATCTTCGTAGCATATCAATAAGAAACGTAGCATTTAAAAGCAAGTTTTTCGTAGCAATAAAATTAAAACTAGCGAGAATTGGGCATGGTCGCAAGGTAACCAACGTAGGTAAAAGCCTATTAATTTATCTTATCCAGTTTTAATAAAAATTAGGTAAATTAAATTGAAAAAAATATTTAGTGCTCCTGTGATTTAGATAGTCCCATATATTAGGAAATGTTTTTGAAATTATATTGCATAGCATTTGAAATATTTAATCATAGTAAAGTTTTAGGTGAAATGTCATTGTTATGAGCTAAAATCTGAATAAGATAAGTAGTCAACGTCAAGGGTCATGCAATGTTTTGAGGTACACACATAGTTGCGATTGTTCTCAAACGTACGTAACATGTTTTACACGGTTTCACTGGCATTTGGAGAGGGTTGAAAGTGGGGTGAAAGATTCCTAACATTCCTGCCCCAGGGAACACTGTATAGTAGTACATAGTACAGTACGCTACAAAATTACATTAAATGAGGGTTATTCGCATCATAAATGAAAAATGAAAAAAAATAGTTTATTGGTTACATAAAGTGAGTATAATAAAATTAACTATTATTGGGACATCCTTTTAAGTAAGAATATCTGTGGCAGGATGTCCCACTCTTGCATATCTTATAAATAAAACACCCTATGTCTCTGTGTGTGTTTGTGTGTGTGTGTGTGTGTGTGTGTGTGTGCGTGCGTAAGTATGTGTGTGTATGAGTGTGTATGTGTGTACGTGTGTATGCGTACGTATGTGAGTGTGTGTGTGTGTCCTTTAGGCTATTAAGTTCGTGTTTGTCTAAAGGATAAATATTATTTAATAGTGCGTTGACTTTGTTATTTAAAAGGTAAGCTGCTTGTCTCGTGTACTGCCTTGCAAATTTAGTCTTAAAAATATCGGTAAGTATTTTTACTCTCATCTTTTTATTATCATTGGTTCCTACTTTTGTAGTGGTTTTATGTGTTTCTAATAATAAGAATAATATGTATAGCTTTCTAACACTTAATAAGTTGCTAATAGAGTATAGTTCTTCTGTAGGGAATCTGTAGGGTTTATGATACATAACTTTAAGTAATGATCGTTGCGCGCGTTCTAATTGCAAAAATTTCATTTTCGAAGCACCGCCCCAGACCGGAATGCAGTACGTGGGTATGGATTGCGCAAGAGCAATATATACTTGAATTAGACTTTTTTCTGTAGCCGCATGCCTAAGTGTTTTGAAAATCCAAATTAATTTTCGGATCCTACCTGTTGCAATTTCTAAATGTTGGTGCCAGGATAGTCGTTGGTCAATCATAATACCTAAGTATTTTGTGTATTCTACTTTCTGAATAGTGGGGCATATGCAACTTTTTTGCATATCATTACACATATGCATTTTTAAACTGTTTGTTACTGGTTGTGTACTTTTATTAATGGAGAAGCAAATATAATTTGTTTTAGCGGTGTTTAGGACCAATAAATTTTGTTTATGCCAAGTAGCTACTTTAGCTAGACCTTTTTCTGCGGCATGATGTACTTCGTCCCATGAATGTCCCTTAAACACTATTGCAGTATCATCAGCATATGATTAAATATGTCCGTTCTCCAAATTTAGGTTACATAGGTCGTTTATATAAACGAGGAAGAGGGTAGGACCGATTACACTGCCTTGGGGCACTCCGTAGGTTATTGGAAGGTCATTACTCACATAATTTCCTATTTTAACTCTTTGTGTCCGTTCATTTAAATAGTTTTTTATCAAATCTAGCTGAGTGCCTCTTATACCAATATTGCGTTTTGTGTACTTACATTTTGCCGAAAACCATATTGTAAACCAGATAAAATACATATTGTACCTATTTATGAAGATAACGCATTAGCCTAAAGTTTATAAGTTTTACTAATATTTTAGAGATAGCCGGGAGAACAGAAATTGGTCTGTAATTATTAATTTCGTTTGTATCCCTACTTTTATGTATCGGCGTTATAGTGGATTTCTTAAGCAAGGTTGGGGAAATCCCTTTAGAAAAACAAAGGTTGGCCAGAAATGATATTATTGGAACAACTATATCTTTAGATTTTTTAAAAATTGTTGTAATCCCGTCCCATCCAGGTGCACTATCGGTCTTTAGATTCATTAGTATAGAAATAACTTCTGCCTGATCGGTGTTTAAGAGAACAAATGATGTTTATTAGTTGATTATCACAGAGAACTGTAGGATTACGAGTATTATTATAAACTGATGAGTTACCGATCGCCAAATTTTCGGCAATCTCCCTTCCTATATTTGAAAAAAAGGCGTTAACTAAGTTGACAGAGTTATGAGGACATGTATCTAACTGTAGTAAATCATTACTAGTACTTATATTTTGATTTATATTTGTTATATTTCTAATATTATTCCAGAGTATTTTAGGATTTTTAGTTAAAATTATTAAATAATTGTTGTCGTTCATAAGTACGCTTAAGTTTTTAAATGAGGTTATAACAATAGTTGCGATATCTTTTATACGTGATTTTAAGGATTTTATCAAAAGGATTAGATTTAAGTTGTTTTTGCAAGTTATTTATATTTTTTATACAACGAAGAATACCTGGAGTAATCCAAGGTTTTATTGTTCTTTTACTTTTAGGCACTTGTATAGAAGTTGTATTTTCTTGTATAGACTCACTAATTTTGTTTATCAATATACTTACTATCTTGTCAGGGTCGTCACTAAAAGTAAATTAAACATACATTTTAATTATTAAATGTTAAATTTTTGTCGGTCGGTCGAACGTCAACAAAAATCGAAAGAAAAGCAAAGTCCGCGATATTATGTATCTGTATATTATTGTTTTGACGTTGTAACTACTGTTCCAAATTAAAAGAGTAAATAAATCACATTCTTTAGACTTACCTTCCGTCTACTCCTTGACGTAGTCGCCATGCCCTGTAAAGAAAACAATTTGGATTGAATTTAAAATTTAATTAGTTATCTTTATTTAATTTTAATGTCTAGTCCATTTATATGTTAGTTTTTTAACCCCTGACGCAAAAGAAGGGGTGTTATAAGTTTGACGTTTCTGTCTATCTGTCTGTTTGTCTGTCTGTGATTAGGTCGTGGCACCGTAGATCGCGAACGGATGAAACGATTTCAATTTAGTTTTTTTTTTGTATGAAAGGTGAGTTACGGCCAAGTGTTCTTAGACATGTTTGATGAAAATCGGTTGAGTCCTGTAAAAGTTGTGGGGGATGAAATTGGGGAAGAATAACTGTAAATATAATCGAGTGGGGTCTCAAATGAAAGCGGATCACGTGCACATTACAAAATAATATGTTGAATGAAAATTGTCGTTATTGTGTCGGGGGTTTTTTTAAATTTTCAATTTGCATTTGTTAGAGGACGCAATTTTAATTCATTTAATTCACTTTGGACAGCGCATTAGCTTAGCTGTCCAGAGAGGCAATGCAGCTAGTATCTTAGGCACTCTTCCGCATCGCAGCGATGTTTTTCATTTGTCATTGTTTTAGTTTATTTCATTATTTTAGTTTATTAGGTTTTAATTTGATGTTATTATTATTTCAGTATGTAGTTTATTTAAATTTATAATTATAATTTTAAATCCTAATTTGTGGAACGATCGTAACCATTGGTCCCGCGGCCGCCATCTTGAATATAAGGATGCAGATGGTTTTTGTTGTTTATCTGGTAAACTAAGTCTTACAGAAATGTTATCGAAGATTTTATATTACAAATTAAATTTTCTACAACTTTGGTTCATAACTTTAAGCCCTTGAAGTGAAAATAACAAAGTTATAAACAAAAAACAATAATATCTTTGAATTTTTAGGTTGTCATAACTTTTTTCTGGTCCCAATTGTAACTTTCGTATACATAAGGACTATGGGCTACACTTTATGTATTTGTCTTTAACTACTGTAAGAGCCTTATTTGAAAATGCAATATCAAGGGTATAATCTACGAGTATGTAAGTAATTTAGTTAGTTCAAAGACACCTTAGATGGGATACAATACAGAGTATTTGTATATTAAATTACTCCATCGTAACAATTAAAGCACATACTTAAAACTGTAAGCGATCAATTGAAAGCCTATAAAGTACATAACAAGCAAAACATAAAAACTTACATAACGGGAGAATCGCAACAGTCCGAGGCGGATGTTTTTGAATACCCGTCGCCATTGACAATATGAGTTCATTGTAAACAATTTAGCATAAACCTCAACGTGTTCTTGATTTCGGCGCAGGTTTCAATCAGAAATAGCAAGAGCAGTGGCCGAGTTCCCTATCTTCTATTTTTAATCGCCAAACCGTACCGACTGATGCGTATAACTGTCCAATTGGTATTTCCTACTGTACAAACGGTTCCGAGAAAAATTATTCATCACTTTTACCACTAAGCGCGTCTCTTGTTTTTAAAATACCCAATTGCTAAATATTGTGCCTATGTTTCTTAAATTCTTCAGAAAAATTGTATTTTAATATGGCTGCACAAACGCTGTTGTAAGGACCTAAGTATGTAAGCAGTAATCCAAATCAACAAAAGACTGTACAAGATTAATACGAATGGAAAGCATAACATTAAATGTAAAGGAATAATATTGTTGAATATTAAAGTTGAATACCCTCAAATCGTATTGAACGAGTGAAACACTGTGCTTAATGTGTTTTTAAATTGTTCACTTTAAGACTAATGCAAAGTAAAGTATAGTAAAGACTAATTCTTGGTATTCTTTCACTTCAAATTGTCACATAAAAACTACGGAAGAGTTATAGGAAGTACACCGAAATTGGAGGACCAATTTGGTTTCCTTATACATACTCAACGGAATTTTAATCTTAGATAAACAAAGAAGGCAACGCCAACCCCACGTAACCGATCGATTCGGTCAAACCTTTACATTACGGAGCCAACCTTGCACTCAGCCGTATTTCCACTTCACATTGAAATAGCCTTTCCATGTTGTTAAAGCTTATCACACGTCACATCAACATTATGCTTATTTAAATGGACACGACGAGAAGATGGATTCTTTTCCTTTGCAAATCACCTCTACGAAAAGGGTTTACGAGCTTAAGCTGCTAACTACCTTTATTGCATGGTACGAGTACCTACATAATATGATTTTTCAATTAATGTTAGTATCTAGTATAAAAGTTTGGCCTATTTGGCCAAAGTCTGTATAGGTATTGCACTTATTAACTTTAGATTATGTTATGATTAGGTAATAGTTTATTCAACACAGGTAAGTAAGTAACGGCGTAAGTTTAAAGTTTTTGGTTTTTTTTAAGTAGATACATAGATATTTGATTTTATTGTTAATCGCATTATAACTTTGTTATTGAGCTATTCGAAAAAAGGAGAAAAACATGTTATTATTTAATGGATAGATACTGAAAGTGACAAGATGAAACTAAGCTTTGTTGTTTTCCAAATTTCTGCTGATTTGTTGTAGATAGTTATTCAGTTTTTGCAGAATATATATAATAATTGGCGCAATAAACCGAATGAAAAATAACCGACACACAACACACACCTCGGTGAAAATGTAAAATTTACTAATTCGTGTATAAAGTATAAACTATTACTGTTGAAGTAACTTGTTGATTTAATTTTGACTTAAAGTGTTAAATGTAAAAATCTTATATTCTAAGGTGTTAGTTAAGTCCAAGTTCTTTCGCGTTTTCTTTCAATTACCAAGTCTACACTTAACCGAGTTTTGCAATTAAAAGAACTTTATTTAATAAGCTCTACATTCGAGACATCCGTTTAAGTGGACTGCGTTTTAAATACTGAAAACAATAACACAACCTGTATTGATTGGTATGACATTGAAATGAAAGCCACTTTGTTGCAGGTGTATGTTATAAATTTATTATAATTTATAATTATCCAAGCCGGTTTCATATCCATAAGGAAGGTATAATTAATTTAATTTTAACTGATATCATATTATGATATTGTTATGTTAAGGTTAAAATAACTCTATTCAAATCTTATAAAAACTGGAAAGGACATATTATATTTTCAAAAAATTTAAAACATTTGACGGCGCTTAAGTACCGGCCGACAAGGTACTAGCCGATACATGGAGCAGTGATGGAGTACGCGCTAGGCCTTCCCCGATTGTTGTCATTCAGATACTGAATAATTGAGTTTTTGAGTATTTCAATTCTTATTTTTATTCGTTTTTTATATATTATTGTTAATATCTACATTTATATAGTATTTGTTTTATTTTAATCTGTCCTATTTTAAGTTTTTATTATTGTTGACCTTTTGTACTTTTTCTACTTCTTATGTTTGTCTATCTCTTAATTATTTATTTATTCCATACCGTCTTTGCATTTATCTGTAAATCTGATCTATGAGGTTGGCTGGAACACAATGCTATTTAGCATTATACCCGTCTTTTGTACCGCATGTCAGTAACCCATTAATGACCGGGTCATTAACTACAGGTCGGGTCTTGGGTGAGAGGAGCTCACAATGAGAGGGATGTAGGCCTTAGTCCACCACGCTGGCCTAATGCGGTTTGGTGAACTTCACATGCTTTTGAGAACATTTTTTTTTTGAACTCTCAGGCGTGCAGGTTTCCTCACGATGATTTCCTTCACCGTAACTGCAGGTGATATTTAATTTTAAAACCACCATTTCACTGGGCTATCACCGCATATTCTTCGGTATCAATAAAGTGTTAAATAAATAAATACTGGACAGAGCCCCGATTTTGTTTGTTGGATATTGTTGTTCACCGGCTGGTGACCGAGTGAGGCGGTGGACGGGAGCGTTCACCACCGTATTCTCCGACAGGCCTCGTGGCGTGTGTGGTACTCTCATGTCCATCTTAAAGCAGAGTGGAGCGAGGGCCTTTAGCTCCAACCCAGGCTTTGATCGCCCGTAGGTAGGAGTTCAGCAAAACCCTCTATCGTCCGCAACCCGAGAATGTGTATAATAGGGTTACCGGGATATATTTAGTGCCAGATATTAGGTACCAGGGCTACTTCATTAAATATTATCAAAAAAGAGTTTTTTGATAATAATGAAAAAATTTAAGAAAATAATAAAATCATAGAATCTCGAAATTCTTAATTAATCTTGCTAATTTTCAAGTAAACACTTGAAAAACTCACTGTTAGTATTTGTTATAAAGTCTAGAAAACAGGATGCCGGATGCGCGCTCTGTTAAACGACGGGTTTAGGTTATTCGATAGAAAAACAAACTTGAATTGAAAGATAAAATTGAGTTAGCAAATGGAGGATGATGAAATAAATTATTTATTTTAAAGGACCTTTTAAAATAATGAATTACCTCTATGTTCATAAAAATACAATTGCAATCTACTACAGCTGCTTAAATAAATTGTAGAGCATACCTGGCACCGGACTTTGGTCACTGCAACACATAGACACCGACATCAACCCCCAAATATCGATAAGCGATAAAAGTTCTATCTGAGGTCCTTCCTAAGGACTCCTTAGAGGTAGCTTATGACTAGTTAGTCATAGGGAATAAAATGGTTGTTGGAGAAACTTTAGGTAATCTGGCAATACACCTCGGGATGCCAGGCAGACATTTTGCCTGTTTCAGGCATGAAGAACTACGAGTATTATTATGACGCCGATAATCTCGTTACCTCCTGGAGTAAACTCCACTTTCTCGGTAAGTACAAATTCTGCCACTTAAATAAACTAGATACAATACACTAAACTCTATACTAAGTCATATAGAGATAAAGTCTATATTAGGTTATAGTATTCGAAAACATACCATTATAAAATAAAATTTAGCATTATTTAAGCATTTATTATAAACATGTTTAAATAGGTTCAGGTAAAGTTTTTATGTTTAGTTATAGTCTTGGAAAACATTCACCAGTTTAAAATAACATTTAGAACTATTGAAGCATGTATTATAACCGTAGTTTACCTAAATAGGTTAAAACTGTTGAAAGTCTAAACTTATTATGATATGCGTAAATTACACATGACATGTCAAAGCACACACACACCAAACCATAGCACAACTTAGATACTCGTAAATGAATTCAACGTCTCATGATGTAAACATAAATCATGACTGTCTGTAATAAGTATACTTATAGGAGCCTAAAATAATAATTGAAAATCGTCTTAATGCTAATATGAACTTTTAGAAACTTCATTTTGCTGCTTGATAGATACTTTACCACGCGTCTCAATATGTTTAACAAAATAAAGGAATATATATATATATTATATATTACCATTCGAAAGGCTCAACAGAAAATATCAGTGGTAATGTAGTCCGTACAACTAATTTAGTTCCTACTTAACGAATGTTAGTTTTGTACCTATGATCGCAGGCGAGCAGATATTCGTAGCAATGTCAGCGCAGGGAAGTCGCGATGTCGGAGAGGTGACGCGGGACGCGGGTCGGTGCCGGTCGTGGTAGCCGGCGTGAAGAGTTGGAACGAGTGGCCGATGTCGCGCCCGGCCTTTGTACACCCGTGCGACGGGTGTTCGTTTATTGCGCGGGTATTTCGGTATATCACAGCCATCAGACAAATCACGGCCGTGCGACCCGGTCCGAACGAGCACTCTAATAATAAACTTGTTTATATTTTTTATTCTCTTGATGACTTTTCCGATTTCACGCTCCTCACGCTCCCGCTGGAGCCCAGAGAGAGCGGAGGCCTCGCTCGTCGACCTCGAAAAGCACGTGTGGCCCGAAATAGATCCGTCGCGACACTCGCATCGCCGGCGCCGGTTACAACGAATAATTTCGAATAAGGACAGGGTTTATCCGCGCCGAGTTGCGTTTTGGTTGGCGTTGGAGTAAGGTGTGCATCGAACGAGTGATGCGTATCGCACCGTGGGGGACCGCACGAGTCGTTCGCATGGGGGCGGCTACGGCGGCTACGTACCGAGAGCGTGTCGGATATCGCGCTGCAGAAGGCCCCGAAGCCAGAGTGCGCGGCGGGCGGGCTCTGCGGCGGCTCCGGCGGCAGGCTGCCGCTCGCCCGGTCCATGGCGCGGTGTGCCCCGACGGTCGGCGGAGCACTGCCGCCGCGGCGCCCGTTCGCGCCCTCGTGTTACATAAACCTCGATGCTGTGCCCGCTGCCCGCTCCCACCTGTCTGTTGTCGCTACGTTTTGGCATCACATGCATCCCACAACAATAACACCAAATAATTATAGATATTCTATTTGAAGCGTAGGTACTTGCAACTACGTACGAATACAACTAAAATTAATTTGAAACGTTTGGAATGGTATTAATAATATTATTATTTTCATGTAATACATCTCGGGTAATTACGCATCAACATTTGCAAAGACTATTTTCTTTAGATATTACAATTTAAGTTAAATTTCAACCTTGTACTCACACGAGAGTGGGTGGAGGTTCAAACCTCTTTATTATGAGTGAACTTATTAAAATTAGAAATACATAAATACTACTAGCTTAAAAGGTGAATTAAAAGATCTAGAAAGCTTACATGCCTTCTGAAAGTTTAAATTTGCAAATGATGAAAGTGAAGTTCTGTCGGATTCACTCGGAGTCACTTGGCCTGCAATGGCCTGCATGAAGAAGAGCCAAAACCGGAATTCAAGGCGTGTAGATAGGTACCTATCATTGTAAAATATCTATTTTTCGTAAATAAATAATAATATATACTGCGTTTTAGGCAGATACTGATGAGGCCAATGACCGTTAAGATAAGCAGTCGTCGACTCTGATTTTTAAAAGTATCTACACTAGAAATTCTTTAGATAACTAATGAGAGAGTTAAATAGGTATTTTTTAACATTCGGTCTATTTTATCGCCCACTAAAAAAAGATTGAGGGCCGTACAATGAATGGGATTTATTCCATATTAAGACAGTTTTACTTATTCTCAATGTGATATACTTACTCAGATATACAATGTGTAAAGGTATTTCAATTTGATAGTTCAAGTTTGTCTCAGTGGATATATTTATTCTTTTTTTTTTTTTAAGAGTTCTTTATTCTCACAAGAATACAAAAATTCACTTACATGAGAAATTCTTATAACTATTTTTTTACAAAGTTCGGCGTACTAACACATGCCACAAGTTAAATAATTTAAATAATATTCTAAATTAAATATGCATATCTTCATATTTATTCTAAAATATCTTTCAAAATAATTCAAAATATGAGATACATTTACGAAAGACCGTGAAATATGGTTTTTAAATTTTTAATCTTGACGTAATAAAAGTTAGGTATGTGATTGTTTTTATGTAGGTAGGTATACGTTATGGTTTCTGTTTGAACACCTGTTCACCCACTTGTCACGATTTTCTTTTATGCATTCTTCAAAATCTTCAAATACTAATAGAGTTTTATAATAAGTAAGTACATGTAATTATGTTTCGGAAAATATTAAAAATGTTATTAGTCTTCTTTTTAATTGGATTAAGTGATAATAGGAGAGTTAAAAGGGTGATAGGAGGCATGGAAATTGCATGTGGTAAGTATTTTTATATCATACTATTCATACTAGCTGACCCCGCAAACGTTGTTTTGCGATATAAGTTATCGAGCGTTAAAAATTTACTATTAAAAAATAGGGGTTGTTGATGGAAGGGTGAAAATTAAGGGTTGTATGCATTTTTTGGGGCCACATTATTGAAAAATAAAAATAAAAAAAATTGTCCAAAAATAAAATAAAAATGTTAGGTGTGGACAACCCTTATCACTTAGGGGTATGAAAAATAGACGTTAGCCGATTCTAAGACCTACTGAATGCCTATGCATATAAAATTTCATAAAAATCGGTCAAGCCGTTTTGGAGAAGTATGGTAACTAAAACTTTGACATGAGAATTTTATATTATATCATCATATAAATACATTAGAAAGTCAACACCAACAATAGAATATAGGTACGATAAATGAATTATGATCATAATAATGTCTTCGCTATTTCCGATAATGCGAACATTTTTAGAGTCCCATTAAAAACGGAAAGTCCCTATAGATCTACCTACTATTGCAGTTATAATGCCTGCCCGCGGGCGCCGTAATTCAATAAATAGGTACTAGCTCTACCTCCTCTACACAAGAAATAGATATTATAATGTTCTATCTACGACGGAGACTGCGAAGAAAAATACGCGAAGTATTTCAAATATTACGAATACTACAGGAATTTCTATATTGTTTGAATTAGGAGCGTGAGGCTTCATTTTCTTTCGAAGATATTAAACTAGCTGAATTAGAAAGCGGTGTACCCTACGAATAATGACACTATAGAAATGTAATTGCGCTTCAAAAATGGTGCCATGTAAATAGCCACAGCGAGGGCGGGGCTTAAAATAGCTACAGAACGGCGCGTCAGTTCGCTGTGGCAACTCGTGTCATGCGGTTGTATTGCGTCAGTTTTCGGTTGACCAGATAATTATTATTTTGCGCTTTTTAATTTTGCAAGTATGCCATCGTGTGTCGTCAAATGGTGTAAAAGCCATACAGATATGAAATACAGTGGAATTGCCTTTCATAAGTAAGTATACAAACATCGTAAAATTTCATACTATTGATGATAGACGGTGTTATGCCTACGATACTTTTTCTATGCAGTAGTAGTTATTTATACTGCTCAGATAAAACATAAACTTTATGATAATTTAACAGCGGAGATGTTATTGAAGTAACAAGGATAAAATTATGCAGCGATAACAAATTATTTTATTACTGCAGATTTCCAACAAATGAAATTTAACGTAAAAAATGGATAGCCGCAGTACGCTTGGAAAGAAATGAGACAAACTGGACGCCTAGCAAAAATAGCACAATTTGCAGTATACACTTTCAAAAAGTGGCCATGTACGTACTTGAAAGTGGAAGTTAAAAGGTTATTTTTTTATTTCCTGAAAAAACATTAATAGTTGCTCAAGGTGTTGAACGTTGAATTTCATTTGTCGGAAATCTGCAGTAATAAAATACTTTGTTATCGCTGCATAATTTCATCCTTGTTACTTCAATAACATCTTCGCTGTTAAATTATCATAAAGCTTATGTTTTATCTGAGCAGTATAAATAACTACTACTGCATAGAAAAAGTATAGGCATATTGCATAACACCATCCATCATCTATAGTATGAAATTTTACGATGTTTGTATACTTACTTATGAAAGGCAATTCCGCTATTTTTCATATCTGTATAGCTTTTACGCCATTTTACGACACACGATGGCATACTTGCAAAATTAAAAAGAGCAAAAAATTATAATTATCTGGTCAACCGAAAACTGACGCAACACAACCGCATGACACGAGTTGCCACAGAGAACTGACGCGCCGTTCTGTAGCTATTTTAAGCCCCGCCCTCGCTGTGGCTATTTACATGGAACCATTTTTGAAGCGCAATTACATTTCTATAGTTTTATTATTCGTAGTAGGCGAGTTACTGTTCCATAGTTTTATTATTCGTAGGGTGTACCTATTTATTAACCGTAAGCCGCCACTAACCGAAATACCTATACAGTTCTGTTCTACCTAGGTATATTAAGTAAATATTTATTTAATATGTATAAAAAAAGGATACGTACATAATATTAAAATATTTTCTGTCTGCCAATTCTGAACAAAATAGTTGTTTGAGGCAAGGGTGAAAAGCTTTTAGTGGCTAAGGATGTATTTTATTAGATTAGACAAGATCATGGCCAAGCGTTGACCTTTAGTAACGAATGATGATAGGAGTCAATGACTGCTCCTACCTGCAACATAATGAATGAATCTAGAAATGTTAACAAGTCCTAACAAATGAATTATTATATTATTGTATTATATTATATATCAACATATAATTGGACTGGTAGGTACTAATTAAAATAACTGTACTGTACTGATTTAGGTATTCAATTGAGGGTCGCCTCTTTGAGGAACTCTAGCAGCGCTCATCATCTGTGTGGAGCAACTATTTTATCATCACGGTTTGCAATAACCGCTGCACATTGTGTTCATCATAATCCAAGCGAGTACCATCTGTCTTTAAATAATTATTGCATTAATGAAACCGAAACGGCGCCAACAGCTAAAGTCCTAGACATTATTAAGCATAAATCATACAACATGTGAGTTCCCTGCATCATATTTCCGCAGCTTCATAGTACATTCATCATACTACAACTATCATCATCATCATCCTAGAGTGGTTTATTATTATGAATCTTGTCTTGTGCTTATGTCATTTTCATTATAAGCCAAATTGAAAACAATAGCAAATGCAATGGACAAAGGTTATTTCCACTTTAACCATGTGGTTTACGCATTAACTTAATTAGTACCTATAATAATAATTATAAATTATGTTATCGGTTTTTGATACCTATCATATGCCTATCACGTAAAAAATTAAGACGTACAAAAATATCTTTTATTTTTTCAACTATTTTTTTCAAATTTAATTTTATTAGAGTCACAATATCAGTCATCACTTATTTTTCGATGCGGTAGAAAGAAAACACATGGATTTAGGTACCTACACGAATATAAGCCTGCCCACCCACTTGTATGGTTTCAGATACACGAGAGCTCATGATATTGGATTATTGCGCATAAAACTTCATTCAAACGATATGAACTGGCTAAACGATGACTTGCTACCTAAATCATCTTTTGGTATAGCAGGTAAATTTGTAGCTGCTGTTTTAATCACTTGTAAACCTGCCAAATTCATGAGTACCTATCTATCATACCGTAAGTAAAGTAGGTACTAGCTTCAACCTTGATATTCCATCGCTGTTCATAGCACTAAGGACATGGCAGATGGTATTTACCAAGTATTTACCATCACCGCTCTATTGCGTACAGTAGGTAACGTACATTTTTTTAAAATTGAATGGTTGCACAGAAGGTAAATATTTTACGTGCTCATATCTACATTCATTGAAGCACAAAAAATAAAATATAAGTAACCTTTTTTACTAAAATAAAACAACTAATTAAGACTAATTGTTAGATTAATAGGCACTACAATTATCTTAGAAGGCGAAAGTTATTTCGAGGTTTATTTAGGTACACCTACATTTATTTCAGGCGAATGTACTGTTTATGGATATGGCTTTAAATATATTTATAAAACAGAGATTTCTGATAAGCTGCTGGCAGCGACTCTGAAAATAATATCACTGGATGAATGTACACAAACTCTGGGTGTGCACGTAGCTCCCGGCCCTGACAGCGGCATGATGTGTGCTATTGGCAATGGAGTTGATACGTGTCAGGTACATAATATCTGTTACACCTAAGTAGATTGATATAGTCGCAAATAGTTGGCTGCAATTACAAGGTAGGCAAACTTTACATAGCTTACAGCCCTACTTTAATTAAAATTCTATAAAATTTATAAAATTACTGATGAAAATACAATACAGCGCTTATGAATTAACCTAAAATTGCCAGCTTCCGAATATATTCCGCAGCTTGACTATACAGGTGATTTTTCAAGTGGACGTGGATTTTGCTCGCGACTTGGTCCTCGTGGGTTTTGGATTAGTTGCAGACTAAGATAAAAAGTATCTATTATGCTAATCTAAGTTATAAACTATCTGCGTTCAAATTTGCATCCAAATCCATACAGTTTTGTCCTTCTCTAATGTTGAATGTGAATTTAAAAATTCAGGGCGACTCAGGCGGACCGCTAATGTGTGCTAATGTACTCGAAGGAATCTGCAGTTATGGCGTTGGTTGTGGCGTGCCTGGGCTGCCCGGGGTCTACGTCGCCATCGGCGCTCACCTTCGTTGGATTCGTGAAGTTATGGATAGCTCATAAGTCTAGTTGATTACTTTCAATTTTAATATACTATGGACAACTTAATTAAGATTTTTATTCATACGATTGAAGATCGGCAATTAGAAATCCGGCTCAAAGGACCAACATTTTACCACCCTCATAAGAAGAAAATACATAATTATACGTATTAAAATAAAACAAACCTTTTACAACAACAAATTTTATTACCAGTCAACTAAACACCTAATGCTAAACATAAACTTCAGACACGACGACATAATGAAAAATTAATTATAGAAGATACACATATAAGCATAATATCATTGAGTCAGTATCAGAAATGAGTTTTTCATTCGACATTTTACTCGCAAATTGTATTCGACTACAGTTTGTAGATTTCGTAAAAATATACATAAATATATTTCGCACAAATGTCGTAGATTGATTTGAAGAAAATGTTAAACCGTTGCAAATGATATTGCGCCATTGTCCTTTTCAGTAAGATTTTTTGAAATCTTCCTGTCATATTAGGCTTTTAAAGAAGCTTAAACTTACCAGCAAAAAACTGTTTAGTTTTATCTATTGTTGCTAAAAAAAATTCACTATTATATTCAGTTCTTAAAAGTAACATCAATAAGCATACTTTCTCTCAACGTTTACTTTGTACTCTATTAAATTGAATTGAAATCATTTATTTTCTTTAAAGATTACAAAAATAATCTTACTTGCAAAGAAAATAAGAAAACTGTAATTTAAAACCCAATTAGCGTAGGTATTATCATTACGTGAAGGTATTAGTATAGAAATATTTATTCTAATGATGCCTTAGTGGTTTATAACTAGTAAATGTACTACTTATTGTTACAAAAATAACATTAATGTAAAAAAAATATTTAAAAAAATATCAATTAATTTTCGGAAAAATCCTTTAAAATGTAGTTTTATAATAATCTTTTAAATGTTAGAAGCGTTTTGGCGTCTTTTATATTCCACGGAAGTTTATTATACTGCTTAGCACCGTCATACAATAGTAGATTGTATCACAAGGGAGCAAAATGATATTTTTACGGCGAGGGCGCTTTTTTGAATCCAGAGCAGTGAGGGTTTCTTTAGTAGAATCCTGAATGTAGCGACTGATTCAAAGTACGTTGCCCGAGCCAAAAATATATTTTGTCCCGAATGATACTATGAGAAAATGAAAGGGGCCTCATATTCTATTGTAATATTATTATTTAATAAAACATAGAGTAACAACTAAATTGAAATTAAATAGCATCTAATAATAAAACAATTAAAAAGTTATATTTACGTTTGAGACATTTTCGCAATTATGAAAATTTATTGTTACCTACAGTTTTATTAGAAATAGAGATTATAGTAGATTTTATACTCTGCGTGTTTGAAATAATGTCCGAATCTGGCTCATTTCTAACAATCCGTGAAAATTTACAAAAACGCGGGCTGTAGTTCTATCGTCTTTATTCAAACAATATATGCGTTCGATTTCTTTGGCGCTGAACACTAAGATATTCCAAATAGGGAGGAAAAACTCATGCCTGCCCGCTAAAAAGTTTCTTATAGAAAACACCAACTTTGGGCGCACTTAAAGGGGAGCAAAGTCGGACTTTTCGCATAGATAGGACGAAAAGTTAATTGCCGCACACTTTTTGAAAATTTGGAACTTATGAAGAGGGACAAAAAACTCATTCCTGCCCGCTAAAAAGTTTCCACACACACACAGACAACACCAACTTTGGGCGCACTTAAAGGGGAGCAAAGTCGTTTTTCGAATAGATGGGATGAAAAATAGTTTTTCTTCCATACTTTTTAGTCTTAGGTTTAATAAGGCATATTATATTGTTCGCTTGTCTAGTTATTCTTTTACGATGATCAATCTTTTTTCTAATCGTGATTCGAGAGTATCACAATTAGAAAAAAGATGGTATTTTTCTTATAAAAATACAGGTATTGTAGCGGTAAGTGAGCTGGGTTCATAATTTTAGTTTCCTGATAAATATTGATAGTATGTGGTAAAAAATCATATTGAAACAGGATTTTAATAAATTTGTTTTGGGTAATTTGCAATTTTTGTAAGTTAGTTTTGGCTGCTAATCCCCAGATTTGAATTAAGTAATCTAAGAGAGATTTTATCAGGCAGTTATACTTATATATCGTGTATCGAACGTTCTGGCAGGCATCGTACTGTGCCGCGTATATAGTGCTCCTGATCACGAGATTTTTACTGCGAACTTTTTTAATTTCCCTTTTCTTATTTTAAGCTGCAAAGATTAAATCATTTGTTTTCGAAATATTAATTGTTAAAACATTTGATTGAAGCCATGCATGAAGAATGTGTTCTTGTTGTTGTGCTTATTTAATATTTGTAACTAGATTTACGGTTGCCGTCGTTTTCTCCAGTATCTTTGATATGATTGCGAGAACGCATATTGGGCGCTAATTACTTGTCCATTTTATTGCCAGATTTAAAAACAGGACTCACTCTTGCCAACTTGAGAGACTCTGGAAAGAACCGTACGTCTACACACCGGTGAAGTGTGGCGCAATTGAGTCCTTTAGATGTTTAATGAATTTTTTGGATATTCCTTCTACTCCCGAGCTTGTATGTGTGTTTAAATTGTTTATTATTTTCAATATTTCCTGGGTAGTAATTGGTTCTAATTTTGTCAATTGCTGGGTGGGTTTTTGACATGTTGTTGCATTATTGTGAATTTTTTTGAGTATTTTGTTAGCAAATTCACTTCCTATGGTAAAGAAAAATAAATTGAAACATTCGCAATCCTTTAAATTTGTAATGATACCGGACGGAGATAAAAGTTTTGTTGGGTGTTATTAGATAGCAAATTAAGTCTCCACATTTTTAAAGGATTTTTCTTACAATTTTCAACTTTACTAACATCTACACATTGAGTACTTAATTTTACAATAAGTACGATTAAGTCAGGTGCATAATAGACATAAAGTAACGAGGAATGTAATACACAGTAATTCATTCATAAATATTCCATCCATAAATTCTAAAATATATATTAGGCCACCAATATATACTGGACAGCAAATAAACGGAGCCACCCGCCACCTTGTAACATTAATCCGATTTTCCCGAAGTAGAAAACGTACACCCATCAAACTCATACCTACAGAAAGGGTAGGTATTTAATAACAATTAAAATGACCATAAATTTAATCTAAAGTACTGGCAACTGACACTGTAATCAAGCAACAAACCAAACGATTTTTGTTTGATTGTTAACGATTTGCTCTGTTTTGACTAGAGTTGTGATATTGAAGGTTGTCGAATGTTCTAATCATTTCTTTAGATCATTTGCTCAAACGCGTGTTCTTATGCCACCTTTATCGGTTAAAAATGCATACAACACCTCAGGAAGCAGTTCAAGCTTAGATTACTTCAAGCAGGCTTTGGGCAACGCGAGGTCGCTCGCAGACTTCGAATCATCAGATCATCAGTGCAACGAGTTTACAGGGAAAATTTGCTGTCCAGTGTAGTTACATTGTTAATAATGCTACTAACAAAAGCTGTTTGCTAGGTCACACAAATTCGTGTGATATTAATCTATAATACCTTCGACTAGTAAAGAAATGACTTAAGGGTAATGAAAAGTAAAAAAAATTACGCATTTTGAAAACCATAGCTTTTATCAGTAACTGAAAATTGCATTTATATTTTTGCTATTTCTTCACATTCACAGGGTCGCAAATAAACATTGGAACTAAAATCACTCGCATCACTCAAGAGTCACAAACAGTTGTACTAACAAAAATTAACAAACTACTTTATAGATATACTATTATTCAAATTTAAAATCTTACTAGATTACGAAGATCTGATAAATGTGAACTTTCCTTTTCGAAATATTTCGAGGGTTTAAGAATAACTTCAGACAGAGGTCTGACCTAGTCAAATTGTCTACATGTTTTAAATGATATCCAAAAAGATATATACAGGATTACCTGTAAAACATTAGCAACCACGCAGTACTAGGTAGCTAACACCATAAGTAACAACTTTTGTTCTATGAGTTCGAACATAACTCAATGGTTAAACAAGTTTTTGTTGCACTGTTGTGCGGGGGGAGGGGTTCGCACGGGTAAACAGTTTGTAAATACAATAGGCATGATGACAGTAATCAAGTATCGCCAACATATTTATCTGATCTAATGAAATAGGATTCAATGATGTTGAAACATGTATTTATTCTCTTGTTAATGTCGAGATTAATAATTTATTTGTTAAAATAAATCTACAGAATACAACAATCCGCCATGATAGCTTAATCAACCATCAGATCGAATTACAATTACGTCACGTCTCTCAGTAAACGTCATTTTTTTCGTTTAAGCGTATACGCGATCTCTGCATTTTTTACTGAGCCGTGATGTAATGACAGACGCCACGACACGGGCGAGCGTTTTGGAATGAATTTGAAACTTAAAATTTAAATGTACTTTTATTGCACAAAAACCTTAATTTTATACAAAAATATGATATATTTTTGACATAATAGAAACTTCTAAATATCATAGAAGAGTTTTTGAAAATTAGTCATCATGCCTATTGCACAGACTTTCACCAGGAACATTTGCATTTATTAATATATGATTCCCATATTTAATATCAAAATTATACAGCCAATACTAAGCGGATTAAAAAAAAACCTATGAGATAGAAAAGTCAAAATATCTAAGTAATACTATATCAGTCAAGAAGAGTATTCAATAAAAAAATACAGGGGAAAAAATATTTGGAAGCTAAAAAACTCCTACGTAATTCAGTTTGGGTGGAATGGTTCAGAGGAATAATAATTGATAACTTAGCAAGTAGAAAAATAGTTACATATTGTTAAAATTATATATTTTGGATGTATTTTGGATATATTAGTTATGGATTTGAACCTTTTTTTAATTAAACTAATTAAACATAAATAGTTATGTTGAATATTATGGTTTACAATATAATTACTACTACAATATATACCTACAAGTTATTGTACTATCCAACAATATATCAGCGTCAATTGATTCGTTTTGTTTCATTTAAAAGCTTCAAAGTATTTAAGTCATACAAATATGTTCAAGATTTACGATAAATAATCATATGGAAGATTCAAATATAGCCTATAAAATAAATTGGAAATCCTATTAATATCTATATTTCCCCTTGAAATGTGAACCTACAAAGGACTTTGGTATTGCACTACTTTGACTAATTTTACTACAACATCTTCTACACATATATTTTACTAACACTGAAATTCCGCAATGTAACAAGCAAACACAATTTGGTTTTTTTTAAACAGTCACTTTAAAAATACCAAATTTTGTAAATTGTTTAAAGTTCGTTCATATCTACCACCAGAAAGTGTGTCAAGCAACAAGATAGTTTTTCATATCTAACAATCGCATAAAGAGACCCTGAATAGGCTGGTGGAAAGTGAGCTAATTGCTCACCAACAAAAGCAAACATTTTGTTGAGAATGCTGTCTAGCAGGCAGAGAAATTTTTTGCCACAGCACTTGTCCAACATGCTCAATGTTTGTAGACATGAATGTAGATTTAGACTATGCTAGTACCATCTTTGTCGCCCATTGACAATAATTGGTCAGTACCTTTTTAATTTGAAAAATGTTGAATTTAAGACCATGAAAACCACGATTTAGTTTCTGCTGTAGGCGTACCCACGGGAGATTTTGCGGATTTTGGAGTTTGTGGTTGTGAAGAACCAGATTTTTCATTTTCCAGCGCTGTTTTAACCTGAAATTATAAATATTTTAATTTAAAAAACATTATCAGCATATTCTATGTGAGTGTAATTTTTTTATATTCATTATAACAATAAATGAAAAAGTATTAAAAATAACTACAAAATACCTTCATATTTGTCTTGGCCTGCATATCCTTTTCATAGTTCCTCACATCTTCAATTGTCATATTGTACCACTCATCCATCCATGTGAAAGCTTGACGGTGCCCCAGAAGCAAAATTTCTCTAATAGCCTGAAAAATATTCAAATAAAGTTTATACCAACTAGCGATGATAGTTGGCTGGCATGGTTTGGCTGACAATTTGGTCTCTAACTACAAAGTTCCAGATTTGAATCCTATGCCACTAGGATACAAAGCTGCACTGACTTTAGTAAAGTTATATTCATTTAGACATTTAATGTCACCTGATGTAACCATGAAGGAAAAAGAAAAAAGAAAAGAAGAAACCTGCATGCTAGAGTTCTCCATAATGCTCTCAAAGCATGCAAAGGCCACCAACTGGACCTAGCATGACGGAGGCCTAAATCCTTGTAATGTGAGAGAAGACCTGGACCTGCTGTCTCTAATGGATGGCATACAATGCACACAGACTAAGAAACGGAGAATCTAACTTACCCCTTGCACATACTCTTCAACTTTAGTTTGCAGACCCCACACTTCAAATTTAACTTCTACTGATTTGTAGCAGCACATTATAGGCTGTTGGGAATCCCTCCAACCCTCCCTTAGAGGGCCGCGTCCAGATTTCTCTGATTGGAAAAGTTTTGGGTCTTCTTCAGCCTTGTAATGATGTGGCTTCATCTCATCATATGCTATATCTATAAAATCAACCTCCCTGTTTTCCAATTCCTCTGGAGTTAACCCCAAGCACTAAAAATAGATGTAATCTGGTTGTTTATCACTTGAATATAGTTTAACTACAATCTGTTTTTCCACACTTGTCTTATTTAGGCAATAACCTAAGTTATGAGTATTTACTGTTGATAAATAATTAAGACATCATTTATCATGAATTCTGTCTGTTTTGATGATGACTGGGTAGCAGAAACTGACTGACATACCAATGTATGTCAGTCAGTCTATTGATGCTGTACATTGGCCAAAAATGTATAACATCCTTACCACTAATCATCTGTACTCATGACTTGGGATGGTTACTATGAGAGTATAAGATAAGTAAGTATAAGATATAGTTCTGTAACTGAGGGTACATTTTTATACTTACATTTTCAGTGGCTCCATTATTATCTTCATACCTTGTCTGAATTGATATGGAAAACTTGGGAATAAATGAACACTGGAACAATCAAAAATTCAATTAGAATGTGAGATATGTTAATAAGAAGTGGACTTTAATGTTGTTTATTAAATTGCTAGAAGAGTCAACACGCTGAACGATAAATCAGAGGTGATAGTATACAAAATGAATTTTTCAAGTGTATGTGGATGTGGAAATCCAAAATGAGGAAGATGTAGTCAAGATCTTTATAACATTTTTGTAAACATAACTTGTACAAGGGAAAAAAGATCAAAATGTGATTCAATAACTAATTTATTAACTTATTTATTAATGCTAATACTCACTGTATATTCTTAAGCGTGAAATGAACATGAAACAAAAAACAGTAAATTTATCAATTAAATCATTCAATTTATCCATTGATCAAAAACATGCTATGATTAGCATTTTACTAATACATAAATTCATACCTGTGATAGTATAGGGATAATAATTCCAAGCTTTTTCTGTGATGTAAAATATTTTTGGAATAAGACTCTGCACCCAATAGGGTAAATGGCTGTAAGTAAATGATTATAAGTGAATTAGTCCTATAATTATGTTGCTACACCAATAAATCACTGCCACCAATTTTATTTTATTAAGCTATTGTTGCTGCAATATTTATATATAAGATTCAACTATAATAAAACATAAAACATTATCTATCTATAATATTCTATACATAATTATAATAAAATTCCTGAGCTATAAATTCTGTACCTACATGTAATATTTTTTTGTGAAATTAAGTTTTTCCAAGTCAGGACACGCTTCTAAGCCCAAAAATATACTTTTTACAATTTCTGTCTGTTTGTCTGTATGTCCGTTTGTTTGTGCACGAACATCTCTCAAACGGCTGAATGGATTTGAATGAGATTTGGATTTTTGTATAGAGAAAATCCTTCAGTAACACATAGACTATATTTTATTTTATTATATAACAAATATTTTTTTCCATATTTCACGCAATTATGTAGGTCCACTTAGGTCATTGACCTTTGTAGTGAGTAACAATGAAAACTAGACGTTTTTTTTTTAATTTTTCGAATATAATGACAGACGTGGCCAAGATGGCCGCCGCAACATAATGGCGGATTACATATTTTCCACAACTGCCTCAGTATGGGTATCAAATGAAAGGGCTTGATTAGTAGAATAGAGCTCACTATGATTTTAATGGTTTTCGCGTTTATTGCAACAAACATGAACATTAGAGAAAAATGTTTCAATTTCTGTGTTAAATTTAGACTTCTGTCACTGAACCTCGCTCCGCTTCGCTTCGCTCGGGGAAAAAGAAATTAAACCTAACCTAACCCATTGAAGGGAGTTCTGCGTTAAATTTAGACTTCTGTCACTGACCCTCGCTACGCTAGGGAAAAAAAATTAACCTAACCTAACCCATTGAAGGGAGTTCTGTGTTAAATTAGACTTCTGTCACTGACCCACGCTCCGCTTTGCATTGCTCGGGGAAAAATAAAATTTAACCTAACCTAACCCATTGAAGGGATTTCTGTTAAATTTAGACTTCTGTCACTGGTAGAAAAAAACATGCACTTTGAAGACTCCAACCATCCCATGATAAAGTGCGTAAGTAGACAATGTCGAAACTAATGGAGTTTTACCGCATCATTTTAAAAAAAACGGTGTTAGGTAATAATGTACAATATACAATGCGTTAAATTGTATGATCTACAACTTTTGTATGAAACATTTTTCTCTAAGATTAACATTTATTGGAATAACATATAAAACCTGTCGAAAATCAATTTTATGGCCATTTTTTCGAGTTTTGACCTCGAAAATGAAATTTGCGCCAATATCATATTCGTAATAAGCGTGTCGAAATACGTAAGTGTACGAAATTTCAAGGAAAAAAGTGGTATGACCTTTTCGGAACTACACCCAAACCTATCATACAATCAATGTGTCTTTAAATATGAAAAGACATATCACAATATATGTGATTTAAAATTACTTAAGTTACAAAAATTTTTACAGGATAATTAGTTGCCGTCACGAGTGGTGAGCAGAACTTTCATTGGTCGGTTGACATTGACTGTGCTGCGGTGCACATGATTGGTTCAACAAACGTCAGTTCATCAGTGTAAGTCGTCTATTGGTCCAGCACATTTTTTCAGCTGCTGTACATTGGCCGAAAGTATACAATAGCCCTACCACTGATAATCTGTGCTCACGACTCATGGCGGTTACTATAATATGTATCGATTTTTTTCATTTGCTCATGCCTAGTCTGTTGGTTCGGTCACACCAGTTCGATTGTCTATTAATACTTTAAAGAAAGTTAAGGAGTTTCTAGTTATTGCTTTTCTATTTTGCTAACTCAGGACTGCCCATAAAATACCTTGATAGGTGTATCCTCTTCTCTGTAAATTGTCCTTGACCATTCGTTTCGTCATGGACTTGCTCGTTCGATATGACCTCCACACCCTCACCGTTGCTAGACTGCTCGAAACTATGCCGAGCTATCATATACAACTGCCCGATGCGGTACTGCAAGAGACCATGAAGGAAAATTAGATAAAAACATAACCTTATCTTTTCAAATGTAAGGGTAATAAAATGATGATATTACCTCCTCTACTGTCATAGGCATGCAAATCCGATATTCTTTAATGAGAACCATTTTGGCAATTTAATAAGCCTTTTTTAGCTTATTCAATTCTTTTCAAGGATATTCTTTTTTACGACTTTACGAGGTAGAACAAACTTACACAAGCCTTTTGCACTTCCTCCTCGTACAAACTCTGTTGCTATGTTGCTGAGGCTGACGTTGCTGTCATTGTGGGCGCTTGTCACTTGTCAGGCCTGTGGCAGTGGCAGTAGTGGCACTGGCGTCAGCAGTGCAGTGGCAGCCATGTGGCAGCTTATAAATATAGATACAACTAACAACCAACTGCCAATGTCAAATGAATGTGTCACCGTGACAATAACACATAGGTAGTAAATACCACAGAATACATATTATTATTATATACTCCACATGAAACCATAGGATATTTTAATGTAAGGTGGTCCATGGAAGGTGGTCAAACTGGTCAAAGATGCACTGGGTCCACAAAGGTAATTTACACATTGAATATCTTTAACACAACCAACACAGGTAATTTATTCCTCATTATAGTCTAACTAAGATCCCACTGCAGGATCGATGCGCTCATCTGTTTATTGCTTGTGTATGGTTTCAATAATTATCTCTAGTACTTTATTTATAATATCAACGTTTACTATCTTTATTGTGATTTTTACTAAAGAGCGATATTAGACATTTAAAAAGGTAAGGCGGAAGAAGAAATCACTTGGCAGGACGGGGGTTGTCAAGGATGGTTGTCAAGGGTTTGATATGCAATTTTGAATGCAAGTGGATATTAAATATTAATATAAAATTTGTAAAGCAGCTGCTGTAATAATTGTAAAATTAATAAATACTTAAAAATACAACAATTGGGTTTTAAACATTTTAGTACCAGCTACTATAAAGAAACAGGATTTGAAAGGATACATAAAGATACAAAATAGGGGTCTCTTACACTTGAAACCAAATTTTTATGTTTATTTATATTTAGGAGAATAAAATATATCTACCGCCGCCCCGACCGCCGCCCGGCCGCACCTCTGCATTTGCAGCCAGGTGTAAACAGGTACTATTTCGAAAGATTTTTACGTTCATAACGTACATTTGTAAATTATATATCAAATTAAAGCTAATTTTTTCCTATTAATTATCATATTGAGGTGCCTTATTAAATTTGGCCGCAAATAAGGGCTGCCGGCCGTTAAAGATGATAAATATTTAAGGAGTGGGAAAAGATTTCGTTCACTTGTTTATTCAATAAAATATCATCACCCGCACCTACGGGGCATAGCGCCGTTGCATGCGCGGCCCCCGGACGGACGTCCGCTCCCTCGCGAGATCGAGGGACTGGACCCTAGCCGGGGGAGGACTGCAACCATCAGCGGGTCCGCTGTAGGACCGCCCGCCCGCCCTGCGCTTCAGAAGTGCAGAGACGCACCCAGGGCAGTGTACCCTGTGAGAGAATTGCCCAGGTAAAGAGAATCCTCGAGGCCTGAACCCCTAACCTCCATGTGGCGTTTAGGACGCCGCGGAGTAGGACGACTCGCGTTTGTCTGTCATGAGCGTTCAGTAGCGATAACATCTTTGTTACCGTCGCGTCGCGTGTGTCCGTTTTGAATTGTCAGTTGATATTAAGTTTTCGAATTTATATTAAGTTTAACATTTTTGCTGTTTGTTGTTATTGTTATAGTTAATTTTCGTTAAGTTTAACATTTTTGCTGTATTTTATTGAATAGCCTGTTTGTGTCAAGAACAACGTCTCGGAGGCGAAGAAACCAATTCGACCTATTCGAAGAACAAAGTTACATCTGCCAAATGCCTACTTTAGAGGAGACGATTTGAAGTTTGACTTGCACAAATTTTGCCCAAATTTTTTCTTAATTAGTTTAGAGAATTGATACTTTTACCAACGTACTAAAACATTACTATGCGTTTATTGATACCATATTTATATAAATAAACCCCGTATTTTGGAATTTAAGGGGTCTCAAGTGCACATATGACGTTTTTTTGCGGATCTTTCGGTCGCAAGCTGGGTCATATATACACAAGTAACCTTATTCTTGGGAAACGTGTTAGAAATAATGGGTTTTATATCTACATGTAACTTTGTTTTATGTTCCATCGTTACACTGTTTACTGAATTTGGCTGAGATAAAATATGTAACATACGCCTAGAACGTGTGTTTTTAATTTTTCAGTTTAGTTTCTCACGTAATTATCATGTAAAATATGCGATAAACTGGGTATACTAACAAAGCGCGCGCACAGCAGTCTTTCCGCCCGACAAAGGTACGACTAACGATGTAACCGACGCGGGCGGCTTTTTAAATGTTAAAAATATAGGTAATTGTAGACATAAAAATACAATAAAAGTGATTTGGGTTCAAAGTCACATGTAACTTTGTTCTACGGATAGGTCGAATTCTGAGTCTGACAGCGAAAATGACGAAGATTCGGACACCATGTCGGGGGTTGAAGAAATTGTATACAGTATAAAAACAATAAAATTGACCTTTAATAAATTTGGTTGTTTATATTTATTACCTTTATCATTACGATAAGAACTATACCTACCTATGCATCTTGAAAAAAATATTTTTACGAAATTAACGAAGATTTTTTTGCATGCCGTACTGAAAGAGTGACGTCACAGCGCCAGGTGCACAGGTAATTCGGACGGGCTGTTGATATTATATTTTTTTGTAGGGGAAATAGCAAATAGGAGGATCTCCGAATAAATTAAAAAAATATATTTTTAAGGAAATTTTAAATTTAATTTTAATTAAATAGAACTCCTGTTTAATAACATTTCATTTTTCATAATTTATTACAATTATTTTTTATTTGATTATAAATCTTAGCTTAAGATAAAATGTATGACAACTAGTGATTTTCTTCACAGTATATGCTTTCAAGTGCGATACGAGGAGCAAGGGAAGCTATTGCAGGTTCATGAATTCCATGTATGTGTTATACATATAATTTGACGTAATGTTTTAATTTAGTGTAATATGAAAGAAGTACAAAAAGTCCGCAGAATGGCGGGGTTAGCGGGGGTGAGTTTACTCATCCAGGTAGGCAATAATTGAGTGACTCATTATTAGTATACATACCAATTTTCAGCCTAATCGGGTCATTATTTATATTTTGAGTTATCAACGAGTAAACAAGTAAATTGGGAAGAGACAAGCCACTGTGGAGAAAATTGAACATCACGCCGTTATAAAGTTCCTTACCAAACAAGGAAAGACACCTCAAATCATCTTACAAGAGATGTTAGCTGTTTACTCTGCTCCAAAACCATGGTAAAACCATGATTTATAAATCGTAGGCCCTTTTCAAACAAGAAAGGGACTCCATCGAAGACGACCCCGACCTGGACGGCCGATTGAGGCTACCACGCCAGAAATAGGTAGTCGAAAAAGTTGAAAAACTTGTATTGGAAGATGCCCGGCTAAAGAAAAAACAGTTTGCTACATTATTTGAGTATCAGAAACAACCATTTTGAACATCCTACATCAACATCTTGGCATGACTAGTCTGCAAGATGGGTCCCGAGAATGCTTTCGGCGCATCAAAAACGCGAGCGGGTAGAAAGTTGTCGTGAGTTTTTGGACCGCTGTGAAGAAAAGGGAAGAAGTTATGGCCCGAATTGTTACTGGTGATGAAACTTGGGTTCATCTTTATGAACCTGCAAGAGTAGATGCAGTGGCATAAAAAAGGCACACCCCCTCCTAAGGAGTACAAGGTGTCGCAATCGGCAAGATCATGGCGACGATCTTTTGGGATACAGAAGGTATTCTTTTGCTTGATTATAAGGAACGTGGTGTCTCCATGACGGGAGAATACTATGCTTCTTTACTAGATCAATTTAAAGAAGCTGTTAAAGAAAAAAGGCGAAGAAAGTGTACAAAAGGTGTGCTGCTTTTTCACGACAATGCGCCCGTGCACACCAGCCATGTTGCGACGGCTGCCATTCACCGATGCGGTTTTGAACAACTGCGTTACGCTCCCTATAGCCCAGACCTAGCCCCTAGCGACTGTAATTTGTTTCAAAAATGAAGAAAGAACTGCGTGGAAAAAAGTTTTGCGACAATGATGAATTGAAGTCTGAAATTTTGGCCTATTCTGACAACCAAGACTATTTTTTTTTTATGGTATTTATAAGTTATTTGACAGATCTGATAAATGTATTAGGGTTAAGGAAGAATAAATTGTAAAGGGAAAATAGTTTAATGTTTCATTTCATTACCATTCCCTGTCATTCCGCGAACTTTTTGACCGCCTATCGTAAGTGATTACATCTGCTTATAGACTGTTATTGCTCAAGTAGGTTGCCCCGACAAGCTTAATTAGATTCTTTACATTAAAGAATCAGAACACAAGAACTACACTTCCCCACACAAACTACAATGATTCTGTGACCTTAACACTTTGTCTGTCAAGTTAGAATACTTTATAATAGCATACCGATTACATGTGACTCACAGGACAGCAAAGTGGATAAAATAAAAATGAAGATGACATACAATAGCAAATCTTTAAAATACATAAACACTAGCTAAATCATCATAATCAAATGTTCTCTTCAAAAACAAATCAACAAGAGATACTCCTGTGATACTGTGAAGGCCAGTATTTATTGGCAGAGCTGTCATCTTGACATGTGTTGCACTGCCAGGTTCCAACGGACCAAGTCTTCTGTTAGAGATACCACACCAAAGCAGGCTAGAATCTTGATGTGATTGTAACTTAAGGATGAGATCTAGTGTTCTCTCACTGGCATTGACAATTTTGCAGTTAAAACTAAAGGGCTCATCAACAGATACCTTACTAGGTAGATTTTCATATGTCACTCTAATATCTCCATAATCTGGACTCATTCTCTGTATTTGGCTAGTTTGTAATCTTCCTTTTTCACCTAAATTAGATCGCCAAACAATATCTAATTTGCCTATATTTTTAGCAGCTGCCATTAATTTTATTTGCTGTGAAATACTTTCCTTTGGAGTTAGGCAATATAAGTACTGACAACTTTCTTGAGGCTGCAACAGGGTAACATCACCAAAGACTGATTTGCCATCTCCATCTTCATTCAATGATTTCACAGCAAACTGATGGGAACCTTCCAAGGAAACTTGTTCCAATATGATGGGCCCTGAAGTAATATTTTGAACTTGTGCTTCCAGGAAAACTTCATCTGATTCTGCATTATAGATTTTGGTTTTCACATCTAGGGGCTTCATCACTTCAAATTTAAAGAATTTTCTAAATGAGGCCAGTGTATTATAATTTGACATGTATGTAACCTCACAAACTAAAATATGAGTGCCTAAATCCTTTACTTCATGATGAATCACATCACTGAGTGTTCCATCCACATCCAACATTATAGGTGACTGGTTTTGTTGAGTAGTTAGAGGAATTCTTTGTGAATTGGTCTGCAAATCGGCCTTTATGGATACACTTTGAACAGGTTGTGTTGTTTCATTATGAACACATACATAGCATGAAAATGTTTCTCCCAAGTATATATTGCCAAAACTTTGTGGTAAAAGTAGAAACTGACCTGCTGCAAGAGTCTCCATTTGAACCACTGCTGTAGCATCATCTTTCAGGTAGTTATTTAAAATATTACCTGGCAAGTCTTTAAAATCACATGTCACTATTGTCGGACTTATCAAGGCTGGTTTAGTCAACCTCATCACTTTGAGGGCTACTAAATGCTCTCCAGCTTCCTTGGAATCCATTATGTGAGCAATATTTAATTTTAACGTCCATAAAATGCTTACCAATACGGCGCTACAGAAACACTTTTAGATGACTTTTGCAAATTTGCAGACAATTTACTGGATCTTAATAAAAACAAATTGGATAATAGATTAGATAAATGGATAATAGAGAAATAAATAATTTTAATATCACAAATTCACAACTTTGTAAGATTTATTCAGTTCACAAGTCAAATTGACTGCATTAAAGTGACATTTCTTTGATAGATTGTCACAATGATTAAAGTGCTCTCCACACTATCCTTACCTTACTTTCTTAAAAATTAGCTACGTACTAACTCTATTATTATAATTGCTACCTACCACAAATTAAATCATACAAAATGTTGAAATAATATCCTTTTTTACGTATATTCCTCCCAGTGTCAGCAAAACCGCATCCCGTCCGTGGAAATATGTATGTATGTACGGTGACCGTACATACATACATATTTCCGGTGTTCATGGTTAAAGTATATTGTAACATTTGTGTAATTCCTTTTGTATACAATTCCAAGGTCGGGGTCGAAAGCCAATGGTCGCGACCCTTATCTCTAACATCATGGTACCAGGGTGTACCGCTCATATATTATTATGACGGCATACTGTATAGTGCTCAGAGTTATTTTCTGATATAGTAACAGCCTTCTAAGCATTATTCACGTTGGTTAATTTCACAGGTAAATTTTGTTCATTGGCTTGTAGGCTATTATCTTGTCTCGCTACGGTTGTATAGATTTTCATCATATTTAAGATAATCCACGTTTTTCAAGCTTGTCTACCGTTTTACTCTAGGATGGGGGTAAAATTTCGTGATAGCCCGCAACACTAGCTGCATGGACTACACACATAATAAAGTACTCTGTGGCTACACAGGACCTGTTTAGGTATGTACTCGATCAATTGAATTGAACTTTGAAGTACTGTCTGACACTCTGACAGTGACAAAGAATGTCTATTGTCAATCAATGTCAAAATTGTCAAAAAATAGTTTCTAATTGCTTTTTCTTTCTGGAATCTGTTCTGATGTGGCCCAATCATGAAAAGTTAAAATATATTATTTAGTCGACATTTTAATATCTTTCTTTTAATTCTTGATGATGTGCATGTAAATCTTTGTTGGTATATTTTTCAAAATGGCATATCAGACGTTTCTACAAGAGTATATGCTTATACCACCAGTTACTAGAGCCTACACGACTGCCTGTGTTATCACTACACTGGCTGTTGTAAGTGGATATTAATTTAACTCTTATAAGTGTTATTGTGATACCTAATATTATCCATCGTGCATACGATTCTTCACTTCGATGTAAAAACTTGAAGATAAATATTAATTTCGTTACCTGTGGACTCTCATTAGACCTCTGAATTTATTAAAATAATAGGCATAATGTCTTTCTATAATAATTTATATGTAACGATTCATTTCTTTTCAGCAACTGGATATAGTATCACCCTTCCAACTGTATTTCAACCCAATACTTATACTGACGAAATTTCAAATATGGAGGCTACTAACAACATTTCTTTTCTTCGGAAACTTAGGATTTAATTTTTTCTTTAACATGATATTTACTTATAGATATTGTAGGATGTTGGAGGAAGGCTCATTTAGGGGGAGAACAGCTGATTTTGTTGTTATGTTTATGTTTGGAGGAGTGCTGATGATTGTATCCTTTTTACAATTTTTACTCTATATTGATCAATTTATTGAGTACTTTATTCATTATTTGCATTAACGTTTGTTATAAAAGTTAACATGGAAAAAAAATTTAGCTTCCACTTTAGACACAGTTTAGGCTCTAGAGCAGACATAGAACATGGAAAATGGGGTTGGGAAAAATATCCACCTCCCTCTCTTAGTCATTGCTTAAATTATTTATATGCTTACTGAATTAATCAATGTGTTAAGTCATGATCAGGAGCTGAACATTAGAAGATGGTGCCATGTAGGTAGGTACTTGCACTCATTTGTAAATTTATTGGCATAAAAAGCCAGATTAACTAATTAAAATAATCATAAACCTTGGTAAATACTTTGAATGTAATTGTGTATGATATTGTAATCATGTAAGTAGTAGTATTGTGTAAAAAATTATACCTTAATATAGTCCATTTTTTTACACTTGTCCAATTTGGTAAACAATCTCACAACACACGTCACATTTAACTGCACAGTGGTTCACAAGGTGACAAGCCAGCCCTGTGCAAAAGATTCAGATTGGATCCCCAGTAGAGCAAAAATGATGACGGTCTATTGTATTATAATTATATCTATTTATACAAAAATCCACAATAAAAAAATTATTAGTTTAAACAATGGCCTTGACTAAAGTTCAGTTATCTGCTTTCTTTGTTAATCTTTTATTTTTAGGACAAGCATTTACTATCATGATTGTCTATGTATGGTCAAGGCGAAATGTATTTGTTCGTATGAACTTCTTTGGCTTGATGAATTTTCAGGTAAGTTGTTATACATAACTTTTTATGCATTTTGTATCAAATTGTCTTAACACAGTTCAATAAATTCCAACTGTTGCAGAGTATATGAAGACATTGTTCATTTAAATTTAATCAATAATTTAATTATGTTTTTACAGGCCCCATATCTTCCATGGGTATTGCTCGGATTCTCAGTTTTACTTGGCAATGCAATTGCTGTAGATTTGGTAGGAATGGCAATTGGCCATATGTATTTCTTCTTAGAGGACATCCTGCCCAGACAACATGGAGGTCAGAAGATGCTGAAGACACCAAAATTCCTGTAAGTCACAATTTTAGATTAAATAAAAAAATATTAATATTTGTTTAATGCAACACTGAATGAATGAATGCTTACCTTTTGGTGGACTTATGCCTATTTTCTAATCAAATACAAGTAAAACTATCCACCCACCCTGTCTTATATATACATAATTAAATAGCTATAAAGTTTTGAAAAAAAAAAACTGTCTAAATTATATGTCAAGATAGTAAAAACGAAATAATAAAATAGGATGTAACAGATTAATAAATATCATCTCGTCATTTTTATTAGATGTACCCCTCAAGTTAAGACACTGACATACTATTTTGACTTTCAGGAAAAAGCTATTTGATGCACCACCTGAACACCCAGACTATGTGCCGCTGCCAGAACTGGCCAACGTGCGACCCGGCGGCTTCGACTGGCGGCGGCGAGATGACGACAATGATCGCAATCGATAAACACTCATGTAAATATTCAAAACCAAACCTAGAACCTACTAAAGCATAATATATTTTTATTTAAGAGTTCTATTATTATATGTGAGTGAGTTATAGTATAGAGAATTACAGAGTACTCAATTAAGATGAATTTTATGCCCTTTTAACAATTGTATTTTAGCCTGTTAGCACAAAAAAGGATTGACAATTCCAATGTGAATATTATTGTGTTTACAAAGACTTTGTGTGGCATATATATATATATATATATTGAGGGATATTAAGGATAAGAAATAATGTTAAACGTGAATATAAAATTAATTATTAAATACTAGTTAACTCCTTTTATTTCTATACTTTTGATTTGAAATGTATCAAGGTATTTTGTTAGGTCTAATTTGGAGTAATAATCTCTAAGCATACATTTTAATTGAATAATTATAACCATTAATTATGTATACACCCACACTACTAGATAAAAAATTGTTACAAAGTACCAAACTTTATATTGATTATTACAATCTAGCTAAAAAAAAATAAAGCCAATTAGTAATTCTTTTGAAAGGTAGCGTTTTCTTACTCTGTACTTCTACTTCTAACATATAAAGGCAATTTGACACTTTGTTATGTGCTCTAAAAAGGAGAGAAAAAATAAAAAGAACATAAATTGATGCATGTATGAACTTAGTAATAAAATTAATAAACAACCAAGGGTTTAAAGTGCGTCTTACACTTTAATTGTAAATAAAATTTGAAGGGAAAAAGAAATCAAAACACTCTTTATCTTTCAATTTATTTGTAATTGTTCTACGTAATTTATTCACAGTTATGTGTATATTGGTGCATGCCACTGGGATTCGAACCCGGGCCCCTCGATTCGAGGTCGAATTCTAAGCCACTGGGCTATCACCGCTCTTAAAAAAAGTTGCAGTTGTAGCACCTTTAAAAAAAGTTATTTGCGCTTTATAAAATTAAATAACATCTGCTGTTACGGTGAAGGAAAACATCGTGAGGAAACCTGGATGCCTGATAGTTCACAAAAAAAATGTTCTCAAAGGCATGTGAAGTCTACCGACCCGCAGTAGGCCAGCGTGGTGGACTAAGGGCTATATCTATCTCATTGTGAGAGGAGACCCGACCCTGTAGTGGGTCATTGATGGGTTACTGACAATTGGGTATATTGCTTTTATAATACAAATGTCAATACTTACTTGAGTTTTCTATATTGAACAGTAATTCCTACATAGGAAGCAGCTAAATAACATTATGAATCCAAGATAATATATTTAAACAACTGAATTTTTATACACACATTTTACCATACATTTTAGGTGTCAGTAAGTTAGATTTTAGGTGATATCACAATAAACTCACTAAATGCTTCTAAATATGTAATTAATGTTCAAATACCTCATATTGGAGTACAATAATCTGCAGTATATTGAAAATTTGAATTCGGACATTGGGAGACATTAGAATAGGAATCAGTCCTTCTAAAGTAATCCTTAAGTTCCGTAATCGAAAAAAGCAACATAAAATTTTCTCTAAATTTTATGGGTAGTTTGCAAAATGAAATGTATAACTTAAATATTTATCGATTAAACCTTCGATTATATTTACATTCAATTTGATAATCTAAAACAAGTCAACTGTAATTTGACATTCTTGAACAATTAAATTTATTTATTTAATATGACTACGAAATGTACAAAAAAATTATAAAAATTGTTAAAGAAAAAGCTCTGTCACAGTATAAAGATTATCATAGTATAGATACTATAATATTTATACTGTGTTTCAGTTTTGTAACATCTCACATGTCCACAGATAACAACAGTAAATCTAGTAATCAGTCTTCATTCAAACACCAATACACACAATTTTTTTATAAGACAAACCAAAAAATTGCAATATAACTGTTTAAATTATATATTTTTAGTACTTCAGCGCGACATATCACCACTAACGTCCCAAACATCAATCCCATACAAAACACACACTATTAATAATCATGAGTCACTCATTATATGCAAGCTTTTAAATGAGACAACAAAAAATTCGTTATACACAGGAAATATACAATTATGAACTTAATTTAGACATTTACTAAAGTTAAAAATTGCTCAACAAACAATTGAAGCTGATTATAACAGTAATTAACAAATGCAAAACTCCTAAAGAGTACATTCGTAGGTATATCCCGTGCGGATAAAGAAACAATATGTAAATGGCGGACGGTCTCATGCTATCTCGTTCATATCGTCGCTCTGTCTATACTCGCACGTAGTGGTACGACGTACAAAAAAATAATCAGTTTGGATTAGCATTCGCGCTGTCTCGACGCACTCCATTTCGTAAAATTTTAATTCTGTTTAGTTACAACTACTGTTCTGTTATTTGTTGTTTTTGTTAAGTTTAGATCTTTGGTTGTTTAAATGGCTTCTAGAAAACGCGGGAAAGTTCTTCATAGTGATGCTGGACAAATAGTCTGCAACGTAATTAAGAAATTTTGAAGAAGAAAAGAGACTGGAACGTTATCACCATTGAAATTTAGTAACGCACGGGCAAGTATGGCAACTGGTTTGGACCCCAGCACGATGTCGAAGATAAAAACATAAATATAATAAATAAATTATACTTGACCTTTTTTTTATTGACGCCACCATAAGTACCGGCTGCCATCACCAGATTATTTCTATATCCGTTCGGCTTATAGCAGCCGAAGTGACGATTTGTTACGATACCACACGTTCTGGCTGCGCGCAGCCAGCTGGCTGCCGTGCAAACAGGCGCGTTTCATTGGCTGCCGCAGCCGAGATTTCGTGGCTGCCTAGTGCGCGGGCTCCCATACAACGTCATATGTTTGACTGGCTGCCGCAGCCTGGCTACGCAGCCATGGGTGCCTAGTGCGGGGGGCCCTAATAAAAAAATAATCTGCACTATTTTCGCGCACTTCAAATGGAAATCGTTTCGAAAATATCGTCTCTTTGTCCTAGTCGTCATTTTGATAAAATATAAAGTATAAACCGAAAAGTAGTGGATTACAATTACCTAAATAAACCTTGAAAAACAAAATTATTGTCAAATAATTCAAATCCATCAAATCTTTATCAGCAGAAAATATATCACGACGTGTCACAAACCTTTGCGCTAAAATGCTCTATTTTAAATTAAAATTTAATGTGGCAACTTTTACTTTTTGCAGTCCATCCTCAAATCAGAGTGTTGAAAGTACATTATTTCTAATTATTCGCTTGTCTAATACAATTTGTGAAAACAGTACACAGATCTTGCGCAGTAGTAAACCTGTGACAAGCTTAACGACAGGCACACACAGTCACAAACACACTATCCAATATCAGCAGCAGAGTGACTAGTGTTTAGGCTGTCATCAATTTACAATTTAATCATCAGATCTTGTATCGGGCTCCAACAAGGTAGAAATAATTTCACTAAGACCATAATATTTTAATCACTGTTTGCATTGATGTAAAATACAACATCATAATGTTATAGATTACTTTGACATAGTTACGTATTTATTAAGGGAACGTAATCTTTAGTTAAGATGCAATTTATGCAAAATATTATTTGCGCGCAATTTTATTATATTTTCTTTCTCATAAGTATTCATAACCCCTTATACAAAAGGCTTAATCGCCGAGAATAACATAACTTAAAGCCAGTAATTTATAATACTATGATTTGGTGAAGTTACTAATATTACCAAACTTGCAATTTTTGGCGTCATAGTTAACAACTAATTTTGAAAACGCTTTCTAAACCTTACGTATAATTTACATAAATCACACATGGAGACATCCTCATAGCGCTACGATTGCGAGTAGCACCGTAATGTCGTCTGGTTTCCCACCTGAAAACAAAAGAATGAGAAAAATTGGTTTTAATCAATCAGTTATTTATTAATGACTAGCTGACCCGGCAGGCTTCGCTCTGCCAATTAATTTCACTAATATCGCGTAGTTTTTTGTAGATATTGATACTATGTTCTTTAATGTTGTAGAACATACTTTTGTTCTATCATCAATAGTTTCCGCAGCGGATGCGACGAAAGACGGTTTAGGGCACTTTTTTATACCTTCGGTTACGTTACTTCAGTTTTAGTAAGGATCCCTAATCTTTTCTAGCAATAAATATAGCGTATGCTACTTCAAAGGTGCGATTCAATGCATGGCAAGTAATTGGCAAATAAGCAGTGGGCGTCCCCGTCACGTCCTGCGCGCGCCACATTGAACCAAGCACAACGACAGACTTGCGTTTTACAATATATTCTAACTGGTAGCTTAAGTACTTAATACAACTTTGTCATACCGATAGCATCGATGCCGTTCTGCCGGGCGCTCTTCGCGAAAGGTGACATGTAGCAGCCGTCGAAAGAGAGGTTCCTCGCCATCCAGGCTATGGAGTTGGCGACGGCCTGCAAGCGCTGGGCATCCCCCGCCTCGCCCTGCGCGCGCCGCATCTCCGCGACCAGCACCGGCTCGGGCACGTTGTCGAACACGCCGTCCGTCGCTACGAGTATCACGTCGCCGCACTCAACTCGGAACTCCGCCGTCTCCGCCGATTCTGGCCTGGAAACGGATAACAAATTGTGATTATTAATAATTATTTTAGAAATATGCCCAGCTCTTTATTATTTAGTGGAGCAAACTCCACCAATCCGCATTGGAGTAGCGTGGTGGAGTAGCCATCACTTTATTAGTATCGTACACCACAGATACTAGCGGACCTGACATACTGTGTCCTGGCGGAACTTTGGCTTGTTAAAAAAAGGCCTAAAGTCTGACCGCAACATTACCCACCAGGTCCAATTAGCTTGTTACCTTGTTACAAAAAAATCAAAAATAAAGAGGTCTCAAAAAAGAGGTATAACCGGTATTCGAATAAAAGCAACTGTGTAAGGTTTTGAAAAACAGGAATCCAAATTAGTAGACCCGAATCCAGCTGATAAACGCTGAAAACGGAGATATTTTAAGTATCTTAGCGTTGGATAATGGATGGACTTAACGTAGATAAGCAAGTACGCACTTCAAAACTATTTCTCTTATATACTCGTTCTATTTAAATATAGAATACAATGTTGTAAAATTTACAAACAAATATTACAGCATGGAATGCTTTTCTTCGAGTATAAATAAACAAAATTTTGTAAACTTAACGTTTCACGTGACTTTTAAAAGCTGGCAAATGTCCAACGAACTAAAAATTCTAATATTAGTGCATACAGAAATACAACAACGTTGCCTATGGAATGAGCACATGACCACCGGAGGCACCAGAATAAGTCTTGTGACTTACCGAATCTCGCTAGTAAACCCCATTTTAAAAAAGGCCTAGGTACCTACTTTATGCTAGAGACAAAGTTAGAAGCAGGACCGTTGTCAATATTTGCTGGTACATCCTTAATATCGTATAAGAACCTTATATGTTTTGCAAAATTTACCATGTTTTACAGGTCCCGAGTAGGTAGGAAAGATTATGAAGAAACAGACAGAGAAATTGATATAATTTAAATTTAATTTAATTATGTAAGTAATGATAATATGCACAAAACAATATAGGTATATACCTACCTACTTTTACATTCAGATGCACTAAGCATAATAATTTGTTCTCTATTAATGCGCATGAGTACGTAGGTAAATAATATTCACGTGACACTAAACGCGATGCAATGCTGTGATAACAATTTACTGACCAAGTAAATAATTAATGTGTATCAGCCAACAGCCTTCAGGGGCAATTTTATTGCCACCATTCACATTTAGAGCCTGGAATACGATACATTGAAATATTTTACGTAAACCAGAAATCAAAACTGAAAATTACTTTTTATACAGAAAATAATATGGTTGAACCATTAAAATTCATCAGGAAGAATACTACTAGTGGTTTGCGGGTCTGCGCAAACCACTATCTTAAATACCCATCACACATACCACATGAAATATGTTTTCTATTCTGTTTGAGTGTGCAGTGACCACTTCACATCGGGTGGGGCATCATACTCGTTTACTACTATTTATTATTAATAAATCGAGGATCAGGATTGTTCCTAAAACAGAAAAACATGGTTGATGATGTAGTAAATTTTTGAGATTGTAATTTAGAGCGAGAAATAAAGAGCGTGAGAGATTACCTAAATAAACAAAAGACAAACTACATAATATTTTATGGTGATAACGTTACGGCCATTACTCGCCTAAAATTTTACATCAAAATGTTGTCCCCGTTAAGTTTGGCAGCGCATTTCTCATAATTATCTAGTAATATGTGTGTGATTTATCGAAAACGTTTTTAAACATGTTTTTGTCGTTATCTCTACTGAATTAACCTTTTGCTTTGCTTCTAATAGCGTCTACAACTAGCTGATAATGCTGCAATCAAGGCATATTTGCAAATAAGTTTATAAACAAACATCAATGCATTTCATCTCAAGATGACGTTCTGTACGTCAATACTCGATCGATATATCGAAACGTCTCGTATGGTCAAAATATCGTATTAAATATCGATATATCGTATTGTGCTGTATCGATATATCATATCGTAATGGGCATCCCTAGCATGTAATGTAATTCGCCACTAGCGGTCCACCCTGCTACTTTTCGCCCGACGTTGCTTAACTTTTTCGACACTTTCGATCTACTCAAGCAGCGGGGCTATGCGTCCTTCAACAAAAACCTACTTAACACATCTTAAAAAGTCCTTGACATACCTATCGCTGAGCACGTTTCTGTCGTGTCCAGGTGGCGGCAGACTGAGCTGGTAGGGCGTGTTGAAGTAGTGCTGTTGCTCGTGGGAGCGATGGACCACGCGCCCTCCTCGTACCACCATGTACCCGCTGTCACCGATGTTTGCCGCTCGCATTATGCTCTCGCTGCGGTCTAGGATCATCACGCATGCTGTGCTGCTGCCTGCAATGTAACATGTCATGTACAAGTTGTATAGGAGTTGCTTAGTGTGGTAAGGCATCTTGGTTACATATCATATCTAGTAAACAGGGACAATATAGTGATATCTCTGCTTATTTTAAAGGAACCAACAAACAAATCACGATATTCATTCCGTTTGATGATTCCTAAATCTATACTTATACTTAATTTACTTAATTTTACTTAATAATAATTATTATAAAGCTGAAGTTTGCGTGGGTGAAAAGTATTTTGCCAGTAACCCATTAATGACCCACTACCTACAGAGTCGGGTCTCCTCTCACAATGAGAGGGATGTAGGCCTTAGTCCACCACGCTGGCCTACTGCGGGTTGGTGGACTTCACATGCCTTTGAGAACATTTTTTTATGAACTCTCAGGCATGCAGGTTTCCTCACGATGTTTTCCTTCACCGTAACAGCAGGTGATATTTAATTTTATAAATCGCACATAACTTTTATTACAAAGTCATTGGGATTCGAACCCGGGCCCCTCGATTCGAGGTCGAATTCTAAGCCACTGGGCTATCACCGCTTATCAATATCACCGCTTATCATAATGCTTAATTTGGATAAGGATTAATATTACGATAGGTACACATTTATCATAGTTTCTTTCTTCAGACGATTTAATATTTTTTATGAACATAAAATCGGTTATTGTGACTTAACTATGATAGTTAGATATGTGCTCTCGCGGACTTTTTTGTAGATCTTAATAAGACCTACAAACCTGTAGTGAATCATTTTGTTCTATTGTCAATAGTTTTTGCAGCACACGCATAAATAGGTTTTCGACTCAATTTTCTTACGGATCCCTAATTTTTTTGAAAATAAAATGTAGCCTTATTACCTTCCTCGATAAATGGACTATCCAACACTGAAAGAATTTTTGAAATCGATCCAGTAGTTCCTGAGATAAGCGCGTACAAACAAACAAGCAAACAAACTCTTCAACTTTATAATATTATACTAGGTTCGCTTCGCACGCGTGAATTTTTGAACTTGGTGCAGAGAAGGGTCAAAAGTAAAAGCGGTTATTGTGACTAAACTATGATAGTTAGATATGTGCTCTCGCGGACTTTTTTGTAGATCTTAATAAGACCTACAAGCACGCATAAATAGGTTTTTCTTCAGCTTTATAATATTAAAGTATAGATTATAAAATAATATTTATAATAATAATATATAGATACCTTGTATTAAAACTGTGTTATATATTTAAATCCGAATTTTGGGGCACGACAACAAATTTTTGACATCCAGTTGAAGGAAGGAAAGAATATTTAAAAATATAAAAGTAAATTACTATTATGTAGTAGGGAGGAAACACAGTCTACTAAATTTTGTCTTTGGAAATATAAACACAACAGTAAACGATATCGCGTGGCAAATAAAAATTGTCTCATAAAATTGATATGCATTCAAGGCAATTACAATCCATGATCATTAATGACTAATGTGGTAGAAGTATGTGGTTTTGTTAAACGTTGTTCAAATATCACTACATAGTATAAAACAAAGTCGTTTCCCGCTGTATGTCTGTCTGTCCCCATACAGGTGAATTTTTCAAGTGTGCGTGAATCAGCGGCTGACCCTATCAATTTTGGCGCGCTACTAGAATCGGAGCACAGTGTCATTGTGTGCGTTCAAACTATCGCTGACAATCGTAGTGTGCGTTGTCTTGCGAATTGCGAAGTAGCGGGAACAAACAATAATAAAATAATGTTTTACATTTCAGGTGTAGCAACTGCGTGAAAATAAATACAAGATACTTTTTAGTTTCTTTATTATAACATTATCGAATATAAAAATACTATTAATTTATTACAAAACAGTGTGTTGCTATTAATAATTAATCGTTGAAAAATACCTTATTTCCCCCTTTTCACCTAATAACGAGCCAAGTGAATCCTGTTTGCTAGTGTAACTGAAAATAATAAATAATTCCTACATTTATTATAAAATTTATAGCTAGCCTATTAGTAGGTACCTAGAGACCAAAAAGTCTATTCAATTTCTTACGGGCAGTTGATGATGATGAAACTTTTATGTGATTTATGTAACTGTAATTATTACTAGGCAAAAAGAATTTAGTCCAAGATTTTTAGATTTTCGCTCTGCATAAAATCCTTCTACATAATTTTTCGATTGGATTATGTCAGAGGGTTCCCCCTAAGTATAAAACCGAGTTTCTGTCGCCCGAAACCGCGAGCATCAGCGGCCCTCTTAGAAACCGTTTTTTTAATATATCTCGGAAACGGTAAGTTTTACGTTAAAAACAGAAGAGATCTTTTCTGTAGAGAACAAAAGGAGACGTTTCAAATCTGGCCTGCACATAGTACATACTTTACATAATCGAGGAAAAATCTAAAATTAATTTTAAAAATACAAAAATTATTATATTTTCAATATTTTAATTGTAATTTAATTTTAAAAGCTATATTTTATTGTAACAGGCAACAAAATATTTCCCTAAGTCCGTTCAGTAACTTAGTTCGAAGTGTACGGTTAAATGTCAAGTCCAAATGAAATATATTATATTGCTAAGTAGCAATATAATGCTAAGTAGCAAACTAAGTTATATGAGTTATGCTGTTAACAAAATAATCTTTGAAAAAGTCATAATTTGGTATAAATGCAAGAAAATACACTTCATTACAATAAAATCATAGCTTTTTTATTTTCTATTTTCCATTTTTGTAATTTCTGAACCTGAGTTCTGAACGTACCTCTAGGAACGCAGGCTCTTTGAAACGTCAAAATCGTGAAATGTCAACATGACGTCCTCGGTGTCGGAGGAGTTCATTTCGCAGCTTGAGCATATTATAGATTTGATTGTTTCACACTCAATTTCCACTGTAGTCTGTTTTGTTTTTGTACACAGTTCATTTCATCTAATATTTTTGAGTTTTTAACCTTTTTAATTTTATCAAAAATGTCAATGTCATGTCAAATCAAATGTCAGCGTCGTGGCTATGATAATGGCGTGTTGCCCGTGTTAAATGTAATCACGTAGATTCTAAATTAAATATGTACAATGTCTCCTTTCCCAATCTTTTTTATACCGAACTTTTCCCCCTATTGTTGATATTTTCCGATATATTCAGGTAAAAAAAGTATTTTTTTTGTTTTTGTAAAGTATCTCAATAATTTTTGGAGACACGAAAAAAATGTTTGAATTAAAGTTGGAGCGTATGATCATACATTCTTCTCTTGCAGGTGACTTCCAAAATTGCCCTTCCGGTTGTAAACAGCGAAAAATTTCTGGACTAATAATCTTGCGTCCGATGGGGACTTTTCGCTCATCGATGACGTTCCAGGTGGTATTTTATTTTCGGTAGATTTCTGCCTATTTAAATATCTACAATTACAAATAAACACATTTTGAAGATTAATAAATACTTTTCTAATTTAGATGTTTTAAAAATTATTATTTACCTAAGAAATGCACGTGCCTTTTGTGTTCTTTCAACTTTTTTCTTTTTACCTTTAATTTTTCCGTGATAGTAAAGTTCACTTTTTCGACCCATTTTCTAAAAATTTAACAAAATTTTACTAATAGTACAATACAAAACATTAACATTTTTGAATACCATTATCAAATCAAAACTATGCATAAATAAATAATAAATACTCACAGTATCAAAACTGGGTAGACCTTAGTCAAGTCACGCACGATTCGCGAGTTACGTCGGGAGCGGCGAACGTCACGGGCGACATAGGTCTGACGTCGAGAAGCCCTTGGGCGCGACTGCTGAACTGAATGCCTCAACCTCAAGCGAGTGCATTGATTTATTTAAAGGCAATGTAATAATTTATTACAATGAAATAAGTAATCAAAAATTTTATATAAAAATTGAGTTTGGTAGATAAATACCTCAAATTTACAAATGTTTAACACATTATTGATTTTTTCAACAAATTCGTACGTAAAGACAACGGTTTAGCGAGTGATTTAATTGGGAGTTTTCAGCGCGGATATCATTTTTTAAAGTACTAATTTATTAAAATTAAAAAATTTAAATTGTAGACTTACTAGTGTACTTTATTGTCAGTATTTAGGAATTTTCTCAGATTGATACTTGCTACCAGTAATTGCTAAAAAAGCAATTAAAAAATCTGGTATTTCGTGCTTACGTAAAAACACGTGTTAGATTTTTATTTTTCGTAATTTATATTTAGTAGTTATCAAATTTTAAAATTGTAGACCTACTAGATAAATAAGTACCAAATAACTTTGCATTAAAAAAATCAGGTATCTTCAGCTTATTGAGAAATAAGCACTGAAAAAATTGAAATTTTCTGTTTCGGTATTTTTCGATCGTGAAATTGATAGGGCCTGGACTCTTAAGAGTTCTGATCGATCGCCCAAGGCTACATTATGAGGACGCGTCCCCGACAGGAGTGTTAGGGTCGCCCTAAAAAGTAATATATAATTATACAGAGTTAATCGTAAAACACCATCAACCTCGCAGCACCAAGCAGCCAACACCACAGTGTCAAAATTTTAACATGGCTCATATTACTACCTATAAAAGTGCTGCATAAAATTTTAGTGTTTTGTCTCGGTCTAGTTGAAATATGTAGAGTAGATGCAATGATGCTGGATTAATATTGCATGCGAAGACCCGATTTCAACGCGCCTCCCCGATTATCGCGCGCCCTAGGCTGCAGCCTAATTAGCCTAAGGGTTAATCAGGCCCTGAGTGGAATCGACGTCTTAAGGAGTAATTAACTATCTGTTTACAATTTTAAACAATTTCATCAAAACCTAGCGATTCCATAGAAAATGTAGGCGGCATTACTTTCAATATTGATGGAGGTTATGAATGTGTTTTATTTATTTATTTATTTATTTATTTATTTTAGGACACCCAACACAGGTTACATTAAAACATTAATTATAATAAAAACATAAAGTCTTTGGTTAACAAATGTACCCATAATTAAAGGATGCCACAGCATTCAATATAATGCAGCTAGACAACAAAGATAAACATTACAAAAAGGAAGTAGTAATAGTGTACAATGTGCATATAATAATATATTATATTATAAAGTAGTATATTTATATATAAAAGTAAATAGTATAATATAATTATGGTAGTAGTATAAAATTGGAGATAAATATGAAGACGTTTTTGTTGATCCTCACAGTGAATCTACATATCAATGAAAATTAAAAGATACTGACAAAATAAGTACAGTAAGGTACATTATACAATGTTGTTATTGTTAAGAGCATTATAAGTATCTTTCTTAAACTTTTCTATGGAATCTGTTATGTCTATTTCGCTTATTTTAGCTGTTAAAAATATTGCTGGTAGAATCTAGACCACTTTATTAGTACCTAATTATTAACCCTTACACAAATATGTACATTATTTCATAATTAGGTTTGTTTCAATACCTAGAGAACACTTTTTTAAATGATTGAAATCGGATACCTTATTCCATTCAAAAAATATTGCGATTTTAAATGTATCAGAATTGAATAAAATCGTTTACCCGAACCGATAGGAACTTAAAATTTGGAATATAGGTTGGCATTCTGTTAAATTAAAATATTGGAATCGAGTGTCAGTTTTTAATTGTTTGAGCTTCGTCATTGTAACTAACGTGTTAAAGTTGTTTGAATTTTCGCAACGGACTTGGTGGTGACAGTTTGTGATTCAAAATAACATTGGATATTAGTCAAATTAATTGGCAGAGCGAAGTTGAGTCAGCTAGTACTAGACTAAAAAACTAAAGAAAACTAAAGAAATACATATTTTGCATGAAACATTGTATTGACTTTTATTTTGATTTTTACTTTTGTTAAATAAAGCGGTTTTTTTTTTGTTTTTCCACTAATATTATAACTTGAGGATTTTCACTTGGGTTTGGTTGAAAATTACTTTTATACTTTGGGATGATAAAAAGCTAGAAGAAATAAATATTTTAGGATTTCAAATCCAATGGTAATCAGACCAACGATAGAAACCATAAACAAAGATATTCTTTTACAACCTCCAAATAGTAGAATCATATTATAAACATTGTCATTACAGACTAATTGCAATCACACAATTCGAGTCACAATCTCAGTAATCTTTTACTTACCCAAAATAGGTTTTTTGTGCTCCAGCAGCTCATAATAGGACTTTGCCAACAGGTCCCCAGGTTCAGACAATTTGAAGTGACCCATCCGGACCAACCTCTCGCATGTCTTCATGAGGTACGACGAGAACTCGCCCGGATCGATGCCGTACGCACGCCAGCCTCCCACTCCATCTGCAACACCTGGGGGACAAAATATCAAATTGTGTAATTATTTAATTTTGTTTATTGATGGGATTGGAATAGATGGGATGGGAAAAAAAAAATATATTTGTGTAAGGGACACTAGGGTTTGTTCTGTGTCTGGTAATAAACTATCCCACTATAAACATAAATGTAAAAAAGGAGAGCCAAGTTCAATACAAAAATTATGCTAGATTGTGGGCTTCGCCCAAAAAGAATGGAGGTCTAGATGAGTGCCAAGCTCTATGCAAAATCCAAATATGTATTTATAGGAACAAAATAACATTATGAACAAGTATTAAATTCTATTTCTTTGCATTATTGGATACCTACACCACTTATTTCTTAACTTTATTTTTATGTTTCTGTTATACGCTATGTAAGAAACACACTGTATAAATGTTGTTTTTATTATTTTCCTTACATTGTTTTTATATTTTCTCACTGCAACTTCTCTAGGACTGACACAAACATTTTGAAACAAAATAAAAAAAAATTTTGTTCCTTATCACCTGTAGGTAAATCAACAACAAACAATTTCCAATTTGGTAAACTTGAAGAACTTAATTCCGCTTGTAGATATCCCCATCTGAAATTTTATTTTGTCAGCTGTCTGCTAAATTCAGGGTCATGCGATTTCAGCTTATAACCAAAAATAACTGCATCAAAACCTCACATAACATACAGCTTACTTAATAAAATATTACTGAATAGATTACACGATTGAATTACCCAATGTGCTAAAAAAACTCAAACTTACCAATGACATCTGCATTGTTAAAATTTGTGGAAAACCACGCATCGTCCCCAAACTGTCCTTTATGGGTTCTTCCATTGGCAATGTCTTTAGGGAATCCACACACCACTGATACTAAATATGGATATTTTTTATTAGAAACATTTACTTCAGCAGCACTAGATAAACTTGAAAGCCCATTTCTTATAGCACGTGACAGTACTCGCCCTGTCCAGAATATGGACTGCATCATTCACTAATTACTTATTTTGTACTTTGACTCCAGGCCCCATTCACAGCGGAACAAATAAAAGTAAAGTCATCATTATTAAAAACAATTCTTCTCAATGATGATTAATTATAAATAAAAAAATTAAAGCATTGCAATTTCAATCGTGTTCTAAACGAAATGCAATTCTACTAACACAAAACGTGTTAATACGACAAACCTTGTGTGTGAACGAACTGTGACCTATGTTGGCAGACTTGAATCTGACAAACTGACAATGCACTGAACTGACATTACTTGACACTAATGACACAGCAGGCAATGACATTTTGTCATTTTTTAATTCATTGCTTAACAGATAAACAATAAAGTTATCAACTCTGCCAACATAATAAAAAAGTATACACGTTGTGTCTTACTACTCTGTTCTGTGGTTGTGTAGGTAATGTGTACCATTTTTAGATTTACAATTTTATTATTCGTCAATCATAAGTTGCAATGGTGTAGTAACAACTGTTGTAAAAAGTTCAATGATTAGATAGGTAATTCAAAGATATTAATGTGGAAATTCAGAATGATAATAGAGGATAATACCTCTATATCATTTTGAGCCTGTGGATCTGATGCGCGATATTGATCCATAAACAAGTAACCCATCTTTTCTGACGTTTCAATTTCATAGATAATAAGGGAAGGCGTTGTAGAAGAAAGCTCGGCTTAGTGGCTATTCTGATTGAAGAACTTACTGTAATTCTAATGAAGGGAGCTAACTTATTAGTCACAGCTTAGGGGCTTAGGGCTAGCCACAAACTTTACACTAGTAGGGCGTATCAGTGCGGTGTCGTAATTTTTCATTCGGAAGTTACAGAAAAGGCATAAAACTGGTGTTCGATAAGTCACTTGGCAATATGCCTGCCGTTAGGGGAGATGGAATGCGAGGGCTCGCAGTTTTTATATCCGACATAAGAAACTGTAAAAGCAAAGAAGCGGAAATTAAGAGGATCAATAAAGAGTTGGCCAACATAAGGAGCAAGTTCAAAGGTGACAAAACTCTCGACGGCTACCAAAAGAAGAAGTATGTGTGTAAACTATTGTTTATATTCCTTCTCGGCCACGATATTGACTTCGGTCATATGGAGGCTGTCAATCTACTTTCCTCCAATAAATACTCCGAGAAGCAGATAGGCTATCTCTTCATATCAGTCCTGGTTAACACTAACAGTGATCTCATTAAGCTCATCATTCAGAGCATTAAGAACGATCTGCAGTCTCGTAACCCGATTCACGTTAACTTAGCCTTGCAATGTATTGCTAATATTGGAAGCAAGGATATGGCAGAAGCTTTTGGCACTGAGATCCCTAAACTTCTTGTTTCTGGTGATACCATGGATGTTGTTAAACAGTCTGCAGCGCTTTGCCTCCTGAGACTATTCCGCAAATGTCCAGAAATCATTCCCGGTGGAGAGTGGACATCCAGAATTATTCACCTATTGAACGACCCACACATGGGCGTGGTGACTGCAGCGACATCACTCATAGACGCACTTGTGAAAAAAAACCCAGATGAGTACAAGGGTTGTGTAACACTAGCTGTTGCAAGGCTCAGCAGGATCGTAACCGCCAGCTATACAGATCTGCAGGACTACACATATTACTTTGTGCCAGCCCCTTGGCTGTCTGTGAAATTATTACGCTTACTTCAGAATTACACACCCCCATCTGAGGAGCCCGGTGTGAGGGGTCGTTTGTCTGAATGTCTAGAAACTATATTCAACAAAGCACAAGAGCCTCCTAAGTCTAAGAAAGTTCAACATTCCAATGCTAAAAATGCTGTACTCTTTGAAGCCATCAGTCTTATAATTCACAATGACAGTGAACCTAACTTGCTTGTGAGAGCCTGCAACCAACTTGGCCAGTTTCTGAGTAACCGTGAAACTAACTTAAGATACTTAGCTCTGGAGTCCATGTGCCATCTTGCAACTTCAGAATATTCACATGATGCAGTAAAGAAACATCAAGAGGTTGTTATTCTTTCAATGAAAATGGAAAAAGATGTGTCAGTAAGACAACAGGCTGTTGACCTGCTTTATGCAATGTGTGATAAAACAAATGCAGAAGAAATTGTCCAAGAGATGTTGGCTTACTTGGAAACAGCTGATTACTCCATAAGAGAAGAAATGGTTCTCAAAGTTGCTATACTGGCAGAAAAATATGCTACTGATTTTACTTGGTATGTAGATGTAATCCTCAATCTTATTAGAATTGCAGGTGATTATGTTTCTGAAGAAGTATGGTACAGAGTCATTCAGATTGTCATCAACAGAGAGGAGGTACAAGGCTATGCAGCTAAAACAGTGTTTGAAGCATTACAGGCGCCCACCTGTCATGAAAATATGGTAAAAGTGGGTGGATACATACTTGGTGAATTTGGAAACTTGATAGCGGGTGACACACGCTCCTCACCGCAGGTTCAGTTTGAATTACTTCATTCTAAATATCATTTGTGCTCAGCAGCAACTCGAGCACTTCTTCTTTCAACATACATTAAGCTTGTTAATTTATTCCCAGAAATAAAGAACAGAGTCCAAGAGGTTTTCAGGGCAGATTCCAACTTGCGTTCTGCTGATGTGGAATTACAGCAAAGGGCATCAGAGTATCTGCAATTGAGCATTGTTGCAAGTTCAGATGTATTGGCTACAGTTTTGGAAGAAATGCCTGCATTCCCAGAAAGAGAATCATCGATTTTGGCTGTCTTAAAGAAGAAAAAGCCTGGAAGAATTCCTGATGATGTAAGGGAGTCTAAATCTCCTCAACCCACATCTAATCCAGCACCTGTTATCAATTCCACAATTAACACAAACAGTTCAAGTGCTGATCTTCTTGGTTTGTCCACTCCGCCTGGCAATACTGCCACAACTGGAAATGGTTTGCTTGATGTTCTTGGAGACTTGTACACAACTCCCAAGATCAGTCCAACTACTGTACAGCAGAACAATATCAAGAAATTCTTGTTTAAAAATAATGGAGTTCTGTTTGAAAATGACTTAATACAAATTGGTGTCAAAAGTGAGTACAGGCAAAATCTTGGCAGAATTGGTTTGTTTTACGGAAATAAGACTCAGTTTCCAATACAAAATGTTCGCCCAGAATTGCAGTGGATAGATTTACACAAGCTCAATGTTCAAATGAAACCAATGGAGCCAATATTAGAAGCAGGTGCTCAAATCCAACAAATGTTAACTGCTGAATGTATTGAAGATTTTGCTGATGCTCCAACTATGTCTGTATCTTTTGTATACAACAATGTTCCGCAAAAGATCACAATGAAACTTCCTCTCACGTTAAATAAATTCTTTGAACCTACTGAAATGAATGGGGAATCATTCTTCGCAAGATGGAAAAATTTAGGAGGAGAGCAGCAAAGAGCCCAGAAAATATTTAAAGCTCAAGGGGCAATCGATTTAGCAGGAACACGAACAAAACTAGCTGGATTTGGTATGCAACTCTTGGATGGTATTGACCCAAATCCAGACAATTTTGTATGTGCAGGTATAGTGCACACAAGAATGCAGCAAGTTGGTTGTCTAATGAGATTGGAACCAAATAAACAAGCTCAAATGTTCAGGTTGACCGTACGATCTAGTAAAGAATCAGTCTCACAAGAAATATGCAATTTGCTGGCAGATCAGTTTTAAAAATACATGAATAAAATGCTACATTTTTAATTGCCATGCTAAAATGTTTAAAGATCAATCTAGAGTAGAGAATCATTGGTGATCTTTGCAGTGACCTAAAGAAAGAAGACCCAGTATGATAATTTTAGTGTTTTTGAGTGTAGAAATTTTATAAACATTTATGAAATTTTGAATGAATTCTTTAAAACTTAAAAGACAGGTTAAATTAGGTTTGTCTTTAGTTTCATTAAGTATATTTTTGAAAATATTTTAAAGCTCCCTTACATTTTGTTCATTAACACATTCTAGAATAATATAGTTTATAAAATAGTATTTGATGAATAATTAATATATTGTTAGACAGGTTTGTCTGTTTGTATAAATTTTAGGTGTCTCTTGGCATTTTTACAGTATATTTAAATCCATTATCACTAAAGATGTATAGTAAATATGGTATAAATATACCAAAAATACTGCTTTATTTGTATATAAGTTTGGTATAAGTTATTATATCTAATTTCATTTTGTTTTCGATATTGGTATTTAAGTTGTTTTTTAAAAAATTCCACTAGATGTCTCTTATAAATAAAAATGTATAAAAAATAGACTATACCAAAGTATTTTTTTGGCTGTTTTATCTTGAACAAATATTTGGACTTTGAAAAACACTTAAATGTATGTTTATTTTTGTATCAATACAAAGAATACTCAGGTTTTTCTCTCAAAATTTTTAAAGCTGCTGTTAAATGTATGTGTAAAATTTTAGAATCAGTATGTGCTATGAAGAACACAAAAAATGAAATCGTATTGTATTATTATTAAGATAGACTCATATGTAACATTGAACATCACAGTAAAGTTATTGTAATGAATTTAATTTTTTAAACATAAACTTTTGTTTTCCAGTTTTTATTTATTCATAATGTTCCTGTTAATTGTTAAAGTACATATTTCTGAGTTAAACTTGTAAACTTTTACAATTTTCAAGTTGTATGCATAAATAATTGGGACACATTTTTCATATAATATTATACTTTTCCATTTAACTATAAGTCTCACTAGCCAGTTTAAAATCGTTATTAAAAACGCTTTTAAGTGCATGTAGCAACTCAATATTGTTATTATACTCTTGATAACAGTTGGTAACCATTTTACTACTATGTTTCATGTTGAATATTATTATACTTACAAAATCTATGCAGATATTGTTAATTCATAGCGGCTAGAAACTCAGGTACCTATTAAAAGCTACGCATCATTCTCAAATAGTTTTTGTACATAAAACGTTTCGATACAACCCATATAATATTATTTGAAAGTGTACCTAGAATACTTAGCTGCAAAACTTAGTAAATGTCTTGTACCTTACGTTTCTACTGAACATTCACCTTAATGTATGACTTCTGTTGAGATTTGCTCTTGTGTTTATGTTTGTGCTCTTGTAGGAATCTCACGATTAGTAGGTTTATTTGTGGTTTAATTATATGTAGTAGGTACCATAAACTGTTTAAATGTTGATTAGGCCATTTAGTGTTATGATATTGAACATTAAATGTTGTTATAAATATATCAGTAGCATGCTAAAGCTTTCTTTGCATGGTAGGTTTGTTAAGAAAATAGTAACAATAATACTATAAGTACTCAAATATTTATGTAGTTACGAAAACATGATAAAATAATATATGTATATTATGAAATGTTTATTAAGCGAGTATAAGTGCTTGTTATGTGCGTGAACCCTTCATGTACTGTGTGATCATATTGTACAATATCACATGCGAAATTCAAGCGTGGTTCAGTAATATTTATTTAACAAGCTGTTTGTTCTTACGCTTTGAATCATGTTGTACGTAAAGAATAATTGTCTAAAATAAATATTTAACCAATACTTATTTATTGAATTTAATTCTTGATTTATTGACCTTCTTGCTCTTTAAGAATGAATAAAATAAAATGAAAGCCGAAAAATTGCTTTGCTTTTACACATTAACAGTGAAGCTCTTGGTCAAAAGGCAGCATGTTCATAGCATTCGATGTCATCCACATTGAAGTAATAAAAGGTCTGGAAACCAGAAATTAAATATGTAATATATTTTAACTCGACTGTTACGCTTACAATTCAAACAGGTCCAATGGACACGAGCAGTATGCTCCATGTCTTCTCGTGTTGCGAGCTCGTGAATCTTATCAGCCACCTAAGATACAAAGTACCTGAGCTGGTTTATCGGTGGAATTTTAAGTTCTGAAGAGGGCGTTAGACGCGTCCATTAATTCAAAAAATTTGCATTCAATTGTACCATTGATTATGGCGCTATATGTAGTAAAAAAGAAATTAAACTGGTTTACAATGAAACAATTATTGTATAAAATTATTATATTTGTCTTAATAATAATTATACTCATTATGACATAATATTTGCTAACAACTTCCAACACGACTAATACTAAGAAGTATATTTTCAGTCAAACCATTCTTCAACATTTGGCGAATTTTCCAACACGTCGTTTGATTCACTGGAATTAAAAACAGGAAAATGCTTGTTATGTACACACACACCATTTTTTTAACAATAACTAAAATATAGAAAGCAAACTCCCAAAAACAATTCACATAGGTACTACCTACATTTATTACAGGCAGAGGAATTCATTCCGTTTTTTATACGTACCTTTAGATTTTTTAATTTTATCTTTTAATCTAGGTAGGTAGGTATATATTATTATATTATTTTGACTAGTTTCATTCATATCACTATACTATAGCCAACGATTGATAAATACCTATTAACCTCATTACTGGCGGGGAGAGCGCCGCCTGGTACGCAATCGAGATCATAGTCCACCATGCCATCACAAACAATAGAATAATACAACGAAGGCAATGCCAAAAGTTACCTATTTTTGTACAAGTTAATTCGAAGGGAAGATGTTTCGCGACGTAGGCCGAGTGAACTTAATGCTGATTAAAAACTAGAGGTATGTATTTGCTATGCATACCTATGCATTTTCATCCAATTTTATATTTCAATTTCACAAAATTCAAGTTTATATTATAAACTAGCTGATCCCGCAAACGTTGTTTTGCTATATATGTTCTTGTCTTGTGTCCATGGCACCCACGACACAGGGAATCCTAGTGTGGGGCTATGAGTGTGAAACGTTATTTATATATATAAGTTATCGAGCGTTAAAAATCGACTAGTAAAAATAGTTGATAGAAGGGTGAAAATTTAGGGTTGTATGTATTTTTTGTTGCCACATGATTGAAAAATAAAAAAAATTGTCCAAAAAATAAAATAAAAATGTTAGAAGTGGACAACCCTCATCACGTAGGGGTATGAAAAATATGCATATAAAATTTCATAAAAAACTGTCAAGCCTTTTCGGAAGAGTTTGGTAACTAAAACTGTGACATGAGAATTTTATAATTATATAAAAATATAATAATATACAGGATGAATTTTTCAAGTGTGCGTGGATGGGGAAATCCGAAACTATGAGGAATATCGAAAAATGCTGAAAGGAGTCTGGGGACCGATTTTGATGAAAACTAAAACTGCATCGTTCGATTTTTGAAAAACCAATAAGTACGCCTAGCCAGGAATCGAACCCGTTGATTTTGAAAAATCACATCCTGTATTATTACACCATTCGATAGTCTCACTAATAAGGAATAAATTCTGGATATACGGCAAACTTTAGGATAGAGCTCATTTTTAACAAAATATGTTTTTTTCCATTCAAACATTAACCGATTACTTAGCGTTTAAAATTATAGTCGTTGGAATACAGGGTGTGATATCTTTTTTCAAAATCAATGGGTTCGATTCCTGGCTAGCCACATTGATTTTACAAAAATCCAACAATGCAGTTTTAGTTTTCATCAAAATCGGTCCCCAGACTCCTTTCAGCATTTTTCGATATTCCTCATAGTTTCGGATTTCCCCATCCACGCACACTTGAAAAATTCACCCTGTATATGGGCTATCTATTCTAATAATAGATAGCTCAGAGGCCAAAGTATTCGAAATCGACCTCCCAGCGGCACACACCGATGGCTTTCAAAGTTATGTGCGCATGTGCAGGAGGTGCAGGTATTATGCAGGCGCAGGAAAACATTACGACAAAACCTGCATGATAGAGTTCTTAAAGGCATGTGAAGTCCAGCAATCCGTAAAAGGCCAGTGTGGTTGGCCAAGACCTACATATTTCTCCTCAACACAGGAGTTGCAGACATTATAAGAAGTAGCAAACGAGACCACTTGATCGAAACGCCACGGATAGTCACACTTTAGGAAAATGAAATAAAATTCCATGATATAAATGTCGGATAAATTAAAAAAGATAACATCACGACATTATAGCTGAGGATGAAGTGTGAGCCGGTTCAATTTATTATCACACTACCTGACCCAGAATCGCTCTGCCAACACAACTACTAATTAAATCAATTTTACTCAAACGAAGTCACGGGCACAAGCTAGTTGTTTGTAAAAAAACTGATCGTAAGGAGCGTATAAAATGGGGTAATTACTAATAATAATTAACCACTGAATCTATTTCACCACAATCAGTAGGTACCCATTGAAATGACGCTGTTAGCATACCTCCGCCTCCGCCGCGAAATCGCGAAATGTTTGAATGTTTCGCCCTTATTACAACGGACAAATGGTGACAAAACTCAGCGGTTTCGGTATTTCGCGGCGGAGGTGTGCTAACGCGGTGAAAGAACAAAATATTATAAACAGGGAATCACTTTTTATACTAATTGTAAAATCAATAGTGTTTCGTTCATTATAATGTGATTTTGAAAGAAGGCCTCGAGCCCGCAATCATGCAGCCTAAGCCCATAAAGGCAATGATCGCACGAGTGTCGTTCAAAAGTACCATAAACCTTTTAGTCTCTCCATAGAATGCCTGAGGGACAATGAAAAAAAATCCAAATAAAAAGTTTGGTATGTTATACTTACAGGACTGGATTAGAGTGCCAGAATACAAAGCAACAGAACACTTGAAAACTATAATAATAATTAAATTATTTTTGTGCAAATATAATTTATTCCATTATTGTTTGATAAGTTTTTTCTAATTAATTTATCTCGCAAAAAAAGACATAAATTCGGTTACATAAAATATGTGAAGACTTATTATAAATAACCTTTTAACCTACATGAGAAAAATTAAACGGAAGCTGAAATTCTAAACTGGATGAATGTGTCTTTGAATAACATGATAATTTTCTTTAAGATTATGATAAATTTATTATATACAGGGTGTCCCAGAATGAATGGATAATCCTGAAACATTCACAGATTGTTTCTTTATCCACACGGGTTATACTAGGCTTCTTGAGGACCTGAATATGGAATTAAAAAATATATTTTCCTGGTACCAAAGTAACGTAACTTTTAAAAAAAAGTTCGATATTTTTCATACTTCTGTGTGTTTCTGTATACCACAGCTACAAATAAATAAAATCCGTTAGGTTTTTGATGTTATAATATTCTTCATAGACTACTCCAAAGCATATTTATTAAAAATGTGTGTAGTTTTAATATTTTGAAAACAATGTCGGAAGTTGAATTTTAGTGATGAAATTTGCTATTGCTGTGTATAAATTTAGCACAGCTACGTCAGACGGCACCATGTACAATAATCCACTTCAAAGTAACCCAAAGGCGTTTTACGCCCCACTCAACAAATGTGCATAAGGCGCCTGTATTAGGGCTGATTTGAGAATTTATTGTAGATGTAAATAACACAAATACAGGTAAACAGTGTAAAGTTATTTTTTATGTAATCCTTATCATGACATTCAATTAAGACATGAAATTAATGAATTTTCAAAATCATCAAAACATCATTTCATGATTTCATGACTATAATTTATAATACAAAACAAATTTCATGACTAAAATTTAACTGTCAACATTATTTTGCGTATGATTTGGAGTAGTCCATAATATTATAACATCTAAAACCCAACGGATTTTATTCATTTTTAGCTATGGTATACAGAAACACAAGAAATATATCAAACTTTTTTAAAAAGTTACATAACTTTGGTACTACCGGGAAAATATTTTTTTATTCCATAATCTGGGTCCTCAAGAGGCCTACTGCAAGAGGTTTCAGGGTTTTATCCATTCATTCTGGGACATCCTGTATATGTTATAGGCAAACATCGAAGCTAGGCTGCTTCTAGGTTTGACTGGTCAATCCTCAGGTCTGAATTTAAGACTTAGTCAAAGCCCAAATAAATTATATTTTTGACTTTGAATAAAGAATTTTCGTCAAACTTAGGAGACAATTTGGTCAGGCATACGTCAAAACTCAATTTTATGTAATCGGTGTTTGACCAGTCAAACCTCAATTAGGTATTAAATGTCTCACCGTATATTTAAAAGCATTTTAACTTTCGGTCTGCTTATAAAGTATCGGTACTGTACGAATAATTTATAATTATTTATCCGGGTATATTAGTAATAAAGCAAAAAATTATCGATGTTTTGGCATCAATTTTTGTGTGTTTGTAAACTACACACTGACAGGTTTTTATCATTCAAGAGCGCCGTTCAACTAGCGGGACTTCTGTGTTATTTTGACTTCTGTCACTGACTGAAAAAATATTATTCGTACAAGTCGTACAGCAATAACATTAAATACTTAGATATAGATTAGTCGTTATCATTCATCGCTAGTAAATTTTTTTAACAAATAACAAACATTAATATAACTTTTAACGTGTTCAGATCGACATTTGAGCGAGAGTTCTTGTCGCTTCTAGGATTGACTAGACAAAGCCCGAAACAGATAAATTTACTTTCGATGTTTGACTGAAAAGTTGGGAACTCCTGGGTTTGACTAAAACTCTGTCAAAGGCCGAAATGGAAGTAATTATGCTTCGGGGATCGCTCAAAGCCTTTGGTCAAACCAAGGATAAATCAATCATTCCGCGAAGAGACTGTGTATCAACCTTTGACTATAACATAATTAATTATACACATTAGACAGGCTGTTCTGGGGTGTACTAAAATATAAGTATTTCAACGTATTTTATTTTGTTTTATCTATGTAGTTCATTGCCCTTGCAGATTGTAAAAAATAAAATTGTATATCCAAGAAAACTGTAATCGAGAATTTAATTTTGATAACACATTCCATTCATTCAACCATTCCAAACATGCAGTAGGTATTTAATTTTAACCAACTTCAAAAACGGCGGTTATCTTTATAATTGTGTCGTCTGTTTAAATAATCTGGCTAGACTAGCTATCTTGCGTGCTATCTGCCTTGAACTGGGTAATTACCTACCTATCAAGAGACGGGTCATTGCTGAACATTTCTGTGGGGACTGTGGGAGGTGCTCGTTCAGGCAGTAGTTCCAAGTAAGACTGACGGGACTGCAGGTGCCGTTCCACTTCTTCGGGCGTCATGTGTCCGTCACTGGCTGGGACTCCGAATCCGAGGGATGGTGAAGACTTTGCGAGGATTGCGGCGGTTCCTTGGAGCTACAATGTCATACTCAATTAAAATATATTAGAATTAGTATTATTAGTATCATTACGGAATTATACTTAGTAGATAGTCTTAATAAATACAGCGACAGATAGCACGAAAATGTGGCGAGAAATAAAAATTTAAAGTAAAACATTGTTATTGTTGTTATTTTCTTTTAAGCACAAAGCAATGAATAAAAAAAGAAAAAACATAACCCTTCCTTGATAGTCGGGTAAAACAAGTTAATTTTAAGGTGAAACAGAATCAAAATTAATTGTGCAAATCTATTGACGATCGCAGCTTAGTAAATTAAAAAAAATGAATTGTGATAGACATAAAACTTGTGCCATACAGTAAGCAAATACTGGAACATGAATTATAGAAAGACTGCAGAAATATGATTCTGTTACCTTACAGAGTTAGTTGAAAAAATAAAACAGTCTCTTACAGGATGATTGGCGTTTGGTGTTTTCTTGGGGACAACAGCCCTTTTCCTTTTTATAGCATTATTTACATTTTTACTGACTGAACCTGGGTTAACAATGACTTGTGGTCCAGCTGTGGTGTCAATCTTTTTCCTGAAAAAAAGGGCACCTAATTTTTAGTTCGTAATGAACAAAAATGTTAGCCAATATTCAAAGAACAAAAAATGTTATGTTTTTTAATTATGACGATAAGAAGCCTCAGTCTTATTGAAAAACGTTAATTTGTTCAATTTCACTGTTAAATTTTGGAGTTTTATTTATTACTTCTTAATTCCATTAACGGTACAATAGTTCAATACTATGTAATTAAAAATATCACATTTGTGTTTATTTTATTTTGAATTAGGCATTGAAAACAAAAATTAAAATTGCTTACATAGGAATACTTGTGCCTGGACTATTCAATGGCATGGACTAGCCAGTGCCATGTTACCTCAGGTTGAATGGGTTAAAACCAAAGGAAAAGGGCAGTTTACTTATGCTTCAAGCCAAAGAAGGCAATGGTTTGTTTTATTGATTACCGTTTGGAAATATCAGGATTAGTACAGCTGGCATCATCTGAGGACTCTGTGTCCTCACTCTCAGAAGTGGTGCTGTCTGGCTTCTCGTACTGCAGCAATCTATCAAGGAGGAATGTGCGGTCGCGGGACACCTTTAGTAACCTCTTCTGACTGCATCTTAATGCATCTTGAAAGCATTCGTTTTCCTTAAAAAATGACCACTATGTGAATGAAGCATCTCTAATCATAATAATTGTATCTCTATATTAATTTGAAAACAAATATTTAGTCATTATTGCTTAGATAATTTTTGAACTCATTTTATACTCAATTAAATGTAGCAAACATTTAAATAAAATTAACATAAAAATAAGAGAAATATTGAGAAAAACCGGCTTTAAATGTGCTTTTCCACGCTTATCAAGGCTCGCCAAGCGTCCAAGAGGGCACCGAGCTTTTTATATGAAATTTGTGTTCGTTTGATGTCTTGCTGTGTCGTTATTACGAAAGCTGTAGCTATGCATTTACTAGGTAAGAAACTTCAGGATGTACTCTATACATCATATGTTTCAGAAACACGATTACTTGTAGTTTCCTCGATAGAAAAAAAATCCAAAGTAAGCTCTTAAAACTTAAATAAAAGCATAGTATGGCGTAAATACTTCACGGAAGGTTATCAGTTTTTGAATAATAAAAAAACGATATGTTTTCTATAACGTATACGTTGTACATTTTCAAAATGTTTACTTGTTTGATAATAAGAAGCAAATACCTAAAATATCGCGCGTTCTGGGGGAGCGCGGTAGCTCTGCGTAGAATGGGCGGATTCTCAGACCAACTGAATATGCATATAAAATTTCATAAAAAGCGGTCAAGCCGTTTCGGAGGAGTATCGTAACTAACATTTTGAAGACAGAACTAGACATACGTGCGTTCGTCGCGAGATCACAGCGGCTACTAAGTACTAAGCGCGCGCCAACGTGTTAACACGACGCAAGCGCTTGCCGCAAGCGCCCTTTGATCTGTGTCCAAAAACGGACACTAGACCGGATCGGATACAAGCGACCACAAGCTTACGCAAGCCAAGCCAAACGCCCTCTTTCCATCTGCATTAAATACTTCAATGACAGCGACAATAGCCCAGTGGCTAAGAATTCGACCTCATAATCGAGGGGTCCGGGTTCGAACCCCAGTGGCATGCACGAATGACTATGTAAAAAAGTTATGTGCGCTTTATAAAATTAAATATCACCTGCTGTTACGGTGAAGGAAAACATCGTGAGGAAACCTGCATGCCTGAGAGTTCAAAAAAATGTTCTCAAAGGCGTGTGAAGTCCATCAACCCGCATTAGGCCAGCGTGGTGGACTTCATCCCTCTCATTGTGAAAGGAGATCCGATCCCGTAGTGGGTCATTAATGGGTTACTGGTAAATACTTCAAATCATGGAAGCCACTTGGATTTTATAACTACTGCACTGATATGATCAATAAATTTTATAAAGTACTAAATGTTTACATAATAAAAAAGTCTTTTGCTATCTTACATACTAATTTTATAAATCACAGTTTGTGAAGATAGTTATGAAAATTGGTTAACAGTTGCATGAAAGGATGATTTATAATTATTTATTATTAAGAATCTACATTAAAACATAAATTCCTGAAATAAATTCTAAAGTTAACACACCAACAAAATTGCAGGCAAATGCTAGTAGGTAAAGACAATTCTTTTACACTTGACCTGTTAGGAAAACAATCTGAGTCTTATATTCCATTTTTACCTGTACCTGGTGCTGATGGGTTGCACTCACTGTTAGTACTTTTGAATGAATCGGTAAAATGTATATAAATGGTATATTATTTGAATTTAAAAACAATCTATTACTGTAAAAGTCTAATTCTAACCATTTAAATGACCTTCATGGGAAGAAATAAAAACACATGAAACTATATTTGCAGATGGACTTTTCCAAATTGCATGTTCTCATTGTTTTTTAAAAATATTAATGTGTGAAATTCATGCAGTTCCATCTCTTCCGTCTAAAATAATGTATGTATGATTCTAATAACCATAATTTATTTTTTTAAAAGCAATGTTAATTTTTTTTTTCATTAAAAAGTAGTGTTAAGATCTTTTACCAAACTGAACAAGAGAACCGTACATATTTTGTAATTACATAATACATTAGTTGACATTGGGTGTGTTCCACTTAGCGTTCACAAAGATCGTTCACGCTCATGACCGCAGTTTTTCCCGATCCACTTACTTGTGAGCGTTACTGTCATAAACTCGTATGTCGACTTTGGTGTGTTTTATTTAACCCTGCGCAAATGACGCTGGATCATATTGACCCGAGGCAATTTTAAACTAATATATTTTATTTTTACATCGTTCGTGTGGTTCAAGCGTTTCTGTAGCTGGAGATATAAGACCCCCTCTACCCCCTTTTTGGGTACTCTCACTCAGTGCGACGCCGCGTGTGCATGGAGATACACGTGCTTCAATTGAAAACGGGTAATTATGACCCAGCGTCATCGCTGGCGTAGTAATTTCGTGACATACGTTTATCTGCTTATTTAGTGTTTAATATTAATAAATCTTGTTTCTTTTATAGGTTTTGAATAAAAATGTCACTGTCAAGTAACCAAGCTAGAATTTTGGCGTTGTTGGAAGAGTCTGATTCCGACAATGAAGAATTCCAAGCTACTTCAGACATGGATATTGACGACCATTTATCTGAATGCAGCAATGACACTGAAAGTGAATAAGAAGATTGATTCCTATTATAAGATAATATTATGAGATACTAGGAATCATCTTCAAATAAGAATACTTCATCAAAAACTCAAAATACAAATATGTTACATTTTCATAGTTGGTATTGCATGTGCTATTAAAAAAATATAATTTCTAGAACTTATTGTTATTATTTTTATATTACTACGTAAGCAAAGAATCGTTTTTTAATAAACATTACTTAAAATTAAATTAACTTGTAAAATTTCTTTAAAAAATATCATTAAAATTCGGGTCAATATGACCCAGCCTCATTGTCCTAGTAATTATTTTCACGTCATTTGCGCAGGGTTAAAAGAGCCTCAAGATTTATATGTAATTGATTTGATTGACAATTGAACTGACAACCAATTGACAACCCACCTTTTTAGATGGGTCGTCGTGAGCGTCGCGTGAGTGTAAGCCATGACGTCATAAATGACGTTTTTGCCACAATCACAAAAACTGTGGTCGTTATGTGGAACAACTAAAGGAGCATTTTGATCGGTGTAGGCGCTTGGTGGAAGGCACCCAATATGTGATATTTATAATATTTTCCATTATGTCAAGTTGACATTATTTTAAAACTACAGTGAAAATCTGTTATAACGACATTGAAGGGACTGCTCATATTCAGTTGCAAAAACCAATAGTTGTAACAACCGGTGATCTTTGTCTGGAATTCCACTCTCTAGCATGGATAGATAAATACACGATTTTTCTTTGATATTATTTTGTTTTCTTTTTCTTGCTGAACTAACTGAAGAGGCATGACAAAGCGGGATTTGACTGCATGCATGTGTTTTTTTTCTAGAAGAAGAATGAGAAAAGACCCTACACTAAACTAAATCCTATTGTTTTCTCTCCTGATTTTAATAGCCATTTTAATAGCCATAGCCAGAAGACAAATGTGGAGGATACCTTTTCAAATTGTTTATAATACAGCTTAGTAGGTCCTTCTAACAAATCTAATTCTCCGAAATATTAGTTAAATGTGGTCATTTAATGAGGTATGTCGTAATTAGCAATGCCATAAAAAGCAATGTTTTTGATACTAAGGCGGTCATATGTCCGGGACCTTCGTTCTAGGTTAATATAACTGCCATGTTGTTCTAAAGGATGTTGCAGTAAATGGTTTTGACTTTATAAGCATACATCAAAAAATATCTTAACATAATTTCAAATACCACAAAACGACAAGAATCTTATTGTAATTAGTGACATGCTGCTGGTAGGGCCCTTTTCAGAATGAGAAGGTTGTAGACAATAGTCTGCCATGAAGTCCGCTTGTGGGTTGGTAAGCTTTACAGGCCTTTGAGAACATTACTGAGAACACATTTAGCAAAAAATGAATTTTATTACAAATTAAAGTTGTTATTTGATTTTATAGAACAGTTTATACAAAAAATACTAACAAATTGCATTTTTGTATTATAAAGTAGGTATCTTTTAAAGTTTTTTGTAAAACCTATTTAAAAATTTTGACTAAACTACCATCTTCATATTTACAGAATGTCTAGAAATAAAGTTAGTCAGATATGATGTGAAAAGTTACAGCAACCACACAATCTACTTACCAAAATTAGCATTTTTGGGTAAAGTGTTACTTACATAAATGAGGAATTTTAATTTCTTTTTTAGTGCTTGATATTGCAGCTTGTAATTTGGATCAGGTTCTGCTTCACTGCTACTGCTTTCACTGGAATAGTCTTTACTCTGTTCACGGGTTCTCGAATGGTCTCCACTTGAGGCATTGCTGACATTCGCAGCCTCGCTAGCCTGCATATTCGCTATTGAGCGACAGTACCACCCATCTAGCATCTTCTGTTAAAAAACATCAACAAATTTAACAATGCAACAAAGTTTAAGAAATATCACCCAAGAGGTAGTAAAAAAGTTGCGAACATAATTGAGAAACCTTAGTATAATTTTCGGACGCCAGTATTGCTGTTTGTAGTTATAAGCCTGAAAACAAAAATGGTAACGACTAATGCATAAATGCAATGTATAAATCTCTAATGAACTACCTAAATAAGAAAGTAAAAACAAGAATGTGGACAAGACGTAGTCAACCAGCTTAAATAATTGAGATTTGATAATTTGTTGATTGATATTTGATACCTAATCTTTTCTTTCTTTCAAAATTCTACAAAGCCAAAAATGTTAGAAAAAAATCTAGCCAGCAGAGGCCAGGCCATAAGTTACTCTATGGCCAGGCCAGGGCCATTGCCCATTATGTCCATGCGCAGCAGAGCTAGCTTTATGACAATGACATTGAGAATGACAAGCAATGTCAGAAATCGTCAAGATCAAAAACAATAATTTTGTTTTACTATTGGCATTCTTAGTCCTGGACAACGCTTTATTCATGCGTTCATACATGCGTATAGGGGAATCCAATATGAATACAGCACACTACTTATGCAGTTCTGTGCAGTCTTTTTGCTACGCACCTTCAGTTTTAACTGTACAGTTTTAACTGCACAGTTTTATGATCGTTAGTTCAACTGTACAGTTCTCAGTTTTGCCTACACACGTACGTTTTAACTGCATAGTTCGACTGTACAGTTAAAACTGTGCAGTTAAAACTGAAGGTCTGCAGCGGGCGGAGGTCCCCTACGCAGCTCACGTACCACAACCACGCGACAAAATGCAGTCAGTTTGTGGTCGCGTGTGAATAGCATCGCTGCGACATTTTGTGCTCCATATGCTATTGTCATTGATTTATTTCGTATTGAAATTTGACAATAGATGGCGCTGCAAGGAACATTGAAGGATAGGATATTACCTCCTATTCACTCAATCAAATTATAATTTTTATAATCACATTCTTCAAACTCATTAATATTATCCATCGAAAGTATTCGAAAGTTTTTAGACTCTTCTGGGGCTATGATATAAACGCGAAGTGCAATTTTTATCTCTAATTCTCTACGACGTAAGTTATCGTAAATCCTATTGGAGGAAGAAAATCAAGTAATAATTTTATTTAAAAATATATGCGACACACTTTTATAGGTGTGTTGTAAGTTCAATACCAGAAGTCATTTCTCATTTTAATTTTTGTCGTATTATAGTTCGCATTGTGCTAAAGCTAAAGTTAATGGGCGAGCCACATTGTTTAAAACAAGGCCTCCACATCGGTCTCCACCGGCGGTTTGCAACAGTGTAAACGCTTGTTTGCAACAAAAATTCGTTTGACCTTCAACAACCTCTGTGGACGGTCGCGGCCCACCAACCGCTTGTGGATGCCGCCGTTGTAAACACGATTTCCACAGTGTAAACGCTTGTTGTAAACCGCGCTAGGGCAGTTCGAAGCGGCAACCGTTGCGTGCGCACGTGTCGTTCTATGTATGCAAAATGACGTCTCGTGAAAAAGAAATTATATTATTATTAAATTATAATTATTGCGGTGATAGCCCAGTGGCTTAGAATTTGACCTCGAATCGAGGGGTCCGGGTTCGAATCCCAGTGGCATGCACCAATGACTGCAAAAAAGTTATGTGCGCTTTATATAATTAAATATCATCTGCTGTTATGGTGAAGGAAAACATCGTGAGGAAACCTGCATGCCTGAGAGTTCACAAAAAAAATCTCAAAGGTATGTGAAGTCCACCAACCCGCAGTAGGCCAGCGTGGTGGACTAAGGCCTGCATCCCTCTCATTGCGAGAAGGAGACCCGACCCTGTAGTGGGTCATTAACGGGTTACTGGCAAAATCATAATTATTAAATTATTATGATTATTAATTAATTATTATTTCATCCATATTTTTTTCTTTTTTCTTTTCACCGGCGGAAATGATTGTTAATGCCACACAAACTTTTTGGAAGTTTAGGTGGCTAAAGCCATATTGCATTAGCGTGCTTCCAACCAGAGAGTCGACAACACACTGAGGTGGGGGCTTTGTTGTAAACAAGTGTGGCCGCAAACACCAACCGTGGGCTCCACAAGCCTTCCACCAAGGTGACCTCTGTTGGACGCTTGTTTAAAACAGTGTGGCGCAGGTGTAAGCGAAATTGGACTCTGTGTGTACCGCATGTGTTCTTTCAGCTGAGTGTTGGAGGATCGTGCTTGTCGCGGTCAGTTAGTGCCGGATTGATTCCTCGTGTTGTTATGGCTCTCGGTAGTGAAGTGAATGATGATAATTCTTCGAAACATGCTTCTCAAAAAGTGAAAAAATGTCCAGCTAGCAATAATGTTAACGACAAAGGTGGCAGTGATAATACTAACAAAGGTAAGGTTTAGAATGGTCATGCCCTCAGTTATGTAACATTGAGTATGTAATAGATGTAGGTAATGCTGAAAAATGTAGGTAATGCTGAAAAATAGTTATTTATTTAAAAAAATACTTGCACTTACTGCACTAAAGTCATCTGACCCGTTAAAACATGTGATCAAGTAATTTTTATTTTAATGTTAGTACTATTTTTCTTTCCCTTTCTAATTACTCTCAATTCGATAATAATGATTTGGAAAATGGTTTTTTAGAATAAATGAAACTGCAGCACTATTTAAAGACCTAAAATCTCATGGTATTGTTATCAGTCCATATATTTTCATGCATTACACAATTTATGTTTTGTGTTTCAAATACATGCTTGTTCAATACGGAGTGCTCCAAGGTTTTGTAAATGATGGTCAAAACTCAAAATTAAGCTTAAAATGTTTACCTGTATTATTAGCATTATTATGCTTATACATACACAGGTCCACTTTGTATGAGTTATTAGCAGCTAGCAAGTAGCAGTCATATGACCTATAATGACCTCTTATTTTTATTAGTTAAACAACACAGTTCTATGTGACCCAATTCATTTAAAAACAACAATTACTAAAAATAGCATAATTATTATATTGTCCATAAAATGTCTTGCAGCAATTTGCAAACTGCAAATATTTATTAACAAAAATTAATAACTGATACCTAGTTGTAGGTTAATATAGGTATTAAAATAATGTTAAGTAATTACTAGAATAAAAGAAAAATCCTAATAATTATTTTAATAGAATGTGCAATATAATGTTTAATAATAGTACTGTTGAGTTTGTAGTATAAATTAGGAAAACTGGAGTAAAAATTCTTTATTTAGGTACATATCTTACCAATACATTTTAATACAACCAAATGACACATTCTATACCTATAAGAAATTACATGACAAACATAATATCTTTTTCAATTCTCCGAGGACTATGCTACCTATTATAAATATTTGTTGGAGAATCACAGTTGTAATGATGCGAACGCAAGTATGGCCACGGTACTATTATCCAGACATAGATCACAGATGTCAATGTCACTGGTCATGTCATGGCTTATGCTTGGATACATAAGTACGGCCGGTTGGCGGGATTCTCGCAGTAAAAGAGAACTCGTGAAGCGGATGTGTCTGTTCGATTACAATAATATGTACAGTTCCAATCCACCTGATGATGTCCTCCTGAATTGCCCGGGATCACCCACTATGTCTGATACATGCCCACAAAACCATGGCTTCTGATATGTGTCTACGACATATTTATAATTCAATACTCCCACTTAAATATTATAATGGGTAACATAAAAATATAATAATTCCAACAATAACAAAAAACAACAAATAAAATAAAAATCAATGAACATTCAAAAACCCTATCTCTAACCTACCAAGTAACTTTTGCATTATAATAAAAACACCCCTCCTTTGTTTATAAAAAAATCAAATTATCATCCTGCATTAGCATTTACTAGTATGTACATATCATTCTCGTAATGAACTAAATAAAATCTACTTACAATGTTAAAAGAATAAGCAATATTGGGCTGAGATAAACAGTTAAATGGGCTTATAATTGTCAAACAGAATAAATTTGGACATGTCTATTTCATTAATATTTTCAGCCAGCACTATAATATCATTAAAGCACCAAGGTTACAATGAAAATATTTGTAATGCAAAACTTTAAAATTGTTATTAAGGATTAACATCCAAATTTAAATTTAGGACACCCAACACAGGTTACATTAAAACATTATAATAAAAACATAGTCTTTGGTTAACAAATGTACCCATAATTAAAGGATGCCACAGCATTCAATATGATATAACTATGATCTTTGGGTCCTCCTTCTCAATGAGTTATTTGCTCACAACTGAGTATTGTGATGCCCCAATTCTCCTCTGAAGTTTTCACACCACTTTTGATGTCTAAACTTCGTACATTTTGTGAATGGAAACCAGATTAATATAAAACCTACATCCTTATGATAAGTATTGACACCAACCAATCTGGCAATTCTTAATATGTAGTTTAATGTTAATTGGGATTTAAAAAAGATTGTAAGCCTTCTTCACTAGAATTATCTTTAATATGAGAAATATAATAGCCTACTGTACTGTTCAAGTACTGCCCACTTCAGTTTACATATCATTTGGAATGTTAATTTCTTTCATGTGCATAAGAATAGTAGATTGTATGACAAGGGAGCGAAATGATATTTTTTACGGCGAGGGCGTTTTTTGAATCCTGAACGTAGCAACGGATTCAAACTACATTGCCCGAGCCAAAAATATATTTTGTCCCGAAGGATACATTCTACTTTTCATCACAATCTATGAGAAAATGAAAGGGGCCTCATGTTCTATTGCAATATTATTATTTAATAAAACATAGAGTAACAATTAAATTGAAATTAAATACATAGGTAGTATCTGATAAATGAAACATTACATTTGAGGCATTTATAAAAATTGCAATTATGAAAATTTTTTGTTATAGTTTTATTAGGAATAGAGATTGTTGTAGATTTTATATTCTGCGTGTTCGTAATAACGTCCAAATCTGGCTCATTTCTATCCGTAAATCCGTAAAAATTGACAAAAACGCGGGCAGTTTTTTAAGATATAATTATTGTATGCCCGCATAGGGTAGACTGTTCTTAACTTATTATAATTTTTGTAACATCTTTCTCGTGTAACAGTCAACAATAAACGCATTCTTTTCTTTTCTTTTCAGTAGTTCTGTAGTTCCTTTGTTTTTATTCAAACAATATTTGCGATCGATTTCTTTGGCTCTGAACACTAAGATGTTCCAAATTCAAAAAGTGTGCGGAAAAGTTAATTGCCGCGCACTTTTTCAACTTGGAACTTATAAAGAGAGAGGCAGGAAAAACTCATTCCTGCCCGCTAAAAGTTTCTTAATAGAAAACATCAATTTTGGGCGCACTTAAAGGGGAGCAAAGTCGTACTTTTCGAATAGATGGGATGAAAAGTACATTGTAGTTGTGCCTAATTTCGAGTTAACTTCCTTTATATGTCATTTAATCTATAAATTCTGCATGCAACTGGGCTAAAATTTCGTCGCGACTGATATACCTTATGTCATATACCGGACTTTAACTCTTTGTAGTGTACAATTGTACATAATCAAAAACTGTCCAGGCTGTTTTGTGAGATTGAAAATCCTCCATTCTTCCTCACATTATTATCATATAGGTACGTATTGGTTATAAGCCTTAGAATTAGTGCTGAACTGGTACACAGGCAACAGGAACAGAAACGAGGCAGACCACTCAGACGATGGGTCAACGAAATTAAGGCAGTGGTGGGCAGTACTTGGACATCATTAGCGAGAGAACGAGAATAGTGGAGTCAGTTGGAGGAGGCCTTTGCTATTACAAAGCACACAAATATTACAACAATAAAATACACAACTGAAGAACCTAACCGATTGAGAAATATCTTGCAGAAGGCCTATAATAATAATAACCCTGCAGCCCGAACATAGGTTTTTTTTTGTTTTAAAGCTAATATGCTGTAGAATAATAATAAGTCACATAATATCCCAGTTACACCGGGAAAATTTTGAAAATTTTTGAAATTACTGAAAATTATTGTCAAAAAAATTCATTTTTGTTACAAAAGTCAAAGTTTAGGCCATGATAGATGTTGTTTTGAGAGCTACGTGTTATTCTATCCTCACTGCCAAGTATTTGACGTATTATTGTTTTTTATTTCAACAAAATCGACCCACTACTTTGAAAGAAACATTTTTGTACATAGGGTCCACAATAAAAATAAAAATCTTAATTTATCAATAAAAACTAGAATTTTCTTTTTTATTTGAATTCTCTTTTTTAATCGATAATTATTGGTCTAGTTTCACCCTCTTTCGGGGTTGCACTATATCCCGGGAAACACTGTAGTTAAAGTTATATTTACATGTATTAAGAAGGCAGTGCAAAATGGTAGAAATAATTTTATTCAATACATATACTATTACACACACAGAACTTAAATAATGTTAAGGCTTGTGCTTGTCTGCATGCAATAGGTGTGTATCTTAGAACAGTTTTAGATACTGACCTCGTCTTGTTCATTGACGGGGCTGGGTTATCTTAACGCTTGCTTTTACATATATATTTAGGGCAACTACAACATATCTGATCATATCATAGGTGCTGTAAGTAGTGATCTGTCTGTATTTTATGTGATTTAAACATTTTATAAATTATAATTGACCCTGGCCTTAAATTAGACCAGGGTTTCTCAATCTTATCATTCCACACTCCCCTATATGACTATAAAGACCACCGCATTTCCTTTACAATAGAGAAAAAAAAATATGGGAGCAATAAATACATATAATAATATTGTTTTTAATTAGAAATCAAGATAGTTATTGCTCTTTTGTTTTTATTTTTTTAATTTAAATAAATAGTATCATAAGAAACAAACACCAAAAGTTATTCATATTCAGCTTATCGCACGAAGTGTGATAGACTAGACCACAACTTCGTAAATTTTATCGCGTAGCTACGACGCAATGACGTACCTCCAGTGGTAGCCCAATTAGAGAAACCCTGATTTTGACGATCTATTCATGTACTTCTACCGTAATCATTATTTCGTAGGAATCCCTAGTTTTTAAAGAAATGAAATATATCTGTTGAACAGTATAAATTGCATTCAAATTGGTTTAGCCATTCCTGAGATTAGCATGGCATTACTCAATTGGTAGAACAATAATTTTATTTTATGTATAGACTAGCCTACTCGGCAGGCTTTGCTCTGCCAAAATAATTTTGCCTACCTATCTGTCGAAACTTATTATTTACTTAAAATTATTTTATTTTTAGTTTTCTTTTGTCAGAAACTTTCACCACCAATTATGAACTTAGATTTTTAAAAAACTCTTTATTTTTTACACCACTCCAATTATGGAAAAAATGAATATATTGTTTAAGACCTTGTTACATTTATTTTTTGTTTATGAGCAATTATTATTTCTGGTTTTCTTTAGGTACAAATAAATAAACAATAAAGTAAATTTGTTTACTATATCTACGGAAAATTTAAAAATTAATAAATCTGATCAATAGGTTTCAAATACTTTCAATAAACCGAATAATTACCCGATTATTGAAAATATTCTGTCCATGATTTTTTTTTGTAAAAACCATTTTTAATATATTTTCTAATATAGTTACTAAATTAATTATAAAATAAGTTTTATTCTATTATCAACACGGTGCAGGCTGATATATAAACAAATCCGAATGACAGTTTCAGAAATTAGTACGTTCTCAAACAAATCCACAGTTGCCGTACAGTAGTATCCAATTTATTGAACTAGGAAGAATAATTTATAGTGGATGAGTGACAAGGTGGAGACCCCCACTAAAACGTCATTCGTCACCAGGCGAAACAGGACACGTGTGTGTCATCTGAACTCATCTGTTCGTAAGGTGTCTTTCTTGTTTATTTTGGGGATTGAATTGTAGTGTTAGTTTTAATTTATTCCCAGATCACGATTAATTAAACGTTCATTCTTATTTAAAACTATCTATGAGGACTAAAGCTACTGTAGACATTCCCACGCAGGGATTGAAAAATTACCTACTACCTATCTATTGGGATCTGACAAAATTCGTGAGACATCTGGTGTTCAATTTTTGAACTAATTCCGGGGTGCATCGCTCATCAAAACATAAGAGTTATCATTAGTGTTATTAGTACTTTTGAGAAATTAAACGAAAAATGACTGAAGTATTAGGAATATTTACCCTCACAAGATTTCTAAAAAAATAATAACGTGTTGCGTATATGCATGTGAAAGTAGTTTTAGAAAAAACCGTGAATTTACGTTTCATAGGTTTCATAAAAAAATGCGCGTTGTGTTTATATCAAAAATTATTTTGATCAAATGGAAAAACTGGACCAATTCACAGCATGTTGATAACAATTCGCTAGTGTCACGAATAAGTAACAAAATCTGAAAAGTAATAACACATGGCAAACTTAAGGATAGAGCTCATTTTACTTGCACACACATGCACAGTTGAAAAATTCATTTTTTAATTTTTTCCAGAACTTTTAACTATTCAGAAATCAATCAATCAATGGTCAAGTCAATCTATGGATACATACATGGATTACGGTCCAAAAACTGAGTTGCGAGACTTAGGTTTTTTACAAGTATTGTTTTTGATGATATAGATCTTTTTGATTCTAATAGTCATTATAAATCATTGTAACTTTATTAATAAAAAAATATTAAACATATTCAGTCATACCTATTATTATATAATCTTAAAATATTAGATGCGGATATTTTTTTAATAACAATTCAAAAAAAATAACAAAATAACTTCTTATAGCAAAAATGTCATAGAAAAAATCGGCTCCTTCAAGGCCTATTCATAACTTATTCTTTAAATAAATATAACCTTCAAAATAACAATAATATTACAGATATTTTGATCATAAACTACGGAAATATTGCAAGTGGCCCCTTCAAAATCTGGCTCCTTCATGCCACTTTTCCTAGGGGAATTTATTAGGATAAATGCGTTGATTTATCAAATTTTAATCGAGTCTAACAAAATAGGTCTATGCACCCAACAATATTTATTGAATTTTTGTGCTACTCATGCCACAGTATTTTCGTATGGTAGTTATATTAATTTTATATCTAGAATGACGTAGGTTACTTTTCCATCAATTTTAAAACTATGGACTTAAAAATCTTTTGTAATTTGCAGTTTCTTTATTTTGTAGTTTGCAGTACCAAACAACTTGACGTCGATTCACGACATCGGTGTCGTTGATGGCCCCTAGTGCCCCTACGTCGAATGTTTTCATGCTACGTACTATTGATAAATGCAGTCTGTTTAAAAATACATGTGAAGCCGCGATGGTTGACCGCTCATCGATCAATAAGAACAATCTACTCTTCTACTCGACTAGTCCATATCTAGTTATTCTTAACTCTACTTCTTTGGTTAAAATTATTGGATCTTAATTAATTTAAGTATTTTAGACATATACGTACAAAAATCGAGTTCACACTGGGATAGTGTTTTAGTCGAGTGGCGAGTAGTTTATACTAGCCTAGTGTTCCTAGTGTGTAGCCTAGGTTTTACATGTCTGAACAATTTCGGCTAGCTAAGGAAGTAATTTAGTCAGAGCTAATTACTTGACGGCGAAAATAAAAGCCTAGGGTGAACCATGTGTGAACTAAGTTTAAGTCTACGCATAACAAAGTAGATAGGGGCTGCTTGATAGTACTGACCTGGATGAATAATTCTATTCATTCTATACGGCAAGTAATTCTAAATTCCTATTTAACGTAACATTATAATGTTGTATTAAATAGGAATTAAAATAATAATTATTAATAATTTTTAATTATTATAAATATTACCTTAATAGGTGTATCTGAGTCATAAATGTAACATTTTCAAATACATGTATACCTATTATAAGTAACTACTTATATTATGACAGGCTCCTGATTGATATTGTATGGCCTACGGCTACACTGTTACGATAAGGTTTTATGCGATGTGATTTCTAGTCGACAGATAACAGTTTGTATCAGGTCTTGGATAAATAAAGTTACACAGTTACTCCTGTGATAAGAAAATATCCTAGAATGATTTAGGTATCGCTGCTTAAGCTTTAACTTTAAGTCAGTTATGTTTGCGCGTATTTAAATGTTGAAATTTAAATTTGAAAAAGGACGGGTTAATTATTATTAGAATAGTTGCGAGGAAACTAAATTAGTTCAAAATTATTCCGCAACATGGTATCATGGTGTTTAAAATCTCCGGTCGCACTATATTATTATGTACGTTTATACGTACGTACATATTATTTTTATTCAAATATTTAAACAAAGTATTTTTATAAATAATGATCAATAATGTTAGACTCATAAAATTAACTTATACATATACTTATTATAATTTATCTAACACATCGTTTATAACGATGATGTATTGTAGAACTAATTAAATTAATCCATAGTAGGTAAGATAATTATATGCAATATACCTACACTTTATTTTATTACCTTCTCTGTAAATTAACTAATTGCATTGCGGCGAGGTTCACACTGCACACTTGCATGCAAAATTAAAATTGAATAAATTGATGTAAAACTTAATCAAACTTCTATTAAATAATAATGCGTGATTCTCGTAGCACCGAAGCTTACACCACAAAAATTAGACTCATTCCTTAATTTGGTCGTTAATTTAATACCATCATGATATTAAACCATAATGATATTAAATTAAAAATTAAAAAAGAACCACCGACACAATAATATATTTGCAGATATTGGGTATTTTCCCCACTTTTACTCCCACAGTTTTTTCAGGGCTCAACCGATTTTCATCAAACATGTCTAAGAACACTCGGCCGTAACTCACCTTTCATACAAAAAAAACTAAATTGAAATCGCTTCATCCGTTTGCGAGCTACGGTGCCACGAAAGATAGACAGACAGAGAAACAGACCGACACGTCAAACTTATAACACCCCTTCTTTTGCGTCGGGGGTTAAAAACAATAGACTTCTATGAGAAACAAATTACAGATATAATAAATCGTTTGAGTCGTTTCAAAGTTGGGGGCTGAAAGTGGGGAAGAATAACCGAATGTGTGCAAATATAATCGAGTGGGGTCTCAAATGAAAGCGGATCACGCGCACATTACAAAATAATGTTATGTTCAATGAAAATTGTCGTTATTATGTCGGGGTTTTTTTTTAATTTTCAATTTAATTAGTTATATACCCTATGTAATGTTATGATATCTATACCGAAGACAACGAAGGAGATTTGCCAATCGATTCGAGAACACCGATTCTTCGTTTTATTTTCAACCACGTCATGAAGTAAAGTTATCATAATGTAATTATGCATAGTGGCTCTACGAAAATTTGGTTATTTAAACTGGCGGTTGACACCTATAACGTTACGGGACCGACGAAATAGTCGTGACTTATCTATTTGAGGGAAAGCATCGCTTCGCACTGGCCTTATAACATTTTCGGCTTACCAGAAGTTTTACAAGCCAACTCGTACTCGTAGTACTTTAAATAGACCAAGTTTAATTCGAGACATAGATTTTCTTAGCCTCGACGGTCGGTAATTGTTGCGCTTGTTACCGTGGCAAAGCCCTAATTATTTTTAGATCGTTGAAGTATACAAGTTTTGTTCAAGTGTATAATTGCACATTTAAACGTCATGTTTTACATTTTTAATTACCGTCCATTTTCTTCGGTACACATGTACTCTTTCGAAATATTTTCTACAGAGTTTGTCGAAAACAATTGCAAGGGACAAAGAGTATTTTTTAATAATTCTTGTTTTAATTTTATGTGCTAAGTACTTTTATTTTGTGTTAAATTTTTAAAAGTTATTATATAGGTCTAAATAAAATTATCAAAACATATAGTAAGTAACTATAGAAGTTACAGTCGTTTCAATAATAATTATATGCTTGCTTGCCTAAATTGAACAACACGAATTGAACAAGCGGATGCATTGTATTGCGTCAAAAATGGAGCATTAGAAGATTAATTAATTTTTAATGGGCCTTTTACTTTAACTATACCTACTATTAATTACCAAGGGTAATTGTAGAATAAAAGTGTATTTATTATTATTATTAATATTTATATTTGATACCGCCGCATTCCGTCATTTGTCATTTATTCCTACCTTATAACGAGTTCCACTACATCATCAGATTCGAAGGTGGTCAATGTCTATATAGTTCTGCAAAGGTAATGTGACCAACAATAATAATTTATCAACTCGGTTCCTTAACTCTTATCCGTTGAGGAGTTCCACTCTGTACCTTCAAAACTCTTCATCAGAACATCAACAACTTAATATGGGACCAAATTAAAGGTAACAAACAAAAAAAAAACAATTCAAATCGGTTACCAAATGACGGAATGCGGCGGTCAGAAATATAAAAAAAACGAGTTCCACTCCATCATCAGACTCGAAGGTGGTCAATGTCTATATAGTTCTGCAAAGGTAATGTGACAAACAATAATATTTTTTTAACCCGGTTCCTTAACTCTTATCCGTTGAGGAGTTCCACTCTGTATCTCCGAAACTCTTCATTAGATCATCATTTACTGAATATGGGACCAGTAGCACCTTCCAAACCAAAAAGAAAAAAATCAAATTTGTTAACAAATGACAGAATGCGGCGGTAACAAATATAAAAATATACATACAGACGAATTGAGAACCTCCTCCTTTTTAACCGACTTCAAAAAAGGAGGAGGTTCTCAATTCGTCCAACTCCAAAAATACTGAAGTCTGTTTGTAATGTTATTTCTTACTTTTTAGTTCCAAGTCGGTTCACATTTTTGTTAAAAATTATTTGAAGTCGGTTAAAAATTGAGCAATCACAAATTGCAAATAATGTTTGTACATTCTCAGTGGACGGACGCAGACATTTCCAAAATTCACATTTATTCCACTACTTTCCCCTCGGCTGGGTATATCGTCGCAGTCTACGGGTGTAGGCATTACCTTCAATGTATTGATTTTAAAACATACTCCTTGTTCGAAGAAACATGTCGAACGTCAAGTTATCTGTAGCATTTTATGTCAAAATCTCGTGATGTGTTTGTAAATTAATCTTAAAGTCATAAGTATAACAACAAATTTTGGTGTCCGTTACAGTGTGGGTCGTAATAATTTATTATTCTTAAGAAATTCTTGTAAGCGGCTAAAGAACATACATCCACTAACTCACACTAGGCCGGTGTGCCCTAGGGCCAGTATAATTCTCATTGTTGTGGGGGGGGGCGACCTTGCAGTGGGTCACTACTGGATAGCAGACCAGAACATACATAGGTTTTCTATATTATATGTTGTTATACTATAAAACAAGCGTTTATGTTCAATTTTTTTTTAAGTATGCTAGCAAACCATATATTCTAAAGTAGCTTTCGCTGCTTAGCTTCCCATTACTAAAAGGTCAAACGACTTAGCTTCAGTAGTTTTTATAGTTTAATGATTGCTGTGCAAAAACATGCCTGTCGTACCTTTTTTTACTATGCCTAGTTTGTGGAAAAAAAACAATTCAAGCCTTATTGCTGAAAGATAAAAAGCAAGCACAATAAAGTTGCTTGCAAGCAACTTCGATAGACAGAGACTAATACCATTGTTTGATAGTACCGTATAGCATTGAATTGGAGTTATTGATGTTAGTGGTTTTTAATACTAAGTAGAATCCTTTACAGTACGCAAGTTCAAGGATTCGAGAGCTAGGTTAAATAATACAACGATGGCGCGGGTGCGGTAGCGCGTGCTCCTCCTTGCATAATTCATTGATCGGTGTCATTGCTGTTCAGGTCGTCCGCTACCGACGCTAACTTTGTTTTATCTAAATTTCAAATCTTTGTATTCGAATTTTCTTGACATCAAACATTCTATAGAAAATAAATTGAGAAATCATATGGCTTTGAAATTTTTCAGTGCGTTCTTGCATTCCGATTCCACTGCTATTTTAACACTTAAAACGATGTTAAAAACTTTATAATTATTATTTGATTTCACTAGGCATTTACGACTCCTTTTGAAACTAGGTATTTAGTATTAAATGATTTATATTTATAGTAGGATCAGTCCGGCCGATTAAATTTTGCATTAAACCCTGCTTCTTATTTCTCACCGAGTTTAGATGCTCTACTCACGATATTTCCTTTTAAATTTGTATTGAATGTTTAAAATCATTTCAATTATTATGCTAAGTAGTTATCGGGTTAACTTTGTTCGTTGATATGAAAGAGTTTATTTAAGTAACTGTGTAGAATATGTATACGTTTTCCTTGGTATCAAAGACAGAATACAATGTATTTTTGCATTTGTTGCTTTATGTGACAAAAGGAAACCCATAAATACATTGTATATTAAAATAGATAGATAAAACAAAATGCGTCACCTAAAGAATTCGATCTGATTGTTTCATGACTGACTGGTGCATATCTACTATTAGTACTGAATGTTCTATGATAAGTAGAGTCGATCATTGTAGTTTAGTTCGTCCGACCGAGTCTTACAAAGTTTGCCTATAGAACGATAATGTTCACACGCAACGGAAAGAAATTGTGTCAACGGCATCTTATCACGAATTTTGATTTAATATCTAGAAGCAAAGCCGTTCTACCTATGTTATCTTGTTTGGTAACGCTGTACTGAAGATAAAATCAACATTTTGGCCCGTATGTACACAGCATATCTTTCTTCATTCCCTCGTCACTATCATTTCCTTTTCTACTCGTTATCGCGTCTCGCTCACGGAGTTGTAGGTAGTGTTCAGCTCTATGGTCCCGTGATTGCTTATTAAGTCTGCATATGCATGAGCGTAATTTAATTATCATGTAGGTCAGTAGTTCAAAATGTTCAAATTATTAAAATTTATTTTTTAACAATGAACCCAGTAGTAAATAAATATTTCGGTAACGGTATTTATCAAACGGTATTCCTAGTGATCTAGAAGCTGCCCAGATATTTAAAAATACGACTCTACAGACCTAATTGTGCAAAGGCGCCACATGGTGGAAAATAAGGCTTCTTGCGTATAGGTGATTTGCATTACAAAATGAAGTAGCGTCGCGCGTCGGTGGCGTCTATTGTTGGCGGCATCCCGTTGCCATCTATTATTGACTCGCCGCTGGAGATAGTTGGCGTTGCGCCAGCGCAAACCACGTGTTCGGCAGTCACGGGACGAGACATGCGCGCTGGTTTCAGATGCCCCCCGCACACTGCGCTTCCACGTCTATGCGCCCGGTGTTTCTAAAATGTATCAAAATGCTAAGAAAATTATAAAAACATCGATACGGTGTCGCTAAAAGATACGCAATTTGCAGGTAAACCAGCTTTTCGAATATAAGATGCGCTCGGTTTATCAGTAAATTACGATGCCCGCCTCAGTTCAGTAACAGAACTCGTAGTGCTAGTAGTGCCCGCACCGAACTCGAAGCGGGAGAACGCTCAATTACCTAATCTGAAGTTTTTTTGCTTGTTATAGCCGAAAAACCAGATAAGTGTTCGTCTAAAATGAAAAAGGAGAGCGACGCGAAAGTGGTGGGATGCAGCAATGGACACACGAGCACTCCGAACGGACGCGCGGACGACGAGGGCGGCGGAACCACCGCGCCCCCGCGCGTTTCGTACGCGGCCGCCGCGCGCAAGGCACCCTCGCCGCATACCAATAACACGCCACCGATGTTTCCACCCACTTCAGGTCCGATTATTTACATCGTTGTTTTGATACAATACAAGTTATGCGCCTTACAACTTTGCAAAACAGTAAGCAAAGTACGCTAGTGACGATAAATAGTGGAGAGTAAGGTTTGTCATATTTTTGCTGCTAGTTAGTTGCATAGATATTCATAAAAAAATCGTTCAGTTAGAGAAACGCGTAATGATGTAACAAATAAGCCGTTGTTAAATAGTTATTTTAAAATTGACAATCGACAAAATTTCGATCCAGAAAGATCCCAAAAAACCTTACTTAATTTATTTAAGTTACAAACCGTATTTTTTTATAATATTTGCATTGCATTAACTGTAGCAAATTATTCTGCAACCGAATCATAACGACAGGACAGCTGTATTATTATAATTAAATCGTTGTTAAATAAATATTTAACGACTCTAAACAAAAGGTAGCATGTAGCATTAAAATACTATCTGGTTCTGGATATTAGTACATACGAGTAGGTATAAGAATTTTTTTTGGAAAAAATTTATAGGTAGGTACATATAAAATTAAGTTATTGAACTACTTAATGCTTGTTGACGATAACAATGCAAATAAAGTAGTTTACCCAATAATATTATCAGGCTCTAAAAATCATATCTAATTGGTCACATTTAAAATATTCATTGTGTCTTTATTTAAACATTGTTTTATGAAGTTTTGTTTCACGTATTATTTTCGACTAATGAACGTGATTTCATTTTTCAGAAAGCCAGAAATCCAAAAGCAGTAATGGTAAGTCACCGCAATCGAAATCAGTCAGTCCTGCAGTGAAAGTAAATGGAGACGCAAAATTATCAAACGATATTGATAGTAAAAAACATATATTAGGTACCAAAGAACCAATATTGAACGGCACGGACATTTGTATCAATGGCAATCCAAAAAAAAGTTCAGATTGTGATATTAGCAGTAGTGATAATACTAAATTAGTTTCTAATGGAGTAAATAGTGATTCAGACGATACAAAATCGAGTAAATCAGATGAGGGACAAGAAATTTTGTCTAATGATGGCGGAAGTAAAGCATCAGAATTAAAAGTTAACGGGAAGAAGAAAGAAAAGAAAATTGTATTAGCAGATAAGAGCAATGAATCGGAAAAGAAGAAGGTTACTACCGAGAACAATAACACGGAGGGGAAGAAAGAGACTGAAAAGGCAAAGAAATCTGAGAATGTACCCGATAAAGTAAATGGTGAAGCCACCGTGGTGGTGAATGGAGATAAAGAAAGAGAATCGTCGCCGAGTGAGGATGGCGATGAGAAAAAACGTGATGCCGAAGTCGTATTCATTCAGGATATGGGATTCACGGTGAAGATAGTTAGCCCTGGCGCCGAACCTTTAGATATACAGGTGAGAGTTTAAGAAAGCTTTTGAAGAAACTGCTGAATATTTATTTATCCTTTTTAATTAAAAATTCTGGCCATAATTGAATACTGACGAATGATTCTTCTTATCTTCTATATAAAATTCTCATGTCACAGTTTTAGTTACCATACTTATTTATTTTACTTATAGCCCGGTCAAATTAGACTAAAAAATAGGGGTAAGGTTACAAAAATTCCCACTTGGCTGAATATTGGTAGGATTGTTCAATACACTATTATAAAGGAAATGTGAAAAGTCCTCATTGATCCGGCACGTGCAAAAAAATTTACTCGGGGTCAAAGGTAGATATGAGCGCCGGTGGCCAATCACCAATGACTTTTGGAGGTCGGCGGCGGCGGCGTTTCGGCGGCGTGACCTTGATAAAACTACCTTAATAAGGGTAGGTATAAAATAACATCAAACCAAACCAAAATAACATAAAAATTACTCATAACATCAAAATCGAAAATCACTCATAACTGGTCGGCCAACCCGTCGTGCAACTTGTCGGCCAACCAGTTGTGCAACTAGTCGTGCAACTTGTCGGCCAACCAGTTGTGCAACTAGTCGTGCAACTTGTCGGTCAACCAGTCGTGCGACTCGTCGGCCAACCCGTCGTGCAACTTGTCGGCCAACCAGTTGTGCAACTAGTCGTGCAACTTGTCGGCCAACCAGTCGTGCGACTCGTCGGCCAACCCGTCGTGCAACTTGTCGGCCAACCTGTTGTGCAACCAGTCGTGCAACTTATCGGCCAACCAGTTGTGCAACTAGTCGTGCAACTTGTCGGCCAACCAGTTGTGCAACTAGTCGTGCAACTTGTCGGCCAACCAGTCGTGCGACTCGTCGGCCAACCCGTCGTGCAACTTGTCGGCCAACCTGTTGTGCAACCAGTCGTGCAACTTATCGGCCAACCAGTTGTGCAACTAGTCGTGCAACTTGTCGGCCAACCAGTCGTGCGACTCGTCGGCCAACCCGTCGTGCAACTTGTCGGCCAACCTGTTGTGCAACCAGTCGTGCAACTTATCGGCCAACCAGATGTGCAACTAGTCGTGCAACTTGTCGGCCAAACAGTTGTGCAACTTGTCGGCCAACCTGTTGTGCAACCAGTCGTGCAACTTATCGGCCAACCAGTTGTGCAACTAGTCGTGCAACTTGTCGGCCAACAAGTAGTGCGACTTGTCGGCCAACCTGTTGTGCAACCAGTCGTGCAACTTATCGGCCAACCAGTTGTGCAACTTGTCGACTAACAGTTGTGCGACTTGTCGGCCAACCAGTCGTGCAACTTGTCGGCCAACCAGTCGTGCAACCAGTCGTGCGACTTGTCGGCCAACAAGTAGTGCGACTTGTCGGCCAACCTGTTGTGCAACCAGTCGTGCAACTTATCGGCCAACCAGTTGTGCAACTAGTCGTGCAACTTGTCGGCCAACCAGTAGTGCGACTTGTCGGCCAAACAGTCGTGCAACTTGTCGACAAACAGTTGTGCGACTTGTCGGCCAACCAGTCGTGCGTCTTGTCGGCCAACCAGTCGTGCAACTTGTCGGCCAACCAGTCGTTCAACTAGTCGTGCAACTTGTCGGCCAACCAGTCGTGCGGCTTGTCGGCCAAACAGTTGTGCGACTTGTCGGCCAACCAGTCGTGCAACTTGTCGGCTAACGAGTTGTGCGACTCGTACATTAGACAAAAATCATGTCTAATGTCCATGTCACACCCGTACCGGTGGTTATTGATGGCACTGCTCTCGAAGTTGGAGACGAATACGTTTACCTAGGACAAACGATCCGAATGGGTAAGTCCAACTTCGAGAGAGAGGTCACTGGAAGAATCCAACTCGGCTAGGCAGCGTTCGGGAATCTACGACAAGTCTTGACGTCCGATATACATACCTCAGTGCCTGAAGTCGAAAGTTTTCGAGCAATGTGTGTTGCCAGTGATGACCTACGGTGCCGAGACGTGGTTGAGCCTAATCCACAAGCTCAGAGTCGCCCAGAGGGCAATGGAGAGAGCTATGCTTGGTATTTCTCTACGAGACAGAATCAGAAATGATGAAATCCGTAGAAGAACGATGGTGACCGACATATCTCTCAAAGTTTGCAAATTAAAGTGGCAATGGGCTGGCCACATTGTTCGCAGGACTGACAACCGATGAGGAAAAAAGGTCCTCGAATGGCGACCACTTTTAGGCAAAAGGAGCACAGGCCGCCCTCCGACCAGGTGGACTGATGACCTGAAGAAGACAGCGGGAAACCGCTGGATTCGGAGAGCCAGGACCAGGCGGAGTGGCGTCGATTAGGAGAGTCCCGTGTCCAGCAGTGGACTAACAAGGGCTGAAAGGAAGGAAGGAAGGGCTTGAGATCGTCTGCACTCTTGAGATGTTCTCCAAATCACTGTGCGAACTGCTGTGCTTCTTAGCCAAGTCCATCAAAAAGTTAGAAGGCGTAGGCATGGAACTCATTCCAGGTCCAGGTGTTGCATCACTTGCATCTCGTGTTGGTCTAAGAACATGTTTATGTCTGATGATGCCGCCATTTTGACTACGTGAACGTGTGAAAGTGCGTCCGATCAGCACCATTGATCAAACTGAAGTTCAGTTTCTGAACTGACTCGTTCAGTCGGCGCGCCGACCGCGGGGGCCGGTGGCGGCGCGTGGTGAAACCGTGGCGGCGGCGGCGCGCCGGCGTGGCGCTCATATCTAGTCAAAGGTCACAAAAACGGGTTTTTCGCGATTTTCAGCAAAATGGTAAGTTTTATCATAAAATTAGCTCAGACAAAAATTGTAGATCAGATAATTATCTATAAAAAATGTCTTAATACTTTTTTTCTTAAGAGCCACCGTTTTTGAGATATCACGAAAAGAGTAATTCAACTCCACAAGAAGTTATCACCAACGGAATTCGCTTTCTTCTCGCTATGTATGGAGCTCCTAAAAAAATTACGTGCTTAGATAAATTCAGATATGCATGTTTCGTTAAAAATACTCGAAATAAAAAACAAGTGCAGTTAGCATGTCTTCCTCCAACCTCAGCGGCTGTTCATCAACATCTTTTTCGGGTATATTACCAAGTTCAAGTGTGGCTTGGTAATCAGTTAGACCCAAAAGACTGGGGTTGGAAATTGGTCGACAATTCATTAGAGCCAGTTCAAACTTTACTTCCACCTGCACCAGAAAAACTACTAAACACCATTTTTTGCAACTGTAAAAAGGGATGTAGTGCTAAATTTGGTTGCAAAAAAGTTGGACTGTTTTGTTCTGTAGCATGTACAAACTGTCAAGGCCGGTCATGCTCCAATGTTGAATTGCCAACAATTGAAGATTCATTTGATGTTCACGAAGAGACATGCGATGTGTCATTATTGGGACAATTTATTAACACCCAGATTGAAGAAGATAAAGAAGAAGAATAAGAAGAAGGAGAAGGAAGAGAAGAAGAACAAGAACAAGAGAAAGCAGAAGTTAATGATGATTTAGATTCAGACGGATAACTTTTCATATTTTTTGTAATTTACACCCCTTTCATCATTTTCAACCCTTGTCAATATCTACAGTTATTCAATAGTTTCAAATTAAACAGAATCATAAAAGATCAGTGGAATAGGCCTACCGGGGAAACCACATTAAAAAAAACGCGCTAAGTACACTCAAAGGTGGCGTGGAAACGTGTGCATATTATGACGATTACAACTTTCAACTTTTTGAATCGTTATATCTCAAAAACGGTGGCTCTTAGGAAAAAAAGTATTTAGACATTTTTTATAGATAATTATCTGATCTACAATTTTTGACTAAGCTAATTTTATGATACAACTTACCATTTTGCTGAAAATCGCGAAAAACCCGTTTTTGTGACCTTTGACCCCGAGTAAATTTTTTTGCACGTGCCGGATCGATGAGGACTTTTCACATTTCCTTTATAATAGTGTATTGAGCAATCCTACCAATGTTCAGCCAAGTGGGAATTTTTGTAACCTTGGATGTCTAAATTGACCGGACTACTTAATAATATGCAATTTATGCCCATGTTGACTAGTAGACCACGTAATAGAATTATATTTGTAATAAATAGGTCTTGTTTTAATTGTTACAATTTTTTATTTTTTAGGTATCGAGTATGGAACTCGTTCAAGAAATCCACCAAGTTTTAATGGATCGTGAAGATACCTGTCACAGGACATGCTTTTCTTTGCAACTAGAGGGTGTCACGCTTGATAACTTCGCCGAATTGAAGAATATTGAGGGACTTAAAGAAGGCTCAGTGATCAAGGTAAAATTATTTATCAGAATTATTACACATTGCCCAAGAACATTCATCATGTTGCCTCGTATACCTAGTTTAATGAGCGCCGCAATTGAAATGATTACGTAAAAGTTTTATAAATAGGTATATAAAGACTTAATACAACTGGTGGGAAGGACTTCCTTTATTATACTAAGTGCAATCATTAAATTTATGTTTAATAAAATTAATGATTAGATTTGACCCGCCTGCCTGTTTGCCTTCTCTTTTATAAAAAAATAATATTAAATTCTTTGTAGCTTATTGGCTCCAACAATATCACTATCAATCATCCGCTGGTGGCATCTGGTGACTGTAGTTGACGGTAGTTGAAATGTGAAAGTTTGTGACGATGAGGATGATAATAAAAGGTCATACTACACGTAAAAACAGCTGAATAGTTTTGGATGAAAGTTTGTAAATATGTAGGTAGGTAGTTTCTAAGGTGGATTAACACTTAAGCCAATTTTTATCCCTCACTTGACCAAACTCAAAGGCCCACAGGGATAAACCGGGATCAAAGCTAGCAGTTTAAACATTTTACTTGTCAGGTGGTGGAGGAGCCATACACGATGCGCGAGGCCCGCATCCACGTGCGTCACGTGCGCGACCTGCTCAAGTCCATCGACTACGTGGACGCCTACGCCGGCCAGGAGTGCAGCTCCCTGGCCTTCCTCAATGTCGTCACGCAGGGAGATATATTGGGTAAGTTTTACATGTCAATTGGGATGGTTCCACTGTTCTCAATTAATTGAAATATCGTTGAGGAGCCGTACACGATGCGCGAGGCCCGCATCTACTTGCGTCACATGCGGGAACTGCTCCAGTATAAACCGGCCAGGAGTGCAGTTCAGTGGCTTTCCTCAATGTCGTCACCCAGGGAGATGTTCGGTAACTCTTTACTTTTTAGATGTCAACTGGAATGGTTCCACCATGGTTCCACCGCTCCACAATTAATTGAAATGCGGTTGAGGCCCGCATCTGCTTGCGCCACGTGCGCGACCTGCGTACCTTCGAAGTCCACTGACTACCCGGAAGCATACGCCAGCCCAAAGTAGCTCAATGGTTTGAATGTTAATAGTAATTGAGTTACAAAAAGGCATCTTAAAATAAATGTTACTCGCCCGCATCCAACCAAATAAAGAAAAAATCCTATGTGAGGTTATATGCGGGTGTTTTGCTACTCATGAGGACTTAAATGAGGATTGGTGTCACTCAAAGAGATATTTTGAGTAACTTTTTACTTTTTAGATATCAATTGGTGGACACCATTCACCTGTCTGAAGGTTTGTTCAATCTTAAAATACATGTCTTTAAAAAAATTAAAAGTATGTTAATCAGTTTTGAGAACACTTTCCCTTTCTGTAATAAGTAGTTGTTTAAAGGAATAAATAAATCAGAACGAATGAAATTAAACTGTCAATTATAATTTTTTTCATTTATTTAAAAATCTTAATATTTATTTCAATACAAGGCTAACAATTATTAACGCTCACTAATACTCAAAGTAATTACTGAATTTTCAAACAATTTTAATCATGATTCACAGCTTATTTTTTACAATAAGTTTAATATTATATGGAAGTAAATTCTATTCAGAATTTACAGTTTAAAATGCAAATTTAAATGGTACTTCATCATTGGAAAATTGCTTGGCTTGCTACGTCGTGTACGAATAAATGAGAATTCTTGAATTTGAATGTGTTATTTGAATAATATTATCTTAACATTCAAATAAAAATGACAAATTGTTCTAATTAAGAAACATTAAATATTTTTAACAGCATAAATTCCTCCATTTAAGTCGGTGTAAAAATATCGAGAAGCTATAAGAAATAATTTGTAAAGATAATAAACGTTTTTCATGGAGCAGAAGTTGTCTGGAACTGGTTTCCCAATTGTATTTAATCTTTATGTTATATATCGAAAAAGAATGTTTTTGCTGTTGCTATGGCACAAAAAATAATATAAATATGATAAATAAAATGATAAAAAACCTTCATTTACAGAAAAGAAAAAGTCTCGTCCCGAGAGTGTAGACTGTACGCCGCCGGACTACATAATGCCCGGCGGCTCAGAACGACCCTTGCTACCCTTGCATCCAGGCCTCGCTAAGGAGAACAAGGCTCCACAATGTTTAAAGGTAATTTTATCAATGTTATTTTAAGGAACAGAAGCATTTAAGATTCCTGTTCATAACTTATTAGAATAAATAATTCGTTCCCACATTGCATCTTAAAAATGCAAATAGCACAAAGATGGTCAAGCTTTATTGATTTGCAATGTAGTTTAATTACATATGGGATGATGTCTGTCGTTCTCAGCACCAAAATCGCTGTATTGTTTAACATTAATGTATCAGATTTGTGTGCTACTACATTTTCAGCCCGGTGGTATTAACGATTCAATGTTAAGTTGATTATTGATGCAATTTAATAGCAAAGGTCCTAACTTTGTAAATACACTGCATAAAAATGTTTACACAGTACGATAGGGTATCAATTATATTTGAGCGTTGCAGTCGCTTGCTGTTTATCGGGTGCTTTGAATGACGAACTTTTTCTTTCAATGTGATGATAGGATCATGGAAAGTAACTATCATATTCCGCTATGATGAAAGGTTTTTTATATTTTGATTGAGAGGAAAATTGGAGACATTGGTCTTAGCTTTCTGGAGTACATACATTTTATATTCATTGCAGGGATAAGTACCTACAAGACTAATCGTACTAAGGTATAGTATGATTGCTGGATCTGTGCGACGAGTCCTTGATTGTGTGTTTTGTATACGTACACGGTATGAAAGTGAGCGTGCGTGCGTGTGTGAAAGTGTGCCCGTCACAACAGTCAGTTGATTTCTACCTGATTTTCCACTGACGTTGACTGCACACGTATTCCAAAACATCTATTTGCCTCTCTCACACTCGCTGAGTATTATGAGCGTGACAAAGATTACTATTGTTTTGTGTTTCCGATTTAAAATAATACAGGTTGATGTTGTATTTGAATTAAATAACAATAGCATGTAGATTCAACAATAAAATTTAAGATTTTTTTGTAATTAAATAACAATTTAATAGTATTTTACGTAGTACAATATTGCGTATCTTTATCAATATATAAATCTTATATATTATTTGGCATTCTTTGAATTGTGTTGTTGGTTTTGTTGGATATTAGGGAAATCATTGATTTGAATCGTAAAGATATAATCATTAAATAAAAAACAATGTAAACAGTTTACGAAGATTTCGAGTAGTGTTGCTACAAAAGTACACATAATAGGACCAAACATATACTGGACAGCAAATAAACGGAGCCACCCGCCACCTTGTAACATTAATCCGATTTTCTCAGGAAGTAGAAAACGTACACCCATCAAACTCATACCTACAGAAAGGGTAGGTATTTAATAACAATTAAAATGACCATAAATTTAATCTAAAGTACTGGCAACTGACACTGTAATCAAGCAACAAACAAAATGTTAACGATTTGCTCTGTTTTGACTAGAGTTGTGATATTGAAGGTGGTCGAATTTTCTAATAATTTCTTTAGATCATTTGCTCAAACGCGTGTTCTTATGCCACCTTTATAATATCTCAATAATACCACAATAATATATCAATGTTCATTTCATTGAATCAGCCTCCATGCATCGTAACTTTCATTTTATTATTATTCTTGTAATGTTGATTTTTTAAATTCCATAGCATATATTCAGAACGATGATGTTCTAAATACTTATTTCCGATTCGTTGTCCCAAACAACATGTTGCTACGTTGCCATTTTAGGGTTGTATGTATGTACTTAAGTAATGTGGGTGGGTTCGTGTGAATACCACGTGAACGAGACGTGAACCCTTTATCGTGAGACAAAATTCTGACACCGATCGAGGAACGAGCGTGAACGCTTCGCGCAAGCAGGCATTGTATGAACTATACAATCTTTAGGATACTAGGGGGTTGTTTTAAGTTAACAAACAAGTTACGTTATAATTGTGGGTTACTTAAATTACTCTTGAAGTTTAATCTTTTAATTAAATCCGATTTATATAAACGTTAACTGGTGATTGTCTCCAGGTGCTAACAACATCAGGCTGGAACCCGCCACCAGGCCCGCGCAAGATGTGCGGCGACCTTTTGTACCTGCACGTGGTAACTCTCGAGGACAGACACTTCCACATTACCGCCTGCCCGCGCGGATTCTATCTTAACCAGTAAGTGCCCCTCTTTGTAAACCCCTAATGAATCGTGCTCAGCTTCGTTCTATGGGAAGCTTTATTTTTTTGTAACATTGTCAAAAAAAGATTTTGCAAGCATTATAACTCAAATGGTCGACATTCGTTGTCGTTCAATTTATTACCAGTGAAAGCAATTAGTTATTATAAAGCATGACTTTTTCAATATAGTGAGGTGAAAAAATGATATAGCACAATGTTGCCTATGAACTTTCCTTCAAGCCGAGACCAATAATAATAATAATCTGTTTTCTGTTAGAAAAGATGAGTTGCTCACAATCATAGTCTAAGACGTTCGACGACCTGAGTGGTGCAAGTGGTAAAAATGCCAGTGCGCTGCGCGGAGGGTTCTTTCATCTTATTAATATACCAGTGAACCTTCTAAGTTCTTGTGTTGTCTAGATGTCCATGGGCGGCGGTGATCACTTCCCACCAGGTGGCCCGTCTGCGCGTTTGCCCGCCATTTGCCATAAAATACTATATTATAATTTCTATTACAGGTCCACTGAAGAAGTGTTCAACCCGCGTCCCTCCAACCCGTCCCTGCTGTGCCACTCGTTGATAGAACTGCTGAGCATCGTCTCACCGGCATTCAAGCGCAACTTCGCGTTGGTTCAAAAGCGTCGCATGCAGAAGCACCCGTTCGAGAGAGTCGCCACGCCCTACCAAGTGTACCAGTGGGCGTCACCCATGCTTGACCATACCGTCGACGCTATACGCGCTGAGGATAGTGAGTCATTTGTTTTATTTTATTTTATTTGAAGTATAATATTCATATTGAAGTTCAATAATTTAACATTGAGAAATTGAATTAAATATGAAAGTAATCATTGCATTGTCTGAGAAAAAAATTAAAATTGTAAAGAGTGTAATTTCGTCTTTTATGTGTGTTAATCTTAAATCTGTTTGCGGTTCACAAAACAAAATAACTAAAGGTTCTGTAGGTTTTGTGTGGGCTAAATAAAAGATTTAATATTTTAAGGATTTAAATATATGTTTAATCCTTTATAATAATTGGGAAGAGCAAACACATCCGTTACCTAGCAATAATACCATCATAAGTCAGATGAATTTCTACTAGGTGGCGCTTCTGTGGAATTTGAATTTAAATAATTATTCTTTATACCAAAGAGGTCCAGATTAATTTTTGTAAAATTAAAATAGATAATCCAACAGGATCAAACCCAAATGCAACGTTCTTTTTACAGCATTCTCATCTAAGTTGGGCTACGAGGAGCACATCCCGGGACAGACGCGCGACTGGAACGAAGAGCTGCAAACCACCCGCGAGTTGCCGCGCGCCACGCTACCCGAACGTCTACTGCGTGAACGCGCCATATTCAAGGTATGAGCCCCTTGAGAGATGCCAGCGAGAAGTCTTTCTTATGTCAATGGAAGTGTTCATGTACCTAAAAAGAAACTATTAAACAAATGTGCAAACTATTGATAGGTGGTTTCTGCAGTACATGAAAAACCTCATCAAGCCTAAAACAGATCTGAAGAGCTATCTTATTTTATTTTGTAAATGAGTGTGTTGCTAATATAGAGCAGAAGATGGTCACTTCAAAGTTTCTCCGGAAACAACTCCCCGACAGGAATACTCTGATTCAAGAGCAGGCATTTGCTCCAACATGGATGATGCCCGCCTATTTTCTTGATTGATGATTGCTTGCACTGGTAACTGGTAATAAGAAATGTGGATAACTACTCACTAAGAGACTAAGAGGCCGAACGTAAATCCCCGCTCATTGCATGAGTTTTCACTTTGACTACATCTAACGCATATGTATATTCATTCATTCACAGTTATTTTCTCTTTTTGTGAGTGTCATAATAATTGATACTTTGCTATTCTGTCTTGTAGTGTCTTGTAGTGAGTAATGTTAAACGTTTTTCCTGCAGGTGCACAGTGACTTCGTAGCGGCGGCGACGCGCGGTGCCATGGCCGTGGTGGACGGCAACGTGATGGCCATCAACCCGGGCGAGGAGCCCAAGATGCAGATGTTCATCTGGAACAACATATTCTTCTCGCTCGGCTTCGACGTGCGTGACCATTACAAGGATCTAGGTGGCGACGCCGCTGCCTTTGTGGCTCCGGTAAGATGCTCAAAGTACTAGTAACATTCGCTGCTTTAGATAATATAAATAGCGTATATTAAACGAGTATACTCTTTATTTTGTTCGATACAGATAACCCACAAGAACGTAAGGCAATTATAATAAATGTTAAATAAACTCTGGGTTTTTTATTAATTATTAAGGCCATTGTCAGTAACCCATTAATGACCCACTACAGGGTCGGGTCTCCTCTCACAATGACAGGGATGTAGGCCTTAGTCCGCCACGCTGGCCTACTGCGGGTTGGTGGACTTCACATGACTTTGAGAACATTTTTTTTTGAACTCTCAGGCATGCAGGTTTCCTCACGATGTTTTCCTTCACCGTAACAGCAGGTGATATTTAATTTTATAAAGCGCACAACTTTTTTACAAAGTCATTGGTGCGTGCCACTGGGATTCGAACGATAAAGAAATAAATTATTATTATAGTTGACTGATAACCTTTATACTTAAAACATTAAACATTTAATATACCAATATAATAGAATTTCTCAAATCAAACAGTCAACCAACCAGTCAGACATAAGATTAGAGAAGATAAGATAGATGATGCAAAGTATTATTTTTAACTGTAGTATGTAGTTAATAAATATCCATGATAATTCAATGTTTAATTTGAGAGCGCAAACAGGTGAGAAAAACAGGTGAAAAAAATGAGAAAAGCTGTGCTTTTCTGTGCATTTGTCAGACATATTTGTGCAGTGGTTAGTATAAGAAAAGACTGCTTGCTTACCTGATTATTACCTGGTTATTAAGTAGAAGTTTTTGTGACATAATTGACAGTGGTCAGGAGGGTCAGTCTGTCTGTAGTCATGAAACCATATTAAAACCACCCAACATAATATATATGCCACTGATCTTTTATCTATCTATATCTATACATATAATAAAATTCTTGAGCTATGAATTCTGTACATGTAATATTTTTTTGTGAAATTAAGTTTTTCCAAATCAGGACACGCTTCTAAGCCCAAAAATATACTTTTTACAATTTTTGTCTGTTTGTCTGTTTGTCTGTTAGTCTGTTTGTCTGTTTGTCTGTTTGTTTGTGCGCGAACAACTCTCGAACGGCTGAACGGATTTGAATGAAATTTGGATTGTTGTGTAGAGAAAAACCGTCGGTAACACATAGGCTATATTTTATTTTATTATATAACAAATATTTTTTTCCATTTTTCACGTAATTATGTACGTCCACTTAGGTCATTGACCTTTGTATTGAGTAACAATGACAACTAGAGACGTTTTTTTTAATTTTTCGAATATAATGTCAGACGTGGCATCATGCCTTACGGCTAGCTCGATGATTTTTTTTTAATAAAATATATTATGGAAAATACCATGAATAAATCCAAGATGTTGGACACATTTTTTAATGAATTAAAAATATAATAAATAATTTATTGAATTATCATGTGTTATTATTTAAAATAAATTACTATTAAATTCAAGATAATGAATTCAGTTTCTTTTAATTATTGATGACATGACATTTTAATAGAATATTTTGGAAAAATAAACTATATTTCTAAATTCAAGATGGAGGATACGACTTTTTTAAACGGTTTTATTTAGCTTGCCCTGTTTAGTTGTTTATTTGGGTCAAATTTAGTAATTGGAATTTGACCCCCTTCCTGGTGACAGATTGATCTGATATTTGGTACACACTCTTAATCTTGATGACAATACAATAAAATACATTCTTTATGATTGTAAATCCAACATGGCCGCCGATACAAAATGGCGGATTAGTTCTTATGCTTATTATTACTTCACAACAACCTCAATATGGGTATCAAATGAAAGGGCTTGATTGGTAGAATAGAGTTCATCATGAAAAAAATGAAAATCCAAGATGGCCGCCGCAACAAAATGGCGGATTACATATTTTCCACAACTGCCTTAATATGGGTATCAAATGAAAGGGCTTGATTAGTAGAATAGAGCTCACTATGAAAAAAATGAAAATCCAAGATGGCCGCCGCTACAAAATGGCGGATTACATATTTTCCACAACTGCCTCAATATGGGTATCAAATGAAAGGGCTTGATTTGTAGAATAGAGCTCACTACGAAAAAAATGAAAATCCAAGATGGCCGCCGCAACAAAATGGCGGATTACATATTTTCCACAACTGCCTCATAGTGGGTATCAAATGAAAGAGCTTGATTAGTAGAATAGAGCTTACTATGAAAAAAATTAAAAAACCAAGATGGCCGCCACGCTAAAATAGCGGATTCCATAGCCTTCACAACTGCCTCAATATGGGTACCAAATGAAAGGGCTTGATTTGTAGAATAGAGCTCACTATGAAAAAAATGAAAATCCAAGATGGCCGCCGCAATAAAATGGCGGATTCCATAGTTTCCACAACTGCCTCATAATGGGTATCAAATGAAAGGGCTTGATTAGTAGAATAGAGCTTATTATGAAAAAAAATTAAAATTTCCATTTTTTTTTGGATTCCATTTTGGATTCCATAGTTTCCACAACTGCCTCATAATGGGTATCAAATGAAAGGGCTTGATTAGTAGAATAGAGCTTATTATGAAAAAAAATTAAAAAACCAAGATGGCCGCCGCACTAAAATGGCGGATTCCAACTGCCTTACCCATATTGAGGCAGTTGTGGCGGATTCCAACACAACTGCCTCAATATGGGTACGAAATGAAAGAGCTTCTATAGTAGAATAGAGCTCCCTATGAAAAAAATGAAAATCCAAGATGGCCGCCGCAACAAAATGGCGGATGTAGTGATGCAGATATTTATTATGCTTTCGCGTAAAATCATCATCATCATCATCATCATCGCGTAACATAGATTGGGAATTTTTAATAAAAAAATTTGAATCTGGATTATGATAATTTTTACTTCGCTCTTGACCAAACCCTGAAGTTTACGTGGACGCAGTCGCGGGCAAAAGCTAGTACTTAATAAATAGGTACAAGAAGTAGAACCGTTTGAGTTTCGCTTAGAGGTATCTGCCGCCTATAAATTACAGTGTAGCCATGCGCTGTGCCTCAGTTGACACACTGAGGCACAGTTCAATATCTGGTAGGATTTCTTTCCCATTATGTTTGGCGGTTGTGAACTGCAAGTTTGTGTTATTTTTTTATAATAATAAATAAAATAAATGTAAGAAGGTAGAAGTGACTTACAAGCGTCCTCCCTGCACTATTCAAGTAACGAAATGCATTGAAATAGTGTTTTTAACACGCTTTGATCGTTGTATGTTAGTTAGTATGCATATGTTGGTATGTAACTGAAACTTTGAACATGGTTTTGACGTACTTAAAAACGCCCAATCAATTTGAAACTTCGCATACTTATCAAGGACCAATGACGATGTAATAATATAAAAAATGTAACTAAAAACATGCATCGGTATGTATGTATGTATGTGTGTTTGTATATATGTATATGTAGGTATATAATGTATATATCGTGATCAGCGCAACGACCTGCAAGGCGTGCGGGTGTACAGCGCGGTGGACACGGCGGGGCTGCACACGCTGGGCACGGTGGTGGTGGACTACCGCGGGTACCGCGTCACGGCGCAGTCCATCATCCCCGGCATCCTCGAGAAGGAGCAGGAGCAGAGCGTCGTCTACGGCAGCATCGACTTCGGCACCACTGTGCTCTCGCACCCCAAGTATATGGAGCTGGTGAGTTGTTATCGTTGATCTCCCTTGGTTTTTGATAGCACTATCATTGAAAACTTACATATTATATTGAACAGGATAGCTGGAAAGACCTGTGTTTACAGGAATTTATTTGATTTAACGCTAGAGTGTTTACTATCTTGGGTACTCCATTCGGTATGGACCACATGTGTAGACTCACTCACTCGCTAATTTCTAGTTGACAGTATATTGTGAGTGCGATATTATGTTAATGACTATGTGTATTCTAAAAGTGCTCTTTTTATAGATATGTGGTATTAAAATATGAATAATTATAACATACACTACAATAATTTACAGAAAATTGAAGAGTTCTTAATTGTTATGTTTGTAGCTCAGTAAAGCAGGTCAGCAGCTGAAAATAATGCCACACTCCGTAATCAGCGCGAATGGGGAGACTGTGGAACTGTGTTCCAGCGTGGAGTGCAAGGGGATCGTTGGCAATGACGGCCGCCATTATATTCTCGATTTGTTGCGCACCTTCCCGCCGGACGTTAACTTTTTGCAATGTAAGTATTTGGTCCCTCAAAAATGACCAAAAATGGATAAAAATGGATTTTTACTTCCTGTAAATTGATTGAAGTTGCTTCATAGTCAAGTGTTCATGTTTTTGTATGTTCTTTTGCAGTGGAGGATGATGAACTAAGGGAGGACATCAAATCGATGGGTTTCCCAATCATTCACAAGCACAAACTGTGTTGTCTGAGGCAGGAGTTAGTCGATAGTTTTGTTGAGTACGTATTTTCAACTATGAATCTGATCAAAATTCAAAAATTCAAAATTCAAAAGCTTTTATTCATTATCAGGTACAATTTATGCACACTTAATGAACGTCATACATTTAACATTATACAAACATCCGCTTTGATCGCCCCTCAGGCAAAACGTAGACTAGGAGAAAAAAGCGGGCGGAAAAAAACTCCCAGCACTCTTTTAAAAATAAGTATGAATTATTCTATGGTGCAGTATGACTAGGCCCAATAAAGGAACACACGTGACAGCTATCGTGTGTGTCAATATCGCTCCATTGCCATCCGCTCACAAATAAATATTGATACATGGTGTATAGAAATAGCCTAGTGAAGTTATTCAATCCCACGCTTTCTTATCGTCTAAATAGTCCTTAGTTTCATAATAGGCCTTTCGGCACAGGACTGATTTGATAGTTCTTTTAAATTTATGAAGAGGCAGGGATTGAATTTCGATTGGAATTTTACTATAAATTCTAACTGACATTCCCATAAATGACTGGCTTTTTTTATGAAGCCGACATCTTGGAAATATCAGCTTGTGGACATTCCTGGTTACAATACAATTAGATTTATGTAAGTCCTTAAACGTTCTGAATTTGTTCTTATTTTTATAAACATGCATAATATTTTCATAAATATATTGCGAAGCAAGAGTAAGTATATTTATTTCTTTAAATTTTTCTCTAAGAGATTCTCTATTCCCTATTTTATATATTGCGCGAATAGCCTTCTTCTGCAGTACAAAGACAGTTTGTATATTTGCTGCATTCCCCCACAGTAAAATGCCGTAAGACATAACACTATGGAAGTAACTGAAATAAACTAATCTAGCAGTATCTACGTCGGTAAGAGACCGTATTTTCCTAACTGCAAAGACCGCAGAACTAAGTCTACTCGCCAACTTACAGATATGGGGTCCCCATTGTAATTTAGAATCAACAGTGATTCCAAGAAAACAAGCTGTGTCAACAAAATTCAGTTCCTTACCATTAAGTATTGGTTTAGTATCGACTTGTTTAACATTAGGTAGCGAAAATTTAATACAATTCGTCTTTTTACTATTCAGTAATAAATTATTTACATTAAACCAATGAACGACAGTAGAGAGAGCATTGTTCACATCGTCATAACTATTTTTAGATCTTGGAACTTTAAAAACTAAAGAAGTGTCATCTGCAAACAGTACTATCTCATGTTTTTTCTCTACCAGGTGAGGTAGATCGTTAATATAGATTAAAAAAAGGAATGGGCCGAGAATCGAGCCCTGAGGGACACCCATTTTGACAATTGACCCAGACGACCGTTTACCATTTACCTCAACCCTCTGAGTCCTATCATTTAGATACGAAATCAGAAGACTGAGTGCGGTATCATGAATGCTCGTACGTATGATCATTGTAGTACACACCATGATTTTATGAAACTAACATAAAATTGTACTTTCAGGGCCCGTTACTTCATGTTCATTAGGTACGCCGCGTTCCACTTACAGCAGTTAAGTTCGAAGCGACAGAATAAGAGTACAGATCAAAAAGCAATTGAAGAGAAAGGTACCGAAAAGAATGAGGTTGCCGAAGAGACTGAAATTAAAGAGGCAAAACGAGACAGCAAGAGTCCAGAAAAGGACGTAAAAGATAAGAAACAAAAGAAGGATGAAAAAGAAAAGGCTAAAGTAGAAGCTAAGGCTAATAAAGAAGTTAAGGAAGAGGTTAAGAAAGAGAAGGGTGCAAGTAAAGAGGAACCAAAAGGCGACAAAGATAAGGAAGAGGAGATTCTCCTTAATGAAAATTACTCTGAAATTGACACAGACGTAGCGAAGAAAATTGTGGAGAGCATCACAGATTCGATTTGCAGTGGAGACAAACAAGAAAGCGATTGTAAGTGAATTTATCATATTTCTTCAACTTTTTTAAAGATTCCAATAGTTGACACAGGCTTTTCAGGGTCATTAAATATTTCTTTAAGCATTGTTAGATTCTAAATTAATATTTTTAATATGGCTTGTAATTATCACATTTGATACTTAGCGAAAAGGCCTGCAAATTCCCTGATGTTATGTGATTACTACAAGCTATGAATACCCTAACAAGAATAACACTGTGGACACCATAATATCCACTAGTCGGACCACATAACTAACTTCTTGTGTGAAGATGTGAAGAACATGTTGTGTCAAAACTTGATACGAGGTACATCCCACCGCATCGTGAAAGAACACTGCTTTCCCATGATGCACCATTGCAACTTTATGTACCTATCGTTTTACTATTATCTCTATTAATAGGACAGTCAAAGTCTTGAAATCCTGTAAATATTATAACACCTTATCTCCATGTAGCCGGTGAACGTTCCCGCGCAGTGGTAGCAGCGGCGGCGCGCGCCGTGGCCTCCCTCAAGGAGTCGGAGTTCGACGTGCGCTTCAACCCCGACGTGTATTCAGCGGGCATCAAACACGCCGCCTCGCCGGAACAACTCGCCAAGCAGCGCCATCTAGTGAAGGAAGCTGCTGCTTTCCTGCTCACTACGCAGATTCCGGCCTTTGTAAGTCTTGTTTTTTAATATATCCCGGTTAAGGCAAAATTGACTGCAACACAGGATCAAATTTGAGTTTCTCTTCAAGGAGTTTGAGTTGACCATACCAAAAGTAATTTTCCTCACTCTTCTGTTTCTATCTCTAAAAATATCACAATATGTTGTTCCTTACAGGTCCGTGAGTGCCTAGAGCACACGTCCGCCCCCATGGACGGCGCGGGGCTGACTGAGGCTCTGCACGCCCGCGGCATCAACGTCCGCTACCTGGGCCGCGTGGCCGCCGCCCTCCGCCCACACGCTTCCTTGCACTATCTGCATGCTATCGCCATCGCTGAACTGTTACTGCGGGCTGCTAAGCACATCTATACTGCTTACCTTCAGGTATATAAAAGCGACATACCTACTATGTAACATTAAAAAGTTAAAGCGTGTATGTACACAGTTGTGTGATCTGATAGTGTCACAGTAGTCACACTTCATGCCATTGTAGTAGCTATAGAGTTGCTGTAATTCTAGTTAATAATAAAGAATAATAAATAAAGTCCATAAGAATCATATTGTGGGTAAAAATTACTGTGATATACATAATATTATGTAGTAGCGAAATAATAACAATGCATATGTAAATTAATTCTTACTAGTCCCTTTATTCACACACTCCCATCATCTTTTAATAGGTCTTCTGAGTCTATTCAGATACTTTTAATGAACGGTCGTAATAACTTCCCCTTGACGTCATAGTGTCTTCAAATCAACTGACCAATTTTTTATTGTTTTCGCGCTGAGAAAAATTCAAAACATTCCCATTTGTCTACATAAAAAGACAGTATAGATGTTCAATTAAAACTGTCAATTAATCCAGGGTTGTGAAGCGATGTGTACCGGTGCCGCTGCGGCTCACTTCCTGAACTGCCTTCTGGGTTCGTGCGGTTCCCCGACTGTGGTGAGCAGTGAGGCCCCAGCACCGGCCCGAGCGCCGCGCAACCGCGGCCGTCGCGCGCGCCGCCAGCAGCGACACAGCTCGCCCGCCTCGCCCGCATCGCCCACTACTGACTGGCAGAACCTCACGCCGAAGGCACTCTTCTCGCAGATCAAACAGGAACTTAAGGTAACACTGTTCATTCGGGATATTCGTACTTACCTCCTAATGGCAGACATTTAGTGTGCCCCAACATAACTGATCTGAAAGTATTTAGGTACCAGGGTGACCACAGACTCCACAGAGTTATATGGTCTAAAGGACGCAAGTCTCATTTCAAGAGTAGAGAGAAAAGTAAGAGAAAGGTAGGGTGTGCAGATAATAATATAGAGCATCGGTACATAAATTTCTCTGTTTTTGATCACGTCTGTGTTCGAGAACGATATGAAGTGGCGCTAAAAGAAGACAATTTGTCTACTTAGTTACACGCGAAGTACATACACTTGCGTCCTCTAGCCCATATAGCTCTGTAAGGGTGACCAATGTACATAGTGAATGAAGATGTTAAGTATGCAGCATATAATTTATACATTCATTTTTATTTCAGGCTTACTGGGGCTATGAATTAAATGCTGAAAACATGGATTCTGTAATAGAAAAACACGGACTTCAAAAAATATCTCTTCTTAGGTAAGGCTTAATATTTACGTATTTTAAAATGCTTTATGGGTGTAAATACATACCGGCTAAAATCATAACCCTCCTTTTTGTTTCACCGTAGTAATTTTTATTGTTTTTTTACAGATCATTTGCACTGAAAGTAGGTCTGCAAGTTTTATTGCGAGAGTATGACTTTGATAACAAGAATAAGGCTCCATTCTCTGCATCCGACATTATGAATATCTTCCCTGTCGTCAAGCATATCAATCCAAGGGTAAGACAGGATTTTTGTAATAGTTTTTGACCTCTGAGTTTATATCATCACTACTAGTATAAGAAATGAATATAATGCTTGATTTTTTTTCCAGGCCTCAGACGCCTACAACTTTTACACGACTGGGCAGAACAAGATCCAAGCGGGTGCAGTATCGGAAGGGCATGAGCTGATCGCGGAGGCACTCAATTTACTTAACAATGTGTACGGGGCGATGCACGGGGAAATCGCACAGTGTCTGCGCATGGTGGCGCGCTTGTGCTACGTCACAGGGGACCACAGGGACGCCATGGCGTACCAGCAGAAAGCCGTCCTCATGTCTGAGCGCGTCAACGGCATCGATCACCCGTACACCATTACTGAATATGTGAGTTCTATATGTATTTTTATTAATAAATATGTGACAAAACTGAGATTTGTTAGTTTTTAGAGTTTTTAGATCCATCCAGTCTTTAATGTATAATATGCTAATTCTATTGTACAGTCAATAAAATATGTATAATCATCATAAATGTTCAGTGGCATGTTATGTGCTATGTACTATCACGGGTAGTATATAGTCCATTAAACATTTTTATTCTCTTGTCATTTTTGGTAAACAATCTTAGCAAAAACAAATTGTCATTTAATTTCTAGAAACTATAATTTATTTTTTAAAGCAATTTTAATTTTTTTTTCCAATAAAAAGTAGTGCAAAGATTGTTTACCAAATAAGACAAGAGAATAAAAATGAACTGTATAAATGGAGATTGCTCAGTGTAAATGGTGGTAGTATATTATTATGCTATGCATAGTATGCTATCATAAAAATCTATTTTGCAGATTTATTTGGCAAAATAATTTTTTTTTTTAATTTTTAATAGGGTATTACGGACTATGTCAAAAAGCTTTTTATATGAATTCGTAAGTCATAAAAACCCATAAAAAATCGGAAAAAAATTTTTTGCAAACAAATATTATGTAAAAAAAGACTTTTCAATTAAAATTTCAAAAATCCCCGCGAAAACACGGTCTCGGCCATCTCGGCGCTACCGCCATGCTTGTGACGTCACTCGCAGTGTAAACAATACATCTAAGTAAAGGAAGAAAGTTATACTCCATTGTTTATTTCCACTGCTAATGACGTCACGCCGATAGCTTGCATGGCGTATAGCGTTTTTGACATTTGAAAAATAGATTAACAAACCTGAATTTTAAAATTGAAACAATAAATGTATACTACATTTTTTAGAACAGAAATCACCATTTTTCACTTGCTTTTAACAAAATCTATCAATATTACATAATTTTGGATTTTTCCTTGCATGGTGTGAAATACCCTATAACAAGATATATTATTACTTATTATGTAAAACTCTACAGTTACTTAGGCGGCTGGCTATTTGATGTGTCTATAATTTGTAATGTGTGTTTATAAGTTGCCTGCATACCTGAGTCATTAAATAGTATTGAGTAATTAATATCTAGCTGAGACGCCAGACATCTACAAGTGAAAATAGCTAAGAATGATATAGAATTTTATAAGTAACGAATCGAACGAAGTTGATTTCTTATCGGAAGAGCTAGTATTAAAATAAAATGTGTATTTAAGAATTGACAAATGTTAAGGTGACTCCATTCTTAAGTAAGAGAATACTAATCTTACCACCAGCGCCACACTGAGGGACATCGAACGTCAATAAGAATGTTTTTAACAATGTATTGGGCTGGTTGATTTAGATTTAGTTTTCATAAAATAAAAATGATTTCCGACATTGTTTGACTAAGATTTAAAAAACCCTGATGTTGTTAAGTGAGTAATGACTGGATTCACTAAAAATCTTTAGATATTTTTGGTTGCCAGACGACGTCTACTTATTCAATGCAATTGAAAAGATTGTCTTGGCGACCAAACAGTGTCTATTTCTATTCATATACTTATCCTAATCCATTGTACATTTTAAGGAGTAAACTAAAATGACGTTTTTCATATTCCCAGTGTCACTTGGCACTGTACTGCTTCGCGAACGGTCAAGTGAGCACGGCGTTGAAGCTGCTGTACCGCGCGCGCTACCTCGCTCTGCTGGTCTGCGGTGAGAATCATCCGGAGATGGCGCTGCTGGACGTGAGTATTCTCAAACGAGTATCTTCGTATATTAAATTTCAGTGTAGTGTAAAAAAGTTTAATTAAAGTTATAATAAACATAATTATGATATTAGGAAAATTCTCGAGGAACGTAATGGTAAGAGACCAGTGGCTAAGAATTTACTCAAGTTATCCGGTTTCGAATTCCAAGTGGCATGCATCAATGAGTTTCACTCGATATCACTCGTTATAACTGTGATGCAAAAGATCGTGAGGAAACTTGCACGCGATTAGGAAAGGAGACAAGACACTGCAGAAGGCTGCACTGGCTCCTTATTGGGTACAGATTGGCTAGAGATACATTGGAATCCACAGAAGAGCTGGACTAATAGGATCACCTTGTGTTTTTGCATTAATAAGTATCTTCAATCCATATTTAAGTACCTTTGTATGTTTGCAGAGCAATATAGCGCTGATCCTGCACGCGGTGGGCGAGTACGAGCTGTCGCTGCGGTTCGCGGAGCGCGCGCTGCGGGTGACGGGCGGCACGCATGGCGCGCGCTCGCTGAAGGCGGCCGTGGCGCGCCACCTGCTCGCGCGCACGCTCTCCTGCCTTGGCGACTTCCGCGCCGCGCTCGCTCATGAGAAGGAGACCTACTCTATTTATAAGCAGCTGGTGAGTTCGCTTAAATCCTTAATCTACTCAAACTCAATCATCCTACTCTACTCAACATACCTTATATAAATCCTTGAAGGATGTTACTGGGTTCCTGTTGGCTGAAATCCTACCTACGGTATTCCTAGCTATGCTTACTTATTGGGGTAATGGATACACTTGGCAAAATACATCCAACCAAACTCCATCTCTGCTCATCACAAAATGGTTCGCGTTAAGACCAAGTTTAGACAATACTTACGATGCTTGAAGGGACACAGTTCTACAAGACTCTGCAGCTTATGAAAAAGTACATCAAATTGTAAAAAACACCTACATGTACATAGTGTGACATATAATACTAATTCAATTTTTACTGTATTTGCCAACAGCTGGGCGAGAAACACGAGAAGACGCGCGAGTCGTCCGAATGCCTGCGTCACTTGACGCAGCAGGCGGTGGTGCTGCAGAAGCGACTCGCGGAGGCGTACGCGCGCTCGCCGGCGCCGTCGCAGCCGCACTCGACGCACGGGACGCACGCGTCGCACTCGACGCACGCGCCCATCGCGCCGCTGCACATCCAGCCGCCCGCCATGGCCTCGGTCATCGACATGCTGAACCTCATCAACGGGATCCTCTTCGTGCAGATCAGGTATGCTACTCACTTTCATTTTTTGATTTGGCAACAACTTGGAGAAAATGTTCAAGTCAGCGGAATGTCTGAGTCACACACAGCAGGTGATAGTGCTGCTGAAGAGTATCACATACCATACCAGGCAACTACCGATGGAATATTTATGATTCATAAGTTGAGTTCGATCTAGTAAGATTATTTCGTTAATTTAACTACAGTATAATTATTGTCAGTAACCCATTAATGACCCACTACAGGGTCGGGTCTCCTCTAACAATGAGAGGGATGTAGGCCTTAGTCCACCACGCTGGCCTAATGCGGGTTGGTGGACTTCACATGCCTTTGAGAACATTTTTTTTTTGAACTCTCAGGCATGCAGGTTTCCTCACGATGTTTTCCTTCACCGTAACAGCAGGTGATATTTAATTTTATAAAGCGCACATAACTTTTTTACAAAGTCATTGGTGCGTGCCACTGGGATTCGAACCCGGATCCCTCGATTCGAGGTCGAATTCTAAGCCACTGGGCTATCACCGCTTATAGAGTATAATTATTATTTGTAATAAATTGTTACAGCCCTCAAGACATTGAACAGTTCAAAGCAGAAATAGAGAAAAGACAGCTCAAGGATCTGCCGATAGCCGGCGTGTCTGGCGATTTGCCGGACAAGGCGAGCGAGGGCGAGGTGAGCACGGCGAGCCAGGGGGACAAAGCGGCCGAGGGGGACAAGGCGTCCCCGGTTCTGGAGGCTCACAGTTGAAACCTAGTGGCGCGGAGAGTTCCACTATAATGGACCCTCTTACATCATTATTTTAACTATTATTATTGATTGATGATATTGTTCCTTATTATCTATGAATGTATGCTGTAGTGAATAGTGTGCTAAGGTTTGATGTAGATTTTTTTTGTTAGTAAATTTTGAGGATATCGTTTTGAACCAACACGATTATGAATTATTTTATCGATTCTCGCGATGTGCAATAGTGCGTGTGCGGATGTCTCGCTCAAACCGCGCAGCCTTATATGGTTTCATAGGCCTCCACGCTGATACACGAATAACCGAACTAGTGCAATTTTGAAGTAGTGATAATAGCTATAAGTTTTGGTTGTGAACCCGAGACCACGTGCGCGTCGCTGTAACGGTACTGGTGCTACTGCCAATTTATCCTTTTCATATATGATGATTTTATGAATTGTTATTAATGAGTATTATTTTGTTTTTAATAGTGCGGGAGTATATTGTTGAAACCCATAATCATAGCAGTTTGATTATATTGTGATTGAAATGTAACAGGACCGGATGTTTCGAGCTACTACTCTATTAAAATTAAATAAATTTGTGACAATAGTAATTAAATTTTTCCATTCTGTGTGTGTGGTGAGCAAGTAAACTCGTGATGAATATTGTTCGTTGTAAAACTGCCTTCAGTGTTAATGTTTTATTTCTGTTTTAGAATGATTAGTGCCATACAAGTAGTGAATGTAAGTTGTTTATGTAATGTTTCTGTTAGTCTGTGATATAGTGTTTATCATCGAGTCACTTGCCTTATCCATGCAATAGAGCTCCCATAAACATACTAACAGTACTAATATTTACTCCTTTTAAAGTATTTGTGTGCAGAATAAAATATTGATAAATTATCGCAATAGTAATATAATGAAATGTGTACAATAAATTGATAATATATTTGAATATTATTGGAAATGTATAAATTGATAACTTAATCTTGTGCGTCCTTGTCTTGTATTTTAATGGAATTATTCATAAATGTCGTACAATCAATTACTATGTCTGTATATTTGTCATAGATGGTGCTATGTTACCCACAAAATATTCTGTATTATATACTCCACTTTAATCTGTCAACAAATGCTTATAGTGCCTATATTATGTGCGTAAGTTTACGCAACATTTTTTCTGTTTTTATGAGGTGCTACGATTATATTACTCGTAAGTCGAAATTAGTTTTTTTCATATTGTATTGGAAAAAAAATACAAAGTTACTATCTACTCGACGAGAAAAAATGTTGCGTGGGTGATATCATTTTAAGAGTTTCCTAAATCGTTGATTGTTCACACTTAAAATTTTAACAGAATGTTATGACATGTTTTGTGTTTCGGCGATGCGCAGCCCGGCGTGGGGCTACGGTGTTCGCACTGTACGGAACTTCTAGCGTGTTTCAATGGAAACTAAGCCGTTATATAAGGAAGTTTATTGATAACGTACGTGCCTAGACATACAATAATGTTGTTTTTGTTACATTTCTTTAACAATATGACGACTATGTAAATACGGCGCTGTTCGTAGTATACTAATAAACATTCGTTTTTAAAACCTATTTCATTTTATATACACCCTATAATTATTTATCATAACTAACTGTAACATGGTGGTATGGATTTATTTCTTATGTCTCAATGTCCATTATTATCTTGGAAATTAATATATGAAAACACTAACCTTGAAATATTGTCTAATAGTCTAAGATCCCGCCATACAACGACCTTCACCGAGATGTTTATTTGATGAAACGTATTTTATATTCAATGGGGTATTACGGCCTATGTCAAAAAGCTTTTTATATGAATTCGTAAGTCATAAAAACCCATAAAAATAGGATAAAAAATTTTTGCAAACAAATATTATGTAAAAAAGACTTTTCAATTTAAATTTCAAAAATCCCCGCGAAAACACGGTCCCGGCCGTTTCGGCGCTGCCGCCATGCTTGTGACGTCACTTGCAGTGTAAACGATACATCTCAGTAAAGGAAGAAAGCTATACTCCATTGTTTATTTACACTGCTAATGACGTCACGCCGATAGCTTTCATGGCGTATAGCGTTTTTGAATGAAAATTAAATGAAAATAAAGATCATTTTATTATGAACACGGTGGTATAGGGTTGCCTGCGAAAAATCAGTCCCGAATTGCGGTTGTCGAATTTAGAAAATTGAAATATTGCTGCGAGTGAATATGTGCGAGTGAGAGGTCCCAAACAACCATCCCATGCGATAGAAGAGGACACAGCATAGCAGCAGCAAACTTTAGTGTCACATATAATATTTACGCACATAAATAATTAATTGATTAAAAAAATTAAATAACTATTCCTCTATTTTACTAATAAACTACTCCAAAATGATACACAGTTTATACGAGCCTATCGCTGTCCTTTTCATTTTCAAGAACAAATAGCATGCGCACTCTCTTTCTTTAAATGGACGGAATAGGCATGATGACAGTAATCAAGTATCGCCAAAATATTTATCTGATGTAATGAAATAGGATTCAAAGATTTTGAAACATGTATTTATTCTCTTATTAATGTCGAGATTAATAATTTATTTGTTAAAATAAATCTACAAAATACAACAATCCGCCATGATAGCTAAAACACCCATCAGATCGAATTACGTCAAATTACGTCACGTCTTAGTTAACGTCATTTTTTTCGTAAGCATATTATACGCGATCTGTCATTTTTTACTGAGCCGTGGCGCAATGACAGACGCCATGACACGGGCGAGCGTTTTGGAATGAATTTGAAACTTAAAATTTAAATGTACTTTTATTACACAAAAACCTTAATTTTCTACAAAAATATGATATATTTTAGACATAATAGAAACTTCTGAATATCATAGAAGAGTTTTTGAAAATAAGTCATCATGCCTATTCGAACAGCTGCTATGCTGTATCCTCTTCTATCGCATGGGATGATTGGTTGGGACCTCTCACTCGCACATTTTTACTCGCAGCAATATTTCAATTTTCTAAATTCGACAACCGCAATTCGGGACTGATTTTTTGCAGGCAACCATATACCACCGTGTATAATAAAATGATCTTTATTTTCATTCAATAATCAGACCTGTGCAAAATGCTATTAGTGTCGATTTACCTGTTTATACCTGGCAACCGAGGGTTGTGACCGGAAAAAAATAGACAACCTAATGTTTGCATATTCTATGGGCATCATACTTTCGATTGGTATAGAATTTGTTTAATAATCAAACCGGTGAAATGTTTAAAAATTTTTTTTTTTTAATTATGAGTTAGTTGTATCCTGGACTGAAATTTGTTGGGCAACCCATATGCAATATATTTATTGACATATTAAATTGAATATAAAATACGTTTCATCAAATAAACATCTCGGTGAAGGTCGTTGTATGCCGGGATCTTATACTATAATGACAAATGTTAAATAATAAAACGTTGTGTTACATATAAATATTGATATATTTAACAAAAACGGAGTTGTGTTCACCATGAATAATCATATATCAGTATAATATATAGAAAATAAAATAGAAAACATTAAAACTATTAAATATCCAAACTTAAAAGTTTATAATTATATGAGTTATATACATACAAGTAGAGATATAATCATACACCACGTAACATAGAAGACAATCCTCATAGCAATACTAATATTAAATGTTAATTTAAATTTAGTGTTTCTTCGTAGGATTATTTTGCCGAATACCTTAGGATTGGACAAAATAATTATTGCCTAATTTAAATTGTGCAATGTTTTTTTCACTAATCTCATAAAACACATATTTGGAAATGTGTAAACGTTCTTTTAGTGTCCTTTTTACTGAATTTTCAGGTAAATCAAATAGATTTAAACTATCGTACTAACATTTTTTTCTCAAGAAAGTAGGTGATAAACATAAAAATTGTTGTTGCTATGAGTATAATTATGTAAAAGCATCGAAACCCAAGATGGGTTTGTCCTAAAAAGAAGTACTGTTGAAAATAGGCGGAAATAGGGCAAGTTTTTTTAAAAACACTGTTTCTTATAAACAAATGCTGAGCAAAGTTAAATATGTAATCCCCAATGGTACACTAACGAGGCATGCATTAAATCTCTTAGCCCTAATAAGGTACGTCAATTCCATGAAAACTGGAGACGCACCACATCAGCTTCGTACTGCACCCTAAAAAGATGTGGAGGAGTCATTTCCTCGTCCTAGGGCGGGGCCGAGGCCGCGGGCGGGGCCTGGGGCGGGGGCGGCGGCGGCGGACGCGGGGCGCGCGGCCGCGCTCCAGCTGCGCCGCCACCAGCTCGGCTAGCGCGCCGCGCTCCGCCAGCATCGACAGGAACGTGCAGATGAACTCGTCGTAGTTGTGCGTGCGCCGGCAGTCGTCTACCTGCAATGGTGTTAAGTTGAGTAAAATCTTCTAAGGACATAATATATACACCCATGTCATATATACAAACTTTTGTTTAACTGAACAATTCAGTTCTATGCAACTGACATCAGCATCATGACTACATGGAAGTCCACAACCTCGTTATTCTCAATTCTGAAGATTGTAGTAAAAGAACATTGGTTTATTTTTATATCAAAAAAGAAGATAGGGTTCCCATTGTCTCCAATAGAAGAAGTAGTACAGTAGTTCGTCAGTCGTCAGTTCATCAGTGTATGTCATCTATTGGTCTATTGTTTATTCAGCTGCTGAAGACTGGCCGAAAGTGTACAATATCCCTACCACTGATCATCTATGCTTTACTATAAATGATAGTTACCAAAATTAGGAGAAATTCTTTACACATCCCTTTTTATTTGGTCATTTGGTGAAAGCTTTTTTACTGAGAGTTCAGTGCAAATAACAGTACTGTTAAATGTAACAATATAACAACACAATATAATTAAAAATTAATTACATACTATAGAACAAAGAAATACATAAATAACTTACCTTATACATATCCCGTTTATCATTTTCATCATTAAGAGCTTGCTGACATAACTGCACTTCATTAGCAATGCAACTCATAAACATATTTAGCTCTGAATGGGAGAACAAGAGTTTCCTCATTCTAAATGGCTGCTCCGGAAGATTCTCAACACACAACACCACAGGTGAATGATTGCTTTTGACTAGAGCTGTTGTTGACGTTGGAAAAATCTAAAAAAGAAGAATTTTATATGTAACACTCACTTTTGGGGTGATTTAGATTTTTTCTTTATATTAACATATTTTGCTGCACTTTCAGTGGGAAAGCAATTAGGTAAATAAATGATAGCTACCTCTGATAATACTTGGTGTTCATTACTTATGGTAACAAACTTTGCAATGGTGCTTTGGTCCACAGGATCAGCTGAAAAATTAGTAAATAATTTAGTAAAGAAAATAGTCAAATTGATGTAAAAAGTACAAAGTTTTCTAGACAAATATCTTATAATCCTTACCTAAACCAATACTATATCTGTTGTGGTTCTGTCTATCAGAAGAACCAATTTCAATTGTTATGGCTTTTGTGAAATCAATATCATATGTTTGCACTTCTGATGCTTCCAGCGCATTAAATATAGCTTCCTCAGTTACAAATACTGTATTTTCACTCATGGAATTTTCACTGCCGTCTTGAGATAATGAGTCTTCTGAAAGAATTTTAAAGTTGTGATTACTTCTAAAAGTAACTTGGTTAACAAATCAACATTTATTTTATAATGTGCAGCATGTGATGAGAGATCTGATAAATTTTTAAGTAACATATTCCAAACCACATAAATTATATTCCATACCAACATTCCATTGTTATCTACAAAATTTTCTAATAAGTTTTCAGAATTTCATTACATACCATGTGCATGTCTGGCTTTGTTGAGCATATGTCGTAAATGTTTCCCAATCTTTGATATGGCTTCCTTAATCCTCTTTTGATTAATTTCTAGTGAGCCTAGCTTTTGCATCAAGGCAATTCTTCGGTCAGGAACTACAGCCATTAAGTTAAACCTGAAGGTTTATTAGTTTTGTTGTAAATTGTACATTTAAACCACTAACAATAACATAGGAGTGAGCAGCAAAATCTGGTGCTTTCTTCTTTATGTGTTATGTTTAAGTTAAGGTGTTGGCCTCGAGTGAGGCCTAGGTGATAGAGTAAATTGGCCTCGGGGAGGTCAGCAAGTTGTCTCCAAGTTCCTTACAAGTAAGCTATAAAGCGGTGATAGCCCAGTGTCTTAGAATTCGACCTCGAATCGAGGGGTCCGGGTTCGAATCCCAGTGGCACGCACCAATGACTTTGTAAAAAAAGTTATGTACACTTTATAAAAATTATATATCACATGCTGTTATGGTGAAGGAAAACATCGTGAGGAAACCTGCATGCCTGAGTTCAGAAAAAAAAAAGTTCTCAAAGACATGTGATGTCCACCAACCCGCACTAGGCCAGCGTAGTGGACTAAGGCCTACATCCTTCTCATTGTGAGAGGAGACCCGACCCTGTAGTGGGTCATCAATGGGTTACTGACAAGCTATAAAAGGAACTGTTTTAGCTGTAAGCTGTAATCCATGATACATTTCCCTTAATAATGTATTCCAGTAAAATTAAAGAAAAATTAAAAAATTTATTAATACACAAAAAATACAGTATACAAAAGAATATGATCGTAAACAGCCATTAGCCACGTGCCCCAGAGATGTTTCAGTTACACCATTGCATATATTTATTGTTACCTGATGTCATGAACTTGTTCACCAGCATCTCGGCCAAGTCTCTCTGCCATCACTCTCCTGAACTTGTCTGTCCAGTCTTCATCTACTGCACAGGGCCCATGGTCCATGGGGTAGGGCTTTAGACCATCCAACTCAAACAGGTGTCCATTGATAGGGACAAAGCTTACAAAGTGGTAAGCTTCCCCTGAAAATATTATGTAAAAATAAATGATAATATTAACTTTTTATATATACACAAAACTTTTCAGTGCTTTTTTCTCAAATTTCAAACATAATTAAGTTCTGGGAAACTTATAATTTAAAAATGTTTATTTAGCCATCCATAACTATCCATTGATCAATCTTTGGATACACATATGGATCTCACCTTTTTTTACAGTGCAAGAACTAAGTTGTGAGACTTGAGTTTTATACAAGTAATGTTTTTGATGGCATATTAATGTTTTACCAGTACAGTTACATCCCCTTATTAATTACTTAAACCCATGGTAGACAACTAATAGAACAGAGGTTTTCAAAGAGTAAAAAATGTTATGAGTTATATGTACCTGTAAACCTTCCTGTGGACACACCAGCACATTTATCAGTCTTCTTTCTTGCTTGTGGGATGGCATGTGAGTTATGGGCACAAGCCAGTTCTGGTGTGTTGCCAATAGCCCAACCCTTGTTCTCTGGGTTCATACCAACTGTATGATGCTGTAGAAAAGGGTGATTTTATTGGAGTTATAGAGTTATGCCTTTCATTACATAAATTGTGGCTATAAAATATTAATTAAGCATGAGTTAAATCAGAACTTGAACTTACTTTTAATCTACTTAATGTCTCGCCCAAGTGCAGATTAGGACAGTTTAGCAATATAGACAGCAAGGCATGAGTAGCACAGCTATTTGGCACCATTTGTTGAGCAAAAAATATATTGTTAATGGTTTCTTCATCCCGCACGAAGCTCTCTATTTGTTCAACGAATTTGCGACGAGAACGACGCTCTTCGATCCAGCGAAATAGGAAAATAAAACCGTAAACAGGACTCTCTAGAGGTTTGTGCAAATCGTATATTTCTTCCACTTGAACTCCTTTGACACCAAAGTCTTCCAACAAAAGCGTGAACAGGCCCGGATCGCTCTCCAATTCGAGCCACCCCTCGGTAAGGCTGTTTAGTTCCACCGGCATCTTCATGTATACCTAATGTAGTCTTGGATTTCCTTTATCATTACATTTTGCTAAAATGTCATGGAACTTTCGATATAATTTGAAATACATAAAGCCATAACAAAATTTTTTGCGGAAAGAATGTGGAAAAATAAACAAAATTTTATTTTATTACCTATATAATGATTTTTGATATTAGTATCTTATAGCTAGGTATACCTATCCGTCCGCGGATTCGCGGAATGAGTGCACTGTCAATTGTCAATGTCAATTAGTCAAGTAATGACAACTAATTGTCAAATTGTATCAATCAAATTTTTATCTATGGAAGTAATTTTTAATTTTAGGCAACGCTATCTTTCGTTCCACTCACTTCAAAAAAAAGTGTCTAACACACGCTTACGAAAGCAAAGAGGTGTGATAAAATAAAAAAATAGCGTGCATGAGTCTCAATTTATTTTTTTCCTTTCAAATTGAATTTTATTGATAGTAGGTACCTTATATGGGGTATGGATTAAGTATTAAGGAGGATATTTACTGTGCGTGGATGCGTATGCTATGCTATTCATGAGGATTGAGATGAGATGTTTGCCACATATAAAGTATCACCGGCAGCCTAGCCTCCCAAACCATAACCTATGTAAAGGAAATGTGGCTTCACGACGAATTAAGAGGGTAAAGTTTTTTCCCTCGAGAGCTTATATGGCTCTACTCCTAAAAAAATATTTATATCGTATTACTAAGTAGTAGTACATATTATTCTTTAATATTATGTAGGTATTGTATTGTGATAGGGCCCAGGGGCGTGGATTATCTTTGCCGAAGAAAATATATTTCATGCTATCATCTAAATTTAATCCTCATGGGCCATCCACGTACCACCTTAACTGAGAGCTACATAATTATTTAGATAAAGGTAGGTATGTATTAAGTATCCATGATAGCTTGAAATAACCACTTAAGTAGGTACCTACCTAATCATTGCGTGTGTGAGTGGTTCTATTCTACCTACATATCGTAAAGGAAAATAGACGCTCAGAGAATCATATACCTAGTTATACCACCCTCATCGACCTCCCGGTCGGTATTCAATGTTTTGATGAAGCAGCATGTTATTGTGTAAGCATAATCAGCCCACCGGAGATGGCACCGTGGGACTGCCTGGGAATGTGCTGAGGCCACATTATAGCAGCCCATCCTTATATTAACATTATAAAATTAAGTTAGTCAATAAGCACCATTTGTAGCACGAAGTCGTTTCTAAAATTAAATTGTTTTTTTAAAAACCTCCAGTAAAAAAGGACTTTCACTAAACAAATCTACCTACCTATTCCCAAACAAACTACGTATTGCTTTCTATCTGCAAACTCGATATCGCAAGAAATACCTAAACTCATACGAATTAACTGTGCACCTCGCGCTGTGACGTCATTCGGAGGGTACCGTCGTACCGTTTGCAAAAAAATGAGAATAATGTTAAAAAATATTAATTATAGGTATTTTATATTTTTTTTTACTGTTGATAAAAGGTCGGTTTGATAACACGTTATAATACTAGGTCATTTTACTCATGACATTTTTAAACTAGATTGAGATTTTACTTATGTATTTGGTCCATAGTCCACGGACGCTTTGATGCTTTCTCATTTTCAAAGAAAGTTAACACCTTCAATATAAGAGTCCTTGCCTCACTATGAATTGTTTTGCCCATAATGTTTTTGGTACAACCAACAGGCTTCACTAACACGTTGAAAAAGTTCAAACTTAACAAATACGACAATTCACAAACTTAACAAAGCAAAAACTCAACAGAAACAGTAATAACAACAGGAGATTTAAACTGTATTTAGAGGATAAAAACGAGAGAAGCGCAACGATAACAAAGATGCTATCACTAGTCGCTACTGACTGAGCGCTTGCGGCTTGCAGGTTGCCGCGCGGGGCAGCGCGGGAGGGGTCGCATTCCAGCGGAGTGCACAGTTGATTCGCACGAGTTATAAATGTCTAATCCTAAGTAGGTAGATATTACAGACAGTAAGTATAAATAAAATACGTTATTCTAATTTCGCAACAACATTTATTTTGTATGTACACTCAATATCCGTTATATAATGTACAAAATTAATAAATGCACAACTTCAGCATTGTAAAATCCTACTAAATGGTTTTACAGGCAGGCTTTGTTTGTGTTACAAAACTTATTCAAATTTATGTTCGTCTTTACAATAATAATTAATAATATAAGGTTTGGTCCCATATTAAGTTTGGTGTAAGCTCATTCATAAAATAAGGCTAGGAAGGTGAATATAGCAGAAAATAACAACTTTGATATAAAATTATTATTCTGGCTGACATACAATGTTCGATCCCAATGGTAGATACAAGTCAGAAATTTGATTAGTCAGTTACTGTAATACTTTGTAAGTACAGAATAGCAATTCCAAAATTTAATTAAAAAAGAAAAATTCAAAAGCAAACAACGTGAAGGGAAATTAGAAGGTAAGTAGATAAAGTTTAAAAGATTCGGGAGATAAACACTTATTCCCTCGAAAGATACAAGTTCAAGATACCTACATAGTACATGGTCATCTCAATATCAAACACTGAAAAATTAATGAATGCTTATACTACTTATTGATATGGTGGTATATGCTATGAACACATAAATTATTATTCTTCAATATTTAAACATGACATGGTGATAATTCAAGGCAAAGTCTTTAGTTAGCAAGAAGATTGATACGGAATTTACAAGATAAATTGTATTGCAGGTACTTGTCTTTTCTAGCTTTGGTATAAAGTAAACGTTACACATAACGTATTATTTAATGTCGTAAGTATAGGTTACCAGGGTTGCTTTCAAGTAATAGGTTTGAACAGAAAAACAATTTGTTTAAACAATTGTTTTGAAGAATTTCTTAATGGGTACCTACTACCTACTTACGATTGTATTCGATATTAATTACCAGTATTATTTCATAAGAAAGCCAGCAAAATAAAGTTTTATCAATATACTGTAGGTATTTTCCAGGTATGATCAAAATAACTACATACTATCCGGGCGAATTAACTAGACACCTGGCTCGAAACTCGACCCTCCTCCCGATACCCCGCGCGAGGCCCCGCTCGCGTCCTTCAGTAGCGTTAGCATCATCAGTTTTCTTTTATTTCCGTAAGAAATTAATAGTAATGTATAACTACTTTAACAAGTATGAACTTAAATTTGGAAAAAATATATTAATACATTTGATTAATAATATTGAAAATAAATCCCAAAATAGACTCTAAATAGTTTATTACTGCTCCAAATCGCAATTAAGTTATAAGTACAGATGTTTTATCTCGGTAGGAAATAAATTATAAATCAGTAATAGTTTTCATTTCAAGACTCGCCGTACGGTGGAATTTCAATGGAAATTGTTATTTTAGTTACAATGTAATAAAGCCTGACCAGAAAAATAAAATTCAATTATATAACCAAATTACATAACCAGAAAAATAAAATCAATTTATAAAACGTGATCACGTCAAAATTTTTTTGCACTCAGTACTATCGACAAACTTCATTTGGACCAGGTGTCTAGCTAGTTATCACGCCCGAGTTGTAAGTTCATTTTATTTCGAGTTGTGCAATAAAAACCTGTACAAATATTATACAAACAACGGCGTGCGTTCGACTAACAGTAACATACTCGATAAGTATAATATATTTTTATAGTCGTTAACTTCAAGACTAGAATATATATGTAGTGAACATTTTATGTAGGTAGGTACTAGTAACATGATCTACTCATTATACAAAATAGAACGGCCGACAAACATGTCGTATTCGACAAATTGTAGTCAGGCGAGTAGGTACTTAACTTTCTCCCGATTACGCCATTATGTCAGTTCCCATTTTCTGAGATGAATATCGGATTTAGTTGCTGTGATCCGCTTACAAATGGTCAAAGAACATCAATTTCCAGTTGTGCAGTGTGAACGATGATCTACCTTACTTTATTTACAATTTCACCCGTCTCTATCGACGTTATTTGACAATGTAAATGCTACAATTACATTTTAGCCAGCTATCAGCTGTTAAAGTACTTAGAGTTCTATATTGATTTAAGAATAAATTGTACAAAGGTATTACTATGAATGAGCGAATGGCACAATTCTGTTACTCCTGACATACAATTCTCTTTAAACAATAATACGTATACCGATTTATTACAAAGATTTCAACCGCCCATAAACTTCTTGCTGTTTTAGAAACTATTAACATTCAAAAACAACAGCTGGAAGATTTTATTTACTTATGAATTAAATATTTTACCCCTCGAGAACGTAATATACTTACAAACATAGTCGACCTATTCTTTAATATATACAGCAGGTAAGTAATTAAGTAACTACACGTATTTATTTTTCATTTTAATATCACATAAGTACTCGTCCTCCCTAAGTTACGGCGTCTCACTAACAGCAGAATAACAATTCTGCGAGGACTCGAATAAAAGTGCAATAATAACGCAAATATTCAACTACGAGCATCAGCGAGCGTATACGTATTTAGCTCCTCGAACTTCACAAGTCACATCACATATGAAACAGTCGATCGATACGGTAGTGACACAGTAGTCCGGCCGAGACTTCATCTGATGGCGTGCGTGGGCCTGTAGGGCGGCGGGGGCGTCTTGGGTACCTGCGTGTGCGAGTGCGCGAGGTGAACGGGCGCGAGGGCCGCGAGAGCCGCGAGGTGGACGCGCGGGGCGTCGGCGTCGTCGAGCTGGCCGGGGATGGCGGGCGCGTCCGTGGGCGCGGGCAGCTCGTGGCGCGCGCTGCTGGTGTGGGGCAGCAGCCGCGCCGGGTTCAGCTTGATGGCGTCGTCGTAGGTGGGCGGCGCGCCCGCCACCGTGTCATAGTCGGGCGGCTTCTGCTGCATCGTCTCCTCGTCCGGTATCGATATCACGTGGATGGGGTCGTCGATCTGTAACGGAAAAATCAGACTCGTGAGTTCGTTGATCCGTGTTCGGTTTAGTAACATTTAGATATTTGGGTATTTACAAGCGGAAAATTTAAAATCGATTGATTGTTCTGGGGCCCGATTCTGTATGAACATTCACACTCGTATCGCGGCAATGTCGTGTCTTGCCCGTGATAAAAAGTCAAAAAAGGCTTATAAGTCAAATATCGTGACAATCTATTGTGTGCCTTATAGAAAAGAATTTAAGGTTCCTTGTCTTGCCGAGTTTATGTAATGACATACGGTTGGATGACACACGATATCGGCACGAAATCTGAATGGTCATACAGAATAAGCCCCCTGAATTAATATGGATTTTAATGTTTATTCGTGGCTTATGTTGTTTTTGTTAACTGACTTCAAAAAAAGGAGAAGGTTCTCAATTCGTCTGTATGTTTTTTGTTTTAATATTTGTTACCGCCGCATTCCGTCATTTGTTAACTGATTTGAATTTTTTCTTTTTGGTTCGGAAGCTGTTACTTTGAATTTGGTCCCATATTAAACTGATGATGATCTGATGAAGAGTTACGGAGATAGAGTGGAACTCCTTAACGGGTAAGAGTTAAGGAACCGGGTTAATAAATTATTATTGTTTGTAACATTACCTTTGCAGAACTATATAGACATTGACCACCTTTGAGTCTGATGATGGAGTGGAACTCGTTTTTTTTTTATATTTCTGACCGCCGCATTCAGTCATTTGGTAACAGATTTGAATTGTTTTTTTTGGTTTGGGAGCTGTTACCTTTAATTTGGTCCCATATTAAGTCGTTGATGATCTGATGAAGAGTTTCGGAGATACAGAGTGGAACTCCTCAACTGATACGAGTTAAGGAACCGGGTTGATAAATTATTATTGTTGGTCACATAACCTTTGCAGAACTATATAGACATTGACCACCTTCGGTGCTAATGATGTAGTGGAACTCGTTATAAGATAGGAATAAGTAAACCGTGTTTAAAGTACAAATTCTTTATTTAAACTATAATAGTGGTGTCCGTACCATTAAGAAGCCAGTTGCGACAACCTATGATGAAGCATTAAAACTAAGATACCAGAGTCAGATAATAGAATGGAAGTGGAACTATGACAACTAAAAAGCATGAAATAAATAAATTTTTAACAAAAATGTGAACCGACTTCAAACTAAAAAGTAATAAATAACTTTACAAACAGACTTCAATAATAAGGTATTTTTGGAGTCTGTGCCCAAGTTCATCCTCAGTTTAACCTCAAGTAACCTTATTTTTGCACAGACTCTAAACATACCTTATTATTGAAGTGTGTTTGTAAAGTTATTTATTACTAGTAAGTTATTACTTACCTTTTAGTTTGGAGTCGGTTCAACTTGGTTCACATTTTTGTTAAAAAATAATTTATTTATAATTACGTCTGTTTGTTAAAAAATAATTTTTATCCATCACGTTTTCCTACAGAATAACACCGCGATTCTACTACGCAATTTACTTGATAACTTTCATGTTATGGTTATAGTGAAAGCACGTTGTAATTGATATTCACCAGGCTGGTGATGTTTTATTTTAGTGATTTTATTGCGTAATTAGAAATGATAAATGGAATCATTATGTCGAATGTGTTTGTTTACATAAGAGTACTACACTTATGTTGAGAGTACAATTTTGATTTAAAAATCGGGACGTCCCGCCAAAATCGCGATGTCTGGCAACGCTGATTGGGATCAAATCTCAAATCCAGATCCGATTCTCTAACCTAAGAATAAGGCCGCGCTCAGCTTGAACGCGATTTGGTACGAATTCAACGTACGAACTCAACGTCAATGTCAACTTCGTCGCTTGTAGTGTGAGCGCTCCTATAGTACTTTTAATATCGGGATTGTTCGTGCGTGCGTATACCAAGTACCAACCTGATGTGTGTCAGGCGACGCGCGGTCGTTCTGCGGTTGCCGCGCTGGCGACTGCAGCCAGCAGCACATGGCGGCGCATATGAGGAGTGCGCCGGCCACGATGCACGCGACGCCCACGTATCGCACCGGCTCTGCGTAGTCCTCCGCTAGGCCTAGCCAGTTGATCAGCGCGCCCGCGCACAACAGCACCATGCCATAGCGGTATGGTCTCTGCGACTGTCTACCTTCGTCAAGCGACATGCCTGCAAAGAGGAAACGTAAATAAAGAGTTTCACAATCGTAGGTCTAACACTTTGCCTGTCCAATATATACTTATACACAATAGTTAAACAATGGGTATGTATCACATGTGACTCACGGGACAGCGAAGTGGTTAATTGATTTATTTGTAAATGTGTAGATTCTACCCATTTACATGTAGAAGAACATGTGACGGGTATGAAAGAGAGTGCGACCTACAAACATAACAATCTGTCTGCGAGCCGTAACGAGAGATCAGTCTGACAAACGTTATGATTTGATAGATTTCTGGTGGCGGCGAGGTATGTAGGTACATTCTGGGAATTTGTATCTGACAAATGTCTGCGAATAGCCATAAAGAGAGAAACAGCTAGCGACTACAACGATCTGACAGATTTTTCCATTTACCACAACCGGTATGTTTAGGTTTTTTCATTGGAACCACCAATACAAACATAAATCTTAACCTTTCAAGACTTTTGAAAACAGACAACAAAAGTCACAGATATTGTTTCAGGTAGCCAATAACATTAAACACATGTTTTGTGACGAATTTTATTTATACTAGGAGGATAGATAGGTCAAACAAAATTAGCGGGATTAGCCACTCGCACACTCGGTGTGCGAGTGGATCACAACCTTAAACTGTTTCCAGTAGTTTCCAGTAGTAATTGGAGTCTAGATAGTGATGCTGCTTTAATAATAGAGATTTGAAATATCAAGTAGACGATTACGATGCAGTAAGATTGTTCAACCACATCTTGTTTATCTAATAACCGGGTAAAGTCATTAGCGGTCAAATATAGCATCCTCTCATCATTGACATGGAAAGTGGCTATCATGTATCTCACTGGGGCAATGGCTTTTTGATAACGGGATTCACTACTTGCTTTGAAACAGCCGAGTTTAAAATGAAAGTTGGGAAAGTGCACATTTCGAAATGACTGGCCTTTAAAATGTTCTCGGCTCTAGGGCATGAAATAATTGCTATAAAAAGGAATTAGTTTTGCAACTTAAACATAAAGTAGGTACTGAGAGCACTTATAAACACGAACACGATTAAGACTGAGGATATTTTATTGTTTTTCGGAAGGACACTGGAGGAAACTTCGGTGTAAAGACGCTTGGGCGCTGCGACGGCGATCGAGGTCTTGCAGAACAATGAAGTCTCGTGAGATGTAGGTCAAGTTCGCGTGTACTCAACGCATTACTTACCAACCATAATCTGCGGTCGACTAGTAGGTAATTCATTTTAATTCGACACCACGAAACTCTCTCTAAGCACGCATGCTTGGCATTGGAATGTCGACGGTAATAATTGTAATTCAGTTTGTATTTTAAATAATTTTCTACACTGAGTTTTTTTTCCTTTGGTAAGTTTTCGATACATATTAAGACTCAGTTTTCTTACCATATCTACGTCCAGGATAAATAGGTGCTATGGTATTGCTAACCACTACTGGGTAGAACGTCCATACCATTTTGAATATCGCGAATAAATAAAAAATACAAGCACGTGATTTTATCAGAACACTACTTATATTAGCCGAGCAAAGATTATTTTAAACGATAAAATTATGCAAATGATGAGTTTTTTTTCACATCTGTCTACCAAACAAATGGCTATAGTGTGATAAAGAGATCATTAATATATCAGTTATGTATCTTATCGGTTGAAAAAAAACCTAGAATCATCCGATCGCCGATAATACTCAAAAGCGGAAAATATTTGCTAAAAAGATATGAGGTTACTAGCGAGATTTTGGGAGACAGACTAAGTAGTGTAGATTTAGACAGAACATCCTTTAGCTTTAAGAGCTTCACCTCATAATACGTACAAGTAAAATTTTACAATGTAACGAAATGTTCAAACGTGATTTAAGGTGCAAGTTGGTAGCGGGCGACACTACTGGTTTCTATGTATTTCTATGAAATTCCCTCCTTAGTTAGCGACACGAAGCTAGCTAGCTACACGTCGTCGAGTTTTTTCATAGAAATACATAGAAACCAGTAGTGTCGCTGGCAACACGTCGTCCGCTGCCGCTTCATGTCGCCCGCTACTAACTTGCACCTTTACACTCACTTATTGGATTAAATTTGAATCTGCACTTGGATTAAAAACCCGTAGCAAATATAATAGTTTAGGCCACTGTGTCGATTAGCCAAATAATCACTGATAGTTTATTCGAGGTGTCTTATAAGTGTGTTATAAGTTAACTTAAGATGTATTTTGACAATGACTGCTTTATTGTAAATGTAAATATTAGGTGATAATGAGGACGGAGTGCAAACGAGACGTGTTTTTATTGTTTTCAAACTATAATTTATTTTCTATTCTATTGAGGCAACAAAGTAATTCAAGTGGTCACAAAATAATGAAATCGACTAGCAGCTGCAGTCACGGGCCACTTTAAGTAAGGTACGCTGGACGCTTGTTTAAAAAATTATAATATGTTTATTAATAGTCATGAAAATTTCCACTGGATTTCATGTACGTAAGTTGTCTAGACAAATTCTCGAAGATTTCCTAAGGAATTGAAGTTTCGTTAGGTGCTTTATTTTTAAATCATAATTTAATTTATTTTATATTACGTAAATTTTTTGTTTTAAGCAATATTATTAAAATATAATTATTTAATTATACTTATATTAATATTAAACTTTGGTTAATTCAAATTCAAACAATACTAAAGCTATTCAAATTGTAAATCTTAACACACGAAACGTGAAGTAAGTAGGTAGGTACTTATCCTAAACGATTCAATTTTAATCGTAAGTTGTCAATAAATAAAAGTCGTCATAGACAAGAATAGAGTTAATATAATTATAGTTATGATTATTAAATTATAACATTTAAACAATAATATTTTATCATTTTACAGCCGCGCAAGGTGTCGACAGGTGACACTCGTAAGCAGTCGTGGCCGCCCACGCAGTCGTAGGGCTTCACCCACTGTCCACACTCCGCATAGGCTAACGCGATAATATTCGGTAACTAGATTAAATCCAGTGTAACCGTGTTAAATTACTTTGCCTGTACTAAAAAACCGCCCAATTTAAAAAATATCATCAGCTTCTTTCAGTTTCAATCCGTTCATCAGAGTCCTAAGTTTCAATTTAAATTCCTAAGTTCTGGAAGATGGAATAAACCGTCATTCATAGCTATGAAACAAAAATTTATATGAAAGGCAAATTAGATAATCTGATAATATTATTAATGCTTATAATTATTTATAGTCAACAGAAGCCAAAAGTAGGTATAATACTTACTAATTGTACTCGTAATCTTCTGACTATAATAGTACCTACATTAAGTACGAAAAATAGTGCACTAAATGTTAAATTTGTCCATACGTTTCAATGTCACGGCATCGACACTGTTTTGTTGAATAGACAAAATGATTCAGATGATTTCGTATTTGTTATGTCTACCTGTAATAATAAGGTATTGGTTTGTGCAACCCTGAACCCATTGTATAAAACTAGTTCTCAATTTTTATTCTTCAACTAATATTTTATTTTTATTCTTCGCCATGCGTTTAAATGTGTCAGTTGTCTTTGAAAAGGTTACTTAAAAGCATTAAAAAATTATGGCAGTTAGTTTAAAACCTATTTAATACCTATCTTCTATTCGTTTCTGGCTTCTAAGTTGTTGTACCTTTGATTGTACCTTTTTTCACCTAAGTTTTCACCCAATGAAACTGAATACAAAGGATTAAATTGCATTGTATGTAATCTTTTCATAATATTATGTGGTCGTCCGTTATCAGCTAATATTCGATTCAATATTACATAAAGGCACAGAACTAGATTACAAGTATGATGACTAATTTTCAAAATCTCTTCTTTGATATTCAAAAGTTTCTATTATGTCTAAAATATATCATATTTCTGTAGAAAATTAAGGTTTTTGTGCAATAAAAGTACATTTAAATTTTATGTTTCAAATTCATTCCAAAACGCTCGCCGGTGTCATGGCGTCTGACATTGCGTTACGGCTCAGTAAAAATGCAAAGATCGCATATACGCTTAAACGAAACCAACTGACGTTTACTGAGACGTGACGTAAATTGACGTAATTCGATCTGATGGGTGTTTAAGCTATCATGGCGGATTGTTGTATTTTGTAGATTTATTTAAACAAATAAATTATTAATCTCGACATTAATAAGAGAATAAATACATGTTTCGAAATCTTTGAATCCTATTTCATTAGATCAGATAAATATTTTGGCGATACTTGATTACTGTCATCATGCCTATTCTCTTAACCTTCATAAATCGGAGAAAAAATATGCAGCGCCGAGGTGATTCTTTACCGTTACACTCTTAATTTGGCACGAAACACTATGTTCTTTAGGTCTTATACTTAGGATCGGGAGGTGTGGCCTGTGGTTGCCTTTGTGTAACTTGCACTTACCATTGTCAGGTGATCTTTTGGTTGTAATTATAATCTTTTGGGCGTGATCAGGTAGGTATTATTTCGAACTATAGCATATGAGTACTAAAATTGTGGTCCGGCCACGGAGGATCACGCATCTTTTAGATATTTTTTTACCAAATAAAACAGATTTTAAAATGGCACTGGTGGTTAATGGATATTAAAAGTTTTGAGACGATGAGAGTGATGCCTATTTAAATTTAAGTATGATGTTTATTTTAACAAAAATAACGTGTTAAACGTTAAATAGCTTTAAACGTTAGGCTTCCACACACTTCATCAGGTAACCGCCGAGGTATGAGCTAATTACGTTGGAAACCACAGCTATCTACGGGTGCTTATCAGTGAACTGACATGTATTAAACTTTATTGTATATTAATATCCATATTTATCTACATAAGATTATTAGATATTATTATGTAGGTTAATATATTTTTATCACCGAGTTTCGAAATAAATCATTGTTTAATTTTTTTTTTACAAAAAATAAGTTAATAACTCGTCGACTCAGTTATTAAACATGCAGAAAATCAAAGGCTTATTGATTTACTAGTGTAAGCAGTCACGGATTGACACGGACAGAATAATAGATACTTATAGGTAAGTACTTACTTATGTATCCTCAAGCAAGTCTGACCTACGGCGACACCTTGGAGTTAAGACTAATTGTTTATTACTACTGCGTGCTATGTTTACATTAAGGAAACATATTTTGTTATCGATATTCTCTGTTGTAAGAGGTTCAGTTAGCCCTCAACGTCACGATGACTTTTATCTAGCTTTAAATAAGATCTATGAGACGTAGAAATCATTATAAGTTTTTAAAATATTAAACTAAAGAACTTTAAACTAAAGAATTTGTATATTTGAAGTAGTTGCCACGGCACCTCAGCGCCCCACTTTTTTATTCTATGCTATAGTAGCGTCGTCTAGTGAAACTAATAAGCTAGATTATGACCGCTTAGTATTTGGCTGCTTATAGATACATTTTTATTAGTAAAATTAAAGTTGTGAATAGTTAAGCAGTCATTAAGTTAGGTTAATTAGGTTGAGTAAATAAAAAAGTTACTATTCTATGGAACGAACAATATTTGTATATTGTGCATATATTATGTAAAGTATACTCATAAATCTATAATTATATATTTATAATCCCGTTCTATAAAATTGCACGATGGATTTCGATGAAACATAAGTCTGAGTACAGCTCTCACCTCTATGTTGAGATGAAAAATGAAAATTATTTAAATACTACGTATTTAATCAATCCAAATTTTCGGACATAATTTTTAAAATTTGGATATTCTTTTATTTGCATATTTGTGGGTGTTGTAACTATTTAATTTCCCAGAAAGATGTTTTTGGATTTTTTACTGAAGTAGGTTAGGTGCTTAGAAATTAAAAATATTCAATCGTTAAAAGCTTAAAAAATAAAGGTTGTAAGAATACTATTACGTACAGTACTCGCACAGGTCGGGTTATTTTAAACTTTTCTCGTAAAGCTAAGCTATTAATGGCGCGAAAGGTGTGAATGAAACGCCGGTGACTAATTTTCCACAGCTTTGAAAGTCAATAGCGCGGTGCCGGAAATAGTCTGTGATGGTTGGCAGACTCCGGTATTATCGAATCCAATCGAATCCAATCCAATAGAATAAAATATATTATGTACTTTAGATGCAGTTTGCGTCGGCTGCGATTAGTCTGTCTGTAGTCTGTATTCAAGCATACTACCGTAGTACTATATAGTTGTAGTAAGACTAGTAAGGTATGTAAAGATTTAAAATATTTGTTTCTTAGTTAATTTCATGTTCATTTATTTTGTTTGTTAAACTAGTGAAAGGAAAGTCATAGATACTCATTTGCAGTCTTCTGCTTCTTCCCAGCTGAACTAGTAGTTTTAACAAGTTCAAAATTTAATGGTATTAGGTATATTATACATAATTATTACACTTATACATATAATTATATTATTCCTGTAAAATATTATATTTGAATTTGTATGTATTATGAAATGTGTTTTGAAATCACAGTAGAAAATAACAAAGAGTAAAAGTAAAATATGTATTTAAAATATAACATTTCTAACTCGGATTTATTTTTTTGTTGTGTATTTTCTGTGTCTACGATTCACTGTTTGTGTGCCATTTCCGTAAATTGAAAGATTAACGGCCTCGTCTGCTGCGAATGAAATTTATACTGAGCAAATAATTTTAGGGTGCGATATACATAGTGGACATTTAAAATTCGGCCGGAATTCCTGGTTGGCGGGTTCGATGACACTTCATGTAGGTATTATCAATATCAACTGGGTGCTTTTTACCTGCGTGCCCAATCTAGACTAGTTTGGGTTATTACACTAACGCATTTATAAATACCGGCTGAGCCCAATTGCGTAATTATCTTTATCTATTGTTCTCAATGGATATTGTTTGTATCCAACAGGGTGAACGAAAAGCACGTAGGCATACACGCGAGGACAAAAGAACGAATGAAATGCGGCCTATGGAAGCTATGTGATACTGATAAGTTCAAAATAGTTTCGATTTTAAAGTAGGTTGTGTTATTGGGTGTATTAGGTTGCATCCGGCAATCTGCAGTGATAATGTTACTACAGGAGATAAAATTCTAAATAGGATGATGAAATACTATCTATACAAATAAATAAATAACAGCTTTTAATTAGTGTCGGTATTAATATAAAATAACCGCTTTTTATTAAATGCATATGTATGTATGTATACACGGTACATATACCAAAAAAACAATTTTTACAATTTTTGTTTGTCTTTCTGTCTGTTTGTTCCGGCTAATCTCTGGAGTTAGATAGTTAAATTCCACCCGGACTAAGTCGCGGGCACAGCTAGTTCTAATATTTAACTTGTTAATATATTTAACTTATTAAGTAATTTAGCAAGACAGTAGATCCACTTTGGTTTGGATCATTTATCCTGTTGACCTAATTTGATTTAGATTTGAGTATTTTTGAAAATAAAATATTTTAAATACATACTATAACTTACGGTTAGCATACGGTTTGTTGATGCTACTACCTACTCCTAATAGTGTTTATTGAGAATGTCACATGACAGAACAAAAGTATAAAAGTAGATACCGTCCTTGGCAATTTAATACACTTGTTTAAACAAAACTAAGTTGATTACTTTTAGAGTAAGAGCCAGTGGCTCCCAGACCTTCGTTATATTATAAAAGCTGAAAATTGTTCTATGTATCACAATATAGATATTCAATGAACGGACCCTGAATATGGAACTTGGGTCGCGGTGGCTTCGGCAGTTAACAGGTGGTAAAGGTGAGTAAAATTGTGCCTTAAATTCGTTATAGTATAAAGGTCAGTTTTTATACATTTTATTTGTAATAATGTTAAAAACTGCCTCGTTCATTGCCAGACACCTAGGACGGTGGAAACCCCTTCCCAGACACCTTAAAGTATACTGAATTATAATAAGCATGATGACAGTAATCAAGTATCGCCAAAATATGTATCTGATCTAATGAAATAGGATTCAAAGATTTTGAAACATGTATTTATTCTCTTATTAATGTCGAGATTAATAATTTATTTGTTAAAATAAATCTACAAAATACAACAATCCGCCATGATGGCTTAAACACCCATCAGCGAATTACGTCAATTTACGTCACGTCTTAGTAAACGTCATTTTTTTCGTAAGCATATACGCGATCTGGCATTTTTTTACTGAGTCGTGGCGCAATGACAGACGCCGTGACACGGGCGAGCGTTTTGGAATGAATTTGAAACTTAAAATTTCAATGTACTTTTATTGCACAAAAAACTTAATTTTCTACAAAAATATGATATATTTTAGACATAATAGAAACTTCTGAATATCATAGAAGAGTTTTTGAAAATTAGTCATCATGCCTATTATACTTTCGTCATAGTAAGTCGATTTCGTTGAAATAAACGAAAACAATACGTCAAATACACGTAATGCATTTTTCTGTTTTAAAGCTAATATGCTGCAGAATAATAATAAGTCACATAATACATAGTCCCAGTTATACCGCGATAGTTTTGAACATTTTTGAAATTACTGAAAATTATTGCCAAAAAAATTCATTTTTATTGCAAACGTCAAAGTTTAGGCCATGATAGATGTTGTTTTGAGAGCTACGTGTTATTCTATCCTCACTGCCAAGTATTTGACGTATTGTTTTTTATTTCAACGAAATTGACCCTTTACTTTGAAAGAAATCGCTTTTCTTGTACATAGGGTCCACAATAAAAAATTAAAATCTTAAGTTATCAAAAAACATTTTTTTCTTTTTTAATTTTTTTTCTATTTTTTGTCGATAATTTTTGGTCTAGTTTCACCCTCTCTCGGGGTTGCACTTTATCCTTGAAACTACTGAATACGTTGAAACCTAAATTTTGGAGAAATTTCGCGAATTTCTCCGGATCTGTTACTCGGAGGGCGACACGCGAGGGCTCAATTTATGCATTTCGGCGGTTTCTACGCGAAACAGACATTCCCGAAAAGAAGGGGGGAAAATTTCCCCCCTTCTTTTCGTTCATAACTCGCGAAGCCGTAATCCAACAAGGTGTACTCCGCGGCGGCTTTCGAGAAATTTCCAAAAATGCTCGCGCCTAGGGTGATTTTTAAAGTGTGTGGAAAGTAGAGGAACCATCGAAACTGTCTGGCTAGAGAGGAAACATCATTTTATAGTTACCCAAATAACATAATATATAGATCAGCCTTTATACTATGACGAAAGTATAATTATAATTCAGTATACTTTAGGGTATCTGGGAGGGGGTTTCCACCGTCCTAGTTGTCTGGCAATGAACGAGGCAGTTTTTAACGTTATTACAAATAAAATATATAAAAACTGACCTTTATACTATAACGAATTTAAGGCACAATTTTACTCACCTTTACCACCTGTTAACTGCCGAAGCCACCGCGACCCAAGTTCCATATTCAGGGTTCGTTAATTGAATATCTATATTGTGATACATAGAACAATTTTCAGCTTTTATAATATAACGAAGGTCTGGGAGCCACGGGCTCTTGGGCTATTTAGGAAATTTAATGAATGAATCAATTTGGAAGACTAGGTATCTACTACATAGCCTACGTAACATAGGTAGATTGGTACATCTTAATCTTCGGTGATTCATGTAGTTTGTGTTCTTAAAATTCTCTGAATTCATACAAGTTCACGTTGGTTTGACTTGGTGGTTTGTGTCACGTAGGATCAGTAAGAATAGATGTAGCATGGGGTCATTCGGGGCAACTCTACGCACTTTTGCCTTTCAGACCTTACTGTGGTTAAATAGAGAATTTATTCGTCTATAAACGAAAACAGAAAATTAAACAAATTTATAGTATTTTTTTGTAATAAGGATTTAAAGAGAAACAATCGGAATGCGTTCACTTGCCCCTTATTGTGGGTAATCACAGAACAATCGCCACTTATTGTGGGTAATCACAGAACAATCTATTCCGTGTGGGTAACCGTGCGCTCCTCTGTGGGGTAAGTAAACGCATTCCTTAGTATAACACAAAAGCAAAAAGAAAACATTTTTTTAACATGTTTCTTGAAGCTCTTAGTCGATTAACACACAGCCCCGCATCACGCAGCGTAGTGCGGGTCCATTTGTATAGAAAACGCATCCACGCGCGTACACGCAGATGCGTTTCTGTGTGTTGGACTGTGCTTCACTTTGCATTAAAATACATATATAATAACGCTAGATCACGCACTCCCACGCTACGCTGCGTGATGCGGGGCAGTGTGTAAATCGCCTTACTGTTGATCTTATTGATCTGTCACTGTTGCTAGTTCACGTTTTTTCCTAATATATGTTCGCGGTATGATGATCAACACTGCCAAATAAAAATGTATTAGTACCTTTAAGATTTATCTATACTAATATTATAAAGAGGAAACATTTGTATTTTTGTATGTTTGTAACGAATAAACTCAAAAACTACTGGGCCGATTTCAAAAATTCTTTCACCATTGGAAAGCTACATTCAGCCTGAGTAACATAGGCTATTAAATTAAAAAAAAAATTCATTGGCAGAGCTAAGCCTGCTGGGTCAGCTAGTATAAAATATTTATATAACGAATTAATTAAGACTTTCTTTATCAATCTTTCTAGTTCAATCGGATGTGTATGCATGCGCACGCTTACCCGCGCACACTTTCCCGACGAACCCAAAATACAAATAAATATTGATAAAAGTTTAGGAACCAAATATAACCTCAAAATAACTTGTCACAGAAGTACAAGAATATGATCATTATCAACCAAAATATTACCTACACCGGATCACCAACTTGGACGTGACAAGGTTTGCCAAAATGCAAAAAATTACCCATAAAACTAGGAAATTAAAAAAATTTCGAATAAAAAGTAAACGCAAGATCACGCGGTGTAGTTTCTCGTCGCTACTAGTTCGCCAGTAAGGGGTCCTTGTTTCATCCGAAGGCACCACCCCTTCCCGGCAACCCGTTCCTGAGATACCGACAGTTCGCTCACTTACCCACTGCACTCAGTTACCCCGAATGACCCAACTGTGAGTACTTACTCGTGGTCAGGAAGTCGTTGCCAGATATAATTAATTTGACGTGTAGGAGCTTTGAGAATCTTATTATTCTTCTTATCAGTATAGTATAGGACCTTATTCTACTTATTTACTATGTACAAATAATTATGTTAGTTAATCAGATTGGTTACTGAAAGGTTGTTTTTGACCAATTTGTTTCATAGTCAATTCAATTCGTTTCATAGTGTGTATATTGTGTGTACAAAATTATAAAATCTGGTTACCTGATTAGATGATTATAAGTAAGCAATCCAAGCAAAATCCAATTCCAATAATCAGGAACACAACACTAAGTTTATGTAAGTTAGGGTCACTGAGTTATTTGTTTTATAAATAAATCACTTCAGAATAGTTTACTTAGTTGGTGACGACAACGCACTTTAATTAATACGAGTATTGTTAGGTTTTTACAATCAATTCTAATAAGGCACTACACGTCCGTCTACAAGCGCGGCCAGATATGGTTATGTGGGTGGTAGTCCACAGAACTCACGTAATATGAGAGAAATGTGGTGACACATGCTGCCGATTACCGTGACGTATGATTCAACTCAACATACGTATGTACATGCAGAATCCGGTCGAGCTCCTCTCGAAAGCCTTAAATTTCAAGAAAAATCATCGCGTTTTGGGAAATAGGTACCTATGTGACGTAAACAAGTAGCGAATTTTATACAAAGACAAACCCCAGCCTTTTGAGATGTCCGTTACACTCAAGACAATAATGCGTCGTTCAGTTGCACGAGTACTGATTTTTATTCTGATGAATGAATTCTTTCTTAACGTATTTTTCCAGACATATATGAATTGGATACGTAATTTTTAGTAGTTAGAATTTTCCCTTTTGCAAAAATTAGACCGTAAAATTGTTCATAAATTGAAAAAGGTACATATTTAACCTTTACAAAATTGTATTTGTTTGGTATGACATGCACACAAATCACGGAGAGTGAATAAAGATGAACATAAATGTAAACCCTGGCCGACCTCAATCGTCGAAACAGGAAATTGGCGATACCTACTTAGTTTATTTTAATAAAGCAGTTTTTAGCTCACACTTTATTTTCTATTTAATCAATGAACATACCTACTACTTACCTTACTTACTTTTCATTAATAATAAAGCGGTGAATTTCTAAAATTCTTTTTGGTGAGCTTAAAGTGAAATATCATTTAAACTATTAAGTAGAATGTACATAGCCATTACTTAGCTTTAGCTTTAAAATTATCGAATCCACTAGGAAAATGGCTAAAATCATAAGATTGCATTAAAAAATCATACGAAAACTTAGGATCTTTTTTATTTCGCTCGATGTATGATAGTAGTGTACCATCGTACATCGTACGTAGGTATGAAATTATCGTACATGTACGATAATTATCGTACGGTTGTGAACGCTGTGCTGTGAGTTGACAATAGTTGACATACGACATATTACGATATGTACGAGTTCTCTTGCGAGAGGACTTGAAACATGCTATGTGCTTGAAACATGCTATGACTTTTCTGGTCATTCATGGTCTATCTTGCCATCTAATAGACGTATGATTTAAATGATTCTCGTTAAAAAAACCTGCTAGTTTTATTGAAAAAAAAAACAGAAATTAGTTTCAGCATAAAGATAGAGCGATTGAGCTATCACTGCTTTTTTACAATAATGCCCTTGTAGCACTAAAATCTATAAATTTTGTTGTATAGTCTGTGTGTGTATAGTTTTGGATCTTTTTATTAGTTAGGACTTTTGCCCATATTTAGATTGTACGAGGCTGTTCATGGGTTGAAGTTACCACTTTACATTGGATGGCGTGCATGCCCGTTTGCTATTATTTACTGTAAAAAAAGTACTGACGGTTGACTCAACCGGGTTGAGGACACACTTCATTTATTATAATACAGTGTGAGTAACGTAGTTGAGCTTTAATGGCTATAACAAGCCACAATCAGGTAATATTTGTTACTGGGAAGTGATCTCAAGGTAGGTATTGGTATTACTTAGTGCCTACACACTTCATAAGTAAATTGTCCACCTATTCGTACCGTGGTTCCAGTCACGTACTTATCAACTTCACTGTAAGCTTAGAAATATAGCGTTACCTGAGAGCATCGACCACACCTGATAGCCTGAGACTATAATTGAGTTATTGTTCTACATATATCGTAGGTACGCGAATATATTTAAACTCAACTATAAATAGAAACTACGAATATTTTATTTTTTATGAAAAAAGTAATGCCTTCTTATTTTGTATGTAAACGTGACGACAATTTTTGTCATATCCGATAACACTATTATTATAAGTATAATCATGTGCTTATTATAACAATCTGATACACACGACGTATATCCTGTTGCTGTTTGATCTTACACATGTGAATTATATAAATTATACTAATAAATAATAAGTGAGTAATGGAAAAACATTCTAAATCTCATGACTAGGTCTTTAACAGTCATGTCCATTTTACAGTTTGCTTACAGAAATAGTTGGCTTAAAAATCATATCAAAAATTTTCCTCTCTGCTATAAATAACGTTGTATCCAAGTATTTTGCCACTTAACATCAACTTGTCAAACTTTTAGCATTATTGAACAAATACAGGCAAGATGTAAGATGTATAAGGTCCTTTGAAATGAAATCGTATATTTTATATTTTATAAAACGTTTATTTTTTATCACAATATAAACGAATAATCAACGAATAATAACAATTATTGATTAACATTGTTGATTACAATAAAAACGAAGTTTGCTTCCGAAGACGAAAATAAAGAAAAATAAATATAATAGAATCTTCTTGGTAGACATCTCTCGTTCTCACTCCAGATGTCGCTAGCGTTAACACTTTGTATAATAATATCATGATAGTTAAAACTTAAAAAAATACATTTATATCCACAACAAATCTACCTACATTTAATAGATCTATCAATAAAAAATTGTGTCTATTGTTATTGTTGCAAAAGTTGATATTTTTAAAATACATACTTCTATATTATAGTCAATGTGGGGAGGTCCGTCTTAGTTATTGTAACGTTTATTGTACAAACAATCCCAATATTAGTGCCTGACTTATCGCTATCTAGAAAATTCGTGTAGAATAAGGTGTATCATTTTGAGCCAAGTTATTGGTCATTTACTCCATATTGATGAGTAAACATCGGACAGGTTCGTCTCCAATAAACGTAGGTCATCATTTAAATGTCAAGTATGAGTAGCAACAAAATTTCCGTGTGGATGGAAATAGTGACAAAATAGTAAGCCCGCTGTGCTAATGCGTGAAACACACACCTTCAGATGTGCTAGTGCTGAGTCTATTTTGGACCGGTGTTAATGACTTCACTCCAATATAGGTACATATATATTGCCAGTTAACATTTAGGTCATTTTATTCAAGCAAGTGACGTTCAAGACTTTGGAGTGGGTGTTGAATATGATTTGAGACAATATCGAGACACTCGGTTTCTTCCTTGTCATATACATATTAAAGTATCCACGTACATTTGAACTAAGTTGTTGGTTAACTGATGTCAGAAGTGGTTAACTATCACAGCTACGGCAGCGGAGGTCACGAATCTCGGACTAATGGGATCTTGTGTATTGATTGCAGTGGTATTTTGTCGGCGTCGTGAAAATACATCAACATAAACACCTAAGTATATATTGTAATATTTACGTTTAGGTACCAGTAATCTGGCTAGCATGATGCTGCTCTATCAGGATTCTAGGAGATCATACCTAGGTGTAGCGCCGCCTACTCACCCAGTTGGTAAGTCAGTTACCTAGTCTTCAACGCGTGGCAACGCGCCGTTCTTGAACCTCGGACATATATTTAGACCTACATAGATTTGAGGGTTTCACACAAATTATTAAACTTGACGTTAACATGCACGATGCACATACAGTTTAATACGACTAAAAATGAAACCGACATTCGTAATTTTTAGTTTTAAGTCAATATCACTGAAACTACTGGACCGATTTTGATGAAACCTTTACCATTCCCCAAGTTGAACAAAATGCAAGCAAAAAAAAAGAATGAACGATCCGCCGGTTAGTTTCGGAGATATGCGAGGACAAACACATCTACATACACCCATGAAATCTTGTTTGGAAGCTGTAACAGACCAACGTATTATGTACTATGTAAAAATTTTGTAGTTCTGAGAACATTACATACATACGTGGCAAATTGATGACCTCCTTTTTTGAAGTCGGTAAAAATATGGCTGGGTTCTAAGAATAAATTCACGTACAAAATATAGAAAGTGCAGCCAAGTAGGTATTGTTATGCATGCAATATGGATTATTACATAAGTACCTAGAGTTTTAATTTCGAATTTTGGAATATTACCTACTAGTTGTTAACGTGTTATTTGCCTTGGCCTTTCTATTCAGTGACTTTTATTGCCTCTACATGTGTACATTTTCAAAGCAATCATTATTATATTTGATCACATTCGATTTTTACATTATTTTTTGTTTCAAGTTTTATCAACAGGTACTTGTATTAAATATTTTCTTAATATTAAATATGTTCGTATTGTATAGATAGAGGACCTACAGATGGTTATATTTATTAGCAACCGAAAGGATCAAAATATAGAGAGATATAGGAATATGTTTTGTTATATCGAAATTATTGAACTAATTCTAATCTATGCCCACGTTACATCTTAATGAAGCATAAAAGGTTTTGATGGAACAAATTGCCTATTATTTTAAAATAATGTATGATGTAAACGATAATAAATAAATTTGATACGCACAATACACACAACCTGCGAGACTGCGAGGTTTTATTACGGATGAATTAAATTGTAAGATGTATGTTTTGATAAATAAATCAAGTACTATCCCAAATGACAACCATTAATGCTGTAACGATAATTAACAGTGAGATCGACTGTGAGATTGAGCAATTTAATAAAGCGTTTTGAATGAGTAAAATATCGTGTATTTTTCATGTTGGATTTTCCATTCGGCATTAACTGGGGCTCATATGTCTAAAAATATACACATGTATCACTCCATCAGTACAAAACAAAAATAAACTGGGTTAACCCAACAAAACCCCTAACTCCATAGCACAATAGCAGTTAACAGGTCGCCGAGATGTCCGTCACCCTGACGCGAGGGTTGCAGGTCAATCAATAATAGACTAATTAAAAATGTATGTACTAAGTGGACAAATCCAATTACGTTCAAATATTCACAAGGGATTATGTTGCTATCGACTTATGAGTAGAGCAAATACTTAGAGGTTTCACGGCTTATATGGCAGGTAGATACAGCAGGTACAGGTTTTAGATCTGTAAATGATCGATTCTTTTACGGCCATGGGTGACATGCATGAGCTAATAATTTTTCATTACATTCTTTTAAAGAATTTATTATACGAGTATATTGTAATTAGGTGCAATGGGTGCAGCCTACCGACGTGATCGTTATTTAAAATTATCTTACAATTTAATACGACCCGACTAAATCACGATAATTTTCAAGGATTCCCCCTCTTGCTTACTGGCCTAATACTTATGTACCTATCGGATTATTAAGACGTGACCAAACGTTGATAATATAGCGAAGTATACTCACGTATTTGTATGCAAGGGAGCGTTAATTTATGCGATATTGTTTAAACTTTTTGTGACTGCGAGGTAGGTAGGTAGGTTTATTACATACAGCAAACAACGCTTTGATTAAAATCTCATCGTAAGCGCCCACACTTATTTAAAGGAATTATAAGAAACTAGAGTCTCGGATTTGGCCTTGAACCTAAACGAAAATAGGTAAACGTATCTTGCAATTTCCCGAGCGTGAGGATAGTGTTTGTATTATGTTGGATAAAACACATGCACGTATCATAGACATTATGTAATATTTTGCACGTGTAGTAAGAAGAGTTGAATTCTTATTATGAGAGAAGACGCGATCCTGCACTATCACTACTGGTTGAAGAAAGTGTTATGAGAAGTTATGGCGCTACGCATTTTACAGTGGTAATGACTCTTGAGCAAACCATAAAGTCATACAGTAGGTAGGTATTAGAATGTGGGTCGCCATCCGGTAAAACGCCACAAGTTCCGTTTTCTGGGTGAAACGGTTTACGAGACGAGTACGCCATTCTACATTTGACCCGAATTACAAAGAAAAAAAGTTTATCCATCATGAAAGTGTTTAATAAGGCTCGCGTGTCCTAAACTTTCACTGACCCATCAAAACGCATAACAGATTTTTTTGGGTCACAACTCACAATACAAATAGCAGAACAATTTAGACATAATATAATCATCACTTTTGATTTCGGGGCATCCATAAATTACGTCACACGATTTTTCGGACTTTTTAACCCCTTCCCCCGTCTTTGTCACAGGTTGTCACATTTTCAGAACTTTTTAGACCTCTTTAGTCTCATTACACTGAAACCCATTTCGAAAACAAAGTTACGGCCGATTTTTTTTTTATCTATAAAGTATTTATTTATTTATTTAGTGGTATCGTGTTTTTATCCAGAAAATTGACTAGATCAAAGATGCTTATATACCGTATTTTTATCAGAATTATATTTTAATGATTTCTTCAGGAAATCGCCTATCTAAAAACGTCAATTTGGACCACGGCCCCTTAAATGGAAATTCATTCATGTGCTACATTTGCGAAGACTGGCGTGAAAATAACGGAGTCTTACATACAATGATAACAATGGCTATTCTTATATTGTCATTTCCTTTACTACCTGCACAACCTGCGCTGAAAGCCTAAAAGGTTACGATATGACATCGTTTCTCAACCGTTTTCGTGACCCACTAAATTAACATGTCATGTAGGTAATGTAGATTTAAGTTCTAAAAAGAAGTTTAAAAATTAATGTTGTGCATGACGCATATGACATCTTATAACTTATTTTCAACTTTAGGTAATATTTTCGACTCTATTAATATTTCGGCATTTTTGTTAACAATTATTTGAAGATTAATTAAATCACAAAATCGTTAATTTTGTTATGCAGCGTAAACAACAATATGCTTGCCCTTTCTTAACGATACTAAAAGGTCGTAAATCATTTTGATGTATGTCACGTAACGATTAAAAACCTTACGGCCCTACCCACGTCGGAATACATTGTTAATTTACAGGAAGTGGCTTTTAAATGGGAAAACGCGATTATGGGTTAAAACCGTATCTACAAGTATGATAGAATCTTTAGATGGAATTTTCTCTCACAAAAAACATCCGATTAATGCTAAGGTACACTTATTAAGGATCAGTGACAATACTATCAGCACATTATTTTAGTAGCATCGAGCTGAATCTAATCTTGGAAACAGAAAATAATGGTTCGTAGCTACTAGCTACTCGTAATCAACGTTGCCTAACCGTTAAGGGCTACAGTTTAGTAGCATTTGTCTTCATCCATTTTGATGTGGACGTGATTCGTGATCACATTTGACTGGCTTGAAGATGAACGAAGGGAAACAAGGTACCTATATTTTAGTGATGATTCTATCTTCTTTATAGAATACCATGATATTGTTTGAATTGTACATGTACATTTGTACATAGCAGATGTCATTGAAAAATTGGCTAATAATGATATTAGTTAAACACACATTTTTCTAAAAGCAGGCTTCTTTGTGTCCTTATCAGTTGCCGGCAGTTGCCGCGCAAGCCCACGACGGAGGCTTGGGAAAACACTTTGATGATAAATTTTAAAATAGCAAAAGAAAGACGAATAAGAGGAAACTGTTTGATACATATAAAAAGGAGAAATTCTTCATTGCTAGCTAGCTATTTTGACAGATGGATATGTTGCAGAGAAATGAGAAACTTGAGGAATTTTGGGAATTTCTAGGAAATTTTTACTAAAATTTTTACTATTCCCTACCAAAAATTTTATTCTGTGGATAAATACTCGTATCATTACTCATTAAATTAAGTTCTCAATAAAGACGAATGATAATGTCTCTTTGTATAATGACTCTTTGTAAATGTAATAATCTTCAGTGATATCTCTAGTGGACTAGTGATGTCGTCATTTCCCATTCGACATCGGTATAACATTGTATTCTTTGTACATCGTTAATCTTTATCGCTTTATAGACAGGTTTTACAACATTTTGTATATGTATACTTGGTTGATGATACGTCACAAAGAGATAAGTAGGTATTTATTAGAATACGGCGAATTGCATATGCGCTTCGAAAAAAACGTTAACAAAAACGGGTGTTAAGATGAATTATTGGTTAATGAAAGCTGCGGCTTTAGTAGACTGCGGTCTACCAACCCGCATTAGGCCATCTCGGTGGACTACGGCTTACATCCTTCTCAGTGTGAGAGGTAAGTTACCAACAAGACTTACTGAAAATACATTCGCAAATTTAAAAAAAGCGTGACTACCATATGTATTAAAAAACCGGAATTCTATTTAAGACGGGTGTCCGGTTCCGGTCCGGCATCAGATAGCTTTTAAGGTCTTATTGAGTTTCTTTAATTTCAACCTCACTAATTTTATATTAAGTCGTGGTTTTAAAGGCCGCACTTAACAAAAAGAATTGCAACATTATCTAGGTAGCTTCTGGCTATTACTTCCTCCGAGGGACTCTTACCGAATTTGGTCCTAATCTTTGGTAACTAATCTGAGCAATAATATTATACTGTATGTCCCATCTGTGAACTAATTTTCATTGTGATAAATACGTACGTAAAATATAATAGTAATAGATAAGTAGGTACACAAGGTTACATAATAAAATTGGGTAGGTTCCGCACATTAGGTATACGAGTGTGTGAATTATCACAAATTAGTTAATTTTGTCACTACTAACAATTACTAACAATCGTCGTTTCAGCTTCAATTTAAGAAAATGCTGTAAAATTCTGCACCTGTTTAAGGTTCAAGTGGTTCAATCATAACATATTACTCTTTAATCGCGACGACGATAACCCAAATATTACTCTTTATGCTGGAATAACATTTTCTAATAATGGTGGGATTCCTATGAAACCGACGTCACGGTTCAGTTTAATGATATATCATAGGGTAATCTCATTCTATGTTTATTTTCTTTATTAGTAGATTTTACGTCACTGAACCAACATCCGTTCATTTTCACAAAATAACCCTAATGTGAATAGAAGTAGCAACAGTGTTGATAAATAAATCCAATTTTAACTCTACCTATAACTAAGTATTTCGACAACGACACCCACAGCTTGACTAATAACGTAATAAATGGTTGTTTTCAGTGTTTATTAGACACATTGCCACTTGCCAGTTTTTGCATTTTGTGAGATGTCGTATTGCGTCTCTGAGAGTCTCACCTAACTATACGTAAACCTGACAGTGCCATTTTGATTGCATTATAAATTTGAATTTGTTTCAGTAGCATTAAGACTACTGGCACTCGGAATATAAAGGCTACTTACGAAGGCAAATATATTTTTCGTAAAATTTCAAAATTGGTTGAATAATTAAATTCAAATAATTATATGGGTACATCTTCTGATGCTTACCGTGGAGAAAAACAAAATTGTATCACGGAAATTCCATATGCCAATACAAAAATAAGAATCACACAAATTAATAGCGATGATGAGAACACACACGCCTTCATCGCATAAACCCGGAAAATTGGCAGTAGCCGAGGACAAATAATGCAAATCAATCTGAATCATGTGGTTCACCTCTAAACTTGATCTTGCTAAACAAGTCATTTCTATAAACTTGTCTTCGACAAGTCTTGGGTCATGTATAATACAAGCAAAACTGAATCTGTATCTTACTTGGCTTTAAAATTTAAATTTACGCTTTTGTCACTTTTGGATATTGGAAATTAATGGCACAAGGCAATATACATGTGCATTAACCCCGATCACCAGACTGGAAGTTTGATGACCTACGTGAGGGCATAGCTTTCATTTTGTGTCCTGGCTTGGCGTAAGGGCGTAAAGGCTTTGATAAGTCTTAAGTCTACAATGTCAATGATATCTGCTGTGCTAGTATAATAGCGACTAGTTGCAGTAACAAGCAGCTGCGCTGAATTGGAGTAGTATAATTGAAAACTTTTGAAGATGGGAATCGCACATAATATATGCCACAGAAGAGACCGACTTCGTGAGATTTAGAGTTTGGTCTAGAGAAAGATAAAAAAATACACTAAAGATTGGCATTTCAGTCGTTTCAGGGTAGGTAGAGAAACACACCGGCCATCTATCCAGACTACATCCACATTCTTTATCCTCATTATAAATTTGAAATTTGTGAGGATTGCCTATTGATTTTCTACTAAATCAATAAGATTATAGGTAATAATAATAATAAACGCTTCACACTCATAGCTTCACACTAGGATTCCCTGTGTCGTGGGTGCCATGGACACACACAAGACAAGAACACACACACCCAGACCGGAAACAGAAAACTCATCATTCAAATCTCTGCTCTGCTGGGAATCGAACCCAAGACCCTCCGCGCAGCGCTCCGGTGTCTTTACCACTGCGCCACTTGGGTCGTCATCAATTCTCACAAACAAACAAAATATTCTAATATCAAATTTAAAGTGTTTACATGGGCACGTGCGATGTCGATGTATCGCAGACGCGCCTCTTCAATTAGTGCTGGCTGTGTCACGTTCATTGTGTTACTGATGCGAGTCCATGGTTATACAAATAAAGACTACTCGCAAATTAAATTATTATTTCTTACTAGATACGATTTTTTATCTATTGTTCACACAGTTTATTCAATATCGTGGCGTATATATTTAAACTTGTCTATAGGGATCAAGTTTTTGATAAAAATAACTAAAAGTTATTATATCAGCAATATCACTTCTGAATTTAACAGCAAATAGCCTGCGCTGAATAACGAGAGATAATCTAAAAGGTACCTTAACAGAATCACTTCGTAGAATGTAGAGATGATGTAGAGGATAGAATGGTCTTCAGGGACGATAAGTTTAAATTTTGCTATTTAGCTTGTCAAACACTGCAGCAAGTTAATAGTAAAAGGTCGAAACATTTTGTTATAGAGCGTACGTTACTACATACTTTTCATGTCCACCCATGCATTTCTAATGCTATGCAAAGATAAGGTCGTAATGGCCATTACTATTCCGAATTTAGCGTGAATAATGGTATTACAATGAGAGGTATTACAATATCTTGGAGTCACTTGCCATGCGAAGTCACGACCGATCTCTGCAGCGAATGAATTTTGCTCGGTGATTATTTCGTCTGTGACTGATTGTTTTTGATTAAAAAAGTGATAAGCAGTATATTTTCATATTAAGACCGTCGAATATTACGGATTTTACTGATGATATTCCAGTCAAAACTAAACAATTGCTTGGATCACAATCATGATTAACTTTTTTGAGAACACAAGCTATCATTTTAAATGGAGATAGAAAATGTTCAAAACTTACAAATTCTCCAAACCATTTAATGAGAGGAAGCAGATCAAAACACCTCTAGTCCAATAATAAGACTGAAGATAACAGCGATGGTACTTGTAAATATAATAAACCTCTTAGGAGTGCAAAGTTATTAAGTTATAAAATCCGTGATAATTCTTACGCGAAAAACCCCTACAAATTGCCGTGGCTTTTCATAATCCTACACTTATTTGACTGACTAATCGTACAGGAAATTACTCCAAATGAAAAGATTCAGCAAAACACGAGAAGAAAAGTTTATAGTTGGTAACGCCAGATCGCGCTTAATTGTCTACATCAATTGAAGCTGGGTCAACAAGGGAATAAATATTGCTTCATCATCTGTGGATAAATCGGAATTTTCTAGTATTGGCAACGACTATTGGCAACTATAAATCAACTGTTTACTTCAGATATTCCATATTATACCATAACTTTTAATAGAAGACAAGGATGTGGACAACTGGACGTGTTAAAAGGCTTTTTAGAGGTTCCAGGTGTTCTTTTTATACGCCGTTTTATAGATTCTTACATGTTTCATTGATCTTTTGACTCAACTGGTCCTTTTCCGACTATTTAGGTCAATTACTAGCGGTGATAGCCCAGATAGGCTTAGAATTCGACCTCGAATCGAGGGGTCCGGGTTCGAATCCCAGTGGCTCGCACCAATGACTTTGTAAAAAAAGTTATGTGCGATTTATAAAAATTAAATATCACCTGCTGTTACGGTGAAGGAAAACATCGTGAGTAAACCTGCATGCCTGAGAGTTCACAAAAAAAATGTTCTCAAAGGCATGTGAAGTCCACCAACCCGCAGTAGGCCAGCGTGGTGGACTAAGGCCTACATCCCTCTCATTGTGAGAGGAGACCCGACCCTGTAGTGGGCATTAATGGGTTACTGACAGGTCAATTACTTAATTGACCCCAGTTAATATATGGGTGTTAGATTCGTCTGACTGATAATTAGTTTAATGTACTTAAACTTAAAGTTACAACTGGCATTGACACTGAACTCTAACGTATAGTTACTTATTTACCAATTCGTATTATGTAACATAATTATGTAATGTGTTTATGGTCATAATTGGAATTGAACATACTCGTACCTATAGATTTCACGATCACGGTCTCAAAGTTAATTGATTGTCCTTTTTTGGTAAATTTCTGGTAAAAAATAGAATTAAACAGCTTATAATTCATTCATTATAATAATTGGACTGAGTGGCGCAGTGGTTAAGAGGGTCCTGGGTTCGATTCCCAGCAGAGCAGAGATTTGAAAGATGAGTTTATATATCTCTTTCTGGTCTGGGTGTGTTGTGTTCATGTCTTGTGTGTGTCCATGGCACCCACGGCCACGACACAGGGAATCCTAGTGTGGGGCTATGAGTGTGAAGCGTTATTAAAAAAAAGCGTTATTAAAATTGAATCTTGGTTTACAACGCTTTTTGTTTTTATAATATGATTTAACTTTTTCCCTAATTATCAAAACACAAAGAAAAAATAATGATAAAACTTGAACATTATGATAGATAAATAGAATAATCATTTCAAACATTTAAAATCGGCAGAATGCACAAAATCCAACATTTATCACAAGATAGTAACTTTTTCAGCTAGCACTGAATATATCGAAATTCAATGCTTCCAAAACCAACGACAATGGTCAACCTCCGAAATTTCCCGGGGATCACCAACTACTAATACCTAAATCTGGTTTCAATAAACGATAGACAACTACGGTACACAGCGCGCAGATTGGATACAAAAATAAGTCAGGAGTACAGGACAATGTATTCGTAATAGCAAGGCTATTAAACTAACCTAACCTTATGGCTTTCTGAGATACATAGTCATACTATTGTATGAAAGTAATTAACTTGAACATTTTTTGTACGTTAGGCGGCATGCTCTCTTAATTTTTAGAGGGTGGGGAAGGTCAGTATAATGCAGGTTAGTCACGATCTTTTTGATGGTCGAAAACAATGAATACGCAGTGAACACGCCAAAACTCATTGTTTGTAGCCAAGGATATCTGGTCAAAAGGTTTAAACCAGTTTTTGAGTTCCGCTTGAAAAATATGCCTGCGCCTGCAGAATACGGGTGTGATAAATTTACGAGTACTTACCTATTTATATTTTAGAAGATAGTCACAAAAACTATTAAGATTTGAATGGGAGGCAACTCTGTGGTACCTAACTGGTAAACGTTGCATTCATCAGAGCGAAAAATTAACGGGAAAAAGCGGGTGCTTAGTTCTTTCATTCTCTCTACTCAACTTGGAAAGACTGAATCGTTCCATATTATCGTTCCTTCTCTTACCACTCGGACACCTTTACGAAAGTGATCAACATTCCCACACACAATATATGTACGTACATGTTGTATGTCATTGTGGGAAATAGAATATCGGTATTCATATTGAATTACCACTTCACTGGCCGGCGTGAGGCAAGACTGTCGTGGTAAGAAACGCGATGCATCGGATAAGGACAAGGAGCAAAATGTTTCACTATTTGCCTTGAGTCTATAAGTAGGTACTTTCTTTTTTGATTGCAATCACGATTTAAGCAAGTACAGACATATTACCAGGACATTTTATTATTTGTTCTATTCATGTTGTTGGTGACCCTGAGTACCAGTGACGCGGAACTACAATCTCCTCGCAAATAAAGGCTTTCCCTTTATTTATAAACTGTTTATCGCTTTTAAGTTACGTTTTTTAGGCACTTCTTTGTTAAAAGTTTTGCCCAAATAACTGCCATATTCACAGAGATTCTATCTTGACATCGTAGCTTACGTTAGGTGATAATGTTCATCCGTTAAGTTAGATATTCAAGGATACTAAATTTATGGTTTCTTGCAAGAGAAACCAAAAGGTGTGAATTTATTTCAATTTCTTTCGAGCTTTAATTGATTGTTTTTATGTTTATCGGCCAAAGCTTCTTTATCTACATCTAAAAATTTCAGTAATTATTGAAAAAAATCGAAGAGAATGAGCATAATTATGTAACGTAACATTGGATTTATTCCTGGGTCTTTTCCTGTGCCCGTTGCGAAACTTTTCAAAATTAGAAAGTGTCCGCCAAATCGCTCACCTGCGCCGCAAGAGTTCTTCCAAAAGTCGTAGAATTTACTGCACGAGCACATCTCGAACGAACGTCACTTCGCACGAACGCCAAAGTATTTTTAAACTTCACTTGTATAGTTTCGCAATCTTTCAGTCGGTAAGCATTCGCACGATTTAGTTGTTATGATGGTTTAAAAACTTTATCATCTATCGATGTAAACATGACTGTCAATGTAACGGCTTTGATCGCGGTCGGTTTTGTACCGTTGGAGCGTAGAAAGCGAGGTAAGTGTTTTCGCGTCTCTGGACGGTAGTCATCGTCTCGACGGTGCGTCGGGCACCTTCGAGAGTAGTCGGCGAGGTGGCGATCGCGCGCTGCGTGCTACCGATACGGGCGCCCTCCAGCGACTGCCGCACCACCACTGCACGTAAGAAACGACCGTTTGGCGCGAGAACTTCGCTGATTGAACTCCGATCTAAAACCCCTGGGAAATAGACAAATTTTCGCCTCATGATGAGATTATGACCGTTGATGAAATCGACGCCATGTCTTCCAGCTACATTAAATGGAATATTTAACATGCGTGAAATTATAATTTAGAAGGATGATGGCGGTACCCAGAGCCCGCGAGCCTCTATTTAGATGTTACTAAGGAAAATATGGATGTACAGCAAATATGGCAAAGCTTTTTACAGAATCTTAGACATACTTAGGCGATAAGTTTAAAGAAGTAAAATATGAATTTACATCTTCCATTAAATCTTTTACAGAAGGAATCACGTTGTCCCATACAAACTTTGCCCCTATTTTTCATCCCCTTAGAATTAGGGTAGAATTTCGGAAAATCTAATCTTATCGGATGTTTACGTCATACAGAGAACCTACCCTCCAAGTTTCAGGTCTCTATGATCAGCGGTTTAGGCTGTGCGTTGATTTTCAGTTATTTAGGACAAATGTTTTTAAATAATGTCTTTACCTATGAAATTGCCGTTTTGTAATGGAATAAGTGAAAGTACTTATTTTTTTAAACTTTTTTATTTCTGTTATTTAAAGTATGCAATCGACGCATCTTTGCCAACGCATTGGCAATTTATTATTGATACCCTTCTTGTAAAAATTTTAGTTTTCATCAAAATCGGTTCCAGACCCCTTTCAGCATTTTTCGATATTCCTCATAGTCTCGGATTTCCCCATCCACAAACACTTCAAAAATTCACCCTGTATACCTAAGGAACAGACAGCGCGAAGCGACTTCGTTTTATACTATGTAGTGATACGATGATATGATTATGGTCCTATTAAAGTTATCGGAAATATTATGGTGAAAAAGTTTTAAAGGTGCTTAAGGTAGCTTTAAAGCTGGAAAAAGTTTAATTAGGATAATTTCAGGAATGAACTTTACAACAAATTATTAATGTTAACCGGGAACTCCTTCTCGGAGTCTCATGGTTTCTACAATTCTTGCACCAATAAAAAGTGTCAAAATAACTTAATAAATACCTACTCGTTATGTCGGTAAGTATCATCAAGTGATGTTACATGAGCACCGACAAGCCCTCGGCGAAACAATTTGGTCATGCTCCAAAAACTCTCTCGTGCATTCAGAGACAGGTCTTTGTCTAACAAGACAATTCTTAAACATTTTTGAAGAAATTAGTAAGAATTTAATAAATAGCCTCGTAAATATCTTAAAGAAATAGGCAATTTGTTGATTTATATTACCATATCTTTACTTTAACTAACTTACATGGGTCGGCTGTTTTACTTAAAGACAATTTTCTTAGGTCAGCTAGAGTATTTGATCATCTTTATCCTGATTCCAGTATTCTCGTCCTGTGTCTTGCGTATTGAAATCGATGTTCTCCGAATCTATTTGCGTATTCATACATTAAATTAATAACAATTTAAAGTGCTTCAAAGCAGTTTTTGAAGCAAAACACAAGTTAGCGTATAACTATCGATGTTGTTGCAAGATACACTAATAAAAAAATTAAATTGTGAAGACCTTACCGACCAAAGGGTATAAAAGTATAACGAAACCCTCGAGAAAAGTTAGTTAGTGCCCTGCTAAACTGTTAAGTCCACATTTGCAAATTGTTAACGGAGAATTTTTTTTAAGACAAACTCCATCAACCCTACGAAGAAATGAATTCTAAAATTGGAATAAACAAAAAAAAGTAGTCAAGGAAAGCAGAAATGTAGAATCTATAATTTACTTCATGGTTTTGAAACATTGTAAAATAAAAATTTAAAATGTAGGTACTTAAGATCTAAAAACATTTGAGATAAAGAACTCCCAGCCTTTGTCCTGCAGGAAACCCAAACTTATTGTACTTTATCAGTATTTATTTTAAAAATATAACAAAATTGTTTATCTATTAGTACCTATCACATAATTCTACAATTATGTATATTAAATCGATCTATAGAATAGGTAGTTATACGTATACACGGAAGATCAATTAAATTGGTTTAAAATTGCTTTTTGATTAGGTACTTACTCAAACCAAACGACATCGAGAGACAGGGTTCCTGGTGAGGATATAAAATATAATACTTAAATGTTGTTTTGCCAGACTAAATGATAATTTATTAGTATTCATACTGTTATTATTATGATTATTATATAATGCTATTTACGACTGTACTTATATCATTATTCATAACTACAAATATATTATTAAACTTATTATAATAATAATAGTTGGAATAACTAGCTTATGTACTAGGTAGGTACTTGTTTTACTTACCACTGTTAACTTAAGCAGTGATAGTAGAACAACATGGTGGTGTGTGCTCCTCTAACACACCACCAAGCTGCTCCAGTCCAGACGAGGGACAGTGTGATCAAGTGTACCTATCGAAAGATCTAGAAATTATGGTAGGTATTTTTATTATCTGCTTGAGTTTCTATTTGTTTTGCGATAGTGATAATAATAAAATATTATCTCCAGGTAATTAATTTTAAGTAAATGGTAAACATTGTCACATAAGTAGATACATATTCTTATTACCTAGTTCCTATGTTATGAAGTGCAAAAATACCGATTAGTAGATTGACAAAGTAATTAAATATAGAGTGCCCCTATATGCTGCAATTACCGTGGAGAGTTAAAGTTAAGAAAATAATATGATATTTCGGATTACCGATTTACGTTCGCGGAAGCTCATTCTTAACCTAGGCAGTAAATTATTATAAAGTTATATAATATCAACTCATCATAACTATTTTGGTTTCTTGATTTAAATAACACTACTTTTTATAGCCGCTAGACAGGTTTTAGCTTGCTACGAGGCTCCATTGCTACACAACTGCTAATTTATGGAACGATGGGCAATGGATAGATATTTGATTACAACATAAATAATAATAGATTTTGTATTTTAATAAGGTACGTATTTGATTATACATATAATAGTTTTTGTATTTTAATAAAGTATTTTATTCTTGTACAAAAAATAATGCGGCGCTTCCGCTTCACAGCTGAATCCATAAAATTACTAGTAAAGGCAATCAAGGACCAAAGTAGCTGTTGTATATTTATATTTATAAATTGCCATTTTTTCTAATCGACTATCTTATCTGCAAACCAAAAAAAATAACTTTTCCACTGACACTTTGGAACTCGAACACCATATTGTATTTAATTTTTATTATACCATACAGATATATGATACAAAGTGAAGCATTCTCTACCAGTCTACCTTGAGGTAAAGCAGAAAGCAGTATAGGGCTAAAGGCGGTATCTATACGGAACGAAAGAGAAGAATAAAGAAAGTAAGCATAGATATAAATATTTTGTGGCAATTAATATTTTATAATGGATTCAGAATAATAAATGCTTTATTTTTGATCCACCGAGTACTTCGATCATGATCGAAGACCGAGTATATTAACGTTGCTACCGAACATCTTACGTTCGTAATAGTCTTAATTTAGTACTACCTTGCTATTAAAATGTAAATGATAAATTGATAAGCTAAATGCAAATACCTAACCCCGAATACCAAAAGCAAACGGATGCAAAAATACTCTCAATCAAATCATTAAATGTACAACGTATAATTTGCACGTGAAGGTCGTTTAGCGATAGATTAAATAATAATTATGTATGTATGGCCTCTTATAGACCGGGAAGCGTTGTGTCTGTCTGTGACGCATCATGACGCGTGCGATCATAGCAAACACCTACGAGTACTATTCGCATTATATTATGCTTGTATCCGTCAATAAGATCGATCACGCAGTGTACTAACAACACAATACAAACTATATAGCGTATGGTTACAATTTATTATCGTGAAAAACATGAACCAATCATCGTATGTGATATTAGAACTATTGTAACTTGCTCGCGGAGGTGTCCACTGTCGTAACGTAACGTAAGCCAGTAAAATAAAGGAGTAAAGCAAGCAACGTCTTGTTTCGCAGAGGGCAGATTTAAGGACAGATTTTTTCTCAAAGTAGCATTAGTTGAATGTAGCATTGCCTAGTAATCAAAGAATTGGACAGTGCAACAATGGCCTCGACAACTTGTCTTGAATTACCTATTTGAATTCGGAAATAAGTGCAATTTAAAAGTTAATTCCACTGCGTGTACAGGAGATGGAAAGTAGAGAAATCTTTGAGACACGATTCGAACAAGTTATTCAGGTAATTAACATTAGCGGTAATAAGACGCAATCAATAATATTTCTAACGCACTATAATTCTTTTTTTACTTTCACCAAAAATATTTTTAAGTAGTAGTAGATGACTGTGTTCATGACAGAAGAGTATAATTAATATTGGAAAGTTCATAATTATACTGACTAAGAACCTAATTAATTCGATAAAGTTATTGAAGTGCTCGTGAATATATTTTTAGATGGTAGAGCCATTGGAGCTTGCCTGAACTCTATCGTATTTGACGTTGGTGGCATACATTGCCGTTTGCTTTATTGAAAAATATAAATGAAATCTGGTACATTAGTATCCACATTTGTATGTTATCTACATCTACACTAATATTATAAACAGGAAAAATTTGTGTGCGTGTGTGTATATTTGTAATGAATAAACTCAAAAACTACTGTGATTTCAAAAATTCTTTCACCATTGGAAAGCTACATTCAGCCTGAGTAACATAGGCTATATTTATTGCTAGAAAAGATTAGAGATCCTTACTAATACTTAAGGAAGCGAGAAACGATGTGGGCCGAAGGCGAAGTTACTTTGACCAATATTATCGCGATGATTAAAATAAAAGTGGTCTACGCAGTAGCTAACTAGCTGTGTCATACCTAGTTGACAGGCGTAGTGGGGCCCCGGGCCAGACCCCGAAGTGACGCCAGCGTCCCGGTCGCAACGGTATGACATATTCTCTGGCATCACACTTACCTGAAACAATGCAAAATTTTTTAATGTATTAAGATTATTCGGTAAAATGATATTCCGTAAAAATCATACCTATTCTCGTTAACCATTTAGCGTATAATGTTGGATGGAATGGTATTTTTAAATTATAGTTTGTCCTATTTAGCTTACAAAATGAATGGACCCCCTAACGGTACGTGGTGCATATTGCACACTGACGGACAAGTGGCGCCGCAAAAGTTCAAATACAGTTTGTGCGAAAAAACACGGTGAGTCATTCGACAATTTTGAACCCACTATTGTGCCTCGTAACCATAGGAGAGGACTAGAGCACATTCTAACACGATACTTCAATGCGGATTGGCCAATACGAGGTGAACGTTTTCAACCCAGTAACGACCAGAACTCACGGCTGATCGTGTCTTTCCAGCACGGAATTGGTACCTAAATATTTATAACAATAACAAACGTCGGTAGCAGATTGGTAAATGGCTTCTTTTTTCCTTTCCTTCGTAGTCCACTTATGGACACGGGCCACTCATAATCGAAGTCACTCCGCCCAGTCCTTGGACATTTGAACTGACTAGTGGCATCGTATTTAAAATAGTAATCTTTATTTTATACACATCCAAACATTTAAGAATGCAGTACAAGGTCGAGTAGACACACCTATGTAATCTCTTACAGGCCAAATGCACAAGTAAACGGGCGAGTGACTGTGGTTCCGCTGCTGGCTACGAATAATAATTTCGTAGGCTGCTGGATTGAAAGTGTTTGTTGCGTCCCTTTGAGACTTGCGGCTTTAGAAAATTGTCAGTCTCTATTCATGCTAAACCAAAGCCTTTTTGGTAGTTTATCTTTACGGTTCCAGTATATTTACGACTGCTGGAGACTAAAGCTTTTTCTTAAAACCTATACCTATACACAATTTATGCATACGGTAAATAAATGTCAAAAAAGTTAAATGATACCGTTCTTGTTATGTATTCTATTTCAATGCTCCTTTTACCGTAAATAGTACCGTAATATCGTAATACCAATAGTAGATGTTTAAATGTATTCCATTTTTTTTCTTTAATACTCTAATACCCTGGATGACTGAAAAAACAAATCGTCAAGTCTCTATGTAGCTAGCAAAGTATATATAGTACAAGTAGCAAATTGTAAAATTTGTAAATGAGAGTTACATTTTCCGTAAGTATCCTTAAAAATGTAAAAAATATATAAAAATAAATATAAAAATACCCTATACTGAATTTGAGTTTGACCAAACCACAGCGTTTATAAAGTAAATTTTGATAACAGTCAATATAAAATATATTATTAAATTAAATACATATGTTTTTATAACTCTGTATGTTGCGTGCTACTTTGTGTGTCAAATAATTTTTATTTTATTCTATTTTATCACGTGTTCTTTTATATATCATATATGTCATATCTACTCTTCACACCAATTAAACATCCTTGGTCCATAAAAAAATTAATGCTAATCCAGCTTTAAATAATGACCAACTTCATTAAGGTGCACACAGAAGACGAGAGTCGTTAAGTTACATATTTCTGCTTAATTGGACGTCGCGACCTGAAGATACTCATTACTTGAACTTTTTTCGCAGCCCAGAATATAGCTTCTACACAGTTAATCTGCGACATTTTCAACTTTATGTTTTTTTTCAGTCCTATGACCACAACTTTGCAAAGCTAATTATTAGATATGACATGTCTGCTGTACTCCATACTCAAACTAATTCTATTTCTATGGTCAAACCTTTCCTCGATTGAATGAAATAAATAAACCTTATTAATTATATCTTCAATCTCTGTGCCTTCACATACTCGATTAATGTATGTCTTGTATTCAATCTAAGTACATGCCTTAACTATTAAACTCAGTAGGTATTTAAGAAACTAAATTGTCTGGTCTTTTCTCACAATGAGAAGGACGTAGGCCTTAGTCCACCATGCTGGTCCAATGCGGGTCAGTGGATAATTAATTAACTAAATTGTAGTTCATAAAAACTCTATTTACTTTTGAAAACGAAAAACGGTTATTTGTGGTGTAATGGAGTATTTTTATCAAGATCATAAAACGAGATGGTAAGTCATCTAAAGGTATAGATTTTATAATGTAATCCAATTGTCACACTTCTCGTCACGCGATCAACTGCTCTCAGTAAAGTATACCTACTTAAGTATAGCTCCCAGTGAAAGTATCTATAGGTAGGCACAAAAGTTTTGTGGCATACAAAATTAACGGGAAAGGTTGTTTAAAAGATATTGGTCTATAGCGATAAGGTGGCCTTTTTGCACTATGTTGTCCTATGTATTCTTTGTGCTGTTTCATGTGCATGTTTCTTGTGTGCAAATAAAGAGTATTTGTATCGCATAAATCGCATTGGTTCGTTTAGTATAGTAAATTATACTATATTATTATTATGATAGTACTTCAAGTTCGTTAAATCGTCAAATATTTAACATAATAATATGTAACTCATTTATTAAATGTAGAGAAAGATTATTCTCACCCAAAATAACAGAAAAAATATTAACAGTAAAAAGTATTAAGCTTTTTGTCATTGGGCCATTGGAGATGTTCGTATTCTTTTCTAGTACGTGTTTTGAAGTTATTATATATAGATGAGAAGAGAGACGAAGCATAAAATCTTGAAAAAATATAGAAAAAATTCGTTGTTGCCAATCCAAAGCATTTGCCGTAGCACACAGTTCGTAGATACGGTCGTAGAGTCGTAGGGGTTGTAGCTACGAGGAAGGAAATTATTGAATGGGTCAATAGAAAAACCGGAAAAGGTAAAATTTTAGAATGTGAAAACTGAAACTACTACAAAGTACTTCTTCTTTGTGGTGAAGGTAACGCGATGTACACGAACGTTTATAAAGCAGTCACGTTTATGACGTATGCGGACCTGCGCCTGATGTATTTAGAATAGCTTTGAACAACTATCATACAATGTACTGCAATAACACTATTCGACAGCCTTTTGGAACACCAACCTTCCTTAAACTATTGAACTTGATTATTTGACTTTTTACATTTTTAACAATTTTAATAAACTAACTCATTTGATTGATTTAACAAAGATCAATTTTGCAAGCTTGCAAGTGTCATAGTAAGTATTTATATAATCATGTCATAGGGTAGTGTCTGTAGCACATGTCATACCTCAAATAGGATAGAAGTGTACCGCCTTAGTACCGATTAAGCAAATGTTATATAGTCATACGGAGGTATTGTACGAAAATGTTGTTCCATATAGAGAAAAGGTTTCACATAATTATAACACCAAAAGTTAGAATGTGTTTAATCAATTCAATTAATTATTTAATTACTCTACGTTCTGTTCCCAAATTTGTTGTGGTTGTTATTTAGCTTAATGTATTTGAGTATAAAAAAATCACGGACATATATAATCTAAAATTATTTATACATGGAAATAGTCATGTAATAAACTGCGAAGGATAGTACACATGTTACAAAGTATGAGCATGCATTGATAACACCAAGTCTTGATATCGTAAGTAGGTTCAAGCAACATCCGTAATAAAGATACCTAGAACTGTGATATGAATGGTCGCGGTTACAGATATGCATAGGGGAATTTAATCCTTTACTAGAACATACGTTCAATTAAAAGACCGGCGGGTGATATTTGTTCAGCGGAAAACTGAAATAAAAAAACCAATCCGTAGCACAGGCTATACGTTATTAAAATTGTAATTTAAAACTTTGTTGACATGTCTTTGTTTTCTTTTAACGTTATAAGTTATATCAAAACTATGTTTACGTAAATAACCTTTTGATATAAACACAAGTGTACTAATTAATTACTTACTAGTGAACTGAAATCAAGATGGTTGTGTGCGGATGGCAGGTTTTTTAGTATGTATATGTAATATGTAGTAGTATGTAGAGTATGTAAAGTGCACTCTTGTAAGAGAATAACGTTTAGAAACTTATGTATCGCGTCCCTCCCTATTCCCTGTGTTTCTAAAAGTAATAAGTTACTGATGATTTGATTTGAATTTAGTTTCTCACAAACAATGCTTCTCTCGAAAGTAGTAGCGGAAATGAAAACCTCCGGTGAAGCTTTGTTCAGTGACCTGGATCGTTCTTATTCAATTGTTACTATACAAGCTGTACAGGTACACCTCTATAGGCAATGTACAAAAATGGCCCGGTCACTTACTAGATCGATATTCAAACGAGTCTCTTTCTCGTCAGTATGCTACGAAAAGGTAACATTTATTTTGAAAATAAAAACATTGCGCCACGGGGCTCAGTGGCGCGCTTTGAGAGAGCTTTATGTCCAGCAGTGGACTGGCAAGGGCTGATGATGATGATGATGATTGCTTTTTAGCCACTGACACAAAATACAGTACGAGGTTAATTTCACACAAATTATGTACTTTTATTTATAAGTCGGGCGCTTCTTAAAGGTTTGTTTGAATATTAGTTGTTATAATAATTACTTGTTACAATTTCGTAAATTTGTAATTAGTGGTAACTCTCGGTAACTTTAGAGACAACATTGCGTCTTGAGAATTCAAACCGCCATGTGTAAATTTAATTTAAAAATATTATTTAAGTTACCAAACCACTGTACAATGGAAGATCAAAGGCAAAGAACAAAACGTTAATTTGAACAAATATAGGTATAGAGTTGCTATTATTTTGATCAATCTACATCTGCATTTTTACGTAGTGCGCTAATATTATAAGCATTTATATTATCTATCAATATCTATATACGCATTTTTATAAAAGCATACAAATTTAACCGAGGTCTTAATTTTCAGTTGAGGAGGAAAAGGTACAATATGTCATCCACACCACCTCACGTCGCGGGGGAGTAGCTAAAATTATCCTTCTTCCTAATCGATATATCCTGGTTTTCCGACCGGTCTAGACAGTAGACAGCCATATATGTAGTAGGTACACTTGTGTCCGTAAACAACATCCGTTTTATTTTTCATTCGAGGGCGTTGAACATTAATAAAATAGCAAGAATAACAAAATTTATAAAAATATTTTTGGTCATTTCTGTAACAACATTCCTAGAAGATACTATACATGTACTACTTCGCCAGCGGTGATAGCCCAGTGGCTTAGAATTCGACCTCGAATCGAGGGGTCCGGGTTCGAATCCCAGTGGCACGCACCAATGACTTTGTAAAAAAGTTATGTGCGATTTATAACATTAAATATCACCTGCTGTTACGGTGAAGGAAAACATCGTGAGGAAACCTGCATGCCTGAGAGTTCAAAAAAAAAAATGTTCTCAAAGGCATGTGAAGTCCACCAACCCGCAGTAGGCCAGCGTGGTGGACTAAGGCCTACATCCCTCTCATTGTGAGAGGAGACCCGACCCTGTAGTGGGTCATTGATGGGTTACTGGCTTCTTTAATTATTTGGAAGCAGCGAACGAAAAAATTATCGTTCTAAGTCTCTAAGATCAGTAAGATCTAAGAAATAAGATATTATGAGCCGAACGGTTATCTGTAATTCTGTATCGGTTACATATAGGATCAGAAATTCACAGGAAGCTTGGTTGTCATTATAAAAAATGCATTTCTTTCTATTTGTTTTTATTTTCAATTCTACTTGCTTTCAACCATGCGAACGTAGTATGTGAGCCTATTACATATCTATTAGTTTGATAACATACGATATGTAGGGTTAATAAAAGATTAGACATGCTTTATTAATTGTCACGACCGTCCATAATTTACGCTGAAATAAAATTGGAAAATTTTAAGCCATTAAATGGATGTGAAACGTTTATGTATCTTTGTTATCTTTAACTTCATTAGTTACAAGAACCCAGTATTTTTAATTAATATTAGCACATTATTTTCGATGTCAATGACGATTTCTTGTAACAATATTACACTAAATTATACATTGTACTTACTAATAAATATTTTAGTTACTTTGAATTAGTAGAAAAACCTCATTAAAGTGCATGTGTAAACGTAAAATCTTTAAAAAAATATGAATGAACTGGTAGATTTTACGAAAAATATGTAAAGATTAGTTTTATAAAATGTTGAAGTCAGTGTAGGCGAGTTCCTTAAATGAACCAAAGTAAGTATCATTTATCGGCTAAATTATTTAGATATACGAAATTGATCATCTTAATTTTTTAGCAAATTTTAAACGGTGTAGTTTTATTTTAAGTCAAAGAATTCCAAATCGCACGGATTACAGAGTTTTATAGAATAACGTATCGTAAATTAAATTTAAATAAATCAGGATTTATAGTACGGGTACGGTGCTATTATAGGTATATTATGTGGTACACGCTAAAATTAATGAGGCTTTATACGACGAGATGTACTCGTATCTTTGCTCATCTGTCGCATAGACGGCTTTGTCTCACGTTAGTTGCTAATCGATGTACCTACGCTGTCTTTCACATCATTACAAGACGTAGTTATAGATGTACTTTTTTCGATTAAAAAAACCGTCACGGCGTAAAATGAAACGAAAATGATCTTACTTTCTGCTCGAGAAATAGCAAATTACCATTAAAGATTTATTTAACGCTTGTTATTTATAAAAGTATTTAAAGTTTATGTAGGGCACTGAAGTTAATAGTCACATTCTACAAACTTCTTCTTCAACAATGAAGAATCTTTAATAATGAAAAAATATTTAAATCAAACTTTTCTTACGTCCTTTCGACTTTTACGGCCAATCAGTTGGCGTCACGCGGTATACTAAAGAATTCAAATATTCCTTCGTAATGTTAGCGTGTATTAATCGATACTTTACTTGGGTCAACGTTATAGTTTTTTAACCTTAAGTAATACGAAAGCTTTTAAGTGACTTCTGTACGCACAGAGGTACCAAACGGGCTTTAATTTCTTTATTGAGTATTGCATCGGCATTTCTTAGCCTCCTCTTACAATTTAACCCAAGAATTAAACTTGATTTCCCACTTCACAGGGGGTTAAAGAGGCAAATGTAGAGGCCACCGTTAGGTACAGTAGATGACAATTGAATTTGTAAAACGCACATAGTTTAGAATGCAGACCATTAATAACTAAGAGACAGAACTCTAACCACTGGGCTTACGCCGTTGATGGATTGATGTCGATAGGAATATGTAGCTCATCCACGTATAAAAAGTCGACCCGTTCAATAGTTTATTTTAGATTTTTTTACATTCCATGAGAGCTATTTGTACAATCGACCTTGTTGTCTGACAGATTGAGCCTCAAATTTGTTGTTATATTCTTTTAATAAATCATACGTCATGAGTAGCCATGATGTATAATTTAATAGTAGGTAACATAACACATAATTACAATTACAATACAACTTCCATAGTTATCTGCTATTGTAATCATGTAATGGGACGTACAGTTAATGAGATCACAACTCCATGGAACACCGCGTTGAATGTTGGACTTACTCTCACTGTACAGTTTTCACTCATTTTCTACGATTTTCGACATCATTTGTTCGCCCTCAATGCGACTCAAGAAATTAAAAAAAAACTCTCAGAAACCATTGGACGCCCGTACGTCGAGTTAAAGTTTTTGGCACTAAAAAGTAAATATTTACCTTATTTTAAATTGTTTTTTTGGTATTTTATTGGAAATAAATATAGGTACACGGATTATAAATTGAGTTTATGCATATATTTGGCCTTGTAGATGCGGAAAAACCTAGGTGAAAAAGTTTCAATATTATTGTTATTTTGAAGGTTATATTTATTTAAAGAATAGGTTATGAAGTAGCACGCACCAATGACTTTGTGAAAAAGTTTTGTGCGTTTTATAAAATTAAATATCACCTGCTGTTACGGTGAAGGAAAACATCGTGAGGAAACCTGCATGCCTGAGAGTTCACAAAAAAAAACAAATGTTCTCAAAGGCATGTGAAGTCCACCAACCCGCAGTGGGCCAGCGTGGTGGACTAAGGCCTACATCCCTCTCATTACGAGAAGGAGACCCGACCCTGTAGTGGGTCATTAATGGGTTATTGACAATACGTAAAATAATTGTTTATTAATAAGATTAAGACGTTTGATAGAATGACTTATAATGACTAGAATATAAAAATTCTTAAAAATGTTTTTAGTTTTTTTTTAAATTGTCATTTTGTTGTTTTTTAATACTGCAGTAATTTTCATTTTGCTTATTTTTTGCAATTACACTTTAAAATATAAACCGGCTCCTTCATAATTTGTACTGGCTCCTTCATAACTTATCGGGTAGGCGGATGACACGTTTTTTAAAATAGGTAAATTCATTGATTTTTTTAGTATGTTTAAAGTTTTTTTGTATAAAATTACCTACCTTAATAAATAAATAATAATTTGAGAGACAAAAAATCATGATGTCTTTCATTTAAAGGATATTTTTCGCTTTGTTTAGAAAACTAGCTCTTTCATAGCACTTCTCCCATACTTGGGCACATTACTTATAAAGGATCTCTTTGTGAACTATTGAAACTTACGAGATGGTAGCCAGTAAGAACCCACTTTACAGCGAATAAATGGGATTAGACAATTCAAAAGGATTAAATTCAAGCCAGTCACAAAGAACGACACGATAACAATAATGCAGAGACTTCAAACATTGTAGATACTTAAAGTTTTTAAGAAAAAAATGGTAGGTATTTTAAGCAACCACGATTAAGGCTCTTTAGCTAAATCTTTTACATTTTACTTAGAACAGCCTCATAAATAAAAGTTTTACTATACAGGATGTCGACGAACTCGATTTAGTTGTCTGATTGACACAGCCTACTTTGCTTTCTCATAGTAAAAAATATTATTTAGGTTAATGCTCTAAAAATGTACGCACGCTGTAAGCCGTGATAAGTACAAATTAAACAATTATTCGCCATTTTTAATAGTATATCAAAAAATATATAGCTAACTATGTATTACATTGTGTCGGAAGATTTTACAACGGGTAAACAACTCACGTAATGTTGATTGGGTATGCGCAGTTTTTAGTTCGTAATTAGCATTTACTTTGTAAAAATGCAAACATGATAATACCTGATATTTGTACATGAAAATTATCAGTTCTGCGTAGTAACGAAAGTAAATAAACAACGTGATTAGGTATAAGAACCGTACCAAGAAACTCTAGAGCAAGTAAAAGGGTAAGAGTAAAAGTTGGCAACTGTTCAAATGAGGGGAGATCCTTACCATTGATCTGTCTGTCTGTGAGGGTGTCCTCCTCGTCCCACCAGGGCTGTTCTTGTATCCTGCGCACCGGCTGTCGGTCGAAATTCCCGTAATACTGAAACTCCATTATCGACGCTCACAACCATAATTTATATGTCACTACACGAACTTTTAAGACACGCATAAGGTTGGTACACACACACCACGCCTCCGTAAGTGTTTAAGCGATACTGATTTGTCATTAACTCTGTCGGCTAAATACAAATGAGATAACTGACGCGACCGCTACTAAGTAGTACATTGGACCTTCTAGTTACTAATTCGATTGAATGATGGTTACCAAAAACGACGGCGTTTCATACAAAAGTACCAATTTAAAGAATATCAAATGTAGTTCTGAAAATTTAGTTTCTAAAATTTTAATGTTCATCTTTTCCGCTTATAACTTACAGAGGCAGAAATAGACTGCAGCAGTATATCAAATAGGAATAATACTCACATACCCAAGCTAAGAAAGCATGAAATAGAATATGTAAAAAGTTCTTTTAAAGATCATTTTCTTTAATATTTAAAAATGTCTTTTATTTTATCACATAAAGTAATTTCTTCATTACCTCAGACCAAAAGCTTTTAATTGCGATATTAACAGTGCCATGGACACAAAATTCGGGACATTTTCTTTTCAAAGGTACCTAATCCTTGATGCCTTGTGTTCAAAGGTGATCGTTGAACAGAAGTGTTCGTGATACAAGCAGAGGTTATTGGCTGCTGTACCAACAGAATCCGGCACCGTTGTCTCTTCGAATATTGCCATGTAGTGTGAAACTGTGAACAACCGTAGGCAAACACAATCAGGCGTTTGCACGAATAGAGGCGCGTGAAGGACGTATCGAGATACAATTTCAAATACTTTTCAGTTTAAAGTTATACCTTAGTCTTTCGCATGCTTTTCATTGTCAATGTACTCTTTTGACTTTTCAATTTGCGGGACCCTATTATTAAATCTTCGTTGTCCGTCAGTCCGTCATTGGTAGGGTTGTATTTTAAAACCGTAATAAACAGACAAATATTATTAGCTAACTCACATAGAGCTAACTTACTGGTACGAGATAATAATTTTGTTGACGTATATTACAATAAATTTTATAACATACGAGTATAAAAAGCGGCTCTCCATACAAAAAATGTTTTCCTGTAAAGTCCTTGGAACTATAGGTATAAATGATACTAAAGAACTTTAGGTAGAAAATATTAAATACATTATAAACTTAAGCGATAAATCAGATTTTAATTAAATTGAATTGTATTAAATATTATCTGAACATAATAGTTTAATATTCACATTAACACTATTCTCGTCTGTTAGCAGTGACTTGCTCATATTAAAATATCATAAATTCTGTGAGAGCAAATTAATAGATACATTACCTAAATTAGACATAAAAATATTCTTCAATAGAACGTCTATTTATTATCATAAATTTAAAGGTCGTCAATTTTCATTTTTTACCATCTTCAAAAGCGCTTATATCATAATATTATTTTTTCAAATATAAGATATTTATATATCATAGGTTTAACTATTAATAAATTGTCTATCTCATAATGTCTTTAAAAATGTATGAGTACCTAAACACTATAGGTACCATGACTGGCCTATTTTGATGCATTTTGATATAATTTTAGTCCATTATTTTCTAAATATAGCAAAGTATATTATGTTTACATTTGTTATAATCATGATGTATGGTTACGAAAATATTTTGAAACGTTCGAGATGCAAGTGGCTCACCTTTCGTAACCTTCCTGCGCTTATCAAAGTGGTTCATTAAACCGCTCGGTGCACTAACTCTAATAAGTGTCTAAAATTAAACATATTAATATATTTGTCCCTACTAAACACTAAATCGGAGTTGAAACTGACCCGTCCGCGTTGAATTTATTTTCCAAAGGAAATTTCCAAAGGAAACATAAAAAATGTTTACAACTTACAATGTGAAAATCTACAATTTTTTAATTAATTTTAGTCTGATAAATTAGGTAAATAATTCATACAATTGTGGCTTTAATAAAAACCACAGGAATTTTAGATGACCTAACTATTCAAAAAATTATGCTTTTTTTAATAGGCTACGTCAAAAAAAGGTTTATTGAACGCATGCAAGTACCTAAGATCAAACTGTCAACGCAGAGAGCTACAACATTGCCAATTGCCATAATTAATAACGTTAAGAGAAATTTATAGATATCAAATGCACAAAGCAATCTTATTTGTGATACAAGTGAGCATGACAACTTATTCTTTTAATTATAGAGTTCTGAATAAGTGGTAGATAAATATCGTCAGTCACGTCAAAATGCTAAAAAACAACATTCTATAAGGAACGTAATATTCAGAAGATCAACAATGATATTTTATAGAAGATATATACATATTATTATATATACCCAGTATTAATATCGTACCGTACCTATACCGTACGTAGGTAACACTTGATACCTACTAAAAGAAATGTCAATAGCATAATTAAAAGTATATGTACGAGTATGTGCTCAAATGTTATCTTTCAATGTTGTTTTCATTTTGTGGTATGTGAATAAGGATGTTATGAATATCGCCTCAATTTACATTTAAAAATGTAATTAAAACCTGTTTAAGAAGGTATCTACTTGTAGAAGACAAAATTTTAAAAAATCCAGAAACAATGATAAGTATCTAAATAAAAGAGTAAGTACAAGTACCTTTAAAGGCATATGAAAAAAATTTAAAAGTACCTTATAAATATCATGTAAATTAAAGTAACGAACTGAAAAAGATTGAAATATAATAAGTACATAATTATAGTTTCTTTGTTTTTTTATATACTTATACGCGAAAATTAAATAGAACTTTTCTTAACAAAAAATTTTGATGTATAATCCTTGAGTAAAGGTTGTTACCACTCTATTAATTGCCGACATTTAAAAAGCTTACATTGCTGAAAGTACTGACAACACAAGTAAATAGAAATCTTTGCATAAAATGATAGTAATACTCACGCCAGTATTACTGTACCACCCGTACATATTGATATTAACTAATCATCTTTAGGTAGCACCTTATAAATAATCACTAAACGCAATTTCACGAGTTGCTAGCTAGTCGAAGAATAGTGATAGTGAGAACGCCGCGATGCGTGGTTGTTTCCGAAATACTGACTGTCTCAAAGATAATTTGGAACGTTTTGAGCACACTCTAGTCACATATAGCCTTCAACAAACACCCTACGACATCGTGCGATAATTTTTAACGTTACCGGCAAACTTTAGATGCTAAATATTTAATTCCTTATTGATAAGTCATGTATGTGTTCGGCATATGTGCCAAACCTATTTATGAGCTCTCCATCTACAGGGTTACCCGTAAAACATGAGCAACCTCGCAGCACTGTAAATTGATTTATATCGTAGCTGGATAGTCAAATGTAAAGCAATTTTAACTTAATTGTGTATTGGAGGATCAGTTTTGAGAAAATTTAATAGTCTAAGATCCCGGTATACAACGACCTTCACCGAGATGTTTATTTGATGAAACGTATTTTATATTCAATTTAATATGTCAATAAATATATTGCATTTGGGTTGCCTAACGAATTTCGGTCCAGGATACGATTAATTAAATAATTAGAAAAAAATTTTTAAACATTTCACCGGTTTGATTATTAAACAAATTCTATACCTACCAATCGAAGGTATGATGCCCATAGAATATGCAGTTAGGTTGTCTATTTTTTTTAATGAAAATAAAGATCAAAATAATTATTTGATTTAAAAAAAATTAAATAACTATTCCCCGATTTTACCAATAAACAACTCCAAAATGATAAACATATATATACGGGTCTATCGCTGTCCTTTTCATTTTCAAGAACAAATAGCATGCGCACTCTCTTTCTTTTAATGGACGGACTTCGAACAGCTGTTTTTATAGATATATCAAATCAAATTATTACTGTCAATGCAGTCATGAATGTCAGTATTACAGGCATAATGTTTTTTTTGCATAGTCATAGTCATCGCTTAGCAAATTTTAACTTTGGTGACTGCTTCAATGACTATTCCCATTGAAGAAATTTTTGTACTGTAGGTACTTCAGTAGGTATATGGAGAGTGCCGAAAAGTGGAACATAAAAATCGGGAATTATTATACAAGCATTTAAGATAGTGTTCTGTACTATCGTAATAAAATAATAATACCTACTCAGTATATCTAGTTATCATTGAAGCCAGAGCAAATAACTCAGAATCCTCATATTTTACGGTAACCTCTTTAGTTTAAGACACGTTAAAACAATAGGAATATTATATTTGCTTATAACTTTATCAGGACGTGCAAAGATCGCAAGGAATTATTTTTTACGTCAGTCACTCATAAGCTCTTACAAATGTTGAAGGATTATGTTTACTGACAGTACATAATGTTGTTTAAATCACTCATATACTTTTATCACATGTGTTATATTATTATATATTTTATATACAGTGTGTCCCGGGATAAAACGCAAACCAAAAATTATCGACTAAAAAAAATAAAAAAAGGAAATTCTAGTTTTTATGGATAAATTAAGATTTTTATTGTGGACCCTATGTACAAAAAAGTGATTTCTTTCAAATTAGTGGGTCGATTTTGTTGAAAAAAAACAATAATACGTCAAATACTTGGCAGTGAGGATAACACGTAGCTCTCAAAACAACATCTATCATGGCCTAAACTTTGATTTTTGTAACAAAAAGAATTTTTTTTAACAAGAATTTTCAGTTAGTAATTTCAAAATTTTTCAAAATTACCCCGGTATAACTGGGATATTTTATGACTTATTCTACAGCATATTAGCTTTAAAACAAAAAAAATCGTATGTTCTAACTCAATTTAAACGCTGGCTATAGTTCGCGCCACGTAAGTTTAGCGGTGAACGAAACTTGGAGGGGATAGCTGCGCAGAGGGCATAGGTACTGTTACGCACAAAATTGTTATCTCTATTGATTGATAAATATATTATAACAGTCCTTATTAATAAGAACGTGTTTTTGTTTACCCTGCTTTTATATTTATTTAAAATTTATCGTGCCATTGACGCCAGAGCAAAAAATAAGAAGAGTTACAAAATCAACAGGGATTGAAAAACACATCGTAGCAGTTTGAATTACAAAGATTTTATTTGGACGGATTCTCAATTAATCCGTTAATTTCAGTCTTTAAAAAAGAATGCACGTCATATACCATTTTTCGTGCTTGTCTTCTCAAAACAGTATTTCTTCTAGGCATATTCACTGTTCAAAATCACAAATAAACACAAACTTATTTAAAACAGTCAATAAAAAACAAACTTAACAGGAAACAACTAATAACAATACAATTTAGAAGTTTAGAAAGCGATTGTACATCGGAAGTGAGCGGGGAGTCGTATCGGTGTGCGGGACGGAATACGACCGGAGAGCCAACAAGCGCTTGCGCGCGCCCCCCTTTCATTCCCTGTGATACCCTATTTTCGACTACTGCGCATAAGCGGTCAGGGGTCCCTCTTAGAGACTCTACCGGAGTGATGACGTAATCAATGGTCAACTCTTGGCCAGAAATTGCCAGAAATGCCAGAAATGCCAAATGGCCAGATCTTACCTAGCGTTTTTATGTGGCATACAAAATGTGGTCTACAGATAGAGATTCATTCATTGGCACTATGCTTTTATCGGCCTCATAAAGAGCGTACTCTTCCTTACAAAAGCAAGTTCAGTCTCTCATTGAAAAAGTGTGTAGCTTAACGATTTTCTCTTTTAACTTCTTAATTGTAGCCTAGACAACAATCATCACTTGCGGTGTTTTGCTAAGTTAACTCCAAAAGAGCTCTTAAATTACCTATTGGTGATATAAAAAGCGCAAAAAGACAGAAATAAGCGTAAAATTATTTATATTAAACGTAGAACGATGACTCACCATATTGTTTGAAAACCAGTTTTAATTTGCTATTGTTTAGTCATAATTCATTGTTTTTTTCAGTATATATTTTGTCACGCATTCAATGACGTAAACAATAAGGTGTTCACCATGACTGTATACCATAGCGATAGGCGTTTAGGTGGACACTTTAATAAAAGGGTATTAAAAAGAAGGTACATAATATCTCTATCGAAATATTATAATACGATACGCGTGACTTAAGTGGCCTATTATTTCACGCCCGAGCGCAGCGAGGGTGCTAAACGCTGTGCAATAATAGACAACATTGGTCACAAGTATCGTATACTATTTTATAACAAGTATGACATAAACCCGCCCCGGACTGGAGAAGTTACTGCCCGGACTGCGGGTTTAGGTCACACTGTGCTATAAAGATATTAAGTAGCTGGTTGTGGGTTGTCTAAGTATATTTTATTTATTTCGATCTAATGTCAACACACTTTTTTGTAGAGTCAACGTGTATGCATAGTGTTGGTGGTAGAGGTACTGGAGAGTCCTAAGTCCTTACAACCAGCACATTCTTAATGTCTTGTGTTTCGTTTAGTCGGCTATCTTAGTCCTCATAAGGTGAAACACGCCTGTCTGCAACTGCATGCGCTTCATAATAAGAACCGTAGTACTAACGAATACACGGCGCAGGATACCATGACTCTAATGACGGCGTCTGTGGTCTGATATCTGAGGGTTTCATAAATGTTAGAATTGTATCATCTATGTCAATATTTCATCATCATCTATGTAAGGCATTGTAGATACGATTCTTGCATTGCTGCTTTTTTTAGGTCTCAACGAAACATAAAATCTATTTGTTCCACCACTGTTTTGTATGTATCAGAATTCAAACTTTATTAAAAAGATAAGGTGTAGGTATTTGTATTTCAATTTATGATCTTCCGCATATTTTATAGGTACATAATTATTTCCATTATTTCAAGTAATAATAACTTCTAGACTCTCCAAATCTGTGATAAAATTTTATCTCACCGTTTTAATGTTTGTTTAGGTATACGAAATAGTTTATTATTGTCACCATTGTCATACCTACATGTTTTGTATGTTTGTTTGTGCGGCCATGTTTTAATCCTACGGAACTAAAATACACTTGGTTATCGTCCGTCTTGTGTGGAAAGTTACTGACATGGATATAGTCTTGATACATCAAATTTATTGCGGTAGGTACCTAAAGGGAAAATTTGAGGAGGATGGAATTTTTTCCGAAGGAAAGTGTGGAAGTACATAAGTTCAGTAACAGTTTTTTCTTAATAATTGCCGTTCTAAATATAAAAAACCTTGAGCGAATCTTACTGAAGGTCGCTAAAATACTGTAATGTTGCAATTTGAGTAGGTACACCTAGATAAGTTTATATTTGAATACCTAGGCTACACTCAAAATTTCGGCTATCGTTTGAACCCATTTATCTACGTGCACTAGATCTTTCTTAGAAAATATCTCCCCACGCTATGAAGTAATAATTTGCGTCAAAGTTACCCTTCGTTAATGTTTGAAAATTTGTTTTTATAATAGGTATTTGATAGTGCATGCGTCGCAGTTGACTATTGGTTCAGAGCCCGATTCCTACTGCTTTTGATAAATATTTGTGCTCAGAAAAGCACACATTTACTGATCGGCGTATGTTTCCGCATAAGAGCGATCACGATCAGTTTTTGCTATTATCAGCACAAACACTAGAGAAGAGTTGGTATACAATTACGAAAGTGGCGATAATTACCTACCTACTTACGTTATACATAACGACGAACTACATTTGCGACATTTACATTTTTAGCTGCCAGGCAGGTATTGTGTAAACACGGTATATTATGTATTTCAAATTTCATTCAATTTGAGCCAGTATAATAATTATAACTAGTCAAAATTTCATAATTTTGTCACTCACACACCGATCATCAAAATTTCTAGCAAAACATAGAAGCTTCTAATTTAGAATAAAATTAGTGTTTACTGTATAAGTCGACGAAAAACTAAAAAAAATTGCAATTTTGGTCCAGTTTTCTAGATAGACCAACTGCATAAATAACTTTGTAAACCCATTCAAATGTATAGGATTACAAAGTTACATTTGCAGTTAGACTGAAAACCCAAAAACAAATGAGATAATAATATGCAATCAAAAACATAACTTGTAAAAAACCCAAGTCTCTCAACTCAGTTATTGCACGATCCTTGGCAATCGCAGTAAACAATCTAATTTAATATATTATGTATTTTACCTGTGAAATACATTGTGCTTTCATGCGATGGTCAAGTCAATCTATGGATATCTACATACATAGATCTCACAACTTTTTACGGTACAATACCTGAGTTGCGAGACTTCGGGATTTTTTACAAGTTATGTGTTTCGAACGTAGTACCTATTAGAACTTCATTAGAGTAGGTAATCATCTGGTAAGAGAGGTCTCTTACCAGATGATTCTAATGAGTCTGGTAAGAGAGGTCTCTTACCAGATGATTCTAATGAGTCTCTACCTAGATAGATATGTTCTCGGAGATTATGACGTATTTCGCGCTCGAATCTCTCACCATATCTACTTTACTCACTTTTAACGAAAAGAAGGTTGATAAACTACACTAATGAGGAAAATAAAATGGCTCTTACCTTCATCATAATCCTTTCCCATTCCAATCACGAAGGCGCTTCTCATGAGATGGCCCATGTTGTAAATTGGTTTACGATGCTGAATTTGCGCAAAATTTTGGTGTAATTAAGGTCGTTTATCATAAGAATAGACTATCTACATAGATGTTGCGAAATTACGAAACAAAAAACACTAGGATACAAAAAAGAAGCTACATAGATTACATCGAACAGTAAGTATTAATTACGATTAATTAACCGCGCGAGTCGGCATCAACAGTAAACGGCTACATCTCTGCTGCAATTTATTAATGTAGAGTACGCGCTTCTTAAAGAAAGCCCGTCGTATGTCACTGGTATCGTAAGCGGTGTACGAGTGATGTAAACCGAACGCTAACCGAAATTATAGGTCGCGTAAGGAAACCGAATAAGGGAAGCTACGGAGTAGCTTAGAGATAACGTTTCTAGATAAGTGATTTTATAGCTTACAAATAATGCGTACCTGTAAAGCCTGTAGCGATACCGGATACCGACTGGGGCTTAGGTAGCGGATTTTCCTTTAGGCCAACTACATTTAGGCCTAGGGAGGCCGGATGCTTGGAGCTGACTACAATAAAGTAATATAAAAATACCGATTGGAACGGCAATAATAAGTTTACGACTTTACAAAATAATTGAAATAAGCACGCCCCAAAATATGCATAATATAAGTACAACGTAAAAGATGTTAAGTACTGCCTTTTCAGGATTTTGAGTTTTCTGCAAACTTGCAATATGGTGCAGTATTTTTCATACCTAATTATGTAGATATTCGAATTCCTATGTAGGTTTGCTTGCAATTTATCTATTTTTAAGCGTTCTTAAAGCCTTTTTTGCCTTAGTTTCAATTCCACAGAAGATAAGTAGTGAATGGAAACTATTAAAATAAAAATATTTTATTTATTTATGGTATCTATTTATATGTATAAACTTATAGTTTATTAATTTCGATGTAATGGATTAGAATTTTTTTGTTTGAAATTCTTTAGAATCACCTTAAGCTACTCCATACACGTTGCTGTTCCGCGTGGCTTGTTGATTCAAGTGGGAACAATGAAGCTATCTGCGTGATCGCTGCGAGAAGCGCGTGCAAACATACTACGCAAATCGCCGTCGCACCGCACACGCAAGAAATAATGCCATAGTAAAACTACAATCAGCTGCTCAACTTACCCAAACTCTCACCCTATCATAGTAAAGCTCCAATTAGCTGCTAAGCTTACCCAAACTAATCACCCTATCATAGTAAAGCTCCAATTAGCTGCTCAACTTACCCAAACTCTCAGCCTACCATAGTAAAGCTCCAATTAGCTGCTCAACTTACCCAAAGTCTCACCCTATCATAAATAAATAAAAAAATAAGGCCTCACACGGGTGCCATGGACACACACAAGAAAAGAACACAATACAGACATACCAGAAACAGAAATTCAAATTCAAATCACTGCTCTGCTGGGAATCGAACCCTGGACCTTCCGCGCAGCGCACCGGTGTCTCAACCACTGCGCCACTAGGGTCATAGTAAACAATTAACAATAACGTAGTGTTTATTTTCTCTATGGACTTAACTGTGTTGCTTGTCAAATAAATTTCATGCTTATAATAATTATCACATTGATAAACAACTAAATATACGTAAAACACGACATAGGTGACATTGAGGTATTAAGATGTTCTGCAAAGAACCTTCTCACACGTAACTTTTACGGCCGCGGAAACAAGTACGTGTTGATGACTCATTAATATCCTACTTACGTGTAGTCTGAATCTGAGGATAATGTTATTTATAGATACCTATTTTTACCAAAAAAATACTGGTAGGTGATTTCCAAAGGATGCGAACAGTAAAAGAACTGACGAAATTCGTAGAAGAACGAAGGCAACCAATATACCTATAGCTCTCAAAGTTTGCAATTTAAGTGGCAATGTGCTTGCCCTGTCGTTCGCTAGACTGACTACCGATTACCGGGGAGCTCCTCAATTGGGAAACGTCTAGGCAAAACTAGCACAGGCCGCCCTCCGGCCAGATGAACTGACGACCTGGAGAAGATAGCAAGAAACCGTTGAATTCAAAGGATGGACCGGGCGGAGTGGATTCACTTAGGGAGCCATGTCCAGCAGTGGTCTACAAAGAGCTGAAAGGAAGGTTTTCTAAAATAAGCAGATCCAAAAAATACATACCTAAGTTACTTACGATATATTATATTGTCAGTAGGCGACGGTGACCACTTTACATAAGGTGGCCCCATCTGTCTGTTTGCTGGCTCTAGGTACTTATAAAAAACGAAGTATACGCAGAGTTAAGTCTTAATGAAGACTAGGGATAGTATTGATCTCAGTCTTCTCCGTTTATTAGCAACGCATTTACAACCTGAGAAATTGGAAGATCTGTTTAAAATTACGCAGCAATCTTACTATCGCCATAACCGCTATACCACCAGTTTACCTTCCCGAATTTAGGTCAATTTTAGACACAGAGTCCCCTTGTCGGAAGCCCGAGACTTCAACATACTTATTTATAGGTTTTTATAACTAGCGGATTGCTTCATTCTCCATATAGAGCTCGATTCATCAATTTGTTAATATAGAAATCTGGATTGCAATGTTGAATCCAAAATCACAATAATTATAGTTTTTAGCTTTTTCTATTAACAAAATACACTTATTATTTATGAATGTTTCCACTTGACACATTCCATAGTCCCATCCTATTAGACGCATTTTGTTTATGAATGTTTCCTTTTGACAGTTTCCATCCATAGTTACTTTGACTTTCTATAAATGCTTCTAAGTTCTATTAGTCCAAGATTTTTAGATGTCCGCTCTGCATAAAATCCTTCTACGTGATTTTTCGATTGGATTATGTCAGAGGGTGCCCCCTAAGTATAAAACCGAGTTTCTGTCGCCCGAAACCGCGAGCGTTAGCCGCCATCTTGGAAACCGTTTTTTTGCATATATCTCGGAAACGGTAAGTTTTACGTTAAAAACCGAAGAGATCTTTTTTGCAGAGAACAAAATTTCCCATCTTTTTTGTACCAAACTTTTCCCCCTATTGTTGATATTTTCCGATATATTTGAGTAAAAAAACCAAATTTTTTGTTTTTGTAAAGTATCTCAATAATTTTCAGAGATACGAAAAAAATGTTGAAATTAAAGTTGAGAGCATAAAATTTTCTACAAATTTTGTATAAAACTTTTTCTCGCAAAATTATTAGTTGCTGAGTTCTAGCGCAATAAAAGATCATGAAAATCAGCGGTAAGTGGTAATACGTTACTCTCGCATGCAAACAAAAAGTATTAGTAAATTCGATGTCTCCGCGGAAAGTATTGTTTTTCAGAAGGTAAGTAATTTAATTCAGAACGTCGTTAAAATGAGTACGTGTTTTATATGTGAGAAATTTATAAGTGATAAAGACGTTCAAGTGGTGAAAGAAAAAGGCTCAACTCCGGCCGCGGACGACAGCGACGAGGAGGATACACCGAATGAATCTCTCATACATTCTTCTGATGCAAGTAACATGAACTTGGAAGAAGAAAATTCGCAAACCTTCCAAAATCGCCCTTCCGGTTGTAAACAGCGAAAAATGTTATAAATCTAACATCGACGAATAAAATTTATCAAATACAATTTATTAAATTAATATTCTGCGATCCTGATTTGTACAGAGCGACTTATATCGCGCAAATGATAATGAATTTGGATACATGAATAAATTTTCATTCCTTTTTCCAATAATTCGTTAAAATATTTTTATTGTGCAAAATTTCCTTTTTAATCTTTCATTTCCCTCCTTTTCACGATAAATATAATCGTTACCGTCGCCATGATAAAATTTTTCGATTATACTTTTTTGTTTGCATGCCAGAGTAACGTATTACCGCTCATCGCTGATTTTCGATTCCAGGTGACAATTTTTATTCAGCTAGAACTCAGCAACTAATCATTTTACAAGAAAAAGTTTTATACAAAATTTGTAGAAAATTTTATGCTCTCAACTTTAATTTCAACATTTTTTTCGTATCTCTGAAAATTATTGAGATACTTTACAAAAACAAAAAATTTGGTTTTTTTACTCAAATATATCGGAAAATATCAACAATAGGGGGAAAAGTTTGGTACAAAAAAGATGGGAAATTTTGTTCTCTGCAAAAAAGATCTCTTCGGTTTTTAACGTAAAACTTACCGTTTCCGAGATATATGCAAAAAAACGGTTTCCAAGATGGCGGCTAACGCTCGCGGTTTCGGGCGACAGAAACTCGGTTTTATACTTAGGGGGCACCCTCTGACATAATCCAATCGAAAAATCACGTAGAAGGATTTTATGCAGAGCGGACCGATTTTTGGTGCTAAAATTCCTGGACTATATGTATAGCTGAGTCTCGTAACGGTGTCCCGAGTACAAAGATTTTATCTCATCTAAAAATATGCGTACCGCGCTAAAAGAAGTTAACACTTCAAAAAATCAATTTAAGTGTAGTCTAGGTACCAGCAAACATATTAAAAGACTTAATACATAAGTAATACAGCTACTGATTCTAAACCTGAACTTGTAGTTTATCTCGTAAATAGCTAATTCTACTTAGCTTAGGTAACTTATACAAAGTTACTCACCCAAAAAGCCCTACATTACTTCGTATGCTATTCCGAGAGATTTAAAAATTAATAGGCACAATTAGTTGATATATTATATTTTATCAACTATATAATCTCCAGTAGGAATTCAGTCTATAGGCCTAACGATCTTAGCGTGTACTCTTTGTATCAAATCGGCTCTTACTAATTTTTTTAGTTTGGCTCTTATCGATACAAAACAGTTGATAAACGTGGATCACGCAAACTCCCGAAACAGAAATTTAAACTCATCATTGAAATAATAAAATATGTATTTAATAGTATAAAGAGCATATAACTTTTAAGAAAGTCATTGCGAGTCACTGGAAATCGAACCCGGATCCCTCGGGCAAAAATCCCAATTCTAAGCCACTGGGCTATCTACGTCCGTGCATCTATATACCTACCTACTTGAAATTCCTTATTTAATCCTATATTATATACCTATGTAACTAAAACCAAACCTTTTATTATAGTGTTTTGTATGCGTTACTATGGATTCGACCTTGTTACCCGTAAACCGGGGGTACGGGTTATCTTGATCGTCTGAAAACTGTTAGGTAGGTAATAGATGTAAGTAGATACTATAGTATAGTAGATACTATAGTATAGAGTTGTCACGGTCAACTCTACCATTTTATCTTTGCAAAACACCAATAAAACTAATATTTTTTTAGACTTATTTGAGTAGCGACGCACCCACACCCCACACATAGGACTTTTTTCATTTAGTAAGGTGGGCCATTTGCCTCCATCGGTTGCAGTGACCACATAAAATCATATGGTAGAATATGCTTGTTTGCTATTTTTTTTAATTTAGCCTCAAATCTGTTCCAAGTTCCTAATTTGTAAGTAGGTACATGGGTTGTCAAAAATGATCTGTAGGATGTTTCTCGAGCAACAGACTGACTTTATCATTGAAATGAATTTATCTACAAATAATTTATCAATTGAATCTTTCACGTGTTCAAACACACAGGCAGGTATGAATGTATAAATTCCTTCATAATTATTACAATTATCAATGGCTGTAGGCAATTGTCTAGCAACATAAAGACAATCTACTCGTATTGTTTTCCAAGAACCGTGTCATACCTTATATTTGAATTCTTATGTCGCGTTTCCACGTTGGCTATGGCTTGCCCTTGCCAAGCGATCACCAGCGCAAGCATGGAGAGAGCGTTTGGCTTGGCTTGCGTAGCGCTTGCGACGCGTTCACAGCTTCACACGTTGGCCGCGCGATCAGTTTTCCCGGAGCAGCGATCAAGAGTGCACGTTTTCTTCTTGCGGCGAATTAACACCTAACTTGACACATTTACAAAGTAATTATAAGCTGAGAATAAATATACAACTGCAGCTGTTAGTGACTCAACATCCATTTTGTATCCGTCCGCACATTGGCCCAAGCCAAACCATACTGAACGACCTTCCAATGTGTGGATTAGGTACTCACAAGCGCGTTGGCAAGCGCACCGCCAGCCCGTTGGCGAATGTGCTGGCCTATGTGTAGAGGTTACGCAAACGGCTTCCAAACGCCAAGCGAGATTTGTGGACGCTTGGGACTTGTGGTCACTTGGCAAGCCATGGCCTACGTGGAAATGCGGCATTACGACTACCCACTAAGAAACTTTTGGTCTTCCTCGCAACTTCGGGATATAGGTAAAACAAGGCGACAGATTCCACATTATTCACGCTGTTATTATTGGCGGACATAGTCCATCTAACTAAGGCGAAGCATCGTGATGTTTTTATACAGCAATCCCGAATTTCATATCATGTAAATTTCTGCATTACATCTATTACTTAAATACCCATTACATCCAAAAATGAAAGCTTCAGGTTCCACTTAGTATACTGGGTTATATCGCCTGAATGCTTCTCAAAGTAATTTATACCTTATTTTAGCTAGGTATTTAATTAATTCTACAAAGCGCAATATTCATAATTATTTGTAGTAGAAGTAGAACAGAGTTCTTCCAAGGAAATTTGTACCGCCACCCTAATGCCTTACAGTGAAGGAATACCGTATGGATACCAGGCACCATGTTTTATTTAGGCAATTAGAAAGGATACTTTGGCACCCAAACTATAGTAGGGATATCCGTACCTGACTGACTGCTAGAAACCAGTGGTTTGTTGAACTGACGAGGGCATTTTGACCAATTGATTCAGGTGCATCTAATATATAATATACTCTCATGTTAGTTATGATTACAATGTTAGTTATGATTAGCAAGAATTGACAAACATGGTTTATAAAAATTAGTAAAGAAAGTAAAATTACAACTAGGTTTTGTATTTTGTACTTAACAAAAATTTATTACTTCCTTTTAAGTACCTACAATTAATTATTATAAAATGGAGATTGATTGTGATTAAATATTAATTTAATTCTTCAGTGTTTACTGAATGATGGGCAAGCCTATCTCAGCAAACAAAAATTCAGTAGATTCAATCTTAAAATACATGTCGAATTTCCAGCTACTAACATACAATTCCATCAAGTTTTCATCCCTGCAGTGTGCAATGTTTTCTGAAAATAAATCAGTTTAATAATTTAATGAAAAAAAAAAAACGATTGTATATTTAAATTCAAACTACACAGTAGACTTTAATGATGTTGTCATTAATAGACTGAGTGAATGAGATTAATAGACAGACAAGAGGAAAGCCAAAACAGGTATAACTTAATGACATGCATACGTCGGTAAAATGAGACTACTAAGGCTTCTAGTGGTAAAAAAAAATTAAGGCAGGGTGATGCCTGCCAGGGCCCGACTTTTCTATGAAACCTTTTTTTCCATTCAATAGAAGAGCATGTTATAATTAATTCAAGATCCAAAATTTAACCAAGGTGTAGCCAATGCAATGTGATTGCCTTATTTGAGTAATTTTCAAAGAGCTTAAAAAATTTTGATCTTGAATTCCATTTCTGATATTTTCATATCATACCTGATATTACTTCTTTAATTTTGTACTCCTTCTGAATATTTACAAATAATTTAGAAACATGTTCAGATATTTGTTTTGCAGACCATGTGTGAATCACAGGTGTGGCCTCAGGTTGCAGTTGTGCTAGAGCCTTGAGTTGATTGTTCAAAACCTCAACACCTAAAAAACAAATTGTTATACATTATAGTAGGTAATTGAACTTTGGTATGGTTGACTCGAAAAACTTTAAAAGAATTTAGTGGATTAACTTGAAACTTGATTTCCACTAGCTTTACTAGGAAATGAATAAACTTCAATGGTGCCATGCCAATTATTGTATATTCTATAATGTTGCTGATGTTAAATTTTTGCAAAGTCATTGGTGCAATAACCAGACATTTCTATCAGTAAAAGAAATAAGTTTATTCATTTTCCACAACATGACAAGGTACATAACATTTTTTTATAATCAGGTTCATCAAAAAATGTGTAGGGCATCTGATCAGCCACCAAACAAGCTAACCCTTTTAAGCCACCACTAGGCAGAGCAAGAAAATATTCTTGTAAAAAATTAGCATTCAATAAAAAAAGGCAGAACCCTAAGTCAGCATATAAATATAAACTCACCATCAACTATATATCTCAAACTACTGATAGCATCTAATAAGCTTTCAGAGAGAACTTTAGTCTGACTTGGATAATAGTCGTCATCAAACTCATGTAACTTCAATGCAGAGATTCCCCTGCAAATTTTTGTGGCATTGTCAACAATCTTAACCCAATCACTTAACATGCGGTGCAAGTTAGACAAGTGGGTGAATATTGTTTTAGAAATGCCAGAGTTGTCTTTGTTTGAAACTGGTAAATCTGAAAAAATAGTTAATTATTAAAATTTCTATTCTAAATCATTAGTCAGTCAGGGTAGTAGAGCCATAGTAGCTCATCCAGATATATTACCACCAGCCACAAGCATCTTTTCTTGTCATAAAGCAGCATATTCTTCATTTTGTGTGTTTCGTCTGAAGAGGTATGGTTGCCAGAGATACTTTATTTGAGGCGAACATTCTATTCCTCACGAGAAGCAAAGCACCTGCATAATAACTCAGATAGGATTTTTATCTAAATCGTGGACCCAATTCAGGAAGAAATTCGTACAATGACCATTTTGCCTACCGTCAGTTGTCACAAACATTTTGTACAAGTGTGAGTTTCCAGAAATTTTAAAATATTAAAAAGAAATAACATTTTACTTAGATAATTGAATTATATACTTATATTATGATCTTGTCAAAACACTGAACAGTAACGGATAGTGCTAACAATGTAAGGGCAGTGAAATTATTTGGTGAAAACTTAATATTTCTTTAGATCTTAAGACAAAAATGGCCAAGTTGAGCAGTTGAGGTCATATAAGTTAAGTATCACAAATTTTGTACTCGAAATTTTAGTTACTTTTATGTTTTATGCCTACTAGAGACACTGCTATGTTCTCATGTGATATTCTCGAATTTTACTCAATAGACACTTTAAAATTTAAAAACTTCTAAATATGGCAGTGTATAACGTTATTTAAACTTAAATTTAAAAAGTAATAACATCAGTTGCAGCATGCTGTGGTCCATTTCAGATAAAAGATTTATAATCCCTTAAGGTAGATAGCTCATTGCCATTGTTCGAGTTTGATGCACTATACATATTTACGCGGGAGTGACAGAGATAGATAGATAAGGGTCGATGTATGAATTTCGTCATCAACCACATCCACTGTATACTATATTTGGGCCTACCACACGCACAAGCTTCACCACAGTTCTGCCTGCACAGGCCGGTTTGTACACAGAACACTGTGCATGTGGTTGGTAAAACTGTATCACGTGCCAACCCCATAACCCTGTGCATTCAGGCAATTGGGCATTCAGTGTTCATGCCGCAGTCGAGGCTGGTCGTTGTTCAGTGAGGTACCTACATAGTCGTCTGTTATTTAAAAATGGCAGATTTGCGTACGCAAAATCGCGAGTTCTTGTCTGAATTAATAAGTCTTTAAAAATTTGAAGTGAATTTGACATTGTCTGAATTAAATAAATAAATAAAAAAAAAATCTTTGCCTGAACTCTAGAAAATAAAATCGAAGGATTATTCCGGCTGAAATAAAAAGAACTATGTCTATAAATAAATGATAAAGAAAATGAAAGAGGTAAAATCATTAATACTTTAAGGAGTTTCAGCGCCGACGATTTCGACAAGAATGTGGCTTGCGCGTACCTACTTTATACTTAACTGTGCCGTGTGGTAACGCTATCCGTGTAGTTTTTTATGCGAGAAGCTTGCGCAGGCAGAACTGTGGTGAAGCTTGCGTGTGGTAGGCCTTTAAGAGGTGGGATTTGGATATCCATAGGCTGCAGTGAACACTTAACATCAGGTGGCCTGCTTGTGCTTGCCCTTTTACTAATTAATTACTATTTAAAAAAATTGGTTCAACTCGGTAACATACCCTTTGGTGTATAGAATAGCCAAGAATCACTTGATTTTGTAGGGGTTTTAGACATTGTTTGCTTAAAATACTTGACAACATGCATTGCTTAACAGTTAAATCACAGCAACGATTCCAGTAGATTTTATTAAGTTAGTCCATACTTTATTTTAATAAAATTTTAATTTAAAATTCAAATTTATTATTATTTATTTCTCATTTTCAAATGACAGTGAGTGACAGCTTAGCGTTCAATGTGACCAATTACAAAATTTAACCACGATTTAGTGAAATTTAGTCCTACGTACGTGTGCCATGAATACAGGAGTATAGTTTATGTAATTGTATTAATTGAATAATAACTCTTTTGTTTATATTTACTACATTATTTTGTACTACGCAAGTAGTTGAAATTTTAAATAAGTACTACTTTAGGCGACAATAATATTGAATTAACTCGGCGTACTTCAATTCGTTGCTACATTCATACCATACCTATGTCTACACCAGCGCCATCTAATTCGTTTACAATTGCTAAAAAATTGCTACTTTCATACCATACCTCCTTTTCAATTTTTATACTCTACTATATAATATGCATGGACTTATAATAATATGAGATAACACTTCTTCTATCTATGGTCCATGCCCCTGCAAAATATTGCCATGCCGACTGTCAGTCAAGTCAACCAACACACAAAGTTCTGTCAAAATAACAATAATTGTGTGTGTTTGTGTGTAACTGTTACCTACCTATATATATTATATACCTATTTGTTGAATTTTGTTGTTCAGCTTTACTAAATTCCTAATTTCCTACTGTTTCGGATTTTCTACAATTTTCCTAAATTCCTACATAATAAACTTTGTTGCTAATTGTAAGCACGCCAGAGTAAATAATGAAAGACTTCTTATCTCAATATTTTTGTTCTATTTCAACAGTAACTCTTGTAGGTAGGTTATAGTATTCAATAATAAATTGTTATCCCACTTCATGCCCACTTCTTACTAAAATTTTGAATTGTGTTTAACTAAGTTTGAGATTATTATAATATTGTTTTTATGTGTATTTGGATTTAGGTCCCATTTATTTATTCCAGGGAAGTGAAAAAATAAGTAAAAGCCTGACAATTTTTCTCAATTCCAAAGTTCAGAATTGCGATGGCTGGACCCATTCAAGATGTTGTGGAAGAAGACGCAGCAGATTTACAATTTCCCAAAGGTTCGATGTAAAATCCACCATTCCACCATTGGCCTACTGTGGAATAATGCCTATTCTGCTCTTTCTGAGAAGAGACCCAGCCTGGTAGTGCTTTAGCACTAGGTTGCAGTCAGGGTTTGCTTGGACTTAAAAGTTTTAATTGTATTATTATTATTTATTAAAGTGTTTTATTAAAGTGTAAAAAGACAGCACAGAATCTTTCTTGAAAATATGTGTCAGTCGGAGCTAATATAACTTTGCAAATAATATTTTTTGGTGTATAAGTTTTATAACAAAATTATTTTCATTTCTATTTCCTTGAACTTATAAAATTTTATGAATTCTTCCGTTTTCTGGTCAGTTATGACTGCCAAAAATCTATTACATGTTAATTTACTAAATTATTGTAATTGAATTACTGATGCTTTTTATGACCCTGAATTTAGGCAGATAGCTGACAAAATAAAATTTCAGATGGGGATATCTACAAGCAAAATTAAGTTCTTCAAGTTTACCAAATTGGAAATTGTTTGTTGTTGATGTACCTACAGGTGATGGGGAACACTGGGAGTTTCACAAAATTTTAATTTTTAATTTAAAAAAAAATTTTAAAGTAAGAAAAATTTTGTTCATTATCACATGTAGGTAAGTCAATGACAAAAAATTTCCAATTTAATAAAATTGAAGAACTTAATTTTGCTTGTAGATATCCCCATCTGAAGTTTATTTTGTCAGCTGTCCGCTAAATGCAGGGTCATTGCTATTTTTGTATATCTTATCTTTAATCATTAAATTGTTTCAGAATTTGAAAATGCTGAAACTTTATTGATATCTGAAGTTGACATGCTTCTGGAACACAGGAAGGCTCAAAATGAATCAGCTGAGGAAGAACAAGAATTTTCAGAGGTGTTTATGAAGACTCTTACATACACAAACATGTTCAAGAAATTCAAAAATAAGGAAACCATTGCAGCTGTGAGAAAGTAAGAAGAACTAATTTAACATTTTAAGTTTTATAAAACAACCAAAGTCATGTTTGTTATCAAAATTATAACTATGAAAATCATCAACTTCATTTAGATTCCCTATGAGGCTGCCAACATGCCATTGTGCTTGGAACCATGTCAACAGCATTTTCAATTATATTGTACCTCCTTAATTAAGTACTTTTGTATTTTTCAGCTTACTGCAATCTAAGAAGTTACACAAGTTTGAAGTGGCTAGCTTAGCAAATCTTTGCCCAGAAACTCCAGAGGAAGCAAAAGCCCTAATTCCTTCCTTAGAAGGCAGATTTGAAGATGAAGAATTGAGAATACTTTTGGATGATATACAAACAAAAAGAAGTATTCAATATTGAGATTATTCTACTGCAATCTCAGTTGTGTGGTTTTTTATCCATCCAATCCACATTTTAATGAATGTACAGTGTACAGCAACTATTTTCACAATCTATATTAGTTCTTTAACAGCATACTTTTGTCTTTCTTCATTGTGAGGAGATCTGAGCATATCCAATTATCCACTCATACCTAGCAATAAAAAAAAAATGACATTATTTGTAATACTTATTGTAATGAACTTTAAAAATAATTGTACTGTCTTCATCAAATAAAGTGGAATAAACTTAATAAATCTTGAAATTATTAAAATTTTTCTAATGTCTGCCCAATCTGTTGATGTACCATTTTAATTTTAAACTTGTTCTTAATTTTCAAAATTTATTTCTTATACAAAGAAAAATAGTCATATAGTTAATTCACTGTAGTCTTCAAGCATTCTCGGCTTTTAACAAAGTATGGAAATGTTTTATAGCAATGCAATACATCATTATGCCTGGTATTTCGCTTAGACATGGTGTGGTTGTAAGAAATACTTTATTTAATGTTATTATGAGGACTAAAGTGATCAAATAAAGTAGAAACATACCCACATACAAATTGCTTTATTATAATTGTGAATATGAACTCATTGATTTGCAGTGACCACTTAATGTTATAGATCCAGTGGTTCCCGTATAAAATCCACTCTGATGCAGAAAATAGATCCAACCCGTTTCAGAAGCGTTAACTTAGTTCAATTTATTTATACCTGTTTGTAGGTACTTCAAAAATTACTGTCCGTTTCCCAATTTTATAAGAAAAGACAATTGTATGACTAGATATTTCTTTCTAAGTCATTAAGTCTGGTCTTTCTAGTAGTAGCCATTGGGCAATAACCTGCATAGAAGAAGTTTTTCAATGTGTGAATCATGGACCTACAAAAAAAGGTTTTTTGTAGGTCCATGGTGTGAATAGAGTATTTAGCAGAGAAAAAGAAAAATGCAAATAATTATAACATAGGTATTCGTAGGAATTATTATTTTAATATCTGTCGTGGTTTCTTATAAAATGTGCATGTTTCTTGTTTCTTCTGGTACGCGCATTACGCGTTAGAATCAAAGAGTGGAATATGAGAAATAATGAGAATGGCAAAAAAATACTTCTATGACAAAAAAAATTGAAATATTAACTAAACCAGAGACTAGAGAGAAATTGAGAGATAAATGGCCATAGACAAATTTTAATGTAGATATAGCCTGCATGGACGTATTATATAGCCTGTTATTTATTAGGTTGTAGACTTGTAGTTATAGTAGGTAGACAGTAGATAGACAGGCAGAAACTGTCATGGCGGAGTAATCAGCTGTTAATTGCAATGCCAACTAGTAGCTTTAAATTGTTCCGTTTTAACATATTATCCATGTAAAATTTCTTATTCTCATTTGGTTCATTACATAAATAAGTAATTATTTGTAAAATGTTTATTTCGAGATAGACAAAGAATGGCGCGATGTCCGTTGTCATCTGTCAGTTTAATTCATTCATCCATTGTACTACAGAAAAAAATGTGACTCGCATAGAATACTGTTTTATCTAATAAGTGCTAGATGACGGTCAAATGTATTCGGTTTATGTTTTTTCAACGTTTTATGGACTCGCAAGTGAACATATCGTGCACTAAAAGCTTTTGTTCCCTGGCGTAGGCACCATTATATTAAATTTATCAGGGCCTAACAAATTCTACAAAGGAGCCGTGCGGCGTCGTTGATTATCGTAATTCTGTGGAACAATAGAGTTTTGGTTTAGTTTGAATGCGTGGAACTGTGATTGAGTGAAGTTTAAAGCGTTAGTGAATCGGCCATCGTAGATAGCGAAAATGTCGGGACGTGTAAGGAAGCAGTCCGACTGCCCTGTGGGCAAGCAAGGTCCGATGCGCGCTACGCTGCCGGTGTCCTCGGTGATGAAGGGCGGCGGACTGAAGAAGAATGCCGGAAACAGTCCGACGCTCTCTCCTACCAATTTGTGGAGGCGGATATCCCCAGACCATGCCCTATCGGGCCAGCGAAGTCCGGGAGCTGTCAATTACAAAGGTTAGTCCTATTCAAATAATTTAGTTTCCTCTCAACATTATTGCTTTTGAACAATTAGGTATACAACACAAAGGCAAAGTCTTTTGAATTGTCTTTGTGAATGTTAAATGCTTATACAAACAAAAATGCTGAATCAAAAGTACATAGTTAAAATTCTGTACTTTTGATTTAGATTCACTACTAAAAACTTAGTTATTGACATTCCAATTAGTAGTTATTATATACACTAGTATTGGTATCACAAATGAAGAGTGACTTGTAAGATGCACATGGTGCAACCATTAAAGTGAACAAACTTTTTGTGGCAAAGATGTCAAAATAGCTTGTTCACTTTACCAAGTTGCTGCTAGCTTCATAGTGGTGAGAGCCTAGAGGATAAGAATTCAATCTTTTATTTGACAGGTCAATTAGTCAATTGACCAGTGTGGTGGATCAAAGCACATTATATTTCTTTACTCTAAGAAAACATTTTAGTTTAGAATAACCAATTACAAGCATTGAGAACATTGTTTTGGACACAAATTGGACACATTGAAATATATAAAAAGAAAAGTAGATTTGTGAGCCTTATGTCTACTGTAGGGCATATGGCTCCTTGAGTGTACACCTTTAGCTTGAGTCTTGCCCCATCTTTGTACATGTCTGTAACTCATTATTGATCCACCAGAGGTTTCGGGTCACCTCTCCCAATGAGGAGATGGATAGATATACCAATAGAAAACAACTCTTTACCAATCACAGGTAAAGGAAGATTTGGAGCCAGTGTCATCAGGCGAACTGCATCCTTGGACACTCTGTACCACAAAGGACAATGGTCCAGAGACTATTACTACCATGCCGGTCAGCTGCAAGTGGACAAATCTACTCAGGTAACAATTATGATATTTACTGTGTTAGTAGGTTTCACCACTTAATGAATATCAGTCTTCTGAGTTCATTACATAGATATTTTATAAAATTATAAAAATTATGACACGTGAAATTTCTATCATAATATTTACTCTGAATACACTATGCCCAATCATTTTATATTTTGTCTGATTAATACCCCAGATTGATGAGAAGATTGGTGTGATCTGGTAGCTAGGACTTACAGAATTATTTTTTAGCTTTTAATACATGACCTACATCATTTTTTTTATTGTAAATAAAACCATTTAACATAAAAAAACTTTTTTTATTACTTTAATTTTTATTTTCAAGTTTGTAGTTTGTTGATACTTCTCATTCAACTGAGTGCATTTTTTAATTTTCTCAGAATGAGCTCCATTAACTAATCAAGCCCTTTCATTTGATACCCATATTGACAATACTTTACGCCATGGTCTATGAGCTCAATGGCTCAACCTGTTTCTTTACCTACATGTTGTTTAAACCTTTAATTGCCCACTCAATAGAGACTTCAAAAAGAACTTCTGTCCCCATAATAATACGTTACGTTTGGGTCCAACTCAAACCTGACAGAACTCTAGTGCTTTGCTTAAGTGTTGAGAACAATTTGCATAGTAAACATGCTCCACTGGGTTTTCTTAATAACAATGAGTATTTACTGAAACTTTGTCTCCTTGTGGAAAAGTGAGGAAGGTGAAAGCGAGGTAAAGTATTAACTTGTATATTGTACTCAATTTAATCAAATTCAACGTTTCCAAACAACACCTCGGTTTATAAAACAAGTTATTAAATTAATTTGTAGGTTTTGTTGTTTTGGGGACCTTCAATATTCATTAATTCAGGTTTTGGGTTGGCTACAACTCTTTTCTTTTAGGAACTGAGAACTTTTTTAACCAAAAAAGCGTATTATTTGGGTGCGGAATTTTAAAATGATAAAAATACAACTACAAGAAGAGAACAAAACTACAAGAAGAGAACAAAAAAGAGTTGGATGTGGCGGAAGAGACAGACCTCTTCTATTTTGATAAGATTTTTCTCAATAAGGTATTTTTATAGGTATCTAATATTTTTGCCCCCCAGACTGACGAAGGAGGTGGATTGTCTGGGCGGTCCTCCAGGGGTTCGGAAGACGATAAGCTGGACCGTTTACTGCGCAGGGGACTGCAACGACCTCACAAACCAACTACGTCCGGAGACTACTCCACTCACACTATGAGCCCTGGCTTTTGTAAGTATTTTGCTGACCTCTTCCAAAGTGTGCTGGTGAGCCCAAAATTGAGCCCTTTTCATTCAGTTACCTTCCTCTATTTAGCGTAAATCGTTACGCTACCTTAACGCAAGGCAACCGACGCTAAATTTGCCTAAATGACTGCATTTACTGCACTCGACTATTACTAGAGTGGGGACTGCCCCACTCTCGTAAAAGTCTAGTGTTTGTGGTGTGTTTGGTTAAGTTCATAAGCTGAAGTTAAGATTTTACATTAGCTGGCTAGCAAACTGCCTCGTTATGACTTCATTTAAAAACACATCAAATCCATTTTTACTAAATATGAAAACATTTTTTATTACCTATATGAGCATATATAAATATTTTGTTTATTGTTGTTAGGGTCCCGTTTTGGCAGTGGCAGTGTGCCACTAAGAGCTGCACGATCATCAGTAGAAGGCCTCAATCAAGAGATTGAACGACTTGTGCTGTATCCTGCTAGTGGCACACAGACCCCTCATATTGACAGACTTCGAGATAAGGTAATTAATTTAAAAAACACAATATCCCTAGAACCATAACATTTATTTGAAAGTAACATTAAGTGTTGGAAGGTGTATGTATACAGTTTAATATTAGTATGGATGGGTATAGTCTATAGATCTATAAGTTTTTTGTAGGTCACGCTTTCACAGCTTGCCTGTCACAGAGGTCTTAAAGAGGTTTGTTTATAATATAGGCTCATAGGTGTCTTCTATCTGGAAATCATTGTCAGTTTCCCACATCGTGGTATAAATCTTTAACAGATTGTAATTAACTCTTAGATTATTAGAAATTAAATATTAAATATGAGTAATAGGGTATAACTTTCACAACTCTCAGATGACACCGGAAGGTCACCGTGCGCCGTTAGCCGAGTTGCTGAGGCGTTCCGTCAACACTCAGACCCCTCATGATCTCTGCCACACTGCCCACTCCTCAGGTAAGCCAGCATTTGCTGTATCAATTATGTATGTGAACATATTTTTACAAGATATTGTGAAATGTATTTAGGTGAAAAATTTATATTTTGATTTAATAATCATAATTTCTTTTTGTATTGTATTAATAAACACGATATACTGCAATATGTATGTAAGTGGATAAACTGTTTAAAAGGATGTCTTTTTAGATGTCTTCTTTTTTTATGTAACATTCAATAAAAATACTTTTTTCCCCTTTTCTTCACAATGACATAATGAAAGTAAGTGAAATATGTCTAAAAAGTGTTACGGACATAGATTCGCCGTCGCGGGGTTCGCTGTCCAGCGCTGGGTCGGCAGAGCTGCTGGCGGCAGGTCTATACAAACAATATTATAAACGAGCTTCTGGTGCAAATAACGGGACAATTTAGTGCAACATATGGTCTGCAACGATCATGAGTAGTTAGCTATTTGCATTTGTATTAAGTAAATAAAGCAACACAAATGTTAACAATTGTTTGTTGCAACTTGAAGTTTTGATTTTATTAGAATTTTGTATTATAACAGTACAAAAAAATCTAAAAAATATTAATTTATGTTTGTGTAACATTGCAAGCGAAAAATACTTGGGGTACTATGAGTACAATATCTTCTACTCTATTATTATTAATTGTTTAACCAACATTAAGTGTAAATAGCTGGCGTCTCCTCAGTAATATTGCAGGCATACATTGCGCTAAATATATTTCTCGTATACACCACACCGTAACAACATTTCCTTGCAACTGACTGCAACTGTAATAATGCACCGACATCACTAGTTACTGTTTGACAGACCCAAGCATGTAAACATCCTTAATATTATGCTTTAGTTTTAGGATAGTGGTTTGTATTAGCGCAGCGATTAGCGCGTAACAACTTTACTATACTGCAAAGATTCATCACAATTTAACATTTCATCTTAACTATCAGAAGTGACCTTAGTACTCCTGGCATTTAGTTATCCCAGTAAATTAAATTCTGTTACTTTATAATGAATGTGCCAGGTAGCTTTGGTCTTACTAGCACTTGTTTGTACTATTTAACAATATAATTGATTCAGATCACATTCAGATCATGTAACATAGTTGGTTGTTACTTTAACACACCAAGTACTGTCACTTCACTTGGGTACATGCCTTAAATTAAATTAATAGATGACTTGCAGTACGTAGTTTAGGATTATGGCAATAAATTTTTTATTTAATGTTTGAAATTGTAGACCAAAGAGTTTTGTGTAGATGAGGTCCAGCTTTTAGATTAACATACGGAATTTTAAGATTTTTTTAAAAAATTAGTGTGTGCACACTTTCAGGCGGCAGCGTTTGCTCATCTCCTGATCTGGACGGATCCAAGCTTGGCACTTCCCCTCAGATAAATCGGTTCTTGGCTCGTGAACCACCAGATGGCTGTGAAAAGGTATGTTTATGTAATGAAAAACTTTATCTGCGCAAATATTCTTTTTTTAAGGCGTTTAAACTGTATATGCGTTTTAACTTTATAGTTAGTTGATTTATGTCATTATTTATAAGACAATAAACATTGAGTCTAGTCATATTGATAGGTTTACTTTAGAGGATTTTTTTCTTGACCCGTTTACAACTCTGCTTATCCATCCATTTAGTGAAAACTTGAAACTCTGTTCCATAAATTCGTGGAATTCTTAAGGTTTTATCTGATTTTTAATTTAAATTTCGTGTAAATGGAACGAAGATGACTTTTTGTTATTTTTTAATCTTTTTTAATTTTTTAATCTTAAATGGTTTTTTGTCTCATCATCACTGGTTTTCTCTAAGTAGTCTCTAGTTTAATCTAAATTGCAACCATTACAATTATTATTGCAGGTGAACCTGAAGGCAGGCGAGGGTGCGTACGGGGAGGCCGCGAGCGTATCTGTGTCGCTGAAGCCGTCGGTGCCCGCGTTCACGCTGCGGCCCTCGCTCGGCTCCGCGTTCCAGCCGCTGCAGCCCGCGCCGCCGCACTGACAAGCGGCCCCCGCGGCCCCGCCCGCGCCCCCCGACCCGCCCGACGACACCCGCGCCCCCCACCACGCCTCCGCCCCCGCACTGCACGCCCTCACGGAGACGGGCCCGGTCGCAACCTCGCACGATGCATCGCCGACTGACTTTACTCCTGACTTTACTTCGATCATGTCTACCTCTGCTCCGGTCACTCTGGAAACCTTGCCCGAAGTGATGAGCCCGGTCTCGGTCGAAGTGCAGACCTCGGAAACTGTGAAGGTTTCGGTCCGAGCCGGTACGCTGGACCCTTCGACGCCAAAGTTCGATGTCGCGTCCATTGCTAAATTTGATTTTACACCGATTATGCCCGCATCTGCCCCTATGACGCTGGAAACCTTGCCCGAAGTGGTCGAAGATTTTATTCATACGCCGGACGCGTCAGCTCAAAAAGCGACGCTCCATGTCACGCCGAAAATAGCTATACCCAGAGTTACTCCAATTAAGCCCTCAATCGCACCGGTTACATTGGAAACCTTGCCAGAAGTGGTTGAGGACTCGCATATTCCGACCAGTTCACGAGCCGTACTGGATGCTACGGTTAACCCTTCGGAAGCTATGTCCTTTAGAAGTTACCCGCCCAAGATTATGACTCCCAGGTTTGATGTTATAACACGAAGCTCGCAAAAAACACTAGGAATCCTACCAGAAATATTAGAAGTTCCCGTTCCACTTAATACGCCGGCTGCCACACCTGACTCTGCAACATTAGATGTCGAGTTGGAGATGGTTTCTATGAAAGAACCAGGGGAAGTTTCGACTCCTACGCAAGATGTTTCAAGTCCCACTGCACCAATGGATACAGAAATTTCTTCATTAAATACAAACATAGATCCATTTACGCAAATTAATATACCAGACATTCAATCAGCATTAAAAGCTGCAATGGTGTCGAACAAGATTAAGATGGGCAAGGTACCAACTAATATTTCGCCAGATATAGCGCCTGACGCCAAGAATGACGTCATGTCAACAACGTCTAACTCGAACGAAACGTTCGATGTGAGAACGAAAATATTATCTATGACGCCTGAGACAGGCAGTGTAGGACCTGAGCATATAACCACACCAGACATGGCATATGACGCTTCCTCTGGCATGGAGCTAGACAACGTATTCAATGTAGCCAGGAAACCTAGTACAGCAGATGCTGTTACCGGTGGTAATGGTATGACTTGCGAACCCGCCACAGTTAATTCTACACCTAGTCCCGCTTCCGAAGCGATATTTACCGTGGTAGCTATGCCTGAAGCTTCGGAATCAGTGAATAGGATAAGGCCTCCCCAGGCTGGTCGCGTATTACCATACCACATGCTATTCAAAAGTCTTGTGTGCTGCTTTGCACCACACACTGGAAGGCATTAGAAGTATCAGTTTAATCTTATCTTCTTCTGCATAGTGTTTCAGAACCATGGGTATGGTTTGTAGTTGCCGGTCAGGTTTTTGCTAGAAACAAATATTTATTATCCCTTACTCTCAAAAGAAGCAAAAAATAATTTAGTGTTGAGTTAATTGATCTCTTTCTTAATGAACCACATAAATAAAATAAAAATAAAATAAACTACAAAACACATCTGTTATCTGGTTCTGTAAAATAGATGCAGTTGCAGTAACATTACATACTACTAAAGTATTCTGAATGTCGATATAGTCTTGTTGGAATCGGTAATTTCAAAGCACCTTCATCTATCTAGGTTTGATTCTTCACTTGTCAACGTATAACTTTACATAATGTATGTCGTTAATCCATAGGGAACTTAAACGTTTGAGATTTAATATTATTAACGATCCGCTGAATATACGAAGCTTTATTACAATCAGTAGTTGTTTGTGACGAAAACTCGTGCTTAACTATTGAATTATGACATTTGAGGATATAGTATCGATGTTTTAAACTAACTAGATGCTTTGACGATTAGGTAGGCGATCGACATGGTTGTTGTAGACGAGCAGAAATTGCGAAAATATTCATAATGTGATTATTCATTTGTTGGAGGGGTGGGGCCCAAATTTTAAGACACATTTTTCATAAATTCATTCTAATCCACGCTGTGTTAAATCTGATTTTTAAGTTGTAAAAAACTTAGTCAGCTAAGTTTAAAGCCAAAATTGCAATTTTTGGATTTATCAAAATTTAAAAAATTGTACCTAAAGAATTTAAGTGGATTGTTTAACCTAATTCGAAATTGATAAATATGTTGAGTTGAGGTCCTGCCCTATCTCACATATTATTATATATTATTCTGCATCTTATTATTATTCAAAATGCAGAAGCATTGTACATATCCCATATTATAATCTTTTCTAACAAAGATATTAATGTTCTTAATAATTATGTCTCAAGACGAAAAACTTATTTTGACGTTTGAATGTAATGGAACTATTATAGGAAATTGTCCAAGTTAATGATAATAATTCTTAATATGTATAGAGTTTGTAGAGTTTTGCAAGATAGGTACTTATTTTTATTTTATTTCAGGTAAGTTTATTTGCAATTCAACTTTCTGTTTTAGGTTTAGGTTCATGTTGAAATAATTCTAATATTTACAGATTGGGCACGGCAATTTCAATAAAACAATATTGACATTATACCAATTTTATAATTGTTCTAACAATTTTTCTAACCAAGGATTTGTAGTATTTGTAAGTTGTATTTGAAAATCTACTAAAAGAGTAAAAACTTTAGTGACAATAATCGTTCATAACCTCCTTTTTTGAAGTCGGTAAAAATAGATAAATAAATAAATAATCTTCAGTGGTGTAGTAAGGAAACTAGGTGTCAATTTTCGTTATTTGTATCTTTCATGAGACTAGTTTTGATAAAGTTGTGATCGTATAACAGCTTTTACGTGATTTTAGGCAGACGTGATTATTAATTTTGGGATAAATTAATTGCGGTGCGTTTAATCGTTGTTTTATTTTCTTGCTTCAGCCAAATAATTGTCTCAACTCGGTGACAACCAAAGAAAATGTAAGACATAAATATGACAGGACAGACCGTGCCTGCTCATGCGTATTTAACGGTGACTATTATGTACTGTACACATCATATATTGTATTAGGGTTTGAGGAGGGAATGTATAGTATAGCAGTACAATTACTTCAAATAGACATACCACTGCTCCATGGATCATACTCATACTCGCCAGCAAATGTAAATGACACTCATGATATTGTCCACATAACTTCAATTCACAACTGAACACATAGGTACCCATTTGATCTCAATATTTTTTTATAACTATGTACATAATCGTTTATTTGTATGTAATATCGAGATATAATTTGAATTTTAGTTTTCATAAAATGTGAACATTATTTTCTTTCACTTTGACGATAAATGAACTTGGACCAAAAAAGCAAGGGCCACAGTATTAAGATCATACTACGAGGTGTTGAACTGATGGATTAACAATGCAGATAGCTTTAAAATGCAGAGCTGGAATAAAAAGGAGTAAGATAGACTGATTTTTTAAACTTTACTCATACTTTGATACAGGTATCTTGACAATTATCGTCTTTACCGCAGGACCACCGCGATCCATTTAATCTTAGTTTAGTATCTAGTAGATATCGTAAACATACGTACAAATATAATTCAATTATTGTGAAAAGTGGCATGTATCTGTTTGCAATAGGTTAAACTTAATTTTACTTACAATGTAACTAATGTATGCACCATAAACATTTACGTAGCGTTTTGCCTAAAGTGAATTTTATTTTGTGACAAGTGTTTAAGGTATGGCAGAATGTCAAGTACCTGTATTGGGTATTTTGGGTGCACACGGTATTTGTTTTATATCATGGGAGTAGGTAGGAAAGGATGGACCATGCCAATTGGACTTCTCATTTGGCCAAACGCATTTCGATCATCGAGACTGATAATGTAGAATGTTGAAAACATACTTAGATCTGCTTTATTATTTTTGAAAGTTTTGTAAATTTCGACGGCAAATAATATATTTTTGACGGCTCATCTTTGGAATAGGTTATCTTATGGAAGAGTATTTTAAATCTTGTCATTGCTCAAATCAAAATTTTTATTAAGAGCCACACTTATGATGTAACGCCGAATTTGGAAATATGAAGAATGTGATTGTAAAATTCAAGTTGCTAATATCTATATACTTATTGATATACATAAATGTACCTATAAATAATTTAAAATGAATGTGATATGTAAGTGAAACGTGAATGCTGCGGAGTGCCGCGTGGAGGTGCCGTCGAGAGCGTGTCCTGCGCGTGTCGCGTGTCCCGTGTGTACTGTGCACTGTGCTCTGTGCGCTGTGCCCGGGAAATGTGGAACTGGCTTGTGACAGAACAGAGTGTCCCTGAATTTCGATAGCCACACTGATTCCATTGCATTTTTATTGACTACCAGAAATAGTTGGACTACGAAATAAGTAAAATAAGATTCTTATTGTGTACAAGTGATTATTGTTTTTGTTTCCGTGAGACGTGTACAGACGATCTGATTAAGCAATAGCGTATCGAGTCCATCTCATGTATTACTTCATGTTCATTAGTAGTATATGTGTAATAATTAAATGTATGCAGCGTGCAAAAAGTAAATCATTAAAATAATTGGATTGAAAGCCGAGCCAGTATTTAAATTTCGGAATTTTGTGTAGATTTCTCAAGTAAGTGCAATATCTAGACGTAAACTCAAAATATTGTAACATTGAATCGTGTACATCGTTAGGCTTTTTAAAAATGTGTTAACGGTTTTTGTACATTAATAAGTAATTCCTTCGTATGTTAACCCCAAAATGTATTTAGTTGCACATTTGTAAAAAAGTACGTTTCCTGTAATAATTGTAAGCTTCGTCATTTTCGCATCGCTTCCCTTTTGCTTCCGTGACATCGCTACATAATCAATATCGTGCTTTACAGACATTATACATTCTTAGATTTATGTCACAGGTCCAGGTTGTAATTTAGGATTTATCTTTTTTCAATGTCGTTACCTAATTTAAGGTTTAGTAAGTTTTAGGTGACCTGGAAATATTAGCTATAATAAATGTGTGCTATAAGAATGGTCCCTTATTGTTTTATTAATTTTGTAAACCACTGACTGTGGATGAGGGTTTCTACATGAAGATGTTGTGTACATTCCACCATGGTTTCCAACTATTTTAACGACATCATCTTTATGTAGAAATGTTGACTGTTTTTAAAGAACATAAAATATTTTTGTATGTTCAGGGTAGGAGTTGAGATGTATCATAAAAAGTAACTGCTAGGACCTTAGATTTGATAGTTCTTTTATAGATGGTTAATATTATTTTAATGTTTGCTTTTAGATAAATGATAAGTTTGTAATTTTTATTACTATGATATTAGATTAAATATGTACTAACATTTAAACTAAACCAAAAGTGCCCATTGAGATAAGTTTATACTACGAACAAGCCTTTTGTTTGGTATTTTGTTGAGGAATAATTAGGCGACAAAATTAGAATTTAAGGAAATTATCAAGGAATTGTTGAGTTTTAGTTATCTAAAATTGTTGAGGTTTATTGATAAAAATTCATTTAGTTTTTACAAGTGATGCTAAACATAAGGCTTGTTTATTAGAGGCATTAATTAACATCAATATTAATAGTGTCGATTTTAAGTAATAATAAGAATGGTTTTATTATAGTTTTGTTTCAGAGAAGAAATTCTAATTACTATTTTTGTTTCCAATATTTTATCACTTACCTGTTTTCATTGTATTGTATCTTGCTGTATTGCAGACATATCCAATATACAGACTGATTTAACTTTTGTTTTTTATTTTTCCTGTATAATGTTATTGTAATTTATGATATTTAAATATGAAATTGTTTGTTTTCCAAGACAGTATTATTTCTTAAACACCAAGATTTTATGAAAAAGCATTTTTTTAAATGATTGTAAAAACGAAAGAATTTTGCATATGCATATTTAATAAACGAGCACAGAAAATACAATACCTACTGCTATGATTTTTATATTGATGTCTAATAATATGGAAAATAACATATTATCACAATCACAAATAATAACTTAAATAAAGAACATATTCTAGCTTAAAATTTAATCATTGACAAAAATAAAATATTTATCACAAATAAAACCAAACTCTCACCTACCATGGTTTGACAGAAAAAAAATACTCCACAAGTCTTAAACATATTTATATTTAACCGTTACGAAAAGTAACCAAAAATAATTGCACCATTAAATTAAATGTTCTAAGTAAAAGAACAGTCATATCTTACGCTGAGCAAAGAAGCGGTATTATTTATGGTTTTTTCAGTCTGAATATAACCAAACTACCACTTAATCTCACCGTTTGTCGATTGTTGGTAATTAGAAATAAGGGGTCTAAGTTTAACTTTTATCATATTAAAGGATGGTTACTATACCGCCCGGTACTAACACATAATAGGTGGTATTTCTGTTACATTACCAATTGATATGTATCAAAACTTAAAATACCAGTTATGAACTTTACATAATGCATGAGGTATTTTAAATAAGCATGTCTAAAAATGTCTAGAGAAATTGAAATAATTGCCATGATTGAAATCAATATTGTGTTATTACCTGACTACGTCCGAGCAAAAAGAAGGATTATACAGATACCTAAATTAAGCATTACTAATTTTTATACTCTATACATACATATAAAATGCTGTTTACATCGACATATAAAATTGTTTAAATTTTTTGCTAGCACTAAATTACATTCACTATAAAATAATAGTTTCTGACCAGTATGGTCCTAGAGGAATTTCATACAAGAGTAAAAAATGACTACTTATCTATTATTCACATCTTATCATTGACAGATTTTCATCATGTTTCAAAGCCGAGATTGAATCGCTTAAGACCCTCATGGAAAGCAGTGTGGCATGAAATGAATACGGCCATTCTTTGTGGCAGAATCAATTGCTTTTAGTTAAAAAGCAAGATGTGTTATTTGGCAGTTTCTCATTTATGTGCAGCCGCGGGGTTTGTAGACTAATAAGGCAAAATTAATTTGATTATACCTACCAGTAGAAGAAGATAAATTCATAACAGACTTTAGAAAATTGACATTTCCTGGTCGAGTTTGGTTACATAGTAGTAAAAAAGTAGGTAAAAGACTGGTCTGTGACGTTAAATTATTTAAAGAAGTTTTATTAGACGCAAAATTGCAAAAACTTCTTGGAAGGGTTTAATCCCAAATAGTTATGTAAGGCAAATGAAAGTACCTAGGGTTTTTTAATTTTACAGAAACGAAAAGAATTTGACAATAATCTAGGTATTTTAGAGCACACACAGTACAGAATAGAAGTGATTTGTTGATTGTACACACTTAATAAAAATGTAACATATATAATTATTATAGAGGCGAGCATTTAGGTATATGATTTGCTCGTACTCCGTATTGATAGGCATTAACCCTTTAACCGCCAAGGTCGGATTAATCCGACAAACATAATCGTGTCCATTTCGCCAGCGTCGTATATTCACGACCAAATACACCATCTCGTTTAATCTTTATTTTTTATTTAATTAATCTGTATTCTAAGAAAAATATGTTTGTATTAGGTAAAAAGTTAATTAAATAATAATTTATAATGTAATACACTTTATTCTTTTTAATTAGAAGCCCTAAAAACAATGTCAACAGTTCGATAAATTACTCTTATTATTTCTCGAAATTTGCATTAACCTACACCGCCAGCGACGGCAAAACCCGACATTAGGGATGGGGCCTATGCCAAAGTTTAGTAATACAAATAAAATAGTCCCAAAACAAATGCAACAATTGTGAATAAAACGTATCTCTACAAATATTTGTGTTTTTCATTTAATTCCTTTAAAATTGAGTAAAGGGTATTGGTTAACTTTGTATGACCCTGGGGCTTGATTTCTTTTGTGAAATGTAAGCAACTACCATAGATGTTTCCATCCCTAGCCCGTGCGTTTCGCATCTTAATTTGACAGTATGCTCAACGCTGATTGTATTCTGAAGTAACGTATTTAATTGTGAATAGTAAAAATACTAATTAATAAATCGTCCAAATCTGTAAAAACTTTGTTTTATTTGTTTTAAAGAAAACCTGTATAGGTATGTATATCGTAATTTGTACTTTGGTGTTAACATGAACAGGTGTTACAGGTGTTAACATGAACACATATCATTGTTACGAAATATCGATTTCCAAAAAGTGCACAGGGCACATCCCTTTTTTTTGTAGGTATTTATTTAGACTTTACTGTGCCTGGCGTCAGGGGCCGGATAACTGATACGAAGGCCGGCGGTTAAAGGGTTAATGTTGGGATCAATACGACAAAATTTCTTAATGAATGAAGGTCGTACGTTGCTGCGTTTTTTTTTCTAAAGGGTTTCAAATCTGTAAAAAAAAAATTGGTACTAAATCATTTCGCTCGTGTCTGCCTCTGGGGTTAATGGTTAATATCATTTTGATAACGAAGAAAATCTATGAGGCAGACATCCAGGGCTCTGCATTATCACAGGAGGTGGATGCAAAAATGTTGAAAAAAAAATACTAAATCATTTGCTCGTAGCTATAACTGGGTCCATACGATTTATTAACTCCCTGAATACAGGTGGTTTCAAAGTCTTAAGGCATAGTACAAACAGGGTACTTTGAATCGCACGTTTTGCTAACGCGCATTTTGATTTTCAATTTATTTGTTTCGATTAATATTTTGTAAACATAGTCCTGTTAATTGAATGCTTCACCCAAGCGTTGATTAAAAAAAAATTCAAATGGTCTGCTTTCGGAATATCAGTGACCTCATTCTTTTTTCTTTCTTTTATAAGCAATATAAACAGACAGACACGAGCAAATGATATAGCACAGTTTTTTTGACATTTTTGAAGCGCTATTAATTAAAAACGCAGCGCTGCGATGGTGGCAGACTATTTTTCTGCGATCGTTCACGGGATTTTTAAACGAACACTGAAGGTCTGCCAAGCGTACAAATCATTTATTTTTTTATATCACAAAGAATCTTAAAAAATTCATAACTTCAAAAATCAGAGCCCTAGATGTCTGCCTTTTTGATTTTCTTCATTTTGACAAGATTTATAAACATCAGCCTTAGAGGCAGACACGAGCAAATGATATAGTATACCTAGCTGCTTTTTACATTTTTTAGCGCTACCATGATGGCAGACGCGGTCCTTAATATTTCTTATCGTATAATTATCGCTATTAATAAAGTCTGCCACACGAGCCGATCATATAGATTTTTTGTTCGCCAGCTCCCTATCTATTATTATGAATAATGCAGTTGACGAGTTGTGAAAATGTTTAGTATAAATGCATTTCAGACTTTTTCATAAAACCTGCTCCAAAATTTTCATGTGTTCAATTATACCTCTTTTTAGGTTCTTAATAATAAACCTTTTAAAAATCATTACGATAAAATTTTAATATCATTACTTGCAGTAACATTGAATGTAATTTGTTTAATGAACAAGTTTAATAAAATTATTCATTATAGAAAACAATTATTAACAATATGGTAATGGTTAGTATCCATCATCAATCATCCCGCGTTGTCAGCCTAATTAAAGAAGGCAGGCAAGTTCATTACCTAAAAATATACCAACAAAATTGAGGACCTCCTCCTTTTTGAAATCATTTGAGGAGTTAGCTTTTCTATCCATAAAATTACCAGCTTTGGCATTTAACAACCTTCACTGTAACACTTTGCCTGTCCAAGAAATAGACACAATAGTTAAACAATAGGTATGTATCACATGTGACCCACGGGACAGCGAAGTGGTTAATTTATGGTACACCTTACTAATAACGATAATAAAGGGTTTCCGTACTTTGGAGGATACTTGATTTCGGTTGTTAATACTACAGTTGCCTAGTCTTAGATTAATTAATGAGCAGCTAATAAATGTAACACGGGGTGCCGACTAGAACACATATCTTCATTGAGTAATTTTGTAATAAGAAGGTTTGCAGTCATAATGGTGCTCTTCTTAATCAGGATATTTTCACAAATTCGGCGGCAAAAATACCAAATGGCCAAATATTACAAAGATAGACTTCACTCGCACTTGTCTATTCAGTTTTCAATTATGAATATGATGCCGAGGTGGTCAGTAATTCTTCAAGAAATTATTCTCATCGTATTAACATCATAATGTAAGATCAAAACTATGGAATATACTACTATATTTTGAATAAGTTTATTACTAGGATGTCTTGTTCAAAATATAAATCACATTGAGTAGGTATATTGGGAACAAAGCATAATTTTTTTTTAAATTCCATACAATTGCAAAGTATTGTAAGATATTATTTGTTGTCACATTGCTAAAGTAAATAAACTCATCATTCAAAAATATGCTGTGCCCTTGGCTGTGCTAAGAAAAATTATGAACAAACAATTATGCAATTTGGTGCAATATAAAAGTAGTTCCAGCAGCCAAAACCTTAATTTATACAGAACCAATCAGTTAATGTTAATCCCAATACACTTAACGATAGTGAGATAAAAAGCAAGTGATCAGCGGAGGATGTTGCATTGGTAGTCTATCTATCTATATCTATACTAATATTATAAAGAGGAAACATTTGTATTTTTGTATGTTTGTAACGAATAAACTCAAAAACTACTGGGCCGATTTCAAAAATTCTTTCACCATTGGAAAGCTACATTCAGCCTGAGTAACATAGGCTATTAAATAAAAATAAAAAAAAAAATAATTGGCAGAGCGAAGCCTGCTGGGTCAGCTAGTATAGTATATACAGTGGACCGGGAATCGAGCCTCTGCATAATTTACTACCATCCCCTGTAATCCGACTTGCTCATAAGAAATACTAAAATATAGCTCGGTTGGTAAATCTTTCTCATCGTGTGAACAAGTTGTTCCTGACTTGTTCGAAGCAAATTGATTTTTTGTAACGTTTTTGTTGATGGTAAAATTATGGTATGGTAAATTGCTAAAGTAACCCAAGTTTACCAATTTTTAATTCCACATCGAACATTCGTCGTAATTTTTTATCGCATGTCAATCCTGTTTTGATTATAAGCAGATTTACTAGATTTTATATAGACACTTTTTTATCGTTGTAGTTGTAAGATTGTCATATTTTATGTGTAACATAGATGATGAATTTTTAAGTAAATATTCTAAGACTTACTAGGTAATAAAATACAGTATACAATGCTTATAAATTTCGATGGTTCGTACACGTGCCCACAGATCATAATATTATCTTCTAGCACACACTCTTGCGTATCTCTCAGTAGTTTTCACACATTATTATAAGATTACTTGCTTTGTCCCTGATTACATGAATAATTAAAACAATATGTACACATTAAAGTGTTTTAGGCAGGGTTCTCAGGCACATCCACCACTTTTTTCTTTTGTTCAGCAATCCAATTATGAATTCGCTCCTTCAGTTCAGTGTTGGACTTAACTTGGTCCATAGATAATGGAGATCGGTTGAAGGGATCGGATTGGTCACTGAGTAAATGCCTGAAATATAAAAAAATAAAAATTAAAACCATTTAAAAACTTACATAATTGTTTTTAAGCGATTTCTCACACTGTCGAGACTCGAAGAAATGACTCATTGACTCACGCTGCAATGAGATCGTCTGCTAAAGCACGGAGCCGTATCGTACCTGGCGATGGTGGTCCGGTCGACGGTGGTCCGCGAGCTGGGCAGGATGACGGGGTCCAGCATGATGGTGCTCATGATGGGGTCGAGGAAGTCCTCGGGCGCGTTGGCGAGGATCTCCTCGTCGCGCCGCCGCTGCACGGCCGCGTCCGCCACGCGCGCCGCCACACTGCGCAGGGACGACATCAGACCGCCGCCTCCTATGCGCGCTGGAATCCAACAAAAACATTTCAATGCGCAAAAATACACAACACCACGAGACAGACATAGCAGAAACCCTGAAGGAACGCCCGGGACGATCCAGGCACAACCTGTGACAAAGACGGAGGGAGGGGTTAAATAGTCCTAAAAACATGTTAGTGAGCCACTGCGGGGTTTGGTTTTGCTCCCACAATGCGAAGGATGGAGGCCTAGTTCACTGTTTGTCTGGATGGTTGGTCGCCTGCGTAGCAGGATGGTCAGGTCCACATGCGTTTGAGAACATTATGTAAAACTCTCCAGGTTCTTACTTGCCTCATCAGGTTTCCTCACAATGTTTTTCTTTGCTGCTGTGGTATGTGACATGCAGCACTTACCCAGGAACACATGGAATAATGAGCAGCAGCCACAATGCAAGACGAAACAGAAGAGTTCTCTTTCAATATAATTATCGTGTTTGTGTTCAGTTTTTCCTGTATGAACTATTTCTAGCGAAAATTAAGCACTACTCGGAAGGTCCTGGATTCGACTCCCAAAGGTGGAGATTTGAATAACGAGTTTAAATTTCTGGTCTAGGCGTGTGGCCATAGACAACCTACGACACAGTTGGGGTATGAGTGTGAAGCATTAATTGAGCACTCACCCAGAACATCCTCAGCTAAAGTGAAGAGTTGTGGTGAGTACGATCGGCCGTCGTCAGACACGGCGGAACAGAACCGCTCATTCTCTCCCAGCTCCACGTACATCGTGCAGATGTCCAGCACCGTCGCTGCCGGGTTGAATTCGTACTCCTTCATGTCTTTTACCTGAAAATAAAAAAAATGTATTTTAAAACTGGCTTGGTTAGGTAAATCAAATCCTCCCATGGACTTCATTTGTCTTTGACATGCGATATCAATGTCCTAAGATAAAATTATTGCAATAATGGCTAACAATTTTGCTTAACAATTTTGCTTACAGGTTACTTTATTATACAATTTGTATACAACTATTTACATAACTTATAACAAAAAAAGGAATAGAATAAAAATAAAATACAATTTTGCTGTTTGTTTATAGACTAAGAGTTATACCTGGAAGACCTGGGCTGGTTAAATCGTATTAAAACCCTTGAGACTCATTGCAAGACGAGGGAGAGCCCAAGAATTTAAGTGTGATGGCCTGTGGATAACATTTGGGATGCAGACCCCCTCAGACAGTGAAATCTCAAAAAAATCTTCATCTTAGATTCTTCGACAATTCTGTGTCTGCAGGAGACTTACTGAACTGAAAGATTGAATGCAGGTTCGAGATAAAGAACCAACCTTGAAATTCTTCTTGTTAGGTCCCACGAGATGCAGCAGGAAGTAGTTGAGCATGGAGGCGATGCGCTCCACGAGAGTGGGGTGGCAGAACACGTAGGGCGCGTGCGCGGTGAGCTTGACGAGCGTGCGGATGGTGTCCCTGCCCAGGATGTTGTCGAACCGCGCCAACATGCCCACGTGCGCCAGGTTGGCCAGGTTCTGCTCCCGCTCCTGGGCGGGGACGTTTGCCCAGCTGCCGGACTCACTGCCAGGGGAAACATTGTACGAGTTGAGGACAAACTTGGAATATGTTTGTAGTATTTTCACGCAGAAAACATTATTACTCTCACACACAGTAGAAATCAAATTTTAGTACAAGTAGATAATTGTAGCACAGAAAAATTACAAGCTTTTTAACAAAGTTTTATATCATCAGCAGTGGAACATGATTCGCAGTTTATTGATGCAATGGTTTTTTATAATGTAGAAAGGAGCCGTATGAGAATATGGGCGAGCGGTAATGCCACAGGTGAAGTCAACCGGTGAGTTTGACTTTATGGCGTAAGCCGCATTGGGTTTGTTTTAGTTTCATTTTGATATGAATATGGGATATATTGATTATATTTATAGATTATATTGGCCTAAATGTAGCATCGAGTAAGTAGCATCATCATTGGGTAAGTTGCCTATGGTAAGTTGTGAAAACTAAAATGTTAATGAATATACTAACTGCTGCGCTTGCATAGTGCGAATCTGCGCCATGTTGCCAAGTGCTTCGTCGAGGAGAAAGATGGCGTCGTTCATCAGCAGGTTCACGAAGCGCAGGAACAGCGGCGGATGCACTGCTTCCATGTTGGATTCCGCCTCTTTGGCTAGCCGACTGAAATTATACGACAAGAATAAAAAGATGCACGTGTTATTTTACGCACATGAATCGCGCGCTCTTGAATTATATTAATTAATTGCATAAAATCGATATAATGCTGTTATATTTGAATAAATTAATCAATGAAATCAAAAAGTGGCCATGTTATCGAGCAGAATTAATTCAGAATAGCATTATCGTGGGTTGTTAAACTTATGTTTTTTAATGTATGTTTTAAGCTGTGTAATTGATTAGACTTTTAAATTCACATAATCCAGAAAATTGTTCGCTTTCATGGATGAATGAATTGAGTATAAACTGAGTAAAAAATGTCTCCCACGGAACCATTAGAAACCTATACAATTATTTTACGTTTCCCGAGTCGAAAGTAAGAAAGAAACCACACTATACCCAGTAACCTCAAAATGAGCAGGGCACTCACGTGAAAGCGTGCCTGTGCTCCTCCATCTCCCACAGAAAGTCCATGACGAGGTACATGGGCCGGCGGTAGTTGAACTTCTGCTCGAACTGCACGCTCTGCCCCGTCATCTCTATGCCCACGAACACGTCCAGCAGGCAGGGCACTAGCTGTGGACCGTCGGCTAGTTAAAGCTCCATTCATATATGTATAGTCCATTTTTATTCTCTTGTCATATTTAGTAAACAATCTTAGCACGTCTTTTTATTTTAATTTGCGATTAAAAAATAATGCAGACACAAAATTATAAAAATTTAAAAACAAATGATCGTTTAATACAGAAACAGATTTCTGGAAACTATAATTTATTTTTTTAAAGCAATTTTAAACTTTTTTTCAATAAAAAGTACTGCTAAGATTGTTTACCAAATAAGACAAGAGAATAAAAATGAACTATATATCTAACAGCAGAAAGTGTGGCCAACAATGTTAGGCAAAAGTTTTCATATAACAAACACCGGAGGCGTAAGCGGTGATAGCCCAATAGCCAGGAATCCGGCCTCTTACTCGAGGGGTCAAAGTTCTAATCCCAGCACGCACGCACCACCGACTTCCTTAAAAGCTCTGTGCACTTTATTAAAATATCACCTGCTGTTATATTAAAGGAAAATATCGTGAGGAAACCAGCATGCCTGAGAGCTCTCCATAATGTTTTTAAAGGTACCTATGTGAAGTCCAACAACTCACACTAGACCAGCTTGGTTGACTAAGGCCTGCATTCTTCTCATCGGGAGAGAATTCAAAGCTTTCTCTCACGAATCGTACAATAAATGACACGTTACAACTTACTTGTAATCGGTGAGGATGTTCCTTAAACAGTTGTTCTCTATAAAAAGACGCTAGATTACTTAGAGGTGGCTGGTCGTCTGGGTGGTTAGGTAACATTGCTTCCAGGCATTCGGCTAGGCGAGCTCTGAAAGAAAAAGTATAACAAGTTGCTGCATTTGTAGTAATAGTAATTATATTTATTTGTAATTGGCTTAAATTACAATGTAAGTGAAGATTGTAGAGATTGAGAGTTTAATTTGGAGATTGATTTTTGTGATAAACCAATTTGAGATAAGTAGAAGCGTGCGCGCTTCCGTGGGCCTTCTCTTGGTCAATCAGGACATCTACATTGGAACTAAAATCATTATCATTGTCATTCTGACCGGAAACCCTAAGCTAAGCAGCACAGGGTCACCAATGATTGGTGACAACACTGAGGTCGACAAAAGGATTTATTACCGTAAATGCGGGTTGTAAGTGCGCGAAGAATCTCCCATGAAGGTGAGCACCAGGGTGAGCGCGGGCTGCAGCAATCCCGCTATGTCTGCCTCCTCGGTGATGGCGCCCACTGTGCGTCGAGCCATCGTGATCAGCACCACAATGTTCTCCAGGACGAATTCTGGTACACATCTGGGAGCAATGGAGTTTGAGAGACACTGGATACTTTTAATCCTTCAAAATGCAGTCTTCATAAATTTTATACGTGGCGTAACTTGATGGTCCCAATGGATAAGCTACATGTTCGTAACGTGTTGTGTTTCGAACGTCTTAGTCCTTATGAGTAGCACGCACCCACGTACAACCTCTGACAGGATTTCAGCTCTATTTCTGGTTGAATGTGGGTTTCAGTGGGCTGCAGTGACCACTTAACATCAGGTGGCGTGAAAGCCCTTGATACTCATATAAAATAAAAAAGGCCAAATAAATTGTTGGATACCTCAGCGTGTCCGGCGGCGGGGTAGTGATCGGCATATTGATAGGCATCAGAGTGGTTGGTGCGTAGCATGTCTGTTGTGCGTCTGTGCGTACGGCCACCTGCACCAGCCACGTACAAGTGGTGGCTTGCAGCTTGTGCAGGTTGGTGAGCATGTCGTTCTCCAGCAGAGCGCAGCGAAGACTCACGAATCTGAAATAAGAGGGGTTGTGATTTTATTTTTATTTTTAACTGACTTTTAAAAATTAGTTACATCGATTTTTTTTTCTGCAACTGTCTACAAGACCATGGTGTTTAAAAACACTTGCAAAGAGGACTATGTTCAGGTTGCTTTCTAGGTGTTGGGGTCAAGCCAATCATGTATTGATGATGAATGGCTCGCTGAAGATGATGCTCAATGAAGCACATGCACAAACTCCACAGAAATACACAGTTTAATAGAACGCCAAGCAGTGCATGGACAACAGGGTTAAGTATGAGGTCGAGATACAATATTAAAACAGATGACATAGTAAAACAGACTACATAGTAATACTAGATTGTAAGGGAGCAAAACGATATTTTTAGAATCCTGAACGTAGCAACGGATTCAAAGTACGTCGCCCGAGCCAAAAATATATTTTTTCCTGAGTGATACAATCTACTTTTCATCACCATCTATGAAAAAATGAAAAGGGCCTCATATTCTATTGTAATATTATTAGATATTTAATAAAACAGAGTAACAACTAAATTGAAATTAAATAGAATCCGATAATAAAACAACTAAAAAGTTATATTTACATTTAAGACATTAGGAATAGAGATTGTTGTAGATTTTACATTCCGCGTGTTTGAAATAATGTCCGAATCTGGCTCTGGCTCAACAATCCGTGAAAATTGACAAAAACGCGGGCTGTAGTTCTGTCGTCTTTATATGTCGTCAAACAATATTTGCGTTCGATTTCTTTGGCGCTGAACACTAATATATTCCAAATTCAAAAAGTGCGTGGAAAAGTTCATTGCCGCGCACTTTTTGAATGTGGAACTTATGAATAGGGAAAAAAACTCATTCCTGCCCGCTAAAAAGTTTCTAATAGAAAACACCAAGTTTGGTAGCACTTAAAGGGGAGCAAAGTCGTACTTTTCGAATAGATGGGATGAAAAGCAAATTACACAGTAAGTAAATGACAGATTACAGAGTGTCGGCTCACTTGATCATAAGATGCTTGGCTCGTTGTCTCACGGGCTCGAGGACCCCGCGCGCGTCACTGAGCGCCCGCTGAGCGCGTCCCAATTCCTGTCCCACCCGCCACATCTTCTCAGCGCATACTCGCACACCTGTAAAACAAATTATTACTTGCAATTCTACGACACTACACCAAAACCAAAACACATTGCGTTTTTTATTTATTTTACTTTTTTTAAAATTACAATTGGCAAACATGAGTTTCACTGGGATGAAGCAAAAGACCTAGCCAGTGACAAAATCCTAGATTTCATTACGATGACCTCTGATTTAAGACTTTAAGCACAAATGGTATGTTAGGCTCTAACAGGCTGAAGCGCTCTGAGTTGTAATTGCTTTTCACCACATAAAATATAGTAGTAAAAATAAAGTACATACGCCTTTCATTCTTACCTAAGTCAATACACTTCTGCGTCATGAAGAAGCACTCAGTGACAAAGTTGTATGTATCAGCGGTTGGGCGTTCTACCGAGCGTCCGTCCTCCCCTTCACGCGCCGGCAACAGACAAGTCTCATTGAAGAGACAATCTAAGTGTACTGATTTTGCGGAACATTGCTCTGGCTGGAAAAAAAACAGTTTTTATTTCATGTACCTTTTAAATAACATCGTTTTTTATTTATTTTTCTTTTGTTTTCAACTAATTTTATTTTTAAATTTGCTGTATGGAGCTTTAGTGTTGTGAATATTACAGATCTGAATTTTTTTAAATAGTATTTTATCCCTCGCTCAAATTTGAATCAAAAATAATATAGGGATATGTCGAAAAAGTGACTTAATTTTGTCATGTTGAGGTATGTAAAATTAAGGTCATATTGGACCTTGCCTGTTCAGTTCTATTTAAACAGTTTAACTTATTACACTATTGTACATGAATACCTTCAGACTTATCCAAAGTTCTATGGCATAAAACCCTTTCATAGTAGTCGTGGTCTTTTCTCTGTAGTCTCACCTAATCTTAATAACTTACAGGTACTGCACCATATGTAGGATCAATCTTGAGTGATTTTGGATCATCGGGTGTGTTACAGAACGGCTGGCATAACTGAAGTAATACTGCACCCAGATTCAGCATGAAGCCATCTGACACACATGTTAGAGTAGCTGTACTCATTTCTGCTGCCTGAAATGAAGTAATACTTGGTGACTTACCATACCAATGAGTTGGTCTTAATCTCGCTGCAATGAAAGCCCATAATAAGAGTCAAAACTAGTCAGGCTTTCATGAATAAAATAAGTGAATAAAGTATTTATTAATCATCTAATCTAATAAGTAATTGTATACATCATTTCATCGTAATTGTATTCAGCATTGTCTGTGCTTCAGAGTGTGAAAACATCCATGTTGGGTTGGCCACTAGCCCATTTTCCCATCAATCTGCATTAGACCAGCATGGTGGAGTATGTTCCAGGCCTCCCACTGTTCTGGATATACCTGTGCCTAATACGTCCAATAATGCCAACTCTGACAATAAAAGGGTTGCAGTCATACATCATATAAAAGCATAAAAAGAGGAAAATATACTGTTAAGTAAATTGGTACTTTAATTACTGATTTTTCACAAAAATGTACCTGCACATTCCAAAGCTTTCCTCTAGCTGTATTTGTCTTCAAACATTTCCCAATCCATGTCAGTAACCGATTTCTCATGTGGGGGCCTGCTTTCAGCAAAGTTAAGAATATCTTGTGCAAGTTGTTTGTCAAATGGGAAGAGGCATTCCATATTGAGGACTCAATCATTGATGTTGCCGACTGTAAAATTAAAAGAAAATTCTTACTAATTATAATGAAAATGGTAAGTTTGCTTTTTGTTGATGTTATATGAAACTATAAATTAAATAATTTCACTGTCCACCACCTGTCATGGCAGATTATAATGCCATATGACACATGATGTATGACACTAGGATTTATATCTTGACCTCTCAAGAAAGATATTAAATTCTTAGCCTTGGAGCTATTACAAGTTTTCCATGATTTTCTGTAAATGAAAATCTGTTTAAAATATTCCTAATTGTAAAGAAGTACCTGCAGATATTATTTTTATAGTTTTAGTATGTGTTTTTCATTTCCCTATACATAATATTTGAAATTATTATATATTACGTGAATTACGCAAATTAATCAGTCTTTCTTTTTTTCAAATAAAAATAAATTAATTCATTACCTGATCCATTGGGTTATCAAAGAACTCATGCATAGCCTGAGGGGTGCGTGGTAGAACTGACAAGCTGAGAAGGGCACCAATCACCGAGTCTTGGTAGAGCCTCCCATTATTCTCCAGCTTTGGCTCACATGCCTCCATTAATATAGGAGCTAAATGTGGATTACCTGTGAAATTACATAATAAATATCAGTAATTTATGAATATTCTTTGAAACATATTTATTATATGGCTCATCTCACGAATTCTGTTCAAGATAGCCCGATTAGTTTCCACTTAATTTTTGTAACATCTTTCTTGTGTAACAGTCAACAATAAACACATTCTTTTCCTTTCTTTTCTTTACTTCAACTAGCTTATTTTGATTATTATTACAGCTAAGTTTAAAACAAGTCATACTATCCAGGATAATTTATGTGAGATGAAAATTAAAATTCTGCATTTTACTTGTGGTGTCCAGGTCTGAATAGCAGAGGCACACATCAATGACTTGTCTCAGTTGTGAGCATTTTACAAAATTAAATGTCACCTGCTGTTTTACATTGCGTCACCTGGTCCTATAGTAGTGAAATAAAATATTGTGAGGAAACCTGCATGCCTGAGAGTTCTCTATAATATTCTCAAAGACATGTGAACTTCATGAAGGCTGGCATTGGGGCCTAAATAAGAATATAATACCTACCGGCAAATATGTGGATCGAAGGTAGAATGTATATAGGTAGATTGATCAAGTTGGATTTGTTGATATGGGTATGAATCCGCCTTAATACTGGCAGCATTGTCTCCTTAAGCTGATTGAGACACTCTTCTGAGCCTGTAATTTTAATTGTGAGAACTTATTAGTTTTATTTTTTTTTATATTAATAGAGTAGCAGGACATGCAGGCCACCTGAGTTAAGTGGCCATGCAGCTTATGGATTCCTATATCCTACCTCAAATTTAAAACAGGTAGTCTCAGGTTGCTAATAGTTTCTTTGCTTTGCTATGGCTATACTACCTAAAAGACCAGTTTGTATCAGTTATCTGATCGAATTTTATGTGGACACAAACCATTTTTTCTTTTTCTCAATAGAAAATCATCATGCATGTCTATTGATAGATCAGGTCCAATAGGATTGATGCCAGACTGGTACAGGCTAAAAACCAATGTTGTTTATCTCCATTATTAAAACCATGGGTACACTTTGCATCCTTCCGCTGGATTATCCGCATCCAGTAGGAGTTCCTCCATCTCCTCTTCTATGAGAGGTGCGCAGGAAATCCATGCACATATTTTAAAAAATATGAGAACTATGATGGTTACTATGATGATAAGGTTACTATGTGACAATTATATTATAATTTATACTCCACGAATTATTATATTAATTAAGATTAAAAAAGCACTTACTTTCAGCAACAAATGCTTTCACTAAATCCAAAAAAAACGTATGACTTTGTGGATCCACATGTTGTAGAAGTTCGACCAACTGGATTGAGAAATCTTGGTTCTCAAATAATGCTGGCTGTTTCAAAGCAGTTACTGCATTACGGAATATCAGCTCTTTCATTTTCTCTAAGGCATTCTTTACCATGTTGCCATTATACTGGTCATAGCTCTGTATGTTCTGCATTGAGCTGAAGAGATATGGAAACACCTGTTTTTGTATAACATGTTCTTTATAAACCTTTACAGTCTTAGGAATTATACTTTTCTCAGTATCTGTTAGTAAAAGCCTCTCAAACAACGCCTGTTCTAGTGCTTCCAGATCAATGTGTAAGCGTGGATTCATGGCTTGCGCCAGCTCCTCTAGATATACCAGCTGCCTATCCGAATGATCTCCGACTGCATTCGGGTTGATTGTAAAGTGAAAAACATTCTCGACTATACCATTAATGGTTCTTATCTCCTCATTCGTTGCTGCGGCTTTGATATTCATCTGTAGTTGAGAATTTCCAGAACTATACTCTGGATCCTGTGAAGATCCTACTCCTACCAAACCAGCGAACGGGTTGTTTAAATCAGACATAATGAAAAGATGCTGATTTACAGAAATAATAATAAACAATGAAGCTCTGGAAACCAATGAATAACTTCACATTATACACGCGGGGTGTTGTAACTTTACTTTTAGATTAATCCTGTTCATTCAGTTAGTTTCATAAATAATAAAAATACAATTAAAATTGATTATCATTCACCTATCGTGACTATCGTTATCACTGCAAAATAATGACAAGCAAGATTGATAAAAAAATTGACATCACTTGACATTTACTATGACGTTCGGACTCCTGCAGAGTTTGTAAAGCACATTAATTTGTTAAGTCTTGTTTCGTTAAATAATAAAATTCAGTAAGGCTTGGTGGGAATTTAATTATTTTATTTCTAAAAAGAATAACAATAGAGAAACGCATTAAAAATAAAATTAGAAAAAAGGCAAAAAATATGAAAGATGAAATTTTATGATGCATGGTACCATAAAAAAAATCTATATTTATGTTACATCAAATCAAAACTTTTAGTGTAAACTCACGTTATTTAAATTAAAATAGTACGAATAAAAAAGGATAATATTTTTGTACACGAAAACTATTGTGCAATATTGTTATTATATTGAAAATAAATAAAAAGAAAATGAATTGACCGGAACTACACGGTTATTACCGGTCACATCACAAGCGCCGCCCCAACGCTGTGATCAAATGTAGAACTAAACATCTTCGAAATCCCCTTTGTTCAAGTTTGTTCTGTTGCAGTCGTCGTCCGAATCCGAAATCAATATTGCGTATTCGAATTGTTACGTCGTCTTTATGCAGCAATGCTATGAAAGAATTCCATTTTACATGGCGTATAGTAGTCGCACATAGTGAATCGTTCATTTAAATGTAAGATTGGTAACACTTATATTATTTACTTGCTAGGCCATTATAATGAATGCGTGTCCCCTGTAATTTGTACATCAGTGCTTGATCAGCTATAGAAAATTATTTGCCACACACGTGCAGTATCCTACACAATTTAATATAATTATATATTTTTTACATCGTATCGCGATATTATTGTAGACAATTTTTGAGTCTGGATAAAAATTAAGTGATCATTTTCTATATTTATTTTGACATTATAGGTCAAAATGGCGGTCGTCAGATTTTGCTAACTTTCCATAACATATTTTGTTATTTTAGGTTGTTCGACCACCGAGATTCTTTATCTTATTTTATATTGCATGATCTAATTGTTATTTCAAATTACTGTCTCATACAGAAGTATTTCTTTATTTGGAAAAAAATTAATTTCCTTTATTTGGGGTTATCCAGAAATCTTAGAATAATGAATAGGTGGCTGGATTAATTTCCAATATCTCTAAGAAAATTATTCAAATTTTTGGTAAACGAAGGCCCATTTTTCTTTAATTCTTAAGAAAACAGGAAAACTATAATCCGCCTAAATTAAAATGCCACTATGGTTAGCTGACTTAAAAGTGAGTCACTATACGCCAATAGGTGATCATTCGTGTTTGTGTGAGTGAGCCCGATAGTACTCTAAACTCTGTGACCTCGAAAAAGGAAGGACATAGCTATCTTGCCGTTCTAGAAGGCTGACGTCATTCAATCAATTCGTGGCGAGAGCCCAGCGCGCAACATCAAGGCATTGTGAAATGTGAACGGCCACCCACTGCTAGTATTAGCTGGCCAAATCTACTAATTTTCTGGAAAGTAGTGGCTATGAACAGTTACTGTACTGACTTCTGCCATACATGTTGAATTTATAACTGCGCAACACTTATAAAAGTGATATTTGGAGAATCTTTCTCAATGCTTATTGTTTCGACGAATATTAGGTATAGTATTGTAAGACAAAAAATGTTGTCCATTACGACATGACCAATTATTTAGCCATTGTTAGAATTTAAAGTTACGTTAATACGTATTTACTCGAATTAATTTATATTTACCTAATGAAAAAAGAAGGCTGCCAGTATTTTAATTGAGTATGTGTGAATTACCAGTATAAATTCTGACATAGGTATTAATTGTGTGCAGCGGTGCTTGATACTTGTGATATTATAATAATACTAATGTGATTATTTTTATATTTAATTTTTCAAGATTATTGTACCTATATACATTATTGCATATTTTCACTAATATTTATTCCCTGTTCAAATTAACATCATGTGCTTTTTAATAGCCTACTTAAATTAGGTGGGTTATACAAACATGGTGGCTATCTGGTAGGATTGCGACGTTGCCAAGTTCACCACGTATGTGACGTTGTTATTTATCTATCGATCATCTTACGCTACACGACGGGATAATATTTTTTTAAATTTGAAATTAGATATAATGCGGCAGTTTTGCTACACAATTGTAATATTTTTCATTTAGCACGTTTCGATAAGGGCTTAATATTTATATTTGATTGTAGTGCGGTAGGTATTATAAGAGCATTCTAAATATAGAATTTGCCCCGTGTAAATCGGTTCGGGTTTAGCCCTTTTGCAATTAATTTGAAAACAAATAAAATAAGATTTTTTTCGGCTTCAAGCAAGCCTCAAGTAATATCTAGCTACTTATCTTATCATGAATATCAACAAGTACCTATGTATCTACCTGCTTGTCTAATTATCGCCTCCAACTTGAAAGTCAATTTGTTTATCAAGTAGATAAGTAACGTAAAAGCGTACATTTTCCGCTTTGTTCATAGGATCAGCCAATTTTTTCATATGATTAAAGGTGCATAAATCTTCGTATTTTACCTGCGTGTGCGTGCGTAATACGTTACGTTTAAGTTATCAGCGGAAACTTAAAGGTTAATTATGGATAGGTAAAACAATAGCATAATTTTTAATACCTATTTATTTTTTATCATATACAGGAGAAAACCCAAAAATATTGTAATTGCCTAACCGTTACTTAATAATTTATTATTGTTATCTTTATGTTACGTGGGGGATGAGTCTTGCAACAATTTGCGGTAAACAACATAGCAAAATGATTTTAGTAGGTAAGTAGGCATGTATAGGTACACATTATTACTAATTGAAAAGATAGGTAATATGAAAATGCTAGAAGGCGGATTGTTTCGGCAAAGATTTTTTTTTATATATACATAGTTATAGGTATAGTTTGCCTAACGTATGTAACAAAACTGGCTGAACATAGGATTTAGGTATATATTTTCCTGGACTTTGGACTGTAAAAAATTCGAACAATTTTAACAACAGCTTTTTAATTATTCTTTTTATTTTTATAAGGAAAGCTTTAGACGAAATTATAAAATTAACGGAATTATTTTACTTCTACTTTAGGTTTACAATGGGTACAATGATTTTATAATAATTATATATATTTCTCAACCTCGTGTATTTAGAAAGAAGATGAATACTTAAATCTATTAAATCATATACATATTATTAATTAAAGAAAAATGTGTTAACTATACGACTTACATATATACTTGATATTATTCTTACAAACTACTACCTTTCCATACTTGTGGTTAATATTAATAATGTAATATTATAGTTGAGTAAAATATAAAAGTAATTAATAAAACTTTTTTCTCAATTTCAGTGAGACATTCACGATGGCCGATCCGGTTACTAATACAGAAGATTTGGAGGATGGAGAAATCGAGAGTGAAGGTGAAGAAACAGCTGAAGTCCCTAATGAAGATAAGAAAGAAGATACTGCTCTACCATCTGAGGATAAACTGTCCTCTGAAAAAAATGAACCTCAAAGTTATTACTACACAAAATCAGGTAAGAAAAAGAAGATGAAATCAAAATTTAATAAGGGAGATCAAAAAGTAAAGGATAAAAGTAAGAAAGGCCGTAAGCGTTCAAGTACAATGGAGGATGATTTTGCTGGTAATATTGAAAAGGCAATACGAAAAGCTATGAAAAAAAATGAGGATTGCGAATCTCAAATCGAAGACGATATCGATGACCGTAAAAAACACAAAAAGAGAAAGAAGTATGACAGTAAGGATGGTCCAAGTAAGAAGCGAAAAAAGCATGAATATTCGGATGAAATGGATGAAAGTGAAATGATGTGTGTGAGAGGAGCTTCGCCGGTTCACAGGCAATCACTTGACAGTACGTATCCCGAAGATGATAGGGATTCTTATGCATCTGACAGTAGTCATGATTCTAGAGGAAATCATAATCGTCGACGGCCTCCTCAACGCGAACGTAATAAAAATAAAAATGATAGGCGGAGAGGAGCTCATCCCATGCAAGACCCTGACGGTATCTGCTCGTTTTATATGCAAGGTAAATGTCACAAGGACGACGATTGTGCATATTCGCATGATTGGAATCCTCCTAGGCGGATGGAGTTGTGCAAATTTTACTTGATGGATTGCTGTGCAAAAAGAGATAAATGTCTGTATATGCATGCAGATTTTCCATGTAAATACTATCATACCGGGCTTCCTTGTATTTATAAAGATGATTGTAAATTTGCACATGGCAGACCTCTTAATGACGCTCTAAAAAATATTCTTTTAAAACATATCGAATCTGCCCCGAAAGAAATTTTAGGTGATTTCCCAAGATTAAATAGAGAAGGCGCATTAAAAATGATTCAGTCTACACAGATGAAATTAATGCAACAATATTCTGAAAATTCTAGTACCGACAATCAGAGTCGAAATATCCCCTCTCTATTTGAGCTTAATATTCCTAATCCTCAAAGTAATATAGAAAACTTTCAAACCAATAATCAATTCAATAATGATAGGCAAAATAAGGTATCGCCTAAAGTTCGTCAATCAAGATGGCAAAATGATCAGTCCAATCAAAGCTATAACAATGGTATGTCACCTAATCATAACTCAGGAAATACAAATGTTCTATGTATCAAAAATCTAACCGGTGTTTTAACGCCACGTCAAATTACTGATCTTACAAAAATGGGCATCGATAATTTGGACCAGTTGGGTCAATTAACAGTATTGCAATTAAACAGTATCGGTATATCTCTAAAACAAATTACTGAGATACAACTTAATACTATGAGTATACAAAAATTAGGTTTAATAAATGCCGAACAACAACCCCAACAATTTATCGGACAATCTGGGTCTAAGGATCTTGACTTAAGAATACCGCCTGTGGTTCCCATCACTAACAATTTGCCTGTATCATCGGAATCATCAGGGCAAGATATCGATATGCGATTCCAGCCACCACCAGCACATAATGTAAACGACGACATAACTTCTAATAAGTTAAATAAAGAATCATTACCTAAAGATGTGATTGATATAGATCAATACACAAAAGATGCATTAAAATTTGCTTCTAAAGATAAAGAAAACATCGATATTTCAAATGAAGCTCCAGTAATTACCAATGAATCAAAGGATGTTGATCATAGGGTTCTTCCGTATGCTGATGGTGATCAAAGACCTCATCATTCTACCCTAAGTGACAAAATGATGAACAGTGAAGGCGATACTGATATAAGATTCTTGCAACCTGAGCCTCTGTTTAAAAGTCCTGATAAAAGAAACCGGCTGTCTACAACGGATGATGAAGATAATAACTTATTAATTGATGAAAAATGGTATTCAAGTGATGAAGAAAAAGGATCTAAGAAGAAATCTCCCGCCTCGTCTCCGAAAACAACTTTGATGTCGCCGCCGCAGGCACCAGCACCACACGTTATAGGACCTTCTGCAGTATTAAGTAGACTTGGTGACCTTTCGAAAATTGATATAAGTGAAGAAGTAACAAAACTTTTAAATACAATGAAAAATAACATGCAGGATACTAAAAATACCTCAGTTGAATCTGTTGAGTCTAATAAACTAAGGGACCCTCGTCCTAGAAGGTCTCCAGATAAGAATAACGACAGTCTTAAGCCAGTAAAAAAACCTCCCCGCGTGTCAATATATGATTGTGTTGATGGGGAACCCACAGATGGACGTCGAAGGACAGATGTTGATTTACGCCAAACCGACTACAAAATACCAACCTTTGGCGACACCGATCTAAGGCAAAGCAGTAGCGGAGACATAGATTTTCGTTTGGGGTTACCTTTTAAGCCTATTAAGGACTATACACCAGCTTCGGAAATTAATGGTTCATTTAATAGTCATCCCCCTATACCCTATAAACTTTCACTTATTTATATACCGCGACCTGATTACACTGATATTCGAAATAGCACTGCAAAGTCTCAGGCATTATTAGATCCAAGATTGCGAAGAGTATTCCGTTTATCTGTTGATGAATCAAACAGCGATAGTGAAAAGCCAACAGTAAAAGTAGTCAATACCACACCTAGAGTGGATCCTCGAAGAAAACTTAAAGAAACTAGTGTTGAAAGTGTCAATCAAGATCAAAAATCAAATTCATTGGATATACAAAGTGTACTTCAGAATTCCAATTGGTATAAAGAACTAAGTTCAACACAAAAAATTTTCGTCAATCAAAATTTAGCTCATGTGGCACAGATGATCAAGCAATATCAGCAGGATAAGTCAACTGGAAAAAAATTTGACTTAGCAACAGTAGTAAGTGATTCAACCTTGTTAAGTATTTATTCGAATTTAGGTATTACTTTAAACGAAAATGGTGAGTATACATACCTCCCCAAGCCTAAAGAGGCTTTATTAAAAACGCCAATAAACTTCACACAAAATACAAATAATTTTAGTTTAAATAGCAATGTGGTCGGCGTCCCGCCAGGATCTATGGAAGCAAACATGAACATGATGAATATGCAATCGATGAACATGGGGGGCATGAACGTGAGCCATATGCATGGTTTTAACCAGTCGTTACCGGATCACAGGGGAGGACCGACCCCGGGGTTGCTCGGCATCGCACCCAACATCCCTCATAATTTTAACAAGTTTGGTAATCCTAATAACTTCGGTCCCATGGGAATGAATGGCCCACCACCGGGCAATGATTTCAATTATATGGATACAGAACAAAACTTTCAACATTTCTCTAATAGAGGTGGTCTTCGGGGCCGCGGAAACGATCGATGGAATCGTGGCGGTTCAGCCCGAGGAAATAGGGATAGAAAAAATTATCGCTAAAATTTTTGCGATGGTTTTTGGCAATCGCAGTATGATTGCCAGACATTACAATATTGTTGATTTTGTACAATAATGTTGAGATAGTTGTAAATGTAAGTAATACTAGGTAATGTTAACTCTTAACACTTCCACATAGCACTAAAATGTGATCAAGGTGATAAAATATATTAATTATCAAATATTAATAACGACAGACTTGCTTAGTGACGGTTCTTTTACAGTTTATATTCTAGTGTAGGAAATAAATGCTTTACATTGTACTAAGTTCTAGTGTAAATATTTAGAACTGTAAATTTATTATTGATAGTTTCATACACAATCTATCATTATATTGTAAATTATGTTTTTTTTAATATAACGTAATAAGTTCATTTTAAAAGTACTCATTATATGGGCCAAATGTTTTAAGACTGAGTGCAAGTTTATGATTGAGTTTTTACGAGTTTATTCCTATCCATGAATATTGCTAGGAACTACGTGCCACGCAAATAAATATTTAGAATATTAGTATCTAGTCATTTTGTCATAATCGCGATTAACATTGTTATCAGCTAAGTAGATTGTCTTTATTCATATCAGTGATATTTAATTAACCTGTTTCTTGTATTAGCTAACAATAGTTTCAGTAGTACACAATCACTTACAATCATTTAGATCTTCATATTTTTGAAATTACCGAAATAACTGGATACATTAATTATTTAATTTGTTATTTGTGTGGCTCCTATGTTTTAATAATAAGCAATGATAATGGTGATTTAAATCACTTTGTTGAGATTTTTTTTATATATCTCAAATATAAATGAGCAATAAAATGTGAATAGCTATTAGTTAATTTTTAAAACGCATAATGACAGTGAATCATTTTGTCCAGTCTAAAGCCACATTATATTATAAAGAGGAATCTGGATATTCAACGATTGTTAAACCTATTTTATTTGTAAGTTATTGCCTCTAAGTTTATATTGTGATAAGAAGAAGAAGAAGAGAATAAACAAATGCTGGACTGTAATTATTACTTTAAAAATAAATTATGTTTATACAAAATGAAATCATATCGAACTTTTTATTATAGCTGTGTATATTTATTTAAAGTACCCTCTGTGTTTATGTACTATAAAACAATTTATTGAATATTATAGTTATTGCCAACGAAGTCAGGATGCTACAATGCTACAAACTGGAAAATGAATGGATGAATGTTTTTCAGTTTGATTTATGATTGCAGCAGTTTCGAGGTAAGTAAGGAGCTTTCGACGATGAGTTGACCTCTTTTATCTGTTCTGTGAGTTGAGCACTCTCTTGTTATCTTATTATTTTCTATTAATCTATGGTAGATATAGTAAACAAGGGGCCGATAACATCAACCATCTTTATTCAGTGCTTGTAGAACTGAAGCAATATAATTAGAAAAATCAATTTTTAGTCTGTTACTTCCTGATTTTAAGTTAACGGCTACTTGAGAAACTTTTGAAAACGTCGGAGCTGAAACAAAAATATTTTTTCTTAAATTATTAAGGAACTACAAACACACATACACACGCAGAGCAATGCGTAGATCGTAATCGTAATACATACATAAATTAAGCGAATCAATCTCTTGGTCATCAGTAGTATTGTAAAATAGAACGCATTGTTTTGGAGATAACTTTGTTTGGGAAACGAAGTAATTGTATAAAAGCTCCAATTCTCTAGCCCCAGTGTCTGCGGTATTTGGCGAACAAACAAGTATGACTCCTTGAACACCAAGGCGAAGTGCTGGCCAACATGATTCAAATCTGGAAATAAAGTCTTATTTATGTAAAATAAGTAAAAATACCTTAGTTTTTAATAAATTTCGTAATTGGTATAGAATTTGATTATACATACATACCTACATACAACGTTACACTTATTTACCCAGAAAAACAAAGAAACATGTACCTAGTTGTAACTATTGGTATTTGATCAAATCTACAATAAACATCTTTAGGTATTTAGTTTTTTATATTATTATTTACACGTTTATATATCTATTTCATTCGCCATAATATCAAATTAGTAGTTTTGTCATTAATTCTCCAGCAGATATAAAAATCTTTATATATACTTATGATCTCCGCTGCAATATGCTGCTATTGGTATTTGATATTTGATCAAATCTGCTGCTATTGGTATTTGATTAAATGTACAATTACCACATTTAGGTATTTATTTACATATCTATTTTATTCGCCATAATATCAAATTAGTAGTTTTTTCTTAAATTTTCCAGTGGATACAAACATCTTTATACATACTTATGATCTCCACTGCAATCCCATAGTTCAATTTCGATTTTACTTGTTTTTCCATCTACATTCAGGTTTGAAAGTTCGAATTCCACGATTCTGACACCTTGTGTGGGGCTTGGTGTATTAGCTTCTTCGATGTTCATACATTCGGAAATAAAATTTGCTAACAACGTTTTTCCACTCTGAAATTAATATTCTGGTCGTTACACTTAGTTAAAATTAAGGATTGTTTGGATATAAAAAGTTTTTATATTATTATAGGTAGATAATTAGACTTCAACTAGGGCATTATCACACTAACTATGTATATTCACAACTATCAATAAGTACAGGGTTAATCGTAAAACATATTTTATTTAATTTCCCGCTTGAATGTTTCTAACTCTACGCGCATCGCAAAGATTACGTAAACAAACCTGTGCGAAGCGTCCCCCGCTTCGTTCGGGGGGAGGGGGGAGGCGTGCAGCGCTACCGCCTTTGATTGAACTTGACCTATTCGCCCGCCAGTCGACCGTCCGTCATGCGAGCACTCATGAATGAATGAAACATACGTTTGTAGACTTACAAATGTCACAACAGTGCAACAAAAACTTGTTGAACCATTTATTTTTTATGTATTGAGTTATGTTCGAACTCAAAGAACAAGAATCATTAAGCAAAGTCTAAGTAACATCTACTTGTGCAGAAATACCTATAAAGTCATAAATTATTTTCATTGGTGGTGGTAAGTCCAACAGAATGATATGGAGATATTTTGATATGTTTCGATATAAAGTTCTATTATCTTTGTTTCCACCTTCAGACAACTTTTAATGTTAATTAAATTAAATACAAACAAGTTTACAAATTTAATCATCTCGTGGACTTTGGGCAGTCTTGTCGATTGACAAACATACATGGAAGATATTGCTCTTCAATATGTCAGGCGTTTGTAAAGGCACATTGACTTTGAATATTATTTATTTCATAGGAAGAGATGTACTTACTTCAGACGGTCCTATCATTAGAATCTTTATTTTTTTGATTTGCATTTTTATTGATAGATAGGTAGTTTCAATGATGTTATGTAAAATGTTGCGATGCACAGAAAATATTTTTATTTAGTTTACAAACAAAAAATAAATGCACTGCTTACAATACTTGATTCAAATTTTACTTTTTGTTTGTATACATGTTTATTTCCTAGGCAACCACTTGTTACTTGGCAACAGCTGACAGTAGAGGTGACCCATGAGGTGCGCTTTTTCACGACGTAGAAGCTATGCGATAGAAGGCAGTCACTCCATAAACTTCCAGTATACTTCGACTGCCATAAACATAAAAATAAAGACACAATAACTATTTTTCATCACTTTCTTCATTAACTTATCGTCCAATGTTAAAATTAAAGATAAGTAGATAGAATTATTACGACCTAAGTGGCGAAGTGGTTAAGACACCGGTGCACTGCTCGAAAGGTCCTGGGTTCGATTCCCAGAAGAGCAGAGATTTGAATGATGAATTTGAATTTCTGTTTCTGGTCTGGGTATGTTGTGTTCTTTGTGTGTATCCATGGCACCCACGACACAGGGAATCCTAGCGTGGGCTGGAAGCTATGAGTGTGAAGTAGCGATGTGCCGAGTCGGCTATTTATAGTATTCGAATATTTTGGTATTCGTTAAAAAAATATTCGAATTCAGACTCGAGTCGGAAGACACGGACAGGTATTCGAGTACTGGCACGAGTATTCGAATACTTTAGTGGACTCGAGTACCTTTTGAATCGAACTTTGACGACAATAACATATCCTAATATTTCATCACAAATCATGTAAGATATTAAAGGTGTATTTTTTTCAAATGTTTCAGTAAATTTGTTGTGTTCCCAAAATTTAGAAATGTTTTTTTGCACTCTTTGCACTCCACTTTTTTACCTTCTAAAATGTTGAATAAGTTCATATTTCCGATTTTTTTTGGAGCCATCCTATCACAGACCTGGCTAAAACAATTAAACTAAACACTTAATTTCACTATTTAACTGACAGACTAACAGTTTGACTGATTAAAATTATATCTATCTTTATATTAATCTTAATCTTAATTATATTAATCTTTATTAAACTGACCGTTGGGAAAACATAAACACGTTGAAACCTGCAACGATTCATCAGTCACGCGGCGGGACTAACTTCACAATGCTCTTTAAAGTGAACGGGGCATTCAAAATTCGACTGTACGCGTAAAGCAGAAGGTTTCTATTAAAGTACACGACTTAGGATTCGAATACCGTAAGTACTCGAATCCTGAATTCGAATACCGTAAGTACTCGAATCTTGAATTCGAATACCGTAAGTACTCGAATCCTGAATTCGAATCATGTGGATTCGAATACCGTATTTTATGTATTCGAGTACGTGAGTACCTGCTAGGTATTCGAGTAAGTACTCGAGTCAGTCTGACTCGGCACATCTCTAGTGTGAAGCGTTATTTATTATTGTTATTATTATTGATTAAGATATTGCTGTAATTCTCTAGTTTTGTGGTCATCATTTAATAGGAAGTAGTTAAAACTCGCTAGTGGGTATCTACGTGAAATTTTGATAAGTGTTGAAGGAAAAACGCTTAGATTCCAAACAATAAAAGTGTTAGAAAAATGTAAATAAAGCACAAAACTATTTATCCTCGCCATTTGGCATCTAGCGATTTAAGTGGCGGTGTAAGTACAGGGTGCAAGCCATTGTAAACAGATTTTAAGCTTTGGAAGCTAAGTAAAATGTATAATTTTATTAAAATGTACCAACATTTGAAACCAATTCGTTGGGTTTTGAGATGAAAGTAGGTACCTAACGGTTTGAGACTCTTGAGCTTACTCTACCTTGGAGCTATGCCGTGCCGCTTGCTCATATGTAAAGAGTACCTAATCTTAAATCTCATAACTATGTAAAACCGTAAAATCGTAGTAAGTGGCCACTAGGGTGGCCAGCAGCGTTGTCTAGGCAGTGCCAGGCACAGGCTCGACGAAAACGACGACGCACTTGGACGAAAATAAGTAAGTTTCTTAATTTATGACCTCAAGGGTGTGAGAAAATTATATTTCCAATCTAAGGGCAGCTGGCCAAGGTAACCATTAAAATACGAGTATATAGATCATTTTATCAGATACAATAATTGTCTTTTTACATAATAATATCACATATGGATATCAACCAAAAAATACTGACATAATTATACTGGTTAGTTAACCTTTTAATAATTATAAGTGAAAAAAGAACTGAAATAGACCATAAAGAAAATGATTGGCAAAAAATTAAAAATACAAAAAACACAGGTTCCACCGAGATTTGAACTCGGATCGCTGGATTCAGAGTCCAGAGTGCTAACCATTACACCATGGAACCGGATACAAAATTGCTATATTTCAGGATCCGGATACAAAGCTATTATTTCCTACCGATTTTTGATTACTATAGGTACCTCCTGCTTTGATTAAATTAACTTCCCTTCAAATTTTCTTTTTCGGAAAATCAAAAAAATAAACGAAAAATTTGTAATTTTTAGGAGTTTTAGAAAAAAATTATAAAAAAGTGTACCATTATATAGAATGGTCAATTATGATTTTTAAGAAAAAAATTATGATTTTTAAGAAAATAAAATTATATTAAACAATTAAATGGATTATATTATATTATTAGGATTTTTTTTTTAAATCATTATACCTATTTTATAGAGTAAGGTTGTGAAAAAATTTTTTTAAAAGCATTGAAATAGTCCTTTTGTTTATAAAAAGTATTTTTTTCGTCAATAAATGTCTTTTATTGACGAAACCGATTACGTGAGAATAAAATGAAAAAAAAATTTTTTTTCATTTTTTGTTCAACTTATAAAGTTATTATAAACAAAGTATTCATATTTGTAAAAATTTTATGGCGTCATCTCGTTAAGTATGTATATAAGAAGGACTCCACGAAGGGAAAAAAAATTACGACAGTTATTTAAACCTTTTTAAAAATTAACAATGAAAATGGAAGTTCGAGAAAATTGTGTTAATAATTAACAATCGTCTAACCTGGTGAAAAATTAACTTTAAGATAAATTTCCATCGGCAGCAAGTTTTTTTATTCATTTTTTTTTGTTCAAATAATAATTTATACCTTAAAACAATTATTGAGCGTGACGTACTCGAATTTGATACGACCGAACCCTGAACGTGCTGCGCGTATGCCCATTTTCAGAGTTAAATTTAAACTAGTATAAATAATGGAGCTACAACTCCAGGAGTCGAGACTTATTTTACTAGAATTTTCTCCTCTTTTGGGATCTTTTCCAAATTTCAGATAACTAATATTTTTGAAGTTATAGATACAAACAAAACCGAGACTCCCTTTTTCCTCTTTGTTTTTTGTTTATAACAAATGAAATTTTTATTGGCGGATAATAAAAAATATACTTTTTTCAGAATTAAATTCTGCATCCTATGCAATAATCGCCATGTTTTTAAGAGCCCTGTAACGATTTTTCGCAGGAAACTCACTTCCCCACTAGACTATCATCAAAAACATAATTAAGTAATGTAAGAAAATCCAAGTCTCGCTACTCAGACTCGTGCGATGGTCAAGTCAATCTATGGATACATACATGGATCTCACAACTTTTTACGGTGCAAGAACTGAGTTGAGAGACTTGGTTTTTTTTTACAAGTTATGTTTTTGATGGCACAATTATGATGATTGACGACAAGGAATCTTATCAGCGTTGTTATATCTTATGAGTGTTTGTCAGGGTGAAATAATGATTTTTGGATCTACTTATTTTCGTATAAATTTTGCTCGTTTAATCGTATTGGATAAGTGTACTGGACGCTGTATTTCATCACGGTTACAATGTACGAGCGAGTGGGCGCGCGCGGCTGTCGGCAAATGAAATAGGAGTCGATGCCTCCGACTGCAGCGCTGGTGGATTTTAAAATAGATTTTATTTTTAAACTAGCCTTGCCCACGGCTTTCCTCGTGTGGAAATCAGAATGATGCAGAGTGAATAACATCCATGGGATGTCCCATCAAATAGCCTATGCTATTTTATTTATTTTCGTTAATGTAAGACATTTCCAGGAATAAAAACTAGCCACAACACTGACATTGTATCGGCAGAGACTAATGATACAAAAATGTAAAATTTCATGTAAATGTTCTTCAGTGTAACTCCTAATATTTTTTATTCTGTATATTTTTTCCATCAACATCATCTTTACGTAGATATACGTACGAACTATGGTAAATTTTGGTTTGTTATTTGAAGACGGTAGAGCTTTGTAGCGTTAAAACTGATTCGGCTCAGTTCAAATAATTGAATGTCAATATAAAACTCTCATGTTATTCTTCCAAGGAAAAATGGATGACCGGATAAGTCTGTACATTCCCTAAAACTAGGAAGCGCGATGCATCCAGTTCTGGACCAGTCGGTAAACAGTTACCTACGAGTACGTAGCTACTCGTATTTATACCTTACACGAGTCCATCAACTTCCGGGTATGCCTAACTGTAAATATATCTTTGTTTTTTATGTTCACCTATATTTTTCTCTTATAGTAGGTATATAAAATTCTCATGTCACAGTTATGAAATTTTATATTATGCAGATTAAGTAGGTCTGAGAATCAGCTAACGTCTATTTTTCATCCCCTAAGTGATAAGGGTTGTCCACACTTAACATTTTTATTTTACTTTTTGGACAATTTTTTTATTTTTCAATAATGTGGCATCAAAAAATACACACAACCCTAAATTTTCACCCTTCTATCACCAACCCCTATTTTTAATAGTCGATTTTTAACGCTCGATAACTTATGTGGCAAAACAACGTTTGCGGGGTCAGCTAGTCTTAAATAAATTTGCCAATGTAACCAGTGAAATTCGTCCTGGGTCTCCGCCGTAGTATTAATCCGCCGTGAAGCAATTTGGTAGTAGATAATAATCTCGTTACAAAGTTAGTCATCTATTTCACTATGTCCATTGGCTGCAATTTACTTTGTTAATTAAACTTCCTTCTTATAATATAAGTATATAATCGTTGCGCTCTACCTAACCGCTCTACAAAATAAGAGATACGAAAAAATACCTACCGAAACTGGATGAATAGTTTTTATTCCAATCTTAAATTTATTACACCACGTAAAATTTAGATTATTATCTTGGTGGTCGGTCGGTCGGTATTAGGGCGGTGTATAGGTATTAATCCATATCACATAAGTGTTCTTTTAAATATAATAATCATTATTTCGAAATTTCAGAATCAGAGTCAACACGGTAAAGCAAAATTGTAGAGTCTGGGCATTTCTCGCGGCCGTCTAACGTTTTATGTTCCAGCGCTGAATCACCATCATTACATTAATGCTTCTTTGACTATGAAATATTGTAATGGCGTCTTGTCCGTCTATAGAATTCGATATTTAATGTACCTACAATTACATAATGGCACACGTGAACTTTACATGTTACGTAAGTTCAGTAAAAAGACCGAATCTTCCGATCAGATACTCTCAACCTGTAAGTAATTTACATTTAATCAGTTTCAACTCACAAGATTTTATTCGAAAAATATAATTTATGTGATTACCTACAAGTAATTTTTTTCACTTTTCGCATTTGAATTGAGAAGTTTAGAATTCAGAATGCCCAGGACCGGGCGAGTTGGCGGGTGCTAACCTACCAAACGAACACAAAGGCTACCTGTACAACTATGGGGTTGAAGTAAGCAAACAATGTCTGAGTGTCTGAGATTGTAAGAGTATGCGTTCCTTCTTCAGCTACCCACTAAACACCACCTAGAAGTCGGCTTTGGTCCTATTGACCTTCAAGCCTTCATCGGAAGCGACCTCCCTTGGGTGGGAGAGAGGTGTTCAGAAGCCTAAGTAAGATGTTCCCCTCAGATTAACTTTTCTGGTAATCAATCTCTAACCGTAACACACGTCATGAAACAAATGTAGCTCTATGCTTGATTCACTAATGAAAACGGCGTAAGGCAGGTATTAGGTAATCAGGTGCCCAGGCGAAATGAAATACTTAGTTGTTTTCGGAGTAAAAATTAAGTAATCTTTTCATTTTATCCATAAGCACTCTAGTATAGCTATAGTAAGCTAGCTGGTAGCAACCTATTCTATTTCAAGGTAAAACATAAAGTAAGTCCGAGAATCCATGAATTATGGGTTAGGTTTGAGTCTTACAGCCACAGATTTATGAAAGGATTATAAGAATGGTCCTGAGGAGGCTATCGGCCGCTTTTTGAAATTATACTTACCTAAATGCATATTGAATTGGTTTTTTAAGTACCTAATAAAATACACGCACATCCTTCGACAGATTTATGAATCGTCCTGAGATAATTAAGGTGTTTATTGTGATCCTATTCAATCTTTGGTATGGAAGCTTATTAAAATTAGAAGAATACCTACTGTTTAGTATTCTTTACGGCCATCTGAAATGATTGATACAAATCATATTCACTTCTAAGAGTCAATTTGTCACCACAGGGCTCGCTTCCTCTAGGTAAACCTTGTTCTTGGATATTTGTAGCAATTCTTAGAGACCCTTTTATCCAGTTGGCAACATCCGGGTTCATCGTGCGATCTAGTCAGCGTAGCCTTAGGGCTAAGTTCCCGAACATTCCCTTGGTCGTTGACCTTCAGTAGAGTACTATACATATTTATTTTATTGTTAAGGTATGTATGTGTAATCTTAGTCGTATTACACTATATGTGCTTTGTTAACACATTGGAATTTTTATTGATTACTCACACCTACAGTACCTACCGGTCAGGTATAGGTGTAGGTTTCAGATATGACTAACAAAATTTCTAAGGGCTGCATGATGTACGTCACATTTTCTTTTCAAGTTGTAATGACAGCTACCTAGAACTCAAAGATTTTTTGTTATTAGTGAAAAGACAATGTAACACTTAGAGAAGTACATGAAGTATCATTGTGAGGATTCTAGTACCTATTATTTTAGACGTTACAGAAGATAGTCCTTGCCATAAACCACAAAAACACATCAAAATATAGCATATGATTTCCCTATCGCTGTTCCCAGGTCGGCGACCGGCGCTAGCCTCGAGCCGGTAGATTCGCAGGATACGATAAATTTCAATAGTACATTGACTGCATGCCCTGCACCGGTCTAGTCCTCCATCGTTAGGCGTAGTGCACGACGCGCCGGAAACGGTATGGATCTAAGCAGTATGGCCGCTTGATTCTTGTATACTTACTCGTAAATGGTTAGTTTTGATCGAGTGTTTCATGATTCTATACTATACCTACATTAGTACATTAATTTATATGTAGCACACAAAATTTCAATTGAATTTTACTACCGATAGGTTGGAAACAGACGGTCTATGCCTTTACGTGAGGTGAGCTAAGAGATTCAAATAAAATCAGTTAAATAATCAAAATAAATTAAAGTGATGCCTAAAAGGCGATTCAATAGCTGAGGTAATGAAAAATCGATTTCTGTCAGACCACATTTTGGGAGAAACAACAAAAACAGAAGGAAACATTATGGGTCCTATATATTAATTATATTATTATATTGTATCAATTATAAATGATATATTATCAGGCAAAGAAATAAAATTTTGTAAGTATTGCATTATTTACTGTACTTAATATAATATTTCTACAACTCTATCCCAAAGTGATTGTTTTATAATAGTGGATCGGTTTTATCAATACCTACTTGTCGCCCTAAATAACAAAATTGAATTAAGTATAAACCAGTCATGAAAATAAAAATTAAATGAATAATTAATACCATGCTATTTTAGTAACAAATACGCAATTGCATTGCAATTGTAGACAGGTAAGCAAAATATAGAGATCTTATGTTTTTTGACTACCATATTTTTTACATTGGTTTTCATAAATCAATAAAACTGGGTAGCTGTGGTAGGTCTATCATAACAAGCAGCTTCTGTGGAGCCAGAGGCAGATTGCAACTAAAGTGCGACCGAGCATGACTCGATCGGTACGTTTGGTTTGTACGTATGAACAAACTTGACTTGACGTTTGTTAACAACTTTTATGTGAATTTTGTTCAGGTTTTATTTGCTGCCAGAATACGGATGGACGAATCACAAATGTAAAGTGGCACATTAAAATGTTGAGAATATTATACAAAGGAAATGATGGTCTTAATTACAAAAAAATATGTCCATTATTTTTATAACAGCCATCTTATCAAGTTGGTGGACCTAGCTTCATTGATTTTTTGGGATATTTTGGGTTGACGATTTCGTCGATTTCTATCTTTATTATCTTGAAATACATTCTAGAATTCTTTCACCGTCTCCTACGAGTATCAATCAAAACTATTTAAAAAAGTTTTTAGACTACCATGTTTTTTTTGTGTATATTCACCCGGGTTGAGCTCGCTCGCCCAAGTATTATAGTACTAGCCGTATTTATTTAAGAACCAACCCAAGACATTTTAATACCGACCATACACCCTGATCTGTTTATTAACCCAATAATTTACGCAAGTGATAAGTTTATTTTATTTTTTCTAAAAAAATGATGTAATATGTGCTCGCAATCTTTTCGGTGTCATAAAAAACTTTACGACTGTTTTAAATCTAAAGAGCTGGTTAAATTTGTCCGCAATTTATTATGGACATAAGGACCTTGTTTTATGACAGGACAGAACTCCGATTTCAAATAACTATGTTTAGCTTGGTTAGCTGCCTTTTGTGCTCTATTAATGAGGGTAGAGACTCTAGAGACCTCCAAGGGAGACCATAATAGGGAGAGCTCCACAATAGAGGGAGCCTTTCTCTTTTCAATGTGGACTGGTCTCGATGCCGGGTTATACAATCCTTTATAGGACTTTCTCAAAGCACCTATACGGTCTCCGTCGAATTTTGACGATGACATCTATCGATAACTGCAATAACGGCAGGGTTCAATCTAAAGTGTAAAAATTAGTTTTCAAAACCTTTATATTGACAAATGCTTTTATTCCTTTTATTCTTAATCTCAATGCACAGGCACCAATTCCAAAAAAATGTACTACTTATTTACTCTCTTTAACTACTTAGGTACCCTTGATTACATCTTCGTTCTCGTTGATGTTAAGTCTTTTTTGTAGAAAGTATGTACAATGTTAACCTATATTTGAGATGCACATAAAAACGCACTTACTTCGTAACTTGCATACCTAAGTATATAGAATTCAAGTATTCTCTATGCCACCGTTAGCTGTTTCCGTTACTTAAGATCTGTTAATTAAGTAAATGTGAGTTAGATACAGTAGGACGCCTTATATGGAATCATCCTCGTTATGCTGAGTGGATGAATTAGAGAAGTATTTGCGTAATTCGCGATCATTACGCCAATGCGTGCGTGGACGCAACTTGTCAGCTTTGCCATACTTGATCCGGTTACACTCATTAAGATCTCATTGTTTTCGTGGTTTTTTATTGCATTCAAATCACATTATTTGTAGATATTTTATAATTTTATGATTATAAAGTTACATTGTATGTAACGATTTATTTATTTGTACAAAATCCACAGCTTACAGGTTAAATTACAGCATTACTTATATCTAAATCCTAGAGCCACAAACGGATTTTCATTTTACTGGAAGAACTTACCTATAATTAATTAATTACAGTCGCTAAGTATACATGCATGTGTGTGTGTGTGTGTGTAATATATGTGTTTAAAATATTTATAATTAATAATATGCATAATATATAATTATAATTGAATTACTCACACCACTAACTTTTATTATTTTTGCTTCCAATTGTACTGATTTTATATCTATCGAAATTCTGCATTAGAATACTTAAATATCTCCTAATACTTTTTGTTTGATGACAATCAGGGTTTTATTAACTTACTAAAAGTTTAGGAGGCTGAATTCACAATACCTACAGTTTTCCGTTCAAATCGCATTGCAATCTTGAAAGATAATTATCATTATAAGATAGGTCAGACACTGAATAAAGAGGGGCCCTCATTACGATAAATGGGGCGAATTAGAAAATATTTGCGTTATAAGTGGCTGGCCGTTGCTATTACGAGAATGCTTGAATGCTCGCTTAAGAGGCCGTGCAACTTGTCAACTTACTTACTAAGTATTGATCGGATTTCTTACGTTATTATACTCTTAAACGAGATTTATGACTTCTAATGTTGGATTTTTTAGCAGAAGAAAACCGGAACATGGTCCATCTTTTATGGCAAGTAGCCATTGTATAGTCGTGCGGTGCTATGTATCGATACCACAAATTAATGGATGGATTAAATAAATTGGAGAAAAAATTGAAATAGTGCAAGTAAAGTTCACCGTTCAGAATGAAGTCTAAAATAGTTTTCTAGGAAATAGTTTGACGAACCAAACTGGGAAATGGGTACTTAATTGCATTATCCTATTTTACTTGAAATAAATTGAAATTCATGCAGTTTCTTCATTTATGATAAAGTATGTGTGCTTTTTACTTAAGTATCTGTCCAGATACTCGACACGCAAGAGAAAAATAGTTGTTATTTATTTTAAAAAATATATACCTAATTACCTACTCATCTATCATATTTATGGCACTAAAACGCATTTAATTATAGGTAGATATTGTACTCGTAAATGTAAGGCAAAGGCAAAATTAATAAACAGCCAGATGGGAGCAACGAGCAGTAGTGGCAATAATTCTAGCCATAGAATCGGTAGTTATTTATGACTTCTGACTGTTACGTCGATTGCAGTCGACGAATGATTTATGGATGTCTATTTCCCTGAGGCGCTAGGTTAGAGCAGCGCTATACATCTTTTATCACACGTTTGCATCAAAGTACCTCGCGACTTGCGAGCATTAATGCTATTGAATAATATCTCAAGCTAAATCGTTACGTTGTAGAGGAATTATGATGGTAAAATATTAAAATTGGTATGGTATCAATCATTATTAGATGATGTTTTTAAGCGACTAAAAACTTGATACCTATGGGCTGCACCCCTTTTTATGTTCCACTGTTGGTCACGGATCTTTTCCCAAAACATGAGGAGGCCTGGAGCATACTCTACCACGCTGCAACTAAATCTTTTGTGCAAGTGCAAAAAGTGCAAGTTCCCGCAATAAACTGTTTCTTTATTATATCATTAGGTAGGTACCTGCCTGTTCGAGGAATATAAACCGTGTGGGAAGATGAAAAGCCTTATAACATAAATCTAGTTTTACGCGCGAATTTATATGCGAGGAGGGAATGAAAATCACCGGGACTTAGAAATGGGAAACGTATAGCATTACATTATTAGGTATAACAGTACAGTGTGAGATCCAGTCATATGGGAAAATGGGAATATTATTTAAACGATTTAAGTAATCGTCGCAGTTATGTGGATAGACGGGTAAATAAAATTTTAATCTTTCACATGATTCGAGACGGGACGTCATTTATAAAAAAAATTAAGTGTGCATCTGATGTTAATGTTGTCTCCTCAGCTCTGAAAGATACATAGAAGGGATACGTAGAAATTGTGGTTTTTAAGGCAAAATATAATCATTGGCTATTGGCTTAAACAACGGTGTTATCGTCAAAGAACTACTATGCTAATTTCGCCAAAAAGATTACACGTTATCTTTTTATTTTATAAAGCAATAGCATTAGTTTCAAGAAATCAATACGTTTTCATGCACTGCGCGATATTTGCACCCATGGAACGATTTCATTATTTCACGAAAGTAGGTACTTTATAGTCAATCTGACCCCGCAAACGTTGTTTTGCTATCATAAGTTATCGAGCGGGATGAAAAATTATTAAATTATTAAAATTACTAGGTATTAAAAATGGGTGGTGATAGAAGGTGAAAATTTAGGGTTGTATGTATTTTTAATGCCATATTATTAAAAAAGAATTGACTGACAGAAATTCCAAGCAGAAAACATAAAACGGGTTTAACCTGGTTCATTATTAATTTTATGGTTGCGCAAATATGCTATGCCTAACAAGTATTATGCTAATTCACAAAATCGTCAGTAATGCATGGACGTTGCAGGTAAGATGCGCCTCACACTAAACGAACACACCAACTCATAATGTTATAATATGTAGAAGTTTCAAAACATAACTTGCCTGCAGCTTCGCAAAATATGACGGATTTTTAGAAACCTTCAAATTGTATTTTCGCGACGAAAAGCTTCGAATGTTGTTCCCTGAGTTCCATCTAGCTCAATTTATCAAACTCATCGAAATCGGTTCAGTTGTTTAGGCGTGTAAACGTTACAAGTGTTTGTTTGACATATTGTACTTATATTGGATTAAATTTTTGTACAATTATTTTTCCTTTCGCAGAATCTCCGAAAAATTCGATTATTATAATTGAATTTCATTGCTGATATCATTTCTCTGGTGCGCGATTTTCTTTATTGTGATTTAACTCTTTGAAGGCTGTTGCCCGTCACTGGATAGTAAGTGGACTGATGACTGATATTATCACTACACATTGACCCAAGCACTACATTTTAACAGTGCCTTCTACTTAATAAACTTTGAGCCTTACAACCTACGAAATGAACATCACACGGTGAACCAACAAGAAGTTTTAATACTACTTAACACGTCTTTTAGTTGGGCCCATTTGAGACGTAGGTTGAAATTTCTCAAAAGTGATTCTTATTAAACACCCGTTGCTCTTTTTAAGTATGACTTTGATAATATCAGTACCCGGTCGATTTGTTTTTAAAATAACCAATCCTTAACTAATTAAAGAACGAAGGGTTGCCTTGAGATTGAAAGATTTTTTTTGAAAGAAATCGCAGTCTCTAAGGCTTCTTTACGGATACTATTATTCATTTAAAAATATCCAATCTAATGCGAAAACCTTGTAAACTCCTAGAAATTTGTAAGTAACGGGACTAAACTAAAAGGCCCGTAAGATTATAATGTACCTATAACCCGATAGCTTGTGGATATATCTAAAGGTATGGATAGAAATTAAAGATTCATAATATGATATGAATTTCATATATTTTAGTAGTGTATAGTTAAATAGATGAATGGTAATTAATAAAGCCCAAAACATATTATGAGAATCTATAGACTATTAGTAAAAGTAAACTATTTTACCCTATTTATAATAATTAAAGTAAATTATTTATTGAACCATAAACAATTAAACATGTCATTCCAAAAGCAATAGGCAGCCCTACTTTTATAGCAGATAATTGCGCTAATTAAAATCAATTGGACTTATATTACTACTACTGTCAGTTGGATGTTAGAAATTCAATCCCTGCCTTTTCACAAATTTAAACAAACTATCAAATCAGTCCTGTGCCGAAAGGCCTATTATGAAACTAAGGACTATTTAGAAGATAAGAAAGCGTGGGATTGAATAACTTCACTATAGGCTATTTCTATACACTATGTAACAATATTTATTTGTGAGCGGATGGCAATGGGGCGATATTGACACACACGATAGCTGTCACGTGTGTTCCTTTATTGGACCTAGCCATACTGCATTATAGACTAAGTTTTATTTACTTTTAAAAGAGTGCTGGGAGTTTTTTTCCGCCCGCTTTTTTCTCCCAGTCTACGTTTTGCCTGAGGGGCGATCAAAGCGGATGAATGTAGAATGTATAATTTATCTGTATGACTTTCATTAAGTGTGCACAAATTGTACCTAATAATGAATAAAAGCTTTTGAGTTTGAGTTTTGAGTTTGATGGAGGCCTAAATAAACAAAGAGTTGAACATAATATAGCGATTTCAATTCAATTACACTTTTATCATTCATCAATTATTGTAACGAGTGCTTAATTTTCGCGGGCGGTCCAATAAAATACTGGCTGTATGCTGGATGTACAAGGGCTTTGTATTACGGATGAAGGGCTACTCATGCAAATAATAGTGAACTTGTCCTTACAAACCTTTGGCTTAAGGAACGGCGATGGCACAGCTGCTAAAATTGGTTTGATTGACTGTACTCGAGAAGTATGGGTGCTAATATAATATAAAATAAAATAATATAGTAGCAGTCGCACGATGTGCGTTATACAAAATTTAATGTCATGTTGTAAAAATGAAGGAACATTGATTCAAGGTTGTCAAAGGTATGTGGTCCATATACCCGCAGTCATGGACGTAAATTTACGTCCATGCCCGCAGTAGGCTCGCGTGACGGTTGACTAGGGTTTATATTCTTCTTATTGATAAGAGATCTGTTTAGTTGTTGAATCTTATTTCGTTTGGTCTGATTAATAAGGTTAGCATAAATTAATCTACACGTTGAAAACATTGCCCGCTAAAATCCTTTGTTATTTTGAACGTAAACCTTGTTCACATTAGTGTTTAACGAGTAACTTAAACCTTTAGTCCGTTAATGTGGGCGAAACAATATTATAATCGTTTTTAGTGGAATATAACATTTTGAGAACGAAACTTGAAAAACTGTTATTTTCAATTTATTTCTACTACACGTCGGCTTACCACACATATCGTATTTCAGGTTCGCTCTACATCAGGTGATGAATGCAGTACACTGGTATCGGGCTATCGGATCGGACCGTACGCACAATGTCCAATAAACTTGCCGATCTTATCTGATGCTGTAAATGAATCAGGGCCGTCGGTTAGCTTTCCTAACTTAACACCGCGGCCTGCTAATTTATGGAGCAAACTTTACCTCTATTTTAGTAGGTTACGCGAAAGAAATGCTCTATTTCTTTCTATACATTTCTTTTGATTTACAGTCTTAGCATTTTTTAAAGTTACCCAAAAACTGTATTTTATTTGAGAGCTGTAATTACAATTGAACGTCTTGAACGAAGATCATCAAACTACTACACTTCTCCAATGCGGAGTGTTGAGATGTAAAAGAATGTACATTCGCCTCGGATAATGTGAAAACGTGGCACGACTCACGGAATAAACGTGTTACTTAACGTTCATAATTGCGCTTTTTAGTAAAATCCTGCTTTGAGCTTCGTAAACATGGCAATAATTGTCGGTATATTGGCAATTTGTTGGCAAATAGACGCTGCGTCAACCACGCTATGGCCGTGTAAAAAGTAATTTCTTGTGTAGATAACCGCCTTCTATCGAAGCGCTGTAAAATTATAGATGCAGAGCTAGCTTAGTGCTTTTATCTACATTCCACTTAAGAGCTTTTTACGCTTAAATTACTGACGCTGTTTTGAAATACTTAGTGTGTTCCCGAAGTTACTTTTATATATATATATATATAGTTCCGTACCTAAAAATGATATAATTTTGGACATATTGCCATTATATAAAAGGGTAAAGGCTTTGTTAGAAACACAAGTTCGGCCACTTTCGTAATCAGCTGTGGAGTGAAGATAGAAAGTCCTATGTTTGGTCATTTTAGTAGACACCTAGGATTTAAGCTAGTAAGAATTTTACAGAACCTTTCCAAAGTTCCCTTATCTCTCTTCTATAAAGGTTTAAAAAAGGTATTACGTAATGTAAAAAGTTTAAGTGTACCACTGCTCTCTTGCGACTCTATCACATAACATAATGATACCAGTATCCCGTTCATTGCACTATAGGGGAACATAAAACAGTTTGTGCATAGGACTTAATGGAATAACCATTAAGTCCTATGCTTAGTTGTTTAAGCAATTGGCTTTCGTTGATAATATGTAGGAAATGAGTGTACTGACGATTTTCCCACAAGTCATTATAATAACATTACCGATTTATTTCGCTACACACGATTGCTCACGGACATTCAGTTTGCTTATAAAATTCATTTTGTTTCTTAATCGATTTGAATAATATCAGATGATTATTGTATTCAAAAAAATTCAAAATTCAAAAGCTTTTATTCATTATCAGGTACAATTTATGCACACTTAATGAACGTCATACATTTAACATTATACAAACATCCGCTTTGATCGCCCCTCAGGCAAAACGTAGACTAGGAGAAAAAAGCGGGCGGAAAAAAACTCCCAGCACTCTTTTAAAAATAAGTATGAATTATTCTATGGTGCAGTATGACTAGGCCCAATAAAGGAACACACGTGACAGCTATCGTGTGTGTCAATATCGCCCCATTGCCATCCGCTCACAAATGAATATTGATACATGGTGTATAGAAATAGCCTAGTGAAGTTATTCAATCCCACGCTTTCTTATCGTCTAAATAGTCCTTAGTTTCATAATAGGCCTTTCGGCACAGGACTGATTTGATAGTTCTTTTAAATTTATGAAAAGGCAGGGATTGAATTTCGATTGGAATTTTATTATAAATTCTAACTGACATTCCCATAAATGACTGGCTTTTTTTATGAAGCCGACATCTTGGAAATATCAGCTTGTGGACATTCCTGGTTACAATACAATTAGATTTATGTAAGTCCTTAAACGTTCTGAATTTGTTCTTATTTTTATAAACATGCATAATATTTTCATAAATATATTGCGAAGCAAGAGTAAGTATATTTATTTCTGTAAGTGATAGTTACCAAATATAATTCCAAGTTTTATAGCAGTATTTTCTATCGCGAATACTACCTTCTTGCAATCGCTTCTGGATAAACCAGGAGGGAGTATAGAAGGTATGGAAGCCGTAGCAAGAGCCCGACGGATCAAATCATTAAGAGCACCGTGGCGATATACGCGGCCAGCACTTCAAGACAAGCCATGTCGACCCATACTCCCTGCCCACATGGGCAACGAAGAGGCTTGCACACCTTGGCAACGAGCCGGAGACAGGCATAGGTGAACAGATAGCAATTCCCAAGCAGCTTGGCTTTTGGGATTGATATCCGTCAAATCCTCGCTCTGCATGTCTTCAGAGCCCCTGACAAATACGCCACCCGAACATTGTCTGAATTTAAGATAATATCTGCGAGAATCAGACTTTCCGTTCTGCGGATCACTAAGCCACCGAACTAAATCGATAGCGTTGCCTGTATCCATGAGCGATCATCAAAACTACAATTTAGAATTTGGGACAAACAATTTTTAATGTCGTCTTGAATATTTGTTACAGAATGAAATTTCCAAAAAGGACAACGTCTGAGGAGATACCTATTTTGTTAATACGTATTGTTAATTGAAGTTCAATTAAGTTTTATGTCTGCCCGGAGTATTACAAACTTAAAACCGCCAAGTAAATGAAACGGCGTGTTTCCATAACTTGACTGGCTTGGAATCTAGCTGTTTCCTGGCGAACAAAGAAGCCTTTGTAAAAATAAGCAAGAATTGTACCTAAGTTCTTTACTATGATGAGAATAAAGAAGTAATTAAATAAAAAATGCATAGCAGAGAAAGATGGAGAGGGTACTTACGAGGGCGGACTATTTAGAATAATGAGCTCCCGTGGCGCAGTTACAGTCACGTTTAAAGTATTATTCACAAACAGAATAATTCTAGCCGCCGCCTCATATTTCAATGGTCTTTAAGTACTGATTTACTTGACCTAAGATGTAGGTTATACAATCTTACAAAACAATAGTTTAATAACGGGAAGGAACAAAAATTGTTCAAAACAGAAAAATAATATTAATAGTAAGTCTTAGGTAGGTAGGTACTTAGGTAGGTAGGTAGGTATCTAGGTACTCTGAAGCTGCTTTTTTAAATTACAAAATTTGATTAAAATTACACGTAAATTTAAAATTAAAAGTGAATAAAAATACTTTTCTTAAACTTGTCACAAATTTAAGGTTTGTAGCATTGTTTTGCAGTAAATATTTCAAAAAGGATACGTACCTAGTTATGTGGCAACTCATTATTTAGTAGAACTAAAGTAAACTTATTGATGGTAAACTGTTACACTTTGTATGTCAGTAGAAAAATACTTAACTTATATTGAAATAAATCAATTGAGAATAATTTCGAGATTTCACCTGACCATCCATCATTGCAGCCATTGATGAATGCGACATGGATTTATTTTCAATTTATTTTCGCCTCCGAGAATCCCACGCACGTGCTGTGGAGCCTGTGTACTTCGAGATAATAAAGATTACTTTGTGACCTATATAATGCAGATTATGTTTTGAAGTGACCTTAATGATACTTGAAGCTAACTAACTTAAACCCCTACGGAGTTAAAATGTATTAAGAGCAGGAAATTTGGTATTTCTTCGATTTTTCGACTTTGTTATTTTTGACCTAGTTATCACAATATGGGTTATCATAATCTGACGTCAGACAGATCACTGTATAGATGTAGATAGACGGACTGAATTTCAACTGAACTTCAACTGCAAAATTAAATATTTACATGCAGTTGTGGGCAAGCCAATTGCAAAGTGCAAAGAAATTGCAAACTTACCGTGCAGACTAAATGTCACACGGTGTCGTTGCTGTTGTGCAAACTGCATTAAGACTGCATATAAAATACATCCATTTTGCAGTTGGAATGCAGTTAAAATGCGTTCGGTCTGTCTATACTCTAACGTTTAGAAATGATGACATCAGTTAACACACGTATAGTTAACATGAAAAATCGTAAACGACACGTAAATGCCGCCTAGCTATAAGAGCCTCAATGAGGATTGAAATAAAACGATCTAATTTATCAGAGCATATCAGCTATCTACCCAGAGAAGGATCATTGGATGCCTTTTAATCGTCGATCATTTAGGTCATTTGCGAAGGCGACGTGCTTTCATTTTAGATTTGCTTTATTTTTATTATCTTAGCGAATACCCTGCACGTGCCACCGAGATAATTCTATAAACGTTTCAAGGAACTTACCTTTATCTTTATATGGACATCCTTTATGCAGCTCGCGTTGCAATTTCGTATTCATAAATTATACAGTACATTAGTATGCAATTTCTATTTTTGTTTCGTTGGAGATGGATGACATGATGACTTTTATTCTTTTGTGGGACGCATAATATATCAAGCTTATTGTTTTGTAAGTACGATGCTATTTATTACATTATGCTCAACATTCATATGCTTTTAAACTTATTTATGTGCTTATATACAATCTGCGGATAGATACGAATGTAGTAGGTAGGTACCAAAGCAACTCTTTATGGTCTATCGGCACTCTGTAAAAAAAGTTGTTTTAACGCCATTAATAGTGGCCCATTATGCTGTAGTCTTATTATCTTTACACACAGTCGCTTTTAGAAACGAAACTGGCACATGGAAACGGTCTTATAGGGAACGTGTGGCATTTAAATACAGCTTACATGGAGGGTGCTTTATTCTCCCAAAGAATGTAGGTTATTCAATATGTACAACGAAGTCTAATTTTGGAATAAAATATCAAAGTGTCAATAAAGTTTCAGCTAAAATTGTTACAGAAATCTTCAAAAACTATGGGTGATTCTTATTGCAATATAAAGTATTGATGTATACTTCAGCATTGCAGTACCTAATCGCTACACATGTCTTCACTATACTGGGGTAATACTATATTGTGGGGTAGTACTATAAGAATGGTACTTGTAGTCGAACATAATTCCACGGTTTTGACATTATACCAAATCAAAACCTTGGAATTGAAAAACATTTTCTTTAATTAGATTAGTAATTGGATTGCAATAATTTATTATATACCTAGACTAGGTTAGTTGAGCATCCAAAATAATTAAAGATATTTGTTGCAAACATTTTCAGTGAATTATATTTAAATATTTTTCTAAAAAGTAACATTTTATTACAACATTTATTTCATGTATTTACATTTTCATGACAGATATACAATTGAGACTGTTTTTAAAACTTGTAATCATCTTTTAAATATAAAAATGAAATCTTAAAGATAGGTTTATAATGACTTAATTAACGTATGTGACGAGGTATACGAAGAAGTCGTTAAAACCTATTGCAATAAAAAAATGATAATCTATAAAAGTTTAAAAAAAATGCGATCGATGTTCTGGTTACTAACAGACGGGTATCAAGTTTTTATAGAGCCAATTCGATTTTATTGTCCAATTACTGAAGCAAAACAATAATTCAATATTATATTTTATAAGCAGTGCAAAGATAGCACCGTGGAGGTTTTTTATAAGACTTTTCAATATTTATTATATTAAAATTATTCATTACATAAGGAGGACCTAAATATTTTATATAAGAATCTTATAGTTGTGTTAAATATAATAAGTAACTTATAGTTGTGTTTTATGGATATCTATATTATGTAAGTATGTAATAAAATTAATACTTTGTCACTTATAAGCCCTCAAATGTTTACGATTTCAAAAATAAAATAATAAAATCTCGAGGCACCTTAAATACAAGGTGGGCTATTTTTTATGATATTGAATCAGCGGTGAACGTGCAATCTATTGCCTGATTACGTACAAGATATCTAATACGGTCTTAAAACTGTATTCACATATTTAGCTGAGGTGTTTGGCCAGAGAAGCGATCATCTTAGTACCCAACCCTCACAATAAAACATTGACATTTTCTACTCCTTTAAATTGAAAATGGGCGTAAATATTTTTAACAAACAAGGAATGAAAATAAAATGCAGTATTTTACATATTTTTTATTCCAGAGCATATAGCGCGGGCGAGGGCGCGCGCAAGTCTTCGCCGCAGACGCAGAGCCGAGCGGTCGATGCGCGTGCGCTTCCCGTACGCCGCGCACTCCACCACCATTGTCGTGTTGCACGACTCCTGCAATCACACGACAATGTTATTTGACGATACTGTTCACAACGGTAGCCCCTAGCCAAGACAAGCAGTGACACTATAATTTCTGCTATAACCTGACTAGAAGGTTTGATACATTTTATGGCAATTTTCTGAGAGTTATTCTTTCACACTGCTTTTAGTTAACGATAAACTGTAGCTGTAACAACTGGTTTACACAACTGTTTTAGCCTATATTATATAGTGAAGTAAAACTAAAACTTTAGAACTTTGTCACGAGGACCGCTGCAGCCGCGCATATGTCAATTATGCTTATTACAAGTAGCAGACGGCTATGACAATCTCGAGTCGCGCATCAGTTCTTTTTTAATGAAAGTCGGCCGTTCCTGAGCAGCGCGACAGTTGCGCGATTGCAGCGTTGCAGCCACGCTGCTACTGTCGCGCGCAACCACGGACCTTGCCAACCTTTGTCACGAGGCGAAGGTACCCTTATGTTACAGTCTCAGACCAATAAAAAAGTAGTTACAGTCAGAATATTTCAATAATTTCGACGATGAAATTCTATAATCAAAGCCATCCCGTATGCCGTGCATTCGATCATCACGGTCGTGTTTCACGACTCCTGCAATGATACGCCGCTGTTAATCTAAAACACCGCTGCAGACCTCTAAACGGTAAACCGGAGCCGTGACAGAATACAGCAATATAGTTTTATGCAGATAACGGTCCTCTAAAAAGTTACATTGTTTTATGGAAGGATCTATGTGTGCACAGTTCCCGTACCTACTCGTACGTTATACACTCGAACAAGAAGTTCGTGTGATCGTGTCGCACAATATATAGATCATTTTTGGGGCGTTAATCTCGGGGTTTTTCATTCAAAACTTTCAGCTTGCGAAATTGTAATTTCGTCGATACATTGCGGTACACCACAAACAGATACAAGGCCTACACTAACTAGAATATACCTCAGATATTTGCGGTTAATTTCAATGGTGGTTAGCTAGACAGGATGCAGATCGCCTCCGCAAAGCAAAGACGAATAATAAACGCATAAGACTGTTATTTAGATAAGCGTTCCAAAACGTGCCCTGAATTGTGCAACGAAATAATTATTCACTGCTACAACACTTCAATCATGAAAATGACTTCTGCGTAACATGCTCGAGTAGATAATGACTTTGTGGTAGAAACTGGTCACTTAATATTCCACTTTGCGAAAAATAAATAATGTCTTAAAATTAAGATACACGTTTATGCATTGTACTGCCATGTTTAATGAACGAATGGGCAAGAGTTAGCAGATTGCAGATGTGTCCTTTAATTGTAAAATTACTAACTATTTCAAGCGCATTTTTTCAGGATCATTTTACAAAGTTGCATAATTACATAAAAATTATCCAAGCGGTCTTATAATTTTCTTCAGGGTTTTAATATTATGACTCCCAGTTCTATGACCTTAAGCAGAGATAGACACATTAATACTCGCTTAAAGTGTAAGTAATAAACGGTAATACAACATCTACATACCTTATAATGATTTAGTTGTACTTCATTGTATGGGGCTGACCATCCAGCGAATCCAGTAGTTCCCAGGCTGGCGAGAGGGTAGTGATTGAATGAACTCAATACTCTTTTAGTGTGCATTAAACTTTTACTATAGTACCCAACGGGACTGACCATAGCTGAGCTCACTATATGAAGGGCTAACTTCGGTATAGGTACTTCTCTTTTACACTTGTGATTCTTTTCTATTTCATTATTATTTTCCATAGAACTTTCTTCAATTAAACTATTAGAATCATCTATTAATTCCATTTCCTTAATAGCTATATCTCCGGCCTCCGGGATCCGAACGTCGTCTCGTTTTACGTATACTTTACTTTTAGTCATATTCACATTTTTAGGTTTATACTTATTTGTTCCTTGCATGAAGTCAAAGAAGAATACGTTCTGAACCAGAATAGCAGAGTATCGTTCAGGGTCCCAACCTTGATGAGACAAACGTTCCAAAAGTCCGGACAATGTGTATGCTATTTTGGGTAAAATAATTTCATCTACATCTAATGGAATCACAAATACGGATTCTCTGATATTTCTATACAGACAGTCATTGTAGGTTATTATATGATCTCTGCGACGTTGCCAAAGAGATCTATCAGACTTATGTTTAATAGGAACTTGGAATAATCTCACGAATCCTTGCCGCTGATAATACAACAACACGTCTTTCGTATCTTTAGTTAAATTATCTACATAAATATCTATTATCTCTACGCCAAGTATTTTGTTCGTTTCGATCCATTCGATCAAACTTTGTGATATATCCCTTTTGAATATCATGTCTTTTACACAGATGGTGAAGGTTCGTTTGTAGCTGTATTCTTCAGGTTGTATAATGAAAGCATTTGTGGGATTATCACAAGGTTCGGTGACAATTGATACAACTGAAGGTTCATATAAAGGTTCTGTTAAGGGGCAGGATAGAAGCATAGGCGTGTCGACGTCGAAGGTAGTTCTGTCCCATTCGTACCACCAAATCTCTAGTGGCTTAGCTGCTACAACTTCTACCGAATTTTCCTCTTTACTGGTCACTGCACGAGTTTGACAAAATAGCGGTTCCTCCAAAGATATGTTGCGACCTGTAACAAAATATTCAAATAAACAAAAAAACATATATATGTCGGACAGTTTAGGAATACTTAGAAAATTTATAATTTTTTGGTATTCTTCACTCATAAAAGTGCATCACCTGATGTTTAATGAGTACTGCAAGCCATGAGAAATGAGCAAAAAAACTTGTTAACTTTACCAAACAATCTCATTAACTCTTGAAGAAAATGAACTGGCTATACAGAGTACCTACAACTAATCGTAATCCGCATGTTATCTAGGGGCGGGCGTAAAACGTTTTGTACCTTATCTGCGCTATGGATCCAGTAAGTCACACGGGGGCTCATTAAAATATCCGATCTCACTAAACGCTGTGCAAACTCTCAATAAAGTACTTTTAAATTTTATCAAAGAGGAGACGGGAGCGAGACAAAAGTGTCCAACAAAAGTGTCGGAGGAAAGTGGCTGGCCGGCGACACCGCGCGATAAGGCCACACTCATTTGTCACCGAGGCGGAGCGGACCGTCGTGTAAATTCCTTCCCGGCTGAGATAAACGCCTCTCCAATATTGTAGTGACGGGCGGGATTAAAACAGCACGCTTCCAAGCTTTTTCCCTTTTTAGCGGAGACGTTTCATTTACGCTCGCTACGTTCGAATTTACTATTGCACGATTCCATATTTCGGTGTGAATTGCTAAACGAATTGTTTGTTTCGTTCCAATTGCAATGTAGTGCGACGTGCACCGATAGTGAGCTAATTGGTGAATTGAATTGAATATATCACCGGAAGATAACAAGATCCGCAAGTTTATAAATTTCCTAGGAAATTTAAGTATATTATCCAAATAAACAATTAGTCATATATCGAAAGCTATATTTGGATTAGTAAAGGTCCTGTTGCCACCCTATGAAACCCGAAAAAATAATAGATAAAAAGCTCTTTAACCGAAAGCCTTATTTGGAAGCATTTATAATATTGCAGCAACTCGGAATGCCGTAGGCGCATTCTACGGGTTGAAACTAGGAAGTAAAGACTACCAACTAGTTTTTGCAGGAAGCATTCCCAGTTCGGACGAGGCAATTGCAAACCGTTGTAATGACAGTCCCTAGGAACTGCTGCGGGATCCATCCAACGCGGATTACTGTTATGCAATCGAGTAAATTGATGTTCTGTACCTACCCCTTAATACAGTCACAGGAAAAGATTGTGATTACCGAGCGCCGTAGAAATATTTTACCGTTAATAACTTCGCAAAATAAGAACATTTTGAAACGAATATTTTTTTTAGTAGGTAATTAACTTACTTCATTGGAAGCGTTTCATTAGTGTATTCAGAAATTTTGAATTCGTACGAAATTCGTTCTAAAAACTTCTTAATGAGGTTGGGTGCGTTAGTAGTTGTTACTCAATACTCATTTGGATTTCGATTTTAGCTTCAAAGAAGAACATGCTGCTTAAACAGTGGTTTGAGAAAGTTTGCTTTAATTTTATGTAATACTTACATAAGCTAATAAAAAAAGTTTTAGAAAAGAGAGAATTTAAGTAAATTGAAAGGATGTTAAAAGAGAATACTTTTTAATTCGATTTCAATGCTTCGTGCATGATGTGCACGCAAAGATTATTGCAAAATATTGAAATTATTATAATGATATTTAAATTACTTCAAAAAGAACAAGCCAGCAGCGTAATTTGGAGTTATTTATAGAAAATTTCCATAGTATTTTCAAACAGTAAGTGAGCCATGACGGAATGTACAAGCATAATTGCCTACTTTAAGAACAGGAGTGCTCCAGGCTCCAGGCGTGAGGCGCGTGCGTGGACCCAAGTTCAAACATGACTTAATTGCTGATTAAGTTACAAATCCAAATAAAACTTAATAAAACGGCCTCGCTTAATTTACTTCGATTCGTTGTTGATTTTTCTTCTATGCTAATTTAAAACCGATGCCATAACTGTCAACGCGCGCTTCTATCTTTATTACATCTGCAATTTAAGCTTTCATGTCGAATGTATTTATCTTTAAAGGTTTATTTTGTGGATCGTATGGAAAAAGGGGTTAAGTTCGGAGTTGTAATTGCTTACGAGTATACATTTGAGGTACAAAAAAAACGAATCGACTCACTACGATTCGTTTTTTTTGTTCATATAGATATCTAAGTAACTACTCGTATTTGACTGTCAATATCAAGGTAGGTTAATATTAGGTACTACAGTTAGTGATTAGTCTTGATACTCCACAATCTAGAATCAAGATGTAGAGATTCAACTAGATGTCTGTTCCTGTTGTGATGTGACTATGCTATGGTCGTGTGGTTTTTTAAGTGTATGTGCTGTTAGTTTTATAATACTATTTAGTTTTATCATATCATTTCTATTTCATTTATGTATGCACGTTTGCATCTGTATATCATTCGTGTACGTTGTGTTTTGATAAATACAGAACAAAATTTAAATGAGAGATTTTAATTCTTCAAGTATGTCTTAAAAGACTAAAATTTTCTTTTGCAATCTTCCGTCACGAGCATTAACATCATCTGCTCGGTAATAATGTCCGCGCACTTATGCCGTACTTATTCCATTATATGAGCATGCATGGTATGCTTTTACTCACCATGAAGAATGGTGAGAATGAGCGCGTAGCAATGCGACGCTAACACAATACATCTACGAAGTGTATGGGACTGTGTACCTACATACTAGCGGTTTATTAAGTAAATGATAGTAGATATTTTAAGTAGCTTGACGAGAAAATAAGGATTATTTTTTTTTCCTCTAGTTTTCTCTCTGAGTACTATGAAATCTTGTATGAAAAAAACTTAACTAAGCTGCTCCGGTTCCGGTATATAAGTAAGTAGGCTGTTAATTTTACAATAATTGTTTTTCTTAGAAAAAAGATGTTGCGTCAATTGATTTTGAACGGGTTGTTTAATAATCTTGATTCATGTTGAATCAAATCTCATTATGGGCTATCTTGAAATTTGAGTACATAAAAGATTAGTTCTTCTCCCTTCATCTAAACACATTGTAAATGATAGTACCTAGACAAAGCTATTAAATAAACATAATTTATTTCAGGAACAAAGTCTATATTATATTCTTGCGTTTTAGTGGAGGTCTAGAATCGTGGTGATTGATCAACGAAAAGAAACGAGGAGGTTTTCGTGCGTACCTACAAACCTATATTATTACGACGGATTCAATCTTATATTTACCTTTCAACCAAACTATAGTAGGGCTAATCCATACATGACGGTATTTTATTAAAACTGGCTATTAGTAAGGGAGTCCAAACACTAACCGTGTAAAATAGCGAGTATCCGCACGTATCGCTGCTGGGCTCGGTCGTCGTAGTACGCAGCGTATAGCGATAGGCGCGTGCCCAGCACACGTTGCCAACTGGATTTTTCCGTAGAGAATGGGCTCCAGGTTCGGTTCTGAAAATAAAATATTAACGATAAATAAAAATCATTTTAAAAAAATAAACCGCCTTCATAAAAGTATAAAATAAAATTTGTTATATCACATAATATTTTTTAAGGTTGGTGAGAAAATTCATCTTAAATACTAGAGAAACAAAATACTTGATACAAAAACACCAACCTCACACAATAGTAAGCCTAAAAACGTAAGTACCTATGTAACAAATCTTATTTCATACTTTTTGGAAGTCGGTTTAATTTTTATTTCCTAATTTTTGGTTTTAAGTCAATATCTCGAAAACTGCTGAACCAATTTTGAAGAAACTTTTACCATTCCCTAAGTTGAAAAAAATGCAAACAACCAAAAATTTTACGATCACTATCCGGCAATTAGTTTCGGAGATATGCGAGGACAAATATATCTACATACATACAATGAAATTTTGTACAGATACTTGTTGGTAGCCGTAATAGACCAACATAATATGTATGTTAATTATATTATGCAGTTCCGTTAATATTACATACATATGTGTTGAATCGATTACTTCCTTTTTTGAAGCCGGTTATTAAAAAACCTCTCAAAACTCCTGTGTACCATACTGTATAATACGTACAGTAAATACTACTCTTTCATAAAGACAACCATAGTAGGTTTTGCTTATCGACGTTGAGGTCGATTGTATTATTTTTTTCGAAAATTTATTACTTACCTTACAGTAAGGTAAGCGTATAAAGAGTAAGAAGTCCTTCTTACTGTCAGCAAGAAGGACTTCTTACTGTCAGCAAGAAGGACTTCTTACTCTTCTTGTGTAATAACGCAACCACGTGCGTATTTCTGTGGTCGAGATTTTTTGTATCTAACAATAATAACATAAGTTCTATACAAATAAACATTTAATTTGAAAGCCTAAAGGTCTTTAATATAAAAATATTTAATTTAGGTATCATTTTTAAATTGCACGTGACATAATTTAAAGCATACCTTTGAACATCGTGCTAAGTAGTAATTAATAAGGGTATCTGTCAGTAGAAGCTTTTCGGAGTGGGCCGGACGCCCCATTTGCATAAGTCGTGAATTTGCTTCACTCACACTTCGAGAAATTATGTGATTACGCTCGATCTCTGATTTATATTGCCTTGATTCTCGTTTTTGCTCAAGAGCTGACGTACATTTTTCAAGAAGTTTTTGAGGCATCGCAACACCATGTTGAATTGATTATTATTTGTAATAAATACGAACATCAAAAATGCATTGTAAATTTGAAATAACCTGGTTAATTGGGTAAATCATAAAAGATCGATTTTTTTTGTGAAATAAAAGTGTTTGAAGCGTTTTGAAATATTAACAACGTTACATTTATTATTTAAGAAATTAAATAAAAACGAAGTCAGCCGGCTGACTTTAAAGGGCTTAAAATAAAAAAGTTTAAGGCACATTAAAATATTTACAACATTATAATGAAATATTTCCTAGATTTTATTTTCAGGCCATTCATGATTTTAAATAAAAGATCATAATGCACCAAATACTTTTTTGAGTGTGGTTAATGTCATCACCCGCCAGCCAGGTTGAGCCAATCGATTCAACACGATTTTAAGATGCCTCAAACACTTCTCGAAAAATGTCTGTCAGCTCTTGGGCTATTTATCTATTTATATATGTACCTTTTTATACAGTATTTATACAGTTGGTGGATTTTGCTTAAGAAACTGTAACTGACTGATGGACAACGCACGAGTGAGCCTCATTACGCAAGCTTTCGACAGGCTGACGCAGGATGCGGTTAAATCTTAGTAAATTGAAATTCAGAAAAAATATAAGCAGAGAACTTTGAGTGGACTTTAAAGAATAAATTTTTGTTTAAATAGTAAAAACCTACCAGCTTAAGACACCGTAATATACCTGGAGGGTGATCCCGCCGTTAATTTTTTTTCGTTTTTAAGGTATTTGAAGATAAATAAAAAGATGTAGTACTTATATTTAAAACAAATAATTATAATACAACGAAAAACCAAAATTTCCTTCATTGACACACTTTTGATGAATTTAGTTTATTGTTGCGCTGCGGCGCCAATAGGTATCCGGTCTTGCTAATGATCTTTATTTTTTTGTAGGTACATGTTTTAAAACAAATTTATATAAAAATTGTTTAGGTAATTTATAAATTTTATGTTCATTTCAGTTATTACTAATTGCACCTTCTCTGTACCTACCTACTTTCCTAGCTAGCATCCGTTGGTTGGTCAATTTACGTTGTCATATCTGTCCGACCTATAAGGTAAATGAAAAAAGTTGCTGATTTTAATAGCAGAGCTTGATTTTTTACCGCATGTATTGAATTCTATATAAGTATCATACGGACATGCCTAGTTGTTTGACCCACACAAATGGCCAGTACATGTCTTACATTGTTTAAAAGGTATGTACAAATCACATCGTTGCAAATCTTCGCCCGTACGAGGTGGGACCATAATTGTGTTGAATAGTAAGTACGTGACGAATCCTCGAGTCCTGATTGTATCCTGAGGGATATCAGTCAGGCATACCTGAACGTACTTGGGGATTGAATTGTGATCGTGTATTGCCTTATTACGCACATTCGAGAGCTTTTTCTTTATTTTTTCGCATTTGTTCCTATCTCTCTTTTTGCGGCATTCATTCAATTTTATGGTTGCCGATATTATCCGCGCAATCTTTCCCTCCTTTATTTATGAATAAAGTTGTCGAATGTTCACTTTTAGTCTCTACCAAGATAATATTATCCTTTCATTTGGGTGGAGAAGTTATTTTATGTGAAATTTGAGATGGGCTCGCCGGGCGCTGAGAAAAAAATTATACTTATTTAAATTTACACGTTGAAGAGGAATTTCGAACGATTATTATGTTGGTATACTAAAGTACCAACTTTATATAATTTAATGGAACCTTAAGATAAAGTTCAACTGTAAAATCAAACTTAAGTTTGATAAACAAAAAAGTGTTGATAAAATATGTACAAAAACAATAAATACTAACACTAAATACGAAGCGAAGAAAATAAAAAAAAAAGCGAAAATGCATGTCTAAGGTATCGGTGTTTAGGTTCCGTCAAAAATCCATTGTTCATGCCCAGCGCATTCGCGGTCTGTGATCTAGGTCTGTCAAATACAGGGCATGCGACGTGACCTCAGCTTGAGTCACGTTGTCAGAACTGAACTCTCACGATGACACAATTTTCCAAAGAAATTTGTATGTAAGTATAGGTATTAGTACTTCCTTTTGTTTACGAGGACACTGATTATAATGGCAGTTACGTTGCCTACTTACTGACTTTATTATACATATTTTATGTGTTATTTTTTATATAGTCAATTAGTTGCCTTATGTAGGTTTTACATCCAATTTGGAAACGTGCAAATGTCTTGAGAATTTAATAATTACGAATTTAAATAATTTATATTTTATGCATCATATCAAAAAACTACAGAAACAGACCTTTTTTATTTTCCGTCTTATCACCTGATTCTACCATAAAACAGTTATTGTAAAAGTGCATCTCAAAACAAATGAAACTAGTGCAACCACGGTTATGCTCCGATAAATCAGTTACGGAGTTCCATTGTCTGCCTTCCATCAAGTAAACGGTTCTAAACTATTGTATTGTCATCTTCACTTGATAAGTGTGCGAAATAGAAGTGAGCCAAAGTGAAAACCACATCTAAAAATTTTCTTAGATAGATACATATTTTTACTGTAAGACATAGCTTGGAGCTCGTAAGCGGCTGCTGCAGATGGCTGAAGCAATGGTCTTCGCGGTCAATCAAGAGCTAGGACTAGGATGTTAAAATAAGAACTGTCAATATAGTGTTTGACGAAGAATAACGGAGATTCGTAGTGTCGTAGCGACATGAAGCGACGACACGTCGCCCGCTACCAAATTGCACCTAGTTGTGGATTACATAAAAAACTTCGACGAATTGAGCACTTCTCTCTTTTTACTCGTTTAAAAAGTTACTGCATGTGTTTGTTTTTTTAGAATAGCTCTCTACATTAATACTTTTACCCGTAATTAACGTAATATCACCGTTTCGAACCATGGATATGGATACGGTTTGATAACCATTCATAAATGCTCAATAAATATTGATCAATCTGGAACATTATCGTTAAAAAGACTAATGCTAGATGTTGGTTATGCAAATGAAGGTATTGGGTGTATGGGTATAGACATTTGTTTCAAAGATTTTTACAACGATACGGTGCAAGCCTAATGAATAAGTCAAGATCCTTATATGTACAGTAAACAACCGGCAGTTATCTTTAAAAAAATTCACAACGTTAATTAAACCTAGCTGTCTGAAGTCTAACTAATATTTTTAATGTCACAATTTCATTAGTAGAAAACGAGTTTTGTTGATTACATGCAAGGATGCTTCCACATCTGTGACGAATTAATGACACGACGCTAGTGATTACTAATACCGAAGCTAAAATTGCAAATACAGAGCAGGTAAAGACCCCCAATTATACTTTTAATTTATTCAAAACCGCACAAATATCAATTATACCTTCTATACCTGTGTCACAACCTATCAAAATGTTAAAATAAATTAAATTAGTTACACAATATCAAAATAATACGTAATAATTTTTACGCATCTCTTCGACGTACGGTATCTACCTACTCACGGTTCGATAAAAGTGTCACAAGTGCTAACGCGCCTTAGTAGCCGTGCATTAGTGATAAATTGATACTTAATACTCGTATTATGATATTGTGTTAAGTATAATATAATTATACTGTAAGAAAATAATTGTTACAAAATATTGATTATTCGTGTTGGATGTAAAGTAAGTAAAGCATTTCAAATAGACCCGTGCTTTTACAAAAAAAATTCAACCACATATCTTTTCATATTTTATGAATTTTTAACATATTTTAATAAATTGTAATTTTACTGTTGTAATGCCTTAGGTTTTTATAGTAGACATTAACTTTGCTAATATTTACGTTTTTTTTAAATATAACGTTAGTGATTTCGCAGACAAGTTCAAGAAATTCGCTTTCTTAAATAATAGTTTTTTTTTCTTTTAATTTTAGTTGCTCGCGTTATTTTAACTTCAAACAAAAATAACTACTAACTTAGGTAGCATGTATATAAAAATATATTCTTATAGAAAAAAATCGATTTGCAAAAAAAAGCAAGAACATCATGGATGATGGTTCAATCGGACCTCAGAACTTTTTGTTTTTTGAAAAAACGTAACAATGGCGATAAAAATGACATCAAGAACGTGTAATAATCAGCGAACACGCATAAAGTGGATCGATTTCACACGAACCAAAACATCATTCCTACTCAGATAATTCTATTCCATAGTAATAATATATAATCACTTTCAACCCGATCTGGCGTCCATTACCTTATTACTCATGGTACATTGTAAAAAATTGATGGAACTTATCCATCTATACAATTAAACCTATACTTAGGGCAATGTTCCCATTAATAATTTTTAGGAAGCTGCTCGGTAAGTAATTATTTTAAAATGTGCTTTTAAATTTATTCTTATCTTACATGTTATAGAGTTTTTTTATCTTCGGCCATTACTGAATGTGTAGCAGCTACAAGGCCACAACAAAAGTGGCACACAACAAAACAGCTAACTGATTTAAATTAAAGCTTAAATGTGGCACAAAAATGCAGTGTGTTGAGTGCATGTTTCACGAATCGATTGAATGATAATACTTACTGCCTTAATCGGTTAGGAGTCAATTACGTGATATCCATCAGGTGATGCGTACAATGTACATTCATCCTTTAGCACATCGAATGATAGAATACATTTGTCATAATGCTTTCGAAAGTAGGTAAATTTTTAATTTGATATTTTTTTCGGTAATATACCAATACTTTTATATAATATATTAAATGATATTAATGAACTGTAACTGATATAAATATCACTTACATTAACTTAAGTAAAATATTAAAAATGTAACTAAATCTATCACTCAATCAATTCAAGTTACATGTCATTTCTTTTTTGTTGGTATGAATTTGCATTATTTTGCAAACTAACACCTATACTAACCAATATTCGATAAGAATTCACAATTCAAGAGGAGCCCATGCTCTAGATTTTTCTTCTCCTTACATATTCTGTGTTTTGGAATATAGGTTTGGAAATTATTTTTGGGAGTACCTACCTACATGGGAGTAAATTACAGTGTATGCTTTATAATTATTATAGTAGTCCATAACACCACCAAGATGAAACGTGTTATTATATATGATAAGTACATAATATTATTATGTATATTCAACTAAAATATCTATTAGTCTAAGTAATTCGGTAAGTTAATACGCGCTGTTATTGAGTCAAAACTCGAAGCTACAAATTCGATATTACAAGTTTAATTCGATATTCAAAATTTTGTCACCAAAAACTCTTACAACAAAGGTTACACTAAGATCTAAAGAAAGACGAAATTCTCAAAACGTTAGGAACCAACGTAGTTTGCTACGAATCTTTTCGAATGTTATATTAATAATAATTGAATGAAAATATGGCATTAAATCTTATAGGTACCTACACCAAGATCTCCTGTAAACCGCGAAAAGTACTAAAGTTCAATTTGATCAATAAATCTATTATTTCCGATATGGCTATCTAAACAGCATGGCTCCGTCTCGCCGGGCGTGCTATGCCCTATTCGTGCATACAATAACTTAGGTTGAACCAGTGTTTCACAAACATTTAATACGACAAAACCCTAAGTATCCCCGTATTAGTTTCCCTATTCTCCGAGACCCACAGGTTGAGAATCAGTGGGTTAGACCATAAAATAAAGAACAACGAAAGGTAGATTCCATGCTGGACTACGGATATTATACACAAGGCCCTAAGACTTTCCTCTCAACTACTGACCCTATGAAATCTACATTTACAACGGTTGGAAGGACAAGGTTGTTGCAAGAAGAAGGCTGCGTCGTTTTAATGCCCCACTGTACTTCTCAGTGCACAGGCCAAAATGCAGGCTATTGTTTTGTCCACGGTTGGATATTTAAATCACATTAATTGTATCAAGGGGAGATAAGATTATACACTACGTCTATGATATAATGTTACCATCCAAAAAAACAAAAGCACGGCGAATGACATAATATTGGACTCACTTCATTTTTCAGAGTAGGTTCCTATCTCTGCATTTATGTATGTAAATTCTGCGTTTTGCGTGTGCATTCAGTAGTTAAGTTTTCTATTATAAAACTACTCCAAGTTTCATTGAAAATCATGAAAAAAAAAATTGTTGTGAGTCGATTCTCTGTCCACTGGTATCAATGTAGAATCGTTTAAAATAAATTCAATATAAAGAAATGAATTTATAGATCGATAAGATTTCTTGTCAATGCATAATGATGAAAAGCTTCTAATTCAATGAGCGAACGAATCCGACAAAACCATTAATTTTCTTAGTTGTCTACGTTGCCGCGATAACCTTAGAATATCTACATGCAAAATCTAAAGTTTCTTGAGGCCCCCTATATTTGAAACTGCATCCTGATTTATACTTTCAATCAGTCAGGCAATTTCCTTTTTTCTGACGGATGGGTTATAGCAGATTTTTAATGTACTTACTTACTTACCTTGACTAAAATTAATTATGCCACAGCGAACCCTTTGTTCACTATACTAAGCCTCCGTTTCTACATACCTGCCTACCTTGTTTTTCAAATACTATTCGGTGTAGTATATTTACATATCCGTACTAATATAATAAAGCTTCCGTTTAAGATTAATGAATTTACAATACCTAGCTAGTAATATAATCTCCGAAAATTGCTAATACGCTGGAACCTTCGCACTAAATATTTTTAATATAATCAATTTATTGATTGGTTGTAAAAAAAATTGGCGGCCCCGGTTTCCGGATAATGTCACCGAAACAAACGGCAGCTAGGCCGAAACTTATTCAGCAATTTCTGAGGGTTATCTATACCAAAATACTGTAACATAATAATTACACAGAACGAAACTGTGGGCACAACAACGAATGATACACATTACAAAAAATAACTAAACTATGTGTTTTAGCATTGAAACCATTGAACAATGTGCAGGGGTGTTGACCTTAAATAGATAAATGAGCACTGTTTCTCATAATGTGTATGCAAATACCGAAGACAAGAATGGGTGAGAAGATTATGCGTACAGCGCATAAGAAAATACGACCTATTGTCGATTCTGCTTAGTATTCTGGTATACTTCCTGTAATTCAACACGACGCTGGACTTCTTAATTCATAGATAAAATGTATCTCTTCCACATACATAGCCTCAAGCAATACAATATGAGGATGGAAAAGGTTTTCAGACTAAAACGTTACTTTCAGGTAGGTCCATTATGTAGGTAAAGTAGGTATGTAGGTAAAAGGAATAACAGTCTTCCTTTATTTAATCGTAAAAGTTATATTATAAATTTATTTCTCAAATACACAAAATAGTTGAACAGATTGTGATTAAATTTGGTTTTTTTTAAATAAAATATAAAATTTTATAGAATTTGGTCCAGAGCCGGGTGTAATTTAGTAGGTTTTAAATCTGATCCATCTGATCATGCATTCATCTGTATTTGGGTGAAAAAGGATATATCTATGAAGCCTTAAGAAACATGTGCAATTTAAACACACCGAAGATTTATTATTTCTTTTTAAAATCAATTCCACTAAGAAAACTTTGCCGGCAGAATTTATAGCACTAAGAAATAACTTATTCATATCCAAAATTCCATATTATATATTTATATATATTAACAAAAACCATAAGGTAATTATTTTATACATTTAACAATGCTTCTTTAATTAAAATAAAATTTCCACTCGCTACTTACATGTAATAAAAATTAGTTCCATGAGTTTGAAATTTACGGCAATTTTATTAATCGTAAACTTCTAAGCTTACGTTATCTCTGATTTAAACTAATAAAAATAATTTCAGAAGCAAATCTTTGCAATACATTTTTACGATTTAATATAATGAAATATAGAAGTTTATGTTTAAATGAATTAAATTTCAACAATGAGAGCTAATATCCACAATTTTTTTTCTCTCGATACTTTCGGTTTCTTTTTTTTACGAGAAGATTTTTTTTTAAATTTAAAAATAGATAGGTAGCTTTTTTAGTAGGTATATTCATTGACTGATAAACTCAATTTGTAGTTATGTAATAAGTAGGTATTTTAATACTAATCTTCGATCTTCGATCGAATTCATTGTTCTATGCATTTTTATTTAATTAAATATAATTATGTACATTATGTATATTCCTTGTAACATATTATGCTTTTACCGATTTCAAAGAGGTCTTTTTACGCTCTTATGATCTTTTTATGAAACTTTTTATAGCGTAGGTACATTTACTACGATTACAGAATAGATGCCCATCCTCCGATAGAAATATAGAGATCTATCTAGCCAAGTTCGAAGATTGGTATAAATTAGCCATTGGTTACGGATGGAATTGGTAATTTCGCCAATCATGATTTCTTAGTAAGTCTTCTCATTTGCATGTTACCTACCGACTAGTATAGGTTATTTATGTAACTAACCTTTGACGTCCAAGATGTCTATATAGTAATTTGTATGTAAATTGATGTTTATGTTAAAAGGTCTTTGATCTGCTTTTAATATTATCACCTTTTAAAAATTTAATTTCGCAGGCATTAAAACTTTATTGGTAATAGGAAAGGAAATTATGACTTTTGCATGCAAATCTGAATTTTATTTCGTTTAGGTATATATTCTTACAGAATATATTTTGCAGAACAGTCTTCGTTTTACGATTTTATTATTATATTTTATAATCTTAATTTACTGTTTAACGTTTTTTATGGTTGTGCCTTGGGAACTTGCGATATTTACTGCGTCTAAAAGTTTATTATTTAAGTAAGCTGTGTAGTTGTCGCAGAACGTTAAGTTTGTTGGAAAATCATTGCAGTCTTGTAAATATTTCTAGTCACCAAAATAATAATTACTGCCCCGTGTCAGATATATTATTTGTCAAAATAAATTATTTAGGTTGCTATATTAGGCTTTTTATTTTTTGTATTACTGTGATGTTATATTGTGTTTATTATAAAATTTTATTTAACTTTTTTGGTCATGTTGATGTAATTGAAATCGATGAAAAAAAATTTTGCTAACAATATAGGGAACTTCCGGAAACGCCGGGAGCCGGTCGCACGCAACGGGGTAAGGCCGGTCCATCTCTGCTTGCTTGCCCTCTGAGTACGCCACTATAGTCCTCATCGTCGACAGGCTGCCTCCCACAGGCCTGCGACCACTCCACCGCACCTCAGCATGCCATTCATTAACACAGGCGATCCAGCTCACGCAAAATACTGTCACTCCCGCCAACAAAAACTTTGTCACGCGGACAAACTTTCTTGCGGAACACGGCATAACGACCACCGACCACGATCAAACCATCTGAGTGGGTGACGATGTTTTATTTATGTTTGAATGTTATGGGGTTCGTCGACGGCGTGTTGGGCCTTGGTGTCGCGGACGAGCGCGGGGCGCATGCGCTCGCAGCGCGCTACCATGGCGGACTGCGGCGAATCAGCTGATACGCTATCAACAATGCGTCCCTCCCGGCTAATCGTTCTAAACGCTTGCGGACGTGGAAATCTAGTTTCCTATACCAGTTTTCGCTCCTGACTTTTCTTTTGCACCGCGACGAAACGACGACATGTACGCACTTCTAAACATGACTTGTTCCCTGTAAAAAGTTGTTGCAATCTCACACGGCATAAGAAATTTTATTGCGCAGGCTACTGGACTCTTATCTCGGGGTGTTAGTTGCATAAGATCGAATAGGGATATCTTGGAGTACTTAGGTAGTGTTAGTTATGATTATATTAACTCAAGACAGAGCTTTTTTGTATTTGCATTGCGTTCTGTAGATTTGATAGTTCAAATCGTAGCACAAACGTATTTTTTATTGTTATGCAATTTTTATTGCATGCACAGAGACCATCAAAGATAACATGACGTTTAATTTTGTTTACACTTCATATTAAGTTTATATTTTGAAAATTAAAATATAACGAAAAAATAGTAAACCTTGATATCATTACTTGAAATAAAACTTCCATTTCGAGGTATGTTTTAAAAGCACGAGCTGTTAGGTTTAGTAGAAAGGCAAAAATTATAATTTTTTCTCAAGCCTTTTCTAAACTGGTTGGTAAATTAAAAATGTATAATTACATAGGTTCCATAATCCCTATGAGTATTCCGTAATATTTAATGCTAACCATTAAATGAAAACAAACTAAAAACTATTAATTTGTAATTAATCATCAAAGCTCGTGAAAATCGAAAATTTTCAATTTTCAATCAAAAAATGAGTCAAAAGCTATCAACTTTTGGCATATTTCATAATCTGAGTAACTTTCATTTTAAAACGGCCCAAAATATTTAATATTTTGAAGACCAAGCGTGCCGTTTTTTATTGTTTCCTACTGAGACACAACTAAAACCTTTGTATGAGAATTGTATGGAAATCAAAAGCGAATAGTAAGAATAACACCTATGAATTACTTGATTCATTATTTATTAATCAGCAAACGATACACGAGACACAAGATACGCATCCCAGTGCCTCCTAGCTCCTACTGCATGTTTGGTGTAAGACTACTTGGTTAATATACAGTGTATAGGTACATATAGCCATAGGTACGGCGGCCCTTTAAAGGGTGTAACTAAGCAGACTGTCTTAGCCCGTCAAACAGCCGGAGCTCAGTTATTTTCATTCCGCCTCTGACGTTTAGTAAATCCTTGTTTGTTAGCTACATTAGTTGCTTAAACATCTGTCCACTTTACCTACCTACTTTTTTATTAATTCAAAGATCATTATGTATTCGCGTTGCCGTTTTTCGACATTTTTTATGAAACTGAACCTTTCGTAAGTATATGACTCTGACTCGCTTTTGTCAACTTTTTTCAATCCTTCTCATTGTTGATTCTAAAGACCTATGTGCCTACACTCCCAGCAATATTCATCATTATTAATAAATTTTAACCTATTCAGTACCTACGAGTATGTGCATTATGCTTCAGTAAGTATAATGTTATAACGATGTCCATTTCATGACCAATCTTTGTCAGATTTTACGAGTAGATTATTCTATAATGTTTCTTGTACGCGTATCCGTGTGTCTCCCTCCGTATATGTAAGTCTAAGTTAGTCTAAGGCTACTTGTTATGTTTAGCCCTGTATAGCCCTTTAAAGGTTCTAAGCAGGCCGTCTAAGCCCGTCAACCAGCGGAGCTTAATTTTTTTGATGTCTGGCAAATCTTGTTTGTTAGATAATATTCATATCCACTCAACGCAGCTACTTTGTTTAGTTAATTATTCACAGAGTTATTATATAGTAAATAATAGTAATACATCCATAAAAAAAAACATGTATATAAAATAAAAGCCGTGCCATTTTGCAATATTCGGACTATTTTATTTTAATTTTAATTAATATCCAGTTATTCCAAATATTATAATTATAATTATTTTTATATTCAGTTGCGCACGCGCGTTTTCAAGCGTGCTAATGTCTGCAAAATGCAATACCCAAGTGAGTTTTGTTTAACTGCATGGGCGTAATCTATCCATAAGGTTTACGATCCTCAATCTAAACTTGTTTAGTACCATGGTTGTTATGCGAGAAGGTATTTACTTATTTATTGTTATGGGGGCTAACAGGATACCTTAAACAAATTTCCTCCCGTCAAGTATTATTTTTCTTTAGATATTTATGCTGCAAGTTGCAGCCTGCAACGCATATTATTATGATGAGTATTTTCGAGTGGACAGTAAAGGTGGAACTCCCGTAAATCACAAAAGAATATAAAGCTTGTATGCGTGTTGTTGGACCAAAATATGATATCCACCATTACTATAAAAAATAAAAGATTTTTTTCGCTATACAAGCAACTAGGTGCAAATATATTTTCTATCTTTTTTATTACCAATTCTTCACTACCGGCTACCAATAGCTAGCTACCCGTCTGATCTTCATACTAAGAAAGTAACTAAAAGTTACATTTCGTGATTAAATTTCATTGTTGATTCGAAAATCGTTGCGATGAACTTTAACCTGGGAAGTTACTTATATGTACATAATATTATTATTTGCTATTCACTTAGGTGACAAAATTACCGATTAACGATTTTTCCCGTTCATTTTGTGAACGTAATTGAATCGGCTCATTTCGATCTGGCTATAAACTTATCCTAGGTCGTTTAGATACATTTTACGACAACGATATAAACATGGCTAAGCAGCTCGTTTATCGGTCTATTTGATAGACTTATGGTCAGAAACATTATATTATCATAAGGTTTGTATATTGAACTGATTACCAACCACTCCAGCCCTGGTATAACTTGTTTAGTTAAGTTGTTAATATACATGTATGCTACTGGTGCTTAGACTTGCTAGATACACTATTTATGTATCGTGGGAAAATTATATCTCTAACCTGCTCTAAGATGCCTACATAGATATTAACCGAGATTACAGATACCTCCCTAACAAACAGAAAAATTATGATTTTGCCGCAGAAGCTTATTTTTATCGTAATGCTTTTTATTTTATTACTGATTTCCGCTGCCAACTGAATGACTGAGTAATAAAGCAAAGCTCTTTTTATAGAGCCCTTACGTTTATAAAATACATAGCATACTACAGAAGGGTCTATTTGTGTCCCCAGTTTAGATTAAACCCACTTTATATTTGTAGTTTATGTGGTTTGGGAAAGTACTCGTAATAAACGTTGTTACTTACTTAATTTTTTTATTTTTATTTTAGCCTGTCTGCAAGTTTTGCAACCCATTAGAGTAACCCACTGCTGCATCAGATCTCCTCTCACAATGAAGATGTAGTCCACCGCCGTGGTTTTTTAGGATTGGTGGATCGCATAAGCTTTTGGGAACAAAATGGAGAACTGTCAGTTCTGTTTTCTTTCACTGTTGTAGCAGGTGAATTTTATTTATGTAAACGTTAAGGTTGCAGCGGTGATAGCCCAGTGGCTTAGAATTCGACCTCGAATCGAGGGATCCGGGTTCGAATCCCAGTGGCACGCACCAATGACTTTGTAATAAAAGTTATGTGCGATTTATGAAATTAAATATCACCTGCTGTTACGGTGAAGGAAAACATCGTGAGGAAACCTGCATGCCTGAGAGTTCACAAAAAAAATGTTCTCAAAGGCATGCGAAGTCCACCAACCCGCAGTAGGCCAGCGTGGTGGACTAAGGCCTACATCCTTCTCATTGTGAGAGGAGACCCGACCCTGTAGTGGGTCATTAATGGGTACTGGACAAACGTTAAGGTTTAGAGTGGGGAAAAAAACCTTTAGAATGTTGAAAAGAATGATGCTACAATTAGAAAACACGCGCACTTCCATGAAAAAATGTTTCGTAACTTATCTTTTATATATTCCGCATTCGTCGTTTTTCTACAAATGGTTTTTGAGCAAAAAATACTGATGGATTAACAAAGGAATTTGCTGGCTGTGTGGGCTGCGTATTTGTAAGGTGTCGACAGGACGATGTAGTCAGCACTTGAGATCTTTTTTTAAATTTGCTTTATTTTTAATAAAAATCTATTTCCAAATATTTGCACGCTGAAAGTAATAAATTTATATTTAAATAAATGGAAATTGTAATGTATCTATTATAGAAGTAAACAATTTTGTACGTTTTATTGTACTTCTTCAAAAAGCTTGACTTTGTCAAAAATCTTCGAAAGAAGAAATGGATAGTAAATTGTGCTAAAAAGTAAAAAATATATCAGATTTGAGGAACTATGTGTATTACCTAATTATTTAGAATTGTTTGAAAAAGTTCTCTCTATATGTATTTTTAAAACAAGTATTATTACTAAGTACTTAATAAAAAAGAATAAAAAAAAAACAAAATAATTATATTCTTCTCTTCCACATTAATAAATGATAGTACCTATTAAAGCTTGCGTGATGTGTGGCCGCGTAGGCTCTACTACGTTATGTGCCCTTCCTTCCCGGGGAAGACAAGTTAAATACTTGGTAGCGAATTTTATCGACGTATCAAGTCTTTGAACATTGTTGGAAGGTTTATATTAAAAATAAATAAGGTCTTTTGAGAATTATAGATAAAACTGAGAATTATAGAATAATATGTAGCTTGTAGATTGTGCGTTCAAGGATGTCAAAAGTAAGTTTTTCAAATAAAACAAAGTACCAAAGTACTTTATATTGATTACAATCTAGGTAATTTGCAATAATAATATAGTGATAATAATTTGTATGACTGTAATTAAGTGTGATAGCAATTTGACATGTAAATTTTTTTAGATTATTCGAATTTTTGACTAAAGCTGCCTCTAGTGTTTGCTATGACCTACCCGGGCATTTTACTAATCTTATTCTAACATAAACCACAGAATACATATTAAATATGTAGTACAAGCATAAACTTCAAATAGGTACCTAGACCTATCATTTGAGAAGGGCCCTTCGACACTGTGTTTCTAGTTCTAATACATGTTGATACATTGTTCTTGCGTTCTAATATATCACTATTTCAGTAATATCATGTTCTTGAGTAATTTAGTACAGGACGTAATGTGAGTTGTTTGTTCTCTTACAAATTTCCAATCCGATTAAGCCGAAACAAACGACAATGTAGATCAGATCCACCTCGTAAATATCACCGGACAATTTAATAAACACATCAGGATTTAAACGCTTTTTCAATAGCTACAGATTACATCGGGAGTATTAATTTGATAAGTTGCGTGGCTCCCGTGCGGTATAATTGCTGTATTTCAAAAAGTATTGCCAGGATTGTTATGATCAAAGACAGGACATGCGAAAAAATGAAGGTTACGGGTAAAATATACTCTTCATAGAATTTATTTAAATACCTCCCAATTTTAATTATTCAAAACTTTATGTTTGAAGAAGGACCGATAAATCGGTGGGTAAGAAAGGTTCTGGTATGGGGACAAACGTGTGGGCTAAAGGAGAGCAGGTCGCCTGTCAACAAATGAAAATTTTCTAATAATAAGCAATTTTTCGTTCTTCAATGAGAGATCTGCATTTGCTAACATACTTTAGACGCATTCTAATATTTTTGGCCTGTGAAGTCACAAAACATCTCTGAAGTCACAAAAGGTTTATATTCAATTAGGGAGGATATTAGTAAGTTAACAAATTTTTTAAACATCAAAGTACTCTTAAAAATACTATACGACAAATTAAACTATTAAAAATTAAGGCTTAGATATTTAAACAGCTGTTGATTAAATCTTTATAATTTAAAACGCCTTTGAAAATCAAGACGTCCTTAAAAACCAGATAAGTGCGTTGTTTTAGCTAGAGGCTGTGTGTTGGGCCACCCCAGTTCGATGGTCAGCTACCTATATAATTAACGTGCTCTTGATTACCCCCGCTAGGTACAATTTAGCCTTTAATGTCAAATTTAATTTATTAACTTTCGATTAAGATATAAAGACAAACAGAGGCTCCTTTGTTTTTTTGTGGGTTTTAACTTGTTTGTTATTTATTCGTTTTTTGTGATGAATTGAATTGCAACGTGCCTAGAGTTTTGTTTGTCAAAATTTTTTTGAAATCACTCAAGTTCATAACTGTATATTTTTTTATTTTAATAAAGCAAACCTTGAATAATATATATACATTATCCATGCTTAAAATATAAGGTGACAATTTTTGGGCATATAATGAATAGATTTTGTTATTATAATTAATAAAATATGTTATAATATCTAATGGGTTAATATTATTACCATAAATGTGAAATGAGAGATGTACCTATCTATTATCCTAAGTTATAAGAAGAAATAATATTTTTAGTTGTTATAAAAATATTTTACACTGTTGTAAATAAATTTAAAGGCTTGAACTTGGCACACTTATATTTCACTTCTTTTAATTGTCGTTGAAGTCAACAATAAATAAAATAAATAAATAAATAAAGCCTTTTATGCATGCATTAAAATTAAATATTAACATTATTTATAGTATTCAATTTCGTTGATAATTCTATATAAATAATAAATGATTTATTTTGTTTCAATCCTTTTATAGTTTTTTTACTTTTAGTTATTATAAAATATGTATTTTAGAATGAACAATCTTCTTTGAGTATGTCTTATTTGTAATATTGAAGTTTTGTAGTAATTCTTGTTTAGCATAGACCAGGTGAAGGCCTCCTCCAGGTTTTTTATTTATCTCTATCCTTTGCTATCGTCATCCATTTTTTTCCAGCAATCTTTATAATGTCCTCATCCCATCGAGTATGGTCTGTTCGTCGTTTACCGAGGGCCAGTCCAGATTGTGCCGAAAGTGCACGAAGCCATCAATCAAGTCAACAATAATAGGTAGATAATATTGACATTGGCTCTCATTTCACATTTATGTTTTTTATGAGATTAACGTTAAGGTACCGCTATCAAGTAATTTAGACAACACAGTGTCTAAATTACCTATCACGAAATGTGCACAAATTGCTGATAATCATCCTTAACGCAAAATTGCAAAAACATCGATGAGTGTGATGGAGCATAAAGTTGCTTCCTGTGACTGATTGTCTGTTCGCACAACTAGCCAATTGGTGGACAGAAAAGGATAATTGTATATTTTGTGGTTACGTTCGATCCGTTGTTTGCAAATTGTGAGGGATTAACTACATTTCTGCAGCTTAATTCGAATAATTCCTTATTCGAACGTATCTGCATCACACCCTCTCACTTCTTTTTATCTTAAAAATAAAGAACAATGAAACGCGTATTTTGTTTATATGCTTACTTTGTTCAAATTTAAATATTTAGGCCATTTAATAAAAATTTTATAAGAACAAAAATTGAAACTTGAGCGATATTTGAGGTTGGACGTGGCTTACAGTGACCATTTAACATAAAGTCGTCCGCATTTTAGTTTACAACTCTTTAAATACATATAATACGACTGAAACTTATTACATCCCACTTTTTCACCGGGACTCAAAAATTCAAATGGAGCTCAATAAATATAGGTATACCCTCACCCTATAGGACTATATAACACAAAATTTATTACCGCAATAAATGTAATTCAAGGGTTCGGTAATCGTTATTACACACCGAAGCTAAATTTAGTGCTAGTAATGAATGTCTTAAATCTGAAAAATCGCCTTATAAGTACCAAATTGTTCATTATAAAATCTTTACGAAGTTTAGAAACCATCTACTGACCGTGCGTTAAAAACGACTGGTTAGTTATGGCAATTACAATGATGTGTGTGTGTATGTAAGTTTAAGTAGAAAACGCAGTTCAGAAAGTTTTTCTGTCCTTATTGTATTTATTATTTTCTTGTGTAACGTATAGTTGAAATATTAAACAAGAAAGTTAGAAAGAGAGAGCTATTTATAGAAATTCAAAGTTTAACTCTTTGAAATATTTCTATAATTTACTTACAAGTTTTTTGCACTGGTGAAGCAGTCTTACTGCCTTTTCATCTAAGATAAAGATGTAGTTTCAGTTAAAAGAAATTAGTTAAATAATGATTACTTTCGAAACTAACATTAACTAATATCTATCTGTCTATATTGTTACCTTCGTAAAATAGAGCAACGGCAATATTGCAAAGTTCTCGTTATTCAGCCTGTTTGTAGCAATTGCTCTGTGAGCTCGAATTAATTTAAAAATCTAATAATTTTCTTACTAGGAACGAACCCAATCTGACCTTACATTGTATCCCGTAAAGTCTAAAAAAAGTTGCCCCAAGCCAAGTGCCGACATAAACATGATGAATAGAACAATAGCAATAAGTCAACGTCAGGGCAGATCTCTGATCTGTATTCGGTCTAATGTGGTCGTCTTTCTGCGAGACTTGTTCATTCTAATATCTAACAATATTCTTACTGGAAACGAACCTAATTTGACTAAACATTGTATCCTTCGTGAACTCAAAAAAGTCTAAATAAAGATGCCTGAAGCGACGTGCCGACATAAACATGGTGAATAGAACAATAGCAATAAGTCAACGTCAGGGCAAAGCTCTCTTTATTCGGTCTATTGTGGCCATCTTTCTGCAAGCTTCTGTTTGTTCCGAGCTCTAACACAATACTTACTGCGTACCGATATTTATTTACATGTCTATGGTTGGTGTCGCAATAAGCATGGCATTCACTATTGAAATGCAGGCTTTATCGAGGCGTGCGCATCACGTTCGTTAGTCGCACGCGCAGCCGCCGCGCCGAGTATTGAACCCACTATCGGCGTTAGAGAGGCAATAGCCCGCCACGAAGCATACCATTCGCTGTTATTTATTTCCCTCGTGCTAAAATACGCCCTTAATAAAATATAAACGTAATTGCTAGACCAAGGAAGCCCTGTCACGAGCTTTCTGCGAAGCAATTATACGTGTGAAAGCCGGAATAGTGGATAGGCCGTAAAGCTCATTAGGACTCTACTCAAGCTTGGTTTATTTGTTTGAAGTATACAAGCGCCAGTAATTACCTTCTAGGTGTTCGTTTGAAATTTCTATTTAGAAATTGAGAAGTTGCGGGAATTTTAAAGCTGTTAATCTTGAGGATTTTAATCTGCGAATTTTAATCTGCAGATTTTTGCAATAAGCATTTGTTTCGGTTCATTTTTACCGACTTTAAAAAACGAGGTTATCAATTCAACACGTATGTATTTATACGTAATATTAACTGAACTGCACAACATTTACATATGTTGGTTCAATTTTTTTTTTCAAATTGTTGTCAGGATGAAAGTGATTTATTGTTTAAAATAAAAAAATATAGTGTTGGTAATCAATATTTTTGCCGTAACTCAATTATTTTTGTGAGAGACATATCGCAGCACAGTGATCTACTTTATAAAACAATATTTTTGTAATATCTTTTTACGCTAAAAATCACGGTCAAGTTATATTTCATACTTTATTGAAAATACTGATAAATGTCGCACCTACTCGTAGTCTCATAATCAAATCTGTTTTTCTATAAAACTCTTATTTCTTCTTCTTCTTATTTTAAAACAAAATCCAAGCACTTCAAAGTTAAAAAAAGTTACAATGCAGCAGTACCCAAAATAATTCGGTAGTTTGTAATACGATAAGATCGACGGTCACGTGCGCGGTCTCTTCTTTATTTGCGTACAATTTTAAAATAAACGCCTTCATAAACAGCATTCGAGTCACGTTACAATACAACGGAGGTTTCAAGAGAAAAAGCCCTGTGGCCGAAATAAATTGAATGTACAATGCGGTATTGAGTGGTCGTTACAGTGATATGTGAGTGCACGTATGTAGATACACTGGAAAAGATTTTAAAAGTTGTTCCACTCTTAGCTGGAGAGCTGTTAGACATTTTTAAAGAAGTGTTTAAGAAGTGTTTAGAACCCGAGTGAGGTTTTTATGATGAAAAAATTGTTTTGAGACATTTTGAAATTTTTAACAAGATTAAATTTAGTATTCAAGCAATTAAAAAAATATGAAGCCAGTAATTAACTAAGCTTTTAAAATTTCAAAACGCCCCTAACACTTTTTTTAGAGTTCGGCTAATTTCCAGTACCTACCTGCAAGCCAAGTCCGCATTTTTTGTGTTTGGATATTACAAATAAGCTATTCAACGTGCTTTTGAATTGTATGAGTACCTCAAACACTCGAAAAATATTATGTCAGCTCCTGGGCTATCTACTCTAAATATGAATATAATGCCACCATCTTCATAAAAGTGCTATAAAAATTTACGTGCCCATTTGTGTACGGTCCATTTATAGTTTATGTAATGCACGTTTTTAGTGTCGTTATGAAATAACTTTTTATAAAAGACCTGTAACTCTACAGAAATTCTTCACTATTATTCATTTAATTTTACGGTTATTTAATCTAAAGTTGCTAATATACGCAAGTTTGCTTTCTGTGCTTTTTTTGTAATTTATACTTACACTTGGATTAGCGTTCGATATGGTCTGGAACATATTAATTTAATTCATATTAACACGGTTTTTATTAATTTAATGCGGCCTTCCTCCCTCCTCTTAGTTTATTTTTAACCCTCCGACGTAAAACGAGGGGTGCTTTAACATGACTGCGATGCTTCGTACTATTTTCGGTTAAAACTTTCGCTCGTGTAAATGCCTTCATCTTACAAAGTGCTCGACAAAGCGCGCGCGGGTCCAAAGAGGCAGGCATCGTTTTTAATCCTCATCTTGGTTGCAATCTCAATAAAGCAATTTGCGACGCACGATGGCCACGATACGCGCCCTACATAATAGCCCTTTGTTTCGGTCACTGTCCACTGACATGTATATAGCTCTACGAACATCTCAAATTCCCTTAAAGCGAGTACTTACAATGTACCTACTTCATTTCTTACCTGTCAAGTTGGTATACATTACAGTAGCTGACAAGTATACATTACAGAAGCTGTCAAGTATACACTGGTCGAAGTATCTATTTGTGATTAAGCAATCGTTATATCTACTGTATTTTAAAAAGTGTTATTTCATGTACTTATTGTAATTTGTTGTTTGAATCATGTATACAGGTGAATGTAGAAATTTTATAAGTGAAAAAGTATTTATACACTTACGAATATTTTAAAATTAGTTCCGTGTAAGAGATACCCACAGAAGAGAACAAAAGATATTTCCTCGGAAACTTCAGTATTCTACGAAGCCGGCATGAAATGAATATCTATAATTTTGATCCCTTTTATCATCAATATTTTCAATTTATAACGCCGTAATTTCCATACACCCAAGGAGAAAAGCACATAACTTAAGTCATTTGAAGGCAAAATTCCGGAGACCGATTTCTATGGCTAACATTACAATGGGCTATCACTACACTTTTAATCATAGATTTAAATTTAAATCTTTCTAAAAAATAAAAGGCCAAATGTAAAAAACTTAACATTCAATGTTTTATTTTTAATCTAAACCGTGTGCATAGATTTTTTGTGACGATAGTTTGGGGATCTCTGGTGTAGATAAAAATTCTAAAGACCGTAAGCATCGCTCGCGCTGTGTCGTACGTGTGAACGCACTGATAAGGAAACTGCGCGTTGGGAATGCATATGCAAATGACAATGCATGTTAGAGCATCGCACGCAAATGCCATGATATTTTACACGCTGTGATATTGTTATGGTAATCGCTGATATAAAAATCACCTATCTACACAATGCAATTGAAAGAAGTATGTTGCGGCAGTTTATAAAATTTGTGCATGATTTTTGAAATTCCATTGTATATTTTGCTTCATTTCTTCGCGAATGCTCACTTAATTTATAGTTAGCCAACACATTAATGTTCACAATTGTTTAATTTATCATAAACATATTAACATTATTAACTTTTCCTTTACCTTTTATAAATTTTTTTGTCGCGGTTAATAAGCGGTTTTGTCAGCCATACCTACCGTAATTGTTAATTTAGGGCATCAATATAAAACATTATTCACTGAGTGCAGCTACACTATTTAGACTATACCTATATCATGTTTTTAATATTTTTTGTAGTATCACAAAAAAACAACTTTTATTTGAACTTAAACTTTACATTCATTCTTTAATGATTCGAGAAAACCTTTGTTATGTCGGTACCTATTTAATGTAGGTATGCCACAAATTCGAATATAAATTTAATATATCTATTTAATAATTAACAAAATGCAGTTTGTATCCAACTACTTACATCATTATTACCTTTATTAGTCGTGTCAATACTTTACGGAGCAAAAAACCTGCTTTGCAAGCTCGGTGCGCAAAAACTGGAGCAATTTGTATTTCGTTAAGATGATGGATGTGGTAGGAAATAACTTATAATGTTTCGAACAGTAAGTAATCAAGTTAAGTAGCACCTCGATGAGCAAAAAGTTTATTGTATGAGTAGGGGAAATATACATTTTAACTCAAACTATGCAACCTTACGAGAAGAGATTAATGACAGATCACCTTCTTTTAAACTTGTGAAGTACAAGTACATATATTTAATAATAGAGTTTTTAACAATGTTTCGGCTAATCGGAAACTATACCTCAATTCAGTTTTGGTTATGAATTAACACACAGTCATATTTGTGAGATTCACAAAATACTAAAATATTCAATAACTTAGCAACTTAAATATTATTAAAAATGCATCACTTTGTACGGATATGAGCGATAAGATGAATAGTTTGTGATCCATTAAATGCAAAAGCCATGTTAAGTCCATGAAAAGGCGAATAAAAGAAACGTCAACAATAATAATTTTTCGTTGAGTAATAAAAGTAAGTACTAAAAGAGGAAACATATAAGTATATTTCCTTACTTTATTTGCATTATCCTGGTGATATTTTTGATGTCGTCATCACTCCCACGTTTAAAGCAAAAGCTTGTTCAGGCTTGCGTGGGCTCCGCGCAAATACACTTCGAATAGACAGACACCTTGTCTTGTTAAGTACATATATTAAAAAGCGAATATTGGATTTTGCAAAAGATCAATATTTTTTTCTTTAAACAATGTCATCTCATCCATTTGTAAAAGATATTGTATTTCTGTAGTATGTACCTAAACTATTTTTAGCTAATCTTTCTTATTGGTTGCAATCTAATAAATAGGTAAGTAGGTACTCGTACTGGATGGATACTATTTATCTACTATCTAAAAAAAGTTAGGTAAGTAAAATATTCTCTATTTAATTGGTTAAATTCCTTTCATTCTTTATGGTATGGCTAAGGATAAAATAATGGCAATATGTGGTTATGTTGTTCCAGGGGCGCCTTGTATGAAGCGAGCTGTAAAATGATATATTGTGGTATGTAATCATTGTACGAGTAGTGTCGCTTATTTAGAAACATGGTAAGTAATGGGTTGCAATTGCTTACCCAGGCCTTAGTAAAGTCGTTATTACCTGGTTAAACTGAATATTGACTCAAGACGTATATTAGAATGGCTTGAATTTTGTATTAAGGAAATAGAAGAAAAAGAGTACGACCGTCATCCGACCAGGTTGGCTGATGGCCTGGAAACCGATGGATTCAAAGGGCCCAGGATCGCGTGGAGTGGCTTCGTCCAACAGGGGACTATAAAGGACCGAAGAGAAAGAATTTAGTAGGAAGTGTCTTCGTGTGAGTTATTAAATATTGCAATTTTATTTTACCTACTTTTAAGTGACTGAACTAAAATTTTTCATAAAATTTTTTGCTGACTGGCGAAAACAAACAAACAAGGGTCTGATTCCGTACCCACTTTCTTAAATCTTCTTTCACAAGTGGTTGAAAGTGATTTCTTCAATTTATTATTCAAAATATACCTATGTGTGTTTTTTACAGTTTTATATGAAGCGATAACCCTTTACCAATATACTTTTAAACTTTACTGGGGAGTTACAGTTACTATTATTGAAACTGATACTACCACTGGAACTGGTTCTAGGCTTATAATACTTACCTATATGCTCACGTGAGCATAATAAATACTTTATACATATAAATACTTAATATGCTCACGCCCTAATGTGTATTTTCATTGTATTCATGCAAATGTATTGTAAACAACTCGCGCTGCTTAGCAAAGTAAAGGAAATATCACTTCCTTTAGCCATCAAGTTTATTATTATCTGTCAGAATTTTTAGATCGTAATAGGTACATGGGTGTTCCAGCAACAATGTTTATGATAATCCTTGTATATTCTTAGAAAGCATGTTTTCTCATAAGCAAAGAATTTGATGTCCTCTAATGAAATACCATTGAAGGGTTAATATTTAGTAGTATCTTATGAAAATGTTAGGATCCATTAGTTTTATGCGTCACAATACTTAAGTTGAATGATACTAAATGGGAAAAAAAGATTATCATCAGTCTCGTCTATTTTAACGTCAATATCGTAGATTGTTTATTAAAGCAAACACTATAAAGGATATATCGTAAAATGAAACAAGGAAAATATCTTTGTTCCTTAGGCATACTTAAATCCGAATGTTTGTCATAAACTCTGATGTGGGGCTGGCACACTCATAATAATCCTAGTATGTTTGCTAGGCACTGTCAGTTTTAAATTCAGTTGTTTGATATGACATAGATTGTACCTGTGGATCATACACTTACTTTAACGCTTTTAACACCACTAAACATGTAGGGGAAAAATAAATATAGTGACACGGATTATAAATTAAGTTTGTGCATATATTTGGCCTTGTAGATACGGAAAAACTGAGCTGAAAAAGTTATTATAATATTATTGTTATTTTGAAGGTTAAATTTATTTAAAGAATAGGTTATGAAAGTGCCAGGTATATAGGGCCTTGAAGGAGCCGACTCTTTGTATGTTGTTTCTGGTAAAAGATAAGATTTGTTATTTTGTTAATTTTTTTTATTGTTATTATTAAAAAAAGGATCCGCATCTAATATTTTAAGATTAAGGCGTTTGATAGAATGTCTTATAATGACTAGTAGAATATAAAAAAATCTTAAAAATGTTTGTAGATTTGTTTAACAAATTGTCATTTTGTTGTTTTTTAATAATGCAGTAATTTTCATTTTGCATATTTTTGGCAATTACACTTTAAAATATAAACCGGCTCCTTCATAATTTGTACTGGCTCCTTCATAGCCGATAAGTTATGAAGGAGCCAGATGACACATTTTTTAAAATAGGTAAATTCATTAATTTTTTTAGTGTGTTTAAGGTTTTTTCCTATGATATTATCTTCCTTAATAAATAAATAATAATTTGAGGGTAAAAAACCATGTTTTCATGTCTTTCATTTTAAGTATATTTTTCGCTTTGTTTAGAAAACTGGATCTTTCATAGCACTTCTTCCATTGCTTGACATTTACCCGATAGCTCTTTAATGCTTTTAGTAAAGAATCCTTCATGTTTTACAAAACAGAAAGCAGGTAGTAAGTAGGTATATAATATGTAGGTTTTGGGCAGATGAAATATAATATCTACGCCTGACGAGATTTCGCGAATTTTCTTATCTTGAAGTTAACGGTGTACTCATGTATCATGTATCCATCAGTATCTGTCTATGCACCATTCTACATCAGTTGCAGATCAGTCAGATCCGATCAGCCCACCGTCCGTACAGTCTCGCAACCGCTAGGCGCTCTTTGAAGTAATCTCCCCACAAAGTAACGTGTCCAAAAATCAAAGGTCAAAATTTAGCAAAAATACAATTGATATTATATCGTGGGATTGTAAATTTCTCCTGGAATACCTACGCAACTAAATCACATACGCAACTAAATCACAGATTGTGTATCGCAAATCGCTTCGGTCGAACATTGTTCACGCAATAAACAACGCACCATCGACGTATATGAACCCTGTATATGATTTAGATGACATCGAAAGTCAATTACTTACTCCTCTGGCCATTTCCATTAAATTTTAATTGATTTCATACATAATATTTTTTACTGACGCACTTGCTGTGCTCCTTTTTGAGAACATCTTTATTATTGTTTATCGATTCTAAAAGTTTGATTGTGTTATCCAGACTTGTGCAATTGCTTTGTATTATTAGTAGGTAAGCAAATGACATGTTTTCATTTCTATTTTCTTTTGTCACTTTAACAACACGTTAAGTTTGTTTATTTTGTTTCACGCTTTAATTTATGAACGCAATGGTTAAAACACCGACTGTTCTAGGCCGGGTTCAATTCCCGGCAAAGATTTGACTGACGAACTTAAACTGTTTCTATTTTGGATGTGTGATCTTTATTTGTGTGTGTCCATGGCACCCACACAGGGAAATCTAGTGTGGGGTTATAAGTTTGAAGCGTAATTGCTGAAGCACACTCGCAGGCTTCCTCTAAAGCCAAATATATACCTGTGGGTAATACGTAAGACTGTAAGGCATGTTTTCAGAGTTAAAAAATCCTTTCTCCAAATAAATAAGACTAACTGACGTTGCAACTCAAACTTTTGTGTGGTTTTTGTATTCATAACATTATTTAGAAAATAGATCAAATGATCCGCAAGGCTTACGCGCTGCTATTCCATACATCATCGCAAGTGATAGTTGAGCACGCGCAACGCCTCAGTTTATTTCCCTTGTAGAATAGATAGTGCTCGCCCATTCAGCCGTCGCACCCTGATAAATTGCTGTCGATTTGCATATAAAGGCACAGAAAAAGAATTAAATTCCAATGTCTAACTTTGTTCTCTTGGAGCCCTTTTAGGGATATCGAGAGCTCAACTCGGACGCGGTAAAAACTAAGCATGCCTTGACAGAAGGAAATCATGAAAGGATTTTTTGTTTCATTATTCGTTTCGCAGAAATAAACGTGAGGCGTTTATTAGATGTTATAAGATAATTATAAGATGTTGATTAGAATTTATAAAAAAATCAATGAATTCATTTATATCAACTCTACTGTTAAGACTATATTCAGGCTATGCCAAAGCTTTGCTTCGTTTTCACAGGCTGACTTGCCCCCTTGTCACAACATTTGGAGTAGGTATTAAAGTTTAAATTACTATAATTTTCTCTTGGTCATGGAAAATAGTTTTTGGCGTCATATTTTCGCTCGTCAAAAGGTTAAACATTTCCAAAACTAAACATTGAAACATTTAGCAACTTATTTAAGAAATCCTCAATGTGCTATCACAATAGGCATGATGACTAATTTTCAAAAACTCTTCTATGATATTCAGAAGTTTATATTATGTCTAAAATATATCATATTTTTGTAGAAAATTAAGGTTTTTGTGCAATAAAAGTACATTTAAATTTTAAGTTTCAAATTCATTCCAAAACGCTCGCCCGTGTCATGGCGTCTGTCATTGCGCCACGGCTCAGTAAAAAATGCCAGATCGCGTATAATATGCTTACGAAAAAAATGACGTTAACTAAGACGTGACGTAATTTGACGTAATTCGATCTGATGGGTGTTTTAGCTATCATGGCGGATTGTTGTATTTTGTAGATTTATTTTAACAAATAAATTATTAATCTCGACATTAATAAGAGAATAAATACATGTTTCAAAATCTTTGAATCCTATTTCATTAGATCAGATAAATATTTTGGCGATACTTGATTACTGTCATCATGCCTATTAAAGTTAGCATCGTTTCACATGGTCTTTTATATAATATTTTCCTTTTTAGATAAATTATATCAGTCGTAGCCGATAGAATGCCTAGATCTACGTTCAATTAAAACCTTAACTCTAGCTTAAGGTGTTAATTATCAGCCATCTTAGAGGATACGATTAACAAGACCAGTCTATTCCCTTTCCGGTTTCCAGGCGACGGGTATTGAACTTCCTTCAGCTTAAAAGGGAAACCACTTTTTATTCAGTTCCACTCTTGCGTAACTGGCCACTCGATGCATCCACTTTTTGTTCTAATACTTACAGAAACAAGTTTCTATTTAGGTAGGTACCTTCTAAACAGGAAAATGAACTTTATTGTCTAAGTGATAGAGTGGTCTTTCCTATCATATTTTGAGTAGAAATAGCCAAGTACTATACGCGTGCTTAACATTTAAATAAAGGTTCCCGTCACGCCCTAAGGTCGCGAAATAAAAAATGTTCAGATAATTGAGCTCCCGGTTAGTGTTCCGTTCCGCATCAATAGGTTTTGGTTTTTAATTGCTGTCAACTCAACGAGCTAATTGTGGTGGGATTAATTTATTTTAGCCACCGACGCGACATTTATCGGACCACATACAACTAGTAGGTAGGTACATCATTTCAGTTGAGTCGTCGACTAAGTTTGCCGACTTATTCGACAAATTTTACTCGTCGTATTCAACGTTATTCAGGCTTTTAGGTAGGTCTGTCTGTAACCCTTTCGTGTCCCATAACAGTTGGGTCTTCTCGCACAATGAGAAGGATGTAGACCTTAGTCCTGGCTTAGTGTGGGTTAATGGACTTCATATGCCTTTGTGAACATTGTGGGTGGTGCTAAGTTCTGTTAAACTATAAACATGCCTATTAAATTTTCCACATTATTCTGGTCAAAATGACTCCAGGATAAGTACTGGGCTACAAAGTTATTATAGTTTTTGTAACAATAAGTAACTTATGGTCTTACACGCTAATGTGAAGGCACATTTAGCAGTTTTTGAACTTTGTGTCTGTCATAGACCAGGGCTACATCTCTGCAATCAATTTACAGACTACTCTTTTTTGATGACGGACCATTTACTTATATCAGTACCTCTAACGCCTGTAAAGAAGTTCTTATAATAAATATAAACTCCTGGAACATTTTTTATTTTATTGCAATGTTACATTATTGGAAATGAGTGCACCATCGGTACATTGTGTTTTATGGAATTTCATGCATTCGTGCACTGGTGCAGGAACGTGAGCTGCGCTTTAGGCAATGTGGGCAGTTCGTCTTTGAAATACGTTGCCATTGTGAATAGGGTTGCCAAATCTAAAGGGCGATTGGGAATTCGTACAGTATAGTATCCTCGGCAACCACAGCTTTCCAATTAAAACACCAGGCTTGAAGAAAAGCTGCGTCATAGCATTGGTTGTGAGGGTGGCGTTAAGATGTTACCTATAAAGGCCAGCTACAATAATAGAGTCACGTAAGAGTATTTATATAATTAATTTAATATTTACACACTTAATTCGGCTTTAATAATTTATGACACTCTTAAAGTTGTTTGAACTATACTGCCTACAGACAACATAGGTTTCAATCAAGACATTCAATCAGACAAAGCTCTAAGTTTGGGCTAACCCAGTTCTTCCTGTAACTCAATGAACTAATTAATCAACTTATATCTAAAATCAGGACATCTATTAAAGTATCAATAGACTGGCTACCCTAACTTAAAGGCTCTGGTTGAATAAATATTGGGCTTAGCGTGCCACCCAGCGCGGCGCACACAAAGCGAGCCCCGGCCATGATTGATCTTTGAAGGGCAGATGTAAAACGATCGATATATTGTGCCTGTGCTGAATCTGTGCTTACTGAATGGCTAGCCAATAGGACCTTTGTTCCCAATAACCTGCTATAAGCGCATGATGGTTTCAATGATGCTAATGTCGATGCAATGCGAAATCAATTCTAGAAATGGGGTTTAAACTGTCTGCAAAGTAAATAATAATTTAGGACATTACTTTCGTAGGTATATCATAGAAGTAGGTATGTTTTTGCGTAATTATTAAAAAAGAACTCAAAAGTTGTTGACTAACTAGTAAACTACCGTTCTATTTTTATTTAAATTCTTACATAAGTTAGTCACACACAGTCGTTTTTAAACTATGGTTATGATTGGGATTACAGTTTGACAGCTAACCAAGGATTGAATAAAGGACAAGTTACAAGAATATATATTCTGTTCTTGCTTACACAGAACAGGGAGATGGATACAGAAAAAGGCCTGATTATGATCATTTAACTACTCAATCTTTATCCTTAGATCGGAAACAATATAAAGTACCTATTACTCCTTATTCAATCCTTCCAATTATTCAAACGCTAGGTTTAATTGCATTGGTGACTTATCTACATTTTAATTGCATATAAAGACCAGTTCGCTGTCCTCATTTACATAAATAGAGTAGTTACTTTACTTTTGTATTTATTTATTTCCATTCCACTGACTATTGATATGTTTTAATAAATATCTAGATAGTATTAAGCATATTCATTTGAGCTATCAACATCTGTTTCTAGATATATTCTTAATTTTATCATGATATTAATTTATACATATTTGCTTTTTGATTGAAGCTATCTGTACTACTTAGTTATCTGTTTTGTTTTTTGACTTTCTCGGTCTTTTGCTGTTTTGGATGAGGCTGAGGTTAAAATGATTGCTAACTTTCGGAAGCAACTGAAGAAATAAGAAAGAAGAGAAGAAAAGAAGTAATTGTATGTATTGTTATAAGCGTGCAGTAAAGTGTTTTAGTGTTATATTGTAAGTATTGGTTGAAACTCACTCACTCACTCTGAATATAAAATCAATACCAATTCACCTGCTCATTAGATTCTAGGGCATTAAAATAATTAAACAGGATTAATATTATAAGTCCAAGTCCTCTTTAAGTTAAATAAGGAATCTTTAAGCCTATAAGCTATGGTTTGCAAAAAACATCTAAGGTATTCCGGGGCAGGTGCTAACGATACTCGATTACTGTTTTAATTGCTTATTATCTGTACCTAATTGTATTGATTGTTTTTTATAACGTATCCAAGTTATTCAAAAAACTGGATGAGTGACATGTGGTCGATAAATAACCCATCGGAATAGTTTACCTTAACGAGAAGAGTTATTATCTTTTAGTTATTGTTCTAAGGCACCTAAGGTATTGAATATGTTAATTAAACTGTCTTCCTTTTTAATTTAAATAATTAATAATTAACTAACGCTTCGTGGGTGCCATAGACACATATAAGACATTAACACAAAATCCTAAAACTCATCATTCAAATCATGTTCAAATCTCTGCTCCGCTAGGAATCACACCCAGGACCCTCGGTTAAGGACCCTCACCTTTCATACAAAAAAACTAAATGAAATCGCTTCATCCATTCGCGAGCTACGGTGCCACGACCGAATCACAAACAGACAAACAGACAGATAGACAGACACGTCAAACTTATAACACCCCTTCTTTTGCGTCGGAGGTTAAAAATACATTCGTATTGAACCTTAACTTGTGTGTGTTTTATTATTCTCTTAAATATTATAGTCAAATTATTAGACCTCCTTCTGTAAAAGGAAAGCATGTAACAGGTGAACACAGCTCCCCTTCAAAGGTATCATTGAAGACTTACGTCCATACGTGTCATGTCGCATGATGCTAGGTTAAGACATGCTATGCTTTATAGGCATGGTTTACGCTTAGGTACCTCTTGTATAATAATTCAGGATAGAACGACAACTGACAACCAGGAGAATCATGAGTTCCCGTTTCAACACGGACTCGCGGTCGAGTCAGTATTTGGGTATTGAGAATCGAAACTAGTCGATTTATTGTTCGACTTGCGATTCTCATGAAACATTTTATGGTTGGATGGATGGATGGATGGATTCAAATCATAAAAGTGAGTTGAAAATATCATTGTTAAACATAATATACCTAATATTAAAGGTGAATGATGAATTTTGACGTGAATGAAAAGTTTTTGTTACGATACCTCTTAAACCTTAAGAGGCCTAAAATATTTAGCTTCTCAAGCTCATTAATTACTTCCAAGAATTTAATTGTAAAATTACAATACATTCCTACCTTTTATGTTTTTCCTTACGTGCATATTTCTGTAAAAGGGGAAACCAACAGGTGAACGAAACTTCACTCAAAGGTGTCGTTGAAGTCAGTCGCATCCATATTTGTCATATAATCGGCGCGTTTCGTTGGTAATTGATGAAGACAGCAGGGACACATGTTTCGACTGCATAATGAAATGCTACCGGGTGGTAGGACATTAAATGTTCAATGCGAATGCATAGCACTCATTTTTGAACATTTATACTGGAACGTTTCGTGCGTAAGAGATCGCTTAAGCTTTTTAAGTCACCGCAGCCCATGTACCTACACCACACCCAACCTCAAATAGAGAAGAAATTCTGTCTAAGATTGTATGCGGTATCTCTCCTGCTTATAAGAACTAAGCTGTTCGCCACAAAAAATCTCTGGCAATCATACCTCCTCAGCTGAAACACAGGACACGAAGAACATGTTGCTTTACGACTGGTTCCGAGTTTGGCGAGGTATCTCTCGGGCGAGCCACTAGAGCTCCTACTATACCTTTCTTTAAAACATTTCATTTCACAATTTTCAATCAATTGAATGATTTTTAAACTACATTTTATTACTCAAATTAAATGCTTAAACTAACTATAATATTTTACATAAACGCTTATATCTAGTCTATAATTTATATACCGTTAGCAGACAAGACAGGTAAGCTTATACAAATCGTAAGGGACATCAAATTAAAAGATATCAGCTGGAGTTATTGTGTAATCATGTGGATTCTCACTGAATTTCCGTCACATTACCATTCCGTGCACAGACCCCAAACAACGCACGTATCCTCATCACATGCAGTCACATCCATCCATTACAATTCCAATTATATGCCTTCCAGAAAGCGTCCTCCAATTATAGGCTACGTTGTTTACTTATTGGTTGGCACTGATTTTTTTATGTGGGAATGCCAATGCTTTTGAGTTTTGATGGACAATCTACAGGAGCTATTACAGGTTAAGGGGTAATAGAATATTGCCGGACCAGGGTAACTGTTGGTATGAGAGACTTCTCAAAATCGTGAAGGTTTATGTTGGAGCTTTGAAGATAGCAGCTGGAGTAGGCACTTTATATACCTAGGCATATAGGCGTAAAGGGACTTCCTGACTAAATAGATCTAAATCTAAGTGGGGGACTCTTAATTCTATTAGAATATCATAAATTCATTAAAAAAACAATATATTTTTCTATATACTATACCTACTTATTTTTTTTCACTTCCTAATATTTAAAAATCCTTTTTAATGTTGTTGTCTGGAAGTCACTCTTCAGTGATGCTTAGCCTGCGATTGTATTATATAATATGTCTATATTGTATGATTTTAGTGTGCAACAAAGTGAATAAATAAATAAATATCCCATATTGGCGTACTGTAGAATACCTTCTCGTACACACCGCCGGGATCGACCTTCGGTGCCTGATGTCAATCAGAACGGTTTTTGCTTGCAGCCCGCTATAATTGCACATCATAAATCCTTATTGTTGACGTGACATGATGAATGTAATATGTAGAGAGCGTAACTAATGAAGAGGGATATTTACGAAACGATTCTGTATCTTCAGAGTAAGAAGATGCTTACGCAGTCTTGTCATTAGCTCCTTTGAAGTGTATAGTTGTATGTTTAACTTTATAAATCTAAGAGCGACCTGCTCCTACATCCTAGCTTTTTAAATGAACCTGATTTTTCCAATAGTATTTACGAAAAAGTTTCAAAAATTACTCTTCACTTGAACAATATGTATCTACTCATAAAATTTGCAGTCTTAAACGTTAATTAGTTTTAATGCATCCGTGACCGGCATGATCAAAATGTAGGCGGACTTCATTTGTCATGTTGATGCTATATAATTTTCTTCTACTTTACATAATATTCCGAGGAACTAGTAATCATGTCCCCGCTATTGATGGATGCTGTGATAGGCACATCCTAACGCAATAGGCAATTTTCATTCTTATTATATGAATTTACTACTCTATATGCTTTTAACAGGCTACTGAATAACGTAGGTAATGGTTATTACGCATTTTATGCCCTTGAGGGACCTAGATGAAATAGGCAGGTGGAATAGTTAGCTATAGAGTGATCATTATCTCAATTTGTCACATTAAATTTGCAAGTTGCTATTCTTATCACAAAAAATCTAGCTCTCATTTAAGATGGGATTCCGAGGGACACGGCACGGGCGTCATTGATGCTAGGTACGTTAGTTATGCCGTGGCTGAGTAGAAGTTCTAGCTTTTCTGTTTTATTTATATTACATCGTTAACAAACATGTTTGTTGCGAAATTAACGGAGCCGCATACCGTAACCGACTGCAAATCTTGAACGGTCGTCAGAGACGCTGCGATAGAGTTGCGACGTTAACAAACGTTTTGACGTAACGCCATTGTCGCTATACTCGAAACTCCACCTTTAAATATGGGTAGTTTGTACAGCACGTTCAGCTGCGATTAGTAGAATAACGACTCTGAGAACATCATGTCGTTCAATCTGCTATAAAGCCGATAAACATGTCCTAGAAAGTTGTATTAAGGCGGACACTAATAAACTCAGTGCTTATTCAAATTATAAACAATTTAAAAGTTGCAGCTCCACGACTGGTTAAGTAGCGGCAAGCATTATATTTACAAGAATAAAATAATAAAAACCGGTGATGTGTGCCTGCGTTTTGAATATCGATGGTTCCGTATGTGGAGTTGATAAGGACTAGATGATCTTGACGACATAACTGAGCTTTTGACCGTTCGGATAAAAGTAAAAAAGAAGTTCAAATTTCTAACTATTTAAAAAATCAACAATATTTAATTTATGTTCTTGTTATATCACGAATGAATATCATCGTGATTTTTTTTCTCTTTGAATTTTTTTTAATGACCAGAAGCTCTACTTTATATTTGGCCCCAGGGCACACAGTTCTGAAGGATAAATAGTTTGGTGCAATTATGTTTCTATTTTTCTTTCTTTTTTTCTCTTGAATAACATCAACAACACACCATGTCACGAGAGAGAGTTTTTTGAATTGCCTCTATCAATCCGATTGCTTTTAATATGGGGTGTACTTAAGTACTTTAACTTTAAACAGAACGAACGTACAGATCAAACAAAAAGGTCCCTTACAACCCTCATTTAGCACAGAACCCTAAAATCAAACGCGAATGTATTCGCCGCGAGATAATGGGTTAATTTGACCCATTTCGCTGTGAACCTAGTGCCTATAATTAGACCACAGTAATGGGTATCTGGAATATCTAATAACTACCTATAAACATCCTCGACCGCTTTTTCCGAGGGCTGAGAATATTTTTATTGGAGAGAACAACGGGGTTAAACCGACCTGGTAGGCTGAACCTAATTGGCGCCGACTGACACCAATTTCACGCAGAGCTATGTTTTTGTTCAGCCTCCGAACGTTTTATGTCACGCACGTACTCTTCAATTCACTTCTTTATACTTTTTCCAAATAAAACATGAAAGTTGGTATCGCCAGGGCTCGGTGTCTTATTAATATGTATTATATGAAGTCATGAAAATTCTTATAAGTATCGAAATAAAAAGTGGCCTGAATTAATCTTAAAGTTTATGAGGTACGGACGATATTAATATATTTACATGTATCATCTTTTTATTCTGTATTGTCAGACGCATTCACACATGGTTGTTTATTTTAATATAACAAAATTTTGCTTCGGATCGATAAATAATGTCTAAGTTATATGGCGTAGGTGTCAAAGTAAAGAAAATTAAGTTTGTTTTGTTTGTTGTTTGCACGCAAAGCGCAATTGATTTTCTATTGCAGGTTTTACACCCTATTATGCAAGAAACATTGTTACTCAACTTTCGGTACCCCCCTAAAATTTTAACTCACCTACAATAAACGGTACCATAAATATTTTTTTATTTTTTTTCCTACTATTTCGATTGATAGGTAGGTAATACACTCAGCATTTTCTGGATATTTCAATTCCTTTTTTTCCTTTAGATAGGAAAAACTATCCTATAACAAAATTCGTTTCAAAAATGCAGTATTATTATGTTATTTGTGATATTGATATTCTTTAATCGAAAATGTAATCGGGGACTTAACACTTAACATAAGAATGGAAATAATGGAAAGACATGTCCTTCATAAAATTCCTTATATTAGCCGACCACTTAATTTTATCAACCAGGGACATGTCTTGACATGTCTGCCCGGCTTATGGCCAAAAAATAAGCCTTGCCATTCAACGGGGTAATGCTGCCAGCGTTCTGGGCACCATGCCACAAGCGAAGCTATTGAATGGCCTATTTAGTCTGTAGATAGTTTCTTTGATATATTTATTATTATTCTTTAATTGATTAGTTAACAGTATGGTAAAATTACTACTCTTGGTTAATTCAACTTTACTCAGTCTTTTCTCTTCAAGATTGAGAAGCGATGCTTTAAAACAATTCCGTGCAATTCTCCATAGCCGTCACGTAGTCGCTCAAAGGCACTACCCAGGTTCATCCAATTATACTAAAGGTTCTGTAACAAACGAAATGAACGCACAAGCTTTTATTAAATAGAAATACCTTTAACGTGCAACAAGCAGAGATAATTTGACGTGTCACGACAGATGAGCAGACGTGCTTATCCTACGACCGTCGGCTTAACTGGCTATAGCATTAATCTTCGATGACAGCTCAATTACCTTGACTCTTGCGCATATTGCACCGAGGTTTTGATTTGTACTTACTGTGCACAACCGACTATAATAAATTAGGCAGGTGTGTCATGAGACACCAATAAAGGGTTCTGAACCCCTGCTAAATGTACCTACTCAAACTGTCAGTACTTAAATAAGGAAAGGAGACAATGACATGCATTACAGAGAAGAAGTAGGTAATTCAGTAAAATTAACATTTTGTATTTGTTTTGAAGAGAAGACCCAACAGTTTTTTGGTAGATATGTACTTTATCGTTTTGTATGCTCAAATATTGTTATTGCCCTAATTTTGTGTAAGTAAGTTATCTATTATTATCATCATAATGTTGTTGTAACTTATTATCATCATCATGTGTTAGGACCTGGGGTTGGATACAGAAGTTAGGGTCTCTTCAGCCCCATTTTCGATTCGGTACCCCTAATAATTGTGTTTCGCCCACAATGAACCATTTCATATGAGATTACTGCTGTAGTCTTTTGCTATTCATTTAAATGGATGATTCGTTTTGCTTCTGTCAGAATAAGATGGACAGTGACATGAAAAAGAGCAAGAATCCATGAATGTGTTTAATTATCTCTGAAGTATTAAGGATTTCGCTGTTTTATTTAGTTTCTGTTTATGGTCTTGTTCGTCGGCACGTTTATGATTTATGAACATAACTCCAGATACTAAAACATTTGTTGTTCTTATAATTGTACGGCTGCAACCAGTTTTTAAAATTTTCATGTATAATGGCTAGATTGCACAAGTTTTATTTCGCTTTAGGTTAAACTTAATACATGAAATAGCTTCAATAAAGGTACCTATACATATTTTCAAAGACAACCAATGAAATCACAACAAATCATACTTAAGAGACTGCAACTTTTGCAACTACTGTGTTCATTATTCATTTTCTACTAAAGATATTTTACTTATGTAAAGAATTATAAATTTTGAAGTTTATATTCCGATCCCTATGGTTACAAATTCAATGCATGTGGGGAAGCAACAAAAAGCTTAGAAAGCATTGCTACACCGCCATCTACCGGAAAGCTCTGGAACTAGTTGACGAGAACTTTGTGTTAACTATGAAACGAGTTCGCTTCGAAAGGACCTCTGTGGTTCCCTTAACAGCGTAAGCTTAGATTAGTTGTCTTCTTTAGTTCCCTGTTTATCAAACAGATGTCGCCTCAAGAACCATTTAACCTGCTTTTTAACCCCCGATGCAAAAGGAGGGGTGTTATAAGTTTGACCTGTCTGTCTGTTTGTCTGTCTGCATTGTCTGTGGCACCGTAGCTCGCGAACGGATGAAGCGATTTCAATTTAGTTTTTTTTGTATAAAAGATGAGTTACGGCCGAGTGTTCTTAGACATGTTTGATGAAAATCGGTTGAGTCGTTTAGACGTTGTGGGGGGTGAAGGTGGGGAAGAATAACCGAATGTCTGCAAATATAATCGAGTGGGGTCTCAAATGAAAGCGCATTATGTGCACATTACAAAATAATATGTTCAATGAAAATGGGTTGAGCCCTGAAAAAACTGTGGGAGTAAACGTGGGGAAAATAGGTACCCAATATCTGCAAATATATTATTGTGTCGGTGGTTTTTCTTAATTTTTAATTTAGTATTATTATATAAAAACCGTACAGCTATTTAAATACAAATTAAAAACATTTTATAACGTAACGGTATAAAAATTTAGAATGTATAATAAATTTAGAAAGTGCTGGCTGCAACAATATGCCTGTCACATTAAATTTAATGCCTGGTACATACGCAAAATCTTGCACTTAAACGGAGCATTAAATGGAAAATGCAAAGAGGTAGGTAGTTCTTTTAAAAGATCTTGATTGCGTGTCTGGAGCCAATCTTCAAGTCTGCACTATACTACCTAGTACCTATACTTTTATCCATCTACCCGGCAGCAAATACATTATGCAAAGATTTTCTTAAGGATTCCAGATAAAAGAGTTCTTGGCTGAATTTTTCTATTTTTGCTTTAGTTCAATCGCTTAGTTTTTAACGCGCATACTTATTATTTAGAAGAGAGTTGAAAAATGATAGTAAGTAAAGTGCCTACCGTTATTGACTTGTAGATATCTGCACCAGTTGAGATGTTTCATAATTATGTATCCGTCGCGTCCCTGAAATAAATGATGGACTCATTTTTATGGCAATGGCGGGCAAGAACGGGGTGTTGCCTGAAGCGTTGCTGGCCAAGGAGAAATTACCTTCTGGTTCGACCTTTTCGATCTGAAATTATATTTGTTACGAAGATTCCCTGTAGTAAAAAAATAACGATACTTTAAATTACTGTCTCCACTTTCTTCTAAATTAATTCTCTTCACTTGATTAGGTCCTGATCGATATTCTACGTTAGCCTATTAAATTTGATTTTGAATTAATTTAAAATTCATGATGATAAATATTATGTAACTTGTGTGGCAATAAATCATTATTTTTTTATTTATGTAAATCGCATACTGTAGCTAAGATAAAACCTGTGGTACTTTGTTGAGATTAAATTAAAAATTAAAAAAAACCACCGACACAATAATATATTTGCAGATACATATTCAGTATTTTCCCCACCTTAACCCCGAGAGTTTTTTCAGGGCTCAACCGATTTTCATTGACCATATTATTTTGTAATGTACACGTAATGAGCTTTCATTTGAGACCCCACTCTATTATATTTGCAGACATTCGGTTATTCTTCCCCACTTTCACCCCCCCACAACTTTTAAACGACTCAACCGATTTTCATCAAACATGTCTAACAACACTCGCCCGTAACTCACCTTTCATACAAAAAACTTAATTGAAATCGCTCCATCCGTTTACGAGCTACGGTGCCACGACCAACAGATAGACAGACAGACAGACAGACACGTCAAACTTATAACACCCCTCCTTTTGCATCGGGGGTTAAAAAATAAGAAATTCTCATTATACAGAAACAAAAGAAGACTCTAGCTAGCGTACCGAAAAATAATCTTCAAACGAAATACGCACAGGAATGCTTGAAAATATTCCAACCGATCATCTAAGAGATTATAAATAGTTATAACCAAAGAAAGCTTATGGATATTTAAAAAGAAACGGGTATTCAATGTTTGCATCAGTCGAGGTGGAAAATCCTTTGATACATCATCAGATAGAGAGAGCCGACAGGGCGGAATAAATGAAATCAAAGAGCTATCTGCTTCATTCGTTTTATTTTTCACAGGTACATCGGGGATAAAGGGAACCCATTGAGTCATTGCGTCGTTAATCTGTCTGACTCTGGTACTGCCTTAATCTTTAGGACATTAAGTAAAGTTTATTTTATTGAATTTTTATTCCTTGTCTTATGTAAAAAAAAATGGGGACGTAGTGTCTTATAGTCTCTCCTAGTTAAGAAAAAGTTGTTAAGAAAAATAGTTTTCTGCGTAAACTTTGGCGGAAATAAGAGTATTGAAAGGAATAACAACCATTGAATATGAATTAAATTTGGAACTTTGGATATGCCGTTAACTTGCTTTGTTAATTCACATTTATTTTTAAATGACCTCCTTTTCATTATTCAAGATTTTAAGGTAATAAACTTTTTAAACTGACGAAAGAAATTAAGCTATAATTGAAATTTAATAGCTATCTTGGCCATTTTCGTTAGCCTCTATATTCGGGAAAACGCGGCAGATGAGGCGTAATTAAAAGGCCTAAGGCTGTGGATTTACGAGACAGTTCGTTAGCTGTCTGAAATATACGATGAAATTTGAAATCGAAAAAGAAATCGCTTGTAAAGTGTTGGGATTGAGAATTTAGTTCGTTAGAATCGATGGTATTTAACAATTGTTCTTTGCTGTTCCTCCTCAATCGACTAATAGTAGGACTAGCCCATAGTTATCGGGAATACCTACTCGATATAAACCACCACATTTTAAGAGATTTTTTCTTTTTTAGTGCTATTACTGACAGCGCGTTAAAATTCTTAAACTCACTAATAAACAATACTGGTTTGCTTGTAGATTGTAATGTTAATGGTAATAAAGGGTGGCGGTAAAAATCACTCAGAAACACCCAGGAATAGGTGATGGCTATTGAAGTTAAAAACAGTCAGTCCTGGAAAATTTAAAGGTCCGTAAAAAAACCTCGACCAGGTTGTCAGGACGGACTTTAAAGTATGAAAGCAAAACGTAAGGTGTTTCCAAACTTCATATTCCTGCCTCGTATAGGGACCTGAGACTCGCCACCTCGACAGCTCGGTGTGACGTAACCGAAAAGCCTTATGAATTATTAACAAGAGACTCTACCGTCAGACATTTGAATTATTTTGAAGCTCTTGTTTGTGCATAATTAGTAGTGATGCAAATGCGATTATTCGTATCCGTTGAATTTCGTTAATTTTCGATTATTCGTCTTCAATTTCATTTAAGGTTCGATGTGGTTTTTCATTGGCTACAATGACGCTTATAATATTGGTTGGCCAGTATTTTTTTTGTTTTCCACTTCTACGAGTATAATTAAACAAGGAGTACTTAAGTCAGAATAGCTTTACAGTTAAGAAAGCTATAGGTACTTAGGGCTCTTTTCCATGCCGTTGTTGACATCATCAAGGTTATATAAAGCTTATTATCTCAAGAAGTTGACATTGATATTAATTGCTCTAATTCTCTTGGTTTTTTTTTAATTCTTTTATATTCACTTGTATTTTATTTTGATTTGATTAAAAACGCAATCAATATTCATATTCATAAATGTACGGGTATTTCATGAATTCAGCGTTGCATCACTAGTAAATTACCTTCCTCCCGTATTTTGGCATGACTCCTCTACACAGCGCGTCTAAATCGTGTGTGGTCGTTTTTAAAGCTCCGTGAATCTGTTTGTTTTTGAATTTCAACTTGACTTTCAACTATTAGAGCAACTACTTTGTAAATAGTACTGTTGACCTAACTGTAGCAGTACTGTTAACCTAACCTAACAAACTGTTAGGTAATGTTTATTAACATTAACGTGGGTGGTAAAGGTTTAATTTGCTCTTCTCTTGGCGCTAGCACTTATTTAGAGTCAGAACCTTTTCAGCAGATTAAATTTCCATTGTTAAAAGTGTAGAACTTCGAATTTTCGAAACTACTAAAGGACTGTTCTAGAATTATTTCCATGAATAACTTTATTGAAGTTGGAAGCTAGGAAAGTAATTGGATAGCTTTTATGTAGGCTATAAATAAAGGATTAAACTGAAGGAATTCTAAAGTTTGAGAATGAAATCTGACACTGAGGAGGAGTTTCCATAGTTTTTCATGTGAAATGAAAAATCATTAATTTACCTTTAACGCGGTGAAAAGTGTAGTGATATAATGGCTATGATAATATGGTAGTACAGTGTGTTATAACCATTGTGTTAATACTCGTACATTTACGAGGTAATCGAAGTTCTAAGGATTACAAAACCTACAGCGGTTGAGCGGTGAAATGTCACGATCCAATTTTCGCATAGATATGAAAAGTTTGATGGACATGCGGCTTCGGTTTCATCGGAATTATACCGAAATTTGAGCGGGAACACACTGGTATCTATTACCGATCCAAGTTTATTTTTTAAGCTTTGATTCAACTTTGCTATCAAGTCTATGCACGAGCTGGAATCTTATTGCTGAAATTGAAAATCATTTTTACGCATTGGTGCATTTTGCAAAAAGTAGGTACATACAATTCTCATAGATAACAGTTAAAAATATACTCGTAATAAGGGTATTTAATTGATTTGAAAGATACAACCCTACAGGGTTCACTATAGACTGACCTTATAAAAATCTGATTATAAATATATATTTGGTGTTTGTTTTATAAAATCTAAATTACTGTACGGGGTGTACTGAGAAACTCGACGTGTTTTCTTATCCTTATCCAAACGACAAGTGTATTTTTGTGACAAGCGTCGCTGTATTTGCTCGCTACTTAGGATTGCAGATAGTACATTATTTGAGTTTATGTACTTGGGTCATTTTGTTATATATTGCTTTTTTTATGAATTGTTACTTATTTAAAGGACATGTCCTGTGCATGCAGGCAACCCTATAATGTTATCTATGGGCCACTTGAATCCAATCACGAAATACGAGTATCTATTATAGAAATTATTATTCAATATATTCTCATAGTTGTTGTCTTAATACGTTTTTTTATAGAAATCACACGTGAGTTCGTATGTATTAATTTGTATTTTTTATATTTATATTTGTATTTATATTTGTATAATTAATGTAGTACATATGTGGAATGTGAAATGTAAGATATTCCTTATTAGTTATTATTAAATAAAGTTTCTCCGACGATCAAACTTTCCCAACCGAAACACAAGCAATATTACAGCCATTGTATTTTCTTTTTACCGATTTTCTATGCAAAGCAATCCAAAAGCGTGGAGTAGGTAAGTATATGATACCTTTATAAATGATATTTATTTCTTTTTGAAATTCATTACAGTTTGAATTAGTATTGGAACTTGCAACTTGCCTGTTATCATAAAGCTATGACTACATAAATTGGGTAAAGACTCGGACTAAAAATGGCTTTATTTTGTATTGTGTTTCGATAAAGAAATCGATAAAATAGGGATGTCAATTCCAAGAATTCGAGAGCTTCCGGTTGACTGCCAGTAAACGGACTCCCACGTCTAACTTCAAATAATGTTGAAATCCTATCTCTAACTACAAAATAATTTGTATGTATGATAGACCATTTTTCCGTAATAGATAATTTAGTTAAATTTCATCTGAGTACCTACTACGATATAATTGTTGCATGTAAACCAAGTCTAATAAACACTGCGCTTCAGGTCGTTGCCTCAAGGTACCGTCGTGTTCAACTACCTATGCGAAGTAATACCGCTACTTTAATTAACTTTGATCATTTTATAATTAAATAGGACCTTAAGCTTCCTTTTTACTCAGCGTATCTGGATGGAATATGTCATTGGATTGAGATGTTTTCGACGAAAATTTATCAGTATTTGCATTATTATGATGTGTGCTAGTAAATATTGATTATCTTCATACCAGCAATGCATAGTTGAAAATTAACGTAGCTATTCCAGTTTCACAAAACGATTATAGTTCGTCTCGGGTACTAAGTACCTACTATAAAAAATGTAATTAGTCACCGTACAGCAACATGCTTCTCATAACTTGTAATTAAGTTAAGAGAGTTAAGAATGAGTTTTAGAAAAATAAGATTGAGGCGATCATCACAGCTCATTAAAGTATCGACGTATTTACTTAGGTATCAAATCACGCTTTGGCTCAGAAAGAGAATCAGTAGGTAGTAGCCGCTGGGTTATAATAATAATAGCTATTTGATATTTCTAAATTATAAAAAAAAACTGTTCAGAACCACACATATAAAGTGTGCGAGTTAAACAACAAGCCCGGAAGTATTAAATGTCTGCAAAGGAGCATAAAGGGATAATTTCTCACTTGATACCACTATGTGTTCATAATATATAAAGTTAACATCGTAGCAACGTAGTATCAAGCGAAGAAGCTTTAACAACTAAACGTAAATTCGTTCAACGTGACACATACGCGAAGGTACCGTGAACTGTGGCACTGTGAGCTTCGAACACATCTATGAATTTTTATTGCTTAAACACTGGGTACTGGGTATGGGGTAAAGTACTGGCAACTGACACTGTAATCAAGCAACAAAAAAAATGTTAACGATTTGCTCTGTTTTGACTAGAGTTGTGACATTGAAGGTGGTCGAATTTTCTAATCATTTCTGTAGATCATTTGCTCAAACGCGTGTTCTTATGCCACCTTTATCGGTTAAAAATGGATACAACACTTCAGGAAGTAGTTCAAGCTTAAATTACTTCATGCAGGCTTCGAACGCGAGATCGCTCGCAGACTTCGAATCAGCAGATCTTCGGTGCAACGAGTTTACAGGCGATAATTAGCATAAAACGCACTTTCTGTAGATATAAATATGATCGCTGTAAGTTTCATACTTCCTGAGAAAATCTGATAAGTATTAGGTACAGATGGCGGGTGGCTCGGTTTATTTGCTGTCAAGTGTAGATCGTATTGCAAGTTGTAAGCAGACAGGAAAATGCTAATTTCTCGCTTAATAACACTTTGTGTTATTAGACGTTCATATAGATAAAGTTAACTTCGTAGTAACGTAGTACCAAGCGAAGAAGCTTTAACAACGTGACATAAATTCGTTAAACGTGACACACACGCGAAGGTACGGTAAACACAACCGGTGGCTTCGAACTTATTACTAAGTTTGGGATTCCACTTACACAAACGCAACGATTATTCTATTTGGCACTCTAAGAACAGTCATGCTGCTCAATATTTTTTTAGGTTAATAGCGAGTATTCCATTGTAATCGGTTGGTAACGCGCGTTGAACATGTTCTAGGTAAGTACCTATTAAAAATTAAAGTTTAACACTTATTTTACTACTTTGACCACAATGTTCATGCTTACGGCATAGGTAAAATATTTATTATAATCCCCGATTTAGATTCTGTGGCAGGTTTTTGACAGAATCACAAAGCTTTTTTATGACCATGAATAGGTATTAAATGAGGAGAACCCCCGATGCGATTGCAACTTTTTTTACTTTGTTGACTGGACGACATTGTGCAGACTTCAGTATTTACTATTTAGATAGGAACTTATCTTAGTTTGTTGTAATTACAATAGGTGTCTTTACTTAGTAAATGCTAACTGTATAACAAGGTTACACCGCGTTTACATGTAGGAGTGTCCTAACTACTGCTACAGTGTAATAAATTGGACTAGCTCTATAAAGATTTTACGATAGCCGTTAATTTTATTATAATTAAAAGGTATTTTATGTTACCTACTGTATAGTAGGAATAGCATGTACTAGTAGTAACAGCTGCCGGTATTACACGGGAGTTATTTACGTGCCGTTAATCTGTAGATAGTATTTCAACTACTTCTACTTTTAAATAATAAGCTTAGTTATAGTTAATAGAACACGATAGTAACAAACGAGCGAGCATTGCCTTCAATTTGGCAAGTTTCAAGTGGTCTGGTAACCCTTTAAACATCCATTAGGTATATTAGGTATAGCACAATATACTTTAGTATTTTACTATGCTGTGCGCAGTTTGGTGTGCAATATTTAAAACCGTAAAAAATGCAAACCTATAAAACAATTTTACATACTAAAAAGCGATGTCGATACAGCAAATTGGTTGTCTTTCACCGGCTCGAACATAGCGATAAAACCAATTATTTATCGATCCACAAATTTAATTCGAATTTTGTTTTGAAACCTTTGTTTTGAATTTTGTTTTGTATTGTAAAAGTATTTTGATATTTTTTAAACAAATATTTTTTAAGATTACAACACTATTGCTTATGCTTGCGTCTTCGTCTGCGTGAACAAAAATAGGTCCAGTGATAAAATTACAACGAATTTTTTTACATACAGACATGTTTTATAATTATTGTCATGATTTGTTTTTGGCTTGCCAATCATATACATAGCTTTTAGAACTGCTGTTTCTATCCAAACTAAACCAATAAATAATAATGTAATTAAATTAAGCATTAAGTCTAAACGTAATATTTAGAATTAAAGATTCTTTATTCCTCAAAAGACTAGATATATTTCTTTAACTAATATTTCAAACAACCCACAACCGTTAAACAAGTAGGTACTAAGTTCTAAACTAATCAAATCAAAGTGCGGTCGGTAAAAGAGGAAGGAAACGCAAGTGATGCATATTGGAAAAGTTTAATAGAATTACTTTTTAACCTTTTCATATAAGTGTACTTTCCTATTTCACTGATTGGATAAGCGAAGGTAAACGTTTATGAAGTAAATGTGGAAAAAGGAGCTAATTTTCTTAGTCATTCAATAATTTACCGAATTACCTAAAGTAGCTTGAGGAGAGATCCCTGCTATTAATGTTGTCGTATAGGTACAGATCAAAACTTATTGATGTAGATACTTAGTACGATCCAAGTATCCTGCGAGATAGATACCGAAACCTAAATTCACTTTATTAATGGCAAATGATGGGCCACGTGTCACTGATGCGTTGTCAGCCACAGGGCCGGATCTAGGGGGGGGCAAGCCGGGGCCCATGCCCCGGGCGGCAAGTTCAGAGGGCGGCCAAATTCACATTTTATAGACGAATGGATAACTCATCATTTACTTAACTTTGACCACGGAATAAATAAATAATAGTACAAGTACAGTAATTTCATGGCCATATCAACTCGACCGATACCCAGAGCGAGGAATGAGACGTAGTGCACGAACATTTATTATTCGCGAGGCGCGTAGGCATAGTTCAAAATACGCGCCTGCTCGCCCGCAGGAAGGAATCGATTTTATATACTTAGGAAGGAATTAGAAGGAACTTCGAAGGAATTTATATACTTAGTTCTGCAAAAGCAATGTGACCCACAAAAATATAATTTATTAACCCGGTTCCTATGAGAAAGCCTTCGATTCTATCGAGACCTGGGCGGTGCTTGAGTCTCTTCAGCGATGCCAGATCGACTGTCGGTACATCGAGGCGTTGAAGTGTGTATACAATGTCGCCACCATAAAAGTCCGAGTACACGACAACAGTACGAACCCCATCCACGTGCAGCGCGGCGTACGACAGGAGGATGTCATCTCCCCAAAACTTTTCACCGCTGCACTGGAAGATCTGTTCAAGCTGATGGAGTGGAAAGGGCGTGGTATTAACATCATCAGCGAACACCTCTCACACCTCCGATTTGCCGATGACATAGTGATCCTGGCGGAGTCGCTGGAGGAACTCAGCAATATGCTCAGCGACCTCAATAGTACCTCACAACGGGTGGGTCTTAAGATGAACATGGACAAGACGAAAATCATGTCTAATGTCCATGTCACACCCGTACCGGTGGTTGTTGACGGCTCTGCTCTCGAAGTTGTAGACGATTACGTTTACCTAGGACAAACGATCCGAATGGGTAAGTCCAACTTCGAGAGAGAGGTCACTCGAAGAATCCAACTCGGCTGGGCAGCGTTCGGGAATCTACGACACGTCTTGACGTCCGATATACCTCAGTGCCTGAAGTCGAAAGTTTTCGAGCAATGTGTGTTGCCAGTGATGACCTACGGTGCCGAGACGTGGTCCTTTACTGTGAGCCTAATGCACAAGCTCAGAGTCGCTCAGAGGGCAATGGAGAGAGCTATGCTTGGTATTTCTCTACGAGACAGAATCAGAAATGATGAAATCCGTAGAAGAACGAAGGTGACCGACATAGCTCTCAAAGTTTGCAAATTAAAGTGGCAATGGGCTGGCCACATCGTTCGCAGGACTGACAACCGATGGGGAAAAAAGGTCCTCGAATGGCGACCACGTTTAGGCAAAAGGAGCACAGGCCGCCCTCCGACCAGGTGGACTGATGACCTGAAAAAGACAGCGGGAAACCGTTGGATTCAGAGGGCCCAGGACCGGGCGGAGTGGCGTCGATTAGGGGAGGCCCATGTCCAGCAGTGGACTACTAAGGGCTGAAAGGAAGGAATGAACCCGGTTCCTTAACTCTTATCCGTTGAGGAGTTCCTCAACTCTGTATCTCCGTCACCAGATCATCAACAACTTAATATGGGACCAAATTAAAAGTGACAGCTCCCAAACCAAAAAAAAAAACAATTCAAATCGGTTACCAAATGACGGAATGCGGCGGTCAGAAATATAAAAAAAACGAGTTCCTCTCTATCATCAGTCTATATAGTTCTGCAAAGGTAATGTGACCAACAACAACAATTTATTAACCGAATTCCGTAACTCTTATCGGTTGAGGAGTTCCATTGTGTATCTCCGGAACTCTTTTTTTTAAGGAAAGAATACGTTTATTGTTGACTGTTACATGAGAAAGATGTTACAAAAATTTATAATAAGTTTAGGTCTACCCTATGCGGGCATACAATAATTATGTCTTATATAACTAAAACTTAATTTTATATTTCATTGGCAATTATTGCTAAATTATATTTATTTATTTATTTTGTTCAGCAGTCCAAATTATTTGTTTATTTTAATTTTTTACCTATTCGAACTCATCGGCTATGCAATGTGCCCATTACTGGGCAAAGAGAGAAAAAGCCGGAGGAAAAAACTCTCGACACAGTTTTAATTTATTTATTTAGTTATTCATACGCGCGTTACTACATTCCTTTTTGTAATTGTTTATCTATAAACATAATTTAGATTGGAATTGCGAACCATCCATTCATTATTCCGTTCGTTATTTGCATTTTTGTGTGATGGTGCATTCTCTATGATTATACCCTGGTATAAACACAAGGAAGCACTTGTAGTCGGCAGCTTTACAGGACTGTAAATGTAGCCTCTGTCCTTCCTGAGATTGTTATTTTATTTTATCGTCAAAGAATTCTTTTTCGGTATAATAACCTTTGACCAGCTACTGTTTAAAAGACCATTTAAATTTATTGATTGGTAGTTTTTTAGATTTTTAGTTCTGGAGGCAAATGATAGTATATGCGTATGGCAGATATTTACCTACTTTTTTTATAAATTCTACTATTTATTCTAGGTAAATACAATTGATTTTTATCTTTCTGTCTTATGGGTACATTTCTTACACGCATATCAGATTTATTTTTAATCTTCTTCATCAGATTATCATCAACTTAATATGGGACCAAATTCACAGTAACACCTTCCAAACCAAAAAGAAAAAATTCAAATCGGTTAACAAATAACGGAATGCGGCGGTAACAAATATAGGCTTAAGACAGAAATAACAGCAATCAATGCATTATTTCCGGAAGGCCTATGTAGGCTATGTCCAAATTTCAATCAATTAGTGGACATCTGATAGCTGAAATTATATGGATGATAAAGGTAAAAATAAATGTATGTGAGCGGGGGCGGCATATTTCAGTTTTTGCCCCGCCTAAAAAAAATTGAAGATCCGGGGCTGGTCAGCCAAGGAGATAATGATGGACTCCCTTCTTGAAGGATCCCAAGTTATAATCTCATTTTTAATATTTCAACAATTTAAATCACACGACCGAAGTTAGGCAGTTTGAGAGGTACATAAACAAAATGATTGTATCGATCAATCTTTTATATAAATGTAAGTAGGTGAGTTCTATTCGATGTGTTAAATAAACGTAATTCCCATTTTAGCAGGCGAGACACGAACACATCACGTCGCGCGACGGTGTTATCAAATGTTCATACAGTGTTGACAGATATGATTGAATCTGAATTTTGTTTGCTCATCTGGAACTCATTTGGAGACAGCTTGGGTGTTAGCAACACTGAAAGACGGAAAATCTTTTCGCTCTCTTAGAATTAACAAGTGTTATCCGTGGTAATGGAATGATACTTCTATCTTATTAAGAAGGAAAATTTTGTGGGACATCTTTATTGTTAGACGCTTATGGTCGTTATCACATAAAATTGTATTTAAAATAGCTTAGTACCATACGGTGACCTGAAGTGGATCTGAGAGTAGTTTTCCACAACCGCATTGGCTTGAACCCACGTTTGGGACATCTACTTTATGAAGTAATTTGTAATCATCACCATCAAACATGATCAAATACCACATAATCAAAATATTTATTCAGCTTTAACGGGCAGCAATTATTTAATATAGATCTATTATCTTATAAAAAAAACACTATCAAAATTTGCAAAGGACCTCGATCCCATCACCTGGAATCACGATGTATCTGCGCAAATCACAGTTTGTTAGTGCAAAAATACCTCTATTAGGTACAATTAAGTCCTCTCCTTTCACCATGAGAAACAAGGTCTCATTCAAAGCCAAGCGGCACCACAGCTGGTTGCTTCAGAACTAGGTAAGAGGCATTTATGTACTGAAGACATATTCCTGAGTGTTGAAACCCGGAACGTGTTGCATTATGTACACTGGTATAATAAGGTCGGTTGCGGGCAGAGTGTAAATTACAAGCAGAAAATGGCATTGCCAAGTCATTTTGAAATTAAATGTAGGGCAGTAAAGTCTATTTTAGAAGTCTAAGCTCGGTAAAGAGTTTAGAATGCAGCCTGCAACAGCTTCATCTTTGTCGAGCTGTGGCGTATTGGATACAATACTTATTTGCGCTGTGGTCTATAGTTCCATTATGAAATGGCGTAAGTTTTCCAATCTTGCGACACAAACACAGTGCTCGGTACAACTTCGATATTATTTCTAACTACACAATACTCTTAAGTATAGATTGTTATTCCTGTACTGATGACGGAGTATGTTTTTATGTTTTATAACTGCAACTAACTGCAACGAACAAGTGTTGTCATGAAGCGTTGCTACTTCCGATGACAATGGTCTAATTTGTTCCTCAGAAAAACAGTAATCCAAAACCGAATGAAGAACATGTTGCTTTAAGCCTCAAGGGCATTTAAGAGTGTAATTGCCCTGGAGAAACCCAGTGGCTCTACCACGTTTTGTTTACAACCCCATCGTGACCCACTACAGTGTCGGGTCACCTACGATTACGACAAGGCTTAGCCTGCCACGCATGCTTTTCTATTGCGTATTAGCAGACGTCACATCACATGTCTTTGAAAATTTGTTTAGAAATCTCAGGCTTCAAGGTTTTCTAACGATGTTTTCCTTCACCTTACTACAGGTGAAATTAAACTTTATAAAATACACAAAACTTGAAAAATCACTAGTGCATGCCGTTCGGATTAGAACTCGAACCTTTTACCTTACGAACCACTTTTGTGTACCACCTTTGGAACTATATAAGCGCGGTTTCTAACAAAAAATGTTTTACACTATACATCAACGTCACTGCAGTTACCTTGGTCCATAAACGAACGTTAAACTGGTGTTTGTCATGATTAATAGAAGTTTCTCAGCCTCTCATAGCTATTCAAAACTAAGTGGTTATTACGGTCCATAGAGTCTACATATATACAGACAATTTGACTTTAAGCAGGAGTGAAAATCTCTAATTAGTAGTAGCAAAGCACCCCGCACGCAACCTTAGATAGGATTTTTTTCTCTATTTGAAGTTGGGCGCGGGCGTCCATGATGGGCTGTAGTGACCATTTAATTTCAGGTGGCCTTCGTGCCTTTTGCTTCGTAATTACTAAAAAAATATTATAGTACTTAGACATTAAAAAAAGACGTTTAAGCTTTTATTTTTAATCAGTGATTGCCGAAAATTAACTCATTGCGAGTAGCGACCGAAGTAAAATTTTCGGAAAGAAGGGTCGTTCTCACCCGATTGTAATTAGTTCCAGGTCGGCACATCAAAGTCGGAATAAGTTCCTTCGTTTAATGACCGTTCGCTGCGCAACGTGGATAAATTCGCCTGGAAAGGCTAGGGTAGAGATTGATTTATTTATTCATCCTTCACTATAGGATCCTACTCGTAACAGCGAAAGGGCTGCCCCTTGATCGAAATTAAAACTAAGCGAACTAAACGAGTTTAAAAAGAATATCTGCCAGATAAATTTTAGGACCACAAACTGAGCCTTAAAAAGTAATCTCCTAAATCTACTGTAGGCCTCACTTTATAAAGAAGTCAAAATATAGGGTACTAATTACTTATGTACTTAATCTTCTGTCGTACTATAAGAAGGTGATGTGATGTGAAGAAATTCATGAAAAAAAGACTTGCAGGAAAATCTCCCAATCGAATAAAATTTAACCTTTTTATTCCAAAAATTCGTTTTCCTATTTTCTCTCTAGTCGCAAAAAAAGACATTAAAGAAAAGTGGAAGTAAAACTAAGTAGGCTTAGGGTTGCGGAAAAGGTCATTTTCACCCAATTGTACTTACTCGTTGGTTCAGTTCGGCGGCACATCAAAGCCGAGAATAAGTTTCTTTGGTTTAATTGTCCGTACACTGCGCAACACAGATACATTTGCCTGGAAGGGCGAGGTAGGGGATTGATTTATAATACCTTTAATTTCCTTTATTGCTAAGATCCTATTGGAGATGGTAAGGATGCGGCCACGCTAAGCTCGATATTTTCCTTTGGAAATTAAATTTTTTCTCAAATTTGAATTTAAAAACATTTCATGAAAATATTATAAATACATAAAAGTTGGTAAAAGTTATGGATAACCTTTCTTCTGTTTTCAGCATAAGCTAAGTGGTAGATACTTATACTTGGTCATCGATCTTTGATGATTTTAAACTTTAATTTTTTTATTGGATTTAGTATAGTAGCAAACCGGCACCCGATGTCGGGTGGTCACTGCAGCCAATAGACACCCACATCCACATCAAACCTCAAACAGAGATCCTAACTGGTTGTAAGTGGGTGTTTTGCTACTCATGAGGACTAAGATGTTCGCCTAAAATAAAGTATCGGAGATTTCATCTTTATCTCCTCAAGTGGAACATGAAGAACATGCTGCTTCACAGTGGATAATAGCGTGGCGTTCACTAAACTCGAACTACTACGGGACTATTACCTATAAAAATATTAAATACGAAAAATTAAGATCCAAGATTTTTGGAGTACCTTCTTATTGTGTTGTTATTTTTAGATGGCTATTCCTGATTTCCATTAAGACATTGGTCTTTGGAGGAGAAACCCTTAACGAATAGTTAAACTTAATGAAGGGCGGGCGGTCCCTACTTTTCAACTCCATATTGTTTCTCTTATAAAAGTTACTTTGAGACTTTTATTACTGTACTGTTTATAAGAATTCTTTTGCATTGTTCTATTTAATTAGTCAATGTTTAATGTTTAGTTTCTGGCAAGTAGGAATTATTTTTTAAAATCTACAATCGTAGGCTATGATCACATTTAACAATGCCTAAAGTAAATAGTAAATTTGGCTTACAATCTATTACAATTGATTTTTCTTGGATATATTATTCTTCTCACAGAAGACTGAATAAAAGAGCTTTCTAATATTTTGATTAAATTTTAAATTGACAAATTTTACACCTATTTCGATAAAATTCTTAGTGTTTATTAGTTTTATTAAATAACTTTACTACAAATAATGGTATACATTGTGTGCATTCATTGAGTAACAATAGATTTCGGCATAGTGACAATAAAGTTCATAATAACAATTGCAAAATCATTTCAATACATTGATCCAGAATAGAAAGGAATCATTACACTAAATATTATGATAGCTATTGGTTTGAAATTCAGAACGGAAACCAACTTCCCTCCAATAATAGTGGGCTATGAACAGAATTGCTTCTATTACTCATCAGTGTCCAATAACCGCGCGTTGTTTCATAAGGTTCTGGCTTCAACAAATCGACAAGGTATTCTAGGAAATATTTCGCTACGAACTGTGCTTTGCCAGACCGATCGTAGCTAAATACTGTGTAGCTAATATTCCATAATTGAAGCGCGCATAGCCCCGCTACTGAAGCGCGCATAGCCTCGCTGCTTAAGTAGATCGAAAAAGATAAGCAACTTTGGGCGCGGTCAGTACTTGTATGGGTGACTTGGGTGGGTAAAGCCGTCGATTCCGGTTCCGATACGCTAGCAGTCGTTAAGCCTTGTCGGAGGCCCTATGGGCGGTTTTCAGATCAGATGAGCCACCTGTGGTTCTGCTCGATCGGCCGCTATTTTACACTTAAAATCATAATTGATTTATTTAAAAAAATAACTATCTAAATACATTATCAATATTATAATATTGATTTTTTCACAATATTATGTTATTATCGACGATTTCAGGTTTCCGTTTGAAATATTTGACTGTACCTAGCTTTTTTAAGAAAATATATTTATTATGAAATAGGTACGTGGAAAATGCAATTAATGATAAATATTACTGCTATTTTACAACTCACAATTCTGCTTCATAGAGAAGAATTCAAATGAAAAATAACATTGTAGTCTTCATTGCTATTTTAATAACGCATTCAACAACAATATAACATTTTTGTGGTAAGAATGCCGGCCACGCACGGATCTACTGCTTATGAAATTCACAAAATAACATAGAAGATACCACATAGACAAAGAAAGATCATCTGGCTTTGAAAATCAAAGAAGTTCCTTTAGATTTAAAAATAATCCTACTTTAATAAATGAAAAAGGCTGTAAAAAGCGTATTTCTTCCTTCACAATCCTGAGTATAGAGAAACTTTACATCATTTATATGTCAATATGGAGTTTCAGGATGTCAAAAACGGGCCACCTAAAATAAGCGTCTTTTTATTTTCATTCGATTTAATTTTGGCGGGATCTTCTGCTATGTCATAATATTTTTCTTAAGCTCAAGATAATTTTCTTTTGGTGTGTCTAAAATTTAAGGGTCTCTTATTATTTCTAGAGAAATTTTTAATTTCTTTAGAAATAATACACCATCCATTTTAAAGTTCTTTTATATCTATACTTTGTAGTTATATTTCTTAGAAAATGAACTTTTAATGACTCATTTGAATGGTAAATGAACTCTTTAGACTCCTTCATTATTTACTATTTTCATTTTATTCTTCATTAGAAATAATATTAGATTTTAATACACCTGTGCATTATTCCTTATTAAGAAGACATCAGATTTCAGATGGGACTGTCAAATCTGGCTGAGTGATGTCAACGGGACGATGTCTCAAACCACTTCTGTAGTACAGATTTGACACTGAAGGGATTTCCTAATCCAATCAGCTTAAGTACGAACTAATCTATTAGTACCTAGTATTGTGCTACATAGGTATATTTGCTAAGAGCCAGGGAGTAGATTGAAGATTTAAAATATGTGAATGTAAGTGATAACTGAATTTATAAGTAGAGTTTTAAAAATATTAAATAAACATATTTTACAAATTGAGTGTAAAACACTCTTCAAACTTCAAAAGACAAGAAAATGATAGGCACCATGAAAACGTGTACGTTCAATAAGTAAAAATAACTTTATGTTTTTGGTCGAGACTTAGCTACTTGTGGCATGTAGGAGTATCTTCAACCGAGTTGGATTGTACGTACACTACCCGTGATATCCATTTTGTATATCTTTTAGATCAACAAAAAAACAACGGGTTGCACTCCGAGAGTGCCTGCAGAAGTGAAACTTATAAAATGTGTTTTCTTGGTGATTTGGAAGACAGTTCAATTAAAACACAATTGACTTTCTCTGTAAGAAAAGAAACTACATTTAATGCCAATAATCGCAATGTCGAATCCAAAATCACAATAATTATAATATTTAGCTTTTTTCTATAACAAAATACACTTATTTTTTATGAATGTTTCCTTTTGACAGTTTTCATAGTTACCATCTTACGCATTTTCGATCAGGGTCACGTGTCCTGTCGCGAGTCTAACATTTTTTAGCCATACCAAAAAGTGCACAGCGCTGATAAGAAGTTTTCACTTCAAAAAATTTCAAAGTAGGTAGATTGAATATTTCTAAATAAACAAGATGATCGTATTGAAATTGCGTCTTACAATATTTTCGCACTCAAATATTAATATTAACACTTCGTTTGAAGAATGAATTTGGAAATCGGCCCTAGAAAGGAGCGAAGCTTCGCATTAAAGCGTATAATTTTTATGAAATATTTGCTCATTGTCAGCGCCCTTGATTGGATCTGTGGTGATTTGTTTGTCGGAGCAGAATTCATTTTGCGAGAGGAAAAAAGGAAAAATCTCCGACGTGACTGACATGAAAATCCCGCGGTGAAAATTTTGTTTTCTTTATGTAAGCCGCTTTCAAAGCTCGCCTACTTTCACACCGCCACGAAATTGTAATATTTGCAATGTCTTTGCTCGATCACGTTATTGACATTAGTAATTCAATTTCTAACGGGCGAATAGGTACACAGAACAGTTCAATTTGTTTAGGTATGGAGTGCGAGTCGTGGTTGGCTAATCAATATGTGGTTTAAATAAATGAAGTGGCTCTGCGTTGCGCATGACAGCAGGTGATTTAGATATACTTACTTACCACAAATGGAGTACATACCTAACTGTATTGTCGCAAATTGTGTGTAATATCGTCTGTCTACTTACATGTAAAATCTATTTTATTAGTGGAGACCTTAAAACTGAACATCTTGAACTGATTTTGCCATCTTATTGCACAACAATTGTTGATAAAGTTTTTGGCACCCACAATTAAAATTAATGCCCCAGTCTTGGAAGTAGATATCTATAGTTTTTGCAGCAAATTGAATTAATTGTAATAATGTACAACATACCTTGAAGACAAGTGACCAATAGGGTCTCCGACTAGGTTTAACTACTGCTATTGCAAACGCACGGAACCGTGAATATAATTTGTCATTAGCGGTCACCCATCCCGGTATTGACCGCGCCCGACATTGCAAATTTTTTCGATCGCTTGCGATCTACTCAAGCAGTTTAATACGCTATTAATATATAATGCAATGCAATATTATGTCTGTTTGATATTCTACCTAGTTAGGAGCTAAGTGTAATAAAATGTAAGCTGACGGAGGTCGCTATCAAATGTATTAAATGTCAAAGTTCACACCACGGGAGGTAGGTTCGCCGTTCGTCATTTCCCTGTAAAAATATTGCACTCGCCCTCGGGGCTTACGTTGAACAGGAGTGACGCGGTTCCGGTAATAAATTAACCGGCTTGCTTCTATTAGTTTAATTTGTTTAACTCTTAGGTATATAATTTAGCGCTGCATTTCCGCTCTCGTTCATTATTTACAAAAAATGAAAATTATAAATGAGGTAGGTTAAAATAATACTTGAGTTGAAGAACTTTTTGTAAATTTGTGATAAACTGTAGAGTTTATAGAACGATATGATAAATAACGAAGGCTTATGAAATATTTATGATTCGATGAGGAAGGTTTTCAACATTTGTTATTTCTTCACTATCACTCAAATCAATCAACATCATATCTACAGGGTAGGTAATATGAGAAATTTGTTACTGGAAATCTCATGAGAAGTGTCTATGTGTTTAATGGGAAATCTACAAAAGTACATATCTTATTGATACAACTATACTACACTGCATTAACCTGAAATTTTCAGTTTTCAATCGCGATTCTGATAATTTAAAAAATGTGAAACTGTGAAAATCTGCACCATAATTACAAATGCAAGGAGTAAATCAGTTTTCTACGTCTACTATAAACTACGAGAGCTTTATTCGCAAATAGCGACAAGGGAGTGACAGAAGTGCCTGTAATGAACTTTCCTACAAGACGGGATTCCTTGTATGTGTTAACTGCGAAAATGTTTTCAGACCTGATAACTTTTGCTTTAAAATAAGGACCATCTGAGTATTTTCTGAGGTTGTTTCTAGCAAAATTTATTCTTTAGCTTTTTCTTCTATATGTTATGCTTGGTACAGACCAAATTAAACAGTTCCTACTGACCTACTATTTTCAGCTAATAATACTGCATTTATGCTTAATGTTATTCTTTATGCGTAATTTTAAATGATCATTTAAACAGTTCACTGTTCTAGATTAACGTTTCAGCGTTATGAGTTAGTTTAAGCTTAATAGTAATCTATTACCGACATGAAAAAATCTTACAAATGGCCGTAAAACCAGTACTACTCTTAAAGCGAAGTCCGTATTTTCCCCATTCACAGTGCCGGGAAACAGTGACAGACGTTCATGTAATAAACTTAGCCGTAGCCGTAGTCGTAGGCAGGTGCGACTCGCTTAATTGGTCAATGGGACTTGAAAGACACTTGCGCATGAATTCGAGTAAAATTTAAATAAAATAGGGCAAGAGCCATAGTTATCAACAAAGTTATGGAATAACAAATAGTGGAAGTCACTTTTCTACCAATCTAAAGCTAATAATAAAAAAAATACCAGTAAAGGAAAGTATAAAGAGAGAGCGAGTAATCGAAGGAACGACAGAGGTGTTTGCAATGTATTTTAAGCTAGACGGGATCCCTTGTTCTTGACATGGTACTATTGAATGTAAAAATGGCCTTAATGAGCCATTTTATACAGTCAGGTTTGAATCAATCGTTCTGAGATCACTCCAAGCTACTTAAAAACATATTTTTGGCAATTTGTGCTACAACACTATACGTATAAAAACATGTTTTAAAAGTTAAAGTACGTCTGAAAACACACGCATAGGGATTAAATTGTATTTAAAAAAAGGAAGCTAATAAGTTATAAGAACAATTTTTAAGTTTAAGGCATTTTTGATAAGAATGATAACTACGCGTTTATATAAAACTTAAAATTTATTATTTAATGGGGGCTGCAAAATATGCAACATATTTAAAACACAAACATTTTTCGTAAAAAATATTAAAATTGGCTATATTTCAGTATTTTGTAGAACCCTACCTAAACGTGCTCGTATTTTACTGATTCAAGCAGTGACAGACGTGCCCGTAATAAACTAAGCCAGGTGCGACTCGCTTAATTTGTTCAACGTAACTTGAAAGACACTTGCGGAGGTATTCGACTGTAATTTAAATAAAGCAGGTGAAGTGTGCCCAAGTTAACGACAAAGTTGTGGAGTAACAAAACATTCGTTTGTTCAATTTCGGGAATGCCCCCTCTCGAGTTCTCGTTTAATAAGCCCCGACTTATTTAATATACGGTAATGTGTTTGTGTCACTTGGAGCGTGAGTATTTGCGGAATTGCTCATTTACATATTTGGAGCAGTCCTAAAGCGAAGAGTTCAAAATTTGATATTTTTAATCAAGAAGTTATTAAAATATAAAAGGAAAATTTTATTAAGAACATTTTTGGCTGATGATTAGTAATTTATATTTTAAGGTGTATGTCGCACAACCCGAATTTATTTTATCTTATTCGTTATGAAATGTTTCTTTAATACATTTTTATCTGCCGAAATATGGTCTGATTCTGGGCGGCGGTAGCCACGATGCCCAAAATTAAAAAGTATATTAATCCATCCCATAAATTATTTGAGTACAATATTTTATTCAAATCCGTACATCTGTTTTACGAGAATAATCATCCTATACCTATCCATCTTCATAACCTTTCACGAGATACCCAAGAGTATATACCTAAAACATTTATCATAGTAATTTACTATCTCATAATTGTATCTTATATCATACAGCGTATTAAAATTGATAAAGAATAACAATATCGCACCCACAGCTGAGGAATGAAAAATTCTCATGGATGTTCGCATTTTAAAACGCAATCTCGTCGTTAATTTGCTTGGCGGGGAGGCTGGGGTGGCGCGGTCGCCTGCGGGGGAGGAAAAATCATTTCTTTTATTCAGTTATTTATCGCGGGGACAGCGGGCAACCGGAGGTTACGTGCGCTCAGCACAATGTCCATTGATTAGGCGCCTACGTTCAAATAAAATAACTATGAGCTCAGCCTTTGATGTCCCGTAATCTTCGAATTGTGTCGCCAACAGACTTAGTTCGTATTGTGATTCTGGATATTGCATTTTAAGGTTATTTTCTCGCCTTTTACAGGGATGCATTTTCTTGATTATGATTTCGGTTGGAATGCAACAAGTTGGTTGTACCGATTATGTACCTACTTAATGTTGCAAGTCTTCAAATATTATAAGTTTGATTGCATAGCCAAAACTGATTAATAATTTAATAAAGTATTTACGTGTACTGATATGAAAAGTTTTTGCTTTATTGTAATGAACCTATTAAAAATATTCACATAGTAAAAACTATGTGAATTTTTTTAATATTTTATTTTTATTTATACGTATTCTATTCCTTTTTTGTTCAAAACTATGTTGCTACACGACGAATAACAAAATATTTTGCCCTATATTTTGCCCGAGAACGGCGGCAACAACATATAAAGTGAATTTTAAAAACTATAAACATACTTTGAGGCCATAGGAAAATGCACCGTAAAGTTTACCATGTAAGACTTGGAATCAAAAATGTACCCTTATCTGGTTGTAATTTATACTCTTCTCGCAGCCGACCTTATTATACCCATATACACAATATAACATATTCTGGCATCCCGTTTTCTAGGAATACTAGTTACTTTATTCAAAGGAATTGCTTCTGACATATTATTTTCAGGAAAAATTGCAATGATTAAGCTAAAGCGCCCATGGGTTTACTAGCTATATACTAAGCTTTCTACCAATCGGCATTGAAGTGCACTAATTCCACACGCATCAGTCATTCATTAATTCATCTCAGTAGTATCCTCTGTAAATCTGTAATCGATATTAAAAATAATGGACTTAAGATAAAACTTTACTCCTACAAGTGTTGTATAAATACATAAGTAATGTAGTTACATAAGAGTTCCACAAACTAGCTTGTTTAATTTCCAATAACTTTATACCAATGTACACCTACAAGTAGCTATGTTCTTGCTCTACCCACAAAAGACGACTTCTACGCATAGATATAGGTAACTATTCATTTCAGAACTATAATCATAACTTAACTTTGAATGTATTATCGCACCGCTCGTAAGTGCATATATTTGCTTTAACGAATTTCCTTCACAGTTCGTGTCTTATGCTCGGGTATTGAGATTCTTGAATCTTGTTTAACTGCTCTCAAGTCACAAGTAGGTATAGGGAATGTGAGCTTGAAAGTAAGCTGAACAATAAAGTGAAAAGCGAACGTTTTGTAATAGATATAATACTACAATTTTGCTTTCAAAGTAATAAGTTTCTGTAAAATGTGGATTATTTACATGTACTTACATACGTTAGAACGTTGTCGTTGGATATTTAAAGGATGGTTTTGGTGACAGTAAAATTTAAGGAATGGTTACGAATAATATTAGTATTTTTCGTATTTCGTATTTTTTGGAAACCATAGGCCACCTTGGTCTACACTAAATTATAATATTATGAAGAGGAAAAAATAGTATTTTTGTGTGTATGTTTGTTTGCAATGAATAAACTCAAAAACTACTGTGCCGATTTCAAAAATTCTTTCACCATTGGAAAGCTACATTCAGCGTGAGTAACATAGGCTGCATTTATTGCTAGGAAAGATCCTTACTAGCGACTGAGCGACCTTTTTTATGTTATAGGTAGGTAGGTATATCCCATAGATATCCTTTCCATGTGTTACATACCTACCTATAATATTTTTACCATTATCATATTAAGTATCTACTTATATCTGTATCTTTATCAGCATAAATTCTCCGAAACATGCATCATTGTCAAAGCAGTTTCGATGTGTACGTACACCGCACTATCTTCCTGTTGCCGGCAGTGAGCCGGGCGCAGTTCCGTTATACCGGAGCGCCATACCGCTTCATTTCCGGAATCTATCCGAGACTACGAATTCAGATAAATGTTTCAAATTATAGTTCTTTGAATTCTCTCTCGAATATTTGATGGAATTATATGAAGCTGATACAATCTTTTTTAACCGAGTTCAAAAAAGGAGGAGGTTATCTACATCTACATCTACACTAATTTTATTAAGAAAAAAACCACTAAAAGATAAATATAATAAAAAATATTGTAAAACATTAATTAAAAATAATATAATTATGAATATTATGAACCATGCTCGAGTTGAATCAAGTTAGTGGTTCACCGACCGAAGATTTTCGAGAGCAAATTAGGTATACTAATTTATGAATATATTAAGTTTCATACTTGAATGAATTTCGAACGTAGAAGCACGGTTACCGAAATTTTAATCAAAAACGAGTAGAATCGAGCATCATTAGTTAATTAAGGTTCTATCCAATACTTTCGCTTCCTCTCATAAATATTTAAGAAGCAATCAGACGTTCGAACTTAAACTGCCTCCAGTGTAACTTCCCGTTTGGAAACCTTGTTATTCGGTCTTAAATTCAAATCGGTTGAACGCAAACCTAGAGGAAATTCTAGAGCATTGAATGTAGAGGTAGTTATTACGTTGCTGCCCCGAATTTGGGTTAGGCCTCAAATGCCAGAGATTGCATAATATTAGACATCTGTCGAACGTTGCTCGGCGTGCCGCGTGACTGTGTGCAATGAGATTACATGCATTCTGAGCCTATATATGGCGTCCTTGGGGTTACATTGATTTCTACCGCAAACGTAAGCGATGCATTCACATCAAAGGAAATTAATCAACTACAGTTTTGCCTAAGATCAAGAGTTAGTAGGCAAATATGTATCGTGTGTGTAAGTACTTAAGTGTGAAAAGGTACAGTGTGATATTTGGTTAACAAGTTTTAAAGCATTCTTCGATATCCTTAAATACAGGTTATTTAAAGTAAGTACAATAAACATAATTATGTATTTCACATTTTTAGCCTTATTAATGAACTGAGAATTTATTCCGTATCTTTCGCATTTAAGTTGAAACGTAGGTAAACGTGAAAACCGTAAAAATTAACAAAAACAACTCATGCATCCGCAAATCCATTCCGTTTATATAGGGTAGCACGATCAAAATTGTTCAAATATCCATTGTTTTCCATGGAGCCAGTTCCGTGAATACAGCCACAATCTATACTTATTGATGTGCCGCTATACGGCGATAACAATACGGCTTGATGAGCCTGTTATGGGCGCTTCCAGCAATTTTCAGTAGGTACGCGTTATTTTAGCAAATAAAGTTGCTGTTTGTAACACAACTTTTCGGTATCACTCCAAAAGTGAACAATGCATGAAAATTGAAAAATTTTAACGATGCTGCGAATAATTTCTTTGTGTAAAGCTGAAAAAAATTCTAGGATTCAATTAAGCAGAGCAGAAACTGAGTACCCACTCATTCTTTATTTTTTTCTTATGTGTGTCCAATGAATACGGTGCCCATGAAACGATAACAAAAGGTATCATAACTTTGACATCACACACACACACTCACATCTCTATTGTCTGTAAAAGTCGCCTTTTACAGACATTAGACCCTTTTCTTAGCTTTTCTGCATCCATCATCCGTGATCCTGTTAAAGTTTATTACAAGAACTGAGCCTTTCTTAATTGATATTATACAGGGGCAGCATTCTAAATTCTACGACTTTCCAGTGTTTTCTTCACGTCACGGTCACTACTCGACACGCCCACTTGACCGCAGGAAGACGGTACTACTGCTATTCCTAATAAGTTTTAACCATTCGAGAAGTTTCCCAAGTCTTTTACTTCTTTATCTATTACCTCGTTTTCGTTAAGAGGCGTCCCTCCAGACCTCGTTCATACTGATTCGGCACCGGGAATTCGGCCGAAACGCGTGCATTGAATTGACGCGACAAACGCAGCGATGGCGACGAGCAAATCCGAATTCCAATCACGCCGCTGAATAGGATTATTCCGTCATACAGGGCGCCCGGCTGAGATCAAGCTGTGCGACGACCCTGTATGGAAGCTGCACCATACAAATTGTATGGATGTTGGATAGAAATGGGATTTATTCGAGTAAAATCATATGTCCGTATATGTATACGCATTATAATTGTATAATAAATTAATAACATATACAAGTAGGTACCTACTTATATGTATGAGTAACATACATTATTAATATTGCATTGATTAGTCTAAGTTTGTAACAAATTTTCGACAACGAATGTTGTCTAATAAGTACTAATATGGATGAAGATTTTACATACATACTGTACATTTTCATTTAATGACTTGTTCCACTTTCTTGCGTAAGAGAAGCTCAAATGATGCTCCGTGATACCTACTCCGAAAATGTTTTCTCACAACAATGGCTCGATTTCATTCAATTTCAAAGTTCAAATGGCAAGTTTTTGATTCGTCTACGTCTGTTTTCCAACCGTATAATTAAAACTTCATTTTGAACTACGTATTCAGCGCTACAACTCTGTAGTAATGAGTTTCAATTTATATTGTTTCGGCTCATAGAAGACAGAATACTAATTCGGCTCATACATTATTGAGTAAAAAAGGTTTCAAGCAACAAAATTCAAGACACTTTCAAAACTTAATAAAGTAAAATACGATGGCTTGTTTACATACGCCCTTATTACGCCTTCAATCAATGCTCGGAATGTCAATAAATAATCTTATAAGGATAAGGAATTGGAGCGGAGTTGATTCCCCTCAAATATTCATTACACGTGTTTTACTCGTAATTCTATACGTAATATTTTGGGGAACTATATGTGAGAGTAACAATGACTTGTATTGTTTTGATTGTACGTGTGCTTAGTTTGAAAAAGTCTTTCAGTAGTGTGACGATTCGGGACGTGCTATGGTTAAAGGGCAGTCCGTCGGGATCGGTCACCTGTGCCGGGTGTGCACACTGAATGATTAATTAATACGAATAACTTCGAGGCCGATCCTCACGAGTTACCTACGACCCCCGAGGTCAAACCCCGCGATCTTAACGTCTTCTCCGACAGCAGCGGTGGGATCGGTTCCATATTCTTCAAACCTGATGCTGACCAGTATCGAGATGGTCCTATTAAGCTCATAAGACAGAGGTAATCGTTTCAAGCATAATGGAGTCGCAGGTACGTACTGCATCATTGTAAGGAGACCCACTGACTCATGGCGATGGAAACGCAGGTATGTGCTGCATTATTTCAAAGAACACCAACTGACTTGTGGCGTTTGAGCGTCATTAAAATATGATCTTTTGCGATTAAAGTTAAAAGATATCGTTTTATGGGTCAAGTGTCCCTTCAACCATTACCACCTTGAAGGAATAGATTTAAAATAAATTTAATATTCAACGTTTTCTTATTTTACGTTACCTTTATTGTGACAAGTCGGGCATTTAGAAGGAAGCTGCGCGTTGTTATCGCGGAGCCGCTTCAATAATGTGGGCCCGCGCAGCTCCAAGCAACAAAAGTGTTGAGTGAGAAATCATAAGTTATGATAAGCCCGTATATGAACTCTTATTGTACTAGTAAGGTGGATAACGTGATAAAATTGTTTTTGATATGGAAAAAAAAAAAAGTGTTGATTTGAAACTTACCATTGTGAATTAAGTCAGTTGTTGTTTGTGACTCTTATATTGAAATTTGATTTTAATTTACAAATGTTGTGTTGGTTGTTTGTTAATTAAACAGATCGTTTGCTTTAAAAAAAAATGAGATTACCTTTGTCTACCGAGTAACAGGCATAGGTGCTGGTGCTACTGTAAATTGCTATTCGTTACGGAACCTAATTACTAAATTTGAACTTTATGGCATTCATGATACGGCTAAAGCTACTTTTAAGATACTAGAAGTGTGTGATCGATGTAACATTTTATTTGACACAAATGTACTCTAAAAAGAAAAAGAGAGTTTGGTTGTAAAAGGAAATTGTAGTGGTTTTGTTGTAAAAGGAAATTGTAATGTAACTACCTATCATTGATGATATTTGGATAGTCTGATGATATGAAACTAAAATTAAAAACCCACTCACGAGGTACCTTTATCGTTCAGCGCCGTTTGAGTAAGGTCTTGAGATCAACTACCGCCGACGTAAATTCCAAGGGTAATAATTATTCGTGAAAGTTCCTCTTATAAGTTAAAAAGAGATATGGCTCTAATCGACTTTGCTTAGAAGTAAAACTACAACACTAAGAAAATGCTTCCTACTTCACTAATTCAGAAACAAAAAGACATCTTGGGCAGGCCTCTTATTTCTTGAGAGTAGAGTGACGGAAAAGACGGCATTTGTTACCTATGAAGCTGTATGGGACTTTGCCAAAATTCCTTTCGGGCTAAATAATTTAATTATCAAAGAGCAGTGAGGCTCTAATGCGAACTTAAAGGTTGCTCGTATCTACGTGGATGACGTAGTCATTAGTTTTGCAAAATAAAATATAACGGCGATATCCGCTTTGATTGGTGCTAGTTTTACATTTGATTGAAATAAATGTTGTTTTCGTAAAACGTAGTCCCTGCAGCAGACCTACTGTGTTAGTTTGGCTTGAACTGAGCTAGCTATTTTGTACTACCTACAAACGTTAAGTTCTAGCTAGCCAACAGCCAAATGACAGAGACAATCTTTTTACTGAAATTGGAATGGCAATTCCGTATTGCGACTTTGAGCTTAAATTTGATCTTGAACGATTAATGCCCTGTGTAAAGCCGACAATCGTAAACTGTTCCGACAGTTGGATAGCACCTACGGCAGATTTGTTTTAGAAAATTAATAGGTAATTAATTAATTATCTTAGCTGTAATTTAATAAAATAAAATAAAATAAAAATTAAAAAAAAATGAAATGTTTGGCGAATTAGTAGAGATTGGCTGCTTGGTACGCAGCGTCTGAAAGTCGTCGTTGTCGACTCCGTCGAAGCGTATACAAAATAATACACCCCTTGAGGCGAACTTAAGAACACATTACATTTTAAAAGAGAATATTTGTATTAAATCAAACTGTCAAGTGAATGGCAAAACTTTTGCAGAATTTTTGTGCCACGAAACTTTCAATGGCGAATCGTTGAAAGGCTTCACGATGAGCTGAAGCAATTGACAAAACTTTAAATAAAATAAAGGAGCACTATTGGTTTCCAAACATGACTTTATGCGTTAGGAATTATGTCAACTATTGTCTCCCCTGTAATAAAATAAGTAAAACTCCATCTGATAAGAACAGTCTACACCTTCCATACACTTCTCAACAACAATGACTAAAGTGGTAAGTTGACAGGTGGCCGGCTTTCCAAGGAATACGTTATCGTACCTAATAGTCGACTCTTTTACGAAATTCTGTTTACTTACGCCTGTAGAAGATTTAACTTCACGTTCAGCGTGTGAAGCTCTCCATTATTTAGTTGCTATTTTGGAACGTCCAAACGAATTATATCTGACCAAGGTACGTCCTTTACAGGACAAGAATTCCAAGATTTATGTCAAAAATGGTCTATTGAGTTTCATGAAATTGCCAGCGGAATTAGCCGAGCTAACGGACAAGTAGAACGAATCATGGCGGTTTTGACAAACTGTTTTTCTATTGCCGAAAACCATGATAACAAATCATGGAAATCTGTTCTCGGTGAAGTACAGCTAGCTTTAAATTGTACAGCATCGAAGGCAAAGGGTAAAAGTCCTTTACAATTATTCATTGGGTGTAATAAAAGTTTACCTCGACTGAACTTCCCTTGTTCAGAAAATCAGACGTTTAATCTTAATGTCATAAGGCAGGAAGCGAAAAATAGGATGGACGAGCAGACTTCCAAGAAAAAAAAAAAAAAAAAGATTTGACGCGAATAAAGCTACAATCCATCCGTTCGCTGTAGTAGACTTAGTTTTAATCCAAAAGAATCCACGTATAATTAAAAAAAACTCAGTGAGAAGTTTAGTGGACCATGTGAAGTTGTTAAAGTACCGTGAGACCAATCTCAGGTGGCCGAGAGCAATACGTGTGTCATGAACGACGAAGACCTTTTATTTTAGTTTAAGTTTGTGGAACCAACCAGTTGCAGGTGTAAGTGCGAAACGAAAGGGTCAAGTGTAAGTAACGCGAGATTCTATTTGGTGCCGAGTGGTTATAATAGATTCCTTTTAAAATGTTCTTTTTTTTGTTTTGTTACGCCGCACTTCAATGTTCATAAAATACATGGATTTATGGACTTCTTAGTATAACTGATATGCTTAGTATGCGAACTCTTGTGATAATTTCCTTTTAAAATGTTTTGGTTACGCCGCACTCCAATGTTCATAAAATAAATGGATTTATTACCTCTTAGTATAAGTGTTATGATAAGTATGCAAGCTCTATGTTACTAAGATTAAATAACAATTGTTAAGTTAAGTTCTCCTTTGTTTAGATTTAAAAGAAATTGATGCCTTGAATAACAAGCGGCATTCTGAGTGTCCGAGGCCCATTATGTTATTTTTATAAATGAAATGATTGTTTAAGTCTTTAAGTTTTTAGAAATAATGTACCCGTTATCCGGATTATGATTGACGGTTCCACTGAGTGTTCACTAGAAAACGTCTCCTTGTGTTTGAATAGTAATACATGATTCGTATTACTGGATTGAAGTTGTTTTAAGTAAGTCACGAATTAAAAAGGGAGATACTGTGTAATGTGTTGGTGGTTGAAAGCAGGACGCTTTGCCAATATATTTTGATATTTGTATCTGTTGGAAGCAGGACGCTTCGCAGATGTGTTGGTGGTTGAAAGCAGGACGCTTTGCCAATATATTTTGATGTTTGTATCTGTTGGAAGCAGGACGCTTCGCAGATGTGTTGGTGGTTGAAAGCAGGACGCTTTGCCAATATATTTTGATATTTGTATCTGTTGGAAGCAGGACGCTTCGCAGATGTGTTGATGGTTGAAAGCAGGACGCTTTGCCAATATATTTTGATATTTGTATCTGTTGGAAGCAGGACGCTTCGCAGATGTGTTGATGGTTGAAAGCAGGACGCTTTGCCAATATATTTTGATGTTTGTATCTGTTGGAAGCAGGACGCTTCGCAGATGTGTTGATGGTTGAAAGCAGGACGCTTTGCCAATATATTTTGATGTTTGTATCTGTTGGAAGCAGGACGCTTCGCAGATGTGTTGGTGGTTGAAAGCAGGACGCTTTGCCAATATATTTTGATGTTTGTATCTGTTGGAAGCAGAACGCTTCGCAGATGTGTTGATGGTTGGAAGCGCAACGCTTTACCAATTTTTGATGGATTATCTGTTGAAAGCGGAACGCTTTGCAGACGCTGACTCTTGACTTTTGACTTTTACCAATGTTTTATGGTTTATCTGTTGAAAGCGTGACGCTTTGCAGATGTGTTGACGGTTGAAAGCGAAACGCTTTGCCGGTGTATTGATGGTATACGAGAGATTTTCCAATGACTTTATAGTGTAAATACGAGACGCTTCGCTGACGTTAGATGGAAAAAGCGGATAGTTTTACCGATGTTTTAATGGTACATAAGAGATATATCGATGTTTAAATAGTTGAAATGTGTGTGAGCGTGAGACGGCAGAAAATATGACGCTTTGTTAAAGTGTAAGTCGCTGTAAACTAATTAAACTGAAAGCTAAGATGCTGGACATTTTATGGTTTGTGGTTTGAATTAACATGTTATGTTGTGGATACGGTAATTAGACTGTATGCCATGGACAACGCGAGAGCGCGCTGTTTGTCAGTATGGCCGTGTGAGAGTAACAATGACTTGTATTGTTTTGATTGTACGTGTGCTTAGTTTGAAAAAGTCTTTCAGTAGTGTGACGATTCGGGACGTGCTATGGTTAAAGGGCAGTCCGTCGGGATCGGTCACCTGTGCCGGGTGTGCACACTGAATGATTAATTAATACGAATAACTTCGAGGCCGATCCTCACGAGTTACCTACGACCCCCGAGGTCAAACCCCGCGATCTTAACGTCTTCTCCGACATATATTATTACTCAAGAACAAATTACGTAGCTATGAATAAATTAGCTATAGAGACATTTTTGTTTGGTAGGTATTGTAATTTATGGGGCATTGACTTGCTTACCAAATAAAATTTGATATTTTTTATGATGAAATTAGTGAAATTACAATTTGTGTTTTTGGTGCGCAAATTTTTTACCTATTACTTCGTAAACATATAGGTAGTAATTATTTTTTTAGTTTTTATTCCTAATGCTGAATTGAATATTTTAATAGTTAAATGAGGTCTCCTCTTTTAAGGATCATTTTAAGCTGCAAGTCCAACATTTGAGGTTGAACGTGAGTTGGGGCTTTTATTTTTTAGTTTTACCAAAATATCATTACTAAAATTTTATTGCTATATTTCATTGAGGTCATATTCTCGAAGATACGAAAATTAAATCGCTTAAATTTTTTCCCTTCAACACCTACAAGCACACAACAGGTACGATAGGTTGTATAAAGTAAGTAAGTATAGGAATTATACCCGTAAGCGATATCGGATTTGTTACGTTTCTACCCATTGTCTTTGTCTTGTCTTTGTCTTAAAACCCCCTCGTGGCGACCCCTAGAACAATCTATTAGTTGCCTCTTACTATAGCACGAGATACCTAGAAACATGGCACGCAAATTTTCGAGCGAATTTAATATTAGTTCTAATTACATACTAACAATCAGCTGAAAATCACCACTGAGTATAAGTAACGTAACAGTACGTGCGGTTGTAAATATAATTCTGCTCCCAGCTAGCTCAGACTTGTTAATATAACTAAATAGCGTTCTATGCGCTATACATTATTAGTTTAGAAGCAAATTGACTAACATGGGAGCGCAACAGGCTTTACTGACTACTGAGTTATTAGGCGAGTATTGTAGGACTGGGGAATTTATATTACTATGGGTGATAGAGCCATTATCTTGTACCAACACCCTTTTAATTCACCGTGAAGCAGCATGTATGTGTTCTTCAGTTCTTGGTTAATTCGGCAGGTCTGGCTGTTGGAGATATTTGAATTGAGGCGATCATTGGAGTCCTTATTCACAAATGTAGGTATAGTGCGCTGTTACCGCGGACATAAAAATCCTATCTGAGAGGATAAAAATTCTAACTATAAACGACCTCATCGAAGTGTCCACGGGCTGCAGTGACTTCCTAACGTTATGCGGTAAATAATTGAAAGATTCATGTTTTTGACTTCTTGGTATTTATGAATTGCTTAGCCTTTCTAGCCTTCAAAAGTTCAAAACTACATCCGCGAGAGATTTACATAATTTTTCTTACTTGATAGTTAGTAGTTAAGACTATCGTGAGTAGGTACGCAACAGGCTAAAGGACACTGTAGAGTCTGTACTGAGTTATGAGGTGAGCATTGTGGGACTCGGGAATTTATGCTGATTTTACGATTTCCTGCGCCTGTGCGAATATCGCTATCTCGAGGGAATATGCACCGGTGACAAATGTAATAAAGTTACTTACACTCTCTTTATTGAAAACGCAAAAATGTATCGGATGTTTGGCATAACTTATTGTACTTGTGGTCTGTAACAAATAAATGACCCATTGAAGGGTCTAGTTTCATGTCTCAGTGAGCCGGATTAGTCCACCGCGCTGGCCTAATCCGGGTTGGTGGTCTTTACATGCCTTTGAGAACATTTTTTTTTGCACTCACAGGTTTCCTCACGAAATTTTCTGTCTCTGTTACAGCAATTTATACTCGAAAATTAAATTTTAACTTCCGAAATTACAGAATAACAAAATTTTAAACACTCATGGCTGATAAATTCGCTAAATTCGGGAAAGCTTTATGCAGAGTACCGTAAGCTTCAAAATCAATTTCGGCTTGTTTATGGAGGAGCGGCTCTTAAAAGCGTTTGTAGCTATAACATAAACACCTTCAGTCTATAACAAAGGTATGTTATTTTTATGCCAACTTTACGCAAAATAATTGTTGTTTTTCCCGAATAAGGCAGAGCAAGATGAGGCGTTGTAATTTTGAAAAGTGTGTTCCTTTCTATTTGGGTATTGCATGTCATCTGTTACCTCATAAGTTATTATAAATTAATTGTGATTTATCGTTATCAAATTTAATTCGGAATCTTTCGAAACTTCTATTGTTTTCTAGTTATAAATTCCGTGCCATCACAATTTAAGATAAATATACACGTATCTCTGTAAGACTAAAACGTGTTTTTCTTTAAAAACACGTTTACGCTTTACGTTACGATATATAACTCCGCGTCTTTACGCAGAGTTATTAATAGTGACATATGAGTATGTTTACTGTTGTCAAATTATTTTCCTTTATTCAATATTGGATTCTGTGGCAGAAGACTGAAATATTTTTACGATCTTAAGTTTAATTCGCATTAACGGCTTTTTTATTGCTGGTCCGGTGGCGCAAGGAGTTTTAAATGAATTTTCTTTTTACGCTTAGCTCAACAACCCAGGGGTTGTTCACGCGCTATTAAGCCCACAATGAGTTCAGGAGGTCGGACGGTGCAACCTCCATAAAACCCGTTACGGGTTCAAGCTTATTTCTCAGTGCTGCTGATACTTTCGCACTCCCGATGTTTCTGAGTTTTTGTACCATGCTTTGATTATCTCTGCACATAATATAAGGTGTAGGTGCAAATCTTTTTAAGACCCGCTGGATAACTTTGCTTAGCGACGGCTTTGTTTACCTTATGTTCAAAACGAGAGCTTTGTTTGTGGCGATAATTTTTGTCCTCTTATGTAACAACGTAATCCCATACAACCTCAGATAGATAGTATACTTACTATTACTTATACTATCTCTCTGTTTAGTATATTATTATACAAAGGAAGCCACATCCCTGTAGTAGCTCTATTTTATTATGTACAAATTTAATAAAGACAATATTATATCATTAGAGCGGTGATCTTATAACGTAGGAGATTATTAAACGTGCTCTAATGGGATAATATTCATCTAGTTAATAAAATATGAAGTATTTATTGAGGTTAGTACTTTAATGTAATGTAGGTACCTGAAAATATATACCTGATTTACTGCAATTGACCTAAATCACTATGTCACATTTGTCGTCTAGATTCTGTTTGATCGGTGCTATGAAGGAGAAATTTAATTTTTATAAAGTATGGCAGTGTGGAGAATATTGACATTATGTCTTTGGTTCATACAGAGTACCATCGGCACACGCGATCCCTCCTACTTATTTGATACATTATTGCTCGTTTTTAACATGTCCGTTAATGTGTTTTCTGTATGTTTATAGTTTTATTGAGCTACGAAGTCGCCACCCTGTACTTCCCGGGATTAATGAGTCTTGAGCGAGACGAGAGTAGGTATTACGTTTTCTATAGGTTTATAATTTTACTATGAAGCCTGTATCCTTGGCCTTCCCGGGATAAGTGGCGAACGAAACGTTATATGTACAAGTAATAGATTCTTACGAGTAATATGCTCGTTTGTAACTTATTAGAAAATAATATGTTCTGTAGTGTAATTTTTGGACTTAATTACTTTTAAACTTTGATTTTTTTCTGGTTTGGCTGAAATCCTTTTCCGTCCCATTAGTGGGGGGAGCCCCACAACAGGGAGAGGCTTGGAACATACACCAGGTTCCAGGTTTTCATTCTAAAAATATAATAATTTAAATATGTATAACAGAAAATAAAATGTCTACTTTTCTAATAACCACTGAACTCTTAAACTCTCATAAAACTTATTTTCATATTAATAGTAAATGGACAAGCTACGAAAACTAACGTTAATAGGACTCCGTATGCCCGGGAGAAGATTGCACCGTCATAGCTTTATCCGGGATTAGTGACTACAACGGCAATTTCAGCTTTATTACCCTCGTATTAAGTTGTAAAATCGCGCACTGTATCGACGGGTTATGGTTTAAGTAGCACATAAAATTTTATTACCAGAAGTGACTATATTGTATTTATGTATATCGTAAAAGGATCTATTATGATACGGTGTTTTTGTAATGTATGTGCGGTAATAAAATCACGAATAGAGTTCTTGGACGCAGTGTACCTATCTTAGACGGAATTTTGTTAAATTTGACTTCTTGAAGCATTTAGGACTTTATTTAAATAAAGATTGATTTAATTAAAGAAATATTGATAAAGGAATAAACCATATAAACATAACAGATATTAAGTAGAAAATTGAAGCCACTTTAAGCATCTGAAAGTAAGATAAGTCAGTCCCAGGTTTAACTATTCCCCATGACTGGAATATTGGCCAAATTTCTATTTGATTGACTTCAAACGGAATTGACTACATTCACATCACACGTTTTTGCTTATACTTAAGTAATATTTATAAGTATTTATAACATTTATTATTTACTAACAAACATTCGAAGCCTTGCTACAAGGGGAAGAGGATATTTTTGTTACACAACCACACCAATTTAGCTTCATTACAAGCGAAAATGCTCTAAATATCTTTTCCGTCTACATGCAACTTATTAGCTAACTTTGTTTTATGATCTAACTTTTTCAACATACAGGATGGCGAAGTTATAAGCTAATTTAATAGAGTTTTACAATACCAGGTAGGTATTCGAGAATTGTGAGATTTGTAAACATTGTAATAATTTACGTTCTAAAATTCTACTTATTTAACGTTTAAATTGATGGTGAGGCATTTAATTAAGTACGTGTTGTTTAAGTATCATAGTGGCAAACTCTTTTTTTAATAGAAAACTGAAAGTGATCATAATTATGTGGTACTTAATTAAAAAATATTTTATTACCAAGAAAAATTAAACTGTCGAATACATAGTTAACATTTGATAGCCATTTAGAGCTTTAAGCGGCAATAAACTTTCTTTTGATTATTTATGGCGTTACTTTATCTTACTCGTAATAGGTGTATGTTTGCATTTTTTTTTTATTTTATTTATATTATATTTGTATTGTTTTAATTTTATGTGATTGTTTATTTACATTTTAGTATGGATGGATATAGGTGGCGTTCAACAGGTTCATCATAGTATAATTTGTTTCGAAGAATTGTACTACGTACAACTGTTTAAAACATGTTAAACAATTTGATGCAAGTTCTAGAATGTTGGCTACGGAGATATGGATGCTGGAGAGACTCTTTTCTTTTCTTTCTTGTGATATACCTTTATTTGATCAGCCTGTATTCTATGTTTATTTTCTCATTAGCGCAGCACATCGACAACGTCTAACGTGCAACACGGGGAGACTGTACCTACAGAGCGGAGATTACCTAACTTTAATACCCGTAGGGAATTTATTGACTTTTTAGGGTACCGTACCCAATGGGTCCTAATAGAAATTTATTCTCCTTTGATCGTCCAAATGTCCAAAACCGAGTAATTAAATTCATTGAAAACTAAAAAATATAACGGGATAAAAAAATATCTTATAAAAACTGGTATGGAAATACATTGGGGGAATTGGGAGAAAAAATTGGGAAAGGATTAATGCGCGCAAAATTTCATTCGTGGAATAATTTGGAATTATAATTACCGCGCCTTCGTTCTCTTAAAAAAATAACTCTTTACATCGCACGCTGCCTCTTTATTTTCGGAAATGAACCATTACCTGTACATAATGTAAATATATGCACTAAATGATAAAATAAAATATAACTAATTAAAAGAACTAAAATACTTATAAGAAATTAAAACTGTCTACTAATAATTACCTATAAAATAATTATTGCTTGCTGTGAATGAAAAAATTTGTGTGAAAAATCGTGTCAATTCTTAGAAAAATTAATTATCACCCAGTAAGGTGTACAATAAATCAGAGGCCATATTCAGTAATCGCGTGTTAGACCTAGAGTATATTTCTGTTGCGTTATTTATTTCACGTCGCGTTCTTTTATTATTACGGAATAGAGGTGTTAAATGTAGGTGCCATATCTACAAAACAATACAAGGCAATATTCCGTTACTGGAATAAAAAAAAATAAGTTTTATCCTAAAGCGATGTAATATGTAGAGTAGTGTATCGCCTATGTCGCCGTGGACACAATAACTAATACCTAAACGTTGATGGATAGATTTTTAGATAGGTATAGTATATATTATGTAGGAATTCAAGACAAAATTTATACACGTATTGTTCTTTTTAGGCTAGATACTACTTTTATCAATGTACCAAAATTGTTTTTGGTACCTACTCCGAATTATCATAAAGAAATGAAACATTATACCTCTCTCAAATTCAATGTCTACGTGATCGAAATCACGGGCAAAGTCTAGTTCTCTTTTAAGCTATTTTACAGTCTTAAAAAAATTTGAATCGATTTGTATTAAAGCAGGTGCAGTATTAAAACATAAAACAAAACACAGTCGAGCTACGAAGGTTCAAAGGCTATAAAATATTTTAATTTTATTGGTAGGCTTCAGAGACTGTTTATTGTCTACACAAATACAATTTAAAAACAATGAGAAAGTATCTCAACAATTTAGTTGGGCTAGAATGAACACATTGATTTACAAAGAAAATTAAATTATCTAAAAGTGTTTAGATTTTTTAAGGTTCTACGGGCCTGTAACCTATTTAACGCTTCATCTAACAATTATTATTATTATCGGTACTACTTTCTACAATATAAACGCTAATAAATATTTTTAATTAATGTGGAGGATTTGGAGTGGAACTATGAGCATACACGACAGGTTATGACGGATGTCATATCCTGTATCTTTTCCCCCTCTTTTGTATTTATGTTATATTTCTAAATCTTTGTTATCTCTGATACGATACGCTAACACTTGTTACCTACTTCTATGAACGTGAAAGATCTGACCTTGAAATTGTTTTACCAGCATCCACACTTACCCAACTGAAATAGGACATTAGGTACGTAACTACTGTATGGAACTACGGAAAGGGGCTGCGGAAGTATCTATGCAAAAGTACCCTCTGTTATGTTAAGAACGACGGAATTTCTCAAAAAAGTACCTCAAGCGAACTTTTGGTTCTCCCGCCATTTACAATTTCTGTATAATCATTTCTGTTATATCTGATGTGATACGCAATAAGTCAATGTACGCTGTAGACCCACAATGGGGGCGTTACTCAGCAAGTCGCCACAAATTGCTGATATTCTCTCTGGTGCTGATGACTGACAGTTGAATAGATGTAATTATAATAGTAGATACAGATTAGACATTGACGGTAATAAATGCGAATATCTGTGAGCAATATCGTACAAACTGCTAAAAATTGGGTTCTTATAAAAATTGGAATGGAGCTGAAAATGACTGTCACCGCAATGGGACAAATCAAGAACCGGATACATTTAGCTACGACCGGGCTTTTTAAATGCCACGGTTTGTAAAGACCACCCCAACGATGAAGAAACAGAGGAACACAGAAAACATAACATAAACATAAACACATAACAGACAGGCAGAAAAAACTTGAATACTACTTAATCGTGTGAATTTTATGGGATTGGTTTATTTGTATTGATTGCTTAAAGTGCCTTCTAATAATCTTCATCCATCTATTGATTCCAATATATAAATACCAGATATATACCAATTAATATTGGCATTTAGTAGGTATCTAATATTTCAACAACAAAAGTATTTTATAGATATTTTGTCTCATTTTGTGTATAGAATAAAATAGTAAGGCAAGGAATTCAATATACCTAAGGTTGTGGCAAAAGTATTTACAATATAAGATCTGTAGGCATCTCAATAAACCAATCCACATCCTCAACGTATCCCTTTTCTTGACCTTTCGACTGATGTCGATTTGAGATGATTGTCGACATATTACAGCCAGTCTGTTGGAAGTGGTTCGAAAGAAAGAACCCTGATAAAAGTATCGAAATATTGTTACTACATTTAACTGTTATATAATCCAGACCATAAATATAATTTAAAGTTCAGTGAGTATTATTTTAGTGTTTAGTGAAAAAATACATTTACCGTTACTAACCGTGGTTAAGTTATTCCTTTTTCCGCAAAGCAAATGTGGATCTTGAGCTACCTTATACGTAACAGATTTTTTTCGCATGTTAGCTAATTATTTTAATTGTAAGCTATTAACTATTTTTTTACTTTTCTAATGGAAATTACTTTATATCTGATTTAAAATTACACTCTTCACCATAAGGAAACAATAATCTAGAATAGGAAATACTCAAAATATTACCTATGTAATAATTTTAAACTCTAGATTATCTTCGCTGTAATATTGTGTATACAGGTTAAATAAACTATCCCAATATCAGTCGATTTGTCCCGGTGTCCCGTTTGAGTTGAACCAAATACTAAGATAAGATAAGATATATCGTATATCATGCCAAACTTGTCAATTAATTTGTGTCCGCTTGCCAACAGATGGTCTAATCGCTGGAGAAACTCGGGAACTCTCGACCCGACCAAAATTAGCTCGGAGACTCAAGTCCTATTCAATACGTTTCATCAATAAATTAGGGATTCAGTTTCTAGTGACATTTATCAGAACTTCAGTTTAAGATTGTAGATAATACCTTCTGTTGGGTGATAATTACAACCTCAGAAGTTACAGTACGATTTTCTTTATTTTTTGTAAAATGGTAAATAAATAATTCAGGACGCTTTTAAGGTAATTAATTATCAATAAAATTATTTAACACACTTTTAACTTATGAACTATAAATATAATGTGATAATAAATAATATAGGTATAATAATTTATAATAATATTACCTACAGTCTCCGCACATCGTCCATCCCTCGTATCGTACGACGTACATTCTTTTGCAAAAAGCTGTGATCATGAATACCTGCCGAATCGTCAGAAAATTCATAGCTATTAAGGAATAAATTTATAAACATCATTGATAGAAACCATTTCCATTCGGTCAGAAACCCGCGGCTATGGTTTCCTCCCCCCCAGAAATGGAAGAAAAACAATACCAAAAAAAATAATAATATAAAATGTAAGTATATGTAAATGATTTTATAGTTACATGTATTCCGTACCTCTCCATAGCAATATAGCTTCAACGCCTGAGGGATAAGCCACGTCTCTCAGAGAGGGGAGCGCCAGACGACTTATTGCCGCAAGTAAGCTTACAGTAAGTCGATGAGCTTAGTTCTGACTACGACAGCTCTGCTCTAATTCTGTTGGCATCCTAGTCATTTTACATGCATATTGGTTGCTAGTCATGGTAAATTGTTTTTAATACAAATTAATTTTTCTCTTGATTTTACTATTTCTTTTTAAGAATTTGTTGCTGACAAATTACTGTATTAATCTCGATTATTAAACACACTTTAAATTTTTAAATATAATATGCTATCTTAAATTCACTGAAAATCGCTAAGTTAAATTACATGTATGTACATAATAATATATCTACTATGTAGCAATGTACCTTCACTGCCTGAGGGATAAGTCACGTCTCTCAGAGAGGGAGCGTCAGACGACGTATTGTCGCAGGTTTTTCTTACAGTAAGTCGATGAGCTTAGTCCTGACTACGACAGCTCTGCACTAATTCTATTGGCATCCTAGTCACTTTACATGTATATTGGTTGTTACTGATGCTAAGTAGTTTTCGAAATAAATTCAGCTTCTTTGACATTGTTTAAAAATCCTCTTTTTTCTTTCTTTTTTCAACTCATTGGAACTGATTAAATTAATACGACTTTGGCAGTTAAATGAACTTTAATTTGTATTATATTACATAATGGTTGTCGATAAAAATGACGATCAATTACGGTCGATCGAATACAACGGTGGTGCTTGAGCTCTTCAAGTTCTTCGTTTCAAACATTTACCTACCATGAATATTTTCATGTTAAGGCCTTAAGTTAGAAGTACGAGATGGGACACATTTACTAAAATAAGTAACAAAAAAGAATGAATTAGAAAACAAGAAGAAACGTTTAGTTTTTTGTAACACATCACCACGCCATTCATCATCCACACCACATTTTTATGCGGAATTTAAAGAAATTTCAGAAATACGAAGAGAATGACACTAGGGAGCAATTTTACGTCAGTAACCGCTGCAGCACAGTTTATGGCTTAGCGACGTGCCGCACGGTTTACTTTCCTATGTGGGTAGGTACTTTAGAGTAAACATATTCAGGGTATTCAGAACCTACATACGGAGTCCATAATATACTCTACATTATCATTCTGTAACAGAAAATATTTTTTAAGTAGCTGGTAGAGCTTTATACTTCACTCGGCAAGGTAGCTTACTACTACCTTTCTTCTTAACCCGTCGTGACGCAGGTATGGTTTTCTTACTTATATGGTTACTTTAGTGAAAACATATTCAGGACATTTAAAATATTCCTTATATTATATGACTCGGATCAATAAATCATAAGACTTATAACTAGTTCTTGTGGCAGTTTAAAAATAATGTGATTCGTTATAGCTAAGTCTATCTACTAACACTAAAATTGACGGTATTGAAGGGTAAGGAAGCAGTTGAATGTTCATATTCCATGGCGGATACGAATACTGAGTAGTGAGTACTATCGGAAACATTTGAACGATGTTCCATTTCTACACGGTTGGGCTGACTCATAGAAAAAGGAAGTAAATGGAACGGCAACAATAATATTTTTGATACGAATCCAGTGTAGCTATCACAGTTAGCGGTATATCTACACACTTCCAGTGGCCATGAGATAAATAATAATAAAAATAAAATAACCCATCACACTCATAGTCTCAGACTAAGATTCCCTCTTGTATTGTGTGGGTACATGGACACACATGAGACAAGAACACAGAACATCCAGACCAGATACATGAATTCAAATTTATCATTCAAATCTCTGCTCTGCTGGGAACCGAACCCAGGACACTCCACAGCGCACCAGTATCCCTGCGCCACTCAGGTGGTCGTCAGAATAAACTAAGATGCGCTCAGTGTAGGAGAATATACGGGTAGGTACCCACATAGCCGTTCTATCTATTTCCTATTTTAAATATGGACTGACTAATGCTTTTCGGACTCTCTCGTCACGTCTCCCAAATGTTATACACGTACACGAATAAGCCTCATTATTATACCTATCTAATAAGAAAAACTTTGAATAACTTGCTACGTGACATTACTAAGACCTAACTTGAGAACTTGGAGGAATATTTTCTTTTTGTAAGAAAACAATGTGCATTTATATGAATATGTACCTATGAATTCGTAATCTTTTGAAGTATTGTGGAAAAATATGTTGTATGTTACTAAAATTTCCAAGATTTGATAGTTTTCAAAACATTTGATGAAACTGCGAAGACAAAAAATGTTTCGAAATATTTTATCATGTTCAGAGAAAACATCTGTTTTAGATAAAAAACGAATGATCAAAGATACCAAAAAATATTGGAAATCCTTTGGAATCCGATGTAACATGAATATTATAATAGAAGCAATTCTCTAGGGGCTCTTGAATGTCACCCTGACCATAAGAAAATTAGCTTTTTTCTGAATGCTATGAATATTTCATACGTAAAAAGGGGTACCACATACACACACACACACACAAAACAATATAATATGAGATATGGATATGTATGTTCCTACGTTTAACTTGGGAAATATAACAGAATTATACAGTACAAAATTTCAGAGATGTAATTTGATCTGCTGTAACACTCTTTATTTTACTATTATATTTATTATTAATAGTATTTATTTTCTGTATTAGGAATACAGAACTGACAGCATGATTTGGCTTTGCCGAGTCCGAGTGGAGTTTTTGTATACTCGTACTTCGCCAGGTTGCGGAAAAATAATGAACTTATGTCTTTTCCTGGTAGTGTTACTAATAAGCACTATTTTTAAGCCAAAGAGCGTGCACATGTGATAACGACAACGTTATAAAAGACAGAAATTGTTATAGCAATAATATCAACGTTATCATCGTTGAAGGTTTTTAATTAAACTGGTCTAGCTATTAGTAAATTAAGCAAAGAACAGTAGGTGATGTAAAAGAAGAAAGTAAAGAATCAGGTAAGCTGAAGTCCAGGATTTCATTAACAAAGGGTGTTGTTAGAGAGTACTGTGGGCTCTAGCACAACTATTGAAATGGTAATGCAACCGCGGCGCTTGTTCTAATTGCCATGCAAATGTCACTTCTACACTGAGCAAGCTTTAAGCTCTGTGGCGTTACAATAGGATCACCACCAGGTATTTTATTTTATTTCAATAAAACTTTGCACGATACAGGAGAGCTAAAAACATTAACAATTTAATTATTTATCTAACATTTTATTGTGAAATTGTAAGAAATGTACAATCAAATTAAAGGAAATTTTATTCATTTACTTTTTGACTTATTTACCTGCTAATTCTAGTTATTTATTTAACTATCCTTAATAATAGCAATTGTAGCTATTGCTAGAATTGATAGGCATTAAGCCTGTGGTATTCTCAACTATTAGTATGAAGAAAACAAATCCTGCAATACCTATCGTTATGATTGCATATTATTATTTTGAACACGTATTTGCTCTTATTTGATTGACGATCGTACCTATTGCATATGCAATTTCACTCGAGTAAATTGATGACTAGCTGAAATGAAAGTTAAACATTTAAGTTTATTTTAACTTGAGGTTAAAATTGTCACTTTTTATTTTACTACATTTATTTTCACTAGTACAATATTTTTATTAAGTAATTGATTTTTTAATGTTATAATAATAACTTTTCCTTTTTGTTTTATAGAAATCCTATTTTAAACTGTAATATGATTACCATATCGAGGTACTCTAATAACATAGTAAATATGTATCCATTATTTTTGTTCCATTTCAGGTACTTGGTACAATAAGGGGCTATATCCCGCTTTGTGCCAAATAAATTACCTAGTAGGTACCAGCGCAATGCATGCAAGTGGCATCCGCTTACGGTTAGCGCCTTAGGCGAAGCTGTAGCTCGTCGCAACTGGACCAAAATTCAATTAAATGGCTATTTTAAATATTCTACTAGCGATACTTCATCCTTTTTAAAAACTCTTTGTTTATATTATTTTCTGGCAATGATTCTCAACATAAGTATGTATTTTAGTTTAGCTACGAAATATTTTTTCACTGTTCACTTTAATTGGATAAGACTCTCGCTCTTATAATTTACGGCAGAGCGCTTCTTGTGCTCTATTTTTTGGGGTAGGTGACTAAAAAAATTCTATGCCATTGAATCTGTTTATGGGTGTCCATGGGCTGCAGTGACCACTAAATATTCGATGGCCTGCATGACCGCTTGCTACTTATACTATACAATAAAACACATCTACTGTTGCCCGATGCTCCTGCTCAAAACTTTCAACTTTCAATTAACAACAGCAGCTAATGTAGCTGCAGTAGTTGCAGTGCGGTGCCAGGACCCGAGTTACTGAACAATGTTGGTACAATAAACCTAACATAGTTTGACAATGTTACATCGTACAAAACCGGGCTTCTGTGCAAACAAAAGGGACTCCAAGTCGGCACAAATAAACTGAGGCGAACTCGCCAAACGAAGTTATCTTTTAAAATTAAAGCGATTGTCTTTCTGCTAGCGAATGACGAGTCGCCATTCTGTGATTGAATGGCTATTGATTTAAGTCATGTCTGCGGGAAACATGTATAGAAACTTGACGTGTATGGGACTGGGTAGCTGGCTGCAAACGTTCCACTGTTGAGCACCGCTCCTCACAAAAAGAAGAGGCCTGGAAATTACTCTACCATGCTGCTTCTATGTAGATTAGTGAATAAGATGGACGGACCAAAGAGAAAAAATATACGTATATGAACGGCAACACCTCGGACCTATCAGAGTTTTACCTTTGTAATCAATCAGTGATGAAAACAATAACAGAAAATAAAATTGAAAAGGAATACGTTATTTATAAAAACAGGTAGGTACTTGCCAAATTGTACCTATCAAAAAATTCAGCGTTTTTCGATCCGCAAATATTACAAGAGATTATGATAAATAAATTAATAACGTCAGTAACTGTCTGCAACCTAAAACAGAAGGAATTTATGATTTTTTTCAATGTCGGATAAGTGTAGCCGAACCCGGTCAACTCATTATTTGGAAGGGTTAAAACCGCAGTTGAAAAATACGTGCGCTCCCGTGCTTTGGATGTTAAACATCAGTTCCCGTTTGTTATTAATAGCAGTCGTTAAAACTAGTCGGAAGCCTTGACGATTTTTAAACTTCCAACACGAGTTACCCGTGGATCAGTATTGGAGCATTAAAGAGTGCATTCCAGGCATCTTTCTAGCATGATGAGACCCGAATCCAATTGTCCTAGAGTATGAAAAAGGATTGCAGCTCGATACACAATTATACCTACATATAATCCATATATGATTATGAAAAATGGAAGTGTTTTTATTATATTAACTATTTTAAGTATATGTACTACTAAAAGTGAGATGATAATAATTATGACATACGAGTAACATGTATACTTATTACCTAAAAACACGACACGAAGACTAGATTACAAACAATAGTTATTGTAGCAAAAGCAGTCTGAACTTGCACAGATACTTTATTGAAGTATGCTTCAAATAAATTGTGTAATTTCTATGAAGATACTTCATTTGTAGAGTACACAATCTCTTGCTGAAGTAGCGTTAGAGTTAGGTAACACAGAAACATACGTTTTACGATCCAGTAAATTATGGCTGTTTATTGAATGTGTTAGGATGATATAAGAAAAGAATCATTATAATTTTAGTTCAATCTAAACCTTTAGAAACATCGTTACACAGTCTGATAGTAGACGGACCAATCCGAATATCCAATGTAAAAAAAAGAAATAAGATAGACTGGCGAGGGTTCGTGGATTGAGGAGCTACAATGAATTGATTTTGAAATATGTTTTGACCTTATCTACACTATACGAGTAAATCACCTTGTATTAGTAAACGAAACTCTGTTTTAAATTCAGAAAAATTTAAGACACACATTACAAATACATGTGAATTTTCAAAGTATCTGTGCCGTGTTACACGCTACATCTGCTGTATAAAATATAGGTAAAACAGTTTGTTATCCGTGTTCGAGGACAAAGTTAGTAGTTTGCAGTTTGCAGTTGCAGTGTACATGTAGGATGTATGTACACAATAAAACGGAAATATGTCGCTCGCGAAGCATAGGTACATAGGTTATATTCTTGCATGAGTTAATCCCTTAGTAGGTATGTCATGAAATACTTAAGCGCATTAAAATACGAGTATCTTTGACGATTATTATACTTATACAGAGTTAATTTTTCAAGTGCGGTTGCATGGCAATATCCTTAATTGTATTAAGCGTTATAATCTTTGACGATTGTGATACAAAGTGAATTTTTTAAGTGTGGTCAGTTGGCGAAATCCGAAACTATGAGGAATATCGAAACTCAAACTAGAACGAAACGATAACTAAAACCGCATTATTGGATTTTTGTAAAATTAATACCTAGCCTAAAAGCGAAACCGATCAATTAAAAAAACACTAAATTTGTATCACATTACCATTCGATAGTGTCATCAATTAGGAACAAATTTTGGGAAGAAGACTTCAAGAGTTAAAGTAATATATTATTTACAGCTTCAATATTCAATAGTTTGTATCCATGTGTTTGAGGAAGCTAGTTTTTATAATTATTGCATACAATGGGCATTTACAAGTATGCAAGAAGGTTGTACGAGTATGTCGACCATAACGGAAATCCCTCGCTCGCTTGATGGCATACACAATAATGACTCCGCATAATAATATCAAATTCTTTAGTATCTCATGAAAAAATAATTTTGTGTGCAGTAAAATTATCTGCGTGGATAATTTTATTTCGCTGTAAACACGGAATGTGCTTCTGTCATTGTTTATAACAGTTAACCAACCCTTAAACAACAAAACGTGACATGGAATGACTATAGTTGAAATTATTAGACATCACCAATCTAGATGTAAAGCTATCAATTTTATGTAGGATATTAATATTATATCTTCACTTTAGTTGTAGAAGACAATTTCTTTGATATACCTACCGAATCCGTACTAATCTCATCCGAAGAATAAACGGTGTTACCTGGTAACCAAACTGTAGTAGGCCTATCCATACCCAATGTTATGTTAGTAAAATCCACCATTATACTAGTCCCAAAACACGCCTACAACTACTTTCATAACATTTAATACCGAGGCCTCATTTTAGTTTATTTCGTGATGCTTAATGAAAAAAGACTCCGGAATAATGAAAACGCCGGGTCTATTCGCTTTAAGTTTACAAGGTAGCCTGGAATTTAATATTTCTAGGTCATTTATATTTATTTCAAGTTTCCGTTTCAGTCATCCTGTTCTTAAGCTTTCGTTTCAGTTGTTATGAATAGCTTAAGACGGGGGATTGCGTTGCATATTGTATCTAACATCTGCACTTACAATGTGCTTGAGAGAAGAGTTAGGCTACATGATTGCAACCCATTTTTTTCTTTCTTCATAGCAAGAGAAAGACTTCAACATCGTCTAGAACTACTTTGATATAAAATATTCTATATTACAATCCTTAAAAGTTTGTATCAGAATAAAAATTTCCCTGCAAGACCGAACGCTACTAGCCATATTTTAAAAAGTAAAACAAAAGGAAATTCAAAGTTAACTTATGTTTTTTAACTGCACTCATTAGGTCAACTCAGTTCCGCGTTCTGTGGAAAATGAAAAAGTATGCAGTAAAAGCGGTGAGTGAAAATATAGCGCTAATTAGAAAATGTATGGCAAAGAAGACAAATAGCTTTACAAACGGAAGAAAGAATTCATTCGCTAGTCCTTTAAGAAGTTAGTCATTATTTTCATTTTTACCATTCTTTTTGAGACTAATTTTGAGGAAAATCCTTTAAGAAGTTTTACTGCAATAGTTGATTCAAATGTGTACTGCGGCTAATCCATATTACACTACCTAGATATAGTTGGGTCATGAACATGCAGCTTAGGGCTGTTTTAATAGACTATGAACAACAATAATATGTTTTTACATCCATTATACACTAGTTTTAACCTACCTGCAACGCGAGTAGCCTAATTTTGAATTTTTGATAAATAATTTTAATGCAAAAAGATTTTTTAGATTTGATGAGAACCACAAGATATGTTCTTGCCTTTACTTTTGATCGTTAGGAATCCCCTCAAAATTGTATGCAGCAAAAACAATTTCTTAACTTTACACTTGTACCTACAACTCAACGGAAAAAGTGAAACAATATACAACTCGTAAAAATATCACAAACCTCTTGCAACAGAGGAGGATTTATAGTCATTTTGTGCAGGAGTGACGACAATGTTGCAAAATGCGACACAAGGCATCGGTTTCGCCGCTGTGTCGCGCCGAAGTTCTGACGTAGACATCGGTGACACCTTGCTTAAACTTTTTCCCGTCCATATACGTCTTGAAGATTCTAAGACAAGGACATTTGTTTGGAATTAATAAGGAACAAGATTAAAATTAAATAATAATATGTTTTCTCTTTATAAAATTAAATATTACCTACGGTTACAGTGAATGGAAAAATCGTGAGGAAACCTGCAAGCCTGAGAGTTCACAGAAAGAAAGAATGTTGTGAAGTCCACTAACCCGCATTAGGCCAGGGTGGTGGAGTGAGGTCTATATTTCCCTCATAGTGAGAAGAGATCTGACCCTGCAGTGAGTCACTAATGGTTCACCGTTAGAGCAGTTGATATTCAATTTTATTATGTTTGTTATTATTAACTCGTCCAGAATGAAATTTCTAAGTAATTCTTGTCATATTACAGGGTGATATCAGTATAATCACATTCGTATCTTGCGTGCGGCGCCAAACGACATCCATTCCTAGATATGAGACACCATTACGGCGATATTAAATACATACCTACGCTGTCATAATACCAGCGTTACTAGTATCTGAGAAATGAGGTCAAGCTATTTTCTTGATTGTTTTCTGGACGCAGATGTTAAAATATATCTTCAAATATCTGTCGATATTTTTTTATTTATGTGTGACTTATGTGAACGCCAAGCAGGAAACTTAAAATGTATGAATTTCTTTGTGGTTGTCTTCAACTCTCATTGACAACTCACATTTGTCTCATCCTTAGACTAACTGATATGATAAGAAATAATGTTACTTTCTAAACAACTTAACGATATACTCACCAATTTAATGTAGTTTCGTGATTATTCCTTACCTTTAAGTTTTTTATTGGAATACGTACGACAAGATTAATTTACCCACTAATAATTGAGTTAATAATGTTATGAGTAGGTAGATAAAATTCGTCGTAAGACGGGGTTAAACCCCCAACAGAGATACGTTTGTAGAATGCTTCGTCACGCTGCTGTATATTCACAATAATAATTATGATAGTGTCCATTTTATATGTTTCAGTGGTTTCATTAATATTCATTATTCATATAGCCTAAAGCGTGGAAGCAAATATGTTATTTTATTTGTAGAAGCTCATTTTATGAAACCAGGGACATAAGATTTCCTTAAGTTTTTTCTTAACGAGGTATGTTATTCAAAATAAAAAATATCTACTGCTTTATGACTGGTAGTGTGTGTAGGTCAACAATTGTGGCTACCACAGTTTTTATAGGTGATCTGCTTTTGCAGAGGTTCGAGTATTAAAACACGTACCGAATACGCGAAATGAAACGCAAAAAAATTTTTACACTGTTTTATTTCCGAAGTTTTATACGTATTATAATTCATTGGTAACTCTAAATTATCACAAACAAAGTAATGTCACTAATAAAACATAAAAAAGAACTTATTTTTAAATAAATAAAAATAAAATAATCTAAATGATAACAACAAAATACCACAATAAGTAAATCATAAAACAACAACATAACATATCAATGGTCGAAGCTCGATTTGGTTAGCTTAATTCATAATTTAGTATATTATTTATTTAAATTGACTAATATTTTATATCAAAAAAATATGTTTAAATGCGTGAGAGTATTTAGTATCACAGTGTTCGGCAAGTACATACAGCGTTTTGGTTAATATTAATTAAAATACGGGGAAACGTACTAGAAAATATTTGTCAAAGTTATTACATAATAAATAAGTGTAAATGGAATACAGAATATCATAAGAAACGATAGTAATTTGAGCTCTTTTTATGATATCATATTTTTCATTCAGTCTCGAAAATATTTATTTGAATATTGTGATATGCTTATTGGATTAAAATAATTAGAAGCTATAGTGTTTAAGAAAGCCTAATTCAGACAAAGTAAAAACCTAAAGTAGGTATTTTAAGTTTATAAAGTTATTAATTTTAAAAAATCCGTAGAAAATATAAGGTATCGTCACAAAATGTGACTGGTCTTTTGAACATTTTCAAAGATAGGAAAATGTAAAGTGGGTTACGAAAATACGAATAACATTCCTGTCCTCAAGGTTATCGGTAAAATTGTATTATTTAAAAATTATTTAAAACACAAAAATATAGGTATGTTATGGGCTGTTAAGTGGAAAACACAAAAATGTTCTAACTAGGTAGTATCTGTCTGAATTAGGCAAAGTATATTTTACTATAGTTTAAAATAGTTTACAGGATTAAATTGTCTGTCTACAGTCTACACAGAGGCCTTGCTATACGCATTGATATCTCCAATACTCTTCACTCGTCTGTGCCTCTTTTGTTTCATTGCCGTGTCATCTACAGATTTGGCGGGAAGAGGAGAACTGACTCTGTGGGCGTGGTCTGCTTTTTGTCCATGCCTGAAATTATAAGAAATATAACGTTTCACAGTCATAAATTTTTTTAGCTGGTAGAGCCATTGTAACTCGCCCGGGGAAGTACCTTACCGCCAGCCTCTTAATCCGTAGTGAAGCAGATGTTCTTCATGTCTTGTGTTTTGGCTGGGGAGGTATGGTTGCGGGAAGTACTTTATTTGAAGCGAACATCTTAGTCTTCATGAGTAAGTGGCTAGGTAACCCACGCACGACCTTAGAGGGTTACAATGACCACGTAACATCAGATGGCCTCGATATATACTTATAGAATATAATCACAACAATTGACAACATATACGTATTAACAAGAAAAAAATGCAATAAAAATTATTAGTAGGTATACGCTATTAGGGACGTGTCTGTATAATATCGTTTGGTAATGACAGTGCTACGAAATCTGATAATATTAAAGCAACTTTGTGGTGTCAAAATATAATAAACAGTTAATAATGGAACAGATATTCATATCCCGATCAATTTTGATTGGCTATTAAAAGGTGACCGCAAACAAGCTGAACAAAGTTTAATGAAAATGTTTATAATGTGCAGATTATATTTATAATGATAAGATAATTGTGTGGTTGCCAATTTGTAGACTATATAATATCATGGTCCTTAATTGCATATAGGTATTGAGTATGGCAGTAATTACTCGTAGATACGAAAGAAATAGTAAGTAGATAGAAAGACTGAATAGGCGGGGTAGTGGTACCTAAGGTTTTGCTAATCTGAGCGCATATTAGCTCACTCTATTATTTTCATCGTGACTGTGAGTGAGACTGGTACATTAAAATGCTTTTTTAATTTATTGGTCAGACATAAAAATCCCTAAACGCTAAATATCATAAACTAGTTAAATTCTCACTACAGTTTCAAAACTTTCTGGCCTTTTTGGCCTCACTATTAATAAATTATCACTTGGATGTCTTCGGCAAAAGTTTCGTCAAAAAGGCTCTCGGATACTCGTTTATGAGGAAAACTTTGAACAGTTCCGAAGTCAACTTTTCGTGATGGTCTTGTGTTTGGCTCTTAAGTACCTATATGGAACAACACATGGGTTTGAAGAGGAAAATAAAAATAAACGGTATCAACGGTTCTCTTTTCAGTGAATTATTTAACAGTGTTTTGGATATTCATCGTAGGAAGCTTTAAGGTTTTCTTCTTGTTCAGGTTTTCTGATACCAATGCGATGTTTTTAATTGAGTAAATAGTTTACAAGTCGACACGCCCGAGTTGACAGGCTCGTTTGGGAGTACAGTGAGAGTCATTATGAATCTATTCGATTTCTAAAACATGTTTCACACTAGACAGAAAACACAGCACAATCTTACAGCATCGATGCTTACCTGTGCATAATACTGCTGTCTCGCACATCGTTCAGCCGCTGCAGGCTGTCCCGAGTCGACACGCTCGACTGGGAGTACAGTGAGAGCGGCGTGTATATCGGCTCGTATTCCTGTAGCGTCGGCGGCGGTGCATACGTCATGCTTAGTTGGGAGAGCGTCCTCACCGCTATGGGGGGCGAATACGTCATTTGGTACGGTGCGGTCAGACTGAGCACGCTTGAGCTCTCGCTCGAACTGGACGGGGATGTCCTGTCGTGTTTCGGCTTCAGAACCCCTAAGGCACGGCTGATTGAGCCCTGTTGGATTGAATGAGATTAGGGTGAAACACCTCTACGGAAATTAGCAGCAAAAATTTCGGGTTTTGTAGTTTAACAAGCATGATTATGAGAAAGCAATGTCTTAAAAGCAGATAAGTTGAATAAATTGATTAATTTTTGGAACCTCCTAAAAATTTAAAATGTTACTTTATACGTCGTAATTATTAAGTATCATTGAGTATGATGATAATATGACTCATATTTTGACTTGCACCGATCTAAAACCGATGTGTAAATTTTAAAATAGGTACTGCATTTCGCAAATTTAAATAAACTCCAAAGCTAACGAAAGAATTTGTGATTGTGCACATAGGCGGGGCCGATATTGTGTAGCTACAGTATTAAAATAACGTTCGTAATCCATTAAGTTAAAAGGAAATCGCTGGTATACGATAACAGATCTAATTACTAAATGCTAGTGTCTAGACGCATGTGTAATTTTACCCTCAGGCTATGCCTCCTTGAATCTGCATTAAAATCGATTCCCGGCAATCCAGTCGCAACGGACCTCGAGAACGGTCTACCCAGCATTCTTATCTGGTGTCCGAACATGTTCCTGAAAACGTTTGTCTATCAATCGCATTATACTTGCAAAATGTACAAATTTGAGTTTGCTTCACAGAAGCCAGGCAGCAACCAGCGGTTTTACTTTTATTTAGTTCCTCAAATTTGCACTATACACTTTATCTGCTAACACAAAAAGCTGACATGCAAATTCTATACTCTTTATTTAAAATTGCTTTAACTCTGAGCTTAGCATCAAACCCTAAAAGAAATGTGGATCCACATAGATTTATCATTAAAACTTTAGGTACTGCTGAGGATATTAAAATAGAAATCGTGATTAAGATCGGCATAGACACCAAAAGCATGATGCACTTTACTTGGAACATAATACGAATCATGCTGATTGTGTACGAGAACGATGGTAAAATAAACGGTTCTAAGATTATTATAACACAGATAACACGTAATACATTTATTTTTACTAAGGAAAATTACTGAAAAGGTTATTTTCATCATTAAATGTGCGTATTCTATGTACAGTATTTTTCCTAGTAAAGAAATATAAAAATAAACTTTAATAATTAATAATTAGTAAACAAGTGTGGAAATAAAAGTCGACAAGCATGTCAGTGAGTCGGAAAAACTGATAACGTTAATTTTACAAACATAAATAAAAACAATTAACGTGGAATGTAACAAAGAAAGTTTTATGGAGAAAGAGTGGACAAAGCCCGAAAAAGTGCGATCTAATGATGATGACAGAGAGGCATTCATGACGTATCGATAAAATGGTCGTTACCGTTCTGTCTCGAAGCAAGGATCGCCAAGTTAGGGTGATGGATAAGAAAATAACTGACTCGATAGTCCAACGTTTATCTTTTACAAGGGTTTATTCACATTTATATGCCAATCGATAATGTTACAAGTTATCCTAATATACACGGTTCTCAACTTTACAATATGAATGTATACAAGTCAAAAACATAGTTATCTTACAATATTGGTAAATGCTATTATTGTTATTACCCTAAAGCTATTGTGAATGGTTCTGTTTTAGAATCTAAAGACATTTATTGAAATAATTTAAAATTTTCGTTAATTACAAATACTTCGAAACATTTACGAGTAAAAACATATCCATTTGAATTATTTAATAAGTTGACGAGGTGCGTTTTACCTCTTATTGTAGTATGAAGCATTTCATGCTTTACGTCCAATACGAACTAAGTTGATTTTAATAATAAATACATTCAATAAGTTTACGAAATTGATCGACGTCGAATTACATTAAATCTGACAAATCTAATCTACGGCAAGTTTGAAACTCGGGGGTACAGTGTCGAAGGAGCATCGAATCTAACATTGACGAAGGCAAAGGGCACTAAGATTGTGAATGTTTCCGATCGCTTAAACTTTCTGAATTCTTCTACATACACATACGTAATAACCACGAATCCTACAATAACATATCAGTCTTCTCCGCTCGTAAAGTTTTCGATCAAAAAATGTTCACAAGACGAGCGAGATTGACGGAAGAGTTTGAAAAGTATATTATTTTCGCAAACGAAACAATGTCTGTGTAAAAATAGCAATGTACAAATTTAATAAATGGGAATTTTACATAGATACAATAGTAGGGCACTAAGCGAAATTTATTTTTTGAAGGACAGTTTTTTGACTTTTGAGGATTTATCTTTGCTTTGTGGACAACAAGGATGCTCGGGCAGCCTCCACTTGCAGTTCTTCCACCTGGCAAAATATCGTATACCTGCAGGATTGCACCTCACATTATAATCAACTACAGGATGCTCACCTACGGGGCGGTGACTCGTGACTGTGACATGCAGTGCATTGTTTGTATTTCTCTTTATGAAATCAATATCTATGATAAATTGATATGTAAATTTTACTGCACTTAACAACGAAAAGTTAATGGACCGTCACAGTGGTGTTAATGTCACCAAACGCATTAATTGTGGCAATACTGAGCATTTACGTGATATAAGTTACTTAAACATTGTAGTATAAGGTGAAAATAATTTTTGAATACAGCTGATGCTAAAAGCAGGAAGAATTCAGAATGGGTGTGTTAATATTGTAACTTATGTCATGTATGTAGAATATTTTGATAAAGTTAGAAGATATATGAATACATAATGTTATATTTGATAATTCTGATAATGGCATAATGCTCGAAATTGGATTTACTTATAAATATATATTATAATTCCTTATTGGCACACTTATCTAAGGTTACGTCGTCCCTTAAATATTTTTGAAAAATTACCTTGCTGGAATAATAAGAGCATCAAATTCAGCTACTAAATGTCTTCTAATAATGCTCTTAGAAGGCGGAATACCCAGAGCGGTTGCCATAGTCTCTCCCGTGAACGAAGGTTCGAGAACCACTAAGCCTCCGTGGACTCCGCTATCTATAAGTTAAATTTTAGTAAAAAAAAAATCTTCAAATTAATTACTTTCTCACATAATTGTGGCTTCAATATCTATTTTGTCTAATTTTGTTTTATCTTTTTGATCAATCGTCTTACCTTTGAGATTATCAGCAAATTCACCTAAGTCGATATTGTGAGCCCAACGTATAAATCTTTGGTTGGTCCACACTAAAGGATCAGCGTCCACATTCTCGCATTGATGCCGCCTAACTGCTAAGGCCTAAGAATCATAAAATAAAGTAAGGAAATGTAAATGGAAATCTAAAAAGGTAGCGTATAAAGTATAAATGAAGATAACACCTTCATTTTTACACAAATGCAACAAAAATATGTTCCTATCCTATCCTATCCTATCCTTAAAATGTACCCCCAGAAGCTAAAACCAGCTTTATTTCAAATGGAGAACTAATTTAGCATGTTGTAATAATAGTTATAACCCAGTTGTAGGCTAGATAAATGAGGTCAAATTTCGCTCACTGTCAACGATGAATTCAAGGGAGGATTGAATAGGATATGATTAATGGAAGAACATTACTGGCCCGACGCTGCGAGAAACATTTTATAACAGATTTAGAAGATAATCCTTCGTTTGCCATTCTGCCTTGTCTCCAATCAAAAAACAGATTGTGTTTAAAGTAACAAAAGTAATGCGCCAAATTGATGAGCTGAGAGCCTCTTGACATTCATTGTTTATACAATTTCTTATTATGAAGCCAGTTTTTATTTCTTGGCAATCAACTGGTGTATTTATAAGATTTTTCACTTAAAGGATAAACTGAAATTTAACTTACTTGTCTGTCATACTTCATAATTCTTAGCAGATGAATGCCATGAACGATAGAAGCTTGATGGAACTTTCTAGTAACGCCGAGATACTTCTCCAGTTCTTTCTTACTGATCGTGTCCAACATCCGAGCATCCACCAAGTTCGCCAAGAAGGACTCTGCATACTGTTTGAAAAAACGATTTTCACTTTATTAAAGAGGGTAGTTATAGAAGTAAAATGATCTCTACAATCAATGGACAACAAAATCATAAATTTACAGCACATTTTAAATTTATAAGTGGATTGCTTTTTCTGGGAACAGTGATGATCGCTTAGAAATTACTTGTTTGCAACCGAAACACAAAAAAATAGAAAATCATTAGAATGATACCAATGAGTGCTTCGCAGACCTAGTCAAGATTTTTGTACATAATTATGTACATATTTAGATGATAGGGGGCATTCAGGATTGTACCGCGGAAAAAAGCAGTATATCACACGAACAAATTTGATCGTGATTGTGAAGCCTACACGACATGAAACTACATTTCCAATAGCTTTAAAATCTAAGCTTACACGCCATGCTGACACATCGATGGATCGTGAACACATGAATCCATTTTAAGTTTATTTCGTGCACAGACATGGAAGATTGGACTGAAATGTGGTTGTGAACAAGTCCATGTGGTTTATGTCGTTTGGAACCACATCAAATAACGTGATCGTGAATGCCCACCTTAATACTGGAAACTCAAAACCGAATATACCTGTGACAGTCCCAAATCAGGCAGCCATTCGGCAGCAACCCAAGCGTGCGTTAGTTGTCCTATCGTCGGGTTCCTCACGAGATCGGGCCGCCGTCGTTCCTCTATAGCGAGCCGCAGTTTCTTGCGGTGCATCGGCTGGCTGATCCCAAGGCCCACCTCTAGGTCCGAGTCAGTCAGCTCTAGCAGAACCTGCCCATTCAAAGCACGGATCTAGAAACAACCAGAACACAATATTTGACGCTTCGTCGCGTCATCGATGAGCTAAGATTTAGAATAATGAGAGTTATGGAATATGTTATGGGCGTGAGAATATTACATTTGATGAAAGGAAAAAATCTGATTTATATGTTAGTTTTAAAATGTTAGTAAATACCTAGTTACTTTGCAAAAAAAGAATTCGAAAATTATAGAATAGTAGTAGTTTCAAGTTACGCGTCAGCTATAAACAGTTATTTCGAATTCGTCAAGTACCTACCAATTGCAGGAAACTGTTTTAGTTTGAAAAGCGATAGATGCCTGCCGAGTCAGCCAGTAGGTATATGTTAAAAATCAATTTTTAATTACACCAAAAACCCAATAAAATACAGTTCCGATACGATAACAGCATATAAGTTGAGCGTATCACCATCGTTACCATCACAATCGCTAACCTTTCCACTTTTGACGTTGTCGGCGACCGCAGCAGCGTACTGCGGCATGCCGAGCGCCAGCTCCAGCCACGCGATGATGGCGGGCGCGCGCCAACGCGACAGCGGTAACGATGCGGCTTCGCGCAGTGCCGCCTCGCTGCCGAGCGGCGACCAAGCGCGGGATGTGCTTCCAGTGCCGGCGTAGATCGGTTCTATGATCATGGATATGATGTATAAACGAGAAACTACAATTCAATTTACTAGTGTAGGCATGTTGATTGTTGACTCAATTGAGTCAATTGAGATACTTTTATTGAACTGTCAAAAACTATCCGTTTTCGCCCATTGCTTACCGTGACGGTCATAAAACCCTACATTTCTTGTTTGCATTAATCACGTACTTATCTCTAGTTACGCGCATTGACGAATAAAAGTAAAACGGAGATTAATATAATGAGGTGAGTTTTCAGACGTGACTCTTTTATGGAAACATTGAAAATCCTCACCACTTTCATGTCCACTAGATGCAGCACTTCCAGATTTAGTGCGATGACGGCTCCTTGCGAATACACGGGAAATTGATCCCCACGCGGATCCCCTGCCCCGTCCACTCTTGGATCCACTGGGTCGTGAGCGCATGCTCCCCACTAACGCTGAATCGCATTCTCCTGGACTTGACAGCTGCTCCACTGACCTGTTACAGACACCTTATCTTATAAAGGAGCTAAAACTCACTGACAATAGTTAACGAACAACTGAAACACTGATAAAATGTTACGTCAGTTCACGGCAACCTTAAGCCCTTTTGATTACCAGTCACGAAATATAAATACCAAAAAAGAGAATCTAAATATGACCTAAATTATGGCACAGCAAACGTATTTTTTATTACATTTTCTTTAGGTCGGAGGTGTAGGAATGAAATATTCATAAAGGCCTATGCAAATGAAGACGGAAAGTTATGTCATACGAAGAGAAAAATTCGTAATCCTTCAATCTGCAGTAAAGTAAGGTCGGATTAATATGGAAATTCATTATGAAAAGACTCATCTTTGGCTTAACCTTGACCTTGGTTCGTAATTTTGAGCGCGCGACGCTGCAAATGGTGATACTACGTATTCATTTCGACGAGAATTTCATTTGTGCTTCAGTTTTCTAACAAATTCTATCTGATTCAATAAATTACCTTTATAAGTGACGTTCTTTACTAAATAAAAACCTCTTTTACATCAAATTTACAGTACCCAATCCACATTATTTTATTGCCAAATTGTATTAAATGTAAAACTAGAAAACTAGATGAAATTAAATAACAAGCTAGTTCATTTAAGAGTCGCATAATAGGAGAGAAATAAAAAAGTGTTTTAGGCAAAAAAGCTAAAAAAATTGTCGACTAATCCTTCTTTAATAGTGTTTCTTCCACTAATACAAAAATATTTTTCAATTCAATGTGTCATTCCTTGTAATAAGTAACTTCTTTAGCAAATAACAAATTCCTTTTCAATCTTCCCTCCGCTTTCCGCGCCTTGAGTGATTTTTTTCCGAGTTCTGGAAGCCAGATAATAATAAACCTAACGGTTTATATAGCCGGGTAAGGAGAAATGTTTGTTGGTTTATAAAATAATACCCAAAAACCAAGGCAACTCTGAACACAACGAAGCTTGCGGTTGTTGGCTTTAACGCTGCAATTTGTTGCTTCACACGAGCCATGCACTTGCTATAAGTATTTTGGTATACTAGTCAAAGCTAGCTAGGGATAGCTAGCTTTTTACTTTTTACCGAATCTTAAAATCTGAAGCTTAAGGTACCTACGCCCTGTTTTAAAAGTAAATTGAATCAATACTTTCCTCAAAAATATTTAAAATTATTCTAAATAATTGTGGTTCTAAATTTACTAATTATTCCAGTTTACAAAATAGTACCGAAAAGCCGAGACAGCTCTGGACACATCGACGCTTTCGGTTGTCGGCTTTAACGCTGCAAACAATTTGTTGCTTCTCACGAGCCATTGCACTTGCTGTTTTGGTTTATTAGATAAGGTTGTGCGCCTGTAAGTGTGTAACTTACTTTAGATTTTCGTTTTGTAGATTTATTTGCGACGATTTTGATTTTCATTTCATCTGATCCATAGTCTCACTCAATCTTTTACTCATTCCTACTTCATACTATACGTTTCGCACAAGGAATATAAAGTCTTTATAACTTCTTTCACCTATAAAGTAAAGATCTTCCATAAGCTTCAGTTTAGTTTTTTTAAGAAGGCCGTTGACACAAGTGTTTACAACGAGTAACAAAAAAATTAATCGTAAAGATAATCTTATCAGTGAGTTTTCGATCATTCTTTGATGGGTGACGTGAAACGTAAACGCGATGTAAAAGGTATTACTTAGGTACTTCTTGAATCAAAAATCTTGACTTCTATTTCAACATTTGAGACGGTTAAAATCAGGTTTCTTATTCTACTAACCTAACGATAAATTTTGCATTGTTACAATATTTACAAAAGTAAGGCCACCTATGCTATTATGTTAATATTTCTTTCTCGGGCAACCTTCTAAATCGAAACGCATTGAGTAAGGGGTGACTAGATCAGATAAATATTATTGGTTTCACCGTTGATTACTGTAAATAGAAATTTGCCCTCTCCTCTACAATGGCCTTAACATCTATGTATAAATTAATGCGTTCATAACTAAACGTACCTGGAGAGCGAGCCGGCATCTATGGAGCGTGTGAAAGGCGACGCACTGTTGTGAGGCGACAGCGTTGGACTGCAGTCCCGTGGCGTACTCACTGCGTAAACATCATAATTACAGTTTAATTTATTTAAAATTGTTGTCTACAACCATCAGTGGCCCACTGCAGGGAAAAGTCTCCTCATAAAATGAGGATGTAAGCCTTTGTCCAACACGTTGGCTTAATGAGAGTTGGTTGATTTCAAATGCTGGAGAACACTGTGGAGCTTAAGCAGCTCATGACATTTGCCTCCGTCATTACAGCGGGTGATACGATAATAATATGTAATATTAAATTGTAACAGTAATTTCATTGTAATTGTAAAACATTTACGAAAGTGTTTGATCCATGTCACTGGATCGAGTAAACGGCCGAAGGCCTCGGATCTTGAGTACCTAAACTATTAAGTCTGGGTACTGGCGTCGACTCAGCTTCATCTACTACCTCAGAGTTGTAAAGTTAAAGTTAAAAAATCAACACAAGAACGGCAGTCATTGACGTGATTTATACACGCTAATAAGCTTCCTCAGAATCTTGTTCTATTTGCTAATAAAGACTTCTCAGTTATAAAATACCCGCTCTTTGACAAACTTGTACTGCACTCATTTTACTCAAAGAAATGCAAACTTTTAAAGGGAGCAAACGAATGTCATGAACTGAAGAATTTTATTTTATAAGAACGGGTACAAAATATAGTCTCATTTTCAGGTAAGGTAAATGATGCTGCATTTGTTTTAATAAGGTACCTAATAATTTTAGATTACATAATCACTCTAACAATTTTAAGCAAAGTTTTATCATATTATATTTTGACCCCATGGACACATACAAGAAAATTACACACTTAGTAAGACTTCATGTTGTTAAAACATTTTGTGAATGATTAAGGAAGGTCAAGTATTTTATCGAAGTTTTGTAAACAAATAGAAACGAAAAGCTTACTAACGTTTAGTCAGGATACGTTGTACTTCTATTACTCGTATTTTGTTTTGAATTTTACACTAAGATAAATTCTTTCGACTGCTATAAAATATTCCACAATTCCTCCTGCGATCTGTTAAAGAATCCGTTTTATTATTTATTCGAGAGAAACATGAAATGAATATGATTGAGCGCATCAAATTTATATCCAGACAGAAACAATACAATGTGATGCATGAACGTTGCGATATGCTTTAACAGCTGTCACTGTCATTTTACATGTTTTCGAGATGAATAACGAAATCAAATTTTACTTCACTACCATTGTTGCAAAGTAATTACGTTAAAGCTGCACTTGTTAAGTCGCCTTTCAGTGAAATTCATTAAAATTTAAATTCAAGCACCAATTCGGTGTTGATTTAATACAATGCAGTAGTTTGTTGAAAGTGTAATTATAGAGAAAACAGTAGCCGTAGGTGTTTAAATTGTGCCTTATTTCCTTGCCTTGTAGGTAATTTTGTTACTTGTCTCATTTATGCTTGGATTATTGGATTTTCTTGCAATTTGTGTACAATATCTAAGTCTAGTCATAACTTTTTGTACAAGATTTTAAAATTAACGCTACCAGGTGCTAATTCTCCTTATACAACAATCCCAGCTCCTAAAATTTTAAATTACGTGATTTTTATAACGATATTCATTTATCAAATAAATAAATGGAACATCGCAATGATAACAAGAAATAATGAAACAAATGGCTTAAATCTGTGAATGTGGTGAAAATCGGAAGGAGAAAGGTTAAGTCAACAAGCAACGGTGGGCGGAATAGCGGTCTGCGCCTAGGGGCGGCCGTGTCGGACATAGCCACCGCAACCGATGACCGCTTTAGTGTTTTCAGCCAATGTTGGAAACGGTTTAGAATACTACGGTTTAGAATGTGTACTGGACATGCTATAGCAGTAAAATTATATTGTTATATACATAAAGACGTGGTATCTTTTAAACATTCAATCAAATTGGGGTTCAGAGATCGACACCCATTTTAAGGCTTAGGAAATCTTTTTTTCCTCTAGTCCTGATTTCTTTTCATAATAACAAGATAATTATGGATAAACAAGACTCTAATCAATTTTGTTAGATTCTTAAAGAGATCGATCGATATTTTAGCCACAAATTGAAATATAAATTATGTTTTACACATAATTATTAGAACATAGTTTCGCATAATAGCGCCCTATTATGCGTTGTTAAGGATACCTTATTTTATTATCCTCTAATCGATCCTTTAGTAACTTTTAACTGTACACGAAAATTAAACTAGGTACATTAAATTATTCCAACTATTGCATGTGAATCTAACTATAAACGAAAATTTTAACTACATTGTGATGTTATTTCCACACATGTGCTCGGCGTTTACTGTAGATATGTTGATGACTATTACCATCAATAAATTGTTATAGCTGATGTAGTTGACTTACATTGATAGATGTGGTGGGCAGACGACACGAGGGACGTGGCATCCGTATCGTAGGGGTCGATGGCGGGCGGCGCTCCCTCCGCGGTGGAGTCGGATAGATTGCCGCCGCACACCGACGTCGCGCCGCCGTCACTGCTACCTGTCACTGACAAATATATACCTCCTACTGAAATATTACACTTCAAGGCCTAGTGTCAACATTGATACAACAATTTGGGTATCCTCGCACATTGCTAACACGCTGGAACTTTGTCACATTAACGTCTGCTTGAAGATTTTTTTTTAGAAATAAGCAGTACACATGTGTAAAAGCTACTTTCATATTTTTTTAAATTCTGCAGATATGTTTATAAGTCATAACATATACATTCGCCTAATGTGCAAAAAGTACCTATGTAATCAATTTTCATTTTTAAACTGACTGATTTTTCAAGCATTCCCGTAAAGTTGTATTTCGAAATTATATCGAAAAGTTGAATTCATGCGTTGTTTTTCAGTGTAAAAGTTGATGCTAGGGCTGTCAATGTTATAATTGTGTCAATGTAGGTCATTTCATTTAATGGGAAATATATTCATTGTAATTGGACGAAAACCGAACATTTTTCAACGTCTCGTTTATGAATTCGCACAAAATTTTATGTTGAATCTCATTTACAAAATACACTGCAGGCTATACTTATTAAGCCCTACATGTTGCGAGCATGGTCATTTTAAGCTGTAATTATAATTATTTAATTTTAATAGTAACTTTAAAAATTAATCCTAAAGGGATCTCCATATTTATAGAGCATTTATTTCGGCTTGTTCTGGCAATAATCCTACTCGTTTTCTTATTAAAAAATGGTCTGTGCCATGAACTCGTCAAAGTAATCGTACGGTAAATTGTGTCGGTCTGTCTTGACATTTTCGCATAATAATGGCAGCTCGATACGATTATGATACAAAAGAGTACCACGAGGCACTGTAGTGATCGTAGGGTTTCGGACAGAATAATTTCATACCTCTGACTCCAGAATCGGCGCTGCAGCTTCCTCTATCACCTATGAGCCCTGAGGGTCCACCCAGCATCATCGGAGGTCCAATACCAAGAGACGCTACGCTCTCACCTTCAGACAAACACCCCGCTGCTTGAAGCTGCCTCCGAGCCTGAACGATAATTTAATTAATTTATAAATTGGTAAGAATCGTGATTACAAGAAGCATAAAAACTATCGTCAAAGCAATCGTACAATAAACGTCATTCAATCAGTTTTTCTTATTTAAGACGACCTTTGTAAATAATAATACTGACATCCTTTTGTGAATGACAGTAACCTTTTGTAATTAAATTAGGTAGATTGCAATTGAACTGAACAGGATTGTAATACTAGACTAATAGTAGTACATTGCAGGCAATTATATAGCACTATTCGTCTATATAATAGGAGGCTTAATTATAATAGATCGGATTATTAAATTAGGCTCGTTTCAACCACTGTCGTGTCTGCGATCGTTATATCAACGACTTAGGTTTCATAAATTAATTATTGAATGAATTGAAATGTCAATGTATTTTCTTACTGAATTAAACAGTATTTTAACTTAAACATTGTTATTAATCATTGAGTATTATTTACGTTTAAACTTGGCTTGACTTTGTTAATTATTAACTTTAACATTACCTTTGATTTCATTTATCGTTAACATACATTGTGCCAAAATATCTCGATCCCAATCGTTGCGGAACTTCGAGTTTTGAGAATACACCTATCAGTAATACTTATTATAGTATAGCCAGTAGTAGGTACTACTTAATGATAGGTACCTATAAACCAAATTACCAGGAGATTTTGTTATCAGAATACAGCTAAATTACGATATCGTTAAGTAATTATCACCGGACCGGTTAGTGCCCGTATAACGATTGGGTCTTAATTATTTTGTAAATTGGATTGGTTCCTAATAACAGTTATTTTGGCAGACGCTCGACCCCGTAACAAGCAATAAATAAATTCAGTATTGCTTAATGGAAACTGTATTATGTAGTTTAATGTTACCAAGTGATGGTTTTTAGTTGTTTAGTCTTCAAATCTCGGTGATAGCTTCGTAAGTAGGTACTTATCTAAAAATTTGGTCTTGTAGAGGTCCATTTCGAATCGTAGGGCCCCGTAGTGGCATGCACCAATGACTTTTAAAAGTTATGTGTATAAAGTGTTACCTGCGGTAGATAATGGTGGGGGCGAAAACAGTGTGAGGACATTCCATAATGTTCTCAGAGGCTTGAATTCGCAGCAGAAGCTTCGAAATATCAACTTGAAAAGACTAGTGCTGCGGTAGCCAGCTTTCTTATAATTTGATCTAATGTTCAATTTGAACGAATGTTCAAATTATATGAAGACTGTAAGAGCTTTTCAGGCTCGAGTCTTCTCTCTCTCTGATAGTTGCAGCCATATCAATAGAAAAAGATTAAAAAAATCCTAGTTAGTTTGTGAACTATTGGAATGGTATATAATCACACGGCGAAAATTCGTTTAAATAGAGAATTCTTAAACATGAAGTGTCACAAAAATCATACATAACCTAACATGTAATAAATAACTAAATATATAGATATATAAAAATAAATACCTTATTACATAATGTGAATACTTGTTTCGAGCCGTCAATTTTGACCGATCCTTAATAAGTTTGTAATGGGAATCCGATTGAATTGGCGTTTAATGAAGCTCATTTCGGCGGACAACGCTTGAAGTATTTCTGTACCTATTATTGGATGTGAAACCCACAACATTCAAGTGAAACCACACTATTCATTGTTATTAATCTAACGCTTAAATATGAATATTGGACTGTAGGACCTAAATGTTAACATTATAATACGTATAATAAATGTGAGAGATTAGGAGATTAGCATGAATATGTGTTTGGCACTTTTTCTCGCAAAAATAAACAATTTGCATTTAACTTTTTATTTTTCTCGTGGTATTTTAAATTTAAAAATCTAAGAAGATAGATAATAAAAAAATTATATTTTTTATGAATATGGTATATACCGATACCGTATAACTGTTTTTGATCTAATCTAATTCCTAATCTAAGTATCTATATCGATTCGATATGTTTTGAAATATGCCAGACTAACAAGAATCTTTGTAAGAGAAAATTCATACTCATAAAAGCAAAGGTTACACTCTAATAATAGTCTTACTAAAATGTTATTAGCCTTATTGTTATAATCTCGTATTTCTTTGGATAAAATTATTCTAATTATATTATTATGTGGAGGCCACAAACACCTTATTAAATTCTATTTTCACTTATACACTTATAGACAAGAAAGTATATTATTAACTTGTAATCTTTAGAAGGCATTAGGAATTACAACACAAACCATGTCTATACATCTACATCAAAAAACGACTGAGTTGCATCTTGAATTTTTAGTACTTGTTCATTTACGTTTCACTCGCGTAACGTTTTTGTATTAATGTTTTGCAAGCGTATATTTCAAAATAATTTATCTCAAGCGTCCCTACAAATAACACTACCTAATGAGTTCTGTATAGAAGATAAGTCCGAACACGTCTCTAGTTTATTGTGGCCTCATGTTGTTCCGACAATGTTGTCCAGAAATGTAGTTCCTATTTTAACCGACACTAACATATTTATGTGTATCGTCCACAATGAACTAAAAGCAAACTCAGTTTCGTAGTGCACAGCGCATCGTGGAAACAGTTGTGCTTAATTTTCCTCGCAATTTACATCCGAAGGAGCAATTTGAAATGGTAATTAACACCGCATGTCGGTGATGGATGGGCACCGATGGCGTATCAAGCGAGCCTATTCATCATAATTGCTTCTGTCGATACAGGTTTATTTATTATCATTCCGCTCAATCATTCGCCCGATCCGCCATTGTTGTATTCCAATTTCATGAAACAAGCAGATTTCGTCTATTTATCGAGCCGGATTAACTTCCATCGACACAGTCTTCGACATTTTCCGATTCAGGGAACCGTGCATAACGATCGCATAATATTTCGGTTCAACTCGTAATGTTCTGCGAGATGAATTTGTGCCATTAATCTGTCTTACACATCCACTGCTCTACTTCCTTAACGTAATAACTTCGTCTTTTTTACGTGTAACAGATTGCCTCGCAAACATTTTAGCAAGTTTCGAATAAATGTTATAAGTAATTTCACGCTGACATCTTTATGAGTAACGTATTTTATTACTCGCTGTTCTTTTACATGTTAAAGGTGCTTTGGGATATTGGTCGCAAAACGGCTCTTACATTCGAAATAACGCCTACGGAGCTCTTCAAAACATGGCTTAATATAATCCTTTTGTACTGACAGGGTACACAAAGTGTTAATACTGGTGGCGCTACTTCACAAGTGTAATCCATTTGTAATCAAAGAGATTAGGATTAGAACACGTATTTGTGCTCAAAGAATTTTCATACTATTACCGACGCATGAAAACATTATTTCTTTTTATATTTCCAAGTTTTAAATACTTCTTTTATAAACGTTATTTTGTTAATACCTAACGACCATAAATCCGAACACAACGTTTGAACTTATTAGTATTGAGTGGTATTTTTATTTTATATATATAGGTAGATAGTTAGATACAGTAGTAAAACATAACGGCGTCAGATGAACTCAAGTGCTACGACCGTAGTGTGTAGCTACGAGTATGCAACGTCAAGCGAGTCTCCAACAGAAACGAATTTGTCTAAAACATATTAGTGTAGAGGCGGCAATATGTCTATCAAATTACACATCGTCGGGCATCTCACATTTTCGCAAAAGGAGCACAGGTCGCCCTCTGACCATGTGGGCTGATTACCCGAAAGCGGCTCTCTATCGCTTATAGAACAGCGGAATTCAGCAGAGGTCTTCTTCTTCTGAAAGGCTGAAATATGGATGGAATTTTGCTGTTTCATACCTCAAATAGCTGCTCTCTTGCATGCCTCAGCTGGGTATCGCGAGCACTGAGCGCTGCAGCGAGTTGGAGCGACCGTTCCGCTTCGTCCCGCGCGTGACGTAACAAGGCTGCCCGTTCGCGTTCCCTCTCTGCTCGCTCTGCCCCTAGAGCTGAAGAAGCACCGCCTCGGGAACGCATCTATACCAAAATAGAAGCAAGTTAATAAAGCAAACAAGGAAACAGAGACAAATCCTTATTGTGTTTATTGTTTATCTGTAGACATTCTGCGTACCTATGAGTGTGTTCAAGCACGCTCATTTCTAGTAATACTTTGTAGATGTGAAAATTGTGCATACACTCAAAAGCCTACTTTGAACAAGGAAATAAAATTGGCCAATTTTTGAAAACTTTCATTATATAATAAATTATAAATAAAAATTGTGGACCAAGTGACATAAGGCTTACTTAACTAGTTACTCTGAAACTAGGACTAGTTACTAGGAAACATTTATGTGCAGGACAACAAATTATACTTATAACTGACTAATAAATAAGTTTATTTGTACAACGGAAGCAGAAATTAAATCGAAATTTGAAAAATCGCAGCTAAAATTCGTATCAAATTAAATTTTGACTCGATGCCAAACTGGTGGATATGTATTTAAATTACAAACTTTTCGACGCTGACCTAATTAGGTAGAAGCTTAACAAATTGTTAAAGGAGAAAATAAAATTGTCCTTGAACTTGTTCGAACGAGAAAAACAACAGTTGTTTTACCTTGGGGTCGAGCTGTAAGAACTCTGCCAAATGGCTCCCTGAATTACAGTATCGCAACGAATGATATGGAAGAAATTTATTGTTATGAGCGTCTGCGCTCCTTTCTCCTTCTACTATGTGACTATGACTTGTTATTATTGCTTTTCATATCTACTTCATTATACCTTGTAACTCTTGCTTCTTTTTATAAGCTTACCTGCTCATAATTCCTTATAAAGTCTCTCAGTTCCTTTTCTTTATCTTCCAGAGTAGCGTACAGTTGTTTCATCTGATTTAATAAATCAAATTTCTCCGCCTTTAATCTCTTCTTGTCGGCCTTAAGAGCTGAAATAAGAATTATATTTCACAAAGCCGTTGTTCGTTTACAGACGTCAAATAAATTTCATAGTAATATGACCCTCGGAACCCAATAAATTGTTAACAGTTTGCAATTAGTTTCAAATAATCTATAACGTTTCCCAATCCCAAAGTTAACGAGGGCATGATTTGATCCCAAAGGGCTAAAGCTCTTTGAAGAGCGGAGTTAATTACATTACGTCATGTGTAAAAATCTATGCAAATGATCCCATTTTCGACGAACTCTGACCATCTAAAAATTGGCCCGGTAAATAAAACAAATCCGCGAATTATATATTCTAGCACCTCTCAATATATTTACTTGTGTTTTATGAAAAAAGGTTTGCGAATTTTTCATCCTTTTATTTGCTATCACTCCGTCCATTATTTCTTTTGGGAGCGTATTTGAATACGCTTATGAGAACTGTATATCACAAACGCACGTTTATTTGAATGTACGAAGAATAGGCATTATGTTAGCGCAACCCCTGTGTTGGTTTAACCCTCTTTACATTGAAGTAACAATAACAACGAGGATGACATGCTTTTATTGCCCATTAAATTTTTACTGGGTAATGATAAAATAAATATTCTTGTATTCATTGGAATTGTACTTAGGTTTCAGATGCGTCTTACAATGGTTACCTCGATGAAAGGATTTAAGCAGCTAAGCCATGTTCTGATTTCGTATAAGCTAGAGGAGGTGGTTATAACCTTAAATTGTCACAAGCGAACGTTACAGCGACACAATACAAGCAATCATGTCCTTGCGAGCGTGTCGTACCACGTTTGTCGCAATAATCCTTTGTACCCAGTAGTTTAGCTAGTACCGCTCAAGATCTTAATTGTGCTAACAACGCTACCAACTCTGCTGAGATAAATTTCTCGAATTCTACACAGTACATTTACAAATTTGCATTTAAATACAAGACGAACTAGAACTGCTTTGCGGTAAAACTTCATAGGGGAACGCCAAGAAAGTCTGTGCAAGGAGAGGAAGATTGTCGTCTGTCGTACTTTTTAACTGTAATAGGGACTAACTCCGACAAGTTTTCCTTTTATTTTTGCGAAAATAATTCTAACTGAATATTTGGGTTTCTTTGTAGACTGGAGACATTGCTTACAAACACTCATAGCGAAAACAGAAGATTTCAATGAATACAACCTTATAAATAGCATACCTACGTTTCGACGTATAAATTAGTTACTAAAATGGAACAATATTCTGCACAGTTGGAGCTATTTTAATCGTAAACGGCATTGAATTGAAGGATAATGTTGAGGCATATTAACTAAGTGATATTATAACAGAGGCATTATACATATAATTAATCCAAAATAGAATTAGGTATGCAATCTATAAAGGGAATTACTATAATCCAGGCCTCGGTATATGTTGTAGATGAACATAATGTATCAGATAAAGCTTCCCAGCGTAATAATAGTAATCCTACTACCGATTAGGGGCTCATTGTGCAGATAAGCGGCCTTTGATCGCTCTATCCGGAACGCTACCTCGGTACCTACCTTTAGTTGGAGTTTGAACACTGGAAATTGAATCAAACCATCGATTCGATGTAACATAAAGTAATTTGACTCTTAGACTCTTCGATCATTTAGTGTAAATGACCGTAACTTATTTATACCTATTCATTCACGAAAGTGAAATCAGTTAGCGATTGAAGTCGACCAAATAAATTTCACACATATCAAAAGTACTGAAAATGTTCTACAGTTATTTTGTGTTTACCAAATAAAAATATGTTTTAATACTAAAACGAGTCAAAAAGGAGATATTTTCAAAATTATATCCTAGCACCATTTTGCGTGAGCGGCAAACTAAAGGCGGTTTTATCAAATTTTTTTCCAAAAACGAATAAAATTTGACAAAAAAAAAACTACTGCGTGGGATTTGTAACTTACATGTAATATGTTAAATAAATAAATAATCCGGGGCCTTGTTCTTGAGTACTTTGTAGACGTGTCGTAGTCTGCGGTTTAGAAGGGATGGGGGAAGGTAAACAGTGTTAGTATTCAAAGCTATTGAGGGTGACGTGATTTTTAATCAAAGAAGTGATTGAGTGTTTACGGGCACAAAGGAAACGACGTTTAAACCTTAGGGCATTAGCGTGAGGGCGCGAATTCGTAACTAAAAACATACCTACTGATAAAGTTTACCGTAACGTTTTTTAATTTTTTTTTTTTAAATAACGCTTCATACTCATAGGCCGACACTAGGATTCCCTGTGTTGTGGGTGCCATGGACAAACACAAGACAAGAACACAACACACCCAGACCAGAAACAGAAATTCAAATTCATCATTCAAATCTCTGCTCTGCTGGGAATCGAACCCAGGACCCTCCACGCAGCTCACCGGTGTCTTAACCATTGCGCCACTCAGTCGTCTATTGGTATCGTATATAAGATCAAGAAGGGCGAGTATCTGTTAATATAAAACAAAAAATATTAGCCAAATTCATTTCTTCTAACGCGACGTGTTATGACATACAAGACTAAAATAAAATTTAAGAGCTCACTTGTTGGATTGTAAGTTCTGAAATGAGTCCTGAAATGTCTACCTTGTTGTGTTGTTATCATAAATTCATAAGCCACGTACTTTTATGTCCTCAAATACGAACCTTTTACGCTGAAAGCCTTGGCATCATAAGCACAAACTTTGTCGCATACTTACCTGAGTATAAATATTGTTATGGACTATTGTGAGTTCGACTTTCGTGGAGGTAATGACTTTAGTGAAAATGTCAGTGGAAGTTACAAAGCGGCCGAAGCGTCAACGTGACCGGCGTACAGATTCGTCGGCTTCTAAGACCAGGTACTCAGAATATTATGGGTACCTATAGTTTATCAAACTGTCGGCTCACTACTTCTTTCTTATGAAGCCTCTCAACATATTGGCCCGCTCCAGATGTTACGGTATCGGTTTATGTGTACATAAGATACTGGATACCTAAAAGTTCTGATATTTTATGTAGGTTCTTTTTATGTGACCTGATTTTTTTAGAACTTTTTTTAGAACACTTATTACTTTCTGAACAAGTTTCCACTGTAATTGAATATATTTCTTAAAAAAAAAGTAATATCAAGCAGTATCTAAAATTAACTCCAAGTACTTCAGCACCTCTAGCAGTTTTTATTAGAAAAGAAGCCACATTTTGCCGAATACGTATATTATTTTGCCTTAGTAAAATCTCTCACCAGGCTAATTGGCGGCCGAGCTCCAATTACGCCATCTTAAAGTTTTGAATAAATGCTAGCGATGTAGAAAACTTCGATACGAGTTGCCGAAGCTGCCACAAAATCTTAATCTTCTGCAAAAAACACAGATATTTTGCAGTTAATTATGGAAACACTTACAATTGACAGCTTCTCTCGCCAGCAGAAGCTCCTTCTCCAGTTGCTGAGGGTCCAGCGGCGGCGCGTCCTGGGCGTCGTTCTGGGCTCTTTCCACCAACGCGTTTCCGGCTTCCCCTCGCTCTGCTGCCGCCACCAATAACCTTCGTACTCTCGTCAATTCCGCCTGGACAGTTTAATAGTTTAAATTCATTGATTGTTTGATTCATTGTGCAAGAATAAAAGCAGTAAACCTTCTGAATGCCACTAGCTGTCAACAATAATTATGTGCATATTCTTACTGCACATAATCAACAGATTATCTACGTGAATGTTAACTGTGAGGGCTAAATTCACCTGTGATTTATGATTCAATGTAGAGCCCCCCAACACGTTCATATCGGTAACGCATTATGATTATTACAGGTGAACTCGTGATGGGCGGTGTTGAAGAATAAATTAAAAGTAAAAGTTTTTACAAATGTATCCAAAATACAAAGGTTTAATCAAACTTTTCTTTTAATTAGAGATAAATTGTACAATTAATTTCTCTTCAGCTCTATTGTGTCCTCTTCCTTCCACCTTCCTCAAAATTTTCGGAAAAAATCCCTTATTTAAACTTTTATATTGAACTGTGAAGGCTTTAAAAAGTAGATACAAAATTATCTTTGTTATTTAATAAATGCTACGATTTTATGCTTAAGCGAAAAGACATCTTCCTATATTATTCCGTCAACTACAGATTCAGTCAACGGACAGACATCTATTCCAAAATCAGCAAGTAAACTCAACCGAGTGACGCCAGTGTTTGTAAAGTAAGCCCAGTTTGCGGTAAAGTATGTCGCGCGATACGTGAGCAGAGTTCCCACCGAGTCGCTACACGCACACAGTAAACTGTTTGTTATAGCGAGAGGGAGTCAAATAGCTGTAAATTGAAGTGGATGGTATACAAGGAATTCCGTTTCGCCAACTTAAGTCAATTTGCAGTAGCAGAGTGATATAAAGATTCTAGAGCCAGCTTTACAACAAGATTTTCTTCAAAGAAGGGAGAAGGTTATATTCCGTATTTTAAGTTATTAGAAAACATGCCAAGTTTACTCTTTTCAGCATCATATATGTAGGTAGAGACAGGACACTGAAGCATCGTTTTGTTGACTGTTAATCGGTTACGGAGTTTAATTATATTATTATCCATTTGTCATCCCTCCAGCATCATTTCAACTCAATGTATCACCAATTTTAATACGTCTTATTGAGCTTACTTAAATTTAGACCTATTGAAACCGGTAAATTATTTTTAAAGTTCTGTTACATAGAAAGGCGCAGGAAAAGCAGCTTAAGGCGAATAAAGTGACCGTTAGTTGAAGTGGATAGCATACAATTGTAATAAACCTACAATAGGTTTCCGTTTCGCCACCTTAACTCAATTTACAGTAGTGAAGTGACGTAAAGATTGTAGAACAGGATTTCGCGGTGAAACTAACGCGTTTTCATCTAAAACCTACAAAACTTTATCGAGTAAGACTTTCGGGAGTAGTCGGATATGAAAAACAAAGGTTTTGCAAAACAAGCAGAACTTCCCTCATAATACTGTTGCAACTTTAAGCTACTGCAACTTAAGTCTGATATTTAAACAAGTTAACTATTTATTTATTCCGCAAGTATCAATCTAGTATTAAACCTCTGCGGTTCAATAATTATTAAAGTCATTTGTATATTTACGTCACGGACACGTCAACACTATTCGATAATAGTATACAGGAACTATAAAAAGGGCATGCTTTGTTGACTTAAAAAAATTCAGGAACAACAACCTAGGTTCAGTTTGTATGTACCAAAATCGTCGATATCAAAGTTAAAAGAAACATCTTCTAAAGCGTTACTCCTTTTTTACTCGTGCGAGTCCTTTCTTTTCTTTCCTATCATTTACAATGTCGCAATGACTGAAAGCGGCCGAAAACTATAAGCATTTCAACAAAGCAGCCCTACAAGTCCGTTGAAATAGAAAGGCAAAAGCTGTGTAAAAGCTTAATGATTTCCATAATGTCCATCAACAAACTATTCTCCACAGTCTTTTGTGAATGCATAAATAGATTGGGCATTGTTCAAAGTTACGCCCTGACCCACTGAAACGTACAAATGACCCGTAGTACTTTACCGACCCTTACCTGTCTTGTCCCTTAAATCCCTCTTCCAAAACATTCATTAGTCTGTCACTGGGCTCATTACTCATTTTATACCCCTAGGCAAAATAATTCCATCTGGTTTCGTCAAGTAAGCCTACAAAGCTATAAGCTATAAATCATTTTAGAGATATTAAAATAGATTTTTCTTCAAAGACTCTTAACTAAGGCTCTTAACTATCAAAAATAAATAGATTTTTAACGTTTTAACTTTTCAAACAATCCTTAAGCTGCCTTTCTTAGTACTCTTACATTATGTCGCGAGAACCGCGACAGTAGCGCAGCCATCCGTCGTGCTGCTACGGAGCTCGTGACCATCATAAGAAGGGACTTACGTAAAGGCCCTTAAAGGAACTTGAAGGCCCTTTTTATCAAGAAAATATTAACAATTCATAAACTTTAGATGACAGTTAACCTCCATAAGTACTCGAATATACTGCTGGCAATCCAGAATTAAAGAACAGTTGCTTTAATTCCAATACAAATTACTTTAATCACTGACCTGTAGTCGTTCGTTCTCGAGCCGGAGGCGTCTCGCCAGCTGCGCGGCGGTCAGGAGGCCGGGAGACGCGGGGACCTCTTCCTGCCGCGACCGGTCCGACCGCCCGCCCGGGGACGCCGCATCTGTGTGTTAAACATAATATATATTATTTACACGTCAGTAGATATTCTGGATTCAGAGGGCCCAGGACCGGTTGAAATGGCGCAGAATAGGGGAGGCCCATGTCGAGCAGTGGACTACCAAGGGCTGAAAGGAAGGAGAGTGAAAGAAAATGAAGAGAAGAATCGTGACCTACTCGACCAGTGGAGCTATGCACGTTCCATTTGATCTTGGTTATATCAATATCAATAAAATGAGTAGATTAGCTCCTCGACAAGTACTTTCAGCAGTCAACATGACTGACTTTCCCGCCAAAAAAAACGTGAACATGGGAACATATCCTAATATGCCCACTATTGCCAAGGGCCTCCGATAGGTTAAAGACGGCCCTGCCTACATCCGGCTGAATACGCAAAACGCCTCAATTTCAACAATTTATTCGTTCTATTCTGTAAAATTACATATACGTAGTTAAATTATACAGCTAGAGAGAAGATGAAATTCAAAATAATCGGATAGAAATGTGAAACACAATTATTTTGAGCCGTTTAAGCAATTAGTGTACTGATTTTCGATTGGAATGGTCAAAGCTTAACGGCTTTATTTTAAACTAATAATATTAAAAGCGTTCACTCTATATAATTGGCTGTCGGTGCTATTCGGAAAAACGGCGAACTTCGGTAGTTGTAGTTGCCCCAGATTCGACCTTAGTACCTACCCATGTTGGTACACCTTAATTACGAGTACATAGACTCATACTGATAAACAATTATATATGTTGAATATTGACATTTTGTGTACCAAAATCTTATTGGATGGTTTTGCAAATTATTTTTTTTTTATTTATCGGGCCTTTCAAAGTAGAAACTAAAGAAATATTAAATTCAATTTTAATTTTTGCTGTAAATTTAATTAAATTACAAGTTAAACAGAATATTATAATAAAGTCTATCATAAAAAATACTGCTCTTACTAAATAAATCCTCGTTACTTCTACGGGAGATAATTTAAAATTTCCAAATTTAAAATTCCAAATTCTCAGCATCCCACAGATTCTCTGCAGACTAATCGATTATACAAATGTATCACGTCCGAATTGGTCGCAGGTGTACCCGCTGCCCGTATTGTAGCAGAATGAGATCCATTGACTTGGGAAAATAGGTCTTTAGCGAAACCAAAGATAAATCTTCTTTAGAAACCGTTTACCGTTTACGTTTGTGAATTTAGCTTTAAATGTATCTAAAGATTCAACAAATCAGCTACAATTATAATTTATTTCTTTAATAAATACTTTATGTAGTTTAGTAACTATCAGAACATCATTGTAATAATGTATTAATGATCTGTTGCTGCTGTTATTATTTTAAATGTAACTTTACAAACGTTACACCTAGGCGTAGCATAGTCATGTTCTTTCCAGAGTTACTACATTTTTTCTAAGTAAATTAACAAACAATTCGCTTCTGTTTCAGGTTAAATTTGGTTTTCCATGTTCGTTTTCTACTTGTATGTTTTTTTATAATTTAAATTTAGCAAAATCCTTTTCAATTAAAATTAAATATCGAGGTTCCTTTGTTTAACGCAGCGACGTGCAGTTACTAAACACATATTAACGAGCTTTCAAAGGTGTTCTCATTAGGGATGGTATAATGTATTAGATTTATAATTCGTACGTTGCATATATTAACACGGTGGCTTTATCTTTTTATGTTTCAGTTTCGCGCTTTTAATAAGCATTAACTTTTATGGTGTTGTATATAACTTTTTAAAAGAGTGGTACGATAATACCTAGTGGTACCGTGTAGGTACCTACAAGGTATCTACACGGTAACTACAAAAGGTTCACAGTAATACTATAGGTCTACTCGTAGGTTACTGAAGATATTCGAACTCCTACAATAGGAGTTCGAACAATGTCTAGTACCTAAGTCAATTTAGTGTGGTATTTAATTTTGCTCCTTGAAATACACTGAAGAGACGTGAAGTGGCTGATTTATATTTAACAAAAGCTGATAATATCAAACGAAATGGAAGAAAGTTAGTTTTTGTGCAAGTCAGCGAAGTTGTTCAATAAGCTCCTACCCTGAGGCGTTCATTAGTTGTGCTGCAAAAGCATACCTACAGAGTTCTCTCTCTCTCTACTGTTTCTCCCTCCATATTTCTGTATGTTGATAAAATGTTGTTATGTTTAGAAAATCGTAACTTCATTATGTGTTTCTTCATTCAACAAAAAAAGGGATGGCTTTGCCCAACAAGCCAACTCTTTCGGTTATAAGAATATTTACCAATTATTTAGGAGAGTACGATCTCTAACCGGGGACCATTCTTGGAATTTCTTTAACAGTAAATCGGTACCGGCGAAATAAACAAACCTTAGTAACAATGAGCATATTAAATTTGCAATGAGCTGACCATAAAGCTTAAATTAGAGAAGGATTCTGAATTCTAGAACCGGGGGAAGTATTTTCGATTAGGGGAAATCTACGTCTAGCATTAAGATTATAAAAAAACTTTAAAACACTTAAATACCACTTGACCTGTGCACAAGTGTGCAATATTATACGCAGATTGTCAATTCAACTGCTTATTTGTTGTGGCAGTGGATTTGCAACAATCACCTCACACGAGAGCAGAAAATAATAAAAATACTAATAAAATCGAGTGAAACAACAAACTAAATGAAAGAAAGTTGCTTAATGAGCTCGTTCCCTCAGGCGCTCATTAGTTGCCAGTCGAAATACAGGAAATTATTATATTAACTTATATTAGCCGATTCGGATGTGAAACAGAGGAAATTAGTTTATATAAGCTGTAGCTCTAGCTAGTATGGATCATATCTATCATAATTGAAACAGTTTACCTACTGAATACATGAAAAGTCAGTATAGTTCATAGAGTACCACATTCAATAGTAAATGTTTGAGCACATTTAATAAAAACATACTAGCATTATAAGCCGGTTACATGAGATATAAGGCGATGTATAGGTACGTATAAAGTATACCTATAGTTAGGTATAAAGGACGAAATGGTAGCATTACCCAATATAGAGAGTACATGTTTTACTAACTATCCATCGTTAAAAGATCAAATTATTATAATACGGTATTTTATCTTACTCAACAAACACAAAAGAAATTCTGAATGGGTAGGTTTTATATTTCAAACACATGACGGTATTGTACGCGGAGCGTTCCCAAAAAAAAGATTATTTAAGTGATCCTTTTATGTTTTACATAGTCTTCTTTTGGGTAAAGCGATTATTGTAGCCTTGGAAGGCCTATGAAGCCTCATTTACAAGGGTCCACATCCAATATTAAAGGTCTGCTCGGAAGAATTGCAAACGATGCTCTCTGTTTTGTACGATTCAGCTGTTCATTTACATATTTACTTGTATTTTACTATCTTCGAGTGTATTCTTTTGTTATCCGTTCTTTGCTATCAATTATTAATTAGGTACTAGAAGGTTCCCTGAAATAGGCTAGTTGACAAAATTTTGAAAAGAGTAAAAATATAGCTTGGTATCTATTATATCCCAAAAATATATTATTTTAAGAAAAATAAGCCATTTTACCTAAGAATTTTGCGTTTTTAGAAATGAACGAAAATGACAGCAACACCATGACGTTTCGCGAGGCGTGACGTCACGCTTCTCTGATTTGTGTTCAATCATTTTAATGTCACGTGATTAAATGACCAATTGCGGATTTTGTTTTCCGTTAATATTGATAATCTTTAATTATTTTAATTTGGTTACTACATAACATGATTAATTATTAGAAACCCTATGCTAGCCGTGCTATTGGCTTCACCTATTCTAAGTAACTGACTTTTTAACTAAATTATTGGAATGTTTTATATTATGTGAAAGCACTCAAAAATTTGTATTTAATATTTGAATAACTCTACTCCATCGACGGCGGTGACAACATTTGACGGTACCTACCATGTAAATAAAAATCTGAAAAGACCGTTATAAAAATAACTAGCGTGCTGAAAGTCTTACCTCCGTCAAGAGTTGCGGTGATATCTGCCCTGGGTTCTGGTCCATCACTACTCCTGCCTGGCGAGGTAGCGTCAGGTAGAGGCACCTCTTCTTCTGAACTATCCGCTGGATCCAAAACGTTTCGTTCACTAGCATTGCTGGTCCCAATTTCAGCATACGTCCCGCTGTCACTACCATTCTGAGTGGACCATTTCACCGGAGACTCCAACTTGCCGTTCGCCTGATTTTCTTTATTGTCGTCATCTGCTGAATAAGGAAATTAATCAATTTCCGGTCCGAACGCTTCGAAAAGCAATTTAATGGAAGCGATAATGAGTTCTATTCATTAGAGGTACCAACCAATAAAAGGGTTATCTTTTCCATTCCTAATGGAAAGCCGTGCCCTATTCAGTGTTCCCTCTTTGTCCCCGTTTAGTGAACCATTGCGTGGTTTGTCGAGGGTGCTAATGAGGAGCCTTCGTTCGGGAGGGATGGGTCGCGGATCCAAGTCGGGTCTCTCTAAGGCTGAGCTGGCTGGCGTGATGAGCGGGTCAGCTGGCTCAGGCTCGGAGTCTGCTTCTACCCGTGCTCCCACTGACACCTGCTCGTCTACCATCTTACGGAGTTTCGCCTGGTGAAAGAAAAAAACATACATTATAACATACATGCACCTTGAATTCTATATAAAACTCTTTTTTATGGAAGTTAGCCTCAGATAGCCAAGCCAACTCTAATCTGCCTGTTCGCCTCCCGCTAAATAAAGTAAACAAATTTCGGCGGAATTTGAAATAACTTTTATTTTGAAATTTGTTCTCAAACTTAAATTTAAGTAACTATTAATAGCAATATTATAATTTCTTTTTGTATCACGGTAAAGAAGGGAACGTGTACCTACCGTAAGGGTAAGAATGTATATTTATACATAACATAATTTATACACTAAGTTAGTAAAAGCTATTCAAAACATTTTAATAAATGTATCGGATAGGTCTCATAAACAAAGCTATTACGTAAGGAGTCCAAGGAGATCGCAGGAACCTACTTATAAAGGTAGTTAATACACGAAGCAATCCTCTTTCTTTTTATTAAGAAGGTCGTTGAAATAGAGTTCATTTCATAAGCATCTAATAGGGTTTTACGTAAACTGGGTTCTATTGGACGGGCGGCGCTTATCTACGTCTATTAATCGGAGCAGAGCCATCTATTTAGTTAATATACCTGCCACCGTTTGACTTAATAGTCGTTTAAGGGTACAAACACTTTGAAATTGGGTGTTGTGACACCTCACATCTGTAACTGAGGGGTGTGTCGCAGTAATGAATGTGTACTTTGTGTTAAAAAAGTAATACAACAACAAAGAAAGAAGTTAGAATATTATTATAGTACCTACCTAATAAAAACTTACATAAGTATTAGATTCTCTTCACTCATACATTACATACATAAATATCTCTATGGTAAATTGATTATTGGGAAATAATTATGGAAGTCATTAGAAGAGTGTGGTTACGCACGGGGACTAGACGGACTATTTAAACTCACGCGCTTTCATTGATTTTTTTAAATTGTGATGAACGAGCACGTTGTCATCATTCACATTCAACCAAATAATTTTAAAAAAAGTTAGAATCCGAAATAAGGCTGCATGCTAGTATAACTACCTATGTACCTACTACCTAGTATGCTAGATACCTGTTAGGTATCTAATTATTAATATTATTTGTAGTTAGATATTTAAAATTGAAGGCTTCCTTTAAAGCATCTTTAGGTAAAACGGACGAGTAGGTACAATTACGTTGTGTTTAACTAACACTCTCATTATAATTGTCGCATCAGAGCTCATTTTATGTAGTATATGCCGGGAAGAAGGATGGTAATCGTACGAGCATATTATGTTTATTTGTAATAACAATAAATCGTACTTATATTATTTATTGTTTAAGCTCAGCATACATACTAAAATCTACTCGTTTTCTTGGTAGTAAGCTCATTTTATAAGTGTTATTTTTATTTTCATTTGTCGATGTATTTTGCATTTTTTCGGTCCCATTTTTAAGTTAATTTAAATTATTTCATCTGTTATTTTGTGTGTAAGTTATCTTTCTAATCATTTAAATACGTGCGAGTTACGGTATTTTAGTTATACCTACCTAGTATCTACCTGTTATTATGCGCTTGAAAAAAAACTTGATGACAAGGTCCTTACTTATTTATTAGCTTCTTTTCCAAGATATTAAAAGAAATAAGTTGAAAATAAGTCATTTGTTATCAAGGTTCTTACAACTGCTATTCATTACTTGATTTTCATTTATATCCATTATATCATCAAAGACCTATGATTTCGCAAACTCTGAATATTAAAGAGGTTCGTGAAGGATTAATAAGGATTTGTTTCACTCCAGTTAAGTAGCAAAGGGCAATCTAAATAAGGAATATAAACAAGATGGTAATAACTAATAATTAATATCAATGTCTTTATTAAACATTCAAAAGTGTAAGAATTTAATGTAGTAATAAACTACAACCAAGCAACGCAAATTGAATAACTTTGAGGCGATCTTCCGGCTGATTTTCGTGTAAAAAAGAGGTTTCCTTCAAATCCGGCGTGTTGCTTGTATCAGCAGGTGACCACTTACGGGTGGCCAACCTGCCTGTTCGCCTGCTTTGCTTATAAAAATAACCTTTTATGTTTACTAAATATTACGAGGCTGTACAGACGTTGCTAGGGAGGGCAACAACGATCACCCCAAGAATTGAGAACAGAACAGGAGAAGAGGAGAACAGCGGATTATTAGGTGGAAAAGTACTTTCCTACGGGAAATATTTCATTGACAATCCACTAAATATCTAGTTTCACAGACACATCAAATTTGTTACAATATTTATTGACCATCACTTTTCTGCCCGCAATAGTTATTAAAATATTAAATAATTTGAAAGTTAGTAACTTCTTAATAAGCTTACTAATTTAATTTCAAACAAAAATCAACTTGGACATTTAATGGCTACATTTTGAGGTTTGGTGCCGGTTGAAACTTTCTAATAGGTGATAATTCTTCGGTTAGACTTCAGCTTTGAAGTGTAATATGCAATTACGAAGTAGTTTAGCTCTGAGTTTGAGAAAATTGCGTGTGTTTATGTGTGAGTAGGGTTGCCAGGTGCCTCGTTCTGTACCTGAACTAGACCTGAACTAATTGAGAACGCTCTTTAAGAAAGTTAAAACTGGCTTCAAGGATAAAATTTTCACCCTTACAATCCGAAACGATTAGAATAAGACTTGACGATCCTACTCTCTACGTGTGTCCTCTCTCTCTTCAGTATGTTGTCAAGTGCTAACAGTAATTTTCTAACAATAGAAAAAGTCAAGTAGTAATAAGTTTTAAAAGTAATTAAGCGGTAAAAAGTAATAAAGCAATATTTGGGCAATAAAGTGTCGATAAATAAATAAATAAATTTTGATTTGGTACGTTACTGCCTCCAGATAATTTAATGTAAGTATTAACAATAAAAAATTTACGAGCATAAACAACTACGTAATTTTAGCTCCATAGTACTGATTTTTTTATGTAAACAAAATCCTACCTACTAGGCATTCCATTCAAAAAAGTATTATAACTTTAGGTATAACACTGTTACTGTAAATAACAAACTATTAACATAAACAGGATCTTTCGCAATAAACGCTAGAACTGCTTACGTATTAACGACATCGTCGTCTACTTTCCACGATTTATGATTACGCATTCGCTCCCCCACTCGTATTAAAACCTAATACAAGAACATAATTGTCTATTAGTCACTTAAATTGGGATCACTTAGTTTCTCTCGACATAAGAGAATTTTAGCTATACGTAGATAGCTTAGAATAAAAAATCTACCTACGTTATAATTTAACTTTACATATGAATGAATGAATGCTCCAAGACGTATCCGTCTACGGCGACCCACTGTTAGCGCCTTACATGCGCTCTGAGGTGACTAGCGAAACCGAACTTTGATTTAAAAGTTCGGTCACATAGGTTACAATATAACTGCCCAGCTTCCCTTGCCTCTAAATCGGGACAAATTAAAGATACCGCCGTCATATCTAGTGTTCAGCATGATCCGGCTTGTACAATTTTGGAGAGCGTCCCTCAGCACAGCTGCGAAGAAGAGGGCGAATAGTTTAAGGACCAGTACACAACCCTGTTTCACCGCCCGCAGTTAGCGAAAATTGTTCCAAGAAGCAGCCCTCATGCAGCACTCTGACAAACATTCCATCATGAAGTTGCCGTATCAAGTTTATAAGCTTCTCAGGGCAACCCGCTTTCTTAAGAAAGCGCAGTTCTTGGTACTCGATCAAAAGCTTTCTCGAGATCAACAAAGCACAGATATAGGTCTCGGTACTGCTCCAAATTCTTTTCTTGCATCTGCTTCACGACAAATATAGCATCAGATGTCCCTCTGCCTGGGCGAAAACCACACTGCGTTTCCGGCAATATTTGCTCGGCTATTTTGCTTAGGCGTTTATTTATGATGTGAGAGAGTATTTTCCCGGCTACATTTAAAAGTGATAATCCTCTGTAAGATCCACAGTCAGATGGATCTCCTTTGCCTTTATATAGGTTACAAATGGAGGCATCTTTCCATTGTTGGGGTAAAGTTTCAGACTCCCAGATTTTAATTATTATCTCGTATAGGTAGGTTCTGATCTTTAGGCCAGTACACTTATACACTTCGGCCGGAATGCCATCTGAACCAGGTGTTTTGTTATTTTTCAAGCGTGATATGGCAACGCAGAATTCGTCATAAGATGGTGGCTCGCCTAAGTTTAAGTTTAAGCTTGGTTCCTTGGAAAGATTCTCGAGCTCCTCAATGTAGGACAGATCTCCTGACAGCCTGGGTTTAGCACTTCCTTGAAGTATTCAGTCCATCTAGCGAGAGTCTCTGCAGAGTCAGTTAACCTACGTGAATGATCGCGGGAGTATATCGGAGCGAATGTGATTAGTCGCGGCCCAAAAAAACGCCTCTCAAAGAATCTTGCCATTTGATTTCTAGATTAGATTTCTGCTTTCTACGTTTCTAGATTTTTTGAGAGCATTTTTAAGAACATATAGAAAGTACTTTATAAACATAATAGTCCTATGCTATATTGCTTTGTATACGTGGCACCCGACAATATATAGCATAGTTATATCACCTGATTGGGTGCCACGTATACAAAGGTGTACGCTCATATTCCGCGCTGAGCGCTCAAGTATGCGCAATTTGATTGAAGTCGCGATGTGATGCGATTAGGCGACCATTTTTCATGGGCTTGCTATGCCACTTAAAAATTAATTTATTTGGTAACTAATTATTTTGCTAGGTTTAAACGATAAAATAATGCTGTATCGTGGTGTAGATACCTGGGCGTCACCTAGTATTCGGCGCACTAGCGCCATCAGGCGGCCGTGGCGGACGCTACCATGCTATCCACCCGCTTCCCGCGTCATGGCCGCCGCTTCCTGCTGCCCTGGTACACACTCCGAGACGATATGCTACTATAATACTGGGTATCACCCTCTTTATGGGCTTCTGGTTGCAATCTGTAACACAAAGAAAAGGCAAACATTACCTTCGCGTTTTGTTTTTTAACTGCTTATTAGGTTTATTATAGCATCAGTGGAACTGTGCGTTCTATTGTTTGTCTTATGCTGGTGCGTTGTAGAGTCTCACAAAACCGTTAAGTTAGGTCTCCAAAGAGGTTCTCGCTAGTAGCACTCTCAAATAACCCAATAAATACATGACCGGAAAATATTCTCGTATTTTACTTGCATGAAATTATGGGCAGTACAAAGTTTCATGAGAAATAGAGCTTTACCCTTGTAATAACTTTGTATTATCATCATATCCCCCGATCATTAAATGTCGGAATGGTATCGTAATTTTTTCTTTAGTGAAGAAGATTGTTTTGTTGTGCAGTAATAGTCAATTAGTCTTCAACCCTCTAGGTCTAGACTCTCTAGAGCCTTTGCAATAGATTAATCGATAGGTAATATAGTATAGGTAAATAATCCTTTTAAAAATAGATAACATATTTCATCGTGAATATTTTATGTGTCCGTTTTATTTAGCTAAAAGTAAAACATAAAACAGGATCATGAAATATTTTATGTTCAACTTATAGATGATGCTTTTATGCAAATGAAACGGAAAATGGGAAGGCATTTCCTTTAAAAAAGTGATGTCACAAAAACCTTATTAGTATAATTAACCGACTTCAAAAAAAGGAGGAGGTTCTCAATTCGTCTGTATGTTTTTTTTTATTTAAACGTAAACAAAAATAACAACAGAAACTTGACCAAATGCTTGAACTATAAGGGGTTTGACAAATTTCTTTAAAGTAGGTTATTACTATATTATACTGGTAGTCATAGAATCATATTTTGGGTGTTCCTCTTATTTTGGACTAATGAGGTATTTTTTAATTAAGTAGTAAATTAACCCCTTATACTTTTCTCATTAAAGTTCTTATCTTCTCTAATTCAAATTATAAAGACATTTTATAATAATTTAAAAATAAATTCACTTTGATTGTATAGTGACAATATTGTTTACGGACGGAGATAAGACTCTACTTCGGGAAAAACCAAAAGTCAAGTGTTATTACAACTTTACGTGGAGATTCTCTCACCAAAAGACGGTGTCATACAATTCCATTTTGATGGCGAATGGCCTGTACCTGCTCCATTCATTACTTCCTTTCCTGGAAACAATGCTGCCAGGTTTTCATTGGTTATAAAAAGGCCCTTTTAGTACCTTGTTATTGTACGGAATATTTGAAATTGTTAACATTGTTCATGTTTGACTAGGTTCGAACAAAGCAGAATAACCTTGTACCGAGAACAAAATAATTCAAGCATTAATACGTTTCAAAGGACATTTTATGACGACAAAGTTCATAAACTATACATTTATATTAATGACGTATTGTGTATTAGGGTTATTGAAAACCATTATTGATAATATTTATAAATCAATTCATACCTCACACGCACATTACCTATAGCTTTCTTAAATAAAAAATATTACATTTAAAAACTTAGAATACACGTCTAGTACACGTCAAGTTTTTAAATGTAATTATTGTTAATTGTACCGAGTTAATGTTTCGAGGCCTACTGTTAGGATTTTAAGGTAAAACAATATAATCAATCACTTCGAAAGTAGTAAATAAATAAAGAAGTTACCGAGGTTATCTATCATTTATTACAGTTCATACCATCTTTCAGGAAAGTAGGAAAGTACGTGTTAATCTTACTAAAAGGTCAATCAAAACGATCCTTGAAGTCCGTTACTCAGGTGCCTCGGGCAAATCTTTGGCCGAAGACGTCCCTCGACGAAAACTTTTCTTTTTATGAAATGATCAAAATTATTTCTTTTGAACCCTTTGAATATAATATGGAAAGTTCTGTTGGTTCGATTTTCTTATACCAACGAAATTGAGTAGTTAGTTAAAAAATGTAATTCACATATCCGCATTCGAGCAACATTGTGTACTAAGCTATGTGTATTATATTGTATCTACTATCAGAGGCGTGTCAAAACTGGAATACAAACGAGTCTGCTGTATCAAACTATGTTTTCCTTCACCCTTGCAGCAGGTGAAATGCATGAACTTAGTAAAAGTCAATCGTGCGTGCCACTCGAATTCGAACCTGGACATCCAAATAAGTGACTGAATTCTTAGCCACTAAGCTATCACTGCTTCCGATGACTTCCGTTGCACAGATTACGCTGGGTAATTGACCAATTATCTTTAAACACATCACAGTAAGCTCTCGTTCTCTATAGGCCGAACGTGTCTCGTAATGTAAGCGGCCAATTATGGAAATCTGAGACTTCTTTTTTATCTCCTGTGTGAAATTTCAGCCCCCGAAAACCCTTACTGTAGCCAAATGATCTTTATTTTGCGGTTCTTTCCTTCCTTTAAATATTCGTAATAACAGTTTAAAGCAAATCGCCTGAAGATAATTAAAATTTAGAACGTAAGAGTATAAAGAATGTATACCTACGTATATTTAGAACAGATTTTTAAACTTTTACTTCCCGGCAGGTGTCACAAGGCGACACAGGTCATAACGCAACACAAGTCACGACGCGACATGAGTCAGGTCACGAAACGAATCACTACACAGGAGTCACAAACTCACGCTGCAACACGGGTCAGGATGCGACATGAGTCACGACGCGTCACGAGTCAGAAGGCCGTGAAGTGCATCTTTGTGTATGACGTAAAATTCTAATTCTCATTTCCGTGATAAGGTAATATTACTCACTAGTAACGTAATTATTCAATCATTGATATGTAATTAGGAACAGTATCTATCATTAAACGGAATAGTGTTATGGCACGGAAACTAATTATCTTGTTAATTACCCGTAGAAGGAAGATTATTGATGTTATGATTCGAATGTGAATACCAGGTTTAGTAAATTTAACCTGTGTTTGATTAAAATTTTGTACTTGACGATATTCTCGTTACAGTTGTTTTAGGCCCTTAAGTTTTTATTGTAGTCTTTATTTATTGGAATGGAACAGCAAACAGGCCACCAGGTGTTAGGTGGCCACTGTAACCCACTGAAATGACTTCATCTGCATTTTGTCACGTTTAAACTTAAACTCTTAAACATATCAGTGCATATCGTATATTCGTAAAATATGCATAATTTGATTGATAAAGGCATGTATGAAACGTACCGGTCTACCAAGGTACCAGCTATATATAATATATATATATATAATTATATATTGACATCCTATCGAGTGGAAACCTCAAACCAATCGAGTACTTCCAAATGTGATTGGCACGTCAGTGATCGCCCGTGGCTTCACAAAACAACAATTGAAACGATTCTAGTGAATGAGATTTTCATGTTTAGTTGCTGTACCCCTTAGTTTAGCTGTTTTTATTTCTATCAAGCTCTGCTTTTATATTCTAGCGAGCGTTCAGAGTAATCACAATTGGACACGCTATAGAATTGAATGTTACTCGTAAAAATTTTGATTTATTTTTTGTATTACCTATAAATTTGATGTATGCTTTTATATAAGTAGGCAAAAGTCGCCCCTAATTATATATTACTTCCATTTATTCTAGACCCGTTCTTTTTCCGATCTTTCATATCATTTTCTTAACAAAACTTTCTATAATTCAGATTGAACTACACCAACCAATGGACGTTATTCTTCCAAATAAGTACCAGTAAATCCAATTAAAAATCAATATTACGAACTTAAACTTCAATCGACCGTATCTTCTTTCTGGGGTCGACACGCGTGTAATATTCATCAAAGTAATTGCGCAGTTTCATTAAAACTCCGCGCACATCTCCCAAGATTTGCATAAAAAGGTCTCGAGGCTCGGAAAATAAGGCCCCTCTTCGTCACACTAAACCAATTTTTAACTGTTACTGACTTTTAAGCAGGCCTTCGTTTGAAGTGCAAAGTTCAGACCGCGGATCGTCCTGACAGTTTTACACAATACCAGCTGAGTGCCTAATGCTTAAGTTGTTGACGCACCTAATTCGGAGAAAGTTTGTGAACTCAAGGATTGTACGGATGAGCGACTCTGTGAATTTTTACTTCTCTCGGCAGTATTGCTAGGTCGTGATTGCTAAAGTATGCTAGAGAGAAGGTACCTACTTAAATTGTAAGAATGAGTTGATGTTGATTCTAGATACTACATAATTATACATATAGATAGATATTAATGTGTTCCTTTTCACTGCAATGGCCAAACAGTCCTCGTAAAGTTATTAATATCAACATCACTACTTCATAAATTCTAAAATGTAATTTTCTAAAAATAAACTAAAATAATGCACATACGAACCTATGAAAAATTCCTATCTTCATAAAAATAACCAAGTTAATTTTTATGAAGATAGGAATTTTTACTACCTATACCTACTTGTAAAAAATCAGAACTCCGGGCAAGCTCTCGCTAGATCTGCCGTAATATAAAATTGTAATAATATGTCATCGATGACAACCACGTGATGACGATGACGCCGGTATATTTTTTTTGCAAAATTAAAGCTAATGTTAAAATGTCAGATTTTAGAAAATGCTTGCAGTTTTTGCCACTGGCCTCCCGGGCTACTAGCTATAACTTACACAAGTTCAGTGGCGTCTCGTTATTGCGGCCTTTGAATAGTTCATGCCTTAATTAAAACGTAGTCAGAATGAATTTATATCTCGTCTCATACGCCACGTTGAAATAAGTAGGTATCACATTTTCTGAATAATTTATTTAAGATATGGAAATATAACATCCTACGTAAAATTAATTGCATTTTTATTTCTAATCTCAAATTTTTTATGTAACAAGAATATATTGCAACAGGAAGAAGATCATGCGAGTTTATGTTTTTTTATTGAAATTCAGTAGCAAACGGGAATGCAGGACACCTGATGTTAGATACTCGTAGATTTGACAGCAATCCTATCTGAGGTCGTACGTAGACGTTTTGCTGTTCATGAGGACTAATATGTTCGTCTCTATCTCCAGCAACCACTCATATATCTGATCTTGTAACTTTATTTATCAAGCCCTCTATTGTGTTTTTTAATGTTTTTCCTAAGTTTTCTTATTGCTCAGACCTATCCCATTCAGTTTGTTCAAAGCCAGTAGCTTCGAGTCTAAACAATAAAGAACAGTTAGGGTTTACGAACAATAGTAAAGAGCTAAACAAAATAAAATGAAAGGTGAGTCAGCGACAATAGCAGTGTTGTTAAAAAGAAAAGTATCTAAAAGAAAAGAAAACCAGGAGAACAAGGAAGGGTTTTTGGATTTGAAAATAAATTTTCTTTCTAATGATATGCAGTTCCGAAATTCGACTATATCTTTCGATACAACATCAATTACGTTAGTTAGGCTTTGTCCTAATGACGTGACCCAACACGACAAATCTTAAACACAGGGCTCTGTAAGGAGGTGCCCAAATTGAAATACGCACTGACATGTGACAAAATATATGCAACGTGACGTACAAGCAACTTTTGATTGCGACATGGCAATAAGGTCACGGGGTTAGAGATTAAGTACCTACAAAATTTACAGTCATCGGTCCCTGATAAGTATGCATTTTTGAAGTGAAAACTTGAACGAAATATCTCTGGACTCGCGACACCGTTACGAGACGCAGCTATAGAAGCATAATATAGAAAGTCAAAGTGACTATAGAAACTGTCAAAAGGAAACATTCATAAATAATAGTGTAGGTATTTTTTTATAGAAAAAGTTAAATATTATAATTTTTGTTATTTTAGATTCGACATTGCAATTATTAAACGACATTTAATGCTTTACTGTTTCTTTTCTTACAGAGAAACTCAATTGAGTTTTAATGGAACTGTCGTCCAAATCACCAAGAAAACACAACCTATAAGTTTTCACTTCTGCAATTTTTTTTAAAATAAAATTCTTGTATATTTGACGTTAAGTTTTTTTACATGTAGGTAAAGCTAATAACTCGATGACACGTTGACTAATGATTCAAACTGGCAAAGGCGTTTCACGATTAATGACCTTACGAACTGGTTAATAAAACGATTGTACTATTGGATGGTAGTTACAATACAGAAGCTGGGACAATCATTGGCATAATATATTGCAAGGCACAGCTATAAGTTTGAGCTTTATCGTGTGGACACAGGAAAATCACATTTCCACGAAGATTAAAAGAACAAACGGCCGCACTAAACGTGTTTACTGTTTAAGTACACAAAACATTTGTTATATCAAGCATACGCGTTTCAATGTGTGTTTTCCCAAGACAATTGGATTTTGAAATCACCAAAATTAAATGTAATACGTACCCAAGGTAGGTATGACATTTGTGGTTGAAAACGTTTTAACTCGAGATAAAATGCAATACATAACATTACACCTATCTGTATTTTTATAAATTATTTTTAAAATATTTTCAATGATGATAACACCTACTTAGTATTATAATGTAAATCAAATCTCAATACTTCTCTCTATCTCTCTTGAGCAGAGACACCGTTTCTAATCGATTGGATTCGATTTGAAATTAATAGCGAACATAGACATCAATCATTTGTGGTCATAACGTCGCAGATAAAGGTTTGTGTCTCAACAATAACTATCCTATCGTAAAACAAATCCTTTGTAAAGTATATTGAGTCAAGTCTAACTATATTTATGAAGAACACAGGTGATGAGAATGCTTAGAGGCGGAGTGTATTTACGACTCAACTTTAGTCGCAAACTACGAGCATTAATGTAATACCCACTATAACGATCCCATAAATAATTGAAGTTTATCTAAACAGGTACCTACTAGCGTTATGCAGTGTTTCAAACTTGTGGAAGGAAAGGAATTGATAGTTATTACGCGACATTACTCTAAATATACCTACTGTTAAAAAGTTTGAAGTAAACGTAATCGAATAGTGCAGGTAGCTGAAGCTACGGCCTTCATCACAAGAGCTGAAAACTTAGAAAAGAAAGCGCACAGATATTGGATGATGAATTAGTACCTACCTACTCAAGGAAACTTACGGTGAGTTTTCGCAAGTTTTATATTTTTGGTCTTATTATTTCAGTTTCCCTACTAAGTGTACCTTAAATTACCATTAAGCACGTGCAAATCCTACATCTTAGGGTTTTATGTGCGTCCATAAACATTTTATAAGAAGCAACAGCTAAGGACGCGACATTGAAACCGGCGGAAGCTCATGAGCAAGGGCGAAACGACTAGGACTTCCCATAAATATATGTGAGTTAGTTTTTATAAAAAGAACTATATATTTATCAAAGAAGAAAATGCAGTTCTTTTTGATCATGAACAATCTCTGTAATAAAATTACTGAGGATATCGACGCTAAACGACTCCATTGTTTAAGTCAAAAAAAAAAAACGTTTGAAATTTGATTTTATATTAACTAAACTGATTTACGGCCGCACTCAGAGACGTCATTTAAGGTAATGTTGATTAATAAACAAATTCAATCGTCTTTATTCGCATTGACATAAGTGTCAACTCTATTTAATTAATGAACCATTAACGTTAATGAATGTCTCTAGTACGACAGTTAGTCGTTAATCTTAACTTACGATGTCTATGGGTAAGACCAATTGACAAAATCTATAAATGAAAACCACTTTTGGCAAACGCAGTAACGAAGAAGCGTGTAGCGTAGCTAGGTATATTAGCCTAATATTAAAATAAACTGCAATTATTTCTGTGAAATTGAGTAAACAAATTCAGAAATTTTTACTTCTAAGGCTAATTATTATCCAACCTTTATTATTGAAGCTACAAATGTCAACTACTCCAAAATAATTTAAAAAACCCAATATTATAAGTTACCTAAAAGTGATTTTTCTCCAAATTCAATCAAACTCAAATATCTCGAAAACCGTTGAATTTTGGATAGAGCTTCACATGCCTTAAACGATTGCTTTTGAGCTTATCTACGCGCCCTTAGCGGGAATATGTCACATAACAAATCATCCTGTATATTAGTAAAGACAATAAAGAACCATGTAATTGGATGAATCTAAACAAATCAAAAGAAGATATCATTACTTAGTATCGGATTTTTCCCTACGATATTTTTGTAACGTATTCATGTATTAGAAAAACATATTCGATCCGACTAAGAAGAGCAATATTTATTTTATGAACACGAAGCCTTTGCCATATGACGAACATAGGCTACAAAAGATACATGAAACTAATTTGACAAATATATACGATATAGTGAAGCGTGAAAAAAATTGAATTTAGTTAACAGCGAACAATCTGAGTTACCTAATCGGTGTTCTAAGTAAATAGAAGCTTTTGAGAATAGAAATAATGTAAAAACATAGAAATTCGTAGCATCACAAAACTGTAGTTGAGCTGCGGCTTGACCACACACCACATTACAATAACTTTCTTTTTAATAAATATAAAACGGCCTTTTGGCCCACAACATTCGCTTGGTAATTTCGAAACTATTTTCTTACGGTATACTCATAAAACTTTTTGATGGCTAGATGTCAGAATTACTTCCCGAAGTCAGCTCCGAGTGAAGCGTATTGTTATGTGTTGAAGATACGAGTACGTCGGCACCGAAACTTTTAGCGTATTCCCTGAAGGGGGCGTGTCGACAAGCAACTCGCGCTCTAACTTCTTCTATACTAAATTTCAAACTTTGTAATAGACATCCCTTTAAGCAATTCGCAGAACGTTACACAAGAATCTCTTCAAAGCTTTGTGTGACGCGAAAGGTGATCTGACAGTATTCGTAAGTTAAGTATTCGAGTTATATTCGTAGCTCTCCTGCGGTACCTTACCGCCACACTAATTATCCGCTGTGAAGCAGCATATTCTTTATGTCTTGTCTTATGATTATGAGGTGCGATTGCCGCAGAAACTTTATTTGAAACGACCATCTTAGTCTTGGACAAAGGTCTTAGACATCCATGAGAAACGTTATGGCAAAGGGATCTCTTCTATGCTGCCTTTGACTTGAAAGAGGGAAGAAGTAGTTTGCTGCTATACGAGAAGATGACGTTTTTCCTTATCCTATTTGGGATGGGTAAGAAATGTTAAACTCGCGACAGGAGATGTGACTTGATTCGTAAATTCGTAAGAAAAAAAGACGAAGGGAGAGATAAAATATGGTTAGTGCATCTATTAATGAAAAAAGTGATGACCACAGCACGAATTGCTTTATTTGCTTTTAAAGTAAATGATAGTACTTTTATACTGATAAATAAAGCAATTCGTGCGAAATTATTCCCTAACCATTCCAAAATATTCAAAAATGCACAACGTTGATGTTCAAGTTTTCACTTCTGCCGGCACTCCCGGAGTACAACCCGTTGTCTTTTTTTACAGTTTAAAGTGTATAGATAGCACCGCAAAGATCACATAACTAGGAATGGTGTCTCCATCACACATCTCTTAACACCTCTACTTAATATTTAAATGCAGTTTAAATAATCTTTACAGACACACGAACGAAACGAAAATATTATGCTAATTTTCAATGCAAATTAAAAATAAATAGTTTTCAAAGACAAATTTTAATTAAAGTCTACTTTGAAATAAAAGTATTAATAGGTACGGTCGCATCTAATAGCTTGTAATTAGGTATACCGCCTTTCACCGACCGGAAAACAAGGTTGTCTGAAAATTGTGTGAGACCCACTGTAGGGTCGCATCGCCCCTCCGAATGAGAAGGATATCTATAGACCACCAGGCCTACTAAAATTGGTGGACTTCACAACTAGCTTCACTTTTTTTAATAAAGAAGAGGAGGCAAACAGGCAGACTGAAGTTTTCGTATAGTAAAATATGCCATTAGTATGGCAAGATGTACAGATGCTATTTCTTTCCAATACCAATGATTGACGTTTATCGTACGGAAACTTTTACGTTAGTGTTCATGCTCGTGGCAAATAAGTAATCACCGTAACCTACTGATACGAGCAATACTCGTACCAAAGATCAAGGCATTAAGGAACGAGATTCCTCACGTTAACTTCATCATCTCACTCCAGTGAACACATTTACTAATATATATATTTACGCAGATGGAATAATCCTTTAACTGTTAATAGTTGCAGGGTAGTGCTATGCTAATCTACCTACTATGTAAATCTATCTAGCTTCTAGCACCTTCAAATTGAGGTATAGTAATTTTAATGATAGATATGGGTATTTGAATGATACCTAAATACAATTCTAAGTATGATTTTCATTTGAGTAACTATTTCCCATCCCATGGATATCAAGGTTTTGTGTATAAATTAAAAGTGTTTTGTTTAAAATGCAGTGAGATAAAATAAGCTGACTTATTTAATTGACTAATGATGAAGACAAAAATAATGAATGTCAACTAGATTTTTTTTATAATATATTGTATCAGGCAAGCAACCAACCGTTGTAGAGTCCACATCACCTGATGATGCTCCGTTTTGGGGCGAAACACGTGTCGTATACAATAGTATACGACAATTCCAATAGGAATAAGTTTTTATGGTATATACCTACTCAGAGAGATAAGGGAGGGTGGTGGGTCCATACCAAAACAAGTTCCACGTGTGCGGATTGTTGCAAAGAAATATAAATACAACTTAAATAGATTTTTTTAACCTACATACCTATCTACTAACAGGTAAAAAAACAAAAGCTTGATGGGTACGTAGATTTCCTCCATACCCAATGGTATGTTATAAGCCATGTATAGAATCAAAGGTCAGAAAACTTAAAATTTAAAAAAAAATTAAAATGTTTACCGAAATCCAATTAAAGAATAGAAAATAAAAAGACACTCAGAATTAGCATGAGCACCTACGTCAAGTTAAATTCAATACATTTAGCGATAAAATAGTTCAATTACCGTAATAAGAAGAAGTTTGTTAATTTTCTATGCAAAGTCTGCTAAAAGCATTGCGAGCAGGTGCGCCCCGGGACCGATGGAGCCATTGCTTCTATCAATATTAGACTTCGCTATTAAGTACTGTTAATAAAATTTTCTAATGAATGATTGCTATGGCTTCAAGTGCTATGGATTTAAATCAGCTATAGCTCCGTAAACGTTTTTAGAGTACCTACCTGTGAAATAATAACCGACTGGCCCTCCAATCTTTGTCTATGTAAAAAAAACAGGTAGGCCTTTTGATCCTAAAAGTATGCGATCCATCCAATTGGATGGATAAATTGCCTAAGTTGGTATATCTTATATCTAAAACAAATACAATTTGAAACATTACACGACATAACTGCGCTGCGCATGTTGATACCAACAATCAAGACTGAAAATTTGAAATACCGTATTTTGGTAATCTTTAACCCAATCTTTAATATAAAACGCACTCGAATAATCATTATTAATGATACTGCTTCATTATGCTGTCGTAAATCATTTTCCATATAAACGTCGGGACTGGTCCGATAAGGTAGTGAAGTCCATTCTGACAAATGACATAGCTAACCAGGTGCCAGGGTACGAGTGCGACATCTCGAATGGATTGCCTTTTGATTTATGGAGGGCGAGATTAACTATCTTGTGTGGCCGTGCCCAATGAATTAATAGGCACTGGTAGCAAATAGATTGTTTTCTACATACCAAATTATGAAATTGAACGATTTAAATCACGAGGTAATGGTTCACTTACTAATATGATAATTTTTTTATATTATTATTTATAGAAAGACGAGGCAAACAGGCAGATTGTAAGAGGTCACATGGGCACTCAAACTCAAACTCAAACTCAAAAGCTTTTATTCATTATTAGGTACAATTTGTGCACACTTAATGAAAGTCATACAGATAAATTATACATTCTACATTCATCCGCTTTGATCGCCCCTCAGGCAAAACGTAGACTGGGAGAAAAAAGCGGGCGGAAAAAAACTCCCAGCACTCTTTTAAAAGTAAATAAAACTTAGTCTATAATGCAGTATGGCTAGGTCCAATAAAGGAACACACGTGACAGCTATCGTGTGTGTCAATATCGCCCCATTGCCATCCGCTCACAAATAAATATTGTTACATAGTGTATAGAAATAGCCTATAGTGAAGTTATTCAATCCCACGCTTTCTTATCTTCTAAATAGTCCTTAGTTTCATAATAGGCCTTTCGGCACAGGACTGATTTGATAGTTTGTTTAAATTTGTGAAAAGGCAGGGATTGAATTTCTATTGGAATTTTATTATATATTCGCACGGACATTCCCATAAATGACCGGCTTTTTTTATGAAGCCGACATTTTGGAAATACAAGTTTGTGGACATTCCTGGTTACAATACAATTAGTTTTGTGTAAGTCCTTAAATGTTATAAACTTGCTCTTATTTTTATAAACATACATAATGTTTTCATAAATATATTGCGATGCAAGAGTAAGTATATTTATTTCTTTGAATTTCTCTCTAAGAGATTCTCTATTCCCAAGTCTATATATTGCGCGAATAGCCCTCTTCTGCAGTACAAAGACAGTTTGTATATTTGCTGCATTGCCCCACAGTAAGATGCCGTAAGACATAATACTGTGGAAGTAACTAAAGTAAACCAATCTAGCAGTGTTTACATCGGTAAGAGATCTTATTTTCCTAACTGCAAAGACCGCAGAGCTAAGTCTACTCGCCAACTTACAAATATGGGGTCCCCATTGTAATTTGGAATCAACAGTGATTCCAAGAAAACAAGCCGTGTCCACAAAATTCAGTTCTTGACCATTAAGTATTGGTTTAGTATCAACATGCTTTACATTAGGTGGCGAAAATTTAATACAATTAGTCTTTTTACTGTTCAATAATAAATTATTAGCATTAAACCAATGAACAACAGTAGAGAGAGCATTGTTCACATCGTCATAACTATTTTCTGATCTGGTAACTTTAAAAATTAAGGAAGTGTCGTCTGCAAACAATACTATCTCATGTCTTTTCTCTACCAGGTGAGGTAGATCGTTAATAAAACTAACACCATCATTGTCGAAGTGCCGACTTTGTAGGAGATTTGAAACCTTTCGTGAATCTTAAGTAGGTATTGGTGAAGAAAATGAAAGTTGAAGAAGCCAGCATCCTCGTGAACGACCACAAATTGTGAATATACCGTGTCAACTTATGTCCATAGAAGCTGCAAAATTTCACTTTTATGCCGAAACAGTACTTTTTTCTGAGCTACTTTTTAATATCAGATACTAGATACTTACTTATTTTAGGTGGACCCATTTTACAATTTTGTCACTTCTAACATAATTTGCAAATGGAAAGTGGTTACACAAACTACACTATTAAGACTATTGAACGACGATGAAAACTAAGATACAATATCCATGTCAATATACCATTACCCACCAGCAGGACAGCTGGCTTCCTTGCAGAATACGGAAGCATCGTATCACTCTATAGGTACTTTTCTCTTTATAGGTATATATTATATTTTCGTAAAAGTTTCAAACTACCGGTAAACAAGTTGAGAGCGATAATGAAGCCACCGGCATCCTAGTTGCTCATTATTGTTAAATTAGTTTCAAACTGTTTTGCATAACTTCGCAAACAAGGCGTATTTTTTACATGCACGATAGTTATGCACGTTCGCACAACAAACACTTAAGTGTTTGCTTACAAACACAATAACAGATAGTATGATATTATTATGAGTTAGTATAACTATGAAGTTTAAAAATACCAAAGTTATAGAATACTTACATAGCGCAAAGAGGTAATGGTTTATTAATCTTTGGCCTACAGTAAATGAAAATTCAATAAATTATCGGGGAAGAATTTTCAATCAGGTTTTTCACACATTTCAATGTATCAAGTATATTTGTATACCCCCTCAGTATGAAGCACGTAACAACGTTGTGTCGACACCATCGATAATACTTCCCCTTCATTGGCCTGTGAGGGGGGTGAGACCCCGAGGCGGAGTGTGGTTGCCGTCTGACTGTAAATCAGACGATGGCTAATAATCTCCGAAGCGAACTTAGATCATTTCACTAGAGGCGTATTTATTTAGAAACTTTATTAGACCGCCAGCCAGGATATTTTTAACTTTAATTTACTTCTGTTTAGGTACTATGTTACTCGTAGGTAGGTGGGTCATAGTCCATAATAATATAGTACATATAACTTCCGTATACATATATTTAACTGGTAAAACTTATGTGTATCTGCCCCTCACATAGCACGCAATGAAAAACAACATTATATTTTTATATTTCGGTTAAGAAATAAGCATGTATCAAGTAATCCCCAAATAGTTTATTTTTGAAAACCAACTTGGTTCTCATTCGTAATTGCTGCTATTAATAACCTCAAAATATAGAATATATAGATTTAAGGCTAATTTCCGAACCGTTTACTAAAAGATGTACGTAAAAAGTAAGTTTCTTTCTGAAATTGCTGAAAGAAACCTTTAAAGTTGACGATGTTTTATAAACTCAGAGAGAACTTAGATAATTTCAGACCAGAGGCGTGTTTGTTTAGAAACTTTAATAGACTTGGTTCATTTACCTGAAAGTTTCAATTTTTTTATCCTCTGTTGATGTTTATTTCAAGTCTTCCTTTGCTCATTTTTTATGTCCACCAACCCGCCTGGTGGACTAAGGCCTAAAGACTCGACCCTGAAGTGGGTCATAAATGGATTACTGACTGCTTATATAGTAGTATTATAGTATTATACATTTACCTAGAATGGAATAAAAATATCAATTTTCATAAGGGACAAATTCTAATAATTCAATTAATAATAAACAAAAAAATCATAATAAATTACTATTCTCCCCAAGGAAAATGTCATGCGCCATAAAATATAATGCATACCTACCTACTCTACCTAAAAGCGTCATATCGATATTTCAAACTTTAACGACGACAAAACACGATTCAAAGTGGCCGTAAATTGTAACACCAGAGAAATAAGTATAGTAAGGTAAAGTGAGTAAAGTAAAATAGGTATAGCCCCTACCATTCGCTCAAGTCCCTTAAGTTGCTTCTCTGTACCCTTAGTCTGAGTTTTAGCGATACCGAAACGAAACGCACACATCCATAGATACGTAAATCATACACAGCTTACTACAGAAGAGTCCACAGTGTAATAATAAATAGAGGTAAAAGATTTTTAGAGTTAAAAAATTTAAAATCAAATTTTTGTATGGAGTGAAAGATATGAATACTTATCGTTAGACATTATAATACTAACAAATATTTAATACCTACGGGATAATATAGGTTCGAAAATTTACAGTGCATTACGGCCAATTCACGGTTATTATGTTTCATTAATATTATTAAACATTGAAAAAGTGTTAATTAAAAATAAAGCAATTTTTGTGATGATTTATCTAATGCTTTATTAATTTTTTAACTCTTCTAAAAATCTTTTACCTCTGTTGGTTATTACACTGTGCATTTACGTCTGATAAGCTGTGTATGTGTGCGTTTCTTTGCGGTATTGCTAAAACTCAGACTAAGGGTACTGTAACTTACCTGCCTAGCGTCACCCTCGTAACCCGTTGTGAAAAACCATTTTTCGCCTGCGTGCTTATTTGCTATTTCTGTTTATTTCACCTCACCAAATGTCAGTGATTTTTACACACACTATAAGATTTTTATAATAATGCATAAAAATCGTACTACCATTATGAATGTGTAAGTTTGTAAGTAATCCTTCCATTCGTATGTTCGTTTATTACTTGACAAGCAACAACGGCTGAACAGATTTGGATGAAGTAATTGGTATGCACATAGTTTATAACCTGGATTAACATAAAGGATACTTTTTATTCCTCTTCGGACTAAGTTCTAAAATCTACGCGGACGAAGGCAGACGGGTAAAATCAAGTGGTGAATAAATAAGAAAATATTAAAAAATGCACTCACACAAAACCATTTCATTAATTGAAATTCTAGAACGCTCGATAAACCGCAAAGGCCCTTATCTCAAAATAGTCTAAATCTAATTTAAACCGAAGTGTAGAGCGATCCATCTGCACAAACAATTTGAGACCGACAATCTCGTCCATCAATTAGTAAAAACGCCACTTGATTCGTGAAGAAGATTGAACGAATACCGCGAAAACAGATTAGGTTCAGAAATAAACCTGTGTTTGTTTATATTTTGGTTAGCTTTTGTTTTAAAATCGTACATAATCATCAATTATTGAATGGAAATAGATTAACATAAAACATCCGACATAAATAAATAATGCTCCACAAAATTTTTATAAAGTTAGAGCCGAGAATGCTGTAGATGTAGGTACTTCAACTGTAATAACCACTAACCTAACTAAACTATCTAACATAGAACATGCTGAATAGTCAGGATATAAACTAAAACACTAGATTTAAAATTATTTTTAAACAAAAACACTTGTATATAAAGAAAACTTGGACTCAAAGCCTACAAAAAATTAGTCACGTTTCACATAACATTAATTCAAGCTTTCAGAGTTCAACATTTTACTGTAATACCAAAGGGTAGGCTGCTATAAAACCATAATTAACCACGTTGTTGTAAAATGTTAGGAGAATTATAACAGTAGTATAACAGCTCTTGGATTTCATAGACAGATGTCTACTAATTCTACTATAAATACTCTAAACTTTAATCGCATATGCAAATGAACGGCACTCAGAGGAGAGTTCAAGAGTTCATGACCTGCAGGTACCCGACCTTGCATATAATATAGCCTTTAAACAAAGGTACGATCTAAGGTCAAAGTCCCGTTTCTCTACGAGTTACGTGATCTTAATGTAAAAGAATATAAGTAGGAAAATTCAGTTCACAACGCGTAGTCGAGAAGTGTAAAAACTACAATTAACTTTTTTCTTAAATGAATTTTCTCGGTACAAGTGCAGATTAAAGCTTTTCTTTATAATGTAATTACAATGGTCTGCACAATCCTGTAGAGGTCGTAGCAAGAATTTTATTTCCCTTTTAAATGTAATACTTTTTACTAAGATTCAGTTCATCGCATGTTTTAATTATTTATATTATATAAAACTCTTGTTTTTTATTAATCTATAGTAGTAAAATAATAGGCGGTGTCGAAATGTGTCAATTAATTTGTTGATATCTTTGTAGCCACCAGAAGTCTATGCCGCATGCAAGCTCTCCTCAAGCAAGAATACAATGGTTCAACAACCTATATTTTAACCAAGTATATTTATCGAATAGACATGCCATTAGAATAATGATTAGTCTGAATAGTCCAATTAGAATAATCACGAACTGAATCCACGTGGTTGTCCGGCACTTGTGCTTGTCTAACCAAATTACATAAAAGGTATATATACATATACAACTTAGGTATGATTGAACGAACATACTAATATACAATATTATATATCGTATAAAATTTGGGTTCATTAACATTAAAATAAAGGTTTAACAGTCAACATTCTCATGCCGATAGTTTAGTTTAGAACTACCTATAATTCCAACCAAAATTATACTGAGAATGTTGTGAACGTTGTCCCCTGGCAGAGTTAAGAATTGTTTATCCAGTGGCCACAAGCTTGAGCATCCATAAACTTGACTGTAGACTGAACTAAAATGAAACTATAAGTAATTAAAGCAAATGTTCATAACTCAGTGTCTAGCTGACGCTGTTACAGTAACGTTATTTGGAAATGTAAGTATTGTTTATTCAAACAAGTTTGCATAGTTCAAACTCGAAAATCCGGTTCCAGAACACATCGGGATCGGGATTTGTTACCATATAATATTACATAAATTACAGAGAATTCACTGATATTGTTTGAATTATCTCTGTAGCCCAAGGAGAACCGAAGTCTTCTGTGCTTTTAAAAAAATTTGCATTATGGTAAGTGGGTATCACTTAAACTTGAATATATTTTATATGTACCTTGTGTTAAATTTCTTATTTAAATATTGCCAATTTTTACTTTTTTTATAAAATTGCATAATTATAAGGAAAGTAACAATTGTCAAGTATGTAAGTGTGTAGCAGAGTAGGTAGGTAACATGAGGAATTGGCTGATTTATTTATTCATCATAAAAATTGTTCATCATCATCATCATGCCGTAACATCTTTCCAGCTACAACTTCAATATCGAGATTGTCAAAATTAAATGCAATTTCTGTTGGCTTTCTACAAAATCCGTTTCGAACGACAAATGTCCAATAGACGTCCCCGAGGATCTCTACGATCGCAGTTCTGGGGCTATCATCAATCTTTTATTCCCATTGCAGTCATTAAGGCCCCATAAGAGACCAAAGTAAAGAGTAATGAACAAAGGTTTCGAATTTAAAAATAATAGTTAATTTTATTCAAAAAAGGAAGAGCTCTGGGATTAATTAGGTGTAAGAGGTACTCGTAATTGCAGTTAATTACCTGCAAAAATATTTATCAATGTTACCTTTTACAAAGGAATGCAAACCATTACTTATTTTTCTAATATGTTATATCTACAATTCTACATACTTTACACTTTTGGCTCTCTACATTTAGTCAGTCATGTCGAGAATCAGAAAGAAGAATCAGTTTTCTAAGTCACATAACAAAAGCACCTAACCTATTACAAAGCATTTAGAACCACGGTCAATGAATAAAGAAAATGTTGAAAAGCTTTTATTGTAGGCTACGGAGTAAAAACTCCGATAAAATTTAGGTATTCTCGCGCTGAAAGAATTCGGATAACGTGTCTGCGATCGAAGCCTTACTCGAATCTAACGTGTGCTTATAATATTGAAGGAAAGTAACTTTTCAGTTTATTCTTTACATCTTTACTCTTTTCAAGATTTACCATTACGATGTACGTAAGTATTGAAGTCACGTAAAATAATTATTTGTTTTACAAATTAATGTTTATAATTTCAAATTAACTATTAACTTCCCTTTACTTATAACTGTGATTTCTGGCAATAATTGTAGTTGATCAACCAAATGTTGCCAGAAGACACAACGTTTTAATATTTCTTAGGCTGTCGTAATAAAACACCCTTACTGTTATGTTTGTTTGGCCCATTATTGCAACTTTTGAGTTCGCTTAGCTTCCCACCCCTTCCCATTAAAATGTCACTCACTAAAAATATACCTAAATCAATTTGTGTCAAGGAGTCGCCTATATTGCGTTTAAGTAATTCGATTTTATTAGCACTTCAAGGCACATTCTAATACCGATGCGCATTAAATGTTTACGACATTTATGAAAGCTTTCTGATGAGAAATTACTGGGTCGCGTTGATTCGACCGTTATAAGTACGGTCGGTTCCATGTCGAATATTGATGTGCTTGATGGCACCAAGGAGAGTATGGAGTCTGGATGACGCCTTTTCAAAAATGTTAACACTATTTCTGTTTATGACTGAAATTTGTAAACTATTACTTCCCATGGATATAGATGGCACTGTATTGAGTAGTACCCTATGAATAATAAAAGTAGTACCTAGATACTATTTTAAAGTTTAGACAGATCGGTATAACGTTTGTTTAGTGTTTCAGTCACTTTTATTATAAGTTTCAACCATTTGACAAATGTAGATTTTCTATCTTATTTTTACGTCTCTTCTGTATTTAACACTGGTTAGTTTAAGATATTAGGAGCAAAATGAAAAGCTGCCAGGTTGAGATAAACAACAAAAAATAAGACAAAAATATTGAAAATTGTATCGAGATAGAAAATTGGGGACATATTGAGCAATAATCAAACTTTGGTATTGAACTCCCCTCACAGAGGCGACATAATGGAGGAAAAGAACACGAAAAAATTGGTGCAAACACATTCTCACCTTAACGTAAACGAACTACAATGAACTTACTATGCTCTTAATGATACTACTAGCGATAATGATAAATAGACAAAACCACACTAAATAGCAGCACGATATCGTAAACAATTCGGGGACCCTCCCCTTTACTGCCGAGTTTAATTAAAAAGCTCAGCATTCACAAGCACTCACTAATAGGGAATCACAACACTCGGGCCTAAAGTACTGCGTACGAGTGCTTCAGATGAGAGAACGCTTAGAGGTTCGCCTGCGGGCCTCCATTTGTAAGGGGAGCCAGAATAATCCATATTTCAATGCAACTCAAATCTCCACAAGAGCTTTTCACCACAAATTCATATCTAACATTTATTTTAATATAAAATCCCATGTGCTCAGGAAATGTACGTGTGAATTTCGTACTGTAGTCTTAAAAGAACGCAAATTTATACCTCCTATGAGATTGTGCGCGCTTTAAGGCACCTCGGGCTTAAAAAAATCCTTTGAACGTGATTTAAGTATGAAGATGGAAATTTTTTGGCTGTGCTTTCACATTTTCGTGTCATTTTCGTTAGCAGAAAAAATATCTTAAGAAATAATAATTAGTCATAAAAGTACAGATTTATGGTTCTTATGCCAAGTCTAACGGCGTGATATGTGCTGAGCTGTTGCCCACGCATAACGGCTTAATCAGCGACTGTTATCAACAACGTATAACACAAAATTGACCAATCAACAGCCTTATCCTCAAACGCGCTATCGAACTTTTATAAATCTGAGTACTTACATACTTATGTAACATACATTTGGTCCGAAGTTAGCATTCGAACCACGGTGTTCAGAAGACGGTATCATCTTTAGGTGAGAGATATCCCCTTTCCTTCCAAACTACTCGTAAGTAGATGTGTCTTTTTTAAGGCACCACGGCACGGGCTTACAGAAACCCTTTGATCGTGATTTAAGTATAAAGATGAAAAATTTTTGGCCGTGCTTTCAGAGTTTCGTGTCACGTTAGCAGAAAAAATAAAAATAAGTCTCGCGCGTTGTCGACATCATTTTTCGATGAAATTTCGCAATGGGGAGGTAGCGTAATGTCGACCTATTGTGTTACAAAAAATGTCACGAAATATTCTTACTTTTGAACTTGATACTGATTGGTGTAGGTTACAAATAATTCAGTAGGCTACTGATTTTGCGATACCTATTGAATCAAGTGGGAACGTATACCTACGATACAATAAATCTATTTTTCAAATTATGATTTAAATCTTGGATGCCATAGGCAATAAAGAGGAAAATGACTAAATTCTTATTATTTTGTAAACTATCCTAAATGCTACACTTCATTCTACGTCAATACGTTCGACGATTATTTTTTATATGTTACCCAACCAATTTTCTAAATTCTTATTTAATAAAATCTTCTTAATCTTATCGAAAGTCTATTTGTGTATTATATTTTGTAATCTGAAAAAAGCCATAGACTTTGAATTTGAGCACATTTGAGCACCGTTTCTCTTACTACAAATTGCATTTACACTTTCTGACCGAGACTCCTTCATAATCTACCGGTCTACCGGTTTACGAGAATACAGCGTCGTGTTCAGAGAATTCTTAATCCACACAAAAGGCTCCGTGTGAATAACTTTGTTATTCTGATATAGAAAAATGTCGTGACGTATAAAAATAGAATAGAGTTTTTGTTCTGTCAATCTATCTTCAATCTTTATGGGATATATTTCCTACATCATTTTTTAATATAATACTTATACGAGCTATATACCTTTTAAGCAGTTTAAAATTCAATTGAACACTCGATATCGAACTTAAATGTTAGTTTCTTTTAAATATTTTTTTAAATAAAGAGACTTTCAAAAACCTTCGAATAAACAAAACAACTTTCCTTAACACGTCGCCCGCTTAAATTGTAGCAATCATTGTTCTATAAAGCAGCTAAGTAGCCAAGTGAAACGAATCCGAGGGAAAGTGAAATCTCCAGGTGGCTAATAGACATTGTCAAAATGAGCAACGCATTCAGTGAACAGGGCGTGACGTAATTTCTTTAATTCCCGGGGAGGAGAGCGGGAAATTTTCCTTTTTAATCAGCGACCCCTTCGCTAACAAAATTTAATTAAAGCTCCTAAACAGTTTACATTGGTAATAATTGTGCGACGAAAATCTGCCTGTATCAATTAATTAAAAACGTTGTTTCGATAATGCGGCTGCTCGCTTTCCAAATTATTTATTTTAACGGGTTAATACGAAGTGCTTCATCTATTTTGTGATTAATAGGTAACAAACTCAGACAGCATTTCCGGGTTTTACCTCTAGCGAGCTTCCGTTTATTAAATCAGCTTAATTATATTTGTGTTTAGCTCCAAGTCGCTCAGAAGGTGGGAGAGAGTTATGCTTCGTTTTTCTTGACGTGTCAGAGTCCGAAATGACATAATCTGAAGAAGAACGAGGGGTGACCGACATCGCTCTTAAAGTTTACGGTGGTAATGGGCTGATAACATTTTTCGACAGCTCGACCACGACGGCGATCACATCTTAGCCCCAACTTCCAACCCAACAGTTGAACCAAATATCGACATAACTCTCTACCTAATGATTAACCCAACTACCCAACCAACTGTTAACCAAACTGCCAATCCTACAGGCGAACCAACTTTCGACTCCACTATTGACCAAACTGTTGACCCAACTATCAACTAAATAGTCGACCAAAATGTCTACCAAACTATCGATTCAATTGTTGACTTTGCACTCGGCTGAACTGACGACCAAACAGATTAAACTGAAATTTTCATTAGCTGCGGTGCATACTAGGTATGTATGTTTGCTTTGAGATGCAAAGTTCCCTGTTAACTGCTCACAGCGCCAACATCCTGTTACTGCAGATACTGACATTTACAAATGACCCACATCTGAGCTCTTTTGTATGGTAAACGTATGTTTTTATGTTGACATACATTAACATGAGTTGGAAAATGCTGGCGCTCGGGAATATTTTAAGCTTTTATGCTCATATTTTTCTAGACTTCACTTCTAACTGTAATTACTAAGTAACAAACAAATAAGTTAGGTACCTACCTTAATTTCTTTCTACATTTTTTTATTTTACATATTATATCTATTGTCGAAATTGATACCAATTACACATCTGAGCCACCCATAACCCACGTCTTCTCTTTTGTATGACAGTATGTTTTTACATTGACATAAAACTATCCTACATTTCAGTAGAAAAGTCTTAGTGCTCGTAATTTATTTCAATGCAATAATATGTTTATTTTATGAAGGTTATAATTACAAATTTATAACCGACATGTTATGTTAACTTATACTGATAAGGTAATCTTCCTTTATTTGAAAAATTAACGAACAAAATTGTAAGTAAGTTATAAGTTAATACCTATTTTAATAACAAACCGTCTCCCAGAAATGAAACTGCGCTTTTCTTGCGGCTAAGTGCGATTTGATGAGATTTTCCGGGTTTTAATTACAAGTGGCTTATAAATCCAAAGTTCCATTTCCTAGAGGATTAAAGAGTGAGCTTAAAGGAACGGCGGCGGACAAATCGCAACTACTTTGTGAAGCCCTCGGGATAATTTGCTAATGTTTTGAGATAGCTTCTTGTAAACGCTCCCATCATTTAGTACGTTTCCGTGTCGTATTTCCGTTCGCATGTTTAGAATACATTTTTCATTATCGATTTCTATGGTGAAGGAAGCGTTGAACATTTTTGCGGCCCCACTTACGGTCGTAAAATGTGCTGCATACCTGCAAAAGAAAAAATATTTTACTTTAATTACATTCTGTGAAACCAACGAAGCGGTGATATTCGGAGGGGTTCGGGTACGAATCTCAGTGGCGCGCTACAAAGACTTTCTTAAAAGCTATGTGCGCTTTATAAAATTAAATATCACCTATAACGATGAAGGCAAACATCGGGGGGAAAACTGGTTGCTCGAGTAGATGCCATCTATTGGTATGTAAATAAAGAAAATATGAGAGTTACTATGTGCTTCCATAATTGTTTCCGGAGACACTGTACTGTGAACCTAAATACATAGTTAAATGATTTAGTTGGATCGAAACGAGAATATGACATAAGAAAGAAGTCATATCTTTGAATTTCAGACCTACGATACATACGTCGCCTAACTTGAATTAGAAAATGCGCAAGCCTAAAAGTTTGCCGCATAAGCAAATCACACGCAAACAATCAATTAAAGGACGTCTGACGCGATCAGTATAGCTATTATGTTTAAGTGTAATTTTATAGTTCCATGAGTACATTAGGCAGCTTACTACTATTACCCTGACTATTATTTATTGACTAAAACAGTTGCTCAATAACGCTAGAGACCGGCGGTTCTGAATCATAAGATACGTGTTGGCCAGAAGCACGTGATTTTACTTTTTCGCTTTGTAATAACGTGACAGATGGGAAGGCAAATTAATTAATTTTATATTAGTGAACAAATACAAGAATGGATCTCCTCAGAGATGGATTTCAGATACCTTGGAAAACTCTCAGGCATGCAGATTTCCTCACGATATTTTCCGTCACCGTTATAGATATTTAAAATTAGACTTTAGGTACTTAAATATTCTGTATAGGTATCGAGATCAAAACCATTATTTTACATATTTTTACAATACTGCAGTCATAATATTTCAATAAATACTGCTGCGGAACTTACATGTAAGCCAAATTTTATACATTTATTTAGTACGCATATCATCAATATCCGTATTTCCGAATTGACGAATATTTTATACAGTCGTAACTAAATGTTTTCAATATTTCAGTGAAAAAGCCTCTGACGTCGGGAGTTACTGGTAAAGCTTTTACAGATATATAACTCTTGTAATCTCATAAATTTTCTCGATCGAAACCTTTTCAATTCGTTACTGAAAAAAAATTGAGGCAGCGTTAACAAAGCTTTAAGCTGTTATATTTTCCCCTGTGTTTTATAAACTTCACTAATTAGTTACTTGACGATGAATGTTAAAACTGCCAACCATAAAATTTTAAAACTATCCTGGTATCGCACATTTACGAATTTTAGTAAAAATCCAGTACTTTCTAAGAACAGTTTCCCTGACAAATTGCCAATAATAAAGCAATAGGTATTTTGCGGTATCTTTTAAACTTCAATATAATATGAATATAGAACGCAACCTTTAGCTCTGCATGAAAGGAATAACTGTTGAGCAATAGGCTCGATTTTCAATAATCATCATCTATATACTTTTATAAAGTGTAGACTTACTGGTGTGAACAGTAAACAGTATTTGTTTGAGGACGTTAAGTGAAATCAAGTAATTAATAATATGCACAAAGAGAAAAATCTTCTTAAATTAAAATTGTTTTCTTACATTCCTTTGCAGCAGATGGTAAAGCATTTGCAATTAAATTTAGTTTTCATTTCGCGAATGAAATGAGTTGTCAAACAAGGCACCGAGTAAATGTAATTTATTGCGCTGTAGTAAGAACTTTGTGCCCGTAATGTTTTCTTTCACCGTTCCATGTTCAAGTGAAGCATAAAAACGGTTTCGTTTGAAGAGGAATTTTGAAATGCTTACAAATATTTAACGTTCAAAAAGTTTAAAAATTGTAGACATTAGAAGGAAGCAGGTCGGTTATAAAGGGGCCGGAGCAAACAGTTGCTTTTGCATTAAACATACGGCTTGCTACTGAAAATCCTTCAACTTGCTATTGCATCTAGGGTACAAATACACAATATGGCAATACTCGTTGGTATGGCAGCACCTAACCTCTATTTCTATAAGAATTTCTAAATTTTCTTTTCAGTTAAACACACTGATTGATACTGAAAATACTACAATTATTTATTTAACTTTCCACACATAAAATCAAGTTCATGTCGTGATACAAATACCCGATGAAATATTAATAACTTCTAAAGCCACATTAATTAATATTTCTTGTTCCACTTGCTTCTCAAGTCTTCTTCATTATCAATATAAAACGATGTAGCAGTATGAAGAAGTATATTATATGCTGCGTAGAAAATAGTTTTTGCTCGTTCGAAAATGAACTCATAAGAGGCGTACCATCGAACGTGCTTGGCGCCAGATGCTATAAGAATTCAATTGATATGTAATATCCTGCAAGTGTAATATTTGGGTCTCAATCGGGTATAAATGGATATTAATAAAAAATAATTTAGCGACCCCTTGATACTATTAAAGTCTACTACAGGTATAATATATTGAGTGAATATAAAAATAAATGTCCATCGTATTCAATAACCCTTTCTATTTTATCTTTTCTAGTATAGTTACAACTATCGAAGCCCGTTTAAAATATCCCATCATTTATATTTATTCATTCATTCTACTTATGTATATCAAAACCAAAATTTTATTGTTTCTCTAAGATAAGATCATACAAGATACATCATAAATCTAAAGCTTTTACAATTTTAATAATGAAATTAACGTAATTAGGTATTTGACAACCCTTCCGCGGTTGGTGAACTTTTTACAAAGGTTTGATTAAAGTATCATCAAACTTGGTGCCCAAATTCTTACAAATAAACAATAAAATTAAATGTAATTTACAATTTCAAGGCATTAACCACAAAACCATTAATCGTGTTTAATCCTAATGGCCCGAACCTGTCGGTCGGTGAGATTAGTTCCAATCTGGTGGGCAAACTTGCTAGACTTCGAAGTTGTATCTATCAGCTACTGGTTGAATTTAAACAATGTTGCTACAGTTTTATCAGCTTGGAATATATCTCGTCTGTCCTGTGAAGTTACCCGCTGTCCCTAGGCAATTCCGCCTGACCTACAACCTGCGTCCAATTTCTCGCGCCTACATAAATAATTAAGATGAACATTGGAATCAAATTACGTTTCATTTAAAAAGTGGTAATAAATTGAAATATACTAGACATAGAACTAGTCTAGAGTTACTATTAGTCACTATTAGGTTAATAGACATAGAGCCGTATGTGAAATGAATTGTTTCGAAATGAAACAACCTTCAACCAGGATTGACTGGTCAAGAATCCCAACTGGCATTTCCTCGTAGTTCGCCCATTGTGTAAAACATTAAAGCAGTAAATTAATATATATATAAATAAATAAATAACTCCGCAAAGAGCCCAAGTATCATAGAATATACCATAGAAAATATGAGATATTATTTAGACAGCCCCTCGCCTTTAGAATTTAGTTTCCGTACAATATTCTTTTAGTAATTGTTTTTCTACTTATAAAAATGTTGATTAAGTTGCTTGCGTTGTTTCTCACATGATCACTTAAAGGTCTCATTCTCTAGTGATTCAATAAAAGAAAAAACTCAGAAAAAAGAATATATTTTCCTTTACCCTTTAACGTGAAAAATAAGGACTTAAATTAGCTTCAACAATTTCTCTGTCGTTTTTAATCAAACACCTTTGAAACTTTTGTTTTGTTTTTGTTTGATGGAAAAGTTTTCAATTACTACCTTCCTCCTTCAAGTTGTGTTCGTTCGTTCGAAGTAAGGAACGCTTTTAATAGTGGCCAACGGATAAACAAAGTTACGTTGGTTTTACAGAGTTGAACAAAGCATTCAGTTATCATAAATTACTCGTTTATTTCCTCATTATACTGTCAGTAAGTATAGGTATTTTAATAAGTTGAGTTTTTAAAAACACCAACAATATTAGGGCATAAATCTGCAAAAATAAATATTGAATAAAGAAATGACGACCCTAAAATACCATAACAAATTAAAACTACGATACTCATAGTTTGATTCAAAGTTTTAACCAAAGCACTGCATACTTAAAATATCACGAGAAAAAAATGTTTTTTTGGGAATTAAAATTCCACTGAGTTAATGAGGCTCTATCACGAGGTAGAACAAGGAGCATTCTTTTCTTATTCAAAGCTCCTGGAACATAATAATACAAAATATTAATTTATAATATGAATCAATACTCGTTTTTTATTACTTATTAATTTAATAACCTACAATAACTTTTATTGACGAATATCGGTAAACTTACGACGAAAATTGAGAAAATTCCTCTTTTCCTAAAAGCTAATGTTTCATTTTCAGTCTTATGTAATGTTCTGTACAGGAAGAGGAAACTTTAAGCTGGCGCCATTCAACGGCTTTGCGTTGCAGCGCAAAGAAAATCGATTTCTGTTAGCGAAGTGCTGCACTTGTCAGTACCAATACTTTAGGTGCATTTAAGAGCAGTTAGTGTAAGAGAAGCTAAAAGTTATTAAGTAATAACTTGCTCTGAGAAAACTTGTCGTAATTATAGTACGTTAACGAGATAACGCCGTCGCGTCAGTCGATACTTGCCAAATACGCTATTTCAATTTTATTATTGTGGTATAAATTTAAGTGACTGTGAGTAAATCGCACAATTTATGAAATTGAAAAAAAAAAATCCTAAGCACTGTGATTTTACTATATTACTATAGGTACTAACTACGAATGAATATTGGGTAGTAATCGTCTTAATTAACACTAAAACAGATAGAGCTCATTTTTCAAGTTTATCTATATGTCGCAAGAAATAAAATTCATTATTATGTTCTTGGTAGACACCGACCTAATATGATGTCTATGCCTTCATTCAGTAACTTCATAGACCTAATGAGGAGAGTAATCCTCAGAAAACATAATTATAGAGGCTTTATTCTAACAACTGTATGCAATTTCAAATGTTTAATGTTTCTGAAACAATTAAACCAGGATTTAAGCTAGTTATATAATCATCGGTAAATCTAAGAGCAATCCGTTCAAAGCCGAAGCATACTAATTAGTTTAAATAACCGCGCACACGTTACTTTTTGCTATCCTAGCTAACAATCTACAGTAGGTAAATGAACTGAGATTGAATGAATATTTGTAGCTAACTTTCGCAGCATTGCTGAATACCGAAAGTTGGATAGTTTGGGCTATTGCAAAGTTCTGTATAATAAACAACCGCCGCTGAAATATGTCGGTGTGTTTTGTAATTATTATCCCCTTATTCATGAGCTCTGTCCTTGTTAGTATAAGTCTCGTTTGTTTCTGTTGATTTGTTTCAACAAGAATTGTTACTGCTATAGATATTTTAAAAAATGAAAAAAATACATATAAGTATATAGAAGATTAAATAGACAGACAGATCATAAGGGCGACGGTACGTAGTTACACTAACTGGTGAATGAATTTAAATATATTTAAAATCAATTTGTCCTTATATCAAGTGATTAGAAAACGTTTTCATACGTAAATTCAACTATGCACGTATGACAACCCAAGGTATTGCCTTGCAATTTCAAAATTGCGAAAAATTGGATGTCCTTTAATCATAACCAGATTATTTTGTCGTGTCAAACTGTCACTGAAATTAAAGTCATTTTACGCTAATTGTAACATTAAATACAGACGGTAGGTATTATTTACATTAATATAGCACATTTCTAGCACAGATGTTACAAAAAGCGTAATTTTAGTCTGTAATAATATTCTCATTCATTAAACTTCATTCACGTAAAACGCGCGCATATCTATAAACATTTAACCAACAACGGTGAAGTTTTAAAATGGTGCGTGACACGACTGAAATTCGCATAAAGTTAACAACATTACTTTATTTATTTAATAAAAGTGATTTTCGACGCTCCTATACGCTACTATAAAATGGTTATAAAGTAACCAACCCTGTCCTCATGAATCGTCATAGTATGCAAATTCATGGCAAAGGTTTTAGTTTTTAGATATCTTATTTGAAGTAACCCTTTTAGTATTTCACACGAAAATTGCATGCTGTCATGTAGAGCATCGGTCCCGAAAGAGGTAAGATAGGTTGTATTATAAGTTCATTGGCTACAGAAGACACCTTTGTTTCTAGCGTATTAAAAACCAAATAAAATTGCGCATTTTCAAGTAAGTACTTAGGTACGTCTTGTTCAAACGATATAAATATAAAACTTCCATCAGTTAAGTAAGTCCCGTTTTATTCGTCTAGCTTTCTTAATACGTAAAGAGTATTGACGTAGAACAGAGTAACGAGCGAAATTTCGAAACCGAAAACGAAAATCAAGTGTCTGCAAACTTTTTCAAAAGTGTTAAAATACAAAGAGAAACATTCACTCTTTGAACCTAAGGAGGTTCCCTACCTACTAGAATAGATAAGAACTGTAATATTAGAACTTCAGTAAGGCTCCACGTTTGAAAACATATTGCAAGGCATTCTCGTACGTTGAGCGATAGAGTTAATAAGTTATAATTATGTTAAAAACTTTTTAAAAAACCTTTTTTTTTCGAGTTACTATGTACAAACCCTTTCATTTGATACCCATATTGTAGAAATGCATTTGAAATAACTATTCCGATATCTTGGATGGTCCGCCATATTGGATTCAGAATGACGTCACAAACCATATCGTGCATTGTCATCCAAATCAATAAACTCTTGATTTATTTTATAATTAAAAAGAACAAAAAAGAAACTTAAATAAATCTTAACTATTAAAAATATCTATTTACAGAACACAATAAAAAGAAAAGAAAGAAAGAAAACTCATAATAAAAATATTTCATCTAAAGTGCCCATGTGAGGCATTGTTCCCAAGACGCTGGCGGCATTTCCACGCTGAACACACAGGCTCAGCCTTTGAGCGAAATAGCCGCCAGCTCTTGGGTCACCAGATGCAAGAACCAATCTGGTCGACATTTCCGACATGAACTTTTTCATGTCGGAAGACCACGGACCCATAGTCTCTACTGCAAGCGCCACAAATATATAATTTTCTGATAAATTACTATATTTGCGGCGCTTCAGACATTGGGCCTGGTCGGCAGCGGCCCCAGCACTAACAGCAGTAACACTGATGTGTGATGGGGCCAGTGTATCGACACAAGTCGCGTCCCATACCAGAGATTGGCCCAAACACCACGGCACTAAAGTAGAACCATCTGGTCTCTTGCCATCGCTTCTGGATAAACCAGGAGGTTCTAATATAGCAGGTATAGAAGCGGTGGCAAGAGCCCGACGGATCAAATCATTCATCGTACCGTGGCGATATAGGCGGCCTGCGCTCCTGGTACAGGACAAGCCATGTCGACCAAAGATGTCCACCCCCTGCCCACATGGGCAACGATGAGGCTCGCAAAGGGGAAGGAAATCTGTCAAATCAATCTGGAATTTGTCATCCAAATTAAACGTGTGTACAAAATTTCAGCTCAATCGGTTGAAGATATCTACTTCAAAATTGAGACCGAACATACATTGCAAGTAAAATAAAAGCTTTTAATAATAAAAAATGACTCCTGTCATGTGAGAACTGTGAGATATCAAAAGTTAACCTAAAAAATTCTATTGAATAAAAACTGAATATGAAATCTAAAAAAAAACTAAGCTCGAAACCATAGTAGTCGCATGTTCGCATCGCTTAAAACCCGTTTCTGTCTATGTTATAAAAAAAGCCAAAGCGAACGTATCTCTTTTACAATGCAAAACTGTTTTCAGAGCAACTTTTCAATACACTGAATTTAAACGGCTTTTATCTATACATACCGTGAAAACCATGATGTTATTGGTAACCAGTCCACCTAACGAATTGCTCCAATTTGTGAATCCGATTTCTCGTAAATTTGCTTGAAAAAGTGGAATTGCATTTTCTACGCGGAAAACGAGTTTCTGGTGCACAAGGACGGATTTAACTGGGGTCTGCCTGACCTACAAACTGGAGTGTGGACTGGATTAAACCACCATTATTCTCACTAGTCTACCAAAAAGCATTGTCAACGACTCTTATTTAGACCCTTCAAATAGAAGGCAAATATTTTGCTAATCTTTATGAAATATCCAAACGATCTGTCACTCTTATAAAACAATATAGTATAGTACAGTCTAATTATTATTATTAGAGTAGATCACTAGGTAGATAAATGGGTACTTGCAGTCATTCTAATTATTTCGCCCGTAAAGCAACTAGTATCCGGGAAGATTTAAAATTTTATTAAATCCCGGTACGGTCTAAGGTATTTTTAAGAAATTCTTTTGCATTCCATTCATTTGCCAAATGTTACAAAAATTCTAAGCGTAATACTTATAACTCACGTAATTTTGCAATTAAAGTTTTTATAAGTAAGTTGATAATTATTGTCAAAACGGAGTGTCATGATATCAAAAATTGGACAACCAAATTAGGGAAGTTTTATTTTTAGGTGACTATAGTTAAGGTGGTATTATTTAGATTTTAGATGCTGTTATCGAGTTTTAGTAGAAATATTATATTTTGAGTGAAACATAACCTCTACCACCATAATTATTTTTATTTTATTTTAGGGTACGGTAACTTTCATACATGAGATATGAAAATTATAAGCTAGGATATATAGATATTATAAGATATAAATATAAGTGGCCTTTTGTTGATAATAATAAAGATTTTGTTTGTAAAAAGAAGTGTGAATAAATCCTAGCTTGGCTATTCACTGCACCTCATTACTCATGAGAGGCACGTCGCATCACGTCGCATGTTACGTGCCCAGATAGTACAGATGATATTTTATATTTTCTTAAAAAATAATATTTTATTTCTTACTTATTTTATACTTATTTTCCGACTGCACGACCAGATTCTCGCACTCTACGAACATATTGAGCTTGTCGATATTGAAAATTCCATGAATCATTTTATATTGAATCGGTTTAAATAAATTGTCGCGAGATTATGTTACTATTCCCTACACACTCGGTATCCATACCTCGCAGTCCTGTCACGTCGTCTATTTACGTGAGTAGACCTCATTTAGAGAGAGTGTGCGATTATTACCATATCCGCACTCAAAATTCTTAAGATCCTATAAAACGTAGGGCCCTACTACATTCTAAATTAATCTATAACATGATAACTGAACTAAACCGTTCGTAAAAAGCATGTTTTAGGTCTGCTGAAAATCTTATTATTTTTGAAGATTAACTAATTTAATATTTGAAAATAAACTAACATACCTAACCTAAACTTTTCTCTATAGATATTAATACAAAAGTAAAAGTAAAAAAAAAGTAAAACCTTTTAACCTCTTTTCACATTATGTCTATATCTACAACAATATCTATCACGCATTGATGGATCCATCAACACGAGTATAAAAGGTATTCTCACGAGAGTGTCTGTCTGGAAGCTATTTGTAAACCTGGCAATGGGACCCTACGGAATCGACACATTTTTAATAGTAAACGGGTAACATGCGAGCTTACAGAATACCTGTTTTTTGCAGCAGATAGAGGCTTCGAACTTCAAATAGAAAAGAAAATCTATTTGAGTGGTTTGAAGGCATGTTGTTACTCAAGTTTCAATCATATGTCAATTTTAAGGATCACTCGATCACTGAGGACTAAATATCGGATTGTTTCTCGTTTACAATAAAAAATATGAACATTAATAATATGAAAAAGATTGCTGACTAAATGAAAATTGATTATTGACGAGAAATTAAAAATATTTGCTGTTTGGCAGAATTTTTAAATAATGTCGGATAAAAAAAATAAAGCCAAAAAGCACATGTTATCGCACCACGCCATCGCGAACCTGAAAATTAAACTTACCAGAATGTATTTTTGCACCATAAACGCTGATGAAGCCACGGTCGAAAGGTCTAAAGTATTTCATAATAATTTCGCATTTTATGGCGGTTTAATTTCCCGTTCGTTTTTTTCCTTTATAATTTTAAGCTGTTAAACCCACAATCACAATTTTGACTTATAATAAAGCAATATGCAGCGAAAAATAAAAGTTGGGTTTTAGTAAACAATTGGCCACATCATCTTATGCGGAGGAAGAGATATTTAAACGTAATTGTTACTGTCAAAAAATTATGCAATGAAACAATGTACCTCTTCAAAAATTTGTAGAACACCTAAAAATAGCAAATTCGAAAAATATCACACAAATAACACTAATAAAATATTATTATTAAGTCTTGTTTCAATCCTCGACATTGTTAAGTAAATGAAGTTCATTGAACCGAAACACATACACGCATTAGGCGTAAATAACGTGTAGGGTAAATAGTGACACAACCGGCATGGTCGGTTAACGAAGCGGGTAACTAGCATTGACTCTGACAATCGATTCTCGTCACACCTCAGACCTACACGGTACGGGTAGGTTTGTACAGTATTTCACGTCCTACGAATACCTATGTGCCTGTAGTGTATAAATAGTAACTACCGTTTTGGACGTTCATTTGGCTGAAAAATAAATGTATTTTGGTCATAATATGAGAAGCTGGATCTATTCGGCATAATGTGTTATGAATACCGTGAGCTGAATGAATGAATGAATGAGCTAATATCACACGTTAACTATACGAACACTTTGACGATAGTGTTCATGCTCGGAGCACTGACCCTAGGGGTTCACCATTCGACAGCAGGGGGTTCGCGACAAAATTTACGTAATGGCGACACTGGTCATATAAAAACCTTATTTTCTTCAACAGCCCATTTTATTGTTTTCTTTTGGGGGGAAGGAGGGGAGGGGGGAGTTAATTAGTTAGTTAAGGGGTTCGCTGTCACCTGGAAACTTTAATACGGTTAGGTACGTGGAGCCGAAAGTTTGAGAAACCCTGGTATAGATGTATGTATATTACTAACTTTTCTGTGGTATGATCTTTTTTATATGATATCTTTTTACGTTCTTTCAAACTCTCATATCAAATCAATAATTACCAAATATGATTAGCATGTTTTCACTTTACTGAAAGATGTAGTGATAGACACGCAAAGGAAAGTTTCAAAGACAAAGGATCAGAGTTATTGTAGTGCAAATAAATGATTTTGATTTTGATTTATATTTTCAAGAATTTTCATTTACGCGTAGAGTTGTTCGCTGCAATCAACCACAGCAAAACGGAACTGTGGAATTCCGATATTAAATATGAATGGCATCTTTCAGTAAATTCGGTATAAAGCTAAGCACTTCACTAAAATATTTTTTATGATGCAAGTTAAAATTCCAAATTATTAACATGCATCCAACGTGGTCCTTTCGTATTTATTAAAAGTACATATTTTGCGACTTTCATTTTCCCGTGCAGAATAGCAAAACTTGCAAATCTGGTGAAATGTAGGTCAAAATTAAAATGTTCCAAATTTCGCCGAGATCCATTGGGAAATATGTTACTCGTAATACTTGCAATAACTAACTTGTCGCAGATATAGTTAGGTACACTCAGAGTAGTTTTCTATATACCTACCAATTTATTGTTTACATAGTTTCAAAGTCATTATCTACTGTTCGTATATGTTAGTTTGTTAATAGTCTCTGTTCAACACAGGTTGCTTTCTCATGCTTCTCATGAGATTACTTAAAAGTTACTTAGAAGCCACTTAAATTAAGAACTTGTACGTCTAAGCGTCAATGTTTCCAAGTTTTGTTAGTAAGTGACGTTTCATGTATGTATATGTATTAGTTAGTTCAAATAACTATATATAAAAAACTTTAAATCTACACCAAAATGTAAGTATGAAAACATCAACGCATTCATTCCAATAAAGCAAATTATAATGTTTTCCCCCACTTTCGATATGAGACGGTAGAAACAATTCTTTGTTTTATCTCAGGAGTAAAACAATGTCGTTTTCACGACATCCTCAAGTTTCTTGCTCTGCCATTAAAGCCTAAATTGCTTTGATGAACACTACGAAATTGCTTCGTGCGAATACATAATTTCAGTAAACCTTAAAATTTCAAAGTTGATGGGCACACAGAGAACAGTCCATTAAAGTTATCAAACAAGTCTCGTACCTATCTATTAAATTAATGAAGGATATAATAATGAAATAATGAAAAGCGCTGTGGCTGTTATAAAGACGACGATGCTATGATGGTTGCTTCGGTTAGTAGCTTTGAGAACATTAAGGAGAACTCTCAGAAATGCAGGTTTTCTTACGATTTCTTTCATCGTTACACATGCATTGATTACATTCAGTGATAGGTGGTAGCATACCAATAGTACCATTGTAGTAACACGTGTAAGGCGTAGATAGCACCTCGCCGGTCGCCATGTAGTAAGAACGTTCTATTGTTTCGGTTTGGGAGGTGTCATTGGCGAATAGACAAGTATGAGGGGAAAAAAGGACTTCTGAAAAAGTGATTTCCTCCATAGAGTTGGATGTTCACCAACTTCACCATAGGCTACAATGGCCACCTAAAATCAATTTGGTACTCGTACTACTCGTAATGGTATGTACCTAGTGTTTGTGAAGTAAAGTCTTATCTTATTAGTAATTTAATAAATTTTAATACAAAAATATGTCTGCATTTCTCTTCCCTATAATTTAAAAAACTCTCTAAGGTTGCCTGCGATGTTTTTGGTGTACAATTATAGGCTATATGTATTGTATTTAAAATTGTCAAAATTGAATTGCAATTACTGTATGCTGACTATGCATCCATATAAAGGTGTCGGATAAATAGGAGTCGGGCGTGGCAGTCTGGGTGTGTTGTTTTATGGCCACATCAAGCGTCATGCACTGGAGTAGAAAATAAGAAATACACGTACAGGTATTGTTTATTGTTATCCTCAAATGAGAAATCTTGGTTCTTCCGCAGTGGTGCCAAGTAGGTAAAGATTAAGAAGTCAGCACAATAAATAATGTCTAATGAAGTAGTCAATGTAAGTATAATGGAAATGGGAATATGTATAAAGACCTTATACTTATTTAAAATCTATCTTATATTTAAAATACAAAATACAAAACTTTTAATCCCAATTAAAGCTACAAGTATGTATTTGAATTTCTACAATACTAGGATTAATTTTCGAGCCAAAGGCTAAGTGATAGTCTTCAATAAGCAGAAAAAGAACCAACGAAGAATTCAATTTAAACGTGCTTTAAATATGCAAAAAATTGAATCAACAAAATGATAATAAATCTTAAATAGGCACGCGGAATCGTTTAGAACACTGATATAAATCGTGGTAGCCTCATCGGTTCGTGGAATTTTCCCATTAGATTTTATGGATCTCTCTCTTGTCCGCACATTAAATTATAACCAGAGGGAAAACGGAACGAAGGATTGAAATTTAATTTCAGTCGGTGTTTGAAAATAGAATTTCTCTTATATTGCAGTTATTAAGTCCCACTTTACTCCCCAACCGTTTACGAATTCATAAACTTTTTATCCTTATTCGTAAAACTGGACGCATTTTTAAATTAGGAACCACTAAAATATTATTTCTGCTATGTTTAGAATTTATGTGTAAGTATGAAAATTTAAAAACTAAAAGCCTCTTTCTTCTCCTTTGAAGCAAGTTTTTAGTTTTTAAATTTTATTAACGGTAGATATTGAGTTTTTTTTACTTCAGACTCAATACCTATCACACAGATCAAGCACAATATGTAAGTGTTTGATTTATTACCATCATCAGGGTTTCCTTTCCGCCACTTTAATCAACGACACAACAGATATTTAAATGACTTTAAAACTACATAAAAATGAGGCAATTAAAACACCTGAAAACTTTCAAAAAAGCTTCATAAACTTCAGCATGTTTAACAAAAGACATTAAAATGAGATTTCAGAAATGAATGGTGAACAATAAGTCCATATTTCCGAAAGCTCAAACACCTGAACATTATAAAAAGTTAAATACCAAATCTGTGTACCACGAGACTTCATCCCGTATAACAAAAGACTTTATTTATTTAGGGAAGCACTCTGCTATAATTTGATTATGAATGTGCTACCATTCCCTAAACAAGAACAGGCTGCCGCCTTATAATCTACGGCTAAGACACCGTTATACTGATTCTTTATTTTAAGCGTTATTTTCCGCCTTATTAAATGAGGAAAAAACTGTGAAATATACTGGCATCAGGACCGTAACAAAAGTTCATGTGTTTTTATACAAGATTTTGAGAAACATAATTTTATTTTGTGGGATGTCTACTCTAAAGGTTTCTTCATATCATAATATTTAGGACTTTATGAGTGTCATAAACATGAATAGTATTTTTTCAGAAGCTAACGGTAAAAGAAAAGGAGTTTCAAATCTCTCGACTGCTTCGACGCTCTCAGTAAACGACAGACAATTCTGTTCCGTTCTGTGTATATATATCGCTATTATCGCTCATTATGTAACAAATGTGTGTTTGTTACATAATTAGTTTTAACATTTTGTCTTTCCAACAAGTAGACACAATAGTTTAACAATAGGAATGTAATTGTTACTCACGGGACATCTAAGTAATATCTAATAACATCTAAATTGAAAATTAAAAAAAACCCCGTCACAATAACGACAATTTTCATTGAACATATTATTTTGTAATGTGCACGTGATGCGCTTTCATTTGAGATCCCACTCGATTATATTTGCAGACATTCGGTTATACTTCCCCACTTTCACCCCACACAACTTTTAAACGACTCAACCTATTTTCATCACACATATCGAAGAACACTCGCCCGTACCTCACCTTTCATACAAAAAAAAACTAAATTGAAATCGCTTCATCCGTTCGCGTGCTACGGTGCCACGACCGAATCACAGACAGACAGACAAACAAACAGACAGACAGACACGTCAAACTTATACCACCCCTTCTTTTGCGTCGGGGGTTAAAAATATTAATCAATATTCTTATTCATCCATATCATGCACGGTTGTCTCTTTTTTCATTTTCCAATTATTGATGATTAATGATAAAACCAGTATGATGTTACCACCCATTTTAGCTAAGTATATCTAATTGGGTAGGTAACATTCAATTATGTATAATTATCTAATTGCTTCTATCATATACGGAGACTGGAGAAAATTTGGTTTAAAATTGGTTTTGGGTTAAGAATTCCAGGCTATAAACTGTCCATGTAGGTATGGTCCATGTGGTTTTGTGTCATGTTGTGATATTAATAGGATGTATTGATGTAGGTATAACTAAGTTACATAACCTAATTAATACGACGAACTCAAACATACGCGATAGAGCGTAGTAATTACACCACTATTATAGGCTTGATAGACCTTTGTATTCCGTGATCCAACAAAGTGATACAGGTAAGCGTAACGAACTAACAACTATACTCACCATAATGTCATATACCTGCGCTACGCTAGCCACATATCGGTTCCCCGACTGGCGACCACGTCACTGACGTCACGGCAAAAGGAGCACAGGCCGCCCACTGGTGGACTGTCTTCACGTCAGACATCGGGAAACCGTGGGATTCAAAGGACCGTGCAGAATGGCGTTGATTAAGGGAGGCCCATGTCCAGTAGTGAACTACGAATGGCTAGAATGAATGATGACATCAGGCCGATTGAAGCCAACGGTTTCCCGCTGTTTTTTTTCTTTACTCCTGAACCCAGAGAGCTGTGTCGGTTACTTATATACGAATTTTATCATTATCTGATATCTATTAAATCTATTAAAAATGAAAAAGGCAATCTCAAAACCCGTTGTTCTAATAATCCAAATAGAATTATTTTAATAATTGGCTCATTTAGTATTCCATCTCTCTTACTCCTCAAACAATAAGGTAAAATTGAAATGTAAAATTCTGCTACATTTGTTTATCTCGCTAACTGAACCCCCTAACACGTAGACAAAGGCAGTTAATTGATCGGTTGCCCCTAAATCAATAGGCCGGCTGTGCCGACATCGAACGTGACGCGAAACACGGACAGGTTCCATACTATTTTATCTTTCTGGTTTAAATATCTACTCAGTAGAGAGGAGTCTACTGTATTGATTCTTACTAAAGACAATAACAAGACTACAGAATCAAGTTCGGCCAAGCTTGAAACTGACCATCTACCATTACAGAATGACCTCATTTGCTTTGCTAGATTTGAGAATATAATAGAAAACCTTAGGCGCACCTGAACCTCTACATAGAAATAACAATACATAATTATGTACATACTCGTACTTATCAGTACCGCTTGCGTTGCGTTTCATGAAAAATGGTAGTCTATGCATACAAAATGTAGCTATGAAAATATGATCCCAGCAGAGCCTAGTTCTCATTTTGCTGCACGCATGAGAAGGTAGACAAGATCCAGAGACCTAAATCCAGTTTAAGTATTAATATGCAAGTATGTCAAGGCTTACTTGAGGTTTTTTTTTAATTTTGTGACGTGAGACAAAGAGATAAATTTTTTCCGTCGAATTTAGAGCTCGCCAGAAACTAACATACCCGACTACGCCCAATTAATGGTTTTATAAAAGCTATGGAAAAAAGGTTGCAAAATATTTCAGAAAAAAATTGTTAAGTTTATTTGGATTTTTTATTTTTAGAACTTTTGTTGCTTATATGCAGATAAATGTTAACAGATAAAAAATTGTGACTAACAAATGCAGGAACTTAATAGTTTATGTATTATATAAAAATAACTGAAGACTACTTAATGAGAGTAAGACGTAAAGTTTTAAATTTAACATAAATTTGTGAAGAATTATTTAAATTTTACCTGAGTATCCAAACTTCTACTACTACAGATGAATACATTTTAAAAACTATGCATTATTATAAAACTTTTTCTCTGAAACCAAATTACAGGAAATAAGTTCTCATTTCTGTATTTATGATGCGGAAGGTACTTGCTCACTTATTTACCGTAATTTCCCCTACAACATCACTTACCCAAATAGTGCCTTAGGGTCTGCACATACGGTTTTCTTTTTGCATTATTTATGTACAAAAATACAAAGATTTACCTTAGTAAAAGCTAGGGGCTTACCGTAAAACATTCAAGCGGCAGTTGGTGAACTCCCGTCCACAGATATACATATAAATAGATCACGCAAATGTAAGTTCCTCACCTGTAGAAATATTTTAAAAACTTGTGCAATTCTCAACCATCGTCGCAGTTTTATTTAGTCCGCACTCCACCGTTGTTTACATCCAATAAATCAAATAAAATCGATTTGTTTCATACTCATAATTATTTTGACGAGTTATGATCGATCCAGATGATGATGAATAATTGTATAATTATTAGTTTCGACATCGCGTTGATGTAGAATTCTCGTCAGTAAAACATTATTTTTTTGTAAGAAACGTGCGCTTAAATCTTGATACTGAGTGGCTAACTTGCATTATCTATTCAGATCTATATTTGTGCTCCCGTCAGTGCGAGGTTACAATTTTCGCGCTCTCTCAACCTTGAGCGGGGAGGGGGTGGCGAGCGGGCATTAGCGGGGGAAAAATTAGATTTAACCCCGACACCGCCGGAGAGGTTCCACCTTCACATCTATGTCCCTTTTACCCACTCCGCCCCTGCAGTTTATCCATTTTATATTTCCACTCGCTTTATATTTCTTAATTTCAAACAAAACGTGGGCGTTTCTACGCTAAACTTTGTTATTGAGTAAGGCAAAAATATTCCAATGCTTTTATAGAATATGGAAAAAGATACTTAGTATATTTTTAGGGTTACACGTAAGCGTAGTTCAAGTTATTGTGAAATCATGAAATAAAACCAACCAGTGGAACTAACGCTGGTTGCATAAACGTAGCTGCCGGTGTGCTTTTTGGAGAAACAAAATAAATTTACTTAGACAACCATCTTAGTTTTCTAACTAAAGTTTCAACACGTCCACTTACCATCTCAAATACTCGTATGTTAGAATTCTTTAGTTTAGCTTAGGAATCAGATGGCCTGCGGGTTCGATTGTTACTGCTATCGCAACATATACAAATATATATTTCTACGACAAAACTTTGTCATTGAACAATACGAACATATTCCCTTTTGGGTTACGAAAACGAATATCGATATTCCCTATTAGGGCTTCACGTAGGCGGGTCCAGTAATTGTGGAACCGTAATTTGAACAGTAATTTAACTTGTTAGGGAAGGCTACACGGGCGTTTAGATCAGTGTTAACTTTCAACACTTGCCCGAAGGCTTAGTGCTAAATGAGGCAACAGGCATATCCCTTTGCGGTTACTAAACAAAACCGTTTTCCACGGCTTCTTTGAAATGTTAAGCTTTAATTTTAAATACGAAATTATTTCAGTGAAGTTTTTCTATTGTATATTTACGGTTGTTTTGGGACTAGCAAATTATTAAGAGAATGAAGTAATTAAGAATCTATACAAATAAATAATAATTGGAGTCACTGTTTGTAATATAAAAATAACCTCCCTTTACTGAATGCATAATTATTATATACTATACATATGTATACACGGTACATGTACAAAATAACATTTTTTACAATTTTTGTCTATCTGTCTGTCTGTTTGTTTCGGCTAATCTCTGGAACGGCTGGACTGATTTTGACAGGACAATCACTGGCAGATAGCTGATGTAATACGGACTAACTTAAGCTAATTTTATTTTGGAATTCCACGCGGACGAAGTCGCGGGCACAGCTCGTAATAAAGTAAAAAAGAATTAATTTAATAATGTAGGGTTATAATAATAAGAAATGCTAATTTTCCTGAATTCAAAATTGATTAATTGGGTTAATTTAAGGTTACCTTAATAAAAAAAAGGTTCTAAAACTACACAGGCACATGCAAAATACCACCGCAATCAATGGGAGTCGAAATGTTTATATCTAAACTAGCTGACCCCGCAAACGTTGTTTTGCGATATCCTAGTGAATAGGCATATAAAATTTCATAAAAATCGGTCAAGCCGTTTAAAGATATTCTTATATATAAAAATTCTCATGTCACAGTTTTAGTTACCATACTCCTCCAAAAACGGCTTGACCGATTTTTATGAAATTTTAAGTAGTAGTATATTCAGTAGGTCTGAAAATCGGCTACTGTCTATTTTTCATACCCCTAAGTGATAAGGGTTGTCCACCGCTAACATTAAAATGTTAGCGGCGGTTTATTTTTTGGATAAATTTTTTATTTTTATTTTTCCAACCCCTATTTTTTAATAGTCAATTTTTAACGCTCAATCACTTATATGGGAAAACAACGTTTGCGGGGTCAGCTAGTTATACATAAACATTTCATTTCCGGCAGTTTATTACAGAGTACAAAAATTTTGTTCAATGCCGATTATTATATTTCGCGTGGTGATAAATAATTCACGCTCTTCCCTCCAATCAAGCATTCTGATTTCACGATTGATTTCTACATGATAAAAATGAAAGTCTACCTTCATGAACAAAACCGACAATTTATCCAGTCTTTCCTTTTCGCTTTATTGTCCTATTCAGAATTCATATCCAGAAGGTCCCGTGGGAGCTGCCAGAAAAGACAGCTTCTCCTAAATTTACCTTTATCTACCATCAAATATAAATTTACAATTCTAACCTAAGTGGTTTTTCGAGTAAGAACTTTCATTTATTTATTTTTTATATGAAACAATATCTATATAGCGGCCAACTTAATGTTTTGTTGAAGTATTTCTCCTGGTGTAATTTTGGAGCAAAGAATAAAACCAGTGTCAAAATATAACCAAAACATCTTAAATTTAAATTCTTTCTTTTATTTAAACAAATATTTCTGAAAAATACTGAATACTTGTCAAGATACTTTGAATTTTAAAATCAGTATAAAACTATCGAAATAAAATTGTACCTACAGGATCTTGCTGTTAAGTTAATGAGACTTCCAATTTACTTTTACATTATGTAAGTAGTATACGCGGTAGTTAATATAATATGAAAGTCGTTAAAAGTTCGTTAGTTTTTTTTTATTGTAAGTTGAAAATTCATAGGGCTACGAAAATTGTTCCAAATACAAAGATGTGATGAGATTATTTTGAGTTATACTTCCAATCACAATTTCTGAGCCTTTTGATTTCTACGGCTTCATGACGGCTTCTCACTGTTTCCTTCAAGCCATAGAATAACCTATTTAGAAGATGGCATGTAAATACTCCGCTCGTCAAGACGAAAACACTACCTTCGGTGTGTAATTACAATTTTTTTGTTAGGACAAAACATGATTTCTGTAACAAGACAAACAAACTCAGGGATATAACAACCCGGGCAAGAGAAACACATCGCTTCGTGTTCCTTGCTTTGTACAAACTAAAAGGGTTAACACTAAACACCATCACTTGACCCTCCAGTGCGCCCTCTTCCTAGAGACCGTGATGACAAGTTGTTTACAAAGCTCTTTCAGTAACGCAACGTGCTTTTACTTATTATGCTGTAGGACTCGGAGCGTCTTTTGAGGCATTGTGGAAGGTTTTTATGAAGGTTTAGTTTAGGTGTCTTAGTATATGATAGACAGATGAAGATGATATCACATACAAGTTTAATGAAAATTTGAATATTAAAAATCTTTATCCGTCCTCTATGTTGTCTTTTTATGCGACTTTAAAAAAATTTGTTCCAATCTAAAGTTGTAGGAATAGTTTCTAAACTTTTCCTCATGAAATCCTCCGATGCTCCGTTGTAAAGCGCTTTGTAAACACCTTGTCGTGGTGTCCTTATACCAGACTCCACGTTACGACGCATTTAAGGGTTAAGTACCAGCGTTTGAAGTTAACCCCTTATTGGAACAAAAGACGCAACGGAGATACGTAGTCTTTTGTTTTGTATAAGATGTATGAGGTGCCTAGTAAAGTGAATGAATAAACTAGGCAAGTGTATAAATATAATGAATATTTATTTGTATTAACCTATTTGCAAAACCAGTATGCAATGTAAAAAACCCTTATTATAACAAAAGATGGGCCGGAGATGGAATTAATTGGTTCGTACGAGAGGTTTTAGGTGTAAACTAGACGCATGAACAAACTTAGTAAAGCACTGAAATAGAAAGTGACTAGTGGCCAATCCGTGACAGATTTGTTAAACCGCATTATGTCGCATAAGATTTAATGACTGTTACACACCTATTCCTATCATAACAGGAAGGTAATCCGATGATACGTTATAATGATATTGTAAATAATTTAAAAGTGAAATTTGGTTTAAAACTAAACCTAATCACTTAAGTGCTTGTTACTTGTAAGCTTAAGGGCGGTACAGTTTGATCGTAATTAAATAATTCTCCCGAAATAATGACTCTCCTTCAAAAGCTTAAAGATCTAAGGAAAATTTTATTGTTAAAACTTTTATGTCCGAAATGTCCTTCATTATTTTTATAACAAAAACCTTTGACACGCAAATGAACTCCTAATTATGTTGTGCTCAAAATTAGGTATACACAATTTGTTCATTTACAGGGGCCCTAAACCCAATGTTAATGAAGTCTGAAAAGCTTATTTACTTTTTCCTTTACACATAATTGTTAAGTTTGCTTAACAATCCCTTAAAATTAACTTATTAAATGTTTTTCAAACATTTGTTACAGTATTATACGAACAAATGACGACCCGAGCGACGCAGTGGTTGAGACGTTGGTGCGCTACGGGCAGGGTCCGGGATTCGGTTTCGGACTTATCACAGGATACATACTTAAATACATCAAGCAAGGAAGGTCAAATACAACCTTGCTTTTTGCTTCAATTTAGTCAGGTAAAAATGAAAGGATTGGCGACACTGTTAAGCTGTGACCGTGATGAAATAATCGAATCAAAGACACGGAAACAAGGACGAACATAATAGTGACTAAAGATGGCACTAACCCTTAATAACGGAGCTTAACTACGGATTTACCTATATAACAACACCTTGAGCAAACACGAGTAGGAATCTTCTTTGTCCGAGATTGATTGCAAGAGTTCCCAAAGTAGGACCTAGCCTCGTGCGAGTAATTACAGGCGAGGCACCTCCATCCCTCACCGGATGTGCTTCTTGGCAGGAAATGGGTCAGAGGGTGGCTCTCGTCTTTGAAAACGGAAGGATTAACAAATTTATTGCTTAAAACATACATAGGTATATGGGACTCGTTGTCATGGGTTAAACGTCTTCAATAATTGAAGCGACACGAAACGAAACAATAAACGAATGTACAATAATGTTCAGTACGTACGGAACCTTTTTATAGCAACAAATTATGAGGGTATTCTTAACTTTCGTGTAAGTAAAGGCCTATTGGCAAAAAATGGAAAAAAATAAACTAAAATTTTTAAATTTGTTTAAAACGTTGTTTACTGTTACATTAAATTGAATGTCCGTTACTGACTTATTTTCTGTTACATGAATGGGATACATCTTTTATAAATTTTGATGTTCAATAACATTCTGATTCTTCCTTTGACCCGTAAAATTAAATGAGTGTATAATCTCCGGTAGTAGAACAAGGTGATAGGCTGTTTAATTTCCAACGCTAATCTCGCCTCGTCACAGGTACAAACCCGCAAATCCCAGTTAATTTATAATTTCGGATAAAGTTTCAAACAATCCCAACACCAAGTTACCACTTAGTCGCTCTGGATTAGCATTCTCCTGTAAACATTCATTTATTTTACGGCTTTTTTATTCAATTACTACCTACTTAATTATGACAATATTGATTGGCAGGATTTTCAGATCCTTTATTGTATTCACGGTCTGGTAACTATAGCTATGTGCAAGAACAACATAAATATAACGCTCATTTCTGCTCGTTTTTATAATTTCGGAAAAGATTTCTCATTATTGCTCAAACCATAAAATTAAATGAGTGTAGGTATAATATACAATCTTATGTACCTACTACATAAGATACCTACTATACTACTGCACTATATTATACTACCTACTATACCATATCGTAGGTATATCAATATCTCCAAAATGTTTACGCCGACCGACCAGAAGAGGCAAAGAAAATCCTTTGTTTTGCAAAAATTTTTGTAGCTCGGTTTCAGCGCGGCCTTGATCTTGTAAAAAAACTAACAACGCAGAACACATCATTATTTTCAAGTAGGAAACGTCTGGTTTAATAACGAAAACTTTCACCAAAACGAGTAGGAATTACATACTCATCATATGAGCCACGTCTGTTCATATTGACATCATTTCTGTTGTGTACGAGTGTAATCATGAATTTATCAAAAGGTTGCTTTATTTAGGTACATGCTTTTGTAACCACTTTAGAATTTAAGCAATACCTTTAATTTTATTATATTGAAGAGTTGCGGGCTATAGTTATCTAGAAGTATCAATGTAATACCTTCATATTTTATATCCTTTTGAATAGTTAATACGTTTTTTTTGAATAGTAATTAGGTAAGTAGCAAACGGGCATGCAAGATGTAAAGTGGTCACTGCAGACCATGTGGCCCAGCCAGATGTGGGTGCCCACACCTAAGCTCAAACAAAGAGGAAATCCTATAACTTATAAAAACTTAATGTATTTTTCCGCCAGGTGCCCATTTAATGAAAAATTCAAGAAAGTCTGCACTATCTAAACACTGACAGGGCCCGGCGTCGCAAAATCCTGTATATAACTCACGATGTACGTAATTATATTATTCTACATCAGCCACAAGGCATCAATGTAATGTAGATACTTTAACATTATCATTAATAATATTGAGTTTAATAACGAGCCCGTATTTTCATAATGATATATTCAAATGATAACCGTGTCAGCCCCGAACCGAAAGTAGTGCCGAAAAACCAATATCGTGAAGCCGAAAACCACTTTTCTATTTACTCTTGCATCCTCTATGGGATAATTGTGTTTGTTTATATACGGCCGTATATTTACCTCCGTCGGTACTACGCCCACATGTCGATATTGACACGGGTGCGCCGGTAAATTCACTATTTATAACCCACTGAATAGAGACGGGCCAAATAGAATTCTGTGGGATTATTAGGTACACGTTTAGACATAAATTTAAATATGAATTTCTATGAGGCTTGTAACTGATTTGTTATGTACTTTTGTATCAAAAAATAGAATATAATATAGAACTCTGTCCCTTCCTTTTACTAGAAGAAATGTAGTAATTATGTATATAGTTTTATACCCCAGTGCAGAAAACTAGTTTTCATTCGCAATAATACAAGGGATCACTAAGAGAAAGCGTAAAGAAAAAGTTTGAGAAAAAGTCGGAACATCCATACCCTACATCAAAGTAACACAGTGCCTCACAGTGGCACATACATTGTTAAGTATGTATATCCCACAGCTCTTCCGGCCATTATTTTCCTCTCAACAAAGATGCTCATTCGCCTCATCTCAGATTCAGAGAAAACCTTTGTCACAGATAATTAACTGCAGCGGTGGAATTAATTCCCTTTCAAGCCCCTTTTAGACACAAGTGGGTTTATTTCATCAACTCATTTAAGCTTCGTCTGGACAAGGAATACCATCCCTAACAAAGAAATTCATATGACGTGAAAAGTCACTGACAGATCTGAACGTTTACGCTGGAATATCAACTAGACAGTAAGGGGAATCCCTGAAAATATAAAGGTTGACAGATAGATTGGGAGCTAACATCTTAGTCCTTAAGAGTGGCATCATTTTCCTGATCATATTTTCACTTAATTTTGTAACATAACATATAAATAAGGCAGGATAATGTTTAGAAATTTATTTATTTATCCAATATAGCATCTAAAGAGTACCCTCTTTCAAAAAAGTCGTTAACTACGCCATTTACCCTTTCCTCGTACAAAGATTGATTATGTGAGACATATTCACACAATCCTTCTGAGAAGTGATATTTCATATCTGTCATTTCCAGAGCTTCCTCAGTCACTGCTGTAATTATTTTCATGGATATTAAGGCTTCTATCAAACCTAATACCGAGTATTCTTGTAAATGTTTTTGGAAAACACTCTTTGGGTAGACATCCTCTACATGTAAATTACAACAGTGTAGAATTGCAGTTAATGTTCCATAGTAAATGTTAAGAAGTTGGTCGTAATGCTTGTTCAGGAAGTCTTGTTCCGTTGACATGTATAGAAAATATGAGAGATCAGTTACTGGTGAGGCTAATCGAGCCAGCTGATAATCAATAAAAGTGACGGCTACTGGTTTGGCACCCTGAAAAAAAAAATTTGTAAGTATGATAACTTTAACGAACACACAGCAGTTTGCAAAGAAAGATTTGAATTCACCTGATACTGAAACATGATATTATTAGTCCAACAGTCAGAATGACAAATTGTACTGTAGTCTTTGTCTGGTGACGTACATTTGTTTAAGGCTAATAACACTTTTGATTCAAAATCTCTAAGCTTCTTTTTAGCTGTTAGATCTGATACAACGTTTACAGAAGTTTTGAAGTAGCGCACCAATGTTGGGGATACATTTTCCAAATCACTGTATAGAATATCTTTACTGCATAGTTTCTTAATCTCATCAAATGTATCTGGGTAATTATTTTTCAAGGCAAAGGATAGTCCATGCAATATTGCAAAATTTTTCATAACGAGTGAAGCGTGAGCAAGATCCATTTTTTGAAACCGGTCGAGGAACCTCTGTCTCTTTATAGCTCGCATTACTATGGTTTCCTGATTGTGATCTATTCGTGTCAAAACGACGTTCGGAAAATTCATTTTTAGACCCTCTATTTTAATTCTTCTCTGTATTTGTAATAACTCCGGAACGATTGCAGTATGGAAAACATATTCGCGTCGATAATATTCTCTGAATATTTGTCTGTCCGCTGGATTTGGATGCCACTTTACAATCAAGTATATTTTTACTTTTCCTCCGTATTTGAATCCTTTAATTTCTACATAACGTAAGCCTCCGGTAAAATAATCGATGTCATCACTTCCCAATCCAACGTCGTATTCAATATTTTTAAGTTCAAGGATGTCGACCACTGTGTGAATTATATTAATAAACTCTTGTTGAACACGAGATACTTTCCTCATACGCATAGTGAACGACTTTTCCCTGCTTATTCACTATGAATACTAAATCTTATCATGTACTTATACTATTGCTTCTTTTTTGATTGACTTTATCTTTGAGTATTGCTTATCGAAACTCTCCTCACGAATTTTTATGTAATACTAATGGATGTCGCGGATTTTCTTGTAAATTTAAAAACTGCATATTTTTTGTTTACTATTTTTATTAGTATTTTTTTTTTCATTTTTTTTTCATAATCTTGAGAACTAAAATATTATTTTCAATGTAAAGTCTACGAGGTATTTTAAAATTATCTGTTCTGTTTTCCTCATCTTGAGGTTAAATTGATCTATGAAATTAAAAGTTCAACACAAGAAACTAAATTGCAGTAGATTTACAACCACACAGACAATTAGACATTCTTATCAGATTAATATCGATAAAACGAAAAAAGATTTATAAGTATATATATCTTCAGGAATAAGGAATTTCACAATCTCTTTAGGAACCGAAGACGACGACATAAATCAAATCCAAATTCATTCCTTCTACACACTCGATTCAAATTGTGTCTAATCTAATGTTCGTCTACTGACCACATCAGTGATAAAAGATATCTGATGTACTGCTATCAGCAATCCAACACTTGGCACCGTTGAACGAGTGGCGCATGGAACGTTATCAGTGCGGAACAAGTCCTGTTCAGACGAACGTAAGATAAACTAGTCCGGGCACACAATACCTTTTGTAACTCCGCTCAATGCCCGTCTGACCACTGCGCTATTCCGAATACACGTATGTGTGTCGTATGACTGGTTTCATGCATTCACCGACGTTTTGCCTGCCATTGTCGGAGACCTTCTGGTCACTAGACCCAATCTTGAAATATGCACGCTGCTGAATTGTCGAACGATCGTTTTAACTACGGATTCTCTATTGAAGGGGACAATAACGGATATAAAACGAGCGTGGAATTTTAAAATGGTTCGTTTCAACGCACGACAAAATAGGGATCGTTGACAACGTTTTAGTATCCTGTCGCCTTTTTGTGTGTACAGAAAATAGCAGCACGTAAGCCCCTTAGAACTATTTCAGTCTGCATTCTCGAACTTTGTACATAAAAGCGTAGTTTGTAATTGAGTTCGTTCCCTCACGCAAAATACTTCACCTACAGGTGAGGTCGGGTCGGCTGTTTGTTCAGAAAATTTTCGTTTCTAGTTGACGCGGGTCGCCTTTAGGCGATGTGAATTTATAATAAGCAACACATACGCCGCCTCCACTTCGATTAATATTTGCAAACTAATATTTAGTAGGTACATAACTTTGAATCGGCAATTTTCCATGGGGCCGATACAATTCGAAATACAATTTTGGAGGCACGGAAATAAGTCTAGACGTTCGGGAAATCAGGTTTCCGCAGACATCAGATTCGATGCAACCCTCGGTTATTTTTTCACTCCATATAGGCTCGTGCTACATATACCTACCTACCTATACGTAGGTAAACAATGTTGTAGATTAGGTATAAACTCTTCATAATTGAATTGAACTTTACATTGTGAATTTATAGCTCGAGTGCTTGGCCGTAAGTCTTAATGTTTTAATACTGAGAGAACAATTTGGAGGACTGTTCCCTGAGTCTGATTAACGGCGTTATTACGTAGGATACTATCTGTATTATTCTCCGCTTGAACACAATGCCTAAGCGAAATGATCGGCTCCGAGGATCATATTGAAGGGAAGTAATGAAAGTTTCCTCATAGAATAAAAGAAGAGAAAATATACTGTTATGGCGCAAAGAAAATCTTCTTTAATACCTACTCAATAGGCACTCTCAGAATGGTTTTATCACGTTTATAAATTTTCCTAAAAGCCTAAATTGTGTTGAACCGCGGAAATTCAAAGGAAAAGAATTCAAAAGATAAGGGATGCTTTAATAACTGTTTTGTGTTACATTATTCATCTTCTCGGGTCTGGATAATAAATCTGTACCATTCAAGCTTAGGTTTTAAAATTATTTCCGCCCGTCGTTCTAACGAGGTAAAATATTTTTCTCATTAATCTTTTATGTTTAGTAAATATTACAAATGTGTCTGTGTTTTATCATAATAATGTAGTACGAGTGTAGCGTAGAGACCGATATTTAATGGTTCGCTTGATAACAAGGACATGAGGAACCCTAAACTACCTCAAGTTTTCTACGGTGAGTGTATCTTACATCATAGGATGTGTGTATAAAACTATAAATGAAAACCAATGAGATGTTTTGGTAAATAAACTCATACTTAATACGGAAATTATATTGCTGCGGATTTGCACCCTGAAGCATCCGAGAAAAACTGCATTTACTTAATATTAAACACTTTATTATTTACCATTATAAGTAAAAAATAGATACCTAGAAACCAATGATATCAGATCAAAAATGTAACTACTATTGAGGTAGGAAAACCCAAGAATAACTATAAAAGATAGGGGGTAAATCTTTAATAGAATCTTTCTATAGAAATCCAAGGATTCCGTTTCGTCCGCGCAGAGTCTTGAGGCACGGCAAACAGACGACAGCTTATTTCGTATTCAGGGATACAAAATGCTTTGAGGCAATCATTTGAAGACGTCCTTTAGGACAAGAAGATCGTTGAAACTTCCTTTGTTGAAAATCTGTTTCAAAAGGAAAGAATTGTGTGCAAGAACTATGGATATTCAATAGCTTATTATGATTTCAAAGATTTGTGCTCTACAAGTGAAGTAAGCTGGAGTTGCAGAATTTTATTCGACACTACATAAATGAGCGTACCTTGAGGGTGCCTTGAGCGTACCTTGAGCGTAATTGTAGTCGCTCATCATAAATAATTTCTATACGTATCCTTTCAAGTCTCCAAAAAGATATTTCTGAAACCAATACACAATTGTTTTTCTCTTTTATGTCTGACTTACGGCAATTAATCTAAGAGCTTGTATTTGTCAAGACAATAATACACTCAAACGCTTCTCAGAAATAATGGAATAACGACCCAGTTATTTCAACCCTAGGTGAGGGTTGCATCGTTTGGGCACGATGTGTTTGGGGTGCATTAGGCCGGGTAGTAAGGGTGCGTATCGATTGGCGTCCCGCACCCCTGTACTACAGTATACTCTGCACTAGTGTTGGGTAGGACACGATATTTAAAAGTTATGAGTTTGTAAAGGTGGATGTACTGAGCCAGTACAACGTCTTACTTTCAAAGAGAAGTAATCTATAAGCCTTTACGTGAGTTATGATTGTTTTATTTGATCACCTGTAACTACGAGTACCTACCTAATTACCTAGCTACCAAAAATGTTTAAACTTTTGTTTAGGGTCTGACGCTATCGAGTAGAATATGAGACCCGTGTAACTTGATTGATTTTGAGCTATTCTCACATCATTGTTTTCTGTCTGGGACAAATTTACTGTCTTTCAAATATCCGGCGCTACACTATTTCGCACTACTCGCGCACCCTTTCATAGAGATTGCAATGTTGCTTGCGATCATTGTTTAGATAGCAGCAGTTCAGAGGTAAGTAGAGGTGAAAGAATACCAATACTTATAGTACCTATACTAGTGGCTTCTGCTAAGTTCTACTTTTTCTACGAACGCGTTTAGAAGAATATGCGTTAAATATATCGTTTCGTCTATGTCGTCGTGTTATAAAAGTGGCCCCCGACAAATTTAGAGGCAGGACCCATCTAGGTCAGTGTGCAGAACTGGCTGCACATCATTTAGTTTTTTATTATATTTTTATATTTTGAATGTCATTGTAGAGTTTGTCAGAATAATAGAATAATTTTCCTAATATGTAGTAGCTAAGAACTTTAAAATAAAATAATATATAAATAAGTACAAAACGCCTTTAAATAACTAACATTTTTTGGTCCTTCGACACTTTAATATACAACCAGCTAAAATAAGATAATGTTAACGAGAAGTAAAGCAAAGTGCTCTTCAGAAGGAGCACTAAATAAAAACGTGGAGGACTATCCTGCGGCTAAAGAGGTTCAGGTAACATTAGACATAGAAGCGAGGAAACTCGCGGCAAGGGCGAAGCACGCGCGCCGGCTCGCCGAGCTCGAGCGCGCCGCCGCTGACGCCGAGCTATGCGCGGAGATCTCAATGTTAGAGGCGGAGGACAGTCAGCGGGGGAGCCGCTGCTCAAGCAAGGCTCCATCCGTTGACGAGTGGTTGGATGTCAACGAGCCCCAAACGGGACATCATAATATATACATGCAATCTAACCCTAATGATTATCCTTCGCAGGTCTCGGCAGATAATTTATTGCTAAAATCTGAAGCACCGTTGATCAAAGATCTTAAGAAGAGTAAAGAACCTCCTAAGAATAATATAAATAAGCAGCAGTCGCCTTTGGATTTTAACCCCACTTTACAATTCGCGAGAGCACTAGATTTATTTCATTCTTGTGTAAATAAACTTAAACCATCGTCAATTACTCATCTCCCTTCATACGATGGTAAGTCACCCACGGAGTGGCTTCATTTTAAAAGAATGTTTACAGATTCCCAAGATTCGTTTTCGGCGGCTGAAAATCTGTCGCGTTTAAACGCTTCTTTGAAAGGAGAAGCTCGCGAAGCCGTCGGCGCGCTTCTTGTATCCGCGCACGAGCCCGCACAAGTAATGCAAGCCCTAGAAATACGTTTTGGTCGCCCTGACTATATCGTGATGCAGGAGCTCGCTGCGTTGCGAGTCCTGCCGAAACTACGTGATCCAGGTACCGATTTACCCATATTTGCGTGTCGTGTTAGGAATTGCATAGAAATTGTTAAACTCCTTAATTGTCCTGACTATCTGCGGTCTCCGGAGCTTTTTAACACTATTGTAACAAAGATTCCTGATTTACTACGAATGCGATGGTTTGATTACGCAGCCGCAAATGAAGGTAACAAGACTAGGCTAGAGTTGCTAGGAGAATTTCTCATGCGCGAGGCAGACCTGCAACTTAAATATGGTGCGTGTGATATAGGGGCTCCAGTAATTCATGAGAATAATACATCAATAAATGATTCTGTGACTAAGAATAACATTCCTAAAATAAATTCTGATAATTCAGTTTCCATTTCGTGTATATACTGTCATAAACATCACTTAATAAATAATTGTGACATTTTTCGAACAATGTCAGTTGACGACAGATGGCAATTTGTGAAAAATAATAAATTATGTCACAAATGCCTTAAAAAAGGTTCTCATCGTTATAGGTTGTGTAATTCTAAAGAAGTATGTAATGTTGAGTCTTGTTCATCGAGACATCATAAACTTTTACACAATCCAAATTATCAGTCATTTCAAGTAGCTCATGTCGTTCAACCTAATAACAATAATGTAGAGACACATAATAATGGCGAACCTATTGAAAACGCTGTTATTGCTAATACTATTAATTCCTCCGAACGTCGTCTTCGGCCTCTTTTGAAGATTGTAGCTGTCACCGTGTCGGGTCCATTGGGTAGTATTGACACTTATGCTCTTTTGGATGATGGGTCCACGACTACTTTTATCGACGATAGCATTTCTTCATTTATAGGATTACAGGGTCCGGAGTCTGATGCCCAGATAGATTGCGTCAGTGGTTTGTCACGTAAGACACGTATTCGCTACGTGAATTTTAAAATTAAAGGGAAACATTCCGCGAATGTTAATTATATATCCAACGCTCATTCTATAAGAAACTTAGACCTTAAAAGCCAAACTGTTAGCAAAGACATTTGTCAGTTAGATTATTTATCCGATATAGCCGATGATTTATGTTACAAAGACGCGAAGCCAATGATTATTATAGGTGTAGATAATTGCCACATAATGATGTCGCGCGATATTCGTATGGGCAATAAGAATCAGCCCGTAGCGATCAACACTGCGCTTGGCTGGGTCTTATTTGGCATTCCGTCCGGCAAAACAAAGCCTCTAACATTAATTCATCATATTACACTTAACGATTTTCATCAATTAAATTCAACAGATATTTCTAAATTTGAAATCCTCAATTCTATTAATGAGCGTGCAATTAAAACAGTTAAAAATACAGAGCAACGCTCCGACCGTCGCTGCTATGCAGCGGAGGATCCAATTAATAATACTAATAATAATATTTCTCATTTTGGTGTTGTGAACCCTAATAAAACTAGGAAATTGCGTATGGTTCATGACGCGGCAGCTAAGTCACATGGGGTTAGCTTAAATTCATTATTATTGACTAGACCTGACTTACTGCAGCCATATTTACAAATTTATTTTCTTTTCAAGAAAGGGAGAGTCGCCATAACGGCAGACATAAAAGAAATTTTCCCTCAATTTAAAATAATTCTCAAATATTTACCGCTTAAACATTTTCAATTGTCTTCAAAGATATTTGATGCGGTTTCCAGTCCTTTTAAGGCTCTATATAATAAAAATATATTAGATTTGCGCAGTCGGTATCCTGAAGCAGCAAATGTGATTAATAATAAACACTACGATTTAAAACATATCGTCGCATTTGCTGTTGTAACGATTCACGCAAATACCGTATCGAAGATATGCGCATGGATTTTGAATGATCCAGCAGCGTCATCTGCGATGCCTAAACATTTATATCATCGTCCATTTGTAGATAGTAATCATTAGGTTTGGGTAGTTCGAATACTGTTCATTCCCTCGGTTTGATATGGTGGCCTTCTAAGAAAGATATCTCTTTATTTTAGTTAATAAGAAAGAAAGGTTGCATATCAAATTGTCTAAACGTTTTGTACTGTCCTAAAATAAGATAATTTGCGATAATAATATGATTTGCGTAACAGAGTGCATTATGTTTTTAAATGCGTGGCGTACATATTCACGTATATAGGTTGTAGAACTTCCTAATGTTGAAGCGTGACAATTATGGTTTCGTTATTAATTAAATATTATTTTTTGTGTAACGCGACGCTGCAACAAGAGTGAATTTTGGGTCCTTGAGCGCGCGTAGCTTCATTGTCGCTCACGTCATACCTTGGCTTAAACTTCAGGGAGCCTTCATTGCAGCTCGACTAGCTTGTACCATATTTGTTAATATAATCATTAGCTTCATAGCTCTAAAAATCATTCAGAGAAGTTCTTCCATAATTGTAAGTATAACCATTCGAACGCATCCATCTCATTGCTAAAATAATTAACTCATAAGTAAAATTCATTACTGCAATTGCGAATTTTAATTAAACGGGGTTTTGATATAAATATTGTAAAGTTACTGGGGGCTCTTTGTATACTTTTGTCCCTACAGATTCTTCGAGAGCTGTGCGCCATGCACAGCAACAACCCCTAACGCACTGACTGCACTACATAAGAAAATTCGCATCTCCCGCCGGCGCTTCCATGTCGGCTAATAGTCGCCTCACAGGTCAATACCTAATTATAAGAAGAAATTTATGATTTCATCTGGTCGTATTGAAGAAAGAAAATGCTGTCCATCTAACACAGAGGTGGTAGTTAACGAGTTCGTCAAAGCAAACGAATTCTACACTTAAGAAGCACTATGAGATTTACAAGAATCGCCGTGCTACCGAAGTGGCTATCTTCAGCAAGGCCCGCTCACGGATGCCGATTGCACCGAAGCTTTGATTCCTCATCTACTGGTTTCATCTTCAGGGCTACCAATTCCCAATTTGACTGAAGAACATCTACTTACTGCGAGTAATGAAGGAAATCCTTAAGACTCACAGATTTATTTTGCTGTGGCTTAATGAATTGCTGACGTTACTACCACGCCGCCAAGATTACTCTAAGATAAACCTACAAGAAGGCAATATTGTGGACACACACACACAACTGCGATTTTCCTCAAGGATCTTGGCCATTCGGACGAATCGTAAGAATATTTACTGGTGATGATGGAATAGTCAAGAGTAACAATAGTGCGCACTGCATATGGCGCACTGAAACGACCAGCAAGAAGACTGATCAAATACCTACTGAGGCGACTATGATTCCTGTTCTCCTTCAACGTAAAAAAGGGGAGTATGTGCAGAACTGGCTGCACATCATTTAGTTTTTTATTATATTTTTATATTTTGAATGTCATTGTAGAGTTTGTCAGAATAATAGAATAATTTTCCTAATATGTAGTAGCTAAGAACTTTAAAATAAAATAATATATAAATAAGTACAAAACGCCTTTAAATAACTAACAGTCAGGTTAAGTTACTGATTTTGAGCAATTTCTTCATTTTATTCATCTATAATATTTCTTCCTCAAATATCAATATTACTTACATACTTACTACATCTTGTAGGTACATCCAGACCAACACTACTCCGCACTACTCGCGCACCCTTTCATTGAGATTGCAACGTTGCCCGCGATCATTGTGTAGATAGCAGCAGTTCAAAGGTGATGAGGTCGTTGTTTAGATATCGACTGTTTAATACTAAATAATGCTTTCTGACACGACTGTGCTGAAATAATTTCGAATTCGAATCGGTAGGTATTTATTTCACTTGCACTTTTCGAGAGTTCTTTAAAAAGGATTTGTTTTTTGAAAATGCTTTGCTGTTGTGGCTTTGCATAAAATCAAACGAATTATTTGGCTATGTTTATAATACAGTATCATGATTTGTGTAAAATGATTAACAGACTTCCGTGTTATTGTAATCTGAAATGAAAACATTAAGTATAAGCGACGTGGAAGAATATGGTGCAAACCCTTGTTTAGTCTCGTGCCCAGCAATAAGAGAAGGGTTGCGATGACAAATAATTGTAATAAACATAATAAAAGTATAATCTGTTGAATAATAACGATAAATAACACAGATAGCAGCGGACTTGATGACAACGTAATGGCCGTCGTAACTCTTTTTTGAGAGCAAGCTTAGTGACACAAACGCAAAAAATCTCTCTTCGGTATGAAAGGGGAAAGAGTTCGTGCGATATTTTTTAGGGTTCTGTACAATAATACTGCGAGAGAGACCCTATCAAATAGCTGCTATCTGTTCGCTGGCATGACAAATAATAGCTGACCGTTCTACAGGCCTATTTAATTGTGATACTCGTATGGACATTATTTTTGTTGTTTGTTACACTATGAACATAACAATAGTTTGGTTGTTTGTTACACTATGAATATAACAAACAACCAAACTATTGTAAAACTATTGGTGCAAGATCAATAGTTTTACATTGATGATTCTTACAATGTCGGTCATATTGTACTTCACGCCGTGAAGTTCTACATATAATTGTTTTGCAGTTTTACTCTAGGATAGTGTAGTAGTTTCCTGGAACCCTTTGTGTGCAATTGTGTCGCGCACATAACCGACGTTTTTTATTGTAGGTACCCTATATTCAATCGAGCTGGCGGCTGCGGTTTCAACCCGAATGAAAGTTCGAATAAATTTCGTATATCAGGTATTGCTATTTTATTATTTTGTTTGCCAGCGTTACCGAATGTTTTATTTAAGAGAGACAAAAATAGAATTCTATTTGAACTCAACTTAGTTTCTTTTTTTATACCGTTGTACTTTTAAATGGTTAAATATGGTAAAAATAGGTAGCCTATTTTTAATCCGTTCGAACGGATGCATATAAGTGTAGGTGTTTTTTATTCATGGAAAAATTATTTTAAATAATAATCATTATTAATTTTTATCAAAAACTCATTATTTTTCAAGACACCTCTTGACCTACTCTATTTACAATTATTTTTTATTCTGAACCATTACAGATTTTCAGCCTTAATAATTGCAAGCGATTAATTTATTTCTCAAAGCACTTTATTGCTGAATTTTTAAACTCGATAGTATAGCGCCTATCACTTTATCAGGTCTCACCACGGATATTGAGAAGTAATTTATATTCAGTGACCTATTTAATTAGTTCCCTGTGAAATTCGATCACATTTAATGGCAGCCCTATTGATAAAGTTCGGCAGAGCAGGATATCTGCGGTTTCGAAACTCGTAGGCGCTTGCAATGACCTGTGCAAATGAACGTTATAAGTACCTACATACTCGTACTATATGACTAAGTATCGCAGTTATGTCAACCAAGTGTGTTCAGGTCTTTGAGAATATTAGATATAGAAAACTCTCAGGCATAAAGTCTTTTTAAATGACTTTGGCTCACGCTGGCCTACTGCGGGTTGGTGGACAAGTATTTTGGAAACCTACATACATACACACATAAACCTACCTACATGGGACGGCGGAAATAAAGTGGCCTACACTCATAAAATAAGAGGCCGATTTCTTAGCCACTCAGCACCACGTTCAACCAAGTTTAGGTGTCGAAACGTGACATATTTGTAGGTATATGACTTTTGCTGTCTTTTGTTTTCTAAATGTGAGACGACTTAATTTCAAGATAATAAAGCAATTTACTTGTATTAAATTCAATTTTTATGGTTATAAAATAATGAAACCGAAACAAAAATATTCTGAAAATCTAAACCATGGCACGTAGCAGCGAACAGAGTCCAGTGAGTCGTTAAACCAAATGCTGATTCAATTCACCTGCAAGATAATGTGACCTCACGGGAAAGCTAATTATGAAGCAGGAACGAGCTTCATTAGCGCTGGTCATAGCATAATTGTGCCTCGCACGCTGACCTCAGCTGACCTGTCAGAAGGACGAAATTGAACCGAACTAACAAAGAATACCTCATTGAAAAATAGTCCAAGACTGCATAGTGGTTTGAGAACTCTCAGGCTCACCTCAACTCTAGAAGAAAGGAAAACATCATGTGGTAAACTCACACACATAGTTTTCGTTTACTATTACAGCAGGTGACAATGAATGTTATATTCCGCATATCTTGTAGCTTGTACCTTTGCAGAGTTTAATATAAACGTAGTAGCATAGTATAAGCGGTGGTTAAAGCGAATAATTTCGCGTCGATTGGTGACTCGACTGACAAAGAATATTCGACTCAATTTTTTTATGTCAAGATGGAGTGTCGGGTTATCAAAAATGGGACATCTAAAATACTGGGACTTTCATTTTTGAGTCGCTTTGATTTAAGCGGCAACTGCGGTTAGGTTTGTCACGTTTTAGTGAGACACAACCTCTACCAATCTATTTTTCCTAAACGTTAGGTTAAATTTATTACTATGATATCCCTGAAACGCTTTGCCATCTTATTTTCGAAAAGTTGAGTCAATTTTTTTCTCTGGTATATTATCACTCAGTCTGGTCATATTATATATAATCTTTGCCTCAACGATATTATGTATAGCTATAGAATAGCTCATCAAAGCAATACCTCTGATATTTGGGTTAATAGCTACAGTCAAACGGAAATGAGTGTTTGCGAGTCATGTAACCGCAGACGAAACTAAGTTTGTACAGCTTCAAACAGCAACCTTTAAAAACGTTTCATCAAATTTCCAATCTTCATGTAATCCTTCCGCAACAAAAAATTTAAGAAGTGATTTTTCTGCCTTGTAGAAGTGCTTTTAGAACCAGGTCCAAAGAGGTATAAAAAGTATCCTATATATAAATCCAGGTTATAAACTACCTACATACTCGTATCTACACTACTACACTAACAAACATCCATTCATCCATCCTCACAAACTTTCAAATTTATAATGATTGGTAGTATAATTTTCATAAAAAATGTTTAAACGAAGACCCTATCTAGATTCCTGAGCTTGTAGCCGAAATTGCGACCAATCATTATTTCCGTGACCGGAAATGTTAAAAATGGAGCTAAAAAGCTTCCTGGTGAGTAATTACCCGAACCCTGGCACTGACGTCGCATGCAGCACTGCAGGGGAGTGACACAAATGTGTTTAAATAACAAATATTTACCTTTTTTATTATGATAGAGGCAGAAAACGAACGTAGAAGCCGTGTGATAGATGTGATCATGCCAGCCGTGTGATATTGTCCCTGAACAACTTTTTTTTAGCTTCAAATATAATAGAAATCCAAATTTCTGTTTTAATCCTGGCTAAGATCAGACAATAGTACGATATCCAGTTTTTCTTGTATATCAGAAAAGGCATTAAAACATTAATCTGCTGCTACGAGCTAATAGCATGGAGCACGAATATTTTATTAATATTATTTATGACTTTTTTCTAATCATATTTAGCACTGTGTTATAGATATTTCTAAATATCAAATCTGATACTGTCCTGGAATATAAAAACGTTAAAGAATAGAAAGAAATTTCATTAATAAAAAAACAATTGCAAGCTTACAAAACCTACTTTTCATAAAAATATAACATTGTTTAAAGCATAATTGTTATCCTGTAACTGTGGGGATATTAACCTCAGATCCAGTTAACTTTATTTAAAAAAGCGAGGTCAGATGCCGCGTTTTTATCATTCAGTAAATGACAGGAATAATCACTTCGCATTTTCATAAACCACAATCGCATGTAATATACACGTATATTTTCGAACCTATTCCAGGTCCTTTATACCTTATGAAGGATCTCAAACCATATGGCAAAAATATACCACACACAAAAAAGCATCAGTATCCGCATTACATAATGCAACGTTAACAATGCACATGCTAAAGATGCGGGTTATCAACTTATCACATACAATTGCGAACAATACGTGTCCAATTGGACCGAAGTGCTTAGTTCCGCATATAAATGTACCAATTACCTACAGCCACAGCTCCTGTCCGCGGAAGACGGGTGATATCTCTGACACTTAGTAGAGATGGGACAAACATTTTGTTATTATTCAGTACCTAGCATAACTGGATAATAATTGTCAATTATCGACTAAAGACTAAATTATCGACCAGTAATTGACTGAATCTTAATCGACACAGCACAGGTGATGGATCCATCTCCATATTTTTGAAGACTTTTGGTGAATACTGATGATGTGGTGAACGTAAAGGAAGAATCAAAGGACTTAATTGAAAACATCCTCCTATTTTTTAAACTTGATAAAAAAAATTGTGTGATAAAGAAGTAAAATGCAAGCTGCTGTGGTTACTCATCAAGTGTCAAAAAAGTGCTATCTAAAACCGAGCAATGGAGTTTAGTTTACTACCTATACGAAATTCTAGTAAAAGCGTCTCTTAAATGTACATACCGGTAACACATAATAAAATTATGACTCGTGGTGTGTAGCAAAAAATTAGGGAATATTAATGAACTCAGCAAATAACTCAAACAATGGTTTAAGGCGAATCGAGCAAAACTTGTGATTCGATTGCTCAGTACAACTTCACCGTTGCACATCTCTATTTCTCTCAGTATGTTTTACAATTCCAGACTGTGCTCTTGGCGTAGACCTCCTCTTTCACGTGGCCCCAAAGGAAGAAGTCACAAGGTGTTATCGATCGTCGATTCGTCGATTCAAGACCTCAAAGATGGAATTCGTGGGGCTATCGAGGACATAGGGCAGCCACTTTGCGATTTGGTTATGGAAACTTTCATTAAACGGTATGGTCTTGTAAGCGTGGTCGTGGTAGTCATTTGGCTGATGTTATTTTCCACTACTAACCTACTAACCACGGCATACCTTCCTCTTTATACTGAAATAAACATCGGATCATTTATATTAAAAAATGGCATTTTTCTTTGAATATCAAAATGACATCTCTTATTGGAAAACCCTTTACACATATTTACATTTAGAAACACGAAAACTACACTTGGACTTTTCTATTTAGAGATCAAAGAGGACAGAGAACTTCGACGACTACTTTTTAGAACCGCCTACTTTTAAAGTAGAACACTTTGGAAACACAAGTGTTGGTCAATGATACTCGTATGTCTGTGTTAAACTAACTCGTGGCAGATATATCAATTTGTTTCCTCAAGGTGCCAATTATTATTATTCTATGGTTCCGTTGTCAATATTATAAAAATAGAAATCCCTGGAGTTGGGGACGGAAAATTTAATGACCCAAAATAATAATCTAATATTCTTAATCTACTCATCCAAAGTATCCTTCAAGATCTTCCTTTAAAATTATTCAGAGACAATTCCGCCAAGTTATTGAGATAATTAACTCTGAGAATTCCTTGTTATTAAGCGTTTGTAAATAAATCCTCTAATCAAACGGGATACCGTTCCCAATAGCTGTGTTTGGCAAATTTACAAAGCGATTCCTTTAATTATCTACGCAAATTAGCCGAGCCGATTTTGGAGCATCTGAATTTCTAAATTAGGCGATCATCGATACGGCCACATTGTAATAGGCGGAGACAAAGGGATGGGGTGTACCTATATCCCGGAGTAACGACAGGGTGATATACTCGAGCTATATGACTGTATCTAAGTATTTCAATAGAATGCTACGAGTACCTGTTCATTTCAATTCATAGTACCTATTGATGTTGATTGATCATTCAAGCTTAATAGATAGTCACATTTTAATGAAAAATTAATAATTGTTGAAAAGCGCCCTAGAACATTTATCCTCTTAATCAATGTAGCGTTTAAATTTGTGGCGTACCCATAGTATTAGGTATATGCAATTGATTCTGTGTATGTTTAAAGGTCTAATATTATTAAACAATATTTCACTCAACACCTTCATTATTTGATTTGAAACCAAAACTAAATCTCAGGTTCCTAAAGAGAAAATAAAGATAATTGCGTATGTGAAAGAATTGTGTTATACTTACTGAGATAGACTTTCTTATAAATTGCAAATTAAAGCATATGATTGCACACATACAACATATAGCAGCAAGAGTAGGAAGAGTACATACGAATTAGATATTCTTAGAGGGGAAACTAAAAATAATCTTAACGAACAATTAAACGGTGGGGATGCAGAGAACGTTCTCGAAACCGAGGAAAAGTTCGACTATTGGAGATTACTTCTAAAGTGTAATTGAATAAAACTCGTACCAAAGTACCTCCTTTACTTTCAAAACTTCGTCAAATATGAGAGTGCTTACGTTAGTTAGAGGAATATCAAGTGACTTTTCAATTAACCTGATTTACGCGTATTTTCAGTGTCTAAGAGACGGTTTCGGTTGAAAAATAAGATTTTTATTGACTATCGCTATCGCTTGAAATGAGGTCACAAGTGCTTAATTTGAATTTCGTTATAAACGTAATTTACAGGTTTTTATTTTAGCTTGATAGAAATCAAGTAGTAGGTACTCGTACATAAAAATGCCATACGAAACACACTAAAAATTGTTCGAAAGTATTCTTCAATTCGTTCGTTGTAATTCCATCACTCATTTTACTACTGGATTTACAACAATTTTAATTTATGACAATCTACTCTGACCCACTGAACTCCATGGTTTCATGATGTTTTCTTAAAAATGTATATGAAGGATAAACAGGGTAATGTTCTGAATCAAGTAAATTTACTTAAACTAAACTACTACTCCTCTTGCTTCTGGAGCCGATAGAGTAGAGTAGAGAGAGAAATAAGTAAACAGTGTTTTTTTCCCAAACACTAACTATACTAAAGCTACCTGCACAAATTGCAGCCACGAAATGCAACTCTAGCTGAGATGTCATCAAGAGCGCAATAATAGCAGTAACATTTATCGCTTTCCCACTCCTCGTGGACCGCAGACGTGAAAGCTCGTATATAAAATTTATTCCACCGAAAAATTGTTTCCACAAAATTTAAACTTCTCTTTCGCTACTGGCGCATCTGCGGAGCAAATAAAAACTTCCTTTTTAAGATAGGTGTCTGACTCTCAACGATTGGAGAACAACTTAATAGGTTGTTGAACCAAGCTGCCAATCTACCAACATTCTTATAACTCGCCGTGTATTAGTATCCTGTAGTGCTTGGACTCAAAAGGGGAAAGAAACAAAATTCTCACCAACCTTTTTACTCCGCCAACTTTATCCTCCAGAATAAACAAAGCTAATTTAAGTTCTTATTCCATAATAATAAGCCTAATCAAGACCAATATTTCAAATGTAAATGAAACTAAATTACAATAAAAAACATTTAGGGAGTAAAAAAGAGTTTAGACTTTGCAACGGAATGGTAAAATGTTCTTTTGTTCACATCTACAGCAAGAATTACAAAAGCGAATCTAGATATAGCCTACCTACATATCAGGCTGAATATTTTAAACCTACATGGAGGTAATTGACCTCTGGCATTCAAATTAGCATGAATCGTTTGCCATTTTACTCGCTGTATATGAGCAAAGTCGCTTGCGTGGAAACAGCGTGAGTGAGACTCGGTAGAATGTATTATGGACCTTTTCCACGTCGATAAGTAAATGTTCCCCTTGTCCCTACAAGTTATGAACCCTCTCCGGGTGGTATATAAGCGTATTTTTCCACAGCCTCTTCAATCTTTGAACGGATTAGACCGACTCGGTAACATTAAGAGCTTAAAGGATAATGGTCCGATTCACATTGTGATATTGCTGGTTTTATCAGATTGTCTTATGATTTTCTATTGAAACCTTTCCCCGATCCCTTTACAGAAATATGAGTTCGCTTTTCAAATGTTAAAGAATCGTTAGACAATATTGTTTCGGAAGAATTGTTAGATGAAAATTGTTTTCTTAATTCGTAATTCGCTTAAACAATTTTTGTTTTACTCTTCCCGGCGGTTTTTTGAATTATATCTAGTTGAACAATATTCCGTATCGAAAAGGCACGTAATTGGAAACTTTGAGTGTCGTTTCTAAACATTCCCGCGTCTATTTACCAAGCCTCCCTCAGGGGGATGTCCGGAAATATCGATTGTACCTGTTGTAACTGTGTGTCGCTTCGAGTGCTTGGAATACACCGAAGAGACGCAAAATCGCTCCCTAGAACCCGCTCTAATAAAATGATTACAAAATTAATGAGGAAAATATTTCATCCTAAATTTTTGCTCCTTTCGCTGGAAGTTGTCAAGGATAATTATGATTTTGTATTATATAAATTACAGTTGAATAGAACAGTGTAAATAAGAAATTGCTTTTCTAGCCACAGCGTTTTAGCTTTATTGCTTTAACCTTTGACGTTTTAAAATACCGATATTAAACAAATCAACAGATCGATCTGCCTTTAAAATTTTCACTTTAAAATCGGAATTGGTTTTTAAAGCTTGTAACACTCCATGTAGGTTAAAACCATAATAAAACATTATTTTCATAAAATTTCACGAATAAAAACCATAAAAAAATTATTTAAAAATTTAAACCGACATCAATTATATATGTTATAAAATTTGTTACAACTATTTTTTGAGGTTCTTTCTTGTGAGTGTAATTGATTTTTATCTACTCTAAGTAATTTGTTTACTTATAAAAGTTAACAACTAAACAAATTTTGGGCGTATATAAGCAGTGTGGGTGGTGTCCGTGGCGTATATAAGCCGTGGGTTTTCAGAGGATCACTTAATTACTGAAAAAGGTCAGCTCTTATCCGTTTTTACATACTAATAATATACTCTTAAGTAAAGCGACATTTGCGAGCACGCAATTTGTAAATGTATAATGCCCTTAAAACACCTGTTATATCTTCAGGAAGGGAAACTTTTTCAATTTTCATTCAAATACGGACTTGACGGCGCTTAACGTGAAAATATTATCAAAATTCTCGAAGAATACTCCCCCAGAAAGTTTTAAGTTTAAGTATGAACTTTTACGAACATTGTTGGAGGTCACGCAGATCACGACTTCGACGGTATACTTTGTTTGAGCAGAAGCTAAATTGTACATAATTATTGTTGTTGAAAGTAAAACATAATTTATTATGCCTTACGCACAAAGTTCTGAGCCGGCGCTTGTGTAAGTTTCTGTTCATGTACAAGTATTAGAACTCAGTGCGCGCCGTTGTCGCTGCATTTATTACGAGTAATAATATCTAGTTATTGTTATACGTATGAATAACATTAGTTAAGGCAGCAGTTTAAGTAAAGAAACGGAGAAGTTTTCTTTCATCCAGAGATCTTTCCTAAATTTATCTATATTGCACTAATGAAAATTTTAGTTCATATGTGTGTTCGTCAGATATTAATTATGGTGATTATAAGGATATCAAAAACACACAGAAAGTTTATAAAACAATTATTCTATGAGTGATTACTCATAGTTGCCTTTGAATAATTGTTGATTAAGAAATAGTAAAAATATAATGGTAACTATTTCAAAATATTCAATGCAAAAATAATATAAAGATTATTTTATATAAACTAACAATTTCGAAGTTTTACTAATCAACTCTGATTCATAATACCAATATTCGTTACACTTCAAAATCTTTACGGAACTTGTCAAATATACCCATAATTATTGGGGGTAATTTATGGCTGATAGGTCAAAGGTTCACGTCATGTCACGTCATGTCAGTACGGTTGTGGCTTCCGAGATGTGACAGCCCCTCCGTCATCCAACGCCAGGGTGCGTGTCGACGCGGTTGACGCACCCCCGTGAATGCAAAAGAAGATAAATTGATACAGTCAAACTATTGCTTTTTTGCCACGCGAACTGTCCAAAACATTGCTTCTACAAACGCTACTTAAAAATCCAGAGGAATCTAGTTATTGCAACTTAACCTGTACTCTCGTAGATATTGGTAATTTACGGATTAAAAGTACATTTCCTTTATTTTATGCGTATTACTTTTTTATAAAGTGGGGTTTTAGATGTGTACTATAATATTCATTAAAAAAGTTAAAAGATTTTAATTTTTAACTTTTTTAATGAATATTATAGTTTAAATTTTAATATGGCTCATTACTTTATATTTTCTTTAGCTATAGTTCTTTTGAAACATTATTTATCTTATAAACTTCGTTCTAAGTAAACCAAACCTCCATAAAACAAGGCAACATCGTTGAAACGAATACTTGCGGAAAATGTTCACATAATACCTATATTTACATTGAATTTTGAAACGAAACCAAAGAATAAATTCAAGACCGTCATAATACTGTTTCATACTGCCTAAGGCCATACATACTCGTAAAAGAAATGTGTATTTAAAGGGATGCTTAAAAGGGAAAGAAAAGCTTTGATTCCAGCCGTACTTTCTCATTTCATAGTACCTACCGTACACGTGTCCGCTTACTTCAAAATGATTTTGTACACAATACAAACCAAATGAAATAATAAAATAAAAAAGAATTTATAAAGTATTCAAATTTAACAACGAAAAATATTTTTGAACGCGTTTTGTTTTCTGAATTAACAAAACCAATACTTGCGATTGCTGGTTTAAATATTCAAATGGAATATCTTCTCTCCTAGACTTTACCAAACTCGCATTATTTGGGTATATCTAAATAATGGGGTGATTTACTATTTAAATGAAAATAAATGCGCTGAATTCGCCTTAATTTTTTTTCATTATAATAAGAAATGGGAGCTAGATCTTTTATAAATAGTATAAAATAATGAATTACTATTAAAAGAAAATTGAAGACAATGAATTTAAATTAAAGGACGTAAAATTGCTATGAATTGCTATAAAATAAAAAATATTTTTTATTAATCAGATGAGCATTTCCTTCTTTAGAAATTTCTCAGTTGCATCCTTATTTATCACAAGCCCGGCCGCGCATGCATCGTGCATGGCTCTCTCTCGAAGGCAGTGGGACGCACTACTGAACGCTAAAGATTTCATACTTATGCGCTTACATTTTTGCTGTAACCTGTATGTTGATAGATTTATTATCCAGGATATACCAACAGGTATATATTTTATGCATAAATCATCGTCTAAATAACACATATTTTATAAGCATACTAACATAAAGGAGGGCCTTCATAACAAGTCAGTTATATCGAATTAAAATTTGGCACAGTTGTCGTTTACAGCTTTGAAAACCATGGAGAGTTATTTTCATCCTGATTTATCACGTAAAAACATATAGGATACAAACAATAGGTCCCAGAGCTAAACTCAATGTGAACGAAACCGGGAACACAGCTCGTTAATAAATCTTTTTAGATGCATTTTTAATTTTAAGTAGCGTCCTTATATAACAAGTCCGCAATCCCAGCGGAGCATGCATGCGTGATGCATGGCTATCTCTCAGGCCAGTGGGACGCACTACTGAACACTTCGTCTAACGACTCACATTCATTCAAACCCGTCGTACCTATAGTAAAAAAGATTTTACGCTACGCTCTCGTGTTTTTTATATGTTCAAGCATTTTTGAGTAAAGTATATTAAGCAACCGAGTCTAGTTACTACCATATTAAATCTAAAGGGGAAGTACTGATTGCTTATGTGACTGGATACGTTTGTATACCTGAGGGTGGACAGTTCAAATGCCCGCCTCCTACAGTCTCTCCACGGAGGTAAACACAACTCCGAAAACAAAACACAAGACCTTGCTCGACTCATAGTAGGTTTAATGTGAACGGCGGTGTTCTGTTCATACAATTTCTAGAATGGATCAATAATCAGTCATTGATTTGGAGTTTTGCTAACTGTTTCATGGAAAAAGGCAATTCATCTGTTACTTATTTTGTGTGCTTTGCGTGCTGTGTTACTTATTTTGCTTATTTTGTGTGCTGTGTTACTTATTTTGAGTAAATATAATCATACCAACTCATTAAAAGTAAGAAGAGCCCGTTTTTTCTTCTAAATCAATCTTCTCGTAGAATGTTGGACCATTGTATCGTGGCGCCAATTTCATAAGCACACAACGTCATACTCGTAAACTCGTATGTACTTAAGGTCACGTCGACGGAAAATCCGCTATATCCAATTAAAAAACAACGTTTCTTTATCTCAAAACCCAAAATCGAATCAAGTTACCGGAAGACTGAAGTAATAACAATGTCATAAAAAAATGAGCGGAGAATGGAAAGGTATTATTGAAAGTGAGGAAGCATGCAAATATTCCCTTTAACTTGAGATATTGGCTCGCTGAAGATAACTTAGTAAAGCGGCTCTGAAAGCATCCAGAATTCTTATTCCCTCAAAATTTGATCAAGATAGTAAGTCATATCAATAGTCGTGATTTTATTATTATTCACCATGTTTTATCGTAAAATATCGTACTGTAGAATTGTTTGATTGTTTTGTAAATTATCAGAATTATTTATGTTATATAGGTACATCTGTAAGATTTTCTCAGACCTAAGCAGTCTTTATTAGCTCTTTATTTAAACTATACATAGAATTTTATTTTTGTACAAAAAATACTATTTCAATTTGTCTATTTGTGTACTGAACTTGTCAATATAAATGTACAACATAATGTATGTATATCCTTAGCTCAAACATGCCATGTAGCTAAAATGTGGCCATAAATTCATTTACAAAAATATATAGCTGCATACTACTGTATATAGATACTACAAAATAACCGCTGTTGAATGGCCTCAATAAATTTTTGATAAATATTTATTAACCAGGGGTTATTCATGGTAAATTTAATCTTTTAATACAAAAGCAGTTTATCACAAAATTCCGATTGGAATCTTGCCAGATACTTTGTGAAGAAAACAATGAAAATCCTATTGCCCGATGCGAGCCCAATAATCGGCGTAATGATCATCGCTTAGTTATTTGCACTGTATACATACCTACTCGTATCAAAATTTTATTAGTCTCAGTAATAGTCTCGGTAACTCCTCGCTCAAAGACTAGGATTACCTTTGTCGTAGATTCCATGGACCAGACAAGAATAGACAACCCAGGCCAGAAATAGAAGTAGGAATTGATCAATCAATGTTCTGCTGCGCCGGAACCGAATCAAGGACCCTCCCGCATACTGAATTGGCGTTTTAACCGCTGCGCCACATGCGCCAGATGTTAATTATATAAAATGGTATAAAGAAAGTCTAATATAATAAAGTCTCATACTTAAAATGAAGAGATCCTGCAGACGCATTCTGAAAGATTGAAACAAGATGTTCTAATAACTATCATAAAATCCATACATACAAAAACATTTAACCATAACCGTTTACAAACCCCCAAAATAATATTAATATGTAACTAGCTCAGTAATAACATTTGTAGGTATATTTCAAACCAATAATTTGAGTCTAGTAAGTAATAAACTCTTTTTTAATGTTTGGTTGTTATAAAATTAGTGCCCTCGTAATATCGGGTATACCTACCTATTGAATAAACTTTCCTGCGTCACACCACCCTTTGTTTATCACGTCCATCAAAATACAACTGTGGAATATTAAATGGCCCACATTAAGCTAATGGACGTATCACACCCGCTGTATTAGTACATAAGTTGTATCCGGAAAACACAAAGATATTATATAAAGGCACATTATTTCCAGAAAATTCAAGCATACTTTAGAGCTGTTTTTCTTCAGATGTATGCACTTTAATGACGCTGAAAACAAAAGCTTCCGGCCATTGTCAAAGAGAGGCCTACTAGAGAACGAGATCAGTGTCAAGGTCAGTACGAGCTATAGTGGCTCGAGTACAATAGAGACACGAAATAAACTTAAAACAGCAATTGAGAACTGTTTGATCATGAGTGTCCTTGACATTAGAGTAGAGCACTCACAGAACAGTTGCTCATGTTATTGAATATTTACATACCTTATGTAGCCGGTAAAATATTATTCGCACTTGTACCTGGAAAACGGTGTACAGTCAGGTACAAAATCAGTTCGTATCAATCCTTGAGTATCGTTGCACGGTCACTAACAGCGCGTAGTTGGTTCGTCTCAGCGTAGTTTGCGCTACGTGGCTACGGCTCGTAGCGGGCGATCGTAGCGGCGCGCGCGAGTGACTCGACTGGAAGCCCCGCCGCCGACGCGGACAGGGACTGGGAGACGTAGAACACCGTCGAAAAAGAGACAAATCTGATTGCCATACTGTACATGTAATAGCAGTAATTTGTGTTGGAACCTTAAACCACCGCGCTGGCCTACTGCGTGTTGGTGGACGCTAATAGATTATTGATGTAAAAGTGGCCTTCAAGTTTATATTTTTATTTATTCCTAATGATGATCCCATGATCCATTGTCCTAAAAGGAAAATTACAAAGCAAGCCCATATACGCAATTATCTGTGGTTATTTGTTCTGAGTAACTAATATCGCAGCACTACACTACACGTCATTACTGCATCCTAAAATCCCACAAATCGAAAAAATATTCCCGTTTTTCCATATTATCCATCCAAATGAAGATTATTCATCCAAATAAGGTAAAAAGGAACAAAGATTTCTCTGTACGTTTTCGGTGCTCTGTGCATCAAGGAGCCCGTGACAACGCATGCGCGGAGTGACGTCAGCGCGTCTCCCTCGCACAAAGCGAGCGATCGCACGCACGCGGTTCCTCAGCCCGGTGCACTGTCAGCGTCGAAACCAATAGACCACGCTTCAATCTCCCATGTAATTGATTTTTAAATCAGGACACCATCAACGTGTCGATAGACGTTATTCACTTGTACGATAACTATTTTCAAAAACTTATTTTAAAGTTTTAGGAATGAAGGTACACGCGATGCTTGAGCCTGGTAAACTTTCAGCCTCAAATCCAAAAGATCAATCTTCAATCTCTTATTTTTTTAAATGGGGTGTAACTATATAATGCCGTAGAGCATATTTAGCACCTTTCTATACTTTAATTTAAAAGAAGTTACAGTACTAAGTGGCAAACCAAAAGATCAATTTTACAATATAATTGAACTATCTGAAAACTATCTAAGTAAACACACTCAAGTCAATAAACCAATATAAATTAAAACGGAAAGCATGAATCAGAGCCCGACATGATTCAATCTGCTTTGTAATTGATACTTAAATCAGATCGTTATCAACGTCTCAAGATATGTCTGAGTTGGGGTTTGTAAGTAAAAAAAGAATAAAATATGCTAATGAATTCAAAGAACATTGTGATATCATCTCTATTAAGTTCAGAGCTTGGGTGGATGGCTCTAGGACAGGGAGGCACCTATCGCTACCCTCATTACCCGCAAAGACTCATATCAAAATAAAAGCAACAGCTGAGAACTTTTTACTCAGAATTCTTTGAGGTTGAGGTGATGGGAAATAGTTTGATTCCAAAAGTGCCTTCCAAAATTCCAATACATGGGCCATTTCCAGCAGTGGACTGCGAAGGACTGAAAGCCTTACGGAATGTAACCACTTCTAAATTTAAAAGTCCTTTCTTAGCATTTACTCTTTGCACTCTCTCTTTGTCCATGCAAATGAACGCCAAATATATTTCTTTCCTTTTGAAAAAAAAACCTACATCTGTATAGCAAGTGTATACTGGTCTATTGATTTGATAGCAGCCTTGCCGATAAACTACGACTCAATCTCATCAACATAATGTAGAGTCGATCAACTTGTCGCGTACTCTGCAGAGCACACTATCAGTAGTATGCTTGTACCATACAACAGAACAAAAACATTACCATGTTTTTGTTTTGTTTTGTAGAGCGTAAAATAGTATGCATTGGTTTAGTAATTAAATAAAATATCCGTATTAAATGTTAAAAAGTAAAGTTAAGTAATCACTAGTCCACTCTGTCCACTATTAGATATATCTAGCAGAACTAACAGTGGATTGGTGATAGGTTATAAAAGAAGGAACATGGAACTTTTTAGGGGTCGGGTTGTTTTCCAATAATGTGAATAGAGTAACAAATAGAAGGCTTGAGATAATATCAATTCGGGATACTATACTGACTTCCGCATCAAATCACAACTAACGTAAGTAAATTGATATTGTATTAGATTATTATACTTAATAATTCAATCGAATTTCGGTTCACTGAATTAGGTGAACTTTCAAAGGTGATCTGTTTCAAAAGTCTTAAACTTTGTTTTTCTTTAAGAATTCAGCACATGCTGCGTACATTTACTCGTACATCTGCAGTGCAACGCTCGTCATAAATCAACGAACGAGATTTATTAAACTCTGTCCTAACTCTTCTTTGTGCGGGTAAAAACCCGGGACCCCAATTCAACCTTGCAGACTAATTGATTTTTTAATTAGAACACCTTATACTACTTTTACATTCTTTAGTTTTTATTATTTACGTTGGAATAATCTTACTGTTAGGTGCTGTTAATCAGGGTGGTGGTGTCATAAACAGTGTTAATTTTTAATTTCTTTAGGTTACAGTAAACGTCCCAGCGGACATAACTTAATGGTAACTAATTAAATGGTCACCAAAACGCATAGGCATACTCGTCTAACCTAAAATAGGATAAACCATGTCTAACCATGTCTAACCTCAAAAAAGTACCACTGTTACCAATGTCTCTCCAAAGGAAGCTCACAACATCGAGCATACGGCTTCGTGGTCTTTTAAAATGGGTATAAAGTTTATTATAAAAAGATAGTCTGGCAAAATTGATTTACTCACTCAGTAGTTTATGTCTTGACACAAGTAACGCAGAGGCTATATAATGTTGGACTACAATACATCCCATGAGAATAGCTGACACTGAAACCTACAATTAATAATCACTCCATAACACCATTTCTGTGGAAAGTACGTTTATAAACACAAATTAACTAGGTGGTAGAAAAAATTAAGCTTCAAAGTTGCCTAAGTACCAAAATTAGCAAGAGATAGTTTCTCTTATTTTATATTTCTCATTTTGTATTAAAAACTAAAACAGAAATCAACCGCTGCAGTTAAAACGCCTTTCATCAAGAACAATAGGAAATACCGCAACGATAGTAAATGATTGTTGCACTTTAGTAAATTAATGTTTTCTCAGTATTCGTTCAATTCAGAAAAATATTTTTGATTTCGTGCGAAGCTAAAATGCTTGTACCGCAGACATAACAGCCCAAAGCTTTATTGTTTCTTCTGTTTACTTCGAGTTTACGTTCCTACCCTAAGCTTTATTTCTAGATATTTATTCCGTAAACGTTTTATTTCTTAAGAAGTTAGGATAAGGTTGGAAATTATGATAATATCAGCGATATCTCTATGTATCTGTAATTAAACAAAATTAAAAACATTTTTAACATTCTGTGTTAAACTATTTTTCCTTCAATACACAAAAATTTACTTATCATTTTGATCAGGAAAATTGAAAAAAATTACCTATTATTATTCGTATTAACCAGTTCTATTTTTGTTTAAACACAATACACAAAAGAAGCAATGTATGTACATAGTATCCACCAAGCAAAATAAACGCGTAAGCAACCGTTTTATCTCAAAAGAACATCCGCATAAAAACACTCTAGAATATTGAGCAAACAAAACGTCGTGTTGCATTTATTCGTCGCGTACATCACGCTAGCTAAGCGGGAATCTATGAGATTCTAACAAAAGGAAGGGACGGTGAGCAAACTTCTGAGGGCCCTTTCTATTTGGGGTTGTCATCGGACCCCTGCCACACTGGCCCGCGAGGGCGCAATATGGCGCAAGTGACGGGCGAGTAAAGCTTTATTTTAGAAGTGACAGCATTAATGATTTAATGCGCTTCTTTGTGACTTATGATTAATATTTTCGATGTCAATTTTTGTGATGGCCAATTAATGTAGTAGATTTTTTTGTGTAGAATTATTAACTATCTGTTTATCTGGTCAGTACTTGGAAGTCTATTTAAACTACAATGTTACATCAGATCTATACATTTGTCCAATTAAAGTCATATATGTTATTTTTATCACCTGTGATGACTTTTAGTTTTTGATTTATTGGAAAGTTTCAAGCTCTAATCAAACGGCAATATACAAACAGAAAGGCTCTAAATATTGGATGTGTACCGATGCCACTGGTTGGAGACTAGCAATAAAAAGTGATGTTAGCTTCAAACGTAGGTTATGTTTGCTCTGTCAACTGCTCGCGAATATAGCAGCCGAAGTTACAATACGAGTACATATTATGAAATATTCAATGTTTTGCAGGTTGGTTCGGACTAAATATAAAAACAAAAAGTACAGCTGTTTCTTTTCTTTCTATTTCTAAGCTAGAGCTAAACATATTACCTCTCGCTTTGGTCTGTACACAAAAGTTACCTAAGGATTTAAATCATAAGCCTTTGTAGGCTATTGTTAGAGATTACAAAGTTTCACGTCTTTTAAATCCAAATTTATAAATATACATACTTTGCTTATAAAACATTGAATCAATGCAATAGTATGATTAGGTAAAATATGGTTAATACTTATTGCTATTTTTGATTTAATTAAAATTATTTTTTATAAATAGATAATTTTATAAGTTAGAGTTTTTTCTCATTATTTTGTAATGAATTAGATACTGTACCTAACAAGTAAAATTACAGTATCGTAAAACAAATGAATTTCACAACCCACATGAAAACTATTACCGACGCCGCTCGTTATTGTGCGGCGAATAAAAATGAGGTCTATAAAACAAATAACACTCTTGAAACTTGCGACACCGCATACATAACCAAACGGAAAACAGAAAAAGAATAACGCCAGCTACTGCATAATTTATCCAGCCCGCCGCATATGGACAAAGAGATATCGTGCTATTAGCGAAAATGCACTGTGATCGGACAATCGTGACCCCTCGAACAGACGCCCGTATTCGTGTCACGGCGCTCATTATCACACGGATCAATTGTCATCCAAAATTAAGTAGGTATAGTATAATAGTGACGTTTCCATCAAACTTTGGGGTGATTAGTGCAGCATGGTTTGCCGATGTGGTTTTACGCGACTATGACATGGAGTTCTTCAAGATAGGTGTTTTGTTAATTTTTAATTTCATACAAAAATATTTATTAATTTAATTTCCCACTTGAATGTTTCTAACTCTACGCGCATCGCAAAGATTACGTAAACAAACCGCTTAAAAACTTCGCGGGGGGGGGGGTCCAGCGCTACCGCCTTTGATTGAACTTGACCTATTCGCCCGCCAGTCGACCGTCGGTCATGCAAGCATTCATGAATGAATGAAACATACTTACTGAAAAATACTCCTCATATGCATGATAAGTGATAACATATTTATAATATTGTTATGATTTCATTAAGGTACTGTATACACTCGAAATAGATAAAAATAAAAACGACCTAACTTCTGTTATTTCTACATATATTATATTCGAAATTTACTGAGAATTCGAGGTGTTAGCAATTGTACCGCTCCATCAATCGAGTGACGGCCTTCGGATATTGTGCTATAAATCAGTGACGAAACAAATTGTGAACGAATACGACAAGCCGGTTGGGGTCACCGAGAGGCCAGGCTTGATTGACGAATTGACTTCGTATAATGGACACCTTTAAAGGAAATTTACTTCGCTCGAAGACTAAAAATGTTTCGTATATCACTAATATAAAAAAATAAAAGTTTTTAGTTTTCTTTTCACGTTAGGTATAATTTTTTGGCTGAATATTTTATGGTAGCACAAACGTATAAAAAAAAAATTCACGAAAAGAAATGAAGAGTCCGACTGCGAATGCAATTTTGCCCGGTTCACATGATTCCAGTCCAGTAATCCAGCGAATCAACCCAGTCAAGTACTGGACTGGATCATAATTATCTTCTACATTATTCCAGTCATTCAAAAGCTGTCACATCGATAGCACTATAGTGACAATGCTTTCCAGGAGTTTAGAAATTAAAATTTAATTTATTAAATTTTAAATTTATTAAATTTTTTATTTAATTTATTACTATTACAAGAAGTAACTGATGTAGTGGAAGAAGAACTAAAAAAAGCGAATTTGGGTGAGAAATTGGATAAGCGAAGGGAATGAAAAAGGAGAGTTCAACAATGCTTTTGCAACAGCTGAAATTTCTTTGAAGATTGGCAATGAGAATGACAACAGAAAATTCTGAGGAGTTGTTTCCATAAATTTCAAACAATATTCAACGTAGCAACAGTTAACTTTATTGTTTGGCATTATTCCAAAAAAACAACAATGCGTGTACACTGTGCAACGTGTAATCAAGCACTGGATTGGCCGTTCACATATTCCAGAGGCGCGGCGTGGGAATCAGTTCAGGTTCAGGTTTACATTATTCCAGTGGCAATCCAGCGCTGGACTGGAATGCTAGACTGGACAAATGTGATTAGCTGTAATGTGGTATTAACCACGTATCTCTTTATTTTCACCAAGTATAAGTGTTGTCGTCCCGAAATCCATCAATCCATGACTTGATCTATAAAACTTTTCGACGTGATAAATATAGGAAATAGGACCTTTTACTGTAGCCGAATCCTATTTAGTATTTGAGGTGTTAGCAGTTCTACCGGTCCATCAATCAAGGGCCTCGAATATTGTATTATAAATCAGTGCCGAATTACTTATTCTATTTTCTATGGCCGAAACAAATTGTGAACGAATACGACACGCAGGCCGGGGTCACCGCGAGGGCAGGCTTTATTGACGAATTCACTTCGTATAATGGACACCTGTGAAGAAAATGTGCTTTGCTTCGTCCACGAGAGATGCCCCTTTTCCTGTACGATTCGTCAAATTCGAAGAATAAAGAAAAATCCTTTTTTAATTTTTTTTAATTTTGTTCGTAAATACACATAAAGATATTGATTTTTAAATAAAGTAACCAGCTAATTCGGTTTTTTGTTTTAAGTCATCTAAATATAGTCTTGTAGTAATTTTAATATTTAAATTTGCATGTGTTTATTTTGTGTTTATTCTTTCTTTTGCAATCTGTTGGTACCTACCGGTAGGCTATATGTGATATATTTTCCTTTTATTAAACATAGAAGAATATAGGAACAGAATAACGATATTATTCTACGTATGTTTGTGTATAAATGATCCCCTCAGTAAACCAACCGTTTTGCCAAACAGTTGAACTGTAATAATTGGCTATCACATTTCAAATCGCCTCGAATGTAATACGTCCGTGTATAAAGCTACGTGAGAAACGGGATTATATCGGACTTGCAGGAAGGGAAAATAAACATTACAAACAGAAACAATTCAATATTAACCATACCTTAGGTTCATATACACTCGGCATATACTCGGCACCTGTGATCATACCAAATCACCCAGGGTCAGTTTTTTGAGCATCAAAACAGCAAAACTTATTTTCACAACGACAGATTACCAATATGTGAGTCCATAGACCGAGATTCCTCTGGTGTATCAGAGCACCCGTATGCCTGTTTGCCTGAAATTGCCTCTTTGCTTGAATTGCCTCTTTTTTTATCTAAACTCAAACAGAACCAAAACTTAAAATGCACAGTTCTTCAGAGTACAAATACCGTCGCCTTAAATTATTTTTATGTGACTACACGACCCCAACTGTAGCATGTCATGAAGAAAACAGTTCTTTACAGCGGATTTGAAAGTAGCGGTAAGCGCTGCAGAAAAGTGCCCGCTATAAGTAAAATTTCATACGGGCTTCAACCTTTTTAAAAGAAGGGAGAGGTGAACCGATATAAAACAAACCATTAACCCTGCGGTCACGTTCGACCCCTCGCCAGAAGACGGACATTTACCGAGCCGTTGAACGCAATCGCCTATCACATTTCAATAACACGCAGGCGAACTAATACCACATCTAGGTACACCTAGGTATATCTTCATTAGTAATATTCTTACCATTTTACCTGACTAGGGATTTTATTAGTCTTTTAGTGCTGTTTGATTTTAAAAAATCAATAACATACGAGTGCATATTATAGTAGTTTTCTTTTCTGCTCCACTAAGATTCGTTAAATTTCATCATAACCTAACGTTAGGTAAGTCAGTCATTCTAATGACAACCTTTCGTCAAGATTTGTTGTAACAATAAGTAATTCCAATTCCATTCTGTAACAAATATTTTAGACTCAACATTAAAAAATTGTTTGTCCCAAATTCTAAATTTAAGTTTTGATGATCGCTCATGGATGCAGGCAACGCTACCGATTAAGTTCGGTGGCTTAGGGATCCGCAGAACGGAAAGTTTGGCTCTGCCTGCCTTCATAGCCTCTTGTCATAGTACAGTTACCCTCATCGCAGATATCTTAAATTCGAAAGATGTTCGGGTGGCGTATTTGTCGGAGGCTGTGGAGACATGGAGAGCTATCTTTCCCAGCGAGGATTTAACGGGCATTAATCCCAAAATTCAAGCTGCTTGGGATATGCCATTCGTTAAATCTACCTATGCCTGTCTTCTTGACCGATGCACAGACAGCACTGACAGGGCCCGTTTACTTGCAGTTGCCCAAAGTGAGTCGGGTCATTGGTTACATGCGCTTCCATCGGACAATATAGGCACCGTGCTGGATCCTGTAACGCTGAGAATCGCGGTAGGACTCCGGCTCGGTGTCAAAGTGTGCGAGCCTCATCGTTGCCCATGTGGGCAGGGGGTGGACATCTTTGGTCGACATGGCTTGTCCTGTACCAGGAGCGCAGGCCGCCTATATCGCCACGGTACGATGAATGATTTGATCCGTCGGGCTCTTGCCACCGCTTCTATACCTGCTATATTAGAACCCCCGGGTTTATCCAGAAGCGATGGCAAGAGACCAGATGGTTCTACTTTAGTGCCGTGGTGTTTGGGCCAATCTTTGGTATGGGACGCGACTTGTGTCGATACACTGGCCCCATCACACATCAGTGTTACTGCTGTTAGTGCTGGGGCCGCTGCCGACCAGGCCCAATGTCTGAAGCGCCGCAAATATAGTAATTTATCAGAAAATTATATTTTTGTGGCGCTTGCAGTAGAGACTATGGGTCCGTGGTCTTCCGACATGAAAAAGTTCATGTCGGAAATGTCGACCAGATTGGTTCTTGCCTCTGGTGACCCGAGAGCTGGCGGCTATTTCGCTCAAAGGCTGAGCCTGTGTGTTCAGCGTGGAAATGCCGCCAGCGTCTTGGGAACGATGCCTCACATGGGCACTTTAGATGAAATATTTTTATTATGAGTTTTTTTTTTTTTTGTATTGTGTAAATAGATATTTTTAATAGTTAAGATTTATTTAAGTTTCTTTTTAATTATTTTCTAACAATAAGTTGATTGGAATTTAATTAAGTACTATAGTGGAACCTTACAATTCAGAATTGCTATTTGCAATAAAATATGAAAATGGAAAGCGATTTTAGAACGAAACGAACTTCACACACAACATTCTCATAAACTAACTAATAACAGAGATATAATTTTTCAAGAATTCACATTATATGGGAAGTCCATAATATCATTTAATATCGCTATTTTAGATTTAACAAAAAGCCGGTCATCCATCCCGGAATTACGTCCAATTGAATCCGTCCTCGGCGACCGAGACGAAATGAAAAGACGATTACGTTCTTAAAATAGCACATAAATATTATTACAATCCATCTTTCGACTGTATTAGCCATGAGAAAGTAATTTACTTCATAATCGTAATAAATTTTCAAATGTTTTCAGTTTTTCAAGCAGTGTGATTTTCTTCGCGAGCAAGCTTTGCTGCTTAGAATCCTTACCAACAATAACTAAATAAAAATTCATTTTGCTAATAGATACACTTTTAAGTATGCAAAGCAGAAATGTAGTTCAGAATAATCTAATATAAAATAAATATGAAATTTACACGCAGACTTACCGTACTATGTAAGTATTACAACTAATATCTCAAACAAGGGTAATAAGCTTTGCAACTAAATACAGTTTGCACTATGGAAGCTAAATTTTGTTTTGAAATAAGCCACGTACGTAACAGGATTAGATAAAGTTGGAAAACCTTATTGCGGGTATGCCTCACGAGCACAATAGGTACCTGTTATATAATTATGTTGTAGCGGAGATCATGATGAAAATCCTGTCTAGTTAGCGTTGCATATTATTAAATGTTTACTTTTATGATACGATAGAATGTCGTAACTTTGGCAATGTAAACTGAACATAACTTTATCTAAAGTATTTAATTGATTTTTCTACTTTAAATCCAATTATACTTATATTTCCCTCTGACAGTGGAATATGTAATGAAAGTTTTGCTACAAGGTTATCAAAACTGTTTATTTGCTTTTTAAATAAAAAAATATTTTGGGATTTTTAAAGATCTAAAATATTATGTACCTAATGTTAATGTTATGTTATACTAATTCCAATGACTTGAAAATAGTAAAATTAAAATAGGTAAGTACTTTCTCCATGTAAACTTTAAAGTCAGTTATCTAGTCGCTTAGTACGAGTATCCGTTCGTATTATACTCCGTATATCTAGCATCTGGTTTTCCAAGCTCCAATATTCCAGCGCAGTCACATGCACTAGGTTCACCGTTTTCACAAAGTTTCAAAACCACACAAGTTAAAAAGTACTCTTATTATATTTCAAAGGAAATTCGGATTAAAATATAAAGCGAGAGCGAACATTCGACGGGCGTTGTGCAATGCAGCCAATTACAAAGGGCTCGCAGCCAATGATCCATTTAGATTGCGACGACTTGATTGTGTAAATGCCGCTTCTTGAACAGCTGAACTAATCAGAACCATGCCTTTTATCTGAATAGTATTTGTTACAACTCTTTCATATACATTATTTCACACTCATTAAAATTATGAAAATTTTATTAATATTTTTTGTACCACTCTGTTTTTCAAAAAAGCTACCGAATGCGTTCTCCTTATTTTAAATTCAATAAAAGAGATTTTTTTGTTGAAATAATCTACGAATAATAAATGTAACGCCAGCACTGCTTTACATAACAGGCGGTATCGAAGCGGTAGTAATATCAATTGAGTACAAGAGACAAGTAGGTACTCAATCGAAATGATACCGCATTTTAAATCCAGAACGATTCAAACTACAATACCGGTAATCGTTTAAAGAAATGGTTTCTAGCACAAATTTCAGCGACAAGGCTAGTATTTTTTATACTAATAATAATACTATCAGATGATATAGAGATATGAACAATGAATCCTTCAAGTTCTCTGTTGTTGTATCGCTGGCTGGCTTTACGTAGATACAGACCTCGTACATAAAAATAGACAAAGGATAGTTTTCAAGTAACTAAAACGTTTTTTTGAAGAAAAATTGGTAATATAATTTGTAAAGTGTCCATTTGCGTTTCCGAGGTAATGTAATTTTCTACTCCTCAGTAGAAAATTAGAATCAATCGAAGTAAAAATCAAAAGCAATAATCTGTATTATGTCTAACCTTCCAAGCCAAAAGAATACTATTTTTCACGTAAGGTGTCCTTTTTTTTTTTCAATTCAACAGAAATATACGATATAATATAGGTACAAAAATATATGATATGTTCTGTTTTCAAGGCTTTCTTCAGCACGAAACAATTTTGTATTAGCTTGTTGAACCACAAGAGTTTCTGGGACGATTACCGGTATTGTGGCTCAAATACGTTTCGATCTTGAAAACGATTCGTCTCTGCGGTCTAATAGGTCGGGGGCGTCGGGCACCAAGTAATTGGATTTTATATCTACCCTGTGTTTTCTTACTTCCTTTAAAAATACTAATTTAAAAGCTTTAACACCCAAAATATCAAGTTTTATAAATCGTCGAAATTCTGTTGTCCATTTGACAAAAAGCAACATGGTTGTAATTCGATGAATAAAATTTGCAATTTCTTGAGTGTACATTTTATCTATGTTGGAATTGTCGCCAATAAATAAGATCTTTTCTGATCATATAGGTACCTTTTAATTTATAAGTAGTAATTAACAATTTTGTGACAGCTTGTTGCACCTCTTCTGGTTACCGGTATTGTGCTTGAAAAAGGTTTCTGTAAATACCACTCTAAACTATTTATAGTTAGGGACCGTATACCTAATATTATTCAAGACAAAATTGATGAAGAAAAGTGCCAACCAAATTTAAATGCGTGCATGGGTGAATACAAATTATTCATAGGTTTTACAAAACAAAACATATATGAGTATTTTTGTAGAACACAATTTTTCGCCAAAGCCAAAGCCATTCTGGCAGACAAATAAATGACTGCAAAGAGTAATTGAAAAGGACAAACAAAAGTGAGCTTCCACAGCTTAACTTTCAGATTTGGCGGAAATTACGCGCCAGTCCAATTTTCGGTCTACACTCTGCAATTGTCATCCGGCGAATATTGGAAAGAGCGAATGTAAGAGTTTTTCATTAACTTTTCACTTAATACATTCCGTGGAAGGCAATTTGCCAGGTCAACGGAAAAGTTGTGAAAGTGACAATGCTGGTTAAATAACAGTTGCTCAAGTTGCAGACAATTTTTTGCCAGATAAAAGCAAAACGAATAACAGAAGTGTCAGTCGCAAAAAGTAAACATTTTCTGGAGCGAATAGTAACAAAGAGTTGATACGAGTATCGTGGCAATCTAACGTACCTACATAGATTTCTATCTTGCGGATCGAAAGTTTTAAAATTTTGAACGTTCAAAAGCTAGTTTAATTAATAGTTAATTGAAAAATTTTATAGTTGACGACTTTCACGTACCAAGCCACGTACCAAGCCACGTACCAAAAAAAATTACGTGATGATGATCCACATTACTGTTATCATTTTATCGTATCTGGATATTTGAATAATTGTGTGATATGGATGAATTTAAAAAGAAAGGTTACATTTTATATTCATTCAGGAATTCTGTGTTTTAATCACACAATCAACATAAAGTATAATACATTGTCTTGTAAGATTTCTGGAGCAATGATAAATAAATTAATACTGTTTAATAGTCACTTGTTTAGAATTAGCCTGGATATGTTTCGTTGTTATCCATTGTTCTCGGTAGTATATAAAAGGTATTTGTAAATGTGAACCCTTATTTACTTTCAAAACCTAAGGTAAGTAACTGCATTATTGAATATTTAAAAAAAATTAAGTGGTTAGATTTCAATTAAATCAAATAAAAAACTAGACAAGGCAAAGATAAAAATAAATTAAAAAATTGTAAAAATAACCGTGTCATAAAATAATCAATCTTCATGAGGTAAATCTAAATTTTCTTTTGCTAAACCTAACCTGCCTGGAAACATTCCGAGATTTGACATGAAAAATATAGGCACACTTTTTACTTCATTCTTTCTTATAAAAATCTCCAGTGTTCCATGAACAAAACTTGATAGCCTCAGATTAACGAACGAAGTAAAAGTACTTCACAGTAAATAAAAATATTTCTCTACCAGCTCTACATTATTATTTTCCTAAATAGATAGGATTTTCTGTGATTTTTACTTAATAACTCAATAACTTAAAAGAGATCAGCTGTTTAGATTATATGAAGTTGAGATCGAATTTTCTAGAACGTATGACTTCACGTGAATAGGATTTTCTTGTTTTTAAAAAATATATACCTATGCTTAAAAATGATTTTATTTCAGCTAAAATGCCTCCACAAGTGGACCCAACTCCAAGCGGGGTAGTATTCGAGACAGACACTCAAACATCAGATTTGGGGCTGGCAAAAGATGTTTCAAAACTAAAGAAAGCCACGCCGAGGAAACACGAATATGTCTGGTTCAATATCTTCTGGTTTTTATTCCTGCATATTGGTTCCGTTTACGGAATATATTTGGCGCTGACCTCCGCAAAATGGCAGACTAATGTCTTCGGTAAGCAATTTTTATGACTGATTAAAAATATCAAAAGCATTTAAAATTTATTTTTACTGTACTTAATGTGTAACAGATACATTCCTCATAAGTACCCATAATAAAAAGTTAAAACCATTATCACATGAATAAATAATTGAAATCATTTTTATAAATAAGTTAGAAGGTAGGTACGTATATATTATTTTTGAGGAAAGTTGAATAAATACAGCATTTGATAGCTCCAAAGTTAATCATAATACGTTGTTATTCAAATTGCCAACCTGCCATTAACTAAGGTACTTATCTACTGCTAAGAACTTTAATTTAAATATAACTTTTTATCGCCATCTCTTAATTTAATCAAATATCATGAAGTTAGCCAGCCTTATATTAAAAATAAAAATATAAAGGTCGTAAATATTCATGAAAAATAATGTAATAAGTACTTCATTAGAAACAAGATGTCTAGTGAGATATTGTCGAGGTGGTAAGTGAGATTAAAGGACATCCAAACCGATACACGACAAGAAAATGCTGTTTAACGACGTCGGGATAAGAAGGAAGCGGTGGGCTCTTAACTCTAGCACCGAAAAGACTACTTTCTTTTTTGTAATATCAAAATTACGTGTCATGTCAATAACCCATTGATGACCCACTACAGGGTCGGGACTCCTCTTACAATGAGAAGGATGTAGGCCTTAGTCCACCACGTTGGTCTACTGCGGATTGGTGGACTGCAGCCATTGGACTATCACCGCATCAAACCAAACGCACCATCCAAACTAGTAGTATACCTAATTGGTAACTATTGAACCTTTCCCCCAAACTCTTCATATCCGCTCCGCCATTAGCGACGGTGGCGGATTTGGCGGAAATTATGCCAACACTCGATTCCGGTCAGAACCCGCACTTCAACTACAATAATTGCCGACCCAACCGATTGCGACGAGCTTTATTACTAAAATATTATAGGTACCTAGAGTTTAAACGAACCTAAGTTCTTCATGCGTAGGTACCTACTAATTCATTTTTGTGACCCAATATCCAATACGCGTTTCTTCTTTTACAAGAGAAGGAACATACTCTACTACACTACGTCGTTTAAATGGAGTGGTTTGCTGAGACAATAACCACCTAAGAGATAGGTACTTACTTTAGGTAAGATATAGGTACTTACTTTACAGAAAGTTGTTCTAAATGTGATGTTAATATCTATAATTTTTCTCAACAATTAGGCTGTTAGGTGTTATGGCAATATAATTTTCATAATTGACTATACAGCCTACTATTAGTTCAAACGACGCTCGAAAAACACTCATTTCAGCTATGCTACTATCCTTCTTCCTTTTTACTATTATAAACGCGATAGATTGTGAGGATGATTGGTTCGACGGAGAACCGGAAGGTTTACTTTTCACGCAAAAATGGCCGCATAAATTAGGATAAAATTTAGTATAACCTAGTAACTTTAAGGTATTGAGATAGATAGTTTATAAATCTGACTTTAATGAAACATTTTCCAGCTTTTGCGGTTCATCTCATGTGCGCTATTGGTATCGGTGCTGGATCTCATCGACTCTGGACGCATAGAAGTTTTAAGGCTCGGATGCCGCTGCGTATTCTTTTGATGCTCTGGCAGACCATGGGATTTCAGGTAATTTTTATGTCCCACTATTGGACATGACTCTCCCTCCAACAGAGGAAACCCTGATCCAACACGTGAAGAATGCTCTAACACGCTGTTAAGTACAGTAACCTTTTTGGACTTAACATTTTCTGAATTTATATTATCCGCAACGTGAAATGTTTCAGCCGGTTAGGCGGTAATGTACAAAAACCACTTCTTAAGTCTCGAAAATATTACAAAATGCATATTTTATGTAGGTATATATTGGCATTTTAAAACAACAAACATATTTTTTTCTATCAAAAATATAATAACTAATAACGAATCGACCGTATCTAACAATGTTACATAATAGTCTTAATACCTATAGCTACCAGCAGGATTGACATCGTCAAAATTTGTATTGAACTTCAACTAAACCCTTATTAGAAAACGAAAGATCATTAACGAGAAACAGCCAATAAGCGATGTCAAACCACAGCTACCTACGCAAGTACTCTACCTATGTATTGCCCTATTCGTTCTACTAATTACAACAGAATCGCTAACAAAGACCTCAAATGTCGAGCTTACTGAACCGACGAAATCATTAGACGAGATTGTAGTAATGAGATAGAGACTTCTTTATGTCAAACGTTGTTTACAATTTCACCCTCCCTTCGATTCTTGGTTATCAGTAAGTATTACAATTTGTCATGATTTATTAAGGAAACAAAAACATCTAAATATGTTTGGTCTCAGAAAAAGTAATATGTAGTGTGTATTAGCAGAGTGATAGTATTGTTACGGACGTAAACTTTGGCAAAGGGACATGTACCGCCATGTAGGTGATCAAGCCTGGGGAGAGCCCAACCAGCAAGCAGCAAGGTATAAAACTTCGATAGCTTGATTCAAGATACTCGTGGAGCCATCTTTTAACGAGGGGTGGAAAACGTAGCGTACAACAAGATTATTAAAATTTAAATTACAACCAATGCAGTGCGGTGTCCGAAACCGTTGCATTTAGGAATAAATTAAATATAAAAACCAACCAACCTACTGTTGTTAAATCTCTAATTTTATCTTGTTATATACCCTTTATTAAACAGTTAAGCGATTTAAACTTTTGAATTTAATCCCACTTCAATCCAAAAGTTTAATAGCAGTTTCCTACAAAACCACCAAGTTCTTATTATATTAAGCTCAGAGCTAAATCGCTTTTCAATTAAAAGCAATGGCCTATTTTAAAATAAATTATTCATCTGGGATAAAATAGTCATTCCAATGCAAATCCGTTTGGATGTTTAGATAGAAATATTCAAATAGCAATCAGGTATACAAAACACAGTAGTAGGTACACTAATAGCTATATTATGAATAATACGAGTTGTACCTATAATATTTTTGAGTAAAACTTCCACAAAAATTTTAACGTATAAAACATACTCGTATTTTGATTCCGATCAACTTTTCTTTGATTAGATAGTAATGTTCTTCTTTTATATTATTATTTATGCAATGAACGTAAAGATTCACATATACTCATAGAAGATAAACATTACAATATTTTCTTTAGGACTGCATCTTCGAATGGGCTCGGGACCACCGCACTCACCATAAGTATGCGGACACGGACGCTGACCCGCATAACGCAGAACGAGGGCTGTTCTTCTCCCACATGGGCTGGCTCTGCTGCAAGAAGAGCCCAGAAGTAATAGAAGGCGGCAAGAGGATTGACTTAACTGATCTTTACGCTGACCCAGTTGTCATGTTTCAGAAAAGGTAATATTTCAGCTCATTAAATATTAATTAAGATTGCTTTTTATATTAATTGGGAAAACGAATGGGCCACGTGAGTGAGTCCCCACATCAGAGGAACAGAGCAGAACAGAGTTGGATCAGAGATACCTAGTGTCATATTACGAGTAGGTACATATTTTTGTGCTACAAAGAAGGGCACTTATGTAAATCAATCGGTACCATTTATTATCGATAGATAGGATCATGAAACCTTATCCTGTGGGTCCTGTGGGTGGTTGAAAAATATACATAGGTTGTCCAGTAGCCCTTAGTTTTCCTAAACTGGGTAGGTACTATAATCAGCATGAAGGATTATGCACCAGCGCTCTGTGACAACACTGACGATCGGCGATGGAAAAGGCATCTAATACAGTCGAGGAATATGCCGAACTCTTAATCTTATCTTAAAAAATATTTCTTATCTTAAGAAAATGTTTCTCAACTTTCAGAAGATGTCTGTCATCATTGGCATATTGTTGGAGTACTAGCTTTGGCTCTACTTTGTTCCAGACATTACATGAAGATGATGCCAGTTCTCTGCTTCTTGCTGCCGACGGTGATTCCCGTATACTTCTGGGGCGAGTCTTGGACGAATGCTTTCTTCATCCCCACCATACTCCGGTACACTTGCGGCATCAACGTAGTCTGGAGCGTTAACAGTTTTGCCCACACATTCGGCTACAGGCCTTATGACAAGTAAGATTTTACCTACCTACATAGCTTCAATTAAAACTTAAAGATTATTTGTTTAAGGCCGGCAGAGACGCTTATTGGGCAGTTTTGTTCCCCTCCCGCACCCCGCATACCATGGCAGAAGATCCTTTGTCTCTTCAACAAGCAGCAAAAGTGCTAATTCAGTGTGAAATTTACTCAGATCTGACTGGAATTTTTTTTCCTCGTATCAATCTGTCTGGTCATATTTTTTGTCTTAACTAATTTTTTCATAATTATCATTTCATGTACTACGAAATGTGTGTAAATAATTTCATGATTCATTTGGTCATTTCAATTAAAGCGTAGGTTTATTAATTAGGTCGCAGCGTAGTTGCTTTAATGTTATATGAAAACAATTAACCTAATCTTCATTCAACTATCTACTTAAATAATCAGATGCTATTGTCTGGGTCTTGGAATTAATCATACGACTTACATAAATAATGTATAAATGTTACATAGGTACTACTACATTACATACTACTATTAATAAGTAATACGTACTTATTATTAGTAAACAATAAAATCAAAGATTTTTATATGTCAATATGTATCAGATCAAAAATGTGGCACCTAAAATTCTAGGTACTGTTGTAGCAGTAAAATTGTAAGCAACTGTAACTATAGTTCAGAAATAATTTGTGTGAACTAAATGTAGGTTTGGTTCTGTTTGTTTGTAATGATTACTCAACTATTTAATCCTAAGGTGACTGACCTCAAACTTTACCGTGCGTAAAATTATACTTTTATCCACCGTCATTTTATCACGGCTTATGTAACTCGTGCTATAAAACAGTATACGACATACGTGTCTGAAGTATGCCAATACCTAATTATCTAATGGCATTTTGCACCCTCGCTCCGCTTGATCGCTAACTTCACGTCGTGCAGTAATACACAGTGTACTTAGTTATAAATAAATAAATATAAAGAGAAAACGCTTCACACTCATAGCCCCACACTAGGATTCCCTGTGCCGTGGGTGCCGTGGACACACACAAGACAAGAACACAATACACCCAGACCAGAAACAGAAATTCAAATTCATCATTCAAATCTCTGCTCTGCTGGGAATCAAACCCAGGACCTTCCGCGTAACGCACCGGTGTCTTAACCACTGTGCCACTTGGGTCGTTAAGCCCACTCTTACTTTTTCTTTCTTTTACTAAATTCCGTCTGGTCATATTATGAGTTTAAAAGAACTTCATTATATGTTGTCACAAAGCGCGTAATAAAACAACTAAACAACAAAAATGGGTACGAATTACGAAAGCAACCACATTTAGTCAATACTAAACTAACTAAACAAACAAAATGAAACCCCCAGGTCGTTGAACCCCCGCGAGAATATCGGCGTGTGGATGATCTGCGTGGAAGGCTTCCACAACTTCCACCACACGTTCCCGTGGGACTACCGCGCCACTGAGCTCCCCTTGTACAATATGCTCACGCCCACTATCACCTTCATCGAGGCTATGGCTTGGGTAAGTGTGGATCACTTAATTATTACCTAAGTATAGTATAGTCGCTTCGGTAAACTAATATTTGCGCGAAACGCTCTATGTGACGCAACACGTGTTTTTAGCTTTTTACAAGCACACCACACAACAATTATATATTACGCGTCGTTTTCATACTTGCATAATTTACATAGGTACTATTTTTTATTTTGTTTCTAGATCGGACAAGCGTATGACCTGAAGGCGGTATCACCTGAAATCATCAAGCAAAGATCTCAGAGGACGGGAGATGGTACCCATCATCTTTGGGGTTGGGACGACCCTGAGTTCACCGAAAAACTTAAAGCACAGTATGGTGTCATAAGCTGCGAAGAAAGGAAAAATGCTTAGGTTTTTAAAATCGAATACCTACCTACAATATTTCTGGTCGCTTATTAAGTCATCATAATTATAATTTTATACTAGTGCGTTTAAGCATTACGACATGCTTAGTTTTTAACAATCGTGTATGAAAAATGTAAAAAAAAGTTGTGTTCGTTTATAATCTAATTTAAATACGGTTTATTTAAGTAGAATCTTATATCTTGCACAGTTATGAGTAATTAGGTAATAATGTAAAGACTGGAATTGAAGTTTTCTCGTATTATATACCTACCTAAGCAATGATGATAGAATGGTTAGTTAAATAAATAGAACATATTATCTATTTATTTTACAATAGTGATACATTAGGTACTACTTAGGTACATTATGTTTATCAAGAAATAAAAAATGTTTGTAAAATGTATGAACCACTTTCTTTTATTTTAGTGAATTTCCTCAAAAAATAAGAGCTTGATTCTAATGAAGAAAGACGGGATGTTTCCAATCGATTCTCTGTTAAAGTGACAGAAACAGCACATTTTTAATATTTAAAAAAAACTGCTAACAAACCGAAACTCCGTCGCAACCCGAGTCATCAAAATAGAACAGATTTCTGCAGCAGTTACAATAAAATGTCAATGACTAAAACCGCTGACCTGAGTCTAAATGTCTTCCACTTCATAACTTAGTTTAAAAATCGAAAAGTTCAGCGAAATAAAATGAGTAAATCGGAGCAAGGTTGAAAATCTTTTTCCAATGTCGCAGCTGGGAACGCTGTAAACGATAAACGAAAATCGATACCAACATTTTCCATTAGCAACGAATAGTTAATGAAATGCAATTATGTAAGTCTTGCCACTTGATAGGTAGGTATATGATAGCAAAGGTAGCGTATAATGTATTGTAATTTGTGACTGCTCGGACGACTGTGGATGGTAAGGTTGAAAGGCTAGTCGGACGAGAGTTTCGACGTTAGACGATAGGTTGAATGACTGGTCGGATGACATTTTAAATGACTGGTTGAAATATTAATCGGACAAAAAGTTCGACTGGTTGGACGACTGATTGGTTAACTGGTCGGACGATTGGTTGAACGTTGACGACTGATTGGATGACCTGTTGAATGACTGGTTAATAGCTGGAGCCGCAAAGTTCATTTGAAATTACAGCAAGGAGGCAATGATTGTAGGTATTTTAACATTTATAAAAGGTCTACACGACAGCTCTATAGGGGTGCCGATAAGGTTATTTTAGGTTTAGGACTGATGCAAAATCTCAGTGCAAAATACAAAATGAAGAGTGCATAAGCAATTACGTATTATGTATTCGGTATCAGCCAAATCATTAAATTTATGAACGTTATGCAAAAAGTTTCAACAGAAATATGAAAGTGGAAAAAAGTTATATTAGGCTGAAAGATTTCGTACCAAAGCCTTAAACTTGACACAAAAAAAAGTCTTCTGACAATGACAGATGCGCTGTTGTCACTGTCATTGTCATATCATTGAGATAATTTTAAACCCATTAATAATTATTTAATAATTTAATTTATCAAAACGTATATAAATGAATAAATTGTGAACAAAATACATTAAAATTCCTTTGCTTGAAGTAAAATGCTGTCGTCTCTTATAAAAGAACACCAAGCTAAACAAGCTGCAAAAAGAGTTACCCAGGGTATGTATTTATGTTATTAATGTAGCAAGAATAACAAAATTTAGCAGTCACTGTTTTCAACTAGGTATCGTTTCGCACCCTGAAATAAAAAGTGTCACTATTTGAAATTTTTCATTTTTTACTTTCGGCGACATCTGTGTTTTACATAATTTAAGCGTCACCAAAGTTTTTTTAAAAACACTGTTATCCAAATAACTTATGTCTCTTTTTATATGCTAAAGGGATAACAAGATTGCACAGTATTAGTAGTATTACCTTTTATGAAGCACCGAAAGTTTAAATTGCCGTACTGTAAAAATGTGTTTTTGTGTTAGTGTCACTTTTTATTTCAGGGTGTGCTTTCTTGTTAATTACTATTCTTCTTACAAAGTTTGGTGTAATATTTTGCAGAGCAAAAACGCAAGGAATGTATAGCAGCTGCAAACGATTTAACTCAAGCTCTTGTGGATCACCTTAATGTTGGGTACGTAACAAACACTATTACTTCTGTTGTTGTAAATTAACAAAAGCCATCTTTGTCTAGTTTGTATTAATTTAACTTCTAGTTTAGTTAATTTTACTTTTTAATACTAGTAAAAAGTAAAATTAACCATTTTATTGAGATAGGTGCACAACCCCTGCACTACTGCTTCATTACATAATGAAGCAGTAGTGTATTACATAATGAAGCAGTATTCTCTCATCATCAATTATTAAAAATACTCTTCAAATGTTCCAGAGTGGCTCAAGCATACTTAAACCAAAAGAAATTGGATGCAGAAGCGAAACTCCTACATCAGGGAGCTATCAACTTTACTAAGCAGACACAACAGTGGCTAGCATTAGTCGAAAACTTCAGCAGTGCATTGAAAGAAATAGGAGATGTTGAAAACTGGGCTCGGAGTATTGAAAATGATATGAAAATTATAACCGATACATTGGAGAGAGCTTATGAAACAACGCAAGAGCAACCTACTACTAGCCAATAGTAAAACTAATCTATTTATTGTTGAAATAAGAAACACTTAATAAAATTGTAACAAAAATAAACATTTATGAATTTTCATTATTTGTGCAATTATTACATACCAAATAGTAAAAAAAAAATCATTAGCTCACATTTTCCAGAGCTAGTAGCATGAATAGTTTGGTGCTATTTTATTATGGAAATGGGCTTCAAAATTTTGTTAGCCACTTTGTCTGCATACAAAATGTCATCCAAATTTGGTACCTTGTGGCAAGCCAAGAGTAACAAGCAACCATCCTCACAAGAGTGCAAGTCGTCCTAGTAATATTATAAATTACTTGATTGAATTTAGGACAAACTACTGTTTATTGGTTTATTTAAATATTATTTCTATTTTATAAAAAATTAGTTACCCACTGCATTTTTGAGGAGAATTTCATAAAATTTATGATAAAAATTTCAACTTAAAGCCAATTCCGTACTTTACTATTATTATTATAATATGAGTACTCCATGTACATGACACACTGATCTCCCACCATACCTTCCACCTTGTATTCCACCTTAAAATAAATTAAGAAAAATACCTACTAGCTATCAATTATTTTTTACCGAGAAAAAATAATCTGGCAACACTGTATTTGTCAGACGTCACACGTTATACAGTCTCTAGTATTTATTTAACTATGGTCATTGGTCAGTTGTGGAACAATATTCATAGATGTGGGTTGTGTCTTTGTGCTATAAATATTCATTTCCAAAATCACAAAACATTTAACAGAAAAATTATAAATGACATGAAATACCAATTTTTAATATAATGTTAAGGAAATGGTCCTGATCAACGGATAATACTGAAAAAAGTCATTGCAATATTTACGATTATTGTGTAACTCGTAAATTGCTAATCATCAAATTTCATCAGTCGTATTCTCGCATTCGGAAAGATACAAACTTCAAGGTTTTCAGTTTAGCTCGAACGTTACTTTCTGTTACGTTAGGGTTTGCGTTAGTTACAGTTATAACACTTCTCTTAATTTGTCGTCCTACAATGTATTCAAACTCAGAACCCAGAGTGCTATCAATTCAAAGCCATGTAGTCCATGGATACGTTGGTAATAAGAGCGCAGTTTTCCCGCTGCAAGTAAGTAAGCAAGATTTTATAAGTAAACAAGTAATAAGTAACAAGTAATAGTTTGTAAGTAAAATGATCTCTGATTTCAGGTACTTGGTTTTGAAGTGGATGCAATAAATACTGTACAATTCTCTACACACACAGGCTACCAGCACATCAAAGGAAATGTTCTTCAAAATGATGAGTTGGAAGAACTTATTGAGGGTCTCATACTAAATGATGTCCATTATTACACACATTTCTTGACGGGCTACTCAAGATCCCCAGACTCCCTGAAGCAGATTGCACAGATTATACAAAAATTGAGGCTTAAAAATCCTAACCTGGTTTATGGTAAGAATTGCATTAACATAAATTAACATAATAATAAGTTGTATAGTAATAATGATAGACACTGCAATATTTATTCAAACTGAAGTTCATAAAGTTTTTATAAAAATGATTGATACATAATATTTTAGAACTTACAACACTAATTGTAATTTATGGTTTTTAAGAGCCACCACTGATATACCTAAAGTTTAACTGTTTCAATGTCAGCTATAACAAACAAAACTTATCAGTAGTAATAATTTTTAAGTGGGCATTAAAATATAATTATTATTATTAAATGATTGTAATATTCCTGTTTACTTACAGTACTGTTGACTTGTCTAGGTTTTTGAAAGTCAATCTTATCTGTATATTGTAGGTGTTATAGTAATAATAGTTTGTTTGCTACATTCCATATTTATTCCTATATTCTACACAAGTATAATGAAGGAAACTATTACAATTCAGTTTCAACTGGAAGAGAGAGAATTAGACTACATGGCAAATTTTGCCCCAAGACTAAGAAATTTCAATTGTCATGGGATGGTGGGTGCATGACACCACTGCACACTTAACTCTATCAACATAACTGAATTATTTCAGTTTTTATTTCTGAGACAGTTTATGAATAGTCTACAAAAAGTTAAGTGTAAAGTGTAATTTTCACCCCTTTTCTTTATTATAAAAATTAAAATGTCAAACAAGATTAATATTTTTGTCTATAGTGTGTGATCCAGTTATGGGTGACAATGGAGTGATGTATGTCCCAGAAGAGATCCTCCCAGCCTACAGGGATGTAGTTGTACCACTGGCTGACATTCTCACACCAAATCAGTTTGAAGCCGAACTTATGACTGGCATTCCTATGAAAGACCTAGATGGAGCTCTGAAAGTTATTAAAGAGCTTCATGATAGAGGCGTGAAAATAGTAGTACTATCCAGTACTGACTTGGGAGATGAGAACATGATGGTGGGCCTCGCAAGTAACAAAGGTAAATATTAGTTAAAAGGGTGAATTATTGGTATACCTAATTTATTATTAGTATAAAGGTGAATTTCATAATCATATCACTTATTGTAATAATGGTGAAGGAAAATCTTGTAAGGAAACTTGCATGGCTGAGAGTAAAGTTCTGCATTATGTTCTCGAAAGACATGTGAAGTCTACAAACCCACATTAGGCCAGTATGGTCGCTGCCCTACAGTGGGGTTGCAGACTCCTATGAAGTATTTTCATAAGTGTACTACTTAGTACTAGCCTCATAATCCACTGTAAATCATGGTATTTTATATTCGATGCAACCATGTTAGTCTTAATGAGTAGATCATCACTTGTAAGATACATACCAATCTGTAATAATAGTGATTTTTGCCTGAAACAGCAAAATGGTTGGCTCTTGCCCTGGATAACCACCACTTTGTAAAGAAATATCCACCAATATATTTTTTCTGAATTTCTGACTAAAATTATGTTTTTCAAGACCATAGTAAATAATCTTTATTGCCATAAAACTAGTCTAGGCTTGTACTGTTATCTATTGTACCATGCTTGCACAAGGTCTGTAAACATCATATCTCATCATTGTCTTTATCTTATTTAGACATTACTTATTTACGATTATAGTATAGGTAGGTACCTACTTAATTAGTATCCTCCATATTATTTTATTGATACCACATCAAATTGAATTGCTATTAAACTAAGTATTATTAGTCTTATCTGCATCAATTTATATCTACTTATAACTAATATGTGTCATAATTTCGATTTCAATGTTCAATATTTATAAGCTGGGATCAATTCATTTTATTGCATCTATTGTTATTTCAAATAAACTCTCATAAAATTAATGTAGGTCACACAACTTTTCTATGCTTAGATGTCAATTAAATAACCTTGTGTACCTATTATACATTCTGCAAACCAAGCACTTAAGGAGAAACGTTCTGAGTGACTGGCTCTGCAAATGATTTTTAATTAATAAAAATATAATATGTTGATAGACTTGACATTTTCATGATGATCACAATAGGTCCAAAAACATTGCTGCTATATTCTTTGGCATGTGATGATATCGAAAGATCCTCTATGTAACCCAGTATCTTACTGTGCTGTCAAGACTACAGACAGGCCAGAGGCCATTGGGATTGTCTTTGAACTGCAATGACCTCTTATCATAAATTGACCTGCAAGTTTTACTATAATATCATATTCATTTTACTGCTATATTATAATAATATTTCTTTTTATAACCTTGTATTAAATTTCAGATAAGTGCTACAAGATCGAAATTCCCAAACTGGACGCACAGTACACGGGCACCGGAGACCTATTCGCGTCGCTGTTCCTCGCGTGGTTCCACAAGACCAACAGCGACTTGAAGCTCACCCTAGAAAAAACCATTGCCACCATGCAGGGTATCGTCGTGGATACATATACTGTTGCGAGAGGTATTTTTATATTCCTCATGTTATATACCAGAAATGAAATCTTACCACATGACGTGTTTATGACCCATGTCAGAGAGATACATTTCTTTATTTAAAGCTTTTAAAAAAAAGGAAAATGTTCCATATTATACGAATTTTTCAAGTGTCCAATACTATGAGAACTAGTTAAAAATATTGAAAGGAGTCTGGGCCCGATTTTGATGCAAACTGCATGATTGGGTTTTAAAAATCTATTTGCCTAGCCAGGAATCAAACCCATTGATTTTGAAAAAAATCACACCTGTATTATTACACCATTCGAGAGTGGAATGATTAGTGATAAGGAACGAATTCTGGAAAATAATGACAATTATGGCAAATATAAGGAAAGAGTTCATTTTCAACAAAATACGTTTTTTCCATTCAAATCTTAACTGATTAATTAACATTTATATTTTAATTGTGACAGATTATTTTACTTTGTCATTTAGATTTTATAATTACCTATTCCATCCAGCTTGCCATTTAAAAAATCAATATTAAGATAACATTCTATTTGTATAAGCAGACACATAATTATGTAGATATGTAATGTCTCTTAATACTATTTGATAAGACGGAATTTACAATACAAAGTCACCATTTACTTTTATCAAAATCATACTAATACTAATTCATTGCCACCCAAGGATTATGCAGAAGTAGTAAGGTATGCCATGTAGTACAGACATTCCATCTGAAGTTGTATACAAGTTTCTCTTTCTGTTGTTGGATACCGTTAAAACGTGGTTACATTCCCCAATAGTACTTATAGTATAGTAGAACCATAGTAGCTCAAGCAGGTACCTTATTGCCAGCCTCATAAGCTAATGTAAAAAAATTTCATGTTGTACATGATGTCTTGTGATTCGGCTTTGGATTTATGGTGGCTGGAAATACTTTTGGATTTCTTCTCTATTTGAGGTGGACTGTGTGTGTCCATCAACTGCAGTGACCACCTAACACGATGTGGCCTGCAGGCCTTTTGGCTTCTTGTCTTCATTCTGACTGGCTTTGATTAGTGTAACATCTATGAATTCCCTTTTTCTGATTAGTAACTGAAGATAGAGCATCACTAACCTTGGTATTACATGTTTTTGCAGCTAAACAACCTACTGGAAAAATCCCAGTCTCCAGCATGGAACTGCGACTGGTGCAGAATAAAAAAACAATTGAAGATCCCGAAGTCACAATCAATGCAGTGGAAATTAAAAGACAATAGACCTCGTCAAATTATGTATGTAAGGATAATAATTGTGTAGTATGTCAAAGATTCGTGAGTGATTTGCTCCATAATCAAAAATGAAATTACTGTTTAATACTATCAAAATATTATGTGTGCATGGTATATCACATACACAACAATAATAAAGTTGGAAGCAATGCTTATCATTCGCATCACTGAAATGTTATGTTTACCATGAAGCATTGCGCTTTCGGTGTGGTTTCATGACAATGACATGTTAGCAAGAATCATCACGGAGAAAATTTATTGAGTATACCTAATGAATACAATGAAACCACTTTAGTGGTTTACAAACTAAGTTGCTACTCAAAAGCTTATTTCAATATAATTTTAAGTCAGGTATTGATCCTTCTACAGTTGATTTGCTAAGATATACATATAAATTAATTGCGTTGTCAACAAATGTTACCTGGTAAATAAGTATAGTAAGTGCTTATTATGTATTAGAAATCAACTTTACAATTATTGTAAAGACGTAATTATGACCAATGCCAATGCAATGTATGCATATTTAAAAGTACAATTAAGACAGTGGCAATAATTTATTTGCTATAAATAGTTATCTTTGTGTAAAAATATATATTATTATGCTTTCTCTGAATAAACAATGATAAGTTACATAATATATTTAGGTAAATGTTGGTTGATATGTTAAAATTATACATATACAAAGATTTATATTGTTTTGACTGTTAAAGTCAGTGCTGTTATTGTGTCTTGTTATTGTAATATCATTAATATGTATGTAATTGTTTTATGAGTATTTAGTGTTTGTTGTAAACTGAGTGCAATATAAAAATGTGTGTCAATGCCGATAAATATAATGCTGCTATGGCTGTTAAGGCTCGGACAAATCGAATAATTGAATAAAATAAACAATAATATTCCTTTATGGTGTCTAGAGCTCTATACTAGCTGGATTATTATAGTTCTGGCTATAAATAATCTATAATATCTATTTATTATAAATTCTATAAAATGGTGTTAATTATTAAAAATACTTGGCATAATCTACAGACTGTTAAGGCAATATTTTGTCCGTAACGCTTGTGTGCAAGATTCCACTTCCTAGGTAATGCTACATTATGCGGTATTTTCCTATTATATTTTTTATACATTCTTCTTTTAATGAGAAATGTATTTACTACAGAAAAAAATATTTTAAGTGCACAACAATAATAAAAAACCTTAAGTCGTAGGTCTGTATTTACGAGTAATTTTAGATGAATTTAGCAAAGCTTATAAGAGTATTAGAAATAGTGAGTATCAGAGATTACGAATGAATGTTATTGAATAAGATATTTTAACTTTTGACCAGCAAACAGTCTTCCATTTTTGCGGCATATCTGTGATAGGTATAAATATTTATGTATTTTAGTTTTGTATTTAAAATATTTCAGTTGAAAAATTGTATCAATGTGCGCCTTAATGATTTTATATTTCAATTAAATACCCATAATAATTTATTCGTCTTTACCAAAAAGAAAGACATTTACGGGATAAATTATTGTGATGTTGTAAAAGTTTTTATTTAAATTTCAAAAATATATCAGGTTCTGACAATAATTTCACAAGTGTACCTATACTTTAATCTATTAAGCGTGCTTATTAAATATGTCCTATTAATAAATCTACACCATTGATTGCTGTGCATTTAGTTTTAAATTGTTATTTATTATTACATGTAAATTATATTTAAAATTTGATGATAGAAATAAAATGTTAAACTACAGTTTTCGATTTTTCTTATTGTCTTATATTTCAAATCTTTAGCGGAACCTTTTTTTTCTGCCAAGCATGCAACTTTTCTTGCGGGGTTTTTAATTATTGTTTTATACCTACATTATTTATCTCAGTTTAAATATGGCTATAGCGATGGCTATAAGCAGTAGTAAAAAGAAGTGAAATATCCAGTAGATTGAATTGTAATATCTTAACACTGTTGCTATATCGCTGATGACGAGGCAGGGGGCCAGGTAGATGAGACAAAACACTCTCATTATAGAGAAGCCTATGTCCCAAGGTATTTTCATCTGAAAAAAACGTTATAATATCATTAGATATAACATAATTAACTTTAATTGCAAATAAAGTCCCAAAATAACGATTAAATATTACTATAGCAAAACTTTATGTAGGTATCGGTAAGATAAATGCATATTTACCGAACCGGTAGTGTCGTAAAGTTCACAGTATTCGGATTCTAAATGCACGTACACCCAAAGCGTCGAAGACATGATTAACTGCGGCAAGGTAGGGCCTACCCAAAGGCTCCAGGCCACAAATGAACATGCACTTCTGTAATTAGATACATATTAATCAATATTTATGTCCACGCATAAAATTATTCACTTGTGTTAACGACAGTATATCGTTCTCGAAAACTCCTCGAACGGGGTTCGCAGGGTAAGAAATCGATCTAGTTAGGTCTCATATCTGAAAAAAATTGAGAAATTCATACTCAATATTTTTTTTACTTTAATTAAAACCGTCAAATATAGTTTTATAGCAAATTTTTCACTCGAGCAGATCTAGAAAAATTAGCTGAATAATAATTTCGATACCTACCTAACTTCTTTGTTGGACCTAATAAGGTTCTTATACGTATTTGCCCAAAACCAGAACCGAGTGGGCATATCCCAGCTGCGTATCGTATCTTTCATCCTCGGGCCCAGTAACAGCTTTTCGTTTTTAAAACATTTTAAAATAGAAAAATTGTATTGCTCATCTATCGCCACATCGGGTGTTCGAGATCTATAAACCATTGAAATTTATTATTATTATTGAAATATATGACTGATTTTAAGCTTGTTTCGCGGCAAAATGCGCGCATGGCGTTACGTTACTTTTCTATTTCAATTTAAAAAGGCTATATGTGTGCATGTTCTGATTACTAAATTCAATAACATTAAAAATTACTAACGCCAGCTTCAACAAGCTGTATCGTGTTGTTGGTCCAAATCCTGGCATTGGCATGCATTTCGCTGGGTACACGCCGAAACCAGCTTCCGTGCACACACTGGTACACAACAACATTACTATCTGGCTCTGCAGAAAGTACATAGTCAACTGGGGGATATTGTAGAGATACCGAAAATCTGTCCCGTATTTAACATAAAATGCATTCTCATAGTACATCTGTAATAGAAATTCCTATATTTTACTTTTTGTATTACTTATTATAAAAATGTTCCCGACACTGCGTGAACGTGATTACTGATTAGATAAAAAATAATTGCTCTATAGGGCACTTGGAAGTAACAGTCTTTGTTAAAGGGTTTTAGGCAGGTTCTAGGTACATTCGCAATGACCAAGATCAATTGGTATTAACATAATTGAGGGACTACTTTTCTCAAGATTAGCTAGGTGTTTTGGTAATGCATACATTTAAAACCTTCACATAAGAGAATCTTCACCTTCGGAGAATATTTCAACCGTATCAGTGTGTATCCCAAGGTGCATGCAAATGCTTTCTTTAGTTTCTGCTCAGTTATTATTCTGCAATCGCCCAGTGTCCCAAATGGAACGTTAAAATGGTCTTCAAAAACCTTCCACCGATAGTACGGTCCTATAAACATCGAATAAATTGTTATAAAAACTATGTTTGCTAGAGTAAATAAAGAATGCCCGTAGGCCTTCGACCCTTATTAAAATAGGCAAATCGATAATATGTCTGATATCTATTACTTAAATACTTATACGAGGAGTTTACCTTTATGGATCCCAGTAAAGTAAAAGGCATATGAAATTATATCACTAGCACTGGGATCGGTAGGCCTTTCAGTGTCCACCATATTTAACTTCGCACTCGGTGTTCCTTTTTGATCCAATTTCATTCTCTGATTTGAGTTGATTTCGAACGCCAGTCCCACCAATCTTAAGGCTATAGTCTGATGAAGCCATATTAAGTAACAGCTCTTTTGTAGATTGAAATGAATATATAATAAATACAGCCAGGTATATGCTAAACTCATTTGCTGCATGTAACTGAAATATGACAAACGTACACATAAAAAACCCTACCTAACAAAATGTCGACAGGGGGAATTGGTAATGATTCCACCCAATTTGAATACATAGGTATTAATTAACAGTTTGACGATCTTTCTAGTGCGAACTGTTATACCTATAGTATGTTCGCGCTCGAAAGATGGCCACATAATTATGGCAAACAATGTTCAAAGTCAAAAGTTTTATTCATTATTAGGTAGGTACCTACTTACCTACAATCTGTGCACACTTAATGAACGTCTTACATACATTGCATTATAATTATACATTCATCCGCTTTGATCGCCCCTGAGGCAAAACGTAGACTGGGAGAAAAAAGCGGCGGAAAAAACTTCCAGCACTCTTTTAAGTTTGTTGACTCATATTGACTTGACTGAAGTGCCTGAGTAGGTATGGTTAAAATAACAAACGTCTTACCGCTTTTCACAGCATTTAATTATGACTATATTACCCCAAACCATTAATATTGTATGAAAAATATGATGACCGCAGATCAAACATGCCACAAGTATACCAAGGCCAGTTCCATAATTTCTTTTCATGATTTGGTCATCTATTTTCTTGTAAAAATTTCCAAGTGAAATACATAAAAGAAGCGACGTATAAAAGATAACGTCGTCTGTATTCATGTTTCTTAGCAAAAATGTAATTCAAAAGTTTAAGGGTGGTGAGTTTATAAATTTGACATGAATTTGACACTGATTATGTCAATCTGATAAACTTATATAAGGAAACGGGTGGGTCATGGACGTTGGGTAGATCTATTAATACTATTGTATATCTATTGTATACTTAACTCTTTGCTTTAAATATTATGTATATAATATATTGTATGTGGCGTTACTTTGCGGAAATCCATTGTTATTTAAGTTGTATTTATAATTCTTTGCAACAATCCGCACACGTGGACATGCTCCGTTTTGGGGCGAAACACGTATCGTGTACTATTGGAATAAGTTGTGATGGTATATCTACCCGGAGAGATAAGGGAGGGTGGTGGGTCCATACCAAAACAAGTTCCACGTGTGCGGATTGTTTCAAAGAAATATAAATACAACTAAAATATTTTAACTTTGCTTGAACCTCTGTGAACAGTGAACAGAGGTTCACACTGTTCTGTGTGGCTTAATTAATTAAACACACAGAACAGTGTGCCAACTAACTACCTAATTTCTTTTACTGGCAACTGCCCAAATAATTCAATGTTATGATTTTAGCCAATGAGCTTGCATGAAGTTATAGAAGACAGATTTTGGTGACTTGGTGTGGTTATATCAAACATTATATCAGGTGGTGAATGTGGTACTGCCTATAAAGGTGTACAAAAACTTGCAATGGTCGCTTAACTATAGTAATAAGAGAAGTATATGAGAAAGTTAAATAAAACTGCACCATGATTAAATAAACAATTTACTACACATAAGGTAGGTTCACAATAAAAATATTTTCTAACAGAGGTATGTACGACATAACCCATTATCTGATGCAGATCCAGCTACCTGTCAAGATTAACTTTTATCTTTAACATCTAAACTGTACTCACTTTTCAAATAAGTATATAAATAATATTAGTGCAGAATATTTTGTGCGAAGTAATATACATAATATGTTATTATATAGGATAATTAATTACAACAGTAAGAAAATTTTAAATGCAATTATCATTCAAACGCTATTACAACTAATTTGGCATTTTGGAATGTTGAGAATTTCCAACTTTTAATTTTGGCTTTTAAACTGATTAACGATTGATGGTTTCCTTAAAACTGCTAAAACAGCTATTTTTTAAATTAAACTTTAATGTTACTATTACATATTTTAATAACATTTAGCAGTAATGTATCTAGTTATAACGAAACAGCATAGAAGCATAGACAAAGATTAGTTCAATAATAATCACATAAATGTTCATAGGAAAAGAATCACCAAGCCAAGATGAATAACATTCACACATTAAGTCAAAAATTATTATCACATTAGATAGAATGATTTTATCACACAACTAACCTATAATACTGCTCAAACTGTTAAAGACTTTTTATATTTACTTAAAAACAATCAATTATTTCTGTGTGTAAATTCAATTGACTAGCATCTAAACATTTGATATCTTATTGAAGATATAGTTATGACACAAAATCATAATAGTAAGGGATAATGATTAAATGTAGAACATAATGATACAAATAAAATATAGTTAATAAGAATAATAAATAAACTGCATAATAATGTAATTCTTTAAAAATAAATTTCAATCTGGTGAGTGTAACTAAAAAACTAAGCACAATAAGGATAAAATTGAATATTTTAAAAAAATCCGGTACAATAACTACAATTTTCATAGAACACATCATTTTGTAATGTGCACGTGATGCACATTACAAAATGCAAGCATGCATTTGAGACCCCACTCGATTATATTTGCAGACATTCGGTTATTCTTCCCCACTTTCACCCCCACAACTTTTAAACGACTCAACCGATTTTCATCAAACATGTAAAAGAACACTCGGCCGTAACTCACCTTTCATACAAAAAAAAAAACTAAATTGAAATCATCCGTTCGCGAGCTACCGTGCCACGACCGACAGACAAACAGACAGACACATCAAACTTATAACAACACCCCTTCTTTGGCGTCGGGGGTTACTGATAAAACAACTGTCATTAGTCAGACAGTAATGTAGGAAGCCAATCACATACAGTAATGTAGGGAGCCAATCACATTGATTTGAGTAAAATACTTATTGTTAAATTTAAAAAATCATAATTTTCCAATTGATTGAGTATATAGGATCATAGAAATTAAGTGGTAGCATTATTTCCAATTAATTGTCTGTATAATAACAAAAAGGTATAAATCTAACAGTTAATACTTGTTCACTATATAAAATATAAGAAATATAGTATAATATCTGAATATAAATTCAACTAAATTGAAACCGCAGTTAATAGAAACATCAATTCTTTAAGTTATTAATGAGAAAATGGTCGTTCATGAGTTCATCAAGTCGTTAATGAGAAAAGAACCTTTGGAATAGAAAATAACTGAAGTAAGTATTTTGTGTAACATTTTGCATTTTTCTCCGGTGGTGAATATCCAAGAAATGTATTTTTATATTACATAGGAGCACTCTTTCTGAACTATATTCTAAGTCTATGTGACTATCAATATTCTCAAGATTTACCTAAGTAATGGGTATTTAAGTAAAAAATTTACATATATTTTTCCCATCAATTTAGAGTCATTGCATTTTAACAGTTTCAAGTTTGCAATATTTATGTATTGTAAATTTTTTACTTAATGCTCCCTTTAAAGTACACATTACACCTATCTATATATTTGAACTAAAGCAGTCACATTCACGAAATTATGGCCTAATTCTCACTTTAACAATCGATTAAGTCGACCATCTAAATTGTGTAACATGATTTTATTAGAATTACGTAAAGTAAGTTCACTTCATTTTAAAGCCATTGAATTTAGGGCCACGAATTACTACGTTTTGACTGACAGACTGTTTAATAACAGCATTCTATTTTATATTTATATTATACGAAGTTATATCCCTTGTGTTAGTCTAACTTTCAATATAATTTACATTAACTAATATGAACTATATACTGTCAATCCTAACAGTGAGTAGCATGACATGCACGGGCCCTTAACTCCTTTCAAATTGAATTGCTTACGATAGGTAATTTCGTAACCTTATATAATAAGACTTATCTATAACACTTTACTCTACAGGGATGAACTATTGATATAATTAATTTGCTTAAATTTAATATACATACTTAATGTGAAAAATTATTGCATCATATTTTTACAATTTTTAACATTATAGCATAATCTTTCGATTTCTTTGAAGACTCAACCACATTAACGATAAAACAATTATTGTATTAGAACAAAGCCCAAGTTTTATACTTCAGTGGATGTACTTATTACTTATTTATTACAATATTAAAATACTGCAGTTATTCTCTTGTTTTGTGTTTAACAGCGTAGGCTTTACCCAAATACAACCAAATTGCTATGAGAGAGCTCCAAAAAAGATCGAATGACTATAAACATGTTACTTTAAATTTTTAATTTAAAATAACTGCCCACCCTGTTGCCTACGTACCTGCGCATGCATATCTTCCAATGTTTGAGTGAGTCCATTCTATAATCTCTCTAGTCCTTCTGGCAAATATTTCTCTCACATCTAATAACCTAATTAATTGAGTACTTATTGACATAGTAAGTAAAGGTATGAAAAAGTGCTTCACTTAATATTCTACAAGTTTGTAACACATAATAAAATTATCATAACATCATAGTTTTATAAAAACGAATAACTAAATCTGCATCAGACACATAATAAATAACATGTTGAAATCAAGTTGTATTGTTATAAAACATACAAACGCCATCCTATTCAGGACACAAAAATTGTCTATGGAATAAGTATGTACTAAAATAAATTCCCAGATAAATTCATGGACATAAAAGTTGTTTAAAATTTTTCTAAATATTGATATTATAACTATTGTTATTATTAACCACACCTAAATGTTGTTAGAAAAGTATTGCCTCTATATATTATATGAAAAGACATTTTAATAGGCCTACTTACACAGGTATCTATATGAATAAATAACATTGAAACTTATTGCAAAAATTTGATAAACACATAGGAAAAAGTAGTTACATTTAAGTACCATTTAATAAATTGTATTGTTCCATGATTATAGGTCAAGAAAGGAACATGATTATAAAATTAATAAAATTGCACAGAGAGCCACCTGATACAACATAAAACATACTTTATAAATTAATTATATTAATACATGTGCAATAGCCAGAAATGTAACCAAAGTGCTATTCTCTAATTACATGTAAATTGATTAAATTGAAGCTTCCTATAATATATTAAACCAATTGCATTAAAATGTCAAGACACTCTAAAATATTTAATGTGATCATTAAAGTTACAATTTTGTATTTTCGATCTATTGCACAAACACATATAAGTAGTAGTAATTACTTTAAACTACTAGATTTATGTTATTAGAATTTTTACAATACCAACCACATAGTTAAATACAACATCCAGAACATTACATTTATAATAATTACAAAATTCAATCGGTGCAAACAATTACAAAAGTTTTATTATTATCCACAATTGAAAATCACTGCAGGTAAAAGAAATTTATTTATACATTTTATATTAATATATTTGTTCGGTCCTATCACATTGATTCATCCAACAATAAAAATGCAAATAGCATTAGTTCAGTAATAATTGGCAGTCCTAATAGTGGCTATAGTCCTTAGCACTACGAGCAGTGAGGCTCACACTACGGGCGTCACTCCCAGCCCCTACGTCACTCCAGAGGAACACACGACGCACGCTACTCTACACTCGGCCGAGCCGACCGTGCCTCCTAACCAGTGTTAACTCGAATAAAACATTAACACACTAAGTAGCGTTTTCACGCTGAATGTTCATTTTTGTCCCGCTAACGCTTTTAGACCTATAAGACCGTTTAAACTCCACCCTGCGATATCGAAGTTGCAGCTGGATCTTTAGTTGAGTTGAGTAAGAGACAGTCGAGTAAGAAATGAAACATACGCACCACAGCATACCAGGAGGCGCCGCAGAGACATTTCCTGAACAACACGAGGCACACTAGCAATCTACGAAGCTTACTCGTTGGCTGTATTAAAGTCGACACATTTTGTCACTGTTTCGTACACCTTGTAACACCAACACTTTATGTACACTTTTGCACCATAGCTGTTTTGTCCACAATGTTTGAGTACATTATCAAGTTATAACATGAGGCACTAGATATCATATAAGTACACAGAACAGACACTAAACATAATAAACAAATTTTTTACTTAAGACATTTACAAATATGTATATTGTTAGTATCACCAGAAGGTGCGGTATACTTCTTTTTTGTAGCCTTAGTTGTAGCTACTGAGTGTATAATAATATACTTTTAAGACTTAAAATAATACATAGTTTTTAAAATTTATTTCATGAGAGGCACTATGTGAGCGACATTTTAAGGCATGCTTCTTCAACATTTGCTTGATGTGTGCGTCTTGCCTATATTTGATTATAGGAAGTGACAGTATAAAATCAATCTTTAATGAAGATAAAGATTACTTCAGCATCTAGAAAAGACAGTGAAATCACACAGTGTCTGTTTATTTTGTAATACACAAATGTCTATGCAATAATTTTTTTATTTCCAGATTGTCCTTAACTCAAGCAGTATAGATATGTGCACAATTCATTTTACTTATTATTTATTGCAATGCTTAAGGCACCCGTTCAATCGTGGCAGTGCTTTCACTAGTCCAGTGATGCACAGTCGTCGACTTGAGGTAGATTAAGAGCTCAATTCTAACATTGATTGTTCATGCCGTTTTGTATCTTATCAGCACTGGTCAGAATGTTACTTCGAAAAAAACTACCCAGTTCATATTCCTGCAATAATTATAAGTCTGGGCGAATTACTTTTTCGTACTATTGATCATCTGATACTGCAGTATGCGAGGCGCGGTGTAAGCTGTGAGTGCGTATCGGCGATCGCCGTCATCGAGTAATTATTCCGCCACCAACAAGGCCTCGAAGCTGTTTACTATCAATGCTAGTCCACTGCAGGCCACAGTCGCAATAACTGGACAGTAAGTATCTGAGCAGCTTACTCTTCAGTATTACAATAGATATGCTGAGTTCGGTGCTAGTGGGGGTTATGTTCTGCTCATTTGATGGATACCTGAGTGTCTTTTATTTGTTTACTGTGGCATCTAATCAACGCACTTTTTATCATGCCATATTCGGCAGTACAGCATGGCTAGGGTCAGAGCTTGGTGCTAGCGCGGCATGTTCCGCTCTCGTTTACGAATACATTTAGGCAGCTGCCGCTCCATTAAAGTGGAGGCACTCTTGTCATTCGTCACTCGTCAGCGCAACGCGGTCGCCGGTCGGGGTGCGAGCTCGGCGCTAGCGGGGGGCTATGTTCCGCTCACTTGATGAGCTGCGCAGCGCTCTTGGAGCGGCGGAACATCTTCGCGCCCTTGTTGGGCGCGGGCAGCTCGTGCTAGTTGCCGTTGGGCGCGGCGGGCGGCGGCGGGCGCGCGGGGGCGGCCATCTCCTTGGCCCCGTCGGTGCCGTAGATCTTGCCAGCCTTCTTGGCCATCGACGCCAGCAGCTCTTGGGAGCACTTGTGGGCGGAGCGCAGGGACAGCGCCCATTCCTTGAGACCGATCTCGTCCTGTTGTGGAAAAACAAACGTATGAACAAGTTATTATGCATTCACATTGAACCTTAGTACAGATTTCGAATTGAAAATTTGACCTATACACAATTAAGTCATAATGTCAGTAACACAAGTAAGTAACCAAGAATAATATCGGAATAATTCAACACATAAGTTAATAGATATAACTTCATAAAAAAATATCTAAATAATATTTATGCCGTACAAACAACAATAAAAAAATCATGCATTAAACAGAAATGTTAAATTCAATCACTCAAATATCTGCTGTGCTACAAATCAAACTCCACACTGAACACGAACATTTTATCATCGTTATCGAGAAATTACTATAGAATTTTCTAGATTTGGTTTTTAATAAAAAAAATACAAGAAACAACTCAATAATTCCACATAACTATACTCACAGTATTAGTCAGCACGACCTTCGTGTCGTTCCTGGTCTTCAACACGATGCACTGCTCGCCCTTAACGGACACCAGGTCGGAGGACACCTCCTCCACGGAGTCCAGGAGTATCATCTCGGGCTTGGCGCTGTTCTCCAAGTGCAGCTCCAGACGGTTGGGGTACAGCTTCGCGTAGCGGGTCTGCCAGGCGCTGGCGAACGGACCACCGAGCTTCTTTATGTAGCCGTGTAGAATGCAATCGGATTCTGTGAAGAGTAACCGTACTATGAAATTGAAGGATTTTGCACCTGATAAAGTGTATGTAAGTTACAAAAAGTGTTGACAGCAGAGCAGTTGAGCAGGTGAGTCTGAGGGAGACAAAGTTCTCAATAATTATAATGAGTAATATAAATATAATAATATACACACACCCTACAGCTACTTGATTTACCATAATACATTTGTATTTTCTATACTATAAAATATTTCATGCAATTTTTTAAATTGTGTGATTTATTATTTTGACTAGGTACATGAATTATATTAATAGTTTCATTCGGGCATCATCATCTTATACTTCATTGTACTGTCTGCATTCTCTTATTGTACTCAGCAGACCAAACGTTTCTTTTTTTTTCTCACACCACAGAGCCAATCTAGATTACAGATTCATAATAAACATCATACTGCTGCATTCAGAACCGTCTCCTTTTTTTTGAAGTCTGTCAAAAGGGATAAAAGCATATAAATATAAAACCTTTTTCGTCGGCATCAAACTTCTGCTTCTGCTTGGCTTTCTTCTTGAGCTCCATCTTGTCCGCCTCTTGGTTGATGGTCTCGAACACCGTCTCCGCCACCTCAGCCTGCCAACGCTCCGAGATGACTAACGGGAAATCTTTGTACTGCATTTGATCAGCTTCCGTCAGCTAAAAGTGGACAAGATAATCAGCGTCGAGTCACATTTTAAAATCCACTTCATTTTTTTTCAAAATTTTGTGATTTCAGATATGATTAATACCTACAATATAAATATTATGTTTCAATTATTTTGAGGATAAACATAAACATCATCGCCAAAATTAATGAAATAAGCTTTAAAACTCTGAGCTCTCTAGACACCTTAAAGTATGTGGTGTCATTTATAAACAGGAGTTCAACCTGAATTGGCTGTATTGGTTTAGTTGCCCACTGAAGTAGGGATACTACCACTAATTTTGCAGCAATACCAGTATATTTATTAGTAGCACCATCTTGATTTAAAAAAGGACAAAATTACCTTGATGCCCTTAGTGTCTTCCTCATCGAAGCTGCCGATGTCGAAAGCATCAGCGGCATTCACCTCCCCGCGAGGTGGAATCAGAGGCGGCGTGTACTTCTGGTGGTACACCTGCTGCCAATCAATGCCCGCGAAGAACACGTGCTCCTTCACCTCGTCCGCACTGGAAATGTGTTTCAATAAAAAAAGTATAGTGTTAGACCTTAAGTGTGATAGCCAAGTAGCTAGTACAAGAAGAGTAGAACAAGAACGTAGAATTATTCCTCTTAAGGGTGTTCCCAGTAAAATTGTTGGCAACTTCTGTGTTTCCTACATGTGCAGACAACACAAAAGTTAACAATTTCTCTTGGTTGATTCAGCTTTTTCGAGGGGTTCCAGGTACTAATCGCAGTGGCACGCACCAATGACTTTTTTAAAAGTTATGTGCAGTTATAAAGTAGCTGTACGTAAGGAACACATAGTGACGGAACCTGCATGCCTAAGGGTTCTCCATAATGTTTTCAAATATAATCCGCACAATGGCTACATCCGTCTCATCGTGAGAGGAAACCCAACCCTGCAAGGGATGGTTCAGGGGATATAGCTTTTGAAAGCCGTTTATCTGTGCCAACTATTGCTACGAAATGTGTAGATTACATTTCCCGGTACAAAAATTTTGTGCCAATGATCATTTCAAAAGAAATGTAACACAAAAGCTTTTTTCTCGCTTTCGCGGTTGAACCAAATTATACCTACTGCGTAAAAAATATTGCTATTCCATCTGCATCATATTATTATGGTAGTCACCGTCACTTACGGCGAAAGCGGAATTCCCAACTATAATGACGCACATAATTATATTATGTGATGGTTTAGGTGTGAACGTGTAGGTGGGTAGTATATTAAAAAATCTTTCCTCAAAGACACATTGTTCCTTTTTCAGATGCAAAAAACGTATTCGTTTGCAGAATTTCAATGAGATGGTAGCAAAAATAAGGAAACGTATCATGTTCCCCCATATTTTCTACACTACTAACTGCTGTAGACGTTTCATGGTCAATTTTGTTCAAATGAAATTGTAACATAAAACCATTAATAATTGTCTTAATAATGCATTGCATAAAATAGGAGACGTGTAGTAATAAATGTCAAGCGCACTTCATGTCATGTCATCCGACACGGGTTGGCCACTAACTGCATTGGAGCAGCGTGGTGAAATATGTTCCAAGCTTCCTCCTGTTGTGGGGAGAGACCAGTTCCCAGCCGTGGGCTAGTAAAGTGGCAGTTATAAAAAATTGAATATTCTTACCCTCTTCCCTTGCAGCCCAGCCGTTTGTTGATGTCCCGCTGCAGCAACCCCTCCAGCAGGCTCTTCAAACTGGGACTGAACGTTTCTGGCAGTTCCACGTTCTGAAATGCATTGTATTTCTATTGAAGACGTGATTCCGCCCTTGACGGCCGCCTTAGTTGATACTAGTTGTTGGGTAATATTGAGGACAAATTGTGTATACTATACAGACTATACAGTGTCAACGTGTACAGAGAGTCAGTACTTAGACTACTCAGGTAATGCTGGTTTGTTATTAATGGCTCGACTAATTGCCAGTTTCAATAACACACAGGTTGATAGCTCTGTTATAGTTTCGTTAATTAATCAGAACCTGAATTAAAATGTGTTAAATAACAAAAAATACTACCTACCAAACTACTGCAGGGCTATCCATACTTATGGTATATTATTGAAGCCAGCTTTAAGAGATATTTTAGTCATTTGGCTTTCTTATTATAACTTGCCAACTTTTTTCTATTTGCATCTAACATTTTAAAACTTCAATTATTCAGAATTCTGAACCAGATAATTTTAAAGTATTTTATTGTATGCTTAAGTAAATACGATGAAACTAAACTATCATTGCGTGTCATCTAATATCGCTGGGTAAGGATAAAAAATTAAATTTTATGTTACTAAAAATGTAAATTCTGGTTAAATAGCGCCCTTCTCGTGATACACATATTATAAGTATTTTTATTAGGGAACGCTCCCTTTGGCAAATGAAAGAGTGAAAATGGTGCGTCTCAGAAAATTCGCTGACTCAATGTACCGTATCTGTCTGTACCGCGAATATTTACCATAGTGAGCGTCATCCGATCAATTTCATGCTTATCCTTAGTCTTGTGTTGGCGGAAGGGTGAGTGGCCCTTCAGCAGCTTGTACAGCATACACCCGAAGCTGAACCAGTCGGCCGACGAGTCGTAGCCCGTGCCCTTGGAGAGCACCTCGGGCGCCATGTAACCGTGAGTGCCTCTGAAAGGTAAGGCATTTGAGCTCTCTGTACGCCGTCGCGCCGTACGGGCTACGACGGAGCCGTAGGATGTTCGATGGATGGGGCTAAACGATAGTAGGACTTGAAGTTTCATATTGTTCAATAAAGAGATAGAGTCAACACATTGAGTGATAAAAATGATGAAACTATATAAGAAATGATGAAATTAATGGACTAAAGGATAAATGATATTGTTTTATGATAGAAATTTATAATTTAATGATACGATAGACCTTTGCGATCTGATTTTACAAACCAAGATAAAGCGTCAACTGTTGATTTGTTTACTATTCATTTACAACAACAAAAAAGTATTACATAATTATATCTGTTCAGCCAATTATAATTCGCAACGGAAGCCATATATCGCCCGAAATGGGATTACTTAACAAAATTTACCTAATCCATAGGTAGGTAGATTATATTATTATACATAGTCAAATTTGAAACAAAGAACCTTGCATTGAATTATGGACTGAGGAAACCAATAGGAAATGCCATGTGAAATCGTACAAATTTTTACGAACATTTTAATTTTGTAACCCAAACATATTTTACATTTTCTGAACATAATACATTTAAATTCATACCCTCTACTCTACACATACAAAGTTGTTAAAACATAGATCAGATTGACGAGTACTCACACACTGGCATGCGGCTTCTTCTTGGAGAAATCGCAGGCTAAGCCCAAATCGGATATTCGTACGTGGCCGTGTTCGTCGAGCAGGATGTTGGCGGGCTTCAGGTCCCTGTACACTATGTGCCGCTTGTGCATATGTTCCAGTCCTATGACATCGAATATATATACATAATTAATGGTTTACATAATTACATCAACAAATATCTACGTCCACTGAAGAATTTGACCCAGAGACGAATAAAAAGTATCCTATATGTTAATGTCATCCCGATTATAATCTACCTGTGTACAAAATTTGAACCAAATCTGTTCAGCCTTTTTTGCGTGAACGAGTACCAAACATCGATCCATCCATAGTCAAAAACTTTCGCATTTATAATAAAATTATTAAAGTAAGTAGAATTTTGTGAAACTATATCAAGATGGAGTGTCAGGATATCAAAAATAGGACACTTGATTTGAGGGAACTTTTAAGCGATAAATTTAATTCATTCTACCAATAGATTTTTTCCAAGCGTTAAAGTCTTACTATTATTTAATTTTTTTATATATAGTTTATATATAATTAGAAAGTAATGAATTGATTAGAATTAAGCTTAGTACAGTAATAGCTGGAATCCCCGTGCAGGTTATATGATTGTATCTCGGGATAAAGTCTCGAGAAGTTCACAAATTTATTGATAATCTTTAGCAACTTAATAATATTATTCAAATTTTGTTAATCAGTTTGAAAATAAAACTACGTCAGACATTCTTTCATACCATCCTCTTATAGAACGAAGGGAAAAACAAAATTAATAATAACTAATGATGACGCAAATCAAATAATCACTTCGATATTTTTAACGTGTTTATTAATTTTTTCCCATAAATATTTTTCTTACGAGTTAGGCAAAAACTTGTCCAAATGTAACTGAAAAAAATTCAAAAAAAAATAACTCTATTCTTAAAGTTCAAATGTTTTAATTGATGTTTATCAACTTAACAATTGTTTAAAATTGGGTGTTGCTAATAAAAATTATCTTATAGTTGATCTCTTTTCCCACACAACACAGTCAGTGTTGTTTTAATTGCGTCCACATCTAGATAACCTTCAGTTTCCTTCGCGTTCTGGCTAGAAAAACCGTTTTTATCACTGCTTTGTATCGTTGTTTTGCAATAACATAGATTACACATAGTACTTTACATGTACAACTGTTCACATCCACTACCTACATTAAACGTAGTTATAAAAATAGTTCCCTTTTTGTTGATTTTCCCCTGGTTATGGCTAATGTGGATCCTTTACTAAATATTAAATAAAACGTTTGCGTAAAACCATCTTATTATTATGAGTCGCATTGTATTTTACTTGTTGTCTTTTCGTGGAAAAAAAATGGTGGTTTTCTTCAATGCAGACTTTGTGAGCAAACAAGACTGATCTCAATTTAATCGGTTTTCTTATTCAGCCATAAGTTTATTAACGATTAACCCAAATACGCAGATGATATCTTAATTGGTCCTATATAATAGACAGTAGACTGTGGCTCTTTGTCTAAGTCTCTTATGTATCTACTCGGAGCAGTGTCCAACATAATTATTCAATAAGGGAATCTATCTAATGCGTGTTTTTCACGATAGTTCTGACACAGACTACACAGATAAGTACCTAAAACAAGTTTTCTGTATGTGAATGCAGTAAGAAGCAGTAATTTTGATAAGCAAGATAACATTTCGGTAGCAACTCGTCCACGTACAATCTCAGTGTCCATCGGGAGTGACCTAAGTAATCATATCTATACAAAAAACCTTTCTCCTTTAATCGTGTTGCATTTTAAACGTAGAACATAAATACTACCTAATATGACTTCAGCGGCGTAGAACTTCATCTCGGCCTCGTTGAACACGCCGTGCTGCGAGAGATGGTAGTGGAGGTCGCCCCCGTTCATCAGGTCGAGGATGAAGCAGAGTTTGTCCGGCGTATGGAATGCGTATGTCATGCATACTATAAAGGGACAATCCACCTAAAAACGAATAGTAAATGTTAGGGCATTTCTTAACGTACAACCTTTGGAACGGTCTCCGAGATAATGTGTTTTTGCTGAACTTCGACAAGGGGTTCTTCAAATATTGAGTAATAAAGGATGTAAAAAGAGCTATCCTTCGAAGCCGACACCTCACTGGAAACTTCTATCGTGTTGCTCAAATGTTCATGAGGTTCATGTCAAAAGGGACGGTGACCGCTTACCATCAGGCAGCCAGTCTGCCTGTTTTTTTGAACTTCTAACAATAAGTAATATGTTTACTAAATATGTTAACTAACACAATAAAGGGGACCATTTTTGTAGCCCATTTGCGTTGGGACGAGTCTTACGCAAAGATAAATAAGTTCAAAGTCTTATAGCAGAACTCCAAACATACCAACCTGAAATATGGGTATCGTACAACAGAATCACAACTTCCTATAAATCCAACTCGTGAATCATAGCGTGACGAGTTGACGATTCACGGTTATGTCGTCATATTATCATGACGTTATATGACCCAAAATTTTTATTAGCGTAACATGAAAGTGTCATAAGAGGCGGTTTATCCTCGAACAGCGAAAAAAAACTTTTTTGATGACTATTGATATTACGAGGAAGAAAGCCGGATTCGGACTCTGTTGCGTAGAGAAGAACCAAGTGAGAGCTAAGCGTTGTATTTCTCTAAGTTTCCCTTTGAACGACCTTTGAATGTTGCAGCAACAAGAAATGGTGGGAAGCAGGTTTACAACTTCTGTACTTATAGCAAACAAAAACAACCCGTGGTCGATGCATAAAAAAGTCGTTCATAATTTTAATAGCAATTCATTACTATATTACCAATGTGGAAAGATTAACAAACGACGAAACTTCGTCTCATTTGAAACGAAACTATAAATGAATCGAGCCAATTAACAAATATTGACTGACGCACTGGAAACTGGGAACAAAATGCAAAAGAGCATCGAAACCAATGGCCGTACCGCGGCGAACGGAAATAGATGCATTACACTTAACAGTGGTTTCCCTGTTTACCCGAGGTGTTTGAATTACCTACGTATACGGGCTGTATAGGTACTGTTTGCTGAGCTGACTTCCTCGTACGTATGAATATCATCTGTGATGGAAAGTAAGTATGTTAATTCATCTCCTATGATATAACAAACCGCCTAAAAGCCATTTGTAGTTTAATTGCTTTAAAATATATTGTTTTATTATAAACACCTAATCAAACGTTAAGAATTGATGAGTCCATAATTAAATAGTTCCAACTGACTTCGAATATAACTGAAAATATCAATAAAATAATTATGTATAGCAATTAGTTTTCACACTTTATTATCACGACCACATAATAAAGTAATGAGTGTAAGACGCACCCTTAAGCGTGAGTACAAACTTGTAGAAGTAAACAAATTTGATTTCGTAATTTTGAAAATTTTCCAATTAAATCGCAAAATGCAATTAAAATAAAAATTGTTCATTTTCAATTTAAAAATCAACCGCCGATCCTTAAATTGAACATGGACAATTTTTAATCGTAAAAAACATATTTTTTATCTCTCTTTATGAAAAAGAATAAAAACTTCATATACGGAATAATTAATAAGTGCAGGGGGTGATATCATTATTATAACACATACAAGTCATTGAATTGAATACCTTTTAACAAATTTTGTTAAAGATAAAAGTCCACCAAAACTAGTATGAATGGCCTAAAACTTTGAATGTGTTTATTATTATTAACATGATCAATCAATGGATATGTTGGTATGTCGGTTTTCAGCGCCCCGTATTCTTGTTGGATATACAAATTAGAAAGTAAGAAACAACCTTTAACATAACAAGCTTTCGGTAAAGTAGAGAAGCAACTCTTATTTTAGTCAATATAACAAGAGTTCAAAACTTGTAAACGTATTAAAGTCATTTAGATACAGAATACAAATAATCATATTGTAATATGCGGATGCTGTATGAAGCAAACGGGAATGTTAACTCTGCTCCGCGGATATTGCAATCAATGTGTTCCCTTTGCGAACGCACCGTGTGAAAATAATGTCTGCACCGTGCCGTAATGATTTATTCGAAATTGCTATTATCGTAATAATTGAAAAGTGGCATATGATGGAAGGAGTAATATCTCTCAATGTTGTTTTATTGCGTATTGATACCCAGTGATTCACTGATTAAAGTGAATAATTACGCTTTCGACATTAAAAAGCATTCAGTGATCACATGCGAGTAAGCGGAATATTTTTGTTAAGAAAAACAATAAAGTTGTATTAACAATATTGTAGATTAGTAAAAGTTAGGGCTAATAATTAATGCACTGGGCACAAAAAGTATAAAAGGTTTTTAAAATTACTAATGACCCGGCACTTTGCTCTACCAAATAAAGTAATTTCATATATGCGACTGAATTATGTAACATATAGAACTAAATAGCATAGAAATCCGAAATAATTCTGATAAAACTAAGCTGTATTATAGTAGGTCGCGAAACACCTCTTATAGTGTTTATTGAGCTATATGTAGCCTGCAAACTAGATGAGGAGAGCCAAAGATCTTGAGGCCTATGTACATAAGTGTGTAGAAGAAAACCTAGTTGGTGTCTAAAAAAACTTCCATAAAATCTATAGATCTAGGTAGACTATAATATAAAAAAAATATTGTTTATTTTGAAAGAATATAAACAGGAAACAAATATAGAGATGCCACAACGAGTAACACGGGTTATGCGCTTCGGATACAACGGATATTACAATTAGTGGATATTCCCCTCTGTCGCGCGGTGCGGTGTGACTGAGTGAATCATATTTCTCTTTCGTTAATGGAAAGAGGGTATGTGGAAAACATTTGCGAAAATAAAATTTAAATTTTCTGATAACTTTCTTTTTTGATAACTTTGATAATTCTTCAATTTGTCAAAGTCTTTACCTATTTGAACAATAGGGTACAGTTTAAAATCTTGCGCTACGTCCTCTCTACGAGTATAAAGGCGTACAATAGCTGTTTGAACAGATTTTTCCTATATCTCGCAACGCAGTAGGTACCGTGTAGGTAAATAAATACGGAATGCACTCTTGACGTTGTCGTATACCTAAAGTATAATATAATATACATTATCGTAGGGAAATATGATCTGGTCGTTACAATTTATGCACTCCCCCTGTTTACTCAATGATGAACACAATTAACAAACACACACATGGGTTTGATTGTACTGTTTACTACCTCTGCGTCATTGAAAACGCCCACCGGAAATTTTTGAAATAGATCTGCATGTGAAATAGCAGATTATGCTCGCGACTTCTCTAGCGTCAACTTTCTACAAATCCAGGATCCAGAGAGAAATAAAAATCTCATAGATTTTAAATTGGTCAAAACGAAAATATCTAAACACTCATTTACGAGTAATAGTTACATAATTACATTAATACAAAATCTTAAATTTTGTATTAAATCTGAATTGTGACATGGAAATCTGAATTGTGATATGGAATTCTTTTTGCTTCGCTCTTGACCAAATCCTAAAGTTCACGTGGATGAAGCTAGTACAAGTAATAATTAAAGTGACACTAATCGTTCTTAACCCTATTACTATCATAATACAATCTCTTGATACAATATCATTTACGGAGATTGTCACGTGAAATGGATCATACAAAACATTCATAACCCCATCATCAATCAATTCGGAATCGATTGACTCCTCCCTTGAGAATCATGTACAGTAGAGATGTGTAACATTAATAAAGTATTCGACAATACTTGTAAGAAAATTTCAAGCAAGGTCTAAATATCAAGACTGAAATTGTTAAGTATGATGCTTAAAAGACAAAATCTAGGAGTCAGCATTTTTTTTTTACTTAAAAACGAATAATTAAATCAATCGGCACATTGGCTGATACGATCTCATATCTTTGGATGGTACATAAAATGAATTAATTTGGTCTTTTGATCCTGTATTTTGTTGGCAATTTATATTTACAAAAACAATACTACTAATACAATATTTTATGTACGTTGATTTAACCATTGTCATATCATTATTAGAACATTAGACACAGGCTTTAGACTCGGGGTCGTTACCTGAGAACGACTGAAATTAGACCTTGGACCTTGTACGAGTATCGGGTATTCTGTCAGACATGACGGCGCCTCTATACCACAGAACCACCGTAGAAGTTAAGCTGCGTCCTCCGATCAAATGGATTGAGACACATTAACCCTTATCAACTCCTATAACAATTTACATGGATGCGGGGATCACAACGGCTTTTCCATAGGATTAGAAAGGATAACGTGTAGTTCCTAAGTGAACGTGGAAGCGTGGAAAATACGTTCGACACCGAAATCTTACTATACTATGGATTGCTCAGATTCGAATAAATTACATTCTCCGAAGACTTGTCAGTTACAACCAGACATGTAACCCTGGTTGTTTACGACATCGTTAACACAACACGACAACAATAAATCTACCCCGCGCATCGTGAACGTACGAAGATTACTCCGTTGAACATCAAATGATATTATGGTCTTACTATTCCACTGCACGGGTCAGAGCATAAAAATGATCTACGCTTATATAAGGATGTTAATAATAAAGAGATAAACATTTATAACTTTAGATATAGGGGATAATCTCCTAGGAGGTATTTTTTCCAATTTTTTAACCAATATCTAAGCATTTTATCTTAGTTAGTAGTGTTTATAGACAATTTAGCGCTCTTGCTTTTCTAGTTAGTACTAAATTAACTTTTACTAGAAACGCACTTAAATATATTAAAGAACAAATAACACGAAAAAAATATATATTTTGTTAAATAAACCTAACAACTAGAAGTACTTTAACACATAGGTATAAAATAAACGCAAAACAAACAAGGCATTAGATGAAAGATAAAATACTTACTTTTCTACACAACAATAACGCCGAACACAAGGAAAATCATAGTTAAAGAAAAAATAGTAATGATAAAATTTATCAGGTTTTTTCATTGCTGTATCTGCAACTTCATTTATAAAAACAACGGATAAGAGATGATAATAATAATAAAAACTATTTTATACTGGAGGAAAACCCCAGAACATTTAATCTTTAGTTGGAAATTTATTTAAAATTTAACTTATTAAAATAGAAAAGATATTAATTGAAAAATTATCTTGATTAAAATGCTCTGTAGTATAAATTAACCGATTCCCACAAATAAACGGCTTATTTAATTTCGGAAAATATCAAAGGCTGAGCCATTTACGTTATTTTTAACGTCATTTCGTCGTCGTATTGTATGAGGCTCGAAACATAACGTAATAACAGTACCAGTGAACCACAGACAATTTCCCACTTTATGAAGTTGGTACACCGATGGCCTTGTGAAACTTGGGAAGCTTTTTAGGTCACGACGCGACAAGTAAAATGTTGTACTTACCAAAATTTTAATACGTAGCTTTATTGTTGTGAATATTGTTTTTCATAATGGTGGTGTAAAAATCAAAAATTAAAATCTTTGCCGATCGATATTGTAAAACAAGTTATTGGAGGTAGCTTATCTACTTAGTAGCTAAAGCCGCCGTCTTTAATCAACATGCAATTAACGTCTCGTATTCCGATTGGAGAGGTGTAGTTCCTGGAGAAACATGAGGAGACTTAGTTCTTCCGAGTAGCTCAGAAAACTTCTTCGACCCTTAGGGACTTAACAGCATCGTAACAGTCTGCTATAAACAAAATAGGTGCTTTAATGGATTAAAAAAATCCAATCGCCCGTAGAAATAGTAGAAAAAGCAGCGGAAGTGAGTGAGAAGAGGGCAAATCAGGGGCAGACCAATTCGTTTCAGTCCAATTGGTTGGGTATAGTTATGTGCCTGCTGCGATTGCTTATTATAATTATTAATACGCGTATAACTCTGTATGAGCATTGTTCGGAACGAATGCAGATTGCTTGCTAGCAATAGTATGTAGGTTACTGGAGTGGAGGGTTATAATATGCTGAAAGCTTGAAAGGATTTTTTGCAACAGATAGACAGATTTTGCAACAGATTTTAGATATAACTAGCTGACGCCATTGCCATAAGATACGTTATCGAGCGTTAAAAATCGACTATTAAAAATAGGTATTAGTATTATAGATAGTATAGTATATAGATATAATTGTTTGTATGTATTTGTAATGCCACATTATTAAAAAATAAAAATATAACAATCAAATAAAAATGTTAGGTGTGGACAACCCTTATAACTTAGGGGTATGAAAAATAGACAGTAGCCGATTCTCAGACCTACTGAATATGCATATAAAATTTCATAAAAATCGGCCAAGACATTTTGGAGGAGTATGGTAACTAAAACTGTGACATTAGAATTTTATACAGTATAAGAGATTAACCATCTAACACAGTCATGATATAATATTGGCCTAATGATATCATGCGAGATTTCATCTTATCATCTTATATATAAAATTGTCATGTCACAGAATTTCAATTCCAAAGAAGGGACTTTAAAAGCGACTATACAAACATTCTCTTTTAAAAAAATTGAACAATTTCAATCGCTGGCCGATGGATATACGAGTAGTAAAACAAAATGCAGCGGAAGGGAGTTAGAAGAGTTCAAATCGAGGGCGAACCAATTCGTTTCAGTCCAATTGGTTGGGTATCGTTATGTGCCCACTGCGATTGCTTATTTTATTAATACTTGTGTATCGGAATTAATGCAGATTGCTTGCTATAAGCGGGATTTAGGTTACTAGAATGTGTTGATAGTACTATACGTTTGGATTCAGATAGTCAGGACGGGGTGGAGTGCCGCCGAAGAAGGTCTATGATAAGCCAAGGGTTCCCAAACGGCTGATAGATTAAACAACAGAAATAACAGAGATTATTAAAATCAAAGCTAAACTGAAATAAGACGTCGATCTCTAAAACTTCTCGAGTCTACAATATTTCCAAGCGAAAACTTAATAATACTAGCAAAATCCCATTACATTTCAATTCCAAAAGCAGCACGTTAAAAAGAAACTTAACAGATATTTTTTTCTTTTCACAGCACGTCTTCGGTCCAAATGATAATAACGAAATAAATACTTCAGCTTCTGAATACAAGTATTTTTCTTCACAATGTATTGGATTTACTATTGTGTATTTTCTATTCACAGAAACGTTTAAAATGAATGTAACGTTTGATCTAGGACAGTCATCATCGTACACAGGAAAAACAATAACAGCACAGGGAACAAACTATACGAGTAGACGCTAGAATAATAATAACGAACTTTGTGTTGTCGTCGTGATAAAGGGTAGGTATGTTTAGAAACACTGCCTTACTTTGGGTCGAAAGCGCAAGCAAGCACTCAATTCATGATGAGATGGTAAGAATTGATAATATGTGAACACGAAGCTGTCCTTCAGAGACCTTTCAATGCCAATTCAACAGATACAATTGAAACTCAAAATAAATTTACATTAACTTCTAATATTTCGATTATTGTCGGATCTTCAAATATATCGTTATCTGCTTTTGTAATCAAGCTTCTGATCCCATATTTATCTATCTGCGAGGAGGATTTAGTCACGAGTAAATGAAATTTAGGACTGTGCTATTTTAGCCCTAAAACATATAGGACGCCAATTGACGCCATTGAGCCTGACGGCGAACGCCAAGTGTTAGCAATTGAGTAAACACTGTTATCCGCAAGCTAAGCTCAACGTGACACCCTATTAGGTAGCACTGTCGACCGGTCGCCAGCAACTTGACTTAAAATATAAGCCAAGTAGCTTCGCTACATCCGTAGTCATGACCGTATCTGAATTTCTTTTAGCAGTCGACTCAGTCGACGGCGCGGCGTCTTAAAGTCGACTGAGGAGTCAACTGTGCGAATTTATTCAAGCTCAGTCGCTGGCACTACTCGTAATAACCACTTAACTATCCCGTGAGTGTGTCATTGTTGTGTCTGTTTGACTGAATATTGGACAGGCAGTGTTAATAATAAGTTATAAGTTAAAAACTTTTTAAAATTTTTTTCGAGTTACTCTTAACAAACCCTTCATTTTATACCCATATTGTAGAAATGCATTAAAAATTACTATTCCGATATCTTGGATGGTCCGCCATATTGGATTTAGAATGACGTCACAAACCATACCGTGCATTGTCATTCGAACTAAACGTGTATACAAAATTTCAGCTCAATCGGTTGAAGATATCTACTTCAAAATTGAGTTCAAAGATTCCATCCGATCCAACATGCCAACCCAAACATACATTGCAAGTTAAATAAAAGCTTTTAAAATTAACTCCACATGAACTCACCCCGGTACTGACTAGAGAGAGCATAATCCGCTCGTTGAGCGCTAACGTCTCGCCCTGCTTCATCTTGATCCGTTTCTTGTCCAGACACTTCATCGCGTACATCTTACCCGTGTCCGCCTTCCGGCACCCGTATACCTGTTTAAAAAAAAATTATGTTTGTTATTAATTAAGAACTCAGCAGCGATGACAAACGATGATATGATAACGAGATGTGTAAATGAACGAATGAACCCTGAACAGAGCAGTACCCCGAGTGTAAACACCGAGAGTTAACACTAACCTCAAGAATTCGTATAGTTAACGTGTGCCAGTGGTATGTGAAGATGTTTACTGTATGAGTACCTACTTTGACGATAGTGTCCATTCTCACGGCACAGTACGTAGGTAGGTACGTGATAAATTGAAATAAAATATTTTTCATTGTAGGACACAAACACAAGCATGACGTTTAACCTGATTATTTGCACTGTAATTTTTTTACAACTGTGTTTTTTTCTGTACTCTATTACTCATTATTTACTTAAGTAACGGTAATGGTGAGTATTCCACGCCACTTTCTTTTTACTTACAACTTTTTCTACCCAAAAACGAATTTGTATTCAAGCTATGTTAAAATTTTTATTCGCGTCACAGCTTAAGCACACAAAAGATTCAAATATACAAAGGCGACAGTACAAATGCAACTGATTACAAGCGAGTTCCAAGTATGAGGTCTGCAGTGGAATCTGTACGACCTGCTTTGGGTGAAAACTGTGAAAAAGCAACGCGGCAGCGATTTGAGAAGAATATAGGTTTACGATTTCGAATTTGCATGTTTATAGTGAAGAGGAATCGAGCTTCGATTAAAGCTTGAAGTGAATCGTAAAACCCAAGTTGCAACATGTCGTTAAAATGCTAATTGAAGGAGGAATAGAAAATTGTATACAGTATAAGATCGCGCAGTGAACATTTTCCAAACGAGTATACATAACGAGGCACTTCGTCCCATCGTAAGTGGCCACTCCGAGTTCATTACTTACAAGGAAGCTTTGAACTATGCATTTGCTGCAGCAATTGCTAGTTAAAATGCTGAATTTCTGTTTTTAGAACCTCACTTACTTTGTATATTATGGATGTAAATCTTCTGTGTCTTTAACGTCTGTGTTACCATTCAGAGTTAATGTCTGTAACTCAGAAATGACCCACAACAGGATCGGGTCTCCTCTCACAATGAGAAGGATGTAGGCCTTAGTCCACCACGCTGGTCTAATGCGGATTGGTGGACAGAGAGTAAATGATGACAAGTAACCAATAACATTCCGTGCATAAATTGTTTGTCTTACCTCTCCGAAGCCCCCTCGGCCTATAATACGATGTACACTAAAATCGTTCATGGTTAACTGTATATTTAGCTCTAAATTTTTCCATTGACAGAACCTCGTGTATTTGTCACTAAAACAAAAAACATAATTACGCTTTTAAATTTAATCTCAATAAATACACACGTGTGAATAGCGCACAAGCAAAATGTAAGCTAATCCTTAGTTACCTTTCTAAGAAGTTTTTAAACGGTTCCCCTCTTAAATGCTGGAAAATTTCTTCAATGTATGGCTGAAACAATGTATTCAAGTCAGAATAATGAAAGAGATATATTATCACGAGTAGAAAACAATTAAGAATTATTACCTCGAACAAATTCGGTGGCACTTCGTGTTTCATTAAATACTTTTGTACATGTGCTACGCATTCCTTAGAATAATCCTGAAACAAATTTGCTAATGAAACACCAATCGCAAACTATTTTCCTTACTATGATCAACACACAAGGCACTGCATTAATAAATCTAGGTAAGTTATCTTGCCTAAACAATCAAGTCTAATACAAAAGATAATTCCACGCGTGTAACATAACACAATAAATAAATTAAAATAAATTTAATCGATGCAGTATAGCTAAACACGATTGTCTCGGGCAAAAATGGACCGTCATTTAAACTTGAGAATTGGATACCAAACGTCATTTTCCACTTCAATTTCCTTCTCAAATAGAACTTGCATAAACAAGCCGAGACAATTTCCCGGGACTATTATGACACTTCTTAATGCAAAACAAAATAATGAGAGTAATGTTTCATGGAATCGTCGGCATCATCGCGCAAAGTTAGATTGTGGCGGTGGCGTCCTCGGCCACGCGGATAGAGGAAACAATTCCGTCCAATTGAAAAAAACCGCTTGAAACCTTCAATTTATTCAACAGAAAGCTTCTTAACTTTTAACGACATCGCAAGGTCCTCAGACGCGCCATTTAATTTAACCACGTTGGCGCGGGCCGCATAAATATCTAGACGTTAAAAGTTCTACTTTTTTATTCTCAAACTATGTCTTGAACAGCCACCAAATAAGTCTTGAAATAAATGTTTTAATATTTAGTTCGTGATAATACGTACTACTCTGTCAAGAAAGTACCGGGAAAAGATCAATAATACACAAAATTTTTGTTATTCATCGAAATTTATTTTATCACCTTCAAAATGTGCTCCTTCAGAAACGATTGGCTTACGCTAACGAATAATCCAATCATCAAAACATTTTTTAAACACTGTCTCCGAAATTAAGTTCAGTTCTCGCCGCGAATTCTCCTTTATATCTTCTACCGATTGAAAACGGGTGCCACGAAGTGGTAATTTGAGTTTAGGAAAATGAAAGAAGTCGGCTGGAGCCATATCTGGTGAATATGGTGGTTGCTCGACGGTATTTGTTGAGTGCTTGGTCAAAAATTCGTTCACAATGATGGCCTTGTGCGAAGGCGCACTATCGTGGTGCAAAATCTAAGAATTTTCTTTCCACAAATCTGGTCTTTTTCGTCGAATTTGCTCTCTTAAATGCCGCATAACGCTCAAATAATATTCTTTATGTTACCGTTTGACCTTCCGGCAAGGATTCCGAGTGCACTACACCGCGATAGTCAAAGAAAACAGTCAACATGACTTTGACTTTTGATCGACTTTGGCATGGTTTTTTGGGTTTCGGTTCAGTTGGAAGGCGCCACTCCGAAGTTTGGTGACTAGTTTGCATGTCAAACTCGTAAACCCATGTCTCGTCACCAGTGACAAAGCGTTTCATGAATGTTGTGTCGGAATTGACTCGTTCTAGCATGTCCTCAGCGACTCTCATGCGATTGCGTTTTTGGAGAAAATTCAGGTCTTTTGGGACTAGCCGAGCGAGTAACATGTTTCATACCCAAATGATTAGTTAAAATGGTACGGATCGACTCGCAAAACAAATCATCCATTCCCGGTACTTTCTTGACAGAGAGTATAAAAACGAATTATTACGGGACTAACATTGAAATATAACTAAGCGTAATCACTAAAAAAATTATTGTTGATAATAGATTAGCAATGAACTATCAGAAAGACTCAGTAAGAAAGTTCTTGATTTACTATATTCCTATGTTTTAAATTAAACGTTATCGCTTATATTTTCTTTCAAACGGAAAATATATTCAGCCCACATTCCACTCACTGAAGCATAAATTAGTTCCACACCCGTTCTCTTTATAAATGGCTCTGATGACTTTATGTTAAACAATAGCTACTGTACTGTATGTAATCGACTGCGCGACCCAATACCCCATATTGGGTTTGCATTTTTTTAAAGTTTAGTTTTGTCAAAAATATTATTGTGTGAGAAAAACTTGAAAGTAAGAAACACGACGGGCGAATTTTGGTCCGTATGGACTTTTGAATTTGGTCCAAAAATGTCTAATGAAATAAAATTCTAAACTGTTTATTTGTTTTTTGTATGAAAAAAGTTACAATCATTCATCAATCCCCACCAATCCTAACGAATTTCTTATTCACTTACTTAATGTCATACTCAGATTCCAATAATTACATATGTTTTAACCTGGTTGTTTAAGGAAGATCTTTTAATAACAATATTTCAGTAATTGAGAATTGAAATAAACAACAAATTAACTGCACCAACAATATCATAGAAGACGCAAAAATATATGACGTAATAGAAAGGCTGTTGTATATTGGTTATTTCGTAATCAATATGTAATTCATCTCGATGGAGAAGAGTCTTTACATGAGCCGCAGTAAACGTGAATCAAATGACCCAACAAAAAGCACTCACCAGATCTAGGGTATTTTAATGTATAACGTATTCACCATCGATTAAAAGGTAGACGTGAGGGCATTCAAGTTCGGGTCGATGTTGGGCGGCCGACTTCAATCCAACAGTACTCGTATCTACTTAATGAGGCTCATTACACAAGCATTCAGTTTACTAGAAAAATTAAATGGGATTTTCATACAAATAATGTGTTGAAAAATTTCAACATTTCAATTTCTATCAATGCCTATACTGCTAATTCTAAACTAAATTAAGAATAAGGATTTACGGGACAAATATCCAAGAAATTTATAAAACGAACCTCTCATTACGAGATGATAGTAAGTTCAATTTTATTGCTTCCAAATATGGTAAAGCTCAAGTTTGTCGAAATTGACATCCTATACTCGTACCTAATGCAAATTTAATAAACTTGAAGACTCCATAATATTTTTTTTCTTTGTCACTTTCCTTATTAAGTTAGTGTGCACATAATGTGGTTTGTGATAATGATAAGGAACATATTCATAGTGTCTGAATAGAATTTTACGATCGGCGCCTTTCTGACATCAGCCCTTGGGAATGCTGCTGGTGCAATATAGAGCAATATGCTCGCGATTACTAATAATATATTGTATCTTGTATTCGGTCCTTCCCTAGGCTTCTCAGGTATTGTGAGTTTCACGAAATCTAGTTAGTACCTAAACTCATTGTGTTACTATTTAGAAACAGTAGATATACCCACTAAAATAATTTAAGGATACAATAGAAAAGCCGTGGGTTACCCATGGCTTTTGCTATTGTATCCTTAAATCTTACCATACATTGAGTTTTCTCATACACCGCGAATTTTACAAACCGCCGTGAAACATTAGTTATATTAATAAGTTATGAAGGAGGGAAATGTATTAAAAAAATCTAGCCTGGGAAATTGTTATGTCAATAATATTATACATAGGTCAATCTTCATTTGGTTCTACAATGAATTTCATCATCAGAATCCTTTGATTTTTCTATGGCTACCGATCGAAGTAAGTTAATAGGAAAATATTAAGATAGCATCAGCCTTAATAGGGAAGTTTTAGTAAGGAAAACACCAACATAAATTTAATAAACACCTACAAATTTTCATAGCCCTACAGAAGAAGATTTTATAATCGCGAAAACGTTCTGTGGCAAGATAACGCCCGGGCCGCTCGATCTTTCGAGAAAACTCGATTTGCATAACTTTATTAATTTTATAATTTAAATATAATAAGATAACGAAATTGGTTGAGCAGAACAAAATATATAAATAAGTTAGCCTTCTACCCTGACCCTATAATTCATCCTTTCACACACACAGAAGAATACCACAAAGTTATGTTTTACTATTACCATGAAAAAATACAAGAATAATTATGGTATCCGTTTTGATGTTTTGGATCATTATTCAGAATTTAAATCTTTCTTAAATAACTAATGTACCAACGCCCTGTCTATTACATTAATATCAAGCAAACATAGCACATTAAGCACATAGGCTAGCCGGCTAAACGGAGTATCGAAAACATTGGGTAAATCTGAGTCGAAATGAGAAAAGATTTCTGATCCTCCTGGCAAAGAGGTCATAGTAATGTTACGACAAAGTGAGGTCTTGCGTAAGCCTATGCCTACCCGTAGATAGATTATATAGAAGACAGGACCGAGGAAACGGGAGAGAATTACTACGAAATAATGAGGTTTTCTAGGAGATTAAAAGAAATGTAGGCCAACAATCTAATCTTTGAAATTTAACATTAATGTAACTGCTGCAGAGTGCATATTATAATTTGTCACTAGCGATCATTAATTAATTATCCTTAAAATTTCGAAATCTGGCTCATTTGTTCATTAAATTCCTTTTGTAAAAACACAGGATATCGCATATACCTAGTCATATTGTTGATGAGGCATCTAAACGTGAAAAAATAATGTGGGGTTCTTCTGGAATACAAAGGTCGATGTCTACCAAAATATCTTACGGCTTATTTCTTAATATAACCGTTGTTTCGAAGTAGAGCGTCAACAAACTTAATATCTAAGAATTATGGCAGTTCATGTACTTACATGTGAATGGGCTAACAGTTCCTTCATAATAAAATTATCATAAATATCCCTTGCGATTCTCCGCCTTTCTTCTATACATTCTTGTTTTTCATATAATTTTATCTGTAAAAACATAGTTTGATGAAAATACTTTTCTTATGAGTTAAACTTGACTTGCAATATACTATAGTAAATTTTTACCTCTTCATAAAATTTTAACTGTGGCACTGGCTCTTCTGACGTTTGTTCGCAGAATTCTTTAAATAGTAAATAACCTGAAACAATGGGAACTATTAAGTAAATAAACAAAATAAAATACAAAAAAAACAATCATACTAAAATATAAGAAATCTCAAGTTAAATTATTTATCATTGCAGTAGAAGCAATGTACCGCTTTAGGGCATTTGCAAGTGAACGACAAATAATAGTGACTTTAGCCTTTTATGTTAATGCCTTCGAAGCTTCAATGACAATCCAACCTGCAGTGTTATCTTGTGAATCTCGTAATAGACTATTTAAATATCTATTCTCCTAAATTCAGCCAATAAAAACAAAGATTTCGAAGAAAGAACTTTAATTCACATAGATGTCCTTTCCATGATCAATCATTTTTGGACATTCACACTATATTTAACCCCCGCCCCGACGCAAAAGAAGGGGTGTATTAAGTTTGACGTGTCTGTCTGTTTGTCTGTCTGTCTATCTGTCTGTCTGTCATGGCACCGTAGCTCACGAACGGATGAAGCGATTTCAATTTAGCTTTTTTTTATATGAAAGGTGAGTTACGGCCGAGTGTTCTTAGACATGTTTGATGAAAATCGGTTGAGTCGTTTAAAAGTTGTGGGGGGTGAAAGTGGGGAAGAATAACCGAATGTCTGCAAATATAAACGAGTGGGGTCTCAAATGAAAGCGCATCACGTGCACATTACAAAATAATATGTTCAATGAAATTGTCGTTATTATGTCAGGGTTTTTTTTTAATTTTCAATTTAATATTTTGATTATAGATTATAAAAGTTAGTGACTAGTGATTTAACGACTAAAGCCCCTTACGATATAGTGCACTCAACAATGTTCAGTTCACGGGCTCGACAAAGTTATTTGGTGTCAGTAGAAGTAGAACCGCTTCAAATTGCATTCTTAACTTGTGCTTGGTTAATACCGACCAATATTCCTTGCTTAGAAACCTTCGACAGATTTGACGTTTAATTAGACTCGTTTGGTTATGGACAACTGGGAAGTATTTTCTCGTCAACTAAATCTCAGTAAATTAAGTCGAAGGTATACGAGCAGTGTGTGTTGCCAGTGATGACATCAGACAGACGGCATCTAGCATCACAGAGCTAAGAAATAGTCGTTTACTGAGAGCCTCGTGCTTGTATGCTCGTATGCTCTTGTATGCTCGGAGTCACAAACAGAGGTGTCTAAGCTCGGCGACAGAATCTGTAACGATTAAACCCCGTAAACAAAGAAACCCAAAATCGACAGAATTCAGAGAAATGAAAATCGATGGGGAAGAAAGATAGTAACTAGTGGCGACCACGTCTTGACGAGAAAAATACAATCTTGTTACTCGCGACACTGAAAGTCTGTAACCCTGCAATATTTTGTGTTGAAAACACATGTTTTACGAAGAAACAGAATAGTTACTGATGTAACTACATGAAGAAGAATAAAATATTTTTCAGCAGGTTGAAATACCCAAAAATAATAATCAATTGTCATCTTATTCTATTTAAGGCATAAATATTAATGGGAATAAAACTTAAACAACCTTTTTTAAGAAGCATGAACATATTAAACAGTTCTACATTAAGTAGCACTAGTCTGACAAATAAATTCTTCGTTAGAGTCTGGAAACGCTGTAAATTGCGTTTGTGCCTCGCGCCAGAGTGCTTCAAGTTAATAGATTATTAGAAACTTGTATCAAATAGAATCTCAGGTTCTTTACTACGCAACTCTATACAAGTATATTTTGCTTAATATAACCCCCTTATCCTAATAGCCAAGTCGTTCGACGACAAAATCGGTTGCTCGCGACAAGTTTGACGTACGGAAATTGATTGACGTAGGACATTAGTCGTACGTCAGTGTGTAGTGGCAATTAAACAAGTAAAAATAAAAGTTTTGTCGCGTTCGTTGGTCAGTCGGTTGTGTTGTATTGTTACACCCAATTAGGACAAAGCCTAACTTTGACAAATGACGATTTAATTGCTCTCCACAGACTTAGTGTCCGTGCCTTTTTTAGCTTCAGATTAGTTTTATGCATTTTGCATTCTGCATTTTCAGGTATTCGTAGAATCTGACGCGGATTAAGCATTTATATTAAAACATGTTTAATTTTAAATCAACGTCAATCCATCATTTCTAAAATAAGTAGAAATTAATAGAAGAATTAAACTAAAGAACAAAAATGTCATGAGTACGAGTAGATATTTCATTCCACAGGGCTCTACTAGAGTAGCGAGCCCCGAGAAAGTTGTTCGCCAAGAGTTGAAGTGTAAAGGCCGCAAATTGCGTTTGTAACTCACTCCCGAGTAGGTACTCCGAGGTAATATACACGACCAAGCTATTACAATTTTATGCAGTATTAAATTTTGAGACTTTCAGAACGTTACGGAGAACTCTCGAGCCTGCACCTTTCCTGAGGTTGGCCTGTTGTAGGACGTGGCATTTATTTTTTTAAGTAAAGTCCATTTTTCATACTTGTCTAATTTGGTAAAAATTCTTAGCCTCAATTTTAGCTTATGTCTTTTGAGATTTTCATTTGCGATTTAAAAATAACGGAGGCACACAATCATAAAGATTTAAAAACAAGTTCTCATTAACTGGTGAAGCTGAATATTTTTAAAGCAATTTTAAACTTTTTTTCATCTAAAAGAAGTGCCAAGATTGTTTACCAAGCGAAAAAAAAAACACTGTAACTGTGTGGTTTTACGATCGCAAAAGCATCACTGCATCCATGGTATCAAACTACAAGAAACTACGTACTTGTACGTGTTTTTACTTAAATAAAAAAATCAATAATTTAGTTCCACCTACTAATATTTTTTGTTTTATAGGACCGGGAACAGTGATCCCGACAAAGTTCCGCGCAGAGTTGAAGTGTAACGGCCGTAAATTACGTTTCACCACGGTTTCACTCTGAGTGCTACGAGCAAATAATCTACGTTTCAGTTATTAGGTACAATTTTGTGCAATATCGAATTCTTGATTCAAATATACAGTATTATTTACACTCTTATAAATCCTTATAAGAATATATTAAGCAATAAGCACCTAAGGCTAATACTAGTATTTGAAAAGCCAAATTTATTTATAGAAAATTAAATTTTATCGACAAGAAATAATATTTATTTAAGTTAATCGTATTGACACTAAGTTAAGCCGTGAAGGTTACATGAATGAAAACTAGATATTTCGTTCGTTTTACGTGGCCACGTCTCAGAGGTCCCCGACAGACTTATTCCCGAGAGTTGAAGTGGAACGCCCGAAAATTGCGTTTGCAAGTCACCCGAGTGGTTAACCAGGGTCGATCAAGCACATTATACACATTAAAAAAGCGAAAGGGTAGGTAGGTACTCGATGACTAATGAGGAACTCAAAATATACTTGACGTAGAAACAAGACACGTAATGTTACAGCGAACTTTTGCAAATTCCACCCCGAAAGAAGTACCTAATACTGGAATTTAAACAATTTCCTATACGAAACCCCTTTATTTTTAAATAAATTTATTAAAAATGTCAAGACATTTCTTGGATATTCCAGACGTCAGTATATGCGGCGAACAATATTGACATTAATAAAAAAGATGCTACAAAACGGATTGTCATGTTGAACCCTTGATTTTATCAGACAATATCTTACAGTAATACAAACAACGGTGATAAAACTGCAACCCTTGACATAAGTGGCAATATGTCTCTCCCTCCCTCTCTCCCGATAGTTATGAGATTTGTATTGGTTCTTTATTCCTTTTTGACATTTGTTTTCCACTCGAATGAGATTATTGCATTATTTATTGAACTTCATTTCTTCTTCGGCTGAGAGGAGGCTCCTGCAAAGACTCATCTAATCGGTGGCCACAACACAGTCCCTCTGTGCACGAGTGACCCAGTTAAGTAGGTTTAACAAGCTTATAAAGCAATTTCGCCGCTCAGAAGACCAATATTGACTATTATCAACCTATTATGACGCACGGGCTGCAAGAATCTTGCACACAGTCATTTCAATGCTATTTCGACAACTTTAAATCTTAAGCATAATTCAGCAAAAATTTAAAAGCAGTTAGGGAGTAAAGGACGAAATGACAGCAGTATTATTCAGCCTGAACTTATGAAGCCTGACTTAATGAACTCGGTGCAATAACCGACGTTGCTCACACGAAACGATGACAGAAATGTTACATTAAAGCGTGAATCCTTACATTTGCAATAATAATAATATCACATAAAGGGAGACGAGAGTGCGGAATCCTTTTGCGAGATGAGTTAGCGTTCATTAGGCGAGAAGCATTTATTGTACGCCGGGCGACAATAATCAGAGTCGTGCGTAAGAACGCAAGGACTCCTTCGCCTAGTTCATGCCATTGTTTAATCCTAGGTATTTAATGTTTATTCTTAACATCATCGTTTGACCAATAACTTGGTAGATCTTTAAACAACCTCAATGCCATGACTCTACAATGTCTTCTTAATAATCCTAGTTTTTAGGTAAATAAGGTAGCTCTGTTTATCGTATTCCTCACGAACCACATACATCTTTATTTAAATATTTAAAATTTTAATCAAATTCGTAAAACGGTTACATTTAAAGTGGATATTAAAAGAATAATAAATCAGAATGAGGTAAAAATAGTGAAAATAATTCGAAGATTCTAACGTATTGCGAAAATAATCCGATTCCAAAGAGCCGATTGAAAGCATAATTGTTAAATTATGATAGCGTCAATATATATAAGCAAATAAAAAGATCAAGTGCGCGGTAACCGTGAGCTGACGTAGTCCGCAAACATACGATTTATGCGTCACCTAAATGCGTAAAGGCATAATATTATTTCTTGTATCTGCACTTCATATCAACTGGCGTAAAGATACCAACATACCAATTTTCTCGGATTAGCTACTTTACCTACAGATAACACTACTAACTATTATATTAGATTGTACTGTTTCCTATCTTATGTTCCGTTCATTATTTATTATTGCTTTATATTAGTCACAGCACTTCATAGAAGAATAAAATGTCATAATTGTCATTAATGAAATAGGGTTGCAACATTTTTCCATATTCAACCCCTAAGGAGCTCAAATGGGCAAAAATGTGTACGTGACCGAACGGTAACGAAGCCCTGAGCATAGTCTAGTTCCTAATCTAATACACGCATTATTATATCTGACGCGTATCATTTGAGATGAAAAAGGCATTTCAATCAAAGGGCTCCGTACATTGAATATACGGTAATACCGCTTTCAAAAGATCCGCGATTTCTCTAAATAAGTAAAATCATACAATCGATTGAACAATTTTTGTTTAACTTCTGAATTTAGAGTCTCGAGTTACGACTCGACCACTCGTTTTACGTGTCGTAAGATATAAACAATATTTTTATTAAAGCTTATAAAAAAACTTAAACTTACCTAATACTTGATTAAATATTTTGTCAAAATTTACTTCACTCTTCTTTTCCATGTACTTGTGCATCACACTCCGTACACTGCAACAAAAAAACATCAAGATAAAAATTAAATGCATCAGGGAAGCTTATACTGGGTAATACAATATAGAGGGCTATAATGTCATACTGTATGTATGGGTTTTATAGGTGGTCCCTACAGACTCGATTTTCATTGCTGTTATAGAAAATTGCCATGCTTCAATTTCTAAATAAAACATACGATATGGGCTTCTCTTTATATTGTTACTAGCTGACACCGCAAACGTTGTTTAGTTATATCATTTATCGAGTTGGATGAAAAATTATTAAATTACTAAAATGACTATTAAAAATAGGGGTTGGTGATAGAAGGGTGAAAATTTAGGGGTGTATGTATTTTTGATGCCACATTATTGAAAAATAAAAATTGTCCAAAAAATAAAATAAAAGTGTTAGGTGTGGACAACCCTTGTCACTTAGGGGTATGAAAAATAGACAGTAGCCGATTCTCAGACCTACTGAATATGCATATAAAATTTCATAAAAATCGGTCAAGCCGTTTTGGAGGAGTATGGTAACTAAAACTGTGACATGAGAATTTTATATATAAGATTAGAAAAATAGCAGTTATATCCAGTAAATCTCAAGTCAAAATGTTTTATCGTTTTGTTTACTGTGTGACAAACACCGCAAGATTTTTATGGGACACATTCTTACTTAGCTTGGGACTTTTACGATCTACAAAAGCCGCGGCCATGGGAACATTTGTTTGACAAATACTTAATCATTACGGGGTTGGCGCCATGGATTTCATATTTTTCAGATTAACTCAATAAAAGTGACAATCAATACGCAGTGCTGTTATTAGTAGTCTCCTATCACAATAAGAAGGATATGGGCCTTAATTAGTGGATCTAGATCTACTAAGCTAGTGTGGGTGAACTGTACTGTACAGTGTACATGCCTCTGAGACCATACTGGGGAATTCTCAGGCAAGCAGGTTTCCTCACGATGTTCTCCATCGCCGTTACAGCAGGTGAAGTTTAATTTATTTAGTTTAAAGTAAAACTTTTTTACGTGAAACACTGTCGCTTAATATTTTTGATAATTTATAGACTACTTCCTACGAATCCTAGATCCATTTACGAGTTTTTCGTGAACGGACGATCGAAACGAATCTGTCATTGTTCCATAGCAACAGCATGAAGGCTGTAAAGGAGATAACGCGGCCTGTAGGGATGTTACCCTGACATCATAGACGCTTATCTAGATCATACAGCAAGCGGGCAGCTCGCTAACGGAAGTACTGTACACTAACTATATGTATAGTCGCAAATAAAACATAAAATTTTATAACGATGATTAAACACCGGACATTTACATTGAAATCTGTTTCGCTATCTACTTGGACGCATCGGTCGTATATTATTATCGTATTTCATGAATTTTTTTATTAACTAGGTTTGCTAGTTGCTATTCCGCGAGGAATGTAGAAAGAAACTTAACGAAAGAAGCATATTCGGTCACTGCTTTTTAAAACTATGAAGCACAACTTATTGCACACAAAACAAAATACGCCAAAAATTATAATATTATGTGTGTCAGGTCAATATTCCTACAGAGTTTATGTCGACTGCTGGTTTTCCCTCTGAGACCTAGAACATCCTAACTTCTGCATCTAAAACTGAACTTGTATACCTACTTAGGAATGCTACGTTAGGAAAAGTGAACATAAAACTTATGTTACTAGGTCATATAATCTTCTTCCTTCTTCTTTTCAGCCCTTCATAAACCAGTTCTGGACATACGCCTTCTCTTATCGACACCACTCTTAACTGATCCTGGGCCCGTTGAATCCAACGGTATCCCGCTGTCTGGGCTCGCCTGTGCTTATTATCGTCGCCGTTCGACAGTAGTAGGTTGCCTATTTTTAGGCTGAGCGTGTCTGTATGAAATAGTTATAGGTACTAAGTATATTTCATGCAAGTACAAGTAACTATTTAAGATATTTTGATAAACCTGGTTGAGGAAAACCTGTAGTTACGAAATTCTAAGTCAGTATACGAAGCCATTGTTATTGACTAGAAGAGGTCGGCTACTTTTAATGAATGGGTGACTACGATTCCAAGAAATTCTACAGTATTTCCGTGAGGCGGCCATTCATAAATTAAGATCTCTTGTGAATAAGTGAAACCCTTACAATTTCTACCAGTACCACTTTATACATGTATTAAGTAAAAAATATGTTTACGTTCAACTAAATCGTAATACATTTTGGTCTACTTTTAAAATACGTACCTACATGAATTTTCATGAAAACTAACATTTTTTTGCCCATAACTGTATTGTAAATGAAAGAATTTAGCAAGCCATAAAAATATATCTCACTAACTAATATAGGAATAATATAGGAATAAAACAGTGCACAAATGGTATCCGTTAGACAAGTCATTCATAAAAATAAAATTTTAAGAACTGCGATAAAAATAATTTTCATATGAAACAAATATTTATATGGACGAATGAATGATACTGTGCGCTTTGATGAAAATTTTCATTAATTAACTTACACTTTGGTTTTATATTTATTAAAATACTGATGCAATAAGGATTTTTTAATCCTTTCATTTTATATCATTACATAATTTATTATGGAATTCATCATAGACCTAAAAGCTCATAATATGTGATAGGATCAGTTCTTGGACTTTGTTTTATTTGTATGTTACACCCACATGACATGCGATCACAGGATCTCTACACCTACATTCGAATCAACTTATTTAAGGTTCCTATGTCTAACCTTAAATAAGTTGTTGGGTTGCAGCATGCAGTGACCAAGGTGTCTCTCAGGCCCGTTTGGCGCCAAATTAAAATAAAAAAAAGGAGGAACATAATAATTTGCATAACTCCGAACAGTATTGGGCCATAATTTTTTGTTTTAACTAAATCATCGATCTCTCGGAGCCTTAAATAATTCTACAAGACTAAGTGCCCTTACAATAAAACTTATTTAAATGGACCGCAGTATATTTATGAATTCACGCAATGCATACGAAGTAGTTTCACGGCTTGCCATGGCAAATGTTTTAATTTCCATAGATCTTTTCAACGTCTATTTATAAAGGCCAATCACGCTCCATCGGGGAGGGTACTGGACGGGCCCACACGTTGCGTAGTGTTAGGTAAACATTACCACTTACGCACCTTACGACATCGTTTAATGAATATAGTGGAAAAATGTACACCAAACTCTGATCTGCTCTTAATTTTAAGGATACAGTTGCCAGAATCTCAGATTTCTGAGAAATATCAAGATTTTCATCGTCTTAAACTAGTTAGTTGTTTCTGCTATTTACCTACACAGTAGGACTGTGAACAACACAAGCAAAATCCAAAATTTTTGTCCAGAGGTCGTATTCTCTACGCGTCATGACTGGACCCAATAAAATTCACAGATCCTTAGTTGATTGGTATGATTCTAAGTCTGATCTGTTCATATCTTGGTCAAAATAAAGGACCGTAATTTAGCTGAGGCATCTTGTCCACTGTAGTAATTGATCTAGGTATGTAGCAAAGAAAACTAACTTAATGGAAAGCATATAAGTAGGTATCTCTACCTACCCGCTACAGGGTCGGGTCTCCTCTCACGATGAGAGAGATGTAGGCCTTAGTCTACCACGCTGGCCTAATGCGGGTTGGTGGACTTTACATGCCTTTGACATTTTTTTGTTTTTTTTTAACTCTCAGGCATGCAGGTTTCCTTACGATGTTTTCCTTTACCGTAACAGCAGGTGATATTTAATTTTATAAAGCGCACATAACTTTTTTTACAAAGTCATTTGTGCGTGCCACTGGGATTCGAACCCAGACCCCTCGATTAAGAGGTCGAATTCTTAGCCACTGGGCTGTCACCGCTTCAGCGGAAAGCATATAAATGATAGAATATAAAGATAACTTTGTTAGCAAAACCACCGAAAAGTTGAGGGATCGAGGAGTTGCAAATTTGCAGACCATCACAGTATTTAGCGATTCATTATCGTGTCCAATATAAATACCTTTACCTTTTTAGAAGCGCCCGTAGCCCTGCTGCTTACGTAGATTGCAAGTGCTTCGGAAAGCACTTAACACCATCGGTATCAGTCCCGATTGTTATCAATAAAATAGCAGTCGTCAAACCTCTTCGGAGGCCCCATGGGCGGTTCAAAAACATCCGACACGGATAGGCCTCTAGCCTATTTCTCCACCAATCACATTGGAGCAGCACGATGGAGTTGTGAAGAGAGACCCGTGCAATCAATAGTTACTACTAAAAATGCGAAAGTTTGTGACGATAAGTAGAAGGATGTTGTTACTGTTTCACGCAAAAAAGGGCTGAACAGATATGGATGAAATTTGGTATGCACATAGTTTATAACATGGATTAACATAATTAGGATAAATAAATGTAGTCGTAGTAAATTTTAGACCAAGTCCTAAAATTTACGAGAACGAAGCAGTCTAGTTGACATAAAACAGAATTTCGAGACGAAATTTTCGTCTAAGCATTCGGTAAAACAAAGGAAAAAGTATGAGTAAGGATGTTTTGCGAACAAATCGTCTAAAATATTTGCACGTTGGATATTCTCACCAATATTTACGACACACATACAAGCGTATTCACGACAGAATTATTATGAATGATTTATTAGGTTGATCATAAACTATTTATGTCGTTCTCTTATTTATAGCTCGGTTATTGTTCTTTCTTGTAGAGTTCAAAGGAAAAAGTAACGCGACTGGAGGTTGAATACCTTCATCCAGTATTTTTTAATAACTACTGTGCTAGTTATTTTTTATATGGGCACAATGAATGAATGTACGACCACTGTACTCGTAGCTTTGCTACATTTTTCACATTGCAAGCTTTCATATTTTATAGAATTTTTTTTAAACCTAAATTCAGGTTGCATATTCTTCTGTTATAGAACATAAATTATGCCATTTTATGCAGCACAGCAAAACAAACGGTGGGTAGTCTGAAACTTTTTAGGAGTTGTTATTTTTCGGACATTATGAGCGCTGAACGTACGAATGTACGACATACTAATTATTTAATACCTACTGATAAAATCACTTGCATGTACCATCCTCCAACCTGAGGCTAGCGCGAATTAAGGTTTATCCTTCTCATTCTGATGGATATTCATCACTTCACAAGGTCACTAATAGCTGACAAGACAATCACATTAACTATTGTGAACAGTTGTTATGTTCGCAGTGCTCTTCCTATCCTCTGCATTGCATTTGATTGCATTTAGCAATCTTTGCCATATCAACCACAGATTACCACTATAGTTCTCTAGTGTTCATCATAGCCATAATATGAAGAAGCCATGGAAGATTTGGTCTTCATATGAATGTTTTTATTTTAGGCTGAGTATATTTTTTGTGAGTATTATACATTTTGAGCAATATAATTTCTCTGACTGCTTTAGAATTCATCCAATATTCTCTATCATGCCCTCTTGTCGCAGTACATTTTTGTAGGAAAGTTAGTCTATTTATCAGTACCTATACATATTGTAAAAAAAAATTATCAAATCAATCATTGGTAAAATGCAAATGCCATGCTGCATGATACCTGATTTTAATATTTTCATAGCAATAATACTTTTATTTTGAAAGCAATAATATATGAGGCCTAATTGATGATGTATCCCTTCTTATTATCTTATCTTTCATACTTAATACAATATGTCAATAAGTAACTGCGGTTGTTCCAAATCACTTTAGGCTTATTACAGCAAGGTCTAGTCAGCAAAGTACTATTAGAGTTTATTAGTTCTACTGAAGTCTGTTTAAGGGGGAGTTTACAAGTCGCACGATTTTTGCCGCACGGCTAAATTTGACCGTCTAAATGGCAATTTGGTTAGGTCGTAACTGACTATAGCTGCAAGCCCGAAAGTTGGGTAAGTTGGGGCCCGACTTTGGCGCGCGACGACCGGCCGCGTGCGGCTGGCAAATAAAATCGACCGTGTAAACGATCAGTGAGAGGCGATCGCCCGACGCATGAGGGCACGCACGAACACCTATTCTGCTCAACATTTTCGAAGGAAATAACCGAGCTGCAGGCGATTTTAGTCACCTGTAAATGTAAATGGGCTAGCAATGCGGCTTGGTAAGGCGATTTGTGAAGCAACTAGCCGCACGGCGAAAATCGACCCATGTAAATCCTCCCTTAGTTTATGTATAAGTTGTTATTATGTTGATTTAGGAATTCATTTCCATGTTTTATATCATATTTCATCTGTTTTGTAGCCCAATTTATTCAGAGTTTCAATCATAATTTTGCACAAGATAATAAAAATGACCAGAGGTGGATTAAATGTAGTCTCAATCTCTGAAACATAAGTTATAATTGAATGGCCATCTGTGTTACAAAGGTATGAATTGACTTCCCCCATGATTCCAGGTAAAATCTGAACCTCCAAATATCTACATTATAAAGTTTCAGTTGGTTCTATAGTAATCGTTTTTTGTCATTTTTTGTCACATCAATGTTTTTTTTTATTTTTTTTATAATTTAACCTACAGTAACTACACACATGCCCCATTTGCCTAGAAAATAGTTTGTCTCTGATGTTGAAACATGAATCCACAGCAAGCATCCATATCAAATAAAATTCATCACATTTACAATAAATAATTAGAGGTTGAATGTGCATTACATCTGATGGGTACTTAGGATTAGGTAGGTACTTACATTTCTATAGATAGATAAGATAATATTTCTGGCACATGATAAAGTGACCATTACACACAGTATACCTACACAATGTACAGAAATAGTTTTATTTAGCTTTATGTCTATCTTATTACCAGTTTTAGCTGTAGTCTGTGACTGTCTAAAGAAGGAAAATATACTAACTCTTGGAATAATAAAATGTTTCCTGTATTTTAATCAAGATTATAATATAGGTAACAGTCTATCAAACATTCGTCCATACTAAATCTTTTGCTATACAATAGTAAGAGGGAAACTGGCATTAACCTTTACATAGGTAATCATCAAAATTGCATCTTGTTTTACAGTAAAAGAATTGTAAATATCACTAAAAAAAGAGAACTGCTTTGATAAAAGGTTTGTGTACTAGCTAACTCTATAAAAATAGTAAATATAATATTTTTAGATAGGTACTTTAAGTTAAAAATGTATGTTCATTTAGAGTTCAATGTCCCCATAGTTATAAGTGTTTCTTTTAACTGCCTATCATAATCTCGTTAAGATATTGAACAGAGAAATATATAAAGTGATAAATACCGCAGTGATATTTCAGCAGCTATATTTCAAGCTGCTCCCTTAGAAACGAAATCATTTTGTAAACAACTAACTTTAAACGTTTTCTTTCTGTAAACATTTCACGTCATACTTCGAAAAGGACACATACGTGTTGTCGATGAACTTTACCTTGGGTCTGGTAAAACAATCTTTTTGCTCGCTCGGGCTGCTGGAGTGCACTTCGACTTCTCCATCGCCATCAAATAGCTGACGTCGGCCAGCACAGCCTCGAGGTCCGCCATTTTGAGTCTTAATTTACCACATTCACCAGAAAATAATGAAACACTAGCCCACTGCACGACCACGACTAAAACACCAACTTTATTTTCAACCGAAAGTCATAACCTTTTTCACATGACGACTGCTCACTGGTTCATTTGACCATTTGTTGTTGATGAGCATTGACACATTTCCATATTCATAATAATGTAAGGCGTACATAGGGGCACACAATTATACTACTTGTAACTAACATAACACAGGATCACTTCAAGATATTAGGTCACAATACGATTAACGAACTTGTCAATAGAATGGTTAGCATCGTTAACATCGAAAAGCACGATCCACCATCGCTCATCTGCGTTCCGTCACTTTGGGTCAGTTTCAGTTCACTAATCGCACGAATACAATTACATACATACATGCATAGATATTATATACGTAGTCGTATATAGTATATACGACTGAGCGATGTGTGCGAGCAAATGAAGACAACCAGGTTAGAGAGGTGTGTGCATGCACGCACACGTTAATAGTTTTTTTTATAAGTTTACTCATTCTTGGATACTGCTTTATTTGGCCTATTGTCTATGGATTCTATTGTCAATAAGTTTTGTTTTAAAATAATGAGGTTAGGATTGTGTAACAAAATTTACTAGGCATCAGGTTGGTTGATGTGAATTTAATAGAATTTATTAGTGCGGAATTTAATAGAATTGGGAGGACCATAGACTGAATAAAATTGATATTGTAATCAAATTGTCTATGGTCTTGAAAATATCTTACGATAATGTAAAAAACACATGATAGTGATACGGTAGTTTAAATGCTTGTGTTTCAGTTCACGTTAATTTTCATATCAATATGGTATTTGACTGAGCTAAATTTTACTAGGCTGAACTATTTTTATACAACTTCCGGTTCAAATTGAACTTTGGTCAGAAAAGAGCTGTCAACGTCAAAATAATGTCAAGAATGTGACATGAAGTGTCAACTTTCTAACAGCTGACTGCACAAGGATATTTTAATGGACTGTACTGTATAACCGTAACGACGTAATTCCTTGAGTTGTTCCAGTCAAGAGCGGCGAAGAGCGTGCGTTTGAATGTGTAATTTACAGCATGATTATAGACTTTTGATAAGGTATTTTTTTCCTCGTAAGTGACCGGTACAGACCGCGATAAAAATTTTCTGAGCCTGCCATATCGATCGCGTTTTGCCTTTTGGCAAGCCGCATAGTAATAGTAAGTGCAATAATGATCTTGCGAATATTTGGTAGACAAATAGAGTAATGTTATTGTGAAGCATATATATTTTATTTGAGTAATAAACTACGTTACTCACGCTGTACTACTACACACTAAAGTTTGTATTAGCGCGTCACCGGTTTATTTTTATTGTTACGCTATATCTACAATATTTTAAATATTTTTTTATTAATTATAGATATCTATCAAAATGGAATACTGTCCACCAAACGTGACCTTGGGCGAAGTATGGGTAGATCATGGAATATCACAATGCTTCATGGAGACAGTTTCAGCTGTACTCATTGGTGGATTCCTTCTTGGTTTTGGGATGATCCAAATAATAATGTACAAAAGGTTAGCTGTATTTTATGTAACACCATAAATCTAAAATAGTGTACTTATATTCAAAATGACAATAAAATATATAAGAAGGTAGGTAATGTGTAACGTAATTTAAATTCAAAATTATGAAAAGTATTTAGTGAGTTAACAAAAGAAGATGTAATGTATGTAGAAGCAAGCTCAGTTGACACATTGTTACAAATTTTTATAGTGTAAATTTTAGGTGTACCTTTATAATTATGCTGTTCGATAGTGACACCACATGTCTGCATGTAGTCACGTTTGTTGATAAGAGTTGTTTGAAAGTTTGATCTTGATGTTATCATTATACAAACAATCACTATTGGCAATGCTTGAAGATACCTTTAACAAAATACCAATATGAAAAACATGTGTTTTTTTAATTAACTGAGAAACAAACAAAGATTTTATTTAAACTTAATCTACTAATAGGCAGAAGTGACCTCTGGCAATTATAATATTCTGTAAATCTGAAATAACTAAATTCACATATTTTTGTGATACACTAACAAAGAAATTGCATTTGAAAGCTCTTAACATGATCAGTGCCTTGTTAATTTTCGTAGTTGCATAAAACATGCAGTCTGTACAATATTAAGTATGTTTTGGAAACACCAGGCAGATTGCATTTGCAGGTCAGAAATAAGTTTCATAGGTATTTATATTTGTATCTCAGTGCTTTCTTCAATAAGGCAGCCCATCAAATAATAATCATTGCTAAATTAAGGAAGTACCTCATAATCTATTGCTTATTAAAGGAAACTATTGTTTTCTGTTAATATGCCTTTGATATTGAGATTGTTCTTCATGTTCTTATCTCTATGTATCTCTTGGTTTTAACAATGAAGATTGTGTCTGCAAATTATCAACACTTAACTATTTTAAATGAAATAGAATTGGGAATGAAACTTAAAGTAGAATTTGAAATAGCTTTTATGTGTAATTTTTGAACAAATTTAAAAATAGATTTTTTATTTTTATTTAGTGGAATGTTAAAAACAAGATCTGCAAGTTTATAAATTTCCTAGTAAATTTATGAACAATTTCTAAATAAATACTTATAACAAATTTTTTAAGCCACACCTTCAATTCTTAATTTTTTTTTCTCAAAAAAACTTCAATCTATATTGAATTTAACCCCGCCATTCCGATTTTGTGCCAGGCTTTCCTTCTAATTTTTTTTATTTTTATTAATATTCCAATTATTATTTGTAACTTTGCTGCTCTGAAGTTTTTTTCGATTGTTCGTGAAACCTCAGAAGTCAAATAAAATTATATATATTAAAGCATAATAGAAGCTTCGAATTTAGAATACAATTGGTGTTTAGTGTATAAGTCGAGGTAAAACTAAAAAAATTGCAATTTTGGTCCAGTTTTCTAGATACACCAATTGCATAAATAACTTTGTAAACCCATACAAATGTATAGGATTACAAAGTTACATTTGCAGTAAGATTGACAACACAAAAAGCCCTAGTCTCGCAACTCAGTTGCTATTTTAAGAAATATAAAATAATGTACACTTTTTATTATCTATTGGTGGAGAATCCTAATACATTTGGTTGTGGTTGTTTTTTAATTTCAGATATGCAACTGAAGTAGTAGATGTGAGGTCCTCACCGCTGTTTACTGTGCAACTAATGTTCACACTGTTTGTGCCGATATTAGCAGTGATAAGGTTCTTGCTGCAGGCATTCATGTTCACAGGAGGACATATCTATGGTTATATGGTGAGAAATTTTTTTTGTTTTTCAATGGCTATAAAAATTATTGATGTTTTAATAGTTATTGAACTGCAAAGTGGCATTCAAATAAACCCAATTCTATGATGAATTCTCCAAATTTTGTGATATACCTATTTAAAAGAAGCCATATAAAGTAATTTAAGTGGGACTACATAATCCTATTTGTTGTTTGTTTCCATAGGTGTTTTTCAAATGATGTTTCTAGCAGTTATTTCCATAAAGTACTGTGTACCTTGCATTAAAGCAAGAATAATTTAATCAAGTGCTTGCTTGCTTAAAATAAAACATATTATTTTACATGTTTTTGCAATTATTAACTTTGTCAAATGCTATTTTTTTCAGATATTAGCTCTAGTAACGAATCTTGTTGTGTTTCCGCTATCAGCTCATCTAGCTGTTATTGAAAGGCGGTATTTGTTACCATCGGTACCTCCCAGAGGTCATGGTTTTGTGCTACTCGTCTTTTGGGCAATGATTTTTGTGTCAGAGAATCTTTCATTCTTGAACCTCAATAAAGAAGGATGGTGGTGGCACTTAAGAAAGTAAGTTTTATTATTTATTTAACTCTTTTGTTTACAATAATTTAAATACTCACCTGGTTACTCACCTGACCAATTTTATTTCAGCCTTCAAGACCGTTTAGAAATGGCGTTATTCGTCGGCCGCTATGTGTCTTGTATGATTATGTTCATCCTTGGTATGAAAGCACCAGGTATAATGCACCAATTTGAATACCTTGAATCTGAAGATGGAAATCGAAGGAATATACCACCAAGGGTAAGATATTATATTATCTAGTCTAGTCGAAAGGATACCTACTAATTAATTAATCGGTCTTTTCGAAAGACCCCTAAAGGGGTACCATTACCCTACAAAGGGTTACAAGTACCCCTAAACAACGGGGTACAATTTAGATTTAAAATATTTATTATACTCCTTCATCGGAAGGATACGAGTAACTGGCGATCTAACTGTAATCTTATTTTATACATACATATATAAACTTTAATAACAATGTAACTATTTCTATCTTATCAGTTCAGATTTTTTTAATTAGAGTTTCTATCTTATTGTACATGTCTCATTCAAATATTTTTCTTTAATGCACAGCCTATATCTTGCAGTAGGTATAGAATCAACCTAATAAAAAAAGTTTGTGAATTAAAATTTAATTTTTATGACATAAAAATGCTTAATTTGATTTACTTGACAATTACAAAATGTCTTTATTTAGCAGTTCGTTAGGTTAAGATGTCATGTCCATATCAAAATTATTTAAGTTTAACGGGAGATAAAGAAATGAAAAAGGTAAATTGAGTACATATCAGTAATGTTACCATGTAGAACGAATTAAAGTTTATAAAATAGTTATCGGTTAGAATTGTACTTTTATTTATTTGCATACATAATTCTTACGAATTTAAGTCAAGGTTATGTTTACTATTATAGCTCGTACGATTGCATTGTTAACACGCCTGTTACATTATCTAAGTGGTTGTTTATATTACTTCATACATAAATACCTTTTAAAATAATATATTTATCGATAAGAAATTGAGTAAAAGTTAATTCATACAAAAGTCTGAACGGAAAGGATGATGTTTTGTGGGCGATTGCCCGCTCGGTATTAATTAAATTAAAATGCAGACTCAATCTTATAATTTTTAACCTTTTGTCTCTTTAACCTTATGTCCTTCAATTTAAATACCAGAATCAACTTTTTATTTCACTAGTAGTTAGATAAGATAATTATAATAGTGTATTTCTGCATACTTTACAAATCTTGCGGTACCTACCTACCGAGTTTTAATGAGGACTATCCGTCCACTTTATCAGTCCATTTTTATATAAAATCACTGCATCTTTTTGGTAAAAAGTCATATAATCAAATAAATGACAAATTAATATTAAGGCTGTTACCATGTTGTAAGCAGAACATTAACTAAAAATTGCTTTTTTATTGATTTACATTTTGTTGTATCTTCTCCATTTTAAATTTATCATTACACTGGCTGATTAAACTAACAAGTAATTTCTTTTTTTTTTCAGGATGAGAATAGGTCGACATTCCGCAATGTGTTTAGCAAACTCCGCACCCTTCTGCCCTTCCTTTGGCCTAAGAGAAGCCTGTGCCTTCAAGTGTACGTCTTCATCTGTATCTTGGCTCTCATTGCTGGGAGGGCAGTCAACCTTTTTGTACCGATATACAATAAGTTGATAGGTAATTATTATGTTATTTATTTATGGTAGACTTCGTGGTATGGTAGATCGTGGGACGCGATCAATACGCATGTCGCACGTAAACATGTGCGTACATACATGTCAGTAACCCCATTGCGGCGGTGATAGCCCAGTGGCTTGGAATTCGACCTCGAATCGAGGGGTCTGGGCTCGAATCCCAGTGGCACGCACCAATGACTTTGTAATAAAAGTTATGTGCGATTTATAAAATTAAATATCACCTGCAATATCACGATGTTTTCCTTCACCACGGTGAAGGAAACATGAGGAAACCTGCATGCCTGAGAGTTCCCAAAAAAAATGTTCTCAAAGACATGTGAAGTCCACCAACCCGCAGTAGGCCAGCGTGGTGGACTAAGGCCTACATCCCTCTCATTGTGAGAGGAGACCCGACCCTGTAGTGGGTCGGGTCTCTCTTCGTGAATATCGTGCAATCTTTAATCTCTAAAACATTTATGCATGAGAAATAAAAGTACAAGGGAGAGTCATACACTCAGACATTTGTGAGTGGTCCTATATAACTGCAACCGTTATTTGTCTATCTATAAACTCTACTACTACTTATTATTACTATTTATTTATGTTTATGACACATTGTAAATTTCTCTGCTCTCAACAATGAAACTCGCAGCTGTAGGTACTATAATTTAATAAACTTAGATTTCTTTTTGATCGTAATAATTAAAACCGTCGCAAAAAAAATGTTTTTGCGATCTCTAAGTTTATCTACACTTCTACACTAACATTATAAAGAGGAACATTTTGTGTGTGTCGTATGTTTGTAATGAATAAACTCAAAAACTACTGTGCCAGTTTAAAAAATTCTTTCACCATTGGAAAGCTACATTCAGCCTGAGTAACATAGGCTATATTTATTGCTAGAAAAGATTAGGGATCTTTACTAAAACTTAAGTAACGTAACCAAAGGTATAAAAAAGTGCCCTAAAATGTCTTTCGTTGCATGCGCTGCGGAAACTATACAAAAGTATGTTCTACAATATTAAAGAACATATCAATATCTACAAAAAATACTTCGAGATATTAGTCAAATTAATTGGCAGAGCAAAGCCTGCCGGGTCAGCTGGTACCTAACTGATAAAACGACATCCGACTCCTTTCGATTATGCACTACTAAGTACACTCACTAAAGTTCCATAACAAATCATATCGCTCCCCGTGTTTATCGGGAGGCTGATATTCTTTGACCTCTAATTTTGTTATACGTTAACCCTGTACGTTTAAATGTGATAGTTATGCAATTATCAATGCCAAAACGTTATCTGTGGCAATTTCAATCGTAGGTATAATGTATTATGTGTATGTAGAAATAAAGTCAATAAGTTTGAACCACGTTTTATCATGTTTTCTGTATTGGGTAGCTGTAACTCTTTTGTGACCTACTATTGGGTCCGGTTCTCCCCACACAAGAAGGAAGCTTAGAGCGTAATTATAGCACTATGGCGGACATTTTAGTACCCAGAAGGGGTTAACGGCCATATTTCATTCACGAGGTACCCAGCCCTAAAGTCCTAAACCCTTTTGTTAATTACTACTAACAGTCACAAATGCAAGTCCTGACCGCGCTTTGCCTTATGTTAATGTTTCTATCTGATGAGGAAATTTAACATCATTAAATCTGAATTCTGTTACTGTTTCTCTCTTGTCTTTCACGGTAAAATTGACGAATATGGCAGAACCCGGCAAATAAATGTGCATATTCTGATGAAGTTAAAAACGAAGAAACGCCAAAAGGGCTAAATTGGGGTAAAGGACAAAAGGCCTATCAAAATTAGTTGTTGTAGTTTTGTATTAACTGACTATTTAAGAACCAAAGAATTAACCTTAGCAAATTAATTTAATTGTCCTTCTTCAGTGGATAGCCTCACGATACCTCCCCTACGCTACTGTTGGGACCTCGTGCTGATCTACGTGTTCTTCAAGTTTCTTCAAGGTGGCGGCACAGGGGGCATGGGCTTCTTGAACAATTTGAGATCATTCCTGTGGATCAGGGTGCAGCAGTACACCACTAGAGAACTGCAGGTGGCTTAATTATTCCTAGTTAATTTCTGACAGATTTTGTTCTTCATCATACTTTTATAGGCACAAATAGTGGCTTAAAGCTAGATTTCAAAATATTTAGTAATTTATTATAATGTGGTTAATTTAATTGTACGCCAGTGTTGGTATTTGTATTTTCATTTTTTAATATAATAATTTAATTTTTTTATTTAATTTTTAATATAATCAAGAGTTTTTGTTGGCGCCATGCCCCGGAATAATTTAACTAATTTCTTTGACTGGCAACTGCCTGAAGAATTACCACTTTCATCGTGTGTTCGAGTCAATGAGCTTGCAAAACTGCGTGGCGCCGCCTTAGAAAGTGTACAAGAACCCTAGTCACTAAAACACAGTTATTATTGTAACATTCGTGTGTTCCAGTTAGAGTTGTTTCGGCACCTCCACGACCTGCCTCTAAAGTGGCATTTATCGCGCAAGACCGGGGAAGTTCTCCGGGTGATGGACCGAGGAACGGATTCCATAGACAATCTCCTTTCATACATTCTGTTCTCCATCACGCCCACGCTGGTCGATATCATCGTCGCTGTGGTGTATTTCGTCACACAATTCAATATATGGTTCGGGCTTATTGTATTTGGAACTATGCTGTTGTATATCAGTAAGTATTTTTTACGTTTAGATTAGAGAATACAGAGAAAGAATATTAATCGATCATTCCTAACAAGAAATATGTATATATTGTTTACAGTATTTATTTAATTATATATATATATTCCTGTATTATCTTTCTTATTACATTTTGATTGTATTTTAATCTTTTAGTGTGCACTAAGTTTGCCTCAATCTTTCAAGTATCCTTTTGCGGGTCTGCTGTAAGAGATCCCAGTATGGGATAAGCAGTGCCCTTGTACGCTATTTTCAATCCATTATGTTTCCTACCATTATTTTGTGTACATTAATAAATTAAAAATAAAAAAAAAGAAACAGAATAAAAATCAGGATATGCCTCCAAATGTATAATTTGCCTTTAGAGGTCACCCATCTAAGCGCTGTCCATGCCCCACATAGATTCGTTTTCGTAAAAAGATAAAGACACAAATCGTCCACATTAAATGTTAGTTTATCATAATTAATGGTAAAGCCTGCCGGATAAGTTAATACCAGCACAAGAAAATATGATCATGTTTTATTGTCTGTCATCTTTTCAGTCGCAACGATAGCCGTAACCGAGTGGCGCACGAAGTTCCAGCGTCGCATGAACACAGCAGACAACGAACAGAAGGCGCGCTCGGTGGACTCTCTGCTCAACTACGAAACAGTGAAGTACTACGGCGCGGAGGCGTACGAGGTGGTCTCCTACAGAGATGCCATTCTTAACTATCAAGTAAGTCAGAGACATCAATTGCATTGTATTCATAATATTCATATTTTTAGAGAAAAAGAAGAAGAAGAAGAAGGAAATTTATATTTAGTGTCACGGACATATTATCTAGCCCATAATTCACCCTCCATTAAACAAATACCATTATATTTTGTGGTTTCCACGTCATTGTGTGACAATTTTAATTTCACACGACCATTAAAATGTACGTTGTGTGCTTCATAAAAGCTTTATATTTTTGTTATTTCTTCAGTGTAATACTAATTGAGTCTAAAATTATACTAAAATAAGAAATAAAAATGCCCTGTTTCAGAAAGAAGAGTTCAAATCTTTAATCACTCTCAACATGCTGAACACGCTTCAGAATATCATCATATGTGGCGGTATGTTAGACGAATTATTTTACTAATTCATTCTTTTACTTATATATTTTTAAACAACATTTCAAATTGCAAACCTTTTAATTACAGGTTTGCTGGCGGGATCTTTGCTCGCGATATCAATGGTCGTCCGTACACAAGAGTTGACAGTCGGCGACTATACACTGTTCGCCTCATATATTGTGCAGCTATATGTACCGCTTAACTGGTTTGGTACTTATTACAGGTACGTTACTGTCTTGTTATTTAAAATATCTACATTTATTTCAAAAAAATAAATATTAATTTTTACAAACTTTGTGATATTTTTTTTATATTTAAAAAAAAAGGGCCCTCTTAATTTTTCTCTAGTATAGATTCACTCAGTCTGGTGAAGTCTCGTCATATAAAAGTCTTTACAAAAAGTAAATGTAAAGTATGTTCCTTTTTTTCAGAGCGATTCAAAAGAATTTCGTTGACATGGAGAATATGTTCGACTTAATGCGCGTGGACTCGGACGTGAAGGACGCCGCAGGCGCGCCCGAGTTATTAGTACGACGAGGCGGGATCGAATTTAAGCATGTTTCATTTGGATACGGACCCGAAAGACTTGTTCTACATAATGTCAGTTTTAAAGTGGCTCCGGGTTCTACTGTTGCTTTGGTAAGTTTTTTGAATCGTATATGGGTTGCTCACGGCCATGCATGACGAAAAGTGGTCACTGCAACCCATAAACAAACTTCCGACTTCAAACAGAGTAGAAATCCTATCTAAGGTTGTATAATATGTGCTGCCACTCACTATTACTAAAATATTTGCCTGAAATAAAGGTTTTGCAGTAACCGCGCCTCCTCAACCAAGACATAAGACATGAAAAAATGTTGCTTCATGGCGGGTTAAGATGGTGGCGGTAAAGCACCTCCCCAATAATATACTTTTTAAATATTGTTTATATATAAAATTTCTAGATTTTAATGATTTTATATATCAAACATTTTTGTTATATTTTATGATATAACAAAGTTTTTGATTTTACAATCTGGTTACGTGAATAAAGAACAGATATTTCATAACCTATAGGTAAATTGTCCATCATTCATGATTCATCACAATCTAGAGAGAGGTACACAACATCTGGTGACAACAACAGTAGAAACATACGATGTCATGTGATTGTGGTTATGTTTCGTACCCCCAGGTGGGTCCAAGCGGCGCCGGCAAGTCGACGGTGATGCGTCTGCTGTTCCGGTTCTACGACGTGAACGAGGGCGCGGTGCTGGTGGACGGGCAGGACGTGCGCACGGTGACGCAGGCGTCGCTGCGGGCCAGCGTGGGCGTGGTGCCGCAGGACACCGTGCTCTTCAACAACACCGTCAGGTAAAGTAGGACGGCACTCACGGGTCACGGCACGGATGTTGGTGAGCAGTCGCGGGCGTTACAGCCACTGACGCTCCGGAGTGTTGTGGTTGTCGCGCCCACTGGAGGAAATCATTATCGAGTGTTGAGACTGAGACGAACATTGGTGGTTATTTTAAACATTGGCTTCTGTAAAATTACAATGTGTCATGATTAATGATGTTGATTATTATGTTGATAAATTCTCCATTTTCCCTTTTTATACTTTTGAGGTTGGTTATTATATTTGATACGTCTATACGAGATGTTTACCGCGATCAATAAATAATTATATGTAAGTCTGCTGTTAACTCGTATTAGGCTAAGAGTACTTTTTAAATTGTAAAACTATAAAATTTTATTATAGATACAACATCCAGTATGGCCGCTTGAATGCACCCTCAGCGGACATAATCGCAGCTGCAAAGAACGCAGACATCCACGATAGAATTCTCACATTCCCAGATGCTTATGATACTCAGGTAAGGGATATTCTATTATGACAAGTATTTAAAAATTTTCTCCTATTTACAGTCAGTTATACATGCCACAGTTTGTGAGGATTAAAAAAGCTTCTTTAAAGAGTATATGAATAGCTTTATTCATCTTTATGTACTTTCCAACATACTCAATATCTCTCTACTCGTAATAGGGTTTAAGGTGAAAAATGTACTAACCTACATTTTTCTTATGTAATATTGATTTTTGTATTATGTTAACAGGTTGGTGAAAGAGGTCTCCGTCTCAGTGGGGGCGAAAAGCAAAGAATAGCCATAGCGAGAACTATACTGAAGGATCCAGCTATCGTCCTTCTAGATGAGGCTACTTCCGCACTCGATACAAATACAGAAAGAAATATACAGGTATCACAATAATTTTAGAATAATGTAATCACAAACATCGATCAAGTTACACTTGTCTGTCTTCATTCTTTCATTAAAGATAAGAAACGAAAGATAACAAAGAAGCCCTAACTGTAACTTTTTAATGGACATGCTTGGATCAAATCCAAGTTGAAGCTTTTTTTTTTGTTTTCCTGATTTATATATTTTTTTGTAATGAGAATTCTATATTATTTATACACTTTATTTTCAGGCCGCCTTAGCACGCGTTTGTGCAAACCGGACAACGCTTATAATAGCGCATAGGTTATCAACAATCGTCCATGCAGACGAAATCCTAGTTCTTAAGGATGGAGAAATCATAGAAAGGGGAAAGTAAGTACTTGTTTTCAAGTCTATGATTTTTTAGGTGGAAGATTATAAGGTAAAGATTTTTGGTGTGTATACGACCAGGGTCAATAAATAACCACTATTTTCAGGGCGATTTACATCTTCATTACAATTAATCTATTTTCTTCAACAAGATTGACTTCTTATTTAATCTTTCATCATTTTTACGATTGTCTATATATTATTATTATTATTAGGTAGGTACCCCTTTCATTCACTTTCACCTTAATCTTTATTTAAGGCATTGCCAAAATCATTTTAGTGTGGATTTAAGAACTTGGTCCAGGGAGGGATAAAAAGTATCTTATATATTAATTAATCTAGGTTATAAACTACATTCATGCCAAATTTCATCCACTGTTCAGCCTGTTCTCTTTTTGTGTGAAAGAGTAACAAACATCCATCTATCCATCCATCCATCCATCTTACCCTCACAAACTTACACATTCATAATAGTAGTATAGTTGACTTATTGCCGAAACTCCGACAGAGTCTGGTTGGAAAAAGTTGACATGTTAAATTTCTCTTTCCAGCCATGAAGCATTACTATCGCAGGGCGGTTTCTACGCGTCGATGTGGCAACAGCAGCTAGAGACGCGCAACAGCGCCGACAACGACGCCTCGGAGGGCAACAACAACCAGCGGCCCAGTCAGAACCCCGTTAGTATGTTCGGACACGGTCACGGACATGGCTTTTAAGTGGTTAAAGTGAATTGATTTCGTGGATACCGTCCGTTTCTTGACTGCCGCTCTTTAACTGTCTCTCGTCTTCTTCTGGAGAAAGGCAGCTTATATTCAAAATATTTCCAACTCTAACACTTTCAAAACATTCAAGCTCCGAAATATCAAATGTCAAGTCCCATACTCAAGGGGTAAAGGTGCGTTTCCATTGATGTTGTTGGCAACTTCCATATTTTCAACACCTGTTGCTAAAATAAAAGTGGGCATTTGTTGGAGACCCAGTTTAATAGGCAATCGGAAATTTTGAATATTGTACTTTTGAATTTGAACTTACAAAATAGAACTATCCCAAGGTGTACCACGGAGCTGGATCTAGTTACTTCATATGTTACACTCTACATCTACCACTGCCACTTCAGCTTACTGGCCTTCAGAGCTTTGCCATTTACATGGTCTTCATACTTTGCAATACCTACTGTTGAATCTCTAAAATGCCACAATCATATGGTTTGCAAAAATGTGTGAGATGCAGTGACTTAAAATATATAACCTAATTTTGTGTTATTACAGAACTAAAAGAATGAATATAGAACAAACTCTTTAAGAAATGGACAGTACCCATTTAACTAGTGTGAAATAGGGGTGCTAAATGATGGTGTCATATCGTGAATAAAACTTGTCTCAAATCAGTGTCTTCGTATGCGGGTGCAATTAGAGTAAAGGACATGACTGATTGTTGTAAGCAGTTTTGTAACATTGTTTATGATGAGGTAATAATCTGTACATACAATAGAACTCATATAAATACAATTGAATATACATAAGTTGACATTGTGATGATGTAACTGTATTGTACCTTGTAGTATTAATTAATTATATTGTGTTGGGAAATTATATGTTCAATTTCAATGTTATTAAAGTTGATTTTTTAATTTATTTCTTTGTTATTGCTTAGGGATGTTTCAGACGAATTACTTTTAATGTGCTGTCAATGATCCGACTGTCAGGCAAAACTATTTTGCCACCAGGAAAAACCAGATCCTCGGCAAATTAGTTATTTTTTGTTAGTTATCTCCCCTCTCGAACAAAAAGAAGACAGATCGTTCGCATGGAAGCTTATTAATTGATGCATGTTAAAGCCGTAAGCGCGACTCGCTCATGGCGTGCGGGGTGCGGGAGGAGGACGAAACTTATCAACTAGCTAGTCTCCTGCCGGGCGCCGACAAAGTTTGAAATTTAATAAGAACTCGTGCGATTTGTTTCGTCGCGTCTTTTATTGGTTAGTGTCTTTCTCCGCCAGCACCTCAATCACCATGGGAGTCACGCTTACCGCGGTCGGCCTCTAAATGCACGCTACTTTTGGTAATAAAAAGTAAAAGAGGCGCAAATACAGCGCGTTGTTTAAAATAATTCGTTTGATTTTGCCCTATGTTCGCATGCCGTATTGAAATGTAAACAGAAATCTATGTAAAGAAGATAAAGTTTATTATTATCAAGAATACCTCTTACAAAAAATGAAGTTAACTTATAAAATCTTGAATAATGTTTTCATTTCCGATCCCTAATCTAAAACAGAAAAATATTTTTAAAAATTGATTCAATGTTGGAAATTTAGGAAATAATTTATCGAATACAAAGGAATAGGTTACATACATCAACCATGGAATAGATTGGTGTGTCCCCTGGTAATCGTAGGCCACCCGAAGATTTCTTTTTTGCTAGATATATATTTAACAGAATAAAATAAAGTTGTTACAAAATAAAATTATTATAAATTCAATACCTTAAATTAAAAAAAATCTTATTTTTACCGTATAAAAATATTTCTTACCGAAAGTAGATGAAGGTGGCATTACAGTTACTATTCTGGTTGCACTCTTATCGCCGCGGTATTTCTGATTCTTCAATTGATATTCGGAGACTGATAAGCATGGACGTGTTTTCGAAAATTCCACGCTTCGAATAGAGCTCTCGCCTTTTTGTTGCATTTGGTCTATTGTCTTAACGTAGTCAGATGAAATTTTACGTGCAACTTTCTTGCCGTGTTGAAAGCTTAGTGCGTGCTCGTATGAATGATCAGATGACACGTGACGTAAGTATTTATCTCTTGTACTTTCATCACTCTTGATACGGGAGTTAGGGGAATAAGTGAGTAACATGTGTTTTGGCTGGACTTCAGACAGGGGTCTATAACAATTTATCATTATTATTTTTCTACTAAAACAATGGCTCTGAAAAAGATTACATATTCCGTCAAAAATTTCCTATTTTACATCAGGGTGTAATAGATTAGGCGGTAAGTAGTCAAGTACGCTACATCAAAATAATTTAAGTTTTTGGAGGGTAACCGTTTACGATTAAATTTAAAAGTTAACGTTCAGTAGCGCTACACGCTGGTTCGAAGGTATGGAGTGTTAATGATGCCAAAGCCAGCAGTAACCATGCATGTTATCGCTCACATATTATGAACGCAAGCAGAGTGTCTGATCTACACCAACACCCTCTCGACGCCGGTCGCCTCTACTCTGCCAACGTGTAGCGGGACCATAAATAAAAACTTATGACGCACAACACGGCCGCCGTGTGGCAGATAGACACTTAATAGACAGTCCGCTTGCGTCAACTCTCGGGCACTCGTGAGGATACCAGCCAGTGGTGGATCGCTTGCCGTGCGTCCATTACGGCTAGGAATGTAAAAGACATTTCAGTTGCCTTTCAGTTTAGAAATAGTATTATTTTATCACAAAATCTACAGCGTTTAAATTCTAAAAACATTTAACTTATAAGTCATTGCCTACAGCCAAATTACGGATTAACATTATTTACTATAGTCTATGGTTACCGTAAGGGGTTGTTTACACAAACCCATTTTCAACGTCAATTAAAATTTTTATATTAAAAAAATAAACCGTTTTATACGCGTTAAATAAAAGCGAAAGTGCAAATTAGCTCTAAAACATTATAAAAGCTTAAGGTGCGTGTTTTTTGAAGTACTAAATTTTACGTCAAATATATTTTTTTATATAAATAAATATCATGGGACATGGGACTTACTTAAAATCTTTGAGCGTAGGTCCTTCCTCTTCGTGTGTTACGTCAACGTCGTCGTACAAACGAGACAGAGCCGACTGCCGATTTACATCCGAATCCGATAATCTAACCATTGGTCTTATACCCGTCTGCTTACGATGTGGTTTCACTCCTGTTTGCGTTGCTATTGCGGATGGTGCTATGCGAACCTTCCTTAAAAGACACGACTACTATAAAATAGAAAAAACCTTGACTTTCAATTAATTTTCTAGGCTAGCTTTATGACGCTTATAATTTTATTTATCTATATTGTACTAGATACCTAAAATATCGGTGACGATATTTTATCTATGAGTTAGGGGGTTACTGTAAAATCGTTCATGTGGGGGTTGAACCCCAGACAGTTTAAGGGTTTCTTTCGAACAGAACATAAATTTACCGCTGTTTAATTACTAGTAATTTTAGTATAATATTGAATTTTAAAGAATTTTTAGTTATTAAAATATAATTTGCCATCGTATGGGCAATGCGTGAAAATTACCTAACTGTCGTCGCCGACTCTTCTTCCTCCTGCATTGATTGCGCACTAATAAATTTATGTGTGATGCTTAGGCGCTCCAAGTCTTCTGCCCTAATTATACCTGTTTGCCGCCTTTTTATTTTACGATGTTCTTTTGTCTCAAATGGTTCGGCTATTGAAACCTTTCTAAAATAAACATTAGATTTAGTGTCTTCATAGAGGGATAGCTTGAAGTTAGTGCCGACAACGATAGCCGCATGGCATTCTTAATGAAAAAAGAAAAATAAGGCATACTACACTTGTAAAAAAATTATGTTTGAAAAAAATCTGATATCGATATCTGGGCGTCTGCCTTTCATGCACTAAACTTTCTCTCCACTGCTCAAAAATTTCTTGTACGGACGCAAATGGCTCTATACACCCAGAAAATTAAATATTGTTACTTACTTATCTGTAGATTCTCGTGCTACACGTTCGGCTGATGCTATTCTGTCACACAAAAATTTAAATAATCTTAAAATATAGGTAGTACATATAAATAATATAATTAAATAATTAACTTTATCTTGTTATTGGATACTTTTTTATTATATTTTGGAAGGTAAGTACTTGCCTAAATCTCCTGGACTCTTCATCTGTTATTAATTGAGACCTAAAACGGAAATATGTAAGATTAAAATTTTGTACAGTAAGCTTATAAAAAAGAAATGTGAGGGTTTACTTTCTGGCATCTTCAAAAATATTGACTTTGCCCATCCCTCTTGCAATAGCTCGAACAACACTCCCGGCAAAGCTTACTCGATCTACATTATGCCTGTGAAAGGACAATAATTAGACAATTACTCGTATAAATGCAAAATTATAGGCAATAAGCAAATTATAGAGTTGATCATAGTCACTTCATACAATACAGTCGAGTCAGCAAAGTCGTATAAGTGTACACGTATTTACTTCCAAGGTAATACAAATTGACAAAAGAAAAAAAGAAATAATTGCCTTACTTTAAATATTTTTTTATTTCCAACTCGTCTTCAGAACCCAGTGATGAATCTAAGAGGAATAAAAAACCTCTTAATTTTTTAAAATATTTAAAAGTTCAAAAGGCTCATATCACGCCTACCAGTAATATAGGAATAACTACTTATATCTTATATCACTAAAAACTATGCCTTGTGACATAATGTGTATGTGTAAATGTTTAACATTACATAATAATGAAAAAAAATTACTCGATGCGTCTTGGGAATTGTCATAACGGAACATTTCTGATATGTAGGAAGTATGTTGTTCGTTAACCTTAGTATTTATTGTTTCCCGTTTAAACAAGTCACTTTCAAGACAATAGTCGCCTCTTAACATTCTGAAAAAAAGTTAAAATAACATCATTTGCCCAAAGTTTTTTGATAAGAGTTTAAGATTAATGGCCAAGACAAGTCTAGTCTCTGATAAACTGGTAAATTTCAGAAGAAATTGGAGAAGAACACCCAAAAAGTAATGATCCTTTATAATAGAGAAACTTCACCTAGTGTATAAGTTATATCGTAACGTCAATATAACTTATTCATAGATAGATACACACTTTTTTAAGTCGAATGTCGAATCCACGTCTCCTGGGTAAGGCACATCCGTAAGGGCAATATAATATGGCCTTTCCGGTTTGATTATTATACTGGACGTGCCGCCGAGAGATATGTGTTGGTAAGATGATTCCTCTGGTTCGTATTCATAAACCTCAACATCGAATTCGTTGTTTTCTTGACCTTGCTCGCTAATTGCAGATGATATTCTACGATTATCAGCTTGACTCTTAGCAGAAGATGGTCGATGATAGATCTTAGACTTTTCCAGGTTTCCTATCGACGTTGGACGATTCTCAACTTGAATTTGTTTATCAATATCTTCTTTTTTGCGCATAAATCTTTAAAAGAAAGTTGGTAATTACATAACATGTTTGATAGGGTTTTCAAATTATTTAAAAAATAATTTGAAATTGTAAACCTTTGAGTTGCTCTTATATTACGTATTCCTTCTTCCTCAATTAAAGTCTCTCCCATCTCTTCCTTTAAGAGTCTTTCTCTGTACCTCATATCTGTCTCTAAAAATACTTTTTCTATGAGTTCCTGCAATGAATCAATTAAATTATTTTCTATTGGAATCTGTTCTTTCAATTCATAATTTATTTGAAGATTATTATTTGAAAGTTCACACCTCGTACAATATTTCTCCTAATGCAACTAAATCTTCGATATGTCCCTGGATATATTCATTAGTTCCTTTGTTTATCATAATGTCTTGACATTCTAAATTAAGTATACCAGTTTCATACATGATTATTTTTGAAGTTGGAGATTCATACCATGTAGGTACAGACTCAATTGCTTCCAGTGTGGATTTTCCGTCTATTAGCTGACCAAACGCTACATATTTGCAAGCCATCCAGGGTGCTGGTTGAAGTAAAATGAAGAATTGCGTAGAACAATCCACATGTCTACAGGTCAACGTGAAAAAACGTCATTATTTAAAATTTACTCGTAATTTAAAGTAAATTTGATCACATTCTCACTTATACGGATTGTCATAAATGAATTATAGTGAAAGTTAGCATTACATCACATAAATACCTGCCATCATTAGCCATGCAAAGGACTCCTCGTCTGTCATGTGGGACTATGAAATTCTCGCAGGCCAAATCGACACTTTTTAGGCCAAACCCACCACATTGAATCCAGCTATCTTTTACGATACGATGTATAGGTGTGCCTGAATAACCGCCTTTTTTAATTTGGCAAAGACGAAGAAAGTTTTCACATGTATTGGGCACCAAGTCTGCATAAAGCTGCATAAATATTTGTTAAACACAAAGACTGTTAGGCAGTGTACAGTTAGCTCGAAAGATTTATTAATTCATGAAAGTTTTTTAGTTAAAAGCAGTTACTTTACATTCATTTATAATTTCCATACACTCTGAGTCCTTATTCGAGCTGAATCAAGCCCAAAGATAGATAAACTGAGATAAGAGCTGCTCAGGGTGTATTAACGCTTTTAGTCGATTTAACAAAAGCTAAGCTAAGCTTGTAAAGGCTGCTATTTGAACCGCAGCTATACAACTGTATTCATTTATATATATTTTCCATAGTCAGAAACTAACCATGAATATAAGGGTTCCAATATGCTCATCATTAATTGATATGTGCATGTAAGCACACGGTCTCTGTAAACGTCTAACAGTTAATAAGATCCTCGTGTTTTTTTTTCAGAAGAATAACTAAAATTTTAAGTAATCAAATTAGCTTACACCTGATTGGTTTACATAGCTAGAAAACTGGTGAACGCCCTCTTTATAATAATCCAATATAAAATGATAAGTGTATTTAGTTTCAATGAGATCTTTCAATTCTTTTTCTCCCCCCAGGAATTTATCATTGATCAATACTGCAACTTGACTATTTAAGCAATATGCAGATCCACCATACTGAATTTTGAGATCGTTCCATATTTTAGGCCATTCAACGGTAGTTACTCCTGGAAGACAACAGTTTTTTTTGAGAATTTGTGTATTCATAGTATTACGAAAAGCTGCCGTGTATACGAGGCTTTACATTCATACCTTTTATTACGGGATTATCAAAGCTTTTTGATCTATATTTATGTAATCCCTTCACTAAATTAACACAGTAATTAAACTCTTCTGTTACTCTGTTCCCAATAATAGTAAACTTTGTACGACTTTCTCCAGGAACTTCGTCTTTTTTAAATCGTGGATATACGGGATTATTAACAGAGTTGTGACCGTATTTTATTTCATTTAAATATTCTTTTTTTATCAGTCTTATCCATGGGTGTTGCGGCGAATCTTTTTCTTTTATATTATTAAAAAAAGACATTGCTGTGTAAATTTAAAATGAAGAAAAGTGACATAATTATGTACCTACGTTGACAAATTAATAAATGCATTTATTTTTAATTTATACCCTAGAAGGTAAAAATTAGGTCTAAATCTGAAATAGGGTTGATAAGGAAGCAGTTATGAGGATGAGGAAGAGGAAGAGAAAGTATCAAGCACAAAGTAAGAGAATGAATGAGGATGAGGATATATTCAAGAGAAAGAGGATGATGAAGAGGAAGAAGAACAGGCCCGTAAGCCATGGAGAATAGTGCTAAGGAGGAATAAGGACGAACATCTGTATACCTACCTACATGAAAAAGTGTCCGTCGAAATGCACCAAACCATGGTGGCGCTACTTTAGTACGAGGTACAAATTTTAAAGGAAGCGCCAAATTTTGAATATCTGAAAATGTATGTAATTGTATTAATTGAATAATAACTCTAAGTTTATAATTATTTACTACATTATTTTGTACTACGCAAGTAGTTGAAATTCTCAATAACTAACTACTTTAGTCGACAATAATAATTTTTTTAACTCGGCGTATCATACTTCAATTCGTTGTTCATACCATTCCTAGGTCTACACCAGCGCCATCTAATTCGTTTACAACCTCCTATTACAACAGCGCTATTCTGGAAGGTTTTGGAAAAACTATTGTTTTTAGCTTTTACAGCGGGACACTTTTTTCAATTTTCTACTATTATGAGATACACTCCTTCTATCTATGCTCCATGGTCACGACTCCCATCCAGTTTCTATTGAATAGGTATAGACAATAATTACTACAACTAAGGGTCTGCGCAGACGGCGCAACCACACCACAACCGCAACCACACCACAATCACACCACGTGGTTGGGTGTCAAATAGTATGAAAACTATCACTTCCATTCACACGGCCGACATTTACCGACGCGTGCTATTCATATGAGACCATAAACTGACTGCATTTTGTCACGTGGTTGTGGAGTGGTTGTGGCACGTCTGCGCAGACCCTAACAATTTCAATTTGTAAACTGTCAATTTGTCACTGTCACGAAATGACGAAAAGTCACCTGTGAGTGCCTGTGACTGAGTCGAGTACTCGAGTATTTATTATAAATAAAATGTGTTACGATTTTCGTAATTTATTGTAATGGATTAGTATAATATTTAAAACTTGTTTAGTAAGAACATATTTATAAATCATTAAATCCATATGATATGAAGTAAAATTGTGTTAATACCTCATTTTACTTCGAAAAATGGATAAAAGGAAGCCTGAAGATGTTTCGGTAATATCTGGAGAATTGTGCAGCCTCCTGTCAGTAAAGGATTACAATAAAGGGAAAATAAATTCACTTATAGATGACTTAAATGCTAAGACCTTCAAGACCGAACTATTTATCCGTCACCAGGTAAAACAATATAAATATTCAGTTGTATGTTTTTTTATATGTTTTTGAGTGAGTCATTTATGTTTTCAGGATGTTATATCTTTAGTGACTGCTCTTTGTAACAACATTCGGCCCATCGATGAATTTTTGGCTGCTAAGGCCTCTCATTTATTAAAAAACATGGTTACTAAACAAAATGTACCATTGCCAAGGGATTTTCAATGGAAAGCCATAAATTGGCACATAGATTGTTTGAAGAAATGTTCAGATATTATTATGCCTGATATTCTTCATAACTTGCAGTGTATTATACAATGTGATCCTGTTGCTGGGCAAAAGGTGTGATAATTTGTTATTCAAACTAAGTAGGTGCATGCAAGCATTTTTATTTTTTTTAAATAATAAATTATTTTAAATAAGAAAGGAATGCAGAAATGAACCCAGATATTAATAGAAATTAAAATTAATTAATTAAATTAATTTTACATAACTTTTATATAGGTCAACTTTAAGTAAAAATTTAAATTTCTATGCATAGAAATGAATTCTCAAGAATGTACAACAGTTTTTGTTAACCGGTGTATTGATATTTTGGGTGACGAGCTTGTTTGTTTCATGTCTCATAATTAAAAAAATACACATAATATTCATGCTCCTTTTATTTATTTTTTCAGTTTACAAATGATTTAGTAGGAAAACAAGGTTTTCTGATAGATATATTGGATGAGGAGAATGGCCACAATTTATGTAAACAGAATCCTCTGCAAACATGTTTGATAGCACTAAAATGTGTCATTTGTTTAACTGCAACATTAGATGACAGCAAAACGGAACAAATGAATGTCACTTCAGATATAAAGCAGCATGTTTCAGCTGTTATAGTAAAATTTTTAATGAGAGGAAATTTTAAGTCTCAAGATGAATTCCTATATTGCAAGGTAAATAATTTTATATTTGCAAGTTTCTTCATAATGTTTTCTTTTACAGGAGTTAAATTGTATTCTACTTGCTACTAGTATGCCAATCTGGACCTCCATAGTATGACACTGAAATCTTAGTCTATCATGGTGATAAAATATGTATTTATAGTTCACCTCAAATAACCCACTGCAAGAAATATTGTTATTAAAATATTTTTGTTTTACCTCTTAAAGAGTACACAACACAACACTTAGCAAAAATCTTGTACCTATATACTATTCACATGATTATATGTTCCAGGTTGTGATATCAGCACTAAGAGTCCTATCCCATCTGTACTTCAATGATGCCACAATTGATTTTCCCTTGCCGGAAGTAATGGGTCTTTGTCAACACTTCATATTGTATGGGCTTGTTGATCTCAAAGGTAAACCAGAAAGGATTATGCCATCTCAACAGACAGTAGCTACTGTGCCAGTGAAAACAAATCCTAATCGGGGAAAGGTACATTTTTTTTATTTTTTTTTTCAAAGAGAATGGATTTCATTTGACATTAATTTGTTAGTAAATAGTTAATTTGACAATTTGACAATATTTAAGATAAAATTTGACTATACTTTCTATTTTTAGAAGCCAAAAGTGAGAAAACAAAGAAACAGTGCCATTGAAGTTTTGAAAAAGGAAATACCTGTCTCTGATCGCAGTTTGATGAAGGATGTTGGTGACTTTGAGAACAGTTCAGCATACAAGCCAGCTTCACAAAACTATTTGGAACCTCAAAAAGCAAGGAACTGTTGGGCACTCACCAGTGATTCAGATATGTCGGATGTGGAGAGTGGCAGGGAAGCTAAACTTGTTGTTTTGAAATCTAGAGTCAGGCAAAGCGCTGCTAATTTATTTTTGGTTCTATTCAAGGTTGGTATTAATAAGTATTCTTACAATTTTAGTCCAAAGATATATCTCTCACCAGGTGAAAGGAAGATAACAGGTGAAAGGAAGATAACTTAAATAGTGTGGTTCAGGTTACCCATGGCAGAAGCCGCCACAGATTTTAGATGAGCTTTCAAATCGATAAATTTATACTAAGAATTACATTGATAGTTAGTGAGGAGGTTAAAATAAGTTTTATAATTTGTGTAATATAACTCACATATTTTTTTCATTTAGGTTAGGGAGAAAAAGGAAATATTTGGGTATTGGTGGGCGTTATTACCAGATTCTCCTGACGTCAAAAATTTGTTTAGGGAGGAAGCAGCCAAGAAAACTCTAGCCTACTGTGCAGTAACTGACCCCATTGCTAGCAGTCGTGCCAGTGCGCTAAGTGTTATTCTGGCTCTTCTAGCAGGCTCCAAGATGTATCTATCGCAGGCAGAAGCAAGGTAAATTATACTATTTCTATGTATTTCTTTCGCTATTAATTCATTAATATGAACTAAACATGTCAGTAGCTCTATAACATGTTCATTTATTCATGTTCATGCTGTGAAGTAGGTATTTAATGTTTTAAATGATGTGTGGAGCAAAAATATTATGTTTTATACAGTAGTAATTTTTTTAAATTTTTATCCATTGCAGCAAAAAGGTGACAACATCTTTTATTCCTTTCTCCATATCCCTGGGTTATATTACGACCTGTATGCACAAGGTGCTAACTGGGATTTTGGATAGTGAAAGGAGCCACACAGTTATTATAGTTGCGTTGAAATGTTGTGCTGCATTGGTGCAGGCAACTCCATATCATAAGATGCAGGAAGGACTTATCAGCGATCTGGTTTGGTCTACAAGGAAGTTTTTAGTACACAGAGGTATGCTATTGCACACACTATCTTGATATGCATCCGCTTTTCAATGTGCTAGAGCCATTGTAGATTGTCCTGGGAGGTTCCTTACCACTTCCGTAGGCTTTAAAGCTTGCTCTTTACGAGCATGCTATTTTAATTCTTAACTTAACAAAGTAATTTATGTAAGTCTTAATGAATTTGCAGATGTAAAATTACAAGTAGGAGCACTGATAACAATAGGCTGTGTACTATCTGTGGATCCAAAGACTGACGAAGTTTTGAAAGCAATGGAAAAAGATTCTGTGCCTTATAAAATAGCAAATCTATCAATAAATAATGACAAGACTCAGGATAGTGATGAATGTGATGACTTTGAAGAGGGATACTCAGATGACGAAATGTTTGCTTCTGTTGAAACGGAACCAATTGTAAATAGTTCAGACAAAGAGAAGACTGGTTATTTCAAAAGTTGGATTTTAGATATATGTTTCAGAAATATGGGCTGGATATTCAAGGGAAATGAGAACGTGGTAAGATATAATTTTAATCATTGATGTTTGCAGGGGAGCAGCATATTATGTAAATTAAAGGCCACTTTTCGAAAAACTGACAACCTGTGGGGAAATAAGGGTACTGCGGCCCTTGCTTCCCCATAGGCCATTGCATCTAGGCAAAAGGAATACAAGTTTCCCTTTGATTGAATGTACTGGATATTGGAAGAAGACAGTGGGAAAGGATTCAAAGAGCCTCAAAACCAGCTAGAGTCGCATTGATTAGGCGAGGCCCATGTCCAGCAGTGCACTACAAGGGGCTGAAAAGAAGGAAGAAGGAATTGGGTTGCTTTGACAGCTTAAAATCAAGAGGCCAGTATGCTATTGTCCTACTTATCTAAAACATCTACACAGTTTTTTTTTTCATTTTCAGAGGTGTAAACCATCAGTGATACCTGTGATGCTGGAATCCCTGCAAGTTCTATCGGCCATTGCGTTCCACCACCTGCCTTCCCTACTGCATTCCCACGTCACTCTGCTTGCTGACGTCCTCTCAGAGATGTTGCACCACGAGCACCAAGATGTTGTGCTGCAATCCGCGCGAACCATTAGTATCATTGGCGACGCTATTCAGAAATTGGGTAGGTGAATAAATAATGCATCACACTCACAAACCTACCTGTAAAATTTGGTGTATGTAAGTGCTGTGGATTCAATTCAAAAACAGAATATGCATACCCAGACAAGAAATAAAAAATCAACTTTAAGGTATCTATAAATAATATATCTCGGGACCTACACAGTGCATTAAAATTAACTACTGTACCAGTAAGAGAAAAGTCATACGTTAGTGCCACGGGGACTCGAACCCAGACCTTTTGTTAAAGAAACCGAATTAGTAGCCCCTGGGCTATCACTTCTGAATACTGACTACATGCTGCATTTCAATGTATATTATTATATCTTTTATAGCATAATGTAACCTAAACCCGCAGTTTAAGCACACTTTTTCGTGACCTTCTCTTTCCGCCCGATCCAGTCCTGGGCGGGTTTATGTCACACTTGCTATGAAATAGTATACGATACTTGCGATAAAAGTTGCCTATTATTGCACGGCGTTTAGCACTCTCGCTGCGCTCGGGCGCTAACTTCACACCGTGAAAAAATAGGCTACTTAGGTCACGCGTATCGTAATGTACTATTACAGAACAATCGGACCAAGCACCTCCTTTGAACCAATGCGTCTACATGTGGGAAAAGCTAATAGCGCCACTATCGTCTGTGCTTCAGTCTCATGAAAATTCACCCGCAAAAGCTCTCGTTTGCGATTGCATTGCTAATATTGGCGAGAGATCTTTCAAGGAATTGCCGGTAATACTTGATGATGTATTTTTTACTGCCTCAAAAGTCTGATATTGCATGTAGCTAATTTTTATTTAGAAAAGAATGACTAATTAAATTGTCCAACTCAAAGGTCATGGCTGAGGCCAGCAGATACTTTTTTTAACATGGCTATGGATGAATCTATGGATGTTCGTAGTCCTTCTTCGATGTTTCTCGATTTTAAAAGCTGATAAAAATATGAAACAGTATTTCCACTGCAGTCATAATGTAATGGTTTCTGGTAACCATTACATTATGACTGTAATTTGTCTGTCAATTTTGTACAGAGTCGTCAACAAATGTTTTGCTGTGCGCTGCTGATGGGGTCCTGCAGCGACGAGGAGGCGGCGGTGCGCGCTGCGGCCGTCAGGGCCTTGGCTATGACCGTCATGTACCGCACTTTGAGAGAGGTGACATTTTTAAATAACTACAGATCGCCAAGTAGTCGAAATTCATCTATAAATAACAAAGTACTCAAACTTATTGTGAAACTCATACTTAGTGTGCGTAGCATATTTTTTGATTAATTTCATGTATAAAAATTGTTTTAACTATTCATTGTTATATCTGTTAGTATGTTTTATTTATTCTCGTCCCTTTTTATAGGACATTTGTTTCGTAAGCGATTGCGGAGAAAACATACTAAGGGCTCTGGCTGAACCCACCTTAGTGATACGGACGAAAGCTGCCTGGGCCCTTGGAAATCTTAGTGATGCGCTTGTGTTGAATATGTAAGTTTAAAATGTGTAAAAGATAAAAGCTAGTGGCAAAATATTTTTCATATGAAATTTCTTTAAACTGGTGTTCCAATTTAGAGAAATCGCTCAAATCTAGTACACCTGGAAATCACTGCCGGAAATTATCAAAAATAAAAATATATGTGATACAAATCAAATATACTTACATTACTTAGTTTCTAAATTATAATTCCCTTCGGAGATCAAATTCGGATAGTGTGTTCACTCAAAGCTAGTGGCTCCGTAAAACCGCCAACACTGATATTACCACTTAACATCAGGTATTGTCAAGCCAGGAATCCTTCAGCGGAGGCGCTTCATTGCTCTTTAATAGAGCCATAATCCAATTTGATATCTGTTTGTTCTGTAACTTTGTCAATGCCAAATTTTTACAAGGTCATTGGCTCTTTATTTAATTTAATTTATTACAGTAAAATAACTTAGTTCATTAGTTTTCTACAACACGGCGATGTTGAAAACCCATGTCGAATTATAAGACTGTTCGCTTGCTGCTTGCTATAGCGGTGATAGTACAGTGGCTAAGAATTCCATATCCCACTCAATAGGTCTGGGTTTAAATCCCGGTGGCATGAACTGCATGCCTGAGAGTTTTCTATGATCTCCTAAAAGGTTTGTAACGTTCACCAAACCAGGAATAAATCAGTGTAGTGAACGGAAGCCTATACCTTCTCAATGTGAGAGGAGACCTGGCCCTGCCGTGGTCCGGGTGAGTGGGTCACCAATTGGCATGGGATGTTTTGATAGGTTTGATCATATACACAAAATTTAAATACTTTTTTGTTTGCAATATACGGTTACCAAAATGAAAACTTAAAGTATGTCAACATTGACTAGTATACATAAAGATATGTTTTATTTATAAGTTTCCACTTAATACAGGGAAGAACCGGATATCGACGCCATCGATGACGACCTACTGCTACGCCTCTTGGAGGCCAGCATTCAGTGCGCTACTGACAATGATAAGGTAATTGTGAACTCTTTGAATTCAAACATAAGGTTGAAAATTGCTTAGCGTTTAGTAACTAAAACGTGTGCTTATATGACAGTAATTAAGACTTGATCTGGTTTTGGGAGCTATATCAATAGATAGTTTTAGCCTAAGTCAAACATATTTTTTCTTGAACTCAATAATAAATCCACAATGATAAGCTATAAACATACCAACATATATTTTTCCTTACCTTTCCTTTATTATCCTTTAAATCTCGAAATCTATAAACGTGATTGATAAACGAGACGGAATAAAATAAACATGTCTAAATCTAAATGTTTTAAATTTAAATCATTTAAATAAAAATAAACAGAAGTTTTAAGATGAAATCGTTGTTCCAATTTCCTGATTTCGCTGTTTATCAGATATATGGGTAAACTTATAGAGTTAATGCTATTATAATGTATGTATAAAATGCGTGAAAGCGTAGTAAATATCATAGATAAAATTATATCTTTGTAGGTTCATTATACTATGTTCTAAATTTTCAAGGAATCTCCTACTTATAGTAAATACTATTATTGCAGGTGAAAATGAGTGCGACTCGCGGCCTTGGGAACTTCCTAAGATTAATAAAGAACGAAAATCTACAACGCAGCACTCAATTAAGAAACCTATGCGAGGTAGCAATAGAGAAGCTTTTAGCCTGCGCTTGCAAGGTGTCCAATATGAAAGTGCGCTGGAACGCTTGCTACGCACTAGGCAACGCCATGAAGAATGAAGACCTATTCACGTGTTTCAGCGGATGGCAGGTATTGTGTAATCCTTTTAACCACGCGCAAGTAATGTACGGAAAATGTTTTGCAATTAACGAATAATATAGAACAGAGAAGTCAACTACTATTTTAATTTAATTGTTTTGTTTCCATGTAAATTAGTTTTTCCAGCAATTAGTAGTAAGCATTTATAAAATGGCATATTATGAAATCAAATGACTTACTAATTATTTAATATTTATGTGCATTCAAATTGAATAATGGTAAATTTTAATTGTTTATAATTATTGAATAAATTATTAAAATACATTGTAAGTAAAAAAAAAGATAATATCTTGAGCAGAAGAAAAAATATTATTTCGTAAACGTGATCAGATATGAAAATAAATAGATTTATAAACGCATGGACCGGAGTCAAACTAAAAACAATCAGAATTTCTAAGATTTTCTTAGATGCCAAAACGATTTTGTTCTTTCTCACAATTTTTATGATTATTTTGCTTGAGGTATGAGGAAGATCGGTTTTCTGAAATCGAACTTAAATCAATAACGTCCCATTGTTATGTGAAATTTTCAAGTTTTGTTGTGGTAATTTGAAAAAAGAAAATGAACAGTAAATAAATATTTTTCGTAGGGTCAGGTATTCTCAACCCTGTGCATGTTGGCGCAAGAGTGTAAGAACCTGAAAGTGCGCATCAACGCTGCGGCGGCGCTGCGGGCGTGCGGCGCGCGCGCTCGCTACGGCGCGCACTACGCGCCCGTGTGGACGGCCGTGCTGGCCGCCATGGACACCGCCGCCAACGTCGACGACTACACAGAGTACAAACACAAGGACAATCTTATTGAACAGGTAAACTGTATACAAAATGTACATAACTAATTATATTTGTTAGTCCGGTTTATACGGTTGAGGGTCCGGGTTCGAATCCCAGTGGGACGCACGATGTATTATGACGTATTTTATAACGACGCGTACGACTAAAATAAGGTTTTTGCAAAAGGCGTTCCATCAAACAGGCAATGCGCTGGCTTAAAACGTTTTTCCAGCAGTGAATTACATTGAAGCTTATTTTTTTAGACTTGATTATACCGTTCGTTTCAGCTCTGCGTCACACTCTCCCATCTTTGCTGTCTGCTCAGGCAATCTGATCTCACGGACATACTGGATCCCCTAATCTTCCACTTCGACTGCGCCAAGGGTCTTCTCACGCAGCTCTACCACAAACTGCCTCCGGAGAACTCCTCGTGCCTCAAGATATTGCAGGCGGCGCGATACGTCACCATGGAGCTGACAGCGGCGGGGGACGCACAGTCACAGGCTTTGGGAATGTTGCAAGATATGTTTATTTGGGATATGTAACTTTTTATAGATCTGAGATAGGCGGTTTAAACAAGCTTTAGTGGTGTTTTTTTTAACTATAAAAGCATGTTTTTAATGTGTTTAAACTATGTTTATTTTCTAATTTTTAGTTCGATTTTTTTTTGTTTATTTAATATAAACTATAACGGGATATTTTATGGTTTTAATATAAACTTTGAATATTCTTCTTTACGACCATGGTAAATTCTCAAATAATTTATTAATTTGTAATTAATCATAGAAGTAGGTGAAAATCGAGAATTGATTTTTCAAAAATTTATAACTCAAAAACTATCAACTTTTGGCAAATTTCATTACAGTAACTTTCATGTCAAAACTGCCCAAAATATTTTAATAAAAAAAAAGAATTTTATTGTCAAAAATTATATAAATAAAAAAAATCTTATTTTGCAAATTGAAAAATGGAATAACTTTATCAAATTAGTGTATTGTCATCGGTCCTCGATAAATCTACAAAGGTTGAACGAAATCTGGCCGTTTAAAGTGGTTCAAAATCGCGCCGAAAAGAGTCGGTTACAAACAAACAAACAGGTGAAGCTAATATAATATAAAGCGTGTAAAATCATCGTGAGATTTTTCATACTTAAAGGTGTCGAAATATTAGAATATTTAAATGGTTCTGTAAATAGCATTGTTTATGGAGGTTTTGGGTAAATAAAATTAACACAATGTTCGCAAATCGTCACGTTTTCGGAAAATGTTTCATCATTATGGAAGTTTTATTCTTCAGTTGGTTATATTGGATTTGAATACCCAAATGATATTGGACATTAAACTTTTATTATATAATTTTATTATATAATTATATTCGTGAATTTTCACAAAGTACTTAATCTAATTTAGAACCATTTAAAGTTAGTAAGAAATTCATTAAAGAAATTTAAATTTAAAACCAGTACCTAACGGGTAGTAGAGTAAGATTTACGAAAAAAAACTTCTATTTAAAGATTTATTTATTTTTAACATAAGTAACCTGCTTAAATAATTTCTGTAATTTATCAATGAATAAATTATTTTACCACGTTACCTTTTCTATTGCCACTATAATTGTTAACCATTTAATTAGTTACGTAATATTAAGAAAAACTATTATTTATTTAATTGTATAAAAGTTATACATTTAATTTATTTGTAAAATTATATATTTGTCCTGTCCCGTGTCACATAAAAAGTTTGTTGATAAGTAATGAAGTTAATAATGAATTAATATATTTTGTACGCAAATAAAGCTTACTGAATGATATTTTCATTGTTTTTATTTTACCTCATACATCACTTTAAAAAGCTCTGTTTAGTAATTTCTAATCAAATTCTACTGTATTAAGGTTATAAACCATCCAATAAATAAGTTTCTTATGAGATTTTCATGTAATTACTAACATATAGGTAACAGGCAATTCGTAATTTTTAATGGAATTGTTTACGTCGTGATAAGGGGCCGTTCAAGTATTACGTAAGCACTATAGTGGGTCTTTGCTTATTTTTGATGCCATGGGGGTGGGAGGTCGAGATGGTGATTATGTTAGCAGTAGTTATGTTTTTTTCCACATTGTCAATAAAGATTGTTACTTTAAATGAATATTATGTACCTACGTTTAAAGTCCTCTATCCTAAGCCTATTTTATAACTGCTGCTCATGAAACAATAAAAAAACAGAATAAATTAAATAACCGCTGCTCATGAATCAATAAAAAAACAGAATACATTAACGAAAGTACAAATGTTTACGTAAGCAAAGGGGGGTAAGAGCTTTGCTGACAAGGGGGAGGAGGTGATAAATAATTGTAGTGAATCTGCTTACGTAACTACTTGAACGGACCCTAAGCTTTTACCTACTGTATTTATTACCGTATGAACTTATATGTAAACTTAATCTGTAATTAATAACTTGAAAATGGAAAATTTTAGTCCTAAGGGAGCGTAGTCCGGCTTCGAAGGATAGGTAGGGTACATAACCCAAGGCATGGTTCTCCTGTTTCAAAGGTGGTCTTGATTGAAAATTTTGATATCTACATCTACACTAATATTATATAGAGAAAAAATTGTATTTGTGTGTGTGTGTGTATGTATGTTTGTAATGAATAAACTCAAAAACTACTGGGTCGATTTCAAAAATTCTTTCACCATTGGAAAGCTACATTCAGCCTGAGTAACATAGGCTATATTTATTGCTAGAAAAGATTAGGGATCCTTACTAAAACTTAAGTAACGTAACCGAAGGTGTAAAAAGTGCCCTAAAACGTCTTTCGTCGCATGCGCTGCGGAAACTATTGATAGAACAAAAATATGTTTTACAGTATAAAGAAAATATCAATATCTACAAAAAACTTCGCGATACCATAATTATGTCCATCTATTATAATCGTTATGTCACAATAACCACTTTTTACAGTTTAAAAGATAAATAATAGAAATACCGACCAAAATTAGACCCTGTTTAATTCCTTATCCAAATAAATCATATTGTTTTCAAGACTGTTTGAATTCGTTTAAATTGGTTATTCGATGTAATAAAATGGTTTACCCGGAGACCCGGACCGAATTTTATTGGAACAAAAACACTTTATTGGAACTTAAAATTGGAATAGGTTAGCATTCTAAATATTCAATTAAAATATTGGTCTCGAGTGCCGGTTTTTAATTGTTGGAGCTTTTTCATTGTAACTAACGTGTTAAAGTTGTTTGGATTTTTGCAACGGACTTGGTGGTGAATGTTTGTGACTCAAAAAAACTTTGGATATTAGTCAAATTAATTGGAAGAGCGAAGCCTGCCGGTTCAATATACTGTTAAGTTACTATACTTATTATCTTGTTAAGTTTTTTCTTCCCTAATTATTCTGTATAAGTATAGTACATTAACGAATTGTCGAACTACCTTGTATCAAGTACCTTATCCATTATATGACAGTGACCTAAAGGTACAAAATTAAATACCTAGGTATATTTTGTATATGGAAAATGTGCGATAAAATTTAATTTTCTACGGTGTTTCCATAAGTCCATTAGCCAGAAATTTATGTTTTAGGTACATATACCCTTAATGTAATTCAATACAGAAGAGTCAATTTACAAAGTAAATAAAGATTACGAAATACTGGGTCCTAAGTACATTCTTTATCACAAAAATGCGGTTCTATCTGGACAGACAGTGGGGTTGAAAGTATTTCTACGATTAGCAAAGATTATCGTTTTGAATAGTGTCTGATAATTGCTAAAGATAAGCCCAATTAAGGGTGTCACAGGGGGCATTGACGCAAATCAATGAACAGCCAATTAAATTATGTACTTACCTACGAAATTAATACCTAATCATATTACTATTAAATAAATAGCAATTCCAGCAAATCTGTCTAATGTTAGTGTTTGAGTTCATAGTACACGAGTCTCTATTTATAGGCTGTAAACACTTTTAGTAGGTAAGTATGAAGTAGACTGCTTTCGCTGAATAAACTTTTGAGTTGCTGGTCCTGTGCTACAAAATAAACAAATTAAAACATTACCTACTGTCAATTCCTGTGGGTTTCATGAATCGTGGACCCTTAGGGCATAAGTCTAAGTTAGCTTCACGATGAAATGACCCATCACGTCGTTCTGGTGATTGGAAGAGACACGTGGTTGACGACGGTGGGTATTAAATCCTATTTGATTTACCTAATTATTGCTGATTCGTATAAAATTTAAGAACGTTCAATTACCCATAGGTGTGAATAGCAGTCTTTGATTTTACTTTGTGTTCATCCAGGAAATATGTACGAGTATGTCCTGTTTCCCATTTTACCCATATTTCGAGAAAACTAGTCTTGTTAAAATTACAAACCCAGATTTGTCGTTTTCTAAGTAATATACTGTATGTAACTACGAATGAAATAACTTAGCACGGTTCAGTTAAGATTAGTTCCAGTTGGTTTCTCCCTGCATAGTCATTAGAGGAGAAGATCTAAATGTTTTGTCAATAAATCTGTCGTGCTATCTTTTATTTATTATGTGATGCACAGTTTGTCACCAACAAGGATCGTGATAAAAAATCAGTTATCATGGCCACGATGGTATACCTTATAAGGTTCAGTAAAATAATAGATTTGGTTTTATCCCTATATATGGAGACGATCAATATAAGTGTTTTTTTGCTGAACCAATGTGAAACAAGTTTAAGAATTTCATCTTTGTCATCAGCTTCGAGCCCAGAACGGCACTAAAGGTAGGAGATCCCAGACTGATCAACTAATGCCGGCAATCAGACACATAAATAAATACATTTATGTGTACAGATAAAATAGGCGTTATTACTCATAGGACCGAAAAATAATAAATATATTTAGTACATATAAAATAATAAGAATAACATTCATGTTTGATACTCGTGGTTTGTTGCACGTGGCGTTTATATCACTGAAGCTCTCATATTTGCGGTCCTCAGCACAATACGTACTTAAGTATTTATTAGTTTTATTGACATGTTTTATTGTGATGAATTATGTAAATAACAATGCTATCAAAACAAAACATAACTTGTAAAAAAAACCAAGTCTCGCGACTCGGTTCTTCAACGATGATATAACTTGTAAAAAACCCAAGTCCTCGCAACTCAGATTTAAAGTAAACAATCTAATTTAATTTTGAGATACATTGTGTTTTCATGCGATGGTCAAGTCAATCTAGGGATACATACTTCATGGATCTCACAACTTTTTACGGTGCAAGAACTGAGTTGCGAGGACTTGGGTTTTTTACAAGTTATATTATTATTTTTGATGGCATGTACCTAAGTTTATGAAACCATAGTTACCATAACACAGGCGTACCTACAGTGAGGTGTCCCACGATGTGGAAGATAAAAAAATGTGAAACAGTTTTGACGGTTATAGTTACGTATCAACTTTCTTACGTACCTATATATATCTATGTATGTTAACAGTATGTAATCCGATTGTTCAATTTCATCATTATGAACGTCTGCATTTATAGTTTCAAGTATAATCATTTGACCTTTGCTTGCTCTTTGATAAACCATTATGACCATGGTAAAAAGTCAATGGAAAAACAACAAGAGTGATGATTATTGTATTTTAATTTAACTTTACGACATCCTAAATCCATACAACTACATTGACAACTAAACAAAGATATTACTCTACCTAGAGTGACAAAGATGTAGCTTCTATTGTGGTCCGGATTAGTCCGGAATATATTGACTTTTATCCCGACACTAATATACGTACGCAATGAACAATATAAAAGTCTAATGAATACCATTCAAACTTCCAGGAATTTCTTCCCGTTTTTTAGCGTTGTTTTTTTTTTGTTGGAACTAGAACCCGTGCCTCTCGGATAAGAGACATAATTCTTAGCTATCACTTACTCAGTCAAATTCATCTCAGGTCACATTATCCCACAAAAGACACAATTGAACAAAAGTTAAAGTGACAGATTTACTTATTTAAAGTTAAGAAAAACATTTTCTGCGTTTTAATATTTTCCTTGCCCTCTCGAATTCCCAGAGTATCTAATAACAGACTATATTATTACAAAAAGTTTCATCGTTTTAGAATTAATGATTATACAAGTAGGACGGACTCTTATAATTATATTTGTGATCGAGCCAAAAATATCTACTGCTTACATTTTTGGGTTTATTTGCTACGAATGACGGAGCAAAACCTTTTTCAGAGTTAAAAAGAAGAAACATCAAGACAACTGATAAAGCTAGAAGTATGCACAATCACATGGCAAAAATTTGTAAAATTATATGCAATCAAAAACATAACTGGTAAAAAAACCCAAGTCTCGCAACTCAGTTCTTGCACCGTAAAAAGTTGTGATATCTATCCGTAGAGCATAGATTAACTTGGCAATCGCACTAAACAATCCAGTTTAATTGAGATTGTGCTTTTGATGTTTTAAGAATTGTATCGCATTAAGCATTACTATAATTCATATTCATCATTAAAAAGAAGAAAAAAGTTATAAGGATTTGGATGAAATTTTGTACTTACACAGTTACTTTTCAATGCTGAATGTGAATAATTGTCATGCTGAATGCAACACAATCCTTAAGACATTATGATTTGGGATTAATAGGCAATGGCCATGATTTTGAATGCTAAGAAATCAGTTAAAATTTGTATGAAAATAAACATATTTTGTTAAAAATTACGTCTTTCCTTAAGTTTGCTGTATGATATAATATATAACTTTCCAGAATTTGTTCCTTAATAGTGACACTATGGAATGGTGCAATAATACAGGGTGTGATTTTTTTCCAAAATCAGCAGGATCGATTCCTGGCTAGGCATATTAATTTTTCAAAAATCCAATGATGCAGTTTTAGTTATCATCAAAATCGGGCCCCAGACTCCTTTCAGCATTTTTCGCTATTCCTCATAGTTTCGGATAGCCCACTTGAAAAATTCTCTCAGTATAAAACGTGAGAAATTGCTTAGCTGACATTGCTCCATAGCTCGGGCCGATTACCATTAGTTACGAGTACAGACCTATAATATTTTTGCCTATCGTTATGTGCACCAAGTTAATCCTTGCTTTGTTTTAGAGAACAAACATAAATAAATATTGTAATAATAGCATTAAAATCAAGGAGTCTAATATTAATAGGTTTACGGTAATTTTTTAGTAAGTATGTCATCTGTGAGACAGCCTGCTCATTAAAAGTAGAGTAGATGTACTTAACTACCCTAGGTACTCTTAATCACCTTTTGGCTTATAACTATATTCGCATCGAATGGCTAATCTATGGTTAAGCTCATGAAAATCTTTAGTAAATCTTTATTTGTAACAATTACACTTTACAGAATTTTCATGGACCGCTATTAACGAAACAATAGCTATTGTTTATACACCAATTAGTAAATGAAATCTTAGGAAAACAAAGACATTTTTATCTATCGTCTTTTTAGTACTAAATGCCACATCCAAATCCGTAGATCAGTTAAAATTAGCTTAGATTACCTAACTGTTTTGTTTAGCCTTGGGGAATAACGATGTTCACATTTCATTTTTTATTTATATTTCCGCTTCCCTGTTCTCTAAGAACGGAAGGCCACAATTCTAAATATCATACCGATTTGTCTAAATTTAGATAGGCTCTACAATTAAATTAAGGATTCAAAAATTTATGTTCTCTAGAACATGTTAACACCCAGTAACAGTTATACCTAATTCTGCTCCTGGGGACGTAACTTTCTATCACCCTTTTAGACCGCAATAAAGCAGCAAGCATGTTTTTCATGCTTGTGTTCCGTTGGAGAAAGCGTGTTTGTCGTAGTTACTCTATTTGAGGTGAAAATTGCATCCCTTAAGTTACGAAAGAACATATCTAGCTGTACTACAGAATACATAATAGTACAAGTAGCTGTACTCTCAGATGGGACTATACTAACTTTTCTAGAAAGAAGTAGTAGAAGTATAAGTAGTTCTAACCAAAAAAGTAGATACTTACATCAAGCAAAGCATAACTATAAATAGGTATTTCAGGTGCATTCTAAAAAAAGAACGTTATTGTATTTTTAAGACAATATGCCGTATTTATAAAACATCGTCTTCCTGGAACAAAGCGGGTGTCGGATTATGTGTCGACACATTACACCGGCAGATTCTTGCACTACATATCTACCAGTAACTTTATCGTTAGTTATTGAAAGTTTCTAATGAACCGGATGAATTAAAAGCAATTGTGCTACGACAGCATCCTTTGCAATTATTCTTAGAACTTGCAGTTTAGATCACGTCTATGACGTAAGTATATAATGTAATGTCTATTATTATAGTGGTAAAAATATTATAAGAAACACCTTGATGACTTAAAATTTGAATTGAATTATTAATTTCTACAAATAAACGTTAGTTATTCTGAAGTAATCAGTGGGTAGGTAGGGTACCTACTATAAAAGGTGGTCACAACATAATATTTTTATTGTAGTCTTCAGTTTCATTGTCATCAATTTCATTCATTTTACTTGAAATAGTGTCATCAAATTTGGAAGACAATGAATTTTTGGGTTGAACGTTTTATTAATAACACGATTTGATGAAGTTTAACTTAAGCAGGGTTACGAATAGGTTACAACTGTTGACTTAAATCTTTTCTATTGGATCGTTTTAGAAATTGCTTCAAATTATATAAAACGTCTCGGCTATATTTATTGTAATGCATCACTGCGGTTAGATTGGAGTTGTTTTCCATTATATAAAGTGGTGGATGAGCATGTAACCACTTTGCCCACGTAGTTTGATGTGTATTTAAAAATAGCATGCCTACCTACCATTGTATAATGTTACCTTTTTCTCTCTGTATCTCATTAGTGATCCACTGCAAGGTCAGGTCTCCTATTTTTAATCTACAACCCTTTTATTGCCCAGTTAAGATAACAGAACTCGGCGAACAAGCAAAAGAGCGATTAGTGATCCACTGCAGGGTCGGGTCTCCTCTTTTTTAATCTACAATCCTTTTATTGCCCAGTTAAGATAACAGAACTCGGCGAACAAGCAAAAGAGCGATTAGTGATCCACTGCAGGGTCGGGTCTCCTCTTTTTTAATCTACAACCCTTTTATTGCCCAGTTAAGATAACAGAACTCGGCGAACAAGCAAAAGAGCGATTAGTGATCCACTGCAGGGTCGGGTCTCCTCTTTTTTAATCTACAACCCTTTTATTGCCCAGTTAAGATAACAGAACTCGGCGAACAAGCAAAAGAGCGATTAGTGATCCACTGCAGGGTCGGGTCTCCTCTTTTTTAATCTACAACCCTTTTATTGCCCAGTTAAGATAACAGAACTCGGCGAACAAGCAAAAGAGCGATTAGTGATCCACTGCAGGGTCGGGTCTCCTCTTTTTTAATCTACAACCCTTTTATTGCCCAGTTAAGATAACAGAACTCGGCGAACAAGCAAAAGAGCGATTTGGTGTTAAGCGGTCACCGCCGCCTATGGGCATAATTTAACGTAATCTTTATCATGATCAGAGACTCTCTCGGTCTCCATAATGAATGAAGACCTAGGTATAATCCTGGGCAATAATGGAGATATATGGACCGTCCCGTATGGACAGCGGTGATAGCCCAGTGGCTTAGAATTCGACCCCGAATTGAGGGGTCCGGGTTCGAATCCCAGTGGCACGCACCAATGACTTTGTAAAAAATCACCTGCTGTTACGGTGAAGGAAAACATCGTGAGGAAACCTGCATGCCTGAGAGTTCACAAACAAAAAATGTTCTCAAAGGCATGTGAAGTCCACCAACCCGCAGTAGGCCAGCGTGGTGGACTAAGGCCTACATCCCTCTCGTTGTGAGAGGAGACCCGAACCTGTAGTGGGTCATTAATGGGTTAAAACAAAACAATGGACCGTCCAACTCGTGCTGTACATCTTTATACCACTCATAGGATCTGCGGCAAAGTTAAAGGATAAGTATCTGATCATAACAATCCGGGCCGAAGCGATAGCATACCATCCTCTCTCAAGCACAGAATCGCGCGTTTCTGGCAAAGGAAATCTTGTATGCTTCCCTTTACTTTCTACCAAGCTTCCATATCCAATGCCAAGTTCAATTTGTATTAAAGTATTTTGTATTGGATGCAGTATACTCCAAGTTCCAAATCGCACATTATTTTTGTATGCCTAACAACAGACGTTAAGACGTCCAGTGGAAGGACTGCTGTGGAACATTAAAAGGGTTGCAAATGCTAATGACATTCTAGATAAAAAAATCAGAATAACGGTTTATTGCTACATTTTGGACTATTAATATTTTAATTGCCGGTCATTTGAGGTTGAATAGTAGGTAACTATAGTTCATGGACAATCATTTGACAGAGGTGTGTTGCTCTGTACTCGTTAACGTTAGAATTACAACATAGGTACTTACCTCATTTCACATAATATCTCCTCTGTCAGCTTTGAGACAGTTTACGACGACTTCTTATCTCAAACATAATAAAGAAGTAGACGTAAACAGCATTCATGTAAAAATTCTGAAAAAATCCGGATTGAAGTGAATGCGTTAGCACTGTTATCACTTTACAGATCTCCGAAGCGTGGAAGTAATTTTGTACTGATAAGGCGTAGAGTGAATCTGCCTTATCTTATTTAGATTGGACCTACATACACTAGACGTAGAAAACATGTGTGTTCTGAGTAATACTATCTAAACAAACGTGTCATTAATGAAATATTCCAACTGTATCGATATTTAAGTACTTTGGTTTCATTTTGTTCTTAAGCACTTATTGCTCTAAATCCATAATTAACGCAAGGTTGAATTATTATTAAAAATTAAAGTTTAAATTCATTTTCAAGGATTTACTTAATTCCAACGTCCTAATAAAAAGCTCTAGGTAGAGCTAGACAAACTAAACTAAAATATAGAGAAATATTATTAGAAAAATACTTATAATCACTTGATCACTTGAATTGTAAGGAATGTTGTTTTGTCCTTCGTATAATATTCGTAATATTTTATAGCACGAAAGTCAATATTTAAGCGTCCAGTAAACTTGGTAGAGTTTCAGTTTAAATGTATGGAAAATTCCATTCAACCAAATATGAATTGATTCAAACGTATTTTTAGAGTTCTTTTAAAAGGTGTTTTTTAAAATATGTAAATAAAGGATTCAAATTCGCCCGATCGCAGTAAATTTTAAGTATTATTTAGGACTTATTTTAATAAAACCTGCAATACTTTGCAGGTTTTATTCAATGAGGAAATTTTCGATAGGTCATTTTAATGTCTCGTCGGTGTTGCATGTTTGTTTATTTTAATATTTCACCACATTGATCTTCAAATCCATTTTCCTCTACAATTCACATTGCATTTAAAAAAATAAGGCAAAAGATGTTAAACATTTGAGCATAGTAGGTAGATACTTAAATTAGTTGGATGTTGGAGCTTAATTTTATAAGATAGATAGTAAGAGTCAATCTGTGACGTAAACCGGTGTGCAACGAAGGAAACTTACCTAATAAGAAAGTGCAATTCAATAAGGTCAAACCCCAATACCTAATACAGATAGTGACGATAGTGGCAACCGTAATCAAGTTTAGAGCTTCTACGAGTACATTAACTAAATTGTTAGTGTTAATTAAAGTTCAATTATTCTATTTCCAGTTTAAATGTTAGATAATTTTTAGACTATTTACATTTATCTCAAGGAGAATTTAAGGGAAACTCGTCGAATTTCGGCATCTCTACGCAAGGACCACCGCCTGAACTTCGCACTGAAAAGAGGCCAGTGACGTCGACCTCGACGTTTTGAGACGTATTCAATAGCACGGACGCATGCGTAACTCTGGTTTATGTGTGGGTGAGCACGCGGTCCCTGCGTGCTGCTGTCTGCATCTCACTCTAACCGTATAGCTTCATCCTCTTTTAATGCACGACCACCTGCAGGGGAGCACCGATTAGTCAAGTTTAAAATACCTCCGCCGTCACGTTAACCCTCAGTCTAGTACAAGTAGTGCTGTAGATCACTTACCGACCCTTTCCGTGTGACTTATTCGCAACGATTGTGACAACTTTTTGTATTACAGAAAATTCAAAAATTTAATCGATACTCTCTCTACGTGTTTTTGTAGCTGATCAAACCAAACAACTACTATATTTTAAATTCTGTTTTGACGAGGTAAGTTGTTATTGTTTTATTGAAAAACTTTCTACAGTTATGCATGAAAAGTCAGAAATAACTGAAAATGATCATATATTTCTAACGGAGATGATGTATGATTTTTTGAGAATGTTCTGGTAGCAGCTCGTTGGGTCGGCGCAGCAAATGGCCGACATTCGTCTAACTGCATCGACAACTGCTTTCTCTCTTGATGCTAGAATGTCTCTACCTACTTGAAGCGTGAGAACGCTTTCTATTAGGCAATCTAGCGAAAAATAACAGATTATAGTTAATGGATTAAATAAAAAAAATAAAAAAATACTGATTGATTGCAGAAATAAGTTTCAGTGCATCGCGCACCTCAAACTGGAAGTTTATTGATCCATCTATTTTTGGATTGTTGCGGCGGTTGGTTTATTAATAAGAAAGTAATCACTGAGACCATGCGTCTTGCTCGGATTAAGTTCCAATAAATTTCACTAGAGGGGTGTAGCACGAAATCCTTCCTTAAATATGCACGTGGTAGACTATAAATTATTGTTGTTATACTCTGTCGTTATAAAAGGAAAAATAAGTCTGTAATTGTGTATATTAAGCATGTATGTTTAAGATTTTGTATTAATCTTAGCAGAGGAAGCAAGGCTCATTAGCGCTACATTCCTTATCCATTCCAAGAAGTTGATATTTGACTATTCGTTGACTTAAATGGATAATTTCTCTTTAAACGTAGTTCATGTCAATTGTGGAATCAATCACTGACATTTCTGTATGTGGTCTCCTTCTTTTTTCCTTTCTTTTTTACCTTCAAATACCTGTTTTCTGTAGAATCTATACAAACCTTTTCGTGGTCAAGTTTTTTTTAAGTTCCCATGAGAAGACTTGAACCTTTTGTGTTTTTTAGAATGGGACAGGTTTTCCTACCTGCCCATAACGTGCCCTTACTGTAATGTTAACGATCAAGTATCTATCGACTATGTTTATTCAGTTGTTTAAATATAAAATTATCTAGTAAAACTCACTATTCTACCGCATCGGTAGAATTATATTTTTGAAGTTTATCGTTTCTCTGGTATGATGTTGAGAACTTTTTGAATTACTTCATAAAATTTCTTTATTCGGAGTCCAAACCATTGATATCCTTATACATATAACGGCATCCGTATTCCAGTCAAAATATCTTATCACAAAACTAGTGTTCTATCATTGGCCAATTTACAAAGGCAGTTCAAAAGATCGTCTCGCTTCCTATAGGTGTTCAGTTTCCCAATAACAGATTGTGAAACAGCTGGCTGGTTCAGAACGTAACAAAGCAGGCATCGTAATCAGGCTGAATGAGGAAATTTGTCTCACTGAGTTAGATAAGCCAACGAAGTTCAGTTTATGTGTACAGTTAAAATAGAAACATTTTATCACGTGATTAACGCGGTTTTCCTAATGTTCTTATTCATATTATACTATGTAATTTTTATTAAAAAAACCTGTAAATTTTCTTAAAAAGTAGTATATTTTTGCCTGGCTAAAATCAATATCTTGGGGACTGATCAATTTATCCTGAGAAATAGTTTGAATAGTAGACACACTTAACTTTTAAATCTCAAAATGATTAAATTCGTAGTAGTTAGTGTTATAGGTACTTGAGCAACCCGTACTACATTTGGACCAATAAAACGAAAGCATTAAATTTAAAAGCATTTAAAGCAACACGCAAACAGGCGTGTTTCAAAGTAACAATATTATGTAAACAAGCACGTGTAAATGTATGTTAAATTAGTTTTTTAATTGAAAATATTTGTTTTAAATTATGGTAATACCAAATGAGATAATTAATATATTAGGGCTGATATATTTAGTTTGTAGATTAAAAAACGATACTTTTCTTGGCGTTGACGCGTTTTTTATTTGTTGAAAAATGTAGTGTACAGCTGCTACCTTTAATCGTTTTGTCATGAAAAGGTTACACATTTGCAGACCGTCAAATCAAAAGAATATTCGCGATTTGCTTTGATCAAGGCCTTAAGTCTGTGGAGGGCAGTTTCTTTTTGCAACGGAATATTGTCATACTTGAACATTTTAAACAAAGTGTAAAAATCTATATTAAAATAAATTCAATTTCTGAAATTTTTGTCAAGCAATCGACCTATTATTAGAAAGCCACAGCCACAAAAATAGGTACTTACTAGAAAATATACAAAAATGCATTTATAATTTTATCTTGTTACTTATGTGGAGACGCAATAAACGGACATTGCTGTACCTAATGCAAATCCGGATAATAAGTATAGCCACTTAATCTATTTATCTACGTTTAAGGTCAATCTGTATTAGAAGAAAACGTCGCGACATTTCCCACAAAGAAATGTAACCGCTTAGCTGTTTTTTCATCTGCATTTATCCTCCGTCAACAGGTTCATAAACAAGTAGAACAGTCGAGATGTTTGCCACCCCAGCAATGGAACTGCAAGTGGAGGAGACGCCGCTGGCTCTGCGTCGCCTGTGGAACCTGACCCGTGCGCGTTTAGCCGGCACCTCCACGGCTCTCGATGAAGAGCCAGCCCTTGTCGAGACTCTGCCTTCCGCTCAGGTAAAGCTCTTAACTTTCAGCCACTGTGCAACGTTTAACGGTTATGCCTGCACACAAGTCTAAAAAATGTACTATACAAACAATAAGACCTGTTATAATTGTACAATATTCAATGGCAAATAAATATAGGATTATGATTAGGGGATTCCTGCGTTGCAGGTATCTTAGACATACATACAGCTAAGAGTATATTATAATTTATGTGTTCTGAAGCCCTTTGACTCCAGAAGTTGGAAATCATTATCCGTTGACTGATGAATAACATCGGGTTATTTCTGACCCATAATATTTTTATGTTTAAAAAGAAGAGCAATATATTCGTTATTTATTGGGGTACCATATTATTATAAGTAAGTTTGTTATTGTCCAAATTTTCTTGGCGACACTAAAATTTAAGATCGTATTGACCTAGCTGTTTTGCCCTTCGGCAAAATCAATATGGAAGCAGTTAACCATACGTAAGGTTTTTGTTCTTTGTAGTAAGTAATCATAAAGTAAGGAAGTAAGTAATCTTATTGTACTTACTTAAATTAAAATATATTTACGGTCTGAAGACATCAATCAGAAAATACGAGTAGTTAGTAAACTAAAACAGATACAGCGATTACTATAAATGGATGCTACGGAGTCAAGGGCCAGTTCCACATAAATAAGATGTTTTGGCCTCAATTTTATATCAACACTGTTCTTTATTAATCTCAGTAATAACTAAATTATTGCTTGTCGACATCGATATTACTTCAATAAGAGATAATTTTCTTTCTTGCTGTTTTCGTTGAAAAATTGAATTTTCTTGCCCCGATTTTTATTTATTTATGTTCTTCCCAGGAACCGGGGGTGACCCCAAAAAGCATTAACTATGTCCCTAGTGACTATGAGAGCGATGGAGAGGAGGCTTTCCCGGAACTGGAAATACCTGTAAGTATAAATACCTACGTAACTTATACCAAGGCGGAACAATAACAATTTTTATTGTTTTATCATGAAAAATCGATTATGCGTTCCGGTTTCTAAATTTAGTCGTTATTTTTTCTTTAGAGTTTGAACACGTCATAAATAGGCAGAATATTGATCTTAAGTCGTTTTCTTAAACTATGAAGAAACAATATTTGCAATGACCGCAATAAAATTTTGTATTGGTCACACAAGTTAAAAAGTGGAAAGTTTTAAGGGTCAAAATACATGGGCATGCAGTGCGTAGTATGAACCTTAACTTCGTTTATAAAATATACCTACCCATATCACGATATTTCTGCATGCTCACGATATTACATCGCCGTTTTATCGGAGCTAACATGACTGTGTCTTACGTTTATCTTTTACATGTTATTCACGTCACAGCCAGACCCCCCGCGATTTAAATAGACGCGAAATAAAACAATACAATCTCGGTACGCACTGGTGCCAATTGATAAGATATTATACTACAAACCAAGTAATATGTCTAGACAGCGACTATTTCTTTCATAGCTGTCGTACTGCTTCGCTGATAAATTCATTCATGAGCACTCAGGGTGAATGATATTGGTGCATTGGTGGGTTTCGTAGCGGAAGATTAATAAGGCGGTTGTAAGTCTTTAAAAACAAATGGTCCGTATCTATAAGATCTACATCAACAAAGATTAAAAATGTTCTAATAATTAAAAGAATAAAATAAATAGAAACCATATTAAAGCGTCTTTATCACATTTCGGAATAATTATATAATTTTAGAAGAATTTTGAGGACGGTAAAAAATGATATAACCATAATTATATAAGAAATACAGTATTTTTGTAAAAGTATCCATAATTAAATACGATAAGCGATAAATTCAGGCTACCTGCTTGATTAGGTATAAGATGTTTAGGTATAGTAAAAAATTAGGATAGATTCCTTCCGTCGGACTAATGTAAATATTTTCAGAAGAAAGCTCGCACTATGCGCTTGAAATCTGTGTGGGAGTGTCAGTATCCGTAAACTGCCCCAGAAATAGTCTGAACGAAACAAAAATAGCAAATAATGAATTTGCGAGATGGACTTTGCCCCAATTTTCTGAAGGCAATCAATTCAATTTGTCTTAATTGAGGAGATCTGCGCAAATAGAACGATGACGCCTTACAAATAACGACACGGTATTGAATTCCTCCTTGATTCAAGAACATTGATAGAATTGGTAGATAGTTAATTTAGCGCAAGCAAATTAATGAGACCTTCGCTGAAGTATATTTGTTGTAAGTTTTTACTTTCACGGAAAAATGTATTTTTATTTAGGTCATGGTTTTATTGAACGCATAATTTTTAGATAAAATTTGTTAACATAATTTTTCTTACATTTATTTTTGGCAATTTATTTTTGTTCGGTCGACGTACGTCCTATAGACATAGGCCTTGTTTTTGGCAATTTAGTTCTGAATTCTGTTTTAGGATAAAATATCACCTCTTGATGTGTGTTCTCCACATACCAATAGATTCGTTCACACACTCATCAATTATCACTCCGAAAGCTAAACATAGATTACACGCCCTGTAAAATTGACATAATCTTCTCTTACCTGGACTCTTTTCTTGGCGCCAATTATAACAACATCTGACGTTTAAGGTTCAAGCATTGCCAAGAAGTAATGTGTTCCTAGATCGCTTAGTAGTTATGTTTAGTCTTTCTTTCTTCTCTATCACGGTAGTGGACTGATTGGTCGTGTGGAGTTGAAGTTTTCTTAAGACGAAATTAGATAGTTCAAAGAAATTAAAATGCTCAAAACAGAAATAATTGATCGCGAACTATACGAAGACTGTCTTTTTGTAGAAATCTATGAAGTGAGAAGTGTTTTGAATACGTTTGAATTTCTTGAAATAAGTGAAGTGTCGGTGGTGATGATTTTAAAAGGAGTTCCGTTTACAGGAACAAACTGAGGTTCTAGCGAAAAGTTATTGGGCGGAGTGTACACTGGAAAAGGTAGTGGTTCTCGATGCCAGTACCCTCGGAGATGTACCTGCGGTGTACCGCGTCCCGGCTCCAGCTCCACATCAAATGCCAGTTATTGGAGTATACATCGACCCTCGCGTCAGAACTGGATTCAGATACAAAATTAGACCCATGCAGGTGAGACGAGAAATCTGATCATTCAATAAATCGGCCCTTTATCACTATTCGTACTGCACTTGCTTGAAGATTCGTTGAATATTTCAATTACTTTTTTAAAATATTTAGAGAAGTGTTGATGATTGCACGAAATACGTAAACTGTAGTATGCGCAATCGTCCACATTTCATTGCATTTTCTGATTTTAACTTTTACCATTTTCTTGACGAACCTTCAAATTATTGTCAATGTTGCTTAATCATAGATTCCTCGATGTTAAAGAAAGTTGTGCTTTTGTGACATCAATGTAGAACCTGTTATGTTTCCAAAGAAAAACTACGAAGATCCATAGTAGATTCGCGCAAAATTTTTCACTTCTGAACTGTCACAGAAACTGCTATGCATGTCTAACGATTACACAATAGAATTGATTTCGGAACTTTAAAAAAAATACAGCTATCTTTTAACATGATTATTTTGCTGTATGATTTCATGGGATAATTTAAATAGACACTCGTGGTTTCATTTTAAAACTTAAAAACAATAACATGCAATGAACATTTTTGTAAGATTTAATCTTTTCAGAAATCAATGGGATGGTGAGTTCTATTTTCAAAGTGGTCTTACAAAAATGTTTCGGAACTAAGTGACAATTTCTTAAAAAACTGTAACAAGGATGGATATACTCTTTATAGTCACAGGATTAATAAAAACAGAAAATCTCTTAAAGAAATTTTCACCAAGTTCCATTAGTAATGTCAAATTATTATGTAGTGCTACACAATAATTATATAAATAATTTAGGTCATGTAAAATCACAATAAAAGTAAGGTTGTCATGTAGTGTATACATTCGAAATATTCACTATTGTATTAAATGTAATGTTTTTAAATAGTTTTGCTTATTTTAAATAATGAGCGTTTGAAATTTTTATCGCTCACATGGTAAGTTCCTTCTTAAAACATTCACATTATTACTAAAATTATGTTGTAATGGCAACCTTACAAATAAAAGTTAAAAGATGCTGTTGAGTAAATAATTTTGAATCATATACATTACGACATTCAACCTTTACACTATTTAAGTTTTTGCGAACGAAATCAATTCGTGCAGTCGTCTAGTCCAGTTTCTACAGCTCAGTGTAAATTGGTTACGTTAGGGTTTTCGGGTTAGATTAGTGAGTAGCAGTGTCCGTTGCTGACATTTACAGAATGAAAATTTCATCAACGATCAGCACTGTTAACTTGCGTGACACGCACTGGTTGTGTACACTTGCCGATGTAGGCGATGGTATGTGGATCGTCCAGTTTTTCAGAACTACGCCCAGAGAGGCGCACACATACAAACCACGAGAACGCTTGCAGAGACCCGACAGGTCGAATGTGACTGGCTGGCAGCATGCCACAATAGGTAAACCATAAGTATCATTCATAAGAGCATAATGCCATTTTATCATGTTTTTGACGAAGTATTCCCTATATCACATGGTTTTAATATGACTGTTTCATTAAAGTTCATGTATCATTTTATTGGGATTCACTTGGTGTTTAGACATTTAAGTAACTCGTAAATTTCATTTCTATTGTAAATAAATAACTTTTAAATGAATGGATTTTAGATAAATTTATAAAAGTAACCACTTTGTGTTTATTTAATTTTGTTATTTATATAATTTATAATGAAACAATGATAGAAGTATAAAACAATTAACAACTTTTGGAAAATGATTTTAGAAGATTTTTAGAACACTGAGTATATCGGATTTTAAATATTTCAGGCTTTAGATGCGCCCCCACTATCGCTGAAACCAAGATACTTGTTTGGAGGAAAAGCTCTCACGCTTCAATCAATTGGTCGTGGATTTGCGAGGCGGCTTACATTTGAGTCGTATGGTTCCACCCTGAATGAGAATAACAACTACTTTTGGACTGACTCTAGGCCAGAAGGCTTTGTATTTGAGATTGAGGCAGTTTCTGATGGAGAGAAGTTTACTATCTATGACGCAAACCATGAACCACAAGGAATCTTAGAAGTAGTACAACAACAGGTGAATATCTATCAATTCTATCTGTGAATTGTGAATATATTATGTGTGAATATATTGAAGAATTCATTGACGAAATGTCAATGAATTCTTATTGATGTTTAGTAATACTCTTTACGTACAATTTTGTTTTAAAATGTTGTTTTCTATCGTTACAGAAAAATCAAATTGAGTTGGAACAAACCATTTCCGAAGACGGATCCATCGAGAAGAAAGTGAAAATCAATACGTTATGCAAAGTTGAGTGGTACGAGAATGATGGTGCTATGAAGCTTATGCCTGTCACTGGAACGGCTATCCTCAAGAAAGCACGAGGGCATGCCGTCGTGACGAGAGTGATTAACGTTGCAATTGGCATCAAGCAACTGAAGAAGGGCTACGAACTGAAACCCGGCATCAAATCTTCCTCCCGAAGGATTAAAGTTAACGGACGTGATATCAATGACATTCCATGCCAGTACAGCGTCGTAGGCCTTGAAAGATACGAACTGCCAGTTATTGGTAATTATTCATTATATTTTTGTATTCATGCTGTAGCGGTGGCAGTATTTACATCTTTGTTTATAAAAAACCGTTATCTTTGAAAGAAACGCATCGATCTAGATGTAGGTTTTTATGTTATTGCTACATTATATCTATTTTACAACATCTTGTGCACCTTATTTTTGATCTAAAATATATATTTTTCTTTTCTAGGAACATACATTGATCCTCGCATTGTGCCTGGTTTTTATTACCGTGTGCGTCCTGCGAGCTCCCGTCGTCATCTCTTCGAGGGTCGCAGTCTCTTGCTGCAGTCCATTGGCATGGGCTACGGCAAACGTATCACCTTTAAGCCCGATACCTTGAATGCACCAGAAAATTACTTCTGGTCTGACTCTCACCCAGAAGGTCTTGGCATGGAACCTCGAGCTGTCCATCCGAACATGAAGTTCTCTATTACCGGAAACGGGGTAGGAAACATTTTATCGTGGTATTTTTGTTTAAAGCGCTTATTTAATTTGGTTCAATGCCAACGAATCCATTGCAAATCAAACACGAGAATCTCTACTATCCTGTTTGCACACTGATGATATGATTTATGCTGGTCATCATAATTTTAAATGTTGGCAGGATGATTGTTTCTAAATGCATGTTTGGATTTAAGCCAGCCATAAATTGAACACGTAAATGTAATGTAATTATTTTCATTTCTAGGGTCTCCTAGGCGAGGCGAGTGTCTTCCGGGCTGATCTGCCGCAAATTGAAGAGAAAACAGAATATGTGGATGTCCCAGGAAAGAAGGGCAAGGCCGTCGAGAAGTACATTCAGGTGGATGTTACATGTCACGTCAAACTGGCTACAACCGGAGGTGGATCAGTTGATTCCGAAGTACACCTTATGAAGGTCTCAGGAGTGGCGCTCATGCGTAAGGAACCCGGCCAATCGGAAGCTAAACTGGTGAAGGTGTTCAACGTAGGATTGGACTCGCAGCTGAACCTGCTCTTTGCCCACTCGCAGACCGAGCTCACTTTCCATCCTCTGCCCTAAATCCAACAGAGCTCCGAATGGTGTTACAATACATGTGAGGATATTGATCCCACTGATTGTATTGTAATTCCAAAAATTAACCAGGCGCGACAGTGGTTCGGTCTAATGCTAATCGATACGGCTACGAATTTGCAACTGACGGTTAAAACAAACTGGCTCAATACTGACAGCAATTCGGTTGTAGGTTCGTATCAGCTAATCTCTTTAACAACAACGGAGTTTTGAATTTTGGAAATTAATGATGAATATCGAATTGTTAAAAATCTCATCGGACTCAAATGGGCTGCTATTACTTACTTTTTACTTTACTGCTAATTAATATCATTCGTAAGATCATGACTTGATCTAACTTAACTATAATGTTCCGTCTAAATGTTATCGGTACCTTCTTCTTTTAAGTAGAGCACTAAAAGAGGAAATCCTATTTAAATAAAGATACCTATGCAATGCATCTTTCATCCATACAAGTCTGTACCGGAGAGAGTAGCAAAGACTAGTATTACTTCGAGAATTTTAATAGAAAAGAATGTGATTCTTCTTTAAATTAAATTTCCTTTTATTTAATCAATTGTTTTTCTATAAATATCATGATAAATTTTTGTATTACTTATTAATTTTATTATTATGATTAATAAAGTATTATTGATGATATTTTGTTTTTAATTTTAACTACCTACATAACAATCCCTGTAGCCTCAGTCTGAGAAATTACAACAAAGATTCCCAGAGGTTTTTGTTTGGTAGATCTTATATTTTAAATATGTTTTCTGTTCATATTTCTGCTTAATTATTTAAAACTTCTGCTTACTACAAGTAATAAGTCAATTTCAAATTTCTTTAAAATAACGGGAGCGTTATTTTACTTTGATACATAAAATGATTTAAATATGTATAAATAACTATGGGAAAATTTTATTAGTTATCTATGTATGTCAGCGTATGAGCAAACTGACGTTTTGTGACTATACTTGAAAAGGCTTTGCATTCCAGTCTCATCCAATTTCATTCGTTTTGCTCTCATGAACCCCACTCACAGTGGTAGGTTTGTGAATGTGCGATTTTTCAAAAAAAGGATAGTTCAAATTCAGACTAAATGATTTTAATTACTCCTAAGTCGATGCTGCATCGTTATGCGCTACAAACAAAATCTTAATTGAAATTACAAACGAGTATCATGGGTTTGTTAAAAAAAACCACGTTTCGTTGCTGTGGGTCCACAATTAAGTTTAAATCAATTTTAATTGCTGCTTTCTGAGGTCTCGAATCTCAATAACTTACCACAATAATCCATATTAATGTTGTAGATATATGATAGAATTTTTAAAATTGATTGGAATTTAATTCATATTGGTGGTAGAGTCTACTCTATTTATAAGGTTACCTTAGCCTTATAAGTATTTATCGTCGTTGCGCGTGCAAAAGTCTCTATGTGTTATTTAGTCATTTTCGGTTTGTAAGGAGTTTAAATCGTTATTTCAATATACATACTGTAAAAACAGTTGTGTGATAAATTCAATATTTCAAAAGTTACAAGGGTTACGGAATGTAGCTATATGACATTCATACAACGAAACTGCTACGAAAATGAGAACCATGTTTTTTGTCTCATGTAAAGTTTGTAAAACACACATAGCGACTTTAGCACGCGCAACTTTATGCAAAATAAATATAACGCACACATTACTTTCATATCACTGCTAAAAGTTATATTTTTTTATAATGTAGAGCTAATATGGTGCTGGTAAGGTGGAGTTGTTTTTTTAATTCTTGATTTGGCCTTAAGATAAAGGAAAAATGGGATTTAGGCCATCTACGCGCAGAAGATGGAATCAGCTGGTAAATACATCTTGATCACTTCAGCACGAGAGATCAAACACATAAGACTGAGTTAATGTAGATGGCAGCACTTGTAGTATAGTAGGTATAAGAGTTTCGCTAGATGGCGCTACATAGCCGACGTTGTTTTATGAGTTCACTCGCCTCTACATGCCTCTACTGTGTGTTCGACTGGATGTAGGTAGAGCTTGTTACGTCTACGTTGTAGAGTCAACAGAAATACGAGCGTTAGCGGGAATACACAGCCGGCGAGCGGCATCGGCGCTGGGGGTCTCGTCACTCACGGCTCTACTTTAAACGGATATCGCGATGTTCCAAATAATAACTGGTAAACAGTGAATTGGTGCGATTATACGTTTTTTATCTCGATAATATTACGATCAGAACGATGGCTGCGAAAGTTGGGTGTCGGAGTGTTTTATTTTTGTGCATTTTAAATAGTGCCTTCAGTTTTAACCTGGAGCCTAGGATTCCTGTGATAAAGTATGGAGAGTTTGGCTCGTATTTTGGATTTTCCGTTGCGGAGCACATAACTATCAATAAGAGTGGCGAAAAAACAAGTTGGTGAGTATTAATCTTATTAATCTTAAGCGTAATGAGGCGCTATGATGTCATGTGTGAAGGTTGCCGCCTCGACATGTGTTTTGCTTCTTGATCTTTTTCTACTTATGTTAGTACCATAAAACATTGTTTCGAAGTTCCTTATCAAGTTATCTGAAGTACATTGGTCTTATCAGGAATTATGAAGCCGCACACTATTCGCAGAATTGTTGTGGTTAACAGTTCGATTCATTGAAGTAGAATTATTTATTCAAAAAGAGGACTTGGATTATTTTGGACGTGATGCTATGCGATTGGCACGATTATATTTGATGCTTGCATAATTAAAATACTATATTATAATATCATTTACCGTAAAATATTTTTGACACAATAATATTTAATTTTATCAATTGGATTTAGGTACTTCTTGAGTCTTTATTTATTTTTAAAGCAAAGGGAAATAAGGTTCTTAACCCTTGAGTTATCTTATCTAAAAGCTTTTAAAAGTAAATACTGTACTGAAGTTCACGAAGTTCTAAAAGTAAGTGTAACCTGACAAGTACGAAAATAATATATTATTTTTAGTAACATACTAGGTTACTAGTTACAAGAGGTTTTCATTTAGTAAATGAAGAATGGTGGGCTGTGAAAATATTTAAATTTTCAAGGCTGGATTCAACAGACAGGGTAGTTATTGACAGAAACAATGACTTGTTTAAAAACTTAGTTTAGGATTACTTCTTTGACTTAACCAAATCCTTGATTTCTCACAATCTACATCTTCCTAACAGAAATATTATCATGTATAATCTACAATCATATTTTAAGGCTCGATAAAAAAACATAGGTACATAACTGCTGCTTTTCTTTAGTGTATAGTGACATCGTCGCAGAAAAGTGTATCAAAATATGAAGAGCTTTGAAAATGCCGGGATGAATGCAAATAGATAACAGGATGGCGCCGGGACTCCGTGACCTACTCTCTTCTTTGTGAGATATGGATGCAATAATGTTTGATAACTTGCGTCACTTGACAATACGACTAGAGAATATGTATGTAGTATGAAACAATCGAGAACTCTACAATCGTAGAGGTTAATGACGGCTTCGATGCCCTTGGCTTATATTGTTAAACTTTTGATTGCGATTTTTTCTTGGTAGAGTTTTTTATTTACAATTTTCTTCGTATATTTCTACATATTTATTTTCAAGAAGTAGTAGTAGCAGCAGCGTTTTAGCAATACTGGCGCTAGAACTTATGAAGTGTAATTAAATAATAAATTAACGTAACAGATTCACAAGTTCAAAATCTCTTTAAAGTGAAATTCTCTATCACAATGTCCATTGATTGGCAATGGTCTGGGACACACATTATTTAAAGACCTTACCTAGCGAGAGAAAGATCCTTTAATAGCGACCAAGAGGTAAAATGAAGATGAAGATGCTGCTTTACGCGTAAAGAGTAGTTCTAGCGTTTTAGGATATTCGAGTCTTTTTAGATAAAAACATTTTCGCAATGTGCGCTCATTTGGTTGATAAACAACTAGAACAAATCTCAATATTAACCTGGAAAATGTCCAATTGCTCAGCATGCAGGGGAATGACATATCCTCGACCTACTCTTGATAAATTTGCTTATAAAAATATTTGGAACGAACTACTGCCAAACAGTTTGTTTGAAACGATATGTTTAGGTACGTGCTTTGACTTTCTAATTATTGACTGTTCGATTTTGAAACTTATTTTCATTTTTAAAAGTAGCAACTTTTTATTTCTTTAAATATGTTGTATTAGTGTCGCTTCTGTTGTAACTGGATGAAATATTTACTTTATAAAGTAATATTGCAATATTTTTCCAACACACCGGTCTTTGGATGTTATCTTAAATCCGTTTACATAAATATAATGTCTGATACTGAACGCAATAGTGTCAATACTACAGGAATGTATGATAATGATAACAACGATTGCAATAAGTATACAGAATCAATGTCAATATATGTAATACATTTACGTAATCATAGTGTATCATGTCAAAGGATCCATATAATTTTGGTACCATTTATGTCACGTTCTTTTGTCAATATACACATAGGCCAAGAAAAAGTGGGAATTGTGGGAATTATTTCCCATAATTAGAGTTTTTATGAAAATTAATTTGGTAATATTCCTTACAATGTGTTCCTTTTTATAAAAGTTCAACAGTAACTTTGAAAGGAGGGTATTTTTAACAAATAAAAACCATTAAATGAAGATGGACAGCCATTAAACGTATTTGACTCGAGAAATATTCAATAATCCTGTTAAACCAAGGCGCCTCATAACAACTCGTGACAACATGCTTCGTGAGTGCGGATTAAGTTTTATTTTACATACCACCAAAGGGCTTCGATGAGTGCAAAGAGAGAGCGATAAAAAGAAGAACTTTATATTACCTACTTTTGGAGTACTTATTTTTTTGTTATATAAAATTTATTTTTTGCATTCATAAGTATTAAGTTTTTCTTATCATTTCAAAGGAACTCTACATTGTACTATAGGAAAAAATAACTATGTGTGTATACTACATTACTACCGTATCGTAGGTACCACAATACCTACCTATCATATTATGATGCGTCAACATGTGTAAAGACTTTCAGGTCACATGTTCCTTACAAATGTAGAACTTGAAATTGCGGTGACATCATTAATATTAATAAGAAAAAGCCAACTTACTGTAGGCTCTAGTAGCTAAATAACTTGGAGCTTTTTTTCATTTTAATGCTTCCTCTATGAATATGTCCAAGCTCTTCGGATAAAGTAAGCGCACGAGTCGTTGGTGTCCTCAATCTTTCTCCTCGATGACAAGAGCACATTCGTAAACTTGATTTATGTACTTTCCAGTTTTGTGTGATGGACAAACTCTCAACTCTACGTAATCCTGTTGTTTATTTCATCTCAATCGCTAGGAAATTCTTTTGGTCGGATTTTAGATTATAATCTAAATTTGCAGTCTTAAATTTGAAGTCTGCTTTGGCTTGTGTGTATAATAGGTACCTATATATGTTAAATATAATTAAAAAAAACAAATCGATATTATAATCCATTTTCTATTTATTATTCTTCGTAGAAACCCAAAGTGTAGGCAATAGGCAAAATCGTGACTTGTAAGTACTACTATTGTATTTTACACATGCTTACCAAAACCATTGAGAGGAATACTGCGTTTTAAGAATGATTTATCAATAAACCTTATTTAAGAAGGTTAAAGTTGATAATTGTTTGCTCTTCTTCACCGTGAAATGCAATGGGCATACGTGGGCGTAATACGTAACATTTTTGAGTTTGCTCACAAATAGAGACATTTCTCAACTTTTGACACGATCTCGTAAAAGTTTTGTTTACGTAAATATATATTTGGGTGGCTATACCTACTGAAGGTATAAAATTTTATTATGTTAGTTTCGAAAATAGCGCTTACATTATTATTTGAGCGTGAGTAGAAAATATGGTCTATACTAATAGAGGTTTTATTATTCAACACCATGTTGGGTATTCTTATGGTCGTTGTAACCTCAAATGGATAAAATATTCATTGGCATATTGGGAGATTTACAGCGCAGCGAATAAGTTACGAGTATAAGCGCTGCGCTGACCTACACCTGATAAAAACGTACTTATTATTATAAGTAATACCAAATAAGAATTTCAGCATCTACGTGGTTGTTTTTTTTTTGCGATCAAAAACTTGCAATCAGAAACTATATCTATTAGTTTTCATAGGTATAAAACGTATTTAAATTACAACTTAGTAAGTTTAATAAAGAACTTATTTCGAATCAATATATTAATAATGTATTTTATTACTTTTAAATATTTACTTGTTTAAGCTTCTTAAATGTATCTAATCTTTAACAATTGATCAATTAAAAAGGTAAGATTTCTTCCGACGCCTTTTATTTAAATGTGAACCGAGCTCATTGAACCGTAAGTTATCCAACGTTGTGTGTCGTTATTTTGAAGCCACAGCTTTTCAATGATCCTATTTGGACTCAGTGGGGTTGTTCCCTAGTCGGTTCCCTCCAATTAAAATGTTCACACGTCAAGCTCAGCGGGACTCGCACTGAGACTCTCATCTGTGAAGCGAATGTGTCTAATAGGATCCCATTATTCGGGGACTAACCAACTAACGATTCAGTGAAGTATAAATAACTAAGGAAGTTGGAAAGGTAAGAGTTTAATTATAAAGTTTAAATAAAAAAGATGATGACAAAATTAATTGTGATTCAAACATCACGTTAGATTTAAAAAGGTGAACAAAAAAGACATAATTGAACGATAGAATACAATTAGTGGCTTCGTGGCTTATGGATCAGTCCTAATTTATTTCGAATGTTTGAAACTCAGCTGATAATGAGTTTAAGCTTAACGCAAATCATAATCGGAGCATTCAAACTTTTAGGTAACAGTCTATTCTCTATCTTTTTAATTGACCTTAGACTACTGCTTAATTTATTGCCATTACAACGTAATCACGTTATCATTAAGCTCTTCTTAAAAATACATTCGGTCTTAAACCTATGACCGAGAATCCAAACATCAAACAAATTGACGAAGTTATGTTAATAACTCTTGAATAACGGTATGTCGGTAGAGTGGGCCCTTCTAGCTAATGACTGTAAGTTTACGCCAAATGTATTCCATTATTTTGGACAATACAGTTATTTAAAGTACCTAGTAGTTTTTTGATGTGCAGTATGCATTGTAGAAAAGTGAAGAAAAAAAGAAATTAACATTTCGTCTTCGATTAATTTTTGCATTTTGTCTTATTCTAGCACACGTAACATTTTAATACCAATCCCTAATGAAAGGGTTAAATTTCGCAAAATCTGATCTAAATTATTATTGACGTCTGACCTCCTAAAAGTTCATTAATCAGATATTTTTCAAGGCTTCGGTTTAGCTATTATTAGAATAGATGATTATATTATCAAATATTTTTACGTTAATTCTCTAAATAGACAGGCATATTTATCTTAATTGTCTTGATTTATTACAAATCGTTAAAATGTAATATTTTTTTAAATTTATATCATGATAACGATAAAGATATTGAGAGGCAAAATTAATAAATTCATTTATTTGAAATAATGTCATGAAACAGTCGTTCAGTCTTCTGAATGGAATGGGCCTATACGCCCACATTGCAGCACTATCCTATACCTATAGCCATTGTTTTTGTCGGTTTGCGAGATAATAATGACATTTGATTTATCATTAAAATGCTTGTGGGTGTTACAATAGGTCACGGCTTAGAATTAACCCTTACACACAACACGTTTAACAACTTTATTCATTTAGTACTAAATGAATTGTATTGCATTGTGTTATGAACTGTCTTGTATTGTGCGCTGGTAACAATATACGGTTGTCGCTTGTTACTATACATACTGTAAATTGAACGAGATATTTGTAAGAGAGATTGTTTACCAAACGAACAAATATAAATGCAGTCTACCTGATATCATGTGAGCTGCAATGGCTTTATTTATTATAACATTTATTATAACACTTTCATTTTATTATAACATTTGACAGAACATGCTCAGACTAAGGGTGCTGAAGAGTAAGCGAATGGTTTACTTTGAAATGTATGCAATGTCGTCGTCGCTCAGGTTACTTACTAGTAATGGTTCAAGAGCACGCCAGGCACGCTAGGTTATTATCCGCCCACCATTGCAGCTGCGTGGGATGTGACAAAGCCTGATCTGTGGATTGTATGCAATCCTAAGAGAAGGAGCAAAAAGCTGAAGATATTTATATTTTAAGATGTAGTGTCAGGATATCAAAAATGGGATGCCTAAAATTAGGAGACTTTTATTATTCACAATGGCGGCAGGTAACTGGTGGATCGTTTCCAATGGATGCAAGATGGCTCTACAATCTGAAATGTTCAATGAAAAATATACAACGTATTTATAGTGTATCCATGAGACCGTTTTTTTAATCTAAGTCTAAATAACGTGTAATCAACCGGTACTTCTACATTTGATAAGTATTCAAATTAACTACTCGCAGACGGGAGCAAGAATGTGTCGTGGCATTACAATTATCGACTTGTAGGCATGCAAACTTAGGGAACCGGTTTCGAGATAATAATACCTGGGGGTAATCTTTAAATCACTAGCAATTCGAGAAAACCCGGTAAATTTATGACTGAAGGTTTTATGTTGTCAACAAGTTAAACTAAAAAGTTTACACAAATGTTTTATTAATTTCTTTGAAATCGACAATATAAGGTTGTTGTCTTACTTCTTTTTTTGTGGAAGGATATTCCTGTTGACATTCTTATGACAAGTACGAATCTACAATTTTACGACCTACTTACTTGAAGATCAAAACGGACTTTGTTGGATCGTTAAAATTTCTACCTGAGGCTTCGTTTTGATCTGTTGTAAACCAAAACTGTTTTGTAAACGTTCTTCAATTAAAGGTACCCTAGAGTACAAGTGCTTTTAAAAATATTATTATGGAAATATTTTACAATACACTACACAATACAATATTTTACATATTTTAAGAACAGTCTAGAAGTAACAGTTTAGAAGTATCTAAGGCATAGACATAGACTGAAAATAAACATAGCAACTATTTGTTATTCTGTATGGAACGGTCATCCAGCCCAATACTATTATCATATCAGTGTAACCCAATTCGCAACCCATCTGCCCATATTTCACTTAGATAGACGCCCGCCCGCTCTACAAATAATATTTATAATCTCGTTTATTTCCTTTGCCGTGATGTATGGTAAAAACTACGTATAAATTACGTAAAGCTTAATATTTTATTAATGATGCTCATTATATTCGCTGAATATAAATAATTTAATAATTTAATAAATTGAATAAATAATTATTGTATTCCACACAGAATCGATTGTGCAGATAATAAAATTAAAAAGAATAATTATGCAGATGTTAAAATTAAAAATCTCTTAACATTTTCACATGCAGTTTATGGTTACAAACTGCTATAAATAACGTCAAAATTAAATAAAAAAATCAACGTGAACATTTCGTAACCACAAACATAACTTATCTGCATCTAACGATTTACGTATGTGTTTAAAAATCACGACTGAGGGTTGAAAAAAAACACAGAATTCGGTTCGTCGCACTCGTGGAACATCGTTGCTTTTATTATTTTTTGTGGCACGTCTTTACTCCAATGTTTTATTTCTTTTTGTGGACAGCCTTATACGGCGCGCAGCCTTCGTTAGCCAGAGCAAGGTCATTGTGATTTGCTCTTACGAAGAGTCCTGTCCACAGGTTTTTGTTGCATGGTTTCGACGTCAATAGAAAAGCACCGCGTCCATTGGTCATAATGAAAACATTTTTTGTACTCGTCTATTGACTCACTGGTACAGGTACCTCACCTGCGTTCGAGCTAAGAATAGTTGAAGGTTCGACCGTTTCATTTGAATGAATTGCTATTAATTGGTCCCTCGTTTTCTTAAGGATTTGACGCTATATCTTCGCATCTCACTTATAAGTTCATAAGATTCTTAATGCGCTCATACATAATCGACGCAGTCACGATTGACTTTTACGATTTATATCCAAGCGATAAAAATCCAGCATGGCGCCTCGGTTAATTTATCCCGTTATCACGTTCAGATAAATAGTGATAATCCGAGTGATATCATATTTGGCGACGGTGCTGCCCTCTGTTTATTGTGGGGTTATGGAGAATGTAACGCAAATGGTTTTTGTATAATTTTATAACAATTACTTAGTAGATATTTTAAAGAATAATTGTATTAGTAGAGCAGAGTATTCAGGCCTTATACGAGTACTGTGTTTACACAGACCTAGCACTGGGACTTGAAAAAACTTTGATACACATACCTATGTGTTAAAAATGTATGTGTATTAAAGTGTGCAGGTACACATTCTACCTATAAAATATTTTACATCCAATTTTGCAATTTCTACTCAAACTTGTCACTCGTCAGTTTATGTAAAATCATCGCCCTATTCTATTCAATGTCCTTTAACAGAACCCCACAATGTCTCACATTCAATTCAACGTGTAATAAATACACAAGAAAGCCCAGCGAGCGGCAACTCTTCAGAATGTTATCGCGTGTGTCTTTAAATGAGAGTCATTTATTCGCAACGTACACTAATCACACTCCTCATGTCTTCATAACACGTCTTTGCAAGGTTCCATTTAAAAGCGATTTAGCGAACCGAGTCGGACACGAAGTAATATTTTCTCCTCAAATGAGCCAAGTTCCCAGGCCATTGTCGACGAGCCGCCTTTTATGGAGGACTTCGTGTACAGGCGGATCTCAAACCAGATTCTTTCGCTTTAATCTTCAGAGATATTTCGATAAACCGTGCGCTGATAACTTCATATCTCAATTATTTATTCGCTGCTTACTTTTAGCTTTTAAACAATTTATAGTGGCGTTTACTAGATCCTTTATTTTGTGAATAATTCGCTGTAAGACATCAATCTGAACGTACTTGCAAAAATTTTGGGGCATTTTTATTTAATTTTGCGGAGAATACGTCCATGCGTCCTTATTATAGATCGTACAACCAGCCAGCCTTTATAGATTGTAGAAACCTAAGTAGCTAACCACGTTGAAGAATTAAAGCCGGAAACGCAATGGCGACTCCCCGGTGTTGCACGTGTCCATGGGCAACGGGCACCACTTTCCATCAGGCTGTTTGCCTTTTTTTACTTGAAAAAGTTTTGCATTTATCTTTCTTGTCCCTGGACCTGTAGTATTACTTTGTTGTTGAGATCATAATAGGTAGCGCCCTGTACAGGGCACGTCTTTTTTTATTATTAGGTCTTAGGGCGCATTCCCTCTAATTGGGCGCCCAACCGAGTATGGTATGGGTCTGAGACCACTTTCGCTTCCTTTGACCAATGCATTTAATTTGCCAAAACCTCGGAGTTTTTTCATCTTATTAGGGACTTAATTTAAAAGTTTTACTGATTTTTGTTGTCGGTAAAATTTGTATTTTGTAGGTACCTACTTTGTATTTACTGTTTCATTGGTTTATCGACAGCACAAATATGGAATCAATTTCGTAGTATTTCTGTTTATCATGATAAAATAACTTGTGAACTTAGGTTCCTAGTAATAATGTAACATTTAATATTCATACCTATGCGTTGCTAACAAATGCAAGTGATCCAGTGGGTTCCTAATGTTTTGCTGTAGTAGTTTCAAGGGTAGTCCCTCTGCTCTGCCAGGAAATAAAATGAGCACAATAAAAAAGAAAAAGTAAACTAACGACGTGACGTTTAGATAATTTTATATAACATAACACCAATCAATATAAATCACGGACACTTACAGTTGTGTCTTTTCTCAGCTTTATGCTAAGATTTATTGAAACTAAAAATATCTTCCAATCTTTCTATTTTGGTTTTCGTTTTATTTATCCATTTGTAAGAAAAATACGTGATCGGTGTCTCGCTTGGACTATTTGTTACAGAGATTTGTCCTAACAATAGCTTTCATGAAACTATTTCAATCTTAACAGTCACGTCCTATGTCATGTTCGATCGACTATATCTATAAAATGATTTAAAAAAATCTTAATTTGTCATTTACGGATGTCGTTAGAAACAAACATTTTGTTATGTATGTGTAATATTATTTACATTTTTACCCTAATTGCGCAAGTATTAGGTATCTTACTTAAAACTTTTATTCATCTTTCTAGTTTATAGTCAATCAAAGTAACCTAAAATAATTCAGCAAAAACACTCGACATTTCGATTCATTTTCGTTCGAGTAGGTAGGTACCAAAATGTATTGAATATTTACGATTTCACACAACGGAATTTATTACTAACGCAATAGCATTTTTATTACCTGTATACCGGAAAATACTCTAGTTATAAACAAGGTGTTCTTAAGGAGCAAGCGGCTTTCTTATATTCTCATTATAAGCTCTAGGAAGTAGTAAAACTGAAACCAAAGCAATACAAGTCGGACATAATCTCTAAGAAGATCTGGTTTACAGAACACAAAAGGTTATATCTCGTTAGTATCAGGTCGTTTTACACCCAGTTAGGCGCGTTCCTCCTACTGAGGCCATTGTATCCCTTGTTATGGTAAATACATGCCCTCAGGCAACCGCTTCTCATGTGTTCAAAGCTGTAAGTGCTTCGTTAGGCGTGGAATTTCAGTTTATATTGGTTATTAGTGCTGGATGTTGGCCACAAATATTGTTAAGCACATCTTAAGATTGAGGTGTTAGTGTAGGACGCTTACCTACGCTTTTAAGGAATGTTGTAAGTTTTAATCCTGAAAATACCAAATAATGGAAAGAATTGTTCTTATAGATAAATCGAAACCGGATTTTCAAATCAGGGCAATTCTGGTTCCCTGTCATGGTTTTGGATTTATCGTTTAATAGTTCAAAGTTATTAATTATCAAAATGTCAATAAAAATTGTCAACAAACTATCGTTTATCCGCCTTCCTTCATAAGTATGAGAGCTTTTTGTGAGTCTTTCTTTTTGAGATTAATGGGGATTTTTTTAAACATTCAAAATTAAAATATATATACCAATTCTTTTACCTTTTAAACCTTACATATTATACATTTTCATCATACCAATCTGGGTATGACGTAATTAAAACGTGTGTAGAATCGTATGTTCCAAGGTTACGATTGAAGGACAGCTATCCGGTTACTGGGTGCGACTCAGTCACTTTCAAGGATAAATTGAAGTCCCTGGAAGTTTATGACCAACACAATGAATACTCTCCGAATGACAATGTGCCTACAATAAAACACAAGTAAGTAACAATGCTTTTCAAAGAATTGAAAAAACTGAAAAAACCAATACCTACCTACCTAGGTAAGTTCTTGGAACTTTGCATTACCTATTTAATAGGTAAGCTATTTTGTAAATGCAATATTACCTGTGGATGCTTAAGTACATTACAGATTATAGAAAGGAACGTAGGTTACATTGTCGTAAAAATATTTTAGATATTAATTATTTTAAGTTTACCGAAACAATTAAGTGCTTAGAGATTATTATGCTCGGAAATAAGAAAGCGTATTTGGGCTAAAAAGAGCATTTTTAAATAAAGATTTTGCATTTCCTAGAATTCCTCACAAACAAAACCAACAGCTCTCTGTGGACGGCGTGCACAAATACTTTGTAAAATATGTATGTATGTACAAACCAAGAAGATAGTAGCAGGTCATAAAATATACAGTTTCGTTTATATGTGATACGAGTAACTCTGTAAGTGATAATAAAAAAAAACAGAAAAAAATATATAGTAAACTTCTTTTTTGAAGTCAATTAAAAATGTATCGAACGCGATATCAATATGACGAACTTACAGTATTTACATAATTACTAACTTCTGCGCATAATCGTACATAACCAGAGGGCTATTGGACCTGATAATATCGGTAGGCTTGATTAGAGAAATATTCTTAAAGATCGCATGAATACCTTCGTCCATTACAATTACAACATTTTCCGCGGTCCATTAGCAGACAAGTGACTTTGCATGTTGGTTGAGCGACATTGCTTACGACAGATCGTTATGGGTAATTGGACGCGGACTCGGGCTCGTCTCAGTGACCTTTTAAGGCTTAAATTATCAGTTAAGCTTCACTCATCTATCGAGGTTGACCTTCAGAGCGTCGCATCTTTGTACTCGTAATTATTATTACTGAGGAGTACACCTACGACATAAAATAGCTGCTGTAATTCGTTTCGATGATGTTTCTCTAACTATAGTGTTTGTCGATGCTTTGAGAGGATGGATGGATGAACTGTTAATCATGCAAGAGATGTAGCACTTTAAATTGATAAAGTTTGCTTAAGCTTTATCCGGAACTAATTCGGATGAGTGGTCTTAGCTAAGCCACTCGAGTTTGGTATAAGATAAGATGCTACGAAAAAAGATTGAAATACGGAACGGACAAAATGAAAAAAGGAGATTATTTCATTATCCTTCCAACGTGCAAGTTCATTGCCAAAAAACCCCAAGTGGATTTGTATAGCGTCGTTGCACCGAGGATGACTCAGGTTCACTCTTCACTTGAGGCAGACTCGGATCAATAATTTATGGCGTACATTTCCTTTCCAGTGAAAACACTAAACATTCGGGGTTGACGTCATTCCGACTGATGCTTAATTAGTATTGCAGATACGAAGATTGCATATCTTATCAACGTCCCTCATTTGTTCCGAACCTTATTGTGAGGCTAAAAGTAATCTTACAGGAATAAAAATAGCCATCTATAAAATTGTTGAAACTTTATCTTATTCTGTAATGAAAGAAAGAAGTTAAAGAATAATTTATTTGAACATTTAAAATATATCGCTTACGCATGTTGTCCTCTTTTGAAAACACCTAAAAATTCATAGTTATTCCTTACAAAGTATTTCTTAGTTGTTACTAATATATATTCAGTATCTTATAGTATTTATAGTATCAAAATACCTAAAAAAAATTATATTTTACAAAATATTTCTGAGTTATTATATTATAACTATATAAATATAGTTACATATATAATAACTAAGAAACATTTGATGAAATATAAGATTTTTTAGATTATTATTGTTTAGTAATATGTAGGTAATGTTATACCAATAGTAAATAAGCGATGTTAATTTAGCGATAATATAATTGATTATTAAACATTATTAAGTCATAACAACAATTAATCACAGTTCGTGAAAACATGTTATTGAGGATGAGGAAGTGGAACTATCGCTGAGAAGAATTAGTCAGTGTATAATATTTATTGGTTACCAAGAAACTAAAGCATGACGCAAAGTTGGTTTTATGTTATAGGACTTGAGCTGTTTTTGATCTCCTTGTCTGGGTTTAAATACGTACTGGCATTCAAATAAAGACAAATAAATAAGAAATTGGCGCTATGTGTGCACGTGTACTTATAACATTTAGAAAAAAAAACGAAATAACTAATTTCCGAAACCCACTCCGATAAGTCCCATATTTTATAGGGTCGTCCATAAAGACGCACCAGACTGGCAGCAAATATTGAGGTTGATAGGCATGTTACAACGAACGGTAACCAAACGCCAGCAACTATTATGTATTCTGTGACGCCAGGCCGGCGTGCCTGTGCTGCCCGTCCTTAGAAATGCTTGATACGAGTAAATGGCTCTTGATCGGCAGCTAAACTGGTTAATGGCTGGGTGGAAGCGGCGCCATTTAGTGCACATTCTTTACATGAATTCGCAATATTGTATACTAGACTTTGCCCTCGACTTCGTCTGCGTAAAATTTAGAACTTGGTCCAGAGATGGATCAAAAGTATCCTATATGTAAGTCCAGGTTATAAATAAAATACTATTTCATCAAAATATCTTCAGTCGTATTTGCGGGAGAGAAACAAACATCCATCCATCCATCCTCACAAACTTTCACATTTATAATAGTAGTAGGATGTTTAGATGTCATTTCTGTTAAAGATCATTTCGGCTTAGAATTTATTGCAGGTTACATCGAAGTTTAAAATACTACCTACTGTTACGACAGCAACTGTGTCCACGTAGAATTACGATTTGAAACAAAGAGTTTATCTCGATGTATCCCACGGAATTTATCTGTTCTGTGATGTATCCCATACCTATATTAATTCCAGTTCTAAACAATCTGAGTGCAAATTAATACAAAAGTAGAAATCGATTAATCCACATTAACAAACGTTTGAATTAGAATTTTGAATTGGATTTGAAAAGATCGGGCTGTCTAAACCCAAACGCAAAATGAGCATCATACAACCATACAATACCATTCAATTAAATAGTTCTATGGTAGTATTTGAATGAAATAAAATCAATTAAAATAACAGTAACGTTCCTTTAGAATATATATACCTAATATGAATGTTTACGAGGAATCTATTAGCTATTTGAAATACCACACAAAGCGTCTAGTCAGTGCTTGGGTTCTTGCTGGTATAATATGGGGAAAATATCACATTACGTATACAGTTAGCAATTGCTTCATACTACGTACGTGCTACTAAACATTAATAACGGTATCAATAGTTATGGCTTTAAATACATTTAACTTAATATCCATTTCCTGTTTACACTACGAAATGCTAGCTTGACAAATTTACGGAATACACCTTTAGAACACACCTTATTACCTACCTCTAGTGACCTATACCCATCAAAAGCATAATTATTTATTTCATTTGTTTTGCAGAAATTTTCAAGAGAAACAAACTACATCTATGTAATTATGTTGTCGATAGGGTGGCGTAGACCAGCAATATTGATATATTATGTATTATATGTATAGTTTTCTATTACCTGTGCCTTCACAACAGGCGAGTCTTTGCTCTCAATGAACCACTGCAGCAAAAATTAGAGTATTTGAGAAGATTCTTCACCACGAGGAACAGGAAGTAAAAGCTAAACTGACGATGGCAACGACTATAACCCCAAAACCCAGAAATCGATCTAATAAACGGAGACCAGTATCCTGTACACAGCTCCAAATAGCTCCACGCTGCAAGGGCCGATCGTATTAAATAGCAGCGGTACTTACTTGTAGTTGACATTGCTGCTCACTGATATCGATCTTAATAGATAACGCCAGCGAAAGCGCCAGTACGAATATAATATAATGAATTATTCAATTTATCATTCATCATTTGAATCGATTCGCACTCTTCATATTAATGACGAGATTCAAACAAATCGATTTTATTCGAGTTATTTGATTGGAGTACATAATGATAAATCTGACGTCTCGTGTGTTATTCACGGTGGACTGGGGTGCGGACTAAATGAAACAACGGCGATGATTGTGCATTGTGTCTGTTTAAATATTTTGACAAGGGAAGTATTTCTCCTACTACACAGGCAAAATACGCTTAAAAGGGGTCTCTTTCCACATTCTAATTGTCAATTATTTGTTGAAGAAATAAACATTATTTTTATTTTATTTTAAGTACATTTGCGTGATCTATTAAGACGTGACATCTGTGTTGCTGCTTGATCACATTATGTACAGTTAGGTGGCGCTAACGGGCTGCTCGCGGCTCGTCTTGTACCTTGTTAGTTGTTGCCATCGTTTCACGTAACTAACGGAGGTATTATTAATCAAATTGATTATTATTAATATCACAATATATCTATAACATGGCAGATAAATCACACTTTGAATGCGAAACTTCACGTCTGAGTGTGGGTGTGTGTGTCTCGGTAAAAATGTCTAGGTAGGTATGTGGAAGCTCTCTGGGGCAAATTCTTCAGTCAATGTGAAGTCGTGGTCGGGAGCTAGTGAATTCATAAACTATAAAGCTTTTATCATTAATGATTCATCATTCTTTTTTTACTGAGGATTTAATCTGAAAGCAGGCTTCTCAAATTTAGATGTATATTTCCCATGTATCTTGCGTACCTACACCTCAAGCAATAATGACACGATGTTCATGTTATTAAAAGCGGTGATATTGCAACTCGATTATGTTACGCACAGTTATGTGGTCAGTAACGGTTTGCGAATCGAGGCTGGATCTTGTTAGTTAAGATAAACTTGGTTCACATCTATTAGCAACAGATTGCTAAGCGTTCTACTAAGCTCCTGTACCCAGTGTTTAGCCGTCGTACCTAATGTTATATATTAGGTAGGATGTATATTCAGTTAGTAGTGTATACGGCGTTTTTTAGAAATTAAGTGTGTTGCAAAAGTTCCAAATTTTAATATTACACAATGAAACGATGAAAATTTAAAACAGTTACAAGGATCTACGAATTCACGCCTGAAGAATTTTTTAAAGAATTTTAAATTTATGGTCTCTTTAGATAATATATTATTTCGCCAAGTTAAGTAATAACTGTATGAGGTGAGCCACTGAACCTGAGAAGATCAGGTTCAGTGGCTTGCCTTGGGCGAAGTTTATGTTCAGCAATGGACTGATGAGGACTGAGGAAAAATAAGCACAAACTCTTTAGATAAATCCTTAAAAAATTCATCATAGTCAGTGTTTCTTGTAATGTTAAAGAGCAGTACATAGTTTGCGGTCACAATAAAATGCTGTCGTTATTTCCGGAGTTCTTCACAATAGTATTTAGAGGTTATCTTTGATCATTCGCCAATTAATAATACCTCATCCAATAAATATGTGCGCTTTTATAATATAATCTTTATATCATATCCGTGTCAATTGTAACTCATGGCCTAAACATCTTACGCTTTTCGTTCGCAAAACCCAAAAACTTGTTAAGAATTTTTAATAATATTTTTGGGTCGAAAATGATTACATATGGATAACCAGAAAACTGTAAGTAGTTTACCTTACGTTTAATCTGTGGATTAAAACGTTTATCAGCGTGGCTAATATTATGATCACGTTAAACTTTATTTATCTGCATTGAATACTGAGGCAAACCATTAGCCATCTACATTTTATATTATTATTAATAGTAATCGTTTTTAACATTAACAAATAAAACTGAGAGCATGTGGTAGTTCAATTTATGCGTGGGAGATACGCCAGAGTTGTTTACGATTCGCCAGCACTGGATAATAAAAGTTATTAAAACTTCAACACAATATGTATTACAAACAATAAACTGTACATTGTTAATTTAATTCTTTCAATAATAATCATTAATAAATATAAGTATTTGTATACTTTTGGGGCATGTGCTGACTGCAATGTTTGCAAAAATTATTTCCAGAAAACATAATTAAGGTGAAATTAATTTATTAAATATCGTTCCGCTCATTTCATCCTTGTGTGCACTGTTGGGACTGTCTCTAGAGGTATTTTCTCAAATTTATTTATGAATAACTTCTTTATAATTGTCCTTATTTAAGGTTTGCTAAGATAAGCATTTTAAAAGGCTGTTAAATCTGGTGGTGGTGATATTTCCATAATGTAACTAATAAACTGCCATAAAATACCACTCATAACATACTCGCTTAAACAGTGATCGTATCTTATCAAACTATCAAACAGGTTTATTACGAAAAAAGTATTTATTCCACTACGCTAGCAAAGCCTTGTAAGGCCGATTGAGACGAAATTCAACATCAAGTTATTAAGACGAAGGCTGTTACGAGCAGATAACCGATAAGGAGTGAGATTGAACGTGACGTCGTACTGCGTGTCGCGGTGACAGCTCGGACGGACAACGGACAAGTTTTTCAATCCCATTGACTGGCCTCAGCTGGCCCCGCTCCGTTACTCTGTACGTATTTGCGCTGAATTGACCAGCTTCATGCGCTAGCCTTACTGTCTTAGATAAAGCGATGTGTCTATACTTTAATTTACCTTGGCTCGAGGGGCTCTGTGTAAGTTTTGTATTGTGTAGCAGTGTCGTCGTGAGAAAACTCACACGAAGCACCGCGCGCCATGTCAAGTTTTGACTCGATACTTAAATAATGTACATGCGGCATATTTGCTGATATCAACATTGATTCTGTAATACAGGGGGGACATTGGAATTGATGTCGCCGCATCAAGACAGTGTGTTCCACTGTCAGTTTGGACGAACAGCTGACAAGTTTTTCAGTCCCATTAACTGGGCCTCAACTGCTCACGGTGTCTCTGCCATACTCTTACATACGCTGAGATGTTATTTTACTGTAACGACTGTACGAACGAAAAGTAAAATGAATTATAAAAAAGATTATGTACAATAAGTTACAAAATCTTTTTTATAATTCCTAATACTTTACTTTCCTAATGCTTTCCTTCTAACACTCGCTGTTAGTAGAACAACATCCTTAAGACATTTTCCTCTTTTATAGAACATTATGCGTTTTACATAACTGTGCTTCTAATGGCCGTAGGTTTTTCTTCGAAGATATCGAGAGCGCACATCTATCTATATAATACTTAAGTAATTCCTTGTTACGGGCGACCCAGTCTAGACATAGCCGCAACATATATTATGATATAAGTTTGTTACAGTTAATGACTATTATCTTGAAGGCTGAGTTTTTTTAATATTAAAGAAGTAGCAAATTAATGTGTTTGGTAAATAATGAGCATGTTATTTTTAAGTGGTAACTTTAATAAAGTATCTTAGTAGATACTTGTTTTAGCTTACCTGACTAAAAGTTTGCCTAATAGTATAACTATCCTGTTGCATGTAAGACAGAGGTGTTTTGTAAGGTTGTAATACAGGGTTACCCGTAAAACATGAGCAACCTCGGAGCACTAGGTAGCTAAAACACCATAAGCAACAACTTGTGTAGTACGACTTTTGGTAGTCAGTCGACCGTCGGTCATGCGAGCATTCACGAATGAAACATACTTTCGTAGACTTACAAACGTCACAAAAACTTGTTTTATGTATTGAGTTATGTTCGAACTCAGAACAAAAGTTGTTGCTTAGGGTGTTAGTTACCTAGTGCTGCTCGTGTTTCACACGTAATCCTGTATAACGCTTTCAAATTTAATCACAGTTTGTCTAAGAAGTTTCTTAGAATTAACCAAAAGGATAATTCGAAAATAGAGATTAGCTCATCAAACAAGAGTTGATAATTCCAGATGACCCGCTGAATCACCAGACTTGTCCGAAAACTCATTGTACTTATAGTTATTTTGGATGGTTAAAAAGATATGACTCAGTTCGTTCAGTGTTATTAACAAAATCAACTAAATGAGAACAAATAATATATACATAGATACGACTATGTTTGTATATTCTTAGGGAGTTTTTAAGGTATGTTTTTGCCACGAAGCTTCAATTTCAAATATAAAAGGACAGACATTGAAAATCTGTCGATTTGTGTATTTAAGTTTACCTATAGTATCTTAAATTGACAATTTCTATTATTAATCCTTCTAATAGATAAACTGACTAATAAAATCAAGTAAAATAAAATGAAACTCGATTGCGAATACTATGGTTACGTTCCGTTTCGATTGTCCCACTCATAGCAGTGGAAATCTCAGAGCTCACTTTCAGACAGCGTAATGGGATACTGTTAGAAGTTTTCTTTTCGTCCGGAGTATTAAGTAAATGTCAGGAAAATGCCAATGAACATTGCATTGCCTTACCACTCGTTTTGCTTCGCGACGAGCAGATTTATTTGGAAACTGCAAGTTTAAGTAAAAAATACTGTTACAATTTTTATTGTATAATACTTCCTACTGCAAGAAAAAACACACAAGGATACAATCACAACCATTAGTCGTAAAGTTTATTATTTTCAAATAGGTAAAGTTACAATAAGCTATATACCTATCATATGTACGAGTAATATACGAGTATGTAGATAATTTGTATTTTTATATATGTAAATTATATATAAGTGTAATTGAATTCATTTATTTTATTCCTGATTTATGTGGCGTCAAGCACTGAATAACAACAATAAAATAAACTCATAAAAAGAACTAGCTTAATTCGCTTAATTCTCAGTCTTCAAAGGTGTCGAATACGGTAGGGAGTTGCATATTATAATATTTTGGCATGCAAACTAGTAACCGTTTCCCTTCCGTTCTATATTTAGGTATCAAGCTCGGATACGTCCTAATCTAAATTTTGTGGATGAATCAGAGTCCGTTGCCCTCACATTCAAGCCACTACTTGTATGCTGTATTTGCATAATACATTCTAATTAACCTGCTTGTCAACTTGGCGTAAACTTCATTTAAATAGCGACCTCACGACAGGATCTTCCCGTGTATTACACTTGCTAATATTAAGGTATCCATATTTCATGCCAGGAATAGTTTTAAAACATGTTCAGATAATATTCCCACTGTTTTGTAGATGAAAATTCAATTTATGACTTTATGCCATGTCTTGGCAGAAATATCATGCTATTTGAACGTGTAAACTGTTAGTTGGAAAGGAAGTATTATTAGATATCTAGGTACTTGAGTTGATGTATCTTTTCTAAGTCTTCCATAATTTCCTTTTTTTTCATTATTTTTTATCAAATGTCTCTAAGTGAACGCCAAAAACGTCTAACGTTAAATACTACCCTAAGCAGCAGCTAACATTAACAGACTGATATTGCCCCTAATAACTATAAAATAAATCTAGGGTACCTACTGTTTGTTATGACATGTCTTGTTTGATGAGGATACCTGAAACTGCCTGAAAGGAGCTCCTGAGCGCACAGCGTTCGATGCTTCGTACGAGTATTTGTAACATAATTATATATATTTTAAAAAAATATTCCTTTTTTTCTTTTAATAAATTGCTGTAATAAATGCAACGTTTGTATTTGTGTTAGGGTTAAGGTGATCGGGGAAGTTATTGGGCCAGGTGTAAGTAGGTACATCTTGGCAGTGCCACTTATACCAGGCGCGTGGAATTCGCGTGGGCGCGGCCAGTCCCAGTTGTCGTTCTTTTGTACCCGCGACTGCTGGCTGCATCTGTTGCATTTGTTAACTACTACTATGACTGAAGTAACTGAGTGGAATTTTGCTAATCTGTGGTATCATGCAAATATCTAATGATGGTTTATTTATTATTACTGATAAACTATCGTTATTGATAAAAATACATGATTACTTACCGCAACAACAATACAATTTTACCTTTTTATTTACATATACCAAAAATATAGGTAGTCACAAAAAAAAAGTAAAACATAAGCAAATTGTAGGTTACTTAACCACTATTCATTATTAATTCATATAATCATCGCAAAAAATTTGTATTTTTGTGTACATATTTATTACAAATAGCTTGTAAAATAGCACTATTTACCACTTTCCAAGTTCTCCATCCAAACAGCTGGAAGACGTTCGTTTACTGTTTCTCAACTCTATACAAAAAACTATGTCTTTTCTAACGATAAAATTACAGTTCGGTGGCAGACGTGCCTAGCCCACTGTTGCATGAGCTTACCGATTCTTCGAACTAATCTCAGAATATGCGTTTGGTGGCTCGTTACAAACCTTGCGGATTTATGAGACATTGCAGGCTAATTACAAAATAAGAATTTAGCGTACATGCGTACTTTAAAGGTTCAGTTATTTCTAAGACAAAACACCACATAACTCTGAATTGCTTACTTTGATAAAGCGCGCGCATTAAGCAAGGTGGAGCAAGACTTGACAGTACGGTGTAATTATTTACCATAAATCGAGTTGATCGCTCTACAATAATCATGCTTTACGTAATTTGCCTCAAGTTAACTCTTATCAATCTAGGAATTCCTTAATGAACCATTACATTAAAATTCTATTTATCATCTACTCTAAAACTAAATTTTTCATTTCTTGCAAAAGCATAAGGATGATAGTAAAATTATTAAAAGCAGCTTAAAACACCAATGTCCTATAACACGGTCCTATAACGCGATGAATCATTCTAAGCAAAAAATTTTAATTAGCTGCGTTACAAAACACTGTTTTGTACTCGTATGTTAAACTTCTATAAGATAGTTCTTCTAGTAGGTAACTAGTTTGGAGCTAAGCCAAATATCGTCTGAGCACATGAGTAGATGTCTGAGCACGCATTTATTACATGATTATTTAAACTCCTCAACTAAATATTCTACTCATGTGGTCTGAGCACACATTTATCACACGATTATATTAACTCCTCAACTTAATATTTTGTAATTCAATATCTTTGTGTATAATTGTTATTTTTTTTACTTGCCATAACATTTATACATTACTAAAATTGAGTTTATGATTACTTATGAATCTTTAGTATTAAGACTAATTATTATAATTGATTACTTATTACATTCCCTACCTTAAACTTTTACTAAAAAGTCGACTTTCACACGAGCCAAACCTGTAGGAAACTGTGACCATCTTTCATACATAATTGACGATTCCTTATTATCTTGTTGCTGTAAAAGTATATAATGAAAGGAACATTTTTGATACTTTCATCGCGAAATAATTATTATTACAGAAAATTGGTACATAATTTTGCCGTTACGCCCTTGATGCTCTGCCGGTTGATCATTAATTATTGTATTTAAGCATCCGCCATAAAAAGCAAAATCATTCCTTATAGACAAAGAGATTATCCACAAGAGAACCACTTCTTTTTAATCGTCTTTCGCCTTGTAACTATTAAAAATTTTCAAGTCTGATGTCTGATATTATCACACGTTGATAGCTTGCCTACTACAGTCCGAGCCTTTTTATATATTAAAATAAGTTCAAATCATCAGTATTAAGATTTGCGCGACAGTTTTGTTTGGATGTGACTGTTATTGACTGCGATGCAATTTTTGTATAATCTACATTTCAAAACATATCAAGTTACTGTTGGTATTTTTTTCTTATTCTCCTTTCTGCTTAAAGGCAAAGCGTCCTTTATTTTTGCTAATTCTGAATGTTTAAATTTGCCTTTAGTGTCCCATGTTGGTTAATAAACAATAATTAAAGAAACTCATCACTATTTAGCGTACGGATCGAAATGTGTGTTTTTAATTAAAATAAATAATGACTTATTTACTGAACACTTCCTATTACATATGTATGGGTACAGTGAATTTTAATTAAAAATATGATACAAATAAAAATACTAGAAACATACTCAACTGGGTAATGAGTAGGTAGATGAAGGCTGGCAGCCCGTTGCGTATCAACGAACCGCGCGGCTGTAAAATTTTTTTAACGACAGGTCCAAGTCACATGACTGTATAATCTTTATAGTGTGGAAGTAGCAAATCGGTTGTTGCAGAAACACAGCGTGCGATATCGTGTAATTAATCACATCCATATAAGGCCCTGAAAAAGAAATTGTAAGCCGTAATAAGCCGTGGACAACGACGTATTACTGAAACATAAATAGCAGCCTTTAAGTAATATATAACTTTTTTATTTAAAACATAAAAGCCGCTTACAGATAATTACTACCCTGCTGAGATGTCGGCGGTGTTCTTGTCTCTCATAAATTGTCGATATGCTTTTGAATATCTAGTGGTGTAAGCCAGTTGCATTTATTTAAAGATGCTTTTTGGTTATGAATTTTTGTCTTGTCTTGTTATAATATAAAAGAGGAAGGTTAGTGAGATGTGATTTTAGTTTCAATATTTTATAGCTATTTTTAACGCAGATTTCTACGCAGAGTAGAACTATAGTGTGATAATTGTAAAGTTAGTGTTTAATGTAGTACCACAGAATACATAATAGTACAAGTAGGTTTTTAGTGAGTGATAGAAATTTAACCGCATTTTCTTTATAAAATGTACTGCACATTAAGTATACAGAAAACATTTGATGGTGGACAAAGGAAGAAGAAATTGACATATTACTACATTTGTACCCTATACTACTAACTACAAACTACCTACTACTACTAAACAGCATTCAAACCAATCTTTAAGTAGGATGGTGTTGACAGTATTAAGCAATCTGTTATTTCAAAGAAAAGCAACTTTGTATTAAAGGTTTACTTAGTCTTTCTCACAAGTATTTATAGATGGAGGTGTGAGAAAATTTATTTATTCCACTTGGACACGGTCCTTAAATTGACGTAAGACCTAGTGTTTTAGTACTAAAGTTGTTAAGAATTTATGTCTAACAACTTTGTCAGTATGGAATTTTTTCATGGTAGTTACGAGTAAGTTTGAATTTTTAAGCATCTTCAAATTTTTTGTGTAGGTAGTCTAAATTATTTTATTAGTTGTAAAAGTAGCCGTAGAACATTACTTAATTAAAGCATAAAATCCTTTTCGGTTTAGTTAGCACAAACACATATTTTATTAAAGTATAAAGCAAGTACATTACATGAGAATAAGAAGTAGAGCCATTGGACCTCGCTTGGCTTGGGGGTTTTAGAACATATTCTTCACATTTTTTGTTTCAGTTCTATGAACCTTCTATGATCTTGAAATTTTCTGTTGCAGTGGCCACTTTTTGGTTGGCGTAATCAATTTTTGCTTATTTTCAATATGTATCGTAGAAATATCTTCGTTTATATATTATGTACAAGTTTTTAAAATAAATACCATTTACATTCTAACACATTTTCGAGTTGTTTTTGCTGTTAACGTTCAAATGCTTTCATTTTGCATGTAAAACTGTCGACACACTTGGTTTTTTCTCCGCACCTAAATTACTATTAACGAAGCCGGCGAAGTAAGTTAATAGCAGAAACGTCCAATTAAAAATGATTTCGATTCGGTTAAAGAAATCTGTACCCTTTTATGGTAGACATAACGAGATGAATTCCCGTTGTTGATGCATTGTTTTTCCCGTGGCTCCAAGTTTTTTGATGTCGTGTTTGCTTAAACGTTATTTCGAGACTGTCTGGCTTACCATAGTTAATCTTTACAGGGGATGATTAAACATTTTAATAAGTTACTTCCTTAACATCGAATTAATTGAGTTCCTTGATCTCTCGTAATTAGGTCTTTTCCCACGATCAGGCAAAAATATTCCTGTATTCGTATTTATGTGGCTGGCTCTTTTAATCCGAATAAAAGAATTTCGAAAAAATCCGATTCCTTGCATCATTTATACGAATAAGGGAGAATACTGCGAAGACAGTCAATAAGACGTTAAATGATGGCTTTGATGTTAAAATACTAAAAAATATTAATTTCTTCATAAATCGTTTAATCGAAAAAAAATTGATTTGTGATGATTCAAAATATTCAAAATATATTCATACATTTTTTATTTTAAAACTTTTGTATATTTTAAGTTTTTACGAAGTTTGTCTGGTGGATGTTGCTCTGCGTAAGCGCCGCATGAGCACACGAAATGCCTTTATAATTTACGACGATAAAGGACTGCTTTCACAAATATGTATAGCAAAGATATACGTAAGCAAGAGAAAAGTTCTTCTGAAAAAAAAATAGTTATACATTTCTTTTTAACGCAAAGAAATGTTGTAGAACTAAAATCAACTTGAAGGAATTAACTTAAAGGTGTGACTTTTTATACATAAAAGATGTAAAACTATAAATAAAAATATGTCCGCACTTATTGCTGTACTGTCTTACTGTTCATTGCTCTCTCTTAGTATCTTGCTTTTTAACAAGGCTACTTTCAGGTCTCTTATTATAGACGCAAAAACTTGAGACACTCATAAACATACCCTCAGGTTGTAATTATAATATTATTAATCCTGAGATGAAGGAAGTCATATAATAATGTGTAACCTATGCGTTTCGATTCCGAATTCCAAAAAATAGCCTTAAATCGTTTCTAGTTAATCTTACGACAATAGAACAAATGCCTTTATGAGAAATCCGAACAAGGACCGAACTATTTCTGGTTTACAATAACTAAACAATGCTCCAACATAAATATATTGCTTTAACGATCGTTAATTAGTCTGTAGGCTTCATGGATGAATTATTTCGAGACGTGTGGACAGGAAAATGCATTTGAGTTTGTAGATGAATGTTTGGATTGTAGATGGATGGAGCAAATAGATATACGTACATATACCTTTAGATTGATTATGGTGCTGGTGTAGCTAATAAATCTGTCTAATAGTTTTAGCTTCGCGTAACTGCTGCCTACGCTTGAGTAGATATTTAAATTTTTATACAAAAAAATTGATAATTAATATTAGTCCAGACAATTATCTGATACTCCTTTGTGTGACAAAGACTATACATATGTGGAAACTTAATTCAGTCTACAAAATATAAGGCTGTCACACTGGACAACACTGCCTTATACTTACGCAGAGGTGTCCTTCTGCGTAAGTACTCAATGCGTTTTGAGTTTTTTTTAATTGGAAACGTCCTGATATCAACTAGTCACTGCAACTCACAGCCACGTCAATCCTCAAATGGGATAGAATGCGGGTACTCACACTCGACATCATCCTTAATAGCCGTTTCGGATTATCACATAATATGGTTTAACCATTTCCATGCGCATACTAGAAGTTAGCTGAACAAAGAATTCATTAAATCAAATAACACAATGATATCCTAGATTTAGTTCCCTCGGGTTGTATTGTATTGGTCAAGTGACTGTAAACACAATGGCAGGGAGGCCTCACGTCACATAAATTGCCGGACGGGTGACAGCCATTACACGGAGACGTTTAATTACTTACTTTTCACCCTCCATGAAGGGAACGCTGTCATTCATGGAAACAATTGAATGACGGTCTAACGTTGACTGACGGTTAGCAAATTAACTTGAAACGGCACGCGTTTCGAAATTGAATCACTCCATATGGTTATATTTTAAGATTTAATCGCAAACATCTGGTAGTATAGTAAGCTATTTTAATCAAATAAGATGTCCACTTATTGTAAACTCAAATTAAGACTAAATAAAAAAAAATTACCTAGAAACACATAAATAACTACCTATTTTAATTAAACATAGATTTGGGATATCGCTGAATTGTAACATTTTTTTTTGATATTTTTCATTTTGTTTCAGGTAAGTGCCTCTGACGGGACAAATAGTACAAGACAAATAGTATATACGGACAAACGTTTGGCCAAATAGTAGAGTCTACGTAAGGGTCTACAGAAGCTGGTACAGAAACTTAATGGTTGTAACTAACGAATATTCTAATCAGAGCAAGCTTTTTTTTGTCATATTTTTGAACAAGTCAATTTACAGATTGGGGTAAATTCTTAGTTTGTTTTTTGACAGACTTTCTTAGGTGGTCAAAGCCCAATATAATAAAAACACCAGTCTGGAAGATGAAGACATGAGTCACGTATTTAAATTAAAACTTAATTTTCGATACACTTTAAATTAAATGCAGTCAAAAGCTTTAAACTTACCATCATTTTAAAAACCTGTTAAGCTGTCAAGGTTGTGAAAAGTACCGCAATCGAGACGAATGAACAAATACGGAAGTTAGTTTAACTACCACCCAGCATAATAATAAGAAAACAATAATTGAAGTTGCTCCGCACCTCTGTTTAATGGGTACCTGCTCAAACATCCACAAATATCCAGTGTACCAAGTATCTAGTAGCGTACGTTCGTAACGTAGGTCTCCTAAAATTTGACGTAAATAAACTCTATATAATTTTCTATGCTTGAATACATAGACTAGTCTTTAATAATACGATCCAGTAAACGTTTTGTGAAAATTCAACCTTTAACTAATAGCGAAAATTGAAGAACAGCAGTAACAAAAAGCGTAAAGCGAAACTTAACTATTGTTTTACTGTACTTTGAGTTAAGCACAAAAGTCCAGAAGTCGTTAGTGAAGTGGTTCATAACTTCATACTGCATTTATGTAGAAGTGTTCCTGTACAATATGGCAGCGGCAAACATTAGAAATAGTAATGGAATAGAACGGCAATAATAATTTATTTGTCACGAATTCACTATAGTTAGCTTAGCAAGCGGCAATCACATCTAAACATATTCTATCGCTCTGACTTACAGTCGCGATGACAGTGATATGATGAGTAAATATGGGCTCAATTTAGCAGAATCTAGGGGAATGAACATACCCCCGCCCGCATAGCGGTTCTATCTACTTCCTATATCTATGCGGCAAACAGTGGAGCTTTGTTCCTTTCAGTTCAATTTGCGGTACAGGGAACTCTTTGTTCGATTGCGGGGGCACCTGGCTCTCTAAAGGTCAGTTGGCTGTCACTATTCACAAATTCGATGCCATATTTGAAAAGAAATTTGACCCCGAATATTAGATTTACATTATCATGAGGGGTTGAAATTTTAATAAATATTTTTACTTCCAAAAGTTGTACATCCCTTCGGCTATTGATTTAAATCTATTGTTGAACTGGAATATAGTTGAAATACGGAAACGAGAATACTATTAATGGGCCCATTTGACTACTTCCAATATCTCGAATCAACAACTGTATTCCAAAAAGTCTTACAATAGCTCCAAAGATGTGACAAAGAGGGGTATTTCAATGGCTCTCGAAACTCTCACATTGTTCGATTTGGCTATAAATCACGGATATCATAATACGAATTCATTAACACTAGCGCGAATAAGGATAAAAATATTTATGGACAATTAGCGAGGAAATTGGATTTTGAACTTAAAATTCTTTGCATCTCAAGAAGGTGCCCGTTTTTATAGGTGATAGAAACATTTATTGTAGTTCGCTCGTAAAATTGTACCTACATACCTACCTATACCTACCTGTACCTATTGTACAGCACGATGAAACATTTACTTGCTTTATGTTTCGGTTGAAGAGATATAGCACAAAATAGCACAAATGTACGGCACTTACTGTACGGCATTTGTGACTATAGGTCATTTATTACTGTACAGCATTTGTGTAGTTGCAAAATGCCCTGTAAAACCAATAACTAACCCATATTCCTGCAAAGAAATGATTTTTGATTTTAGTTCATACTTTATCCATGAACGCTGTACATCCCTTACAATCCCGTAAAACCCTTATATCTGATCATGGTGCCAGGTGTACCGCTCAGAAATGACCGCATAATGCTCAGAGTTATTTTCCGATATAGTAACAACCTTCTAAGCGTTATTCATGTTGGTTCATTTCACACGTAAATTTTGTTCATGGGCTTGTAGTCTATAAGGGGAATTATTATAAAAATATTCAAGCGTCTTGACGATTTATTATTCATGCAAGGATTGCTTGTTTTTAACTGTCAATTGTTTTTTTGCTTTAGAATTTTCAAAGTTGAAAGTACTTTTTCTTGCTATCGGAAGATCAGATAGGTTCATGCATCGATGGTTCTTGTAGTTTTCGATAGTGTTGAATGTTTATGGACGGCCCAGTTTCTGCTACGCTGCACAGCAGAGGACACGTTTCATCTGGACACGTGTCGATTTGTTTGTGTGTACAATGAATATATCGGATGCAGAAGAAATTATTGTAGTGGAAAAGGGGATAAAAAATATTTAGAGGGTTTGAAATAGAGCAATTTATTTTGATCATTTTGTATGCTCAATTTATTTGACTTCCGTGTTTTCGGGTGTTGCTTATAACAGCAAATATGCTCAACAAGCTTTTTTAAAGTGTGAATGAGTTTCTATTTTAATAACGTGTCGATTACAAAGCTTGTTGTTGTTGTTGTTTGAAAACTCACATTCAGAAGCGAAACACACAATGTCATGTTGTATACATACGCATCAATTATATTTTTAACGATAACAATACTTTCACATTGCATTGATGAAGTTTTTTTCTATTGCATGATGATCTATTTCATGATTCTTTTGAATTCTTTCTCTCCCTGTTAAATAAGTAGCTAACGGTTTTTATTCTTGAACCATTTGATCCGATGAAAGTATATCGCCGACCCAGTTTCGGCTACATTGTGCCACCGTGGACGGGCCTGGCCACGTGCCGATCTATGTTAATCTAATCGCATAGACCATAGATATACTCGTAGATGAGAGCGAATATTAAGCTTGATTTATCGATTTGTTCATGGGTATAATTCCTTTGATTATGCCTTGATTATCCTTTGACTCTGCCTTGAAGAGATTTTTTCTGGTATTTGGATGTCTGCAACCATTGTAGAATCCGACTGCTGGGGTCTTTTCACACACAGCGGGATGCATTGACCATTCAAGCTACCACGCTGCTTTAATGCGGATGACTGATGAATGACTGGTTGTACCAGCGTTTTGTAAAAATAACAGAAATATTATATGTATTGGGTGGAAAACTAATGTGGAGGTGTGGTGGTGGAAAACTACAAAACGCGAAAGCTTATGTATCTCTATTGCTAGAGATGAACCAGGATAGACGACGTTAGGGGTTAATCTCATAGACAAATAGATAAGAGACGTTGTAGCAGTATTTGTATTTGTAAAAGTTATTTAATTTATTCTGAGGTCTTTCGTGTGATATTTTAGATTCGGAAAAGATTTTAGTTGAAGGATTTGGATAGCTATTTGAATTTACTTGAAGAGATGTGGAAACATTAAAACGAGTCCAGCTCCAGTAGCGCCTATTTCAGTAGAATTCAAACACTTCGCGATTTATTAACGACAGCTGCGAAAGTACTGTAAAATTACTAGCGCTGTACTCGATTTAGTGGTGACTATAAGATAAAGCGTCATCGGTGTCGAAACAAATTGGCCTCTGTGAATCGTTTTTCTTGTTACTTATTACAAATGTTACGAGAATCGTAAATTGAATACCAAGATTTCACAAAACCACGCATTTGCTAATCCGATTAAAGAAGCTTTAATAGTTACGTATTAGTGTAAACATTGTAACATTGGATGGGTGAACGTTTTTTTAAACGTTCAAAATATCATGACATTATGGCAATTTGAATATGCCCACGTCGTTTTGTCATCTGTTCTCAAGTTGACATATTATTGTGTGTATATAAAATATGTAGTAATATTTATAAAATTAGATTTGAAAAAGGGAATATACCTGTATATATTATGACGATATGATATTTGTAGAGTCGTATATAGCGTTGAAAAGAAATTTGTATACCTATCACTGCTCTTCGATTACGTTGGCATTACGATTCTTTAGGCTACGGTTTCAACCATCACTTTTTACAGACAAGTGATACAGATTCAAGTACGGGATTACAGAACAGACAATTGTCTAACGTCCCCTTTCCGCCCTATGACCACTTCAACAGTTTCAGAGAGCTTCCGTGGGCGATTACATGTCGAGTGGGGTCGTACTGTCAACAACTTTATTTTGCGATAGAACTATACTACTTTATACTACCATCTGGTAATTTCGTAGGCGGGATACTTTATTGTATCTTGAGTGGTAGATACTTGGATGATTAGAAACTCACTGACGCCAAACTTGTGACATGGTTAGTAGGTACCTACCACAACTAAAAATCTGTATTCTTAACCTCTATTAAGTGACCAAAGACTTCTACAGAGATAATCTATAGATATAAGAGAAAAAGTGAAAGTGGACTCAACTTTTTAGGGCCATTCAGAATAATAAAAGGCCCAAGAGTTAAGACACACCAAATAAATAAAACTGCACTAGAAATGAAAGTGTGTTTAAATTTAGGTGTCCTTTTTTGGTGTCCTGATCTTCCATCCTAATATAAAAAATCTTTGGTAGCTACTATGGTTTGAATTCCCCTACATAATAGCTACGCTAATGTGTGGTCACGATTCACGCTGAGTAAACAAATAATATAATTGTGGCGCTCCCCGCCCAAAGACTACTGTGTCAGCTGTATCACAGTAAAAGTAGTGTAAATAGTGGTTCAACTTTCTAAAGGCTAAGCAAATCTATGCTTTTTCCAAGCAATGCGTACCATTAGTTAAATAAATATAAATAAAGGGCTGCCAACATCAATTTTGTAGCAAGCACTCTCTGGTTCTTGTGCGTGGGTAAGCAATCATATAAATGCAATTAATTTTAATCCATCTACATACATATACTAAAATGCGAAAGTTTTTGAGGATGGATGGATAGATGTTTGTTATTCTGAAACGCAAAAACGGGTGTATTTGGTATACACTTAGTTGTTATCTGACTCTGGTCCAAATCCTAAATCCAAGTTTTGAAAAATAAAAACCTATTTATAGTAAGCATATGGTAAGCACTAAAATATAAAAAAATGGAAAATGTAAATCTTGGAATCCTTAAACGATAATTGATCTTAACAATCAGTTAAATCTAAACGTATTTTCCCCAATCAACCATGAGTCAATAAAAAGTGACAGTTCCTTAGTTTTAATGGGCTGGAACTACTGCTTTCCCCTTTTTCTATCGTATCGAGTTCCGATGCAGTTCCGTGACGTCACCAACCGTGTTTAATTTCACTTAGCGATCGCTTCTAGTTATTGCGCCCTACATACGAAGGAAACTTAACCCGCCCATTTTCTAACACAATTACATATTTAATCTTATACTAATGTGTAATCGTGACCAGTTTGAATTACTAGCTAGGCAGCTTACTACTTTTCAGCTTTACTGATAGGCATCGCACAGGTCTTTAGTGCTCTCTGCCCATAGGCGAGATCAATTGTGAAAACAGCCAAATAATTCAATAGTGTTTACGATGAACTTATCTTGTACCTACTACCAATAGCTACGACGATGATTGAAGAAAATTAGTAGAAGAAATTAATAATGTAAAATATTTTAGAAACTCTACTGTTAATGTAAAGTTATTGAACTGTGAAAATGAAAAGATATCTCCTTTACACTAAGTAAGGTATCATAGAAAGAAAGTCATGTGTGCCAAAAAAATGGTTTGCCAAGTTTTCCGAAAAGTAATAGACGGTTGTAACCCATTGTGTGAAAGTTCTATCGCTATTGAGAAAGTAAAGAATGTAACTGGCAGCATTTCGGACGTGCGCGGCGGCTTATAACTAGTTAGTAGTATATATTTACTAATTAACTGACAGGATGTTTCTAGAATGAAGTTTAAAACATGTTAGTAAACCATATTTTAATTTTCAAATTTCCAACTAATCAACTTTATGTCTGAGTTCTAAAAACAAACAAACCAAATGAATCACAATAATTTAAGTTAATTGAGTAATTCCGTAGCAGTATCCACAGGTTTGTTTATAATGTAATTTAGTGTTGTAAAACTTAAATGGAGACGGGTTTACGGTGGAATAATTACCATACGAATGGGCGGCGCCTGCGCAGGTCAATCGGTCACGCGCGTTAAACTAAATTTGGACTTGCAGCCGTTCACAGCCGTCAACCGTTTACTTATTCTGAAACACGGTGAGCAAACGATCGAAACGTGGTACACAAAACGCCAAATTATAACCCATTGAAGGTATTTCTGTGTTAAATTTAGACTTCTGTCACTGACCCTCGTTCCGCAAATGAAGTGTCCTCCATGAAAGTATACCCCAAAAAGTCACGCGTACTTCCCTTCCCGCATTTCCCTCCCCGCATCGCGTCAAACTTACCTCTATTATCAAATTGCCCGTTTGTCACGTAGCAATATAATAATGACCAGTCAATATGATAAATAATGAAGTTTAGATAGTAATTTATCACTTGGCCCGATAGAGATAAACATTATTTATAATGCCCGGGCATTATATATAAAGCTCGCATTAATCACTTGGTCCATAACAAATGCATCCCCGTCCCATACTCGTCTTGTTATTTAAAGTCTACGGTGACAGCCCTATAATATTTAACGATTTTTATGAACGGAAATAAATAAATAAATATTCAAGGACAACTTACTCGAGGCCTTCTGGTTCCGATAGGCCTGTGCTAAAAAGAAATTGATTAATACGTGTTCTTATTGTAGGTACGAGTATCTGTTTGGTCTGCTGTGTCATAAATGTACGCCTACTTCTATGAAACCTATCTGCTAGCCATAAAACTTATCTTACCTAGCGCCTGTAATGATGTATGAATCATCTACCATGCCGTGTTGGTATTCATGGCACGTTAATCAAATAAGTTCTCAATTGGCAAATGGTACTTCGCAATACATAACCATCGCTTGGACTAGTGACTTAGGACAACTTAGGTAAATTTGTAATTCCATCTTCAAGTTATCATGTAATATTTGTATTAGAAAAGAAACACTACACTACTTTAACAGCCTATTAATAGCCTGTATTAAACAGTAGATACAGTTACATTTAAAAAACATTTACTAAACACACTAAATTCGGGCATATATTAATTATTATTGAAAACCGGTTTTAAACCAATAGTTTAAAATAAAGCTAAAAAGATTACCACTGCTTTCTAGTACTTTATACCTATGCCCAAAACCGTATGTCTAATCATTACATACATTAGAAACGCTTTATAATCGTCATTATAAATTCCCGTTACTTTAAATTGACTATGCATATATGCATTTACGTTAACGACAATGATGACAAAATAAAGTCATGAAAACAACAGGCGAGTGAATAAATAAATCAGTCATAATAATATGCGTGTTTGACTCTCAGAGGAATGGTTCTGTGTCATATTATATTATTATAAGTATTGTTAAGTAGTAGGTTCAGTGGAATTAAGCGATTTTAAATCATTTTAAATTTAATTTCGACTGCAAATTAAGTGTAAATAAATTAGGACAATAAAGGTTGCCTGCGAAAACCGGTGGAGTATTGAGTGTCAGAAAAGTAAAAAAAAAACCTTGAACGCCTCTATATTTATGTTTAATATGACCAAATCAGCTCTGTCTTCTATATCGTTGTCGACGTCAAGTTTTTGCACGCTTATTGGCTCAAAAACATATCATGAAATACTGGCAATATTGCAAATTATATCGTCATTAGCTCTGTTTCCAGTATAATTTAGTGCAGTACGTCAAAATAAATTAGTTCCTAAGTTTTTCGCATGGTGAGGTGCGCAAAATCTCCGTTCGGACTATAACCTCGTTCATGATTATAGACACATATAGACATAGACTGATGCGTGAAACGAACAGAAGTGCAGTAAGGACCTAATTTCATAGGTTCAATTACGATAGCACCAGACTACACGGAACCCTACAAAAATAAAAGCACTCAACATAATGTTCCGGCCGCGGTTGAAATTTGAATACAAGAGCTGGGGCGTGAATGCAGTCTAATTGTGCGCGCTTCAATTTAGTTTTGATTGCATGCGTTGTTTCGTGTGCTTTTGTTGCATACGCTTTTTGGACTTGCCTTGATATGGGTTTATTTAGATTTATGCGTTGACGTCAATACGGGTTCGATACGTAAACTCGGTGTGTTCTAGACGCAAGTGGAAATGATATTACACGCATCAGTCGGAACAAATCGAACTGGTTCATTGGGGATCACTAGAATAATGGGAACATTGGTATTTTGGCAAATTACCCGTTTCTATATAATTATCCTTAATTGTAACCTTTTTGAACTATCAAATAAAAATGTTTCAATGTAAATTCACAGCGTGTGCTATTTTATTATGTGCAAAAGGGCATGCAGGCCACCTGATTTTCGGTCACTGCAGCCCGTGGATGCCGACATCCTATTTCAAATATAGAAAAAAAACCTATCTGAGGTTACATTTGGGTGCTTTGCTACTCATGAGGACTAAGATGTTCGCAAATAAAGTATCCTTAGCAACCATGCTTCCCCAGGCCAAACATACTTACATCCTGTTTTAAGCCGAGTTAAGAGGCCTGCGAGCTACTTTGGCTCTACCACCTTACTATTTACTTACTTTTACTTAGTTAAACTTAACTTTTCATAACGGTTTTTTCTTCGTACTGGCGCTATAATCGCTTGCGGAAATAGTCGAGCGATGCGATTTTATGACTGGCTCGGGCACTTCCCGGTCGATATTTAGGAGCGGCCGTAAACTAAATAACAATGCATTGTCGTGCTACTTATCGTACATACCTACAAACTGTAGCACCGTAGAGACATGACAAAGCTTCCAAGCTGCATGTTTGCCTACTATTCTTATTAAGATAACTTAGCTACGAGTAGGGGCAATAAATGTGTGAAACTTAATTGAAATACTTTTGCATGATGTAGTTCATATTATTATTTTGATTGAAACAACTTGAACCACAGATAGATAATAAAAATCATAAGGGCAACGATGTGGCGAAAAACTGAACCTACTTACCTTGACTACTTAGTTAAATTTTAGGCTTTCACATTTCTATTTAGACCTCCATCGAAATATAACTTTTGATAAACCTGTGTTTAGAATCAACACACCTTGGTTGTATACAGATCCTATCTGATTTCAAAGTTGTTCTATAGGATATCACGGTGGATTCTATGTAGGCTGATGCTTTGGGTACAAAAGACATCTAGTTTGTAATAGAAGACAATTTAAAGGTCCGTTAAAATGAAATTACCTAAGCACTAGCACTTAGCATGCAGTGTCAATACAGTCATAATACATCTGATTGATATTCTCGATAATCATTGCCAATATCTCCTGAACGTGACCGGACATCTAAAGTGACGCTTACACTTCTTAAGTTTCGATATTTGGCTAAGTATCTACTCGTACATTCTATTTGGATACAACAAAGAGCCTCTATATGAGGCGTATTGTTATTCTATACCTAAGTATATAATACCTATTCCCTTCCTCTCAAAATGAGTCACTAATAAATTTGGATCTTCGAATTTAGATGGCGACACGGAAGTCATGTGCGTTCGTTAAAGTTCTTTAAAATAAATAATATTGTATTGTAGATCCTTCCCTCATGTTAATATTCAAAAAATATTAGAGTTATGTACTTTTATGATATAACCACCTTCATGATATAAATACGCCAGCGGCTGCCGATATTGACCACGGGTTAAGAGTACCTATGAGCCAAAAAACCTATGATCAAATATTAACAACCTGTAACTTTAAAGCTTACTTGTTACAACTCAACTTATATATATAATATGCAACCTACTTGAACCTACGACTGCATAGATCCTTGAGTTTATTGAAATTGCAGCTTATCTAATTTAGCATGTTGCGACATAGCTGGGTATTAATTAAGAACAGCCCTAGTATTGGGGTCAAACAGTAATTATGCCTGGTGCTAATGTCAGTTAACACGGACAACGGACTCGGCAAGTTTCAGATGATATATCGCAGGTTTCATTGTAAATCCCCAATGACTATTTGCATAAATTATTCACGTGGTTGACATTGAGTTAAAAGGTAAACCGTAGTCTTACAAGCATTAAAGTCAAAACAAATAAATCTTACCTCGATGTTATGGCAAAAACGATTTCAAGTCTCAAATGCTATGAAATTCTACTTTTAATTTTTTTTTTGAAATTCGACTTTAGAGATAAAGCATTCATTGTGCTAAGTGTAGGTATATTTGGACAACTTTCAAAATATGCGGTTATTATATTTTAATAAAATTTTGTACTTAAGACCAGCTTTTGGTTTTCAAATAATAAGGCTGATATTAATTACTTCTTGGCCAATATTTTTAAAATCAAGATACATTAAAGTACAAAAGCTCGCCTTTGTGTAGTGAATTTCGAAGCTATGAGAAACTTAAGCGAAAAGATTTGAATTTTTACATAACTATTTAGAAATTTTTATTTCTGCTTGACTCCCACTGAGATGGTTGTCTGGAAGAAATCGCTTTTAGCGATAAGACCGCCGTTTGTGTTGTCCTATATTTTTATGTTTATATGTCTACAATGTGTGCACAATAAAGAGTATAATAAATAATAATAAATAAATAGCAATTTTAAATCTTGCACGTATCAAATCATGTTATGAGATACTATACTTTGCTAGTTCATTCTGAAGGTCTACTAGCTTCTTTCTGAAAAGAAGTAGGTATGTACCTACCATGTTATTGTTTTTAGGTCAAAAGTTTAACCGATAAATCCGCCATTATAGGTCATATTGATATTATGGAACTAAGCAATAAAATTTTAGAAAGCTTTCCTTAATTAGAAATTTATAAAATGAGATATGAATAACATATGGTAAGGAAATGAAGTTTAATTTGAGAACGAGAGTGCGCTATCGGCTTTATGGCATTTATGGTAAGCAAGTGCCCAATTTGAATGTCATAACTTTTATTTCAATTGCATTTCATATTATGTGGAGTGAGTAGGTGAGGATGCTTTTAAATAAATTGTCTCATAAACTTTGAGTGTTATCGAAATTAATTATGTTTACTTGTTTTCATATTAGTAGAAAATGTTCTTGACGTCTCATTACAATATTTTATGTTACTTATAAACTGCTTAACATTTTTTAAGTTTCAATATCGTTTACATATTCTAACTAAAATGTAGACGCTCTACTATTTGAACGTTTTTTCATAAGCCTAGCGGGAAATACTGTTGCAAATTTTTTTGTATTAAACGAAATTCCATTTACAAAAAAAACTTATCTTTTCCGTTCTAGATATGACAATGAGACCTAAATAAGACGTACCAACTTCAATAAGGACTTATTGCAGGATGAACTTGTACTTATTGTCAACGCTTGCTGTCTAAGTTATTATTATAACGGTTATGAGATAGCTATATGTAAGTAGTAAATAAAAGTTAGATGCAAACAGCAACAAAATTGTTACAATTACTTCGGCAGTCGAGCTTTATGCTACGAATATTGTTTAATTTCTCTGACCTCATATAATTCTGCGAAGTATATGTACCTACGTAAATTATGGGTGTCATGTGTAAAAAAATCATAAGTAATCGCGTGTAGAGTGGCAAATAAAACGATTCGCATGACAACCCGGACATGATGCTTCGTGTAAGTTGCAGCCGGGCGTAGGTGTGTCTGTAAGGCTTGGCTGGCACTTGCACGCAACGCTTCTGAATTTGTGTACACAATGGCAACACATTACCGTTTACATTTTGATGTTTTTTACAAAGTAGAGCCATAGTAGCTCACTCGGGGAGGAACCTTACCGCCAGCTTCTCAACCCCTCGAAAAGCAGCATGTTCTTTATTAAAATATGTCTTCTGTCTAATCTGACTTGATTGTAAGAATGACTTAACATTTTGTTTTACTTTTTTGTGTAAAACTCATTCCTAAGTAATTTAAGTAAGCTTTTTGTTTAATTGGTTATATACACTGTCTTCATTTACCCATTTTACGTGTACAGGAGCTACAAGGAAACTATCGTACCGAGCCATACCAGAAAATGTGGTGTGGCTAAAGCCTAACGTTCTTTTTGATTTATGTTACAAATGAATTTGTACTCAACGGCTTGATTGTCAAGCCATCTATCTTCGTGTTGTCGCCTGTGGCTTTGTTTTACATCAATAGCATTCTTGTGGCCATTTGATAGAATAGGAGCTTTGCCACACAGACGCTTACAAATATTTGTTGCATTGGGGTTAGCTGAGAATAGCAAATGGAAATAAATTTACTGTCAATTTCGATTTGGGGTGAATTGGATGTTGTTTTGTGGTTGCTATTTCGATGGAATGTAAACTGAAACGGAAAAATATGCGAGAACATACAGTAGATATTATCAGATTACATCTTTGCTCTTTTGTATAAAAAAAAAACAACGGGTTGCACTCCGGTAGTGCCGGCGGAAGTGAAAACTTATAAGATGTGTTTTCTTGGTGATTTGGACGACAGTTCAATTAAAACACAAATGAGTTTCTCTGTAAGAAAATGAACGACATTTAATGCTAATAATCGCAATGTTTTTAGGTTTTTTCTATAACAAAACAAATAATAATTGATTTATGAATGTTTCCTTTTGTCAGTTTCCGTAGTTATCATCTTAAGCATTTTCCCTTACGCATTTTCGCTTACGATCAGGGTCACGTGTCCTGTAGCGAGTTTAACAATTTTTACCCATACCAAAAAATGCTCAGCGCCGCTAAAGAAGTTTTTCTTTAAAATTATTTTATTCTGTTAACAGATATATTTGGCCATAAACTTTGTTAAGAAACGAACTGCAGGAACCGGTTTCTTGTAGATATATCCTGGAATTTTGGACAAAAAGCTGTTAAGGTAAACCGTAAACCTGACCAACGGAAAAAAGGATTTGAGGTGATTGGCAAACGCCACAAAAAGTTTATATGGATATGTCACCGTATACCTTCATCTTATACCTACGAGCACCTATATCTTTTTTATAATAGGTAGTTGAGTAAATTTAACTTTGTTTTGTAGTTACATTTTATTGTTATTTTAATTTATGACTAATGAATATCCTTTGAATTCTTGTCAGGCCATTTATTTATTTTGAAACCGGCGAGTAAATTTTACTTTCGAAAAGATCAAAAAAATTTATGTGACTCTTTGCACTTACTTATTCTCCAATCCCCTTCTTCATATCCTTGGCATCCATTGAAAATTGCCAAATAATTTGTAAAACATGAGGTAGCTACAGCATCATTACTTAAAAAAAAATTAAGTAGGAAAGCCTTAGGCAGTGTGGACTTTAAAAGTTTGAATGAAAATTTTAAAAGTCTTACGATAGTTTATTGCATACCAATTTCTCTTTCGTGTCAAGCTGATAGTTTGAATTGAGTTTGTATATCCGGCGTGCCTATGTAAATTATAGAACCTACAAATATGTTTCTTCCGCAGAGATAAGATAAAAGTGAAGACGTTTTTGTGTTTCGTGGCGGAACTAAGGACATGAGACAATGTTTGTCGAGGAGAATAATTGTTTTTTGAGCATTGTTTTTACTGTTAAGTTTAGAAATAGGTGTAGAGATAACAAAATGATAGTACTAGGTAATTAATTTGAAGTGTTGATGTTTACAATCGATTTTTTTATATAGAAGCTCGAAACGAGCCTTTATGAAATTTGCCCTTTTGATTCAGCTTTGATGGAAATATGGATTGATCATGGAATTAGCTGAACTTAGTTACTATTTCCACATTTCAAATAGGTTTATAAGAAATTATAATTGTTTAACAAGCTGCAGCGATTAACTGAACACACAAATTATTCGATAAAATCTCAAATTGTTTCCTGAAGTGATTGTTATTGTTTCTTAATCGCTTTACCATTGAAATATTTCTTAACCTAACCCCGGTAACTTGATCACTGGACGAGATAGCTTTATATGGGACCTCGTTCCGAATGTTTATAGGCGGTAGAGCAACTATGGCTTACCGTCAACCTCTTAACCCGTCGCATGCAACATGTTTTTCATGTCTTGCGTTTCGGTTGGGGAGGTGTGATTACCTTACTTTACGCTTTACGCTTAAGGTTGGGGAGGTGTGATTACCTTACTTTACGCTTTACGCTTAATTGACATCCTTTAGGTCCTCAAAAGTAGTAAGTATACACTACACATAAGACTTACTACTTTCCATTCTATTGGAGATGGGAAAGAACTTTCGACAAAGAATTCGTACGGTTAACGTGACCCCGGTAACGATGATTGACATTGAATGGGACGACGAAAAGGTGCTATCCTTCTCCCATATTAACGCCTGCCGTTTACCGTACGAATAGTATTGCGATAATGTCGGGGCACAAGTGACCTGTTCCGGTTTTTGCTCCTTAATTACTATAAAAAAAGAATAATTATATAAACTTACCCCGGTAACGTGATCACTGTACGAGATAGCTTTATGCGTACCTCGAACCCGGACCAGCACCACAGACAATGTCTAGTACAACAGGATACAGCTGTCACCGCCCAGAGACTAGAGAGAGTTACTAATAAAATAAACGTTCTAATACGTTTCCTAAAGCAATTGTATTACTAGTGACTACTACGCTATAATGTTTTTCTAGAAATTCAACTGTACCATCTAAAAACTTTTGCCCGATGAGTGTTCGAGTCCAAGAATTTTATTTCGAAAAACAGAGAATGTCTAGCTAACGTTTACTAAATCTTTTTTAACACTTTTCTTACTTTACCTACAACGATAAATTTAAATGGTTAATTTTTGGTAGTGGATTAAGTTCTCTTCAGAGCAGGAGTAGTCAGTAAGTTTTTTTTCTAGACTGGGTGTGAGTAATTGTACATAGCATGTACAACATATCGCGGTGGCATATACGATTATTTAGAGAGAATTAACACAGCAAGTATTTCTAACAGTTAAACATCTTCTGTTGCTTTCTTTTTTCTTTGCCATGTACTCGTTAATGTTCCAACAATATCCCTTTTCAGTACGAAAGACATTAAACTTTTAAATTGCGCATCTTGGAGGAAGTCTTGATGGTCCTTTTTTCCATTAACCGGAGATGTATGAATGGCTCTGGATCCAACTTCATGCATTTTGGATAACCGTAAAGTTTACGATGTTACGTACATTTGGATTTTTTTGTTAATTCTCATTGAATTTACTGTTTTTTTTATAAAGGAAGTCCAAACAAAGAGGCAGACGGGCCACCAGACTATAGTCAATGGTCACCATTGCTTATTGATACGACCGACACCAGAGGAGTCGCCAGTGCGTTGCCGGCTTTGAAGGCAGTAGCCGCCCTAAAGCAGATAGAGTTTGATTAAGAGATGGTTGTTGCTAATGTACATAAGAGATCTTTATAGACATCTCTTAGATGTAAAACAGTTGGTACTTTGGTCCTGTTTAAAATTTGAAGGATTTATTTATCCATTGGGTAAAACATTTACGAGTAACATCACCTGACATATAAAAATAGTTACCTCAATATCAGGACACTCAAGATAAGATCTGATGGGAGGTTCTAAGGGACACTTGAAGGGAAAGAAACGGGAGTGGCGTTTAATGATAAGTCTTATGATTCGATAAAACGTGATATATCGAAGACAGATTGACAGGAACGTTATAACTGCTATGTGACTTGTATGTGACCCAAAACAAATATGTCGTACCTATAGATCTATGACAGGTACATAAATAATTCCGACATCCAAATATATATTATTAGCAGTAGTAACACACTTTATTGGCCCCCTTTCCTTGAATTTTATACTTATACTCCTGTAAATGTCAAAAGGATGTAGCGCTGTCAGTTTTAGGTATGAAATCTCTTTTTTATTATTTCTGTGTAACAAAAAGTTGCAGAACTTACCGACTGAGTTTAGTGGAGAATCTTACTAAGCACAACAGTATGTGGCCAGGCTATAACTACCTTTATAACTTTAACAAGTTTGTAATGACCAAATAAACAAACAAATTCTTAAAACAACGCATTTTTCCCTAACATTTCCTTTTTCATTGGCTTCCTTACAATTTTATGTCCCATTCGCATAGGTACATTTGCCCGCATGGAACAATGTCCACAGGTGTTCGCGATGTCTACATACTAGTAACTATCTCTGAACTTACTTTACACACTATTGTCCTCCTCGGAACAGTAGAGTATAATCAAATTAAGTTCGGTTCACCGCAAATGGACATTTATTCTCACACCCACTATCGGTATAAATTTATTATAGATGACCGCCGATTACAATTACTTTAACATCGATAGTATTCATTAGAATGTAAATTCTGTATGTAACCACACAAGGATTTGTATCAATATTTCCCATTATCAGATAGTAATCGTAAGCCGACTTAAAACGGGAGTTTAGTTTCATTCACCGAGTTACAATACAACTCACTTGACTGGTTCGTGAAGACGTGAAGAGACAATCATTGCTACTAATGGCACAGATTACTTAATATATACTTACTACCTAATGGTTCACTTAATTTATGTGTTTGGATTTTATTACCTACAGTTTAAAGATTAACTAAGATAACTTGAGTAACCGCAATAAGATAAGCTTATTGAACAATTTGGTGCATACTTTAAATGAAAAATCATCGAAATGATTCCTAAAATGGTCTTGCCGTTATTTGCAATCAAAGTCAAAAATGCCTGTATGTGAAAATGGGCCTTGTCAAGACGAAAATCGTTGAATGGGTCAATAAAAAATGTAACCCGACTGGTTATCGATGGGACGACCGATCAATCAACGGAGTCACGGTTTTTTTATTTAAGGGGAACTTCAATTTCGACATGCCTAAGCATATAAGCGTGTTTTATAAAGCTTTTTAACACATACATATTACATAAAACCTGGAATCTATATTAGTTTGTATAATATTTATTTTCAGTTACATTCTGTCAACATAGTGGTAACTTTAAGCACAGTAATATTATAAGTGAAAAAGCATTCGCAAGGTGCATTGTTATCAGCAACGTGTACCCTCATTCACACAATACCGGAAACCCATTACTGTTATGCATAATCAGGAAGCCATTTAATCTAAAGCGATAACATAGTCATTTCGGGCACCGGAATCAACAGGTTGTCAAATAGTGACCCCAGTGAGGTACAAATTGGTGCGTATAAATTGCCGGCTCCATAAACCGTACGCAATTATGGAGTGAAGTGAGCCGCGAAATGGATTGCTGAAGGCGACGAGTGTGAAGTGGGCTTCAATATTTATTTAGATTTTTTGTTTAGCAATGATTTAGAGGATGGAGACGAGCGTGTAGATCATAAAATTTTTTTTACCACATATCTATGACGTGAGGTTTTTAGATGCAAAGACGCAATATGAACTTATCTTCAAAGTTAACAACGCACAGACGAGAATAGTTCTCTGAAATATCAGTTTATTCTGTCTGTTCAGTGTGAGATCTTTTGTTATATTATGATGATAATAATTAGTGTGTGGGCTATGTGTGTAAATCGTTTTCTTTTGTGGAAACACTCTTTACACATTTAACGGAAGGAGTAAATTTTTAGCTTAACCGGCAACGATTTAAAGATCTTAAGGAATTTTTGTAGTGCGAGAAAGCTGCAGGTATTTTCGTAGCAAAAAGCATTGTAGCATCCAATTACAAGCAACAAACTTCTGCCAGAATTTTAATCTCGCTTTGTCTAAGCTTTTAAACAAATACAAATATTTTTAAACGTCTATTTCTGAGGTAGTAATTACACAGTTCGTATCGTGGGCGCGGCGAGCAGAAAGACCTCCAGGCGATGTGTCTTGAGAGATAAATTCCACATGTGTGGCCAATAACTAGTAATTACTCGCAAGTCGACCGTATTAGTACCTAATCGGGGTTCATAGTTCGCAGTTAGTATTGCATGCAACAGATGCTGAAATATAAACAAACCCGCCTAGAATGTAAACATGTAAGTTTTTGTATAGGTCTTGTAATAGTCTGTAGCCTAGCCTCTGAAGTCATAATAATATGTAGTACAAGGATTGATTGACGCACGAATGTGTTATTACTTCTTCGGACAAAGACGCCTAAATGTACAGCAGCCATATATCCCGTACCCTGCCTCCCAATACTGAGGCACCCAAGTAAGTATGCACTCGTATGTTTCACGGCAGATTGTGCCCTGGTTTGAGGTCTAGTTAGTAGATTTAATTCCTATGTTAAGGCCTATACGGTGTAAATGTTCGTATCAATATGCGTTTCAAGTAGATACCTTACTAAAGTAATAATAATAAAAATATAGATACAAATGAAATCTAAAAAAAGCATGCGGACTACTTGAATCTAGAATAACATTACATTAAGTTACATTTAATTTTGCTTATTCGCAATACGTAGCATATAAACTTTAAACGTCAGTATATGAGGACTATAAATAAGATATTGATCTCACGATTCGTACGATCATATCATTTGAATAGCAATCGCATATTTTGTATTCGGCTTGCAAACCCATCGCATTAAACAGAATTAGTACTCAGTTTAGTGAAGGTACGGCATGATGTCACTCAAGTGAGACACAAAAACTATTATTAGTAAAATATTAAACAATAAAATAAACAGGCTAGTGGCTTACCCGTGTCGGATGTTTTCCCATTTCCATGCCCCATAGGGCCTCCGACAAGTTTTAATGACTGCTGTCATAGTAATATAGATAACAACCGGGACCGACGGTTTGACGACTTGAAGTGCCCTCCGAAGCGCGCATTTAATTGGCCACTAGCGGTCACTGTCACCCATCCAGGTCCTGAACGCTCCCGACATTGCTTAACTTTTTCGATTGCTTGCGAAATAAGAATGCAAATATATTAGCAGCTAAACGATAAATTAATGAACTATATAAATAAATACAAAAATATATAATTATGTCGATGTTTGTACCACAATTTGAATAATACTTATTGGAGACTATTTCAAGGATTCGAATTGATTTTATACGTAGGTTAGATTATACGATTGAAGTTCACTCTAATCGCCGCACAGGGATATTACTCGAACATACATATGAATGAAGTATGAAACAATAGTGCAATTTCAAGCTTCGAATGGCATCGGATATGATTAAACCAGCCGCGGAGATACGGCCTTAGGAATATATCTGTCAAGTACTAAATAAGAACGCCATGTATTTGGAAAATACATTCTATCGTTTTGTCCATCGCAAAACAAAATAAAAGCAAAGCGAAACCGAAGTAGGTAATAAAGAAACGTTTCCAAACAAACTTTTGAAGCTCTTGAATTCGTTTACTAACAGGAAAAGTGTGTATTTTTCGTGTATTCCCCGTATTCTTTCGCAGAAAATTATGGGTGTTATTTGTTTTGACTGCGAATTCACCGATCGTAAGTTTTACGAGCGTAGGAGGTCGTTGTCCCCATGACGTCATCGTCTGAAACTATCGCTTATTTCTTCAGGTGAACGCTACATTATGCACTCAGAACGTACGCCGTAAAATGTCTTTGTTATTATGAAAACAACCACGTTTAAATAGCGATGTTCTGTGAACAACAGTAAGTATATAAGAGTAGATAATTTTGATTGACGGCATAGCGTTATATCGTGTCGATCATTCAACACAGTTTTTATCATGTCAGATTTTTCTCACGGAATTTCTGGTTTTTGTCCCAATCGTTTAGGGCCGATATTTATAGAAACTTTTATTATAAACACATAGGCGTCTCCCGATACGTTGGTTGAACGTTTGTAACTCTACACCGGGTCGGTCATAAACGCCGTCTTTCATCCCGGCTGGCTTATTACGTTTATAATATCATGGGTGTACAAAAAAAGAGCAAGTCTGTACCCAAAAGCGGATGTGTGGATGGATGAGACTCAGATTCAGGACCGACTATCAAACAGGCTACCGAAATATGATCTCCCATATTCCTGTATTGAAATCTGTTCGATCGCATTTGAATTGCTCTGTGGGTTCGATTTATTGTATTTTATGAAGTCCGTTTCGTGTGAGGGTAAAGAAACTCGTATTTGGCTGCAGGAAAGCGGGCACGACTGATTTAAAAATATATTTTAGTACAAAAATTTGATCAGATCTTTGTAAGTAGGAATACCACAGTCACACAATAATTATGTCTAATACAATAGAAATATAAATACCTAAATAATAAATAAATATAAATCCTGTGACTAATACACTATAAATTTAAAGACTGATAAGTACATTCGCTATTTTATAAGTGTCTTTGTCACTACTTGGTTTTAATCCTTGATTTGTATAACATGGACTCATGTACATAGCGAGTAGGTAATCTAGATACCTAATAGGAGACAATTTGTAATGTTATTAAGCCATGATTTCTTCGCGGGCTCCAAGTTATCTCCATTTTTACCAACTAATTAGCAAACCGTTCAATCATTTAGCTGTGAAACCAGTCTAAGATATAGTTATTAAAATAAAATATTTATATATAGCTTAGATATGGCTCAGCATAACCAGTTGTTATTAGCTATCTTGGCGTAGGTATTTCCATAGATTTATAAGATCTCCTACAAACGTTGGAAACACTACTTAACGATTTAACGTGGGAGTAGATATATTATCCATTCGCCAACTACATATTTAGGTTTATTTCAAGCAATATCTTTTACGCATCAAGTTATACTCTCGGTTGTGTGATAAAATGTGATTAGTTCGAGACTCCACCATATAATTTTGCTTGTTACCTTATATTAATATCAATGAAAAAAATAAGGGAGTTCGTCTCGTTGACACTCAAAAACCATAAAACATAGTTTTAGAAAAGGGCTCTCTACCCTTACTTTACCCTTTCTCTACCTCCGCTTGAAATTCATAAAGAAGATTGATATCTGCCCTAACGATATCTGTCACTTTCAACATGATTGATGGCTTAATGTGTTTCCCAAAGTACAAAATCTCATCGAATTTTGTAAATTGCAGTCCGATTCTCGGCTGCGTTCGACGCTGCTTAATTGCTGGCGAACTACGTAAGTGTTGGCCGCTTTGATATCGTTTATGTTTACAAACAAAAAGTTTACGGCCCTGTTGTGATCGGGTATTGTTAACAGTAAACGATACATAATACAAAAAAGGTTCACGATAGTTATCGGTATAAAGGACGCCGCGATTTCGTATCAGATGAACGGTCACGACATCGCCACAAAGGTTCCAAACAAATTGTTTTCGATGCTGTAATTACACTATTTACTCATAACTAAACCTCGCGATACTATCTAAGAATAACCCTATCATTATTATATTTAAATCCATTACTATGATTATATTTGTGGAGCTATAGGGCCAAGTACACTCGTAGGCGTCCGTTTCGGTCCAGCTATAATTAATGGAGTACTGATAAGCGGTAAAACACTTAAGATTAAAGTGGATGGGCTTATTATATCAGTAGACATTACTTTTTTATATAAAGCGTTAGTCAATCAACTGCCATGAAACGAAGTCATAATTTTACCCACGCCGGAAACTGTTGAGCTTACAGAAGAGCTTTCTAACCAAACAATGGATTGCCGTAACAATAATCTCTGAATTAATTTCTTTGTTTATTTTCAGTTAAACTTGGGCGTAAATACTGCGCGTTTTGTAGTAGTTACTTAAGTTTATTGCAGGTTTTTAAAAACTTTTTTTATAGTATTAGAAAATGATCACAGATACTCAGAGTCCACACATGTTTGAAGCACGAGTCCCAATTTCCCGTTGGCGTAAATAAGCGTATCATTAGATTCGAAAATTGCTTTGTATTATTAAGTGTTTTATTTGCCAACTCGAGGCTGAAACGTTTAGGTTCTGCTAAACAAATAAGTACACACTCATTAGGCAATATGCAGACTTGTGTAAATTTGATTTATTAGCGATGGCCCACTTAAAGACTGCTGACTTGAGTTTTACGAGTACTGTACTGTGAGCCATGTAGTTACTATAAGGGCTGATAGTAATTTTAATTTAGGATAGTTGATCATCTTGTGTATAATAAAAGAGGTTAATGAGTTTAGGTTTTCTTTTTATGGGTAAACTAACCTATTTTCTTGTAATAAACGTTTTTGATTTTGAAATTTCGAAAATTGTTTCCTATGAGATGTTAGGTCATGGGTCATTAAAACTCTCCGAAAGTTGATTGGTTTTGTCAAACCTTTAAATGGTAGTTTTGAATACGAGTAATCTCACTTACTCGTATTCACTTCATTGCATTCATCACATACCTCTACTACGGATGATTACTACAGAAAATTTACACTGTCTGTAACGTTTTCATAAGACTTTCTTTTCATTTTGACGGCTATACACATACCTTCGATTCTTATACGAACCATTGTCGCTTTACGTTTCCTTTTATCTCAAATTATGCTACTTCGAAGCAGAATTATTACGTTCACAGCTCCGACTATCTGTGATTCGGCTGATATCAAAGTTAGTAATGAGATACATATGTGTAGATGCGGCGACTCCTGCTGAGAACAATGTCATATTACTTCGGTATCGGATGGATCTGTTGAATGCACAATATGTACGTACCGAGATATTACATTTACATACCGTAGCAGATAACGTTGCCTACGATTTTGATACCGTTCACACGTTATGAGCTTGTTTATCTGTGGTACCGATACCTACACCGGTCGACGTATTTTTTCCGACCTAGGTAGATACCTAGGTAGGTACCTATTGAAATCAGATAATAAAAGATTAATAAAAATAGGGAGAAAGCATAGCGATACTATAGTTAAGAATGGCACTATAAAGACCAAAAAATCTTTATGTAACAATGATAATTATATTAATTCACGAAAATTTAATGATCAACGTATGGTACCTATGCAGTGCTAATGTTAGATGTATACACACCTACATATAGGTCTAACAGTAACAAAGAATACGTAGACGGTATCGGTGCTATTTTTTAATTTAAAAGGTCTGGCTCTATACGACAATGAACCCATAAACGTCCGTCCCTTTTGCTTTATGTTCTTGTAACATTGCTGTGAAAAGTTGCCAGAAATTCACTTCAACCACAAAGGATCAATTTATGTTACAATCCAAATTATTTAAAAAAAGACGTTCATAACGAAGGCCTAAGGATATAATGGCATTAGAGATTATGATAGTATAGATGTAACATAGCTTCGTCAAAGTACCTATAATTCAAAAACAGACTACTGTGGGATTCCGGTTTTGTGCCTATTTTTGGCATATATAAAAGAATACAGAAAATCATAAACAATTAAATAAACAACAGCTTACGAACCTTTTTATATTTTATGTAAATGAATCTTTCCTGTTTACATTACAAATTTTTAGTTGTAACAACACCGGAAAACGGTAACCAAATCAATATGAATATTCAATAGCAGTATCTTTTAGAAAGGTATTTCTTTCAAGTGGTGAGATCAAATGTGGAAGCTAGCGAGATTAAATCTATTTGAGGCGTTAGAGTAATCTCAAGTGGGTACATTGGATACATTGAAGTGTGCCCGAGTCACGAGAGCTTCCGTTTGAATGCAACTTAAAAACCTCTATCTATACCGATAACGCGTACTTACTAGCAGAAACCTATTAAAATAATAAATATAGATCAATTAATGACTTTGAACTTTAAAACAATTAAGGAAATCATTGGATTTAGAAGGCCAGGACCAAGCCGTGTAGCATACATCTAGAGGAAGGCTTATCCAAACTATCCATTTGACTTTCAAAGGTTGAGAGAGATAAAGATAATAATTAAATTTAGAAGTAAGCAGTATTATTATAATACGTATTTATTTTCCATAATATCGCTATTAATTATAGTAGGTACTTACGATGTCATTTTTAACAGTCTTGACGTGAATAGGTACTTACCATGGTAAGTACCTAGGTAATAGCGAATAATTTTGTCCTTTTTATTGTACTTGTCCTTGTTATTGTTTCATTCAGGGATTAATATTTCCTAATATTTTACCTTTTAGTAAGTGCAGATAGGTGTATTATGTATTTCTTATCAAATATATGTACACTGCTATATATACTGCAATCGATTCGTTCTGAAAATGTTTACTTGGTTCGAGATTTTAATCAATTTATGAATTTTGAATTACTTTAAAAATGTTTAATTGTTGAAATTTAACTAAAATACTGACTGACAGACTAACAGACTGAGTTTATGTTTAGGTGTGGGAAGCAACAACAAAAATGTAAGCCCTGAAATCATCACAATCTTTCATTTTGACTCGCCGATGCAGAACAATCCATGCGAACGATACTTCAACAGACTTATCATTAATTTTACGATTCCCACTAGCGATTGTCGACCACCCACTCAAGAATCAAGAACATCTAGATACGTTTCCGTGTGTATACGAGGGAATTAGAGACGGGCCGAGTATTCGGTTATTCGTTACCCGATATTCGATACATATTCACTTGTTTCGACTGGGTATTTGGGCGATATTTTTTATTTATAAATCAATCTTATTGTAATTAATGCTTAAACAAAGTGTAATTAACTAATTATGTAATTTCTTTATTAATAGATGTTAATAGATTAATAGATGAATTAGGTCAAACAGTCTACTGTAATTTACTTAATGTAGTTAACATTAGATCTGTCTGTGTAAAGGTATCAAATAAATTATTTAATTTTTGATTTGTTAGTGAAATCGAAATTAACTGTCAATGTTAAGTGAAGCTATGCGAAACAGGTATCGAATATTAAAAAAGTGATGCGTATAAACATTTTTTTGATCGACACATGCCAGATATTAAAAGAATTACTCATGATATCGAATAAAAATATAACGAAACGAAAACATTTTTGTTAAAATGACTATTCGGTATTCTCTTACGCAGTATGAGTTCGTGGCCCATCTCTAGTGACAATAAACAAATGCATTGTGTGTTGTTGTGATTAGACGCGTATGTTTGTCAGTACCGCCATATCCGGTGTTAGCTCTAATCTTCCGATTTACAAATTGAAGACTTTAAGGAATGTTCACGTATGTTTTAAAAGATTTTTAACCGTTTAGAAAAAATTGCATTATTATATCTCTATATCACGCTTTACATTAATTTAAAGGTAAAGTTTCGGGAAATCAATATGAAAATATTTTGTAACAGTAGGTAGGTAAACTATGAGGAAAATAATTAAAAGTGGTATAAGAAACGATATAAAGTCTCAATAAGAAAATTTAAATGTAGGTACCTAATTAATTGATTGATAATTGCCGCGGTATAATTTTAGTTTCGTTGACACTCGAATAAATATGAGTACGTTTCTGTATTAAACCAATTCGTCATGTTTGATTTATGGCCGAGATAAGAGTTCCGTTCATACAGATCTTAGCGTTTATTTTTAAATTCACACTCAAGCGTAATAAACTTCATGAATTAATGTTAACGGCTCATATTTATACTTAGAGCTCGCTTGGAGATTACTGCGTCACTACTTCCTGAGAAGTCTAAATTGTTCTGTATCACACATTCTTTATTTACCCCCACATGTCACTCAGTTCCTCCATGTGACTCATGAAGGGTAATAATGAGAGTAATTGCTCCTTTTCTCACATCGTGATTCATTATTGACGAAACGAGATGCAGGGCACTTAACTTTATTTGTTTTGCCCTCTTTAATCATCTGAGTCAACGGATTGTTCCCACTTGTTCATAGTAATATGAGTTAAATAAAATATGTAGTTGTATAACGCCCTACTTTGAGATTAAACGATGTCCAAAATAGCAGTGCAACTTGCACAGTTGCTTGATGTCTGGTTACAACATTTATGAAGGAAACTGGAACGGATAGTTTTGGGCGAGTAAACAGTTTTATAATGGTGTTGCATTGGAGGCGGAAATGGCACATTTATGGGGACAAACTAGGTCTTATGGATTTTACGACAAGACAGTGCCAATTATGATGTACTATTGTTGGTAGAGGAGAGTAAAAGCGCGCATGCCCCGAGATTTGTAACAATGGATAAACATCGTCTAAGGCCCTTTAGATCTATTAAGAACGTCGTACACGTGTTGATTATTTGCCTGTTTATTCAAATTTTCTCTTTGGGGCAGTGTTGTGGGTTATTTTATCCCAGGCCGCTTCTGTTGTGGTATGGACCGTACCTAGTAGTTATTTTTGAAGCCCATTGTTATATTATCTTCTTATGTATTTAATCATCTTTATACGTACCGTATATTACCGTATATTCCGTATGGTATGAATATAAATATAGTTATTTGAATACTAAAATGCGCATACAGTCGTCGGCGAGAAGCGGTAACCTGCGACCTGCGACCGCTGTAGGACACGCCACATTACGACCGTACGTGCATGCTTACAGATGTTAATCACAGCGGTTTAGATATAGTCGGTGGAACTTTTATATCGATAAAGTTGCAGATAGTGATGCACTTGATTATGTCATATGGCTTGCCAATTAGATGTCTGACCTTTAACCTACCTAATTTCGAAATTAAAATGTCTGAAAATTCCTTTTTAATTATTATTGGATTAGTTGTAGAGATATTTAAAAAAATAATAATGAAACAATTAATTAAATTTAGGTTTTGAGTCTGCCAAAGTTTTTTTACCCATGAATCATAATTTATACCTACACGACAATATTTAGGTACCTATCACGAACCACTTAATAGTTTAGTAGGTAAAGGTATGTAGGGATTCACAAAAATTAATTCAAAGTAGGGTTTTCATTATAAAAAAATCTTTCGGATAAAAAAGAAGTTAACATGTTAAAATTTTAAGCCAAACTTTTCATTTAAAACTCCATTAACATACACGGTTAAAACCTCATTTCTTCGATAAAACACTTCAAAGCTTGAATGAATGAATATATTACGGGTTTTTATTCATTAAGTGTGATGCCACGTGCTGGTGTAAGATGAAGACATCGTTAATTAGTAGTAACTCGTTTTGGATACGAATTGAAATAATATGTTTTGACAGGACAATTGATTGGAACGTCTAAAAGTTAAATTATAAAATTACCTAACTTTTTTCGTCTTCAAAACTGTACAACAGTACCTATTTCTTTTAGACTTTGCCCACGCCTTTTTTCGCATGGATTTATGTAATTTGGTCAGGGAATGAAAAAAGTATCGTATATATGTTGATCCTGGTTATAAACTACGTATGTATGTAGTACGTACAAATCCAAATCTGGTCAGCCGTTTTTGCGTGAAAGAGTATTCAACATCCATCCATCCATCCTTACAAACTTTCGTATATATATATACATATAGGAGTAGAGGATTCTACTCGTAACTCAGCGAATATGGATCGCACAAGTAGTTTGGAAGAATCATTGCACTGGAAGTGACGATAACCGCAAGTGATAAGAAAATTTAGAGGCTTCTTCGAAACCATTGTACTGCGAGCAAACGAAACGCACGAAGTGATCGGTGAAAGGTTTCCGCGATGTTTCTTCGCGTTTTGCTTTTTTTGTTTGGTCCAATTTATAACCTTTAAAGTACATCGGAGCTATAGTAGATAGGTACCTACTAAATGTCAATGACCGCGTCTAGTTACGGAAAGGTCCCCCTCAGGCAAAGTTTTTGGCAGTAAATGAAGGCGCCCACTCCACGTAACCCATCCAATTTTTTCAATGCATTAAATTAAAGAAACAAATATTTAAATTATTTGACCCTTACACTTTTTATTTCTTAATTTCAATTTGCGGGTGAAGGGTTATTGTCAATAACTTATTGATCATTTTTATAGTCAGTATTAACTTTCAGGTTTAATATTTTTTCTTGGCGCCCTGGGGTTGTAAGTAGGTCTACTCCAAAAGGGTATATTGATACTTGGTAGATAGGCTGAAGAATTAAAACAATATGAAGTAGCTTAGATTTTTATATTTCATAATTTTTGAAAAATAGGAGCGTCTCACGGCGTCCATTTATACTATTTCCGTCAGCTTATTTATACGGATGCAGCGGCTTATTAATACTGATGTAGGCCTTGCATCGTATTGGTCCGAACAAGGTCGACTTAGTGGCCTCAGTAGAACCAAACTGAAAATTGGTAACAGTTGCAATCTAAGTAGGCAGTACGGGACATAAAAGGTTATCATAAGATCACATGAACATTTTAGGACTAAACTTACTCTATTTAGTCACGATGAGTCAGTGCTACGTCAATGAATGATTGATGTTTCCTACTACGTACATTGTGCTAAGAACAAATTTCCTCCACATATGGCCGCTACAGATGATTGTATGTAAATCTGTTATGTGTAATGCGATCATTCTACTTGTCAGCGCCATAATGAGCTAATTAAAATTTGACTGCGGTTTGAATTGTAATTTGATTTGTGATTAGGCGAATAAATATTTTTAACGGTTCTTGTGTACCTATGTATGATTAGTTGATTACGTAATATTATCATAACTTTATTTTCTTTTGACAGGGTTGCAGTTAAAATTCAATATGTAAATACAAAATTCTAACTTTCGGCCTTTACAAAGAAACACATTATTGTCTTCATGGTGGGTCTTCAGGGTGGTTTAAATTTAGAGACAACTAACCAAAGTTTCACTTTCATCTCTCGCAATCAGGAAGTCTGTCAGATTTGATATCAACGGTCTGTAGCAACCACTTTACATTCCTTGGTTGCTTCCTCTTACGATTATAAAAAAAATGCAAAATCATTATACGTACCTACCTTTAAATATAAATAGTTATATTGAAGAGCATATGGCCCTAAACATCAACAGGCACTAAAACTATGGACGAAACGCGTTCGCCCACGACCGAATATCGAGTTGAGTTCGCTATCGAAAAATAGAAAGTTACCAATTTGAAAAGGGCCGCTTTCCCGCTATTTATCTAGGTTGCCGTAAACTAACTGCGACTCTACCAGATAGTCATAATCTCCCACATTCATAATGAATGCTTACAACTTTATGAATGTGAAAGCTTACACAGGAACTGGTAAACTTAAATACTATATCCAAAACTTCAACTTCATAATTTTATGATCATCATTAATACCTAAATGATCGCAAAAGAGAGGAGCATTATTGCTGGACACAAAAAGAACTGAAAAGGGTGAACCGATAGGTTAAAGTCTTACTTGAATGTGTTGCTACGTCCAAAAATATTTTTGTCTTCTTACAGTACAATTAAGTTTTTACTCCTATCATCGCCAAATGTTGCACCACGCTCCAACCGATTATACGCTCAAACTTTTTAGTGTATTTACTCCTAAGAGAACGATCTTTCGCCTTAAAACCTTGTAAACTGAAAACACTGTTGGAGTCTCCAACTAAAACACATTCAAATGTTCTTTGGCTTTCCTATGAAGAGATTTCAGCGATATGAAAATGAGCATAAACAAAGTAGTGCCTAGCGGTTCCCGACGCGGGCGCAATAAATTGCAACCAATTAGCAAGCGCGAGCGACGGCGGCGTTATCTTACGACAAAGCGAACTTTACATATCTTTACATTTAACAGCCACTTTACATATCTCCCGGCGCTACCTAACAAGACATGCTCGCCTGCTGCCCACCGATATGCATCATCGGCGGAAAATAATAAACGATGTGTTTATTCGTCGACGTCGGCGACAAACCAGCAACGTCGAAGAATTCGTGATTTTTATTAAGGAATTCGAAGACGTCAATATGTCAAAAGTATGATTATGTTTCATTCGGTTTGAAAATATATTGAGATAAGCGATATCAGTATGGATTCGCTTAGAAACCACAGAAAACTACCGAAGCAATATAATGCAGGGTTTACACATATGTAGCCACGTACAAATGCAGAACATTCATAAAATATTGCTGACATTGTGCTGACAACCGTAATTTCACTACTTTATGCGGTAACGATTATAGTTATCAGTCTTGTTATACATACAGCCTTCCAGAACTGATGTCGTAAAATAAAGTTAACTGGCGTAAACACATTAGTTATGTTATTGTTACATTTAATACACGAAACTTTTACAGTCCTCACGTTTTATAGTTACGTTTACGAGTCCCTGTAATGGGAGGTCAGGGGATGATATTTACGATTACCGAACGGAACCGAACAATGGTTAGACAATGGGGAACACGATACCGACCCATCTACTTAATTTCGAGTAGACACCTTTGTCATGTGTTTTTGTTTGCGGTCATTTCCATAAATTACAGAGGATGGTACGGGCAATGTCTTGTGGCCTGTACCTGCTATTGTTATGGTAAACAGGGGACGTGACGAATGTGCCTCGTGAGGGATTCGGCAACCGATGGATTGCACCAATCGCTGTGAGATTCCGAACGGATTAGTTTTTACAACGGTGAAAGGGAAATCTACCTGTATTTTATTCACGGCTTATAAGTGGTTTATTGTCGCTTTTACAACCCTTCATAATTTTAATATGATTAATTTCCATGATGCAACTTGTATGCCGCAATGGGTAACATCACGGATCATGGGTCGTAAGCTTTGTCTTGGGTTTGATTCCCAACAGAGAAGGAATAATGGATTTCTGTATTTTTGTCTGAATACGTGTGTATTCGCATTTAAATAGATTGACGTTTGAACACAGCAATCATTATACCATCCATACCATTTTTACATAAAAACTCGTATCTAAAAGGGCAGATCTAATTAGCCTATTTACATCCAACTTAGATGCTGCGAAGTTATTTTAATTAGCTTCTGTATGTATGGTAAGGTTTCAAAGCTTAGCCGAGCTTTTGTATCACACCATTCATTACAGACACCATTGTCTGGCACAACCAAGTTAGGGCCCAATTAGTAGGAATTCCTAGGGGTTAATTCTGAATAGTTTCTCAGTAGACGCAGTCCTTATTGTTCAGTCACGTTTGCACCCAATCAGTTTAAATTTTGCCCGATATAGAGTCGCCATATACGGAGTTACGTTACTGAGTGAGCTTTCAAAGGGAATCGAGTAATGAGCAAGAATGTCATAATGTGTATTTATGATGCCAGTTTTGATTTATCTCGTAGATTATATATTACTGGTAAGTTTGTTGATGATTTCTTTTTATTGCATTATGTCTTAGTCGTAACTCGTAAGTTCACTTAGTCTTCTTCTTGCAAGGCTGGCTGGCAAGCTAGGAAAAGAATTAAAACATCCATATTTAGCCAAAGAAACTTTCATATTAAATCATGCAGTTAATGCGGTTACCCAAAGGTAACAGAAGCATAATAGATGCTTGCATGCATTGCATGATGATGCAGATCTTGATTTAGGATCTGCATCATCAATGTGAATTAGATCAGAATACTTATTTTGACAACTGTCAAGATGATCAAGAATAACTGAAACTAGTGAATAAAAAAGGATAGTAATAGTTCCTAATACATTTTCATCTGCTTTACTAGCAGCTATAGATCTGCTATTTATCTTTACTCTGCTAATATTTCGAAGTCCAACTGTTCTATGAGGTTATTGACTTAGCACACTGACCTAATTCACACGTGATCGGCCATTGAACGATACACAATCGCGCTCATTCGCTCAATTGCCTCTTCCTGCGCGACACGACAGTGTTGCTAGCTCAAGGTCGGTTTATTTCTATGATATTTAATTTTGAACTTGCGGTGGAATGTAAACAGTGCGACTGTCAGCCAGTTTTAAATTTATACATATATTGCAACCAATACAAATTATACACGCAGTATTCAAGCCTTGAGCTGTATATCGTCAATACGAGCTCGAACAACGTGGTTATTATTTACGAGCGACAATTCCAACAAGATAATTACATTGTACAGCCAAGACCAAACTGCAAGTCACATAAAGTCACATTCGCTGACCCGGATCGCGGGTTCACATTCACAGTGTTCACAGTTCACACCCAGTTCCCGCCTGTTTGCGTTCTAAAATTATTCTTGACGCAAGGGGATGACGTACAAACTTAACCTCAGAATTATTTCTGTCGCCGTCTACTAGGATTAGTCTTATTGTAGCAACAGATTTATAAGTTCGTGAGAAAGCAGTACGATGCAATATTTTTGTTATTTTTTTTCTGAATGCGTAAGTTAAACCTTGCAACTTTATTGTTTTATTTTCCTTCGCTGGCTTTAAAGTTCAAGGAATTTGGTACAAGTCTGATACTTGATTACAATTCGATTGTTTTTTAGATGTTTACTGTAATATACCTACTGAATACTGTATGATATACTTAAGTACAGTAGGTATACTTAAGGATCTACATAATATGCAGTATCTATACCAACAATAACAATTTAATGTTAGGAGAAATATAGACTCCGCTTTATTGGTATCTATTTTGAATCGGAGTCAATACTTCATGAGTGTTGGTTGAGTGCTAGCCATTGCTTGCTACTGTGTTTAATGTATTGACAATCTGTGTCGATCAGTGCTCATTACTGTCGTGTGGGTGGTACTAAGTAAGATCAATTGGTAGTACGAATATTAAGCTCTCTGTACCTCTCTTTATATATCTGTGATATCTTTTGAATTGTTTTTGTGTTGCATTTCTGTGATTATGGGCCAGTTTTCTAATGTTTTCCTTTATTCTTATATTAGCTGGAGCTCGCGACTTCGACATCCATTCGCATTTGTAAGTAGTTGGAAGAAATTATAATGTCTTGTAATTCATCAAGCTTTAGCATAATTCTAGTCGTTACTCGCTGCGTAGAATTGTTTCAATAAACAGTAAAGTGCCGTATTGACAGTATTGACACATACTGATCGCTTCTGTGTGATGTACCCGTGAGAACGGACCGCAGTAAGCAAATATTGGGCTCCAGGGCTGTCAGACAACTTAATTAGCACCTCGTTAAGATCTCTGTTTTTACGGAATTCTTTACAGAATGCGTAAAGTACTTATAGTAGTATTTAATGAATTGAATGCGAAATGGAGCATTTAAGAAATATCGAGGTTTACACGACGCCGTATTAATGTTAAGCTGTTGACTGGCATCTCATATGGTTTTGTCTTTAACCCATTTGTGAAAGGGTCAGGTCTCTCAAAATGAGAAGGGTATAGGTATCCAGATTGGCTAAGTGCAGGTTTGTGGAAACTCTTATAGAGAACTCTCAGGCCTGCAGGTTCAAGATATTTTTCTTCACCGATACAGCTGTTTATCTTTAATTATATAAAGAGAACATAACTTTCAACAAAATCAGACCCCGACCTAAGCCACAGGACTGGCACTGCTCTTAGTGGTATGGTGTAATGGAAGAAAATGAAACGCTACCCCGCAATTGAACCACAAACAAGTATGTTTTAATGCTATACTAGTACCGTATCTTCCCGAAACAGTAAAAAGCTAATTTATATGATTATTGTGGTTAAAGCTTCTTGTTGGTGTCGCCCACACACGGGATCGATATCTGAGTAATGTGGGCCTTCAACTGTAACTCACGCGGAATGAAACAGGTTTGCGATTGTCTGCACGATGCGACGCTTCCCGCCTAGCTGCTAGCCTCACCCGCAGCCTATAGCATCCGATGTATTTTTAAAGATTCTGTGCAAAGCTTGGAAGTTGTAAATATCCGCGCGGTAAATATCCCGTCAATATAAATGCAAATGTAGTGAACAACCACGAAAGTTTAAAACGCTGTTAATTTTGTACAATTTCTTGGCAAGTTATTTTAAGTGAAAACGCTCTAAGCTCAGTTTATAACTTGACAGCACCACCCACACTTTTGAGGTTGATATCTATAATTCATGCAAGGAACCGGTTCTGATAGCTCGCACGAAGCTGCCCGCTGCACTACGCTCTACTAATTTATGGATCCTGGTTTTAAATTTGCTCAAGGGCCTCGTAATGATTTATGAATAGGTACTGGTTCAAGGTTGTCTCAGGATTTTGCATAGAAAGTTCTATTCAAATCTTTTGGGTATTTTTAAGTTTCTTCATAATGATAGCAAGCACACTATTTTCATTTTCAGTAAATCCCAAAAAGCGCCAACATTCACATAAATTTATTGAAGTTTAACTTCTCAGATGTGAGTTGTGACGATGTCAGTGCAAAGACTAGAAACGAAACTAAAGTCATAATCAAAGCAGTCTTGAAAATTATAGAGGTAGGTACTTTTAAGACTGATCTACTTAAATTCGTTCACGTTCATATTTTGTTACCTACTTACACTCGTTCTACATATTTGTTGTTTAAACGAGACCCTCTATAATGATTGATTAATTCTAATTGAAAAAAAACCAAATCGTCTAACTAAAGGGATAAGTAGTATTGAACAGCAAAAGCTCAAAGGAGTATCTTGTTAACGCTACACAAAAGCCATTTTCATTACATTGTAGTTTGCCTGTTATAAAGTAGCATCGAGATTTAGCAAATGCGGTTGCGTGTGAAAGCCGGAATGAACTTGGTAGCGGCCACCGACCACATCTTACCGTGTAACGTTTATTTTCTTTGTTTTACACTCCCACCGAACGCCCAACACATTTTCAATTTGTTCCCTTCAAAATACATTGTTATAAGTTATTTATTCAGCGTAAAAGACGAGCTTTATAGCTTAAGAACAGACCCAGTCTCTAGTACAAGTTAGAATCTCCATACGTAAGAATGGTACGTTTTATATCGTAAGTATGTGATTTGCTATACATAAAATCGTGTAAACAAAAACAACACTCGATGTTTCGTGTACATGAAACTATTTACATATGTTAGAGGGAAAGTATTGAAGTTGCTCAATTGAATATCGAATAGGCTGGCAATCGACACAAGATGCGATCGCCTTGGGACATCTTCATTTACTTCGTGAACATTCAATAGATTGTATAAGATTAAATTGAGATCTTAATGCGAGTACGATATAGGACAAGCTACTTTATATTTGAAAATGTTTATTTTAACCTTTTTCAATAAAAATAATGTCATTTTGGTGTGATTCTATTTGTTTTTGAGCGAATGTATCGTAATCGGTTATTCTCCAACGCTTTTAACTTAATGTTAGAAGGTGCGAGCCGACAAACCGGCAGTGTTTTTATATCTCTTTGTGCAAAGTAGCGCTTATTAAAACATACTTGATTTACTTCTTTCAAGACTAATTTATATTTTTATTCCTTAACATTGTCTTTATTGATCAGTGTTATAGAGAGACACACACGTTTGTACATGAATTATTAATATGCGTAAAAACAAAAGAGCATGATTTCACGATTAAATTCTAAATGCAATAGATTAGACCGCTTGTTTACAACGATATGTTAATTTAGGCATTTTGGTGTCGACTGAAACAGTGCGAAAACATACGAGAGTCACGAGCACAAGATATCTCCAGTGCCCACTAATGAGAGATCAGATTAAGCGATGTTTTCGTGACTTGTCCGTCTCTTTTTAGGCTTTATATATTTTTATTAAAAAAATCAAGAATTCTATGAAGACATTTTTCCCAATATTTTTCTTTTTTTTTCTCATTTCACTGAGGGTAAATTCTTTTGGGACATGAAAATCTCCAAGATTTTCATGACCTTTACGAGTCTGATTTATCGTTAGAGAGTGCTTCCTACTAAGTATGTCACTTAGGGCCAGAGCATTCGATCCAGTGACAAATGAGAAGCTTCCATCTTCTTTATTAGAAATAAGTCATTTTAAGGTCAAAGCCTGAATGCGTTATAAAATTATTGCAGCCTCATTATTTTACATAAATACAGTTATTACGTACAGACAACGTAATAGTAAACATGAGAAATTGCATTCGGAATTCAAAATGTTCTGGCGCATTCTTGTGCATTTTGTTACGCAGACCATCTCGCGTTCACCTCCTCCATCATACAGACACCGATAATAAATTCTAAATGTCACAGAAGATGATGCATAATGGATTCGTGGCCTCAAGGTGTCATCTTGGAATGAAACAAATGATTGAGCTCCCTATTGTTTCCCTTCAAAGTTGAGAGTTATTTGGCGTGTTCGGTTTATGTGACCCTTTACAACTAAAGATGTTCAACCACTTCTTCCCAACCCTTTGAGAATGCGCGAACCCTCAACGTCACAAATATGAAAGCGTTCATGATTCGATTAGATATCTTGCTTAATTAACAACAACTTTTACTTTTGAATCTATCCAAATGATTAAATTCTGTCTACGATATAAATTGTCATTTCTTTGATTCAAAATTGAATTTCTGCACGTATTTTTCAATTATCTTCCCGTAACTTGTTTTTTCTCCTAAAATGGTTTTTTGATTCCTTGCGATCTGCAGGTTGAGAATCACTGCCTTAAGCCATCGGTGACAGGATTCGTAAGGATGGTCACGAAGCGGTTCTTGTGGGGTAATTATGGACACCGTTAATTGAGAGGTTTATGGTCGCTGTCGTAGGGCTGGCCAAGAAAAGCTTACATATTATATGTAAGTACATATGTAAGCTAAAAAAATAATGAATTGTAAAACTTTCTCTTCATTTAAGACTTACATGTGGCTAACTATTTTAAGGGTTTTTTATAAAGCCAAAAAAGAAATGGACTAATTACACCACATTTAAATCATTAAACTTATTAAATGATAATTGGCGCATTCTTTATTTTAATAAAGAACTCTAGATAGTTTTTTCTTAAGAGAAACGGCAGTTACAAATCTTTCGAGTTTTAGTTTTACTGTTTAAACAAATCAATAATTCTTAATGAATGGGAATACCAGGGGCGGTTTCCATTAATCGAATAAGGAGTAGTAATTGCTGATAATTTTATCTTAGCCATCCGCAGTATGTTAATGCAGACAGAAATTTCATTCAGAGAGATTATTGAATAATGCACGAGTTTTACTGCAATTTGTAGTATGCAGGCCATATTGTCTGGTGCTGGACGAATGTGCATGTTGTCGGCTTATTTCCATACAATTTGCGCCACACACGGCGGGACTTGTTCATCTTCTTTCTGGAAAACGTTCATTAGTTGCAATTACATTCCTGTCTTGTCTTAACAAACATGCTTAAGATCTTATTTGAAACCGTACAGTATTCATAACACATTACAAATGTGATTGTTTTGTTAAGTTGTGTGTGGCCATCCGAGCATAGCAGACCATCTTTTGTGGAAATATTTCACTTATGAACGCAAATTTCTCATACGTGTCGATGGGGTATTACGTTTTTGGCGATGCTTATTAAAATAAATCTTGTTCGACGTTCACCTAAGTGCCCGAAGGCCAAAAATTCCGGGAGTAATGGTCGAGCATTCCTTCGGTACTTACGACAGTAAAGTTGGACAATGGTTGGGCCGGTGTTTGCGATGGCAGACCACCGACGACGAGCGACGGTCGCCGCCATCACGCATAAGTTCCCCAAGCATAATATTTATGCTCTCCCATAGAGGCTTGGAGAGCGATTAAGAAAACAATTCAATGTATCCTCTTCAATTTGTTTAACAGCACAAGCAATTGACGCGTTCGGCTTAACGCTTAGCAGTGTGGTAACGAATTTTTTATTGTAGATGTTGAATTATGTGTGCGTTCTGCTATGAAAATATTTTAAAGTTTTCAATCAAATGGTAGGTTTATACGTAATAAATTACTACAAGAAAGCAACCTTTGTTGTCAATAGAGCTTTCCATCATAAAACTTTGAAAGCTAACCTACCGGCTTTAATAACGAAGTCTAGAAAGTAAGCTTTATGGCCTTTTCATAATTTGAAATGAAACACTGATATGTATGAGTTTCAATTACTAGCAGAAGTTAAGAGTTAAAAAAGGATGCTTTTCTCGTTGATAAAATGTAGTGGCGCCTGCAATTGTCGAAAGAAAACGTTTCAGGTTACAGGCTCGTTAGTACCACGCTTAATAACCACTAACTTTTCCTACGGACTCCATATAGTAAAACTAATGATATTTGTAGACCTGATTGTAGTTAGTAATGCTCTTTGTTGAAGTGTCTATGCTACGTATACTTAACATAGAACAAAAATACCTTTCCTTTTCAAATTTCGTATGGACGTACAGATTATCAAAATATTAAGCTAGAATTTCGGCTGGGCTTATGTCGTCGGCTCCTACGTGATGGTATCTCCAGCAATCTGCGCGTTTCATCTCCGCGTTCCAGCGCGCTCTACAGCCGCTCTTTGATCTTTCCAATTGACTTAATCTAAACCTCTCTTCTATAAATCACGGCTGCATAGAGCATTTGGCTGTGGTTATGATGAGAGGACTTAATCTCAAGCCTTTGAGAGAAAATGTTTAAGAGAATTAAGGAGAAATGTTAAGGGACAGCTCATAGCTGACTTTTAACAGCTTACGAGTCGGACGAATAGACTATATCCATCTGCCCTTATAATCTTTCGTAAAGCAGCATATACTTCATATCTTTTTTTCGGTCGGTCAAAGACGCTTGCTGTAGGAGAAAGAAATTGTAGACCATCATATTATTATCAACATCAAATAGACTGCACTCTCGTTTCCAAAGTCTTTTTAGGACTTTGCAACTTTTATTGTAGTCAATATGACTGTCACGCACATGGAAACATTGTGGTCGTATCGTAAAAGCTTTGAAGTGCGTGATTGATAAACCGTTTACGAAATGCACTTTTATTGTAAAAGTTATCTAAATGGCAGTGCAATATGGCGGTGATATCGGCCGGTGTCGAGAATGGATGGCGTATTGATGGGAATTTATCGTTGTTTGAAGGGCGAAGCCCAAGGATGCGATACGCGAGACGCCAGGTAGGAGCGGTCTTCGACACAATTATGTTTACGTTTCGGTGCTAAACGGAGGGATCGAGTGACTTCTGCTGTGACATCGTCGTACAAATATTGCAAGCTACAATCTAAATCACCTTCAGTTTAGTTTCTATGGAATATTATTCAGACAAAGCGTAGGCGCTCGCTTCGTGTAACCCCGATGAGGGCAAGATCGATCGTCACAATGTGGGCGCGGAACACCGTTGCACTATAATGAAACCCTTTGTACAGTAAATTGGTCATGAGGGTCTGACCGATTGCCTTTTGCGGTTTCAAAAATTAACCGTCAGTCAGTCTAGGCCCACGCTTTTGGGAATAATTTCTTTAGTAAAGCTCTACGGCAGCTCTATTTGTCTAACACAAATTTAGGCCGCGGCTTTCTCGGGAGTGCGTTTAAAAATGTTTAGATAAGATGTGTTGCAACGGCAAAACAATGGCTGCTTAATTGTATCTCTGTTCTTTCTTTTCACGTTTATCCATTTAACACAGAAAGTCGTTAACCTTTCCGGAGTGTGGGTGTCTTATAGGGTTCTTGATTACGTCGAATTCAGAGATCACGAACAATGGCAGCTTGATAATGATAAGCATGAAATACAATGGCATGCATCCTCCGTACGAGTGTGAACTTCCAAAACAATTCTGACCTTCTTTATCTAAATAGACTTAATAAAAATTGATTGATATTGGATTTCATTAAAGCCCTTTTAATTAGATTCTGGTGCAGTGAATATCGAACGTAACGCGGGCGGTGACGTTTATAGTGATTTATGATAATTTAAATACATGAGGGCTTTCATAGATGTTCGTTCAATAATAAGGCGCGCTACCCGTAACCAATGTTAAATTGAATATGTACGGAATAGGCTATTTGGCATCGAATGATCGAAGAGCCGCGTGCGCGTGTAATCGATTCGTTATAAGATGATAGATGACTCGACCAAGCTCATAACTCGAATCGTAGTACTAAGTAATTTAACGAATAATTGATCTTTATAATACTATCGGGAAATTCTACGCATTGCTTCCGATTAACTTTTTTATATTGGTAACGCAATATGTAGTAAGTAGTAGGTACTATTAAAATACATTGATAACGTTGGTTATTAATGATTTGATTCGGTAAGTAGGTACCTTACCGCTCTCTCTCGGCTCTCCATAATTTTTAAAATCAGTTTAAAATACTGGACATGAAAAGAACAAAAAAATTGATGTTAGTTTGTTGATCTATTAACAAATGAGTAACGTGGTGGTAAGTAATGTATGACTATGAATAGTTCACGGGCACCGCAATGCAATTAATTGAACTAGCTTAATTGAACTACGTATGATGCTGGTAGGGTTAATTGAGAACGGCGCACATACCTTTGTCATTAATCTGCCGACCATATTTGTACACTCATTTACATTTAGAATAATTATATAAAAACAATGTGTAGGTCATAATAATACGATTATTATGTAACTTCATGTACATCTTGGCTTTATTTGGATATATTTTCATATAGTATAAAACTAATAACTATAAAATAAGTGGCCAGGCCATATGATGGAAGATGATCACTGCAACACATGAAAACCCACGTCCGAGCTCCATCTCAGGCCTAGGTTGTATGTGGATTCGTTGCTACTAATTAGTATTATGGTCGCATCACCGCTCACATTGCTTCTAGGCGGATTAACAAGGTGGCGGTAAATTACCTTCCGGGTGCGCTACAATGACTCTACCATCAATAATTTACAAAACTTCATAGAAATTAAAATACTACAAATTAAACTTTTAACTATGTATATCCTAGTTAAAAAAACGCCCATTGAGGGCGAGCTCATTGGTGATAAGATCTTGGATTCTTCATGATATCTATTTGAGGTCTTCTACAAAACTGAATAACCGAATAGCTACTGTGTCATTTACTTGTGCCGACGCCACTAACGAATGTGACCTAGCTGGTAATTTGTATCATTATAATGACATAATATTCTAATGATATCCTTTGGTCCAACTTAATAGGCATCTTGTTAACGAACATTGTTATGTTACGCTATAACATAACAATGTAACAATTATGATAAATAATAAACATAAGAATATTTTTATCTTATTTGTATCGCTGAGACTACGAACAGACCAGGTATTATAATAATACCTAATCATAAAGCGTGACTTTTGTTTTAAGTCCCACTATTATCTATGTTGAATACCTACAGTATAAATATACATAAATATTAAGTTCATGCTTATGTGTATTTAGAATACTATGTGTTTATTATTTATTTATGTGTTTATTATGTGCAGAATTTTTTCATTCCAAGCAGCGGGTCCGTAAACCTAAACCTTTAAATATGAAAGTAACTTATAAAATCCTTCCTCTAAATTTATAATATGTATCTTGTATTACTTTATGATCGTTAAAAAAATCCCGTACAACTCGTTGGATACCATTTAATTCCCCAATGCAATCCAATCTTATTTAAAAATTGCCCATCCAATTTTATTTAAAACTCTATAACTATTGTACCTAGAAATCATTGCAACCAGTCAAAAACTTCAACAATAAAGTATGATTTGTTATGGACACATTCCATCCTTACAATGAACAATGAATATTATGTTTTTCAGGTTACTTGTTGGTGCACCTTTGGGACAGAACCTGCAACCGAACACAACCAAGTCAGGAGCGCTATGGAAATGCGGACTCACACCTGCAGTAAGGGACTGTCAGCAAATCGTCACAGACGGAAAACGAAGTGAGTAGTCTATAACAGAGAAAATAGTCTACAACACAAGAAATTTATCTAGTAGAAGCACTATAGTTTCCTCCTCATAAGGCGATGTGAAGCAAGGTAGTATTGAGGATCGATTACGGAGGTGTAAACGCTTAAGAGACAAATATAGGTGATGTCTTAGCCCTATAATGTACTTGCACAGATAAAATATACCTTGATACAGTTCGTCCACTGTTTGTGGTTGGATGTGGTCGATGTAGCCCTTGTCATATGGTATGTACACCCGTTTGATAATGCCATATAAAAAAAAACATAAATTTGGCATAATTTTCAGTCAAAGAACAGAAGAAAAAATTGAGAAATTATTCAGACTTTTTTCATAGACACATATTTTCATATCATGATACTATACTATGAATGTATACGTATGTTATTCGACTCTTGTTATTCGGTCTTCTTTCTCTTTACTTTAATTCATGTTTATGTATTGTGAATGTCTAAATTATTTTTTCTATATTATAGGACTCCGTTGTATGGACAGAAACGTAAAGTAGTTATGTGTTTTGTAAAATGCACATGTAGGTTTCGGTACGACAAAAAATCACGTCTTAATGTAGTGTATATCGTAGACAAGCAGACCCAAAACAAGAAGCACATAGTGAGATATCGTACAATGATGTTAGCAAAAGGTAGATGCACTTTGCACATATCATTGGCAACATAGAATATTTTTATTCTCACGACAATATTCGATAAACACGCTGTAGAGATATTGTAGTCACAACAAAAATCACATTAGTAGGTAGTGTCACAATTATTGATCGTTTTATAAGAACTATATTATGTAGTTTGAAGAGTAAACGTTAACAAATCAACTACCTGTGAAAAATCAAAACGTTCTTTCGATTTAAATTTTCTTAGATAAGTTTAACTGCTGGAACGTAATTTAAATTCAGTATGAGTTTTAATTAAAATGTTGTCTTTTGTCGGTGGTGCTCCGAACAGCGAAGTACGGCAGTAAGATAAACAAGAGTAAGTGAGCTGTGGTCTCAACCTCCTTTAATTAATTTACTCCTAATACTAATAAAGACTAATCGCTGTTCTTTACTTTGATATTACTAATTGCCGTATGCAGAGTTCCAGCTGACCCATCATCAACACATTTAGCATGCACTAACTTATTGGTTACAATTTTATTTTGCATTATTATAAATATTATTATTGTATCACATTTTACTAGTACTTGAAATTGATTTCTCTATTTTTACCAGTAAAAATCTGTAAATATATCCGTAATAGTTTTGAAAAGAAATCTGTTTCATGTACATTTAACGTGACTGAACACTAACTGCTTGCCCAGGCATCCACTTAAAGCTTTAGCTACTCAAGAGCACTTCCTTTATAGATATCACAATATTATAAATACTCAAGTTATTCTAGATGTTGCTTGTAGGAACAAGATCATTAAATATTTATTTAAAATTATTATCACTTTGATTGTAGATTAAAATTTGTATCGTGGCGTTCACGTTCTGTATAGAGCAACTGTTGATAGAAGCGGCAGTACTACGAGTACGATTGAAAAGTTTGGATAGCTTCGCTAATAGGATTAGAGCTTCATATTTGTCTTTCTCTTTATCCTGGTTCCGTTCACGTAGAGAAATTTGCTTTAGAATTAGAAACTAAATCTGAAAACAGCTATTCCTTTACAGCAAATGTTAAAACTTTAACATCATCCGTTAAACTACTAAAGGTGACTGGTGACACTTAACCCATTGATATTTTAGTTTAAAAACATTAAATAAATACACATACAATTCCTTATCAGAAATAGAATTAGCAACTACCAAAGTATGTCTGGTAACAGTAACGAGTAACATCGTCTAACACATACATCGATACTCGATCAGTTACGTAGGGCCGATTAACATTAGTGCAATGATCAACCATACTCACGTTCAATAAAATTATAATTGGTGTCTTTTGGTGAATTAACGAATCGGCCATTAATTAATTTGTATCAGTATCAGCTCGAAATTAACATAAAGTAGACTTCGATAACGTCCATTAACCTGAGACCACACGTTTGATCAGTAATAATGTCACGCCGTATCTTCACAGTGATTCATTGCAGGTTGGCAGCAGTACGTCACCTTAATAACACGAGACTTCAAACACTCGAGTCGTTGAAAGCCGAATTGCATGTTTTATCAATGCCTCAAAAGCATTCGCACGATATTTATGCAATGTTGATAAACACCTCCTGTACTATTTGCAAGGTTTTGTTTATAGGTGTTCATTATCTTCTTATATTGCATCATACACGCCTGGTTGCAATGCTTTGCATTTGCCAAGACCATCAGGATGGTCTGTGATTGGGATTCAATTTTCTTTACTTCAAACAAAAGCAACTTCTTCGGATTTATTTACGTTGCTTCTGTTTTCATAATTCTGATTTATTTAAGTTCTTAATGTATAAAAAATTCGACTGATTTGCGTTTGGGTTGTACTTTAACAACTTTTTTTTCAAATATTTATTTACTTAACTTCATGTTATCCATTGAATTGAATTTGTGTCTAATAGAGCTTTGTCAAGCTTTGTTGAATAATATTATTTTGCCTTAGAATAAAATATATTAAATGCGGTTACTAATATCTATGTTCAATAATGTTACAAAATTTATTTTCATTTGTCATTTTGCTGTAACGTAAGAGCCGCTCAAAATTTTTGTATGATGCTTTATGGTGCTTTGTTTGGAGACAGAAATTGAGCATGATTTTACTCTGTATAGCTTTGGATTCGCGCCACCTGTCAGGACCCCACCCGGATGAGATCAAAGATGGCCAGTGGCTGGGAGTGTCCGTTCGGAGCCAGGGACCAGGAAAAAAGGCTGTAGTTTGCGCTCACAGGTGAGATAAACATAGTACGATAATTAATGTTTTCTTATTTATCTTGCTATGAAGGTAAGTTGTAATGTATGACAAACAATTGATTAAAAGTTAGTAGGTAACAAGATTAAATACCCAGATAATCCACTTGTGCGCAACATCATAGTAAACATTGCCAATCTGGAAGTAGATATCATAAGAAGCGGAATTTCAGGCGATAAGTACAAGTCTTAGTTAGGTACGGTAGACGACAAAAGCGTAGTTGCTCATAAACTTCATCAATTTCTTCAGGAAATCTTTAATAATGATGTTATGATACATAAGTTTATAAACATAATCCGTTTTATGTTACAGGTACATTCGCAAGTCTGGCGAGTCCCAATTCGGCCAAGGCCTTTGCTACACACTCAACAATGAACTTGAATTAGCCGACGTATGGGAGCCATGTCGAGGTCGCTCCGTAGTTAGGTAAACATTCTATTAGAACGTTCCCATCAGAATACGCTTTACGACACACTTGTGTCATAATTGAAAAGTTTATATCATAACCATCAACAATTTCACTCCTTCCAAAAGCTGATTGAAGCGTATTGCAATATATGAGTACCTATATTGCAATACCTCACTAGAGTCCGTCAGTCAAAATGCGTCAAAGAGTTTCACCATGAATTTATATTTAATTTAATTAAACTTTAATTTATAAATTTCTATTCATATTGAAACCTAAGTCTACTAAGAGTTTTTCCGTCTATCAGCTACTGAGTTGACTGTACTCAGGGAAACAAAGTTTTACCTACATGGTTTTAAAAATCCACTTCATTTATTTCCAGGGAACATGAAGAATTTGGTTCTTGTCAAGTTGGAACCAGCAGTTCTCTCTTGGACGATAACACCTTAATTTTGGGCAGTCCCGGTCCCTACACGTGGCGAGGAACAATATTTACCCAAGACACTAACGATAACTTGCTGGAAAGTGATCACGCTGTTTATATGGCGCCTGTTGAAGACGGAGCCAGCCCTGTAGAAAAATATAGTTATTTAGGTAAGTTATTTATTATCTAAATACTATAGGAACACAATAACCGTTTAAACAGGTAATTTATCTTCTTTAATTTTGGAAAGGTATTTTTTTTAGATCTCTCTATTAGTCCCTTCCTTAGTGTGCAGTAAATTGTACATATAAAGTCAAATGACAAAAAATGTGTTCCTAAGAATTCTTTGCGTCCATTTCTTCCTATACATTTTTACTTTGATTAAAAATAATAAATCATCAAAACAAAATTTTGGAAGAACGTGAAGTACCTAACTTGACTTTTGTAATTTTCCAGGTATGTCAGTAGCTGGTGCTCCCTTCTTTGGCCCCAAACCATCTTACGCAGCTGGAGCTCCCCGAGCACGAGGCACTGGTCAAGTTGTTCTTTTCAGCAAACAAATAATTGACGACTGGACCAGACCTGATGTTGATATCCTCAATTTCACCCTTATCCTCAATGGTGAACAATTTGGCTCCAGTTTTGGATACGAAGTGGCGTCCGCTGATGTCAACGGCGATGGGTATGTAAAATTAATAAGAACAACTATTATTTTAAATATTTATGAGGATCGATGGAAGGATGTGGCCAGAATAATTGTATGAGGACATGCCTAAAACTGAACTGAAAGGGGAATTTTGGAAAATACTGTTAAGAATAATTTTTAACCTAGATAAAGAATTCCTGTTAAAAATTTATGAAACCAATAATAAAGACTATATTAAAATTATCTATAGTGTATATACTGCGTTTTACAAACTTCGTGATCATAGCTTTGTAGTCAGTTGAGAAAGGCTACTTCCCTTAACATGCAAACATTCTTAAAATAGACACTCGCTGCGAAAGTTGTAAGCAAACACCTATTGTAAATACTGTTTTCCAATTAAATTGCAGATTACCAGATCTTCTGGTTGGCGCCCCATTTTACTTCTCACGCGATACTGGTGGTGCTGTTTATTTATATCTGAACGTAAACCACAATTTGCCAGCGGAATACAATGTGAGATTAACTGGAAAGCCAGAATCACAGTTCGGTATATCAATAGCAAATGCTGGAGACTTAAATAAGGATGGTTGCGAAGATATTGCGATCGGGAGCCCATACGAGGGAAATGGCGTTGTTTACATCCATATGGGAGATAAGAAATCTGGTCTGAAGTCGAAACCAGATCAAGTTATTAAAGCCGAATCATTACCAAGAGTTATGAAAACTTTCGGCTATTCCTTATCTGGTGGAATGGACTTAGATTCGAACGGATATCCAGATTTATTAGTCGGCGCGTATGAAAATGTAAGTGGTAGTTTAAATAGTGGTTTCATTTGTAAAAAATGAAACAAACAACGGTTGAAAAACAATTAACGCTATTATAATATTTTATTTTGCAGGGCAGCATCGCGTTAATACGTGCAAAACCAATCATCGATATAAAGACATCGATTCGTCCATCGAATACTATAATAAATATTGACCCAACGATACATGGCTGTGAGAAGGACCCATCAGCAAACTACACGTGTTTCCATTTCCAAGCTTGTTGTATAATTCAATCGCTTGTTAGATCAGCCCAGAGCAACTTCCACGAATTGAATTATGTCATCGAAGCAGAAACGTTTCCGGGTGGCAGGAAGTATTCAAGAGTATTCTTTGATTCTGAAAAATCCAATATTATAAACAGAACTATTCATCTAGGGAAGGATGTTGAGGATTGCAGGGAACACATTGTTTATCTAAAGAACAACACTCGAGACATACAGACGCCTATTAAAGTGAGTATACATAATAGCTTAAATCTAAATAACAATAGAAGCCAATTTTAAAGAACGACATTCTGTCAATTGCGATTACTCACCTTGCGGTTATTAAATCCCTTTTAAGATGTTCAGGGCCTCTTTTTGAACTGCGGCAAATATTTATTGGCGAAATGGCTGGATTGGGCCTTGTTGTATTTTAATTGCATTTTCATTACTTCTACTAGTCACGAGGACTTATGTATGCAAGAAAATCTGCGTTTAATAATTTCTTATTTTTAGTTCCTGTTTACATTATACTGATTATAATTATTATTGAAAACAATAATCTTTTATTGTAATATCGTAGAATTAGTAGAGAGAATTAATTGATTAATGTGTCTTTGTTTGCAGTTCCAGGTAAATTACAAAATCGTGCATGTCCAGCCTCAGTACTCCACCATTGGACCTCTTCCAAATATTGATGACTATCCAGTACTTAACGCAACTGCAACGACTTCGTTTAGTGCTAACTTCCTGAATGACTGCGGCTTAGACGGCATCTGCGTCAGCGATTTGGTCGTGGATCCTGTTCTGCAATTACCTAAAAGTAATTATTACAAGCTGCTATTTATGTTATTGACATTTCTTAAGTTTATATTAAATGAACAGTTATATAATCCTCTATCATGTCTTTTAATTTAAACATACTTATGTTTGTAGATGTTGGTTTTAATGGAATGTCCTACAAAACGACATTAACTTACAGAATACAAGCTCATTTTTATTGATGAGAAGTAATGCTGGCCATCTCATAGATACCTGTTAGGTACAGGTTACGTACAATTTCAAATACGATTTAAATTCTTTCTGAGATTGTATTTGGGTGCTTTGCTGTTCATGGGGAATAAGATGTTCACCTCAAATGAAGTATATCGATCCTAGATTCATATCATATCGAAAAGTTAATATTCTAATGGGAAATTTCATAAAGTATTTATTATGGTTTCAGCGGAAGATAACAAAACATACGCCCTGACATTAGGACAAGAGGAAGAGATCAAATTGTCTATTTCTGTGGATAACTATGGAGAGTCTGCATATGAAGCTCAACTCTTCGTACAGCATCACTCAAGTCTACATTATATTGCCGCAAACATAAGCGTATGTAATTTTTAAGAAATTAATTCTAGGATTGCCATATATTTTGACCTATAAGATCTGTCGCAACTCGTCGCCATAAAATATGTTTGTTTGATTGTTTTTAATAAAGCATTTGAACAAGAGAAGAAATTAGATTGAAAAATATTTTAAGATGTTGCAATTGCCCTGTTTTTAAACATAAAACATGTAAGGATGAGAAAGAGAGAGGTCCCTATATTTCAGGACAGTCGCATGCACCATTTGTAGATATGCTAATTACATTTCTTAACATTTCAGGGCAAACACATGATCTGTACTAGTATGAACAAGACAACAGTATCGTGTATGCTTGAGAACCCGTTCAAAAAGCAGCCAGAGGGTACAGCTCCCATAACAATGAGATTCGACGCCAGATCTTTGGAAGACAACGAACCATCAATTGTATTCGTCGTATGGGCCAACTCTACTTCTAAGGAGTTGCATCCTGGCAAGAAACCGGTCCAAGTGGAAGCTTTGGTTATTAAGAACGCAGAACTTCTTATAAAGGGGTAAGATATCAATTAAATTCATATTCATGTACAATTCAAACTTAATACACAAATTTGGTATTTGTTACAAGAACAGGATATTAGCAGCAATTGATTTTAGTTTTATTTTGTGTTTCTGTGTCTGACAATTGCAATAATTCTTAGTATACCAACGTCTGTAACATCTCTATAAATCTGTATTTGCAGCATTTTGTAGCTGCAGAGTCCAGTACTGATCCGGACCCATGATATAAAAATCTTGCTACAGTTGCAGCCATCACCTCAGAACTATAAATCGCTTTTAATATTTTCAATGATATTCATAATTGGCAGCGACAAGTTCAGCGATGTGCGATTGCAAAAGAGAAATTCTTATTACCCTATCAGCGATACTTAGATTGTACATTTATCACTGTATCATTGATTTACAGAGCCGCACGGCCGGAGCAAGTGTTCTACGGCGGAGAAGTGAAGGGAGAATCTGCTATGTCGTACTTCGACGATATAGGGACTCGAGTTGTGCATACATACCAGGTAAGTAAGTGGCCTAGAATTTGGGTTTGTCCTTGGGTTTAATCCCAGCAGCACACCTCAGAGACCTTACTAAGTTATGTGTTAAGTTATGTGTTATAAAGTTAAGTCACTTGCAATAGCGATGAAGAAAAATTTCGAGAAGAGAATTTTCTATGTTTTCAAAGGTATAAAAAGGTATAAAGGTCCTAATAGACCAACATACTTATGTGAACATTTTGCAATTCCATTAATATTAAATGCATTTCGGGATTTCGAATGAATCGGGATAAAAAAATCTTCCTTAAAAACTTTGACACTTTGTAAGTCGCGTCTAATTAGACTTCTTTGTGTGGTTGCAGGTGTTTAACGAAGGGCCTTGGCGAGTTTCATCTGTCCAAGTCCTGATTTCGTGGCCGCATCAGGTTGCTTCAGAAAATGCTCAGGGCAAATGGCTTCTTTACCCTGAGGATGTGCCTACTGTCGATAGCGAAGCAGGTAACTCACTTAAAATTAAGAATTGTTGAACACCTCTTTATTAAAAAAAATTGAGTAGTTTTCTCGACAGAAAATTTGATGCATTTAAATATTCAAATATATAATAAGAAAAAGGTCTTTAAAGATTCTACTAACTAGATTTATACTATCTGAAATAAAAGATATCTAAGGGCGCTAAATAAGGATTTATTCGAGTTCAATGTTACCTACGGGGTTAAAGTCCTATTGTATATTTTCTATACTATGTAATATTTTATTAATTAAGTTACATATTTTTGTTTACAGACCAAAGCAATGGTGAATGCTTTATATCAGAGGGCGAGATAAATCCTCTGAAGCTGACAAAGCGACCAGGCACGCCAGAACCTTACCTTGAAAACTTGGAGATTGATCCGTTCCTTCGTACAGGGAAGTTGAGCATAGTCTCCAGCGAAAAGGAACATAACTCAACCACCAAAAAAGTTGTAGAATATTCATCATCCTTCGAGAATAGAGTACGACGAAAAAGAGAAAATGATATTGTTAAAGCTGAAGCATACACTGATAAGGATGGACAAAGAAAACACGTAGTAAACATGGTCAGTGTGAATTTTCTTTTCCTAAGTACAACAAAGCAAACAGCAAACAGCAAAAAATAAGTTGGATAGCATGGTTGAGTGGAATTGGTTTGATTTTTGATTGAAGCACCTTCTGCTTAAGGTGACTAAAATATATCGATCAACTGACCGATTACAGATATACTTATCAAAGAATGATGCCCGATGTTGAATCACTTTGTGAATGAATTGTGTTGTAAGCTAGAGTTATTATAGAATAATGTAGGTCGTTTTGTGAATTTTAATCCTGACTTATAATAACAAATTACAGAACTGCCGGAAGAAATCTGCCAAATGTATTAAGTTCCAATGCGTCATCTACCGGTTAGGTCGCATGCAGGCCACAACCATAACCATCAAAGCTCGCTTGTGGAACGCAACATTGGTGGAAGACTATCCTCGAGTCAGTCACGTTAATATCGCATCGACTGCATTCATACATATTCCAGAGCATTACAATATACATCAGAATAAACTTGATGATGATACGGCTACGGTAAGGAATTCTTTTTCATTAAAATTTAACTAAGAAAATTGAAAATCGCTTTGCATCTCTTCCATACAATTAAAATTGTAAATTCCATCTTTGCAGGTGGAAACAGTAGCTTATCCAGACTTGAAGATTAGTGAGCCGTCTGAAGTACCGTTGTGGGTTATAATAGTGTCGGTAATCGTAGGACTAATAGTGCTCGTGCTTCTAATAATTGCCCTATGGAAGCTCGGCTTCTTCAAGCGAAGCCGGCCAGATCCCACTTTATCAGGTAATTTAGAGAAAAACAACCATGAATCAAGCCCATTCATTGGTCGGGATAGAAACAGTATGCGATAGCTAAACGCAAAGTTGTGAATGAACAATTACGGTACTGAATACTAAATCATTAATCGTTGGAAAGAACTGTGTACATATAAAAAGGAATTGAAAACTGTTGTAGTATCGATTTCGTTTGTTTTTTTACGAAACAGTGTTGTGTATAGTCTGATTCAGAATAAAATGTCCAAAATGTAAACAAACAAACGTTATGAAATGTCAATGTGGTTATAGATATACTTTAAACTTTTTCGCGAATTCGTTCAAAAATAGTTTATATGCTGATATTATATTAGTCTTAAAATAATTCTCTTAATTTATGAAAACACAAGGGTTTGAGAAGTTGTTTTTGTGCCTTACAGAAAATTTATCATTAATGTTTTTAACTCGTTTAACACTTTTGCTTACATATTGGATATCTACTTTTGAATCGAGGTATAGATAGTAACTGTCACAAGTAGTGAGCACAAATTACTGTTAGGGATATTATACACTTTTAGCAAAAATGTACAGCAGTCGAATAACAATCGCTAGAATTACATTGACTGACAAACCAATCGTTTGAATCAATGTAAACCCGACCAATAAAGGTTGTGCTCACGACTTGTGCTGACTACTATAAAAGAAATATAATTTTAATATCATTTGACTGTGATGTCTTCATAGAGGAAATACGTGTGTAAGAATGTGATGTTGTAAACGATCGCGGCGTTTTGTTATGTTGATGTTTTCACGAGTCCTTTATGTGAAAAAATTTTATTAAGGAACATTCACACCTAGAGGTTTCATTTGAATATATTTTTATTTCAGATTTCAATTTATTTCTTAACATACATTAAGTTTAACATACATCTTCCCCATCCCTTTCAATTTTTTGCCATCTCAAGGGACCCTAGACCTTATCATTTTATAATAAGCCCAATTTGAAACCTTGAATACACTTTGTTGTTCATCTGTTTTCTGCTTTGACTTTTTTAATTAACATTGTCGCTTTAACGTATTCCTCTAGGGGTGAATGATTCTAAAAAGTTGTTTTTATTTGCAAAACTGCATTTTTAAGTATGAAGAATAAAGGTTTTTAGTGTTTGTTTATATATTCAATGAATATGTATTATTTTGTAAATACGTACTTGCCCTTAATTAGGTACCTATTATTTATGAAGGATAAACTTAAGATTCTGTTTGACTAGATTTTTCACTAGTCACTGAAGATATAATTACGTTATTTAAAATTGTAGATTTAGTCCACATAGTAGAAAAATTAGTCACAATTATATTTTCTGAAATTCTTATTTTTGAGCTACTTAAATAGCTTAAGGAGAATCACTTTTGTAATTTCTCACTGTCTCAAAGTCACTGGTACTTAAAAAATAAAGTTACTTCTTATCATAAAATAATTAACGTAGATAAATTTAAGATGATAACGTAGGTAGTGACTTCAGTTATTCAGAAATTATTTAAAATTTATAATCTGTGAACGTTGCAACGAGAAACAAAATTACCATTTTATAATTTTTTGCTATTGAGATAGTATTAGCCTCTTTAAAATTGCGTAAGGTGGCATCTCCCCAAGCTACACATAATTTATTATGTTAATCTATCTGTTAAAGGGTCTCCGTCTATTGCACACAACCGTGCCTTTTAAGGAGTTCATAGTTGGAATGTAGAGTAGTTATTTTTCCTTATGAAACTTTATTGATAATTACTGCTATCTAACTTGAGCAGATGACACCTTAGTAATAAGCTGCAATCTTCAATACTTTTTATGTCCCACTGTTGGGCACTTCCAACTTTCTCACTTGTTCCCACAAAAGGGAAAATCCTATAGCGTATACCACCATGCTGCTCCAATGCAGATTTGTACACATGCCGCGTTTTCACTAGGCAACGCAGGAAAAATTGTCCCCTAGTGAAAACGGGGCTTTATATCTACGAGTCAGAGTAGAGAAATGTAACTGCTTAAACTGTTTGTTAACACTTTAATAATTGATAAATATTTGACACTGGTGTAATGCATAAGAATTGTAAATATCTAGTAGTATTTATATTAGATTTTGTACTTCATTATTAAGAAATGAAATTACTTTTTAATATTGACACTTTATTACTTTCTGATTCACTGCCAATAAATCAAATAATTGTTTTAAACGTATTCCTATCAGCTTGGTACAAAGTTATATTATGTTTATTTATAACAGTGGTTGTGATAATTCCTGTTTTATTTATTAAAATAATAATAAATATCACTCTTTCGGACAGTGCTTACTTTAAATATCCTTATTATGTATAAAATATACAAAACTAAATAAAATGGTGCCATGTTAACTAACGTTTTTTTATTTGTACTTATATCAAAACACTTAATAATTAAATGGTATAATAAATTATTGTAATTAAATGTGTACCTATTAAAATTATACCTATTAAATCTGTATAAATGTACATATATGCAATCTATCTTTATGGTAGTTTTAGAACACTCTTAATTGTTTTAATGTAAATAATTACAATCATGATTATTGTCACTAGTTTACCCGAAATATAATTTTGGGTATCACAAGTATCTATCTTACTGACTAATATCAGATATTAATTTTATATCAGATAAATTTAAAATAAATTTTAATATTTATATGCTATATAATATTAAATACGACTATATTTCATTAATAAGTACTAGTGTTATATTTAGATAGGTTTAGGTTTACCCAACACAAGTTAGAAGGAGAGATCAAATTTGCCATGCGACGTAGTTTTCTGTAAAAAATAAAATTTTATGTATTAAAATTCAATAGAATAAAATATTTAGTAGTGGTAGAACTAAAGTAGTACACACGGACAGGTATCATACCAACACCAGGAAGGTTGAGATACACTTCGGCGCGACAATCTTAGTTCTGACAAATGTACATACATACGAGTACGTAAGACATACATACAGTCCGTTTCTTTACTCTTGTCCAATTTGGTAATCAATCTTAGCACTACTTTTCAGTGGCTGCGTTAGGTGAATAGGTGTCTGCGTTATGTTTAAATCACAAATTAAATTAAAAAGATAGGTACGCTAAGATTTTTCCCGAATAGAACTAATTTAAAAATGGACTATACGAGACCTTCGATAAAATCTTTACTGTAATTGAGGTTGGGCGAGTATCCATTGGTTGCAGTAACACAAGTTACGTGCCCGCATGTCAGTAACCCATTAATGACCCACTACAGGGTCGGGTCTCCTCTCACAATGAGAAGGATGTAGGCCTTAGTCCACCACGCTGGCCTAGTGCGGGTTGGTTGACTTCACATGCCTTTGAGAACATTTTTTTTCTGAACTCTCAGGCGTGCAGGTTTCCTCACGATGTTTTCCGTCACCGTAACAGCAGGTGATATATAATTTTATAAAGCGCACATAACTTTTTACAAAGAAATTGGTGCCACTGGGATTCGAACCCAGATCCCTCGATTCGAGGTCGAATTCTAAGCCACTGGGCTATCACCGCTACACCGTGCCCGCATACTAGAAACAAAATGGAAAACGCATTTACAAAAAAGAAATAATCTATACATATAATATATTGTTATAAAACTGAAGTTTCTTTATTTAAAATGTAAACGTTAAGAAAGATATTTGTTAATCAGTCGTTAAGTTCATGAATTTTAAACCTTTTAAACAGTCGACGCCTTCCAATCAACTCGTGGCCACAATCGTAAACCGAGATTGGGGCTCAAATGTCAAACTAGCCGACCGTATTCCGATATTCCACTTACTGGCTGGTCAATGCAACTTAAACATACGAGTACCTACCTATATATCGGAACTTTCAAAACCAGACGTTTATCTTGGTAAATTTTGATATCAACACGGACTATAATAAGTGTTCTCGTTCGAATTATAAAACTTTAAGAATGTGTTTTTAATAATACTGTATCCATGAATACAGCGAGATAAGCGATCTAAAAATGGTCACCGTTGCCTACCTACACGAGCAACACCAGAGGACTCGTCAGAGCCTTATGCCTCAATTTTTCATACAATCTTTTTGATTATACTGGCCATCGCAGAAAAAAATGGTATCAAGAGACTACCTACTGTAAATTATGAAACAGCATTTTTGTAAAACTGTGGCTGGTTTATCTACTGCTCCCATACTGATATTTTTTTCCTTTGACACGCACTTATTAACTTACATCCTTTTTTACAGTTGACCAACAAAAAGTACACAAAGTACTATTCTTTAACTCGAACTGGTTTTTCTGAAGGCACGGCTGCTCCAATTCTCCTATAAGAGAGAAAATGTTTATAAAGCAACGTAAATTTATAATTTAAGAGATGTCCGTGATTCCTTTCATTAACACATGAGTGATCATTTTGTAATTGACATTTATAGTTGCCGTCACGAGTGGTGAGCAGAACTTTCATTGGTCGGTTTGACATTGATTGCGCTGCGGTGCACACGATTGGTTCGACAAACGTTAGTTCGTTGTCTATTGGTCCAGCACGCTTTGTCGGCTGCTGTACATTGGCCGAAAGTATACAATATCCCTACCACTGATAATCTGTGCTCACGACTCATGACGGTTACTATACTTCGAAAATGGATACCTTCTGATAATTTATAATGTAAGTCTTCATTAAAAGAATTCAATCGGGTAAAAAGATTATTTATAATTACGTCCACAATCATTCATCTCTTACAACACAAAAAGGCCACATTTGCTTCTTCTCCTCCATCCCATCCCATATTATTATAATATAGCGGTGGAACCCCTCATGTCTAGGTAGTTGTCACTGACTGCAGGGTCGGGTCTCCTCTCACTATGAGAACGATGTTACATCGTAACACTTAGTCTACCACGCAGGCCTAGTTCGAGGTGGTGGACTTCACACGCTATTGACTCCTCGAGTATGACGCCGAAGCCACCGTCCGCTCATTCTGTTAGGTAACTCGGGCCCATTGCTCGTCTTCCTAAGTTTGTTTGTAGCGTACCTGTATAAAGTTGATTGTCCAGGTGGGTGATATAGCTGCCAGCGAGACGCAGGATCTCGATCTTGCTGAGTTTTCTGTCGGGCGGCTCCGTCGGGATCAGGAGACGTAGTGCGTTGAAAGCCATATTCACGCTGCTTGGGAATTTAAAGGGTATGTTCTTAAAATGATTATTACTTTCACAAATTCTTAAATAAAATCGAACATTCAAAACGCAAAGAAACGGTTAAAATTAAATTATATTCTTGTACTTAATTCAAATTAAGGTTCTAGAAACATTGGTTTGGTAGTGAATTTAAAATGATAAACAATAAATGCACATACCTATGAGAGAGATATACAGAACAGATTTCAACAAAGTTTTTACCTACGTTTTTCAGTAAATTTCGGTAACCAACACACTGAGTCACACTGTATCTCAAGTCACTTGATAATGACCAATAGGTATTAACCATTAGGTACTAATGTAAGATCCTAATCGTCAATATAGAAATAGGAATATTGAAATTTGGTATCGTAATCTATTCCATCATAAGCTCTTTGAAGTCCACTTAGGTCTTCGTCAATATCGTAGACCCGGACCTTTGGAAGGTGGCAGCAGCTTTCCGCTGTCTTCCTATGGTCTTCAGATCACGGACTAGGGTGGCTTGTAGGCTTTTTTATGCAATACCCTTGGAAAGGAATAACGAACAAGAAAGGAATATCAAGAAATTGATACTAACTTTTGCGTCCGATCCCTTTCGCGCGCGTTGGCCTGGCACCTCTGCTTCGCTGTTGGCACCGTCTCCGTATTATTTTGAAATGGCACTACGGAATACAATTGTTCCCAACTTTCTTCATTGTACTGATAGGGGCTAAAATTTTCCATGCTGTACTTTAATATACAGAACCGTGCCGTTCTAAATATTCTTTTTTAAAAATCTTTGTAGTTTGTAGTTTTCAAAGAAAGTTTTCCTAATGTTACAGTTCGAATGCCGAATGCGTACTAATCCGGGTGCGTTGGATAACCCACTAATAAGAGTCCCGCTGGATATCGTTATGAAGGACTCATTTAGGACGAACAGCGCGCGCCACTGGCTCGGCTCTTAACCGATAATTGTATAAACAGATGCCTCCCATTGACACAGGCCCGCATCTGTTATATCCTAAATATTTCACCATACAATTTAATGATGAGACTCATTTAATTATTTAAATAATAAAAAAAATAAAAATATATAAAGTAGGTATTGTAGTGGTATCCATCATATTGTTATTCAAATTAATAAAACATTTAAAATCTAAAAATTCGGCAATTAATATTTTATAAAATTACTAAAACCTACGATCATTCATTTATTACCACAAATCTATACATATTGAATTGGCTAGTAACAGTATTGAAGAAAGAAAAACTTAATAAACTTTAAACGCAAAATAATTCTTCTAATATGGTTATGGCACATGTACAAAATTTGTTGTAATGACATTGAGTTGGTTTTCATCAAATATGAGATATGCGAATGTGCTACAGAGTATAAATAAACGGAAAAAATTGCTAGGTACCTAAACATTGCTTTGGTTTTAATCACGACCTATTTTATAAATAGTTTTCATTTGTGAATATTGGCCAGTTACACTTTAATGTTTGTTAACTATCCGTTAAATCTTATTTATAATAAACCGTATTTGAAGTGCGTTTGAAATCCGGCTCTGTTATGGCGAATGGCTCAGTTGTCATCAAGAATGTAAAACGCGGAACTCCCTGTTAGTTTAAGCTAACTGCGGCAATAAATATTTTAACGTCAGTGATGATTTGTCAACTGGGGTCCTTATGTTATGTTAATAAAATCTGTTTCTGTACGTCTTCTGAGAAGCATTTGTGGTGAAAGATACTCGTACATAGGTGACACTATCTTCTATTAAAAATGCTAGTTGCTAGATGACATGAAAACTAACGATAGAAGGACGTTTGACGATTTTACGCAAAAATGGCTGTACAGATTTGAATGATACTGAATGTTGAGTTTAATTTGTTCATTATTTATTCAAATAATAAAAAACATATCTAAAGTAGGCATTCTACTGGTATCTTATTTTTCGGTACTAAAATTAATAAAACATTTAAAATCTAAAAATGTTCCAAAATTAATTGTTATAGAATTATTAAAACCTACGAACATTCATTTATTACCACAAATCTATACATAAACTCTACTTGGACAAACCTTTCTCTAGACTTTTGTGTCCTAGTGTTACTAAATGTGACTAGTGTGATATTTAGTAACACTAGAAACTATTACACGTGTAAAAAGCTGCTAACAACTATACGTGGTTGATATTCGCGTCTCTAGGGAGACTGTTTCCGTGGGAACATAGTGAATGATGCTTAATTGGTTGAATTATATGACTGGGTTCTAGCGCAAACTCGTTTGTATTAATTTATAACGTTAACGAGATGGATACTAAAAAATAAAAGAGAGCACCCTTCGTGTGACTCTTATGGTGACTCACTTTCTGTCACTCACAAATTAAACTACTGTACTTGAGTAGCAAATTGCTAAATTTTGTATTGCATAGATCAATACAAATTCTATTAAAATGAATATTTAACAATAGGAACTCGAACATAAAAGTAATAGTCCTAATAGTCATAAACGTCCTTAATATTTAGCAGTAATTTGCCAATCACGTAGGTCGAATTATAACGCCATAATATTCCTGAAATAATACCTACGTGCATTTTACATATAAAACCTGTCTTAGGTACTAGGTAACTAATTTGTTCGTTTGGGAAAAGGCTCTCAGGCGGCGAGGTGGCCTGACGAGCTGAAGATGACAGCGTGAATTCGTTTGAATCTCAGTGTGGCGTACATTAGAGAAGGCCTACTATATAGCAGTGAACATACTATACTATACTGAATTTCAACAAATTGAATGTAACTTTGATTGCACCTACAGAATGTATACTGTCAAATATGTGTGTGTGTGATGTGAAGAATGTGAATGCAAAGGTATAAAGCGGCAGGTCGTCTACAGAAGAAGATTTAGCATATTCAGCGAGGATGGTCGGGTGTCTATTGATTTTGCCAGCGACGACGTCATGTCCCCTCCACGGGTCTGCGGCGCGCACGGCACGGCGCGGGCGCACCACGGCCGCGACTTTCTCTCGCGACACCTCGGAGAAACGGCAACCGGTGAGTCGCACACGCAGACGCGCGCGAGTCGACCGCCTCCGACCAACTCGCGACCGCACCACACTTCCGTGTTCGAACTTACACCGCTTTCGCTCCGTAAACAATTCTCGTGCGAACGTTTCGTGTTTTCAAACATATTTGCCCCCATTGCAAAACTCAGCAACGTTACGTGTTTGTCGTGCCCCGGGTGGATTCGACATTCGAGGATTTTGAATGATGTTCGATCACAAATAGAGGTGAGTTCGGCTGCCTTTCTACTTCGTGGTCCGGTCTGAGTTAGATGATGACATTCGATGATAAGGTGGCGCTGCCTCGTGGTGAACGCAAGGACGCGAGCTGCTTGCTTGCTGGACCATCGGACGTGTTGATATTGCGATTGTTGATGGGCTTCATATTTACGCATTAGTAATTTTAATTATTAGCAATATTATGGACATTGCGTAAGCGTGTTCAGATAATTGTCTGCGCTGAAGTAATAATGATGAGTGGTTCAAGTATAAGTTTAAATAAATTAATGGTGTAAATCAATCTTTGTTGTAACATAAGATGATTGCGCCGATATTTATCCTTCCGCATCTATCATGTGTTGCGTTTATCAATGGGTACCAATTGGTATCCGTTTACTTTTTTTATATCAAGTTTTATTTATTGTAACGGATAATTTAAAGATTGAATTGCTTAAAACGTTCAAATGTTCATTGTCAGAAAATTATATTAAAAATATCGCTAAATATTCACCCATATTATTATTATGATTATGCACCCATAGATCCATTTAAAGTTAGTTATTCACCCATATCTCCTAGTGGATCTAAATCCAAAAGCATTTTATATCGAGAAGTTTATTAACTTAACAAAGTGACAAGTCCATGTGATTTTGAGGCTATTTAAATCAAAACTGGCCTGAACTGACATTTACCTATGAATCAGCTGTTTCGTGGCGCCTTTAGACTCAATGAAACTTACTGTGTGATACAATGAGAAAACCACATGTCTGCATCACTGTTTTCTCAAATGGGATCCAGTCTTTGTTAAAAATTATAACATTGATAATTTCGCGACTAATAGTTTAACTAATTACGTAAGCGAAATTCAAACTTAACAAAATACCTTATTTACGAATTTTGTTTATTTTATCTACATCTGTTCATAAAATCTTATGAACAACAATCTTATGAATGAAGTTTAAACAGTTCTAAACGCGAATAGCAGGGAGGTAATTTTAAAATCTTACAACATCGTGGTATCCTATTGCTACAAGTAGTACCTAGGCAGCGTTCGCACGTACGGTGGAAATCCAATGATTCATTCAGGATCTACCAGTACGCATACATCCTGCTCATCGTGTTGAGGAATGAACGTACTTCGTAGGCAAATCACATAGGTATCATGCATAATAGCTAAAGCTTAATTAAAGACCTTTAAAAGCTTATATATTAACGTGGCAGTGGTCTTTTCAGAGCTACATAGTTTTATGATCAAATGAGTATTTACTTCAATTTTCTTTGTAGAAGACTGACAGTAGAGACCTTATAGATTGCAGTAAAAGTTTTTGTACAAGCCTAAGAACAAAAATCATGCTAGTTAAGCAAATCTTGATTTTTACTTCCTTTCTATTTTCTAACTTAATATCTTATAAGTACCTAAAGGATTTGAAAAAGCATTGATTTGCTTACCAGCGGTCATCATTCTGCAAATTCTAATAAACAAATCGTTAGCAAAAATAACAATACGCAATACCTAACGGAATATATTAAGTCATACCCAGGCAATGACCTATTACTATGCAATGGCAGTAGGTATGATACATAATTTCCTTTGTCTATATCTATAGCTACGAGTAGGTACGTCACATAACCACGGAACCGTTATACATAATACCTACTACCTCAACAATGACCTGTCTGATGGTATGGTTTGGGAATTTTATTTTGGTAAATTGTAAAATATTTTCAACTCGTAGAGGAAAGAAAGGCAACGTCATCAACAATATTCTTTTAATGAATAATATACGAGCAATAGAAACAAAATTTATAAACATTCCTAAATTCAAAATTCAGATTCAGAGGTTCTCGATCCGCAGAGTCACATACCTAAAGATAGGCTGTAGATGTATGAGTGTTCAATGATATTGCCAATGATTTGATTAATAAAAAAGGCTGCCACACACAATTAACGTCGCAATGGGATTCCATGTGTCATTAGAACCAAGAACACACTTCGACAATTACTCACACCCAATCAAGAAACGGTCCGTCCGGAACCAAACCCAGGACGTTCTGACGAGTGAACCACACAACACATAGATCTGTCTGTGACCTCTTAGTGAGCCACTATATTGACCGTTCTCATCTCAGAATGAGAAGGCTGTAAGCCAGTAAGCCAGGTATAAGCCAGGCTACAATGGCCAATTGCAGATGTCGAAATTTACTTGTGCCTTTGAGGACAGTGATCAATGGTCCATCATTTTCATTTTTGGGTGCCAAATTTTGCGTAAACTAATAGAGCACATCTAACGAAATAAAATCTATCTATTTACAATCTATTTCTTTGTTTATTTTAATCATCTGCACGTCTAACTAGAGAATACCTGCTGCACCTTATGTAGGTATGTTGCTTAGGGCTTGTTCTTTTACGGCATAGTGATGAATGTGCATGTTACTATGTACTAAATTGGCTATCGATGACTTTAATCGCCACGGATTGGTCCGTGATTGCCTTCGACCGCCGTAGAAATAGACAGGCTTGGCCCAATATTATCTCGATTTACAATCCAATATGTAATATTAATTAAGTATTGAAAATTGTGGGTTTTCCAAAAAAGGAGGAAAATAGTCGTTTTTAATAAGAAAATAGGTAATAAAAATTAAAAGCATTATGGTTTTCAAAAAACAACAATATTACTAAACTATTTTTCTTCAAGCAAAAATAGATTAATTAAATTTAAAAATAGAACTGTCATGTTACCAGCCAGACTGTAATTAAAAACATGAATAGTTTAATGCGTGCGGTTTTATTTTAATAATCTGTTTCGCACGTAGCGGCGGTTGTGCAAAGCTAGACGTGCAAAAAATGACGTTTTAACGCACACTGAAGGCCAGTCTCGGGGTTCCTTAACTGATGACCCACTAATGCAAGTCTTATCTTTGTTATTAAGGTGACTACACACGTTACTGCAAGCATGATGTACGTTCATGATTAAAGATGAACTTCACAATATAGATTCGTCTTTTAACGGCACAAGAACGTTACAGCAGTATCTGTTTTTTCAATAATTGTCAACATTTTTAGTTTTCTAAAAAATGTATATCTCACAGAGAATTATATGATTCAAAAGTAGAATCCTACTGTTTGGCAAAAATTAATGTAAGTATATTTTCCATGAAAGAATCAACACACATAGACAATGTTGTTTATTCAACGAAAAAAATCAAAACGATCTTATTTTGAAGTTTTATAAAAGGTAATTAAAAGTTCGGTAAAGACAAAGATCCATCAACGATTTTAAAAATTCGTCATAAATATTCTGCACTTATAATTCCTACAAAAAATATTAATTTTACAGAGTATTAATACCTGTAGTAACATAAAGATATGTAGCCGGCTTTATGCTTGTAACATGCATTTTGCATGCAATTTGTTGCAAAAAGTAAAATAGATCCTATCAGCTTGCTTGGAAGGATGAGAACACTTCGTTTATCCTACCGTACGTGTGGTTATGTTTGCCATTATTAATTTAGGTATATTGTTTAGGTTAGCCATAGTTTCAGAAAAATATTGAAAATGATAGTTAAATAAATTAGTTTATCCCACAAAAATAACTGTTGAATGTATAGACAATTTTTTTAATTAAAAAATCTGTCATACTTTTGTTTTAATATTAAGTAGTCAACATACAACACTATGTCTAAACAATTAGGTTGAGTTAAACTACTTTAATTTTTATTAGAAATTCGCAATAACATAATAATTATTATTATCCATAAAAAATATTACATCGAATTATAAACTGTTTTAATTTTGATTTATAAATTCGTAGTAATTTAAGCAGTATCTCTCGACTACGGCGGTTTGGTAAATCGACCTTGTCCGCAAAATTATGGGTCAAATTCACGCGCTTGCCTAATCGCAATTATACCTACATGACCGCCCATTATTTTAACGAATATATCCAGTGCTTATCAGACTAATCATGAGAATATGTATACTTGAGGTCACTACAGAATGCCTTTCGTACAAAGGTAAGCATATTCCTGTGTTTATTCTGTATTTTTTGGTTTAACTGGGTTTTACAATTTCATTTAAATTCTTGTAATGTACTTTTTATCATATATTACAAACCCTTATATTAGAAAACGTCGTTAGACAATACCTTCTTAAATTATAGGATTAATGTTCTAGGTCAAAATATTTGTTTAATGTAACTAGTGATTCTAAAAACCACTAACTTTACGATTCATACTACATTTTGTTCTAGGAATTGCACTGAAGTACCTATAAACCTACACTTAATTCCTATATCTTTATGATTTTGTGAATGGTAGGTTCTATACATTAGGTTTACTAGCACATAGTGCTTTAAATTGTAAAACACGCCGAAGACTTAACTCATTTCGAAAAAATTCAAAATACAATACATAAATGTTATTATATAAACGTGACATACATAATTATAGGATGTAAAAACATTTTCGTTTTATTTCGAAGAATGAAAGTAATAAGTATTGTAATTTACTTTATAAAACACACAACGAAATTTGGCCGTAATCATTTCAAATTATGTCATTATAATGTGCTTACGAGCATTGCTCTTAAGACTAAGTCATTCGTGCGACAGACTACAACGTACGAATTACAAAAAAATATATATTATATGTATATCTACGGAATACCTACGGACAGGCTGGAGTCTTTCATTTTTGATACATCGATAGACATTTATAAATTTGTAAGTATACGTATGTAGATTACGTTTCATGTCTGAGTGTTTCATAAAATATATTGGACGACAAGGCGATTTCTGTGCATTGTAACAATTGTGCCCAAGTTGTTTGTCTATGTTAGCGATGTGTTGCACAAGTCACAACATGCGGAGCAGCGCTCGGAACATCTTTCCGTCGACTGTCCTTGCACATAATATTGCATGTTTACACAATTTTTAAACGTAGATATTGGAACGAAGAACTTGTTTATAAAAAGAGTAATATTGTGACCATAGTGTATTTTGTTTTCCATAGCTACTTAACATACCTATAAGCTGCTATGCAGATGATACGTTGTAGACTAGGTGTAGACATTGTAGACTAGATTAATACATATATACTAGCTGACCCCGCAAACGTTGTTTTGCGAAAATCCTTATCACTTAGTGGTATGTAGAATAGACAGTAGCCGATTATCAGACCTACTGAATATGCATATAACATAAAAATTGGTCAAGCCGTTTTGGAGGAGTATGGAGCATGGTAACTACCTTACCTAAACCGTAAACCTTTTTACCAAATTCCGTTGACAGACCATTAAGAATTAGTGATGAATTTTTTTAAACTATATATACATACATACATAATGTTTTATGATTTATGTCCAAAAATTTTTAAGAAAACTTGAGGATGCTAAGGCAAAAAGTTTATTAAACTTAGTTCATATCGAAATTTTAATTGGCTAAAATTTTATTCATTTTGTTTTGCGTAGCTATTTCTGTTAATCTAGTAGTAATTTATGCACATAAGAGACATTTACATTACGACAAATAGTTGTAATATATGAATACTTGTTTCTCAAATATTGGCCAAGTCTTAAACTGCTTATTTAAATCAGATTCGTTGTACCGACTTGCGAAGTTTACTTGTTTACACCCACTCGCTGTTGGCAGGTAACGCTGGGCATGTACTGTGTTTCTGTCACACGTGTTCGATAAATTCCACAGCTGACCCATTAAGTGTACCTTTTGATCGAGTGAACGTCCCTGCACGGTTAAAAATAAGTTGCTCAATGTAAGAATGAACTAAATGTACCATTTTCAACATTTCCAATTTCCAATATACCAAGAGTCACGGTCCAGTAAATAACACTCGAATTGTTGCAGATGAATATGTGAATTATGTGATATATGTGGTTTAAATATTTTTTCGATGAAGTATAAAGATTTGTGGAGCTGCAGCTGACATAAGTTAAGTAAGGCTCGTGCGCTTCACAAATATGGTATCAAATGTTTTATGTAAAGAAATTGATATCTATAAATGCTCTAAGTTATTGGTGTGCCTTATGTGGAGTCCTCAATAGAAACGTAATAAATTGTGGTTTTAATTGAGTTACATTTTTAACGAATATCCTTTTTATATTGGAATGAAGTAAACGTTAGTTTTTAAAACAGAACCTCTTTTGTTTTATAAAAGACGAGACTGGACAATAAATCATATGCTATGACTGTACGGTTGCTATGACTATTCGGTTCTAACATATGAAATTATGAACCCACGCTCACAACGTAATAAATTGATATCAACATCAATTTATGATTTAAAAAACTAGTTTAATGTGTCTATTGTTATAATATGGAATAGATTATAGGGCTATAATCTATCGCTAAATATTACCATTAAAACGTACTATTTTAAAGGACCCTTATAGAGAATCATGCTTTTTTATAATATTTCTTTTTGTTTATTTAGTTTATACCCTTTCCTTTTTATTCTCTTTTATTTCTCTTAGCACCTTTTACCTATAAGTCTGTTTATTTGTATCTCTTCCCCTTTTCCCTCTTTTCGCTAATCTTTCAACTTTTTGATCATTTTGGAATTTTTAACAAGGTATATGTTATTATTTTGCTTATTTGTTTGATTCGTGTATGTATTTATTGCTTTTACCTTTTTATTCTTATTTGTAAGGGGTACCTAAAGGGTTTTTAATTAAAGTTATTTATTTAGTAATACGGTCACCGGTTGTACCCATAATATAACTTGCTTGATGTCCTACTTACTGATCTGTATTAATGGTTGTTATTGTTGTAATGAGCACCTTAGAAAAACTTATAATCTGTTTGTCTGCAGGTGCACCATAATGCTCAAACACTGTTGGTTGGGGCGGACCCTCATCTTGCTCGCAGCAGTGCTTTTTCAATGCTTTGCCGATCCAGGTTTGTTTAATATTAAGTAAATTTCAGGTCTTAGAGGTTCTCTATATACACTGGATTGTTTTTAAGTGCATTTTTACATAAATTATTTGTTAGCAATCATGTTTTAGCGCCTCTGGTAAGTAAATATTAGGTAAACGCAGATGTTTGTTAACCATGTCGAGGAAGCATTACAACATGAGTTGTGTACTACAAACTACATACATTTTGGTACACCTACGGTATTGTCGTATTTGCTGGACGTTAATTTTGAAATTGAATTTGAATAAGCATCTGGGGGCGCGACAGTGTAGTATAGTATATCAGGTTACTTGCAGGTCTATTTACTACTGCTATATTATTTTAAAACTATATTCATGTAGGTATATGTAACAAGGATGTGAACTGTTTATGTGAATGGGATGCCATTGTCAACGCGTATCGCTGCTCGATCGGTCACGAGTTTCTGATCTGTCTATTACTGTTATTTATACTGATTCCTTTACTAACGACGATTGGTTACTAAGTAGTAAACGCATAACAAAATGCATGATCAAAATTGCAATTTTAGAGGTATTGATGCTCAATAGATGCTGACTATAAACACAGAAGTTACTGACAGTAATAAAACAAACATAATATTATGACCACTTAAGCATCTTTCAAAACTCGGTTTTAACACTATAACGTAGCTACTCTAAGGTTTGGTTTTCACTTTTTAACAATAAAAGCAATGCAATTCACGTTCATTTTTTCTTCTCTGTTGAACATGTAGGCTCAGAGATAAATTTATAATACAAAATTCAAATGGCTGTTATTTCAAAAAAAGGGGGTTAGACCCTATGGGGGGTGTATTGCTGTTGAAATTTGCTCTATTTTAGCCCCTTAAATTATCGCTAGTTCGAGACCGGACATACGGTACTACCTACCTACTCGTAGTAGTAGTAGTTATAGTAGGATACACGTTTGTTTCCGATGTGTACAATACAACTAACTATATCTAAAAGATAAAATAATGGAAAATTCAAAAAGTGTAAAAAAATCACCAGTCATAGAAATCTTCTAAATTTGAACTCGTTGACGCGACATGACGTTAAGATCTTGACATTTCGGCGCGTGCGATCCGTCACGAACACCCTGAAGGAGCATTTCCCCGTGACCTTGGCAGTAGTTCCGCATCCGACAGGTCAAGGTCACGGAGATGCTAAGTGCATACACCTCCATTATCTCTCGTCTTAATCGCAGTAATCAAACTATTATAGACATCTATCGATAATGACTGGTTGCTAAGGCAAATTTAATTGATGGTTTTTCGCACGGTGTAGTAACTAACCCTACAGTCATATTCTACTCGTACCGTGACGCAAGTTAGCTGTTGTGATGGGAAAGTTATCACACTTCTCACAACACGCGGGTGCGACCTAAGGAACAAATATAATTTTTACGTCACTGCCATACGGTCCCGACGACCTGAGTGGCGCAGTGGTTAAGACACTGGTGCTTTGCGCGGGTTCTGGGTTCGATTCCCAGCAGAGCAGACATTTGAATGATGAATTTGAATTTCTGTTTCTGGTCTGGGTGTGTTGTGTTCTTGTCTTGTGTGTGTCCACGGCACCCACGACACAGGGAATCCTAGCGTGGGGCTATGAGTGTGAACCGTTATTTATTATTATTATTATTAATTACCATATCACACTCAAAACTCGGTCAGTGTCTATTTCAATTTAGACAGCTCCATACAGAGCCCCGTGTTTAAATTTTGTCGTGTTGGGTGCTCGGTCGATTATATCAGCCAATTAGAACAAGGCCTTAGGCCAATTGAATGTAGTGGTTTCCCATTGTCTTCCTCAGTATAGCTAGTCGGAAGTTCGTTCTCCCTTTGCCTAGGCTTCGTTAAGATTATTAAAATCTTTATAGGTATGTACATGTGTGCCTAATAAATTGACAACTTCCTTATATCTAAACGTGAAGATAAATATTTCTTAGATATAATTACATTGTACCGGCAAAAAAATATTATTAAAGCGGAAGTTATAAAATCTTTATATCCGTCCTTAATAGATCATAAAATTGATGATCATTATTGCATAGTTTTTATCGTGTCACGTTGATGTTTTATATTGTAAAGTAATAGAAATTATTTCAGTGACAAAAGCTTCATTGAGTGTCTTTCTAATTATTAAAATGTAAAGTTTCATGATTATTTTAATGCTTAATGTAAATGTATTGTTATTGACAGATGCCAATATAAGTAGGTACTTTAAGTAAGCCTTGTTGCGAACAAAGTTTACAAAAGAAACTGAGACACCTGCCTGCTTTAAAGTGAGTAATAAGTTCTCATACAACGCACCAGACGATAGGTACGAGTACGTCCGGTATTCTTGATATTTAAATGTCGATTGATCTGAATATCAAAGAGATATTCTACTTCCTGTAGTTTCCGATAAAAAGATCATAATTCTACCATCATGATAGTATGTATATATATAGAATGCAATTGCGATAATTGTCAGGAAATGATATAAATTAAAATTAATTTTAAATCAATATATTTCATTTTTTTACTATATAATCAGTAAATGTAAGTTTAATCGTTAGTTTACCAGATATAAATTAATGTGCCTGATGGTCTACTCGTATGTAAGTGCACAATCCTTCAATAGGGGCGCTATCCAAGCTATTCTTTGAACGGCCGTGAACGAAGTTAACGGGAGAACTACTGAAATAATGTAATAACAATAAATTTTAAAGACGAAGATTACTCACTAACTTAAAATAAACCCTAAAAGGGTGCAAAAGTATATAGCACAGGGTTACTGGCAAGACACTTGACATACTTTGGCACAAGAAAGTAATTAATTGGTCTTGTGTGACGTTAAAAATGCCCATTCAAAAAAATCCATTAAGTACTAAGTATAAAATTCTAAGTTATAAGAGTCAGCTGATCATATTTGTAATATTTTTTGCAGCATTAGTTTTATTTACCAATGCGGTATTTTTGCTGAAATTATTTGTAGACGAGCGGTCGTCATTGTTGCTTGGATAAACAATGTTCTCATGATAAAAGAAAGTAAGGGAAGACCATGCATTGTTAGACGGTACATTAGACCGGTAAAGGCAACCGCACACCCGCCATCGGTCACGTTCGAGCATGAGACAAAGTGAAAGCAAAGGTCGTTAGTATAATGTGATGCCATAGTCTTTATTGTTCGGTTATTATTTTAATAAATTTTTAGTAATGAATACTTTAAAACAAATAAAACTAAAACCAAAGCAGTAGTCCTTACAAAAGTTCATAATATACTTTTTGATAATACTTATTGCCTACTGCCAATGCTAACTTGCTTACTGTCATTTAGATAGATTAAGATATCATAAAGTCTTTATGAAATGAAACTCTAATACCACCTTACATGAAGACAGAAATGTAAGACTAAAACAATTTTGTTATAATAAAACCGCTTTTGCCACAACAATTCATTATACTCCAAATGAAGAACTCATCGAAATATTATTTTCATGCGATATTCAGATACGATTGTAAAACTATTTAATACTGAATATATCCGATCCACAGTTCCTTGACATACGAGTTCAGTTTACAACTCATAAAAAGCGGGACGCTTTATTAATCCACAAAGCTCATTATCCATCAGTGATCCAACACTGGCAATGAATCACAAATTGTTCTCATTCGTACGGCGACACTGATGTAGTACCTAACCACCAAGGCAACCAAGGTCCGCGACGGATCTCAACCCGGATCCACTCGTGATGAATATGCGCAAAAACTGCATAATAGCTACCCTGAAGCGAAGGCGTATTAGGAAACTAAGAGGACGTAAGCGGATCTTTGTTTAATTATAGAATATGCTAAACACTCACGAATAAGGTCTGACATCCCATAATTCAATTACGTTGCCAAGCATGGTGTTTTTCTTTTCACATAGATTCTGAGAACACGGCAAAATTTTATTGTGATCTAGGTGTGAACAGATGCCAGGAGAGGTATGCCTCTGTTGCGATTATCGGGCCAAAATCATACAAGTGCAAGTGTAATAAAAGTGAAGATAATTTTTTCCAACCGCTTTTCGCCCCTTTTCTACGTTGAACCACAGAATACATAATAGCAAATGGTTGAACTTACCGTGATGTGCATACAGAGATATGCAAGACTTTTATAAAAATTTAAATGACTATCATAAAAGATCGATTTCCTTTAATTAAAACACTTTGTTCCTTATATATTATACAATGTTGCTGCTAAAATGAATTTATATAATTATAGAAATAATTTTTATTATTCAAGTATGCGCATAAGCTTGTTGTTAAAACTTGTTATTTACAATTAAAATATAATTATTACGTGTACATCTTAGAAGATATAATATTGACATTATTATTAATCAAAGATGGAATTCGCTGTATCTATCTAAATAATGCGATTATCATTATGCACACATGTAATTCTTGTAACGATATGTAAACGGCTGCATTATTATTTCCTCAAAGCATGAATGAAACATATAAAACATCTTAAACATCTATGTCTCAATTAATGCGTCACTTAAAGAAAGCCGTCTAAATTGTCTAGTAGGGATGTGTGATATTGTCAAGGACTCTTCCTAATTCAATCATGGAATACGAACTTTTATTTTTATTTACATTAGTAAAACCGACACTAATCTTTATACCACACTATTATTAAGGTGATTTTATTTTAATTTTTTCACGCAGAATTGGTTAATAAAGCTTTTATGAAATATAAAGCGAATTAAAGTTACTTTACCTAGCGTCCATTGAAAATGAAACTACAAAAACAGTAGGTTCAATATATTTCTCAAATACGGGTAAACCTGAATCCATTAATTTTGTATGCGTGCTCGTATCGCTTTAACCCACTTAAAAGCTGTCAGTAAAGTGAGTGGAGGATATCTGAGCTTTATAAATTATTCTCTTGATGGTTCTAGATCCAAGAAACTATAAAATTAAATGTCCATCGTGATTTATTTAATTGATTGCACGGATTATTGAAATTATTTATTACCGCGGCAACACTCATGAGGATACTGGATTTCTAAGTTGGTGTATGAATATGTAAAAAATAATGGCTATAATTTTTAATTTTGTTTCTGTGCTGATCTAATGTATTAAAAACCAAATGATAGTTAACTTTTTAATTCGACGTGAAATGTGTATACGTTTTAAATGTGCTGTTCAGGCTATGCAGCGTTCGAAATACAAATAGCAATGTTAGAAAGTGTTTTCAGCACTCGACCAACGAAAGTGGAACGCCTCAGACCGATGATCAACTCATAATCATACCTACATGTCACGTGACACGCCCGCCACTTGTCAATCTATCATCCTTCAGGCTACCTACTGACAGTTGGCTACTAATCTTATCATCTTGTCCATTGTATTGGAGACACGACCTTTATTTATTTTATTACTTGCTATGTCAACATGATGACACGATAGTTTTTTGCATTTGTAATTGCAGGACTGTGAGCGTGACTGTGATGTCTTTATTTGTAACGTCAATACCATCAAAAACAATACTTGAAATAAAAAGTTGTGAGATCCATGTATGTATCCATAGATTTGACCATCGCAAAAGCACAATGTATCTGACACATAATACATAATTATGTATTATATGAAATTATTAGATTGTTTAAGTACCGTAAGTACTGCGTGCACTGCCGTGCCAGATAAAGCCTACAGTGGGAGTGTAAAATTCTTATTTGGCACAAGAAGTCTCATTCAGTCATTTCAATCATTCAGACATTCAGTTCATCGGCTGATCCTGTGCGAAGCCTTTTGATGGGACATTGTTTTCTTTATTATCATTAAGAAAAATAGTTAAAATTTCTCCACAATAAGAAAATAGGTATATTCAATAGCCCTGCATTACTTGCCTGCCCCTTTAATTAGGGTTATAACTTTGAAATAGATTTTATAAGCTCATTTAAAAACAAAAGAAACATAATCGCACACCCGTGTTATATCGTATATTGTTTTACCGCCTTAACAATCCACATTTAATGACAAAAAATCTTACCTTTTATATCGCAAGAAGATCGCAAATAAATGGGGCACAATTCAAAGAACTTAACGACTGACATATTGATATAAGTGGTCTATGATTTCTTCACCTCGCTTGAATAGTAGAAATCAATAAAGCTTTAACTAACTTAACTCAGCCCGCGATTTCGTCCCTGTGATAAACGGTACAAATCAAATCTTTGCGGCACGCATCAATTACTTTTTTAAGATAAGATACATGCCCGTTTTAAGAAGAAATTAAAGAAATTAAAAATGCTTTCTTTTCTAATGGTGAACTAAATTTTGTGGAAATTGATCGGCCGTCTATCTCGCCGAAAAATAACTACTTCACACAACTTTTCAACCTCCAATTCTTAGAGGGCTTGGGTTACGGTGCTCCGATGCATTTATGGAGCATGACCATTGATTTCATCTGTATCCATATGAAAGTTTGTATAGGTTGACACAGTAGCTCGGCCGTACCTACATATTGACAGACAAAGTTTTTTATATTTCTATTTATTATTACTAGGTACGATTATAATATCCGTGGTAACAAATGCCGTGCGTGACAGAGTCCTATAATCATAGTCATTAGGCTTAGCTTTACAAGTCAAACAACCGACCATTAGTAGGATAAATGTTTAACTTCTAACACTGATCATTCATCAATTCTTCAATTAAAAAATTGAAAATTTATTTAACCAACTTCTACGATTTTTTGTTTTCGATTCATACTCAATTTTTTTTTTTTGGTAAAGGTTAACATAATTATAATATAATATAAAAAAGTTATATACATATAACATAAAAATTGAGCGTGGTTGCTGGACAAAAAAATTTAGTGACACTTAGTCTAATCTTAGTACCAGGTAGCAATGCGTCGTTTTAAAACTTAATTTAAAACAGAGAGAGATAGTGAGATAGTGAGATAGATAGACCTTGTCATACTGCAGTATAAAGTACTTGACATTTACTTTTCAGAGTCCTGGATTTTTTTCCGCCCGTTGTTTTCTCTCAGTGTATGTTTTGCCTGAGATCAAAGCGGATGAATGTACGAGTAAAATTTAAATAAAATTCTTTTGGCTGCAGTAACCAATACCTGCAGCAGGCTGCGATAAAGTGGCATCGATTGGACAGTAAACTTTAAATAGCTAAGGGATACAGAGAGCTTGAATACTTGTTAGCTTCTTTTTTAACCTTCTCATTATTGTAAACACCGCCTTAGTTTCGCAGTGACATATAACAATTTTCTGCATGAATGTAACTATAATTGATCATGAAACATACATACGTACTACAGATTACAAGCGCAGGTGCAGTGTGGCATATTAATATTTTACATCCGTTTCTATGTTCGTTTGTAATTTTTTACACAGTATTGCAAAGCTTATACCTTTAGAATTTAAAACCTAACGCAAATGGGACTTTAACTTTTCGTAATATCCAGTCATTCTTAATTTTCTAATTGATTTATAATTACAAGAAAAAAGTCGTAATTACAGGAAAAAAAGGTGTACCTACCTATCGTACCTAAGCCTCAAAATCCACATCTAACCGACCATCGGCAATCAATGGTAAAAATCCATTACGACTACTACATACAAAGTCAGTTCATTATTTTTTACACCTTGTATTTTTAAGCTCATTACAGATGCATTAAGGCTATAGCAACATGCGCAATGTCTTGATGTCACAGCTATCTGACAAAAACATCATCTGTATGCGAGCCTCTGGTGATCCCCATAGGCCTGAATAACAGTGTTTATGTTTACTTAATTGATACCTTATGCGTGACTACATTGCTTGAGAATGCCTCAACAACGGTTTGAAACTCAAAACTTTAGTCATGGTTTTGGCATTGTTATATCCCATTGCTGGGATCTCAGCATTTACATTTTAAACAGAGGAAAAAAACCTTCTTCAGACATCACAAACAGAGGAAAACGAGCTTCTTAATGATTATTCTATCCAGAACCCAAGTCCGGCGGACAAGTTTACTTGCAAATTCGCAACATAAAACCGTAATGTTTATATAAATAAATCTACATGAAGAGTTTAGGCTTCATTAAACTATATTGTATTCCTGTAAAAATACTCATTGTATTTTTTTTATCTTATAGAGGTCTTCTACGAGAAGCAGCGTTATGATGGCTGGTTCAATAACAGAGCGTATCCCGACTGGGGATCAGTTGGTAAGTTTCAACCACAGATATTAGTATTTCTCAGCATTGAAAATATATCACAATCAAATCCACAAAAATCAGCTCTCCTCAATAAGTTTTTAATGTACTATTAGTGTATTAGCTTATAATTAGAAGTTCTGTTAGTTCTTCGCTAATAGGTACAATTAATCATTTGATTCAGAGAAGCTCCTAAAATATCCTTAAAAATTATAAGAGTGCGCTTGCGACTTCACTCTGTAACGTACCTTCTATAGTATTTACAGTTGCATAGCCTTACTCACATCAATGACTGTAATATATAAAGTAGAAATATATAGATTTGCACGCTATGAGTATGTTTTATCGATATTTATTCTGACAGATCTAGAACACTGCTATATTGAACCCTCTGGCAGCTGTCAATAAATTGAAGCGGCTCGAGGCTAATTCAAAATTATTGTTATCAGATTTATCAGCAATATATGAATACACACTTGCAGTGTGTAGGTACAATTGTTTCTTTTAATATCAGCCCTTTAATACAAAGAAAAATTGATCAGCACTTTGCATTTGCGCATACTTTAACCTGTTGCTTTTACTAAATTTGGTGCTCCATCGTATCAAATATAACACAGTTTAGTTGTATTTGAATCTCAAATCTTTTCTTGAGCCCTTATTTTGTTTTTTAAAAGTATAAATTCGTCTTAAGTCTCGTAAGCGCTTCAATAAAATGCATTACTGGCATAAACGACACAGCAAATTATGGTAACTTGTAACCGGGAACAGCAACATAAGGGAAAATTGCTTTACACGTATTTATCTCAGTCAGTAATGAGAGCAATCACATATAAGGCGTCAAAAACTTAATACAAAATAAACATAAACACAACCTAAACTGGTACCCAATGCAAGAAAATTTATGTACTTTAAATTACTGGCATTACATTTAATTGATATCTGGCATATACTCACGTAAGCTTTGGACAGAGTTTAAGTAAGTTTTCAAGTTTTGTTAGTTTTAGTAACTACAACTACCTAATGGAGAAATTTTGGAGATTTTACCTTATATTTTATGTCTGAAAATAGAATCAAAGCCCTGGTAAGACATTGTAGATTTATTACAAAAAAGACTACTCACCGACTATTAAAGTTAAGGTGTGTGATAAAAATCACATATTTATGTATTTAAGTGGTAGGTACTCAAAATATGAATGGAAGTATTTGTAAATTTTTATACTTTGTTTTTTAATATTTAAACAACGAAGATATCGTTAAGATTGCCTTTACAAAAGATATCAACGCGCGCACATGAATGCGTAAATAATATAATTTGGTTCTGTAAATTATAACCCAGTATTTTATGTGCCTATTATACTCGTATGGCATTTATGTAAGAGAATGAATTTAAGAATTTTATTTAGTATTACAAATTTAAGTTAATAACAATAAAATAGTTTTATTTTTAGTCGTGCGATGTGTTATTTTACGTGTAACATTTGAAATATTGTGTTAACTTTATTCAGCGAGGCAGATTTGTACCTTATACTGTTATAAGTATCAAATTTGATAGATAATTACGATCATAAGATTCCAAAGTATTAAATGATAATTACTCAGTGTTCATAATACGTGATTATGATTAATTGCTCACAATTGTGACCTAGTTATTTTATTCTGCAATCACATTCCGTAATAAAATGGTGGCTCATTCAATATCTATGAAGATTGCGTACCTACATCGATGTGTTGCGTCATATTACGATCAATTGCTGATCACTTTAATATAGAGATGACACACCTAGATAAAGCAATTCAGTTTATCAATTGTCAACTAACAATCTCACTGGGTACCGACAACCATACCTTTACAGGAGCTAAACGACATGGTTGCCAAAGATCCTTAACCTGCTGGAATAGTAATGACTGACTAGAATTGGATAATATGATAATCCGTGGGCTTCAGTGTCTACGAATAGGTACGTAGATTAAAAAATAGTAGCTATCTTTACATTCAACATACATTAATATAAAAGCATTACCAAAATAAACGTTATTATTGTGAGCAGCTAAAATATTTAATGTGTTGCATAAGTAAGTCCACATACCTGGGGTATATCATGAGTAAATTGCTCAAAGGCCTGTGAGGCCTGCAATTTGCTCAAAAAATTACAGGCCGGTATTAATCAGATTAAGACATTCAAGTGTGTCGTTAAGTTAAAATATCACTAACCAAGGCACAGCAAGTCGGTAATGGGCAACGAATCATAGCGAAACATTGATAATATATTTAAAGATTTAGATATGAATTTTTTTTAATGATAAATTTACAGCAAAACCTACATTTCAAAAGAATATAAAAAGAATAAAAATATCTTTATTAGTTACTTAACAATTTAGGGAGACCTTTCCTATCTCCGCTGCCAAGCTGACAATGATCAAGATGAAAGACATGCTGCTTCACGGCCCATGTTCATGAGTTCATGAGTATCATGACCAAATTAACCTGCGAGCAATCCTCAGAGTTCCTCGCCACTAATTCGTTGTTCGTGTCGACGCTCCAGACGTTGCGCCATAGCCATCACGACCGCCAATCGCCAGACCACCGCCGTCTGATACCGGCTATCAATCACGAATCAACCGGCGTTAAATTGTTTGTCATTATCAAATCTTGCTCCAAAACCGATCCGTAATCGAAATTTATTTGAATGTTGATGTTTGAATAAAGGTCTATTAAAAAACAGTTATAAGTAGTTAATTTTATACAAGCCAATAAGGGCTAAAAAAGAAATGCTATTTAAGCATCAAAACTCGTGATAATAATATGAAAAACGATATAGTCTAAGATTCCGGTATACAACGACCTTCACCGAGATGTTTATTTGATGAAACATATTTTATATTCAATTTATATTCAATTTAATATGTCTATAAATATATTGCATATGGGTTGCCCAACAAATTTCAGTCCAGGATACGATTAATTAATAATTTAAAAAATATATTTTAATTATATATAAAATATGTTTCATCAAATAAACATCTCGGTGAAGGTCGTTGTATGGCGGCATCTTATCGTAATATAATATACTTGTACAAATGTGTAACTTCCAAAAAAAACTAGTTAATAGATACTTCCAATGTTCTCTACTTACTACTAATTCGTTGTTCGTGTCGATGCTCCAGACGTTGCGCCATAGCCATCACGACCGCCAATTATTCGCCAGACCACCGCCGTCTGATACCGGCTATCAATCACTAATCAACTGGCGTTAAATTGTTTGTCATTATCAAATCTTGCTGCAAAACCTATTGGTCATTGAGATTTGAACGTGTATGGATAAAGGGCTTTAGAAAAAAAACAGATTTTTAAAAGGTTCAACTCATAGATGTCAACCTTTAATACCATCATAGATAGCACAGTTAATATTTGTAAACATGGAAATAGTGGACAGGAGGAGCACTATTGTCAAAACTTATATAAAAAATATTATAGTAAAAAAGGAACCTATAGAGCGCCTTTAAGATATTACATTTTGTTAATATTCAACTATATTTATTATTTTACTTAAATTTTTTGCAAACTGGTTTTGCCATTTTATAATCCACTCTCTTGGGTCTGCTGGAGGAGAATCCAAAATTAAATAAGAATGCCTAGTTTTAAAAATCTAGTGTCAGTCCAGTCCAAAAATTTTGTTGTGTTTAGAGAATTACTGTTTTTATTTTTGTCTGTTTACATGAGTCTTCGTTTTACAAAGAAAAAAATCTGTGAAGGTTATAAGTTTGCAACTTTATAAGGTGGAAGATTTTCTCCTCGTTCCTAATTCGTTTCTCATGTCGATAGTTCGGCAAACGTTGCGCCATTGCAATCACGATCACGTTCAAAATATTTGCACTGCACTTCGTCACAATATTTTATTTAGTACAATTCAATGTAAAATAAAAACAATATTTAAACCTTTGTAGTATTCTATAAAAACAATAATATATTGAAACACATTAAAACTCTTCCATTTAATTGGTCACTGTATAAGAAATTAAATTTCAAATTAGGAATATTTTTTTCTTCTCTAATATGTACGTATTCACGCAGATTTTGTTCGCTGCCATAATACATAAATCAGATATTTAAGCTTATTAAAAGAAACTATTATTATTTATAACGTAGAATCACATAACTTATAATTGTTTTCTTACCAAATATGTAATTACACATTTTATTACAACATTGATGTGGCTCATTAGTAATTCACACCTTGGCCTCTTAGCCACAGCACGTAATATGATAAAAGCGCGCTAAAATACATATTTTTAGTGACAGTTTTTATTTAATTGCACTTAAGTAAATATTATAATATGCACATAAGTCATGTATGACGTGTAGGTAATGTAATTAATTTATCAAATAAAAGCATGTAAAAAACGTAAACACATTGCATATATAAAACAATACTCTCGGTGTAAAATCGTAATTATTATTGTGGTACATTTTAAACATCTAGCAAAGACAAAGACAAAACGTTTATTTGCACAAATATAGATATAGAGTTGCTACAAATTATTTAAATTTAAAATTCAAGCTTTAAACTTTGGTAGTAAACATGCATGATTCGAAAAACTTCTTTTTTTTTCTTAGGCAGCCGTCTCACGCGCAAGACACCAGCATCGTACGCAGATGGAGTATACATGATGGCGGGCGCTGACAGGCCCGGTGCGCGCGCGCTCTCCAAACTCTTCATGCGAGGACAAGACGGACTGCCTTCACTGGCCAACAGAACTGCGTTACTCGCGTTCTTTGGTAAGTTACTTTGAGGATTTTTGTGATCGTATCCTATAACCCTCGGGTGTACCCTTATATCTTCTTTTCTTGTACACTCAGATCATAAAGCAAACTACGAGTAAAAAGTTTTAATAGTCCCTGTAAACAAAATAAGGCATCTGATGCCAACTGAAATTATTTAACAACTTTTGAATATTTATAGGTACAGGCTTCCTGTTTTAGAGCCATCTATTATTTAATTACGACTTACGACGTCTTAAGCAAGATTGATAGGTAGGCACTCCTTAAGAATAACTTACATCAAAAAAATTTTCAAACCAAATTTTAAAATTAAAAACTTAAAAATCAAGTTGTAGGTACCTACTTACTTTCACAATGTTAAAAAAATCTATTTTTCCTGGAGAGTCATAATCAGTATAACTCTACGAGCGAAACTCTACATTACAGTTTAATAAAATGTGTTCATTTTATTCGCAGGTCAAGTAGTAACGGGTGAAATTGTCATGGCCTCAGAGTCCGGATGTCCAATCGAGCACCACCGCATCCCCGTGGAGAAATGCGACCACATGTACGACCCCGACTGTGAGGGCGCCAAGCATATGCCCTTCCTCAGGGCTTCATATGATCGCAACACTGGACAAAGCCCAAATAGTCCTCGAGAACAGGTATTATTTTAATATGATTTCGAAATTTTAATACTAGTCTTCAGATTAGAGTCATAATACTGATCCTCAGATCTCATTCTCAGTTCTCAGCTTACATTTAGAGTTCTGGATTCCACTTTTACTCGAAAGTTCGAAAGATAATTGACGGTTCAATTTTAGACTCCTTGTACTCCTGGGGATTTAACAGTTTCTTACCACTACATAACGTTACCTCCTGCACGCCTCAACGCGGATCATTAGAAGAAGGGCTCTACTTTCAACACGACAAAATAGAGCCATTTTTCGACGTATTTGAACTTGGTTAATAGAACATTAAAGGTATATCTATATATTAACTTTAAGAACAGCTGTCACTTCAAAAGCTATATTTAGAAGTTTATTCTAATAATCAACTAGAATTTCAATATTGAAAGACCATAAATAAAAACATTAGTTATGTATTCATTATTAAGTTGTCAATCGGGCCATTACAGATATTCCACTTGCGTATTAATAAATGGGTTAATTATTTTCACTTCACTGCATCGGTCTCTTATCTGATCTAATAGAAACACATATTCCAAATGAACGTAGGTATGTAGATGTTAACTGTTGGCCAGTAGTATTGGTGTCAGTCAAGTTTATTTGCATTTGACATCGCGATCTTATCAAAGGCGACCATAGTTTAATGTAAGTTGTCTTTAACAGCCTGATCTAATATAATCTTATTGTTCTGTAGATAACTGTTCATTCTACCTCCTGTAAGGTGGATGTAAACATTGTAGACCAAATTAACATTGGCCAATATTCGTATATCCCTGTTCTTCTCGAGTTATGTCTTATATAAATTTCATCCCTGCACACGTTCAAGAAACAATTGAAGTAATAATATAAAAGATCAAATCAGGAGTTCAGTACTTGCTCATGACACTAATTTTTTGCAGAATCACTCAATTTACTTTACTATGTATGTTTCTCGCAGCTTTCTTATTATAATTTTCAACCGTTTTGATTTTCAAGCAAAAGACATAGGTATTCTTGTAAAACAGCCGATCTCATATATGTGCGGATGTTCTGATAAAATTGTTCTGTGTTCGCTTATCTTTTTGACGCTATATTGCTTTAGTAATGATGTGATGGACTTATCTAATACAATGAGGTAGATTTTAGCCATTCATAATTCTGTATGACCATTAACTAGCATTGATTAGGGCGATCCTTTTCCTCATATATGAGAAATATGCTTTAATATGCTTTTATGTGTTACCATTAAACATCAATTTGATCGCAGGCTCAATCCTCAAAGCCAGCTGAAAACAGTTCCCACTGGGACCAGTTAGTTCTATTTAAGGAAATACGTCGGTAGATTGTATTGTAAAGTAGCAGTGATGTCAGTCCCGCCAATTAATATTCAGCGTGCTGATGCTATCGCTTGTCGGCACTTACATCCGTGCATACAGTTAGGCAGCGACGTACGATATGCAGCTGCGTACGATAACGCCACTGTCAAAATTGTTTAATGGTAAAAAAAAATTAAAAATCCCTATTGGAGTGTCAACGTGATTCCTCAGCCTGAGTAAGTGCCTGATGAAATGCTGAATGCAGTCGTATTCATACATTCTCTATAAATTGCGGATTTTGTGATAAGCGGATATTTCGGTTAGGAATCTGGTCTTACAGGACTAATTAGGTAGTGGAACTAGATTTTTTAATAAAATTCTACTATAACTGTTCAATGCAATACTTTGAACTACAAAATGTACTGTAATCTATATCTAACATAAAAATATTACTTAGAAAGCTACTTCTAATAGAGCACGTCATATGGTAAGCTGTCTACCTATACTTTTATCTTATTAGAACTCTACGAGATAAAAGCGATTAATCAATGCAAAAAATTAGCGGTTTAATCACTACAAAAAATATGTTAAAATGTCCTCGATAAATTGTTACAAAACTTACAAAGTATAGCAACATATTTACGTCTGTGAACTAGTCTGTATTATTTTATTTAAGACTGCGCTTATATTTATTATGAAAAATTATTCTATTAATGACTATAATATTAATCAATTATTCATAACGAAAAGCGCTAGTAAGGTTCATTGAGAATAGTAAATTGAATGCAGCCGTATTACCGCTAACCCTGTGATGACACCAACTTAACTAAATACTTTTTGGCAGTGAAGTTTCGATTAAGCTTTGGATGCATGACGTAGTCCAATTTCTACATTGCTATTTCATAAAAGTAGGTAGGCTCTTTAATACTAATAATTATGTACTAATATAAATTTTAAAAAATTCTTGGACACTCCATTGTATAAACACCCATAATCAGGTTTACTGTGATCAACTTTTTAGATTAATCACATTAAACCTTATTATTTGTATGTTAGCATCGAAGGTTGAATACCAAGATACCGAGTAATAAAACCTAATGACACAGCCTAACCCAGATATCGTCTCATCGCGCCTGCCTTGATTAACATTGGATATGTGTACCACCAATACATTCCTCAACAGCAGTAGAATGGTAATAGGTCTATTCACGGTGGCCTAACAGAAAAACGTTATAAATTATTTATATTGAAACTTTACCCAGCGGCTAGGCTTACAAGCATTAAGTCCTGGGCCATAAAAGTACACACATGAATTTCATTAAAACCCTTAAGCCTGTTATAAGAATGATTTCTTCTACTTTTCAAATAACGGTTACCGAGTCATTTAATGATAATTACCTACTCTATGTTTTTTGTTCAAGTTTTGTTCAATACTTAATGATACAGTTACTTAAAAAAAGTTACTGGTCATGGTCGTATTCGCATTGATTAAATTTGTTTATTAAATAGTGTTCATGGAGTAAGCAGTTTCATATTTTCATCAATCATCATATTCCCTTGAATTAACATCTTTTCTTTCTTTTTTCTTTGTTTCTAAATTATATTACCCTCTCCGTTTTCTATAAACATACATACTTACATATCTATGAGAAATAATTTACTCTCCACTTAATAAAAAAAACTTTTTAATAAGTAATTAAGTCTCAATAGACGTTTAGAAAAATTTAACTGCAGCACTGTTACTGCATATTAGAGAAACAAGTCGCCATACATCCATAATTTTAAGCAGTCTTAGGGGACAAAATTTTGTCTCCGCAGATGGGATATCTGTACCTATCTTAAATTATGTTCCTTGAAGATTCCGTGTTTAAGTTCCAGTGCGGGAGACTTATAGGTCTTCAGCAGCTATTCAATCTCTTAACGGATTAAGGTTGAAATTCTTATTTTTGTTTCAGATAAACCAAATAACTTCGTGGATTGACGGCAGCTTCGTATACAGCACCAGCGAGGCGTGGGTGAATGCAATGAGGTCATTTCAGGTGCCCCCCTGCAGCCACGCCTGCCTCTTTATGTACATCCCTATGCATATGCGTTTAAATTGATCTATTTTTACGATCAAACACTAACATTGTCATGTCACTGTCAAGATCATAGCATCATCGAAATAGTCAACCTATAGAACTATCCCGGCGTGTTTTTTGAACCAGACTTGAAATTTTATTTTGCAATAATTATATAAAAGCTAATAAAACTTTTAAAAATATAGATTATAACCTACTAGACTGTGCCCGCGGCTTCGTCCGCGTGGATTTTACAACTTGGTGCAGAGAAGGACAAAAAGTATCCTATATGTTAATCCAGGTTATGATCTATCTGTGTATCTACCAAATTTCATCCAAATCTGTTCAGCCGTTTTTGCGTGAAAGAGTAACAAACATCCATCCATACTCACAAACATTCGCATTTATTAAATATATTATAAATTAAGATTAAGTATACAGATTTCTTGTATTCACAACAACGGTTCAACGGTAACAACGGTTTACATAAACCCAACAAAATTTGACAGTTTATAGACCAGCCGTTACAAATTTTTAAAACTCATCTTAAAATCGTCATTTTATCCCTCGTCATGGAATTATTCGTATACGTACAAAAACCAGCCGTTAGCTCTTCACTTTAAGTGAAGCTGACATAATACGCCTGCTGCGTGTAATTATAATTTATCCATGCCTGCACGCCGGCGCAAGTATGTAAACCGAGGTGTGAGCATGTGCTATCTAAATGCGTGACTTCGTATAATTAAGCACATAAAACACACCTTTGGCTTACGCCGCAAATTATCTAATAAGGCCTGCCCACACACGAAGGCTAGCTGTTAACTACACTAGTTTACAAAATGAAGAACTAGTGGACCCGGTTGATATCATCAAACAAAGTAACAAACATAAGAATATTCCTCTGTAAAAAAACTCGTTAGTACAGACTACTTGGCTTCTAGCAAGCCAAATAGTCTGCAGCAATTTGAATCCTCAACAAAATTATCGATTGTTCTCTTCATCACGTATATGGGCACAATATTTCTAAAGAAAAACCCACGCACAAACCCAGATAACTTTATATTTAAATGAAAAAATTAAAAAAGGACATGGTAATTGTCTCTCTAATGTATACGTTCATATTTATTATTGGTGCATATTACAAAATAACTGTATTATATACATCGTATGAGTTGAATTTACCTTGTCCATATGCACAAAATATTGTTTTAGAACCCGCCTATATCATTAATGAACCTGCGCGTGTCAGTAAATTACCAGCAAAAAATTAAACTTTGTGTCATGAGTTGACTAAGTATTCATTTATTTAATAGCCCATAACAAATTGAATTCCGAACATTCGTAGCACAGGGAGGTAAATAAGAACTAATAATTGATCGAAAAGGTTCATGAAATTAAGACTGACTATGAATTCCAGAAGCTTTGAATTCAAGATAAACAGATTTGCTTAAATTGTACAAAGGGATAAAATGACACCTATCAAAAATTGAAGTTGTAAATTCAATGTTCACAAAATCACACAACATATGCATATTGTAGCAGTTATGCCTAAATAAATATAGAAGTTAAGTTAACCCACTAACACTACAAACAATAAATTTTAGTAAACAAGACCAAAGATAATAAAAGATTTAACTTACAGAATGGAAGCCTAGCAAGTGAGGGAGGGATGCCACTTCGCAATACGAAGAGAGTGCCTTTGTTCAACAATCCCGTGCCTCATTACATGCGGATGCTAAGCCCTGAGAGACTTTTCTGTAAGGTTTATGGTTAATTTTTAATTTTATGTAGATTCATTTAGTCGAAAAACATTGGAGGAAGGAGGAAGGAAGAATTCAGCATGTATATCTGTCGGTATACGAGTATATCCATCAGTCTTCATCTGACTTCTTCAGTAAAAAGATTAACTTTTCTCATTCAGTCTTGCCGTACTACGCGTTAATCCCAAAGTTTGACTAAAAAATCTTTTTTTTGCATCAAAAAGAATACCTGCATAGCCTTTCACTTCATGTATATAAATCTCCACAGTTACATCAGTAGCTTTTTGGTCCTCATAAGAAATCACCTCTTCGGGTGAATACCCGAAGATAGAATTATCTTCTTGAAAATTTTTATAGTTATTTGAAAACAAAATTTTTAAAAATATCATCTAGCTCTGATACAGAAATTACTCCCGAATTACAGTGCTTGGTGACCCACGGACGAACCAAAATCCAGCGATGGTAACATTTGGGGTTCTCTTGTTACGTTGGCACAACGTGGTCGCAGCACGCGTGCACCGACAACACCCTGACTGGAGTGATGAGCAACTCTTCCAACGAGCTAGGAGAATCGTCATAGCCAGCTTACAGGTATCTCTTTATTTGCTTAGAAACCTCCAAGCTAAACAGAAATCAGCGTTGGTTCAATTCCGTATTCTTTTGATGCTTTGACACAAACCAGCTAGTACGTTATGTACAGCCAACATTCGACTCCAGTTAAAAAAAGCTACGTTGAGATTTTCTAGTACCTAGCAGATAGTCACTAAAATCATGGCTGAACAAAGCCCATATACTAAAAAGAACTCTTTAATGTTGAAACACTAATAAAAAGTGTATTGATTTGTCATCATCTGATTGGAGTGAAGTGATACAAAAGCATTATAACCAGCTGACTTAATCGTTTTTCAGAACACAATAACAGAATTCTAATCATATAAACTTAAATCAATTTCTTATTTTATTTCAGAACATCATCCTCTACGAATACGTGCCAGCGTTTTTGGGCACGCCCTTACCACCATACAAGGGATACCGCGCAGATGTCGCTCCCGGAGTGACTCACGCTTTTGCGGTAGCTGCGTTCAGATTCGGCCACACTCTAGTGCCGCCCGCCATCTTGCTACGAGACCGCAACTGTAGATACAGCCGCGCTCCCGGAGGCCATGACGCCATCAGACTCTGCCAGACCTGGTGGGATGGTAATGTAAGTGGCAATTTGTTCAGCAATTATGAGTATTATTGTATTCAGGCTCGGTCATAAGAACTTTCGTGCCCTCCACCATCTTGCTCCGAGAATACAACTGGCAAGTGCAGCAACTCTCCTGAAGGCCACGACGTCATCAGACATCCAGACCTGGTGGGATGGAAATTTATGTGAGGAATCAAACAATTATGCCAATTGATTTTTTTATACGCTACCATCACCTCGAATATCTTCGTCAATCGCTTCTCTATAACTAGAACACAAAACGTGAAGGATATGATGTGGCTTACAACGGGTTACGAGGATGGCGGTGAGGTTACTTTCCAAGCGAGTTATATCGCTCAATCTCCTAAAAATTTATATCACAAGTTTTACTTTTCTATTAACTTCTTTGTTAAATTTACCTTCCTGGCTAACAAGCTGATCATATTATCGTGTTTTCTGCCATTCCAGGATGTAATATCGCAAGTGCCAATAGAAGAAGTGCTGATGGGTATGGCATCTCAACTATCAGAGCGTGAAGACGCTCTTCTCTGCTCGGATGTACGCGACAACTTGTTCGGTCCTATGGAGTTCTCCAGGCGGGACTTGGGAGCTCTGAATATTATGAGAGGACGGGATAATGGACTACCTGATTACAATACTGCCAGGTTAGTTTATTATGATTTTAAAATTGAGTTCCTTGAGTTTTTTCACTTGTTTATATATTATCATTTCTATACTACTTGACTTCACTGACTTGTAAGTTGATAGCTTTTTATTCATATTTGTAATGTTACTAATATGAAGATGTCACAAACGTTTCTTTTCTTTGATATTTCAGACAGTACTTCGGATTACCAAAAATTAAGACCTTCAATGAAATCAACCCACCGCTTTTTGAAAACAATCCTGATTTACTTCAAAAACTGATCCAAGCATATGAGGGTAGACTGGACAATATCGATGTTTACATTGGTAAGAAAATGTTGACGTATATAGCATACTCTGTTGAATAAGAAAATGGAAATATTAGTTAATGAATGAATGAAAATATTTGTTGCTTATGAAGGTGGAATGCTAGAATCAACTGGTCACCCTGGAGAGCTTTTTAGAGCTATCATTATTGATCAATTTACAAGGATACGCGATGCTGACAGATTCTGGTTCGAAAATGAAGGAAATGGGTAAGTTGGTATCAATTGACTAATATCTGAAATGTTAAAAACACATACCTACTCTTAAATTGCAACTAAATCAAAACTTTACATCATTTTGTAGACTACTTCCTGACTTACTTTACCTAATATGATAATTTCTACCGTTCACAATTTTAAATTTTCATAAAACGAGTGCATTATCGTAACCTTATTCTTTTGATATTTGACATCCAAATAATTAATATTTTTATTTTTTACTCAATTATTATTCCTTATTGTTTATAATTATCGTTTGACTGAAAATTCCAGCGTATTCACGCCAGTAGAGATTGAAGAGCTGCGTCGCATCACGATGTGGGACATCATAGTAAACAGCACAGCCGTGGGTCCGAATGATATTCAACGAGATGTGTTCCACTGGAGCGAGGGCGACCCTTGCCCACAGCCCTACCAGCTCAACGCCTCCAAACTACCGCCTTGTAAATATTTGAAGGGATATGACTATTTTGAGGTGAGTCAACAGTTTCATTCCGTCTGAATTTTTATTGATAACAATCAAATGCAAAGCTTACAAACCTTTTCTATTGTTCTCTTATTGTTACTTTTATTGTTTCCATTTCAATCATTTCATCTATAAAAGAAGTATATTATCCTTCTTTTATATATTTCGTTTTTCATCATTCATGTTTTCATTGTTCTAAATTAATTTAATAGACTCGTCTTTTATTTTTCTTGTTGGTGTTTAATTTCTTCTATATTAGTAATTGCATCGCGTTTCTTGTTATTAATTTCTATGTATAATATTTTTAAATATATTTCATACTTTTTAGAATCATATTATTTTTGTTAGAAAGTGTTTATCATCTAGTAATTTTTCAAAAAATTTCTTTCTTAATTATTTCTATGGAAAAAAGGTTTATTAAATACTGTATTTTCATTTCATATTTTGTTCAGGGCAACGAATTTGCTTATATCTATACATGTGTAATACTGGCATTCGTACCCATATTGTGCGCTGGCGCTGGGTATGGAGTGATTAAGTTACAAAATAGTCGACGAAGGAAACTGAAGATTCAGCAGGAACACCTCAAAAATTCACAGTACAAAGGTAAAGCACAAATGTATTATCTACGACTTTTCAAGACATTAAATGAGTATGTTTGAAGTGAAATCCAGCTTGATTTTTGTGGAAATTTGGAAGATGAGAACCATATTTGAACATTTTTAATTTATATAAACTTAATAGATTTGACTTGGAAGTATAAATGATATGGGCCCTACAATTCGGTACATTCCAAAAAAATTCATTCAGGTTCAGTTGATAAGATGGTGTGTCGTGAATGGGTGCATGCGTCTCACAAGCGACTGGTGAAGCTTCGCATGGGCCCTGAGCCCGCGTTACATGTCACCGATCGAAAGGGAGACAAACTAAGGACTCTGCCTTTGGATCACACTGAGCAGCTGACTGTTTTAGAGAGCCAGGTATGTAACTTCGCCTTTTTTATAAGAAGAACAATCATTGCCCAGCAAATAAACAGATAGGCCAAAGGTTCACATTACGATAGTAATTTGACATGAAGAGGTCCCGGTTTATGAGTAATGTTTTAACTGATTCCAGAAGATATTAATCTTCTAATGGAAGTATTAACTTCCATCTTGAAAAAGTGAGGATTTGATAATTTTTTGGAACTCTCTGATCAGAAAATCTTTGGGCAACACTTGCTAGCCAGAGTTGCCAGTGCGTTGCCTGTTTTGAAGAAGATCTCTTTTTCCGCCCTTTTAAAGAATTCTTTTTTTCTCAACAGGAGACACGTAGCAACAAACGACCTCTAGTCTTGATTCGGACTCCTCGAGAGCATGACCTTGTATTAGAAATGGATTCAGTGGCATCGCGGCGGAAATTCCTTGTCAAACTTGATACATTCCTAGCTCAGCATAAGAAGGCTATGAATCTTACACAAGTAAGTTTATTAGAATTAACTGAAATACACAATAACTAGAATAGCCGTCCTGCGTCCAGGTGGACTGACGACTTGAAGAAGACAGCGGAAAACCCTTGGAATCAAAGGGTCAGGACCGAGCAAAGTAGAGGAAAGGCCTATGTATAACAGCGGCCGTGGTTTTCGTATCCACGGCCGAAAGGAACTAAAATTATCCCATTAACGCGATTTTTAAAACTTTATTTCATTAAACATAACGTAAATATTTTGTTGGTCATTTGTACCTAATTAGTACCTTCGTAAGTCACAAATGATCAAAAGTGCACTGCCTATATAATAGGTAAATACTATCCATTAAAAGTTATAAAAACATCAACCAATGTTATATCCAGGGTCACCGAGATCAAATTTTGGCTTCAGCAGAAACAAGGGAACGTCGACAACGCAAGCTAGAGCACTTCTTTAGAGAGGCGTATGCGATTACATTTGGACTCGCTCCTGGAGAGAAGCGGCGACGATCTGAAGATGCTGACCCAGAAGTAAGAATATAATATATTATTATGATGGGGATTAGTAGGTAAAAGCTAATCAACAAATCAGAAAAAATATTAGTGTGGCCTACAACAATATTCGTGTGATCTCGTGACAAAAGAAAACAACAATGCGAGATGGTCTGCCAGGTTATTATAATATAGGTAAAATTGTATTTATCTTTAAGGACTAAAATGGAATAAGTATTACGTGCTGTTCATTAATATTTTTTAATATTTACAGTCAATAGTGATGAGAACATCGCTGTCGAAAAGTGAATTTGCCAGTGCTCTTGGTATGAAAGCTGATGCAGTCTTCGTTAAAAAAATGTTTAATATCGTTGACAAAGATGGCGACGGGAGAATTTCATTCCAGGTAAACATTTCTAGGGAATTATAAGTGACCTGCAATCTACTAAGTTTGATATTTACACATTTTATAGTATTTTACATTTCTGTAATAAAGAAGATTTTTGATGTTATTTTAGGAATTTCTGGACACAGTAGTACTCTTTTCTCGAGGAGCAACAGACGATAAACTGCGTATAATATTCGATATGTGCGACAATGATCGTAATGGTGTGATTGATAAAGGAGAACTCAGTGAAATGTTACGCTCTCTGGTGGAGATTGCTAGAACTACGTCACTAAGGGATGAGCATGTTACTGAACTTATTGATGGAATGTTTTCTGTAAGGATTAATATGTTTACTTGAAACTGGACTCTACGTTCCATCTTGTTTCGTTAATATGAGTTACAATCAGTTTATGAATATGTAAGCAGCTGTTCGAATTATAATAATTTTCTTATAATGACAATTATTTCAGGACGCTGGTCTTCAACACAAGGAACACCTTACATATTCCGACTTCAAGGTCATGATGAAGGAATACAAAGGAGAATTCGTAGCAATTGGTTTGGATTGCAAAGGAGCGAAACAGAATTTCTTAGACACATCCACCAATGTTGCTAGAATGACGAGCTTCCACATCGAACCCTCAATGGAACAATCGAGGTCAGTAGTATAGAAGCAATAAATATTTCTATCAATATGGTTTCAACTTTTCAAATATTTGTACTTCACTTCTTGGAATATAGACTGGTTTGGGATCAAGTAAAATAATAATCAAGTACAGTTTCTTTTGTTACAGACACTGGTTCCTCCTAAAATGGGACTATCTTGTCACCTTCCTTGAAGAAAACCGTCAGAACATTTTCTATCTGTTCGTCTTCTACGTAGTGACGATAGGACTCTTCGTCGAACGATTCGCTCACTATTCCTTCATGTCTGAACATTTGGATCTTCGGCATATCATGGGAGTGGGTATAGCGATCACTAGAGGATCAGCTGCTTCGTTATCGTTCTGTTACAGTTTACTGTTGCTCACTATGTCGAGGAATTTGTTGACTAAACTAAAGGTAATTAACAATTTTAATCAAATTACGTTTTATCTCTCATAAAAAGCATCACGTTTAAAATTCTTTCTTATTATAACATATTTATACTATTTCATGTTTTGGCTTAGAATTCTAAAGTTTCAATCAAGTCAATACTATTATAATCTTTCAGCTATTTATGCTAGAACTTTTGCACCTAAAAATCCTATGTAGTTTACCCAGATTTATAGGAATAACACCGTATCCTCTTACAACTTTAGAACAGTGTTTGATTCTAACAATTTGATTCTAACTTTTCTTCTATTTTCACAGGAGTTCAGTATCCAGCAATATATTCCTCTAGACTCGAGTATTCAGTTTCATAAAATCGTCGCTTGTACTGCATTATTCTTCTCACTTCTACATACGGCCGGCCACATGGTGAATTTCTACCATGTTTCTACTCAACCAGTTGAAAATTTACGATGCTTGACCAAGGAAGTACATTTCACTTCAGACTTTAGACCTGGCATCACGTATTGGGTTTTCCAAACTATCACAGGTAAATTAAATTTGAGTATAACTAAGAGTTTCATTGAATTCCAAAATGTAAAACATATCCTGTAACAGATCTAAGGAAACCTAATTTTTGTAACATGTTTCAAATACGTGGTAGGACCATTGAATTTCATTCTGAAAAGTTTTCAGCCATTTACGGTTTCGGTGAAAAAAAAGATGTGGGTGGTTGCTGAAACGACATATTTCAGCACTCGTTCATATCCATCCATCATCCATCTATCGATTTTACCCATTTAAATTCATCCATCTATCTATTAATCGTTCTAAGCTGTTTTACAGTTTGATCACATTTACGTTTCAGGAGTAACTGGCGTAATGCTCTTTGTGATAATGTGCATAATGTTCATTTTCGCACACCCCGTGATCCGCAAGCGCGCATATCCGTGGTTCTGGCGCGCTCACTCTCTGTACGTACCACTGTATGCGCTCTGCCTCGTCCACGGGCTCGCTAGACTCACTGGAGCCCCTAGATTCTGGATCTTCTTCATGGGACCTGCTATCATTTATATTTTGGATAAGGTATGTGGATTCCGGCTTCATATAATTCTGTAATAACTGTATTAACTTAACTGTAACGTAGCCTCAAAAATATATCAACTAATCAACAGACGTCTTCATCTTTTTTTCCTTTATATTATTTGCGTTTTTCACATATAGATAGCACGCATATTATGTAAAATCGACTTAATGTCATCATGACTAATTTTGAAAATTATTTCACCAAAAGGAAGCTATGTTCTCCCATAGTACCGTACACTATATATGTATATTTTTCAAAATATCAGGGATCTTTTCGCAAACTCTATTTTGTTGTTGCAGGTAGTATCACTTCGGACAGAATATTTGGCACTTGATGTGCTAGAAACAGAAATGCTGCCATCGGACGTCATAAAAATTAAATTTTACAGACCACCCAATCTTAAATATTTATCAGGCGAGTACAATAAGTTATACAATAACTTACATTAATTTAATTAATGTTTTTAAGGTAATAGAATTGGCAAGTAATAATAATTTAATATACTATCCATAAAACTTATCAGGACAATGGGTACGTCTAGCTTGCACCGCCTTCAAGAAAGAAGAGTTCCACTCCTTCACCCTGACATCAGCACCTCATGAGAATTTCCTTTCATGTCACATTAAAGCCCAGGGCCCGTGGACCTGGAAACTCAGAAACTACTTTGACCCCTGCAATTACAATCCGGAAAATCAACCAAAAATCAGGTACGTAAATAAGTTTTCCAAAATCATAAATTAATATTTTAAAACTCTTCGCTCCGCTAATTGTTAGATCTACAAGTATTCAAAGTATAATTAATTACCTAAATGCAATTAAAATGGCATAGTCTAATAAATTTATAAATACTTTGCTATTTTTATTGTACTAATTATTGTACAATTATATTTTTTGTTGCAAATGTTTTCTGATGTAAACTATTTGACCTAAAAATTTTATATACAAGATTGTTCCACCGTTTACACATCATGTCGGAAAACACTTGTCAGTTGCTACTTAAATGGTATATAAATGCAAATGTTATCAGTATAACAGACTTTAATCTGGTTAAAAGCGTTTTATTAGCAGGTATTAAGATATATGTTTCTAGGTGTAATCACTACCCGGAAAAGCATTAATAGTGTATCCAATTTTCAAATGTTGATTTATTTATTCTTACTACATGTACGTCAGAATTATAATAATACGTTGGACAAGCGTAAGTTTAAAATAAATATAAAATAATTAGCATCCTTTACCAATTAATTACCTAAGCTTATTACGCATTTTTAATATTACGCTTTTGCGAGAGCATATAAGATGAGCAAGATTACGTGTCTTTGACACACTAATGCAAAACTGATTTCAAATTTAGGATTCAAGGTCCGTTTGGCGGTGGCAACCAAGATTGGTACAAATTTGAAGTCGCTGTGATGGTCGGCGGAGGCATCGGAGTGACGCCATACGCCTCCATACTCAACGACCTCGTGTTTGGTACCTCCACGAATAGATATTCAGGGGTTGCTTGTAAAAAGGTGAGACAAATTTTATATATCTGCTATTTGAATACTATGCACTATTCAATCAATAATTATGCACTAGATTAAAATGACATACATAGTGAGTTTGTTTAACTAAGAATGAAAACGACGTGAGCAAAATTAAAATTAAACAACTTTAAAAAACTCTCATGATGTACAATCAATAATAATATTAATCAAAATCGCTTATTGTCTAATACCTTAAAATTGGATTTGCAAAGTAAGACGTCACCATCAACACCATTCTTTTAGTACTAACTAAAATAAGCAAATATTACAATTTTACAGTAATGATTTTTTGTTAATTTTACACAGGTTTACTTCCTATGGATCTGCCCCTCGCACAAGCATTTTGAATGGTTCATCGACGTGCTCCGTGATGTTGAACGAAAAGACGTGACTAATGTTTTAGAAATCCACATCTTCATCACGCAGTTCTTCCACAAGTTCGACTTACGCACCACAATGCTGGTAATTTATCTCTCTAGTAGTAGTAGTATCTGAAGTTACTAATCTTTCAATTTACTAGCATAATACTTAGACCTTAAGTTTATTATTAAAAAAACTATTTTGGTCCTATGACCAAAGATTGAACCTTGTGAAACCCTCAAACCGTTCAAATATAATCTAAGCTGTCAACATAACATTTCATAATAGAAAAAAACCCTTTGCCTTCTTTATTTGAGTACTTTGGAATGCAATGATATTACATCGCTATATTAGGCAATTGTCTTGTGTATGTTTTATTGTGAACACAATCAAAAGCCTTTGATGTGTCCAGTTATAAATATTAGATAGGATGCATTTTTTAACTAAGCAAAAGTTTATATTTGGATATTTTCTACAATTATAGTTACAAATTCATTTTCAGTATATCTGCGAGAACCACTTCCAGCGTTTATCCCGCACGTCTATGTTCACGGGGCTCAAGGCGATCAATCACTTCGGCCGCCCCGACATGTCCTCCTTCCTGAAATTTGTTCAGAAGAAACACAGCTACGTACGTTTTTAACACCTATCTTGTGTAATTTTTTTCCTTTTCATCTATAAATGAAGTGCCCTTATATTCTTTTGAACCAAATATTTTTTAAATTTTATGGATAAAAATCCTTTTACGGATAAAAAGACTCTAAAAAGTAAAAATATTGGCTTACTAAACAACTAAGATACCTAATAATAAAATTCATTTATTTGTCGATGCAATATAAAGAATTGGTTCATTTTATTATTCTTTGAACATCACATAAAAAATTTAACACTATTGAAATTTAGGAAAAGTCGTGATTCAACATAATAATAATGTTACATAATATTATGAAATGTTTTATTTTCAGGTATCCAAAATTGGCGTGTTTTCTTGTGGACCTCGGCCGCTTACAAAATCTATAATGTCTGCGTGTGAGCAAGTGAACCGAACGCGCCGCCTACCCTACTTCATACATCACTTCGAAAACTTCGGATAGTGCACCGTCTATATAACTAGCAAGCAACACTGCCTGATAAATAATAGTCTTGTTTATTAATCGGGTATTTAACAGTTAAGGAAATCAAATTTATCTTTTAATCGATGTGTTCCTTGTAGTTTTTTACATTTGCACAACAATTAACCAATCTTGGTTAAGCGAAAATGAATGTTCACCTTGATAAAAAAAAATATTTTTAATAATTGTTATGTTTTTCGGCATTATTACAAACTAGTTTTAAATCAGACCATAACATATGTGAATGTGTCAGAATTTAAAAAAATAAATAGAAGAATACCCGATTTAATTTTTTTTAGGAATAAGCAAATAGCGTGATTTGTTTGATTCAAAGCAAAGGATTTTGCGATCGGTGATCGTAATTAGTTAATTTATTTATTATTTTTCTCAGTTTTTTACTTATCACATTTAAATTGCAATGATCTAGTACAAAATTCCAAACTTGCATTTGAATGTACAAAAAAATTTAGAAATGTAATACTCATTGCGTTAAGTGTGAATGTTGAGTTCATTTGTTATAGAATTAGAAATTTTGAAATTTAAGTAAAAAATATGTAAATAATGTAGATGTACATAGGATATAAATCGAATTCTTACATTTAATCGCTTTGTAAATAGTTTTAATAAAATTGTTTCCGATTATGTTATTCTATCAATTACCTACACAGCTATTCATCTTGTGATAAAAGATTGTACTTTATGGACAAAGGTATACTAATTATTCGTGCACTTCTGAGAAGAACAATTATTATTGTTATGCCATAACGGTTCCCAAACCTTCGGATTCATACTTGGATTATTTATGGTCCGCAATTCAATTTAAAGTAAGAGGAGACAACTAGCCTTGCATGCTTGAGACACATTGTCACTACGATTGTTAAACTACTTGCTTAACGTAATAGAATAACAATAACTCTAATTCAAATGTTGACGCCGTAATAAGAATTGCTGAGTAACATAATGCGTGTCTCAAAAATATTCACGGAAATTAATTACGATATGTTTCTGAAATATAACGTTATTAACATCATATTTATAAATAACAATCCGCTTTGTTTCCTTGATAAATAATAATACAACGTTCTAGAAATCTCGAAAACACGACAATATTATACTTTGTTTTGTTCTATGGCAAATCAGAATAGGATATAAGTATCTTAAATGTGTGTAACAGATCAAATTGCCTATGTGTATGTTCAATATTATTACATTACGCGCTCACTTTGATAGGATAGGGTTGTCCATATGCTATCCATAAAGAAAACTCCTGCCCTAGTGTGAAATAGTACCGCTGATTGCTATTTGCGTAAAAAAAATCAATATTCTTACCACCACGAAACGCTTGAGAAAAGTCAGGGTTTTAATTAAGATTATAGAACTTTTTCTTACATTACGAGTATGAGCATCGAAAATTTTGACACGATTTTTATGTATAATTGTATATACCTACCTAAATTTATCCAGCTGGTAAGTGCATACCCGTACTAGTACCTACTTATTATTTATAAATTTGGAGATAATTTTTTTTATATAATCGCATATAAAAACTTAATCACTGCTTTGAAGTGTTTCCATCTCCCAACGTTTGTCCCCGCGGGAAGTCAGACACTTTTTTCTTTTTTTTGGTTCTTTCTTGAACCATTTGAATGCAGGAATTACTTTTAGTTAAATATAACAAACAATGATCACAACGTTTAGGCAATAGTTGAAGGCAGTAAAAGGCTCTTAAGACTGGATAATCGTGAAATGAATTTTCTCGATGCCCAAGCATCAACCCTGCGTTCTTATACAGATCGAGTACAAATTTTAACCTGGTCTATGTTGAATTTAATTTTGCAATCGTGAAACGTGACTGTGTGTCCAACAGAGAATCTACAAATCACTCCTTGGAGTAATTAAGGCCGCATATAACGCGATGTGCATTCACATTATTCCATGTTGCACCTTCATTTATAGAATGCTCAATTCTATAAACAATCAATCTATAAAAATGAATTTATCTCTGTAACAGAAACTTTTTTATTTCCGTTTGCTTCAATTGACTAACTGGCGTCCGATTTATTTGAAAATTTGCAGGAACGAGTGTCAAATTGTTCCGTGGAAGGGGCGTGTTCTTGTTGTACAGGTAAATTTTAATCATGGTTTTATCTCTGGTCAGATTTTAGTAACTTTGAATCAGTATTGATTTTTTTCAATACTGATTCAAAGTTACCTGATGATTCACCTGAATAACGTAGATAATCTTGTATTAAATTCTCATGTCACAGTTTTAGTTATCATACTCCTCCAAAACGGCTCGACCGATTTTTATGAAATTTTATATGCATATTCAGTAGGTCTGAGAATCGGCTACTGTCTATTTTTCATACCCCTAAGTTCCACACCTAACATTTTTATTTTATTTTTTGGTCAATTTTTTTTATTTTTCAATAATGTAGCGTCAAAAAATACATACAACCCTAAATTTTCACCCTTCTATCAGTATCACCAACCCCTATTTTAATAGTCGATTTTTAACGCTCGATAACTTATATGGCAAAACAACGTTTGCGGGGTCAGCTAGTATAATAAAGTATTTAAAAAACGTTATGGAACTTAATTACGTAAGTTAGGCAACGACTCATAAAACATCAGAATAACACATTTTTCTATTTTTTTTTCTATTCTAAATTTCAAAGAGTAGTTTTATATAGCTTCCTCACATAGACACATTTTTCTCTGTGATAATTAAATGTGATAATTAAATTAATAAGCGTTTCACCATTTGGCTAAGGAACGACACAAACGATGAACAGCGACAATCGTGTGCTCAATCGGCATTATCAGCACTATCATTACTACAATCAACTTCTAATATAATTATACAATTATATTAGAAGTTGATTTATAAGTAGGCTTAATTGGATATTATACAATACATCTCGCAATAACTAATAGCACACAATACTTGTCTCGTGCTTGATGAATTTAACTTGACCTTTCTCTTACGTAAAGGTAAACCCTTTGTGCTTAAACAAATCGACAAGCTGCAGAATCGAAATCGTCTGTCGTAGAAACAACGGTTTCACCACGTCAAAGTTATTTCGTATTTGAATTACAAAACCAACTGCCTTTATCTTTGTAAAATTATGAAAGTGCTGCACAGTTATCTAGTGATTCGTCACAAGGCTTGAAATTCTAGAATTAATCTACTACGAACGTATTTATCGGCAGTAATACGCATAAGTACAAATACTTTACAGAACGGTCAATCAAAAGAAACCAACGTAACATATTACAAGTAAATGAAGAAATATATACTGCACTTGAGAAATTATTTTCTCTGAGTCATCTTGCTTAACACTCTAATTGCTATAATCGTGATGTGTTTTATATTTGTATTTCTTCAAGTATCTGTGTCATTTTATGTTACCATTTTCTTTTAACTCTTATTATGTACCTTTATAGGTATGAGAACCAGAAAACCAAAATTTTAGCTACCATAGCAAATTTAGAAATCTTGAGTATTGCACTATTTGTCAGTCGTTAAAGCTAGGATTGAAGTTAACAATTGTAAACTCGCAAACCATCTTGCCACCTTCTAGAATCTAGAAGCCTTCTGGGCAGTTAAGTAACAGATGTGAACTTCGCACTTACCTACACGCACGACACCTACCACTAACCACGCCATTGCGAAACACGTCTAAGTGATTGCAACTTTTCACAGAGTGCCGATGAATGTCGTTAAGATAGCGCTGGCTTCTGCTAGCACAGTGATTCTCAACATCTACGTCGCGATCTTCCGGCGTGCAAGAGGGTCCCCAAGCAAAACAGTTCCAAAGAAAAATATTTTGGAGTTTACTCCTAAAGAATCGATTTTCATATAAGGCGCCCGGTATGAGAAAAATATGGAGAGTAAAACCTACTCACCAAATGGCATAGTACCTAAAGTTTTTGGTGGGAATCATTTCTCGCGCACCTGTCACTTTTAACCTATCACTTTCACTGTCACACCTAAAATTATTTTTTTGGTAGATAAAGTCAGCCTGCTCAGAACTTAGTAAACCTGAACAGCCAATATATTTTACCCTTACATATGATGTCAGTCTTTTTTAATTAATACGCTTATATTAGCTTCTGCTGTATGTCTGTTTGTAACCGACTCCATTGGACTTGATTTTGTTTAGTACCTGTTCAAAGACAATCGTTCTTGAGGAGTAAACTCCAGTCGTGCGTCGGAGCTGACACATACACTTTTTTAATTAACCCTTTTTACTCGTAGATATCCATTTCTCAGATCAATTTCAGTAAAAAAGGTTGTCAGATTTTGTAGGGTATTAGAGGGTCGCACTTAAGGTTAAGGTTGAGAAACCTTGCGTTAACATTAATTAATCAGCACCTATTATGAGTAATGTATAGTATATGAATATCATTATAGATTGAATATAATTATGGATATGTTTAGTCACAACTTATTCTCGTACTCAGGAAAAAGAACGTAAATGAATGATTTCATGAAAGATCTGCATTATAACAGAACGTTCCCCTCTCACAAGTGTACAGATCTACGTAATTTAACAACAGAACCCGTGCAAAGATCATTAGTGCAATAAGTAACCAATTTTTTCAACGCTCCTTTGACTCTCGAGCGACATGCGTAGAAAAGTGACCTTAACCTAATAATCAAATGTTATGCAAAGCAAATGAACAATTTGCTTACAAATACAAACAACGACTCAGCGTAATGATCACGCAAACAAAATCAATTTGCATATTTGGGCAGCTGATAGAAAAAGTAACTATTCCTAATTTACAGGATTTTATAATATGTTTCGTTACATAAATCAAATCAAAATATAAAGAATATACACCTATTAGAGTAATCGGACGGTACAATAACAAAGGTAGGAATTCTGAGAAGGAAAAAAGGAAACTCTTAATGCCTCTCTAAATTATCAGTAATTTACGAAGATTGAAGATTATCTAGACAATTTTATACTTAATCCAATGATATATAAATCGTACCTACAGCGTAACACTGTAAATAGTCCAATTAAATGATAAAGAGAACGCAATGCGATGGGTCGATGCACCGCTGTAATGTTGCAACGTGATCTTTTTGTGACAGCTTTATCGAGATCAGATTTTGACTGACATTCTCATGTTAACCAAATAAGGTTTTAGAATAAACATAAATTGTAAATAGTATCATTATTTAAGTTTATAAATTGTAAAATATTCAATGACAGATAAATATATGATTATGATATTGAGGATGGCACAAATAATGTTTTCAAAACGAACAATTAAAATTCATTAATTTTAATGTATACCTACCCACTGTAATGTGTAAAGAATAATTGTACAGGTCTTGACGTTAACAAAACAAATTTTTTATTCTGTACAATAATTAATACCACCATGAAATCGCATCAGAACTAATCTGTAGCTGCCTCGGGGTAGAAAGTAATTTGGCTCTATCATCCGCGTTCATCGGCACAACAAAAGATGACCTAAATGCACCTGCAAAGTAAAGTTTAATACAATTGATTAGAAGTCCCAATTCTTTATTAATGCAATTAAAATATTCAAGGTCTATTTGTTTATTTATTTGTAATCATCGAGGTTTAAATTTCATTTGGACTAGTATGGTGGAGTTATGTTTCAGGTTGTTTGAAACGATTCGTTCCCAGCCTGAAACGTCTTACAACCTATATGGTTGCAATTACTTGCAATGGTTTATGTTATTTAAAGTGGTCGTTAATCAACATAAACCTAAGATTGCTTTGCTGAAGTACTCATACTCTCAAAACACAAGTTTTTAAGTCCATTTTTGCTACATTGTGGTTAAATCTTCCGTAATCGCATTGACCTGAAAATTACACGGTCAGTATTTTCGTATGTTGACATTAACTTGCACGGTCTAGTTATTTACGATCTCTTACGCAATCTTCGTAGGATCTATTTTTATTACAATTTTTGGAGAACAGGCTTAGGCTCTTACTTTTCGGTCTTATCTCATTGAAAATATTAATTTGAAAGATTTTAGTTATTTTACTGTCAACAAACGCTGCATATTTTAACAGAAATATAAAATATAAATCGGAAATGAAGGTAAAAGAAATAATTTTAGTTAACTTACCTGGAAAGTAAAATAAAAACATAAAAAAAACTAAGTAACAAATGGCCCTAAATTAGAAGTACCTTATATGTAGAGACGGCTAGATTTTCGCAAGAAATTACAATTAGGTACCATTCTGTACGTAATTTATCATTTTCACTAAAGACACTAAGGCATTTGATGACTCTCCAAAACATAGGCGTTTCCAAGGGATAGCTTCCAGCGTCCATTTATCAAGGGCTGACAGCGGCGAACGGTGTTGCTCAACCTATCTTTTGTGACACGACAGTGATCGACTCATGTGTAAATATAAAAGCTTTATCTTAAGAAATTATGACGTAAGGCTGTGATTTGTACATGTGTAGAAAACTATAATAATATATTAATATTTATATTTGTCTCATGTATTCAGAAAAATAAATGTATGTGCAAGACCCATACTCATCGCCATTATGAGAATTATGAGAGAGGCAGTGGGCAGTTCTCCGGTAAAATCCAATTTTACAAAATCTAATTCTTGCAAATGTAAATAGAAAATTGTTTGAATGAATTTTATCAGCACAGTCAATATAAGTGATAGACCACATTTTTAATCAGAAATTCATCCAGTACTATTTGTAAAGAATACCCACTTATTTTTAGTTATTCAGTTAGGCACTCAGGTTTTTAGTTTCAATCCATAAAGTTAGAACTTTAATCGCTTTAGTGCTTAGTAGATACTTAAAATGTCATTAAAATATTTTGATATGCCAAAAAATCAAGAACTGATAAGCAAACATATAAAAGTAAAGAAACCCCCATAACTGTACCGCTATACTATTTCCAGTACGATGAACATCAAAACAGAGGTGTAAAACAACGTAATATAATGTCCAGAAAAAACCTGATAAGAAGAGTTGTCGGTTTTCCCTGAGTTTTATTTTATTACGTGACTCAGTTATCTTGAGATTCTGATCAGCTGATGAGATCAGCAGATAAATTAAATAGACCTTAGCTTTACACAGTTAAATTTAATGTTCAATATTCAAATTTGTCATGTTCAAGAAAAAAAATTAAAAAGCCGGTAAACTATGTTCTTAAAATGCTCTAGTAAATAAATAAGCGAAATTATTTTACGTATGCCATACAAAAAATATATATGACAGAATCAAACATAATCTCTAATAACATAATCCATAATCTAATAAACATTATCATAATCGATGTGGAAAAGTGGAAGTATTGTTCCGCTAACATTTCTCAAACCAAATAACTAGACATGAATATTATATTTGTTAAGATATTCTGGTTAAATTGGTGTCGGTAAGGGCGAGTAGCTACAATGGCTCTATGACCTATGATGCTATCTCTCTGTTATTACAATTATAAAATTAAAGTTGATTAATTACTTTAATCATTTTTATACTGTTAGCTACTACAATGTCAGCTTTGTTAATGCTTTTATCACTCTGAATTAATGAATTAATAGCTTATACCTTATATAGGTGGGAGATGAGCTGTGGTTTTGCCCAGGGCGGCAAAAATGAGGGGCGGCAAATTTAAAAGTCCTTACTTAAGGGAACAATCCCGTCAAAAACTATCATAACTAATTTCATGCGTATCTGCCCTATCAGTGGTAGTTTAAAGAATGGTGATTAGATTGATTTTGCAGCAAAATAGCTGGATCAGAACCTGTTAAAACAGTAAAGTAACAGCAAAGCGTCCATTTCTAAAAGGCTTATTTACAAGTATAAAAAGAGACTTATTCCGCTCGGGTGAACGACGCACCGACTTCCTCGTCACACTTAGGCTAGTAAGTAGGTTAACTAAAATGAGCGTTTAATTTCCTTCGATGATATAAACGTACATAAACTTGACAATAATACTTCGATGTATGTGAAATGTTGTTGTTGAAATCATAAGACCGGCCTCTGTGTATTTGGCAAACAGTTGATTTTTAAGAATACATGAAAGATTACTAGAAACTTAGAAAATATAGACAGCACAAATATAGACAGACAAATATAGATTTTTAAAAAGCTAAGAACATATTTTGTCAATCAAAAAGGAATGATTACAAAGTGGTAGACAGTAAATGTAGGTTGTAGGCCGGATGACCTAGTAATAAGCTGACAATATGCGTGCCTTTTCCTTTTCTTTATTTTGATGATTGATCAACCTATCTCACCGACACAGTAGTAATTAAACAAATTTCTAACAATGAACAAGCCCCAATCACGCAAACAATCAATCAAACGCCAAACCCGCTAACAGGTGCGGTCTGAAGGGGGGGTCACAGGGGACATGACCCCCCCAAAACTTAAGGTCAAATTGAAATAAATAACTTAAGAAAAACGCATTGAACTCTGCAATACGCCGATAATAAGAAAGCTGTTTTCGCTATTCGAGTGAAAGAAAGAAATGACTTGTCGTCTCTGTCGTTCTCGCTTTCATTCAACTTAGGTTCAGAGGTGTGCGCCGCGAGACTCCGCGAGAGTGTAAGCGGGTTTAGTTTTCAGTGATCGCGCGGCGACGGCACTCTCTGCCGGCGACCTCCGGCCTTTCGCAACCACGTTCGTTTCCTAGTGCTAGTGATGTGCTTGGCTTATCCGTTTAACATCTCATTATGAATGCAGTTAAGGGCGTGGCAAGGACTTTGCACCACTAGCCGGTGCGGCAGGTAATTAAATTGTAATAGTAATAGTGCACACCGATATAACTATTTACACTAAGCGACACGACAACAACACAGCCTTAGGCTGATATCCTTGTCCTCAATGGAATTCAATTGAATGTATTTGAATTTATCATTAAATGCTTAAACGTTTCTTATTAATATTAAGTAGTTATTATCGCTTTAACGCTTTATTCATAAATAGAACTACAGCACTGCTATGATGCTACAGTTTATTATAGCGCGCGTTGAACTCTAATACAGGAAGCATTCATAATCTACACCAAAATGTCGCTGTTTGGAAAGTTTGTTATACTAAATGCCAAACAAGCACAATATTCCTTCAGTAGCCTATGCACAGAAGGTAGAATATGCATTACGTAATGCTTATTCTACTGACACAGACACAATTTTAAGTAATTTTACCACCATGGTTTCCATACCATTATTTAAGTTTGAGGTTATTCCTTGCAACCTAGTTTTAGTCAATAATGCAGTTTTAAGCTTTTGTTCTTGGTATTATTTCTTACTTAAATTTAAAGATAAAAGATCATAAGATACTCAAATAAAAGGTAACCCAATAATATCTATTTACTTTTTCAATGGTAGTGTTAAGTATTAGATAAAGTTGGAATGGAACCTAATTCTTAAGACCGCAAATCTAATAATTCGGTTGCAGACTAGCGCCAATAATTCACACCTAGCACCGAGAGCAGATAGTGTTGCAAAACAAACCAACCGCAACCATCTCTAATAAGGTTTGGTCAAATCGAATTACCAGAATAATTGCAGATTTACGACGTGTCCGAGTCGAAAGTCCGTGTTATTGCACTGTTTTCAATTTACTAGACTAATAAGTTAAACCACAAAATATTAAAGATAAAATAAATTGGATATCAGAATTTTGACTTTACCACAATTGAACCCTAACAAAATCATCTAAAATATTTTCTGCTTCGTTGTGAAAGCACATTTGAAAGAATTAATCTTACTTCCTAGTATTTAAATATCAACAAAGTCACCAAAATGACAACGAGGTAGCAAATCATTGTTGTTGTTTTATTTTTCTTTGCCAATTTCATATTGACCTAGTAATGCTCTTAATACACTTGTTTTCCCAGGTTTTGTATAGATCTATAAAATCGCATGACTTGAAATCAATTTGAGTTCTAGTAACTAATCAATTTCATGCACATTATGTTATTTGCCCATGATTTCAAGAAATAGAAGAAATTGTCAATTTATACACTAAACAATTCAATTGTCTCATTAATAAAAATTGTAGAATTATTATAAGCTATTTTCTCTATTCTCGGAAAACATTAGTATTTTGCTAAACAAAATCTCTGCCCTTGCAAACTAAACTACTACAAATACAAATAAGTACCTACGTACTCGTATATCAATAACGTTGTATCTTTGGAAAATAATAAGGGGATACGAATTTCGCGATTGAGATTCTCTGAATAAAATAATCATCTTAAAATTGAAAGGGCTCGGGTGAATATTAGATAAAGTCTAAACTACGATATCTCGTCGTAAATAAAAGTAAATATTTAGGTTCTCCTAATAAGTTACCAGTTCCTTTTGAATTCAAAGTGCCTAACATTCAACTGTTAACTATCAACTTGAAGGCTGTAATAGGTACAAAGAAACGAACGCTACTACTGCATACAGATGCATAAAAATTGGATAAAAATAATTACGTCTTCCAACATAATAGCTCGGCTTTAATTGAAGAGCATTATAATATGGAATGCCCTTGAGGCGCGACTTACATTCAATTCCAATCGTTATTACCAGTCAAACCTGTAGGCTATAAGTAAATTACTAATTAAAGCTCTACTTTTGATAAAACTGTTCCATAAATGGAGAATTCTTTCATAACAGTTTCGGATTAAAAATGCATGGCACTATAACTAAATCATCAATATTATATTTCAAATGTAAATATTCTATCTATCCAAATTCAAATAGCTGATATTCTCGAAATGCCTTAGAGTCAAAGTTCAATATGATGAACACTTTACAATGGATCCTTCAAAACTGTCCGTGATTGTAAGACGATAAACTTTATGTAGAGTTTAAAAGTTAAGAGTTAAGAGTTTCCAGAGTCTGGCTGTAAGCTTTTACTTGTGATTAAAATAATAAAATATGGTATTTATAAAGTTTTATTTAAAAAAAAAAAAAACAAAACTGATAAACAACTTCTTTAAGTTTCTTACTGTCGAACGAATACAATATGCCAGGAACCACAACCTGTCTGAAAATTTCTTTTGAAATAGATCAGTTTGGTAAATCCGTCGGTGACCCACTAGTTTGCTCAATAAAAGGTGTATTTTTGTTCACGGTATCAAACATCTTTGTTCCAGCTGAGTCCACACAATGTCGTCGTCCTATGTTGCCAGCTTGCAACACAACAGTTGCATTTAAAATCTTAGCATCGGAATACATATATTACATCTATCTACAGACGAGACTGCAATTTTAATATGTTTACCATTACACCTGTTCGTAGTTAGAATTAGATATCATTGAAATAAAGGTTGATGGACAAACATTTCTCATGATTGCGGTAATCTTCGTAAACCTAGGTAAGGTACATAAAGATCATTGCTTACACATTGTCAATTTTGAGTCTTTATTCAAACACACCGTAAAAAAAATCGGAAGTTACATAACCGTCACAGCGCAATTATTGTTGAATGTTTCAATATGAGGCATCTGATGATCATAGTGACCTATAGCATTTAGACTGTAGACTCTGCCTTCCGACACAGTTACGACCGTTATTTTATAACATAGCGTATAATTTACTTCATTTGTTCAACTTCCAATTGGACTGATATTCTTTACCTTCATCTACTTCCGTAATTTAACAAAGAATCGTGTCATCGTGAACAACTAAATTGCAATTCTCTAACGATCGAAAAAGTGATAAAATTAAATAACTTTAAATACATTCAACTTCCACAGTATGCTCATAATTAAGACATGACGTTTTCCCATACATTAACAGTCTATTTACAGACACTACAGCGCGTGATTGTCGATTGAATGAATCTTAGTAGTTTCGTCGTTAGAGCTATTGTGTGGCTCCGGCTTCGTAGGATTGGCGTTAAGGCATTGTCAAGTAAAGGTGTGTAAGTACCGCGGGCTCCCACCGAGTCAGGGCCGGCGAAACCCAACCAAGTAGGCATTCGGTACATATGTATTACTTATCCCCATTAAAGTTTAGTTATGCTACGAGTATATATCTATCGTATTATTTTTGCTGACATAAATCAACGGAGAGATGATTAAATTATACTTTACATAAATTATTCTAAGATTTTTTTCATGACAAAAATGTCTGGTATTACAAAGTATACTTTATTCCGTTCCTCTCCGATTTTGTTTAGGACAATACGTTACAATATTTCCCACGTACACGCCGACTTTTGTAGCCGAATGTAATCATAATCAGGATTTACATGTTATGTGATAAGCACCATTGTTTTTGATTACCCATCTGACACGCATCTGCACATGTCAGTCAACGGGCATAATCAATTTTACGAAAACAATAGCTCCACCAAACAAACAATAGTACTAAAATATTACACATCCCTTCAGTCTTTACGCAACTAGTATGGTACGAGAAGTACTGCGCATTACTAGTATACAGTCTTCCACCTGAACATTTTCACAGCTTTTGAATAATCAAAAAATCGAAGAAGCCCCAAGTATTTGATATAAAATTTGCAACTCTAAATCTACACTTACCTAACAAAAAGGCTCTTTCTTATCAGACACACTGACGGACGATTTAGTGATCCCATAAGATGTCCTTTTTCCCTTTTTAGACACGGACCTCTTAAAAATAGAATCCAATATTATTGACTCTCATATTGACATATGTAGAGCACAAAACAGAAAAATCAAGTTATCTATAGAAGGGTCTCTTGAGACATATGTATTTTTAAACAAGTGATACAGAAATAATTTCTTAGTTGTACTACTTATATAAACTTTTCTGTTAAATTAAAATTTCTGCACGGTTTTAGGGAATAAAATTTACTAAAGTTCTGTTAGGAAATTCCTATGAAATATATTACTTCCTAAGATTTATATTTCATTTAATATAATTTATCTTATTAGTGGCCGTTGAAGTAGTGAATTGTTGCATAGGTAGAGATGTCACAAAGTTCATGCAATTAAGCGTTTGCACTTAACAAAACCTTTACGCCGCAATTTTTCATACGTTTTTACAACGATTATCTATAAGTATTTGATGAAGACGTATAAAATATTTGTAGTCCGAGAAGAATTTCGGGCAAGGCCGCCAGTGATCGATGTCGGACGGCCACGATTGCGCAAACCACCAGTGCGTACCGTACTCGTCTCGTTTACTTTTTCATTTTCCTCGTATTTGCATTTTATGTGTTAACGTCAACGTCCTTCTATAAGTAGGATTATTTCAGCCATTTGCAGTAATCCGCAAGAAGGTCCACTAACGAAAGTTTCGAAACTGATAATTGTTACCGGCACGAGTACTGGCGGCCACTTTGGTATCAGTAACAATCATCTCAGTAAATATAACTGCCAAATTGTAATACAAAAATAAAATGAATAATACCAGCATTAACATATATTTGAATATTTACGTATGATTGTATAATACGATACGATACGATTGTATTGGAGATAGTCCTATACTTTGACGGTAAACCTAATAAAAATCATTCACACATTTGAAAAAGATTTTATTTCATCTTTTTCACAGTTTCCAAACGCTAACAACATTTTTGGTTGTAGGTACTCGTATATAATTTCATTAACAAATTCTGTATTAAGCTTTTTGTATTTCAAATGTGTGTTCAAAGCTAATTTGAAATTATTTTCTATTTTATAAGAAAATATTTTAATATAATATTTTCATAATTATGTCATATTATTACATAGATATATGATGCGAGAGATCTTGAAATTGTACTGTTTAATGGTAACTATACCGATTTCGTAATCTATTGCAGTTACATGCCTACAAAATAGATCGACTTTTATTAATTCGTCTATTAAAGGTATCATTGATATATTTGATCGATTCAATCATAGCAACATAGGTATCTGTTACAATAAATCGTGACAAAGAAGATAATACTTCAATATCTAAGTCCATTAATATTATGACTAATTAATTATAGAGACTTTGAAGTTGGGTTTAAAAGCGAATGGTAGTTTAGTGATGTAGACTTATTCAATTCGAAGTGAAACAATTTTGATTTTGTCCTTTGTATAACTAATTTGTATAAATATTTTTTTACTTATTAAATGTACATTCAGTGAAATTCATTTTGCACACCGACGTGTTGGTGTTGCTCTGCACTCACGAAATCTCAAATCAGCCATTTTTCTTCGTATTTATTGCTTTTATTTCATTCGTATTGCAATTTGAGGTCATGTCAGTTTACATATATGAAGAATAGTTGTTTCATAATATGAGATACTCTGATAAACGCTATTTTCTAAAAAATATATTTAATAAAGCGAATTAACTTTTTTCCGTGGTGAATTCTTGACTTTAGGTACTAAAAGATTTTATAGTTAAGTCATTACTTAACAGTATTCAATAACCACTATTCAATAACCATTGGTTATATCTTATAAGTTTTCATTTCTGCCGGCACTACCGGAGTGCAACCCATTGTTTTTTTATTTGGAAGAGGCGTATGAAAAATATTATTATTGTCACTTTCGAGATATATTTTGGGATGAGGGCTATGAAAAACACATTAATTTTGAAATCCAAGATGCCCCCATCTTGGATTTCAAAATTAATGACTTTTTTGAAGTTTTGGTCATGGGTACGATTACCCAAAATAAAGTACCTAATTCATGAGGTGTGCCCTTTTGGATTTACCAAACTATTTTAGTTTTCTTTTCATGCTGCCGTTTTAAATGTCCTACAAGACGAAAAGAAAAAAATAACTCACGACACGACAAGCGGCTCTACCTTATTAAATAAATTATTTTTATTTCAATACATAAAGATGGTTTTAAGTTCAATAAAGTAAACAATTTAATAAAAATTAACGACTTAACATGACTTGTACAACAACTAGCAAAAAAACTATTTTCAAAACATGGACTCAGTAAACGCAGCTGCAGTTTGAATCGACTTAAATTCAGTTTGGATCGTCACTAAGAGGCACGAACGCCAGGCCCGGTCCTGCCGAGTTGTGCCGACAGACCGGCTTAAAGATGAAGGCCGTCTTTTGCAACTCCACCGCACTAAAATATCTGGCGCCAGAAGGCTTATACAGGTGTATACGGTTTATTTGATACTGATTTTTTTGAGTTTCGTACAAAATGTGCGCAAACGGAAACCTTTTACTAAGCTTCGATAGCTCGTCCGTCTGTAACAGGTTGCGTGTTTTAAATCTCAATTATTTTTATGTACGAACTCTTCTTACTCTTGACTCGTTATCTATACTTTTTAATATTATAAAGCTGTAGAGTTTGTTTGTTTGTTTGAACGCGCTAATCTCAGGAACTACTGGATCGATTTCAGAAATTCTTTCAGTGTTGGATAGTCCACTTATAGAGGAAGGTTATAGGTTATATTTTATTTTCAAAAAAAATAGGGATCCGCAAGAAAATTGAATCTAAAACCTATTTATGCGTGCGCTGCAAAAACTATTGACAAGAGAATAAAATGATGTACTACGGGTTTGTAGGTCTTATTAAGATCTACAAAAAAATCCGCGAGAGCACATATCTAACTATCATAGTTTAGTCACAATATCCGCAAGTTCTAAAATACCACGCGGGCGAAGCCGCTCACACAGTCTAGTCTTTCGATATTTCGAAGAGTTTTTATTTTTGACACTTCATGAAATATTTAATATCTTTAAAAACATATAAAAATGAATATTGCCAGGTATTTGAGTACATAATTTATATTAAGTATTGTAGTAGGTCTATTAAACTAATCTTATTTACCAGCAATCCTCTCCCATAACAATATATGTATGTATACATTTCATCGACACAATATACGTGTATAAACCATTGCATTAGGGTTTTAACCGGGTATTTATCTCTAGTTTATTTTATGCGTGGTCATAACTTTAATATGCATAATGGAGGTTCGTATTAACATTTAATAACAAGTATAAACGTTAGCTGGTAAAAATGCATAATAAACCTACCAACCAAATTGCTTTAATGCATGATATAATAATAATTGCTTCTTGATTCAAGATTCTGATTATATATCGCTTTCATTTATTATGTAATATTAATAACTAATTATTAAATTATTGATGGCTTATAACGCTAAAAGATTGTAAGATTTTAACACGAAATACTGAGATTTGTAACGATCGCATACCGTCAGTAAATCATTTATTAATTGCTGATTTTAACGGCTAATTAGCATTCGAAGCTGGAATTATTTTTTTTAACTCTGTCAATTCTTTTTAACTGCAGTATATTAGTTATTAGAATATGGATATCGACTATACGAATATTTCTGTCAGTCAATCGACAATCACTCTCAATGGGTCAGTAGGTGCTGGCACAAATATTTTTCAATCAGTCATGGACGTCGAGAAAACAATTGAGGAGATTTTGATTATCGACATGATAATCATGTATCGAAATATCGGCTGCTTAAAAATCAAGCCTTGTTCAAATTATCATTCATTACCTACCTAAATATCTTAGTTTTTATCTTTAAATTTATCAACAGTTCTCATAACATATCTTAGTCTAACTTTGACACACAATTTGCTAAATTTAATTAAAAGCAGTTACGAGTGTCGAAGTTCATCGCGAAGCACCATCAGAACACGATATCTTTATACAGGATGTCCCGTAATCAGTAGACCAACGAAAAATTGGTAATAGGAAAACTGGAAAACCATTATTATGTGTCAAAATCACTAAATTTTATTATCCTAGGCCTGCTTTAAAAGATATAATAGTTTTAACATTACTTAAAAGTATGAATTTTACTACAATAGGTAAGTTTAATGTTTGAAAGAAGCTTGTGCAAAAAATTGTATTATGGAATTGTGAAACTTTATTTTAAAAATATCTGAAATTCACACTGATTCCGAAAAGGTAACATTTACTAAGATTTTAAAGTAATATAAAAGTTATTCATATTTATTCAATATCAAGGAGCATTACCTCCACAATATTTCCATACAAAACAAACGTAGGTACATTTCCTATTTTCCCCCTGTTGTCCCCCCTATTACTAGTTTTCCGTTGGTCCACTGATTACGGAACACCTGTATACTCATAATAGAAGATAAGAGTATAATATATGAGACAGTATATTCAGAATGTCGCTACTATGCATAAGGCTTTCTATTGTATTGTATTGAGAACACGTACCCAGCCCATAAGAGCATTCCATCATCCTCTTGGGGACGTAACTTATTCGCAACTTCTCACGAAGCTACATTGATTTGTTTGTATCTGACTGGCGAGCAAGTGGAAAACGTAAATAGCATAGGTAGGTTTAATTTTACTGCATAAAAAAGCCCAATGTATATCAATTACGTTCATATCAGTTAAGCGTTTATTCGCACAGATATAGGTATAAAGTTGTTACAAATTATTTAGATCAATCTATATTTAAATACCTAAGCTAATTTTAAGTAAATAAAACTAACAAATTAAATTCATAAATAACTTAATAACATTAAATTACATAATTAATAACATTAATTATGTAACCCAATACATTTCAATTAAATTCAATTTAAAGCAATTTTATATAGGTACAATACTTTTAATGTCAAGTTAGCGCAGTAGGCAATCAATAAACTATGAATAAATTGTACTGAGTGATACCTCTTTGTTATTAGATTTGCCTTGATCTATACCGACAGATACATACATGAGAATGCCAAACTTCACCCTGATATTTAACAATAAATAGCAATGCTTTTGTGATACAAGCTAGATACCAGTGTATATATAGTAGATTAAATAACATCTTCCGTTGAATCTAATTTAATTATGCTTTCTCTTAAGCATGTACCCCAGGAAACTTATTATCTTCTAAGGTAAATGAGATTGTTACTCAAAATCCTCTTATACATTGTTCAAAAAATTACTTTATCTCATTCTTTAATCATTTAATGCACAGACAATGAGAACAAAACATCAAAGTTCTTAATTCTTATATTACTTATTACATCCTATAATATGTGCCTCTAATACATGATAATTATTTTAAAAAATTAAATGAATTCTTGTTATTTACAACATAATATATGATAAACATTTACTTACTTCATGCCAATTTATAAGGGTAATAGTACCTCTCGGTCGAACGACAATGTCTACTATTCATACCTTTCTCCCTGCCTGTACTTATGAAATACTAAATAAAACATTCCTTTGTTACAAAGGGTGCAATTAAGATTAAATCAGCGCAGTAATATTCAAATATTATCAAGGCAGCTGTTAGCTTAAAGCCGTTTCGAAAAAGTGTTGCAACAGATATCTGGACAAAGGCAAGTCTAGCTGAAGTTAAAATACGAGTAATGACCGCCTAACAACATTGGTTCAGATTAGTACCAACTGATATACAAGCAATAGGTATATTAATGTCCTACCACAAGCCATGCTAAATAATTTCGAAACAATTTGAAAAGAAATTGCTTACCGTTTTGTTAATTAAATTGTAATTGTAATACAGGAAATAAAATCAAATAAATAAACGTTTGAAATTTTTACCTTATGTTATATAAATTAGTATTCATCTTTAAGTATACATTAATGTTTAAGTAATATTCATAATAATTTTACACTCTTAGATATAAATTCCAGAATTCTAAATTTAGATTAGTCGGCAGAAGACAAACAAATCTTAAAGTTGTTGAATATTCAAGTGATAATACGGTATACGGTTACTACTATTAAATCAGCACCCAACCACAGACAGGTTTGCCGGTTTGCAATAGTTGACCGTTGACCATACAATGTAACGCTGTTATGAACACTCGTATCTGCAATTTTCATCACCTTAGCGTAACATTTCAATTGAGTGAGTGTCAGGGTCTACTTCATTCATGGTCTTTTGAGTCACCTGCTGCTTAAGAGTATGCTAGAATTATAATATTCATTAAATTAAGTACCTACTTATGCATAATGTATATAGATGCTACGTAGAATATCCATGATGTTAGTCTTCCTTGTATAATTTTAACATATTCACATAATAGTTTTATGAACTTACAGAATATAGTATTTAACATTAAAAATTTACATAATAACATACATTGAGTTTACATAAGGGTTTGGTTTCATCATTCATTTCTTGTGACATTTTAAAAAATAACCTTTTTTTAATCGAAATTTTTGTACCGTCCACCAACTGTTTTTAAATATAAATTTAAAAAGGGGTTTTCTATCATATATGAATATCTATACTCAGCAATGAACTCTATTAATATTTATTTTTATTTGTTGCAGGGTGAACAGTATTGTGACATTGGTGACATCACCGCAGAGGAATATAGTGTTTTCCGTGTAATAATGTGGTGTGTGCATACTCTGCTTGTCGGTGAGGCCGGGTTGTGACATGAACGGTAGAACGCCTCTGTAAACAGGCAAATGCACGGAAATGAAAAGGGAAAAGTACAAGAACATTCTTCTAGAACTACGGTAAGTTTCTTCTTTATTTGGTTATTATTTCAAAATATGCGTACCTCCACGATACATAGGTACATCTAAATAAAAACTACATGACTAAGGGAATATTATGTAGAGTTATAATATTATATAGAGATAACAATACAGTCTTATCACTTGAGTAATGTAATTTAGAAATTATAGTTGTATGGAAGAAGGGAGATAAGTTAAAAGGTTAGATTCTTAATAGATATAGGTAAATCATTTACAGTGGAATGTACATATACATAATTGGTTCAATTTGATATGTCCTAGAGGAGAAGATATTACTACTTTTATCACAAAAAAATACAAAACATGAAAATTGTGTCACTCTACAGGCTCCAGCGTAGACATGTAACTATCAGTTATCTACAAAATTACTCACAAATTAACCAGTATTTAGTGTCGAAATATTTCAATAATAATATATTTATACTTTAGTATGCACGTAAAATTTGAGTAATAGATAGGTACAAACGCACTACACTCACTATATTTACAGAATTTTGTAACAATACAGAGGTTATACAATTTAAATTCTTCGAAAAGTAGCTCATAATGTTTAGCGGTAAACGTGTGGAAACCTCAAAAGAACAATTACAGCAGCGCCAGCGTAAGTAGGTAACTGAAATGACATAAACAATTTTGCATAATAATTATGAATATGTGGGTGAGCCCCGCATCGTTCATACTAGCGCCCATACCTTGAATTTATAATAAGTAACAATATTTACATATTACTGCCTATTGTTTACACGAAATATTATCGACATACCTACATACATAACTTATTTCAAACGAGCAGTCACTCCAAGGGTTTAAATCTACTATAGGTACATAATAAGTTTCTATTTTATTTACTAGAACCGCCTATTCTTTGTATTCATTGTTGTTAATAATGCAGGAAGACTTCAAGTTGATATGCTTAAGCAAAGAGGCTAAGTCGAGACAAAAGTAAGAAATCACTTAAGCAAATAATAAAAGTAAGACCCCATTTGTGTGCCGACGTGCCAGTTAGCCGACGGCTAATTTCGTGGTGATATAATTGCGTTAAGTGCGATGACGTAAATTCTGGTAAGGCTCGAGAGAGTGAAAGTGTCAACAGCTCGGGACCGTGACCACAGCGAGGCCTCTTCCGTTCCACTAGAAGTCCTTCGTCACTTACATGCCCTTTACGTTTGACTGTATTACTGACTCATTATATTCTGGTTCGCTTTAATTCGACTCCGGTTTGCTAATTCTAGGCGTAAGACGTGCATTATAGAAAAATAAGTAATAAATCACTGGTCGACAAAAAAAACCATTTTTTTTGTAAAAACAAAATTTTTATCCGGGTTTGTTTAGACCAAGCATAGGGATTATAGAAATGAAAATAGAAAGTTCTTAACACGAATAGTTTTCTTGTTATTTCATTTTGTTGTGTTAGGGAAAATCTCAGATTTTAAGGACGAAATTATTTTATTTTATAATTTTGCATCATTTATAACAATTGTATCTTACGATTTTGTTTTGTATAATTTGGCTTCAGAAAAGTCATAGTAAAATGTCCAACAGTAATTTGCTAACAAATATAGAACTTTTAAAATCATAGAAATGACTTCATTGAAATTTTCATCGTATTCGTCGTGATGTCGCAATTTTTTTCGAAAAAGAAGTCCAAATGTGATTGTATAAATGGTATCTGCAACAAGATTATTAGAAAATAACTACGCTACTATGATCCAATGACTACAACCCCAAAAGCAATAATTAAAGTAATATATGTACATATAAGTAGTTTCAAAGGATAAAATAGAAATTTTTTGTATTATATACCTATAGTTTCAGACGAATAAAATAGAAAAATCAAAAAGTATATTTTGACTGAGAGTGAAGGTCTAATATTATTTGTATCTCTTAGGGATAATGATATTATCCTCAACCGATTTACAGCACCTGCCCTTTAGCCATCGCGGGAAATACCAGTACCCTTAGTCTGAGTTTTAGCAATGCCAATCGTTCACATTCATCGTTTTCGTTACATCGAAAAATTTGCCGTCAATGCTAAACAAAGTTCGATAACTGACATAACTGACATTTGACTAATCGACGATACGTCACACGATGAAGTTGCCAATAGTCATTAAGACATTTAGATTTTTCTTATCTACATTGTAAAAAATATATAATAGGTTGTCTGTGAATTTAGCTACATTTCTTGTTTTGGAAATGTTGCCAATGTTAAATTAAGTTGATTTAAGCTTATGCTTAGTAATCTTAAATAGAAGGTACTACTTTTTAAGAAAATTCCGTCGTGTCCGATGTATTATAATGATCGTCTTTGGTTAACAGAGAAGCAGTGTTGCTAGCACAAAATTTCATATTTTCTGAATTTATTTATTTAGCCTTAATTGGCATTAATAAGCATTCTCTACAATTATATTACATTTCCTATTCCTAACGGTGGTAATTTCGTACACAGGTCACAGCTTTTATAGGTGTACCCAGAAACTCATGGCATAAAATTTAAAAAAGCAATGAGATTTGTACATGGCAATGTCACCTGTTACTTGTCTTGTTTAAATTGTGTCAAAAGTCCCGAAGGCTGACTTAAGTTTTCTTGAAAATTTTGTAAAATCGTAATTATGTCCAAAAAACCACTTAAATCACAAGTATGAAACATTGTAAACAATGTTTACAATAAAATATTTAAAGAATCAGCTGAAGACCAACTGCAATCTTCGATTTTGAAACGCGTACATTATGTCCAAAAAACCACTTAAATAACAAACAAGAAACATTGTAAACAATGTTTACAATAAAATATTTGAAGAATCAGCTGAAGATCAACCGCAATCTTCGATTTTGAAAAGCGTACATACGTTGACTGGTAAGTAGGACTGACTAAAATTTTGATACTTATTTTTACCAATGACACAAAAAGAGCGGCCTTTGATGCGTCTGTGTGTCTGTCTGTGTCATCGTTGCTCCGAAACGAATTATATCCAAGATATTAACTGTCTTAAAATTGAAATTACTGAAATAACTTTTATATGTTATTATAATAATTCCACCTTGTTTATAGGGGTTCCTATTACTACCATAAGAAGAAGAATTAAAGAAGGTCGAAGTAATAATGGTGTATTTGGTACGCCAGGAAAAAAAGGAAAGGTGGAAAGAAAAAAATTGAGTTGGACAGTTTCGATTTTGATTTGATTAGAAAAATTGAATAGAAAATGAGTTCATAGAACAAGATAGGCTGATAGAGACGCAGGAAGAAAGATTTATTATTAACACCTCTTCGTCTTCATCTTCTTCTTCATCAGATGCAAGTTCAATTTTTAGACACATTTTCCAGTTCTGAATGAGGTTAATTTTGTACTTATTCGTACACCTTGCGGGCACCTCTTTCGGGAAATGGCAGATGAACACACCAACCTGGAGAGGCAGTGGCAGGCCGGTGCCTGGACGCCGTCGAGATGTGGAGAGAGGCACAATGTCCCTAAATCAGTGGACCAACAGTTCCTGGAATTGTCCCTGTTCTTAAGTATCATTGATAAGGATAAACTCCAATAAAAGGCCAGAGTCAAATGTTAAAATTTTTATTGATATTAAAGATTTAATAGATATTTTTAGACTTGTACGAAAAGTACTTATATTAATATAGACAATTATTATAATTAACAATAAATGTTTTCAATTTTAATTCTGTTTTATTATTTAAACTGTGTTATTGAGCTGTTAAAATTTAGTTCATATATTTACCTTTAAATAAAAGGTAATTGTAAGAATTTTAAACTAAACTTATGTTTACATTATATTTTACATATTGAAGTAAAACTTAAAGTTCCTGGTATTGTCCCTGTTCTTAATTATCATTGATAAGGATAAACTCCAATAAAAGGCCAGATTCAAATGTTAAAATTTTTATTGATATTAAAGATTTAATAGATATTTTTATAGTTGTACGAAAAGTACTTATATTAATATAGACAAATATTGTAATTAACAATGATTGTTTTAAATTTTAATTCTGTTTTATTATTTAAAATGTTATTGAGCTGTTAAAATTTAGATCATATATTTACCTTTAAAAGGTAATTGTTTGGAAGAATTTAAACTAAACTTATGTTTACAATATATTTTACATATTGAAGTAAAACTTCACTAAATTATGCAATTTTTTAAAGTTCCTGGAATTGTCCCTGTTCTTAAGTATCATTGATAAGGATAAACTCCAATAAAAGGCCAGATTCAAATATTAAAAAAAATATTAATATTGAAGATTTAATAGATATTTTTAGACTTGTACGAAAAGTACTTATATTAATATAGACAATAATTATTATTATAATTAACAAAGAATGTTTTAAATTTTAATTCTAATTTATTTAAACTGTTATTGATCTTTTAAAATTTAGATCATATATTTACCTTGAAAAGGTAATGGTTTGCAAGAATTTTAGACTAAACTTATGTTAACAATATTATTATATTAAATTTATTTGTTAAGCTTTTTTGTACGTATGTTTATTGTGAATTTACCTGTTGGTCTTAAAGAAAAAAATTATAAAAATTACAATCATAAAGTTATTTTGCTTTGATTGATATTATTTATTTCATTTATATTTTTCCTGCTTGAACTCATCGGTTATCTACCACCCATCACTGGGTATCGAGAGAAAGAATCAGAGAAAAAATAAGAGAAAAGAATAGAATATGTTTATGATATTTAAGATGTTACAAAACTTATAAGTTCAAAAACTAAAGTAAGTTTAGAACAGTTTACAGTATGCGGGCATACAATAATTATGTCTTGCATAACTAATACTTAATTTTACATTTTATGGCAATTTATAAATTAATTTTGTTGAGCAGTCCAATTATTTATTTATTTTAATATTTTACCTTGAAAAAACTTTCAGCAGCTTATTTTATCTATTATGTACGCGAGTTATTAAATTAATTGTACTGATTGTAAATATAAAACAAATAATAAATGGTTATAAGAATTTTGCTCATAACAGAAAAGAATAGAATGTGTTTATGATATTTAAGATGTTACAAATATAAATTCAAGAACTATAATAAGTTTAAAACAGTTTACCGTCTGTGGGCATACAAATAATTATGTCTTACATAACTAATACTTAATTTTACATTTTATGGCAATTTAAAAGTTAGTCATTTTAGCAGTCCAATTATTTATTTATTTTAATATTTTACTAGATTGTAATTATTTTAATTTGCCTGGTATTATTAAGTTGCCTGGTTTGCAGTATGGTGCCTAATTGCCAGCCTGTCATGAAGCTGTCGACCCAACAACAGTAAGGATTGTTCATCTGAATTATCTTCACTCATCATAACATCATTGGAAGGATTTTCTGAAAAAAAATTTATTTCATTATTTTCAACCATTTTATATATTATTATAAAAACAAAATGCAAAAAGCTTTCATCATTAAGACTATTCCATTACCAAGCATTTCATATTCCTCAGTTGAGACTTGAAAGTCTAAACTTATGTTGTGTAACACAGAGCAAGCAATAATAATGTTTGCACACTTTTGGGGCTTATAGTGCAACGCTCTGTCTTTATGAAGACATCTCCATCTGTTCTTCAGACGCCCAAATGTGTTTTCTATTATAACCCTAGTCTTGACATGAAGGTTATTTTAAGTTTGTTCTGCAGACCCTGGTATTGGATTGTGATATGGTGTCATGAGCCATGGTCTCTGTGGGTATCCGGAGTCTCCTAAAAAAATGAAATATAGTATAAATTAACAAGTAAAAAACACTTATGTTAACTAAACATAACCATATGGTTTAAACATACCAAGGAGCCATATGCATTCACCATTACGATGGCATGTCTGCATAATTGAATTTATGCAACTGTTGTCCCAAATGAAAGCATCATGGGTTGCACCACCAAATTTTGGATTTACGGCAATTATCCTACCCTGGTGATCTGAAATCTAGAATAATAAACCATAAAATTCATCTGTATTTAAAAGGCTGTATTTATTGAATAAAGCTAAACTTACCATTTGCACGTTCAGTGAATGCTAATGCTTTCTACAGAAATACAAATGTTCTTCAGATCTCTTGGGTTGGACAATCCAGATATGAGTGCAATCAACACATCCCATGACCCCAGGAAATCCATACTTGTTGTAAAAACTAAATAAAATAAATTATTAGTTTCAAATAAGATTATTTTATCAAATAGGCATCTGAACTATGCTATTATGACATGAAAATACTAACTTTTGTTTGGCAAGCTGCCTGGCTTCTGGTGTACATGGGGACTTTATGAATTTGTTCACCACATTGGGGTGATTTAAGGCCTCTGTTACTTCAGATACATAACGACTCACAGCAATTTGTGAGAAGTTATTGGCCACCCCTATCACTTTTTGATAGTCTCCGTGTGCGTAAAACAACAGAGCAGTTAGGACCTGAAAAATAGTGTATGAAATAAGAACACTTTATGCGGGTTTTGCGTTTCCTCAAGTGTCAAAATACAGAATCGCTCCTAAAAGTTAGTTACCTTTATCTCCAAAGATACCCTTTGAGAACTTTTAAGATTTGTGTCGTCCTTTAATAAGGCACACAAATAATGAAAAGCTGTTTTTGACAGCCTGTATATTTGGACAAACTTTCTCCGAATAACTTGTTGGACACATGCTACGTTGTTGGGCCGAATTTCTTCGCTCCTCTACGTCCTGCACTAACTTCCAGGCAAAGAAAGATCGTGCACCAAACATTTTTGCAATTAAATGCACTCTCCGCGTTTTATTTCAACAGAAATTGTAAATTTCGGAAGAAATAAAAGGCAAGGAATCGAAATAGAATGTCAGAGTGGCTGAAGTTTCGCTGTTCGAGTCGAAATGTCGAAACGAAGCTCATAGTCTGACGTTTCGCCGTTCGAGTCGAAATGTCGAAACGAAGCTCATAGTGTCAAAAAGGTAACTCGGACTCGCAAATCGTAGTACTTTTTGCATCCGCTAGGGGCGCTGGGCGTAAATCTATAGAAAAAAAACATTTCGTTTCGTCTCGCAATTACGTTTCGACATTGTTAAAACTCAGACTAAGGGTACAGATCTTTGTTTCTGTTATACCCGGAGATATATTAAGGCCAGCATTACTCTCCTTGTCGTCGTTAAAGTAGTCCGAGAGGCGTGCAAGCCGGATGTTGGATAACGTTAAATAATAGGACCTTCATTGAATTTATATGTCAGAATAACTTGTATTTGATAAGAGTTGTAAAGTATTTGTAAATAAATATGAGTGTGTAATTTATAACGAACAAAAGCTTCCAAAGTTAGAAATATATTGTTTACATACATTACATAATGTAAATAAAGACAAATATGATGATGAATGATTATGAAAAAAGTATGCGATACGGTTACGATACGATATATCGATACAAAGGAATATTTACGATACAGTTACGATGCGAAATATCGATACAACACATTTTTTGGGCATCTCCACGGTCTCCACCGTAAAGAAAGAAGCTACTTTCCCGAGAGGCAGCGTTGCCCAACGTACTCGTACCTCACCGTACAGCTGCGGGCGCGGCAAGGTCGCCGGTCGTGGTTGTTGACGCGCCTTTGTTTTATTTCTGTCATGTGGTCATGAACGTAAATATTAATAAGCATTCTGCTTTGACAGCTAAATAGGTAGTAGGTACTGCTTATATTTGTTATGATTGTCTTTAACACGTGTATAAAGTTTTATACCATATTTAAGTAGGTACAGAGAAATCGATTTCGTAAATTTAATATAAATAAATTATTTGGACGATGCATATTTTATATCTATTTATTTATCCATTAGATAAAACCCGATAACACGCAGATGGAATTCAAAGTACCTACTTTGAAGGTGATCGAAGTCTTGTTTTTTTAAAGCATGCCAAATGGTTTTTTAAATAAATATTATATTAAATATATACGTACACATCGAATTCATTATTATTTTTCCCTTATCAATAATTGAATCATGCTGGTTTTGAATGAACAGCAAATGCTCAATGTCATAATGCCAAACATGTAAACCAAAGCTATTTAAATTAAAAAGCATACGTGTATGAATTTCAAGGTTCTTACACGGCTTTAGAGTGCAGATGATGTCTAAAAATATTTTCCTGACTTGAATAAATTTATACATAAATTATCTATAGATGAACAAACAAGGCTATGAAGAATTATTTTAAATACCTAGAGATTTATTTCTTGTGTGGCATTTTGTTGTATTAAAGGAGACTCCTGTTTTATTTACTAAGTAACTTCCGTTCCGTTAGTTGAGTTAATAGATTAAACAAAAATCAATTTGCATAATAAATAAAAATAAATAAATAAATAAATAAAATAATGATTTATTGCCACACAAGTTACATAATATTTACAGCAAGTAGAGAACAGTAAATAAAACCTAAAGTGGGCAAAAAGAGTGACTCAGCCACTGCTGCCCGGAGCCGCACCACGACTCCGTGCAGCGCTGTTTTTCAGGCACTCCCCCTCCCTGAGGTGTAGGGCGGGAGTGGAAGTATGTACCCCGAGTGCCGCTATTAAAGAAAAAAATAAGAAACACGTAACAGACAAATATAACACTAACCAAATTTTTTGTGCATACATAAATAACTTATAACATACTATACTCTTGCATCTGTGTGTGTGTGTGTGTGAGTGTATGTGCGTGTGAATGAATTTGATTGAATTATTTTAAATCAAAATACTCTCTTAAATCTAAAGACTTCCAGTAGGCATGTTTCAGGTTCTCCGCGGCAAGTTGTTTCCTAAGCAAGGCTGATCTATATTTCAGTTTAAAAGTTTCTGTACTAATTTTTTTTCTTAAAGGGGGAGGTAGGTCGTTCCATATACTCGCCGCGGCAAACCTGAAACAAGCCCTGTACCTTCGAGTCTTGTGAGTAGGCTTAATTAAAAGTGTTTGTGAGTTTGAACGAAGGCTTCGACTTGTAACGTCCTTCACCCATACGAGTTTTTCAAAGAGGTATTCAGGTTTTTTGTTCCATTGACTCTATGTATTGTGCAAGCAAAATTAAGTTCGTTTCTATATTAAATAATAAATATTAAGGAGATATTGTTTGATAAAATTTCCTTAAAAATATTAAGGAAATTTTGTGTTTTTTATGACATAAGGCTGCGTTCAGACGACACGCGCACGCTAAGCGCACGCCACGCTCGACAGCACCCGCGTCTTTCATTTCAATTTCATTTATTTTTATATTTTATACCACTTTGTTATAGAGAACACATTTTAGAGTAGGAAACAACAATTTAGAGTGATTTTATTTTATTCGGTACGTTTGTAGGCGAATTAATGCCCCATATGTTTGTTTATTTACATTAGTTTACTATACTCCGCATATTGATGTCAAGAGTTGGCAACCCTAGCTAAAGCCCGCATGCCCCACGACCTCGGCCTGCTTGGTCAATTCCACTGTACATGGTATTACATTACACCAGCGTATCTCAACCTTTAATAATGGTCTTCATGACTTTTGCCCTAAAGTACATAGTTTCCGAGATATCGGCCAAAAACGTTTTTCAAGATGGCGCTTGAAGATCCACCTGGATCTGTCAGCATTTTATGATCTTATGCTCAGTTAGTTAGTAGTAACCCATTAATGACCCACTACAGGGTCGGGTCTCCTCTCACAATGAGAGGGATGTAGGCCTTAGTCCACCACGCTGGCCTAATGCGGGTTGGTGGACTTCACATGCCTTTGAGAACTTTTTTTTTTGAATTTTCAGGCATGCAGGTTTCCTCACGATGTTTTCCTTCACCATAACAACAGGGAATATTTAATTTTATAAAGCGCACATAACTTTTTTACAAAGTCATTGGTGCGTGGCACTGGGGTTCGAACCCGGACCCCTCGATTATGAGGTCGAATTCTTAGCCACTGGGCCACCGCCGCTGTCAATTAGATTAGATGCTCAGTAAGTGATCCTAAACCTTATAAAAAAATTGAATCGGAAATTTAAAGCAAAGTTAAATTCTATTTTTACTGGCCTATGCCACGAGTATAACAATTTTTACCCATACCATAAAGTGCTCAGCGCCGCTAAAGAAGTTTTCACTTCAATAATTGAAAAATGTAGTTAAATTACAATTTTGAATCAATAAAATGACCTTTGCTAAAATGTCATAACCAGATAAGCAAGTTTTTATTGATGTTTGAAAAGTCTTATTTTATTTAGCCAGTAAAATACCATTCCGTCTCTGTAAAGCGATGTTGAAGATTACTTTATGTTGTGTTATATGTACCCAATATATTCGTGACTACAAGTAACAAATGGGGTTAAAGGCGAACTAAGTAGTTCACTTAGTTTGGTTACAGAACTGCATCCGCAATCATTATTATTACAAGTCATATAAGGCAAAACTCAGAAGATGCTGTTAAAAAGTTCTAGACCATACACGTTAATATAAATATTCATAAGCCTACAAACATTTATTTTCCATTTACGTAAAAATTTCAAAATCATCCGGTATTCCGACGAGTTCCTACGAATAACATATTTACAGATGGCAAGGGATTTAAAGTCAAAGGTCTCAGCTATGTTAATTCATTACATTTTATTTACATTAGTTTGATGAAATATATTTTGTACCTCACCCGGGGAGTTGCATGATTTTGTGCTGTGTCACGATTGGTGAACTATAAATGCCGCAATACATTTTTAAACCTTAGTTCTCTAGAACCTTAGATAGGATTTCTATCTTATTTGAGGTGGGACGTTGGTGTATGCGGATGTTGTGACCACCTTCCAAGTGGCCTGCAGACCCGTTTGTTATTAATTTACTAAAAAATCTACTACTATATAACTACGAAGTTCATATGGCAAGACCTCGGAGAGACACCTTGACTCGAACTACTCACCTCAATACTTAATCACTAGAATCCTTCTAACCTGTAACTACTAAATAACTGTAAGTACGAATTAGATAACAATGCCTGCTATTTAAAGTTCTAATGTTCAATCATATTGTCTTATGTGTGCCTATAAAATGTACCTATTGAAGATTAAGATTTTACTGTAAATACGCTAGCACACGGTGTTTACTCCTTTTCACATATTTTAATCATTTTTTTGATTTGAAACAATTCTACACTCAAATTCGTATAATAAATTCAAGACACCCCGTCTTGAATTCATCATGGTAACTCTTACTAGACTATTACACGGATCAAGTACCTATAAACACTTAACGTTGGCCCGTTAAAATCATACATATTTTTAACCGACTTCAAAAAAAGGAGGAGGTTCTCAATTCGTCTGTATGTTTTTTTTTTTTATTTTTATTTTTATTTTTATTTTTATTTTTTTTTATATTTGTTATCGCCGCATTCCGTTATTTGTTAACCGATTTGAATTTTTTCTTTTTGGTTGGGAAGATGTTACTTTGCATTTGGTCCCATATTAAGTTAGTGTTGATCTGATGAAGAGTTTCGGAGATACAGAGTGGAACTCTTCAACGGATAAGAGTTAAGGAACCGGGTTAAAAAAATATTATTACTGGTCACATAACCTTTGCAGAACTATGTAGACATTGACCACCTTTGAGTCTGATGATGGAGTGGAACCCGTTTTTATTTTATATTTCTGACCGTCGTATTCCGTCATTTGGTAAACAATTTAAATAATTTTTTTTTTTGGTTTGGGAGCTGTTACTTTGAATTTGGTCCCATATTAAGTTGGTGATGATATGATGAAGAGTTTCTGAGATACAGAGTAGAACTCCTCAACGGATAAGAGTTAAGGGACCGGGTTAAAAAAATATTATTGTTAGTCACATTACCTTTGCAGACCTATATAGACATTGACCACCTTCGAATCTGATGATGGAGTGGAACTCGTTATAAGATAGGAATAATTAAATCGTGTTTAAAAGTTCACTTAAATAAACCATACAAATTATAATTACATTTAAACTATAATTATGGTGTCCGTAAGGTTACCATTGAGAAGCCAGTTGCCACTTCCTATGATAAAGCATAAGGTTTTTAGACTGTAAAAGTTTCGAATAGCTCTGCCATGTATAGTAACAAACACTAGCGACGGGTATCCACAATTTCCCCAAGTACCTACGAAAACGAATCTAATGCAGTAGTTACCTACTTCCGAACAGGCCATACCTCCGGCCTCCGGTTTATCAGAGTTTTAGTATACTTGCCTATTTTTTTTTATATTTTTTATCGCCGCATTCCGTCATTTGTCGCCAGATTTGAATTTTTTCTTTTAAGTTCGGAAGATGTTAATTTCAATTTGGGCCCATATTAAGTTGTTGTTGATCTGATGAAGAGTTTTGGAGATACAGAGTGGAACTCTTTATCGGATAAGAATTAAGGAACCGGGTTAAAAACATATTATTATTGGTCACATTACCTTTGCAGGACTATGTAGACATTGACCACCTTTGAGTCTGATGATGGAGTGGAACTCGTTTTTATTTTATATTTCTGACCGCCGTATTCCGTCATTTGGTAACCAATTTGAATTTTTTTTGGTTTGGGAGCTGTTACTTTGAATTTGGTCCCATATTAAGTAGGTGATGATCTGATGAAGAGTTTCGAAGATACAGAGTGGAACTCCTCAACGGATAAGAGTTAAGGAACCAAGTTGATAAATTATTATTGTTGGTCACATTACCTTTGCAGAACTATATAAAATTTGACCACCTTCGATGCTAATGATGTAGCGGAACTCGTTATAAAATAGGAATAATTAAATCGTGTTTAAAGCAAGTTAATTTAAATAAACTGTACAAATTATATATTTAAACATTAATAATGGTAATCCTCAAGGTTACCATTAAGTAGCCAGTTGCCGCAACCTATGATGAAGCATTAAAACTAAGATACCAGACTAAACTAAGATAATAGAGTGGAAGTGAAACTATGACAACTAAAAAGCATTAAATAAAATAATTTTAAACAAAAATGTGAACCGACTTCAAACTAAAAAGTAAGAAATAACTTTACAAACAGACTTCAATAATAAGGTATTTTTGGAGTCTGTGCCCAAGTTCATCCTCAGTTTAACCTCAAGTAACCTCATTTTTGCAGACGAGTTTTAAAGTCACGAAAAAATCATGACATGTAGGTACTTTAATATATTTTACTAAAAAAGAAGTATGTAGGTAGGAAGTATGTACTTAGGTAATATTTATTCATTTATTATAATTGTACGGGCTAGTATCGACACCATACGATAGTCAAAGAAAAGATGTTGTTAAAGTTTATTATATTTATTGTTGTACACTGTAGGTATGATAATGATGTTGCTATGAGTACGCGCGCGATATGTTCGTATCCCAAATGCATACTAAATTGAAAATGTGACCGGCGCGTGCTATACGAAAAACGCGCTGACGGTTGGTGTACGGTTGCACCGTACAATAATGTACAATGGAAAGAGAGATTTAATGTGCTTTAAAAATGCACATAACAAATTTACAAATCATCGTCATAAGTTATTTAAAAAAAATTAAGAATATGTTTAATTTTCACACGTAATTATAAATTAATTAATTTTTAACAAAAATGTGAACTGACCTCAAATTAAAAAGTAAGAAATAACTTTACAAAGAGACTTCAATACTTATTAAGATATGTTTGGAGTATATGTAAAAATGAGGTTACTTGAGGTTAAACTGAGGATGAACTTGGGCACAGACTCCAAAAATACCTTATTATTGAAGTCTGTTTGTAAAGTTATTTCTTACTTTTTAGTTTGAAGTCGGTTCACATTTTTGTTTAAAATTATTTTATATCCGTAAAAAATTCGTGGCGTTTTATCCGTAAAATAGGCGTGAAAGCTCAGGATATCATTTTAGATGGAAAAATGAGTTTCTATAAAGTAGATGCCCACGAAAATAGCTTACATTGGCCGACATTACAAAGGTTATGTGGAAGTATATTATTATCATATAAGTTTCCTAACAATTAATCATTTAAGCACACAAACATTACTGGAACGTTGAATTTTTGTCGGCTGATGTCATCATAATTAAGCAAGGACTCATAAAAAACTACACTGAGGCGTGAAAGTTTCACAATGGCCTCAAAAGAATGTTTCATAAGTGACACCTATGGATAACCCCATACCAAAGGAGACATGAGCACATCCTCATAACAAAAGAAAATCACGTCGAACGACGGAACGTATTTCCCATATTGAGTATGCCGCCGTGGGTCCTATAACGTGTTCCTTTAAAGAACAAATCGTATTGATTTTGCATTAGGATAATATTTCTTTATAATTGTAACATCAATGTCGTTTTTGAGTTGTCAAGATTGTGCTTATGTTTTATTTTTTCTTCCTTTTAGAGTAATCAAAAAAGACGATTTTTTAAAATAGATAATATGAACACACATAAAAATCAGTTGAACTATACGTTTTATATTTACTTACTTATGTGTTAACTGTGTGCAAGGGCTATTATCCAAATTCAAAAGTAAAAAGTCATGTGATAAATCCGTTACAAAAAACGAATCTACTAAATATTCCTTTAATTACCGCAAAACAACTACTTTTAAAGTAATACCTATGATACCTTTACCTATAGATCAACTTGTAAAATAAAATAAAAAATATCGACGGGACTTAGACCCAACGAAATGACACACCGAATCCATAGACATAAAACAAAATAATGCTATTCACATGTGTAAGAGGTCTAAAAATACAAAAAAAAGTAAACAACTATTTTAAGTTCATTTTGTATCGTTACGTGTCGTCCTCGTACCAATTCGTCGTGGGCGCTTCGCTTATGCAAGAGAATATTTGGCTAAGAAAGCGTCGTTAACACGACAGTCATGCTTCGAAGTACCTGTCACCAATCAAAGCTGTTATTGTCCGTACAAATGTCACTTAGATATTTATTGAACTGTAATAGCCAGCTATGAAAAATTTAGTTGGACATATAGGATGGGTGCTAGCGCCCGGGGAGATATCACCTCTGTCGCATCTACTTAATATAGATTGTCTCACGGTACAGCAGTTTTTTGCAGTGGAGCCGCCATTGAATCAGGTCCACCTGGACTATCGGTTAAAATGACAAGACGCAGAGGGGAACTCTGCGCTCAGTTGTCGTTGCAAGGATTGTGTTTATTCAGTTATTAATTTAAATACTGAATAGCTAATTCAGTATTTAAATTAATAACTGAATAAATGAATTAGGTATTTAATTTAGTATACAGTCCCTCTCTTTTTAATTTTTTAATAATTTTGTATTCTGTTGTATTCTGGGATCTTTATTCACTTTGATGTATAATCAGTGTAGGTATAATGTCATGTCAGTACCCATTAATGACCCACTACAGGGTCGGGTCTCCTCTCACAATGAGAGGGATTACTACTGCGGGTTGGTGAACTTCACATGCCTTTGAGAGCATATTTTTGTGAACTCTCAGGCATGCAGGTTTCCTCACGATGTTTTCCTTCACCGTAACAGCAGGTGATATTTAATTTCATAAATCGCACATAACTTTTATTACATAGTCATTGGTGCGTGCCACTGGGATTCGAACCCGGACCCCTCGATTCAAGGTCTAATTCTAAGCCACTGGGCTATCACCGCTGCATAATAATATTATGTTAATTATGTAAGTAATCGCAATTTTGATTCCCACGTTAGTTTGACAATCGTTCTGGGATACAGGTTTATCCCATACTTACCCAATGTCCCTTTGACATTTTCATCTAACTTGAAGACTTTGAAGTATAGGCTGTCTGTTCTCTACTTCTAGTCTATTATATTAAATGATTATTTCTTGTTTCTTCCTCATAGCCAGAACGTCTATTCACCTTGAGTATTTAAGTATTCAATGTGTATAATACAGAATGCATTCGCCTGAGGTATGTTTGTGGAACCTAGTAAGTGGTGTCAGTAGCAATTAGTGTACACACTGTCGCACTTGTGTCACAGACTCCTTCCCCCCTGCCCCCGTCGTGGGAGAAACTCGCGCTTACGCAACACTTGGCACATGCGATTGTTGCTTGCACTTTCTTTGTAACGACATATCTTACTAATATTATAATGTGATACTTCTAGAGGACGTTTACATCCAGTCAGAATAGATTATGTTTGTTGCTTTTTCACAAAAAAATATTTAACACTTTTTAAGAGCTTTGATATGCAAACAATTCTTAACCTGGTTAAAGATAGCAAACGGAGAAGCTCCTCACTTGACTTTGAGTAATTATTATAGTGCATGGGCTGGACATATATTTTGAAAATCAAATAGGATAGAAGATCTATTCGTATTTCTTACGCCTAAGCAAGTAGCCTTAAAAGTATTTCCGGCTACCTTCTCAGAACACAAGGAAAATGATAAACTTCAATTTAAAATATGCCGCTTTTGGAATTTTTATAGATTTTTGGGTAATCTGGATTGGGTTTTATTCATTCAAAGGATTTTTTCTAAAATGTTAAAGTAATACTTATAAATTACATAAAAATGAAGTTTATAAAATAATAGGTACCCTGTTCCTATTACATAAAGAATAGCATGTTGAAGTTTAGATTAACCGCAATCTAAATCATCTAAATTGTGGAGTAACTTCAAGTATTCATATATCTTGTGTTATTATCGTTTGAGAAGCCGCAACAAGAAACTATTCTTGTAATTGTCGTAATTAAAAGCAACGTGTTTTTAATGCAAGATACAGCTATGGGAAAAATAACTTCACCATTGAGTGTCTCATGTTCACTGTGACGTCATTTCGCGTGACTGATTCTCAAATAGTGGTGTGCCATTACATAACCGTGCAATCGTCGATGACTGGCACTTCTTGGTTTTTCGTTCGTCTTTGTTTGATTTACCTACCTACTTTAGATTAATATTAATCTATCTTAATAATTTTGCGATACATGGATTAAAACACTTTTTAAATTATGCACATAAAATTTACTTGCAGATAGGTACTTAGCTTTTAACTTACCGCCAAAAATATATTTTTTCAGGTTACTTTACTATAAGGTTACCTCACATTAATTTTAATGAAAAGTTCACGTGAGCTTCATTACCATGATCATAATTCTATTATTCTATTGCTAAGAACTGATAAATGTCGTGAACAAACACGTGAAGGAACTAAATTGTTTTAATTACAGCACTGGCATTTACTATCCAGGTAGGTACAAAAAAATCCTCGCATTATTTATTGTTTAATTCCTTGCCATGTGATATAAATAAGGATCATGTATTACAATTAATAGTCACGTTCACTGGCATTTAATAGAAGAAAAAGAAAATATGTGAATGATTAAATGATAAAAAGGATAACCTATTATAGTAAATCTTTCATAAATAATTTTTCTAACACTTAAATGGAATGCATTTATTTTGCAATTCAGGAGTCCTATAACGTAATATCGCTTTATTTTTATCCTAATATCTTCCGTCCGCGCTACCTCTATTCTCAAATGCGAAGGACAAGTACCTACATTTATATGACAAGATTAGAATGTGACAAGGAAAATATTGAATGTCAAATTAATATAAGTTGCTACTTATATAATCGAATACGAATCGATTCACGTACCTATTTTCGATCTTATGTTTCCTGACTACAGATAAAGAAACGAATGGTCTTAAAGACGTGTAGAGTGTAATTTTAAAAAATTAATGCAGTCATCGTTCTCTTAAAATTTATCGTTAAAAGTGAGAAAATAATTACAATACTTACGAGTATTATAACTTACGTTAAGAGGATGGATATTGCGTTCCTCGGATATCCTAAGCCAAGCTAGTGAGCCATAACAAAGGATTCTAGGGGTTCGAAAAATCCCAAGTACTACCTGCTTAAAGTACTACATTACATACAAAGTACTACTTACATTAAAGAATGTACAATATAACATATCTATAATGTATAATAGGAACACAAGGAAAAAAAGGCCTTATCGCTTATAGCAATTTTTACCCGATAAACTTTGGATAGTCAAGTACCTACCTACGTATTGTTATATTATTATACTTTAATAAATACATAAGAAATAATCAGTGCTCGGGAGATAAATACCAGGAGGCAGGTGATTAGAAGGAAATAACGCAGGTGCACGGAAGCATCCGGTTTTCCTGTCTATTGTGACACTGAGGTCGCTGAGAGGTCGCTGCCGGACTCAAGGTGACCGCTAGATACCGACAGCCCTGTACTTATAGTAGATACACAAGTAATGGTTTAAAAGGGCTTTTTATGTGTATTCTATGGCACACTTTATCGAGATAAAAAAATAACTTTATTTTTTTCAATGTTTTTATAATAATAATGTACCTACCAAAGAAATAGGAATATAGCCATACCATACCAAACCATAGAATAAATATCGGAAGGAATAGGGGGTGTAGGCATGCCCTAGATTCTGCTCAACATACGCGCATATAAGCTCATTTTATCACATAAGCTTCCAGAAGGAAAACCTTACGTTTTACTGAAGAATTGAAAAGTGCCAAAAATTACGTAGGTAAGTGAATGATTTTCACAAGCGGCAAAAGATTTAATGCAAAATCCATTAATTTCGAAGCTCAATTACACATAGTAGCGATTATCTTGAAGGTTTTGTATAAAGGTATCATTAAAGGTGACTGTTCGTACATCACCCGGTAATTTAAAGAACATGTATTAAATGCAATTCTACGATCCTGTCATAGGTTACGTGTATGTTCATTACGTAAGTATTGGCACAAGGTCAGGCTTAGGCTAACTTTAAACAATTATTTATCGCTAATTTGAATGGTGTATCTGCCCGATTCGGCAACTTACAGTTTACCTCCTGGCACCTGAGTTCAAGTCAGTTCGTGGTCTTTTAGCCAACATTTATGAAATATTTTATCTATTACATTTTACACCCAATTAGTGTTTCTGATTCTAAAATCTGGTAATCCGTTACGGTGTAGATCAGCTTTCTAGGTAAAACACGGTAAGAAATTTAGTGACATTTAACTAAATACCACAAATTAAGAAGTAACAATAGAAATAGATACGAATTACATTGCAACATTCTTGTGGGATGCAAGCAGACGATATACATAAGTGTTCTTTCTCAGCCACCAAATTAATCACCTACATTTCTTTTCGCTTACAAGCAAGACTAAAAAGCTTTAAAAAATAGACCTGCTTGCTAGTCATATTTCCGATATTTCTGTTCAGTTAAAAATAACACAGAATTCCCCTAAAATTAAAAAAATGCACATTAATATTTTGAGTTTTAATACACAATTTATGACAGTTCATAAGGAAAGTCAAAATCGTTCGAACAAGTCTTTCACATTTCAGTGTGTTAACATACGCTCTTCAATTATCAAGTAAATCTATTCTAAATTTATTTTTACACGCATTAGCTCATTTACCGAAACATCTGACGCGTTACGCTAGGGACGATATTTTGCAAGCAACCTCGACTCGAGCATGACTCAGTGAACGGATTAGATGACACGTGGTACAGGTCTAATGTAACGAATTATGCTGTCCTCCCCTGTCTGCAACCTGCAACTCATTAGTGACACACTACTTAATTATTTTTCCTTCACCGTGACATTAAACATTTATTAAAACCACATAAATTAGAAAATTCAGTGGCGCAAGTCGCTGGGATTCGAACACGGTACTCCCGACTAAAAGTGTTGTAGTGTAGGATTTGTAGAGAACGTAAAACAGAGGCTCACGCAGAACGCTATACGCGAGTAAAGAGCTTATAAGAGCTACGAACTAGAATCTCCATAATGTCTGATAACTTTTTACAGATCAACCAATATATCGTTCATATTGGCGTTACTTTAAATGAAAATTTTTTGGTGGGATTACTTATTCTCAAAAATTGTAGCACGTGTTGCACATGAAATTAAATCATGCAACGAACTATTAATTGTTGTACACAATTCCCATTACAAAATGGTAATCGCGTAATAAATCTCAGACACAACATAGCTGTATATGTTTTATTGTTCTCGTTACCTATTAGATGGCTCTGACCCACCGGTGATCTGGTTAGTTGGCTGATAACAATCGCCGGTGAAACCAGAGCACGGCAACACCAGGTGGGCGTTGTGGACCTCAATCTGAAATATCTATTGTATTGTTAAATTTAAACTTTAAACACTAAATCATTCTAATAACTTAATTCTGGGTTCGTTGCTGCACTGTTAAAATTTATTGATTTATGTCATTTTAAGATTTATTGTTGGAGAACAAATAAAATGTATGCAGTAACTGTAGTAGGTAATTAAGGCAACATGACGGTTTTGAGAGCTAACGGTCATACGGTGCACCTGATGTTAAGTGGTCCATGCAACCCATGGACATTCACCTCCGTTCTATACAAATAAATAACATTGGAGTATCTGTTTTTAATATAAAAATAATCGCTTTTCACTAAATGCGTATGTATGTATACACGGTAGATACATATTATTATACCAAAATAACATTTTTTACCATTTTTGTGTTTATCTGTCTGTTTGTTCCGGCTAATCTCTGAAACGGCTGGACCGACTTTTACTGGCAGATAGCTGATGTAATATGGAGTTATTTAGGCTTAGACTTTTATTTTATTATTGTAGAATTCCACGCGTAAGAAGCCGCTCTTTTGAAAAATATTGTTGAAAATATACTTTAAGACTATGTTCATGGAGCAATTATTACAAAATTCTTAAATGCACTGCAAAGAGCTGTGTACAATTTGCACGTAGCTAGCGACTGGAAGCCTAGAAGGCTAACAAATCAACTATCGTAACTCGTTAACAATACCTCACACCACTATGACACTGATTCCTTTCTATCGATAGGGTTAAATATAATAGCTTATTCAATATCACGATAGCTATTAACATTTCAAATTTCAGTTTCAATTACGTTCAAGTAAAAACCCGAGCCATTCAGTTTTTATGGGACGATCGTTTCATTCAATTTCGCAGTGCAAAAACTGTAATTTAATTTATCTCTGAAACATGAATGAAAGAAATCATGATATAGTTGGGCTAAATTCATTTTATGTATATTAAAACTGCAAATTTAGAACGAAACTTGTATTTTAAATGCGAAAGTGTGTAGGAATGGATATATTTTTTTTTTTTGATTTAATTAATTTAACAAATACAGTGTACGGCCTTGCATGCTTGGCATCTTTTTACCCATTAAAACACCAAATTCTAATATCCATGTCAACAAGTTTGAGCAGACAAGCCCGTAAGTTTTAAATCTTATAATTTCGCCTCGAATTATTAAGCAGCCTATGTTCATTCTAAATATTGATGAAACAGAGTTTTTTAACAAAATAGTTTCACAGCTACCACCATACTTAAGGGGAGGAAGTACTTAATCACACTAAGTAAACTATAGTATCAATTTCACAAATTTTCAGGAAATTATTCGTCCCGGTGTCCGCTAATAGAAACATTCAAAACTTTTTTAAGTCCAAAAATGCGAACACCGTCATAGAACCTGAACAACATAAGTGCCTCAAATTAGCTAGAAGAATAAACATTTGAGCATGGCCTTGTGTATAAACAAGAGGAAGTGCAAACTGTATATAATGTTACTCCGTTGAAGCCAAATAGAAAGGTCAGCCGGTTCTCGACTAAGGTCTGCTTCCGACATGCTCACTCTCTTGCTGACTAATATATCCATAATAGTTTATTTTTGATTGATGTGTATAAATAATATCCGCTAACGACACATGCTTTAAAATACGGTTTAAATTGTCAGATAAAATGTGTTTGTTACCTAAATTGGCGAGGAGTTAAATTTAAAAATTTCGATGAAACGTACGAGTAAATGTCATACCCATCAATATATCAGTTTGCAACACTTAAATCAAATGCAACGAAGTTTATAACCATGTCTATTAATAATGCGATCACAATATCAGCCGTAGAGAACACAAAAATAGTGTAACCAGGTATGCACTATTAGCACGTGTATGAACCGAAATTAAAACCATTATAGGAATTTTAAATATATAGGACAGTCTACATAAAACTATAATGCTTGCCTACACTTTTACAAAAAGTATTCAATGTATAGTTAGTGTGTTTATCATTACGTGATCATGACCATTATGCACGATGCTTCTTATTTATGTATGTAAGTATAGTTGTAGTACCTAATTGTAAAAAGATTGAACTGTAGAAGAGAGAAAAAGAAGATAGAATAAACAGTGACATAAGATACAACATACGCTGTACGATCACTCTTTAACTTAATTATAATAATATAGTGTCAGTAACATTGAAAACTTTTAATACCCGCAATTTAATTCACACTTAATAGTCTTGGTAATGAGTGTTGCGATTACCAGTTCCGTCACGTCGCGTGCGTCACGTCATACATGAATCCCCGGTTCAAACACATCTACAGATATGGATCTATATAGATTACGCTAATGTAGGTGCTTTTTGTGTCCAAACATTTGAAAAGAGCAATGCACAATGTGCGTTTGATTCTGGCGACTTCGAAGCGATTCGAATGCTGATTGATAACTAACCGAATAGTACCGCTTTTAATTCGACTTCGCGTTGATATAGGCTTCTTTTTACCCATTAAAACACCAAATCATTTAAATGTTTCTTGTTTCGTTTCAACAGGTAGTAAAATAGCGGCTTGCTTGGTCTTCATACTTCATACACATAACTTAAATTATCTACTTAAATCTATATCTGTGGTTCAAACTCATCGCATCACGTCAACCGATATCCGACTACATGTTTGAAAACACGTCCTTCGTTTTCATTGAAAACTTCATAACACGAAGTATTGTAAGACCATACGATGTGTAACATTGTCTCACATACGTTATTACTTCATGCTAGCGAACAAAACGACGTGACTAAAACATATTAAGTATTTAACATAATTTATGTGACATTGGATGATGTAAATGAGTACCAAACGCATTGGGAAGGGATAATTTTTTTGAATATTATTTGAATTTACTATTATATATATTAATGTTGAAAGAGAATTTAGTTAATAATATATACAAAGATAAATCAAGTCAATACATAAATTTATTTTGACATGCATTTAAAGAGTCTGCCTATTTGGCGCATCTTTAAAGGGTTCGGTACCTAAGGATTACGAAGTCACAGATTTTCAAAGTTTGAAATCGTGTAGATTTCCATGCGATAGACTTTTAATGAGACATCACAAACGAGCGGAGCTAGTCGTGAGCGGCAAAGGCGACGCCAGATAAGCCTCGCTACGTGAGCCGGCCGCGGCCACCGGAACCTTGAATAAAAACCGCGCTCCTTCCCTCGTTATAATAATAAACTGCTCAGTCCGTCCCGAGCCTTTACCGATACTACACGACCGATATATTATTTGACGACCGGCTACGCTAAACTGGTTCTTATGATTCGCGCTAAATTCGAACAATGCAGCCCTACCGATCGCATCCGGAGTAAATCAGTGATAGTGCCGTTACATACAGTGACATAAAACATATTACATATATCAATAGTGATACTGTGATGAATGTGCCAATTACCTCCGTGCCATATTACATCGTAGCCGTTGTTTTACCGGTGAAATAAGAAGGTAGGTACGACTGCATTGTCCTGCTGACATGCTTGCCGCTAACTGTACATAAATTTTAATATGACTAAACATATTTTATCCACAAAAACCTGTTCGTATGCAGATTAAACACAACTGCTCTCATTTCATTGTTTAAAAGAGTTACAAAAAGGAAAATCCCTACTGACAATAAAAGACATGATATTATTATTATAGTTTATGGCAAGTTTATAGTTTTCAATGAAGTTTGTTTCAAAGATAAAATCAAGAAGTAAAGCAACGTTGATTCCGCAAACTGCGAACATTTCCGGTTAAGTAATTATTGAAAGGTAAAGCACGTTTAATGGATTCACGGAGCACTGGCGACTGTATTGAACATGGGAAGGAATTTGAACGGAACTAAAATTTTAACGGAAATGTGCGAAATGTTGGTTATATAAAACATAGAGAGCCTCATTATTACTTCCAAAACGTCATGCTTATATACCATAAATAACGTGTCAAAGATATGAAAAATAGTAAGAAAAAAGTCTTTGAAATAGACCGTTATTTATACCTATATAATAAACTAAATTAAACATATTATATAGCCAAAGTATAAGTTCTTTCTTAGTAAGAGAAAACAAAAGTATAAAGATATTCTCGGTAGCCATATGAACAACGACAAATCATTACTTATCTAAACAGTTCCAATGAACGTAAAATTTTCGCAGGAGTAATAATAATAATTTGTATTTCCGATGATGATAACTAAAAATGAATTTTGAAATTTAAAAATTAATGTAGGAAGATAAGCAACAGCATATCGTAAACGAAAACGTTAACAACATGCAGTTTTTTAATGTAAATTATGTAAAATGAGCCCAAAATAAAGCGTAGCAGTCCTGCTACGGTTTGTCGTGGCTACGGTGCTACGAATTTTCAAAGCAAACACTATCGCCGAAACACATAATTATTATTATTTCATTATTTTTCTTGAAAGTTGTGTGTGCAAGTTAATCGGTAAAGTTTCATTTTGAAAATATAAAAGTGATTTTATACAAAAATATAATATACATCATGAATTTCCACCACAAATCTGTCGACAGCCCCGAGAGGGCCACAACGCGCGATAACAAATTAAACCTTTTTGTATGAAATTAAATTAAATTATACCAGCGTAATGTATAAATGAATGATGGTCATTATCGCAACGTTAAGAAACTACATGACTGTTAGTGGTTTCTTCTAAGGATCGTACAAAACTTCTATTTCCGGATGTAAAGTAGGTATAGGGAACTGCATCTATCTTGGAATTTCAAAGAATTATCTCCTGTAAAATTTAATATAACATATCGCCTCAATATTTTCGTTTATACATTGACAATACAGTAAATTGACGAATGTTTTATTGTTACTTATCATCATTTAATTTTAAATGTACCTAGGAGGTGTTATTAATTTAAGTTTTGTAAGTGAACCGATGTTTGAAAGCTACCTTTGAGTATTAAAGACGTGAACAAAAAATATTGAGATAATACAAGCAAAAAACCCATACAGTGTCTTCATAAAAGAAAGAACGACGTACAAAAAGCGGATTTAAATTACCTACATATTTTATTTTTTACTGTACCTACGTTGGATGGTCTCATTATTATTGTAGATAAACCTGATTGTAAGGGCATTGTTAATCGGTAAAGTTAAATGACTTGTGTTTAAGGTTGTCGTCTTCAGTGTAGGTACTGACATTTACCCATGAGAGTGGTTGCGCACTACACACAATTTGAATCCAAAAAACTTGATCAGAAGAAGACATATTACAATATGAATAAAATATTATTATATATAATTTTTTTTTTGTTTTGATAATTACTGTCGGAATATTGGGAAGCAAGTCCTACGTACGTATAAAAATTGATAATCGCAATTAAAATTGTAATTTGGAAACATGACCGTTTTATATGATAATTATTAGGGATGATCCAGATTCATAGTGGAGGAATTGTTAATCTTGGCATTAAGTTACTAACCGAATGTGTCCAATGTAACTATTGACCTTTAAATTTTAGGTCGATGAGATGAGAAATATACCTACTTTTTACAGTAAAAGTTAGTGATACAATCGATTAGTCCACTCGATGTGAACTGGTCGGTCATTGCAAGCCAATTTTATTGATTACCTTAGTAAAAGAATGGTTATTTAAAGTACTTTTTTATTGTGGACTTCCAATTGGGTAAGCACCTCGTTATTTTGTTAATGTCCTTAACACGACCTCGCATGCGCGTCAGAGGCAGATATACGATAGCATATCGTATATCTGCCAAAACACTCAATTCGCGTGTCGCGGAAACCGTAAGAGGCTCCATTTAAATACAACACCTTCACTTCAGGTGACCCGCATCACCACCACAGTGTCACATTTTACGTTCACTCAACGTTACAAATGTCTGAAATAACACAATGCTTTTCGGTATTTTACGTATTCTCATGATGTACTCGTTCGCGGATAGTAACTTGTGTTCCGGCGTTGTGTAAGAGTGCAAGGTTGACTAGTCCACCGGACTCGACCGGGAGGCTGCCTGCAGTTGCTTGCATTTTCGCGAACTACCCATAACTTCGGAATGCTGGTAGCCTGCATTATTTTAATTATTAATCAAAGATGTTTGTATATCAATATAAAAATGGAGCACCCAAATTTAAGGGACATGTTTAGGTCACTTCTCGGCGGGAACTGCTATTATGTCACTTAAACGTGGTAGGTAAGGTGTTCCTTATACGTTTCGGCCTTTTTACACGCTTTATATAATTAGAATATAGACAATACACAAATTTGATTATATAATTTTCATCGATAATCGATAAGGCAGGAATTGATGTTAATTTTAAATTCCAACCATTAATTATCTTTAATCGATTTATCTAATATTTGGAAACTTTCGAATACCAAAGAGAATTTTTAATTCAACAAAGCAAATAATAGTTAAAAAAAACTAAAAACACGCTTTAATGATAGAATTACCTAAAAAGTAGAAAATAATTTTCATATATGAAAAGCGCCCCACGCTTTTTTCACACTAAAATTATCCTATTTATTGTTTATTATTGATAGTAGATTTTACTAGATTAAAGATTGCAAATTGAAAAATGGAACTTTTTAGTGGTTTCAATCATTAAAGCGTGTTTTTTAGTTTTTTAAACTATAGGTATTTTTTTTTTAATTTCTGAAAAGTTAATAAAATTGACCCAATTTTACATGTCTGCTACAATAGTATCACTCAGACTGTAGAAGTCTTTGCATTTAACTTGCATTTAACCGGAAATCATTAAATTTAACAAGCGACATGAGGCGATGTTATTTATCTATCATGAAGAAGGCCTACTTTTTACTTTAAATAAAATGAAAAGTAGGGTAGTCTTAGTATAATATTGTGTATTAAAGGCCGTTCTATGTAAAACAGAGCCTAGCAATCCTAGTTAACAGGAAATGCCTATGATTATCACTTTATTATTTGACTTATACATACTCACACTCACAAAACAAATCAATTAACACTTTTGTCTCAAAATGTCCATAGTGTTGTATGGAAAATTACCTATTGTTACAATTATCTGCTAGTTTTAAGTTCTTTACATATTATTTTACAATCTTACAAGTGCCATGCATGAATCATTGTTATTAGCAAAGATGTGACAAAATATATCTATGTATAATATCATAACAACACGTTTTAACTTCCGTGCTAAATTGTGATGTATTGTTTAACAAGGTAGTGTGACTTAAATAGTAAAAAATGAATATATCGATTAGTTTGACGACCTTTACGAAGAATCCGGTGCTCGCGACGGCTTTCCGGGTTCAATTCCAATATTGATAATCCCTGCTAGGAGGATATGTTTCTCTGTTTCTGGTTTAGTTTTGTGTGTTCTTATCTTATCTGTCTGTGTACACAATGAATCCGAATGCGAGGCTGTAGGTTTCAGAATTATTTATACATTTCGTTAGTTATTGAATAACAATTTAAGTAGGTAGATGCACCGAAAAACAAATAAATTTATAGAGTCGCAGCTACATAATACTATCGTACGCTTCGCCCTCCGCCGCACAATACTAATTACAAAGACGTTATCTGTTCAAACAGACTGGAATTCTCTTAATTCTCTTAATGCAGCTATCTTACTCAAATATCTAATTACTGGGCCTTGGCTCGAATACCGAGTGTCCGTTGTTTTTGTGGCAGGCTGTCATTTGAGAAGGTTGCACCGAAGCACTACTCAATGCAAACTTGTTACGGCGCAGCGGTCTTGCCCGGCATTAATGTCAGCGCCAGTCACTTGAAAAATGACCGCCTCACAATAGAGGACGATGATCCATTTACATCCGTCTGCGTGATTTATTATATCTTGTGTATGTAGAGTAAGTACCTGAAGTGATTAGGTGTTACCGCTGCCAATCGATCATTGGGCAACACATGACAAACAAGTGCTTAGAGCTAATTTAAATATGCCTAGATGACGCGCGAACATCCTTACTCAATGGATTCCTTTCTAAAGCTATTTAAACGTCAGTGATTGGACTTATTCATGATGCCGGCTTTATTCTAATAGGATTAATATTAACGGATAGCAACAAATTTGCAAACCGGCACCGATTGTACGTGAAATAAGTAGTAAAATAAAACTAAGCATGTTACGTTTCATACCGTGAATAATGTACTAAAAACGGACTGTACGTCAGGTAAATATAGATTTGTAACAATTCTACACCTACATAATTATACATATGTGCGACTAAACGTTTTTTCTTTGTCTTGTCTTTTTGTCTACTTTAGGCTTAGGCCTACTGTTGTCTGAGGCGATAATGAAAGAATAATCAGTATTATATGTACACATACTTAAACATTCTTAATGGACATATGAATACCTACATACTTTTTATGAGATATTGTATATTTTCCCTCATAGACCAACTTATTATTATGTGAATATTTTGGTGTACCGCTCCTATTACATACAATACAAACGTATCGAAAGATAGCCGCCTTTTTTTGAAGTCTGTTAAAACAGATGGTGTTCCGCGAGCAAGGTCAAGTTCTGAGCGACCGATCGGAACTCAGTTATGTAAGCGGTCTGCCCACGCCGGCGCTTAACTATTGGTCCCTGAGCCAGACTCAAATATCGTCAAATATTTCCTCCCGGCCGATAACTCGTTGCCTAGTGATCGTCAGCCGCAGGTCAGGTAGCCTTCGACGTATGTAGAAAAATTATGAATAGCCAGCTGATGCTTTTATTAATTTACAACAACATCTAATAAATTTACAATTGGGGATATCGCAGAAAATCCACCACTTTGAAATCATCTTAAGATTTTCTTTCGTTACATCTGGCAAGCAATAATTTAAAAAAGTTTCAATAGGGAAGAAATGACAAAAAAAAATTTCGGCTGCCGCTGCTCTACTCTGGAGCAGTAGCTGACGATGACTAGGTGGTTTCTACTTCTTCTTAAATTATTGGCCGGGAGCAATTTGGTCACGAAAAGCTGAAACTGGCTTACGGAGCATATAATTCCATACCTAACACTTTCTGCTTCCTAATCCATCACTTCACCACAACCTCGGGTGACAGAACGAGTTTCTGCGTTTGAGACAGGTTGCCAATGACTTTCACTTAGATGATAAACGACTAGACACGTCATAAGCCGCAGAGAAATATAATTAGGTATGATCGAAGATTGTATGATCACCTGTCCGGTTAATATGGATTTTAATATAAATTTTTCTTTTTGGGAAACTTAACATAGATTTCTTGCCGCCTCCTGCGTGCAAAGTTTGAGACAGTCTATCGTGTTTGTATTCTCGCAGCACTATCATAATATGATATAGGGGTTTTCGAGCTTTCCTTCAAAGCCGGCAATGCACTGACGACCCCACTAATGTTGCTCGTGTCAATCGGAATCGGTGACCACTTACCATTAGGAGGCCCGTGCGCCTGTTTGCATACTCTTTTATTTTAAAAAACTTGCCATAGTACGTACAATGTACATCTCCATAACTTCAGTAGCTACAAGAATTAATGACAACAAATATTTGTTTCTAAATAGCTTACGAATTTGGCACCTTGTGTAACCATAACAAAACAAATTGTCATACTGCACGGTCATTTATCTACCTCAAGCGTTTTGACATCGGCCCTAAGAACAAGTCCAACGTTGCGCAAAAAATATTTACCTATCAATTAACCAATTTCATGGAAAAGACCTATTTACTATTGACACGAGCTAACCAAAATGTGTAACGCCTAATGAATCCTAAAAATAGAAAGATACTTGATGTTAAAACTTTGTGCTGATGGTTAAGGCATTAAAACAAATATAATATCTACTTCCTTTTATTAAGAGCCAACGTATCTATATGATAATTAAAAAGACACTTAAGACGTGTATTTAAAAATGTTTTAGCTGTTTAATGTAAGAAGTTTTTATATAGATATCTAAGGTTATAAATGTTCTGACTCTGTGATATATTTTATATGCTGGTTAAATTGTATCGTCGATTTGTTTGTAATTGTGACGCATCAAAATACATATTATATTTTTATTTTTACGTAAATAGATAGAATATTCTACGAGTTGATCTCTCCCACTAATGTAGTCAACTAGTCATTGAGTTTCCGAAACGTATTAGCCCCTCCATACACAAGGCTACGTAAGTCTCCGATACTAATGTTGTATACGACATTATATCGATCTTGTGTACTACGGGGCTTATTTACACTCATGTAAAAGGGTTTCGTATTTATAAGTAAATTCAGAGTCTTACACATTCCTCATATTAAGGTTTTTGGGCCAACAGGTTACGCGAAGGCTACGAGTACAATAATATTATATAATGTTCATAAATATACGTTATGAATAAGTTGTTTTTACGATAACCTGAGTCGATATAGAGGAATAAAAGATGTTAAGATTATCTTATTAGTATCTAAATGAGCACATCTTATTAATTAATAAATAAGATACAGTAAAAACTGACACAACCTGCTTTGCGTAGTAGTTACCTAGCCAGTTCTTTGTACGGAGGGTCCTGGGTTCATGTTGTAGCTTGCGCTCTAGCCTTATGTGTTGATGGTGTCCATGACGGTACCACCAAGTGGTGATTATGTGAAGCAAAATTTATCTTACTCTTTAATTTAACAATAATAGGAACTCTTTAAGGTGATGAGAAGAAATCAGACGAATAGTCACACACAACACACCCATGTTACCTAAGTATTATTTGATTGTTGTACGTTGAAACTAGAACTGTTTTGCTCTACTTCACAGACCTTTATGAGCCGTTCTTTATACATATATTTCCAAAATTACAAGTTGCCTTCTATAATTGAATAGCAGCACAGTCTCCTTCATCTTTTAGATCGTTATGCCCGATTACTCTTAATGGTGCGTATGTAAAAGAATAAAATATTTAAAGCACGTTCTATGAAACATTTATGGAGTCGCCAACATTAGAACGGGCAAGGCTGGTCAACTTACCAGCAACATCCTTAATGTCACTTACCATCATTAAACGACCGATGAAGGATCAACAAGGGATGTTGACTCATGTTAATATAACACGGAAAATGATAAATATTTCAACTTTTCCGTGTATTCTTCCTTGATACTTATTTTTAGTTTACGCTTTACAAGCAACGTTGTTGTATTTATATGTCTGTAATTACACTTTCAAGTATATTTTTTGTTATTAAGTACTTGCTTTATAAAAAAACTTAATGATCATCTTGTGCCTTTATTTGGCCCTGACTTGTCTATGAGCGCCCTTGCTATCACCCACGGATACCTAAGGTCATCCGACCCGGCATGCGGCATCCGGCGGCCTTACCGCACAGGCAACGACCGATCGACTCTTCCGGATAACCACGCCTTAAGGTCGATTACGAATCGACTATGCATGCGGTTTTATAAATAAAATGTGGAAGATAGGCACATCTTTAAACGGCTTGGATTGTAAACAAAAGGAAAAAGAAGAAAGTTCTAATTTGTTAATCATTTATTTCATATTTTTATGCTTGTCGCATAAAATTCGTTTGAATTTTGTAATCATCTAAATTCTTTTTCGTAAACATTTGTATGTTTAGCTTTTGAAGAAACAATATTGTTAGATATTATAACGACCCCTGCATACCTATGTACCTACACAATAAAACGCATTTTGTAGGCACTTAAATTTAAAAGCAATTTAATTATAGTATAATATTATTACTTCGTAAAAATCCATTCATTTACGTAGAAGTAGGCTACAGAGCTACGGTGCCATTCTAATATGTAGGTATTTAACACCTCAATGTTCCCTCAATAAAACTTTATAAAGGACACGTTGTAGTTCTACTGAAATGGCTTTTGTAATGACTTCGGGCCATTAGACATAATTGCGACATTGAACAAAATTATATTTGCACTTAAATAAAAATGAGTAGCTGTTTTTATGTTAACTACAAGTAAGATGTTCATAACTTCTAAATTTTTTTTTACCAATTCTGTTTTCATTTGTCCGCAACTCATTAGTGACCAACTGAGTCTTAGCAAATGGATATCCACCACGCATAAAAAAATAGGCAACGGGTTGGTGGACTTCAGAAGCCTTTAAAACACTGAGTTACTGAGAACTCTAAGAATCTTAAAAATCTCTTAAGAATTTTAATTCGCTGTTTTTGAAATTTTTCCATTTAGAAAAATGTATAGAATCAAGTATAACTACTACTTGATTCTATACTGATATAAACAAAGTTCATCTCTTGGTATATCTCCATATAATATCGCAATATTCGCAACTATGAAGTAGGTAATACCTAATGAAATGAGAATAATGTCATTGGCCGAAACACATTTTGCACGATGCGACTACTATGTACACACCGACTACTTAACAACCTTGGAAATACGCTTAATCTTAATCTATTATCTATTGTCGATATGAAATATTTTAAACATGTCATTAATCTATCAGATCAATATAAAAATAAATGTTCCTAAAAATAAATCAAAAATTTTCAAGGCCTTTGTTTTTTTGTGGTTCAATAAATTATTTGAATTAACACAATAGGTGTACTCTGTGTACAATGTACATCCAATACATTATAAAGACAATTGATTTTTTTTTCTAAAGATTGTCATAGATGTATGTCGACGAGTTTCACGTGCGGCTAGATCGGCGGCACTAGATCAGGCTGTAACTAAAAGAATTTTGAAATAAACAAATACTAAACGAAAATCTGGAAAAGAGTGTAGATGACCTAGAATATAGGTACAGAATTACAGAGTATTTAACATAATTAAAATATTTGTCACTTGTCACAATACATCTCGTTTTGCATTGGTTAACTCTAGTTCTTTAATAAAAAAAATCTATTTCTTTATGTGCATCTTTTGGAGAACACTTACAGACGCCATAATTAAGACGTTAAAACACACATCTATTTGTGGTTGCGGTTAATTTATAGATACTTCCAAGAAATTCTAAGCATATTTTATAATGTTGATTTAATATATGAATAAATTATTTCTTGGAAAATCACTTCTCAACATAAGCCTTGGTTTATTTTATACTTCCGGTACAGTACAAAAAGTGTATGATTACTTCCGAGAATTACGCCTTCAGTCGATTTCTTATTAATTATGCCAAGAACTTTTAACTGACCATAATAATAAGTAACTCATAACAATTTTAGTAATATGATATAGAAATATTAAAAAAACCTTGCTATATCTTTATCATATTTCACATTGTTTGAATTTTATGTTTTGGCACCAAAATGATTTACTAGAAGAGCTCTTTGCTTTTTGCTTGTATCATTTGATATTATCTACATACTTATCCTATTTTAACCAATGAAAATATCTAGGCTGATATCTTAAAGTTTAAATGTCACTCCAGCATCCGACACGAAGATCATGAGATGCCCTATTCACATTTATAGTGGTAAGGCACCTGCATTACAAAACTGGGAACAATAATTAATAGATAACGACTCAAGTCATAAAGCTTTATAATGGCAATTGGTAACCCTGTTGCAAGAGTATTCCGGACTCAAATCACGAGGTAAGTATCTAATTCACGTTTATATGTATACGTAACGGCCAGGATTATCGATTTGCTGATTCTACGAAATGCGGGGCTTTTAAATAATTAAAGAATTTTGTGAGCTGGTCTCGAAGCGGGTAAAGGTTTTCTACAATATAGATTCTACTAAATAGTTATATCGGTTTTACAATAAAGCAATCGTTATAGGTTCCAATTTCGTTTTTAAGATTAATACAGACAGTGATCATAGACTAACATAACCTGTGCTACGATAGATGTACGATATTACGCGCCTTGATTGTCAGTTAATTTCAAAAATGTTTATTTCTATAAGGACGACTTTTTCGGAATACTCAAAAAATATACAACAGTAACTTTTATGGAGAACATTATAACGATAGGTTACCCTATTAACAACCACAGCTTTACTTAGCAATTTAATAGCAAACCCGAGAAAACAATCTCTTATACTTCTGTAATAGCAAGCCGCTGACAAGCCACATCCGAATGATAAACGCAATGCAGTTTGCATTCTAGACGCGTAATTTATGAGATAACCTATAATTTTAGAGAAAAGGAGGCGATGGAATATACTATGTTTCTTCTGGAAGATTTCTTGTGGTGCATGTTCCTTTTTTATATAACGAATATTTACGAGCTGTGCGCGCGATTCCATTCACGTTAAGTTTAGTTTGCAGATAACAGTATTCACTTAATAATATAGTTTTATAACCTTATCTGCAGGATAATATTAATCAGTAAATCTCTCGTAATGCCATCACATTTTTTTACGCTTGTATATAATATTCATTACAATCTCTTACAATAATAAAATAATAAGAAAAATATTAATCAAACGAAAATGGATGACTAAAAAAAGAATGAAGGTCTAATAATTAAGTACATGATATATACAAAAACATAAACATATCCCAAGCCGTAAAAAAGACTTTAAAGTCATTCCTATAATTCAAAATAATTTATTTCAACTACCTAGTTAGTTAACAACTACCTGAGACCTACATCCGTATCCAAGCTGTTGACTGGTTAAATTGTGTCGTAACTCCACAATCCGGACATGATTTGCGAACGCAACAGTTCTCAGCCTCGCTGAATGTTTGTCATTATTAAAACATGTACAAATTACAGGGCCATAATGCCAAATTTGAGGTGGACTCGTAAATAAAAATGACGATCGTGTATAGCATTGAAAGGAAATAAAAATAAATTAAATGTATTAAAATTACAATAAGGTATTTAAAAGTACCTATTTATTAGAAAAATGTGTCATGTAATGTATTGGGTATGTCCATATTTTCCATTAAAGCTCATCACATCACATTCAAGTTCCACAGATAGAATGCGATGTGATATCACACAAACTTTGTGATATCACTCACTATCACTTGTTCTTAATAAGTACCGAAGTTAATATTTTAGGGAAAAAAACAGACAACCCTTAAAAAATTAGTGCTGTAACTTTTTATCTACATGCTATCCCATTGGCATTGATAGTGGGTGTTGTTTAGTTATTAGTATCGCGTGACCCACAGACCCGTTCGTTATGCAAATTAAACTCCAAATGCGTCACTTGGATACCAATCTTATGATATGCATACTATTACAATACGACAAAAATGATCTTACGATATATCTTACTTATAGAAATAAAAACATATTTAAAAATGCTTGTTTAGACCTTGACGTGATTCAGACATTATTGTTGGTTTTTCAATAGTGACTAAATTGTAAGCTATAGCACGAATGAATAAGTATGTAAGTAGTTATAGTCGTAAATGGATGCAAAAGAACAAAAATAGTTTAATTAAAACAGACGAATATTAAAAACATACCGTTAGATGGTTTTTAACTTTTTACATTACCTTATTCCTTATACCAACATCGTTTCAACCGATCGAGACTTCTTTTCTAAGAATACAATAATTTACTGTCATTTTTCAATCGAACCAAAAACATTTGTCCTTATTTAATGTGTTAGGATGATTTGTACCTACATAGAGAATTATATCAAGCATGTTCCATTCGAAACAGTGTATATACTATTAATACATCGTAAGAGTGCGAAAATTAAGTTGTAAGTAGTACACATAATGATTGCTTATGGTGTTAGCTACCTTGTGCTGCAAGGTTGCTCATGTTTTACGGGTAACCCTGTATATTAGACCCCTAATTTTTCTTACACATTTTTTGTAAAGTAAATAAATTACATTATATTCGTGACACGATTCTACTTTTAGTATTTAAGTTTGGATTAAATCTTTGTATCTGTACCTGAATAAAATGATTTCTGGTTTCTTAAATTATTAGTTAAGGTTTAAGTGAAATTCCAATATTGCCATGAACTATTTACTTTTTTTTTCAAATAATATGATTAATAATGTTTTTTATTTGTTCCAGGCTGGGCGAGCGATGAAGGGGTGGTTCGACGCGTTCCGCGAGGAAGGCGGGCCGACCCTGTACGCGTACCACAATCGTACCGCAGTCGCGGCCGACGTACCAGCCCTAGCACTGTTGATCGCCGCCCTAACTCTCTACCTCGCCTTCCTAGCCATCTTCCCCGGTATCAGAAAAGAGGTGCGTGTGTTAACCTATCTGAAAATAATTAAACTAATTGTATTTTGCTGTGGTACAATTCAGTTTAATAATTTCAGAACAACCCATCACATAAATTATTTCTAATCTAATTTAAAAACTTCTTTATTCTGCTGCCGTTTGATTTATTTTAAAATTCCCAAAGTATCAATTTCAAAAATGATGTTGCCGAAGGTTGAACATAGGCTATAGGTATTCTAACGTGTACAAGTAAGCCAGAAAGCCAGATATGATATCTTTGTATTTTGTATTCTTACGGGAGAGTGACATAGTCACTAGGTGAACAAACTCCCTTAAAATAAATAAAGATTAAAAAAAAGCAAGCCAGACACAGATCACAGCTTTATGGACGAACATTTTTACATATTTGCTAGATATCGAGGTTATCGTTATGGTTTCTGCCTATCATAGATGGCAACAGTGTTTTCGGAAAGGCTACAAAGAGACGTGTCTATCAATTTAGAAAGAAATCCACCCAGACAGTCCTTAAGTTAAGTTTAAGGTTTGATGAGATGATGTCCATAAGCTGCGGTTGTTATGAAACATGTGGCTGTACGCTTTTTTAATAATTTATTTAAAATTTTATCAGTTGCCCTTTAAAAATGTAAACATTTTCTTCATTTTCTCTACATTTAGTCTTCCTTATTAAATTGATATTAGTCTTGAATTACTTTGAACTTTACGAATTCTATTTCATTTCAGAGATTTACCACATTCACCATAGTCACTCTAAGTCTCTTCGTGGGCACGGTTATCCTTGGTAAGTATATATTTCTTACTAACGTTTATCCAGTAGATAGTGTAACAACTACATATACTAATTTATCTGGCTTATCACGTCTTCTTTCTGTATAAAATTGTATAACACAGTTTTGTATAAAACAAGCTTACAAATTACTGAATAAATTAACATTGTACTCGTAGGTAACTAAATAAGAAGGTTCGCTTAAATATACAGTTACTGAATATGATTGTGTCCTGACCTGACGTAGTAAAAGACGGTTACTTACCGAAAAAGTCCTAAAATGCTTGACACATGAATAAGGTCGTCCTCCGACCAAGAGAACTGTTCACCCGAAGAAAACTTTTTAGGTACTTTGGGCGGATTGTAATGATAAGGATTGCAAAAAACTTTCGGTGAAAATTGATTGTTTTCTATGTTAATAAAATTGTGCGTAATCGTCTGATTAATATCTGATCGTTTTATACAAAGTTAATTCCTTTCGTAACTAGCCTTTACCATTGTTTCGGTGTGACCACCCAAGTGGAGAAACATCTTGAAATCTACTACAATTATAAACGCAATATTTCTTATCAATTAGAAGAATCTACCTCAATCTATTTAAACTTAAATAAAGACCGAACAAACGAAACAAAATAAGAAATAATCAGTTATTTTACTACGGTATAAAGAAGTCAATGTCAGTACACCGACCTCGAAACTTCTTGTTATTCTTAATTAAAGATTAAAATTAAGGTGCAGCGTGTGCAGTTATATAACAATCGTGTATATCTACCTATATAAATAGATTTCGTTCAATCAAGTATTATAAAAATGATCTAAGATCGTTTTATTTATATCACGATAATCATGTGACTTTTAGAGTCTGGAGGTCAAAGACATTTTATTTAACTTGTCTAGGGGCTACTTAACTCCACGAATTGTTCAGTTCATATACAATTCAGTACGAAGAAACGTATCTACACTTTAGAAATGCAATAATAATATGAAAAAAAATTTAATGATGAGTATTTGGAGACACTACTTTAAAGATTTTTCGAGGAAGTTTAATGGATTTTATCAAGTAAGCAAAGCCGTATCTCTTATAATAACAAGAGGCAAAATGCATAATCTACCACGTTGCTCTAAATGGGGAAACATACAGACCTAAGATGTTTCTATGAGCTACGGGCTATTGTCAGATGTTCTTAAACCGCCCAGGCCAGAGGGCCTACGACTAGGTTTGACAACTGCTGTGCCTGTCTATCGATAACAACCAACCCTATAAATCACGGTCGCACGCCTATAAGAGTACCTACTGTTGCCTTACTTTTATGATGCCTGTAATCTGCCAAGTTGCAGGGCTATGCGAGCTTCTCTCATGTCTCCTATATAGCACCTCCTATCTCCTTAAATATTGTCAAGTAATATTTAAATGAGTAAAATGTAAAGAAATGAAAATAATCCTTGTTGGCACAAATGTCTAATCTGGGTCAGGCGTTCTGTTGTTCCAGTATGCAAGCACGGGTCTTCGTGGCACGTGTCGGGCGCGAGGGTGGCCCGCGCCGCGTACCGCGCGTTCTCCGCCGAGCGCCTCGACTGTTGGATCGCCGTGCACGTCGGACTCGGACACGTGAACGTCACTCTCACTGGTGAGAATTCTTCTTTTATACGCAAACAGGAATGCTTGTACTTACGATTATTCATTGAGCTACCCTTTTATTGCTGATGATGGGAAACCTTTCATAGGTATCCGGAATCAAGGGAGCGATATTGGGTTATGTGGGATTTTTACCCACTAAAACCCCCCTTGGTAATGTATGGTATTATGGGTTCTTAAGGTTTCCCTTGATGATTGATTGGACAAGATAAGCTCCCCCTCTTCCAGTCCGTGAAGAGATATCCTACCTATTGACTTCTTCTCATTAAAAAAAAGCAAAGAGTAGGGTCCATTGAGGGGACCCTTCTGATAGCTTTCTATCAAACAAGCCGATAATGCTCTTCAATAAGAAATTAATACGTAAAAGCTCTTATTGAAGAGCGTTAATAAGAGAGTTTTTATTTAATTTGTGTTACTATGCGTCTTACCAGTCTTTAGCCTTAAGCGCAAATCAGGTGGACTTTTATACTCTCCCATTTGACAAATAAAATAAACGTATAATAACTGTACAATATAACAATATATTGTGTATAGTGTTACTCATCTGAAGTACCGTCTCTGTCCTAAACAGACTGCCTAATGGATTCAGAGCTTACCTCGGCTCTGACATCATTTGCCTACCGCTCCTTATAATTCTACTTAGCATGCATCATTGGTCTCGTTGGACTGCCTTCTTGGTTATGCTCCTTCCCTTGAAATTAAAAGATACGATGACATCTTTAGGTTCAGTCGACATAAATGGTTTCCAAATCAGACGACCTACCCAGCTAAAACAAATTGAATTTTTTTCACTGACTATCAGTCTGTCTGTAACCTATTAGTGACTCGCTGTAGAGTTGTGTCTTCTCTCACAAGGAGAGGGCATGCCTGCCTGATTTACATAATATGTAAAAACAACAGATCAAAGGACTAATGCAATGCGTTCTCTATAATCAACCTCACAATATTATGAGAGTCAGCGATTATTAGTGTAGGTATCATACCTGAATTATTGGTTTTCATTTTTAATTTGTAGCTTTATCGTGGGGCAACGAAACGGAGGGTGATCCTGGCGTAGACTACAACGAACAGTTCCGGTGGGAGGAGGCGGGTGCTATCCAGGAGTGGTACCGGGCGGCACTGCTGCGGGGGCTGCCGTACCCCGTGCTGTCGGTGGCAGAACATTTTGCCGCCGAACATGAGGGGTTCGAGTGGGGAGCGAAATACCGCGCTGCGGGATACACGACTACCACTCTGCTGTGGTAATACTTTTGGTTTTTTTTATATACTCGTAGTAATTGAGTAGCAAGGTGGCATGCAGACCACCTGATGTTAAGTGGTCACTGCTGCCCATGTACTGAGTTCACATCCAACCTCAAATAGAGAAGAAATCATGTGTATTGTATAGTGTATATTCTTGCACAGGATGCTTTTACTATTCACGCGTTTTGTAGCAAGTAACCATTTTTTTCAACTCACATAACTAAGAAAAATCAAGGTGGGTACAACGGGGGTTCAAACTCGGATCATTTGCGTAAGAGACCAAATTCTTAGTCAGTGGGTTTTCGCAGCCTTTTGAGCAGAGAGCTTCATATTTTAACTGTAAATTCTTATGAAAATCCTGATCCTATAAAATAATTTTGTTTGTTTTAAATATGTGAATTTTGCTTATTATAATTACAGCAGGGGAAGGCCCGGAGCATATTCCAACTCGCTGTACCAATGCAACTGTTACAATACAATTTTGTACGAACTAGACATAAATACCTTTTATCGTGTTTGTTTCAGGACGGCATTAGCCCTATGGTTGCTAATGAACCTTCTCCTAGTAGTAGTTCCTCGGTATGGTGCTTACGCCATGGCGTCTCTAGGCGTCACACTCTGCGCGGCTGCGGGAGGCTACTGGGCGTCATTGCCCCATGAGCCTCTTGTTGTCAGACTAGACGGAGCGATGCTATACTTCTCGTTGGGATGGTGCTTCTGGCTGGTTCTTATATCAGGTTAGTTTGTATTATCTTATCTTAATGGTATCTATTGCTTATGAATTCTGCGCGGCTGCGGGGGGCTTTTGGGCGTCATAGCCTCACGATCCTCTGTACGTCAGGCTCGATGGAGCGATGGTAGGTATACTTCTCGTTTTCTGGCTCGTCTTATCTATTATTATCATAATCGTAATTATCTTATTAAACGGACATTATTGTAAACACGAAAGTTTGTCAATATGCACTAACGACCCCCTAGTGTGGCCAGTATTTACAGACAACTTTTGGTCAGGTGGCCCACTTGCCGAGATGAGTGAAAGCGTGTATAAGTAGGTACTTAGTACAACTGATACAAATATTGATTTCTTGGAATCTGATCACATTCAGAGCACATTCTTTTTTTTTTATAAATGGAGCAGACAGACGGGCCACCTGATGGTAAGTGGTCACCGTCGCCTACTGACACGTGCAACACCAGGGGGGTCGCCAGTGCGTTGCCGGCTATGAAGGAGAGCTTTTTTTATTTTATTTTTTTATTCTCGGAGTGATAACGCTTTTTGGTACCTGTCTATTTATGTTTAAAAGGTTTCCATTATGATTTCAGGAGGCATATGCTTAGTAGTGGGTTTGCTGATAGCCGCCCTGGATTGGGTGTGGCCTCACAAGTTCTCCACGGTGCTGGAGGTGGACTACGACACGCCGTACGACCGACACGTACTGATTGTGGACAGCCGGCAGAGGGCGCGGCCGCAGACGCAGAGTTCCTTACCTTCTAGGATACTTAGGTAAAATATTGGAGCTCTAACTCCTTTCTTTTGTTATATAGAACGCGTGAGTTCGAGCTACGATCTAACGTTTTTCTGAACCGACACCAATTTGAACACATACCCCGCCGCTCTATAGAAAGAAACAGAAAATGTATGTGTGTGTACATGTACATTATTACATCGGTTCATATATTTCTATTCTAAAAGGTCTATTTTATGCCCTTAACATATAGCTAGCTCGAAGCCAAACACACTGCAGATTGGCGTGAACAGTGTGGACTTGTGCAGGATACGAACAAGAAGTGGGCAAGTGGCATAGGTGGAAGAACGCAATCGCACTATCCGCACTTAATTAGCCACTTTCAGTCTTGTCTCATACAAGCATTTAACTAACACACCGGACGTTAAAGTTTAAGATTGAAATTTTCTCAAGATCCTAAGAGTGTTGTATTGTATATTGCAATGAAAAATAACAGCACTCAAATTTACATGGTTATTTCAGGAGGCTATCATCAAAAACGAGGGACCCCGAGCGTCAAGTGTCCATGTCGATTGTAAACGAGGGCAATGACCGAGGGCGTGACAACCCCGCCTTCCAACATGAGCAGCGCAAGCCGAACTCACCGTGGAGGTATCCTCTCTTCCGGAGGCAGATAGACCGGTAAAATCCAACAAAATATTTTCAACTGTTAAAAATAACAAACATGTTCGGAATTTTCAACAGTTGTGAGCGTGGCGTTGGTACCTTCCCAAAGAAACTGGACCACCTCTTATTTTTTTTAATCTACCAAAATGAGATTCACTGGACTAAGCAGTGTATCACGTCGGAGGTTCCTTAGGATACTTCCACAGCATGATTCAGGAAACCATTGGAGCCATCTCTAAAGAAGTGGCGCAATCAGTCACATAAACATTTCTTGCGACATATATCTGACTTACGAATAGAAGGAACCTAAAAGCTGACCCATCCCTGAAGTTTCATCTATGGTAGGTATTAAGATTAGCGATTTGTAGAAAATAAGGGAAAAAAGGATGTGACTAGTAAGCCATACCCACCGTAGGATGACAGGGTGCCTACGGTGTTGGTTCACTGATTCTAGGTTGAATTGGCGCTCACCTTCAGCGGTCGCTACGCAAAGTCTACTCATATTAAAGTGTTTTCAATTTGCACGTTCCAAATATTTATCAAATATTTTTCATCCACAAGTGGTAAAACCGACACTTAGGATATTTACAGATTATTATTGCTGTTTCAGAGCGGATTCAGCGTCGAGCATGGGGTCAAGCATAAATGGCAACGGCTCCGGCATCAAAATGTCTCCTCTGGCTTCCAGCCCACCCGCAAACTCTGTGGCTATGGCGCCGCATAGGTGAGATATTTCTAACCAAATATTTTTAAATGTCAGCATAACAAATAATGGGACACCTAAAATTAAGGGGATTTTATTAGGAACTGGTTTCAGCAAAAATATAAGCAACATCTAAGTAAAAATTAGAAGGTCGCTTATTATTTAGGCTAATTTCTTACTATGTCCCTAAAACGTTTGGGCCTCTTTTAATTTTTGGAAAGTTGATTATTTTTTTCTCATGTAAATTATCGTATCAGTCCATCTGTAGGAGTCTATGTTTTAAACTGTAAACTAACTACCTAAATACTAACGTGAAGTTTATGAACTTTCAGGTATCGGCCACAACTGCCTACGGAAAGAGTTAAGGACATGTGGTGACAAAGTGATAAAACTTTATCCTGAAGTAGAATAATTTGTAAATTTTAATGACAATTTTATACAATTATTTTGTTTTCCTTCGGATCTCCTAAAGTAGGTAAATGTGAGAACAGAACTATTTTTAAATTTAAAGAAGCCGCCTGTACATGCTGCTCTTGTATTGGTAGTTCAACGTAGATCCAAAATGGACTTTATTAAATCTTTCACATGTAAATATATAACATACATTATAAGAAATTTACTTTAGGGAAATTATTATTCCGACCAGTGTCATCATAAGCTACTTTTAGACATTAAACAGATTTTTTATTATACCTATACATACATACTCGTAATTAAAAACTTTGTAATTTCCATTTCGCCTACATCGTTCTGAATAATTTGTGCAGTTATAAGTTACGACTGCATCGACACATAGTGAATGCTTTGTGCCATGTACTATGTAATTTTTATGAGGTTTTCAAAGTATCAAGGATTAACTGAATTAATTATTAACCAATTATTTTAAATGTGCACAATGTATTGAGTTATGTCGTACTCTCGAGTGCGTCAAACCTATTGTATTTTCAAAAACCAAACTATGTTAAAAACGCTTATTGTACAATTCTGACTATTTTGTTCGATCGCATGTTTTTGACATTTTTTTAGAATACCAATTAGTATGCGATGCTCCTGCGATGTACCTACCTACGTTACGATAGAAAGAAGTCATGTAGACATTAACTTGTAGTGTTAAGTTATTTATTATTTTATGTAAACTTATAATCGTAAAAAATTTAAACGTGTGATATCACGTGTCCAGTCCCCAGGAAGTGTTAATAGTCTTTCAGTGTAATAAGGATTTTTAGGCTATTTAGACTCGTACGTTGTAAAGTTATTGAAAGGTAATAAATTGTAAATTATGTAAAATATATACCTTCCACAGTATTATGGGCTTAAAAAGTAGGTGTACGTAATAATAAATTGAGACTAATTTTCACTCTCCGTTATCTGTGGTTGGGTTTGATGTTAATATTACCATTTTATATAAACGAACCGGTCGGTGTCTAAGTCAATCAAGACGCTATGCGATATTTTTACTTACTGTTTGTCTAATATTCATTCATACAATTCGATATTAAAGTGTTACCAAGGATCTAAAGCACTAACTGTAAGATAAAATATAACTCTGACAATGAACTTTGTAAGTCACTATCATTTTCAATGTTGTTAAAATATGTTTGCAATAGTGAATATGTAAGTAATTTATATGCAAAAAATATTAAGGTCTATTGCAATGAGGAAAGTGGAAAAATATATTTATTGTGATGTAAAATACACAAATTAAAATACTATTCTTTGTTTTATTTTTCTATACAACCAACTTCAGGGCTCTTTTATACTGGTTCGTCTGCCACCACTAACAGACATTGATTTGAGTCTTTATCGCGTTGCTTGGTCAACAGTCTCTCAAAATGATTTTCTTTTTCATTCGGTTAAAATGGACATCTTGCGAGTACACTTTAATATTGCTTTTAAAAATAGCAGGTGATATAAATATATAAGTTTAAACAAAGCTTGTGATTAAATTTTGTTTATTAAATACTAAAAAAATCAAATGTATGTATCGTGTAATGAATAGAAAAAAAAACTATTCTAAAAGTACCCTGCTCTATCATCACTGATTTACGTCTGTTCTTTAATTACATGCTCAAGATTTAATTGGCATAGGAAAGCGTTCCAATTTATAAAACCTTCGTTAATTACGGTTTCCGCCTCTTGCCAGAGCTTGCACTGCAAATAAAACGGAACTTTTAAAAATAAGGGCCGAAACAGTGGCATATAAATCACCCACACGAAGCATAATAAAATTATGGTAGTCAACCTCTAGTATTATTAATATCATATTTGATGTTTGTTACCTCGACGTCTTTGACAGGCGGTGCATGTCTCACAACTTTTTGATAGTCATCTTCGGTTAGGTTGAACACGGGCCGAGTTTGAAAGTCAAGGAACGACATGAGATCCTCATATTGAATGTTGCAGTTGTCGTCTTTTTCAAGCCTGTCGAAAACAGCCAGTAGATGTATGTAGAATGTATCAACTCAATTGTTATTCTATTTCTTCTATTAATAAATTCTCCGACGACCGGTCCCCGGATGAAAGTTTTACTCGGTAGCGATTATTTTTATGTCCCTCTGCTAGCTATGAGTCTCTTTCCAGAACAGCTGTAGTAGCACATATGCACCGTACCGTAGGTACTATACGGGGTGGACGTCTAATGAATGCACGCGTTTACTTTTGTAAAAGGGCACGACTGGCTGCAAAATTTGTAGAAACGTACCTACGCATTACAATTATAATACCCAGCAACGCTCGCATTAGGCGGAGAGCAGGAAGCGGGCCTCGTGTGTGTATCTGTTAGGTACCGCGGGATACTACCACCTAGTGCCACCTACTCTGTACTGAACTCTGTTATTTTTATGACTGTGTCTGTGGGTGTATGTCTCTGTTGTGCAGCTCAACTTACACTTGCAACATGCAGTCCATGAGGTCCGTGTTGATAGGCAGGCGGTGGGCTCGCAGGAGCTGACGGAGGCGGGGAGCGGGCAGCGTGCCCGAGCCGCCCTCGTCCGCGTGTGCGAGTCCCTCACGCAGCCGCTCGCGGTCGTCCCACAGGCCCCGAGTCAACTCCGTGAACACTAGCGACCTAATATACATTTATTGTGATTCACCGTTCATTTTTTACTTTTTTTATCCATAGTGCAACCGGTTTGTAATTCAGTCCTAGCCTACGGAGTAAGAAAGGAGCAGGGGAGGCGACAATGCTGCGAAAGCGGATTACGGGCAGAAAACGAAATTTTTATTTTTAACAGTTCACTATCTACGTAACCCACCTCTCCCAAGACAAGAACGGCAAGGACTGAGTTATCCAGCTACAGCACTCACACTACTGCGCACATTTATAACTACACATAACTTCCATAAAAATTTGTAATGTAATGTAAATTTGCGATTTATATAATATTCATTTTTATTTTAATTAATTTTATTGCTGCCGCCAATTGTTCTCTAGATATGGATTAGTTATCTATTATTTTTGGAATTACCCTATTTATTATGTAAACGCTACATTTTACCTGATCATTTCCCGCCTCGGGCTTTTCTCTTTACCAGGATCACCACGAAAATGCCGAATAAGCGTCAAAAATTCATGCTCAGTCATTTTTTCGCACATAATTTCTTTAAGCGCTTGCCTGCGGACGAATAAAAATGTGACCAAATAAAAATAGTTTTAATTTTTTCCAGAAAATCTTTATTACATTAATCTGTACTTACTTGAAACATCTTACAGACATGAGTTCCTTTTTATGGGGAACTATGGCATCCATATATTTTGCCACGAAATTTTTGTATCCGTTTTCTTGGGATACCAACGTTCGCCGGATCTTATCCATTATCAGCGCAATATTGGCCATCGGATACTATAAATCGATAAAAATATTTAAACCGGTAGTAACACCTACGTGAGATACCTAACTTTTGTAAACCACATTTAAAAAAGACGTGAACGCTAAAGCAAACATATAGTAGAACACAGTGCTTCTAATTTTAAAGGTTAAATTTAAAAAACTTTAATTAATGAAGTCTGCCTACAATGCTTAGGCTTAACATTTTTTAAATATTCAATGCTTTATAAATCTTCTATCCAAATGAATAAATTTATAATAAATATAGATAACTTATTACGGATTTTCTTCGCTCCTGCTAGAAACATGAGATAAGTTAGATTATACGGGAATTATCTAACATTTACATAATTGTATATCCCTTCTTTTACCTCATTTGCATGTATCTCCATGTAGCGCAGTGCGTACTCATCGGCGGCGATAAGCCTGAAACGGTGTTTGTTGATAACCAGCTCATTGCCAACCCACATGTCCTTGTCCGTGTACGCAGATGGCTCGTTTGGCACGAAAAAGTCCACATCTGGTAGGTACATTTTGTCACGACGGAAGAATTTGCCACCCTACACAATGAAATCATTATAACATTTCGGAACAATGACATCGATACTGTATCAAAACTCTCATCTTAATGAGAGTGTATGCCTTGACACATGGCAATAATTTAAGTACTAAGCGGAAGTACGGTTTCTTTTTTTTTACCATCTTCCTTATTTTGTACATTGCAGGACCTAGACGTAATCCAGATTTTTACTATTGTAACATTAACATCTCAGCAATAAATAAAGTCAAACCCTTTGTAATGCTTATATTTTGACTCTGATTTTCACTTTGATTGATTACCTACCCGTGAGGGGTAATCAAGTATGAATTGAAAAACTTACCTTAAACCCAGAGTTCCGTTCGCCGAGTTCAAAAATGCCAATCGTATCATCACATAAAAAGTATTTTATAATAAAATATCGGCGACTATCTTCAGGGTTGTCGTTTATAAGTCGAGCAGCAAAACGAAGGATATGTGAATCGAATCCGATCCTACAATACATTCCCTTAATTAGTACCTACTGCCTTAAACACGCTTTGAATAAACTACTTATGAAAAGAATACATTGTCGATCAAAAATATAGAGTTGCATTGCATCGCGCGGTAAAAATAGACATACAATTACATGTACAGGTACATAAAGGTGACAGTTCAATTTGATATTGCATTTGCAATCAAAAAACACTCAAATTCTTACCTGTCTTTATTGAGGAATTTAATGAAGTCGCGATGAGGTGCTTTGGGCTCCACAGTGCGACAGTTTTCAGCTGAGTCATCATACGAACCGTAACCGTTCCACGGTGGAAGCTGACGGTCGGCCACACTCACACTCACACATTCTGTGCCCTCATCTTTTGGCAACGGGAGAGGAGTAAACGTATCTATGGAAATAGTGGAGTTAGAGACTACAAAAGCCAATTTGAGTCCAATTTTAAGCAGGAGTAGTGATATATTTGTAAAGCAACGCGTTTGATCGCTTTTTCTTTCCCTCAAATACTTACCAAAGCCAAAAGTAACTCGATAGTATTCTTTGGTAAAAGCATCGCAATCAGTCAGTACAACTTTGCGTCCGTAAACGTTTACAACGGCCCCTATGCTCAAATCAGCAGGACTGTATGACGCCACCTGAGGCCCACCGGTCATTTCCACGCGAGAAGGAATTTTCTATAAAATACAGACTTATATACTGCAACTACAGAAAACAGGACAAGAAAAGAAAGTCTAATTGTCTAAATATATTTCTGAAAATTGTATTTAAAACTGAGAATGGATCTAAGGAAGAACCCTGAGTAACTCTCATCTGTACCTACTGCCAATGGAAGTAAGAAATTTCCTCCAACTTTAATCTGAATAACAATAAGGGCTTTAAGGTTAAGGCAAATTTAAATAACTAAGTTACCCTTGGAAGTCTCATTCTCTTCAAAAACATGGGGCCAGCCTCCATTCCGGAATTTGGTGGAAGCACTTCTTTTATTTCCATTGTATCATCCGCTAAAAAGTAATGTATTTCAAGGTGATGCAAAGTTCCAAATTGCGAATCTCTATCATCCCAGTAACCATAAAATCTACAAAGAGATATAATTGTTTGATTCCATAATTTTTAAGATTTAATTGAATTGATTAAAACATTACTTTTTTACCTCAAGACCTGTCTATCAAAATCCAAAAATTGTCTAAAAGGTCTGTGTTTGGGTTCTTTGCCATCGTCTGGCGTTCTCTGTAAAAATAAAAAATAGATGGTACACATGATTTAATATTTATATAGAAACTTTATTGTTAACTTCGAAAAAATTACCTCGATAGCATCAGGCCATGGTATTGGATCTGGCACATTAATACCAAGACGGTTCAGAAACACTCTTGTGAAATTATCACAATTGACAATCTGAAAAAAAACGTGATTTGAAAGAAGAAGAAAAAATCACTTAAAATCCAGAACGAACATTAGGCGACGTGCATGCGGCGCCGATACTATCAAACCGGAAAAATACCCAATATTCAGGTCCCAAAAATCCCCTAAAGTAAAGCTTTAACGATAATACGATATTCCACTTACAAAAAAAGTAAAGCTTCAGGGGATCAGGCTAGGCTATGACTAGCTATGACATTGTGTAAATGTGAGCCAGTTTACTCTCATAAACCAGGTCATGTGATTATTCGGCCATGCTGTAAGTTAAAAATGCAATTTACCTTGAACACTTTACCAAAAAACGTTACTTCTCGCCCAATATTTAAATCCAAGACATCGAAATACATGTCGTAACTGTAAGGCAGACGAATTCTTTGGCGACTAATCATTGTACCTGGAACAAAAAACAATTTTTACGTAACAAAAATCTCATGAAAAATGAGGAATATTATACGATTACTATACTATACGCGTATCATAAATGTACTAACCTACAAGTCTTATAAAAGTAGATCAATTGTTTTGAAAAACTTCTATATTTTTACCTTGTGATAATCCACTATTTTCAGTTTTTGGCTCCACGACCTTAATAGTACCATCCTCGAGAAAGAAAAATATATCCACTTTGCGTAGGATATGGGACCCTGAACGCATCTCGTGTAAGGATTGTTGAAAGAAAGCTTTGAAGCGCAAAATCTAAGTAAAGTAAAAATAAAAAAGTACGTAAGTGATCGTCTTTCAAAAAAGACAACAGAATAATAAAAAGTATGTATATTATATCCGATACCTAAATAAAAAAAGTTATTCAATAAATAAATAAATAAAGTTTAACGACAAAAATCATGGAAGATTTACCATGACATAATCACTTATAGAGAAAAAAGGGACATTAAAAAACAGATCTAATACTTAAATGATTCTCACATTTTTATCAAACATTATCCAGGTGGGCAGTTCCGGCGATTGTTTACGACAATACAATGATGGCACTCGATTGACTCCCTCTGGTTTATCGACCAAGATTTACCATGACATAATCTAATACTTAAATGATTCTCACATTTTTATCAAACATTATCCAGGTGGGCAGTTCCGGCGATTGTTTACGACAATACAATGATGGCACTCGATTGACTCCCTCTGGTTTATCGACCAACATGTTCACCTTGTCTATCGAAGTAAAGATTGGGCGCACGCCGAAATTTTTCTTGCCAATCTAAAGATATTTTTAGGTTAAATTATAAGGACTTATCGTCTGGACTAGACGTCCAACCAGCTCTTATATGGGTAGGCGATAAAGTCCTCATCAATTATAAGAGGTTCGTTCCAATAAACTTCATTGGGTGGTCCTATGGGCCCGGGCAACTGCAGTTTTAAAAAACACAACAATAGATATTTCGTCAAGGTCTGTGGTAGCGTAGTAATGAGCTACTTTATATAAGGTCATCATCATCATCTTAAATCTAAAAAGTAGTACACACCCTCAGATATCTATAATGGCTTGCACCGCCCTTTATAGCAACTTGCTGCCTCGGGCCATAAACCTTTTTGGCCTTAGGGTAAATAGAAAGCGTAGTAATAGTTTAGCCCATACCTCCGATCGATCTGAATTATGGTACATATAATTATGGATTTTGACTCACTGATCAAGAATATCATACTCAAAATACCCGCAAATTATATTTTCAAGGTCAAACGGACAAAAAATCGAATTTTTCATTCGCTCATTTTTCGCATGTATTGCGATAAATATAGATTTTAGAGAAAAATCTTTCAAACAAAAGTGCCATGAGAAAATTGATATTTTTTGTTGTATACATTTTTCGTGTGGGTCCAGTGGTTTCGGAGAAAAATGCTAAAATCGTCCGAAATTGGTACTTTTCGCTGTACAGTCTAAATTTAACACAGAACTCCTTTCAATGGGTTAGGTTAGGTTATTTTTTTCCCCGAGCGAAGCGAAGTGTCAGAAGTCTTAATTTAACACAGTTAAAAATCCCTTCAATGGGTTAGGTTAGGTTAAATTTTTTTCCCCGAGCGAAGCTAAGCGGAGCGAGGGTCAGTGACAGAAGTCTAAATTTAACTCAGAAATCCCTTCAATGGGTTACGTAAAGTTAAATTTTTTTTTCCTCCAGGGAAGCGAAGCGGAGCGAGGGTCAGTGACAGAAGACGAAAATCTCAAAAATCCCTTCAATGGGTTAGATTCAAGATAATTTTTTTTCCCGAGCGAAGCGAAGCGGAGCGAGGGTCAGTGACAGAAATCTAAACTTAATACGGAAATCCCTTCAATGGGTTAGATTAGGTTAGCTCAAAAGAATACAAATTTCTAATGTTTTTTCCATTTTTCTCCTAAACTGGGTTTATGCGGAAAACATACAACACAAAAAGTGTATCTTTTCATCGTCTACAACTTTTGTTTGAAACATTTTTCTCTAACGTTCATGTTTGTTGCAATAAACGCGAAAAACCATTAAAAAAATCATTTTTCAGCAATTTGACCTTGAAAATATAATTTGCGGGTATTTTGAGTATGATATTCTTAATCAGCGAGTCAAAATCCATAATGTGTACCTACTAAAATTCATATCGATCGGAGGTAGGGGCTAAACGGAAGTTTATCCCGAAAATCAACGAACGAAATGCTATGCCGTCGATGTATCTCCATATTATGATCTGATATAATTATCATAAAAATTAAATCTGTAAGAGACCCCTATTTTGTATCTTTATGTATCCTTTCAAATCCTGTTTCTTTATAGTGGCTAGTACTAAAATATTTAAAACCCAATTGTTGTATTTTTAAGTATTTATTAATTTTACAATTATTACAGCAGCTGCTTTACAAATTTTATATTAATATCCACTTGCATTCAAAATTGCATATCAAACCCTTGACAACCATCATTGACAACCCCCGTCCTGCCAAGTGATTTCTTCTTCCGCCTTACCTTTTTAAATGTCTAATATCGGACCTTTTTAGTAAAAATCACAATAAAGATAGTAAACGTTGATATTATAAATAAATTACTAAAGATAATTATTGAAACCTTACACTCGACCATCCTGATGACATGTATGACCTCATACATGCACCAGGTGGAACCACACAAAACCTTACACTTGGCGGAACGAAGTAATTTATAGTTACCATTTAATAATTCAGAACAACAACAATATTATTAAATAAATGGAATAAATTCATAAATCAAGCATCTAGTGATGTCTACAACAATAAGCAATATAAAATTTAGACAAATTTTTTTTTTAAAATAAAAGCATTTTCTCATAACTTCTTTACAGTTTTGGCAATCTCTAGCCACATTTATCTATCCTATAAATTTTTAACCTTGTAACCTTTACCACTTATAACTATCCTTGTAACCTTGTAACCTTGTAACCACTTAAAACTATCCTTGTAACCTTGTAACCACTTATAACTATCCTTGTAACCTTGTAACCACTTATAGCTATCCTTGTAACCTTGTAACCACTTATAGCTATCCTTGTAACCTTGTAACCACTTATAGCTATCCTTGTAACCTTGTAACCACTTAACTATCCTTCATAATATTTTAAATTATTATTATGAATGAAACAATATTTAAAATATTATGACTTTCCATAACTATTTTTATTTATTTTAACCAAACAAAATCAATTTCAATCAAAATTATCGACACGAGTTGTAGAAATATGATGTGTAACCATAATTTAAGCGATTTTACTACACGAACGAACTGAATAAAAGAAATGTAAATACGTAGTGCTGAATCTTTGCAAACCCGTAAACACCGTAAAAACCGTGCTATACACGTATAAACAGCGTCAGACCACGAACAGGTCCGTATCCTGACCCGAAACAACATAAATCGAGTCCCCCATCGTTTCCCAAAAACATATTAAAGACTTCCTATTATGTTATACGAAATATGACGTGAGGAATAAAACTTAATTTTTAAATATCTATAATTCAATTCATTCGGTAGTATTCTCTTCATTATCGGTATCATCTAAATTCAGTGTGGCCAAATGAATCTACGGATGCATCCTGTCTGCAGCATACCACATACCGCATTCAATATAATAATAAATATTATGTTTTACCCCTCGATCCAAGCAATCTTGAATGCATGCGCAGTGAAACAAGAACCTCGATCACTTACTAGCCGGCCGGGAGCTCAGAGTATGTCATTTATTGTGTTTTGAGTATTAGTCTTTCGAACGGGTCTAATAACAAGAAATTTTGTAAACGAATCTACAACTATTAATACATGTGTAAACCGCCTTTTAGATTTTATAAAGGGTCCAAGGTGGCCGGTATAAATTGAAGCCCGTTAACATCCTTACAGATTATGTGAGGTTGTTCAGTATAACTTTGCCCAATGAGCAAAGGTTTTTCCAAGAAACTGTCATCTACTATGCGACACGAAACAATAGCCTCTACCCAATCTATCGATATGTTTAGTTTTGCTGAACCCACTGCGCAAACGAGAGTATTACCGAAACCCTTCATAGTAGATGGCTTATGGTCATGAATTAGTTCGAGATTAGCGAAACTGGATTGTCTAATAAGAGTAACTTCACTACCAAGATCAATGAACGCTTCGAGTAGCACACCCTCTACGGTTACTTCCTTTATGAATTTTATTTATTGCATGACATTGTCCCAGCAATAAACATAGTTTTTGCCACTTCGTCCGCGTTCATTGATGCTGTGTTTGGCTTAAAATGACATAGTTCAGGTTTATGTCCTATTTTGTTACAATGGGTGCATTTTATTAAAGGCTTAGGACACCTAGAAAACGGATGACCTTTCTCCTTGCAATTGTAGCAGAATAAACTTGTATTATTTATGTTACTAGGCCTATTGTTCGACGTATCCTCGCCCGTAGTTACGCGACTGTCTCGAAATAACGGCTGCGTCGTGTAAAGTTCCTTATTATTACTCATTAGGAACTTTAATAGATCATCAGGCTCATCGCACCGCAATGCTAAAGCACTAGACCTTGTGGTCCTGTCAATAATGCCATGGATAATGCAATCGACTGCGCGCTTACCGGAAATTTCGCACTGATTTAGGAGAGCTAGCTTTTCGTAAAAGTAAATTTGGATAGGTTCATTAACTCTACTCTTGCGCCCCAACATGTCCTCAAGCATCTGTCCGTAATTTTGTTCACATGGAAAGGCATTCAATAATTTAACCTGCCACTCCCCCCAAGTATGCAATATTGAATTCTGGCTTTCATACCAGGTCTTAGCTAATCCTGACAATTTTTGCATAGCGAAATGAATTACGGTTATTTCATCCCAGCCATAGACCTTTGTGCACTCGTTTACCTTTTTAAGCCAAATATCCATACGTTGGTTTTTCTCTGAAGGATTAAACTCCGGGATAATATTTTTACTATCCCGGTTAGAAAACATTGTGCTCTGGCCTGGCTGTGATGGAAGGATGTCCTTAATAGAGTGAATAATTTGTGTAACATCTTTAGCGGAAAAAGAAAGACTACGTAACGCTTTTGTATGATGTACGTCTGCATGTCTCTCGTTACCAACGTCGGGACGGCTGTGACTGCGGCTGCGGCTCCGGTTGCAGCTGCGGCTGCGGCGCCTCGACCCGTGGCGTGACTCGCTCCGCTCGCCCCGTTGACAGCGTTGTCCAGTCTTGTCTCGTTCCCGTTGTAGCTCAAGCTCCATCAGACGAACCCGCTCCTGTTCTCGCCTCAGCGCCACTTCCCGCTCCAGCAACCGCCGGCTGTGGCTGCGGCTCCATCGGGTGCTGTCACGAACATGGTCGCGAGTGTCGCTACGCCTGGAGCGCGATCGATTGCGCCGAGGAGTTTCCACACTCCTTGCTTTGTTATCATCCGGCTCCATTTCCTGAAACTCGTACCATTTGGTATATTAGAAATGGTATCAGCATATTATTACGGTTACGGATTTTATTTTATTCGATATTCGACCATCTGATACTAGAATTCGGTAAATACTTTGTGACAATTTTATCAATTCAACATAATAAAATAATTGTGGTGTAGGCGTGTACTTACAGTGTTTATGTATCCCGGCTTCTGAAATGTAAGAGACCCCTATTTTGTATCTTTATGTATCCTTTCAAATCCTGTTTCTTTATAGTGGCTAGTACTAAAATATTTAAAACCCAATTGTTGTATTTTTAAGTATTTATTAATTTTACAATTATTACAGCAGCTGCTTTACAAATTTTATATTAATATCCACTTGCATTCAAAATTGCATATCAAACCCTTGACAACCATCATTGACAACCCCCGTCCTGCCAAGTGATTTCTTCTTCCGCCTTACCTTTTTAAATGTCTAATATCGGACCTTTTTAGTAAAAATCACAATAAAGATAGTAAACGTTGATATTATAAATAAATTACTAAAGATAATTATTGAAACCTTACAAATCTAATTCTCCGTTTTTAAAGAAAACTTACCATTGGATTGGACCCATATCCAGGCAGTAGCGGTAGTCTTGGATTTCGGATCGACATAATGATGTTTAGGGCCAATCAAATATAATTTTTAAAAATAGTTATTTGTGATACTTATATGATATTACAGGTCAAAAGTGTTATAAAATATTATGAAAAATTCCCTTTTACAAAATTTTATCTCATACAAACGATACAAAATTGACAACAAACAATAAGCACTACATAGTGTATCCATGGCAACGGCGACGGGCAGTGTCAGGAGTTGAGGAGTTCAAGGGCTCGTTCCAGTTGACATTCACAACGATCGAAATGCTCCTTTAGTCGTTCCACATTACGACTGCGGTCGTTGTGGTCATGGCGAAAACGTCACTTATGACGTCATGACTTATTACGCTCACGCGAAGCCACCACGACCCATCTAAAAAGGTGGGTTGAAGTGATCGTTGTCAGTTAGTTATCAATTCACTGGGGCTCTTTTACATAAAGCATGCCAAACTCGACGTACAGCTTAAACAATAATTTATTAAGTTTATTTTCAAGGCTTACAGATTATAACTTATTCTATTATTTTGCTTTCTTTTCTAACTCGCCATTTGTATTATTTACCTCCATGCTCAAAACGCTCTATAATCCCACTTGTTTTTATGACAGTGAGGCTCACAAGTGGAACGGGGGAAACTGCGGTCGTGAGCGTGATGCTTGTACCAAGAGTCTGCAAACGTGATCAACGCATCACTAATACAGATAATTCTAAAGCTAGGTAATATCGATCACATAATATAGTGGGCTGATCATAGGGGCTGATAATGGACATTCACCCACAAGACAGAAGGTAATTTCCCATAAAATCGCTGATAATAATCGCGGTCGTTATGTGGAACGACTAAAGGAGCATTTTGATCGTTGTGAACGAGGTGGAGGAGGTCAGGTGCAACGCACCCTTATAAAAAAAGTTATAGTACACCTACCATTGACACTGACAGCGACAGCAGACGTCACATGATGCGAAAAATGACAAACAGACAGACGAGAGAGAAGACGTCATTTTTATCTGTTAGTGTTATCTTGAGTAGAGTAGGTATAAAACTGTTTCTAAAATATTTTTCCGAAATAAATTCCAACAAAATTAAATAAATATTGTGTAATGTTGTGTTGTGTTTGATTGAATAGCGTTAAGTAGAAATCAGGGTTAATTAATAACTGTAAATCAGTCTGACACTGTGACACATAAAAATGATCGATGTTAAAACAAAAATTAATTCTTTCTTTATTTTTAACTCGAATTTTGGGCCTAAGGAAGGAGATGTAAGTGCAATTGTTAAATATTAATCTAAGTCACCTCATTCATAGAGATAAATATAATTATTATTGTATTTCTATTAATTACATTTATTTACTTTTGTTATAATTATAGCACAAAATAACCGAACACTTTTAAACGTAACTGAATATCTAGAAAAGATAAGAAAAAGATGTTTCTTTTACAAATCATGTATAATTTCAGGAATTAAAAAGAATTCTGTTCTTCTACCCAGATGAAATTAGTATAGATGCTCGTAAGATTCAAGTAGGTTTGTGTGAGGCTGTTGTAAAATTCATGACGTGAGTAATTTACTTAAAATGTAAGAAAAGTAACTACAATTATTATAAGTATAATTATAGTATATAGTTACATAACTATAACATTTATTAAACATTGCCTATTTATATAAATATTTTGTAAAGAAAATAATTATGTATGTTTGTATTTTAGAACATTCTCCACAGAACCTTGTGAAGCTTTACAAACTCAAACAAAAAGGTACATTTTTGTTCAACCAGAGAAAGGCTTTTGGATGGTGCTGGTAAGGATTTCAAAATAAAGCAATAGTCACAGTTCAACAAGTTTTCACAGTTTCAATTGATATACAAAGTTTCCAGCAGTTATTAACAAGTATGAAAGGAATGGTTTATAATTTTCAGGTTGTGAGAATACCCTATGCAACTAAAGCATTAGCCGGGGAAGAAAAGCGAGACATAGTAAGTTTATATCACATCATAAAAAACCAGAATATATAAGTATTATTTAATGCAAAAAAGCAACTTACTTAGCTGTGGATATTATAAGGCATTGAATGACAAATATTTTTTCACAAGATGCTATGATAATAAACTTCAGTAAAGGCACTTTATTATTATATTTTTTTCATTATATTTACAGCTAGAACCTTCAATAATGTATGATCTATTGGAGTCTGCCTATAAAATGTTTAAAATGTTTGTTGGCCACTTTAAAGACATACCACCTGAAGAAATATATTCTAAGTGTGAACAGTTTTTTACTCCTGTAAGTTCTATTTCTATCCTTAATTATAGACCTATATTGTACAGTGATTGGAATGCAGAATTATAAGAATGAAGTGAATGTTAACAAGTTTAAATCTTCAATTACAGTATATGGCCTCAAGAGGTATATCATGTGATATAACCAATGTCATCCCAGGAATCAACTACTTGCCTCTGGAGAAAAATTCATTTTTCAAAGTGATGTGTTTTATAGATTTACTCGAAATCAACTATCCAGATTTTAAATGTGTCTCTTTTATATACAATGAACAACTTATTTGGTAAGATAATACTAAGTATTTTTGCTTATTTACACACAGTAAAGCAACTTTTTTGCTTCAACTACAAAGCTTTCTTATTCACAGGAATGGCCTTGCAACAAATGATATGCTTACATTATATCAATACTTAGTGCAAACATTGTTACCAAAGCAAGTAGAGAAAGAGATCCAAGGTGGAGCAGTTACTGCTGCACAGAGACACGGCCGATTTATTAGCCCCCCAGATGGTATAAAGACAGCAGAGGACCTACAAAAACTTGTAAAAGTGCACCTTATGAGAGAAGATGACATAGAAACCAAGCAGTATTATTTGATTATATACAGGACTTTAAGCGCAACAGTAAGCTTCACTGTAGATGGTCAGTATGTTTATATTTCATGCCTGCACTCAAAACACGCATTAACAAATTTGTTGCTCCAGCCAACATCTATATTTAGTGCCCCTAACACTTCCAAATAAAAGTTGAGGGCTCCTTAAGAGCACTGAATACCTTCAATTCACCTCCCTCTGAAATGGCCCTTTTTGCCCAGAGAGATATTAAAGGTGCTTACCCCAAGATACTACACCTCACATTAAGACAGGGGGAGGCATATTCAATTACCCAACTAATGTGGATTAATAGTAAACTATCTTCTTATATATAAAATTCTCATATCACAGTTTTAGTTACCATACTCCTCCAAATGGGTTGATCAATTTTTTTGAAATTTTATATCCATATTCAGTAGGTCTGAGAATCGGCTACTGTCTATTTTTCATACCCCTAAGTTATAAGGGTTGTCGACACCTAACATTTTTATTTTATTTTTTGGACAATTTTTTTTATTTTTATTTTTCAATAATATGGCATTAAACCATTCCCTGTCCCGTGAATCACATATGATACATACCCATTGTTTAAATATTGTGTCTACTTATTGGACAGGGAAACTGATAAAAATACATACAACCATGAATTTTCTATACCTTTCTATCACCAACCCAAATTTTTTATAGTCGATTTTTAACGCTCGATAACTTATATGGAAAAACAATGTTTGCAGGGTCAGCTAGTATTAGATATTTTCAAAATGCCCATAGAGCTTTTTACGGAGATATGTAGACTAACAATTTATTGTGCTGTTCAAAGCATACAAGTTGCACACACTTTTTAATACATTTTTAGTGACACCAAACAGTCAGTACTTTGATGTCACTAATAAAAAGTGCCTTAATTTTAAGTGTCCTATGAAATCTTAAATTTTATTTTGATATTTTGTAAACAAAAATAAAGATTTAATATTTTTCTTTCCCTTACAGTAAATACACATCTTAGCCTAGATACACTAAGATCACTTGATGCATTTATTGGGCCGCAACTTTCAACTATTGCATCATCAATAAGTGAACAATGTACCTTGCATGCGATACAAACTGCCCAACTGGCCAATACAGATCACAAATTCTTATACTTTAATAGATTGAATTTAGCATTCAAAAGCTCTGTAAGTATGATCATACACTTCACAAGTTATGTTTGGTCTAAGTCTCAATATTAGTGAATATCAACAAATCTCATACTTTTATCAGAAAGAGATTAGATTAGGTTTTATATTTTTAATTTATTCAAATTTTGATTCAGAACTTAAAGATGTGTATAAATTTTTAGTCTTTCCTCAAAAACATCTTGAAATTCAGTTTCGGAGATGATGTAGAATTCCTAACAACACCAGTTTTAAATAAATTATAAATGTTTTTAGGCTGTATCACATTCTTTAGTACCATCTACAGCTATAAAACCTGAGGTGTTGAGTATAATAGCTGGTATTCACTCTGATAGAAAAAGGTATTAAAATTTTTTTACTTCTTTTTGAATTTTTTTCTTGTCTGTGTGATCTTATATGATTTCATATAAATGCTTATGCTTTTAGTCTCGGGAACTATGGTGAAATCATTATTAAGACTCCAGATGAGTACTGGATCACAGGAAAGTCATCAAATGAGAGAGAATTCTATGTTGTGATACAAGTAAAGAATGCTAACTTAAAGGAAATTGCAGGTATTGTTTTGAGTTTCCATAATTTTTTTGTAACTAATTCACTTTCATGACCATTGAGTACAAGAAGTTTCAATGGTTTTGCATTGAAACTGGCACCACCATTACGTTATGGTATTTCACTCCTCCATTATACTATTATTTTCAAGTAGCAGTACAGTAAAATTAGTTTTAAATATATTTACTTATTGTATCAATTGTATAATAATATAAGTAATATTTATTTGCATGTGTTTAAAAATAAAATTTCTACTTCCAGATGAGGTAAAGCGAGTGTGTGAAACACAAATGAAAGGGATATTCTTTTACCCAGTGTAATAAAATATAAGTTATGGTATTAAATAACTATATTATTAAATAACTATTAAATACTATAATTGTACTGGGAGTTATGAATACCTATATGAATTGTTACTAAATTATATTTTTTCTACCAAATTCCTATTTGTTTTCTTATATTTTTTAACTAGTAGTTGATAATTTTACAAAAAAAATACATTGCCATATTTATGTGTATAAAGCATATTATTATGAGTATATCATGTAGAAATGTAAAATAAAAAACACAGTTATAAAACATTTAATGTTATATTTTGGCTTTTATAACTTAATAAATTTCTATTTTACTAATATATTAATCTTACATTATAAGCTTAACAATAACTGTATGCTAGTCAATCGTTTTCTTTTTGCTTTCCTTATTCATAATTTTCTCATAAATTTTAACAACCAATTCTCTATTCTCATATGCCCAAGAAATTAGCACACAGATCAAACATAACATTCCTATAGATATATGAGTAACTGAAGAATCATGTAAAAATATGTTCTCTGAATATGTACACACACAACAGGCAACAAATAATGTCAATAGGAAAAATTTACCAACATATAGCCCATTTAAAGGCTTATAATCAGTGTCCTTGTATTTATTACTTATGAAGTGCACACTGTGCAATACTCTAGCAAACATATTGATGCAATTGGATATAATAAATCCTACTGGACCAAGAAAATATGTTAAACAATATGATAGTAAGAGGAAGCTCATAGAAAAAAACACCATCAAATAATTGTAACTGTTCAATTGGGCACTAGTCATTGTTGCAAATGTGTAACATTCAGTGATACCATTTATAGCCAGTAAGACAATGGCTAAGCAATGACTGCGGAGTAGCTGTACAGGCAAACTACTAGCCACAAATGTTTCACCACCATACAATTTTAGTACTGTATATGCATACTTTTGACCAAACACAAGTACTATCAATCCAATTGAAGTTACCGTTTTGCAAACTTGTGATAATACTGTGCAGGATTCCTTGATTTTGTGCTGATCCTGCTTATGGAGAGGCAGCTCTCTACTGACCATTTGTGTAAAGTAAAAGTAACTACTATCTTCAATAGGCCTGAATACAAATCTTGCTGCTAGACTTCCTAAATTATTAACCACATCATAAGTAGCCTGTTCAGTAAAAGTCATCACCGGACTAAGAGACATTACATATTTCTCTCCTTCTGTCAACAACTGCTTTACCACTCCTTGCTTCATAAAACTTACAGTTAAAGTACTCAGCTTCTTATTAAACGTGGAATTAACTGATCCTAAATATTTCGGAAAAAAATCTCTGAGAGAAGTGAAATTAAAATCATCCATATTTGTGTAAAGTTTATGCAACACCATATCTGGAATAAACCGGCTCTTGAGAGCTCCTTTGGCATACAGTGGCTTATTTTTTATATACCAATAGAAGAATATGTAATATGCACCAACTATAGTGCCAATACTGCCAACTTGTGCTATTGAAAATGCAAAAAGTGCTAATGATTGGTCATAAACAATTATTGAAACAAATACCAATGACCTTACAAAAATGTGTAAAGTATCAAGGACTACCTTAAGTTTTACAAAACAGAAAAGTTGTGCTACTAATGCCATATTAGCTGAACAGAGCTCCAGAATGCAGGAGAAGGCAACACTCCAGCAGCCAAATTCATATTGGTATGCATAGTCTGGGTGTGTGAGGGGCAACACATACAACCATATGTACACAAATAAAACTGACAATAGACAACTAATGGGAACAGACAACCAGATCTGGTTCATGAGTTGATTCCAATTTAATTCATCTTTCTGACCCAAACAAGCACGATGGAAAGGTTCACGACTCAGAAACAAGATAGTGCTTTCTAAGAGTAGCAATCTTACATTCATAATACCAATAACCTCATGCCCAACATTCCGTATCACCCAGGCATTAATTATAAAAGTTATACATCTAAATAATATTTGAAGGATTATGTTAAATGATGCATTTTCAAGACTGCTCATTAGTAGATTTCGCCCCATCTTTATTGTGTTTTTAACTTAAACAATCACAGAGTTTCCTTCTGATGGAACAGGTTGTATGCTCCTTTTTACAACATAGATCTTCTTATTAGAGATACAAATTACAAACCAATGGTCGTCGTATGTTATTGATATTTTCTTGAAAGGTTCATTTGGACCAAAGGCTATAGGATCAACACTGGAAAGAAAAAATATCTTAGATTACTCTACTACATATATTTATGCTTATGCCATGATATAATGGTGTTTTTAACAATTGATCACTAAATACTTGCCTGTTAGATAAGCTGATGAGGCCTGTGATGATGGTAGCAACGCGCTCGTCGTTTTCTAACTCACCACCGGATTCGAAGACAGCTCCGTCTTCTGTTAGAATTAGATAGCCTATCTGGTCGGGAATTTTTTCCATTATAGCTGGAATTTAGATGTGTAGTACTATAACTGAGTCATACAACGATATTATTTTTATTTATCATACCATCTTACCATTGACGTAGTACAGTACACCATGGAGAATGACAATTGTCAATGTCACTGTCATTTTATAATTCAAATCAAAATTTTTTCGTCATTGATTTCTTATCGCCCATTTTTAAACCAATGCCTAAAAAAAATAATCGCGTCATTAAAATAAAAATTAAGTAAAAGAAAAACAGACTTCATAATTTTTACGCAATATAGCGAGATGATTCATCTGGCTAGCTAATGATTGAGTGATGACTTGATGAGGCGACAAGTGGCAGCATTGTTTTTTGTCTATAGTCATTGTATTACTCTATGCCTCTATGGTCTGGTAAATTAACACTTAGCAGTTGTCAAATTGTTCATTGTCATGTTTTTCGAGGTGTGTTTGTAATTTTTGTGCTAAACTGAAAAGTGAAAACTATTTTCTCCATAATTTGCTATCAAAAAGTAAGTAATCGCTAAGAGGTATAGTTATTTGAAACTATCCCGCATAATTTCAATGAAGCATTGAAGGTCTTTTACATTCCATATGTTTTAACAGCATACATGAATATTTCATTTCTAATGCACTTCGTTGCTTGACGTAAGCATTTGTAATTGGATTTATTATGATTGCGACGGACATTTTCTAAATAATAACACTGTTTTGACGAATATTAAGTAATAATAATTATTTTTAGGTATGTTAACTTAATTTTCTCAGTGTAGCCAGATAAGTTACCTGTTTTTTTGGCTATAGAGATGGTGTACTAATTTCTAATGATGTCAATTAATTATCCTATATCAAAATAATTTTAATTTATCCATACTAAATGTGTTACAAATAATCGACCTATACATAGATTTTGGTAATTTTTTTTCTAGTATTGCATCATTACATAAAAGTAGTCAGTTACAACTGTTTAAACATTCGTCACAATACCAATGTTGAGCATAAATATTTTTTCTTTTAGTTGTAAAAACTGTTAATGTACTAGTTAAAACTTGTTTAAGTTAAGAGATATTAAACAATTTAAAGATTAAAGATTTATTTTTCCTTTAAGTAGCATCTTACTTTAATATTTCTGACCTACTTATAATAAATTATACAGAAGCAACAATACATGCTGATTAATTGCACATAACTAATATTGTCATCATGTCATAGCTGCTGAAATAACACTTTTAGACACAACTTTTTTTCACAATAATGTTTTAAATAGGTATATCAATAATAATAAATTACACAATAGTAAATAAAATAATAAATTGCATATTATTATTGTCATTTCAAACTTGCTTAAATATCATTTTATGTTAGACTATAATATTGTATTATGATAATAAATTAGTAAAGACTTGTTATATGCTAATAAAAAAATATTTATAAATACTGCATTAATACATACTTCATAAATCATTTTTAATCAGATATCCATTTGCTAAATATTAAACATTAAAGTATTTAAAGTGATAAGGATATTTGCATGTATAAAATTGTTTCTGGTTTAATCAGGTAAGAATGTTAAGATTTCGTCCCAAACTGGGGAGCGAGAGAAGCAGCGAATGGCGCTGCTTCTTCTGTCTCCATGTCCGCACTGGCACCATCCTACTCGGAGCATGGCATATAGTAAGTATTGTTTTAATAAGTGTTTTTTTAAATTATTGTATTGAGAAGAGACATTATAGTTATTCACAATGTAAGTTTTGTTTTAGGAGTTAAAGATTTTACTGCTCACAAAAACCACCGGGTTTCACTGGTTTTCAAATAAGATGAAGATTGTCAAATTTCAGTCACCAAGTAATAGATTATGCCTATTTAATTGGGATAAAACCTGCCTATTAACCTGGACTGGACCTATTTGAGACCTGCAGAAAATCATCTGTATTGTGGATGCCATGGACATATTCTGAAATTCCAGAACAGAAACAGAAATTGAGGCTCATCATTGAAACTTCTGCTCTGCTGGGAATGAGTCCAGGACCCTTTGTGCAGCACACTTGTGTTTTATTCACTGGGCCACTTAGGTTGTCAATAGATTACTTTAACCATTTGTGTTTGCATGCAGCTGTTACACATGATCGCGCTGGGCTTCCTGGCGGCGGTGGTCCGTGACCCGGCGCTGCTGCAGGAGCTGGAGCGCGAGTCGTCCCCGATGGCGGACTGGGGCGACGTGGGTGCCGCTATGCCCACGCCGCTCTCCAACGTGGAGGCGCCGCCCAGCCCTTACCCGCAGCATGTGAGCCCCCCGCGCGACCAGAGCTTCATATATCGTGAGTGCAATACTTACTTTCATATCAAAAACTAATAACGCTAGCCCAAGGAGACACTCCTTGGACATGCTTAAGAAGACAAAATGTCGAAATTGAGAATGTTCTTTCAATGCATTATTTGTGTTATGCAAGTTAACAAAACTTAAGAATTTAGTTAACAAAACCAAAAATTTAATAATAATACCAATTAACTTTATCTATAATTTCATTGTTTAATTTTACTGATATTATGTTTTTTTAAAATCATTTTAATCCCACGCTTCTCATTCACTAAGTTGTGTTGAATTTTAGTCATAGTTTATTAATTACAATTGACTGTCTGTAATATGCTGAAGAACGTTGGATTTATGTTTTGTCATTCTTATATGTACTAAATTGATATTAAACACGGCCCTTTCATACTAACAATTTGTCAATGGGTTTTTTGTAAGCTATTTTCAAACTTTTACCTTAAATGAATAAGCCCATTATGCATGAAGTGGTCATTTTTATTAATGTCAGCTAAAGAAGTGTTTATTGATCAAAAATATAACAATTATAAATACAAAAAAATCTAGTGAAATTTCTATGAAGCTTAAACTGAATCTAAATGTTATTTTATTAATTTTCAACATAATATGATGTAGTCTATGCATCAAGTAGGTACATTTGTATGGTATTGATTTTATTCTATAAATTATTTTTGTATTGAATACTTTAAACAGTGATATATCCAAAGATCTGTAGGTAGATAGTTCTGAAGATTGATTTTATTATAGAGTTACTAACTGTTTTGCGACATAAGAACTTCAGCCTCTACCACTGTGTAAAGCTGCTTTTCACTATTTTCGAAAATGAAAACTCAAAAAATATGATTTAATTCTTTGCAAAGACCACTCGCCAAATGTATTTTGGTGTAACTAATATAGACATTAAACAAATGTGATGAAAGCGCTGTGATGACTAAACGACGCCGACTATCTCTGCTAGACGATGTGGACATGGGTGCGCTGGTTACAGTGTGCACACTGGCCATCACCCTGATGCTGGTGTACGGCGCGTCGCGCGGCCGCCCCGCCCACCTGCTGCCCTTCTTCTGCATGCAAATATTCGACTTTGCTATCACTGTGTGAGTATTATTTTATAACAATTTGTCTAATCTACTCATCTAAAATGATCGTTGAACAACATGTTGTGGGGCTGTGTTATGCGATAGTAGTAAAAGCAAAATGTATCTAGTATTGTAGTATCAAAATTCGTTTTGATTAATTACTAATAAATTAAATTAATTGATCGCAGCCCATTAATATTTATATTATCCATTAATAAATTAAAGAATACTTAAAGTAATGACTGATCATCTATGGTTATCTATGATATGATGACTTGATTGTTATTAGATTCGTGCTAAAACACCGTTATTATGCCTAGATGATGTACTATGCTGAAGACTCAATTCCACCCTCACAACAAGGACCAAATTGGTCCTGTGCAACCCATTTTCTCGTATGTTCTTGACCTGCATGTGCAAATATCATTTAGGCGATCCATAAATTGGAGATCGGTTATTAATTTCCGGCGTTAGTCTGCCTGTTTGTTTGGTGCTGGCTAACAGCGATGGCGTGCCTGTGGTACCTGTGCTGCATCTCCCGCCTGTTATCAGAAATATACTGCCTACCACTTTAAAGTCTAATTGTCTCTTAAATCGATATTAGGTACATCATGGACAGTCAACTATTGACGGTCTTATCGCTTCTTTAATGTAATGGTGATAATTCGAATGCAGGTTAACAGCGACAGGCTACCTGTGCTACCTGCGCTCCATCCACCGGCTGGTGAGGGAGACGCTGCGCGTGCCGTGGCGCGCCGAGCTGCTGCAGCTGCCCGCGCCCGCGCTCGCCGTCATCGTCCTCTCCGTTCTGCTGCTGGCCATACTGATTAAGGTGAGTGTTGCAATAAGAGATTTTTTGCCGAAGTTAGATCTGCCTGAATTTGAAAAGTCCCTAACGGTGTCCATATTTTTTAAAATAATGTGTTAAAGATAGAGCCGTAGTAGCTCACTCTGATGGAGAGGTATCTCTCTACCATGTTTGAAACCATAAAGCAGCGTGTTTATGTTGTGTTACGATTGGGGAGATTTTATTGCTTGAGATACTCTATCATACCAAAACATTTTCATGTAAAGTATCACCAAGACAATGCAAAATGTATCGTAAGTGTAATGGAGAACCAAGCTACCTAGTTATACCAGCCCACCAGCCCTAACCTTACACACTTTAATTCTCAATTTATTATATAGTGTTCTATGTGAATCCTATTTTTAAGTTCTCCACAAACCTACAACTTAGTATGAATAGAAAATACTTCACTAACTGGGCTTTAATTTAGTACCAATAAGTTGTTGAGTTACGAAAAAGTCACACACATTTTGATATGATTTTTCTACAGTAAGTAAAGTAACTTCCACAAAATATAAAAGTCAATGTTGTTATATAAAGAGTTTGACATTTGTAAAACAGGGCTACTGCATCAGCGTGGTGTGGAGATGCTACAAGTACCTGACGATGCGCGCGCACTCGCTGCACAACCTGACGCCGTTCGTGATCTCCGGCGAGGGCGTGGTGGCGCCGCCCTACGTGCCGCCCGCGCCGGACTACTCCAGCCTGCTGCCGGACTACGAGGAGGCCGTCAAGCAGACCCCGCCGCCCTCCTACCGCGCCGCCACGCTCATGGCCACCGCTGATCCCGCTATTGTCACTGTAAGATTTTGAGCTTAAAAAACTTAAATCATCTATGAATGCCACACATTTGACTTACGTGCAAGCTTACTAAATTAATCATAACTCAAGGTTTGTCTTACATTGTAAACAAGGAGCGATGGCATGGCCTATAATAATAATTGGTTCTAATCACGTCATATCAACGTGAGGCGTGCCAAGCGAAAACTAAATGGATGTATAACTGTTGTGACAAATGAAGACAAAAGATAAAGAAATTGTTCAGTCACTACCCCCTCCTATATTCTTCAGTTCGCCTGTATGTAATTTTATGCTTTACCATTAAAATGCTTTAATTTCCACTTAACATTAACTAAGGAATTTCATCCCTTACAGCCGGAGACTCCTCCTGGCAATCATCCTCAGCCTCAGCCTCAGCAAGCGCATGTGGAGGCACCGAGCACCTCCGTGGCCATTGTGGCCCACACGAGCACCGCCGCGCCCGCCGCCGCGCACACCGTCGTGATGTTGCCGCAGCAGCGCGCGCCCGCACCGGTGTAAGCGCCGCGGCCGTGGCGCCCGTACTCGACTACACGGCTCCATTGATATACCTTTGCTTGAGGACCGCGTGGGCCATGTAAGAATGAAGATCTTGTTGCGTTTTAACTTGAACTCCATGTCCGATCTCAAATAGAATATAGGCATGTAGAGTGTGCAATGCAATGAATCTAGTGCCATCTTTTTCGCACATGAATGTCAATCACCCCAATGTTAAGCATGTACGCTTTTCCTACTTGCGCATTGTGATTGCGACGACCTTACAATTTTACTGAAATTTTGCTAGAGTGCTGGACCTAACAAAGAAAGGAAGATCACATTCCATTTGATACTCTCTGGTGCAGCTATGCGCAAAGAAATTAAACTTGCACTTCTATCGTCTCGCACGTGCATGCCTATTCGGCCTACCTTAAACCTACCAAAGCCTGTCGCTTGAAAAATTGTGCGTTATTCATTTGACTGATATTCTTCGAGGATATAGTCGATACTAACCAAGGGAACGCGTAGGAATGTGTCAAAAGTTGGTGAATGATTCTTATATAACCTTTTATGTATGTGTAGTATGCAAATTAAATACGTATTGTAATTTGTCATTAGTACAACATTGATCTTTTATGCTTTGCCTATTGGCTTACGCCAATTTAGTATTACTCTTCATGGAACCGTGTATTCGATTGTTTACGGTAATTATAACATCAAATTTGTGCAAACATAGAACGATCAGTACTCGACTTAATACTAGATGATAGCATATGGCTTAAACTATCGAAAAAGTAATATGGACATTTGTTGGGTACACTTCTGAGGTTTTAGTAGCCAACATCCTTATAATAATGCTAGAAAAACTGCCATAAAAGGAGTATGATTAGAAGAACCTCAGAATTCCGTCCGACGATAATATTTCTTTTAACGTCGTTACAGCTTTAGTTCTTCAATTTTATTATATGTATAGATATAACATGATGTTCTTTCAAAATGTTTTTAATGTTGCCTTAAAATCATAATTGAATGTTCTTGTATTAAGTTGTATTATTGCTCAGTTTGCTTTCGTAAGAGTGGAAAATAGTTTTATGAATTGAATGTCATGAATAATGAAATATTATAAGTAGAAATACTTAATATTGCACAGAATAATAGATTGTATGACAAGGGAGCAAAATGATATTTTTACGGCGAGGCCGTTTTTTGAATCCAGAGCAAAGTGAGGGATTCTAGATTAGAATGCCGAGCGTAGCGAGGGTTTCTTTAGTAGAATCCTGAACGTAGCGACGGATTCAAAGTACGTCGCCCGAGCCAAAAATGTATTTTGTCCCGAGTGATACACTCTACTTTTCATCACCATCTATGAGAAAATGAAAGGGGCCTCATATTCTATTGTAATATTATTATTTACTAAAACATAGAGTAACAACTAAATTGAAATTAAATGGTATCTGATAATAAAACAAGTAAAAAGTTATATTTACATTTGAGACATTTTCACAATTATGAATTTTTTTTGTTACTTACAGTTTTATTAGGAATAAAGATTGTTGTAGATTTTATATTCTGCGTATTTGAAATAATATACGAATCTTGCTCATTTCTAACAATCGTGAAAATTGACAAAAACGCGGGCTGTAGTTCTGTCTTCTTTATTCAAACAATATTTGCGTTCGATTTCTTTGGCGCTGAACACTCATATGTTCCAAATTCAAAAAGTGTGGGGAAAAGTTAACTGCCGCGCACTTTTTGAACTTGGAACTTATAAAGAGGAAGAAACACTCATTCCTGTCCTTTAAAAGTTTCTTAATAGAAAACACCAACGTTGGGCGCACAGGAGAGCAAAGTCGTACTTTTCGAATAGATGGGATGAAAAATATTTTATTACTATTAGAGAGACATACACTGACATGGAATTGTAGGTCAGTGCTGTCATTATATAAATTCTTTAAAATTTGTTAAGGTATTAAGTAAAGTTTTAAAATATTCCGCTATTTTTAATACGCTTTTCTTTACTACATTTAAGTGTTTTAAAACTCTGCTTCACTCTATGATTGATTCTTTTTCTTTTATGCATTTCTTGATGCAATTAAAAATGTTTAGTTAAGGCCTGTAAAGGTAAATTTATATGTATAATTTTATTGTTGCTATTAAAACTCCATTATAAATTAGACTATATAACGAGATAATTTCATTGTGCTAATATTAACAAAGGGTAATTAAATAAAGATTACGACAGAACATGTTTATTTTTATTTTCAGTATCTATTTTGTGGTATTTAAAGTACCATAGTTATTTTCTCTTATGTTAGAATAATAGAGTGGGTATATTTAGAATTAAAGGTTATTACAGAATTTAATTCTTAGCTTTTCTAGCTATCTGCTTATCATAGAAGAAAATATTAGGAAAGCACTGAAATATAATAATAGGAAGAAGTTTCATGTTTTTTTAAACTATGGTAGTGCCATTGCTTTTCCGTGACAAAAATTTTATTTTTGTACTTCGCTATTTTTTTAATATCGTAATAAAATAAACTTATTTATTAGATCCTGTAGGAATTACTTGTAAGTTTACTTGTTTCCAAGAGATCTTGGGAACATTAATCTTTAGAGAATTGAGCACTCATTAAAATATTAAAATAGATAAAATCCAAAACGATATAAATTATCATGTGACTTAAAATATTAGAGAGATATATAAAACAAACAAAATATTGCAAAAAATATCATAAACATAAGCATGCATATTATCCTACCTGTAAGTAGTTTCAATGTGGCCTAAATCCTAGTTCTTTTATCGAAGTATATTTTCCTCGCTGTATAAAATCGCAGTCTCTTTATTTACATAATGCTTTGTTAGTCTCGATTAAAATGTATAACTTTATTACTGGCATTGATGTATTTGTTATTTTATATGGGCACCATTCTCGTATAGAGGTAGCGGCACGTAAGTTTAGCGATGAACGAAACTTTGAAACTAGGAAAATTTATGAACTTATTTATTACTGGCAATAATAAGACCAATATCAGGTACGTCGTGAGCTAAAAAGGATGAAACCACGATGAAACGGTTGCAACTATACATAAACAAAATGCAATGTGCCATCGGAAAGCTTTTATGTATTTTCGTGATGCTATATTTATTTATGAATTGCCACCGATTTTCTTATTATGCCTTTATAGGCATATTTAGGTTATCCTCAATATCGGCGATATTTAGGTTATCCTAAATATCTTTTTTAAATTAACAATTCATTGATCTGTGACAAATTATATCGAATCATTTCTTTCTCACTATATTCATATTTAATTTTAATTTCTTCATTCATGTAACCAGAAATAGTTCAATAAGTATGTATATTGGTAATAACTTGTGTATGTATCTATTCTATAGAGTAAAAACAGTGTTACATAGTTTGCGAAAATAGTACCTACCTTCTATTAAATTAATGAGATCCTGTAAGATTGTACTTAACCAAAATAAACTAGAAATAAAACGAATGTTCTTTTATTTATTCTACAGTACTATCCAAATATTCCATAAGTAATAATAATGTATTATTTTAATTAGATTACTCCTATCTGTCCCCCGATTCTGTCCCCTGCAGGGGACAGATAGGAATAAAAAGTTCGATCTTTCCCCCATTTAACGAAGAGGTGACAGATCGAACTCTATTCACTGCTCAACGGTTGCCCCAATCGCTGATTGGGGGACGGATAGATCTCATTTATTCCTATCTGTCCCCAATTAAATATAATAATTGTAAAAAGTAATGACACACGCGCAACATTTCATTAAATATAAGACTAGTGTGTTTTGTTTTGGTTTAAAAATCATCTATATTTACAAAAATTACAACAATTTCAGTTGTTGTTTCAGTAGTCAGTCTTCTAATTTGAATTAATTCAACTTTCAAAAATTACAAAAAATACTAACAATAAAATATTTTTTTGTTTTTCTATTAATTAGTCACCGTTCATAAATCACAGTAAGTATTGAACACTTCTAGGTTACAATAGGGTTGTCCACCCCTAACATTTTTATTATATTTTTTGGACATTTATTTTTATTTTTTAAAACCCTAAATTTTCACCCTTCTATCACCAACCCATATTTTATTGATAGTCATTTTAGTAATTTAATAATTTTTCATCCCGCTCGATAACTTGTATGGCAAAACAACGTTTGCGGGGTGAGCTACTCGCTATGTAGGTAGTTATATTGTAGGTCGGATTAGATGAATCAGTTTAATGGTTAATTTATATGTAATGAAATTTAATATTAAAAAAATCAGCTTTTATATAACCATTGTGCTTTATTTATATGACGATCCAGTTGCGCAATGGTTAAGACATCGATGCACTATTCTCTTGATGAGTTTTAATTTCTATCTCTGGTCTGTGTGTTTCGTCTAGCGTGTCTCCATAACATCCACGATACGAAGAATCCTAGCGTAGTATGTATTCTAGTGTATAAATACGTGTGTACTAGATATGTAATGTGTTGACATTGTGATGATGGTACATTTTTCAGTCGTCTACGTAAATGCTTTTAAATCCAGTAAACCTAGTCAAACGCGGTTTGTTGAACTTAAAAGCAAATTAAGCTAGGATAAGGACTTTTTTAGTCCTAGCTAAGCTAAGCTTGCTTGAAGCGGGAATCTCAAGTCTCAACGATATCGCAAAGGTCAAAATGATGAGGGCAATTTACAAACAATACAACGGACATGCGCATAATACTTCGTCAGATCTCACAAGCGTGTTCGGGAGAGTTACAATTACGGCGCAACGTTTCCTTCGTTTACGCGTTCTCTATTTATATCGACGACTTCACCCCCCGCGACCCTCCGCATCACGCAAGCGCATTGCGCACCTCAAACGCCGAAAGTGAAAATTGCACATCATGGTACGCTAGCAGTAGGACGCGATATTAGATTGTCGCCTTTAATTAACATTAATTAACACCGCTGGGACTCGAGGCCGTCACCGAAACGTCCAGTGTGCCGCGAGGATGGCCGATGTCTTCGCGGCGTCGATCTCGTTCGACACTGCGGTAATTCTGCGTCACAAATCAGCTGTGTTACCGGCGAAATACGCGCGCTCGTGACGTCTCTCTTGGTAAACTACAAGTCCCCGTCACGATGGCGTCCACCATGCAACTCGAGTTCACACAGGCGATGACGGATTTCAAGACTATGTTTCCGGATATGGATGACGATGTGATAGAGGCGGTGCTCCGGGCGAATCAAGGTGCGGTGGACGCGACGATCGATCAGCTGTTAGCGATGAGCACTGACAATCAAAATGAGCGGCTGCGTCTGGAGATGGAGCGAGTGGAAGGCTGCTCGCCGGCGCGTCGAAAAGACAAACGCACGTCCACCGCGTCTCGACTCATTGAGAATGGCGATGACAACGACACGACTGCCCTTGTGTGAGTTAAACGGTGTCATATACTTTGTAGACTCACTTACTAATGGTAGGTAGCTATATACTTGAATTATATTTAAAACCTATTTAAAAGGGCGATTTTCGAAAACTTTTAAACAAGTGCTTACATCTATGTATTTTGAAAAAGAACATTTATAATAGGCAACAAGTTGACGTTATCAAAACACAGATTTAGAGATTAAAGGTGGAAATATGATTACATAAAGCGATTGTTATTTTTTACAAAACATTGTTATCCAACATTTTCTAATTTTCTAACTCTCAGAACTTTGAAATACATTCATAGGTTTATAACCATTCATATGTAGGTAATAGAAATAATCGAAGGATAGGTAAATTAGTGACCGCCTCAAATGAAACAGTTAAGTAGTAGAAGATAGATCATTTTTTACAATTTTCCCTATTACATTTCCTCCCTATTAAAATTAAATTGTAATTAAATTTAAAAAACCCGTGTCATATACTCGTAAAAACCGATGAATATAGGATTCAAGTACGCGGCGCGGGAATCAAGGCAGTTTAGGCATGTATTATTCACCTAGCTAGGTACTCCTACTATATTCGTCCCTGAAGAGGCTGTGAAAACCATAACCTATTCAAGTTCACATAATATGTATAAGTCAATTGCTGGCCACCTTCCCACTGAACTATTGCAAGTGCAATACATTATTGCAATTAATTTTTCTGTTATTAATTAAGCACTATGGATATAACACACTATTGTTATAATTTACGTAAAATGACCAATACAATCACCCAAGTGGCGCTATGGTTAAGACACCAGTGCGCTGTGCGGAAGGTCCTGGGTTCGATTCCCAGCAGAGCAGAGATTTGAATGATGAATTTGAATTTCTGTTTCTGGTCTGGGTGTTGTGTTCTTGTCTTGTCTTGTGTGTGTACACGGCACCCACGACACAGGGAATCCTAGTGTGGGGCTATGAGTGTGAAGCGTTATTTATTATACTAGCTGACCCGGCAGGCTTCGCTCTGCCAATTAATTTGACTAATATCAAAAGCTTTTTTGAAACACAGTCAACTTTCCACCACCAAGTCCATTGCGAAAACCAAACAACTTTAACACGTTAGTTACAACGAAAAATATTTGGATAAGGATTTAAGCAAAAGTATGAATAACAGAAGTAACAGATAGCCCAGTGGCTTAGAATTCGACCTCGAATCGAGGGATCCGGGTTCGAATCCCAGTGGCAGACACAAATGACTTTGCAAAAAAAGTTATGTGCGCTTTATAAAAAATTAAATATCACCTGCTGTTACGGTGAAAGAAACCATTGTGAGGAAACCTGCATGCCTGAGATTTTACAAAAACAAATGTTCTCAAAGGTATATGAAGTCCATCAACCCGCAGTAGGCCAGCGTAGTGGACTGAGACCTACGTCCTAAGTGGGTCATTAATGGGTTACTGACATGAATAACATGGTCTAATTTTGGTCGGTATTTCTATTAACTTTTAAACTGTAAAAAGTAGTTATTGTGACATAATGATAATAGTTGGACATAATTATGGTACCGCGAAGTTTTTTGTGAATATTTCTTTAATATTGTACCGCATACTTTTGTTCTATCATCAATAGTTTCCGCAGCGCTTGCGACGAAAGACGTTTTAGGGCACTTTTTTTACACCTTGGGTTGGATTACGTTACTTAAGTTTTAGTAAGGGTCCTTGGATTTTAATTTTTTTATTGTGAGCTCTATTCTACTAATCAAGCCCTTTCATTTGATACCCATCGGCCATCTCGGATTTTCGTTTTTTTCATTGTGAACTCTATTCTACCAATCAAGCCATTTCATTTGATACCCATATTGAGGTAGGTGCGGAAAAAAATATGTAACCCGCCATTTTGTGGCGGCGGCCATCTTGGATTTTCATTTTTTATAGTGAGCTCTATTCTACTAATCAAGCATTTTTATTTGATATCCATATTGAGGTAGGCGCGGAAAAAATATGTAACCCACGATTTTGTGGCGGCGGCCATCTTGGATTTTCATTTTTTTATTGTGAGCTCTATTCTACTAATCAAGCCCTTTCATTTGATACCCATATTGAGGCAGTTGTGGAAAATATTTAATACGGCACTTTGTTACGGCGGCCATCTTGGATTTTAATTTTTTCATAGTGAGCTCTATTCTACCAATCAAGCCCTTTCATTTGATACCCATATTGAGGTAGTTGCGGAAAAAAATATGTAATCCGCCATTTAGTGGCGGCGGCCATCTTGGATTTTCATTTTTTCATAGTGAGCTCTATTTCACCAATCAAGCCCTTTCATTTGATACCCATATTGAGGTAGTTGCGGAAAAAAACATGTAATCCGCCATTTTGTGGCGGCGGCCATCTCGGATTTTCATTTTTATAGTGAGCTCTATTCTACGAATCAAGCCCTTTCATTTGATACCCATATTGAGGCAGTTGTGGAAAATATTTAATACGGCACTTTGTTACGGCGGCCATCTTGGATTTTCATTTTTTCATAGTGAGCTCTATTCTACCAATCAAGCCCTTTCATTTGATACCCATATTGAGGTAGTTGCGGAAAAAAATATGTAATCCGCCATTTAGTGGCGGTGGCCATCTTGGATTTTCATTTTTTCATAGTGAGCTCTATTCCACCAATCAAACCCTTTCATTTGATACCAATATTGAGGTAGTTGCGGAAAAAAACATGTAATTCGCCATTTTGTGGCGGCGGCCATCTTGGATTTTAATTTTTTATAGTGAGTGAGTTTCTACTAATATCTGGATAAAATTCAAAATCTTAAGTATCATAAAAAATTACAGATTGTAAATAACATTAAACCACATCATACCTATTTTTTGTGTTTAATTTGTGCTATAACAAAGTAGATATTGATGAATGTTTTTTACTTTTTTATTTTTTTCTGTAATCGATATCCAAATAAAAACTATCCTATATGTTGGTCCAGGATATAAACTATGTCCTTACCAAATTTCATCAAAATCCGTTCAGTAGATTTGTCGTGATCGGGTAACAAATTGACAGACAGACAGACAGAGAGACATTAATTCTGAAAACGCGATTTTTGGTTTTTGTTATCGTCCTTTACGCCAAATCAATTAGTCTTTTTAAAATATTTTGCATGTACAGATTTTACTTTTCCACGATTTTATTATATATATGTGAGTATAGATTTATTAAACATATTATTATCATATCATCATTATAAGTATAAAACCGCTGTTCGTAGAGACCTGAAACTTGTAGGGGAGGGTGTTCTTTGTATGACGTAAGGATCCGATAAGGATTTTTTGAAATTGTTCCCTTCGGTGTTGATAAACGAGGGATATGTTTGTATGGGACGACATGATTCCTTGGTCTAATTTACTTCAAATTTTGCATTAACTTTCTTTAACAGAGTTGGTGAAAGACGTGATTCGTATTTTATTGAAGCTCATCGCCTAACTGGGTTAAACAGGGGTAGGAAGTATTGATATAAATCTTTTAAATGTTATGATGTTTCAACGCCATCCGTTGACATTAGTCTGTGATTTTTAAAATATGTACCTTGATAAAATTGTACCTATGAGACACGAATTTGCGTAAGTAGTTCATCTATCGTTATTCCGGAGATAACGCTTACTTGGCAAGCAAGAAACAACATCTAATTAAATTTACTTTATTTTTTTACTAGTGATGATAAAACAAAATTATATAGGTACCTACTAGGCTTTTATAGAAATCTTCACCTGCCCTTTACCCTTTAGACTGCTCATTATTCTTCTCGGTGTAACTTTTTGGGAACGTTGCAACATTATCTGTTTACTAATTTGCATTTTTCGTGAGTTCATTGTTTCTGAAAGCGGTGGCAGATATCTATGTAGGTATATAGGTACATAAATATTTTTTTAACTTTGTGTAATTTCAGTATGTAAATTAAGTAAATGTAAATTAAATAAATATCAGTTACCAAATAAACCCGATAAATTCAATACAGTAGTATAGTACAGAGAAGTCGTTAAACTTTCAATCCTATAGAGTTCCCTATTTATCTGCCAGCATCTCGAACGATAACCTCACAAGGCGAGCTTGAATAAAAACCAGTAATCTTATAAAAATAGGATCGTAATAGTTCCCTGCTCCTGACTGCGTAGATGTAATTTGCATGATGCATCTTCAGTTTTATTGTGCGTTCCGTTTTATAGTCAACAGAGTAAAATAAGTATGTATAAAATTAGACGCAGGTATTATTTTCAGAGATGTTGATGACGACTCAGTTCCACTTGCTGTTAGAAGAAAATGGGTACCGCGAATGCTCGGGCCTCTTCCGCCGATGTTTCTGAGAATTCCACCAAACACAGACGCTCGAATTGACTTAAGTCTGGAAATGGACGACGACCGCATCGCAACTTTACTACAGAACGAGGAGTTTATGGCGGAACTTCGATGGAACCAAGAATTTATCGCCGCCTTAGACAGCGATCAAGGACACAAAACGAAATCTCACGACGATGAGGCTGCGTTTAAGGAAAGATTAAAAAATATGGGAAAATGTGAGTAAAGAATTGCTTTGAATTCTTTGAAGTTATTATCCAGGATTTGAATTTTTATGCTGTACCGAAGGATAATTTTAGAGTGTTAGGATATCAGAGACCCAGCAAAAACAAAGACCTGAAGCCCCTTAAAAGCAAATCAGACAGACTTATATTTCGCTAGAGATTGCACCGACTATGTTCTCTTTTGCAGCATCACGAAAGAAGTTCGCCCAACTCTCGCGGATGTTCAGCCGCGGTTCCGCGAAACGCCGGGGCGGCACGCGGACGCCGTCCCGAGGGCCACCTGTCGCCGGCTCATTGCTGCTCGAAGAACTCAGCGACGACGATGATCGCCCACAAGAAACGAACAGCAAACTATAATCTTAAGTGTAAAACCATGGTTGTACTTACGGCTTATTAGTGCTGATCGGTGAGCGAGCAAAAGTCGTGTAGAGAATCGTGGTAATTAATACTCGTACGTATATAGGATATACCGCGAGCTTTACCGACGAGCCATAAAACCGCAGTTCAACTCGCCCGTCGATCAGGGCCTCTAATGTTGTACTTTACAAGTTTTTCATGCGCCATACTTATGTTGCGCTTAACACCTCAACGCCTTACTTAAAGATGGGTACGAGTAATGAAAGTTACACAAGGTTTCGTATAAGACTGGAACGCTTAGATAGGACTGGATAGAAAATTCAATAGGACTGGTTAGGAAGTATCGAGAACTACGGTGAGTTGCGGTGTCGTCGTGATGATGAAACCATTGTTTTAGTTAAGAAAAAAAATCTAAATGATTGTAAATATGTTGTATTATTAGTAAATAAATGGTACATAGATTGCTTGAAACTAAAATTAAATTCTAATAGGTACTCACAGTTGGTAGGTACATGCCTCCTAGGCAATAGAGCCAGTAACAACCTAGTCGCGTTAGCAAATCGGTACTAGACTTTAAATGAAATTAAACTATCTGTTTTTCTTATTTTTTAATCATACTTGAGACTTTGATAGAATGCTTCCTTAGATAAGCTATGATAAAAACCAATATTAAGTATAAATCGTTCTATTACTTTGTTATGTTTAGTTTTAAGTGTTGTGAAATATTATTAGTTACATTTCGTTTGAATTATTGATTGATGGATGATTCGTGAGTATCGTTTAACATTAAATTTATGAGTTGACGGTTCCTTATAATATTTCGTGATAGCCCGACTAGTTTCGGACGTATCCGCAAATATATCGTTCCGTCGCGGCTAGGTCCTTAACTGATTAATGCGCTGAAAATTGCTTTAAAAAGAGCTACTTTAATTTGCATTCACTATCACCCAATATAGATTAAGGTAGAAACCTTATTACCTATACCACGTTGAATTAGAAAGGAAAAGAAGAACAGTATTGTTCTCAAGTATTTATGTATGGAAACAAAATTATACTTACCTATTAATGATGTGTAGTGTATGGGCGAGCAGTCCCATACAGGATGAAAGAAATAAATTGTTTTCCGACGCACTTATTTGCATGCATAACTACATTTAACCAGTCAGCCGTAGCAACGATGTCCGCACATGACATGTATGTAGGTTATATGCTTACATTACCTGCAGAAATTATCTGAGCACCAAGGGAGCACCCATATCTATGGGTGCGTTATTAGTCATATATAGGACCTCAGATAGATTTGGCTCACTGACCTCAGGCCATGGGTTGCAATGACCACATAATATCAGGTGAACTTCTTTCCAGGTTGTTACGCATTCACTATAAAATTTATATCAATATGTAGGGAAGTAGGTACTTAACTAATCGACAAGTCACAAATAAAAAAATCTAGTATAATACTGTAATTGCGCCACTGAAACATTGTTTCTAATATTAGTTATTAAAGTTTTAAATAAGCTTTCTTATCTGAAAAAAAATAAATTATTTGTATTAGATGTTGTATTTTAATCTGAACTATAAAAATTCCACTCTAAAAAGCCGTTTGCTCCGTCGTCGATCTGATCGACGGCAGATGTGGCCAGCTCATAGCCACTTAAGCTTGGACTCTAAAGTTAGTTAAGAACTATGACGACAACTTTGGTCACACGGCACGATGGCACGGTGGCACGATGTCACATTTTGATTTAATTTTTATTTTCATAAAAAAATTCATGTGAAAATGTTTATGATAATACGTCATATGTGAGTAATGGAGCATGGTGAGCACTCGATCGGAGAATATAACAGAAACGGCTCATCAATGGGCGCGTCGGTGCGCGTCGGTGCGTCGCGAAAGTCGCTCCGCCTTTCAAACGACATCAACGCGCTGTCTCCGCTACGCAACGCAACTCATACGCAGTGTTATTATTAATTATTATTGTGGTGGGTCACGAATCACTAAATATTTAGCCGTAGTACTAAAGATATCATACTTTCATTAATAATATAGAATACCTGTATTCTAGGTGTTGTAGGGAGAAAAAAATACCAAAGTGAAATAATATATATGTGTAAATGAATTTACTGAATATGCCATCCGACGATCCACTCTGCATTGTAAAGATACATTTTTAGGTTGCAATTGATTATTTATCAATGTTTGGGGATTTTGAAATAAATATTGTGATATGTTTCGTTAGCTTGTGGTATGTTTTAGTTTTCGTTAGCTTAACCTGTAACGGACTTGTAAGTGATTTTTGGAGTTATAATTCCTTTCTTTTCGTATCTCTTTAGTTCGAGCTACGAACTAAAGTTTTTCCATGCTAACATGAAAGAGACAGAAAATAGATGAACTGTGGTATGAAGTGGTGTGTGGGTTAATTAATGTTACCAAATCAATAAAGTTCTCATTTTATCTCGATAAACGAGTATAATACTTATACAAGGTATAATGCGTACTTTTAAGGTCCTCATGATAAATAATACTTTTTCGTACTTTCTCACAATGATGTGTTTGTATCATGCAATTTTCTGGTTATAGAGACGTTGAGATAGATAAGATATGTACGTATTGTACGTAGAAGAGATGGGCACGCTGCAAAATAAATACGTATTGTACGTTATACTTCTTTAAGAAATCTCTTAGATACGTACAATTTAAATACAGTTTAAAATAAAAACTCTTTCTAAGTACTTTTAATACAAGTTCCTACATTTTATTCTCTTCTTCTTAATCTAAGGTAGTATGTTACGCGAATTTCCTGGCCTCTACACTACGCTATTACCTACGAGCTCTACGTATACCCTACGTCGCCATTGTAAGCTTCTATTCTAAAATATTTATTAAATAATCGATTGGAACGAAATGTAGTCTTGTAGACTCTACAAGACCACATTTCGTTCTCAACCCAACTAATGTTAGTTGGGATATGAAGTAAGGGTCGCTTCATAATACATGTTGTTGCAGTAAGTGTTGATTGCTGCATGCAAAATCTTGCAAAATCATGCAAAACACGTACGTACAACCTACAGGAAGACATTTTTTTCTAAGACGTTTTAATTATAATTGGATCTATTAAAAGTAATGCCCATATAACCGGTACTGCAAGTTACGCACAACGTTTATTTTGTCAGGAATCAAGCGTCACGAAAGCCGACACATGTAGCCGTAGCCGCGTAGCATTCGTATCGGTCTCATCATCACATCCTCGTATGAAGTAATGTTACGAGCGACGACTGTCAAAATAATCACAATTAAAAGTAAAGTGCAACCGCAGTAACGAAGACGGGGCGTTATCGCACATCGTCGTATGCAAGTCTCATGGAGACGAGATGCCGCTGGCTGCGTACTTACAGCACGTCGCACGTGCATGCATCCGTCACGCATCACGAACCTCCAGATATTCATTTAGTTTGTCTTTACACTTTGCGCCATCCGCACGCATGGAGGCGCGTCCGTTCCCGCGCGGAGTGACTACAAACCGGTGATGCACGCGAGCCAGGTTTGAAAAGTGTTCTCGCAAACCACCCGGCGCCTCTGAAGTCATTGTTTCGTGAGTATATTTTACAATATCGCTTCATCACCTCAGCGTTCCAGAATTTTTTATGATCTCGTAATTATGCCACATATTTGAGCTCCCCAATTAAAAGTTGGTATGGTTGGTAAATACATGCAAAACTTAATTGACATGTTTTGAATTTTTGCACTTCATGGCGAAAGTGTAGATGTAGATAACATTCACTGCTACTTAGATTTTGTGAAACATAATCAAAATTAAAATACCCACAAATACTGCTACAGCTAGTGGTACAGAAGTAGCCTTAAACTTGATTTAGTCAAGTAAAAAACCGGTCAACTGCGCTTAAATTCATAGATTTCCCTAAGAGGATAAAACAAGTTATTTTAAATCATACCTTCTTCACACATAGTTTCAAAGTATACAATTTAGAAAAAATTGTGTAGTTAACTTTAGTCATTTAGTAAACAATACAACAATTAGACAATATTCAGCACGAAATAAAAAAAATATATAAATCACCATAAATAGACAAAAAATAGGAACAAGTGTTAATTATTATTGTCTAGGACAGCAATACAAAATTAACTGCTTAAAATAATGTCTGGTAATTAAAACTGTATTTTTAAATTTTTAAATTATAATCAGCTCTTGAAATATAGGTTAGTTATACAGAGTGTTTGGCTTCGAACTAGCGATAATTTCTGGGCATAAAATAGAGCAATAGAATAGACTGCGGTAAAAATCATTCTCATTAAAACTTAAAAGGCACTAGACCTACCACAAATGGCATTATTATGACTAGACCGCGATCAAGTACGATATATTGAAGACGTGAGAAAAAAACAGTGAACCCAATGCAGAGCGCTCGATCAGGATCGATCTAAGTTAAGATTATACCTAGTTAGTTATACAAATGCCTAGAATATTAAATCCAGAACTGTGTACCGAATTTGAAACAATAATAATATTTGTAATTAAAAGGCCAAACAAAATTAGTACATAGGTATAAAACAAATTACCTAATTCTCGTAATAATATCTACAATTATTCAATAAAAATGTAGGCCATAATTACGTCTATACATATACTACTCGGATTTCTTCTTTAAAGAGTCATAATCATCTACTTTATCACGCCAACGAGACAATTACATGTAGCTCTACCATTCGACTTTCATTTACATATTGCGTTGTAAATAGACGTCGCTTTATGTATATTTACCACATAATAATATCTCGAAACAGGTATTTTATTTTCTTTCGCCCAGCCACAGTTATTATAGACATCATAGCTTGATTAATAAATCCATTTGATTTTATCGGCACTAAACACTTTCGATTTAATACTTAATACTTATTTTATACTTACTTTTTCCAGAGACGATGATTATAGATGCACTGTCACAAATTAGTCAGAAACAAAGAGAACTGAGAATATAACCACCAAAGACAATATAACCACTACGTTTTAGCGGTTTTGGGGCGCCGCGCCACCAAATTTTTCCGCAAATTGCAGCGCTCGCTGCGGCCGCGCTGCCGTCGCTAGGTTTGAGAATCGTAGTGTATTTCATTTAGTTTCACGATGGACTCTGGTCTCTGACGAAGAAACACTGTTCTTAGTGTTACTATTAAAACGAAAAAGGATTTTGAGCTTATTATAATAATATCTTGTTAATCTTAAAAATACTTAAACATAGAAATATATCAATAAAATCAATGTGATTGCCAAAATTTATTTAGTTTTTACTTATAGGCTTATTTTTCGGTAATGGTTAAAAGCAAACGTGCTTATAAATATAAGTCAAAATTGTTTTTGCACTCTAGTAGCAATATGCTACATATAAGAATAGTAATTCCAATTAGCAGGTAATGAGCACATAGGCCAGATTCAGATTTAGTCTACTAGATATCATAGGCTAGGCTAGATATCATAGGCATCGGAATTAAACACTCAGACGAAGGACGGAACAAAACCTTTTAACTTATAACTGAGATTGTATCTACAAATCAATCGTGCCCTGTATGACTATATTATAACCTGTGTAACTACTTAATCCTTGTTCCGTATTGCATTGTTACATTTGACGAATAATATTCACAGAGAGAGCATAGAAAGGTTCATGACCCCGCTGAGCCACTTTAGTAGGTATCTGAGATATACAACTATGGTTATTCAGGGATATTCGAACTACAGCCTACTTAACAATATAAGAGATTTCTTACTTCCCATAGTTTCAAAGGATCCTGTAAATTTTCTTGTTTCTACGTATCAAATCAATATCAAAATTACTCGTAGCAATCTTTTGGGTTGGGTACCTACGATAAAAAAATGCCTTTAGTACTTACCTAAATCCTGGGACATATTATTTACTGTATCGTTTCTGTAGGATTCAAAAAAGTCGAGTAAATCGATGAGAAATTTTAAAAAAACATGACGTTTTTTAATATAAATACTAGACTGTGCGCGCGGCTTCGCCCGCGTGGATTTTAGAACTTGGTGCAGAGAAGGGTAAAAATATCCTATATGTTAATACAGGTTATGATCTGTCTGTGAAAAAAAATTCATCCATATTAGTCAAGTTTTAAGTGAAAACACGAAAAATTTTAAATTTATTTTATTGTGAGAAAAACATCAATAACATATTTTAGTAAACAACCATACTTATTCATTTTCGTCATCATCATCATTTGATATCATTTGTAGTAACCGAAACACGCAGTCAGGACCGGATTAACCATGTCGGGGACCCTAGGTAATGTAATTCCTGAGGGTCCCAATGCAATCTTTAGCAATCTTTTAAACAAATTATTTTTTGTATTTTTTTTAATAAACAAAATACAGTTTTGAGAGACTAGTTCGTTTAAAATTGACCCACATCGCACTGCACTTTATTTATATGTTACTTATACATATTTTGACGCTGTTGCGACTAGCTTCCATCTTATAACAACCTTTTTTAACGTAGTTAATTATTAATAGGCCCAATGGTTTGGCCCCCTGACGTGCACTGCAAACGTAATGATACTTACTACAAATATCTTAAACAGTTCAAATCTCATAAATTGAGGAGGTACCTACACTCGATATCTCCCGATCCTATCGTTTGATACCGAATTGGTATATGTTATTTATAATAATGGACTGGCACTGCAAAAGCCCTATGAATAATCCGGACCTGCCCTCTGTTCAATAATGGGATTCTGCAGGTATGATCTGACCATAAATTATATTATACGTGAAGTCTATGATCATAAAACTTAAAATAAACTCGGAGTAGAAAAGCGCAAACGATAAATATATCAAGAGCTTTACGACCCGACGTCAACCTTACAGGGTTTAGTCCTGAACTGCGAATGAGGTTGTATAATAGTGGATACCATAACGTTGTATCATAAATTATTTTAATTGAGTTGATACTGACATGCCTAAACTATCTAATATTAAATGTATTGGCCCGTAACAAGAACTGAGCTTAGGCTGAAAGCCCCATAAATGAAGCGTGTACTTCCTTATTGCCACTGTCTTAATATTTGGTGATTTTGTTTACTAAAATGGTTAAATAAATTTGAACTTCTTGTGTTTAGTAATTTATAATAAAGCCAACGTAAATTAGGCTTTTATACACTGTTGTTTCCGTTGGGGAATTTTCCGTAGGAGTAGGAACATCGACTAAGTGGTAACTATCGGTATAAACATTCACTATTTACTTACCTATTTACTTGCTGGGCATCTTCGTAGCACTTATGTATTCTGCAGACTACAGAATAATTATTATATATATACCGACCTTTATATATTTTACGATAAGTCTTGGATGCATTTGCATATAATAAGTAGCAAATACATAGAGGATTAGATTTTTTACTAATAAATTACGGAACAAGATCCCAAATAGTAAAATCATTCATTAGTAAATGTTTATATTGCATAAATTCGTATTTTAAACATGAGAACTATAGGCATTTAAAAATACCACATAAACCATAACCATTCAATGCTTTTCGTTTGTGCTGTAATTAATGTTAAATGAATGTTATGCGCTGTTGTTACACGCTTTATTATATACTTGACTCAGCACATAGCGTAATAAAATTAACGGACCCAAAAGCTTGTAACTTAATTACAACAATTCAAATTTTCTCTATTCCATATTTATTATTTTGATAAACATGCAGCAATTTTGAGATGTAACAACGACGTAACTGATAAAGTTAGCAATGATTCAATTAGGCCCCTTACCTCTTAACATATTATAATGTAACTTCTTTATATACACTTAAAGATATTATATACATGCTAGCTGACCCTGCAAACGTTGTTTTGCGATATAAGTTATCGAGCGTTAAAAATCGATCACTAAAAAATAAGGGTTGTTGATTTAGGGTGTAAATTTAGGGTTGTATGTATTTTTAATGTTGAAAAATAAAAATAAAAAAAAAATTGTCCAAAAAATAAAATATTAGATGTGGACAACCCCTATGTTCTTATTCCCTAGACCCGTAGTTCTAATTCTAAACGGCTAATTTTCATATCCCTAAGTCTTAGGGTTAGCAGATTCTCAGACCTGAAATTTCATAAAAGTCGGTCAAGCCGTTTCGGAGGAGTATGGTAACTACAACTGTGACATGAGAATTTTATTTATAAGATTATACTTATGTAACAAGAGATACTCGATACTTTCCACAGGTGAAACTCTTGACTTTACTGTTTCCAGGCTGTCTAGGTCAGAGCTAATATCTAAGTTAAATTTGTTAATACATACGTCATTCTGGTGGCTTATATTTAGATGAATCTTCTTACTAACTCATCGCGCTCTTAAGTATTGGCATAGAATCTATTTTGTAAGAAAGAAACTCACATCAAACTTTATTTTCACGTTAAAGCTGCAATTAAGTAACAATGTTAAAATTATGCACACAACAACATCAATAACGTTTGTAGAAGAATAATCTCACAATTACATAGCCATGTTCCTGCCCACTAGAAAAAACTAACTTTCCCAAATAATTTTCAAATTAATGGCCAATCTGTTGTATTTTAATCAACGCAATATTGCATGAGCTAAAGATTTGATTGGTATTAATTTCACAGTAATTATTCTACCGCAGCGATACGTAATCATATGCCGGTAAATGTCACAGTTAAAATAATGGACCTACTTGGTGCAATTAAATTCAGTCTTTTTTCGAACATTAACCTGTAAGACGGGTGACACGAAGGTAATCTAAACAATTACTTGAAAATTTTCCTCAAAAATAAAACAATAGTTGTGAGCACAGTTCAGAAATGGTTGTAAGTCTACGTTCTGCTAAACGTATGTTTTTAATTACACACAAGCAATCGCTTCGTTTTCTTCCTAAACACTTTTAGTGGCCGATCTGCTGGCCCGTAATCTGTCGTGATAACAATTAAATCAAGAGTTGGGTAAGCATTCGACTTGAGGAATGTGAGGTGGCAGCGTAAACCGCAGAAGCAGTAGTCCCCGCGCAATCAGTTCAAGCCGAGTTTCACCCGGAGTATTCACGCTGTTACTTTTACAACGCGCGGCCGCACACGAACAACGCTCTGTTTCCCTAAGTCTCATTGTCTCCGTAACACGTTGTTAATGGAAAACTTTGACTTTCCACGCGTCGGCGTCAAGTGTCACATATGAAGGTATATAATCAGTTCTGCAAATAATTTTGCACTGATTTTTGACACGCATGAGACATTGTGACGCAATGTTACCAAAACAAACAACGATTTAAATCTGATCGTTACTATAAGGCACTTTGCTGACACCTTAGTTATCGATTTAAAGCGTAGTTTACTATAGAATAGTAACCTAGGGCTCTAAATGTATCATATGAGATGATTTTGCACAGTGATTTATACTTGCATCCTCTTAATAGCGTTTTAAAAAGATACTTACCTACTCAAAAATGAGAAAAATGCAGTCTTGATGACCGCACCGCATTTTCGCATAATATTTTTAGACGAGCGCGTTTGTTTGATAAAGAGCGAAAAGTGAACATCATGAATTAAAATCTCAATGGTTGCTCTGTACTATTTACAATACAATGGAACGCAGGCGTGCTTTTATGAATAAATGAATATAATCATATTAATCTAGCACGATTAATACGCCTCAAACTATGGCCTCAAACGAAGAGTTGACTAGTTGCAATGTTTGCTTGCCAACAAAGAGACAGGTGATAGACAAGACGCTAGATAAAAAACCTAACTGGTTACAATAGTTCATTCTTTATTGTTTGGTTAGCAATAAATTATTAAAACATGGACAAATTTCACGTTTATAAAAAACTACCTGACCCCGCAAACGTTGTTTTGCCATAAAAGTTATCGAGCGTTAAAAATCGACTATTAAAATAGGGGTTGGTGATAGAAGGGTGAAAATTTCGGATTGTATGTATTTTTTGATGCCACATTATTAAAAAAAATTTGTACAAAAAATAAAATAAAATTGTTAGGTGTGGACAACCCTTATTACTAAAATGTATGAAAAATAGACAGTAGCCGATTCTCAGACCTACTGAATATGCATATAAAATTTCATAAAAATCGGTCCAGCCGTTTTGGAGGAGTATGGTAACTAAAACTGTAACATGAGAATTTTATATATGTCAAATATAAGATAATTCACACAAAATCATAAGGTACTTACGTTACTGAAATCACAATTATTTGTAATAAACATTAATAGTAATAATAGTAGATACTTAATAGAAAAATGATAAACCACGCATCGAATAGCGAAAATTTATAAAATCCATGCTAAAATATTAAATTATATCTTGGTTAGGCATCTACCTATCTAATATTTATCTGTACGGTATAAGAACGTAAACTAAGTAAACTTAATACAATTGGTAGAGCCCGGGTTTCGGGACTGATTTACTTGAACGATAACGTAGTTGCTTGATACCGTTGCTGATATCGTTTGCGGGCGATTGCCGGCGTGCCCCGAGTGCTCTCAGAAGTCCACACCGTTAGTTTAGCACCAAATCTGCCTACAATAAGCTTTGTACGTAGGTACTTTGATTCGGATAATAAGTTTATAGTCACGATCCAGGTCCGGGCCGTCTACGTAATCTCTTTCTAAATAAGAAGCTCCTTGTATGGCAGACGGCGCGCGGCGGACGTTTTAAAGCTCTCCATTTTCAGATTAAAGATCTATTTTTTTTTCTTTACAACTATGCACTTTTTACAAAATTATTGACTAAGTATGTTCTCTACCCGCATTGTTCAATATAATTGGCTTAGGTACCTACATATAATGATAGCAACCTTTATCTGAACTGAATAAATTTCCCCTTCAGACTTTGTTTCTATTTTTTATCTGTTCCCAGTATCGCTGAGTTGTAATAGATGTTATGAAATCTACATCTAATTGAATAGGTAGGTATATCAGTCCATATTTCGTTTACACTTTAGTTTCAATTACTCAGTGTTTTAATTTAGGATAAAGAAAAAAAATGGACACGAACGTTAGTTAGCATAGAAAAATACAAAAATTTGCTAATATCAACTAATTACAACGATATTATCCAACAGAGGTCATGTCGTGTGTCCCATAGGAATAGAAATTAATACGTTCGTAGCCCCGCCCTGACGTCTTGAAGAACAGCGGGGACCGCGCAGACCATTGTTAATGCACTCACCTATAAAATACGTACTGAAACAGTGCACAAGCATGTGATATTTTCTTCAGGAAAAAAATAGAGCTAAAGACGGCAAAAAAATGTAAGTTCACACGCATCCCTCATGAAGTGACCATCCGTAAAAAAGCTTGTTATTTATAAAAACCTACTTACCATACTTAAATAAGTCACTAATTCCATATAACGTCCTATATTTTAGCCTATGTGTGTGTCGTTACTCATGAATACCAAGATGTTCGCCCTAAATAAAGTATCTCCGGCAAACAAACCTCTCCAACCGAAATACAAGACATGATATTTAAGTTGTATTTATATTTCTTTGCAACAATCCGCACACGTGGAACTTGTTTTGGTATGGACCCACCACCCTCCCTTATCTCTCTGAGTAGGTATATACCATAACAACTTATTCCAATAGTACACAATAGTACCATAACAACTTATTCCAATAGTACAAAAACAAGTTCCACGTGTGCGGATTGTTGCAAAGAAATATAAATACAACTTAAATAACAATGGATTTCCGCAAAGTAACGCCTGATACAATATACAAGACATGATTTTTAATCTTTATTTTTTTAAGGGAGTATGGTCACCTTGTGACAAATACCAGACATGAAGCTGGTCGCATGTGTAGCAGGGTAAGAGGGTGGAGGTAAGATACCTCCCCGAGCAACATACTGTGGCTGTACCACTTAAAAAAATCAGGCTTTTGGAAAGACTCTAGGCTGCTAGGCATCAGCGATGTCCCCCCAAATCCTGTTTAAAAAAAGCACACGTTTATAAGCTATTTAAATCGCCGTAATGTAAGAAAGTATGTACCGAAATAAAATAATAAACGTATTATTACCTATTATTAAGAAACATAAATAAAAAATCATAATTTCTGGATTAAATTGTAAATGTGTAACCTACCATAAGAATAGAAAATAGAGCAAATAATGTATGAACCGGGATTGTTGAAATGATATTGTCTATTTCATCCTTTGTAACCTAAAGCAAAACAACAAAGAATACAAAATTGGCAAAGTTAGGGTGCCTAGAGGTGCAAAGCGACCGGTAAACCGGTTTGACCGGGAGATTCTTTGTTTGGTTATCGCAGAGTCGAGACGACGCTACTCGCTGCGTATATCTCGTCGCCTGACTGACGGCACGTTTATTGTCACTTTCAGAGATAGCGAGTCGAGCGCGAATGTTTCTGCGGCGACGCTCGGGCAGCTGAAGGCCGGTGCGGCCTGATGGCGATAGCGGTGCGCACTCTGCTCCTCTCTGCGGTGCTGGCCACGCTCGCGGACGTCGACGCGGCCCGCTTCGGCGACCGCCTCGCTCCGCGCGTGCCGGCACCTTACGCACCGCGCAACGCACCCGCCGAACCCGCAGCGCACCATTACACGGAAATCGATTACGAGGATACGTACGATCAAGACTACGACGATCAGAGTCACCCACTTGAAGAAGCTCAGCCGGAAACCGAACCGCCTCCGCGACGGCCCGCACGAACGGAAGCGCATCGCCTCGAAATGAGCACGGAATATTTTGTAGTGCCGGAAAAACCATCGTCTTCACCTTCACCACCGAAGCCATCTCGCGCCACACCGACGACGCCCCGGCCGGCCAATAGCACAATAACTAAGACTCTTACACCGCCAACTATTAATGCGTTAAGACAAGAATCATGGGCAGTGCCGATCCTGTCCCTGGCATGCGTGAGCATGATGACATTTGGAGGTTTCGAAGCGTTCGTTATATGGGGTGCGAAACGTAAAGCTCCAAGCCAACGTCATTTACTACTTGGACAAACCTTGTTATTCGGCTTATTCTCATGTGCAGCTACCGCGGCACTGTTCGCGGCGACTCCAAATACGTTCACATGCGGAGCGGTACGGTTTGGCACTGGTGTAGCGTATGTAATAGTGTTCGCATCGTTACTAGTGAAATGTGTTTTTTTATTAAGTTTAAACGGGGGCGTATACCTACCAGCAGCGTATCAAGGACTGCTTTTATTTTTTGCCGTAATGATACAAGTGGCCATCGGTGCGCAATGGCTAGGGGGCTCACCTCCACATGTGTTAGCCGGAGGAGGGAGATGTGACTCTTCATTATCAGACTTACTAATGTCGTTATGTTACGCTGCATTTCTGATTGCAGTAGTTTGTGGTGTAGCATTAAGATCACGTGGTATCCGTGACAATTATGGAGAAGCGACACATATCGCTGGAGCCGGCGGCGCGACAGCCGCCGTATGGATTTGCTGGATTGCGGCCGCTTTGGGCGCTCCTGAACAGCATCGAGATGCATGTGTTGCAGCCGGTCTTCTGGGCACGTGTGCAGTCGTCTTTGGCCTTATGTTTGCACCCAAAGGTCGGCGACTGGCGGCGTTAGGTCGAGAGGGCCGTTGGGACGGGGATCGCGACGAAGGCCTAAGTTCACTGGGAGCCACCGGTTCCGGATATTCGCCTTCGTTCTTCCATTTTAAGCCAGTTAAATACGGAATGGTGTCCGCTGCGGCGCCGGCGCCCGCTCCACCTCCAATGTTAGATCGAAAGGAACCACTTGCTCAGCCAGCCGGTTAGTTAAGTATCTAAAGTGCGCTAATTAAGTAAGACTAGCGCTTTGATGCACCACGATTTGATCGCAGTTCACCCAATTATGTTTGCAGATCCCTACGGCGCGCTGTTTGCCAGTTCACCTCACTTACACGCACGCCCCTTGTGCTCTCCGCCGCACTATCCCATGCACCCTTTAACGCACTACCACTACAATTATCCACTGTACCATTACCTTCTACCTCCAGGTAATAATTTTGTAAAGCGTTTAATACGTAGGCACCTGTTACAAAAATAATATACTAAAACCTATCTCAAATTGCTTTTTCACTCGTTCCAAATCTGTCACTACTGCCTCAATGTATCCTTTTTAGTCCTTAAATGTAACATGTAACAGTGGTATAAATAGGTAGTATTAAATCGGTAATTTTTGTATTGTATAAAATGATTGATAAAAGCGACGAAAGCAACGTGAGCTATTAATTCAGAAAATTGTCATTTCCCAATACAAATTAATTAATAAAAGTTCAAAGACACCCTAATATCACATAACTTACCCCATTTAAAGCACCGTTACAACTTTTCCAATAATTATTTTGTCGTCACCAGAATAGGTACAATACGAAGCCTTAGTGTCATATAATCATATTTTTAATTGTATGCAATATAAACTAACAATACCCTATCTATACAGGCGTGGTGATGCGTCCAGAGGAGGGCAACGTGTACACGAGCGTGGAGCCCACCTTCAGCAGCAACCCCAACGTCTACTTCCAACGCACGGAACCGTTACACGTCGGCATGATGTACTGAGCCCCTGGCAAACCAGCGTTCTACGCGAACAGTGAGATTTGACAGTGCAACCACTAGTCGCCACACAAGCCTAGTGCCATATCAGAGGAACCGCATCTACCGCAGTGGAACTTATCCTGATACGACTCTAGGCAGATACGCTTTTCAGACGCCGCCTGTTACCGATTCGATTAATTTTTATTTTTGGTCCTGATCGCATATCGAGCGGCATATTGAACTGAGTATTGATGTATTATTATCGGCCGCCTGCAGCAATGAATCTGCATCCTCGTTAAGTTTTTACTTACTTGTATACTCATATCTGCACTTGAGATATTGAGTTGTGATGTGACTAGACTGTTCGAATAACTTAGAACTTCTTACAAAAAGTAAAATGATACTGAATTAGAGCTGTTTTGTAAACAAATAAGTTGTTAACATCTCCAAGCCCGATAAAGTAGTGTAAAATTGTGTAGTGTGACTGTGGATTATAAGAAATTAAAATCCATATTATTTTAAATAAAGATGGCTGTTTGTGATTTAAAGTTGTACTCAACCCACCCTTAGTAATTTGAACATACACCAGTTAGTAGATTGCATACTACTAGATTAGTGAATGTAATATAAGTCCTATTTTTGGAAGTTGTAAATAAAGACAAAAATTTGTTTCCAAAATGTTTTATTACTTATCTTATAAAATTATTCTATTAACAAAATTTCGCGACTGAAGCACGCATATAAATAACTTATAAATTCCATGATGTTACAAGTTCTTGAGGACATGTTCACCTTGCATCACATACACACACACATACACATTACTTGGTTCCAGTGGAGAGAAGAGCCAAGATTCCAGAAGCCGTTGTGAGCGATACTATGTAGTTACTGAAATAAAGTTATTAAGGAAAATATTTTATGGTACACACATTGTGTATATTATTATAACAAAATATTCAAGAAATCAATAAATTATGAGCTACTCCAGTTTGTTAAATACTCTATCTTTACTGTACAAAATTAAAAAATAAGTTATTATAAAACACTCATAGCCCCTGTGTCATTGGTGCCAAGACAACAACACACTCACACACAATCACACACCCAGACCAGAAACAGAAATTCAATTTAATCATTCAAATCTCTGATCCTCTGGGAAATGAACCCAGGATCCTCTGCCCAGCGCATTAGCGCCATAACCAACTACTGCTTCATGCAGGTTATCTCAAAGTCACCAATTTTTATGTTTCAATATGAGATAAGTGGAGAAAGAGTATCATCTAATCTCCTGCTATTAAATAACACCATAACAGATGGGTGGCTAAAAAATTAACAAAATTGCTGTCCAAAGACGTCCATTAATCCACTAAGTCCAAGATCCTAATCTCCCAAAATGTCAAGCAAAAGGCTAATCAGCAAAATGTAGATTACTAGTCATTTGTCCACGAATTTGACCCAGAGAGAGATAAAAAGTATCCTACATGTTCCTAAAGAAGTATCCTGGTTATAATCTACCTGTATACCAAATTTCATTTAATGCTCTTCAGCCTTTTTTGTGTGAAAGACTAAGAAACATCCATTCAGCTATCCTTACAAACTTTCACATTTATAATAGTAATTAGTAGGATATCTTTGTATCAACCTCTTTGTATACTGAAAAGGACCTATGTCATTAATATTATAGACATTTTGAAAAGGATACACGGTAGGTGTGAAGGAGCGCAGTATGTAGAAGCTGCTGAGGATCACAATGGTCAGGAACAAGGCATTGTTGTAGAAGATGGAGAAGGTGGTTGCCTCATAGTCAGCCACCTCATTCTTCTTCCACAGGATTCTGTAAAACAAATTTTATTCTTAAAACAATCTTCATAAAAACAAACCTAAGCTCCTTCTTTAATTCTGCTCAAACAAGTTTGTGGTGGAACATATTGGATACCACATACAACTAAGATTTGTATAATCAATTATTTTGCATTAATTTATTATTATATCAATCAAAGATTTCAGTAAATTTTTCACAAGTATTAAGAGTTTATCATCATTTCTTCAGCAATCAACAACAATATTATGTTGTATAAGATTAGAGCTTTATTCCCTACCTGTGGGTGTATCAACAGTTAAGTTTATGAAACATATTTATGTATTCTCATCACTATGATTGTGCTGAATATGAATATGAAATACAGTATAATTCATTTAAAATTTAATACTAAGAACTGGTGACATGTATCTCTTGTCTCTAAAGTGAGACCTGTTTGAAATGTTGAATATATGTTACACACTACCTTTGATAACATTTGCCATACATACATTATCAGTGAAGTTAATGTAAATAAATATATTGTGGGTGCCATGAACACGCACAAGACAAGAACAAACACACCACAACCCGAAAGAGAAATTTAAACTTGTCACACAAGTCTCTGCTCTGCTGGGAATCTAAACTAGAATGAGGATATTGTAATACTTCAATATAAGGCCATATTTCTTACCTCTCATCCTTTTCTTTCCTGCTCATTTTCTTGTCATCAGCCAGTTTCCTAGTCATCTCACGAGCAACTGCATCCTCACGGCGAATGGCAACTCTGTGCTTTAGATAGAACTTGGTGTTGCGGTACGCTAGTGCAAGGAGCCATGTACTAACAGCAGTCACACCAGCGAACCACGCGAGCGATGTGCTCACCTCCAGCGCGTGTACTCGCCAAAAGAGCCCTGCAATGGATTAAAAAGTGGTTCAAGGTTTAAGAAGCAGAAAAGAAATGAAAATAGAAAACCTAAGCTACAAACTAGATATAAGTTAATTAATATATCAAATTTAAAGATATAATTTATAAATAATGAGAGACAAACCTGGGCCAATCAATAGTTGGGTTCCAATGAGAATCACTTTCACTGACGCGTTAACAGATTTTATGAATGAAACAAAATGTTATGGTTCTCGATACAATTGTAAATCTTTTGGCATTTGTAATATAATATAATGTTTTACTTACATATGGGAATAGCAGATACGATGAAGGCATTTCCGTAGAAAAGGGCCGAAGACTTCGTAGACACATTCCTACTGAAATCTTGAAGTAATAGCTCCTCCTCTTTAGTAAAAGCTTTTCCTTTTCCAGACATTTTAATTATATATTACCGTATGTTTTCTTAACCTTGTTATTAATATAAAAAAGCGAGTTGTCGCTACAAATTTATTTTACCGCGGATATTAAGCTGCTGCTGACAAGGCAAAGCAATGGGATATTTTAAAAGCAGGTGAGAACTGAGTGAGTGAGAACTGAGAGGTGACGTTTAGCTTACATGTCATTGACGTTTCTTTTGTGCAAACGAAACGTTGTGTGAATTCACACAACGTGTCAAGTGTGTTGCCATTATTTGCCATGCCAAATAATCCAATATATAGATTAGACGGTTTTTGATTTGGATTTGTATTTTTAAAATATAATTAAACCCATTAAAGTCTTGACACCTAATATTGTGTTGCGTAAATATAGGCCACTGCTTTATTAAATTAAAATTAAGCCATGTGCACTGTTCTTCGAATGTGAAGTTAAAAGCCTCGAATACATGCTTAGTGTTAATTAAAAAAATCATTTTTGACATTAATAGTTTTGACGTTGATGGCTACATGGCTAGCTCAAACGGTTATTCAAATTTTCAAACAGTGCTGTTCAAAACAAACTGATAGTATTTTTAAATTAATCGTCGAATGCATGATATTACGCTAAATTTATTAACCAATAAGGGTGCTTACAATGAGTAATTTTGAGTTTGCAATTCCGCTGAAGAAAGATGAGCTATTGGAGTCGCACGCCGGTCAATATCATGTTGAAGATGTTGTACAGCCGAGACTGTTGTTATCTAAACTTCAAGGTAAGCTCATTATTATAACTTAATATTTATAATAAATTCAATAATCCGTTTGCTTAGTTTTAGAACAAAATCCTTTTCCCATATAATCCTTAAAATCGGATAATCATTACAGATGCAGCAAGAGCATATAATTCTGATGGAGTAGAGTATATCCTGGAGCACTTTGATACTTATTTCTCAATAATAGTACATGGTACTAAGCTAGAGTGGAATGTTATCAACAAAGGTAAAAAATATTAACACATCAAGTATTACATTTCATTAAAAAAAGATATGTAACACAGTGGAGTGTGGTATATAGACTATAGTGTACTGTAGTTGGTAGGTACATTGGACAGATAACATGTTCAGTGATCCCAACACTCCTAGTGGGTTCTTGTCAGATTCATTAGTGGTGCCAGTGGCCCACCTGTTATGTCCAAAACATTCGTTGACACTGTTATTACACACTACCATTACTGAGTATAACTCCCACAAAATTGCTAATGTGCTGGAACACAACATTACCAAAATGGTGGTCAGATGCATTATTAATTTGTAGGGTTACATGCCCTTTCCTTTTTTATTCATGGAGATTAGGTTTTTTTTCAATGGTGGATTAACAATTTATTTTTTATTCCAGGTTTTGATCATATGGTGAGGACTGCAAAAAATCTTTGCAATCACCTGGAACCCATTTTCAAGGAACAAGACATTGATGCCGATATCCGTGCGAAAAATCTTAATTTAGTCAAAATGGTGATATATTTGTTCACTCAGATTATGAGGACTAAAGATGCGAAATTGGCAGCTGATGTAAGTACTTACCTAATACATATATATATTATTATGTGTTACCAACCTTGGACCCACAATGCTGGCATATTGGTTGTGCAGCAACAACAAAATCCAAAAAAAGGTTTTTGTATAGTAATTGCAAAGTATCAAATTAAATTTAACTTGATCTTAGTTGGGTGTTTGGCAAAAGGTGAAGGCAAAGAGTGGCAGGTGTTAGGAGCTGCCATCCTCTAATTAGAGTGTGTTGGAATTGTTTTTGTAGAAAACTTTCATAGTGTGATATATGTAAAGACACCACTAATATAAAAAATTGTAAGTGTAAAGTCCTTCATATAATCAAAAATGTTTCAGAACTCTACAAAGTTGACTCTGGGAAAAAAAGGCAAGAAGGCAACTGATGATGAGGAGTTTTGTGGGTGGACAGAAGCAGACAAGCAAGCAGCACTGATTACACTCAACTTGCTTCTACAGCAACCTCTGTCAAGGCTGTGGGACCCTCCATTGGCAGAGGACAACTTTGTGCAGTGAGTTGAAATTTTCGTTTTTTATTTTGGAATATAAAGCAACTGGAAATGTCTTTTTAACTTTGAAATATAGAAAATCTTGCATCATCATCATCATCAATCATCAGAATTAGTTATGTACCTTGTCTGGGTGTGTGTTCTTGTCCTGTATATACCTATAACTTGCAATAACTTAATGTTAGATATGGACACTCAGACTATCAATCCTACAATATCATTCTTTTAAAGCAAATAATATTTTTTTATTTCATTGAAAGTAACCTCTTTCCTTTAAACCCTATCTACATTTTTATATTTCAGTATGGTGGCAGAGCCTTGTTATAAAGCAATGGATGAACAAATTATCAAAAATAAAACTGTAAGAGAGATAGTATTCCAAGTCTTAGGAATACTCATAAAAAAGTACAACCATGGCACATATTGTATTATAAAACTAGTGCAGGTATGGACAATAAATATTGAATAATATGCATAATTATTTCAAGCTCATAGGTAGTTCTTTCTATCTCCTCCTCCTCCTATCTCCTCATAACTTCAGACAGAAATTGTTCCCAGCTGTAAATTACCACCAAATGACTGACACAGATTTTTTTGTTATTTCAAAACAAATAAGTTTTTTTATTGGAATTTTTTGCAGGTTCTTCATATTCATGAGCATGCTGTATCTCCAATATGTGCTGGTGTAGTTCAGCTAACTAAGGATTTTGGACTTGGAACTTTTGGCCCTCAAATGGTACACAGATTTAATAATTTTTGTATTTATGGAAATTTTAAAATAATTTTAAAACTATTATAAATATCTTTTTAACTACTAGGCCTAGGATTTTGATAGGAAATGGTCCATTGGTTAACTACTGGAGTCCCTTTGTTGTCTTTCGTTCTTGAAAATGGCTTGCTTTGGATGTTGAGTTTTATCTATTTCTCAATGGCGTAACTAAACCATCCAGGGCCCGTGGCTGATTCATTGAATGGGGCGCCACTACTTGCTTAATTTCTTTTAGTTTTAAGTTTTAAGGCTACTTCTGGGCGCACGCCCTCTCAGTCCGGGCCCCTTCAGCCCGGCCCCCGTGGCATTTTGCCAGCCCTGCCACCCTACAGTTACGCCAGTGCTATTTCTATCTCAGTGAAGCTTAGTAACCCAGCTACTAATACAATTGAAATAGAAAGCATTTGTTGGTGTTTCAGGTTCGAGAGATAGCAGAGGCGCTGGCGAGGTCTGAGGAAGACAACGGCGCGGGTGGCACTGAGCAGGCCGCCGCCAGGAACTGTGGCGCCTTCCTGCTGGAGCTCACCAAAGAGCTGCCCAAGGAGATGGCCACTGCCATTGCCACTTTACAGCCATATTTGGAATGTGATGAGGTTTGTGCTTAGTTCTGGAAGCTTTTCTGCTGTAGTATGCTTTGTGGATAAACTGTTTCAAGGTTTTTTTTAAATGTTAAATTTGAAATTCGTATTCAGTTAGGGTTTCCATACCAAGAAATGAATGGTTAAAAACAGCAGCAAATATTCATCATGTTATATGACGTGTGAATTTATTTAATTGCTGTAAAAGGCTCTTGAATCATTCCAAATCCCTTACTGAAATCTTACATTTATTATTTGTGCCAATACGGCCATATACACATTCTGTGACAATTTCAAATTCCAAACTGTAACAGTTAAGTAATTGTATAATAGCAGTACACAAGAATAAGCTAATCATTTATGAATTAACTTATTTTTGTGTGTGATGTGATTTCCCCAGGCAAACTACAGTGGTTTTACAAGTTATAATGTTTTCAGAGCTACACCCTCCGCATCAGCGTGCTGGGGATGATGTGTGAGGTGCTGAGCGTAGAGCTCTGCGGCGAGGGACTCGGCGACGAGCAGCGCATTCAACGCGACGACTTCCTGGACGACTTGTATGAGCATATGCATGACTTGTCCGCTTATGTGAGACACAAGGTATGGAAGCACTATAGTGTGCAGCTATTTTAGGTTATCTCAGAATGAGACTACAGTCAAGTAAGTTTCTTAACAGGAAATCTTTGAGAAGAATGAGAAAAGACAAGTTAGAGGCATGATTTTCAGGAATAACCTCATCATTAATTACTTCCATCAGATCTTCTGGCAACGCATTGACGACTCCACGTTGCATGTGTCAATAGGCGATGGTGACCAGTGACCACTTACCATCAGGTGGCCGTCAGCCTGTTTGTCTGCTCTTTTTTAATCTTAGTTGTGGTCTTTAATTTATCACTCTCATTCGTTCATATATCATACAATAGAATTTTCTGAAATTAAGGCTTCTTCAGTTTCTGAACTCCACGGCTGGGCATCAGCCCGCCTAATTGACTAGCCATACCGATGACTTAAAGAAGGTCTTCACTACCTTCTTTACGAGTAAGTCATCAGTATGGCTAGCCAAAGGGAGGCTTTCTGTGTTTGACCTTTAATCACCTCAACTATAAAATTATACAATCAACATCCAAATATAATTCCCAGGTCCTGCAGTTTTGGTGTCGCTTGCAGCGAGAAAACTGTGTGCCCGTCACTCGACAGCGCGTCGTGTTGGAGCGCGCCGCCGCCCGCCTGCGCGACAAGGCCGCACTCGTCAGGAAAGCGGCCATACAGCTCCTAAAGGTAACGTTCATCAAGAGAAATATTGTTAGTTCTGTCTTACTCACAACACGAACCATAATAACTACACTTGTCTAAAAGGCCATACACCTACTAAAGGAACAGATCATTCATCCAAAGAACAAATGTTTCTTCTCACTCACTGACAACTCAAAATCATGATAACTGTTAAGTTTTGAAAGCAAAGATTAGAATGTGGGTCAACAATATTATCATAAGAATCCACCAAAAAGTTTGGTCTTAATGTGTAAAACGGGAGATTGTGATTTGTGATCTTGGCCTCTTGAAGTTGAAAATTTAAATAACGAATTATAAAACTTGTCACTGGTCTATACCTATGTTTATAGAAAAGGCGCTGCTAATGTCGTGTGGCTGCCGCGGTCCGCGTCCTGACCCAATGGAAAGCCGCTCTAATTCATATACGTGTATAAACTTTTAGGTCTTCTTGGAAAGTAATCCCTTTTCGGCGCAACTGAAACTCGCCATATTAGAGGAGCAGCTAAAAACTGAGCAAGAAATACTGGATGATCTCCAAAAGAAGTTAAACCCAGCACCTGATCCTGAACTTGTAAAGAAATGGGAGAAAATAGAGGAAGATGTAGTGACCACCATTAAGGAGAAAATGGATATTCTTACCCAAGACGAGCCTATGTTATCGCAAGCAACTTTGGAGAATTTATATGATACCATCAGAAAGAGTTTACGAGAAAAAGACTATTACAAAGCATTTCTCATTGTTAAACACACCGAGAGACAGTATCCTGAAGCAAGGCTGCTGAGATGTGATATGAATAAAAGTGCTCAGGTAACAATAAAATTTTAATTCTCTAAATTTGATGTTGTGCACCAAATAGTCACTTATATTACATATTTTTTACTTAAATTTTTTAATGTCTATTTTTCAGTTGGAATACTTTGTAGCTCTACTTCGCAACGTGTTCGTGATACCAGAACGAAGGCAATCGATCACCCAACAGTGCGAGAACGAATTAGCCCTGCATAAGAAACTTGAAGAAAAAGAGAGTATAGTGGCTTTTCTGCAAGAGTCTGTGCATTTCAGTCGCACGATATCAGAAGCGGTTCCGTTAATAAACTCACTGTTAATGTCGAAACAAGCGGGCGATGTCAGCGAAGCGATAGATTTCTTTACCACTGCTCATCATTTCAACATTGAATCGGCTAAAGAGGGTGTTGCCAACATGCTGCTACTTGTATGGTCTCCAGATCAAGTAAGTATTTCAATAAGATATCAAGAATGTATTCACATAAAAATGTAATTACTCTCTAAGCAACTTTGTATTATAGTTATAAATAGTTTAAGATTAAAATAATAAAAGCAATAGTTAGGTACTTATACACAATAATCCTTTTTGTCGAGAAAAGCGATTAATTATTTTTGCCTCACTATATTGCCCATTATTGGCACCTTATTTCATTTGTTTTATAAATGTTGCTATATTAACAGCTTTTAGAATGTAAGAGTTCAAGCATAGAACACAGAATACTAAATAGAAAGGAAATAATAACATATTTGCTCCGAGCCCACTGTAGCACTTTCGGCTAGCGGCGCCACGCCCCAAACTCATTCTATCACTCTCACTCTTACTCTGAATCTCACTCCCGCTCTCTCTCTCTTTCGAGGATCGTAAAATGATCGTAAATCATTCACGGTTCAAAGGAACTAGAGTTCGGAACTTGTATATCGATATCGATATTTTAGATTTTTATCGCAATTGCAAGATCTTATATTTTATTTTATTAAGTACTTTCCTTAACTTCAGTAGATAGAGTCGAACACGAGGCCTCATTTGTCTGAAAATTTTTTTCAATATCAAAAGCGCAGTAATATCTCAAAAGTAAATCTGAAACAGTTACACAACACTACTACTACTACTAGGTGAAACAGTTAGGTGACAAAGAATTCGGCCTCTTACTGGCCGAGGGGTCCGTGCACGAGTGGCACGCGCCAATAAGTTTCTTAAAAAAAGTTATGTGTGATTTTTAAAATTAATATGCATGACTGAGAAGTTCACAAAAAAAGGTTCTCAAAGGCATGTAAATTCCACCAACCAGCATTAGGCCAGTGTGATGGACTAAAGCTCTTCAGACTTCTCACAATGAGAAGAGACCCGATCCTGCAGTGGGTTACACAAATTTTCAAAGAAAATTTTATATGTACATAAATTAAGTAAATATTTTCCTAAATATTATTTATTCAGATGTAAAGAAATATGAGACGTATTTCGAGAAATACATAGCATAATATCGTTTTAACTCACGAAAGTATTAATGCACACAATTTCCCTCAGTGGTATTGCGTCATCTTCTAAAAACCACTTCTTAGATTTTTTAAGAATAAAACACTTTCCCTAAAATGTCTTGAACATGTAGTGCTTGTGTTATTAGGAAATCAGTCTTTTCTACCAGTTGAATTAATCCATTTTTCTTTGATATTTGGCTTCTTAGGGAAACTGTAATAAAATCATAAACTTAATAAATAGTTTTATTTATTATTATATATATTTAGAATGTCTAGTACGAATAAATTTACTTATTATATTTATTATACACATTGAATATTAATAAAACACAATAAAAAATTGTGTACATAGTATTTTTTACTATCATCATTTTAATACTAAATATCGATAATCGAATGCGAAGCGGTACATCTCTAGGGATTTCCGCCTCTCCGGTGTTGCCGCTTTAGCGACTTCACTAGATAATTCGCGGGCAAAACTTCAGTTTTCGCGGGATAAAAATATTTAACGATTTCTGGAGCATTTTGAACCGTATTTTTCTCAAAACGATGTTTCTAAACGATGTTTAAAGGCCCGAGTTAATTTATGATTCATGTTCTTTTTATTACACACGAATTGTCAATTTTAACCATCTATACTATAGTTCTTTACTAAATTAGTTTAATAGTTTTTACTAAAGTACTTAAGTAAAGTAATAACTCAAACATTTCCATATCTAATTCATATCTTAGTATATGATTTTGTGCAAATGAACTATAAGACCGCTCTTATATAACCGTTAATATAAAGAATTGAGGTCTCCCCCTATTGTAGTAAATAGTCCTGCCCGGCATTCAAACTTGAAAAGCAAACATATTTTTCCATATTTACCTAGCGAAATTTTCAGATTGTCCAGGAATTTTAAATTGTGCACCACGGCAACACTGGTGATCATATCGTACGTACCGCGATGAGTTGATAATTCTTTTATGAAATTTATGTATTTTCAAGTGTTTTATACAAACCGGTGATAGGAAATTCCTCCATTAGAGAGATTTATTTTATTGCTTCTTGTCCGGCACATAATAACCGCACAAGCCGGCATATTTTTAACTTTTTTTCAGTCACCGTTACGGCGCGAAGGCCCGAAAGCGACTGGAACGGTTGATCACGCGTTCTGCCTTATGTTTGATCCGTTGCACTCATGTTGGGGTACGCGTGCCCCGCCCACATAGCCGTTCTATAGTATTCTGTCTTCTATGAGTTCAAGGGACATTCAACCGTTATTTACTTACAAATATTACCCATCAACTTCCACACCGATTTTCCATTCAAAAATACAAATTTGTGCACAGGACAAACGTGAAGCAGTGGAGCGAGCGTACCGCGAAATGTACTTAGATTGCGAGAATAAAGCCGAGCGCGCACGAGCCTTTACCATCGCCAAGAACTTGGTGAACTTGGCCGCTCATATCGACCGCGGCAGTGCCCTAGCCTTGGAGCACCTCGTCGACAAGTGGATCAGCAAGGGCGACATCACCCCGGCCATAATACAGGTATGACATCATAAATAATATGGCAAAATCGTATTAATTAGAGACCCTAATGTTAAAAATTAGAAATGGTAGTTAGTATTTATTAAACAAATAACATAATATTAATTGTTAATGTCAATTAAAAATTATGCTCTTTTCCTATTAAAATCATTTTTAAACAATATGGATATTTTGATTGAAGATTGAAGTTTTGTAATAATGAAAGCCTGGTTTCAATAACATAATGTTATGTATATGTATATACTCGTAGCATCACAGTTTGTGTGTCAAGATATCCTTAATCATTTCTTTGGCCATAAGTTATCATTACCATATATTATTTATTTTACCTTTTAATCTTAGGTTTTTTGGGAGATGTTCCTTAAGAAGATAGATGGAACTACAGACCTCGACAGTTACGCCGCACTATCATTCCTAGTGATGGTCGCTAAAGCCAAGCCCTCCGTCGCTCTCGCTAACATGGAAGTGATCCAGACACATGGTCTCACAGCCGACTATAACTCTAGAAGATTAAGCGCCGAACTCCTTCTATCGCTCGGAAAGAAGAATCAGAGATATCCAGCCGATCATCCAATATTTAATTCCCTATTCGATAGTCTAATGGAAACATTTTCAAAGTTTAATAAATTTACGTCATTCGCTGGCTTGTCAATAGACTTCATATACGCTGTGTGTGATAGTCCTGAAGCTATCTGTACGAGACTGCTAGCTGCAATGTACAGAAGAATAGAGATGGAAACTGTCAAAGACACTGAGAATGAAGACGAAGCAAGTTTTCCGACGGAGTTGCTAGTGAGATTTGTGTTCGTACTGGGACATATAGCATTGCAACAACTCATTTATTTGGATGTCAATGTCTATAGTGAACTGAGAAGACGGAATCAGGTTAGTGAGAGGTTCATTTTCAACAACCATAATTTAAACTCGACATAACATTCTACTGTAAAAAGTATTACATCTTTGTAGATTTTGTTTGTAGAATGCATAATTTCTCAATTATTATTTTTAGTTGTAAAGAGGTTGTCTGTAACAGATTTCCTCTCACTTGCTCATCTAGTTGGTAGTGTGGTGGACTAAGGCCTACATTCTTTTGGTTGGTTGGACCCTGGTTGTTAGACTTCTCATACCTTTAAGAAAATTATGTAGAAGAACATGCTGTTACAGCAGGTGATATTTAATTTATACAGCGCACATTTTTAAAACTGGGATTCGAATTTTGAACCGAGAGCTCTCGAGTAAAAGGCAGAAGTCTGAGGTTGTCAACTTGTCACTGTGCCTGCTTAAAAGAGTAAAATTCTGTTTTAAACATATTGGTAGGAAGACTGAATTTTACGTATTTCTTAATGCGCTCTTATTACTCAATATGTAGAATTTAATTATGGGATTATTTTATATGGTGATTAAATAGATATTAAGAGATATTTTTAGTTGCTAAATTACAAAATATACAAATTGCAGGTGCGCGAAGAAAGGAAAGCGGAGGAGAAACGCAAGAAGAAAGCCGGGGTTGGGTTCGCGACGCCGGCGAGGCGCGGGCGCGCCGGCTCCTTGCGCCGACACACGCTGCTCAACGCCAGCGCCTCGTCGCGGACGCAGCGCTCCGCCAGCGTCACGTCCACCAAGGGACCCTCGGTAACGACTCTTATAACTCTGATATCAAAAACTGAAATGAAATTAATGAAATGAATAGCCTATATAAATATCTTATATATTATATATGTGTATATTATATACTATATATAAAATTATAAACACCACGGTTCCTTTTTGAGCAATCGGAACATAACCATAATTTTGGACATTGTCAATAAATGTATATGTAATACCCATACCAACATATTTTGTATAATTGCTCTATAAGTTAGACAGATCCCTCCAGTAACTCTGTAAGGTAGAAACTCGGGTTAGTGAGAAACCTCGAGAGAGAGAGAGAGAGAGAGAGAGAGAGAGAGAGAGAGAGAGAAACAGATTGCGGTCCCTTGAGCTCTCACTTACCCAGGTTCGACTGTTAACTTGAGAACAATTTAGGTGCATGAAAAATGTGAAGCGAAACAAAATTCTAAGAAGAAAACAGGTTTTGAAAATGTCTCAAGTACTACGGATAATGTCAGTCATAGCAGCGCATCATCTAGGGGGAAGAAATCCGCCAGTATCGCATCCAATAAAACTCTTTCGGTGTGTTCATAGTTATCTTAAATATTCAGTGGACGTTGATATCAATGATGTTGTAGTGGTAGTGTGTTAAATCTGTTTATACAAAATAGTTTTACAACTTTTATCTGTGTTTGAAATTGTAGGTTCGTACATACATAATTAATTATTAATTTAGTTCTAAAAATTGCGCTATATTATAAATGTTTAAAAATACTAATTTTTCGACTTAAATTTTGTAGGAATTTCATTTAGAGCTAATTTTTTTATGGTTACTTTTTTTAAATATTAGTTTTTATTATAGGTCATATGCACTGTGGTCTACTCTTAATTCATTTTCGTGTATTTGTAATATTTTAGTCATCAGTTTTATAGCCATGAATCTTTTTCGAATCGAATTTGTCGAATTTGCTGACTGAAGGAGAATTCATTTTTGAAGAAATCCATGTAGTAATCAGTCCTGCGAAAATGCATCAGACATTATAATATCTTTGTTATTTCTTTCGTCAGACAAACACAACGATGACGGAAGACGAGGCGGGGCTAGAGGGCGCTGTTGCGGACGACGCGGACGCAGAATACGTGCGGAACGTGTGCGAGCGCGACATCGTGGCGACAGGAACAGCGCTGGCTCGCTATACGCCGCTACTACGCACACTGCTCACGTCCGCGAAAGGCCCGCCAGAGTTACAAGCGGCCACTGCGCTCACTTTTACCAGGTAAGTGTGGAACCGCTAAAACTGTTCCTTAAACGTTGCTCAACTCGGCAACTATTAGCTCATATTAGCTCATTCTATGGCTGGTGGTGATGTGAGTGAGAGTGATAAATTGAGTTTGGAGCGTGAATACCGCTAGTTGAGCTATAAACAATGGATTAAGAACAAATGGGAACAGCAGTAAGTAAATAGAACAGCAATGATGTTATTGCTGTTGCACTTTTTCTTGCAAGAAATTAAAATACAAAATCTACCTTGTTTGTTATCATTCAAAATTTCAAATTACATTTCTTCGCAGCTGAGGATTGTGCTCAAGCAAACTCTTATAGCTCGGGAGCTGGTGAGCAAAAAATGTATATGATTTGCTCATGTGGCAGACTTTATTATTAGCGATAATAATACAATAAGGAATATTAATGACGTCTGCCACCATAGTAGCGCTGCGTTGTCAATTGACAGCCCCTTAAAAATGTTAAAAAATAGGTACCTATACTCCGAGTATATCACTTGCTCGTGCCTGCCTCTTTGACTGTTGTTTATATTGCTTATAAAAAAAAAGAACATAAATGAGGCAGACACCCAGGCCACTGATATTCCGAAAGCAGACCATTTGCCACGCACGCTACCGTTATTTCCCTTTCTGGCACGTTTTCTCGTACGAAGAAGGACAAGCTGTAACGGTTAAAGTCAGTGAGTAAAATGTCTGCCAATTTTTTTTGTATTCAGGGGGTTTAAATAAATCCCGTTATAGCTACGAGCAAATGATTAGTTTTTTTTAAAACATTTTTACATCCACCTCCTGTGATAATGCAAAGCCCTGGATGTCTGCCTCATAGATTTTCTTAGTTATCAAAATGGTATTAACCTTATTAATTGCTCCATTTATAAATAAAAAAAAACCATTAACCCCGTAGGCAGACACAAGCAAATGATTTAGTACCAATATTTTTTACAGATATAAAGCCCTGTAGCTAAAAGACGCAGCAACGTACGACCTTAATTCATTTTTGTCGTATTGATCCCAACTTTAATGCCTATCAATATGGAGTACGAACAAATTATATAATCTACTTAAATGCTCGCCAGCTCCCTAGCTATTATAATTATTTAATTATTTAATCTATTATAACTACCCAATATTTTAATTCTAGTCACTTTTATGGTTGCTGTTGTTCATGTCATTTTTTAAATTTCGTATTACAGGTTTATGTTAGTATCCAGTTCAGTATGCGAAGAAGGGCTACAACTCATGATGACGGTTTTGAAACGCTCCAAGAACATTCATTTACGAACGAATCTTATTATTGCATTTGCTGATCTTACCCTGAGATTTCCGAATCTAACACAGCCATGGACACACCATATCTATCACACGTAAGTTGTATTACTGTTTCCTCTTTATATGTATGTCACCGCCAGGTATGGGGTTCTCTTCACAACAAGGGAGGTTTGTAATATTATTCTATTATAATACTGTGAAGGGATTAAAGACCACTGAGTGTTAACTACTCAAAAGGCGAGAACATTGTTGTATTATATAATCGTCAGCTCATATCACCCAGTGTTACTTAAGTTTTTTCATCACATGCAATGTATACAAGCATTTTGAAAGCTCTACACTCAATATATTTATTTCTGTAAGTTGCAAGGATACAATAACCACAAATTTTGTAATACATTAATATTTCAGCGGTGATAGCCCAGTGGCTTAGAATTCGACCTCGAATCGTGGGGTCCGGGTTCGAATCCCAGTGGCGCGCACCAATGACTTTGTAAAAAAGTTATGTGCTATTTATAAAATTAAATATCACCTGCTGTTACGGTGAAGGAAAACATCGTGAGGAAACCTGCATGCCTGAGAGTTCAAAAAAAAATGTTCTCAAAGGCATGTAAAGTCCACCAACCCGCAGTAGGCCAGCGTGGTGGACTAAGGCCTACATCCCTCTCATTGTGAGAGGAGACCCGACCCTGTAGTGGATCATTAATGGGTTACTGACATGACATTACTGACAATATTTCAGACTCAGTGACGAAGAGCTGGAAATCCGTCAGTGTGCAGTGAAGATGCTGTCGTTCCTCATCCTTCGAGAAATGGTGCGAGTAAAGGGTCAAATCGCGGACATGGCGCTGTGCTGCGCGGACAAGGACCCGCGCGTCGCCGCCATGACCAAAGTGTTCTTCAAACAACTCTCGCATAAAGGAAACGCGCTCTACAACGTCATGCCCGATATCATATCCAGGCTGAGCGACCCCGAGTTGAATGTCCCTGAAGAACAGTACAGGGTTATTATGAAGTAAGTGGGATAGTTATATTAGAGCAAAACATAGCCAAAGATATGGATATGGCGCTATGCTGGGCAGATACAGATATGTTACCTGCTTGTTGCCATCAAGATCAAAATTGTTTTCCGTCATTGGATCCAATTAAAGTTATGATTTCCTTACAGATACATCACATCACTGATCCAAAAAGACAGACAAATGGAGGCCCTAGTCGAAAAGCTATGTCAAAGATTCAAGTTATCCACAGAAGAAAGGCAGTGGCGTGACCTCGCATATTGCCTCTCACTCTTCACATACAACGAACGCTCACTCAAGAAACTCATTGAGAATCTTGACTGCTACAAGGATAAATTGCACTGCTCTGGTGTCATGGAGTGTTTTACTACCCTCATGAATAACACCTCCAAAATGGCTAGGACAGAAATTAAAGTAAGAATTGTTGCATTGAAATAAGAATAAGTAATTTTAAGTACACACTTAACTGTTAAGAGTTGAAGTTCGCATATGCATGCTAAGTGAGTTCTTATGTGGTTTCAGTGATTTCATTCGTCTCAAATGAAGTGTCTGCTTCTTGCAATCACACCTAACTACTAGAAACACAAGAAATGAAGAACATACTACTTCAAGAGTTCCCTGAGATACTGGGAGCTTTCCTTGATGAACTACCATTCTTGTGTAGTTTGTCAGAACTAGATTGTAAAGTTTCACGCTCATTGCCCTACACTAGGATTCACTGGGTAGTGGGTGCCACTTACACCAGACAAACCAGACCAGAAACATAAATTTAAACTCATCATTCAAATCTTTACTTGGCCATTAATCGAACCTAGTTCCTCCGCGCAGCGCAACAGCGTCCTAACCACTTCGCTACTAAGGCCGTCACGTCGAATTACGAGTGACTCAATATTTTTTTTGCACTTTCAGACTCTAGTCACGGAGCTGGGCGATAAGATAGAAGAGTGCTTCGCGGTGCGCGACGGCGAGGAAGGGCACAGTCAGGAAGAGGCTGAGTGCGAGCGCGAGACTGTTCGCGCCACGCCGCGACGTAAGCCCGTGCGCCGAAACCGACGACGGTCATCCACCAGCCCGGACGAGGTAAGTCCCCCTTGTCCTAATCGCAACTGCGTCGTAGACCGTATCCAGCTATCCATCAGGCGAGATTACGGCCAAACGATACCCTATCTCTAGAAAAAAATGCTACTTGAGTCGTTAGACGACAAAATTGGTCGCATTGCGTACATTTATTTTGCCAATTAGGACAAGGCCTTATGCTGTCAATTAGTACTGGTGCGTTCGTTGGAGATCCCAGGGCTTGCAACAGTGTAGGCACTGGAAGGTCACTGAGCGGGTTTTAGTACAGTTACTAAGTGTAAAGTATGACCATTAAAAAGTGAGCCAATATAGATTTATTAAGTTATGTTGAATATGAATCTTGGTTAACTAATTGTAATGTTTTATTACCATTCTAGAATGAACCACCTAATAAGGAGCAAGTAACGCCGCAGTCAGTACGAAAATCTAAAAGAAAAGCTGCACCAAGAGCCAATAGAGTGAATGATTCAGATGAGTCAGGTAAATCTGTCCCATCAGATCTGATCTATTTCACACAACTTTTTTTCCATGATTTATGTTGTGACATTTATGTCCAAAGGGGCTATACTGCCTGCTTTTGGGCACAATGCCACAAAAGGATATTTTAGATTGCTTTTTTACTGTAATTTTTTTTATTAAAAATTGTGGGACAACTCACACGTACGGCTTTCTGATTCCAGACTAGGCTGTGAGCCTGTGTTAAGGTTACCAGATAGATGATAAACATAATACATTTTTAAATAAATACTTATATGGATAATTTACACCCAGACACAGAATAAACACTTGTGCTCATCACACAAATATTTGTCCTGAGTGGGAATCGAACCCACGACGCGTATTAATTAGGACTGCTAACCACTGGACCAACAGGCCAGTCAAAGTAAAATACTTAGTTACTAAAATAGTATGCAAATTGTTTAATCAAAATAATTCTTTTTTTTGTCTGCAGATTTATTTTAGTACATGTAAGACCTTATCACTGTTTTATAATAATATAATAGATAAGTTATAATAATGTATCCTTAAAAATTCTTTTTTATTTTTAGAAGAAGAAGATGATCAGAAAAGGGATGAAGTATTCAAAAAACCTGCTTCCAGAAAAGTAACCCGTAAAAGAAATTAATTTGTCGATAGGATAGAATAAGTTATTATTTTAAATAAATTCAATTTTTAGTGAACTGTAGTTTCATTTAATATTTATCTGTAAATTGAAGCTGACATCACATAGTGCTTCATTTGTTCCAAGAGAATTACTTATCATATTCTATAATAATAAATTATTTATTTAATAACAAAAATAACCGTTCAACGAACAACAACGACTATCCGCGAAATCGCCCTTCACCCGCGGTTCTTTTATGACTTACTGTGTGCTACCACATATTATCAAATATGAGATGACTCTCCTTATGAGATAAGGAGAGTCGTCTTATAAATGGTAGAAAATTGAAGTGTCCCTAGCTGTAAGTGTAAATAACAGTTCAAAAACCTTCCAAAATGGCGCTGGTGTAGACGGAATTAACGGATGATGAATGTAGCAAGAATTGAAGTACGCCGAGTTAAAAAAATATTATTGTCAACTAAAGTAGTTCCTAATAAAAATTTCAACTACTTGCGTAGTACAAAATAATGTAGTAAATATAAACTTGAGAGAGTTATTATTCAATTAATATAATTACACAAATTTTCAGATATTCAAAATTTGGCGCTTCCTTTAAAATTTATACCTCACGGTAAAGTGGCGCCACCCTAATTTAGTGCATAGTGTCGACGGACACTTTTTCATGTATTATAATTATTTATGTTCCTCGCCTTAATTATAGCTCTATCCAGAGTATATAATTGACTTGACGTGAGACTGACTGAGACAGTCAGTACTCAGTACAGTACACCAGCAATGTGACTAATGTGCCTGTCAGTGATCAGTCAATTTGACATCATTGACATGGTCAAATCCCAATTCCCGTCGTCCGGCAAAAAATTCAATAATAATACAAAAATAAATATTATAAAATACAAACAAACATCAAAACAGCTTTCAGTGGGATCAAACCATATCGGAAAGTATAATGTACCTGTAGGTATACTTGCTACCTAATATATTAAATTTAAATATGAACAGTGATCAAATGAACAAAACTTACATTTCTAGCATCAATTTACTTGCTTTATAATAATACTTATGGTCCGGCTTAGTAGTCTATCAAGGATGAGCAATCACGTTAATTGCAGAGCTATTTATGCCCGACCCTACGATAATCCTCTATCAACAGCCAAAAGGATCCCAGTTCCTGATGACAAAGTAAGCTGGGATGTTGAATATAAAAATTATAGTCCTACATACTATATAGCAGAGAGGGCAATTGGTAGACCATGGTCTGATCCAGATATAGGTATGTATTTGGGAATTCATTGTAACTAAGACATCATGTTGTAATTTATTGTTATTTAAAGTCTATCCAATCTATACCTACAGATCAATCTCCTATGTAACCAATAATGTTTCTGTGCAGATGATCCTTATTTCAAACCAAAATGGAACACTTTGGATGGTAAAGTAAACAGAGTTAGTCATACAGGCATTTACAAAGTCATTGATGGGTATCCACTCAATCCTATGGGGCGCACAGGACTATGTGGTCGTGGAGTCCTTGGACGTTGGGGTCCTAACCATGCAGCTGATCCTGTTGTCACAAGGTGGAAGACTGTTGTTAGTGAACAAACAGAACACACCAGTGACAAGCAAGGGTGAGCTAAGACTAATTTTTAGGAAAGTTACATGTTACATTCCACAGCCTGTTTCCAAATTTTTTGTAACATAAAAATTATATCAATTTCATTACTATTTAGGGTTTAAGATAGTTTTTTTAATTTATCAAGTTAATAAACACTTTATTGAAATAATTGGAAATTGAGTGTAATTGTTTTAGCCGGATCCTGCAGGTTGTGGCTATAAAGCGTCGAGATACTGGGGAATGGGCACTACCGGGAGGAATGGTGGACCCTGGTGAAAAAGTGTCTGTAACTGCTATCAGGGAATTCAAAGAGGAAGCAATGAACTCCTTACTTGCATCTGAAGGTTGTTATGATTAAATGAGTAAAATTTACTGAATATTCTTTGTGTCCTAAAGTATTTGAATATTTATTGCATTTTGGTTTGTTGCAGATGAGAAAAGAAAGTGGGAAATAAAATTCAAAGATTTTTTCAACAAAGGAGTACCTATTTACCAGGGCTATGTTGATGATCCACGTAACACTGACAACTCTTGGATGGAAACAATTGCATACAATTTCCATGATGAGGATGGTGCAGTAGTCGGGGGACTTCAACTGCAGGCTGGCGATGATGCAGTTGGAGTGAGATGGGTGGATATCACACCTGACATAAAGCTATATGCAAGCCACAAGGAAATTGTTCAAAAAACACTAAGTAGACTACTACATACAAATGTATAAAAACATAATAATAATAAGTACTCATAAATTATGTGGTAACACAAACGTTAAATAAGATTAATTTTTTACTATGTTTGTGTATGTTATTTCACTATATTCACTTATCATACAAATTTTATCATACTTATATTTAATTTTGTAAACTACCCTTTCAAGTACCTGTGTCAAATAATTATGGGTCAATCTAGTTCAATTTGATTCCTTCGCATTAATCCTGGGCTTAGGATCATGTTTGGTTGACCCTGTCTTAAAGTTCTGTAAAATCCTAAACTGAATAAAGCTCCTTATATTTCTGTGCTCCTTCCTGATATGCATGTGGTCAAATTACATTCAAATTGTTTAACAAATATCAAGTTGACAAAAGGTTACTGTGAGATTATTTATTACCCTCATAATTATAGTATATTACTAAAAATGTTTCATATTACAAATTAAATAAAACACTCAAAACATTTAAAAGCTTACATTTATTCAACAGATGTGTGCTATCTACTCTCATGAACCTTTAAGTACATACTAGAAAGTATATATAATGCAATAAAATTTGTAAATTAGGATTACACAGTGTAAATATGTTTGAAAACTGATAGTCCATTGTAATAATTATATGTTTGCAATGCCCCAATACAGAAAAATACTACCTATTATGTTTATAAATCAAAATCATTTTATCCAGTTAGAATGCATTGCTTTATTTTTATAATTGAGAATTGGAATTGCAAATAAGGTTTGAAAAATGTGATTTGTGTGGGATAATGTAGGTATGTTAACTGAAATATTTAGACAAAAGCAATATCTCATAAAGTTTTATGAATTTTGCTTGGTAGAACAACTTCTATCATCCCAAAACTAACATGAAATTATATACATTGCGGAAAATAGGGCTTTAAAGTTTTCATCTTAAGGGATATCACTTAATTTACAAAAGAACATTTTTTTGTAACATGACCAACTAGCATTCAATCCATCATATGCATTATCACCCGTTGATGAAACTGATTCTTTGATATAAGTTAAAAACTATCTGAGACATCTAATTACCAACACCACATTATTATTGGTCCCCACCATACAATATATTTGCGGGCAAGCTTGCACAATCAAACCCTTTCTTCTCAAAACCGCACAAGCTAAATGCCTCTGAATGCACTTTTCCAAATGCATAATATAACTTACATTTAGGTTTTTAATGCATAATGACCAAAGGTTCATAACGCTTTTGTCCTATATTTTTATTGTAAACTTCAATTTTTCAATCTTCCATATTAAATGTTTCATAATACGTCTTCCTAAAGTATTGATTAAAATTAAAATTTTATTGCAGGCAATTAAAAATTTTTTTTTATCTTATGTATAAAATTCTCATGTCACAGTTTTAGTTACCATACTCCTCCAAAACGGCCTGACCGATTTTTATGAAATTTTATATGCATATTCAGTACGTCTGAGTATCGGCTAACATCTATTTTTCATACCCCTAAGTGGACAAATTTTTTTATTTTTCAATAATGTGGCATCAAAAAATACATAGGTAAAACCCTAAATTGGCACCCTCCTATCAACAACCCCTATTTTTAAAAGTCGATTTTTAACGCTCGATAACTTACTATAGTATATCGTAAAACAACGTTTGCGGGGTCAGCTAATTGTTATATAATTATAAATATGGCTTTAAAGTAACTTATCATTTTCTAAATTTAGCCACAATCAATCAGTCAATGCTTTTGTACATGTGAATGCAACATAAAAATATTCTTGTAACATAAAAGTAACATGACAATTAGAACCCTTTAAAAGGAACCTAACTACAATATTTTAAACTTAACCTTACATAATGAGATAGAACTTATAATAAGAACCGAATAGTAACCTATATTAACAAAATCTATTAATATTTACCATAAGTTATCATTCTTTGCTCTTATTACAACTAAAAAATTCGAAACAATCAATCCCAGTATTGGCCACTCTCAAACCAAACATATTAATATAGTTCTATTCCAATATTCCAAGAGCATAGATCACAGCACCAAGTGAACGGTCAGAGCGGCTTCTATAAGACCATTTCTGTTGTCGCGGCCAGTGAGCTATATGCGCGGTAGCAGTTCACGTCGTTCATTAGTTTCCGTATATTTTGAGTAAATGTTGGAAGATCCTAAAAATAAAAATAAGTATTATGTTAGTTTGCCAGTTTCTTGTAATACAACGAGCGACTGTCTCTTTGACATCATTTGAGCCAACCATGCTAGTTCTTAGCAGTGAAGATGAACCTTACTCAATCTCAAGCGGGGGTGGGGAGGGATGGCAAGGGGGGGCAACATGAAAAGGTAACAGAACCTTACTCAATCTCAAGCGGGGGCGGGGAGGGATGGCAAGGGGGGGGCAACATGAAAAGGTAACAGAACCTTACTCAATCTCAAGCGGGGGCGGGGAGGGATGGCAAGGGGGGGCAACATGAAAAGGTAACAGACCGAAACAAAACATGGATTAATTTAATAGCATTGAAAATACACATTTTGTTACTTCAGTTTAGGGAGGGGCTCTCTCTAGAAACGACATCTTTATGAGGGGAGAGGGGGAATAAGGCGAAACATCACGTCACGTAATTAATTCATGTCCCTCTTGGTTAATTGATGTCTCTCCCTCCCGTTGTTTATGAGTGTGCCAGTGGGATGCTGTGTGGGAATGCTCACCGTGTCAGAGGGGAAGTCGGCCAGCATCTCAGCGTGCTGCGGCGCGAGGCCAGGCAGCGAGCGCAGGAAGTGCGGCAAGAAGGAGTGGCGGAAGGCGGGGAAGTCGACGGCGGCCATCGCGTGCACGGCCGCCAGCGCCTCGTCGCGCAGCAGCGCCCGCGCGCCACCCTCGCTGAGCCCCGCCAGCAGTACCGACAGGAACTCGCCCATGAACTCCGACCGGAACAACGCCTGGGCATAGGAGGATACAAATTTTCTTTATACTACACCATAAGTAGGTACACGACGAGTGTTAGTGTGGGGTTGCCAGTGTAGGATGACACAAGTGGTTATGGTTGTGCGGTCCAGACAATAGATGAAGATGTGTTCATCGATGTATAGGTACATAAGCCTCGAGGTGGTGTTCACCATGTTCCCGTGCTTCTCTCAAAGAAGAAGAGATGGCGAAATTCCAGGTTGTCTTTTAAATTTCTTCCACAAAAAACGGTGGTAATGATTACCCGGTGATAAAGCTTCCACTTCGTGTTGAGTAGGTCTAGCGTGTCGAGCGCGGTGCGTAGCAGGTCCACGTCGCGGTCGGCGAGCAGCGCGCGGCCGAGGACGGCGAGCGCGCCGCGCAACTCATGGCAGCGCCGGGCGCCCTCCTCGCCCTCGCACTTGTGCGGGAAGAAGTACCGCCACCGGTGCACCAGCACGCTGATAAAAAATACACAATACACAAATATCGGAGTTAGTCCATTTAAGTTAAAAATGTAAATATGTTTCGTTTAGTAAAACTGTCTCTATCTGCTGTCTAATTCGCCTGCTCCACACTCATTGAATACCATTATGGTATGGAGGTACGAGTTTATCTATTTTTTGTCTCTTTCTAAAGCTCGGCACCGCATGCCTATTATTATAATATGTTCAGATTGGTTTTTCAAATCCGGAAAAACGTTTCGCTCAAAAACTCAATATCGTGCTCCAGCTCTCGTTGTGTAGGTGTATCAAGACGTGTAAAGAAGTGAAAAGAAAAGAGTTAAAACTCTAAAAAAATAAATGAAAAACGATTCATTGCCACACACACACACACACACACCCACACACAATTTACATATTAAAATAAGTTAAAAACTAGATAGAACACGAAACCGTTCAAAGGTTTTTTTTGTCTTAGTTGTACAGCTACTACGGCTTCCGTAATTTCCATACCTGGCGAGCAGGCGATGCGCGGCGCGGGCGAGTGCGGGCGCGTCGGTCTGCGCGCGCGGCAGCACGTGCGCGTGCAGCAGCGCCAGCACCGCGCGCACGCGCACGCCGCCGCCGCCCGCCTCCACGCCCAGCCGCACGCACTCCACCAGCCGCTCCACGCTGCCCTCCGCCTCGCCCCCGCTCCTGAACATACATACACATGACACATTTATTATATACAGATACACACGCTACATTAACAAATAGTCATTCAAGTCAACTGTTATACTTGGAATTAACGATTGACTGGCTAAATTACCATATGAAATAGTTAAAATAAGTTTTTAAAGATTGCCAGAAGAACTGCAAGCCCCATCCATTGGAAGATTTCATTTATGGTTTTTAATGTACCAAGCACCAGCTACGAATAGTAAAACTATAGAAATGTAATTGCGCTTAAAAAATGGTTCCATGTAAATAGCCACAGCGAGGCCGGGGCTTAAAATAGCTACAGAACGGCGCGTCAGTTCGCTGAGTTCGCTGTGGCAACTCGTGTCATGCGGTTGTGTTGCGTCAGTTTTCGGTTGACCAGATAATTATTATTTTGCGCTTTTTAATTTTGCAAGTAATTATAGGCGTTTTACTGTTCCATAGTTTTATTATTCGTAGTGTACCAGTGTGATACTGCAGTTCCACTATTATATACGACTATTGGCATAGAAGCAAAGTGTAGTAGCCATATATGTGCATGCCACATCTATAACAGTTCAAAAGTTGAGCCGTCTCTCAAAAGACATGGAATAAAAAGCTGTATAATTATATTAGTTGGATACTGTAATCGGAATATAAAAATTATATAATATTGACTCCACTGGTAAATGGAACACAGTCTTTAGGGTAATGATTTATGAAAAATAAGTGTCACGAAACTTGTAACTGTGTAACTTATCTACAAATTGCTGAAACTATAGCCTCCTTACTCCTTACCTTTGAGCCACTTCAAGAAAGACATCGATCGCAGTGTACGCAAAATTGCCGAGCTGCGGTAGAAGCGCCGTAAACAGCGCCAGGAAGAAATCCGTAATTTCAGTCTCGGCAGAAGCGTACGCAGGATCGCACAGCATTCGAAGTGCCGTCTCCGCTGCGCTCTGAATCCCTTCTGCGATGATCTGAACAGAATAAGTTTTATGCTTTATATTAAAATGGCATGATGATTCCCTCCCTATCTCTGCAGCTTAATATTACAATACGAGTGTAAGTTGCCTGTCGCAAGAGGCAATTTTAGAAGGGCTGTAGGGGTCACGAGAGAAGAGCGTCCAATGAGTGATTAAAAGAGGCTTCAAGAGGGAGTGTTATGGCACTGGGAGACACTGGAGTTAAGAAGGCTACCGAGGAGGTTTCAGTGGGTAAAAATCCCACATTACCTAATGTATTTCCCACGATTGCGTGTACTTTTTAAAGGTTCCCAGTATTCCCACCAGCAACATAAAAACCAGCGCCAGTAAAATTTGCGCCATCTGAATAGTCTACATACCTTCTTATCATTTGTGGAGGCGCCGGCGAAGGCTAGCAGCAGCGCGGTGAGCGGCGGCAGGGCGGCTGCGGGCCCGGCGGCCGGCAGCGCGCCCGCCCACGCCGCCAGCAGCCCGCGCGCCGCCTCGCCGCCCGCCGCCGCCGCACCAGCCGCACCCGCCGCCGCGCCGCGACACAGCGCCAGCGACACCAGCGCCTCGCGGACCACGCCTGCCGTCTGAACAATACGGTTATTTATTATTGTCTATGTCCTTTTCTAGTATATAAGTTTCCTGGAAGACATTTCTACAACCCCATTAAAATATAGTTCAAATACAGGGCTGGATTGAGAGGTCTGGAGGCCTTGGGGCAACAAAGGAGTGGAGGCCCCTTGGCCCTAAATTATTTTCCAAATAAAATGAACAATTTTTGTTTAGTTGAGTTTTCGAATAAATACACATACGAGTATAACATACATACGAGTACATATAAATATAATGGGAAACAAGAAGGTAAAGGTAAAACAAACAAAAATGGAAAAGGAAAAGTTGTTTACTTGTCTGAATGTGGATTTTTTTTTCTGAAGTCTCTATTGTGGGGCCCCCTCGTTTGTGGAGGCCCGGGGCTTTTGCCCTGGTTGTCCTCCCCTAAATCCGGCCCTGTTCAAATATATAATTATCTGGCTAACCAGGCAACAGACATTTGCTCTGTCCATTATATTTATTTCGGCTTTATTTTCTACTCTAATATGCATGCATATTATAACTCTTTTTTTTTAATCTGTCAGTCTATATACAAATACCAAATTAAAACTTGTTGTATAATTTGAAATATTTAATCATACAGTGGCGAAAAAAGCCACTTGTTTGTTTTAGTGTAGATAGTAATACACTATGTACCACTTAGTTTTAAACTTATGTTAATATAAAATTAGTACAATAAGATTTTTTTTTGTTTGTAATGAATAAGAACATACCTTTGGTTCTAGATAATGGAGAGAACGTAACGCATGATTATAAAGGTCGCCAAGTAATAACATAGGGTCCGTTGCAAATTTGACGTTCTTTGACAAGCTGAGCAGTAGGTGAGCCGCAGCATGGCATAGTAAAGGTGGTTCCTGAAAATTATTTAAAAAAAATTATAATAAATCCAAATTAATATAATTATTAATAATCTAAAACAAGTAAAAAAATGATCCCATTGGTTAATTTTATTTCATCCAAATGTGGTTCCAATACTTACAGATACTTCATGTGGTATAAGGAATGGTACAGCAGAAGTGAAGAGTCCTTCCATCGTTTGCACAGATATATTGCATATGTTGGCGTAGCAACACCAAGCTCCCATACATGCAAACATTTCGGCATGACTGTAAGGAGAAATAATAGCATAATAATATCCAAACAATGTTAAAAAAATACAGTCCATTTTTATTCTCTTGTCTTATTTGGTAAACAATATTAGCATGTCTTGTTATTGGCCAACATTGTGGCGCACAAACGTGTGGAGCCGACATAAAAAGAACACTTACAGCGTGACGTGCGCGCGAGCGTGTTGCGCATGGTGGTGCGCTCGGTGCGGCCGCGTGAGAGCGGCGCCGGCCAGCGCGCCCGCCGTGCGCTCCACTAGAGCCGCGCCCGCCGCTGCGCCACTCGCGCGCCGCCCCGCCTCCGACTCTGCAACGTCGTCGACTAGTTATGCTACATGTATGCCATGATTGCCATGCATAACACTGGAGCCCTGGACAGAGGGCTATGCTCGGTGTGTGCCTCGAGGATAAAATCTGGAATGTCGAAATCCGAAAGCGATTGGCTGGCCACATCGTTCACAGGACTGACAAATCCAAAGGAGCACAGACCTCCCTTCCTAAAGAAGACAGTGGGAAATCGATAGATTCAAAGTGTGCAGAATCGAGTGGAGTGGCGTCGATTAGGCGAGGCCCATGTCCATGAGTGGACGAAGGGATGTAAGGTAAGAAGTAATGAAAGTGTACTGACCGCCGAGCAGAGCGGGCGCGAGACGGCCCAGCACGCGCGTGAGTGTCGCGAGGTCGAGCAGCGCCGCCAGCAGTCGCTCGGCATCCGCGCCCCCTGCGCCCGCCCCGCCAGCGCGCCCCGCCGCCCGCGCGTGCACCCCTGCCAGGCCCTGCCACCGCTCCATCTGTACAAAACACGAAAATACAATACACGTCATAAAAATGCTTGAAGTGCTTGATGTCACTTCTTGTTTATTTTGAATATTTCATTGTTAAGATATTGGAATTAATAGGTCACTTCATTATAAAATATGTAAGAACCAATCTTTGCCATCACCACCATCAGACTTGAGCTGGTCTGGTATAAAATGGTATAAGTGTGCCAGATGTTTACTCTAACGTTTTGAAGTGGATGAAAATCAAATTCACTGATTCCTTTCCTCTAAGCTTCAAAGAATGTGCATTACAATAAATTTCAAATAAGCACTTACCACAGCTGTAAATACATCAAGGGGCGCCAAATCAGCAACTCGAGCTATGCACTCAATGCAGTGTTTAAGGAATGATTGCCATTCAGTTTCACCCTTAAAAAATTGTAAATAAATTTTACCAATTTTAACATTTAAAAAATATGTTAATTCATTCACGTGTTATAAAATAAGAAAGATACCTACATCGTCATCACACACATCATTGTCCAAATGCTGCAATTGAGACTTATTGTGTTGGAATTGTATTTTATTCAAAATGCCATTCACTAGAGCTTGGAGAGCTTCCCAGTATCTGAAAAGGTCATGTGGAAAGATAATGGCTATACCTTTTAACTCTTTTTTTAACCTTTTACCTTTTAACAATTATTATAAAAATACATTGTTCAAGAGGTCTTACTTTGGTATATCTTCAGGCTTCAAGATATCGATAAATTGTGTCCATATCTCTAAACAATTCACAAATATAGCACATGTGGGCACCTGAAAATGAAATAAATTTAATTATACTAATTCATTAATTATTATATTAATTCAGTTAAAATAAATAAAAAATAAAACGCTAGAACTTGTATACCTGGAATGTGTATTGGAATAAGTATGACAAAAATTCAATGGCATCAAATTCAGGTTCAGCTTCCAATCTTTTAAAATGCAGTGATACAAATAATTTCAGGAACTCCGCCAATTTGTTTAAGTAACTGGAACAAATTTATTTAATACAAGTTAAAAGCATTAAAACGGAAGAACAATTGAAATCTTACTGAACGCTAATCGTTACACAACACACGACATGGGTGGCAATGACAATTTAAAAGTAATGAGGTATACTACATACATTGATATTAGAATTTTTGTGGTCCATAACAAAATCAAATTTAATCACTTAAAGAATTTCTACATAATCCAAAACCCACAACTGATCAAAACGATTAGTAAAGAGATATTAGAAGCTATAAATTATAGCCCAGAGTAATTCACAATCATGGACACTTATTGAGGGGTTAGAAGAGTGTGCGGCGCGTGGTGCGGTGCGGTGCGGTGCCGCAGCAGGCGCACAGTCAGTACTGCCGCTCACGTCACACGCCACATGATACAGAGGGCACAGGGAGGAACTCACTCGTGGGCGGTGCGCTGCATGTGCGGCGCGTGGTGCGGGTGCGTGAGGTGCCGCAGCAGGCGCAGCGCGGCGTGGTGCAGGCGCAGCGCGGTGGCGGCGGAAGAGGGCGGCGCGTACCGCCGATACAGCAGCTCGCACACACCGCCCAAACCCGCTAGAGCCGCCTCTGCACTCTGCACAACAACTCATATGTATTGGCTTTCGGATTTAGGGTCTAAAAGCTGATTTGGGCTAATTGTTGATAATGGTCAGTTTTTAAAGTCATTTGACCAATCATAAATGTTTGACTGATTTATAAGCTTTGTTCTTTGGTATTGGAACTCCGCCAATTTGTGCGGTGCGGTGCGTTGCCGCAGCAGGCGCACAGTCAGTACTGCCGCTCACGTCACAAGTCCCTTACCCCTTAGAAAGGTAATTAATCCTTAAAATTACATTAGCAAACCTAATCCTCTAACCTAAGCATCTGTCCTAGTTTTGACTTGAAAGTCACTCTTAGCCAAGTTACAATGAGTTAACCTATGACCCAGTTTACATTCTCTACTAGCTTTTAAAGAATACTAAATGAAACATAATATTTACTTACTTGTGACTGTGTGGCCACACTACCCCAGTAAAACACAGTAGTAACTAATGAAGGGGGCACATGTGAAGATAGGGGGAGCCATGAAAATAAATGCTGTAGTGTTGACAGACATTTTACTACTATTTCCATATTGAGAGCCCTGTAATGATGTAAAAAATAAATTTCAACCCAAAAAATGTATTTCATTTTTTATTTATTTATTAAGTACCTACTAGACAGTATAAAGGTTTAAATTACTATATTTGATGTATTTTCCATTATAAATTTTAAAGAAATGAAATCATGATCAAAAAATTCAACAATATGCTATATATTACAAAGATAAGACTTACTTATCAGCTGTGTCATGAGTATTGACTAATAAGTCTGGCAGTGCTGATGTTTGAGGCAGCCCACTAGTTGGTGAAGGAGGAGGATTGGATTGTCCTTCTTTTTGAGCATTCCATTCAAGAATAACTGGAACAAATTATTATGCCTTCCAAATATAGCTTCCAAAAAAATTACCTTAAAGAATCTTAGCTCACTCACACAGTTTGACAACTGGGTTGCTTATACTGAAACATCTCCACAAAATATATAAAAACAAGGTATACCCACCACTCAAAGCATTCAACATATGAGGCATGCCTTTCAACATAAGCCTTTCGAGTTGGCAACGGCGTGAGGAAGGCAACAGTATACCAGTGTCTCGTGCTGCACCCAACTCCTCACTTGCAGCTTGCGCAAGTACTAGTCCAAGAAGACACCGGCGGCCTTCACACCTTAACAACTGCAAGACAAACAAGATTGATTATTGTAATGATACATCACTACATCTTGTTTCAATTACTGACTGTTGCACCAGTTAAGATTCCCAGCCATACAGACAAAACTGACTTCTCAATAAAGCATAAAAATGTGTTATGAGTTTGAGTTTATAAGATAGATTATTGTAAGGGCAATGATATATTGTTACTTGTTTAAACAACCTACATGTTCCAGTGAGGATGCCTATGAACCATACAGACTATACCCAGTTTGTAGAAGAGCAAAAAAATTAGTTGAGTATGAGTGCAAAAATTTTTTCTAAACTCTATTGCACCCATCCAAATTCTAGTATGGGACTATGAATCTAACCATAACCATTCCCGTAACCCTAGCTATTGCTAGGTTCACCATGCAACACAAACCCCAACATTAACATAAAAAGCCACAGGATATGGATGTGCATGTGCATGTACAAGAGACAAGTATAATCTGTCTCAGGCCATTAATTCCAGTGAGTGTAAAGCATTATTGTACTAACCTCAACAATGTTATCAAAGAAATCAGAATACAAATGTGGCCAGTCATAGCGTGCAATGGAGACCATAAGAGCTGCAAGTTTATTTCTAATGAAATAAGGCAGGACTTCATGTTTGGCCATCAGCTCATTCATCAACAGTGCTCTGATCTCTATCTTCTCACAATCTTGCAGACTGATCCATCTTCTATTGATTATGTTCTTATGGAAGAAAACAGAGATTGTTAGAATGCACCAGGAAAAAAATTAAAATTGAAATATGTATTATAATCAAATAAGCAGTATTTTTATTTACATAAACTGAACAACCTACCTCTAATGTGGTCAATACAAACATCAAAACATATTGGTTCTGTGACTTTTGAAGAAACAAAAGGCAGTGTTTCCAGGAGTCTCTATTGTTGGAAAAGTTTTCTAGCATGCTCTCAATTTCTCTCTTTCTAAAATTACTCGTCGATGGGGCGAAGAACTCTGACATCAAGATTTCTAATGAGGCCAACGCCTCATTCATGTCGAAGTCGGTCTATAAACACGGCAAAATAAGGTTAAATACAAATATCAAGAACTTGTTTAAATGTGTAAAATTTTAAATCATTAAATGAAACATATTTTAAATAGGTTAAAGTTTTGAATCAACAATAAACCTAACAATACCAAATTCTTACCATGATTTATTAGCTAAGTAGCTAACAATTTCATAATAACTGTGCACACAGCCCAAGTCCCAAGAACGATTTTTCTATATCACTGCAATCAAATGTAACAATTCTGCATTCACTAGCTAAACCGGCAATGAAAAAAATAAATTCATTAACATTCTTTTAAATAATAATTAATAATAATATTTTTATCCAAAAACCTACTCTATCCAAGTCCATAGCGATCAGTCAGATTTTTTAGGTTTTTTTTGTTTGAAATGGCTGTCACTGTCAGGCAGAGCACATTAATTGTCAAATGTTAATATGTCAGTGATGTCACGCTTCTAGCGCTATTAGCGCTAACCATGGACAATGGAGCATCATAATCTTGGTTTGATTACTTGAATGTTGGTTTAATTATATTCAACTAGGTAATCATGTGATGATAAATTGTTTTTAAACTAATTAGGAAGTAATAAAGAACTAAGTAAGTAACTATAGAAGTGAATAAGAAGGAACTTATAAAGAAAATAGTTAAACTAATTAAGAATCAGAAGAATACATTATGCACGTACACGTTTAAACCCTGCAAAGGATTGATATCCAAAGAATACTATAGGTACTCCACGGGGAGTTGATATCTACTGTCCACAAAACCAGGGTGCCAGGGCAGGGCGCGCCACGACACGACACGACACGACATGTAAATGTGTTTCCAGCTTACAGCGGGAGTGCGGGATGAAAAACACTCCTGAGTGCTATCTATGCTCCATGCTATATACCTACTAATTATTGTGGTGGCGTGAATTCGCGAAACTTCCCTAGTTATTATTTTACTCTTTGCGCGAAACCCTAGGTCCTGCTGTGGACTTACCAGACTGGCTATCCATCCATTAACTAATGAGCTTGAGAAAAATACTAAGAGATAAAATTAAGTAAATGTTTTATTCTATAATCAGTACAATTCGTATTGCGATAATAGTCCAGTCATTTTGAACATTCAAAATCGAAAATTTAACAATAATTCCAAAAGTTTTCAAACTTCGGTCAAGTGAATGGTACATTGGGACGACAATAAATCTCATTTTGCAACCTTGTCCGCAGTCCGGAACATTGCTAAAATTGCAATTAAATTAATTTTTGCTATATGGTCGTGAAAAAAATTCCAAAAGTTCTGCAAACTTGGAGTGGTGTTAAATATATTATTTTACATCACGTGTCAAATTTGCAACCAATTTAAGTGTACGGAACATTCTTTTTTATTAAAATTAATGTTTTTCTTTATTAAACTGAAGGAAAACGTTCCAAAAGTTCTGCAAATTTGACAGATATATCGGAAAAATATACCGAACGATTGTATAAATTTGCAACCTTTTACGTTGACCGGAACATATTTATTTATAATTCTTTTTAATTCGTGGTCATTTTTTCGAGTAAGGTGGTCTCGGAATAATTACAAAAGTTTTGAAACTTGGTTGCAAACTTCGAAAACATCTATTCTGATGCATTTGCAAATTTGCAACCTCATACGCGATCCGGAACTTTATGCAATTTGCAAAAATGTAATTTTTTTATTTTATCACCTTATTACATTTTTGCAAATTGCATAAAGTTCCGGATCGCGTATGAGGTTGCAAATTTGCAAATGCATCAGAATAGATGTTTTCGAAGTTTGCAACCAAGTTTCAAAACTTTTGTAATTATTCCGAGACCACCTTACTCGAAAAAATGACCACGAATTAAAAAGAATTATAAATAAATATGTTCCGGTCAACGTAAAAGGTTGCAAATTTATACAATCGTTCGGTATATTTTTCCGATATATCTGTCAAATTTGCAGAACTTTTGGAACGTTTTCCTTCAGTTTAATAAAGAAAAACATTAATTTTAATAAAAAAGAATGTTCCGTACACTTAAATTGGTTGCAAATTTGACACGTGATGTAAAATAATATATTTAACACCACTCCAAGTTTGCAGAACTTTTGGAATTTTTTTCACGACCATATAGCAAAAAATAATTTAATTGCAATTTTAGCAATGTTCCGGACTGCGGACAAGGTTGCAAAATGAGATTTATTGTCGTCCCAATGTACCATTCACTTGACCGAAGTTTGAAAACTTTTGGAATTATTGTGAATTAAATGTTCAAACTGACTGGTCTAAAGACGGCGGCAAGATTTGGTGTAAATAAAAAAGGTACGGTGACGTTTAAATATTGGACGAATCTATTTGTACGGGTACTGGACGAATAAATTTTATTTATTCGTCCGGATACTTCAACATTTTTGAGTTAAATATTTGATAACTCAAACTGAGAAAGATTCTAGGATTCTAGAGTTCACCACGGTTCTGGCCATATTTTGGATTTGGTTATTAGTTCAAATTTTTTCCACATCAAGACAAGGTCGATTACCTCCTTGTAGTAATCTGTAATGGTCTTAATTTTCAATCTGTCAATTTTCAGTCTATGGCAGAAACCAAAATTGTCATTGTCAATTTGTCATTATTAGACACTGACAGACCCCTGACAGTCAGTGACAGTAGCCAGTTGACATTCACTAAACTCTAACAGGTTAATAATAGCGATTTTGCCGATTAATTTATATTATTTAATTTTAATATTAATTTCATGTATTGTAGGGATACAGCTTCAAAGTCTTTAGATACACATTCAATTAATATTGTCTTATAAACATGGAATCGGAACCGATATCTGAAGCATCGGTTGTCCAAAATGAGGACACCGCTAAAGATGATGTTAGTGATATTCCACAAAACAACGATGACACAGACGCGTGTGCTGTTAACGCAAATAAAGATGCACAGGTGGCATCACCGAAGAAACCTAAGAAACGTAGAGTGAGACTGCCCAGGGACGAAACTAGACCCCGACAGCCATTGACAGGTAAGTGGATGAATTGTGAATATGACCTTTTGAGTTTAGCATAAGCGGTTTTATTTGGTACTTAGTGGCTATATTGCGTATATTTTACTTAGGGTAATCATTATAATTATGTGGAGAAACATTTTTTTGAGGTTTTATTTCAAAATAAACAATAACACCACAAAAGAGGTCACTTTAGTTTAATGACATTTGTAGTGTTTCTAACAAAAAAAATAGTAAGAAAAACATCAATGTAAATTTACAATAACGTAGAAGTTTGCTCAGTCATACTGTAAAAACTAAATAAAACATTCATTTAGCAATTCCAAGTAGTGCAAAGAGTACAGAAGCAACCAGTATCTATTTGCCATTTTTAGGTTATGTTCGTTTTTCAAATGAACGGCGTTATCAGCTAAGAGCAGAGCAACCAGAGCTTGGTTTTGCAGAACTCACTAGGCGGCTGGCCAGTGAGTGGAGTAAGCTACCAGCATCAGAGAAACAAGTATACTTGGATGCTGCTGACCAAGACAAAGAAAAGTAAGGGTCTTCCAGTTTCTCTGTAGCACTGAGAGATATATTTGGGGCAACATTTAAAGTTCTCAGAAGAATGAAAACCTCCATGTACAAACTTGAGTACTTTGGTAGTTGGATGTGATGATAATAGTATGACATTACAATAATCCATCTATTAGATTACAAAAGAACAGTAAAGATTTTCTTCAGCAATGAGAAATTAATAATTCCAATAACTTGAACTTATAAATTTAGAAATTTTTGGGCTCTTAGATGCTATTCCAAATATTTTTGGTTTGATGTTCATAATGCATGTTTATTATTGTGGATTATATGAGCAAGGACATAAATATTCAGTTAGAAGAAACAATGTCCAGCTATTGAAATAGTAAAAATCGAGCTAAATCTGGTTCGATTGATCATAATAAGACTAACTGAAATACTTGTTTGTGTAGGTTTGTAAAAGAATTGGATGCATATAAGAAAACGGAAGCCTACAGAACATATAAAAGACAATTGGAACAAAAAGATGCATTTGCAAAGAAGGCGAAACTTAGTCAGGATGGTACTACAGCTAACGGTAACTTTAATGTGTAGTAAGAAAATACATTGTGATAATCTATTACATGCTATAGAATTGTAATAAAACATAAGATGTGTTAGAGATTGTGAGAAATTCCCTGAACTACTAAAACCATCTGTTAGCACTTTACTCAGTACCTTTAACACAATATTGTATAAATTGTATATTCAATGTCAAAGTCACTGGCTTCATTGTAATCAATGATTTAATGATAATTTAATTACCAAGGTGTTTTACAAATCAATTTGTACAGATGTTTGTTATTTTTTATAAATGGCACATCTTATTTGGATATAATTTAAACAATTGTGATAATTTACAGAATCCTTTTCTGTCTGAACACAATTTTTAGTTTACCCAAAGTTGCAATTATAAAATATGCCTTACACAATATGTACAAACTTGCAGAGTGGATTGCAATATGGCAACATTCATTCTAAGACAATAAAAACCATTTTGTCTATAATTGCTACCGTAAAGCAAATTTATACTTTTTTGAAGCCATTTTTGTATAAACTGACAATAAAATCTCTGCAAATCCTAGATAGTGAAAAAAGAAAATGAGTAGCATGAATTTTATTTCAGAAAAAAATAATGTCATATGAGGCCCTGTGTCTCACACATCTTATTTTTTGTTTTAAAATGTGTTTCCTTTTTGTTTAGATGGAGGAAATACAATAACGGAAATAAACACTGTAACTGTTACCAATCCTGTTGGCTCAACAATAACTGCAAGACCTTGTGTTGCACCAGCATCAGTAAGTATTTATATTATTAAACCATGTGTTAGCCATATGTCATTACCTTCCAGAATTACAGGGTGTGATATTTTTTTCAAAATCTACTGATTCGATTCCTGGCTAGGCAAATTGATTTTTCATAAATCAAATGATGCAGTTTAAGCCCCATATTCATGGTAAACATTAGTTTAGCAACAAAGTTGAATCAACATGTTGCGGGGTTGCTGGCAACACTGCGTGTTGCGGAGTTGATAACGGCAAACTGACAAGCTCTTGCTCGACGAGTGTAAAGCCCCATATTCATGGTAAACATTAGTTTAGCAACATTTGATCAACATTGTCAATGAGCGGAGAGAATGTTGCTGGAAACTTTGTTGAAATAAATACAGGTTATCCACACACCAGTCTGCATTAAAATGTTGCTCGAGGAAGTAGTGTTGTTGTGTTCTCTGTGTCTGATGTATAGGATTTCTAATAAAAAAAAGAGAAAAAGATGGTGGATTCGAAACTATCTTCTGCAAAGAGAAAATTTGATGATTGACCTCAGAATAACAGATGGATCATTTATTAATTTATCATATTAAACTTTAAAAAATTTAGATATATATACATATACAATTTTCAAAATAGTTTCTGCCGTCATTCAAACTTTTTGAATATTTTTTCTAAAATTTACAGGGCGAAGATACTGGCGGCGACACAGATATTCCAATATTTACCGATCAATTCCTTCATCATAATAAATTACGAGAATCAGAACTAAGGCAACTGAGAAAAGCTAATTCCGATTATGAGCAGCAGGTGAGTTAAATTGGTTTAAAGTGTTAATTTCATTCAACAAACATACAAAATTAGTAACATTAATTAATATAAAACAAAAATATAACTAATCAGCCTGTATATGGCACGCCAGTGCATTGCGCAGAGTGAACGTCAACAAAAGGATTTTGTATCTACCTTATATTACATGATTCTTATAAGATGTTGTTTGTGCTATTTAATACTGTTAATTTATTAACTTATACTAGTACGTTGATGTGTCTGTATTTTTCTTTTGTCTATTCGGGGACGTACAAAAATATTTTACTTGACCTTTTTTACTGACACTACCATATGTACCGGCCGCCATTGCCAGATTGTTTCTACCGTTCGGCCTATACAAGTTGTCATGCAGACTTGATTGTCATCAGCAACATGCATTTTATGATTGAATTTAATGATACATAATATATTTTCAGAATGCAATACTGCAAAGACACGCGGAGGAAGTGAGTGCCGCGACGGGGCAGCTGCGCGCGGAGACGGCGGCGGCGGCGGAGCGCACGGCGGCGCTCGTGGCGCACCGCCGTGCGCTCGTCGCCGTTTTGGCGCAGGCGTTGAAGTCTATTACACTGCCAGGTATACCGCATCACATCTAAATATGAATGTCCCTCCAAGGCAGTTGCATATTATATAATTTTGTTGGGATGTGCACACCATCCACAGTTCATTTCAAAATGTAATTCTCATAAGAATTCTTTCAGTAACGTCTGAAAACTCAGTTCAAAACGTTTCCGGGGAATTATTTCCGATCTGGCAACATTAAGCGAATGTCAATCCCCATTTAGAAATCCGATGGCTTGAAAACTGGCTTCAATGTGTAGCTTTGTGACAATGCCAAAAGATTTTACTAGTTTCATTGAACTCGCGAAATGTTCAGTACTTTCCTACAAGTACAATAAGTTTCGTGAAAGAATGAGATAGTTATATTTTGTGTTCAGTCAATATTTGCGTAATACTTCCATAACAATAGTATAATGTGCAAAAACAATTATAATTAAGTCAGTTGACTTGAAATATGGATAATGTCATCAAATGGGCTAGAAAATTATGTCAATTGATTCTGACTCCACATACCTATTCTGCACTCCGGGGCACTGACGCTTTAGCATCAGCTGACAGTTTAGCATCTGATCTCTGGCCTGTAAGGTTTGCCCAGGAGCAGTGGTGACAGTGACACTTGTGCCACTTAACCAAGTGACCTTATAATTTTTGGTACAGTTTACCTTTATAAAAAAATAATTTAACATCATATTTGTTACCAAAAATAAGCTTATGAGACAAAATTTCTTTGAAATTTATATATAGGATATATTATGATTGTTATGTAATAAGGACATAACCAACAGGGATAAATTATACAGAATACTTAATGTTAAATGTTACAGGGGGTCCCTCAGGAGCAACAGAAGGAAATATTGATGAGTACATGGAGAAGTTGAAGAATCTCGCTACAGATACTAAAAATAATGCAGTTGTGAAACAAGCCCGTGATATATTGAATAGATTAGAATTACCAATAAGTTAAGAGTTTAATAAATGACTTGAATATCTGCGATATTATCGAATCATTAAATAATGCTTTTAATATAGCCTGTCATGCCATATCTTACCTTTTTGTGAAATAAACTTTAGCATATGCTTGTCTGTGTGAAATGCATAAATTCAAACATTAAATTGTTTGAGAAAGACAAAATTTTAAGACACTTAGAAGGAAAAACGATTTTAGGAGGAATGTCCTGGGGGACTTATGGGTTGAATAGCTAATTTTTTTAAAATAAATGGAGCAAGATGATGATGATGATCTTATGTACAGAATTTTGAGTTATAAAAGAAAATTACTATAGAAAGTATACAGTAGAAGTGTTGCTAGCTATGTCAAAGGAATTCCCATTAGGTTCAGAATGATAGCCTATAAAATGAGTGGTAGTAATTTTAGGCAACTAAGTTAAGTCAAAGTTTATGTGTAAATAACATCTTCAATTAAAAAATCAATCATCAAGTAAAAAAACTTTGATTTCACACAAGTGATACATTTTATTTCTTAAATCAAACAAATTCTGTTGGTAAACTTATGTAATTACCTTTAGGGAAATCCCTATAAAATACATAGGTAAAATAAATATAATATTATTCTGCACTATCATCAGACTCCTGAGCACTGTCATTATTTCTGTCATTATCTGCATTTATATTACTGCTATCATCATCAAATTCATGAAGTTTTTTCCTCCACATTTGTATTAATGTATCCCAAGATCTTCTGCTATACTTTAGATACTTGTCAGGTGTTTTAGGTTGTTCTTTTGTACGTTTATCTCTGAAAATAAGAAAAAATATTATAATACTATGTACATACCTTTTTGTGTACACTAAGGGCAGATTCTTATTATGTTGCAAGCATTGCAGCAGGTGCACTGCTGTCATACTAGTAAGAAGACACAGTTAGAATCAAATAAAAATCAACAAAATAGGTAGAGCATAATGAAAGAGAGCCTTATTTATAGCTTTTGGTCTCTTTTTAAAAAAGAAAGTAATAAGAACAAATTAAACCAAACATGTCATTGTTGAAGTGATCTCTTTCCCCAGTGTCCTTAAGCACTCAATGATTGTAAAAATGAACCTCTCCTGGTTGTCAGGTAAGGTATCAATATAGTTGAGCAGAGGTACTTACATAGGAACCTTTTGCAGATAATTGTGATACCCCACAGTATTTTTTCCATAGTCAATTTGTTTTTGGCGTCTTTGTAATACTACTGGATCAGTCTCCAATTCCAATGGCTTCCTGGGTATTGATTTACTATGAATAAAAAATGATTAAAGCAAAAACAGCAAGGCAATTTTTGTGTATGTATTTGTTTAGTTATATCCACTTGATTAAATTCTTGAGAAATTATGACTATTAGTTGCTAATTCTACAAAATTATGCCCTATTCACACAATTCCAGTCCAGTAATACAGCGAGTCAATCCAGTCAAGTACTGGACTGGACCATATCATCTACATCATTCCAGTCATTCAAAAGCTGTTATAGTTCTTAGACTGGAAACTGGAAACAAAATTGTGTGCCTGCCACAACGGTCAGTTGTCAGCGTGCATTCGCTCTTTAGTATGGGAGCCCACAAGGCTAAATGTGTAGTTAGTCGAGCACCATTGGGACTTGTGCATTTAGAAGATAGGATGATGAAGAGATGAAAGGTTATACTGAACCATCTGACCAATCTGTTTCCGACAAAGCTAAAAAAAAATTAAAATGATATTTTATTATCAGCCTAAAACAGTTTTAATAATAATATAATATAATTTGCATATGTTTAAGTGTAAAAAATTGCAAATCTATTTTGCTAGTCGCAATTATGTGCCAGACGATAGCAAAGTTGTCATCGGGATGGCAATTCATAACCTGCTTCCCACAAGGCTCAAATTTTGAGGGAACATAGGGTGTAAGATATCCCCCATATCTTATAACCTAACTCCAAAAATCCCCTCTTGGGATCCCAACCTACATCACCTACATGTTCGAGTTGACAGTGACTGAAAGAAAAAGAGAGGATAGGCCCTTATTTGCTTCTATACATTTTTTGTTATGGAAGTATTATGCAAAAATTGTACATATCCTCTTACTTTCTTTTATCATTGCTTATGTGCATATGTCAATAAGCGTTCTAAGTGATGTTCCATTTACTTCAACTGCATAATCTGTGTATGCATCCCAAAACCATCTATTTTCCTCTGTCACACAAGTTGAGAATTATGAGTTGACTTCCATCTTTAATTTGCTTTTTTATGATGCAGATATGACCATTTTAACAGTGACATTAATTTAAAAATCATTTTAATTTTTTATTCTGTAATAAATTAAAAAAGTATTGATCTGCCGCTCTAGGCTCCAGCCTACTCAGCTTATTGGTAAATCCGCCACTGTACACACATAACTGACACAGCAGGCACACAGTATTAATAGGTATACAGATTTGTCTCAACCACATTATTTTAAAAGCTTGTCGCAGGCTAGCAGCGTAAGAGCTATACATTGACAATAGACAATGACATAGAGACAATGCTTTCAAGGAGTTTAAAAATTGATTATTATTACAAGAAGTTACTGATGTAGTGGAAGAAGAACAATGCTTTTGCAACAGCTGAAATCAGAAGATGTCTTTGAGTACTGATTGAAAAATTTAGATTTTTGTCCATTTTGGGCCAAATATCAATAATCCACATTCAAATATGGGCGCCAAAAATCTTCCCACTGGAATAATGTGAACCGCGCATAAGGCCATGACATACCTCTTGGATGAGGATAAACAGTAATTGTGTACATACAGTAACTTCTGATCTAAATATGTAGTATAAAAGTTTGATAAGATGAAAATTAACACTTACCTAGGCTTACTATCACTAGTACTGTTAGGTCTCTGTTTCTTCCTGCTGCCTGAGTTTTCCCTGCTGTCTGATTTCATTTTTTCTTTGACAGCTCTTCGCACTGTAACTGTTAAAACATTTTAATGGCTTAAAAATTCCAAAAGAATTATAGAAATTAAAGCCATCGTAATAGAACAATAAACGACGGTAGGTCTATCGACTCACATTTTCTTTTAGCAATCAATTATGTTAGTAAATTAAATGGATATGTTTGAAGGTTAATAGCATCAAAAAAGACATATAAATAAGAAACTAACAATTTGTTTCAGTATCACTCATATTAATTTTCACTAAATTAGAATCTAGCAAGCCTAAACTGAAAATTATTGATAATACAAAATGGCCTAAACAACGAGATTAAAAAGCTAAAACATCCAGTCAATAAACTTTTCACTGGTCTTCGTAACACTTATACTTCGAAATATAAACAAGAATCTAGTAATGAGTTCTTTGTGCGTAAAAATTAATAGCTTGAATTTTCACAAATTCAAAACACTCATCATTTCAGCTACTCTACTACTAATTATTATTAAAAATTTAAAATTGACAATTTGACAGTAGTGAATGACAGTTGACACTGACATCTATGAATGTTTATTTTTTAATTTTTTTGGGCATGGAGAATAGTGCTAAGGAGCATAGATAGGAGTGTTATCTCATGAAAATTGAAGTGCCCCGCTATAAACGATAGTTCCAAAACATTCCAGAATGGCGCTGTTGTAATCGGAGGTATGGTATGAATATTCAATGAATATTGCAACGAATTGAATTACTCTACTTGCGTAGTACAAAATGTAAATTGAAAAAAAATATTATCATCATTAACTTAGGCCGGAACACATTTACGTGTCGTGCGTGACGCGCCAAAAGTACATTAAGTTTATATAAGTGTACATTAACTTATATATACCTAGATTGCCTAGCCTACCTATATAAGTTTATATATAAACTTAATGTACTTTTGGCGCGTCACGACAAAATCAATGGGTTCGATTCCTGGCTAGGCAATCTAGGCATATTGATTTTTCAAAAATCCAACGATGTAGTTTGAGTTTTCATCAAAATCGGTCCCCAGACTCCTTTCAGCATTTTTAAATATTCCTCATAGTTTCGGATTTCCCCATCCACGCACACTTGAAAAATTCAACCTGTAGATAACTAGATTACCTAGATGTTGGTTGCGACTCTTTCTAGCGCGTAACTCTTACCTTTTCTGACGAAAACGGGGTTGACTTCTTTTAAAAAATAAAAAATGTATAATTTATATCGAATTAGGTACCATTTTTTTAGTAGGTCTAGAGAACAAAATTAAATAATTTCAAAACAAAAACGTAAGATAGGTGTTAATAGCACCTACACATTTTTGATGCCTACACACGGGTCGCGGAGTGGGACAGGCCTGGCCATTTTGCAAAATAATCGTAAACTAATTTATTTTATTGAAAACTGCTCGAATGTTTTAAGCCAATGACCTTGCAACAACCTTGGAAGGTCATAAAAACTACAGTTTGGTATCCAATCAATCCAAAGGATCATTATATCACGTTACGTTACCGTTTCGGAAATAATCGATTTCTTAAAGATGAATATTTTTTATAATTTTGTTTAACAAATAGTTATGTAAAATATAAGATTAAGGTGCAATGTTACAATATTTTATTTCCAAATATTTTTAATGTATTGTATGATTTGATGAAGACCCTCTTTACCAGCACTGCCATCAATGAATTCCATTTCTACATTTATATTGTTACTTGCGTTTAAAATTCTGAAAATAGCGTGAACCACAGGATCAATTTTAGAATCAATTGCACTACTAGTTTGTTTTTCAGATATATTGCAATTATTTGATTCAGAGTTATCATTTTTCACGCGATCATAATTATTGTTCATAGATACAATTGTAGTTGAGGGTTTTTCAACTTCAATATTCAATTTTTGTTTTTTTATTTCATCATCTTGGGCTCTCTTCATCATCCTTCTTTTCCGTCTTTGATTTGACCATGTATTATTTAAGGCTGTTATATCAATAGTCATCTCATTTTTTCTTTTATTAATAATTTTATAAGTGATTTCAAGATTTTTTAAAATTTCTTTCATTTTTGCCATAACGGGTTCTATATTATTTTCTTTATCTGATAATTTCGGCAAAGAAAATGTACTTGGAAGATTTCTTTTCCGTGGTTTGTCTCTTGATGGAACTGTAACAATGTTTTAATTATTTATGCTTTCATACATTTGGATATTCAAGTACCTAAACATACTGCAATAACTCATTGTGTCACACCACACAAAAAGATAAATATGCATATTCATCCACCACCTGCATGGTACAGGGGTTAAGGCAGTGATGGGCTATATAAAGATAAAAACAAATATGTGTGCATATAGACCATGAAACCTTTAAACAAGCATGTGAACTATCTAATACTCAGGTGCAGGCTGTCGCAAAAAATTATAAGTCAGAATATGAAGATAGGAAACCCTTAATAAAACATAGCATGATCAGTGATCACATTACATATTCTTAAATTTGTCACAAATATCCATTATCTATGATCTATCCCCAGTATCAGATCAGCTTAATGGCACTAAATATTGTGTGCCAAATTTCACCTTAATCCAATGTTTTCCAGTGGATTAACAATGAAAATGATTGAAGACTAGCTGTGCCCGTGACTTTGTCTGTGTGGAATTTAACTATCTAAGTATAATATATTTCAAAAAAGAGTAAGCCTTAGTTACTTCTTACTACATGTGCTATCTGCTAGGGAGTCATGTTAAAATCGTCCACCCATACCAGTTATTTTGGTATATGTCAGTAACCCATTATTGACCCACTACAGGTCGGGTCTCCTCTCACAATGAGAAGGATGTAGGCCTTAGTCCACCACGCTGGCCTAGTGCGGGTTGGTGGACTTCATGTCTTTGAGAACTTTTTATTCTGAACTCTCAGGCATGCAGGTTTCCTCACGATGTTTTCCTTCACTGTAGCAGCAGGTGATATTTAATTTTTATAAAGTGCACGTAACTTTTTTTACAAAGTCATTGGTGCGTGCCACTGGGATTCGAACCCGGACCCCTCAATTCGAGGTCGAATTCTAAGCCACTGGGCTATATTATAGCTTTGATATATGTACCATATACAATTACATACAATTATGCATTTTGTAAAAAGCAGTTATTTTTATGTTACAAACCCTCAAATTTTATTTATTAGTGTAGATTCTGTTAAATAGATACAAGGAAAGTTAGTAAAGGGTAACTTAATTAATATATTTACCTAATTTACCAATATCATAATCCTGGTATGTCCAAGCTAGCCCCCATCTTGTAACTCTCCCTTGACAGAATTCGGTTGTTGTGTGTTTAGTTCCTTCTGCTTGCATATCAAGCAATAATTCCTTTAGATTAAACTTGTGCCCCACCATTGTAGTATAAATTCTGTACATACAAAAAAGAAATTAAAACCCTAAAATTAGTAACACAGCACATGTTTTGCCCTGTGAGGCCCTTATTATGTACAATATCAAAGGGTGGCAGTGTTAGATGACACAATGTTTTTGATCTTGTATGAACATTGCTGACATCAGTCTGCAAACACAAATATCATTCGCTTTCTCTAAACCCTCCTATTTTCGACACAGCGGAAGTTATATGAGTTGGATTTCAGCATTATGTGTAGTTTGGTTGGAGCAGTTAGTAAACAAGAATTTCAGCAAAACACTGTCATTGTGTTGTAATTAACAGTAAAAACTCACAATATGTCATCCTTATGCCTCTTGCTTTCTTCAATAATTTTACGACAGAACTGTAACTCCCCACCTTCTGTTATTAACTCCTGTGGTGAACCAGTAAACCCATTTTTAGGAGGAGGCCTGAAGAAAAACTTTGGGGTCAAATTTTTAACATGATTCTGATAATAATTCAAATGGGTGACTCACATTAAAAACCAATAAGTGAGCAACACAGGATTAGGCAAATATTGTTTCTTTTTTTAACACTCTTTAAATATAATAAAATATTACCGAGCAGGGCTCCTAGATTCCCACAAATCTTGCAAGTTGCTGTAAAATGGTGGGTTACACATACAAAAATGGAGTTGTTTCTTATTTTCTGCTTCCCAAACACAATCGAGTATTGAAGACGACTGATTTTGTATCACTGTAACAATTAGGAATCTCCATTAATTGACACTATAATGAACCAATAAAAATATAGATTTTATGTTAAACCTTATACATTATACCTTATACCTTAGACTCTATATAAATTCCATTCATTTAGAATGAAATTTATATAGTCTATAATATAATAATAATATCATAAAAACAGTATGACTTTTATCAGTTTGTATTTGTATGTAAGTACATAGGAATCACAGAAAATATTTGCAGGTTTCTTATTTTTATTTAAATTGAATATTTGTTATGAAATTTTTCTTTACCCCACTTTTTAAAACATTTGACCAGATCTTATTATTTTTACATGAATATTATTACAGTGTACATTTCAAAGGAGCTTCCTTTTTTTTCTAAATCAGCAATGTAATACACATGCACATAAAAAATTGTAGAAGATAAAAATTAGATGTGCCGAATATTCGTTTAGTATTCGGTAGTCAGCGTATTCAGCATCATTTTCACTATTTGTATTTGTCCGAATTATTCAGTTATGGTGCAGAATATATTGGGTCCGAGTATTTCTATTTTCTTGCCACACAACCCGGTATAGAACTAAAAGACAAAATGTTTTCATGTAAGATTTATGTACAGAGTTTGGCTTGGAACAAGCGATCATTAAAGGGCATAAAATAGACAAAACACCCGCCATAAATGGGTCTAGTCCTCTTCCTTTTGAAATTTTGAATTTTTTTTTTATATTTACAATTTCTCTGGACCTGATTGTTCTACAGAGATAAAAAAGATATTGTTTGATAGATAATTAATTATACCATCTATCAGATAAAATAGAAATGTTTGTAAATTTTTCAACATTAATTACCACCAAATAAACCTACCACTAAAGTTAAACCGAATAATATTCAGTATTCTGTTATTTGATGAAACCACTATTTAGCGCATCTCTAATAAAAAATAATGATAATTTGACATTTGACACTGGTTTTTTTTATTTAGAAAGACCAGGCAGGCAGACAGGATGTTTAATTACTTACATTGTATTTTATCTTGCAAATTATTCCTATCAATATTTTCTTTCGCTTTTTTGATGCTGTCATCATCAGACTCTATTCCAATCATGCACCATTTGTTTTTAATGGCAGCCAATACTGGATAAATGGCACAAGCTCCAGTACCTTTGAAAAGCGACCAAAGTATATTAGATACAAAGGAGAAATATACTAAAATTCCTTTCTTGTTATGACTGCACTATCTGTACCACTGAATAATAAATATGTTTAGAAGCACATAATTTATCATATGATAAAGTATGTAATTTTCTTTAGGATTCCAGCATAATAACCAGCTAATCTGGTTTCTGTGTTTATTAAATAAATACATACAACACTAGTACTCTACCTATATCTAATCCTATAACAGACTCATTTTTCTTAACAGCATTCAACAAGTCTTCTATCCACAAGATGTAATTAAGCCTGAGTGGAAGTGTTGGTACCAATTTATCTTCAGGTATTGTTATGTCTACATTAAAATCAGATTTCAACAAACACTTTGTTAATACACGAAGAGCATTTGGATCCTTAAATTCAATGCTTACTTTACCAGTTACATCCTGAAAATAAACACTTCAATCATTCTAAATGCATGACCACAATATGCAATTAGATTCAGACTTACAACATCATTTTGCTATAGACAACTGCTGTAGATATTTATTATATTATCAAAAACTAATATTAATCAATACAAATCTCATAAATAATATATAACAATATACTACATTTTGTATTAGGCGATAAAGGTCTAGGAGTAAGGACTAACCAGTTATTTGATTATATTTTAATTATTATATCAAAAATGTATGCAATGCATAATCCTCAGACCAATAATAATTGGTCTGAGGCATAATGAACCAAAGAACATTGAACTAACCACTTTAGCAATTTCAGAAAATTCTTTGTAATCCTTTGCTAATTTTGCAAAATCTGGAGGAGTCTTGTATATGTTCCGAGGATGCATAAATTTATTTAATGCCATTCTCACTATGTAAAACAAAGGATACTTTTCCAGTTTCCACTTCAATTTCTAAATTAAATAATAAATACTAATTATTCTAAAGATGTAGAATTGAGAGCATGTACTTTGGTACTTGTACTTGAGTGAAGTTGAGTGAGTTGAGAGTACTTGAGAGAGTATGAGAGTATAAAGTAGTATAAACTGAAACTTATAAAGTAGGTTAGAGAAAATTCAATTTTAATTTTTTTGACATTTTTTACATAAAGTATATTAGAGCCACAGATTCAATATGAGATTACAGCCATAAATAAATTAGTACTATGTCCATCTAATACTGTCTATGCTTTTTAGTACCATAGGCAATATTTGAATATTAAAAAAGTAGGTAATTTAGTAAATATTAGCCATGAGCAAAATGTGTCACTTAAAAGAAAAGAACGAAACATATCTTTCCTTCACTGTGAAGTATATCACTCTTTTAGTCCAGTAGTTCAATGTAGTTCACCATTCACAAACGATAGGTTATCCTTTCCTATTTCTTACTTCAACACTCCATACTATTTCTTTTACTTCAGTTAGTTCAGTTCCTTCACTAGTTCATTACGATATAGTAGTTCTAATGAAATGTTCGATAAATTATTATGAAATACCCCATAATGAACTCGTGTATCGTAACGTTTATCTCTACTAGTCTTTTGAATTTTTTGAGATTATTAGATATAAAATAAAAAGACAAAAAAATTAAAAGGACTAAAACAATAAAATAAAACTAAGTGCGTTTGTTTTATCAAATATCTAGTAATAAATTATGGTCGCTTTCCAAACGTATAATGACATATAATGTTATTTTTGTTCAATATTTTGAAATGGTACCGTATAATATACTTTCCGTAAAATCGTACCTTAAATTTCTTACGATCCTCAGAGACGTTACCTATTTAAATTTAAAAATGAAAGAAAATATCATTTATATTTATAATCAAGCCAAAATAGTCCGTAAATAGTTAACATAAAACTCATAATATTGAAACGTTTCCTAGAACTTCTAACGACAACGTATTTAGATGTAATAGTGTTCGTATAAGAGTATTTGTAATTTGATCATTGGTGCTTTACTTGATGGTTTAAGATTGTTTTCTCTTTTATGTCTCCGAGCGTGAGTATGTGTATGTGTGCGTGAGTATATGCGCACGCCACGCGTCGTCGACTGTCGAGCTTCTTCGGTTAGTTTCGTTCGCGAAGCAATTGGACTAAATGAACGAGATGAATTGTAACTGAAGTAGTGAAGGAAGGACGGGAAAAAGTGAAGTACTTCAATTGAAGCATTCATTCCTGAACGACACATGACTGGTAAATATTGCATTTGATGCCAATGGTTGGTTACTCCGTCCGTCGCGCGCGAGCAAAGAGTAAAATAATAACTAGGGAACGCGCAAGTTTAGGAACAATCGGCGGCATGATCGTTTGTGTACACTAGGTAATAAACGCAATCATCGAGTGTGATCATCGTATAATAGTGTTGTCAGTATTGTCCAAATATTACAAAATTCTGAAAAATAATAATATTATTAGTATCACTATCACTAAAAAAATCATAAGCTTTAAGTTTTTCACCCACATTAAATTAAAAGTATCTTGCATATATAGTAACATGTGTACATAAAATGAAACAAGTGCTAGAAAAGAAGTTTTAAAATAAAAAATTAAATAAATCAAAACATAAAAAGAAAAATACAAATAATTAACTTCCAGTTGCGTTTCTTCCGTAACATGTAACTCGTCATATTTAAAGTAAACATACGCTGAGATATTATACTATTTATTACATTTAGTGTTTTGTAGTTGTACGGAGCTAACTATTATATTGTACTATTTTAAGTTAAGATCTATTTGTCTCATTTAAGTGACTTTTAAATTTTTTATGGGAAATAAACATTCTCAATCTTAAACCTTAAATACAATAGGCTGTTTTTATTTTTTAGGTTTTCTTAGAACCGGTTGATTGACACCTCGTCAATCCGTCCGGGAGAGGTCCGTGCGGACCGTGCGTGACGCCCTGACGCCAATCGCCATGTTTAATTTCTCTATGGTCAGTCAGCTCATCACCGCCGGGCGCACTTTCAATTTTTCAATTACACATCAAGAAGAGTGTTTCAGTGCTGAACATAATCGTAATTAATCATTAAATAGAATATATATACTCAGAATTTATTATACTAAACAGTTAAAAAACAATAAACATGGTTGATAGAATTGATATGGCATTAGATGATATTATAAAAGCAAGTAAAAAAGGCAGAGGAGGCGGAGGTGCTGGTAAAAAATTTGATACGAAAAAGTCTGGTCGAGGAGGTGGAGGATTTCGCAACGGTCGTGCTGGTGGAGGCGTATTAAGAGGAAGAAATCGTGGCGGTGTATCGAAGCCAACAAGCTATGCAAGGGTAATTGAAACAATTAGATGATTATCGTATTGCAAATGGCGGACAAACGTGGTGATTTTACGCGTCATATGAATCATCAAAAGGCGCGAACTGTATCTGGACGAGAAAACATTTTTTTCTTTGGATGGTCTATAGAGCTTCAGTATCAGGCCCTGTCTGTATTCTCAACAATTGTGTTTTGACCATCTGCTTTGGACAGTACATTTTCTAGTACGGTTAAATTTTATATTAGTACACAACTTAAGCTGCAGAGACCTGATCACTTCCATACAGATACAGGGATACAGGCTTTGGTCCCGTATGTCAATTTTGTCAAGTTATAACCATGTAACAAACAGTACGGGAACAAAGGAGAGCATCGGGGGTGGGAAGTTCGTGGTTGTGGGCCGTGGTGTTGCCTCAAACTGCGTAGGTGTTGGCATGAAGATACGAATGCAACTCTGGCCGTCAAAAATAAGTTCACAAAGTGATGTTGGTGTGAGACATTATCATAGTGGAGTTTGGAGGATTTGGTGTTGTGTTTCAGTGATTAAATTAGAGGATTATTCTTGTCAGATACTGCCAGTAAATTGTCAAATTTAAGTGAAATTTGTATCGAGCATTGTTTTAAATATTGATTCAAAACATGTATTTATTGCCAATTGTATTAGAGCATGTACAACTAACTACTGCTATGTAATATTTTTGAGTGTACACTCAAAGAGTTCAGTGGGGACAGTTGGCATGATCTATGAAGGACAACATATTTCAGGGTGATGTTAACAGCACATGGAAACATGATATGTTCAATGAGTTCAGCGAAAGAAAAATACAAAGGAGCACTCCGCTAACCACTGGGCCAACAAAGCTCTTAGTCTCAAACCTGGATTTTGGGGTTTCTGACTCTGATATTCAAGAGCTATTTTCAGAATTTGGCATTTTAAAGAGTGCAGCTGTACATTATGACAGATCTGGTAGATCATTAGGTGTGTATGAATTAAATATAGTATCCTAATTCCTCCTCCATTCAAATATCCTCTTTAATTAAAAAAATACATAGCTATGTGTGACAACCCATACTGAGTTGATGTTTGTTCAAAATCATGTAGTTATAAGATTCAATTTTCTTTGCCTGTTTTTTTTTCTCTTAACCTTTTACATCATAAATTGTTAAAAGGAAGCTTATAGTGTGTTTCCACATTGGCCATGCCTTGCCAAGCGACCCCAAGCACAAGAAAGGAAAGAGGGTGTTTGGCTTGGCTTGCGTAAGCTTGTGGACGTTTGTATCTGAACCGGTCTAGTGTCTGTTTTTGAGCTCAGATCAAAGGGCACTTGTGGTAAGCGCTTGCGACACGTTCACACGTTGGCTGGCGCACGCTTATTAGACGCTGTGATCTCGCGACGAACGCTCATATGTCTAGTTTTGTCTTCAAAATGTTAGTTGCAATACTCCTCCGGAAACGGCTTGACCGATTTTTATGAAATTTTATATGTATATTCAGTTGGTCTGAGAATCTGCTACTATCTATTTTTGATGCCCCTAAGTGATAAGGGTTGTCCACCTCCAACATTTTTATTTTCTTTTTTGGACAATTTTTTTTTTATTTTTATTTTTTAATAATGTGGCATTAGAAAATACATACAACTCTAAATTTTCACCCTTCAAAAAAATAAGGGTTGGTATACTTTTTTTAACAGTCATTTTATTCGTTTAATAATGTTTCATCCCGCTCGAAAACTTATATGGCAAAACAACATTTGCGGGGTCAGAAATAAAAATAGGTTAAACCAAATGTAATGGCCGCTACAATTTCGGCGTCCGACATGCTTGGATGAATGCAGCACACTGACCCGTTCACAAGTGTGTCAACGGCTTTCAAACGCCAAGCGTGAGTTGTGGATGCTTGGAACTTGTGGTCGCTTGGCAAGCCATGGCCAACGTGGAAACGCAGCATAACATTTTCTCTTTCACAATCTTGCATCATTTATTTGAATAGCATGATTTATTGGAATTCTTGTAACTATTTTAGGAACTGCTGATGTTGTGTTTGAAAGAAGAGCAGATGCCTTAAAGGCAATGAAACAATACAATGGAGTACCACTTGATGGGCGTGCTATGAACATTCAACTAGCCACGTCAGAAATAAACACATTTCGAAATGAAGAAAGAAGTAGGCCATTAGGTGGAGGAGGACAAGTGAGGAGAAGCGCTGGCAGAGGTACTTAATACTTATTTTTTACAATCACATAAACATAGATATAATTCATAACACAGTGACATGGCCCCAATGACTTTTTCTTCAGTTAAAGTTATGTGCTCTTCAAAAAAAATATGAATTTGATGGTTGTGACAGGAAAACATTGTAAGGAAACCTGCATGCCTGCAGGCCTGAGTGGTTCCTCATTGTTAGAGGAGACCTCACCCTGTGTATCTGTGAAGGGACCCATTCGGGTGTTATGGGTTTACAGACTTGTAAAAAATTGAACATTGATGGTTTACAATTGACTTAACAATGAAACACTTGTTATTCTGATTTTTTTCAGGTGTTGGTGGTGGAAACAGAAATCAAACAGCAAGCAGAGGGGGAAGGGGAACAAGGCGTGGGCGCGGGGCTGGCGCAGGGGCTGGCAGGGGCAAGAGGCCAGTGCCCACTGCTGAACAATTAGATGCAGAACTTGATGCTTATGTTAAGGAGATAAAGTAATAATAATTTCAAAGAAGAATAGCCTATTTTTACTATTAGTGTAATTTAACAGACCTTGGAATTTTGTACTGACATAAATTTCATCATTATTTTCTTCTATTGCATTCACTGTTTTTTTTTTATTGACAACATCGAGTGATTGAGGTGTAGAATATAAGTATATAAATTCAAAAGGCGTTTTTAATCTTTATACCCATATTTCTGTGTTAGTAATGAATTTAAAGCAAGTTATGAAACTGCAGTACTTATTGCTTAATTAGTAAGGTTTATAATTCAGTTTGTCCATAGAAAACATTTTGTGTAGGTATTAAAATTAAATAACATGTGTGGTTTCACAATATAGTTTGAAATATAAGCACTACACACTTGAAGTGGAGGCTAGCGGCGGCCATGTGCACGAGTCCTAGGAGTCCCATTCGCATTCCACACGCTCATGCGCTTCAGTTATACATACATATTATTATGTCTCAATTTTTTCAGAACTTATAGGTAGCTTACACCAAATGTTTCGAGCTTCCGCGCCCAGCAACCCCTTCAGCATAGCGCGTAGCTGCCGCGCGAGCTTTAAGACGTCCTTACCCAGTTTCCGAAGAGAAATTATAAAACTTTGGTTTTGATAGAGTTTTGATACATCACTGGGTTTATATGAGAGCTGACCCGGCAGGCTTCGCTCTGCCAATTAATCATGTTACGGTGAAGGAAAACTTCATGAGGAAACCTGCATGCCTGAGAGTTCACAACAAAAAAATGTTCTCAATGGTATGTGAATCCCACTAACCCTCAGTAGGCCAGCGTGGTGGAGTAAGGCCTACATTATGAGAGGAGACCCGACCCTCTAGAGGGTCATTAATGGGTTACCTACTGACATGAATAACATGGTCTAATTTTGGTCAGTATTTCGATTTACTTTTAAACTGTAAAAAGTGGATCATTAGTAGTTTCCGCAGCGCATGCGACGAAAAATTACTTCTAATCTTTTCTAGCAATAATAGCCTATGTTACTCAGGCTGACTGAATGTAGCTTTCCAATAGTGAAAGAATTTTTGATATCGGCACATTAGATTTTGAGTTTATTCATTACAAACATACACACACAAAAATAAAATTTTTCCTCTATAAATTAGTGTAGACAAAGCATGGCCGCTTTATGAACGAAACCAGTTAGGATGCCATTATAAACTTTCATACTTAACGTGTCTAGCGAATTCATTCTTGGTTTTACTAAAAAGAAGAGTTAAATAATTGTTATTGAAAGTTCTGAGCAGATAAGTAAGGAAAAATGAGAGAAAGCAAGTTTTTTCATAGGTAATGATGTTTTCTAATTTTCTACTAAACGGTCCAGATTGGTGTAACAATTAAACAAGATAAATTAGAATTATATTCCTTTTATGGAAATAAAACGTGAAAATCAGTTAAAATAAGGATTAAAACTGCCTTAAAAATTAGGTCGTACTCTATACACTATGCTTATCTTACTTCAAAGTAGTTCAAAGGTCTCCGCACCACAGGCTTACTGCCTTAAAATAAAAATTACTATGTCATAATTATTATAAATATATTCTACACGCTATGCTTAACTATTATTATTGCTTCCTCAATTCAGATTCACAGATTATAAATGTTTAACGTATAGCTTAAAGCTTTAGGCCCTAATGTGGATGCACCCTATGAAAGTTTAAATTTGTCTATAATTTGGGACGCCCCCCAACTTGTTTAATTTTTTTTATTGTTTCTTTTCAATATCTATGGTTCTGATGATTATTTTTAGAGGGCTATCAATAGTAATGAATTTCCCAAATTGCAGGCAATTCCGGTCACATTGAAAAATATTAAATTAGAGAGAGAAATATGTGTTACATCTATGTATGTATAATATGCTGTTGAAAGAATAATGTCATCATATTCTGCACACCCTACCTTTTTCTCACTTTTCTCTCTACTCTTCAACTCCTTACCACTTGGTTGCCTGGAAGAGATCGCTCTTAGCGATAAGGTCGCCATTTGTGCATTGTCCTATTTTTGTTTTTACTGATTATCTTTTATGTTTGTTTCTATCTTTTATGTTTTATGTTGTATGTTTCTTTCTGTGTGTGCAATAAAGAGTTATAATAATAATGTATTCGGTAATACTAATAAAATAATACATTGACCAATAATTTGTAGGTGTTGGAGACAAATTAAAAACCTTCAATGTCAGTGTCATATTCGTCTTTCACACCTATCCACAGTAATCCACACCAAAATCTATGTTCCATATCGTCTAGATATCAAGTTTTTGCACGGCCATTAACATTAGACATTATCATTATTGCGCCATTAGCTCATTGTCACTAACTCCTTAATATTTAATTATTATAATAGGTAAGTGCTTCAATCATTTTAACAAACTTCCTGGCGCCAGGGCAATTTGTTGAGGAATTTTGAATAATGGGTACTGGTAAAACCCAGGTTTTAAGTCTTTATTCCATCTGACGTCTTTCCGACGTGTTTAGTACTCTATGTTTCCGACTCCGTCAGTCCTCAAGTCAAATGGATGTCTCATGTCATGTCATGTCAATCAAAATCATTTTCAATAGATTGGTTATAATAATATATAATATAAAATAAATTATTTCATCGACAAAACAAATAAGTAGCCAAAATACTTCATAACATTACTTGTATTAGAAAAGCCGACAGCAGAATTCTATTATAAATATGAGTCAATCAGGTTAGTCTTAGTACATTCTATTATTTTTTCTCTTTGATGTTTTAGGGTTATTCGACGTAAAGTCTAACATAATCTATCTATATAAATACCTTGTGGAATTGTTTTAAACTGTTGGTTAACTATTAGGAGCTAATTATTAAGTAGACTTTAACTATTTCTTTGTTTTGGGTATGTATTCAAAGTTAAATTTTACTGGTGCATTTTTTCAGATCCAGATGAATTTGTCCAATACAAGATCTATTTACTTAAGAAAGGAACTTACTTCTAATAATGTTACTATAATTACAATGTAAATTTGGCAGTCCCTGATACATAGCAAATCAAACATTCATATCTAGTATCTTAGAATACCATTAATACATCAGAATATAAGGTTACTTTTGTTAACAAGTTAAATTTTAAACTAGATAGTGTCTTCTCCCATCCTAATAGTTACAGGTTGTAGATATTTATTAAAATAATATTGTTGTATACTGGAACATACTTTCTATTATTTATTTATTATATTATTATTATTGAACAAACCTGAACACCATTAACAAAGTATTCAACATCAATAACATAATAATCCATCCATTACTAAAATATTTGTTATAGTGTTGAAAGCTGAAGTTTAGGCAGAACTAGAAAAATCAATAAAAGCGGGGTACATAAACTACTGATCCAAATGGTCTCTGAGTTTATAGTTACCACACTACACAGGGGATCCCTCATAAGACCTTAAAATCGGAATCATTATTTTGTTGTTAAAACATATTTTTACAGTGCAGTATTCAAATCAAAATTCTTAGCTAAAAGTAAATATTTGATATTGAAAGTGTATGAGTAAAAAAATGAATGAGTCTCACAGTTTCAGTACTCGAAAAGTTAATTTTGCCTGCATTTGTCATGTGCCCAGTTCTATATATAATATATCTATATCAAAATTTACTGTTGTTTCATGTTAATAGTATTTCTATTTAGTTACATATTTCATACTATATCACATATTAAAATGAACTTGATGTTTCATTATTTTAATCATGGAAATTGGAATGATTTTTTTTTAGATTTATCAGCCGATGAGGATTTAAGTAGTGATGAAGAAGAAATACCGGCAAAGCGGTCACGAATTGACACAACAGGTGCCTTATCTACAAGTTCTCATGATTCAGGTAAACAGATATGGATTAATTAAATATATTGGTAAAGAATATAACACAAAATACATACAGACACAAAACTAATTTATTTTACTTATTTATTTGTACAATTTATATTAAATTTATATAAATATAAGCAGTTTTCTTCATAGACCAAAGATAAAAACCATGGAGTAGCATGCCATGGCGGGGCACCATATAAAAATTTGTTTAAGGGCCATTTTCATTGAACATTTTATTTTGTTATGTGCACGTGATGCGCTTTCATTTTAGACCCCACTCGATTATATTTGCAGACATTCGGTTATTCTTCCCCACTTTCACCCCCCACAACTTTTAAAGGACTCAACCGATTTTCATCAAACATGTCTCAGAACACTCACCCGTAACTCACCTTTCATACAAAAAAACTAAATTGAAATCGGTTCATCCGTTCGCGAGCTACGGTGCCACAACCAAATCACAGACAGACAGACAAACAGACAGACAGACACGTCAAACTTATAACACCCCTTCTTTTGCGTCAGGGGTTAATAAAGACTGATCTGTTAAAAAGCTGCATTTTATTTACAGCTCAAGAATCTGATGATGAAGCTCCTCAGACATCATATAGCAGTGCAAGCAAAAGGAATCATGCACATGAAAGTTCCATACAAGCTCGTGATGGTAGGCTCAGTAGAAGCAGCTTAAGTGAGAATTGTTCTTCACCAAATGACCCATGCGACTATTACAAACCTGGATCTGAAGATAGTGAGGCGGAGGGGAATGCCTACTCTATGCCCAGTTTTCAGATGGACGACAGCCCAATGGCCAACAGAAGCCATGACCCACTAAAAGAAATGAATGAAGTATACAAAAACACCTATTCAGACAAAGCTAAGCAAATGATGACTAACATGGGTTTTAAGGCTGGCCATGGTTTAGGAAAACATGAGCATGGGCGAGTTGAACCAGTAGAAGCTTCCACCCAGAAAGGGAGACGTGGTTTAGGCATGAAACCATCTGTTATAGGTGAAATACCTAAGGATTTCAGCTGGAAACCAGACACTGCACCCCCAGAAGCAAAAGAAGAAGTGGTATGGATTTATTTATATATTTTTATCTAATCTATATAATAAAAATGAATCGCCGTTTGTTAAATCCGTTAAAACTCGAGAATGGCTGGACTGACTAAGGTATGCATTCATGTGTGAAAATTTTGCTCATTTTTATTTTGATATGTTTGTGTCGATCCTGGAGAGGTGTAAAAGGTGAGAAAACCTGAAAGCAATATAAGGAAAATAATAAAAACAACAATTTCATTTTCCCATATAACAATAATAGTTAAATATTAATAGAAAAAATTAACAAAATTGTATAACAATAAAATGCAATAATTCTAAAATCATTTCACATAGAATACATTGTCATGTAGGAATGTCATGCATTTAGAAATGTCAAGTTTTTTCTTTGGTGATGCTTCTTTGGCCTTTTGTCTCTTATGCCAACTGCAATGATAATGTTATTGTGACTAATTTTAAATAATTATTATTTGTATGATAATTAAAATATTATATGATACCCACATTAATCAGGAAGGCTATACCTAGCTAAGCTATAATTCTTGCTGCAGAAAAATAATTATGTGTGTGTGTTTATTTTTCTTTCACATTTTGATATAGCGAAAGGTTGATATTTTTGTGTCGAAAAACTTGAACGGCTTAAAAAGATGAAACTTCTGTATGTGGCAAAACGAAGTGTGCAGGGTCAGCTAGTAGGTAACATAAAAGCGAAATTGCCCTTTTCAGGCTCGTAGAACTCTCATAAATTCTGTCTTGTGCAACCCTTGTCTAATAAGTTCCTTTCCAATATTATATATTGTTTGTTATGCCTTTTTCAGTTATGGATGCCTCCTCCACCTGAAGAAACCTTATCTGAAGAGTTGTTAGAAAAATGGTTAAAAAAAGGGCCAAAGAAATTAACTATTGATGATGAAATAAATTTTGTAGAACCTCAAATTTTGAGAGGCGTTCTTGATTCTAAGGTATGCATTCATGTGTGAAAAGTAACACACACATTATCAAAATGACGAATCATAAATCTTAAGATTGTATTTTAAGAGTAAATTAAAACAAATACCAATTTAATAAAAAATAAAAATAATAATAAAGTGTTCTTTACTTACAGAGCATTTTTGATAAACTGCATGATGAAGATATGAGAAATGCTCGTTTTCGTAGTAATCCCTATGAAACCATTGGTTCTGTAATATTTTTGAACAGAGCTGCTGTAAAAATGGCTAATATGGATGCCGTTTTCGACTTCATGTTTACACATCCTAAGAAACCTGATGGAAAACCAGCTTTAGATAAACATGATTTACTATATTTTGCTGATGTGTGTGCAGGTCCTGGAGGATTTTCAGAATATGTTTTATACCGTAAAGGTTGGAGAGCTAAAGGTTAGTACGTATATTGTTTATAGGTAACAAGCTCATTACATGCTTTATTGAATTCTTCAAAAACCCACCTTTGGAGGAAAAGGGGAGATCTCCCGCCAGGCGATGTCACTGCCTGGGGACCGCGGTCAGCGCGGTCCGAATGTTAACTTCGGACCATTTGTATATATGCAGAGATTCTAAAGAACTTTGATAGCGTGTTTGAGGATACGTCCTCCGATTGGCCAGTTCGGTATGACGCGTGTGACGTGTTCTATTGCTACATTCGATGCTTGCGTCGTCATGCGTGGTCAGCATTTCATGTGAGGCGCGCGATCGTATTACTGTAGGTATCGCGCCGCTACACACCTTGTTAGCTAACTATGCAAAATTAAATGAGCTGATTTTGACAGCTGGATAAATATACGGCTACCACAAGGATCATAAAAAATTATGTTAGTATACGTATATCTGTGTAAAAGTGACATATCAAATATTATTATATTAATATATTATTACCATAATTTTACATTATGTGACATATTAGTATTATAATAGACTTTCTGGTTAGGTTTTGGGTTTACTTTGAGAAGTTCAAATGACTTTAAACTTGGTGACTTCTTTGCTGGCACCCCTGAGACATTCTATCCTTACTACGGTGACAAAGAAGATGGCAATATCTTTGACCCAGCTAACTTGAATTCATTGAAAGACCATGTCCTGAGCCGTACAGCGGATAGAGGTGTACACTTTCTTATGGGAGATGGGGTATGTACAGTTTTATTTGTCATCTAGTATATATATTATATTTAATAGAAGACACTAATAACTCGTTTTTTTAGTAAAAGAAAGATAATAAAAAATGACAATGTTTCACTTTCCTGTTGTTCATATTAATAAGATCTTCAATCTCTTTGTTTCAGGGGTTTTCTGTGGAAGGTCAAGAAAATATTCAAGAGATTCTTTCTAAACAATTATATTTGTGTCAGTGTCTTGCTGCCCTCATGCTGGTGAGAACTGGAGGCCACTTTGTTGTTAAACTGTTTGATGTATTTACTCCTTTTAGCGTTGGCTTAATCTACATTATGTACAGATGCTTTGAAAAAGGTGAACTTTCTGATATTTCTGTGATCTCACACACTTAAATTTATTAAATTGGGTCTAGATTTTAACATTAAATGAATATATATCCTCCTATGTATTAAAATGTAGTAGGTACACATTGTAAACCATATTTACCATAATACCAAACAAAGGGTAACAAATCTTCAAGAATTCTTTAAATTCATTGACTTCTTTAGTATTTGTTTGAGGAGAGAATAAAAAGAATCTGTTTATTGTTTGTATTACAAATTTTGTGTTAAACTTCATTCAGGTAGGTTTATCTTTTTTCCTCAAAACATACTTTCATGTAGGTATATGAACATAATCCTTATAAAGTAAGCATTTATGTATTATTTTTATAGTAGACTATCATAACTCCTGGGGTGCAAATTGGGTTAAACCGCTCACATTTTCTTTCAGTGAGTATTCACAAACCCGTTACTTCAAGACCAGCTAATTCTGAAAGATATCTTATTTGCAAGTGGAAGAAATATGGCACAGAAGAAGCAGAACGCTACCTCTTTTCAGTTAATTCTATGATATGGATGGCAAAAGACCCAAACACTGATGTAATCGAGTTGGTACCAATGGAAGTAATCAAAAGTGACACAGCCTTCTTTGAATACATTTACAAGAGCAACTGTCTGTAAGTTTTTTAAGTAAGTTTTTTGTATGTGTGTTTATAATATTACAATGCACTTCATCCTCCATCCACTCCCTCTATCTTTGTCCTGTTTACTTAGTCTTTGTATCCCACAAAACAGATATGCTCTGCTTGTACACTTGCTCTTGTGTAATGCAATTAAATCAGCAATCACACACAGAAAAACAATGTTCACATGATTTAAAACAAGTAAGTATAATATTTTGCGTTCACATCATAAATTTAGTTATTATTTATGTTGTAGTTAAATTCTATGTGTTGTATTTATAATATTTTTTAATAGTTACCTCTTAGTTTCTGGAAAATCCCAGAAGTTTCATTATATGTTTTTTCAAATTCAGACTTGGTGAAAGACAAATTAGAAATTTGCTCAAGATTGCGGCATTCAGTAAAGACAAGAATATGAAGGATAAATATCAGGCTGACATGAAGAAACAGTGCTTGGAGCTGTGGAAAGTAAGTTAACATTTTTTGTTATGTAACACAGTAGTTAAAAGGTATACATGTAGTACCATTATACCATAAAATACTGTCATAGTTATTTGTTAGATACTGGAGAACTCCCAAACACCTATTTGATCAAAATTATGTGACTAACAACAAACTAAAAAACTTAACATAGTTTATTAATGTAAAAAAGTAAATAACATTATTTATTTAGATAGGTTAGGTTAGGTTAGTTACTTTCCTTTAACAACTACAATCTTTTGTATCAGTTTGCTGCGTAGAATTAAGAAATTGTAAAAATCAAATCACATGATAATTCTCTGCTGCTGTCAGTATGTTAGTTTAGTACTACCATCTATATAAAGTATCTACACGATCAAGTTCCATATATTCAGATTTTTGCAAATTAACTGAACAGGGCCCTCTTTAACCTATGGGAGGCCCTGGGTACTTTAAGAGATACAGTCAAAAGCAAGTAGGTATTTGAATGAATCAAAAATTTGATTTTTCGAAAATAATATTGGTCATGGCCTAACCAGGGGGCCATATTCAATGGCATGACATATTTCTGCAAAGTAACTCGTAATACAAGTATTTTATTTTAATTTTTCAAGTTACCAGAAAAGACACGCGCTCAACCGCCAAGAATGAGCCATGATGAGACGCTTACATATGTATTGTCGAACATCAAGAATCCGACCTACAAATCCTACAACACGAACTCTTTTAAATCCAACGTTTTGAACAAGCCACCAGATTACTTAGAAGAAGAATCTCAGTTGGGACAATTTAAAAATGTTTACGACTGGCACTTCACGTACTTAACTTCTGGACGCAACAAGATGAGCTTGGATAAAGATATGACTATGACAATGTTTATAGGTAATTAAATACATTGTTTTTCCTTATTTGATGTGACCATTGTGGTTTTTATTATAACAAATAAGAATGTTTTTAATTTTTGCATTTTCTTATAGGATGTGGAGGCAAACAAGTATATCAGTTAAAAAGCAACAATTCTTGGCAAATCATAGATTTAAATATAAATTTACCAGCTAAAACATTATTATATGGAGAGGTAAAGCATATCTAACTACTTAATACTTTTTTTGATGGTGTTAAAAGAATATATTTTACTTGTATGTGACCTCTTAGTGACCTACACCAGGCTAGTTCACCACACTGGCCTGTTGAGGGTTGGTGGACATACATTTATTTTACTTGATTAGAACTAAATGAATTAGAACATAGTAGCTGACCCCGCAAACATTGTATTGCTTATAAGTTATCGAGCGGGATGAAAATTTATTAAATTACTAAAATGACTATTAAAAAATAAGGTTTGTTGACAGAAGGGTGGAGATTTAGGATTGTATGTATTTTTTGATGCCACATTATTGAAAAATAAAAATTAAAAAAATTGACCATAAAATAAAATAAAAATGTTAGGTGTGGACAACCCTTATCACTTAGGTGTATGAAAAATAAACAGTAACCGATTCTCAGACCTACTGAATATGCATATAAAATTTCATAAAAATCGGTCAAGCCGTTGTAGAGGACTATGGTAACTAGAACTGTGACATGAGAATTTTATATATAAGATAAAAGGAACAATGAATTTTCAGATTATAAAAGAATACATCGGAGAGCGATTAAGCCAACGGTATAATAGGGCTCTGCACGTAATTGACGCTGTTATGCTCGGAGGGATCGACATATCTTCAGAACCCTTAACTGAAAGGTAAATTTTTCTTTCACCAATGAAATAGATCCATTCAAACTTGCTTAAAGAGATTCAATCGGCCACACTTTATCCCTTTGAAGCAAGAACATTCTTGATTGCTGTTATCAGAAAGACGGAATTGTTTTGAAGATATAAATGCTTTAGAAATCTAAACTCATTCACTTTCGCCCTTCTTCAAAAGCCCTTCTGTCATGTAGTGTTCAATTGGAAAATGATAACAAAATCCAAAATGTTTTCTTGCTTTTTGATTCTAGAATAAAACATTGTACGTTGTTCTGCTCGGCACTAGAGAATCCATCAGAAAATTATCAAATAAGGTGTAAGAGGTTTTTCGGGATGGAACAATTTTCCAACGCCATATGCAACTTGGAACTTAAAAGCATGAAAAGAGGTCCCCGGTCCCTCACAGTAGAGGTCCCAAGAAGAGACAAAACTAGCGATATGTTCTACGTCGTTGGTTCCATTCTTTTCATGAAGGAAATTAAAGGTACCTAAAATAGAACTACTAAACTCACCACACACAATCGATTTTTAAACGTATTTCCCTTAAAAGTTTTGGTCTTAAATAAGGCATAAAAACTGCATAACACACGGCAAAAGCGAGTTCCATCATCACCATCTAGGTACCCAGTGACCAAGGAAGCTTCTAAGATGTGGAACGATCTTTGACCTAAGGTTTTCCAAGATTATAGACTCTGAGTATTTCAGGGAGAAAGTCCATAATTTCCCCAAGACCAATGCCCCAGTGGTACTTCAAAGCACTTCAACCAGTAAGGTGACAAATTTGGGGAGTTGTCACCTTACTGGTTGCCGTTTCTCAACTTGCTGGCTTGCTTATAGCAGACTGAGTTCGGCAATCTGTTAACTATTGTGTTTTGATAGTTGTGTATTAAAGTATAGGTACAAGCCTTTGACCATGTGTGATGACAACTTTACCTTCAAGAATTCTAGGGTGTTATTAGAGCTTAAATAAAATTATATCTTGTATTTTTATCGTATTTTTTAATACTTATAATTTAAAAATATACCGTGCGGTATTGAAAATATACTCGGGCGACGTACTTTGAATCCGTCGCTACGCTCGTGATTCTACTCTACAAACCCTCACTTCGCTCTGGATTCAAAAAACGCCCTCGTCGTGAATATAATATAATTTTGCTCATTTGTCATACAATCTACTATTAATTTTACAGAACCCTGGTCCGCACATATGTCGAAATCGAAAGGTTGCAAGTACTACTATCGATTCAGCAAAACGGATCAAAGCTACAGTGCTTATGAAATAAAAGAGGAAGCAGCGGTAGACGCTATCAGTGCGTACTCGCAGCGAGTGATGTGGCCGTGGGACGAGGCGCCCGCCGCCATGCTCGACGGTGATGGACACCACGGGATTTCTCGCCAACACATGGAAAACTTCATTCTGCGCAAAACAAATACTTGAGTAAACTGAGAAGTCATTCTGCGCAAAACAAATACTTGAGTAAACTGAGAAGTCATTCTGCGCAAAACAAATACTTGAGTAAACTGAGAAGTTGAGAACACTAATGTTATTTTTTATACATGTATTTAAAGATATTAATATACTTACTTACTTATTATAACTCAATTCAAAGTTTGTTTTAATTAATCGCAAACAACTTCCCAAGGAGGAGCCCAAGAGGCTATTTTGTGTTAGGTAGTGAATAATAAATATATGTGTCATGTGACTGTGTATAGACTGTATAGTAACCGTCATGAGACGTGAGCACAGATTATCAGTGGTAGGGATATTGTATACTATCGTCTATCGGCCAATGTAGAGCAGCCGAAAATACGTGCTGGACCAATAGACGACGCACACTGACGAACTGACGTTTGTCGAACCAGTAGTGTGCACCGCAGCGCAGTAATGTCAAACCGGCCTTCTTCTGCCTCAAAACAATAACTAAAGCATGCTTTGGTTATTGTTCTGAGGCTTCTGCTCACCACTCGTGACGGGAATTATAGTTACTCTAGCGCGGGTTGGACTTATAGTCCGGTCAATTTTGACAATTCCGACCGACAGAACCAAATTTCCGTAGAGACCTTGGGTATACCATTTTACAAATAAAGTGACAAAAGTCCCCCTCGATCTTTTGTGCTAGCAAGTTCATTGGCTCAAAAAAATTACATTCAAATAGTACCAGTAGGTAAAATAAAAAATTAGTTCATGGGTAAAGTTAAAAATTTTTGTACAGTTACCAAAAGGAAACAAAAATAAAGTCCACCAAAAAAGGACAAGTGTTACAAAAAGGAAACAAAAAGGACTTATTAGGATTATTTCACACCAAACAAACAAAACAGTATAGTTACTTAATTTTTTATTTAATTTAATTGAATTTCTAGTTTCTCTTTGTGTTTTATTAATCTTTTTTAATTTATAGTACTGACGTAAATTGTCTTTTTTTGATCGAGTTTTAGTTTCGTTTTCTTTGTTTTCCTGTTTCTGATATTTTATTAGCCTTCTCCAATCTCTTCTTCTTTTATTTTTTTCGCTTTCCGATAATTTTGATATTTTTACATATTTTCTCTTTATTCTTTCTAGATATTTTTTCGGATTTCTTCGTATTTCTCTGGGTTATTTTCTTTAAGCCTTTCTCTGTACCTGCGCTGTCTTTCAGCGGGTGTCAGCAGTATTTTGTCTAAAACAAAATATATTTTATGAAACATTTGACAACGCATTATTGCGTAGGTACATATCTAAAAAATCTGAGGAGAGAAGATACCCACATTACTTACCAAAAGAGCGATGAATATGAATGTTGATGGATGGAAGGGAAGAGGAAGACCTAGGAAAAGATGAATGGATTGTGTGAAGGATGATATGAATAGAAAGGGAGTGGAAGTGGTGACAGACGGACAGACTGACAGCGGATTCTCAGTAATAGGGTCCCGTTTTTACCTTCTTGGCACATAACCCTTAAAAATAGCCACTCAAATGCGACTGAACTTGTCATCGTACTATGACAGCAACCTTACTTCTTTTTTGTAACCTCATTTTTGTAACATTACAAAAAATGTGACAAATCGTCACAAAAAAAGAAAATAAACGACGTGTTGAAATAACCTTAACATGTAAAGTACACTAAAAAGCTTCTTGCTTCCAAATGTCGTTTACACTTTAGTTTAAGAAATAAATATACAATAATAAAATAGCCATATGGTTCAAAAACAACTTACCGTGTAAGTAATAATCCAGCCAACAAATGGAATATTAAAAAGTTGAAAAAATACACCACACATTGAAGCCAACAGCAACTCAAAAAACTCACGCCGCACAAAATGACCGTCTGTCACTCTTGATGCTGCCTGATTGGCTGTTCATAAAAACGTAGAGTATTGCCAGTTAATTATTGCGAAATCCACCAATTTTTGTCGTTACAAAATAGAATAACAAATATGAAACAATTTATGGACGCGAATGTACCTTAACGTAATTTATTGCTTTCTTAATTAATTTTAATATTAATCCAAGATTGAAGAGTCATAATTATACTGAAACTAATCCTAAGCTTGAATTAAAGAAATATGTATAATTAACAAAAATAACCACCCCTCTGTAACGTATGAACGTTCGAGGACAAAGATTGCTCCATAGAAAAAAAATAGCTTCAATAGCAAAAACGCGCCAGTTTAGAAACTGCATGGTTATATATACTAAAAATTGTATGTTATTATATTGAAGACACTGTAATAAGGCCAGTAATATGATTTTGAAGTAGAATGCACCAATAAATTCAGACAAAATCTAGCATGGACATTTCACCATGTTGAAATGTACAATTTTTTTAATATTACCCTCATACTGGTGACCGCTGGTGACGAATTAAATGCGCGCTTTCGTGCTATGGAGCTATCAATCAATAAAAATCCTAAAGTTATCGATATGATAGCAGTCGTTATACCCGTCGGAGGCCCTGTGAATGGTTCGAAAACATCCCACACGGGTTGGCCCAAGGTCTTCCCCCGTTGTGGGGAAAGACCCGTGCCCAACGCGCAACGGTGGGACATAAGAGTTGTACGTCAAATCAGCTAACGTTACCGCTGTCCTAAGACGCTTGTCCAGCTGATTGTCAGTTATGTCTGTTAGTGTCAATATCAAAAATGTAAATTCAATTGCAATAAAATTGGCGCGGCGCAGTACATATCAGTGTTATTTGGTGTTCATCCATTTTATTTTAATAAATTGAATCGAGAATAGTTAGGTTTTAAAGTAGGTGACATTGATTGATTTTGAAAAGCAAAAGTACCCAAAAGAGTTTCAGAGATGACTGTAGGAGAAAAAACTAAAAACCTGCCATGGTAAGTTAAACTTTCCAATATAGCGTTGTTTAATGCACTTAATGATGATTCTAATATGATTATCAATGATAATTGAATTTGTTTAGGGTGGAAAAATACCGACCATCTAAATTAGAGGATCTAGTATCTCACGATGATATAATTAAAACAAGTAAGTCAAAGTATATATTGTATTTTATGTTTATGTTTCTTTGAGTCACAAACATTCTACGTTCCACCCATACGACCCATATAAGGCAGTTTTTTTACGTGGGGATAAATTACTTATCTGTTTTAGTTGGATTATTCATGAAGGAAAATCAGTTGCCACATCTTTTGTTCTATGGGCCACCTGGAACTGGCAAAACATCAACGATTTTGGCTTGCGCCAGACAAATGTACACACCACAACAGTTTAATTCCATGGTTAGTATAACTTCCTTAGAGCTAAGAAAATAGAAAAGAAGTACATTAGAACGCTGATTGTCCGAATTATTTGGGACCCGGGTTGATTCGGATATTCGGAAATAGACTAGTAATGAAGAAAAACAAACTGTTACATTTAGAATAAACTTTTTATAAAATTTAACAAATACAGTTCTACAATAACACTCTTTCGCCTCTAGCTTTCACCATAATAGTTGAAATATATCTGGACGCTAGCGAGTTTCAACTTGTTACATTAAAACAAAACAAAAACTATTTGTTTTAATTTTTTATATTATGTTTAGGACCAATTCGGATTATTGGCGATTCAGTTAATCAGCATTCAGTTCTGCTTTCTACTGTGGAATAAATTTGGTGTTGAAGAATATTATTTTAAATAATGTTTCTAATAAAATATATGCTCTGTCTCTTTTATGGAAAATTGTAGAGAACATTTTATGTAATACATAAGACATAATGTCCTGGAAAAAAAATCTATGACCCCAGGTTCAGTAAAATTAAAAATATTTTTGAAAGTGTTATCTAAAGCACCATACTTGCTCAATTTTCAGGACACCTAGATAACACCTCTACAATATTTTTCTTCATTCAGAGTTTAGAAACCTTAAATCAAATCTAATGAAAATTAAAAAAATAAAGATAATATTTATCTATATCATAATATAATATATAAATATGGCAGCAGCTATTACATAATTACTAAAACTTTTTGTATAATTGTAGGTTTTAGAGTTAAATGCCTCAGATGATAGAGGTATCGGAATAGTGAGGGGACAGATATTAAGTTTTGCGTCCACAAGAACAATATTCAAGGCTGGTCCCAAGCTTATCATTCTTGATGAAGCTGACGCAATGACTAATGATGCCCAGAATGCTTTGCGAAGAAGTAAGTCATTTATTTATTTAGTAATATTCCCAATTTTCTTAACATTGGAAAAGGAAGATCTCCCACAAGTCAGGTGATCGTGCTTCAGGAGTGGCTGTGACATCATCTCAGATTTTTGTTTGTAGCCCTCTTGCTATATATGATACAATACATACATAATACATCACTATGTAGAAAGCTTCAATAGCTTGGTTCAGAATATACATCACACCAACTCTTGCTCTGCTCAAAGTGGCAGATGTAGTCTAAATTTTAATGCCCAACAATTTTATGGTTTTATAATGAAACTGCAGAATGATTACTTGCAGCAGTTGTCACTGACAGCTGGAAGCAGTATGCTTTAAAACCTAGTGAGAGAAATAATCTCGTACAGCTTGTGTTGACTTTATAAATGGTTGGTCCAAGTATGGCCCCCTTTTTTTACGTGGGGAATCCTTCATAGAAACTAGCTGCTAACAGGAATGATGCCCTCAGACAGTACTAGGTAACCCCCACAATATAGTTCTTTAATCCCGATTTTGAAATTAAAAAATATCATATTGCCTGATAAGTTGTGAGTCACATGCAGTGTTGCCAGTTTTTTTTGCCAAGTTTGTACCTTTTTGAGTGAAAACAGTGAGATTCTTTCGTCAAAAGCGGGACATACATAGTAAAAAACGTATATAATCAGAAGTTTTCAAATATTTATCTTTTTATATGAATTAAAATTATGTTTACATGACAATAAATACCGCAAAAATAGCCATAGAAAATGTATTTCAATAAAAATAAAATCAGTTTTACCCTATCGTTAAATAGTTGTGTTATTCGTCTTCAGAAAAAAAAAACAGTAATCAAGATCAAAAAAGTTTTATTTATTAGAAAATTATGGCGTTTCAAACAATAGCCTGTGGAGTGAGTGTTACATAATTGTGTAGAGTGAGTGTTACAAAAAAAAATTTCAAGTTTCATTTTTCTCTTTAATAAAGATGAACTCTTCACAGGTTAGCTTCCTCAGCACACTGCGTGCATGGTCGAGTTATCTCCGAAAAGCGGGACTGAGCCTGTTTAATTTTGATTTAAAAATCGGAACGTCTGGCAACTATCGTCACATGTGATATATATCTGTACGGCGGCAGAAGCCCGCCTTGGCAATCGACTTAGTGGATACCCATTGTTTGCCTATCATTGTTTACCACAAGTATAGTGTAAAGATAATTTACTTATGTTAAATCTCGCACCTTTGATAAATGGGGTTATGACCCGGGATGTGCAGAATAACAATTTATTATTTTTGAGATAATAGGGTATTATGGCCTATGTCAAAAAGCTTTTTATATGAATTCGTAAGTCATAAAAACCCATAAAAAATTGGAAAAAAAAATTTACAAGCAAATATTATGTAAAAAAAGACTTTTCAATTTAAATTTCAAAAATTTCGAAAAACAGATTAATAAACCTGAATTTTAAAATTGAAATAATAAATGTATACTACATTTTTTAGAACAGAAATCACCATTTTTCACTTGCTTTTAACAAAATCTATCAATATTACATAATTTTGGATTTTTCCTTGCATGGTGCGAAATACCCTATTATCATGATATTTTTTTTACTGCAAGGCCCTAGGCAATTACCTCATCACCTCACAAGCCTGGAAGCATAGTTGCATTTAGGGGCCCCAACTGAAGCATGTCTTTATATTTATCCTAACAGAATCTCCTGTGTAGTGACTAATTAAAACAAGGATGACTTATTTGACTAAATATTGCGTGCTTCCATTTAATACTCACAACCGAAGGGTCAAAGAAAGGAATCAAGGTCGTATAATCTTTATCATAGTTTTCGTATCAATTAGATGCATTAATTAAAATACGGCTAGCGTTTCAAAGAAAGTTTCGTGACAAGGTTTAGGCAGTTCCCTTCGTTCTTCAGCAACAACATTGGTTACCATGGTAAAGAATTTGAACAACACTGGTTGAGTACTGGTTTTATTTGATTCTCATTGCTTTTATCTTTGCTTGCTTTAAATTAATTTTGGGCTTTCTTTTCGTATTTCGACAATAGTAAAGAAAATATAATAATATCTTAATTAATGAAATTGTTCATGATAGAGTATGAGTTAGAAGATAATTTTGAAATAGTAACTTTTCAATGATAAACTTAAGAGGCCATAAACCCTCATGAGGTAGTTTTATCATTAAAATGAACTGGTTTAAATAAGTATGTCTGACACTGAAGAAGAAGAAATTCAGGGCAACAGAACAGTTAAGATAACAGTTGTCGGCGAACCGTTAACTGGTAAAGTAAGTATACTTTATGAAACTTGTTTCATCCAAATAACTTGTTTTTAATGTGTTCAAATCTAAAAAGTGCTCTTATACCTATTGTAGCCTAACTTCAGTCACCTACACCGCTTAAGTACATATATATGTATGTCTATATATTTCTGTTAATTAAGTTGTTCTGATAATTAATATTATCATCAGTTACCTAAACTTGACCAACCTGTAACTCGTAAACCTCCACTCTTACTCAAACTCAAACTCAAACTCAAAAGCTTTTATTCATTATTAGGTACAATTACTGTCCCACACATGCTTCAATGAATTAACGCTTCACACTCATAGCCCCACACTAGGATTCCCTGTGTCGTGGGTGCCATGGACACACACAAGACAAGAACACACACAAGACAATTCTTATTTCACGTGTGCTCCATAATTCCACGTGATCGTCATATTATGAACTATAGTACCTACGGCAGTGCCCCCGCCAAGTCGAGCAAAATTGTATTGTAGGTATTGTATAAACTCGGTATATTTCAAATTTCATTCAACTTGAACCCGTAGTTTAAGAATTATAAGTGGTCAGTTTCATGCCGACTATCTGACCGATTATCAAAATTCTGAGGTATTTCTAGTAGACATAGAAGCTTCAGATTTAGGACATAATTAGTGTTTAGTGTATAAAACATGTTTCAATTTCGGTTTTTATTCATCGCCAAGCACGGGAAATGGCGAAAAATGTTCTAGACATGTGTAATGAAGAAAGGCAGAACAAAAATTTGACATTCACTTTAAATAATTATTTTCTTGTTTTTTTTATAAACTTAAAATGTTAAACTTAAAACGATTTTGAAATTTATCGACATATTGTCATCATTAATTCTAATAAGTCACAGCTCTACCACATTCCTGAGCTCTGCATTCAACTCGCGCGCTATCTAGTAGATTTACGGTAGAAGAACTGTGTTGCGAGACTTGGATTTTTTACAAGTTATGTTTTTGATGGCATTCCATAATCCGCATATTTTATGTTCCTAAATTCCTCAAGTGCACAAATTTCACACGTGTTCCACATATTTTGTACAAAGTTCGACAAGTGATTTACATATTATGCTCCAAAATGCCCTGCATGATCATGATACCTATATGGGGGGTGTTTTGTTGATGATTTTAGGTATATTTTATGCCCTTAAATTATCGCTTATTCGAGACCGGACACACTATATTGCAATTAATATTATTATACAAAATTCATTCGGTATCAGAGCAGCCTGTGCCACCGGTACCTGGGCGGGCCGGGTGCGGGGGGAGCGCCGGGCGGCACCCAGGGGGCGGAGGTGCTGGCGGGGCAGGTCCCCCTGAGGCCCCCCGCTGCCCCCGCGCCGCTGCAGCTGTGCGACGTCGCCGGCAACGCACTCCACACACTCATGCTGGACAACTATCTGTATGCTTCTGATGTGAGTTTGCACATCATTATGTATTTCTACATTCACGCGGTACCAGAGCAGCCTGTGTCTCGGGGCGGGTGCGAGGCAAGTAGGTATCTTATATTTAATTTGGATTTTTTTCAGATGCTACGATATCCCCGGCGTGATATAACGCACTGCAGCAGCCTATTGAAGTTGCCGGCATATTATGCTTCTTGTGTGACCACTCTCTCTTGTATTTTTCTTCAGCTTGAATCTAATTTTCGGTGTATTATGCCGCCGTAGACTATGTTTATTATTAATGCCTTTTGATGGGTTTTATTTTACATTTATTTCATGTTTGAATTTCAAAGATATGCGATCTTAAATTCTTTATAATAATATGTTTCAGGTCGTTATGTTTGTATATGATGTGACAAATTTACAAAGTTTTGAGAAACTTAAAGACTGGCTTGTCAGAGTTAAGGAGATCTTCGAGTGCGAGGATAAGAGGCCATTGATGGCGCTTTTCGGGAATAAGTCTGACTTGGAGCACCAGAGGGCTGTGAGACTATCGAGTGTGCAGAAGTTTTCATCAGAATATCTGTTAGAAAACTTTAAGGGCTCGGCAAGAACTGGAGAAATGGTAATGTTGTTATTTTTTATGTCGTATGGGTATCAAACATCATGTACATATGTATAATTTTATCTCTGTAACGTAGCGACGTTACATACCTTACCTATCGTATATAGTTAAATATCAAGTATTTATATTCCCGGCCACTATTTTTTATCCCCGGGAAAATATTTTTCAGACACTATTACTTTAACGCATTAAAAAACTAATATTATAATAATTATAATTTTGTTTTTTAGGTGAACAGCGCTTTCACGAGTTTAGTCGCAAGAGTGCTTGGTATAAAGCTTCGTCCCTCGGGGATCGCTAACGGTAAAGTCCCGGTCCAAGACTCTGATCTCCGTACCCCGCTACGCAAGGAATCCTCGAACACTCTCATCATGAACAGAAAAGCTCTGAGGAAAATACAACGCAGCTCCTCGTCGTCTGTCTGTTGTATTCAATAAAATTTTGTTTTAAAAATATTTTTTATTCTTTATTCCTTAAAAAGTGTTTTTTACGACAGAACGGTCAATAGAAACATATTCTTCCAAATCCACTAGTGTCGCTAACTCAGTCTGGCATTCACGCCCCAAACTCTATGCAATTTCACTCAGTCGCGATGAGAGAGATAAAATAAGTTAATATGCGCTTAGATGGGCGAGTCTCCTAATTTTCTATTATGAAGCCACTGCGAAACCATTCCAATTTAGTCCTAATAACATTGTCTGAAGTGTCGAAAGCAACAAATTCAAAATTACTTTTGAATACGGTTGTTGTACGCCGATGAACCTCCATCGAAAAATCACAATGACGCCATTATAACTCCATTAACCCTTTAACCGCCAAGGTCGGATTAATCCGACAAACATAATCGTGTCCATTTCGCCAGCGTCGTATATTCACGACCAAATACACCATCTCGTTTAATCTTTATTTTTTATTTAATTAATCTGTATTCTAAGAAAAATATGTTTGTATTAGGTAAAAAGTTAATTAAATAATAATTTATAATGTAATACACTTTATTCTTTTTAATTAGAAGCCCTAAAAACAATGTCAACAGTTCGATAAATTACTCGTATTATTTCTCGAAATTTGCATTAACCTACACCGCCAGCGACGGCAAAACCCGACATTAGGGATGGGGCCTATGCCAAAGTTTAGTAATACAAATAAAATAGTCCCAAAACAAATGCAGCAATTGTGAATAAAACGTATCTCTACAAATATTTGTGTTTTTCATTTAATTCCTTTAAAATTGAGTAAAGGGTATTGGTTAACTTTGTATGACCCTGGGGCTTGATTTGTAGAAAACTTTTAAAGAAAACCTGTATAGGTATGTATATCGTAATTTGTACTTTGGTGTTAACATGAACAGGTGTTACAGGTGTTAACATGAACACATATCATTGTTACGAAATATCGATTTCCAAAAAGTGCACAGGGCACATCCCTTTTTTTTGTAGGTATTTATTTAGACTTTACTGTGCCTGGCGTCAGGGGCCGGATAACTGATACGAAGGCCGGCGGTTAAAGGGTTAATTATCAAAATTGAAAAATATTCCAATAATGTAGTCAGAATGAAACCATTATAACAATTACGACTCAATTATAATAGTGGACTCGGCCTCTGTTAAACCAAGGGTAGATACGCCTATGTGGCCATGTGGGTGGGCCACATAGCCGTTCTATCATATATCATCTATCCTCTTCCTATTGCCGTTATATCTTCTTTCTATTACTATGGAATCCGCTCACCTTCCGATTGATTGATTCCGCTTGCAGTAATCGAAAAGTACACAGAGAACGTGCGCTTCTGCATAATCTGCAACTACCTCGGCAAAATCATCCCGGCGCTGCAGTCGCGCTGCACGCGCTTCCGGTTCGCGCCGCTGCACCACGATCAGATCGTTCCCCGGTTGCACGACATCGCCGCCAAGGAGGAGTGAGTGTCGTTACTAATCAAAGTTTTATATATGTCAACATGGAGTATTATATCAGGATAATTATTAGAAATGGGACGTACACCTAAACTTATGGGACTTTTATTTTTTAAGTTTCTTTATTCTCGCGGGATCTGCTGTTACGTCCAATCATTAGAGATACATAACATCTACATTTTCTACAGTGTTTGGGTAGTTTTTTAATAACTATGTCCCTAAAACACTGGCTTCTTTTATATGTATACGAATATTACTATATTTGCTACTGCAAACGCGCATGTAGGCCACCTGAGTAAGTGGTCACTGCAGCCCATAGGCAACTTCAAATAGAGCAGAAGTCGTATCTGAGGATGTATGTGCTTTGCTACTCATGAGGACTAAGATGTTCGCCTTAAGTATCACTCCGTCTGGTCATATAAAATATGGTAATTATTATCATTTTTTTAATTTTTAATTTTTATATGAATGTAGTGTGAAGATATCAGAGGACGGCGTGAAGGCCCTCCTGACGCTGTCGGGGGGAGATATGCGCAAAGTCCTGAACATGTTGCAAAGCACGTGGCTGGCGTACCGTGACGTCACCGAGGACAACGTCTACACCTGCGTCGGCCATCCGTTGCGCTCCGACATCAACAACATACTCAACTGGCTGCTCAATGAAAACGACTTCGCTGCGTGCTTTAAACGTATCCTTTATATATTTGCACCAAGTTCTAAAATCCGCGTGGATTTTAGAACTTGGTGCAAAGAAGGGTAAAAAGTAAAAACGTTAGGGGGTGGCGAACAGGGCAATCACCCATGGCCTCGCTCTTGCAGGGGCCTCGCGTCAAGCAAATTAAAAAAAAATACATATTTTTTTAACTATACATAGATTTTTTTTTATTTTTGATTTTGATTCTTAATTATTTATTAAGGTTATAACATAACGGTAAACTAAAATTAAGTTGGTTAACTGATTCATTCATTCAAATCATAATTGATATAATTATTCATTTTAACCCCCGACGCTAAATTTATCTGTCTGTCTGTCTGTCTTTCTTGGCATCGTAGCTCGCGAACGGATGAAGCGATTTCAATTTAGTTTTATTTGTATGAAAGGTGAGTTATGGCGGAGTGTTCTTAGACATGTTTGATGAAAATCGGTTGAGTCGTTTAAAAGTTGTGGGGGTGAAATTGGGGAAGAATTACCGAATGTCTGCAAATATAATCGAGTGGGGTCTCAATTAAAAGCCCATCACGTGCACTTTACAAAATAATATATTATGTGAAAATTGTCATTGTGTCGCGGGTTTTTTTAATTTTCAATTTAATTTACAAGGAATTATGTAGTAGGTACCTACTTGAATATTGCGCCTTAAAACACTTGAAGATCGGTTTTTTAAACGCATAGCACTCGGGACTAGTACCTATAGTATTATTATGTAGTCTGTCTCTGTGACTCGGTGAATTTTAGTCTTAGTAAAAGCTGCAAACATCAAATATAAAATGTATCATCTTTGTATTTGTTAATTTTGTAAATCTTTTAATGTACCTAAGTAAAATATTTTAAAAATCAAATTTTATTTATTTGTATAACTAGCATTTCTCATCATACGAACATAACGAATACCTACCAAACAACCAGAGTTAACCAGACCTATGTACTTTTGCATCACATAGGTACTATTGCGTAGGACCAAGGGCCTCGCGAAGACCTGCCGCTCGCAATGGGTAAGATATATGTGCTCTCGCGGACTTTTTTGTAGATCTTAATAAGACCTACAAACTCGTGGTACATCATTTTGTTCTATTGTCAATAGTTGTTGCAGCGCAAACATAAATAAATTTTCGATTGAATTTTCTTACGGATCCCTAATTTTTTGAAAATAAAAAATAGCCTATAACCTTCCACTATAAGTGGACTATCCAACACTGAAAGAATTTTTGAAATCGATCCAGTAGTTTCTGAGGTTAGCGCGTTCAAACAAACAATAAAAAAAAACAAACTCTTCAGCTTTATAATATTATAAGTAATAAGTATAGATTAACGCGCGCATGGTTTTAGAACTAAGTCCAGAGAGAACGAGGGATAAAAAGTATTCTATATGTTAATCCAGGTTGTAAACTATGTGCATGCCAAATTTCATCCGAATCCGTTCAGCCTTTTTTGCGTGGAACAGTAACAAACATCCATCTTTACAAACTTTCAGATTTATAATAGTAGTAGGATTCTTTGTATGACCTGTCTAAATGCGCTATAAGTACTTAAGTAATCAATTTCCATGCCAGCAGGGCAAAAAATTTAAAGTGGATTTGGAATTCCTGGTTTTGATTTACATGGTCCTTCTGTGTATATGTTACAATGGTATCAATGAAACGGATTCCTAAATTTAATTTGTTGAATCGAACACTGAATCCCTTGTTAGATGCTTGTTTCCTTGGGTAGGTATTCCTAGGTATCATTGGGCTTTTCAGTAAATAAATGGACATTTCTTCTGTTAATTACTATTTTGTCGGTATGTTTGCGATTTCCCTAAATTGTTGTATTACAATGTTTTAAGGAGTTTGGGAATATTCCATATAATCTAGTGGATTCTCTCCTTAATTTTACGCACAGACATTCAAGACTTAAAAATAGCAAAAGGTCTTGCTCTTGGAGATATATTGACTGAGATCCATTCCATTATACAAAGAGGTGAGTTAAAATCGATAGTATTTTGGAACATATTTCTGTGTTGAATACAATTGTTTTCTGCTTTGATTTAAGTGAATAAGTTTGAATTTAGACTAATTATTATTTTTAAAGACGCTAAAAACGTTGAGTTCATTTTTTGGGAAAACTAGTATAGTTGTATGTAATAAAAATGGTGGTTGTTTGCAGTGAAGCTACCCCCCGAGGTGCTGGTGTCGCTGCTGATCAAGATGTCGGACGCGGAGGCGCGGCTGGCGAGCGGCTGCAGCGAGCGCGCCGAGCTCGCCGCCCTCGTCGCCGCCTTCCAGTGCGCGCGCGACGCCGTGCCCGTCGCCATACACCCCGCCGCCTGAAACCCGCCATGTAATCCATTTTTTTGCCCTTGCCAATTTGGTAAACAATCTAAGCGTCTCTTTTTATTTTAATACAAAATTATAAAGGTCTAAAAACATATTCTCATTTAATGCTGAAACAAATTTCTAATAACTATAATTTATATTTTTAATGCAATTTAAAAAAAGTAGTGCCAAAATTGTTTACCAAATAGGCCAAGAATAACTAAATTTGACCCAAACAAACAAACAAATAAATAGGACAAGCTAAATAACTAAATAACTAAACTGTTTAAAAAACGGTCAAAACGACCGCGGCAGTCCCGCCTTCTAGCCCGCGGGCGAGCCAACACCCTACTGCTTGTCGCGTTCCCATAGCCAATAGCCATACAGTATATCCAAGCGAGCAAGGTAACAATTGACTGTAATTGAAAGGTAAGCAATTGACCCCGCCGTCTTACACCCGTCATAGACTAAACAGTACTCGTACATCGAAATTTAACGAATTATGTAATAAAAGGAACAGGTCAATGAAAAGTAATGCCTTAATTATTTTTAAGTATAATAGATTAAGTTTGAAATAAAAATCGTACGCAAAGACATTTAACTTTTTATTTCAAATGACCTACATTGTATCGTATATATCTAACATTGTACTTGGGTAATGAAAACAGACTAGATAAAGACACGTTTATTCTAATTTTTCTGTAACAATAATGTCTTAATGTAGTATAAATTATTAATACTTCGGGCAGACTACATTAATACTAAATGAATACAGTAAATTATAACTATTTTTACCCAGTTCATTCTTCATTCTCGTTCCTTTAATAGATATACGAGGATATTACAATAAATATTTTAGGCTCTGGATATTGATTCATATTTATCAATAACTTAGATAAGTATTTTAGTATGTAGGAGATTCAAGTTTCAACTATAACATAATAATTAACTATTATAAAAAGAATTTTACGCTACACAAAATATATTACTGCGATGTACTTATTATGGATAAATTTTATACTTTATGGGACCACCCTCTTCCACATATTTATAATATTCATTGTATGTCTCTTCCCAAAATGCCATGCGATTGTATAGTTTACAAGAATAAAAGTGTTGAATAGCCAGTTTGTCACTGATTAAAAGGTAAGTTTGGTCGATGCCATAATTCGGCCATTTGATGGGACTGTAGGCAGGCGTAGGGTTTCTGAAATTAAACGAATGAATTATGTTACTTAAAAATTTGTATTAAAAACCTTTTATTTAATTAAAACAAGCTTTTATTTCATTAAATTGCATTATAGATTACTATAATGCAATTTAATGAAATGCTCAAATTTATTAGGTAAATGCTATAATCATTAAAGTTTAATGATAATAGCATTTACCTAATAATTTTTTTAATACATGTATAATGTATCTACTAAATTGTTTGGTTTGATTCTATTTATAGTTTATTTTCTTCTTTTGAAAGCAATTACTTAATTAAATTTCTGTTTTTAAAAAGTTTTTTTTTATTAATTTTATTTTATTTTTTTAGTTATGATTTTGGATTAAATGTGAGGTTCTCCTTAGCCCTTTCATTTTACGATGATTTTACGTCCATATTGTTGGTAGTGAAGGTAAAATAACTAGTTCGCCAAGATGATCCGCCATATTGGAATTAGAATGACGTCACATAGCTAAGCATGCGCTGTCATACAAAATAAGCGCATACACAAAATTTCAGCTCAATCCGTTAAAGATAACTGATTTAAAATTTATTTGCAAAATTCCACCCGAACAAACATGCAAGTTAGATCCGCCACTAAAGATAAATTTAAAATTTTATTCCATCTTCCACACACCTGGACAAACATACATACATTGCAAGTTAAATAATAGCTTGTGATAAATAAAGCTTGTAACACTACGTAAATTAATAATACGTAAATTGTTTTCTTGTATTATTGTACTCAATCTTGTTTTTCTAGTACCATCCTTCAGGCTTCACCTCATCTGTTATTCAACAGTAGCCTATATAGCCTATAGCCTATATCAACGATAATATTATCACTAATAGTTTTGATTATTATTTTTATGCAAATTCACTAAGCGTAATTCAAACAAATTTTTCTTCTCACCCATAATAAATGAAGTCCGTCAAGAGTGTCAACATCGTGTTAACTACTTGTAGACTTTTGGCATCAGAAGTGTTAATCATATACTTGGTAACATTTGTTAAAAATATGTAACCCATTTCATCTGAGTGTGCCGCGCCGGGTAGATCTATATTATAATACAGCTTCGACCAATTTAAATCCCCATCGTAGTCGAAAATATAATAGTATAACGGACTGTTTTCAATCACGCTCTTAAATCGTTTCACCCAATAATGGACGCCGTAAATGTACTGCGTATCTGATGTTAATTCAGCAATTTCAGTAACTGTAAATTTATTCATTTGTTTTCCGAAGTACATTTCAGCTATTGATTTTCCTAACCGTTTTGATCTATGTGAACCTAAAGGGTATTCAATGTTAGTAGGAACACAGTTTTGAGGGTTCATACGTAAGCTTTCCGATCCAAATGAGTTAGAAAATATTAAGGGTGCCATGGAAATACCTTCTTCCACTGTAATGCCCGCCATTATTCTTACATTTATGGGTAGTTTCTCATTTCTTCTAAAAAACTGTACAGGGTCTATGGTTAGCACTGCATGCGGTGATTCAATTTCTACAACCGGTACAAATGGAGAGAAACGTCTCATGACATTAATATCGTCTTTTCCCAAAATTTCAGTTGCCGTAATCAATTCATGCGCATCTACTTCTCGCAAATATTTCAGAATTTCATAAACATTATTTGACTGTAGTCCCAGCTCTCGTGCTAGCGCTAACGTAATATGTTTTGGATGTCTAGCAAGTACTCTAGGACTCAATGCACTACCGCTCAGCATAATTACTTGTTGAAAAAGTCCCTTCGACTTGCTTGTCAACATCAAATAGTGAATTAATGTGCTACCGGAACTATGTCCTACCAAAGTTATATTTTTAGAATTTCCACCAAACTGTCGTACGTTTTGTTTGATCCATTCGAGGGATAACAATATATCTTTTAAAGCAGCATTACCCGATGCTTCCTGTATATTTAAGGACAAGAATCCAAGTGGACCTAACCTGAAGTCAAAACAACAAATGAAAATTAGTCCTCCATATTATAACAGAAGGTACCTATAGATATTATGTACCTCCAATATATTATTATGGATATGCATTTCATTTCCTAATTAAACCGTTATACCTATAATTCATCCCAATTACGATGATACCTCGTTCCAACAATAATTCAGGGCCGTATATGAAGTCTGAATTGCATGAGAGGGTGTTCAGACCGCCGCCGTGGACGATCACCGCCACCGGCAGAGGCTTCCCAGTACCTTTCGCTGGCACATGGATATTAATGTGTAAACAGTCTTCGCTCATCTGATGTTTTTTGTACTTTCCAATTTCTTGTACGCAAACAGGCCCTTCCTGTGTCGCATCGAGCACTTTCTTCCAAGGTTTTCTTGGGACTGGAGGCTGTTGTGACCAATGATATTTTTTTCAAAATCAAAATCATTTATTTGCACGAATATGGGTTAGTTATTGGTTTTACAGGGCATTTTGATCAATCCATATTCACCTTTTCAGGTATGCAAATTAAAAATTAAAAAATAAAACTAATGTTAGTAATACAAATAACTTATAAAATATTAAAACTTATTACTAATACACAATTTATTTGACATGTTTTGCACAATTTATTTGTCCACTTAGCCAAGTATATTAATTATTTTCATTCATTTCATTTCATTCATTTTAAGAAAGGCATTTTATTTATTACTAATATAATATATTTAATTTGTATGGCTATTTGTTTCCTGTGCTACTTTTTTGTGTGTGCTGGCTGTTTCTGTTCCTAGCTTTTAGACGAGAATTTATATATAAGATAATTAGCCACCAGCTGTGGCTATTATCTTATCTTATATATAAAATTCTCATGTCACAGTTTTAGTTACCATACTCCTCCAAAACGGCTTGACCGATTTTTATGAAATTTTATATGCATATTCACTAGGTCTGAGAATCGGCTACTGTCTATTTTTCATACCCCTAAGTGATAAGGGTTTTCGCAAAACGACGGTTGCGGATTCAGCTAGTATGTATATAAAATTCTCGTGTCACAATGTTAGTTACCATACCGACTCCTCCGAAACGGCTTGACCGATTTTTATGAAATTTTATATAATATGCATATTCAGTAGGTCTGAGAATCGGCTACTATCAATTTTTTATTCCCCTAAGTGATGAGGGTTGTCCATACCTTAACATTTTTATTTCATTTTTTGGTCAATTTTTTTTATTTTCATTTTTTTATAATGTGGCATTAAAAATACATACAACCCTACATTTTCACCCTTCTATCAACAAACCCTATTTATTAATAGTCATATTAGTAATTTAATAATTTTTCATCCCGCTCAATAACTTATAGGTATACTTATGGCAAAATAACGTTTGCGGGGTCAGCTAGTAATTAATAGAATTGGTGTCTTTCATTTAATTATTTATTTACATATATTTACTTGATGTATTTACATAATATACTTGAACAGTTATTGCTTACCATAAATCGTAAAGACCCAATGGGATTTTCGGCGAAGGGTATGTTTAAATATGAGTAGTATTCCATATTTTTATATCTGCTAAGCTTTCCTTTAAGTGGTCCACTAGTCGTCGTTACTATCAAAGGTCGTTGTGCTGTTATAGTAACGATTGAACATTGATATACGACACAAAATATCATTAATTTAAAAACCATTTTAATGTTATATATTTGAGCACAATTAAAATTACACTTAAAAAGTTCACCGATCACAGGCAACAAAAGTTACAATCGCACTGAAACTGTTTCGTTCAATGTCGTAAACGAAATAACTGATGTAAGTCCCATGTTACCTACATTACGTACCTAAACGATAAACATAATATTACACAATTATGTCAACATTATTCGGTATTATAATTATCATTAAGTATATTAAACTAGCGGTGATAGCCCAGTGGCTTAGAATTCGACCTCGAATCGAGGGGTCCGGGTTCGAATCTCGCACGCATCAATGACTTTGTAAAAAAAAAGTTATGTGCGATTTATAAAATTAAATATCACCTGCTGTTACGGTGAAGGAAAACATCGTGAGGAAACCTGCATGCCTGAGAGTTCACAAAAAAATGTTCTCAAAGGCATGTGAATGTGACTAAGGCCTACATCCCTCTCATTGTGAGAGGAGACCCGACCCTGTAGTGGGTCATTAATTGGTTACTGACAATATTAAACTAAACGGCAGTACAACGAGGTATGTATAGTCAAAAGCGGACATAACTGTAAAAATATAATAAGGACGGATAAGTTATATAGGTATTACATATATCGAATACATGGCAAGGTCCTAGCAAATTTTTATTTCTGTTTAATCAAAATAATGGTAGGTAGACGTAGACGTAGACGATACATAAACATAAAACAAGGTGATGTACAAAGTGTACAAAGCACCAGGCTTCAGGCGCTGAATTTATACTACTTATAAACTGATAAATACATTTTATTTTTAGATATTTAAATTTTATTAGTTAATATTAATTACACTAGTTTACATGGTTTTGTCCTTGAAAAAAAAAGTGTTTTTTGATGTCATTTGAGATGCACCGAGTTTTAAAAATATGAAAAAAATCCAACACGTCACGTTTTCAAAATATTTATTATTTTTGGTCTACAAAAAATGCCTACAAAAATATTAAAAAAAAATTAAAAATGAATTGCCTTAGCTTTTTTCTTGTATTTATTTGAGTCTGTGTCTCTTATATATAACAGACCTAGCATGCCTTGGTCCCACTACCCTTGATAACACTAGTTTACAAAATATAATACTTAAATAAATTATTTATTTGATAATAAATTATTGTTTTTTACATGTCAAAAAGGTTGTGTAAAGTACATTGTGCGGTGTACTCGTTGAAATAAGGTCGATTTTCGTATGCAATATGGAGCACAGAACAAACGCGTGTTTAGCAAGCAGCAGTTTATTTGCGACTGTTTTAAATGGGCAATTATAACATCATTCTAAGACATTGAACATTAGGGCACACATACACAACATGCCGCCCACCAAAGTACGTCAGGACTTTCAAAACAACTAAATTATGGACTTTCAAAATGTATCTAACAATGATGTTACATGAAATAAAAATAAACACATAATGCATAGGGCGTATCAATCGAGCAGAGATTACATTATACCTTATAGGAAAAAATAAGTCCTGCGATTGAAATGATAGTAATTCATACAAACCAATATAGCTGTAACAAGAAAATTATGGGAGGCATGATTTATTGTATACAACATTTGCAAAGGAACTTAAATTTCACACGGTAACTTAAACATTATTAACATCATTAACAGGAAATTCGCATAGTTTACTAAGAGAACGTTTAATTATATTATTGCCATGCTTTACACTATAAACTCTAGTAAAACCATCTGCTCCAGGGTGTTTTGCAACAATTCTCCCCAACGACCATTTACCTGGAGGCAACTGTTCATCTTTAATTAGTACTACAACGCCTATATTAAATTCGGCTTGTTGTTTAAGCCACTTAGGTCTAGTTTGCAAACGCGATAAATATTCTGTCTGCCAGCGATGCCAAAAATCCCTAACTAATTTTTGTGTTATATGCCAACGATCTAAACGATTAATATTATCACACTTTAAATCAGGATGAGGTACATTAATTGGAGCTTCACCTATCAATAGATGACCAGGTGTAAGAGGTTCGAGTGAGTCTGGGTCTGAAGTGTCAATTGGAGTCAGAGGTCGAGAGTTTAGACAGGCTTCAATCTCGCAAAGAGTAGTCGTCATTTCTTCAAACGTGAGTCTACAATTAAGAATTCGACGCAAATGGTACTTGATTGAACGGACTCCAGCCTCCCAGAGACCCCCAAAGTTCGGGCTGTAAGCAGGTATGTAATGCCACTGCGTTCCCTCGGAGGCGAGGATATCAGCAAGATGGCCTGGAAGCTCCAATTGAGCATCTCTGAAAGCTTGAGCAAGCTCTTTGTTTGCTCCTACAAAGTTTCGTCCTTGATCACTGTACAGGTGTGAACAACGACCTCTGCGTGCAACGAACCTACGAAAAGCACCGATAAACGACTGAGATGTGAGATCACCCACCAGTTCTAAATGTATGGCCTTAGTGGCCATACAGACAAATATGGATATGTAAGCTTTACATTGCTTTGCTCCACGTCCTCTAGACATCGATACAAACAAAGGACCAGCGAAATCAACACCGCAATGAAGAAATGGACGTGAAGGTGTCGTACGTGCTACAGGTAAGTCCCCCATGAGCTGCGTCTTAACAAGAGCCCTTTGTCTGGCGCATATTGTGCATTTGTGAATGTAGGCCTTGACAGTATTTTTTACTTGCAGGATCCAGTACCTCGATCGGAGATATGCCAAGACTAATTGTGTTCCTCCATGCAGAGTCTTCTTGTGTGCATCAGCGATAAGCAGGTAAGTTAATTCATTTTTATTTTCCAGGATTACCGGATGTTTGCTGTATTCCGGTAAAGCAGAATGGCGTAATCTACCGCCCACCCTGAGGATTTCATCTTGATCAAGGTAAGGATTTAATGTTTTTATTTTACTATTTTTACTAACTCTATTGTTTCTTTTCAGATTCTCTATATCTTCACTGAAATCTCTTTGTGCTATCCTGATACATTTAATTAAGGCTTCTTCTAATTCCAAAGGTGTAACAGTTTTATTTACAGTAGCATTATCACCCTGATAACGTAAAAATCTTAATGTGAAAACTATAACTCTTAAAAGTTCCTTTAAATTGCTAAATTCTTCAAATTTTATTATTTTATCTTCCTGTATTTTCACATTTGCCTGAAGGTTTTTTCGTTCAAGATCTGTAGTTACATTATCAGGCATTGTAAATTTAATTTCCGGTTCCTTTAGCCATCCAGGTCCATTCCACCACATTTTGCAATCTTTTAAATCTGAAATGCGGGCACCACGGGATGCAATGTCAGCAGGATTTTCTTGCGATGCAACATGATACCATTGCTTGTTGTTAATATTATCTAATATCTCCACGACTCGATTAGCAACGAATTGCTTCCATCGCAGAGGTTCTCCACTAAGCCACGACAAAACTATTGTTGAATCCGTCCACGCGAATACTTTGGATACAGGTATTCTCATCGCCTGAGTTACATGTTTTAATAATTTCGATAGCAATACTGCACCACATAACTCTAGCCTTGGTAGTGACACTGATTTGACTGGCGCGACCCTTGTTCTGGCTGCAAGAATTTTAGTTGTGATCGTTCCGTCGAGGTTGGTCATCCGGCAATAAACAACACTGGCATACGCCTTTTCTGAGGCGTCACAAAAACCATGGATTTCAATAGATTCCCGATTCTTAGCTGTTGTTTCTAACCATCTCTCTATAGAAATATCCCTTACATTTTCGAAATCCTTTCTAATGTGCAACCATTCTTCTGATAAATTTGCATCTACCTCTTCATCCCAGTCGATTTTTGCTAGCCATAAATTTTGTATAAGTATCTTTGCAGTAACTACACATGGTGCTATCCATCCTAGTGGATCGAACACCTTTTGAATCTCCGACAAAATGATTCTTTTGGTTATTCTGTGAGGAACAGGAGGTAAGTTAAAATTATATGTAAAAGTATCATTAGCTAAATTCCACAATATCCCTAGCGCCTTAATCGTTCCATCTATATTTAAATCTAGTTGCACCTTTGTTGATCTTTTGTCTGGTTCGATTGATTTTAGAAATTCTTTACTGTTAGAACACCATTTTTGCAATTCAAATCCACCATTCTTAAGGATTTGGGTCAACTCTCTGCATGCGTCAATAGCTTCTTCCACAGTGTCGTACCCAGACAAAATATCATCTACATAAAAATCTTCTTTTAGCATTCTAGCAGCCACTGGAAATTTAGAGCCTTCATCTTCTGCCAACTGCCTCAATGTCTTTACTGCCAGGTAAGGTGCTGGAGCTGTTCCAAAAGTGACGGTAAGTAAACGATACGATTTCAATTCTTCATTTGTATTTTTCCTCCATAGTATACGTTGATAGTCTACGTGTTCCTTTGCTACTGATACCATTCTATACATTTTTTTAGATCCGATACAAAACATATGGCGTGCATCCTCCATCTCATCACAATGCTTCTAAGGTCTTCTTGCAAGGTTGGACCGATCAACAACTCATCATTTAAAGATATACCATTTGTACCCTTGCAGGATGCGTCAAAAACAACACGAGTTGGTGTGCTTTCACTATTTTCCTTAAAAACAGCATGATGACAGAGATAAACCGCCTTGTTTCCATACTCTTCCTTTGGTACTTCTTCTGCATGACCTAAACTAAAATATTCATCAATCACACCTGTATAGTCTTCCTTTAATTTCGGCGACCTTTGAAACTTTCTTTCTAGTTGTAAAAATCTACGTAATGCTATTTCTTCACTATTTCCAAATGGTGACTGTGGTTGATCTATTTTGAATGGCAAGTTAACTACATATCTACCATCTTCTTTTCTTTTATGCGTTTTTTCGTAAATTTCTTCACAACGTCTTTCTTCTTGAGTAAGCCTCCTGCCACTATCACTATCTAATTCCCACATACTTTTTAACATTAAATCTAAATCGACATGATGATGCATCACCAAAAGTGACGGTGCATCTGTAACTGGCTCACCTACCTGACCGAACAGAATCCAACCCAGTTTCGTCTTTTGGGCACACGGTGTGCCTGGAGGGCCCTTAATGATGTCTTGTTGAATAATATTTGCATATTCCTGAACGCCTAATAACAAGTCTATATGTCCAGGTTGATTATAGGTCGGATCTGCTAGCTGTAAACCTAAAATGTGTGGCCAATCCCTTGTAACTATCGATTTAGATGGTAATTTTGCCGTAACTTGTTTTGAAATTACGTAAGCTTCAATAGATAAACAAAATTCTGAATTAAATGTGGAAGAAATTTGAAGTTGGACTACGCTGTTAATTCTAGTTATAGTAGAACCAACTCCAGTAACCTTGCCATGAATTGAATGCTTCTTCAGTTTCAATAACTGTGCTGCTCGCTCACTTATAAAAGATGCCTCTGAACCTTGGTCTATAAGAGCTCGTAAAATTGATGTATGACCGTCTTGGCCCCTTACTCGTACCATAGCTGTAGCTAACAGACCAAATACCTGATTTGTATTGAAGTGTGACGCCATCAATGTATTTGTATGAATTTCCTTCTCTTCTCCATTTGAATATGAAGTCTGTGGTTGAATATCGTTAACACTAGCATTGGCCACGGCTTCGTCCGACCGTGAGGAATGCAGAAGAGTATGATGACGCCTGCGACATATTCGACAGGTCATTGATAAACGACATTTCCCAACAGAATGGCCTGCCGACATACAATTGAAACACAGGTTGCTATTTTTAACATGATTGTAACGATCTTGTATAGACATCTTTGCAAATTGTTTACAGTGACACAAGGAATGGTTATCATTGCATAATGTACACGATTTTAAAGGAGAAGGTAAAATATGAAATGAACGTTCTTTAACGTGTTTTCTCTCTAATGGTAATACATTTACAGGGTTGACTAACTCAAGTGTACGAAACTTTGTCTCCAAAAAACACTTCATGTCAGCCCACGAAGGTAGGTCATCACAATTACCTTTATATGAATAGTTCTCCCAGTCTTTACGAGACTCTGGGTCCAATTTCTGAACTGTAAGAAATATAATAACCGGACTCCAAGAATCGGTGTTAACATTTAAAGTGTTTAATGTATTAATGCATTCTGATGTATTATCAAGAAGCATTTTTAGGTGGCTGGCAGACTGAATACTTACCTTCTTGCAAGAAAATAGACGATTCAAAAGAGAGTTCACAATTATTTTCTTGTTACCAAAACGATTTTTCAAAATGTCCCACGCTTGGCTATAATTGGATTCGGTTACACGTATATGCCTAAGCAGCGCTTCTGCTTCGCCGGTGACACTACATTTTAAATAATGTAACCGTTGTACGTCCGACAGGGTTGAATTATTGTGTACGAGAGTCACGAAAAGGTCTTGGAACGTAGGCCACTCGTCGTATTTTCCCGAATAAGCAGGTATCTGGATACGCGGGAGCCGAACTTGAAATTCTTGGGCTGTCGAGGTGTCCATGCTGGATGTCCCTGATTGTGACGACGCTGGAGGCGGAGGCGGCGACGGTGCTTGTAATAGCGTGATCATATCTTGAAGGTCTGCCTTGATACATAGGTACAAATCTTCAAAAAGTTCTCGTTCTTCATTCATGAAGTAAGGTAATTCGTTTCTCCTTTCCTTAGGCGTGATTTTTACCAATTCCTGATGTGCATGAGTAAACGTTTTCCAGTACTCGTCAACACACTGCATACGTGCTCTTAAATATCCGCTTGTTAATCTCGCTTTCGGACATTTCTTTAAATTAGTTTGCGTCTTCTTTAATGAATTGGCCGTATCTTCTAGCAAAACCAACAACTGGTCTATATTGGCCATGCTTCACCACGTATTATTAATGCCACGAAAGTTGAAAATAATAATCTTCCAAACGAGTCTTCAAAATGCAATGACAAACGTAGGTTAAAATGCACAGTTCATAAAATCTTCTTATAATTTCTCGTAATAATTTTGCGTAAACAACTTTAACTTCGATAGCTGGATGAATCTTGTTTCCGGGCGATAAGGTTCCCTTTTGTTTTAACTTCCAATGAATAGATGTTCGGACTCGAGCCGGCCGGTTCTTTTGTATTCCTTATCGCTATTTTTTACGGCGCAGGTAAATGATCCGGTTCGATTGCGACCAAACTATGTGCGGTGTACTCGTTGAAATAAGGTCGATTTTCGTATGCAATATGGAGCACAGAACAAACGCGTGTTTAGCAAGCAGCAGTTTATTTGCGACTGTTTTAAATGGGCAATTATAACATCATTCTAAGACATTGAACATTAGGGCACACATACACAACATACATCCTGGCCGTTTTTGTTACGTTTGTGGTGTTATATCTAAGGTGGTGTTATATCTATCTATAACTTATTATATCAAAGAAAGGATATCCCATAACGGAATCTCTGAAAGAAGAAAAAAGCATATTTTCGTTATTTCAAAATTTCGGTCTCCAGGACAAAAAATGGGCTCCTCACGTTTTTTGTGAAAGATGTAGACCGCAAATCAAAAAATGTTGAAAAATGAGGTATAGCCAATGTGGGGAAGACCGTCTGGGGGGTAAGACCGTCTACTGGGCTTTTTTCAAAACGTAACAACTTTATGACAATGTGTCGCACAGTAAATTAAATAGTCGGCAATGCTCTTTAAAATAAACATAAATTGAAAAAATATCTTATCTTATTATAATAACTTGTTATAAGGCGTCGTTTGTAATGAAAATAGCCTTTAAAAATTTTTGGTGTTTTGAGAGTTCATTTTGACCAAATCGACCTCTGGAAAAACAATAATTTTGACGTATTTTAAAAGTATTTATCATAAAAATTATACTAAAACATCTTTATTAGTAACCACTTTATTGATTTACTAAATTTATGAAACGAAAATTGGTTTTGTTTTTGAAATATCTGCATTTGATTTTTTTGATAGCCGAAAAGCTTGTAAGGGGAAGACTGTCATATGACTGTCTCTCTCTCTCATCAGACAATATAAACCTTTTCTGGTATGAAAGTCCCTAATGTAATTCGATTGAATTAATAAAAAACTTACTATTCTATGGAACGAACAATATTTGTATATTATGCATATATGTCTATATGTACTCATAAATCTATTTATATGTGTATAATGCCGTTCTATAGAATTGCACGATGGAGTTCGATGAAACTTGCACTGTAGGGGTTTTCGGGGGCAAGAAATCGATCTATCTAGGTTTCATATCTGGGAAACATTATTTAATATTTTCACAGTACAATATTTTCCCGCGCAATATGTCGTACCCGGTTAGTCAAAGACTACATTTGTATTGCTTTTTGTATCAAAATCCTGAATCACATTTGTGACAGACTAAGACATTGCAAATAACAACCAGAGTGATTTTTTTAATTTTACGCGATGGCATCACGTCATCCATTGTTTTCATAAAATTAGCCGTCCTATCACAGCTCTATACTTTATGTTGAGATGAAAATAATGAAAATATTATCTATATACAAAATTTTTAGAATTTTAATATAGATGACGTTTTTGGGATACTTTGGCATGAGGATGATGAACAAAATATTAAATTTGAAATCCAAGATGGTGGACTACACTTTTTTGAACACTTGGTCATGGGTATCGTTTTCGGGTTATGTTGGGATGAGGATGATGAAAAATATATTAATTTTGAAATCCAAGATGGCGGACCTGACTTTTTTGAATTCTTGGTCATGGGTATGGTTTTCGGGATGTTTCAGATGAGGATTATGAAAAATACATATATTTTTAAATCTTAGGTGGAGACACCTTTTTGAATATTTCGACATGAATGTCTTGATGAATTGGCTTTTTTGAATATATCAAGATGGATATCGACATGGTATGATTGGGTTAATATAGATAGATTGATCAAAATAATTCGTAACAACTTTATACCTATAGGTATGTGAGAAAAGAAACTTCTTTCTTTCTTTCTCTTATTTTGTAAAAAAATGTTAAAACCCCTGACTTCCATTTTAGGACGAATTTGCCACTTTTTCTTTGATTTTTCAAAATATCGAGACTATAGATTCAATTTGTATAAACACGATTTGTTTTTGATTCCTACTTACGTGCACTTATTAAATTGTAGTTTGTAGTCAATTTGGTGTACGGTGGTAACTGTAAAATATATTGGCCAGACGGTCTTACCCCCAACTACCAACTACTAGGGGGTAAGACCGTCTACCCGATGATATTTTAAATTATCATCGATATCTGTAAAGTTATTTCATGTACAGATGTTTTGAATTTTTAGTAATGTAAACAAAGGTCCATTGTTCAACATCTCCAAATAGGTATCATCATTGTAGAAAGAATAAGACTCGTACAATGAAGTCTCAAAATCTAAAATCTCAAAATTAAAATAAACTATGACGGTCTTCCCCACATTGACTATATTTGAAAAGTCGGATGCTGAAAGATCTGCTTGGAATTCACTACGACTTGTTATAAAAGAGATTTTGGACAGCAAAAAAATGAAAATTACAGACAGTAAATGCTGATTTATTACCAATGATAGTGTAGGTATTAATTAATACACTATCATTGTTTTTTACATAATTTCCTACGAATGGGTGTCAGCATGTCTCTGAAAATTCATTTCCTTCATTAGCACCTTGATTTTTTCCCTGAAAACCTCGGAGAAGTCAGCGACGAACATGGAGAGCGTTTTCATCAGGATTTGAAATTTTTTTAACAAAATTTATTAAACATATTCTTATCTGCTGATTTTGCGTAAAAGTGTAACAAATATCAGTACCTAATGTCCATTTTTATTCTCTTGTCATATTTGGTAAACAATCTTAGCATGTCTTTTTATTTTAATTTGCGATTAAAAAACAATGCAGACACAAAATTATAAAAATTTAAAAACAAATTGTCATTTAATACAGAAACAGATTTCTAGAAACTGCCTATAAGAAAATTTGTAATGTTGTGGACATATTTGACTCTTCAACCTTTTCTTTGAAATCCTACTACTAAATGCGAAAGTTTGTGAGTATGGATGTTTGTTACTCTTTCACGCAAAAACGGTTGAACAGATTTGGATGAAATTTGGTACACAGATAGATCATAACCCGCATAAACATATAGGATACTTTCTAAGAAGGATAAAAAGTATCATACTTTTTATCCTTTGCACCAAGTTCTAAAATCCACGCGGGCGAAGCCGCGGTACAATCTATAGCTCTATAGTAGGATCTCATAAAATCACTCATATTGAAACAGCAGTAATGCAATGTATTTCAATTAGAATAAGTATATTCAGTTCTCAAATTGTATCCTCGAAGTGTTATATTTTTGCATGCAGTGTTCACTTCGAGAAGGACGAGCACCTAATTGTTTTTTTTTATAATATTTATACACGTTTGGACATGTGTTAAGTCCAGTTTAGTGAACCTAATAAATAAAAAGAAATACCTATGAGAAAAAAACATTTGCGCGATAAATGGAAAGAAATGTTTTTCATATAAAATAACATATATGTGCTGCGGACCGTTTTCCTTTATACAACGATCAAAATTGCATTCAAATCCCTTCAGCCGGTCTTGTGATGTGCGCGCACAAACAAACAGACATAGAGACAAACAGACAAAAACTTAATTTTACTCAAAAATATTACATGTACAGAATTCATAGCTCAACAATTTTATTACACGTATAGATATAGAATAGATAGAAGAAGAAGATGATGTATAGATATAGATTAATAAATTCTACATTTGTTCTCCAGTTTACCGCCAATTTCTATATATTTGAGATACTGACTGTAGACATAATCCCAAAAATGCATGTTCTTGCTCGTTGAGCTGCTGGAACTATAATTTTGTTTTACAGTTGAATTAATGCCGATAAGTAAGTATTGTTGGGTTTCCATGTGAAATTCTGGCCAATCAATTTCATTGTAACGCCGGTTGCTGAAAACGTAAGTACTTAATTAATCTTAGGCAAATTATAAAATTATTGTTGTTAACAATATAAAATGTAATCAAATAACATTTCTGATAACGTGGCTTCAATTTAACAAAAGATATACTAAGAAGGCATTACGGCATAAAAACAGAATAATAAGGATTACCTAGATTAGACATTTAGATACATGCACCGCACTTACCCAAATTTTATAAAATTTGAAAAGACATCAACCGTAAAATTGACCATACGTCTACTGACATTGCTTGCATGTTTTATTCTGTTTCTAGTTCTATTTGTTACAAATATGTATCCAAGTTCATCTGCATGGGATGTTCCTGAATAATCAATGTTATAATTAATTTTGCTCCAGTTAAGATCTCCGTCAAAGTCAAAGTTATAAAAGTATAATTTATTACTTTTAGGATTACGTTTGTGTAATCTTATCCAAGCGTAAACACCATAGACGTATCGCATGTCAGATGCTAGATCAATTAATCTATCTACAGTTAAATTTTCTGTCTTGTCGTCCTTAAAATACTTCTGGCTGATTAAATTTCCTAAGTGTTTAGCTTCCTGTGATCCTTTAGGATATTCGATATTACTGGGAATATATAATTCATGATTGTTATGCAGATTTTCTATAGATTTATTGTCATTCAATATATCTGGTAATAAATAAATACCTTCTTTTGTGTTTATTCCAGCCAATATAGGAACGTTCTGGGCTATTCCTGATTGCATGAGTGTTAGTAAGGGATTTTCAGTTATTACTGCATGTGAAAAATCTTTCTCTACACAAGGCACAAACAAACCACATGGTTTTAAAACATTAGTGTTCTTAAGGCTCAAGTTTTTAAACGCACGTATCATTTCAAATACATTAGTTTCCTGCAGTTTTTCTAAAATAATTTGAGGATCCTCACTTTTTATACCTAGTTCTTTCGCTAAGGCCAAAGCATCATCTTCTGGATGTAGCGATAGAAATCTATAATTTAAGGCACTGCCGCTGATCATGATAGCTTGATGGAACAATTGATTCGTTGTATTAGTTAACATCAAGTAGTGTACAACTGCCGCGCCAGAGCTGTGTCCGCCTATTGTTACTTTTTTATTGTTTCCTCCAAATTTTGATATATTCGTCTGCACCCATTTCAAAGCCAATATAATATCTTTTACGCCGGCATTGCCAGATGCTTCATTTATACCTAATGATAGAAATCCTAGTGGACCCAGCCTGAAAATATAATGTCATAAATACTTCCGATTAGGTGAACAGCAAAGAAGTTTGTAAGAAAAACATTTTAAGGTGAAGTACGAGCTTACCTAAAGTTTAGTGTCACAACGATTATATGGCGCTGAAGAAAAAATTGTGGGCCGTATATGTAGTCAGGCTCGCCGGACAGTAAAATAAAGCCCCCGCCGTGTATGAGCACTAACACTGGCAGATCTCGTCTCCGACTTTTCGGTACGTAAATGTTGAGGATCAAGCAATCTTCGCTCATCTGTTCGTATCTGTATCGCATTTGCCATTGTGGGCACACAACGCCGGCTTGAGTCGCATCCAGCACATGTTTCCACGGCCTCTTCGGTATCGGAGGCTATTAACAAACATTTTAATGCAACTCTTGATCAACTTGGACCACAAAATCCAACTTACGTCAAAATAAATGAATAAAATTATAAAAAAATCAGTTAGCTTTACTTTCTAAATATTTGATTTGTATTAGTATCAGGTATTCTGTATATGTAGGTATACAGAAGGAACTACACAAATGCTGTACAGTAATAAATGACCTATAAGTCACAAATGCCGTACAGTAATAAATGACCTATAGGTCACAAATGCCGTACAATAAGTGCCGTACATTCATTTGTGTAATTCTTTTTGTATACATATACAGATACTTTATCCATGAACGCCGTACATATTTCCAAGGGAGGGCTCGAAAGCCAAGGGTCACAACCCTTATCTCTCATCATGGTACCAGGTGTACCGCTCAGAAATGACGACATAGTGCTCAGAGTTATTTTCTGATATAGTAACAGTTCTAAGCGTTATTCACGTTGGTTCATTTCACGGGTAAATTTTGTTCATGGGCTTGTAGTCTAATGGCATGCAGGTTTCTACAAAGTTTTCCTTATTCACCGATATAGCATTTAATTTTATCAAGCGCACATATCTTTCAAGAAAGACATTTGAACTCGAACCCGGATCCCTCGAGTAAGTGTCCGAAGTCTATGCCACCGGCAATTACTGCTTATAAATTTATAAATTTTACCTTAAATCTCATATTTCCTGAAGGATTTTCAGCGTATGGAATGCTTTGATATGAAAAATATTCAAAATTGTCATAATAATTCAATTTTCCTCGAATTATGCCACCTGCGGTTCTGATGACGAGTTTTTTTGATGCACAAACATGAAGATAGCTCACAACACAGCACAATATAAATATAGGTTTCATTTTCGTTTAAACAAAACGTCCAACAACACTCAACTACCAAGCTAAGTGTTTTAATGATGACGTAGGGTTCAACGCTATGACTCGTTCAAAGTAGAGGCTAGTTCAACCTACATCGTTTATTTGTACAAATGTATCATTTTAATTGTTTGGAAATTGGAAAAAATTCTTGTGCTTATTTCACGCGTTGTTGTCATTATCAGTTTTGCACAGTTTTTAAACTCTGCAACTAAGTATCACAAAAAAATAACACAATAATTATATAAAGTATTAGATGACCCAGCAAACGTTGTTTTGCCATTAAGTTATCGAGCGTTCCCTTCCTTCCTTCCTTTCAGCCCTTAGTAGTCCACTGCTGGACATGGGCCTCCCCTAAACGACGCCACTCCGCCCGGTCCTGGGCCCTCTGAAACCAACGATTTCCCGCTGTCTTCTTCAGGTCATCAGTCCACCTGGTCGGAGGGCGGCCTGTACTCCTTTTGCCTAAACGTGGTCGCCATTCGAGGACCTTTTTTCCCCATCGGTTGTCAGTCCTGCGAACGATGTGGCCAGCCCATTGCCACTTTAATTTGCAAATTTTGAGAGCTATGTCGGTCACCTTCGTTCTTCCACGGATTTCATCATTTCTGATTCTGTCTCGTAGAGAAATACCAAGCATAGCTCTCTCCATTGCCCTCTGGGCGACTCTGAGCTTGTGGATTAGGCTCACAGTAAAGGACCACGTCTCGGCACCGTAGGTCATCACTGGCAACACACATTGCTCGAAAACTTTCGACTTCAGGCACTGAGGTATATCGGACGTCAAGACGTGTCGTAGATTCCCGAACGCTGCCCAGCCGAGTTGGATTCTTCGAGTGACCTCTCTCTCGAAGTTGGACTTACCAATTCGGATCGTTTGTCCTAGGTAAACGTATTCGTCTACAACTTGCCGCAGCAGTGCCGTCAACAACCACCGGTACGGGTGTGACATGGACATTTGACATGATTTTCGTCTTGTCCATGTTCATCTTAAGACCCACCCGTTGTGAGGCACTATTGAGGTCGCTGAGCATAATGCTGAGTTCCTCCAGCGACTCCGCCAGGATCACTATGTCATCGGCAAATCGGAGGTGTGAGAGGTGTTCGCCGTTGATGTTAATACCACGTCCTTTCCACTCCATCAGCTTGAACACATCTTCCAGTGCAGCAGTGAAAAGTTTTGGGGAGATGACATCCCCCTGTCGTACGCCGCGCTGCACGTGGATGGGGTTCGTACTGTTGTCGTGTACTCGGACTTTCATGGTGGCGGCATTGTATACACACTTCAACGCCTCGATGTACCGATAGTCGATCTGGCATCGCTGAAGAGACTCAAGCACCGCCCAGGTCTCGATAGAATCGAAGGCCTTCTCATAGTCCACATACGCTACGCATAGCGGCAGATTATACTCCTCGGTCTTTTGTATAACCTGCCGAAGCGTATGTATGTGGTCTATGGTACTATAGCCTTCTCGGAAACCGGCTTGTTCGGGAGGCTGGAAGTCGTCGAGTCTGCGCGCTAGACGATTAGTGAGGACCCTCGAAAACAGCTTATAGACGTGGCTCAGAAGCGCGATGGGCCTGTAGTTCTTCAGTTGGGTTTTGTCCCCCTTCTTGAAGAACAGTACCACCACGCTTCTGCTCCACGCCTCCGGGGTACTTCCAGTGCTGATGACGGAATTAAACAATTGCTGGAGCGCGACTAGGACGGGTTTGCCGCCCGCTCTCAGCAGCTCCGTTGTAATTCCGTCATCCCCCGGAGCTTTGTTGTTTTTAAGCTGTTTGAGTGCCCCCCTAATTTCGTACAGACTGACGTCCGGGATATCTTCGGTATAGTGCCGGGTTAATTTAGCTCGCTTGTCGTTCGCCGCCTAAGGAACGGGAGCTCTTGAGGAGGTATACAGCTGTCCGTAGTATCTCTCAATTTCTCTCAGAACTTCGGGCTTAGACGTAACTATGGTGCCGGTGTCGGTCTTCAACCTCGTCAACTGACTTTGCCCAACCTCCAGATCTCTTGCGAACACTTTCGAGCCTTGGTTCCGCTCGATCGTGTTTTTTACGCGTTTGGTGTTATAAACACGCAAATCGCGTCGCCTACTCCGAGAGATCTGTTTGTTGAGCAGTCGGTATTTCGACATTGAGGTTGGAGACTGCACACATAGTTCCCGCCTTTCCCTCATTAGACCGAGAGTATGTTCTGAGAGAACTTGAGGTTTACCACCGGAGGGGGCCTTGAAATACTTAGACCCAACATCGAGCGTTAAAAATCGACTGTTAAAAATAGGGGTTGGTGATAGAAGGGTGAAAATTTAAGGTTGTATTTTTTGATGCCACATTATTGATAAATAAAAATAAAAAATTGTCCAAATAATAAAATAAGAATGTTAGGTGTGGAAAACCCCTATCACTTAGGGGTATGAAAAATAGACAGTAGCCGATTCTCAGACCTACTGAATATGCATATAAAATTTCATAAATAAACACAAAATAAACTAAAACTGTGACATGAGAATTTTATATATAAGAGATAAAATAAGATATAAGAAGATTTATAGTATAAAATTAACACTTTTTATGGCCCTGTATAAAGGTGTGTTTAAAAGTTAAACTCAATATAACAGAAGTATACAATTTGATTAAAAATTATTTGATTTAAAACTATTACTTAAGTCAATTTAAATAAAGCACCAGAATTTTTTAAATTCTTTTTATTTTCTGACTAAATTAAACTTATTCCTAATTATTTTATTTACAAATAATTTATTATAATAATAGTAATACTCAAGTCATGCTAAAATTTAAGTTTATATGAGCAGGTAATTCTGACATTTTAAAATGTAATTTAAAGTATAAAAAAGTTGAATATAATTTTTCAATATAGGTAATCTTTGTACAGCATTTCCAAAAATTTGGGTCTAACGAAACGGAAATCATAATCTAGGACCTACATAAGTACAATAGAGTTAATATATATGTACAGTTCTGTCCCTGCATCGAGTTACTTCTATCTACGTCTACGTCTATATCGCACCTAATATTGATGTCGCTGTGTCACGGCCCGTACCCGTACGATATTAGCGAACATTAAGTAGTTGAGTAGCTTTCTAGATCTACACTACACGGTAGGTGGTATACGATAAGGTGGTTTTGGTTCTAATAATAATTTGCGGATGTCTATCCAAAAATATTAGACATGATATTTGTAAAAGAGCTGGTGATGGAAGAGAAGAGGCCAGGAGCGGGCGAGGGCGCGGGCGGCGGCCGCGGCGGCAGCGCCACCGGCCGGTAGTAGGGCCCCCCGTCGATACGCTGGAATATTGTAAACACTTCTATATTACCATTAACAATATATGATACTAATTATAAACGTAATATGAACATAAATAATTATGCACGTATATACTCGTAGACATGCGATTTTAGAAATGTTTTTTTAAATAAAGTTAAAACATTTTGACTTAAAAGCCTTAAAGCTTAAGTATAAACCCAGACGTGGTTAAACCTAAATAATATCCCCGGATGATAAGATTAACGAATTGGTTAGTTATTAGTAGTTGCTTATGGTGTTAGCTATCTAGTGCTGTAAGGTTGCTAGTGTTTTACAGGTAAGCCTGTATATTCACAAATCAATTTTCAGTTAAGTTCATTATTATTAGTTCGAAAGACTGTAAACATCAACACTTGGAGAGTAGGTACTAAGATATTATTTTTTAAATTACGTGACAAGTTCTGCTCATTTAATTATAAATTGGTATTTAAAAAAATATAGGGGATAAGTCAGACATACATCATACCATGATTGGGCTCATCCTGCGCAGCTTAGATAGCAGATTCCACGTGGAAAGCTTGTTAAAATAGTTTTATTATAAGCATTTAAAAATTTCTTCACAGCTATTCTGTTCTACTACATCAAAAATATAAATTACCACTGAAAATTAAAACAGGAAAACAAAACAGTGCTGTGCCGCGAACATAAACACTAACATCAAAGTAATCGTATAGTTAACGTGTGTCATTAGTATGGGAAACATCTTCCCATACAAGTGACACACGTTTAGTATACGAAAACCGTGACGATACTGTTTAAACTCGGGGCACAGTTTTAGATAGACCCTTAGAAAGTGCCAAATAAGTTCATTTACACGTGCCATTTCGACAATCAGATATTATGTGTACTTACCAAACCTATTTTTATGGCAACAAAATAAATAACAAACATGCAACCGTGCATGTGCCGTGGCCCGTGCATATTATACAGACAATAACATGCACTTATATAAGTAGGTAAGTTCGTTAAAACCAAGCGAAATAAATTGGTGAAATGATCATGCTGTATTTACATTGGTTAATATTAAAATAAATAATAAATAAATAACGTTTCACACTCATAGCCCCACACTAGGATTCCCTGTGTCGTGGGTGCCATGGACACACACAAGACAAGAAAACAGCACACCCAGACCAGAAACAGAAATTCAAATTCATCATTCAAATATCTGCTCTGCTGGGAATCGAACAGCGCATCGGTGTCTTAATCACCGCCCTTTGGGTCGTCGTAATAAATGAAAATAATAATAATAATATTAGATACGATTCAATACAAAACCTACATACCTCATTCTTCTTGTAGTTTTTATTCGGTGACTGTTTTATTTTCAAAGTTTTTTTAGATATTGCTAAAGGTTCTTAAGTGTACCTACGTAATAATTTATTTTTCATCCCATCTATTCGAAAAGTACGACTTTCCTCATAGAGAGTGATGAAAAGTAGAGTGTATCACTCGGGACAAATATATATTTTTGGCTCGAGCGACGTACTTTGAATCCGTCGCTATTATATATCCGTCGTCCCTCGCTACGCTCGGGATTCTACTCTAGAATCCCTCATTTCGCTCTGGATTCAAAATTCTGGATTCGGCGCCTTCGCCGTAAAATATCATTTTGCTTCCTTGTGATACAATCTATTGACTGTAATAAAATTTCAGCGTTAACACTCCTTATTTTCTGTTCAACTCATAAACAAGGGTTTATTTCATATAAAGTACCAAAATAAGTATTTGAAATCATAGTAAGCAAAAAACATTAGTAATCATAGATACATTTAATACATTGATCAAGATAAATGATCAAAGGCATATTTTAATGAATTTAATAACCTAATCGTCTGGCTTGCATTACATATAAATAGTGATTATACGAGTAGATCAAGTTCAGTCTTTTCAAGATTTAATTATTATTTTCCTGTAAAACCTTGTCTTTAGATATCGCGTGTAATCGGACACTGGAATTGAAGTGAAATACAGAAGCTATATTTATCTTTGTACATAGAGTCTTTATTGTGGAGAGTTATACAGTCCATAAAATTGGAGCTAGTTTTGAGGGAAGGCTATGCGGTCGCTCCTGGAGATTGGCAGTATTGGCAGTATTGGCACCTCGGTGAGGTTGTAGAGTTGCGGAGTGGTGGGAGAGGTCTGCGCGCCTGGCTCCGTCGGCGTCGGCTCGTCGCTCGCCTAGAGTATCACAACTACAAGTGACCACACCGTCCCAGTATTCACAATAATTATGTACACTACCCAAACCTTTCAATATTGCAGTGCAATCTACTAAATTAATCTAGATGATATTTTTTCTATAATAAATCGGATGACGTTATCCAAAACTAATTTATTTTCATTTATTTATTTAGTTCGTTACTCGTATTTAGTGGTTAAGGGAACCACATATAAAAGTCAGAAAGTATCTATATACAGAAATATAGAAAAGTATAGATATGTTTGTGTTAAATATCATCTGAATTCAAATTAAAAATGAAATATACCTGTCTTTATATTATCTACTTCGTACGTATCTATGCATCTATACTACATTGCAGTAGTTATTTACTTATTAAGATATTCTAAATAATCAAGGTAAACTAATTGTAACCATGTTATACATGGAGGATCTCTTCTAAGCAAACATTCTATTCTATGTGTTAGGTACTTACTATGTTAATTTGTGACAACACACCGTTATATTTACAAAAAAATCTTTATGTAGATACAATTTTGGTAAATGCCACTATATGCGAATATTAAAATGTATTATAATGTATTTACCTTCGCCGAATGTAAAGTTACGTTTAAAAGGGTCGGATGACTGTCGATTACGATGAACTCTACTTCCTGTGGTAGGTATCCATCCGCTGACACCTGAAATTAGGGAAAAAATTAAATATAAAAAAAAATTCTCACTAAAATTGTGAAACTAAACAACAAAACTAACTAAAAAGTTACAAATTAGTTCTAAATAACAGACTTTAATATTATAATATTTTTAAAGTCCAAACAAGTAACCTCCGCGTTTTTTGAAGTCGTTTTAAAAGGCTCAAAGGTAATAAATAAAAAAACAGAAACTTAAAAAAAATATATTTTGCAAATTGAAAAATGGAATAATTTTATCAAATTAGTGTATTGTCATCGGTCCTCGATGAATCTACAAAGTTTGAACGAAATCTGGCTGTTTAAAATGGGTCAAAATCGCGCCCAAAGGAGTCGGTTACAAACAAACAAACATACAGGTGAAGCTAACATAAAGCGTGTAAATATACATACGTCAAGGCGGTATGTTCCCGGTAACAGGATGCGCCAGAACTCGCCGTACTTGGTGGTGTGGTAGACGACGTCGCGGCCCTTCACCTTCACGGCCGCGCGCTCCACGGGCTCGCCGCGCTCGTCCGTCACGAAGCCGTGCGCGCCGCGGTGGGCCTCCGCCAAGTACTTTATCAGAGCCTGACTCAAACAAACACCATATTATACCATTACAGTATTTAGATATTTAGTTATCTCTAAAATGATACATACTGTTTTGGCAAACGGAGATCTATTTTGGCAAACGGAGGCTAGGTGATCATGCCTTGGGAGCGGCCGTGTTCCGAATACGTCATGTCCGAGTTTTGTATAATGTCAGAAATGTAGAAAACTTCGATAGCGTGATTCAGGATCGTGTGGCGCCATCTCTTGACGAGTGGCGGAAGTCGCTACTCTATTACAAGTATGTACGTTAAAATAAATACGCATGTAATGTAAGTAAATATCATAGTCATGATCATTATCATAACATTTCGGGATGCGCGAGTTGTATTTGAAATATAATACTTGTATTTCAAAACCAATAATACCTCGACAGGTTTGGTAAACCTAGTACCTACTTATATTTAAATTTCATACAACATACCAATCAATTACCTAATCTAATTAACAAGTCTGACTGACTAATATCCTATCTTAGTCGTCTATCTTAACTGACGTATTAATATCCTATCTTATCTAAAAAATGTCCAAGAATTAAAGACGCCCCGATTTATTAGAATGCATGGCGATGAAATCAGTTTTGAATAAATAGTCCCAAAGAGAACACCAAAATGTTATTCACTTTGTTATTTCACCTCGCAGTTTTAAGTGTTACGTTAACCGGAATCAATGGCCATGCCATAGAGCCGCGGGTGGCTGTGGCACAGCTCACTAATGCGAACATTACTGGGACCATTAGTTTCACGGAAACCGATGAAGGGCTTCGCGTGAGCGGCATCATAACGGGACTCGGCGTTGGCAAGTATGGGTTTCACATTCACGAACTCGGTGACGTTACTTCGTGCGATACGGCCGGCCCCCATTTCAACCCGGACAATGTCAACCATGGCGGCAGGGATCACGAAGTTCGACACGTGGGAGACTTCGGCAACGTTGAATTTTCAGGAGACGGAATTCCAGTCGCTAATGTCAATTTCGTAGACAGATTTATCACGTTGAGGGGTCGTAACAGCATATTGGGTCGATCTCTGGTGCTACACGAGAACAAGGACGATCTTGGATTGGGAGACAATGAGATGTCCCTGGTGACGGGAAACGCGGGGCCTCGCATCGCTTGCGGAGTTGTTGGAATAAGATCCCCAGGTGGTCAATGGAATTCAGCCAAATCTGTTCTACCATCGGTTACCCTTATTCTTTGTGGATTTTTATCATTCATGAAAGCATTTTAAATGGCTTTTAAGTTATGAGTCAGAAAAATGATTTGAAACTTTGTAGGTGATACTTTTATACCCTTTTAAAAATATTTGTATTTCAATTATCACGGTAAATTCTTAAAAAAAAATCTGTTATATAAGTATTATGTCATTTTTACGAAGATACCAATAGAAATTTATTTATTAATGCTAGACAAACCCTGTAATTGTTAAACGAGTGGTATAGATAGTAAATAATTAACTATAATGTATATATTAAATTAAGTGTCTGTTGTTTTTTTGTGTATCAGTATTAACTCACCTCTTTATTATCCAACCAGTATTTGGATAGCTCGTGCGCTGGAGGATACTTGCAGCAGGATATCTCGAGCGTTATTTCCATGCAGCCATGCCATAAGTAGTTGTAATCTTGCATGCCACCTGTCAATAAAAAGTCTATGAAAATTCGTGATTATTTTGTCAGAAAAAATACTTTTACTGAAGACTGAGCCCTGAGTGCGCTCCGAAGTATGATATTATGTACACTTAAATCAAATCTGTAGTTGCTTGTTAATTTATAGATCTGCTCATTGGCACCATATTTTAATTGGTGGCCTTACCTAGTGACGTTGTTAATGCATATTGACGACTGAACAGATGTAGAGTACCTAAGTATTAATTTCTACATCTGTAGTGAGTACCTAAGTTAATACTTAGGTACTCTACATCCAGCTGTAATCCTTGTGGGAAGAGGATCATTCCTACGGCAAGAAATCAACAGTTTAGTAAAAAAGGTAACGAAGTAGCCGAGTGAGTAAGTAATTATTTATTGTCTAAACTATAATTACCTGTAAGCGGGTACCAGGCCGCGCCGTTGGTGATGCCGTTCTCGAAGCTTGCTCGAGAACCTGACTTGCAGGACACTCCTCGCGACATCTTGGCGTGATTCTTAGAGTACACCAGGGAGAGATGACGGAACACATCGTCGTCCGGCGCGATCGACGGCGTGTGCGCGTAGTTTAGAAACACTGCATTCACGGGACATGTGGGCGGAAAATAGGCTTATTATTATTAATCATATTTAATTTAAAATGTAAGGCCAGGTTCTCAGGACCGCGCGGCTCTGTGTGGTAGAGAAAACCGCGAAAACAAGATCACACTAAACAAGCCCAACTGTTTACATTACCGCGCGGAGTCTTTCGTATGAAGCTGCTGTCATGTGAATGCATCCACCGCGCGGTCATGAGAACCCGGGCTAAATGTAGGTGCACACACACTACATACAAGCAAAGCGAAAAGACAAAAACGAGAAAAAAACTCCTGCTTCCGCTGCTTCCAGCAAAACTGCAAGTGGGGAACACTAATAAACCATTTTTCTTATCCATTTATCGACCGATTTTCTGTTTTGTTTTGTTTGATAGGTAAAATTGAGCTTTAGGGTCATAAAATGTCATGTCATAATCTTGGTGTATACCAACAACCGTTGGACTGTGAAAGAATACGTCGTCGTGTATGCGCTTAGCTTTGGAACACTGTGTTCATTCAAAGGACATGTGGGGCGAAAAATACGCTTATTAATCTTACCTTATGTAGTATTTTTGAAAATATTTATGTAGATAAACGCACAACATAAGCAGTACAACAAGCAAAGCGAACGAGACAAAAACGACACAAAGCTTCTGGTTGTATCTCTAAGAAACCTCCAGCAGATCTGGTTATGCCAAATGATTAACGAATGACACCAATTAATAGTGATGCGGTTTGTGCACGGGTTTCCATTTTTTTTCATCTATAAGGTGTCAGAGTAAAACACGTTTAAAACATTTTAAAACATTTAAAATGAAAAAAATATTAATTCAGCGTCACCTGAGCATAACACTGATGATCTGCAAATTCCTGGATTCAGCAGCGTTAAAAGTGGAAAATATTTTGTGAAAATTTTGAAAGTGTCGTTCAAGCTGTAGCGACCATTTAGCGACCACTCGAATTCCTTAAACATTTATTAGCTAAAAAATAATAATTTTAATGCTGACTGTATCTCTACTCTTCAACGTAGCTTTTATAGAGCGCTTGGCTCATATAATAATTATGCTAGTGATGTAAAAAACCTCTAAAGCGTGATTCAGGATCGTGTGGCGCCATCTCTTGACGAGTGTCGGAAGTCGCCACAACGTGGTTGCTACTTTGCTTGCCCCTCGACGTTTAATCCGCTGCTGTTTCGAATGGTTATGCTATTGGAACTAGTTATAAATAGGTACTTACTGGCGTTGGGCGTGTTATCGAAGGGGTATGAGGCGACGAGGGCGCCCCCGTGCAGCGAGCCGGACAGCACGAACTGGATCTTGCTGATCCACTCCTTCACAGCGTCCGTCTCTGGCTGCGGGATCTTCGTGTTCGTCTTGAAGTAGTCCGGGAAGTTGCGGTTGAGGTCGAAGCGCCGCGCGTTGTATCTTTAATCGGAGAGAGGCTCGAATTTAATGAAGAATTGCTAATTCGGCGCAAAGCCCGATGCTTGAGTACATCACATGCGACCGAAAAAGATGGATTGGGCGCGGTGGCGAATTACATACGCGTTTCCGTACTTCGGAGGCACCTTGAACAGGCCCTGATTATCTTCAAATACTTGTAGATAACTGTCGTTAAACCTTGTCGGAGGCCATATGGGCGGTTTGAAAATTTCCGACACGGGTTGGCCATAAGCCCATTTTTGCGTGCCGTCCTGCTCGTAGTGGAATAGGTATGCTGTAGGTCTTCTCTTGACGTAGAGAAAGACCCGTTCACATCAGTGGGACTTATATGGGGATAGAGCCAAAAAATATTTATTTATAGTAGGTACTTAGTTACTTAGTTGCAGGTGAAACGTAGACCTGTTAAATCTTGCAAGCGTTATAAGTTATTAAACATCCGGTAAGTGTGATTTAGACGTGTGACTTGACTAGTGATGAAATTGGTATCTTCTGAGACATGCTAATAAACATTATGAACTCAAATATTATAAATAAATACTTTTCAGATGAAAAACTGTTTGATATGTGATATAATTATATATATGAATGAAAATATTAGTTCGCGCCCAAGTAATATGTGCGTTTCATAAGGGCTTCCACTCAGAGATAAAACAAGAGTCAAATGTCATATGGGCTTCCACTTAGAAATAAAACAAGAGTCATAGACTTGAGGTACGTTTAATATCACAGTATAATACCTACATTAGTGCTATAATAACTCAAGGGACATAAACTTGCTTAGAAAGTCAACAACATCATTATTAGGTTATTGTTGTCCTATTGTGTACGGCGTGTGAGCGTCTCACAAATTAGAAATGGTTGACGTATGATGACGTATTACAATTAGGTAAATCAACCATCCATTCAGCCTTTTGAAGCCCATGCACTGTTGGATTTCCCTAGGGCCCTTAATCGACACCACCCCACTCGAAAAAAAATGGCGTAATGATCAATTCGCCTTTTAGGATTACAAACCCTAAAAGGCGATTAATTAATAATTAGAAAATTGCTTTTAAAACTTTGGTTCGTTACCCCTATACTATGCTGAGATACTTTCCTAAAGAAGCAAGGAGTGTCGTCGTCTAATTGCTCTACTTCATAAAACTAAAATCAGGTCAAAATTAGTTAACTGATAACATATTTACGTCTGCCACCTATTCAGTTAGCAAATCGCCTAACACACGTGTTGTAACGTAATTGTGTTACTAAACCTATTTAACCCATGTTTGCGTTACCTATATTGCAAAATAAATATGTACAACATAATGCAACCTTTCGTTACGGTTTATGGTGTAGGTACAATACACATTATAGGTACCTACCTACAATAGGAAATATGTGAAACATGGTGAGATCATACCTGCCTAAAACTGTGTCGCACTGGCCTTCCCGGGATATGGAGTAACCGTCGGGGTTCATCGAGGGCATGAGATGAATCCTTGTGTTGTCCAGCAACCACTTAATATAGGGGTCCGTTTCGTATGACGTCACCAGATGCTGCAATGGATTTATTGGTTTCATGATTAGATGTTGAATGGAAATCAAAATTAGCGGCAGGGGTTGCATCCGCTTTGGCGAGTTCATCTCATTTACTTTGTTTATATTACTCATATTACTCATATAATATTACTCATTTACAATTTCATCTTACTTTGATAATAAAAATTAAATTAAAAAATTTAATAACGACACCTAATAATGCCTTTAATTTAGCCTTTTTTGGTGTAGTATTATCAACACAAAACAAAGAAACGAAGTTTTGTGCATCGTAGAGCATTTCGTAGATGTTACTTAAGTTATTTTTGAAACAGTTCTACTTGTCCGCGTTATGTGGGTAAGAGGTTTTTTTTCATATTATTAGGAATTGTTTTCCCATATTAGATAAGGTACCTAACAATTAAAACTTTAATAACTATAGTGAAATAGTAAACGAGTTTTAGTTTAGGATTTTCTGAAAACTGAATCCATATTTACGGGAGTGCTAGGCCGGAGTAAGTGGGTGTTATTTTGTTACAAAACAGTATTGAGGTAAATAAATAGAAGCTGACTCATTTAGCCTGCTAAAAATATCTCGAATGCATTGTAAAGGTAACCCATGAAATGTGAGTTTAGATTGGAGCGTTGTGGCGTATATTTAATTAGTTTTATGAGATCAACTATGCGTTATTGCGTAGCAGAGTACGTTAGGTTGTAATACATCTACTCGTAGGAGTACAAGTCGTAGCATTGTCACAATTTATACAAGTAGGTACAATAGCTAGTGCACTTCATTCAAAACACTGAGCCTAGCTTTACGATTTAAATTCATAAGAATTACTTTTATTATTTGGTATTAACTTTAGATTTTAAAATTACTTTAACTTTAACATAAATGATATGTAGCATAGTCTTTAAAAGTACCTACAACTAACATACAAATAACAAAATGCAAACGAAATTTCGTCCGACACCTACCCAGCAAGCACTATTTATTATAACTTAGATACCGGCGAGACTTACCTGGTATAGTACAGCTGCTCAGATAGATAGAAAGCTTTAAATCTACTTTATACCCATCTACCTATCTCTAATAGGTATACTTGTTAAATAAATATCATAAAAACAACTGATTCAAAGTTTATAGTACCCGCCGGAGGCAGAAATTCCACATTATCCACTACGATGTGTCGAACTTCCGTTTTACACGCTTTTTTGTCTCGTAGCGAGCTCTGAATGGGTTTTCCGGCTGAAGTATTTTCGTAGGGTTATGATGATATGGAGTTCTTCACAAGACGACGGTGACCACTAACCATCAGGTGGCCGGTCTGCCTGTTTGCTTGCACTTATTATTTTACCTGAAGAAAATTTACCTGAATGAGATGTAAGAGTAACTCGCGGCCCACGGCTTCGTTCCCGTGGATGTTAGCCACATACTTGACATCCGGCTTGCCGATCATGTGCTCGTACGGAGACGCTGATACTACCATCACCCAGAGATCTCGACCTAAAGAACTTGTACAGTAAGTTTACGGTAAATCTGTATTCTATTATAGCTATGAAATTATTACTTTAAACCTAATAAAAATAACTAACAGAAACACCGGTCTAAACCTACTTTACTGTCTACCATCGAAGATTGAGTGCTACGATTTCTACAAGCTAGTAAAGAGCATTTGACTTCCGGTTGTAAAAATTAAAATTTTCAAAAATAGGTATATTCGTCTCGTTTTGGGACCTGTGAAGTTATTTTCATTATGTTTGGATGGACATATCGATATTTATTGAGTATTTTTACTAATTATACTGACTCACAATCATCCCTAGGATTTTTCTTTTCGCGACTTGTTAGTGTCAAATTTTTGCTTTATTCATTGTTTTACCTAACTTTTCAATACCATGGCCTCTTGACGACAAAATCATTTTCTTGTAGCATGGAGTTATTAGGTATTTACCTTGAACAGATTTTCCGATAGAGTAAAGCGCCGTGAGTGCGGGGTACTTGGCGGAGACGGCTCGGAGGTACCTCGTCATTTGCTCGTGGTCATGGTACTGGAACTCTAGCTCCGGGCTGTCTCTCGACTCTAGTTCGCCTATATTTGTGGATACTTCTTGTCCTGGGAACAAAATAAATTTATAACATTCGATCATCCTAGTCAAAAATTTGCTGGAACGTTTTCTTTGAAATATCTAGTTTCTGGAATGGTTCACCGATTATTATGACTAAATTGAATGTTGACCTAACTCTTTTTTCTTTAATGTTTATTAGATGGTATTGTATATTTTTATACCTGCTAAAAATCTTGTATCCGACTGGGACTGACCAAACGCCGCACCGGCGACGACCAACAGCAACACTACTCCCGCGTTAATGTTCATATTCCACCTCATCTACCGACAAAATACATAATAATTATTATTACTTATATACAAAGTAGTTACTGTCAAAATATTAAAAGAAATAAGGCGTTTAAATATTTTATGTCATCTTTGAACTTTGTCTAACTTCAAAGATGTAAAATCGTGTTTAGTTTGTAGTTTTAAATCGTGTAAATCCTCTCTCCGCTTTGCTTCGCCGTAGTCGGGTATTTAAAACGAACCATCTCATAACGATGCAATCATTTATTGTACTATGAAATCTTTATAGAATCACTTTTCTTCCCGCTGGTGTCTCAGGGTATCTAATCTGACAGTTGAAATTGAAAACAGGAACTTAAATAGTATATGTTGATAGTATATGATAGTATCATTGAGTTGGTCTTTTGCTCGAATATTGAATGTGTATTAAGAGTAGCGAATTTATAACAAAATTAACGATAATTTTAATTAGGTTAAGATAGAAGGCTAAATTCTACCTAACTACATAAAGGTAATCATTATAGCAGATAACCATCAACCTTAGTCCGTAACAAGCGCTTAGAATGATATTTTGAAATGTCTATAATGGCTGGTTTACAAGTGTTGTCTCTGAATTTTTTTTTTAAATGTTAGATACCTATATATGTACTAAATTTAAAAGGCACACTACGGTTTGTGTATCTTGCTATTGAGATGAATTCGAAAATAAATATCGTCAATGATTTCCCTGTTTTGTTTTTCCTCACGTACTAACAAGTTCGACGGTTACGGGTTTGGGTTTTTTAATGTTAACTTTTTAAATTATTACTCTGGGGTTTTCAAGTGCAAAAAGGATATTTATATTTGCAAAATCGTATTTTCCTTAAGCAAGAATTTATAGTCTCTCATTTTAATAACACTATGGCCACTATGTATAAACACGATACCTATAATGTTGCTCATAGATATAAGTATTAAACCGGTTGCCGCCCGACTGATTGTGCGATTTTTCAAAATTATTCTAAAGTTTATTAATTTAGTTCAAAAAATCTATTATCGTATCTTAAAAACCATGTTTGGATGATTTATGAGAACTAGCAATCGCCCAGTAGTCGAAATTCGACTACTTACCTAATTTATTAAAACAGAAAGTTTCTACTTCTATGCAGGTACTTCTACGATAATATTAAGGAAAGGTTTGTAAGGTAGATCTATGTTGGTTACAGGTTGCACTTGCTGTTAAAACTTTTGAATTGATTGGTAAAATGTATATCATTTTAATTTAAAAACTAATGATATGATAGAAAAAGATATGATAGAAATTTCACGTGCCCAACGATTTTATATTTTGTCTGATCAATACCCCAGAATGCCCCAGATTGATGAAGATTGGTGCGTTTTGACTTCCGAATTATTTTTTAGCTTTTAGTAAATAAACTACATTTTTTTTGTAAATAAAACCATTTAACATAATTATGGTCAATGTGGGGAAGACTTGGAAGACCATCATAGTTTATTTTAATTTTGAGATTTTTATTTTTGAGACTTCATTGTAGGTACGAGTCCTATTCTTTCTACAATGACGATATTTGGAGATGTTGAACAATGGACCTTTGTTTACATTATTAAATCAAAACATCTGTACTTACATGTAATAACTTTACAGATATCGATGATAATTTAAAATATCATCGGGTAGACGGTCTTACCCACTAGGGGTAAGACGGTCTGGCCAATATATTTTACAGTTAACGTACACCAAATTGACTACAAACTACAATTTAATAAGCACACATAAGTAGTAATCAAAAACAAATCGTGTTTATACAAATTGAATCTATAGTCTCGATAATATTTTGAAAAATCAAAGAAAATGTGGCGAATTCGTTATAAAATTGAAGTCAGGGGTTTTAACATTTTTTTACGAAATAAGAGAAAGAAAGAAAGAAGTTTCTTTTCTCATATATAGGTTTAAAGTTGTTACGAATTATTTTGATCAATCTATATTCACCCAATCATACCATGTCGCTATCCATCTCGATATATTCAAAAAAGCCAACCCATCAAGATATTCAAGTCGAAATATTCAAAAAGCTGACTCCAACTAAGATTTAAAAATATATGCATTTTTCATAATCCTCATCCGAGACATGTATCTCGAAAACTATACCTACCCATGAGTTGACCAAGAATTCAAAAAGTCAGGTCCGCCATCTTGTATTCCAAAATTAATAAATGTTTATAATCCTCACCCCAAAATATCTGGAAAACGATACCTATGACCAAGTGTTCAAAAAAGTCGAATCCGCCATCTTGGATTTCAAAATTGATATATTTTTCATCATCCTCATCCCAACATATCCCGAAAACGATACCTATGACCAAGTATTCAAAAAAGTGTGGTCCGCCATCTTGGATTTCAAAATTAATATATTTTTCATCATCCTCATCCCAACATAACCCGAAAACGATACCCATGACCAAGTGTTCAAAAAAGTGTAGTCCGCCATCTTGGATTTCAAAATTAATATTTTGTTCATCATCCTCATACCAAAATATCCCAAAAATTTTGTCTGATATCTTGGATTGGTTATAATATGTATAGATAGTATTTTCATTATTTTAATCTCAACAGTATCTAATCTCATTAGTATAGAGCTGTGCTAAGACGGCTAATTTCATGAAAATAATGGATGACGTGATGCTATCGCGAAAATTAAAAAAAAAACACTCTGGTTGTTATTTGCCATGTCTTAGTCTGTCACAAATGTGATTCAAGATTTTGATAAAAAAAGAAATACAAATGTAATGTTTAGACTAACCGGGTACGACATATTGCGCGGGAAAATATTGTACTGTGAAAATATTAAATAATGTTTCCCAGATATAAAACCTAGATAGATCGATTTCTTGCCCCCGAAAACCCCTACAGTGCAAGTTTCATCGAACTCCATCGTGCAATTCTATAGAACGGCAATATAAATAGATTTATGAGTACATATATATATATTTATATATTATGCATTATATACAAATATTGTTCGTTCCATAGAATATTAAGTTTTTTATTAACTCAATCGAATTACATTTAGGACTTTCACACCAGAAAAGGTTTATAATTTCTGACTGAGAGAGAGAGACAGTCATATGACGGTTCAACCAGATGGTCTTTCCCTTACAAGCTTTTCGACTATCAAAAAAACAAATGCAGATATTTCAAAAACAAAATAAATTTTCGTTTCATAAAATTAAATCTAGTAAATCATTAAAGTGGTTACTAATAAAGACGTTTTAGTATCATTTTTATGATAAATACTTTTAAAATACTTCAAAATTATTGTTTTTCCAGAGGTCGATTTGGTCAAAATGAACTCTCAAAACACCAAAAATTTTTGAAGGATATTTTCTTTACAATAGACGCCTTATATCAAGATTCAAGATCAATAATAATTTATGTTTATTTTAAAGATTTCATTGCCGACTGTTTAATTTACTGTGCGATATCTTCTTCTTATAACGGCTTCACCGATTTTTATGAAATTTTATATGCTTAATCAGTAGGTCTGAGAATCGGCTAACGTCTATTTTTCATACCCCTAAGTGGTAAGGCTTGTCCTCACCTAACATTTTTATTTTATTTTTTGGACAAATTTTTTTTTTTATTTTTCAATAATTTGGCATCAGAAAATACATACAACCCTAAATTTTCACCCTTTTATCAACAACCCCTATTTTTTAATAGTCGATTTTTAACGCTCGATAACTTCAACGTTTACGGGGTCAACTAGTATAATACATGTATATTACATGTATTATACTAGTTATTACATCCCAAACTATAAATATTTTTTCGAGCAATATTTGAAGGAGTATATTTTACCTCAAGTCCCCCGAAACCGCGCCCCTGCGTCGCCCGCAGTCGCAGTTTGAAATAGTTTGAATGGTAGTGGCTGAAGCTAAACTGTTCCAAAATATATATCTTACAATTTGAACAGCAATCGCGGGATGTAATATATAGCTCAAGATGTAATTTATATTATATCTCATAGTCAAAAGCCGGCTTTAAATGCTAATTTTATCTACTTATAGGTATTGGTTTATTTGTTACTCGGAGGATTTTCACAAAAGAAATAAAGCAATTAAAATTTAATGGTTCCTATCATGAAATCAATTAAGAATGTGTTTAAATTCCAATTACCGAAGTATTTTAACATTTTACCCTATTTAATTATGATTCTACACACTTAATTAACACTTATCAACTTGCTTTTGGTATTTCTTAATGAATAGAACAGTTGCATTTGGGTTGTCTTTTTAGTTATTTGTTATTCGGAAGTGCCGGTTTGTCCGTAACCGGTCCCATATTGAAGGTCACTGGGTCAGTGGACGTACCCTGAGAACAGCCTCGCGTTATCCGGATAAAATAAGATTTTTCTTTTTTTTACCAAGAAGGTTAGGTCACACGTCATGACTTCGTTAAAAACTTATACCTATCAGGCTTTTACGTACGGATAATTAAAATTTTATTTAACTTTGTATTGAATCTAACATTTTATATATTTATAAATATTATTAGATTTTTATAGTAATTCCGATCTGGTAACTGGAACTCTTAGAATTGTTATATTGTTCATTATTAAGAACTTTCTAGTTTCATTATATTCTATGATGAATTCTAACATCAAGTTAAAAACCTGATAAACTAATAAAATAAACTAAAACTATGACAAATGAAACACATCGCTGCGATGCGGAAGATTGCCCAAGATACTGGCTGCATTGCCTCTCTGGACAGCTATGCTAATGCGCTGTCCAAAGTTGGCTCCTGCCTTCGGGTCACCCAACGCTACGACCAGACGCGAAGACAAATCTTTAAAGTGAAATAAATAAATAAATTAAAAATAGATATATATATAAAATATATAAAAATAAATATATGAAAGAAATCTTTGAACTTTCTTATATTTCTTATATATAACATATCAAAAGAAATCAATGAATTAAATGAAATATTATTTTTCATTAAGAAGGTATGATTTAGCGTAAAAATAATTAGAATTCAAAGCCCTTTGGGGCTGGTTGTAAAGATACAAATTTACCTGAAATTCTTCTGAATTTTCTTGGGTGAATTCAAGCTTTACCTGCTGGAGTTAAATTTACCACGCTGCCCCCCACTTCGAGTTGGTGCAGATTTGATAGTGCTTGATATATAAACAATGCGGTAAATAAGATGAGTCCACGTTTTCAAGATAAAAAAACAAAAAAGCGTGAGAAAACTGGAACAGGTTGTGGTTTGTGTTGTGACTTATTTATTTATCAAATATTGCCATGAAAAGTAGAGTACTTAGCATCTCTGTCAATCGAGATAGCAAATCGATTTAACGCTCGTCTCACGGCTTGTTTTAACTTTCCTTCCGCTATTTGGCATTGGCATATTAACCCTATTGCCATGGTCCTGCTAAATATTTATAACTTTCGTTTTTAAATTAAGTTCCTAGAAGACCCACAGTTTCAGAAGAAATTTTTAGATAAGTACTATGAGTTATTATTGATCGTTTCCACTTTCCGCCTATATTCATCAAGAACTTGATGCTTACATTATTGAGGACTTTTGCTTTTGCGTTGCTTTGGTCAAAACGTGCTTTCTTATTATATCGAGTCGTAGTCCTCATTCCTGGTACTCGTACAGAAAGTATAATAGTTTTTTTCCATACCGCCTTTGCATTTATCTGCACATCCCTGAGGTTGGCCGGAACACAATGCTATTTAGCATTAGGCCCGCCGTTTGTACCGCATATTATTTCGGTAACAATAAAGTCGTAATAAATAAATAAATAATAGTAGGAGTTCCTTATATATCTACATATATATCTACATATAGTAGTAAAAGAAGAATTAATAAATTAAATTTTCTTATTACTTAGACTTACTCCGATATTTGAAATCAAATATTGTAAATAAGTTATAAGTTAAAATCTGTCTTAAAAAAGCTTTTATTTTTTCGAGTTACTCTAAATAAATCCTTTCATTTCATGCCCATATTGTAGCAATGCATTAAAAATAAGTTATACGTTAAAAACTTTTTTTAAAAAAATCTTTTATTTTTTCGTGTTACTCTTAAAAAACCCTTTCATTTGATACCCATATTGTAGAAATGCATTAAAAATAACTATTCCTAAGTATATCTTGGATGGTCCGCCATATAGGATTGACGTCACAAACCATATCGTGCATTGTCATACAAACTAAACGTGTACATACAAAATTTCAGCTCAATCGGTCGAAGATATCTACTTCAAAATTGAGTTCAAAGATTCCACCCGACAAACATACCCACCCGAACAAACATAGTTTATCTACATACATTGCAAGTTAAATAAAAGCAACAGTCAGATATTTTATCCAGTAAAAATACATTAATTAAGAGACGCAGAGACGACTCTATGTCAATTTACTACCTAAGATTAAATTACTTTTAATATGTAGGTACGTGATTTTCATACTTCAGTAAAAAATAAATTCTAAAGCTGAATAATACTATACTATTACTCAAATAAGAAATCAAAAGTAGAATCGGCATAGTTTTATGGCTCATACAACGTGTGTTCAATCAACAAACAATGCAGCACACTTTTTGTTTTGTGAAAGTTTTACACTGTGATTTGAATATATAGGTAAGTACCTATGCGTATCTTGATGAGAATAATGATGATATTTTTTATTCTGCATAAATATTTTAAATATAAGTCATGCAGTAAGGATACGATACACGCATGTGTTAGGTACCTAAATTTTTCCTTAATGTAATATTAAATGATAAAGAACAAAACGAACGAAAGAAATAACGAGACTGAACAGCAAAAGATCAAAATAATTTCGTTAAAACTGCATAATGTTAATTTAAATTTAGGTTTGATAAATTTGAAATTCTTATCACCAGGTATCAATCAAATTTTAAATCCTGTTTAGTGTTTAATATTTTAGGTAAATTTGCTTTATGTTTATTGTACTTAACCCCAAAAAATATTTTAATTTTAAATAACGGTTCCCATACTCTTGTAATACCTACAGGTTTTGTTGCTTTTAAAATAATTATACCTTCCTACTATTATTAACGTTCGAAGTAAAAACAAACAAAAAACTCACCTTTAACTTGAAAAGTTCTTATCCAGTGCTAAATATTTAAAGAACTTAAAGTTTTCATTTGGGTGTGTCACTATAATTAAATATTTAAGTTGAGTGATGATCGCGCGTATCGGAACTTCGACTCTGAGGAAAAGTAGAGGACACCCAGTCCTCTCCAATAGACGTACGGGACTGTACTGCGAGCGCCGTCAGCCGTGCAGCCGCTGGTGCTAGCCATGAGCAGCGACATCATCTGCGTCATCCAAACCGACACACGACTGTAAAGTACTTTCTCTCCCGGCTACTCTTCTAAAACTACTTCTAATTCAAAGGAATAAGGTTTAATTCTCTAAGACCGCACGAGAAAATCTCACTGTAGCGCATTTTCTTCCCTGCAGCTCAAGGTATACGAGTCACTTTTGTAGTCGAAGTGAAATCCTTACCGTGACGTAGTATTCCCACCTTCGTCTCTGGCACTTTTCCCTCAGATAGTTTCTTTTTCAACTACCTATTGGAAAATAGTGCCTGTCTCATGAAACGTAATAGGCGAGCGTAACAATATACTCCAATAGTAAGTTCATTACCTTCTGTTACTTCATTCATAGATAAACTCCTACTTTTTTAATATTAAACGAATCGTGAGTGTAAACTGACATTTTAGTCAGTAAGTCAGTAAGGTCCTCGGTCAGGACCGAAACATGTCGACATCGCCATGCATCACCGATAAAATAATACCGTGAGTAAAACCGGTTTGATAGATTACTAAAATTCCTGCTTGTTTATTTCTAAACGCGGAAAGTGTGGGTATCGTCACTTTGAGGTTAAAGTTACGTCAATGAATGCAACTCCTGTTGACAATAATACCGTCTTTACCATAAGGGCACTCGGGGCCAGTGCCCAGGGCCAGCATTCTCAGAGGGCCCCGTAGGATCGACAATTTCTCTCACATTTAATATTAAAATATTATGGTCCGAGCGCATTGTTTACTTTTTTCGTTGCACGAACGTCGATCATTTTCAGATTTAATTTTATTCAAATCAATACATTTACCTATAGGAATAATTTGAGTGATTCGAACACACAACGACGAAACACGAACAACAAAAAACAGCAGCATACAATACTAATATCATTAATAACATACTGTATTTATATTATAATATTAAATTAAAAAAAACACCGACACAATAATACATATATTTGCAGATATTGGGTATTTTCCCCACTTTTATTCCCACAGTTTTTTCAGCCGATTTTCATTGAACATAATTTATTTTGTAATGTGCACGTGATGCGCTTTCATTTGAGACCCCAGTCGATTATATTTGCAGACATTCAGTTATTCTTCCCCACTTTCATCCCACACAACTCTTAAACGACTCAACCGATTTTCATCAAACGTCAAACATGTCTATAAACATCATACAAAAAAAACTAAATTGAAATCGCTTCATCCGTTCGTCAGCTACGGTGCCACGACCGAATCACAAACAGACAGACAGACACGTCAAACTTATAACACCCCTTCTTTTGCACGGGGGGTTAATAATATATTTGATAGCAGATCACAGTGAAAAAAAATTGTATAGTATATTATATATTAGTTCGCTTTCTTTACATTCCAAAAGGGCTCCGACTTATTGTGTGCCCAAGGGCCCCGGCATAGTCTAAGACGGCCCTGCCTGTTGATACCTTAAAAGTAGAGTTCGCAAGTTACATTATTAGAAGAGTAAGTTACTTTATTTTTAATTTTACTTTAAAATAAATGTTGATAAAACGTATTATTATAAGAATGTAAAATGGACTTGTTCTGGAGAAGTATCTACCTACCTATCTCTCGCCGTCCACACCACACACGGAAGCGCAATTGCTGTAGACCTCTTCATATCTTGCAGCTACATCACAGGGAATGGCTTGCATTGACTACTTAACTTAACATTTAGATGGCGTGCTCAATTCGCGATTTAATTCATAACACCGTAAGTTCAGGATATCTGCACCAAATTCGTCAAATCTTGAGAATTTTTGTCTATAGAAATTGATTAGAAATTTATTGAAACAGATGAGTATTTTAAGAGATTTACAAAATATCATAATTATAAATGAATAAAAAATGAAAAGATATCTTGTACTACGAAACGTAGCTCAACCGATGCCTATTATACGGATGGAAATTAGAAATTAAACTCAGCGTACAAATTCGTAAATTAAACTCATTAAGTATACCCTAAGTTTTTTTAGTCGTTAGCAATTTTATACATAAAAAGATAAGTACATGTATTCGAATATTTCTATAATAATTGGCATTCTGAGTCTCTAGAGAGTTATAAATATAGATTATCAAATACTCTCAAGTCAAGGAAGGCTTCGTATAACAGCCCAAGGGAAAGTTCATGTGTGTAAAATTATGTCTTACGCCCCTAAAATAGATTAATCTTAAATCCTTTTATAGAACATACGAGTACTAAGAACTTGAGCATGTTCGCACGATCGCTATATTTAACGAGCGTTAAAACGCGTTAAAGGAGCTAAGAACACGAAAATTAAATACAAGTACCTAAGCGTTAAAAAGGCGCTGGGACATACATTAATTTTTTTATATGTATTTGAAAGGTTTGAAAGCTTTTGTAACACGCGTTACTAGAACCGTTTGTGGTACGAACGAGCCTCCGGGAGTGGTGGCCTGAATCCATTTTTCCTGGGTAAATTGCGCCGTTTGTTTACCTATTTAAAATTTTATTTTTGGTTTTCGGATGATGATAGGAAAATTGCCCATCACCTTAAGTTACTTTATAGTTTGGCACATTGAAATACATTACATTCGGCACATTCTTTCGGATTGAAATTCCTTTTTATTATGCTATAGATGGAAAATATATATAACTCATAAGTAACCTATTATTGTGTGGCGTGAAGTTAGCACCCAAGCGGAGCAATGAGGATCGTATAGACACGAGAATCATTAATAATATCCTATTTTAGTAGTAGATGTGATTTTTTGGGTTCGATCCGATACTGCGGATACCCAAAAGGTCGATCCAAACCAAAAAATCGCATTTTATTTAAATATAAGTAATTATTGATTGTGGCACTTGTTTCTAATAAAAAAATATTCGTAGTCAAAGATACTTACGATTTTACATCCTACACATAATATTTCCTAGAAATAATAAACCTCCTCCTTCTACCCGTAGTCACCACCCGCCACTATACGAGTAGTAAAGATGTAAAATATTGACATTTTGTTTTGATATTTGTAACATAAACAATCTTAAATTGTTTAAATGTTGAATAAAAAAGTAAATAAATCTTAAGTAACTTTGGTAAGTTAGACTGCCTGCCCAATATCATCATGCCTAACCATCAAGTGGAAACCACAAAGTTTGAATCGTCGATCCGATACTTTTAGTGTTGTATCGATCCGCATTCGGATCATATGGTTCCGATCTGATTCAAATATCGACTGGATCGTATGCCCTCGATTCGAAACATCGAATCGGATGGTCGCATTTTTTTTTTCATTTTTTAGCACAAGTGACAATCTTAGCCTACAAATTTTTATTTTAACTCGTCATAATTATCTACCAAACAAAACAAAAAACATACAGACAGACGATTTGAGAACCTCCTCCTTTTTTTGAAGTCAGTTAAAAATGAGGAAAATCGATTGAGAAACGAAAGAGAAAATTGTTCTGAACTGGTTCGCCTTCGCCTATTTGTACTCGTGTATGTTCCTATATTGTATATATTATAAAATAATTTGACCGTAAGAATATTTTTGAATTATTCTAACACAATAAGAACTTAAAAAGATTTAGTTCTTAAAATTCAAAGGAGTTAGGTTAACTTAAAACTATAAGGAGAACAATGCCTGATTGCAGGGTTTTCGTTCCAGCTACAGTCGTGGACATCTACAATGAGTGCTTATGATAACATGAATAATTTCTGCATAGCTTTCCCACAAAACGCGGCGCCAGCCGCCGGTTCCTGAAAGGTGTTCACAGTCCAGTGCAGTGGAAAGCAGTGCAATTTGAGATAATACGTGACAGTGAAAGACTAATGTTACTCAATGTCCGCGTAATGCAACCGTGCAACACAACTTTATAACTTACTATAATAATATACCTAACGGATATAGATTAACTAAGTTCTAAGAAATCTAAATGACGATTTAAAAAGGAGTTTAAATACATAATATGTATTTAATAATTTTATTATTTAAGTAAGAACGCTTCGCATAAAAGTTAACCTTAACCTTCGCACCACATTAACTTGGAAGAGCTGAAATGCTAAACACTTAGTACGTGCAAAAAGCAAGGTATACGAAAATTTTGTAAAATGTAACTTGTTGAATAACATCGAAAAACGCCGAATTACTGAAGACTTTAGAATCTATTAAACTGATATAACAATGACGCCTGGTTATGTAGGTTAGGTACTGGCCATCTTTATTCGACAGATACTCGTAGGTACCGACAATGTAGGTACGCTGCATTTGCAACTTACCTACTGAGTTACGAAGACTCTTTGATCTCATTAGATAAGTGTGCATACTTATATCACAGCAATCGAAGTGAAATGTAATTTTGTTTCATTTATAATACTCGTTAAGTATAATATAATATTTTTTGTTATTTTAGTTTTCTTTATATTGTTATGCTATCAACAAAAAAAATTGGGCACTTAAAACCTTAAACATGGCTAAGGAAATATCAGGACGTTATTTAACCATCATAAAAAAATTTAGAGTCACCACTCCCAACCCAGCCAAGGTATCTTCAAAAGTTCTTCAAAATAAAATAGCAAAAATTTATGTGACATCTAAGAAATTAAGAATAGAATGAAAAATACAAACAGATGAATAGATAGGCGCCATGTCACTCGTAGACATAGATAATATATATAATTGACACTCGGAACGTGCAAAAAGCAAGGTATGTATACGTGATAAAAATACAAGTCATTATCTCGATTTGATGTCGCATGTATAAGGAATTATAACCTTGAATTGCTAGAACGTGCTTAATCTGGGGCAGCGAAGAAGTGTAGAAGAACGTAAATAGCGCACGGGAAGGGTGAAGGCCGGGTTAGGTGCAGCGGGGATCCGCGGGGACACGAAGACACGCGGGGAGTGGTATCGATCGCGGGCCACGAGTCGAGCGGTGCGCGCGCCGCCCCGCGGGTCCGAGGGCGCGGGCTCCAATCCCGGACCCTCGCATTACGTAACGCAACACGCACAGGACGGCGCACAAACAATGTGGTTTTATTTTTTTCTTCGAATTTTCTACAGTTTTTGAGTATACAGTTTTTTAGGATTAGTATCGTGATAATTCCTAGGTGTCGCGCGACTATTTTTATTTTAGCAAACAAGATTTCGGTGTTTTTTAGTAAATTCTACTTGGAGCTGCAGTGATATTTTGTTGAATAGTTTTAAGTGAAATAAAGTATTGCACAATAATCTTAAATTTTCGATAGTTTTAATAAATTATATGGAGCCATAAATAATTAACTAAATTCTAAAATATAAAATGGTAAACATTTGGTTGCATTCATTTATTTCAAATTTAAATCTTAAAATGTTCGCCCGGGTTGAATGGAATTAAATGGCCTTTTATGATTTATGATTACCCAAATACAAATGTGAAAATTTAATATAATTTTCATCATCTGTCGGCGGGTAACCGATTGGGAATCGATCGAAAAGATGACGATGGGTAAGTTCAGATTAAAATTCCTTGTCTTAAGTTCAAAAAATTAGTTAAAGTTGAATTTCTTGTTGAAGTCTTATATTGTCTTACACGAGTAAGTAACTTTAATATGTATAACTGTGACGTTTATAAACGTGTCGTATACAACAGGTATACAGGAAGCTCTTTGTGGCGACATTGAGCCAATTGGCTAAGAAAACCAAGGAACCGACGATTGCTGACTAAAACACTGCGGCATTCGCACTTATAGAGAGAAAGAGCTTGCAATAAAACATTACAATTTGCTTTCTTAAGAGTTATAATTTGACTATCATTAACACACTCTACAAGCGACAAATCATTTTGTGAAGGCAATATGTCTAAATTTACAGGCAGGACAGGTGTATAAAGCTAATTGCCTCATGGCATTTACGTATGTGTATTTAAACACTCAAGCAAATCCGCCCTATTGGGTCGCTGGGCGTTTTCTCCGCGTAGCTTATACGCAACGCCATCTCGAGTGAATGAGGGGTATTAATATATTTTGTTGACATTTTTCCTGAAATTCGGAATATTCTTTGGAAAATTATACAAAGGGTAATTATTATAGTAATCAACGCAGTTAACATCAACGCGAAACACAAAACATATCGTAAGCTGTTTGTTTGCATTCAGATAATGTAAACAATTTTACATTTCGTTTGTATTATTCAGACATTGTCAATTGAAGCTCTGTTAAGTTAGCTCTCTAAAACAAGAGTTTTAAGGTACCAATTGTTTATTGATATACATACAGAGTTAAATCAAAAACCGCATCTATCTCTATTGTACCATTTTATTTTTAGAATGTAGTCATAGACAGATGAATCTTGGAGATAACAATACCTAGGTAAAGAAATGAGGATTTCTGTAGATGTGTATTTGGTTTGGTTGTAATGGTTTATAGAATTTGCCTAACACGATTTGAAAAGGTAAATTATAATATACCTCTTCGATTCAAACACAACGCTCAGACAACTAGTTTAAGAGACTCATCGTGCGTGGCTTCTCAGATTTTTTAAGATTTTAGAACAGTACGTACGTTATACATTAATTTACGTATCTGCTTAATTTAGTGACGCAATGTTACACTGGACGTAGCAACGGGTTGTTTTGTTTGACAATAGAGTGCACACGCAGTTCTGGTGCGAGCGTGGCGCCGCGAGCGCACAGACCGCTGCCGCGCTCTCCACCACCGTCTGGTGAGATCGACCACTCAGGCCTACGCAAATCTCAAGTCGACTCAAGTGATTCAGTGCTTTAAATACCTTGATGTTCCATCATCTCTTATCAACGTTTTCCGTTCGAACCGTTACTATTTTCCGCGTTTTTGCTGTTGAAACTTTAAATTATTTTATTTCACTAAGTATTAATGATGGAGAAAAGTGATACCTACGCCATAGTCGATATAAATCTAAGTGATAAAGATATGAAAAGCACGAGATCGGAATCGGATATAAACAATGAGAGCAAAAAGAACAAGTCGCCATTCACAACCGTTATCAAAATTCGTAAGTTGATTATTTTGAATGGATAATAAATTGTAGTATATATAATAATTAAAATATAAATAAATTTATATCTTAGCAATTGCAATTTACATAAATCACATCAAGTATAAACTTTAATAGTAAAAGCACTCTTTATTTATTTAAGAAGGAAGTTTAGTTATCTAAGTACTACCTATTGTACCTATAACAAAAGTTAAGTTGCCCCATACAATGAACTATCAAATAACAAGATAAAGTTACTTAATTACAGCAGTCGTCTTGAAATCCAGCCTACATTTCAAATATGCGCCTAGATTATTTTATACTTATAGGGCTTCTAGAGATCTCTAGAAACGGTATAAAAAGTTCTTAAATAAGTGCATTGTCTTCGACCGTGGGAGGAGCAATGGATTTTCTGGGGAAACCGCCATTTTCCATACCTTCAATGAAGATGATGAACGGATAGAATGGTTGATCTGTGGACGCGACATAATGAAGTTGTTATGGCGTGTTATCCCTAAATATAGCCACAACATAAAATTGTGTTAGCAGTGAGTGATGCACGTTTGTGACTTCCGCTAGTTGTCCTCAATATTGAGTGCGCACGCGCCGGCGCACCGTCCGCGTCCCTGGAGCCGGCAGCAAGGGAACCTGTCATGTTCCACGCCGCTGCGTGCATTGCAATAGTAACGCTCACAGAGCCTGCACTGCCTGCACCTTTACAATAGGAAATCCATACAATTTTCCTACCATGCAAATTATCCATCTATTTTGCTGAGACTTTCTTCCGTTTGATGAGTTCAATTTGAACGTAACCTACTAGGTATGTAACGTAGGTACATAGAAGATTAAAGACATACCTACAATAAAAAACAACAACATTAAAACTTATAGGGATCTTACTCAGTGAACCTTAACAACCTCGAAACACACGTAGGTAGGTAACCTAACTAACTAGAACGAAAAAAAATACGCGACGCAGGGGCGCGGTGTCCGGGGACGTGAGGTAAAATATACTCATTCAAATATCGCTCGAAAATTTTTTTATAGTTTGGGATGTATATTATAGCACAGTGTGAACGGTCACGTACAAAATGTATGACGAGAGATAAAATGTTTTATCTCAAGATGTAATTTAAATTATATTATATCCCATAGTCAAAAGCTGGCTTTATGGTTAAAATAAAACCCATGTAATATATTTTAATAAGTATTGTCATCAGAACGAGACCGCGGTGAACGAGACTACATTGGGTTTGCGACTCTACCAGAGCAAGTACACCGCAAGTCTGTGAAAAGGGGGTTCGATTTCACGCTGATGGTCGTCGGAGAGTCCGGACTTGGAAAATCAACGCTTATTAACAGTCTGTTTTTAGGGGATCTTTACAAAAACCGAAAAATTCCAGATGTTCAAGGTAGGCATTTGTGGTCTTTATAACTATCAATTTTGTCTCATTAGCACCAATGCCTTTAAGTAATATTCTTGTATTATTTTAGACAGAATTGAGAAAACTACGACAATTGAAAAGAAAACGATGGAAATCGAAGAACGGGGAGTTAAATTACGTCTGACGATAGTAGACACGCCGGGGTTCGGAGACGCGATAAACTGTGAGGACTCGTGGAGGGTGTGCTCGGCGTACGTTGATGAACAGTTCCGACAGTACTTCACCGACGAGAGCGGGCTCAACAGACGACACATGCAGGACAATAGAGTGCACTGCTGCCTTTACTTTGTGCCACCTTGGGCTCACAGGTAGGTAAATGCTGCGTCATTTCGCAAATTAGCTGACTTCCAATAGAAATATCAATCCGAAACGCTACTTGTTTGTTTATCAATAGAACTGTGAGTGAAATCAATTTTAACTCCGCTAATTTAAGATACAGGATGCTACAGACTGAATACATCATTTGGACATGAGTTGACTACCCAGCTGCAAGAGTACCTACTACTTATAAAGATGTATCCATTAATAGATTCAGTGGACATGTCCGTCCCCATGGACGGCACATTAGATCCAGGGTCATTGCTATAGCAGACTACTATTATGAATTATGTCGCGGAAGCGCACGTTTACAGTATGGCTACTGCAGACAGTTACATTCTTGAGAAGATACGAGTAGTTACATATATGTTGTCACATCTTAACGTGCAATTCGATTCGTGCAAATCTATCAGATCGTGTGGTCGTTAAAAAGGTTGAGAGTCTGAGTTGGCACAATGTTTTTTAGAATATCTAACAGACAACGATTGTATTTATTTTATTACCATTAAGTCCAATAAAGGCCAATAAAACTGCATTGTGTTATAGTCGATAGCGATTGTATTAAAGCTGACACACTGGCTCAAACTGCTACTGATTGATAGTTATGGTATGTGAAAACATCTCTCTGTTGTTCATAAAGTATCAATGGAAAGTGAATTGATTTGTTAGCATACTTCTGTTCAATGCATACACACTTAGTATAAAGTTAACGTCACGTTAGTATATTATCAATGGCTCAATGATGTTTTGTTTTCAGTTTACGGCAAGTCGATTTGGAGATGATGAAGAGGTTGCACCGTAAAGTTAATATAGTAGTAGTTATAGCTAAGGCTGACTCGCTCACTGCCCTCGAAGTGAAGAGGCTGAAAATGCGCATACTTAGTGACCTGGAAGAGCATCAGATACAAGTTTGTAGTTTTTATTTTTTTAACGTATTATTTTATTACCCGTGTGGTTGCCTCACACTTTGTTGATAGATACATTTTCAATGCCTGTAACGACATTTATAAAATTATTCGTGCTAGGTTATAAAACATTGATAAAGATAGCGTTGTAATCGAGTTCGCACGCATCGCACGGCAGGCAACCACCCATATCTCGTTAGCATCCCAATTCCCATAGGTTGCACTAAACGTTAATCATCATCTTTTTTCATAAGAACTGCCAAAGAATGGATTCCTTTGCTTCCGTCTGTGTTTCCCGATAAATATAACCCGAGTTTATTCAAGACAAGAATAAATAAGGCATCTTCTGGGCAAGCGGGCTCCATTGTAAGCCTATCTAGCTTTCCATCAAACGAGAAAACGGTCAAACGCAAGCCTATTTCTAGTTTAAAAAAAGATTTCATGAACAAATAATGTTTAAATACATTATCCAAAGTCCTTCAACAATTAAGCGTCACACTACAATTATGACAGACATAACAAAATCGTGTTTTACGTCCGGCAGAGGCGCGCCAAATTATGGACGTGACCATTCATAGACACATGGACACCATGTTACGCTATTTCCGTATCTGTGCCGTGCTGACATTTTTGAACTGTCCGCTACATAAAATAATTGTCATGATTATTTGAACTCGTCTAGCTCGTGTCACCAATTAATTTGGCCTCAATATTCGTTATCAAAACCGGCTCAATTTGAGAGGTGAAAGATCAGCATGACACATGTTTTGCAACCGTCTCGAGATTAATACCTGGTTATAACACTTAAAGAAAATCCTAATTTATTAATTTACCAACATACCTGATACATTGTATTCCTCCTCCTTCCTTCCTTCCTTCCTTTCAGCCCTTAGTAGTCCACTGCTGGACATGGGCCTCCCCTAATCGACGCCACTCCGCCCGGTCCTGGGCCCTCTGAATCCAACGGTTTCCCGCTGTCTTCTTCAGGTCATCAGTCCACCTGGTCGGAGGGCGGCCTGTGCTCCTTTTGCCTAAATGTGGTCGCCATTCGAGGACCTTTTTTCCCCATCGGTTGTCAGTCCTGCGAACGATGTGGCCACTTGCCACTTTAATTTACAAACTTTGAGAGCTATGTCGATCACCTTCGTTCTTCTACGGATTTCATCATTTCTGATTCTGTCTCGTAGAGAAATACCAAGCATAGCTCTCTCCATGACTCTGAGCTTGTGGATTAGGCTCCCAGTCAAGGACCACGTCTCGCCACCGTAGGTCATCACTGGCAACACACATTGCTCGAAAACTTTCGACTTCAGGCACTGAGGTATATCGGACGTCAAGACGAGTCGTAGATTCCCGAACGCTGCCCCCATTGTATTCAAGATCTTGTAATCTACATCACCCATAATAAAATAAGTATATCGCCCATGATATGTGATTGATAAAGGAGAGTTCTGTTGGCCTGCTATAAGCAGACAGACAGCTTACTTGTCGCGTTGTACTGACGCGAACTATGGAATTATGGAACCAGTTCGCGTCATAAGTATACCATATACCATAGGACATCCTTACAAACATTTATGCACCCTTGCTGTAGAACACACTGCACTAACTATATATATCTAACTATAGTTATTCTTGTAAGTAACTAAGTAAACTGCATACACCTGTATTTTGATCACCTGTATTACTTAGTTCTGGCAAATAAAGTTCATCTAAAATTTATGAAGTAAGACTTACTGATCCGGTCCACTCAGGTATACCAATTCCCGGAGTGTGACAGCGACGAGGACGAGGAATTCAAGCAGCAAGACCGGGAGCTGAAGGCGGCCGCGCCCTTCGCGGTGGTGGCGGCAGACACCGTGCTCGAGGTGGGCGGCAAGCGCGTCCGCGGCCGACAGTACCCGTGGGGCATCGTGGATGGTCAGTGCGGTGCTTACTAACAGCGTAATGTTATAGCGTTATATTATAACCAAATACTTTTATGTGATCCGACCGAGTCATAGTAATACAACAAAAATAACAAGAAAATACGTAAAACTGGACTCAACTTTTTAAACTTCACAAAATAATTAAAAAAAACTAAACCGACATCAAAAAAGTATAAATAAAATTTCTTACGTAGTTAAGGCCTACTATTTTTGATATTGGTGTCTTTAGTATGAAGTATTTTGTTTATTGAACCCTGAGTTGAACAAAATACAAACAAACAAAGAAAGAACAAACACGATCCGTCAATTAGTTTCGGGGATATGCGAGGACAAACATATCTACATACATACATATACGAGTACATACATACACCCATGAAATTGGTATTCTTGTTTGGAAGCCGTAATAGACCAACATAATATTATGTAAAAATTAGGCAGTTCTGAGAATATAACATATCGTACATACGCGTATACGTGTCCAATTGATAACCTCCTTTTTTGAGGTCGGTAAAAAATTAAAAGAAAGCCCTAGTAAGAAAGCCCTTAGAAAAAACAACGGGTTGCACTCCGGGAGTGCCGGCAGAACTCGGCAGAAATGAAAACTTATAACATTTGTTTTCTTGGTGATTGGTTGGTGATTTCTTGGTGATTTCAACACAAAATTAAGTTTCTCTGTCAGAAAAGAAACGACATTTAATGCTAATGCTATTCTAAATAATCGCAATGTCGAATCCAAAATCACAATAATATTTAATTTAGCTTTTTTTCCATAGTTACCATCTTACGCATTTTCCCTTACGATCAGAGTTACGTGTCCTGTCGCGAGTTTACAATTTTTACCATACCAAAAAGTACTCAGCGTCGCTAAAGCTTTAGATGTTTTAACTTCAAAAATAAAAATCAATGGGAATAACATGGGGGGTCCCACAGTCCCAATAATTTAAATGTGTTTATGGAACAAGTTGTCCCAATTTGAAAAATGTTTGTTTCAGAGTAGGAGTTCCCTTTCAATATTAATCTGATGTGTGTCGGTATTTCTTTGTAGAATAAATTCAACAAGGTGAAACGCTGAGACAGGTAGAACGTGGGAAACGGGACGTGTTCGTGTTGTGTCGAGTTCTGATCGTTTTTTGTGGCCATATTTATGACATGAATAATTTATTACTGAATAAAAATCGCGTGAAATTACAGTATAAATATTCAATAAATTAATAAGTTTCTACGGCTACATTAGTCTCAGTATTAAGTTAACCAAATGAAAGTTACACATTATGAAGGAACATCTAAAACCAAAGCAGGAATTCTCGTAATTGATTTTAATATATCTATCGCTAACTACCGAAACCTATAGGGGAAAAGTGGCACGAAGGAGCCAGGTTTTGAAGGAGCCACTTGCATTATTTCCGTAGTTTAGGGTCAAATCTGGTTGGAAATTATATTTTTAAGTGACAACACTGATTTCCTGTTACCCACAAAGATTTGGGACCTCTCCGAAACTGTACGTAGGGTTAGTTTTTGGTACTAAAAAGTAAGTATTTTACTTACTTTAAATTGTTTTGTGCACGGATTATAAATTAAGTTAGTGCATATATTTGGCCTTGTAGATACGGAAAAACTGAGCTGAAAAAGTTTGAATATTGTTGTTATTTTGAAGGTTATATTTATTTAAAGATAAGGTTATGAAAGAGCCGGGTGTATAGGCCTTGAAGGAGCCGACTCTTTGTATGGTGTTTCTGGAAGAAGATAACATTTGTTATTTTGTAAAAAAATTTTTTATTGTTATTATTAAAAAAAGGATCCGCATCTAATATTTTAAGATTGTATGATAATAATTATGACTGAATAATATGTTAAATAATTTTTTATTAATAAGATTAAGGCGTTTGATAGAATGACTTATAATGACTAATAGAATATAAAAATTCTTAAAAATGTTTGTAGTTTTTTTTTTAAGAAATTGTCATTTTGTTGTTTTTTAATACTGCAGCAATTTTCATTTTGCATATTTTTTGCAATTACTCTTTAAAATGTAAACCGGCTCCTTCATAACCGATAAGCCCGATAATTTATGAAGGAGTCGGATGACACATTTTTTAAAATAGGTAAATTCATTGGTTTTTTTCGTATGTTAAAGGCTTTTTCGTATGAAATTACCTACCCTGATAAATAAATTATAATTTGAGAGACAATAAATATATTTTTCGCTTTGTTTAGAAAACTGGCTCTTTCATAGCACTTCTCCCATGCAGGCTTTGTATTTTTGGATAAACTTCCGATTAGCCCATACCTCCGATTTTTCCATTTTTCTCCCAAACGGTTTATGCGGAAAACATGAAAAAAGTGTTTATCTTTTCATTGTCTACAACTTTTGTTTGAAACATTTTTCTCTAACGTTCATGCTTGTTGCAATAAACGCGAAAAACCATAAAAAAATTCATTTTTCAGCAATTTGACCTTGAAAATATAATTTGCGGGTATTTTGAGTACGATATTCTTAATCAGCGAGTCAAAATCCATATGTGTACCAAAATTCAGATCGATCGGAGGTATGGGCTAAACAGAAGTACACCCGTATTTTTTCAATTAAGTAATGCTTACTTGAAAAGTCACATCTTATATTTTTACAGTGGAAAACCCCAGGCATTCGGACTTCACGAAGCTGAGGACGATGCTAATCTCAACTCACATGCAGGACCTGAAAGACGTCACACAAGACGTACACTATGAAAACTTCCGCGCGCAGTGCATCTCACAAATATCGCAACATGCAATGCGGGAACGAGGGTAAATAAACAATTTCACATTCGTCTGTATCTATCCCTCTTTCCTCTTTTACTCCCAGCAACCTGCAGTGACAGTGATGTGCGGAGGTGACCTTCCAAGCCTGCTGGAAATGGCTGCTTAAAATACTAAATTCGCAAAGCTATCTAAATAGATAACTAATAAATAAAAATAATTAATTTATCATAACTTCTTTGTTAATTTCCAGAATATTTCTTCCTGAGAGTGCTGAGAAGTTTAAAAAAATAAAAATATCCTTTCTATACAGTAACTTCTTTTTCAGGAAATTGAAAAGGGACTCGATGGGTAATAACAACGAAGTAGTAATAACCGAAACGGACAGATTGTTGCTACAGAAGGATGAAGAGGTAATGCAAGTTTTAAAGTTCATTTCATTGTTGTGATCAGATGTGTCTTATAGGAGCATTAAGTACTTAGAAACTTCAGCCCATGGAGACCAACTGGGTGAACAAACGTTACAAAGTACTGCATACATTATTTCATTCCTTGAAATTTATGAATAGGACTTTCAATATACCACATACCGTCTTGCCACCTACGAGTAGGTGACGAGACGGTACCTAGTACCCTAATTAGGAGTAATTAAATAAGTGGACTAGAGTCAACATATTATAGTCTTTATAAGTAATACATTTAATGTCCATTCACAGTTTGAAATTCACTTTACTGAACAATACTGTGAACTTCACAATAAACAAATTGATGATCACATTCAAATTCGTACATTTTACTTAAAAAAATGTAATAGGTATGTGGAATTGTGGATATATAATTTCGATAACATTTAGCATGTATTGAGTATGGGATAGCCTATTACGAGAAAAGAGGTTGAAATAAACGTGTTAAGTATTTAAACTTTTTTCAGATTCGTCGCATGCAAGAACAATTGACACAAATGCAAGAAAAACTCAACAAGAAACACGACAGTATTATTGATGTGTAGCGATCTGTATAGGTTAAATGTATAGCGTAGCGTTACATTCCTTCGTTTTAAATTTTAATTAAAAATAATAAAACCTCTTTAGAAAAATTGAAAGAATTTAGAATAATACATAGGTAGTTTGTTACTTATTTTAAACTAGCTATCAATTGTTCCATGGAGGAAGAACTGAACTCAAATAGGTGTTAATAAATGTTAAGAAATAACTTACCATTTCCATAAAATTGAAATATTGCAGTCAAGACAAGATAAATACATCTTCATCTTGAAGTTCAACTGATAAATAGGTAGGTGATTTTGGTTCTTAAATATAAAGGTACGTGATGTAGCATTTTTATAGGGATTTAAACAAGTTGCAGTTTTGAATAAATTAAAAACGTAATAGTTTCATATGTTGGGATCATCTTATCAATCATCAGCATCAGCAGTTAAGATACACGTGGTTCTGGTTGTGTATAGGTGATTATTGTTTTGTCTTACAATACCTTAGTTATATAGCATGGCATAAACATAATAATTAGATACTACGAGTATTGAATTGATTAGGTAACCTAGCTGCCTCACTTTATGCTTATAAGATCTACATGTACCTTTTTATAAGGTATTTAATTATAATAGAATATAAGTGATAGGAAAATTTCAAGTATTAAATTTTAGGTACACTCTAAGGTTTTTAATTATTTAACGTTTTGAATCAACAACGGCAATAAACACCACATTTTTGTAACTGATTATGATCTGCAATGGTGGCTCAAATTTTTATGTAAACTATAAAGTACTACCAATTTTTGTATTTTTTACTTTGAGTTCAGATTCTTCAGGAGTCTCACAAAAATAAACATTCTGGTGATTACCCCGACGTTTAATAATAAAAATCACAAAACATCTAATTTAACAATATGGTTGTATTTACCTACATAATTATTGTTAAAAATATATAGGTATCCGAAATTTTTACCTATGTACTTACCTTCTTACAATTTAAATGTATAAAAACAATCTACCAGTACCGAAACGAAATTTATATCTTTCTCTGCGTAAATAATAATTTTTAAATAATTATGGGTACCTATGTATGTGCTTTTGTATTTATATATATAATAGACATAATAAATAAATAAATAAAGCTTCACATTCATAGCCCCACACTAGGATTCCCTGTGTCGTGGGTGCCATGGACACACACAAGACATGAACACAGCACACCCAGACCAGAAACAGAAATTCAAATTCATCATTCAAATCTCTGCTCTGCTGGGAATCGAACCCAGGACCTTTCGTGCAGCGCACCGGTATCTTAACCACTGCGCCACTTGGGTCGTCATAAATAATAACTATTAACCTATTTATACAGGTTTATTAGTTTTCATCAAAATCGGTTCCCAGACTCCTCCTTCCTCATAGTTTCGGATTTCACCATCCACGCCCACTTGAAAAATTCACCCTATATGTATACTTAAAACCCAAATGCCTGCCTATTTACTTTATTACCAAAATCTATTCAATATTCATACTTAAACAAGAAATGAACAACTGAAACCTCGATTTCAATAAACATATTTATTGCTAGATTTAGTCAAATTAATTGGCAGAGCGAAGCCTGCCGGCCTGCCGGCTCTGCTAGTGATTTATATGTATAAAAGTAGGAATAAAGTTCATTTTGTGATTTAACGCAGTAAACTACCTACTTAATTAATGGACCATGTAATAAGTTAACAAGTATTAATAATTTATTATTGTTCATTAATTACATTGACTGATTATTTTCATGATATTCAACACAAATGATAAACCAAAGTTTTTACTAAGTAGTTATGTAAATTTTGTATTGATATTTAGTAAATTGATACTTTATATATTCTTAAGTGTTTTATTCAGTGAATTTCTATAGAACGCGTAGGGCGTTACGTGTTGGTGCAGCAGGTTGGAGCGTGTTGGCGTCCGTAGGCCGTAGCCGTAGCGGTGGCCCCAACAAATAACGTATAAAAGTACCTAGAGCGGAACACCGTGGTCAGACCGGAGTCGGGGGTCCTTTATTCTCTCTCGGCCCTCATCTGGCAACTAATATTCATGATGGGGGTAGTGGATTTATTTCCCTTTGTCTGCCAATAATTTTTTCGCTTACAATCCAAGAGCGTGATATTAAAGGTTACTAATACTTCAGAAAGCATTTATTTGTTTCTGATTAGAAATAGGTACTTAGCTGCTATCTTTATTAAGATTGCAGTGGCAATTTTTTCAAAACTATAACACGGTTGCTTGTAGTGAAAAAAAAATAACTTTTGATTCTTTATTAATACTGACAACCATCCTTCTGATGGGACGTCACCAAAAAGGCCAAAATTTATGTTTAAATTTAAAAAATATATTAATTTTTAGTCTAGCGTCGAATTCAACCTGCAAGGTAGACTAGAAGTCAAGGCCTTTCCCTAGTATTATTTTACTCTTTGTCAAGGCCGATTAGTCTATCTACCAACAATAGATAACAGGTACTACCATAGAACACAGAATTAGTATTCTGTCTTCTATGGGTACTACTGACACAAAATTCACAATAGTAGATTGTATGAGAAGGGAGCAAAATGATATATTTTCGGCGAGGGCGTTTTTTGAATAGGGTATTTCGCACCATGCAAGAAAAAATCCAAAATTATGTAATATTGATAGATTTTGTTAAAAGCAAGTGAAAAATGGTGATTTCTGTTCTAAAAAATGTAGTATACATTTACTATTTCAATTTGAAAATTCAGGTTTTTTAATCTGTTTTTCATACGCCATGAAGCTATCGGCGTGACGTCATTAGCAGTGTAAATAAACAATGGAGTATAACTTTCTTCCTTTACTGACATGTATTGTTTACACTGCGAGTGACGTCACAAGCATGGCGGCAGCGCCGAGACGGCCGAGACCGTGTTTTCGCGGGGATTTTTTACATTTTACAAGTCTTTTTTACATAATATTTGTTTGCAAAAATTTTTTTCCAATTTTTTATGGGTTTTTAAGACTTACGAATTCATCCTCCCTCCCTCACTTAATAGGGTATTAAGTGAGGGATTCTATAAGTAGATTCCCGAGCGAAGCGAGGGTTTCTTTAGTAGAATCCTGAACGTAGCGACGGATCCAAAGTACCTACGTCGCCCGAGCCAAAAATATATTTTGTCCCGAGGGATACACTCTACTTTTCATCACCATCTATGAGAAAATGAAAGGGGCCTCATATTCTATTGTAACTACTTTAGTCGACAATAATATTCAATTTAACTCGGCGTTCTTCAATTCGTTGCTAAATTCATACCATACCTATGTCTACACCAGCGCCATTCTGGAAGGGTTTGGAACTGTTATTTATAGCTTACAACTGGACACTTTTCAATTTTCTACCATATAATATTATATTACGATATGACCCTCCTTATCTCTACACTCCATAAAACCTATATATATAAGGGAGTTACGGTTATATAATCTGCGGGAAATGACAATATGTCAAATGTCAAACATAGTAGACAATTAAACGTCAAATGTCAAATCAAACTTCGTTAAAGACGTCAAAGGAAAGACGTCAAAGTCAAAGTCGTCAAACTCAAACTCAACTCAAAGTGTGTGTGAGTGAATGTGTGAATCGGCAACGGTTTGGTTAGAAATGAATAAAAATACATGATTATTTTTGAGTTATTAAGTTAGTACTTCTGCAAAAACTATACCAGAAATAAATAATTAACTGAAATAATATGCAACAATTTTGTATCTAAATAATACTACTTACTTATTCGCTATATTTTACGCTATGGCCGATCGAAATCTCACAATGGGACCCCGACAAGGAGTTACGTACCCAATAAAAGTACTTTATTGTGGTAACTGTACCATGCCTATAGAATATTGTGAATATTATCCAGAATATGACAAATGTAAACAATGGTTGGAAAAGAATTTGCCGACGGAATTTGAAAAAGTGAAAATCGGTATGGACTTTACTTAATAGTTTTAGGTTACCTGATATAATCCGTTTTCATTTATGTGTGTTGTGTGGTTTAGTTTTACATTAAAAATCCTCACTCAGTTGGAAATCCATGAGGACGCTAATGAATTTCAATAGCTTGCTGTGTTAAACTGTACTCATTTACGTTTAAAGTTATTTAATGTTTTATTTTACAGATGAAGATGAAAATGCAGGTGGGGAGGAGGAAAAGAAAAGGCAAAAGCGTGGAGGGAAAGGAATGTTAAAATCGAAAAAGAAAGAAGATGTACCAAAGCTAGTGCAGGTATCACGAGCACCTCGAGGCAAAAAGAAATCAGTGACTGTGGTATCAGGACTAAGCACATTTGGTAAACAATTTTTGTATGTATAAAGCCCCGTATTCAGTTGTTTCAGAAACACTTCATAAACAATAGGGTATTACGGTCTATGTCAAAAAGATTTTTATATGAGTTCGTAAGTCATAAAAACCCATTAAAAAATTGGAAAAATTTTTTTGCAAATAAATATTATGTGAAAAAGACTTTTCAATTTAAATTTCTGTTTCAATTAAAAAAAAACTGTGCTGAGAGTTTTTTCCTCCGGCTTCTTCTCTTATTACCCAGTGGTGGGTGGCACATAGGTAGCTGATGAGTTCGATCAGGTAAAATTATAACTAAATAAAATGAAAGTAATTAATATTCTTGGGTAAATTGTCAAACAAATTTTGTATCAGTAATAAGTTTTAATATTTTATAAGTTAACTTGTATTACTAACATTAGTTTTATTTTTTAATTTGCATACCTGAAAAGGTGAATATGGATTGATCAAAATGCCCTGTAAAACCAATAACTAACCCATATTCGTGCAAATAAATGATTTTGACTTTGATTTGATTTTGCGTTTATAGTCACTCGATCTTTATTTAAATTTGATCAATTTTTAATTGTTTACAATTAATTGAAAAATTGTTTCTTTAAGTTTTTTGCATTAAATATCAATAGTATTAATAATAAAGTTTTAAATTACATAAAATAATCAATAATTTTTTTGAAATACCCAATTCTCATGAAGTAGGTACTATCATTTGAATAATTTCGTTTGGTCTATTACTCATTTTATATTCATGTTTTTCAGATATAGACCTGAAGGTGGCTGCTAAATTTTTTGGCACAAAATTTGCTTGTGGTTCCTCTGTTACTGGTGATGATGAAATAGTTATTCAAGGTGACGTAAAGGATGACCTTTTCGATGTAATCCCTGAGAAGTGGCCAGAGGTAACTATTTCATAAATTTAAATCATATTATTATGTGTTAACAGTACACACTTAAATTATGAATATAGTGCATGCAATGCAAGGAGCCCAGTGGTAGTATTAATGCCAATGCACCCAATATCTGTCAAAAAATTTATAAAATGTAATACGTTAGTCAGGGTTTTACAGATTTAAGGTGCTCAATGATGTCATACAAATATTTGTGATATTTTGTTACATTTAATTTACATCAACAAATTATTTTTTGTTAAATATGATTTATTCTGATAATACAATAAATACATTTATAATACTAAGCATGACATTAATGATATAACAATATATACTACTAGCTGACACCGCAAACATTGTTTTGCCATATTATAAGTTACAGAGCGTTAAAAGTCGACTCTTAAAAAATAAGAGTTGGGGATGGAAGGGTAAAAATTTTGGGTTGTATTTTTTGATGCCACATTATTGAAAAACAAAAATAAATAAATTTGTCCAAAAAATAAAATAAAAATGTTAGGTGTGGATAACCCTTATCACTTAGGGGTATGAAAAATAGACAGTAGCCGATTCTCAGACCTGCTGAATATGCATATAAAATTTCATAAAAATCCGTCAGGCCGTTTTGGAGGAGTATGGTAACTAAAACTGTGACATGAGAATTTTATATATATATAAGATTTTACTAAGATTTACTGTTAATTTTTTTTACAGATTGATGAGGACAACATTGAAGATCTAGGAGATCAAAAAAGATAGTAATTTTTCTGCACTTAATTACAACTGCATTGTGTATACTGATAAGATGGGTAACAGATATAAAACATGGTGCCTTTCAACCCAAGTAACATAACAAAATTGTTTTCAACTGCCAATATGCGTACAGAACTAAAGAAACATCTTCTATAAACCACTCTTTACAATATAGCATTTGTTACCAGGATATAAAAACATGGGAATTACAATGTATTTTATTCCTTTTATGTGCTTTGGAAAATCAATAAAAAAAATAAAATGGTTTTGGTTGTTTCATCTTCTAAAATTATTCCATATCTATTATACTGTGCTATGTGAACCAATAGGCATGATGACTAATTTTCAAAAACTCTTCTATGATATTCAGAAGTTTCTATTATGTCTAAAATATATCATATTTTTGTAGAAAATTAAGGTTTTTGTGCAATAAAAGTACATTTAAATTTTAAGTTTCAAATTCATTCCAAAACGCTCGCCCGTGTCATGGCGTCTGTCATTGCGCCACGGCTCAGTAAAAAATGCCAGATCGCGTATAATATGCTTACGAAAAAAATGACGTTTACTAAGACGTGACGTAAATTGACGTAATTCGATCTGATGGGTGTTTAAGCTATCATGGCGGATTGTTGTATTTTGTAGATTTATTTTAACAAATAAATTATTAATCTTGACATTAATAAGAAAATAAATGCATGTTTCAAATTCTTTGAATCCTATTTCATTAGATCAGATAAATATTTTGTCGATACTTGATTACTGTCATCATGCCTATTCCACCAAAGTTCTTTATTTAATTGAAAAACCCAATGATTAAAGAATAGTACCTACTATGATATTCAGAAGTTTCTATTATGTCTAAAATATATCATATTTTTGTAGAAAATTAAGGTTTTTGTGCAATAAAAGTACATTTAAATTTTAAGTTTCAAATTCATTCCAAAACGCTCGCCCGTGTCATGGCGTCTGTCATTGCGCCACGGCTCAGTAAAAAATGCCAGATCGCGTATAATATGCTTACGAAAAAAATGACGTTTACTAAGACGTGACGTAAATTGACGTAATTCGATCCGATGGGTGTTTAAGCTATCATGGCGGATTGTTGTATTTTGTAGATTTATTTTAACAAATAAATTATTAATCTTGACATTAATAAGAAAATAAATGCATGTTTCAAATTCTTTGAATCCTATTTCATTAGATCAGATAAATATTTTGTCGATACTTGATTACTGTCATCATGCCTATTCCACCAAAGTTCTTTATTTAATTGAAAAACCCAATGATTAAAGAATAGTAGGTAGGTACGCCACAATGACGTTGACTCCGCCCAAAAGCAGGGTTGCAAGATGTGATTTTCCAATTTTCGCCGCATTAAATTTTTTTTGGCCAAAATGCCAACTATGTTAAGCAGGAATTTATCACCAAGAAGTAGAAATTCTATTAATGGGCACGGACGAGGGGTGCATGAGGTTAAAAGAGAAAATTGTGTACCTAGGTATTTCAAACCTTTTGTATTTTATTCATCAAAACCAAACCATTTAGTCCTGATGGTTGAATCCACATTAAGGTCTTAAAGTTTCAATAGCATCTGAACAACGCATATAAACTATTTTCCCCATTATCGTCATCAACAAAACTATTTTCCCCGATCTTGGGGAATTATTTCCGATCTGTCAATATTAAGCGAATGTCAATCGCCATTTTAGGATAGAGATAGTTCAGGAGTGTTATCTCATATAGCAGAAAATTGAAAAAAGTATCCGGCTTAGGCCGTAACACATTTACGTGTCGTGACGCTCCAGAAGCACATCGGATTCCATGAAGTTATAGATATACTTCATGTCGGATTCAGACACGACACGACACAAATATGTCTCTAACCATAATGTATGAAACCGATCTGCTTGTGGCGCATCAGACACCCCACGACACGTAAATAAAGCAGCCGTATGTCCAGTGTCTACGTCTACTCTAGTACATGGAGAATAGATAGAAGGAGTGTCCAGCTGTTACTACCAAAACCTTCCAGAATGGCGCTGGTGTAGACGGAGGTATGGTATGAATGTAGCAATTTATTATAAATTGTAAACGAATTTGATGGCGCTGGTGAAGACATAAGTATGGTATGAATGTAGCAACGAATTGAAGTACGCCGAGTTAAAAAAAATATTATTGTCGACTAAAGTAGTTACTCATTATTGAAAATTTCAACTACTTGCATAGTACAACAAAATAATGTAGTAAATATAAACTTAAAGAGTTATTATTCAACTAATTACAGATAATTAAATTTTCAGATATTCAAAATTTGGCGCTTCCTTAAAAATTTTAAATACCTCACGCTAAAGTGGCGCCACACTAATGTAGTGCATTTCGACGGTCACTTTTTCATGTAAACAGATCATGGAGAATACAGCTAAGGAGGAACATCTTACTTAGGAACATTATATTAATTGAATAAAAACCCATTAGTTTATAATTACAAAATTATTTTGTACTACGCAAGTAGTTTTCAATAGCTAACTACTTTCGTCGACAATAATAGTTTTTTAACTCGGCGTACTTCAATTCGTTGAGTGCTACATGCATACCATATCTAGGTCTACACCAGCGCCATCTAATTCATTTACAACTAATAAATTGCTAGTTGCTACTAAACATGCGCAAATCATGTTCGGTAATGGATTGAACCTGGAACGGTTAATTGACATGTCGGAACTAGTTCCCTTATCATGTTCGGGGAACTATATAGTTCCTCTGATTAGCACCGACTGAGGAACTGAGACCGCTGAGGAACTGTAAACTGTTTATACCTAAACAGGTCCACGGCGGTCTTAAATTAAATCCTACAAATTACAGTTCCTCGGTGCATTGGACGTGTATTTGGTAAAATTAAATAAACTTATTTTGTATCAATTGATTTACCTTCATACTTGTCAGGCTTAGGACTGTCAACCAAATAACAACATTAATTAATATTTAGTTCTGGAAGTATTTAACCTTAAACTCTCGTTTTTCTTCGGGATGCCATTTTCAAGTCTTTTACACTTTTGAACCATTGTTTATAATACAAATTATTTATATTTATTTAGACTTCCTAAAACTAATATTTATTACAATTTACAATATATACACTTTACTCAAAGGTAAAACAATTTATTTAGGTACTATCGTATCGAAATGCAAAATAGAATATCATCAGGGCACCGCACGTACGTACGAAATGTTTGTTTACTTTAATAAATCAAAATTCTAAGAATTGAGTCAGTGGTAGGTACCGGTGTCAAGGTCAAAAGTTCAAAACGAAATTTGCATTAATAATGTATTTTTCGACTTAAAATAGTACTTAGTGCATATAACATAAGGTTACATTATTATCCTTAAGCAATTTTACATTTGTTTATTATCTGTCCCAATCTTCGCGCCCAGTCTTATACTGCATCCCTTTCGCACCTACACGAGATTCGGCAAAGCTCGGACCGACCCGCCTCTATTCGGTGTTCAAGCATGTCTCGGTTCGCTCGGACATGCTCGGAACTGTGAACCTGTTTGTTTAGACGCCTCGGAGAGGAACTATATCGTTCCAGTGTCGAACATAGTTCCAGGAACTATTTCGGTCCGGAACTACACATGTCTAGTTGCTACACTCATACCATACTCCGATTACAACAGCACCATTCTGGAAGGTTTTGGAACTTACTATTGTTTGTAGCTTACACTTTTTCAATTTTCTACTGTAGGAGATAACACTCCTTTTATCTATGCTCCATGCTCTAGAAAAAATACAGGACCTCTATGGATGACATAAATGTCATTTACAAAGTATTGTAATAAAGTAACTAGCAACACTGAATGAAATATTTACAATGGCAAACCTATTCTTATTTCGCAAAATCAAGCACAACACAACACAACACGAAATAAAATCACTTTTGTACATTTTGCATTCATTGTATGTTGTGTTTCGCCACTAAAACAATGTTAAGTTAGTGTATAGAGTTTTGGTTGAAGTAAAGTGTTTATGGAGACTTGTAGGAAGTGATTTGGGGCTCAAAATCATAATGTAGCGCTTAGTCAAGTTCCCAAAGCGAGTTTTCCAAAATTATAGTATTGATCTTTTGTCTCGAAGTACAGAAGTGAAAAAAATTAAAACTCAAAATGTCTGTGGTTAAAGGGAAATTAGTGAAAATGGAAGTTATTCAAGTGGGAGAATATGAGTTCACCAAACAGGATATCATTGGACATGGTGCTTTTGCCATGGTGTACAAAGGAAGGAAGAGAAAGGTACGTGTAATTCGTAGAGATCGCTTGTGTTTATTATTCTCACTCAGCGGAGACGTTTTCTGACTCACTTGTTTATGTTTTGGCTACCAATGCGAAATAATCTCTTAGGTATATTGATATTTGCTGAGAGTATTGCTAAAATTCTTCTAAATATTTCGCTTTGCACGATAGTTTATATATTTATCTTTATTTAATTGGATTTTTTTTTATTAGAAATTTAGCTGTAAAATTTGATAACTGATATTCACCTAACAAATATTCCAACTGTACAATTTATAATAAAACTATATTTAACATTAAAAAAAATTAAGTACCTATGTACCATATTCTCATGGACTATGGAAAAGATTGAATCTAATCTATTTTGTGTGTAATATGTATACAATACAAGTAACATTAAAATTCTACAAATAACAAAAACAAGTAAGTATTGTTTTTAAGTATGACTCAAAACAAGGTGTCTAATGTATATTATCATAAATTCAACTATCGACTATGTAGAATTGATAAGAAACATAATTTCCCAACAATTTGTCTACAACATAACAATATTTATTTTTATTCAATATCAATTTTTTTTAATTCATTACCACACAATTGTAGGGTTGCTTTAAAAGTGAAAGAGATAAATTAATTGTTTCCATCATATATATTGTTTTTTTAATTAAAAAAAGTATATGATTGTATAAATAGACTTCCCATACCATTGCAAGCTCATGCATGCAGTTAAATAAGTGATGCCTATAAATAGAGGTTTAAAAATAAATCAGCTACTTGTTTACTGGTATCTTTGTGATCTTTGAAGCATAGAAGTTACAGTGTGTGTATACTATAATTTTTTCATAAGAGAAAAATAGGGGTATCTATATTTAATTGAATTTCAGTATTTTTAAAGATATCAGAACTCAGAAGGCCTACTATTGATGATATTCCAAAAGACATTGTGTACTTGTGGCCCTAACAACCCCCATCCTGGCCCTGTTTTTTGCATTAAGTAACCATTTTATATTTCACACAAGCTTTTACTTATGACTTCATCTACATGGGTTAAAGATTTTGGTCTTGGGAGATAAAAAGTATCCCATACAAAAACTTTATGGGTGACTGATTTAAGATTCTCTTTTGCTCTGTTCCTACAATGGCTGCTTCTTTCCAAAATGGTCTTCTTGTAAACTTTTGTAAATATATATTTTGTTTTTACTTTATCATTTTATCATCAACACTCAAAGTATAATACCTATGTATGTGCACTTTTTGGGTTTTGGGTACAATTGACTGCTCATTATACAAACAGAGCAGTTTGAAATTTGGCACAATGGCACAAATGACAAACATGACATGTATGTATATTCCATTACATGTTAAATTCAAATTTTTCAATAAACTTGTCTAATTTCTACTACCTACTCGGCAATCTCTAATTGTTATAATTCCTCAAAGTATACTAACCAATGTGACACTTCTTCTTTTCTAAGTAGCTTATAGAGCAATGATACAGAGAGGTTTTATTAACATTAGTGTAGAGTTGATGAACGCCTTTACCTAAAACAAACTTATACAAAAAGTTATAACTAGCACTTTGGTTCTATTTGAGGTTGGCTGCGGTTATGTGCGGATTTGTTGAGGCCATGGGTACACTTTCTCATTCTTCTACAACTCTGACAGTGATGGCCCTCTAGAGGACCAAACTTGACATTGGCAACCACTGAATATGCAGGGTAGCCTGCACATTTATTTGTTCCATCCTTATTAAAAAGTACACATATAAACTACACACTTTATTTCAAATATTTTGTGTATATTCATACTTCTTCATTCCACTGCAAGGAAAATAATTACCTATGTCAGTTACTGATTCATCATGATAGTGATTTATTTTAGTTCAATGTTCTCGATACTTATCTAAACAATAATAGGTACCATGGAAAATATTTTCCAGTCTTATAACAATAACATGGTCAAGGAACCAGGGGCGGTCTTAAAGGCTTTTTGGGCTGCAGCCCAGGGCCCCGTGAATACAGAGGGCCCTCAACCGAACTGAAAACAATAGACAATATTGTCAATGATAAAAATTATCTACAATTTAAAAAAAATCTGATCATAAGGTTGGCAACACTGCGATCAATTAGTAAATCAAATATTTTGTTTTCCTATTTTCTTTTTCTACTTAACGTAAGCGTATGGGCTTAACGTATAAGCCCAAATTTCATGAAGTTAGCTCATGAAATTTGAGCTTCTAGATGATATATTATAGTACCTAAACTTAACCTACTTCCAGATGACCTAGAAGGATGAAATTTGGAATCCAGCTCGGTTATTGTGTGTAAGCGTAGGAAAAGATCTAAAAATAAAAAAAAGTTAAAAAATAGGGGGTCCCGATATAATTTTTTATTGTAGCGTTGGAACCGTAACAACGTTACAAGCAGATATTTATAACTATCCCAATATATGTATTATTATTTATATATATTTGCTATATAACAGAAATATAAAAATAAAGTTTATTCAAAAAAATAAGTGGTGTCCCCATACAAAAAACTTGTAATACGCGCTAAGCAACCGACCAGCGATTTGTCTTCGGCGGCGCGCGGCACCACATAATTGTGTAATACTCAGAACAGAAGTAAATGTTTATAAAAGCGCTCCCGAGCAATACATAAACATAGGCACCCCTTATGTATTCCAATTTAGTTATTTATTGTTTTATTACATTTATGCTCATCCTGCATAATTGAATTAAATGATTGTCATACTATAACCAAAGACACAAGAAAATACATTAAATCTCAAAACCTGCCTAGTTTTCTTTACAAAAAGTATCCCACCAAAAACATAAATGTAAAAAAGGAGAGCCAAGTTCAATACAAAAATTATGCTTGGCCGTGGGCTTCACCACAAAAAGAATGGAGCTCTAAATGAGTGCCAAGTTCTATGCAAAATCCAAATATGTATTTATAGGAACAAAATAACATTATGAACAAGTTAGTTTCTTTGCTTTGGATAGGTAACTGTGACTCGTGAGTAAAATGTGAGATCTTAAAGTAGGCTAGTGTTTTGACTTGGGCAGTTTTCATTACATCGGTAATTTTATAAAATTATTCAAATATATATATATATTTAATTCTGATGAAAACTGGCCAAGTCAAATCAGATATTATAATTATATACCTACATTACTACAGAAAACAGTTTCTAATCAAAACAATTGGTTGAGTAATTAGGTAGGGCCCCTAAGCAGTATTAGCCGAGGGCCCCACAAATTCAAGATCTGCCCCTGCAAGGAACTTTAAAAAAATTACCAAGTTAAAAATCTAGAAAGAAACTATTTAACTAAATATGATTACTGTGTTATTTTTAAAGGATTTTCGATTTACACATACCACCCTAAATATAACCAAGACAACATAGTTTTTAGAAAATGAATTACTAGCATATTCCTTAAAGGACTCTTCCAGCAGACGGACCCATAAGTGCAGCAGACCCTAATTTTATAAATTTTAGGATTTTTTTGAAAAGAAAACTAGGTAATTTTAAGATTTCAGATTTTAATCAAAATTAAAGCAAGGTCTATTGAGTGGTTTAAGCAATCCGCTATTAGCCTCACATGTCTTACACGTTCTTTCATAAAAATTTAACTGTCTGCAAATATAACGATGTTAATTTACAACTTCCTAAAAACAAATAAACACTTTGGAGTCAAGGTTAAATTTAAAGATAACAGTTTTGACGTCATAGACGCAGGTACTCGTAGGTAAAGTATTTTGAGGGGTTAGATTTCGTCCAGTCACAGTGTCGGTTTTCAAAGCTTTGTGCGGGTTCGACGCTGCGGGACAAGGCGACGCGCGACGCCGTACAATACGTCACGCACCGTGCTTTCCAAGGGCGCTGGGCACGTGTCATGTACACCAGTCATCAAGACATTAAATCTTATTCACGCAATGGGTGTAGTCCTACGTTCTAAGATCTTTGTTCGAGTGTTCTTTTAACTGGAGACAGGAGTACTCTAATATCCGCCTTATAGCGTTCCTAATCGACGAGACTTCATTAAAGTTCATTAAAGTTAACAGAGTACCACCATACCATTATACTTCTTACTAATCTTACTAGGTAATGATTTCAAAGCGAAAGTTTGTAAGGATGAATGAACGTTTAGAATTTGGTCCATATAATGAATTAAAATCTAAAAACCACACGGATGAGGTCACAATCCGAATATAATTCAATGTAATTTTGAAATTACTATACCTACTATACCTATACCTATATACTATAACTATCTTACTATACCTACCGCCGATGGAGATGCCATACCGCCGATGGTTATCTCCATCATCATTTATGGCCGCCATAGACGTTCAAGTAATTTGAACAAACAGGCTAGTTCAAACAGTTTGATCAAAATTAAAAATTTTGAGTGTGTGTGTTGCGAGCGCTCAGTTGTTGCTACGGAAGTGTTCCCTTGCGGACGAAATATGTCGAACCGCGATGTACTAGAAGGAATAGAAGGATTCATACAAATATATTGAAATGAAACCTGTTTATGGAACATCAAAAATAAAGATTACCATAACAGAGATAAGCGGAATGCTGCTTATTGCTTATAAAAACACTCCAACTCTTCGCCCGCTTCGATACTGAACCAATGCCAATTTGAACAAACTGTTTGAACTAGCCTGTTTGATCAAATTTCTTGAACGTCTATGGCGGCCATTACAATTGGTATCGCTTTCTGTTTCTCCGCAGTGTTATAGGATGTTTTTACTATGAAAGCTGTTGATAGATCGTCAGCTCGTTACGTAGAAATCAGAGCACTTATGCAGTTTCTAAAGCCGAATGTTTTTTTTTGTTTAAGATAAATTCTACTGTAGAAATATTTAATTAGATGCCAATTTTCCTTGAAAGTACACTATTCAAAATTTATATAATTATAGTCCACCTATCTTGAAATATAAGTAACAACATAAAACTACACACTATAATACATGACATATAGATAAGATTATACCATAGGTTAGTATTGGAAGGCCGAAAGCGCGTTGGCAGTGCTCCGAGTGATGCAACAGTAGGCGATACTTTCCACTTACAATGTGTACTAAAGCACGGTTCCCTACCGCCATTTACAATATTAACACATAAACTATGTCATCATGGGGCATCCGGGGTTACCCCGATACTAGTAACTTAAAAACTTAAGTGGAATCAAATTAAAACCAATCAATACCTAGTGAAGTAGTGATAAAGTGATCCCGGGAGTCGGGATTCGTGTTAAAATCAGGTTAAGCGGTAATCGTTGGTCTCATGAGCCTACGGAATGTAGGGCGGGCTAACATTAGCCCACAGCGACGCACCACCAAGCCTGCTCTGGACAAAAGCAAATCAACGCGTCGCTAAAATATCCTCCCGACGAAGTGCTGCGATAATATAGGGCCATGCGTCGTCGTTTCGGTTAAATTTATGCCTACTTTGCCAGCCACGTCTGCTTAGTTTTTGCGCGTCCAACGCTAGATACACAGACGCCAATAAAGTATATTATATTCTCTATATTATGTATGTTGGACTAGACTGTTGTGAATTATAGGTACTATACTTACCGTTTACTATTAAACTTAAAGTTCGTGTTCCTAAAAATGCCCCGTTTCTGAATTCCTGCTCCAGTCGCTTGGCTGGCAACTTGGCTGATTATTATCTGATATTTTACCTGATTATATGCTTACATTCGAAATGATGTAAATTATATACACATCAATGACAAAATTTAGTACTTGAGCAATTAGGGGTAAAAAAACTATCGAAAAATTTAGGTTAAAATGCATAGTAATACGGAACAAAAGCTTATCGTGCACTATAGTTAAATAACAGTACTTGTCACCTCCTTTGTTTAGACAATAGATACTCGTAACACGGTTTACATTTACATTAACAATTTTCTGATTTCTAGACATCTAAAGATTCTTTGTTTAAATGCCTTTATTTAGCTTCTCGTTCGAATAAATACGCATAATAATTTAATGACATTGGTTTCATTGCGTAGCTCTCCCATCATATTACTTATAAATGGGCTACATGCTATAGTATTGTATTAACAACACATTTTGATAAAATTCCTACATTTAAGTTAGGTACATATGAATTTCATTGTTCCAAGAATTTCATTTGATAGACCCAATTACCTTTCATCTGCTCAGTAATTAATGACAATAATAAAGTAATGTTGGCATTATTCCTATATCAGTGCAGTGATTAATGTGTGTACACGATCGTTAGCTTTATCATGTTCTCCTCTGTTCCGTTTAATTGTTTGGTCATTGTAGGTCTTTGTAAATTCTTTCCTTAAACGTACCTATATTATAATGTAATAACTGTTATAATAAAATATACTGCTTAGCGACTAATTATTTTTTATTTACTCATACATTATATTAAATATCTAACTAATTAATCACATTATTCATAAATAACGTTATAAAGGAGGTTAAGGGTCACATCAATATTGATGCTAATATTTTTGCTGCTTCCTATAATAGCTTTTTTTGTTTTTATACTATAAGAGAAGATGTCATAAGCTCTGTTTACAAATTGTTTATTTTAAAAGCTTTTTATTAACTTTCAATGTATGGTTGGTATGTTTGTTCGGGTGAAATTTGAACTCAATTTTGAAGTAGATATATTCAACGGAATTCATTCAAGATATCGGAATAGTTATTTTTAATGCATTTCTACAATATGAGTATCAAATGAAAGGGTTCGTTAAGAGTAACTCGAAAAAATAAAAGCTTTTTTAAAAAGGTTTTTTACTTATAACTTATTAAAATATCAAACAGAAGAACATTGTTCGTGCAGTTTCACATTTTAATGACAGTAAACTTACAAGGATGTATTGTATCGGTAACAATAACGACAATAACATAGCCAAAACAAAAGTTATAGAAAACCGTCTAAAATCTATATTTTATTCATTAGTAAAAGCATGTATGTACTCAGTATAAGTGAAACTTTATATGACCTTTAGGTAACTTTCATTGTTATAATATTTTTAAATGTAAATGAATTAATTTCTTAAATCGAGATTAAATAGTGACAGTGTAGTTAAATAGAAACGAAACATTAAGTAGAGAAAGTGCCTTGTACCTAGATCTCGTTGATTGCATACTATGCCGCAGCACGCATTAAACTTGCTGTCACTCGTATTGTAATCATAAATGTTAATAAAGATGTTGTTTCGACCACAAATAGTAGTTATGTTGTTAGTTTGAAAATTTTAAGCCTATACCTAGTTATGTTCTTATTTAGGCAGTTAGTTAGACTCGAATTTGTTGTTAAAAGTAATGTTAAAATATACATTCGAATCGAATGTCATTGGGTTTTTCAAAAAGAGCATAAATAGAGCTCTCCTTCGAATCTGGCATCGCACTGGAGACTCCTCTGGTGTTGCCCATGTCAATAGGCGACGGTAACTACTTATCAAAAAGTGGCCAGTTTGCCTGTAAAAAAATTAAATTGTTGATATAGGTACTACCTACTTGAAAATTTTATGGGGACTGAAATCCCCTAGTTAGTTATTGGTTTCACAGGGCATTTTATCAATTCATATTCAGCTTTTAGGTATGCAAATTAAAAATTAAAAATTATGCAATTAAAAAAATTAAAATAAAGAAATAAAACTAATGTTAGCTATACAAATTATAACTTATAAAATATTAAAACTTACTAATATACAGTTTGATTGACATGTTTGCACAATATATTTGTCAATTAAGCCAAGTATATTCATTTTAACTCCTAACGAAAAAGAAGGGGTGTTATAAGTTTCACGTGTCTGTCTGCCTGTCTGTCGGTCGTGGTACCGCGATACCGTAGCTCGCGAACGGATGAAGCGATTTCAATTTAGTTTTTTTTTGTATGAAAGGTGAATTACGTACGGGCGAGTGTTCTTAGACATGTTTGATGAAAATCGGTTGAATCTTTTAAAGTTGTGGAGGGTGAAAGTGGGGATGAATAACCGAATGTCTGCAAATATAATCGAGTGGGGTCTCAAATCGCATCACGTGCACGTTACAAAATAATATGTTCAATGAAAATTGTCGTTATTGTGTCGGGTTTTTTTTTTAATTTTAAATTTAATATGTTATATTATATTATTTAGTTGTTATTTTATCTAATCGAACTCATCGGCTTTCTATGTGCCACCCACCGCTGGGTAAAGAGAGAAAAAGCCGGAGGAAAAAATTCTCAGCACAGTTCCACTTTATTTAATTAGACGCGCGTTTCCACATTCATTTTAATAAAATATTTTTATGTGGCTCAAAGGTTTTCTTTTTTAATTTTTTTCATTAATGAATTCTGCAACCGAATAATATGATTTTTCGGTTAGAAACATTTTTAATTTTCGTTAAAAATTAAATGTATTACTATTACTTTTTAGTGAGTTAGGCAAGTTATTGTATATTTTTGGCCCCATACAAAACACGCTTAGATTATATTGCTTTGTTTTGGAGGGTATTGCACACAACTTATTATTATGTCTTTTTGTTTTGAAGGTGTCATATTTCTCTATGTTACTTCTTACCATCATGGCTATTTCGTAAATGTACAAAGAGGGAAGGGTCATTATATTTAAAGTACGGCTTACACGTATCTGTTTGTCTTAGGTGGCATATGTATCTGATGCGTATTTTTAGAGCCTTATATACCGTTCCTACTCCCGCCGCGTTACCCCAAAAAATCTGTCCGTATCTTAGGGTTGACTCAACATATGCATAATATAATAGGTGCTTAGTACCGCAGTTGTGTTCACTACTTTTGATAATTTATATAACGCAAAAGACGTGAAGACACCCAATGCGTGTTTAAAAGTGATCACGGTGAGATTGAAGACATACGGACCTTGCGCACCCACTCGCCCACCTGAGACGGCCTTATGCAACGCATTATGCACTTACGTTATCACTTTACACAAGACAATTAAACTTTGTGCACTTGTTCCACATAGACAGGCCACGTTGCGTAGGCGTTTTATTGGGTTTCTCGACGACTCTCGTTAAAATGCTTGAGCTCTCTTTCAGAGACACGTTATAGATACAAGAATATTATTATGTCACTCAAATACATATATTAGAGATAGAGAGTAAATAATTAAAATAAGCAAATTTTTTTTGGATTTTATTACTATTCAACTAATATAATAAATTTTTATGTGAAATATTTGTGACTTCTGATGTTTATTACCTACTCTTTCAGTCGAAACAGCAGAGCTCTGAGCCTTTGGATGTAATAATTCGTAATAAATTGAATTAACATGTAGTTAGATTACTCATAATCTCTGGATTTAACTTCAACAGCTAATCTGAAGGAGTCCAAGGCAGATGCTAAAAATTTAATAATAATACTATTAAATACCCGAAATTGATAAATTAATCCTCTATCCACTACAGACAAACTCTTCTTTGATCTCTGTGACAATTAAACTCATCTAGCATCTAATTCTTCAGCAAATGTTATTGGCCTTTAATTTTTTTATATTCTCACAAGGATACAAGTTTTTTATATTCTCACTCGTACCACCTGGCGTAAGAAAATACGCGCACATAATCAATTTGAATGATTCAGTACGGCAAAAAATACAGAGTTCTGTACATATAAGCAAACCACAAATGTTATACGAGATAAAACCGACTCAATAACATATTGTCTTAAAAGTTCAATGACTGTCATGACTGACCACCTTTTGTAAGATATAGGCACAAAAGCCTCACGTGCAGTCAGTGAGTGGCTTGGCTAATCTTTCATACGTAGAAATCATGCAGTTATTTGAATATAAATCAATTAATCTTAACTTATTTAACTCAACCGTGAAATCGAAAATCACGTGAAAAGAATTTCACAAAACAACAACACACGTGATAATGTTACCTACTAGGTATAAGAGCTCAAGATTCGTCGGGTCTCCTCTCACAATGAGAGGGATGTAGGCCGCCGTCCACCACGCTGGCCTAGTGCGGGTTGGTCGACTTCACATGCCTTTGAGAACATTTTTTTTTTGTGAACTCTCAGGCATGAAGGTTTCCTCACGATGTTTTCCTTCACCGTAACAGCAGGTGATATTTATTTTTTATAAATCGCACATAACTTTTTTACAAAGTCATTGGTGCGTGCCACTGGGATTCGAACCCGGACCCCTCGATTCGAGGTCGAATTCTAAGCCACTGGGCTATCACCGCTAGTGATACTTTACTTGAGGCTAACATCTCATGAGTAGGACAGGGGTGCTTTCAGGTATGATTTCTTCTTTATTTGAGGTTGGATGTGGGTGGCCGTAGCCTGTAAGGCCGTTTGCTACTCATACAATAAAGAAGGTACATTAGCAAACGTCTAAAACATTTAGTGCATAAATAATATGACGCAGAATTGGAATGGAACGTCCCATATAGTCAAAACTAACCAAGTTAATTTTTGGTACAGAATCCGGCGCAGTCGGTGGCCGTCAAGGTGGTGACGAAGAAGGGCATTCAGAAGGCGTCGGAGATCCTGGTGAAGGAGATCAAGATCCTCCGCGAGCTGACGGCGCTGCATCACACAAACCTCGTCGCCATGCACGATTGCATGGACAGCCCCGCGTATGTCTACGTGGTTATGGAGGTGAGGGTTAATGTCAAATAGAAGACAAACTATGTTAGTCAAAAATTGTTAAATTTAATCGAATTATAATCGAATAATAATTGTTAATCGAAAATTCAAAAAAGTCTATATCAACAAGACTCACTCTGTGGCAATTAGTCAGATTTTCTTAAGGTAACATACAATTACAAAATATTGGTAAACGATCTTTGCGTTTGCTGATTTAGTTTAAGATTTAAATTATTATTTGTTTTTCAATCTTTATTTCGTACTAAATATGTAACTAAGACTAGACTCGAAAACAAACTGGATCTCGTCCAACTAAGAACAATAAAGTCAGCCTTAGTAAAAATAAATTAATTGCATCAGTCACAGTCAATACGTTTAGAAAAAAAAATGTAATGTGTTTAATTTACTTATTCTTTTAAAATGGACTTCCATTTAAACCTACTGTACCTACGGCTACGTTACTTCGCATTTATGAGTCATAAATTATAACTCATACTGTTTTTGTTCTTTACTAACAAGCCAATATAAAAAAGAAAATGATTAAACATTTTTATTTGCATTTAAGAATTGGAACATGAAAGTTATTTGCTCATTGATTCAATTATTTCTTATTAAATTAGCACACTTTACCCGTGTCGTTGTAATGAAAACAATAATGTCAGTAACCTATTAATGACTCACTACAGGGTCGGTTCTTCTCTCACAATGAGAGAGATTAGTCCACCACGCTAGCCTACTGCGGGTTGACGGACAACATAAAACAATAATAATTATGTGTATTAGCCAATTTTCACTGGAATAGTCCTGACTCCTAAACTCAGCGAGGCATAAACAAACGGAACATTAAATTACCACACAATGACGCGGTGGTCTTTCGCTTTGTTTAATTCGCCGGTCCGTACGGCAACAATTACCAGGAAACTGTAAAGTTATTAGCGAGCATTAGGTGCCGTCCGTAACCCAGTGGCCTTGCCCTTAATACATCCGCGATAACAACACGACACACTGTCCTCTGACCACTGACTGACAGACAACGTAAACTACTACTCACACTTTTTTTTATCAATTTTTAACCTCTCACAACTTCTTATTAACCGAAATGTCAACGCACTCTTAAGTAACTCATATTCAGTCCTTATCTTTTTGCGCAGTACGAATTGTGTTTTTTTACGTAGGATAAATATAAGTATAGGTCATTATAGGTGTAGTGCCATTGTTGTCTTACTACCCAAACGTTTAATAAAAAGGTAATAGACATTTAACTAAAACGCCAATATCATGTAAGTTCTTTTGTAGTCAGCAGCAGGATTGAATTCAGTGCTTTATTAGAGCATTGTTCTAACAAAATCTACTCCGTACTTTCAGACAAAATGTAAAAATTATTACTTACATACAATACAATACTTACATATTTTAATAAAAAATGAAGAATCACACAGAAGTCTTTTAACAAGAAAATTTATGGTATAAGACAGTATTACGACATACCATTTAATCTCTTCCTCATACCTTTTGTGTGCTTTTGCGTAAGTATAGGTAAAAAAAACTTATTTATATATAGTCCACGTGTCATCGGACTGGCGAGTTACCGCGCCGATATGAGTTACGAGACGATGCCTTCCGCGTTGTCGCGGGTGTGCTGATTTGAAGCAAGGCCGTAAAAGCTTCCTTCAATATTTTGACGTAACAAAACGTCTAAAATTTAATACGTAGTTACAACTCCAGCAAAGACTGGCACCGAAATGGATTTGAATTAAAATTGTTACTTTATTCATGTCTATTGTTACCATTGAAAAAGAAAATCCGGATCAGGCTAATCAGGTACATATCAGTATTTGATTATGTTATGGTCACTAGTACATTTGTACAGTAGGCCCACTTCGAAAAGTCATTTAAAGAATTAATATAGTCTCTAGCTACGATACGATTAAGTTCAATTCAGATCGCGCAGCGCTTATCACCTAGGCTGATAGATACCTACATCTTGCATCTCTTTCTAGCGCGTAAATCTTACCTTTTCTGACGAAAAACGGGGTTGTGTTCTTTTAAAAAATAAATGAATCTAAATCGCTATCTTTGTTAAGACAATTAAACACTGCACAGTATCTTTTTTTCCATGTTTTAAACAATGCAACGAACAAATGAAGTAGTAGATATAATCAAAGGAAAAACGGAACAAACCTACGCGTACCTACGTCACTTCAAAGAGGGTTATCCATGGCCTGCAGTGACCTTATTTTTGGTTAGCTTTTTGCAGTCACAAATTATAGAGTAATTTACTGAATACAAATTTACGAGTAGCTCAATTTACACGTGGAAATGATTAGTATAATCATAATAACTGCACGTAAATGTAAAATTTAAAACGCAGATGGTACATTTTATTTGCGTTATCATGGTCTCGCGCTCAGCTTGTCGCAGATTACCTAAATTTATTCTTTGTCGTCGCGCAAGAAGATAACCCTTGCTCTACACTCCACGCTTAACGTGAATGAATGAATATTGGTGCCAATGCGTAGTTGGCACTTTCCGAATTTTGGGTCAATAATACAATATAATGCATCTTAAGATAAAACGATAAGGATTTTTGTGGTATAACTTTCTGGTTTTTAATTAGGTAGACCTCACACGTTTCGTTTTGCCCCTTACTGGCCGGTGCGCTGCCCCACTAACCTTTATATTATCATTAATTACTCACTCTGAGACTTGCTGCTCGTATCAGTTGACGATAAAATGTCTTTATTATGTAAATAAACTCAGGAATACTGTGAACATTAGCGGGCATCATTGCTGATAATTGGGGTTTGACTTGCAACCCAGTTACTGGGTAATAACAAATATGATACACATCCTGCCTGGGGACGGGGAAGGAGGGGACGATGCTAAAGTGTGCATATCAAAATGCAATGCAATCTTGTGCTGTAATCGCAGCCAACCTTGCTCTGAATTTGAATGATAGATCCAATAATTTTCTGGATCAGTAGTTAACACTTTAATTCAAAAATAAGATAAAGTACTTACTTAGTGTAGACAATTATGCTCTTAAGTTAGCAAATAAAGAAACGAATGACGTGACTATTATGATCCGTGAGTTAAACTGAAATAACTGGTAATCGCAGAAAACTCTTGAGGATGTTCTACCGTCTAAGCCAAACTGTTATTTAGATTATTAGTAGATGTATGTAACATTTTCGTTAAATCTTTTAAGTGTTTTATTTATTAAAAAAACGTCTGATAATCATCAGCACAGTACATACGAGTATGAAGCAGTCCTGTATCTAACGTCCCCAACATTGTAAAATTAGGCATAAACTCTAGCTCTACATTGGTGATGTTGTGCTTGAGTGGTAGGTAACTGTTAGGTGTAATTACGCAATAATTAGTAGCCAGCTAGGCTAACACGCGCTGTGACCTGACTGGGTGACAACACGTGTAGTTACCTCCTCGTGTGCGGCGTGCACGGGCGACAAGTGTGCACCGACGACGATAAAATAGATTATTGCGCAGAAATGGCAAACGCGACGCCACGCGTCCGCAAACCTCGAATCGCCCTCGCCACACTTGAATTTAAATGCGAATGTTCGATGTTTATAAACAAAGAATAGTATGCAACCAACTAAATTGCGCAATGTCAGTCAGTTGCGTATCGCGTTGTAATGAGGAGACAAAATGTTATGGGCCTGTTCTTTTATGATACTGCCCTTATAAGCAGGAACATCATGTTATTTTTTGTATACCATTTTTCTAAGTGTATGTATCTATAATCTCTTAAACTGCGCTTTTCCTTAGTACCTAACTCTGTTCTTTTGCCAACGAATGTGTCATTGGCATTGCCTTTTGCAAATTGACTAAGTACTTACCTATTTAGGTATTTCATTGTAGTCTTGCATAATAACATTCTTCTTTCCAAGTTTTTTAATTATGTACCTACCTACATCATATCTCACGAACGCATTGCAGTATTTTTTTTCAATTTACCTATAATCCGATAAAATACTTATTCGCAAGTGTATTACTCACAAATAAATCATTTATTGATATGTATATTTGACTAACAAAAAACTTACATTGCTAAAAACTCTTTACAGTCTTTGTCGAACTTAACCTAAAGTGATTAAATACATCATCAAATTATCTCTGAGCATCATTTGTAATTGAAGTCAATTCCGTAAAGTTAAGTGCATAACTGTATTGATCGATAGTGAAACAATGAGTGTAGACTACAAAATAAAACATCGTTATGTAAAAATGGGAAAGTAACGGTAGCGACCATGCCGATGCTGCACTGCATTTACTGTTACATTGCGTTCTTTGTTGCATACATAAAATCTTGTACGAAGGGTACCACTGGACTCATATTAGGTACATTTACCATTTAAGTATTTATTTCCTTTATTGTTTATGACAATGAGTTAACTTAAGGCCAAGTGGTATTATGTCCCAGTCAAACAAGATAACGATAGGTTTAATACAAATTTTATAAAAAATATCAAAACATATACCTATGATTGTAATTGATAATAGATGTTGTTGTGAAACTAATACCAGATAGCCAGCAGATACTTAATACGTTTTTATACAGGTTCCTAATTTAGTAGTGTTCAGTAGCGTTAACTAACCTGACGAATATCAAGTTCATCGCGTTACTCTTTGTCCGTGACCGCTTTTCTACGCATTTGCCAAAATTAAATGTACTACGAAGTATTATAAATAATTCGACTTATAAATTATTAAAAAAAATTAAAGATATGTATAAGTTCACCCCTATTAGCATACATTATTAAGTTGTTTGGCGTTTTGGATATCTTAACATGTGTGTTATAACACGTTTGTAGGTTATATACCTACTTTAAATAATTTATTCATAGTCAGCAGATAACAAATGGTCACATATTATTTGAGAATTACCAACGTAGACTACATTTTTGCTATCGAATTATTATTAGAACAGCGTCAAGGGCAAACAAACGTGGTCGACACGTTATAAGTTGGTATTTTTGTTGTGTATTAAACTAATACAGCATTGGCTGAAGATGAAGAAAGTTCATTGGCACGAGTTCCATTTAGTCGACGCATGTAGGTAGGTGGGTACGTTGTCATGGCTTCGCAAACTGACTCAGTAATTACCCGCATGTTCTTTTTTGACCGATTAAGTCGGACGCACGGTTTTTTGTCATAGTAGGCTAGGTACCTACTTTAAGCAACTTGACCGGATTACCTCTTTCTGACAAAATTATAATAAATTATTACCGTATCTGTTTTGAAAAATTCTTTAAATTAAACAAGGTGCAATCAGGCAAGGGTTGTAAATGGATATTACGTAACCAACACAGCCTGTGGCCTTACTCTTGAAAATAATCTCAATTTCAGTTCAATACCAATCCGATTCCGATCCAATCTGAACTGTCACATGATTTGGTACTGTTGAACGCAATTGCGTTAAAATTGGAATTAAGATTGGATTGAGCAAGAACGTCACTATCCAAAGAGATTGGATAAAATACACATAGAGCGAGCGATAATATGTATGAAGGAGAACAATAAACTATTAAACTTTCGTACAAATTTCGAGAAGTCAAATATTTAAACCTTAAAAACTATAAGAATGCTTCTTTAGTTTAGTGATGTACCTAGTGTACTAAAGTGAAAAAATATCAGTGTGCTTAGTGCGAGTTGCACAAAATTGTTCGAGTAACTTCACCGTCGCGTTAATCGACTATACGCTAAGCGCCAATTCCGTTTGTCATCTTAGCCACAAGATGGCGCTGCTTCAATCCCATAGAAATCGACGTATTCGCGCTCGATACGTTCAAGCGAAAATGTTTTGTCAAAACTCGCACTCAGCACACAGAGATCATAATGCTTCCTCTATGTAGATGTAGATTCTTTGGGCGTTACAAAAGTGTCAAATTATATTGTCATTCAAATAGATGACATTCAATTTGTTTTTTTATTTATTTTATTATGAAGAAGTTTTTAATATAGATTCGGTCATAAAAATAAATGTTTACATACATTTTGTTTCACTTATGAGAAATATTTTGTATTTGGGGGATTTTTGGTGGAAATTTATAATGTTAGCATTAAGCATAGTTTAATTTCAGCTTTTTTAACTTAGTAGATTTGCATTTCAATATCTAAAAAGTTTTACTTTGGTTATTGAGTTTAGACAACACAATTGGGCTGTCAAAAACTGCGTCAAGAGTAGCTTCTCTTTGACATTAAGAAGATTGCAACGAAATTACACAATTTCGTGTAGTTCTGCAATATCCGTTCAATATTGGAAAAATAAGGCGCTAGTGTAGTTTTCAAGAGTATGAAATACAACAATTCTAATGACGATCGATCGAATTGATTTCAGTCAAGAGTAACCCCTCTGACCTATCCATAGTGTGCATTGTCATAATCACGTCATAATCAATTTGAGAACATTTTTGGCTTTTACTACCACTACATTTGCAACAACATGTAGGTTAGTTACCCATTCTTGATAATAAATGCCGATGACTTCATCTGCGTGGGAAGAGTTGTGGGTTATAGGAATCCATTGTCCAAAATCAGAGTTTACTGAAGACGCCAAAAGATGGCGTTTGCAGTATTATTCACAAAATTACCATTTAGTTGCGTCTATCTCTATGTATATTTAGTAGGTGTCAGGGTGACTATTAAGCAGTATCTATGTTTAATTAAACCAATTTGGAACAATTATTCTTAAGGGGAAATATATTATGTACTTACTTGTAATTCTGAACACATACCTACATACATTTAATTAAATCAACGTATTTTACTTTACACATTTTTGTCACACGTATGAGCTAATTCATTGTAATATTATGGTCTTAGCATAAATAATGTCAAAATGTCAGCGACTTAAGAACCACAAAAAGAAGGCAAAGTGTACTTCTATCCTACTGGGGGAACTAAAAATATAGACTCAAATCTCAGATGAGCACTTCTCTAGAGGTCTTGTAAGTGGGGAGAAGTATCGTTGCATGAAATCTGAATAGTGCGGGTTGTGCTATATACATTCCACCCCTTCAACTATCTACCCTTTTCATCTCGTATCAACCCGTTAACTAACATAAGTGGATAAGATATATTAAGATACGTATAATAATTATGTATTCTACATATATATAATATACTTACTATATAAGGTTATATACTGGTTAACTCTGGTTGTTTGGAAGGTATTCGCTTTGTTCGTATGACGAGAAATGCTAAAGTTATACAAATAAATAAAATTTGGTGTTTAAAATATTTTACTTACATTGAAAGATTTACAAAATTAACAAATACAGAGATGATAAATTTTAAAATTTTACTGAGACTAAAATTCACCGAGTCACAGACTACATTACCATCAAAAACAATACTTGAAAACAAACACAAACCTCGCAACTCAGCCCCTGCACTGTAAAAAGTTGTGAGATAACATGTATGTAATAAATTTTTTTAAATAAAAAATATAGTTAAAAAAATCTGTATTTTTTTTAATTTGCTTGACGCGAGGCCTCTGCAAGAGCGGGCCCTGAGCGATTGCCCTGTTCGCCACCCCCTAAGGCCGCCACTGGCCATAAAGTATCCTTTTCATATTAAAATTAATGCTTGACCTTAATGATTTCCCTACTTCGCAAGTGATACTAAACTCGTATTCGCGTACGCTTGCCAGCTAATCTGTTGCAAGTTGGTTGCAAGGCATTGCCCAATAAATACCTTCCTCCTGCAACTACATGGTTTACGTGTGCCCACGGAAATTATAAGTAATGTTCGCTTCATATTTAAGTAATTCTCTCAATAATATTTTAATAACATCTTATCTGATAGTGCGTTGGTCATCCATATCAGTTTTGGTCTTAGGACATGTTTCTATGAAAGATTCTTTCCGGTATACGTTTGTTGTTAATATGTACGTATTATACATTTGTTTGCATAATAAGTGCCTTATGTATTGCATAAATGAAAAATTATGTAACAGCGCGTGTCAAGTCAGTCTGCTCGAGTTTATCTTCACGTGTAGCTTATACTTAGGAAAGCTGATGTCATCTGAGCTGACGATAATACACTGCAGGTAAAAGTATCGATTCCTTTGTGACGTAGACCACTCCTAACCTAACAAAAAAATATTGTCCGTATAAATATTAATAATAATCCTTTTTTAGGAATGAAATGAAATAGTTAAATAATATGTAACGTAATAATATGTAAATCCAAACAAAAAATGCTTATTTTAGTATGTAGTATGTACGACGTCCCTACATTGTACGTGTGGCTTATCCTCATCGTTATTCGGTCGATAAGTGTTAAAGCAAATAGATGAGTTATCAGTCGAATAGTTCATGACACGTTAGTTGCTTTTGTATCGCAGTTGCGGATAACGCCTCAGTTTGTGGCCTGTTTGCATTAATACGCCACACTCTCAGGCCCTACAAATTGCACGTGGCCCGCTCAGAGCCCGGCCTTGGATGTGTTCAATAGGGCTTCGTTTCGTAGAGATATTTGTGAACACATCGCGAATCCACTTTTGACGTCAGAAAACCAATTTGCTGATGTGGTAGAAACTCAGAAAGAGTTTCACCACATCACAATGATAACATTGATTTTTCATTTAGTTCGTTATATTTTTGTATTTCTTAAATAATCAGGTTTTAACATTTATGTCGTAACATGGATTGTGATTTATCCGCAAATATAAGGCTTAATTTGTTTTGGAAATGCATACTATAGTATAGTAGTAATAGCCACTGATATTATAGATGATAATCTCACATAATATTATGTGTAAAGTATCTTGTCTTATGATGCTGTATGTGTATCTTCATGTCCTCCTTTTTGCTCTAAATATAATTATAATTTTAAACCATCATTAGTCTAGGTTTTGTCATAAGAACCATTTAGTGACATTTGCAACCTCACATTTTTAAATTTGAGATAACCCGAATTCGAAAACATTTATCTTATCCACTTCATTCAAGTCATTTCAAGTCCTGCAAAACTAGTATTGGCATAACCGTCATACACTGAACTAGATAGAGCCGTACGAACTATTTAGGTACTTGGATCTTTGTGTATAGTACCGCCACTTCTTTACGATACACAACGTGACTCTCATATTTAAAACATTATTTTCTCATGACGGCGCGACGGGAACAGACATGGGATGAGCACTGTTACAGGTTCCCCCTACAGCTTGCACTATGCAGGTTTTTAAAAATATGACGTACGTCCTTCATAACGGGAATATGTTTCGTTTTAATAGAAATACCTACATACACAATGTTAAATAATCAAGCTTTTTAAAAAGCGTCTTTGATTACGTCATAATGTTGTTTCTCAACCGTCCCGTCTGGCTATGATCTGGAAAATAATCGCCGGATATCAGTCATGTTGCTTTCTATCAAGTTGATTATGTACAATGTTTATTTTACAATTTTTACTGAACAAACATAATAATATGCGTCATGCTGCAATTTGTTATTCTCCCCGTGCATCGTCATACTTTGTTTTTCGTTTATGTCTCCGAATTTATAATTATAAATGCAGCTTATTGTTATAAATTATCGGCATTTAACGAAATAAGAATATTATTTGAACATTTATGTTATTTAAAGGTATTGCAACTTTCCATCATTTGATATGGAAATTATATTGGAAAATTTTATTACACTACAGAAGATTAAAGTTAATCATACACTGGGTGGAAAGGCACGACGATCCTTCCCGCAAAGGAGTAGTTTAAGTGATGGAGAATCGATTCGTAATGTTTAGATTTTTGTTAGGAACAATTCGTAAATATGTTAAAATTAATTAATGTTCTTCTTAGTGACAACCCTACTACCTATTACTACTGATATATAGATAACTGACTGAGTAAAAATTAATATTTTTCGAAACAATATAATACAACTGCCTCAATGTCAGTGTCAGTCTAAATTTATGACCTTTGTGTTAATTGTTAAATGTAACCGAACCTAATGAGGGTTGTCACTTGCAGTTTTTTGCATTAAAAGTAAACTGCCTATAACTTCAAAACCCTTAGGAATATGAGCTTAGTTTCTTTAGAGAAAATACAGTATTAAATCTAAACAATCCCCCATTTGCGGAAAGGATCGTCGTGCCTTTCCACCCTGCATAAGTAAAATAACATCAATGTAATAATTTTATTTAAAGCTGTCGAGAGACACGTGACCTGTATCATTTCTTCCTACTTATTAAGTACACCGGAAGCATGTCTAAATGTCTGCTAAAATTTGTTCAAATAATAATAAAATGGCAAATTAAATTCATTCCTTCCTAAAATTCGAATGAAAAGAATCCTCTCAATACTAATAAAAGAAAACTATAAATAAGTACGCTGGTTGACCTAACTGAACCCAATAAAAGCTACATACGAATGCATGCCACGAAATGTGTTATCGTGAGTGTAAATAGTTCGTGAATCCATTGCACATGTCATTGATCTTTTATTTGCGACGGATGTTTGGGTTCGAAACTCTCAAAGTAGTTTATTAACTGGAGGAAAAAGCGTAGTCGGCGAGGTATAAAAAGATTATTGACCTCTGAACATTCAAATGTTCAAATGCTTCAAAGCTGTGCATGGAGGAACACAAGTAACGGAACGTTGCGGGTGTCGCGGTCGGGCAAGCAAGCAATGGATCACACATCCGCCCACACTGTGCCTTATCATGACCTGCTCTGTGCATCTACAAAAACCGCGCTGGGTACTTTCCCCTCTTGCCTCGTTTTCTTTGTATACCCATACTAGACTGTGAGCGCGGCTTCGCCCGCGTGGATTTTAGAACTTGCGGTTATTGTGACTGAACTGTGTTAGATATGTAGAAGTTAGATATGTGCTCTCGCGGACTTTTTTGTAGATCTTAATAAGACCTACAAACCCGTAGTACATCATTTTGTTCTCTTGTCAATAGTTTTTGCAGCGCACGCATAAATAGGTTTTCGATTCAATTTTCTTACGGATCCCTAATTTTTTGAAAATAGGTTATAGCCTATAACCTTCCTCAATCAATGGACTATCCAACACTTAAAGAATTTTTGAAATCGATCCAGTAGTTCCTGAGATTATCGCGTTCAAACAAACAAACTCTTCAGCTTTATAATATAAAAAAGTATAGATTGAAATACATTATCTTTTCCTTTATTTAAATCTGAAAACATTTTATCGTCATATTTACATATAGTTCATTTTTTCTTACAAGTCCCATTAAGTAAACAATCTTCAATTATATTTTTTGATAAAAATAATAACCAACTTCCATCAAAGTACACTGATCGCGCAGTTTTATTATACAGTGTGTCCCGGGATAAAGTGCAACCCCGAAAGAGGGCGAAACTAGACCAATAATTATTGACAAAAAATAGAAAAAAAGAAAGTTCTAGTTTTTATTGATACATGAAGATTTTTATTTTTCGTATTGTGGACCCTATGAACAAAAAAGCGATTTCTTTCTAAGTAGTGGGTCGATTTCGTTGAAATAAAAAACAATAAATACGTCAAATACTTGGCTGTGAGGATAGAATAACACGTAGCTCTCAAAACAAAATCTATTGTGGCCTAAACTTTGACTTTTGTAACAAAAATGGATTTTTTTGGCAATAATTTTCAGTAATTACGCCATTTTATAAAAAAAAATTTAATGGGCACCTCAGAAGTAAAATAAGTCAGTTACGATTTTATCTGCTGTAGTATGGATAAAGGTTCTTAAATTATTTCTTTGATTGAAAGATGTTGTTATCTTTGATAAAATAACTATTTTTTGTTTGAGGTCCACAGATTATTTATTCAGGGTGACTTAATTATAAAGGCTTTTACGAAAATATAATTTATTAGTTTTTATAACGATTTAATACAAAATCAATTTTTGTCGGTATTGGCACTTTGGTTGCAATATAAACATATTTACACAAAAAATACTCTACCTTAACAAAACTTAAACTATATTTTGTCGATCTAATTTATCTTAAAATACGTATATGTATATACATTCATCACAAAACATATAACGACTTGAGTGTAAATATAATCCTAAATTTTGAATAACAGAAAATAAATAAAATTGTATATTTCCCTAAGCCAGCGTGGATATCGCAGAAATCAAAGAGCATGTTTGACGTTACCTTCCTAATGCATATTTAAATATCACCTTCTGCATTCTACCTTACTTACTCCTAGCCACCTAATTGAATACTACTTAGCTTTATTATTTTCTATTTAACTGAAGTCGTATAATGCACCATGAATTTTATTGTACGTTTAACAATCAAGTTAACTTCACCATTAATCGCTTATCCAACATCATTATTATTCCCACATGACTTAGACAAGTGACTTTTCTTGCAATGGAACTTCCTCCGGTGATGTGCCATTTGCGTTTCCTACTTGCCGTTCACTCGGAGACCGTGGAGTGGAACTGAATCGTTTTTTTATAGAACTCCAGTTCTTTTTAATAGTAACTCCTGCAACTACAACAACCATTCCAGCAACGACGATAGCAATTATGCTTCTGTCGACTCCTCCGGTTTTGGTATCAGACGTCTTGGCTCCTATCTTGACATCGCCTTGTGTGTTTGAGGCTTCGTCTTTGTTAGTCATGTTTACGTTAGTATTTGATGCGGGAACATCGGCAAGTACATTAACGATCGCTGAATGAAGTGAAAAGTCATTTTGCGCAGCTATCTTGTTAACTTTGATTGTCGTAGCTTCTAGCGTAGTTGTTGTTGGAGATACTTTAGAGACATCTTCTTTTCGTGGGTTTAAATCTGTTATACTTGGGTCCGCATTTTCTTTATCCTCTTGTAATGTATCTAAAGCTATGAGTCCAGGCAATGTAGCTTCAATCAAATCGTCATCAAGATCTTGAGGAGCATCAGGACATTCAAAGAACTCTTTATCACAACTTCCAGTACACACTGTCTCTAGAGTATCTTTCAGATGACTGCATAGATCTTGCACTAATTCGGGTGTCGATGTGGCTAGTGTTATTTTGCGTAGATTAAGAAAACCGGAAAATATTTCTGGCGATAATACCTGAAAAAGAACAATAGCGTTTGTTTATCAGATGTAAAAGTTAAGAATAAATTATATTAATGAGCCAACTATAATTTACCGTTCTCATATCATTGCCCCCAAGGTCTAATTCTTGCAACTTTGTAAGCGATAAACTGTTCTTTAGATCTTTCGGGTATTCAATAAGACGATTATTAGCCAGCTTCAAAACAACTAGCTCAGGAAGTTCGCTGACAGACTGAAATGATAAAATACATTTTATTCACAATAAATAGTTTTTACGAAAATTAATTGTATAACTTATTTCGTTCATACGTACACCAGATGATATATCCATAATCAAATTGTCATTCAAATTTAATTCTTTTAGGTGTTTCAGAGAAGACAGCTCTTTTGGGATTTCAGTTAACTTATTCTTTTGTAAATTCAATTTAGCGGTCTTAGGATCAATCGGATGAGGGAATTCTGTAAGACCATATCCCGAACAATCTACTATGAACTCATTTGTAGCTCCCTCGACATTGCACACACATGATTTTGGACACAAGTCTTTAGTGTCGGCTGTAGAAATGACTTCATTATGAGCAGTAGCGGTGGATTCAACTTCCTCTAATTTTGGTGCCGTATTAAACTCAGTGGTCGTGTGAACCATAGGTTCCTCGCCAATGCCATCTCCACTACCTTCGATTACTGCACCATCGGGCTCCGAATGGTTATCGGGAGGAAATTGATTATCGCTTTCAATAGGGATCGCCAACTCATCTTCACTTTGAGCTCTTACATTTTCGCACCTGAAAATGAATGTTCCGGGATAATTTCCACGTGACTATCCAAATCATAAGGTATATCTTTGATTTTATCGTAACGAGCTGACGTAAAATTACTAAGTACTTACAGAGATAAGAAAACGATAGCTGTTAGGGCGTAACCAGCGTTATGTTGTCAGTGCAAAATACCTTAAAATCTATATATGGAAGTAAAATACATAAATCATGTACTTTATATGCTTTATGTATATTTTATATTAATAGAAGGCACGTTAATGAAGAAACGTAACGTGGAAACAAAAAAACACAATTACATATAAATTACAATGTTGACCTAAAACTTTATGTGGAACGCCAAATAATAGCTTTCAATATTTATCTCTCGTTGTAACAAACCTATTCAACGGTAATAATAGTATCTATTGTGTCTAACTACCTACTATGAAATAAATGAAATATGAACAACACTGGCTATTTTCATACACCAGACAATAACTAAAAGATGAACTTACGCAAGGATCGCCAACAACAATAAACAGATGTGATTCCGCCTCATGGTCACTAGGCGATGGCAACTCTGATGTGGCTAATTACGCTAGTGCAGGCCCAGGAGTAGTTACCTGGCACTAGTACCGTCGGTGCGCGCAGCGCGTAACTCACTGACACTTATAACTATTATCACTCTTGATGATAAGATTACCAACGGCATGGACAAGCTTATCACAAATCAAGCTCGATAACGAGCATAGACTTGAAAACTATATTAGTTTTCGATTTTCAATTTATAATTCCCGCTTTGATGGCGAGAGACGTTAACGTGATGCTTGTCTATGCTAATACTCAAAAAAATATTGTTGGTAATCGTGCATTGTGTTTACCTTGCCACCTCTAATTTCGGCCTCGAGCGTTTGTGAAGTCTATTACTATGAACATAAAAGTATATTTGGTTTGCAAATATCCTTGTCTACCTATCACACATGTACAATTTATAAAACTACTTGGAATCTTACAATTTAATTATTTAAATTTAGAGGTCAGTGGCAATGGTAAGAGATACTGCCATATTGGATGACAATAATAGAAGCCGGGGGAAATTGATCTAGCACTGCTATAAAAACATATTAATAAACTATTAAATATATTTATTATTATTAAATCTAATTTATCTTTAGTCAAAAATTTCTCAATAACTTGAATTCTTAAAAAAATCTGAGTTTCTGTGAATATTATTTTATTAGTAACGCAAATTTTGTACGATTATTTCAAATTCGGTAAAATATACCAAGGTAGACATAGATTAAATCAAAAAGGGAAGATACGGCATACTCTTACTGTATCAATCAAAAAATTGTCCGACTCAACTACATATACCTTACACACACACGCCTATAAATGAAGTGTCAGTCGGCCGAGCGAGACAGAGTGGTAAGTTTTAGCATTAGCGAGAGGGAGTCGGAGAGTGCCGCATCATCTCGCGCGCGACGGTCTCGCTCACACATAGATCTAATTGTAATGCTGTCCTTTTCTTGAAAAAATGGCGAACTACATTTAAAACCATCCGTGATTTTGAAGAAATATTAATTTTAAGTGCACTAACGACTTACTTATTTTACTAAAGAGATGCCGTGGAATTTTTTTTTCGTTTTTGAGCTGTTTGTGCACCTTTTAAAAGCACACGAAGGCATTGTTTTGCTTTTTAAACACAGAAAATCCACGATTATTGCGTTCTAAGCGCACATGTAGTTCAATAGCTAGCCAAAATGCGACTAAATTGAAATTGTGTGCATGGACCTAATTTTAGGTGCGAACTGATGAGACGTAGAGACTAGTGCCGTATCTTCCCTTTTTGATTTAATCTAAGTAGGTAGACGATGATTTTTATCTATGCTGAAAGGACGTATATACAGATGTTATGGTAGCAGGTATGCTGCTATCATCGTTGATCTACTTTTTAAAACTAAAAGATATCTATCGACTAGATAATGCATGAAGTTGTTAATAATTATTAATATGCGTATGTTGCGGCTGTTTTCATTTTATATTATTATCCATTCATAATGCTAAAAATTAGATGAGGATCTTGATGATTCACTTTTATTGTTGAGATTAATAACTGAAAGGTGTGTACCGGAAATGATATTTCATCATGTTTTTAATGTTCCGCGAAACGTTCCTCACTGGCCTAATTTATCTCTCAACAATAAATATTACTGAAGCTTTGCAGAATTTAAAGATACTATAAAGCAATTAAAATTTTACACTGAAGGAATTTTAACGCACAGAATTATACTTTTATACTTTTTTTAATTAAGGGTCAAATATATTAACAATAACTACATATCATCTAGATGTGTCATGCATCTCTTGGCCAGACGTCATTTAACGTAATGTTCATTAACAAAATAATTCAATCGTCTTTATTCGTATGAACTTAAGTGCCATCTTTATTTTCATACGGAACCATTACCGAATGTCTCTTGAGAACGGCTGTTTATCGTATAAATATTAAAGTTTTAATAGAACATTTAATACCTATTATATCGAAATGATAATATAATTTTTAAAAGGTTACATAATAACTCTGCTACTTAATTCGAAAATTTCACGTGATATCTTATCATGTGTCTAATACATCATTAAACAACATTTACATACAACCCGAAATAAATACTACATGCTAGATAACAATCATGTAGAAAATAACAACAAAGAACCCTCTTGTGATTTAAAAAAATGTGTTGTCTATAGAAGGTACGACCGATAGTGTTTTGCAATATTTTTCTATGAAACTAGTCCAACAATTATTATTGTACTTTACGTACTTATAACAACGTTGACGCCTGTTATTTCCTTTGTAAACGGTATGGTTAAAATTACAAGAAAGTTAAACATAAGTCACTACTCCACACTTGTGTCATTAGTTCACTACTGTTCCAACAGAATAATTTTGTAAAACTAAAAGGAAGCACCTGTGAATAATTATCACAAGACACTACATGCAATTGAATTTGAAAGTATATACTTCATTTAATATAGAATTAATTAAATTAAATTCAATGTTTTGCGTACCGTAAAGCTAGCACCATGGGGATTGTTTTAATAGTTAGTACATATACTTAAATTTGTAAATTTAAACGTGTGTTTCGTATTGATTCGAATATTGGCAAAAATCTTTCACGTGTACTTATTAACTGTTTCAATTTGTGCACATTTGTTGAACGTTAAATTCATCCACTTTTATTTGCTACTCAAGCTGAACGGAAACTGGGAGGACAAATACTTAACATTCTTCTACTGTTACTAACAGTTGGGTTATGCGTTGTGCAAATATTTCCCAATCAATTTTGAACATAATTATTAATATTAATACACGTAATTCCTGGTATTCTTTTCAGGCATTACCCGGAAAGTCTTAACAACCAGCTTAACTTACATCTTAAAAAATAAATTTTGTTGCTTGCAAATACAATAATAAATTAATTCGAAATATTGATGACGTCAGAAGCCAGATTCTCTATACAAAATGTATGAAGATATTGCGCTTTTAACAATTCAGTCTACTTCAATTGATTCTGAGCGCAAACTTAGTTCTATTTTGTTTCAGTATTGCAACGGCGGTGACCTGGCGGACTACCTGCAGGCGAACCGACTGCTCAGCGAAGGCACCATCCGCACGTTCCTGCGGCAGCTAGCGGAGGCGATGCGCGCCATCCACGCCAAGGGCATCGTCCACCGCGACCTAAAGCCGCAGAATATTCTGCTCACACATAATGTCACACCGCCCAGGACACCGCATCCCTCAGAGATTATACTCAAAATTGGTATGTATTGTATAAACACTTAATATGGATACGAACTATCAGAGGTTACACTCAAAATCGTATTTATCAAATTATACCTTTAAAATAAGTAAAAAATGTACGACTAACCAAATTTTACTTTACTCTTTAGATTGCTACGAAAAAGAAATTATAAGATGATACGAATGAACTTAAACATGATGCGAATTGTAATGAGATACGCATGAGAATGATACGAATTTCTTAAGAATGATATGATTTATAAGAGATAGCTCTTAAGATGATAATATGGATTACAAGGGAACATACATTCTCATCTGATGTTCGACACATACAAGTAGGACGTTCTTGGTGTAACCTATTTTTGTTAGTAGACATTGCAAAATAATATCAAGGAAAAAGACAACCATCTGGTTAAATACTAACATTTGTAAACCTGCACAGAAAATACCTAGAATGATATTTTACATCAAGTTCTTTATAGCTGTAGTTCTTGAAATTAACTCATTGTAACATTGTTTTTAAAACTGCAATAACATGTTCAAAATAATAGAAATTATGAATACTAAAGTTATATACATATTTGTTATCGTTAAAGTATGCAAAAACAGGCAGGACTTACTCCAAATCTAATATTGGTTTTATTGAATGATAAATGAGATGTTATAAACAAAACAAACTTTCATTTCTCTATTAGAGAAAGCTCAATTAAACTGAAGCCAGTTGGAGCGTTGAATGAATGGTCACTATCACTCATTGGTTTGGATCCTGCTCGCATCGTGGACCATGAAATTTTTACCGTTAAAGAGAACTTAGCCCAATTTCCGTTCTTTCTTCTTGTAATCAATACCAAACCTCTTTATTACAGCTGACTTTGGGTTCGCAAGATTTTTGGAAGAAGGCAATATGGCTGTTACACTTTGCGGATCTCCCATGTATATGGTAAATATTTTACATTCGTTTAAAGGAGGTACTAATATTTTAAGAGTAAAAATTAAATGGTTTAACTGCAAGAGAAATTCATGGAACCGATATTTTGACAAAAGAATATATTTCTGTCCTTTTGCTTTGATATAGTTCCACTCTTTTCTTGCTTATCAGAAATTAATTTAATGGCGCCGTTTCAAACGAATAAAAACTAATATAGGTACTAAAAATATTTTTAACAGGCTCCAGAAGTGATAATGTCACTGAAATACGACGCTAAGGCCGACCTGTGGAGTTTAGGCACCATCGTGTACCAGTGCCTGACCGGCAAGGCGCCCTTCCAGGCCACCACGCCCCACGAGCTGAAGGCCTTCTATGAAAACAGCGTCGACCTACAGCCCAAGTTAGTAATTTGAACAGGATTTTGTTACCACGTAATTGACCTGATTTTTATTTTACCGTTTCGTTATAAATTAGGAATTCGGTATATAAATTAAGTTAGTATAGAATATAATTTTATTGAAGTCCATAATACTGCAATGACAATTTCAACGCCGGCTCTTGCCCACGTTCTTTTCTTTATTTAAATTAATAAGTAGAAACAACTACATAGATAACTCTTTGTAATATTAGTTTGAATGTCACACTATCTTTAGTGCAAAATGTGTTCAGTTTTTCTAGCTTATCATTTATTATTGTATTAATAATGACGATATCAAAAAAAATCACTCATATCACAGTGTGTCACCTACGAATATTGTTATAAATGTCTTTATAGATACTGATTACCACAATGTCAGTTCCGTTATTAATTCTCAGTATAAAATGTATATATACCTAAGTAAATCTGTTTTCGACTTCCTTTCATCGAGAATGTTTAGAAAAAATAAGGTCTTAATACTCTTAATACACTTATGAATAAATAACGTCAGTATGAAATAAAATTTTTATGTCTATATCCTATATTATAAGTTCATAGTTATATGTTGCCAGTTTGAGCTATCGTCGTTATTAAGACAAAAAATAATAAAAACGAAGTGTTAATTGATTTTAAACTGAAATAAGCATAAATATTTCATGCGCAGCAAGGAGAACAAAGATAAAAAATATAATACGACACAATATGTCGTTTTTAAGTTTTTACATATACATCAATTTTTAGTCGATTAGGTATTGTTACGTTGATGATTCTTTTTTGTTGGAATTAGTATAACTTCAAGGTGATCCCATTTTAATTTAAATGGTTTTTGACCTTGGACATCGGAGGTAACTGAACCATTTTAATGAGATACTGGGTGTACTCGTTAATATCAAGTGTTTACTGTACCGTCTGTACCTACGAAAAATCATACCCAACCCCAAACAAGGCCACCGTATTCTTTTAAGTTGCTTATATTAAGGTCTTTCTTTTAGTCTGTCTGTCCACAACAACCATTCATATGTAACTGATACACAAATTTCTCTAGCAGGAGATAATAGGGTGTATCTACCAACACCCTTCCCGAGCGAACTGCAGTAGTTTTATAATCTAGTCTAGAGCAAATAAGTTTTAAAAAATAAGGTTATGAAGTACATTATGGCAGTCGCTTCTTTGTTAATAGAACGTACCCCGTCTTCCGACAAGGTGGATTTAATGTGGAAGCCGATTTAAGGAGTCCTCTATTTGTTTGGGATATAATCTGAAGATATTTTATTTGAGGCGGATATCAGCAGGCCTCATGAGTAGCAACGCATCTCATACAATAAGAAAAAACAAACAGTTAAATTGATATTTTTATTTGAACCTATTTCTCTCCTTAGGCATACGGTACTGTGCTACGGTCATATGCTATGTTTTACGATAGGCTTCACCTTAATGAAATGTTTAGAAAAAGACGGTACGATGTATCAGGAGGATTGGATTTTTGGTTTTAAATATGATAAAAAAGGAATTGTTGTGTTGCAGAATGCCGGCGGGCACGAGTCCGGAGCTGTGCAACCTGCTGATCGGGCTGCTGCGCCGCAACTCGCGCGAGCGCATGCCCTTCGAGGTGTTCTTCAACCACCCCTTCCTGCAGCGGCCCCGCACCGCCTCCATCACAAGTAAACCAGCTTTTTGTCTTGCCTACGCGCAGACAATTCTATATGTCAATATTGAGTGCAAGAATATCAAAGTGGGACACCTAAAATTAGCATACTTTTATTTTTTAAGTTCTTTTATTATTGTGGGTGATACTGCTATTATATAATTTTTAGTGATACATAACCTCTACCAACATAATATTATTTTTCTTAACGTGCATTTTTAAAGTTTGTCTCTTATTTTTTAAACGCCTTTGAAGGCCTTGTTTTAAACGATACTATACTAGAGTAAGAGTAAATATTAAGCCCACTTTTTACCGACTTCAAAAAAGGAGGTTTATTATTTTTTAAAACTAATACTCTTTATTAGTTTTGCGGGCCAAGGCGTTTTGAGGCACCATAATAAGAAAATTACTCTAACGCTTGGGGAAAAATTGTTAGCTAAGTATACTAATTTAATTTGTGTCCCAATTTTGATATCCTGACTCTATCTTCACATATTATATTTTTATTGTTTACAGACATTATATGTATAGTATTGAAACTAAGGTATTTTGACCATGACGTAGATCAGCTTAATATGTATATGAAAAAGATTAAGAATATATTGCATAATTTTTGGATTTTTTAATCTACTGAATAAATCTGAAAATTCATACTGAGATACTCTCTTATCACTGCAAACATAAAATTATGTTTTAAGCATACATTATTTTTTATTACAGAATATGTAGAATTACAGTAATGCATTCACAAATTGTATTTAAATACTTAGATTTTTACCTGTGTGATGTGTTCTCTCTTAGTAATAATTTTTCCGCTTCAATATTAATTAAAGGTCGTTTTTAATGAACACTAATTAAGACATAAAATTAAAATACAGATAACCTTAATCCTGGTATTATATTCAGATATTAGCTTAGGATTACACTCTGATATCATTTTTATGTATACTGATTTGAATTTAAATAATGGATCTATCAGATTTCTATTTACGTTAATAATGGGAATAATTAACCAATAGGTATACCAAAACAATAATAAACAACAAATTTATTATACATGAAAAACAGGAACTGGCTACACATGAAAGTCGTAAACAATGGTCGCTTTTAGAGTTCAATCACAATATTTTGTACGCAGTGCCAGTTAAATACCAATTTATATTAAATCAATATTGATTTCAATTCACAAATCACGCCACATTTTCTGTGAGACAACGTTTGATATCAGTGAATTAAACTTACTAATAAAAGCTGCGAGAATTTGTTACATATTCAAACAAACTCGATTTTGAACAGACTCGAATATCACTATTTTATCAATCAAACGCTGGCTGGTGTTCGACTATACGTTTATTACACTACAGTAAAATTCCTGTGCACTTAGAGGATACATAAGTGTACTAAAGAATTATCATATGGTACAGGACCGTAAGTTGCTCTTGTAAGCAGTTGTCACTGGATGTCGAATGGAAACATTAACTTTTCTTCCACTGGATTGTGATGCACCACAATTATAAATAAACTTTAGATGCATGTAAAATGGATATCTAAAGTTTATTTATAATATTAGTTTTAAAAGAAGAACGCAGGAAATATGAATAGAAATTTATATTTAAAAATTGCAATTTCCATCGTTCATGGTCGTACACAGTTCAAACCGCACTGTTGCTTATGTATTCTCAAAGCCTGTGCAGTTTAATTTCACCGAGTCCGTGTTGTACACGATTGAAATCGAATACGTTTGAGTATGAGTACGCAGAATTCTCCACGCCCGCGCCACCACCGCCACGCTCACACAATGTCACGTAACTTTAACCCGACCGAGTGACTCACCACTCAAACCCATTTTATTGTTCTTAGTTTCTTACGCTTTCGAAACCTCATACCCATAGAAACTCACCTACATCGACACAAGAAATTTTCGTTTTCCGTTTGATTTTTACCCGTAATTATCGCTTTCGAATAAACACAATTCATAATTTGCATACAAATGTTATTAATGAGGATATTAACAATTTCACATAACGGTATATGTGGCTGATACATAGTTTTAGTGGACGAGAATCCAATTTCGATATGATCGATGGCGAATTTATTATACTTTGTGATTTATTGATTTAAATGCAATTAATTAAATATTATTATGGTTTTTTTTTCATCCAAACTGTTACTGTCACTCGTCATTCGTATCGGATCCATTTTGACGATGCCTTCCTTCCTAAGGATATTTTCATATAATAACATTTTGTGCATAATCCATATTAGCATATTATTATATGTCCGTTTACATCATTAATAAAATTCTAGTCGAGGGATTTTTGAACTACTATTAAAATATGCTAAGTACCCACACAATAGGATTTTTTTATTATTAAAGTATGGTTATGGTGTATGAATGTTGTTTAGGTTTGGACTCGGAACTGCCTGACTTATCGGAGGGCGATACGGAAGGCAGAGTCGATCCTAACTGTTTCCTTCAGGAGTCGTGGGCCAGTCAGGGTACCTTGTCTGATTAACTATAGCTTTGGTAATGCATGGGGTGCGCGTGATTAAACCAATATTATATTGTTCTATATTGGGTATGCTACGACTACGACACTAAACTACCACATTAACGCAGAGCCGTCTTTACGAATTGGGCCTTTGTTGGCCGGCTGCCACAATCAAAGGGCACCCGTCAAAATTATGTGAGCGGAAGATCTTATACTGTTCTTTTTTAGCGTGTCACTTGTTTTAATTCCCTGTGGTGAAGCCCCATTGTATCTAACATGATGAAAAGCGTAACCACACTACGTAAGGCGGGCCTGCTTAAATTAATATACATAATTGTGATCCGCTCCGCCACTCTTATAATTGCATGGCTTGTTACCTGTTTATTGTGATTTGTATAATAAACGAATATACTAAACGCAAATGTATATTCAGAACCTGTACCGGTTTAGTTAAAAATTTAAGGACTAGGTCACTTGTAACGCTTCCTACTCGCGCGTTAAATTACTTCGTAATTGGAACAGGTTGCGGTCGCTTCATTCATTTACTCGTTGATGTTAATTTCATTTCCGTGCCTGCAGGCCTAGCAAGTTCACTAGCGAAACTCGTCGACGCAGTAGGCTATAATTTAACAAAAAACAGTCCTAATGTTCTTCTTTAAGGAAAATATTAAATATCTTTATCGTATAGGGAAAACAAATGGCTAATCTGAACACTGATCAGCTCTGATCAGTGTTTCTGTCGTGCAAAATCATCATGGACCCATTTACTTACTGTTAACTCATTATCGTTACTTATTATGTAGTTCTTACCCCGCATTTTTGCTTAGAGCGTGACAAAGATAACTATTGTTTTGTTTTTCCGATAAAAGAAATACAGCTTGACGTTTATTTGAATTGAATGACAGTTAACATGACTGTAGATTCAACAATTCAAGAAAATATTGTGTTATAAACCAACAAAACAATTGAATAGTATTTTATTTAGTATAATTTTGCGTAAAGTTATCAATAATTTCTGACACAGAATGCACACAGTATTAATATACAGATTTGTCTCACCCACATCTAATTCTAGAAGCTCCTCGAGGACGGGCAGTGTAAGAGCTATAGCACTTTTATCTTATATCTTGTAATCACATGACTGGACAAATGTTTTTGCTAGTGTATTTATTGTACCCAATTAAATAGTATTTCTTTCCTTTGAACCTGCTAGACCTGCTGCTCCTTTATAACCTTCGCTTGCTTTTTCAACAAAAATTTGAGTCGGAAATACATCTTCATTTCTCATATATTTTTAATCTATCATACTTATTTTCCTTTGTAAGTGAACACTCACGCTATGCTTTCATTTAATGCTACTTGTACTATAGTTAATTAAATAGCCATATAAAAATGGTTAAACAATGTTTTTACGTGTGTTATGTACTGACAATATAGATTTATTACTTCTGCATTTATCAAAAGTAATAAATTATTTTATCATTTTTCTCTAGAAAAGGGGAATGAATGTGATATATTATTATAATCTTATTCTATGTATTTGTAACGCAATGGTATTTTGGTATGTCATTCTTTACAAAATATAATAATTTAAGATTATGTTTATAAATGTATTTTATGATTTGACAAGTCTATAATGACTACAATTCAATAGCATAACACATGTAGCATAAAATAAAATGATGATTTAAAATTTGACTTATTTAAGTTTACTTAGATTAATCTTAAGCCTCAAACAAATCGACAACCAAAACCCCAACCAAAAAAAAAATTAAAATTATTTTCAAACGGGATAGACACATACCTAACAGTTGTATTTTGTAAAATATATCGCAACATGTTTATCCAATACCATTGACCATGTTATTGTTTTGGCATAGTTTAAATTAAAAGTGTTTTCAACAGAAACGAGCTCGAGCAGCGGCCTGCCGTCCACGTCGGCGGTGCGCGCGTCGGCCGCGCCGCAGCCGCAGCCCGCGCAGCCGCCGCGCAAGCTTCCCACATCGACTGGTTCGTTTATATTATCATCTTTGTTACATATTTTAATGGACTTATAACTACATTATTTTGACGTAAAAGAGCACTCATTCGATAAATGCGTCCTTGGCTCGAGGATTAATTTGAACCGTTATAAACGGATAGTTTAAATATGTTTGACTGTAGAAACTCACTTGTATAACGTGTTGATGCGCAGCGGACTCTTCGTCCGGTCAGTGGGCGGGCGCGGAGGACTTCGTGGTGGTGGAGGCGGCGGACAGCGCGTCCTCGTGCTCGGGCGCGTCCTCGGCGTCGGACGCGGCCGCGCGGCCCCGCTCGCTGGCGCTGCCCGCCGCGCCGGCCGCGCACTCGCCGCACGGGCCGCACTCGCCCGCCGCGCCGCCCGACGCCGCGCCGCACGCGCACCACCCGCTGCACGCGCACGCACACGCGCAGCTGCACGACGCGCCGCCGCCGCACCACAGGGTCAGTGCCCAGTACCGACTTAGATCCCCTTCTCATTAGGTCGCAAGAATTGCAAGCAGCTGTCATGCTTTTAATATAGCGTGACAGACTTCTATAGTCAGTTGCTATCATTGGGCAGGCGCAGAGCTTGCAACATAATGAGATAAGAAAATGAACCTTAAGTTCGCTGGTATAGACAAAACATTCCTATTTGTCCCTCTCTTGTTTCTTCCTCCAACTCTTGGGTAAAGCTAGCACGTAAAGCTGCATTGCTGATGTTGTTTTCTGTGTCGTCATCAATTTTCTTAGTATTTCCGAATGTTCTTTAAGACACGTGAAACGAGATAAATTCTCAAATTTGAAACATAGCTAGCCTGCACTTCCTGCTGTATCAATATTCTTCAGACAAATTGTATATCCTATGCACCACACAAATCCATTAGCAATATTACATAAATGACATTGATTTATTTATTCGTATACATATTCGTTACATAAACATTAGCCACATCAAAGAATAATATTATAATCTAACTCAATACATTGTGTCACTAAAATATTAACACTGCATAACTTTGCAACATAAGACCGCAGCCGCTAATAATAACATTTAATAACATGTGTCCTTACAGAATCCAATCGGTGTTGCATCAAATGTGCCAAGATCGCAACCCATCGACGTACTCCGATCCAATCATAATCGAAACACGACGAACATAGGATCACTTTCGCCGCCATCCGTAAGTGCTTACCCCTCTTAGATATGATTTAACACGTTCATTATTAACCATGTAAATTTAGTCGTAAAACGAGAAACCATCCTTCTCTCTGTTATGAGGAGAACGCAAACGGACTTTAGAGACAGTCCAGAAAATAAAGTATCGGGCATAAAGTTGATTTTCATATTTCTAAGCATGTTTTATAAAGTTTAAACTAATTTCTGATACTATGAAATATTTTTACACAATATTTCACAATATCTTTTACACAACGCTTACCAAGGCAAGACATCTTAAAAATGATAGACTTTCGATAGACGCCCCATTGCGACGCAAATTGAACTTAATAGTTTCATGTAAAGACAAGTAGACCATTCAGGAATTTGATATGTTTTTTTTTAAAGCATTTTGATATTTCAGGTACCGTACACTCTGGGGACCCCTCCGTCGGTCCGCCGACGCAGCGCCTCCGGGAGTTCCCCGCCGCCCTCATTGTGGCAAGTGTCCCCCACCAATCCACCATTGCTACGATCAGGTTAGACATCATTGATTTATATATCATTTAAAACATACCCAGCAACTCGAAACTAGATTAGAAGATAAAGTATCTCCTACCTGTCTCAAGAGGCGATTAAACGAGGGCTTTAGGGATCGTGAGTGGCATGATTGAGATTACAAACCATCCAGCTTATAACGGAGGAAGGGCTTACCAGATGCATGGCCACATGCCACTAGGTATCTAGGAGTCAGTCAAGTTGTTGGGACTCCCGGAGTTGGAATAACCCAATTGGTCGTGCGGGATCAGATTAAAAAAACATAGGGCATAAATACTCTTTAAGGTCTCAGTATAAAAAGACGACTCGTGTAAAACTGGCAACATATAGGTGATTTTGATAAGAGAATCCCTAGCTAAATTCTATCTGTTTTGATCAGAAAAACTTCTGACCTGTCTGCTAGATTTACGTTCAAATAACAACTTACTTTTAGGTTTCATCATGACATGACGTTACGTGATATTTATCTTCCGTGTCAGGATCATCTCCTCCGGTGTCGCTGGCGCTGAAGGCGAGCGGCGAGGCGGCGTCGCCGAAGCGCGCGCTGCCCGAGCAGCTGCTGCGCGGCCTGCGCCTGCCGCACGACCCGCCCGTCTACATACCCAACCTGCAGGAGGAGACCATCCTCGCCGTACGTACTCCACTTTCATGTTACGACTACTTATTGCTAGCTATACCAATATCTGTCTTCTTTATACTTGTCGATGTCTAGTTTATGCACGCACACTATTGCCAGTACAAGAAATTAATTCAATTTTTTTCCAATACTAGGCAAAGGAAACAAAAACCCCGATCAGACGTTAAATGCACTTCACTCTGTTTCCTCCACACTGATACGTGTACCTACAACCAGACCTCCACCAAGTCAAATCAAAATCACCCGTTTGTTGTTGTGTGTCACACATGTTGGAATCTCAGAAATTGTCAATATTTATTACTCATAAATAAAAATGGCTTGTATAGGAGGAGCACAGCAAGGTGTTTTCGCAGCTGAACTTCGTGCTGATGCTGGCCGAGCTGCTGTCCGACATGGCCGTGTCGTGCGGCGCGCCCATCGCCGCGCTGATGGACACCTCGGAAGGCGAGGGTATGTGTTCACTGTTCAGTGTTCCTGTACATATACATATGTACATTCAGAACGAGCTTACCTTTGTTCGTAATCTGATCATTTAGAGGGGATCATTAAGTAGTCATCATCAAAGTGCATCTTAGGACAAATGAAAACGAGACCAAACACAGTTAGACTATGTCGACCAGTTACACAGATATCTATCTTCCGTCTCCAGTCTCTGAACAGCTCGATGATACTAAAATGTTTTATTGTCATCATCGAAGAGTGCAAAATTTAAGCTTAATCTGGATGCTTTATATTGGTGAAAACTAGGTTCAAATATTACCACAAGTTACACCAGGTAAAACACAAACATTCAATTTCACCTTTGATATAGCCACACCGATAAATTCTTTAATGGTGTCGATGTTAGGTTTTTGCCACCTCAGTGGCTCAGAAATTACAAGACCTTTTACGTAGCTGTTATAAAAATGTGCGGTTTCGTTGGTTGCAGAGCGCTGCAACGAGAGCGTGCGTCTGGGGCTGCTGGTGCAGGCGATGCAGGCGCTGGCGGCCGGCCTACGCCTCGCCGCCGCGCACTACCGCGAGCGCACGCTGCAGCCCACGCCGCAAGTGCGCAACGGTAACTGCGACTCACTATTGTATACTTGCTGCATCTACCCGACCACCTGCGTCAAATACATGGACGTCAATCATCTCGGATGATGTCATAGATTGCGTGAATGTAGCACACGCACACTAGCATTATAGCGCACATTCTTGATTCGATAAAAACAACGCCATTTGATAATAATGATTACTACGATGCGTTTCAATAACCGATCATCGGATATGGATAGAGATAGGCACTCTTGGGTTGCCACGATACTCCTTTTAATTGCTTTTAAATAACACATTGACAGGCAAGCAGGAATCAAGGCAATCCAATTCCATATTCGAGTGTGGATTATTGAAACTGGTCATTAGTAAGTTGATTTGTAAAAAGATAATGGTATGTCACCATGTCATTGTATTCGTAAGATTAAATTTATCTCCAAGGAAAACTTGATGTAAAGATAATAATTTGCACATCGTTAATTAAAATTTGTCAATCCATAATTATTATTTATTTTAGTCTTTTCTATTAATTTTAATTTAAAGTCAGATGTTTATTTTGAACATTTTCATATTTCAGTTGTATCTTTGATGAACGGAAAGTACAAATGGATTGTGAATGAATCACGCAGACTTCACGAAGCAGGGGTAACACCTGCAGTCTGCGATAAAATCCTTTACGAACACGCTATTGAAATGGTAAGTTATAAATATTTTAATCATTTAAGCATATTGCATTGTAAATACTACAGCAACTTACACACATGTGCGTGGCCAGGACTATTTTCTGGAGTAGGATTGTGTGTCATTCCCAACATAGAATTGTTGGTAACAAATGGTTACAGCCTGTTTGTGGCGAATAACGGGCTAAGTACTTTGGAGGGCCATGAAGCCTTCAATCCAGAAACTTTCCAATATAATGCAATCATTAGTTTAGTAATAAAGACCTCGGTTTTCAACAATTTACGAACATCTAAGACGAGCTGGCCACTACTAGTACTTAGGGGCTCACTGGTCCATATGTTCATTGTAGCAGAGTGGTGAAGTAGGCTTCAGGCCTCTAGACCAGTCCACGTGTATGATAATAATATACTATGTGTTTAGTCCATTTTTATTCTCTTGTCTTATTTGGTAAACAATCTTAGCATGTCCTTATTTTAATTTGCGATTAAAAATAATGCAGACACGAAATTATAAAATTTAAAAACCAATTGTCATTTGATACAGAAACAAATTTCTAGAAACTATAATTTATTTCTTTGAAGCAATTTTAAACTTTTTTTCAACAAAAAGTGGTGCAAAGATTGTTATGTTTTGTACAGTGCCAGATGGCGGCTATCGAGGAGCTTTTCGGCGACATGAAGGAGTGCGAGCGTCGCTACATGTCCGCGCAGGTGCTGCTGCACTCGCTCGTGCAGCGCCACCCGCTGCACCCGCAGCACCGCACCACGCTTTCCAAGTGTGAGTACCTTTTTCACAGTTATTCATGCATAATACCATGTCACACTTGACACTAGAGCTCTATTCACATCGACCTGCCCGTAAAACTAAATCAAGCCACAAGAATTAACCTAACACTCTGTGTGAACTATGAATACATCCAAAGACATTGTATGAAATTATATTTGTTGGTGGATGTGGATCTCTATGACCTATAGTCGGCTAAGGACAGCCCTACTATAATTGCCTAGATTATCTTATTAATTGCCTTGAAATACTATGCATTGCCTGGGAACTGAGCCATATTACTACTATACTCGTTTGTACGCTGTTAATATACACCCTTCTAGTTCACAGCCAGTATAGCAAAAATGTGTAGGCAATTATTTCTTACAATAAAAAAAATTATTAAAGCCCAATAAAAACGTTTATAATATTTGATAGACGATAGGATAGTTCAACATTAAAACACTTTAAAAATTATAATATGAATGTTATACCTAATTTTCAGACCGAGATGCAGTGCAAAGGCGGCTCAACTGCCTCAAAGGGCCGCGAAAAATTATGGATGTGAAACTTGAGGCTGGGATCTCATAATGCAAAATGCAATTGTTAGAAATAAGGAAACTGGACGCAAGATGAAAAGTGATTTTATTTTGTTCTCAAGTATGGACGTGTGATAGACTATAATATACAACAATAATCATAATTATAAAAGTGTATAAATGGAATAAGTGAATGATATCAATTAGAGGTAATTAATAATACACTTTAATTGTTGTCTAGTGATGATGTTTACCAGAGATTGCAATACTGAGTTATATTTTTTTATGTGTAGCAGATTGCAGATTTTTTTGTAAACAAAGCAAATCATAGTATCATTGAACATTTTAGTGCAAGATTTTAGCAACGCTTATAATAATATGTCAATAATAGATAAGTAGTTAATAGATGTGTCACTGTATCTCTTTCAAATAAATGGTTGTACCTTATATTATGATTTACAACTTAGTACAAGATAAACAAGAAGTAGTATGCAGCTTTTTGAAGATGAAGCACCTTTTTCATATCCTTATTTTTATTTCTTTTATCACTAATAGAGATTTATATTAGTAAGGATACATAAAAAAAGTAAAAAAATATAATTAGAAATTGTAGTTGATTCACAAAAACATGTATTTAACATTAATGAATACTAATTTATAGCGTGTAAAGTGAAATTATGCAGTACTATTTTAATGGACAACCTGCTATAGAGATCTCATTATTATCGACCAATAACAATATGGCATTTTTAGGTTAAGCTATGAATTATGTTGTAGTATTTTTCGCGGAATTATTCAATATGATTTTAACATTTGTACATTTTCTTGTAACGATTCACCCTCCACCAAATTGTGATCATTGATTATAATTTCTCCTTAAAAATAATGATTAATTAATGCTTTACTGAAATAAGAATAAAGACTGTTGTACTATAAAATTATTTTGTTTTGTTTCAATAAATAATTATTTTAACATCTGGACATTGGCATATTATTTATTACAACCAAAATAAAACCATGAATTATCTTGCATTACCATTTATTTAATCCAAGTAAATCAATACTGTACAAATACACCAGTTCCTTGATTAACAAATTTATAAGGCTTAGCACGATTGCGTCCACGTACTGGCTGGAAAATAACCTTATCAGGAGGAAACTCTGATGACCCAGATGTTTCCAAAAGAATATCTAAGCAAGTTAACAATCTGGTCATTTGTGTAGACAATGTTGGACAGACACTAGAGTCTTCTGAATTCCAATCTGTGTTGATAACACGTTCTATATCTCTTAAATCATCATTTGATTGAGCATTGTGTGTCCCATTCCAGTGCAAAGTTAATGAAAATAAAGGGGCCTTTTTAGGATAGTCACTACTGACAGCTACCATGGCCACTAATTTAGCTGATTGCCTTGTTATAATAGCTCGATACAGCATGTTATCTGTACTTACTAGACCCTCTGAAACTAAGAGTGCTGTTGAAGGGGCTTGACAATACTCGACCCAGCTCACAGACTGCCACTGAGTCAGTGAACCTAACAAGCGAGTTGGATTCTTTCCTGGTAAAATTTTTCCACATTCCAGATCTTGCAGTTCCATCATTAATTCCACTCTAGATTTTAATCTTCTCTTCAGTGTAAAAATAAAGTTTTCCACCGTTGCTACACTCAAACTGGGGCATGGTTCTAAATATTTGATGTGTTTCTTGTCATCAACTACCATCACCATGAAATCTAAGCCACACATCCTTTGAGCCCAAATGTAAGGTTTTCCAATTTCAGGGATGAAATGTGAGAAGTTATCAGACACTCCAGCATTGCTCAATAAGTAACCAGTGGCTGGATGTGGAGAATCACCTCCCGTGTCTCCAGTATACAGCTCATTTAAAATACAATCTCCACTTAAAACATCTGCAGCTGAAACACCTACTATAGGCTTTGGCAAAGCCATTGTCAATTTGACAACAATTATTTTTAAATGTAGCAAGTATGAAAAAACAAGATTGACTGCAGTGCCATCTGGCAACTTTACTGATAACTGAACATGTAGGGGATGTTTCTTCAGAACTTCCTTTTTCTTTGCTTCTGCCTTTTCTTCTTTAGATACCTTAGTAGTTCTATGATGACGTTTTTTCTTATCCCGCTGTTCTTGTTCATCCTCATTATTGTCAGGGTCCGAATCAGAGTCATTTGAGAGAACAAGTTGACTTTCTTCATTATTCAATTGGTCCAATCTTCTAGCTTCATCTTCGTCACCAGCAATAGCTATAAGAAAAACGATTCTCAGTAAAAATATTAGCACAAGGCTACTTGAGCTACTATTGCACACAATGTACATAATGACATTCAAATGAGAATATTTCAAAAATAAAAAAAATTATACCAGTATATAAGAATGCATACCACAACTTACCAATGGTAACAACACTGGTGCCAAGAACATCAGAATATGCAGATGCATTAGCATAAAGCAAAAATAGAGGTGGTGGAAGCAGAGATGCCGCTCTTGCTTCATCTCTCTTCTCATCCAGTCTAAGAGCAAGACACTCTTGTAATGGCTTGGTTGCTTTGAGAACTTCTCGTAAGTGTGGAGCCAGAGCATCAAGCCTAGACCGGGCTGCTGCAATAGCTGCAGCCACACGCTCTTTCGAAGCCACCAACTCACTGCATGCTCCTGCCAACTCACGGCGCTGGCGTAACTCCCACTCTAGTCTAGCTAACTGCAACTGGTGCTCATCAACTTTTGTGATTTCCTGAAACAAAGAGATATTTAAAATGCTCATCAACCACAAAATGTTATTTTATATTAAAATCTATATAAAATATAAAAATACAGAAAAAAATACTGCTTACAGGCCGGGATACTTCCGCCGGAGCATCTTTATAAAAGTCTTCAACTGGGACCAATTCTATTTCTTCATCTTTAGACTTAAACTGTAAGCACTTTGTTACTTCCTTGTTCAGATGGTCAGCTTCATACAAGAGGTTTTGCAAAAGGAGATGTGTTGAATCTACTCTCTGTTTCTCTTTGTGCAGAGCATCTCGTCCAAATCTAGTGCGAACTTTTTCCAATCGATTGAGTTTCTTTAGAGCAACAAGATGCAATGATGCTTCCACTCTTTTTGCATTTATTTTTTCCTTGGCCTGTAACATTGATGGTAAATATAGTTTATATTTATATATATATATTAGTTTATATTTGTATAGATAGATGATTTTGACATGGCATTCAAAGATATAAATAGTATTGCTGTTCAAGAGTGTGAGTTGTGCATTAGTCAACTTGGGTAACTTTGAATTCTTATAGTAGCTATAAATATGTGAACAACTTTTGTAGTTTAGGTGTTATATTTTTCAGTTATAGTGAAATCATTTGTTGTTAGATCAATAATTCATCTGTTCAATAATCCGATAAATTTATAACCTTTTCAATGCATTGAAATAGAGTAACATACCTCTTCAGTTCCTTTTGTTTTTAATTCTGCTATGTCTGCAAAGAGAAGTCTCACATCTTGGCAAATCTTTTTAAATAAGGCTGCATCTTTATCAGCAGGACGTGCTTGAGCTTCAGTTTCTTCGAACTCTACGACACGCTAAAACATTTAATTAAAATTATATCAAATATAAACCGAAATAAGTTAATTACTTTATTAGGTTCTTTTGAGTCAGTTTGGTTAGGTCTAATTTATGAAATAACACTGAACAAGTAGGTCTCCTAATGTTACATATTGTAAGTAAAATAACATACAGCAATGAAACAGTAAAACAAAATCCATTTGAGACAAAAATAGAAGCGTTATGAACGGAGTGGCGTCGATTAAACGAAGCTTATTTCGAACAATGTTCTTCAAAAGGCTGATGAAAATAACTGCGTTGCTACTAATGAGTAAAACTTAATACTATATGGAACTGTGTAAATAGGCGGTTAAAATTCAATAACCTTATAAACATCAACGGGCGTTTGCTTGGAATTGTCGCTAGAGGTGCTGGTATTTAATTTCCTCCTTTTCTTTGTTGATACATCTTCCTTACCCATTTTGTTTGATTCCCCTTTTAGTATTTACACCTTCTAATTTATCTGGCAACTTTTATGTATGTATTCAACAGATTCAACTCAACAAAACCGAAGAAGTAGCATGTATTATAATACCTATTTATTTTGTTTGTATAATATAACCTCTTGGTCTTGATGAAGTGTTGATGAATTTAAAATAAAAAATAATCTTAATACGTCCATGGATCTGTCACTTATCACTATGACGAGTATGACTTGAATCAAATATCAATGTTGCCATTTAACGGAGCTAAGTCTAGGCTGTCTTCACTGACTGGACTGATAGTCCAGTCAGTTTGAACATTTAATTCACAATAATTCCAAAAGTTTTCAAATTTTGATGTAAGGTCGGGAATGGTATTAAAACAAACTATAAAACTTATTACATTTTTGCAAATTGCATAAAGTTCCGGATCGCGTATGAGGTTGCAAATTTGCAAATGCATCAGAATAGATGTTTTCGAAGTTTGCAACCAAGTTTCAAAACTTTTGTAATTATTCCGAGACCACCTTACTCGAAAAAATGACCACGAATTAAAAAGAATTATAAATAAATATGTTCCGGTCAACGTAAAAGGTTGCAAATTTATACAATCGTTCGGTATATTTTTCCGATATATCTGTCAAATTTGCAGAACTTTTGGAACGTTTTCCTTCAGTTTAATAAAGAAAAACATTAATTTTTAATAAAAAAAAACGTTCCGTACACTTAAATTGGTTGCAAATTTGACACGTGATGTAAAATAATATATTTAACACCACTCCAAGTTTGCAGAACTTTTGGAATTTTTTTCACGACCATATAGCAAAAATTAATTTAATTGCAATTTTAGCAATGTTCCGGACTGCGGACAAGGTTGCAAAATGAGATTTATTGTCGTCCCAATGTACCATTCACTTGACCGAAGTTTGAAAACTTTTGGAATTATTGTTAAATTTTCGATTTTGAATGTTCAAAATGACTGGACTATGACTACAATAACAACAATTAAATAATGAACGCCTTCCGACACATTTATAAATTAATGCGTTTACTTAAATTTTCACTGTGCTGCGCCCATTTGGGGTCAATAAACACTGTCTGTACTGATTGTGAGCTTGAAACTAGGACAGCTATAAGCGGCTACAGGTTCGATTCCCACCTAGCCTTTTACTTAAATTCATATTTGTCGTATTCTCAAAACAACTCAAAATTTTATTTTTCGGCTTTGCTAGGCTCCCATCATATCGAATTATTCAATGATGGACTGACTTCTCACTGAGTATATATAATTAGGTATGTTAATAAAAGTATTTTTATTTATTGATTATATTACCTACCATCCTTTGAGGACTCCATCAAAGAGGGTCACTGGACTAGCTTTGTGTAGTTATCTGAAGGCTAAAGGCAAGTATAAAATGCCTAGTACAAAGGACTGTTGTCGGTAGGTACGGAATAACATAAGCAAAGCTTGAACTCATGTCATATACCTACATGTTATATAATACTGAAAATAAATGCATAATTACGTTGCAATAGTTTGGCTGCATTTCTGCAAGCTTAGTACAGAGAGTTCAAATTGTTTAATGGATATAATTATTTTGGAAGGAGCCAGTCCTTCCATTAAAGATCCACTAGGCACGTAACCATAAGTAGATCTAATAAAATATCCAGTTTATAATCACAGTTACAACTTTACTGCACTGAAGTGTGCTCGCACGAATTGATCACGTGTACCTAGATAGGTACACGTAGCCGGTAGATACCGGCAATGTTGTAGTGACGTCACTGTAACGCCGTTCACTGGGAATAGTTCGTGAACCAAACGTGCATGTTTATCGTTGTTATTGCTAGTAAATAACCTTTTAGCCGATTAATAACAAACAAGGGACCAACAATCTCAGTTAATCAGTCAATTGGATTGAAACGTCTTTACTCTTTAACTCGTTGCATTCACTAATAAAATAATAAAAAATGTCTACAGAAAAGCAAGAAATTCGCATTATTACTTACATGTGCCCTACGCATCCGGTGGAAATGTACGAATTGATAATGGAATTATTTGAAGATACGTTGGATTGTTTTGCTACATTGCAATACGAAAGTCGGTCTCCTGGACCAACTCCCGGACGCCCGAACCCTTTTGATACTGATAAGGTAGACATAGGTAAGTCCCCCGAAAAATTCTTGTTAACCTACCTTCAATTTATTTAAACTTTATAACAATTATGTGCGATGATAATTTATGAATAAAAAAAATCTTTTATGTATAGTTAAGTACCTAATAATATACTTAAGTACCTACCTACCAATGTTTCTATTTAATTTTGATTAAATACATTTTATCGATATAAGTAATTTGTATACATATTTACAGCATTCATGACCGCGGCTGCATACATGAAGCTACTAGAGCAAAACAACAAATTTTTAGAGTTATTACCAGTTACGCCAATATTCGCTCATCAAATGAACGTAGAAAACAAGCCAGGATATTTTTCAGATATTATCATTCATAGTGATAAAAAGTAAGAATTTTTATCATATTACGAGCATATACCGTAGGTATATTGTATTATGTACTTTATAAGTAACGCTTGGTTATAGCTATGGTTATAATCAGTTAGGTATCTAAGTAAGGACCTTAGCATAGTGAACATAATAAGATACCTTTACCATTACAGCATAGTTATGTAGGTACATATAACCTCGTTAACTGAACATTAGTCCGCCCTTGAGGATTATGAAAATCACTTTCATTTTGGACGTAATAATTAGACGTAACCATATATGGTGCCGGAGCCGGTCTTCAACCTTGTCAACTTCCCCAACTTCCAGATCTCTTGCGAACACTTTCGAGCCTTGGTTCCGTTGGTGTTATAAACACGCAAATCGCGTCGCCTACACTGAGAGATCTGTTTGTTGAGCAGTCGGTATTTCGACATTGAGGTTTGGAGATTACACACATAGTTCCCACCTTTCCCTCATAAGACCGAGGGTATGTTCTGAGAGAACTTGAGGTTTACCATCAGAGGGGGCCTTGAAATACTTAGACCCAACCTCGTGGACAGTGTCTACCATCCTGGTGTTATACTCGTCCACTGAATTCCAGCAGCACGATTGCTGAGTTCCAGCTGAAAGGCCTCGGAGTCCTGGATCTGGGCAGGTGTTGGGCGGAGAGTAGACTTCATCAGGCGTGACCGGTCCAGCTTGACATTGATATTCAATGTACCTCTTACCATCCGGTGATCGCTTCCGGTTTTGACCCTGCTGATCACAGAGACATCTTTGAATATGTGCGGTTTGTCTGCCAAAATGAAGTCTATCTTTTTAAGGAACCATTGGGACTGATCCAAGTCCACTTGCGCTGTGGCTTCTTCTTGAAGAAGGAGTTCATCATATAGAAGTGCTCCTTCTCCAAGAAGTTACTAATATTTATTTGTAACTAGCCAGTAAGTGGCCTCAGTGGTTCCGTTGCCCGATACCAAAGGGCCCCACCTTCAGCTCGTCGCCGTCTCGCGCACCCTGTCTTGCGTTAAAGTCCCCCATCACCACCGTGAAATGAGTCTTGGAGTCTAGTGTGGACGAGAAACCCAACACCACCTTGGGACAGGTGTTCGCTCTCCCGGTGATAGAACTTAAGTTAAGAGTTTAGAATTATCGTGTCCTCCCCTTGTCTTTGGACTTCGGATAAACCCACGAGTCCCACGACACTCCTCGTTTAATTCTCTATCTCGTCTTCCAGCTCACGTAACTTGTCGTCGGTCCTCAGTGTGGCAGCGCGATCTCTGCCTCCGGCAGAGCTTATTTCGGCCGGCATTCTTAGCACCCCCTGCCCCGCCGTTACCGTGGCCGCTGCCAAAGCCAGGAATAGCCGAGCCGCCGGGGACTGAGGGCCGTTGCTTAGTTGTGCTTGTCATGCGGGGATTTTTGCCGTAGTCACCGCGCTTGTCAAGTGCGTGTTGGTGACCGCAGTAGGTTTTTAGTACTCAGGGAGCCGCTGCTGTCCATCCCCTGGTAGTGACATCCCTTCGATCGCCTCTTACGATCTCCACGGGTTGACTTGGAGTGGCGCTCTTCTATACCGGCAACCACACGGCTAACTTCGTCTTCTACCAATGAGACGACTCACGTCTATATTAATATTTAACAATATTAAATTTAATGACGCGTGGAATAATTATTTAAATCAATGCAATTATTATGTATTAAAATACATTAAAATGAGTGTACAGTGCACATTTATCGTTGCTAACATATAAATATATAAAACAACTAAAACCTATAGATAAATTAAATTTAATGTTATCAACCTTGCTTGTCTTCTGATAAGGGAACAGTTTACTTATTAGATACATACTCGTAAGACACACAAATACAAAATTGACTACCAATTAATGTATATTTTTTCGACGACAATAATAAATGTCGTTTCTATTGCAGAGCACACAATGTTAATACTTTATTAGACCTGCGTGGTTGTACTTTTGCATACAGTGATGAAGAGTCTCTCAGTGGCAGTAAAATCGTACTGAAAATGCTAAAGGAAAAGGGCGAGAACGCATCATTCTTTGGATCTCTTTTAAGTAATATTTTCGTTTTTATTATAACACCATAATCATTTTTGATTTAACTACCAATTAACTTACATAATACGTAATTGCTTACAGAATCTGGGTCTCATTTAGCTTCCGCGCAAATGGTTCTAACTAAACAAGCTGAATGGGCAGCAGTAGACTCTACAACTCTTTTGTACTCCAAAAAATTTATGCAAGACCGTGGAAAAGACATCATTACACTAGAAACACTAGGACGCTTGCCACCTTATCCAATAGTGGTTAATTCCAGACTTTCAGGTCAGTTAATCATAGATCAATTTCATATGTCCTTCATCTCTATTAAGTGCTACATTACCAGTTGACATGTACCTACATTGATACAAGTTTTGTTTCATTTCAGTGGATATCAAGAAAGGATTAACCAAAGTATTGTTAAGTCTACCACAAACAGCTAAGTGGAAAAGCAAATTTGCAAAATTTGGAATAATAAAGTTTGATGTAAACAGTGATGGTGCTTACAATGGGCCGGCTGCACAGATGTGGTCCATCCAGAAGGAAAAACTCAATGTTAGATATTATTAGGGTCCTGCTTATTATAAGTCTAGTATATGTTCTGTATATATTGTACGTCGATTTTAAACCTAAGCAATAAATTTGTACTAAGATAAACAAAAAGTAATAAAGAAAACTATTTTAATGTTTCCAATTTTTTTGCATTATTTTGACCTTCCAATTTTTGTAATGTAATTTTGAAAGCTACAGGCTGTTTTCTCTGTGTCACATATTGTATCACCAATTTGGATGGCACCTTTACAGCAGGACGTGGTGGGGAGGTGGACGGTAGTTGCTGTTGATCTTTCTGGAATTTTTAGACATCAAGTGAAAAACTATTAAAAATCCTGAATATAATAAATTATAAGATGAAACAAATACAACATACAGTTAATAACTAAAATAAATTATTCACAATGTAATATATAACTACAATATTTTATTAATCGGTGACACTAAACAACTCCACCGCCATTGATGTGATCAATTTCCTCCTGGCTTAGAGGCTGCCTCCTGTAGCGGGCGGGCAGGTCGATGTCTGAAATGGCTGCGCTGCTCATGGGTGCTGCTGGTTGTGCTTGCATCTGCTGGAAATTATTTTGCTTTTTCAAACAATCTAATAGAATTTTGTATGGCATGCACTTTACAATATTATTTTTTTTATATTTTTGATACATGGTAAGTATATATATTTTTTAATACAATAAATATATTTTTTTAATACATAAGAAGGATGTAGGACCCTGACCCAGCGACAAAGGAGTTACAAATGGGCCCCAAACAATGCTCAATTTATTGATATTATACATATTTAGGTCCAAATTTTGATAAATAATAATCCATGCAAATCAAGTTTTCATTTTGTCCAAAGGAAGCTACCATTTTTATTTACAATTAGTTATTAGGCCAAATTATATTTATTGAATAGGAATGGCGGAATAGGAATATAAGGAGAACTACAAAAATTAAAACTGATGAGATTTTCTCCATATTTCTCTATACTTCGGAAACATGGACTCTAAAAGCTCAAGTCCGAACAAGAATTGATGCATTTGAAATGTGGTGCTGGCACAAAATGTTGAATATTTCCTGGATGGCATGTCGCACTAATGCGTCTATTCTTAAAGACTCATCCAGACTCAACTTTCATCCATCTGCTTGAGGAGAGTCCTACAATACTTTGGCCATGTTACTCGAAGGGAGCTGACAACTTAGAGAAGCTGATTGTCGTTGGTTATGTGAACGGCAAGAGAAGCTGAGGAAGATCTCCAACCCGATGGACGGACATTATCAAGGAAGTGTGTCAAACTGACTTAAACAAAGTTATGCGTCTGACTCAATGCAGAACTGAATGGAAATTATACACCAACACTATCATCGATGTTCACGACCCTCAGTCATGAGGAGACAACGAATAAGAAGAATATTTATTGACACTTAAAACACAGTCAAATTAAATGCCGGTATGATCAAGACTAAAAAATAAATTTATTTCAATGGTAAAAGGTGATATATACTGGTTGAGTAGGTGCTGGTCGAGCAGCTGATGAGGGCGCAGCGGCGGAGCCCGTCGACCCTCCACCACCCTTACGGAACTTTATAACTGGGACGCGAAACAGAATTAGGCTACCTCGAACCATATTGACCTGACTATAATTTACGGATTGTCTATTTTACATAAAAAATACTTTTAAATGTTATATCATGAAAATTGATAATAAATGTCACTGTCACCCACTGTTCACATTCACAACCTGAAAGCCAGGCAGTTATCGTACCAGGGCCGTAAAATAATCACGTATTTAATCGTATATGGATCAAAATTATCGTATCCACTAGGAAAATGACTAGAATCGTTAAAATGCATTAAAAAATCCTATGAAAACTTAGGATGTATTTTTTAATAAAGCCGATATATCGCAACATCGATATTTTTTTTTCGATATTTCGTACGATGTACGATTTTAGTGTACCATCGTACAGCGTACGTAAGTATGAAATTATCGTACATGTACGATAATTATCGTACGGTTGTGAACGCTGCGTCACCTGACCTAGATTGATATTAATTAATTGACATAATTATTGTGATGTAACGTACAGCTCCCTTAAGCCGGCTTTTGCCTATGGGATGTAATATAAATACATCTTAATGATCTTGAACTATACATATATTATTATATATTACATCCCGCGATTGCTGTTTGTTCACACTGTAAAGCCAGCTTTTCACTATGGGATATAATATAATTTAAATTGCATCTTGAGATATAACATTTTATCGCTCGTCATACATTTAGTACTTGACCGTTCACACTGTGCTATAATATATATATATGTATATTACATTGAATGGTACCATTCAAACTGCGGCTGCGGGCGACACAGGGGCGCGGTGTCCGGGGACGTGAAGTAAAATATACTCATTCAAATTTTTCTCATCAAAGTGTATTATGTACGTACAAGAAATGTAGCTGTGTGTGTGCGAAGCCAGGTAGGCGGCGCGGGCGGCTGCGTTACGGCGCCTTTTTACGGCTCCCGTGACTTCCACGGGAACCGTGCCGGCCGTGCCGCGGTGAATTATAAAAGCGACCTACGGCACGGCATGCCGTCGACGGCTACAAAAAATCCCGAGACTTCCACGGGAGCCGTGCCATGCCGTCCGACGGCAAATTATATTAGCGTTAGCGGCCGATATCATAAAAGCGTCTGCATACAATTTCATACATTTTGCTTTCCTATTTTACCGTGACGGCAAAACCGTGCCGAGCCGTGCCGTCCTACGACAAATTATAAAAGTTATCAGCCAAGGCAACGGCACGCCGTCGACGGCAAACGTCTGCCGTGCCGTCGCCGTAGCACACGGGAATCGTGCCGTGCCGTCCTACGGCAAATTATAAAAGCGCCCAATAAAAACGTGCCCATCAACATGAAGTACTGAAATAAAAACAAATACTTGATTATAATTTAATATTTATTGTTACAGTTACATCTGAACAGCAGAGCATATTCGATAACTTATACTTAAATATAAATAATTCCACACATACAACACATATTTTCACAAGAACAAATTTTGAATTACAGTTTTAATCTCATCTACTTCACTACATCAACCACATACTGTAACAAGTTGCACATTACGCATTTTAGACAATGCTTTTATGAAGCTACTATGAGTGAATAATATTTTTATATCATATTCATTAAAATGAACAACAATAAAGTTGCTAAAAGCATGTGACACTTAGTCACTGGTGTGGAACATAGTGAGTGTGGTGTGTCCAGCACTTTAGACGGGGTTGCGGAAGTTCTTGCCGGCGTACTTGGCAGCGGCACCGAGTTCCTCCTCGATGCGGAGGATCTGGTTGTACTTGGCAAGGCGCTCTGAGCGGCATGGCGCGCCGGTCTTGATCTGCCCGGTTGACAGACCAACTACTAAGTCAGCAATGAACGTATCTTCAGTTTCACCAGACCTGAAGGATGAATAATCCTCATTTATTTTTAAATATTTTGCACATACAAAGTTAAATAATTAAGGTTATTTTTAAAAATTCAATAATGTTTCTTTCTGTGTGTGTGCAATAAAGAGTTTAAATAAATAAATAAATAAATGGAGATAGGTTGGGAGTGATCAACTAGCCTACTATAACCCACTTTCTTTAACAGTCAGACTGCTGAGCAGATTGGTTTAGAATTTATAGCTTCAATCCTCACTCAAAGTCACAGAAATTAATCACAGAAAATATTTTATGAAATAATGTCTCATTATGTTTTTACTTTTTTCAATGTGAAATACCTATTATAATTTAATTGATAAAGACAAGTTGTGTTTATGTAACAAACAGCGGTGGCCTTAGGGGGTGGCAATAGGGCAATCGCCTGGGGCCTCGCTCTAGCAGGGGCCTCGCGTCAAGCAAATATAAAAAAAAATTTTTTTAACTGTACTTTTTTAATTTAAAACTTTTGATTTTGATTCATTTTGTAGTACCTACTTGAACATCACACCTCAAAACACTTAAAGATCAGTTTTTTAAACGCATAGCACTCGGGACTAGTATAGTATAGTATAGTATTATATTATAGTTTGTGACTCAGGAGTCGGGACATAATGTTGTCCTCGTCCATCGCTCGAGAATCTCCGTCGCTACAAAAGTTGTTGCAAATATCGATGACAGTAGGAGAATCATGTCAAATCATGTGATATTGATTGACATGAATTGTACGAAGAACTGAATATGTTCATCCATGTGAATGAAGGAAATGATGACATTACCTCGGTGCCGAGTACATGAATATGCGCTGGTGCTGAGTATATGAATAGAAAAAAATTAACTAAAGTTTACCCCACTATTCGAAATAGTTCTGAGCGTTTGTTGAAATTGTTAAAATTATTGAATATATTTGAGGAATTCAATGACACAAGATCAGCTTTCAGCCCTTGCTATTCTTTCAATGGAATATGATGTAGCTCATTCGTTAATTATTTGCTTTAATTAAGGATTTTAGTCTTAGAAAAAGCCGCAAGCGTCAATTTTGAAATTTATCATCTCTGTATTTGTTAATTTTGTAAATGTAAGTAAAATATTTTAAAACCCAAATATTATTTATTTGTATAACTTAAACATTTCTCGTCAAACATAACAAATACCTACCAAACAACCAGACCTACTTTCGCGTCACATAGGTACTAATCCGTAGGACAAAGGGCCTCGCAAAGACGTCCCGCCCGGAGCTGCAATGGGTAAGGCTGCCGCTGGTCACAAAGCAATGCAAGAGTTTTTACCTGTGAGATACCATAGTGCCCCAGCCATTTTTCTTGGCGAGAAGGTGGGCATTGATGGACTCTGTTACACTGCCAATTTGATTCACTTTCAACAATAAACAGTTGCAGGCCTTCTTCTCCACAGCGGTGGCAATACGCTTGGGGTTTGTTACCTGTTTAAAAAAACGAAAGTATAACTAATATGAATTTCAGTGTAGTGAAAGAAAATTTTTTTTTAAATGTTATAACTTTTAAAGCTGTTGCAAAAATTACGAGTATTGTTTTAAGTGTAGTATGTATGTATATTCACTGTAGAGACCATAAACTGTATTTTATCAATATTATGATTGTGAAGTGTTTCAATATGTTCATAACATGATACTAACTGTAAGATCATCTCCAACAATTTGAATGGGAGTCTTTGAGGTGATATTGGTCCAGGCTGCCCAATCATCTTGGTCGAATGGATCCTCGATCGACACCATCGGGAAATCCTTGATGAACTCAAGATAAAGGTCACACAGCTTGTCAGAAGGCAAGTAGTCTGCTGGGTTAGACTTGGGGTTCTTGAAGTCCAAATCATATGTGCCATTCTTGAAGAACTCGGAAGCTGCTACGTCCATTCCAATCTCAATCTGTAAATATTGAAAATATTAATGTATAATTACTTCTTTTGACATAAAATAAAAACAGAGTGATAATAATAATCACTTCAAGTAAACGAAAACAAATCATGGACCCTTGTAATGATTAAATTCAGTTATTTATTGCACAAGAAGTTAAAAATAAAGTTAACTGATTGTTGTCACATGACTTTCTAAATTATCTTAATCTTATTAGGAATTCCAAACACTTTATTATACCTTGCCAGTGTACCCAGCCTGCTGGATGGCATCCTGGATGAGGTAAAGAGCATCCTTGTTGTTCAAGATGTTGGGAGCAAAGCCACCCTCATCACCAACAGCGGTGGAGTCAAGTCCAAATTTCTCCTTTATAATCTTCTTCAGGTGATGGTACACCTCAGAGCCCATGCGCATCGCTTCACTGAATGATGATGCACCTAAAAGCAAGGATTTCCTAAGTAAAACACTGGTGTAACTTAAAATAGTTTGGTCGGAGTAAGTATGGTTTAAAAATATTTTAAATTGATGAAATTATCTATAAAATATGTTTTTAATCAACCAAGATGATCAAAAAAGTAATACTTTTATCAACTAACAACAATTTAGTCATTTACCTGTAGGCAGGATCATGAACTCTTGCATAGCCAGTTTATTGCCAGCATGTGAGCCTCCGTTGATGACATTAAATGCAGGGACAGGCAGCACAATGTTGCTGTTACCAGCCAAGTCAGCAAGGTGCTTGTAAAGGGGCACCCCCTTCTTGGCTGCACCAGCCTTGGCTACTGCCAGGGAAACACCCAGAATGGCATTGGCACCAAGCTTGGACTTGTTTTCTGTGCCATCTAAGCCGATCATGAATTCATCAATCTGTTAAGAGGGTTTTCATTACTTTGAAGTAGGCACATCAATATACTCCTAGAGTTAAGGAAACTTATTGTTACTTAAAGAAAGCAAATGTTATATAAAAAGGACTGTTTTTCTATATAAGTGAATATTTTTTTATTTAGAATAATTACAAAATTTTAACCTCATTGCCTGCCCCATCCATATAGGTACAACAGTTTTCATAATAGTCAATGTCTCTCCAAAGTAACATTTGAATCTTAGTTATTTACTTCAGTGTGTAAATAATTGTTGTTATTTGTATGCACATTATGACATTTTTATAATTGCAACAATAACTTACCTCCTTCTGTTGAGTGACTTCAATGTTTTGTTTAAGGAGTTCGGGGGCAATGATGGTGTTAATGTTCTTGATGGCCGTGAGCACACCCTTTCCATGGTACTCGCCCTTGACATTGTCCCTTAGCTCCAGAGCCTCATGGACGCCGGTTGACGCGCCAGAGGGCACAGCAGCACGGAATAAACCAAGCTCAGTCACCTACAAGATAACAATTAACCTTGTTATAATAACTTTACAGCTGATGTATCTATACAAATAACAATAAATGATAATCACTGATAAACATATTTATAATATATAAAATATTAACTTACGAGGTCAACCTCCACCGTGGGGTTGCCACGGGAGTCGAAGATCTGGCGGGCTTTGATAGACTTGATTGGCATTTTCGATATAAATTTTCCGAAATACCTACAAATTGAACATAATAAATATTGGAAAATGGCAATATTTTTGTTATATCGGACTAGTTTGTATTAAGATGAGATAACAAGTTAATAAGATTTTCAACAAGGGAAATATCTTATTAGTCTAACAAGGTCAAGTGGAGGTTGTGTAGCTGTGTACATAAAAATCTTGTCCAGACCAGGCTAAACTTTTATAATTTCCAAGTAATAAGCTACAGAAATCTTCAAAAATACATAAAACAGAATACGACGTTATAACTGTTGGGGTTACAGTACAGTAGGTACTTGTATGTAATTTAAGAAGTTGTAAAATAATTATGTTGTAAAATTAGGTAAAAATACAAGAAAAATTATATTACCTATTAATTGCTGCAATGAATTTAAGATATTTTTTAATTCGTGCCGAAATATTCACTGCACACGTAATTATTAACAATACGCCGGCAAAGATTTCGATTCAGCAAAAGTTGCAGAATGAATTTGACCTTCACAAGGTGACATTAGGGCCGCAAATCGGTAAAACCGTAAAATATTTAATCGGTAAATTTGTACGAACCGTCGAAATCTTTATTATAATTAAATATTTCTGATAAAAGATATATGCGTCAAATTTTATTGTAATTATTTTTAGAGATCTGAATTATTTAAAATGATGTGTAATACATCATTTTAAATAACTCGGATCCAATTTTCGGTTCAACTTTTTTGGAGACTATAATAGCACAAATAGACGATCTAACAGGTACGACCGGACCAACAGACCGGTGCGGTACGCTCGACACGCTACACCATCGCACCGCATCACAGACAGTCCAGTGCTTTCCGTGCTACTACACCGTTATCACGTCGACATGCCGCCAATTTTATCAAAACGGGCTAAAATCGCGTTAGTTGCGGCAACCATCGTAGCTACTACTACACCTCTCGAAAAGAAGAGAAAAGAAAGAAAAAAATGGGCCAAATTTTTGCAATGAAAATTAATAAATGAATAATATATTAATGACATAAAGTTTAAATAATAGAAAAAGTAAATGTTTTATAAATATTAAAGAGGTTTTAATGTTGGAGATTCCAACAATCTTTGAGAACACGTCGCGACGTGTTGCGCGTACGGTGGCAGAATAGCGACTAAACTAAACCGACTGACAAATGGTTCGGTACGCCGTCCACACGACCGAATCGGTTCGGAACGCACCGTTCGATGTGGAAGCGCTCCGAACCAGCCGCACCAATATTAATAATAATACGCCACACGATCGAATATGGTTTGGAGCGCACCATGTCCGTGGTTCGTTCCGGACCAAGTTCGATCGTCTTTTTGTGCTATAAATGTTATTGTACCTCCATATGCATGCACTATGGACCGTCATTTAAATGTCACACTGACTCAGTGACAGCCAGTTATTGTCAACTTGACAATGTCGTGTGTCACTGTGTGTGTGTCATAAACAAATAAAATTTATTTTTAACTTGTTTTGTTTATAAAATATTATTATAAAAGAAATCAAAATGAGTGAAAATAAGAAAGGGTCACAAGAAGAGAAAAAAGTCGTAGTTGTAAAAAACGCCACAGATTTGCAACGGCTTAAGTTAGAAAAGTTAATGAAGAATCCTGTAAGATTGCTGTACCCAATTAAAATTAAAATTTTATGGAAACTGTGTCCTTTAAATGCACTTAAACGGTATTAACTTAATAATAATGGGTTTATAGGAAAGGCCAGTAGTGATCCCTGAACCGGCTAAGCAGAAGAGTTTGCCATCAGCTCCAGACTTTGTTCGCAATGTAATGGGGTCGAGCGCCGGAGCAGGCTCCGGAGAGTTTCACGTATACCGTCATTTAAGAAGGAAAGAGTATGCGAGACAAAAATTTATACAAGAAAAAAGTGAAAAGGTATGTTTTTTGAAAACGTTTGTTTCATTCATAGTAAATGAGTAGGGAACAACTGATGTACCTACACCACATCTAACCATAGTATAATTGTTTTCATATATATAGTATAAGTTTTATGTAGAGGTGTAAAAGTAACGAAAAAAAGCGAACCCGTATGTATTTGTTACTTTTACAATTAGTACTCATTATTATCGTATCGTTACGTTACTCGTTACTTATGATACGTCATTAAAAACATACGCTACTCATTTAGCTGCGTAAGGTGCATTTTTTTACTTTACCGTATTTTGAACCAGACTCGCGTATAAGTTAATCTAAAGTTTTATTTAATAGGTAAAGGTTAGAACTACAAGTAAACTGTAGACGAAATCTATTGATTTTAAATAGATTTACTGTATTCAATTTTGAAAATTTTAACTAAAAATTTTAATAATTAAAAATTTTGATAATTTAAATATAAATAATTAAAATTAAAATGTGTAAAACTCACAATCAGGAAACTTTTTCAACAACAGCATCAACGGTATGTGTGCGACCTAAAACAGTTACAGTACATTATACGATACTACGAAAATACCGAGTAACGTAATGATATTCGTGAGTATCATTACGTTACTCGGTACTTTATGGTGCACCTGTTACTCAGTACCAAATACATACGGTTTGCAGTGTTCTGAGTTTTATGTAAGTGCTGCTACTCATTAGGATTTAGATTGTTGTATAATTAAATATGAAAATCAAATTAATTATAACTAACCTTATAGGAAAAACTAGATGATGAATACCATGAGAAAATAGAACAGAACAGAAGAATGGCGGAACTGAAAACAGCAAAGAAAAGGGCGAAAAGGCTAAAAAAGAAGCAAAAAGCTAAACTAAAGCCAAAGAAACCAAAAACAGATGAAGACACAAAGGAACAATCATCAGAGTCTGGCAGTGAATCAGATGATAAAGAAGAACCATCAAAAGAAGATAATGATGATGAGAAACAGAGTTGAATTTTATGCCCTTATATACATAAGGAAGATATAAATATAACCTTTTGTGAAATGATTGCTTTATTTTTATTTTCTAACCTGTCTTTAGGAGCTTTAACTGTCTACTATCTGTCAACGATGAAGGACATGAACCTTTATCTACCAATAGATAATTTTACAGGAAATGAAAGCCAGCTCACGCAAACAATTATAAATTATCGCCAAAATATAAGTTTCACTCATTGTCACTGAGTATCACTTCATTGTTGCTATGTAAAAAATGTCATTTTCTTTTCAGTTATTATAACTCACTTTTAGTAGTCTGATTTGCTGGACAATTATTCACATGTGAAAATGGCATAGCTATGACAAAATTGTACTGTTGAACTGATCAGATGCTGAAAATGGAAGATAGAGATACACATGCTTAACAGTGTTTTAGGTTAGTTGAATTTATCTTAGTTTTTGCACTGAAACACTTTAACTTACTACATAATATTAAATTCTGTTTACAAGTATGTTCAACCTGAAAGTAGTGTTTATTTAAACCAGAGGTTCTATCAAATGACATTTAAAAAAATATGAAGGTGTAATAAATACAATCAATATTGATGTTATTATTTACTTTTTTTAAAAAGACATTAAGATAAATGTAATACATTTTGAAGAAGCAAGTAAGTTCAGGTATAAATTAATTTATTGCACAGAGGCCATGATACTGTCTTCATTCTTCTTAAGTATGACAAAGCCTTCCATGACAGGTGAGAGAGGAATATATTCATCTGTTGCTAACTCTGCTCGCTCTCCAAAGGACAACAGTACTGGTGTAGTGTGTGTATGGGAACCAGCAATTGTTTTTGGTGTCCCAGCCTTACCAATAACATCGACAGCCTAAAAAAAAATATTAGATAATACATACGAAATTAAATTAAGTGTGCATCATGTATTCTTTAAATGTAAAAATCTGTAAAACAAATGAGTACAGTACCTGTCCTACTCGAACGCTCACATTGAGGGGCTGTAGGTTCTCATCCAGGGTAACCAGCCAGCGAGGTTGCATTGCTGTTGCCAGCACATACAGAAGGTAATGAGATTTGCCCAAAATAACTGCAAGAAAAGAATAGGTGTAAGATGTAATGTGTTTAAAATGACACAATTTTAATATGTAGTCATATTACCTTAAGAAGCCTATTATTGCAAGGTGTGCAGTTAGTGCCATACTATAATTGGCCAACTTTAGTCTCAAGTATCATGTCCTTATATGGATAGCCACCTGGAACCGTTTTCATTTCCCATTGTTGGGCACAGGTCTCTCGGCTAGTGTGGGTTATTGGAGAAGCAGGCTAATGGCCAACCCATGTTGGATGTTACAAACCACCCATACAGTGGAAGGATAACAACCGAAATGGATACATAACATGCCCTTCGAAGCATGGAAGCGCTGATTTAATTTCACCACTAGCAATCACTCAAACAACCATCACCACTGCTAACATTGCTTAACTTGGATCGCTTGCGATCTACTCGAGCAGCGAGGCAATGCGCGATTTATTGCGGTACTGCAATAAGTAGCAACAACTCACTGTTCTTGCAGTCGAGGAACGCGGTGAGTACGACGAGCAGGCCGGCGAGCGCTGGCTGGTTGATGAGGCGCCGATCGGCGTGCGCGGGGCACAGCGTCACCGTGCCCTTGCCGGCGTGGCACAACCCCTGAGCGAGACGCACCATGAACAGGTGCACTGGCGACTTGCCGTGGTACAATGCCAGCGCACGGAGCATTGTTGCCAACCTAAAGAAAAGGCAATGGTTGGGTTAGAACTAGAATTTAAAAAAAATGTTAATTCACATATTCATCCTTAGCCAAACACACAAATTTCTCAAAACGTGAAACGTAAGACCTTGTTTTGTGTACATTTACCTACACCACATACAGTTTTATTAAAGTTGTGTTTGTAAGTGCTAATCTGTGAAATTGCTAGTTGGATTTGAAATACTCTTTGTCAGAGTGATCCGCTGGGTCAGCTTGTTGTCTATAAATTTTTTTGTCAGGTTGAGTGGCTTATTTTTAGATCGCTTTTATTTTGGTGGATATTGCTGCAGCTGTAACATATTCACTATTTATTTTGAATAGATAAAAATTTGAGCCCACGTTTTTCTAGTATAGGATCACACTGTCTAGTCATGTAATAAGTAATAAATCTTTGGTCATATCACCTGGCGTTGTTAGTGCCGGCGCCGACGAGGCCCATCGCGAAGATGGCGTTGTAGGCGACGTCGTTGTCGGAGTCGTGCGAATACTTGTTCAGCACGTCGATCACGGCCAGCTGCGGGTTGGAGATGGAGCACAGCGCGATCGCCAGCGGCACCGCGCGACGCACTGCCGGCTCGCCGTAACGACCCTGTACGACACCGGAGATGGCAATCATTTACATGGCCTCAAATAAATCAATTACTTCAGTGTTTTTGTTACAAAGTCAGTTGCTTCATGTTACAGAAAATAAGTTACTATATTAGGATTATTTATACATATTGCATTAAATTTTACTTAAAAATTTCACCTTATTCATATAATATACAAGGACCAGTACCAACCATAGTAACCAACATAATTTTGTTACAGTAGATGACGTTTGTTTTGTAAAATGTATATAACCTACAAAAGTCATTGATGCATGCCACTGAAATTTGAACAAAGTCCTTATAATTTGGGGTTGAGGTTAGGATTAGATGAGCACCTGCACCAACATCTCCTTGTTCAACTCTTTCTCTTTGCGAGAGAAGATCCGACCGTGTAAAATGGTCACAGATGGAATAGTAACTCACAAGCTGTCCGAAGATCCTGGTGCACATCTCGGCACCGGTCTCTTCGGCGAGCGCGATGACGGCGACGCCGAGCGTGGCAACCGCCTGTACCGACGACAGCTCCTTGTTAGCCTCCTTCTCTTTCTCCTTCTCCTTGCCCTTGCTGTCTTTTGATGACTTGCCTGCAGAAAAAAATGTTCAATTGATGTCCTTGGTCACCTATAATATCCTATTACATTTACAGTGTGTTGCATAATACATACTACGTATTCCTTGTAGAGGATAAAAAGAGACCATATCAAGTTTTTGTTATAGAAATAAAAAGAGTGACAGGTACTATCCACATTATCAACCTTTCCTTAGGAAGAGGCCTTTCCTTAGGAGAGATTGTATTAGGGCTCTCAAAACATAAGCTGTTGTAGTTTTTATTATTTGCTATAATTGCATTGTGTATCCTTCACGAGATGATGGTCGCGCAGCGACAAAGTTATATGCGTCTAGATTTCAAAGAAATGTGGCCTCGCTGCTCGATCAAAGATAAGAAGCTAATAACCAAACCATACTGGGAATCTAAAACAGCCCATAGATTCTCTTATGAAGTTTAAAGATTGTTATCTATTTATATCAAATGGGACTGATATTCTAAACTTTGAAGTTTAAAAGCAAAAAATAAAGTTTAAAGCAATAGCTTAAAAAAACAATGGATACCAGACTGTGTCAAAAATTCAAATAACTGCAAAGGGAAAGATTGATATGGTATGAAAGGAAGGAAATAAATAAAGATATTATCTTACTTTTATTCTTGTCATCCTTGGATGTAGCAGCTGAACTGCTACTGCTGCCACTGCCGCTGCCACTGCTGGTGCTGCCACTCTCTTTAGACTCTTTCTTGTCTGTCTTTTTGAATGCTGTGTCTTCAGTTGAAGATTGTTCATTCTGAAACATAAGGAAAGCAAAATTGCCGAATGGACAGCTTTGGCACCTTAAAGCTATTGACTATGATTGTTGTGTGGATAGGCCTTGGTGTGGCAGATGCTCAACGGTGGGAGTCATAATTGCTGACGAAGAAGAGTTTTTTGGTACACACCTCAGTGTCATAGTGTTTGGAGCAGATGTGCAGCATCTGTTGCACGATGAGCACGTCGCCGGTGCCTGCGTACGCGCACATCGACAGCGTGGTCTGGCACAGCGACTGCTGCGGCTCGGGCAACACCTCCAGCGCCGCCATCGTCGCTTCCGTGCGTTCCTTGCAACCTGACCAAAAAGAATTTCTAGATATGAAATATTTCAATTATAATATGTTACTATAAGTGCAAGAGTAATAGTAGCTCAACCTTTCAAGTATTTTATCGCCACAATCCTCTTAAAACCCAAAACAAATAACCAAATGATTTATATTTCTGTTGAAAGGATGTAGTTACAGAAAGGACAGATTCTAGGACATTACTGTTAGTGTCAGTGATAGAAACACTTTAACAAGTAATATAAAAAACCATACAGCTTGCCCAAGGAGGTCTATCTTATTTAAAGTAATTCTCATTAATTAAATTTAAATACTCACCCAAGAAGCATAATCCAAGGCCCAAATGCAAAAATCTGGCATAAGTGGAAGAAACTAAATCCTTGTTATCTTCAATCAGACGCTGAATTATTGTGCATGTTACCTGAAACATAAATTTACATACCATAATATGAGAGTAGGTCTTGAAGTAAGCAACTTATCTAAGATATATGACATAGCAGTGAATGATGACATACAAAAATGTACCTAAATGCTTTGCCAGCACAGATATAATCCATAGCGGCCCCTGTCTTCACAAACACAATAACATACAGTAGATGTGAATACCCCCATTTGAAAAGAATTGTTTTGTTGGCCACAGCACATGTCCTTCTCTATAGATATGAATAGAGCCTAATTCAAAATGGGGTTATAGAACATGCACTCACATCGCCGTTGCAGGAGCCGACAGCGATGAGCCCGCAGGCGACGGCGGCGAGCGCACAGATCTCAGCGGGCGCGGAGGAGTCGCTCAACACCGGCAGCAGGTGCGACAGCACGTCCTCGCGCTGAGTGCCCGCGTACGCGATGCCCAGACCTGACAATGGCAGCCAATGACAATCAAGTTTGACCATTTTTATAGCTTGAACGTACCTTGACTTGGCAATGTATTACAAATATTGACAAAAATAAATTATTAACATCATCCTTCTTGTGCTTTTATTGTGTTTACTAGCTGCGCCCGCGACTTCGTCCGCGTGGAATTCTAAAATAAATGTAGCCTTAGTTACTCTTTATTACATTAGCTGTCTGCCAGTGAAAATCCTGTCAAAATTGGTCCAGCCGTTCCAGGGATTAACAAGAACCAGAACAAACAGACCGACTGACAGACAGTTAATTTGTTATTACAAACAAACACTCCAATTTTATTTATTTATCATCTAGCGAAATACGATGAGATTCTGCCTTCACCACCTAGGCAGTCCTCAACAAAAATTTAACATTAAGGACAAATCTCGCAGGAGTTGACCACATCCTATCATCAAATTACCCAAAACACTGCCAATCCGCAAGTTAGCGCTCGAATGCTGCACATAATCCGACAGCAGCGCCAGGGCGGGGTCGCATTCATTCCGCACGCCGCAATTAACAAGCCCCAGGGCCAGGAGAGCACCAGCCTTGATGTGCTCATCAGCCGTGTAGAGGTACTTGTCGATCGGCGTCAGACCACCGTCCACATCCCACAAGTGAATCATGCCGAGGGACGCCGCGGCTGATAACATGCCTGTAGAAAAATTTATGTATTAAGACAAAATTAAAATATGTATTAAATTATATTAAAAGAACATTTTCTGTCTTAGTCGGATGTGCTCTTAGCAAATGGGAATTAAAACTGGACTTGATATAATGATGTTGATGATGCTTATTGTAGTGTGATGTTTTTTTTTGTTTATGTGATCACTGAACCCAGGGACTCTCTAGCCCAACTTCAAATAAAGAAAGACATCCTATCTGTGATCTCAAGTGGATGTGATAAGTAACTAAATGGATGGGTAAAGTACATGGTAAAGTAAAGTACATCCCATTGAGATAGAAGCATTATTATATTTCCTCTATTCAAACACAGGAGTATCTCCAAAAATTTATAATTATTTTTGCTCACCATGATCTTTATTCTTGTACATCCATTTATTTCCATCTTCAGTTGTGACAAGTTTGTCTCTGCCGAAGCCCGCATTCACGAAAGCATTGACAAAGGTAGCAGAGAGATTCTGTCTGGCAGAGTCCACGGGATGCTCCGCAAGCAGGGATGGGCGCAGGGCGGACCCAGCAGACTCCAACCAAGTCTTGTAAACTTCTTCTGGGGTCTTTGGCTCCATGATATCGAGCTAAAACAATTTCATTCAGATCAAATGAATTTCAATATTTCCTGAATTTATTTCATTCTGTTAATATAAGATATATAACACTGGAAGTAGATGAACAATGATACATTTTGAGGATCTTTAAATTCTCAAAGTGTTTGTAAACAAGTTACAGTTTGTTAATGCCAGATTCATTAACTGTATAGTTTTATCCTAATTTACCAATTATTTCTATAAAAAAGGGTCTTACCTCTCTTGCCAAACTCAGGAAATGATCATTGATGTGTGCATTCAGGAGAATAGTGCGGAGATCCTCATCCTCTAATTCAAGTGGGATGTATTGACGTGCCAACATGTAGCACAACTGTTTTTTAATTAACCTGTAATTTGATTGAAACTCTTAGTGTTGGACTGAAAAAACTTTATGACATTTTATAATTGCAACAATTATTAATATTTGAAAAAAAATTGTGAACTAAGCTAATCAGACAAATAAACATAGGATCTTAACCAGAAGGCATGTTTATAGGGCAGAACTCAAATTTCATACAGTTTATATTTACTGGACAACTTTACTACACTACACCACTAGCCTAAATCTCCAAATATATTCATTAGAGCAACATACAGGATAGTGAAGAAAGTCTATAGTAAAAGACCTATAGGCTGAAATATGATATAAGTACTGCATCCACATACTCAATACATACACATAAATTAAAAATATGAATACTTACATGTCATTGCATGCATTGAATACTTCCTCGCACTTTGCTTTGTCATGCAGTTGCATGGCCACCAATAATGCCCGGGGATACTCTCCAAAACGCAAGTATGTATCCAGCACGCCCTGAAGGATCTGTGTTGACTCAGGTTCAACAACATAGCTGGCACAGCTGGAACAAGGCATCAAAATCATTTATTTTTTATATTACCAACTCAAATGATCTGTAATAAAATTGTGTAAATATAGTGTGTCACACTCGAACAGTAGCGATGACTGCTATATTAAGGGATTATAAAGCTTTTTTCTGGAACCGGGCACAGGAATTTTTAAATTTAAGTTTAAACAACGGTATACACAGCCATATTTAGAATTTGTGTCATGACTTTTTAAATTCCATATCTATCAAGTAGTATGCGAAAATATCTCATGAGAAAATAGCAGGGCCTATATTAGGCATAAAACATAAAAGAAACTAAAATTTCGAGTACAAAATTTGTGATACTCATACAACCTCAACCACTCAACTTCGTCATTTCTGTCATGAGATCTAAAGAAATATTGATTGAGTTTTCACCAAATAATTCCACTGCCCTTACGTTGTTACCACTGTCCAATACTATTTGGTGTTCTGACAAGTATAATTATAATTCAATTATCTAAGTAAACTGTTTTTTCTTTTTAATATTTTAAAATTTCTGAAAACTCTCACTTGTACAAAATGTTTGCGACAACTGACAGTAGGCAGGTCATTGTATGAATTTCTTTCTCAATCGCGTCCAGGGTTTAGTGTTACCATACTACTACTGTCCACCAACATAGAGCCAGCATGGTGGCTTAGAGATTAGAGACCCAACCACACAATCAAACTACAGTTGATTATCCATATCCAAAGATAGGTTATTAAAAAGGGCAAATAATAAAAAATGATAAGACTGACTAATTTATCTTACCCAATGAGGTACAAGCAAACACGAGGATAGTTGCTCTGATCCATGTGCTGTGTGAGTAGATCGAGCCTGTCTATTTCCATGAGCAGGTCACAGGCCTGGATCTCAGCAGAATGCTGCATGTCAAAAGCCACCACATCCCGCACAAGGGTCAGAAGTGTATCCATGTTCTCTATGTTCCACTCCTCAGCTATCTCTCCCTCTAGTTGCCTGTTTTATGAAAAGAGCACATTGACAAAAGCAATGATAATATCTTAATAATAATTATCATTTTTAAGTGCTGAAGTTTCCAGATAACTTAACTAATCACTAACTTTTCTCATCAACATATTATTTGTAATTAAGTAGTTAATAACATTAATCAAGTAATTCATACAACATTTTCCGCTAATTTGTTTTTTTATTTATTTACATACACTGGAATTTTGACTTAAGGGAACTATTACAATTCAAGATCAACCTTGTAATAACTTACCTTACATACTCATGTCCCCATTCTCCCACATTTGCCTTTGTCCCTAGCAGACAGTATTTGAGACATTCTCTTTTCTCAGCGGCCTCCTGTGAAAAGAACAGACAATGAGCAATTTCAAAAATCAAATGACTTGTTCTGATGTCTGCATCTTGATTAATGTGGCAGCATTTGAAATAAATTTTTTTCAATGAACACCACATTTCAATTGAACTTATATGATTGTGTTATTATCAGAAAATTAACTTACCATTGTACCACTAACCCCCATGGCGAGCACAGATACGACATCAGCACAGAATTTCTTTGTTTTTTCATCAGTTATTTTTTCGTAAACTTCTTTGAGAGCAGGATAGTGTTCTCTTAGAAATTTCAAGGGTTTCGGTACTGATGTCATGGACGTAGTAGATGTCCTTATGAGATTGCTCAGCATTTGTAGAGCCGGGAAATAAAGGTCGACATCATTACCCTGCAAATATTGAAAGTTTAGGTTAGACAATGAAACCTATAATAATAATGGTAATGCAGGTTGACATGGACATACCGTAAGTTTCTCAACTAGCATATTAAGCTCCTCCTGCAGGCGTTTATCTTCTTCTGACTGTAAATTACAAAGAAAACCGATCGTATAAAATGTTACTAATCATCATAAAGCAAAATTGAAATAAAATTCTTATTTTACATACCAAATCATCATTAGTTGCGGGTACCGGTTCGGTTTTTTCTTTTTTAGCTTCCTCAGGCTTATTTTTCACCGTCATTTTTATATTCAATTAATTGCAAAGCCACAATATAAAAAATGCAGCGACTCGACAGTGAAGAACTGAAATTCATACAATCAATTTAATGAATCAAATCACTTCAACAAATTTGACAAGTCACTGCATCTGTAACAGATTGTAAATTGACAATATTGTGCTACAGATGAAAATATATAATTATATATGTGATGTATAATTATATGTGATGTATATTATATATTAAAAAATATTCAAAACATAATAAAAATATAATTTTTAATGTCCACCGCCTAGGAGTTTTTTTTTATTCTTAAAAATAAGGGCTTTGTCGTTGCCAAACATGTCGCCCTGATTACGGCTACACATATTAGGTAATTCTTTGACTTAGTAATTTGTACAGCATTTTTATACCTCCTCTATCTACCACCTATATCTCCTCGCCTGCCAAAATCAATTTTTTCTCTCAACCTACTGTTCTTCACCTATCAACTTTCACCTATTTTAACTATACCTATACAAGTTGCGTGGATATGGAAATGCAATGAGGAATAGCGTAAAATACTGAAAGGAGTCTGGGGTCCTATTTTGATGGAAACTAAAACTGCATCATTTGATTTTTGAAAAATCAATATGCTTATTGCCTAGCAAGGGATCGAACTTGTTGTTTTTAAAAATAATCACACCTGCACAAAATTTCATCCACATCCATACAGCTTTTTTCTTCTTATAAATGCTGATTGTGAATTATTGTAACAATTTAAATTGTTTCGATATATGTTGGGTTTATAATAAAACCATTATTCGATACATAAGTGTTTTCTAAACAGACTTGTAAGAAAATTGGTCTTTTCATTTACATAAATACATACTACCACTTTTTGCCTTTGGCGTCACCTATGTCTTCTTAATACATTATTCACTTGCATATTAACATAGCCAGGATTTCTTGATCCTTCCCTATGGAAAAGCAATATATTTTCTCAGTTTACTCTTTACTGTTGTCAATGCAAGACGCATACAAGAAAAACAAGTAATCTATACTATAGATAGGCTACATGAAGGAAGATAACATCCGAGTGTCGTTGACAAAGCTAGGTGAGACCTGTTTTAGTTATTATTGGTCATCGGGTTACAGGTTTTAAATTACACGTGCTTTGTAAATAGTTCAGCAATTTTCACGATGCATCAACATTTATATACCCACGGGTTAGTGCTGCTAATCCTAGGGCATACTAAATTGTTTCTTTAAAAAATTTTATTTAGTCGTAAAGGAAGATTTTTTTATCTACGCAGCTTAAAAATGCATCGGTTTATAAGAATTTGTCCGAACTCAACGAAAATGAATGTTTCAACTGCTATAGAGCGGACAGAAACTTTACTAACGTTAAAGGACATACCGCAACCACGATCCCTACCAATATTTGGCACGAAATTAGACATCATGCTTTCTGGAAGAGGTACAAGGTAAATACTGTACTTCAAAATTACCATAATTATTGAAAATTATTTTATTGAATTTATTATTTACAATTTGTAATAAATTATTTGTTATTCATAATTATCCGTATAGATTACACGAATACGTCGACAATCGACACCAGGAGTTGGGAACTATTTTCAGCGAAAAATTAGATGGAAAATCAGACTTAGTTTTTATAAGTGATCCCTCGATGATAAAATCGGTTTTTATAAATCTTGAAGGCAAATATCCAGCGCACATTTTACCTGAGCCATGGGTTTTATATGAGAAGCTTTATGGTTCCAAAAGAGGTCTCTTTTTTATGAACGGGGAAGAATGGTTAAGAAACAGACGAATTGCGAATAAACATTTGTTGAGGGCTGACTGCGATAAATGGCTGGAGGAACCTATACAAAAAAGCATTTCAAATTTTATACAAACTTGGAGAGTCAAAGCTAAAGAGGGCACAACTATAACCAATTTAGAATCTCAACTTTATAAATTGTCTACTGATGGTAAGTGCTGTTATACTTTTTGAAAAATATTCGAAATATTTTTCCCTAGATCGAATGCACCACGCACAATTTATACTAGTAGCTTAATAATCATTAATCAATTGTCTGCCCAAAATTATTTTAATGAGTAAAAAAAATTACGAAGCGGTTTTGGTCACATCTATAAAGCTTATTATTATACGGTATGGAAGTTACGGCTTTCATTTATTTTGTTGGTAGACTAATCTACACTACCAAAAATCTATATCTAATATATAATAGGAATAAATCCCTATTCGTAAGTAAAATAGAAAGCATGCACCAATATATTACTCGTTATCTTCAATTTCAGTTATAATTAACATTTTGCTTGGGAATATTTCAACAATGAAAACAAGTCGATACTACGATGAGCTTCTGGAAATATTTTCGGATGCAGTAAAAAATATTTTTCAAACTACTACCAGACTGTACGGTCTTCCTGTTCATTGGTATCAGCGTCTTAATTTAAAACCATGGAGAGATTTCAAGGAATGTGTCGATTTATCACTACTTTTGGGTAACTAAACAGAAATTTTTAAAAATAGCAAACGCCTATTCTAACGGGTACTAGTAACAAATTTTCTTTTCAGCTCATAAGATTTGCAATGAAATGCTAACAAATGCGCAAGGAAGTAACGGGCTTCTAAAAAAACTCGCGGATGAAAATTTAAGCAGCGAGACGATTGGAAGAATTGTTGCAGATTTTATTATTGCTGCAGGAGATACGGTATTTAACGCGTCACAATTACCTATACCTATACCGTATCCGTATATAATTGATGGTGATAGCTAAAATTTATTTGGATACAATTATTTTTGTGAGGTATCCTCTCTTTTTTATAGATTTCACAACAGAACAAAAAAAATTACGTGTGGTTAATTTCAGACCGCTTATACTACCCTCTGGACACTTTTTCTACTTTCAAAAAACAAGAATGTAATAAATGAAGCACGTACTAAAGATAGATCTTTTGTCAAAAATGTATTAAAAGAATCGATGAGAATGTTTCCAGTAGCGCCCTTTTTAACAAGAATCTTACCAAAAGAAAGCTACTTGGGACCGTATAAATTGAATGAAGGGGTAAGTTATTTCTTTATTCAAAAATAGCACAGTACTAAGGTACGGATTTCCAGCCTTTACACGATAATATAATTATAACGTGATTTTATTTTGGTAGGTAAACGCTTTTCCTTTTATTTTTACCTGTTTCACAGCTCGTTAGAGTAAATTTAGTGTTCTGTGTTTCACAGGCTCTATGTTCTCTATGTTATTACATTCTCCATGGCAGAGAAACAAATAGATCATGGAGCATAGATCTATTCTCTATTTACGCCATAACGCCACTGTCACATTGGCATTTTCAAAATCACATTCTGTCATTCTGAAGTTTCTGAACGTTATTTATTGTCATTTTGTCACTGATCATAATATGATGTAACATGTAACACGGAAGGAGGTTATATTTATATTTGATTTCATTTATAATTTTTAATGCAATAGAACTTGATACTAATGTATTATCAATGTTCATGAATATTTCTGTTTAACTTAATCATAGTAAGTTTGTCATAATGAGTTATTGTACACATTTGACAAGATTTACAAGAAGTAAAGTGCTTCCCATTCAACGTTCTTATAGTGTGATATGTTCTGTGAACGTACAAAAACTGATGCAAAATGACCTCAACATTAAAAGGTGTGGAAAACACCAAAATAATCTACCATATATTCTAATTAATAGGAGGCAACTATCTATTGAAGGAATGGTCAAATGGCAAACAGAAACATATGCAAGTATATCAAACAGTTATCCAGTGAGTGTCATGCAAGATGGATTGCTATATTTTCATGATACAACTGGTCTCACTTGGTGGGCCACAATAGTGGCATCCACCATACTCGTACGAGTACTTATAACACTACCTCTTAGTATCTATCAGAACATCATTTTAGCAAAGGTAGAAAATATTGGATTGGAACTAAAGGACATGGTAAATGAAATGAAAAAGGAGACTGCATTAGCTAAAAAAGTCTATAAACTAACAGATAAACAGGCTCTAGGCCTGTTCAAGCGCTCCTTAAAAAAGCAATGGAGGTTACTTATTGAAAGAGACAATTGTCATCCATTTAAAGCTAGTTTACTTATCTGGTTCCAAATTCCGATATGGGTGTGCATGTCATTTGCACTTAGAAATCTAGTATACATGCAGCCTCCTGATGCATCCAGTATGATAACATTTATGGAACTATCAGTTGGTGGAATAAGCTGGTTCCCTAATTTAACAGTGCCTGATCATTCATATATTTTGCCAGTGATTTTTGGAGTGTCAAATTTGGCTATAATTGAACTCCAGAGGATGTCTAAACTAAGAAAACCATCTCGACTATACACAATATTCACTAATGGGTTCAGAATATTCTCTGTTGTAATGATACCTGTAGCGGCCAGTGTCCCTTCCTGCATGTGCTTGTACTGGGTTACATCAAGCACTTTTGGGTTGGCTCAAAACATGTTGCTTCTGTCACCCACATTGAGAAGAAAGTTGAGGATACCAGAGGCTCCAAGTGAACTTGAAGATCCCTATGGTCATATAAAAGAAGAGATCATTAGTACAATTACAAGAAAAACTAGGAAATTAGAATAAGTGTATGTTTCGATTTAAACATTAATACATAACTTTATAACATTATAATGTCTTTATATTAATATGTAAGGACCAGGGAATAAAATTGATAACAGTTTTGACCTTCACACAGAAATCCTTTGTCTACATGTAACAAGAACTACAAAGAAAGCAGATAGTATTTACATTATTTTCAGTTAGATTTATAAATTATTTATTTTCAGACACCAATAATAGCTTCAATATATACATCTGGCCGCGATGAGCGGTATTTTAGTGACCCACACTCATTCTTGCCATACAGGTGGGATAGAAATGATCAAAGGAGGAACACACTTGATAATCATGTCCCATCTGCATCATTGCCTTTTGCTCTTGGAGCCAGGTCTTGCATTGGAAAAAAGATTGCAATGCTGCAACTCACCGAGATGATGAGTCAGGTAAATTACTTACGTTAATTTGTTAAAATAATCTTCAATTAAATAACTTTAAACCATAGCTATAATTTGTATTCGTTCATTTATTTAAAAGCAAGGTTGTTGGTTATTGAGTAGTAGTTATTTAGTAGTAATAATTTATCGTACTATGATTGTTTTTATATTGTTTGTATTTTTAAACTTAATCAGTGTTTGAAATTAAAAACAGTAAATATTTTTCAAAATTATTTATTTGGTGGGTTTAATGTCACAGTTTTTATCTATCATTGATATCCAAAAAATATCTTTTTGTTACAGGTTATCAATAACTTCGAATTTAAATGTACATATGATTCAGGATTAAAAGCTATTACTTCACAAGTTTTAGTACCAAATAAGGCAATACACCTGACTTTACACACCAGAGCGCTTTAGAAGAAATTTTTTACTATCCATACTTATAATAAACTTACACAAATGTTTATATTTACAATAAATTTCAATAAAACTTTCAATAAAATTCATTTTTGTTTTTAATGCATACAATATGAGCTGTAAAAAAAGTATTCAAACCACGAGAAAATGAAATGCATTAATAAAAAAGTATAAAATTATTTTTTGTTCTTAAAAAAATTTACGAAATGTAAGCAGAACACATATAATAAAGTAACACTCATTGAATATAGTATACATTTTTTTGTCTACCTATTTGAATATCATCTTTTTTTATAAAAAATATACAGTTGTATGATGCAAGATGGATAGGCTTTCAGACACCATGCCCTGTACTATAACTTAATAAATTCAATATTTTTTCTTTATCTATCACTTTAAACATTAACTAAAATCAAAATTTCCTAGGATATAAAAAATTGCCTTTGTTATTTTCTTAACTGCCTTAATATCATTGTTTTGATGTCATCAAGCCACTGGTCTTTGTACTGAAGACAAAGAATATTTTGAAATGATTGGGTCCTATCTGAATCACACATCTTTCCTGTTAATAAATATGCTACAGATTCTACACACAAGAATCCCATACCTTCATTCAATGACCAAATGTAAATTTTATCAGCATTTTCAGGTGTTAACTGGAATTGCAGAATAGCACTAGACAGCAGTTCCTTTAATCTGCTGAACAAAAACCTATCTGCCAGTAGTAAAACTTCCAAATTTGTTTCCAACTGTGTAGACATAGGGAAGATATTAACTTCAATTTTCGGATTATTGACACCACAGTGTAAAAGTGTTAAAAGGTACTCTAATGCAGGTTTTGTTATATTCTTCATTTTCACACATTCTTCAGCTGATTCCTTAAATTGACCCATTAACATAGCTGAGAAGACATCCGAATTTTGGCACAAGAATACTTTGTTTGCTTTTACTGTTGATAAATCGTCCAACTCGAAAATAACAATGTCATCCTTTGGTAAATTGTCCAATACTGGGTCATAGTCAATATTCACTTGCTCTTGATATCTATTTTCAAGAGCTTTGGGATCTTTTATATGAACATTGTTTGCTAGCTTTGATAGAGCCACAACACAGTGTTGTATATCTTCCTTTGATTCCTCTATAATCTGAAGTAATAAATTTAGAGCACTACAATCCACAAAGTACTTCTTCAAGGGTTTTTCAGTTCTGTAAAGTTAAACATCATAAATATTATTAAATGTTTACACATTAAGGCTTTCATACAGATGATTCTTTCAATAAATCAGTTAAAAGCTTTTGTACTAACCTTACTATGTATGGCAAAGTAAGTGACAATGTTTCTTTCATATAAGTACTACCTTTGAGTAACTGATAACTTATTTCCCCAATGCCATAACTTGATTCAGCTAATATTGATAGTTGTGCTAAATATTTTGAACTAAGTCTAATTATCTGCAAAAATAAAAATATTAGTTAAAACCTTTGTTGGCATATCATAGTTAGTAGATAGTAATTTATAGTACATACATTTTTTTTAACTTGATTTTGAATAAGTAATGATTTTTTGAAAAGTACCTGTTTACACTGCATACAGTTTGCTGGAGGATGCTTAGAGGTCAACGTCATTTCATACAACCTTAGTGCAAGTCTGTGCTTGAGTACACTCATAAGGCACAAAGTGTTGCTATAAATAACACAAAAAAGTCCCATTAAATAACTTCAGTGGCATGATATACTTAGTTCCACCAGTGCAAAATGGTAATAAAAAGTTAATCAGTTCAACTAATGCTTTGGAGACGAAATTATTATGACAAAATTTCACAAATACCTATTTTTAGATAAATAAGAAGTGTAAACCAGAAATTATTAAATGTTGTCTAACCAGACTATTTAAAAACCAGACTAAGTATCTCCATACCTAAAAACCTTAGCCAGAATTCGAGCTGCCCTTCCTAGTGGTCTCTTGCATCTTGCTACATAATCTAATAAGGCATTGATGCACTCTTTCCCAGTGAGAAGTTCAAGTGTATTGGCGATAGGGGATTCCTCATGCAAGCTTCCTTTTGAATTGCACCCTCCAGCCGACACACAGAACAGCAATATAAGAACGCAACCAATGCTAGAGGACTGTGTAGATGTATCAAGCTCTGCGGAAACATCATCTTCTGTAAAGAATTTTAAATGAAAGTGAATTCAATTCATCAGATGGATTGACTATAATCAAACTTTTAACTGTACCTTTTTATAGTGTTTCATATTTTCCTTTACAATGATCGCTACATCATTGTGGGGATTAGTTTTTAGTGCTGCTGGTATGGCACTAGTTTTGTAGAAGGAGTAGATATTAAAAATGGCAAAAAATAGTATTTACAGCTTGTATATTTACACAGTAATTATGTACACAAAAGTATTTACAAGAAGAATTGCTATAAACGCATGTTATTAATAAATATACAAGATTACAAAAAATAACGAATTGAATGAGAAAAATTTTGAATAATGACTCGCTTGTTATTCCGTCTCTAGGCAATGCGCTGCTCGCGGTTGTGCACTAGATGGCTACAAGTTCTTTTATAGTATTGATGGAACAAATGAGCATGCAGGCTAGCTGTTGTTGAACAGTTCCTCTTTTAGATTTATTGCTTTTCATTATTAGAGGATGATTTTCTATGTCTGATTACTATAATGGATGCAAGAAAATACTGGATTTTATGCTTTTCCACAAATTATAAGTGCAGTTACGTTAATAGAAGATTGTGATAAACTCACCTCTCAAAGGTGTGTCTTCTTCGTCATCAACAATGAGTTCGTCCAAGTCCTGAGTTACGTCAACTACTACATTATTACTTACAGCCACAGAACCTTCATCCTCCACATCAACCTCACTGCACACTGGTGAATATCTACCAGATATTTCAGAATCCGAACTATCTGAAATTTAATTCACTTTTCATTATTTATGTTAATATTAAATACTTAATGATAGCAAATTCTCAAAAAATATTTTTGATCTAAACATATATCATTTAGTATTACATCATAAAACTATATTATACTGTGATGGCAATTACAAGTTTCCAAAGCTAAACAATGATATTAATTCAAATTTGTAAAACTACCAGTCCATGTTGCTATTGGGCAAAGAACAAAATAATAGGCATTTCATTTTTTAACAAATCAATCTATATTTTAAATGTTTCTTCTTCCAAATCATTAACAATAATGTTATTGTTGAGAAATAAAAACTATCTTACTATCATTCACACTGAATGGAGATGTAGGTCCAGAAGAATTGCCCGGGCTCCATGGGTATTCAGCCCAAGAGGGTGATGTGGAACTACCCTCTCCTGTACTAAACCCTGATTCAGGACTCCAGTCCCATCTCGCCCGTTTACTGCTGGAGCCTCTGTACTCGGGGCTCAGAGGGGAATTACTATCTGAATATGGTGACACAGGATTTTGGTCTAAACGATTGGGACTGATTACACAAGGCATTTGATGGGAATTCACCTGCCATTCGGGGCTTTTGGGTTCCCAGTAAACACTAGCAGACCAGTCTCTAGATGCCATCTTTATTATGTTGGTTTTCTGAAAGACAGGCATAATAGTCCATAGTTAATTATGATGATTAGCGCATTAGTTTAGTCATTACATACCAAAATAATTTTAAGTAAAGACTAATAACTACAGCATTTATACTTAGTTTAGTGAAAAGTGTCTACAAAACTTCATAACCATTTATTTTAAAAATTATTCGCCATTTGATAACACAACTATAAACTTTACCTTTTTCATTGGTTCAGGAGACAATTCTCTAGGCCTTTTACAGCACTTGCGAGAAGCTAGGCAGTTTTCATCACCACTTTGACTTTCCTCATCACTATCTGCATTGTCAAGAAATCCTACAATCATGTTGTCTCTTTTTATCACAACTTTTAATTCATCTGCAGTAGTTGATGAGGAATTTTGTGTTTTACGTCTTTTTAAAAGGTTATGCCCTTCATTAATACTTTCTGGATTAGCAACAGCAACCTTTGCTACCGGCTCAACTTGTGTTATATTTTCAACTTCAACCTTTCTATTGTTGTGTTCATATTCCATGTTGTTGAGATAATTTACTAGTTTATCTGTAAGTAACCCAACTAGCCCTTCATTGATTAGGACTTGAAATGCTGAAAATTTTTGGTAAAAATAATTCATAATTCTTTATACCTGCGCCACACTGTTGTAAACAAGCGTCCAACAGAGGTCACCTTGGTGGAAGGCTTGTGGAGCCCACGGTTGGTGTTTGCGGCCACACTTGTTTACAACAAAGCCACCACTAAATATAGTGCGTCACACTCGCACAGTAGCGATGAACGCTATCTTAAGGGATTATAAACCTTTTACCTGGAAACGACTACAGCACACTGCAACCGATGTTATTCATTTTTAAATTTAAGTTTAAATAACGTTATATACAGTCATTTTTAGAAATGTGTCACGAATTTTTAAACTCTCTAAATGTATCTATTGAGTAAAATGCGCGAATATCACATGAGAAAATAGCAGTGCCTCTAGTAAGCATAAAACATATAAGAAACTAAAATTTCGAATCCAAAACTTGTGGTATTCATATGGCCTCCGCTTAATTTTGTCATTTTCTAATCTAAGATCTAAAGAAATATTGAGTTTTCACCTAATAATTCCATTGCCCTTACGTTGTTAGCACTGTCCATTACTATTCGGTGTTTTGACAAGTATAAATAATTATGTATATTCGAATTATATAATTCAATAATCTAAGTAAACTATTTAATATTTTTAATATTTTAAAAATTTGTACAAAATGTTTACGACAACTAACAGTAGGCCAAAAGGTCATTGTACGAATTTCCTTCTCGATCGCGTCCGGGTTTAGTACCAATCAGTTGTACCTCCAATACATTATAGAAAAAAGTGTTAAAAACAAACAAAATAATACAAACCATTATCATCAAAGACATATTGCAGCAAGGCTGGCATGGCCTGAGGGTAGTCTCGCGCTGCTGATACCAGCAAGCGTAAGCCACCACAGTGGCGGAGGCGCGCCCTGTTCACTGACTCCTCGCTGAGGTGACAAAGCGCTTTCACAGCTCCGTCAGGCCATAGAGATGGATCTGTTTAAAAAATATATTTTTTTAAATAATTATGTTTAAAAAAATATATTCCCCATAACTATCTAACTATCTAAGATACAGGATATGTGTTGGTTAAAAAATAAATGTTGTGGGACAACTCACACACAGCTTTCTGATCCCAAAATAGGCTGTGAGCCATTAAATAGCTGATAAACTTACATATATAATTTTAAATACATAATTATATAGATAATTTACACCCAAACACAAAAAAAACACCTGTGCTCATACAAATATTTGCCCTGGGTGGGAATCGAACCCAAAACCTCCTATGTGGTAGTTTGGGTTGCTACCCACTACACCAACAGGCAGGTTAAAGATACATTTTATTATATCATACTTAACACTTAAGGAAAATATGTATAACTATTAACTACCTCCAATAAATGTAATGTTTGCAAAATACTAACAATTTACCTGAATATTTTTGTAATATCCCCACTAAACATTCAACAAACCCAGCAGTGCCCAAGAGTGGTCGACAGGTAGACTGGTAACATAGATTCATGAGACATTTTAGTGCTAAATTTTCATAACTTCTAGTTAGGGCAACTAAACATTGATATCCTCTGCCATCCCCGTGTATCTGAAAACATAATGGTATTTATATGTCAAACTCCCTGAGTTTTATATCAATAGAGTTTTATGATGGATGATCATCCAATAGAATTTGGAGAAACGAGTATCCTGTTCTACCAAGGGATTTTTGCTGTTTTCACATCAAATTTTACACAAAAAATCTAACAATTAAAGTATTTCACAAAATTACTATAGATAAACTGACAATACTTTACCTGTTCAGAACAATAACTATTGGCATAAGTAGTAAAATATCCCAAACATTTTAAAATTCCATTGATCAATTCCTCTTGACTTTTCTTAGGTTGATCTGCAGACTTGTCATGATTGGTGGACTTTATAATACCAGCTGACTCACACTCAACAGTCAGTAGAATTGACACAGTTTGCACTGCATTCAGAACTAACATTTCATCCTTCTTGTCAGCTACAGTCCACAGTTGCCTGAAATAACAAATTTTTCAATTACAGGGTAAGTCAACCTACATTCTTCACGGGGATAGGACACATAATTTATGACTGATTTGAACATGGGAACCCCTATCCAAAACTTTAGTTTTAGAGTAATTGGCCATGTAAGGTTTCCTTTAAAAAAATTATTTAGAAATCTAAAATCCCTCGAGTGGCTAAAACTATAAAATTATTTCAAATATGTCCCTGCATTATACATTCAACCAATATGACTAAAAAAGGGAATGTACCAGTTAATATAATCGAGGCAGTAGGCCCACTTTACAGTATTGGCCTTGACTGAATACATCTACTTAAACTTTAGTAAAAGGGTTTTCCATGTTAACTAGTATTCAAAGGCTATTCCTGGCTCCTCTGGTAGCCTGTATAGTTGGTGTTGATGAGATTATAAAAAATAATACCTTATTGCCCTCACAGCCATAACAAGGGTAGGATAAGAGGTATTCTTATCTCTCTTCTCAATCAGACTGACTAGAGCCAAGACAGCTCCGTGGGCGTGTAAGCTTTCAGCATTAATCTGTATTTGTGCCAAGTTGCCCATTAGCCTGCAGGCCCTGCCAACAATACTGTCCCGGCTCACTGTTTGTAATATGGTCACCAATGACCCAAAAACATTTAATTTACCTACCTGAAATAAATTAAAAAGGAACCAGTTAATATAATTATTACTTAAAATAGATTATGATAATTATATGATATATGAGTAAAATATATTTTTAACTTAAAATATACATACTTTTTTTTTCAACACTACAGTATTGAAAGTTGTAAAGAGACTGTTGTTAAAAATCCATTTATATTCACGTAATAATTTTGTGAAATATTGATGACATTATAACTCGGTACCTTGCCTAAAATAAGAGTTATAATAATGTAAACTCACCGCTAAACTGCATTCTTCGTCTAGGCAAACGTTTCCAAGAATACTTAGAGATGTATCCAGAATTCTTTCGTTTGGCTTACGAAGATGTGGCACTAAGTGTTCTAAGCCACCACAATCTTTGAAAAGCTTTATCCCTTTTTCATTCGTTATAATTTTACTCTTTATTCTCAATAATGCCTCTTGAATCCGTGAAGATGTAGTCGATTTTAATCCTTCTAGCACTGCCTTTATTTGGTGCTTATCCATATTTCAAATTGTTACTAATTCAAAATTATAAATACATGCAATGAAAGAAAATAATAATTAGGATTTTAATAAATTAATTCTTTTCAGGCCTCCATAATTGGCCCGTTGGCTGGCCCCTTTTCGATTGTCGGGATGATCGCTGTTGTCATCAAGTGTCAACTGTCATGTCAATTGTCATACAAGTCACAGATAGTTAAGACATACCACAGATACAATTAATAAACAACTAATGAAATAAAAGCTAATTGAATAAAAATTCATAGTAATTTCGTAAAATTAAAATAAATTATAACGGGAATAAGTTATTGTCTCATATTTGGTTAAAGAAAGACAAAGCATCTTGAGTATAGTGTTAATAGAAAATATTTAAAAAAGTAATTTGATTGGACTTGCCGATATTCTACATTGACTGACTTCATGAAACAAATTAAAAACAAAATTAGATAAAAAATGAGTACTACCTATGCGATGACAGAATTTCTGATACGTTTTTTATATATTGTAATAGATTTTGTAGTATTAAAACTGTGATCGTTGTTTATTGTAACATAAAATTGTCATGAAATCGTTTTGTGAGAGATGAGCGTCTTCGGAGATTTCCAGCGTGTGTGGGTGCAACGTTTTCCAGAGAGTGCTTTGCCAGCCGCTTGGGAAGAAGATGTCAGGGCCAATTTGGCTAAACATAAACAGAAAGTGGCTGTACTTAGAGAAGAGTTGGAGAAGGAGGAGTTCTACGTAGAGTACTTGGAGACATTATTATCCGATGTGGAGAAGCACAAGGCAACATCCCAGGGCAGCAGAGTGGCGCCGCCCTTGGGGGCTAGCGCAGGTGACGATAAGACTGCAGATATCAAACAGGTAACTTTATTCGCTTATCGATACGTGGAATGATATCCTATGATTAGTGTTTAATTGCACCCATTGTTTATTTCGTGTTTCGTCTTCCTTTTTGATATTGTGTCTTTATATGCATACTCTAACAAGAAATTTTGCTTTAATGTGATTAAAAATATTAGTTGTACTATTCGAAAAAATAAATGGGTAACCTAGTAGTAAATTCCTGTTCATGGTATTAAATAACATAAACCATAATCTATAACACTGATGTCCTATAACAAACAATCCTTATTATGAAATATGAATCATTCTATACTATGTACTAAGTATAGAGCTAGACACAGTTCAATTCCAAGAAATGTTAATGAATAAAAGTGTTATTTGGACACAGAAAACTGATTTATTTCATTCTGTAAGTACTTGTTATAGTGTTATGATTTGTTTCATTTAAAAATTTAATATGTGATGGTTATATTGGGAATCATTTTTGTATGAAATCGGTATGTTCTTTTTTGAGAAAATGTTATTTCACTATCTACAAACAATAAATACAGCAACTTTTAAAAAGTTAAAATTTGTTCATTCATTCAATTAGTTTTCTCTTATAATTTCCTTGTCCTCAAAATTTATTAGAGAATTATATTATTGTGATTATAATTAATGGTGCCTAAAAAAACATTGGTATATTGGATACAAGCAAAGCTATTTTATGGTGCAACACCTATAGGTGTTGTACCATATTAAATTTATATTAAGAACCCTTCCTAGGAATCCTAGTGATGCAGCTTTTTGAAAATCATATTAGCAAAATACAAGCTCATGTTACATAAACTTCAAAAAAGTTCATTAGTTTCATGCTGGGAATTCTGGGGCATAATACAATCAGTTTCAGACACAATATAGGCCTATCATAGTACTATGTGCAATTTCTTCCGGGAAGGACCTCTAATCCTTTGGTGCTTGAACTGGTTTCGCTGAATGTCCAGACAAATAAGTAAGAGCTTGGCATTACAGGCTTTTATCTGTGCCTGCATGTAGATTGGTTTTGTAAGGGGGATCCCCTGATAATAAGTGAACTTATTTTGCATAAACCTTATTGAACAAAGGAGCTCTTTTCTAGGAATCCAGCATTGATTCTCTATCAAAAAAGAGTGAAGTGAGTTTAAATAGCAACAAGAGCGATGAATCCAATGATGTGGATTGTGAAGAAGTACATCTTAGGAGTAAGCCATCTCACCTTGCAGAGAGAAGTTCTGTTAACCAATGCATCAATGAACTGTCCAACCTGGCTGTGGAGGCAGCTCGGAGACGATGTAACAGCGAGGTTGTCCAGAGAACTGATATTGAAGCAGATGTTAATGGTACAGTATCTATATGCCTATATTTATTTTTTGATTAAGATTTTAACTACCTTAATTTTTAAGCTTGTTATGAATTTGCATGAGTATAATTTTCTTTCATGATATTATGTATGAAAAAACTTTTATGTACAGCCCGCGCCAAACATTGTGACCGCCTTGAATATAGTCGGGAGTCCGAACTTGCGCATGGTACAGTCGAGTGGACAATACGCAATCAACCAAACAATTTTCGTTTTCTAACATTTTTAATACTAAATATTATGTCAATTTATTTTTATTTGGTGATTATAAAGTTCGTGTTTATTTCATAGGTTATTTTACTTAATTTAATATTTAATGTATGTGTTATTTGTAAAACATGTAGGTTAGGTAATAATAGGATAAATGTAAATAAAAAACATTAATATAAATAAAAACTATATTCACAATGGGGCCACACCTTCCATAAAAACATCTCTCTTACTAGTGGATGGTTCCGCATCCGAATCACTCTCTTCACAAAAAATATCCGAATCTTCTTCATCTGATTCATTATCGCTCACATGAATTATTATTTTTTCAGTTAGGTCATCTATGATGACAAAAAATAACAACAAATTAACGAAACGATCGAACGAATTCTGAACGCGACAGTACTCTCAGAGCTCAACAAGTGCGTGATTCGTGTACGGACGTAGCACTCACACTAAGGCGTGGGTGCGAGCGCGCGTCGCGGGTGAGCGGTGCGGGCGCGCGGGGTGTAGCCCTGCCCCCAAGCTCTTGTGCGTCCCGCTAATACCTGATTTTGTGTTCTGCGCAATGCAATGAGTCTAAGTTCGGGGCAGTCACAATGTTTGGCGCGGGCTGTATCTGCTTTTCAAATGTTAAGGATTTTTTTACTTTGATTCTCCATATTTATGATAAATTATTACAAACCAAGCAAAGAAATGAGGTAAATATCTTCATAGGATAAATATAATTAACAGACAGTACAAATAAAACTGTTTATGCTGTATAAATTTACTTTATGTGATGATGAATTAATATTTGTCATGACAGTAGGTGTAGATACAAGTCCAAAGCAACCTAAAAACCGTCCAATGTCACAAGCTGGTGATTTTGTAACAGTCATCGAAGTCAATGGTCTGAAGCTGGCTGAGAACGCATCAAAGAAGTCTGAAGATTCTCCACAATCATCTGAAAGTAGTTCTATAGACCCCACAATGGCTGCCAAGAAAAAAGTGCCACCTAAGTAAGTGCCTTCCTGCTTTACTTTGTTCGGTTCTTATTAAATACATTTTTCTCATTGTTTTCCCATTCAGTGTTTTAGACACAAATATTAAAATAAATGGTTTACCTTCTGTCAATTCAATTTCTGGTGTCACATATTCAGTTTCAGTCTTAAATATCTGTCAAACAATGAATAGACTGCAAATCTCTATATTTAAATATACTTAATGATATAAAAGAAAAGATTAGAAAAGAATGTGTTTATTGTTGACTGTTACATGAGAAAGATGTTACAAAAATTATAATAAGTTAAGGGCAGTCTACCCTATGCGGGCATACAATAATTCTGTCTTAAATAACTAGTACTAAATTTTATATTATATAACAAAATAAGTTATGAAATTTGTTTTGACCAATTATTTCCTAATCAAACTCATTGGCTATGCTATTTGCCACCCATTACTGGGGAAAGAGAGAAAGCCGGACAAAGAAGCTCAACACAGTTTTAATTAATTAAATTAAATGAATATTGAAATTTATCACCAGACCACCACCAAAAGTGTTCAACAAACGCGGGGCTTCCCTACCGGAATCAGGGTTTCCAGAAGACAGTCCACCCTCATCTTTGGGAAGGAAAATACGCAGTGCTGATTCACGTGAATCAATTGCTAGTCGGGCCTCTACACCATCTATTAGTGAAAGGGTATGCTTCATTTGCATAATATTTACACTAAATATGCTAAGTTATTTCTTTTGACATTGTCCTTTATATAAAACAAGTCTTAAGTGAGTTAATTAAAAATTGCATTAAAAATTTACAATACTTGCATGTATTATTTCAAGTTTCTTTGTATGTTAACATTAACTTATTTTTAAGGTTAAGAGTTACGAGTCTATAAATTCATTATCATCTGAACGTAAGCGTTCAGGAGGAGCAGCAACCCCACGTTCCATCGATGAAGAAGTCACATCAACCACTCCTGATCCAGCTGAGGGCACAGATGACAAATCAGCACCCATATCATTAGAGAGTATACCTGCAGCAGTGCCAACTAGTGAAGACGAACCATACTATGACCAAGTGCCTGTAGATATAAATGATGGCGAATATGTTTATATACAAGCAGGTAACATTCATTTTATTGAAATTTAAAACTACTTATTCATACACTTCTATCATAGAAAGCAGTATCCATGACATGAATTTAACTGTTCTAATCTAGTAATTATGTATCCTGCATGTATTAATTAACCTGAGCTGTTATAATAATAATGTATGTATGTATATGTTATGGACCGAGTGATAAATCGGGCATTATTCACTATGATCATGCAATATGAAAAATGCCCTATATGAGAGGGCAATTTGATAATAATTATTCAAATAATCTAATTGACTGGGCATTATACATGATGATATTATTATAATGTCCATCACCTTTTGGGGAGAGTAATACAAACATATTTAATTACTATTTTTTTTATTATTGCTGTCATTTACCTTTAAATAAACAATTTTAATAATCAGACTCAACCTAACCTAACCTAAACATTGAAGGGATTTCTCAGTTAAATTTAGACTTCTGTCACTGACTGTCACTCTGCTTTGCTTCACTCGGGGGAAAAATATTTAACCTAACCTAACCCATTGAAGGGATTTCTCTGTTAAATTCAGACTTCCGTCACTGACCCGAGCGAACATCGCGTCAACTTAGCTCTATTATCAAACTCTATTATCAAATTCCCCTTTGTCACATAGCATTATAATAATGACTGGTCAATATGATAAATAATGAAGTTTAGATAGTAATTCATCTCTTTGCCCGATATAGATAGACCCGATAGAGATATACCCTGCCATTATGAATAATGCCCGCATTAATCACTTAGTCATATAAAAGTCATAGTCACTTAAATCATATAAAAAGTCCAGTACCAGAGAGTAGTTAAACCAAAGTGCTGTTGTAACCAGCACCATTTGATTTTCCCTACCCCTGATTGCAACAAGGTTATCCTAGCTGTTAAAAAGCAGCATTTTTGTGTAAATATGTCACATAACAATCTGGAATATTATAGTATATACTATAGGTTCATTATGCCATCATATCACTATTACAAATTTGGAAGTTTGGATGGATGGTGATGAAATTTGGTATACAGGTAGTTCATAATTTGGCTTAACATATAGATTTTCATCTCTCAGCCAAATTCTTAAGTCCGTGTGTGAAAACAATGATAATTAAGTCAGTTGACTTGATATACATGATTTTATAAGATGGGCTCTTTATACAAAATCTATGTAGATTTTGCGTTTTTGACACTTCAATAAAAGTTAATAAAACCATGTCAATTGACTCTGAGCCCACAGCCTCATTAATTTGATATGACCGTTTAGGAGGCGCCGGGTCGAGCGCGGAGGACGCGTCGAGCGGGTCGAGCACGCTGCCGCTGTCCGCGTGCGCGCCGTCCGCGCCCGCCGCGCCCGACTCCCCGCCCGTGCCCACCGCGCCCACCGCGCCCAACTACGTCAACATACACTATTTTATACAGTCAGTATTCTGTTCCTTCCTTCTCTTATAGATCTGGGGGCACTGTAGTAGTAGACCATCGGACTGGCTATGTCACTCGTACCTGCGCACAGCGGCCTATCCGAAATGGCTAGTCAGTGGGGCCTCACGCGAAGTAGGTACGCGTTTTTTCCTTTGATGTAGGTAGATAGTTCCTTTGTTTATGTAGGTACTTCATTTGTTAGTTGCGTCGTTTAAAACATGAAGAAAAAGATACTGTGCAGTGTTAATTGTCTTAACAAAGATAGCAATTAAGATTCATTTGTTTTCAAATAGGAGACAACCCCGTTTTCTTCAGAAAGGTAAGAGTTACGCGCTAGAAAGAGACGCAACTATAAACGGAGGTGGTTAAGCGCTGCGCGACCTGAATTGAACTTAATCGTATCGTAGCTAGAGTCTGTATTTCTTTAAATGACTTTTCGAAGTGGGTCTTCTGTACTTGTACTGTTATGTATTCTGTGCTAAGGTGTAACCATACACTATAGTCAATAAACTTTTATATCTGCTCACTACTACTGTGTGCCAACTATTTCGAATTCAGCTGTATTTCAATAAAAAAAAGTAAGTTCGTTTTTCCGCTGGCTAAATTTTGTATCATGACTGCTAAGTTTTACCATACAACAAAGACCCAAAGATGTATGCTCTTGTGGACTAAGTACTGGGTAATCAGAGAAGGTTAGATGGTCATAAAGATCCCAAGCAATCTACAATCGTTCTGACTTTGAAGCTTTAGTTTTACCCATGTCATAAAAGTGACATCACTCTTTACAGACAAGGAGGTGAAGGGACGGAGGCAAGTGAGACGAGCTCAGAGCTCGCAGACTCCAGTGACACACCGTTATTACTCCGCACTATCTCTTCCGACACCGAGCCAGGAGCTACGCCGCCCGTGATAAGGAAGCTGCAGCATCAGGTGAGGATTTTACAACAGATTTTGGGTAAATTTTTCCAATTCTTTTTTTTTCTAATAACATAGAGCACATACACATTCATAAGTTCTTGGAACAGTTGAAAACCCTTAAACAAAATTGTGGCATAATAGAGACATTGGTGATTAGGATTGCTTTGTTTGAGTTGCTCAAATGGTTGCTTTATTATTTTTTTCTGCTGTTTTTTTTTGGCTTGTACTCCATTAGAAAATATTATAATATGTATAATGTCTTATGGTAAAGAGTTGCTGGTAAACTCTAGCAAATCGCCTGTTTTGCGCTCATCCCAGAAAGGATGAATACCATTCCTCCTCCTATTATCACTTACTTTTAACATTACACTAACTAAACACTATTTTAATTTCTCGTACCATTATTAAGTTTCAAATAATCTTACTGAAAAAGTTCTTTAAATGCACCAACTCCAGTTTAAAGATAATTAGGGTTAGGCTAGTGTTAATTTGCAGGAGAGGGATTTTCATAAGGTGAATGGATAATTCTGATAATTTCTATTACCTACTAATTTATAATTTCTAAATAATAAATGAGAAAATGTTCGGAAACAAACTTTTGTTTTTATTTCATTAAAGTATGAATTATAAAATTATATTATATAAAATTATATTGTTTTAATGTTTAAATAACCTTGAAATATTAAAAAATACTAAATCGTCCTTTTCAAAAGTAAGAGAATATCACGGAAGAACTAAATAGGGTTACGGCCTATGTCAAAAAGTTTTTTATATGAATTCGTAATTCATAAAAACCCATAAAAAATTGGAAAAAAACTTTTGCAAACAAATATTATGTAAAAAAAGACTTTTCAATTTTAATTTCAAAAATCCCCGCGAAAACATGGTCTCGGCCGTCTCGGCGCTGCCGCCACGCTTGTGACGTCAGTCGCAGTGTAAACAATACATCTCAGTAAAGGAAGAAAGTTATTTTTGCAAAAACAAAATGAGTTACAGTCCCGTTGTTGTCTCGTGCCTGAATGCAAGAGTACAAGCATTAAAACGCCGGGAAAGTACTTACATAGATGTCTTAACGTTCCTCAATTCAGATGAGCAGAAATCGAGATTGCATGCGAAAAATTTCGCCATTCACACAAATCACCCACTTTCACAAATTTCATGAAATTTCTTCCTTAATAAAATTATATTATTATTTCGAATTGTCTGTGGCGGTGTTCAAGAAAAAATAAAAAATACAGGTCAAAAAAGACTGCATTGTTTATTTACACTGCTAATGACGTCACGCCGATAGCTTTCATAGCGTATAGCGTTTTTGACATTTGAAAAACATATTAACAAACCTGAATTTTATAATTGAAATAATAAATGTATACTACATTTTTCAGAACAGAAATCACCATTTTTCACTTGCTTTTAACAAAATCTATCAATATTACATAATTTTGGATTTTTCCTTGCATGGTCCGAAATTCCCTATTGTTAAACATGAAAGCATACTATAGACTTCTCAAGTAGGAACTCTCGTTAATGTGACCTATAATGGACCAATAATAATGAGACCTAGCTGATCGCTCGACCGGATGCATAATATTGTCTTGCATGAATTATCGCATGTCTTGCATGTTACAACTTGCATCTACACGCAAACTTACGAGTACAAAAACATCGCTAACGGTTTAGTGCTCAACACCCGTTACTTGGTTATATTCATATGCGACGTTAACTACTTAATCGGGTCCGGGTTCGAATCCCAGTGACACGCACCAATGACTGCAAAAAAGTTATGTGCGCTTTATAAAAATTAAATATCACCTACTGTTACGGTGAAAAAACATCGTGAGGAAACCTGCATACCTGAGAGTTCACAAAAAAAGATCTCAAAGGTCTGTGAAGTCCACCAACCTGCAGTAGACCAGCGTAGTGGACTAAGGCCTACATCCCTCTCATTATAAGAGGAGACCCAACCCTGTGTTGGGTCATTACTGGGTTACTGACAACTACTTAATTACCTGTTTTACGATTACCATTTTACTATGGGCTGTCCGCGGCTTTAACAGCGTGGTACTTATGATGGTATTGTCCAACCTTGTTGAACCGGGATTGAGACAATAGACTATTGTCAATAGTAACGTATATCTGTTTATGATAGTAGTGTAGGAGACCAAATAAAAAAGGTAAATAATGCTGTTGAAAGATTCGTAAAATTTAGCCAGTGTAAAGTAAACTGTGTGTCTGCATAAAGTCCTGACTGTAGTGTTTCTTTCGTCCGGCTGTTTAACAATCCTGCGGATAAGACGCTGCTGGAATAATTATTGCAATGTCGTATGTGATGTGCGTACATGAACAATAGAATCTTATCGCATATTTATGTTAATTGAGTAGGAGATTACTTAACCGAGCCAGCTCACTTCCCATATTTCACCTAAAGATAAGCACTTGGTTTTGTGTATCTTCGTCATTTTACTTTATATTTTATCCTGGAATATGTGGCATCTTTTTTGTGCTCTTTTGAAGAATGTGTTGAATATATTGAGTAGCTAATGGTTATTGAATAAAATATTCAAAAGCATTATAAATATGTGCAGCAAAACAAAGGAAACAAAACTCTGACTAATAGTCCTTCAATAGTAAATAAAAGTCAGATCAGAACATGTTTTACTTATTTAATATTCTTTTTAACAGATTAATATTTTTTTCGGCTTGGTAACCATCTAAACTCTCGTTGCTTATTGGTATGATTCGATTTTCATTTAAATTCAATTTAAGTACACCCAATGGACCTTTGTTTGAACATTTCCTTTCACTTGTAAGTAAGTTGTACTTGCAGTATTTTATTTCACAGTTTTCATATTCACATAACGAATAGTAACATGTACCTTCAGCACAAAAAGAGTCTATATCCAATTTTAAAATTAAACTGTTTGCCAAAATAGTAGTGTGATGAATCAACTTTGATCGAATGTAATTTATTAGAATCCGGTCTATTCCCAGTGGCAAATAAGATGTCGGTTCTGTTAGCTGGCTTGCAGAAATATCTGTAAACAAAATATTACATTCAACTTTCGATAGTTTTAAGAAAAAACTTATATTGAAATAAAATTATCAACTGTGTTATTGGTATTTATATGGTTATTTTTAAATATAGTTAGTCTCTGCAAAAATAAGACAACAAATACTTTGTTAATATCCCGCACAAGTTAGTTAATATAAATAATTATGGTTTATACCGTTTAGTTGTTAGATTTTATCGTTGAGGGTTGACTGGCGACTTCGGTAACAGTTGATGATAATACTGCCTCTAGTTCTAAAGGCCTTTCTTCAATAGCTTGCATTAGATTTGTTTCAGTTGATGACAGTGGCACAACGACTGTTGATTCAGATGGCTTTACTGTTTCTTTATCTTGCGTGATTGGCTTGGTGACAGGCTTTGCGCCTATAGGCTTGTGCGATGTAGGATCTTCTGGTTTCTGTATAGTATTATACTCTCTACACCCTCCAGTCAAATCAGTGTCATAAATATTACAAGAAATATTCACACATCCGAACTTGTCACACTTCATAGTCGTACATGTTTGGTCATTGCACCATATTGTTACGTTATGTTTTCCGATTTCTATAGTTTCGAACGGCTTGTTCGTTGTTGTCCTTATAAGTTGATCGGATTCTGGGAGTGTGTCGTTGCTGGAACTCCACCAAGTAAACGGATAGGTTAACCAACCCCATATTGTTGAACCGATACCTCGTCCCTCGTTATAATTATCTGTAAGTTAGGTTAGTATATTAAAACACGAGCATAAAACACACCCAAAATTATAAAATATAAAACTGTCTATACTTACATTCCAGCGGCTTGCTTAAAGATCCATGTACTGAACATAAAATGAGGAAAGCAACTAAATACTTTATAGTGAACATTGTAACAGGTAGTATTGCGTCTGTTTCACGAAGGTAAATGTTTAGATAGTCCCATCTCGGCTTTTTATATGCTTCGACTACAGGTATGTCCTTATCTGTTAAAAGATAAAACCTTTTCGGGAATGTTTGCCTAATGACTTGCTCGTAAGAAGAAACACAAGCGAGTTAAACATCCCGAATTATCCTTAGCTTTATACAGTACATTGGTTGCGCAAGAAAAGAACAAGATTATTTTATTTATTAAGCTTTTTATTTCTTAATTTTAGTATCTTCGTTATCGTTGAAATTATAGCTACGGTTCCATTCTTGGCACTAGGTGTTTTGTTGAAAATTTCTCACACGTTGTCGCATTTATGTTTCGGTTGTTCATTTCAATTTCACATAATATGCAATGGTCCCTGATATTGGGGCAAGCCAAAAATCTACAGAGGGATCTATTTTTTTTACATTCGGTCAGGACTTTAAGTTTTTTTAGTGGGTTAAAAATTTGTGCATACATGTCATGCATTTGGTTCCTTAGTTGATCCATTGGCTCCATTGCATACGTTGAATTCCGTAATGAGCCGTCACCTTTGCGAAAATAACTGTTACTTTTGTTTTTTAAATTTTTAATCAATTTTTTGAGACTGATAATATTTCGTAGTGGAATATCTTCTTTGCCGTATTGACCGTCTGGATGAAACTTTATAATTTTTGGCTCAGATTTATTAATTGCCTTCCAGGGACTTAAATATACAATATTATTCTCACGTTTCTATAATCAGATTACCAAAAAGATATGCTATAAATTCTTATTTGACTTTCATTCACGGTTTAGAAGCATTGTTATAACATAACATCAATAGTGTAATCAATAGTACCTATAACTGTTCTGTTTGCTTGGATCTTTTAATTTTTGTTTTATACTCACTCAAACTAGTTAATTTATGTTTAAATTGTTTCCTTTGTAAGTGAGTTATTTAATTCTTAAGAAGGAATAATAAAGATCTTAAACCATAAATAAAATATTACCTTGATAGTACGAAAAAATAAACTTACCAATGAAGTAATGGTTTCTTTAAGCATAATAAATAGAAACACAATTGCTGTTAATTTTCTTTTTAATTGAAAATGTCCACTAATACGTGAGATAAACATTGTTAGTGCAACTAAGTAAACTGTTTCTTATCAGAGCTGTAAGCATTTGATGTTTATGAATCCGTAATGGTGCTTAGGTGTTTTCTAAATAAACGTTACGTAACTTCTAAGCAGTCCTAACGGTTTTTAAATTTTCACAATGCCCGTTGGGGTTCATTTCTTTTTTCAGGCATTTCATTTTTGTGAAATAGTTCTTCATTGCTTGAAAACTAATGCATTTTACGTCCACGCATATTGTCGCTTGACCAAACATCTGACCGATCATATTATTATGTAAATTATCAACTAAGTCAGAAGCAATATTTGAGGTCGGGTTTAGACTTGATTCCATTGACAATATGGTGTCTGTAATGAAACAGAAAAATAATTACATTTAGCAATCACAATTATTTTGCACTTCAAGTATGTATACGAAACTTGACCAAAATCTCTTTTTGTCTTGTGTTAAAATATGATAGATTACATGGTTGAATGAGACTCCCTTCAGTAATGACCATTAAAATTGATTTGATTTGACATAAAAACTAAAAACTCACCGTTATCGTTTGTTACCCCATTGCAGTGCCCCTTCTGTCCAATACGTTCTTCAGGTTTACAAATCCTTCGAAGACAGGTTTTGTTAGCGCATTTTAGGGATTGACATAAACTAATGGAGCAAAATGTTAAAATGCCGTTAACGTTTTTACCGACAAGAGTTGTAAATGTTGACACTACCGTGTCTGTGTCATTCCAGTTTATTTTTCCAAATGTTTTTCCTATTTGCAGGATGGTGTTTTTATTTATTATAGGTTTACTGATATTCGAACTCTTCTGCTTTAGTTGTTCCTTATTTTCCTTAATTGTTATATTTTTTTCTTGATTTCCATGTTCACTAGGCCAGTACAAAAGATCGCTTTCTAATATCAGAACATTATTTTTATGTATTTCGTATTTTTTGTCGGATGTAAACGTCTTTTTGACTTTGTTTCTATTATCTGAACTATTATTACTAATGATTTTACTTTCCAAGACAGGATCATCTTCACGTTTAATGCGCATAATTTGGGCTGTCTCTGTTGTTTTATTTGGTTCCACCCAACTTGTATAATCTGTATGTACCGTTGATGTAGTATCAATTTCAATTGAATTGTCGTTGCTAGATAAATTTATAAATATGGGCATATTCGCAAATGTTTCATTTTGCTTTGGTGAAACATCTGTTGTGTTTAGTGTTACGAGATCCGAAATATTAGATGGTTTAATAAAATCTTGTGATTTTAAAGTGTTATTAAGTGTTTGATTAAAGTTTTCATTTTCATACTTTTCTGTTGTCTGTCTTGTAAGGTAATAATTGCCCTTGCCACGATGAAAAGATAAAAGCTTACTACGATGCTTCTTGGTTTGATTACTCGAATGCGTTTTCTTTTTTTTATTTAACGAAATCTTATGTAATGGAGAGTAGCTGTAGTGATACAGTTTTGATAAACCAGGTGTGAAAATATTAAGAGGTATTGGCAAATCTAAGTAGGGGAGAGATATATTCGCAGGATTTAAATCTTTATACACGGCATCATCAGATATTGCTTTTTTAATATTACTAAAAGATTTATGTATCCTTTTTAAGACATTATCTATTTTTGGAATTTGAATATCCACTTTGATTCGTATATTTAAGTTATTATCGGGTGAATCATTAGTGTTTTCGGTGGGATATTCTATATTTTTGTGGGAGTTACTAGTTACTATTGGTTTTTCTATTTTATTGTATACTTTATTCGGTTCAAAGTGCATGGCGTGGGTTGTTTCCAACGGTATCAAACACTGCTTACATTTACATTTACATGGGAATTTATCGTCCTCGCAAAAACAAGATGAAGGATAAGCGTCATTTTCTAATTTTGGTTTAGGAACTATTAAATCGCTCATTCTGTTTTCATTCCATATGATCTTATTGAGTGTAGGTATTGATTCTGAAGGCTTTAACGCCATTGGTATAAGAAATGGATTATTAAGTTTATTCGGTGCTTGAATGTTATTGGAAAAATAATTCTGAGCCTTATCTAGAGAATGTATTTTTTGAAAATTTGCTTTTGAGAATTTTTCATGCCGTAGTAATGGTACTTTATTTTTCCCTTTATTTTTTTCAAAATATTTTTCTCGTTGTTTTTGCGCTTTCTCTAAGTAATTGTTGTATTCTGATAGTAAAAGTTCACTGTCCTCTTCGCTTGTACTTTCGCTATCTAGTAGGGTTTCTGGTTTGAAATTCTGAAAACGGTTATACTTGTCTTAAGGATTTAAGAAATATGCTTGTATATTGTTGCTTGATAGTATTTTTGTGATATCAAAAACAAATACAGTATTTACCCGAGCAGCTAACTTGTGTAGAAATTAATATAAAATAATTACCCGTTTAGCGTATATCATTGGAAATTTTGCTATAAGATATACCTAATATTAAACTGTTATAAAAATTTGGGAGGACTTACCGTATCCATTTCATTCATAATTTCAGCTATATCGCTAAATATAATAGCGTCATAAAATGGTGAAAACTCCAATCGATTGATCTCAACACCTGTTTAGAACAAAAATGAAGGAATAGAAATTAAACCAAAACTTTTAGACAAATTTATGAACTAACTATCTTACTATGTATATCGTTGCATCGAGAGCTGATGAGCATGCAGCTACTAAGAAAAATAAAATAAATGATCATGGTGAAGACCAAAACTGAACTGAGGTTATAGAATTGGCGCAACAACTCCTTGTTTCGAATACAAGCCTTTTGTTTATTCTTTGGTTGTGTGGTTAAAAACAAAAAGTTGATTGGCTATTGTTACACAAGTGTACTTACTGACTGTACCAATGCAAAAAAAGTTAAATGATATTTAAGATTATTTTCTGACGATTTCGTCTTTTATATTAAATTCAATTATAACAGTAAAAGAACACACAACGAAGAAGCCTATACCTGAGAGCTCAATAATATTCTTCAATGCTCCAAGTTCGTCAATTAATTCGTTCGTAGATTTTGACCTGCAGTGGGTTGACCTGTCACTCATTGTTGCAGAGAATTGCATGATATTTTTAATCGCGTTATCCGTGCCTATTTTACTTCTCGAAAAACTGCCTCACTTAATTTTAAAAAATCTATTTTTTTTTTGTTTTCAGGAATCCACAAACAGCAACAATGCGGAGGCGGAACGTCTCACTATGCATCGTTGTATAGTCACAAGTATAATAGAAAGCGAGACAGTTTATGTAGAATGTCTTTACGTTATGGAAAAGGTAAATCATTACAAATGTGGACTATTTACACATATAAAACTCACATTTTCGTATACGTTTTTTAAGTCACACATTTTAATATTACGGACCTTAATTACTATATAAAAACCATTTTTTTCAGTATATGAATGCAATAAAAGCAACACTTTCGACATCCCAGCCTGTTATAACAGAAGAGGAGTTCGGAACCATATTTTACAAAATATCTGAATTACACGAATTGCATAAGAATTTCTTAGAAGGGTTAAAAGCGGCCGTTGCCAGCTGGGAAGAGCCCCTATCTGTTGGAATACATTTTAAGAAAATGGTGAGTGAGCCCTTTGTTCAATCTCGACATAATATTATATTATTGTGTGTGACAATATTTTGTGCAAATAAATTATATTAATAAACAAGATGTGTAACTGTTGGTGTTGGAATGTGTACGAACGGTTGACATAAAAATTAACAGTTGAGTTTTTTAAATGCGTGACGCTCGCATATGACCGACGAAAGTGCATTATTATGTATAAACAATTTCGCAGAACGCTACCAATAACTGACTTAGCATGCGTATATGCGATTTTTGGAAGCGACAAAATACATTTTTAGTGTTATCTAGGTATAGTGGCGTTCAACCCATGAAAATTATTTATTTATTTATCTATACATTACATATTTTGATCAACAGGCTGAGAACATAAACGTTTACGGCGCGTTTCTGCACAACTACGGGCGCGCAACGGACGCGGTGCGGCGACGGTGCGGCAGCTCGCAGCGCTTCGCCGACCTCACGCGTCAGATCGCCTGCCGAGGCCAGCCCATGTCCTTGGACGATCTGCTGCACAAGCCCGTCGCGAGGGTACAGAAGAACGCGCTCGTGTTGCATGTGAGTGTATCTACTTGGCCATTATCCGATTGACCACTGCAGCGTCGTGTTTGAGAATGAGTGTCTTAGTATGAGAAGGATGTAGAACTTCGACCAGGGACAGCAGTGCCGTCGTATGTGTCTCGAAAATACAAATTCGTTTTTCTATTTGATTCAATTTCTAGTTATTCGTTTCCTTGCCACAATACTTTTGACACTCTGATTTGTAAACTTTATTTTTACAGGATTTAATCAAATATACACCAGCCAGTCACCCAGACCACACAATGCTAACAGAAGCCTTGAATATGACTCAGCACTTTCTTGACGAGTTCAACATTATTCAGACCAAATCCATGTTTCCAGTAAGTTTTTTTTCAGGATCACTGATTAATGTATTTTTATGATTTAGTCAGATATTTAAATTAATATATCTTTTTCCTTTCACAGAATACTGATCGAGCACAAAGAAGACTTGTCAAAAACTCGTTCATAGTGGAGTTGTCGGATGGACATAGAAAATTAAGGCACCTATTTTTATTCAACGATGTTATTGCATGTGCAAAATACAAGGTATCTGACAAAAATAATGTAAGTTATGAAAGTGTTACATCACTGTGATAACTATAAATATACAAAGGATTGTCAAATTCTGCAATTTGTAAAGATTTACTGACTCATACACGAATTTCGATTGTTATATAAATTACATAAGTAAAATGCTTGCTTTTAGGCATCAGGTCGTGATAAGTTCACGTTTGAGTTGAAATGGTTCATTCCATTGCCGGACATTGTCGTGGTTGAGGAGGACACTGGTTCTGAACGTGAGACTTCTCCAGCGAACATAGTCGCTCTCAAGTCGCAAGCTTGCACCGTACGCGATCTTATACTGGCTGAGGAGAGGGCAGTACAAGATGACAAGGTAAGGTGGATTTTCTATAACAGTGGGGCTACATTTTAGTTTCACTATGAGGCCGTGCCATGTCTGTGGGGGAACGGTAAAGAACCTGGCGATCAACACTCACTAACATCTACGAACATAATCGTCTTAGGTCTAATTAATAAACAGATAAAAATGTCACACTTTTTACTCCAGCTGCCTTAGGAATTGTTAATTAATATGAATTTTAAATTAATGGCTTTTTGCAGAAAATTCGTCTAGGAAGCCGTGGTGCATTAGAGAAGCAGCGCAAGAAGCTCGCCGAGCTGGAGGGCCAGCTGGTGCTAGCGTCGCCCAACTTGGTGTTCCGGCTCGGCGCGAGGGCGGCGCCCGGTGCGCCCCTGCAGCGTAGCCACGTGTTCTTCCTCAGCTCCGAGTACGAGCGGACGCAGTGGGTGGACTCTATACATGCACTTCAGGTACTGTATTAGGCTATGATATATTATATTTTTATTTACCCAAATACCACTTTAGACGGACAAAAATCCAATAATCTTGATGTACCTGACTGAGTTTTCTGGCATGCATATCGGCGCGAAACTTAGTCATTATGGCGCGTGTAGGCGCGCTGGTACCATAAGTGCCTAAGTGTCAGCTTCTCTTGTTATATGGAAGTCGGCTACAGTTAGCGTGGCTGCCGTGAAGCTCGCCACCTAGTAAAAAGGCGCCCTAAGCGTGATAAAGAAGCGTTGCTTGTAACATGCGAAAGATAGTGTTTATTATTATTGACATTCTAGGCTGAGAAATGTAGGCTTTCTAAGCAACACTATACAATCTGCTAAACTAGCTCTGAAACATATAACATAATATAATACAGCAAGGTGTTTCAATTCATTGATATAAATAGGTAGGTGTAAGTTTATTGACAATAAACAATATGCGCAGGCATCCTCAGCGCCGCCGGCAGGCACGAGTACTGTGTCGATGCTGGAGCTGCAAGCGTGGGTGACGGCGTGCCGGAGCTACCTGCAAACGGACATGGGCTCGTACCTGCTGCGCAGCGGCCGCGACGACTCGCTGCTGCTCGGCGACCTGCAGCTGCACATCGGCGGCATGACTGCTCCGCTCGACACCGCCGCCGGTACTGACACATTATTCGCTTATCGCTTTCACATCTGATCTACCTGCACATGGATGATGCCTACTCTGTAATAGTTGAGATATTTCGTTACTTTTTCGTGGCACTGACAAATCTATCTCTCTTCCTTCTTCCTGCTTGCAGACAGGGATTGTGTTATTTAATCGTTGAAAAAACTCGCTTTTGCTTGTCTATTTTTAGCCATAATATGCTACTACAACTATTTAGGATTACTAAAACTATAGGATTCAATATCCTTAAACAAATATTTTTTATCGGCCACCTGTCTACCCACTCGCCCACTAAATATCTTTTGGAAACACATTGTAAAAAATATAATTATTCACTTTAAATACACTGGACATTGAAATTACACTACTAATACTATTACCCTAAGGCTCATTTTCCAAATACCAATTCATCATTGTCACTTTTTTTACAGATTACTACATAGTAGTGGAGGTGGACTCGTACGGGCACTACTTCCGCAAGGCGAAGTCGAAACTGGTCTGTCGTAGTGCGCAGCCGCGGTGGAACGAGAGCTTCACCCTCGACTTGGAGGGCTCGCAGAACCTGCGTCTGTTACTATACGAGGACGCTGCTCGGCCGGTGCTACGTGGCAAGTGCACACTGAAGGTGTGTTCTATCTTTTGTGCATATTTGTAATAAACTAACTAAGTTCACCATTTGATTATGGCATGTGATATTTGTCAGCCAGCTATAGGCTAGTACGTAGAACACTTTTGCATGTTTTTGTCGTGATTGTGTTGCATTTTAGTTAAATTAAGGTAGTCAACTACCGCCACGTTTATCGTTGCCACCAATGATTCATCCTGCAACCCATTAGTGACACTGTAGAGTCGGGTTATCTCTCAAATTAAAAGAATACCTTACGACCACCAAGCTGGCCTTCTGTTGGTTCACTTATTCTACCAAAATCACTTCTTTAATTAATAAAATGTGTGGATACATGTTGATTTACATTAACGTTTTTCACTCTCAGTCTCTGAGATTGGTGATCTGTTATTATTATCAGTTTAGTTAGAATATTAGATACCACTGAAACGTTTGTTCCTCTTCCTCCCCGCAGTTGTCGAAGGAGTGGGTGTCGGCGGGCGGCACGGGCGGCGGCGCGGCGGGTGCGGGCGGCGTGTCGCGCACGGTGTGCGTGGGTGGCGGGTCGCTGCCGCTGCGCCTGCGCGTGCTGCCGCCCGAGAGGTCCGCGCGCCGCGTGCCCCAGGCCAAGGCCGGCGCGCTCTTCGGCGCCAAGATCACTCATGTTGCCAAGTGAGTGGCTGCAACTCTTGAGCACAGATCTCTACCCACAGAGGCCTGGAGCATACTCCACCACGCTGCTTTGATATGGATTGATGGAGAAACGACTAATGGCTGGCCCGAGTCGGATGTTTTCAAACCGCCCTGAGGGCCTCCGATAAGGTTTAACGACTACTATCTTATCGGGACAGACAGCTTAACGTGCCCTCCAAAGCAAGAAACCGCGCACTCGATTCGCCACTAGCGATCACCGTCCGTCGACTGCGTCTGTCGTTGCTTAACTTTTTCGATCACTTACTTCTTCTTAATCTATGAGGCTGTGTACTACATGCGGGTTGAATAGAATTTTATTGTTAGCGCACAGGGTGCGTTCACTGCGTGCCGCGGGCCTTTGATATGGCCACACCAATATCAATATTTATCTTTTTTTACATTGTTGTCAAGTTTCACTGTGCTGTTCGAAGGCGAATGTGGTTGTCCGCCAACGTGACTTGCACGCTCTTTTGCCATTTCTTTATACAAAATAAATGAATTCGCAGGCGGGAAAAACGCAACATTCCATTCATAATAAGTGCGTGCGTACGCGAAGTGGAACGACGTGGCATCCACGAAGTGGGCGTATACCGTGTGTCCGGCTCCGCGTCTGACCTCAACCGCCTCAAAAAGAGCTTCGAGACCAGTGAGCATTTGAAACTTAATTGAATTCATTGCTATTGAAACCTACTTTATTTGTCTGTGCGGTAACACAGGCAGCGCCAAGTAAATATTGTATGCTTCAGTATTTTGATTTTGATGGTGGTGTTGGTTAGAGTCAAAGATTAAATACTTCTTGATACTCGTAGCTGCCAAGTTTGTTTCTAGTCTTCTATGGTCACTGGCAGATTTATTTTTGTAAGACTACTTGCTTGTCGTACATCCTTACCACATTTAAACTTGGCCCAGACATTTGTATCCTGGATGTGATTTGTTTGCAGATGAATGGCAGGTTATGTTGTCTTTTTGATAAAAGTTCTGCCAGCCTTATGTGGCAATAATATTGTCTTTAATTAGTATTATTGTGTTCTAACAGTTTTTATTTAATATTTGTTTTCAGATGCATATGAAGCTGAGCAACTTTTGAAAGAAGTTGACATTCATTCTGTAACTGGAGTTCTTAAACTCTATCTTCGGGAATTGCCTGAGGCATTATTTACTGACGCACTTTATCCAGAATTGCTTAAAGCTTGGGGCTCGACACAAGTAAGTGTATAGAAAAAGAACTTGGACTTAATATCTATGTAATGTTAATTGACATACATTCTATATTTATTTATATAATGTAAAAGCATCTTAATAACTTGTGTGGTGCAGTTCAGATTCCCAGCAGAGATTTGAATGATGAGTGTAAATTTCTGTTTTTAGCCTGTATGTGGAGTGTTCTTGTCTTGTCAGTGTTCATGAAGGAAACGAAAAACAAACAACCCTGTATGTGTTCTATGCGATGGAATAAGGCCCAATTGATAAATCTCTATAATTGTTTCCATGGATTGTAGGGTGTGGGCACGTCAGTGGACTCCGGACCGGCGCACACGCGACGCCACGCGCTGCTCAAGTGCTACGCGCAGCTGCCTGATCTCAACAAGAACTGTATAGACTTCCTACTCAACCATTTCGTTAAGTAAGTGTCATCTGATTGTATGTAGTGCAGATAAAGTAGGACCCCTTTATCCTCCATTGTAGTGCAAGGCTGGATGCTTCAGTAATTTTTATGCTTTATGGACCTATTTGAGGTTGTGTGTTATCAATGTACCGTAGTGTGTAACCAAATTAATTAATAATAGAAATTAATGCAAATGGGGAATTCCGGAGTTGTAAGGCTGCTTTTTTCTGAATTATCAATGTATTAGCGAGCATGCTGGCTATCTTATGGCAAAAGTATGTTAGCAAAATAATTATGTAAAAATCATCATGTCAATGCTCGTAAAACCCCTTGGAATATTCTTAGATGTTATAATTGTATCTGCTTGACAATAAAGCATACCATAAACAATTGGCAGAGTGAACCAACACGAGAGTGAGAATAAGATGTCCCTGCACAACCTGGCAACGGTGTTCGGGCCAACGCTGCTGCGGCCCGCGGCGGTGACGGGCGGCAAGCAGCGTCCGGACCAGCTGGCCGCCGGCACCGTGGACGCCATGGCCCAGGTGAGCATAGCTACAGCTGGTAAAAACCAGTGATGACTTACGGGCCCATACCTTCCTTGCTGGGGGACCTGCACTCGAGGTGGACACTCAATATATGAACAGATAATAAATCTGTTTGAATTTCTCTTTCTGGTCTACCCATGTAGGTGTGAGTGTGTGTCTTTTATGAATTGTATATGAGTAGCACCCAATGTTAACCACTTCGCTGTCCCGTGAGTCACACGTGACTCATAACCATTGTTTAACTATTGTGTCTATTTAATGGACAGGGAAAGTGTTAAGTAGTCACTGCAGCACATGGACACCCATTTCCAACCTCAAAAAATCCTGTGCCCAATATAAGATTCATAGGGAAGCAAATCTGGATAAGTACATTTATTTTTCTTTCTTATATGTATGTTCTTGTCTTGTGCGTTTCCTGGGCAGAGTTTCTTTCTGCAAGAATTTCTTTCTTGCATGATATTTGTTGTTAATCAATAATTTGAAGTTCAATATGTTTGTTTTCAGGCCGGAATCCTGTATTGCCTGTTGCAGCAGCGTCAGCTGGCTGCACAACTAGCCTCACACCACCGCCCTCTCTGATTGGACTTTGTTTCGTGGACCAATCAGGCATGCTATACTATCGCTAAGTTACACAATTATAACCCACTGTCTGTATTACATTCTCAGTCTTATTTGAAGTACAATCATGTGCAACCTATTAGTAACCCACTGCAGGATCAGTTCGTCTCGGATTGAAAGGAATAGGCCTCAATCCACTATACTGGCCAAATGCAGGTTGGTTAATTTAGCATGTGTTATTTCTTACTTAAGAACCATGTTGCCAGGTATATGGAACCTTTTTACAAAGCGGGACTGATAGTGACATTCTGTCAAATTTACAGGTATGAACGCAATTAAGTTCTATATTTAATACAATAATTGTATGTCGTAATTTAGCTCCTGTAAATAATGTTGTATTAGAGATGGAATTTCATACATTTCTATCCTGTACATCTGGACCACAATGTAGTATCTTCAGGATGCTTTATTTATACTGTCATGCAAAGTAAGATTGCATGACTAATGTGGAAATAATTCACAATAACTGGTACTGTTAAATACATACACTGCCCAACTTATAAACAATAATCTTCTTTTTTACACCCCATATTAATCAGATTTAATATGTACATGTTTTAATTAACAAAACCACTCTCATTATATGAACTATCACCTAACAACAGCCTGATTTCTTTCAGGATTCATCTAAATGTTACATTGTGAATGTATCATCACAACGTCAACTGGAAATCACATGCCATTTGAATCTTGATAAAACCATAATATTTGTTTCACATGTTTTGTAATAATAAATGAACCCTTCAGGATCAAAAAGCACACTCCTCCCCCATCAGTTTTTTTATATTACTTTATTCATATTTTTGATTTAATATTTACCAAAATTTATTTCTTAAACATAAGGAGCTAGATAGCACTTTAGGTTTTAAATGCGACACCATTTGTTGTTTTCAAAATCGTTCTTTTACACCACATTTGCTGCAATAGATATTGTAGTTAAATGTTATTCTATACTGTCGGCAAACACCTACTTTACTATTTTTAATGCAAGATAAATTTTTGATTAATTTGCTAAGTATGTATATACATTGTACTACTAGTTATAACACAATACATACATACCATCATACCGTACCATACAGCATCAATCGTCCACATTTATAGAAAAGTAAGCTATCCTTTGTAACTTTAATGTCGTAATTTTTCCATTTTACAGTCCATTTCATATTTTGTGATTGAAGCTTTTAAAATGTTTTTGCATGCTAGACAAGGCTTGTTGGGCGCGGAACTGAATAATACTAGTGTTGCTGCGATAATTTTTAGATATCATAAGAGATATAAACTTTTTGAAGCTTTTATAGTTTTTGTATGTGGACATTTACCTTAACTATTTACTTCATGCAAAAGTTATGCATTGATAAAAAGTATATCAAAAAACATTCCATGAACCCAAGACAGACTGTGTGGACAAGAATAATATTGGTTAGGAAAAAATATCATTTACACAACTAGGATTAATCAGTGAAAATGTAGGAAAGTAATATATTTACAGGTTAAGTTATTCAAGTATAGATAAATATTTGAAAAATTCCTGTTCTTAAAAATTGTTTCCTTAATCTTCAAATGTAAAGTAAAGTAGTAAATCCTCAGGTCTTAAGCCAGCTTTTGACTATGGGATATAATATAATTTAAATTACATCTTGAGATATAATATTTTATTGCTTGTCATAATTTTGTACGTGATCGTTCACACTGTGCTATAATATATATTACATCCCAAACTATAAATATTTTTTCGAGCGATATTTGAAGGAGTATATTTTACCTCACGTCCCCGGACACCGCGCCCCAGCGTCGCCCGCAGTGGCCGCTGTCGCAGTTTGAATGGTAGACTTGGTAGGTAGTGGCCGAAGCTAAACTGTTCCAAAATATATATCTTACAATGTGAACAGCAATCGCGGGATGTAATATATAGCTCAAGATGTAATTTATATTACATCCCATAGTCTAAAGCCGGCTTTAGGTTTATCGATTTATAAAGCTGAGGAGATTAATGTTTGGCTATCAAATTACACTAATCTTTAAAATTCCAATCAATATTTTTAAAAGTTACATGCTGTAACCTCTCACTTATATAAAGACCATTTGTTTTCCGAATAGTTCCTGCAGAAGTAGAATTACAGATTTTATTTGCATGCAAAAGACAGCTAAACAAAATTATGATATTTAAGTGACACAGCTTTATAATCGTAAAATTGCTATACTTTTACAATCAGCTATTATTACTTTATTACATATTCCAAGATGTAATGAAAGCAGATAGTGTGATTTAATGGGATTAATGGTGGAATAAAAAGAAAAGTATTCAAAAGAGTATTTTATGTGGGACCGAAAGTTATGATTGTAACAAAATTATAAGAAGCGTGACTGTAAGCAGACTGAAGTTAATATCTGTGTGAAAGTAGAACTTTTGTATTTCATAGGTTGGTATGTGTGATGACAATTTAAAACTCTGCGATAGAAGTTAAAATTATTCCAGGCAGCATTACTTTGTATTTCCATTTAAACATTGTTTCATGATAATTAAGATTTATAATGAAGCATTTTAAGTGCTAGTCGTGTGTATTATTTTTAGATTTTTTTTATTGTAGCACCACTTCTAGTACTGTGAGTGTATTCACATGAAACAACCTCCAGAACCACTTTGTGTGCAAGTTGCTAGTAACTTTAATAGTTCTTATTTTACAAGTAGCTCTTATCTAATGTTATATTAGTACTTAATATTAACAAATTACCAAAAATGAAAATTTTAGAACAAAGTTATGTTTCATTTATAATTTGTGTTGATTTAGTTAAGGACCATTAACACTTTTACAATGATTTATTTTGTTGAATAATATATTAATTTAAATGGTAGGTAAGCAGAACCCTATTTTCATACATTATGTTACAGGTCTCAATAACTCACATTTTTAGTTGCTGCAAGGTCACTATGATGAAATTAAAGTTTAGATGTTGTTAAATATTTTGAATCTTGTTACACATTTATATCTTGGCTATGCTCTGTATTTCTTGAAGCTGCCTGACTGGTGATGTCAGATCTATTTGCAGTCATTATCAAATGAATCCAATCACTAAAATGTATTAGCAGAAATTATGTGAGTACAGCCAGAATAAAATATACACAAAAGTATGCTCATTAGTCAGTTTATAGAATTGAATAAATAAAACACATAAATTAACTATTATTTCATGTGTATGTATTAAATATATAATATTATATTATTTTTAAAAGAGATATCAGAAATTGTACTCACCTGTTTATCACAAATTTTTGTGTTGAAGAATTCAGAAAGGCATTATAGTATAGCTGAGAATACAGCTGCCACCCCTATTGAGGGATATGTTTACCATAAACTAATCTCATTTTATTTCTGAGGAGTAACAGTGTAACAATTCCTCTTGCTACCTCAGACTCGAACAGTACCATAGTACTGTTTGCAGTTGGATGTGCATGTCCATGGGCTGCAGTAGGCACATAATATCTATATGGTGTGTTAGCCAAACTTTGAAATGCCAATTTTATATTTACAATATTGGTGTAAAATTAGTAAATACACAAATGGATTGCAAAAAAAGTAGTTGCATTCACATTTTGTTTACATTTACAGAGTTTCTTTGATAGTAAGGTGTGTAAGTTATGGTTGTTTTATTATTTTAAATAAGAAGATAACAGTACAGTGGGGTGATTTAATCTAGTCTATTCTTAACATTTGTTTGTAGTGTCACATGGTAAATGCTTAAAATTTGGCAATTTTACTTTATTTGTAACCTAAAGAGTGGTAATTAAATACACTATTAAGAGATGAATATGTACCTACAATACTACAATCAGTACACAGGCACTGATTATGCAGCTATTAAAATGTTTGTACTGTACTATTTCACAGTCCATTTACAAACAAAATCATGTCTACATTTTGATTTTTATATCTTATAAACTATTTGACAGAGTTGTTATTTTTATTCAACTTTTTTTTCTAAACATCAAAATTAAAAGAATGAATTATAGTGCAGTTAAGGTATCCCCCACCTACTCACCAATTTTCATGAAAATCAATGGAGGTTCAACAAAATTGGAGGTGAAAACCTTCATTGACTGCACTATTAGTACCAGCAATGACTGAATGAAGATAATAATAATTATTACTGGTTCATCGTTTCCAATAAGTGAAAATAAAATAATATTAAAAGGTCCTCATAATGGTTATATTTTTGTCAATACCAATGTATTTTGCTCTTATACAGCATCATTAGATTAGTCCATTGAAAAGTTACATTTGGGGTTGCGTTTTTAGAGGATGCAATTTTATTTTTTTGATGTGTAGGGGGAGTCGGTGTAAAGCTAAAACCAAGTTTGTGGGGTCGCCACCCTTGTCCCACGGCCGCCATCTTGAAAATAGGGGTTGAAATGGTTTTTATGATATATCTCTTAAACTATTTATCTGATAAAAAACTTTGGTAACATTTTTTGTTGCATATTAAATTCTCTACAACTTTGGTCCAGTAACTTTTTGTCGTAGAACTATAAATAGGCGCAAGGTAAGCCCTAAAAAATGTAACATTTCAATGGACAGTCAGCGTCTTAAAGTTCGTGACACTCAGGGTACTCAAATATATAGACGCAACCAAAAAGTCGATAATATCGGTACAAACAAAGTTGTCTTATTGTTGTCAACAGTTTTGTCGCTCAAAAGGTCGACACACTTAAAATGTCATATAAATCGGTTCAGTCAAACTGCCATAAATATGGTTACAGTCATTCCGCCAATGGTATCCAAACATTCTAAGTGTTCAAAAATATGGAACACACTAGAAAAATAAACTTTACTGCTATAATATTTTAAATATTATTTTCCTCGTCAATTAGTATCAAAAAATTTAAACACAAAGTGAAAGCGATAGAAACTACTGCTGTCCTTTTCATTTTAAGCACGACGTCATAGACTTCTCTTTTGTTTTGTATAGAGTTTCAGAATTTCTTGCATAGCCATTTACGATATCTGGGGGCACGGCAGTGGTGAGGACCAAGTCGAGCAAAACAAACCGGCACGGCCGTACCATCCTTTTCAGGCAAGCTTTTCGATCCCCTATAGCTTCGTTGTCGACAAAACTAGAAGCTTGAATTTTCAGTACGGACGATAATAATATATCTCAAGATATGCTAAAAAAATATGCAATAAACAGTTACAGCTTAATAGACTGATGTTAACCTCAATGATAATGAATATGAGTTATTAGGTATATTTCGTATTTAATTTTACTTGTGTACCTAACTGAAAAGAACACATTCCGTATTAGCGATAAACTGAGCAGTTCTGATAAAGTTACTTTCAAACGCCACAAAAGACTGACCCCTTATTCATATAAAGCCAAATCACATCATAAACCTATTTTCTATTTCACTGTTCTTTCACTGCACTGTCTCTTTCTTTCTTGGTGCTGTCAACGTTTGAAAGAAAATGGCAAATCAATGTAATGGCTAAAATAGGTTTAATAAGCGATTCTTGTTTTTATGAATAAGAATCTCAGAGGGTGTAAATAAAAAAAGTTTTGGTTAAACTATCCTTATTTTTAATATATAATTCGATGTTTAGTGGTGTCATCAATGCGACACGCAGCCATATTTAAGTATTAAGTATGAAATTGCTTCAATAGAAATTACGTAGGTAGTCAAGATTTCCAGCTTTCTATACTATTGCACTTGACATTGATACGACTGATGGTTATTTGACATACACTGACAGATAATAGAATTACATTCAAACACTAGATTGCGTAATGAGGTTTTAATGCTAGCTTATTTTTCTAGTGTGTTCCATATTTTTGAACACTTAGAATGTTTAGATACCATTGGCGGGATGACTGTAACCATATTTATGGCAGTTTGACTGAACCGATTTATATGACATTTTAAGTGTGTCGACCTTTTGAGCGACAAAACTGTTGACAACAATAAGACAACTTTGTTTGTACCGATATTATCGACTTTTTGGTTGCGTCTATATATTTGAGTACCCTGAGTGTCACGAACTATATGACGCTGACTGGACTAGATACTTTTCCAACAAACATAAAACAAGCACTATGAAAAGCATTTTAGTTTTTTTTAATTGTTGAAAATTTTGTTTTCTCAATTAACAAATTTCTGCGACCCCACTGTATTACTTTAACAAAACATTTTTTCTTAAGTCTATTATGTGTATAAATTAAATTCACATTAAAATGGCCTTGGAATGTAACATGTATCTAAAGGTTAGCAATAACAGAGATTGATTTTTATTTAATTTGAATGTAACAGAAATTATAATATCTAGAATTCAGATTGCTGCAAATTTTCATTTTTTGTTAGAAAATTGTTAACTTTTGTATATCAATATGTAAATTAAAATGCATATTAAGATGCTTTATAATTAAGAGTAACATTAGTTGAGCCTTAGCTTTTTATTATGTACTTTACACTATATTTGTTTGCGTCTATTTTTTTATTATGACAACATAATGTTATAGTTGTATGTAACACTGCAAAGGCCCCAATACTATGTTACCTTATTTTTTAATATACATCAATGAAGGTCTGTATCGCTAGTATATGTTTATTATATTATTTAAAGGAAAATTTAATTTTAGGTTTACACAATTTTTTTGGTTAGTTTATGCGATTGGTTAACATATTCGAGCATCATATTAAATTTTTGTATATAAATGATAATAAATTGTAGTTATGATGTACCTTTCACAATAAAATGTATTTTTAATACACCTTTATGCAATGTTTTACTTACAATTACTTACATTGTTTTACTTACATTAATTACATTAACTTAACTTTCTAAAAAAAGATATGATGAATTATATCTAACAGACCTATTTGTGATGACAGTTCAAAATAATAGATAGCTAAGGTAACAAATGTGCCCATTAAATAAGCCATATCTCTAGATCTTTGGAATAGAAATACCGTTAATAATATCATTAAAATATATGTGGCCGTTCTCTGCATCACAATTGTTAGCCGTTTATCATCAATGCACATGCCACTTAACATTACCAACTTTGATTCACATGTTGTGCAGTTTCTAGGGCCCATTCCTTCACAAGTGTGGCATGTTTTATCACAATCTTTACATAAATAACTGCCTTCTTTGTTGATACAGTACTGGCGTGGTCTACAAATAGATCCTTCTGCACATTCATCAATGTCTACACATACACCAGACTCTAGCTGCCATCCTGGTCTACAGGCAATGCAAGCATCTGGACCATCACCATTACATCCTAGGCATGACTCATGACAAGCATCACACTTACCCATGTCACTAGTGTAGAAATTTTCGGCACATTCCTCACAAAGTTTTCCAGAGTATCCCTGTTTACAAATACAGGTTCCATTCCCTTTTCGTGTACCATCACCACTACACCTGCCATTACCGCCACATACCTTCTGTTCCACATCCCAAGGACATGGATTACATGAGGGTCCATAGTGGTTTTTTGGACAACAGTAGGAAAGAGTGTCTATACAAAGCCAGGTGAATAAATCGAGCGATTGATAATTTTCGTGGAACCACCACTTATCGAGCAACTGATCGGTTACTTCCGTCATAGCGTAACATTCATCTTGATGTTCTAAGTCCAACTCCGTGCACAGGCCTTCTTGTATTTCCACCAAACGCATTTCGCTTCGCGCGTATGATTTTAATTTTGCCTCTTGCCAAGCAGTATCTCCACCTTCGTGGTATCCTCGAGACGTTTCAGCGAGCCAGTACTTTACAGACTTGGTTAACACTTCACAACGTTGGCACTCATCGACTTCTTTAGGTTTAACAGCTTCCACTCTGGTGGCACTTTCATTACTCAAGTTATAAATGAAAAACATAAGAAGAAGCAAAGATGTAGGTAATTTTAAAACGTCCATTATGTCTAAGCACTTGAACATATCATTTTACGTTTAATTATTAAGTTTTCGGCAAGTAAATTCTCGATTTACAATAAATTTTACTTAACCTATTTATTCGCTCAACAACAAACAGCTGACTGACAAATTCACTTCATTTTAATAATTTGTACAATTGATTGACAGTGACTGTGAATGACTGTTGACAGTGACAGATAAAATTTGACATGGAAAAAACTGAAAAAAGGTTACACCCGATATCTCTGCGGTCAATGCATTATTCTATTAGACTGGCCATAGACGGACCGCATGTTGCAGTCTGTGCAGTCAAGACCGACTGCTCTAGAGCGGTCGCATGAAGTCGTCACGACTGCAACACGACCGCATAATGCCAACTGCATTATACTATGACTGCTTGGATGGAGCAGTTGTGTTCGACCGCAAATAATACTGATGCGAGTTCATTTACAAGATGGATTTCGATGAAGAAACACTGCTTCTTGTACTACAATTACGCAAGCATAGGCGTAGAAGACACCGTAGCGTGTGGGTGAGTCCAATACTACAATCAAGAAAACAGCATGGAATATTTCTTACTTTGTATCCCCAGCTGAGAGGACACTCAAAAGTTTTTCAACTACCTACTTTAGAATGTCCGTGATCTCATTTGATGAATTAGTATTTTAAGCCATAAAATACAACGGACAGATTCCAAAATGAGGATAAGCATTGCACTTGAAGAAAGCAGTAACATTAAGGTAAGAAACAGCAACCGCTAGTAGCGGTCCGTGTATGGTGGGCAGGCGGCAGCTCTAAACAGTCGACCGCACGGCGAAACACGACCGCAGAGCGACTGCTCCGACCGCTCAGAAACTGCTGGAGTAGTCCGTGTATTGCGGATATGAATTTAGTATGGAAACTGCAGATCGCCGCTCGGCGAGACTGACTGTAACATGCGGTCCGTCTATGGCGGCACTTAATGTGTATTGTACCGATCGCTATAGTTATCATTATAATTATAATTATATATTGTTTACATAACAGAGAAGTGGTATCATAAAATAACTTTTGATTATAGGTGCTAAGCAGTTTTTAAATACCGTTTGGATTTATTCGGCACTCGTTAAATTCCACGCATTCAACGTTTAAAAAAACAAAAAAATATTTATGTTCCATTCACTCATTACCGTCTCTTTATTATAAATCTCGTTTATTTGTCAATCACATCATTCTCATAATCTCATCACACATGGAGCAATCAATCAGTCCGTCAGTCAGTGTAATTTTATTGCAATGTCACACTAAAAAATGCTTTTATTATGCCTTCAATTGCCTTCTGCTTTTCCAAATTGGGGTTAAACAAGTGAAATAAATTATAAGATCTGTTTTATTTCCTGAATTAAATATATTGAAGTATTTGTCAACAAAGAAAATAACCTTTCGATATTGGAATGCATACATTTTACTCCCGCAGTAATTGAATTATCTACGCAATGGCAGACAAAATTAGGTTTGTACTCGAAGTAATTTGTTATTTGATTCATTTAGTATTACAAATATTGATTATTTTCTTAAGTCGTTTCGTTGTTTTCTTTCGGCAATGAAAGCTAATACATGGGAACTCGGCATAAGTATTTTATGCTACACGTGGAATCGTCAACCATCTGGAGCGGTTAAAGATCTTGATGCATAAGCTCTAATAAAAATCATCATTATGTTATTATTCGTTCGAATACTAATTGCCTTATTTTAGTAGTTGTTTTAATAATGTTGTATATTATCGTTAACCAGCAATATTTTTTTTCAGAGTAAATTCCAAATATGACATGCAGGGAAATTATGAACCATCTGATTCTGAAGATGAGTACTCTGAGAAAGAAAAACAAATACTGTCTAAATTACGGAAAAGAAAACATGATTCTGAGAGTGAAGATGAAGTTTATGGTTTCTCTGAATCTGGCGATGAATCTGACAGTAAACAAGATGTAGATATTGCTGACAGTGATATTGAGGGTCAAGAAAAATCAGACGATGATCTTCCAGATTCTAAAGCTTGGGGTAAAAAGAAGAGATCTTACTACTCTACTGATTATGTGGATGAGGACTACGGAGGCTTTCAGGGTGATGAAGAAGATGCTCTTATGGAAGAAGAGGAAGCCAAAAATATTCAGAAAAGGCTTATAGAACAACTTGGTGAAGAAGACTTTTCTATTGAATTCTTTAACAACCAGATGGCAGACCTCAAACAGGAAACTATGATCAAAAGTGATTTAAGCCAAATGTCTAAGAGACAGAAGCTACAGATACTTGAGAAAGAAAGTCCAGAATTTTCAGGGCTTGTAGAGGATTTTAAAACCAAGTTAACTGTAGCAAAAGCTGATTTACAACCTGTTTTAGACCTTGTCAAAGGTGGAAAATTACCACAATGTCCAGCTTCTAAATTTGTAAAAACCAACTATGAACTCATTTTGAATTATTGCACTAATATAAGTTTCTACTTGTTATTAAAAAGTCAAAGAATAAATATACAGAACCATCCAGTGATAAAAAGGTTATACCAGTACAGGCAAATGTTGAACAAAATGGAACCCATATATCAAGAAGTCATTAAACCACAGATAGACAAAATACTTACTGCAGTCAAAAATGACTTGGAATTACATGTAGTTGAGGAGGACAAAGAAACAAATAAGAGAAAATCAGAGAAAGAACTTGACTCAGTACAAAAACGAAAGAAGCTTAAACTTATTAGTGTTTTGGAGAAGGATGATGGTGCAGATACAGGAGTATCTGATGATGATGAGGAATGTGATGAAAATGATTTCTTTAATCAAAACGCAGATGACAATATGCCGAAAACAACCAATGACTCTGAAGAAAGTGGATTTTCTGACAATGAGGATGCTGAGGAGCATGAAGCCAAGCCCTCTAACTCTGAGGCTATTATTGCTGACGATGTTGGTGATAAGCGAGAAATTACATACCAAATCGCAAAGAATAAAGGACTTACTCCTCATAGAAAGAAGGAGCAGAGAAATCCCAGAGTAAAGCATAAACTTAAATACAGAAAAGCTAAGATAAGGAGGAAGGGTGCTGTTCGTGAACCTAGGAATGAAATGGCACGGTATGGAGGTGAAGCATCAGGAATAAAGGCAAATGTTAAAAAGAGTATCAAAATAAAATAAAAACTTTGTGTTTATTTTTAATTACTTTTAATTTTATTTGTAAAATATAAAAATATTTCAACAATAAACATATTCTTTACAGTCATTTTGCTGGTATTCAATGTTGCCACCTGTAATGAAAACAAACAAAATGTTAAAATAAATGAATATTTTTAATAGAAGATATGCACATCATCTGCATCCAGGCATAGCAGCTCCAAGCATAAACACTATTGTATCATCAAAGTATTATGGTCCCATGCTAATGGTTACTATACAAAACATGAGCTATTACTATGGGAACGAGATAGCGTCTATACATCTTCCCATATATTTCCATGGTTCACATTAACATACAAATACTTTGCTGATATTGTTCATGCTCAGGCACTGATCTCTACAATCCATGAACATCCACATATGTTCATATTTCGCCACACAAACTACAAATACTATCTATGAGCTACAATCGCTCCAGAATCTAGAATTTTATCACCCAATAACAGGTACCATCTGTTAACAGAACAATATTTTTTTTTCTTTATTCAGAAAAAATACAGTAAAAATAAAAAACATAAATTTTGGCCTCCATTTGCCATGCTGATCATAATAATATGGCGAAAGTCTTATACTGCAACAAGAATGTTCTATTCTATGGATGAAATTTATCAATCCACATTAATTAACTTACAATTTTAAAACCTTGTCTTTTCCTCCTGAAGCCACATATGAGCCATCAGGTGACCAGTCTACAGCAAACACTTCATCAGCATGGCCTGGCAAGTCCAATTCCAGTTTTTTTGTTTTCATACTCCATACTAATATGTAAAGGAAAAAACAAAATAAATATTACATTATGTTTACTACATAGGGACACAAGAATATATTATATATAAAATTCTCATGTCACAGTTTTAGTTACCATACTCCTCCAAAACGGCTTGACTGATTGTTCTGAAATCTTATATATAAAATTCTCATGTCACAGTTTTAGTTACCATACTCCTCCAAAACGGCTTGATCTATTTTGCATATAGGCCTGATAATCGGCTACTGTCTATTTTTCATACCCCTAAGTGATAAGGGTTGTCCACACCTAACATTTATATTTTATTTTTGGACAAATTTTTTTATTTTTATTTTTTAATAATGTTGCATTAAAAATATATACAACCCTAAATTTTCACCTTTCTATCACCAACCCCTATTTTTGAATAGTCCATTTTTAACGCTCGATAACTTATTTGGCGAAACAACATTTGCAGGGTCAGCTAGTTTTCATACCTATGTATGTATTTATGTTATTTGCATATAAGCAATGTTTACCTTTTAATGTAGAATCTGCACTGGAGCTCAAAAGGAGTCTGGAATCTGCTGACCATGCAACCATATACACAGCTTGAACATGACCTCTGAGTGTTGTAATAAACTTGCCAGTTGTAGAATCCCACAGCTTGACTGACTTGTCAAATGATGCTGATGCTATGATTCTAAAAATGTGATCTGATATTAACATTATGATAAATCACAATATGCATCATAATATTGCTTGCATACCATGTATTATTAACAATGGGGTGGGATGGATGATTATGAAAGGATTATGGATTGTGATGGGCAGAACATCTGCATCAAATAATCTCAAATATAAGTAGGAGAGTTATACACTTACATACTTCTTACATTTGTGGCAACCAATTTTATATGCCAACGGATTTACAATTATGTCACATATGTAATAAAAAGGTAAATTATACACTTGCCTACTACTAACATTTGCCGCAACCAATTTTATATGCTTAATAGTTCCACTTGCCTTGTGTCTGGAGAGAATTTGACATCGTTAATAAGCTGTTGGTGTCCAGTCATTCTTGCAAGGGGTTTCTTTTCTTTCTCTGGTAGCCATAGAAATAATGTAAAGTCATCTGAACCTGAGACTAAACGCTCTGCACCTTGAGCACATGTCTGTCCATACCTCTCCAAAGCCCGCTGATGCAATATTTGTTCTAGAAGCATATGAAAAAAATTTAATATTTTAGAAGATTTGAATGGCAGTGTAAAGTATTTTAGGTTGAACATGTTTCATCTGGACATGCATTGCTTGTGACAAATTGTTTTAAATTGTGTTAAATTAAGTCAAAAAATAAAAAGATGACTGATGATAATATTTACTGTCATTTGTTGGATCTTGTTTATCGAGGATTGGATGGAATGGTCCAGTTCTAAGAACGTAATCTGTACTAAGGGCTAATGTGTTCACCCAATGAGCGTGGCCCTCTAACGTTCTGCATAAGATGCCATCTTCAGCTCTCCACACCTACAAAAAGCAATATAAAATTGTTGTTTCTACAGTTTCACAGGCGACACTTATACATACTATAAATGTGTGTCAATTAATTAAGTACCTACTAATTGTAGTATTGTGTTTATAAATGAGTTGCTAATATATAAAGCTTTATTTCTGCAATATAACAGCTGCAACAAATCTGCAGGCTGTAGCCAGATAGTAATTTATCAGCATTTTTTTAGAATATAAATTGAAAACAATAATGTAATTTTAACAAAATATGGTATAATAAAAGAATTCTTACTTTTATTGTCCTGTCTTGTGAAGAAGTATATATGAGACCAGTTCCGCCCCACTTCACACTTGTGACTGCTTTTGAATGTCCTGTTAGACTTAGTATTGTTAAGCAGGTAATTGTGTCCCATATTCTCACATCTCCATCTTTGGATGAACTGGCGAGTCTTCGGCATTCAGAATTTCTGTTGAAGACCAATTCAATGTATTGACTTTAGCAAGCATTAAGCAATTTCTTTATAGATAGCTGAATATAAATGTATGATGAAAACGTACATATTTAACATAGTTACATTTTTCACTTAAACATATTTTGTGAGTAGTTGTAAATGCTCACACAACATTTACCCAACTAGTTTTAACTTAGTCATTCTAAAGAGCAACTTATGTTTCGAGTATTATGTTTCAATATGCATAGCATACCTTACCTACTCTATAAAGTTGGTAGTCTGTGTTTACCTGACATAGGGTTCCCAAGCCAGAGCAGTGACCCATTGTTTGTGGCCTAGCATTGGTTTGCCAATTTGGTTGCCGGTAATTGGATCCCACAGTATGATTCTTCCTTGCTTGCATGCTGAGGCTAATTTCGTGCCATCTGGAGACCAGCTTATACATAGTACCCAGTTTGTGTGACCTAAAAATATATAAAAGAAATAAAAAAATGTGAGATGAGATAGTGAGGTGAAAATACTCCTCATAAAAATCCTATTCAAAAATGACTATAAACACAGTTACAGACAGGGAACAAAACTCCAGTATAAATATATACTTAACACTACAAATTTAATACATATTTGTTTATTAATTAGTCTGTGTATTGTATATTTACCTTTACAAACATGTTGAGGTGTCTGTGTGTTCAAGTCCCAGAATCTAACAGTGGTATCACCTGACCCGCTGGCTAAGTGTTTGCCACAGGGGCTGAAGCTGGTGCATATGACAGCTTCTGCATGACCTGGTATTGAGCTGGAAGTAAATCAAACTTAAAACCCATTTTATACACAAATTCTTGGATAAAAAAGCGACTAAGAGTACTGAATTGTAAATCCAAGTGAAATCAAAGTTTAGTAATCTACTAAGCGAACAATTTGAAAGTGGCAGACCAGTATAGAAACCAAAGGGTACCTACTTCGATTGATAATAAATAACAAACAAGAAACATTTTCAAAAATACTTTCAACTATTTGGATCACAAGTGACAATAATGCACCCATGCAAAAATGCTATTTCTGTAAATATTAGAACTTTAATATACCTTTGAAATAACAACATACATAAAATAAATTTACTAGTTTTTGAAATTAGTCATTAATTAAGATGAGATGATCAATTACCTTGTGCATCTTGTTACAGGTCTCACTCGAAACACTGCTTGTTGTTGATAAATTATTTCTACAACCTCCTCGGAGCTTGATTTAACAACATCTAGGACATCTTTAAGAGTTGATATTATTTCAATGTCTTTTACGAAAAAAAGAAATGGTTTATCTTCCTGAAATATTATTAAATGGTACGAGGTTAATTAGATATTTAAAAAAGTAACCTATGTAGTTTAATTTAGAAATAACTAGCTGACCCGAAGATAATTGGCAGACTGATCTCTGCCAATTATTTTGACTATTTTCCAAAATTTTATTACGCAGTTATGTATATCTACATATACATATAAACCTTCCTATTGAATCACTCTATCTATTAAAAAAAACTGCATCAAAATCTGTTGGGTAGTTTTAAAGATCTAAGCATACATAATGCATAATAAGGGACAGAGAGCCGGAAGCAACTTTGTTTTATACTATGTAGTGATAGTGATTACATCGATAATATTCTGTACAATAAAAATTATTTGTCTGCGTTATAGTTTTAAGAATGAAAAACTAAAATCATTAGCAAGGCATTGTTAATGATTGTTACCTCTTGTAATAGAGCATTACATATGAGACCAAGTTGATCCTTTGTCACATTTAATGGTAGCTCCAAAGGTCTGCCGATTTCGTCCCCCGTATCTGACTTAAATCTGGCTTGCACACAACTAGGCAAATCTGGGTCAACTTCCATCTTAGTATGGTTTATTTACAAATTGAACTTGTTACTGTTGTTTATATCATATGGCCCATAACATAACCTCAATGCCTCACAGAGTCACAGCCAACAAGATTATTACTGTTAAAAGTACACTATGAGTACACCCGGAAGCGCCCGGAACACCTCTAGCGTCTAGCGGTCTCCGCCTCCAGTCAATCAATCCTCCTAAGCTTGAATCAATCAATCCTAGTAAATAAAAGAGGAAATAGATAAATCCTTTGTTTATAATATATTAATAACAAACAAGGAGGAATAAAATATTGAAAAGGAAAATTAAGAAATAAATATGATAAGCTGGTGGTCAAGAAAGTCGCAAATTCGCAATAAAGTATTGAAAAAAAAACTGTCATACCTATCATTATTATGTCAATGTCAGGTCAGTCAGTGTCAGTACTTGTCAGTTCAATTGTCAATGTCTCATACGGCGTCGGCATTTATTTGTTTATATTTTTAATTATTAAACATAAAAACTAAATATTCCTCATAATCAATATTTTAAAATGAAGTTTAATTACATTTTGGTGGTGTTATGGACTGTAGTTAATTGTGATGAACATACACACACTTACAAATTAAAGGAACAAGTTGTACTGTGGATGAACACCGTAGGTCCGTATCACAACCGACAGGAAACGTATGCATATTTTTCTCTCCCATTCTGTGTTGGTACGAAAGTATCTATTGGGCATTATCATGAAACTTTATCAGAAGCATTACAAGGCGTAGAATTGGAATTCAGTGGACTGGATATAACGTTTCGGGATAATGTTCCGGCGCAGCAATTTTGTGCCATAGAATTGAATGAACAAACTTACAAGGCTCTAGTTTATGCAGTCAAAAACCATTATTGGTATCAAATGTATGTGGATGACCTGCCTATATGGGGAATAGTTGGTGAGATTGATGGTGACCAATATTATATTTGGACACACAAAAAGTTTGACATTGGATATAATGGAAACAGAATTGTAGAAGTTAATTTAACTGCTGAAAATAAAGTACTACTAACTCCTGAAGCAAAAATTCCATTCACTTTTGAAGTCAATTGGAAGAAAAGCAGTATCCACTTTGAAGATCGATTTGACAAATATTTAGATCCTAACTTCTTTCAGCACAGAATCCATTGGTTTAGCATCTTTAATATTGTGATGATGGTTATATTCTTAGTAGGTCTAGTATTCATGATTTTGATCAGGACTCTTCGTAAAGATTATGCTAGATATTCTAAGGATGATGATCTTGATGAGTTGGAGAAAGACTTAGGAGATGAGTATGGTTGGAAACAAGTCCACGGGGATGTGTTTAGGCCAGTGCCACAGTTGGTGATATTCTCTGCACTGACTGGGGTTGGCCATCAGTTGACTGTTGTAGTGTTAGCAGTTATAATATTCACAATTTTTGGTGAACTGTATACTGAAAGGGGTTCATTGTTGTCAACTGCTATTTTCATATATGCTGCAACATCTCCAATCAATGGATATTTTGGAGGTTCCTTGTATGCGAGAATGGGGGGAAAGCTGTGGATCAAACAGATGTTGCTATCTGCATTTCTTTTGCCGGTGTTTGTGTGTGGAACTGCATTCTTTATTAATTTTGTTGCAATGTATTATCATGCTTCTAGAGCTATTCCATTTGGCAGCATGATAGCTGTTATGTCTATATGTACATTTGTAATTCTACCCCTCACACTTGTAGGGACCATGCTGGGACGGAACCTAGCTGGTCAGCCTGACTATCCCTGTCGCATTAATGCTGTTCCTAGGCCTATCCCTGAGAAAAAGTGGTATATGGAGCCAGGCATTATTATCATAATGGGTGGTATTTTGCCATTTGGTTCAATTTTTATTGAGATGTATTTCATATTTACATCTTTTTGGGCATATAAAATTTACTATGTTTATGGTTTTATGTTACTTGTGTTTTTGATTCTTATAATTGTGACGGTGTGTGTGACCATTGTAAGCACTTATTTCCTTTTGAATGCTGAGGACTATCGTTGGCAGTGGACTAGTTTTCTTTCTGCTGGGAGCACTGCATTATATGTCTATTTATATTCATTTTATTATTTTATGTTCAAAACAAAAATGTATGGTTTATTCCAAACAGTATTCTATTTTGGTTATATGGCGTTATTTAGTCTAGCTTTGGGAATTATTTGTGGTACAGTGGGTTACGTAGGTACCAGAATATTTGTTCATAAAATATATTCAACAATAAAAATTGATTAAAGATTGTACATTAAATCAAATTATTATGGATTATGCATTTATTGATTATGTTTTATTCAGTGTAAATCTTTCATTTTATGTGAAATTGTTTCAATTTGGTTATGTTATCCTAATCAGTCCTGATGTGTAATTAATTTACATTCATCTTCATTAGGTCCATCATTTAAAATAAGTCATACATAATGGCTTGGCAACTTACGTTTATTTTACGTTTATGTTAATTTATGGTTTATGTTAATTTTTAATAATGTAAATTTCTAAGGTCAAAGTTTATTTATTGCAAACAAACAAATATTTCCTCTTTGTTATAGAACATTTAGGTTTGTGTATTAATTAATAGGTATTCTCTGTTTAACAAAGGTCAAAGTTTATTTATTGCAAACAAACAAATATTTCCTCTTTGTTATAGAACATTTAGGTTTGTGTATTAATTAATAGGTATTCTCTGTTTAACTACTCAGTGTTTAGAGTTCAACTGATTATTTATTTTAATGAGACATCTGGTTATCATGGCTGCTAATATAATGAAAAAACCTAAAAAAATATAGCAATGATATTGATTGTAGCACAAAATAATATTATTGTATTGTTTTTGAACTAGCATTATAATCTTAAATATTCTTAATTCTTTGTTACTTTAGAATTCTGTCTCTGTACTTCTCTTATTCTGTGGTTAAGATTTAAGAAGCTGGCAGTAAATTAAATCTTCAATTATGATAAAAATAGCTAAAGGCTTATTGTAAAGTGTATTTTACAAAAATATAATTATTATCAATAGTTATTGTATGAAAGTTCATTTTTCTATGTATACATATACTAGATATAAATACACAGAATTGTTCAACTGTGCCAGATTCATTTCAATGTGCACATCATAAGCATTGAAATTGATTAATACAGTGTTTGTGTGTGACTGTGTGATGATGATGATGATGAAGTAGCATCCATCAGATATCCATTTGTTGAGTATGATGATTGTGTTAAATTCAAGATTATGTTAAAATCACCATAGACAAAGTTATTATACTTATGTAAATAGTTTATAGGTTTTTAAGGTGTTTATAGGTGTTTTTAAATAATAATAAAGGACGATTAACTTAATTAATATTTTTATTTTATTTGCAACATTTTTGCCACCTGTTACTTTCGTTGGTTAAAAGAGAAGGGTCAACAGGCCTTTAATTAGTGGGTAATTACAGTTTATTAACACATGCTCAAACTAGGCTTATCTATTTTTTATTTAAGAGTATGTATTCATAGTAGTTTGATGCAGGCTTTATAGTTATATTGTTACACTACAATGCATTATTAATGTATTATTAATTGCCATAATTATATTTTAAAAAAGAATGAATAAATCGTATATCGTATCGATATTGTTCAATGTAGAATCGACATTACCTTTTTAAAGTCTGTGCCGTAATATATCTGTACCAGAAAAAGATGAAGTAAGTAAACGTCATTACGTCTGACGTCACACACAATGACAGCTAGTTAGTTTACCGCAATGGCCACGTTCATTTAATTTTGTCGTTTGTTAATATTTTTTTCAGTAAAATGAAGTTCATGTACTTTTTGTGTTTCTTCTGGATGCTAGCTAACTGCGATGAGCATACACACACGTATAAGTTAAAGGAGCAGGTCGTATTATGGATGAACACCGTGGGACCATACCACAACCGACAGGAGACGTACGCATATTTTTCCCTTCCATTCTGTGTTGGCACTAAAGTTACTATTGGGCATTACCATGAAACTTTATCGGAAGCTTTACAAGGCGTAGAATTAGAGTTCAGTGGTCTTGACATAACATTCAGAGAAAATGTTCCTGCACAACAATTCTGTGCCATAGAACTTAACGAACAATCATACAAGGCCCTTGTTTATGCAGTCAAAAACCACTATAGATATCAAATGTATATTGATGACCTGCCTATATGGGGAATAGTCGGTGAGATTGATGGTGATCACTACTACATTTGGACTCACAAAAAGTTTGATATTGGATACAATGGGAATAGAATCGTTGAAGTCAATTTAACAGCCGAAAATAAGGAACGTTTAACTCCTGATGCTAAGATTCCATTTACTTATGAAGTGAACTGGAAGAAAAGCAATATACAATTTGAAAATCGTTTTGATAAATATTTAGATCCTAATTTCTTCCAGCACAGAATTCACTGGTTTAGTATATTCAATAGTTTTATGATGGTCATTTTCTTAGTGGGTCTAGTTTCAATGATCTTAATGAGAACACTTCGTAAGGATTATGCAAGATATTCTAAGGATGATGATCTTGATGACTTAGAAAAAGACTTAGGTGATGAATATGGTTGGAAGCAAGTTCATGGGGATGTGTTTAGACCAGTACCACATTTAGCTTTATTTTCAGCCCTGACTGGTGCGGGCCATCAGTTGACTGTTGTAGTGTTAGCAGTTATAATATTCACAATTTTTGGTGAACTGTATACTGAAAGGGGTTCATTGTTGTCAACTGCTATTTTCATATATGCTGCAACATCTCCGATCAATGGATATTTTGGAGGTTCCTTGTATGCAAGAATGGGGGGAAAGCTGTGGATCAAACAGATGTTGCTATCTGCCTTCTTTTTACCAGTATTGGTGTGTGGAACTGCTTTCTTTATAAACTTTATTGCAATGTATTATCATGCATCCAGAGCCATTCCATTTGGCAGCATGATAGCTGTAATGTCTATCTGTACTTTCATAATTTTGCCTCTTACACTTGTGGGAACTGTTCTTGGTAGAAATCTTGCTGGTCAGCCTGATTATCCCTGTCGTATCAATGCTGTTCCCAGGCCAATACCTGAAAAGAAGTGGTTTATGGAACCAGGTATCATTATCATTATGGGAGGTATTTTGCCATTTGGATCCATTTTTATTGAGATGTATTTCATATTTACATCTTTTTGGGCATATAAAATTTACTATGTTTATGGGTTTATGTTGCTTGTGTTTTTGATTCTTATGATTGTAACAGTGTGTGTGACTATTGTATGCACCTATTTTCTGTTAAATGCTGAAGACTATCGTTGGCAATGGACTAGCTTTCTTTCAGCTGGTAGCACTGCTCTGTATGTTTATTTATACTCCTTTTACTATTTTCTCTTTAAAACGAAAATGTATGGCTTGTTTCAAACAACTTTCTATTTTGGCTATATGGCATTATTTAGCTTAGCTTTAGGAATTATTTGTGGTACAGTGGGCTATGTAGGAACAAGTATATTTGTTAGAAAGATATATTCCACAGTAAAAATTGATTAGAATGTATTAATTCCATCCAAACTAAAAAAAATTAGACATCAAACCTTATGTTTGGCTTTTGATTTGCTTAATCAAAAATGCTTACCATAGTTGTATGTCCTTGGAAGTATTTTAAAAATTACTATTTAAATGCATTGGATACATTCCTTTCTATTAAAATTATGAGAAGTAAATATAGAAATACCTAATAAACAATAAATTAAATGTTAACATTTTCATGTCTGAATGTCATTTTTCTGAAATATTAAAAAAATGTATCATAAACTTGTATTACTGTTTACTTAAAAGAAAACGAAATGGCACTTATGCAGATTGTTAGTTTTACAATAAAGTGAAGTATTGCACAATAATCATGTATTTGTTCCCTACATGTAAATTATTACAATTTTACTTATGTATTAAGCTGAGTAGCAGTAATTCAATAATTTTAATTGTGTTAGAGTAGTTCTTAATTAGAAGTTGTGATTATAAACATAATCATATATGTAATATAAAAGAAAATTGGTGTTGCTTTGAGTTTCCTATTTAATTTCTAAAGTTCTAGGAATGTTTTGTAATTTACAAACATAAACATGATGAACTGTTTATTAATTATTGTATTAACTACTTTTTTGTTGACTTCCATATTCCAGCTGTAATGATTTACCTTATTTGTAATGGAAGCAATAACTTGTAAATATTTAAGTAATTGTAGTATAGTTTTAGTGAGAGTTACTAAGTTTTAGTCTTCAGCATTTATGAGAAATTCTAATCAAAATTATTTCCTTTATCTTATTATTAGTATTGCTTTTAAGAACTGTACTTTTATTGACTGATTGCTTGTAAAAGGGTAGAAACATTTTTCTGGCCCTGTGCAATCTTGTTTTATTTAATTTAATTTTAGCTCTACTTGTTTTATTTATGTAAATATATAATTATATTATTATATCTATAAGAGGTAAATTATAACATCTTTGTTTTTTAATACATAGTTGGTTTTCTTCTTTAACTTTCCTTTTAGTTTCATTTAAAATAAATTAAGATCTAATATGCCACCATTTGTTAATCTGTTTCTGTATAAATAAGGATAAATAAAGGTGATATTAATGTATAGTTGTTTGATTTAATATGTTTAAGTATTAACATTATATTAGTGCATTCAACCTGGTGTTTTTTTTTCATAGTGAGAAATCCATATAGTATAAGATCCCGGTATACAACGACCTTTACCGAGATGTTTATTTGATGAAACGTATTTTATATTCAATTTAATATGTCAATAAATATATTGCGTCTGGGTTGCCTAACAAATTTCAGTCCAGGATACGATTAATTAATAATTAAAAAAAAATTGATAAAAAATTAAAATAAACATTTTGATCACCGGGTTGATTATTTAACAGATTCTATACCAATCGAAAGTATGATGCCCATAGAATATGCAAACGTTGGGTTGTCTATTTTTTTCCGGTTACAACCCTCCGTTGCCAGGTATAAACTAGTAAATTGACACTAATAGCATTTTGCACCGGCCTGATTATTGAATGAAAATTAAGTAAATGAAAATTAGTAACGCTTCCTGCGCAAAGTGTAAGTGGGTTTGTTCTGGTATAAACGATGGAACGGTTATCTCCTTACTATCGAATGGCAATGGAAGCCTAGACAAACCATCCGCGCTGTTCTCCTTGGTGCGTACATACTCTATGTCATATGTATATGCCGATAAAATAATGGCCCACCGCTGCATTCGACTCGCCGTCATTACTGGAATATTAGTGTTACAACCGAAAATGGAAACGAGAGGCTTATGGTCAGTTCTAAGAGTAAATCGTCGCCCATAAATATATTGATGAAACTTCTTCACGCAGAAAACAATAGCTAAAGCCTCTCTATGTATTTGAGAATAATTTTTCTCCGCCGGACATAATGTCCGTGAAACATATGCAACCGGGCGCTCCGCCCCTCCGACACCGGATGGCTGCGACAGCACCCCACCGACACCTACCGCACTAGCATCGCATGTCAGTATTAACGGTTTGCGGGAAGGAGGGTAATAGTGTGTAAGTCTAAGAAATCTTCCTTCAAAGCAGTATCCGCGTTTTCTTCATGCTCCGTAGACGTAGACCCATAATGGAGACCACCTTTGCCAAACTGCGGAGCACCTACATGTTGATCTCGGCCAGCGGAAAAAGAACAAACTCTACGCAAATGCCCCCGACGTTTACATCGGCTGCAAAAATAATTACGGAACCTGCAACTTTCAAAGTTATGTCCCGTTTTTCCACAGCATCTACAATTATCCCATCCTCATTCCTATATTTTACTCAATAAAACATTTCAATCTTAAAATTAGAAACATAAAAATAGACAATATTATAAGAAGAAGTATGCATATACTACAAAAATAAAGATCATTTTATTATGAACACGTATGCAATATATTTATTGACATATTAAATTGAATATAAAATATGTTTCATCAAATAAACATCTCGGTGAAGGTCGTTGTATAGCGGGATCTTAGACTAATAGGAAAAGAACTTAAAAATGAAAGGCTATATTATTAATGATTAATAATTAATTAATAATTTGGGTCATATTCTATAATTATGCTCTTTCATTTAATATCAACAATCAATGACAACAGCATATATCTAAAATGTAACAAATTTTTTTAAATAAACTTGGCAAAAATTTTAATTTTTCTAAAAAAATCCAATTGAAACAGACTGTATGGAATTTTTGTCAGTCATCAGACACAATACTAATTGGCAGTAGTTCCCATAAATCATTTTTAATGAAAGTTTCCATCAAGCAAAGGGCTAAATTTAATACTGTATATGACAAGTTTTATAATATTCTAAAGATATCACGTTCATTAAAAAGAAACAAATATTTTAAATATTTCTTATTTTTTATTATGATATTTGGCCCTCAACAAACATTTCAACATCTACAGCCCCTTTCCTTGATTTCTTGCCGCCTGAGGTACTGCTATTATATGCTTGGGCCGTACGTTTTCTTAATGATGCAATGTCTTCATTTTCATCAGTTTGATCCGCCCATTCTAACACTAGTCTTCGACCGTATAAATGGGTGGACTGGCACAACGCTTCAAAAGCAGACTGAAATACGGAAAACAATGTAAAGATATAACACAAAATAAGATCAGTTACACATTAAAATTAATTTGGCCCCGATTGGATAGGTCACTAGACATAGGCAGTTTATTATTTCGTAGGACTAGTGTATGTTGTCCAAAATAATTACCTTTGCGTCGGCCTTAGTAAAGTAGTCTATAAAAGCAAACCCCCTGTGCTGATCAGATGACAGCTTCTTTGGTAACCGTAAGGTTTTTATCTCACCAAAAGCTCTGAAAGAAAATTATTTTTAGTCATTAAAATGAAAGGCGCTGAAAATCAATATTTGACACCTTTTAAACTATTAAGTACTAATAGTTGTGTAATTACAAAGTAAAAAATCATTTGTTCATCACTTTTTTTGATGAGCTAGGTAACTTTCGCCCATCTTTCTTTTAGGGTTATAGTTTGCCTAGTCTTGAATGTACTGCATTCTAAGTTTATAATCTTGTTCGAAAAATTGAAATTATAATGCTTATATAGTTTATCATATTTTATCATCAAAGCCATTAGTTTGGCAGATACTTAGTGTAGATAATCTTCCTATCTTTATAAACGACTAGCTGACCCGGAAGTCTTCGCTCTGCCAATTAATTTGACTAAATATTGATATATATATTATGTTCTTTAATATTTTAGAACATAATTTTGTTCTATCAATAGTTACCGCAGCGCATGCGACGAAAGACGTTATAGGGCACTTTTTTACACCTTGGGTTACGTTACTTAAGTTTTAGTAAGGATCCCTAATATTCTCTAGCAATAAATATTGCCTATGACATAGGCTATATATAACAAAGGCCTTATGTTACTCAGGCTGAATGTAGCTTTCCATTGGTGAAAGAATTTTTGAAATTGGCACAGTAGTTTTTGAGTTTATTCATTAAACATACACACACAAAAATACAAATTTTTCCTCTATAATATTATTAGTGTCGATTAATTTTTGGCACTTAATGAAAATTAGTTGGTGCGTCAGATTAAGTACTTAATACAAATGAAATAAACATACTTACCTAAATATTTCGTGAATTTCATTTCTATTAGCTTGAAAGGGCACATTACGGACAAGAATTTTTGTGCCGTTTTGCGAGCCCTCTTTAGTTGATTTCTTTATAGTTTTAACTTCATTACTGTAAAAAGTAATAAGAAAAACATTTACAACCGATAGTGCAGGCCATAGTGTTCTTCCACGAATAGAATACTAAAATCCATATGTATTCTATTAATTCCTTGTAATATATTATATTGAATATTATATTAGATATAGCCTGGTTACCAAAATTATTGTGTGTTTTTGGAACTGCTAGAAATCACCTAAAACGCGCCTTTCCAGCAACCTGACATAGGTGTTTTAAGGATTACCTACACACAACGCTAAAATATGCACAGGCATGGTGGAATATGGTCTTAGGCTTGTAGGTGCCAAAGTTATTAGGATTATAGTAGGAATACATATAACGAAAATCTATGTCCTATAGTTAAGTCTGGTGAATGGGTCAATCAATCGGACATTTTTTAAATTTTATTATATTATTTAAAAATGCGATCAGGCATATGTGCCACAGACGAGTTACTATTCAACAAGATAAAAATTAAATATAATAAAACACATACTTATTTCCTCTTTCAGAACGTTTTAGTTCTAATGTTTTCCCATCTAGCGTTGAATTTTGTAGTACTTTCAGCGCCTCGTTGGCGTGCTCGGCATTATAATATTGCACGAATCCATACCCCATAGAAAGAAACTGTCCAGGATTCTTTGGATCTTTCTTTTTCGCTATTGTAGCGCTGAATAGTTTTCCACATGATGCAAAATGCTGTAAAAATAAATAAGACTAGGTTTAATTATTGTTTTTCAAACAGTCAAAAGTCTGTATGACTAAAATAGTTTTTCTGTTTCTTAATGTTATTTAGTCAATTCATTATTTTTAAAATTTATATGGCTTTTCCCTTTCTGTGAGCAAAGTAACTGTAATGGGACTTTACTTACAGAAAATATTCAGGGAAAAAACGTATAAATTTATATAAATTAACTATAACAAAAATAAGACTTTAAAATTTAACTTTTCGAGCTTATGAAGAAGTTATAACTTACCGCTCTTAGAGTGTTTTCAGTGGTACTAAAATTGACATTTTTAACAAAAAGAGTAGTATTATTCTCTGGTTCCTCTGTTTCGGTGGTTTTATCTTCAACTTCTTCTTTAGAGTCAATTTCCGTCTCATGAGAAATTACATTTTGTTTATTATCGTATCTTGTACCTTGAGTGCCTTCTTTTGGTTTGATCTCAGTGTCTTTTGCCTCTATTGTACTTTCTACTTCAGGTTTCATACTACTTTTATCGAACACATTCTCTGGTGCCCATTCCAAATACAAAGGGGCTGATTTGAATTGAGAGTATGCTAGTTTTAAGAAAGCCTTTTTGGCCTCAAATGGTTCTATGAAGTCTACAAGAGCAGTGATACCATGTTTGGGTAAAACAAATCGCGCTAGAGTGCCATGTTTTTCAAATAAACTTTTAATTTCTTCCTTCTCAGTATTGGCAGGTAAATTTTTCACTAAAATACAGGTCTTTGATCTTCTTTTGGCTGGCTACAAAGAGAAATGATAAATTATTTTACCTTATATAAAATTAAGCATTATTGATTGTTCTTTGGCTACCATACAAGGATTACTGAAAGATGTTGTCATAATCGTAGGCTAGACACAAGTGGATAACAATATTTTTATATCTTACTTTATTGAACGCATCTAAATAGACCCCATTTGCTTCTAAGAAGGCTCTAGTCTCAGCAACCAATTGAGTTTCACCGAGAGCCAACCTTACAGCAGCACTAGTGTCTGAAAGTAAAAAAACCAATTGGTTTTTCCAATAGCATAATCAAACCATAAAAGTACTCAAAGTCAATGCTACTTAGGTGCAAGTGTGCATTTTATTATTATGATATGTGGTGACTGCAACTTATGGACACTCACTTCCAATTTCAAATAGACTAAGTCTTTGATTGATAATTTAAAGTTTTTTAAGGAATCACCAGTATACCACCACAGTATATCATCACATAAAAATTGCATTTCCACATAAACATTTAATGTTCATTTTCGTTAAATATATCCAAGCGTTATGCTTGAATTTTAAATGAATAATTTAGCGTTTTAAGTAATGGGTTAACGATTTACAAGATTAAACATTTGATTAATGATGCCCTGCTATGCTTCATGCCAGGTTTAAGGTTGGGGGTAAAAGCACAGATGAACGGTTCTCCGACTTGTAAAACTTACGAATGAAATCCTAACTTACTTGTAGTGTTGTCGCTAAGTAAAGCCTCTTTTGTGGTGTTGAAGTTAGCTGCCACTACATCAGCAACTGCGTTGGCGCCCAGGAATAGTAAATTCCAATTGTGTGATGATTTCGCTTGTGCCTTCAGTTGTTTTGCTTTCTTTTCCTTGAACGATAGTCCCTCTGCAAAGGTATAAATTAAATATGTCACATTCTATCCACAAATATAAATAAGTTTTGAATTAAACATAAAAAAATATTATAATTTTGATTTTGGGCTCTAAAAATGTATATTTTTTCCAACATCTAGAGCATATTTATATCATCTATAATTATAAATTATTACATTAATTCAGATCTTGGTCATATGGGCTAGTGGCTTAAGGTACAGGACTGACTGATATCTTAGGATTAATCAAAGGTCAGCTTTACGTCTTTAGAAGCATTTACACGACCTTGTTGTTATATCTGAATTCACTTGGGATCTACATAAGCCTAAGTACCTACACTAATAGCTTATGTAGATCTCAAAGCTACTCTCCCCAAAATACATATCTGATGGCTAAAACTAATACATATTATATAACATACCATCATCTTCTTCCTGTTCATTGGACTCAGCTTTAGCTGGTAGCAAATGTAACATTCTGCCGCAAAACACAGTGCCGTCAAGTTCTGTGTAAGCCTTCACTGCATGTTCAGGCATCATGAAGGTGACAGTTGCAAAGCCTTTGGATTGCTTCAGGATGGGGTCCAGCGGCATATTGACGTCCGTAAGGGGACCTGATCACAAATTTATAATAAAAAAAATAAGATTTTTACAAAACAAATTTTTCCTGCTTTAACAGTGACGGAAAACTAAAATTGATATATTTCTTATTGTAACAGAAGACTTAACTTTGCAGTGCGCCGCTAATAATACCTAATGGATTCCTGACAATGTGATGTATGTATATTTGTGGGTCTTTGACTTTACTATCAAATTTTAATTTCAAGTTATTTCATATATTTCAATAGAATCAAAAACAGAGTTACTTTTAAATCGGGATTATCGAATACATACCATACTTTTCAAACATTGCAGTAAGCTCTTCTTCTGAAACTACATAAGGCAAGTTCCTGACAAAGATGTGACCACTCTCACCAATGCTTTCTTCATTGCTGTCTTTCTAAAAAATAAATATGGATTTCAGTAAATATAGGATTAGTAGGTTTGAAATACTTTTTTTTGGTTTGGGAGCTGTTAATTTGTATTTGGTCCCATATTAAGTTGGTGATGATCTGATGAAGAGTTTATTACTGTACGGCATTTGTGTATTTTTTGATATAGTAACAGCCTTCTAAGCGTTATTCACGTTGGTTCATTTCACAGCTAAATTTTTTCCATGGGCTTGTAGTCTACTTCTGTTAACACCATTTATTTTGAATAAATCAACACAGTTTTTTAAAATTATACTCAACATGGTTGAAATGCAGGGTACAGCTTGTCCAAAACATAATAAAATTATATTTACCTCTTGTCGTTTCCTTAGTGATAGTTGTTCTTCTTTTTCCGATGCCTTTTTTGCAAGATTTTCGTACTTATGAACGTGGATACGGTGATTGCCTTTAAAAAATAAAAGAATATGAATCAAGGTATTTTTCTGCCTTGCAAAATGTTTAAGATGCGTACAATAAATAAGCCAACATGGCAAGACAAGTGGTAAGAAGTAGCGACAAATTTCATGATTAATTTTTTGATACTCCCAGTTTTATTTTATATGCACAAGTGTCCCTTTGAATCACACTCTCATGTTACCAATGAATTGCAATTATAAACCTTCATCAAATTACTACTTCAAAAACACTTGACATGGGGTTGGTTACTTGTCAATACTACTACCTAATCAAATTACAGGTGTGGTATATTATATACCAGGCTTTGCAGGATGGTTAAGACATAAAAAAAGGCTTGCATACCTACCTATAAACAATTTGTCTTTATTAAGAGCTTTCTTTAATTCTTTATCTGTCCTGAAGCCTACATAGCAGAATCCAGCTAGCTTCTTTTGCTTGCCAAGTGGCAGTCTAATTGAATAAGGCACCAGAGGCCTGAAAAATTCCTTTATATCTTTTTTCTTGCACTTAAATGGTAGTCCTGTTAACTGAAATAAAGACTAAGTTTGTAAAATCGTAAAGACGAAGTATCACTTTTTTGAAATAGTAAAATGATCCTTTTGTGTAACACACGACGATGTAAATGTGACCTGTCATTTCAATGACAAATAGTATTAGTGTGATACCATTATGGTGGGTGCAAAATTTTGATGCATATAAAGATAAATAATAGTAAAATAAAAAAAAAATCAAATTTAGCAGCAGCGCAACACTAGGAGGCTAGGCATCTTTTGGTCAGTCTGCCCATCAGAACTGCATCAAAACTATACAAAAAATGTTTATTGTTGGTGACCATGTAGAACACTTCACAAAAAGTGATTAGTGACATCTACATTTAATAACAAGGCAGAAGTAACAAATGCAAAAATGTAATGACTAATCTATTGATCACTCAAAAACAGCTGAACAAATTTGGTTTAAATTTCATACACAGTAGGTACGAAAGGCAGATTAGAACTTTCACAGTCAAATTCTTAGATTAATATGGACAAAGTAAAAGGCGAAAGCTAGTTAATAATAAATCAGGCTTACCTTTACATAAAATAAGGGTCTATTTCTAATTTTTTTAGACCCTTCATCTACTGTTGTCTCACCTCTCTGGTCTGGTTTTCCTTCAACTTTTTTTATCAACAGTTTCATATACTGAAAGATATTGATTGTAGTTTGTTAGTAGATTGCCAACCAGGATATGAAGATCTGATGTTGATATAATAGGTAAGAGAACAATTACTATATTTTAATCTTGCGACTAGATCATGAAATTCATACTGGACATGATGTTTATTTTCAGTGGCCACTCTACATTAAACTTCATAAGTTTATGTAAGCAGTCCATAAAGTTATTAAAAAATGTGAAGTCACCTAACTCGCACTATGCCAGCATACTGGGTACCTTAAATCTAGGAACAGGAAGTAAGTAAGACGTAAGAGAGGTAAGTAAGAGGAAAATAGTTATACATACTTCAAAGTCACTAATTTGTTTGTCAGCAACCTTTCCCTCTTTAAGAACTTCTTTTGCATTTTTGTCTTCCTTAGAAATATTTGTTTCTGTAGTTGGGACATTTTCATTTTCAAGTCCACTGTCCTCGTCACTCTTGTCACTCTGTGTCAGAGCCTCTTTGATCCAAGCTGTCTTTTCATTCACATGAGCCTCAATAAACTCAGCAAATAATGGATCTTCTTTATGCTACAAAAAAAAAAAAAGAAATTGTTGCAATAAGTTCAGATTGTCCAAGAAATGCTTAATTTTTAAATAAAATTCCAATTACACTGTAATGTACCTTTCTAAGAAGCTGTTTGATTTTGTCCTTATTTTTCTCAATCTTTTTCTTCTTTTTCTTTGCACTTTTAGAGTTTTCATCATTTACATGGAGTTTTTTATAGGCTGTACTATCTGGTGCATACTTACTCCAAGCCCTTGGCTTCTTGTCGTCGCCTAAGTTTGCACAAACCTGGACGTTTATCTTCATAGAGTTAACACAAGTGCCATCAAAGTATTCTTTGGCAGCGGCTGCCTGTTCTTCTGTTCTGAATCCCACGAAACCGAAATTTCGAAACTTTCCATCTGTGGTATACTTAAGCTGAACATCAGTTATTTCCCCTTTTTCGCTAAATATCTCCTTTAGTTTGTCTACAGTAACCTAAAAAATTAATACATTTTTTTAAGTTACTGTCTATTGTCGTTTACATTTTTTTATATTGCATAATGTTTAATATAAGAATTATATACCTTATTTGGTAAATTTTTCACTATAAGTCGCGACATTTTTAAGATATATACAAATATGTAACATGAGGTAAAGCTACAAATGAATGAGCCGAAAAATCACCAATAGTGTATTTGTTTGAATAAATAGCAGAAGTAAAAATATTAGCGTATCTAGATGTAGTTCCGTGTTTTGTACTCAAAAACTTTTCAATTCAACAACACGCATTTAATTTTCATAATACAGTAATATAAATAATTAACATTTCAATCAACAAAAATAATCGAATCGACTGACTTTCGCAGTTCGCACGATCGCACGTGTAATAGTTTTGACACTGACAGTGACATCACGAGTCACGACTCACGTCTATCAAATTGATATTTGACATCGCATGATCGCATTGTCAATGTTACAGCTGTCCGTATATAGGACCATGGAGAATAGATAGAAAGGAGTGTTATTTCATGAAGAAAATTGAAAAAAGTGTCCTTGTAAGCTACAAACAATAGTTCCAAAACCTTCCAGAATGGCGCTGTTGCAATCGGAGGTATGGTATGAATGTAGCAACGAATTGAAGTACGCCGAGTTCAAATTATTATTGTCGACTAAAGTATTTAGTTATTGAAAATTTCAACTACTTGCGTAGTACAAAATAATGTAGTAAATATAAACTTAAAGAGAAATTCAGTTATTATTCAATTAATACAATCACATAAATTTTCACATATTATTTAAAATTTGGCGCTTCCTTTAAAATTTGTACTTCGCGCTAAAGTGGCGCCACTCTAGTTTGACCCATTACGACCCATTTCGACGGACACTTTTTCATGTATAGGTTCCTCCTTAGCTCTATTTTCCATGCGTAGGACAGACAGCAGCGAACGTAGGTAGTGATGTAGACGGAATTGATACTACGCATATTATACTGTCTATACTCTACAGTCTGGTGATTTAATTTTGATACTACAAAAAAATATTTTTAAATGTTTTTTTCTACAATTTTTTTTATTTAATATGATTGTAATAATTCCACAAAGGATATTGAAACTTGAATGTCTTATGTCCAGAGGTGAGCTGAGAAAATGGTTGAGAAGGACATATTATTATATGGAAATAATTGTTGTCAAAATGACTTTGACAGTTCTTGTTCTTGACAATTGACAATGACAATTGACAATTTATTTATTTTCTTATTTATTTATTGACAATTTTGATTTTCAGTCAGCCTTCGTTGTGGATTTTCGGTTTTTTTCATTTTTGGGAATTGATTTATAATAGCAGTAAAACTACTCAATATCTTTGAACTGGAAAGCTATTAGTACAATATTTAATAATGTCTACTGCTATGACGTTTGGCCAGAAACAGTTTATACCGACACCGCCTGATAAGGGTAGTTTTCCTTTGGATCACGATGGACTGTGCAAGAAAACCATGACCAGGTACATGAATTGCTTATTTAACAACAACAACAACAATTCTCTATGTAGGGAAGAGGCTAAAGAGTATCTAGCATGCAGAATGCAAAATAACCTTATGGCAAAGGAAGACTGGTCTAATTTAGGATTCAGAGAAAACAACCAGTAAAATGTTTTATTTCTTTAGTGTTTAAGTGTATTGTAAATATCTAGAATTGTTATTTATTTAGAAGAATAAATTTAAAAATATTATCAATGATGTGTTATTATGTTTTATCATTTGTTACTCTCACGCTTACCTCTGTTATTGTATTTATCAAATTGCAAGTGTAGTTACAAGCTGAATGTGACACTGTAGCCTTTGAAAACTACTCATAAGATTCCCTACCAGGTTTAAAGAGCTCTCCCAAATTACTGACACACTTTTTCATGAACACTCGGATCTCTTAACAAGTTTCTGGGAAATGGTTATTATGCAGGGAGAAGGGATGGTAGAGGCAGACTGGGCCACGCCTACATTACCTATGTTTTAAACTTATTCATTTGAGCTTTCCCCAGAATGACTGATTTGGAATTCTTTGTTGATGTACAAACAATTTCATCAATTAAGAATTGCATTTTGGGAGTTAGCCCAACCCATTAGTTTCACTTAGTTTTTAATCAGAATAAGCTTTGTTTTTGTGTAATTAAAGGGATCAAAAGGCAGAGGCTGTTTTAGTTTCCTAGAATGCTGTTTAGATTTTGTAATGTTTGTGAATTTATCAACTGTCGGATGAAGTCTTTAGGCATTGAACCATTGTAGTTCAAGGAAGGAAGGTAGGGGTCTTTACATATCTCCCTTTACCTGCCATAAAACACCAAGTCTTGTGTTTTGGTCAGGGAGGTGTGATACTTGATTTGTGGGGATAACCTCAGACTTTATCAGTACCAGTGCACCATATTATGACCTCAGATGGGACTCATGTCCTATTTGAAAATGTATGATTTGCAGTAATCATTTAATCAAGTGGCTAGTGTGCATGTTTGCTACTCATCTACTTAATACATATACATTAAGTAATTATTATTATTTAAGAAGTGTGCCCAAGCTCATGTGAAAAGCTAGTTGATGAGTACTATAACCAAGGGTTGTTATGAATGTTTTTTGGACAGAATCATCCATAATGTCTGTATAAATATAACTTCAATGATGACTAGGTTGATTACTCTTCAGAAAGAATTTTTAAGATATGCTCTAAAATTTAGGTATGTTTTTTTGTTCTTCACATATTTTTAGTAGGTATCTTATTTTTCCATTGAAATCTCATAGTAGCCTTTAGCTTCACTAGTTATACAGGCTGTCCCATACTCAGTAGACCAACGGAAAATTGGTAATAGATTCTCCCCTACCTACCATTACCTATCAAAATCACTAAATTTAATCTTCCTAGGCCAATTGGTTCAAAAGATAGTTTAAACATTACTTAAAAGTATGAATTTACTACAATAATATTGCATGGGATAATAATATTTAGTGATTTTGATAGATAAATGGTTTTCCGTTGGTCCACTGATTATGGGATACCCTGTATAAGGTGGACACAAATATAGATTATTATAGCTTTAAATGAAATAAAATGAAACAGAATGTGCACATGGAAAATTCTTTATTTTCATTGGATAATAAACATATGAGTTATATAAAATTATTTCAGAACTGCAGCAATTACATGATAGTGATAAAAATTGAAAAATTTTGAGTTATTTTTTGCCAATAGTCCTTATGGCATATTTTATAAAAGTAAATATCACAGTTATTATTAAATTATTTGTGACCAAAGAAATTGTAAAAAATCTAATAGAACTAAGCTAAAATCTAAATTATGAGCGACTTGAGAGGTATAAAAATGATTTAAAATACAAGTCAACTCTGTTGCCTTAACATATTTTAGGTCTATCATTCTTATAAAATTATTTTAATAATATATCCTTATTAGTAATTTACATAATAATATACTTTTCTGCTGATTGCACAAGATTATTAGTAACATGCATGGTATATTATGATTACATTTCACATATTAAAAGTATAAGGAAGAATTTTATAATATGTGGCCTCATTACCAGCTATAAAGAATATTATATAAACATAAGAGAAAGATACAAAAATATTTAAAGTGAATTTATTCTGTACAGTAACTAACTATCAAAGCACCATTTTCACTCCACTGAGTTCCTATACCATACTCACATTGGCAAATCAACTTAAGTCAGATTTAATAACATAATATTATGTTATTTATTTCATACAATACACACATAAGGCCATTTTAGTACATCTGTATTATATTATATCTGTATTATAAGTTGTGTAAAGTAATGTAGGGACAAAAAAATTGGCTAAAATACTTATCCATTACAAGACAACACATGAATGTACTCCTTTAAGATTAATACATTAACGTAACATAAGTATGTATTAAAGTAGAAATCTTAAATTTAAATAAATATTTTACAATATTTTCTACGTTATTTAAGAAGAAGAACTCTTTTACTTCAATATTATTCCATCTATTAAGGCATTTTATGGGCTTGACTTTTATAATTACATCAATAACTAATGTATAATTTCTATTTTTATGATTTACTTATTGGATCATAGAGAAAATTTAGAATATTCTGGATTACATGTTGTTCTATAAAAATAATTTAATGTTATATTAAATACTGACATCGATCGACAATACAAACTGTACAGAAGCTAAATGAGTGGTGTTATGTACCTTACATGTCATAAAAAACCAAGCGCTCGATCATATTGAGATCAAAATGTACATACAATAACATTAAAAATGCCTCATCACTACAATTACGCTAAAAAGTTTAAAATATTCGTAGACATTCAGTTAATACTAAAGGCAGTGCATCGTTTGCGCAACAGTATTATTAATACTAACTTAAGACGTTGACGATATGTACTGTTGAATTTGAAATGCGAATCAATATTTTATAAAGTTTTAATGGAAGATTTATTTAGGGTCGATGGCACAAGCTGCTGTATAATTCACAGGATAAGACTGTACGTGGTAATAGCAAGTAGTAGGGATGTAAAGGTAAGCAGAAGGTGGTTTTTGCTGTATGTGGCTGAAGAGCTAGGCGAGCGCAGAGTGGAGCCAGGCGCCGGTGGTGCGCGGAATGGAGCGCGGCGACCGACGCGGTCTTCGGGACACGCCATCCAGAACGGAGCCGATGGAAGTTGCTTCTCATGTTCTACGCGCATATGCAGGTCGTTGAACTTCCAGAAGCCTTTACCTTTGAAGAAGTACGTCTTCCCTGGAGGACATAAAATACGTTTATTATACACAGTTTGGTACAAAATCTTAACAGTTATTTGATAATCCAAAGAATTTAACACGTTGACTAAGGCAATAAAATTTAAATAAAGCTGTAGTTTATTGCAATTTATCATATAAATAAAATATATACCATCTTTCCATTGAAATACGCTATCGATGTTGTACCCGACGCCTTTCCACATAGCCATGTCTCTTGGATAATCCAATTCAACTCTACCGATGTCCTCATCATATCTAAAATTCCAGAAAATTCAAATTAAAATGATTTTATCAACGGTACAATGTACATTGTATATACATATCCAGTTCTACTTAAAAGAAATAAATAAATCGCTACCTATCAACATGGTCGTCTTTTGGTTACTGGTACCATTCACTACCATGTAGAGTCTTATTGTTTTTATTTTTATATATTTTTTGCTTATAGGTTTTAGTAAATTTTCTAGTGGAATATAATTTGCACTTACTTCCAGTACATTGTGCCGCTATAGAAATACGTCTTGCCGTTGTGTCCCCATACCATGGCAGCATCTAGCTTCTCTAAATTCTCAGGCAAACCTAATCTGGACAAGGGTTTCGGGTATCCAGGCATAAGGTATTGAGTGTCAAACAAGTACAAATATTTGCCTAAAAAAGAACAAAAAGTTAATACGAATTATTAAAAATGAATACGGATGGTAGAGAACAATTAAAAAATAATATTGTTTTGGCCGTGTTGTATGGGTAAGTAATTCCATACACTTGCTACTTACCTACGAAAAATGCAATTTTACGATCTGGTCTCTCATAGACTGCATCGACGTGAGTTAGATTCTTTGGTAGTCCTGACCACATTCTTGAAATTTCTATTGGATAGCCACCGTACCGCCCATCAGCCCCTATCCTCCAGTGATACTGAAATGTTAAAAGAACTGATTAAAAGTGTATAACGCATAACAAATCTTTGATTTATATCATGATTATTTTCAAAAATGTGTCCTTTTTCTTAATCTTTCATCATTGCTTTTATCCTTCCATCCATCTGTATGTTTCACGTGCATAAATAAATTATTGCACTAAAGATAAATGAGGTAAGTAAAATTCAACTTTGTATAACTTACTCTATTTTTGAATATGAAAAGTTCTCCACGTATAAGAGCTACAGCATCGTAATTTGTATCGCAAGTGTCTGGTATATCTGGAGGAGGCGTAGGTTTTACCGTAGTAGTTTTTACGGGATAGTAAGGTTTTTTCTTTGGGTAATCCCGTCCTGGATTCGACGGGCTGTGTTGTCTCGGATGACTAGGATACTCTGGAGGAACATATGGGTAGCGAGGTCTGTAGGTTGTTGCATGCGTTGTCGTTTCAGTGGTGCGTGGGTAGTGGTGGTTCGGGCGTCGAGGATGTTCGTCAGAAGCGTTGTAATGGCGGCGTTCTGGGTAATATGTAGGTCGGTCCGGATAGTTGGGTCTCTCCGGGTAGCTCGGCCTTTCTGGGTAACTGGGCCTCTCTGGGTAATTCGGCCTTTCCGGATGACTTGGCCGTTCCGGATAATAAGCGGGGTATCTGCTCGGCGGACGTGGATACGGCGTGTATGTTCGATGGTTAGGGTGCCTTCCAGGGTGATGTTGATGAATGTATGGTCTCCTAGTAGTAGTTGTAGTTGTTGTCGTCGTGGTGGAAGTAGTGGTCGTTTCTATAGGTTTGTAATAAGGTGTTTTTGCCCAGATCTTCGTTGGAGTTTTGGCACCTGAAATTTTTTAATTTAGTAATATAGATAAGGTATTTAAATAACACTATCTAATACATACGAGTATATGTAGGTAAATATTTAGAATGGTCAACTACTTTTTGTACATACCGTACATTTGCTGAATTCCGTGAAGATCATCGTCTGGTAATTTGAAGTTCGGTTTAATGCCTTGGTACCAAGGGAACATTAAGGCTCCTTTAACTGAACTGTGACTTAACCCTAGTGAGTGGCCGAATTCGTGAGCAGCTACAGCAAACAGGGAGGTGCCTGTAACATCCAAAATTAAGCGATCGTCGATTGTTAGAAAAGATAAGAACTTGCTACTTCAAGTCCTACAAGTGCAGGGCCTCTAATGTGTAAGTACTAAGTAGTAGCACATTCTACCGCGGTACCAATCTTTAATGGTTTGGTAACTGTGATACAAAATTGTGATGTGACTTAAACAATAACACCGTCCTAGGCCGTCATCCGTCATCATCATCGAGAATGAATGAATGTCCAGCAATTATTATTTCCCTACAAAGCAAGCTTATAAATTTTACTAAGTTGCCATTCATTAAGTGCCCATGAAATGGATTTTAATTAATGTGAAGGGCTAACACCGTTTGCTGATGAATCACAGAGGATATAAATTGTATTGTTAACTTGGATGAAATAGTAGTGCACATGTTCGTAGATATATAATAGATACGGAATGTAGCAGTTCAATGTAAATGTTTGCACGTGGCTAACCGGAACCATATTACGAAGTGTCGATGTGTCCGATGTCCGCGTAAATTATCACGTGTGCGGTGTAGCTACACTAGCTACATAGACTAGGGCACTAGGCCTACAGTCTACAGCTCTAGTTGCAGCAGACGTGTCCGTATGGCTGCGGTCGGAACTCGTATCGGGTTGCTCGTATCGTATTAACATTACATGTACCTACTGTGATATGTATCTTAGTACATAGATCCTATTTCCTGCTATAGATACCTATTTTAAATGTGAAAAATTGTGTGGATGGATGGATGTTTGTTACCCTTTCACGCAAAAACGGCTAAACAGATTTGGATGAAATTTGGTATGTACGTATTTTATTCCTCTTTAGAACAAGTTCCAAAATCCACGCGGACGAAGCCGCGGCATATATGTATACCTACACAGACATACCTATCTCTTCTACCTGACTGTTATCTAGATGTAATTTTGTTAGTTAATTAAGCTTTAATGTAGCCAATAATATTACGCAATAGATTGTGGCTTTATATCCACATGCAATTAAATTGATTTATGGGCTTTATTTTTCGATGGACTATAATTTAAACGATATGTGGGGAAACGCGGAAACAGTGCTCCGCCCGTCGCCGCGCCTGTCATTTGCATGTCAAAACGTCACCCTACGCGACATGTTCGTTTGCGAATGATGAAGTTTCGAGGTAAAATTACTGGCTTCATTAACTGATTAAGGGTCTTTATGATGCCTGAAATCCGCGTCGCAAAAAATACAATAGAAGCGACAATGGCTTTGACTACGGTAAAAATGAAGCTGTTGTCATAAGCCTTTTTTTGGTTTTCACGTTATTAGTTTTATAGAAAAATGAGCAGTTAAGAATCTGCGTCTAGTAGAACCGAATGAGATTTTTCTAAAAACATCCGAAAGAAAATATTCCGACAAAAACCTTACAAAAACTTACTCAACCTCTCAAACCCAATTATTAATCGAAGTTTTGATTACTACATGGCGAGATGTGGTAGTCTTACGGTAAGTTTAGAGATTACTATGGACACAAGCGTTTGTTACCGTCAGAGTTTGCTAATTGCACTGCTTAATACCAATATTAATAGCTCAACATTGAAAAGGTCCTCTTTTCACCACTTCAGGGGTTGAATTTCCATAAATCTTTTTTCAGTGTTGTGTTTACACATCAGCATGCCAATTTTCACGGTCCTTATTATAGGACCTTTAGCTGTGTCATATTATGTCAGTAAGTAACTTTTACACATAATCACAGTAGCGAGAAATATGATAGGTAAGGTACATATAGAGAGGAATTGTTAGCAGTGTTGGCATACCTATTCGGTTTAGAGTTGTGAGGGTAGAAGGCCGGGTTAGGGTCGTTATAGATAGGTAGTCGCGTTCTGGCGGCTTTGTGCCCTCGGTTACTGAGATAACGCGGGAATGCTACGTCATCTATTCAAAGGTCTACGCACTTCATCATACATATGCCGTGATTAGGACCCTATCCGACCGCAAAAATAATGTGTTTATGTACGGCTAACGGATGTAAAAATATGTAAGGAGATTATTGTGGTATCACAATAGAAAAAGTTTAGGTTAACATGATAGTATGATGGATTTAACCTTTGCATCTGATTACCAATGATGTTTGGATGAAGTAGTCAAAAGTTTTAAATCCTAAAACATGGGGATCCATATGATTTGTTATAGCTGTTCAACAGCCGGCTTATCTAAGCGTATACTTGGTGGCTAGATTTGCTGAACTTAAACGGCCTATAAGGAACACTTTTATTTTGATCTGATTCTTATTTAAGACTTTCTTTCCTTATAACAATCATAATGCTGTTAAGAACTGTTATTAAGTTAGTGTGATGTGATATTTACCTTCTTCATCGTCGTTCCTGGGCTGCAGCAGCCACAGCTCATCGTCGTCAAAGTGTGCGTCGCCTCCTCGTCCACTCCCCGGGAAGAACGCATGAGCGAGGATGGAGCCGCGTCCGTCGAATGGATACGCGTCGTCATGGTAACGTCTGCAAGAAGATCATTACCAATATTGTAGATATCGTAGCATAAAAGCAAACATAAAAGTTATATCTGGCTTACTGGCATACTGGCTAATGATAAAACTAGTCGTTCTAGAATCCTTAATGTATTCATTTCGCAACAAACAACTCCTCTGAAATGTAGTCTGTAGAGCAATCAAACTTACTTCCCCAGAGAGTCCGTGCTCGGTCACTACCCACATAATCATTTTTCGCCGAGAGAACACAACGAAAGACCTTTTCCATGCATATTTCAAGCAATATTAGCTGACCGTTGCGTTATTGAGTTATATGTGAAAGTTGTGCAATTAGTTCGTAGGGTTAAAGCCTGTTGCAAGATAGGTAATCAATATTGCCTTCATGATCGCTGTGTATTCAACTGTTCATATTGCAGAATTCATTCTAGTAGTCCGAAAACTTTTATGTGGGCACTCGCTATTGGTAAGGAAATATGTTGGACTTGGTTAATCAAGCTCTTAACTGTTAATTTTCTTTTGTTATGTACACTGTAGAGTATGAGAATTCGAGTGATTATGAAGTGTGAACGTTGAGAGTGACCGTGACAGTACATAATATACTTATAACCTAACGTATCCGGAATAATGTTAAATAATTTGACAACAACTTGTGCGGTGAACATTTTTACGACGTTTTAGAGAGCTAAAACATTGTAATTATCGTTGTTTTAAACAGGAAACAATTTATGAGAGTTTCGAAAAGTTATTTTTAATCTCGGCGGTTACACGTTGACATAAAAAGCTTTCAGTATAAAACCGTCATATTCATAACACAGGGATGAAAGTTTAGTGTTTAAAATAACAGGCAACTACAAACTACGTGTAATATACAGCCCAGGACCCTTTTTTGGAGAATTGTGGAATGAGGAAGTGTCCCGCTGACACGCCATCGAATATAATGGGCTCGGAATGAAAAGTTTCCGAGTAGGTATGGGTATGATTTATTGCATTAATGGTGTCACCATACTTATCAGCCCTCCTTCATCGAGACGGATTGACAATACGGATGCAAATAACCCCGATGAGACTCAAAAATGCAATGCAATAATCAAACGCTTTCAGTTTAATTGTAATTGGTGATTTAACATATTGCTAAAGACAGAGACACTGAAAATAATTTATACTAAGTAGGTACCTATAGCTGGTTCTCTTAATACTTACTGTGAGATTGGTCGGTAGATAATGCCCATACCTTGCTCCGTTTTGATGCATAAAATAAATAAATAGATAAAGTATTAAGAATCCTAGTGCCGTGAACATAATCACTATCGTAAAGAATTGGCGAGGTAACTTCAGTAATTAGTATGTCAATTATGTCAATCTGTCATATTCCTATGCTAATGGCATACGTTAACTATACGAATACGATTAGTGTTCATGCTCGGGGCACAGATATGTGATTTGGGATTTTTACGAATATAATCACTCAGTATTTCATTGATAAGTCTCATATAAAAGAATCCCTTATCAAATATTTCCGCTTTCACTTCTCAAGTAGATCATCTAAGTTGTAATGACGTATCCTTTATTACCCGAGTAATATTACATTTTATGAGAGTAATAAATCTTCCGGCATACACTGGGGTGCAATGGTTTCTGCTATCACTCAACACTGCACAGCTTATTCGGCTAATGAAGATTTAGTTGCGTTCTTTATTTAACTGTGGACCTAAACTACCTACTTACTAACTAAGGCATTTTTCTTCACTTATGTATGTACGATATGTGCCGAGCAGACCGTTGTCATTTCATTTAAGTTTACGCGTAAAATATCATTTGTTAAGTAAGTTCTAATAACTGCTTTATCCTACTATTACTATTATAAATGACAAAATTTGTTTAACGAAACTGCGAAAATTATTGTGAAACAAATTTTGACACGCAAAAACGGCTGAACAGATATGGATGAAATTTGGTTAAGTAACCGTCAACAGATTATCAGTGGTAGGGATATTGTATACTTTCGGCCAATGTGCAGCAGCCGAAAAATCGTGCTGGACCAATAGACGACGCACACTGACGAACTGACGTTTGTCGAACCAATCGTGTGCACCGCAGCGCAGTCAATGTCAAACCAACCAATGAAAGTTGTGCTCACCACTCGTGATGGCAACTATACATAATATAAAACCTGGATTAACATGTAGGATACTTATTTTTATTCCTCTAGAACAAGTTTTAAAATCTACGCGGACGTATCCGCGGGCAAAGCCTAGTAGGTATGTATAGATATTGTGCTTTACTTATTCGCTTATGTGTCGAACTGCGGTTAGAACCATATAAAGACTTTTATAGAGTGTAATATAAGTTAACGACAGTACGCACATAAAATCTATAGGTAACGGCAGTCATTCGTCGATGTAGGTAAGTATAGGTAGATATCTCCGTATAGGTAATCGATAAGTCCTTTATTGCATTTGGAGTTGGAAATGTTCACTCCAAATGCATTTAAATGGAAACCATTATAGTGCAAATCAAATATTTTTTCTAACGATAAAATATTTTCAAATAAATAAACGTAAGTAAACGACAACTTTTTCTTTATATTTTATAATTATATTTACTCGATACCTTATATTCGAACTCGAAATTTATTAGAAAAATAAAAGGATAATGTAGTCTTCTTGCAGCGATGGAAACTAAGTTTCAAGTTTGCAGCGCGACACGTCGGTCGCAATATGTCCGGCGGAGGTTTTTGCCACACTCGCTCATATTGTCAGCGATCTAATAAGGGAAACTTCGCCCTCCGCTCATTCGATATGCTGCACTTGTCCGCCGCGCGCGGCGTTTGTAGTTTTTTTGATACGTATTTATCGGTTTCTGATAGGTGCCTAGCAGACGCATTGAAATAATGTTTCATAAAAAATTATGAAGTTTCTGTCAGGAAAATGATAAAAACATTAATGAAAACTAATTGGGTGAGTAGGTACCAACTTATAAGAGGTTTTTTAAAAATATTATTATGGTATTAAATTATGTTGAAAAAGCTGTGGTAACAATAAAACGCATCATTTCGTCCATTGTAAATATTGATGAAAGAATTTTTAAAACTGGAGAAGTTTCCTTTATCATGTCTGGTACAAAATATAGGTAATGTTTTCCAAGGTTCTAACAACATTTAAAGAAAATGTTTTTTTTTAAATTGTTATAGGGTAGATTTCTACTATAAATTATTAACAAGGCTGTTGTGAATATTTTAGATATCGTATCGTAAAATAACATAAATATAATAGGGTAAAAGTGGCATGAAGGAGCCAGGTTTTGAACCACCTTGCTGCCACTTGCATTATTTCCGTAGTTTAGGCACAGAATACATAACAGTACAAGGTTTAGGGTTAAATCTGGTTGGAAATTATATTTTTAAGTGGCAACACTGATTTCCTGTCACCCACAAAGATTTGACAGCTCTCCGAAACTTTTTTGGCACTAAAAAGTAAGTATTTTACATAATTTAAATTGTTTTTTTGGTATTTTATTGGAAATTAATATAGGTACACGGACAGGGCCCGTTTACTTGCAGTTGCCCAAAGTGATTCGGGACATTGGTTGTATGCGCTTCCATCGGACAATATAGGCACCGTGCTGGATCCTGTTACGCTGAGAATTGCGGTAGGACTCCGGCTCGGTGCCAAGGTGTGCGAGCAACATCGCTGCCCATGTGGGCAGGGGGTGGATAATTTAGGTGAACATGGCTTGTCCTGTACCAGAAGTACAGGCCGCCTATATCGCCATGGTACGCTGAATGATTTGGTTCGACGGGCTCTTGCCACCGCTTCTATTCCTGCTATATTAGAACCTCCTGGTTTATCCAGAAGCGATGACAAGAGCCGTGGTGTTTAGGCCGTTCTCTGGTATGGGACGCGACTTGTGTCGATATACTGGCCCCATCACACATCAGCGTTACTGCTGTGAGTGCTGGGGCCGCTGCTGACCTGGCCCAATGTATAAAGCGCCAGAAATATAGCAATTTATCAGAAAATTATGTATTTGTGGCGCTTGCTGTAGAGACAATGGGCCCGTGGTCTTCAAGACTTGTCAACCAGATTGTTCCTTGCATCTGGTGACCCGAGGGCTGGCGGCTATTTCGCTCAAAGACTGACCCTGTGTGTTCAGCGTGGAAATGCCGCCAGCGTCTTGGGAACGATGCCTCACGTGGGCGGGCACTTTACATTAATTATTTTTATTGTGCGTGTAGATATTTCTTATTTTTATTTTATTTTGTATTAATTACCTACTTTAATAAGTCAATAATAATAGTAAACGACAGTTACAGTAGGTATTTAGCATTAGTGCATAATCAGATATCTATCTACTTGTACCTACCTACTCAAAACCTTTTATGGATACTTATAGAAATCATATTATTATTAGTGTAGCAGAATAGATATCTAGATTTTTGTAAGCATTTTATTTTAAGTAAGCTGTAGGCAGATAAACCTATAAACAAGATTATCGTTAGAATCAAATATAAAATAGAGTTTCAAACCTTAGCTGAGTCCAAGTACAATTTAAAACTAAAATCCTTAATAACACGTGTTTCGTTTTCACATCGATCGGAGCAATGGCCATTGGCAGAGCTATTAGATTATTAGCAAAGTGAGTTTAGTGAAGTCACGTGGACCGAATGAAAGTGAGCCGTGTCCCGAACGCCGCGCCGGCCTGAATGGGAACGATCGGTCGCGACGGCATTCAGCTATTATTGCTCAATCTTGGCAAAAATAGATAGATGAAAGGCATCTGCAGAATAAATGGCTTTTTAAGCAGAAGAGACAGAAATCTTCACCATTATTGTGAATGGGAAAATGTGTCTTTGTGAACAGTCTCAAAATTTTTGCTACAGTCAAAGCGATGTATTGTTCCTATTATTTGAAGGGGCTGAAATTTTCCATACACTAAGTTTTCCATAAAACAACTTAAAAGTACCCGTTTTAGATCTAATATTGATTAAACTAAAGAATTTACGTTTTTGTTCCGATTTCTCAAGTCGATCTTAGTAGGTGTATACTGTTTAGGTTTCTGCAATTTATATACGTGTCTTCACCAGTTAGATAAGCTAAGCGTCCAATAAGATGAGATTAAGAGACAAAACAAGCTGAATAGAGATAACATTTAAGTAAATTTTTACCTAAATGTTGGACGGAGCGTACGAGTATTTTGGACGGATCTATTGTGATGCCTTGCACGAGACGCTCCCAAATCCCTATAAAATGGATAGGACGTGTCCCCAAATCCTTCGTTGATTATTATTTATTATCAGCACAATGAATCAAGAACTTACCGAATTTAAAGTTGTGTTTTGAAGAAAATAGGCACTATGTTCAAGAATTTAATTTAAAATAGAGATTTAATTTAAAATGAGATAAATATTAGTTACATACAACTATCCTAGTAGCAGTTTTTTAACTAAGAATATTTATAAAGTTCATTTTCTGCTTTGTTTAATATATTTGAAAGTTTATTGCATACACGAGTAAGTTAGGGTGGTATGTTGCTGAAGAAACAAATGCAATTTTAGGTTCTAAAGACTATTTAATATATGTGTACCTCGTATGTTTCTCAAAGAAGTAGTTTTATATTACACATATATATAAAATTTTTGAGATTAAACTTATTTCTTTTTTTACTGTATTGTTGTTAAAAAGTACGACAAAAGTAAGTAGTGTAAAGAGGAGGTTGGAGTTCGCAAGCGGCTATGCAGATTGCAAAGGTTGGAATCCTCGGCTGACAAAAGAAATGGAACTGGCAGCTAGTAGAAAAAAAGAAAACCTGTATTTTCTAAAACGAGAGCTGTCATAGAATTTGAAGAACAAATAACATAATATATTCTCTTGCAAAATCAATTATTATTCGAGAAAACCCTTTAATACGTAGTTAGATATGAAATGTGAGTTCTAGAAATACTTTAGCTGTATGGGAATGTTAAGTATTGAAAAAATGTCACATGACTTACTTGGCAAAAGACACGACGATGTCAGCCTCGTCAGAGTTGATCTCAGTGAAGGTGAGTCTGGAAGCCTGCGCCCACACGTCGAGGGCGCGTGCGAGCACGCTGCGGGTTCCGCCGGGGTCCAGCTGCGAGGGGCGCCGGACTTGGGACAGGCTTTGGACAAAAATGTACATTTAAAAATCGAATCTTAAAATAGTAATATTGACATGTTAAGATAAGTAAAAATGTACATTGGAATTTGCACGCAACTTGATATTGTAATAAAAAAAAATGAAGGCTTGAATACATACGTGTCTTAAGAATATTGATTCTAAAGTTTGGTAAATTAAAAATTACCTATGTATATAAAATTGTAGGTCTGTTAGTTATAAAGATCTTTTTTATCCTTCGTTTCATAAGGACTAAATAAATATTTCATGGACATAGCTCATTGTTAAGAAACATCTGATACTTCTCTTGTAGATATGTAGACTTCATTAGCCTAGTAGTAATTCGATACTAGATAAAAGGGTTTTTCAATACTTAATATACTATTTCAAACGAAAAAGCTAAAATTTCGGAAGTTAAAATATTATTTGCCTTAGTAATACTGACATACAGAATCCTATTAATCCTATTAATATATTTATAAATCATATTAATTTGTCCATTTAGTTCAAATGTAGCATAAGATATTTGTTAGTTAGTATTAACCATGCTCACGACATGTCTGCTCTTAGCCGTCTGAATAATGAATAGAGTGGACATTACTAGACGTGATACACTACGTACTACATGTACGTAGAGGTCTGTAGCAAAGTACGTGTATAATGCGCGCTTGTGTTTCAGCGCTACGGCGAGCGGCGAGCGAGTGCCGAGTGCTTGCGGCGGGCGCAGCTTTCCAGTAATGGAATAATCGCATTGTGGACAATTTGACTGACTCGGCCTTATTTAACGCTCACTGCATTTTGCATGCTTTATTGCATAGGATTTATGCGTTCTCATGTACGTGAACCGACCTCATTAGTTCCGCGTGTAGTTTTAATAGAGAAATAGCTGGAGCTCTCCGCTAATTCACAATTAATGACCAATTTAAAGGGAACATCACGTTTTGCGGCTCGTATACACGCGTAACGTAACTATGTATTTGCAAGAGTTCGGTTTCACTAGGCTATCGGTAAACACCGCCATAGACACCGCGCCAGTATCGCGGTCATAATTTGCCAATATTCGCGCAACACATTTTGTTGTTTAAAGTAGGTATCGCTTCCGCGGGTAATTAAAACTAACCAACATGGGCTCTGACGCTCGCGGCCGCTGTTTATAATTATTTCAATACATTATTAGGGGGCACATGGGAGATATAAAGGACGATATTGCTGTTGACTTCCAAAGCTACATTTTTCATTTTACCGTCTGCGCGTTTATTGTGGTGGTGAAATACTGAGTGAGTACTTTACAGAATGATATGTGGAAAATATTTAATCGAGTCCTTTAATGAAGCGACCCTCAGGACAGGCAGCCAGCTGATGGCAACCGCTTGAAATTTATTATATTGCCATATTAAAAGTGATCTGGATATATGTACGTGTAGTACGTATCAGTCTGCTAGTGAATTGCAAACTTTCGGTGAAATTTGCTACCACATTGCGAAGTTGTTGTAAAATTAGCCGAAAATGATTGTTTTGAGTTTCTAATATTGTTACACTATAATAAGAGTCTTAATTTTGCCTACTTATGAAATACATAGTTTTTATTGGAAGGCTGATATATTCCAGACTCTTAGCATTAATCAGTCTTTTAGACTATTTGAGTATATGTAATGGGCGATCTACCAAGATCAGATATTCGGTTTTTAACGAAAAATATTTTTTTAACCTTTTTGGACGTAAATATTTCTAAGTAAAGCGACTTTTAGCAACATAATTCAACAATAGTAAGTATGTACATGTAGTTCTTTAATATTAAATGTTAACGTTAATGTTAGTTATACACAAAACGTGTAAATTGCTAAAATTAGTGTTGCAACATCCAAATAAGATTGTTTTCTTTTAGATTTGGGTAGGTAGCTGTTCGTAACTGAAGCATTAAAAACGAACAATATTTTTTTTACCGCAGCTGATTGAGAAATGTTTCAATTAGGGGAAACTTCAAGTGAAGCCGTAGTTAGAAACAAAAAGGCAACGTGGTAAAGTTGCGCACGTAATTTTCCATTTGGAAAACACGTGGGAGCATGAATTGGTTAAGTTTTCAGTGGTTTTGAAGGACTTCAGGGCACGTTGCGTCCGGGGATAGGTTGAAGTTGCGCGCAAACAGAATCCTTGTTCTAGAAAGTTCGATGGGGCAGCCACGTGAGGTGGGCACCGCCACGTGAGCGCGTATCGCTCAGTGGACGCTGACAATGTCGTTCTGAGTTTGACCATTACGGCAGTACGGTGTATTGTACTTACTGGGTCTATTACGAGACTATAAGGTTTCAAAAGAAACGTGAAATATTTGTTAAGGTTGGTAAGTTATGAATGTTTTGGGGAATCGAATGAACACCCTCTTTGGTACAATGGCGTTGCGAAAACAGTTGCTCAATATTTGGGGAGCAACTTGGAGTTTTAGCTGACTTTGCAGGACTTCAGGGCACGATGCGTTGGGCAATAAGTAGATGTTGTGCGCAAGCAGAAACTTCGTTCTAGAAAGTTCAATAGGGTGCCCACGTGAGGCGGGAGAGGATTGCCGTGGACGCTGACAATGTCGCCTTGAGTGTGAAAATTGCGACAGTACATTGTATTGTACTGGGTCGATTATGCGACTATACGGTTTCAAAAGAAACGTGAAATGTTAAATTTGTATAGATAGGTACTTTATAATAAATATTGTGGGGAGCCGAATCAAGCCCCTTTTTTGCAGGATGGCGTTGCGTAAACAACTCCTAAATATTTCGGGAGTACCTTGGAGTTTTGGTTGACTTTTTAGTGACTTTGCACGACTTCAGGGCTCATTGCGTTGGGCAATATGTCGAGTTGTAAGGAAACAAAAAACTTGTTCTAGCAAGTTTTATGGGCCACGTGAAACGTTGGAATGTGAGCGCCTGCCATTTGAAAATTTCGATACTACAGTGTAGGTACTGTTGAGCCGATCAGATAACGATATATTTCTGAAAAAAGATTTCGAATAGATTTGACATTAATTTTTTTCTAAACGAAAGCATAGGTATGTAATATTTAATGTACCTACCTACACTGATATTATTTTATTTCAAGGTTGATTGAAATGTATGATACGCAACATACACTACGGTTATAGTACCTAACACTTGTCATTCTAATTTTTGCTTTGCTGGGAGCTGAAACTAGGTGCAGACCATTGCTCAACTCAAATCTTCGATATTTAGGAAAAGCTAAAAATGTATTTGATAAATAAAACAATAATCAGATGAGAATATATTGCAAAATATACTAAGTAGCATATTTCACGTTGGTACTGTTTGTAGAGAAATTATTATGCCAAGCCATAACGCGAGAACTAATTTACTGCATAAACTCTCACAGTTACATTTATTGGCAATAAAACGTCACGATGCGTAGTCGATACTGGCATTAAAATGTTTCTGTATAATTCAAGGGAAGATGGTGCGTTTATAGCGTGAAATAATAAAACATGCGGTATCATGACGGCATGGCGACAGCCAGCGTCTTCACGGCGAAACGGACATAATCTCGTTACGATGTCATAACAAAGAGATTTGTAAGCACGAACTTTATGGTCTGTGTCCAACGAGCTTAAATTTAATTTTCTGAAATAATCTGTTAGCGAGCTATTAAAATTATTCGTCCGTGTTCAGTGTCGCATGAAGTTACATTTATTGGCAACTAGTATGCAAGGAACATAGCGTATTGTAGAAGGGTAAGTATTATCGCTGTTTCACTCGAATACCAGGACTCAATATGATACTACAAAATCAAGATTTCCTAGCAGTTCTTTTATTTTGAATATGTTAGTAATGTAACCAGTACGTTTTTTCTTAAGTAAATGTTTTTTTCTTTTTGAAATAATGTTTCCGCATTTCAGTTCCGAACGATGCTGTCAGTACCACAAAATGTTACAGTTATTACGTGCGCTACAAAAACACTCGGGTACATGAAAATGAAAGAGCTGTCAAATTACATTTTATTCGTCGAATCGAGTGAGGGAATTAGCATAAAAATAATAAAATGGCGGAGCGATGGATGCGGTCCCCCGTGGCGTGTGGGCCGCCTGTCAAAACGATTGTCAACTCCGGCGACACATGGACGGTATCTCACTAGTTACTTGTTAATAATAATAGAAGATTTACTCTCCATTTTTCCAAGAAAACTTAGATTTAACGGCGAACGAAACTAATATTTTGCTCGCTTTTTTAATATAGTTTTAGGTTTAGTTTGTGTTTATGGCGATTTTTATTGTAAGCAATAAGAGAAGTGTGAAATTAACAAAGAAGAATAATTGTTGATAAGTTTTTCGACAGAAGTCGATTTTCCGTAGGTTACAGCTATCCGCCGCTAGTTTGCGTCCGATAATTGCCAATAAACATTATTTTTCTCTTCCCTTGCTACTTGAATTAGTTTTCTGTCACCAGCTACACTTTTATAGATACTACACTAAATGAGCTCTAATTACTTACCGAAACTATCTTAAATCGCTAACGTTAAAACGCCGGGGCAAGCTAATAGATAATATTATATGTATTTATATCTTTCTGTAGGTACCTATGTATTTAAATTTTTATGTGTAATTTTGCAATTTTTTTCTGTTCCTCCATAAAAAGGCCATAGTTTACTTTCTTCTTCTAAATACTTCTCTTTGCTTCAAATATTCCTTCGTCTTTATTTTTAGTGTGAATCAATACTTGAGGGTTTATAAGTTTTGAGTGGCAATAAATGCAAAAATCTTAACCTTGTATTAATATAAGACGTAGGAATAAGATATCCGTTTCCAGCCGCCGCCGGCAGTTCGCCATCGTGTCCCATAAACTGCAATAGACATTGATACTTGGAACTTGAATAGCATGTGCTCGACTTTATGACAAAGAATAACTGTTATAAACGAATTAATACCGCTTATTACAAATACATCGCTTATTTGATAACGTCAATGTCAAGGCGTAATCCATCTAAGTGTGCGGAGATTTGAATGATGAAATTGAATGTCTGTGTTATGTTCTTGTCTTGTGTGTGTCTATGGCACCTACGATACACGGCACAGAGAATTCTAGCGTGGGACAAGTGTGAAGCGCTATTAATAACGAAATAAAATATGGGACCCATCTTTTATGTGTAAGCTTTATTGTATATGTATGGCTATCAAGGATTATTATGCTAACGATTTTATGTTTGTTTATTCTACCTTCGATATTATGATAATACATTCAAAGATAAGTTATTTATAGAGCCTCATAGGCTTGCATATTAATGAGGTTTTGCGATATAATAACTTTAACCATTTCAAATGTCATTGAATAGTCTATAAGCCAAGTAACATGTAGATATATAAAGTGTTAATCACATTACAAACCTCCCCAAAGGAATGTATTGAATAACCGGTAACCATGTAGGTATGACCCTTTTTTTACTCCAGAAAAAGGTTTTGTATCATAATAAACAATGCATGGAAAATTTATAAATACCATATACACATACGTAGATTTATGTAATGTTAGCAAAACAAACCTTCCGTGTCGCCATCTCTGCCAAACTTGAATATAATAATAATATGTTTTTATATTGAAGATAATTGCAAAAGAACTTTTTTATTTCTTCAAATTCAAAACGATTTTTCTCTCTAATTTACGCTATGAAACAATTAAAGACCCATACCCATACCCATTGCATCAATCAAAGTCCTACGAAAAATACAATTTTCAGTTGTTTATTAGTGTATTTAAATCGTAGGTATGCGAGGGAGTGTTCGAATGTGAGTGGTATTAGTGAATCTGGCTGGTGTCGGTAAGTGCCCGCGGCGAAATTAAGCCGCAAGTAATGTTGTTACTGCCGTGATGGCGTATTGCCGCTCTACGCTCGCTACGGGAGACCACTCTCTACGAGTATGTGATCAAATTTTCTCCTTTACTCGTGGTAAACGTACATAGCTATTCTCTTAATGGAGTAATACTAATCGATAAGGAAATATTGAATAATCAAAATTTAAATTACTGTATTTGATGATCTACCTCAACACTAAATCAATGTTCTATAAATCTATCTAAATTAAAACGTTTCTTTTGGAATAGTCATGTAATAGACCCGGTACATCACACAGAAGTGTCGCAATTGTCAAACTCAGGGCGACATTGTCAGCGTCCACTGAAGGGACGCGCTCACGTGGCCTTGCCCGCCTCACGTGGCTGCCCCATCGAACTTTCTAGAACAAGGTTTCTGTTTGCTCGCAACTCCGACCTTTTGTTCAACGCAATGTGCTCCGAAGTCCTACAAAGTCAGCCAAAAGGGCCAAAACTTCAAGTTGCTCCCCAAATATTGAGGAATTGTTTACGAAATGCCATTGTGCCAAAGAGGGTGCTGATTGTACTGTACTTACTGTCGCAATTGTCAAACTCAGGGTGACATCGTCAGCGTCCAATGAGCGACACGCGCTCACGTGGCTGGCCGTCCCATCGAACTTTCTAGAACAAGGTTTCTGTTTGCTCACAACTCCGACCTTTTGCCCAACATAACGTGCCATGAAGACCTTCAAAGCCACTGGAAACTTAACCAACTCAATTTCAGTTGTTTATTGTGTCAAAAATACTTCATGAGTTAATAGGCTTCCCTTTAATTTCAGTTTTTTAGGATTGTTTTGATTTTTTTTCTTTCTGTTACCGCAATCAATGCTCACCCAAAGATTTAGTTGATAGAGAATTCTTTTAACAATAAGTCTGCCTTTGTACCGATAAATTTGTATATTATTTCAGAAGAACAAGTAAAAAATGGCGCAAAGCTTATAACGCCAGTGAGCCGTGAAAAAGCGCCACTTTGCGTCGTGTGTAGTATTAGTAGTAGGAACAGTACAGTATTTTAATCGTCCGAATTCTTGTATGCGAAGGTGTGTTCGAATGTACGTGGTATTAGTGAATTTGGCTGGTGTCGGTAAGTGCCCGCGGCAAAATTAAGCCGCAAGTAATGTTGTTACTGCCGTGATGGCGTATTGCCGCTCTATGCTCGCTACGGGAGACCACTCTCTACGAGTATGTGATCACATTTTCTCGTTTTACTCACGGTGAACGTAGCTATTCTCTTAATCGATCTTCTTCAAATCTTACATGAATTACGGAAGACAACTTTAAAAAAAAACAAATTTTAATATAAAAATATTTGGCTTTTTTGTAATTTATTTCATATTTTTGTTTATTTTTTCTTTTGTTCGAGTCAATAATGGCATATTACCCGCTCGGACACCGCACCAAATTGAAATAATTTTTCAGTGACGTGATTGCATCGATGATCAAGGTTAGCAATTCTGATATTCATCACCGTATCTGCAACTGAATGTGCCCAAAATTTACACTTGTTACTACTGACCTGGAGTAAGTATTAAAATGAAATATTCCTAACGAAATACAATTACGAGTACCTATGGATTATGCTTTTTATCTTAACATAAAGTGTATTTAAAATATCGCCATTGGAAATAATAGTAAAGAAAAATAAAAATCCTATCAAATTATACGTGTTTGTTAATGTACGTACATAAACGGGTAACTACGTAAATAGCCTTTACTACGCTTATTACGCCTTAATGCCTCTAGTATGGATTAGATTCAGATGCTTATAGTTTCTCGTGAAGTATCGCAAGGATTATAGTTAAAGACACGAGTTTTGTTGGAAGTGTGAAACTTTTATATGAGTTGGCTGAACTCAAAAGAGATATAATTGGAAACTTGAGACGGGTGGTGCAATAGCATGACAGTGCGGTGGTGCGGTGCCTTTAAACGATAATATTATCGGTGTAATATTCCTTTTGTTCTTGCTCACCATTAAAGTTAAGAGCTTTTGTGATTTTTATAAAATGATTTTCACTCGAAGCTTTGGCACATGTGTTGCTTCTTATAACTAAGACTACTTTTGTTTTTTTACCCATTAGGTATCTTAATGTGCCTTAATATATTTAATTTCATCTTGAAAAGTTACTAAAACACCACATGTTAACGATAAAAATGAAAAAATAAATAAGTTGCAATAAGTGCATTGCATACACATTTAATAAACCTTAGTTAGGTTTATAAGCTACAGAGTATATAAACCTAATTTAGAAATATGTATTCATTAAAGTAGGGCTCCTTCCGTCGCGCCATAATACCGATGGGAATTGCACGTGAGCGAAGTTTACACTCGACTGATTAATTCCCACACCATTTCTTGATACCTCCTACACGTTGCGATGCGCTTATATTTAGCTTTCTTAATTAAAAATCATGATCAACTTCATTACTAATTTGTAGACTGAAGATTTAATCAGATGAACGCAGTAGTACTATTTTGATTCGTAGAACCACTTTTCTAAAACAGCAACATTTTTTTTGTCCTCAAAAAACACCAATATATTTTATTGAAACAAAATCATCAAATAAAAGAAGATATTATTTTACTAAGAGGAATGATACTTTTCAATACTTCATTCAATACAGCAGTTTACTACTCCTTTTAGGTCTGATACTATTTAGAGACATTTACTGAACACGCAACGGGTAAACATTCGATTTAAATATGAAGAGTTAAAAGGTAAGTGTAAGTAAGTGAAAAGGGTAGTAGTGGTCTTAGTTTATCCATCCAATAACCCCATCTACAAAGTCAACGGCTCTGTTTGATGTGGCCGGAGTGGATGCACCTCGAGAGCTCTAAGTGTCCCAAGTTATTTTTACCGCTCGCTGGCTATACGACGCTAAAAGCGTTTGTCTTGAATTTTTAAAGTGCCAATTGAAGTTTTAGAGACAGAGTACGTCGGTGTGACTTAACGGCAATAAGGAACTTGAGTGCTGAAATATTGACGTGGAAATGCTTGGAGTTGCGAAATTCTGGTTTCGTTTCAATTTCAGACAGACAGTCGCTTAGGAACCTATGTACAAACATACCGACAAAAATACAATGCTTAGTAAAAAGTAGACTTATTTCATTTAAAAATATGCTAAATGTAAGACTGGCAATATAAATCTGAAATGAAATATTGATACCTACTCGTTCACTTCACTTCACTAGTGTTTGCCTCTTTTCAAGGCGATGTAATAAAATTCAGCTTAAACGAACCTACCTGTCAGTTCTCTCTGCCGACGCGACGTTGTGTAAACTTGTGCTTAACATCCTCGATTCATACTAAATCTATTTCTGGTTGAATATTTATATTGCACTTTTTACTTTAAAATTGTTCTTAAATACACGCTAAGAATGCTTGGGAAATGTGTCGAGATGTTCCGTCGTCCTAACATACGTAACAGGCAGTATGGAGGAAAACTTTAGAGTTTCTGGAAGGGACGAGGCGTCTCATTTTAAATGTATCAAGAGTGCAGTCCGAGTTGCTGCGCCGGCAGCGTCTGCCGTCTGAAAACAATCTCAACTGCGTTAGTCACCTATTTACGTCCGGGGTCCACCTCGCCAGAGTATTTCAAATGAACAACGAGAATTCCGGAGAATCCTAATGAACCGTGGGAATTTTGATTGTAATGAAGCGAAGTTCGCAAGAGGCGCGGACGTTTCGCTGGTCGACGATCTTTAATCGAGTTGGACATTGTCAGAGACGTGGTACCTTCGCATTTTTGGAATTACGATTCGAAAAGTTACGCGCTCATTTTATTCAAAATTATACTAATACGTATTTATAGGTATTTAGTGTGAACTAATTTATATCCGCAGCTTTATTCGTGCAGTAGTCGATTTCGTTTTTCAAATATTTTTTTTATATGGAGATTTTATATAAGCAAATAGGTAAGTATGCAGGCCACATGATGTTTAGAGTCCACTGCAACACATGGACAACCGCGAATCGGATAGAAAATTCAAAATGGGTGCATACTCGTTAGGACTTTGATTATGATGCCAACGCCAATCGTCGCATAAAACATGAAGAACATGTTGCTTCACGGCAGGTTAAGAAGCAGTAAGGTGTGAGACATTGCTCTACCACCTATGTATACCATTTGTATGATCTAAACCAATCTTTGGTACTACTCAAGTAGCATCAGATTTTTCAGACAGACTTTTCGCTTCGCTTCAGATGTTTCGATGTAGTATTGTAGTGTTAGTATGGAACACTGTTGCTAGGCTCAACCGGGAAGTAATTTCACTCGGTTCCGCCGGATATATCTCTCCCCGAGCGCAGAGACCTACGACTAATCGGTTTGTCATTTCCGCAATCGACCGCCGCGTTGCCGTTTTGAATACTTAATACTCGTCCTTTGTTTACGCCGCTGTATTGCACTGTAATTTGTCATTACCGTTGATGTTAAATGGGAAATGATAGATGGTATTCCATGTAGGCAGCGGATCTAAAACAACTTTTTTCTCTTAGACTTAAGATATTAAAATTATATATCATCTAGGGGATCCAGATGTCCACTGTTTGACACATTAAAAGAATTTACCATTTAACTGTTAAGATTATTACAGTTTGGAAAATACTTTTTATCAAATGAGGCAATGTTTAAAAAAAGCATGTTTGGTGACGTAGTCCTTTGCAAGTAATTAACTGCTTGGTACAAACATTGATATTATATGAATTGATATCGCAATTATGATACAAGTTTGAAATTAATAAATAGCGGTAAGTATCCTTTGATATTATTTAGTTTTTTTATTTGCAAAAAATAATACAACATAACAACATTATGAAATAATTATGTTGTACCTAATGTGACGAAATAAATAGTCTTAAAAATAAATAATATCATTTCATATTTCAAATAAATGAGAATTGTAGGCGTAATAATAAATTAGGATAACATTTAAATCTTATTCCACAATCGCCTTTAGATATTGACACTTGGAAGCAAGTTGGTTAGCGGTTGGTTTAGTTGGTAAATGGGTTCGCACGTCCGGGCAAACATTGTAGCAACTAATAAGTTTAAGCAAATTTATAACCGCGCCGGGATTTGAGATTATCCCTGCAACTTGAAACCGTCACGGATCAAAGTCCCTTCAAAATTAATGTGACGGTTAAATTGTCTGTCTGGTAATAGTATGTTGATGTAATTTAGGATCGATTATTCCTAATGGATTGTTGTTGGACCTATAAATGACCTATGCACTATGCACTATATATGACCTCCTCTTACAATGAGAAGGATCTTGATCATAGTTCACCAGGCGGCCCACAGCGGGTTGGTCGACTACTCATATCATGCCCATGAGGACATTTTGCACATCGTTTGATAATTGAGTTTACACTTTGATATATTGATCATCAGTATGAAAAATTTAATTAATCTTTATCAATAGAGAGAAATCATTGTTGAGTTTATAGGTGGGTACTGGGTAGGACTAAGAGAAGAATCTTACTGGCCGCACTACAGTTGTAAACTACTATCAGTTCTCATCTCATTTTTCATTAACTTTAAAACAACTTTGAAAAAGCAAGGGTGGAACGCTAAGAACTGTAGGTGTTCTTATATAGAGCAATGGCCTCAAGTTATAGTATTGATGACGCTTATATTAAAGTTCATGGTACCGATTTACTTTATGTTACATTCATTCTTAACCATTCGTTTTCCGAAACGAACTGCTGTATTATCCACTGGTTATTTATTACATTACATTTGCAAAAATGTATCTCGGATCGTCGGAACGTCTATTTTCTATTCGCAAACATTAAATTTTACAAAGTAAAGAATGACTACATTTATTTGTAATAACTGAGGAGTAGTAGTAGTAGAGAAGGATAATGTGCTGTGTATAGTACCTACTCTATCCCGATCTTAAATTTGTATGGTTCAGCTGAATTTCATACCTACCTACTTACTCCTTTTTAATAGGTAAGTGAATTATGATTTTATGTCTTAATGTAATCAGGATATTTATTAAAAAAATAAAAGAGTCGTTACTCAAAATAAGTTGCAAATTCGACACAAAAGTAATTTCTTTACATTTCTGGTTGACATGCATTTCTAGTTACTAAAGAATTACTATATTACTAAAGAACTATTATAAATGACATTTAGAAGAAAATATTTGTTTATTTGTACACGCATATTTTGTGGTTATTATTATGGTGATCGTGTTTTAAATTTCAGCGTGTTTGAACCTCACCAGGATCGTGCTAGCGTTACATAAGGAGTATTTTCTCAAGTCGAGCGCATAAAACGTTAGTGCAAGGGTGCATGCGCTGAAGGGCGGTGCACTACAAATGCAAGGTCCTTGCCCGAACTAGCACTCTTTGTTACAGGAAAATCACATCGCGAATCGTAAAATACGATCCCAAATTTTATTATGACATACTGCGATAATAATTTTGAAACGGATAATAAATTATGATATGCGAACGGAACATGTGACTTGTAAAGGAATTTATTTAGTTTACTATTGACATGCATAAATTAAATGGAAAGCAAGGAGAAACGAAAGCCGTTTATAACAGGGGGGGGGGGGGTATAATGGTATAGGAAGGTTGATCCAATATTTTTGTACAGTAAATATATAGACCTTTGTGTTGCATTGAATCAATACAACTGATAAAATTATATCGTTATGATTTTACTTCAGAATTCTTTGAAAACCAATCTATTATTTCAGATACAAAGTAAAGCTAAATGCATTTTTCTACGAAATTGCTTCAAAGGTCATTGTACAAACTCAGTGCAGTTCGACAACACCGGGGTGGCTGCTTCGAGGGTCGCAGTCCCCGCAATGTTCCTCGCTTATATAACATGTTACGTTCATAATTTTGTTATTCTTTCACGTGTTTGTTTAAAACTATTCGTGCATATATGAATTGAGTTGTGGCGATGTACAATATGTCTCAGGTGATGTTTATCTAACTATATTTCATGCATGCGGTTTATATAGAATCGATGTTTAAAAGGTGAATCCGGTAGCATTTATACGATCGGCGATTTTACAGATTTTTTAAAGTATTTTTTTATGCAGATACTTTGTTAAATCGTGATTACTGTTTTGATTATTTTGCCGTTAATTATTCTGTTCATCAATGAACAGAGATTTAGAAGAGAGAAAGATTATATGAAGACCGTTTCAAATTATTGCTAGATTTTTAAAGGGTTAATAATTTTTTATTCTAATTATTATTCGCCTAATTTAAAATTAGGTGAAACTCATAAAAATGGTTCTGCAGTTGAACAAAATGTACAGATTAGAAATAAGGTTTAACACTGAAATAAAATGGCTCGGATGTCTCAAAGAAGTAACTGTATATTGTGGTCAATTTGAGTCCGAGCGAATTGTATTACACAATGTCCGTGGAAGATTCTATTCATCTGTCGGCTCCTATAATGGAGCAAATATTTTATCGTCTATCGCCACTGCTTTTCTCACCAGTCCTTGTCTTTTTAATGGTAACTGATTACTGGAGAGTGCTACTGGATGAGAATAAAATTGAAAAGTTCATAACATTGCAATTGTTAAAACTCTTATTATACTCGTATTTGTTAAACTACTTTATTGTTTGAAGCTGGTTTGAAGATGTATTTAGTTTCTAATTCATATTTAACATTAAGACTACCTTATTTTGTTTCCTTAAATTACAATTTTTTTTATTTTGTTTGTGTAGTGTTTTTTTGTTATCTTTTTGTATTTTTCATATTGCATTTTTTCTTTGAAAACATGACTGTGTGTAGGTATATTCTTTTGAAGTATATACCTATTTGTCCTTTATAGTGATTAGCTTTTTACCCTCGAATTTTCTCGCCGTTTTACCTCAGTCGTTACTAAAACTAAAAGTATCTCGTACTTGAATATGTTACATATATGTTAAGGCATTCGAGTATTTTTACATTCGTTCGAAGGTCTTTCAGATACCTCGGCTGTTCACCGACGTATTTAAATTAAGTCCTACGTTTCAAAGCGAACCTCATTTGCGTTTACAAAAGTGCAGATCATATTTTTTCTTCTGTGTGTTTGAATTGAAAGCGGCGTAATATTCTTTTTTGTCTCTAAAGCTTGCGGTTTTTGTATTCAACATCTCACTCACCTGTAAAGAAAGAAAATAAAATGTTAATTAAGAGCCACTGAACAAAATTGATATCATCGGAAGAGGCCTGTCTTATTGTAAACGGATACAGTCGATTTCAACGGGAGCTGTCGAACGATAGGCTCTTACTTGAAATGAGTTTTTGTCATTATAATGTTATTTTATTTTGTAACAAAACTAAAATGAGGAGCAATTTTGCGATTTAGTTACGTCGAGAAGTAAATTCAGTAGAGGTCGTTGTTTCGAGAAGTATGGACAGGAATGTGATTTTGCCCGTGGAAAGTTTCTCCACTCGTTAAAGACAATTTTGAAAATACCAAAAGTATTTGTAAGAAGTTTGAAATCTTATGAAAATTTATGAAAAATGCCTAAGTAAGAGGAAATCAGAGAATTCCTAAATTTTTGCACTATTTACGTAGCTAGTAAGGTAGGGTGCGATCCGGTGGCGGGTTCGCAATGCCAAACGAGGCTGAAACGTGCATCTCATTAACACGTAGGATATTTAGGGAGCAGTCAGCAGGCCGCGCGCGGTGAGCCGCGAACTAGCATTTGGCAGTGCACGCGCTCAAACACAGCCGGTTTTGTAAACTAAACAACTCGTAAAAGTGTAAAAGTCGTAACGATAGCGGCGGAGAGGGCCGCCTAATATGAGCGGCGGCTGGAGCCGCGCCAGTAGTACTCATTATCAGATGGGACATCCCGGGCGCAACCCTTTCGTTTTACGATTGGCCTCTAATTACGCCAGTGCTCAAGGCGGCGCGCTTTTTCAGTTGATACCGGGCCGGAGCGGGCGTACATTGCCAAATAGATATATTTATCGACGCTAGCCAAATCGTTTACGCGCTTCGACTGCGGCGATAGCGACGTTGGTCGGAGCAACAATCGGGCGGCGTTTGTGATATGAAAAAAGTCTCGAAAAATGTCGCCGAGCCGCAATAACAGCGAGTGAGGTTTACGAGAGTCTGCTGATAAAGCCGGCGCGGCAAGCGAGTGCGGGTCGCCTTACGACGTGTTGCCAATTTATGCCGCGCGATAAGCAGAGTTTGTTTAGCTTCAGGCGGCAGCAAATTACTGCGGCTGAATCCTGTATGTTGCAAAACCTCAATAGAAAATCCAATGGGTGATGTAAATTGATTATTCTACAAGTCAATTAAATACATAAACATTGAAATTTTACTCTCGTAGAGTCCATTTAGCCTTTCATCACAAATAGCTTCTGCATTTGTCAGAAAAACTGCATTGAATTAAAGTGTATCCAATGTTGCACCATGTCATTGTAATATTGGTGTCGCCCGAATGCATTCGACAAAGCCGGTGGGATTGCGTCGAGATGAATTCTGTTACCGTGAGGTATTTCTGGGCAGTCCGCTGCTACGGGTGTTATTGTAACATATTCACGATTCTGGTTGGCGCTCAATTTGCGGAGTACTGAGTGGAATTACATGGAATCGCTCGCAGGAATATTAGTATGCCAGCGCCGAACGCCACTGGAATGAGCCGACGTGACGTAGACCGACGTTTCTGCCGACTCTACGTCAAAATGCAATAACACGAATATCGTAAACTGGTGATGAAACTCAAGTAATCATGGAAGGAACTGTAAAATTTAATTGCTCGTGACAATCGCTTATATTGCTATGTAGCAACATAAACTTGGTATTGCGTCAAATATATTTCAGTTTGAAAATTATGACTTAAAATTTTACAGTCGATCTAAATGCATCTGTGACGTTGCCCGTATCTGAAGTAACAAGTAATTTATTAGGCCGAGAAAATATTAGGTATTATTATTATACGGACAACAATAAGGAAATTGCATTTTGATTGTGATCGAGTGGGTATTATCATTATAAGATCTATCAGTTATTGGGGAAGAATGCATCAGATGCATAATATAAGTAGGTGTGCTACCTTAACTCTGGCTCGAATAACAGGAGCTCTAAAATTTGTTACAAGACTTTATGACTTTATAACGAAACCTACTATCATTCCTATCCAACTTCCTACCTACTACTATTAAAAATGCAACTGGATCGATGTATGGATGTTTGTTAATCTCTCATACAAAAACGCCTGAGCAGATTAGAATTAAGTTTGCCAAACAGGTAGTTTATAAACTAGATTACCAAATATGATACTTCTTATCTCTCTCTTGACCAGATTCTACATCTCACGTCGGCGAAATCACGGGCGAAAAATCTAGTTCTTCATAATTTTAACACTTTTCCTGTCTAGTGAGTAGACAGGAAAAGGAAGTTAAAGCAGAGTATGAGTCAAATGTGACTCACGGGACCGCGAAGTGGTTAACACATGTGAAATATTGCCAACATGTCCACATGCAATATATTCGTTTAGAAATATTACATATACCCCAAAAAAGACGATCCCGTTTTGATAGTGATCGATGGGGTATGATTATAGGGTCTTTATATCTCGTGTTATACACTTATTTGGGACGAGCGCTGAGAGGCGGGGCCGTTTTGTCGTGACTAGTACAAACGCGTGACATGCATGAAGTATATGGAAGTGAATTGAGGCAGTAATCCGACGTATTGGCGACGGCACATGACGTGCATTCACTCTGATGTAAGCCTACGCCGTGTTCCGGGTAATATTTTGTGTAAGTTTGATAAATGTTATAATAAAATATAAATTATAAATTATTAAATATAAATGTTCATATTTGCGTTGTTTTTTGTTTAGTTCCAATATATTTTTGTCAGTTGTATAGGATAGCTAAATGCTACGATTAAGCGATAATAGCTCAGTGGGTTATAGAATTCGGTCCAGCGTTGAAGTTTAGTGGCTTTAATGAATTTTTTAATATACGGCGATAACGAGCGGGAACCGGCATACCTAAAAGAAAAAAGTTCTCAAAGGTTTATGGAGTTGGCCAACCCAATATAGGCCAGACGGGATGACTAAAGCCTGTCTATGTCCTTCTCATTGTGGGTATCCTACCCGATCTTGCAATGGGTCCCTTAAAGATTGCAGTTGCAGACATACCTAATATCTACATACAAGTTATTATCGAAAGTCATTAGATATTAGAAATTTAATTTTACTTAACTTGTAATAGTGTTCTCTCAAATTCTCTAATTTCATACAGCGGTGTTCTGTTTTAAAAAGCAAGAGAAATTCTCATGGAGAAACTATGTAGTTGCATCCAATGTTTGACGAGGTTGAGCGAGCGTTCATTAAATTTTTCATCGAAAAAGTTTTTCTTTTAATGAATAGGTCTGGTCAACTTTACAAAATTTCAGAACGACATTTTAAAAAAAGTGAGTTGAATTAAATTCACGGAACTTTTGTCAAGACACTCAAGAGATGATTAACTACGTAGTTTGTCCTATCTTGTTCATTTATAATAAATAAAATAAGGCTACTAATTTTTTTTATAACAAAAAGTAGTAGGTACCTAAAGGAGGGTGTAGAAAAAAGCATAAAAGCCACAGACCTATAAGAGTAAGCCACCTCAAACCTCAACTAGAACCGAAGCACTGTCTGAGTTAAATGCATTTCTACTTCGAAGGTCGCTTAAATTTTTTTTCCAGCAAAGAACTACCAATACTTCCTTACTAAACACAAGAAATTGCGGATTATAAAACCCTGAAATAAAACTGGGTCTTAAATTATAACTACTTAAATAAAAAATAAAAATTTAAACACCATAAACAACAGACAAATGTCATAACACACTAAAAACTAAATAAAACGTCATTTTAGGGCGGGAAATTAATTGAAGGGGCAAAATTATGCGTGAAGATGAAACGTCGGAGTGTCCTGCCCCTCGCCGGGGACCGTCAACTCAATCTTGCCCCATTACGTGCGACAAATTGGAAAAATATTCAATTACATCATGCTAAATATTGGATTATATCAAGGCAAATTACAATTTCAGTTGGGGACTTCGCTGTGCGTGGTGTGAACTCGTTATTTTAACTGGGTGTTAAGTCCTAATGGTTCTACTACTATTTTATGAAAGTGAACGTTAGTATGAATGGATGGATGTTTGGTACTCTTTCACGGAAAAACGGCTGAACGGATTTGGATGAAATTTGGTATATGGAAGTTTACAACGTAGGTTACTTTTTATCCCTCTCTGGGCGAAATTCTAAGACTCACACGGACTAAGCCGCGGGCAACGTCTAGTTTACTGTAACGGAACCATGAAGTCTTAGTGTAGGCTACGACAAATAAAGTTACTGTAATAATATAATTTCTAGTGCATATTACACTGAAACAAATAGAACAATCGGCCACATGAATTATTCTGCCGAATATTCTGCGGGTTCACTGCCTGAATAGTACTTAGAAAAGCAAAATAATTAGGTATATTCACCCAGCGCGTGGTGAGAAGTCTACATGTTTATGCAGAGTATTGTTTTCAGATCCTGGGATTGTTTACGAGAAGAAAGGCAGTAGATATACTTCTACCTGAAAAAGCAGAATAATATTCGTCTTTCCTCACCATCGTAAGACTATTCACAATGTACAACAATTTTTATTTTTTAGGTTTAAAAAGGAAGATTAAAAAAATGAAATTTTAATGATATATAGGTATACTTAAAATTAGATATCAAAGATCATTATCCGATATTTATAAAAACTACGTATGAATTCCGTTCATACGTACCTAATTACACGCACTGTGTATATAAAGGTGGAGGGAAAGATATATTTTTAACAAAAATACAACGTGTTGCGTTGAATGTTTTGTGTTAAGATCTTATCTTACTTGTAAAGAAACATAAAATGCGCGAAAACTTAAAGCAAGGACTTGGGGCGCGCGTTTAATCGACAGTTGGAGTAATTGGCAATTAATCACCAACGTTTTCTATTTCAGCCAGCGAAGTCCCACTACGGCCGCTAACGAGATTGAGACTGCACCGTGTGTCGCAATAGGACACTCCATTTCGTTCTGAGGATCGATCAGAACTTTAATATTGCTGGGGAATACTGGACGGACAAGTGATAATTGATTAGGATTGAAAACTTCAACGAGAAATGCTTAAATTAATTTGTAACAACTAAGTGGACCTACTAAGTACGCATTTGATTTTCCTTTTTATGTGACACAATGACAACATTTTATTCCTTTTCAATTGTAAGGGAAAGTTCTCTTATATTCTTTGAATAATATCACGTCTGGATCGGATGTGTTCAGCCAACCCAATTACGATTTACTCTTCACTAAAATTTCATATTATACCATTTTCATCTAGATAATATGTAGACGAGCCAAGGATATAATATGGTCTAATTACGATCTTAGACCATATGTCATTATACATATCCAAACGAAAGAAATATATCATTTTTATTATCGGTAATATGATGTGATAGGGCGCGCCTGCCGAATCCGGCCGCCCGGCCTCAGCGCGACTTTTCTCAGATCGTATCTTTAGAACGTAATTAAGTAAATTTCGATGTCGTTTCGCTCCATCTCCGAAATAATAAGTATAAAAGCTTGGTAAACCACGATTTAATGCGATTTCAAGTTATATCCCCATTTTATTTTAATTACGCGTTCCATGTTCGGTAATGATATGCTAGTTTTGTGTATTATGAAAATGTAGTCGACCTAAAAAAGTGGAGCGGTAATAGAAGTAGTGATAGCTCAGGGAAAATGCATGCAATGTTGCATGCGTGAAAAGTTATTGACAATGTTCTCAAGGGCATGTAAAGATCACTATCCAGCAATAACGAGATAGTGAACTTGGACTGAAACGTTCTCATTAACGAGAAGATCATTCTTATTCTAAGAGGGTCTCCACCCTGTAGTGGTTTGCCCACTATTAGGCTGCAGGCAGATGAACAACAAAAGCTGTCTAGCAATTCAAGGAAAATGAGGTCCATCGATAAGCTTGAGCCCGTTGACGTCAAAAGCTGTTTGCAATCGTACAAACAAAGGATTTGGCGGCTGACGTAACATCACAACATCATTGTCGCCCTGACACGTTGTTTAAAGACCTATCCAGTTTGCAAATGGATGAGGTGGGCAGTAGGTCCGACGTGATTTATTCCGAGGTATTTGCAAGTGGTTATTTGTATGGGGCAAGATCGCAGAGTGGATTGCGCCGCGACACCTTTCAAATAAATTGTCTTGAGACTAGCCCGAGACGGTAAACAACTCACGGTATGCAGATGTTCGCAGTAACCAGCCACTATTCGTTCCCTCAATGGCTAGAGCCCTCGAATTTGTTCTCTCGTTTACTTACGCTTCGAAATTGATTTCACTATTTTCGCAACCTTTCTGTTTAATCTACAAAGTAGCGTTAGATGATGTTGGGTACTTTTTGCAGTGAAATACGTTTTTTTGCGGTACTTTACATTTAGAAAGAAGTAAAGAAAATCATTTATTCACGGATCATTGATAAGATGTTGTTAATCGATTTTAGGTCTTATTTTTCTAGGTGTTTTGTTGATGTTGGTGCTGGCTTTGTGTTGTGTTGTCCTTAGATTTCATACTGAATACAAGGAACTTGATTTTATCCGCAACTTAGTTAACAAATACTTTTTCTGTTCTAGATTATAATATCCGTTAAAATAGAGTATCCGTTCAGCCTTTTTTGATTTTCACAAATTTTCACATTTAAAATAATATTATGATACAATGATTATTGATCTAAATCTGTCCTCAAAATAACATTGTGCTGGTAGATTGTTCCCGTGAGCAGTGAACAGACAGTGCAAAGTTTGACAATTAGCAGCACCTTTCAACTCGTCCAATGATATCGTACCTCACAATCGCAAGCAAACAAGTTGATTAATTACTGGACACCCGAGCACAAAGTTCTGATTGTGGAGTGCAAACTACGAGCTGCCAAATTATATGGTTGGAACTGATGCAACTAAAGCGTCAAGTCACACGATTCAGATTGAAGCGGAGAAATATCTCACGTTCTGAAAGTTGCAATTATTGTTGATGTGGACTGCAGTAACTTTCGAGCTAATTTGTCTTTGTACGGGTTGAATTTTGGTATACGAAAATTCCAATTATTTACTTTTCGCGTGAAATATTGAAAATTTTATCTTGAAAATGTTCGCTTATTTCGTCAGCCTTGTTCATTTCAATAATCTTATGAAATACCTATCAGAAAATAATTTTCATTAGCCTCGGTTATAAAGCGGCCCATTCGCTTAGTGTTTATTTTTTACAGCCCTAACGAGTGTGATGTTCCACTTTTTGTGTGGGCAATAAAAATAATTCCAGTAACACGTTGTCGCCACGAAATTGGAGTCGCTTTACCGTTGACGTCGAGCTGCCAAATTACCGACCCCCGCGCCTAACAACCGTCCAACACCATCGCGATTATGGCCGATTGCTTTTAATAAACCCGTTATTACCATTATAATTTGAAAACTCGAATAATTTGGGTAAACAACGTCTTCGACATAACTACCATGATGAGTATTTTTTTTAATTTTGGGAAATACTTGTTCTACTATACTAACATCCGAGTTTAAGGTTCTTTGAGTCTCTAACTATACGGTTAGAGACTCAACACCGGTTTCCTACAATAAAGTAAATTTTGTGTTGTCTACGTTCTATATCATAACCTACATAACGTTATAGTCTCTCTATTTCTTATTTATTTTTTTGCCATTTTTGTGAATATGTACTAGAGACAAATTAGCATATGTTACGTCAAATTACGGCGATACGTATCACGGTGGTTCGAATCGATTTCCAATGTTCAAACTCAAAAGGGTATTGTATACAAGTTTAGTGTTCTTGTCATTTCAAGTAGGTGTCTAGAACATTGTCTACGGCGTAGCAAGGGTGACGGGTGTCGCTAAGCTGCGTAGGCTGTTGGCAGCCGATACGAATGTGCGAGTTGCCAGCCTCCGGATAAACCCGACCGTTAGTACAGAGTAGTACAGACACGGTAAGACATGGGATTGCGCCATAGTTTAACTACACATTTAAAGCATGGTGGTACTGCAATTTCCATGAGACGTCTAAGGCGTCCGTATAGTATTATATGCTTCATTGCTGAGCAATAGTTAGAAGAGAAAATACTAATATTACAAATGGGGAAGGTTTTGCGGGTGGTGTGAATATTTAACACAAATATAGCAGAAGTTTTTATTGATTTGATAAAAATTTGGTACACAGATAGTTTATAATTCAGGATTCTAAGATCCAAAATAATTATTGGTAATTTCATTGCTCACACAAGAATGGTAGGTAGTGATTGTATAGACATTATCAAGTTATCCCCAGTAATGCAATTCAGAGTTAATATATATCCAAATCCATAACTATATGCCGCGTCTTCGGATGCAGTCACATGTAAATGGCACAATCTCGTCTAAGTGTGAAACAGTAGGCTATCAAATGCACTAGGAATGCAAATCAAGCGGCCAGGTGTAACAGAGATAATGGGGCTTAGTGATTGTGTACCGTTTGATTATAGCTCGAGAGTTGTTCGAGAAGATGAAAGTAGTTCGCCTAGCGTATTTAAAGCGGCAGAAAAGCCGTATTTTGCAATGTACATCGGTTTTTTCAGTAAACAAGTGTGTGTTTGATGTGTGCTAAGTACGGCCTAAATAGATCTAAAATTATATTAGCCTATACTTTGGTTATGTTTTGAAATTCTTTTATTGAATGTACAATTGAATTTGATATGATGCAGTTTGATATGATTGTACAGTAATTAAATGTACAATCATATCAAACTGCAGTACTACTCGTAGATACCAGCAGTTTTACTTGTAATAAAATTTATTTAATAGCCAAATTCAGGGTGACTTGTAAAGTGATGTTTTACCTTTAAGGGTATGTAGATAAGCTTAAAAGCAAGAACTTTTACTCAATTCATTGACACCATTGACTCATTTTGAATTCTAACCAAAGATTCAAATATTAGTGCCACCACATTTATCGCTGACACACGGAGGTTAGATAACGCGATCATTATTTTTAGACTGAAACGTTTATTTTTAGACGGAAAGTTGTTGCCCACGAAAATTACCGACCCTTACTTACTTGCATTTTTAAGGATTAGTCAACCGTTTACTGCGTTTCCAATTTTGTAAAGAAAAATCGTTTGATCAACGGGGACTCAAGTCTAGTAGTCCGTCGTGGATATCGTAAACCGTCCAATTGGTAGCCCACACGGATATAGCTCTAAATGGATCACGCAAACGTAAGTAGGTAATTTTCATGTCAAAATATTCGAATAGTTTGAATGCGCTACCATAGTCGCTGTTTTATTTAGTCTGCACTCCACCGTTGTTCACACTGGACGTCTGATTTATCATTCCTCCAATCCAACAACTCAAATAAAATCTATTTGTTTGTTAGTCGTCATTACTATAACGAGTTCGATTTGAATGATGATGAATAAATAATCGAATACTTTATATTATTCATACTGGCATTTTTTTAATAGTAGTGTTGATATAAGATTCCCATGACTAAAATGTTATTTTTCTGTCTAAGAAAGTAGTAAAAAGTGGAACGCTTGGTTACCACACTGATGTGGTAACTTGCTTTGTCTATTTAGATCTATATCTGTGATAACCCATAACGTATAAATTACGGTATAGGAGTGCGCCTGTTTTCTGTATGTTCGTGGGGCTATTTTTATTTGGCAGCCTCAGCCGATAGTTTTTTCTATCAATATTTCTACGCGGCCCAGGTATCTGGATGCCACGGTTAATGGTCGTCTGCAGATTGTTTGTTTTGTATTAACCTTCCAATGAAATAATGGATCAAAGTGTTATGATTAAAAGCTTATTAATAAAAAAAAAATTTTTATAAATAACAACAGGCAAACGAGTTACCTGATGGTTAGTGGTTGCCTACGGGCAAGAGCAACAATGAGGACAGTCACTAGTGCATTGCGGGCTTAGGAGTGCTGTACGACTTACGACATTTTTGAAAAATGTGGTAGATGTTATTACAATACAATAAATTGCACATAACAAGGCTCAATTTGAAGCCTCTGACCCCCGAGGTAGTCGAAGACTGTGTTTCGAGGGCCAACATCTTCTCCTATTTTGAAAATAATTTTGTGTAAAGTACTTATTCCAAATACATACTAAAGAAAAGAACAGATTGTGAAGATTGTATTTGAGTGTAGATGTGATGTGTGGGTGTGTAAAGAGAGATTTACATATTGACTTACTTTATTTACTTGTAGCTGAATAAGGAAACAATACAACCGCTAATATGTCTTTAAGTCGACAAACATTGAAGGGCGGATGTGAGATGAACTTTCTATTAACGAATAGTTTACAGTATACGGAGCATGTTTGTCTATCAATTGAAGCTCATTCCGAGTGAATTGATGACTAATATCGCAATAGCTTCTCATAGCAGCAGCAATTTATTGATCCATAATAAAACCCATATTCCATTTGAGTTCCGATTAAAGTTTATTATCATTTTGAATGTTGTCATTTGACGAAAATTTTGACGAACAAAAATGTATTGAGTATGTCTCCGTGATAGACATACTTTGGGTTTGTTACTATGCCTACTTACCTACCTACGTGTATAATATATAGATATTATATTACATTTATTGTTACTATTATAATAAAATTTGTTTCCGTTTATGCACACACAAACTCTATAAAAACTAATTTGTTTCAAACGATAGGAAAAACTGTTTTATCACCTAAAAAGAAAATAGTTGGTATAAACAGTACACAAGTATTATGATAGTAAATGATAGTTTCATATTACGGTCTAAAGTTCTTTTTTTTTACGTATCTTTTAAGTATAGAAAATCTAACATTGGCTTATTATTATAATTTGTTAAACTGTTTACTTTTAAAAGTAAGGCAGGCATGAAAAACTTTTCAAATCATCTTATTTTTTTAACTATTTTTTTCTTTTTTCAGTAAATAATAGAGCCTAAATTGTTTATTAAATAAGACATGTAAATATAAATGACCAAAAAAACATGTAAAATGGCATATAAATTGATTCTTGTTATTTCTTTATTCTTCGTTCTTCTTCGGGTTTACGAAGGTTCCTCATCCACGATCGCTCACTCAAGGAGGTTGTGATGGGCCGAGCAACGAGTGCACACATCACACCCAGGTTGAGTGAGTAACCGGGAACGAGATATTTTAAATATTCTTTCTCGTTTCTTCTTTTTTCTTTCTTCTCTCTTCTTTTTTGTTACATCATCCAAATAATATGTAGAGCAAGTTATAAAAATAATAAGAAATATTAATACAAAAAGAATTTTAACACCTATCTATTATAATTTGCGCGCGACTTGACTGCAGAGCTTACGAATGTGATGCTTGTGTTGTGACCGAATGTATCTATACGCAGTTATATCGACAAAACATCAAGCAGTCCCTATTTAGCATTAAAAATAAAAGTTGATTGATACAATTAAAGAAAAGTTATAATTAAAACATTTATCAAAGTATGATACGAAATTAAATTTAAAAATTAAAAATTTATTAGGCTCCGCAGTCAAGTCGCGCGCGAACTATACTTGGTAGAATCACTCGTAGATACTCGTAGATACCTCATTATTAAAGCTTGATAATAATTAAAAATCCTAGACCAGTTACAATCTTAATTTAAATGTAAAAGGTAACTTAAGGAAATTAACAAAATCATTCATTAATGGGTGTTAATATTAATACATTAATTTTGGAATCACGTAATTAACACTTTACAAGAAATTACGATTTCAAGAATCTTGAAATCCTGGTTCTGTAAAACAAGAGTTAAACTATTACTGTCGTTACGTCCAGTTAACAATGTTAATTTTGCTCTTAGTTATTGAGCTTACAACAATGTTCGTATACGATATAGAAATAGGAAGTTAGGTATGTGTACATTGCATAAATCTATAAACGTTATCGTGAGTTTGGTCGATGGCGATGAAAATAGACTGCTGTATAGCTTCACCGCAAACCGATCGAACATCTTGTTCCGGCTATTTTGGTGGCAATAAGTGGGCTTCGAATACATATATGTCCCGTATATTCGAAGCCCAATTACCTATAAATTCTTTTTATTTTCTTTTTCTTATATTCCTTGCTCTATAATGCCTTTTTCGGAATTAAAGTCTTAAGGTATGTTTATATGTATAATTATTATTAGGTACTCTCTTGATGTCATTCTATGTACGTATTGTGTCACCATAATAAAACCCCGACCCATCGATCGGTTGGCATAAATAAAACAATTTTATTACAGCCCGTTTTATCGAGCAATAATCCAAAAGAGCCAGTTAATTAATTAATTGAATTCTCATAAAAACGGGGCTATTCATGGTACTTATGAGCGGACGTCAACGACAACTTTTATAGTCGGCCAACAGAAGGGGTGCGGTTCCGAACACCATCTATTATTTACAGTACGAACTACGCTTGGCCTACCCTCGTTTACATCACAATTAATTTAATTTGCTTTTTCACAGGCTTCTTTCATTCCTTCATTGTAATGTGGAGGGTTGAGGGCGTGAATTTTCTCGTGATTTGGTAACTGAGGCGGTAATTAGAGCAATTGTGAGGTTTCTCCATTTGTATTTAACTGTTTATTATAGCGCGCGGTTGTTTTGAATGCTGCCGGAATTACCGATAATGTTTTCATATCATTGCCTACGATTTTCTAACGTGTGGAGGCCTTAGAGCGTAAGTAAAATATTTCCAACAATTTTTGAAAACAGTGCTGAAGTAGATACTTCTATCACAAGAAACAGTATTTTTCTCAGCATTTCGTATCGATTATGTAGGTAGATATTGTATCTAAGTTTAATGATGTTCAATTACTTGTAGCAGTCGGTGCTTACAATAAAATTGTGAATTAACGATATCTTGCATCATTTGTACAAATCTTTGTTTCTAAATCGTATTCACTACCATAAAACTTAATTATTTGTTACAATGTATTCGGCTGGGAAACTCCAAATGCCACAAACTCAGCGAGACATAACGGTAGGCTATTGGTACGTGATTTCCTAATTAGGTGACATTCAGAAATCAATTTATGCAGGTCACTATACGTCTGAAGTATACGAAACATACCAAGTTGTAACTGCATATCCATTTACATTTGAAATTATAAAAAATAATAGAAGAACAAGAAAAAGTGAAGATATTGAAACAAAAAAGAACGTATAAATAGTGATAGGCCTGCCTCCTAAGTGTATTGCAGTCCCTGCCTCCCCCTGTTGTCATAAAAAGGAATAATTGAATTTTCTTTATGATATGAAATGATGTGATGTGATGGTGTAATGTGATCTGCCTTCAAACTAAAAAGTAATAAATAACTTTATAAACATAATATTATGGTATTATTGGAATCACTTGACTATGATTTTTGGAGACACGCTCTTTTTGCGCTTTTTATTGGTACGAAGTTGTCGCCCTGAAAAGCAACTGAACTTATGGAATATACATATCGATTTTCCAAGCCCGATTTAGCGGTCGATTCCAAGTTATTGTGACGGTATCGCGTGTCCGCAACACGATATCGTGCGGTGAGTGTCGGGTATCAACGGACATGCGCACGCGCCGGTAACGGAAGCCGTTCCGTTCGCGATAAGGCTTCGGTTTTTTAAATATCTATACAAATATGTATAAAGTGCCAGTGTTGAATCAAACTAACTTTTCAGTAAATAATGTGTCTATTTGTAATGCCAAAGTAATGAATTTATTTATTTTTTACAGTTTAGACAATTATTACAATATTAACTTATGTACCTACTTGTAATATTTCCGTTTATTATTATTAAACATGTCTTTTATCAATCGTCGCAAGGTTCAACCAACATTGTTATCTTTTGATACAAATTATTTTATTTCTGAAAACATTATAGGTACTCACTTAATTAATAATCTCATTTTATACAACGACAAATTTAATACATGGAGAAGAGATATCTTAAGTCCTTTAAGTTGTGAATGTTGCGATGTGTTGTGGCGTATCCTTTACATAGAGGAAAGTTGCTATAAATCTTCGTCTAAGCAAGCAGAGGTTGAGTTTAAGCACGAGCGCGCGTCGCCGCCCTCAATCTAAGTTTGGCGAGCGACGACCGACGTCCGTCCGCTATACTCCTGCATAATGAAGCCAAGATGCCCTAGGATTCACAACTTCTCCAATACCAACGATAATTACCTCCGTGTCGCCGAACATCAATATTCACATTTATGCATAAACCTCTTCCTTCAATGCGGAGAGGCTCACAATTTTTTACGAACTTTTCGCATGTTTTATATGCGCTCTGCCCTTCTTATCTTTCGCGCAAAAACATTTATCTAGTCTCTGTCACTTAAAGCCTTTGCTCTCGTGTGACGGGTGACCTTATTTTTTGCTAAAAAGCCCCAGCTATCAGTTCGTCCCGCGACACAATATTACCCTGTACGGCGATATATCGCGTTCGAATCACGTCATCGTTCACCCTTGGCGGGGCGTGGCTCCTGAAGGATGAGTTTACGGGGTGTTCGCATAATGCTCGCGGCAAATATGGGCCCTTGCTGCTGTCGGCAACCCTTCCGTGACATTAGCAAGAAATTGTAAAAATAATCTTTTTAAACGGTCCGCTTTATCTTTTTGCGACAAAGCTTCGATAAGGTTTATTTGCCATGAATTTCATGATTAAATGTAGATTAAATCATATTAAAGATTCTCTAAGTGTTAATGTAATAATGTAAGTAGGTACAAAGTCTGAATTATGATTGCGTATTGAATATACATAAACGCGTGGTTCAGAAATGGACGACGTTTAAATTACGCATTATTTTAATATTCTATTCCAGAAGGAATCAAATGTCCAAAGAAGCCACTAATAAGACAAAACTCTTATAAGTATTATGTCTTCAATTTTGAAGGAATGCGGCGATTCTTTAAAATAAACTAACAGTTGCTACAACAGGATCAATAAGCAATAAAGCTTATTATATCTACACTTCGGACGCTGACACACATACACAAACATAGCACAATAAGTTAATAACTATCTGCACAGTCGTACTAATAAAATGTAGATGTACAGGTTCACACATGACAACGCATCTGTTATAAACGTCCTCGGAACATTTGCAGGGAGCGCCTGTTATGAATCCAGAGTGTGATGGATGGATCTGCTGCAAGCCACTTTCTGTCACATGTATTTATTGCGGATTTACCTATTATATACCGCGTTTAGATATTCTGTATTATGTGTACCTGTATACTGATCATTAAGTATATCATTGTGAAGTCAATTTAACGCGTAATTCCAAATACGAAAATAGTAAATAGCAAATTATATAATATTTAGGGTATAATACTCATAACCCGCAGAATATGATTATTGACGGAATTTCAAAACATGATTAAAATCGACTTAAAATAAGAAAAGGTCCGGTGCAATTATGAAGAAAATTAAAAATTCCTTAGAAGCAATTTGTTGAAAAGTTTTGTCTTTTCCGATAGAAGGACGCAAAAAATAAGTTTATCTTAAGGTCGCTTGGAAAGTTGAGTAAACTTTTAAGACAAATTGTCAGGTTCTAAGTGAAGCAAACATTATAAGGCTAAAATGTTTGTGCAAGGTAGTTCGTTTATTTGTAGTGGTGGAACTATTGTAGTTCTCCGGGGAATAGGAGCTTGCTTTCATAATCAGTCTTCAACCGATAATTTTTCGAAATCGTGTTTTTAGGAAGATTCTGGAAGTTGATTTTCCGAATAACAGATTTTAGGTGACGATCTTAGCCTTAAGAAAAGCAAATCATTCAATTCCAACGTGATTCAGTATCCGCTTTTGTTACACTACAGTGGCTGTCCATGGTTTGCAGTAACCACTATACAACACACGCTACCTTGTAACTGTAGTTACGTATAATGTGAGAGTAGAGTCGCAAGTTTAGTTGTTTGGTTTGAGTTCTGTTATTGTATTATATTGTTAAGGGCCTAACATAACAAACTCCAACATTTAGATAATTGCTAGTTATTACAGAACCACAACAACAGCTAATGACGTAAGTTTAAGGCCTTCGACGAAAATGTTGGCAGTTATGTAATGGTTTCTAGATATAGATACCTTACATTTATAACGATGACAAGCAATTTTTTTTTAAATTTTTTTTCATACATTTTTTATTTTACATTTATATAAATTATCCTATTTAAAAAAATGAGGGAAGCTTACAGATTTTATCATATTTTTGTTAAGAAGTAATTAAAGTAAATAAGGCAACAAGATTTATACAGATACTGTTGGAAGTTTTAAGTTAAGTGGCAAGGAAGTAATTTCCCATGAAGATTTTTAATGCGACTCTCGCATATAAGCACAAAATGCGGCATCGTTTTTGTTGGGAAGCGCTCTTAGTGGCTACGAGTGCTCATAGTTGTGTGATATATATTAATGTGTGTGTGCGACACTACGGCAGAGCACTTAGTGGAGCGCGTTCGAGGCGGGGTCGCATCAATCACAACACAATTTTATATCAAATGTCGCTCTCAATCAATTTGTGCCAGGATCGTGTTCCCTACGACGACGCTCACCTTCTTACGTCTTTTTATACACACGTAGGGAATTATTCATGTTAGTAGATCTAGTGGATTCCTTCAACCCACTTTGAGTATCTGCTTCAAAGCTAAACTCTATGACGATCGGATATTCAATTCTGCAGCTTGGTCTTGAAAAACATTTTATAGGCAGTAGAACCTTTGGAGTTAGTCTGGCATATATACAAATCGGTGTGGATCAGTCTTGAATTTCGGTTGAGGTACTTCGGTCACCGGACAACCAAATAGAAGGTAATCATTTTAGTTCGAAAAAGTGCAACTTCGGGCAATACTGGTTGATGGGTTATAGAGGACATGGGTATGCAAATTTGTTTGTAGCCATTTTACTAATAAAAATGCTATTATCGATCATTAATTAAATAAATAAAGAATGCACAGATAGTTTCTCGTAATAAATATGATTATTACCGGCAACATGAGCGCAGAGTGCACTCAACGGGTTTATTATTATCGTATTGCAGTGCTTTAATTTAATTTCGAAAATAAGTCAAACAGTTCGGTAACAGAAATTGAGATTTATTTCAACGGTGCCTCTATTGTTTTTGTTTTTGCCTAAAGCCAAAAATTTTACAGTAGGTATAGTGTGGTATAGTAAAATGTATTTAAACCAGAACCGGAAAACTGAAATTGCATTAGTGAAGTGAAATTGCAGGGACGGGCGCGTGACGGGCTCGGGCATGATGAATGTGACGGCGAATCGTTGAAAACGTATGAAAAATGGCCCTGCTGCTATAACCTAACCTAACATTGGTTCTGGAATCCACGAAAGTCCTTGCACTATTGAAGAACACGTCTATATATTTCGTAGATGCGAAGAATTTCAAACGAACATTTAATTTTATATTCGAATATTTAATATTATGGATTCTATCGTAATTCTTTCCATACTTTTAGAACAATAAATCAGTCTGAAGTCACAAGTCTGAACAATGAATCAGTTAGCTTTGCAGGTGGTAGAGCCATTTAAGCTCGCTCAGAGAGACACCCAACCGCCACCCTTACAACTCGCTGTGTGAAACGTTATGATCTTCACGTCGTGTTTTTGTTGGGAATGTGTGAATACTTTATTTGAATTGACCATCTTAGTCCTCATGAGAGGCAAAACACCCACATATGGCATTCCATACCTGAGATGGAAATTATATCCCGTTTGTGGTTCAACGTTAGTTAAAAATGCAGAGTATTAAGGAGATATGTAAAAGAGTTCATATTTTAAAATTACTTTCCTTTAAAATTCAAATGTATGTATACTAATAGCATCCAAACTCAGCTACTTAGTAACCAGTTAATATTTCATGTTAATAGCTACTATAAGTTCTCGGCGTAACTCAGTGCATGTTCCAGACTTTTAAGTTTTCCTCATCAGTATTCTTGATAGAGGCGTGGACGTGCGTAAAAATATTAAAATTAATTTAGCCGCGCAAAGTTCATTTACTTAATTTAAATTTTAAAGGACTTTTGTTTAATAATAGTTAATTAGACAACATTATACTATTATCTACAATATAAACATGATTACTCTACATTAAGGTTTCAAACTGGAGTATGCGTACCATTGGGGGTACGCCATTGCATCATAAGGGGTACGCGATAAAACTTACGTGTTCGCGGCGGCTTAGCTGATTGCTTCATGCGATAAGCTGAACATGAGTTAAAATTGATATTGATTAAAATTGATCCTATTTGCGCCAAAAAACAAGACCCCACCACATCCATTTAAGTATCAGCCAAGTATTAACCAACCAAGATACTTACGTTTAACTTGTGTTTTCTAAAGAGCCGTGGTCTTAAAAATCTGACAGCGGTGGTTGGTACAACGTACGATAAATCCGAGAAACCTTGTTTTACATTGTTAAAGCATGAAATGTTCCTTATTCTGAAACTATTATCGCATGGTTCCATCGAACAAAGAGGCAGCATAAAGAATAATAGTCACTTGATACTCGATTCTGATTCTCACGTAATTTCTTCGTCCATTTTCCTCCATTCACACACTCTGTTCACGTCTCTGAAGTGATATAGCTAATATCAGATGACAGTATTACACGGCGGACCAGTAACTTTCCTAACAGGAAGCGTTGTTTTCAACCACTATGGATAATTGGTGAGTTAGATGCGACGCTGTTCTTAATTGTTCAAGACATTCTTGGTTCAGTTCATACAACAATACCTTTCTCAAACATGTAGTGCATGTATCTAGTGAATTATGTAACTGTATTGCTTACATTTAAAGCTCATGTTACAAGAAATGGAAAGTTATGCTAAGAAAATTTTCTATTTGTTATTACTGCAAAACTTCATTTGAATACAGTTGCACGAATAGTTGAAATTTACATTTAAGATGAACTGTACAGTTATATTTTTTCTTGTCTTTCCTTTATTACATACATTTTTGATGACAAACATTATAATCGCAATTGATTTAAGTAACTTGATTTGAATTTTAGTTTCTCGCAGATACTCATATATTGTAGCTGTATCGTTTGTATCAGTAAGAATAGAGAATTTATTTTTTGTTGTTAATTTGCACACTTGGTAATGATACAGCGAATGTGTAAAGAAAGTTAAATTCTTATCTTATGTTCTGCCGCCTGGCTGTAGATTACACAAAGGAGTTTGTTTATAAAACAAAAGCTAGAAGTAGACCTGCAATAATAGCTACGCAAAAACTGCAAACAATGGTTCTACGACGCTATAATTCATTTAAATTACATTTAGTTATTCATTCTCTGCTTATTCTCTGCAAATCTCTATATTTTTTTTTGTATAAAAGCGAATATAGAGATTATATATATCATTAACATATATGTCATTAATCCCTTATGTACATAAAAACTATCGAAATTCACCTTGGGTACCTCTACCACTATCCGCATAATCCGCCATGAGGCAGCATGTTCTTTTTGTCTTTCGCTTTGGAGGTATTTTTGCCGAAGATTCTTTATTTGAGAAGGACTAAGGTAGTCTTCATAACTAGCGACTCACCCACGCACGACCTCAGATAGGACCACTATCTTTTTTGAGGTCGGACATGTGCTTCCATGGCTTGTAACCACTTAAAATGCGATGGCCTGCGTGCCTAATTTGTATGAAAAAATAGTATATAGGTTTTTGTTTAAGGATATCGTACACATGTGAGGGGGCGGACCCAAAAGATAAACTATCTTATCAGCCGCTATCGAGTAAAAGGAAGCTGCTTAATCAATATTTGTGTGAATACAAATAAATTTTAGTCTCTAGATCATTAAAATTTAACCTTTGGATAGATGAAATGGGCATTAGATGTATAAACTTCATCTTTTTAATATAGGAATTGAGATGTATAAATGTTAAGACTTGAAAAACCCGAAACTACATAAATATTTTGATGTAAAAATGACTAAGTCTTCGGCAAAATCTCAAATCTTATACTACTCTTACCTACTACCTATGCCTTGCCACTTAAACAATCCTGAATAGATGTTGTGTGTTTGGTAGTAAAATAAAAATATTATTATTGTGAAATTAAATGTTGCATTGGGAACTTAGGTCTGTGCTCCGCGAGACCTTGGAAAAGACATATTCATTACAACGACGGACCCAAAACGCATGCACAACGAGGATGCTCGATTGAACTCGGTTCCTATTTATGGAATTTTATTGAACGCTCTGACTCTATAAATGGTCTAATAGAGGTTGATTGCTTCACAATGCGCGTGAGTGGCAAGTGGTTCGACCGGCAAGTAATAACCGTCTACGTACTTGAAAGAAACCGTATTGTTTTAGGTATTGATTTCTGTATGCACAGATCCCGATACCGCTTTTTTTAAAATAGAAAGAATGTAAAATTATAAAAAAAAATTGAAAAAGAAAAAAATAAGTATAAACTCACCATTTTATCGTGCGCCTTCTTGTTCACTTACGCACAAAAAAACAATAAATAAACAACTCAAAAAATTATACTGTTCGCGGTGCTCGACTGCAATTGCATTAGGAGACGCGAAATGAAAAAGAAAATAAAAGGCGCGGAGTAATAAAACGAGCGCGTTTTATCGCTGCGAGATGTACAATTAATGGAATGTTTGATTTGAAGCATTCCATGATGGAGCGACCGCGTGGCACGGTGACGGGGCGGAGTGTGGAGTAAAGCGGTGTAGCCTGTGTGGCCGGCCGGAGTCGAGTGGACTGAGTTGAGTGGAAGAGCGTAGCGTACCGATGAGCGTAGGCGGTCGGTGAGGCGCTGCACAGGCGGCCGCGGTACCGGGCGGGCGGCCACACGCACTGTCACCGGGGCGGCAAATAAATACGCGATAATATAACATTACATGCCTATTAAAAGTTGCACTTTACACGCCCGTTAAAAGATAAACAGTGTGTTTCACGCCCTGACACATCCGAACTTATCTGTTTTATTGCATTTCGTTTCATAATTAACACTTGTCAAAACACATCCATGATGTCGGATGAGTAATGACCGAAAATGGTAAATTAAGCTCGATATGTGGGAAGCGTAAAGTAATGAGTATTTTTTTTATCGTAAGCCGATTATTCTTGATAATATAATATGTGAGTCAGAAATGACTGAAGGCACTCGGTAGGGCTTCGCATACGTACCTACGTTACGCCGAATCGTGGCTTCCCGACCGTCTCGAGTTTATACTTAATTCTAAAGTTCACTGTGTTACAAACTTACCTATGCGTTGAACATACTATATAATAATTATCATTTATTACGAAACTAGTGGCGACTTATTACTTATTAACACCGCAGTACTCGAGCAGCTACTAATAATAAGTAATCAAGCTGATACTTAAACAAAGGCAGGTCTTGTTTTAGTCCATTTATAATTCTACTAAGTAGAGAAACACATGATTATGGTTGGAAAATACAGCCCCCGAGGCAAATGGTAATTACAATGTGGTTAGGATAGTTTCAACATCTACATAAGTAGGGATTAATAACAACACGGTAACCAGAAACGCGCGTGTAACTCCATATTTATGTCACATGGAGAGGAGACGTTTAAATTGTAATTTCACGGTTCGATGGAAATTTTCATTGACGATTAATTCTTAGCTTTATTAAGCTTCAGAGGGAACGCCGCGGGCGTGTATCTGTTAACGTTTCTGTTATGTGATTTAAGCGGCCCCTTGGTCTTCCGATTACACAAACAAATCTGTTAGCTATTATAATAAAGTTACAACAAGTCTATTATTGGCGTACTAAGTCAATAGAATTGAAAAAGGTAGGTAAGCTATCGATCTTAATTTTCGTTCATTCTTTATCGTTTATCTTCGGAAACAAATTGTTTCTTTTGGGATCTATCCGAATATCTTGGCTGCCTTTTTAAGTGATTAGTGATGCTATCTTTGATACACATATTCACATTGTATAGATAGCATAATAATATAACACTAAGATTTATGGAATTTAAACAGTAGGCAAATTTGGTAAGTCAATATTTACAAAATAAGTTTTATATTTGTTCTTTAATAACTTCTTTTTTTACGTCAACGAAGGACCTTTTCTTCAGTCGAACCGTAGGTATACATTCTTCCATTTTACAAAATACACTAGTTTCTAATGTGCAACAATTTCACCCTTCAGCAAACGCTATGGTAAATGTGCAAGAAGTATTTATTGTAATAGTGTCTTGGTACCGACAAAGTGTGTCAAGTAGGTTCTACAACACATTCTTCGCAAAGTTTCACGAAGAGCTAAAAACTGTAACTTTATAAGTATTCTTCAACAGGGTATTGTAGATTTTCAAGCGGAATACGTTCTATTTTACTTATTAACTTTTTTTTGAGTCTTAGTAGGTACTATTTGTGATAAATTGCCATACATTCCCTTATACGTATATATATTTACATACTTTCAAGTCTACATATTAATTAATTATGGTATTTCCAATGGAATCAGATAGGCACGAGTAAATATTTTTGTTTAATCCTTACTTTGAAATAGAAGGTAATGAAATCATTATGAAAAGTGGGATGGAAAAACCATCACGATATTGCCAGCCGCAGTCAAAAAACAAAGAACAGGCGGCTGTTTCAGCGATCCCGCAAATTGTGACAAATTGTGTTATTGAAATTTATGTCCGGCAGTTTTGAGACATAATTGGATGCGGAGAGTCGGCAGCCATGTTTCCCGAGTGACGTCACGTGCTCTAATGACATTTATTACGGACAGTTCATTGGCGCCGCTCGTCTCCGTAAAGCGCAGTGTTGTATTCGGAAATTAATTTTCGCGGGAATTTCAATCCTGCGAGCGACGTGGGGAGGAGCAGCGTGTCGAAACTTACCCGTAGCTTAGCGTTTTGCGTGCGAAATAAGTGCCCAACTTGACTTTCGACTTCCCAATTAATTCTGAAACCTCTACACTGGCTCATGCCAAACGTTTCTTGTAAAATTCTCTTGTACTTACTTGTAAAGCTTTAAACGTAGCCGTCATTGTGTAGAGCTTACCTGTAAGAAAGAAAAGAAACATTAGGTAGGAAGACTAAGTTTTTAAATATTATCTATCAATTTTTAGGTGTTAATTTGTTTTTATATTGATTTTATAGTGTTACGTTCGTGAGCATTTATAAACACCAATAATCCAATGATACAAAAAAGACGTTTAAAACGAATTGAGCTGAATATTAGCCCTATAAATTCTCTGGCAAGTATTTACGTCGGACGTCCACACTCCACACCACGCGCCCTTTGGTGAGTGATTGTGGGTAAGTGACAAGAGAAGCCAATAGATTGCATTGATTGGGCAATTAATCAAGCTGCCGAGATACCACAGCATGTAAAAAATCTTAATTAAGATACTTGGCGTCGGAGGTGTCTGAGTAGAAAATACTCGTTCAAATATTGTTACTGAAACCAGGCTACTTAAAAAAATTAAGTTCTATGGTTTACTTAAATAACGTAATAAACGTAAGTCAGTAAAACCATAATTGATTAACGAAAAAATTAATGTAATTTGAAGTAAAATATATTTAAGAATATAATGTGTAGTTTTTGGGACCACTGGACAAATTCTAAAGAATTCTTTTTACTCCCTTATTACGGACAAAATATAGAGTTGTTTCTGGAGTTACATTTCAACCGAATATAAAGCTAAAACACTGCCGAGGAGTCGTTTTCAAACCTGTCAAAAGTGACAGGAAAAAGGGCGGGAAAATGTCACCATAATGGATGTGTCAGCGACATAGCGGCCAAATGCGACCTATTGGCATGCACGGGGTACAAATTCACTCCCCAAGGATTAAATGCTGCTAGGTTTGAATTTTGATGAAATTTTGATTGTAGATCTTATTTAATATATGTATGTTGTATGTATTTACGTTGTCGCAGTATTAACATTCTGTTTGGTTGTGTAATAAAAATTTAAATCATCAACTTAGCTGGTAGGTAATTAATGCTTTGAATCTTGTCCCATACTGCGGTTTAGTGTGTACGTTATACATAACTTTGGATAATTTAGGAGCTCTTGGATGACGTCTTGATTTGATTAATTTTATATTTTATATCTACGATACGATTGTAATCTAAGTCAAGCATACAATGTTTTTGTAATCAGAATAATGAATACGATCGCTCAGTAAGATAGTCAATAAATAAGAGTCAGAAAACATGTCAAAATATGATGGATGGTAAAAGCGTCGATATGATAAAAGATGTACCTACTCTAAAATAGATAGATATCTGTTAACTCAAAATCTTTCAAACCATTTACTTCAGGAGATCAAATTCTCATTTAATATAAGCATAAATTGATAGCTTACGATCAATCCAGGTTATTTAAAAACCTGAGGAAGCGTCGCGAGCAAGATGTCTATTCTGGCAAAAGTAAAATCATTTCTCATCTTTACGATTCTGTACTTTCACTTTGAGATTCATTTCACTATCTTCACTAAGCTGTGTCGGGAATCATGGAGATCTCAATCATGAATTAAAATATATTCATCCAACACAACCATATATTTTCAGCATACATGTAATGTCCACATTTTCAATCCCGATCACTTTCAAACTAAGTGTCGGTAAACAAAAGCGAGCGGTGATCGTTGTTTCAGTTTAAGCGAAAACGATTGTGCTTGTTAAAAGGTTCGGGCATATGCTATAATTGGCTTGATGTATTTTATCAACAGCTATAGGTATCGGCTGTTATCCGTTGCCGCCCCCAGCGCTCCATTTCACTTGTAACCCGATAGGGGGCGACGCCGAGCCGTGCGTCTACTCGCCTTGTAATGGCCACCACGGCCCCCTTTTTTATTACTGACCCGCTAGTAAACAGATCATTCGGGTTTGTGGTGTTATAAAAACGAAATTAACTGTGACCGGTAGATGTCCAGATATTCCCCGTACTCAACACTCCTCTATTAACATAACGTATTTCACGCACACATTAAAAACCTTCTCAGGTGCTTTCAGTCTTAAAAGTTTATTATATTATTTATTTATTATATAATATTTTAGGCTATCTCAAAACAGACACGTTTCCTTATGAACATTAAATATTAAAATTGTGATTTTTGGGTGTGAGTCTAGTATATCCCCAGATGTTGACAATTTACTTAAATATACCCTCCTCCTTTTTTGGAGTCGGTTAAAAAAGAATTTCCCTGATTTTAAATACCCGAGTATTGATTCATTACATGTCACATCGTTAAATTTGCATTATCTGGCATTTGCAAGTCGAGAACGCCACTGATTGCCGGTATCACCACGAGTGGTGCTATAGTGAAATCGGATATTCAGTTAATAGATTAATCCAATCAAAATATTAATTCCACAACGCAGCTCGCTCATATTTACATTTGAATTGCCCGATTCATTCGACGCATTTGAGACGATATTCATCGACGATTAAAATGTAATCTCATCGATTCCGTGTTCCGATACCGGCTCACATAATCGCTTAAATAAATGGAAAAATGTAGACTGAGAGAAATATGATACGTACTCGAGAGAAATATGGTATTTTATTTAAGAAAGGTTATTATGATTGATTTCAGTACGGACATATTTTTTGTACCAGGTAAAATAATTACTAGCCTGAATATGTACGGAAATTGTAAATTTATTCGCGCTAGGAGAAAGGCGCGTGCTCTCTCCGACCCACTCGGGATTAGATTCCTGATTGTGCGCTTGTGCGTATGTGTTATTGTAGTGTTTTCGTATATCCTTCTACAATTTCACCCGGAAAAACGTTTTCATATTTCATTTCCGACCACGTTCCATGAAAGAAAAATCTGACCATAAACACATTTTGATTGGGAAACTTACTGACCGACGCTCTATGAAATTTTATTTCAAGATATTTTAACGTGCGCGGCGTTCCGTGGCACAATTGAGTTTATACGAGAGGACGGTTTAGGTGGGTTTAGCGCTGATGAAATGAGTCGGGGTCTCTACACTTACTCTGTCCAATAGTTGAGCCGCAATACGAGTACAATCTTTATTGTGAAAATAAACATCGCTTGGTCTGCTCGGGTGTCCATCTTATTAATGCACCTTTTAAAAGTATGTAAGAAATTTCATTTTGTGTGAAACACAGTTTAAATAAATGTCAGGAATCGGAACCGTGTGTCATTTGCTGGCTCTTCGTGTGAGATTGGGTGATATCTTGACACGTGTGTGAGGAAGACGAGCGTGTACCTACCGGAGTACTTTGTAAGTGCATCGCGGCAGCTGGCAAACTTTATTTGATTTTCAAGTTTCACGTGATATTTCAGTTTTATGTTAGATCTATTTTTTGGTTCAGATAATTTTAGCATAGAATGGTGCGACCGATTAATAACATTTTGATGGGAATTTAATATCTGAAGATATAAGATTTTCAACTGAGAATTTAAAGAAGAATTTGAGAACGTTAAACGTTAATTTTATACGTTTCTCTTAGCCTCCATGACACACACAAAATATAGGACTTTCTTTATAAATTGCATTAATGTTTGTATAAATTATAGTGAACTGTTCTTAATCTTTTTAAATAAAGTTTGGAAATAGGTGAAAATAAGCCTGGTTTGTTAGAGTAGATTAATTAAAGTCTGAAAATAAATTCGGGACAGGACCAATTTTCGTGGAAATTGACTAGTACGTATGTACAAACAGTGGAACTGTTGCGCAAACAGGGTCGCGAGTGATCGACGCTCGCAATATCGGCGGCGCGAGGCGGGCGCGCCGTGGCGCTGCGACAACAGCGTCAAACACGCGTGCGTGACGCTCACGTGCCTCGTTATGCGTGGGCCAGTTGTTTTGCGTCAACATGCACAGGGAATTTTGTATGCTCTATTTAAGGTAACGTACTATAAGGCGATAGAACCACTTGAAGAAATGGGGATCATGCAGGATATTTTCAAGACTCGAAAAAGATAATAGAAAACAGATTTTTTTCTGTCCAATTTTGAGCTAGTAATAGTTCTGTTTTTCATTTTTGTAGAAAATACCTGTGAAAAGAGTTCGTTCGATGAAAAACCGCTTAAAATATTTATGTTTAATAAACTTTGAGCCATTGTCTGCCTACTAGTTATACTAGTTATACATAGGACAGTAAATACCCACAAATGAACACGAGCGATAAGCTGTATGCCAGCATCCGTAGTTTGTCATAGAAGATATTTAAATGTCCGAATAAGAATGATAAACAGTAGTTAAATATTTAATTAGTGTTATCGTCAAATCAGTTATTATTAACAGTAAGTGGAGGCATGTAGTGTAGTTTTTGCACAGTTAAATAAATATTTTTCATAACCAATATCTTGTATAATCTTTCTCATTAGTTCATTTTAATTTTTTTAGAAAGACCAAGCAAGCAAACAGACGATCCACATTGTGGTAAGTGGTCACCGTCGCTTGTTTATTCTGCTAGACAAATTAGGCTTTAGGTATTTGCGACTTCCATTGGGATAATAGTAGCCTACTGTATGGTTCAATTCCACCCACACATCGACGCTTGCGATAAGCAAGCCAACATCCGCAGTCTGCCGCGCGCATCTATCATCGCTGGGCTCACAGTCGCCGCACAATAGCTTTATTGCTAAGTACGACATTCCACTGCTCGAATATTTTTAAAACCAGGGTACAGCCCGAAAAATGGGAAAATCGATTGTCTCTTTAAAGTTTTTATGATTTACTTCCTATGTTTTATTTTTTGTTGTGACTTATTTTATTTTAATTTTTATCGCCATTTGCCAGAAATATGGCGCACATATTATTAGGCATGGGTTATCGTATTTTTTGTGGATTGTACCCAATATTCTACGAACATGGGATGAAAGTGGCCTAAGTCCAGGGCTCAATTCTCTCACACACCGACGCTTGCGATAAGCTGCATGCCAACATCCGCAGCATCTATCATCACCGGGCTCACACTCCCCGCACAATAACCTTGTTGCTAAGTACGACACTTTCCATGCTCGAATATATAAGTAACTATGTACACTAAGTCCCGGAAAATGGGAAAAGTGCTTTTGAAATATTCTATAATATTATTATACGATGATCCGTTTTTTGTAATTTTGTAAAAAAAAAACGACAACATTTGTCCGAGCTTTAAGCTTTTCAGCCCCCATATATAATCAAAAATTATCAGCAGCCTTATCTACTGATGGGTTTTAAATTTTACTTTGTTTTGGCCACGTAACCGGATTTAAAAAAAATGTATGCGTCTACGTCGATATTATACTACTGGATATAGCAACGTTAGTTAGAATAATACATCTACAGATATGTGCAGTGTGCAGTGCAGATAACTACGTAGGTATATTAAGGAATGTTAGGTTTAAATGTTAACACGATGGGTCAAGTTATGATCGCTCAATAAGCCTTACACACGAAACATACGATATAAATCTTATTTTCACTTCTATTACTTAATGTAATTGAACTCACATAAGAACTTTTCCAAGATAAAAACAGATGCCGGTTCAGTATAAAATAATCTAGCTCTTATATTGTTTGAGAAACTTACTGTAGATATATTTAATAACATGATGGAGGATAAAAGTTTCCAAGCGTAACATCATGAAGCAAGTTATTTTACTTTGATAAAAGGAAACTAACTAAAGCGATTTCTAAATTGGTTAGACAGAGCCATTATTCCGTAGAAGCTGGATTTTGCTTTTATCTCCGTTAAATTTCAACTAAACATTAATGTGTAAAAGATCATAAAGGAGAGCGGAGAAAACTGTTATTCTTCAAATTGCAGCGCCGCAGTGCTGATGGAGATTCATTGGACCAGCGCATCATTTATCAACCAACCCTGAGCAAGGTTTTGTAGCGACTTCTCTAGATTTTAAACTTCATTACAGCCCGCAAAAAGTGCATGGTGTGATTAAACTTTCATTTTATTCTTTTTATAGTCCGTCTACAGTTTTACAGTTCAATTACAGCTACATTTTATTGTTTTATTTTCCAGTTGCGGAAGTATGCTTGTAATCACGATTGTGTTTAATTATTATTGTTGAAAAATTGAAAAATTAACAAAGGCTAACTGCCTTTGTTAATTTGGTTTTCTTGTTCAATATTTTTCAATGTTTACATAGTTTACATATATACTTAAGTTAGTTTGATAACTTATCTGTGTATCTACACTTCAGCTGTGTAAACGAAGTTCCATCCACGATCAGAAAAAGTACCAAATACCATCAGCAAATAAGATAATTAATTAATAAAATATTAGTCACCATACTCGTGCATATCAATTTACTCCACAATAGCCCAATGAAAGAATAAAAGAAGAACGCGGATAAAAAAATTCGATATTACTGTCAGCCCATTTCCCATACAAAATCAATAGGCACAAGGAACAATAGTGTTGGTGCAGAGCTGGCACTGATGACAGTTGTTTTGTTTTATTCCTTTTCGCTCGTTTACACCGCGTATAAGAAAAAAGTTTGCGAGCATCAAACTATTCTGGCCAAATTGAATACCGGCAACTAAAGAATCGTTACCGGCTTACATGCTATCGGGGATGGATGGACTCTAATGCGAACGATTTTCTGGATATTAGATCTTTAAGAGGAATGAAAAGAATAGGTTTTTAAAAGATTCCTAGAATTTTATCAGCGTCACGAAAAGAATTTGTTCAGAAAGAGTTCAGATATTTTTCAGACATAGCTAGAGATTTGTGGAATTGGCTACAATCCTTTTATGGCCCACTGATGCGTGCGGGTCACTACGGGTCTTTTCCCACAACAGGGAGGCCTGGATCATTCTCCACCACGTTGCACTATGTGGATGTGGATAGTTAGAGAAATGGGCTAGTGGCCAACCCATGACGGATGTTTTTAAACCATCCACAGGCCTTCGGCAAGGTTTAACGACGACGGACGTCGTTCCCGACAGCTTAAAGTGCCCTCCGAAGCACGGAAGAGCGCATGTCTAATTCTTAATTTTGATAACAAACCATTTAAGTTCTTAAAATGTTAAAGGTTAATTTAAAAAAGTGGTGATAATATTTTTAACACTTTTGAGTACCATGAATTCTTTCGGTTATCTTAACTTTTTTATTAATTTCTAAAGGTACCTAGAGCCATTAATTTTTTTATAGCGGCCGCTACCCTATTCACAATACTAACAGAGGGTGACTGTTATGTAGGCATTTTTATTTTACGCGATGACACTCCGAATGATATAGCAAAATTGGATTTCAGCAGTTTAAGAGCTTTTTCGATGTTAAGCGCGGTTTTGTATTAAAGCCGGGACTTCACCTTTTATTTCACTAGTCACAATTGAAATTTGTTCTTGTATTCATAGAAAGTAGTGAAATTGGATTCTATAAAACACAAGAACAAGTTTCTTTTGGCTATTTTATTTTTCGAGTATATTTTACTTCAAATATTCCGACAATATTGGAACAAATAATGCACTATGCATTGCAGTATTGAATCCGTGTAAAGGTAAAGTATTGAGTGTGAAATAAAACCGAGCATCAGGAACTTGTACATGGCTACTTAACCGACAGCTGGAAAATTGTTTCAATTCATGAAGCGCATTCCATATGGCTATGAATTAAGAGCGAAAATTGCTTAAAACGCACGCCATCTCCAGCTGCAACAATGCGATTGAGCGCTGTGAAGTTGCAAGCAGTGACAAACGCCCCCGGCCACTTCCGACAAGTTCTCTCGTTTCCTACTACTCTCGGAATGTTTCTCACGATTGCTTTCCTTTATCGGTAAAGAAATATTATTCGTATTAGTTTTTAAAAATAGGTTTACACATTCCACTTACGATGAAGATCAATTCCATTATAAAAGGAAAGGAAAGTATGTGCACGACGAAGTTTTTTGGACATGGATACTTCAAGTGCATATTTCTTATGCTTTTGAAATATTCCTCGCGTTTGCGTTTAAAAAGTTTCATATAAGCAGAGTTCCTCTTGCGCTAAGGTTACATTTAATTGAAATAGTACGGAGTGGATGCGATTGAGCTCACAGTGCTTAATGGCAGTTGCAAGCACCAACAAACGCCCTCGGCTGGTACGATAACTTCTTTGGTTTTTCACTGCTATCAAAATGGTTTTCGTGATTTTCCCGTATCAGTTTTAAAGATCCTTCTTAAATAACATTCCACTTGCTATGTTACAGTTAATATAAATTAGTGTGTGAAACAATACGCAGTTGTACACGGCTACGACGCGCAGTTAGTATGATCAAGCGCTGCGAAGTTGTGAACACCGTCAAACGCCCCCGGCCACTTCCGATAACTTCTTTCGTTTCCTATCGCTTTCGGTGTATTCCCCACAATTGCTACATTATAACTGATTCTAAAATCTGCCCTTTAAGTTTATACTACTTTCAATTTATAATATTACTATTTACTTAAAAACTAATTGAAATGAAATTGAATGAAATGCGAATGCGACACGAAGAAAAACACTTTGTTTGATTGTGGCGGGCCACTTCTCAACACTACACGCTAGGTTTATACCGAATGACGTAACCAGTTTGAGGTCGGTTGGACGCAAAAGCGAAAGACGTAAGCATTAACCTTTTATACCGGTTACAAACCGCTCGATCACTCGGAGATGACCCGGGAAGTAGGATATTACGGAAACTAAACCACTTGCAGCTAATGGCGTGTTCAGGCAGACTTTTATTGCGTTTTTCCACTCACTAATGACACGGTCACATTCTTTGGGGTGCCACGGACAATACCAATACGGGCTGCCCGCTGTTTCGTCCCGAATGAACGTATAAAATACTCGGCTACCTAGTTTCAACTTTATTACGTTTTACCGTTTTTAGTGTCTCGTGTTATTACAGTTATTGTGTCTTTGGCTGATCGTGTTTTAGCTAACGAAGTATTAGTTCTCGATTCTTGTTTTAGATTCAAGGAGATAATGTCGCTAGTGTTTTAGAGACAGCAATTTGGATGCAGACTTTTATATTTAGGATATTAGATTTAAAACATAATATATGTTTTCATTTTAAGCTGCGATCACAGATACCTAACAGGGTGTATTGCTTTGAATTTAAACACTACCTTAAGGTACACTGGTGTGAAAATAGAACAGTTATTCATATTTGCAAAGCATTTGTATTCATTTCAGTACGACGGTGGAAGCACATTGACTATAACGCAGTATGTAGTTAATAAAGGAATTTAATAAAGTTGGTTTACACCACGATTACTGGAGATAAGGCTTCTATAAAAGGATTACGGGTTGGAACAATGCAGGCGATTATCTCAGCCGCTGTCAGTTACATCGCTCTCAGTTTGGAACCACGGGAACGATATTACGTAGATACCTATACCGGAACTGGGATCTGAATATCGTTCAATAGACTTCTATTGTAGTTGTTTTACGGTTTCTGGAGATGTTGTGAGGTAAAAATTAAACTTACGTGACTATTTTATTTAACTGCAATAACTGATAGAAAGATTATGGTAATTGAGTAAAGTAGTAGTAAGTAAGTAAAGTTATGGTAATCTCTGAGATTTTTGGTTAAAGCTTGTACTTTCGTTGTTCAATATTCACTTTAGAAGGAGTAAAAATAATAATATCTATTAATTATGTTTTTTTACCTAATGTGATATTGGCCGACATCATTTCATTCTTTTTTATTCCATGACACGACAACCATTTCACGCGAAACCTTAACAAACTTAGCATATTTAGATTGTTTCCACAAAAGAAGCAGCATAATATTCCAAGCGTGCTCGGATGTCATTAAACGCAAAGTGAATAACGATTTAAATAAGTTGGTTTCACAATTACTGTAGATAAGGCTTCTCTAAAGGGCTGCCGGGAACAATGCCGACGATTATCTCAGCATCACTGTACCGGTTATTGTGTGTAAACGAATTATACCGGATTTAAACGTTCTTGTCAATTCGTAACAGTGGTTAGGAGCTTTATTATTTTTGAATTCATGAATCAATTAAATTAAGAATGTTTTAATTTTATACCGCCTACACCGTTCCCTGTTTTGCTTATAGGTAGACTGGCAGAGAATGATTTGACTAGCAGTGATTCCGCCTATTGTGTCATTGTTTTGTTTGGTACAAAAAAAATAATTAAAAGTTCGTTGACGTGTTTCAGTTAATTTAAGCCTTCGCAGGCTTACAAGCAACAGACTTTGCAGTTGTATAGTTAAGTAGCAATAACAAAATAATTATTATTTTGACGATTAATATACAAAGGTAGGAATTTGGTAGAAATATTACAAAACCTGTCAGATTAAAATATCATTTATTGTCCTAAAAATAGTCTGAACAATCGATGTTTTAAGACCTTTCAATAGGTTCTATTTTTTCAGCTGAAAAAGACTTCTTCAAGTAATTAACATGCTATTACTTAGTATTTATTCAAGGTTTGTTAAGTCGGAGTTCCGTCTACCGTTTTCTTAGAAAGTACTTTTATTCGAAACATTTTCTTATATTGCTGTTGGATCGCAACACAGGTGTTTGGCGACACGTGAACAATAGCAGCTCCCTCATGAGTCAGCTCGGGCGTGTGCCAAAAGTACCGCTGCCACTTGTTTTACCAAATTCGATCAAGTTTTTCTTCATTTTTACATTACAGTTTTGTGCTTTTACTGAATATGTGTTCGTATTGTATTTATTGTGATTGAAATGATAGCTACTCGTTTTTATAAGGAGATGGATATCAAAATTAAATAATCATATCCATCATCTCCGATCTCCATCATCCCGGAAACAAAGCCTACTCAACTAGAAAACAAGAATCTTTTTACGGCGCAATTTAAGTTAAGATATTTTACTAATTCTATAATCTAGTGCCAGAATATTAATCTGTATTCAACCAGACCAATCTAACCAAATGACTTTATATCATGTTTGTCCTTGACTTGACATTGAGCAAAAGTTCGGACTTATGCTACTCGCAGAAACTTAATAAAACATTCCACCAGTTAAAAGAAAATCACACGTGGCACTTCAACAAAATGGATACTATTAAAAGTCAATGCAATACAAAACGAAAGGCAACCCAATAGAATGAAGAGCTATAATAAAATCGAGCTTTGATTTAGCACCGATAAAGGTTTTAAAGGAGCCGTAGGAAATGAAAAGAGAATTTCATTAGGAGTTTGCAAGGTGCGGTGGCAGAGCTTCACCTGCAGCGTAGTAAAATGAAGTAATACGACTCGTTGTGGCACGTTCACCGCGTTACTTACCATCTAGCAACAATTTGTTTTTCCCGCCCTCGAGAAAAACTCCAGCCAGCGCTCCCCTTTTTTAGTCCCAATTTATTCTTCCAATAAACTTTTCCGCTTTGCTTTTGCACGGGGATGTGCCTAAAATATTTAAACAGTTTATGTTTCGCTCACATACTCGTACCGTTATGACTTAAGCGTTATTACGTAAACACTTTTGTTTGCTGGATTTTGGGCGCTTACCTCATTTATCGAATTTAACTCGGGCGTATTGCGAACGTTTGAAGGGAGTTATGAAATGTTCGTTCTACTCGGGCAAAAATTCGCGGTGTGTTTGAGACGGTGTGGATAGCGACAGTACGTACGCTCGCCGGTTCGTCGTTCTAACGGACCGTGACAATCGCTTCCATGCTAAATGTCATGGTGGCCATTGTTCTAGTCCGCCTCCTCACCCCTGCGTTCGCACCACCCCGACTTACCCTGACGCGCTGGCATTTGTACGTCCTTACCTGCAAGTAATAATGAAAAATGTAGTCCTTTATCGATTTTCCACCAAAATATAGCGGGCCAAAGTTAAACCCGACATTCAAGCGATCAAAACCGTCTGCGAAAACAAACTTTATGAATAAACGTCGTCGACGTGAAAGAGTTAATTGCACTTTAATTCGCTTAGCATGGTTAATTAGCATCTTTATTGTGAACTAAGGCAAATTGTAAATGACAATAGTGTTGTGAATTTAGTAAGTCGGAGTGAAGAACAAGGGGGACGGGGTGGACGTTAACTTAATATGGCGGGGCATCACGGCAATTTGTTCGAGACGAACCTTCAGCCTGCCTGAGTGCTGGCGCAATGTAGGGTTGTCCTCCGATTACTTATTTATTGCTTCTTTATTTAATTTTATTAATGTCGTTACTATAATCAAAGCATTCACGTAAAATGAACAGAAATCATTTTTATATGAAAATGAGTAACAAACAAGTATGTGTGCGGAACCACCTGATGGTAAGTGATGACTGTTGGCCAGACGTCTAATCTCCAATAGAAACAAACATCCATCTGAGACCGTATGTGTGTTGCTGGAAGTAAGATGGACGCCTCAAATAAATAACTTAGGCGAACACAATTCATCAACTGAAATACAAGGAATGTGGATCATGCTGCTTAACGGCGCTGTATAAGGGTGGCGGTAGATATCTCCCCAGAGAAACTTTAATCTACCACTTAATTATTCGGTAAAAAGTTGGATGAGGTCGTTACACGAGTGACCGTTCACTCGCGTGACAGTCTGGTTTAAGTCAGTTGAGAAGTAGATAAACGTAGAGCCACCGGATATTACCCTAATGATACCGTGCCGCGACTGTTTCAGCTCATTTGGACGATAGAGATACTCTAACACGACTAAATAACTAGCACTAAGTAGGTAGGTATGCTTAAACCTAAGTGGAGGTTCTAGCAATATTCTTGATTTTTTGGTACCTCATTGAGTAGCAAACTCTACTTTAGTGTGTTTTTGTTTATTTTAACTATTGTGGAAAGAACAATTTTATGTTGTATTCAGGTTTTGATTATATACCTAAACTATTTAGACTCCGGAAAATTATGATTTATAGGCACACAATTACAACCCTAGGCGAAAGTTATGCCAGCGTTATCGATGGAAATCGCGCGAAAAGTGATTATGGATCGCTAAGATCTTTAGCTGAAAACCTGTACACCTACCCTGTGCCCTGCCTTTCTGCACCACTACACGCGCGAGTGTCGTGTCATTATGGGCCGCACTCACACATGCAAGGGCTCGCGACAACTTCATTAGGAAGCCATAAGGCGACGGGGAGCGAATAGGCATCGCTCGGCAAACTCGATGTACTACTACACTGTTTGCTTTTTAGCGAGTTACGAACGTGACATGAAATTTTGTGACACACTTCCAGAAGTATCTCCAACGTTGTAAATTGTGCGTAATATTTATGATCCAATTAATCTTATGAAATTTGTTAAATGAATAGAAGCTTGAGAATAAAAGGCTGAGAAATTGTTGTGAGCTCCGGGATACAGGTACAAAATATCGTGTTAATAACGAATAAAAATAACGAAGCAACCCTTGTGTTGCAGCTTACATTTTATAGCAGAATCTTCTGTCTATAAGTCTATAAAAATCATAAAACGTACTAAGGGCGATCCCCATTTGAGCAGCTATTTGCATACGATACAAACGTCGGGCGAAGGCAACGTCCTCTACAAAGATCCTAGGCTGTGGACAATAAAAGTGTATTTGCGAAGAAATTTAATAAAGCGGAAGTGGAAGGCTGTTACGCGCCCCTTCAGCCTTCGGAAGCATCGTGGGTCGTAGGTGGACGAGGGCGCGCTAACGTTATATGATATACCCACACTATTCCTATTATGACGAATAGTTCGTTCGCAATACAATTATGTACAACGATAAAAATTTTATTTCTTCAAAAATAGAACGTACTGAGAGTGGAATTTCGAAAATTCGTTTTCGACTTAACGTTCATTTTAGGGGCACATATTTGGAAGATTTATAGTCATAACTTTGATTTTTATTCGAGTCAAGCCTGTATGCAAATCATTAAAAAATTAAAAATATAAAACGTCAATTAGAAGGACAGTTTTAGATGGAACAATTTTGAATGAACAATTTGAAAGGCGAGTATTAACAATAAATAATTGAAAACAACAAAAATTTTAATAGAGGAAATAAGCTGCTAATCCGCTGCTTTTTCGCTTGTTTATTAAAAAACTAGTAATAATAAAAAAAGTATCATTAAAATTTGATATTTTAATAGTAATTAATATAAAGTTGTATAAAATGGTTTAAATACTTGAAAGGTAATATCTAGGCTTCTTCATGATAAGATCACCTAACATTGTACGAGTTTATTATTATATATGTATCTAGATAATATGCACATAATAACGACGTTCAATAATAATATCTTAATTAGGTAATTACCTATTACAACATTCCGTCGATATTACCTTAGCCACAAATCTGCATAATATTGCTCATTCGCGTATATAGAAGTTGGTAAACTGTTTTATGAGACCTGTAAAATGAATTCCGACTCCTCAACTAAAAGGACTATTAAATTTAAAAGTGTATTAAATGTTTAAAATGAAAAGCAGCTTGGATTTACAGATCTTAATTTTTAACCTTGTCTTTCTATGTAACTTTTCAACACACTTTTGAAAACCATAAAAGGGTAAAAACAGAAGTGGAAGCGCACCTGTACCATTTTACAACCTTAAAATAAAAACGAAATTTTACATTCGAAACATAATAATTCTTGCTAAAAATTCATAGCACATAAAGGTTTACGATAAGATCAACTCCGCATCTTGTGAGATGATATTATACCGATGCGATAGAATAATATCTCCGGTATCTATATAGTTGTTTACTTACCTGTCGCGGAAAATAATTTAATTCTGTGAGGAATAAAATGGATTTAGGTGGGATTTGAAATGCTTCAGGATTTGTTTATTTAAGCGTGTCATAAGCGGCTCGCTGCGGATAAGCGTGGCCGAATGGCGAGTGAGTGATGATACGACGAGCACTGTATAAAATATTATATTTCCTTTTTTGTCTAACAACTACGGTACGGTCAAGTCTTTTTGAAGCTAAATTTTTAAGCTGCGGCTTGAAATGAGGTAAAAAGTGAGATTCATAAAAACGTTAAACAAATTTGAAGAAAGGAGTCGATAATATTTATTGCAAAATATTTTTGTAGGCAAATATATATTTTCATGAGCATTTTATGTTTGAGTTAGTTTTAATTACGCTTTTCTTACCATAAATACATTTCAATTTATAGAAGTGGTAAAGGTTTCTGATTTCGCAAGAAGGAGCTTCATTAAGGCTACGTAGATATCGTAGATGTCTACAAATCTTCGTAGCGCGGACGTAGCTTCGAAGAACTCGTAGAGAGCAGCAGTTAAGAAAAGGCAATTAGATTTATAGGTAATCTCGTTAATAAAAGGAATAAAAGTAAAGTTCATTTTGTTACGACCACTAGGCGGGAGTTGTAACAAAGTGGAATTAATGCAGTTTACCTTGAGCCAGTAAGACGATGATGGCTTTTGAAAGCATAATTATTTCAAGATCTACGAGATCCTTTTTTTTTTCGGACATAAGAAGTAATATCACGATTGATAGGTTTAAAGAATTTATTTGTCATAAAAAACATGTAGTTTCACTTACAATGAGATACACAGAAAAACAATATAGTAACTATATGTGCCTCTGAAGTTATTGATACTTAATTAATACTTACTACTGTCTTCTTTATATCTACGCTAAAGGGATCTTTCCTCTTACCAAGTGCATCTTTAAACGATTATGCAGGACTAATAGAGATGTTGACTATAAATTTTGGTTTACATTTACCTAATCAACAGGCTCTGAAATTTAAAACATGAGCTTTAGAATGCCAAGTAGTGTTTCTGTCTCGGAATCTCTGCCTAATTGTATATGTATTTTATTCATAGCGAAATAAAGCCATACATTTTAGATCTGGAATTGCTTTAAAATGCGGCAAATTTATATGCGCAATTCTGCGTACAGTATGGGGGCGAGGCGCCGACGTGTCGCCTACTTGTTGCTCCACCGTCGCCAATCAGCTCGCCTGTACTTACGCGAGAACTCGACTATATTCTTCTAAGTTGGCCTGCTGTTAGAGACAATAACTTTCTTCTTTGCTTTTTTCGCGAACGTGCACACCACTTGATTTTAGGTGGCCACTGCATCTTGTAGCTTATTGCCTGAGGGTATCACTTGATATGTATTATCAACACATCGCTACACCTTCATGGCGGGCTATGAGGTCGCTAGTAACTCCAAAATTTGGGTTTACCGTCTACTACTATTATTTAAAATATCGCTTATTGCTCTCTCATTTAAGCACAACCAGGGATTGTATATTTCTAAAACTTTATATATGTAATACTATTAAGATTAGACCTATTCATATATTAGGCACATAAAATAGCCATAACTTATGAATACCTATGCAATTTAGGTTACGTTCTTGCATAACATTAATTCCCTGGCTAAAAATAACGTTAGGTAAACAAAAGGCAAAGAGTAAAGTTCACTGTTTGTTCAATGTGCGCAATCAGCCGATGTTTTCAGAAAACTATTTAATGCACAGGCATGGCTTCGTTCACATGGAGAATATCGAAGGCTTCACTTAATTAACGTCTACACAGCACGCCACATGCGGGTGTAGTTCAAATATGTTCACGTTGCCTATGACTCACGCTTTTTCTATACAATTTATTTTCTTTGTGTTTATTCAGTAGAACTGTGTTTCTACTTATATAAATAGGGGTATAATGTTCTGCGTTCCAGCTTCAGCTTCTAATGGATGCAATTTTAGGGCTTATCCCATCCTATGGCTCATATTTTGGAGTTTCCTCTTTTCCTTTATTAATAATGCGTAAATGAGTCAGATATTTTAATAAAAAAGGTTTCGTTAGCATCATTTGAATTAAATTAAACTGAACATCAACGCAATAAGTAGTCTTGTTTGTTAGGACATTAACATAAACAAAGCAGTCTCCTAATCATGCACAGTTATCCTAGATTAAAACTGTTTGCAAATAAATTAGTAGAAATCCCTTAAATGAACATCGCTAGAGGCGTAGCCTATAAATATTTAGATTTTTCTGAAACGTTCGATAAGGGGACCAGACGGACGGTCGTATGTAATTTGCGCCTTTGCTAGCTCATCACGACCAGATTGAAATTCCTTTCGCCACCCCTCGTCGGCGGCTGGCTGGCGCCTTCACTTGTTGCGCGCAATGAAACGTCATAACTACCCTTACGTGACGATATTATCTGATAGTTTGTTCTACTTCAGCCTGACTTATCAGAAACGTCCACAGAATAGTGCGCTAATGGTTATTATAATTTCCTGTGTTTACTTATTTACTATGGAAGCAAAATGTTCCGCATTTCTCTTTGTTAATTTGAATTTTACGCGCGTTTACATGTTTGGATAAGTATCTTATTTTAAATTTGTAGTCATTTTTTTGTTAGTGGATCTGCAACTGTGTTTAGCAATGATAGGAAGACTTGTATTATTTTATTTCTTCTGTCTGCTGGTAAATATTTACTCTAGAACGAAAAATAACTTCTATGCTTTTTTTGTTTTAAAGGGTTCTGCCACTGTGTTTACGACTCCTTGTCACTTTTGTCTATAGGTGTAGGTTCCTAAACGTAAAAATTATTCCTAAAGTATGTTAAAGATATGATAAAATTTCAAAACAGTAAATTTAAAAAATAGACTTTAAGCACGTTAACATTTTTCGTAAACATATTCCTGTTTTTATTTAATTTGCGCTTTTCATTACATTCTTATAACATTGATACATTGATGCTCGTGTGAACTAGAGAAACTTTGAATAGATTTATTTATTCCTCGAGTAATTCCGACAATCGTACACAAAGATCCAACCGAACCGCTTGCTAACAAATCGACAGCTGAATGTTGAGATTGTTAATTGAATCTCTTGTGGAAACTGTTTTCTTGGCCACTTTTATTTAGTCTGCAGAGACTCTTCTTGTTTGAACAACAAACACTTTGTTAGAACACGCCGTGATGGAATCCTTGAAATGACAATAATATTAATAAAACTAACATGATACGATCATAACCTTAGTTATGATCATTTCATGTTAGTTTTTGAAGTACAATTTATTTGTTTGAATATTTTGATATTTGGTAATTTAAATTCAGAGTGGCGAAGAATTTTAATAGGTATACAGACAAAATAACGTGGATTGTCGCTTTTTTAAAGCGTTGTGATGTTTTTAAAACATTTAAAGTAACCAATTTCGTTAAACTAATGTTAATCAGGAAAAAAAATTAATAATATTATTACAAAGTTTAAAAGAAATATCTAACGAGTTTGCATCTGAATCATGTTGTCTTTTAAAATAAGCCTCTGTGCCTGCAATGGCAAACCGCGTTGTTATAAACCGATATTTTGGATGTTGTAATAGCTTCAAGGACTAGCATTTCGGATGTCTGTGGCTGCGCAACTGCTGTAAGGTGGGCTGAAGTGATCTTTAAAATTAAATGACTATACACAAATGCAAACTGTTCCTTTCATTAAGGTTTTTAATCCGTAGAAAAACGAACAAACAAACGACCACATTTAGGTAAAAGCAGCAAAGGCCGCCCGGAGTCATACTGACGACATAAAGAAGAGAGTGGTAAGCCTATCGGATTTAGAGGGCCCTGGATTGGGCGGAGTGACGTCGATAAGGGGAGGCCTATGTCCAGCAGTGGACTACGAAGAGTTGAAAAAAACTATGCACTCTTAAAAACTATTAATTGAATGTTACATTTCATCATACGACTTGCAAAACTTTACAAACTTGCATTTTCGATGTCAGCGGCGGGGTAACAGTTATAAAAAGTTTCAAACAGTAGTTATTCGCAATCCTTTGTGAAAAAAGTCTAGATCCCTCAGTTATAACAATACCCCTTGTTCGGGTCTTTTTTTACAATGAGAAGGATGTAGACCTTAGTCCAACTTGCTGCCAAATTGTGGTTTGGAAGACCTTACATTCCTTTGAAATTTTGAAAATAACTGCACTGCTAACTTGTAGGTATTTACGGATATCTGCATGCGTCACATCGGCGTTATGGAGCTGGACAGAAATGTCATTATTCCGACATTTATCCTCACAAGAAAAGCAATAGCACTTTACGTCGGTGCATGAATAATTCATGCAAACAATAAAATGGCAATGTTCGTCACACAAAAGGCTGCAACCGCGATGACGTACAAATGTATTGGCGATGTAGTAGCAGGTTAGTAAAAGGACCGCGCTCACTAACACAAAAACGATGTTATAAAGTTGGAATTACGAGTGTTTAGACCGCAAACATTTCGGTAATATTTTTATAGTAACCGGCCACCTGATTTTAAGTGGTTCTACAACCCATTAATACTCACGTCTACTCACATATGGAAATCCTGTGATACGATTAGGTTGACGGTCAAAACGTTGCTCATGGGGACTAAGATGGTAGCATGAAAATATTGCTTCATGGAGAGTTATTTAAAGACTTAACACTTATTATTTTACGCTTGGTATTATTTTGACGTGACACATACTATATTAAATTTATATGAGAGCGGTACATGACGAGGACGTAGGAAGAATTAATATTCTTCCTTGAGGTAAGGTAGGTAGGTAGGTAGGTAGGTAGGTAAAAGGTAGGTAAATAGAGGAAGTGTAAAGGAAAATAAATACTTATCATACAGTGTTCGTATTCTCTTTCACGCGTTGGCGTTTAGGGTTACCTGAGCTCGTTATTGTTAGCCAGATGTTTTTGTTAATTTGGACTATACTAAAGTATTAAATAAACAAAATAAGTTTTTAAATAAATGAAGCCGTTAATAAAACCAATCCCCTGTATTGGCGTTGTATATTGTCGGTGTGCGGCGGTCCTAAGCGTTGCACTGGAAGCGCTCGCGACGCAAACGCCATTTGAAAGGATTCCCACCTGAGTTCCAGTGAACGTATCGAAAACAAGTTGCCAAGTAAATTGTGCTTTGCCTTTAAATAAATTTGTTGCTCAAGTTAACATTATGATAAGGTAAGCGAAGGGAAGCGCTACTTAACGTTATGCGTTTTAATTTACAGTTTTTGAGATACCAACTTCAATAACAGGTTAATACTTAGTTGCAAACTTTTTTTATGTGGGGTACGGGATCACTCTCCATAGGGTACAAAATACTCTATGAATATTTAATTTCATGTGTGAAAAATATGACTGCATTTATTATGGAAGGTTTTCATCACAATCGATAGTAGAAATTGGATTAAACATAATACCTAAGTCGACGAGAATGAAGATGAAATTGTCATAATCGTACCTCATTCGCAACTATTATGGATAAATATACTCGTATACATTTGAATTTTAATAAAGAAAATCCTTTAAGAATACTTGGGCTTTCTCATGACAAAATGAACCCTATGCGTATTTATTTTTGTTTTTCATGCGCAGATATTTTAGCTGAATTTCAGCCTTTATTTATTGCAGCTACTTTCATGGTTTTGGAAATTTCTGAATTTCTGATAGCCAGAGCTACGATAAGCATGTCACGAAAGCTTTACGTAGAACTTGCAACGGGTGTGACGTGCTCTGATTAATGGCGTACATTCACATGTTATTAATTAATTAGACGACGAATTAATAATGAGAGGGTTGCGGATGACGTGACGTTGCAGTCTGCATTCCGGCTTCGGTTGACTTTTCATCGTCCTAGAATTAATTAAAGAAGCCTTATGCACAAATTGCAATTCTCGAAATGTGCTGCGGCACCGTCAGCCAGCAATCTATTTGCGTCACTTTGAAGATGCAATTAAAACAACCTCTGTTGCAGTAATGTAGCAGAAAGTAGTCTTGTTTCGAGATACGATGAAGTGAGAATAAATGCTGCCCCGATTTCACAGTGACCTCATCGCAGTTTAAAATCGACAAACAGTGATGAAGAAATATTTCTTTCTTTGATATAACGTATTATTTATTAACTGCTGAGCTCATAAATTTAGAAGTTTTAAGTCGTCACACCCAGTAACTCCTGTAAAGCGTTTAAAAACGGTAAGAACGAAACTTTTGTAGTTTCAGTAATAGTCTTTTTAAATAATAAATGTAACTTATAGCTATAAATATCGAGAATTGAAACTGCATTACGTAATATAAAAAAATTTCTACAAAAGAATCCCTACCTACGCTCATGGTTATAAAAAGTACCGAGATCAAACACAAGTTCGTAACATGCCCCACGCGGAGTCTCAGAGAACATAAAAAGAAAAAAGTAATGCTCCTATATCGTAAAGATGGAAATCTAGCTAGCAAGTAAGAGAAAAACATACGAAGAATTTGAGGGCAGCGATGCCCCGAGCGGGCACTTAGCGCGGGCTATTAAGGACGCCGTGACCGCCAGCGCTTTGGAACGACGAAAACTATAAAACCGTTAAAGTAGCATTTCAGCAGCCGTAAAGAGCGTCGCGAGATCTGTTGACAATGTCGCCCCAACCCGCAATAAACCGTATGCACCCGGCGAGGCAGTAAAACTTAACGGTACTATGATTAAACTTATCTATGAGCCAACTCGCAAATCACGACTTCTAATAACCCAGCGGCTGCGAGATCTCCACGTCAGCCTGCAGCTCCGTATCAAAGCTGTGTTCAGTGAACATCTTTGCGTATGTCAAGTGCTATTGCAGCTTGGCTCGTCGCCCAGACCGGCTTTCACTGGTTTGTTTTTCTAATACGACTACGTTCGCTTACTTTGTTCGGTATCGTATGCGGTTTGGAGTTCAGCTAAAATCATTCCAAATGTACGTTTTTTAGACGCTCGCTTGACATTACGTGGTTTTACACGTAAACGAAAATATATGGCATACGTGGCATAAAACTGGGAGGACTTTCAAAACGCTTTACAAGTGGTGGAAGGATGTTATAAAAATTTTACGGTCGCTTCCCGTCAGCGAAGGCTGCAACCTTAATGGACGAGCTAAGTGCATAGGAACATTCATGGCAGTGGTAAGAAAACGACAGCAATATGGAACGTTAATAGCCATTGACGTTAAGAAGACTTTGCCCCGATTTAGGAATTTCATGACAATTCAACGACCTTTTATCAGACAAGTAGTAAAAGACTTAGCTGACGTTTTATAAATTTTATTCATAGAATATTCTCTATACAAAGTATATAAAGCTTTCAGAGAGATAAGAGAAAAAAATAAAAAATATATATCAAAAGTTCTAACATTGTCATAGCTTGTCTGTGGCTATGTGCATAACGCAAAATTGCATAAATTTTATGTGGACTAAAAATAACAAAATACTACAGAGACTCTAACATACATGATGGGTAAGTACCTAACGTCAGCGGTGATAGCCCAGTGGCATAGAATTCGACCTCTAATCGAGAGGTCCGGGTTCGATTCCCAGTGGCACCAATGACTGTAAAAAAAGTTATGTGCGCTTTATAAAAATTAAATATCACTTGCTGTTACGGTGAAGGAAAACATCGTGAGGAAACCTGGATGCCTGAGAGTTTAGAAAAAAAAAGTTCTCAAAGGCATGTGAAGTCCACCAACTCGCACTAGGCCAGCGTGGTGTACTAAGGCCTACATCCTTCTCATTGTGAGAGGAGACCCGACCCTGTAATGGGTCATTAATGGGTTACTGATAAGTACCTAATGCAGTTTTATTCAGTAATTGAATTTAGTTTTTTTTTTTTTTTTTTTTATAAATGGAGCAAGCAAACAGACAGACGGGCTTTTTCTCAACACACGTTTCTCAGTGTAACACAATTTACACACAACTAATTTACTAAAGGCCTCATTATCAAACTTTAAGCTGCGTGCGGCCTCGTGATACAAACTACAGCGTGAGACAACCCCACGCGAAACCATAATGTAAATTGTAGTTTGTCAATGAGAACTTCACTGAAAGTGGTTAACCTCTATTACGGCCTAGAAGGGTTCGATTACTTACTCGTATATTTAATACGATTCAGATTGTTCGTATAGTATTTTTGTGTGGGAATTAGATTTTGGTTCAGGAGATTCAGAGTGAGGTTCAGAGAACTAACCGAACTTGAAAAACTTGTTTAAAGGCGGTAGGTGGATTTTCTATCACGTACATTTTATCCATGTACTTACATACATTTTCGTCAACCAATGTTATTTGTTTTTTTTATAAAATAAAGCCTTATTTTAATTTTTTCTTAACCTAAGACAGTTCCTCACTTAGGATACGCGTAATATAAAGAACTTTGCGAATATAAGTTGATCATTTAGGTAAACATAGAGTAGATTTCTGAAGAACAAAATTAAAAAATTGCGCACAAGATATTAAATTTATACGCTAACTTAAAACTCTAAACGACCTAGAACTCGGTATCCCATTTTATCATAATGAAACATTATCCCTAATGATTTATTATTTGCAATCAGTAATTCTAGAGCCTGTGCATTTTTACGGTCTATTAATTTACGTGATTGCAAGGAATATTACACGATTCATGCTCGCTAAGAAAATGGGTAATGAAGTACTTGAACCAGTTGAACGTACTTATAAAGAAACATACCTACGTTAAATTAGGTTAAATGCGAATTTGAAAGCGATTCCTGCTTGATTAATAATAAGAATAATTTATTCTTTAAATATGATTTTCAACGAAAAGTTAATACGTTTTACTCTTCGATCAACAATACACTAGATATCGGGTCACGTACAAAATCAAAACTTATACTGTCCGCGTGAATACATACTTATACATCTTCATTTGTTTACTAACGAAATAAGACAAACGTTTTAAAACAGTTGTAAGTTCAACCTAATTACAACCATGACACCTAGAAATAAGGTAGCAATTCTTCAAAATATTCTTTTTCTTACAATCATTCGTCACGAAAAACGAGCAAAGCAATAAATTACTCCCGTCACTTTGAAATGAAAAGACATAAGTTAAAAAACATTTTATGTGAAATCAACCTTAATGAGCTATAAATAAAGTACTTTTTCCCGTTATTACCTTGCGAGTTACATCCTTTGGTTTCGTTTCAGTTTGCTTCCTCAAATTTAACTACAGAAGGTATGGAGTCGCGTTGAACACAAAAATAATTTAGTATATTATTATGCACGAAAGTTTAGTTAAAATTATTTATATTTTGGGCATCTACGAGTATGTTTGATAGTATACATACATACCTATATGTTATTTTGTTACCGTTTTGTTGTGTGTATGTTTATTTATGTGTATGTATAATATGTTTTTGGCCAAGGTGTCTATCGCTGTTGTAGCTAGTAGGTACCTTAGTATTGTAGTCGTATTTAGGCATACTGTGTACAGATGTGGATAAATGTGAACAAAGGGATTCTTCTGGGTTTTAGGGTATCACAAACCGTAATATTGAAAGTACGGTCGTGTTTAGACATACTGTGTGCAGATGTGGATGAATGGGAACAAAGGGTGGTAAAAGTGCGAATCGACAATAGTTTTTTGTCACAAATAAAAATATCACTAAATTCCACAATATCTTTATATTCATGTTTACAATCTTCATAATACATGTACAGTTTAGTGCAATAATTAGATCAAAATAATAATTAAATATCGGTAGCTTTTTTACATATATAATGTAACCTGACGTCAATAAATTTTTGAACCACTGATTTGAGTAAATTAATTTCGTGATTGTGTTTATCTCCTCCAGGAAACACATTCTTGTCAATATATAATTTTAAAACTGATGTCCATAGAAAGTCGAGATCCATTCTGCACACGTAAACGGATTGCTCGGAAAGCTAAAATAAAAAAAGGAAAGCTAAGTATCTTATGAAAGTCCAACAAACAGACACAAAGTTTGTATTAACCAATTTTAAAGATCTAGTAACAAATAAATTATTACAATACAAATCTACTCCATGCATCTATTGTTCTGTTACACACAATTTTGCGCCAACGTTGGTCAAACATTTGTAGCGGTGATATAAAATCGGCAATTTTGATTTAAATTTGATATTATTTGTTAGTTTAAAGCATAAAATACAACTTATTCTACATGTACTTACCGAAAGTAAGACACTCCGGCCGTTAAATTGTTCCTTCGGGCATTATTTTTGCAACTTTTGAATGTACATTGCGGCATTGTGACACGTGTTTATATTGGCTCTTTTACAAGCGAACTAAATAAAAAAAGAGCTCACATTTCAAGTGAGCTGTTATTCACCGAGACGTATTTTTTGCGCCGACCCGAAATCTAGTGTATTGTTGATCGAAGGTTTTACTCGTAGATGTAATATGTGTTGGGCTTCAATCTCAAAATTTGGAACAAGTCAAATTTTGCATTTCCCGGATATATCTTACTGGGTCATTGTACCAGTAACGCAGGGGTCTCAGGTGATATGAGGAATGTGTAGGCAGGAGGGAGTGATAGGCAGTGGCTAGACAGTCGCCGGCAAGCTTGTTTTAGCGTCTGATCGATACCACGCCCGACCCACGGCGCCCTACTTTGCTGGTGGCCACACAACTCTATTTTCTTTTGCCCTTTATTTGAATACCGCGATGAATTTATTACGAGACCGCTTTACGAATTTATTATTCAGTTGGACCACATAGACCACATACACTCCAAAATTTTAATCCAGAGGGTTGGTGGGTATGTACGAGTACAACAACATGGAAAAGGATTAAGCACACGAGTAAAAATATTAATCATGTTAAAACTCTATTGCTATATTTTGGAATTAAAAAGACTACAATGTTTGCCAAATCCATATACCAATACCTACGTTCAAGTAACCCCTACATTCTATGCATTACACTATATTTGCTTGATTTTTTCTTAATTTAAAAAGGGAGTTCTTGAAAGCCTAAGCAAGTATAGTTCACAGTTCTATATTAGTTCTATCTTATTATTCTTTATTCTATTTTATTTCTTATACTGATTACGTTTAGTTAACATGCAGACATCCCTAAACACCACTTCAATTTATAACACATTGCAAAATATTTTCCTTTCTTATATATGGGGCAAAAGGAAAAAATAAATGAAGCGTATTCAGGCTTTACGACAGATTGTATTGTACACCTATTGGTAATTGAAATTGATACTCGATCGCACCTACATTTATTTGTATGTCAATCGGATTTTTGTTCGACAAACAATCAGTTTTTTCGGAGATCGGAGATCTCTATACATCATTGATATTAAATAAATAAAAAGTAATATCGATGTATCTAAAAATCATTAAAATTAAAAAGCGTGATCAGTTAACTATGCATGACGAATTACATAATGATGTACCTACAAGGAGTTATTAACGTAAATTAATTATTATTAGGGTAAATTGACAATTACGGTGTTTGGCCTCTTGTTAACTTTTTAAACAAATTTTCCACGTGTAAAGCCACGGCTTCGTTATTTCTAAGCTTAAAAAGTGGTGTTCTAGTCCACAAGTCATGTTGTTTGTGTCCGGCTGTGTGCTTCGGGTTTCTGGCGCAAGGGTATTAAAAGGTTTCCTTTACGAGAAAAAGTTTTATAATTAAAGGACATCAAAGAACCGCCGCTATGGGGTTACACTTTGGATCGTTATTCAAAGCGGCTGTAACCGAGATAAGGGATCTTTTGGCGCCTTTTCAATACAAGTTTATTTTATGAACTGTGACAAGTAAATTTATTGAGCATAAGGCTATGAAAGTTACCGATAAGAGGGAGGAAAAAGCGAAATGTTTTCAAATGACGGTGCCAAAGGGGTTGTCGTCGTCTATTTAAAAACGGAAGCAGGGCCAAGATGTAAGACTTCTTGGGGCTTGTTGTGTTGTTTCCGTCGCATTGTTAACAGTTTTTATAAAATTATTGTTTCAAAACCTTAATTAAGTAAGAACGCGAAGAAGAGGAAAACAGAAAAATTCTGCAGTTAAAGCTGAAGCGAGTCGAGTCGTCGTAATAAAGTGCGCTACAAACTCGAAGTGACTTATATAAAGGGAGTGTTGACCAGTAGTTTTAAATGTACAGCCGTAGTCGCACTAATCAACACCCCGCTGGTGGGTCTGCTGACTGCCGGGTAATTGATTGGTCTCAGACGCAGACAACAATAGATAATGCCGACTCCTGCGGATAATGGATTTGTCAACTCGCTGGTAATTAAATAAAAATACTATTGCTCGTCACTGACAGATCTGATAAGTTCCTTCCATTAGGAATTAATCCTTCACCCGCGTTTCAGTGTAGGTTGACGCCGAGGGGATTTTTGTTTTTGTCTAAAGGGTGTTCAATACTTTTTGTTAAGGTGTACAATAATATGTATGTAATTACAAAGATATTATTGCAGTTTATCAATGATCAAAAAATTATATGTTTATAAATTTTACAGATTAATATTACAGTATAATTAGATTATTACAGTTAGATTAGTACAGTACAGTAGATTGATTGGAGTACTCTACATTATCTCAGAATGTGCTACCTTACTGTGCTACCGTGGTAATATGATACCTTCTGTCCGTATCATTCTAAGCATAGACTTTAGAACTTTATTAAGAGAGACATCCCATGTCTTACTATAGGTGTGCCGTTATGCGTATAAGAGTAAAAAAATCCTTTCATCCTTTGATTTTCGCATTTTCTTGATAAATTCGATCCCTAAAAATGTGTTACTAAAAGTTAAATCTTCTAAAACAAATAGATCTTCATATATATAATAGAACCATTTATCTGTACATTCGTTTTACATTTAAAAAACGACACATTTGTCGTTCTTGGTTATTAAGAGATCTGCAAGGTCTTCCTACAAACAATTTAACAGGCTTAACTTCGCCGAATAGACTTTCTGGAGGAGATTTGTTATTCACTCAAAAGTTTTAAGTGGCTGTGAAACAATGTTGTCAAAGAATTAAATAATTACCTGCTTGAAGCTATTCTGTGTTTTATACGTGAACAAATAAGGCGTAGAATTGTGTCATTAGGGATGAAGAGCGGTAGTCGAGGTCTCGATCTCAGAAGTTTTACCGACAGGTTGCGGCGAAGTGAGAATGTTCAATTTGTGCACAGTGTTCAGTCGAGAGTTGGAAGCTTGTGAGAGCCGAGAAGACGAAAATTCATCGTAGATTTTGGAACGGTCCATACACTACTTGACTTTGCCCGCGGCTTCGTCCACGGAGATTGTAGAACTTAGTTCGTAGTTAGAAGGCTATAAAGATACATATAAGTATGTCAATCCCGATTATAAATTATGTGCATGCTAAATTTCAACTAAATCTGTTCAGCCGTTTTTGCGTGAAAGAGTAACAAAAATACGTCCATCCATCCATCCTCACAAACTTTCACATTTATGTAAGTAATAATAGAATCTGTTTCCTAAATAGAATTAAAATCTATTCCAGCGTTTTTGAGGGATGGAGAAACATAACCCATCCATAGTTACAAACTCTCACGTTGTATTAGCTAACGTAAGAGTTAATATTATATTATGGAATCCTGCAATATGTCACGTTTTGTTTCTATTTAAAAAAATACATGTATGAAAGTCGTACAGACTTGCCGAACTTTTCCAGAATTGTTTTACTAGCAGACATAATTCTTGATGCAAGGTGACAGTCGTAACCTTTTAGTGCATTTTTAAAATGCTTAGTTGAGACATTCTGGAACAAACGTTCATTTTGGATATTTTTAGTAATGACAGCAGTTATATACACTGTATTACCGCACGCTAGAAGGTAATAAACTTTTCATGTGATAGTCCAGTCATTTTGAACATTAAAAATCGAAAATTTAACAATAATTCCAAAAGTTTTCAAACTTCGGTCAAGTGAATGGTACATTGGGACGACAATAAATCTCATTTTGCAACCTTGTCCGCAGTCCGGAACATTGCTAAAATTGCAATTAAATTAATTTTTGCTATATGGTCGTGAAAAAAATTCCAAAAGTTCTGCAAACTTGGAGTGGTGTTAAATATATTATTTTACATCACGTGTCAAATTTGCAACCAATTTAAGTGTACGGAACATTCTTTTTTATTAAAATTAATGTTTTTCTTTATTAAACTGAAGGAAAACGTTCCAAAAGTTCTGCAAATTTGACAGATATATCGGAAAAATATACCGAACGATTGTATAAATTTGCAACCTTTTACGTTGACCGGAACATATTTATTTATAATTCTTTTTAATTCGTGGTCATTTTTTCGAGTAAGGTGGTCTCGGAATAATTACAAAAGTTTTGAAACTTGGTTGCAAACTTCGAAAACATCTATTCTGATGCATTTGCAAATTTGCAACCTCATACGCGATCCGGAACTTTATGCAATTTGCAAAAATGTAATTTTTTTATTTTATCACCTTATTACATTTTTGCAAATTGCATAAAGTTCCGGATCGCGTATGAGGTTGCAAATTTGCAAATGCATCAGAATAGATGTTTTCGAAGTTTGCAACCAAGTTTCAAAACTTTTGTAATTATTCCGAGACCACCTTACTCGAAAAAATGACCACGAATTAAAAAGAATTATAAATAAATATGTTCCGGTCAACGTAAAAGGTTGCAAATTTATACAATCGTTCGGTATATTTTTCCGATATATCTGTCAAATTTGCAGAACTTTTGGAACGTTTTCCTTCAGTTTAATAAAGAAAAACATTAATTTTAATAAAAAAGAATGTTCCGTACACTTAAATTGGTTGCAAATTTGACACGTGATGTAAAATAATATATTTAACACCACTCCAAGTTTGCAGAACTTTTGGAATTTTTTTCACGACCATATAGCAAAAATTAATTTAATTGCAATTTTAGCAATGTTCCGGACTGCGGACAAGGTTGCAAAATGAGATTTATTGTCGTCCCAATGTACCATTCACTTGACCGAAGTTTGAAAACTTTTGGAATTATTGTGAATTAAATGTTCAAACTGACTGGACTATGAGTTTTATGTAACTTTCTGAAGATCAATCCAAGAATCCTCTAGTGATAGTATATTATTTTGAAGGCAAATATTGTATTTGTATATCTGAAATTATATTGCAGCATAGACCAATACATTGTATGAAAAGGAATAATAATAATCAATAATGTTGATTGTCATGTCAATAATGCAATTTATGCATTGGTCGTTTAACACTTAAAGACAGTGCCATCTTTTCGAGATGATATCTCAAAAGATGTTTTTTAAATTTATTTGGGAAGTAGTATGTTTTTGCAAGTTGGCTAGTTTTAAGTACCGTAGTCACTGTGTCCTATACAGTGACAAACAAGACTTAATGGTTATTAATTATCCTATAGTTTTTACTATTTGAAAATGTATTCCGTTTTGATATTACCTAAGAAGATCATATTCAATTTGTTTAGCTTATGAACATAATTATTTTTTTTGTAGCTACTAGAGAAAAGACTACCATTACCTCTTTGGACTAACGTTCTCTTACCGAATGACGAAAACTAAACTCCCCATTACAAAGCTCTATGTTTACCCCCTGTGATTCAGCACCGGCCTCCATTAGGAAAACGTGTTGACCGCAGGACCCCATTGTGGGACCCCGCTGATACAAGTACATACGACACCATAATTAAGTTCTCTAGGCCCGTTCGATGGAGGTATTTAAATTAACTGAATTTATCACAGTCTGAGTTCCAATGTTAAAACTCAGACTAAGGTCTTGTCCTAATTGGCAGACATAACCAACCGAGAAACCAACACGACAGAACTCAAACACTGGGCTCTGTATTGAGCTGCCCTAATTGAACAATGAAATGAACAAAAAACAAAAATGGCGTTGTCGTGCCATGTAGCACACAAGCAACGTTTGTGTGCTACATGGCAATGCGGTGATAGCCCAGTGGCTTAGAATTCGACCTCTTAATCGAGAGGTCCGGGTTCGAATCCCGGTGACTTTGTAAAAAGGTTATGTGCGCCTTAAAATTAAATAAATATGTATCACCTGCTATTATGGTGAAGGAAAACATCGTGAGGAAACCTACATGCCTGAGAGTTTACAATAAAAAATGTTCTCAAAGGCATGTGAAGTCCAAAGAACCAACCCGCATTAGGCCAGCGTGGTGGACTAAGCTCTACAACCCTCTCCTTGTGATAGGAGACTCGAACCTGTAGTGGGTCATTTATGGGTTACAGACAGACAGACAGATCTTTGAACGCTGTCTAATCTGACAATATGCACTGATATGCGACAAATGTACGCTACGACATTGACACGACAAACTCTACATAAGCGACTGATTTGGTCGTCGAACGACTTGGAAATTAGGACAAGGGTATAGCGCCGGATGGGTATGGCGCTATGTTTTTATTGAAGGAGTGGATTGGAGATAATTGAAAGGGGGCACTGATAGTATTTACAGTTTATTTACACGTAGTTATTTACACAAAAGTATTTACAAAATAACACCGCAACATAACTCATATTTAACTATTGGTTACGAGAAAATATAAAATAGCAAACAGTAAGAAAAAACCACTGAAAGACGACTCTTGTTATCTCGTCTCTAGGCAACGCGCTGCTCGTGGTTGCGCACTAGAGACGGGGATGGCTATGACATTGATGCGACTATCGAATGAATATTTACAAGGATCGATGAATGATCAATGTCGAGTCGATGATGTAACCGAATAATGAAATAAAGAAATTTAGAGAAAATGAAGTATGGCTACATCACCCCCCTCCAGAGACCGTCAAGGGCGATAATAATCCGGAAATTTAACACGTCGCCCCGCACGACTGACATAATTATCAGGAGGTATTTCCGGAACGGGGTTATCTTCTGAAACTGAAAGTAAGAAGGCTGGTTTCAATCGGTCAACGGAAACTGTAGCCTCCTTATTATTCAGAAGTATTTTAAAAACTTTGTCTTCCCTGGAAAGAACTTTGTACGGCCCAGTGTAGGCCGGTTGTAGTGAACCTCGTAAGGTGTCATCTCGAAGGAAGACGTGTTCACAAGTATCCAGTTCTTTGTAAACAAAGACTTTGGGTTTGCAATGGCGAGAAGTAGGTACAGGGCTAAGTTTTGAGGCAAAATTTCTGAGTCTGGCGGTGAATTCGGAAATGTCCGTGGTACCAGACGAAATGGGCTCGAAAAATTCGCCGGGCAATCTCAATGGCTCGCCATAAACTAATTCCGCCGAGGAAGACTGCAAGTCTTCTTTAAAGGCGGCACGAATACCTAATAACACCCAAGGCAACGACTCCGTCCATCTATCGTTCCCATGGCATACTATAGCAGCTTTGAGCTGACGATGGAAACGTTCGACTAAGCCGTTGCAGCTTGGATGGTACGCTGTTGTTCGTCTGTGTTCGAATCCTGTTAGCTTAGATAGACATTGGAATAAAGAAGATTCAAATTGGCGTCCACGATCAGTTGTTATATGCGTTGGACAACCAAAACGAGCGATCCAAGATGAGAGCAATGCCTTCGCAACCGTTTCCGCTGTTATATCTTCTATCGGTACTGCTTCTGGCCACCGAGTAAATCGGTCTACCGCCGTTAGACAGTACCGATAGCCGTGCGAAATCGGAAGTGGACCCACCAGATCGATGTGGATCTGTTTAAAACGCGCTTTGGGAAGATTGAAGGTGCCAAGGGGGGCAGTCACGTGTCGACTGACTTTAGACCGTTGGCACGGTATACAAGAGCGCGACCATTCTCTACAGTCTTTCCTAATGCCTGGCCAGACAAATCGTTCGGCAACTAGTTTAGCCGACGCATTGGTACCAGGGTGACTGTGAGAATGAAGGCTATCGAAAACTTGTTTCCGATAAGTTTTCGGAACGTATGGCCTGGAAGTTGTGTTACTGACGTCGCAGTATAACCACAAAAGACTCCCAGGGATGTGAAGCTTCTGAAGGCGCAAAGAACTTCCTTCTTCTAAGAGCTTCTCAAGTTCCGGATCTGAGGCTTGACTCTGGGCTAATGCTTCGAGGCTGACAGGTGCCGCCAGTTCCTCAACACGCGACAGGGCATCTGCGACAACGTTGTTTTTGCCAGATATGTGTCGGATGTCTGTTGAGAACTGGGCTATGAAGTCTAGATGTCTATACTGCCTAGGGGAACAGTTTTTCTTCCTTTCGTTGAAGGCGAAACTAATCGGTTTATGGTCAGTATAGATGACGAAATGCCTAGCCTCGAGCATGTGCCGAAAATATTTAATTGCCTCATAGATAGCAAGTAATTCCCTGTCGTAAGGAGCGTATTTGATCTGGGAAGGGGTCAATTTTCTGGAGAAAAATGCTAACGGCTGCCATACACCATCCTTGAATTGTTGCAATACAGCGCCGATAGCCTTGTCAGACGCGTCAGTGGCAACAGCAAGGGTAGCAGTGCAGTCGGGATGAGCTAATAAAGCTGCAGAGGATAAGCTTTCCTTGCAAGCCTCAAATGCTTTCAAGGTATCTCCAGTAAGCTCAATAGGGTGTGAATTCTTGACAGAACCTTGCAATAAGGCATGTAAAGGGGCTTGAACCTGGGCTGCTCGAGGAAGAAATCTCCTATAAAAGTTAAGCATACCCAAGAAGGCTCTAAGCTGACGCACGTTCTTCGGAGGAGGAAAGTCTTTCAGGGCCTGCACTTTAGATTCAGGAGGCTTACATCCGCTCTCTGAAATTTGGAAGCCGAGAAAAGTTACCTCTTTCACCCCGAAGACACACTTTGAGGTGTTAATAAGCATGCCATAATGCTGAAGGCGTTTAAAAACTTCGCGAAGATGCAATTTGTGCTCCGCCTCATTTCGCGAATAAATAAGGAAATCGTCAAGGTACGTATAAACGAAATCGAGTCCCCTGGTCACCTCATCTACAAACCGTTGAAAGGTTTGCCCCGCGTTCCGAAGACCGAAGGTCATGAATGGGAATTCGTATAACCCAAAAGGTGTTGTGATGGCGGTCTTCGGTATATCATCCGGGCTGACAGGTATCTGATTATACGCTTTTTCCAGGTCTATGGTACTAAAAATAGTGCACCCAGCAATACTGTGCGTAAAATCATGGATGTGCTTAATCGGATACCTGTCAGGTATCGTGCGGGCGTTTAACTGTCGGTAATCCCCGCAAGGACGCCATCCGTTGTTCTATTTAGGGGCCAAATGCAGAGGAGACGACCAAGGACTCTCAGAAGGACGAGCGGTCCCGTTGGAGATCATGGACTGAAACTCCTCCTGAGCAATTTTTAGTTTGTCCGGCGCTAAACGCCGAGGCCTTGCGGAAACTGGAGGGCCTGGTGTGGTGCGGATATGGTGAACTGTGTTATGAGGTGTGGGATGCTCTCTACCGGCTGGTCGGGTGATTTCGGGAAATTCTGAAAGGATTTTGTGATAACAAGAATCGCCAATCAGCACCTTTACAGAATATACATTTTTACAATTATTTACAGTAGCACACGTTGAAAGAGAAGTTAAATTATCAATCAATCGTTGATTACGACAATCTACTATCAAATTGTAATAATTTAAAAAATCTACACCGATAATTGGCCTATTTACATCCGCTACAATAAACCTCCAAACAAAAATTCGTCTTAAACCGAAATCTAAATTAAGAGAAACATAACCATAAGTAGCAATAGAAGTACCATTGGCCGCACTCAAGCTATAGTCAGTACGCGCACGACGATCACGTAGTGCCGACCGCGGGAAAACACAGAGGTCGCTCCCTGTATCGACCAGGAACTGTGTCTTCGAAGATCGATCGGTGACAAACAGGCGACCAGTTGATGGGGTTGATGGGCAATCACCAGTCGCCATTAGCGACTGCCCCGGATGTTTTCCGCTTTGAAGTCGCAGGGCTGGATGCATTTGTCAGCCTTCTCGCCAAACTTATTATGATACCAACATACGGGGTATTGTTTATAGTTGGACTGTGAACGCTTCCTAGTGCGACTTGAACCCGAGCTGGATCTATTCCTAGACGAGCTAGACCGTGAATGAGGTCTCCTGCTATTTTCCGAAGAAGAACTCAACATGTCTACCTGCTTTCGGAGTTCTGCGACTTCTCTCGTCAGATCCTGGACTATAGAGCTAGGTACATCGGTATTCACAGCGGCGATCCTCGGTGAGGACTGTGTTAGGTCACAAACGCGATCTGCTAGCTGGGCCAGGTCATCGAGAGGTGTCGTCGCTGGTTGGCCTGCAATAATAATCTGAACGCCTTGTGGAAGACGATCCAACCAAATAGTTTTCAAAAAATCATCAGGAACATTATTGCCAGCGAGACCTTTCAGATGGCGAAGGAACTGTGAAGGTCGTCGGTCGCCCAGTTCCTCGTGCATGAGAAGTTGTTTGATTTTTTTCTCATTAGAATCAGTGAGGCGCTTAATCAATTCTGCTTTTAATTTCTCGTACTTTCCAGTGGGAGGAGGATTGATAATAATATCCTTCACCTCCCTGGAGTATTGGTTGTCTAAGTGGCCGATGACGTAATTAAATTTTGTGGAGTCATAAGTGATACCTGAGATGTTAAATTGGCCTTCAATTTGCGCAAACCATATCTCAGGCTCTTCCGGCCAAAAGGGTGGTACACGTATACCAACCTTACACACATCACTAGAGGTTGTTGCGGCGGGTGCGGCGGCTGCGGCGGCCGCGTCTCCCTGCGCCTCCTTCCAATCTTCCATGTTCTTCGGGGGTACCGGTATGAAGAAAAACGTACCCCTGGATCACGTCGGGGTCACCAATATAGCGCCGGATGGGTATGGCGCTATGTTTTTATTGAAGGAGTGGATTGGAGATAATTGAAAGGGGGCACTGATAGTATTTACAGTTTATTTACACGTAGTTATTTACACAAAAGTATTTACAAAATAACACCGCAACATAACTCATATTTAACTATTGGTTACGAGAAAATATAAAATAGCAAACAGTAAGAAAAAACCACTGAAAGACGACTCTTGTTATCTCGTCTCTAGGCAACGCGCTGCTCGTGGTTGCGCACTAGAGACGGGGATGGCTATGACATTGATGCGACTATCGAATGAATATTTACAAGGATCGATGAATGATCAATGTCGAGTCGATGATGTAACCGAATAATGAAATAAAGAAATTTAGAGAAAATGAAGTATGGCTACAAGGGGTAAGTAAGTAAGGATATTAAAAATAAGGATATAGTACGCAGATAGCATTAACTAGGCTGATACCGATAGATAGATATTGCGCTCAATATTAGGCCAAGATCGTAATGTCGATCACTTTTGACCAACTTTATTAATAGGACGCATAGTAGGCGCGTTTAATAGCAGAACATCCTATCCTACTATTTTTAAGCAAAATGCGAAAGATTTTAACTCTTTCATGCTCTTTCGAAAACTTCTAAATGTGTTTAATAGTAAATATATTTTGATGAAATTTGGTGTAGATAATAAGTTTATAACCCGAAATACCACATAAAAGTGTATTTTATCCATCTCTGGACAAAATGCTAAAACGAAGACTTTATAAAACAGTGAACTCTTCACAATACTGGCCTAGACTTACAAAAGACAAGATTGTAGAGCAAGTGGCTCTAATAACACCTTTATTGGCCTCTCTTAACCACCACTGAGATAAAGCACGTACGGACAGAGTTAGTGCAAGAGGGTTGCATCAATTGAAATACCGACATTAAAACTTGCAAGTGAATTTTATGTCTCGAAGATTGATGATACTTCAGTACTTATTCAATTTGAAATTATCTTTGCTTTTCAATTTTATACAAAAGTATTAAGTAACTTGTAAACAAACAGTATAAAAACCTGTAAGATGACCCATAAATGCCATGTAAAACCGATAAATTAAGGATTTATTTCAGATAGTTAAATTATGAGCTTATTATTTTATAATGTATTGTTATCATTAGTGTAGTTTCAGTAAAAATATTTACAACTACTCTTTAGTAGTTGTAAATATTTCTTATGATTCATTCGTTATGACTTCACTTTTGAAGTCATAACGATATCAATTCGTTCTTTTACGTAGATAAATTTAGTATAATCGAGTGAATATATAATTTAACTTTAAAGAAGTATTATTAGAATAAAGAAATTTCAGTACATTAAATTAATTTTTTGAACGAATGAAAATTATAGTAGGTACCTACTGTGGGAGGAGCTCGTTAGAACACTGGGTAATTGTGATAACCACATTTATTCATGTCCGGGAAACTCTTGAATGTAAAACTTAATTGAGTTATTTTCTACCGGCGCGCCCGGAATACGTTCTCATAGACCACCACCGGACATCGGCTTACCAATCTATTTGCTCCTACATGAATACTACCACCCACAAGAGTTTCAGTATGATGAGTTTCAGAATGATGTAGGAAAAACTAAGTTTTCATTTTAATGGAATGGCTAGATTTTTCTTAAAATAATAGTTCTACAAACAAGAACATTAGGTTTTGGAGCGTCACGTCGTCGTACTCCGCGCCGCACTACAATTAATGTTGAATAAAACTTTTTGTTTAGCGAGATTGTCGCGCCACCGCAATTATTCATTTCTCGAAGAAATTTTCTTTTCACCACAATGTGTTAGTTATAACACAACAATACCACGCCGAGTTACACGAAGGCGGATTGTTCAGTGGATAAACAGCTTTAAAACTAGTTTCTTATTTAGTAAAGCGGAAGCGTGATGTTTTTCGAGCGTTTAAGCTTCGTTTTTTAAAATAATAGAGTAGACCTCGCCGTGAAACTTCGAATTTCGAGCGAGGGTGTAAAATGTGGAATTAAATTGCGTCAAAAATGAACGCTATTTTTATTCAGCGATGCGGCGGCATAGTCGGGAGCATCTTATTTCGTGGCAGCTGCATAGCGTAATAATCTTAGCTATTCGTTGGGCTTCGTCAGCGCTCGGCTCGACAGGCACTCGAGTGGAGCTCGAGGCTCGAGGTGGCTCGAGGCTCGGAGCCTGAGAGTGCTGGCGCGGCGGAAGCGCGCCCTTACGTGCTTGTCGTCACGACATGCCGCCTTTGTCCACCCACTAGGCTTATTTGCTGAACAATGAAAAAGACGAAAGCCTTCTACGTTTTTCTGTATTAACCTACTATGAACGTTCGAATAAAAAGCATTTATCGTTAACACATATGGCTTTCTACACGTTCCCTTTTCCTACTTAATCGATATTTGCTCGCTTTGTACTAGTTTGTATGTAACACACCACAGGGGTAGTCTATGTAGTTTTGAATAGGACCTCCTTTAAAGCACACGTTTTGGGACTGATTTATTACATTGAATGGGTACTGCTAGGGCCATTTGTGTTTCTTGGGACGGTTAAAGTGTACTAAAATAAAGATGTATATTGGGTTGCTAACCGACCACTAAATACCTTAGATTAACACAAAGTTCTAAGGAAAATAGGTCCAATTTAAACGGATCCCGGTAAGACTTGAAATTTTATTTTATTATATTAAGTAGGTACTTAATTTATAAGATACCTATTTATTGCAGTTTGAATTGTTAAAGAATCCTTGGCTCGAATTTATTCCTATTGATGGATGAAAGGCATTATTAGATAGGCGAAGGTTTCGTAAATTTTTCATTTTATCCTACGCGCGACTCTGCCGTAAATCGATTTCGGACCCAATTTATCAAGCTTTCTAAATACTCCTCTCGGGCAGGTCGTGTCTGTGAAATGGAGAGGAACATTGAAAACGGTTAAAATTATATTCGCGTCTTTGCCATCGAATTGAAGTCTGTGGGTAAAACTGCTCTCAAGCTACTGTAAGTTTGATGTTTAGGTAAATTTTGCGTCAATTTGAACAACATAAGTACGAGTTGCTTTTTGAATTTAATACTGAGACGCAAAATATTTAGTATTATATACCTAGGTACTCGTAACTTGTAAATTAAGTTGTCAGTGTAAATTGAATTGTTCATAAGTTGTTTCGATAATTGTTTACAATTCAATTTACACAGTACCTACCTATATTATTATAAAAAAAGTACGCTTGAGGAGCTGTACCTGGTCGGCTGCGGCCCCCGCTCGAACATATGTTTCATGTACATATGAAGGGGCCGATTAGAATTTAAAAATATATGAATTTGTGCATTCTTCTTCATAGATAAACTTTAATTGTGCCACTTTTCAAACAGCTCCGTTCGCGCTTACTTCGTAAATTGTACCAAAAATTTTCGCTTCACGTATTACTATAGAAGAAGATTACGTTCTTAAAATTTGTTGATTATAGGTACTATCGATAGAGTTGAACGTGAAAATTGACAAAAAAACAAAAGAAAACGTAGCCAAAGCAAATTAATGCTTAGATATTCGGCGTCCGCGGGCAGCAGCGTGCGAGGGAGGCTGTCACGGAGATTCGACACGCGCATCGCTCACGCGCCCTGACGGACCGACTGAGTTGCGAAATTGAAACGTAATCACAAAAAGTCTCGGCCGTGTAATGAAGATCATTCGCAGGCTACATGAAAAATTCTATTCGTCTTTATAGATATAACTATCTATATCTACAACTATTATCCTATCCATCGCATTGTCACAAAATTTCCCAAATTAGTAAAATATTTTTTTTTATTAGCAAAATAAACACAAGAAATTTGACTATAAATACAGATAAAACCTTGCGGTATTATATTTCCTCTGTGGGACTAATACCTACTCTTTCATATAAAATTAAGCAGGACCTACGTTCTGTCGTAGGATGAAATCGAGATACGAATAAAGTTTGAAATTAAATAAAGAGGCGCTTTTTAACATTTAAACTTAAAAATTCTTTTCCCTTTCGTCGTGTGTTCGTCGGACTTTATTGAAAACTCTCAGAATTACACTTACATAACTCCTTATTAAGCTACAGACGCAATCATTTGATTTGTAAGATCTTTAAGCTCTACACATTCTCAAATTTATATCACCAATTTTCATGTGCATTTGCCTGATAGGTGAGCATCAGTATCAATTACCTTGTATTAATAGGTCGCGTTGAATATCCTAGCTGTTTCAGTAGGTCCTACAAAGAGTAAAGATGGGTACGATATTCGATCTGCTATTATGATAATAAGATGTTTTATCCAACTTGTGAATAGCACATTTTATTATTCACCTGTGAGATACAGAAAAAAGACAGATATGAGACGCCGACGAGAGAATTATATACTCATGGTAATGCCCAGACCAAATCTATTAGGGTACAAAAATACGTAAATGGTTTAGAAGAAATGGTTAGAGTTTACTGTAGTGTTGTGAGCTTTCGTTGTCTTGGCAGATTCTGGACTTACAACGGGTATATAAGGGTAATAATTGCTATCATATTGTTAACATGGCAAGAGAAGCATTATATCTTCGTATTATAAGTTCTTTGTATACAAATGATGTAATGGATAATTTGAAATGAAAGTTAAAATAGTAGGTATTATTTATTAAAACTTTCCATTGCGTACTGAAATAGGCAGCCTAAATATCATTTCTTGCGAAGTGTACGATTCCCAATCTACTTACAACACAGGAATTCTACCTCAAATGCTTGTCTCCCGCCCGATATCCTGTTCCCAAATCAAATAGTTGTTCTCAGAAATTCGTACTGGAATTACGTGGTTCATTTTGCGAAAACCATTTCTAGATGTGATATTGAGAAATAAGACTTGGAAATCGTAACAGATTTGAGGTTTTAATGGTATATTGAATTTAATAGGACCTACAAAGTTTAGGTGAAATAATGACGTTGAAATCTACACGATCTACACGAATAAACAGGGAAATACACACAAAAACATTCTGGTCATAGCTATGTGGTTATGCCTGGAAGCGGCCGTGCTCCTATAACGTCATGTTTTTGAAACGGAGTTTTGTAAATATTCCAGCGATAAAAAAAACTTCGATAGCGTGATTCGGGAATACCCGTGATTCACCCGTGAATACTCTCCATTTTTTTAAGCGGCTATCTTAGTCCTTATCGAATTCAGCAGTAAGTAGTATGAGCTTAAATAGGATTTCTATTGGCATAACCACAAATGGTTAAGTCACAACGTATGCAGGGACCACATTAGGTGGCCTGCGTGCCGTTTGATACGTTTGCTATACAAAAAAGTTTGTTCAGCGCATTGCAAAGTAACTTAGCTTTGTTATCAGCATTTAAAAATCATGTCAAATCGAGCGGTTTTAGTGAGGAGGACCGTCGAGGGCCCTCGAGTTGCGGAGGGTTCCGAGTACTCTTGTGCCGAGCTCGTCATATTATTCGACCTACTTAACGGAACCAATAGAAAAGATCGAGGTGTCTCAGTACCACGTACTTGATATCCATTCTTACGATTTTGTCTTCATTGAATTCTTGCGCTTCGTATTGTTGAAGGAATATTTTTAAAATGGGTCGTAGATGTTAATAATGAGCTGTTGTTGTTGTGCAAGATAAATTTTATTTCTTAGCTTTCGGTCATTTTCCTGGTAGGTACCGGAAGTTTGCGGTTTAATATTAAAATTTTAGCATTTACGTCAGGTAAATATTATGTTCTTGCTTGTAATGAAGTAAAAATATTTTAAATTTAGTGATTACGTAAAAATATTTTTATGCTTTTCTGCTTTTTTTGCTACCATGTGCGATTGCGATTGCTTATGCGTTTCATCCTTTCTGTAGACTTCTACAGAAAGGATGAAACGCATAACTTTGTCTTTTGTTTGTAAAATTTGCTTTACTATTAAATATTCTCTAATTTTGTTCAATGAGTGAGTGAGTGAGTAAAATGCTTCTTTGTAATATTTTAATGCAGTACAATCCGGCTGTTCCCCCTTACATTTTTAGAATGGAAGTGGCGAGGCGAGACAAATTCCATCGCATGCCTTAGAGCAAAGCACTCAACTAGTGAAAAATTCCCTTGCTTTTATTTCTAGACTCGCTGACACTCGATCGCTTACGGCCGTGTCACTTCGCCGACTTGATTTATGCGACCAATATGGGCGGTGTGACTCCGCCGCCGGTATCGAACCGCTCATATTATCATCCACCCATCCAATGCAATCTGCTTCGCCATTTTATCAAAAAATATGCAACCACACCGATGTGCGGATCCATCTTCATTTATGCTCCACTCTTATAGCACCCAGCACTCTAAATTTGTCTTTTCTTTTTGGCGGCTTGTACACTGAGTATGTTCTTCAGGTAGCCATGATGCATACATAGCAGATTTTAATGCTCGAAAAGACACAAAGGAACGTTAAATCCTTATGTTATGTATTTACTTATTTAAGGGAAGCAAATGGATGTTCAATTGTTTAAGTTAACTCTGGTTAAATGTGGCAACCGATAAAAATGTGATGTGTCGATATTGTTTGCAAAACATTTGCAAAACATGTTTAAGGACGAATTGACTAGGACAACAGAAATGTGTACTGAACTGTTGGTAAGCATATCGAAGCTAGTGCTTATTAAATATCGATGGGAAAAGACATCGATACGGGCGGCGGCGTCGAGTTACCCGCGGTCGAATCAAGCCGCAAGTAATGCAGTCCCAGCTGCGTTATTCCTGTTTCAAATGAACTCACTTGGGAAGCAATTTTTCCGTTTTATCGACGGATTAATATGAAGATATTTTGCGCAAGATTATACCGGTTCGTAATTGAGGTATTTGCTCGTCTTCTGTGTCTTTTAAAGGACGCGTTGTGGCGATTGAGGTTAGATAACAAAAAGCGTAAGCGACATTAAAATACTCGTAATAATGAAAAATATCATGTTGATCATTCATCTAAAAATCATTTAACGGATTTCAATTAACAACCTTATGACATAAATAACTAAGATGCTTTATATATGCTTTATTTATGAATATCTTATCCCGTATTTACTGTGTCGGGTTATCCATTAGTAAAAAACTATATTAACGAGTGTATATTAAAAATTCATACAGTTCGTTCAAGTATAGATTCAAAACAGTAATGTTGAGATACAATACCTCATTTATACTTAGCACAGTTCCAAAGAAGTATGTACAATTGTACATATATAAAACCCTCCAAGAAAAAATCCTGAGGTAATATATTACCACTTCATGTGAAACAAATGTCCAAAAATCAAAACAAATTTGACGTGTCTTTTCCTGATAGTTGGCAAGAACGGGTCAAGAATTCAGAAAACTTTTGAATAATAAAAACAGCTCTACCGCACTTGATATCCAATATTTCAATAAAATCCTAACTTTTGGGAAAAGAAAATGTAGAGGCGAAAAATTACATTACGGAGGTCTGAAGAAATTGAGGTTTCCCTTCAACTATGAACGTGTATTACTTTGAGTATAGATATCATTTTTGGTCACACGCCTCTCCAGCGGGAATCTTCCAAAGGCCACAAAAGGTTTTTGTTATTTCACTTTGATGAGCTTCGAATAACGTGAAAGATCAAAGAAAATAATACTATTATACGTAAGGCTCAGATTTTTGGTACGAGTATGGAACAATTTTGAAAATTTTCTATATTAGGTATATTTATATTACCTTTAATTTTTTTTTACTTTACTTTTATGCTTCCGCATAACATATGCTTACATGCAAAATATACTTATGCCCAAAAATTTTATTATTGTTCAAACATAATAATATACTTCCACACTAAGATCAGCTTATGTAACTTCGGTTTTATAATAATATGTGCATTTATAAAGGGAAAACGATAAACCCAACTTGTCGTTCTTAGGGAGAATGTAATGTCTCGACGTAAGCACTAATTAATTTTAATACGTCACGAAAGCCTTTAAAGTACCTGAACATGTGTCTTACCTAAGGGGTAGCTCGAATATAATTTGAGGCCAATTCTCTCTCTATTATCTTATTGAATATTGTAAAAGCCCTTGCGTAATTCGTAAAATATTCCGCTGGCAGTTCCCTAAACGTTTAATATCGGGTAAAATATACCCTAACGTTCCTCCGTATTCCCCCGTTGTTCATATCGGCATGTTATTCAGATTATACACGAATATTTCAATGCTTTCTACTAAATTACAGCTCACGAAACTCTTTTACTTAATGTCGTACGTCGACTGAAGCGTGCTTCCAAGTAGCATCGCATGTCACAAGCGATGGCGGAATATTCAATATTACTTTGAAGGTAAGTAGGTATAGAATATTGCAGAAAAACATTTGAAGCAAGAGACGTGAAATTTCTGAAAATCATTAAACGCAGCAATAGAAATGAATTAATAAAATAACTTTTTGAGTAATTTAGTTGTTTAATCTAGTAGCTGACGCGGACGTCCATGCGCACATAAGGTACTTATAAAGGATCGATCGAAGTATCCTATCCTTTATCGCCATGTATAAATAGCTACTCTAGTATACTCAGCTACTCTTTTACACCACTTCAATGGCATCGAAGATATTTGTTGGTCTGTTACGAAATTTTCATGTTAAATCCTTGAACATCGAAAGTTTCATTTCAATATTACAGATTATGACGATATACTAGCAAAAAAGACAACAAACTAATATAAAGCAGTAATTTTTATGTATTACAATATTGTAATAACAAATTTGTCTGCATAATCAAAGGAGTAGAAGCTGCTTTATTAAACAACAACGAATTATAGAAACGAAAGAAATTGTAGAGATCTTGTATTACAGAGTACAGCTATTTGCATACTGTTATAGAGGAAAAATTGCAACACATTAGGCGGCTCTGTCTTAAATTGTTAGAGAATGGATTTCCTGAGCAAATACTCCAGTTTCATTATTCTAAACAAGGAATAAATTTACCGAGGGAAAACAAAACAATTCTATTAATTTTGAGCGAGTGCGGTTGCTGCATTACTTGATCAAATTATTCATAGCGAGTTCTTTCTCATTCCCGTTTTGGTGTTTCATTTATTTCGATGATATAAAAGTTAAAAAAGCAAAATCCAAAATATTGAAAAACCCACGACGGTTAAAATGTAATTGAACAACAAGAAATTGAACACAAGAAAATCCGTCTTTACATTTTAATTTATTTTATTATGCTCATCTGTATAACATGAATGTTATGAAATATGTGGTTTTCTTTTACGAAACCCCTATTCTGAAGTCATTCTGAAGTCAAAAGAAGGTTTTTCGAAAACAAACCAATTAGAGCGGCCTTTGGAACGGTTATGTTGGGGAAAAAATCGTCAAATGGTAACTGTCAGCATTTCGGACGAACACGGTGTCCTTTAATTAGATTCGTACCGGCAGTAACCGGCTTATTCCAGCTTAGCCAGGTCCAGTGAATGCGGCCGTGTCACTGCAAAAATGACCAACTAATTGGCTTAGAACATTGTACGTTACGCATTTCAATATCCAATATTCCGTTTAATGGTGCCTCCTAAATGGCTGTTACGTAACAACCATGTCCACGTGGGATAAAGATTATCTTTTTCGTTATGCTACCTTTATAAATATTTCGAATACCTCTGAAAACATGAAATTTAGTCCGCGTTTATACATTTATTTAATTCGCTTAAGACTCAACCGTATTCGAGTCGGTACTCGTGTCCTACCAAGATTTTTTTTTGTGCATACACGGTAACGTAATCTCAAGTTAGAAGATGTAAATAAAACCCTAACGTATGAACCCTCTTGAGCTACTCAATTTTAAAAATTCGACCCAAATGGGCACCTTTTGTAATGAGCGTTAGAATATTTTTTTCATTTTATGACAAGAAAATAGTTTGAAAATATACAAACAGTTTAATGAAATATTATTATTAGAGTAGGCGCTAATGTTTATGCAATTGCTGTACGACTTTACGGAACTCAAAAATGGATAGAAAATCTTATTTGACGGGTACAATACGGCCGCGAATATGTGTTTGTCGTTACAAAGCAAAAAATTGGGTCTTCGCACTGCTACGGAATGAGGGATTCATCTGCAGCTAACTAATGTAATTAAGTTTCGTCTAGGGAATGACTATACTAGTGAGTTCCTCTGTTCATAGGTTCCTTCTTTGCAAGTCGCTAAGGGGAATACCCATGTAACCATTACGACCCACCTTAAACATGGAAGGAATACGAATCATATTTCAATCATATCAAAAAATAAGCAAATCTAAAAAAATATGTAGATTTTTCTTTTTATAACAAGTAAACTTTCTTTTAAAATATTGTTAAAGTATCGATGAAAGTTGTTATTTATATCAATGGATTACGAAAATTCTAAGAATTGGCTTAGCTGGAATCCCTTGAAATGTCAAAAATGGGGTGTTGGCGTGTTGGTCTATGGATCGACATCCGCTGAGCGATAACTGCCACGCACCGGTTTGACATTTTTATCCAGTTCTAGTAATTTTTATAAGAAGTTCGCTTGCTTTTGCTTGTTTCCATTTTGATTTTTGGTTTTGTTTATCTTATGTAACATAACTCAGCTTAGGCAAAGCTTCGTCAGAATTTTGAAGGTTAAGGTTAAAGGTTAGCAGTTCTCGAAATTTCAAATATACAGAATTTATAAGGTATAAAAGTATAAGGTATGTCGGCATGATTGTCTGTGAAACGACATCCGCTGAGCGCTGCCGTGTTCCGGATGTGACGTTTCCAACCTGGCTAACGCGCGACACATCTTTTCAGATTTTTGTTCCTATTTCATCCTTTGTGTACGCCTTCCAATTCGTTTACATTTTGTACTTGTTCTTTTAACTAAATAACAACGTTTGAGGTTTTGAAGACGTTAAGGTAGGTAGTGCTTTATTTATAACTTAATCGTTAAAATATGTAGGTATTTTCCCCTCAGTAAAAAGCGATGGTGTAAACATTTGGTACGCTGATTCCTCGTGATGTAGCCTTATGACGTTTTGAAAGAAACTCCAAGTATCTCAGCGAATGACTCAAATCTTAATTAATATCTTGATTGCGCATCAACATCCGCTACGAGTACATGATGATGTCAATGTCATGATGGTGACAATGTCGTGCGCCGGATGTGCAGTTTCCACCCAGTCTAACCCAGCACAGTTCATGTTCCTCCCTCTGTTTATGATTCCTGAACCGTTTGCACTTTGTTGCTAGTGTATTTTGTGTACTAGGGCCCATGATTGTTTTTTATTTAGAGGTCTCAAAAACTTACTTCATGCCATTTGCGCTTTTTATCCGATGTAAAACCTTAAACCGCTGAAAAACTTTAAAAATTGTTCTGAAATTTAAAAATTCCAAAATCCGTGTCAACATAATTAATATGTACTCAAATCCAATAAAGTCCTGCTTTTGTCAAATAATAAGTACGAAACTTAAAAAACAGTGGGAACTGGTTAAACAAAATTTAGCGCGGATAAAACGAGGTAAATTGTGTTCTTAAGCACCGTTTTGCTTACGCATATGTAAAATTGTGAACGTAAACACGAGTTAAATCCTTATTCTTGTCGTCAGCGGAGTGTGACTAACAGTAGAGCGACACTCCAACACCAGCTTCATTTGTGTTTCAAAACTCTACTCGTGCGCTATTTACTCGATAATGCGCTCGTTACATTAACAAGCCGACTGGATATATAGTGTCGTCGTTGAAGACAAGTATTTGTACACCTCAACTGAGCGAGCAACGCATACTTCATAATTTGTTGGCATACTGTTTATGGAGGCAAACGACGTTTTGTGTTCCTTTTGGGATATTTATATGAGGAATTTGTCTCATTTCATGTCGATTATCCTTGTTTTCAGGATTCTTTGTTAACTTGGAAGCAGATCTACAATTTGCTCTTGCTGGTAATTTTTTCTAATCCACACTTAAATTCTTTACATTTCTATAAAATGTGAGAAGCAAATAAAGCATAAAGCAGTCAATATCAGGCGCGTTTAACATCATCCACATCACGACATCCACACATGGACGTACTTATTTACATCCAAATTCATATCCTATGTAGAAATACTGTCTGAGGACAAAGATGGTTGCTTAAAATTCCATATTCGTTTTATACGAATACTGATAAAAATTATCGCATTTATTACAGTAGAAGCTTGTCAGTGAATGAAAATTAATGCAGATCCGTTTGACCCTGAGTAATGAAATTATTCAACCGCAAATGACAATAACGTCGCATACACCGGCCATCCAAAACATAAGTTGATGATAAAACGGTTTCAATAACAGACTTACCTACCCTCGTTATAATCATATAATATGATTAAAATTCAAATGCGAGTGGAAGTTTTGTTTAAGAAGTTTAGGTGCAACGGAAGATTAAAATTCTTAGAAGAAACTTTTAATAGCAGAAGGTATATTGATAAATAAAACCGTGTATTTTGTTTAAAAAGTCGATTAACAAAGTTAACCATATATGAAATGTGTTAACAAAACTGAAAAAGATTATAAAAGCCATTTCAATTTCAATATACAAGAAATGAGCTTGTTATATTGTAGTTTACTGGAAGTAAAACGTATAAAAACTCAAGGTACACAACATTTTTATACGTCGGAATCCGAGCTACTTAGGTACTTGGCGGTACAAAAGATCGAAAAGAATGTACGTACCTACCCAACGCAGGCCGTTGTTTAGTGGACCGACTCAGTAATTAGCTCCTTTGTAGGTATACCGTTTCTATAAGGAAGAAACTATAAACTACAGAGTTCTCCCGTTACAAGTTAGTTACACGCGCTAATGTCACTCGCAGTCTTGGAACTTCCTCCAGTCTCGTACTTATCATTTACTCTTGAATTCTCCCAGAAGCTTGCAGCGAAGATCAGCTTATTTTAGACAGATTTAAATGAGAAAACTACGCGTGTAGTTTGGAGTAACGTGCAATATTAAGATCAATGAATTTAATGGTTTTGTTTTAGGCCAATGCCTCGAAATTTTTCACTGTAGTTTACATTTAAAATTTGTCTTTATACGTTATTTTACTGACTTTTATCGTTTGTTCGGTTTAAAAAGGCAAAATACGTACCTACTCTACATTGCATTCAAGAAATTCTTAATCCTTTCTTCTCTATTAAATTTTGTCTTCTATATAAGTTTTTTGTTGTTGTGAAAACTTGCTAGGACATAAAAGTAATTTAATAGAATTTGTGTTGTTGAAGTTTTTATTTAATTTAGCAGTTGTGCTGGTATTGTATCTCAAAATGAGTTTATTATAACATGGTGATGCACTTACATTACTAGTGTCGGTGGTTTACACACAGGCGAACGTCAGTTTCAGGACAGGCGCGTCGGCGCCTCGCGTTTTAAATCTTTAATTACTGCGACGCTTAATATACAGCGGTCAGTCTTATGTAAGCAAATTATGTTTTAATACTTTTTAACAGAACACGCTATCGTCACATATGTTTAAAGGAATACAGTGCCGTGAGCAATATAAAAAAATCAGAAACATATCCACCCATATTTAAAAGGATTAACTTTATTATTTTATTACTTTATATTTTTTTAAAATTTTAGTTACTATGCCAATTTATTATGTAATAAATTTTACTAAACCTGTCAGTTGAGACAATAGCATATTATGAGTTTGTGGTCAGTTCATAGGGGACAAATGTGCTGCTTCAGCTATAACGGTAAAAGATCAGTTTCCAGCGTTCAGTAGATAAATTTATTCTTATTATAACTAACACTTGAAGCAACTACCCCGACGGGAGTGACTTTAAAACTAGACTTTTAACAATGCACCTACAAAAAACAAAGTTTTTTATTCGTGCGCATCTGTTTGTTTGAAAGCGGCCCACGTGTAAAGAACTGGACGGATTTTAATCAATCTTTCCACGGCCGACAGCCGACGGTTTCGTAATATGTAGGCTCCATGTTTGGTTCTATGTTGCCTATCTAGGTATTCTTTATGCAATCTGTGTGAAAATTCGTTAAAAATGAAAAAAAAGGGCTGTTTATAGCTACTCTATCATTTTGACAAATTAGAATAATTTTCTAGATTTCGCCGAATACAAAGATGTTTAAAAAATCAAACAAAGGAATTTTCTTTCGAATTTCACAGCCTTTTAAAGAAGTTCTAATATTAACTTTATAAACGGTAAGAATTCGTCGATCGATACAAATAACCAACACGTGTCTTAAAACGTTTCCAACTAGCTATTGTACTTTGTAGCTGCAATTTTTATAGCACATTACCTTTTATTAGCTCAAAAATGTTACGAATTGTAGTCCAGTTGCCATGAATCATGTGAATTAAACTTTAACGTCTTAAACTGGCGTAGCGGCGTATCGCTATACAATTTCACCCCATTACATCGTACGAGTACGTCGCATGCTCACCGCCTACAAATAATTCATATGACCCGTCTAGTAATGCCCTTTTAGCTGGACGATCTAACTTCAAATGTAATTGTTCTGACATGGCACAAGTACGATAAGCAACCCTCTGAATTATCATTTTAGCTCTCTTGAACCAACATTACAATGTTTTAAATTTTTCTTAATGGTTAGGTAACGGGCCAGCTGGTCACTTCATGAGTGGTCGCAGAAATCACAGTCCATAGACGACCACGTCCAAACTCAAATAGATTAGTCCTATCTTAGGATATAAAAAAGCCTTCAACCTATAAAATTGTTTTTAAACGTACCTACCTGCAGCTATTTTTACAAACTGAACAACCACAATGTGTATTTGAGTGGCATAATAATCAACTGATTTTTTAAGTTGCTGCTTCAATTTAGGGTTTTCATTAATTACTCATGTACTGGTTAGACCACATTTTGTCCATACCTTTCCCATTGTTTTCATACAATGCCCATTATAGTACCATTTAAATTCACGTAAATTTACTACCTGTATACGACACTTTGAGTACAGAAGCCATTGTTAATCGTTCGTAAAATTAAATCAAAGTTAGGTAGATAATAAAAAGTCGCGTTAGTTAATTATTTCCCCGAAACAAAGTTCCCCGAACGCGAAGTGACGTCAGGATTTGGAAATTATTCGACTACGAGCGTCGTGATTTTGACTAATTTTGTTGTTGATCTTATTTTTCTTCAAATTATTATCATTTTTGCACAAGGCTTTATAACTGTCATGGTTTTGGGTTTTTATAATATAATGTTTATACTTACGCTATTTGATAAGGACGTTCATTTTTAACTTTAAAATAAATAGAGTAATGTGCTTACTACATCCTTTTAGATTCTTTTAATGTCTTTTGATACTAAAACTCCATTATAATACCTGCGTGTATATATGAATTAGTAAATAAAATAAAATACGCCAATTTCGTTGCTTAATACTTCGCGTGTCTAATAAGCAGACACTGGGTATGTAATAGTATGTATCACATAAGTCACGGAACAAGTGATTAATTTCATCATGATTAATTTGGTTTCTAAAAAATTTTTCTTTACTACGAGTAAGTTACATTTTGCTATACTTAGTTTAAACACATTCCGCGCCTAGTCTGTCTGTAAGTTGCCGGGACATGTTTAACTTCATTAAGCATAATACGCGTTCACAACATACTCGTTTAAGTCCAATCTAAGTTGCGCGGAGGACGACTTTCTGTGTGAATAAATTATTATCTCGCAGCGCAGACTGGTGTGAAGCGGCAATGAAGGGGAATGTAACTCCAAGTTAATTCCTTTTAATATAAGCTATAATATTTAGTTCAATGTGGAACACGCATGTTAAAGAGATTTTTTTTGTAAATACTTTGAGCGCACCGTTAGACGAAAAGTCTTAAGTAACATTTTCAAAACACATATTGATTTTAATGCATTTAAACCTATACAAGTTTTACGTCTAGCGTGTATATACTACAGATCGATACATGTGTATTTTTATTTCAATAGGTTAAAAACGAAACGCTACGAAAAAAGTTGCATATGTTCTGCAAAATAAACCTAGTTGTAGTAACTAGAATATACAAGGTATGTTTTTAAAACTTTTACATCACATACCATATGTTTTTTTCTACCCAGTGCAAGTAATAAACAAACAGTACAAAATGTAATTGCGAATCAGCATAATGGGGTTAAGCAGCGTAATGGGGGATCATGACCAAAAACAAATGAAGTGCAAGTACCATCAGTACACGTACAGCGTCCGTCTGAAGTGCCTGCGCCGCTGAATAATTAACTCACTAACGGCCAGATCGCAAATAAACTCCAAATTATTGCACTACTAGTTCGCCCGCCTGTTCCAACTGCGAAATACGATTGTACAATCAATTACTATCCTACCGTACTTTGCGTCGCAGAAGTAAGATTGAAATGAAAAGTCCCGAATGTATAAATGTGACTTGGACGTAGCAACGCCGAGTCGACTGACTTCGTAGACATTTGCTACGAATCTTCGTAGCCGCTATGTCAGGCTGTAGGATTCTATAGTAATTTTATGAGTAGCATCGCGGGGTCAATAGCGGGGATAGTAGGGAAGGATGTTAAATTAATAACAAATGAGTATACTAGCTACAAAGTATTAAGGTCACTGCAACCTACACTCACGTCCAACCTCAAAAGGGATAGAAATCCTATCTGAGTTATACCTGGGTGCGTTGCTTCTCATACATTCTAAGATGGGGGCCTCAACTAATATATTTCTAACCTCTCCAGCCATACGAGCCATAAAGAATATGCTGCTTTATCGTAGGTTAATAGGGCGGTGGCGAGGTTATCACCTAAGTAACGGTATTAAATAGCATCATGTACTAAATGGCTTTTCAAATACACAAACAGGGATTGTTTAAATTTCTTTTTATATTTCTATCACGTCAGCATTAGATCAAATAATAAATATTTCTATATTATGTAGTACATATTTTATTTAATGTAACCGTATATTATTATCATAACTAGCATTTAAAACGCGTGGGTTTATCAGTGGAACTAGCTCTCTATCAGTGAGCGGAATAAACCCTATATCCTGTTCCATAGATTACATGCACCAGGCACTAAAACAATTACATCACGAGTTGATTGTAGATCCTAGTACCTACAGTGTACCGAGGGTTGTGGTTTGCGTTGATATAGTTCGGAATACGGTTTAGGGCATTGTTTCCCAAATTGTGGGTTCGCCTCGGCACAGGGCCACGCTATAATAATACCAAGGTTATTATTATACACATCGTTTCTTCCGTACTTTGTATACAGAAACATGTTGGTTTTAGTTCCTCTAACAAACCACTCGTTTGAATGAAATATAAGCAATTAGTGATGGGCACTTGGATCACATTTAATAATAATAATTGTAGGTAAGATATAATCTTACATTGCATTCATTGCAATACAATTTTACTAGAAAGATAAATTAAAATGAAGTATAATTTACGCACACGTATTAAACGTTTTAAAGCAATTTATGTTTTCATAAGACTATTGAATTTGCTTATGAAACATCTATAAAATAAGTGGTAAGAATGACGTTCAAATAAAGTATCCATAAATGAAGAGTAAGTTCCATTTCAGTGTTGTTCAAAGAACACGAAAATAACCAATCCAGGTCATAAAAATATTTGGAAAACGCTAGTTCTGGGTACTGCGGTTGCCCGTATCCCTCATGAATGCTTCATGTTGACTTGTATTCAGATTTATTGGGAAGATGCAATCTACGGCTTCATTGTCTAGACCTCACAATATTCCAATATCATCGCCAATTGAGATTGTTTCACCGCAGACCATTTACATAAACTGCGGCCTCGGGAACACGTGCAAGTGAAATTGCAGTGATTTCTCCCCGACATCGAAAACAACTTTAATCATTTGTCACGAATTTCACGCGCGCATAGCAATAAATGTATCGCCGCGTAAAAGATTTCCCAAGAAAATGGGTTTCGCTAGTTTTCTTACATTTGAATTTTCCAGCTCAGACTTTCGTTTTATCACCAAATTGTAAAAAGTTGAGATCGCAAAGATACCCGACTGTAACTCTGGAGAGAAAACAAGAATGTAAAATATTCTGAAGTTTCTTGATCCCTCCATTACATACCCGTTTGATATTATAAAAAAGTTGCTTTATTCAGTCGATATCATAAGTATTAACAATGCCAAAGTTAAGTATCTGATAAACCCAAATAAACCGTCCAACACAAAACACATCAATAAAATATACTTAGTTGGTTTTGAAGACTTTAAAAAAACTGTTCTTACAATGCCATATAATTGTCATTTTTTTGTTGTAGGTCTGATTTTTATATTTATAATATTAAAATCTTACAAGACATCAAATTATTTTTATAATCCTTATAGTTAAACAAAAGTCAATTACATAATTTTCCGAAAATCGTAATTCGATAAAAAGGTTAGGCGCACCGAACTGTGAAAATTAATTATTTTAAGATACGAGTATTTGAAACACCAAAATGTATTTAATAAAATTGTTTACATGGCGCAAAGTTTTTAAATTCCACGTTATATGGTCAAACACACGATAGAGCGATGGATAATAGGGCAAGTTACACTAAGCCGGGAAGCCCTGGGACGTGTTAGGAATGCGATTACGCTCCATCTTATTACATACGTGATTCTTATTTATATTATAGGTATTTGAAGTCCCCGATATCGAAGGAGGATTAACGCAGTGCCTTTTAGCGCCTTCAGCACTCTATAACTTTACCAACTCTAAGTATCTTAAGAAACTCGTGTGTGCGTCCTTGTTTTATGTGTTTTTAGTGGTACGCACAACATAGACAATCCTTGGGTTAAGAAAGGAATGATACGTGATTAAAATAAAATACATTTGTTATAAATATGTACGAAAATGTAGAATTTAAAGAAACAATTCAAAATTCATGTTCATATTCAACTTTCAACCGTAACAAGCATTCTGTCGCGCTAACCAATTGCGTTAAAACATATTCAAATTCAGGACAAACACGCTGCATATCTCTGATTTTTTGCCATATTATGCAGTGGCAAACGAGTACACAGTCCATTTAGAAAGTAAATTTCCCTGGTGGAAAGCTGGCACTACGATCCGTGAACTTTAAACTGAATTAAATTCTAATGAGATTTTGTGCTAAGTTGTTTGCTGCAGGTCAGTTGCTATTATACGTTACATTTTTTGTTTTCGGGACAAGAGTGAGTTCTATTTTTGCCGAGAAAGTTTAAAATTTAATTTTAACTTCGCTTATGGGTTGCTTATTAAAGAGATCTTTTCCCGTGGGGGATTAAATAAAAATAGCTTCTTCGTGTAAGAATATTAGAACAAAAGTATCCGAATCCATTCATCAAGTGGATCGCCTTTGCATTATTGCGGGAATCCTGCGGGTATAGCGGAGTCCGGCGGGTTTCCGGCGGCGAGACGACAACTGCTCCGATCCGCTATCGCCTTTAGCGGATTACAATCACATACAATAACATTTTAGGATACAGCCGTTTTATCTGAATAGATGTAACCGTGATCTCTTTTATGTTTTTGTTTCAACGCCTTTTGGTTTGTTCACGACTTTTAGTTGAATTATTGGTTTCGCCACAAATCTTTAAAAATAAATCTAACTGAAGTATCGTATCTGTCTGTGAATTCAAAGTTAGAGCTATTGACTAAATTGACATGACCATTAACCACTTGTTTTTTAATTGAATGTTTTCCTTATACATAAATATATCTACTGTAGAAACAAAAAACAAAAAAGTATAACAAAAAAGCGCTCTTTAGTTTTTTGTCTCTCAATTTGTTTCAGATAATCTTCGAAACGACTAGACTAATTTTGCTGGGATATTCATTGGTAGATAGGTGCTGTTACATAAGTTTCTATGTTTTAGAAAAAAAATTACCTGCCATATAAATTGGTATATAGCCATAGAATCTAACCCAACGATGAAGGAAACATAAGAAACAGTTTCCAAAAACTATTCCATATACGAACCGCTCTCCATACCTCGATCGATGCCATTGAAAGCTGGTTTAGAGTATCGGTATTCAAAAACGCTATGACCGTTGCTGCGTAAGTTCGAGAGGCATTCGTCTGAGGTGGAGAGCGTATTTTCGTCTGTGTACTAGCACAGGGAATTGTACTTGAAAGGCGCGAAACGTAACTGCTTTTGCGTTTCTACTTCTTCAAATAACTTGTAAAAAATATCCGATAAATATATTTCAGACAACATTATGGCTTGAGTAAACAAACAGTATAAAGGCATAACAAAATTTTACATAGAGCACCTTAAATCTGTATTCAGTCATGAAAAGTTTCAAAATCTACTTACCTGCATTCAGCAATGAACCACCAAATAATGTGAGTTGGGATACGTACCTGAAACAATAAGTCATTATTAGTAAAAAATATAAAAAAAACTCCATGGATAACAATTTCATTCCTAATTTTTCAGCAATAAATAACAGGAATAACCAAAACAAATTACTTTATCCCTATTAATTTTCACAGCCATACATCATAATACTACCCGCGTTTATACCAATTAAACGTAGACGCGGAAACATGTGCTAGGAAAAACAAAACATAAATAAAATTTAAAGTGTAATATCTGCCTAAATGATCCCGCGCGCAATTACTCAAAATTAATGGTGAAATTAATACTTTGACCGCTCATGTTAATTAAGAACTTTAATGTTGCGGCATTCGCAGCCAGTTTTATCTTCTTTTGTTGATTCTCATAATTTTCGCTTTATTTTTTCTTAAAATAAAATTTACAGTCGCGTTATTTTATGACCGCATTACTGCAATTGTTTCGAAAAAAAAACATCGTTGACAATCACTAGCTTTAATAGTTGTTATAAAGAAATTATGAGGCCTTTTTACTAGAATTTATAAAAACTAAAATTTGCCTGCCTGCTCGCCCAGAGAGATATTCGTAGCAACATAGCCATTCGTAAAGTAGCATATTCTTAATGTACTTATTTTGTTTTTTCAGAGAGGTGTGTTTTCCATAGATACGTTATTTGTGGAAAAAGTAATTGTTGGTCGATCACTTGATCTGGCATGACCGTTTGCTATTCATTCTATATTTATATACACTATATTTTTATGGCGCAACCTCAAAACAAGAAATCGAATATTGATTCGCATAGGTTTATATGAGATTGTATCGGCGGAAAACATAACTGCACGTTATATAGAAAGTTCTCATATTTGTAGCACTCCATCGCGAACACGCGAAACAGCGGCTGAGTAAGTAACCGGAAATAATTCGGCTTTCATAAAGTTCCGCGGAAAATTCCCATCAAACAAAGTAGCATTCTATAAAGTCGAGTAAAATAATAATGCAGCGTGTATCTCACAGGAATCTCTTTATCGGTTCCGCATACAAACTTCAAAGTATTGTGCCCCACGGAAACATGTTTAACGGAGACCGCCGTTAATAAGGACACGGCTTGAATGCGAAAAAGTAGCTTTTCCTTAACATAGCGTTTTACGCGGACCGAAATATGCCGAGCGTGTATTACAATTTCCATAAACTCCAGCGTCATTCGAGATGTATTAAGGAAACGTTATTTTACACTTTGATATGCAGCAAGAATGCAATCGGTTCTGTGCGCGGAATAAAAAGCGTTTCAGCCCTAGTGAGGTTCGGTGAATTAATAGGGTATACGGCCTATGTCAAAAAGCTTTTTATATGAATTCATAAATCATAAAAACCAATAATTTTTTTTTTTGCAAACAGCTAGGTATTATGTAAAAAATGACTTTTCAATTTAAATTTCAAAAATCGCCGCGAAAACACGGTTTCGGCCGCCTCGGCGCTACCGCCATGCTTGTGACGTCACTCGCAGTGTAAACAATACATCTCAGTAAAGGAAGAAAGTTATTTTTGCAAAAACAAAATGAGTTACAGTCCTTATCATTGGTGTCTCATGCCTGAATGCAAGAGTACAAGCATTAAAACGCTGCATGCGAAAAATTTCGCCACTCACACAAATCACTCACTTTCACAAATTTCTTCCATGATAAAATTATATTATTATTTCGAATTGTCTGTGGCGGTGTTCAAGAAAACTGAGGAAACGCAAATTATCAATAAAAAACATAGGTCAACAAAGACTCCATTGTTTATTTACACTGCTAATGACGTCACGCCGATAGCTTTCATGGCGTATACCGTTTTTGACATTTGAAAAACAGATTAACAGATAACAGATTTACCTGAATTAACCTGAATTTTAAAATTGAAATAATATAAATGTATACTACATTGTTCAGAACAGAACTCACCATTTTCCACTTGCTTTTAACAAAATCTATCAAAATTACATACTTAATTTTGGATTTTTCCTGGCATGATGCAAAATTCCCTATTATATGGTGTCTGTTACTGTGGCATGCATTACACCCGCGTTGTTGCATACATGAGGACATTTTGAACCGCGCGAACATTATCATCATAGAGGCTCGATTTTACATTAATTGAGTCTGTGGAAAGAATGTAAAAGAAAAACACTGTCGATGTCGGTACCATTTTGACAGTCAACAGTGTTATCCTCATTATTACATTATGTTCAATCTTGTTGATATTGTTAACTTCTTATAAACTTTACGATGTTTCAAAGTTAGGTATAAGTAAGTACATACATATATGCGTCGTAATGACGTGCATTAAAATTTATTACACCTTTCAACTTCATAAATATAGATACCTATGTATCAAATAAAACTAAAACGTTAATTTCCATAATCTATTTCTGTTTGATCGGTGCGATCCTGAACCTGAATAATCTATGAATAGATAGGCTAGAGAATACTTCGGATATTTATCCGAACAATATAATAAAAATGTAGGCATTTTAAAAAGGAGATTGTAATCCTATTTATTGACTAAGATCTATCAGCCGTGACTGACATCAAACAAACCGCAGTCTTTGAGTCCGGTAATGCGATAGTTTCTTTGACATGATAACGACCCGCCCTCGTAGCCTCATATCAACTGAATATATTATATTCTATTGACGCACGCTTCAACTATGGGAGCAACGGAAAATATTGAAAATATCCGGCGAGAATCTTTCAGTACATTTTCGTAAGCAAATGCCGATTCATAAAAGGTAAGATCAAATATCATTCGAATAGGATATAACTTTAAAATGTTGGCATTCAACGCTCAGTATTTATTAGAATTTATACGTATTTTTAATGAAACAAAAAGCTGTACCATAGACGTAGGTATTTGGAGGTAGATTAAGTAATTTCTCTTATTATTTTGAAGTATTCCAATTAGTTTGAATCAAGTACATAATAAAAATGTATTTTTGACTAAAAGTTTCTAGAAAAAAAACAACATTATTTTATGAATAAGAATAATTATTGCTGGTTCGCTTTTTAGAATACATTTTATTATTCTTTTAAAAGTTTTAATACAACTGAAAATTCTCAGATGCCACATAATTATTCGTGATGGGTTGGTAGACACAGTGAAATTGTGGCAAACGTTCGTCTTTAGTCAAAAGATGGCGCTACCCGCATAACTTGAATTACGCCATCAAAGTTTCTAGTTTCTATATATCGTCTGGCATATGAATACATTTTGATTTGGGACAAAAAGAGCTGCACCCTAACCATAGTCACCAAATACTGTGTAATAAAAATGGATTACTTGGATGTAAATAAAAAATGGATTAATTGGATTTATAAAGACGCTTCTCACTCTTTCGTTTAAACTGCATGACACTGAAGTGCCAGTATTAAATCCTTAACCAAATATGGTGAAAGGGGGAACTGCGGCATTAGCAGCGTCAGTCATCAGTAGAATGAATCATTACTTGAAGAGTGCGCCAGTGGCTCGTGTCAAAGAGCCTAAGCTCAAAGGTCCTCATGTCTTCCTCTCCCCGCACTATGTTCTTCCTCCCCCGCGCATGCCCGCAAGGAAGGGCTGATTGAAGGGCCACTCTAAAACCTCGGCCACCCGCTCGTTCGCTCACATTCAAGGGTCGTATCTGGATTATAGGGCGCCGAAGCCAGCACCTTCATCAGATATGTACAAACGTGTTTGCAGTCCACCGATTCAAACGGCACAAATTGTTCCGCTTCTAATTTAATCCTATTCATGGCTAGCGTTTGATGCTGTATTATTGTAAAAAGAAAACACCACAAATTCAGTCTAAATTGGAGTGTTGTAAGTTTTCTCCGTTCGTGCCGGTTTTATATTAAGTCGTTCCCTATCGTCCCCCATACCTACATATTCGTATCTTAAGGCGATGTTGTCGTGTAAGTTATTATAAGAGAGGTGCGCCAAGGGAAATGAATGTCGAGTAGGTCGGCCCGTTGTCATTCATATTAGCTGTGACTGCTTAAATTCGTAATCATACACCGTCAATTCACAAGCGCTCTGAGGCGTGCGAGGTGGCGAAATGGAAATTTGGCCCAGTCGTAGCTTTTTTATAACACGCGCAAATCCCTAAAAGCAATCTTAAAACAAATGGAATAAAACACTCGGAGCTGATAACTGTAATTTTCCTGAACTTTTACAAGCTTATATTTAACCTGCTGATCGTATGTAGGTAGATACCTAATAGTTTTATAGTTAACGCGGTATTGAGTTAGTAGTTTAAAATCACGGATGATAAAATCTCGGGGGACTGGGAACCTTAATAACACTCAGCAACGACGACGTCCGTCGTAACACAAAATGATTACACACATAAAGGGCGTTATCTCTTTACACTCTGAACCGGCATAAACCGGTTACAGTCGAGAGTAACCGTTTCGCAACCGCCCGAATGTTTACGCGACTTTTACGCACCAATCTCGTCGTAGCCGACGCTCTCGCTAGAAATTGAAAACGGAATTATGATGAAATAAAAATGGCGTGCAAAATGCCTCGCGACGGATTCGGTTCTGGTCCCTGAGACAAGCGCAAATTTCGCCAATTATTTACTCCCAGCCTATAACTTCATGATTAAAAGAGTAGAACATAGAAGCCTATTGATCGTCAGGATTGGCTCCATGGGTGGGTTGATCAGAGGCAGCCTCCAAATTATGTAATGTTACTTTATTGAGCAAGTTATAAAATAAAAAAGTTTCAATGGAAAATTACTATGTTTTTTATGTAGAACGAATGTTTTGTATGTAGAACGAACATTTTTTTTACGCAAAAAACATTTCGGAGGCTGCAGCTGCCTCTGATAAACCTACCCATGGAACTGCAGCTGATGATCATCAGGTTTCTTAGTTCTATACTCAAAAACATTTAACAAATTATTGGCCGGGAGGAAATTGGTCAGTAAAACCTGTAGCGGGCTTACAGACCATTCGGGTTGTCGCATGAGTTAACCTTAGTTTGAGTTTCCAACGGTTAATCGAATCGAATCACTGTATCGGTGGAACATACAAAAAATAGATAGACACATTCGCGACAAAGCGAAATGGAAAGCGAATGCCAAGGATGCAACGTGCGTACGTGTAAATGTATGGGAAAATTGTTATTCGACGTCGAAAAATCGTGTAGAGACCCAGACTGAGGGTAGTAGCGCGACTAGACGGCAGGAAATGTGCGATGCAGCGCCGGAAATCGCCGAATGTGTTCGAATTTTAAGCGCAACCGAAAACGAATTTGTTCGTAAACATGATGGACGGGGGGAATCTGAACTCAATTCGCAGGCCGAACCGATAACAGACTGAGCCAATCTTTGTTAATCAATTTGGTTTCCAAAATTGATTAACAAAGCATATGTGGGATTCGCTCGTCGCGTAGGTATTAATAGAAACTATTGTTTAATGTTTAGATTACCAGTTATCGATTTCGGTAAGTTTTTTTAAAAAATTGTTCCCAAGGATGTTACGCTCATGGAATAGTGTGAGATTTGGTGTTCTTATCGTTAAGATGCAGAAGAAGTGCATACAAATACAACGCAACGGATTCGGTTCTTCCCTGAGTTCTTAAGAGAGTTGAACTAAATAGCCTATTGATCATCAGAATTGGCTCCATGGGTGGGTTGAGCACAAACAGCAGATATTGATTGGTTCGTCTTTCACAGATAAACCTCAATAAAAACTTAATAAATGCGGTTGAATTTCAAACCACTCCTCATATAATTCATTATTCAAACTGGAAATATAATACAAACAAAAAAGGTAATTAACCTGAATTCTGGCGTTACAAGATCTTATCCGATCCTCCGGTCTCTATGTAGCGGTCTTTGCGGTCTAAGCTGAATGATGCTTGCTTTGTTGAAATTTGTATTATTCCATTCTAAATAAGCAAGAACCGCTTACAAATAGTAAGAAACAAACTATAAAATAATAGACAGGAATTAATAGATAGGAATAAACATATAATTTACGAAAACAGCTTTATTCGGAGATACTTAATTACTTAATTAGTACCCACTTTTCTATGTTCTAATTAAGTATTAACACTTTTACCTGTTTTAGTGAGTTTTAGAACCAATATGAATTCGCCGAATTACTAAATTTTGGAAAAAGTATTAAATGTGATTCAAATTTTATTTAATACCTACAAGATTCCGTCCGCGGCTTCGTCTTCGTAGTATCTCCTATATGTTATTATAGGTTATAAACTACGTAAATGTCAAAATTGCCTCGAATCTGTTAAGCCGTTTTTGAGGGAAAGAGTTACGAACATTCAACCATCCATTCATCCATCCTCATAAACTTTCACATTTATAATAGTAACAGGAATGGGATAGGGTGTAAAACAACATATTCAAGTGCTGTATTAATCAATCAATAAGCATATTAAATGTCATTCAGTGGATGGTGTAATGGATATCGGGATATTAGATCAAGTGCTATCTGTAAATGTGTTTTTAATTAACATTGGGGGAGAACGCGAAGGATTGATGATTTGTCTGCGTTAATTGAAGTTACAGGTACCTACCTCAAATACCGTTACTGACTAAAAGATATTTATTTATTTATTATATACTAACAGATTGCAGAGAAGTACCTAAATGGGCATGCAACTGATTTTAGGAGGATACTGCAAATCCTTTGCACTTATATGGGTACTTTGGTACTAAAAGGACTAAGAATGGTCATCTCCTAAAAATATCTTCCGATATATTAAAAGATGAGTCACAGTAAGGTACGAGTACCTTTACAGGCGAGTTACAAAGGCTCTAGAATCAAGAATAAAAAAATATGATAGTAAAGAAAACCTCAAATCAAGACAAAAACTATCTTTACTGTAGAATGAGACACGCGAATAGGCCAAAAGGTGGTTAAGCTTTAAGTCAATAATATGTATATTTTATATATGTTTTTTTGCATTTCGTTACGAGCTATGTACATTTACATTTTGCTGACTACAAATGCACCTGATTCAGCACTCATTGTGCAATCTGGCAATTAACAAGGAGTCAGTCGTCTGGCTTTATTGAAATAAAGGAAACTCAATTAATGGTTGAATTTGTTCCAATCAACGACTTCTGTTTGCCATTTAAATGCAAAACATTGTTTCTTGCTTTTATTTTCGTCGATTTTTAAGGAAGTCTTTTAATGAGAAAACCTGATAACTTTGTAACTATGAAGAACCTAGAGTCCAAGTTTTTACAAGGTTTATTTATCAACTATTTAAATGTGCGCACATATCAGTACCTAATTTTGAAACGTGATTGGAATGGGAAAAAAAGTTCCTAATGTTAAAATTTAATGTTAGTTTCTTGTAGGTTGTAGTATGACGTCGTATGATTAAGGTAGAAAGTACTAGGTAAAATCGATAAATAATCTATTTGTTTTATGAACCAAAAGCACAACAGTTTAACTCGCGCCTGACTGATTGGGAGCGAGTCGTAAGGGTTTGAGGATTAGATATTATGAATTAAATAAAATAAAATTAAATAATCCCTATCTACAATATTTTGAGCTTAATATGAGATTTGTAAAAATAAATCAATCAAAATAAAGAGACAGCTCTCTCGGCTGGTAAACATGCTAGATTGCTTTCTTTGGCGTTCAGTATAATCATTTGAAACGAGGAATCAACTTTGTACCTTTGTACCTTGTAACCTCAAAAAATAGTAAGCCTAAGCGTAACGTAAAAAAGTAAATATGTAACAAATTTTATTTCATACTTTTTTGGATTCGGTTTAATTTTTTTAAATTGCCTTTTTTCATAATTTAACGTAACATTTTATTGTTTTCCAGTATAATTTTAATCAAGCGATAAAGAGAGGTTTATTAGAACGATTCTCCTTTAAATGTTTTGATTAATCTAGCAACATGAACAAACCCGGCTTACTGAATTTAAGAGGTATCAGAGTTGCTATTAAATGGAACAGACGAAAGCTTTTCCTTTAATTATGTCGGCTGTTTTCTTTCTTATCGCTATTTTATTACAATGACAATACGCAAGGGCTCGCCTATTAAATTATTTGTATGAGATATCTCGAAGCGGCGATGAGCCCCAGTTATTTGTATTGTACAAAAAATATTCCACCTAAATTGCGGGATGCCATTGTTTGCTGTATATCTACAGGGCCGTTTTTTGCCTTTTGGAGGCCCTGGGTACATTAGGATTACGAGGCCCCTCTGGTCTCTGGCCGTTGGTTGAAGAGGTAGGTGCGAACAAATGCATATAGGTATTTGAATAAGACAAAAAGTTTTTTAATGAATTTTTTGTTTTTCCGTTATAAATTCGATTAGTGATCTGATCCTAAGGGGTCCCAATCAATCGCGGGGCCCTGGACAAGTGCCCAAGTAACCCAGTGGGAAAGACGGGTCTGTATGTATATCTGTGGAGGCGTAATAAATCATAATAAGAAGAATAAGACCTAGTAGGAAACACCATACTCTACCGAATATTTCACTTGTGGCTCCCATACATTACGTCACGAAGACTCCTTTTCACAACTTTCCAAATTTTCAGTTCGAATAAAATAGAATGTTCTAAGTTTTTGAAGTATATATGAATCTGTTCGCGCCTTTTAGAATAAAACTAGAAATACTTGTATTACGCTTTCACGGAACTTAACTACTGTTTGTTAGATTTTTGGCATATTATATTGTATAGTGACAGAACTTACACAATTACACATACATATATCTAAAAACTCTAATTTCGCTGTTGTAAGATACTGAGTATTTAGAACCCTTACAGATTTGTGCACATACCTCATCAAATTAACCACAATTGGATTACTGATACTTAAACGTATAGAAGACGACTATCTATACCCACGTTTTTTACATCTGTAGGGTTATTTACATTTAACGATTTTTATATTATTTCTTTTTATTCTATTATTTCTTTTATATTGAACTTAGCCCTCGCGGGCACAATTTATATGCAACCTAGTCAATCTTTATCATTCCTGATTATTTCTTGTATATTCCATCAATTAGCCAGAAACAACAAACGGTATTTCTCTGTAACTAACGAATATTAGATGTTTATGGAGGTAGGTACATGTTCTCCTCGGTAATACATATATCTAAAATTCATGCTCTAAATACTTCGTACCGCGGTTCGGCATACATTTGGTAGGCTTTAATTGCTAACCACAAGAAAATAATCTTCATACGCAGCGAATGTCCGCGCTAGTATCTCCCGATTTATTTTATGCAGAGTTAAAATAAAAAAACATCTCGAGAAAATAATGGCCCGCTATAGACATTTGCAATCTTATGAGAGGGTATGTTGCCAAATTGTTAGAACAATACAATACAGTAACTTGACAAAGTAGGCATTCGACTCTGTAAACTCCTTCAGCCGATAAACATTATTGCGCCCAAGGAAATTCCCGCTAATTATGTTGAAAGATTTCAGGCAATTTGTGATATTCTCTAGAAAGCTGAACGGCTTTTCTCAAAGAAATCCAAGAGCGATTAGCGAAAATAAAGTCGTCGGAAGGAATAGTCGAGCAGACGGAGCGTTTTAAGACAATGCGCATCATTCAAATATCCCATTAAATCGCGCGATTTAGTTCGCAAGAGCGACTTCGGGTAAATTAAGCAAATTAAGAGCCGGTTCGTGAGACAGTAATTACAGCGCGTCTATACTTGGCCACCGACCAAGTACGTATGTAACTGTGTAGCTAGTTACTTTATCCGATGGATTTATGAAGGTCCACATTTCCAAACAGAACTCGACCACTGTAGGCCCCGGAGGCGCGCCGCGGATTGGATTATAAATGTTATCGCCAGTGTCGCATCAACGAGCCTGAAAAATTTTTCCTCGCAGTCCACTGAGTCATGAACGTATTTCAGTTTAAAATGTAATAACTTCAACGGACGACGGCGGACGCTGAACCACAGCGGACTGATAAATCGTTTGAAAACAAAACTAGTGTCTATACATACATTTTTACGAAAAAGACGTAAAATGTATAAATTAAGTTATATGTATGTAAAAAACTAAAGTTCATAAAATTTGAATGTGACATAGGAGGAATATTCAAAATGTGAAATGAATGTTGGTATACAAGTAAAAAAATGAGAAAATGTTTGGTACATAAATAAAATAAGAAACTTAATACCGATGAGGTAAAATACATACGAAATAATTAAAAAATAGGCCACACCAATATACTCTAAGTAGAAAATTGCAAACTAAAACTAAAATAAAATGAAGAGAATCCTGGAACGAAATATTCAACCTAAGTCAACAAAAATAGACGACAGAAACTTAAAAGGAGGCAAAGAGATAGGAAAGCAATGAAATGACACGTTATCAATTAAAACAGCTGTAGTGCAGGCGCGTGGGCGGGCGGCGCGGTCGGGCCTATCGACTCGCCCCCGCGCGAACACTGACATACCTCAAGGTCACCGCTACCACCGACCAGCCAACACCGGACCGGACGCTGTTCGGGCCGCTACCGCTCACGCCTCGTTTTGTTTCTAATCTAAGTGCAAGGAAAATTATCCTCGTCCTTCCGATACATTTTCTAGGGAGAGGGCGCCGGCGCCCGAGGCGTCCCTGAGAAAACTGACGGACGTCGCCGGTCCTCCCCGGATTATATAGCACGTAGCGGGGCGGGGCGGCGGCTCGAGTTGCGCCGTCGATTCGCGACTCGATAAATAAATTAATTAAAAGTGCAAGTGAGTGATCGCCGGGTGCAGGCAGCCTATGAACTCGTATAGAGCCTCCCGTTAATTGGAAATTTAGACGCGCTAAAACTTTTGTTTTGGGTTATTTTTAATATTCCAATAATAGTATTCTACATTTTTTGAAATTAAACTTTACACTATTAGATGATACGTGGTGAACCTCTGATTAAACATACGAATAACTTGTACAGGTGTAAAATCATTTCGAAGGATTTCGTCAATAACCACTTTGGGTGGTACGCTCCCTCTACTTAAATCTCGTATTCACGTGAAATTTATATTTAATAGACCGGTTCTAAAAACCTTGAAAATACCTATTTCGAATCTTTTGAATCAATATTTTAAGTTTGTTGGAGCTGAATCACAAAAAATATTGTTCCTTTTTCTAACTAGAAGACAAAAACTCCTACATATGTATCCAAGCACTTTTTCTAGAAAACCGTTTCGAGACTAAATAACTATTTGCAGAAATTCTATTTTCCAAGAAGGGAAGATTCGTGACGTCAGGACGCACCCCTTCGACAAATGTTCCAAGAAATTCATTCACGCTCGTCACCGTTTAGGCCTAAATAAAATGACTAACTCTTCATTAAACCATTGTGAAAAATGCATCCCAAGGTATATTATTATAATAGTATCGAAAAGGACTTTTAAGGTCCCGCTCTAACCATAGGGTAAAAGGGTAATAATAAGGCTAAGACGTCGCTGTCTGTCTGCCACCAGTCTGTATTTCCTGAGTCGTGATTGTTAGACAGTTGAAACTTTCATAGATGATGTACCTACCATTTTCTGTTTCCGCTATAACAACAAATACTAAAATAAAAAACAGAATATAAGTAATAAATATTTCAGGGGGCTCCCATACAATAAACGACTCGCACTTGGCCGGTTATTTTAAAGTAACCTGTCTTGATCATTCTGTCATCATATAAATTCACGGAGTTTTTCATATTCGTAAAAAACCTTATAAGTATATAGCACAGGTTGAGAACTAGTATATCTATTGGCTGAAGATAACGAAATGAAAAACGTGTGAACGATGTACGTTCGATGAACTCACTGATCTGCTGTGTAGGCCAGTGTGGTGGAATAAAGCCTCAGGTCATTAATGGGTAATTACAGACAGTATAAAGTCTTAAATGTCATGCGAGTTTTAATTACGTTGCGTTGACCGGTGACTTTAGAAATCAATTTATTTATTCCCAAAATTTACGATTCATTTCTTTAGCTTTATTTATATGGATTCCTTATTAGGAATAAGTACATACCTATTAGAATCTTAGCTACAAAGTTAGAAGCGCGACTTTAATTTATCGAGACGACTTCCTAAGGCTTCGGACTAATCATTGAATCAATATACGGAGTGACTGTTAAGTGTAGGTACTGTAATAATGTAGGAAGGCGTTTGATGAAATCATGTTGAATAGATTTGTATCACTCGAACACGAAAACTTAGCTTTTTTATACAATTACGATTACGTCTTATAGATTTATATTAAATTATTTTAAAAGTAAATAAAAATATATAATTGTTATTTAAATAGATATAAAAATGTTTCAGAAGTCCATTCAAGAATAAAAAAAATTAATAAAATCAATCGCCCGAACAGGGACTTGAACCCTGGACCCTTGGATTAAAAGTCCAATGCTCTACCGACTGAGCTATCCGGGCTCTAGACGCGTAGACAAAATTAATGTTTATCAGCAGCAAAAATTATTCTATTGTTATTTTGAAACTTATCTTTACGTAAACTTTATTTATTTGAAACTACGGTTATTAGTATAACGAATTATTTTAACATTTTTTTTTCATAAATGCTATTTTTCACAATTTCATTATGATGGCATTTTCAAGTAAAATTTTAGCTTCTTTGGAATTGAATTGAAAGACTGAATGTTTATTTTGGCCACAATACTGAAGGTGCCTGATTAAATAAAAATTTAAATAATATTATATTTATTTTACAGTGCGTTGAATGTTTAATATAGGAACATATTTTGTATATTTGTCCACGTATAGCAAAACTAGTAAATATTTGGGGAGTATGATGAATGCCGAAGAAATTAACTTATGACAGCTTTGAAATCTACACCGGATAGCTTTCTGTTTGATTTTGGTAAAAGCTCTGATGTCAAATTTTGTTTAAGACAAGAAATATTTAGAGTTCTGCTCAAGGAAAGTTTTTTTAAGGTAATTTATGCGCTGTTAGTAATTAAAATGAACTATCGAAAAACACAAAAAAATAAACAAAAGTTAAAGACAATGTAACATTCGTGTTTAAGTTTTGTTTAATATTTTGCGATTCAAAACTTTTAGTGGCCATTTGCAGGTTAGTGAAGTCCCGATTATGAGCCGGAACTTCTGGAGTTAAACGCCGAATTCTTAGCTATCATTTTCTTGTCTGTTTACACAAAAAAGGAACAGTTCTTTATCGCCTCAGTACGCTCAATACGCATAATACGCTGTTTATTACGTCGTATAGTCGCCGTAAAGAGCAATGGAAATTGTGAAATGCCTTCAATATTGAAATGTCAACCTAGTTCGTAAGTCTACGGGCGGCTTCGGCGTAGGGATGTTATAGAACTTTGACTGCACTGCCGATAACTCAGTTTCACTCAGTTCCGATTGTACAGTGTACATCATTACAAAAGTATCAGCTTTGATTTTTCAGCTACCCCGACTAGTGTCGTAGCTTCGAGTTTCTTAATCATAATCTAAACAACCATCGATCGCTACATTGTTTCATCATTTAATTTTAGTGTGTCATTTGGAAAAAAATATTTTAAACTTTTTTTATAAACATTTGTCTCACTCTGCAGCAACAATATTGCAGCCTTTTCTATTCAAGATAATTAAGTTTCATTAAGTATTTCATTTCTCTATTAAAATAATGCGTCAAACTGTAAATTTTCTGCAGGGAGAAAAAAAATTGGTTTAGTTACAAATTATCCGTTCACCGACTCCGGTTTCGGGTCCGATAAACCCAGAACGTAACATCCCTACTTGGGAGCTGAGGGGCGTTGGGGGTTTGGGGATTGAGTGAGGGGGTACTACAATTAATAATGGCTCGTCATCTACTTTATTAGGTGGTGCCTAAACTAGCACTCGCGTCACCGATGTACAGTTCATAGTACGTAAGCCAGCGACAGGTTTTGATAACCAATTTCCTCCCGGCCAATAACTCGTAGAATGCTTAAGAGAGTGGAACTAAAAAACCTAGTGGTCTTCAGCTGCAGCTGGGTGGGTGGTAGATGGGTGAGTTTTTTTAATTCTTTTCCTCCCAACTGAAACATTTTCAAATTATAGCTTGCTCACTATAATAACGAAAAAAAATCATCAGCTTATTATATAAAGGTAGATTATGTATGCTGAAATTATATGTACATATGTTGAATGCTATAAATTTATAAACATTTTTTTCTACATTTCTTATTTCTTAACCCACCTACGGGCCGCAGTTGATGATCACTAGGCTTCTTAGTTCTACACAATTCTACTCTCTTAAAGTTATCGGCCGGGAGGAAATGGTTGACGAAATTTGCGTCTGGCTTACGTACCAATAGAGAACGGTGGCGCTGGCATTTCTGTGCGTAGCCACCGTGGAGTGGGCCCGGATGTGTTCGGGAAAATTCTGCGTCATAATGATGACGTTTATGGATTCAACTGGCTTCTGCGTGCGCCTTTGGTCACGTGGAATTGTTATTTGGTCCAGAGAGCGATTATGTAATTTCTTACTTAATCCAGGTTGCAAGTTATCAGGATTCAAATTGTTTCAGATGTTTTGCGTGAATGAATATCCCTCTGCACAAAGTTTAAATTAAGTACGAAAACAGGTAAGTAAGATAGCGAATTCTAGTCTAATATAGTATGCTAATGGTGGCGCTGACACACAACGATATTGTTTGTGTCTGTTGTTTCACTGTTAACGACACACATACTGTGGGGGATGTTTCAATACTTAGCCATGACGGGAATGTTACAAATGCATGTGTAAAATATATCTAACGTATGATATTTATAGGTAGGTAGTATAGGCCGCCCTCCTACCAGGTGGACTGATGACCTGAAGAAGGCAACGGGAAACCGTTGGGTTGAGAGGGCCCAGGACCGGGTGGAGTGGCGTCCATTAGGGGAGGCGCATGTCCAGCAGTGGACTACCAAGGGCTGAACGGAAGGAAGGAAGTTTAGTTGATCAATGATATTTAATAGAAAAAATAACAATGATAGAAATATATGCACGTTCTTTTGCACTTCTTTGCCAGATGCATTTATCGAAATGCAAATTCAATTCGCTTGAAACAGTGCTACTTATTGTTTGCGAGTGGAGAGGACGGCGCGGCGGGCGGCGCTGTCGGACAGTGTCAGTGACACTCAGGGCGAGATTATCGGATGTCCGGGACTAGACATTGAGAGTGAAATACGTGCTAATAATCCTGCTTATACCCGTCTCTTTACAAATTTTTTTTTAAACAATAAATGTTACGTCAAGATAAAAGGCAGTAATTTTTTTTATGAAATAAAATAATTTGAACAGTCTGGTTTTAACTGCTTAAGTATTCAAAATGTTTAATGTTTCAGGTTACTTACATAGATGGATTGTCATTTTTTAGATTTGAACCTTTTCTTAAATTACTACATAAACTAATATTGCTTACGCTTTATTTTACTTCATTAGATACCAGTAGCATTTATCGGAATGTAAATTCAATACGCTTTAAACAATGCTACTTATTGTTTGCGAGTGGAGAGGACGGCACGGCGGCAGGCGCTATCGGACACCATCGGCGACACTGCAGCCTGCAGGCGATTATCGGACGTCCGGATAGTCGCGTAGAGGGAAAGGTGTGTTGACAATAACAGGTATTGGTAGTGTTTTAAGCTCGTTTTTAACTATTGCTAACGTTATTTAGTTATATGTACAGGTACAAAAGGAAAAGGAAATGTCTCAATTATTGTGGATATTTCAACGATTTAATAATAGATGGATATGTTCCAAGTTTCAAAAAATGTTGTCATTGTTATTTCCTCGGAAATATTTCCGCAATTAACTTAATTTTATTTATGTTTCTAATGTAAATATACCTTAATTAACCTTAGGTAAATATTATGTAAATAATGTATAGCGCTACTAAATAATTATTTTAGCGTTTAGTCAGTTTTAACGTACTTTTAACTTAGGTACTTTAGTTAATTCTATTACCGGCAGAGGCATTTATCGAAATATAAATTCAATTCTCTAGAAACAATGTTCTTCTTGTTTGCGTGTGGATAGGCTCTCGCGGCGGGAGGTGCTGTCGGACACTGTCGGCGACACTGCAGGCGCGATTATCGGATGTCCGGGACACAAGTCGCGTAGAGGGAAAAGCGGGCTGACAATAACAGGTATAACCAAGCACTAATGTAACGTTAGTACCTATAATTAACTTGTTTAAAACATTGCATTCCAAGCCCGAGTGCAATGTAGGTATTATAGGGAAATGCGCGTAGACAGGTGTTGAAAGCTCCCATCAACCATTGGTTTGTAACAACTGGCACGAAAGGTATTGTTGATATTTTACTGTAGAAAATTGAGTTAAAAAGCTTTGCAATGGCTACGATGTAAATGCAGTAAAATAAAAATTATGTTATAAGTATTTATTATGTATATACTTTAAGTGAGTAAAAAACTCACTAAAACAAAAATATCAAACTACCTACATAGTTAGTCAAAGATAATAATTATAAGAATAATCATCACTAACACCAAGCATCGTGTATTGCTCCATTAACACAGGTCACGTAATTTACAGACGCTACTGGCCAAGAGATTCCATAGAGCTGCCTTCGGGTGAAAATTTATTCCAAACAATGTCGGCTATGTGAACTTGGCACCCGACTTTGGAAAAATCTGTTCTTTTATGGATTTTTCGAAAGATAAAGTTAGGTAGTTGATTGTAGTAAAAATATTTTCGTTTGTAGTTAACCCAAAAAAAAAAAAAATTGCAACGAAAAAAAAGTTGTCCCCCCAAATTTGAAAAACCATTTTTTTTCAACTGTTTCTTGTAGATAAACGTTAGTAGTGGATTGTAGTGAGGTTTTTTTCGTTTGTAGTTGGATAGAAAAAATAAAAAAAAAAAATTTAATATTTGAGTATTTCTTAAAAATGGTTATTAGGACCTAAAGTCAGTTTCAAAGTGCATACGGTTACATAAAACGGTGGAATGGATAGAGGGATGTCCGTAGACGTTTGTAGTGAACGAATTTTCGTTTGTAGTAAAAAGAAAGTGACATAAAAAAATGTAAACGAAAAATACGATTTTCGGCGTAATTTTAAGAAAAAATTTCTCGTTTAAAGGTGTGTTTCAGTTACTACAAACGGTGAAATGGATAGAGGGATGTCCGTAGACGTTTGTAGTGAACGAATTTTCGTTTGTAGTAAAAAGAAAGTGACATAAAAAAATATAAACGAAAAATACGATTTTCGGAATAATTTTTAGAAAAAATTTCTCGTTTTAAGGTGTGTTTCAGTTACTACAAACGGTGGAATGGATAAAGGGATGTCCGTAGACGTTTGTAGTGGACGAATTTTCGTTTGTAGTAAAAAGAAAGTGACATAAAAAAATATAAACGAAAAATACGATTTTCGGAATAATTTTTAGAAAAAATTTCTCGTTTTAAGGTGTGTTTCAGTTACTACAAACGGTGGAATGGATAGAGGGATGTCCGTAGACGTTTGTAGTGAACGAATTTTCGTTTGTAGTAAAAAGAAAGTGACATAAAAAAATGTAAACGAAAAATACGATTTTCGGAATAATTTTTAGAAAAAATTTCTCGTTTAAAGGTGTGTTTCAGTTACTACAAACGGTGAAATGGATAGAGGGATATCTGTAGACGTTTGTAGTGAACGAATTTTCGTTTGTAGTAAAAAGAAAGTGACATAAAAAAATATAAACGAAAAATACGATTTTCGGAATAATTTTTAGAAAAAATTTCTCGTTTAAAGGTGTGTTTCAGTTACTACAAACGGTGAAATGGATAGAGGGATATCTGTAGACGTTTGTAGTGAACGAATTTTCGTTTGTAGTAAAAAGAAAGTGACATAAAAAAATGTAAACGAAAAATACGATTTTCGGAATAATTTTTAGAAAAAATTTCTCGTTTAAAGGTGTGTTTCAGTTACTACAAACGGTGAAATGGATAGAGGGATATCTGTAGACGTTTGTAGTGAACGAATTTTCGTTTGTAGTAAAAAGAAAGTGACATAAAAAAATATAAACGAAAAATACGATTTTCGGAATAATTTTTAGAAAAAATTTCTCGTTTAAAGGTGTGTTTCAGTTACTACAAACGGTGAAATGGATAGAGGGATATCTGTAGACGTTTGTAGTGAACGAATTTTCGTTTGTAGTAAAAAGAAAGTGACATAAAAAAATGTAAACGAAAAATACGATTTTCGGAATAACTTTTAGAAAAAATTTCTCGTTTAAAGGTGTGTTTCAGTTACTACAAACGGTGGAATAGATAGAGGAATATCCGTAGACGTTTGTAGTGGACGAATTTTCGTTTGTAGTAAAAAGAACAAGTGACATAAAAAAATATAAACGAAAAATACGAATTTCGGAATAATTTTTATAAAAATTTCTCGTTTAAAGGTGTGTTTCAGTTACTACAAACAGTGAAATGGATAGAGGGATGTCTGTAGACGTTTGTAGTGAACGAATTTTCGTTTGTAGTAAAAAGAAAGTGACATTGAAAAAATAAAACCGAAAAATACGATTTTCGGAATAATTTTTAGAAAAAATTTCTCGTTTTAAGGTGTGTTTCAGTTACTACAAACGGTGGAATGGTTAGAGGGATGTCCGTAGACGTTTGTAGTGAACGAATTTTCGTTTGTAGTAAAAAGAAAGTGACATAAAAAAATATAAACGAAAAATACGAATTTCGGAATAATTTTTATAAAAATTTCTCGTTTAAAGGTGTGTTTCAGTTACTACAAACAGTGAAATGGATAGAGGGATGTCTGTAGACGTTTGTAGTGAACGAATTTTCGTTTGTAGTAAAAAGAAAGTGACATTGAAAAAATAAAACCGAAAAATACGATTTTCGGAATAATTTTTAGAAAAAATTTCTCGTTTAAAGGTGTGTTTCAGTTACTACAAACAGTGAAATGGATAGAGGAATGTCTGTAGACGTTTGTAGTGAACGAATTTTCGTTTGTAGTAAAAAGAAAGTGACATAAAAAAATATAAACGAAAAATACGATTTTCGGAATAATTTTTAGAAAAAATTTCTCGTTTAAAGGTGTGTTTCAGTTACTACAAATGGTGGAATAGATAGAGAGATATCCGTGGACGTTTGTAGTGAACGAATTTTCGTTTGTAGTAAAAAGAAAGTGACATAAAAAAATATAAACGAAAAATACGATTTTCGGAATAATTTTTAGAAAAAATTTCTCGTTTTAAGGTGTGTTTCAGTTACTACAAACGGTGGAATGGATAAAGGGATGTCCGTAGACGTTTGTAGTGAACGAATTTTCGTTTGTAGTAAAAAGAAAGTGACATTGAAAAAATAAAACCGAAAAATACGATTTTCGGAGTAATTTTTAGAAAAAATTTCTCGTTTAAAGGTGTGTTTCAGCTACTACAAACAGTGAAATGGATAGAGGGATGTCTGTAAACGTTTGTAGTGAACGAATTTTCGTTTTTAGGAAAAAGAAAGTGACATAAAAAAATATAAACGAAAAATACTATTTTCGGAATAATTTTTAGAAAAAATTTCTCGTTTTAAGGAGTGTTTCAGTTACTACAAACGGTGGAATGGTTAGAGGGATGTCCATAGACGTTTGTAGTGAACGAATTTTCGTTTGTAGTAAAAAGAAAGTGACATAAAAAAATGTAAACGAAAAATACGATTTTCGGAATAATTTTTAGAAAAAATTTCTCGTTTAAAAGAGTGTTTCAGTTACTACAAACGGTGAAATGGATAGAGGGATGTCTGTAGACGTTTGTAGTGAACGAATTTTCGTTTGTAGTAAAAAGAAAGTGACATAAAAAAATCGTATTTTTCGTTTATATTTTTTATGTCACTTTCTTTTTACTACAAACGAAAATTCGTTCAGTACAAACGTCTACGGACATCCCTCTATCCATTCCACCGTTTGTAGTAACTGAAACACACCTTTAAACGAGAAATTTTTTCTAAAAATTATTCCGAAAATCGTATTTTTCGTTTATATTTTTTTATGTCACTTTCTTTTTACTACAAACGAAAATTCGTCCACTACAAACGTCTACGGATATTCCTCTATCTATTCCACCGTTTGTAGTAACTGAAACACACCTTAAAACGAGAATTTTTTTCTAAAAATTATTCCGAAAATCGTATTTTTCGTTTACATTTTTTTATGTCACTTTCTTTTTCCTACAAACGAAAATTCGTTCACTACAAACGTCTACAGACATCCCTCTATCCATTTCACCGTTTGTAGTAACTGAAACACACCTTTAAACGAGAAATTTTTTCTAAAAATTACTCCGAAAATCGTATTTTTCGGTTTTATTTTTTCAATGTCACTTTCTTTTTACTACAAACGAAAATTCGTTCACTACAAACGTCTACGGATATCCCTCTATCTATTCCACCATTTGTAGTAACTGAAACACACCTTTAAACGAGAAATTTTTTATAAAAATTATTCCGAAAATCGTATTTTTCGTTTACATTTTTTTATGTCACTTTCTTTTTACTACAAACGAAATTTCGTTCACTACAAACGTCTACGGACATCCCTCTATCCATTCCACCGTTTGTAGTAACTGAAACACACCTTAAAACGAGAAATTTTTTCTAAAAATTATTCCGAAAATCGTATTTTTCGTTTATATTTTTTTATGTCACTTTCTTTTTACTACAAACGAAAATTCGTCCACTACAAACGTCTACGGATATTCCTTTATCTATTCCACCGTTTGTAGTAACTGAAACACACCTTTAAACGAGAAATTTTTTCTAAAAGTTATTCCGAAAATCGTATTTTTCGTTTACATTTTTTTATGTCACTTTCTTTTTACTACAAACGAAAATTCGTTCACTACAAACGTCTACAGATATCCCTCTATCCATTTCACCGTTTGTAGTAACTGAAACACACCTTTAAACGAGAATTTTTTTCTAAAAATTATTCCGAAAATCGTATTTTTCGTTTATATCTTTTTATGTCACTTTCTTTTTCCTACAAACGAAAATTCGTTCACTACAAACGTCTACAGATATCCCTCTATCCATTTCACCGTTTGTAGTAACTGAAACACACCTTTAAACGAGAAATTTTTTCTAAAAATTATTCCGAAAATCGTATTTTTCGTTTATATCTTTTTATGTCACTTTCTTTTTACTACAAACGAAAATTCGTTCACTACAAACGTCTACAGATATCCCTCTATCCATTTCACCGTTTGTAGTAACTGAAACACACCTTTAAACGAGAAATTTTTTCTAAAAATTATTCCGAAAATCGTATTTTTCGTTTACATTTTTTTATGTCACTTTCTTTTTACTAAAAACGAAAATTCGTTCACTACAAACGTCTACAGATATCCCTCTATCCATTTCACCGTTTGTAGTAACTGAAACACACCTTTAAACGAGAAATTTTTTCTAAAAATTATTCCGAAAATCGTATTTTTCGTTTATATTTTTTTATGTCACTTTCTTTTTACTACAAACGAAAATTCGTTCACTACAAACGTCTACGGACATCCCTCTAACCATTCCACCGTTTGTAGTAACTGAAACACACCTTAAAACGAGAAATTTTTTCTAAAAATTATTCCGAAAATCGTATTTTTCGGTTTTATTTTTTCAATGTCACTTTCTTTTTACTACAAACGAAAATTCGTTCACTACAAACGTCTACAGACATCCCTCTATCCATTTCACTGTTTGTAGTAACTGAAACACACCTTTAAACGAGAAATTTTTATAAAAATTATTCCGAAATTCGTATTTTTCGTTTATATTTTTTTATGTCACTTGTTCTTTTTACTACAAACGAAAATTCGTCCACTACAAACGTCTACGGATATTCCTCTATCTATTCCACCGTTTGTAGTAACTGAAACACACCTTTAAACGAGAAATTTTTTCTAAAAGTTATTCCGAAAATCGTATTTTTCGTTTACATTTTTTTATGTCACTTTCTTTTTACTACAAACGAAAATTCGTTCACTACAAACGTCTACAGATATCCCTCTATCCATTTCACCGTTTGTAGTAACTGAAACACACCTTTAAACGAGAAATTTTTTCTAAAAATTATTCCGAAAATCGTATTTTTCGTTTATATTTTTTTATGTCACTTTCTTTTTACTACAAACGAAAATTCGTTCACTACAAACGTCTACAGATATCCCTCTATCCATTTCACCGTTTGTAGTAACTGAAACACACCTTTAAACGAGAAATTTTTTCTAAAAATTATTCCGAAAATCGTATTTTTCGTTTACATTTTTTTATGTCACTTTCTTTTTACTACAAACGAAAATTCGTTCACTACAAACGTCTACAGATATCCCTCTATCCATTTCACCGTTTGTAGTAACTGAAACACACCTTTAAACGAGAAATTTTTTCTAAAAATTATTCCGAAAATCGTATTTTTCGTTTATATTTTTTTATGTCACTTTCTTTTTACTACAAACGAAAATTCGTTCACTACAAACGTCTACAGATATCCCTCTATCCATTTCACCGTTTGTAGTAACTGAAACACACCTTTAAACGAGAAATTTTTTCTAAAAATTATTCCGAAAATCGTATTTTTCGTTTACATTTTTTTATGTCACTTTCTTTTTACTACAAACGAAAATTCGTTCACTACAAACGTCTACGGACATCCCTCTATCCATTCCACCGTTTGTAGTAACTGAAACACACCTTAAAACGAGAAATTTTTTCTAAAAATTATTCCGAAAATCGTATTTTTCGTTTATATTTTTTTATGTCACTTTCTTTTTACTACAAACGAAAATTCGTTCACTACAAACGTCTACGGACATCCCTCTATCCATTTCACCGTTTGTAGTAACTGAAACACACCTTTAAACGAGAAATTTTTTCTTAAAATTACGCCGAAAATCGTATTTTTCGTTTACATTTTTTTATGTCACTTTCTTTTTACTACAAACGAAAATTCGTTCACTACAAACGTCTACGGACATCCCTCTATCCATTCCACCGTTTGATGTAACCGTATGCACTTTGAAACTGACTTTAGGTCCTAATAACCATTTTGAAGAAATACTCAAATATTAAATTATTTTTTTTTATTTTTTCTATCCAACTACAAACGAAAAAAACCTCACTACAATCCACTACTAACGTTTATCTACAAGAAACAGTTGAAAAAAAATGGTTTTTCAAATTTGGGGGGACAACTTTTTTTTCGTTGCAATTTTTTTTTTTTGGGTTAACTACAAACGAAAGTATTTTTACTACAATCAACTACCTAACTTTATCTTTCGAAAAATCCATAAAAGAACAGATTTTTCCAAAGTCGGGTGCCAAGTTCACATAGCCAACAATGTCAGTTGTCTCTTGTCTCAACAAATCTGTAAACAGAAGCACTCAGGCGCGAACTCGTTGGCTTATTCCACTTCTACTCGGACCGGCGCCGTAGCCTCATAAACCCCACACAAGATGGCGCTGCTCGTTTTATTGCCAGTTTGCACAACAAGCTGTAATGGAGGTCTACAATATTGACAGACCATTAATTCGGCAGGAAATTGTGCTGAGGCCGCGATTGGAGGTGATTGTGAACTTTTCAAATTATCCGCGTGCTACTCGGTCGTTTCCACTTCAAACAGGCGAGTGCTAACCGAGCTTTCTGTGGAATTATCCGAGCAAATAACTGCATTGCCGGGCTTCGACTCCACAAACTGCAGCATTCGGTTTCGCAGCGAATACAATCATAAATGAAAATTTACCTTTCATTTGGTATTAATAAATTTCCTGTAATGTTTAAAATAAAATGTGAGCAGTGAGCTCAAAGTGGGATAAAAAGCTGGCTATGGCTGTAAGCACAGAAATATGCTGTAAGCGTACAGTGTTTTCCAGCCAACGTAAATTACGGTCAGTAATACAATCTCCAAAGTAACTAAACACTATAGTCGTATATTCATTCACTACTAATCTTGAGGAAGAGAACCTTAAAAATCTCTTAATGAACCGAAAGTCACTATTTTTATTTCAAAGCCAATTTATCAACAAAGAGGGTATTACCAGGCATACGAGTATTTAGATTAAGTATGTAAAGGGTCAACCACCTGGAAATTAAACTATTCGACCATTTTTGGAGCAACTTGAAAGAGGGAGAAACCACCGCCTTGTTACGGTAAAAGCTACCCAGAAGTAAGTAAGTAGGTATATTCTTATACACTTGAAATTATAAAGCCTATTATTATAGAATTTAAGAATAAATATCACACTCTATACCTTCCTTCCTTCCAGCCCTTGGCAGTCCACTGCTGGACATGGGCTTCCCCTAATCAACACTCTATATACAAACACATTATCAGCTATATTTGTAGCCGAAAGTAAGCCTCTACATTCGACCCTCAACGGCGTCGAATGGACATATTCTTTTAATTAAGCGACGCGAAAAGCGTCGTAACTTTTACGAGTTCCGTGATTTAACTATTATTTGTCATCAATTTTATGTGCCCCTAAAGTAAATAGTACCTATCGTAATTATATTTTTTGTTCAACATTGTAATAAGCTGCTTATTAAAATATTAAGAAAAAGGTTCTAAAATTAGATAATCAATATGATTAGACGAAAGAGTCAAACCCATTGATCAAATGAGGTATTAAAGAACATATGGAGAGTATTTTAAAATTTAAATACTTAAAACAAAGAGAATAATAAAGAAATTAAATATTCGTTAAATTCAAACAAAACATTTGCAAAATGCAACTGGTGCTGCCATCTGTAGTAACACCAGTTAGTATGTAATAATTTCTTCTATCGTTAAGCGCCATCTAGTAGCCGTTTGAAAACTTGCAATAGTTATAAGTATACAAAACAGATGGCTCTGTCACTGCTTTAAGTGAATCATAATAGTGACTACGTAGTTCAAAGTTTACCCAACAGATGTAGCTGTTAGGGGATTTTTATAGACTAAGAATAACGATAGTAAGTTAGAACTTAGAAAACGTGTCTATTACCTCCATGTTAAATTGGTGTGTTTCCACTGCTCTCCCTGGATAGCAAATCTTTTTCTTCTTCGGCCATTTTCTACGTCGTCAGGTTCTCTGTCAGGTCTCCCACATCGCTTCCTTTTCATGAGCTCTTTTGTAGCATGGTCTATTTCTCCCGTGACTGGTATACCCCCGAATTCCTAGAAATAGAATAAAATACAGTAAACAGATCACATCAATTTTTATTTCGGGTACATTTCACACTATGTACCTAAGTCCTCAATAGGAACAAGAAACCATTTGCATTGACGTTTTCATTCTAGTTAGGAGGCTGCAGTGATAATAGTTAATATGCGTGGTTCTAGTGCTTCTATTACATCAGAAGGAATGGTGGAACTTCAGCTCCATCACATCAACGTGGAGCTTCTAGAGTCCTTTAGCTCATCTAGCTTAACACTGCGATGGTCAAAGTGGAAGACTGTGTGAGCTTTTTGAACCGGCATAGTTCTCGATCGTTCCCGATCGACAGTGTTGCTACTGCTGCTGCACTCATGCTGGACCACAAAAAATGGCCGTAGTAATTTAAAAAATGTGTTATTTCTTTAGGGTATTGTTTAATACTCGTTTGTTACTTTAAATTATAAATTATTGTAATAAAATCAGGTACCTGTAATGTTTTGATTGCAATCCTAAAATCATCTTCGTATGACTGTGAAACGTCACCCATCAGTAAATTTCCGACTTCTGGATTTCCTTTCTTCATATATCCAAACTGCTGCAGGTAACTTCTCTGGAAAAGAAATGGAAAAATTAGACTTCATCGTAATAATATTGTAAATTTCTTTTTTAATATCTTTTTATTGGAAATATATTTCTATCTACTAAGCATTGCTCTGTGGTTTGAAAACAATATTGCCTTATATTTTATTTATGCCTTTACCTATACATATGTATGTATACAAACACACACGGATATAGAAGAAGAAACAAATATACCTAGTTCCCACGTAATTAATATCAAATTCATGTGTCATGTATTTGTTCAATTATAGGATATGGATATATGTATAATACCAAAGAACATTTGATACCAATTACCAACATTTAACTTATGGGATATTAATGAAAATCGTAAGACTTTAGCAGGAGGTATATCAAATATTACGGATAGGTATTCACCTAGGAATCAGAAAAGTATCTGCATTCTTTTTAAATAACAAAGACCGAGCCAACTTCGTCAACATTATTCTTATTCTCTATTGTGACTATCAGTTTTACAATAACCGCAATAGTGTTAACTATGGGTGTTTTACTGATCTAAAGATACGAATGCCAACAGTCCCCTTTAATTGCTGACATTTGTGCGACAACAATGGGCTTAATTGAATTTTTTTCAGACTGCATTCATGTTATTGTGTTTGTTTATTTAGACGGGCGAGGTTCAGTGAGTATTGAGTCCAAAGTTTCTACACGTATGTTTGTTTAAAAGGCGTTTACACGTAGCCATTTTAATACACAGTATATTGTACAGTGGTGGTGGTCGAATGCTCAGTAAGAATGGCTTAAAAAGGCCAAGGTTCGATAACATTTAACTCTTGATAAAGAGGGCAAGTGAAATAATAGTTTCGTACTCATGGGTTATACAGACAGAATAGCACAAATAATAATAGACATTGTAAAAGGATATAGTACACATAGTACACACTAAAGTATGTAGGAACCGGCAAGTTCTGGGTAAAAATGTACCAACGGAAGTACGAACTTACTACGAACTACTTCACGAACTATTAAATGTTTGAATCTCAAAGCTCGCTCGGCGCGGAGAGGAAGCAAACTCTATTTACAAAGGACCCCAACTTCACAAGTAACAATAAGGACTTTGTTATACAATCTGTCGGCTATTATTCCGTCAAGTTATCCCCGCCCTCGAGCACCGCTATGGGGCATTATTTACATAAGTAGGAAAATCAGCTTATGAGATGCTGTAATCTTCTTAACAACATTAAAGATGAGAATCAGAATTCTGTGCAGAAGTGACTTTACAGGCTTATATTTTTGGTCTGACTAATACATTTTTTTAATCTTATTATCAATATCCCGAAATGATTATTTCCTAACGTCAAGTAAGCTGATTGACGAGGAGTTAAGGGTGATTCCATACAAGAAAATGTCCACGTCCTGTCAATCGAAGAATCGTTCAGACAATAACCAGGAGTTGATATTATCTGCAGATATTATCTGCACTGAATATAATGAGGTCTCAAAAAAAAGATCCTAAGGCCATAATTATATGCATTCTTTTTTTTCTTTATATAATGTAAGCATCATTTCTTCTATAAAAACACTAATTTCCAATTATGGTCTAGGACTACTGTCTTCTTCTTTTGAATTAAATTACGGAACAGACTGACAACAACAGACAGAACAAACAAAATGATGCACTGTGATTGTTCAATAGATTTATGGTGCCACTCGTAGAAGAATGACCCCATAAAACAGAAGGAAACATGAATAATTAGGTCAATACGGCCATCGACCGTTAGGATCTGAGCAATGTTAATTGAATACCATTACGTATAAATTTATTGCTAGTCATTCGCCTTCCAACTTATTGGAACTGTATTTCTATTTAATCGATATTTTTGCATCACGTTAATTCTATTATCTTGAAAAATAATATTTGAATGTTAAATTTTCTTTCGGCACTCTGTTTGTTCGGTCCTGTGCAACATTAAAGAGAGAAGAGAGAATAATAAGATTGAACATAAAACATCTCAATGATTAATGAAGCATCAATGTAATGACATTGATTAGATGGCATAATAAGAATAATTTTTGGACATAAATGACATATTGGCTTGGTAACCAAACGTACCGAGAGAATTACGATTTTGCGTGATTTCTAAATGGGGATCCTAATCAAAGACTGACCAGCAGTGGGACCAAATGAGGTCCCGTAAATAGGACAGGGTAAGTACCGTGAATCACGGTGAGCTTCGCGTGACGTTTCCTATTTGTCCTTTAATTAATAGACAAATCTCTGCCATTAGCTCGGTCTACTTTCTTTTAATTCCTCCGAAAAATTAACCTTTATAGATGGCCAATTTATCAACATTTGATTTGTTTTAGGGTTAGGTTTGTAATGCGTTTACGAATTGGACTCATTCTTTATACAAACTTTCACAGATTTCTTTAGGGAAAATTGTCAGTAATAGGATGCTCTATAGTTATTAGTTATAGCAATTAATGTCATGTTCTATTGCAAAATAGCAATTTAATTACTAATACATTCAAATAGTTGTGGTTGGTATCTACAATTTATATTTAAGACGATAAGTAACTTCTTTATACTTGTTGCATATCTATCAGCGACCTCTATATAACTATTATTGTAATTACTATTGTACTGGGTTGACACGAACTTATAACAATTCCTGGCCAAAAATCGCTATTTGCGGCTAAATAAGTATTCACGTAAAAAAAAAGATTAATTTTAACTTAAAATGTAACATAATTCAGCTATCGCAAATTAAGTTCTAGTTTCACAGCTCGAACATGTAGCTCAATAGATAACTCCATGCTAATGCACCATTAACGGTCCCTTACTATAAAACGTAGTTATGCAATTAATTATTTCATTTCTACATCCCATTGAAAGGTTCAGCGTGACCAATCGTAAACAGCTGTTTAGTTAAGATACAGAGCAAGTTTTGCAACATGTTTAACTTCGCAAGTTGGACATACTCGTATAGATATAACGGCTGAGATTAGCTTGCCTGGCTTTATCTGATTACACGAATGCAATGATATCGGAAATAAACTGAGTATTAAGTAAATGTTTTGGCTTCGTCGAATAAACTGGTACTACAGGGAATAGAGATGTCACATGGTCTACTTTTGGTAGACCATGTGACGTTCGATATCTGTCAACCAAACCAATTAAGATTTGTAACAACATGTATGTAAAACTACTAGCTTCTGCCGCGTCTTCGTTCACCTTGACCTAAGAATTTAACCCAGAGGGAGATAAAATCTGTTCAGCCGTTTATGCATGAAAGAATAACAAATATCTATAGATCCACCATTCCTCACAAACATTCCTATTTATAACAGTAGGTAGGTACTAGGATGGATTTTCTTATGTCATATCATATTTTAGTCCTGTACTTACATATTAATTTCAGTTATATTTACGTGAATTTTAATCTTCTTAATTATTATTAACAACTTAATAAAAGTAATGTATGCTCCAGTAAGCCAGTCAAAGATTTATGCTTAAATTTTATCAACTAAACCGCTATCTCAACCAAACAAAACAATTGCACTGTTACCTACGAGTATGTTGCATTATGGCATTGTGTTAAAAGTATGTCGAGATTTTGTGGCAGATATACCAAAATGCTATGGTTGCATGGAGTTCGGCAGTACATATATTAAAATTAGAACGACCGTATACGGGGTTCATTACGGTACGCAGCCCCACACAGTCGTGTCTGTCATGGTGAACTAATCATGCATTGGGCGCGGCAGTGGTTATACTTTTACTCAGGGTTGGTGTTACACACGGAAATAAGCTTCAATTTATTTAGATCAATATTTTATTGTCTGCACATAATTTATAAACGATAGCGTATAGGAAAACTAGAGTTTCTTCCTTCCTAGATTTTCTTATATTTATGTTTATTTAGCGCTCAATATTTATTCGTCTCTACATTTGAATACTTGGATGACTATGAGTGAAAATTTGAATACTTGCAGGACGATAATTCGTTGATTTAATTTGCCACTACAATATTTTTTTGGAATGATATTTTTTCGCATTTCGCAAACTAATATCTAACAACTTGCTTGCTTCTTTTCATTCTTATGATATTCTGTGTATCGAACTTAAAAAGTGATGTATTTAAAATGTTATTTAAAATGATAAGAAAATGAAACATAAAAAAAAAAGATATTTTTTTCCATCCAATAAAGTTGCGGTAACTGCCAACCCTAGATTCACCGATGACATATGGGCGCAAAGGGCATCACTCCTGCCGAATATGGGCTGCACTTTAAATACACTGTTAGTAAAGTTCACATGAATATTTAATCTTTACCTGTAAATACGTCAAATCATGCTAGATGTGGGAAATTCAGAACTTTGATTTATTTTTTGTAGCATCTTGGCGGAATATACAAGTAGGTAGTTAACCCTAATACAAACGTTTTAGATATATTTTTGAATTTAGACTCATTTTAGATTTTTTATGCATAACCAGCAAACAGGCATATAAGCCTAGGTGGCTTATATACGTCAAAGTGTCAATCATTAATAATATGTCATAATAAATTGTTAATCTCTCTAACATATTAATAGGCGTATACTAATGGCACACGTTAACTATAAGTAGTTAAACGTTGACGATACTTTGTGTTCATGCTCGGGGCATCGTGGTATTTGCGTATGTTTGGTGCCTGCCATTTGTTTCTTTTTACGTGACACAATTAAACACAGAATTCCATCGTTACATCTGGCATCTTGATTGGAACGTGAGCGGAAATAGATACAAATCAATACCCTTAAGGATGGAATTAATCATAAGGATGTTATAATGAAAATTGTTACCTAATAGGGAGTATAGTGTACTACATTTAAATGAGTTAAATTAAATATATTTAAATACAATTAAAATAAATTAAAACAGACGCTACTTATGTTTTACATACTTAATTAGCGATCATCGTCCCGTCGGCGCCGGTGCATCATCAGTCAGATGGTGTCGACGCCAATGGTGTGCTAATTTTGTATGAGGAGGTAATGATAAAATACCCATTGTTCGATAAAAATACTACTTAATACAACTTACTATTGCGCAGTACAGAATAGGCGTGCTAATATATATTTAATATTTATCCGCTTACATTACTGACTTTATCAAAAAATGTATTTTACAAGACTGCACGCGGCTTCGTCCTTGTGGATTTAAGAATTTGCTCCTGAGAGTAATAAAGGTATAGGAATGTTAGTACAGATTATAATGTACGTACATACCAAAGTGCATCCAAATCGCTTCAGCCTTATTTATTTGCGTGAAAGACTAACAAACATCCATGCATCCATCCATCCATTCTCATAAACTTTCACATTTATAATTTCAATTCAATATGTTTGTACAATGAAAAGATAGGAAAGAGATACAATATACATACATGTCTAGTATGTCTACTGTCTATTCTAGATTATCCTAGCTTTCTCCTCCTAAGTCATAGAGTTTACATAATTGTTTTATGTTTATAACATAAAAATATATGCATAATACCTAATTATCATCATTAACAACAATAGGATTTCAACCAAAGGTTAAAATAATACTAGACAGACATATAATTGTGGAAAATCTCACGCGGAACCAGCAATTAGTGAGCACATGTACCTAGTAAAATTAATTTGGCGCTCCGTCTATGAGTCATCTGGTTTTTGCGATGCAAGGGATTCTAATGACGGTTAATGGGTCAATATTCGCAGTTACTGGTTACACCATCTGTTCTAGCAATAACGTCGAGATTAGTAGGTGTATCTTCATTACGGATTTCCACGAACATGCCTGAATTGTTCACTAAATCCTTTAGACCCGCCACATCATATTTTGCGTCGACTTAATTTCAAATTTGAATTTCAAGGAACAATAACGCCGAATTTGAATAACAAATCCGTTAGTGATACGTGAAATTAAACCGAATTAGTTTGCCTTCGTACCACAGAGATACCAGGAATGAGAACTTTAAATTCGAGACATAATATCTTTCAAACAAATTCCGACATAAAAATATGTTTCTATTACAAAAATAAGTTAAAATGTCCTCTATACCTATATTTACAATTTTTTTTATGTTCGGTCAATTGATTTTGTAAGTCGCTGTCCTAACTAAGGGCTAACCTGTTAGACCTACAACCGTTACGAGTAGTTTGTTCAATGAGGTCCACCAACTTGGTTTAAGCCAGCGTAAGTAAGTAAGACTTATGCCCTATCCATATATTGTTGGAGGAAACTGCCCAGCCAGTGACCCGCTCGTCACTAATGGCTGTCAGAGACATAACGATGTCCCGATAAACCCTTACAGTTGGTGACTCTACCCACTAAATGGGTATCTTCCGGTGACACTGACGTGAATGCAACGTAAAACGATTCATTGGAAGCCCATGTAGGTATGCCACAATAAGAACAATGATTTTCCTGGAAGACCCCTTAATATGACTAAACCAAATAATATTCAGATTTATTACTAAGACCGTCAATCAGAGTTTGATAAGGGTCACAATATACATCGCATTGTGTAGGTCAGTGATCCATATAAATTTAGTGGAATTCAACAATAATCTAGTTTAAGCATGATTTTATGGTTTTCATTTAAGCGAATTTTACAACATCAAATTAAACCGTGGACATTTTAGGACAGATTCTTAATTATCATCAAAGTAAGAGATTTTATTTAGCAAAGAATAGGTATATACTTCATTTTTATCTGTTATAAAAGTACTGTATCAAAGGACAGGTAAAGCAAAATATCAACATAATAATGAACTTAACCACAGTACCGAAATGTCATTTCACGCTTAACGTTTTTAAATGGTATCAGCTGCTCCGAGGATAACAATAGTTGGTGAACTGCTAAATAAACAGGTAACCGACCGCTTAATTGCCCGCTTCAAAAGACTTGCATCCAGTTTTCTCTCACCTCAGGGCTTACAATTTAGAGCTACTGATCGCTGTCTTATTTTAACAATGAACTGTTGAAAGATACTGAAGAAAGTTCTCGTTTTTTATTGAACTTCTGAGTAAAACCCATCTCGATTTTGTTTTGTTTATTCTGCTTTGTTTTGCTTCACGGGCCTGGGTTCAACGTGAAGATATATTGAAGGTGAAAATTGCAAAGACGAGATGATTTTCTCAGCTTTTTTTAGAAAAGTTAGCGACTTTGTTTATGGCTATTAAGAACATACTAGAAGATTCCTTAGTAAGGAGAATCGAGTAAATAAGAAGTGAAGTAGGAAGAACGACAATGAGTTGATGAGTTCAATTATTACATTCAAAGGACGGTATAATGCTCATTGATGATGCAGGGACGTGTGATAGCGTAGTACCTGAACCCAGACAGGACGTGATGTCATTTGAGTAATTGAAAATTGCACTACTAGTGTGAGAGTAAAGGCAAGAAATATGAAATGCCTTTGTCTGAATACTAGATTCGTGCAAATGATGGACATTTATTATTTTTAAGTTGTATGTTATATTTATTTGCCAGAAATACATACATTCAATTATAATAGTTGATCGGGTCGAGTGTCCTCTCACAGTCTCCTTAGTCTGACTTCACTTCTTCACATGCCTTTGAGAACATTATGGAGAACTCTCAGGTTTTCTCACTGCAAGTTATATTCGTATCTCACTGCAAGTGATAGTTAATTGTATAAAGCGCACATAACATTAAATTTTTCTTTTAATTAATGAATAGATTATAATTATATAGATTTTTTAATGTACCTAATTATAATTTAAGTTTAGAAAATAGTTATCAGATTAGATTTGTAATCAAGACCTAAAAACGTTTGGTTTAATACTCAAAGCTAAAAACTAACTATGGAGAATCCAGTTGTCATACATCCGCGTTGATATCTAATTGCATGCAAGAGCGTCCGATAAGGCAAGTCGAGGTTAGTGATGATGAAGAGGATCGCGTTTGAAACGATGATAATTGGTATCAGATCTCTATCGATTCCCGCGAGCTTCGGACCTCATGAATGATGTGTATTTTAATACTTCAAACTCGTAATTGAATCCTCATTTAAATTTTGATGGTCAATTTTAAAATGTGGTTTGTTTTTTTAAAATATTGCACTTAGTAATAATGGCAGAAAACATAGATTTCTTAAAAGGGCGACAAATAACTTTCTAAAACTGTAATACTCACAATGAATCTATTTATATTCGGTTTTGAATCTTATAAAATCGTATCTGAATACTCACTCTAATTTGATGATGATATAAAAATTATGATACAATTAGTTTTAAAATGGGATTCCCAGAAAAAAGTGCGCTCAGTTTTTATTGGGAAATCATAACAGTATCTATGACTTTTGCTCCAGTTAGAGCACTTTTGCTCCAGTTAGTAGTATAGAGATTAATTATTAATAAAGTTAAATAATAAAGATTATTAAAAGTGTATCAATTGTCTCGATAGTCATAGTTACCTTCTCTAATGTCAATTGTAATAAGTGTTCCACTGGGTGTTAAACAAACGGAAATCAGTAATTGAACTGAGTAACGACTAAAAAGGATTTTTATAGGATGTAGGTATAGTTTTAAGGTCTTTGAAGTGTGGATACGACTTTAGACTTTTATGGTTTCCTCTTTACTTAACTTTACGAGGTGATTTGAAAGCTATGTCTAGACATTGTTTTATTGTTTAAAGTAATGGTACCAGATCATTTCAATTTTAGATACATTAATTTTTAATTTGGGCTCTAGATGACAGACTACGTCCAAAGTTTTACTTACTTAGTCGCCTGGGGAGGTGCCTCACTGTACCCTGTAAAATCATCAAATAGAATCCCAGATAGGAATTCTGTCGTATTTGGGGTTGGAAGTACGGCTATGACCTGGCATGGTATGCCTTAAAATCTATCCTGCAGGCACATCTGCTACCGTTTTAAAAAAGGAAAGCCTAACAGCCGCAACGATGCAAGAGTATTATTCAAAGGCCAAGTTAGGTCAAGCCAGGAAACCTGTCCCACTCAATCGGGAAACAAGGCACGGACTAGTAGCCTGTGCTAGCATGCATCACCACGCTCAGCGATTCCTAGAAGACGGTGCGTGAGAAAAACTAGCAGACGACCGCGACAACTGGACCCGATACGATTACAATTACGATTATTTATAAGCGAATAAATCTATGTGGCACGTAGGCGTAGTTTTTGTTTCATTTGCAAAGTATGAGATCCGAAGACGTTAATTCGCACAAAAACTACAACAAAATTGCTGTTTATGAGAAAAATCGATTAACAAAGCAAATGTTCATTGAAGTGCGACAAATAAGGTATATATTTCAGGAGTGTTTGAGGTGAGGAGTTTGTGTGAGGAGAGGAGCCAATGCCAATTCTATCGGCTAGTTATGTCATTTTTAAAAGTATAAAATAAAGCGTTTAAACTGGAACCGGCCGGATTCACATTTGTTTATAAAGTTTCTGATAGATTTGAATATATATCCAGGAATCTATCTGGAAGTTTATTCATATAATCGAATTGAAGTTTTATCTGATGGGCAAAAGAAGAATAAAAAACAAGAGAAAATCTTCCTTAAAATATTTTTTAAACGCGATATAACTAAGTGAGCATACTTTTATAAGATACCTGAAATATCTTAAATTTGTAATAGTTGGAGTGGAGGCGAAAATTCAAGCTAAGTCAGGCGGACGTTCAAATAGCCCTAAGGATAAACCGGGCTTCTAAGTTTCAGTTATTGCTGCCAAGTAAACAGTAATATCGGTTTACGATATAAATGTGTGATATTGCTAAGTTTCTAAATACTTTGAACCATTATAAGACATTGAAATATGGTATATATTTAGTACTTTAGAAATTATAATTCATCCACTTGACTGGGAGACAATGCCGCGGGGTATTATGTCCGCCCTTTGTAACCTAGTGTTTAGGTAATAAATAATAATAAATAAACTTCAGAGAGTAGTCTCCTGTTTGAAACTAAAGGCCCATGCTACAGTGACAGCTTAACATCAGGTGGCCTCGTTTACTACCAAAGAAGATGCTTAAGTTATCGTGATAAAGATAACATTTAAGGCGTTATTAATACGAAGCAATATCGCTGTGAACGTGCAATATTGCCTCACGTTTCGAACACTTTTTACGGCTTTCAAGGAATCGCATTTTATTTTACAGCCTCTCCCGTGTTTACATTACTTTATGAAATCGACGTTGGTAAGCCTGTCATAAATTGGTATTTACGTCAACGTAAAAGTAATTTAGGTTTATGAGTTAATTTCTATGACGTGTGGGCCTGCACACATAAGAGAACAAAATTTAAAAAAATCAATTTTTTGATAATATAAATGATGCTTATAATTAACTAGCTGATACGCCATACATCGTTTTTCCAAATAAAGGACTTCGCAATAGATATCTTATCGAAACTAGCTCACTGCTTTTCAGCTTTACAGTCGAAGTACTTACCTACCTAGTTTTAGAGATTTAGTATTTTAACGATATTTATATCGAGTGACTTTAAAGTTTTTTTTAAACTAGTTTCGATAAAACAAAAAGATCGCTTTAATACATGTATGTCGTAATAAGATGTCAATAACACTGATTCAAGTATCCAGTTATGTGGTGAGTGTGATCTGGCGTTGACTGTTATGGGAAAACGACTGAGCAACTCACTGTGAGGCATGCACAAAGAAACCATTCGAGAAACGATTTGATTTATTTATTCATAAAGAAAAACCATAATATGATAACTGTAAATAACTACGGAATTACTCGATGATTGAGATGAATGAATCATAAAATTTTATCGAAAGTTGAACGAAGATCGGATCATAAATTAAAGTAACTGCAGGAAATACTGACAAGAAATCAAAAAAGTTAGCTAAGTGTGCGATCGATGTGTGGAGTCAAGTGCTATATAGTAGCATAGCAGCAGGTTGAATAAGGACTTTTATGTGTTTGCTTTGAAAATATTCAATTTAGCCAATCCAATTAAATTATTCAGAAATTTTCTTTAAAAAAACCCACAAGACTAACAAACGCGGAAGAACCACGTAGACGTAGAACTACAAAGGATATTAACAGACAATGGACTGGTGAAAACGATACAGAGGACGGCGGTGATGTGTAGAAAGATTAAAAACCGTAAGCGACCTACGTACATTAAAATATTCTAGAAAGAAGGATAGCATATCTTTGGATATTTGTATTGAATATATTTAAATATCCATACGGATAAAATAATATAACTGAATGAGAAATGAGTCCAGATTTCATTTAACTATGATTTAATATCAAAATATTGCAGTGATTCACGCAGTATTACTATTGTTAACTCAACTGAGCTTACGATCTAGGACACAAAGAAAATCCTTACTATTGTGATAATAAAATATTAAACGTACTAGAGTAAACTCTTCACCTTGTGATTTATTTCTCTGCTGCTAAATGATTTCTTTGTACTTCAACACCTTTTATGCGTGGGATGATTAAATTAATGTTTCTATTTATCTGTCTATCTTTATGATGTTTCTAATATACATTATACGACTGTAATTACCTTCATAACTTTCAGATATTTTCTGGTAAGTACCTACTTATAAAAACTTTAACTAGGTGATATCAAATTCAAATGGCTACCATTTGAAAAAGAGGAGGGCTCGCTACTTGGAATCCAAACACACTCTATATTCATAAATAAATAAAGCTTAAGGCAATATTTTCTGTGGCAAGGCACAATGACATTAAACAACCTGTAGGTAACACAAATTTTTATTTGTCACCCAGCCCATATTTTTAAAGACTAATGGTTAAAATATCTCTGTAATAATAGATATAACGGATAGACTTACACTAAACGTTCTGCTAAATATTTAACTACCTATCAGTTAACATAATAATATCTACCGTCACACGATGAACCGTGATAAATGAATGAATAATAAATTTTGGTCACATTGTTAGCGCGAAAGCAACACAATTTAGCAACATAACTTATTCTGTTTCTTGTTCCAACTTCAAGCCTGTGTCAAACATATCGAAACAAGAATCAATACACTGAACTTAGTATGTAACAAAAGCGAATAAATCTCGGTAATCTTAAGGTGCGAGAAAAGCACTTTATTTTGTATTTATGGGTACCGGGAGTGATATTTAATTTTGTGATTTTAAGATGTTTGTTCTTGAAATGTTAGTAATATTTCAATTGAATTATAAACTTACCACGTTTAAGCAATGAATTAGTTTTCTATCTAAGATAAACATCTGTACCTACTACAGAACCGCAATATAAATGCATATTTGACTAGTATTCAACAAAGAGTATTGCATTAATAAAATGAGATAATGCAGTAGGTGCCTGCCCTTAATATTCAGAAATTCCAACTGGAGTTATTTACATTAGCGATAAAATCACCAGTATCTTTAAGTAAATGAGAAATCAGGCTAAGAGGCCATCTGATGTAAAGGGGTCACTGCAGCCATGGAGACCCGCGTCTCAACTACTATAGAAATTTAGTCTGTGTTCATACCGATATAATTGATTTTTAGCGTGGCTACTCCTAATGACTAAGATAGTGGCATCAAAGAAAGCCTTTGGCAACTAGACCTCCCAAACCGAAAAAAAAGAGGACGACTATAAGAATTACAAGTACGTATAGAAAGGTGAAGGTGAAGGTGAAGGCTTTGCCAAATTTGATTTGTAATAGTTATTGATAAGTTTTAGCATGAGAGTCCTATTTGTGGCTACATTATCTATTATCTAGTGTTTGTTATAGTAGCGTAGGACTAGTGTAGTATGTATTTAGATTGCGGCATAATTCATCCTTAAGTGGGCGATGGTTTGTTCACATTGTGTACAGTTAACCCAATTCCTTCAATGTAATGGTTGCATCTACTCTATGTGCGAATTGATCACTCAATCCTGCTAGTATCACCCATGTGGAAAGGTTGCTTGCTGTCAAATATGAAAAACCTACTTTAAATAGGATGCTTTGGGCACACAATGCACACATGTAGTTATGGTCTGTTTGGAATAAATGTACATCTACATAATTATAGTTTCTATGTCAAAGGACGTTTTATTTCATTTGAAAACAATTCTGAATCCATGAGAAAAAGTTGCGGGCAAATGCTAGTTAAGTCTCTTTTATAATTCTGAAACAATTATTTTAATATTAAAAATGGACTATAAGTATAACTGTTTGTTGGTTTAAAACATAAAAAGTATGCTGTGGTATAGTTGTTGGGATACTATGGGTTATTCCTTTATCGCTACACAATTTCATTTGCCAAGTGTATCATGTCATGACCATAACACCGCCCACATTGGAACAATATGTTAATTAGTACAAAGTATGATGAGGTCGAATAGACAATCATATCGGTAATCCAATCTAAAGGCACGGTCACGCTCACGCATCAGTCAATGAACTGAACACTGTCTAGTCCAGAATATTGCGAACTGAAACGGCACTACTTAGGTCAGTGCTACGGGCGTAACTTATAAAGCTTAATTGATTAAGTATAGATTTAATGAAAATGTTGGGCGTTTAATGGTCGAAACACAATTGCAATTCACTTTTAATTCGACTCTATGTCGCCGCGTCGAAGATTCACGGCCAATTTATAAGATGATGATAAGTGTATAATGATAGGTGTACATCTTTATATAACTACAGCTCATTCACACTCAACCTCAAATAGTGACCTCTAATTTGTCTTTCCGACAATAATCCGTATTTCACTAATGGTTTAAAATCTTTGATTTAAATATCAAGCACGCTTACTCAATAAACAAGTCGCTTTTAAAGTCGTCTAGCCGTAAAAAAATATTCATAGTTCGAACAGCCTGTCTTGGCACATTCATCTCACTCAGAAAAACGTATGAAAATTAAATCACTCAGTCTATTGCATAAACGATAAATCATAATAAAATGAGACATTCATCAACGCCCATTCATAAATAACGAGCAATATGAGCTTTATTCAGCGGGAGCGTTGTCCGTATTATATCTTAAGAAATTTCGATAAGCACAGTTTGAGCTACAATATCTACGAAATTCACAAAATCCGTGAATGTTTTTAAGCTCCTTTATCCAGACGCAAGTCATAACTTTACGATAAAACTCGTATTTATAAGCCATTACATACAAAAATGTTCCAAGTACACGCCATTAACCGCTATTAACTGAAACTGTGTTCCATAAGTTTTATAGTAAAAGCTTAAGCCAAAAGCTGCATTTAGCTTATCAGTGAGCTTTTAGCACCTGTCCTGCGAAGTGCTGTGTTTATTGATCTTGAATACGCGACCTCAAATTAAGCCGAAAGCATCATTATCATTGTTGATACAAATAATTACTTTACAATCGGTTATTCGAAGATAAAGTTAAAATAGCGGATTTCTCGAGATATTTCCTCATTGTTTCGTATGTGACTCACGATTAGACATAGCAGACGTATACGGATGACGTTTGAATACGTCACGAATTGGGTCGAAGCCATCACACTCGCGAATTTATTAAACAACGTTGTATAAGTCAACGACCGCTTGCAGTTTCGGTGATCATATGGCGCGAGGTCGCTACACGAGAATAGCCCGTACTTTACTTACTCGGAGACGAAAGCTTCGAATATATTAACGTACGTGTAAGAAGGTATGAACTGTAAGCACGCATCTGAACCATCTAAAGTGCTTCATCCTTTAACCATTATAAACTAATAAGGCAAAGGTTAAGTATCTCTTCCTGGATTATAATTATTATTTAGACATTTATGTTTTGCTATCAATTTTACTATATATGAATAGTTAACTATGTGATGTGACCCAACTAGCCATGCAAATTTACTTACACAACACTTTCGTCATTTTATGCCGTACAAGATAGACTGGTAGAGAATACTTTAATTAACATTACGTCTGTTCCATCGTCATTATTTATACCGTTAGTGTCAGTATATTGTTTGATCTTGAAATTGCTGGATTCATTGTTTTAGAAACTTATATTATATTATTATAATTTAGATATCCATCATTCAATATTATCCATAGCAAGTCAAAATCTACGACTAAAATTTAAAAAAAAGTTTGTAAACACCTTACCTACTTATAGAAAGGTAACATCTGGCTACGTTTGCTGCTACAGAAACGTTCGGTTTTATACCAAGCTTGTTTTAATATATTCTGAGGATGAAAGCTTTCAAAGGCTACTCGTGCTCAGGTGTTCATTGATGCTTGTCATGAGTTTCGATGAACATGTTTTAGTTAACGATGTCATGTCTGGAGATCTTATTTTACGATGCAAGAATTAATACCTCATTATTCTTACATTTTTTCAGATTGTTAGGTCTCGTGTGTTGTTAGAAGTAAAGCAGAAAAGGCAGGTAGTTTAGTTAAATATGTATTTTTCATTTGCAATAAAGTTTTAAATACAAAATTCTTAAGTATAAAACAGTTTATATGACAGCTGAAACTATTTGTAAATTATGAAGTTAAAAGTTCAGTTAGGTTGTAGATATAGTTTTCTTAAATAGTTGAATGTAAATACTTTATTACGATTGTGACCTGCATTTTTTAGTCAAACGTACTTATAAAAATATAAACATAAATAATAATTTATAAAACGTTCGCATAGCACCTACAGATATTATTATACTGTTTGGTTTCTTTTAAGTGTTATGAGCCAATAAAATTCGTCTACAAACGCGATCCCACAGTCTATTTATAAACATCTACTTCTACCAGTAAAAACTTTGAATTTGACGTGAACCCGCACGGATACCACATTCTGCATCTTCTATTGTTGTGTTTCGTTTTTTGTGTCCAATCCCAATGCTGGCGGGTGCCATACGACTAATTTTACACGTCCAACTGTTAATATTCTTTGTATTCGTTTTACGTCTATACAGATCTGTCAGACGAACCATTTTAATAAGTTTTGAAATGAAATATACCTGCCGACATAGCTTGTTATTTAAAGCAAAACTTATCTGCTTAAACTGTTAAAATTATAGTATTTTTAGAGTTCAAAAACAACTCTTAAGAAAAAGTGCAAGTTTTCTACCTTTGCCGAGTCCTTTCTTCTATATAATTTTTTTTCACTATTCTATAATTCTAGATGTATTTATATCAGTGTTTTAATGTCTACTTAAGGTAAACAATAATAATACCCGATCAGTCTTGACTGACTGATTGAACCGCTTGTGGTTATCTTACATTAAAAGTCTTCCAATGAGTTTTAAACGTGGTATGTCTAAAGTATTAATTGTCTGGTGGACTTTGGAGGGAATGTAATAAATTGAAGTAGTTCTTGGACATTATCAAAGTCTCTTGGCTGGTGGCAAGCGGCGTGATTAATTATTGTGGACACAACAGACAGACGGACAAGCCAATTCGGGTTAACACAAAGTTCAGTGACTTGGAAGAACCTTGCCTGAAAGCGCCATCGAGCGAATGCATAATTTAATAAGCAATATTTATTACTGGCTTACTAAGAAAGACATACGCCAATACCAATATAAAAGTCACATAAATGTGTAGTACAACTAGTGATGACCACTACTTACTGATATACTGATATACCAATTACTTCGATTACAGCCAAAATTTTGATAGTAAGTATATTAGATTAGCGACTTTCCGTTTAATGACATAGTTTTAGTACTCCACCTTAATAGTAATGTCGTCGCTGCTAAATCATTATTGTTTTACGATTTGATTAGTTCCTTCTAATGGATTTAAACTACTTTTATACGATTAAAGAGTGCATTTACCTGTAAGGCTGATGAGTGTCCCAGGAAAGTGTAGTCGAGAATAGAGTTGCGCCGGATGTCTGTATTCGTATCCTCGGATACCCGAAGTTTAAAAAAAGAATTATAATATTTATCCGTATTTCGCGGATCATGAATGTATCTTTTATCTATTACCTATTCTAAGGAATAACTCCATAACTTAAATGTTTTATAATATTTGAATTAGTTCAACTAATTCCCACGGATAATTATGTTACCACATATTTTACCGTTTACCCATTTTATCCTTTTTTCATTTTATTTATTTATTTTTTACCCATTAATATTGAGATGTCTGCATGGTTATAATAGGCTAGTTGACAAAATTTGGAAATGAGTTTAAAAATATAGCTTGGTAGGTATCTATTTTACCCCAAAAATATATTATTTTAAGAAAATAAGCCATTTTATCTAAGAATTTTGCGTTTTTAGAAATGAATTCAAAATTGACATCGAAAAAGACCAAGGCTGTCATGGCATCTCGAATGTCACGCCCTAGTATTTATGTCACGCCTCGTGAAACAAGCTGTTCACTGCATACTAATGACAACAACAACATGAAATTTAATGAAAAAGTGTTTATTTGGTTTATAATATTAAGTTTTTTAGTTTAAAATTTTATTTCGTTACTTCATAACATGATTACTCATTAGAAACCCTATGCCAGCCGATTTATTCTTAGTGGAAACACGCCTATTATATTTTAAACCAATTTTATTATAATATTTTTTCACTTACCCACTGAGTTATAAGGCAGTATCTGTCCTGTAGTCCATAATAAGGAATAGTTACACATATTATTATGAATACTATATTTTCAAATATTAACACGAGTACCATTGAGTACCATATAAGTTGTAACATTTTTGTAACAAAATAAACTATTGTTCCAAGGTCATGGCCGTTGATGCTAATAAAAAGATTTTGAAGTCCTTACTTCGTTCGAATTCGCCAGATCTTCGACATTGGTAGATTGGCGCTTGTTCCGTATTCGTATTCACGGATACATTATACGGATACTCAACATTGGCAGATTTTGATCCGTATTCGTATTCACGGATATATTATAACAGTCCGGCACATCACTAGTTAACGAGGTCGGATGAGTCAGAGCGTCTTCCCGGCGCCTATAATTTTCGCAAGTGTGCACTTCTTGCAGACTCACTCTTCCCTAGGGAACCCGGCGATATATTTCACTTGGCACAGTTGAAAAAGTTTCTCTATTTTCTGTAATTTTTGAAAAAACTTTAAAATGATTGTATTAGGTAATATTCTACAGATAGGTACCTAAATGGCGGTCAGGTGATTAGCAATTTACGGGCGTTATACACTAATCTACATTTGCTTCAAACTTTTTTTTTAATGCAATTGGCAGACTATATTTTATTTCATTATAAAATAAAGGTCATCTATGAAATAAAATTAATTTTATAGTGCATGCTTTCAGCCGTGCCTGTCTAAATACCCATTACCTATAATTTTGTTACGCAAAGCCCCTGTAGTCGGATGACAATCTAGTTTCAAATAAACTTAATTAATTTATTCTCAGTGAAGTAAGTATATGACGCGTGGAACCGCATTCATGATGTAGATTTTGTAGTTTAGGCCCTGTTTGCATATGGCTTTCGGCATCTGTTAGTCAAACTACTTAAGGCCGGTTTCAATAACATACCGTCAGGTATGGATAGCTCTAGTACAGTTTGATTGTCATGATATTACTAATTATTTTGCTATTAATAACGGTAATGCCTGATAACTCAAGTATTAGAGGGTTATTCATAGATACCCGATAGTTATTACTTATAACCCTATTCCAGCTGAATTTTAAAATAATGTTAAAGTACCTATTTAATAATCCTATCAGAAATACAATTAGAGCAATATTTATTTAATAAACTACACATATGAAGCGATCAGTAAAATAACTGTGACGTCCTTTTTAATTCAATATTTCTTGTTGAAATTACACATGGAGGTTTTAGTACAAAAGGTAGTTTACTTTTTACAAATCATATACTGTATGTACCCTACATGACCAAAAAAGACGCAAGGACGGATGCGGTTAAAATGTGGGAAGGATCCTTTAAGCGGAATTGATGGAGGCACGTAACATAATAATGTTGCTGCAAGGAAAGGAGCTTTACTGTATCATCTTATAAATGAAGATAAAATGGGTAAGGAATGGTTACATTGCGATAGTCACGTGAAACTTAACGCTTGACGCGGGAAACGTAGTGGCATTTCACTTGGCTCAATATTCGGTAAACAAACTAAACAATCGCCATGTGTGGATGACAAAATATTTACCTGATTTACAATTTTGTTAGTTTTTGACGCAGCACTAACCTTTCAATGTCAAACGCTTGTGTATTCGTTATTTGGCTGCCGTGTGTGCACGATCTATTTGTTAATATTTGCATGTTGGTGGTAAAATGCCTTAGTATCAAGATGGCAAATAAAGGAAGAACTTTAATGGGAGTCGGTGGGATGAGTAAACACACACTCATTTCTTGACTGAAATAAAATAAATTCCCTCACTAAATGAAACATTAAATTATATTTCCGATTCGTCCCTGCATACAAATGGGCAGCTAAAATGCACCAAATGGTCACTTCAAAAATAATTTACAGCAAGCATAATTCTTTAAACATTTTTTATGGTGTCATTGTTGCAAACATGCAGTGACGGGCGCCAATGTAAATGGAAATCATGTAAAATGCATCACAGTACTTGCTTTGAATTCACTGGCGCATTTTATAAATTTCATTGTTTAATTAACGGTATGGAGGCAAACTAATTTGTACATACCTACGTCAGTCTGTTAAGGAAGTGTAGCTTCTGTGAAATGTGACTAAAGAGTTTCAGTATAGTTGGAACGTAAATATCTAATTATGATGGTTTATTCCAGTGTACTTCTTGGAATTTGCATAATTAACAAATGTTATGTACTCGTATAAGCCGTATTGTGAAAATATAAGGAGCAATATGCGTAAGTGTTTCTTATAGTAAACCTCCACCATACCTACATACTTATATTTTTTGCCATATTTGGGCAATACGCTGACAAAAAAATATATAGCAACCATTTCTACAAAATGCAGTAAATTACACTTAAATATGAGTCGAAAAATAGTTATTATTATTAGTAGCAGCTTAGGACCATGTGTAACACCCATATAAAGTATTGTCCTGTTTTTATTTTAATACTCGTAAATAGTTTACAAAAATCATAGGATATACCTATTTGTATATAAAAGTTAAATAATAATTAATCCTTATGGAACAATGAATGTCCGGCCACGTCACTTCAGACAGTGTGTGGTGTCTGGGCCGCATCCTTCAGTAAATATAATTAATCAAGTCTGTAGGTACTCAATTTCCCGTCGAATCATCAATATTTAACGTACCGTATTACGTTATATCACCTACATATTTGGGTCTTAATTTTAATATGTGATTGTCTAATAAAATAGTAGAATGTTAAGGGTCCACCGAGGATTTTATATAAAATTTGTGTTCGTTTGATCCCTTGCTGTGTCGTTATTACAAAAGCTATAGCTATGCATTTACTACGTAAGAAATTTCAGGATATACTCTATACATCATATGTTTCAGAGACACGATCACTTGTAGTTTCCTCGATAGAAAAAAAATCCAAAATAAGCTCTTAAAAGTTAAATAAACCCATAGTATGGCGTAAATACTCGTACTTCAATATAAACGAACCTAGAAGAAGACGCGTGTTCCAAATTCGATTAAATTTGTGTAAATTGAATAAAAGGAAATACTTCCGGCCTAAATGAATGAAACGCAATATAATTAATCATTTCCTCCTCAATAAGTCAAAGATTTATTAAAAAGTTGTATTATAATACGCTTATGAAGTTTAAATGATAAATAATAATATGGCATGAACGATATTTCATGTTAATTTATTATTAATTCTGTCAGTTTTATAGCGGAATGAAGATCGCCTGCTATCAGCGAATGCGCTCATCTATCGATGTAGACAGATGACATTTATGGAGATACATAAACAAATGGTATAAAATTCTGTAGACTTTTTATAGGTTTGTGAATCATTGATATTTTTAAGTACAGAATTAAGTATAAGCTATTTAATTTTGTTAAGACGAACATCCATAAAAATAAAAGTTAATGCTATTGTAGAGGTTAAAGATAAGTGGAATAGTCATATTTTATGTCAGTGTCATGTGCGGAGACTCCTAGATCCATTTCCTAGCATAGTCGAAATTTGAATAAGTTCAATTTTCTATTTCTCGTTAAGGCGTAGTAGTAAGTGTTTTTGTCTTATGTTGTGAAGTGCACTAGTATGAGTGTCAATTAATTAAATAAAATAAATTAAAATGTTTTAAACCAGTGTAAATAAACAAGATGATATATTTTTATTAACATCTAGAATCATAACAAAGCACAGGCATAAAAGTAGGTTAAACTAATTTATAAACAAATAGACACCTAATTTGCCTGAACGTAATTTTGTAAAGAATTTGTATGAATTAACCATGAACAAAATGGCTAATCAAGCTACTCGTAAGTTTCGTCGAAGGCGTATTTTAGACCATAAATTCAACTAAGTTTAAAACTTTAGAACGTTAATAAATTTGATTAAGTTCTAGGTCTTTCACCTGGCGCATTTGTTACACTTCACTTATGTTCGTCACATTACCTACAATTCCGAGAGTCTTGCCTCAAAATATTTTTTTTCTCATGAAATAGGGTAAATATTGTTTTAGGTGGTAGAGCCATTAAAGCTCGCAAAATAGGGATGTTAGAAGTAATTTATCTAAACCGGACTCCTTATACGTAACGGCCCACCCACAAAAACCTCACATAATGATTTCTCTGATCTATAGTTACACATGAGTCTGCATGCTAAATTGCTTTTATTAAGTATAAAAAAGTCAAATTTTTGGAAAAACTATACTTTCCATGGGGTGTTTTCTATTTCCATACTACATACATTAAAACTTTAGTAAATTACCAAATTCTATGAAGTCTTCTCTTTGTAAATCTAGACCTACATTGAAAACATAAATAAGTCCTCTCTTGAAAATTTAAATTTTTTGTCGCTAAAATATTAATTGAAAACCATAAAAGAAATTCTCATCAGTAAGAAGATCTAAAGTTTTCCTTTAGAGCGTTGACTTGTAGTGTATTGAGCTTATGCTCGGGCACCAACTTATGAAATTACTTTCGTTTTTGACGATTCCCGTTATTCAGGCATTTCGCATAGTTTTACGATCACTCGAAATAATAAGTACTAAAACACACGCATATTGTTACTGTATTTCTGCTTGCTTTACGACAATTTTGTTAGTCTTATGGTTCCCCTTGAATGTACTACTATGTTTATGTAGTAGACTTGATCTTGTAAATAGGTACTTATATAATAATAGAGTATATATTGTTAGTTGAAATATTGGCATTTTCTGTGATTTTTATTGAGGTTCTTTTTTATAACAAATGTCAGTAAATAGGCATACAAGCAAATTGGTGACAAAAGGGCACTGCAACCCATGGTCATTCACATTCAAATTCAAATAGAATAAAAATCCTTACTCCAGTTGTTCATAGATTCGATTCGATGCTACTGACAAGGACTAAGTTGGTTCTAATCAAAAGCATTCAAGTTTTTGAGTTGAAAAAGAGTTCAGTGAGATACTAATTCTATAAGATAGCCTTTAACAGCTTAAAGATAAAATAACTGAATCGTTTTTATAACTAAAGATAGTCCAAAAAGGGTAATCTGTACAAATAGATACATATTATCGTCTTACGGCCATATAGTGCGAGGCGAAAGTATCTAAAGAATAACGATAAGTCCTATAACTTTAAAGTTAAAGTTTCATCGCAAGAGGGCAACGACTTAAACATCGTTAATCAGAAAAACAGTTTCCAAAATTAAATTTCACCTGCTGTAACGGTAAAGGAAAACATAATGGCATTTTCCATAATGCTCTCAAGGACCCCAACCCACATTCTGAAAAGGTAACGGTTAGCTGCCCAATACATAGTATTTATTTTTTAGACACTAAGTAGACACTTAGTACAACAAAAAACAGAAAAAACTAAGAAACTTTAGGGTGATTTCAACTGATTTCATTGTGAAAAGTAAGATTTTAATGTTAAAGGTGTTAGTGGGTATTAAAAATTGTAAAAAACATTCCAATTCACTAGGTTTGGATAGAAAATCTGTTTTAAAATTTTAACAGATGGCACTTTATCTACTCGCTAGTGGTGAAACCAGTGGTTTAAGATTCTTTTCTGATCTTACTGCACGTGCCAATGATCTAGGGCTGAGGGAATATTAGATTTCCAATACAGGGCCGACGAACGCCCGATAATAGAGTTTTAAATTATAGATGTCAGTATTTATGTTAACGATCCAAATTTTTATTGTTTTGTTCATTTTTATCTTTTAAGCAACGAAGAAATTAGATTATTGTTGTTTCTTCTTTTAACATGAAAAACTTTGCAGTCAGATCAGGTACAGTCCATATTTTTTCTTTTGAGATTAGATTCTACGTATTACATACTAAGAACAAAAATGGAAGAATGAATAATAAAAATACACACAAGCAAATAAAGTTACTAGAATTACCACAAATGTGACTTGTACTGAAATTGTAATAGTGAAAATATTACAACCCTAAACCCAAAAAGAAGTTCACAGCTCACAAAAGTCGTCTCACTGAGTCTTAAACCCAAAATGCATTGATTGACGGAATTACGACGGCTGTAAAAAGTTTCTTGAACCGTTACTAAAAATCTCTACCGAGCTTAAACAGTCCTATTTGGTAACTCTATGCACGCTCTTTGACTTCAAATATCATAAAAGATTGTGTGCGGTTGTCAGAAAAAATACATTTTTATGGAGGTTCCAAAGTACTGAAGGAATAAAGTTGTTTATTAAATACGTCCAGTTGGAGTTATAGTAAAAAAAGAAAAGTGAAATTGCACTAATATTGCTTTAATTTTGATAAAAAAACGTTGAATATAAACTTAACGTTATTAAAAAACAAATACATTTTATTTGAAATAACACAATAATACTTCTGAATATGGACACAAAATCAGTGACATACTTAAAAATAAAAACATGACCACTGTTCGCGCCAAAAACCACCCTCGACAAGTACCTTGACCTTAAGTTACAGGCATTAGAGAAACTCACGTAGGTATTACTTTTGATGACCAGACTTATAAATGATCGAAGACCAGACTCCAATTTAACGTTTAGAAATCTTTACGAAGGAATGTTAATTTGTTTTCATTCAAAATAAATTCGCTCCGCTAGCGCAGTGTCAATAACTTTAACTAAACAGCTTGCTATTTTGAGAGGAGATCTCTTAGACTAATGTTTATGTCTGCAACAGTTTAGGCTTCGGCGGTTAACAAGATTGTTTTTAGCTTTCATTGTGTTTAAATTTAACTTTAAATTTAACTGTTTAGGTGTAGGTCTTTAGCTCAGACATACTCGTGGGATGTATTGAGAAAATCTAACTTTATCTAATGTTAGAAATAGCAATCATAAATCGGCTTCCTTTGATATTACGATTAATGAAAATTATTCAACTATAATTCGAGAAGTTTTATATGCATTCTATCAATAAATCAATGTTTGTAAAAGAAATATCGTGACGGCAATAAAAACTCAACTCTATTGATCGTAATTAAAGTTTAAATTGGGTATTTATATGTAACTTAATGAGTTTAGAAAAGCTCCTGAATGGCTGATGGGCAACATCCTGTGGTTTCAATTACATTGAGAGGCAAGATGCAAGAGTTGATTGAAATGAACGTAGTTGTGACTGCTGTGTGCTGCGATTAATTACTAATTATCAGAACGTTTTACTTTCAAAAGTTGATGTATTAATCGTGTTCTCGCGACTACGTTAATTCAAACGTTAAATTATTATAGACTGGGTAACAATACAATACCTCTTTATTGCTTACAATATAAGGTTATGCGTACATAATGAAGAAAAATGTGATAGATATATGAGATATTATAATATTATGATGCACAAAGATACATATGTATATGATATACAAAGGCGGTCTTATGATTTATTAGCGATTTCTTCCAGACAACCTAAGGTATAATAAGGAGTAGCTATGGGTTATGAAAATACTTTATTCTCATTTCTTCCCCAAGTAAGGAAAAAATCAACTGATTTTATAGCAGAACTGTAGGTATATTAAAAATGAATACATTAAAGAGATAAATGCAGATGAATTGTCTCCAATATAGCCTATATTAATATCTATCATTCACAGTTAATATGGCAACACGGAAATTGATTCGAAGAGGCATGCCCTCTACGTGAAAGGGCGAATAAGAAGTTTAATCTTTCTTGTGTTGTCATTTGTAAAAGCCATTATTTATCGGTCACTTGTCAGGGCGCTTTAAAATAATTTAATGCCTTGCGTTGAGAATATCCAGACGATATTTAGTAGGTACTCGGGATTTACGGCGCCAGCCATTGTGAAGAAGGTCTAAGTAACAATAATTATATTCTATACTTCTGGAGTATAAAACGTTTTTCATGTTTAAAATTAAAGCTGACTGATATTATGTACCGTCATGTACCTACAAGTAAGGAAGATCCTATAAGATGGAAAAATATAAGGCCGATTTCAATAATAACCCAAATGATGTTTGGTCGCCAGGCAACAATTAAAAATCAAAGCAATTAAAAAGAATATTTTTAGCAACCAGTCTATTAAGATAAGATTAAGAAATGATTAGATAGGCATTAGGAGATTTATAGTTTCTTTCACCATTACTTTCAAATTAAATAGATATAATATTTGTTAATGATCTTTTTCACAAAATTCACAAAGTTGTCGATCCAGCACACGGATATTTCTTTGTTTTCATTCAAATAAAAAAAGGAAACAAGTAGGTGCGCGGCTCCCGCGTACATTTTATGGCATAATCAGATTTTATATACTCCGTAAAGTTGACTTTTATCGGAACGTACGATTTAAGTTCTTTATATAACAAGAGAAAAGACAACAATATATTGGGCCGCATATACTTTCCCGCTTTAGGAAGCGTGCTCGTAAACAAACGTTTTCCTCTGAGTTTGATTAACTGTGCTGTTTATTCTTCAATGTTAGTAAGTTGTTTACAGATACGAAAGGAATTTACATTTCATTTGGTTTGTCCTCTTATTCTTTTCTGTGTTTCTGTTACAGTTTGCTTTTTTTGTTAAGGTAATCGTGAAACAAATATTTGTTATGACTTTCCTTAACACGAAGATTTGTTAACCCAACACGCAAATAGCACTGATTTGCCTTTTGACACGTGAATCAGTAAAACGTGGAGAGTATAATATTTTATATCGTATTTTTTATTTAATAACCTTGTTTATTATATTCAACTACATTGTTTGTAATAAGTTTTAGTTATTTGAATAACTAACTATGCGTGCTAATCTTCTTAAAACGGCTGTCTATGTTATTCATATTTAAACAGATTATAATTTTTTCGTTTAAGATATAATTTTATTCTTTTTGCACTGGGTTTTATATATTTACAGACACAGATATGCAGGTAATTTAACATGAGAAAGTATGACTTGTTTTTCACATGATACACATTTCCCACAACCAGTACCTACCTAAGACGATAACATGCTTATCTGATACAAAAAAATATAAATGTTAAAAGTTTTAATTTGTACAACTATTGGCCGAACTTTTACCCGAGGGGCATCTTCAGTAGGCATTTCATGTATATTGTTTCGCTTTGGTATATCAAACACTTTCTCCGAGACGATCATCTTGCCTTCCTGAGTCACAACGCATATATGTACATACAGTCTCGGATAAAAATCGACCGTGTGAATTGTGTGATTTTGTGTACAATAGATATTATGAATGATATGAATGATTATTTGAAATGGCAGGCAGATATAATAAGGAGTAACTAAGCCTTTTATTTTAGAATTATATTGTATATTATAGTAAGTATATTATATTAACTAATGAATACGTGTCTTCAGTAAGTAACGTGGATATGATTGAGAAACGCGAGTGGAATTATTCGGGCAATAGGCCAGTGCGTCCACCAAGGGTGAACGTCTCGTTTATTGGCCCCACATTATGTGATTTCATCGATCTCGATTGCAATTAATTTAGTTCCGATGACATATATTACTGCAAACTCACAAACAAAGTAATTGGCGTTTCAAATACAAATGTTCGTTAAGTAGGTACAACCGTTTTAGATCAGGAAAGTTTATAGCGCCGCCTTCTTAATCCGCCTTGTGGCAAGAGTTTGTATCGTTTGTAATGCTAACTTTTTATAGTAAATCCCAGTAAAATGTAAACCATGATATAATTGAATCATAATGCCTACTGTCATTCTGAAAGGGCGGGTTGATCATTTAATACCTACCCTCAATTGCTACTCATTTGATATAAAGAAGATTCTGATGACATTCATGCAAAGCAAACAAACAAAACAATTGTAGTTTCAACCATACATTTCGCGCGTTCAAGAACAAATTACTGACAGAAGTCAAGCTTCATACAGTCTAGACTAGTACGAGATTTTTTGTCAATATTTCATTAACTAGTAAAAGCCTAGTTACATGCTTGTTGCTGAAAAGCGATTTCTTATTAAAAAGTTCCATATTCAAGTCCCAGCGGTTAACACAAAATAAATGGCACATAATATTATTATACCAGAGAAGGAAGTACCCTATACTAGTCAGGGCCGGATTTAGGGGAGGGCAACCAGGGCTACAGCCCCGGGGCCTCCACAAAAGAGGGGCCCCCACAATAGACTTCAGAAAAAAAATTAAATTAAGACTAGTACACTAGTATACAACTTTTCCTTTCATTTTTTTTGTGTTTTACCTTTACCTACAGTACTTTGTACAACCATGATTACATTAAATATTAACAGAAATTAGAATAAATATTTTGTTCTCATCAATTAGGCAATCAGTAAAATATCAAAATATCAAATGGCCCTGATAAGCACTTTTAATTTATTATTATTATTTATTCGAAAACTCGACTGAAAAAAATTGTTGATTTTATTTGGAAAATAATTTGGGACCAAGGGGCCTCCACTCCTTTGTTGCCCCGAGGCTTCCAGACTTCTAAATCCGGCCCTGATACTAGTACTATACTAGTTCTTTACAATGTTCTTAAACACGTTTGAAATTCACCAACTTGCAATCGGCTTGAAGCTGTAGAATGTTGAAGTACAGTTTAAGGATAAAACCTATATTTTTTCATTGTAAGCGGAAATACGACCCTGCAGTGGTTCACTTTTGGGTAACGGTGCGAATAACAGATACACAACCTCACCGCGCACTCTACATAGCGTCTCGACTTCTGTATTATCTTTGTTTATCTATAGTTCAAGATACAAGGGTTATTGTGTCCACTTAAATGGCGCCAAAAGCGCGTGGGTTCAATATCGTATTTGGGTATAGAAGCAATACAATGATCTCTATTTCAATCAATTGTATAATCTTAATTGATAATATCATACCTTGTGGGTTGGTCTTAATGGTCATGGTTCATGGTGTTATAGAACCATTATAATGAAGCCTTCATATGAAGCAGCATGTTTTTCAGATCTTCTTTTTTAGTTGGAAAGATATGGTTTGCGGGAAAACCATGCTATTGTGTCCTATTTTAAGAAAAAATTGAAAAGATAAAAAGACCCAATAGATAAATCTTCCTTAGGTTTTACTCATTTTCATTAGATGCAGTTGAGGTTTAACCTGCTCTAAATAACGTCCGTTCAAGAACTACTGACCTCATTGTTAATGCCAGCCATATTAATAAGTACCGACTATGTATATTGGATAAGCCTAGTATTTGAAACCTATCGGGTGAAGCCATGTCATGTAAAAAAGTAGACACACTCGTAGGAAATGATTTGTTGTACTTACTGTATTTCAACTTAGCACAATAATTAAGCGGACTTGAAACACATATCATAATAATATTCAAAAGTCGGAACCCTTCTCTGTGGTTTATGTACGGGGAAAGTTTATAACAGAATTCAATGTTAGTAAAAATATAAAAAGTTATAGTCATTCAGAATCGAAAAGTTTTGAATACAATAATCAGTCTCGAGTCCTGCCTAACCCCTCAAGGATGAAAGGTGCGCTCAACGCCCAGCGTACTTAGTTATCGTTTCATAACGTATACAACCGGTCGTATGAACTTTCAACGACCTACATTTATGTAACAGGTTTTACGATTTTATAAGATGATTCATCCTTAATTAACTTTTGGCGTCCGGGGAGGATTATGCTCGTAATGACGGGCTAAGAATAGCCGCGCGTTAGATCGGAAACTTGGATATGATTAATAAAATTGAGTGGAGCAGTGAACTTGCAGATTTTACTGTCGAGGGCGTTGACCCTCGCTTCTAAGTAACCGGCTGAGAGTAAGAGTAAACAAAATCTGAGGTCCTCAGCTCGTCTCGACGGAAGGGAGCGAGGGAAATGAGCCGACGAGTTAGGATGACAACAAAAGGACTCAGTAATAGCTTATTTTACGCATCACTGGCCAGGAGCCAAAGCTGTGCATTTGATTCTTTCAAGCCCCTCCCGTCTGACTGATTGGCCACATTTACTGCCTTTCCTCACTGTCACGAACACAAAACACGCCATTTAGCGAATACGGTAACATTTAAAATTTGTCAGCGTATCAGGAACACTTGCTTTGACAAGTGAGATTAAGAAGAACACGACATAAGAGGTACATTGTATCTGCAATATATAAATATACAAAGCAGTGTAAAAAGTAAAATGCTTCCCAGAATTTGAATAATAAGATAATTAAGATGAGTTTAAAAATGAAATGTGTGCAGAGATAACATGATACGACGACGATACACCTAAATGTTTCATTTGTCAGTTCATTATGCCACAATAATGTAAAGTCAATCTTTAATTTTTTTTACTTAGTTATTTCTCACGGATTATACTGCTCGTAAGATTGCTCCTTTTGTACACAGATAGTTTCAATTCATACCTGGATTTATATAAAGTAATAATAATATTAAATTCTCATATCAGTTTTAGATACCTACTACCTACTCCTCCAAAACGGCTTGACCGAATTTTATGAAATTTTATATGCCTATTCAGTAGGTCTGAGAATCGGCTAACGTCTATTTTTCATACCCCTAAGTGATGAGGGTTGTCCACACCTAACATTATTATTTAATTTATTGGACAAACTATTTATTTTTATTTTTCAATAATGTGGCATCAAAAATACATACAACCCTAAATTTTCACCTTCTATCAACAACCCCTATTTTTATAGTCGATGTTTAACGCTCGATAACTTATATCGCAAAACAACTTTTGCGGGGTCAGCTAGTACCTATTAATGTAAAATAGTTTGTATAATCTCTGGATCCAGATTTTATACCCACGCCGACGTACCTACGCTGGCAAAAGTTGCTCATAGTTTTATTTTTTAACTAGACTGTGCCCGCAATTTATGTCCAAATCTGTTCAGCCTTTTTTGCGTGAAAGAATAACAAACATCCATCCATACTCACAAACATTAGCATTTAATTTTATAATACATAGTAGTAGGATCTCTGCAACCCATTAGTGAACCACTGCAGGGTCGGTCTCCTTTCACTATGATAATGTACGTGTAGTACGTACCACGCTGGCCTAATGCATGTTTGTGGATAAGTTTTTTTTAATATTTTACTTTCATTAACTTTATTATTCAAAAATCTTATTTATGAACTCAAAAGCGCTATATAGTATATATAACGACTAATATACTTGTTATGAATGTATAAGATATTGATTATTCATTATTTACAGAAACATAGGTTTTTACATCACGATAAAAATACACAAATTTTGGTCCATATTTCTCAAAAACCCTCAACAAGAAATTTCAAACTTTTGACTGGTCCTTAAAGTTCAGTGATATGGTTTATATGAACTTCGATCAGCTGAGCGTTCAAAGGTCAGTTCCTGTGTCGTTGACCCCGTGAATCGATTGCCTCCCGCCGTCCATACTATGGCGTATGGCGTATTGTGCCACTCCATTGAACAATGTCGATACATACAATGGTGCAGCGTAGTGGTACATATGTCAACAAGTGTTATAGGAATATTGAATTATAGGACTTCAAAATAAAGGAGTTATAATACTCTTTTTAAACAGAAAATTAGGTTGGCGGACTTCAAAATAAAAGAGTAATTGTAATAAAAAGAAAATGGAAATACTCGCAGTACGCCCCTAAATTGTTTGGTGATTACGATTGATTTTATTTTATTGCTTAATTAAGGAGTTAGGTACCAAAACCAATGAATATATTTTTATTTTTAATATTAAAAAGTTTGAAGACTTTTACAATTTTTTCGTGATTTTTTTTGCTACAGTCTCTACACATAGGAACTATAATAACAATGGCATACACACGGTATTAGTAGTATCTTATACTACTCATAAGAGCTAAGGTCGCCTCAGTCAAAAGTATCTGTACACAAGGTATGAAGAACATTCGCGTTATGTCGGGTTAAGAAGGTGACCTTTTAAAAAATGGTAAAATAACAGACCTATTTTCTTTTTTTAAATGCAAAGGGAATGGCTCTCTTCGTAATTTATTAAAATAACATACTAGCAATAAGGTGCGTTTGGAATTCGATATCTTGATATATTACAAGTGGGGCGCCTCCGTGCTTTTAAACCCCGGGGGCGCACTATTAATATAGAATAGGGGTTCCGTCGACCTTTACAAATACAGCTTTTACCGATATGCTCTACAAACTGCAGCCATAAAAGTCGTGCCCAAATAGGGTTGCCAGGCCTTGGAATACAAAGGATGGACTCGAAGATTAAACCCTTAAACTTGACATATAAATTCAATGTTCATCACGTCCTGTGGTTTGGTGATAAAACGTACCTACATTTTAATATAACAGCTGGAGTAATTCAATGTTGTCGTCTTCCTATTTTTATGAATATAAAAGTTTTTATAATTTTATAAGTTTGCTATAATTTTATATTTTTTTTTTGGAGAAAAAAAATATAAAATTATAGCAAAAACTGCTGAATTAATCATGGAGGTAATTTAAAATACAATATCTAATTGATAATAATCATTATACTCGTAATGTGGATACTACGTAGGTCTATTTTCACATCTCTTTTTAGTCAAATTTTATTCTGAATTCCTATCGGATGGAACCGCGAGAAGAAAGGAGCTGCTTTATAAATTGTCTGTCTGAGGCATGAAATGAGGGGTTGAAAGTGCATATCCTGATGCAATGCCGCTTGATGACTCTTGATGAAACCGCATAAAAGTAAAGTTTCTGTTCAATTCAGCTTACTGAGTTACTAAAATTAGGCACAGCGAGCCGGAAGGCCGGACATAGTTCTATAAAGTCGAACACATCTGTAAAACCTTAGGTACTTCCTATTTACATGAAAAACCCAAACATGTCCGAGTAAAGCTGTACACCTGGAAACCTTTGTCCAAAACAACAAGCTCCGACTTTTACGTCCGACACAAAATGTATGGTTTACACAAGGAACATTTTTTATAGCATTGACAAACGCGCATAGGACCCATGGAGCATTACTGTTTCTGAAACTACAAAGGAAACCGAACAAACAAAAGCAAATTTCCATAAAATTGAGACTTTCCTCATAATTATAGGTTACTTTTTAGTTTACTAACACAATTTTTTTTCTTTTTACCCTATTCATTAAATGTAGGGTAAAGCTTGATTTCGTTGAAAGAGCTTTTTGAATCTTCTTTATCTGGGAATTCAGCAGCAATAATCCTTTAGTCACAAGATTTAATTTTTTTACATCAATTTCCTAGGCATCATTAGGTTTCTAGTAAGTATGCGTAAGAAAAAGTAGGGTATACCTAACTTTCACCACAAGAATATAAAACTTCCACCATCACCATAACTTAAATATGTCAGTTTAATTTAAACTAATCATGGATTTTACTTGGGTTATTTATTTATTCTACCTATTATTTTATCCAAGGTCTTTGTAGTGACAGCGTTCAAAGCACTTTGATGTTATTTAAGTCGAGACAAAAATATTTCCAAAGCTTTCATACAGTGTGTTTTCAAACAAAAAGTAGTTTGATGGGTGTATCCAATGTTGAAACTGTTTATTCAAACCACGATCGGACTTATACCGTCTCGTGTCATTTTTAATTAACCGGAAGCAAAGCATAGAAAATGCATTAGCGGCTTAAACATACTTCTTCGTTACTTCGGTAACGTAAAAGGTTTGGGGTGTCCGTACATCTAATTTATAAATAGGATAAGAAATATAAGGGATGATAAAATTATAAGTTAGGCAAACTTGTTAGACAAAATTGTGCACATTTTTATATGTGCACACAAAAGCACGGGACTTTTGTTGGATACTTAAATATTTCAGATTGCTAATGGCCAGCTTCAGTAATCAATCTTTGGATTTTGATATTTGTTTGCCAGGTAACATCCTGTTATTTCAAGAACACTGTATAGAGTAGATCTGCAGATCGGTTATTGAAACCCACCATAAAATGACTATGTATATATGTTTGTGTTTGAACAGTGAAGCTAGCCTCAAGATTATCAATAAAACAGATATAATTAGCGTCTTTAACTTTATAAATTTATGAGATAAATCTGGCCTCAGATCCCGTTCGCAACACATCAGCTGATTCGGGCGCCCTCGGGCGAGAGAAAGTGGTTTGGTTATAAATAGATTAGTTAAGCAGGTACGTGCCGTGTTGCCAGGTGTATCGTTCTTTTGGGAATCGGGATGTTTATGGGTTTGAATAAACATTTTATTGGTGAATTGATTTATTTTTATCTTTTATATTGAAAGCATTGAACTTAGAACTGATGTTTAGTTTGGTCAATGACGACGTGTGAAGTAGATACTTAGAGTTGACTATTTGAATAAGTTGAAAGACTGTTATTGTTGAAGATATAAATGTCTGTTGTTATAATAATATAGAGTTCACATTTAATAACAAGTATATTTGCAAATTAATGCTTTGAGAGGATTCAGGTGGTTGATGGTTAGTTTAATATATTCTCAAGGGAAGAATTTATTGTACACGAAGAACTTACTGATATTCATAAACGTAGACTGGCAGATAATTCTTTTAGCATTAAGTCCGCCTCTTAAACCATTTTAGTTTTGTATTTGGTGTCATAAATCGTGTTTACTAGTATACTTAAATATGAAAGTTTGTGAGGATGAATGAATGGATATTCGTGGCTCATAAAATACGGCTGAATAAATTTTGATGAAATTTGGTATATACGTGGTTTATATAATAAAGATATAATGGGGTTAATATGTTTAAAGTTAAGTTGTAAAATCCAAGCTAAGTTTAGCCTGCTATATTTTGTTTTTGAATCCTCTATTCCACGTCTATTCAATATGCAGTTACCATGGCAACTCTAAGCAAGCCCCTCACACCCTTGGTCTAATCTTAGCAAATACACATGATGAATAGCCGCGAACCGTGCCGCCGACCGTCTATCGTTAGTTTGTATATTTTGGAAACGTCTGCAAGGAAATATCCACTTTTAAACGGCTATCGACATACCTACTTAGTCATTTATTACAGTTTTGCAATAGTAAACAATATGTCATAATTACTTTTTTATGGTTATTAATAATTCAATATTCGCACGGGTAAAATCTTGTTTGGAAATGAATAAATGAACACGATTTCAAAAACGAAATAAAGAATTTCAATAACCTCAGTTATTTTCATGAGTTGTTCGTTTAGATCGCATTAACAAAAAAAAACATACAGACGAATTGAGAACCTCCTCCTTTTTTTGAAGTCGGTTAAAAAACGCGTCAAATTTGGTAATTTATGTAGATTAGGAATTTTCGTTTTGGCGTAATAACGGCAAATAATTGGATTAGGCCCCCTGGTTTATGATATAATTTTAGGTAGGATTTTGTGGTAGGCCAAAAAACACACACACACGCGCGCGCACACACAAAAACGAAAATATTTTCACTATATTACCGTGAGTGGCGATTGACCGTGTTTGCCCACACGACGTGACCGGCGAGTTCACGCGCAAACATACACTACTTGAATTATTTATTATGTTGTGTGAGATAGTAAATAACCACTATTTACTGTTACATAAGTGACTTTGTAGTAAATAAATTATGTTGATAACTAAGCTATCTGAATAATCCTTTGTATCTTTCTAACCCACGTACGTAAGGAAGGGAAATAAATTAAGTAAGTAAAATTAAATTTCTTCAATAATAATTTTTACAAGCATTTCAATGTCCACAACTCCACAATTTGGCTTCATAATACGAAATGCAATGAAAATACCATATTACTTTAAGGTACAAATAGACTCAAAGACGTCATTTCCTATTATTATGTATAGGGGCATTATGCGGTAAATATGGGCATTATTAAAACCCGATAGATCTCAGAGCTTGCACCCTAGTTGTAATCTCGTGAGCATGAAAATAATAGTCAGTGAGAATGCAGTTTGCACTTTTAAGGTTGCGAGGCCACTACCAGAAAGGCGGGCGTCGCAAGTAGCATACTATAAAAAAGATTTGGTCGAATAGATTTCAACCTTTTCATAATGGTATCAAAATTCAAATTCCTTTAATTCATCGGTGCTTTGCAATTGGTGGTGGTGAAGCGTGTTGCAGTGAAACCTGACGACTTGCGACACGGGGCATGAGCAGAATTCACAAAATGTTTGCGGCAAAATTTTGCAAAAACAATGGTGTTACACACCCAGTGTTCTGCGGTTTGAATTTATGATGGAATGTGACAGGCTAATAACTTAAGGTATTTGGGACGGGCAAATAATTTGGTTTGTGAGTGAGTGAGTGAGTTTTAATCATCTTTTTTTAAGAGACAACTTCATTTACAGTGCTTAAGTGCTACGCGTCGCAGAAATCCCCTACTGAGATTAGTGAGCAACTACTAAATATTAATTTATATTCACATCAGATTAAATACTATTAAGTTAATAAAAAAAGTTTTTTTGTTGATTGAGGACAGGGAAAAGTTGACCCACAACAGGACTCGACATACGAGGACATACGTTATATTCATAATAGGCACCAGGCAATAGCGTTGCTACAGTTTAAGAATAAAAATTACCTTTGCAGTTTTGGCGATGTCGTCTACTGACGTGCCAATTTTTATGCACCCACCATCAACAATTCCTTCCTTCCTTCCTTTCAGCCCTTGGTAGTCCACTGCTGGACATGGGCCTCCCCTAATCGACGTCACTCCACCCGGTCCAAGGCCCTCTGAATCCAACGGTTTCAACAATATTATTTAATGTTATATTGATGAGATGAAATGTTTTTAGCCTAGTCGAGAAGTGAGTTTCCCGCGAAAAATCGTTCCAAGGCTCTTAAAAATATGGCGATTATTGCATTGGATGCGGAATTTAATTCTGAAAAAAGCATATTTTTTATTTATCCTCCAATAAAAATTTCATTTGTTATAAATAAAAAACAAAGAGGAAAAAAGGTAGTCTTGGTTTTGTATCTATAACTTCAAAAATATTAAAGTTATCTGAAATTTCAAAAAAGATCCTGAAAGAGGAGATTTGTATTCTTAACAACGTCATAGTGACGTGACATGTCAAAGTTACAGCAACAAGATTTGTAGCGAAACATATGATTAACTATACTAAAACAATTGCACCACGACGCCGAATCTGTTTGTCTGTACCTAATCGCAGTGCATAGTCAGTTATCGGCTACAAAATCTTGATCGAACGGATACCGGGGCCGGGCTGACTCACCGGAACATAGCGCCGAATGTCCGGAGCAGACCTCACGTACGCTCAAACTCTACTCCGCCTGAATATAAAACCAGCTGATCGGTACCCCTGTAATTGTCATGTTACGAATTATCTTCAATTACTGTCACTACTGTACATTGTACTGTTTAAATTAAAATTCGTAGTACGCACACGTACAAGTACGTGTTGAAAGACTTTGTCTATGGATAAAGTAAATTCTGTACATTTCGCCAACAAGTTGACATAAATCGGCGTTGAACCACAAAATCCTGCACTGAATCGAAAACAAACAAAACAACAAAATCTAATTTGTAGTGCCAGTAAACCTCTTAAACTTACACGACCCGAGTTTCGTAGTGTCTTGAGAAATTTTGTTTTATACTTGTTGTTTTAACACTTTTAACCCCTGAAAATTGTTTATTTATTACAAACTAGGGAGATAAAGGTAATAGTTTAACGTTGTCTGAAAAATATTATTTATTTAGGAAAAAGTGCGACTTGTTTAGTAATTTTATATTCTATACTAAAATGTGATTGTTTTTAGGGCTCATTTTGCAACGCTATTCATGCAATAGTGTTTTAAATAAATGTTAGTTTCACCGGTATCAATAAAATTAATCAGTACTACAATCTATCAAAGCATATTATAATGAATGAAAAAGTGAGAAAATATATTCAGTTAATAATTTTCACAAACATTTTTTGGCTTCACTAAATAAATCAAGTTTAATATTACACGGCCGTTAACTTCCGACGCTTTGGCCCTTAACATCATTATAATTTCGTCGATTGGCCTAATTACGGTATCATAAATAGCTACTGCAATTCGTGAAGAAAACCATCCGAAGAAAAAATTCTGTCCTATTCTGGCTCGTGTAAATGTACTATGAATGTTTATGTGCATCTCTGTCTGTGCTATATTTATACAGCGCAGGTTCCGGTCCCACATACCGACCGTGTCTGCTTCGGATGCGTTGCACTTCACCAGAATCACAAACAAGAATTAGCGAGAATGGTCGTTAAGTCAACTAATTATAAAGGCTTGAAAAACCTTTCATCGAATGAAATTTTTGTTGCAATATTTAAAATACATATACGAAATATTTATTAGATAGGTTCTATTCACATCATATCCGAATATTTCTTCGCAATGATATAAAAACGGTTTTCCATCAATTTTGAACAAAGAAAAAACAAAACAAAAAGAATTCCTAAAAATTAAAGGAAAAGTCCTACTAGTACCTACAAAAACACAATAATGTAATATAATATTTTAACTTTAACTAACGATAAACAAAATTGTTAACTTTCACATTCTATAGATTTATTAAACTATAAAACATTTTATCCAATTTCTGAAGCAGTTAAACATTATCTGCACAATATTTTGGGAGACACGTAAGGACGAATGTAGTTAATGAATAAACTTCGTGGAAAATATAATGGAACATGTTATCAATGTCTGCAATCTGCGGTTGACTAACGTACGATATGTAGAGCTTGTCAGTATAAAGCAATTTTGAAGTGATTATAAATTTTGTGAATATAAAGGGCGTCAAAATATATTGTATTCCGTATATTACAGTGCGACGTTTATCAACTCGGTTCATCCAGCCGAGTGGACAGGCGAAACAATAAGCGTGGCTCAATTAATTTTGATGGAGCTCCCGCGTCCGAATTTATGCAATTCAACTATCATGCGCTAATTCAGACATGCAAGCCCTAATTATGCAATCTTTCATGGAGGCTTACAAGATGGATGTAGGTAAGGAAGATAGGAATAGGACCTACCAAGACGAGCTACAATGGCTTTACCTACAAATATTACGAAAATAGATTAATTGTTCCACAAAAGATTAAATTGTTACTTAATAAAAGCGAGACTGATAAGGCTTTGAAACACTTATCATAAAATTGTCTCACCTTTTCGAGATAAAATAGTTAATCATGTAAGCTTTGTATAAACTGTCCTCAAAACAGCTACAAAAACCTTTTCAAACGTAAGTATGATTCAAATTTAGTTTGGTTATGAGTAATTTTTTGTACATATTTTAAGGCAGAGAAGAATAAAAATAAAATAAATTAATATTTTTTCGAATGTTACTTTTAGGTTTTAGGCTTTTTTGTTTATTTTAAGTTACTTTAAAAAAGTGGAACTATTTTTTACTTTTCCTGTCGGTTAGTATAACTCCTTCTATACATACATATAAGTCTTTGAGTGACACGTATGGCCGGGTTAATCTCGTAAATTATAATATAGCGCAAATGATTGCAATGAAAAGGGGACGTTCACAATCATTTTAGTATACGGACATGTTCCAAGTACTAACGTATATTATGTATATGACAGTTATGTAGATAGGACTCTAGTGATGGGCAAAGCGGGCTGAATTTGGGTCAATGACGATGACCCACGCGGTTCATTGTGAATACAATTTTCGCCTCTGTTTTGTGCATATTGCTCTTTGGATTAGTATGTTCTCGTAAAGTGCGATGCCAATTTGGAATAATAAGCGGAATATTCGCAGCTTATTTGTTAAAAAAAATTTTTTTAAATGTTTATAGGTTATAAATGAAACCTTACAGGTTATAACTTATAACAATTATAATTTACCATTTTATAATTTCTGAATGAGTAAATGAATGTTTTAAAATGTTTGTACCTCTATTTGGTGAAGATTCAGCATGTGAAAAACAGGTAATCCTTTAAAATACATATCAAATTGCAATAACTATCCGGATTTTAATTTTGTTAAGGTCTAATAATAAACTTCTTACGGTCTTACTTAGATAACAACAGTTATTGTAACTCCACTTATCGATGAAATTAACAAGGATTACGTCATTTCAGCAGCAACCAAAGTGCAAGGCGAATAAAAAATCTGAATTGTAAACTATGACTAATTCGAAGCGCGGCGCCGCTTGCTGTTTTATTGTGAGTAAGAACTCTTGTACTAGTGAGAGAGAGCAGTTGCGACCAAGCTTGACAATTCAAATATATTTAGACCGGGCTGTGCAATCCTAGGGGAACATACACACGATGTAATTTTTTAATCTGGCGGTGTGTGTTCGTGCCACGCGCTTTTATGATTAAATTGCCAACAAACCGCGACAGATTACTGACAGTGGACTCTGTGTCCTCTCGTGTATTACATGTCTCTATCGTTTAATAAACAAAAAAATATAATAAAGTTAACAAATTAAAATAGTTGTACCTGCAGTCTGTTGCCACGATTTGTAATTCAAAAGGAATCTATTCACCAAAGGTTTGATTCTTATTAGGACAGTTTTTTTTATTTCCAATGTAAAAAGAGTCGTTAGAAAAGAAGAGCGTAAGCGTGTTTTCATGGATTTTAAAAAGATGTTTAAAGGGACTAAATGTAATATAATATTATTTTATAAAAGCACACAACTGATTTAATGCGTTTATTTATAGCCAATTTTAGTTTTTTATCCGTTCGCGTAGTGCTAGTGTGCATAGTCCCTAACATTTATAAGCGTTTGTATTTATGGAGAAAATATAAATACTGGGACGTGAGCAAATATCGAATAGGAGCTGGTCGTTACAATAATTTGTTACTGCTTCTTTACAGAGTATTTATTTAAAGACGACTACACATGTACCACTCTTTTGATTATATAGCCGGCAAACAATTTATTTCGATGTCCCTTCCTTATATATAAATTTTTACCATACATTAACGTTCACCCCAACTTTATTATTAAATGTATATTGTGTAGGTCTTATATTGTTGTCCGTTATTGTTATTGTATGTATCGTATTTGTTACAAGGAGTAGAGTGCCAATAATGGTTGGAGGTCGTCCAATCGCTTATTATATCGACTTATAAATGCGTAATTTGAGCAACTAAGTATAAGCCCGGCTAGCTCAGTCGGTAGAGCATGAGACTCTTAATCTCAGGGTCGTGGGTTCGAGCCCCACGTTGGGCGAAATGTTTTTGTTAGAATTAAAATAATTTATTAAATTTAGATTAATTAGAAATGAATGATATTCAAGAACTATTTTTTACGACAAAAAAAACAGCTATTATTTGTTATTTTTACCGACTTCAAAAAAGGAAGTTACCCATAATGCGACACGTATGTAAGTATGTAATATTCTCGGAACTGCACAATTTTTACATTATGTTGGTCTATTATTACGGCTTCCAAACATGTATACCAAATTTCATGGGTGTATGTATGTACGTAGATAATTATGTTTGTCCTCTCGCGTATCTCCGAAACTAATTGACGGATCGTGTTCGTTGACGATCGTATTTTTGAAGTTTTAACATTTACAATATTCACAAATAACGGCCAATTGACTTGTTACTTTTGTATTGTTAACCGATTACATTAATATGTGCTTTTATTAGTTAGAGTCCAATCAAATGTATATTATAAGAAATAATTATGTAAAACACAGTCCCTGCTGTTGGTCTAATTTATTCTCTCATTCACGTTAGATAACAACAGTTTAAGATAAAATCCACTCAAGAACTTTGTGGTATTTTCGATGCTCCTTTTAAAAAAATTAACTAAATTGAAACCGGCTACGTAATAAAATAAGTTTTATATGGCTGTGTCAGAACGAAAACGAAAACAGACAATGGAATATTGGCTCTATCATAGAGTCCCGTTGGCGTCCTTTGGGGACAAAACCTGTCAAGTTCAAAGAAAAGTTCTCATAGGAATTTCTTCAATTGTACTTAGGTATTTGAAAAATTCTTTCACCATTTAAAATGAAGATATTTTAAAGGTTAAATGGATCTATGTTCAATGCTCTAAGCAACCATAATAAATTATTCAACGGTGTCGAGGTAACCCGAAAAAAGTGTTAGATTTTTCGAACTGAAACGCTTTTGCTTGACGCTTGACTAATTAATAATTCAGATGCAATCAGTCGCTTCGCGTTGCAGGTGTGGTAATTTTAAAGCCATTACCTAAGATTGTTCAGTCAGTCAGCTTGTACTGGGCTAACTAATACATTCCGGCAAGCGTAGTCATCTAGTTAAACTAAAATAAACCGACAGTTTGAAGTGAAATATTTGACGGCAACGTTTTGAGTTTACTTTCGTTTCGTCAAGTCTCGTAAAGATTTTAGATGTGGGTCTTTCACTTGATAATAAATTTATTTTTACTAATAAGATAAATTTCGCTGTGCTTTACACAAACTCGTAAGGTGTTTTCAGGGATTTTGGTAGAGATACAAAAGGCAGCTCAAAGCTTAATATAATTGCCTAATACTTATAATGCTTAATATGAACGATACGTGTATAAATATCGAAGTCTTTTTTAGAACCTAATAAAACTAACAGTTAAAATATTTTGATGTTAACATGGGCAACAACAACGAGTTTCTAAAGGAAAATTATCAGAAATCGTTATTGGAGACAACTGGGAAATCAAAATCATACAAGAAACAACTCTTATTTTATCTTGCATTATGTATGAATTAAATGTACGAGTATCACAGACGTCCCTCTGGACGTCAGGGACAAACTCCAAAGGTATACTGTCTGTGAAATCGCAAAAGTTCACTTGTTTTAAGTGTTTTTTAACTTTCCAAACCTTATTTTATAAAAAGTAATTATTAAAATTTTAAATATTATCGTCCAATCTATTTTAACAAACAAGAATGTTAATCAAGTGATATCTAGTGATCATTAAGATGTTAAACAAATATGTGAGGGTAGTTTTGGTAGAGTCAAATTGTACCTACCAGTTGATCAAAATATTAAAAATTTAAATTAGAGAGACGCATCCCTTGCTACAACAGATATACTAATCTGAACCATTCTTCACATGACTAATATATAGTTTTATGGAAATACTAACAGATTTAGTTGAAAATTGGAGGCTTTAAATCGTCCATAGGCCTATGGAACCTATTTTTGTCTCACGCTGGTTACAGATCTCTCCAGTACGACAAAGACAAAATGTTCACTTGCACAAATATACGTAGTATACCTATACTGATCTATGGTGTTGTTTTTTGTAATCTTGATCAATCTATACTTAGGAAAGTAACTACTACATTAAATATACTGTCCAATACCCTAAATACACCCAATACTGTCATTCGATACATCAACTAAAGCCCATAAACTCTACGATTCGGTTGCAGTGCAGCTGCATGGAGCAGTTAATAATAAGTATATTTATTTAGAGCAAGCGTTAATATTCCATCGATATAAACGATATAATCGTAGTACATCGTAGCTTATGATGTCCCAGTTAGATCCAATCGATTTATGAATGGGTTTTATTGCCCTAATTATTTCATAGTTAATTGACAGGAGTAGATTAATGTTAATCTATACTAATATTATAAAGCTGAATAGTTAGTTTGTTGTTTTTTTGTTTGTTTGTTTGATTGTTTTAACGCGCTAATCTCAGGAACTACTGGATCGATTTCAAAAATTCTTTCAGTGTTGGATAGTCCATTTATAGAGGAAGGTTATAGGCTATATTTTATTTTCAAAAAATTAGGGATCCGTAAGAAAATTGAATCGAAAACCTATTTATGTTTGCGCTGCAAAAACTATTGACAATAGAACAAAATGATGTACTACGGGATTGTAGGTCTTATTAAGATTTACAAAAAAGTCTGCGAAAGCACATACTTAACTATCATAGTTTATTCACAATAACCGCTTATTCTCTGCACCAAGTTCTAAAATCCACGCGGGCGAAGCCACGCGCAGTCTAGTGATGGATAAGCCTACTTGGGTAACGTTTTGGTTACATAAGGATTATGCAATAATCTTAATAGTCTCAATATTTATTAAATAGCGCCATCAAACTTTTTGTAAATGATTTTTTAACCCGTTTGAAATATTAAAAAAAAAACCCAAGCCCATGCAGGCGGCCTATGAAGGCTGGGATCTAATCTAGTCAGGATTAGAAGATCGGAGAACCGCATACGGCATGCTTTGGGAGAGGCCTATTTCGAAAATGAAAAGATGTAGAATAATTTAGTCCAATTCATTTTAAAATAGGAAGTAATATTCAGGACGGCTTCTCCCTTTTAAAAGTAAAAATACAAAGGCTAAATGTAACAATTTATTGGATTCTAACATTTGGCGGAGCAAAACATACAACCGAATTCAGAACCTCCTACTTTTTTGAAGTCGATTAAAAATACTAAAGCAGCTTCTGAAATATAACCCTTTTAGTGTCGATTTAAAATAAACTGATTTAACCTATCATCACTAAGGTCACAAACCTAAGCCGTGTTATTTTAAATGCAAGGATATGTAAACCGTTCTCCTTAGAGATATTAATCTCATTCTCTACCTATCTGGATGGCGCAAACAATGGGAATAATTCGCATGCGATTTTCTGCCCGCATTTGTGCTTCCGATGCACCGCTTTGTTGAGGCACCGCACGTCAGTTTCATGAAGTGACGACGGCTTGGAGGACTGATAATGGAGCAGGAATTTTCTGGAATAGCCACCACGTCGCGATAAAGGCAATTATTGGCGACGTAAGGACCAGGATGTTTAGGTGTACCGGTCTGACTCCTACCTCTCTTAACAGACAGAATCGAGCAGAAAATCACAATATGGTTTCTTAAAATATATCTATAAACATGAACACGTTCGATTCTTAGACACTAAGCACCTATTGGTAGTTCTACGAAAGGTACAGTGATATTCGTTAAGCGTAGTGATTCCTACTAAAAGCCATACAAAGGACAAGGCAAGAACTATGTGTGTTTTCAAAGACATCTATAAAACATTAACTAATAATAGGCAGTACACTTGGTGACACAAGTAGCCTGGCAATAGTTCTACAGATATTCGTTACGCATAGAGAGATTCCTACTAAAAGCCGTAAGAACTAAGCAGGAAATATAGGTGTTCTCTATAGATATCTATAATACATGAGCACGTGCAAGATGGGCTGACAATGGGCATCCTTCACGTGCAGGATACCCGCTCCCTTCCAGCCGATTGCTTTGTTTCCACGCCACACGCAAGCCACATGTGATCGTAATAACCCTTAGATTGTATAGTTTTAAAATGCCATTGTTCATACCTTTTTAAGGGATTCACACACACGAGACTTTAGGACCCTAGCACACTCGATACTTTTAGTATGGTTGGCAATTAAGCGACCGCGGCGCTGATGCCAATCCTGACTGTACTCTTTGGATCGATCTTTGGATTTTGATGTTTCGTTGCCAGGCAACACCTTTTATTTTAAATTGAAAAGAGTATCTTCGCAACTGAACAGTGTCTATCTCAATCCAAATCCGAAGATCTGAAGATGAAAGTTACCGTAATATTATTATACTTAATCTATCTCTCCGGTAAGGACTACTTTATGGTGTTCCGAGGCAATGAGGTTACGATACCTCGAATGAACGGCAATGGTATAGAAGGAAGTGTATGCATTGCAATGTTATTAACAACCTTACATCTTAAAAGGTGTGTTACTACATAGAACGTTTGTAAATACCTCATTAAGCACATACCGTCGTGCATTCACTGAACAGAACACCGTGGATCGTTGGTTCGATATTTAAACATCTAATTATTATGAACGATGTTTATTTGTTTCGTAACTAATTTATCTTAAATGGCATATTTTCGAATTTACGATATATATATAATAAGATAATATTTTTGTCTATAGTATAATCCTATAGACAAAAATATTCTGTGAGAGATTGTGAGACAAAGATTTTCTAAGAGACCAGTCACATTACGCTTTAGATTCATAACCATACACTGAGAAAAGTCATGTGAAGGCTGCTAAACTGGGAATAGAACCCCGAACACCTTACAAGGCTCACTTTCATTGGTTCCACACAGGACGTCAAAAAATCGATGATTTTTTAATGAAATTCAGGCTTAAACGTACGTACGTACCAAAATACAGCCATATAATACCATATAATATCAATATTGAGGACCTTAACTGACATCTACACACTTAGAATCTAAAATATTTGGTCGTAGATTTGCTACTGACATTGTGAACGCATCCTACTTGCGATCACCTAGAATAATATGTAAATATGGCTTTTATAGGCATTTATTTCTTTAAAGCAACTCTGTTAAATATTCCGAATGAAAGGAAAACGATGAAAGAGGTTGGATCATAGCATCGCCTACGCACAGTAAGTTATGGGACAGGAAAGTGAATGTAGTGTAATTGCCCACTTTATGTACGCTGTTGCGACGGTGACCCCGCAGCGAAATTGGCAGGATATCTATATTCTCCGCAACATGATTTTACACCTCCGTCGAAACGTATTATAAGCTCCAATACTAGCTCCTACACGAGAGGATAGCTTTTTAATCTATTTATTGTATCAGATAAATCTTTCATTGATCACGATAATTAATAACTAAACAGAATCGAAAATTGTTTTTCCGGCGTCATTCGATTTTTGAGGATTTACAAACCTCACTTTATTTGCAGCTGATTTTAATTTTATGTTTCTTTTAAGTTTTAAACTTACCTACATAAAGTAGACATGTTATGAATATCGTATATAAAGTCGATTTAAGAACAAATTGTCATTTGATAAGTCTTTGTTAGTTTCCCAGACCCGTATTATAAAACGGAAGTTAAACTTGAAATGCGTCTCAATAGTTACTTCCTTAAGTACAAAAATGACACAGGTTCTTAAGCGCGCATTCAGTTTTAATTTTTTAAAGACAGGCATAAGAAAAACTCTGAGTACAAATTTTAATAAAGTAATGGCTTTTGGATGCTATGCCCCGGGCATGAAAACTATCATCAAGAGTTCGTATAGGTAGTTAGTATATGCAATGTACGGAAAGATGTCAGACATACTGACATATGACATACTAATGACTGACTTGTACTGTACGAATACTTTGAGAATAGTGTTCATGCTCGGGGGACTGGTTAGAGTATACATATCTACTCGTATCGATTTATACATTGCAATTTACGGGAATAAATGGTATGAAGTTATTAATAATAAGGAATAGGTTTTTATTTACTCGTAGGTACCTACTACTAACAGCGCTCCAATGCTCCTAGAATTTTTATTTTTCTACCCCAATTCGCAAATGAGATTACTAATATCATTCATGAATATTGTATAAGGTGTGCTCAATAGCGAGTTCGAGTCCAGAAATATAATGAGAAATGCCTTGAATAATCACATAATAATGTAATATAAATCAGTGAAGATTATACTTATTAGATAATTACGGGCTGTATTAAAGACTATAAGGAAAAATGATAATTATGAAACTTGTGCAAATACCGAAATGTACAGCTGCTCAATCTCAATTAATTTTAAATTTGCAGGATTTCAATCTATGTATTCAATATTATTTCAATACATAGTTAAGTACTTTTTAAAATTAATATCTACAGTTTAATATAAGTAAACTAAAAATATAGTATTGCTATATCGATAAGTATTATTTGTTTATTTGTTTTTATGATCGTAGAAACATACGGAGAGAATTGAATTGTATTTGAGGCTGTGATCTGCCCATTATGAGAAACCCACCTACATTGTATACGACCTCAGATAAAATTTCTATCGCATTTGAAGTTGGATGTTGGGAGCTAATAGTGATCACTTATTTTTTATTTTTTTAAACTTTTAATATCTTGTCAACGTCAAACGAAATTAAGATTTTAATTACCCCACATACAGCGCCGAAATATACTTAAACTATAATTACATCGAATGATTGCATATTACTACGCGATGGTCCAGTTATCACTCATAGTCGTAACTCGTTAACGCAAACACGACCTAGTTGCGCCCAACGCAGGAAGCGCTACCACCGCGTATTTGAACTTTAATCATAATTATTCGGTTCAGATTTTAGTAACCTCAACCCAAAGCAATAAGCTATATATAGAATGGCAATGTGGGCGGGGCAGCTTACTCTAAGCTGAGCGCATACTAGCTCATTCTCTTACTCTCATCACGACTGCAAGGAAAGTGAGAGATTGAGTAATACAAAAACTGCTAAGTAGCTGATAAAACCACGATTATATTTAGATTGATATACCATTTTTTGACAAAAAAACTTAACAATCACAATACTTATTGAATTTTCTCACCATATTTTTTAATTATTTGAAAAATCATAGTCTATGTCCTTAGCAATCTTTTATTTTTATTTATTTATAACAATTTTACGGATGACAATTTTCAGGATCCATTCACAAAATAAATGGTCGGGAAGACTTCCCATATCATGGAGTATTTGAGAACGCTAAAGGAACGCCTCCCACTCGATCGTCACTTAGCCCATTAATCTCCTCACAAACGGTCCGTCCGTCTGTCACTGCCAGTAATCTAATACGACACGCCAGCTTTTTGTCCCTGTATTACACTCTAGAAAATACGCCTTAAAATGGTCGTTAATCCGTCAGAAGATAACGGTCCATTTTAACAAAGGATCGAACATTCCCCAGATAAAAGGAAGGCGCCTTTCCCGCGAAATGAGATCTACACTTTATTGGTAGTCTATTAAATCTTTATCTAGAGTCTTTATAACTTAGCATATCTGAAGGTCGGATAAAATAATAAAATGCCCTCATTATTTCACCCCATACACGCAGTCGCGCCCACGCGTGCTTCTACGTAATTTATGCAGAAAAATAAATTCTGTTTACAACGCTCTCAACGCTTCTTATTTTGTTTTGCATAATAAACCTTGGACATATCTATTTAAGGCGGTCAGAGAAAAATGGTAAGGGCACAACAATGCTGGGCTCAACAGATACGGATCCAGATAGCGCACAATGGAATAATGCTTCCAGTTTCCGGCAAGGGCAGACGGCAAACCACCGACGACAAACCACCGACGACAGGGGTTTGCTGCTTATAATGCGAAGCGTACAACAAACGCGTACGGAATAGAAATCACACGGTGTAATGCTATTAGAGTAACGAGAAAAGAAAATTGGACTTACAGCTGACTCGTGATGTATACTCCGCCCCGTTCGAGTTCTAATCGGCGCTGCGGCACTCGTAGCCACCAACATTAATAAAAGTCCTATCACAACGATGATGGTCGGCACACGCACAATCATTGTCCTCCCGATCGCATCCATACTCTCCCGCGAATCCCGCGCGCATTTACATTTCAAATCGGCGGCCCGCCTTGACCAACCATATACGTCCACTTGCACCCTCCTCCTGATAATCGATTCCTTTCCGTATTCGTCTTCTTTCTTATGCAACCCATACGCTATCGGCACCGAACATCGCGTTTGAAAATCATTTTGGCATGCCGTCTTTCTTTCGTTCGTTAATCTATATCTATCTAAATCAGTCGTTTCGTTTGTTTCCGTTAGTTTATTAGGACGTCCATCGATCGGCATATTTCTGTTGATATTTTGGACGTATTGTGTATTTATAGCTTTTGGTGCTTCGTTCGAAGCCATTTTTCTGTCACCCATTTCTATGGTTTCACTAACATGGTTGCATATTTTGTTTTTGTGCTGTTGTGGTTGTTTATGTGTGAAGGTAAGGGTCATCTTATCATGTTAGGTCGTAGGTGACTTGAGCGGTTTCTTCATTTACCCTGTTCAGTTAAGAGCATAAAGTACATTATCGGCATGTTTCCGGTTACCGTGTGCCAGATTAATTTCTCTGTGGACGGGAAGCTGCTTTATCGTGCGACGTGGGCGGCGCGCCTGTTTATTCTACACTTATAATATTCTTGTATGAACAAGATATCGAAGCGATTTTCTGCAACAAAAAGATAATGTTGATGAATGTACCCTGATAACAATGTAAACATAGAGATTACGTCATAAAAGTGTGAAATGTATCTGGGATGCAGCAGGTCATTGCAGGAGTTGGTTATTTGACATGTTATTATACTGATTAGTTTCTACAACAAGTGTTATCAACCCCCCCCCTCCACCAATTAGTAAACCCCACCAAATAGTCTGTCGTTGCATGTAAATATTACAGGATACTTTAGTTTACTTTAGTTTTATACTTTTCATAATTGATTTTAAAAGAGTGCGATACAATAGTCTTCGATAGCCTGAGGGGCACCGAAAGCAGATATTAGATGTAAGATAATATTCTATTATGTATGACAACTCGTACCTGACAATGAATAAAAGACTTTGATTTTGATGTTTGTACAGTAAGATCAGAACAGGAAAAACAGAACCCATTCACAACAAGACTTCTAGTCAGCCTTACAAAATATTGCTGTTCATAAAACATTGTCCTTTGATAGCAAAAGTTATACACATTAAATTATACTTCTCCGATAACACTTGAAAGGCATCGTTGCATAAATCTTCATTTGTTAAAGCAACAATGATATACATATTTGAAAACATTATTGTTTGCAGTCGAAATAATTTATGACACAACTTATTATACGACGAGTATCTCGAGCATTATCTATGGCAGATTCTCGTGATACACGTAAATAAATAAGGCCTTAACATTCATAGACCCACACTAGGATTCAGGTATGTCGTGGGTTACATTTAGGTACACCCACAAAGCAACAGGCATAAAACAGGTAAGATCCTTACATTTGAATTTCTACCTTACTGGTGAGCTAATTCTAAGTGGTTTAAGGCTAATTATCGTATTATCGCTTTGATTACAGTTTAATAATAAATATCTAATTCGTTTCAAAGTTATTCGCGTGGGGTAATAATCCAGGTTTTCGTGAATTTGGTTTCCGGAAACTACGTTTCAAAATTAATTATGTAAGTATGTTGTCATCATTCCAGCTGATTCTAGGTTAGTAAGAGTATGATTGTATGATCAAGTTAATTTATTTTGCTGTCAAGAAGTCCTGAAAAAAATGAATAGCACGATCGCAAATGCAGTGTTGAGAGACTTTAGTACAATTTTTATTGCCACTAAGAACACCCTCGAGGGAAACGAGTGAGTGGATGAACTATCGCTCCCCTTTTTTCGATAAAGTGAATTTATTTTACTGCATGATATTAAACTAACCAACGCTTCATTCGTGTGCATCGTACGTGCATGAGGGATCGAAATTACACGAAAAGTTATTTAAAAATAATTCATTTTGTTCCAAAATGAAATTAATATCACACTTCTATATAGGTATTGTTGATGCCTAGATACTAAAAGAAATGAATTTCAAAACTTATGCCACGACTAAATAAACAAGTTATCGTTTGATCTTGCAAAACCATTGGATAATTACTTACGTATATTTTCAGGAAAATGTTGGTTTTAAACCGTTATCATTTGATCATGCAAAACCATTGGATAATTACTGACGTATATTTTCAGGAAAATGATGGTTTTAAACCGTTATCATTAAGAAAATTATTTGTGCATCTTGAAAACCACTTACAAAGCGCTGGCGGTGTGAGAGGTAAAATCTGGTTTTGTACACTTTGGGTAATATAATAAACAAAGGGGAACGCTATGTATCGAGGGGGAATTAAGTGTTCCTGTGCTATTAACGATGACGATCCCTTTTTATTGATTTACTAAAATAAAATAGGTAGATTATTAGTTGCAATTAGTTTCAAGAACTAGTTATTTGTAATGAAAATAATGCAGCTGTGCAATCAAACTCACGTATATCAACATACATTATCATTTATAATTATGTATTAATGCTTATTTTTGAGATGGTCTGTAGATGAAGATAGTCATAAGAACAACACCAAGACCTTTTGTTAAAAATGCATAGCATACGAGCTTTCGGGCCACCTGATGTTAATAACCCATTGATGTCTACGAACAACATTAAATAGTAATTCTAATTGGTAATCTAGTCAAATCTAAATTTAATTCTAATCTAATCTAGGCCTTATGGTTACTTCACATGTGTATGTAACCACGCGTCCTCAGCCAACGACATGAAGAAATTGCTGCTTCACGGCAGATTATGAGAATGGCAGACAGGTAGGTACAGATAAGATGCTATGATATGATTCCAATCCAAAAATACCTATTCTAAATAACAGCGCATTGTCAGTCACTAAACGAGCATGTGAAACTACAACTACGTAAGATTAAAGAAAAAAATATTTGATTTGCCCTAAACAAACATGTCCAATTATCTACTGATAAACACTGCAATGTTTAAAGAAGAAAGATGAACTTTTTTGTCCGGTCGCACATAGAGTCGTTATCAGGGAGTGAGATAGAGTCTTGAGAGACGGATGCAAACCCACTTAAAACTTACATAGGATCGAAAAATATTTGGAAAAGTAAAGTTACAAATCCCAATTTTTTTTTAAATTAAAATATAGCCTATTACCTTCCTCCATAAATGGGCTATCTAACACTGAAAGAATTTTTTAATCGATCCAGTAGTTCCTGATATTAGCGCGTTCAAACAAACAAACAAACTCTTCAGCTTTATAATATTATATATATAAAAAATATAAAATATAATAATGTGTACTAGTGTAGGTTTTTCATCCACTTTCATGGAATATCACAAGAACCCAACTACCCACTACCTTGTACGAATTTGTTACTCACAACTGCCTGAAGGTGCCTATTTATTAGTCAATTTTATGTAGAACTAAAGACCTTAAAAAAGATTCATAAAAACAGATATCTTAAAGCAAACAACATTTAACTAATTGTAGCACAAACCCAGATAAGTTACATATAAACAACATCTCCAAGTAATCGTTTAATATTCCCGGGAATCGAACCCGGAATAGAAGACCGAAAGCCAGGTGATTCTACATCGCTATCATCAGAAGCAATTCGGTAATCTTTATCGCAATAATAGAAACCAACATCCAGTAGCCTATCAACTGAAGAGAAGCCTAAATAAACATTTATTTATGTACTTGGAATATAAATCAAGCCTACAGTAACTGTTGAGAAATGTTTACCTTACAAGTGTAAACGTAGGCTTACACTGTATTTATTACTTGTTTTGAGTTAAACAGTAATAATTTTGTATGAAACACATGTCATTTATTAATGAGATTGCTATAAATTTACTTAAAACTGAAACATTTTTATGATAACGCCAGCGTGGTATCACTAAACGCAACACAACTTTATCGTCTCTACGTAAAGCTTCGTACAATTAAAAGTTCTGTTAACTTCTGTTATCGTTTTATGTTGCCTACCACGCTCGTATACAATTGAAACATATTATTATGTAGAGCAAAACAATACGTTTTGCTCTACATTCTCTGTTTATTTTTCTCTCCATCTCTGTAAACTGTATAGTTATCTGATGCATAAAATAAGAAAAAAATAAATACTTCAAACTTATGTATGATTATTTGTCAATAAAGCTTTGACGAAAGTACTCTTGAACTTACATTTTCTAAGTTCGCTCTACATAGAGCAAAGAAAATCATGAAAACAAAACAACGCTCCCAACGCAGACCGCTTCCTTTCCCTTTCGTTCAACACTGCAGAAAGAGATAGACATCCCACATTGCACTGAAAACACTCAACAGAACTTCAGGATTCACTCAGAAACGCTCATTAACTTGGTATCCACAATCCCAACTTTTGCTAGAAAATATTGTTGCGAGTTTACCGGGAATAGAATCGACTGTACGGGTAGAATTAGGTTTTGATTTCTTTTCGTTTCTAAATAACGTTCGTTTGGCGGGTTGCATACAAAGGTTTCGTAAGCGAAAATAAACAATGTATTGTTTTTTGAAATACGTTCGGCACGCTCGCCGCCCGCGACTTCGCGCGCTCAACTAAAGACTTGGGCTGTGCTGTGGGCACAACTCAGATCGGTGAGTGCGCTTGCCATGTGGCGTTTGGGTTATTATCGTCGACGCACAATGAAGAAGTGCGTATTTGATTAAAATTTCTTTCGGTTTGCGCCGCTATTGTTGAGACGAGACGGACTCTGTACGGCCTTTGTGCCATGAATTAGGGGAACTTATTAGTTCGCAATTGGAACCCCGAAAACATGCAATTAACACTGCACGCCACAAAACCGAAAGCTTGAGCTATTTGTAAACAAAGAGTTATGTAAAACCCGGCGATAATTTTCATTTAGAACGTGCAGTATTTCTATGCGTTCTGTGTACAAGTAAAATTAATAAATAGGAATGGTATTTAACAGATATAAATCGGTTACATTCTTAACTACTTCCAGTTTCCAAAACGAATAACTTAGGTTTTAGTATTTTGTCCAACACCACAAATTTTGGGCTAACAAGAAATTTTTAGTAAATTGGGTGTAGGTGTAGCTCAGTCCTTGTGAAAATCCAGTGTTTAAGGCCCCAGAGCGCCGTCTAGACGCTCACTTACTCTTAAAGCTCAGTTAACTTTGCCGATAGTTTAAACTTTAAAGGATTACACTTGAAACGTTGTGAACTAGAATTTTTCTAAAATGTTGAAAGGTATTTTTACGAAAGGTTGGTAAAAAATTTGCGTTTATATCTATACTAATATTATAAAGCTGTAGTTTGTTTGTTTGTTTGTTTGTTTGAACGCGCTAATCTCAGGAACTTCTGGATCGATTTCAAAAAATCTTTCAGTGTTGGATAGTCTATTTATTGAGGAAGGTTATAGGCTACATTTTATTTTCAAAAAAATTAGGGATTCGTAAGAAAATTGAATCGAAAACCTATTTATGTTTGCGGTGCAAAAACTATTGACAATAGAACAAAATGATGTACTACGGGTTTGTAGGTCTAATTAAGATCTACAAAAAAGTCTGCGAGAGCACATATCTAACTATCATAGTTTATTCACAATAACCGCTTTTTTACTTTTTACCCTTCTCTGCACCAAGTTCTAAAATCCAAGGCGAAGCCGCGCGCACAGTCTAGTTTCAAATACATAATCTTAAAATGTGATTATTTTAAGTGTGTGCAGTATGGAGTGCCCAATGGAATGCCCAACACTTAATACACTATTGCAATGCAAAAAAATAATTTCATCATAATGGATGTTTCGCATACAACATTAGCGTTGACTTTACGTAGTAGTCAATTTTATTAGACTAGAAGTCATCTACCAATCGAGGTGCTCTGTTTAATGCTTCAAAAAATAGCAAAAAATATTTCGATGTTTTTTAGTTGTGTCAGCAGGAAAGTTAAATTAAGCATTTAAACCTAACAATTATTCCCAATCACTTTAACCTGACTTTGAAATAATGTAGCTGTTACTAAGATCTATCAAATGCTCAAGAACATTACAAGTAAGTACGAGTATATTGGTTTCAGACATAACAGGATATAAATACTCACTGAATTCTGATTCAGCTGAAGATAATTGAAATCGTTCATTTCGCACCATTTATCCTCGTAAGTTAAATTTACATATTTGGATATATTATTATGCGCATGTAAAGAAATTACCTGCTCATCTACTCGGTATTATCCTCAAATTTATCATCCGTCCATTGTAGTACCTACTACTACTAGACGTTCTAAGTACTTACAACATTATCGATTTACCGTCACCTTTCTTAGAAATTAAATTGCGATCATATCCTCTGGGATATGATCGCTAATGTTGATCGAAATCGATAATGTTGTAAGCACTTAGAACGTCTAGTAGTAGTAGGTACTGGACGGACAATGGACGGATGATAAATTTGAGGACAATACCGAGTAGATGAGCAGGTAATTTCTTTACTTTACTATCTTGGCTACTAATACTATTACTTTGCTTATAATTCAGCCTCAAATACCTGTATTGGATATCCATCCACTTTATCACTCCGGCTAGGCTTTCTCTAATCAACTTTATCACTCCGTTTGTCCCGGGTTTTTTTGTTTTTAACGGCGTAGCTTCGATATGCTGACAGCTCAGTGGCTAAGAATTCGGCGTTTTACTTGAGGGCTCCGAAATCGTCGCCGTTGGCACGCACGACTTTCATACAACTTATGAGCGCTTCATAAAACTTAATACCTATCACCTACTGTAACGGTGAAGGCGAGAATTTGGTGAGAAAATCTGATTGACTGAGAGTTCTCCACTATGTTCTTAAAGGCAAGTCCATCAGCCTACACTTAATTACTTTAACCACTGCGCCACCCAGGTTGTTGTTTTAACCCATTAATGACCCACTACAGGGTCGGGTCTCCTCTCACAATGAGAGGGATCTAGGCCTTAGTCCACCACGCTGGCTTACTGCGGGTTGGTGGACTTCACATGCCTTTGAGAACATTTTTTTTTGTGAACTCTCAGGCATGCAGGTTTCCTCACGATGTTTTCATTCACCGTAACAGCAGGTGATATTTAATTTTATAAATAGCACATAACTTTTTTACAAAGTTATGTTATGTGCGTGCCAATGGGATTCAAAGCCGGACCCCTCGATTCGAGGTCGAATTCTAAGCCACTGGGCTATCACCGCTGCAGGCCACCCAGGTAGTTAATGTTAATGGATTGAGGAGGGTTGAATCTTTTATTTCGTGACGTCACATTTAAAATCTTTTCAACAACTTTAATTCGTTAAGCGAAGTTCTTCCAGCAAAACAATCAGGAAGTCCGTCCTATCAGAATATGGTAGCGTTGTAACATACTTCTCTCTGTTTGGTTAAGCAGGTAGAGATCGGAACAATAACATTTCATCATTGCAATACATATATAGCAAACTCCTTACTAAGATATGACCACAGTCCTAACTTAGATATATATCAGAATAATTTTCATTCCAAAGTACAAGAGACTTCTTTTACAATCTATTTATTCGTCATGATCTCAGGTCTTTTTCACATAGTGAAAGTTGAAAATGGATTGACAGAGTTATGAAAAGGAAAGGGTGTAACATAATCATCCATTCATCAGCCTTTCATTTATAGATAGACCACATTATACATTATTATTATTATTACAGATAGTTCATTGCTAGATAGAGTCCTATATAGGCGTGGATCCTCCTCTACTTAGCATCAGTAAGTCGATTTCGAGTATTCTTGAAATTTCTCCGAGAATTCTAGGACCTCTGTATAAGTGAGTTGAACTACTAAATTGCAAATTGATTAATTCAAGTTATTGAAATCGTTCATTTCGCACCATTTATTCTCGTAAGTTAAATTTGCATATTTGGATAGATTATTATGCGCATATAAAATAAATGACCATTACTAAGTGTATAATAATAATTTTTATTATACAGTCAGTAATGCAGTCATAATTATTTAATATGCGACAATAGGCATGATGACAGTAATCAAGTATCGCCAAAATATTTATCTGATCTAATGAAATAGGATTCAAAGATTTTGAAAAATGTATTTATTCTCTTATTAATGTCAAGATTAATAATTTATTTGTTAAAATAAATCTACAAAATACAACAATCCGCCATGATAGCTAAAACACCCATCAGATCGAATTACGTCAAATTACGTCACGTCTTAGTTAACGTCATTTTTTTCGTAAGCATATTATGCGCGATCTGTCATTTTTTACTGAGCCGTGGCGCAATGACAGACGCCATGACACGGGCGAGCGTTTTGGAATGAATTTGAAACTTAAAATTTAAATGTACTTTTATTACACAAAAACCTTAATTTTCTACAAAAATATGATATATTTTAGACATAATAGAAACTTCTGAATATCATAGAAGAGTTTTTGAAAATTAGTCATCATGCCTTCTGGAATAACAACGCCTTTTGATGCGACAGTCGACTATAATGCACTCAGTGTTTCAAGAGTAATAGAAATGAAATGCATCTGAAACATAAACTCTGTTTCTTTATTATGCACAAAAAGAATATAACGTATCTGACATTAGAATATCCATTTTAGTCCTTGTGATGTGGCGAGTTTGCAACCTACAATTTGTTTGTTAACAATTTATGTATCAAATAAATCCAAGTTATACTCATTTAGTTGATCGTAAAACCTTTCCCCATTGTATTCACTTCCCTCACGACAGAACAAGACAATTCGTTAAAAAGAGAAATAAACCAGAAGCAGAAGAGGATTTGAACAGCTCCAAAGACTATCTGTTGGATGGATGTCTGTCTACATTGTCTTTGTTTATGGTCTTCAGTAATAATTCATAAAAAACATAAAAGAATACGGAAGAAAATCTAGGCTAGTCTAACAGCGAACATTCAATGCCAATGCCAGTACACCGTCAGAAGTTTCCAGTTACATAACCGAGCCGGTCCTTATCCATACTGGCGATATTTCACACGTTGTACGATAAAGGTTGAAGGCTCCGTATGTCCGAACATGGCGAGTGCGTGCCTCCACGCGTCCGATGCAACGTGACTGAGGCCCGCGTCACGGCTGTGCCCAATCGGGAGTCGTCACGAAGATAGATGTCGAAGGCATATGGGAATAGTAGACTAGACTAGACTTTGCCCGCGGCTTCGTCTGCGTGGATTTTACAACTTGGTCCAGAGAGGGATAAAAAGTATCCTTTATATTATAAACTACATTGTATACCAAGTTTCATCCAAATCTGTTCGGCCGTTTTGGCGTGAATTTGTAACACCATCAATCCATCCATCGCCACTACATTCGCATTTATAATACTCATAGTAGAAGGATGTAACGTTGTGTATGGCTATTAAACATAATTATCGTGACCTAATAATTCTAGCTGTAAACTCTTGGCAGAGTGGTCGTGGCATCATGATGATGAAAGAGCTTGACTACAGATCTTCTTAATTATGGTATAATTCAAAAAGTTAATCAGATTGATTTTAAGCCCTTTCTTTGTTTCTGGTGGCGGTTTAATATTAGTGGTAGGTAATTCTCACATCATTCTTTTATGCTATATAAACTATTTTAGTTTGACTGGAAAGGCATCGTCCTCATGGCGAAGAGACTTTTGTACTACCGTCGAGAAAGTGGAAGATGGAAAGACGATTGAAGAAAATTGAAGGCAATCTTAGACCTCGAAAGTGGTTCTGCCCCCACTTACAATCCCGTTACGGTCCATACAGTACTAAGAAACACGGAAGAAAAAGAAAAATTGCTGTTACCACTAGTAGCCTTATTTTAATAGGTGTATTTGTTCCTATTATCCTTCCTATACCTATAAATACGAAAGTCTGTGAGAATGAACAGATTGATGGGGACGTTTGTTACTCTTTATGCAAAAATAAATCAATTTTTGATGGGTTGAAATTTGTTATACAGTTACAGTCTCGTACAACCTCTTTACCTAATTTTTTATCCGTCTCTGGGCCAAACTCTAGAACCCACGGTGACGCATCCGCGGGCAAAAGCTACTATTTACATACAAGTATTTTGCAATTAGTTTACCGGGTACATCGCTCTTGACACGTCTTTAACAAGATAAATAAACACATTTCGTTTATTAATAGCGCTGCATATTATGATAAATAAATTGAATGTATGGAGTATTCCAATATACTAAGTATGGGTATAATTTCCATTCTCATAATGTACCTATCATTAAAATTTGTAAGGAAAATGCGGAGGTATATTCCCTGTAGGTCAATGACGTAGATCATAGCGAACAGTTCCCTTCTTCCTAATAATGTATCATGTCGTATAGGGCCATTTCTTGACAGTTGACGTGTGCCCTCTTTTTGGGCAAACCACAAGGCTTGTTCCAGTAAGTTAAGTACAATGTTTTTCAGAATTCGATTTTAACTTCGTTTAATGATGTTTTCGTGGCATATTAGTAAGTAAGCAATCAAGAGACACTTTTGATTGAACTAAAAGCTAGGTTATGGGAACATTTAGGGATCATTTGAGCGTTTTAATATTAATCCATGTTCTAAATACCACAAACACAAGACACCATCCGTCCTCACCATAACGCGATCATGCAAGTAATCCAAGAAAATGTTAGATCACTTACTGAGTTCTATCGCATAACTTCCGTCCCCAACTCCAAATCAGCTTAATGATACAAAACTATTGTATTGTAATAGGTCCTTTTTGTGATACCAAATTTTAAAAAAATATACACCTTCATGTCAATGAAGTTGAAAGATTTAATTAAACTTATACTACTTACATTCTTACGTTCAAGTGAAGATAATACAAGGCGTGCAAAAATAGGCTGACAGCTTATCTTCCGATGAATCAAATCACGTTCATTTCACACAAAACGATTACTCTTTCCAAATATTTATTTATTATGGTGACGAGTGATGAGTAAGTTATCGAGGATTCGCTGCATTAACAAATTCCGAGTACTTGACCCAAAACAAATACGTCTACCGTTACATACTTCCCATACGTATGAGTAAGGCTTGTTTTATGAACGATCAATTCGCTTGATCGACCAGTCGATAGACGTTTATCGGTTCATCGCCGTTGTACTGAATTGTTAATCGATTATTACGTTGTCAGACGAACGTCTGTAATTCAATCAAAGGCAAAACCACACACGCATTGCGAGTATTCAATTCAATTCATATTCATCTACTGCATGCATTAAATTAATACATTTTTGTTATATTTTTTACCCAAATTCGGTCTATTTTAATATTTCGCATAATTTCATTGTGAATTCTATTCCTTCTATATTTTTTTAAAGTATGAAATTGATAATGAATTTTAAAGCACTGCGAAACTAGAAGGTTGTTTTTTTATTATTGTCCGACTGACTGAAGAACAAAACTGTAGCAAAAGTTTCCCAAAAAAAGGGTAAACCAATAGAGTAATATCTAAAATACTTCAAATTTAATGAAGTATTTGTGATGTAGATGTCAGACCTTCAGTTAAATAAAATAGAAGATATTTTTGGAAACAAAAAGCATGTATATAATTAAATGTATGTAAAATATGAGTGTAGAGCCCCTCCCAAAACCCCCAAGTAAACCGACTGTGGTCTTTACTTCTCTATTTAGATTTGCTTCGTCTACTACCTTACGGTACCTACCTAGGTACAATGATGACTCAAAACACTGATCCAATGTACAAATCCTAATCTCACGAATACGGAGGGCCTGCTATTAACCAAGTTATCTTGTCTGATCTGAGCACTCAACAATGACGACAATAATCGTGGCGTGCAGACATTCATTTAGACAAGGTCACTCCGGAATGGATTATAAGGGACTATTACCAGTTTAGATTGGAAGACTACGGAAAACGCGGAACGTTTGATGGCAATTTATTGTTTCAGTGCAACTGGACTGACCGCACTTTTAATTTTAATCAGTCTGCGGCTTTTGTACCTAGCTGCAGTTTCATTACTTACTGGCACATAAAACCGATACTCTTGGAGATCGGTTTTAATTTAATTTATTTTCGATTCCTATCTAATCCCCAAAAAATTAATTAGATTAGGCTAGTAGTTGAGATGGTATACTTTGATGATATTTCTAATTGCGGCCGTAAAAAATTTGTTAACTTTTAGAACAATACAATTTAATTTAAAAACTTATATCTGCAGTAGACAAAAAAATTACTCGTAATAGAAAATACAGACATATCTGATGCCGATACCTTTGAACCAAACATCAAAATGTAATTTCTTGAATATGTAGCAGTTAAAAGTATGATGAAATTGGTAGAGCAAAACTTTACCTTCTTTAAATTTTCAACATAACTAAACATAATTGAGTTTACAGCATTTCGTTATTGAGAGCAACATAGAAGTAAGTAAAGAAGGATGCACTCGCGACTATCCGATTATGCAGGTCAAAGGTGTATCTCTACAAAGAGAATCCAGTACGAATGAAATATATTCTATCTTATCCATACATTTTATAGGTGGTTTCGGTGGAGAGGTGTGGTTTTTTGGAGATGCTTTATTTGAGGCGATCGTCTAAGTAATCACGAATTGTTACGTACCCCCCTCCCTCAGATAGGATTGCTATCATATTCGCGGTTAGATGTAATTGTTCATGGGTTGCAACGATCACTTTACTTAAGCTACATGTATAACACATCCTTACATATATTATATACATATATTACATCCTACAATATGTACTTTACTGTGCTAATTGGTAAATACTTTAATATTGTATTGTCTAAGTATTGAATGTTATTTATTGGTAAGTGATTTGCTGTAAATCTTTTAGAAAAATAAGTAGTCTGGATACTTACTAGCTACTCATTTAAAGTGAACATTATAATTTGTTTATTTAGTAACACGCTGTTACTTTAATACTATAAACAGACGATTATTTATTGAATTTTATTTATTATTTGTATTTGTACAAGCAAAGACACCAAATAGAATAACTTACAATATCCAAGCATCAATTTGTAACAATTAGTTTCGCTGTCAGATCGACGACCCGACGCGGCCGACATCCTGCGATATGATAATGATCGACCACATAACCGACAAAATAACATTCATCAGTCGTTTTATTTGCAAAATTAAATACATATTTAATTTGTTTCTTGGAAATTCATAGAATTTTAAGGGTGCAATTGGGATTGCATTAGTATTTTTTAGATTTATTCATACATTGTGCACAAATTAGCATAATAAATCAGAAACAAACTGTAGTTCGTAAACTACATAGACCATATCTATCGTAAAAGCTTTAGTTTTAGGATCCTGTCGGCGCCTACTAAAACCAAGTTTAAATTTATAGATTTTTTGGGGTGAAATTTTAATTGCTGTAGGTATTGAATTTTTGTTTTAAATTTTACTTTAACATTTGGTAGACATTGGTATAATAAATCAGAAACAAATAAACTGTAGTGTGTAAAAAACATAGACCATATCAATCGTAAAAGAGGGTTTCTTCGGCGGCATATGGGTACGGAACGCTTAAAACAAGTATACATTTATAGCTATGGGTATTTGATTTAAATCTATTTTAACATTTTGTAGACATCGGCATATTAAATCAAAAACAAATAACAAGGTGTGTAAAAAATAGACCAAATCTATGGTAAAAGCTTTAGGGATAGGATCTCGTCGGTGCTATTTGGAACGCTAAAGCCAAGTGTGCGCAACATTAGTAGGTAAAGCAGCGTCACGGCACCACCGTTTGTGTGAATCACAGCCACAATAATACCACGAGCACTTTTACTTGAATGATTTACACAGAAACAAAACTAGGCTCTGACGTACAGGTGTTCCCAATACAAATCATTCAATTTCAATGTTTAAACATCGAGGTATAAAATGATTCATGAATTTAATGTTTTGAATAATAATAATAGACGTGGATAATTTTTACGCACCCAGATTAAATGGAGAATGTATAAAATGAAAAACAATGAGGTTTTTGTTTTAAATTACGCTTTTAGGGAGATTTTGATGAAGCGCTCATCTTATGCTTCTGGAAATACCTATCAACACGAACGTAAATTCACAATTTCTAATAAAAAACAACTGCTCTGTAAACTCTCCTTCCTCCACTGGTAACTGTGTTGCTCGAGTAAATAAGCGAAGAACCACCTACCGTCAGCTGGCTGGTATGGTTAATTGCTACTTCATCACATAAAGAAACTTATATTTTTATTACTTATAGGTAGGTACTTAAATTAATATGTCTCTATGTTTTCCGGGTCTTAATCGTCTCGCACGTCATTGGTTTAGTAAATTGTACTTTGCTTACCTCCTTACGTTCTTATAGTGAGAATTTACTAGTCGTCAAAGAAGTGCATTATGAGTCAGGTTAGATGGGGAACCGCAAATCCTATTCCACGTTAATTAATTCATAATAACCTGCCCTGAAGCTAGGGTTGCCGTAATTTGAATGATGTCTGTTATTATTTCAATATTATAGTTATTAAGTTTCTGTTTATTATGGGGGGATTGTTTGTTGGTGTGTATAATGGGCGTTGGAGAATGTTGTAGAACTAGTCAAAAAGGATTTTTTAACTTTTAATCCCCTTATTCATGTTAGGTTCAAAAGAAAACATGTGCTAGAACTAAATCTAGTTAAAATTTAAAAATCGGAGAAAAGGTGGTTTTCTTAAAATTGGCTACTATAACCTTAACTAATTTAAATCATTTATGGTCAGGGGTAGATAGAGGGGTCTTTGTTTCTTCTGACAAATGCCAAAAGTCTTATTTAAAATAATAATATTATGCTTATATTAAAGTAAGTCGTATATTCGTACTTCGTTTACTGTTCAACATATCAATAGCACGTGTATACATAGACACTGTTATTAGCGTGATAGATTGTGGCTTGGCGGCAAAACCTTAGTACCTAGTTATTAGTAACTGCAGTCAAATGTCATTGTCGGTCAATGCGCAAATTAGCCAAAAATAATTTTAACCGATGTCAAAAACAATTTCGACTGATTTTTGTAGTCAAACGTGGCTGAAATATTTTTAAAACATTTTTCATGGTTTCTTCTACGACTTGCTACGACGCTGGGCGAAATTCTTATTTCGGCGTTAAGTAAAAACAGTCTTACCAAAGTAACCTAACCATAGAAGTGGTTTTTATATTATACTAGCTGACCCGGCAGACTTCGCTCTGCCAATTAAGTTGACTAATATCCAATTTTTTGAGTCACAATCTTTTACCATCAAGTCCCTTGCAAAAATCCAAAGAAATATAAAAGGCACGCTCTCGCCGCGCCGCCCCGGCCGGTCGGTACCGTCGCAAACGCTACGTCCCGCGATTTTTAAATCTGTAAAGGGACATATAGATCTAAATTAAATCAACAATGTATTTAAGGTATTTAATTGGATAAGGATTAATGCTGTATTGGTTAAAATCGCTTTGAAAATTAGCCATTATTTGTCGTAAAAAGTAAATGACAAAAAATGTTATTGTGGGATATCCATAAGAGATAGACATATACCATCGCGAAGTTTTCTGTAGACTTTTTCAATGTGTACAATACTTAGTAAATTATTTTGATAAATGTCGTAGGGTTCAACCTGCGTTTGCAAAGTAAGCGGAAAAAATGTAATTATTTACGACATCACATTAGAAACCTCAAAAATAACAGTCTATTTAATGGATGTTATTATACACATAAACCTTCCTCTTCAATCACCCTATCTATTAAAAAAAAACCGCATCAAAATCCGTTGCGTAGTTTTAAAGATTTAAGCATACAAAGGGACAGAGAAAGCGACTTTGTTTTATACTATGTAGTGATTTTCATCACTGCTATTGACTGATTTTTTAAAGCACAAGGATTTTTAAAATTTTTGGTCGATTGTAAAAAAACCACTGAAGGAGGGATTCATTCACGTGCCCAGTAATTTTTTGGCGGTTGAAAAAAATACTGGAGATGGGAATGATTCCTACGGCTACTTGGATTACAGAACTCCATAGTACTCTGCCCTTTTGAAAGCTCGTAATTACTGCCAGTCGTTTTATATCGTTTATCATTGCAATAGATTAAGGCAACAGACGGACAGACAATGTCGGTGATGAGTCAGGCACATGACACACATCGTTATATCGTAATTGGCATTGCGACAAATAAAAATCTATATAAAACATCCTGTCGATCATAATTATTGAAGAATGTTTTCTGCAACGTTTCGTTGCTCATCTACGAATTAAAGGTACAGAAGATTGATAATATATTGCGCAATTACCATTGATATGATTTCCATTAATGAAAGAAGCGGATGTGGTTTTGAGTCTTATAGCGATTTAGATTTAAATAAAATAACAACGGTTATACTTTTTTATATAAAATTAAACAGTAAAATATGCATCAAATATCGCATCAGTGACCCACTGCAGGGTCGGGTCTTCTTTAACTATAGGAAGGATGTACCTACGCATTAATCAACCACGCGGGCAATGCAGTTTAGTGGATTTCACATGTCCTTGAGAATACTATAGAAAACTTTTAGGTATGTAGGTTTACCTTACCGTCAGCCCCTTACGTTAATAATTAATATATTGTAAAGCGGCATGTTCTTCGTGTCTTGTCTCAGAGCTTGAGTGGTACGGTTGTCAGAGATATTTTATTTGAGGCAAACATCTTAGTCCTCATGACTACCCGCATACAATCTCAGGGAAGATTTCTTCTCTATTTGAGGTTCAATTTGGGTGTCCATGGGCTGCAGTGACATCAGGGGGCCTGCGTGCCCGTTTGCTACTTAATAAATATAAAAAGGTATCTAAAATGATTCAGTACAATGCAGTGATGGCACGCATGTCAGGGGTTATGTGGAAATGTTATAGGCAGTGAAGCAAACGCGTGGAGCGGAGATAGCCCGCAGCTAATGTGCAGTAAATCACCGCGAGTATCGTGAGCATTCCCTTATCCGTGAACTTATCGTAACTAGTAAGTAGTTAAGCTCACCGATAAGGGTCGGTACGGCTTTGAAGGGCTCGGTCATAAAGGTCATGTAAGTATTGTGACGTTTCTGTAGTAACTTATATGGCTAGAAATTAATATATTGTATGGTCTAACTCGAAAACAATTGCAGATCAGAGGAACCTTTTAATTAATTTTCTTTCAATTTAATTTTACCAAGTTTTCTGGTCAAGTAACTACACGACTCCCTCAAAACGGATTAAGTGGCAAAAAAATTAAATTCATAAATTGACTTGGCAGGTCAATATTAACTATACATCCACTAGGATCCGTTTAAATTCTTTTAGTTGAACGAGTAATACTCGCGGCAGACTTATGCATTGTGTTGGCTTTTTTCAATAGCGATATCGTTTTATTACACAAAATTCCTATTGCAGACTTTATAGTTAGTACTTAAAGGTTCATATTTGAATGTATGAGGCACAGTCGAAGGTTTCATTAACTATCTTAGTCGGATTCCTTCACATGAGTTCGTGTACTGGCTAACGATAAAAACCACTGATTATGAACTCTTGCGGATAAGAATGGAATACTTAGATACCGTAGTTTACTAATTATGCACTTGTGCACTTGTGTTTCTTTTAGGTTATATTTGTAAAGCTTTGCTTGAGTCGTTACTAAAATTAGGATTAGGTTTAAGGAGTGTAAATATTTGTAATATTTACAAATATTTGTAATGTTTACACTCCTTAAACTTAATCCTTGTTGTTTGTGTAACAAGATTCCTTTGGGTGGGTTTTACAAAAAATTGTAATCCGCCAGTGTGATTCAGCGGCCATTTTGGATGAACAACAACTGCTCAATATAATTTAGAACAACGACCAAAGGTTATATATCAAATTTCAGCTCAATTGGACAGTGGGCAAAATTTAACAAATTTTTTCATTGAATAACTCCTACTTCATTGCTTGCCCAAAAAAATCGCTTCTTTAAGGACTCCAATGGTACATCCTTAATACCTTATTATATCTGCAATATTGAAGTGAAAACTTCTTTAGCGCGCTGAGCACTTTTTATATTTTTATTTTCAAGTAGAGTACAAAAAAGTGAAAAATAAATAAAATAAAGAAATAACTGACACCGCAAATCAAGAAAAAATGTAAAAAAAGCATGTAAAAAGGTTTGTAACCCATTAGCGACATTGCAGGGTCATGTCTCGTCTCTCAATGAGAAGCATACTTATAGGCTTAGGCTTCGTCCACCACGCTGGCGAGTTCTTGCTAAAAAAGGTATGAACTAAAAATTCCCGACAAAAGACACATTTTACAGATGAGTTAGCTAGTCGTTACAAAGCTATCAGGCGAGCCAAGGGCTGGCGCCACGGCGTGCCCGCCTCATCAATATTCCATGAACGATCGCCGGAGGAAGTGGACGCAGCAACAGTTAGCTCCGGCTTAGCGACACCGACACCGACGACCTCGCGACCGCACAACTAACCTGATAGAAAGTTAGGCATACCCACTGTCCTATTTATTGGTGAAGAAATTTAGGCAATGTCCAATATTGGTGGTGAAGCACATCCAAAAGTGAAATCATATAAAGCGAAGCGCTAAAAATTAGATTTTTTTGGTATGTAAAGGCAAACCAGGCAAACGAGCCACCTGATATGGAAATGAATATTGACCACCTATCTCTCTAATATATAAAATTCTCGTGACACAGTTTTCGTTGCCATACTCCTCCGAAACGGCTTGACCGATTTTGATGAAATTTTTTGTGCTTATCCGGTATCTATGAGAATCGGCCAACATCTATTTTTTATCCCCATAAATGTTAGGGGTAGTCCACCCCTCAATTTTATTTTTTATTTTTTAGACAAAATTATGGCAAAACAACGTTTGCCGGGTCAGCTAGTATAATATAGATAGATTGTGTGTTCAAAGAAGGTATCCTTAATGTGTTACGCATTACCAGATTTATGTGTATCATAGTGCCTTTAAGTAACAAACCTATAAGTATGTCCAGGCGAAAGTTTTTAAATGCCCAGATCAAAATGATTGTAAATGTGCAATATAACTATTATTTTGGGAACCATAGATGCTCGCTTTCAATGTTTGAACAAGGTTGCAATCTTCGCAACACTGTTCCCCGAAACAGTGTAAATTGTGAGACCAGTGATTACACATTATGACAATATCTACCCATAATTTACTTTATTTTATTTATTTTTGTTAAACTTTTAAATCAACAATTATAGTCACTACTAAAGCGTCAAAGAATACGGATTTCCCATATATTCTGCTTGAGTCATCTCATCTAAGTTACCTATTTAAAGTAATTTGAACAGCTGGGTCACCGTGTGAATGAATGTTTTATATATTTATTTTGCGGTCTGTCACGTCCCTTAGTTGTGGGTTTTCCCCATGATTCATCGTAGAACGTTAAACATGACTTTTGGAAATATGTAATTAGGAGAGAATATTATTAAGCAGGTCATAGACTTGTAGGTGTATCTAGTAATTGTTAAGACAGTATGATCACTTTATTAGCAAAACAAATCATCGAGCAGACTTAACTAACAAATTTTGAAGTAGCTACTAAGTACCTATTCGATATAATATAATGTATATCTGCGATCTGCGTGAATTGCAATCCAAAGTTCTCTATAAACCCTAAACCTTAGTCAAAATGTTCTGGCCGTTTTGAAAAAAAGAGTGACAAACACTCCTATGATCATAGGATAAGAAAGGAATTAACTAGCTAGGCGTTAATTTTGTGCTAATAGGTCCTTGAGTAACGAGTTCTGTTGACCCCATTTGGGTGCGGATCTCAAAAAGAATCTGCAAAGTGCACTGAGCAATAAAAAAGTTAAACAACCATCGTTTCTCGGTATGACAATACACGAACATATTGAACCGTTCACCCTTCCTTTACGAGCTCGCGACGACTTTACGATCGCTTTAATGAGCGAGATGGAACAATGGTTGTTGTAATTAATTTACTATAGCTGTTCAATTAACCAACACGTTGTTCTCGTTGTTGTGGTAATAAGTTCGATGTTTGATGGAACTTTGTGACGCTAAGGAGCGTTTGAACGGCCTCACAAATCGTGTTGCTGAACTGTATATTTTATCATAATGTGCATCTTACGATGAATGATCCGAAACCGAATCTATATTATCGTACCATAGTACGATTACCATAAGATTCGGTTTCGGATCAATCTTCAAAAACAGCTGTGATAACATTTTTTTGGAAAATTCACCAACATTCAACGTTGGCCTTTCCAACTTTGCCAGAAGAATTACTAGTCAAGAAATAATTTCTTTGCTTGAACACTAGACGTTCTTTAGTTTTTATTAAAACCAAGCGTTTTTCAAACCACGTTCGCATAAAAAGTGGTTTTTCTTAATTGTGGTTATCCTAAAACTCGATCGACCGAAGCTCGGAGATAGATTAAACTAGTACCTAGTTACACTTTACTTCATAGTCGCGAGGTTTAATCTATCTTCATCAGTCAGTTTTTGTTCACTTGAATCACACAAATTACTGTAAATGAAGTTGTTACTGAAACCTCTTATTCATCAAGTTAAACGACTTTTATCGATATCTTTGAGGAATAATTTATTGGAAGCCATTAATTTTATTATAATTGAACACTGACTGCGCCACAACAATGCAAATGTACCGAAGTTCTATTAAAATTTTATTTCCCATAAAAAATTCTCGTAATAAAATCGCATAAGGAAGAGACAGGTACGCTTTTATAGAGGCAATAATACAAATTACTGCATATTCGTGAATCGTAATGGGAAATAAAATTTATAAATGTATTGATTAATTGTGTCCGTTATATCATAAAGAAGCAGTGCCTAACTGTAGAGGGTTCTTTGGCATTCACGTTAGAAAATCGATAACTCTATAAAGTTCTGTCCTTCTTCTACGAATATAAAGATGAAAATGGTTCAAATGAAAAAATCGATTTAGACGATGAATAATTATGTATCTAATCGATTAAGGATAACTAATATCCTTGCGAATGCTATGCTATAGTGCCAATATATGCGTATAGCATTCGCATTCAAGCAAGGTAATGCAGATGGCGGTAGGTTCTAACCCGGGCGAGCTCCAAGGACTCTACCATTAATTCTATGGTCTATCTAGAGAGGAACTCAAAGAGTAAGAACTTAGCTGTCTTTCTGTAAAAGGTACCTATAATATTCTCTTATCTTATTTAAATAACACTAGGGATCCCTAAAACCTCTGTTTCCGGTTAGCATTGTTCGTGTAAAAATGTAACGTAGCGCATTTATTTGAATGACGGTGGCACGTGGGCGCGTGCATTGTCTGCAGCGGAATATGACTCATGAGTTCATGGCAGGGATAGAACAATATGAGTCCCCAGACATTGTACAGGTGACATTCATTATTTGAACCAATTTGGAGACAGTGCAATGCTGTTAAAGCAGTAGCTTAGTTGCCCTAGATCTACACCAGCGTTGCGTAAGAGTTGTTATTTTTAGAGTTGTTGTTAGGTAACTGTAGATTCAAACTATTTTTAAATTGTCTATTTTTAAGATTATTTTATCCTGTTTATATACTCGTAGTACAAGATATTCCACCTCCTTCAAAATATCAGTTTTTAAAATATACCAACTAAAATAGAAATAGATTTACTTACTAATTTACTTCCATGTTTGGACATTTGTCCTAAATACCTTTTGATGACGACTAACATACAAAAAAGAAACCTGTTTGGATTCAAAATAAGGACGGAAGGTAGGATAGAAAAATCTGTCTTACTTGAGAAATTTCAAATAGGTATGTACCTACTAGATTATTGTTTAAAAAAGACAACTAATGCTCCACGAATTTTAATAAAATGATAGGTAGTACCAAAAAAAATTATTAAACCTTTGATTGAAAGTCGTAGAGATTTTCATACATTTCATTGGAGAGATTGACATCCAACATCCAACAACCTTTCGTAATAAAGTCTGTGTCTGATACCCAATTCTCCACCCACCCACACGGCTTACCATCATCTTACGTTCAGCGATCCGATTTACGCGAACGCTTTAAATATTCCTTGTATAAAATAATTGTTATGATTTGAAAACAATACACAATAGAAGGGCAGCAATGTTATTTAGCTTAACCTACATATGATATTAAAAAAACTGTTTATATTTGCAGATACCACTGAGCTGATGTTTGTAAAGCCTTAATATTGGTGTGACAACTACTTGCTTCAATCCCTCGAGCATGAACCCTATTGTCAAAGTACAGTAACGTGTGCTAATTAGCATGTGCCATTAGTTAGTATAGGAATATAATTATCAGGCAGACTGACATATGACTGACGTTTACCGTACGAATACTGTGACGATAGTGTACATCATAGAGATATTATAGTAGAGTAGGGGAGACATACGGCTGCCTGTAAGTGGAAATGTCCGACGCTTAGAAAGAAAGATTATGGTACCCTATCTGTCTCTCCACTAACGCGTGCGCATTAAAGAGCTTAGTGCATTCGCGCGCTTCACGCATGCGCATTAAACACTTTCAGTGCCTAAAATATACTTGGACCTACCTTTACCTCGGACCATACAATATTGCGTATGTAGTAAATTAAATCGCGTCGCATTTCCTTTAATCAGCATGTGTTTACATTTTGATGGATGTCCACATCATGTGGCTTCCTCAATTTTCTCGAAGTGAGACGTGACACGTAAAAAATACGCAGCATGTCCCCTTAATGTTAGATGTTTACTGCAACTCATTAAAAACACATCCATTCCCATCTGTACCATTTACGATTGTGAATTAGAGGTGGGTGATAAATATCTTCACAGTGAAAATAACGTTGTTATCTGCCGTTTAAAAGTATCACTGTGATCTGCCACGAAATATCTACGTTCCAATGTAACGTAGGTTGTTGTTCCTTCGTTACAATCGCGCTGTGCGTGACCCGCGTGACCGAGACCGCCGCGATTATTCGTCATGTTCCGTCCCACTCGGTGGTTACGGTGCAAGAAGTGAGTTGCGAGGCTTGGGTTGTTTACAAGTGGCATCTATTTTGTATTAAAATAAAATTCTACTGAAAAGATGAGTAAGTATCATAATTTAATGTAAAAGTGTGAAGGTTATGTTGAATAACTGTATTTTTACTAAGTTTCTAACAATTCACCTATTTAAAAGTAATGAAAACCTACATAGTTAATTACTCAGATAATAACCCCATTGATAACAGTGACTAAGAAGAAACAATAAAGTGTACTAGTGATCGTGATGTAAGTGATCGATGTGACCTAATACGGACTTAGCCGTATACCGATTACCGCGATGTAAGTGATCGACGTGACAAAGTCACGAGTATTTTTCACAGTGATATTTTCGGAACTGGAACGACAGTCACGGTGTTTTAAAAATAACGACTTTCCCCATGCCTATTGTGAATTGCTGATGCTTCATTGACAATTTATTCCAAAACCTAACCATCCGTGGTAGCTACGGGAAGGACTTACCCATTAATACCTTTACCTAAGTGGACAAATTGTCTTTTCGTAAGGCTAAGGACATAAACAAAATTAAAATTTACTTGATGACTGTTACCCTTCGAATCCACTACCTAATTTAATATTTTCGTTCGGTTATAGGTGCTGCATAAAAATAAGGTAATAGATTTTGAGCTGTAGGAATGCCGAGCGCTAATTGCTAATGCGCTGGAACCTTGTCGCATATTATGACAAAATCAATAAGATAAAATAACGCGAGCAATACATTATTGCATATCGTTATTAGACAAATTGATGATTTTATGGATGGGGGGAATAAAAATTGCCAGCCTTGGTCGCCAGACAACGTCGTCGAAACGGCGGGCGGGCGCATTAGTAATTTGTACCACAGCTGTACCTACTATAAAATCCAGTGCCATACTTGTACATGCTCGAGTATTGGCGCTGATGATTGGGGATGATGCGCGATTCATTGCGCAGCTTAAGGGATAATCCCTCTGTACGGGCCCGCGGCACGCGCCAAGCCAGCTTAACTCAAATAGATTGAAAAACAATGGACCTGAAGCAAAGAATAGGTTGGTTAATTTTTAAATCCGCAACCTTCTGTTAGAAGTGTTATAAATCTGAACCCTTTTTTGATATGACGTTTGCATTAAATAAACTTGTCTTGTGATGTTTATGACTTGTTATGGTGCTGCTGTTATTCTTGTATACCATGTTGTATGCTCGTTATTATTATCCCATATTACATATGTATGGGATAATAATAATTTGGGATGGGAACCAATAGGTAAGTAAGTCAAACAAGGTTTTAAAGGTTTTTTTACGGTAGTAAGGTACCTACCAGATGTATCTTACCGACCGATGATCTTACTTAGTGCTTACTTTATTATTCAAATAGGACTTCAAGTATGTGAACGTCGTTTCTTCAGAGGAGTAAGTTGGACAAGGAGAAACTTTGAAGTGCTATTGCACGTCCCAGCAAAAAAACAAAAGATGACAAAAGGCCATGAGACTTTCCCTGACGAATTAAAATTGTTTCGCGAGTTGCCATCTTTTAAAACATTTGTGGCGGTCGTAAGAAGATAATATACCCCAATTTTGCACGACTGTGCTTGTGTCGTACCTAATTTTTACACAATTAATTTATTTTTTTCAAACAATAAAATTTAAATTTTAGTAAAAAGATATTTGCCGAAACCCGGGATTGAACCGGGGACCTTTAGATCTTCAGTCTAACGCTCTCCCAACTGAGCTATTTCGGCGATATGGAGCATGTTGAAGTTTATGAATAATTCTTATAGTTGTTTAAATATTAACAATTTTTATTTTTTAAACGATATGAATAAAATATTAAATATGTTTATTGTAATAAAGTAGTCCCTACAAAGGTTAATATTAATCAGCAATTAGCTTTAATAACTTTTTAAATTAATAGTATTTTTAAATAATTGTATTATATCACAAGTTGAGCTTATTTATGTTTCTTCTATCTATTCTTCTATTTAGATAATAAAATACAAATTTTATACATTCATCTCCGTAAACTGCCATCTGTTGGCGATATCCGTAATTGAGTTAACTGAATGACAGCAGTCAGTTAACTTAGTACTTACCACCCTTACTAGATGGCGCTAAGAGAACCATAAGGCGTCATAATAATATTTTCAATAGGTATCTACACACTGCAATCACTATTATTATTTTTTACTATTCACCACTCATCTATCTTGGATACATTCAAACGAATATACCAATAAAGCAATGAACTAGATGTGATAAAAACGGCATTGTACCTACTAAGCTATGTAATAAACAAAAAATAAAAATTAATTTTATAAATTATAACTATGCATCGGCCGGGAATCGAACCCGGGCCGCCCGCGTGGCAGGCGAGCATTCTACCACTGAACCACCGATGCTTCCATTACGTGTGTAAATTTATGGAACATGAAGACTTAAATATTCACATTATGAATTACCTATCGGCTACCTATTGTTAAAAACTTGCAAGAATTAAAAAAAACTATACAGAAGCAGGCAGATAATTGCAACTTCTACTCATAGCGCTTAATAATATTCGTCGAAAGCATCGTGGCGTAACGTGGAGCAACAACAGAGATCTCAACAACCCGTATTAGGCCAACGTGATTGTCAAAGGATCCATCCTTCCCTTTGTGGGAGAATACCCGAAACTGCAGTAGATCACGTCATGCTTTATAGAAAACTCTCATGGAAGAATAGTGATATGCACCATTATCTCCCAAAACACATGGTTTGGTTAGCGTGGAATGGGGTGCATTGACCTCTTTACTGGGCATAAGACTCGCATATTCCCGGTAATCCTTGAGCTTGCCTTGTGGCTGGAGTCGTCCAACCAATATCTCACCATTCGATATCCTCGTGATGAACAGAGGAGACCAACTTTACCACCTGTGTTACAGACTGCCGTTAGGCGGTGGAGCATCGAATCTTCGTTCGACGCACCATCAGAACCACATAATCCTACTATCTAGCAGCTAAGCCTAACCTAATATCTAACTGAAGCGCACATAGCCCCGTTGCTTCAGTTGATCGCAAGCGATTTATGCGTGAACCTGGATGAATGACCGCTAATGGCGAATTAAACGCGAGCTTTGGAGAGCACATTAAGCCGTCGGTCTCACGGTTGTTATCGATACAATAGCATTCGTTAAACCTTAAACGTTAAACGGTTGTAAAACATCCACCAAGGGTTGGCTACTACACCGATTCTCCATCAATCCGCATTGGAGCAGCGCGGTGGAGTATGCTCTAGGCTCCTCCTGTTGTGCCAACCGAGGGCCATAAAAGGGTTGCAACCAGCCATAATGCCTACCTTCCTGTAAACTTTAGTAAGCATTGTACTTTAACTTCATTATTGAGTTGTACGACCGATTAGTACAGTTAATAAGTATAAACTTATAACTTCCACGGGCGATCTGCGCGCTCGTTTGTTATTTTACAAGGCAATAAAAAATATGTAAATGACAAGTTTCGCGATCGAACTTCGCATCATAAAGATTTATATCTCCACTCACGAACCAAGCCGTGCCAATACACTCTTTATGGGAAATCACCGTTATTTGGCAGTTAATTTCACAGAAGTAATACGTAATAAATACTCAGATCAGCTGGCCGACAACAACTAAACAATGGACAACTCCGGCGGCATTGCAATTTTTAATTCTATTTTTAGACTTCATTTCTATCATAACAACACAAACATGAGTCCAGCCATGTGTCTGTAGTGGCGCGATATTACCTACAGTAATATGAGCGCGCGCCTCACATGAAATGCTGACTAGACGACGCAAGCATCGAATGTAGTAAACAATAGAACACGTCACACGCGTCATACCGAACTGGCCAATCGGAAGACGTATCCTCAAACACGCTATCAAAGTTCCTTAGAATCTCTGCATATATACAAATGGTCCCAAGTTAACATTAGGACCGCGGTCCTCAGGCAGTGACATCGCCTGGCGGGAGATCTCCCCTTTTCCTCCAAATATCAGTATTTCTCTACGTCTACTAGATCCAGAAATGACGAAATCCGTTGAAGAACGAACGTGACCGACAGCGGTCTCAAAATTTGCGAATTAGACTGGCAATGGACCACATAGTTCGCAGGACTGTCAACCGATGGGCAGCAAAGGATCTCGAATGACGACCACTTCTAGGCTAAATTAGCACAGGCCGCCTTCCGACCAGGTGACCTGACGACCTGAAGAAGACGGCGGGAAAGCGTTGAATTCAGAAGGCCCAAAAGCGGGTGGATTGTCGTCGATTACGGGAGGGCTATGTCCAGCAGCACTACGGAGGGCTAAATGGAAGAAAAAATGAGTCCAGCCAGACGTAATTCACACTTTTTAGTTATTTAATATGGAAACTCCCCCAACCGAATACCGAAAGACAAGATAAACGGGCCAACTGTTATCTTAGTCTAAGGACTTATGAGTGAGCCACTCACATATTCGAAGGACTTCGAAGGTCGTAAAATAGGACTTCTCAAATACGTATTGCGAACGTTGAAAGATTGAACCTTAGTTATTTTTATAATATTGACTTTTATGTTTTTATTGTACATGGGTGTTCTGGGCTGCTGTGACCCCTTAACGTCAGGTGTGAGATGACATACATATTATATTATACCTACTTTTAGGGAAATCTGGAATAATAAAATGAAAATATACAAGTTACGAATCTTTTCTGTATTACGCCCATTACAATAATGACCGTGTTCTTTGTTTCTTGAATATCTTGAATTGACCGCCGTGATGGCGGTAGCTTTGGGAGCCATCTGCAGCAACCGCTTACCACCTCCAAGCTCCATTTCACAGTGCGTACACTAAAAAAATCCTACTACACAAAAAACTCCACAAATACCTATTGGAAAAGATTTTATTACTCCACGAAATAGATACCCACGAATACGTTTAATTTTATTTGTACGAGGCATTAAAAGTAACCAAATAGAAGCTCGACATAATCTATTAAACAAACATCGACTTTTTAATTTGTTTTCTCGATGAGGTCATGATAATGTTTCGGGCGATAACCTCTGATTTATCGTATTCATGGATTTTTTTGCATATTGATCTAGCGGCAGTGAGGTTCCAATGTATTTATATCTTAGACATAAAAGAAACATCATAAGATAACATCATAAAAATACAACGAAACGCTTCGAGAAAAGGTATACATGTAGTGGCCTGTGCTTCCGTTGTTTTACTTGGTTGGTGAGATACTTTTTTGCAGACTTTATGCAGCCATACATACTTCTTACGCATACGTAGGTATGTAAGAATAATAAATAATATAATATGTAACATTTATAACTATATTATGTAAATTAAAAGGGTATTTTTGCTGATTTTACACCTGGAAGCCAAAGCCCGGCTAGCTCAGTCGGTAGAGCATGAGACTCTTAATCTCAGGGTCGTGGGTTCGAGCCCCACGTTGGGCGATGTAACTCTATTATTTTCCTAGAGTTCACCAATTCCAAACTCTTTTTATTGTGAACTATTTCATGTGTTTAAATCGTGGAAATAGTACCGCTAACTGTTGCCTTAATTTATTTACAATACTTCTTAGGATGTGATGGGAAAATAAGGTTTAAAATGATAAAGTATTTTAATAAACATAATTTTTATACCTTTCTCAGTGGATTATTAGAAAGATTATGAAGAAGCTACCGAATTACAATGATTTTACAGTAGCCCATTTATCGTCTGATATTTGATATTATAATTTTTCTATAGCCCTGATTATCTCAATCAAAGTACAGATGAACGCCCAATGTCAATGGGTCAATGCGAGGTCGGTCCCGCCCAAACCCCGATTGTCCTGACATTGGATCAGTCGACACGGGAACCCACTATTGTGTATTGAAGTACCTGAAGTAGTCTTATGCAAATAGTATTGAGACATTGACTATGACTTCGACCTATTTTACATAATATGAAGAATTCACACGATAGTACCAAATAGAAACTCTTAATATTTAAAGTTACGGTTTATACAGCAAAAACCAAGTTTAAATTGGTTTACTGTGACATTTACAACACATTTTAAAGGAACCTACTTATGTCTACTCTAATTTTATCACAAATATCATCAAGAACAAAAATGTCTTAAAAGGCTTTTCCTTGACAGTCACACAAAGAACTTGAGCTGTCTCGTCAAACCATATTTATCTAATCAATAGCTTATTTACAAGACCAGTTACGTCTTATCGGCATGCTCATGCACCCGTGGATGGACCTAATTGTACGTTATCATTGCTAACATAATCATGAATTTATTTTCCATTCTGGAGCAATATAGTCACGCCTTGTCTAGAAAGTGAAATAGTGGGTAACCGACCATATTTAGTTGCGTGTTCGTAGCTGGGGGTCTGTTGTTCGGGTGTGTTAACTCCGATTTGGTCGGTTTTTGCCAGTACGTTCCGATCTGTGAGTTCTTTGACAACGGATTTTACATTACGCGCCTCGCAGTCCAGTCCACCGACTTGCGTCGGGTGGTAAACGCGTAGCGCATTATTGCGATTTTAATTTAGCGACGATCGAACCGCGCGATCGCAGATATTGTATGAAACTTTCGAAATACTGTTAAGCCAGTTCCCTGAAAATGAAATAGAAAAATTGAACTGATAGTAGCATTATCAAAATAATTTTCCTCCAGTGAGTAGCTCACGAAAAATAATTTGGCGCCAAAATTTTCAAAACAATTGTAAGTATTAAATTGAATTTTATATTCTTAAAAATCTAGAGTCTGAGCTTACCAGTACCTATTTTGGCAAATAATACGCATTCCAATATAGATTCCCAGAGTCAAATAATAATTTGCATTCTGCAGAAGTTAGATGTAGTGTAGAGCTATAATCAGTAATGTATCTAGAAAGAACAATATTTATTCTCATTTCCAACTTGATATTATGATTATGATTTCCATGAGAGACATGATGAGACAAATTTGATTTTTGAAAACAATTATTTTTAATCTTTGAGACACATATTTAATTTATCATAATATTCAACAATATTTACATACACTTATGAGATTCTACAATCGCTACCTGTGCCTAAAAGATTCATAATGTAGAGTTTTCCTGCCCGTCTTCAATATATTATTATAACGCTTTATTTTTAAATATATATGAGAGCCAGTGATTCTCAATCTATCACGATCCTTACAGGGTTCCAAAGATGGTCGCCATTAAGAAAAACAACAGAAAAGTATGGGTAATTTTAAATAAATAAATTAAATAGACTGCTTTTCATAATGAGAATAGATTTAAATATAGCTTAAGGTTGAAAGAGAAAAATGTATTAAATTTGTCAGAATTTTTAAATTTTAACACCTCAATAACCGCGCATAAAAAAGTTTTAAAAACACTGACATAGGCTATTTCACATTTCCACTAGCACCTTATGGGTAAATACATAAAAAAGGCAAAAGGACCCCTCGATCAACTTCAAAATATATTTTATAAGCGTATGCATAACAAATAACATTGTAAAGAAAAGACTTCGTTGGTGGAATGCAAAAAGAAGTGAGTAGTTTTTTGCTAGCGTGCATTGCTTGTTATGAGACCAAGATGTAGTATCTACCCACATATTTTTCGAATTATTCTCGTATAGTTTATTCGAATGAACTAACTTGTGGCTTTAATAATTTGATTCAGAGAAAAAACATTTAAAAATATCGATGTTTGGGTAATTTTTAAGTGGTTTCTTAAGCGATTTCGTTGATTCTTGCAATGAAACCCTAAATATTTTTCGCAAAAAATTACACCTATCATATTGCTTCTACCATACAGTAAAAGCCCTATGAAAATCGGTTGAGCTGCTCTAAAGAAAATTCCCGTCAAACAGAAAGACAGGTTGTTTATGACATAAGGACTTGAATTAATCTGACAAATTTTATTTATGTTGCCTAATACGGAATGGTTTTAAACGCTAAGAAAAGAAAAGAAAAGAAAAGAATGCGTTTATTGTTGACTGTTACACGAAAAGATGTTACAAAAATTATAATAAGTTAAGAACAGTCTACCCTATGCGGGCATACAATAATTATATCTTAAAAAACTAAAACTAAATTTTATATTATGTTATAACTAAATAACGCTCGCTGTTTTCTAAACCTTAAATGTTCAGAAATCAGAATTTTACTAAGTATGTAAAGGCATGTATGTGCCTTTACTACACTTATAAATTAGAATCAAGATTTCATAATTACGGATAGAGTAATGATGCACTCATACCTGGTTATTTGAAATTAAATGTATTTCCTTAAGCCGTATTTGATTTCAGAAGCATTTGCAAAAACGACGTAATTATTACAATTATTAAAAACAATTAATAGTAAACAATGGAACTACATTATGTAACATGATGTCATCGTACAAGGTCCTTAGCCGTTTTTAAGATTGTTATATTATAAAATTCTACTTAACTGATGTACCAGTAGCTAATAAATTAAGAGAAAAATATTTAAAAGCAGGCTTACAATACTAAAAGCTGTAAAAATAAATCAGATTTTGAATCAATACATTTTACACAATTACCGGTTGAGGATGACTGGTTTACAATTCAGCTGTAAGTTTGACCCATCAATATCATACAATACACAATTATTTATGAGTTCTATTACATATATACATAATAACATACATGCAAAGAAAACAATGCAAGATAAATATAAGCTTTTAAAAATCAATAACATCAAGCTACTGTGTCTAAGGACAAAATTAAGTTACTCAATGCCCATTTTAACAAAAAAAATGTCGGTCTATCTCTTTGTTTAGAAATTATCTACGACGTCCTTTAACTTTTCACTGGCATTTACTTATTTTTTTTCAAACATTTTAAACATGCACCTGCTTAAAATTCCTGCGAAAAAGCTCGCAATATTGTTGAATTCCTTTACCTACGTAAATTAACTACTAAATCATTATTCTATGTCACGACTCACGAGCGAATTTAACTTGAAGAAAATAACATAGTTTAGGCACAATATTGTGTTGATGTACACACGATACATGGTCAATGTTATTATTGTACATGTAACATTATTATTACTTTGTAATTTGCTATCACGATTCGCAATTACTTAGGTCACTCATTAGATCACACTTTAAAATGATTATACTCGTACTTAGTAAAATTATGATTTCTGAACATTTAAGGTTTAGAAAATAGCGAGCGTTTAAAACCATTCCGTATTGTGTTAAAAAATGATGAGGCACAAAATTAATAAATATTGTAAATTGAATAAAAAGATGGTCCAAATAGTCACTCTCATGCCGTCTTCGTAGATGTTGCCTCAAAAGTTCAGAAATGCTATAAATATTTTTTATTGTAGACTATCACTTAATCGACATAAACGCAGCAAGAAATACATCCTAAAATGTTGATGCTAATTGAATTCTTCTCGTCTCTTATCTGCGTCAATGAACCCTCAGAACCTAATGCAGGTACTTAATCAGAATATTAATAACCCTCTCAAAGGATTATGCTTATCAGTATTGTAGCGCCCGTGCCTTTGTCATTTTATTTTAGGAGAAAGATTACCTAAATCTTTATTTTGCCTTTCAATATGAGTTTAAAAAAGGTATCGAAAAAATCAAAATCGAGGTATCGAAAAGATCATACTCATAGAGGATGTGTAAATGTTTACATACAAAAGGACGAGGCGATATTATGATGTTTTAATAGCACAAACAATAACCAATCGAAGGTCTCGTAATATAGGTAGGTACTCTGTAACATAAACATTACTTACTTATGTTATAAGTAGCCATTATCATAAACAGGAATAATAATAATTAGTGTATGAATAAACAGCTGTTAACTTTATATGATATGACGTAGAACCTCTACTCTCACAACATTGACTGAATTCAATAAAAGAAACGTTTAACAATAAAAAAGCTCGAAGTCGACACATTTAAATCCGAGATAAAAATATTCGATCAGGGATGAAAAAGCATTTAAAACGATCTTTACAACTTTTTAAACTTTAACGTACGAACATAAAAATTCGATGATCATTCTTATTTTTAAAATTATCGAATTTGCTGTTGAATTAATCACTTACTAATTCAGTTAATAAAATTTTTACTTTAACTTTACATTTTAAAATCTTTTATATTTTTCCAAATCCCTCATTTTTATATTATGTACTTATATTTTAATTTATCATAACGTTTTAAGTTACTACAACATGCTGACCTTCAACACAATCCACTTTAAAAACAAAGCTGCAATTTATTAGTCAAACCAAAACGGGCTTTCCTACGACTTTAGTATGCCCGACGGTCCTCATAAACACATGGAGCATAGCATATCTCCATAAACCACTGCAGGAGCTTCCAGACTCGAATACTAAGTAAAAATGATATAGTAGTTGCTACTGTTAGATATAAAAACACAAGATCACGTATAAATTATGTACATGATTTGCTTATAAATAGTAGAGCGACGTGAGATGGGAAGCTGCGAAGAAGAGTTCTCATAGTAAATCACGTGGCATTAGGTCTAGCAGGAATAAGTCTATTTTTTACATACCTGTTTGTTATTTGGTTGTTAACCAGTCAGATCCTGATAGGTCGGGAAGTCGGTAGAAGAATGCAAATTATGGTGCGTAGGAACGTATCGTTTTTTTTTAACTTTATAAGATATTTTATGTTGGAAGAAATCGCTCTTATAAAAATAACGATCTGTCAATCTGATCAATGCTGAATTCGCCATACAATACAAACATTCTTCTTGTATTGCCTGACATCTTTAAAAAGTTTCAAAAAAGGGTCTATCAACTCTACTATTATCAGATTTATTCTGTAAACAAAATACATTTATGACGTGGACACAGTAGTTTTGACCCAAATAAAACTGTGTTCCTTATGGTTTAATGCAATGTCGAGCTTGTGTGCAAGTTGCGATATGGTCCGATAAGTAAACCTTGCGTGTTGATGGCCTAAACCACCCTAGCGAGCGTTTTCCTTCTGAATATTGTTGTTTTGATTAATGTGATTAAGCTGAGTGAGTCCTTGTGAAGATTCGAATTTGGAATTCGGCTTTAAAATCGGTTACAATTCTTTTTTATTTTTTTAACATTAGTAACCCACGCTGTGTCAGATTTTCAGCCATAGTCAGGATAGAGCGAGGCAGGGCCTTGCTTGAATTTCTGTTGAAAAAAACTTTTATAAAATAGCATAAATACCTAGATCGCAAGTGCAATTAAACAGTTATCCTCCGATTTCTTAAATTCTCTGTATTTTCTAATAGGAATATAAATATTTAATCAAAAAAAGCTGATTAAAATATAATCTTACTGTATGATATTGTATATTTATTAATTTAGCCTAATTTATGGTATTCATTTGAAGTTTTGTTAATCAAGCGTTTCATTAATAAATAAACAAAACTATCTAAAATACTAAACAATCTATTAGATTTAAAAGTAATAATTCATGTTTATTATTAAATATACATAAAAGCAAACAAAAACATCGACGGCAACTAGAAGAAACGTGTAACTTATCGCAATTTAAATGAACTAATCGAACCAGGTCAACGACTTAACTCTTTAGGATGACCATTAGTTAAACATACTACAATATTAACAAGAAACCTTTATGTATTAGTGGCAGGGACTAATTGACATGACGTGCTCAACATACTATACGGATATCTTTATGATTCTTTGACCCATGCATAATTTTTGTCTAACAACACGACAATGCCCTTAGCACTGTCGTATTGAACATCTTATAATTATATAAAATTCTCATGTCACAGTTTTAGTTACCATACTCCTCCAACGGCTTGACCATGCATAGTAGGTCGGAGAATCGGCCAACGTCTATTTTTCATACCCCTAAGTGGTAAGGGTTGTCCACACCTAACATTTTTATTTTATTTTGGACTATTTTTTATTTTATTTTTCAATAATGTGGCATCAAAAAATACATACAACCCTAAATTTTCACCCTTCTATCAACAACCCCTATTTTTCAATAGACGATTTTTAACGCTCGATACCTTATATCGCAAAACAACGTTTGCGGGGTCAGCTAGTAGTATCTATGTAATTGATAATAGTGATAACTCAATACTCAAAATTCTCTGACTTGGTCGTCGTGGACCTAAAAAATGTTTACTTTTCTTATCAATGTCCTAGATTCGAATTACAAAGTTTCCAATTCAAGTTGATGCGTATTCGACGTACGTACCTTTAGCTTTAATTTCACACGATGCAAACTAAGTAACTTACAGGAGTCACAGAATAACCATTTTATCTCACAGATCAAATTCCTTTAAGCACAAATGTAACAGGACAGCGGTGGTTAGTTTCTCATGCAATTTGAACGCACGGAGCGTAGCATATGCAAAGATATAACATTTCTGTGGGCGAGAACACATCAAAAGAGATGCACGATAATACATTCCTGTGGGCACAATACATCCATTGAGCCAGCAGGATGTGAATGCAACGTAATAGGGAATTTTAATGCGCTTGATATACGAGTATGTAGCACCAATAGCTGGAGAGCTGGAACGCATTTTTTGAGAAGTGTTTGAGGCATCATAAGATAATGTTGAATGGAATATTTATTTTTGTAATATCCAAGCACAAAAATATACACCGGGCTAGCGAGTGATATAATTTAATTATGCCAATTTTTCAAAAAAAGTGTTGGAGAAGTTTTAAAATGTTTTTTTATCCCGCTAAAATTACCCGTCTATGTGAATTTTTTTTTATATTTCAACGTGCATCAAATAATTTATTTCGATTTTGAAAAAATAATTTTGGTGAAGCTTAGCGAGGTTACAAACTCGAAACCTGACCTCAGTGTTGTACCTTTTTTTTAATTTTTTAATTTTGTTACTTAAAATTTCAAAACGCCTCAAATACTTTTCCTCCGAAGAAAATTAGGGTTTGGCTTGGCTTAGCTTGTCTGCATCTTTTGTGTTCGGATATAACAAAATTAAGCTATTCTTCCCGCAAAATGTCTGACAGCTCTTGGGCTAAATAGGGAATTTTAATGTGCTTAATATAGCAACTTGGCTGTTTCGCTCGTACTGCTACAATTTTCGCTGCATATTAGATAACGAGACTGTGCGCGCGGCTTCGCCCGCGTGGATTTTAGAACATGCGGTTATTGTGAGTAAACTATGATCTATACTAATATTATAAAGCTGAATAGTTTGTTTGTTTTTTGTTTGTTTGTTTGAACGCGCTAATCTCAGGAACTACTGGATCGATTTCAAAAATTCTTTCAGTGTTGGATAGTCCATTTATGGAGGAAGGTTATACTATATTTTATTTTCAAAAAAATTAGGGATCCGTAAGAAAATTGAATCGAAAGCCTATTTATGCGTGCGCTGCAAAAATTATTGACAATAGAACAACATGATGTACTACGGGTTTGTAGGTCTTATTAAGATCTACAAAAACGTCCGCGAGAGCACATGTCTAGTCAAATAACTACCAAATAATATTTAAAACATTTTATGGTCCTATCTTTTTAATCTCCTTAAATATACTTGGCTATCATTCTAAGGCTATTATCCTATTAATTGGATTTATATAACTTTTTTATTGCCAATATGTATTAGTTGTAGAAGAACTTTATAGTTGTTATAACTACTTACCTACCATTTTTTGCTCCGAGGCACTGAACTCTCTAAATGATTATTATGATACATTATTATATGTCGTGCTAACTGCTAGCCAATTCCCACTTGGGTATGACTCGTATTCATATGTTATAAAAATTCATCATAAAACCAATCCAAATATCCCAAACACGTTGAGGCTATGTCGATCACTAAAGAAGATCTGTTATACCTATATCTCCCACCTTCAGTACCAGATCGTCTTAATGGTACTAAAATATTGATTCGATCCTTGAGTAGTGTGCAAAATTTCTTGAATTCATAGCCACAGGTCAAGTTATGAGGTCAATTCGGGTTACACAGGTCAATTCAAGTTATAAGCGTGTTAAATAGTCAATTGTCATATTACAAGCAACCTCTGTTGCATTATAGTATCTCCTTGTTAATGTAATTAAATACGTGGAAGCCATACAAAAGTTTATTCAGCAGGTCCGTCTTAAGCCTCCGTGACTGCCAACAGACGCAATGTCAGGAACGCACTGAAACAGGAAGAGACATTCATGTTTGAGGTTTTTTAAATCCTATAATATCCTATTATTAATCCTATTATCGTCCGCAGTGTGTGTCCAAGGGTACGTTTTGTTATAAAGCATAAAGACTTTTTAAAAAATTTGCGGTATTCGGAGGAATTGTCTTTTTTATAATATGTAGGTATTATAGCATAATCACGAGTAAGTCTTGTATGTGTCATATTTATTTATTACTTCCATCAGCCCTTCGTAATCCACAATAAATTGACCTCCATACATCAACGCACTCGATCCTGGGCTCTTTGAATCCATTCGTTTCCTGATGACTTTTTCAGATCATTGGTTCACCTGGTCGGGTCCTTTTTCCGCACTGTGATTAGGACCAGAAGAACTGGTGAAATGGTGGAGATCCTGTGTCCAGAAATCGACTTCAAAGGGCTTGGATGAATCAAAGTCTATTTACCAAGTACCACTTAAATAAGTACTTAAATTAACTTAATAAGCGCAACGTAACTAAAAAACTTTACGAATACACATACAAAACAGGAAGGCACCTTTTAGTAGATATACATACGCTACCTAATTTGTACGGTCATAAATAACAGCCACTGTTGTGTAAAATGGTTCAACGGGTGGTACATCTTAGCGCAAATTAAAAGTTATGCTCATAGGTTAATTGTTGTACGGTTACGAGAACAATTATCCGCTTCGTTATAGACGTAATCTTGTTCTACGATACAACATAGTGGGTTGCCACGCGTATAAGGGCGAGTTCACGTTGATATGTCTTTATAGACATTATCTTTATACTAGACTGAGCCAGAAGCAATAGCGCACCGTGAATTTAGCTTCAGGCTAGCATTCTGCTAGGATTCGGAATCCACACTAAAATTTTGCTTAAACCTACATGAGAATCGTCTGATGTTAGGTACCTACATGAATGTTCCGTAGGAATGACAACCGACACTTCGCGCACTTGCAGCGTTTCCTTTCAGCCATTCCTGGAATTGCCTGATGTCGGGATGTGTGCTTGACGCAGCCGACATCGGGCAACTCACTGGAGTTTATTATATGGAATGTGAACTGTCACATTCCATATAATAAAATAGACGATGGTTTACCGTACGTAACTCGAGCAAGAATCCAAACGAAAATAAAAATTTTAGCCGACTAAAAAAAAATATATAAGTGGTAGTTACCTACTATGCATGCGTCCTTACTCCGTCCTATATCCGGCCGCAACATTGTTTTTAATGCTAATCAGTTTCTTGTCGCTATCCCAGGTGGGAATTCAACATCGGAATGAACAATGATTTGTACAACAGCCAATCTACATAATAATAACGCCAAAAGTATTGCCCAAAGACCTTCGGAACTTGAATAATGTAAGTAATAACTTACAATATACCAATAGCCCAAGAGCTATGAGACATTTTTCGAGAAGTATTTGAGGCATCATTAAAGCATATTCGCAAAAAAATTGATTTTTTCATCATTTAATTAGGGCATGGCTAAATTCTATTACTTGTAAGTCTGTATTTTTTATTTTCGGATATTAGAAATAATCTATTCAACATGACCTTATGATACCTCAAACACTTCTCGAAAAATAATTACCAGCTCTCCAGCTATAAGATACATGACGTGAGACGTATTTCGAACACTTGATAAAATACTGGACGTTGGAGGTTCAGCCTTAGTAATTAGTGCTATTATCATAAATTTTAATGTACATCTATTAAAATATCCAGTTTCCATTACCGGCCACTTTTTAAATAAAGAGTAAAAGCAAGATAGGTAACTACAGTATACGACTGAATAGGTGGTCGACCCACACTGGTTTCCCCTATATCTAACAACGCCATTAAGCAGGAAACAGAAAATTAAAATGAAGCAAGGTGGCCCAGATCAGTGGCTAAGAAGGTAAGAACTATTTTTCTTCTGGACTAGTGTAGTGAAGTACATAATCTTTGAAAACAACCATGTAAAGGTTTACATTTTCGTTTTACCTATACTTGGAGTATTTCCGGATAATTGCAGTTACCTACCTAGTTTGTTGGTGACTGCAATTGAAGAAATACGTACATATTTCTTTATTTGTCTCAGGAACTAAGCTCTTTATTAATCCGTGAAATGCGTAGATACCTATTGCAAAATTTGCATAGTTTGCAGAAAAAGATTTTATGAGAACCTTACTATCCTAAAAAATTCTAGGTAGTAAACTTAGAGTCAGTAATACGTGTATCAAATGACACCTACATGTACGCTTCTCAGTCGTCTTAGAAAAAGAAATCTCTGCGTGATATAAATACAATAAGTAGTTTTTACCGATGTTGCAATTTAATAGGTCTTTGTTGATGAGACTAAAGAAACCATGTACACAGTACAAGATGTTACTCAAAGATGTTTGTCAATCAGTAGATTATTACAGCTATCGATTTCTCTATTTTATAAAAATAAAAATGTCTTGGAACGCTAAAAATGTCACATAACAATGGGTTACGCGTGATGGGAATTTCTGCTGGAATTGAATAATCCTAAATGAAAAACGGTAACTAACAAGCGTTGATGTAATTGACAACTATGTGAAACTTACAAAAACAACGTTTATCGTCTCATTCCACGCATTTATGGCGATATCATGAAAACTGACACATTATCTTTTTAATGAGCGACTAGATATTGCGCGCTTTGATTCATAGTCCAAAAACCTATATCAATAGAGTTGCACAAAACGCTTAATTTAGGTATATGAATACAATTTTTAAAGCAAACGACCGTATCTGCCCATTTTCGAATGCGTGAACTTTTAATCCAGAGAAAGAGATGCAAAGTATTCAAAATTTAACAGGTTTTACTTTTTTTAGAAAAATCTTTGGGTTCCATCCGATGCTAAATATAGCTACAGAATAATAAATACCAGTCATAATAAAGGGAAAATCATAGGAAGGTTCTTCTTATTCAAATCCTAAAAATCATTTTATGATAGGTGGTATAAAGATGACAATAATGGGTATTATTGTGATAATGTAGTGATGATGATGTGTTGATAATGTATTGTATTTTATTTTATGAAAGGTGCAATAGAAAGTAGCTGCTTTATAATCTTAGTAGCAATTTTATATAAGTACCTAGGTACATCCCTAATTAATACGTTATGTTGTTAGTAATACGTACACTAATTTCAATTCCTGCCTCAATAAATTTATTATGGGTACGTATTGTTTCTTTTGCCTATTTATTAGTATAAATAACGTTATTATGCAACTAATTCATTTAACAATATTCACTAAATATAAGAATAAGAAATAAAGTGATATGATCAGTTTACACTGCTATTATCAGCTCCTCATGAAGACGCTAGACGGTCACTCAGAATTCCTATACAAAAATTCATCGGACGCAAAATTTTGTACACCAGCTAAACACATACAACATAAAGATTTTTTTATAATTATTTCTTTTTACTGTTTTTAATAAGCTGCTCTTCACTATTACTGCAGGTACTAGGTGCAAGTTTTCCCACATATAATCTGTCGCGTCCGAGTAAATCCTAAAATCCCCTCTTGGGACCCTTTGCTACAGTACTCACACAAAGAACACAAATACGCACGTGTTATGTCACTTTCTTTATAGTCTGTTAAGCAAGTATGAAGTAGGAGCAAAACATGCGAACCACATTGACGGAGTCTCACCGTGCATCTTAACAAGTGTTTCACTTTTCAATGAATTAAACATTCCTGTAGCAGATACCATGTTGAATAACAGTTATTGATACACTTGTAAATACAAAAAACGGCGTAAAATAATATATATATTATACTAGCTGGCCCCGCAAACGTTGATTTGCTATAATGCATGATGCCACATTGAAAAATAAAATAAAAAAAATTGTCCAAAAAATTAAATAAAAATGTTAGGTGTGAACAACCCTTATCACTTAGGGGTATGAAAAATAGACAGTGGCCGATTCTTAGACCTACTGAATATGCATATAAAATTTCATAAAAATCGGTCAAGCCGTTTTGGAGAAGAGAGAATCTATTTTCATCTATTTTTTTCTCCGATAACAAACATCCGATCATAATAAACTTTTTCGTTTATAATGTTAGACAACCTATAAGGGGGGATATTTCAAGATAATGAAGAATTGAAGATATTATAAGAACGATTTTCATATAAAAACTATTCTCTTTTTTCAGGTTGTAAATAAATAAATTTGTTTCAAAACTCATGAACGCTTTTAAAGACTTTTACTTATTAAAGGGAACCTTTCAAGCCTTAACCTTTATTTTACTTTTAACGTTTATTTATAAAAACGTGACTATAAAGCATGAAGTCTAGCAGCGTTCAAATACCATTTTTGGTCTATATGTCGTGTATATGCCCCTTAGGAATAACACACCCACGCAAATTCACGCAATATTTTAAACACAAAAACGACTTGTGGAATGAATTGTAAGCACGCATACTCATGTAAGTTAAAATCCGTATTATGAAATTAGTTCCAAAGAAAATATAAGACAACCGTAATAATTATGTGTTTTAATGTTACTATACCTTTATTGAAATTATTTTTGTGATAAATTGTAAATATGCCTTCAAATCAAAGATACGGAAATGTAAGTGCTATCTTACATATTGATCATTTTATACAATCTGTGAAGTGTGGACTTAATGTAGTCATAGTGCATATTTCTGAAAATTCAACGCTTGTTTTATGTCAACTTTTATCTATAGGTACAAATAAATAAAATTGGAGTGTCTGTTTGTAATATAAGAAAAATTGCTTTTTACTAAATGCATATTATTATGTACGTATAGGTACACGGTGATTTGTTATTTGATGTGTTCCCGCTAAGGGCGTGTAGATAAACTCAAAAGTAATAATTTAAGCCATGTGAAGCTCTATACTAAATTAAACGGTTTTCGACATATTTAAGTTTGATTGAATTTAAAGAAAACCCAATTTGAGGCTAACTCAAGAGCCATAATACTTAACTTATACTTATACTAATACTACTCGATGAGATTGCGGATGTTTTATTATTTTGGAGTAATTGACAATTTTGTAGCTTCTACAAGTTTGACATTATAGCCAAGAAGCAAAAGATTCTGAAATTTTTTACTCACTTTCACACAAATAATTATTGCTGTTTATTTAAAAAAAAAAGTCTAATAAATGAAATGTGCAAAATACGAAAAAAACTTCCTTATTTATCCAGCTTTTTACGGGCAGTACTTATATTTCAGTTGTTAAAGTTATTATAAACATCTATATTTATAGGAGCTCTAGAGCTCTACAATAGTTAGTACATTTATCCTTAATATCCAACCCATTGTAGGAATTGTCTTTTATATCCATGTGTTATGCTGGTATTATTGTGTAATGGACATTTAATTTATATCAATATGTATAACATTCAAGGTATTTAATGAGGTATGTAGCTGGTTAGCTATGCATGTTTATGTGAAATCAGAATGGCGCTGGCTATTTCAAAATAATATGGGTATTGAATTATGCATTTCTTACAATTGATTTTAAAGCCGTAGCCGCAAGTAACCATTTCACATCTATACTTCAACCCATCCGGTGCGTCGATTTCCAGATTTTATAAAACCTTGCTGTCTTTATGGTTCAACAATTGAAAGTTAAGGGTATTTATTTTCATTTCTGATGTAGAATGTTGAATAATGCCGGTTATTTTATTCACTAATCAATGACCTCCCTTTGTGGATTGTATAACATAGACCGTCGTACTTGGTCAAGCTTTAATTTTCCACTGAATGTCTCTCCCAACATAAAAGACAGAAGTCACGTTTTATTACAAATATTGCAATGCATGCGTTATGAAATGTAAAAAAAAGCAATACGACACAGCGGATGGCGTGTGAACAAATTCTGATTTGTTGCGCTATTTGTGTAACATGTAAAGCTACGATTGTTTTGTTACAGATAATGTCGACGGTATTAAGATTCCTCGTTCTCTTCACAACGATTACGACATCGGTCATCAATGCCACGGTGCCGGGGTCGGCTAGCGCTAATGAGATCAATCAACTGCAAAAGAAGAAGTTCATATACACGGGAGGTGCGCTATATCCACAAGCAACCGAAACAAGAGACTTGAGGACGTTGGATGGAGTGTGGAACTTCAGGAAATCTCCCACCGATCCAGAATATGGTTATAGAAATGGATGGTACGAGCAGGACCTGGAAAGGGTAAAAATTTTCAATGTTCTTTTAATTTCTGGTGCTTCTTTTGATCGTGGTCTCTTGTTTCATTGTGTAGAAATATATATTAGATAAAATATTAGGTGTAGATAATATTTGGAAAGTACGTACCTACTTACTACATTAGATATAAGAGAAAACAATTTCGTTCCCACCCATGTTATGCACAGCCACAGCAAGGACAGATCTTTACGAAAAGATAAAAAAACTCAGGCGATTCATAAATTAGGCAATAATTCAAAACTTAGGTTCATCATCTTAATGAAAACAGAGACTTCAAAAGATCATAATAGCCACAGCAAGGACAGATCTTTACGAAAAGATAAAAAAACTCAGGCGATTCATAAATTAGGCAATAATTCAAAACTTAGGTTCATCATCTTAATGAAAACAGAGACTTCAAAAGATCATAATTCCCCGAATTCTTTAGATATTAATTACTTGATCTATTTAACTTTACCTTACTTAAGTTACCTAGGGAGGTAACTTAAGTAAGGTAAAGTTAAATAGGTATTCAGTATCTCATCTTAGGGTACCTTCCTTAAACTTATCTTAAAAGAAATAAAAACAATAAAAATTATCATCCCTTATCATCTTATTATATCATCTCTTATCAATCATCATTCAGACAGGTCCAGTGATCCCAATGCCGGTGCCGTCGTCCTACAATGACATAACAGAAGACGCAGCATTACGGGACCATGTTGGTCTGGTATGGTACGACCGGCGGTTCTACGTGTCGCCTCTGTGGGCCCAGGCTGAACAACGCGTCTGGCTTCGGTTCAGCAGCGTACACTACGCCGCACAAGTGGTAAGCTGACCATACCAACTTTTAAATATTTTTCAGTAAATATTAGATCTTATATCATGTTGGACTGGTCTTGTATGTCTGGTGGTTCTACGTGTCACCCCTGTGGGCCCAGGCTGAACAACGCGTCTGGTTTTTGTTCAGCAGCGGATATAACGCCACACAAGCTGGTGAGCTGAGCAGAATTTTTTGCCATCTTCGGTTATATTGAACTGCTGTGAGATGATGGCGTGCACTATACCGCCATGTGGTAAACTGAACAGATTTTTCAATTGTTTTAAACAAAACTATTATGGACATGGAAAACGCAGATTATTATTTATTAGAACACCGTAGTTGAAATGCTTTTGTAAAAAAAACCAAAAAATTTAAATTTTATACATGATTTACTAATAAAATGACCCTCCAGGCTAAAAAATTGCGTTGCGTTACGTTACGTTCACGCCATGATGTGCCATTCTAGTGTTATAAAAAAACCTAGAGCTTAAAACACCGTTTGGAATAAATTAGGTAACTATAGTTTGATAAATACATTTGAATTTTATAAAAATATCTATTTTACTCTTATCTCACTTTTACAGATGATGAAATAGGTAATATTGTAATGAACTCAACACTTAGGTAAATTTAATTTTTGCGAATAGAAAAAATACAACAAAAAACCGTTCGCGGATATCAAAAAAAGATGTAGAATATGAACTTATATTTATTTTTCTATAAAGAAATATCTTTGGGAATCCCCACATTGAACATGTTTATAATGTAAAAATATATTAGGATGTACCACACGTAAATATTGGCCTAAGATGTGGTTAGTTCATTTGCTATTACATCACATACTAAGCTTAAAATATCTTCAGTTCCAACCAAAGCAAACACCTACTAACTTACATATTAATGTTATAGGTGATAAGTGAAGCATAATTAATTTTATTTGAGTACCTTACAGTACGCGGATCAGTTTGAAATTTGGCACAATAAGAGGTTGTTGGGGAAGAATGCACGGGTCAAATTCAAATTTTAATAAATTATTATAGTCAAATTTCGACTACTTATCGATCTCAAGCTCAAATAAATATACAAAACTATTTAAAAATTCAAATTTTCGACAAATGTAAAACACATCGTAAAGATGAGATAAATGCCGTTATTCTATGCAAATGAAAAATCAGTAACCAGTACAAATACATGAATAACTCAGCACAATACGGCGGTCTTATCGGCTAATAAGCGATTTCCTCATCATCATCAACCCGACACCCGTTAAAGTTTAAATGATATGCATAGATCTCGTTCCCTTACACGATAACGACTTATGCCGCGATTTTAAACAGTCTATGAGCACAATAATAATTAGTGGATAATTCAGAAATCATCAGTTGATGACATTTAATTTTGCTAAATGTGTTAGAATCATTGTTGTCTAAACCTTGCCGCCCCATTAGTTCATAATTATGAATCATGAAGTAGCAATCTTCTTCACTAAGTATTTAATTTTGAGGTTGGATGTGGGCTGCAGTAACCACTTAACATCAGGTGGCCTGCATGCCCGTTGGCTACCCAAAAACTGTTAAAACAAATCTAACCAATGGATTAGTTTATAACCTCTATACCCTGAATGCCCGTTTGCTTGTCATTTACAATATTAAGATAGATCGTTACATACGTATTTGCAAGACAATAGGCTATGAAAAAAGTAAAGTAGGAAGCAAACTATAGTTCATAGGTAGTGTAGATACATCCAATTGCTTTAACTTTGCTATCCTGTTTAAACGACTTCGGACTGACAGACGCACTTATTGAGAGTACCTACATAGAAACGTTGAATTCAATAGCTTTTGCCCGAAGAAACTAGTGTTGCCACGTGAACTGTTTCACACGGGATCTCTTATGCAATAAAACAATATGTTATAGGAGGACATAAATAATACTTTTCTAGTTAAGAAAGTCACATCAGTAACACGATTATATTATAATGTTTAAAGTGCAATGATATGCAGACTAATTAATATAATAATATTATAACTTCAGGCTATACACTAAAAATGGGGATAATTACCGCCGCCATGGTAGCCCACCATGTTTGTAATACGGGACGAGACCCTCGGCATGATGTGGACTCTTTGTACGACAACTCTTCTTATAAAATTCTCTCTACCAGGTTAAAGCCTAAACCGACCCGACCGACCCGATGCGATAATAAATTGAAGACTATCCTATAACTGTCAAACTACATAGGGCACCACCAGGCTGGTGTATATACACCTCTGCTTTACCAGCCATTCATCTGTCGCTATGCAATTGTGCGTAATTGGACAATTTGCCGGGTCGAGACCGGTCTCGTGAGGGCGCCGTCGCCCGACGCGGATTTGAATCAGACGATCGTTGTTGACCCAGTCTTATTCAGCTCTAAGGGCTATCTACCTGGAAGAAGTGAACTCAATGTTATTGCTTCCTGTTTCATTTTAAAGGTAATTTTGGAATGAGGTAGGTTCTATAAAAGCTGATTTAGCTTATATGCTCATCTTCGAACCAAACGGTATTCCTCAAAGTGCATAATTATGAAGTAAAATGAAACTTGATAGTACAAATGGAGTATACTGTATAGATATACTGTAGAGTATTTGATCCTAATGCTGTCTGTTTAATTTAAAAATTATAGGATGTCTTAGAAGGTGTTAGGTGTTATAGAAGGTCTTTTGAAAAGTATCATTTCATTGATACTTACTTAAAGGTCAGATGAAATAATTGTTTTAAATTAAAATAGTTTTTCATACTTTAACTGACTTCGCGCGTTTATTCTAGCGTGAAACTCTACGAGAGAGGCTTCGTGGTCTAGCGTAGTACCTAGGGACTCAATACGGCAAAACGGCCCACTTTATCGAATCCTACTATCATTGATTTGTGTTACGTCAATGCATTTCGGTGATAGCCCAGTGGCTTAGAATTCGACCTCGAATCGAGGGGTCCGGGTTCGAATCCCAGTGGCACGCACCAATGACTGTAAAAAAGTTATGTGCGCTTTATAAAATTAAATATCACCTGCTGTTACGGTGAAGGAAAACATCGTGAGGAAACCTGCATGCCTGAGAGTTCAAAAAAAAAATGTTCTCAAAGGCATGTGACGTCCACCAACCCGCATTAGGCCAGCGTGGTGGACTAAGGCCTACATCCCTCTCATTGTTAGAGGAGACCCGACCCTGTAGTGGGTCATTAATGGGTTACTGACAATGCATTTCGACGATCGAATAACAACATACTCGTACCTAAGGTACGGGGAAAATTAGCTGACCCCTCTTAATTGAGCTATATTACTAACTTCCTAGTAATGAACAGCTGCAATTCTCAGTTTCTCAGTACCGCTAGTTTAGTTTCTCTGCTGCCAGCTGCTTTCGTATGACACACGGATAAATTATTGGTGCTGTAAACTGCTACTGATTTTTTGATGCAATAAGAACGTATATTTTAACTGCTGATCATCTGTCGGTGACAATGCAACTTAAGATCGATTGTCGATGATCAATCCGTTCGGTGTCAATTCAGGAGATTGCAACAAAATTGTAAGGACGGGTGCACTTAAACCGTCGTTATTTACAATGCAATACATGACATGTGCAATCTAGACTGTTATGATTCTTATACATTACATTTATTGTAATTTCTTTTAGTTTGTAACTACTTATTAATTTGACACTACCTGAAAAGGTGAATCGGTAATAGGAATAACCTCAGCCCATCGCGTGAAGCGATCGACCGCTGTCAGGCAGTACCGATACTCCTTGGAAGGGGGTAGTGGTCCGATGAGGTCCAGGTGTACGTAGGTATTTGAAACGCGCCGAAGGTAAATCCAGTGTGCCAAGAGGTGCTACAGTATGCCTGGTTACCTTCGAGCGTTGGCAGGCTAGGCATGCTCGAGACCACTCGCGACAATCCTTCCTCACCTGAGTGCAGACTGTCGAACACAGGTCTGCGCAAGTGCGATGGTATAAACGGCCTGGGAGTCGGTGTGCTGACATCGCAGTACAGTTGAATGCGACTACCAGGGATGTTCATTTTCCTAAGGCGAAGCGAAGATTCAGCGCCCAGATATCGAGCGAGCTCAGGGTCAGCGTCCTGGGCACCAGCTATCACCTCTAGGTCTACGATGTAACTTCTCGACACGGGAGAGGGTATCCACGACAACGTTGTCTTGACCGGAAATGTGCCGAATGTCGGTCGAGAATTGTGCCACGTAGTCTAGGTATCTATACTGACGCAGTGAACAATTTTGTTTGCGCTCATTGAAGGCAAAGCACAAGGGTTTGTGGACAGTATAGATGGTTAAGCTGGTGGCCTCTAGCCAGTGGCGGAAATACTTAACGCTCTCGTAGATGGCAAGGAGCTCGCGGTCGTACGGGGAATACTTCCGTTGCGATGTGCTCAACTTGCGAGAGAAAAAAATAGATGATAAAAAAAATTAATAAAAAAAATAAAAATCATAATCAAAAATAACATCTAATCGATCCCGACTATCAAATAAAACAATCAACGTTTAAATGCACATTATTATGCTTTTAAGACATTATTGTTAAACACATTTTTGCTATTTATGAAAGATAAATAACTTATATTTTATTACAGCAAACATATTTTACGGTGTCGATAATGCGATTTGAAATATATCAGCTAAAAGTTTATTCGACTCTTAATAATGCTGAATCTCGATTTATTCTTGTTAGTGACAACAGCTTTAAAAGTAATTACCTATAATTAATATCACGGTATCTGCTCGGACTGATAAAATTTAATGTTTTCGTTCCTTAATGCCTCCTTGTATAAACACATCCAAATGTAGTAGCAGCGTAAAAGTAACTAGATAGTAGGTAATCCAGTCTCGCGAAATCTTAGGCCGCGAAATGAGACAGCCTTTTCATTATGCCGTGGGTGCGGTACCTACCCTACAATGGGTTATTAAAAGGTTAAAGAAGACGAAAGACCTAAGTGATACACTACATAATTATTAAGACTCACCAAGCGAGGTCGCAGGCAAGAAGTATCTTATGATGAGTCAGGTCAAGTACGAGAGCTCTTGTTTATTTTGGGCTACGGTCTGTTTACAGTGCTGCAAAAAACTACTTAAAAAACAACCTACCAACTTGGTAAATAATACTAAATATTGACCATCGCCATCAAAAAAACATTAGTAATATAAGCAATTTACTTATATTGTAACTAAGCCGACAAAGACTGTCTTTGTTCGACGCAATACAATAAAATTCGCAGAGTGCAAGATTTAAAAAAGCTAACAAGTGTGTAGCCTACCTTATGCTTTAGTGGGCATTGGGAACCATTGGTTTTTCTATACGAAGAGTAAACTATCAACTCACAGTCGGGTCAGACCGCCAGGGACAGAATTGTACAGACTAAAACCTCACGGTATTCCTCTCAACGCGAATTTATTGAAGTAGGTAATGGGCTAATTTTCGCATTCACATTAAACAAGTGACGCAACCAATACTTCGACATGTTTGTGTCAGTGTTTAAATACTTTAGATAAGGCGTTATAAAATAGTATGGATCCGGATTCACTAAAAATTCCGAACAAATCATCTCATATATTCCTTTAAATTCTTACGTTGACAAGCGAAATTACTCAACTTTTCGCTGTTCCATTTCTACGATTACAGGTTTTTATCTTCATTTAACCGATAGCGAAGTTATGTTAACATTATACATGTGACGCAACCGATACATTACCGACATGTGGTGTCAATACTTTAGATATGCTGTTATTGACAGCGATCTATAAACACGACAACGATAACGTAAATAAACTTACAACTTTTACGTCTACCGATAATGTCTATCATTAAGTTAACTGCATCAAAGTAAACTTGCATGTTGTGAAATGGCGTTCACTAGCTAGCTAGGGCAAAACAATGTTCCATATTTATGTTCGTTTTCCAGACATCTAAAATTGATTTTAATAAAAATGATAAATTGTAACTGTATTTTAACATATCAATATGCGTTGCTAATTTAGAGGATTGGTTGATATTATAAGATCATTTTAAACTAAATAGTTTTTCAACAAGATTTATGAGCCATGTAAATAGATTACGATCTATAAAGAACCCTTTTTATTTTTCTCCTTTGTTTACAGTGGATCAACGGCAAAGCTGTGACGTATCACGAGATGGGCCACCTTCCCTTCGAAGTAGAGATCTCAGATTTTGTAAGATTCAACAGCAGCAACCTTCTTACTGTTGTGGTGGATAACACACTTTTGAGCGACACTGTGCCACAAGGTCTAATTAAGGATATCATTATTGGGTAAGCTTATGTCCATAGAAAATAGGGTACCTAAGCTTAAAACAAATTAAATGTTTTGGTATCATCAAGCGGATATGTGGCTTAAACGGGAAGATATGTAGATGAAGCTCAGTAACAGAAAAACCAAAAGATTTTTATATGTCAAGATGGAGTGTAAGGATATTAAAAATGTACGCAATGACGTTGTCGGTACGACCAACTTTTGGGGGGACCGCTTTTGTAGTCGAGCGAATGGCAATTAGAATAAGGTCTTAGGTAATGAACATTGAGTGTTTCTGTAGTTTTGAGACTATGTCGTTAATGGTAACAAAATGTTTTAGGAACAACAAAGTCAGACAAGAGCAGTCGTACACTTTCGACTTTTTCAACTACGCTGGCATCCACCGCACCGTGTTCCTGTACACCACTCCGCAGGTCTACATCGATGACGTCATCGTCAACACTGACATTCAAGGCTTGACTGGTAATTAAAAAATTTATTCTCAAATGATCGGTTTTAATAAATCAATCCTCGGAATATGTTCGGTTGCCATGCAATATCAGTGCTTTTAAAGTAATTAAAACAGTCACTATCTCAATTCATATCTGAATATCGGTTATTAAAAAACCGTAAATCTTTAATTTAATAAAAACAGAGCTATGATACCGTCCCCAATGTTAAGAAATTTTTTTAGAATACAGTCCTACCATTCAAATAGAACAAAATTGAATGTTGTAAATCAAATAGAATAATCAATAGAGTTGCAATCACTTCAATGCGCAAATTAAAGCTATCGCCAAGGTAGATACCAATTCAAAATTCAAGAACACCCACCAGAGCATGATCAACTTCATCTAGAAAGTAGGCAGGTTGCTTTCTAAGTTTGATTAACAATTCTAATCTATATTCAAGCATAATGACTCACTCACCTATTAAGCTCGATGCCTTGTTGGAGACAAAAGCAAGTTTGTGGTACTGATTTACAATTGTCATTACCCAACCGCGCATTCCACACACAAATACAATCGACTACACAATGAGATTTTCTCATTAATATTTGCATTCAATTTGCATAAACACACATTTTATACAACAAAAATGTGCGACTTTTATGTGCGAACATTTTAACGGCATATCTAGTACACAGCTGCATACATCACAATGTGGAATTGTGGAGATAATAATATCAGGCGATCGCTGCGCCAACAATGAAATGTAACGGTCTTTACAATTCGTTGCTAAGTAGGTACATTGTTGTCCCTTATTTCACTTTGACATTACATTTAAAACATACGAATGTGAGATAGTTCAAGGGAGGCACAAAAAGCAAAATAATTAAATAACAAGGGAAAGATCCCTTGTTATTTCACAAAAATAGGACTTCGATCTTTTTTATGCATTAAATGATTCAGGATACTAGTGGCGCTTTTCTTTTAAATTTCCCTTAAAATAGTGGTGATGTCGCCATAATACCTTCATTTATTAAGTTTAGGACGTAAAACTATTGCAAAAGTAATTGAATAATTTTACTTATCCGCAGGTTTCGTAGTATACAACGTAACATTCAAGGGGTCCAGAGCCAACACGGAATGTGTGGTACAGCTGTTCGATAAGAATGAGACGCAAGTGGCCGCGTCACAGGATTGCGCGGGCCTGCTGGAGATCGGCAACGCTAACTTCTGGTGGCCTTACCTAATGCATCCTAACCCTGGATATCTTTACACGTTTAAGGTAACACTATTGATTGACTGTGTATGCAATGCATCTTTCTATTCCTATGCTCTTCAGCCAAGGGAGATAGCACAACCACGAAGTTTTCGGTACTTGAGAGATTCAAATCTACGAAGGGTTCTCCCTGTGAACTCTGACCCAACAGCGTGTCAAGTCTAGACAAACAGCGTTTATCACAACATGCAAGTGGCCAAGTATTAGGATTGCGCAGATTCAATCAATTTCGATTCGACACTAAGTGTCGACAAAATTTTGGTCTTTACTTTGGGTTATAATTTCTGCAACAAGATTTTCCTTCCCAGGCATCTCTAGTAGGTCTCCACGGAGAGGTGATCGACACTTACAGCCTGAAGGTGGGCATAAGAACGGTTACATGGAGCAACACAACCGTCTACCTCAACGACAAACCTATTTATCTCCGAGGATTCGGCATGCACGAAGATTCCGATGTGAGTTTCCGGCTCGTAGTACTATCTGCTTGAACATTTGCCATTTAAATTGTATTAAGTATTTATGATTAGGATTATTATTATGATTAGGTTTACCCGTTTGGTATCGAACCTAAACAGAGGTCCTTAATTTCAACCTTCCCCCAGAAGCTTTGGGTAAACAACGGAGAGTCATTCATGACAAAAAAAAGTTCAGTACTTATTGGTAGATACTTGTTTTATCCTGTATTAAAGATTAAAGAGCCGAGAACCTTTGTAACTAAATTAATCATATTATTATAACTAAGATACAGTCAGTTCAATTCAGTTCAATCTTACTTGAAGTGTACCTACTAAGGACTTCTGAATAATTGAAATCTGTCTAAATGGCGCAATTTGTATCAAGAGTACTCAATTGTGATTTTAGCTTCGAGGCAAAGGTTGGGATCCAGTTCTTTGGGTGAAAAACTTCAACCTCATCAAGTGGGTTGGAGCTAATGCCTTCCGGACTTCCCACTACCCTTACGCTGAAGAGATCTACCAGATGGCTGATGAGCATGGCATCATGATAATAGACGAGTGCCCTAGTGTGGATACTGAGTAAGTACCCCCTGAAAATTATATGATTTGGAAAAGAGGCCAGGGAACATTTTCTTACTTCCTTCCTTTTCAAATATTTCTTTCCCAACAGTCGCATTATTGGAAGCATTTAAAGGTTTAACAATTTAACTCCTCTCTTTTCTTCGTAATATAGAGTACTTTATAGGTACAACACGCTCGAATTTGATATGTACATAGTTCGAAATTCACTTTTACGTGGCCGCCCCCAATCCTAATACTTTTTGAATAAATGAAGAAGAACCTCTTCGTTTCGATTCTGTTCTGCTCGATTCTTCGATTCTGTTCTGTTCTGCTCCACTGAAAAATTAACTTTAAATCGATATGGTTTTTGTTTAGTATGATGATATGATATTTTCTCATTTTCAGTATCTTCACGGAGCCTCTCCTGACTAAACACAAGCAGTCTCTTACTGAGCTGATCCGTCGCGACAAGAACCACCCGAGTGTAATCATGTGGTCTATATCCAACGAGCCCAGATCTGCTAACAGGAACGCTGACGCTTATTTCGGGTACGGTACATTGACATTTTTCTTCTCTTTTCATCCCTTTATATTTTGCTAGAACATTATAAGTATGTATAATCTACATCACTTACAAGTCATATTTTTTTTCATATTGGAATTGACGGGCACAATTGTGGTTGTGACAAACGGGCTTGCACATGGAAGGTAGACATTTTTTCGTTTGGTTCCTACTAAATCTCAGCTTCTATTCGGATGGAGCTAGACCCCATCCCATCTTCTGTAATAACGCCAACGAATTTCGCGCCCCGCCAAATAGGAATATTCAAGAATAGGCTATCAAATAGGATAGCAATCTGAGATCGTATGGATGCGTAGCTTCTCATGAGGATCGAGATTTTTGTCTCAAATACTTGTTGGCTAACTGTCTCAAATCTTTGGCAACCAAATCTCCAATAAATTTTCAATCAGGTGCCTACTCCATAACGTAGACATTGGCATTTCAGGGAGGTGGTCAAACATGTTAAATCAATGGATCTCTCGAGGCCCGTCACGTTAGCAATTGCCCAGAACTACAACGTTGATAAATCTGTAAGTTGGTGCATTTAATTTCTCTCTATTTAATTTTAATCCCTATTTGTTAAAGATATATTTTTAGTAACTGAACTCACTTCCGGACACATTAGATACCAAGTAATATTTTAAATGTAAAAATCTGTGTGAGGATGTTTTTTACTCTATCACGCAACAACAGCTGGAGGGATTTGGATGAAATTTGTTACACAGATAATTTATAAACTGGATCATGGTAACTCACTTGTTCAAATTATAAGGTTACCGAATAATAAAATTTGGAAGCAGTAAACGAATTCTATAAATATGTATTCCCTAGAATGCATTAAAGCTATTCCACACCTGCGCTCCACATTCTTGCAGACATGATCGAACTCCAAAAGGCATTCGTTTGGAATATTTATGCCTTTTCTGCATTCGTTTGGCACGAAATTTACATCACTAAGATTTAATCATGAGTCCGGAGACTTGATTGACACATCTTTACATTTAGAAACCACCATCTGTTTGCCTTTTTTCTTGTTTAGACACCAGGTAATTCCGGGAATGGCATGTTCCATCCTCCTCTCCTTCATTTCCGACGTCTATATGTTTCTCCTTGAACGTCAACCATGTTTTCTTCCAAACCAGGGCCAGCACTTGGACGTGATCAGCTTCAACCGGTACAACGGATGGTACCACAACACCGGGTCGCTGCTGAACATCGCGGCCAACGTGGCGGACGAAGCCACGGCCTGGCATCGCAAGCACAACAAACCCGTCGTCATGACCGAGTATGGAGCTGACACCATTGCGGGACTGCACCTGGTAATTTAGTATTTACCAATATGGCGGCACAACAACTCGTACTGATTGAGTAGATTGAAAGCGATTAAAAAACTCTGGAACGTCGGGCGTGCCTAAATCATGCTAACGGCGTCTACATGTACCTAAACCAACTGAACACTACCTAAACCGGATGATACAAAGGATGTGGCATATCACAATCAAAACCACTTTGTGTAATATAATCCAGTCCTTACCTGTTACGGAAAAACATTGCCCAACAGTGGGAGGGAGGAGTGGGAACATAAAAAGAGCTGCAGCCTGAAAAGCAAAGTTAACTAACAAGGTATACGACCAATGTATACAATGTTGCAATTTATCGTATATATTTAGGTCCTGGACCTTTTGACTATAACATTTTAGCATCAGATTAATCATTATAATTTGTTCTGTAGAAATTAACCTCTTACAAAACAAAAGATATTAATTTACCTAATAAATTTATTTTTCTTTAAGCTACCTGAATACGTCTGGTCAGAAGAATATCAAGTGGCCCTGATGTCCGAGCACTTCAAAGCATTCGACAGACTCCGACGTGCCGGTTTCTTTGCGGGAGAGTTCATATGGAACTTCGCTGACTTCAAGACTGCACAAAGTAAGCAATTAAAATCTGAAAGTTGTATTCTGGTCTTATCGTGTTTGAACTACGTCTGCCATCACGTAATTTTACCATTATCTTATCTTCATTCTCCTGTATCCCCAATAGGTACATACAGGAAAACAAAATAATATAGTATCTGCAATCCGCACAGATATCAGACAACTACGGTTGCAATCTGTAGTCTGTAAAGTTGTAGAATCCAAATGTCCAGGAGAAACTTCATTTTGGACCAAAACACCATGTTGGTAGAATTAGGTATTGCATATATTATTATACAATTATACTATTATATTATTATACTATTTCCTAATAAAATTAGGAATGTCACTTTTTCTTTTGTGTGAATCTACACGATTTGGGACCAACAGGGGTTATAGTCACAAGAACAATTTAGTACCTAACTATCCCTAATTTTTAAAATGCCTAGCAAATCTATAGAATATTTTATTTTAAACTATCCACAGCAATCACTCGAGTAGGGGGAAACAAGAAGGGTATATTTACTAGATCCCGACAGCCCAAGGCCTCTGCACATCACCTGCGGGCGCGCTACCTCGCCCTCGCCGCCGCCGACTCTGGGGCGCCTCCCCCCGACCCACCCTACTACGTCAGCGACCACCGCGCCGCCAACCACGAAGAACTATGAGACAGACTGAAAAATAATAAAAGAACATTTTTCTAATCTAAACTAAGAGACCGTACATTTATTTCTAGTAGACGCAAGTAGACCGTCTTCTCACCCAACGGATCATAAGACTTCTTACTAGTACATGTTTACTAGACTAACCGCATTAACGGTAGGTTTTCAAAATTAGTTCGGTGCATTAACTAGCGTTCGTTACTGCCCACTCCTGGGCCCCGACCCACCTTAACGACCACCGACACGAAGAACTCTATAACAGACTGAAAAACTGAAAAACTACAAAACGACGTAACTTTACCTAAGATAACCTAATTTTATGTGTTCCAGGAAATGCTAATAAACTCAACAGACCGGTCTATTTTAAATGTTTTAATCCGGCGCAAAGGACTTCCAAGTATTCATTCATGAAATTATTCCACTTGATATTTTAAGCTTAAACACTGTGTATTGTGAATGCAACACCTATTACGTGTACATATCTTCATATTCCATTAGATAGTTACCTTATAAAAGCAAATTTCACAATAGCTCTTAATGGACATGTTTCTTATTGTGTGTGCCATACACGAGCAGGGTTAAAGCTTGAAATGAATTTTGAAAATTGATCCACTTCTAAAGAAGTCTTCGTATTGATGTCCGTCCGTCAATCCGTCCTTTTATCATTTTCCGTTAGACAATAAAACAGTTAATAAGCCAATTCCACACCACGTACTTCGTAATGGGTTGTAAAATAAACTCCAGTACCTGCGGGATCTAACTTTTTGTTACGTTGGTAACCTAGATTGCATAGATAAGATAATTATAATTAAAGAAATATATTCTTTACATATACCTATTTAGAAATAAAAGACATATCAAGCCTTTAAAAAAATATTTTACTACACTTAGTTTCAACTTTAAGTAAAGTGTTCAATAAGTTTAATAACGGTGAAAATGGGCGGAGTTACTTCAACTTAATTGGACTTATGTAGATACATAAAACAGATAAACAATTAGTTACTTGTATCATTGCTTGTGAAACAGTTCTTGAATAAAGCTTTTTGGAAGTTTTTAGGTAGGTAGCTACAAAGGTAAATCATAACCACCTATTATTTTTTATTGAGGTAGGTAATTAATTCGTCTTAGATATATTTTATAAATTGTTATTATGGCGGTCAAATTTTTATTAAATTTAAGATAATGATCATATTTAAATATACCTCCAGAATGAGAATGATGGTTGTAATTGTAGAAACCGAACTAGTACCATAGAATAGGTACTATGTACTAGTACCATAGAAACTAGAGGAGTACAAGTAAGTTCTTGTGAACAAAACCTCCGCCCCTACATACGTGATTTGTAATGTGTACTATAGTATTACATAACAACATAAACTATTTTAATAATACGTCGGTAGATACGGTTCTAGTACCTATGTAAATTGTCGCGCCTAATGTATTGTTATTGAACTTCATTTTTATACTGTGCTGCAACTAAACTACATCAAAGAACGTAGCTAGCTAAGGTACACTCTTGTTTTATATAACTTGTAAATATTTATTTGAGTGTGAATAAAGTACAAAATCAGCGTTTCTGATGTTTCATTTGTAGACCTTCAAGCTCCACGCTTCTTTTTGGATATTGGGCAGCTAAAAATGTACAAAGTTGAATATAGTAATACAAATTACAACTCCTATAAGTTGTCTTAAGTTAGATCGCCTGATATATTATTATGTTTGGTAAGAGTCAGTAAGAGAAGAATCAAGCCCAAGAATTTACCCGTTCAGCCAACCAACTTTTTGAATTTCGAAATCGGCAACCCTGCTGTCAATGACACTTCTAAGCTTCATATCTATGCTGTGGCATAATGTCTGTGGAATGAAGTTCAATGAAGTTGACACTGTCAGTGTCATGTCACAGTGAGTAAAAATGAAATTGTGTGTGACGGATCACGGACTGTTTATTCCATGGACGTTTATTCGAACATAATTACATAGGTACCTAATATCAACTTAATCATCAGCAGCAGTCAATTCATCACCATTCCAATTATCCAACGTGTATGCATATGCAATTGCAAAGTAACAGAACGAAAAAGAAATTGTAAACAAATACCTAATGTGACAAATACTTTAGTGGAACTACAAAATATTACTATTAATATAAAAGTGAAACGTTTCCTCAAGTCACAATTACAACAAAACAACTGAACAGAACCAACCAGCCCTGAGGGCTGATCAAAAGCACACAATTGAAATATATCAGAAGTAAAAATGATGAACTGTATTCAGTGCGATCAACTTTCAAAATATAAATGTCCTACATGTAGACAACCTTAGTAAGTATGATCAAACTGCATTCGAGCATGCATGCAGTCTAATTATATTGGTTTTGTAAAAGTCTGAGATAGTTTTAAGATGATAGATTTTTATGTATGAAGTTAACCAGTGTTATAAAATAAACCCATATGTATACCCAATACATGGGCTGCAGGAGCCAGCCACCAATTAACAATTAATTTGTTCTAATCTTCCTTGCTGTTGTAGACTTATCACTGCCATAATGCTGCTGCCATCCCTAGGCCATTACTATCCTCGTGCTTGCAGGCTTAGAGTATATGTACATATATTTTCAAAAGCTTAATCAAACTGTTTATTTTTTAAGTTGTTCAGTTGCTTGCTGTAAAGAGCACAAGGCGACACCTTGTTCGCCAACCACTCCACCCCCAGAGGAACCAACAGATTCTGAATCTGATATCAATTACCAATATACTACGGAAGATACTGTACCTCAAGAAAAACTAAAACTATTAGGTAAGGAAGCAATATTTACGGGCTATGTACAAACATAGCCCACAGAAGGATACCCTGTCTAGATTCCATGCAAATAAAACCACAAACAGGTTAGAAAAATACAGTTGAACAGCTGTAAAGTTTTACAAAATTAAATATCATCTGCTATAATGGTGAAGGATAACATGGTAAGAAAACCTTTATACCTGAGAGTTGTCTATAATTTTTAGAGGGCAATAAATAATTCTAAATAATGTTATTTTTTACAGGGGTGATAGCCAGGGGTGCCTCTTCGGGTTCGAGTTGGAATCCCAATGGCCGCACCAATGATTTTGTAAAACAGTTATGTGTGCTTTATAAAATCAAATATCACCTGCTGTTACAGTGAAGGAAAACATCCTGAGAAAAACTGCATGCCTGAGAGTTCAAAAAAATGTTCTCAAAGGCATGTGAAACCCACCAACCTGCATTATGTCAGCATGGTGGATGGCGGCCTACATCCCTCTAGTTGTGAGAGGAGACCCAACCCTGTAGTGGGTCATTTATGGGTTACTGACAATGTTATTTTAATTTTTTTTAGAAAACTCCAAGGAACTAAGAAATTGTCTGGATAATCCCCATGTGAGAGAAATTTTGAAGCTATTAGACAAATCTCCTTATCCGGATATTCTGATTGGAGACTATATGCAGGATCCTATTTTCACTGAATTTGTAGATGCATGCTTAATTGTTGTACAAGATAAGCAAAAGGTGTAATGACTAAATTACTAATAGTATGTTAAGTGTGTATTAATAATATATTATTCAGGATATATGTAGAAATAATGATATATCAAATCACATAAATATATTTTTGAACTGAAACATATGACTTTTTCTTGAGCAATTTATGTGGCACTGTTCAAATCAACTTCTGCAGTGTGATTAACTCGATATTTTTTAAGTTTTTAAGTGACAAACACAACATTTTCATAAAGATTAGAAAGAGAGAACCATTACAAGAGAACAAAGTACTCATTTTCCTATTTATTTTAGAATAATTTACAAATTAAAATTAACAAAATCAGTATAAAATCAAGTTATTTCATTACACATGACTGTGACTGATTATTTCACAATAATTTTAATGCATTTATTCACAAAGGGCAGATTTCAATAGATTTTCAAGTTCATAGGACTTCTTACTTTCCTCCTCCAGTTGCTGCTCAAGTTTTTCTACATCATCTATATAATTATTGTACTTAGATATACTTTCATCAGCTACCTGTATATTTTCTTCAACTAGTGTAGCATCACTATCTTCTAGCATAAGAAACTCTTGTGAATCTAATTCAATTCTGCGTCTTTTAGCATGCAAGAATTGATCTATCTCATCCTCACAGACAATTGCTTTATGTTTTAAACTTTTAAAAACGTGTGTTTCATAGATCCATTGACAATGTCTATAGTCTTCTAGAACAGACTTTTCATATATGGCATATCGATTATCAAAATTCCTAAGGTTATTAATTTTTTCGTAAATAACAACATTTAACAAATCCATGAGATCATACTCTTCATAAAATGCTTTTAAGTCCGTGCATGGCATTTCTAAATCTAAATACCCATTTGCAACTGCAACAGCTTTACAAACAACTTTTTCTGGGTCTTCAAACCAACCTATTTGTTTGCAATAACTGCGAATGTTCTCTTGCATACCTATAGCATTCACTGGATGAAACTCAGTTGACGATTTTGGTAGTTTAAGGCGCTTCATTATATCTTTGATGGCAGTTACATTTTCCGTATTCTTTACGTTGCTTGGAATAAATTCGTAGGGTTTTGGGTATGGAGATGTACTATCCAAATACTCTTTAAACTCTAGTGGAAAAGATGGATAATTAAAAAGATCCTCATTAGTAATGACATCTGTTAATTTTTCCAAAGCAATATTATAACAGTCTATAAGTTTGTTTAAATCATTATGGATACTATTAATCCGTGGGTCCTTTATAGACTTCAATTGAGACCAAATCTCATTGCCAAGATATCTTTGACAAACAGATTTAAGATAGTCTATTTCGATAGGTGGAGGTTGTTGATAGCTTTTTGCTAGCCATTTTAAAGCACGTTTTGTACTTGAATCTAATGACTTAATTACATTACTTGAATCAATCATATATATTTTATAATCTGATATGACATTATTATTTTTGTATTTTATCAATTGCATCTCCAAATGTTCAACTTCATTTTGAGCCAATGAAGTAACAATTGCAATAGGAATGGATTGATAACTATATTTTTGTTTTCTTATTTCTTCTATGGTATCACTAATATTTAGGTCAGTAACATATAACAGCATAGAATTTGTACCTTCTAGGGCTTCACTGTAAGCGCCTTTCTGTTCTTTATTCAGCAAACTTACAGATATTCCGAAATTCATCAGACAATTCCATGAATGTCTACCAACCTGAATTAAACATGGGCTTACCTCGTGTTGCTTTTTGTCGCTAAACGCATCCATGAGCCATTTTTCTATATGAACTTTTCGACACAGCCATTTACTAGGGCCTGGCGATATTAATGTGACTTTCCAAAAGAAACATTTATCATAAGGGTAATTGAGTTGTTTCATACGTTTCAACAATGGTGATCTTATGAAATCCATTATATTAAATGGTTCAGGGGATGGCCATTGCTTAAGTTCGCCACTAAAACGATAGCCTCTGTGAATAGCATTCATGTTATTTAAAGCAGACTTTTCTACTGGCCTTCTTAACTTAGAAGCTTCTTCATAAGGTGTATTGAGTGTTAGCCAAACCGGGGAATCATCTAGTAATTTTCTTCTATTTAAATTACGAGTTGCCTGTTTCTTCCAAACACTAAACCATTTTTTCATCAACCTTTTACTCAAAAATAACTCCGCTTTTATTTCTGAATGGCAAATTTGATCACAAACTTCAAAAAATATTTCATCAGTGGTTTCATTAGCATAACGCATAAGTTCTGTAAAACTATCTCTTTCCTCCTTTAATACTTGCTTGATTGTTTCATTTTCTGTTTCATTTGTAAGTTCGTTTAAAAGTTCTATTGATTCTTTTTCAACCCTCTGCCTGAATTTCCTATCTTCTTCTGCTTTTCTTTTTAGCTCTTCCTGTCGCTCTTTTTCTAGCTTCTCTTTTAACTGCTGTTGTTTCATTTCTTCTATTTTTCTCAATCTTTCTTCTTCTTTTAGCCTTTCATCTTTTCTTCTTTTCTCCTCCTCTCGTCGTTTTTCTTCCTCTTTTCGCTTTGCTTGTTCTATTCGTTGCTCTTCTTCCATCTGTCTCTCTGCTTCTTTCCGCCTCTCTTCCTGGATTCGCTTTTCTTCTTCTCTTTTTAATTTTTCTGCCATATCCTTCATTGCACCTTCGTTGCCTGTGTGTTCATTCGTTTTTTGCAATTCTACTCCATCTTTGGTTTCATCGACGAAATCATACACATCGTTAGTTTTACCAGAGTTTACAGAACTGAAAATATTGCTTGCGACTGTAGGCTTATTTTTGCTTTGGAATATTGAATAATTCTTTGATTCTATACCAGTGGGTTGCAAAGCACTTTTAAATAAGCTTCCTGGTGAAGTCTTAACAAATACACTGTCTCCATTCGAAACAATTCCAGATTGCATGGTACTGTTTGATTTAAATAAGGATGGCTTGTTTAACGCAGAATTACCAAAGGATCCAAAAATATTTGACGATTTGGAATCATTTTCTTTGGGTGGTTCAGGTTTTCCGAAAATACTTTTATCTGTTTGAACATTTGACTTAAATAAGTTTTGAGTATTTGGCGTCTCCTCTTTAGCCTTAGAAAACAAATTGGTACTAGAAAATATACTTTTAGGCTCTACTGGTTTGGGCTGATTTGTTTTATCGATATTACTTTGACCAAATATAGAATTTCCCATAATAGGTTTTTTGAAAATATCATCAGGAGGTTTAAACACATCATTAGTGTTACATCCTCCTAATCTATCATTACTTCCACTTCCAAATATTGATTTATTATCTTGACTGGCTTTACTAGTTGACTTAAATATAGCTTCAGGAACTTTCTCGGGACTTTCGCCAGGCTTTGAAAATGTAAATATTTTCTTTGCATCCAAACCAAAATATTTTTCAGGAGAAGTCTTAACAATTTCTTTAGCCACAATAGGTATTGCGGGTTGGAATAAAAAGCCTTTATTTTTAAATCCTTCATAAACAGGTAAAGTATTTGCGGGTTGCACTGGCTTGCTAAAAATATTTTCTTTCACTTCAGGAACTTTTTCTGTTTTTACAAAGCTTTTATTGCCACTTAACAATTTATTTATTTCAGCTTTCAAGACTTGTAAATCTTTATTACTATCATTTCTTGTATTATAACCTAGATCTTCTGCTATAAGCGATGATACTTTTAATTTACCATCGCTGTCAAAACTGGAATGAAGGGAGCTTTTAAAATTATGCTTTGGAAGTTTTCCACCGGCTATAACTTCACCAACTGTACTCCGTCGTTTTGACTCAATTAGAGATACAGCTCTTGCAATTGGGTATGGATCACTATCTTCTATAAATTGATTTCTATTTAGTATTACATCAACTCCTTCAGAATCTGTTCTAGCTAACCTCAACCCATAATGATTAACAAAAGATTTCATGCTTTCTAATGATTCAAATGAGAGTGTTTCCATTAATTCTTTTGCCGGATAACGCGAGCTTCCTTTCGGCGCGAATCCTTTAACTATTCTCGCAAGAGCACGAGCTCGAACATCGTTGAAATATCTCAGTAATATGCAGGCCTGTAAATAAGTGGCCCTATCTCTTATAAGGCGGAAGAACTTTACGTAGTTATTGTTATCTAATGCAATGAAAACTTGGATTGCAAATACGATTGGCTCAGATTTTTGTATTTCATCAGGTAGATGTTTGATCTGAAACAAAAGGTTTTGGCTATTAATTTTTGGCAGCAGGTAAAATATTGTTATTTTTGTAAACAGTGTGAAGCTAAATATACCGTACTACATACATAATTATTACATACATAATGTACATTTTACTTCATTATTTTAAGGTACTAAGGGTGTAAATAATTTTCATACCTCCCACAAAAAATTCGAATCACCAAGGTTGAGCAAAGCTATGTAGCCTCTAAATTCTGCTTCATTAGGCTTCTGTTCTGAGGTGACGTCATCATCAGCGTACATATGTTTCAGTGTTTGAAGACATTTTGTAAGGTTGTCAGTGTTCAATTTCTGGTCGAATTGCGTGTGTTCTAGGTCGGCGAGGCGAGCTGCGCAGTGCGCGTGGAAGCGAGCGCACATCTCCACTAATTGTATAGATTCTGAGGAAAATAATATATTAGTTCAAATTTTATTCTTTTATGCAAGTGTTACTAATATGTTTAATTTGCTTGCACATAAAAACATTAAAATATCTTCACAGCTTTTTCTCTTCACAGGGAATAAATGCAATAATTCTTAAATATTCTACTTTTTAATATCATACATTACTTAAGAGTAGATATGAGCGCCACGGCGGCGCGCCGCCGCCGCCACGGTTTCACCTCGCGCCGCCGCCGCCGGCCCCCGCGGACGGCGCGCCGACTGAACGAGTCAGTTCAGAAACTGAACTTCAGTTTGAACAATGGTGCTGATCGGACGCACTTTCACACGTTCACGTAGTCAAAATGGCGGCATCATCAGACATAAACATGTTCTTAGACCAACACGAGATGCAAGTGTTGCCACACCTAGACCTGGAATGAGTTCCATGTCTGCGCCTTCTAACTTTTTGATGGACTTTGCTAAGAAGCACAGCAGTTCGCACAGTGATTTGGAGAACATCTAAAGAGTGCAGACGATCTCAAGCCCTTCCTTCCTTCATTTCAGCCCTTGTTAGTCCACTGCCGGACATGGGCCTCCCCTAATCGACGCCACTCCGCCCGGTTCTGGGCCCTCTGAATCCAACGGTTTCCCGCTGTCTTCTTCAGGTCGTCAGTCCACCTGGTCGGAGGGCGGCCTGTGCTCCTTTTGCCTAAACATGGTCGCCATTCAAGGACCTTTTTTCCCCATCGGTTGTCAGTCCTGCGAACGATGTGGCCAGCCCATTGCCACTTTAATTTGCAAACTTTGAGAGCTATGTCGGTCACCATCGTTCTTCTACGGATTTCATCATTTCTGATTCTGTCTCGTAGAGAAATACCAAGCATAGCTCTCCCCATTGCCCTCTGGGCGACTCTGAGCTTGTGGATTAGGCTCACAGTAAAGGACCACGTCTCGGCACCGTAGGTCATCACTGGCAACACACATTGCTCGAAAACTTTCGACTTCAGGCACTGAGGTATGTATATCGGACGTCAAGACTTGTCGTAGATTCCCGAACGCTGCCCAGCCGAGTTGGATTCTTCCAGTGACCTCTCTCTCGAAGTTGGACTTACCCATTCGGATCGTTTGTAAACGTATTCGTCTCCAACTTCGAGAGCAGTGCCGTCAACAGCCACCGGTACGGGTGTGACATGGACATTAGACATGATTTTTGTCTAATGTACGAGTTGCACAACTGGTTGGCCGACAAGTTGCACGACTGGTTGGCCGACTAGTTGCACAACTGGTTGGCCGACTAGTTGCACAACTGGTTGGCCGACAAGTTGCACGACTAGTTGCACAACTGGTTTGCCGATAAGTTGCACGACTGGTTGCACAACTGGTTTGCCGACAAGTTGCACGACTAGTTGCACAACTGGTTGGCCGACAAATTGCACGACTGGTTGCACAACTGTTTGACCAAGTTGCACGACTGGTTGCACAACTGGTTTGCCGATAAGTTGCACGACTAGTTGCACAACCGGTTTGCCGATAAGTTGCACGACTGGATGCACAACTGGTTTGCCGATAAGTTGCACGACTGGTTGCACAACTGGTTGGCCGACAAGTTGCACGACTAGTTGCACAACTGGTTTGCCGACAAGTTGCACGACTAGTTGCACAACTGGTTGGCCGACAAGTTGCACGACTGGTTGCACAACTGGTTTGCCGATAAGTTGCACGACTGGTTGCACAACTGGTTTGCCGACAAGTTGCGCGACTAGTTGCACAACTGGTTGGCCGACAAGTTGCACGACTGGTTGCACAACTGTTTGACCAAGTTGCACGACTAGTTGCACAACTGGTTTGCCGATAAGTTGCACGACTGGTTGCACAACTGTATGGCCACGTTGCACGACTAGTTGCACAACTAGTTGGCCGACAAGTTGCACGACTAGTTGCACAACTGTTTGGCCGACGAGTCGCACAACTGTTCCGCCGACAAGTTGCACGACTAGTCGCACAACTGTTTGGCCAAGTTGCACGACGGGTTGGCCGACAAGTTATGAGTGATTTTCGATTTTGATGTTATGAGTAATTTTTGATGTTATTTTGGTTTGGTATTTTGAGGTATTTTATATCTTCCCTTATTAAGATAGTTTTATCAAGGTCACGCCGCCGCCGCCGACCTCCAAAAGTCGGCGCGCCGCCGCCGACTGATTGGCCACCGGCGCTCATATCTACTTTAGAGTAGTAAATAGGTTGGTCAAGAGATACTAAGTATTAATTTCAAATATTCATTATTACCTGCGCAACAAAGAGCCTGTTGTGTAATATCTTTACGAATACTGCGAAATCTGTCCCACATAAAATGGAACCAGTCAGCTAAGGTCACCTGCAATGCAATGTTAAAATTAAAATAATACAATTCATGACACATAAATTGTATTATGTGTGAGCCATATTTTATCTACTCTAGATATAATAAAATTGTTGAGCATTGCGTATGTGCATGCTAATCTCGGAAACAGCTAAACTAATTTGAATGCAACAGTGAGTTGTATACTTTCCACTCGCAATCATAATTACAGTAGAAGTCCAGGACCTACTTGGTGAGTCTAAATAAAGGGCAGGTCGACAACTGTTGACTAGTAAAATATAAATAAAACATCCACATACCTGGCGAGTAGTGTCAGCTATTTCGTGCAGCAGGTAGGCGCAGGTGCGCATGAGTACGGAGGCCGGCCTCAGCTCATAACACATGGGCATCTCCTGGTCTGCTGAGCTGCGGCTGTACTGCTTCACTGCACGCCACGGCTCTAGGATGCCGTCAGAATCGAGCATGGTCTCCAAAGTCATCACCTGAAAGGAAATTAATTTCTTTTATACATGTCCTATTTGCTAAACAAAATTTTATTGTCTTTCTATTTAAATTTGCGATTTAAAAATGTCAATCAAAAGTGCCAATGACACTTACTTGGTGTTCACATTGCCTGTGCAACAATTCTTTCTCTGGACACATGTCAGGGCAAGTCCCGATGGTAGCGCCGCCCACCTTGACACGCGAACCAGCGCCACCCCAAGATCGCAAAATTCTGTAAATTAATAAGAATACTTAAAATTAGTTAATTTACTTCAATGTTCTGCATGTTCTGTTCTGACTATACCCATGTAAATCCCCCTGGCGTTTTGTGAAGCGACTAGCCGCACGGCGTAAATCGACCCGTGTATAATACAAAGATACAAAATGACCCCTAAGATAGATACAAAATGACATTAATATCCCAAACTGAAACAGTGCTGAATTTACTTTTTTGCGGAAAATGGATGGTAGATAATTTTTTTGGGAACTTGTTTTGTGGGATCCACTTAAGGCTGATCCTCACTTGTCTCTAGTGTCCAGTATCCTCCACTGCTCATCCGGGGTGGTTGACACTTTGAAGCTCAGCTGGAATAACTCGGCAGCAGCCTCCGATGTACTCAGTGTGGTGTTTGAACATGCAACTACTGAGGGCTCAACTGTAACTGGATTTATGATGGAAGGTTGCGACCTGTAAAAATTAACACAGACAATAATTTATTTTAGTATAATTAGTCTCAATCAAAACTTTATAATGTATTCTATTTTATTTCTTTTAATCCACTCGCCTTTCAAAATCAACTGTTGAAGGATGCACCAATTCAACCTGGTGGACCATAATATAAGGAAGACTGGGAAATGTCACCATACATCCAACGACATTGAAAATTAACAAATAGATTGGAGTTGCTTCAACATCTTAGGCCTTTATTAAAATCTCGATCAGGAACATGTTGCTAGGTGTAACAAGTCAAGCTCCTTACCATTGAGTATTTGTCATCATCCATTAGTGACCCATTGGTGGGATCGGTCTCTCACAATGAGAAAGATATAGTCCTGGGTCCACCATGCTGGCTTAGTGTGGGTCGGTGGATATAATGGAATAATTACAAGTTATATTTTTAAATCATTACTTACAGAGCAATTGGTTTGGCTCTCAAAGGAAGTTCGGCCCTCCTTTTTGCAGGACTGATTTTTGTAGGCTTTATTGGCACCTTACGTTTCTTGATAACTGGATCGATTTCCATTGCTGGAAAATTAATAATTATAGGGATAATGTTTCAAACTAATATTATTAAGTTAATGTTTAACTTCATAAACTGCAATAATTAAAGTGAGTGAATGTTCACTGTTCAGCTTTTTTATGAAAGTAGCAAATAACTACACAGTCCACTTTGATAGTCAATATGTATGACAACAATAGTACTTTATAAACACCCATATTTAGATTTTTTATCAAACAGTGCAAAAGTGGCTTAGGGCACACTGTATTATAATATTTTAAATTAAGATATTGAGAAACTAACACTTCTGTCTTGTAAATCTGTATGAAGGTGCACCGCTCATGGCTAATAGCTCCTCCTGCACTTCAGGGTCTGGAACCCAATCTGGATCATCTTCCTTCTTACTCTTTCTTCTTCTGCAAGTAGGAGGTATGTAAATATCACTATCTGAACACTGGTACATTAAGTACTGTAAGTATTAACTGCTACATTAGCTTTAAATACTTACACTCTTACTCTCCGGGTGACATCAAACATGAATCCATCATAGGCTCCAGCATTCAGGACCGCCAGCTCCGCCCCCTTAACCTGATCGAACTCTACCATACACATCTGCCTCTTGCGGTACAACTTTATTCTTTGCACTTTGCCAAATTTGTTGAAATGCTTCTCTGCAGCCCCAACTTCAAATAAAGAATCGGGAACTTTGGTGCACCTGAAATGCACATATGTGTATTAGTTAGATATTTTAAATATCATAGTAAAGTAATCGATGACTAAATAAGATAAATTATTATGAGCAAATAATTTCATTAGTCTATTAAATCAAAGCAAAGCAATGTTTTAATGTTCAGTGTTACACATAAATAACTTTGGTTGCTGTTTGCAAATTCAAAATAATATAACATGGCGCTCAGGGTGTTGAAGACAGGTCTGTGTACATCATCAAAGACGAACATAACCTAACAAAATGGAAATTGTGCATATTCATGGTTTTCTAATAGTTTTGTTTACAAAAATACATTGATGAAGGTCACCGACAAGTTGTTGAAGGTAAGCACGTCGTAAACTTACATCACTGATGTTTTAGGATTCATACTCCCATCTTGGAGCGGACTTTTGAACTTTTTCGGCGGACTCGTTGAATTTTCAGATTCCATGATTTTACTTCAATTTAACAAGATCAGATATGGACAAATTAATAATTACAATCAACAAATTTACTATAAAAGAGAGCTACTGCACAAACATCGTTATTTCAAAAATTCTATTACTATTCGCCATTCGCACAAACAAGTTCAAACAACAACCTGTCAAATATGAATATGACAGAATTGACAGATACGATTCTGTCAAATAGGTACTGTCAATCGAACAAAAACTGTCAGTCAATCACGCACAGACAAAATAAGTAATATTTTATTAAATATTTGAATCTTTACATTCCACCTTTTTAATCTAATGTATGTGCAAAAAATTGATTTAGTATGCTCGAGATAAAAGTATTCAATTCATTTATCTGAGTGACCAAGTTTCTCATCGTGACTTGAAACTCGTCTACATTCGTCTAGCTAGTGTGACGTGCCAGTGGAGATAGGGAAGTGGAAATAGGAAAATAGTTCGCCAATCTAATCAATAGCAGGTAGTAATTTAATGCCTGCCCATAGCTAATCTTTCATTTCGTCTAATAGCAAATGATTTCATATTATTCGTGTCAAAAAGCGACGGGGACCTTTACCATTAGGGTGGTCCGTCTTCTAATTTGCCTGCTAAAACGAGCTTTGGTCCTTTCAATTTTCCAAATCAATGTATCAATTATATAATAACATTTAATGAATGCCTATGTGTGCCCATTACCATCAAACTAGCAGGAAAAGCCGCTTGAAAAATCTAAATCTGAATTGTACTAGACTGCAATAAGCACCTAACCTTCGATGTCCATGAACATTTATCTCTAGCAGGCTATGGTATATGGAATATAAAAAAAATATTTTTGAAACTTTAAAATCGACTAAAATCTATTCATTTTTGATTTTATACTTTCGTGCGGAAGTGCTAGCCGCCATGCTTTTACAACTCGTGAGTCGTGACGACACTTCGATAGTACCTATGACGAGGTATTCAAACTCAAACTCAAACTCAAAAGCTTTTATTCATTATTAGGTACAATTTGTGCACACTTAATGAAAGTCATACAGATAAATTATACATTCTACATTCATCCGCTTTGATCGCCCCTCAGGCAAAACGTAGACTGGGAGAAAAAAGCGGGCGGAAAAAAACTCCCAGCACTCTTTTAAAAGTAAATAAAACTTAGTCTATAATGCAGTATGGCTAGGTCCAATAAAGGAACACACGTGACAGCTATCGTGTGTGTCAATATCGCCCCATTGCCATCCGCTCACAAATAAATATTGTTACATAGTGTATAGAAATAGCCTATAGTGAAGTTATTCAATCCCACGCTTTCTTATCTTCTAAATAGTCCTTAGTTTCATAATAGGCCTTTCGGCACAGGACTGATTTGATAGTTTGTTTAAATTTGTGAAAAGGCAGGGATTGAATTTCTATTGGAATTTTATTATATATTCGCACGGACATTCCCATAAATGACCGGCTTTTTTTATGAAGCCGACATTTTGGAAATACAAGTTTGTGGACATTCCTGGTTACAATACAATTAGTTTTGTGTAAGTCCTTAAATGTTATAAACTTGCTCTTATTTTTATAAACATACATAATGTTTTCATAAATATATTGCGATGCAAGAGTAAGTATATTTATTTCTTTGAATTTCTCTCTAAGAGATTCTCTATTCCCAAGTCTATATATTGCGCGAATAGCCCTCTTCTGCAGTACAAAGACAGTTTGTATATTTGCTGCATTGCCCCACAGTAAGATGCCGTAAGACATAATACTGTGGAAGTAACTAAAGTAAACCAATCTAGCAGTGTTTACATCGGTAAGAGATCTTATTTTCCTAACTGCAAAGACCGCAGAGCTAAGTCTACTCGCCAACTTACAAATATTACTACGACTAGGCGACTCTGCGAACGACGAAACTAAAAGATTTTTGGAAATAATGAATTCAAGTGTATATCATTCACTTGGTGTCTTGGGCCTGGATGCAAGAATACGAGTATAAAAACGCCACAGAAATTATGGATTCAAGTGTCAAGTGATACTAAAATGAGTATTGAATGAGAATTGTTTAAAAACATGTTTAATACGTAATATCTAATTATTAACGTGCTATTGTAATAAAATTAAACCATACGGTACTCCTGGAAGAGACTAGATCCCATAACACAGGGAATCCTAGTATGGGGTCTATAGTGAATTTATTTGTCAAACATGTATTTATTGTGAAATAAATAAATATTATTTATTATATTATTATTGGTAGATTTTCTGTATTCTGAGGGTACTTGAAGGTAGATTTGTACTTTCTGCTTTCACGAAACCATCTTCAATTTTGTGATTTTTAAACATAATATTAAAACATCCACAAATGCGATACGATAACACTTAAAATTACGAATTAACGCAGCCTGATAGGTATAGGTACCTAATTCCGATTTGTTTGTGTATACTACTATTAAAATTTGGAACTTCAATTTGGCGACTGGCGTTTTTGACGTTTAAAGAATAGATTGAAAAAGGTGATTTTTAAAATTGATATTTACAATTAACAATGCATTTTTTACCGACTTCAAAAAAGGAGGTCATCAATTCGACACGTATCTATGTAATATTATCGGAACTGCATAATATTTACATCATTATGTTGGTCTATTACGGCTTCAAAACAAGTATTTCAGAGGTGCATGTATGTATGTAGGTAGATAGGTAATTATGTTGATATATTTGTTCTTGCATATCTCCGAAACTAATTGACAGATAGTGATAGTTCTTTTATTTGTTTGTTTGAATTTTTTAACTTAGGGAATCGTAGAAATTTCATCATAATCGGTTCAGTAGTTTGTAGTGATAAACTAAAAATCAGGAAATAAAAATAATTAAGTCGACTTTAAAAAGTATGAAATAAATTTGCTACGTCGTTTAGGCTTAGTATTTTTTGAGGTTGGTGACAAAATTTACCTTAAATACAAAAATAAAATACTTGATACGAAAACATCAACCCCAAAAAATACTAAGATATCGACGTTTCTAGTTTACTTCATACAAAATCTATCATAAACATACATTTTCATATTGTTTTTACATGGTGTAAAATACCCTATTGAAAAATATTCATACACTTCAATTTTCATTGTTCAAGTGGCATGAGCTAGGGATTTGTGACGACAGTTTAGTTGTTCGATGATGTAACCGCATTCCGTCGCGCAAGAAGCTCGCCATAGATCCGGAACGTTCCGGATGTACCTGTCACTTTCTAATGTCAAACTTAAATGGCCCCGCCGATTGCCATTTCGGCAATAAACTCTGTCTCTAATAAATATTAGTTTTGTTAAGCAACCACTCTATCTATTCTCAGACCTATGTGTAATACAAAGATTTATTAACGCACGAAGCGCTGCTGAAAATTACAGCTGATTACTATAATTTGCTGGACGACTAATTGTGCCCCAATCACCTTGCGTTCAATTGATTACTAAAATTATTGATTAGTTATTCCATTTTTAAATCTCTTACAGCCGTACTCAGCGACATTAATTAACGATAATGGTTCATAATGAAAATAAAAATGACACTTATGTCAATACGAATAAAGACGATTGAGCATTACGTTAAATGACGTCTCTGAGTGCGGCTGTTAACTATCAGCCACCAACAATCCACCAGTCGTTTAAAAGTCCATTTGTGAAACTAAACGGCCTCTAATAAAACCAACACTCTGTTCTGGACGGTTTATAATTATAATTATATTAAAATACCTTTATAGGTAGGTATATCTACCCATAGATGTATTATTCTAACTAAACCTAGACGTAGTTCAATCGTAGCTACAGCTTTCCATCCTAGCGTTTATATATTTAGCTCTAACTTTCGGGATTATGACGGTGATTCTGTCACACTAAGAAATACTTATTTAAAAAGGAGTAATTTTGTGTTGTAACTCAATAGCTTTATTGTATCTATACCTATGGGACCTCTTGGATGTCTTGCACCGTAAGCCACAAGCAGCATACATCGCTCCGAAGTTTTCTGTTACTCGTACGTAATGGACATGGACGTTAGACATGAACTTCGTCGTGTTCAATAACAACTACCTCCACGATTATAGTATTTGGTTGGACGTTGACTTACATTTGATTCTAAAAACGTTTACTTACACACACTTAGGTACTTAAAACTCTTAATGTGATCTGTTAACAAACCCTGCGCTTATTAGGTGAGAACAGAACAAAACTATAGAAAAGAGCTCACATTGTCACTTACTAATGTTGGGAATATATCGTACCTACATTAGCATTCTACTTTCTATAAAATGTCTTGCATCAAATGACCATCTCGCATGTTTTGTCACGGTATATAAGTATCTACCTAATGGTCAAATATTTCGTAAAAGCTTATGTTTGAACAAATTTTCTCGGTTAGAATAAAAATTGAGTTGGCACTCAGCACTCTATTAGGCGGCGAATAAAAATATTATTGGGGTCTAAATAGGGTAGATTTAATTTAAGAGTATGTAGTTACATAAGGATTAGATTGATCGGATAATAATATTTTCTATCTACCTTAGGATTCGCTTACGTGGGTACGTGCGCGTGGGTGGGGTGGAACGTGGGTAATCCGTGCTGTATTACCCACATTCACTTACGACTTTCTCCGTTTTTATTTTAATCTTTTTCAAATCAAATTAGTTTATTGTATTGTAGAACCACAAAAATTGTGTACGGAATTTATAGAATTCATAAAAATATATAATATAGAGCTAAAAGAATACAATTCAAAACCTAAGTCCACGTAGGAAAATATAAATAAAGTGTTGAGTAAACCTGTAAGTTACAATCTAGAAACAAATAACAGTCCTCTTACAGATCACAAAACAACAAGCCAAGAGCTGAGACAGTGAAAAAACAAACTTTAGTGAAAGGCGGTACTAGTAGCAAATTATGTAATTCATTTGTGTAATTAGTCACTGCAAGGTTGTTGGCTCGGCATTAATATTCGCAGGAAAGAAAAACTAGGCGATGGTGTAGTGAATCACCTTGGGTGACGTCATTGCAATAAATTCGGGTGTCGCATTCCGTCGGCGAGCGCACGCCGTCGGTTATATAAAAGAAAGTGGCGCGGCCGCGTAGCGACCTTGCGCGGTGAAAGGCGTAGCGCAAGTGGCACAGGCAGGGGTGCCATCCAACTTTTATACCGCAGATGAAGTTACCAAAAAAACTAACAAAACTGTGAGAAATTACTCTGTAGCCAACTTAAATGGATTTTTCCATTTTAATTTTTATCTTAAAAGTGTACAAAAAGTATGTCAATTGACTTGGTCATCTACACAACCTATACACCTGCACTCTGGCAATGGCAGCCCTTGTTATATAGATGGGGAAATCCACCATGGGTAGCCACTGTTGCCCATCATCGATCCGACATCGGAGCTGTCAGAGGTGATACGGAGCTCCTACCGGATTAAGCCCCACGGTGGTCTTCTCATCGCCAATTTGTCGGATCTGCCAGCCCTGCGCAAGTGGCACAGCCGGAACTCGCTCTTCCCACGGATCGATCCCGCGCCTCTCGCCATGCCGTTATGCGCCCGCGCAACTTTCGGTAACCGGTTCGCTGGTAGCGCAAAAAATGCACTGCTCTTTGACTAGATCCAGTTTAGAAGATCCACTTTGTAAGATCCCAAAACTGGCGTGCTTCCGATTGTTTTATATTTATCAATATCAGCTACTAATTGCAGTTAAAACCATCTGAATACCTGGCGTTCTTCCACAGTTACCCTCTGCGGATTTCTCACAAGATTATGACTTTGGGTCCTTCAAAAACCGAGGCCACCATTATCTCATCTCCAGCAACGTATCAGTAACGTATCAGTAACTTACACCTCGAATGTTTTGGATTAGGGTGACCAGAGTGACCACCTACCACCATGAGGCCTGTCTGCTCGGTAAGGTACTTGACGAGCTACTACTGTTCTACCTTCTAATGCATCACGTTTAGAGTAAAAATACTATAAAAAATAAAGACCATCGTATATGTATAAAAGGTATCTCGCTTTAACTTCCAGTTAATATCTGTAACACTTAAGTTTTTTGCTTGAAAGCAATTTCAGAACGCACGACCATCCATTCATCCTCTGCTTAAATTGTGTTACCAAAAAGCCACATTAATTGAAGGTTTCCCGAATTTCATACAAAAATAAATACCGATTACACGAGACTAAACCGTCAAGTGCACAAAAACAGCATAATCAATTTCCGAGATATTTTGATTCTCTATTTTTTATTGACTCAGTTTAAAATATGTCACATACAATTATGGTGTTTTTCCAGACTATACCTGTAGTAAGTGCAGTCTACATAAAATTTCATCCCAAACGGCTCTTCCTCTTTGCCCATAAATTATATTATTACTTCTCCGCCATATTTCATGCTAGAAGTTATAGTATTTTTCGATAATTCATAGTTAGTAGTGAGTAACATTTGCTTGTATGTATGAAGATTATTTTTTATATTAATTTTTTACATTTGGAGTAATACAGGGCACTATACGCTAAAAACCTTTCAAGATACATATAGTAATTTAATCAGTTAATCACATACCTAATTAAATTAGGCTGTAGTATACAGCAGAACACTATGATGCCAAAAGCTACCGAGACCGTACGCTAATCAAACACACTCTGCACTTACGGTATACGAGCTTATTCTCGATACCGATATTCACACGATGAGTTAGTGATAAAATAAACAGCTAAGCGGCGGACTACTTTCTTAAGCCAATTAAATCTTAGATGCTTTAGAGTTTAAGCCTTGAGTGCATGAGGTCTTGCAGTTCTTGATAAATTTTTCCAATCACTCTATTTATTAAAGCTGCATTTTTAGGTGGTAGAGCCATAGAAGCTCGTCCGGGGATGTATGTACATTACCGCCACCCTCTTAACCCGTCATGTAGCCGTATATTCTTCATATCCCCTGTTTAGGCTAGGTGGTTGCCGGCGATACTTTATTAGGGGTGAACATCATCAAGTAGCAAAAGGGCACTTTTGGTACTCAATTTCTATAAAAAATATATTTATATTTTGGATAATCTAGGTGCAAGGTACTCGTGTATTTTTTGGAAAGTTTATAAGGTTTGAATAACCACATATTTTTTTAATTTAATGGTTTCTAACTGTAACTCATCATCAGAGGAAGCATAACTTAAAGTTGTTATCGCTGAATTCTTCCAGCAAACCTCGATCAAGAATCTCTACCCTCCTAGTTATTCGTACCTATTGATTTATGAATTAGAAGATCATTTGTGAAGACTTGTAGGTGGGTAGGGTATTTGTTTAAAGTAGGTACCTACTACCTACCCACCTATACGATAAGTCTTCACGGTAGGTAAAGTACCTACTTTGGTAGGTGTTGTACCTAATGCTGATTTTAAAAAGGTTTTCATATCTTCTGTAAACATAACATGCATATCTAATATTATTAGCTGAGTATTAGTGAAACCCCCATAAAAATTCTTTGAGAAGCTCAGTTGCATACTTTGTATGTATATTTTGTACCTAAATAAATACAATAAAATATGCTTACATGACTCGTGATATAATATAGCATTTTAAGTGATGCCATTCTAAGTTTTGTAATAATTATATGAGGGTTTTAGTCATTTGATGACTCAGACCGTCGTCAATGAGGTAACTGCAGTGAACTGGCTGGTAGCGACAGCCTTCTTGTAGAGTTCCGGTTTCAGGCCTAAACTGATAAGTTAGTATTTGCAATGAGATCAACTACTATTTATACCGACAACCTTGCGGTGTTATACATTTCCTGTATGTTAGATAGGATAGAAATACCTGTCTTGGTTGAAGCACATAATGGCACTTAAATGAAATAATAGGAGACACTAACATTCAAAGTCAAGCAGAGGACTAGTTATTTATGGCATTCTTAATAAGTAGGTATTATTTATTTTAAAATATTTGTAGGGATCCCTGCTTAGTATCTATCATCCTATAGTCTATATTTATGTATCGATCAACTATCTATAGTTTTTAGAAGGTTCCTGCTATTTTTTTCTATATTTGTAATATGTATATGAAAGTGTTATGTATGTATAAGGCGCGGTTGTATCCCGCCGGGGGATAGTACATATCATTTAAATAAAACAGTGTGCAACTGACTCGTGAGCATAGAAAACAGAATAAGTGAGTTTGCTTGACGTGCTTGCCCGCCCACCGATATTTTCCGTAGTATGCTACGGAGTATGCTACCACACGTGGCGACGAGGATGGGAACTGACATGTTAAATCTTCTGAATGTTAGCATTCATTTTTGACACGTTTCATACACTTCAAACTGTTAACTTCTCTCCTAGATGGGAGAACTAAATCAATATTTAATAATTTTATACTACCATACTGAAGAATCATTGTATTACAAAGCTAGCTTTCACTTTATCTAATCTTATCTAAATCCGGGTGGCAACGAACCTTCGTCGCATTTATTAAAAAAATTATCATCTGTTCCTATTCTAGCGTTATCTAAACACTTCTATCTTTATCAAAATTATTTGAAAAATATAAAAGGATAATAATGAAAAGTACAACGATAATAACCTTCTAATACAAATCTTCCATTACCATGGGACTATATAAAACGTTACTCTACAAAATAAGAAATTAGGGTAGCAAGGAAAAATGAAAAAAAAAATTGGAAATAACCCACCACCAAAATACCCATAGTAGTGGGTGCCACAGGAGTAGAAGCCAAGAACTTACAAAGATACTGCAAAGGTGGAAATACAAAAATAAATATGAACATTATGCAAAAACAAGCTGCTATACACACTCCTCTCCTTGACAGTTCAAAGGCGGGAGATTTGTTATTACCGATACCTAGCTGTCGAGTTTAGGAAACCCTAAAAACATAATACTTAGGTATTTAAAAATAGGGACTTCTATAAAAATGCGAGGTTATAAAAGTTCATACCAGGAAAATAGACAAGTCGTCAACGTCAAGTGTTTGTTAAAGGCAACATGTTAATGGGACATACTATAACAAAACTTAAATCTTATCAAACTTGATCGAAATTGAAACAAATGAAATCAGTGAAGAGGTGACATGGCGTTAAAAAACAGTTTCGCCATAATAGTCAACCGCTTAATAGCCACTAATAATGTGTATGTGTGTATATGAGAAGCCAAGCAGATATCAGCAATCTTTTTCGCACAGTGTGTGAGTGAGACAGAGAGTTATTACGTACAGAGCTGGCCTAGAATTCGGCCGATTTCCGATTGCCACAACTGCCTTGACTTACCAATAAAATAGAAGTTACCACTTTTTTGCTAGGCAACCATTTTCGTAGCCTTCCAATTTCAACATTACAGTGTTTTATTTAGATCTTCCAACTTTTGCTCGCAGCTTCGTCTGTGGGGAGTTTAGAATTTGGTCTCGTGAGACAAATAAGTAGGTATCCAATATTCCAGTCATAACAAAGAATATATATTAAGGATCACACTATTAATGCTACTTTTATAAATTTGAAAGTTTGTGAGGATCAGTGTATGGATGGTTGTTACTTTTCCACCCAAAAACGACTGAAAAGATTTGGATGAAATTTGGTATTTAATGTACCTACGAGTACGTAGTTTATAAAATAGAGAAACATTTAGAATACTTTTCATCCCTCTCTGGCCCAAGTTCTAAAATCCACGCGGAAGAAACCGCGGGCAAAGTCTACTACAGCATTAATAGATAAGTTATAATTCGGATTGGTCCACCTGCCCAGCATCGAGTTGAGAGCGTGCGGTCGTCGGCGCGTGCGGCGGCCGCGAACCCGGATGCGGTGGTCTGACGTAACGATCCCCCTCCCCGGGGCCCCCACACCCCCGCGCTGTCTGCTCCTCCCCTCCCCCTCTTCTTTCCCCTCCATGCACCACGTCTGGCTCACCGTCTGTGTCGATCGCTTTGATCTCGATGCCGAGTCGCAATAGACTTTGTTAATTAAACCCTTATAGGGACACACTTGTTGAATTAACTAAGTTATACCTAGAAGAGAAAATGAGTGAATTATGAGCCTATTAATACGTTTGGCGAAGAAGTCGTGACCCGCTCCGGTAATAAATTCAAATGCTATAGGTAGGTACCTACCTACATTAAATGAACACAAATACTTATAAACACACATGTGAAGGTATACGAGTAGGTATTATTCGTTCGATAAAATAATACAAAAGGGAGATACGGATAAAATAAAATAATATCTGTAATGTTAGGTTAAGTTTTACTATCAATTAAAGTTCTATCTATTACAAGCTTAATTAAACAGACGACGTAGCCACTGCACGAATCAAGTTCAAGAACGATGAGATTATAATATTTATGCCGACTGTAACGAACATGGCACGAACTAATTGTTTTTTGAAATTAAAATAACGCTATTTAGCCGTTACGGTCTGTAGATGGGACGTTGACGCCCGCCACTTTGAGATAATTCGTCAAGTTATGATGTACATTCGTTTACACTTACTCACATACTTTCACGAATTAATTTGGAAGAGAACAGGAAAACCGACATCGAAATATACTACCTTATTTTTGAACTGCTAACTACATAGAGTAACCATAGTTAGTACCGATACTGAAATTAACTTATTTCTTTATTACTGCAAACTACATAGAATAATCATAATAGCTTTCATAGTTAGTTATACATATTCTACCTACATTATATTAAACAAAACGCGACCTTATTGCTAAGAAATTTCTATGCGAATAATAATTGCGAATAGAATGGCACTAGACCATCCAACCATACACCCAGAAAACAATACAACATTATAGTTCAAGGCGTAAGAAAAGCAAAGCTAAAATATATTCTCAACCGTGCTAAATTAACCTTGCATACGAAACCAAGTGAAATGGGCAGTGGGCACATCACGCCACGGTGATTCATGGCTCTCACAAACTTACAAAGCGAGTGAATCAAACCCGGGCCTTACATCACTGTCTTAAAACCGTGTTTCTCTTTACCAAGCGTATGTATGTAAAGACCCAATTATGTATTTTAATTACTGTTTTTTCATTAAGTCAGTCAGTACTAGAAAGGGCTTAAAGCTCGTTGATGTCTTTTTACGGCGGCAAAACGACTGTAGAGCTAATGGTGAATAGTGCGTTGCCTTACTTAGTATCTTTTTGTTTAAGTCAATATTTGATTAAGCCTTGTAAAATAATGAATAAATTAAGATTTTTACAATGTAACATTGATTATTTAGAATCACTCAGGTCTGTTTCGTTACATTAAGGAGAGTTAAAAAAATATTTCTTAAATATTTAAAAATGTTTATTTCCCTTTGTCGAGCAATGGAAAGGATTCATTTTAAACTAAATAAACCGTGGTAAATTTATGGAGTTTATTGGTGACATTGTTTGCCAGATTTTGCTGTAGATTTTTTAGATTATATGAGTAACAAGGCAAATCACACAGAGTCCCAGATAGGTAGGAGTTTTATCCTATATTAGTATTATTACATTAGTATTATAGGTTGGACTTGCGTGACAATAGCAATGGGTGACCACTTAACGTCAGGAGGTGTATTGGCTATTATAAATGATGAAAGAAATGAAAGAGATGAAAGAGATGAAAAAAAACAGAGCATACGACTCATTTACAATTAAAAGAAACGACTGTATATTTTCGAAAAATTATTTTCGAAAATATACAGTCATTTCGATTCAGCCGTTTATACAATCTTACAGCCCAATTAAACGTTCATGAACACTTAGTTGTAGTAGCGAGATGAAACTTTAGATAGCACAGTATCTCGCTGGTTGCCAGCGAATCTGCTTACAATGAACGACGACGGCATTCCTCAAGGCCGGTCGTTCTCCTATAGATATCGCAAAGCTCGAGCTTACAATGTTAGGAATACTTACAATGTTTAAAACACAGGAAAACACAGGAAAATATACAAGCCACCTTCTTAAATACCAGTCGTCAAACACAACTGGTATGACCGTTTTTTGTTTCCATACATGGACGTTTGCCATGGACTTTTTATGGATGAATTTTAATTGGATCTTATTTTGCCGATAAAATGTTACGAGTACATAAGCAATGAACATTATTTTTGATTATATAATGATATTCTATCAGGAATTGGTAACTGTGTCGTCAGTATGGTTTTACTGAATATCTCTGGGGTCCAAGTCTCCTGTTACAATATCATAATGGTTTCATTCTGACTACCTACACAATTGTCATATAGTTTTGGTAATCAGTGAAATTAAAATGGCATCATTATGATTTTTCGATGGAGTTTCTTTAGCATAGATCATGTTTGAATTTGGTAACTTTAACAGCAATCATTCCATATTGACAATTTGGCAATTGACTTGCTCCCCTGAAGTGAAAGCAGGAAAATGAGAGAAAATAACTATAGGTCTTTGTTCCCGAAGTCATTTCAATTTGATTTGCATTGAGTATCAGTGGGGACTGTGTAAAAGCGAAGCGATTGTCGATAGAGTACGCGCATGTCCAATAAATTGAAAGTTTAAAGGCCGCACGGCAACGTCTGCGCGGTCCATTAGGGATGCTCGATACTTAACTGGATCGTTTCAATGGCATTTGATCGATTCGATTATTGTATCGATGCATAGAGGATTGGATCGAAGAAATCGTATTGAATTAACCTGTAGTTAATAGTATCAAAATACAAAAAGCCACGCCATTCATTGTATGTTAATATCTCTAAATTTTCGCTTATGTTGTTCATGATAGATTAGTATTACCTATTTATATTGATGAGAATACTTTATCTCTTCTGGACATATCACCTTTTTAGACCTAAATTTTATAATAAAGTAACGTTTTTAACGATGGCTCAGCCAAAAATTACCAATTTTTAATTGATCCGATACTGGTTCGATCCACTTGATCGTATCTAGAGGAATGAATCAATACACTATGATATAAGATCCATTGCGAACCAAAATATCGATACAAAGCAACTGGATTGAGCATCCCTAGATCCAAGAGGACAGATCGTGCCGCGCCGCTCTCATACGGCGGTGTTAGATGAATTGTGGAGACCAGGGTTACCAGCTAACAAAGCCTTCGAAATCAAAAAACAATTTAAAGTTTAAATTTAGAATATGGAGGAACTTTTGCTTTTGAAACTTCTAATACAAGCTTGGAATGTTAATTCAATTTTATTTCAAAAATTAAATTTCCATTCCCTTAGCTTAGGGATGTCTAAAAACTTAGGCTATATACTAATGTTTTTTAATAAAACACTTTTACCCTCTTAATTCTCATTTCATTTTTCTGTGAAAACAATAATTATTTTAATAACAAATTCACTTGTGTTGTAAGGTACACGTATGCTTATAATTAAACAGGGCTGAAATAAAGTTCATGTTGTGTTGTAATTATTATTACTCTTTTAACTAACAATATTAACATAAATCACGAATGGTTATTGCTAATGTACTAACAATTATTATCAAATATTATATAGGATCGGTACCTAATTATTTCCTGAAATAAATGTTTATTATTAAAATTGGGATTCTTCAGACAGTCTCTATATTTTGCGTTTTTGTTTTTACACCTAGATCGGATAGAGATAGAACAACACAGTATTCTGATTTTGTATCCATGGTTCTTATTTACTAACTAAAAAGGTATTAAACAAAACGTCTTACACTTCGAGCAATGCAGTAGTACATTTTTGCAATTGCTAAGAGAAAACAGATTTTCCTGTTAACAGGTCATCCAGGTGAACTAGACAAGAGCAGACAACCCTCAGTGAGTCAGGCTTGGCTGGCAACAACGGTACTGGCCTCGGCGTCAGCTAAGGGCGAGCCCTGAATGCCGTCCGACTAGTTTCTCCTTTGCACGAGGAATGTCACCTACATGCGATATTATACGTCGCAATGCCTTTTCTATCTGTCTGCGAACATCGGAAATAGAATTTGAGAGTTTTAAAGTTCCTATCGCCAATTACTAAGAAGATTTTCATCATTTTTCTAGGTGTCATGTGGGTACCTCATATCCGTTTTTAAAAGAATACAGCATGTTTTTCATATCTAGTATTTATATGTGATTGCCGAGATACGTCGTACAATAGTCGTACATATCTGAGTTAAGGAGGTATTTTGGTGCATTGCTACTAAGGAGGACAAAGATGTCGACCACAAATAGAGAACGTGTCTTTGGCAATTGTATCTCACCCTAAAACCCAAGCATAAGAAGAACATGAGAATTAACGGAATATACATTTCATATTTTATTGAAACTCATCGCCTAAAGGGATAGAATGTTATTTTGCATCGAAGTTCATAATTATATCAATCTCTCAATCAATCACTCCTTAGTGTTTTTGGTTTAAATAACATTTGATTTTGACACAGTCATGTTTGAAACCTCAAACAGATCAAATGTCACTTGCTGCGAGTTCGTTTTAGAGGCCCATGTCCTGCAATGGACTACGAAGAAGGCTCAAAAGAAGAAAGAAGAACTGAACAGACGTCTGAATTGAATATTATGACGCGTTGCTGGAATGAATCTTGGAAGGATTAAAAAAATTAGGGCTACGCCGTAACGCTGCCTGCCTGAACAGCTTATACTATATTACCTATTCTCTCGTATATAAAATTCTCATGTCATAGCGGCTTGACCGATTTTTATGAAATTTTATATGCATATTCAGTAGGTCTGAGAATCGGCTAACGTCTCTTTTTCATACCCCTAAGTGATAATTTTTGTCCACACCTAACATTGTTAACAAAATTTTATTTTTTGGGCATATTTTTTATTTTTCAATAATGTGGCATCAAAAATACATCAACCCTAAATTTTCACCCTTATATTAACAACCCCTATTTTTTAATAGTCGATTTTTAACGCTCGATAACTACGAGTATATCGCAAAACAACGTTTTCGGGGTCACCTAGTTATACACATTAAAGTTAATTATAACGTACTAATTTCTGAAACTTATCATTCTTCACCGATTTGTTTATGATTTATTCGTGAGGAAAGCTACGGGTAACTTTTCATTGCGAAAATTTTTCTTTTATTTGCTTAGAAATCTACAATCAATTTCTTTCACTTCAAAAGAGAGACGGGTAATTAATGTAAGTTTATGTGGAGATGTTTACACGGCTGGAGGGTGATAATCTACACATGTAAATTCTTTGTCCTGAATGACTGAGGGATCAACCTAAACCGCCTATCGTAGAGACCTGAAACTTGGAGGGTGTGTTCTTTTTATGTTAATAATAAGTTAAGCAATTTTTTTTGGCAGAGCGAAACCTGCCGGGTGAGCTAGTCCCTCGTAAATATCTCTGTCAAATAACAGAGAAGCAGAGTTAGCTAGTTCAAAGCTCGTAATTAATAGATTATACATTAGTAGGTACTATTTGTAGACTGTAAATAATTAATCCATCGGATGATTCAAGAATAATATTGACATACGATATGACGATTATCCGTTTAAGCTAATAATTGCGAGTGCTATAATCGAATAAGAAATTGCTGGCTAATAAAATACTCTCAAATGAAACACCTACGCACAACGAGTTCAAGGATCTTTGGGAATCCAATTACATGGAAGCCATTCTATTTTTTAATTTGTTAGCCTTTTAAAATCATTGTATATATTTAATGAACTTATGAATATTACCTACTGCTGCCTGGTACCTTGACCCTGCAGTGAAAAGAGAAGCTGATTTATAGAGAATTACTTTCTAACGAAACATAAAACTCGTTAGTATACATATAAAACGTTAGTAGGTAACTTCAACTTCCAATTAGGTATCAACAGCAGCAGGAGACCTAAACAAAAACCTATCTACCAGTATACGGTACTTTTAAACTAGTTAGTGGATATAATTTAAATGTTATCATGATCCATTTAAAGTTCATCACATTTCACTAAGTGAACGAGATCAATCGGCCAATTCGATCTTGGAACAACGCTAGATAAGTGAAAGGTACAAAAATCATATAGTCGGTAACTTACGTTTAACCAACGCAAATCTTATTTTTCTTTCACACACACCAGTGCTTTTAAAATCCCGCATATTTTAAAATAAGTATGCTTAGTAATTCTTGCATTTACTTACATTAAATTGATGCGAGACTTTATATAATAAAAAAACTTATAAGATGTGTTTTCTTGGTGGCTTGGGCGACAGTTCAATTAAAACACAATTTATTGAGTGACACTGTAAGAAAAGAAACGACATTTGAATCCAAAATCACAATAATTAATTAGCTTTCTTCTATAACATAACTACCTATACAGTATACACTTATGTATTATTTATGAATGTTTCCATAGGTACTTACCAGACAGAGTGGCTCCGTAACGCGTTACGTTACGAAGCAGTTTACCCTCCCGTAAGAGGTTTTCACTTCAATTATAAAAAGTCATGCTAAAGCTAGTTGGTTTCGCCTTCTCGACGTGTTTTCGTCTGTTGCTAGGCAACCGCAGCGATTAAACTTGCTGCTATGGATGAGTTACATAATATCAAGCTACAATCACGTGAGCTCAGAGATACCGTGTGCTTCATTTTTAACCCCCGACGCAAAAGGAGTGTTATAAGTTTCACGTGTCTGTATTTAGTTTTTTCTTTGTATGAAAGGTGAGTTACAGGCGAGTGTTCTTAGACATGTTTGATGAAAATCGTTTGAGTCGTTTAAAAGTAGTGGGGGGGAAAGTGGGGAAGAATAACCGAATGTGAAATGAAAACTTCAATACTTTTTCCATTAAATTCCAGTAGAAGTATTTATTTGAACAAAACCATACTTCCCCCATCCTAATAACGTAGTGAAAAAGTAGTCTTAAAAGAAGCTCCCAGATAGGACCACATTTGACGATAGACGCCCACGCCCAGAGATGATCAATGGACGTCCAATTCTTCAACTGTTAGCAAACATAGCAATGTTTACAGCATACCTACTTTTACAGCAAGAGAAGTCAATTTTTTCATAATAATTATGTACTGCTTATGTTACACTAGTCATAGCCTGGAGTAGTTTATAAACTAGGGGATAGTGAAATCTATACACTTTCAATAACTTCAATTTCCACATAAAATGTAGGTATTGTGTAATGTGTCTTCGCCTATTCTTTACACTATACGTACACTTGTACAGTTAATATGTTGCAAAGATTAGGAGCTGAATGATAAGTTCATTTTAATAAAAACAATATGTAGGTATTGTTGCAGATAATTGGTGAAGTAGATACGTCATTACTTTTTATCTGTAAATTTACAGTAGGTTAGGAAAACTATTGTATGGTAGCGTTCATAAGATTGATAAGTAGATGACCGAATGAATAATTAATTATGTTATTTTTATATTATTAATAAAATTAAAAAATAATAAAATGCAGGAACTTTGTATGGCTCACGTTGATTAGGTAGATGACTACTGACTATACCTATAGTATAGGTAGTCAATTGAGATACTTTTAATAAATTATTTATCAAACGTGTGCATGAAAACCATTATTTGTGATTATGGTAGAACCCACAGAAATATATCTAGGACCACTAATCAAACCATAATTTTGTAAGTGAAATGATTATATTGGCAAGGATCCAAACAAATTTTACAAATCATAATTTAAGTACTTAATTCAATTACAAAAAAATTATCCACGTTTCTCAACATTATTTCGTCCAAATTTTAAGGGTATTACTTTTTATGATTAATTTTATTATTGTCATCATCGCGATTGCCATGGTGTGGTACAGAATGGATTTGCCAAGTCCGCAGAAGACATAATGCGCGCGCTCCGTGACGAATCCAAGATGGCGGATTAGCGCGGTTTGGCGGTCGTTCACCCGCACCCGGTCAAAGCCCGGATCGCATGCAACGCCGCCGGCGCAACGTTTTGTTAATTTTTAAATGTTATTTTCAATGTTAATGAAATATAATAACTAGGTATGTATCTTTAATTAAAAATAGAACGCCAGTATCGTTTTCAGCGCACATTTAATCGTGTTTGGGAAACGAACTTAGCGACATCATCTAATAGATCCTGCTAATGTAATTCAAATTTGAATTCCTTGTAACGAAGATTAAGGATTGATACATTGTGTCGTGTTGGCACCATTAAAACAAGCAGAGGCAATTGCAAAACATTGTATAGAGTTGAATGTAAGAAAAAAGATTCACTAAAACAAAAGGTAATAAGATATTCAAAGCGTTAGAACCTTGGTAACAACTCTATCAGTCTCAGTATGTTATTACTTATTGAGCAATACTTTACATGGAACATAGAAATTGCGAACTCTGATTAGTTTCATTGATGAAATAGAAAATAACAAAGAATATAACGTGTTAGGAGGTTCTCAATTACTTAAGCAACGCATAACTAATATGAAATGAAGACAACAAAACATGACCTGTCCGTTCTTGGAAATGTTCATGGTAGGGCTGTACATGCAGATTTAAAAATTCAACTTGTTAATTACAACTTAATAAAGAACATAAAAATTAACAATAATATTTTTAAAGGAAAGCTACTTAAAATCTAATTGTTAATTACAAGTTTATTATCCTAAAAATAAAAATAAAAAACAGTAGGCACCTACACAGCCTATATTTACAATATTTTTTTAAATTAAGGTTACTTAAATCGGGACGTTAAACATAAATATTTAGACAATCGATACCAACCCATTTGTAGGAATTAGGTTCAAAATAAAACAAAAAATATCACAATCCTTCTCACCAAGCAACTAGCAACTCACCGAAGTTAATGGTTCAAGACATAATTAAATCTCATCAACGCGGTGAACTTCATCTGTAAGAAAAATACTGTAATTTTTTAACGTCATTTCATCATCCTATGAGAGTAACTATAGCTCGATGATGTGACTGGCAACCCTAGGGCAGGATCTCGTTGGCAAACAAAGCACGGAGCCAATATGAGAAGACCAGGTCGGATGACGTCATCACAACACCGCGTGACTCACCTGCGGTCGCTCGAAGGAAGCGGTTCATCATTCCAACACCGACCTCAAACTACATTATCTAAGGAGCAATCTTTAATTTTATAGAAGGAACCGCCAATGTGCTTATTCAATAATGTCATCTAATGAGTAATGTCAGCTAATAAACTGTAATAATATGCCCTAAAAGCATAATGTAGAGTTTAAATCTTTTCATTGTTGGTAGGTATTATTTTTTAATCGTTCACTACATTGTATCTGTATAAAGTAAATAAGAGTGAATCACAATCTTTGATACCATGCCCTTACCTACACTGTTTTCATTCAAAGAGATAAATATAATGGTACTAGCTGATCCCGCAAACGTTGTTTTGCGATATAAGTTATCGCAATAAGTTATCGACAATAAAAAAATAGGGGTTGGTGATAGAACGGTTAAAATTTAGGGTTGTATGTATTGTTTGATGTCACATTATTGAAAAATAAAATAAAAAAAATTGTCCAAAAAGTTAAATTATTTTTTTAGGTGTAACAACCCTTATCAATTAGGGGTATGAAAAATAGACTTTAGCCGATTCTCAGACCTACTGAATATGCATATAAAATTTCATTAAAATCGGTCAAGCCGTTTCGGAGGAGTGTAAAATAATTATTATGGTTACTAAAACTGTGACATGAGAATTTTATAATAAGATAAACATAATATTATGTTCATAATGGTATCTAATGGCACTTGCTTAAATTAATAAATCATATAATTTTAGTGAAGAAAAACTTTACTTCAAAGGTTTATTTTTTTTAAGATTAATTTTTAAAGGTACAAGTTCAAACAAAATTAATAAAAAATTCATCCCGAACGAAACTTTCTAATAGAAGGAAAAAAAGCTCTATCATTCTCTCATAATTTTTCATAACGCTTTTAACTTTTTGTAGAAAACAAATAAAATGAGGAAAATATCTCCATTTCAAAAGGGCCGACATATTTTGCTTACTCAAATAAGGATTTTAGGCAATATAAATGAGGAATTTGTTTGTTAATTGAAAAATGAAAAATATGACTCTACAATTTATGAAACATTATTTTAAAAGTAACTATTTATTAAAACATGTGCAATGTAAAGCACATATCATATTTTTTTGTTGACATTATAATGTGAGGTACCTAAATAAACATTTTATCTCACATCTTTTTTACTTGTCTCTTAAATATTCTTAAAAACTTTCTGTAAATTATTAAAGCTCAAATTATTTAAAAAAATTAAACAAAAAATAAAGCAAGTGCAAAAGATAACGAAGGTCCTTTAACATTATTTTATTTTTGATAAAATTATCTTATCTCTTACTTACAGAAGTGATGATAGGCATAATATCTATGACATCGGCTCTACATCTATAGATATTATATATAGTCCAGTCAGTTTGAACATTTAATTCACAATAATTCCAAAAGTTTTCCAATTTTGATGTAAGGTCGGGAATGGTATTAAAACAAACTATAAAATTTTGCAACCTGTTCTGCGGTCCGGAACATTGTTAAAATTGCAATTAAATTAATTTTTGCTATATGGTCGTGAAAAAAATTCCAAAAGTTCTGCAAACTTGGAGTGGTGTTAAATATATTATTTTACATCACGTGTCAAATTTGCAACCAATTTAAGTGTACGGAACATTTTTTTTTATTAAAAATTAATGTTTTTCTTTATTAAACTGAAGGAAAACGTTCCAAAAGTTTTGCAAATTTATACAATCGTTCGGTATATTTTTCCGATATATCTGTCAAATTTGCAGAACTTTTGGAACGTTTTCCTTCAGTTTAATAAAGAAAAACATTAATTTTTAATAAAAAAAAAATGTTCCGTACACTTAAATTGGTTGCAAATTTGACACGTGATGTAAAATAATATATTTAACACCACTCCAAGTTTGCAGAACTTTTGGAATTTTTTTCACGACCATGTAGCAAAAATTAATTTAATTGCAATTTTAGCAATGTTCCGGACTGCGGACAAGGTTGCAAAATGAGATTTATTGTCGTCCCAATGTACCATTCACTTGACCGAAGTTTGAAAACTTTTGGAATTATTGTTAAATTTTCGATTTTGAATGTTCAAAATGACTGGACTAATAAATCAAGTCTGTTTTTTAAATAGTGATAGAAAGGTAAAAATAATTGTTGGTAATAGTCTTACATATTATATTTCAGACTCTTTTTCATTTAGATAATAACTTATAGTCATAAGTACACTTTACTCTACATAATACTTAATATATTTAAGGGCTATATATTTTCTATGGTTTATCATTATAACCCGTGTGTAAAAAATACAGCATACTTATTATTTATTTGCCTACTGTTCATTTTTATCTACGATGTTTGAAACAGCTAAATGATTATTTTATCGTCGAAAAGATAATGTGAGGATAGCTTTTAGAACATTAGATGATGACACATTTCTGAATAAAGATTTGAGAACAAGTCGTGAGTCATTGAATGGACTCGAGAGGTTGGAATATAATATTTTCATTTGGTTTTGTATAGGCCTCAGTTATTAACTTGGCAGTATCAAATCACAGTTCGTTTTAGTGTCGAAGTGTTGGTCGGTCCACTTGTTCGTTCTCTGTTGCGCTGGCGCACCCGACGTCGCCGGTGACTCAAGGGGGGCGGTGCTAAGGGCGCTACGCCCTGGCCCGCCCCCGCCCCGCCCAGCCAGCCATGATTTTGCCGCGCTTTTTTTTCAATCAGATCATGTCTGCGTCATTCGTAATGTGTTGTCAAACAGTGGTAGAGTCACGGCAATGACTCGCGACGCTATATTCTGGCGTGCTATAATATCATGATTCGGCCTAGCATTTTTTGTCGGAGCCGGCGTGGCGGGCAGGCAATCGTGATCGACTGACGAAGATCTGCAAAGGTTCTAGAAACTATATTAGTTATCTGTGTAACATTACCGCGGCGCGTGCTCATGAGGCTTATAATTTGCCACCACCTACTTCAAGGTAAGTTTTTTAACTGTTACCAAGTTCCAACTCATATTTTAAAAAAAATTTGTACCGACCTAATTAGGTACTAAACAAAATATATTTAACACATAACTAGCTGTTTAATTAAATTTGACAAAATTGACTAGATATATGTAAATCATAAATGACGACGAAAGTGTAGAGGTATAACGATACCTTCAGTGCATTGTCACTTTTATCGGACTAATAGTAATAAGTCCTCTATTAGTCGATAATTTATTTATAAGTTTAGCCATTTTACATTCCATTAGTAATATATAACTAGTACTACCTAATTCTAATCCAAAATTTTAAAAAGAGTCTTATCTACTCGAGTAGCGGGCAAACTTATACATGGATAACGTTCTCGATCTACGGTGCCACAGACAATGCAGACAGACAAACAGACAGACAGACACGTCAAACTTATATGTGGTGTACAAAAATAATAATAAAATTAAAAATAAAAAAAAACCCCGATACAATAACGACAATTTTCATTGAACATATTATTTTGTAATGTGCATGTGATGCGCTTTCATTTGAGACCCCACTCGATTATATTTGGAGACATTTGGTTATTCTTCCCCACTTTCACCCCCCACAACTTTTAAACGACTCAACCGATTTTCATCAAACACGTCTAAAAACACTCGGCCGTAACTCACCTTTCATACAAAAAAAACTAAATTGAAATCGCTAAAAGTTGTGGGGGGTAAAAGTGGGGAAGAATAACCAAATGTCTCCAAATATAATCGAGTGGGGTCTCAAATGAAAGCGCATCACATGCACGTTACAAAATAATATGTTCAATGAAAATTGTCGTTATTGTATCGGGTTTTTTTTTTTAATTTTTAATTTTATTATTATTTTTGTACACCACATACAAAAATTTCGGTTTGACAAGGACTTAATCTAGAAGCTTAGAGAAATAATAAATCTTTGGTTTTGATAGAGTTCATACGTCACTGGGTTTATATGAGATAAAGCATGGCCGCTTTATTATTTCAGCTAAACCAGTTAGTATGGCATTGCCATATGAACTTTCATACCTAATGTGTAACTTAGCGAATTCATTCTTGACTTTAATAAAAAAAACTTCATAACTAAGTGACTTTTATTGAAGGGTCGGGTCTGCTCTAACAATGAGAATGATGTAGGCCCTAATCCACCACACTGGGATGGTGGTCTTCACAGATCATTTTTTTGGGCTCTCGAGAGATGCAGGTTTCTTCACGATGTTTTCCTTCATAGTTACAGCAAGAGCAAGTGATATTTAATTTCATAAACCACACATATTTTTTTAAGAAAGTTATTGGTGCGTGCCATTGGGATTTGAACCCGGACCCCTCGAGTAAGAGACTGAATTCTTAGCCAGTGGTCTATCACAGCTTTTTTAAATTAACAGTTATTTATATGGTACGTAAGCAAGCGACAGGTTTTTGTGGCTTCCTTCAATTTCCTCCCGCCCAATAATTTCTAGAATACTTAACAGAGTAGAACTAGGAGGCCTGGTGATCGTCAGCTGCGGATCCGTGGGTGAATTGTAGGCTTCTTAGTTGAGAAACCAATATCACACTAGTTTACCCGGCAAACATCAATCTGCTCTTAAATTTGGCTCTCTTCCGGGTCAATACGAGTAACTTTGTACATGTTTGGGTAACTTTGAAACAGATTTTAAACGTTATGTTGAAATTGAAGCTTTTTACCTTAATTACCTACGTCGAAACTTTCTTTTCTGTTAACTTTCTTCCTCTCATTCCTTCGTAGTCCACTTCTGGAGATGGGCCTCCCCCAATTGACACCACTCCACTCGGTCCTGGGCCTTTTGAATCCAACGGTATCCCGCCATCTTATTCAAGTCATCAATCAACTTGGTTGAAGGGCGGCTTACGCTCCTTTTGCCTAGACGCGGTCGCCATTCGAGGACCTTTCTTCTCCATCGGTTGTCGGTCCTAAGAACGATCTAGTTAAAAGAAAAATAACTGAAAGATAGAGTCCGTCACTGTAAAATAAGAGAACAATCAAAAGTATTAGATGATTTGTTTTTCCACATAGTTTAAAATGGAAATGGATAGGTCACGTGATTAGATACAAGGATGACCAATGGTCTAAAGTCGCTATGTTATGGAGAGTCCCCTTCGTCCACAGACGTAGAAAAAGACCACAAAGCAGATGAAAGGAAGAGTTAGAAAAAGTTGCCGTTCCCAATAGGTCAAATATCGATGAAAATAGAGATGCTTGGATTTTTCTGGAACCTTTACACGAAGAGGGGTCCCGTAGCCTGACAACTTCTAATAGCTTAATTTTAAAATATGTATTAAAAACTATATTTAAATCTATATACTTACCTACTTTGAATTGACATTTTATTTATTTTATTTTATAGTGGTTTTATCAACTACTATCTACTATTATAATGGTTTTATTCACATATAATTGTCGTATCATGTCGTTGTGGCCACAGTTGTGGCTTTCACTACCAATTTCTTTTACAACAAAAAATAAATGCATTTCTTAACTTAGCTTTGGTTCAATGTTAACGTTTCTCAGTGCTAATACTTTTTTGTAACATTTATAAATAAAATCATCCAATTACCTTTCTAGATTTTTTAAGTAAAAAGATATACTGCGCTATATTATATCCCATTGCAGTATGTATGGCAACTGTGCACAACACCTGACAACAATTACAAGGTCTTCATAAGACAAAAACAATATTTTGACCCGATCTCAAGGCCTTAACGGGAATATAACGTAATACAACAAGATGTACACTTCACTTCATACAAAATCCTATCATTAAATTATAGGTAGGTATGCAATGGTTAAATTTCTGCAAACAAAAAATCATATCAATCCTCGCTAATTCAACGTAGAAGAACAAAAAACGCATTACTAAATTTATATACTTCATACCAGTCACTCTTTATTACAAAGAAAGAATTTCTGTTTTCTTCCTCACAAACCATACACAGAAACCGACAGGTAGTTTCAGAAATTACCGCGTTCAAACAAACAAAATCCTTAGCTTTATCAGTAGGTATAGATAAATCTGAATAATTAATAATAATCACAAATAAAATTTATTACATAGGTAAGGATTTCTATTGAGCTCATGAATAATACATAATTTTTGGTACCTAATAAGTAGCCAAGTTATATAAAGTGGGTACTTTTTACTTACAAAGCTTCAATTTCAAGCAACGTGATATTCCACATTATACCGCTTATAATAGAAAATAATATTTACGACGCTTTCAAGAAAATGCAATGAGTTATATTTTAATGAGCATTGTTAACTGGGTACGAACATAAAAACGTAGAGATGATCTGCTGGTAGAGGTAATTATATGTCCAGACTAGAAGCATTAAGTTTTATAGACGGAAAGGTATTTGTGGTATTAATATGCAATAATGTTTTGTTAAAAATTGTAAAAAGCTAACCAGCATCTTCAGCCATGCGGAAACTTCGGAATAAACAAATATTATTTCAGTAGAAATAGGATGGCTGTAACTTAACAATTCATATTGGCCAGCTGTTAAACTTCATACAGTGTAATTACAAAAATCGTCTATAACTAATCATATTATATATTTAAACAAAAGTACCTAACATTTAAATTTATAATAATCATAGTAATCTATTGATGCAACTAGTGTCGCCATCGCCAAGTGACGGCAAAAACGCAAAAAGGCAGAGGCGCGTGTAGAGCTGTAGAGTCGACCGCCAAAAATCGCGGGTAAGATTTGGCGCCTTAAGCGCATTGGTGCACATCTAGAGGGGAAAACGCCCGCGTCGATGAAACATATTCACGAGAAATATTTCAGAGGCAAACGTGTATCCGCCCCCCCACCGAATGACAGTGACCCAAATGTAGCGCCAGCCAGCGCAGTCCCAGTCAGTTCTGTGAGTGAACGCGCGACGCGCGACAGCTCGGTCCACGCATGCGCACGCGCATCAGTGTCGCGCATTCGCGAAATCCTACTCGCTACGGTTACAGTGTGATTTACGATTGGATATTGCCGTGTATATTGCAGTGTGTGAGCACCGGACCGAGCGCCGGTCATGTGGCAGCGCTTATCACATGTGGATGACCTTGTAAGGTAAGAGGACACGTTTTAGCGGGGTCGACAAGTTTTCGGAAAAGTTTACAAATTTTTGAAGTGTTCATTGAATGCATCGTATTAAATTAGGAAACAGCAAAGGAGGTGATGACTCGTCGCATCTCGAATTTTCCTTTTGTGCAAATAATAACACCGCGATGCGGGGAGAGCCTCGTTGGCACATCGACAGTGTGGGGTGACGGCAGGCGGCAACAGCGCGAGCGGTGACGGTGAGCGCTTGCCTGGCAACAAGCGGCAAGCGGCACGTCGGCACTCCGCCGCGATGCCGGCTGCTGCCGCCGCGAGCCCCGAGCCCGGCGGCTCTCTCGCAGTCGCATCAAGCTAACGGAATCGGATTCCATACGGCCGAAATTCCGGTGCGGACGTTCACGCCGCGACCGACTGAAATAAATCGCTCGTTTAACGCAAATAGCACGGCATTGTCGCTACATTGACAGACAAACGCACGTTTCCGCTTCTCTTTTTATCTCTCTCTCCGCCTAAAGTCATTAGAAAGAGGCGCTTCCTCTGACGTAGGTAAGCGTCTTCCGTCATACATAATTCCACCGGATGGTTACTGTGGCGTTGGCCGATGACCTGCCTTTGACCGCTGTTCGTCGATGAAAGTAATTCAAATACGACATACGTATATATAAATATTAAAATTTCAGCGAGTTTTACCATGAGAAAAAAAATACATGGATTATTTGACGTATAAAATAAAACAGTTTGGTTTACATGCGCAAATTTTCCACTTACTACGTGAAAATAATCGAGGCACAAACAAACTATGCTGACTTGACCTTGTCAAAATGTGGTCGGTGATACAAGGAACGTGGACGGTTAATTGTGACGTTGAACATTAATGCAAGGCAAAATTGTAAGTACGACATTTAACTCGCTACAATGTTGAGTAGATAATTAAGGTGAGACGAGCGACTAAAACTACAAAGACTTCGGAAATAGGCGACCGTGTAAATGTGGACTTGTTGACGATAAAGCACCTATCATGCGAGTGACGTCAGGCCGCCGCCGCGCCGACGCGATTGCGCCCGCACCGCCGCCGCCGCCGCGCCGATCGCTGAACTTTGCAGCTCCGATGCTGATAACAACATTATAGGTTTATTATTCCAAGTCAAGTGACACCACCGAATAATTAAGTAGATTTGCCGTCATAGAGTTTAAAAGTGAAACAAGTAAACCGTTTAGTGAAACGTTATTTGACTCCACCGTCTCATATTTTAGCTTGAACAACATAATATGTCGTTCTTGTAATTCCATACCTATTGCATGTAAGAAATATATTAACATTTAAAGACAAAAATACAAAAAATTTTACTAACTCTATAGGCTCACTTGCCCTATGATAACAAAATATCTCTAAACCTGTGACTCACTAGATGTTGGGATGTAAAGACATAAAAGTTGGCAGCGATTGATTCAAGTTTTAAGTCAGCTCTTCGTTTTTTGTGCTTGTTGTCAGGCACGACCACACTCCGTAGTATTCCTTTTATTTCATTCTAGCGACAACTTCAGATAGGCAGAGCTTATTAATGTGTCGTCTATCCAATCTTAGTTTTGGCAAAACTAAACTACAAATATATTTGCCAGCAAGATAAAGATAACTGTTAATACTCAATAAATGAGAACGAAACGAAACTACGAGTATTTCCGAAGAGAACTCTGAGAAGAATGAAGAGATAATTATGCAGACAAAAATATTTCAATCAAATACTTAGAAATCAAATTTTTTTTTCTAAGGCGACCACTGACCTGTAATAAACAGAACTGTTCTTGCAAACTTACCTATATTGAAATGAAAACTAAAAGTACTATGCCGTAGCTTCCAACTCTCCCTTTGGCTTGATAGAGATTTAAAGAAAGTGTTGAGATAATTAAGGTTACGAAACAAATTTACTTAATCATTATTAAAGTAGGAGGCAATAAATCTGCGATAAAATTATAGCGAATATTTTTATTATAAATGTCCAGACAGAGGTTATCTCCCAGGATGGTGAGGGCACTGTCCGGTAGCTTCAAGTCGAAACATGTCGCAGTCATCGCAGACATGTTTCTTCTAACAATCCGTTCTGGATTTCTTTATGTCAGATCTGTAATTACAGACAATAGGCCTACATGGATAGGTGCTTAGTGTTTTTTTTTTAATTTGTAATTTATTCTATTTATAATTACTTAATTAATGAAAAACTCTACTTTAGCTTCAAGAAAATAAACAAATGGGTATCTTTATATATACTTACACATCATATTTTCTATTATATTTTTTATGCAATGGTTTTCTTTATCGTCATCGATAGTTTAACCATTGCATCATTGGGTAAGGGTAAGTACTTACATGCAGCCATCATGCAGCTTAGTTTGGTAGAGACTTAAAGTTTCATCTAATATCCGCTCTACACTAGGCCTACATTTTCGAACATGTTTGACAACTATTAATTTAATTCATCGTAAATGGTTACAATAGTAACTCAAGGAAAAATGTAGAGATGATTTAAGGTGACGGAAATTTTTCAATAAAAATTTGCATACCAAAAAGGGTACAATTTAAAATAAAATAATTAAAACAATTTTCTGTATCTATGTATGAATCTACATTACATATTATGTAACTGTTATCAAGGATGGACGTTCGGCGAAACACGTTTGCGACAAGTTTCGACTTGAAACTGAAGGACAGTGACCTCTCTGACCTCGCACAACATCCTCTGATAAGCATTTTCTTTTTTTTCCTTTTTGTAAAGCTTCTGAAATGCAGCAAAAATAGTTGCACAAAAGGTCAGATAATATAATATTATTATGTTTGTGCATTAGCAGAATGCCTGCTCTATACTAATGTATAGAAAATACATAGTGTTATGTTGTGTCATTTGTGTAGCGTGAATTTCAAAACCTAAAAAAAATTATATACTCTTATCCACTTGTAAATAATAATAATACCAAGTAAGGAACATTTTATTAAATGAATCAATAATAATAATCAATATGTTTGATTATTGTAGGTAGCCTGACCGGTTTTTTGTGATTATATTTGTGTGAACTGGTTTCTTTTGCTGGCAATAATGTGAATAGTAACAATATCATGTTTTTCAGCCGAAAACTTTAAAGAAAATTATATTGATTATTCTAAAGATAATTTGAGATCTTATAAAAAAATCTACAATATAATATATATAATATGTATATAACTATCAATATTAAGGTAGATATTTGCGTGCGAGTGGGAGGCACAGTAAGGGCTCGCCGACTCCCTCCTCCGACAGTGAATGAGTCATGAAGCCGGTTCTGGGCGCTCTGCACTAGGAATACCACCAGTAGAAAAAACTAGGACGAACGTGAACGATTTCAAAAAAAGCTGCGACATCTGAATTTGCATTTTCCTTGTTCATTTCGTTCAATATGGATGAATTAATACATGAATTTAAGTTTGTCCTGGAAACATACTTTCAAATATTGTTAATTAGGTACATAATTTTTTTATTGTTATGTATTTTAAGTATACATTTTTGCAATTTTCAAGAGAGATCCACCTCTCATAAGTTACACGTTAAAAAAGTATTGTGTAAAAAATATATTCTAGTATATTATATTCGAAATATTAACACAACACCTTTCGGTACACAAGTTATTTTTAAACTAATGTAAAGTATTAACCCTATTATTTTTAAACCGTGAAGTCTTCACAGATGCAAAGACATTTTCAAAATCCTTAAGCAAGTCTTCTGAGTACTTTGAGTCGAGATCTGTTTCAAATTATTTCTTTCTTTTAATGTAAATTAAAACATTTTTGATATGCAAATACTGTCACAAATATTTCAATAATTTTCCTAATCAATGTGAAAGGTGACGTCATTGATAACTTTTACTTTAAAGGCTTATAAAATATGTGAGGCGTGTGTGTTATCAGCATATTAATAACTTTCTTTTACCGCCGAAGGAAATCTTATCTGATAAAATCGTAAGCAGTTTGTTCTCTGATATGCCTACTGGCGGCGCCGCGCCGGTGTGAAGCTGATACGATGTGAACGGAATCATACTTACGAGTATGTCAAAACATTTTCTTAGATTAAATGTCGCTTTAAAATGTGAGGTAAATACCACGAACTTAGTTAGTTGTTTATTAGAAATATCTCTGTTTCTCTTCCATATAAGTTGCGAAATACTAATTAGAGTCATTTATAATAATGTAGAGCAAACACAAATTAAACTAAATTCAGAGGGCCCAGGACCGGGCGGAGTGGCGTCGATTAGGGGAGGCCCATGTCCAGCAGTGGACTACTAAGGGCTGAAAGGAAGGAAAGAAGAAGAGTAAACACCTTCCACGGAAATAAAATATGGCGCTACCTAAATTATAAGTAATATTAATTACGTAGGATTCATCTATCCATTTTTATACTTCCCTAAACCATAGTTTTGTACACTACAAATTAATATAATATGGACAGAAGTTTGCTTACTGGAGCAGAATATAATTAAGACAAACACACATATCGAGTTAATTGACTAGCTTTTGTCACCTAGAATAGAATTTATTTGAAGATTCGTTTGCTGATTTGTTTTTCTTAAACCTGTTATTTGGTATAAATCTTCGTTTATTTATACGAAGGAATTTGTTAAACAAAAATATTTTCTAAAAAAAATATTATTTAGACCAGCATTTTTGAAATACGTAGGAGCAATTTTAATTCTAGCTCTTATATATTTATTTATCTAAAATAAGATGATATGATTGATTTTGAAGCTTTTTATATCTCTCACCTGCTCTACAAAGTTGCGGATTCATTCTTACTACATATTTACTGGCTGACTGCCAGGTGCAACATAAGACGATAGAAGAAAAAGGTGTCGTCAACAACACCGACAGTAGATTAATGTTCTTCATATATTTAGTTCAAGACCCGTGTTTCATAAATGCAATAACATTGTAAATATAAATCGTCAATTACATCTTGATAATAGTGGAGAATAAAACATTAAATGAAAGTATCATTTTCACATGCACATATAGTTCACATAGCATATTTCACACATAGTACGATACGAAGGTGGACAGGTTCCGTTATGTATGAGATACAAACAAAAAAGTGAAATTTGTACTATATCAACCTGTTTCAGCTTCAAACAACATTAATAACATTTTTATTCAACTCGTGTTGGCAAATAGTTTTTATCTATTTATTGCATCAGCCCTTTTTTAACTAACCCTTTTTTATCCTCCCCGGCACGTTTGCTCATACAAAGTCTGACGGCTGCCGATTCCAATATTTCTTGGATCTACGGAGGTCGGCTTATTGCTAGCTCCTGCTCTTTCAGATCAATGTCGGTATCCATTTTTTTTTCTCTATATTTCTTAATCTGGTAAGTACTTAAAGGGGTTCTTGAAGTTCGCCTGAAACCTGGAGCAAGAACCACGTTCAATTTACGTACTATCCAAAGATACATAATCTTCGTTCTCAAGGTTTTGGGGAAAACATATGCGCAAACATCTGCGCCTAGTAGTCGTAAGTGTCAGTTCAATCATCACCACTCAATGGCGCATGATGTCATCTGAATAATGCGCTGATTCAAGATTCATTTCCTCTCTTCCTGTGTACGTCATACTACCAAAACTTGTAATCGTAACATAGCAAGTGGCGCTACCATCATTTGACTTATGCTTATTCAAGAAAAATAGTAGAGTCCAAGCAGAGCTGCATATTACCAAATTGTTATTTGTCTATCGCAAGAAATTGCACGTATCGTTTCAAATATACTATCGTTGTTTAAACACATAGAAGTGATACAACACTTATAACGATCTGTTACTCAATTTATCCTAGTGAACAATATTTATTCAACGATGATTTCACAGATTACTCCTAACATTTTTGACTGTTGAGTCGCTAACATTTATCGGTCAGAAAGAGAACGTGTATCATGAGTGCGTAACATATTTCATCTAACTTGTGTGAGTGTAGTGCATGTATGTGTATTGAATTCGGTTGTTTTCTACTTGGATGTTAAATTAGCATTGAGTGTGTCATCCAGCGATAATGGCCTGCGTCGAGCGAGCGGTGACGCTAAATCACGCCACAGTCAGCTGAGCTCGTAGAGGTTATTGTTAACTAGAGTTGACAACCTAAAGGTAAAATGAAATTGAAAAACACTTTATTGTACATCAAACACATCGGGCCGGCAATTGAATTTTCTTACAGCCAACCTTTGGTAATGTGGAGAAGTTTATTAAAGATAGTTGTCAGGTTTATGTGAAGTGAATAGATTTTAGTGAAGCTGAGAAGAAATAGTTTACCGACTAAAACAAAAATAAGACAAAGAAATATAGTAAAATACGAAAATACATAATATAAAAATAACGTATAAATAACGTAAATATAATAATGGTGCGTTGTCAGCGACCCATTATGGTCCTCTGCAGGGTCAGATCCACCTCACAATAAGCCGGACATATGCCTTAGTCCCTTTGGTCGCCTATCGCGAATACCAATAAGTGCCGATAACCTTTGAGAACATCACGGAGAGCTGTCACGCATGCTTGTATAGCTACATTGTCATATTTCTTATACAATATTTTTTAAATTGGTTCGCCCTCTCTAGTATAGTTCGCCTCTACGGCATTGCTGGCGCGTGCACAAAATTGTAACCGAATTATCTGCAAATGATGACCAGCACTGCGAATCATTCTTCGACTACATTTATAAAATTTGGTGCGAGTGACATCCAGCATAGTACCTACTATGTATTTGTCTTCGCAAGGACGTACTAAATAATTATTGTACAGCAGCATAGCCTGTATATCGACCAAATGTTATTGATCCGTGAAGAGATGTTTATGATGAGATGAGAGATATTTTATGAGGACTATTCATACATTTTAACATTCTTCTATGTGATGATAGGTTCATTTGCAGTTCAACAGTTTTTTAACACTATAAGTAAACTATAGTAATATGCAATCAAGTTTGTAGGTCATAGTTTCTGAGAACCGATATTTAATCAATCAATTAGTGATACGAGTTTTTCGATTCACTTGATAAACGTTTGTTTCATACTAATTGCACGTAAGATTGGCAAATACTTGTCTTTGTACGATACGTTGGTGTCTTAAAATTTCACAGTTCAATGAAGAACGTATTATTTGTTTATTAAAAGGAGAAATATTACATTCATTATTTTCGTCATTTATTGTGTGATAAATAAAATATATTAGTATAATTTTTAGTAGGTAATTACGAAACACTTGGTATTTCTTATGAGACAAAAACTTAAAATTAAATAAGAAATATTACAAGTTCTTAAATGTTTTTCTGCCAAACTGTGAGTTTGTCGGCCGTTCACATTACAGTTCATGTGGCATAAGAGCATTACAGAAATTACTTATTCATAAAGGTATTAATACTGAAGACAGACTATGTCCAATTAGACAGACTATACTACTAACAATCGTTAAACAATTCGTAATTCATATGCACCACATGTGACTCACGAGATAATAAAGGCTAAGTAATTAACACATTTAAAATAATAATTTTCATTTTAGTGCCATTGATAGGTACAATTTTAGTGCCAGTGGTGTCTATTTGTCTTTATCTTTTCACTTTTGTCCGGAGAATGTAACATTTGGTGAATTATATGTTAATAGTGGTATAACGGTTATCGTTACATCACGTGAGCTACAGCTGTAGAACAGGTTTGATGCTACATTCCTGAGGGAATGCCAGCGCCGCGTGCCAACACTCAACAACTAATTACCCGTATAAAAATAATTTACACGGTAAAACAAATCGATGACATATTTCTAGCTATTGCATAGCATATTTCTAGCTAGCAAATTGACCTCAACAAATATGAAGACTTGTTCTGAAGATCTACCTTCCAAAAATTAACAAGGATGTTGACCCGTAATGCCTTTTAGCACTCATCAAGATTAAAATAATCATTTTTTATGAAGACAGTGATTTTTCGATCTTGCCGTTGAATTTGTCTAATTAGTCAAACAATCATATGAATAAGTTCTTGCCTAGTATCTAATATGAAATAATGGTAGTCTCTATCTATAGTGTACCTCTAAATATAATAGTTTTGGAAATAAAAAAGAACTTTAAAAAATTGCACCACATGTGAAAATATATATATATATTTACATGTGCGGTGCAGTGGGTGGCACCAACTGAACCGATGAGTCCGATTAGGTAAAACAACTAAATAAATGAATTGTTAACACTACATGCCAAGTTGAGTTTAATTGAAGTAATCAAATCTAAATAAAAAGAAATGATCGTATTTAAAGTGTTTAATTTAATGTAATTAAGTTATTTATGAATTTAATTGGTTAGTTTTATTAACTTTATATTTGCATACCTAAAAATGGTAAATATAGATTGATCTAAATAATTTGTAACAACTTTATACCTATATTTGTGCAAATAAACGTTTTGTCTTTTTCTTGTCTTTGTCTTATAATATTATTATTTCAAGGCATTGTGCTGTAAAGCCTTGTCCTAATTGGCCGACATAAGCAACCGACCGACGGACCAACCAACACGACAAAAATTAAACACAGGGCTCTGCGTAAAGCTGTCTTAATTGAAATACGCAATGACATGCAACAAAATGTACGAAATTACGCTGTCAAACGAGCAACTTGCCAGCGATGTTGCAAATAGTTGCAATTGGGATAACACCTATAGATACTTGTATTTTTTTTCTTCATTTCAGTCCATGTTGTCTATCTGTTCGTCGGTCTTAAATTTTTTTATACCATCCACTAAATGTATTCTTCTAAATGTGCTTTTGAATAAATTGTAAATGTTTTCAAGCACATTTATAATTTGTTGCGTCTTAATTGAAATCAAAATTGAGGCGTTTTTTTTTTCACGCTGCATATTCCCGGACCACTTTGTTAGATTAGGTAATTGTCGTTTGAAGTTGTCCGAAAGTTGATAAGATAAGCTTTTGATGATGATAATAATCTATTATACTCTTACAACATTCGATTACTGACTAGATATAATATGTTTTATATTTGCATAAAAAAGCTTGGAGCCGTTGATAATTCAGTGGCTAATAACTCGTTCTCTTTTTCTGGTGTATAAAAATACATTGTTGTCCATGTTCCACTCCCCACAACAAAGGGAGGCCCGGAACATACTCCACCACGCTGGTCCAATTCGGACTGGTGGAGAAACGGACTAATGGCCAACTCGTGTCGGGTGTTTATCAAGCCTAACACTAAACTTTTTTCGATCGCTTGCGATCTACTCATAACATTGTTGCGATTCAAACATTATCTTCTATACTAATTATCATAGAAGATTCTGTCTTCTATGCTAATTATGATCAATTGCAAAGCGATGATACCATTAGATACATCAGATTGGCCGGTAAATACGCAAGTCGTCTCTTCGGCGCCCCACATGACATTCCCGATGTAGAGTCACTCAATGCTTCTACGGCTATTATTGTAACAAGTGCGCGGTAATCCATTTATTGCTCGTAGGTACTCATGCGTTGTGATCTCAATAAACAAATATTCATTTTGTCGTACTATTCGTAGCACTTTCGTGGTAGATTATTTATCGAGTCACGTAGTGTTAGGGATGCGAATTTTTGGGCTCGATCCGATACCGCGGATCAATGCGGATCGCAACGTCTCGAGCCGATCCGCAGATCGAATCGTATGCATTCGATCCGATAGCCATAAGGTCGTTCCAAAAAATCGCCTTAGGTAACTTTTGTAGTGCTAATTCTTATGGGAGGGTAAACCGCTTGTAACGTAACGCGTTACGGAGCCACTCTGTCTGGCTTCCCTTTCTCACACGCATCTTCTCTCACTTTAACTCACAGCTCTATCCGTATTTCGGACAGACGCTTCCCCCTCTCTCTACTCAGTGTTTAGTGTGCTATAGACATACTGTTGACAGCGAGCATATAACTTAAAACTGTCACCGTTTTTGTGAAGCAAAAATTTTTGTTTTTAAGTGAAGCAAAAATTTTAGGTATAACATAATACAACTCACTACGCGAACGGAGCAGTTTGAAACTTGGCAAAATTAAAGTTTATATGGAAAAGAATGCACGAACGGCGAACTCTAACAAGTATTTTTTTAAATAAAATGCATTAGAAGTATAGGCAATTCATACAAGAATTATACACGCACATAAAAAAATACACGCACACTACGATAAGTTTGAGTACTTTGACATACCAACATAGACGTTACATGTCGAATTCAAATTTCATTAGTCGGATTTCGATTACTTAGCGATCTAGTGGCCACAATGAGAAGGATGTAGCCCTTAATCCACTTGTTTGTTGATGTGATCCTTCATCGTTACAGCAAACAATATTAAATTTTATGAAGCGTATCTACATAACTTTTCTTAAGTAATTGGTGCGTGGCACTGGGATTTGGACACGAACCCCTGGAGTAAGAGGCCGGATTCTTAGCCACTGGGCTATCACCGCCTTTTTCATTTAACTTCAATCTTTTTTTAAATGAAGGAATTTCGGCCTTTTAAAATATGATGATAGACTTAATTAAAAACTCTCATACGTTTTATTTGTATTTCGTATGCCAGTAGAGGTGAACGTAATAAAATTCTTAATACAATTTTAATTAACGAATTCTTGGCGTCCGTCACAATTCGTTAACTGATAAGATAGTTAATTCATAAAGCGGAACACACATCTCACCATCAACACGTTGTATAATTTCGTTTATGAACTTGCTTAAAAATAAGTTTGCTCAATATCTAAATTGTAGTTTTCATGAAATTGACTACAGTTAAATTTATTGATACGGTCTACTGTATATATTTTCAGATTAATAAATTATTCTTCAATATTTACCTCTGTTTATGGGTTTTGTGTAGGTAGTGAATGAATCAGAACATTAGCTAATATTCATGGTAAACAGAACTTATTGTATTTTTACTAGGTATTAACATTTGGGTAACAAAACAAATGTATTATTTGCAGCACCAAACAATCAGCAATTTTTAAAACATCTGCATTAAATGCACGACGGCATCATTCGAGGTTATTCGTCGATGACACAGTTTCCAAATTTATGCAAACATAAAACTTGGCACTGGATTGCCGCCAATTTTTTCCGGAAAAGCGATTCGCGATATGTATTTTTTCCACATTCCAGTCTAAATATACTAGTGACGGCGGATAGTGTGGTGACGTGCATGGTTCGCTGACACGGCGCTGACGCTGCGCGCCCACGTCAGCCAGCACCCACTGAATCACGCGGTCGACTGCGCTGATCGAATTAAACCTCATTACACTCTTCGTTTGGTCATGAGAATCCTCGGTAACACTATCAATCAAAAAACGGCTACGACCTTGTAGGTCAATGTATGCACATGCCATTGTATCACAAGACGATTTTCATTGCAATGAATTCATTCTGATATACCATTTTCTTAGTGTACGTACCTACTACCTTCTAGCCTTCATAACCAGTCTCTTAGTTTCAAATTCAGACATTTAAGAATTTTTATTTTGTTTTTAATTATGTCAACAGTAATTAATTAATCGTTTTAAATAAATCTAGCACTACCATTAAAGTCTCAATTTCTATTTAAAACCCAGAACAATCTAGTGTTCTATTTAAAGATTTTTCTATGTTTGTCATCATCAATTCATATTCTTTAAAAACCTGTTTATAAACGTCACACTCTTGTATGACGAATCCTGCCCACAATATTAACGCGAGCCAAAAATTAATGTTTGCTTCGTATAAAAATATACAACACATCGTAAACAAGACATTTTAAAAGTATGAAGGTGAAGATATAATATATGCCTACTTGTGTTATAACAATGTAGAGTGTTATGTATTCCAATGAAAGAATTTTGAAGATCCATTTAGCCAAATAAGTGTTGTTGTTTACTTGCAATCAAAAGTAAATCAAAACTAATAAATCATGTGAAGATGTACTAATCATTATCTAAAATCGATGTTAATTCTGTAAAATAAAATTGTCAATGCATAAAGGATAGGTGTTAATTTTACACAACCTATATTCCTCAAAGTATATTATTATTGGTCATCATTAATTAGGTACGTACTAGCATTTCACAAATATTTTGGTAGATATATAATTTATTGAAAGACGGGCTTCTAATACATTAAAATTGATAAATTAAATTGATTAAACTTCAACTTAATACAGGTTACTTTGTAACAGATATCGTTACATTCTCCTACATCGATAAATCGGTAGGTAACTATAACCTAACATGATAATCTTTAACCTTAAACGATATTGCTGACCTTGTTTGATAAAGGCTATGACAATATATATTGACTTATATGAACCATAATAATATTTGGTATATATACCTGTTTCAATAATGATATCGACTGGACTACTGGACCTACTATGAAAATTTATAAAATGTACATAAATTATAATAGTAAGGGGTTACTATTTTAAGTAACAATTTTTTTTCAGTATTTAGGTAGGTACCTAATAAATTATTTATCATTTATTCTCTTGTTTCAGATTGCTACAAGATGTTGTATTGTGTGATACCGAAGGCGAAGTGTATCTGACTGTACCTACCTAGTATCACGGTATGTATTTATTTAGAATTTCATAGTAAAATACAAACCTTTATTTATTTGGTTCGAAAAAAACATACAGACGAATTGAGAACCTCCTCCTTTTTTTGAATTCGGTTAAAAATGATAAATAGGTAATTATCGCCTACATTAAACGGAACTAAAGTAACTAAAGCAACAATGACTCGAAATACGCTGTTCCGCTCACTGGAATGGTGAGAGCATACAAAATGATCTAACTCAATCACCGCCCATGCATTGAATGCTAATAGGGACTTGAATAAACGGAAGGAACGCACTCCATGCAGGTCATTGAGACATTCGAGTTTGAGGAATCGGCTTCTTAGAAGTGGAATATTAGATTGCCAGTTCCAAGGACGGCAATTTTTTTACGAAGTCACATTTTGTCGGTTTATGTCACACTATTAAAAATATTAGCTACTTTAAAAGTTTATATATAGAATGAAAGATATTAAAGGTTGAAGACGAAAATGAAATTTCATAATGTGTTCGGATTTAATGTTATGAACAATATGCGTGTTTTAGAGAAACTAAGTTGTAAAAAGGATAGTAAAAAGGATAAAAAAACGTAGAGCTACAGAAAGAAAGTTTACAAGAAGTAAGTGAGGAAGATAATGCATTATAATATGCCTACTTTGAATAAATTCTTACTTTAGCGTATGTTTTTAATAATGTAGAGTCAGAACCTAATGTGTCGTAAAACAGTGCTGAACTTGTGATACATTTATTTATTTATTAACAATGTCAAACACACTACAAAATTACCTTTCGCGTGTATTATGGGACCTTATGGTTAGTCGACTCGTAATACATAAGTTTTAGTACCAACCTACCAACCGGTGCGTGGTAAACTAAGGCATTCACCCTTTTCTTTCTGAGAGGAGACTTGACCCTACTGTGGGTCACAACTGGGTCATAATAAACGTATAAATATGCATGCTACATATAGATGGACTAAATAAGCTTTAATAATAAAAATTGCAATTAATGAAAAAACATAAAAGCTTCGTAACAAAAAACTAAAAGAAATTGATATCGAAGTACAGAATGTGTATGCCACAAAAAGATTTTCATTAAAAAATGTTTTAAAAAATGTAGAATCAATATAAAGTTTCTTAAAACAGGGAATCTACGTAGGGAACCGAAGGCTTTATATAGATGGTGTAATTTGTTTTAATATCTTAGTAGCCGTAAGTCATAGTCAATCCATGTCAACGACCCAAAAGATCGCCATACAAATCTTGCCAGTTGCGAAGCGAAGCTCTAGATTTCCTTTTGTTTCGGGAAGAGACCCTATTCCAACAAATGGAACATTTACAATATTCTATATCAATTTGTATACCATGAATATTTCTTAAAGAATGTATTGTCTCCCAATAAATTCTTACTAAAATATACCTACGTTTTAAAAATATGGAGTCAATCTTAAAGCTTTTTAAAACAATGCGGTTGAACTTGTGATCTTCACAAGCATATCAAATTAATGGCTTCAGTGTCTGGGCGCTTTAGCGATGCCGCCTTTATGTCATTACGTATATTTTGGACACGCCAAGCGGGTCGAAGGCACTATACGTGTAACGACTTACGACCTCTACTTATCTGGCACAATAATAAACACTCAGTTGGTGCTAGAATTGGAGAAGCAGACATAGGATCTCTACATATTCCATAAAAGTAAAAAGAAATCTACTTAGATGGTACTTCGGCTTTGTTTATAGTTGAATTAAGTGATCCACGGGCTATTATTTGATGATGCAACTGCGTGCTATAGCGAAAATGTGTTAAACATAGAAGGTACAGAAGTATATGCGTAACATGAAGTTCTCAGTAAAAATATTTTAAAAGAATGTAGAGTCGAAATAAAAAGTGTCGTAAAACATGGCGGGTGAACCTGTGATGATGACGCAGGTTAACGACACCTGAGTCACGTCGCGCTGAAGTTACACGGCCACCGGCCGAGTATTTATTGCCCTGCAATCATTACTTTAAGCACTGGAGAACTACATGTCTTCGTAAAAATCTTAACTTTTAGTTAATATAAAATATATATATATCGCAGAAGGATTTTCTTCCGCGTTATATTCTGCCATATTTTCCAAGTCCAGTGGGCGTTCGAAATTGGGTAATGTTGGTTAATTGTAATCACTCTTGTATTTCTTGAAAATAATTTAATAATGAAGCAGAAGTATAAGGACACGCGACAGTTTCTTCACGTCTTGTCTCCCCGGCCATAGTGTTCTTTTTCTTAGGTGCTCTATGCCGGCCAGATCCTTCAGTCCAAGACTCTGTCAAGCGCCACTAAGCAGCACTGGCGTCCCGATTCTTCCGTTCACCACTAGATGACACTGTATCCAATTCCGATATATATATATATATATATATATCGCTTATATCGCTTATATCGCTTTACCAACGCTTCAATTTATAGACTTGAAGAATAAAACGTAATAAATGTCCTACTCCATGCGATACGCTTATTTAAACTACTTAAGACTAATCAACCCGGCAGGCGTCACGTTCATTAAGACTATCCATCCAAGATACTTCTAAGATAATTAGTTCAAGTTATTAACTTCAACCCTCAAGTTCTTACAAATTTACCCTGCTACGGGTTGAGGGTAGGATCCGTACCTTACCTTACCTACCAGGAAATATTATGGTAAGGATAATAGATAGGATTTCTGCAAACGTAGAATTTGGCATTAATTTTCAAATATCCTACTTTACGTTAGTGTAATTTTTATTTATTTGTAAAAAAATTATAATTGTAAAATAATACAGTTGTATTTTTTAACAAATATAGTTTAAAAAAACTAAAAAACGCGCTTTTGAATAACATCGAACTAAAAAGTTACAAATTTAAAATAAAAATTATATAATTATGTAAAAAATTATATAGGTACTTAAATTTAAAAAAAAAATTTTTCAAATTGAATAATGGAACAATTTTATCAAATTATAGTGTATTGTCATCGGTCCTCGATAAATGTACAAAGTTTGAATGAAATCTGGCAGTTTAAACTGGGTCAAAATCGTACCCAAAAGAGTTAGTTACAACATACTCGTACATGTGAAGCTAATTTAAAGTGTGTAATAAAATTTATTTATTTATTTATTTAGTTTAAAACTATCTAATAATAAAATAAAATTGAACACATTTTAGAATTGGGAATCAGACGTCGCTTTGCCATGTGCTAACTAATACTAGTATACAGTATACATAAAACTTCATGCTGCACAATACTCGTCAATTGTCTGCAAATTTCTCCATTTTAAAAACGATCAAATAATTTTAGTGTGTCTTTTTAAGAATCTGTCAAAACTTTGCATATCTATTCAATAAGACGGTCAAAGATAATTGTATTAATTAGGGTCTAACCCTCGATTTAGGACCAATGGAGAACCCGAAAGATTAGCGATTCGCCGTATTCGGACTGGCCGTGATCCGTATCTGATGCAGTTTGATTAATGCAACTTTACAAAAATACACCAAAAAATATGAGAAGTGCTATAAATAATTTGGGTTTTAAATTTGGATTTGTGATGAATTTTCCTGTTCGTAGTGGCTAGTCAGTTATGCTGTATGTAGAAAATTTCGAACCATTACGTTCGTTCTTATTTTGTTGCAATTTTTCTCACATGAAATAAGTTCCTCTATCTATCTGATCTACATATTTCAGGATAATAATATAAAAATGACAACCACAGATCTCTGATCGGTAGTAGGTAAAACAAAGGTAACGGTATTTAAACAAAAAATAGCTGTCTGTACATGGTGGCGGTCATCGGTGGGTAGTAAAGCGCAACTTTAAATATAAAGATGTTACAACATATTCATAAGTCAATCAAATAAATTTCATTTAATTTATTTACTTTTATGTTTTATTTTAATCTTTTATGTTTTTTTGTTATTTTATCTTTTATGTTATTAAGTTTAATTTACATACAATACAATATTAATTTTTATTTTCATATCTATAAAATATAATAATCATAATAGCAATTTGTCCTACGCGTTAAATGCATGGTGTTTCAGTGGCTACGCAGCTGTTTCCGGGGCCATGCTACGGCGTAGCACTCTATAATGTGACGTAGGCCTAAATATAGAATACCACACGCATGTCGAAAATGACGTATTATTTTGAAATTATTTATTTCGGAGCTATTGAGTGAGGTTTGGCTATGAATTAATTGTATATCAGAGATTTGAAGCCTTTTAACATTGTAGTTTTGTATAAATTCAACTGAGTCCAGATAAAAAACGTAGGAATCTAAATCTAGCTAGTGTTTAAAACTGTAACCATTGAAATCAATATATTGTTATAATCAGAATCATTTTATTGCACTAATATGTTTTACATTAAGATGGTACATGTTGGAGATGTTAATATTGATAAACAAGCAACTATTGCTTCTTATAGGTATTTGACTTTAAATATTACAGTTTGTTTTTATCGTGGGCAATAATAATATTTACCGAAATATGTTTACACATTACTGATATATGTAGTACAGATATAGAGTTTGTCCACTATAAATTTTTAATCATATTATGCAATAATACATAAAGATTTATATTTGTGTGTTAAATACATTTTAAAATAAAGTATTTCCTTAACGTACAGCGTAAAAGGAGAATTATTAAAAGAGGCCAAAGCGACTACGGTAACTGTATTTACTAGTTTATTTACCGTATAATTAATTACCAGAATGCCTGCTGATTAATCATATCGGTAATACAAGCAACAGCTTACCTCACCTAACGCTTTGTGTCTTAGTCACTCACTCAGTGCCCATATTCCAATTTCCAACTTTAGGTAAATACTTAGAGGCTACGCAAGTGATTATAATTCTTTCTTTAGATCGATTTTTTTAAAAAGGCATTTTAAAATTACTGGTTTGATGAAAAGAAATAAAAGCCAAAACAATGAAACAGTCTTGGTGACTTTTGATATTTTTAATTGTTAAGTACGTAGAATTCTACTAGTATTTCCCTATTTCGCACTCCTAAATTTCCTTTTTGGGCTGTTGTGTTATTGTAAATCTAAATAGCTTTTCATTATTATTTATTTTGAAAGATAAGAAATCCTATTGGAAATCCTAGTTACAGGGTTAATTAACCATAATAAAAGCTTGGTTCTTACTGTTAATGAACAAAGAAAAACCGAAAATTATTGCTAAAAATGGTTGGATAAAAGGTAATTCGAATGACCGGCTAATACATAATAATCAGTAGACAGTATCAATTTATCGAAAAAGTGATGTATTTAAATGAGGATAGACGACGGTGTATCGGATTTCCACGAAGCGGCGGCGGCGGGGGCGCTCGCGCAATCAGCGCAAGCGACGCTTACGTCACATTCCAAGTTGCATCCGCCATTTTGTTAATAAAATGGATAATTACCGCTACCACCAACACACTCATATCGGTTCGGTACGCAATGATCAACAACCTCGAATGAGGACATTTTAATGTTGAGAGCATAAAAACCTATTTTTACATTGCAAAAACTGTAACAGAAAAAAATATTTACAATTTTCACTTAAATTTCTTTATTGTTTAAGTGATAAAAATGTTATTACAAAGCAACGTTTTGAGTAAAAAAGGTCGCATTTCTAAGTCAAATCATTATTATTTTTTTCCAGTGAGCGGAGCAGCCCATAATTTCCAGCCACTCGCCGTCTCTACCCGAAGCTGAAAGAGCAGCACGCGGCAGTCAGTGAGAGCGCGCGGAGCGCGCGAGGCGACGCGATACCTTGCCCCCGCGCGCACATCGGCCGACCGCCGTCAACAATTCAGAGTCGAGTGGTTCCCGCCAAAACGGGCGCAGGCTGTGGCGCGAAGGCTCGCGATTGGTCAAGTCGCGCGGCGGCGGTGCGCGCAAGGCCGCCGGTTTTCCCGCGAACAATGCCAAATGGTGCATTTGTCAAGGTGAGTTCGTTCACCGCCGACGCCGGCGCCGCGCTCAGACGATCGCTCACTCGCTCGCGTCGCACCGAGTGAAGGTCGACGGAAGGCAGCGCTTCGGCTTCGCACTGAAGACACGTTAATTATTTATTAGTAATCTCCTCTTACTTACAGGTGAAATCATTTTTTCTTACTTATTATTCATTAATATTTCAATATTTCTAAGATTCAAAGTTCGTTTGGCTGTATTAAGTGTATCTTAAAAAAACTCTACATTTTTAATATAATTCTTTAAGCGTTAAATGTAAGCTGCTTAACTCTACCATCAGATATAAATATAGGTTTTCTTATAAGTAGTATAGATTTTCTTCATTTATAATTTTGAATACATAAAAATTACTTTAAGCTTATTTTAATAATAGAGTTATTTATGTAGTCCATAAGTTCGGCTAAGTAGAATTATTATCTATTGGTAACAATAATTCCGTTCTCTACGAGTAGGTTGAAGAAGTACAAAGTTATGAAATGAGAAAAAAGAAGAGAGAAGAAAGATTTTCGAGAAACAAGAAGAAAGAAGAACAGTATCAAGTGCTACGCCCGGACGAACTTCCCAGCTCGGCCGACATTCAGGGGTCGGTGGGATCTTCGTCCGTTTGTATCGCTTATACGTGTATTCGACGATCGAGGCTGCATCAATATCGAAACCGAATTCAATGAACGGACACTGGACATAAATAGCAAGAAATATCCATACGGATCCAGCAGATTTCTTTTATAATACTACTACTATTTAGACATAAGTATTGTATAGCAATTAAGGTATTTGTAATTTTAAACTAAAACCTAAAGAGGTTAGTTAATTTTTTGTTGTTAAAATTTAATAGTCAAAGCCATAATACCACAATTATTAGTCGAAAAAAACTATAAAAAGTCAATAAAAGGGGATTTTCAAATGACTAACATTGTGATTTTTAAGATAACTCTTACGTGTCCCTACCAAAGTTTGTAAAATGTAATCTGTACACAAATGATGGTTACGCAAATACGCATCATTATTTAAAAGATCATATCCGAAAATTATAAAAATAGCCATTAAACATAAAATAATTTTTACAATGCTTCTATTTTATATTTATCTAATCTTAAAAGTATATTTGATTTGTACTTAAGTAGTTATTTAGTCTTAGGTACTAGGGTTTATTATCTACGTAATTTATTTTATGTACTGCTCAAGCTTGTCTTATAATTACCAAAGAAATATTTATAGATCTGATTTTCATATTAGGTACTTATCTTAGATTTAATTAATGAAAAGTTATTTATTTAAAATACAAATATTTCATTATTTTATTAATTACCAACCAGGTGTAAAACGAAGAATGTAACTATGTAGAGTCTAAGTAGTAGTTACATACGAAGTTTTAATAATATAGCCAAGAAATATGTAAAGTAACTTAACTTTACATATTTCTTGGCTATGTTACTAAAACTTTATTCAAATTAAGATAAATTAGATTAGATAATTTAACCATTATTTAAATAATAATAAACAAGTAAATACAATACATATTTCTTCTATTCACATTTTGGCCCAAACGAGGAAGTACTTAATGAGGTTGTCTCTAGGGCTGCTCCAAAAACTTTTATATGTAGTATAGTATATATAATATGTATGTGTTATGTTATAGTTTTTGCTGTCGATAGATATTCATTTATCATTCAATATTCGATACATTAATGTTATATTAGGATTTACGATATATTAGCCCAATCGAATTAGATCAAAGTACAAAAATGTTTTTTTTGCGTATCTTCAGCCAATCAATAACTTTTTAAAAACAATGAGTAGTGCAAAACTTTAGATCAAGGAATCGTCTACGAAATTAGTACAGCTACATAATTATGCTCTTTTCCACAACAATCACCAATTTTCTTGAAATGTAGCGAAACTAAAAGTTGAAAAAGTATTTCTCCATATTTATGCACACGATCAAAACACTAGATAGGTTTTGTACCAACTGAAACGGAAACAAAGAAAAAATCTGGCTATATACAAAACAAGGCGTAGGTAGGCCTCATTTGCATTCCTTCAGGGGTTGAATTCTACAAATAGAAGGGGAATCTATTTGTGGATTTATTCGACCGCCGATGATGCCTGATGATGAAGAGAAAGAGAAAAAGGTTAAATTTAATTTTCCGTTTCAGCCGGTGGGGGAAGCTTTTCAAATATGTCAAGCGCGTTAGATTAAGATAGTTTATAAGTATATAGCCCACTTGTCTCTAGTGTTGCAGGTATCCTTAACCTGCTGGTTAAAATGATGAGGGTGTTCAATTGTTGAAAAAAATCTCGAGCGTGTCCGATTTTTAGAGGAGATGCAGGCGACGGGAAGACACGATTCGGACGTGACGCAAGCTTTTGGCGGACTTATGAAACTACAACAAATCGCCAATATTATTAACAGTATTCAACTCAGTTTTTAAAACTCAGAAAGTTATCTAGTAACAAAAATCGATGCAACAAGGTTTTGAGTGTTATTCAAATATAGTTTCTGAAAATTTACCTAATTCTATATCTTTTGAATAAATCAACCGATTTTTGATAGATTTTGATTCGCTTTGAGAAATTCTGTGTATTTTAAAAGAGCTTATATAATATGTTAAAAATGATCGGGACAGGCCTAAGCCCAAAGCGCAGGCGGGTTGTTGGAATTCACATGTATTTAAAACCGAAAACACGATGTTTTCAGCAGGTGATATTTGATTTTATCAAGCGCAAAAAACTTTTAAGAAAGTCATTAATAACCCGCGACTGGGACTCGAACACGGACCTCCCATATAAGAGCCCGAATTCTATCACAGCTTTCTTATAAATTCTATAAATTATTTGATAGATATGTTATGGACCAATCCATAAATCGAGCAATATGCATATTGCCCGGGCAATATGAAAAATGCCCAATATGAGAGGGCAATTTGATAATAATTTATTCAAATAATCAAATTGACTGGGCATTATACATACTCGTAATGCACATCTCGTTTTGGGCAGAATAATAATACATAATCACCTTTTGGGCAGAGTAATAGATACAAACATATACTTACCATTGAAGGGATTCTTATGTTAAATTTAGACTTCTGTCACTGACCCTCGCTCCGCTTCGCTTCGCTCGGGGAAAAAAATTTATCTTAACCTAACCCATTGAAGGGATTTCTGTGTTAAATTTAGACTTCTGTCTAATTACTATCTAAACAAATCTTACAATCTATCGAGAGATAGATATTATTCATAATGCCCGGGCATTATATATAAAGCCGGCATTAATCACTTGGTCCATAACAGATATAATGCACACGTAGCTACTTGTTACATTCACTGGGAAAACCCAAACCATGTGTCACGGCTTACGCATAAATTAACTTTGTTATTCTACTTAAATTGGCTTAGAAACAAAAATTTAATGTTATGAATATGGATATGATAATATTAAAACACATGTGTGTGTAGTTGAAGTTAAAACTTTCTTCTAATTTCGTGGATTAGACAATTGGCTGGCGTGTTTTTTTTTCAAAAGTTTATTGTAAATTGTAATTAAATTATTTATCAAACGTAGGTATCGGTACGGATACCGGGCTCTTTGATAGCCTAACATTTTAATCTTTCTAATCCAATATTATCTAACTCAACCCTTTGCCTGTGTTCAATAAGACATTTTGGACAAGCAAAGTAAACATAATAGGTAAACAATGGCTATGTATCACATGTGACTCACGTGCCGGCTAATAAAAGGGAACGTTTGTTAGGATTGTAGGATGAATTGGGGTATGTTTGTTACACTTTTCAACAAAAATGGCTGTACGGATAGTTTGTGACCAAGAATTTTCCACTTTCTCTCTGGATGTACTCTGACAATATGGAGGAAATTTTCTGTCCTATCATAGGCTTATCACCAAAGCCACGAGTTCCAGTTAAAATAAACTAACAACAAAATTTTATAGGTACATATAGATAGGCCAATCGAATTAAGATTTCACATCGAAAAAATATATGTAGCAATTTCCGGGGGTCACCACTGGCAGTCTAGATTTAAATTTTCGGAATTCTTATCCTGTAGCGTCATCTGCAATTTGAGGTTATTTTTGTTTATTGGATAAATCGTTGATTTTAAATTTTACAAGAAAAAAATTCATTAGGTACCATAATTGTTTGGAATTTAATTTCCTACAATTCTGTTTCTTATTCATTTTTACCTACCATGGATATATTTTTTCGATTTAGAAAAAAAATTGTATATAATAAGGGGATGAGACCGACTAATTGATCAATTTCGACTTTCTATATTTTGTTTGGTCAAAGGACTAAAAGGGAATCTATTTTATTATATTTAGACGTTCGTGTCGTAGATGTATTTATGTGTCATATACTAATATTTCTTTCTGTTCCAGATTTAATGCGAAGCTGAAGTTAGACTTCACTTGTCGAGAATAAAAATTATGCTACATCAATATTCACATTTTTTATAGTTTTTTTTTTTGAGTAATATAATTCAACTGAATTTTTTAAATTTGGAAAATAAAAACGAAATTGTAAATATGTAATAGTTCAATTTTGTTTTCAATAATAAAATTTTGTTAATTTTATGGTACCCTACGCTGGAAATTAATAACCGATCTTCAGATGATGGATCGCTTAAATGACATTTGGTTGCCAAACAACATTCGTTTTTTCAAAGAAATTTGTATTTTGAGAATCTTAGCCACCAAACATCAGTATCAATCTTATGAGATCGGTTAAGTTCGGGCGTTGAAGTTTTTTGATCTATAAATTTTTGATGTCAATTGATTCAAACCTAAAAAACTACGGGAATAAGAATAAAAAAACATATGTAAACAAATCAATATTATTTCCAATAAATTTATCAGTACATCCACATTGAATGCATTATTATTTACTTCCATAAAATACAACATAAAAGTCTTCGACATAATGAAACTAAACATTAAGGTTACAAGATACATCTATTTACATTAAGGTGGTTTAAACGGAAAATAAAACATCGTAAATAACAAAACTCAGTGCAACAATAAAATAATAAATATTTGTATAGACAGTGTTTCAACGTGGTTTAGGTACATTTATTCTAAGGATACAATAAATCATTTGTTAGTTACACAATTTGTTACAAAATTATCTATTGGCCTTCACATCACAGAGCAAAGCGATCTCAAGGGCCGCCCAATGTATTTTGTGGAGACCATGCGTCTTACCAACGCGGCTAACGCTCTCGAAAATAAATCGCTTCTATTTATAAATAAAAATAAAATTAATTATGAGAGCTAAATAAAAACATTACATTTTAACGAAGCTAAAATACGAAGTGCCTACTGTACGTAATCATAATATGAAATGAAAGATTATTTTTTTGTCGTAAGATATCAAAAACTATAGCAATCTGAAACACGCCAAATGGCGTTCGAGAATTCCCTAGAGCGATATAAAAACTAGGCTTTGAACTAAATAACTGCGAGAACCCCGAACGTCACTCAATCAAACCTACGTTCATTCAAAAGACTAGAAAAATGCAAACGATTCGAAAAAACTTGTCGGCTAAATTTAGAATTGGGTAAATGCCCATACATCTTAAATATATACAATTGATATGTGTAACCACATTTTATTAGCCTTTTTAACAATCCTCCATCTTTGAAAGCAGCATCGATAGCGCAATTTTCGTCTAGCCAATCCATCGAAAAAAGCAATTCGTACGAAAGCGACTCGAGAACGATGGGATAGCTTTGCTGCGGTCTAGCGATCGGCGACACAATCCTATACTTATTCATGAACACACTATGAAGTATCAATATCTTAAATATTCAACAAGGGAAGTCTGCATATTCATCTCGACCACTAATACAGCAAGACAGAATATAGATCTCGTACAACAATAATTTATTAACATAGGACAGTCGTTAGGCCTTAACAATAAAATGTACAGTTACTTATTATGGCAGATATCAACAATAATTTTATATTTCATCGACACGATACCAACACCTTTTTACAGAAAGATTCTAATATAATACACTCATTCGATAACAACGTGCGCCGACCCCGCGGCGCCACCACGACGCTCAATGGCACTTCCGACTGCGCACTCACGCACACACGCAACATCGCCGCACCACGCCCGCCGCACTCACGCCTACGTACCGGCCCGCGAACGTCGTCAAGCCAAAGACAAACTCTAAATCGATAACTCCTTAATTTGTGTAATTTACTCTAAACTGTATATCCGCGACCGAACTTCACCGAACACTCCGCTCCCTTAGATTCGAGGAGACCGCGAGAGATATAATAGTAATGAGCAAAAATTTGAACTCTAAAACAGTTATTTCCACACCGAGATCCCGGTCGGAGCGGGGTCGCGGGCGGACGTCGGTGCTACTTGTACCCGGGCGGGTCCCAGGTGGCCGTGAATCAGGAGACGTAGGGGAGGAGGACGTAGTAGAGGCAGGCGAGGAGCACGGGCACCGCCATGGCGAGCAGGTGGCCGAGGTCGAGGCGCAGCGACTTGTGCTGCAGCGCCGCCAGCTGCGCCGCCAGCCGCGCGCGCTCAGCACAGCCCTCCGCCCAGCGCTCCTTGGCGCGCACCAGCTCCTCCTCGAGCGCGTGCAGCGACCCGTTCTGCATCGTCACCTGCAGCCGCTCCTCGTCGTCCAGCCGCACGTACTCGCTCGCCCCGCCCACCTCCGTGTTCGTGTCGCCATCGCCCGCCTCGCCCGCCTCGCTGCACTCGTCTCTATTGATCTCGGTCGCGACCGAGTCGGTCTCCTCGTCCTCCTCGTCGTAGTCGAGCCGAAAGATCTCGTCGATCTCGGCGGAGATCTTTTTCGTGTCGAGGGCCTCGTCGACCGGCTCCGGGTCTGCGGCGCGAGGGATGTCTTCGAGAGAGCGGGAAGTCTCGACGCACTTGTCGGAGAGGTGTCGCTCCCGGTTGATGGCCGCCCGGAGGCGTTCGATCTGCTGCTCCTTGGCGAGGAGGTCGCTGCGCAGGGAGCCGACCACGGCGGTGAGGTCGTCGATGTCGGCACGGGTCGGTCGGAACGCGAGCTCGGCCTGCATGTCCGCCGCGTTCGACGCCAGTCGCTGGATTTCCGCGAGGTTCGACTCTTCAACGACGGTCGATTGGGAGAGAAGAGCCTGGAAACAAAAACACGTCGTATTTAATACGAGGGATGTGTTGCATTCACGTTTCTAGGTGTCAACTAGGTATGTCAATTAGGTTGATAAAAATTGTCTAAATCAGTCCACGATCGCTGTAAGCTCTGGTACTTAATGTACTCGTATATGCTAACCTTGGTTTTTAACGGAAAACTATGTTTCATGTACAAACCTCTAGGTCAGCGATGCGCGTGCGATACGCAACGGCGTCCTCAGGCGTGGGAGCGGGCGCTAGCGGAGCGACACTCTCAGAGTCGCGTTGGTCGGCGGCGGCGGCCAGCAGGTGGTCGCGCGCGGTCCGCAGCTGTTCGTTCTCGGCGGACGCGCTCGCCAGCCGCTCGCGGAGCGCTTTTATCTCGTCGTTGAGGCCCGCCATCACGCGCAAAATGTTCGCGTATTCGACGCCCGCTTTGCTCTGTTACGAATAAAGTGTTGTTAGAATATGTGTATATTGTTTTATTCGCCCTTCCCTAGTTATTTAATTATGATAATAATTCTAATAAAATGTAGTAAAAATATTGTAGTTGACATAGTAAAATATCTACCACCGCTATAAATGTGCCTGCCATTGAAGAAGCAATCAAGTTATGACTGGTTTAGTTGGAAGGCCGAGTAGCTGTCCAAAAGACACATTCAGAGCACATCTGTGATGTCAAACGCAGCAATACATTTATTTTAAAAATCAACTCTAGATTGAAATATAACAGGTTCCCTCTCCAGCAAATAGACACAATAGTTAAACAATGGGGAATGGGTTAAAACTCCTTTCAATAAATGTCATGGCTCCCACCCTTCACACAATCTTAAGACTATCGTAGAGCCATAGCAATTCACCCAAGGAAATACTTTGCCTGTAGCAAATTACATGTTCTTCTGAAAATTATTCATTTGAAGCGACATCTTATCCTCATAAAATAAATAGCAAAGCGCCGACATACAAGGTCAAATAGGACTGCTGTACTTTTTGAGGTTAAAAGTGCAACTGCAACCCAGTGCAGACTTCCATTGGGTTGCAGTGACTAATTAACTTGAGGGACCTACAAGCCCATTTTTATTACCTACATATAATAATAAAAAATACCATAGGCACTACATTAGAACAATAAGATAGAGTGACACTTCGTATTTAAACAGAATTTAACAACAGTATTAGAAACTCACAGGCGACTCTTCTCTAATCTCCTGGTCACTGTATGTGGAGTTGGCGTTGTTGTCTGCACGCAGCTCACCATCCAGCGGACTCGAAGACTCCACCTCGTGACCTGGTTCTGTAACAATATGTATAACGCATTTAGAAATGTGAATTATAACGTTATATTGTTACTTTAGCAAGGCGGCAATCCTTTTATATCCTACTGTGGGGCACGGGCCTCTTCTCACAACAGGGGGAGGCCGAGAGAATAATCCACCTGCTGCGTGTGTGTACTGGTGGAGAAACGGGATAGTGGCCCATCCGTCTCGATGTTCTTTAAAGCGCACAAACGGCGTCCGTCTAACGGTTTAACAACTGCTGTCTTATCTAAAACAACCGGGAAACACGGCTTAAAGTGCCCTTCGAAGCTCGGAAGCGCGCATTGAATGCGCCACTAGCGATCGCAGGTACTGACTACACCCGATGGTGCTTCACTTTTTCCATCTTACTTACACAGTGGGATCATGCGCTTACTTAATCATAATAATCATAATCAATACATAGTCATAAATAATAATCAATCATAAAAATTTGTGGTAAGTAAAAAATTAGGGGTATTTTGGCCTTTTTTGTCCCATCTGTTATTGGTTCTTGGAATGATGTGCCAAATTTTATATTATTATGTGAAATTATTGAATACCGTGATTAAGACGCGATTGCTTTTCGTCATCCGTGCACGGGTCCCCTTCACCTGACTTGTCCTCGCCGCTGCTTTCGTTGGCATCTTCCTGTTCCGCTGCTTGCTTTTCTACAAACAGACATGAAACAATATATTTTTTATTGGATGCAATCCTGTTCAAATGCTGGTCTGTAGCTGCAGTGGGCAATATTTTTACCATCATAGAGCGTCTGACACTTAATAAGAACCAGAACAACAAACAGGTTTATCATACCATCCAAAAAAATTGAATCTATATTTTGCTAATAAAGTATAATGATATATAATAATCATATATAATTATGTATACAGTATAGATGCATGCTTATTAATTTTTCAAAAAGACTCAAAGTGGTCAACAATTAAAATTATGCAAAAAGTATTTACCTTTGCTTTCACTATTGTTATAAACATTATTCTTCTTCAAAATTAACTCAAATTCTTTTGCGGATTTTCCTTCAGCTGATATAGCCTTTATTCCAACCTGTAATAGAAAGATGAAGTATGTTAATCATAACTTGATACAAAGTGATCAACTATTGAACCCCCAATATTCGGTAGTCACATGATGCAAATTACACATTTCATTGTGTTATGAAAGCAACACAATGAGTTGCCCACATCAAATTATGATTTACATAATTAGTTCCAATGTGTCCGTAACTATAGATTTGACATAACAGATAGCAGTACATTCAATATATTTTACGACCAGGTATTTATGGACAAGCAACACTAGGAGAGTTTTTCAACACCTTGTTGCGCAGACGCTGAGGCAATAATAATATGAGGTTGTGCACGGGTGCTCACCTACCCGTGAGAACTAAGAAGTTTGTCTCAAATCAAGTATCTCCAGCAACCATACTGTAATCTCGCTCTACGAGGTCTGCTGTTAAGAGTGCGAGGTCGGCTGTAAAGCTACTAACAGTACTGACCTTGTTGAGCAGAGGCTGAGGCAGCAACAGCTTGATATAGTCAGGCAACGCGCGTACGGCATCCTCTAGCGAGCCGCCGCGCTTCAGCTCTTGCAGCTTGTTGCTGTCCGAGCTGATCACCAACATCTTCGCTTCGCCGTTCTGCACCGAGTACTGAAAACAAATAGGAGTAACTTATTACGACGCCCAATTCCCTTGATGCCTGATAAAGATTTTGTTTGTTTATTATCAAAGAAAATGACACAAGTAGCGCGCAGGCCACTTCACGGTAAGTACTCACTGCAACTCATCTACACTATCACTATCGTCCGATCCCCAATAGGATAGAAGCTGTACCTGGATGACTTTCTTCTCTTGAAAACTAAGATTTCTGTACAATTCATCAAACAAATACAATCGATACAAGGGAGTGATAGGTGCCACGTCAAGCGAGATGCAATGGCTTTACTGTCCTAATTAAATATTATCAGATAAGGTGCAAATAGAATGTCTTCGACCGAACTTCGAATGTCTTCAATTCATAGAAATTGTCAAAAAACACCCAGCAGGAGAATTATCCAAGTTACTACAGATAATTTATTTAAACTGAGCTTCATAGATAGGTACCTTATATAGATTATAGATACCTCAAATATAAACATGGATGTTCATTGTTTCCAAAAACTGCTTAAAATCAGGTGGTCTGCTTATCCGTTTGTTACTCGTTCACTCTATAAACATAAGTTTATGATGACTAAAACATATAGTTAACTTACAGCAAGAGGCAAATGTGTGCGTAGCGCTCGTTCGCGTTCTTCGGCTGCGGCGATAGCGAGCCGCGCCGCACACATCTTCCGTTCGCACCTCGCAGCTAGCTTCTGCAAATCACACACACATCTTCACATTAATATAACAAATATACAAATACACATTATATGAGTGTCTAACGCCGGAAATTAATAACCTATCCTTAGATTAATTATGGATCGCCTAAATGACATTTGGTTGCCAGGCAAGCTTTTTTTTAAAGAAATTATATTATAGAGTATTTTGAGTGAATTCCTGCCTTGGTTGCTGAAAGAAACCTTACAGATATATTGTTTTGCACATTGGTCTCTTCCCACAATTTATAAATATTCTGGTCCTATTTCGGTTCTCGTTTGTCCTTACAACGTTTACTAAAATAGAACTAACAAAGAAATAGACTAAGAATAAAATGGATGAGGCAAACATCTATCTCTCCTCAACAGAAACACAAAAAACGATTGCTTCTTATGTATGACGTCAAAAAATTTATTTCGAAATTCTTCTTTATCATAGCAAGTAATAATTAAGTGTCTTTTTAAACGTGTTCTAGTTAAGGACTTATAAAAATATCAGATTTCCCACGAATTATCTAAAAATCTAATCTGAACTTGGAAGAAAGATTTATATACTATTCATTATTCATTTCAATTCAAATGGACATAATTGAACAATTTCCCGCCACTTGAGAAAGCTATTTTGTATTGAGTCATGCAATATAATACAATTATACCTATTTATATAATGGCTGCCACAGTAAAGGTCATATAAATTAACTTTCACGAAGTTTTAAATGATATTGTCTTTAACATTAACAAACCAATAACAAAATTAGGCAGATTAATTTTTAGAAAATATATAGCTCAAAAACAGAATTACACACTATCTTCTGATTTCTATTTAGATTGTAACACTGTAAGACCCTACCTTCAGCAGACAGTGAAGAGAGCAATGCTCAGCATTTCTCTACGTATCAGAGTCGGAAATGACGAAATCCGTATAAGAACGAAGGTAACCGACATAGCTAGCTTTAGTTTGCAAATTAAAGTGGCAATGGGTTGGCTATATCGTTCGTAGGACTGACAACCCGTGGGGAGGAAAGGTCTTCGCATGGCGACCACGTTTCGGAAAATGGAGCACAGGCCGCCCTCCGACCAGGTGGACTCGCGACCTAAGGATAGCGGGAAACCGTTGGATTCAAAGAGCCTAGGACCGGGCGGAGTGGCATCACTATAAAGGTTGAAAAGAAGATCCTCCCTTCAATCTGACAAAACGTGCTTCTCACGTGGCGGCTACTATAACCTAAATTACCTCCTGGGCCACCCTTCAACCTACTTGCTAATTTATTTATTTGTATCTTAATTCTCCGAGAATCGGTCGAGATCTGCTTAAAAACGATTCACGTTTCATTATTCCGTGTCCTGAATACAGGTGGTTTCCTGTATGGTGACGTACCTGCAGCTCGGCGAGGGCGTTGTTGGCGGCGAGGCGGAGCGCGCGGTTGTGGTTGTAGAGCGCGCCCACCTCGCGCGTGCGCCGCTCCAGCTTGCCCTCCAACAGCAGCCGCTGCTCGTGCGCCGTGCGGAGACTCTCCTGGGCCACCTCCTGTCAACGCTATATGTCTTAGTATGTTGGGAATGAATGGGAGTACGGTAAATGAATGAAATTGTACAAAATCTTTAAACAGGAATGCAAATATGCAGAATGCCTGCAAAATATAGTCCCGGTAGCATCTCCCCTAACGCGTGATTCAATCACACCACGGAGCCAGGCGGTCATGGGAACTCGGCCTAAAACTACACAATTGCAAATGTGTACATAAAAGAAGCAGTCTGCAAGCAACTGCATAACAACATGAATCTCTTCATCTCTTCGGTTGACCAGACTTTGGCTATTACGGGCGAAAAATTGTGAGACATGGTTTGCTTGCTTCAGCTGAACTCTCATGTCCTGAATGCTCGCAAAAAGCTATTAAATATTTTATATTTGCGTGAACTCTGTATAACCCACCTGGTAATTGCGCTTGTCCGCAAGCAGTTGTGCGACGTGATGAGCGGCGGGCTGTGCACCGGCCGCTAACACACTCTCAAGGGTATGCACGCGCATGAGTAGCCGCTGTTCGCCCACAAACAGCTCCCACGCCGCCTGAGCCTCGGCCCGTGCGCGCTCCACACTCTCGCGTAGCGTGCCTAACCGCCACTCCAACGACGCCTCGCGTTGGATCGCTTCCTGAAGAAGAAGAAGAAGACAATTTTTGTAGTCATATTATTAAAAAGAAATTTGCAAAGCTCTGTGATCGCAAGTGATCAAAAGTAACGTCAGGCTTGCACTTGCTTCGATCTTTACCTGTACATAATTGTTCAGCTGGTATAACTCCTTGAGATGCAGCGGGGTAGTCATAGTGGGATTGAAACAAAGCTTCGCCTCTTTTCCATCGGGATGAAATAACTTGAGTAGCGCGACCACCGGTGGGAACGTGTTCTGGAATTGCGAAACAAAAACAGAATTGAAACACAGTTCAACTGAATTATCTGAGATTATCTTTAAGTATTCATTTGTCAAATAAAACTATAATGCTGGCTTCTTGAATTAAAAAATACAATTTTTTACATACCCAGTGTTTCTCTCACACTAAAATCTTTCAGCTCTCAAGCAATTTCATCGAGCTGTGTAGGCTACAGGTGTCAAAGAAAAGTACATACCTACATACAAACTTTTGCGGTCGGGTAAAAAAAACTTCTGTTATACATGTAAATATTTAATTATAATACAATTGTAAAAAGAGCAGCGAGCGTGCAGGCTTCCGTATATTAAGTAATCACAGCACTATATCCAACCTCAAATAGAACTGAAGGGCAATCTGAGGTTGTAAGTAGACACACGTATGTCATGTACATTTTACATTTCATTTTGATTAGACGGCTACTAGCTATTTTGCTAGTTATCATTATAAAACAGTACATTTTTTGTGGGCCATGTAGTAAAATTTTATGAAATGTCAAATGTAGTATGCATTATACTATAAAAAGTATTTTCATTTCATTTTGTATAAAAAAGAAATAGCAATTTATTGGGCGAGCCCAGAACCCGATTTTGATAATCCTAAAAAACTTCTCTGTTTTTAAATTTTTATTTTCAAAACTGACAACTACCGATGGTGGATTATACTATGCCATCAAAAACATAACTTGTAAAAAACCCAAGTCTCGCAACACAGTCCGTAAAAAGTTGTGAGATCCATGTATGTATCCATAGATTGACTTGGCAATCGCAGTAATTTTTTAACTATACGAACGAGTCGAACAAGTGTTTGACTGACCTTCTCCGAATTAGCAGCATTCTCGACTATGGGAATGCCGAACTGGACCATTGAAACACATAATGCGGCTCCTGCTCCTCCGATATAGAACACTGGTTATTGATGACGATACGAACAAGTGTTTGACTGACCTTCTCCGAATTACCAGCATTCTCGACTACGGGAATGCCGAACTGGACCACGTCCCCGGAGAACACCTCGTGCGGCTCCTGCTCCTTCGAAATCGAACACTGGTTGTTGTTGATGAACGTGCCGTTGCTGCTCTGATTGTCCTGTCGAACGCAAACAAACGATGAACAATACATAATATCAACAAACAAACGAAAGTGTTTATTCCATGTAGTTTATTTATCTCACAGTTCCGTATCGTCGGCCTAATTATCAGAATGCGTAACTCCAAAAAATACGAAATCTGGCTTTTAATGCCATCTGGTGCCCTTTTTTGTAATCTAAAGGATAGAATAATTCTTATTTTCTGAAATAAATTGGATAAAGAGCTAAGAGTGAATTATAAGAATGCTTATATCCACGCCGCCATTTTGTATTAAGAAATGTTCCTAACTCCCGCGCTCAGTACGGCGTCGTTCGCAGTGTGGGGAGGTCCTGTTTACTTTATGAAGAAAAGGTACATAAATTCATTAAAATACTGTTAACGCATGACAATTATGGTATAATAAATAATGTTAATTAGTAATTTACGACGATATAACTTAAAATGTGAATCAGTATGCGATATATGAGGCTTAAAAATGTGTTTTGGGAGTTACGGAGTTTTATGTTGGTTGGTCAATGAACATGCTGTGAGTTTAAAATGGAGTTACGAAGTTTTATTTTCAGGTCGTTTAAGAGCTCTGAAATATGTTCCAGATGGAAAAAATGTGTATAAATTACGACATCCAAGTACGGTGTGGGAAGAACTACCAATTAGAGTTAAAAAACTTGCCTTCGTTCCTTCCTTCCTTCCTTTCAGCCCTTAGTAGTCCACTGCTGGACATGGGCCTCCCCTAATCGACGCCACTCCGCCCGCTCCTGGGCCCTCTGAATCCAACGGTTTCCCGCTGTCTTCTTCAGGTCATCAGTCCACCTGGTCGGAGGGCGGCCTGTGCTCCTTTTGCCTAAACGTGGTCGCCATTCGAGGACCTTTTTTCCCCATCGGTTGCCAGTCCTGCGAACGATGTGGCCAGCCCATTGCCACTTTAATTTGCAAATTTTGAGAGCTATGTCGGTCACCTTCGTTCTTCTACGGATTTCATCATTTCTGATTCTGTCTCGTAGAGAAATACCAAGCATAGCTCTCTCCATTGCCCTCTGGGCGACTCTGAGCTTGTGAATTAGGCTCACAGTAAAGGACCACGTCTCGGCACCGTAGGTCATCACTGGCAACACACATTGCTCGAAAACTTTCGACTTCAAGCACTGAGGTATATCGGACGTCAAGACGTGTCGTAGATTCCCGAACGCTGCCCAGCCGAGTTGGATTCTTCGAGTGACCTCTCTCTCGAAGTTGGACTTACCCTTTCGGATCGTTTGTCCTAGGTAAACGTATTCGTCTACAACTTCGAGAGCAGTGCCCTCAACAACCACCGGTACGGGTGTGACATGGACATTAGACATGATTTTCGTCTTGTCCATGTTCATCTTAAGACCCACCCGTTGTGAGGCACTATTGAGGTCGCTGAGCATAATGCTGAGTTCCTCCAGCGACTCCGCCAGGATCACTATGTCATCGGCAAATCGGAGGTGTGGGAGGTGTTCGCCGTTGATGTTAATACCACGTCCTGTCCACTCCATCAGCTTGAACACATCTTCCAGTGCAGCGGTGAAGAGTTTTGGGGAGATGACATCCCCCTGTCGTACGCCGCGCTGCACGTGGATGGGGTTCGTACTGTTGTCGTGTACTCGGACTTTCATGGTGGCGGCATTGTATACACACTTCAACGCCTCGATGTACCGATAGTCGATCTGGCATCGCTGAAGAGACTCAAGCACCGCCCAGGTCTCGATAGAATCGAAGGCCTTCTCATAGTCCACATACGCTACGCATAGCGGCAGATTATACTCCTCGGTCTTTTGTATAACCTGCCGAAGCGTATGTATGTGGTCTATGGTACTATAGCCTTTTCGGAAACCGGCTTGTTCGGGAGGCTGGAAGTCGTCGAGTCTGCGCGCTAGACGATTAGTAAGGACCCTCGAAAACAGCCTTCGTATAGTGGGATAATATACCTCAGTTATACTCCTCAAGGCTGAAAATTAAAAAACATAAATACTTAGACCTTCAGGCGTTGAAGAGTACTATGGAAAAAGACCTATCACAAATTTTATGATGACTTGCCTCACTTTTAATTTTAACCTTTTTATATTTTTTAATTTTATTGTTTTTTTACGTTAGACGTCTTCAAAGTTTATTAATAATGCGTAGAGGCATAATTAAACCAAAAGTATTAATTTCTACTAAATATAAGTACGTACTTAATTTGAGACTGATTTTATATACTAAGAATTGTAAGAAATAAATGTACACTAAACGTTCTTAAGTATATTATTATGTGTTACGAAGCGATTTTGTTACCAATAAATAATGTTTATTATTTTTTAAGTCTCTTCATTATTTTTCCATTGAAAACATACCGTAGTAAAACTGCGTAATTTGAAAAATCAACGTTAATCTTAATAATAAAATTCGTAACTACATGCAATATTACGTAACTCCAAACACGATTGCTAGAAAAGTTCGTAAGTCCATTTTCATACTATATAAAACAAAATGTATATTAAAAAATCATAAAAATGCATTCCTAGACCAATTTTATACTTGCTTTCATAAAAACGTTGAAATAATTCAAATAGTAACAAAATTAAACAGTTTTATGTCTCTCCTGTAAAATATGGTCAAATGGAGTTCCGAATTCTGATAATTAGGCCGACGGTATGTTTTTTTGTTTAAAAACGATTTTATCAGGTTCACCTGTGATGTGTATAAATATTATGTTCTGAAAATAAGTACGGTCATTAAAACCACATTGTGAAATCGAATTTAACCTGCACAAATTGAAACCTATCAATTTGAAATTATATTTTGGGCCCTTCAAAGCTTCATCAGTACTCGCAGCTAAAAGCCAGACGCATTACTGAGAAAAGTCCCCTAGAAAATGTTCTCGATAATCGCCACAGAACGTAGGTGGACTTCTGTAGGACCTTGTTGCATTTATCTGGGGATGCATTCTGACTGCCTAATGGTACAGTCTAACCAGTTAGGGACATAAGGTTTGTTTCTGACACTCTTGGAGCTAATAAGTTTCTATGTTAATTCAAAGGTCATTATTCGTTTTTCTAATCGCCACGCTGGACCCTAATAAACACATTGCGCGAAGCCGTAACAATACTCGATACGTTCACAGCTCGCTGGACCGGCGCCTGTCGTGGTATCGGGTTACGTCATTAAAGGATGTGTGAAAACCCCGCTTTTAAGCGTCCGCAAATTGCAACGTTACGAAACATCAAGCCTCGCTCGCTTCCTTCGAATTTGCCGCTAACCCCTTATTTTTTATCCAATCCTTCGTAAATCGAAATCCCTTTTACATTAGTTTGTATCACTGCATTTGTCTAAATAAAGAGACAACATGCGGGCGTTCGTACCGGTTGGTGATGGCAAATGGTTCGCCTTTTGACATGGGCAACACCACTACGGCCGGCTCCACACGTTGCTCCCAACGCTCGTACCAACGTTGGACTGTAAATTCGGTGAGGCGTACACACGTTGGCTAATAAACTAGTTCTGTCCCGTCAGGGCCAATGTGAAGATGTCCGATACAGAAACCGAAACTGCTCTGAGCTCTTTTAGACATGCATGAGCTAATAAATTTTTATTTTTATGACCCTTTCGAGTTGCGTCCCATTATATTGGATGTGCTTGATAAAGTTCAATAAATTCTGTTACTTTTTCATTTGTCCATACCGTTGGCGATTTTGTGGATGAGGAAGTCATTCTCGCGCGTACGTCGACGCACTCGCTGCGTGTTGCAACAGAACAACTGAGCAAAGCGCCAGTGAGCTTTTAATACATAAGTACTCGACCACAATACTATTTATTGCGTCCAGTTCTACATTCGCATACAAAATATTTTTAAATCATCCTACTTAACACCTTTGTATAGTAACCGTCATGAGTCGTGAGCACAGATTATCAGTAGTAGGGATATTGTATACTTTCGGCCAATGTACAGCAGACGAAAAAACGTGCTGGACCAATAGACGACGCATACTTACGAACTGACGACTGTCGAACCAATCGTGTGCACCGCAGCGCAGTCAATGTCAAACCGACCAATGAAGGTTCTGCTCACCACTCGTGACGGCAACTATACGTCGAATTAGCTGAAGGTCACCATTCTGTCAGCTAACCATCGAACATTAACTATTATTATAAACAACAAATTATGACGGAGAGATGAAGCAGAAACCCACAAAAACGTGAACTGGTTGTGATTTTTTGTTTTATGCCAAACGTTCCAATAAATGGTAATAATTTAACTTAATATATTGTTCTTGTAAAAAAAATTCATGATTAATTATAAAGATAATAATAATAAAAGCTTTTTTTTTAGTACAACATGCACTGTGTTCAAGTTTATCTTTTAAGAACTCTTCTTATAATTCCTAATTCCTATACTTACATATTAAAGTAACAAAGTAATTCTATTTTCTTTGTTTAAGGGTAATCAACATATTTATTCTTATGTCTTATTACTTCTCTTATTGGAATCAAAAAGGTCTTATTAGAACCAAAAAATCAAAAGCAAATCCATAAAAAGAAGTAATACAGTCCATTTTAAAGATAGGGCTATTTTATTTCACTGAATTTAATTAAAATCCACCTAAAGCTTAACCTTGTTGGTTGTAACATAGAATACCTTAAATAGAATAGTATACTGAGGTCCCTCAACAAGTCGGTACAGATTGTGCAATTAGGCAATGACAGAGCTTATGGTCGTAGATACGAGTATCTCGTAGGAGGTAGCCGGCCCCTTACTGGCGCATAACATAACAAAATTAAATGATTATTCAATTCTATAACAGCTATAATATATTCGTTCTGACAATTTCACGCAATGGTAATCTAACAGTTGTATTACGTTACTATTGTAAAGATAAGACACACAGTCTGACAGACGGTCTGAAAAATGGTATACTGTCTCAAAGAGGAGACATGTGACGTTAACCCAGAGAGATATTTAGGTATTACTGTAGTTGCCGAATCGTTCTTTTGAGGCTACTACGTAACATAAGTTGTAAGAAAAACTACGTAACTGTCTTCAACACATTTTTTCATAAGATTTTTCCGGTTAAAAACAATTCGAAATAAATGAGCAATGTGGCCATGTCGCAGTCTTCGAGATTGATCGTGGGAGGCAGGGAATCAACCTGTTACTGGCACGAATCGAATCATTCGTTGAATATTATGGGGCACACTATTTCTTAATCCACACTAGCTTTGCACGACTTCGCCCCCGTGTAATCCGGTCGTAGCGTGACGTTTATCGCGCTTTAGGCACCCTTCCTCGAGAAATAAGCTATCGAGTATTAAACTGTTATTCCAGTATTTTCGCAAATAGCTGTTGTGAAAATACAACGCCAAAACGCCAAGGTGAAAAAAATCAAAACCTACGAAATTTTAAATCTGTAAGCAGGTACTTTCTTAGTTGCTTACGTTATGTCATTCCGGGTGGTAAAACGTAAGATAATATTGACATATTATGTTATACCTACTCACCGATAAGAAGCAAACATAGAAATGCGTCTGACATAACGAGTTTCCACTCAACTGACCTAAGCTTCGCCCATTGTTCCTCATACAGGCATACGTAGGAAGAGGTGAAATTGTTTAACATTCACATATAAAGTCATATCTATTACGTATCTAACTTTCATACTCCATTTTTGGAGCACCGTTATTTTTAGTTTTGCATATTCACGATTTAATTTACTTAAAGACGAAAGCGTCATGAGAATGAATAGATACCTAACCGAATAATAACCCAATAAAGGTAATTTTGCTCATTGCGAGCGTTCTTCACTTTATAGTACGGGAGGTGGTGTTGGTGGTTTTCATATCGTTGTACTCGTTATAATATTGTCCACTTACCCACACTACACCAGAGTGGTAGACTTTACATTGTGAGGGGAGACCTAAACCTGCAAAATGGATCACTTACGAGTAGTAGACATACCGCATGAATTTTATTTGCGGCAGATTAATGTCAGCAAAGCGAGCATCCGATATACACCCTAGTATGCACCCTAAATATGGTAAAACTTTAAAAAAAGTCAAGTACCTATAATGACATGTCAAAATCATAAATGGTTTTTTACATTACTTTAACCGACTTTCAGCTTTTTAAAATATAAAGATTTAAGTACAAAATAAAAGAAGTCGTTTATTAAAATCCTTGCAGAGAAATTAACAGCATGATTTTTTTTCAGTTGATGTGAAGTTAGTTGCCCAAATGCGTAGCACCTTCCATACTATACGCATTGTCAGCGCACTAATTAGCATCCTTAGAGCACTACACGGCCTCCACCGTGTCAAGTACCACAAAGGCGTCCGTGCGTCTATCCGCGCAGCCTAGCCGGTCTCGGCGTATTATACTTTTCATTTATTATGCTCGGTTATTCATGTTGTGGCCACTGAATTTTCTAAATTTGTTCATTCTAAACATATGGTTTGCAATTTAACTTTCGGTATAACTGTGTATGGTACGGATGTAGAATTGCGATGACGGCGGCAAGGACGGTTTGCAGACTTTAATTATTAATATAACAAAAATTTGGGACTCGACATAAAAAAGGGGCCTTCTAAACCTATTCATTGTGTATTAAAGCGGCTAAAAGTTGATTAAATGTTTCGTATAGTACTATGTGACACATAACGTGCATCTTATTTTCATTCATCTCAGGGATTAGTTAGCCTCACCATTCCCGCTAAAGGAGCATGCAGTTGCAGTAATCTCAACAATGAACGCTGCGCCAACTAGCTGAGCGCTTATGAATTATACATGATACATGAAGGACATTATTAGTTTGTGTTAGTTTCATACAAATGTAAGAGGCAAAGAGAATAGTGGTGTTCCATGTAGCGGTTTCCGGTTCAGGCTTACCGCCTTGATACGCCAATCTGGTTTTCCGCGACGATTATAATCTGACCTATCTGAATGCAATGTGAGAACCGGAGGCGTAATCTTGATTGACTTTAAAAAGTATCTACTGAGCGATGTGGCTGAAGTATCCTTGTTTCTTTGAGAGTTGGGGAAAATAGGGATGTGACACCATTCACTATTACCTACTTTAAAATGTTTCAAATTGAATTTCTCATAAAAGAGTGCATAAAGACGTCGATTAATCTCCTTTTAACATCTAAGTACAAAAAATAAATCTCACTCCCTCAATCATTTAATTTAGTCTTGAATTAAGTAATATCAACGAAAAATGATCAAATTTTTTACACATAACTTTATGAATAATGTGTTTTATTATGTATTCTACTAGAAGAATACATCAGAATTAGACATCACAACATTCAGAGGCTGAACCGGTGTGCATTATCTCAGCAGTACAATTAAGCTCATTTAGACGTATGAGTCAGTAGGTCTAAATAATTGATTTCAATTACAATACAAATGGACACGACGGAGATCCGTTATGTGTGTCATCAGAAAATTATTGTGATATTCAAAACAATATTGTTATTCAAAATAACCCTAAACATATACTTTTATGGTTTGTTTACATTGTGTCTAGATCGGATGTGCACCAAGTTTAAATGTTCTCTTTTTTACTGTATACTAAGTATGTAATAATGTGAAAGCCTGATTCGAACTTATTTATCAGATGAACAGCATGCTTTAGGAGATTATCGACGTTTTTACTATTAAAATCTTTATCTGGGACTAAATAATCTCTAAAAAATCTTAATCTCTAAAATAAATGAATGCTTACCACAAAGAGAAAGTATCAATTTTGAAATAAATGGATGCTTACTACAAATAAAACAAAAGAAATAAATTAAATCTAAATAATCTTAATCTCTAAAATAAATGAATGCTTACCACAAAGAGAAAGAATCAATTTTGAAATAAATGTATGCTTACCACAAAGAGAAAGAATCAATTTTGAAATAAATGTATGCATACCACAAATAAAACAAAAGAAATAAATTAGCAGTGCTACCACTTAAATAAATGAATGCTTACCACGAGGTAGAAGTGTCCCTTTTCGTAATACAACGTCGCGTGATGTCGTGATAGCACCCTGCATTCGAAAATAGTGTTCGTAGGGCTAGGAGTCGCGCGATACACATTTCTTCCAATCTGAAACATCACAAACACTATTTATAGTAGACACACGACTAAGCACATCAAAATAAAAATTGCCTTTGTAATATTTCCGTACCTAAAAGCACCTGGGAGTCTACGTAAGACCATCCAGAAAAATCATGGTAATACGTATTGCACTGTAATAAATGTTAAGTGTTTTCGGAAGATTAATTAGCGTCTCAACTGGATTTGAATTGATTATTTTTTATTGATAATAATTTTAAAACAAATTAACCCCCGACACTTCTTGAATCGCAGCTTATAATTAAATCGGCTCATTCGTTAAGAATTCCACTGGTACACAGAGACTCACACTATACACTTTAACTATAACACTGATTTTTGTTTCGGAAATTAAAAAAAGAAGAGCCTCCACTACCACATGAAACAATAATACTATTGCTTTCAATATTGCAGTGTCATGAACAGGGCTAATTTAATAGAGTGTAGTGGCAGGGTTTCCTATCTCTTCGCCTGCGCAACGCCTGATTATGTCCAGCCGGTGCTAACTGATCTCAGAGAACTAAACTCAACCGTACAAGTTGTTGTACGGTACAACGGATGTTTGCATTGAAGAAATTCAAAGTTGACATTCCTACTTACTACTACGTAGCAAAGAATTCGTTTTAAGAAGCAATACACAGGATACTTGTAGTTAAGTTGCGAGTGGATGAATTGTAATCAATGTCGGCACTGGTTCTCGGTTTGAATTTGATAGGCAGATTGCGCCTGCGAAAAGTGAGTCTGGAACTTGAGAATTGAGCAATTGTAATCCTACGAGAATATGTCATATATTTCCGCAGGCACGACCAACACCGTAATACTTTCCTAAATACATACTAACTAAGGCACCACAACAACAATTGTTAAAAAAGTTCCGATAACTTGTAAACAGTTTATAAAACCATGAAAACAAGAACGAACAACGTAATATGATTGGAATGAATCTGATTGAATCTCTAACAATGAGTTCATTTATTTAGCGGCATCCCACTACGTATTACTTTACGAGATCATTGTCCATATTTACATGCAATTGAGATCTCGACGTTTCATCATACGAGCTTCCTGCTCCCATAACACGACCGATAAGAATCGACATCCGTTCTGGGCGTAGTAGCAGATGGATCGCTAGGAATAGCACAATTTAATCTCATTATATATTTTAATTGCCAATGCACAATTGCACCAGTCTCGGGCACCTCGGACCACGCTGACTCAGCCACCGATGCACACAACACAGACGGGACGGGCCTGACGTACATACTAATTGACTTACACATAAGCGCATAACAAAACGCGATTGGAAATATTAAACAAGGCATCTGATTCCTTAAGTGGTTGGAATCTAGTTTAGAGGTGGCTTAATACCTAAGATGTTATATGTATAAGTACATCTAATAATCCGCGACGAAATAGGGTACGATTCAATCGTTAACAATAGTTAAATCGTACCCTATTTATATAGTAAGAAATTGTATTTTTTTAAATAGTAATTGAGTAGCAAATGAGCATGAAGGCCACCTAACGATAAGTGGTCACTGCAGCCCATGGGCACCCACATCCAACCACAAATAGAGAAGAAACTTTACCGAAGGTTTTTCTTTGCTACTCATCAGGACTAAGATGTTTGCCTCAAATAAAGTATCTCTGGCAACAATAGCCCAGCCAACAACACATGAAGAACATGCTGCTTTACAATGGCAAAGCGAAGGATTAAACATTAGACATGTAAACCAATTTATAAATGGCCTAATGAGTTTTACAGTTTACTTTAATGATATTAGTTACTCGCTTTACAATTTTGCTCAATGTAGGCTAGCTGATGGAAAACAATACATTGTAATTGGGTGGATTGCCATTTTCAGGGGACTGAGATGTCCATCAATTTATTCTTCAACATTCTCTTATATTATTATTACTTGAGGTTATTTAAAATTAACTGATATGCAGGTGCAGGCATGTGAGGTGTATCTTTCAGCCACCCCTTTAAACATGGATTATGTTTCCACATTCAGCATGCTCTTCATGTGTTGTCTTTCTGTTGGGATATTGTTGCCAGAGATACTATATTTGAAGCGAACATATTAGTCCTCTTGGGTGGAAATGCATAATAATAATTATGCATATAGCCTCGGATAGGATTTTTTCCCTATTTTAGATAGGACTTTGTTGTACATTTGCTGCAGTGATCACTTAACATCAGGTAACTGGCATGGCCATTTACTGCAGGAGTAGCAACTCATATACCTATAATAAAAAATAAATAAAAATATCAAGTCCTAGTCTGGTGAGAGATAAGCAACAAAGGAAAGTATGAATAAATGAACGCAATACAAACAAATCATAGTCTATGATTGTACAAACAAAGCTTTATAATTATGTAGGTACATATAGTTAGTTACAAATATTTATCCAGTACCAACACTTTTAACAGTAAATATGTTAATTAGCTTATCAATTTAAGAAATATTTTTTATTACTTTGTTACTACCCTTGTATTACTTATAAGCAAGGTATAAAAAGGGTCTTAATTATGAATATTTAGGTTTAAGTTTAAACACAACATAGTATACTGCAAAATTAAATTATTGCATCATGTGACAAAAAGTGAATAATCTAAACTAAACTAAATGAGGTTTTGACTAGAGATGCAGTGAGTGCAATATCCCTCATTCATGTCAGTGCAAACCACAAAGAGAATGACCTTTTATCATATTATACTAGAGATATTGTGAGTACTTGTAAGCTTCAGTATTTGAACCAAATAAGTGATAAACACTGGCTGCCAAAGTAAATTGAGATAAGTAGTTATCAAGATTATCTAGCGTTTAATCTTTAAGCACCCAAAAAGAAGTGTTTGTATTTTATGTCCTGTATTTGTTATCCAAGAAATAGATAAAATATCATTATTCCAACTAATATATTAAATATTGCCAACAGGGGCGTGCATACCATATAAGCAGAGCTTCAAGGTTCCAGCTTCCAGCAGCTACATATTATGTAAAGTGAGGCTGGAAGCTTGAAGCTCTGCTATTACTACCTATTTGAAAACTACTGCTGCTACTATTATTTGAAGAAAATCACTAACTATCCTTATTATAGGTTTAACAAAATTATGATTACAATGTAGACATCTGTATGACTAGCTAGTGTCTACCTACAGTGCCTACCTCCAATACACACTCCTGATTACCAGCCACCCACTGAAAAGACTTGAAGCAAGCATCATCTTCATGTTTTGTATCTTGGTTCAGGAAGTGTGGGTGGGAGGAACAATTTAGAGCTGACAATCTTAGTTCTTTGAAGTAACTCAACCTAACACAGTGTTTTGGTCATGATTGGTGGTATGTGGTACAGCCAGTGATACAGACAAGCTGCCCTGATGGTTTAATAAATATTGTCCGCTTTATAAATATAGGGTGAAGTACCAAGTTATTGTATTCCACACAACAATAATAGTAGAGGTCTAGCGTTTGGGACTAATCCGTCTCAATGAAGGAATTAGAAAAACTGTAATATTCTTGTGGCTAAAAAATTTGCCTCTTAAACGAGACTTAGCAACACTTTAAATCATCTAATTTAATATAGTCACATTCATTAGTTAATTTATTCATGGAAAAGTTTAACAAAGCTAATTTAAAAATTGAATAACAAGTTTAATAAATTAGATGTTTCAGTCTTGCTTTAAATGTATTTATTAAATTGTCTACTTATTCTAAGGAAAACATTGGTTAAACTTTGAATACATGACATCATTAGAAACTGTTGTGGCACTACTGTAGGGGCAAACAATAAATCATGCATACATCACACATCAACCACATACATCCATCACAATGAATTAGCTCACAGAAAAACTAAGTTTAGTAAATGACTAAAATAGATACCTACTACATATTGCTCAAGGACCAAGTTCTAAATGTCACATTACACATGGTAATGATTAAAACAAAATAAATATTATGTGACATCTAACACAGCCTTATTAATGAGTTTATCCTGTACAACATCCAGGCAAACTTATATGTTTGAACATTTTTCTTAAGCTTTGTCTCATAGGAAACTAAGAGTAAACTACTTATAAATTAGTGGTTAAGGATGTAGTGAAGAGTTGACATTATTACCTTGACAGGTTGCTCCAACGTGACGCGTCTCTCCTCGAATGGCAGAGAATTAGCGTGAGGAATGAACACTGCCTTCGGGACACCCGTCTCCTGATTATTCGGTGGATCAGGGCCAGGTGTCCAATTGTAATCCATATTCTTTATAGTGTTCATTTGTTGCGGTTTAATTTTCTTGCTCTTTGCTATCACCATCGCACTCCTTCCTCAAAGTCAGCATTCGTGCCTCGTTACCCCAGAGACGAGCAATACATAGGTGATGAAAACAACCTGATCACTATGGTGAAAGGTGAACACTATTCACTGCCATCTTGAGGGACGACTAGTCTTAGATAACGAGATGGCTAGATATTTTATCACCACTTAAATTTTCAGTAATGCAGCACTCGTGTAAACACTTCGAAAAATTGACAAATGAAACTTGATTCCTTTCGCTACTGGACGTTTAGTGATTTGGAAACCATCACTTTTAGGTAATAATACGGTCTTCGTCAATTCCACACAAATCTCAGTTTTAATACAGGGATGCTGTGCTTCAATAAGGCCCAATTATATTACTATATAATATTTTAAGGGCGTTGATCGAAATTATCATTCGAAAACTTACGAAATGGGCGCACGAATCGGACATTTGTTTTGTTGAGTTGGGTACCTTTAATCCTAATATCGTTCGTCTCTTCTCTTCTTTCGGTTCCTTCCTATTAGTTCCTATCTATCGTTCGTTTGTTTTTTTAAAAGTGTTTCACAGTTTAAAAATCGGATCCTGAATTCCTGAATGTGAAGTGAACATGACATTTAAAGCAAACGTATGATAAATAAATGAATTGCATTATGCTGGAGCCAGACATGAGTAGTAACCAAGCGGCACTACTTTTTTGCACGTATTTTCACCATTTTTTTTATTTTGTACAACTAATATAACTAAGCCAATCTTTTTCATCTCCTTGACCAGAAAATCATAACAGTTTATGAAAAAAGAAACAAATAATGTTCAATGTATCTATAAAATTGATAAGTTAAAGGTTAAATTTCATATTTAATTCTAATTTTGTTAAATTACGACCGTGAGTGTGACCGTGTGTTACGACCGTATGACTCAGGGTACTTCGGTTACCATTTTACCAATACTAGGCTGCGGCGCTGCGGAACATTCTTCTTTAATACGGCTACATCTATTTGTATCTTTTTTGAAGTTATCCATGTTAAGTTTGGAGCGCTTATTGGTTCAACAAAGACTTTGCCTGTACAAGAAAGTAGTTCATAATTTTTCCACAACATGGTGATTAGTGAGATATACAAAACTATACTTCGCAATTGTTCAGGTTTTAACAATACAGTTTTTAAAATGCGAGTTTTTGAGGGATTGTCAAGCAGCAGAGTTCAAAGGTATTAGTGTGAACATAGCTTAATAAATAAATAATTATTAGTAAATTCTAAAGTAGATACGCACCTAAAAATAAACAGCTGAAGAAACAAATAAAATTATTATAATTATGTACTTTGAACTATAATTAATTTTTTTGCTTATTTATAGTGTACGTATTTCGATATTTTTATTATCTATCATTTTGTTTGTATGTCTATGGATTTATTTATTGTGGTATTACTGGTCTTTTGTCTTTTTTTATCATTTTCAATGTAGCTGAGCGTATCTCTTTTTCACTCAGTGTTGCAAGTATACGAATAGTAATAGTTGATTTGTTGCAGGCACTAGGTGGCGCTGTGGTTTTAAACTTGAAAGGAAAGAAGGAGAAAAAGAAAAATCGAAACTCGCCATTGTAGTTTATTGAGTGAATTTGAGCCATTGCAACGAAAACGGTTTTCTGCCTTGGGTCTTGTGTGAAGTGTGTTTACCGAGTGTGTGATATTTATTTGGAACGAAAGTGGATTTATAAGTGATTTTACGTTTTGTAAGTATAAGGTGCTTATTTTTTGCGCTATGCACATAGGCAGAAGTTTCTGCAAGTGAACGGTTTGTCATTTATTTCTTTCGATGTTACCGTTCAATATGGCCGTTCAGTTATTGCCTTATTTTGAACGAAAACCTAGTTTTTGCTTTCAATTATTTAAGTATAATTTATAAGGTTTTACGATGAGCCGTATAAGAAATTCTCATATTCCGTTGATGTGGCAAATTGACAGTATGAAATTTGACATTTGAATTCTGAGTCACTTCAGCTCTGTGGTTAACAGGCACTAAATTTTCATAATTTTCGCGCAAATCGACCTTTCCTACCACGAAACAAATTAACAGCCATAATCATGATGAATTTTCCAACACTTAAATTATGAAACTTTTACCGTGGTTCTTTCAAAACGGAAATTAATACTGCCCCGATTATAAGGTATTTCTATGTTTGTTATTTCCGCATGTAGGTATTTTATGCATTTAGCAAGGGACGTCATTCCCCTGTGAGTCTGTACACATAATTACTTGCTATTGACTATCATGACAGCTGATGATAATTCTGATATTGTGTAATCACTTAAAAGGCAGTTCTGTTTTCATCACTTATTCCATTTAATTCAGCAATAGAAGAATGTTTTTATTGTGCTTTCGCAAACCTAACAACCTACCAATATTACCAAATTACCAAAGAATTACTATGGAATAGATATACAAAAGAAATGCAATTATTTTAACAAAATGATTTAACAAATTGCATAACATTGTTTTCTTTTTTACAAATGTATCTGCCAGAATTGACACATTTATTATTATTTATTACATCAATTTCACATTCATTGTGTAGAACACACACATTCGTTAGAGAAGTATTTAAAGATGGGCTGATTGATATATTCATTCAAAATACACACACATAACTCTGTCTTCAATATAGTTGGCAGTTGTTGATGAAAACTTGATATTATGCTTAAAATATGATTGTAGGAAATGACACATAAAAGTTGTCAGCAAAAGTAAAAAAACAGTGCAGTTCAGTACTTACTTATTGATCATTTACAACTCAGCTTTCTTTTCCCAGCCTATGTTTCATCTGAGGACATTGAAAAGGGAATGAATGTATTATTTAATGCAACATGCAAATTGTACCTGATAATAAAATAACCTTTTGAGTTTTAACCTTGCATTGAATGGCAGGTGTGTACTTACCTAATCAGGTCTGGTCTTGTACTGGTTGGCTATCATTTGGGCTATATTTATTTTTGAGACTACTGCTCATGACCGCTAGTCTGTAACCACGCTTACAGATTTTTGACCCTCGGGTACATATCTTAGAGATATCCTAGCTGACCATAATGCCATATATCCTAGTTAATTTATTAAAACAAAACTGTGCTAGTTTCACTATTTATACCTAAAAGTGACTGGATTGATTTTCATTATGTTTAAATACCTTAAAGTTTGTGGAGTACATTTCAATAATTGTGGATCATGACAGTCAAGTAGAAGTTCTCTATGTTGACTTTAAAAAGCCTTGAGAAGAGTAAATAACTACATATAATTTTTTTTGCATATTGCATATTGGTGACGAAGCTAAGTTACCATTGAATTTTCAGCTATGACATTGTCAGTAGTATGTTTAACTCTGCATTTATGAGTATAGAGTGGAGTGCACCAAACATCTACCTAAACATTGTAAATTACTGATCCACATTTTGCCTATGTCTTCCTTATGCAAATAGCAAATTTCAAATAAAATTTCTTTTCAACAGCTTGTCAAGTTCAATTTTATTAAATATAATAAAAAATGATATTTACCATAGGAATATTGTTGGTAGGTAGTGTTCATATTAAAAATATAAATCAAAGAATGTACAACATTAAATAGTCGAAATTTTCAAATTTTCTACCAGCAGCAACCAAAAAAAGTATTTTAATTTAACAATGCCAAAATAAAGTGCAAGTATGCAGCAATGTTTATCGTCAATTGGGACTAAGTCTATCCTTCACTGAGAAACACTTGAAGTTGAGAAGGATAATATGACTTGGTCCTGATTGACTAAATCCTATTATCCTTCTCAACAATTTTAAGAGTCAGTTGTTCACTGAGGGGTTTGAGGCAATATTAGTATAGTATAGTCGGACCTGTATTTTTCGCTATCTCACAATTTTGTGAAAAATTCTCTCAAATTCAAATGATGACAATATCATGTTATTGAGCCAATGACTGTGCAAAAACTTGACATCAGGAACATTATAGAAGACAGATATTGTTGTGGGTGACCACATTAAACATTAATGTGGCTCTGCCATTGAAGGTTTTTTTAAATTTCTGGTTTAGCTATAAAGATGTTTACGTTTTATCCAGGTGTGATAATGGCAACGGCGCTTCTGCCGTCGCCCGCTTGAAAGAGTGAGACTCCAGTGCAGCAAACGTACCAGGGCCCGCAGTTGCATCACCCTACCACGATGAAAATGGTGTTGTCACAACGGCAACGAGAGGAGCTGTGAGTACATATTTTATTTGACATTAATAAAGACCCTAATAAACTACTTTTGCATAGGATTTTTGGAAATTAGACCACAAAAACTGCTCTACCAAAACCTAAGTAAGCTAACTAAACTTAGGACTGAGCAAGGCACGTGAAATATCAAATGATGGGTCACACCAGCTATTTGTTTCTATCGAAAAGGATGAAATGGCAACAACCAAAGAATTTTATTAAGAAAAACAAAAAATAACTTAATATTTTTTGGTTGGCAACATTAATATTTGACTGAAGAATTGCATATTGCTTGGCACCATGGTTACCAAAGTTGGGCGAATTTAATTGCTCAACGAATCCAGTTATGGTTGTGTAAGCGCATTTTAACGATTGACTTCCTTCCGCGTGCTGGCACCTGTCTACTGCTTCCCACAGCCTAGAACAAGACAAGTGCTCGGGTGTCATTGTGCCGGCACTAATTCCTAGATGTAGCCCAAGAGCTAACAAATATTTTTCTAGAAGTGTTTGAGGCATCATAAAATTATGTTGAATGGGTTATTTGTAATGTTCGGATAGAACACACAAAATGCAGCCCTGGCTGTCGGGTGATGGAGTTTAGCAAAACTCAAAAAGAAGTGTTTGAAGCTATTCGCGAAACAAATTCCTTCTTTCATCATTTACGGATCGGCTAAATTCCATTACCCGTCAAGCAGATGCAGAGTTTTTGGTGTTCGGATACCTATTACAAATAATGGATTTAATATGATTTTACGATGCCTCATACTCTTGGGCTTTATACGATTTTTACGCAATCGGGTTCCGCAGCCTCGGTTTCGCAGACATTTGGAGCCGGTGCCCTGTATGCCGTTCGACCTTTGAAAGTAACAGTGTTCTTATAACGTCATGTCGTTGACCCCGCTGTCGGCGCCTTCCTTCGCTTGTGCCGGTGTTCAACTTTCTTTATGAACCTAGAAATCTCATCATCATTACGCTCATATCGGAGGCGCAATACAGGGCAACCAATCTTCCACTGGTACTGATTGCCGTTTTCAAAGAAACTGTTTATCAGCAAATTGATATCGGAGTTTTATTGTGCCGCGACACATCTCGGTCACATCCTCATTGCCTTAATTATTAAGTAATTTGGGTTTTTGTACAAAAATATTATAGCAGGTACCTGTTGCAAGGTACGAGAGATTGTACTGTACGAGATAAACATGAGAGTTGAGTCAGTTGCTCACGAGATTCGTTAAGCCAGCTTCTGGCTATGGGATATAATATATTTAAATTACATCTTGAGATATAATATTTTATCGCTCGCATTTTGTACGTGGTCGTTCACACTGTGCTATAATAATTTACATCCCTTCCTTCCTTCCTTCCATTCAGCCCTTGGCAGTCCATTGCTGGACATGGGAATTATTATTCTTACATTGTTATTAATTATTATTACATCCCAAACTATACATATTTTTTCGAGCGATATTTGAAGGTGTATATTTTACCTCACGTCCCCGGACACCGCGCCCCTGCGTCGCCCGCAGTCGCAGTTGGTAGTGGCCGAAGCTAAACTGTTCCAAAATATATATCTTACAATGTGAACAGCAATCGCGGGATGTAATATATAGGTAGCTCAAGATGTAATTTATATTATATCCCAGTCAAAAGCCGGCTTAGACATGGACTTACGGAAACAAAACAAGAACTAGTAATGTCAAGATTGCAGCAACAATAAAAAACATCGGTGCAGCAACTCAAGACACAAGAAGTAGTTATTGCAACTTGGTCTAGACAAGCCCGTATCAAAGAACCCATTACAGTGCAAGATTGCTGCAGTTGTTTATATAAATTTCTTTACCTACACTGGGTATTAAGTTTATTGATCAATAACCTCGCGGTATTATCTATGCCCACAGTACAGTGTCGTGAGTCGTGACCTGCAATGCCCTGTCGTTCTTCGATATATTCTTCAAACTCGCCTCGGTTGAAGTGAAAGGAAAACCGCGACCCATTCTGTGCATTTAATCTCTAAACAAAGATATGACCCCGCTTTTCGCACGCCTCTGTAACACAAGTGCAAAACTTGTAGCCCTGTTTATCTGAAATGCTTGTTATAATGTTGGATTATGCCCTACGGCTTTAAAGCAGAATGTTCTTCTTTTCGTGTGTTTTGAGTAAGGTGAATCTGGGGATAGTTTATTTGAGGCGAACGTCCTTATGAGTAGAAACGTCCCTACGACCCATATAGGATTTCTAGGCTATATAGGTATATGGGTATACTTTCGCATTCTGCCGCGACACTGCCCTGACAACGATGGCCTTGAAGGGGTCCTTTGAGAGACAGGGAAACGCCCCTCCGTTCAACGCCTAGACCGCACACTGGAGGTTGGAGGAGGGAGTGGGGAATTCTCTTTCCACGCCATGCTCTTATGCTGCGGATTGGAAGGTCCGTAGTTCAGTAACAACCACCATAGACCAGAACGCTTGCTTAATATTCCTACATTATAAAAAAGTATGTGTACACTTGCCCAAACGAAATGTGCTCTTGCGTAAGCCTGTTAGAGAAATGCGATTATGTACTTAATAAAAGCGGCGCACCCGAACGACAGTATCCTTGATACGTAAGGCCATTAGTTGCGTCACGCGTATCGTTGATCGCTGCCCGAAAACGCATTTGTTGCGATCTTGCAATTGCTATTTTTAAGATAAAGATAGCAGATTATAGTGGATATTTCCACTTTCCAATTTCCTCTCCATATCGTTTGAAGGAATGATTTAGAAGATATGTTCGTAGTGACCATCCAATGTCGACTACGTCTAGGCAATACCGGCCGCCCTTTGTCTCTTGATATACTACGACGTACGAAAGAATCCACACAATAGCTGGATATAAAAGACCCAGGATCGGGCTGAGTGGCGTCGTTTCGAGGATAAAGATGTTCGCCTCCACATATTATGAAGTCCTACCAAAATATAAAGAACTCCGTTTGTTTCACGATGATGAGCTATGTAATTGCCACCTTCGCCAGTTAATTACAATGGTAGTACTTTTAAATTAAGAATAATTTTGCGATCCTAGCAGTTATAAAGATATTTTCCCCAGCAGTTGTTGAAATTTCAATAGTACGGGACCTTTTCGCATTCCGTCGTATCTGGCTCTGCCGCATTTCGAATCGGTGCCATTGTACGCTTTCGTTGATTAAACGATCACTGAATTTTTTTTCTTTTATAATAATTATCTTGATATTCCTTATTCCAAAGACGTTTGCAGCTGCTTCTTTCATGGTAGTACAATTGGCCGTTAAAAATTAACGAGGCCGATTCGAATGTTGTAGGCGTATACAGGGTGAACTTTTCAACTGTGCGTGGGGAAATCCGAAACTATGAGGAATAGCGAAAAATTTTGTGGTATCAACGGATTCGATTCCTGGCTAGGCATATTGATTTTTCAAAAATCGAATGATGCAATTTTAGTTTTCATCAAAATCGGTTCCCAGACTTTGGAGGAAAAGAGGAGATCTCCCGCCAGGCGATGTCGCTGCCTGGGGACCGCGATCCTAATGTTAACTTCGGATCATTTGTATATATGCAGAGATTCTATGGAACTTTGATAGCGCGTTTGAGGATACGCCTTCTGATTGGCCAGTTCGGTATGACGCGTGTGACGTATTCTATTGTTTTCTACACTTCCTGCTTGCGTATTAATTTAAGAAGAGCTAACTTACAATTTCACCTGCAAAGTTGAGCGAAATGGATGACTAGGTTTGGCCGACCTTTGAACAAAATTATTTGCATTATTCTTGCAAAATAACTTTTATATTATCCAGTTGTGGACTATGATGGGCTAAAAGGCTGAAGGCTTCATTTGAAAGCTCATAATCACTAATAATCAATACAAACTTTTTAAAGCTGTCTACTATCCCCAAGGAAGTTCGGAATGAGTATGAGAATCGTACAAAGTAGTTTACTAACTTTCTCGTACGGTCATTCGCCAGTTAAAAAAAAATTGAACTAATATGACCGCGCCCGTATTATCTAATTTATTCTTAGGATTTTGTCGTTTGTCAAATCCTATCACCTGTAACCAACAATTTGTAAAGCAATAACTCATTCGTTTACCTGTTTCATAAGACAGTGAAAGTGTACCAACCAAATATGTTAGTACCTACACAATGTTCTACAGTTACATTATTCAAATGAGGTTAGTGATAACAATCTCTCACGGTGTTCGTCATAAGACGCCTCCCATTGACTCCGAATGAATCGGGCCGATCTTGGGCCGCTTTTGTGTTACAGATAGAAAAAACTTTATGCACTCTGCTTTACGTCATAGTTTATTACCATAATCGATCAAGATCGTAATCTGGTTTATGTAACACTGTATTAGATGTGATAGAAAGCGGTCGCTAAATATTTAGCCCGGACGTATTCAATTCACCCAATGAACTTATACATGTCCGCGGACAGTTACAAATGCGATTTGATGTGTTTACAAATATTATGTAATTAAAACTAGCTTTTGCCAGAGATTTCTTCTGCGTGGGCTTTTGAATTTGGTCCACAGATAGATAAAGTATCTCATTTTGTCAATCCAGGCTATACACTATTTGTGCACAAAAAGTTATCCTTTTCTATGCGAAAGAAATATAATTATGTATGTCGCATTTATAATATTTATAGGATACTTAGTAGGATTAAAAGAAGATTTGGAGGAGGTTGCTAGTCACCATACAGAAAACGAACGCAATCGTTGTGTATTTTGTTTAATTTTATTATTCACTGACACTTCTGTTTTATCGATATTACCAACTGTGTCAAGGAGAAATTTGTTACCAAGAATAGTAGATTGTATGACAAGGGAGCAAAATGATATTTTTACGGCGAGGGCGTTTTTGAATCCAGAGTGAAGTTAGGGATTTTCGAGTACAATCCCGAGCGTAGCGAGGGCTTCTTGAGTAGAATCCTGAACGTAGCGACGGATTCAAAGTACGTCGCCCGAACCAAAAATATATTTTGACCCGAGTGATACACTCTACTTTTCATCACCTCTATGAGAAAATGAAAGGGGCCTGATAATAAAACTCTGATAATAAAACAACTAAAAAGTTATAATTACGTTTGAGACATTAAAATATAACTTTTTCAATTTAGTTGTTACTCTATGTTTTATTAAATAATAATATTACAATAGAATATGAGGCCCCTTTCATTTTCTCATAGAGTGTGATGAAAAGTAGAGTGTATCACTCGGGACAAAATATATTTTTGGCTCGGGCGACGTACTTTGAATCCGTCGCTACGTTCACTATTCTACTAAAGAAATCCTCGCTACGCTCGGGATTCTACTAATTGGTGCATCTATTGGCGGCAAATACTTCAGTTTCTGTATTACATGAGCAGCTTAGGCAACATTTACACCATTAGAATGTAAACCTACCATCGGCTTTAACGGTAGTACATGTAGTTCGCTAACGCCGTCCTAATAAGTCTCCGAGGGCAAACATGTCTTATGTCGTGTGTTTGGCCTGGAGATATTTGAGGAGACGAACCCAAAGATTGTGACCTTAGTAAACCAACCTTTAAAACAGCAATGCAAAATGCAATGCTAGAAGCGGACAAAATTATTCAGCGCTTCAGTCCACTTTGAGACTGGACGTCGTTGTCCATGGAGTCTGCAGATTTTAATCTCGTATACCTACTCAATCATTTTATGTACACTGTGTCCAAAATACGGCAATTTCATAAAAAGCTATGAAGTTGTGAGTAACTTTTCCGTGATTTTATACGTTGTATATGTCTTCATCCGTCTATAAACGAAGATGACTCATCCTATTCGTCACCATGACCCGTGATACCTCAACCTGTTTTATTGTGACAATGTTTACGGTGACCTCAGAAGCATTTATTAAATTCGACAGACTTACGATTTCAGATAGTTTATGTTAATGCCACAGCTTGCCATTGAATTATAAATTTGCTTTAACGTCCATTTTTTTTACAAAACAATCTAAGCACCGGTAATTACCGGTTAATTAATTAACTAAGCGTTGTGTTCTTACGATCTTATAGTTACGCAAGCTTTCTGGAAAACTTTGTTGTTTCCAATGGGAAATGCAAAACAATGTTCAACAAAACAAATCGTACTTCGACAGATTGATCAAAGACGAGATATATTCGCATGTTCTCTCTAAAAGTGTGAGTAACTATAGTGGAATATCGCAAAGTGGGATCGTAATGAGTTTAGCGTTCCCATCATCTGGCGAGGAGCGACTGAGCCATTGTAAGGTCCAAGACCCGTTGTGCAGCCGCACTTCGTACATAGGACCGTGCGGAATGCAGCCTTCGCCGGTTGCCGCTATCCTGCGTTCACCACCTGTTCTGTATTTTAAGGGATATACCGCTTTTAACATTTCTGTAAGACTTAGGAATGTTGGCTGCTGTCAAAACTTTGAATTGGGTCTCCAATTTAAAGCGTACCTCTGCTTTCTATAGAAATAAAAATTGCCTATACCCAGCAGCGTAAAAAGATTTCCCCTTTTTGATATCCCACTGTTGGGCACGCGTCTCTCCTCACAACAGCTAAAAGCATACTCCACCACGCTCCAATGCGGGTTGAGGAACCATACAGACTGTTAATATCTTCAATTATAATTATATCTGAAAATGCTGTATTTAATCAAGCGCTCGCGTTCTTCTGTTTAAGAACAGACTAAACAAAAGCTTTACATGGTTTTCAAAATTTAAAACACTTATCTCAATTTATTGTTGACTTGCGATGGTAGAATTTAATAAAAAATATTACGCCCTTATAAGGTTTTGATATTTTTAATTTTAATTTTTTAATGTTGTCTCTGGAATAAGAAAGTTGATCTGGTGCACCTATACGAGTCATTCTGCCGCATGCCACAGGCTGTAGGTACTCTGCATCCGACATCCCTATTAGGCTGATTGCACATGCGCTGCTATTTGCAGCTTGAACACGAGGTCAGCAGAATATAGCCGACTTTGTCTTACGGTCATTTGCGGAATTCACGATAAATTATATAGCCTATTTTATATCCACTTTGTAGGAATGTCCATTTTAAATATTATTAAAATATTTTTAGACTTCTTACGACTACAAATACAATCTTTGTGTGGAGCTGTCTTAATTTGGAATACGCACTGACGTCAAATGTATGGAATGAAGTTTTCGTACGAGCAACTTAGGATTAGAGCTAGAGCTTTCCTTTCAAGATAAAAATTTTAGACTTGTTCTGAAAAATAAGGAATACCATTCGTCCCACAGATTCGCGTTGGAACAAACTTTGACTTGGACTCAAAAATTCATAAATGAATTAAATCTTAGTGGCTTGTAGGCAACGCTACAAAAGAATAACGTTAACCAATCGTCATAAAGGATTAATATTTAAAGAATTAAACGTCTATTCTGAGTGCAAGCACGTGATCTGCAACGAGCAACTTCGCAATGCAGTCGCGTGCGTGTTGCGTGGAGGCATTCAACTGAAAATAATTTTAATCGAGCTAATGTTCAGATTCTAATAAGATCTTGCAATATTATCGACACATTGAAAACAATGTTTTACAATATCATTTAGTTAAAGTTGTATTACTAAATTTACACGTACATTATTACCTTGGAACAGTAATGTCAATTTACAGAAATATGACTATATTACATGCAATGATGTACTGTTTGCATGTTTGTAACTGAAGATGTATTTTGCTTTTCATTCCTCGAAAAAAATATTATAAATATATCGAATGTCTTAACGAATAATAAATTATCGCGATATGAAGTGATGGACATTAGCCCACTGTTAATACAGTTGTTGTAAGACGTCTGTGTCACACGTTGATTTTTTTACATGCGATAAAACTGAAGTTAATAAAAAATTTAATTCCGGAAATGCAAATAGGGGGTGTATCCAGCAATTACTTTATCCGACCCCTATTTGAGCGCGTTCATCAAAGCAACGCAACGTCAATGTAGTCACGCATAGAGTTAACATAGCACTTTACATTAGTAGTTGAAACAATTCGATTACCTTTTCTGTGGTTTAACCTAATGCCAAACGCCAGTTGAGTTGATTTAGCCTCTTTAGAATTTTGGCCATTTTTTTATACATCCTTTTGAATTTAAACAACATTCAAGGTCTTAAATAACTATTGTAAATAACTATGCTTTATAATATATTAATAGCTACGAATATAAATATTGTGTCAACGACTTCATATATCAGGAGTTCATGTCACAATTTCGTGTACCTACTTCTAGAGACAAAGATCGAACATGCGGTAAAACAAAAGTGATCGTAACATGCTTTAGAGTATATCTATGATTTTAAAGAAGAGGAAGTTTTTTGTGGGTATCTCAAAATGAGAAGTCTGTAGTCCACCACATTAGCCAATGGCGGTCTTTGAGAACATTCCTTCCTTCTTCCTTTCAGTTCACTGCTATACATGGGCCTCTCGCCACTCCACCCGGTCCTGTGCCCTCTGAATCCAACGGTTTTCCGCTGTCTTCTTCAGGTCGTTAGTCCACCTAGTCAAAGGGCGGCCTGTGCTCCTTTCGCCTTTTGAGAACATTACGAAGAATAAAATTAAAAGGAAACATTACCTACATTTATTGAGGAGAGACACGAAATGTGTCTTTGTGTTATCATGATAAAATCAATCACAAAAACGTGGAATAACTGAGGTAGTAAGTCCGTTCATGGTTCAGGCTTGACACCAACTGCTAACAAATTGTCAAAAGAAACTATTGTTTTCAAGTTTTACATTGTTCTTGGTAATGAGTTCTTTTGTTACCTTCGTTTGTGCTTAGTTAAGATCTACTAAATGTTGTAACTTTTTTTTATAGCTAGAGGTTATAAGGAGGTCAACTTAGGTACTTATTTACTTAAATAGCGTCCATAACGGAACTTTTTGTCCCGCCCTATAAGTAAAGATCTTTCTGTTACAAGTTTTCCTCAAGATGAAAGCTTAAAATTTCGCCTGCAAGAATCGATTTCATCCTTAGTCCGGCGAAAATAAAATAAAAAATACAACTCTAATATGTATCTAGTTTTGTTTTAAATGTAACAAATTTTAAAAGTTATTTCACCAACATTTACATTGTAGCTTCATGGTAGCACAGGCTTAAGGACGAAGCGTAGGTAAGTCTGAGCTAATCATGAAAATTTTAGATGTTGGAAAATCTGAATATGATTGAAATAGCAAAGTATCTATGAGCCTAATATGTAGTTATAATCATTCAAATGGTATGAGAAATCGTAAGAGAAATTAAACTGACGTAATGATGCAATTATTTATGAATTCATATAAATGTTACGTCTTCATTTAAATAAATTTTTATTCATTTAATCTATAATTTGTCATTTAAGTATACCTAGTTAGTATAGTAGTATAGTTAGTTATAATTTCTAAACCATATAAGTTAGCACATGTATTATGTAAATGATAAATCTGCCAAACGTGTAAGTGTAACTTGACAATACTTTAAGGTTAATTTTGACTGTAACGTAATTTAATTAGTCAAATCACCCTTCTCACTTGTAATATATAAGAGCACTGCCGTATTCTATGACCATGTAGTTATATTTTGATAACAACAACTTTCAAATCTATTCTAAATCTAACAAAATACTGTGTGTATTTACGCAATATATCAGACAACAACGCAATGAGTAAAATGTCAAGATCGGCTTTAATAGGTTTCTGTTTACGTCCCTACTTACGTATGAACAATTAATTTGGAACAGGAAAAAATTATAATTCTTTACTATATGATCATAGTAATAATATCTACAGTGTCTTTTGTGCTATTCATGCTTGAATTACAAAATAATTAGTTGTAATACAAAAATGTATACTGCCATCGTTGCATACAAATAAGACTTGTCTTATATTACCTATCAAACTTCAGAGAATGCAGTTCACAATACACGTCTTTCATTATTTTAGCGTCACCCCTTCATATTAATTTTGAACATAAACGCAAAGAAGCACTACTTATGTGCTCGGCTGAATAGTTTAGGGGTCAGTAAATAGCTCCGCCAGCGCCGCGGAGGGTATCGCAGTGACGCAGTACTGACGTGCCCGGCGCCGGCTGGAAGCGATCAATATCGCGTGGGCCGCCTCCCCTCTTTCATCCCCTCGGCTCGGCTAATGCCAACAGAGATATTTGATGCCTGTGGATGTTTAGCGTGAGCTGGAAGCTTTCTCTACCCCGCAATTTGAAGACATTTAGACGCTTATTAGGACCACGGAAAAGGTTTTAATCGGTTAATTGCAAATCGTGATTAAGTCTGGCTTGTTTTCGTCGTAATATTTTTATAGACAAAAAGAATAGCTGGAGTTTATTTGCAGGCGTGGTTTATGAGATGTTACGTGCAGTTATGAATGTTTAAATTGACGTACAACATATTTTCTTCAATTACATAATTAACTCCTGTGATTTCATTTAAAGTTTTGATGAAAAGAGCTATTTTTAATAATGTAGTTATTATGTATTGACACAACGTGTCACGTAAAAATAACTGAGGTTACTTCACAAACGGTAAAATAAACTTGGGATCGTAGTTAACCGGCGCGAATAAGGTTAACTACGGATATTGCAAAACGTACTCTCGTTGGCCAACACTTACACACACACTACACTTCTGAGTAAGTTTTTGGAAACAATCGTTGGCAGTAAAAGGTTATTTTTCGGATCACGCGCTGCTATGGTAATTTGAGGTTACGTGGTGCTCATGTTGATGGTAACTGGTTTTGTTTCAATGGGTACCTACGTTTTGAAGTTTCTAGTAGAATTGTTGGGGTTCTTTAGTTTAATTCGAACAAGCAGTGGTCCCGATTACGTGACTGACATTTGAAGCTAAATGAGACATTTCGTTGATTGGCTTGTGAAACAACACAAAGAGAAAAGACGCATTCTCTATCATTCCCTTAATTAAATCTAATCAATGTCTGCGTAAGGAAACTTATTTTCGTGTTTGTATTTTGAATTCTTACACAAAGAATATAGAACTAAATGATCTTTAAATCACAGCTGCTGGGCTTATCTGGCGTTATACAGTTCGACATCATCGGTCCATTAAAAAGCAAATAATACTCTTAGCAACATCAACATAATTCACCAACACACCGACCATCATAACATAACTTCCGATTTGCATTATTTTATGTCGATCTAACACTCAAACACATTATGTCAATGTTCGTAACAAATCTGACTTGCTAATTCTTATATTGGATGACGTAAGCATCAAAGTAATCCTCGGCAACATGCTTTAAGTAAAAATGCTTAATATGTACCTATACTGAAATTCACATTGGCGTTTATAAGGAAATAACTGAAATAAGGAAAGACAAGGAACTCTGTTGTTTATAAACGCTGATGTTTTATCCCGAGGGAATTTCTAGATGAAAAGTACCAGTAGATAGGAAAATACTTTCGTCTTAATTGGTAAAAAATTCGTTTTAAAAAAGTTTCTCCGTCAGGTTATTAGGCACAAGTGTTTACATTCCCATTTCTTTGCACAGGTGTATTGTGTAATAACGTATGTTGTTTAATTTGAACCTAAATCACAGTATACTCGAAGGAAATGTACCGTGAAAGTTATATTCTCGGTCCCAGTTCGATCCGCGGCTCTACGCATAAACCACTTTCGCTGCTCACCAGCTAAGTACTTACTACTGAACTCTTTGACCAGGGAATTAAGTGGAAGGCCATTTGGAAAGAAGTTTTATTACGACGAGTTGTGTCCGCGATCTTACCCGTTGAATGGAAAATCAGCGTCAGCGGAAATTACTTTGTTTTTTTTATCTATCTGTCGCCAAAACATACTTTTATTGAGGAGTTTATCGACCGATTCAGATGGCCATGAGAAAGTATTAACGGTTCCTTCTGTAACAACGAAACCTTAAAAGAAATAAAAGATATTTGAGTAACTACAGTCATGTACTTACAAACTGTACTACAAGTCACGCATTTCTTAAAAAAAGAGACATAACTACACATGATTACAGAAACTCCTCCTTTTTTAAGACGGAAAAAAAGTCATAGCTCTACATTCAAAAGCACCAGTAATGCCTGCTTGAAATCGCATTAGACATTTCTATGTTTTAAACAATTTAAACAAAGTAATCCTTCGTGTTTCTTATTTGACATTTGAAACATAAGTAATTAACGCGCCACCCAAGACGGCCAATCTTTTCACTTGCACAAATAAAAGGCCTAACTTGATTGCTCCCACGCGAACAATGGGGACACCCGCGAGACAGATTGTCTTTACAATCGATTTAGTTTCACCGTGTAGATATCGAATCGGAACATGACACAACAAACAATCGAGAAATGAACTTCGCAGTAGAAACTTCATAGTACACGGAGTCTGTCAATGTATCTGTCGGAGCGAGATATCGGAACTAGTTCTACCATCAAGTGCACCCAACCACTTGTTTTAATGCTTAACAAATGGATATTGCACACGATTGTTTGTTTTAAATTACGTTCACTATTTAATTTAATAGTTTTAATGTTATAGTGCTAACGCCCAGGTAGTAGCCCAGTGGCTAAGAACGCGGCCTCAACTCGAGGGGTCCGGGTTCGGATTCGAGTGTCACACACCACTTTCTTAAAAAAGTTATGTGCACTTTCTAAAATTAAATATCACTTGCTATAATGGTGGTGAACGAAAACATCGTGAGAAAACCTGTACGCCTGAGACTTACCAAAAAAAGTTCTTAAAGGCATGTGAAGTTAACAACCTGCATTAGGTCTGCGTGGTGGACTAAGGTCTACATCCTTCATAGTGAAAAGAGATCCAACCCTGCATGGGCCATTAATGAGTTAAAGACAACCCATTTTGGCAACATCATACCGTAATGGGCAGGTCACAATGGCTTCAGTAGATACCTATTTAAAATATTTTTATTATTAAACATTTAAGTCACAAGTGCTCATCTATGAGGAGACCCAACCCTGCAGTAGGTCAATAATTGGTTACAGACAGTGTTAATGCAAAAAAACGAAGCAATGATTCTACAAAATGAAATTTTGCCAATTTTTAAATTACATTTGTTATAGTGATTTTAGATGCTGAATAGTTACGTACATAAATTGATAATCTTGTTCAAACGTTACATTTCTGTGCCTTTTGTATTAGCATACGTTTTTTAAACTGAAACAACAATTCGGGAACAATTGCCTAACACGTCAACATCCCCCATGAGTCATAGACATCCTTGATATTCGCGCGCCCTTTGCACCCCCTCACTTCATAACACTACATCCTATTACTAATGGCGGTGATTTATTGACACATTATCGATAGCAGAGCATTTTACAGTAGTGTCTACGCTGTTTTGTTCCTACCTACTTTATATCTAACGTGTAAAGATTCACAAGGAAGTAGATTGCAAGTTAAATTTCTATTTCCTACCTCACTGATATGTATGTGAATCTATAAACATTGAACCAGTTTTTATATAGCATTAAAATTTCATTAAATATCCAACAGTTTTCGATTTTTAAGCATCTTATATTTAAATTTTTATACGATACTTGCGCATCGAAAAGAAATGCGATCGAATAATTTTGCAAACATTTTTAAGATTCATTTTATAGTCACTTTTTATGTTTTATTAACATTTGAAATAATAATATCTATAATAATAATTTTATTAGTCCAAGTAACTGGTGATATTCGTATATTCGTCATTTTTGGAAGTCGAATAAGGAGTGCACTCAGAAGGCTGTATGAGACTACCTACGATATATGCGTCAACTTTCGAATATGGAAGTTATGTTGTGTTACATAAAACCTTAGGGCATGCTTGTAAATGTCTATAGTTACTTACATAAACCGGAAATTAAATGCATCTTACAAGTTTAGCAAAACAAATTTCCGTAAAATTCTAAAAATTACAGCCTTATCGATCCATACACATAATTTGGCACAAGGCTTCCAAGAACTCGACTAAACGGTAATAAAAAACACGTAAAATAAATTCCTTTGTAAGAAGTACATTACATATGCAGCTGGTTTCAAAGTTCACTTTGCTCTGCGGCGACGAGTAAAAATCGATTTCAGCAAACTAATTTTTGCCACGACTCTAGCTTGGAAGGCTCCGGATCGAACAAAATAGCGGATTGGGATGAATGGTTTAAAGTTATTTTCAGCTTCAACTTTATTTAGTAGAAATTCAACACGTGCTAAGACTTGCATGCCAATTACCCCGTTTAAATAATAGTTAGGTATATTACACACCTACAGGGAGCGAGCGCCTAGTAGTAGCACTATTAAGTATTATGAGGTAGTAGTAACTATCATTCAATTAACCCTTCTTAAGATACAATCCAATAAGTGAAGGAAAACATCGTGGGAAACCTGCATCCCTGAGAGATCACAAAAAAAATGTTCTCAAAGGTATGTGAAGTCCACCAAACCGCAGTAGGCCAGCGTGGTGGACTAAGGCCTACATCCCTCTCATTACGAGAAGGAGACCCGACCCTGTAGTGGGTCATTAATGGATTACTAGCAAGATACAATCACTAATGTCTGAAACCCGAATCTATGTAGATCGGAGATGACATGTAAAATGTTATAAAAACATACATCTTATTTTGACTACAAGTGAAATTCTCGACTTGTACAAAACACTTGACAATAATTGCATAAACAAGTTATGCAGTATCAATATAATAAACAAGCTTGTTATAGCTAACATTTCTCTTGGAAAGTAACGCGTGGGAAGTAATCTGTTTATGCTCAATTTGTAATATTTGATCTAAGTACGATTAATCTTTACGTTCTCAGGTTTATTAACGACGGGTTTATTGTCGACATCCGACAAGTAAAGCGGCACGTGACATAATGACTACATTATATTCTAGTAGAGCCCACGTTCTCTTGTAATCGGAAATGCATCAGACAACGAAGTACATCGGTAACGAGCTTTTGATTCCATGTCTGATCTTAGGTGAATGACTGACAGCAAAAAATTCATAATACCTACTACTTATTTATGGAACCATTTATAAGCAATGACGATCTATCATTCCTACCTGAATTAGCTATAATTGTTTAAGTTGAACTTGAAACTATGTATATTAAAAATGTACAAACTTTTTTATAATAAACTAGAAGCAAACGGGTTTGCAAGCAGATATGCATCATGGATTGCATCGTCACTGCAATCGACATAGATAGACGCCCACGTTCAGCGTCAAATAGTGTAGAAATCCTATCCTAACTCATAATACGTGGTTGGCAGATACGAGGCTATTCATGAATATTAAGATGCTTGCCCCAAAACTGTTATCTTGGGCAATATAACCAATATCAGTTGTGATCAAAAGTTTTTAGTGATCGTCTCGATTTCATCAAATAATGAGAGCCTACTGAAGACCATTTCTGAGCGAATCTCGTGGTCCCGTGGTCAAATTCGAAGTCAATAACGGCAAAGTTTCCGAATACGGGCTATTAATAGTGTTACACGGTGCAAGGACGCCTTATCTAATTGGAACATGTTCGACGTTTCGGCTGCCATGTATCGACTGACCTATATACCTAATCTAATGTTGCTTTTTCTTTAAATTTTTGAGACTTAAATACGATAATAGATAGTAATTAAGAAAGAATAAGAATGAGACTGAATGAGTGACCACGACTATACTCTTAAAATCACAACGTTAACAATTTCAGATCACATTATTATCTTGTTTAATACGTCATCTTACCTGTCCTAATTGGCTGACATAACTGACCGAGAAATGTACACGACAAAATTTAATCACAGGGCTCTGTATTGAGCTGTCCTAATTGAGCATGATGCTAACATGCAAATATACACTTCGTTGCTATTGTTGTAGGGAGGTTCTCGTACGAGCAACTTTTGCGTGTGACATGGCAATTAGAACACGGGGTTAGCCGTTAGACTGATTTTTACGTAGTAGGGTTTTCGTTTTTCATTGCTAAGATCAAATTCTAAAAACGGGGTGGAAAAACTATACTAATTTTACAAAGATTAATTTAAAGTATTGTCTTGTTTCAGGAACAAAGCGATCGCCGACTACCTGGGCAGCAATGGCTACAACGACGCGCTGGAAGCGTTCAAGAAGGAGGCGGACATGACCGGCGAGATGGACCGAAAGTTCGGCGGCCTCCTCGAGAAGAAGTGGACCTCGGTCATCAGGCTGCAGAAGAAGGTGAGTTTTAATAATCCTTCACATTCATAGCCCACTTAGATTCCCTGTGCCTTGCCCTTTTTTCCGCTTTTATTCCGGCTTAAATATCATTCTAATGACTTTTGTTTGTAAACAATTATACTAAGACCTTGTTTACATCTCGTACATCCGCTGTATTTTTGCGCCAATTTCCTTACCGCCTCTCTAAGTCAGTGGGATATGTTCATACATCAGAATTTATTTTTACAATGTTTCCTCTATACTTAATACCCGAAAAGGAATGTTTAAGGAAATAAAATATTGTGATAGTCAAGACCGATACGGAAATACAAGGTTTTGAGAGAGGCAGTATGAGCCGCTATAATATGTACTCGTAGAGCTTGTGGACCATGATTGTATTTGCTTATCACTAGTGCTAATCTACTGTAGACAATTGGTAGACTTCACATGTATTTGAAAATAATATGGAGAACTCTTAGGTATGCAGATTTCCTCGTGATAGTTTTCGCTATCGTCACAGCCTGAGATAAGTTTTTTTATAGAAATTAATGTTTCATATTTTTATAAAGCTTATGCGAAATCCTTAAACGGGTCTCCAGTTCGGCGACGGCCTTCAATCTTGTAATTTTATGGTTTTTTAAAAGAGCAATTAGAAGCAAATTAAACATTCATACTTACGGCTCATACCGTAATACAAGGTTTCGTTTAGACTGAATTACGAAGCCCGTAGAGCAAACATGTATTTTTTTTATTTACCTGTCATGAGAATATCAAGCACGTACACAAAACGGCACCAGCCTTCAATATAGTGCGTCCATAAAACTATTGACGTGATTAAAGAATACGAAGATTCAGCTGTTTGGGTACTTAAAACTAATTGATTTTTGTACGAGTAGGTATAAATTAGTTATGGCTATTAAAAGTTCTTTTTGTAAGCATTAAAATTTTATAATTTTATTCTTAGGTATAAAGTCATATTTATGATTATTATACGACTTCTTGTGAATCAGATCTCTTTTGGGATGACCTGCGTTATTAAACCTACAATTATGTATTATTCCTATTCTCACATGCGTAATATGATGGCGTACTTGTACATAAATATCATGACAAAGTACTCTCAATTACGATAGCGGAATTTCAATATTGGTGTCGTAATACAGTTCATATAGAAAATATTAAACCCTCAGTTTTATAGCTTGAACAAACAGGTGTATTATATGCACTTGTTGCTTACAGGTAGATATTATGTTTTACATTGAGTCATAATTTTAAGCTTGTATATCGAGGTGAAGGTCCTATTACGCAATATCGCTTATCTTTAGATAAGTGTTATCAAAAGCTCTAATTAAGTGGTGGCGTTGTACATTTTTTAGATACTTCAAATGATAATGTTTTAAATAAAAATGATACTCTCAAACAGCCTTCACTAATTGAATAGAATTTCCTGATATATCCGATAGGATTTTATCACGTCATAATAATATTTTTGTTATCTTTGTTGCTGACTTCGTACTGTGTTACTGACCTAAGCAATGCTTAACATTAAATACGTTCAGTATAATAAACCTTTAAACACAAACAACGACCTCATTATAACAGCCCTTACATAAACTACGAGTAGGTCTTGTAAAACCTCTTTTAATCGCTTCAGAAATAACCGCTTCTCGGGTAAACATCATCTCGAACGTAGAATATCGGCATGCCGGCCTAGGCATTGGTCTCCGGATCGATCGCAGTCGGGGCGACTTTTCTAGGTCACGCAGAGCAATTTCGCTGCAAGCTCTTTACAGGCTACTTCAGGTTTTAATGTCGCATACGTGCTTATGCCACATAATATTTGAATGCATCTCCGCTATTCGTATGACGTCAAAGCTCCCTCTTGAAAATAATTGCTACTTTTTTTTCTCACCATTCACTCAAAAGGTTGTTTATTAACAAATTTGTTAGAATATTTATTATACAAAAACTTGTTGTTGACCGGAATGGATCTTATAACCTCACCTCAAAAGGTCAATGGCAAAAATAGCATTGTATAGAAAGTTCCGAAGAAATTGTTGATAGTTAAAGCGGATGAAAAATTATACGAGGTAAAATAACCTCCTACTTACTAAGTTAATAGATACTAAAAGCAAATCCATCATACAGTTAGATGCAATATCTCCAAAGATTTTGTCTAGTTATTCAATTAAGTTCAAAATGTACGCAAGTCAACTGAGTGAACTTTTTAATCAATTTTGTATATTCTACTAAAACAGAAAAGAATCTATATTTTTAATTTAAAACTTACTGTAATTTTCCTTTTATGTAAAATTATTGAATAAAATTTTTAATTATGTTGAAGTACTTGCTGGAAGACGTTAGTTATTGTAGATTTGTTTATCTATAAAATGGACTGAATTGGACTTATTACTTATTGTAGTCCTCCCGAGGAGAGCTCGTTGTACACTTGCAACATGTTTTTGCCAAGAATACTTTATTTGAGACAATCAAAATCAATAAACAATCCACCCACATTTGGCCTTCGATAGGATCTCTATTCTATTTGAAATAAGACATACATAGGTTACAGTTGGCGTGTTTGCCCATGTACTGTCATATATTACTAAAAAAAGTGCAAAACATGCAATCATTGATCATGAAATATTTTTTGTAGGTGATGGAACTGGAATCCAAGTTATCGGAGGCGCAGAAGGAGTTCATAGAGGGGGCGCCGACGCGGGCGAAGCGCACGCCGGCCGAATGGATCCCGCGCCCGCCCGAGAAGTTCTGTCTCACCGGTCATAGAGCCACTATTACTAAGGTGAATGTCTGTTTACAAGGGTGAAGTAGCATATGAAAGCATTGCAGGTCCCCCAACTTAAACACCCACTGCATTACATTCTTTAGATGAAAATCCATCATGAACACTGTAAATTCGAAACCAACAGTAGATTATGGTAGTCTACCATCAAAGACCACGGTGTTCTTCTAAATGTCAGCTGTCAGGACTACGGTTGTGCTTTCGCATTCACTCATAACTCCAGATCGGTTTACTATAAGATACCAATTAGGCGCCTGAGTGAACTGAAATTGTTCCGTCGACAATAAAGTATTAATGTGGCTGTTATGCATTTCCAGGTAATATTTCATCCAGTGTTCAGTTTGATGGTCTCCTCGAGCGAGGACGCCACCATCAAGGTGTGGGAGTTCGAGAGTGGCGAGTACGAACGAACCCTCAAGGGGCACACCGACTCCGTTCAGGACATCGCCTTCGACCACCATGGAAAATTACTAGGTATTTTGTTCATATAAGTATAATTTATTTCTCTTTTTACGTCAAATGCGGGCAAACGAGCAGTCGGGCAACCCGATGATGGTAAGTGGTCGCCGCCGATTCGGTGCATTGTGACGATGGACATCTGCAACATTTGAGGTGTCACTGACATGTTGCGGGCCAAAGAGATATTGATAGATCGCTTCTTCAAGGATCCCAGGTCATCTTGTGGGAAAATCGCAGATGGTAAACTGTTCCACAGTTAAATAGTTTTAGTTGCACTGATTGTTTCGAAATCTCTTTCTCTCTGTCTTTTAGTAGCCTTTGGGTAAATAAATTATAATTTTAATATTGACTTCCGGGAAAATACAGAAAAATGTTCTCAAAGGCATGTGAAATCCTGCACCTTGCATCCACCACTCTGCAGTGGGTCATTAATAGGTTACATACAAACTTCATACCATACTATGGTTTATTAGCATCATGTCTATTCCACAATTCCAGTATCATGCAGCGCGGACATGTCGATAAAGCTGTGGGACTTCAACCAGACGTACGAGTGCGTGAGGACGATGCACGGCCACGACCACAACGTGTCGTCCGTCGCGTTCTCGCCCAGCAGCGACATCATCTACTCCGCCAGCCGGGATAAGACGATCAAGGCCTGGGAGGTTGCTACTGGGTATGAATGTTAAAATTCTTGCATAAATTAGGATTGTGACATATTCCACAAGACCTTTATTAGGTCTGTCCGGTCATGCAGATTGCAAAGGTTTTTCATATTTCAGAAAACGTTTTCAAAGAAGTTTGAAAACGTACGTAACAAGTGCTGTTAATCAATAATACATAGATACAAAATTATCACGTATCGTTTTCATATTTTTGTAAAGGTACTGCGTGAAGACGTACAAGGGTCACCGCGAGTGGGTGCGCATGGTGCGCGTGTCGCCGGACGGCTCGCTGCTCGCGTCGTGCTCCAACGACCAGACCGTGCGCATATGGAACGCCGACACCAATGAATGCAAGGTAATTAGTTCTCTTTAGGTTCTTCTTTTATTTGGTTTTTAAAGCTGTATGGTAGTTAGAACTGTTAGAGTACATATCCCACACTTATACTGTGAAGTTGCATTTTCTTCATGTCTCTGAGTTTCAGTTGAAGGGGTGTTGTCGTAGAGAAATGAATTTTAGGTGACCATCCTCTGGAGTACAACGCAGTGACATTGCTTATTCCTAGAGTAACTTTTAGGATAAGTACAACTATCTACATGGCAAAACAAAATGTTTTTTTTATTTAATCTGATGTGTAATATTATCTATCAAATAACATCTTTTTTATTTATCTTTATGGAACAGTCAGGTCGAGAGAAATCAAAAATATCTTGTGTGCCCACAATAAATTTCATACGTAATTCAAATGGCTGCCATTTCAAAAGATGCGAGAGTTAAATTCATTCGAAAACGCGTCCAAACTGAGCGCGGCCTAATGCATTAAGCACGTTTGATGTCCCACAGATGGAGCTCCGCGAGCACGAGCACGTGGTGGAGTGCGTCGCGTGGGCACCGGAGAGCGCTGCCGCCGCTATCAACGAGGCCGCCGGCACCGACAACCGCCGCGCCAACCACGCGGGGCCCTTCCTCGCCAGCGGCTCAAGGGACAAGTCCGTCAAGGTATACATAGCGTGCCAATTGTCTACAACCCATTTTTCACCAATTAAAGGATTTAGTTTCCTCACACTACTTTATAACTTCCTCCACCTTGGAGGAGGCCTTCACCTGAGGGGGGTCAATTCTAAACAAGAATTACTACAAAACTTCATTACAAATAAGACATACTCAAAGAAGATTATTCATTCTTAAATACATATTTTATAATAATTAAATTTAATGTAATAAAATTATAAAATAATAGGGAATATGCGTGTGATTTAAATAAGGTTCAATTATTTTTTTTTATAAACTTTGTTGCTTTAGAATTACGCATATATCAAAATTTTTCCTCATAATATCTTTTTAATAACGAAAATTAATTAATAAAAGTACAAAAAACGAGCGGGAAATTCAAAGTAATTGAAACGCAACGCTATTGGTCAGACTGAATGTGACGTAACAATCTACAATAACATTGTCAAGTGTTATGCATTTGTCGTGTTTGTGTGGTTTCTAAACATATTTCGAAGTTATATAACATTATGTTATAAGTATAAACTCGAGGAATGTGGATAATTTGATGGGTCTGTGTGAGTAACTGGTTTCATTTCAGTCAGTGGTAACCTCTCACAAAACTTTTACCGCTTACTAACGAGGTTATGTTGACAAATGTTATCTTAATGTATCACAGAAACAAAATATTAGTTAATATTGTTTATAAGCGGCATAAATACTTACGTTGAAGTGATCTTCACAACAATATAAACAAGTTGATGGAGATACCATGTCTCTTTTCATGATTTTACACCACTTTTTCTTACATCCGCACCTCTCGGGACAAGAAAAAACACTTTATCGGGTGCATTATTTGTTGTATTTTTACATTTTGGTACAATACAATACTTGTAAGTCGGTTTCTTTTGTTAATTCATGATAAAATAGTCGTAAAAAACAAAATAATACAATACAAGTTACAGAGCACAGTACCTCTATGTACTGTTAGACTGTCACTGATTGCTTGTTATTGTAGACTGTGACGTCACGCCAATGGCGGGCGTTTTAAAGTGCCATTATTTGTTAATTATTTTAATTATTTTTTTCTCTTATAATTTTAATTTTTTTGGCGCTGCATATTTTTTTACATTTATGTATCGATGTAAGTAATATTATAAAAATATTAAAAAAATACACGCATATTCCCTATTCATACAAAACATAAATCATTTATTATTATTATTATTTGATGTTGTTGTGTGTTGATAAGTAATTGTTGTGTTATTTATATCTAATTGTTGCAGTATTGGATATGTTACATAATTGATTGTGAAGCAGTGTTTGTTTCAAGTTTTCATTTGATATTCAGATCTGGGACGTGAGCACGGGGCTGTGCGTGGCGACGCTGGTGGGGCACGACAACTGGGTGCGCGGCGCCGCGTGGCACCCCGCCGGCCGCTACCTGCTCACCGCCTCCGACGACAAGACGCTGCGCGTGTGGGACATCGCGCACACCCGCTGCCTCAAGACGCTCTACGCGCACCAGCACTTCGCCACCAGCCTCGGTAATATAGCAGTAGCAGCCTTACTGTGTGCTAACTGCTACCCTTTACTTGCACATTCTCAAATTGAGAAAGATAGATAGATCTCAAGATGCTCTATGCACACCAGCACTTCACCACCAGATCTGATGAGTTGTCTGCACCCATTTTGTAATCCACTCAATGAGTAGGATATACGCTTGGGACATTCGCCATACATCTGCTACCTCAAGACGCTCTAAGCGTACTAGCACTTCGCAACCAGCCTTGGTAACATTTATCTTTACTGTCTGCTACCCTTTAGTGACGTATTCAGTGAGTAAGATATAAGCCTGAGACATCGCGCACACCCGCTGCCTCAATGACAGAGGAGGTATAAAAATAACAGGAAATTTATGTGTAACTAAATGGAAGGATTATGGACTAAATAATATATAATTTTGCCAATATAAAAATTATTGAACAACTTGCATTTTTCTCACATTATGTTTATGTTTCAGATTTCCACAGGACCTTGCCATATGTGATATCGGGCAGCGTAGATCAAACCGTCAAAGTTTGGGAGTGTCGCTAAGAGCATTGCCATTTTAGTAACTTAAACTCACCGATGATATCTTTATATTTTTCACATTTAATAGCTGCAATGAGTGAATTGTAAGTTTCCATTTTACTGGAAAAATCATATGGAATCGGAAAAAATAGTTTTGATAATTTATTAGTATTGTTTCTTCCATCTGCTCATTGTGGTCTTTGTGGTATCTCTGACGATGCTATGTCTTAGTATTATGTTCCAACTATTATTGTCTTCAAGTTTTTGTCCCTAGATTCACACATTCCATTTTATTGTAATGGTATAATTATGGATATTCGATGTATATTTCACTGTAGTCAATTTAATACACCAACTGTAATATTAAAAGCTAAATGAAGTGAAAATCCCAATGATGTGTGGCGTAGCATTCGTCGTGTACCCAATCGAAACGATGAAGTTAGGAGCAAAAGCTGTGTTATAATTTAACATTTCATTATTCTGTTTTATTTTATAGATATTTTTTATTCATAAGAACGTTTAGATGTAACTTTATTTGGTATAAATAGTTAATATGAATTCTTTCATGTCCACTCTAGAAAAACTTGTACCTTAATTTGTTTATGGATAATTTAGTTTTATTAAAATTTGATATTGTTGGTTATTCATGACAATCATCCAGATTCAGTCATTGTTTTTTTACGTGAATCACATGGAACACTCATCAAAGTCTTGTATCTAAGGGAGCTTTCAATGTTTGTCTCGCTCGATACGATCCTCATTATGTTTGTTTGCCAGAGAGCCAACAACATTAATGGATATCAGGAGACGCGAATACGAATTCGTAACTTATAATTGCTGCGTACGATAGAGGTTGGGATGTCGGGAGTTGCTCGCTTTTGTTTCAACGAACCGCAGTTTAATAGACTTATTTTAAGTTTTGTCAATTCAAAACTTTAACTATAAGTTAGAGTGTTGTATTTTAATTTTTTTACTATTTATTTATATCTGCAATGTTTCAATGTCTCAAACAGAATTTTGATTAGTATAAAGAAAAAGCTTAAAATTGCTAGTTAAGTGATTTTACGCAATGTTCGTTTTACAATTACTCTAATCTGATTTTAAGTTGTGTTGATTTATAATATCATACTTAGAGTTCTACGTAAACTGAAGTGTGTGATATAATTATAATAGTTACTTTAAATAATATTATCGATTCTGTTTGTGGTAGCTAGATGCGAAAATAATTTTATGAAGCCTATTCTGTTTTATAAAGTAGTTATTTATTATTGAAAATGAGAATTTTGGTTGCCCTGTATCTTTTAGAAATTAGAAGTAGTTGTAGTCAAGTTAATTGTCATATTGTTAGAAGCTTTGCAGTGCTAGCACGTAAATACAATATGTTTAATAATAAAAACAAGAACTCTGAAAGTGCAATACAATTCTGTGTAACGTCATGTGCAGTTTGTGCATGCTTTAATACTTGTACATCTGTGTGAAAGTGGTTATTGAAGAAACATTGGTGATCCTTTGGAGGTAATACTGTTGTTACATAGCAAAGTAATGCACAGTAATTGCTTAATCGATGTAGTTTCGTAAACACAGTGATCAAGGAGATTATACTTTTAAGTATCAAGATGTTTACCAAAATCTGTACTTATTGCCAAATTGTAACAGTAATGAATTTGTTATCGTAGCCAGTTTCTATAACCTAATAAGTAAAACTTCTTCTGCACTTAATATACGCTATATTTCTGTAAGCGATCACAATTTTTTTTCTAGTGACCTTTTATACTGGCAATCAACGAGGTACATTATCGCAAGGATTTAATTTAGTGTCTTCGTAAATTGCTAGTACAAAGTTTTCTTATTAGATCTCCTGTAGAGAAAACGTTACAAAGGTGACATACTTAAATTACTATACTGTAAAGCTTGCTTACCAGTATTTCTTACGTAGAAAATTTATATACAGCATTTAATATAGGAAAAGTATTCACATTTATCTATACGCTACATTATTTATAATCTCCTTGAGAGGACTTAGTAATATGGCAGTTGTTTATGATTTGAAACTTGCAAACTGTTTTACATAATAAGATGTTGTATCAAGTAATAATAGTATCTGCACTTGTATCAACATTAATAGCTTATTCAGTGTCAACGAAGTATATTAATCAATTGAAACAAAATATTCTTGATCTAATCTTATGTCTATCTTATTCATTAAACAACAGCCACTTATCTATTCACCATTGTACTTTGTCTAAATTTATAAAGAAAATTAACTACCAAAACTAAATAGAATTTGGTCTATTATTTTCTGTAAATAAATCAAGTATGTAATTTGAATGTCGTGTTTATTACTTATCTATCCCAACAAGATTATGTATATCATAAATGATATGAAAAAATCATTTATACGTATTACCGGGTGTCCCGTGAGAAAATGGGTAATACACAAAATTTAATTTATAATCAGACCCCTCTTTCCCAGTGGGCACTTTGGGCAAGTCCCCAGGGCCCCGCGATAGATCTCAGATCAAATACAAAGGCCCTAGTTCCTGTCAGATCACCAATCGATAACCAATATTTATTACCAGAAAACGTATACATAATTCGAAGAAATCGAACCTTAATTACTGGCTACAATACCTATCCTAATTATGCCCAGGGCCTCCAATACGTTAAAGACGGCCCTGCCAAGAACTGGCTGTCTGTTTGCAATGCAATTGGCTTAGACCGAACACTTACGTGTCGCCTGGAGTGTCTAGATGTGACGTAAATGTGTTCGGCCTTAATCGTAAAAATTCCTCAGTTAGGCCGATAACACATTTACGTGTCGTGGCGTGTCGTCAGTCCACGCCAGAAGCATAATCATAGGTTTTATACATTTATTATGGTTAGAAACACATATGTAGGTCGTGTTGTGTCGTGTCGATTTCTAATAAATGTATGAAACCGAGTGCTTCTGGCGCGTCACGACACGCCACGACACGTAAATGTCTTTCCGACCTTATTAAGGTTACTCCAGCCAGACATCATGTCAGCCGACCACGGACCAAATCTCTACATTTTTCTGTTTTACATTTTCTTCGAGTTTATATGTTTATATCCTGTGGCCGGCCGGCTGTCAAAGTCAAAAATTGACAGCTACTGCCATTTTTATTTTCACCAGACAGACAAATTTGTCATTCATTATTCATTTGCTGCCCGTTTCTACTTTACGCTATTTCTATTCTAGAAGCGTATTTAAAACTTATGGAGTTATAATTATTTATCACTTGTTTTGTATTCATAGTTTAATAATAATATTTATACTTCAAAAGTGTCTTTAAAATGGACATCGAAGAATGTATGAAGGAGTGGGAAGATTTACTGGTTGACTACAAGCGACTAGAGGTGTGTTCATTTTCTTTACCGACTCATACTTGTTTTTAAATAAATAAGGACGCTTAACATATTTATGTTTAAACTATCTACTATATAGTTGTATTAAGTCTATTGAGTTACATTTCAAATACTTACATATACTTTTTGATAAAATAGTCGACATGTTCGGCTTATAACAGCTGTTTAATAATACACTTGTGAAAAATGTATAATCATTATCAGCGTAGTATATGATAGTCCACCAACCCGCAGTAGGCCAGCGTGGTGGACTAAGGCCTACATCCCTCTCATTGTGAGAGGAGACCCGACCCTGTAGTGGGTCATTAATGGGTTAAAACAACTATGATAAGTACGATCAATCTTTAATACTACTACTAATTATAAATACTACTATTAATATTACTAATTAATATTAATATAATATTAATTATTAATATTGCTGTTTATGTCCAAATCATCCTTACATAGGTGACCATTGCCCAAGGATACGAGAAATTTTAATAGGGCCCTTTTTTATAAATGGAGCAAGCAAACAGACAGACGGGCTCACCTGATGGTAAGTGGTCACCGTCGCCTACTGACATGCACAACACTATGTGGGGTCGCTAGTGCGTTGCCGGCTATGAAGGAGAGCTTTTTTTATACCCTTCTTGAAGAACCCCATGTCATAGTCCTTCGGGAATACATCAGCCGGAAGACTGTTCCAAAGTTTACATGTATGAGGCAAAAAACGGATGTGAAAAACGGACTGTGGAGGAACAGCCCTCTTCCTTAGAGCCTATAATTATTTAACCAATTTAAGTACATATTAATATAATTTCATAGTTTTACTTTAAAATAGTTATCTAATGAATGTGTATTTTCAATAAAGGTTTTTAATTTTAAGCAAATCTTTTTTTGCATTTTACACTTATTTTGGCATTATATAAAAAATTTCTTTCAGACTCTCAACAAAGAATATGTCACGAAATTAGATGAACTGGGTGACCTTCAGGCATCATGCTTAAAGGAATTGAATCATCAGCGCTATCGCATGTCTATTATTACATCTGCTCTCAAAAGGTAAAAAAAAATTCATCTTAATAATATGTTTTTCTCGATACATATTAGGTATATTTTTTTCCATATTTTGTTCTGTTTTTATATTGTAACTTGTTGATCTGACTATGGACTGATCTAAACGCAAATCAAAATTTTCATTTCTTTTCATAAATGGGTCTATGATTTTTTTCATCAAAATATTTTTAATGATGGCTAATTGAAGAGAATCATGGAATAAGGAAACAAATAAAATTATTACACATTATAATGCTTAAATAAACTATGTAAAATTTATTGCTCATTGTTGATTGTTAATACAGTCAGCATCTGAGTGTTTACTAAATTTATTTAATATCAATTTTTTGGTACTTAATGTATAATGGAGCAACATATAATTTTAGGTATTTCATTAGTATGTATTTTAATTTTGCACACTGAAGAGGTAGAACACACTACTATGTATCTTTTATTGTAACATCTGTATTACTTACTGTGTTCTGGCATGTAAAGTGAATTTGAATTTGAATTATTTACATAACCCAACTGCTTACAGATCAAAAAAATTTTAGAAATGTTGGGTATAATCAGATCATGGTTGAATAACAGCCTTATAATGAGCTAACATGATACATGTTATGTACCAGAACTGCCAGGGGAAGGATCACTAGGATCAATCTTAGTGTACAGGCTCTGAGGACACATTTATTTTATGTCCCCATTATAAATGATATTATGGAGACCCTTTGTGTATAATAATTATTTAAAAAGGATACCTTTACCTTTATGATTTACACTAGGTAACATATAAAACTCAATACCTTGTTCATGATGAAATTGTTTCATTATCAAATTCAGATAAGACAAATTGTATTATTATCTGCTGGATATAATTTTGTGATTAGCTAAGTATTCTTTGGATTATAAATAAGTAGGTATGTTTTGAGGTGTTAGGGCAAATGATATGGGCTATCTTATTGAAGGCAAATAAACATATTCATTTCTCAATTATTATTACTATTACTGTTACTATTCCTATTTATGCTACAAGCAGCATTGTAATGAAACCTAATGACATACATGATTCTTAGTTATTTTATGAATTATGTTAGGATATGTACTAAAAATGTTAACCATTCCATTGCTATAATGTACAGTATTATCATTATAGTATATTAGTAATATAAAGATTTAACATTAAATGTAGAAAATGAATGTGGATGATCAAATAAAATTAGTAGGTACATAGTTCACTGCTGTGAAAATATAAAAGAGAAATTAAAATATTCTTAACTAGATAATTAACCCAACACTATGTTCACAGATTAAAACAAAAGAAAAATGAAAATGTGATCACCCTTGAGAAGGAAATCATGAAGAGGAAAGCAATGCTCCACGAGATTGAAGCTACTTTACCAAAACAGAACAGCTTGTATCTAAAAATCATACTGGGAAATGTCAATGTTTCTATTCTGAATAAAAATGACAAGTAAGTGCTTTACTCAAATATACTGTATAATAATTGGCAGGCGTCGCCCTGCCCTTAATTCAGACTGTATATCTTACCTACTTACAAGATATAAAACTCCCAAGTAAGTCACTCTAACTTTCACCCAATTTTCCTATCTCTCCCTAAAAATCAAACTCCAAAACTCTGAGCTTACTCATAGCGGATGCCTATAAAATTGATTAATGAACATATTTCCTTATGTAACTTTAACACTCATGCAAAAATACCCTTACCATATTTTTCCCCTTAAAGTTAAAATTCTGTTTGTAATGTAATGTTTGGCTGCCATTACCTAAATGAACTAGTTTTGTAGTTTTATAGTAACGTGAATAATTTGGAGATATTTTATTGCTACACCTCCTTATTTATATTTATTTTGGCAGCCCTTGATGGATTTTCTTGGGTTCAATTTCTTGTTTTTCGAGTCAGGGTTTTTAATTATTTTATCCTTTTTCAATTATATTTTAACTGTAGTGGTTTTTTTTTAATTTTTAATTTGCTTTTTATATCAAACCTTTTATAGATCAAAAGTACACATACAATACACATAATAAGAACACTAGTCGTAATTTAGACTATCAATCCAAAGTACTTCAAAGATAGGTACATTACTCCAAGTTAGTAAATTTAACTTACACCCAAAGTAAGGGTAACATTACTCTCTGTCCCTTAGCTTGTGAATTTTTCGAAATGCAACTGCCTAGAAATTTATTACTTTATCTTATTGAAGGCAAATAAACATATTCATTTCTCAATTATTATTACTATTACTGTTACTATTCCTATTTATTTATACTTCTTATTTAGATAATATATGTACCCCCACCGGTGCTGCCCCAGGTGAATCTTTTTTAAATCTTCCGAGGATAAACGCTAATTGAAGAGTATCTACTGAAATCTTTGGGATTGAGTTAGCTAGTTCTAAAATGTTTATGTATTGTAAGAAGGCATGCTAAAATGAAAGTTACGTATATTTCTATCACATCATAAAAATCTGAAAGTTAGTTGAAATTGTTAATTACGAAGATTGAAATAACATATTTATATTTTTGATTCAGTACAACGTTAATGAATTCATAGTTAAACAAATTGCTTATTTATTCATGATTTTTCAGGTTCAAATACAAGGACGAGTATGAGAAATTCAAATTGATTCTCAGCGCAATAGCCTTTGTCCTTGCTGTTGCAAACCTGTACATAGACTTCAGGTAAGAACTTCTAAAATTACTAGTTCGAAAAGTAAATGGTTAGTTGATAAAATAATGTATGGAAAGCTGAGGTTTTCGATAGAGTTCTGTTTAGAAGAATATCATATTTCAAATTTGAGTAACATCATAATTATATAATGTAGTTTAAAAAATAAGAGACAGAATTTAAACAGTTGGAGTGCCTTTATTAACTGACTTCATTTTTTAGGGCACATAGCCCTAGGTTAAGTAGGCTTTCACCCAAGCTTGATTAATTTGTGTTTTATTGAGTTTAAATTAAAAATTGAATAATAGCCATATGCTAAGGGTAAATAGGTAAAGGGTTGTTTGTTAGACTGGGTTCAGACTTTTTGAGTTAATGTAAATCTTGGCTTAGCAGAGGATGATACTAATAAATTTGTATTACCAGTTCGCTGTATGCCTCATGCTTGGTACCATGTGTCTGCCCTTTGAACTGACCTGCAATATTAACAACAAGAATAAATTATAATGTCTATTCATTAGCATGAATAAACAGAATTCTACTTTGCAACAAGTTAATGGATTGATTAAGCATAGTGCATAGTGAGCTATGGTTTACAAACATGCTTTTTATTCTGTTCATCTTGGTGAAGAAAACCCATGCCAAAGAGAACATAGTCATTATTCTAAATTGATGTCAACCAGTCATGTTACCAGACTCAAACAATAATTATTTCTAATATTAGTAGTAATGAGGTGATAACTCAGTGGCTAAGAATTTGGTGTCTTACTTGAGAGGTCCAGATTTGAATCTCAATGGCACATACCTATGACTTCTAAGTCCTGTTTGCTCTATAGAAGTTGTTACTTGTGTAATGGTGAAAGGAAAAGTCCATCAACCCACATTATTTGAACTGAATCCTGAAGCTGAGAGGGATTGTGAAAGATCCCTGCAGTGGGTCATCAATAACTTATCATATTGTGTTATTTAACGTTATATTAATAAGTTGATTAACGATTATAGATTTATTTTAATCTTGGGCACAATATTTATAGATTGTGCCCAAAGCCAATTACCTAACTATTAAATTATATAATATATGTAAGAAATGGATTTTTCTTTCGATTTGCTTGATTAAATATTTGATTTACTCAGAGTGTCCTGTCCTGTATGCTATCTGTACCTTTTGTTACAAAATACGGAAGTGCTCGTTAAAATTTTGCCAATTACGCTCCCTATCGAAAGATCGGACCACGTCCGGTATTTCTTAACTGATCAGTTGGTTTGCTATTAAACTATTGCTAAATGATTTATGATATTTTTTTCGAACTTTAATTTCGTAAAATGTAGGTAACAATAATATTACAATAATTAGTATAGTACTCGTATAATAATAATTAATATAGTAGTTATATCGATAAACAATAATTAATGATAATTGAAAACTATTATTGGTATAATTTTAGACATTATTGTTCCATTAGTGGAAATAAACGAAATGTTAATTTTTGAGATATTCAAACTTTTTGTAGGCAAGCTTTTTCGTAAGGCACTTCTCTCTTCTGTTATTCTACGTTATTCTGCTCAACTGATCCTGCCAACGTAGACGTTCTAGGTACTTTCTATGTTGATGTGTACAGTCCGTTTTTTTACTCTTGTCCAATTTGGTAAAATATCTTGACACAATTTGTTTTTATTTTCTTTATATTTAAGTGTCTGTTATTTTTAAATCGAAAATGAAAATAAAAGGACACGCTAAGATTGTTTATCAAGTGAAAAAAATTGACTATATTATTATTATCAATCTCTCCAGGCCCCTCCAACTGATCCTGATATTCCTGCTGGTGTGGTACTACTGCACGCTGACGATCCGCGAGAGCATCCTGAAGGTGAACGGGTCGCGCATCAAGGGCTGGTGGCGGTTACACCACTTCATCTCCACCGTCGTCTCCGGGATCCTGCTCATCTGGCCCCAGAACCAGCCTTGGGACGAGTTCAGACACACATTTATGTGGTTCATTGCATATATCAGTAAGTTCCTCATGATGAACTTGATGTAGCCTAAAAAGTAGTGGTTTTACACTGTAATTTAATTTGTACCTAAAATGCGCATAACTCCTGCTTGAGATCACAAAAAAAATTTTTCTGGGGCGCAGTAAGTACTTGGGTGGTGGGTAAATCAAATCGAAAGGGGTAATTGAAGGCCACATAAAGACCTCCCGTCCCGATTCCTCCAATTGCTTATTGAAAGGGCACATAAAGTTAGAAAGTCAAAGCACCTGGAGCCATGGTAGCTCACCTGGAGAAGTACATTACTGCTGTTCTCAAAACCTACTGTGAAGTTGTAGCAGTTATAATTTGCTTAGCTACGCTATCTCAAGTTATATTTAAACCTGTTAAATTGGATGTTAATTGTTTTCCAGGTGTGGTTCAGTACATGCAGTTCAGGTATCAAAGCGGCGTTCTGTACCGGCTGAAGGCGTTGGGCGCGCGGCACAACATGGACATCACTATCGAGGGTTTCCACTCGTGGATGTGGCGTGGCCTTTCCTATCTGCTGCCATTCCTCTTCGGTGGATACATGTTCCAGCTGTACATCGCGTACACTCTCTACCACATCAGCTACCACCCGGACGCCACATGGCAGGTATGTCAAACTACAGTTTTGTTTACTTTTTCATGAGCTCTGGGTAGAACAATGTTTTGATAATTTGTTTTGAAAATTGTTTGATCATTTACAGTTAGGTAAATTTAAAAGAGCACTTCTACACTGTAAAGCAATAGCGACCTGTAAAGAAAGGCAAATAAAGAACATTTACAATTTTTCCTAATAAATGGAATGTCTATTATTTCCATGACAGTTAAACATTGTTCTACTACTAAAGATAAAGGGCACTATTTCATATTTTTGGAGCAATGGTGATAAACATTGCTCCAAAATTATTTCTACAATAGAGCTAAATGGAGTAACTAAACCATCTGAAGCCCGTGGCTAATTCATTGGATGGGGCCCCTTTAGCTCCGGGGCTCGTGGCATTTGGCCAGCCCTGCCACCTTATAGTTCCACACTGATAGAGCTATAACTTGAATATTCCATCTACTATTAGTTAACTTTGTATTGTCATACAAAATATTTTTCAAACAGATCATCTGTATACATTATATAATATATTGTAATAGTAAATTTATTCACAGAAATATTTTTTGCTCATTTACCTTCATATGAAATAGGTATTTTTTTGTTAAGTAATTAATAATTTAAAATTATGAGACAGTTAACAAGCCAAAAAGTAAACTTGCTGATTCCTTAAAGCTAAGATATTTAATTGATTTTCAATTAAAAGTGCACTACTTTCGACTAATTTGGTTTTGTATGTTTGTAAATCAATGTCGTCAGTAGATTCACTCCATTATGGCGGACAGTAAGTTTTTTAACATAAAGCTGTCCAAATTAAAAATTGTGTGTTCGATACCAATCGGGTGACAGGTTGCAGCCCTAAGTATGTCGTTCCTTCTACTGGGGATCGGCAACACCGTGACGACACTCATCGTGATACCGCAGAAACTCAACGAGCAGGTACCATTCGACTGAGGACTGCACGTAAAATTATATCCGTATTGATAAACAGTGCTCAAGTCCCGTTTGCTTGAATAGTTCTCAAGCTATATTTCAATTTGTGTTCTAATACATAAAAAGACATACTGAGGCTCATGCTAGTGTTGAGAACTGTTTATTAATACAATATATGCCGGGATGAGCTACTACTTAGTTCTTTATTTAAGACTCTGATTGAGAGTGTTAGAACCACAAATACTTGCAATTTTATTTTATGTATTGATTTTCTTAAAATATAATAATATGTTATTAGTTAAATTCGTAGTTATGTCAAATTCAAAGTTTCTTTATGTTAATTTCAATTGAATTTTTAAATCTTTAATCAGGAAATGTAGAATTTTCGTAACATCAAAATTTAATATAATGTCAGTTTAGCTTTAATGAATCATACATGCTTATTAGGGCACAATTAATATCTAACTAAATAATAACCCCTATGGTGTGAAAATAATATTTGAATTTAATACACAAAGCCACTGCCAGTTTATTTTAATATTTTGTGTTATGATTGCATTTTTTACTAATGCCATTTTTCATTTTACATTAAAATAATTTATTATAAAAATGGTGGCAGAATAATATAGTATAAATAACAAGTATAAATATTTGATTTGGATAATCTTAAAATCTCAGCTAATATTCACTGAATTTGTAAATTTTATATGTTGACCATGCCCTTTCCTTACCTAGCTAGGTCTAAATAAGGTGAGGAAAATAATCTCGCCGTGTGATTCTTCAATTGCCTTAAATCCATTGAAATTAACTTTGTATTGGCTCGTCTCGATTACTAGAAATCCCTAGAACTACTGTAACACTACAATAGCTACTGTAATAAGATGTTTGTAGTTGATTTATTTGTAGATTATTAACGGCAAGTGTTTTTCAAGACAATAAAGGACTGTACTGCAGAATTTTACAAGTTTAATTTTTTTAGAGGAATCATGTAGTGTTGAAAGAGAATTTTGTCTGCTGAAAGTCTAAGCATTTTGGATTCAAATATTAATCTATACTAATATTATAAAGCTGAAGAGTTTGTTTCTGGATCGATTTCAAAAATTCTTTCAGTGTTGAATAGTCCATTTATAGAAGAAGGTTATAGGCTATATTTTATTTTCAAAAAAAATAGGGATCCGTGAGAGAATTGAATCGAAAACCTATTTACGCGTGCGCTGCAAAAACTATTGACAATAGAACAAAATGATGTACTTACTAAACTATGACATGTGCTCTCGCGGACTTTTTTGTAGATCTTAATAAGACCTACAAACCCGTAGTACATCATTTTGTTCTCTTGTCAATAGTTTTTGCAGCGCAAATAGATTTTCAATTTTCTTACGGATCCCTAATTTTTTTGAAAATAAAATATAGCCTATAACCTCCCTCTATAAATGGACTATCCAACACTGAAATAATTTTTGAAATCGATTCATTAGTTCCTGAGATTAGCGCGTTCAAACAAACAAACTCTGCAGCTTTATAATATTACTATAGATAAATCCTTATCCAAATTAAGCATTATGTTATCAAGGGTATTTACTATTTATGTAGAACTAAAATACTTTTAGTTTTATTCCAATCGGACATTTCGTTGAGAAATTATCACGAGTATAAAAACGCAAAGAATTGGTACCTAATAATTAGTTATTTGTCAAAGAATTTTATCAACATAATAATATCCTACAAGTATTATTATTATACTATTATAAATGTGAATGTTTGTGAGTATGGATGGATGTTTGTATCTCTTTCACTTAAAAACGGCTGAACAGATTTGGATGAAATTTGATACACAGATAGATCATAACCTGGATTAACAAATAGAATACTTTTTACCCTTCTCTGCACAAGTTCTAAAATCCACGCGGGCGAAGCCGCGGGCTCTGTCTAGTAATACAATAATGTTTAACACGCTAAGTACCACTAGGATTCTATGGGTCATGTGTGCCAACAATTACTTTAATTTTTGTTCTACTCAGAGCTGATATTAAAATTATATTAAAACCATCTTATTACAGTAGCCAGACGTATTTTATAAACACTACTATGTATTAAGTGGTTATTACTTAATGTGGACCAACCTTGTTTGATATAGATTTTAGTTATAGTGATTACACGCCTGGAAATAGTATTTTATTACACTGACAGAATTTCGAATAAAGTAGGCATAGAATATCTCGATAAATATTAAATAAAATTCTTTAGCTTAGGAAAAAACATTAACATACAAATATAATTTATGGAGATTTTATTCTTTTATTGTTTTGGCGAGTTATCAGTAGTAACAGTATTTAGGATATTTTTCCAATGCTTTTTACATGAGTCTGATATATTTATGGTTCTTGGTAAGCTTTTTTAGATATGTCAGTGTGTTTTGCGAGAAAAAATGTGGCAGTTTAGTTCTTTTTTACTCCGTTAATAAACAGGTATAAAAATTGTTATAAAAATCACAATCCACGAAATGTAAGTATTCAATAGAATTTAAAACATGTAAATGGAACTTTTTAGTTTATTTCATTGTCCTAATTATTTTGTGACAAACCTTGAAAATTTTTAACAGAATTTACATGAGAGTTTACTCTGGTCGCAAAAAAAATTATCATACCGTAATAATAAACGTTGAAAGCATTTAGAGTGACTAAAATATGCATTTTTAGATAAAACACTTTTCAATAACTTACAAATTATTAAAAGATTACAAACATTTAAACATTGTACGTAAACGTTTAAGCCTTAATATTATTTGTCAGAAAGTAAACACAAAAAGGTAAACTTGTCTAATTATTATGTTAATAATATAGTGTTCAAACATCACCTATATTTTTTATATTGTAAATCCGACGCACAAACAGTAAGGTGTTTTTAACTAATATAGTGGATGTATACATAATTATACCAAACATAATTGTAGAATCAGAATATAAGTAGGTAATTCTCACTAATTCTTGGTGTGCGACTTGTGTGTGTATAATAGATCAATGTTCCTAATCTTGGTTAAAGATAATGAGTATACATATTTTGATTAAAAGTTATTTTAACAAAAAGCCGGGATCTTTAATTTTAATCTGGTGCAGAGTTAAGCAGTTGTAGTTGCATTTAGGCATAGGTCGTAGTTTGTACACAACACAAACCGTCCGAATGTCATAATTTTAGTGAGTAGTTCTGTTTCAATCACTAGTCATAATTTAATGTCATTTGCATTTTTCTATCGTCTTATATGCACATGTTTTAGTTATATAAAGGTTGTGTTTTATTATAAGTACCAATATTGGCTTAAGACAAATAATTTATTTGCTTTTCACAGAAAAATGATTGGTCACACACCATTTCAACTAAAATATTGTATCTACTTTGAATGCTTTACTACACTAAAAACAATAATTAGTGTTGTCTCATTTTCATTTTTTATATTTTAGCCTGTGTTTGGTAAAATGAATCTAAAATAAGATCTGTTATTTTAACGTATTTCTAGAGGGTTTTTATACTTAGGTATATAGAAAATCTTAGTTTCACTGCTTTGTATATTCAGTTTACATTGTAAGGTTATATCTGTGTAATGAATTAATTTTATTAATTATTTATTTACTATGTTTTGCTGATAATAAATATGTTTTTCAGTTGCGACGTATTTTTTTGGTTGTTTTTATTTTATTCAGTTTTTATTTGCGAATATTGACAGGTGCCATACCTGGCGGCTTTGTTCCTAACGTTGCACTGCTGCAATATGTACACAATACTACAGACCTTGCGCAAGAAAACTCAAAGCGGCTTGAAACTGCGCTACAAATTGCGTGCAATCGCGTACCGGCTGTCCAATGAGTTCGCGGTGTTGGTACGTCACTGAACATCTAACTTAACGTCTCGCTTTTTTAAATTAATGCTAGACACGAGAGAAGGGCTCAAAACATAGGTAGTTACTGTTTTGAATAATGCTTAAAATATTAAATTATATATATTAAGCAAAACTATTTTCTCTTCAATTTTTTCATTTTTCGTTTGCATATGAATAAACCAGGAAAATAAAATTGCGATACATCTGTATTGGAATTGTAACACCTATAAACTATTTCTTGTATTCTCAATAAAGCTAAGTCAACCAGTAAAACGTGGCACCTTGCTATTATTTGCATTATACTCCTGGATACGCTAATATAGGGAAACTATAATTTAATAAAATGTAGGTTAAAGTGAAGAGATTTGGTTTTTCATGTGACGTTTTTGCTAGTGGTCGCTACAGGGCCTAATATGCTTACCTACCATTGATACCCAAGTTTGGAAATGGTTATGGTGGTGGTAATGTTACGTGCCAGTTTTTTTTTTCTTTCGAGCTTTTTTGTTTAGCTTAAGGCTATGCTCATTATTAAGTTAGACACGGCTTGTTTAAAACTCGAACACACATTTTGCAGTATAGCTAAAATTGAAACACAAATAAATATTATTTTTGCACTGCATTAATTTATTTATTTACATTCAAATATTTTTCTTTTAATTTTTTCTTCATGGTTCCAATCTAGTCCTATGAAGGGACTGTGATTGTTTATACTCGTAGTCCTTTATATTCTCTTATTTAGATTGAAGAACACTTTTGGATTTTGACATAATAGAATCGTACTTCAGACACATTAGTTCTACAAAGAAACTGCAAAATGAAACTGCATGTTACACTCCTGCATTACGAAGGTAAGAAGCTTCTTCATTAGGATAAGGGGATCACTTTACAAGTTCCTTTTTTAACTTTAACAAATATATGGGAATACCGTACTTTTATGGATGCAGAGGTTTTGTATAAAATACTACTATTCAATTGCATAAAGGGTTCCCCATTGACATTATACAATCTGTAAAGATTGTCTTTGTAGTAGCTTGTAATGTAATTCTCTTTATGTGATGTCCTTTTGTTGCAATGTATGTGTTCATTCCAGTGGCTGAATACCCATTTTTAATATTTTTTTGTTTTAGACATTCCATAATACAATAAAATAATACAGTAGGTTTTAACAGTGGTTATTTTATTGCGAAAACATGACTGATTATGACTTCACGAAGACCCATACTGGGGCAAAAAGTCAAACTTAAGTTTTTATTCTATGAAAATAATTTTCGCTCATACTTTTTCATGATTACAGGATCAAAAATGGAGACAAAACAAAACCGAAACGAAGTCTGAATAGAGGAGAATATGAATAACTTAATGTGATTAAGTAAAAGTGATAGAAAATGAATGTATTATATCAATTTATATCAAATCCATAAACGCATATTTTGATATCTTCTGGTCTTTAAAAGAATTATGTTATTTTATTATTCTGTAAATACAGCTATCTTAACACGACAAATAGTCTTTTTATTAATGCCGATTCTGGCTTGAGTTTTATACTTCTGAGGTGATTCACAAACTTTTAATCAGAAACTAATGTTTTTGAATTTCTGTAAGTATTTTATTAAGTACAAATTTATATGAATAAATAAGATAAGCTTAAGCGTGTGTCTTTAATATAATAATAGATACCAATTACAATAATTTGTATCTCAAAGTAAATTCAATGAAAAGCCCAATATCACTTTTACACACAACAGTTATTTAATTATAGAAATAATTCAGGAACAACTTAACATCTGTTACTAATGCAATAACATAACATAACACTGGTCTTCTTGATATTAAATGAAAGTTTAATTCTAAGTAGAAATACATAACAAATTATTATCGAAAATGTCAGTCAATTTTAAATACATACATATAGATAGATCTTTAGGGATAGCCTTCAAGATTAGGATGGGAATTTTTCAATTACAAAATATTAAAAAAAAATTAAACCGGCCTCAAAAAAAGTATGAAATAACATTTGTTACATAATTTTGGCTTTATTTTTTTTGTGGTTGGTGTCTTTAGTATCAAGTATTTCGTTTCTATTGTTAAATTTTGTATGTAACAAAAGTATGTAACAAATGTTATTTCATACTTTTTTCAGATCAGTTTAATTTTTTTTTAATTATTTTTTTTCGTAATTTTTAGTTTTAATTCCATATCACGGAAACTACCGGACCGATTTTGATAAAACTATTACCATTCCCAAGTTGAACAAAATACAAACAAACAAAAAAAGAACAAACGACCCGTCAATTACTTTCGGAGATATGCGTGGACAAACATTTACATTTTGTGACAGCCTTTAAATATGAATTTTTGTGAGAAAATATTAACAAAATAACTCAAAATCGGCATACCGACAGCATAGTAACAGATGGACAATAATAACTTATACCGAAGCATTACACAACCAGCCCGATTGTAATATGTCTTTACATTACAGCTTTTATTAAAAGTGAGAATATTACATAAATATCCTCTAACTTGAAGACAAAACCGATGACTAGTATTTTAAATCAATTTTATATGTTAGTATTGTAGTATGTGAGTATGCCGGTGAATATGTTAACTCATAATGGGTCACTACAGCATGTGTACACTGTATTTGTATCTGAACCCATATTAATATGACGTCAAAAATGAATATGCTTCCTCTGTTAGCTTCGACAATTTTTGAGGACGGGAATAACGAGTATCCCTGTACAATCTACCATTTATACATATTTGTAATTTTCAAAAATCAACATATTACACATGTTATTAAAGGAGTTCTACTGTTCCTTTATTGTTAAGAAATAAAGTAAATAATGTCAAGGCAGTTTTTACTTATAGTATAAGCCTATTATTGTACTAAATTATCATTCAGTTTAATTGCAAATTATATCACTTATTTTAAATAATAGTCAAATTACGCGCCATTATAATATTATGTTAATAATATTCTGAAGGAATTCATTAAAAATTACTAGAAATTACTGAATATTGCTTGCTCAGACTCTCAAAACAAATAAGATCAACAGACACTACATACATGCTATATTTACAACAATTATGCTACCCTTACAAAAACTCAATATTTACATTAATTATTACCCTTAAGCATAGAGAATTTTTCTAATATTTAGAATATCAGAGAAAAAAATAAATAATTTACAAAATGACCATTTAAATATGTTGTGCACGTATAAAGAATGCAATAGTTATGGTTAGTTTTCTAAATCTATGAATTGTTTTTCAAGCACAACAATCTGCAGTCCGATGCACCCAACCAGCATTAAGATGGTTTAAAATCCACTTATCATTTTTCATCAAAATCATCATCACTCTCAGAGTGGTATTGTTCAGTTTCTTCGGGGGCTTCTATTCGTGGTTTTTTAATCAATAATCCTTGCTTTTGGAGCTTTTCAATAGCGTCCAAGGTAGTCCGATCCGCGGCGCCCACATTATCTGTTCTTGTTTCAACTTGAGAAGCTTGCTTAGCACTGGTTCTTACTATTTTGAGACCAGACACATTGTTTAATTTGGTAATATGCTGTTCTGAATGTTGCTCAGATCTAGCCTGTGTTGCTGTAACCACAGCTTTACCTTTAACAATTTTTGTTGCAGTAGTACTAAAATCAGATCTACTACTTGCAGCAGTAGAGTAATTGACCGTAGAATCATCATCGAAATCATCATCAAATGTGTCCATTGAAGCCATTATTGAATCTTTAGACTTTTTGAAACAACTGAAATGACCAGGCATATCCTCAGAAGGCCTCTTTACAGTTTGATTCATAGCTAAAGGAGAAATCTTAAGTGGCTTGCCTGGTACAGGTTTTTGAACATTTGCTTGGGGAGGTATTTTCCTAATATTTGAAGGTCCAGGTGCACTAGCCCTGAAAACACCCTGTCTTGCGACAATCTGATTTTGTGGTCGCACAGGAACCAACTGACCGCCTTGAGGTCTTGAAGGCATAGCTATTGTAGGGCGCGGAGGAGCAGCATTCCTTATCTTGGTGCCTACTGTTTGTGCATTTCTTACTGTCATACCTTGCATTGGTCTTACCTGTTGATTGGGTATCATCAGCCTTGGTCTGTATGTATTAACATTAGCATTTTTAGCAACCTGTTTTGAAGATTGATTTACAGTTCTTATTGTTTTTGTAACAGTTGTGGTTATTTCTTCTATAATAGTTTCAGATTGAAATGTTTTAACAGTCTTGACAGTGTTAACTTGATTTGTAACTTTTTGAGTGGCAGATGAAGATGCAGCAGATTGATTAACTTTCTTAGTCACAACTTCATTTTCATTTTTATTTGTCATATCTTTCGATGTATGCTTTGTCGGACGCTGCCCTTCTTCTTTTTTATTGCTAGGTGAGCCAACTTGTGGAAAGTCTGTGTTTTTTTCATTAAGAGACTTTATTGTCAATTGTCTGTTGTTTCTTTTAAAATTGTCTAAACATGCATTTTTCGCGGTCTTTTCTTTTGATAACGTATTTAATTTAATTTGTCTTTCAATATCATCATTAGATTCGTCATCACTGTGATTGTTTTGAGGGTCTTCTTCATTTTCACTGTTAGTCCCGTGTGGTGATTGTACAATAACATTTTCGTTATATTCCGTATCAATATCACTTGGTACATCTTCATCATCTTGAACCTCTGAAATTTTTACTTTGCTACTAGATTCTGTGTCACTTTCTTCATCATTCATATCAAATTGATCATCCATATCATCGTCATCATCATGCTGCATCTGATAGCCTTGCGAATCAGGTGAGGAATATTGGGATTTTATCGAGATATTGCTGCCTAATTTTTTTAATGTATGGTTTAAATTCATGTTCACCTGCTTTTTATGAAAATTGATGTTGCTATCGTTACCTTTTGGACTATGAACGTTTCTATCCATATTAACTTTTTCACCATGTATATCCTTTTTGATATTTAAATTCTTATTGCTTGAAGGTGTAGGCGGTTTTATAGTTATATTTTTGCTTAAATTTTTTAAAATATCCGCTGATGCTGACACCTTGTTTTCAGTACTTTTTGGTAAATCTGCTTTCTTGGGAACAGTATCTGCATTAGGAACCTCTTGGTCATCATCTGAATCATCTATATTAAATATTTCTATTTCTTGATCTATTACTTTGTTTTTTTCTACTTTTTGTACAAATGAGCCTGATGTGTTAACGTTTTGAATAGGTTTAGGAGGTGGAATATTATTTGCTAGTTTTGCTACTGGTTTTGCTGTAACATTAGTTAGTCTCTTTAAAATATCCATATTGAAGGATTTTTTTATATTATCTTCTTCCTTAAACATTTCTTTTATTGATGTTTTTATTTGTATTGGTTTCTTAACAACAGTTTGCTTAGTTGTAAATATGGGCGTTTTGAAAGGGGCATTATCATCTTCATTTATTGTATTACTGCCAGAAATATCTTCATGTGAATCATCATCAGATTCACAATTTTTGTTTTCTTCATCGACTTTCGAAGAATTTCCAGCAGGATGTTGTTTGATAGTTAATTGACTAGTTAAATTTTTCAAAGTGTCTACAGATTTAGTTTGTGGTATTACTTTAATTTGACCAATCGTTTTGTTTAAAGCCACATTTTGTATGTTTTTAATTTTAAAATTATTTGTAGATGTGTAATCATTTTCTTCTTCGGAATTATTTTCTGATCTTGAAAGCTCTGTGTCGTCATTTTTTTCTGGATTTTGAGCAGGTTTAACCGTTATGAGACCACTTAAATGTTTTAACGCATCTAAGGGTTTATGGATACTGTTTGAGTTCTCTTGTGGATAACCATATATTAATTCTGGACCTGGTTCCACTTCTATGTCTTCAGGAATTAATTCATCACTAGTGTTGGCTCTCATTTCTTCGCTTGTCTCGAAGGCATCGTCTTTGTCACTCATGTGAATGTCTGTTGCATTTTGGGCAACCTTTTGGCATGTACCTGATGATTCAATTTTCATTTCGGGATCATCTAAAGTTTCAGCTTCTACTAGTTTTACTTTATTTTTATTAGCTGTTATATAATTAATTTCTTTGTTAACTGGTGTATTGTTAGAGTCATTTGAAGAATTATTGTTTTCTGTACATTTATTATTTTCATCACTATTATTTTCTCCTTTATTGTTTATTTTATCTTCAGATTGCATATCACCTTTATTTTGAGCCATTTCAGAATCTATATCATCAGTAACCTGCGTTATTTCATCAGCTTTATTTTCGTTTTCTTCTTCTGTGTCACTTGTATTTGGTAAGAACTTGTTTTGAGTTGGAGATTTTATAGTAAGCTTTTCGCTATCTGGTTGGTGGATATTTTTTTCTTTTACAGAATTTTCTTCTACAGACCTTTTAACTATTTTAATTTGGCTATTGCCTTGATTTAGTAACTTCGACAACAATTCATTAGATGTTACTGTGGTTGATGGCTTCTCTTGTACTTTGTAAGGATTGTTAGGTAAGACTTTTGCAGTATGAACAGATAAATTTATATTGGTTTTTAACACAGGTTTAATATAAGGCTGAACCTTGCTTTTAATAGTAATACCTTGTTTTTTAAGTTTAGCAATAGCTGATGCAGGTACAGGCTTTACATTTTTCCCTTTAATTTTTTTCAAGACTTGCTGTGTTGGAACTTCTTCTATACCTTGTACATCTAAGCCATCACCAAAAACATCCTTGTTCATATTCAAAAATTCGTCCAAAGTGATAGCAGCCTTCTTTGATTTCTTGTGTTTTTTATGTTTTTTGGATTTAGGTCTATCATTATTATCTGTGTTTCCACTTTCCCTCGAGTCATCCATAACTAATTGTAGAAAAGTATCCTAAAATAAAAATAAAACTATTAATTAATAAAATTAAAAAATATAGGGTTTAAATTAAATATAGATGGATTGCTGGATCTTTGCAAAGCGTCTTTGATTGTGTGTTTTGTATACGTACACGGTATGATAGTGTGCGTGCGTGCGTGTGTGAATGTGTGCCTGTCACAACAGTCAGTTGATTTCTCTACATGACGTTCCACTGACGTCGACTGCTTATGTATTCCAAAACATCTATTTGCCTCTCTCACGCTCGCTGAGCGTGACGAAGAGCGAATTTTGTTGGATATTAGGGAAAGGATCGAGTTGAATCGTAAAGATATAATTATAAAGTAAAAAACAGTGTATACAGTATACAAAGATTTCGAGTAGTGTTGCTACAAATATTTACAATAGCGCCCCTAGTCGCGTATTCACAAACTACATGTACATTTTAAACTGTTTTTTTAGTTTATACTTTCCAACAGATTTTAATGAAATAAAGAAAGTATAGAAACCTGTCTGTTTAATTCAAAACAATAGGGTATTACGGTCTATGTCAAAAAGCTTTTTATATGAATTCGTAAGTCATAAAAACCCATAAAAATTGTAAATAATTTTTTTGCATACTAATATTATGTAAAAAAAGACTTTTCAATTTAAATTTCAAAAATCCCCAAAACACGGTCTCGGCGCTGCCGCCATGGTAGTGACGTCACTCGCAGTGTAAACAATATATCTCATGACATCTCAGTAAAGGAATAAAGTTATTTTTGCAAAAACAAAATGACTTACAGCCCTTATCATTGGTGTTTCGTGGCAGTGTTCAAGAAAACTGAGAAAACGCAAATTATCAATAAAAAATACAGGTCAACAAAGACTCCATTGTTTATTTACACTAATGACGTCACGCCGATAGCTTTCATGGCGTATAGCGTTTTTCACATTTAAAAAACAGATTAACAAACCTGAATTTTAAAATTAAAATAATAAATGTTTACTACATTTTTCAGAACAGAAATCACCATTTTTCACTTGCTTTTAACAAAATCTATCAATATTACATAATTTTGCATTTTTCCTTGCATGTTGTGAAATACCCTATTTATCGAACATCTGTATATGGAATTTTCATTAAATTGAACACACACACATAGGTCTTTTGGTCTAAGCTAATGGACTAATTAACTGACGATTGACGACACCCCTGTGTCAGGCACAAATATCGTCAATCAATTAGTCCCGGCCAATAACTCGTAGAATGCTTAATAGACGTTTATTCGCCGAGAACAATGTAGATGCGGCACTAGTTTGACAATCTATACCCACACATATACAAAGCTGTGCTTACGCCTCACAAACTAGTGACACAGCAGCACACAGTGTTAATTTTGTATACAGATTTGTCTCAACCACATCTAAATGCTTCGCGCAAGCAGTACTTGAAGGGACTATAATAAATTATAAACAAACTTACAATGCCTGTAGGTTCAGGATTTTTAGTTTCTTCCTCTACCTTCTCCATGATAGGTGGCACAGATTCTAAGGAAAAATCAGTAACATCTAATGTCCTGAAAGAAAAATTACATGTTTAATCATTTGTTTTTCATCTTAAGCACATATATGAAAACAAGCAAAACACATTAAAAAAATCATATTTACGTTTCATTCTCATCATTGTAAACATCTTCTGTGGAGTGAAAACTCAGATGTAATTCATAAGCGTCCAAATGATAGAATACTGCCTCACAGAGTGGACATCGCAGTACTTCATCGGGACTTTGATTCTCGTCACTGTGCTCATCGCCCATGTGTTTCTGTTAAATAAGGAAAAATAAATAGTAATGATACAATTACTAATTGATACAATAACAAGTAATAGTAGTTCAATTAAATAGTTGCTTTAAATACCAACTTACATGTAAATTTACTTTGTTGTTGTACTCGTCTCCACAAAAAGGGCAGTAATAAATATGTAGTAACTCCTGTGAACAAAATGAACAATGCATTTTAAATTGTCTTTAACGCATTACTAACCTACTGTAGCAGTGATAGCTCAGTGGCTAACAATTCGGCCTACAATTCAAGCCATCTGGGTTTGAATCCCAGGGGCACACACCAATCACTTTCTTAAAAAAGATGGTTTATAAAAATTCACTTGCTGTAACAGTGAAGGAAAACATTATGAGGAAACCTGCATGCCTGAGAGTTGAGTTGAGAGAGAGAGAGAATATTCTCAAAGGCATGTGAAGTCCACTAATTCGCACTAGGCCAGTGTGGTGGACTGAGACCTACATCCTTCTCATTGTGAAAAGAGATCCAACCCTGCATGGGTCATTAATGGGTTAAAGACAACCCATTTTGGCAACACCATACTGTAATGGGCAAGTCACAATGGCTTCAGTACCTATTTAAAATATTTTTATTATTAAACATTTAAGTCACAAGTAGTGCTCAAAGTGCATAAAGTTAGGCAATGTTGGGGCTGTCAGTACCTACATGAGTAAGTGGCGAATCAATTGCACTCTTACATACTTCAGGGCTGTTATTGATAAGATAGGTGTTAAACCTTGTGAGGCCTTATGGGGGTTGAATCTGACCACAAGCCCTTTTCTCCACCAATCTGTTTTGGAGAGTGGTGGAGTATGCTACAGTCCTCTCCCTGAGGGAGACATAAAGAAGATTGCAGCTAAAAATTTAAGTATACATACTTGATTGATAGTTTTCACTTTTTTAGAATGGCCTATTGCTGGCAGTTCAGTGTCTTGGCGGTGAAAGAACTTATTATGATACACCATGGCGGAGGGTACATAGAAGTCCACTTCGCAACAGTCACAGTGATAGATGACTTCATCATCAGTCTTGGCCATGCCGTTGTGCATGGATTGCATATGCTTGTTGTATAAATGCTGAAAAATTTATTCATTTCAAGGGTAATAATATCTTGAATGATACAAGCATACAATAAAACATGATGCCTGCAGGTGCAATAAACATAAATTCAATTATTATTTTGTGAAGTATCACAAAGTTGAAGAATAATTTCTAAATCTTAAAATAACTGATTTTGTATGGCAATGCATTAATTAATTGAAATAAATTATAGTGGACCAGCATAATTTTGAAAAACATATTGGAGGATGATGTCCAAATATTGAGTTTGTTAGATTATAATTATAATTTTCTATTTATTTATTTATTTATTTATTTATTTATTTAATATAGGCATACCAACTAAGTACATAAGAGTATTTTACATTAATTAGTGATACAATGGTGTTTACTATTTTATGCACTTAAATTAAAGGTTTGCACAACATTTATATAATGAAACACTGTAATCAGACAACAATTTTAGTACAGCAATACATATAAAAAATAAAAATAAAAATTAAGATATTAACTTTAAATTTCATTATCCATCAACAGCATGTTAATTTTTTTCTTAAATAGAACTAGTGTATCTGCAAAGATGTCAATGTCTGTATTGCGAAAGATTACATTTAGATTTCTTTGTATGAGGTTAAGCGGAGAATTATCAACATACTTTGCCTTATTACGATATGTATAAAACGGCTTATAAATCCTCAAGTTACTCGCCCTTGATGCTATTTTGGGTACATATAAGTTAATCCGATTCAAGAGGGATGGACAGTCAATCTTATGATTAAATAATTTAAAAAGAAAAATACTACCCAGAGCCTGATTGCGTTTCCATAATGGAAGGTAATTGAAATGATGTAATCGGTCATTATAGCTATTCAGTTCTTTATGTTTTCTAGCTTTAAAAGATAGTCTTTTTAAAAATATTTTCTGCACCTTTTCAATGCGCTGAAGATTGTTTTGATATACTGGGTACCATACAAAGGAACAGTACTCAGTGTTGCTACGTACCAGTGCATTATAAAGGGCCTTAAGAGCCAGTACTGATGTAAACTCTCTGGTGTTTCGTGTAATAAATCCTAACATCATATAGCTTTTTTTAATCACATGATTTATATGACTAATAAACCGTAGTTCTGAATCAATTATTACCCCAAGGTCTTTCACTTCCTCCACTCTTTTTAATTCTTTATCAAAAATATTGTACTTAGAGTTATATTTATTACGTTTCCTAGATAATTTTATGTGTAAACACTTGTCAATATTCATAATCATTGAGTTTGTCTTACACCATTGAGCAACATTACTGACATCCTTCTGTAACAACTCCTCATCAATCTTATTTTGTACGACCCTAAACATCTTCAGATCATCTGCATACATCTGGAATTCTGAGTATTGAATGCAGTGTTTAATGTCGTCAATGAACAAGCTAAATAAAATTGGTCCCAAAATTGAACCTTGGGGAACACCTGATAACGGGATGCAGGGATGCGAACTAAACCCATTTACCACAACTCTCAATTTGCGATTTTTTAAATAAGAACTAAACCACAGTAATAATGAGCCATTTATATGAAATTGATTTTTTAGTTTGTAAAGAAGTATATTATGATCCACTCTATCGAACGCTTTGCTTAAATCTCCATAAATAACATCTACTTCCCCCCCTGAACCCAAATGAGACAGCACTTGTTCAATAAAAGATATTAAGTTAGTGGTTGTCGATCGCTTCACTACAAAGCCATGTTGTTGTTCGCACAACAGTTGTTTCGTATGCCAAGTAATATGCCGACGGATGACTTGCTCAAACACTTTCGCTAGCACCGAAAGTATGCTGATGGGTCGATAATTTTCTATCAAATGTTTGGCACCTGATTTTGGAATCGGTACTACAATAGCTTCCTTCCAAACGTTAGGAAAAACTCCGTCATTTAATGATTTGTTAAAAATCATTTGAAGAGGTATAGATAAAGGTTCTGCGCATTCTAAGAAGAAAATTGGTGGGATGCAATCATTTCCAGAACCTTTAGATATGTTCAGCCTTTTCAGATGACTTTCAATTTCCGATCTTGTAATATATATATTGTTAAGACATCTAGAATCAAAGGTTGAGATAGGTGTTTTGAGATTATGGCTACTTGTTTGAGGCATTTTGTATACAGAAGAAAAATGTTTGCAAAAGAGATTGGCTATACCCTCACCATCCGAAGCTGTTTCATTATTAAGTTTCATGCTATGCGGTATATTACTTTTATTCTTACGTTTAGTTTTGATATAAGCCCAGAAATGTTTAGGATTTTTAATGACGTTGTTTTGCACATTTTTAATGTATGTAGAATATGATTTATTTATTAAAACATTACATCTCTTTTTTAGCAACTTATATTCGTATTCATCTAACTTATTATTAAACTTCTTCATAGCCATTCTATGCTTTTCTTTTTCTTTTAATATTTTGATAATGCTAGAACTATACCATACCGGATAATTATTTTTAGTAGCCCTTTTTTTGGGTATTGTTTCATGTATTATTTTATTTATAATACTATAAAAAAGCTCTGTGTTATGATCAACTGTTTGCGAAAGATCTAATTCTTTATCCCATTCCACATTAAATAATTTTTCCCTGATTATATTATAGTCAGCCTTATGATATTGTAACACGGAATTTCTTCTAGGTTTAAGCGATTTTTGGTCACCTATTGTTAGATCAATTTGAATTGGAGGATGATATTCGTCAATACTGGTTAATTGATCTGTTGTGTTCGTTACACTTAAAGGGTGGGAGGTGTTTGAAAAAATGAGATCTAATATTTTATTTTGTTTGTTTTTTATATTATTGTATTGCTTAAGACAGGCATAAGTAGCAAAATCTATCAGAGTTGTGCAGACGATACTACCACAAATTTTAGGCTCTACGTGGGTGTCAGACGATAAATGAACCCATTCAATTTGACTTAAATTGAAATCCCCAATGAGAAAAACATTGTCCATATCATTAATATTATTTGCCAGCTTAGTAGTGAAGTGTGAGATACATTCAATTTTGACAGGAGGTGGTAAATAAATAGCACATATGTGTATTTTGGTGCTACTGTACTGGCTTTCATAGTCAATAGTGACCCACAAGTCTTCACATGAGCTTTCTAAGTTGGTATTGCGGGATGCACTTAAGCATTTTAGTACGGCGATAAGGACACCTCCACCATCTTTACCCATACTGAAGGTATTAGACTGTCTATCCCTCCTAAAAATTTGATATCTATTATCTAGAATTTCAGCAGTAAATACAGTGTCATTAAGCCAGGTTTCAGTTAATACAATAACTTGGTAATTACATGTTAGGGCATTTTTGTAGACATCTTGCAATTTAGTACGAATACCTCTGACATTTTGGTAATAAATGCTAAGTTGATTAGACATAAATTTAAATAATTAAGCACTTTAGATATGAGTAAAAAGTAAGTAAGTTAAATAAATGAAACTAATAAACTAATTTATGAGCTTTTGGAGGACATCCTTGTGGGTAATGACCAGCGCCGGCGATGATTCATCTTTCCGAACAAAGATTTTTCCAGAGCGCACCCAAACAAATTTATATAACTTCTCTTTTGCTCTAATTCTCGTAGCTGCGTGCAGACTTTTGTTAGATGGAGTAAGATGTTCACTCACGTATACTGGAGATTCTGTGTCACCGTACCCCAGAAGTTTGGTGTTAAGCTTTTGTTTTGGGTTAGCTTTATTGTAAGAGAGGACTGCAGCCAATAGGTTATCTCTTTTAAGTTTGCTTGAGAGCTTGCATACGACCGTCCTTGGCATTTTTGACATGGAGTTAAATTTTTGGACTCTGTTGCAGGAGAGTATTTCGCTCTCAGTAATAGGAAAGGAAACAACCTTACATAGTTGTGTTACTGTGTTAACGAGATTCTCTTGTTTGTGCTCTGGTAAGCAATGAATTTCAAGGTTGTTTTGACGAGCATCCTGTTCAACTTGGGCCAGTCTTGCTTCGAGGTCATGGACTTTGCTTTTTAAGGTAATATTTTCCATCTCCACCTGTTTTGTCTTTTCTGTGCACAGCCTAATATCTGAGACAGCAATATCAAATTGTTTATTCATATGAGAAATCGATTCATGAAATTCTTGTATTTCCTTTCTAATCTTCATACATTCTTCGTCAAAAATATCCCTAATAGCGGACCTTAGTTCGTTTCGCAACATAGAGGATATCTCCGAGCGCCGTACGAAATCCTGACATGTGTCATGTGTATAAGACGCCGACGGTGTTCCAGGAGTAGTTGGTACGGAGGTGTTCGGAGCACGCCTGAGAGTTATATTCTGGACATCCGTTTTCGTCAAATCTTCAATAAATGAAGTCATTTTTACTGGTGTTGAATCGAGATTTCCCTCTTTACGTTGAGCCGAGAGCAGTCGCACAGTGCAGTCCGGACAATTCCAACTTTTCTGTTTCTTAGCGCTCTCTGCGCTTAAATTAACACATAATATATGATAATTTTTCCCACACCCCGATTGAGTGCACGAAATTTTTTCTGTCGATTTTAAATTTTTTTTGCAACCTTGACATGTATTCATATTTGTAATTTAAATGTAGGAGTTAATAAAAAAACAAATTAAAAAAAAAATAAAAAAAAATAAAGAAAAAAAAAAAAATATAAAAGTAAAAAAAGAGAAAAAAAAACTTCGATAGTCGGGGATCGATCTTGAATCTTCCGGTTGCGAATGGCGGACGATATGTGGCGGCGACACTATACCGGCTGTCTCAGATAAAAAGCGACGAACTTTGTTAAGTCTTTGTTCAGAATTAATGTTTACGCATTGTGACGATGTCTAATTGATATGTTTAACAGGTAATGTTAGCGCTAGTCACTACCCTCACACTAAAAATGTTACCGGAATGTGACACTCATTTTTCACTTTAATAGCTTGTTTCACTGATTAAATTGTCACTAAAGTATGTTCCAAACTTGAAGTAAAATTGTAAGATGGCACTAGATTACTTCACTTGCTAGACTAATTACTTTTTGTTGAGTTTTCCAATTTTTTACGCGCGCATAAGAATAACGTGACTGATTACAATGATGGCGTCGCCGAACTGATCTATTTCTATAATTTATAATTCTATCTACTATATTCTATTTATAATTCTATAATTTATAGAGTACTGCTTAGGACCCTTTAAGGTCCAATTTTAAGAAAGTACCTTGTAATCCGACAAATTATAAACCAATGAATCTGTCAAGTAGCTAATCCTTGCATAATAATATTATGCATTAGTGAAGATTTGCCCTAATTCTTTAGCATGTCAACATACAAGTCATGTCCGGGGCAGTCAGAATAGATAGGGATTGGGTTACCAAGGCTTCCTTACCTTCATTGTAAATAGTTTCCCGCACCACGGACAGAAGTGCTTAGCGTCATGGTCAGGGTGGACCTTGTGCTTGTGAGTGATAGCTTTAGATATTGAAGGAAAGGTCTCGTCACACACGTCGCAGCCGACCGTCTCGACTTCCTCGGCCTTCTCTCCAGTGACCTGCTCATTCTGAGGGCGGACCTTAGTCTTTGAACCGCTATTGAAGTTCGGATCGGCGTGTTTTCTGTAGAACATTAACCGGTTTAGTAAAAGCTCTAAGGACCTTATTCAGAATTTACTTTAATTGTTAAACTAATCTTACCTGAAATGTTCTTGTAGTATTTCCTTATTCTCAAATGTTTCTTTACAAAATACACAGGCAAAATCCGTCGTTGAACTCATATTTACGATTATTATAAACACCGCGGCAGAATCTCTTGAAAGGTAAATTTATTATTTATACCGACTCCATACACACATGAAATTCACAGTTAGGCATTATGTTAAACTTGTTATTGATGTTCATATTACAATGTTATTTATTGTTAACAAAAATCATTTACTTTCATTATTAGATTTCAATTTTCATATAAATTCACATCTCTCTCTGACAACAAAATTGAAAACGTCCATTTTGCAAGCAACAGCAAGCCAAGGGTACAGATTAAATAAACAAACAAAATGTCAACAACCCGTACCCGTACCAAATACATTGCATTGTCTATGATTAAGTATTACTAAAGCTACTAGCACACAGAGACAATAATGTGGCGACTGGCGAGTCTGGCGATCATGGGTCGCCAATATCAGTGATTTCCGCCTTTTCTCTTGATACGATGCATTGCTGGCTGAAGTGATGCTATTTGTGTGGAATTGTGGATGCTACGCATAGTGAAAGGAAGACAACGCATTGTAGTCTGTCTTTAATTTTACTACCTAAGTATCTTTCACTGTCACAACTCACAAATTCTTTGATTGACCGTCGTGTAAACATAACCATAAAGTAACATTATAAACATTAACTTATCTGATGTCTTATCCAGACATGCACTTTAGTCGTAGTACTCGTAGTCGTAGAAGGTACTACAACAGGTAGGTTAGTTTATTGCTTTTAAAAATTCTATATTTAATGATTGTTACAAGTCAATTAACCAAAATATATTCTTTTTTATTTTTATTTATCGTAATAGTATATATTATTTGATAACATTTAATTCTATTGCTTTATAGAAATAAGGTTACCTAATAATATTATCTTTATAGGAGTAAAGATGACAAAATTATATTCAGCGTTTTATATGACGAAACGGTGTTATTCAGAAGTTACTGGTAAAGTCCGGGCACAAAAATATGTGCTTACAAAATATTTTCAAGGTGAACCAAAGAAAAGCGATTTTAGGATAGTGGAAGAAGAATTGCCCGATTTAAAGGATGGAGGTAAGAGTTCAATTTTTAATTTTTTTTAAAGAACTCTGTGTCGTTATCAGTAACTGCGACTTTTTTTTATTGAATATGTTTGTTAGAACTATGTTAGTACTATGTTAGTACTATCTTTATAGTACAGATAATGCCCTTTATTTTTAATAAACCTAACTCACCTCTCTATTTTTTATAAATGCGGAAGTTTATGAGGATAGATGGATGGATATTTGTTTGGATGAGTTGATGGATGGATAGATTTGGATGAATTTAAATCATATATTATACCCTTTTTAGATTGAGGTTTAAAGTATTTTTAATTGATTTTAAATCGTCCTATTTATTTTGCTAATTGACTATCGTAATCAGTGGTCGTAATTGTCTTTAAAATATTATATTAAAGTATTTAAAGGTTTGGTTTTTTAAGTATTATTTTTTTTAACAATTAGGTAACCTTTATTTAGAGGCTCCTCATGTACGCCGACACGATATTGAATGTTACTTCACGGTGTTTTTAACTAACAGTTAGGTACAGTCCAAAGAGTAGAATAAGTATAGGGGAAGTACAGTCTTTCGTAACTAGATGATATGAATAATATGAAATTGCACTATGCTATACGTTTTTTGCACCTAACCTAATTGACGCCATTGAACTAAATGTCCTTGGAATACGCTAACCATACGCTAGGTACGCAACATTTGAACATTAAACAGATGAAAGCGCATCAATAAGAAGCAGTTGTAAATAATGTTTATAGCGCCGTCTTATCTACTACATATTCCTATATGTATATTCCTAGTCCTACATTTTAAAAAATGCGAAAATTTATGAGGATGGATGAATGGATGTTTTATGTTAGAGTAATTTTCACGCCGCCGAAATCAGTTTAACGGATGAGAACTAGGTACTTTAACATATTGCAAACTTTTTATTTCTCACTAGACCAAATTCTAGAGTACACACGGATTATCATGCCCGGTCAACAATTAACTACCAATCTTAGTATAATTCATACGATAAACTACGATAACTGACTTCGCCACAACGACATTGGAACTCCAGTACAATAGTTCCATTCATCAAGTAATTTGGTTTCAGAAATATTAACTGAAGCAGAATATTTGAGCGTGGATCCATACATGCGAGCCTATATGATTGGGTATAAGTTACCCACTGACATGATAGGCGGACAAGTGGCCAAGTATGTGAAACATATCAGTAACTATAATTTCCAAGGATGTAAACAATAAAACATCGTTATAAATTAATTAATTTAATAAATACAATTAATATTATGATTTAATTTTAGGGTTATCGCTACTCGTAACGAAAAATTTCCTGTTGGGAGTTATGTTGCTGGATACTTTGGATGGCGAACTCATACCGTATGGAATCCAAAAAATCAAACTGATTCTTTGTATCCCCCACTTTCTGTTTTGCCAGATTTTGGGTCACATCCCATTTCCCTCGCATTAGGAATACTTGGAATGCCTGGGTATGTAATCCGATTAAATAGTTTAACTTAACATTGTTACATAAAATAGTATTATGTTAAAAAGCTTTACAAAAACCAAATGCGAAATTTTGTGAAACATTTTTGGCGTGCCCAAAGTCATTTCTTGTTTTTAGCTGATGCTTGATGTTGATTTCCAAGATTGATTTGTTAATAAGGTCTCTTTGAGTCAAATTATTATTGAATTGATGCGAGTTTGCTGTCTTTAAAAACTTGTCCTTGGCTTGAAAATTCGCTCGCGTCACACTCAACTTTGGGATACGTATGTATTGTAAAATAAATAAATAAATATTGTGGGACAACTCACAAAAATGTCTATCTGATTCAATAATTTTCTGTATTTTTTCAGTGCTACAGCTTATTTTGGTTTAAAAGAAATATGCCAGCCCAAAGCAGGTGAAACCATCGTTATAACGGGAGCGGCTGGAGCCGTTGGATCTCATGTGGGCCAAATCGCCAAGATTATGGGTATAGAAACAAATCTCAATACCTATAATATAATACAATAGCTTACCTGAATAAATGTTATAAATTTTTGATTATATAGGAATTTAATACTTCCAGACATGGATTTTAAGATAATAGGTATCTATAATTTAAACCTTTGAAGACCTTAACGAAAATAAAAATCCCGATTATGGATTGTATGTATTTACTAGGATGCCGTGTCATTGGATTTGCTGGTTCAAATGAAAAATGTGAGTATTTAGAGAACGAACTTGGATTTGATCGTGCATTCAACTACAAGACAACTGACATACGGGCAGCTCTCAAAGAAGGGGCCCCTAAGCGTGTGGATTGCTATTTCGACAATGTATGTAATTGTTTATCGTCTATAAATCTGCGTCTCATGGCGCGTTTATCAAATTAATGTTCAGACTAAAAACTCTAAAAAGCTCCTTTCTACATGATTATTGAGCCTGCTTTGTAATTGTAACAAATTATGGCTACAAATGCTGCAATGCAACTACAAAGCGAGTTTTTTTCGTTCTACAAATTCTTTATTTTTTTAATTTCTTTCTAGGTGGGTGGTGAAATAAGTTCTACTATCATGAGCTATATGAACAAATACGGAAGAGTTGCTATTTGTGGATCAATATCATCGTATAATGATAGTGTGCTGCCCAAAGGTTACTTTCCATTTTTCGTATGCGAAGCATGCACGTTATTATTTCTAGTAGAATTTGTTTTATAAATTTCGTGGTATTATTAACGCTAACAGCTATAAACACAACAGGGCTTAGGTTTCTTTTGTGTTCAAATGGAAGGGCTCGACATTGAACAGTTTTTTTACACTTTCAGCTACAATATTACAGCCTTTGATAGTATTCAAGGAGTTAAAAGTAGAAGGTTTCCTAGTTAATCGATGGAATGATCGATGGGGCGATGCTATGGAAATGAATCTAAAGTGGTTGCAAGAAAAAAAACTGAAATATAATGAAAAAGTGTATCATGGATTTGAGAATATGGTTGACGCTTTAGTCGGTATATTGCGTGGAGAGAACACTGGTAAAGCGGTCGTTAAAGTGAAATAATTTTGAATATTTCGCTTTATTGACACTTAAAAGAATTACCAAATGAATCATTGTTATGATTTATTTAACATATTATTACAGTCTAACTAATATCTCAAATGATTTATTATTGGCAATGCGTTAATAAAGAATTTAAAGTGCATTCAAAGTTATTTTTCAATTAGAATCTTGCGATATAATCCAACATTGAAATGTGCAAATTCATATTATCAATATAAAAAATATCAGGGTGTCCCGTAAGTAGTGGACCAAAAACCGGAAAATTGGCAATGGGACATCATTGCCTACCGAAAGCACTAAATTTCATTGTCTTAGGCCTACTGGAGAAAATTGATAATTCCCCCCATTACCTACCAATCTCCCATTGGTCCACTACTTACGAGACACCCAGTATATGGCTGCTACCTTTATGTCCCACTGTTGGGCATGGGTCTCTCTCCACAGCAGGAGGAGGCCTGGAGCATACTCCACCGTTACCGGACCCGGTATACTATACCGGGCCAATAACTGTTGTTATATAACATTATAAGTTATAATTGCTTACAATTTGACTAGGTACATAGAAAATAATTAAAATAATTATAAAAGAAAGACGAAGATCTAAGGTTTATTTAACATATTATAACAATATACTTTAAATTGACTTTCTAATTAAAAAGAAAAAAAAAGAAACTTAAATAAATCTTAACTATTAAAAAATATCTAAGGTTGTCTAATTTACTGATGAATGTCGCAAGTCAGCAAATTTTTAACTACATTTATTTGATTATCATATCAGACTTGTTACCATTCATATCACAGTTACGCTGTGACTCGGCTGTGTCGCAATGTTTGTAAGATGTTTGTAAGTACCTATTTTCAATTGCCTTGAATACGTCACACTTCATTGATTCAATATCGATATGAGGCTGGGATCACGTGGACTGCAGAAGCGTCTTCAGCGTCACAGACGTCTATGATTTTAACATTGAATTTTCAAAATTTGAATTTAAGTTTATTTCATTAGGTACCTACGTAACTAACACGCGCGCTACGTCACCACAGGCGTACTGAGTGATACCAGTGCCTAGAATATATCCCATTAAAGTGGGTAAAAATAAGTTACAACTTTGAGAAAACTATAATTTTATTTTGTATTAATTTGAATTAGGTAATTTAATTATATTTTTATACATAGGTAAGTACAATGAAATGAAATGAAAGGAAAATTATTGTTGAAAGCAATCTTTTTTGTATTTTTATAAACCGTAATCTATACTATACATACGAGGGGCGGCTGATAAGTTCGCGACCTAAGGCTCTTAACGACGACTAATCACCTCGTTACCTATATCACTAATTGTGCCACTCATTGTGAGTATAAATAACACTCATTTTGTTTATTTAGTTCATTATCACTTAATCTCTGGAACAAGCAACATCACCATGTCAACGGAAACTAGCCATTCTCGCAATTTGGAGCACCGCGCCGTGATCCAATTCCTAGTTAAGAAAGGAAATACACCAAAAGACATTTTCGAAGAGATGTCATCGGTTCTTCAGGAATCTGCACCTTCGTATACGATGGTAAAAAATGGGCTCGGCTGTTTCAACAAGGAAGAGAGACCTGTGAAGACGACCCCCGCCCGGGCCGCCCAGTGACGGTTGTGACGGAAGATAACGTCCAAAAAGTCGATAAATTAGTACTAGCTGATCGACGAATTAAATTATGGCAGATAGCAGAAGAACTACAGATTAGCAAGGAACGAGTTGGGGAGATTTTACATGAACATTTGCACATGAAAAAAATTTGTGCGCGTTGGGTACCGCGAATGCTCACACCACTCGACAAGCAGCGACGACTAGAGAGTTGTAAAGATTTTTTGGAGTTGTGTCAATCCGATTTGGACGAAATTTGTTACCGCATTGTGACCGTTGATGAAACCTGGATTCGTCAGTACGATCCTGAGTCCAAGCAAGAGTCGATGCAGTGGATAAAAAAGGGAGAAAGGCCACCAAAGAAATTCAAAGTGAAAAGTCGGCGTCTAAGATTATGGCTACCATTTTCTGGGATTGCGAGGGAATTTTATTAATTGATTACTTGCCTAAGGGAACTACAATGAATGGTCAATATTACGCTAATTTACTGAGTCAGGCACGTGAAGCAGTAGTACAGAAGAGACGTGGCAAGTTGGCGCGCGGAGTGCTGTTTCTGCAAGACAACGCGCCTGTTCACACCGCTCGGGTTGCGAGGGCTGCCTTAAAAGCTACGGGATTCTCAGAAATTGACTACCCACCCTACAGTCCAGACCTCGCCCCCAGCGACTTTTTCCTTTTTTCAAATTTAAAAAAGGAGTTACGGGGGCGAAAATTTTCGGACGACAATGAGATGAAGGCGGCCGTAGAAAACCATTTTGAAGAGTAATCTAAAGAATATTTTTTCGGTGGTTTAAAAGCATTATACTCAAGATGTGAAAAGTATATTTCACTTGAGGGGGACTACATTGAAAAATAAAAAATATAAATGTTTACTTTTGTTTCAATAAGTACCTTAGGTCGCGAACTTATCAGCCGCCCCTCGTATATTATCTATACATGTAATACTTAATAAAATCGTAGAAAAGTAAAATCTGTACATGGAAAATATTTCAAAAAGGCTAATACTTTTACTCGACACTGTATTTATCACTGAAGCCTGTTACAATTTTCTAATGAAATTTTATTCCACATTTCATTCAAATCTGTTCAAGCGTGGCGGCGTCAAGGTAACAAACAGTTAAGACACACAAATAAACTTTTACAATTATTATAATATTGTTATATTATATTATTAGATCTTTAATAAACCTACCTATTAAAAATTTTCTAACGCTTTCATGGGAAATTTCAAGTCACAGAACTGGCAGCCCTGTAAAATGGCGTCAAATTGCTTTGTAATTTTGTATATTTTGCTCTGTGCTCAAATTACGATGTAATAATTTAATTGTTTCTCTATCTAAATGATTATTGATTTCTATAACTTTACTTTAATGATGATAGGTAGCTTTTTTAGTAGTTTGCAATCGTCCTTTGTAATTCCTGCACACTGTTATGGCGCAATTCGGCATTTTTAATGAGATTGAAAACGTGTTTTCCGCACTACGACTGTAATCTGTATCACCAGATCACCAATGAGTGGGCGGGACGAAGGGACGAACTTATGGATGGGCTCAACCATAGAAAACAGAATAATGGGCGAGCCACATTGTTTAAAACAAGGCCTCCACATCGGTCTCCACCGGCGGTTTGCAACAGTGTAAACGCTTGTTTGCAACAAAAATTCGTTTGACCTTCAACAACCTCTGTGGACGGTCGCGGCCCACCAACCGCTTGTGGATGCCGCCGTTGTAAACACGATTTCCACAGTGTAAACGCTTGTTGTAAACCGCGCTAGGGCAGTTCGAAGCGGCAACCGTTGCGTGCGCACGTGTCGTTCTATGTATGCAAAATGACGTCTCGTGAAAAAGAAATTATATTATTATTAAATTATAATTATTGCGGTGATAGCCCAGTGGCTTAGAATTTGACCTCGAATCGAGGGGTCCGGGTTCGAATCCCAGTGGCATGCACCAATGACTGTAAAAAAGTTATGTGCGCTTTATATAATTAAATATCATCTGCTGTTATGGTGAAGGAAAACATCGTGAGGAAACCTGCATGCCTGAGAGTTCACAAAAAAAATCTCAAAGGTATGTGAAGTCCACCAACCCGCAGTAGGCCAGCGTGGTGGACTAAGGCCTACATCCCTCTCATTGCGAGAAGGAGACCCGACCCTGTAGTGGGTCATTAACGGGTTACTGGCAAAATCATAATTATTAAATTATTATGATTATTAATTAATTATTATTTCATCCATATTTTTTTCTTTTTTATTTTCACCGGCGGAAATGAGTACTAATGCCACACCAACTTTTTGAAGTTTAGATAGGTAAGGAGCCATATTGTATTAGCGTGCTTCCAACCAGAGAGTCGACAACACACTGAGGTGGGGGCTTTGTTGTAAACAAGTGTGGCCGCAAACACCAACCGAGGGCTCCACAAGCCTTCCACCAAGGTGACCTCTGTTGGACGCTTGTTTTAAACAGTGTGGCGCAGGTGTAAGTAACTATTACTATTTATAATTATTATTACTATTACTATTTATAAGTAACTACCTATTACTATTCTGTTTTCTATGGGCTCAACTATCTTATCTAACCGTTAGCCGATAAAGTTGGCAGCGTTCGGGCGCTTGAATTATCTATCTAGAGTAATCAGTGTATTGTGACAGTGTATTATAATTATCTATGGTTTATTTTCGTACCTCTGGTTATTTAAAGTGAAAGAACATAAATTCAGTTATTAAAAACAACCTAAATACGAAGAAAACCTTATATAGAATAAAGTAATTTAAATAACAAAACTATCTTAGAGAACATAATTATTATATCATTATTTCAACATGTTACTCTCAAGTATTCTCAAAAAACATTCTGTGAAATCTACGCACGAAGTGTTCGTTACTTTAATCGAAACTACTTTAGGAAATATTATTGCTGCCGCTGATGATGAGTTTCTTTATATGGTTTCATTTGAAGATTCTAAAAATATAGAAAAATCTATTCAGACCATATCAGGGCAATTATCTTGTACTTTTGTTGAAGATCAAAATAAAATACTCAAAACTTTTGAAACAGAACTTCGTGACTATTTGGAAGGAAATCTAAAGGAGTTTACAGTACCAATCAAAACATTTGGTTCGGATTTTCAAAAGGCAAAATTTAAGAATTATTTTTTCTAATGCACTATGAGAGCACATTGATGTGTTTATCATACTAAGTATTTGTTTTGTATATCTCTTTGATTTTCAATGAAGCTTATTTACATTAATTTAGGGATCTATTTGCAGCAGTGCAGAAATATTGTTATTAATATATTTAATTGATTCACAGGAGGTTTGGAATGGGCTCCTCAATATGCCATATGCCTCAACACAGACCTATGGTGACCTTGCAAAAGCGTTAGGCCGGCAAGCAAGCCACTCCAGGGCTGTGGGTGCTGCTTGTGGTGCAAATTCCCATGTGATTGTTATACCTTGCCATAGAGTTGTAGGAGCTGGATCTAAAGGAGGCTTCAGTTGTGGAATTGACAGGAAAGAATGGTTGTTGAACCATGAAAAGAAATTTTCTACATGACATGACCAGAAATAAAACAGCACTTACACACTATACTTTTAAGTACTTTGTTATTATTAATAATTGTTTTAAATAAGAAATAATACTGTTCATTTCATTGTTAAATTAATATAAGGAATAATTATAAGAATATAATTATAAGGAATCTTTTCAAAAAATGTCTTTATAATTGCTTAATTAGTTATGCTTACAATTAATAAATTTTTTGAGTAAAAGTACAAAATGCAATAAGTTTTGTTTAGTCTATTTAAAATTCGACACAAAACTTGCTTCAAGCTAAGCTTCTAGTTTGTTCAAGTTTTGTGTACTCAAAAAAAGGATTCCAGTAAAAAAGGTCCCGTAGTTCTTAAGTTTTTGTTCACTTCATGCATATCCTTGTTTGAATAAGTTGTAATAGAGTCCTTTTTGTTGCATGAGTTGATGATGTGTTCCACTCTCAGCTACCTTTCCATCACTGATAACACAAATCCTGTCTGCATCTCTGACTGTGCTCAGCCTATGTGCTATCATAACACATGTCCGTCCAGCCTTGGCAGTCTCCAGTGCCGCTTGAACTACCTATATTAACAGAAATAACCATAATGCATTTGCTGTATCCTTCTGTTTAGGACCTGAGCCAGTGAGCCTACTTCTACCCCTTTTCTATTATATAAAGGCTAAGCTCCATGCATTTCTAAAATTCCAATAAAGGAGACTGCTAGGGCCAACAGCAGTATGACAGTAAAACAAAAATTAATGTAGGTATATGTAATATGTTCAATGACAAAATATAATAAATTCAGGCCATTTTTTCAAGCGAAATTTGTTACAGGAACACAAGAAACAAAAATGTAAAACATACTCATACCATTTCACTTTCAGTATCTAATGCACTAGTAGCCTCATCTAGTAATAACATTTGTGGCTTCCGGATTAAAGCTCTAGCAATTGCTATCCTTTGTTTCTGACCTCCTGACAATTGGGTTCCTTTTGATCCTATGTTTGTATCGTAACCCTAAAAAAAGAATTACCTAAGTATAACAAGTAAATTTTGAAAAGCACCTTTCGAGGAACTCCCCAATAGGTTATTGGCCCTTCGTGTTACATCAGTAACGATGATTTAAACGCTACCAACAACAACTTACCATAGGAAGTGATAAAATGAATTTGTGAATGTTCGCTTTTTTCGCAACATCGATGATTTCGTCCATACTGGGTTCTCGAGAGTTGTCGCCGTAAGCGATGTTTTCGCCGATTGTGCGATCAAACAATATGGGCTCCTGCTGCACAACACCTATAGTCTGCCTGAAGTCCGCTAATCGAAGTCTTGGTAGAGGAATACTGTTTTGTGTCTGAAAACACAGTAACAAAATTAGCACGCACTGCACGCAGCATCTATGGTGCCGCTTTATGATATTATTATGATACCTTAAAAGCGTAATAATAAGAAGCCGCACTTGAAGTTGTTTACAATTACATGACAAATGACCACCTACTAAGAGATGACCCGTCTGCCTATTTGTGAGGTTCAGAATAAAATTAAGAAAGTCCTGTGATTGGGTCATAGTATACGGGTAATTTTTACCTATAGCCTTGCCATCGAATCAAAAACTAGATTTCCAACACAAATCCGCATTGGGGCGGCGTGGAGTAGGTATGTTCCAGGCCTTCCAATGTTGTTGGGAGAGACCTGTGCCCAACAGTGGGACATTAAAGGGTTGCAGGCAGGAACAGGTTAATCGTTTATTAGAAAAAGATTGTAGACAAGAACATTTAGTTAGAGCTTACCACTGTGCCTTCATCAGGGTCATAGTACCGCTGAAGTAGTTGTATAATAGTGCTCTTGCCGCAGCCACTAGAACCCACAAGGGCAATCGTTTGGCCTTTCTCTATTTCAAGATCCATGTCTTTCAGAATTTGTATGAGAGCTCTGCTTGGATATTTGAAATGTATTTTGTTCAGACTTGCCTCACCTGTACCTCTCTGTAATCGGGAAAAGGTATTAATTCTCACGAAATCCCCAACAACTTTAAAAAAAGTAAGTAGATAGATACCCGTAGGTACAATTTAGGGTAACTTTGAATTAAGTTTAAACGTTTACCTCTGAACGTAAACGTTTAAACTTATTTCCCTTGCACCTTCCTTCCTTCCTTAAACACTTGTTTTTTCAATAAATGAATTAACAGCTTCCTAATAAATGTTTAAGGTTTTATGATGTGGTTCAAAGTTAGCATAAAGATTCAAAGTTACCCGACTTGTCTACATAGTGAAAAATTTGATTTATTTTCTCTAACTTACAAAGTTCTCTATTGCTGGTTCAGCGGGGTCTGTGATCTTCGACTCTTTGTTGAGCATGACGACGATACGAGCTGCAGCTCTAATGCCTTTCTGGAAGTTGGGCGCAAAGGCCAGCCCTTGGGCTGCTGAAGCGGAACTCATGAGCAGCGCTTCTGATGACCTGGTTCAAGTAAAATCTAGTATTGTCATCGGTATTTATTCAATCATTTTAAAGAATTACTAAACCTCATAATGAAGAATTATTAAGCTCGTCGGTATATTACCTATACTGCGGTTTTGCAATGATACACCGGTGAGCTTTACTGACGAGCCATAATACAGCGGTTTTACTAGCCCGTTGATCATGGCTTACTAGAGAGGCCCACATCAAATCCCTGATGTCACTGGCGCGACTTCTTGCAGACATTAAACTTACTTTATAACAGTGGAGTAGTGAATGTTGCTGCTGATCATCAAGGTGCCTCCGTAGTACATGGCACCGGCGTACACGAAGTTAAACAGGCCCCGCGCCATGCCGTACACCAACCCGCGCCAGTGAGCTGACTTGTTGGCGAGCTTCAGCGCAGGGTGGAGACGGATCGCGTACTCCTTGCAAAATGTTGCTTCCCTGCCCAGTGAAGCCACCGTTCGAATGTTCGCTACGGCCTCAACGGCTATCTGTAAAGTTCACAAAGCATTTTGAACATCCACATTTCTTCACGGATACTTTTCCCCGATTAATGTTTCTAGATGGGTGCTTGCAACTTCTTAAAAGCCCACGGGTTCATCCGTTCACTAATGGAAAGCTTGGTGGTTTACCTACTTACATAATTGTATGTACGTACCTAATTATATTCCTTCAGAAATTGCAGAAATACCTGAAATACTCAACAACGAAGAAGGTCACTTACCTTCTTCGTTGATGAGTGTTGCTTCATGTTTCGTGAGTCAGGGAAAGAAAAAGGTTTTTAAAACCCATAATTTGCTCAATTTACTTTTATGTTACAATAGTAAACGAGTGTGGACATTAGTCGCTTTTAATTGGTAACAATTTAAAATTGCGTACCCACGTAGGCACCTATTTGCTAGCAAGCACATTCATACTTGTCGTACTATGACTGGGATGAGGTAGCATAAAATACGTATATGAAGTTATATAGCTCTTGGTTTGTCCCTCGGTACCTCAAGGTATGGACTTACTTGAGAACTTTCTTCCATAGTTTTTGCAGTACCAAATGATTCTTCAGTTAGGGTTCGCCCTTCTTTGTACAAGATGAATGCCATGATTGGTACAAAAGAAAACACCACCAATCCTATGCGCCACTGGTAGTATAATGATAGTACGAAACCGAAGAGGAAGGTGCCCATGGATTCTAAAACTGTTCCTATTCTTTGACCGGTTGCCTGTTAAATCACATTAATTAATATACTTAGTCCTTTATTTCTGAGAATGAACATGATTTTGGTTTCTCTTATATTCCAATAAAGGTTGAATATCGTACGGACTGGTTCGTTAATTACTACGGGGTTTTAGGTGGTAGGTACTTAATAACTATTATGGAATTTAAGAGTTAAAGAAAACTTTTAATATTGTCTTTAGCAGGTAACTTAAAAAATTGATTATGAATTGAGATTATATTTTGTACGGGCAGCAATAAAATAAGTAATTTCGTTCAAGTTGATTTCGTCGTGCAAATAAATTTCACATTTTTGTGTCCGCGCTTCGTGCTTTAATGCGGATTGATGGCTATTCTGGCTAGTGGCTAACCCGAGTTTATAATGGTTTTACGAGGTTTTAACAAATGTCATTGCCTAGGAATAAACAATTTACTTACCCCTTGGACTAAAGCAGCTTCGCCAGACAGTCTAGCGCATAACGCACCGGTAGAGTTAGTCTTGTCGTCAAAGAAAGCAATCTCCTGGGTCAACAATTTTGCGAACATCAGTCGCCTTAACCTTTCTGTGAGATACTCGCCGGCTATCGCGTAATAAAACACCTAAACAAATAAGGATAATGTAGGTATATTGTAGCATGAATCACACACGACTATTCGATCCGTAGGTAGCCGGTGTAGGTACTACGGTAAATAAAGAGCTGATATAGTATATTTACCTCTTGACATAAACATGCACGATGGTACCTTCTCATTACATAAGCCTGTTGCCTTGGATGGAGATCGAATCCTCGACCCGACACGATCAAAATTACTTATCTACCTATTGGCAGTCACTGCATTGTCTGTCTTTTTATATGTTAAAAAACGCGTAAGAATATGGTCAAAATATATCTTTATACTCACTATAATAAAGTTCATGATCCCGGAGAATACTCCAATTCCGATATAAATTAAAACATACATCCGAACACTCGCCCAAACCTCTTCTGTGTTTGGATTTGAGAGAACCTGAGAAAAAATTAAAATTGTTGTAGTTTCTACTATTGAACCGAATATCGTTTTATAAAATCCATTTGTTATCGCATAAATAACTTAAATTTCGGTGCTATGTGTGATTAGGTACCTAAGCAGTAGGTAAGAATAGCTCAAGGTAGGTAGGTGTTGCCCGGACTGACGAAAATTGCATACTTACTTACTGGCAATACTAGCACACTCACACATATCACCGCGGGCCAACATAAGGCAAAACGTCTATGACTAATAATAACCATATTCATAAGATATCATGTTGAAAATAAAAGAGTAACGATACTTTATTACCCCAACATAATCACCAATGATGATCGCCATTATTGGCATTGAAAAACCACTCATCAGAGAGCAAATACTCGCAAACGTTATAGATCTCCATTCTGGTGCATTCAGCTTTAATACGCGCCAAAATGAAATGTCCTCTGCACCTGTTTCTTCTTTCTTCTCCTGATCATGAAATGGAAGTGTCTTTAACAGTTTTTATCGTTTTATTCTTAACATTTACTTCAAAAGTCGCTCGACGGCAAATAATTCCTGTTACTTATTTTATATAGGTACTTAGTTTATCTACAGTGAAGTATAATTTAAATAATATTGCTTGATTCTTAACGTAAAATTCTTAAAACGTACCTCTACCACAATTTGGGGCATTTCATCATCATCATGTTTACTTATAACTGATTCTGTCCGCTCCAAAAGTTTTGAATTATCTGTGAAGAAAAACTTTGATTTGACTAAGTACTTATTTATAGTCCGCAAATATCCGGGAAGACCAGATCAAAGCCTCTGTGGCGAATAGGATGAGGCCTAGAGTAAGAATTGTGCGATAAATATGTCTAGGTACTCTTACCCGTTTCTTGTGCTTCAGGAGAAGACTGTAGCATTACCATGTCGTAGTAGTGGCCTTTTTTACTCATGAGCTCTTTGTGATTACCACACTCAACTACCGTTCCGCTTTTAAACACGTAAATTTTGTCAACATTGCGTATTGTTGTCAGCCTGTGTGCTACAACAATGGTTGTTCGGCCTTCTTGTGCCTAAAGAATAAAATGATAAACTTTAATTTCAGGATAACAGGATTGGAACTAAGAATAACAATGGCTCTTTTAACTATTGTGACAAAATAATTAGGTACCTTATCTAATGCCTGTTGAACCTTAGCTTCTGAGGTAGTATCAAGAGCACTGGTCGCTTCGTCCAGAAGCAAAATGGAGGGATTACGCACTAATGCTCGTGCAATAGCTATGCGTTGTTTCTGGCCCCCGGACATTGAGGTACCACGTTCACCTACAATTGTCTCATATCCCTGTAAAAAGAAGAAGATGAAAGAACGATAAAATATGGTCTTAATCATTTATTGTTGCTTCAGGAATAACTAATGGTGGTCTATAAGAGTGAGTTCATTAGACTCGTACCGGGCGCATACCGCAGCCCTCGTAATAAGCTGTGAAGCAGAATGTTCTTCGGGTCAGAAATTCAGGTTTCGGACGAGGAGAAATCATAAATAAATTGTGCGGCGACCAGCCGTCCCTTGAAGTTGTAAAGTGAATTTTGCAAATTATTTTTTTTAATCAATCAATGTATTTTCAACGTTCTCAAAATGGCTGGACGTAAAGCAATCTGAACATCCCTTTTTAAATATACTGTTTGTCGTATGTTGGTATCCACTTCGCTTCCTTCGCTTCGGTTCGCGGCCTTCTGAATCCACATGGTTAGGGCAATCAGCTATGATCTTCTCAAAACTTACCGATGGAAGCTTCATAATAAAATGGTGAGCGTTGGCTTGTCTCGCTGCGGCTTCTATTTCTTCGTCGGTGGCGTTTTCTCTACCGTAGCGGATATTTTGACGTACTGTGGTGTTGAAGAGTATAGGCTCTTGTCCAACTAAGCCTATTTGTGCACGCAACCAACGCACAGATAAGTCTCGGATATCATAACCATCGACGCGCACCTGTATGAAATGAATTAGGTATCAACCTACACTCATATTATTACATTTTAATTAGGTATATAATATTAATACCAATGTATTTAAAGAGACAGTAGTTTTGGTAAAGGTCAATTTTTAGATAATAATCCTTTTTTGGTTATTCTTATTTATCATCCAAATACCTAAGGATTATTATCCAAATAAGAAGTAAATTGAGAACCGGTAGAAAATTAATTATATTTACACTGCCATCAATGACGTCATAATATCTGGATAGCAATTGGATGATGGTTGACTTGCCGCTCCCGGAATGTCCGACCAGTGCCACTGATTGCCCACGCTGAACACTTATGCTGACTCCTTTTAGGACCTAAAGAAAACAAAAGAAAGATTTATAAGCGTTTATTAAATATTAAATCAATTTGGTAAGAAGTCACGATTGGGTCAATCAAATCGATATCATCTACCTAAATATGATGGCCGATCCAGCTTTTTATTGCACCGGGTATAACGGGTAAAATCAATATTTAATGTGCATGTTGCACGTGTATGCAAATGATAACGTTTTTTTGACGGGAATATTTTCCACTCTATCTTCTGCTCTATAAAAGTAAAAACTCCTAAGGGATTCTGGAGCTTTCAAATTGCTCTCGATTATTGCCGCTCTGGGTAATTGACCATCTCACCTCCAAGACCTTTACCTTGATCTGACATTTGACAAATAGGCAAATAATCTACCGCCCGAGACATTTTTGCTGAAATTTGTATTTAATTACATTGTAAAAACAAAATTTATATTTGAAGAAATAAAAAAAATAACTTACTGGTACATTTGGCCTAGAGGGGTAATGGAACACCACATTCGACAGTTCAATGTTTCCCTCACTAGATTTTGGGGTAATTCCGAGATTCAGGAATGGGTTGATAGTTGGAACATTGTCTATAAGGTCGAAGATTTGCGCGCCAGCCCCTCGAGCAATCCCAAACACTTCCATGACCATTGAAGAAATTCCGAAGAATTCTGAGCCCAAACTGACTCCAAAGAAGACCTACAAAAGCAAAAATTAACAATCGGTAAGTAAGTACAAATATTAAATTGTTGAAGACTTTGGCAGGCAATAATAAATAATAAATTGTTAAATAATGTAGGTGATTTTACCAAGTAGAGCAAAAAAGCGGTACGGCTGTACAATATATCCTTTTCTCGAAGCAATTCAGGCCATTTTCAACCCCCTATAACTACTCTGTGGATAAAACTACAAATTGACAACAACCTGAATTTTTAGTAGCCAGGCAGGTATTATATAAACACGGTATATTTCAAATTTCATTCAATTTGAGCCAGTAGTTTAAGAATTATATAACTAGGTAGTCAAAGTATCATAATTTTGTCACTCACCGATTATAAAAATTTTAAGGCACTTCTAGCAAACATAGAAGCTTCAAATTTAGAATATAATTAGTGGTTAGTGTATAAGTCGAGGAAACACTATAAAAAAATTGCAATTTCGGTCCAGTTTTCTAGATACACCAACTGCATAAATAACTTTATAAACCCATACAAATGATTACAAAGTTACATTGGCAGTTAGATTGACAACAGAAAAATAAATGAGATGAGTAGAGATAAAAACATTACTTGTTCAACTGAGTTTTTGCACGGTAAAAAGTTGTGAGATCCATGTGTATTAATTGTATCCGATTGACTCAATCCTTTCAATTTACAAACCATAATGACATAACGGGTAAAGTAATATAAAATATTAAAAGAATATTATGTAAACTGAGTGTTGGGTTAAGAAATTCGTACTCACGGATAACATAGTTTCTACGTCATAATTTTCGGGCTCCCAAAGCATCAGTTGGTAACCAAACCAAAATGACACTGCGTAGGAAACAAATCCAAAGAAATACTGGAAACCCATGGCAATTCCATTGTAAAAACCTTAAAAAATACACAATAATATTATTACACCAGTTTATAAATAAGGTAAGGAAATGTTAGGCATATTCTTCATCATTCTTATTCTTTTAAAACTTTAAATAGATAAAGAGATTTTTTGAGATTTTGGACTTCAAAAAGTAGTCAGATTCTCATAGTTGCTGGATTATGCCTTGATATTCAGATTTAACTGGCTTGGTTAAGCATTCTCTACCAAGTAAGGTCTGTCACGGTAATAATTATATATAAACTCGAATAGATGTTTTAATGCGCAGTGCGCTGTATACCTCTCTTGACATTGATGCGTCTAGCGTCTGTTAAATGCTTTTGATACCGTTGTATCTCTTTCTGTTGACCATTAAATGCATATACTGTTCGCACCGCTGTCAGTACTTCCTCCGCCACATTGCCTGCTTTTCCTGATGCTACAGATTCTTTTTTCGTCATCTTGGATGCTATCTGAAAAATATTTGGATTTTTTTTTAAGCAATTAGCTATCAGTGGTTCATATTATGAACTGAATTATCTTTCTGTGATATTGGTTCTATTTATTCAAATACGAGAATTTGCCTGCGGCTTCATCCACGTGGATTTTAGAACTTGGTCCAGAGACGGATAGTATTTGATAGCTTATGTTAAACCAGGTTATAAACTACCTACATACCAAAATTCATCCAAATGTGTTAAGCGGTTTTACCATAGATCATCTTTTACATTTATAATAGTAGTAGGATAATAGTACTTACAAATTCAGCCAATCCAACGAACATTAATGTGACGGGAAACGAGACTAAGCAAATCAACGTCAGCTTCCAACCTTTGATGAGCGTCATGATAATAGCGCTTACAAACGACGCTTGGTAAAACACGAACGTCGCCAACTTCTCACCTATACCATCTTCGAGCTTTACCACATCACTGAAATATATTAGATTAAATGTAGATTTATTAAATTTAGCGAAAGTCTCAATTCGAGTATAGTTTTGATTTTTAAAGGACACGTAAATCTGCGCGTCCCAGTTATTATCAATAGATGGTAGTCGCAAAGCATCGTAAAAGCAAGCATCGTGGGTTTGAAAACATCTGCATTAGAAAATAGAGGTGTTGGCAGGCAATTCTCATTTTTGGGAAGAGTGAGATATGAGCCTAGTACGAGTAGCTGTCGGCTATATCCTTTTTATGCCCTGTGGGGCTGCATTTCGTCTTAAGCCCCGCTAGGGATAAAATCAAACTTAACAGCAACCAAGTATACCTTAGATTGAGCAACATATAAAAGGTATAAATAGATTATAGGTACGAGTATCTAGTTAGTGGGATTCGACTAGTAGATTCAAAACTCAGTAGTCAGTAAAGTATAACTTACGCGGACATTTTCGACGCCACATCGCCGGTTTGATTTGAATCGAAATATTCAAAATCTTGATTTAAGGCGGCTTTGAAATATTCTTGTCGTATTCGATATACCTGGAAGAGTATGTTAAACGTAAAGCTGGTTGAAGTATAATGAAAAACTGTAACACTGTAAGTTTCATTTTGATAAAGTACGCACTTACTTGGTTATATGCAGATATATTCATTAATGCCGTACCAAGATACGAAAGGAAAAATGTCGCAACTCCTAAAACACAATTGTAAGTGGCGAATTTTGTAATAGCATCCCTTAACATCTCGTCATCTGGATTGCCATCCATCACAGAAATACCGTAGGTCACCATACTTTGTAGGAGAGCGGCAAATGTTAGGACTGTGAAAGGAGCACTCAGTCCACATATTACAGATGACAATAATGCTATAAAAATATATAGTTTATCCTGCGTAGACGAATATCGGAACTGCAAAAATAATAAAATTAAAGTTTTCAAATCTCTAAATTACTTAAATATAAAAGGATGACAAAAAAGCTCTTACTAATGTTTTAAAAAGCATTTTAAGGATAATTAATTACAAAAATGTATTCAATATAGAATTTAGTTTGGAAAATTACACACTTGGTACCTATAACCTACTAGTCGATATTAAATAAATCTATTTGTTTATAAGGTGCCAATATGTCGAGGAGGTAACAAAGATACACTGTACCTCATTTTTTACCTCAATTTGAATGATTTTAAAAAATCTTGAAAATCTACTTACTAATGTGTAAAACGGTACATTCGGAACATCATCCGATTTTTCCTCAGTCTCTTTTGGAGAGCTAAAATCCAATGAAATTAATATAATAAAATATACAATAAGCGATGGAGTTTATTACTTTATAACGCATGCATAATATACTCAATAGACTTAGATTACTAGACAAACTAAAAATAAAAAATGCATTTTTTCAATAAATCACACTTAAATCACAATTAAAATCCGACGCCAGAGAAAAAAAGCCCCATGCAAAGTAAGCTGCCACCTTATAGAGAGGTTTTATGAGGAAAGAAAAAGAAACTTGTCATTATTTGTTTTCAATTAAGCTGTTTATTATAGAATACGTGACGTGGCAAACTCATCTGTATATTTTTATTCTCATCTTGTAGAGGTCCTTTAGTTTTTAAGTGCTTCAGTTTTTTCAGTCAATCTTGGTTCATGCAAAATCAGCTTAACTATAAAAAAGAAAGCTTAAGCCTAATTGGTTGTCACTGACACAATGCATGGGGCATTGTGAATATTGCAATGCAACATGCCTTTACTTACACCTTACACCCTTGCAATGTGCTTTAAAGCATAATATGTATAAAGAAAGTTTACATGCATTTTTGATAAATATTTTGTTCTTTATCCGCAATCCGCATTGGAGCAGCGTGGTGCAGTATGCTCTGGCCTCTTCTTGTTATGGTTAGAGGTCCGTACCCAACAGAAGGACATAAAGGTTTGCAGGCATCACAGACACATTATAATGGATATAATAATTTACTAAAATTCATTTAATTAAACTAGATTACAACTGTGATTGAAAGTATCGTATGATGAGAGCTAACGCAATGATCTAGCGCGATATTTATGTATTTCTATACAATTTAGTTTCGTAGTTAGATATTGTTAGATACTGTTATGGGTAACCTTCATTTCACAACTAATATAAACTATTGATTCTATACCTTACAGAAGATAGGGTAATGAGATAAGTAATAGGTAGGTATTTAATTTATAGGTCCCTAAACCGCAAGCATTTATTCAAACGACCTTAACCTTTTTTTACCATTTCAATTATGTGCGGAAACAAAATAACCAACCACCACCCTTTTATAACCAAAGTGCAGTATTCCTTTTCAACGTTAAGGCATAGCTTCTATTCTAGTTGCACCTTTTAAGCATAGGATCCAGTATGCTCTTTAGCTACAAGAGAAACCCTGCAACCGCCTGCAACCACTTGCATAAACCATAGCGCCCAGTAAATCCAATACCAAAGTTTACCAGTCTCACCTACGAAACAGCGGAACAAATTTATTTCTACTTCCACGCGGAGAGGTGACTCTTAGCAGACTTTCGCTGTAAGTACATTTTTTATTTTTATCTCATTTAAATAATATTTTATAATTGATACATTATTGCAAAAAAACGTTAGAAAAAGTTATATGTTATAGGTATACAGGATGTCCCGTAATCAGTGGATCAGTGGAAAACTGGTAATAGTTATCATCTATCAAAATCACTAAATTTTATCGGCCTAGGCCTATTGGTTTAAAAGATATACATAATAGTTTAAACATAACTTAAAAGTTTGGATTTTACTAAAATATGATGTTTGTAAGAAGCTTGTATGGAATGGAATGGAATTGTGGAACTTTATTTTAAAAATATCTGCAATTCACACTGATTCCGAAAAGGTAACATTTATTAAGATTTTCAAGTAACAAAAAAGTTATTCATATTTAAACAACATATTTAATCAAATAAATGACTAGACGTAATTATTTTCAGTACATAATTACACGCTTAAACAATTACGACTAATACCTTTACTTACAACGACCATAATATATACCTATTAATTATGTTTAATAATATCTTCACCTTAACTTGCTCGTAATTTTACCTTAACCTACTCCGTCACAGACATTTAATGCTAAATAAGTAAACAATGGATACATTTTATAGGTTTTTGTTCTGTTTTTACTAAATCATTGAATAGTTTTTTACAATCATTGGGTATTGAACATTATAATGACTGGCTGATAGATTGTTTAAATGACCTACTATGCTATTTTATCACATTGGCAAATATTTCTTTAAGAGTTATGGTAGGAAATAAATGATTATTTTTGAATTTTCATTATCAACATAGGCATCCTAAAATGCGATGTATGTCATAGGTAATACAACCAATGTGTAAAACTATTTTGGAATTAATAAATTAGATAATAATATTAATGTGTGGTTGAAAAAATAATTTTAAAGTTATCAAAATTTTAATTAGACCTTTTTAAGTCATGGTCAAGGCCACTCGTACTTGAGTTTACCGTTTATATTACTGTTATTATAAGCCTCTGCTTAACGGTGACTTCTCTATATATTATGATGATTTGTCATGTTTAACTTTAATGATGCATTTTTAAAAGTTAGACCTTTAATTAAAAAAATTTGACTTACCTTTCTTTTTCATTTTCCTTATTACTTTTTGTGTATTTCACAGCCGGCACATCACTTGCTTTATACAAATCGTTTGACTCAATCGAGTTTTTTCTACTGTTTGTCATTGTTGTATTTATTTTAAAGATACAGTTTTTAATTTAACTGGTTAATTTTCATTCATATTTTGTTGCAACTTCAAGTAATTTATTAATTGTTTAGCTTGCGGCTTCGATAACACGTCCGTTGCCTTCCTTTGGCAAAGCTGCACTCTTAAAATTGTATCGCATCTGCGAGGACACTGAGTATTTTAAATCTTTTGGTACATAAATGATAAGCTTCTCCTTGCTATCTGTTCCTTATAATTTTTGCAGGTTTTCTGTACGATAACAAATCTACGTACTACTACTACATACTACGTATGTAGGTAGGTATTCTAAATTTTATTAACGCTTGGGAAATACTCCGCAAATAATGTTATGATAACGACATAATTATTTATTTTGTTTAAAGGTTTGTGTAAAGTTTTGTGACGTTGCTTGGTAAATTTTTACGCCTGTATAAATGTATCAGTGCTTTTTGAAAAATATCCTTAACAAAGGAAACTGGTTTTCTTAGATTGCACAATATTGCTATTAGTATGCAAGTGTTGCGCAATATTATGTTTACTACACATTCATTGAATTAAATAATTTTCAGGTAATATTGATAATGGCCATTTTAAAATCCATTTACCGCAATTCCTTGACTTATTTTACCAACAGTAAAGTTTCAGTCAACATATCCATAGGTCAATCATCACATTGCGTAATTAATTATTGTAAGGGGAAGGTAAGTAAACGGTGAGAGTCCGTGAGAGTATGAGACAAATCGTTGAGTCTTGTATTGTAAGTACTTTATTATTAGTCCGGCAATGTCCACGTTTATGTCGCAGCGCAAGGAGGCTTTTGGAGGCCAGTTTACGAAAGAGTAAATAAGCAGCAATCGAGCGTTCTGGTCAGTGGTTGCAATCTGCACTCTGCAAATGCAAAATGCAATCTCAGACTGGACCGAAGTTCTGTCTTTGATAAAACCTCTAATCTTTTATTTTGTTGTCACCAGTAAAATGTCCTAATTATTTAATGATAACGTTTCATCAATGTTTTGATTACATAGTATGTATATTACAACACACTGCAAGATTAACATTCGTGATACGCTGTTAAATATTTACGATATGTTAGTTTCATTATAATGATATCCTTAACGTTGCTGGAAACTAGAGAACCAAATAACAAATCTTATAGCCTCATTAAAATTAGTTTGTCTAAAATTACCGTCAATAAATGTATTATTTTGACAACAGCTTAAGAGAGCTTGCTGCTGCTAATGTTCCAACCTCTTTTTATATCATCCTACTTTAGTTGGGACCAAATAGATAGAAACTTCCCTGTAAAAATTTGTTTCATTTTAGTAATAGACTTAAAAGATAAGTAGTATCATTATAATGATAGCCATTTTAGCTGCTTTGAAGGATACTATTTATGGGTAATATTAAAATAGCTAGCCCCAAAATAGATCCCTGGGGAATGCTGTAATTGACGATCTAAGGATTATTAGTAAGCATTGTATATGTTTCATTACACTTCTTACAATGTATAACTAATTCATTCGATTAAGTAGAGTTGGACAAAATAAAATTCTAGTTAATTTTATAAGATTTATTTATATCGGTTCTAAAGTAATATACAAAATACATTTGCAACAAACAACGTAAATGAAACCTCTGTGAAAAAAAATTTAAATACAGTATTTAAGTTTAAACACACCCTATAGGTAAGTAACATAGCAAAAATAAAAAAACAGCTATAAAAATAAATTCCTTTCTAAAATATTTATTTATTAATAACCGTATCTTCTTATTTTAACTATTAAATCGCCACAATAAACTGCGCCACAATTTATTCAAAATTAATTATAATCGAAAACGATTTATATATATACCTACTTACATTGTTTCGACCTCAATAAGTAAGTACAACAAACAGCAAGGAACTGCTGCTAAGTTTCAGAAAGGACGATTATAATAGATGTATTGCGGTTATCCTCGTGTCTCTGTTATCGTTTCTATATCAACATTGGTCTCATAATAATATTATTATGGTGTATTTTAAGTTGAGACTTTCTTTAATTCGAATGATCATCTCATGTCATCGTCACTAAAGTGATATTACCTAAAATATTCTTTGGTTTTTGGGTAATGCTATTCCTTAAATGCCCTTAAATGCTTTCTAAATTTTATCATGAACGTATCGCCGTGCTTGAGTCAATTTACTCTACACTACAAATTGTCCCAAAGACATCACGCATATCCTCGTCTGTTCAGGTTGTAGTAGAGTCCTTGAAGCTGCATAAGTTCGTGATGCGTGCCTCGCTCGGCGACGCGGCCGGCGCTGAGCACGCAGATGAGGTCGGCGTCGCGCACGGTGCTGAGTCGGTGCGCGATCAGCACGCACGTGCGCCCCGCCTTCGCCGCGTCCAGCGCCTCCTGCACCACCTGCAATGTACAGCGCGAGTGAGCAATGAATGATACGTGCGCGATCAGCACGCACGTGCGCCCCGCCTTCGCCGCGTCCAGCGCCTCCTGCACCACCTGCAATGTACAGCGCGAGTGAGCAATGATACGTGCGCGATCAGCACGCACGTGCGCCCTGCCTTCGCCGCGTCCAGCGCTTCCTGTACTACCTGTAAATTTTCGTGCTTGATTTCCAAACTCGAATTCTATGAATGTTTGCCTTAAATGTTGTATTTTGTACCTTTTCACTTTCAGTATCTAACGCACTGGTGGCTTCATCGAGTAGTAGCATCTTCGGTCGTCTCAGTAGCGCCCTCGCAATAGCTACCCTTTGTTTCTGACCACCAGACAGCTGCGTACCTTTGGAGCCAATGTTGGTGTCATAACCCTAAAATAATTCAAGCCATAAACACTAGTCACACTCAGACTCGTTCAGATGACGCTTATTTTTAATATCATTAAGTGCAGGCAGTTTTGTTATAAGTGAAAGTTTCTTGAAATTCTATCGTGTTAAATTTTAGTAGAGGGATTTGAACCTACAATTTTGTACAAGTAGGTAGCTATAAAATTGTATTCCTTGAAGCGTATTATATATTGTATATATACTGGACAGCAAACAAACCGAGCCACCCGCCACCTTGTAACATTAATCCGATTTTCTCAGGAAGTAGAAAACGTACACCCATCAAACTCATACCTACAGAAAGGGTATTTAATAACAATTAAAATGACTATAAATTTAATCTAAAGTACTGCAACTGACACTGTAATCAAGCAACAAACAAAATTTAACGATTTGCTCCGTTTTGACTAGAGTTGTGATATTGAAGGTGGTCGAATTTTCTAATCATTTCTTTGGATCATTTGCTCAAACGCGTGTGCTTAAGCCACCTTTATCGGTAAAAATGGATACAACTCCTCAGGAAGCAGCTCAAGGTTACATTTTCAAGCGGGCTTTGGGCAACGCGAGGTCGCTCACAGCTCGAATCAGCAGATCTTCGTTGCAACGAGTTTACAGGCGTTAATTAGCATAAAACGCACTTTCTGTAGATATAAATATGATCGCTGTAAGTTTCATACTTCCTGGGAAAATCTGATAATAAGTATTACAAGATGGCAGGTGGCTCGGTTTATTTGCTGTCCAGGTATATTCTAGTCACTGTAATACAACATACCATAGGCAATGAAATAATAAAATTATGTATGTTGGCTTGTTTGGCTGCGCTCATTATTTCATCCATGCTTGGTTTTCGTGAATTGTCACCGTACGCGATGTTTTCGCCTATTGTGCGATCAAATAATATGGGTTCCTGTTGCACGAAACCAATCGACTGCCTGGCATCAGCTAGCCGCAGTCTGGGCAAGGGAATGCTATTTTGTGCCTAGAAATTGAAAATAATACAAATTGAATTACATTTGTACATACCAGGATGTTTTTAAGTCTACAATTTCTTCATATTCGTTCTTGTAAATACCACATACCAAGCCGATATAGATTGATGAACAGATAACCGCTTTTTCTTTCTTTCATAATGGAGCAGTAAAATTTATAGGATTCTGTAAACTCAAAAAAAAGTGGCGCGTATTTCAAAGCTCATTGTTTATGTAAACTTACCACTATCCCTTCATCAGGATCGTAGTATCTTTCAAGAAGTTGGATGACAGTACTCTTGCCACAGCCACTAGCACCGACCAGAGCTATCGTTTTGCCCTTTTCTATTTCTAGATTAAAATCTTCTAGCACGTTTACGAGCGGTCGTGTGGGATATTTGAATTTGATACTTTGTAGACTTGCTTCACCGGTACCTCTCTAAACAAAAAAAAATGAATTTCTCTATGATTCAGGAATGGTTTCGGTAAAGTAAAAGTTATAGTTAAAAATAACTCTAGCATTGGGGGAAAATTATCTGCAAAATTAGATAAAACTTCGTTTTGGATTTTCTTTGATTGGTAAAAATATTCTTTCAATATCTACTAATGCGCATTTCAGTAATTCTTAATTCACATCTCCAAAAAGCTATTCCAAACTTAGATACTTATTCCAAACAGCGCTAATATAATTATTTATATGAGGTTTCTATTTGAGGTTGCACGTGGGTTGCAGTAATCCATAGATGGCCTGCGTGAAAATATCTGGTGCGCGTTAGAAATGTACAAGAAAGCCGAAGTTTGGCAACTGAGGAACTCAGATGGTGTTGGTACTTACAAAGTTTTCAACTGCCGGCTTGTCAGGGTCAGTGATCAGAGACTGCCTGTTCAGCATTACAATGACGCGCCCTGCGGCCTTGATTCCCCTCTGGAAATTAGGCGCAAATGCAAACGCTTGCGCTGCTGACGATGAACCCATGAGAAGCGCTTGAGCAGACCTGCCAACAGTTAGTTACGAACTGCTTAATACAAAATTAGCTATCAATTTGCTACTATGCAGACAGTATTAGTTAGGTACTGCTTGATTCCCCTCTGGAAATCAGGCGCAAATGCAAACGTTTGTGCTGCTGACTATGAACCCATAAAAACGCTTGAGCAGACCTGCTAACAATCATCGCCCTTCTTCCATCCTATTAGCCCTTCGAAGTGTGCTGCTGTACATGGAGCTGTTATTTCTGGGCCCTCTGAATTAACTGTGGAAAAAATTATATTGTCTTCTTCTGGTCCCTTTCATATTTTTCCTATACGTTGTCGCTATTAGTTAGAGGATATTATTTTATGACATAATGGTAATAAAAATTTTCTTACTTCAAAATAACAGCATAGTCCACGCCCTGGTACACCATAAGGTGGCCGCCGTAATACAACGTCCCCGCATATACGAAATTGAACAATCCTCGAGCCAGGCCGAACACTAAACCGCGCCAATGCGCCGACCGCTTGGCTAGCGCGACGGCTGGTAACAACTTTGCGGCGTATTCATCACAAAAGGCCTCTTCTCTGCCTAATGATGCTACTGTTCGGACATTCGCTACTGCTTCCACGGCTATCTAAAATATAGGAGAGCATAACTAAGATTTAAAATGGTTGAAGTTGGACGTACCTAAGTGTCCACGGTTTGCGAAGACCAATTAACAATCGTTAGAACGCATGACATATCGTTAGAAATAAAATGAAATTAAAATAATTTTGCACGAATATGGGTTAGTTTAAGGTTTTACAGGGCATTTTGATCAATCCATATTCACCTTTTCAGGTATGCAAATTAAGAAGTTACTTACAGTATAAAAAATTAAAAATAAGATACTTATAAAACGAATGTTAGTCTTACAATTGAATAAATGAAACTTATAACTAATACATGATTTGATTGTTAAGTTTGTATATAACTCATTTGTCAATTTAGCATACTACATATTTTATTGTTTTTATTATTTTTTCGTTAGTATGTACCGAGCGATCAATATATGTGATAATTAAGTAGGTATTCACTTTTGAACTGGCTTCCATAGTTTTGGCCGTTCCAAAAGATTCTGCGCTGATAATTCTGCCTTCTTTGTAAAGGATAGCTGCCATCAATGGGACGAAAGTTAGGGCTACTAGACCTAGTCTCCATTCGTAGTAGAGCGATAGGCCTAATGCAAATGAAAACGTTCCAACTGCTTGAAGTACTGTACCGATTCGCTGACCAGTAGCCTGTAACAAAAATGTTTTTAAACAACTTTAGGAAAACTATTTCGGAATTAAACAATTTGATGAATACGAAGTACTTGGATAAACATAATATAAGTAAGGAGAACTTGGCTTCGTATGATTCAAAACTAAACGCTTTATTTAGGTATGTCTGAATTTAAACTTTTTGGTGAATAGAAAGTAGTTGGAAGTAGTTAGGGTAGGACGCTGATTACGTAGTTATAAAGGTAACTTACCCCCTGAACAGTAGCAGCCTCTCCAGAGAGACGGGCGCACAAAGCTCCAGTAGAATTATTTTTATCGTCAAAAAAGGCAATTTCTTGTTGCAGAAATTTCTGGAACATTTGTTTTCGTAGTCTCTCAGTAAGATGTTCCCCGGCAACTCCATACATAGAGACCTTAAAACAAAAGATAGATTTTACTGAGGAATTCGAATCGATACTAATATTGATACTATCGTATTGGCATCTATTGACGATAGCGAACCTAAGGTTGAAGGTAACTAATAGATGGAACTGATTCGATAATCTGTTATTGCTTGTTTGTGTTTCTAACTATTTTATACTGATCAACAAATTCATTGCATTCAAGTCATTTTCAAATTACTTACCACAACGAAATTTGTGATTCCTGAGAAAATGCCAACTCCCACAAATATGAGCGAAAACGTTCTTACTTGCTGTAAAGCCTCTTCAGATTCCGGGTCCACAAAAATCTAAAAATACAAACAAAAATTACAAATTCAATTTTATTGAAAAACGACAGCAGGGTTCGCCCGGGATAAACATAAAAGATTTCGCTATGAAACTTGGAATTCAATGGAATGGGCGTAGAAGAAGTTTCTGGTTTACAAAATCCTTATAAGTTTTTAACCATCAACCAACCTTTAAGGATTTTTACAGCGAAATTAAGGGCTGCTGAGTCAGTTCATTTAAAATGAAGAAGGACTTACGCCAATAAAATCGCCAAGTACGACAGCCAAAATGGGCATGGCGAAGCCGCTGATCACGGAACAGGCGCTGGCGGCCGTGATGGAGCGCCACTCCGGCTTGTTCAGCTTTATTACGCGCCAGAAGGACACGTCTTCTGCTTCGGATTCTTCTTTTTCAGCCTGTTGAGTGATATGCAACATTTTAAAATAAACTGTAAATTCAATCTAGGTTCTACTTTTACAACGAAGGCTGTTATTGAAGCTTTTGTTAATTGTTTTTATCTTATGTGTTCGTTTTACAGTACACTGAAAAATTAGTGTAGCTATTGTAGGTTCAAATCCCATCTTGACGTATCCATCACTTTTCTTAAGCTTAGGCTTTCCAGCGAAGAAAAATTGCTCCCTTTTGTGTTGACAACACGTGGTGGGAAGACAAAAGTTGATACATATTTACTTACTTTTATAATAGTATCTACAAGGTCATCATCATCTTTGTTACTTGTAACCGACACTGCTCGTGCTAGTTGATTCGGTTGGTCTGTAATTAAGACAATTAAATTTTGATTATCGAGTTATGTTTCTACAAATAAAAGACGTCATATTGAAGCTAATGTACTCGAAATAAGGTTTTAATTTTACTGTAGGTACGTCAAGCTAATTGTTAAATATTATGAGCTTTTTAATTTTCTAAATCGTTTTTTTTCGTTTCATTTTTCATACGATCAACCATTAAAAAGGTGTATAAAATGCACAAAGACAAGCATTGTAGATATAAATAATTATTGTAATCGAATCAGAGGAGATTGTTTGTGTGAATAGCAAAGAAAATGAATCAACCCAGACCTGAATCAGTCATATCTGGTGAACTCTGCAACATAACCATGTCGAAGTAGTGACCCTTTTGACTCATTAACTCTTCGTGGTTTCCAGACTCCACGACTTTGCCGCTTTTGAACACGAAAATGTTGTCTACATTCCTTATCGTCGACAGCCTATGCGCTACTACAATTGTTGTTCGACCTTTTTGGGCCTGAAAAAAATAGTATTGTGTATTTTTCCATCATCTTCATTATCAAAGACCTATAATCGTAGGGATACTCTACTAAAAAAGTAAAATTGGGCTCAAAGTTTGTAGGTAGGTAGCGTTTAAAAAGTTAAGATACACATAGAAAATACCCTGAAAACATGTTGGTAGACTTACTTATGATGTATTACAAATAAGTGACATGACGGCCGCCAAAATAAAAGTGGCTAAAAATAAAGCAGTCAGTGAAGTGTTAATTAGCGAGATAAATGTCATGACTTTACAATACTGTCAGTCTTATAAGTTTATTTAATTTGTTTAGTAACACGGCAATTGATTCAACTTGCCCAACGACAATAAATAAAACGGTCAAGAGCAAATTAATTAATTGGTTTTGGTTAATAAAACGGCCATGGTAATGCAAAGTTTTTATCATTTTCAATGTTTGCTTAATTTTATTGAAATAATAAGTGAATTAATGATTCTTAATTTCATCTATTGGAAAGAGAAACACCAGGGGATCCTCCGTCCTCCAGTGCGTTGCCAGCTTGAGTGCGATTTTTTTGTTTGCTTTTACCTTATCCAGAGCTGCCTGCACTTTGGCTTCAGAATTAGTATCGAGGGCACTAGTAGCTTCATCTAGCAACAGAATGCTGGGATTACGGACTAGTGCTCTTGCGATCGCGATGCGTTGCTTTTGACCTCCAGATAGAGATGTGCCGCGTTCGCCTACTATTGTATCGTAGCCCTGAAACCAATTTTTTTGTGTAATTTCTCCATATAAGTACCAAAAGCTTTTAAATAGGTGTTACTTATGATCGATCGGTAATCATAAACCGCAGTGAAGTAGAACTTGTGTGTTGGTTTTCGGTTAGATGTGATTGCCGGAGATTTGAGATCATCTTTATATTCAGAGGTTACATGTAACTTGAGAAATTTAGGGAAAAATATAATAAAACGACACATTCATTAGAGCAGAATATAATGACAGACAAAGAAACAAAAGAAGTGAATAATAGACAGAAAAATAACCATAGACCTACATCACATAACTCTCCAATTACACGCTAAGAAAACGTTTTGATACTAATTGAGGGTGGTTGAACAGAGAGAGGAGTCCTTTTAGGGCTGTATTGACGTAGTAACAAAAAATGTGTAAGGTTCAGAGCCTGAGAGAGCTGAACGTCGAAAGGTATTCCGCCTCGACAACTTGACACTTGATGTTGAGTTTCACGTTAAATTTCCCCACGTAATAAGGCCTCCTAATAGAGGGTGGTAGGTAGGTACTTCAGTATTATCTTCTACTAAAGACTTGTATAAAAGTATCTCACCGACGGTAGCTTCGTAATGAAATAGTGCGCATTGGCTTGTCTGGCCGCAGCTTCGATGTCTTCCTGCGAGGCGTCCTGGCGTCCATAGCGGATGTTCTCCCGCACGGTGGTGTTGAACAGCACCGGCTCCTGCCCCACCAGCCCGATCTGCGCGCGCAGCCACCGCACTGACAAGTCGCGGACGTTGTTGCCGTCTATGCTAATCTATATCATATAATATTTATTATTAATTCTTTAAATTACGTGTGTGAGAGAGTTTTACTAGGTTTTAATCTTTCAGCAGTCCAGAGCAGCTGCCACCAGCCAATTTATTCGCGTAGTCTTGAGAAAGAAAGACCAAAATTGCCATTTTGTAAATCCAAATTATAAACAACCTGCACACAAATTTCATTCTAATCCTTTCAGCACTTTTTCAGCAGTTTAGCATAAAGGGGTAACATTATTATTTATTCATTTATCCATCCGTCCTCAAAACTTATGATTACGGCTTACTTGCCCTTGGAAACACGGAAGCGCGTAGGTATGTGAATTGTTTATCATCCGAAGTCACTCATTGAAATTTCTATCTACTAAAGCAGTTATGTCTGTGCTTACTTTTAAAAAAGAAGGTGTTTGCAAGTTGTGGTAGGTATTCTTTATGTATATAATAGCTATAGAGGTATGACCAATTTTCGCATGCCTAATAGCCACAAGTGGTATTCTAGACGAGCTTGATTGGCAATTTACTCTATCTGTCCATGTTGTCAATTTTGAAATTGAACCGGGAATCATAATTATTATAATTTAAAAAACAGGGAGTGTGAAATTAGAATGGGCCAAATATCAAATTTCCAGTCAACCCTTAATTTTGAGATACTTGTTAGGTGTTTTGTTTTTGTTCAAATCCAAGAAGAAATAATGTTGCAACTTACCCCGCCATCAATGACATCGTAGTATCTGGAGATCAGCTGTATGATTGTAGACTTGCCGCAGCCGGAGTGTCCGACCAACGCTACCGATTGTCCTCGTTTCACGCTCAAACTAACTCCTTTCAGCACCTGATTACGAACAAAGATTTAGATTATAATCCACTTTAAATGCAACAGATGGTAGAACTCTCTTACTCGAAAGATCCGGGTTTGAATTTTAGCAGAACCTACGCACACAATGTTTACAAAGGCGTGTGCAGCTACCAACGCCATTATCCATCCCAATCCCATCCCATTAATGTGGTGGATTAAAATTTATGTTTGGCGTTCCGGATGGGGGATGTCATTTTCGGAGATACATGAGGTGACTTGAACTTTGTCCTACCTATACCAACGATACCTATAATAGTAGCAATTTATGCATCTACGTGGGATGTCTATATATTATCTTAATTTAAACTTGACATATTATATGTGTCCATGAGTCGCCTTTCCTATTAAAGGCCTTATCGGCTTGTTTTGGGTTCTCTGAATTCAACAATTTCTTCACGTCATTAAAGCAGCTGCGAAAGATCAATCTAGGCTTGGAATGCGAGGTGGCTATTCAACCACCTTCATTGCTATGGATTTATAGGCTTGTTCGATAGCCTCTGATAAATATAATATTAATGCGATACAATCTACCTACCTACAATTTAAAGTCTTTATTTTTGAAAAAATCATTTAATAATTATAATATTAGTCACCAATAATAATCTTTACAATGTCTGAGGCTTGCATATCATCTGTGAAATAGTAGTTTTATCATTCAGCCTGTACGTTTTTTAAATATATTTGTTTATAAATTAAATTTTGTTTTTATCTTACCCATTTCCCCATTTAAAGTTATTACAATCTATAAAATGACTGAATGACGGTTTGCGGTACATAATTTAAAAAAATAATTGTGATCCTACACTTTTAAACTCATTAAACAACGTTATGAGAGTGATATTTTACAATGACATGGTTTTGCGCGTAATGCTGATTTGTATGTTTTAAAAAACTCTTACTTACTGGAACATCAGGCCTTGAAGGGTAATGGAAGAAAACGTTTTTAATTTCAATATTCCCATCGATAGACTTTGGAGTAGTACCACTGTTTCTTATGGGGTTAATAGTAGGAACATTGTCGATCAGGTTGAAAATCTGAGCGCCTGCGCCCCGTGCGCCGCCGAATACTTCCATCAATGTTGAGGATATTCCAAAATTAGCCGAGCCCATCAAAACTCCGAAGAATACCTGGAAGAAAATTAGGTCAATTTTAATTAAAAGGTATATATAAATAAAATCAAGCATTAAATGTATCGCTTTTAATGCATATTATTATAATTCTGTGCTAAACACCATTGATATCTCTCATGTTGTATGCCTTTATCAACTGAACATGAATCAGATTTAATTGAAATATTGTGCAACTTTTCAAAATATTGTCATACGCGTCAAATCATTTAAAAACACAAATAATAATAATAGGTAGGTATAAGAAAATATAATTTTGCAAATTGAAAAAGTAAAAATAAAGGTCACATGAACCTTTGGTAATAAAATATTTATATGACAAAGCTTTGATCACGATTCCCTGGCATGAAGTCATTAAAAATGACACATTGACAATGAAATACTACGATTATATTTATCTATCACTTATTTATTGGGATATAATCTAGGACATTCTCATGATAATGATATGTAAAGATTATTTTTGGATGTTTTACAAAAAAATGGTCGATAAAATTTAATTCTTGTGAGACTCTTGCATTGTCTTTGCATCACAAAGAACTCGCGATCATGTGTTACAAGTAGACACTCAGTATTTATTTTGATTAAACACCGCGTACACCCATACACTTACCGCGATCATAGTACCCACATCGTAGTTTTCTGGTTCGTCAACTATAAGCTTGTATCCAAACCAGAAGGATAGAGCGTATGAACAGAAGATGCAAAAGAACAGAAAGCCCATAGCCAGACCGTTAAAGAAACCTGGAAAAGAACGTGAAATTAGAATAAGGGTGATGATGTGAGTACATAATTGAGCGACGAAGTCAACTGACTTGAAGCAAAATTGTGACTACAGACCCATTACCTTCTTGTCACATTTTTTTTTATTTTTTTGGTACCCCAGAACCGTGGGAGCGACTCCGAGTTATGTGGGATTCTTACCCTCTAAAATCGCTCTGGGATCTCGGGTGAACGCTCCCCTCTTATTTTCCAGTTTATATGAATGATGAATGAGACAATGCTTAGAGTATAATTACAATAAGCAGCGCTTACCTTTCTGTATATTGATTTTTCTTGCTTTTGCCAGAAACGATTCATATCTCTCCAACTCTTTGCCTTGGCCACTGAAGGCGTACACTGTCCGTACTGCTGCCAACACCTCCTCTGCAACATTGCTGGCCTTTCCAGAGAACACAGCTTCTTTCTTGGATAGTTTTGAAGCTATCTGGTAAAATAATAAAATTATTTTAAAAACATTATAGTATAACGCATTGAGTAAGAATCCTTGGAGCTTGTTCAAGGTGATATCTACTGCCTTTATGGCCTGTAAAAAAAAAAGTGGTTTTCGTTTTACGGATGGCAACCGCATCATCCACTAACGGCGTCAAAAACTGCTTTGCTTAAGGCAAAAGCACACTAATTAATCACCTTAATCACTGATTAAGATCTGATGAATTAACTAGTTCGTTCATATTAAAGTTTCAGGACGAAATCCTGAATCTTTAATCAGGTAGGTACTCTGAATTCATATTAATTACCTACTGACTTACTGAAAACAAAAAAAAACTTACAAATCCTGCCAGTCCTACAAGAAACAGGGTGACTGGGAAGGAGACTAAACATATCAGCGCTAGCTTCCAACCCTTGATCAGTGCCATCGTGACTGCGCTTATGAACGACGCCTGGTAGAAGATAAACGTTGCCAACTTCTCTCCGATACCATCCTCCAGTTTCACTACATCACTGAAATAATACTGTGTATTCGCCTTAAGAGTTAAATGGTTAAAGACAAAGACAAAACGTTTATTTGCACAAATATAGGTATAGAGTTGTTACAAATTATTAAGATCAATCTATATTTGCAATTTTTAGGTATGCAAATATTAAGTAACGTAAAACAGTATTATGAAACAGTGTTCATACGGTACGCTTTTAACTCTTATGTTCAATACGGCCGATACGAGCCGAAACTAGGCTTTTAAAGATTAATTTTAATAAGATATAATCGTGTATGGATAGAATCTACTATAGATTGGTTGCCAAGTTCTTATTAGTCAATTGCTTTGAAACAACAGCTTTACAAACTACTTACAATAAGATTATCAATACCCGGCGTTATGGTATTGGAACTGACCATAAAAAGCTGCTAGCTGACGATAGCAAGACTGGGATCGAGGGATTTGCGTTAAGGCATAAAAGGCACCTACTTTTTTCTATCTATGCGATGGTAATACATTTTTTTAATTCAATTTTGAATCTACGCAAAAACAGTTTTTTATGAAACTTAAAATAAGGAAATTTAATAAAATACTTACGCAACCATTTTAGCAGCCACGTCTCCAGTTTGGTTGGTATCAAAATATTCGAAATCCTGATTCAGCGCTGCTTTCAAATATTCTTGTCGAATTTTGTACACCTGAACACAAGTAGTAAGGTATATTTCATCGTATTATGATCTGATCAGATAATATAGGCAATTAAACGATAAAGATGTAGAGCAGCTTATGCATTTAGGGTCGCTCAAATTTAGTAGTATTAGCGGATTGGGTAATAGTCTGGGTCTAAGCCCATTCATTTATGCAGAAGTCATTAAAATTATTGTAATCATGTCATATAAGCTGAATTTTGGTGGTTCTGTTTGGTAGTTTCGACTTATTCTTAAATCCGCCCTTTTTCTCAGTCCAAGTTTAATTTTAAGAACCTGTACCTAGATATATTTCAAAGTTCCATGCCGAATAGGAACGAAAAGACACTCAAGATTTTCGTTTATATCTAAAATATACTATAACTAAGTAAGTAAAGTCAAAAAAGCAATGAAATCAGATTACTTCCCTTTAACGCAAAATGCATCAACGTTGTGATAACAAAATCGATTAGACCTATTTCTGTCATTTAGCTAAATTGTGTTGACCTTGTGTTACAGTCGTGATAGGCAAGATTAAAGCTAGTATCCGCTATCTAAACTCAAAATACGGAAGATATTATATAATTGTAGATGTGGTTTTATTACGATCATATTTATGTATGTAATTCGGATATGCTTGTAGTAATTAGTCATGTCTAATCATGTCATGTTTCCATCAGTGCCCTACAAAGTACTCGTAGGTCTGAGTGAAATCCATTATATAGATTCATATAAGCTTAGTTATTAAAGTTGTTTAAATGTTTAATGTATTCAATTAAAGTTGCCTGAGCATAGGATAATTAAATTTTTAAATAGCATAAAAGAATCTTGATACGCATCAACATTTGAGTGACAATTTTTTTACATGAAAGTCTACTATACTGATTAAAAGTAGAACAATTTACTATAGCACATAAAGTTATAAATTCTGAGGTTTCCACAATAACGAGTGACTACAAATAATGTGACCTCTACAATACTCTACATGTCGTAGCGTATCTCTACGAGTACATAATACTACGAAAGCGAAAGTGTAGACCATGTGTAGACAGGTAAAGGATTCTACTTATTTTTAATGAACTATATTTTTTTGGAAGAAGAAAGTGTAACTACATACACAAACTAAGTTCAGTTGTTTTGTCTTCAAAAATTACTTTCCTTTATTACCTTTTTGCGTGATACAAGCAATTTTGAATCTTTTTGCAAATTTCCTTACTGCTATTTAAGTTAGTTAAATTATTTAGTGTAACTTCTGGTATTAATTGAAGGACAGAATAAAACATGAATAATTGTTTCTAATTGAGTGCATTTAGTTAAATAAAATTAAACTTTATGCACTCAGTTAATTGAAAAAAAAAATTAAACTCTAATCTGAACTAAACTATTATTATCTTACTCTAAACTAATTACTAAAGTCACTTAAATAAAACCTTGATTTTTTGGTATTTCACAATTTATGTACATACTTTGACAAAAATGAGCAATATATTTTACCTGATTGTATGCTGAATAGTTCATTAGCACCGTAGCCGTGTATGAGAAGAAAACCAAGACTACTCCTAGGAGGCTGTTATACAGTGCGAAGTCTCTCACTGCCTCAAGAAACACTTCTGCCTCCGGCTGGCCGATGATGACGCTTATGCCATAGTCCACCATGCTTTGAAGTAGAGATGCGAAGAGTAGTGTGTTGAATGGTAGTGTGATTCCACATATTATTGAGGATATTACTGCTAGGAAGATGAATGTTTTGTCTTTGGTCGTTGCAAAGCGGAACTGTAAATAAATAAATAAATGAACTGTTAATAGAAATATTTTTTTAGATCTCAACGATGGAATTTTTAATTGTTTATAGATGAATGATGCATGAAATTTTACTTAAAAATATTTATTTTGCTACTTTTGTATCACAGACATCTGGGAAAAATCCATATTATGTCTCAGTCTCAGAGCTAACTTTGAGCTTTTGTATTTAAACTTAATGAGGATTTTTTGACACAAATACAGCATATACATACATAAATTATAATAGCTACAATAAAGTTTAACTTAATTTAAGGCTAAACTATGTTTTTATGACATGTGTAGAAACTTACTAATGTGAAAAACGATACGCTGGGAACTTCATTGATGAGTTTATCTTCGGTAATAGAACTGAAACAAAATTAAAAAGACATTGAAGTCTCCACGTAAGAACATTATATGACCCAAGAAAGTAAAAGAATGTTTTATTATTAAAATAAATTAAAATTATTTTTATACACCAAATTTAATCTAGTTAATTTAATACAAAATAAACTAATAAAAGGAGACATAAAAGGAGCAGCAAAGCTATTATTTTCAGATGATACTTTGGCTGCGCACTTCCAAGACACTTTAACAGCGTTACTTGATAAACATCCCTCTGCAGATGTAAACTCTCAATTGCCTCACTTTGCTTATTCGAGTTCTTCTCAGCGTCAGTCCCTAAAGGTCAGTGATGTATCTGTGATTACCGCTATCCTTTCATTTAAAAATGGTTCGGCTAGCGGTTTAGATGGCTTATCACCTCAACATCTAAGAGATCTCACTGGTCCTTTGGTGGGTGACGTCTCAGGGTGAATGTAGCTTTCCAAAATCGATAATTGCTTTGATATTACAATTATTAATAGTTATTGTCTAGTAACAAAATTACAGTGGGGCTACCCACACAGAAAGATATGTTATTTAACTCGTTTCTAAAGGTTGGAAGATGATATGTGTATGAAATTACAAAACAACCTTTAATTCGGATTTCAAGGTCCTACAAGCCGTCATCTTTTTTATTTCAGCAATCCTAGGATTTGATGGTTGAAGTTCTCTAAATTTAATAAAGTGAATTAAGACTGACAGTACGACGACAGTCCTCACTGAGCATTTTATAAATAAAAACTCTAAAAGATCGATATTCACCATAACTACGGAATACAATCAAACGGTATAAACAATGACAATAATAAAATTGATGTTATTGATGGTACTAGAGTAGCAATTGCGTGAGTAGTATGGTAGGGAATTTAATTAGTTTGAAGGTATCTACTTACTTATTAGCTAATACGTGTAATAGGTATGTGTATGTCTGTGATAAACACTGTTGGCGTAAACTATTAATTAATGGTTGTATTTCTAAATATGCTAATAGCTTCACCCGATAATTTTTAGCGGCAAATTTAAAGGAACGAAAGTTCAGTAGATTCAGAAACTAAAGAAATTGTTTTAGAAAGTTTTGAAAAATTGCTGATATAGGTAATGTTGTACGTTTTTTGTTATTTGTATTGAACTGTTTTTGGGGCCTCTGTGTACAAATAAATTTTAAGTTGTAGAGTCCTGATGATGGTCACATAACCTCATCAACTGATGACGCTTTGCTTTGAGGCGAAACATGATGTCGTGTGTTTAAGGAATTTGTTGTGATTAGGGTAGTGCCCAGTGCAGTCCATAGGTACGAGTATGTTGTACTAATTGTTGCAAATAAATATAAATACAAATAAATAATTGCTAATCGTTTTTTATTTCGGCCTACACAAGCTTTTAAAACGAAAGCTCACATTAGTGCATAATATCTACCTATTTAATTGTAATTTGTAACTTAATTGCCTTGTACTTTGACCTTTGACTATTCACGTCTTTATACTTCATGAATAATTTTTTCATGTCAAAATTGAATGTAAAATAAGATTAATTAAACAAATTCAAAAGTAAGTTTTTAAATTCAAGCAAATTGGTAAATTAAGCTTTAAAATGGAGGTTCCATTTTAAATAAACTTCCTCGATTAATTTTAAAATTTAATGATAACGTTTAGATTAGGTACCTTTACAACCAGTTAACGCATAGAAACTTTGAAATAATCGGAGATGTCAAAACAGTATTTTTGTAATGATGCAGATGCAGAAGTAACAAACGAGCTTTCCGTACTCAGAAAGTACCTACATTTAGTTGTGTCTTACGTTCTTAAGTCCTAAGCCTAAGTACATCGATTAGGGCGTCGGACGTCGATTAGGGTAGACCCATATCCAGCAGTGGACTACGAAGTGTTGAAAGGAAAGCGGAAGGAAGGAAGCTGTAAACCGGCACACAAGACATGTCTTAATAACGTGCTGTATTTACAAGATTATATATTTTATGAATTACGGAATGCCTTTCCTTCCCTCATTGTAAACTTGTTCTTGGTCGTTTTCCTACATTTGGCTTTTCCGTTCCGGGATTAACGACGGTGTTTGACCTCACTCACACATTGTCGTTGTCGCCCTTTCCATGGGCCCTAATTGGCCTGTTACTAATGTTTACTACTTGCCCACAAACTTCAAAAGAGGGGCTTTCTCGCATCGTAAACGAAGTTTTCTAGAAAGGTTTTTTCTTTGTTTAATACACGCATATTCAATCACTAGTTCACCTGCTTAACATTAGAGAAAAGCTTCTTGAAGAGTCTTAATTTATGAGCTATCAAAAGTAATAAAGATCATTTTCTTTATAAAGAAGACTGATTCACAAGGATATTATGGCCACCTACATCTATTAAGACATTTTTAAATGATCGTGTTATAGTCATATCCTTGTAAATTTACAAAGCTACGGCCATGTGGTGCTACTGGGATAGCATGAATAGAAAATCTATTTTTAATTTCATTCTCCGCGTTGTAAAGTTTCGTGACTGCTATGTTTACAGGTTTTAAAAGGTGAAAATCCAAAGGTTTTATCTGATGTTTCCTGATTTATTTCTTCTGTAGTATAGAATTAAGATAAGCAGTAGCAAAGATAACACATTCGGTGTAATAAAGATATTCAAATCACCCTTATTCAACTAAACAAAGGCAAACATTTATCGGTGACATTTAGGTACATCCTAGGGATAGCTTAGGGGTACCTAGCAATTAATAGTTTATCATACTGTAAAATCAATCTACCAATTTTATCTAGACATTAAAGCTCAAAAAATGCAGCTGAATGTAAGAACGGTGGTAATTAAAGTAAAGAAATTGAATGAATGAAAGGAATGATTGACAAACTCAGTCTTACCTTTCCTTATCCCCATTATTATCACTTTTGTTTAAATCAAAACTTTTAGAATTCTTCATTATGTTGCAATTGCTTTTTGAGTTAACCCTCACTTGTGGGGAATTTTATTTTAAGTTCACCATTGATTTCGATTTATTTCACTACACGTTCGGCCGTCAAAGACGTCAATAGGGGACTATGTTAGTCAGTTATACACCTACTTACTCTTCAATGTTGGGCTATCAGATTTGATACGAGTTATCACGGTGATATTGGTGCGTGTGTTTTATCCTGGCACTTAACAGAGATACCGTTTATTCTAATAGATGTCTACTTATACGATTTTATTAATTTATCTCAATCTGAAATATTTGATAAATGTGGCGCTATGGTAGCGTAGCCTGTGCTTAAAATATGTGAAGTACCTATAGTCTCATTGCTAACAACTGATAACTTTAAATACCTACAATTGGTAATATTATTGGAAAACTTTTGAAAATTTTGACATCATCATTATTTTAATATAGGTATTCAAACTTTCATAATAACCGAAAACAGTCAATGGGTGTCCGTCCTGCAAAAATTTTCGCTCATTGATATAGGAACATGCGCCTAAATCAAGATATCGAATAAACCAATAAACACCAATAAACATGTTATTACACAACAAATAACAAACGATTTTTATTTTACATCACTGCGTATGTATTTTTAATTTTGTTTTAATAACAATAAATAAGATTACCCTGCGTGTCTGTTTTACAATAAAATTATGTTTCAATTCTTTGGTTATTTATTACATCATCATAAATACATATAATTTTTAACTTTCATGACTTATTAGTTTAGGTTTCGCGTCAAGGCGCAATAAAATCAACAGTGTTCATTTTTTATTTATACAGGGTGTTTGGCTTCGAACTAGCAATAATTTAAGGGTACAAAATAGACCAAATTTCATCGACAAAACACCCCCCATATGGGTGTAATTTTGTATTAAATTTTTTTATATTTTCGATTTCTCTGGACCTGAATGTACTACAGAGATACAAAAAGGTGTTATTTGATAATAAATAATACCACCTATCAGATAAAATAATTTTTTTTGTAAAATGTCAAAAAATAGGCTTTTTTACTGATTTCAATCAAAAAGTTGATATTAATAAAATAAATAATCTAATAATAAAATAATAATTATAATATTTAATATATTGGGTTATAAGATTTTTTTGAATATTCATCTACCTATTTAATTATGTTATATTTTCTTTTTGCAATATGTTGTTTGGCCGCGCTCAAGGCGTCGTCTTTCCCATAAGTATTTTGTGTTTTGGTTGGAGAGGCTTTCCTAATCGGAAAACAAGGAGGTTACATGCTTCTAAACTTGCATCGAATCCATTTGCAACGTCAACAGTCCTGTCCTGTTTATTGTTGAAGGTGGTTGCAATGAGTGGTTGTCTTATTCGTTTTGAAAGAAAGTACAGATAGCCCCTCTGCTTGAGTGGATCGTAAGCAATCGAAAGAGTGGTGCGGTCAATACCTGAATAGGTGACTTGGGTGGTCGCTAGAGGGCACATTTCATAAGACAGCATTTGTTAAACCTTGACGAAAGTCATATCAACTAGCCCGTTTCTTCACCAATCCATAGCATTTGCTGTTGTAATGAAACCTGTGCCAAGCAGTGGTGATGACAGTAGGTACTTTGGCTGACTTGATGGTTTTGGCCTGATATAGGTACCTAAACTTTGAGTACCTAGGCTTTGACTGATAACTAAACGTAACATAACGTAATGTAAATTTCGTGCTGACTATTGTGTTTACTCACGTAACTTTCAAATGATTTAACCGATGTAAGTCAAATCACTTAAAAGTTTTACGATATCACACAGACGGAGCGTACTGCAAAATAAAATAAAAAGAAGACGTATTTAAAATGAAAAAGCAGGTTGTTTATTGAATACTTTTAATACTTAACTAACAGGTGTTTTATATAGACATGAGTTCGACATAAACTTCCCAACGACTTTAGGTAAATCAATGCACAAATCTTATTGTTTTCGTGACAGATAAAATTAACTCCATAATTAATTACCTACAACTTGAGTGGTATTCATTTATCATTGAAATAAATAGTATTTATAGTAATTAGGTAGTTAGGTACCTACTGTCTACCTTAAAAAGGCAGATATCGAGTTTTCAAAATGTGTTATTGAGAACATAATATGTTTTTAAGAACAATATGGAAAACTATCAGCGTTTTCCTCACTTTGTTTTGTTTTCTTTATTAATACTCGTAGATACCAACAGTAGCCAATGGCCTCTTGGCTACTCTACATTAATACGCGGTTTAAGATTCTTAATCTTTCGTCTGTTTTTCCATCTTAGTCTTCGGAAGAATAAAAAACATTTTTCGAGGCACGGGACACGTCATTTGAATTTGAGTTCATCAAGACTGATTAAATTTGAGGGTTAATCAGCGATAAGTAGTGTTTTTAGTAAGTAGTTTTTGTTCAGGAAAACAATACTTATTAATCTCTCTTTTAATTTATGCTTTGAAGTAGTATTATGGAGTAAGTTACTACCACGGAAGTGATAGAGACGAGTAGAGAATAATCAACTCGGAAAAACTTTGCCATGTTAAAGTTGATGGGCCGCGCTTGCACGAGGTTGCGGAAATCGTTGACAGCTGTCTTTACGTCTTCGTCTGTGGAGGAAAATTATACAAGAAAAAGTTACGACAAGATTTTTATATTTTTTTATAAAAGCTCTTTTAGGTGGTTGTGGTCGTAAAGCTACATGTTCTTGAGGTATGGTTGTCGGAGATACTTTATACGGGAAAGGCAGGAGTAATATTGTTGTTTTAACCCATTAATGACCCACTACAGGGTCGGGTCTCCTCTCACAATGAGAGGGATGTAGGCCTTAGTCCACCACGCTGGCCTACTGCGGGTTGGCGGACTTCACATGCCTTTGAGAACATTTTTTTTTGTGAACTCTCGGGCATGCAGGTTTCCTCACGATGTTTTCCTTCACCGTAACAGCAGGTGATATTTAATTTTTTTTTAATTTTATAAATCGCACATAACTTTTTTACAAAGTCATTGGTGCGTGCCACTGGGATTCGAACCCGGACCTCTCGATTCGATGTCGAATTCTAAACCACTGGGCTATCACCGCTTTTTATATTAAGTAATATTAGCTACTATAAATTCCTGTCGGATGTTGTATAAAATTTTACAATGTGTATTATATTATTTCCTATATTATTTATTATTATTTCCTCCCGCAGGACAATGGTTTGGACTCATTATTTTATTTATAAAATTTTATTTTTATTTATTCCTATTCTATTCCTTGTTTTTGTTCTAAGTTATGTAAATAAATAGCTGTATTTTTTAAATTATTGTAAAAAAAGTAAATAAATACGTAATACACAAAAAAATTGTCATTAAGCTAAAAAAATTAGTATATTATTATTGATTTTTAAAGCAATTTTAAACTTTTATTTCAATAAATAAAAAGTAGTGCCAAGATTGTTTACCAAATTGGACAAGAGCAAAAAACGTACCTGGTCTACTATACTTAATCGTTGTTTGCAATGGTACAATAAAAATGAAGTGATGATGAAAATACCTACCTACACTTTTTAGTGGTAAGGCGAGCTACATACAATGGAAACAATCGATATTACCATTTAAAATTGGAACCAAGTTGCCAGGGCATATTTAAATTGAACGAATGAAAATAACAGGGATCATAGACATTTTTAAAAGATATTTTCCTTTTCTTTTCTTTTCAACTAATCAGAAATACGGACTTGCTCTTTATATAATTATATTCTTTTTACATTTTTATATATGTGTGAAATGCAGATATTATATTTAATATTGTGTGAAAGCAGCAAGTTTGATATATTTCATACTTACCAGGGTTTTTGTACACGAGCAATTGGTCTATAATGTCCAGTATCCTATCTCTTTGCTTGTATACTTGTTCACAGTGCCACGCGAGGCTGCCGAGGACCGTCGCACATGTCATCAGCCTCATGACTGTGGATACTACTGGGAAGTACCCGGAGTGATACTTGGTCTTCTGTATAAAAATAAGATAAATATGTGTGGTATTATAAAAAGAAACAACTTCTGCTTGTTGTTTCGTCAACGTAGAGCGTGCTGTAACCCGGTGTAGCTCTGCAGCACATATCTAATACAAATTTTCTTCAGTGTACCTACCTACACCACCTACCTACACTAAAACAGCATAATACTAAAAATAAAAGCAACAGGAATAGGCCAGTGTGCACAAATATACTAATAATATACTAATATACTAATTGTTATCCTATGATTTTACCTGAGATCCAATGATTATTCTAGCCGCAAGGTTCGTAAATCTCACCATGTCGATGAGAAGGCTCAAACTGTTAAGTAATATCTGAAAAATATATTTAAATAAGGATCTTTTTTTAAATGCAACATTATAAAAAATAAGGTTTCGGTCATTATTTAGTGGGAGCTCTTACTCGAATCCCATACATTTGGTTGACAAACTCAACTTGTCCTGTCAGTAGTAAGTAAGATTTACTGAGCCACTTTATCTCAGCACATTCCATTCGTCCTTGGGTATTTGGGTGCTTTCCGATAGGTGATTCTCTAGTTTTTAATTCCTTTTCATTTTTTCTTTCGAATAACGGCGAGTCCTGCTCAGTCGAATCGCATACGGTTTGCATAAGATCTCCGACTGCACGAAGTCTACATTCAATATGCAGGACTTGCGATGTTAGATCTAATATAGTAAGGATTTTAATAAGTAGAAAAATATACGCAATAGAATAAACAGCCGATTCCATCCAACCATAGCTTAAAACCCATGCTATGAAATCACACGATGTGGTCAACGTCCACAGTAGCGCGAACATTACCATATTTCTCAGGAGTTTCGTTCTAATCGCGGAGTAATTTACTACGCCAAGAATCCCGTCAATCGTCTTAAATTTTTTGAAATACTCAAAGCTCAAGACTGTCCCATACTTGCGTATACAGTGAAGGTCAACTATATATTGAGTAAAATCGTAGGTCATCTGTACCATATCCGTATATTTAACAGATGGCGATATTTCTCCGTACATATTATTCATTTTATATTGTAAGGTAAAAAAATCAATCACCGCTAATACTAAGGCTCGAAAAATGTTAATCACAATAGACACAACTGGCCTAGGTTTTTTTTCAGATGATAAATTACACCCTAAACCTATTAATTTAAGCACATAATTCAGGGGCGCAAGTGTTCTAAAGTTATCGTTAATGACATCCTTTGTACTGCTAATTCTTGGTTTCATGTTCATAACTTTTGAGTTTATGTTAAGACGATATTGATAAATGAAATGTAAACACGACAAACACTCTTGAAAGCTTTTCGCCAAGTAAGAAAATTGTATTCAACTATTCAACTTAATTAAAATTATACAGGGTGCATTTTCAGGAAAGCACAATCATTATGTTATTTAATTATTTCCTCGTATTTCATTTCTACTTACTAATAGCAGTAGAATTTGGAAAACGTAAAGAAACTTTAGAACCTTAAAGAATTAAAATAAATGTATGTTTTACGTATACAATTTAATATCAAAGTCGCTTGAATTATTGGCAAAATAGTATTATAAAAGTATTACGATATACAATTATAATTATTATATTTATATACTTACATTTTTGGTAGGTAGGTATGGTCTGTTTAGTCGATTTTATTTAACATTCGAATTATTGTTGTAAGTACAACGTGAAAATGTATAATCCCTATATAGGTATTAGGTTAAGGTAATTGCATAATGTTTATAAACATCCTGTATCAAATAAAAAGTTAGCTGATTGCCACTCGATGTATTAAAAATTGACGTGGAAACCTACGCGTGTGTAGGCACCTCCCATTTAATTATATTAGTAGGAGCCACTTAGGCATAATTAGTATTTTCGCTGAACACTTATCAGCAAATAATTATGAGTAAATCGTGGATAATTCCACCAACATTCATTTAATAAGTCTATCAATAAACATATCTAATATATACATATTTAGCGACGTGCGGCTGAAGAATTATAAACGGTAAAATTATTTAAAACAAAATCGATAAAAAGTTACGCATGCCATGTACTAGTGAAACTACCCAGGTATATTGTACTCTGTGCCTACCTATCGTGTAGGGCCAACCCCGCAATACCGGGATCCTGCCTCATTTACTGGTCCCGCGTGATGTGGAATCAGGAGCATGGGACTCCGCAGGATTTCCTTGGCAGGAGAAAAAGCTTAATACATTCTCGATGTCTCTGAATTAATTTGAATATCAATAAGGATTATCAAGAATACCATCGCAATATCTTATTCTGCAGCAGGTTTTAAGACGTCGTTTGCCAGATATTTTCAAATGTAAGCTGTTGGCTACTGGCACTAGATGTAGCAGCCAGACGTATTTTGCGTTCCGAACTTTGATAATTCGGCAGCCAGGCTGCCAGCTCCAGCTCTAAATTTATATAAGTAAGCGGGATCCCACAAATTCCGGGATCCCTTCTGATTGGAAGCCCTACTATCGTGTTTGTACTTATTTATCTGTCTGGGAGTTATTATAATCATCCTTATGATACAAGGGTCGTAATTGTTTTTATGAATATTGTAAACAAAAAAATTAAAACTGTACTGTCCTTCGATAATTTTGATTTTAACCTACATTTTGTATAATATTTTACCGACTTCAAAATCAATTCGACACGTATGTATGTAATATTAACGGAACAATAATATTTACATAATAAAATAAAATTGTTGGTCTATTACGGCTTCGAAACAGGTATACATGAGTGTTTGTATGTATGTAATACAAAAAACACCAATTTCAAAAAATAAGCCTGAAGTAAGTACTTATGTAACTAATTGTAGGTATTTCATACTTTTTTAAGTCGGTTTAATTTATTTAAATTATTTTTTGCAATAGGCTAGGAGGATTAATTGACTGCAGAGCGCATAACATGATTTGAAGCGTTTTAGATGAACCTATGAAAAGAAAACTTTGACTTTTCCTCATATTTCCTTATCTTCTATCCGCTTTTACAGCCATGAATTTACAAATTGACTGCCGTAATAATTAAAGCGGCCAGTAAATCCAGTGACGTATGAAGTCTATTAAAATAAAAGTTTTATAATTTCTCTAAGGCAATAGGATTAGCTTCTTTACTTTACTGGCCCTATATCATTTAATACTAGTAGCATTCAAATGGCATTAATTAATTAATTTGTCAAAAAATGATCATTAATTAATTTACCCGATTTACACTTGCGTGCAGCGGCAGATTTAACTGTAAGTGGAACGCATGTAATTTAATCAATGTGGCAACATTAGCTAAATATAAATAAAGAAAGATGCCTTTGGCTTGGCAATGGCACATGGCTGACTGGCTGTCAAATTTGTCAATAATGTCAAAAGTATTAAAACATCAAACCGTGTAATTGTAAATCTTTTTTAAAGTTTATTTTCGTATTTCACTATTACAATAAGTATCTTTCTTATCTGAAAGATTTTTTGTGTGTAAACATCTCAAAAACATAACATATAAATTTAATTGACAACTTTAAACTGCTTTATAATAAAATAAGCTTGGCCCCAACTTGGCCCTCTAAAAACTTCTCAATTCAAGATGCTGGAGGTAATCCAGTTGCCTAGGGTATAAGTTACGCTTATCATTTAAGTTTTGATAATTGGAAGGATATCCAAAACTAAGGTAAGATGTATAGATTAATATAATTTTTGTATTGTCTAAACAACTACTCTCGCCTGTAATGAGATATAAAGTTGGAAAGTTTGTGTATTTATTTGGGCTTGTAATTTCTTGTAATTGAATAGAAATTTTATATCATTTCGAAATAGGGATTGCTTCTGCATATCACATGAATGAAGCTTTGGACACTTGGTAATAATAATAATAACTTACCTTAAACTATTAATTTGCATAGAACCACTGGTGGTCCGACTGCTATTGTTTAACTATTGTGTCTGTTTACTGGACATTCAATAGGTTAAACAAACAGATGGAAACATAAAAATATACTCACTAATTGTCGTGAATAAACAGATATGCTAAACCTATGCGGACATGTGACTAAAGTTCTGAGCAATACTGTTTTTAGCTGCTCCTAAGGCTCCTATGATATATATATTTTGTTACCTTATTCTACCTTCAACATGTATAGCAGGTTCTTGTAACATTCAATAGTGATGCTCGCAACCTGCCAAAGGTATGCCCAAAATATAGGTACTGAATGTGTTAAGCAGATTTTGTAGGTCACCAGCTACTGAAGGGTTATCAATTTTGGAATTAATAGCATATAGCATAGCAATGTGTTTGTCAGTGAAGAAATGACAACTTATAAGCTTTACTGTGCAGTCCGTTTTTTTCTCTTGTCCTATTTGGTAAACAATCTTGGTACTACTTTCCTATTGAAAAAAGTTTAAAGTTCTTTGAAAAAGAAATTATAGTTACTAGAAATCTGCTTCAGTATTACAGAAGACCATTTGTTTTTAAATTTTTATAATTTTTTGTCTGTGTTATTGGACAAGTGTAAAGAATTTACTACTTGTATATCTACTTCTGTAGGTATAAATTTAATATAGTTTAAAATGACTATTGGATATAACATCCAAAGTTATATAGCCCCTTTAATGTCATATCCAGTTTTGACTGTACTCTCACTTTGTTACAACATGAGCACACATATTAAATCATAATTTATTATTATAATAAATGTTCACCAGCTGTTACCATAGCACAGGCTTACAGTCTAATTGAAATGAGTGTGAGTCCTCATTAGTAGTAGTATAGTTACTCATTTATTTATTACAGCTGTAAGCATGGGAGGGTGTAAGTGTACTTATCGCAACTGCAGTGTGAAGTCAGACGGGAAGACCCACATGTTCCACTATCCAGTTTTTGAAAAAGTGAGATGTCATCAATGGCTCATAAACGCACAAAGATTGGACTTTCTGAATTTGAAAGTGTCACAGGTGAAGAATAGAGTTGTGTGTCAACATCATTTCAAAGATGAATGCTTTATGAATTTCCTGGTAAGTTTGCTGTAAGTAGTATATTTATCTATGAAGTAGGGAGATTTCCTAACAAACAATTTGTCAGTCTGTGCGTCATAACTGTGGTTTGACCAGTCTGACTTATTATTTGGGTTTTTGTTTGCAACTTGATCGAACCTGAGTTCTAGAGCTGGCACCAATTTTTGGGTAGGTATTTTAGGCAAGCTGAAAACTTGTCTCATACCTCTCCTATTATACCCCAGCGTGGAACTGCAGACCTGGCTGGTGAGAAGCGGGACTAAATCAACCACTTAAATATTTAGAATTTTTTTTATATTTTTAAATGCTGTAGTTTAATGTTTAAAGAATAAAAAAAATTATGACACAGAGATAACAAGAAATAAGACTAATAAGAAAACTAGTTTTAAAGTAATTCACATATTTACTCTTAATACATTAATAATTTTTTTTCAGAAAGACAAGTTGACATTTGATGCTATACCAACAGAGGATGGACCATTTTGTGACTCCACCAATTATGTTGGTAGCAGCCAAGATTCAAACAGATTATATACAATTGTAGTTGATGACATAGAAAATGATGAGTATCTTCTTGGAAGTGAGAAAAAAACAAATCTATCAATGAAGTATGGTGATTTCTTAACAAACTTTGATCTAATGGATATAGAGAACAAAGAGGAATCCAATGTTAATCAAAAACAAAAAAACAATAATATTTTAGAATTTTATGCAACTGGAGCTGTTGACAGAGATAAATTAACTATTGATGAAGAAGGCTTTCTTTATAAATTAACATTACCAGATAAAGGTGGCAAGAAAGGGCAAACTCAACCCATGCTTGTTGTTCCCCCATATATGAATTCTACATGCACAAACAAAGTTGATAATTTTAAAAATCGGCAAAGATTTGATGTTAGTAATGTATCTGTTACCTCAGCACAGAACAATTTATCCAATAGTGAGGTTGTTAGAAATGAACCTGTCCCTCAAAAAATTAAGAAACCACCAAAAATAACTATTATTTCAGAGAAGAAAATAACGAACCCCTTACCTATTACTGGAAAGTTTGAGACTGTTTCTCCAAACTTTGTGCTTAATGTTTCTAAAACGAAAAGAAACTCAAGACCAAGTTGCCTACGTGATAGCATTAAAATTGACAACACGCCCAATTATGTGAACAATTATAATGAACCAGTTATTTCTAAAAATAATGATGAATCTATCCCTATTAAAATAGACACTAAACCTGATAATATTAAAATTGATGATGAACCTGGTAATTTAAAAAATGTTAACATACCTGATACTATAAAAAGTTTTACTGAAATCAGCAATACCAAAAATTATAATAAACATAAAAATTCTGATCTACAATTAGAAATTGAAGTACCGAATATGAATGCTGTACAGAAAAATACATGTGAACAAACAGAAATAGACGTAAAGCATATTAATGATGATACAAAATATAAAAACCCTAATGAACTTATAGAAATAGATATTAAACATGATATCAAAGAGGAATTACCTGCACAATTGCCTCCAAAAGTTTCTATACAAAACAATATTGGGTTTAAAAAATCTCCAACAACATCCATCTTAAAATCAAGAGTACCTCCTGAAAGAGCTGAAGCTATTAACAAAAAAAGAAAATTTAATATGAAGCTTAGAGAAGTTATAGAAACTTGCTTAGATAAATTAGAGAGTCCTGACAAAGCTGTTGAAACAAGAAGTCCAGTAAAGGCTATAAAAACCAAAAATATTATAAAGCCCTCAAAAAATATAACTAGAGAAGCACCAGTGCATCCTAATCAAGATTACACAATTGCATTCTTGGAAGCTAGAATGAAAAAAATGGAAAATACTTTGCTCGAGAAAATAGAAGAAAATTCTAGAAAAATTGTTGATTTAAAAAATGCTTATGTAAAGTCTACTACTGATAAGAAACCCATAATACCAACAAAAAATGATGAAGAAGCACGTAAAAAGCAACTATTTCAAGAAATTTCAAAATATTTAAGTCCAAGTTCCAAAAGCCTTATTTACGAAGAATTATTCATAAATAAATTTAGCATAGGTGATTGTGGTACTTCAACAAAACGAAAAAGAGGGAGCTATGGTACATGATAGTAATTATAATCTAGGTTAGGTACTTATAAATCATAGGTCTTCTTTTATTTCTCCAAATAAAACAGAAGTCTACTATATTATAAGGCATAGAAAATTGTGTCAGAAACAATAATAATTACAATTTGCATAAGTCTTGAAAAGCTTGATAAGGTTTGAATTGTTGCATCTGTGTGTTTAATTATGTTTATATTATAATATATTTATATTTGTACATATCTAAAATGAATTAATAAATGATTCTTATGTTCTTTTTAAGATGATGAAATAGACAATTATTATTGTGAATAATGTTGCATACATAATGTAAAAACTTACAAAGTTATAATTATGTGAGTGTGAACTTGTTTTGTAATAACCTGTGGATAGGACATTTGTTATAATAGTGCATCTGTCGTGGGCCAATAGTTAAAACCGGGCCGATCGTGATTTGCTTGGCTGGTTACGATACGGCGCCATGTTATCATTCTTTTGAGATACCTACATATTTGTATATTTATAGATAGTATATTTGAATAAACTCTTGTAGAAATAGAGGTTCTATATTTCTATTCGTAAAATGAAAATTGTCAAAGTTAACTCACATAATCGTGCTTTTAGTCATTGAAGACTCTTGTCACTAAATGGTCGACAAATACGTTGATTTCGTTGATCTGACAAACTTTTCAATGGCAGATGATGAGGAGGTACGACGTACCGGCGTATCGTGATCTGGCTAGAATAATCACATTTGGCCCATGACTTGTATTATAGAAAATACTTGATGCAAATTGTACTTTCATGTGCAATTTCAATATATTATGATGGAAAAAAAATATTATATTAAGTATCTTTTATAACATTAAAAACTTTGTCAATGTTTTTTGAGTTACTATTATTGTATTGCAATGATAACTAATTAAAGAAACTATTAAAAGGCTGGGTTATTTAAGAACAAATAAAAAGTAAGAAATGTTTTAAGGTGGACACCGTTGATAGGTACCGTATTGATTGAGGTTGATAGGTATATTTGCATGTTTAAAATAATAGTAATTTTTAGTATACCCAGTATTTTTAGTATTTTCAATTTACCCAGGTGAATAAAGGAGATATTTTAATATTAATATCGTGTATTTTTTGCTTATTTCTTAAGACAAGACTAAGGTTTGCAACTATAAATCAAAATTCGAAACTAAAAATCGACTATTAAAAATAAGGGTTGGTGATAGAAGGCTGAAAATTTAGGGTTGTATGTATTTTTTGATGTCACATTATTGAAAAATAAAAATAACAAAATTGTCCAAAAAATAAAATAAAAATGTTAGGTGTGGACAACCCTTATCACTTAGGGGTATGAAAAATAGACAGTAGCAGTAGCCGAGTCTCAGACCTACTGAATATGCAGAATATGCATGTAAAATTTCATAAAAATCCGTCAAGCCGTTTTGGAGGAGTATGGTAACTAAAACTGTGACATGAGAATTATTATACATAATTACGTTAGTTAGTTATAATAAATCTGTTAACGAACATAGATTGAAGAAGAGCGTGTCAAAATGCAAGTCAAATGGAAATGTCTCCTAGTCAATAAAAATCCGTCAATTTCTATTCAAAGAAAATATAGTTATTAGTTACGTTTCAAAGAGAGTATAACCACTACGTTTTATTTCATTTCTATAACAGATTCATAGTAGTAATATTTAATACCGGAAAGTATAATTATTTCTACGTGAAAATTACTTCCTTTTATTTTTTATGCCTACGATGAAAACGGAATCGGATAAAAATAGTCAGTCCCTACTTACTTATGTTACCTTATTATGATAATTATTTTAAGTTATTGTTTTAAATACTTACCTTTACCTTACCTCAGTCTTATCTTTATCTTACCTCTATCTATCTCTTTTCAGAATCAAAACATGACAAGATACCTAATATATCATACTTCTCTTTGGTACGAATATTTTAATATTTTTTTCTAAAAACTTCGTTGTGGTTATCAATTTTTCATTAATTGTGATGCACAGAAGCACATAATATTATGTCTATTAAAATGAAATCTCCCGGCTTTTATCATAATTATACACACTCTCTAGTTCATAGACATTATTGTCTTATTAGAAACTTTAATCAGGGAGTACCTACTCCACAATTGTATACTAATCTAATCATTTTACTTTCTAGTACAGATTTTCTTCAAAATGTGATAAAATCCTATTAGTAGTCGGCATAACGGCTACTTTCCTAGCGGGCATGACTTTGCCTTATGCCATTACCCTTGTTGCTAACATATTCCAATCAATGATCGATTATACAAAATCCAGCACGAAAGGCAACAATGATAAGAGTCTATTGAAAACAGTGCACCATTTCGCAAAACATTATACTTTTATCGGTATTGTTTTATTTGTTGGCGGATATTTGGGAACTGCTCTAACAAATATTGCAGCTATACATCAGGTAGACAGTTTTATGTACTTATTAATTGCCTAAAATTCCTTATTTTAGGTCAAACCTTTATAACTACAAACCCCTTTGTAATCGAGTTGCCTGTCAGTCTGCACCCTTTTAAGTGCCACCGAATCCACCGAATCCATTACGCTCGCTTATTGCGATTTTTTTTTCATTTTTCTTGTAGGATATGATAGGATATTACCATAATATCGTTTATGATATGATTAGGTACTAAGTCACTTGAGTACCTAACTAGTATCAAAATATCGTCTACGCAGATTTTTAGATATTAACAAAATTAAATATAAGTTATGACGTCATTTATTTATAATCATAAATCTGCTGATTACCTTTATTGAATTAAAATATTTTTATTGATCTTTAAAATCTGCAGAACCTAATTATTCGTAGGTAAGATATGCTCAATTAAAAACATTTTTTTAGGTTTTCAAAATTAGAGAAGCGTATTTGAAAGCTGCTTTAAATCAAGATTTTGCTTACTATGACGAACATCGAACTGGTGACTTCGCTTCAAAAATGGCAGAGTAATTACAGAAAATAACTTTATAATTTTACTAAGCCTACGACGTCCTTTTATATTTCTTCCATGTTTTATAACCAAACGCAGGAGAAATGAGTACAAAGTGGCGTACACGGAAAAAAGGACCCAAAGCCAGAGACCCAGGCTTCATACCAACCAACACGAACTCGAGAATCGAGAATGTAGCATCACCACGTCATACCTAATTATCATCTCTGTATCCGCCGCAAGCAAGTCAGTTCTTGAGTTGTGGCTATTGATGATGAGTGAAGTCAGTGAAGCGCTTGTACAAACAAGCCCTTTAGCGTGGAGTTATCTTAGCAGATTAGCTAATTATACCCTTAATAAGTTTATCTAAAAAGTAACTTGTTATTTTTTAGAGATATAATGAAATTGGAAGAAGGGATAAGTGATAAGGTGTCAACTTTTGCATACAATTTAAGCATAGGGCTAAGTTCAGTGACAATGGCTTTGGTCAAGGGCTGGGAGCTAGCTCTTCTCTGCTTGACTGCTACTCCGTTAACGCTCCTGCTTGTTGGTTTAACTGGTATGGTACGCAGTTTCTAATTTACTTAATGTAGGTAGTAGTAAATGATTTATTTTTCTTAGCTGTCTGCAATACATTAGTTACTCGGCAGAGTGGGTTTCCTTCTCAGATGAGAATGATACTTAATTACTTACCTAATTGTTATTCCAGCCTGGTATATCCCGGATTGATGGAGTTCATGTTCCTATTTTTCCCACTGTCTCACTTTACCGCTGCAGGCTGTAAAAATTAAAAACTTACGACCGCCAGCTACTTTCTATTTCACCGTCTCTTATTACTGGTGCTTTAGGGCTCGGCGATTGCCCGGCTCGCCCACTTGATCGCATCCTGCTCATAGGTTGACTGAAAGATTCTATTGTACCTACTATTCATGCACGTGGCTTTAAGGCTTTTGGTTTGGTCCTAACTGGGCCTAGTTACTAAGGTATATAATGTATATATATTTATTATTAAAACAAATAAATGTGTTGCAGTTGGCTAACAAATGGTATAAAAAGCAATCACAAGCTAAAGCCTATGCAAGCGCAATGGCTGAAGAAGCAATAGGCTCCATAAAAACTGTGTACGCTTTCAATGGTCAAGATAAGGAAATAGAGCGATACAGAAAACTTCTCATGGAAGTTACGAAAATTACTACTAGAAAAGGTTATCTATGTTTTAGCGCTTTGTATCCTACCTAGATGATAATGATATCCACTGACACTGCGCGTGGTATCGTGGCACCCTTAAGTATACCACTTGCTATCGAGTGGAGTAAGTTTGCACACCTCTAAGGGACTAGGTTGATTGTCTCTGTTTTGACAAAGGGAGATTACCAGGTCGCTCGCCGTAAGCGGCACTGTCCCATGGTGTGTGGGGTGCGGGGGGGAACGAAACTGATTAACAAACAAGGGATGTCAATCTCCTACCAGCCGCTGACGCTTCGAATTTGAAATAAGAATTCGCGCGTTCTGTGGGTCTCCTCTTACAATGAGATGAACAAAGTAGATGAACTTCACACGACTTTTAAGAATTATGGAGAAGATGGAAGAGATGTTCTCCTTTATCTTTCCAGCGGGTGATATTTAATTGTATAAAGCGCACATAACTTTTAAGAGTATTATAATATAGTGCATAACACTTTATCTAGAACCCGGACCCGCAGTAAGAGGCAGAATTCTTAGCCACTCGCCTCGGGTTGAACTGTGAACGAGTTGAACTGGCTTGATAGCCAGCCGTTCAAACTACCAAATAATAAAAAATATGTATTTTTATAGTGTGTTTTTTATTTACAGAATTATTTACGGGACTGTCAATGGGATGCCTCTATCTGTGTGTATTTTGTTCATACGCTTTATCATTTTACTTTGGTATATACCTCGTAGTAAATGAACCGGAGAATTATAATGCTGATGTCATGTTTTCCGTATGTTTCTACGAATTAAATAATAATAAAAATATAACGTTTAACACAAACTTGAAGCGCACATAGACTCGCTGCTAGAGTTGATGGAACGCCTTTGAAATAGTTAGAAATAAGCAACGTCGAGCGCGGGCAGTATCTGGTTGAGTGATCGCTATAGAAGTAGAGGCGAATTAAATATGCGCTTCCGAGCTTCGGAGGGCACGTTAAGCTATCGTTTCCGGTTGCTATTGAAGAGATAGCAGTCGTTATAAAACATCTCTTTGACAACTTATTCATTTATCACTCCTACAACTCATCAATACAACCCAGGCTGCCCTCCGACCAGGTGGAATGTCGACCTGAAGAAGATAGCGTAAAACCGTTGGATTCAAACAGCCTATCAACCGACCAGCAGGACCAGCGGAGTGGCGGCGATTAGGAAGCCCTTGTCCAGCAGTAGACCAGCAGTAGACAAAGGGCTAAAAGGAGGAGGAAGTTTTATCCTTCCAGTATTTTTCAGGTGTTTTTCGGAATAATGACTGCAATGGGTAGTTTCGGCATGGTAGGGACTCTAATGACACCATTTGGACAAGCTTGCGGCGCCGGAGCACAAATATTCCAGCTTCTAGACAACATCCCGAAGATTAACCCACAATTGGATAGAGGATTGAAGCCTCGGGTTATTGAAGGAAATATACAGTTCAAGAACGTTGTTTTTCACTATCCATCTAGACCCAAGATTCCGGTTAGTGTTTTTTAAAGAGTTATTCTCTAAACACAATCTGTCGCTCTTAGTAATTATATTGGTTCAAACTAGACTGAGGTGGTGAGCTCCCAAACTCCCAACGTCAACTTGCAAAAGTTAGTCTGACGCTCTCTATTAGGTACAGATTGGTTGAATTAAGATCATTTTTTCCATTAAAATATTTTCAAATCTTGAGAATTTTCCATAATATTCCCAGACATGTGTGAAGTCTACCAATCTGCATAAGGTTAGCGTGGTGGGCTAAGGCCTCCTTCTTATTGTCGGAGGAGACCCGATTCTGCAATGGAACACTAACGGGTTACAGACAAGTTACAGATATATAACATACCTACCCTACTTTTCTGCAATGTCGAGGGACAGTTTTAATATTGTTTTAGGTATTAAAATCCGTTAATCTGCGTGTGCAGAGAGGTCAATCAGTGGCAATAATTGGCAACTCGGGAAGCGGAAAATCCACTATTATACACCTATTATGTAGATTTTACGATGTCGACCAAGGCAGTGTTAGTATCGTTTCTATTACAAGTCTATTTTTGTGTTATAATATTACTCTATATAATATTACTATATACAATGTTGCGTGTTACTACTGTTGACTCATAGTACCTAAGGTTATATCTATAGCATGGTAACACAGTGCGATAGCCGACGTCATACTAATAGGCGTTATAGTCCTTACCAAGATTTACTTGGAACTCGCGCCAAGAGTTAGGTACCGCCACGTTACCACCTAGTATTTTCTTATGGGGTCGGTCGATACGAGTATGTTCCAAATTTCTTTACGATCTTCTCATAAATATTCTACTTACATATACAAATGGAAATAAATCTGGAATTTCTAGATGTGATCCAGTATTCCGGCAATTTCGAGGTCTGGGATCCCTGTATACATCACAAAAAACAGTGGCTTGCAGGTTATTCGTCTACGTACCTTTTAAAGGGTTTTTGAAACTATCAGATAACCATAGACGGCAACAACGTCCGCGACTTGTCAGTGCGGTGGCTGCGCGCGCAGATCGGGCTGGTGGGGCAGGAGCCGGTGCTGTTCAACACCACCGTGCGGGAGAACATCCGCTATGGACGCCAGGACGCCTCGCAGGAAGACCTCGAGGCTGCTGCCAGACAAGCTTACGCGCACGACTTTATAATGAAACTACCAACAGTATGTTCCTTAATAAAATCTTTGGAAAAAAGAAGTAAGTAAGAAGGAGTAATGATATAATTGTTCCACTGTAGCTAGCTCAGCTCTCATTCACAGTTGCGATGAGAGTGAAAGATAGCTCATTATTTCAGTATGTGCTCCATTGAGCAGAATTTAGGGTTCGCTACTACTTCTTATTTCTATATTTTTTATGTTATATTATTATTCTATGCTTTTTGTGTCCTATTTATCTGAAACAAAAAAATATTTTCAAATGCATGTGAAGTGTACCTACCAAGCCGCATTAGGCCGCGTAGCGTAGCGTGGATTAATCATTTTCATTGTGAGAGGAGGCCCGACCCTGCAATGGGTCACTAATGGGTTAGACATATTCTTTTTCAGTGAAAAAGTCATCCCATTTCACAGTTTACTATAGTTATAATATACTAGCTGAACCGGCAGGCTTCGCTCTGCCAATCAATTTGACTAATATTGCGAAGATTTTTATAGATATTGATAATATGTTCTTTAGTATTGTAGAACATACTTTTGTTCTATCATCAATAGTTTCCGCAGCGCATGCGACGAAAGACGTTTTAAGACGTAAAAGCGCTTTTTTACACCTTGGGTTACGTTACTTAAGTTTTAGTAAGGATCCCTAATCTTTTCTAACAATAAATATTATAGCCTATGTTACTCAGGCTGAATGTAAGCTACATTCAATGGTAAAAGAATGTATGAAATCGGCACAGTAGTTTTTGAGCTTATTCGTTACCAACATACACACAAAAATACAAATTTTTCCTCTTTATAATATAAATAAAGTGTAGATCTAGGAGGTTTGTTGGGTAATGATTTCGCTTGTTTTAAGTGAACATTGAACGCAGGGCTACGACACGGGGGTTGGCCAACGCGGGGAATTTTTGTCTGGTGGTCAAAAGCAACGTCTATCGATTGCACGCGCTCTCATCCGCAACCCTTCTATTCTGCTCCTGGATGAAGCGACTAGTGCCCTGGACACGTTTTCAGAGGCTAAAGTTAGAGAAGCGCTAAATGAGGTTAGTTTTTAATTTAAGTATAATCTTCTTTGTCATGGAATCGATATTCATCCATGTTGAAATCTGCTAATTCATTGTTGTATTGCTCTCTCTATTGCCAAGTGATTGACTAATCCTCAGAACGAGGATGTACATAGATGCTTCCAATCATCTATTAGTCCTACGGTATATTATACGGTATAGAGGGACCGTGCAGAAACTATACCTAGAGGGCAACACAAAACGACAATAATATAATTATTAAGTATATCAGGCGTTACTTTGCCACGTTTGAACACTCGATGTGTCATTATGGCAGGGAGAAAAGAAAAGAAGGGAGAAGAGAAAAGCTCACTCGAACTAGGTGTCGCCACTTAGGTCCCTATTGCATTTTTGAATTGTGTAGCAGTGACGTCATCTGCGCATCTTTTTGTAGGCACACTCATGACACAGCACCGCGTGCAAAAATGTACAGCGTCGATGTGATCTCTAGTTAACAGGTACCTACGAGTATGTCTATTTCTTCCAGGCGTCAAAAGGTCGCACAACTGTGATCGTTGCACATCGGTTATCGACTATACGATATGTCGACGTTATACACGTAATGAAAGACGGACAAATAGTTGAATCCGGTAGCCATGGGGAACTATTAAAAAAGAAGGGATATTATTACGGCATGTTGGCGGTTCAGGGGGGCCACTCTCTAAGCACTAAACTCGAAGTTTCGGCCGAAGTTTCGGCATTCCCTACTCTGTATCACTTACGAATGCCCATTTCTGACGGGCTCGTCCGTAGAATGAATGACTTTTCAAAAACCTACTGACTGACAGCAAAAATCTACTCCGTAAGGCTATAAGCCCGTCCGTAAATTTGAGTTTGACATGAGATATCTCGGTTGAATGTGTCAAATTACACGACATCAAATTTGCTCTCGTGTGGACTAACCACATCGGATTAAAAATAAAATACAAGCAATAAAACACGCTTCAGTTGTTGTTTTACAGAATATATTAAACATATACAGCCTCCCACAGAATTAAGGCAGGAACACGGGGTCTCCCACCCACAGCCGTCTAGCGCGGATTCGGCCGTCCGCTCCCCTTAGAAGAAGCGCTCGCGCTAAATCCCTGTGCTTCTGCATAAACTCGACGATAGCGTCTAGCTGTAGTTGGGTAGCGGCATTAGTGGGCGGCATCCAAAAATATATTCCTCGATATTGTTGTATTTCAACTCACTCAACAGTAATCAAGTTATACTTATACGGATTATTCGTTTTTCATCACACCAAGATTATTATTATGATTGTTATACTTATATATCTACAATCTGAGTTCTGAGCGAGTCTAATATTATGACTAATATAAATTAAAATACAACTTTTCTTATAACGTAGGTAGGGAACGTGTTTATTTGTTTACCTAATTTCTCTATGACTTTTCTAACTGTCAATTTACTCAAACATTGTCAAAATGTAAATTTTTTGTTATGAATATTAGAGGCAAAGGTTTTATAACAATAAATCCATTCAATATCGCCTTTAAGTCAAAATAAAATAATCAATAGGTAATTGAGGGCTAATTTTGAGTAAATATGGTTGTTTTGTAAATATAGTTGATTATAAGAATAAGATTTATACGCTTATAAAGGAAATATTGTTGCAATAAAAAACCGGTAATAATTACGATAAAATTGTCCTCCCTAGGGCTGACAAGGCTTGGAATCTATCATTCACGAAAATAGTCTATGATCCCGTTCGAAACGATGGCAGCCGAAGTTCTTAGAGAGTAGGGTACATTCCGAAGTTTCGCACAGCTTACGGACGGCTCGTAAATGACGGAAACGGAGTTAGAGAGTGGCACCCCAGGAACCGTTAACGTTGGAGCAGTCAGATTTACAAGAAATTAAAGGTTCAAAAACATTACTTTTTTATATTCTTCTAAAATTATTTTTCTACGGCCACTTGTTTCTTTTTTCAGTGGAAAAAATAAAGGAAGGACATTTAAATGAAGAACCAACGCCATTTGAATACAAAGATACTGAAGACATTACTATCGATGTGGTCGGTACTTTATTTTTTTTTTACTTATTAACCTTGTCGACTTACTCGTAGTTTATCGACATGAAACATAAGTACCTATAGTTATCTGATTTGATGTCTAAACAAAGTAGAAGACAGCGGAAAACCGGTCTGAGTGGCGTTGAGTAGGGGAGGTCCATGTCCAGTAGTGGACTACAAAGGGCTGAATAAAGATAACGAACTCAAATAAAAAAAACATGTCAGAGACTGTGTAATACTAGGTAAATTTAGGACTAAGATAATCGCTCAAAATTTCCCTTATCAATAAAATCAGGATTTGTAAACTGCATGAGCGCGACATGAGCGCGACTTTTACAGTTCACTGTAATACAAGTTTAGATTTTTCAAATAAAAGTTATAAATTTAAACATATTGTGATCATTAACCGCTTATAATGCTCCTTAGAAAGAGGAGGACCATAAACTGAAGATTCCGGCAATTTCATTCAGGCGTGTGCTAACTTTAAATGCCCCGGAGTGGAAGTATATAACATTGGGCAGTCTCTCCGCCACAATCAATGGTTTCTCTGTGCCAATTTTCATAGTAATATTTGGAAATCTGTTTGGGGTATGATTAATTTTTATCAAAATAGATTTTTTTTCAGAAATCGTATTTTCAACATCCTTTTAAACCTTATAAATAAAGTTCTTTTTTAACTTTAACGTTTTGAACCCACGTCATGTTACGAAAGTATTAGGATTCATAAGCAGCTCGCTTCATATGTCACTTTTGATTAAAATAATCCAAAGTAAGTTCATTAGGTCTTAAAACTCGAAAAATTACTTCACTTGAATATCATGATAACCTACGCTATGTCAGGTTATGTACACGGCACGTTTTCCCGTTGTCAACCATGGACCTTTTGTAGGTCCATGTTGTCAACTGTAGCTTTCTTTAGGTATAGATAGAATAAAACATAATGTTTTGAAGCAACATAAGCATATCAATGATGTACTCGTATGTATGTCTTAGGGAAAGTCGTCGTAGATATGGTAAATGAACACGTTAAAAAATCAAGAAAAACATGGGTTATAGGTACCTGTATAAAGAATATATTTTATTTCCAGTCATTGTCTGATCCAAATACAACCCATCTTATGAGTAGGTAAGGTCCAGATAATATCAATAATATGCCTGGCGACCGGATTAATACTTGGTATTTCCAATTTCACTGAGGTTCGAAGCTTATTTATTTCCATTCAGTAATGTATCAACATTTTACATCATTATGTTTTGTTGTTATTAAAATCAGTTTTCTCATAAGATTGAGATTAATGAAGATCCTTCTAGAAACTAGTAGGTGTAAATATTAGCTGGCGAATCAGCATTATTCCTTTACCAGCAGAAGATTATCCTTGCGGAGTGGTGACAATTTTGGATAAGGTGGTCCGTCAGCTTGTTTGACTAGAAATTTGCAAAAAAATCAATTCAAACTTTGATTGCCTAGGTGAAATCCTTTGAAATATTATAGAAAGTTTATTAGAAAGCATGTTTCACCGTGTGCTTTGATACGTGTTTTAATTTTGAACTGACCAATCTCTATGCTTTATTTTGCTTCTTCCCCTCCCGCATACCTCAAAGTTTCTTTCTAGAAGCTATGAATGATGTCTTATTTTTATAGTCGCCGTCACAAGTCGTGGGCACAGATGATTAGTGGTAAGGATATTGTACACTTCGGCTAATGTATAAAGTCGAGGAATACGCGCTAGACCAATAGACGACGTACACTGACTGACGAACCAATCGCGAGAACTAACAGCACAGTCGACGTAAAATTGTGCTGTGTTGTCGTTGACTTTTAAAATATGAAATTTTCAGACTTCCTGCTTCGGCATCGCAGGTACAAGACTGACGGAGCGACTGCGTCTACGCATGTTTAGGCACATTTTGCACCAGGATGTTGCGTTTTTTGAGGATCATGCCAATACAACGGGTGCCCTATGCGCCCGTCTTTCTGCTGACGCGGCTCAAGTACAGGGGGTAAATCTTTGACTTAGTAGTATAGTGGTTATGAAAATATTTGTATTTGTAAAATTCAAAGTTTTTGATGGATTATATTATTATTTTAAATAATATTTGTACAACTAGGTATAGAACAGTGTGTATTTTTTTGATTCTAAACTGCTTATTGGTAGTGGCTGTATTCCGAATACAGGATATTTTATCAGTCAGCCATAGCAAAGCATGACTGGGTTAAGCTAGTTTTCTACACAAATCGATATCCATATCAAGATTTCACTTGATATTTAATTTTCACTTTTTGTCACTCTAAGAGTCTGAGTATTTTATGTCGCCGTAATGTGGGAGACGTTTTGAGAATAATCGAAACAACGCTAGTGCATAGAGTGCTACTGCATGTAACAAAAGAGAACAATACATTTACTGTTTATTTTAGGCAACTGGTCAGCGAATAGGCATAGTTCTACAAAGCATAGGATCTGTGGGGCTAGCTTTGGTCCTCGGTATGTTCTTCGAATGGCGTGTGGGCATGGTGATTCTGGCTTTTATTCCTGTTATCGGATTTGTAGTCTATAAACAAAGTCAGGCGACCAACAAGGAATCCAGTGCGTACTTTAAGACAATAGAAAATAGTTCAAAGGTTTGTTTACAAAAGAATATCGATGTGTACAGAACAATTGCGGTTAACTCAGTAAACTTTTTAATCTCTTTCGTAACTTCGAACCACAACCACCTGAATACAGTAAAATATTGTATTTAGGTTATGGTGGTGGTATTTACATTTTTATTATTGAAATTTTAGTAATTTAACAGTGGTTTAATTACCCAAAATTGTTCACTTATCGTTTATCGTAGTTGTCCCTTCTGAGTTTGCTTAGTTTTATCTACATATAACTACTTATGATGATGTTACTGTCATTGTGGTAGGTATGAACGGTAAAGTAATAGGTGCGGTAAAATCTTCCTGATTCAACTGCAAAAAAGGTCGACAAAATTTGTTTACCTGCGATCTGTGCGTTGTATTTTTATGTTAAATGCGCATTTCTAGATTGCGATAGAGGCAGTGAGTAACATTCGAACGGTGGCCTCTCTGGGCCTGGAGCAGACTGTGGTGTCGCAATACATGGCCCAGCTCGGTCCCGCACTCCGGCCCAGCATATACAACGCTCACTGTCGAGGCCTCCTCACCGGCCTGTCGAGGTCAATGTTCAACTTTATTAACGCGGCCGCCCTCACCTACGGCGGACATCTCATCGTGTCACGCGGCGTTGCTCCCGAGGATATACTTGTGTTAGCAATCAATGCTTTTTGCGCTAGTAAATCAAAGATTTTTATATGTCATGGGGACTATTTATTTAGTTGGTTTCTCCCTTACTCGAGGGGCCGGATTCGAAACCGAATGGAACACTCCAATGACTTTGCACGCTATATAAAAATTAAATATAACCTGCTGCAACGGTAAAATATGAAAACAATGAGGAAACCTGCATGCCTGAGAACTATTCCAGTGAGGTCCTATCAATCATAGTGAGGTCCACCAACTCGCACCAGGCCAGCCTGGGGTGGATCCTATATCCTAATCATGTGAGAAAATAGCCGAACCTGCAATGGGCCACTAATAGTTTACAGAAAAATACCGAGATTTTTGTAGAACATGAATATTGGCAATGTTGTTGTGGTTGGTAATAAAATTGGTTTTTGATCCAGAACAACACAGGCGCTGCAGATGGCATCAGCACAGGCGCAGAATGCATTCGCTTTCGCCCCTGACTTTCACAAGGGCATAAATGCCGCCTCCCGAATTTTAAACTTTCTACAAAATCGAGCCAAAATTATTGATCCTGAGAATCCTGTCGTCACAAATTTTGTACGTGTGCTTTAATTTTTGTATAGGAATTATTTTTAAAAGGTAAAAGGTCAACCGTAGACGACAAGTAGACCGAGTTTAATGCGGTTGGTATTGAAAGCAGTGATTATGATATAACTTAGTTTTCAGCATGTCGAAAGTAGCTAAGATTTTTAATTTTATGAAGGTTTGGAATACATGAATTCATACAATTTTCAGAAATCAAAAGGAGAAGCTTGTTTGGCAAATGTGAATTTTAAATATCCAACACGACCTACACTGCCGGTTCTGCTTGGGCTAACGTTGGAGGTAATATAATACTATTTTTTATTTTATTAGAATAATTCCAACCTGAAAACACTAGCTTATTTATATTTTAATTTTATATCAATTGACTAATGGTATTCAATAGACTAAGAAATTCTACAACGGTCTACGCGCGTAAGTAGGGGTATATGATTTTAGATAAGTATGAAAATACTGCACCCATAATTTATGTAAAACTAAAAGCTGAACACGAAAAATAGTCGATGGATTGACATTATTACTATTATTACCGGCTGTTGTGTTTTTACTCAAGAAGTTTTATACAACCAACAACCAACAAAGCATGACCGAACTCGCTAGTAGAATTTAACCTCCGTGAAAATCGTGAATTCGTGAAGTCTTGTGTTTTTAGGTCAATTCAGGTAGTCATGGACTAAGTAGATCTATGATCGAAATCTTATTTAAGTACGCGGTAATACTGGTAGAAAGGTAGTGAGTAGAAATAGTGAGCTGGGCTTAGACCGTCGTGAACTCGTGAGACGAGATACTACAAAAGTATTGTTTCTAGATACCACAAGGTAAGACCATAGCAGTGGTAGGGCAGAGCGGCTGTGGGAAGAGCACCATCATACAACTTCTGCAACGATATTACGATCCGGACAGCGGAATAGTCGTGAGCTCGCTTTCAATTTGCTACTCTTTTGTTCATGATACCTAAACACATAATTGCTACCTATTAGCGTTCTACTATCTATTATTGCTACCAACGCTGTTCTAACGCGGGTGGTCGGCTTCACGTGTCTTTCAGAACATTATAGATAATTCTGAGGCATGCAGATTTCCTCACGATATTATCTTCATCGTGTCAGCAGTGAGCAGGTGAAGTTGAAATTAAAATGCACGTAACTTAGTACAGTTATTGCTGCCGCTGCTGCAATTCATACGGTTGTAATTGTAGTAGTAGATTACCTGCTTACTCTCATGTTTATTTCTCGCTATTACAGTTGAACATAATTTAAATAAGACCTACATGTACCTACTTAACTTGTTTTTTAGTCTATGGACCAAATACGGTTGTCGAGGCTGCGGATTTGCGATATTCGGTCTAATCTGGGACTGGTATCCCAAGAGCCTGTGCTGTTTGACCGTTCCATACGCGAGAACATAGCATACGGGGACAATCTAAGATCGCCCTCTGATGAAGAAATCTGCGACGCAGCAAAAGTGGCCAACATACACGATTTCATTGTCGCACTACCTCAGGTTATGGTTAAAATAAAATTTTAAGTATCCCTTCAACAATCCACGAGCTTTTTGACCACAGAGTTTAATTTAAATTGAAACTACCAAGAACTAGCGTGTGTATATATACCTAAAGATATAGATAAGCGTTTCTTGCGATTTTGATACTGGGCCCTCACTGTTATTGAGACAAAATAACAATCACTAGCTTTTTCTAGGGTTATGACACAAACATTGGGTCAAAAGGCGTACAACTGTCTGGCGGTCAGAAGCAACGGGTCGCCATTGCCAGAGCCTTGATACGGAGACCAAGGATACTGCTGCTAGACGAAGCGACCAGTGCGCTTGACGCGGAAAACGAAAAGGTATAATATAACTAATAAGACCATAAATCTCTATTTGTAATTTGTGCATCGTTCATGGATATCGGTGAGGGGCCGATTTGAAGCTATCTTTGAGAATAGCCACGCATCTTAGCTGATAACTTCTGACAGTCGTTCGCCTCCAGACGCTGCAAAGGTGTCGTGCATGCTGATCGCGCACGTATCATTGCTCACTCGCGCTGTACATTGCAGGTGGTGCAGGAGGCGCTGGACGCGGCGAAGGCGGGGCGCACGTGCGTGCTGATCGCGCACGTATCATTGCTCACTCGCGCTGTACATTGCAGGTGGTGCAGGAGGCGCTGGACGCGGCGAAGGCGGGGCCCACGTGCGTGCTGATCGCGCACGTATCATTGCTCACTCGCGCTGTACATTGCAGGTGGTGCAGGAGGCGCTGGACGCGGCGAAGGCGGGGCCCACGTGCGTGCTGATCGCGCACGTATCATTGCTCACTCGCGCTGTACATTGCAGGTGGTGCAGGAGGCGCTGGACGCGGCGAAGGCGGGGCGCACGTGCGTGCTGATCGCGCACGTATCATTGCTCACTCGCGCTGTACATTGCAGGTGGTGCAGGAGGCGCTGGACGCGGCGAAGGCGGGGCGCACGTGCGTGCTGATCGCGCACCGGCTCAGCACCGTGCGCGACGCCGACCTCATCTGCGTGCTCAGCGCCGGCCGCGTCGCCGAGCGAGGCACGCATCACGAACTTATGCAGCTTCAAGGACTCTACTACAACCTGCACACTATGCAAGTGTAAGCGGTCGTCATGTCGTCACACTGCTCGGAGCTACACGAGTGACGGAAAACGGTTTTATCGATATGCCGGGTATAGTTGCCGTCACGAGAGTGATGAGCACAACTTTCATTGGTCGGTTTGACATTGACTGCGCTGCGGTGCACGCGATTGGTTCGACAGTAGTCAGTTCGTCAGTGTGCGTCGTCTATTGGTCCAGCACGTTTTTTCGGCTGCTTACATTGGCGGAAAGTGTACAATATCCCTACCACTGATAATCTGTGCTCACGACTCCTGACGGTTACTATATGCATTGCAGTCTCTTAACTATCGGCCAAAGTATCTCAATTTGTAGGTTAAATGAAAATACTTTGACATGTAAAGTTGTCTACATTGTCTGAATGTCTGCATTGTGTGAATTCTATTTAATTTAAACGTGCATTCAACTATTTGGTTTAACCGGTAAAAATTCCGTCAAAATTAGCATTTGACAACTGAACAGTTACAGATAGCGCGTGAGTTGAATGCAGTCGGGGCCTGAGACGAAGGGCGGGAGCATCTCCCCCCGCCGTCCGCACGCCTGTAGTGTAGTGCTGTGCTGTCTTTGTTGACAGCTATTTATGTATTTACTTTTACTGAGTTATTGCGTTAATATTCAAGTTGCAGCCGCGTGTTATTTTCGTTTTAATAATGACTGATCCGAGTTCATGAAGTTCTGTTACAAAAAAAACGAGTTTTTATTCATCGCCAAACACGGGAAATGGCGAAAAATGTTCTAGACATGTGTTGAAGAATGGCAGAACAACAATTTGACATTCACTTTAAATAATTTGTCCGATACGTTTCTTTATTTTTTTATGCATTGCATTTGTATACTCTTATGTAAGGTCGATGAAAGTAAGTTAAGAAAAAATAAAGTTGACACTGTCAGTTGCAAAATGTCGACATCGTGATTTTATTCCTATTTTCTTCCCATTTTCACAATTTAACAAAACCGTCCCTAAAAGTGAATCTGTAAACATAACAAAACAAACATAATTATTTTCTTGTTTTTTTTCTAAACTTAAAATGTTAAACTTAATACGATTTACGAAATTTATCGACATATTGTCATCATTAATTCTAATAAGGTCACAGCACTGTCACATTCCTGAGCTCTGCATTTAACTCGCGCGCTGTCTGAATAACTAGTAATTATTAATAATTGACATTTCAATAGACTACTCAGTGTATTGATGATGGAACGATGAAAAGATAAAACAACATTTTTTAGCCTTTTATTAATCCATAATACAACACTAATGTAACCGTAGCTTCATTCGAAAGGATTTGGTGAGCCTCAAATGCCTGAAACAATAAACATATCTAATACATTATCAGTATTTATTATAAAAAAATTAATAAGAAACGAGTTTCGTTAACCTTTTATTCGACCTACACGTAATTTTAATCCCATCAGTTTGTACGAGTTGTTTACTTTTAGAATTTTACTCCATTCTTACTTTCTTAAAAAAAAGTAGTAGGAAATATAAAGTAGGAATTTCCTGTACGCTAGCTACAATATCTCCTGTCTTAAGATGCGACTAAAAGGGGGCTCAAGGGCTCACGAGGGGGAAGGGTGGAGAGAAGCTGTCCAGCTGTCCAACGACCTCTAGGGAAGGCTGCAGACTTGCCGCGAGACTACGACGACCTATGCCTAGGGACATATTTGCATTGTTATTATTTGATTGCATTATTTATATTTGTTATCTACGTCATGTATGTATGTCAAAGGTAATAAAAATTAAATAAAATTAAAAAGGATTGCATACAGGAACACGTACTGTTCTCAAGTTGATGTTGCGATGACAAAACAACGACTTTCAATGACAAAAACAACGATGAAAATGGGTTCCATTTCAATGAAATTTTCACTGTTGTTTATATGAAAACTCACCCAGAATTACAAGTTTATTTTTTTAATTACCTACGAATACCCCACATGATAAATAAAGGATAGGGTTGCCAGGTCGAGTAGGATGTTGAGAGACACGTACTGTACTCAAGGTGTCGGTGCAACCATGGCGGCGGCAGTGAGCTGTGAAATGATGCTGCCGGCGGCAAGGTTCCCGTAGTACGCCTGCGCGGCGGCGGCGGAGCTCCCGGCCGCTATGCCGGTGCCGCCGAAGCCGAGCATGGGCGCTACCCACGCGGTCGCCAGCCCGCCCGTCCCGTAGATGGCGGCAGCGCCTAACGCGTTCACGAATACTGCTGCCAGCAATCCCATTATGAACTGCGAGCAAACAATTTAAATTTTAATACTATATTTTATTAACGCCAAATGTTGGTGAGGACGGATGGATGGATGGAAGGATTTTGGTACTCTTGTATCTACGCAAAAATGGCGGAACAGAATTTGATAAAATTTGGTGTACAGGAAGATTATAACCCGGATTAACATTATTATTATAGGATACTTTTTAATCCCTGGACCAAGTTGTAAAATCCAACGAAGCCGCGGGCAGTCTACTACTAAGTACTTATAATTATGTACCTATTATAAGTATGCGAAAGTTTTTGAGGATGCATGGATGTATGGCAAAAAAAGACTCAAATTTGGTACCAAGGTAGATTTAAACTGGATTAACTCGGAGATAAAAGTATTCTATAATATATTATGGATATTATAGAAAACTTTTATCTCCGAGTCAAATTCTTAGGTCAACGTGAATGAAGTCGCGGGAGAAAGCTAATAATCGCGGATAAATGAGGATTCCTTACAATATAGCGCAAAGTTCGCTCTTAATTCTTGATTAAATAAAATGAATGTGTTCAAAATTCAAAGCATTTTGATCAATACATACCTACCTATTTTTTGCAGGTACTACTCAAATGAAAACAACCGAGTAGGTAGTTAGGGCTGAAAATGAAAATTCTAGACCTAATTCAAAATAGGTAAACCTTACCTCTTAACCCATCTAAACTATTATTCCTATATTTCGTAATTTTTCCTTAATTGATGGTAACTAACCGAAGCTAAAAACATAATTGCTCTCTCTACCTACATTTTTCGTTTTAAATTTAATTATTTTATAAATGTATGTAACTGACTTGCATAGCGTAGGAATGGAGTACCTGAGTAATAAGCGAATAATATTAGCTTACCAATCCGAATCCGACCAACGCTCCAGATAAATTCTCAACTCACACTAAATTAGACATGTGTAGAGGTGAGGGCTATATAGCGCAGATAGTTATACAACTATCTATCCGCTGAGCCAACGGTAGCTAGTTATTTAGCGAAGCACAACTATCTATTTTCCACAACGTCCGCTGTCTCTGTGTGGTACAAAGCGAAATAGCGATTTAGCGCGTGCTAACGCCGGTCGCCGATCGCGGCCCCAACGAATCCACCCGACTAGAGTAGGTACACTGACTGAAGCGGTTTTAGGCGGTTTAAGCACCCGCTGGAACATAGTAGGATTTGTAGAGTAATGGAGTCGCGTAGTACTAAAGTTTACTATGGTAATTTATTTTTACTTTGTCCAATATAACAACCAATATTTGCACAACTTTTTACAAAAATATCTGTATAACAATCAAAGAACTGTAAGAATAATAAAAATATGTAGATGTAGATAATACACATCAAAACGGCAATTGTATAATAAATTGAATTTGTTTCAAGGTACATACTCATTAAATAACATTAATTTAACCTACCTTGTTTAATTTTACTTAATATATCTTTTAAAAATTTACAGCTAATGTTACAATTGAATAATGATTTATAGATATAGTAATGCCAATTACAAGTCGTTTCCACCTTTAGCCTGATTTATCTTAACAGTGGGCAAAAAACTAAAGTAATAATCATTATGAGTTTAATTAATAATAAATCGTTCCTTCGGTAGATAAACTAAGTTAGTTATGCAATTAACAAATAATTTTGTTTTTTAATTCTAATACAATATTATATATAAAAAAATAACATCGACGACGACTCCTAACTCTGTTCTAAATGAAACAATTTTATGATTTTCAAACAGAACTAGACCTAATTCCAATAGACTTACAGCCTACATTCGTCTTTACAGCAATAAAGCAATAAAAATTTACGAGCTTGCTGCCTGCGTACATTCTAAAATGTCTTAAGTCTCGGACGCCTGCATTTAAAGTGAAATCGTATACCTGTGCGTTAAGGTCAACTTTTGAATATTTAAATTTGAGTTGATATTATTTTGGTCCTAAACGTACCTCTCGCCGTTTTTTTGAAAAATATGAAAAATGTTGCTTCTAGGATATTTAAATTCGTTGGTATTAATACGTTATTTTAAATTTGAAATTAGTGTTTAATAAACTTTCTTCGCGTCGCGTTCACGTACCGGAGTTTGTTTGTTTACGGTTGGAAAAGGTGGTTTTTGTAAGTATACACCCTTATTAATAAAAATCGCTTATTCCAAGTTCCTTAGTTAATTCTCGATTAACTTAGTAATAACTTCGTAATTGTAATGATATTAATAAACATGGAGTAACCTCGTACTAACAATACATTTCTTAGTCCGGATTCAACGAGTAAAATATGGCAACCTTTAAAATTCAAAAGCAAAAAGATTGAGTCTGTGAATGACTTCATGCATTAAAATGACAGTGACAGCAGTTGACAGCACATATATTTTGGGATTGACAACTTCAAACGACGTTATCACTGATCAGCTTTCAATTCAAGCGCTCAATTTCGCTCCTCGCAGTTTGATATTTGTTAAATTAAAAAATTGATTTCTCGTATAATTATTTCGTTTCATAAGTTTTTCAAAAGTTTCTAAATAAATACCAATGTGAATGACGTTTAGTTAGAACAACGAAGGTGATGCGTCAACGGTCAAGTAAACGTCAATGTCGTCATTGCACGCGCACGCCTGGTCCACGCTTAATCGGTCTCTAAACTATGTAGCGACATGGACTAACTTTGATTCTGAGATTAGACTCGAAGTAGCTTACATCTTCGTTACTCCGTGTTTATTAATTCTGAATTTAATTAAATCTTAATTACGACAAATTTTAAAGTTACTCTTGCTTTAGTCTATGTTTATTAATATGACCGTAGTGTATATAGGCATCTAGTGTAAATACAAATAAACAGTAAGGTGTAAATAAATAGTTTGTGTTGTAAATAACAATTTTTCGAAGACGATCGGTAAGGTGTAATGTTTTTGAATGGGAATACCTAAGACCCAGATTTGTAAATATTGAACATACGTGTAAATAATGTATGATAGGTAAATAGAGACGATGTACATAGTCTAATGTATATACAATGAACTTTTAAGTACGCCTGTATAAAATTACTTATATTAAATTAAAAGTATATTTTGTGAACTACGAGTACTACGACTTACCGAACCGAGTTTGCTTGCTTTTTGCAATTCGTACTTCGCGCTTCGTATCAACGATATCAAACAGCGCAAACAGAACTAGACCTAATTCTAATTAATTTACAACCTACATTCGTCTTTACAGCAATAAAGCAATAAAAATTTACGATTGCTGCCTGCGTACATTCTAAAATGTCTTAACTCTCGGACGGTATTAAACAATCAATTATAGCACTAGCTTTCATACGTATAAGAGCCATATTTGATTGACGCTACGGAAATAGATAGTTTTCAAATATAGATAGTTTTTACAACGTTGTTCGCGAGCACATAGCGGTTTCGTTTCGCTATTTGAAAAAGCCATAGCGACACATAGCTAGACATGTGTAGTTCCGGACCGAAATAGTTCCTGGAACTATGTTCGACACTGGAACGATATAGTTCCTCTCCGAGGCGTCTAAACAAACAGGTTCACAGTTCCGAGCATGTCCGAGCGAACCGAGACATGCTTGAACACCGAATAGAGGCGGGTCGGTCCGAGCTTTGCCGAATCTCGTGTAGGTGCGAAAGAGATGCAGTATAAGACTGGGCGCGAAGATTGGGACAGATAATAAACAAATGTAAAATTGCTTAAGGATAATAATGTGACCTTATGTTATATGCACTAAGTACTATTTTAAGTCGAAAAATACATTATTAATGCAAATTTCGTTTTGAACTTTTGACCTTGACACCGGTACCTACCACTGACTCAATTCTTGGAATTTTGATTTATTAAAGTAAACAAACATTTCGTACGTACGTGCGGTGCCCTGATGATATTCTATTTTGCATTTCGATACGATAGTACCTAAATAAATTGTTTTACCTTTGAGTAAAGTGTATATATTGTAAATTGTAATAAATATTAGTTTTAGGAAGTCTAAATAAATATAAATAATTTGTATTATAAACAATGGTTCAAAAGTGTAAAAGACTTGAAAATGGCATCCCGAAGAAAAACGAGAGTTTAAGGTTAAATACTTTCAGAACTAAATATTAATTTATGTTATTATTTGGTTGACAGTCCTAAGCCTGACAAGTATGAAGGTAAATCAATTGATACAAAATAAGTTTATTTAATTTTACCAAATACACGTCCAATGCACCGAGGAACTGTAATTTGTAGGATTTAATTTAAGACTGCCGTGGACCTGTTTAGGTATAAACAGTTTACAGTTCCTCAGCGGTCTCAGTTCCTCAGTCGGTGCTAATCAGAGGAACTATATAGTTCCCCGAACATGATAAGGGAACTAGTTCCGACATGTCAATTAACCGTTCCAGGTTCAATCCATTACCGAACATGATTTGCGCATGTTTACACTAAATGCTGTCAGTGTGCAACTGAAGTCATTACCAGTCAATCCAGTCATGCAGTGCATTTATTTATAGAACTTTATAGGCTTGGGTAAAAAATATCGATATTTTTTCAGAAAAATAATCGATATAATATATATCGTCGATATTTTAAATCTTGATATATCAATAATCGACATTTTTTTCCGGATATCAAGCTCGATATTTTTTATGATTTCCCATAAATACTATTGAACAGATTTTGCTTTTTTTTATTTATTAAGGAGAGGCGAAGTCAGGAAACTGAGCACACAGCCATCTTGTTAATAGAAAAAAATCAAATGTCGATTCACTGAATCGATTCAGAGTTTCATATAAAGAATCGATTTATTTGTACTTTGACAATTACAAATATTTCGATATAAATCGATATTATCAAAATATCGATATTTATACACGATATTACCGATAGTTTCGAAATTATCGATACAATATATATCGATATATTTTTTTCATTTGCCCATGCCTACTATGCCAAGAACTGACAGAGTTGCCAGAAGTACTTTTGAGAATCCTACTATAAACCTATACTATAAGGGCGTTTTCAATTTAGACGGGGACTGCTGCAGTGCAGTCCGGGTATCGTACTGCGCACAGGCGGACTTATAATTTTTCATACAAAATGTCTCGACGCAAGGTCTGAGAGCAGTGCGGCGCACCTCCGTTGGCGGAACGGCATTTAACGGCAATGACTCAGTCGTTGTTCGCTAGTGCGGTGAACGCATCATGACGTATTCATGTTTCTTCATAACGTTAATAATTTTGATCCATTGATAATTTTTAATGGATTTGTTTAAGAGTAGCAATAAATACTCAAAATACTAAAAGTGTTTATGTTACTTACTTTGCAAGCCTCTCTTCGGTGGATATAGTTAATGAGTTTAGATTCTTGACGTTGAATTCCATTTTTAACTCAGTCATATAACTCATAGAAACATTATCTAGATATTCTAAAATAGTTCAGAAAATCAGCTGACTTTTCTTTTAATCATGGGTAAAGTGTAACTGTATAACCATCACCAGGTTTATTTTTTTAAGAAAACATTGGCGACGCTCTAATACGGCGTCGTTTAATATGTTTCTTCCGTAGCAAGAGAACTAACAATAACACTCCATGGCACCGACTGAAGTCTGGGTTTCGATGGAAACCTCGAACCTAAAATTCGATCGGACTGCAGCCGCGTATCTCTTCAAATAAGATAATTCACGTCGTACTGCTGCCGTCCCGCAGTACGGCTCACGGTCGTAATAATTCTGCAACAATCGTGCGGCAGCAGTCCGGCACCAACCGTCTAAATAGTAAGCTCCCTAAATCTACCTAAACTAACCGTTATAAAAGTACCTTGATAATATTTTTTTAATAATACGGTTTAATGCCTATTCTTCTTATTGTTATAAATTATTATTTTAAACAATTGTTAACCTTCTTTCTTTCTTAAAGTAAAGAGTAGTGCCAAGAAAACACATAAACATACACTAGTTAAAGAAAAACGCTTAAGAAAAGTACCTACTTCAGAAATTATAAATACCAAATTATGCAAAATTGCAAGGGCAGACAATTTTGAAGGCAGACAATTTTTCTACCATTTACAATATTCAACAGTGATAATAATGGCAATCTTTGGGGGGGATTTAGAGTCATAGAGCATAGACAGACTTTAGGTCTGAGGGTTGTTATTGGCCATTTGTTTGTAAGCCTTGTCTTTGTGTGGGGATTTACCGAATTGTAAAACTGCATTATCTATTTAGTATGTATTTAAGGTAGGTTGATTCTATAGGGAAGAGGATAGGGACGAACAATCTATACACTTACTTAGAATTTTCTACAGATTTTTTGCATTTGCATTATCTACAGATAGACGAAGCAAATAAAGTTTATCAAAAGTCAAAATATTTTATTTAATGATGATAGAAATCTAGAAGTCTTTATTTAGATACCTACTTTGGCTACAAAATCGGAGCTATCAAAATTATTAATAAAATATTCCTTATTTCAATTTTCTTTTTTTCAATTTCAGTTGGTACCGACGCCACATCGACAATAATCGGCATACACATAAAACCATTGTATTATTCTAACCAACGCAACGTTAGAGATTGGCAATGTGAAAGATAAAATACCAAGGATACAGTATGTTAACGAGATGTAAACGAGACAGATAAATACGAATTGGTTTTTAAAACGAAGTCGCCCTATAACAGATTGGCAGTTAGATCGTCAAGAAAATATCTCGCCGTATTTTCCAAAATAATTAGTTTCAAGTAAGAAAAAATTGTTCAGTAGACGTACTACAAAACCTAAAATATATTGTGCTGTGCCTAGTTGTCACCGATAAACGTAAGAAACCCCACATTATTATCCGTTTTGCCCCCATATATGTTTGGTTGGAAATGCGAGTTTTTAAAGTTAATTCAAAAGGTTTATTTTAAAACATCATGGTATTTGATAACATTAATAGGTATTTGGTTTGGAATGCGTAAGAATTCATTACAAGATAATTACAAATATGTACTAACGAAAGAATAAAATTTAAAAAATGTTTGTTTAAATTGTTGTTTCTTTTAATTTTAAGCGTTACATTCAAACATACCCGACCCGTAGAATTAATTTATTATACCAGTGTTTTTAAAAATTATGTCACCAATATTGAGCATGTAAATCACTACTTGATGTGCACATTTTTGGTTTCATCTCTATCATTTGACAGCCGATCTATATTATATCTATGCATAAAACAACATACCGTAATTACCGTATCCATACCGTATCTAGGTAGAAAACCTAAATTATAAAATATAAATTTTATTCTAGCGATCAATCATCGCGTTTCTCAGTCGCTGATGCACACGCCATCTCTAAGAAAAAGTTTGAACTTTTTGCTTCACATCTGTTCCACTTCACAAAACACATAATAATTTACTATGTTGCTGATAGATGGCACACTTTCTAGCATCGACGACGCAAAAGAAGGGGTGTTATAAGTTTGACACGTGTCTGAATGTCTGTCTGCATTGGTTGTGGCACCGTAGCTCGCGAACGGATGAAGCGATTTTAATTTTATTTTATTTTTAGTATGAAATTTGAGTTATGGCCGAGTGTTCTTAGACATGGTTGATGAAAATCAGTTGAGTCGTTTAAAAGTTGTGGGGGGTGAAAGTGGGGAAGAATAACCGAATGTCTGCAAATATAATCGATTGGGGTCTCAAATGAAAGCGCATCACGTGCACCTTACAAAATAATATGATCAATGAAAATCGGTGGAGCCCTGAAAAAACTCTGGGGGTAAAAGTGGGGAAAATACCCAATATCTACAAATACAATTTATTGTGACGGTGGTTTTTTTTAATTTTTAATTTAATGAAGATTATGATCGTCAAGACTTTAAATGATGATGATTGATGATCTTGTCAAATAGGTACATTTATATTTTTTATTTATTCAAATATTGTTACGAAAAAATATTACGAAAATTCCAACATCCGTTGCTGGAGTTACTTGACCCTTGAGACGACAAGACCAGGGAGACAACATCTAATTCTCGTGAGGGTTACAGTGACCCTTTAATTATATAATATAGGTACCTATATATGACGTTAAATGATCACTGTAATAAGTCAGATAGCCTGTCCACGTTTGCACGGATTTCAATTTACGCACAACGTTAAAAAGTCATTTTATAGCTTTCATTGCCTACATACGTCTCGTTAGATTATCTTACCTACGAGTACAGCTAACGCTTCAGAAGTGTATGTAACGCATTTATTAACATATACGTTACATCTACAACTCACTAATAGGTACTCATGGGATCATACGATCACGAGTCATTTGGTGGTGTCAAAGAGACTACTGTTTTGATCGAATTCTTTTAGTCGAGGAACACAATACCTATACATAATTTACTAAGTGGTTGTAAGTCATTCATAACCATAGAAAAAAGAATACTTATTATTATGTTTTCTATGGTCATGACCGAGGTACCAATCAGATACATCCCAACCACAGGCAACTACAACGACTGAATACTTACTTAACGTAAAGCCCAGTTTATAGTGTAAAGTACCTACTGGTGTCACTACTTCTGATTAAAACTGTTTTTCAACTCCAAATAGAAATATTAATAGATATAAGTATAGTACCTACCTAACTTGACTGCAACCCGTTAATAACCCATTCCTGGGCCGGGTCTCCTCTCCCTATTAGAAGAAATTCTAAGAGATTAGTAATTAAGAAATTAGTTATACCTAATTGTTCATCACGCGTTTCATAATAACTTTTAAAGAACATTGACATTATCAAGTCAAGTAGGTATCTACACAAAAATTACATTTAGATAAAGTATAGTCTGACAAATTTATAAAAATAAGTTTGGTGAAATTTGTTTTGTTCTTTGCATTCTTTGTTGTACTTTAAGTTGTTATTTAGTTTGATAAGCGCTAATGAGTCCCGGCGCGCCCACTGAGGTGACGAGATTACATTGTATGTGAACTATGTGGTGAGCAAGGATTGTCCGAGGCGAGGAGTATAGCCAGTATAGGTTTCTACCTGCCAGTCGAAGAACGAGCACCGCCACAGAGAGACGCTTCCCTCTAGCGCTTGCCTTGCTCACTTCGCGCCCACTCTTATCTCTTATCACATTAAAAATGATGCATCGAATTACTTCACGAGTGCCAAGATAAAGAACTTTATTCGCGATAAACTTCCCACGACCACGGATTGATTCAGTTATATATAGATTACATTTATAAATCCATGAAAATCGTAACGAAAGTCGGGACAGAATGAATAATGGTTCTGTGTCTGTTTTTTTGAGTTGTGCAAAAGTTTTCCCGCGATAAAACGTGTTTGAATGTGATCCAATCGTGCAAAAGACAAACGTGTTAACTTTAAAATATTTCGTTGAAAAGAAACATTGAGGATGAAGGTTCTCCTGGTCACGTGCTTTCTATTTAGTGTGTTATCGTTTGGGGTTTGCGACCCTTGCAACAGGTCGGAAAGTTTGAATATTACTAGTGGTGAGACTTTACCGAACGGAAACATTTTATACAACGGTATAGAATTCTCTCAGGACATTCGGTATAAGGTAGAAGAAGATGGAATAACGTCAGTTTTTGGATGCCCGTGTATAGGAAGGATATGCATTTTCAAGTGTTGTCGTGCTAGCGAAGCGTACTACAATAGATCGTGTACTGATACAGATATGCCCGAAGTTAATCCTTTCAACCCCACGGTTTATAAAGGTAGACTTCCAACAAACACCACAGCTCAGCAGCGCTTCTTCTATCTATATCAACCAACGTGCGAAAAATACAGCGTAGATTCAGAGTCTCCTTATGAAGAAATCTATATCCAGGAGGTAAAAAACAGTTTAACAACTTGCTAAGGATTTCTTGATTTATCTAAGCAATCATAATTTATCTAAGGTGTAAATGTACAAACCCATCAGAGCTAGAACTTGTCACACACTATGTCCCAGACAAATGTATTCGGGCTCGGCGCCACAATTTGTTTGCGGTTCCAAGATAAAGGTTGATTCGTGTTATAGAGTCCTAGTCAGTCTCCTAATCAGCGATGACTTGGTCAAAGGATGGCTTGACAATCTTGGAACCTACGAATCTAAGTATTTTTGACACTTTTTGCGGTGTTTCGCAGGGCATTAGGAAAATACCTTGAATCGCTTAGCAAATGAATTAGTAATTCATAAAGATTTATATATATAATCCTATAATAATTACGTAAATAAATCTGTCCGTCTGTCTCTCTGTATGTATGTAGGTATGTGACAAACTCAGAAATTGCTGGAGGTATTTGGATGAATCTTGGTAGGTATTGTGAAACTTATTTGTCGACAACCTAGAGCAGGTTATAGAATCCTTTTTGTCCCGGAATAAATTTATTTATGGGGCACAGCCAAAACAATGGGCACGGCAATGCCTTCCAGGTCAACTGGTAAATGAATGAAATATGTCGTAATACCACTATGATGAGCAATTCTACGTTATGCAGACATCATGTTATTAAATATCGCTTGCGGAAGTGCGTTAAAATGTTTTTAAGCGACAACAATATTCACCACAGATACTATTACGAAGGCCTAAGTTAACATTCCATTTGGCCATTACGTACCCGAAACCGAATATCGCATGTTTAACGAAGAGCATTTTTTTACTCTGAGTCATGATAACAAAACGGCTTTCTGCAACCCTTTTTATGTGAGCATAGTGGCCAAACTGTATCAGAACATTTGAAACGCCTAAAGATTTCCGTGAACTAAAATTTTAAGGAGGTCAGCATTAGGGTTTAGAATATACGGCCATCGATATTGTAATAAAAATTAAAAAACGCTGGCTTTGGCCGCGGCTTCGTCCGCGTGGATTTCAGAACTTAGTCCAAAGAGGGATTAACGATATCCTATATATTAATTGAAGTTATAAACTATGTGCGGGAAGGAGTAATAAACATCTATCCATCCATCCTCCTAAACGTTTACATTTAGTAAGTAGTACGAGGGAATTTAGAGGTCAGGAGAGAGAAGGAATCATTGTTAATCACTAACAAACATGACATACTTCAACAACCCTAACTATTTCACCAAAACTCATTTATTTATTGGATCACGAGCGGCCAAAGGGCAGTGGTCTTAGATATGTAACGCAAAAACAGATATTTTGACCAACATAAGTAAACATCGGTCCTAACTCCTAGATATGTAGCTAACATTAAAACACTTAGGTGTGCTGCCTACGCGATGTTTACAATATCTATTTACTTACAATATTTGGAAACAAAATCATTATTTATTTGAGAAAACGTGTGTTTGTTGAGAACAAGAAATTTTGTTTTGTAAATTTGTATAAAAATAAAAGTAGAAGTTCCGAGACCAAATATTGGTTCTGTTCCATTGGAAATCCTAACTAATGTATGTTGGGTCGCTTGGTTAAATAATCGCTGGCTATGTAGGTTATTGTTTATTATTACAACTGGTGTTATTCTGCCAGTGCTACTTGGGCTGGAATCTTGATAGTTACCACATGTCGGAAAACTTAATATAAGTAGGTAAAACCAGATTTTTACACACTGATTTAGTCTCAGAAGCTAAATATTAATATTATATATATTACGACCCGAGTGGCTCAGTTGGTAAAGACGCCAGTACGCTACGCGGAGGGTCTTGGGTTCGATTCCCAGCGGAGAAGAGATTTGAATGATGAGTTTAAATTTCTGTTTCTGGTCTGGGTGTGTTGTGTTCTTGTCTTGTGTGTGTCCATGGCCGCCACGACACAGGGAATCCTAGTATGGGGCTATGAGTGTGAAGCGTTATTTATTAATTTTCTCATATCAAACAAAAGAAAGGTTAAAAACCAATAACTGAGAAACGAAGTATTTGAAAATCATGTATTTTAACAATTCAATGGTTGATCGTTAATAATTTACTAAGTGTTTTAAACATTTCGCAACTTCTATTTATTTGTGATACCTATCGGTTGGTAGGTAAGTATGTCTTAGACCAAGTCTCCGAAGAAAGATTGCCAACTTTTGTGTTGTATCTATACATGTTAAGTAATAACTGTATTAATTACCTTATGTCGCTGGGTCTCAACCGAAGTAAAATAGGTAGAAGACCCTTGTGATGTCAACAATATCAACAAGTACCTATAATAAAAACAGAAGTTACCAAATTTTCAGTGAAAACGCACCTTTACGAGTGACTACTATCCTTGTTAGTCCTATTAGTCGTGTATTAGTGGTCACGTAAATAACAAAACATTTTGAAAAAATACTCTTATCTACGGGCGCAAAACTTATAACTTTACCAGTAAGTAGGTACTTATACTAGGATTATTGTGAATCAGTAAAAAATCTTATGTCTTAACTATACAATTTCTGTTTTACTAAGAAGGTACAGAGATGTTCTTTTAGCAAATATTTCTCGAACAGGTAGGTAGTGTTTAGTTGCAAAGATCGCTTACAAATCCCTTGTTTGAAAACACAACAACCAACTTCATAGTTAGGTACAACAAAATACGAAAACATACATTTTTGACTCATTCTTTGCAGATCTGCATACTTTGTTTTTTTATGGCCTTTTAAACTATGAAGTATCCCATACGAGAATAACGAACTAACATAGCAGCATCGAATAACGCTTTCGGTATTTCGATAAAATTTTTGCAAAATATTTTTCTCGTACCTAAAATATCTTACCCACCGCTGCTTTAGAGATTTTATGCGTTAACTATATCAAATTAATTTCCCAGCTGGTATAATGGCCTTCCGTGGGCGATAGAACTATTCTACATACAGGACGCATGCATGTTTTACATGTTTATGTAATAACCATTAATTTCATTCAAAGCAGTGTATGTAATTATTATAAAAAATATAGTTGTTATTGTAATAAATTAATTAAATGAAAGGAAAAATGAATTTTTTGTACCTGTAAGTACGTGTCCCTTGTTTTATAGAAATGTAAGAGATGAATAAGAAACTTACAATGTTTCTTATTCATCTCTAGATCAGCGATAGGAACAAGGACTTCAAGGCTATCGGAGTCCTCAAATTACGATATATACCTACGAGTTCATAACGCATTTTGATTTGATTGTTAAATGTTTATATTAGAGTAGATAGATTAGATTAGATTATTATGCATTTGAGAACATTATAAAGAGCTCTAAAGCATGCAGTTTCCCTTTCGATGTTTTCCTTTACCTTTACCTTAGAAAAGTTATTGATGCGTTCCGTTTGAATGGCACCCGGGTCTCTCTAGCTAGTCAGAGATCGATTCCATAAAATGCCGATCATCACTGCTTACTGTGCTTACCTACGGCCTCTTATCAATGTTTCAAAGCTACTGTAAGGGGGAACCGTTTATCATTACAATACATGTCTTATGTCTGGCAAGTTGTTTATATAAGATTTTAGCGTGATAAACGTGAAACTATCAATTTATATTTGAAGCTGAAGGATGCAGGTGTTCGCCGCCTCTCAGCGTTCGACGCATCTTTTATTTACGACGACAAGACAATAATAGACAATCATTATGAAATACAAATACTTCTACAAACACAGTGATACTATACTAGAGAAAAAGCAAAATTGGACTTAACTTAGGCAAGGCAAATACTATAGGCAAGTTTTTTGGGCACACCACATCAAGAAAATTACTCTGGATAACATTCGGGAAAGATTGTAAAAAGGTATAGAGAGTAGTATATGTATCACTATTCAATCAAGAGGGCAACAGCAGTTCCCGCCAATACGAAAGTGACCTAAAAAAACGGAAGCTAATTTTAAGTGTCCCATTTTTGATATCCTGACTTCACCTTGACATATAATATTATAAAAATCTTTGATGAAATACCACTTTTGTTTCAGAACGGCACTCTTTACGAGATCGCCTCAAATAATGAGTTATGGCACGCCCCGATGCAGTTCTGCCTGGACATGATGCTGGACAGCAGCTCGCCACAGCCTCGCCTCGTGGCTGGAGTGTGCTATCCTGAAGAGGAATCCACGGGCGATAGTCCTATTTTGTACATTACGTATGCGATTGGTAAGTCCGGAATTGAATAGAAAACAGTAATAATGCAACAAACATTATGTCCGTATAGTTATACAAAAAACATTTTTCTTAATTTCTGATTTTATATATAGTAGAAAACTAATATATATATATAATTAATAATGAGTATGTTGCTGTATTATTTCAGTTTCATACATACGTTATTTTTGTACCCTAGAGTGTTTTTTCGTGTTACGAGTAACATACAGTGACCGATCCGTTAATTGAAATTCTAAAAGACATCTACATTTAATTGGGGAAATTATTCTAGAGGCAGTAGACATTGAAAATTCGAAACACACCGGGGGAAACCAACCATAAAATCCGCCATAAAGCAGCATGTTTGAAAAACACATTAGTCATGCGTTTCCCATAAATAATTTCAATAAGTGTTAAAAAATAATTAACTATTCTAAAATATATTATTGCGGTAGATATCTACTAAGCAGAGATAGATGTTAATGAATTGAATTACAAATTAGTTTTAACACACAGACACTACAATTTCATAGTTACATTATTTGTGTAAATAGATTCATTTGTATGATTGGCTTAATAGTGCCCTAAATGGACAGTGGACGGCACGTTTGTATAATACATAATAATATGTCCAATTTCGACCACCACTAAAACTTTAAAAAAGTATACAAATTCTTATAATAAGGCCGAGGTAATACAGTCTACGTGATCTTTCGTGCTACACCTCGTAGCAGCTTAAGCTCTACGTACACAATAACTTACCGCTTTCTTACTTGGCACGTAGACATTGAGTTGAGCTTACTTCATCATTGTACAACATAAAGACATAAATGGTTTTAATGATTTTATAGTATTTTTTTTAACTATAGAATATTCTTTTTGTACCGTTCTTTTCTTTAACTCCGTCATTGGTTATCCGTAAGTTAATGTAGCCACCTACGCCAACAAAATTATCCTACTTTTTTACTTCATATTCTTCTTTACAATGAACGATTTTTGCCAAATATATTTCTGTGTTGTATACCAACTGTTCGGTATATTAGAAATTATCTGCATAATCTGAAAAAATTGCCGTTTTTGAATAAATATTCGCATGTATTTAACTTCATTTAAAGTTTAATCAAAAAACTAACTTCATTTAGACTTAAACATGTCTTTATTCTACACAGTGTTTAATTACTGTCCTATTTTTTATATGTCATTGTAGTCTACAGTTTTATACAGTTCATGCATCGTATTGCCATAATACTTACAACAGAAAACTACCTACAAAATATTTTCCTATAACATTTTCGGAATAAGGCCAAGTATTCGGCGTCTGTTGATGACGTTATGGTGGTCAGCCCCATCACATTACACCATTATACTATTATACAGCTAAACGGTTAGCAAACATTATGTCTTCCTAATAAACTAGCGAAGCCCATAAAACTTTATCGTCTATTAACGTGAACGAGCGCAAATATATTTATACAGGATAATAAAATTATTTTCTGAATTAATAAACTGATGTAAGTCTTGTTGTCATAGTAAAAAGATAGTTAATCTTTTTATTAAATCTAATTAGATTGAGTATTGAACACAAAGAATACTGTAAGTGAAGAACAAAAGCCTTTTTTACTACAACAACAGGATCCATTAGAGCTTGTATTGCATTCGCAAAAATAAACGATTTTAATAAAAAGTTTACACAACGTCTCCAAGGTTCTACAATGAAGGATACTTTCATTGTTAATAGGTGTAAGCCAGTGAGCCAGTATAGGTAAATACTTAACCTGTAGAAAAAAAACAAAATTTACGCAACATAAAAATCCTTGTCATCCATCCATCTGCTCTACATAGCTTTACCTACATAGAAACTGGCTAATGTCGATTAGATTTCCCTTATTGCTGCTCCCGTTTTTTCTTTTTTTCAGCTCTTGATGACCCTTTAAGATACCTACAAGTTGAATCACAGTTCTACCACTGTATGACGTACGGCATGGTCGTAAGGCCATTTTTGTTTCCAATTTCAACATAATTTCATATTCTAAGTTTCTCTAAGCTCCCATACTTTTCTTTGTCTAATTGGTTTTACATTGATGGTTGATGTGCAAACGCTTTGTATACTTCCTATGGTGTGTGTATAGGAAGTTATAATTTCTACGAACCGCTACTGAACTACATGTTATCTAGATCGTCATGCGACCAATGTTTGAATATTTCATTTACTTGAATTGAATTTGAATGTTTCATTTACTTTTCTTCAGGAATTTAAATAAAGCTTGAATTATTTAGTGTAAGTGCTATAATTAGCAATAAAATAAACTCAAACTCAAACTCAAAAGCTTTTATTCATTATTAGGTACAATTTGTGCACACTTAATGAAAGTCATACAGATAAATTATACATTCTACATTCATCCGCTTTGATCGCCCCTCAGGCAAAACGTAGACTGGGAGAAAAAAGCGGGCGGAAAAATAAATAAATAAACAATGAACAACGAAAAATAAATGTATCAATTGATTTTCCTAATTTTCCAAATGCACATCTTGTAAACGCTAAATAATATAAAAAGTAGTTACATTGCGCAGGAACAGCGTAATGAACTATTTTCATTCTAACGTGCTAAAGTGCTTTGTGGTTTATTTTGGGCTACTTTTGACATATTGCAACAATATAAAGGAATGTGTTTCACGCTGAGACTCCAATTTATTCACGTAGCGTTGATGTTATGATGTATGTGTTACGTACGGGATTACACTTTTATCAATAGCTTTTAGTTAATGCCGTGTGACAATCCTAGTAGGACTCATTTGCCGTGAAAGAAAAACATCACGAAAAAACCTGCATGCCGTTCTTCATATCCATGTTCTCGAAGGCATATGATGAATACGCCAGCTTGGTGGACTGTGGCTTATATCCTGCCGTTGAGAGGCTTAAACATAATGTTGTAGTCATTTATGAGTTGTAAACGACCACAATTCAAACGCCTCATATACCGATAATGTTACCCATTATTCGTACTTGATAAATCGTCTAAGTATATGTAAGCTTAACTAAGCCCACATACTAAAGCACATCGATTAATCGACATCGCTTCGTCGACACTAAAACTCGTGAATCACGCTAACATACGTGCTAGGCTAGGCGCCTCCAAATTAATTCCCTCCCTTTAGAGCCATTAATTAGTCAAAACTTGATGCCATGTTGTCCAATACTCATATTATTGCAAGCAGGGATGTCACTGAGCTACGTAATCGTGACCGAACGTATTTATCCGTGACCGAGTAGGAATCATTTCTCATCATCATTTCGAATCATCAAATTTGAATCATTTCGGAAAGAAGTGCAGTCCTAAATGCAACATTTCAGAAGAATGAAGGTTAAATAAGAGCAGGAAAAAATGAAAATTTCCTACGAATTACATGTCTCCTGACTTACCTAAAAGATTTTACCTTACAATTAAAATATTAATAACTTAAGTCAACTAAAAGCATCGGATAAACTCATGGGGAAAAATCCGAAATAGTATTTGTAACCGGTAAAAATAATTATATCCGTTTCCGGATTCAAAATTTCATATCCATTGTTCTTGAATATCTACACGTTACACGATGATGAGGGATGTTACCTATGCTTTACGTCGTCATTAATATTGGGATCTCTTGCTGAAGCTTGTGCGTAGGTGTGGCAAAATATATAGCCTGTCGTTCATTTGTTCGTTCGAAAATACAACTAAACTTTTAAAAAATAAGACTCAATTTTGTGCGTGGTAAGCATTTCATATTTCATGGCTATGATACCGTACCTTCGTTAGTATTTATAACTGTACGGTTCTAAGTTACGGCCTTACTCAAGGCTCGGCTGATTTATGAAGGACTAAAATCCACCTCAGTAATCTCACCTCATCGTTTTAAGATAATTGAAAAGCCCAGGAGTTCGACATTTAACTAATGGCTTTTGGTTTTGCTTAAGGGTTACGAGGGCTAGATAATTGACAAGTATGAAAAATCCAAAATAGATTTTAGGGAGCCAAAAATTGTATCACTTTTAAAAAATAACAACTTTCCATTTGTATACAATGTTCCTCATGGAAAGTAAAAAAAAATAGCCATCTTATTTGGGCATTAGGTCAGTAGGTAGTTAGGTACCTATATTATTGATTGAGGATAAACGCATTCGCGGGGGCATTTGGGAAGTATTCACATTCATTTACGTTACTAAAGATTTATTATTCTGCCTTTCATTTCTATAATTATAATAATTTGATTAATTGAATACACCAATTATTTAGAAGGAAAAGTTAAGGTCAAATTATTTTTCTGAATCCTCGCAGGATCTTGGGCAATAACATAAAAGTTTTTATACGAGTTTCATTTCTAAAATTTCCGACCCCGAAAATTTTCTGGGCTTTCGCTTTAGTTACCTAACAACCGTTAAATTTTATTTCTGGAGCTTAACAACCCAAGACGGTGCTATTTTTATACTCCATACAGAGTAGGTGCTCTAAAGTACTTTTATTACCTAATATGATTTTGGACCAAGAAAATGTCAAGTGTTCACTGCAGCCAATGGAATCCCATATCCGACTTTAGATTCATACGGGTTCAGATAGAAATCCTATCCGAAGTCGTGATCGTTATCCGAAGAAGTGTAGGTGCATTGCTACACTTTTCATCAGGACAGTCAGTGGCCTCTTTAAAAGTATCTCTAGCAAGCATTCCTTAACGTACCAACCAAAAAAGACAGACATACGATAATAGGCAAAGCTAATACAAGACGGCCTTAAAAAATGAGTGATTTTGTTTCAGGTCTGATGTTGTCCGTCCCATTTCTGCTGGCTACGTTCATGGTGTACGCGTTCATACCTGAACTACGAAACTTGCACGGGATGTGTCTGATGGCTTACTGTTTCGGCCTGATCATTGCCTACCCCTTCCTCGCGTATCTGAAACTACACGTCGGTAGCGTTGGAGTGGCCATGACTGGCTGCTACGTAATCGGTGAGTTCATCTTTTTTTGAAAATATCTACAGTAGACTAGTAAATAATTTCTACCAGTTACACAATTGAAAAATGTAAAATGTAAGTGCATAGTTCAGAAGTTTCGTTAAGTAATTAAATGGAAACATGGACTGCTTTCTGCAACTTAAATCATTCAATACAATTTAACAACCTCACCAGCCAAAGCTATCTTAATATTTTTTTCAATAGGTACGTATAAAATTGAAATGCTGTGTCGCGTCTATTTTTTAAAATGTAAATTAAATACTGAATTACTCAACTGATCCATAATTTATGCAGTCACAGTAATATGGTATTGTTTAAACAAGAGTCATACCAGTGCACTAATAAAATAAATTAATTAAGAAAATGGAATGACTTAACAGCCTTAAAGCGGTGAAGTAGGTAGGTACCGATTGCCCACGACTGTATGAATGTGAATCGATACTAGGAGTACTAGATTGCCTGTTAGAGGTCAATTTCTATTCAAGGCTTTTTACAATTGAATGCCAGTTATAGCCTTAAGGTCGAAAATTTGAATAGCCGGGATCGATTTCTCAAAGTTAACTTTGACGTTCGATTTGACTTCAATGAATTATTAGGAATTAAATACGATTAAATATTTACTCAAACTTAATTACAAACATCATAAGTCTATTACTAATAGGTACATACTACTATACTAATAACTAATACTCATATACCTATGTGGAATCGAATAGAGTTTTTATTGTGATAAATGTACCTACGTTCCTAACAAATTCTAAAAAACAAATTACATAGTAGTAGGTACCTACCTATAATATAATTGCAAAACATTTCATTTCTCTTAACTATTTTTTACAATGCTCGTGGATTGGCTCTACAATTACATATATCATAGAGAGCCTTCATAGAGTTGATGACGACCAAAGTTTTCTCGTGTGGTTTGTATGGCGTTAGTTAACCGATGATAAGATAACGGAATGTGTCATTTAGCTACGTGGAAAATAAAAAAAAAATCCATAATAAAAGGCCATTTATTCATAGGTAGGTATACTCGTACTTATCTATTGCTTAATTTTCTCTCCTGTTCCTGGTCATATTCAAATCATGTAAAATCGTTAAAAATAAATCCGAAACTCGCATTCAAGTCATTTATCTAAGGTGTAAGTGATGGAACCAGGAAACATACCCACATTTTATATGCTCATCGATCGTAATCATAATATTAGAATGTGTTTTTATGTAATGATAATAATAAATTAAATGTTTATATTTAGATCCAAAGAAATAACATTAATTACAATATTCCCGTCTCCAACATCCATAGGTGGCGTAGATAAATTTAATAGATGGTCCCTCAATACCCATGATAGTCCCATGATAGGTAGTCCCGCATTTTAAAACGTAATCTATGTCAGCAGCGTAAGTTGTACAATAGATTATACGAGCCATATTTTTGTGTCCACGCCATATAAAACTAATTACTATTGTCCATTGTCAGTCCAACTCGGTACGAAAAAATGTTTTAAGCCAGGGTACAAATCACAGCTAGCTACAATAATTTTGCTTGTAATCGCAATAAAGTGACCAAGCCCTCATTTTGAATGAAATTAGTTAATTTAAGGTAACAAGAAATTCAAGGTATACTCCCAAAAGCTAATTAGCAACAATATTATACTTACTGTAATTTAATTAAACAGCTTTTTAGGGTGTGTACGCATAAAGTGATTGAAGAGTAAAGGACACGCCTTTGTTTTTTTGTTATTTCTGGGAAGTTTCGCATTGCTGTGCAAAGAAAATTAAGCCTACCCAATATCTTATTTTACACATAATAAAAGGAAATTTCCAGTAAGTACGCATAAAATGATTGAAAAGTAAACGACACGCCTTTGTTTTTTTTGTTATTTCTGGGAAATTTCGCACCACAAAGGAAATTAAGCCTCCCTGTTTATTATGTTTTACCAATTATAAAAGGAAATTTTCAGAAATTCGGTGAGAAAAATTAATCAAAGTTTGCTGCAAATTTATTTTGTTGCTAGTTTAAAAAGTATCTATCTATACTCTACTACTACCCTATACCTAACTATATACTCTACTCATATAATAGGATGTTAGGCTTAGGATATCATTGAATTCCCATTGCCCACCAAATTAATTATAAAGCATTGATTTATAAAACACGAATGCGACAAACTTTATAAATGGACGAAGCCAGTGTGATGCTTAAGAATTGTTGGCCTTGTCTTGTACCTACATTATGGCTGTATTTCAATGTAGTTGGAGTAACTCATCAAGGTCTATAAAAATAGCTTAAGTAACCTTACGAACCCAAGAATATTTTTTTAGTAAATTTTCAGGGATTTTGACGTTATAATTCCTTATGAGATAATAGAAAGGTCAATGTCAAATAACAGATAATTGTACTGGCGATTCTGCCCACGCCAATGTGATTCGGTAGGTCTTTGATTTGCCTATGAACTGAACAAATCTATTTATTCATTGTTGACCTTAACATTTTCAAGTATAAGCACCTACGGGACTTTATGATTTTGTGCTGTACATAAACTCTTCGTTGCATAAACTTTATATAATTTAGAAAAATAATTAATGTAAGTACCTACCTAGTATACTTTTGGTGACATAATTTAGGTAATTATATTTGCATTCCCTACCGAAAAAACATAGAAAGTCTATAAATAATTAATAATGTTCTTACGGCTTTAAGCTAAACATATTTATTTTTATTAATTTACATCATACGTTATGTAAAACCTATATTATATTATACCTTAATAAAATAAATAAAAGTATATTAAACTTATATTTTAAGCAAAAGAATCTCAGAGTAAGATAAAAGTCTGATAAAGAATGTCCAGGAAATCCAAGTGTCTTTAAAGTTCTTTCTGTCACTGTCACAACGTTCACATAGGTCGTATTGAACATGTACGAGATTTTTATAATATCTGAATATTATAATACGCAAAATATTTCTAATAAGCAAAATGGGTCAATATCACTAAGATGACAGATTGCGAAGAGTAGGTAACTCAAATAGCTGTAGGTAAATACACCCAATGATAATCTTGATCGAGTGGGGATATTTACTTATGTTATTATCTACTTACTCTTTTATTTAGTTTTATATAATAAATAAATATATCTCTAAATGTTTTTTTCTGTTTCTCCTGGTATTTTGCATAATAAAACTTTTGCAATTACCTCAGATTGTTCTGCATTTTTCTTTCCTTCTTCCGTAAACGACATTTCATACAAACTCCTTTAGGTACATGCATTTAATTACGCATATTTTTAGTGTGATAAGTGAAAAATTCGTAGAATAAGCCCTTAGGCCTAGGTTAATTTATATTGTCAGTAAGTTTTACTATAAAATCCAAGCACATCAATCTTATCATAAGCGAAATTCAAAACCCATTAATTCGTAGATAAATAGATGTGTATGTATTGCTCTATCAACCACCTTTCCAATTTAATGACATGTAAACGAAATCCATTACGCAAACCATGAAAATATAAATTCATTCAAATAGGACAAAAGTTCTCCTGCTTCTTCGTCAGCTCTATTTGAGCTGTGAATGACGATAGATCTGCGACGACCATAGAAATAGGAAGTTCCTTTTTAGGGCTACGATCTTGTGCCACCCTAGGTCATAATCTAATACTATTCCGACGATGTCGCTTCTGCGTAGTATGGGTGATTTCAGTTTTTTCTTCTGTAAGTCCTAGACCTCCACTGTGACGAGAACGATTATCTTAATTGGTCGGCCCTTACTCCTTTTCAAACTAGATATCCACCTTCGGAACTCAGAAATATTTAGCGGTGAAAGGCGAGCTATACGACTACGACTCAGAGTCACAGACGACTGTAATTTCAGGAAATTACGATAAAATCTAGCGCATTTGATCCGTCCATGAAGTGAAAAATTTTATATTCATTTCTATTTTTTCAGCGTTCATCGTATACTACGCTTTCCAAACGAGCTTCTTCTGGCTGAACGTTATGTGCTTCGACATATGGAGGACGTTCAGGTAATTATCATTCGATTGATGTCGATTAGTTAAAAATAAAAGCTATCTACGTTTGTTTACGTTTCTGCTGAAGTTATATTTTCTGAAAACACTTCGTAGCGTTCCAGATTAAAGAAATAAACATGAACTGATAAGTGAATATGCTGCGTTATTCACTGACTATTCGTTATATCTGACGATTTATCTCTTGACGTTTATTATCCGGCTGTGTATTATATCGTCCAAATTCGAACCTGGCTCGTATTTATGACTATGATAGGTCAAATCTTGCTATTGTAACCAAATTGATGAAGTATTGTGAAGAGTAAGAAATTTTCGACTTATTGAAAGAGCAATCTTTTCAAAGTAGGTAGGTACCTACTGTAGAAACCTATTGCAGTATTATTCTTTCAATAGTTCATAGTATGTATTGCTTTTTCAATACGTATGTACTTTCTTATATTATTTATTTATTATACTTATAATATGTACTTACTACTGGCAGCTGAATCCTTTCAGTTATAGCTACATACTACCTAAGTACTACATATAAATGAACTAATTGGGCAGTACCTAAGTATTGTATGTGTGCAATGTAAAACAGATGAAAAAAAGTAAAACATAAACATTTACACTTCAAAATTCAGTAGGTAACATACCTACTACCTATGTATCTAGTTCAACGACATATTATTTTCATATTGTTTTGAAGTATTGATAAGGAAACAAGTGATATTTGCGTTCATAACAGTAATTTTGCTTCAATTATTATTCAAACCACTTACCGATGCATAAAAGTCCATTAGATAGAGTTATGTGCTAATTCGTATCAGATTGTTATCAGTTTAAGTAAACCATTCCGGCAATTGTATATGTATACACATGAAGCGTGCTTGTTGGTATGCATACTATGCATATTAACAAAGTTAGCTGTTTTCCAGGACACATTTGACTTCCGGGTTTAAAATTGGACAATAAGTAGAAACGTTTTAAAACTTATTTTAAACAAAAAAATATATAATAAAGTAATAAATATATCTATTAAAACTTTACGCCAGTCGAATTAAATCAAAAACTGGGTTGACATCGAAAAAATTACAAGTAGCAATTTTCCCCTGGAAACCTATAACGCAACAGGGTGAGAATCCCGAAACTCGAAACGTAGATCAGATTAATCATCCATGATTAACTAGAAAAAAACGGTAAGCGGTCTTAAGCGACATTAAGTTCACCCATTGCTTTTTTCGTCCAATAAAAAGTTGAATAGGAAAACAAATAAAAATATCAATTTATTTTAGAGTACCTACATATACCGTCAGTTTCTAAAAAATACTTAATATTTATTTATAAGTTTATATTTGTAAATTATTCAAATTAACGAAGCTTAAGTCGCCAGGTATCTATTTGTTGTTGGTAATTGTTCGTTTCCTTTAAGTAATAAAATTTTATAAAAGAATCTAATAACAGCGTTTTCCGAAACCGAAACTAAAAAATGTATAAAACGATAAAAATTAATAAGGAAAAAATTGGTTGAATTTTAAATCACATTTAAATTTCCCGATGGACTGAATTGGGAATACCAAACAAAGCTGGATCTTACTGTTTCGTATTATATTTTCAGTTTCAAAATATTTCGCAGTTAGCATAAATAGTATGAAACAAAAAATTCCATGCTGTATTAACAGTGGAATTCGCTTATTTATAGTAAGTATTATATTCAGTTCGATTGTGACTTTGGTAGATACAGACATATTTTAGTAATGGAATATTTACATTACACAACTCGTATTTATTTTGTAAGCTTAAAATGAAAGAAAACAATTAGGTAAACCTTTGAAGATCCAATAACATCCACCTCCAAAATATGAATGCCTACAAATCATAAAAGAATTCTCTTACATAGATAATGTTCTCAATCTCATTACCTACTGATAATAATCACTCCTTTGTTGCAGACTGAAATAATCTTAGTATCTTCAATCATTCAATTCAACAAATCGTCGTAAAAATAATGACGAATTTATCTTTTTCCTTGTAAGTAATTGACGTAGGTTTTCCTGATATACTTATCTTTTTTGAACACCTTATCTCTTAAGATTACTAACACAGGAAGAACAATAGACACATATTATGATGACTAATTGTAATAAGGACTAGCTCATGACAGCTTAAAATTTACGTATAAATTAATTATGATTCGACATATTATGTAGGCAGGTACTACGAATTAGGAGTAAGGTCAAGGATAAGATATTATACTATAGTCCGTTTTTATTCTCATGTCCTATTTGGTAAACAATTTTGGCACTCGTTTTAACGAAAAAAGTTTAAAATTGCTTTAAAAAAATAAATTATACCTACTAGAAATCTGTTTCAATCTTTTAGGTTTCAATGTTAAATGACTAGGTACCTTTAGTTTTAATTTTTTATAATTTTGTGCAGTATTTTAAATCGCAAATAAAAATAAAAAGACACGCTTAGATTGTTTACCAAATTTGACAAGTGTAAAAAATGGACTATAAACCAGACAGTACTTAGGTGACTTCCACCACTCGTCAAGAGATGTCGCCACGGGTATTCTGAAACTTGGTGTCGAAGTTTTCTAAATTGCCAACATTTGGTACATACCTAGCCTGGCAGGAGATGAACAGATATATTGTCCGTAACTTATTGATAACCCCTACCCCTAGGTTGGGTGTCCTCACAATGAGAAGCATGTAGGCCTTAGCCAGCGTGGTGGACGCTGGCCAAATTGGTGCGTAACGCGTGTTGGTGGACCTCACATACCTTTGAGAACATTTTTTCGTGAACACTCAGGCATGCAGGTTTCCTCACGATGTTTTCCTTCACCGTAACAGTAGGTGATATTTAATTTTATAATAATAACTTTTTGTACAAAGTCATTGGTGCGATTCCGATGCCACTGGGATTCGAATCCGGAACCCTCGGTCGAAGGTCGAATTTTAAGCCACTGAGTTATCTCCGCCAGTCATAAATGCGATTTGTTTAATTTCTTTACTTATGGATTGCAGAACCGTGAGGCCGGTTGCCCCTGGTTGCGGCCACCACCTGTAGGTCACTTGCAGGTCGTTGTCTGTAAAACTGGCATGACTGTACTATTTGTTGTACATACACATTATATAATATCTACATACAATAATATTAGCTGGTTGCAAATCCTCTACACCAGTGATTTTCAATCTGCGGGATGCGGCTCTCGAGATACGTAAGCTAGGCGTTTGCAATTAAAAGTTTATTTTTAAATTGAATAAAAATAAATGAAAAGTTACTTAAAATCTTTTGGTTTGCACAGATAATACACTTGACGGATCTTATGGCAGAAACCTGCATGAGACACGCGTTTTACAAAGATTGAAAAACACTGGTTACAAATTTTTAGGCGGCGACATAACACAAAATCTTAATTTACCTACTGGTACCAAAAACTACTTATCTAGATACCTAATATGTTCTATACGGACACAACTTCCACTGTCAGACCCAATTTGGACATACGAGTACATACCTTTAGTAGGTACCTAAAAGGTCATAATGTCTAAAAAGGTAGGTATCACACCTACTTCGAGATGATAATATTATTTCTTCAAGTGATGATTTAGCAGAAATGATATTTTTTTTCATTTGATTGCAATAAACTTTTTGAACTTATTGAAAGATAAACACAGAAATTACATAAGGTATAGAGGTACTAAATAAATACGGCTAAATTTGTAGCGTTGTCGTAGTAGAGTCGAGTATTTACCTACAGTAGCGATGTAGCAAATTCAAGTATGAAGTTTTTAGCAGCATGAATAGTTTTCACTACCTACAGAAAACGGTCCGTCGTTCACCTTTTTGAGGTAAATTCTTTAAAAACTGTTGATTTTAAATGCTTCACTTTTATCTCTATAATTATGATAATAGTTGTAAAAAATAAAGTGTTGAGCGTATGACCGCATTCTGACTGACAAACCCTAAAATATTCAGTAAACTTTACACATACCTACTTAATATTATAGTACCTACTCGTAGAAAACCATGTTATACCAAATATAAAGTTATGACATTACTTAGTTAACAATTACATTAAATAGGTATAGTTAGAAAAATAAATTACCTACGTCTCTTTTGATGTTCATATTGTCTTGTAGAGATCATATTTTCAATAGCAGACAGAGTAAATACTTGTGATTGAAATAAATTAATGAATGATTAATAAATACGAGTATATTTTGTGTATTGCGATATTATTTGTGCATTAATTCATTTATCTGCATAACGCCGCTAAAATTTACCTTCAATATTAAATTTTGCTATCGTTTATTACTTTGTCCAATAGCATATCTATTTTTTATAATGTACTTTAATATCTAATTAGTATCACTACCATACTTTATCATAAAGGTCGTAAAAATATTATTATCATGGAGTGCTGGTATTCTTACTTTACTAGTATAAAAGAACCAATCATTTTAATTACCTACATATTATATTTCTTAATAAATAGATAAAAGTGTTTATCAAAACCCTTGACAATTACAAATAAATAACACACGATCAACTGTACCTACCTATACATAAATTCTTATTATTATAGTATTGGATGATCGCATGACGAATGTACTCGTCTTTTTATCAAGCATGTTAACCTATTTGTCGTTAATCTTCTGCTACTTGCCTGAATTAGATACGAATGTTTACCAAATCAATATAAACATCATAATTGTGTGTATCGATGTCCTACTGTATTATTATATTTAATTTTTAACGCATACATAAGGATCGGAAGCCTTACTTCCCAACAGTCGCAAAGGTAACAAAAACGTCAATTAACATGTATGTACCTAAAACACAAACAGTGTTTATAAAACACACATAGTATTTCTAGAAATAGGTACAGATGGATATCATCAACAATAAACTGATTCTCCAAATTTAAAGAAACGAACTCTAAAGCACTCTTAAAGCAAGCAAGCTTTAAAATAAATATGTACAGAAAATAGTTGCTGCCGTGAAACGAATCTAGTCCGCTATGATACTGCAGTAATTATAAAATAAACTTTTTATTTACACTCGGTACCTTAAATATTTTCCGTGCTAAAATTTTTCGATAAAACTCGGAGTTGGGAAATATTAAACATTGATAAACAAGGCAAACATTTCATTGTAATTACGTCACCCTCTGTAAAAGATTCCTAATGACTTTTTAAGAGGTGTTCTTTCAAGTTAAAGTTCAAATTAAGTTTTCACATAAAGAAGCTCAGGGAGAATGTAGAGCAGGTCTCTAGCTCGTTAACCCGCGTGCAAGGTATAATTAATTTTCCAAATCCTACTGAAAATGGTTGTTGCGAGTCCCCAAAAATATATTTTTGTAGAAAAGTTTTACCTAAATACCGTTAAAGCCGACATAGGAGTATCGCAGACAGACTGTATATTGTAAGTTAATAAATTTAAAATACCATCTGAAGATTTAGATTAAATGTGCCGATTGATTTTACCATAGAAATAAAAAGTAGATAGCACGGCTATGTGGGCGCAGACTAGACGTGTCCCAGATTCTCTAAAACTGAGTGCATATTCATTCTATCACTCTCGTCTCGAGTTAGTTCGAAACAAAATAATATGTTATTATTGCCGTTTAATTTACTCCCTTTTTCTATGGACCTTATCGTACTACGTAAAATAAACTAAGCAATTACTACAGTGGGTACCGCGGAGGAAGTTCTAACAAACGGCGGGAGAAGAAGAGGTTTGCAGTGTATGGAGCGTACGCTTGGGGTGTGCCGATGGTCCTGACTGCAATCACCGTGGCGATGCAATTCAGCAACGATTTGCCGAGCAATATCATCACACCCGGCTTTGGAACTAAACGCTGCTGGTTTACTGGTGAGTAATTTTACTTTAAAGGTAGTATCATGCTCTACCGACTGAGGTAGCTGAGGTTCAAAACCCAGTGGCACACACAAATAGATAACTTCTTTAAACACGTTATGCGCGCTTTACAAAAATAAATGTCACTTGCAGTAACGCTGAAGGGAAACATCGTGAGGAAACCTGCATGCCTGACTAAGGGGTCATCCATAAATTACGTCATACGTTAATGGGGGGGGGGTGTCACCGGAATGTGACATAGTGTGACAAGGGGCAGGGGAGGTCAAAATAAGCTTTGTGATGTCACATTTTAAAATTTGAAATCCATAATGCGAAATTCATATGTGATTAAAAATCTTTAAAAATTTAAAAACTTGATCTAGGTATATTTACGAATATAGCACTATGAGATTATCTCTCAAGCAACAACAATTATCCTTTTCTTTTTGTTTATTTTTTACTTTATACTTATATATTTTTGACTTTATATTGGTTTTATTGAAGATTATAAATAATAAAAGTAAGAAAAAAATAAAAGTAACTGTTTTTTTATTATTTTAAATACATGCATACCTATGTATATTTAAAAAATGTGTGACGTCACATCAGGGGGAAGGGGTTCTGAAAATGTGACATCCTGTGTCAAGGATGAGGGGAGGGGTTAAAAAGTCCAAAAAATCGTGTGACGTAATTTATGGATGGCCTCTAAGGCCTATATCCTTCTCAGGGTGAGAGAACTGGAGAAGAGGAGGAAGAGGAGGACTCAAACCTGCAGTGGGTCATTAATGAGTTATAAACAAATTGTACCTACCATTAATTTGTATTTGGCTGAACTTACAGTTGGCAGATAAATTTAGAAATGTGCAAGATTAGATACCCAATTTTAAACGAATACGAAGTGTAAAAGTGTTTTGATTACGATCCATAGACTGGACAAGCGAGCTGGTGTACTTCTTTATCCCGGTGCTGATGCTCGTCGTCTGCAATGTGGTGCTATTCTCGGTGACGTCACATCGGATTCGGTCCATCAAGCAAGAGACCGCTATCTTGAAGAGCGCGGAATCTTCGAGAAGCGATAAGCTGAAAAAGGACAAACAAAGGTATGAGATATCGTAAAGGTTAACGAACTTTGACTAAGTTTCTTATTTATTTAAGTTCTTAAGTTGAAATGTCACTAACAGATAGCTATGTAAGGCATACAATTTGTAAACATTAGTTTAAAATGTGGAGTATTTACAACGTTATTTCATAGTTAAATTAGCTGTGTTTTGAATAAGTTTTTTTTTTAATTAAACACCAGAATACATCTCTTGCTAATAGTGTCCATCCTCATATTGCGGATCTAACGGGAATCTTACCAGAAAGATCCGATAAGAAGATATTCAACCTATAATAAGCAGTAACCTAGGCTGAAGGTACCTGGAAGATATTTATAATAATTTCGCATACATGTACCTACTAGATGTTCAATTTATTTGTGCATTGCATAGTGAAATATTTAATCTTGACCTTATCATGTGTGATTTGTTTCAGATACGGGCTTTATTTAAAACTTTTTATCGTAATGGGAGTGAACTGGACCGTTGAGATTATTAGTTTTGCTGTTGGTGGGTCCAACTGGTACTGGGTCGTGGTCGACCTATCCAATATTGCTCTCGGGCTTTTCATATTTTTGATCTTCGTGTGGAAGAATAAAGTGCGCAATCTGGCCGCAAAGAAGTAAGTACCTAAAGGAACTCTACAAACTAAGTAACAAGGTTCAAGGCACTCCTCTTGTTGCGTAATGTATGTACATTATTCCTCAATGGTTGCGCGTATCAATAGGAAACGATAACCAGTGCAATAGATCTGTATGTCTTTTTGCTTGCTATTTATAAATGCACGGTTGCTTAAAAATAGTGAAGAAGTTGTGTGAAGTATGTAATTGTTACCTATTGCAAAGTTTGTGTTAGTGTGAAGTTTTGTTTTGTGTGAAGTAGTAGGTAAGTGTTGTGTGAAGAGATCCGACCCGACCCTACAGTGGCCCACTTGTAAGTCGCAGAGCCATCGTTAGTTCACCTGAGAGGTACTTAAGGTACCTTACGGGCCATCTTCTTATACCAGTTTCCTCACAATGTTTTCCTTCACAGGAACAGCAGGTAATTTTTTATGAAGCGTACATAACGTTTAAGAAAATCATTTATGTGTTTTACTGGGATTCAAACCCCTTGAGTAAAAGGCCGACTTCCTAGCTTAACTGCTTCTTATTTGTTGTACAAAAAACATGTTTATAACTCATTACAATAATAACAATTACAATCACAGGTGGCGGAGTATACGCGGCAAGCGTTCCATGGCGGACTCGAGCATGGGTAAATGGGCCACGCGGTCCAGCTCCGCGCCCACTGAGGACACCCGCGTGTCCCACGACGAGACCGCCGTCCGGCTGAAGGATATGCGTTAGACCAGAGGTCTGTTTCAAATTTCATGTCATAGAGCACCTTTTTTCATGTCACTGGTAAAATTATAAAGTACATTTATGACATTTTTTACTTGTTGCTTCGGGAATTTTATAAATTATTATCCATTAAACCGTGGGCTGACATAACAAACGAACAAGAAACAAACAGGACAAAATTTTAACACAGGGTTCTGTATTGGGCTGAACTTGTTGAATATGAGATTGACACGCAACAAAATGTATGCAATTGACGTTGTCGACTTTTGCGTGTGACATAGGAGTTACAAGAGCGTATTCACGCATTGGTCAAATTTCCTCAACCTGTAGGTAATCAAAACACAATACGTTGGAAATGGATTGTAACAGCGGCTGTAGGTACACTGAAACCTTTGCTTGAAACTGTAAGACAATTAAACCTAAACTTTTTTTCAGGTCATTGTGCCAGTTTGGGCTTCGCGTCCCCGTTGCTAGTCATATGCTTCCAATCACAAAGTTAGCTGTAATTAGTTTATAATTGTGTTTCGTAAGTGTGTAGGTACTACTGTGTACCTAAGTATATTATAAGTATTTAATAAGTTAGTCATCGTGCGCCGTGTCGTAACATATGGTAAAGAAAAATTATGAGCTTTCGATTCGATCAATCTTTTAAAATACTCGTAGTTCTTCGAAAATATGTATACTAAGAAAGTTTTCTAGTTCATTGTCAGTGTGTAAAATAAGGTTGTTGCTAGCTGTAATAGTTTTAATATCCCAACGCCTATGGGCTATGGCATATGGCATATTATGGACTCTACCTGTAAATTGTAAAGTGACTTGCGACAATTGTTGCAATGACGTTATCATACGAGCAACATAGGACATGTGTTCTCACTTAACGGTATCTTCGCACATGAGGAGAGAGCCTGTATAATTTTCTATCACATCCATCTCTAATGGGTAGGTATCGATGAGATACGACGACACGAACTTGATGTCAACCCCACCATACGTTTTCAAACTACCCTTAGGATGGGTGACAAAGTTTTGACGGGCGGTTTATCTGAACCCTATTACTAAAACCTTTACCCTACAAACTAATAAAGAATATTAATTAATTAGTCATGTAAGTTAAGTAGGTACGTATGTTTGTTTTCTGAATCTAAGCTTTTCATTATTGACATGCTTCGAAAAGACTTTTGTAAATATTTTGAATAAACAATTAGGTATTTAATAAAACATTTTGTTTTTATCTACATCCCATTTGATAGCATATAACGGAACTATTCAATGTCATCAACTGTCTAAATTTAGAAGGACTGGGTAAGTAGGTACCTAGCTACTTAAATAATAAAATCGGACTCTTTTATTAATTAATGAAATTTTTCAAGTTAGACAGTTAGAGAGAGACAGGGGTTTAACGGGTGGAACATTCAACTAAAGCCCTTCGACCCATTAAAAAGCTCTTGTAATTTCCCACCACAAACCCTAACCGAAACATAACCAGTACCCTCAAAGAGAGATTATAAAACCCACATCAGGCTGGTTAATTCCAAATTAGGCACTTAATAGCCACTGGAACACGCGTACCTAAGTTATGAAAAAGTAACTAAATGGTCTTGGTTAAGGCCATGTCCTTGCCAATTACTATTAGGTACAGGAAAGTTTGCATGTGTTAAATTATCCTTCACATTTAGATAATGTAGATAGGTACAGTATCCAACGGCTATATTTACATTTTAGATAATATTTTTTATCATAAAAAGTATTGACCAACTAGAATCTAAGGTTAAAATTGTCTTTGTTGAGCATAAACATAGGCATAGATGTATTATAACTAACTAACGTTAGAGATTGGCAATGTGAAAGAAAAATAACTAAGAATACAGTAGATAGGCATACATGAGAACAAGATAGATATACGAACCCTGTTCGTAACACGTAACGCCCTATAAACGATTGGCAGTTGCATTGCAGTTACAAATCTTGCCGTTTTTACAAATTACCTACTAGTTTTAAATAAGAAAAAATTGTTCAGTAGACGTACAAAACCTAAATTATATTGTGCAGTGTCTGGTTATAAGCGCTTTAAGTAAGATAACTCACATTATTATCCATTTTGCCCCCACGTATGTTTGGTTTATAATGAGAGTTATTAAATTAATCATCAAAAGATTTATTGCATCTATATAATAAAAAAAGTCATGGTATTTGATCAAATTAATATATTGGAATGCGTAAAAAATAAAATTTTAAAAATGTTTCTTTAATTGTTGTTTATTTAAATTAAATTTAAATTATTTTCAAGCGTTACAATCAAACATACCCAACCCGTAGAATCAATTAAACATTCAGTGTTCTTAAAAATTAAGTTAGGGGCCATCCTTAAATTACGTCACACGATTTAAATTTTAACCCCCTTTAAGACTTTTTAACCCCTCCCCTTGTCACAGGTTATCACATTTTCAGAATGCCTTACCCCTGATGTGACGTCACACATTTTAAATATATTATATGCATGTATTTAAAATAATTACATTTATTTTTTTCTTACTTTTATTATTTATAATCTCCAATAAAATCAAAATAAAGTCAAATATTTTATTAACAGGAAAAATAAACAAAAAGAAAAAGTTAACTATAGTTGCTTGAGAGATAATCTAAAGAATAATCTCATCATATTATTATGGTAAATTATTCATATATGTATGTATATAGATCAAGTTTGTAAATTTTTAATTTTTTTTATTCTCATAATATGTTATTTGGCGTTAGGGATTTCAAATTTTAAAATGTGACATCACATAACTTTTGACCCCCCCCCTGTTTTGTCACATTCCAGCATCATTCCGGTGACACCCTCCCCCATTAACATGTGACATAGGTATCAAAATAGAGCTAATATAAGGAGGAACATCTGTAAACGTGGAAAAGTGTCCGTCGAAATGTACCAAACTAGGGTGGCGCCACTTTAGCGCGAGGTATAAATTTTATGTAATTTATATTTATGAACAATAACTCTTTAAGGTTATATTTATTACACTATTTTGTACTACGCAAGTGCTTGAAATTTTCATTAAGTAACTACTTTAGTCGACAATAACATTGATTTTTTTAACTCGGCTTACTTCAATTCGTTTCTACATTCATACCATATCTTTGACTACACCAGCGCCATCCTGGAAGGTTTTCGAACTGTTTACACAAGGTTTACACTTACAGCTAACACTTTTTCAATTTTCTACAATTTATGAGATGACTCTCCTTATCTCTATCCTCCATACTAATATTATAATTATAATAGGTATTCTATGGACGTTAGGTTGAGGATTGTCAAATTGACAGCTTTTGACATTAATGGATTGATACATGACATTGACACTGACAGTTCATCAGCTGTATGAAAATGTTATGAAATATATATTATAAATTATTGTAGTTTAATTATTTACATAATTCGTTTTTTCTTATCTTTTATAGATAAATTTGATAACGCAACATACGTGTTTAAATTGAGGCCTTTTTTCAGTCACACTTAAAGCCTGATTGTTAATAGTTTTGTGGTATTGTGTCGAGTATATTTAGGTAATATTTTGTTTTAAAATCGTAACGAAACATTATAGGTACTGTAGATTTACAATGTTTATGGACAAGACGAGTAGGGAATAACCCGTTTTAATAACGTGCAAGTATTCAGTCACACCACACCAGAGAGAAAAAGAAAAGTAATGTTATTGCTTACCTTTTCATGAATATTGTTAACATAACCTTTGTACTTACATACCTGCTTTTTATAAATGTTTAGGAATATTGTATTAGTATCAGCTGTAGTGGTGTTGTTTTCTGTAATAATCTCATACGTTTTTATGATGAATTATGAACATAAAAATACATCAGGTAGGTTTTGTTTGACCAGAGCATTGTAATCCACATGTATGCAGTTTTTGTATGTAAAGCAGTCAACCAATACTTACCACAATTATTTATGTCTATTATTATAGTTGTGATGGCAAATAATGGATTATTATTTGTATCAAATGCTGCAAAAGCAAATCATTTGTGTGCAAAAGTTTCAAAGTTTGTTCGAAGAGTGCTCTATATAAAATTCAACAATGGACCTGAAAGCTCTCTTCCTATTGTCAATAGGGAAATAAACAATATTTATTCCAGGGTAAGTCTCAGAAATTTGATCTCTGCCTTAATAGACAGACTACATACACATTTACACCATTTAGGTTAAGCTGTATCCATTTGCTCCCCACAATAGGGTCCAGAACCAATTTCTACTTATGCCTAAAATTAATAACAGATCTTCATTCAGATACAGTAAGTTAGATGCTGTTTGGTAGCCAAGATACTCTAATAAGTACTTATTTCTTTAAAATAACATATTTTGCCTGGCAACTAAATATCATTAGAGCATCTTACAACTGCAATCTTATCAATAACAACCGTAACATACAGCTTCATATGCCCTGTAAAACACAAAAATGTGCTTAATTCACCACTAGGGTTCCTCATCCAGATTCTGACTACGCCCAACAATGCTCTAAGTTTTTTGCACCAGAGCTCTAAGTGCTGAGTACACTGGTCACTCTAAGTAAAAGCAGTTTATTTCAATGAATTTCCAAACTACAACCACTGTCTCGCCTATCTACATACTAACCATGTTAAATGTTGCAGATACATAACACACCATTAATAAAACTTATTATTTTGTAGGCATCACATTGTGGAGATTTAGATATAAGGCTAATGCTTAAACCTAGGGAAAGTGTTAAAAAAATTAAGACAAGCTACCCTATAGACATAATTATGTATGACAGTGTGCTGGCCAAAGAAACTGAGAGTCTTAAGCAGTCTGTTGAAAATGTTAAGGATAAATACAATTTACAAACAATTGGTAAGTTTCTTCCCACATTTGTATGTTTCAATCTTTTCAAGTTTATGGGGATTTATATAATTCAGATATTATCTTGCAAATGGTTTAAAGGTGTAAAACATGCACATTGCAGTTATATACATGTATATAAAATATTAAAAAAGTCAATAATGTGGAAAGTAGGGGCAAGTCACTACTGTACAATGTATGTTTTAAATTGCCAGGTTACCCTGTAAAATACAATGATATCATAGAATTATTATTTTCAGAATCTGAAGATATATGCCATATCTTGGTAGAAGACACTGAACCAGTTAAAACCTATGAGTATGTGGCATTGGGTGGTACTTTTGACAGACTTCACAATGGCCATAAAATTCTCTTATCACAAGCTGCGCTACGAGCAACAAAACATGTCACGGTGGGCGTCACTGATGTTAATATGATTCAGAGTAAGAAATATCCCAACACTTGCTTGCTTTCAAAAATACTGTTATCTTAATTTCCGCAATCACTGGAAATACTATTAAAAAGTAAATTTTTCAATTGCATTTATAGACATACCAAAAATAAACCTTTCAATTGTGTTGCCACATTCATTTTTGATATGGCAACATCAATGTCATCTTCTATAAAGGTCAATGTGAAGTTTTTCATGCCCACTGGCTTGTAAGTAACTTCATGAACATGACATGGTTGTATTTTCACTATTGCCAGTAAAAGACATTAGTTCCTAATATTGCCGCAACATGGCGGGATATATGAAAACTCTGGTCGTGCTATAGATTATTTTAACAATACTTTATTTAGGCAAAACTCTTTGGGAGCTAATAGAACCTGTGGAAGATAGAATAAAAGCTGTACGACAATTTTTGACTGACATCAACCCAGATTTGGAATACAACATATTCCCATTACATGACTTGTATGGACCTACAAAAGATGACCCTAGATTTCAAGTAAGTATCTAAAGTAAATGTAGGTGTATGGTAAGATAAAACAATAATTGTATGACAAAGTAAATGAAACAGTGGGCTGGTGGTTGTGAGATGGCAGAGCCATTAGTAAGTCGCCTGGGGAGGAAACTTACCGCCGCCATCTTAACCTATGGAGCAGCATATTATTGCTTGTGTGGTTGCTGGGGATACTTTATTAAAAATGAACATCTCAGTCCTCATAAGTAGCGTGCATACAACCACAAAAAGGATTTCAATGTGACAATGACCACTTAAAATATTATATCAGCTGGCATGCATTGGTACTTATATTAAGTAAAAAAATATCTTTGATTATGTATGAACATTGTATTACAAATTATTTAGTGTTGTACTTTTTACTATTGTAGTTGATAATAGTGAGTGAAGAAACACTTCGAGGTGCTAAGAAAATTAATGAAAAACGGAAAGAAAAACAACTTCCTGAATTAGATGTGCATGTCATTGGTCTCGCTCAGGATTTTAAAAAGCAACATGCCGAAGAGGAAACTAAAGTCAGTTCAAGCAACCAAAGGATGAGGTTACTGGGGACATACTTAAGGCAACCTGTGGTATGATACTACTATTTTAATATTATTAACTATTGTAATTAGCTGACATGATACATGTGCTGTTTTTGCTATGAATATTCAATTTGAACTAAAGTGAGTGATTCAATTTTATTGAAAAATGTATGTTATTAATTTTAAGTGTCACTGCATGTTGATGGGAACTCAGTTAATTTTACCAAGAACCAGTATTACTGTACCATATTGAGTACATTGATATTTATAAGACGAATACACTTTCTATACATAATATACAACTTTGCTTAAATCAAGTCCTTAATAAGCATCATGAAAAAATGTTAAAGAAATTAGAATATTTTATTGAAGAACAAGAATGTCAAAAGTCACTAAAAAGGTATTTAATTTTAATAAAAATTTGATTAATAAAATAATTTGATTTCCAGCCAAACCCTAATATTCCAGACTGGCCATATGTAATTGGATTGGCTGGTGGAATAGCTAGTGGCAAGAGTAATATTGCAGAAAAATTAAGGTCAGTATTATTTTTATAATATTCAACTTTTTAGTGAATAAATACTAAACTTGTGCTAAAAGCAGTTCTTTTGAATTACCAAAAAATCAAATCAATATAAAAAAGTGTCCTAATCGACGCCATTCTGCAGGGCTGGTCTGCTCAATCTATGGGTTCACTCTCTGCTTGCTTCCTATCAGCCCTTCGCAGTCCACTGCTGGACATAGCCCTCATAAACGCCATTTCGCCTAGTTCTAATGCCTCATCATTTGAATTCAACGGTTTCCTGCTGTCTAGGTCGGCCACTTGATCCGTGGGCGGCCTGTGTACCTTTTGCCTGGATGTGACGTCCTTTGAAAACCTGTCTTCTCATTCTCTCTCTGTCATCATTCTTTGCTTAATCTCGTACAAATTTTATTAATTTTATATTTACAGGATGAAAGGCGCCGCTGTTGTAAACTGCGATACCATTGCTCATGAACTGTACAAACCTGGTCTGCCACTGAACAGCACATTAGCCCAAGAGTTTGGGAGAGATATTATTACAGAAACTGGTGAAGTCGACAGGAGAAAGTTAGGTCAAATAGTATTCAGTGACAAGGTTTGTAAATCTCTATTCAAAAATGTCCAAAATGGAAAAAATAATAATAAAATTTTTAAACTCAATTAATCTTTACGCATAATATGACAACAAAGCAGTATAATGTTTGTTTAAATTATAAATTTACATTTATACTAGCTGACCCCGCAAACATTGTTTTGCGATATAAGTTATCGAGCGTTAAAAATCGACTATTAAAAAATAGGGGTTGTTGATAGGTTAGAAGGATAGAAGGTAAAATTTAGGGTTGTATGTATTTTTTGATGCCACATTATTGAAAAATAAAAATTTCCAAAAATAAAATAAAAATGTTAGGTGTGGACAACCCTTATCACTTAAGGGTATGAAAAATAGCCGTTAGCCGATTCTCAGACCTTTTGAATATGCATATAAAATTTCATAAAAATTGGTCAAGCCGTTTTGGAGGAGTATGGTAACTAAAACTGTGACATGAGAATTTTATATATAAGATCTTTTGATCAAGTTTTATTGGATTACACTACAGATTAGTTATAGTGCCTACGTTTATTTGGAGATTTCCTCATATTTCTTAACATTGCTTTAAGTTAACTTCGTCTGTTGTCTATCTGTCCAAAAACTGTTAGTAAAAGCCAAAAGCTATAATTTAATTAAAACTAATTAGAGCTAATACTTAAATACTTTCAGGAACAATTAGCAAAACTGAATCAAATCGTATGGCCAGCTGTGATCGAAGAAGCTCAGCGGCGAATCCAAGCATTGGGCAAAGAGGGATATAGAGTAGTAGTGTTGGAAGCAGCTGTGATGGTGCATGCCAAGTGGTACACATACTGCCATCAATTGTGGTCCGTAATCATACCACCAGATGAGGTAGTGGTCGTAAACTTTTAAAATATTATTTGCTGGACTTAACATGTCTACTGACTTGGAACTGAGTGTAGTGAAACAGAGTAGACAATAAATTGGCCACTCATATTGCTAGTGGAAACAGTGTATACTCTGCATCCGGCTCTTTGTCAGTGAAAACACACTCTTAACAATTTATTAATTAGGAAAAGAAGAGCATGTGTATGTTGTTTGCATGTTCAAGCTGATTATACTGGTTAGACTGAAATAATACTGTTTTATGAGGCAATTTGCCATACAAGGACTGGTCCTCTTGAATTGGTGTTATTTTTTGAAAACAGTTGAATTTCTCTAATAATAGTAAGTAAGTAAGTAAGTGTACATAAACACATTTTCGTGATTTTCAGGCAATAAAAAGACTACAAACCCGTAACAATCTATCGGAAGAAGAAGCAAGGCAAAGGGTGGCAGCACAACCTTCGAACTCTGAGCAAATAGCCATGGCTAACGTGGTCTTCAGCCCGTACTGGAGCTACGACTACACGGCGGGGCAGATAGACAGGGCCTGGGAACAGCTTCAGGAGTATCTCTGTAATAGAATGTAATCTTTGTTGTTGTTGTGTTAATGTACCTACATCTAAAACGTATTGCCTGTGGAACAATGTTCGTGACAGGATTGACCTTACATAATGCTGTGAATAGGGTTGAAAATGTTGGTTCGCAAAAAAACAAAATACTCATACATATATAACAATTCGTTTGTTTGCATTGAATATGTTACAAGTAAAGATGGTAGATTTAACCAATAATACCATGAATAATACCGTGAATGTGTACAAATCATTTTAATTAAAATATGTTAAATGCATAGATGTAGACAGATGATATTACTCAAGCTGAAAGATGACTTAAATTCGATTAGGTGGTATCCCGGTTTAACAATGTTGTGCCTTAGACGTAAAGCTATGCGGAAAGTCATTAGCAGAAGCAATGCTTGGAAATTAATTGAACACAAAATGTGATAAAACACCTTTTCATAGTTAGTGCCTCAATTTTATTTATATTTATAAGTTACCGACGTTAAAATATATGAAAATTATGTTAAGAAACATTACATTAGGGGTTATGGAATATGTTTGGGTAGACAATAGACATATGTAAAAAATGTTGTTAACTTAAATGTATATTATGATTGTTATAAATATGTATCTAATAATAGGGCTTATTGTTATAATGTCAATGCATTAAATCAACATGTGGTAGTCTGCGAAAGTAAATGTTATTGACAAAATGCAGGGTATTCAGATATAAAATGCAAAGAATAAAGCTAGATAAATACCTAGTATGAAGTTACAATAAAGTTAGCTAGTTTTTTTATATAAGGCTAAGTTATGAATGTGACCTTCTTTTTAAAGAGTGATATGAAAGCAATATTAAATTTGTTCAATAAAAAGATTTAAGGTAAACTAAATATTATTTATTATTACTTGTATTAGTACCTACGCAATTACGAATTTATTATAATATTTGTAAGAAATTAGTGGAGCCCATGAATTTCTCATATTCATATTGCTGTAATCATCAATTTTGTAATCAAATAAGTATCAATAAAAGCGTTTCGCAAAAATTTATAATATTTTCACAGCCTTTTTGGTAGGCACATACTTATAATACAAATGAATAAATATAATGGAAACATTATAATAATATGTGTCTATAAAGTACCTACTTATGTTAAATCCTAATATACAAAACAATGAAGGTCATGAAATTAATGTTGACACTGATTGGAGTGGTGGCATTAAAACTATTATCTGTAAACAGTCTCTAATATAACCAGAGAAAAATACGCACAACAGAACCTACAAAGTAGATTCAGTATAAATAAGCTTATTACCAGTTAATGTGATTGGTTCGGAATGGATTTCATGAACTATGTAGCAACCTATTGATACGAAATATCAAAATACCTATAGGTAATCATAATTTCCAAGCTCTGCTATTTGAGTTCAATAGAAGTACTACTATGATGCAGGGGTGCCTGAAGCCTTTTGTCGTGTATTTTTTTATATTTAACGCTGTTTGTAATGCAAATATTTTGGAACCTGTGGTAGATAAAGAAGAAATAAGGATTGATATGATTGTAAGTATATTTTCCTAAATAAACAGGGATAAACTTCCGTTTAGCCCATACCTCCGATCGATCTGAATTTTGGTACACATATGGATTTTGACTCGCTGATTAAGAATATCATACTCAAAATACCCACAAATTATATTTTCAAGGTCAAATTGCTGAAAAATGAATTAAATGGTTTCTCGGGTTTATTGCAACAAACATGAACGTTGGAGAAAAATGTTTCAAACAAAAGTTGTAGGCGATGAAATATCAGTATGTTTTCCGCATAAACCCAGTTGTTTGGGATGGAAAAAACATTAGAAATTTGTATTCTTTTCAGCTAATTAGGTTAGCTAAACCTAAACCATTGAAGGGATTTCCGTGTTAAATTTAGACTTCTGTCACTGACCCTCGCTCCGCTTCGCTTCGCTCCGGGAAAAAAAAATTAACTTGAACCCAACCCATTGAAGGGATTTCTATCTGTGTTAAATTTAGACTTCTGACACTGAACCTCGCTCCACTTCGCTCGGGGATTTTTTTTTAACCTAACCTAACCCATTAAAAGGAGTTCTGTGTTAAATTTAGACTGTGGAAAGGGTTTTAAGTTGATAAAAACAACCTAACGCAATGAACGGAGTTCTGTGTTTTTAGACTGTAGGGAGAAAAGTACCAATTTCGGATAATTTTCGCAGTTTTCTCCGAAACCACTGGTCCTACACGAAAAATATATAGAACAAAAAATATCATTTTTCTCATGGCCTATAACTTTTGTTTGAAAGATTTTTCTCTAAAGTCTATATTTATCGCAATACATGCGAAAAACAAAAGAACGAAAAATTCGATATTTTGTCCGTTTCTCGTTGAAAATATAATTTGCGGGTATTTTGAGTATGATATTTTTAATCAGCGAGTCAAAATCCATATCTGTACCAAAATTCAGATCGATCGGAGGTATGGGCTAAACGGAAGTACACCCATGAGCAGATTTAATTTGTTGTACGGACCGTTAAATACGATATTTTTATTCTTTATTGCAGATTGAAATCATCAATAGTAATTGGAGGACGAACGGATGGACTAACATATTTGCAGTGGGAAATTTTTCAAATTCGTTTTTTAATAAAATCCATCAAAAATTTTTTACCTTCTCTGTAACAGATTATAAGAATAATTTCTATGAAATCAAGCACGTCGTTCCTCATCATTCAAATACGATTATAATTAACTGCTTGAACTTTGATGAATTTGAAGTAGCGATGACAAATACTGTGAAAGTACCGTACTGGCATCCTCTTTCAAACGTTATTTTATATTACCATAGCTTGGAGAAAAAAGAAATCGTCGCAAAATTGTTTTTTATATTCTGGTACCACAGAGCGATCAACGCAATAATAATACAGTATGAAGATGCAGAGGAATCACTGTTGATATCTGAGTATAATCCATACACTTGCGATTATATAAAATTCCAAAACCTATTCGGTTGTTGGACAGCACGAAAATTGAGTTTGCCACTTGATAGTTACGAAAAGTCATTCATATGTGAAAAAGAGTGCACCAATGTCCCTTTAGAATCTAAACGCCGAATTAATAACCTCGGCACTTGTGTAGGATTCGATACTTATACGATTCCCTATAACAATAAGTCTGCGTTACGAACGCTTAAACTTTTCGAGGATAAAGGTAAAAATTTACATGGATGCGCACTTCGAGCGTTTGCCGTTGAAGTTTTACCATTTCTAGACATGAGAGAACAAGAGAATGGTAGTTTCACTTTGCATTCTAGAGATGGAATGTTATGGAACACTATGTCAGAGCGTATGAACTTTACTATAGATCTATCTCTCGGGAAGGGCATTATAAAACAACAGTTTAATTTTGAAGTAAACATTCAGCAAGTATTCGCTTTCATTCAGAGGAAAGCAGATTTACTTCTTTATCCATTGTATCAATTCGACATAGTCATCGCTGAGGTTGATAATACGATCGCGATTAAGGAAAGCGGAGTCTGCTTTGTGTCACATCGTGCTGGTTTCGAAACTATAGTGTTTGATGCAAAATTTTTACAAAACAATGTTGATGTTCTTATCCAGTTTGTTATCTGTTTCTTCTGTACTTGGTTTGTTTTCTTCGTTTACAATACAGAACAACTTGGGCGATTTAGTTTCGATCAAGCGGGAAAAGATTTAGTTAACACTTTTAGGACCATATTGTCGCTTGGCTTAGAGAACCCGCCCAAAAGAGGATCATTTCGAATTTTCTTAACGATCGCTATTTGGAGTTTCTTTATCATAAATTTTAGCACGCAGGCAGCGATAATATCTATCTTTTCAGCCTACAAGAGAGGTAAAGAAGTAGACACGATAGCTGATGTTCTCGAAAAAGGTTACCCTATTGAGGGGGTTGCCTCCCCAGATATTGTGCTCCCAGAAGACGAAGAGAGATTTCGAATGATTAATGCCCGAAGGGTGCCAATCCAAGATTTATTTGGTTGTGTTAACGCAATGAGCAATGATAGCCATCGATTTTGTGTAGTCGATTGTGCTGTTGGGCGATATTTGGAAAGAAATAGATTAAATAGCAAAGGACAACAGTTTCTCCATGTCGCTACTGGTGACAGGATTCATAGCCACTACCTCAATATGATACTTCATAGACATTCGCCTCTCACTGCCACATATAATAAAATAGCATTGGCGTTAGTGGAAGCTGGCCTTATAAAGAAGTGGGAACAGTACAGATTTAATGACATAAAAGAAGAGGCACCAATAAAACCATTAAGTATGGAAGATGTAATAGGTATATTCAAATGCTATGGGATGCTGGCAGGAACTAGTTTGTGTATATTTTTTGTTGAGTCAGGCATAGGAATATATATTTGGGTGAAAACTACCGGTGTTGTTAAATTTAAAACATGGAAAATTTCTTTTGTTGCAAAAATGAATAATCTTAAACGTAAAAAAAAGACTGTTAGTGATAATTATACCCAGACCATATAAATAAACTAACAAGTATTTGTATGTCATATTTGGAAGAAGCCGGTAACGGAGTGAAGGAGTTCCTGTTGAAGCCTTAATGCACCATTTTGGCGCCATCCTCATGGCGGCTCGACTATCTGGAGCCAATAAAATTACTCTTGAAGGCGACATCAACTAGCTACCCTACATCGACCGAGAAAACCTCTTCGAGCTCAAATACAGACACCCCCACCTCCTCGCGAAAATAAGTCAAGAACTCCTCTGTACGCACAGGAACCCCAAAGACGTGGCCAACGGCCTTATTAAAGGAGTTTACGATGGCATCTACTCCTCTAGCAAGAAGACCCGCTCCCTGAAAATCTATACTAATATTATAAAGCTGAAGAGTTTGTTTGTTTGTATGTTTGAACGCGCTAATGTCAGGAACTACTGGATCGATTTCAAAAATTCTTTCAGTGTTGGATAGTCCCTTTATAGAGGAAGGTTATAGGCTATATTTTATTTTCAAAAAATAAGGGATCCTGTTCATGGTCCACACCCAAGCAGAGAAAACATCACATGGAAACGCGGGCTGTGGATCCGGTGAGGGATCACGTATCCTCACCATACACGAAGCCCAGGGACTGAGTTACGAAAATGTAGTAATATGCATGAATGTGCATGATAGTGCCTCTTATGCAGTCGTCGCTATCACCAGACACACAGGCTCATGTACATATTGTACTTACTACTCGGAGGTCAGAGCGAGGACGTCATCGCAATCTATTAATTATTGAGTTGGCTACTGCTATCAGTCACAGAGACGAGATAGTCATAGCAGGAGCCCTGAAGGAACGCTCGGGACGATCCAAGGAAACACCGGGCCAAAAGCGACAAAGAACTTTATCTGTAGCATATCTATTTAAAGGTACACAAGAAAGCAGTCAAGAAATGTGGTGCTAAAAAGCACGGACCTAGAGTCTGTGGACAGCAATCAAAGACAGAGAAAAAAAAGCCGCTTATTGTAAAAGTTTCAATTTTTTAATGTTTATTACGGTCACAAAAAATAAGTAGCATTGCATTAAAGAATTCTTGCAGTAAGTAGGTAATTTTTGGCATTTTTATTTTATCCAAATTCATTTGCGGCTGCAGTCTACATCTACCTACGTGATGCTAAAGTTTAAAAAATAATGTTTTAATATTTTAATTTGATTCTATATTGATCCGAACATCTCAATCTTAATTGCGATTCTACTGAGCAACGTATTCACATAATATCTAACTTATTTTATTTGAGGTTGGACGTGAGTATAGGTAATGGGCTTCAGTTCAGCACTTGACATTTGGGTTTTGCATGCCCCTTGGCTACTCATAGAAGTCATAGATGATTAAAAAAATATTACCTATCACCAAAGAGTTTTATGCCTTTATTATTTAAGTTTAAAAATTGCTTCAATTCTCCTAGACGTTGGCTAAATAATTAGGCATGATGACTAATTCTCAAAATCTCTACTATGATATTCAGAAGTTTTTATTATGTCTAAAATGTATCATATTTCTGTAGAAAATTAAGGTTTTTGTGCAATAATAGTACATTTAAAATTTCAGTTTCAAATTAATTCCAAAACGTTCGCCGGTGTCATGGCGTCTGTCTTTACGTCACGGCTCAGTAAAAAATGCAGAGATTGCGTAATACGCTTAACGAAAAAAATGACGTTTACTGAGACGTGACGTAAATTGACGTAATTCGATTTGATGGGTGTTTAACACGTTGCCTGTCCAGAGTATTTTGGTTAAGTAGCCGTGACGTCCAATTTTTTTTTTCGGCTGAATTGTTTCATTTTATGTACTTATAAAGTACATGCAAGTGCTTTTCAATAAAACTTTTTAAAAACAACGTAAATATTGAATTTCATGCATGCATTAGCTTTAATGCACGGACATGGCAGCTAGAATACAGTGCATTACTTATAATGCACACGGACGTTACGTATAAATTTTCGTGATATTCATAGACGTTATAAACTCATTTTTATAAACAATATTGTCTTCCTAGATGTCATTGTCATATGTCATAGATGTCAACCTATCATATAACATTTGAATTTGTGAAAAAAAAACGTTGTGCCAGTTGCTACAAGAAGCTCAAGGAGTCAGGCATAGAGTAACTTATGAGTCAGGATACACAGCCACTGATGCAAGGAAGAAGATTCCACAAGTTACAACCGAGTGCATTCCATGCGGAAAACCGTTTTGTTTACAATTTTATAACAAATCTCACTAGTTGGAAGTGGATTTTATTCAAATAATAATGTTATTTAGTAAGTCAGTTATGTTATCAGCCAATAAAAAAAATTCGCGGGACATTGGTGTTTTATTATTCCCAATCCACTACTCATACGTCTGCAAAATAATAAAGATGTAGCTACGACGTCCAGTCTTTAAAACCCAATTTAAAAAGAATAGGCTCATGCATTATAATGTAATGCACGGACGTCACAGCTGGACCAAAAATGCGTTAAATAATGCACGGACAGGCAACGTGTTAAGCTATCGTGGCGGATTGTTGTACTTTGTAGATTTATTTTAACAAATAAATTATTAATCTCGACATAATAAGAGAATAAATACATGTTACAAAATCTTTGAATCCTATTTCATTAGATCAGATAAATATTTTAGTGATACTTGATTACTGTCATCATGCCCTATGCTTACGCCTTATCGAATATCATGCATAATGGGCGCCCTAAAACTGCCAGTTATACTATTGTGGTCTTTGCCTAAAACTAAGGTGGAACGTAGTGTACAATTAAAAATGGATTGAGGGTTCTCTTATAATAATCTATTTTTATATCTTATTCCTATCCCTCCTTTTACTTTTTATTGTTTTCATACATTGTGATGAATCAAAAATCCATAGACATATCATTGCATGCAACTGTCAGATGCAAAATCAATAATATTTTACGTCTGTGGATTTGTGATTTTATTACTTATCTGTCTTTGTTTCCATTCAATTCCATTGTTTATGGAAGGACTCGTCAAAGGAGACATTGTATTTGTATTAGTTTTTAAGTATTTATAGCAAAATATTAATATAAACCGCAATAAAGTAACTTAATTTAATGGGAAATTCGCATAATAAGAACACAGAGCACAAAAACCAGAAGCAATCCTCGCACGCAGCTCGAGACGGACAAACATATTCGAGTCAGGTAAAGTGCGATGAAATGAGATGAAAACTTGCTAATGTCATTCTCAGCTGAATAATATACGTAACGCAAAAAAACGCTTTGTTGCTCTCGTCTGAGAGCTCTTGCCCTTACATTGTTCTTGGCTTTTAGAAAATACTAGAAGTAGGTACGGGTGCATATCACAGGTGTCATAGTCGGTCCTTTGTTACGTTTTTGTGCAAGTTGTGATGTTTATTTTTGTGTACAGTTCAGTTTGTCCCATTTCGTGGGTAACCTCAGTGGGCGCTCATTCGTCAGTGTAACTAGCAACCAGTCGGTGTACAGCGCATCGCGGCCTTGGTCTCGAGTGTCCAGGCGAAGGTTAGCACATACATAATCTATTACAAAATCGACAAAACATCAACAAAAACTTCCACACCAACACATACGTTTTTGCTGTTCTTAAAATCATCATATACAAAACTATGCATTATGTACCACAAATAAATATTTTTTATATGAAAATGTGTAAATGTTTTATTGTCAAACAACATAAATAGACATTTACTTCTTAAGACTAAAACCAAAAAGAATTTTAAGAATTAATTGGTCCATTTCTATCAAGTTGTAGTTCTATTTAACTTTAAAATTCAATTATTGACAGTTACAGTCACATCTATTTTGATGAAACATTGTGGTTTTCATAGAACTTCATGCAAGTGACATTTATTACAGTTATTTTAGTTTGGTCAAAGCTCCTTGACCTTGAAATTTTTTGTTAATTTTAGGTGGAATGATTCAACACTTAAGAACCCACTAGAAGCAAGTAAGACAGCTTGGCCAGTTGCCCATAAGGAGTCCATATTCCTGCCAGAATTTCCCATAACTACTGACTTATTCCATAAAGACTTCCAACTAGTTAACACAATAGCCAAAGGTGCTTATGGTGAAGTATATAAAGTGAAGAAGCTTAGTGAAGATAAAGAATATGCTTTAAAAGTGCTGAGAAAGTCACAGGTGAGTGTTAAATGACTATTTTTTGGTATCTTTAATCTCCCTCAGAATAGGATTTTTTTCTGATAGTATGGTTTCTGTCATATTTGTGCTCCTATTGGATCAATATTATCTTGCATTTCTTTGATGTTTTATTTGAAAATAGTGCTGTGAGTTTTATGCACCCCCTCCTCAAATTTAACATGGGGATAGCTTGAACCTTAGAATAGGGGACAGAGTACGTCTGTATTAAATTCAAAATTAAAATTAAGTGAAATTTGTAAAAAAAAACATTATTTCTTGCCATATTTAGTCAAGCCATTCTTAGGCTGCGTTTCCAGCAGAGATGTCCGAGGATGCGTAGCGAGGGATGCATTTTTGAAGAGCCAATAGAATTGCTTCATTTACCTAGCCTCGCTTAGCACAGCTCTGGTGGAAACGGCTTAGCGGAGCGAGGCGAGGTAAATGAAGTAATTCTATTGGTTCTTCAAAAACCTCTCCACTCCTCCCACGCTACGCATCCTTGCACATCTCTGGTGGAAAAGCAGCCTTAGTCCAAGTTGAGTGACATGTTTAATACATGCATAGTTTTGAGCCTGTTATTGAACCATGCTTTGTGCTCAGAAATTACAAACAAATGCATACAAACTATGTAAAATATAAATCAACATTGTAATTATGTGATTTATATAAATTACAACAGAAATGAAACCATTAATACATACTGTTGCATGATACTGGAAACTTAAAGTTGCCTCATATCAATTATGTCCAGCTTAATGTGCTTTCACTTGTCAAGATATGAGACTTATGTAATATACAGATTGTAGTGTATAGTGTCTGTAAACCTATTAATACTGGGTGTTATAAAGATGTGTACTGTATGCTACTATGGACTTTGCACACAGAGTGTAAGTGTAGTCCTTCATCTCATATTTAATTACATTTTACTTTTGCCTTCTCGCCACGCCCTAATTTTCTCTGGGTTTTCTATTGCTACCCTGAAACTCAGAACTCTTGAAAGGTAGAATAATCGTCCAAATTGAGAATCAATGGCTATGTTCAATTTCTATGGTTTTACCAACATAATACCACTAATCACTACAGTTCATAAATTGTGAACCTGAACCTGAAAAATTACAAGACCTCTCAAATAGACTTTTGTTTAAATTGTACTGGAATTTTCAACATAGATAATATGGCCAGTTTAAATGAGTACAAATGTAAATACTAAATACCTAGAACCTTAGCTAGCCCTTGTCATAGACATATGCAAATAGTTTTTCTAATGTTTATAGTTTCACGTTTTTGTAATGTCAGCGAACTGGGAACACAGGTGGCCAGTGCACCTGTGAAGTTTTTTAAACTAGGGTTGAAACTTAAGACTTGCCAGCTTTCAGCACTTCATGTCTGCGGGCGTTAAGCTTTAATGAATGTGGGATTTAAGAAAAAGTAAACATATTTGAAATATTTTAGCAGTGGACTAAACAATGTATTAATTAATATATTTAGTGCTTTAACTGTGCCGCAACCCTCTCGGCGTGTCTCAAACATAAGGCAGGAACATGTTAATTATTATTTTATAAGTACTGCTACATACGATTGATTTTATTCTTGATTAAATAAATGGGAACTAAATCAATTGCAAAATCAGGCTGCATTTCTGTCATCAAATATGCAGGTGGAAAAATTTAATATCTTCGCAAAAAAAAAATTGTCGCTGCGGATGCGGTTTAGTTACTGGAATTGCCTTTCATACCAACAAGTATGCACTTGATGTAAAGTGGTCATTGCTACCCATATGATAGGATGCACGGGCATAATTTTTTTCATTTGTGCTTTATAATTGATTATCGTATAGGTACCTAAAATAAATATTACGATAATGGTATGTTCGTCACACATCGGTAATTGACGATATTGCAGAAATATCCACGTAATCAATCTTAACAATCTAAATGGTAGGTTTAAAGGGAATTATAGAAAAAAATACTACTGATACTTACATACACCTCTTATTAATAGGTACACTTCATAACCGCTTACTTTATTGTAGGTACGATGTTCGTAAATGCAACTGATCTGTGTCCACTGTAGTACAATTTCTATGTGCTTAGTAGAAATAAGTTCTATGTCTGACATAGCGTTTCTTAAGTTATTCTGTACTTAATACGCACTCATACATCTTGTGCTATCCAAGTAACGGCCTTCCGTTCGTTCACGCCGATAGAAAAGTTTTAACTTACTAGTCGGCATACAAAAATTTTGGAATTTAGGAATACCTATATGTTGCTACTAATCATTCCATAAATGCTCGATGACATCGTCATTCTGAAAATAATTATTATAAATAACTTTATGGTTTATTTCAGATTGTAAGCGAAAACGCAGTGAGTCAAGTAAAGGAGGAGGCACGAATCCAAGCCGCTTGTGGTCACCACGCGTTCATAGCCGGTGCCGTCTCTCGCTGGCAAACTAAGAAAAGACTGTATATTGGTAAGGTTTTTATTTGTAAGTTTGTATTCTGGGGGAATTCATGCAGCCCATGGTATTTCGTTCCGATGTTAAAAATATAAAATAACGCTTATAGCCCTACACTGGGATTCCCGGTATCATGTATCATGGGTTCTATGGACACACTCAAGACAAGAACATTCAGACCAGGAACAGAAATTGAAACTCATCATTCAAATCCTGCTCCGATAGGAATCGAACCCGGGAACCAGTTTAGTAGAATCTAGAGTGCGCCGGCCCTGGCTGTTCTATCTACTTCTTATTTCTATGGCTGCATCAAAAGGTCTGGAGCATACACGACTTTAAATGAATTTTCAATTTGATACAAATTTAATAATATGTAAATGCGTAGTAACTATTGCAAGGAAGTATTTATGTTTGCATACGTATTGCATACTGATTCCGTTGCGTAGGTTCACGCATTGTAACGCAACGGTACCTAATGCAGCTGCAATGCGTGTAAAAGATCATTAAATAAGGCTTACCTATTTAACATTAGCATACCTATAGAAAACGAAAATATTCTTGCAAAATTACTTAACCGATAGTTTGTATCTATCGGTTAATTTAATATTTAAATAAAATTATAACAGTTAGTTATATTATAACAGTCAGTTAGTTATATAGTTAGTTATATAATTATAATAGTTAGTTCAGGATTCTAATACATCTTCATGTGCTGAATGCTCGATTCTCGAAATAAAATTTTCACAGCAGGAATTGAAAAGCTGCAGAAAATTTTGTATTCATGAAAAATATTACTTTTTTATTATCATTCATTTAATTCTCTTCATTATTTCAATTGGTACAAAAGAAGCGGGAAACTTGTGAATTCGTGAATCAAAACGAATGGCACTTGTTATGATTTTGACACGGATTTTCAGTTGTAATTGAACTACTGAACATAGTGACACGCTTCCATGTTTTTAAAGGAAAATTCCAGTAAAAAAATGTTACCTGAACTTTTGTGCAACTTTTGTGTAGGACTGAATACGAAAGTTAAAACTTGAAACAGTGATGTACATCGGTCATAGTATCTTAACTTCTATTAATATGAGTAGGACCTACATATTTTGCAATGGTGTTTGAGTTGTCTACCCTCATTTTAACTTTCAATAATAAATTCAGATTATTCTTGCTAAATGTGGTGAAAGAATCTTTATTCTCAGGAATTACGAGATATATAATTTGTATCATACTTTTTTTTGCATCTGGCTGTCCATAAACTGCAGTGGTTCGATTATCGTAACGCCAAACATGGTTCACTCTCAGTAACAAACTACGCTGTTTCAATGCGAATTGTATTTATGGTATAATTATACGCAAACGCTCATATGCGTTCCCGATAAGTGGACGTCAGTTTGGTTGATAGTTTAAAGTTTATTGCCGCACACGTCGGACCCGTGATAGTCATTCTAATGTTTGGTGATCACACTATCTTGCTCTATATTTAGTGGGCTAGGGCCGCGTTAGTGTGTAGGTATAGTAGGCTGGCCCGTTGTACTATCTTGTCCTTTAAGTATAATAGGTAATTGCAACACATACGGTGATAGCCCAGGGGTTAAAGATTCGGCCTCTTAATTACATCGTGTGCGTTTGTACTTAATAACTAAACATCGCGAGAAACCTGCATGGTTGGCAGTTCTCCATAATTATCTCAAAGGCAGGGGAGGTCCACGAACCCGCAATAGGCTAACCTGATGGATTAGGCTTATATGCGTCTTGTTGTGGACACCCTGCCTTGCATTGGGTCACTAATAGGCTGCTAACAGGTAATTTATAATCAAAAGCAGATAGTCATTATTCTCATCATCTTAACCTTTTGGTTAAGAATGATATCATTGTAGGTAAATAAATATGCTTGAGATGAGAAGGTACCTAACATGTACCTAACGTTTTTTATATTACTGTGTTAAGTGCTCATATTCTATGATTTTATATTTGATTGAGTGTTTTCTTTACAATGTACTAAACTATAAATTGCTGGAGCTATTGACAAACACCAACAATTCAGCTGTATATCATTATGTCTGGATATACATAATGGCAGTCAACACACTACTAACATGAGATTCTGATGAAAATTTTTAAGCATAAAATAGACCGTTCTAATCTTGCATAGCCCTAAATTGATGTTATAGCTGGATTAAAAGGTCGTATGACGTAAACAATGACATGGGCACAGATGGCCCGGTTAACGGCCATTCCGCGGCCTTTTAATTAACGACATTGAAGCCAAGGATTTCAAGGCGACGGTCAATGAACACAGCCCATAGAAAAACCCGTAATTCAACGTCCATTAATTAGAATTGGTAAATTTTTTCACGTTTAAAAATTTTTTGCATGCATAAAGGTAGATGCTTAATTACATGCAGAGTACCCAACGTGAAATGATCAATTTCCTATATTATTAGCATAAAAAATGTATTACGAAATCATTTAGATATAATCACGAGGTAGACATAGGCAAATCAATTAATAACCAGCTGATTCGTTCGCATTAGTCCGCATACATAATTAAGATGTGACCACTGTCACTAGGTGAAGAAACCATTCGTGATGATTTTAATAAATACTTGGTATTTCTGCAGACGCATAGGGTACATAGCATACATAAATTGTGTCTATGGATTAGTCAATTATTATTGGATCTGTGCTACCCTGTGCAAAGAAACTCTTTGCACCGTTGGTTATTGGACATCAGTCATCACATTAGTTCAAGGCTGTGCTACTACGGCGGCTTACACTTTCTTACGGCCGGAACACTCACTCAAAATGATAAACATAAAACATTGTTTGTTATTATCTAGTGCATCCACTATGATTCGCTAGTCAACTAACATAGTCAACTAATCTAGTTTCCAACAACTATAAAGGTTGTACATACAGAAATTGTTTAATTACATAACTATACACCATATTTTATAATCTAAAGGGACAAATAAATACAATTGGAGTGTTTGTTTGTAATGTAAAAATAACCACTCTTACTAAATGCATATGTATGTAAGTATGTAATAGTATGTATACACGGACATATACCAAAATAACATTTTTTACATTTTTTGTCTGTCTGACTGTATGTCTGTCTGTTTGTTCCGGCTAATCTCTGGAACGGCTGGACCGATGTCGACAGGACTATCACGTGCAGATAGCTGATGTAATAAGGAGTACCTAACTAAGACTACTATTATTTTAGCATTCCACGCGGACGAAGTCGCAGGCACAGCTATTTGATGATAAAATTATTCCGTGCGCAGTTCTGTCTAACACGTACTAACTAAAAGATTGTAATTAAATATTTAGCGCGCAGTAATAGCGGAAGTAGTTTAACAGTAATAAGCCAGTTTACATAAGTTCGCAGATATCCTCGACCTTGAAACTAAAGGAAGGAGACACATGACCATATAAACTCTAAAGAAATGCGTTTTATTTGTACACACAAAACAATAGTTGAAGGACCTTCAATCGTAAGTTCAAAAGTGTGACCAAACTGGTACTAGAACGCACAACAGACTGAAGGACGGACCCACTTCTATTACCTCTATTGTTATTATGCAGAATTATAAGCATACGCTAGACAGGCGAAATAAATTTAAGACGGATCGTCCTCCAAGCTCATATAGACGGCAACTTACTTGGATTTATTACTATTTGCGGTCGAGTTTTATTTATGTGTCACGGTTAATGTAATCGTGGGCAAGATAATTAAATGCTAACATACATAGTGGGCATGGAGGGAACAAAAGAGTTTTTTGTGTTTTCTTTCGTAAATGTCAAACTATCTTGTATATGATGCTTGGCATCATTCCACCAAGGCGCCATTGATGTTTTCGGCTTCTCTCTATTATAATATCCATCTCTATTATTATAGTATTATTAAAATAAATTTTCTTGGATAATTTTTGTCCGTTGATGGAATCCCATTCAAATCTGTTATATTGTTTGTAAGATGTAGGAGAGTTAATCAAAATTGAGGGCAGAGTGATGCCTGTCGTCGGGTCAGTAAATAATACATACATATTTAATAAATATTTGACAATTTATTACGCATAGTGTTATAGTGTTGGGTTAGGTTACGTTAGATAATTTTTATTCCTAAACAGCGAATCAGTAGATATATTTAAATAAGGCAATAAAGGTAACGATAATGTACAAAATATAAACAATATAATATCAGAATTCCTTAGAAAATTAAATATAACCATACAAACTTACCGAGTTCATTGTATTGAAAGAAAGACAGAAACCTAAGGAAGAACTTTAATCCTGTTTGAAGAATAAGTATTATTTTCCTGTAGCTTGCTTCTTCAGCCACTTAAAAAATCCCTCACGACTGCTGCGTGAAAAAGGCACACCCTACGTTAAGGCTCAAAATGATAAACAATATTTAAAATTGACTGCGGTCTTACATTTAGTTACGCAATCATAAAAAAACAAAAGTAAATTAAGGGTGTTATAATGTAAGTAGTCAATCTATATCAGTGATAAACACATAGAATAAGTACTTTCGCCTAATTAACATGCATAAATATAATTGTTACGCAAATTAAAATTGGTATGGATTACACAAGCAAAAAACCCGCAGTTTAGCTTTCAATAAATACCCGGCTCGCGTAATAGGAAATAGGTTTCGTGTGTTATTTCACGTATTATCTTAGTGCGTTGATAAGCGGTGACCTACTAACGGAGGTGCTCGCTTCGTTATCGCTTTAGCCCCCTATCAGCGTATCGCGCCGAGTCGCGGCTAGACGGCAGCGTCAAAAAATGCACAGAGTACAGTAGACAAGTTTCAAACAGGCACACATAGAACGACCTAGACATCGGTCATGGATAAAAATATAAGGGAATACGAAGACAAGTAGGGGCAAAGTAAAAAGAATAAGAGACTCGGCTAAATCAACGGTGAAAAAAACCACAATAATTATTATTATATCTTATGAAAATTAAATTCTGTATTGTTTTTTGCTCGTTAGTAAAAACTAACTACTACTGCTACTACTACTAAATTAGTAAAAAAGAGGTGTGAGAATGTGAACGTTGCCAATCAAAATTGGTACATCCTTTGGGAGTAATCATAATTTAAAAATGAAGTAAATATAACGACCTATAGAATGAGCTTATATTATGTGCTCATTTTGGCAGAAATTAAGGTTACGTCTACCCCATCCACATAGGCGTTCTATCTTTTTAGTAAAATATATTTAATTTTGAGTAAAAGGGTATTAATCATTTATCATTAAATGCAAAGTTAAATAATTTAATCTTTTAAGGAAGTCATACCAACAAATAACTATAAGGACTGGAGAAGGAGAAGAAGGACGAGTCTTCTGGTTTTAACCTTTCAGTTTCTATAACAATGTTTTGTAATATGTAGAGACTGTCAGTGACAGAACTTCGTTATGGCAATAAGATTTTTAGAGAGCTTTACTTCTGTATCTTTTTATGTTATGTCTCAGTGGAGTCTCTCTAGAGGGCAGCGTGCGGCAGCGTGCTCGATGAAACGAGGTTACTCCATTGTGCTATCGAGGATTTGATTTTATGATTGTGTTTCTGAATTGCTAATTCAAAGGTCATTGTCGTAGCGCGACACATACCTATTGTCCGTCTTATTTGTAATTTATTAGATTTTTTATGAGAATATTTTAGATTGCAAAACTTTTATATGAATGGGGCATTCTGTATTATTATTTCATGGACGTTATTCGGAAAGTGGGGGATTTAATAGAGCGTATATGTATTGAAACAAAAATTTTGTTGTTAAGACTGGGGTTTTGATATACCATGGCCGTTACCCAGACTTACCCAACAATGCATCTACTTTAGTTTCAAATGTTTCCTTGACGGAAGAGACAAAACATACATTTTTCTATTTCTGTTTCTGTATCTATCAAAGAGGTTTCGGTGGGTAAGCCTACTGCAGTATCTACGAGTAAGTCTCACCTGCATTCATGCAGTAGGTGAGGCCTATGTCCGGCAGTGGACTTCCAAGGACTGATTTAAGGATAGATGCATGTAAAAAATCCTTTAATAAACATTACACTCCCAATACATTTGAAGGCAAACTGATTTTACCATTCTGCATGCGATAGGTACTTGTAATAAATGTAATAGTTGATTCAACAGATTAAGATAATGATATGATAATTTTTTATTTTTCTCTTAAGTTTCAGAATACATTCCTGGAGGGGAACTGCTAGCTTTAATAGATAAGTACGGAAAGTTACCAGAAGAGCTTGTGAAGATTTTCATAGCGGAGATAGCCGTAGCTATAGGTACGCTATTCTCATTACCTTTTTATTTATTTATAAATATTTAGCAAACGAGCGGCAAGCGGTACTAGCTGAGTGGCTAAGAATTCCGTGCTCGAGAGGTCCAGATTCGAATCCCAGTGACACACACCATAATGGCTTTTCTAAGTTATGCACATGTTACAAATTCATCTACTGTAACGATGAAAGCAAGCATTGTGAAGAAACCTGTGTTCCCATCCAAGTTCTCCATAATGTTCTCAGATCGATGTGGAATCTACAAATCCGGAATGGGCCAGCTCGGTGGCGTAAGACCTATGTCATTCACATTTTTAGAGTAGACCCGACCCTACTGTGGGCCACTACTGTGAGCGACTGATGGGTTGCAGACAAATACCACTAGGTATAGGTTCGAGCTACCTTAATTATGTTCATTATTAGGTCACACGTCACGAACCAAAATCAGGTCAAAAGGATGTGACACGTATCTACTTAGAGTAAGGGGTTATTATCATAATATTATGCATGTTACTCATCTAACAGTATGCTCGTAAAAGTATAATGTCAGTTGACATATTATTCACGATTATTTTCAAATGAAACTCAAATTACTGGCATATATTTTTAACCATCAAATTCCCCTAGAACACCTAGAACTTGATAAATAATAGAAATAGTAACACACCCATGTTTCCGATTCATCGCAAACCAACATCGTGACACGAGTTTTTATATAGAAGATAACGGCATAGTTATGGATACCCCTCAGTTCTCACCCTTGGATTGAGACATACTCAATCCAAGGGTACACTTGGATTAGTGTATCAACCCATGGCGGCATGCCTTTGATCAGATATCGAATGTAATACTAGCTCAGCGGAATTAGGCCACCGGATGAGCCCTCCATGACTGTTTCTGCATCATGTTTTTGTCACTAATAAACTAGCCTTCAAATCAGCACTACGTATTTTTTATATACCTAATATCCTTCTCGGTCAAATCCTGAGCTTTAATTAAGTTTACTAAAATAATACGGTTTATACGCTCAAAACCAAAAGTACATACTTATAATCAACAAATGGAATCACAATATTTTTACTGATCATCATTTATATGGTTCACTGTTCAACGCATACTTTATACATTATTTTATAATTATTACTCATCAACGTTATATATACATGATTTCACTTTGTTTTTGTTCGGTAATTGTTTATCCGCATTTGTTGCTAATTGCCGCAGCGTGTAACGATAAGATTACCTATAACAATAATAATGATGCGGCTCTCTGCGGTAAACTCTTGTTTTGATTCATTTACCTTTAATATCTAAATAGCCTCAAACGGATTAGTCGTTACACCTCGCTTTTAATTTACTTCCACGTAAGTTCTCATGGCTCATAAAATGCTGGATACCTTACCTTAATCTCTAATATAATTTTTTAAGTAATTAACATACTTACTCATTGGTGTTATCCAAAAATATGTAAATCATTGAACATGCAAGTAATGTCCGTTATATTGTATGTTTCAGATTTCTTACACAACGCTGGTGTCATATATCGCGACCTGAAGCCAGAAAATATACTTCTCGACTCGGACTTCCATATTCAACTGATAGACTTCGGACTCTCCAAGTGGCTGTCCATAGGATCCCGGACGACGACACTTTGCGGCACACTTAAATATATGGGTGAGTTTAGTTCGCATTCATTACATCACGTCGCAACCCGTCCGTAACAGCACAAGAGCGGCAGAACTAAAACGGTCACTTTCCATTTCAGTGTGGGACTTGACTCGTTACGTATTTTAAACGTGAAATGGCTCGGTGCGTCGCCGTCGTCGCCCGCGGTACCCCCTCGAGGCGCTCGGAACGCGTGTAAGGGAACGTAGAGCGTGCGATTATGTCTGTGTCGGCGGGAGGTGCGCGCGCGACTCGCCAGTGACGCCGCGCGCCGGCAAGATGAACGCCCGCAGCATCGCCTTCGAGATGTCGATGGAGGGCAGCCAGGTGGACGAGGTGGTCGCGAGCATCTTCCACACGGTGCTGTTCCACCGGTCGAGCGGCAAGTTCACGTACAACAACGAGGAGAGCTACTCGATCCGGACCGTCAGCTACGTGGACGTCGACTGCGACTTCATCGACTTCACGTACGTGTGCTGCGAGTCGGCCGCGCTCGGGCGCAACGTGAAGCGCGAGATCTCGGACTTCTCTGAGCGGCTGCGCGCCGCCGACCGCCTGGCGCCGCGCGGCTCCATCAGCCTCGAGTTCTTCCAGCGACGCAAGGCGCGCTGGCCCTTCCAGCCCGAGTGCGTGCCCTGGGAGGTGTGGACCGTCTGCTGCGAGCTCAGCGACCCGCGCGACGAGCACGACATGCACGCGCGCCACGAGAGCGTCGTCGAGATGCTGCAGGACAAGATCGTCTTCATCACGGAGATCATCAACCGCCACGAGTACGTGCCCAAGATGCCGAGCCGCTCCGACGCCGACCTCGTGTTCGACACCACCTACGCGGACATCCAGCCCTACCTCTTCAAGATCACCTACAACCTGTCCGGCGGCCCGCCCACCTCCGTCGGCAACACGATGCGCAAGCTCATCCGCGAGACGCTCTCCTTGTGATGCTCGCTCTCTCTGCTCACTCTCTGCTCGGGGAGGGCCGGGGCTCTCCCAAGCGGCATGCCGTGGACGATGCCCGCAGGGCCCGCACCCGGTTTGCATTTGCACCTCTTGTCACTCGACCGACCTGCTGATATGAAAATTGTGTGATGTCGCTTCGTTTAGGATACAATATAGTGGGTGGTATTTAGCGAATGTTTTAGTCGCTAAGTCACTAAATGGCGGTGAACCGTCGCCCGCGGACAAGGTATTGGGCAATATGTATGTTGTGATGCTTTGTGTTACGTTTACGAAACATTTTTTTAAATATAAAAAGTGCAATTATAAAGCGGGCGAAAAGCGTGTAAATATTCTAAAAATATAAAATTATTATATTATTAATGTGTATGACAACATGAGTATATGAAACTATTTATTTAAAATTATTAATTTTAACATTACATTTACTACACTAACTATTAAATATTTAATGAATTTGTTGCAATTATTTTTGTGTTGCTTTTGTATGTACTTACGATAAGTTGGATTTTTACTCTTAATAAATTCTTATTTTTCGTAGTAAAATCATTTACCGTGATATCTCATATGCGCGGTACGAAAGACGAGTTTGATACCTTATTACTGCAATTACATTTTGAGTTAAATGATCACTGTTGTATATACCTATCTGTTGTAATTTATGTGTTAGTTAATTTTAGTTGTACTTCAGAGGTATGGTGACTCACAAGGCTGGTTGACGTGTCCACTCAGTTTATAATTTAAGATTTCATTTGTCTGTTGCCTGTAATTTTAGATTTTATTACTTCCACGTTTTGAATAGAGATACGAAAGCACATATATATAGATTTAAATGTAGAGTTACAAGGATAATCATATTTAAAATAATATATTTTATTATGTGTACATATTGTTACGGTCATAGACTTTTTATGTCATCAGAACAAGTCCCGGGGATGTAATTTTATATGTGTGTGTCGATGGCATAAAATTTGTTCGATTGTAAGTATTCATAGTTTGGTATAATTATGAGCGTTCTTAAAATGAATAAACATCTGAGGGTACCACGCTCAGCATAATGTCGTACAGTCATTTGACTATTAAATGTGTTTTTTTATATTAAAATAAAATTGTTTTGTGATATTGCCTACGATTTGCAAAAGGTTAGATATTGTAAAATATAGTTATTACATTTGATGATTGAATAGAATTTAGAATAGTTTTATTATTGAGAAAATAAATAGAAAATAGATATTTAACGATGATACGCATATTATGTGGCTGTAAATACGATTTGTCGTGGCCGAAAGTTCTAGGTTTTTCCATTATAACTTTTATCTATAATAACGTAAGTGGCTCGGATTTCGAGAGCTTTATCGATCAAATTAAGATATTCGTAATGTCAGTGTCTGTATTATATAAAATCGCCTGTGTCTTAATATACTATACATCGATCTAGTGTCGATATTGTGAGAAAGCAGTAGAGTAGATATGGTGCATGAAAAGTGTCATAGTTTTTAAGAATAGTTTTAGTGTCAAATTGTAATCGCGTAAACTTCACTAGTTCTAGTTGCGGACTTTTCTTTATCGTAATGTAACGATCTTATAACATAAAAAACTTTACGGCTAGTTTCACGCGTTTCTAATATCGTCCTGATTAACATTAATAAACTGTGATACCCATATACTATAGGCCACTGACATGTTTGTATCTACGTAAAATTCCTTATTAACTCTTGAAGTATTTGACCTATGCAGCTATGAAACGAGAAGAACTGATGAATGATAAGTGATTTTAAGGACTTGAAGGCAAAGTGATGAAAGTGTCTCTTGCGCTCAGTTCTCAGATTTCTACATTTCTTCAAATCTGTATTCGAGATTTGTTTATTTGGTAGGTAAGTTTTAAATAACCTTGCAGTATTTACTACTGAAAACATATTTGTGAGATAAAATTTGACAAGTTTCAAATAGAAAATATAATGGAGTTCAACAATTAGCTCTGTGATAAAGCAGAAAAACATGTTACCTACTATCATTTGTAAGCTAACTCTCAGTACCTTTATCGAAGAAGAAAACGAAGAAACTAGCCCTAAGTTTAATACTCTCTCATTTAGCTGTCATTCTCAATGTTGTGCACTCACTTGACTCGGTGGGATCTATTAACTTAACGCGATGGTGGTCCAACAAACGCTTTATTTCTTTTACCGGACGGTAAATTGAGTCCATCCAAGATTGAACTTCTAATTATTTACTTTCCTACCTCATTATGTGACTAGCTTTAGTGTTTTGCATCTCGATTGGAAGATAGTTTCCTATTTTGTACCTATATTTATCAGAATTACTTTCGTCACCAAAGATGAGGCTGTATACTTTGCAATTGCAGTGAATAATGAAATTTGTGACAATATGTGACGTATCCTATCCTAACCAAGCACCATTATTTTTTGCCAATCGCATGTGACTTTCATATCAGTAAATAACCTATACTTTCCACGCCCTTATTACATAAGTGTGAAAATATAAAGTTTATTGTATTGTAATATTTTATTATGTGCTTCGTTTGGTGTGATTTATCGAGCACATTGTAAATTATCATCGTACACGACTTGCAATGGCCTTATTTGAAAAATGAGTTAGATTTATATGTATATTTTATGTTTTAGAGTGTATGACGATTGTTGAATAATAGTGCGTATGACAATCGAAGGAAGATATATGTTGTGATGTATGAGTTCAAAAATAAACAGAATTCTTAGTCTTGTGATAATTTATATAAATATGTGAATAAAATGATGAAGTATTATATAGTTGTATTTGCTTTTCACTCCCTTGAATTCCTTTTAATGCAGATTTGCTAGATGCATTACTGTTAACTATTTTTTTTGGTACTTGTTAAGAATAGGCAAAAGAAAATTTTTATGTCCGAATACTTTCCAAAAGTTTCTCAGGCGCAGTGCGTGCCATACGACAAATAATAGTCTAGATTATTTTTTAATTAAGTCAGTTCTCCCAAACATAAGCTTGAATCTGAAAACATAAACTTATGATTAATAAATAACCTTTGAGGGTTCTAGTGGCTCAAGTATGTAAAAAAACATAGTTATGATTGAATTCTATAGGACTAAATTTGATGGCCTTCATAAATAAATGCTATTATAATGTGTTTTTAAAGACATGTGAAGTTCATCAACCCCCATTAGGCCAGAGTCGTGGACTAAGGCCCAAATCCTACTCATTGTGAGACGAAATCGACCCTGCAGTGACTCTATAATGGGTTACAGACTATTTGAACAAATTATGATTTAAAATTAAACTTGGTGTTATAATTTATATAAAAGTATTACTAAAAGTAAAATATCAACTCCGTTATCAAGAAAATATTAGTTCCTCTACTCGTGTGCTCCACGGCAAGAAGACCCTCTGGTGAAAGTAAATATTTCTTTATTTATTCCGCTTATATATTTTTACGTTAAGTTCAGGCTCAGTGTGAATGGAGCTAAGAAAGTTGCGTGAAGCACATGATGTATGAATGAGTAATAATAATGAAACATGAATCTCTAAATTGTATCGTAACACCTTAGTATATAAATTTATTACTATTGATAAAATAAATGCTTCAGTTTGTAACAAGTTTTGTCTGAATAATTATTATTCTTTTACAAAGCAGTGTCATGTTTCAATATATGTATTCGAGCTAATTTAAAGCAGGTAATTTTGTTTTCATACAAAAATGTCTGTACAAAAAGTAATTGCTGCAATTCTTTGGTGTTTCGTTACAATGTTAGAATTATAAAATTATTAACAATTTGTTATTTTAAGTCATGTGCTACTATATTTCAAGTTTAATTTGAATGTATATTGTCGCAGCTCCTGAAGTGCTGAGCCGGGAGCCCTACGGTCATGCAGCGGACTGGTGGTCGCTCGGAGTACTCCTGTGTTACATGCTGACTGGGGAGGTACGTAGTATACTACTAGTCTGATAAAGATTATAAGTAGGGCTTAGCCACTTAGCCGACCACCTTGATGTATATGTAAAAATAATATATTGTATATTTATCAGCTATCTGGTTACAATAACACAGGCTCACAGCCTACTTTGGGATCAGAAAGATCAAAACCACCGTGTGTGAGTTGTCCCACAATATTTATTTATTTATAAAATGATGTCCTGCCATACAGCTATATCCACAGCACAATTTAAATTTGCATCAGTTGTGTAAAAGATGGCACTAGTGCTTCAATATTCTATAATATCCAGTTTACTTGTTTTTAATATTTTTGATTTCGTGCAGTAAATTAGTAGCTCAGGAATAAAACAGAGTTTCAAACATGATTGTAGAGTGCTATAGTTTTTACAAATGCTAAAGTGCAAGTAAATAAAGTATTCCTATAAAAACACCTCCCCAATATAAGACAAAAATATCCTGCTTTATGGTGTCATAATTTTGTTGTGCTAGGAATTTATTCTAGTAATTTATTGGGTTGTTTCATATCTACCTTGTTTTTATTTTTAAAATATTTTAGTTATTTTTGTTTTTTTTTTTTTAAATATTTTAGTTATTGTTAGACTACAGAAAATACAACTCCAATAAATTACTTCTAATAAAATTGCATAATCTGAAATTTTAATTACTTACCTACCTATAAGGATTTATTAAGCTGTTTCTTTTTATTTTGTAGCATTGTATGCATAGTCATCTTTAAATGTTTATTAGGGAACAGACGAGAAAAACTGCACACATATTATAAAAACGTATTTATTACTTATAGTACCAGAAATTCGATAATTTACTTCGAAACTTTATAATTACAACATAGTTTTACTCGCACTATTTAAATAAGTCTTTAGAACTAGTGAATAGTCGGGCTGTCGAGATTGAGGCCTGCACATCGCGCGGGATTCACTCACTCGTGACGTCACAAACACTTGCGGACCCACCGCCCCGGGCGCCCGGCGGGAGGCGCGTGTCGAGGGCGACGTCGACACACGCCTGCCGCCGACACCTAATCTCTAAGTTATCTAAGACTTGGAAACACTTTCCTTGTCAGATTTCTCTGCGCTTTCTTCTGACGAATCCTTCTCTCCGCTCTCATCTTTCTTTTCGGTGCTCTCACCGCTCTCCTCTGAGCTGTTCTTAGGCGCGGGCGCGTCGTTTACTGGCTTCTCTTCGGGTTTGGTGGCGGGCTTGTCTTCGCTAGATTTTACAGCTTCGACTGGCTGTACAGGACCGGCTAGCGCTTCTTTCACTTCCTTCTTTTCCTTTACCTCTTTGGATTCGACTGATTCGCTTGACTTGGCTTCTTTGGCAGGTTCATCCTTCTTATCACCTTCCTTGGGAGCTACTTCGGCTGCAACGGATTCAGCAGCTTTTGTCTCTACCTTTGCCTCAGCCGCTTTGACTTCTTCCTTTGGTTGTTCAACAGCTGCTTGTTTGTCATCAACAGTGTCACGTACTACTCTGAGTGAGTCGTCATTGGGCACGATACCGGCCACAGCAGACTTAGCTGAAGCGGAATCATCAGAAGCGGAAGCAATAGCTACTGCAGCCTCAACTGGTTTTTCTTCAGCCTTTGATTCTACTGGTTTAATTTCTTCTGGTTTGTCGGATTTAGTTGCTGCAGGTACAGGCTCGGGTGTTTCTTCTTTTTTTGCTTCCGGAATAGGATTTGCGTTCTTTGGAGTAATTACAGCTTTGCTTTCCGACGCAGGGCTCATGGCAGCTGGATCCACGACATCATCAGCTACTGCAGCTGGGACCTTAACAGCACTTACAACATCGATGGCCTCGTCAGGAACAGCAGATTTAACCGCGGGTTCGTTTTTGACTTCCTCTACTTTAGCCTGTGTTACTTCCTTCTTCGCTTCTTCGACAGCTTTAGCTTCAGGTTTAGGGTCTTCTTTTTTCTCCTCCGGTTTCGCTTCAACTGGTTGGCTTACTTCCGGTTTTACTTCGGTGACTGGAGCAGCAGATTTTTGTTCTGGGACATCTTTTTTGATCTCAGGTACTTCAGCAGCCTTTGCTTCAGGTTCTTTTACTTCAGGCGTAGGTTCAGCAGGAGTAATTTTCGCTTCAGGCTCTGCGGGCTTATCAGATTTAATTTCAGGTACTGGCTCAGGGTTTTTTTCTTCCACGGCAGCAGGTTGAGCAACAGCATCGATCTTCGGTTCTTCATTCACCTTGAGTGCACGTTCAGGTACTTCTTGTTTTTCCTCAGCAACAGGCATCGCCAGACTCACAGTCGCAATGGCCATGCAGAGTATTAAGACCTTCATTCTGTAAAGATAAGAATTATGTAATTAGTGGTTTGAATAATGACAGCAAAATTATTCTAAGTTTGAATGCACGTTTGCAAGTCGTGAGATGGGTAAGGCCAATGTTACGCGCGGAGCCGGCTGGCTTCAACGATTCGCAGCAATTTTCCTATTAAGGCTGAATCATCTAAGAGCTTCATACGTTGGGGTCCGATATGCCTATCTTCTAGTAACATCGATTTAAAGTCATTATGATAAGTAGGATGTAAACTATTTGTGAAAGTGGGCTATGAAACCTTGTGAAAAGTTTTTTGTTGTTGTCAACGATCCCAATATCCTTTTAGTTTCATCAGACTTTTTTCCACTGTCGATAAAGATCGTTAAAGCCAACGTCTGCAGAAAGCAGACGACTAGTAATAGAAAATGTTTATTTTTGTTGGCGGCATCGATGCTAGAATATTTTTTCTATCTCTCAATAGTCCCTAGGTCGTGGACCCCTACGGAGCCTATTTATAACCCGGCTGGCCGAAGGTAGGGCATTAAGTCGATATCCCAGGTCCTGTTGGAATGCGGTCCGGCGCCGCACTGTAAATAGATTACAACCTGCGACGGGAATAATCTTTTAAAATAACCTGGTATTAACCGCTTGTAATTTATTATTGCCCGTAAATAGAAACAGGTTTGCGTAGGGGTTTTGCGTAACAAGAATTATAGTTTTTTTTTGTGAATGAAATTATGGTTAAAGTTTGATCGAATGGATAGTGGTTTATGTAGATATTGTATAAGTAACAGTGCAGCAATTTATGATGGACACTTCCTAGCGAGTGCGCAGTCAGGCAGGATGCGAAACGCGCGCTAGTAATATGGATGATCCTGCCAGACGACTACACAACATTATCTGAATTTTAATTGGCTCATTGAATAGAATCAGCAACCAGAATGCAAATTCGCCATTGTATGAATGGTTCATTGTTAAAAAGGTAGAGGTAGCCGTGTCTACCTTACGTTTACTAAGTTCGTAGTCTACGTGATATTTCGAAAAGCGGAAAGGCATTTCAGACAAAACTAGGTACTCGTACATCTTAGGTTTGAAAACGATAAGTCATTCCCACTTTCTAGCTACTTGAATACTAGCTTTAAACTTAAACATTAAAACAGCAATGTTTTATTCCAAAATGATTTCATCTATCACAAAGTGTTAAATAAATGCGATAGCGGTTTTATGGCTAACCTGTCACTAAGTTTTTATTGCACCCTTGCCCAGTCATCCAATTTAAGTGAGGTACGTCATATGTGTCCCAAGAACTGCCCGGTCATATCTTGCCGGCGCCGTAATGTACCTTTGTAAAAACCGCCTTGGTTTTATTTATTTCTTATAATGCGTCGTTGGACAATTCCAAGTTCAGTACGTAATGAGAGTTTCATAATTTAATCTCATCGGTTGCCTGTTATTACGCTCAGGACCTGTTCTTATTGCGTATATTCATCGTCCTTTCATGTTTTTAATTTATTTTCTCTCATTATTACGATAGGGTTGTTAAATGTAAATTATTGACTGAAGCAATCCTTTCTTGTGTTCATGAAATTAAAATCAAAGGATGAGCTATTAGAGGTAACAAAACATTAAAATGTCTGGGAACAATGTTTTTCTATCTCAGATATGTATATATTCACTTGTACGTTTAGAAAAATGAGGTTTAATATTAAATGATGTGATTTAAATTGTTTAGAAAAAACAAACACTTTATCCCCCGAGAAATAAGATTTTTGCATTATTTCTTTAACTGGTGTTTTCCATAGACAATGGCATACTTTCATAAGTACCTTTTGTTGGTTTATTACTTTTCAGCTGTATAAACTGTATTTAAAGATAAAGTTGTACATAATTAAAAAAAACCCTTTTGAACTCTAATTTGTATAAATATAATATTTTAATTCAATCACGAAAGAGAATCCGACATTAAAAGCTTCAAATTGCCTTCATAAATTACTGCAATAAAACCCAACGGGATCGCGAGTCCCCTGTCAGCCGAATGATACAGCAGCCCTAAAGAAATTGAAGACAATAAGAGTAAAGAATAAAAAAGCTCATCAAGTTTGCAAAACGGGTTTCATCCGTAGGAGATGAGGTACTGCGGCCATTGCCTCTGCACTCCATCCGTATCGAAACGGCGATTCGCGTCTGATTACATTTAATTTATTAATGCTATCCTTCGCGCGGCCGGTTCGAGTTTTCTAGATATCGGCACAACAGCTTGCGATATCCAGAGTCGGTTACGTTGCATGCATGCTGTGTAGGGGACAGATAATGGTCATAATTTATGTGATTGTTGGCTGAGTTATTTTCTGGAAGGATATCCTCGGCGGGCTGAGGGCAAGGATTGACGTCTTCCCACACGCCAGGGTAGCAATCTTCCAATTGAAGTCCAGCGCATGCCGGCTTATTGCGCCAATCAAAAAATATGCCGGCAACCGACACGGTCCCCTACACGTGACGCGTCAGGGCAGTAACTCTTGAATACAGCTTCAGAAATCTAATTATGTACATTCATATGTTTGTGACAATGCAGACAATATTTAATAAGGCCGATGTGGGGACATCTTAGTTACCCACCAATGCATTTCGAAACAAATATGGGTTCTCAAAGTTTTAAAATAAAATGAGCACTTTATCACTTAAACCGTATTGCTTAAATTAATTTCTAAATTATACCCATTGTTAAATCACATCATGGAGTAAATCTATAGGTACTTTTGATGAGCTCTGTACAAACTTTTCTTTTTGTTGCAAGACATTTTGTAAGAGCACCTTCTAAATGAAATCTTTCGTATGAACTTTATAGAGCAAAGGCAGCATCTAAAAGCGGAGAAAAGCACAGTCCCTAAAAATGGTTACTATAAAGAACAAAGGAACCATAATTAATTCATACAAACAGCCTTGAAATTATGTCATACTTACAATACGCGTTCTCAATATGAACGGTTATTTCCTACAAGTGAATTTGCATTACTTAGGTAGTTACGCATTTCAATTACATTCGTTTGACTTTTTGGAACTAACAGCATTGTATTACAGTTTTATAATACCTGGACGTACATGCGTTATATTCACATACACCGTTTTTTATCGTAACGAGGAATGATTGAAGCAAAAGTTGCCAACATAAGGAACAAAGTTTACAAGCTTAAGTTTTAGAGCACATCCTAAATCCTACAAAGGAGCGTTACCTGGTGGGCATGAAATTTCCTCGAATGTCGAACATGTCTTGGCAAAAATATTACAGGTCCATTGGGTTAATGACCTGCCTGGAGAACACAGGGGGAAAACATGGCATTTTAAGGGTCAATGACCAAGCGGAGTGTTATCGATTAAGGGAATCCTACCTACGAGTATAAGTATCATGGCAGGGCTGGATGCATGAAATAAACAATGCCATATACCCGTCGACTAAGGTAATTAAAACACGATTCGTGTATTTCATTTATACTTAGGAGAAACATCTTAACTTTTTGGAGTAGTTATTACTCTAGGTTTTCAGTGAAGGATTCACCTCCTAGCCGCAGTCCCGATCATGTTTTAATTCGGTTGTCAGTAGTTGTCACTTATCATCAGGTGATCAGTCTACACACTCGTTTTCTACGTCTACTTATATTATAAAGTATCCTCGCAGCAGTAGGCCTAGGTATTCATCACGATGTACGGTAATCATCGTAGCGTTGCATCAGTGTCTTAGATCTACGTGAAGTGCCGAGGTTTCGTCAAATTCGTTACAAGGGCGTTATCAAGTAACGCACGCTTAATTATACCATATCCATGGCTCTACCGACATAATTGAAACCCTTTACTTTGTGCCAATTTGATACTGATTTCTTTAAGGGAGGAAGGGATGTAAAATATGTAAATGTTAAAAACTGTGGCGTATTTAACAGAAGGCGGAGTAGGCCTAGGATCAACGATGTCTAACTGCGTTTTGACTAATTGCTATTGTTGTTTTAACAATGCCTAATTATTTCATAACTCTATCGGACTAATATGATGAGGTGGTATTTTTTCGGACGCGGTCAGTACCTGGATGGGATTGCTAGTGGCGAATTAAAAGCGTTTCCGTGATTCGCAGGGCACGTTAAGCCGTCGGTCCCGATTATTATCGTTGCGATAGCGGTCGTTAAACCCTGTCGAAGGCCCTATGGTCGGTTTGAAAATATCTGGCACGGCTTGGCTAATAGCCCGTTTCTCCACCAATCCGCATAGCATGGTGGAGTATGTGGTGCATAGCGTGGCCTCCCCTTGTTTTGGGGAAAGACCCGTACCAGAGCCAGAGCAACCATTTTCGGAATACCAGCTTACTGCTACTCAAAAAATATAATTTATAAAAAATCTTTAAGCAATAATCTGATGTTACCTTTCACGGTAACCCAGATGTGCTTACGTTCCACTTGCAACGTATTGCCATCATTTAACCTTTAGCTGAAAAGTTATGCCATTAAGTAAAGTAAGGGGCAAGTAACCGTTCCACTTATATCATCGATTGCACATTGCTATTGCATTCATTTAACATTATCACTATTTGTTTTAAGTACATATATTTTTAAATTATGATACTATGAAATATGTACCACGCTGTATTATTGCAACCAAAGCATATTATATTATTGTGTATCTAATCTAATTCTGTCACTTTTTATTATAACAAAAACCTAGAGCCAGTTTTAACAATTGCCACAGCCTAGTACGTAATTACATATTTACTGCATTGAATAAAGGTAACTGGATAATAAACAATTTGATCAAATATTAATTCTGGTATTAAAATGTGTATGAAATGGTAAATAGATGCCTACTAAGCAAACATATTCCCGAAAGGATGTAAGTGTACCTAGCTTTATACCTGTTGTTGTGCCATACGCAAGACGGAAAATATTACGTTGTTGTAGCATAAAAATACAAGGGCACTTATGAGACAATTTAGTGTGTACTAAATAAGGTAAAGACTCGTAGGAATACGCTTTTATTTTGAGTTAGCATATTAAATTATTATTGTTATACCTATTACTTAAATATGATAATGAAATAGTTACATAGATCGTGCCAAGCCAAGTTCAACGTGGACTTTTACATGTTATTGAGGTTTTCTTGAAATAAATTATATTCTGGTTATATTGACGAGTAAGTGGCATTCCAGTGCCATAAAAAGTAATTGGATTAGCTGTTTGTGGGTCTAAAGTAAATTAGATAGACGTCGTTGTGTAAATAACTGTATTATACGGAATCTCCTATTTTTACGTCTTTTTACTAGTTGATGTGTTTATTTACTTTTATCATAAAAACAAGATGTGCCTAGGTACGGTATATAAAGTTTTTTCATAAAGTTAATATCTATTATAGCTTTGTAGATATAATTTCTTAGCATTTTCTATCTAATTTGTTAATTTAGATTGGGTGTTTTAATTCTTAAACCAAGAACCAAACCAAAAAGCGTGTTAAAAGGAGCTGTGTTTGTATTTTACAGGAATTTCAGGATTTCTAGTGTGTTGAGAGTGCAGTAAGGCTGCTTCTTCTTCGAAAAGATTTTTCATGGAGCTATTTCTCTGGAATCTACCACAATCTAGCACAAAGCCATAGATATCAATAGTCCATTTAACAATTGTCCTTGTGTATGTATGACTTTCTATTTCAAACCGGCTGGTTAACGCCTTGCACTAAAGCTGTAGTTAAGTTAGCATGATGACAATAATAACACAGAAGTATAGTATTTCATTTCACATTTTCAAAAAATATTTAAGTTGTATAACTGAATAGACACATTACCTTTCTCTAACGGCACGTTAGATTATTACACTCATTGAATTACTGAGGTACTCGTAACTACTTAGGTAATTGCTGGCAACGAAAAAAATCTGACACAAATGTGTCATGCGAATAATAAAACTATTATTCATTGTTGAGTATGCACAATATGCACATAAATTAAAAGAGACACAACTTTTTGTGTATTACAAATCGAAAGTGTTAATTTGAATAGACCCGTCGATACAAAAAAACTTATTGTATTTATTGTAGCTCAAAAATATAATATAAGTAACAATCAGAATTTATTCAAACGGGTCTTAGGTAAGTTTATATCATGGAAACGAAACCTTCAATTGAGTTACAGTTTTGTATTTCGACTTAATAAACAACCCGCAAGCGTTTGCATTATTATAATAAATTTTATTTAACTACGGATCGCTGTTAAATTTCATTAAAACTTGCGTACCTAAGTCATCTATTAGCCCAAGAGCTGTCGGACATTTTTCAAGAAGTTTAATGTTGTTAAATATTTAAAAACGCCTCAAAATCTTTTTCGAAAAAAAAAACATTCGTATTTTCGGGCTTTATTATTTAAGGCTTGACTATATTTTATTACCCGCCAACCAAGTCTGCATTTTTTTGTGTTTAGAAACACAAAATCATGATCATCATCATGATTTTATGATGCCTCAAACACTTCTTCAAAAATGACCGGCAGCTCTTGGGCTATCATGTTTTAGGAGTGAGAGGCAGGCGTCTTTTGTGACCCAGACGTTAGTTTTTTCACGGTCTCGACTAGTTTTCTAGTAAAACGTGAAACAGGTCCAATTCTTTGTTCGTCGCCACTTTCTAGAGCATAATTTGGAATCGGCTATTGTAATTTTTTTGCTAGTGGGTACAATAACAGTAAACCGCACGAAATTATGATTTAGTTCAAGTTTATGATTACACCAATTTGCGAAGCGACTCGAGAGTAAAACAAAAGCTCTTTATAATATAAAAGAGGATAAAATTTAATAAATGAATCTGTATTATTGGCTATTGTCGTTAAAGAATTTATGTTACTGTAATATTTATTGAAAGAAAGATCGGTTGATCATCTGAGCCCCCAGTACGTACAAGTAGATTAAGGTATTGTTGGGACACATTATAAGTATTATGAGGTGCGTTCGATGTCGAAATCCTCCATTCTATGTCTACGATTGGGCAAGACCGACCCACGGTTCATTGTCGACATTGGGACAACAGATCGATCCTATTATCTCGACAAAATAAATCGAGTGTCAGTTACAGAAGGTTTCGATACACAACATACCTTTTCCGAGAATAAAGCGATCTTATAATGTAACATAAAGTTTTTTGCATTGTTGGTGGAAAAGGCTAAATTTAAGAGATTTTGTCTTGTGTTCCATTGCACGCGAGGCTCTGAATTTCAAATTATCGATAAGTAAATAAAAAAAGTTAAAAAAATAATTTAATATATTAATTAATTTAATAGTTATGCCATGTACCTATCTACTATAATTTCGATAGGCATAGATAAATAGGAGAAACTCCTTTATTCGATTTCAAATCAGCTACGAAACAAGTTTTAGACTTAGAAATGGTATTAAGTAATTATGAAGTCCTGTTAGAGTTATAATCACTTGGCGCGTACAAAATTCTATCAAGAGTGCAACGGTAAAATGCAATAAGATGTGAGCTGCTTGATGTACGACTTAAGTTGCTTAGGTCAATGCCAGCGGAAGAGCTTAGCTTAGGGCTGTCAAGACACTTAAATTCATCTTAGATCTTTATGAGATGTTTTGTTACATAAAGAAGAAGGAAAGCAATGGAAACTTGAGGAATAAGTTTCATTGTAAATTCTGTGATTTGTACAAGGCTTTATTACCTATGTCGTTAGTAGTATCACTCAACATAGCACGTTGAGCTAGACGTAGGCGTTCTATTGAGTTTTACATATATATGTGTCTTCTATTGCCAATGTATTTTTTTATTTAAAATCGGACTTTATGACTTTACTTAACCTGTTCTTTTATGTGCTATATTTACAGACTTCAAAAAAGAAGGAGGTTCTATGTTCGACTGGTACTATTGTCTATTTTGTATACTTATGTATAACTAAAAAAACTAAAAAATTAGTCTATTTTAATATAAGTTTGTATGAAAAATGTTTTCTACCTTACGGTTTGAAGGGTGTGAATTTATAAAAATGGAAAAATAACAAAGCTATGCTATAAAACGTAGAGTATTTTTATACTTTTAATAGATTTATCAGACTATGCAACCCTGGTCAAACCACTCGAATCCAGTGTAACGGGCTTGGGCAAGTGTGAAATGTCAACAAATATACCCATTACCGGTCGCTTGACGAGCTCTTACTTACATAAAAAGTTAAACTGACATTTGCTTATTGAATAACATTTCATCTTTAAGTTTAGTCTCCTGGCACAGGAAATATTAAACTTTAAATTATGTTTTTCCCCAATTTTAGGCATTATCTCTGTTGTTTTGTTCTGTTGCTATTTCAAGAAAGGTCCAAAATATACATGAATGTATGTAGTTACACACAAAAAGAATAGATCGGTAAATCGGTACTTACTAAAAATATTCGTACAAAATACATGGCATTATTTTGTGTTATTGCTCTATTTTTTACGTACTTATGTTGTATTTTTCTGTAACGTGCCAAATGGGATAATGGGGTCGTTTGGTGATCTGACAGGAACTAGGGACTTTGTATTTGATCTGAGGGCTATCCATCGCGGGGCCCTAGGCACTTGCCCAAAGTGCCCACTGGGAAAGAGGGGTCTGTAAACTACTTACCTACTCGTACATTGCAAAAAATCATCAAGTCCTTTAGGTTACTGAACGTGCCAAAGTAATATATGTATTATTATACCTACAAATACTACCTACACTAAGTACCTACCTACACTCGAAATACATAGCTCTTGTGGCGCGGACTAGTAAATTTTAATAAGCAGTAAAGTTCAATTTTACCTTTACAAACCCGAATTATGAATGAGAAGATTCTACAAAAGACATAGAACATAATTAAACCATTAGACGTTTAATGGTTTAATTAGGTACGTTCTAACTACATAAAGACAGGGTGATAAAATTTTTAATCGCGTTTATATTTTGTGTAAACATTTGCACTGTCCTTGTTCGTCCGTAAACATTTCCATTCATTGAATGTTTCGAGTTACGGCCATTGTTTTTAGTGTAACAAAATGTCCGTGGGGCGTGAAAATCGTCTTAGTGTAAGTGATGTGCCCAATTACCTTGAGTGGCACGCTTTATTGTATCGACTCTGGGTAACAACAGTCTTTTGTGTTCAAGAGCGTAGCAAATAATAACAATTTACTATTAAATGTTACAAAAATAACCAGTCATCTGGAGTAGGTATGTAGGTATTGATTCTTAAATTTGAATTTGAATTTGATGGACCGATGGATGATTGTTATTTTTTGACGGGATAACAACGAATCAAAGGATTAAATCGAAAAATTAAAAAGTAGGTATAGATATTAGGATGCCGTATATACGACTCGTAGGTATGCTTTTCGAGACCAAATTCCATGTCGATGCCAGTGCCTAATTTATTTTGAATCTACTTGCATCATTGCTTTAGGACTTAGGACACAGCGTGACAGATTTGTCGCGATTTCTATCACCGAATAACGAATAAGGCTTGTATCACGGAAATGTACTGCGCAAATCTATTGCTCATGCGTCACAAATCGCTGACAGGAACACATGTGCCATGACTTATTTATGTAGGTATGCCTTAAACTGGGCGTAAATAAATACTTACATAGGTATATTTGCTCCAACAGATTTCTTAGGAAACAATGATAATAGCTTCTAGCAGTTGGAGATTCACACTAATGATCAATTTATAATGTGCTTTTCATATTTGCAAATCATGTACACCTTATATATAAAATTCTCATGTCACAGTTTTAGTTACCATACTCCTCCAAGACGGCTTGACCGATTTTTATGAAATTTTATATGCATATTCAGTAGGTCTGAGAATCGGCCACTGTCTATTTTTCATACCCCTAAGTGATAAGGGTTGTCCACGCCAACATTTTTATTTTATTTTTTGGACAATTTTTTTATTTTTATTTTTTAATAATGTGGCATTAAAAATAAAACCCTAAATTTTCACCCTTCTATCACCAACCCCTATTTTTTAAAGGTCGATTTTTGACGCTTGGTAACTTATATGGCAAAACAACGTTTGCGGGGTCAGCTAGTTTAATATATTAATTGAATCTTGTAATAGACTGAATCTTTTAATAACCCCATAGGTATCCGTCGCTATCTATGGAATTTAATTATACCTACCTACTGTTAAATTTGCTACTGGCATTAGAGTATCCAGGACTGCTGACCGGTAGACAGTGCCATCCGATATAAAGTTTGTCCTATGTTAAAAGATGCTCGAAATAAGCAAATGTTAGTAGTATTACTTCTATTGCATCCATTGGTACCTATATCTTTTCCTTGTAAGTATATTCAAGCGCCACTTCGCATTCTGTTTTTTATCGCGATCTAAATTAGATGACTCAGGGCTGAGTCACGACAAGATTAGGTTTTGTTAGCACGTGAGTTCCCCTTATTCCGATAAAGAAAAAGCTACATCTGAAGATCCAATTAATTCGAACGTAACAAGAAGCAGAAACAAGATAGTACTTAAAAAACAATACGAGAACACTTCATGGTTCTGATATCTGCGAATAAGACAAAGAAAACATTGAAATTTTGTATAAGTATGTACGGGTAGAAAAACGCTTATCTAGAGAGGAAGTTCAAGAGATGTAAAGAGATTTTTCAACCAATTCGCGGAAACGTTTATTCTTCAGGCCTGCTTCCTGAAGTCGGGTGAGATACTCGTAGATCGGTTAATTATCAACTGTGGTTTATAATATTATCAAAAGCATAGTATCTACTGTAACTAGCCAATAGCCAACCAGGGCAGATGAATTGTGGCAGAGAAATCTTTATCGTACCTTGTTTGCCTTTGAATTATTGAAATACACTATTTTTGACAAATTAATATTGTTTCATTACGAAACATTTTTTTACTTTAAAAAATTAATTATTCTCTTTTTTTTCTTTTTTTTACTTACATTGGTTAACTTATCAAACACAATAAAATAAAATTAGAATAACTTATTGTTAAGTGCTCCAATTCTTTCCTCCAAAATTCGAGTAAGCCGTTTGATGTAGGTACTTAAGTTAATTATAGAGGTGACATACGTTAATAGAAGTGAATACCCTAGTGTTTATGGCTTCGTACAACTGAACATTTATGGTACGTAAGCTTGCGACAGGTTCTACTGGCTATGAAAAGAAAATTTAGTTATTGAAAACTTCTTTAAAAGCTTACCCCTTAAAGGATTTTCAAAATTTTGTTGGTTTACTCCCAATTGAAAATTTTTCACATGATAGTTTATACGTTATTATAAATAAATAAAAAAGGTAGCTGGCAATGTACTAAAATAGTTTTTTTTCATACTTTGCTCAACCCACCCATGGAGCCACAGCTGACGATCCTTGGGTTTGTCTCTTAGTTCTACTCTAAATTATTGACTTGATTGACGAAATATTGCCTGGCTCAGGGACCATTAGTTTTCTGTGACTGAAGACTTGATTGGCGCGTCGTTATTATCGTGCTTTAGCCAGTTAAGGCCCACTGTAGCTAATCAATATTACCTGCGACTGTATTAGCTCCAAGATTTTTCATTATTATCGCAATTGAAATGAAACTAATTACAACCGATGTGGAAAGTGACCTTCTCGGATGTCTAAAGAAGCACGTACAACACGAATAACACACATTTTCACATTCTGTTTTATATTATGCTAATTAAACTCTGGTTATAATAACAATTAATAATTTGTACAGCGCATGTTGTGTACCTACCTATCAATTAATAATTTTGTAGGTTTTTCAAAACTTAAAGATAGATTTTCAGGTAAATAAGAACGATTTAATCTTCATTGTAATGGATACTAACATCTCCCCAGTTCTAAGTTCCAATGTACCTAATATTTAAGATAGGTACCTACCTACATAGATGTTTGTCTCAGTCATCAATGATCTACTATGGGGTTTGTGTCCATGACATTCAAAAAGCCCCCACGAAAGGATAGGAATTTATGTAAATTTTAATGTTTTGAAATTTTACATATACATAGGTATAAGTACTAGTAAAATATTCGCAAAGTAAGCTGCAATTCGTGAATCGTGACATACATAGGTACCTACCGCAAAGCTCTACAACGTAGTTTATGTTAAATAGTTAAGATAGATAAAGTTTGTGAATTTTATGTGGATAAAAAATATACTTTTATAGGTAATTTGTCTTAAGCTTTATAGTTAAGCTTTTCAGATCAAATTAAAACTTTTTAAAATCTGTAATAAGTATTGTCTTTTATTCATACGTTATTTTTAATATTCTATTAAGTTTGTTAATTGTCTGTTATAATATGCATGAGTCACTTTATTAAAATTTATAAATTATTTAATTTATATATTTTTTCATTTTATATTACTTCAGCGAATAATTGTTAACTGCGTATTCCGAAAACCCTGCCGTAGAAAACGTAAGGCACTCTCTTGCACTTAATTAAAACATTTAAGTACTATTTGCATAAAACGAGAGCACTCCCTATAAAATTAAATATTATCGCTGTCCACCTTCATAATGAATCACGGATATGTGATAAAGTAAATAATGATTCCTATTTCAACTTGCGACAGAACGGGTAAAAAAGATTGTAATAAGGATATCCCGTTTACTTGAGCATCTCTTATACCAACGGCGGAATTGTACGTATGCTTATGAGTACAGTACCAACTGTAGTTTAATAATAATAAGTGCAAGTGTAAGCATTTACGAGTTATAGCTAGATGTTGATCTTTAACTTTAATATAAATACAATTAAGTTTGAGGCAAGGCCGTCCTGACTGTGAAATGTTATTTGAACTAACCACAGTTAATTTAATAGTCACAAAATACTTTGAGTCCAAATAGTCTATTGGAATAATTCCGTACAAATTGCTATTTACCTGATTAATGAGAAAATTCAGTATTTTTGTGATTCTCTTTTTATTTAGTTAGATCATCCAGAATTTATAAAATTGTGTATCGTAAATTAATGACGAATTAAATTAAAAAACAAATTTGTATTGAATACACTATCCATGTTTATGGAAAAAAGTTATGGAAAATCTTTTTTTGAAATACCGAATTTTCATCATTTTTACACACAACATTTTTGGCGAACTTTTTTTTGAAAATTCTTAAGCTTACCTGATTTATTTTATCCGGCAACAAAGATGCGCTCAAGATGCAACCACTGCCACAGATTACAATAAAAAGAGACTTGAGTTATCACCGAACGCTAAGACGGCCGGCAATGTATTGGTGCTGGACTGATAATGCCGGTGCTTATATAGCAGTGCGTTTGGAGGCGCGTTGACACGGCTGCAAGTGGCATGGACCATCTACGGAGTATGGATCCCCGTTCAAACAAGAGATGCATCTTATTGGTTGTGCAGTTTCATGAATATTCATCGAATAACGCCATGGTTGTTTGGATTGCTTGTACCAATACCAATTTAATTTCGAACACCTTTTGCCAAACATTGCAACAAGACTAGTGGTGCTTAAAAAAATCATCCCTTTTGTTTTTTGTCGTTTAAATTTGATAAAGGTCAGTTGAAATTAAGTACCTACCTACTATGTTAAAAGTTAGTATTAAGTTAAAAACTTCTAGGTATGTAGTTTGAAGGCAGGTCTTCTGTACGAAGATTACTTCCTTTAAACATGATATCCATCTTCTTAGTTTTCAAGCTGCACCGGTCTTTTGAATGTTTAGCCTAGGTTTGTTTGTTTGAGCAAGCTGTTTCGCAATTTCTGACGAACATTCCATTTTTCTCTTTTGCCAATGCATATCTATTGATAATGAATTTACATTTTTATCAAGAAATTTTTACGGGTCAATTAGACCTAATAATGAACCTTTTTCTCTGTGTTTCTCAACGTATATTTTTTCATATGCAATGAAAATGCATGTTTTTATGTAGAGAGTAAGTTTTCATTTTATTTTTATTGCACAAATTTATTAAAAGATAAAGATCATAGTACCTACTCCATATGAAATTGATACAATTGGCGTAAGAAATTAAAAATCTGATTTAGGAAATACGGAATAATTTTATAATAAGACTTGTGAAGTAACGAAAGTAATTTCTAGCAGAATGAGTAACATCTACTTGAATAAATATTATTAATAATCACGTTACAGTTACGATAAATTAAATTATTAATATAAATATAAAATCTCATAGATAAATAGGTGTAAGCAAATTCTTTAAAATCTACATCTTTGACTGCTCCGATAAAATATTATTGACCTTTTGGTTAGTCGTAAAACCGAGTCCGTTTTTTTACACTTGTCTTATTTGGTAAACAATATTATCTAATATTAGGTAATTTTTATTTAAAAAATTTGAAATATGAATTAGAATTAGATAAAAAAAACCCATTTCGTCACACATCATAATTATGAAATCCTCGTAGCAAAAGATAGTTTGGTTTTGTGTTTAAAAGTAGTTAGATATCAAACTAGCGTACTTACAGATAATTTCATTTGTTTAAGGTATCTTCCACATACTTTTGTTTGCAAACCATTTGTGACCCACTACAGGGTTAGGTCTTTATAGGCCCACTATGCTTGCCTACTGCGGTTTGGTGGAAGTCACATGTATTTTAGAACTTTTGGAAGCTCTCCCTCTCTAGACATGAAATAATTATGTTCCCCGTCATGTCGGGTTATGGGATCAACCAACAGTTTACCATACCTAAGGGATCCTGCGAAAGATCGGCGCTGGGAGACTATATACTTCCAGCTTAATGTTTATATATATTTAAGTTTAGTCTCATTTTCAAAATTTTATTTTTTTGTATGAGTTTCCTTTTTTAATAACCTACTTTATAGTTTTTATGTGTGCATTTCATGAAAACCTTTCTTTCTTTCTCTTTCAATGATCTTATCGCCTGTAACCATAACATGTCACTAAGTCACTAAGCAAAAGGTATTATTAATCAACGTTTCATAATTTATTTAATGAAAACATTATTATTATTGTTTGAACTTTGTTATTTTTACCACAAAAAACGTGACTGATTAGTAAAAAGACATTTAATTTTTTGTTTCGTTTTGTTGTTATTCTTATAATCATTTGTCTGTGTTGATTAAAAACTGAAATAGGTAAGTGTTTGTTTTCATACATGAAATCACTCCGATAGCATAGGTATAGATTTCCACATCGGTGGATGAGGGTTAAAAGTTCGTCACATATTATTTCCATATTTTGAAATATACATAATTATCTAGTTTGTATATTAATAAAAAGCCTTATAGAACAGGTTTTTTATATGATATTTTTCAAAGGTAGGTAGGTAGGTATGTATAATATTAAACTATGATAAGTAGGTACCTATACATTCTTAACTCCGATACGTACATTTACTAGAAGATAGACCTAAATCCATGAGTGACGTGTGTAAGTATTGATTGGTGTTACAAATTGTCCATAAATTAGTACGGTTTCATAAGCTCCAAGGGCAATCGAACTACTAAATACTTACCGATAACTTTGTCGGTATGCTATCCATATCCATTACGTGAAAGTTACTTAAATGTTTAGAAATTTTAATAGTTTATCACTAAGTGGTCGTGCGAGGTTTGAAGTTAGTTTTACTATCAAGTGGCCCATAAAACATCACCCACGTTATCCATAGGAAAGTTGGAATTTAAACAAATTTTCTGCTCGTTGCTTAGACATACTCAAATGTGATACCTACCAACTTTATTATACAAAAATCACATAATTTCACTGAACACTAATGAATGACAAAATTCTGTTCTCAACTTGGCAGTTTCCTCGTGCTACTGGAAGAATTTTTTTAAGAAATAAGTAGTATCATTGTAGGTACGTAGGCTTCTTACTTTAACCGTTTATATCTGTACTTTCTGTGTACACGAAATAAATAAATAAAATAAAAATATTGAATATGGTGTTTGTGACAAACGACCTGGCAAAATGCAACTTCGAAAATTAAAATTTCTAGCATCTTTGGATTATATGAAAGCAAATTTAATGACATGAACTATCTAGGACCTCGATCTATGTATTTCTTTTTAGGTCATATAGACCCCTTGAGATCGACATCGAGCTCTGGGTAGAATCATCTTGACCACTTCGAATATCATCATTCCTACGGTACATTCATTTGAATTTGTGTAGGTGGTAGAGGCTAGAGCCTAAGTGACTCGCTGTGTAGTGCCTATGTCTTCTCGTCATGTTATATAATATTTGTATGTGTCAGTTTATGTATTGCAATCAATTGCTATCGGTATAAGGTAGCAGTCGCTAAACCATGCTGGAGGCCATAGTCACATTTCTGCACCAATCCACATTATACTCGTATCTGAGTGTTGGAGTATGTTTGATGTTGTTATTGTTGTTTCGGAAAAACACGTGCCCAATAGGGGCCATAAAAGGGTTGTGGTCAAAAAAATAAGTAAACGAATTTGACTTTTTAAAGTATAAACACCAATTATAATAATAGGGCGATTGCGATGAAAAAAAATGACGTCACAGTCGTCAATTTGTGTAGGTTGTCCGGTCATTCGTACCCTTTTATTTTTCTCACATGCAATTTTATAAACAACAACAGCAAGAAACACGAATCACCCAAATTATGTAATCATCTTGCCTATGAGACGGTATTTCTTTGAACCCCATCAATGACCATTTATAATATTAACAAACATTCTGTTAACGACGGTTAGTATCCATTTTATTAGTTAAATTTGCATTATACTTGCTAGTCTGTTTTTCTCCAGATATACGAATAGATAAAAAATATATATAGGCACTGCTTTGTACCGACTTCAAAAAATATCTCCGAAACTAATTGACGGACTGTTTTGTTCTTTTTTGTTTGTTTGCATTTTGTTCAACATAGAGAATGGTAAAAGTATCATCAAAATCGGTCCAGTAGTTTCCGTAATATGGACTTAAAACTAAAAATTACGAAAATAAATAATTAAAAGAACCGACATCAAAAAGTATGAAATAAAATTTGTTACATACTTTAGGCCTACTATTTTTGAGGTTGGTGCCAAAATTTAACAATAGAAACAAAGTACCGTGAATCATGATTGTCTAATTAAGAAAAAATATCTACCTACTTATAAAAATACAATTTTTCCTAAAGTATTTCCGAGAATCCCATCTTATTTACAATGACATAAATTTATATAATTTGCATGTTTATTTGTATCTGTATCTCTGAAAAAATCAACATTTGTACGTTTATTGTTTAGGATGATTTCAAGAAACGTGATGTTATGGAAAACGACAACGGAAGTTGAAACATCGTCATTGATCGCAGTTGAAACTATGAATAAAAGGATTGTTTAATTAAAATATAGAGTTTAAATTTTATTAGCGTAATGAACATATTATTATGATTTGTAACATTTTATTGTGTGCCACGTACACTTGTTATCATATAAATGTAGATTTGAAATAGTTATGAATAATTAATTTTTTAAACCCTGGATTTATGTAGATACCTAGAGAATGGTAAACATAGGTAGAGAATCACAACCTAAGACGTCATTAAGTAATGTACTACATTTTATTTGTCATTGCTAAACCCATATCGTGTCTAGTAAAACAATTCTAACACTCTAATTACTGCTAATGCTAAACGCTAACTAAACGATCGTAAGATTGACTCATCGATTTCAATCGACATGTTCGTCGTCTTCTTATGAAAATAGAGCCTTGAGTTGACAATAAATTTCATCTAGAGACGGTAGTAGTAGACTCCGGGTTAGCGGAGTTACTTTTTGACCGTCTTACTCGTCGAAACAACGCGCCCGCAAACCGTATGTATTAAATCAGATAGAATTTTTATCATATTTGAGGATGAACGTGAGTGTTCATGGGTTGCAGTGACCAGTTATCGTCAGATGGTCTGCATGCCCGTTGCATGCTACTCATTTAAGTACCTACTGAAAAAAATTTTTGCAGAGTAATAACTCACAAGAATATGGAAAATTCCCTGCATTTGGTCAGTACCTACTTTTAAGTATTTAACTAATATTTTCATCTAAATATACTTGACGTAGAATAGATAATCATGTAATTAGGGAATCACAACTTTAATTATTTCTCGGATCTCGTGCATACAAAGTTTGTATTACAAACGGAAGCTATGGGTATGAATCACCCGTAAATGTCATAAAATTTAAAAATTTACCAGTACCTACACAAAAAATACTTTGAGGCTTGGAGAGTAATGTATGAACCACTGCAATGGTTATCACCAATTCAACCGTCCTGCTTTATGCTTTGTAATATTATGTTTAAGCTCTCTGTTATGATATTTGCTAGAGTATCTTGGTATAATACATCAGCATGTTTTTATGTCACGAGAAAGACGTCACATATCCAGAAAGGAGAGCCATGAATAGAAGACTATCCCCACCTATTTCGAGGGACGCGAGTTATCATAAGTGGACTATTATACGTGTTATTTCTCACAAATATTGGACAGAATGCTTCTAATTAGTACCTACCATAAACATTGGAATCTATAAAAAATACGAAGAATTCACGAATAAGTTATTTGAAAAACTCGCTAAATATGTTAGGTAATAAGTAACGTTAATTTTTATGTTTTGGCATGGAACCTGTGACTCGTTGTCATTTGTTTAATGTGCTTGTACAATTAATTTGATTACTTGTATGAGTTTTTGTAAAATTTATCAGCGTATACAATAAAAATAGAGAAGGTACGATTCTCTCGATTAGGTGTGTAGAAATGTCTGAATAACTTTGACCGACCTTAGACTTTAAAGTTTATCAAATTTCAACCATAGCGTTGTTACAGGCAGACTGCATATATGTCCCCGTCTCCAGGATATGAGGGTTTGATTTCCAAATTCTTAGATAGAGGCATAGAGCTGACTCAGCCTTTTGTTCACTCTAATGCCCAAAGTTTGCAGTCCATGCTCACTCCAGAAAACTATTGTTATATTTGAATGCCTGTACAATAATTGACGTAATTTATAAGCTTAATGAAAACTGCCTATTTAAATAAAGCGTGATATCCAATGAAATGTTAATACCTACTCGTAAGTGGCATCTGCACTATTATAGTAAAACAATGTGCCACCTTATGTGCTAGAAAAATAACCTGGGAGTATAAAAAATATGCGTAACGGAATTAGTCATTAGAAAGATGCAAAGGAATAGAATATGATTATATTATATATTACTTAGAAATATTCCTTTTTTGAGATTTTTTTTAGTGGAGAACATTAAGTAGAACCTAATGTAGTCTTGGAAAAACCTTTTTCACCCTAAAACCTATATCGGGATGACGGCTTATAGGAAACTTACAGAATTGTATGGATGGAACGTAGAATATCTACTATTATGGAATGTGGAAATTGCCTACTGCATCGTGTGAAACTATTTTTAAAAATATCAAAGGGGCATCTAGCACGCTATCTGATGTTAAGTAGATAAGTACTCATCGTGAGGTCTGTTTATATGTTAGGTAGGTCACGCTTACAATAATAATATAATTTTATCTGTAGCTTATGATCTTGCAGGTGAAACGAGTAAAATATCTTTTATTTTTACTAAAGTGAACAGTTAAATGTTTCTTATTTAATTGCCCAGAAACTTTTTGAATAAATTATCAACAACTTTGGCCTACATGATTACACTCATATTATGCGGTCAGTGGAAGTGGAATTCATTAAATTATGTGGCGGAAAAGGTCATATTGGCAGTGAGGAAACAACGCACGCATGCCATCAATTTTACTCATAATGACCAAACATTTGTAAAGGGTTCTACTGAGGATTACCTCATTCATATAGTTTTCAAGCATTTTTTAAATGAGAGGTCTTTGTGCCTTGGATGCATCCAAAATACAAACACCTGCACCCAGACCAGAAACCGAAAAAGAGCACCTGTTCAAAACCGGCAATGCATTGGCAACCACTTTCCATCAGGCCCGTTTTATTATTATGTCAGGCCTGAATCCTGATAATTTTCTTTAAAAAAATTAACAATCATTAAAATTTCTGCTTTGCTGGAAATCGAATCCACACCGGTCACTAGCGCTACCTACTGTTGATAGACAATGTACCTACGAGTGTGTATTTAACGGAATCTTCGATTAATTTACCGTCATTTTACCCACTTCAACATCCCATTAAGCTGAAATTTGACTCAAGGACCAACAATAGATCATTTTAGTAGGTCCCATTGAGGTCTCTTGCTATTTCCATAAGATAGATTGAGAACTCCGTTACAGATCAACGTAGTGTAATAGTGTTTAGATTGGTTGCATTATTTTGGCCTTAAGGTTACACTTTGAAGGTGTTAGTTATAATATTGTCTGGCTGATCTGATATCAGGAAAAGGTAAACTAGGAGTGTTTTTAAGTTTTTTTTAAATATGGATTAATATATACTGTGTCACCTGATGACTTTTAAAATATTATTTCCTTTACATTTTTATGCACAACATAAGAATCTGAAGAATATTCATGATTGTGAGCATTTCAATTCCATGTGCATTAATAAATATCACCTGATTTTAATATTTCTGAATAATTTCTGAATGTGAAACAATTAATTTGATAATACGATACAGGTAACTAAAGGTGGGCCCTCACCACGTACCTACGCCTATGTACCTACATTGGCCTGCAATGTAACGTGACAGATTCGAACATTACCTATAGGTACATTAGCGATGGAGATGAACCGAGCTAATGCTCGGTATGTAATGCATTGCACATTGTAATCAATGTGCAACCTGTTACAGACTTGAGCATTATATGTTGAGGAGGTTTAATCACGCAAACAGTCTTCGTCTGACGTTATGGATAGGTAGATAGATACTCAAAATCGAATCATAAATATTACCTCCATCAAATTGGAGCCTGAGAGCATTCGCTCGTCAGTTAGTGAGGCATTTAGTATTACAACGTAATGCTTGCTCGAAATGCAATCGTATTTTTAATGGTCCCTACAGCCCATTGACACCTACGCCATATTCTCAAATAGAGTAGAAATACTGTCTGAGGTCACACTTGGATGCTTTTAGGACTTAGATGTTCACCTCAAATAAAATAACTTCGGTCACCACTCCCTCCCCAACCGCAATACAAGACATAAAGAAAATGCTACTTTACGGAGGTGTAACGAAAAGATGGTCTATCGCCAACCTCTTACATATACATTTTAGCCTAGGAGAGCTAAATATGGCTCTTCAACCCATGATGTTATATTGCAGGCGAATGCTTGTAGTGAGAGGATGCCTTTATGCATACCTACATCTTGTAAGGCAGGTCGTCTGCGTCGGCGCCGGTCGTCCGATACTCATCAATCCTGCAGACCGATAATAACTCCTCAGGAAACTACTGTAAGGCTTCGCTCGATCTTATCCTCTAATGATACATACGTTTACATGTGTGCATTTTGCACATAATTGACAGCCTGGATGTGAGCCGTCTGCGTGTGTGAGTCTTTAATACGTGCTAGCGTCATAGCAGAAAACTCTTAAATGGATGTCTGTATTTTAAGGGAAGGGAAGTAGGTACCACTCTGTTAAGAGTGTTTTCCTACAGAGCCAACGTACCTAACCTATCTATTAAAGGGCTTTAAACTTTTCGACACTTAGCTTACCTATAGGGTGTATACAACCTTAACATAACATACTACCCACATGCATATACATCACTTTTAATCCCTGTTTTTTAAATGCAGTCAAGTTTGCCCTTATTCCTTAGATGGTATATTTTGTTATGACACTTAAATTATCGAACTTACAGTCGTTTACCTACCCACTTTGAACCAACAACTCGGTAATCGGTTTATATCTATTGTGCGAGATACTTCGCAACTGAATCAAGGTCTCGTAACAGCGAAACTCTAGCTCGTGTTGCTTATAAGTACCTAGTTAAAATAGTCCTAAAATCTAAAAATACCGAATAGAAAATAGTAGGTACGCAATTGAGAAACTTGCCACTTTACATAGGGTTGTCTAGAGCATCTGTACTTGAGTATGCATATTATACAATGCTTGCTAAATACTTACATATCAAGTAATATTCAGTTACAAAAAAACCAGGTTACGGACTATCTGTGTACCAAATTTTATCCAAATTCGTTCAGCAGTTTATTTATCAGTACCGCTAACAACACTCAATTATTTTAAACACAAACATTTTAAAGTTTATAGTTGATAATATGCTTTGATTTTAGCTAAGAAACATACCAAACAATATTTAAGTTCTATTACTTAAGCCATTTTACAAAACCAACTCTGTTACGCACATGCAATGATTATTCTATTCTAGGAAAAAAATAAGATTTTCTAGTAAGTACTCACAATCCTGGAACGCCCAGGAACTTGTTCCGAATACGTAGCTGGCCAGTTTTGCCACAGGGTACTTATTTATGGTTTATAAATAAACAGCAACAAGTAGGACCCGTCTGCTCCACACTCATTACCAGTAATCGTCCTCTGACTTAACAATTCGTAATAACGGAAAGGCTATTTCCGCAACGTTAAAGCATTTGCCGTGAAATGAATAATGTTTTAAACTTGGTAAAAACCTTTTTTTCAAGCTTAAATTGTACGAACTGCTTTCGATTTAGATGATTAATTATTGAGCATTCATTGTATCTATTTATATCTAAAACCTACATCTAGAAAATATAGAAAGTTGATTCGCAAAAAGACGAAACGCCTGAATGCCGCATTTAAAATGTGAATAACTTAACAATTCAGGTTTTGTCTCTTGATAACAGTAAAAATATTGTTTTAAGTAGGTGTTATAGATGCGAATATTTGTGATAATGACTGGATGGATGCCATGGATTGTTGTCATGGGCGGGTCAATCTCGCGAACGGATTTTAGCGGTAAATACATTGATTTTGTTGAAATTTCTTTCTCTATAACTCCTTTATACCTATAGATCAACCATACTATTTTAATGTAATTAATAGTGTCCTCGTCCACCAACCCGCAGTAGGCCAGCGTGGTGGACTAAGGCCTACATCCCTCTCATTACGAGAAGAAGACCCGACCCTGTAGGTGGTCATTAATGGGTTACTGACAATAGTTAAAGAATATTAAATATATTTTTTTATCTTTATGACAGAGTTTGGTTTGAAATAAAATGAAGAATAATATTATTGCACGCAGACTGGTTTTCTATGCAGGTGCAAGCGTAAAGTAAACTGTGCATGGTCAAGTATTGAAAAGACTGCTATTAAATTTATACTAGTTGTTAAGTATAACAATAACGTTTGCCTTGAGAAAGAAGAGTAAGTATCTATAATTAAATCAGGAGAACGACCATCAGGATCTGGACATTACCTACCTATGATATACTCAGGTACTATTCATCTTAAGTTTTAGGTGTAATTGGTATAACTAGGTACCTATTTATTGAACGGTTTTGGTACAACCTTCAATAGCCAAAAAATATACCAGCTTTGCAACTCATAAGGACTGAGATGTTTGCCTCAACTAAAGTAGGTACCCCCCGCCGGCAACCTTAAGCATCTATACATATTATGTACAGATAAATAGTTTAATATCAATATACCTACCTAAGCTAGAAGAGTCTCCAAACTCATTATAGTAAACACAAAACGGGTACAATGTCAAGGCCATTGACCGCAGCCCCTGGCCTCGACGTAGAAGCTGGCTACGTTTTCCTACTAAGTTGTCGGATTTCCGATACGTCACCTAGCTTTATGTCATTTTACGTAGGAGTATGTTACATTTTATGTGGGCTGTAACCCTTTATGTAATTCTGTTAGGCACGGGTCTCTACCCTCAGCAGGGGAGGCCTACAGTATACTACATCTCGCTGCTCCGATGCGGATTGATGGAGACACGGGATAGTTGCCAACCCGTGTCGGATCGTTTCAAACCGCCCATAGGGCCTCGCACAAGGTTTAACGACTGCTTATATTGCTATTATATCTTTCTATTATATCTGTATTGACTGCGCCCGACGTCGCTGAACGTTTTCGATCGCTTGCGCGAAGCCTCTCGATTAAGATGGCCCAGGACCTCTCGAATTGTGTATTATGCATATTAAGCACATGAACGAGTGTAAAATTTGGCACTGATAAAATATACCTTAACCTTATTGTACGATAAGTCCGACATACGAGTACCTATATTGACTTACATTTAATAAAACATCAATACGTCGTAGGTATGTAATATTGTTCCTAAATGTCTCTTGCAAGAAGATACTAATTTATTGAATGAAATATGCTTAATGAATGGACTTGTTATAATACCTTATTATTAAGTACGAGATTTGTATAAGGACTTCTCTTTAGCTAAAGATATTCGTAATTAGTATGAGCCTATTATAATTAATTGCATTCGATAAGCAGATAAGCATTTTCTGTAACATAATGATGCTAAACAATTTATTTATACTATACTCATAAACATTACTAATACTCTATGCAAATTGACAGTACAGGTGATGGTACAAGCAAGTTTTCCACCTTATTCATGAAGGAAAATACATGTCTCATGATGCGGCCTTATTCATAGAACTTATCAGTCTATTTGTATCTAAAAAAATACGGATCACACTCGGAGAAGCAAGAACGAACGACCCGCATTAGAGCTAATTCTACTAATTTCATATGCCCTTCTACATCAATATACCTAATTAGGAAAATATTCAAGTATAATTTTATTTTACCCTAAATAAAAACACTTACCTTTTGGACTAAAGATTCGTTACGTCTAAGTTTACGAGTAAGTATTGTGTACTTACTACCAAATAGGTATTTTGTTCTAGTTGATTTACCCGGTATGGATGGATGTTTTTAATTACTTACAAATGCTTAATAATTTGAGACTCTTGAAGAATCGAACACACATGAAGACTTTATATTATTATAAATGTTTAAAAAACATCGAATCAGCAACAAATCCTGCTATTGAATGCAAATTTATATCTAAATTTACATTAAACAATTAAACATTTTAATTGTTGACCTACATAAGTATTTTAAGCCGGAAGCACTTCTACAGATAAATAAAGTTACCTACTACAAATATATCTTCTTAATTTTGACTCGAAACCGTTAAACGCTCGTTTCGCCACCGGTTTAAATAACTTTTCGGCCCTTTTACTTAACATTCATGTGCGCAAGATTACGGTCATAGTGATAATCAATCGTTCTAAAACCAAAACCTGTCTTGATTATCAGGTGCCCATTGAATCTAAGTGTCATTGACTTTTCGGGACGGCCGACGCCGACGGTATGCGACATGCGCTCATGTGAACCACCTGCTCTGGCTGAGTGGCTTCGGACCTATCCTGGACATTCTTGGTGGGATAGGGATACAGCCACGCGACTTGTTTAGAGTCAAGCGATTGTCAAGCAATTGAAAAAGTTTAGCAATGCCGTGTGAATGTGCGGTTAGTACCTATGGGTGACGAGAATTCATGGAATGGAATTGCATGCGAGCTTCAGTGCACCGTCTGCTCCGGTTCATTTTAGTTCATCAACCAAACCTCTGAAACGTTTCTAGCTCTACAAAGCTGCATTGCAACAATGTTGTCGAGAAATCTGTATTTAATTTATGTCCAGTAGTGGATCACAAAAAAAGGGTTGCAATATATCTAAGTATGCTGTAGATATGTATAGGAGATATTGTGTTCCATGGATGATAGCTATTTTTTACGAGGATGGAAGATGCCGTCGGTTATGCTTGTTGTTAACAGTCGGGTACATAAATGGCAATCCATTACTATAAGTACTTAACTACAATACTACTAAGTAGGTACTTAATTAGCTAAAATAAATGGATAGGTAAGTATTCAGCAAACCTTACAAACATTTAACTTAAGTTGTTAAAATTTTGCAATTAAAGTGTAGACAACAATAGGCAGGTATTTAAGCCAAGAATTTTTGATAATTGGTAAACTTCTCAGTAGATGCGACTTGTAGAGGGGAGCCCTTGAACTGTCCGCCAGAGTCAGCGCTTATTTATAACTAAATAATTTATGTTGATACGCCAGTACACATATATCATTACAAAATTAATGCAATTGTCTGTACGGTCATTGATCACCGTTCAAGGTCGTGGGATGAGACGGACGTCCACGAAATATCTATAAAAGTGATTGTCATACAATCGGTCACGCAACCACACGTTAAATAGGAATGTAATTAACTGCCGTTGAAAGTTGCTACACCTAATTAGATTTTTTGTAGACACTGTAAAGGATATTTTAGTTATGTGACTTAAAATAAGACGTTGATCGATTCTGCTATTGTAATTCACTGGAGTAGTAAGTACCTGCGTACCATCGCGCTATTCGTGAGACAGGTAACCCCATATGTAAGCTTCATCCGCTTGCAGGGCCCTGCAGAGGACAAATGTGGAGGCCGCGGAGGGCGAATACGAAACCGTGGCCGCAACAACCGGCTTAAGATGAAAACCATAGGGTTTCAGCCGGTCGGAATTCGGCTGTTCGGATCTATGGCTGGAAAGCTATGATTGCCAGAGAAACGAATATAGCTCAATCAGATCAAATGCCTATCTGCTAAAGCAGCAACCTTTGCAACACATCCACTTAAAGACGGTGAATACGGTGATAGTCCTGTTTTAAATTGGTTGCTGACAGCAATAGTGACCTTGTAGAATAGTAGGCTCGTTCATTTGCAACTTATAAGATATTATATATACATAATTATGTCATATACTTTTTACTTTCAGCACCAAAATAGACCTACAATTCGATTGAATATAATAATTATAATTACTTACATCTAATACAAAAAATGAATCATGGACATGCTGGCAGCCTGTCTTGCCGCATTTCAGAAAGGATGCTGCGGAGATAACTAATTACGCTGGTCCACATCAACTTAGTCATCAGTAGGTACGTCGTAGATACCCGTAGCTCTATTAAATGGACATTCATGATCAAGCCATCGCGCCAAATGACGTGATATACCTACAGCCAAATTCTGATTGCGAGTTATCCTTTGGTCATAATGGAAACTTTTGGATTTTTATTCGCGCAAAATCCAGTTCAATTTAATGCTACCACCCCGTCGAAAAGTAGGTAAATATGCGAAAAATTCAATTCCATTTTGAGTTTATTTCGCACAGAAGCATCGTGGGAGGATTCATGGCGTGTAAGAAAATTATATTAGCCAGATCATGAACGTGTAAGTTGTATGATTATGTCCTTAGAAAAAATAAAAAAAAAATCTTAGTGAGTACTATTGAGACTATCAATATTATACCTATACAGGCAAAAAAATAAAATCCTTCAATTTCAGCGCCACATTCATCTTTAATTATGGCCACAACACTGACATCATTACTATTGCCAATTAAAGAAATTATTTCACAAATTTAGCTCAAAAGGCAAACTAACTAACGAGGTTAGGCCGTACATAAGTAACTCATTTGGGACCACGTCAAACGGCGCAATCGTGAATGCTTATTAAATATCAGCAATTCCCCACTTACTGGCATGTGATTACGGTGGCCGATAAAAGATGAATACGACGGGGTTCCTGAGATTAAAGAAACGTCGTGCATAATTAGGACTCATAAAGATTGTTTTATACCCGTGTTTTCATATTATGGTCTGTCATTCAGCACATTTCTTGAAATATTATAGACAAACTGCGCCAGAGCGTGTAAACAATAAACATAACCGTTGCTTTGTCTTTATATATTACCTACCTACTACACGTAAATGATTAGTAGGGATACAGAAACCTATGATTCATATAGTACCCATTTGCATAAATAAATATTAACAAAATATTTTTTATAAAATAATCCCTAAAATACTGGAGAATTTTCACTTCAAAAGAGAAAATATTTTTTTCGCCCTATACACAATTAGAATTACAACTAATAGGTAACTATGCCATCAAAAACATAACTTGTAAAAAAACCCAAGTCTCGCAACTCAGTTCTTGCACCGTAAAAAATTGTGAGATCCATGTATGTAGGTAGAGTTATTTATGCAGTTGGTGTAAGGTGTATCTCGAAAACTGGACTGAAATTGCAATTTTTTTATGTTTTTCCTCAACTTATATACTAAAAACTAATTGTATTCTAAAGAAGCTTCTATATGTAGTAGAATTTTGATGATCGGTGAGTGAGTGACAAAATTAAGAAACTTTGACTAGATATTATAATAATTCTTAAACTACTGGCTCAAATTGAATGAAATTTGAAATATACTGTGTTTATATAATACCTGCCTGGCTGTGGCTACTGCCAGCTAGGCTCCTAGTTTTATCCACAATGAAGTTATAGGGGGTTTTAAATGGTCTGAATTGCTTCGAGAAAAGGATATGGTACGGCCGTGCCGCTTTTTTTTTCGACTTGTCGGGGGCACTACCGTGCCCCCAGATTAAACTGTTAACACTACTAAATGTTTATTATTTTATTGTATGTTAAGATATTTTTTATCCTTGCTAATGCTGATGCCACTTTACACCCATAAAAAACAGTATTATTAAATGACCTTTCAGATTGCCGGATGAGACTATGTTGTATTGTAACTTTAATTTTACTTATCTTTTTATTAGCATTTGTTGCCTTGAATATGGATGCAATGAGGTAAAACTAAGTATATTACAACCTTCGTCCTGTCTTCTTAAAATATGATAAAGATCCGGTTTTTGAACACTTCCGACAACCACAACACAGGAAATCTTCATTAATAGTTTTAGGAATATTTTAGATAGGAATAAACCTACCATGAACGTCTAAGTGATAGTTCTACTACAACGTTAATGTTTTTCATGCATTCATTCAGTGGAAACTATCGATACCACTGTCAATTTTTTGGTAAAATTAATAGTAAAGGTCTATTAATTTTATTTCAGTACGTCCAACATAACAGGATTTCCATGTAGGTAATTAAACCGCATACATTGTCATTGGCTATGCATAGGCATATCTCTAAAGATGGAGTGTAGGTACCGCAATGCAGGAATCCCTACATTTCGTTACAATTTCCAGTATTCAAACATGAACTTTTCGATTCTTTCGTAGAATAACGTGACCCTGGGCTACGTTTCATGTTTGATATGATGTACTATAAGTATATTATCTAACCTAATGATGAGTTATTTTTGAAACTGTGCGTTCACCCTCGTTTGGTTCACAAATATTTTAAAAGTTTATTCTTACAAAACGGAGTCGATGCTGAAAAGACTGTTTAAGATTTGGTTAAATAAGAGTGATGACTCTAAATATCTTACCAATAGTAAGGTCAAAAATACTAACTTGATCTTGAAATCATTTTTTTAAATCTTAAACAAAACCAACTTATCACAAAGAGCAATAATGATTGCATGACCATGATGTTTTATATTCGTCCCAGGGCGCAATACACCATGCCATACACCATACACCATACACCATTCTCTTGGCAGCAGGTACTTAGCAAAAGTAATGGAATAGTTTATAACCCAAGCTCACTTCTTATTCACAAATGCGGCCGAATCGTGACCAGTTCAAAATGTAAACATTCATTGTAGTTGGTCTTTGATAAAGATAAGAAATTGATTAGTAGTCAGAGCGCTAATTCTAACGGTTCCTTGTTCTTAATTTATCTATACCTACTGTCACATTAGCTGTGAGCTAAGTGCCCACTTGTAAGCCAAACTGCCATTCAGGCACATCCAATGTGTACCTAAGTAGGCGGCAAAATCGTATAAATCGGATTTTATTGTTCTGGGACAAAAAAAATAATGAGGATGAAAATTTTCACATCACATTTCCGATCGTTTACATAAAGTGACACAAAAAAGCGTCCATTCATTCAAGTTTGCCCGAGCTTAATTTAGGTTCTACTCATACATACTTACTAACGAGTGATAATCACCGCTCCAGTCAGTCGTGCTAAATTCAAATGGTTTTTGCTTTGAATTCACTATGAATAGAGCGGCGTACGTGAGTTGGTTTTGCCTCTTTTTATTCATATTTACGGGTTTATTTTAATGTGTTAAACTAACTACCTACCTTGTGATGGTCTTTGTGAACCACTACCCCGCCCTCGCGCTTAGGTGCATTTATCTCGATGAACTCACAATCGTTAAAACGTGATGTAAATTCCAAGTGTGCAATTAAGGGGCAGGCTCCCTATTTTTAGCCTGTCGAGTAAAGTTTTTTTTCTTCGCTTCGCCAAAGCTGGCAGACAGGTTGCGAGGTCTTATCGTCCTATATGACGTGCAGCGCTATTAATGCTGCGTTTCGATCACATCGAGTAGACATCCGAGTAGCTATTGGACAGTAGTTTGAAAATACGTTGCATCCACATAAAGGATTTTTTATGACAGAGACGTAGCAACGAGCTTGTACACACTATTAAATTATCATAATTATCAAATCCAATAATACCAAGGATAAAATTACAACTACAATATAATGTTAAGTACTTACCTACCTAAGTATAGTGAACATTGCGTAACACTATTGAGCCATATCTAAGTATATCGAAAAATAAAAGGAACTTAAGATTTTATTATTAAGGCAGATTAGGAACTTTCTGAAAATACAACTAAGGAGATCTCAGTAGTTTTTTTCAGACAGTTAATACCTTACTCTAAATCTAAATAAATATTCTGTTAGGTTAGTTGTTTACAGGGCTGTGAGTAACATTAACCAAGAACATGCAGGTGATTGCGCCTACGTTTATTTTATTTCGTGAGCGGATGGTCAATGCTGAGAATCTTTTATACTCGTAGTAGTGTCGTATATCAGGGTGCCACATTATCAAAGATATATCTAGCCCATAATTTAAGCCCTGAATTTATGATGCTACTTTAAATTTCCTCTCCAAGTTACGAAATAGTATATTGGATAACTGGTGTGTGAATACACTGTGATAGGTTTATTAACCTCGTGTTATTTTTATGTTTATATTGTTAGTCTCTCGCGGCGCTTGTTTGAAAAGTAATGGCTTTATGATGAAATGTTTTATGATATGTACTTTTAGTAATCGGCTCAAGACTATTAACAACTTCCTTCCTTCTTCCTTCCTTTCAGCCCTTAGTAGTCCACTGCTGGACATGGGCCTCCCCTAATCGACGCCACTCCGCCCGGTCCTTGGCCCTCTGAATCTAACAACTAAGCGTGATCTATATCATCCATACTATTCCATATACTAGCATAGGTACCTGCTGTAGATACTCAGGGTACGCTCGGGTGCAATTAATACCCTGGCGCCCTCTTGTATCAAAAAAATGAGTTTTGACCAAACATCAAACCTCATTTTTTTTAAACCAAAAGAAGTGACTTTAAACTGACCGACTCAAGATGTAAGATTTGATTGAAAAATACTTAAATGGCATTTAAAGTAGTTAAAGAAGGAAAGAATTAAATGTCATTTAATGTTTAACAACAAGTAATCTGATTTCAGTTCCCAACGCCTGCAATCGGAGCATCTACTTTGAGCGAGTTAAAAGACAAAGAGCATGGCAAGAAACCGTCCACTTCGAATGAGGGACATTCCAGCGCAGTTGTCGTCAAGTAAGTTTGACACAGAAGTTCTCTCACCAAGCTTAAAGATTAGCCTGGAAATCGAAACAGCCGAGCTGTGATTGTGAAAAATTGTAGTTTTGTTTAAATGTTAAGTATACCTACAAAACGTTCATAGCGTCATTTAGAAAACCCATGGCGCCATCTCTTGACTGGTGTCTAAATGACTGAAGTACATACTACATTGGCTGTCCTTTAAATCCATGTTCCCGGTTCGGTCTTCGGAGATCTCTTTGCCTATGCGCTGGAGGCCTTCAAGGGGGTTTAATGGGGATATAAAATCCTACATAACCCAGAGTCTCCCCAAGATCTTGCGTACCCTTTAGACGATTCAAAATTGAAATTCTACCTCTGAAATTTTCTTTTTTTTTCCTTTGAAAGCGGAGATGACGAGGCACGCAATATTCAGCGCCGGCCAGGAACGCTACCAGAGTCTGCGCAAGAACTATCTAATGGTGCTCGATCTCTTCTCAAGCGTTTGTTAGACCCAGACCCAAAAGTACGGATGAAGAATATTCGCCAACTGCAACAAACTGCATTTTACATGGGCTTTAACTTCGAACACGTCAAAGCTAAAAAGGTAAAATTTGTTTAAAATACAAAAAAGATATAAATATATTTATATTAATAAAATACAATACCTACCTATCAATAATAATTGCTGATCAACGTGATGACATTTTCATGCCTGAGAGTTCACACAAAAAAATGTTCTCAAAGGCATTTGAAGTGCAACAACTCGCATGAGTCCTGGCGGACCAACGTCTGCAGTGGGTCACTCAGAATATACCTACACATTAGGTACTTACAAAAAGAAATTAAAAGCCATTGAGCATAGTTTTGGTAAGGCTTGATTTATAATTTGTTTATTATTATATTTAAGAATAACTACATATATTAAATTACTTGTATCACATTCATAAAAAAATTAAATATTCATTTCTTTCCACAGGTACCTGTCAAAAGTATTTTCGATCGCCACTTTCCCAACGACCAAGAAAAAACGGAGGAAAACATAAGAGGACGAGAGTTTACTTCGTTTGATCAATCAATTTTTTCGTTGTAATGTTTGGTTTTGTGTTTGGCAAGTTGGCAAGTAATAATTGTATGTTCATTAAGTATTTCAGGTGCCATGTTTTATTTCTGATATTAATTAAATAAAGCATTAAAGTAAGTAAGTTAAGACAGTTTTGTTGAATCTCGTTGTAATTCCATATTATTATTATACTCCTTCGAAATAAACGCTCATTTTGTCGTATTTAGTACTTATTCCATACACATCGCCTTACCTCGATGTTTGTTTTGTTCAATCTATGTGATTTTTATATTTTCTCGACTAAAGTTTTATCCTTCAGACACGTTCATCACTCGATGAAAAACGAAAAATACTAGCCTGGAGTGAACAAAGAGGAAAATATAGTAGGTAGTCGAATTTTCGCGAAGGACTTATTTAAATAAATTACGGATTTATTATCCATATCCAAACTTACATACTATATTAATAAAAAAATACTAAAGTAATAATTACTAACTTATATATCATTCATTCATCCTTATTTACACAAGCACGTTGCGCTTTTGCTTGACTGATCTGATCTGAACTTTTAAATTTCCCACGTAATTTATATATTTTGTCTATGGTATGAAATAAGGCCAGACATTCATAGCTTAAGGAGGAAACACATTTACGTGATGTGTCGTGACGCGTTTTCCGGCCTTAATTTAAATAATGAATAATTTTTATAATTATAATATATACACAACACGACATCACACTTTATGTACACACAACAACAAAAATTTGAGAATTTAATTTTAATTTATCATAGAAAATTATAAATAATCTCTATGATGGGAATAGACAACAAATCGATAATAATTCTGACAATCCAATCAGTGACAGTTGACAAAAATTGACAATTTAGTTGTTGAGAACAGAAAAGACGAGAATTTGTCCAGTTTAATTTTCTACGTTTCCTAAAAAATGGCTTCGATCATGCAGCGCGCTGCTGCCATGTACCTGAAGAACCAGATGCGTGCTTCTTCTACACATTCTGCCACTGCAGGTGGACATGGAGGTATGGACAGGATTAAAAATTTAAATTATGTAATCACATAACCAGCAGTGTCTTTTCTATAGGCAAAAGAATTTTGATGTAGGGTCAGTACAAGGTTTTTTGTGTGCAGGTGGCCACAAGCTGTGGAAGAAACTGTCGTTCTTCGTTGCATTCCCTGCTGTCGGTTTGGGTATGCTAAACGCTTACCTGGCCCACCAGGAAGAAAGCCACGAACCCCCCGAATTCATCCCCTATGAGTACCTGCGTATCCGCACAAAGGTAAGGATCACATTGTATTCAACCTATTTTATTATCTTAATTCAGTAAATATTATCAGCGGTGATGAACAAATATTTGTGACTTGTTTACCTGAAGATGTTTTTTGTCATTGAACATGATGTTGGGGATCAATAATTACCAAAAATAAGTATCTGACAAATAGTAATAATAGGTTGGACATAAAGTGGTTATTGCAGCCCTTAGGCCCAACTGAATTGTAAAGGCAAAATAATTTAAGTTTTTGATGCATGATTATTTGTGTGTATCTGTACCATGTTTACACATGTAAACAGTGCAGAAGGTTCCTAATCTAACTGATTCTTAATTCAGTGATGAGCATTGTACTGCTAAAACATTGTTGTGGTATCTCTGCCCTTGAAATTCTTGAGAAGGCAACACAGCATGTCCTTTTTGTAACTAATCTGCAATGTCAAAGGAGCACTAACTGTGCCTTCATATTTGTAGGCTAGGATGTGGGGTTTAGGGGTTGCTTGCTAGGTTAATGCCCGTAATTATAACCAATTTTGGGATATGAATTGCCTTAATTATATTGGGTAACAAACAAGCATAGCAACATTTATTATTTTAAAGAATTATTATATAGAGTACTTAAGAGGTCTTTGCAACCAAACAGAATAAATCTCAATCCTTATATCAGGAGATTGATTATTAATTTAGGGTGTAGGGTGTAAATGTAAACACGGGTGACACATAGGCAGGCTCTCACAAAATTTTATAAGGATTTCCACCACTGTTCATTGCAATAAATCTATCCTTTGCCCTACATTCAGCCGCCCCTTGTATATTTATTTATCATACATTAATGTTCTTACCTTATCTCTTTCAGCGCTTCCCATGGGGTGATGGCCAGAAGTCGCTCTTCCACAACCCCCATGTCAATGCTCTGCCCACTGGCTTTGAAGACCACTAGAGTATTGATTTAAGTTTAGTTACTGTATTAGAGACAATTTGGTTTATAATAAGTGATTAAAGTCACTACCATATTTTCTTCTATTTATTTGTAATATAATAAAATGTTTAACCCCACATTATATACTTCCTACTGAGTGTCACTGTGTTATTGAATAATATAATTAAAATATTGTAATGATAACACTGTCAATAATTTTTTATGCTTAATAAGAAATAAACTGATGATGGATCTGCACTAGAGTCAAGGACACACAGCATCTAGAGTCTAAGGCCCTAGATAGACACATACAGTTGAAGAATGAATGAAATAATAATTATGTGGTCTAATTTAGGTAGGTCCATGCACAAAACTAATGATTATTGCTCAATGGATGAACAGCAACTGGCCACTAGGAGTGGCTGCAAATATAAAGTTTTAATGTTAAAAAAATCAAGTTGTAACTAATAATATTAAAAAGAAACAAATACCTTTCAGAGCTATCCTTGGCTTTATCTAGATGATTTTTTCATGACCCTGCACTAATGCGACTTCCTCGTTCATTGGCTGTACAATATTTAATCATAATTATATTAATAAAAATTAACACGTCATTATTTACCACAATGACAGATGTCAATGTCAACTTGACAGTATAGTATCAACGTTCGTATTTGCGAGATGGATCAATAATTTCTTATTATTATAATAAATAAACCTATTTTTGGACTAAAATTAACTATTAACTAATTTCATTTAACTTCAGCGATAAGTGACTGAAGTCATAAACTACATAACAATGCTTTTATCTTAAGTCCGTAAGTTAAAATACCACTGCAAGATGCCGATAGCATCTGTGAAAGATTTCTCTGAGTACTGGTGGAAGGAGGTGTTTAACCGCATCATAGGAGCGATGGTATACATTGACGATTGTACTGCGGAGTGCCTGCACTGGGATGGCGGGCTTTTTGCTATGCTGAACAGTGGCGCTGTCTTAGTGAAGGGACTAGAATCTACTCAGGTGAGTACTTTGCAACTATTAATTTATTAATCTATTAAAAAGGATCAGTTACAAATATTTGTGGCAGCAGATAGCTGATTTAATAGCTAAGAACTCAACCACTTAACAAGGGGTCCGGGTTCTAATCATAGAGGTATATATTATCACTTTTTTAAGATAATATGTGTGTTACATATAGAAAAAAAAACTGCCATAAGTTCATGCCTCGAGAGTGTTCTCTGTTATTTTCTCAAAGGCATATGAAGTCCACAATCTTGCAACAGATCAGCTTAGCAGACTAAGCCAACCCTGCATTGGGCCACAAAACAGCTTGTATTTAATAACATAGGTTTCAAGCACTTAAATTAATAATTTGGTTGGTTTCCTTTTAGTTTATCAATGATGATCACAGGAAAGCAGTGTTCATCACACAAGCAACATCGAATGATTTGAAAGTGGTTGGTGAAATCATTCAAAAGAGCGACCTTACTCACTGCATTCTTATTACAACTGTGAGCTTAGAACTGTTATATGGCGAGCTCAATGGGGATGCTGATGATGTGACTGATGTAATAGCATCAGGCAAGGCTCCTGCTAAAGCCACCAAACAGTTGGAGGCTATGCTTCTTGGTTGGATGAAGAAGAAGGTAATATTACATTTTATTATGAAAGTCAATAAACCAACCATTGATGTATGAGTAGTGTAACTTTCGTTAGCCACAAGTACCTAGTCAAAATTGTTAAGCTTGAAGTTTGAGCTTGGTTTTCTTAAGTTTTGGTTGAAATGATGTTTTTCATGAACATATTGAGGTACATATTGGATACACATATTGGATGCAGAGGTGACTTATAATTGCAGAATGTTCTACGGTTGCAATGGTTTGTGGCATCAGGTAGCTGTTTGCCATTCAAACTAAAAGGAAAAGTTTATAGTCCATTAAATTGTTGTTGTAATCATTATTTTCAGCAATGCATAGTAGAAGTTGTATACATTCCAATATTTGCTGTGTCACCAACAAATAACTTATTCTTCACTCCACCGTACAGCAAACTCTACCCGAACTTTTGTATGAATTTGATACCAGATGCAAAGCCATTAGATATGTATGCAATTGATGTAAAGGAGAGAGTGCTTATGAGAAGATTTGCAAGCAGTTTCAACAGCATGCTGGAGTCTATGAATATGAAGGAGGATATCTATTACATGGGTGCTTTTAGTAACCTAGTTGCTGGTGTGCTGGTGAACTCGCCTGTGTGTGTAGCCAGGAGAAAGGTATGTGGGTACTCTTTGGAGTTAAATGAGATTATAGAAGTATTATACTGAAGCTATTAGCATGCTCGTATGAAGTGAGATCCATTTAAAGGATTCTTCAGGAGACTTCTATATCCATATATTTCACTTAAATTACAGTAACCTCCAAAAAATAGTTGTGACCATCCAACTATGCCTTTTAAACTTGTATTCCTTTTATTCCAGAAATGCACAAAACCTGTATCAATTATTTTTGTAGACAGGACCTTGGACCTGGTAGGTCCAACGAGTCATTCCTCTGAGTCAGTACTTGACAAAATCACATGTGCACTGCCCAAACTACAAAGACACAGCATTGATGTTGCCATCAACATGTCAGCAATCTGTGAAGCAAATGTGTAAGACATTTTTGTATTTTTTATTTCGTAATAGGAAACAAACGTGAAAGCGAAGGTCACAAACACCCATATCTTACCTCCAATAGGATAGAAATCCTATCTGTGAGGTTGATTATAGTTGTGATGAGGCAAGAAATACGAAGTTTGCCTCAAGAAATATGACTGGCCACACTTCCTAAGTGAAACACAAGAAGAAGATGCAATTTCATGGTGAATTAAGAGGATCATTCGCAAGGCAAGCTAATAGGGCTCTATCACTTATCATGATATTGTCATGGTATTGACTGTATAATATTGTGTAATGCTTTGTTTCAGCATTAACCACCCAATTGATGAGCAACTTCCACCAGGATGTCTGTTTCATGTCACGGATGATGCCTGCTTAGAAATCTATGACAACATGATCTATAAATCTCAAAAGGAAGTGATGTTTAACTTATACAATAAACTATCCAAAATTGATGTTCAGAGATCTCCAAGCCCAAAGAATCTAGTCAAAGTCACACCACAAAGTGTAGAGAAGATTGTTGTAGGATGTAAAGGTAAGATGTTCTTCATTCATTGATTTCATTTTTTTATGTTGTTTAAAGCAAAGCAATTAAATAAATAATTATCGTCAACAAGCCATCACATTTATTTTAGAAATGTTAGTTACACAAACATCTATGAGGTTGTTGAGGCCATTTAAGAATGGTTATTGCCTCAAAAACGTAATATTGATATGATTCTCATTTTTGCCAGGATACCACAAAATGGTAAGTCACCACAGAATGGCGTGGACTGCAGAAATCTGCTCAGGCTATAAAATAATTAAACTGCAAAAAATTAACATTGAACATATTTGGGCAGAAATTGCAGTAAATTTCAAAAGTCAAACACCAAACAAAGATGAATATAAAATAATACTCAATTTAATGAAATAAGGATTAAAAGTTAAGGAAAAAAGAAAAGTACAGATTAATTTATAACTTTTTTTTCATTCCAGGGAACTATGATTTATTAATGAAATAAGGATTAAAAGTTAAGGAAAAAAGAAAAACACAGACATTCATTTATAAGTTTTTTTTTCATTCCAGGGAACTATGATTTAATCAGGAAACATTCGGGAATTCTTCAGATAGCCTTAGGAGTACTTCAAATGTTGAAATCGCCAACCAGGTCACAGATGGATCTGTTAATGGGATTGGAGCGTCAAGTCTTGGAGAATCTCTCCGCCAGTCGGGATTCAACTAGCGTTTTGAATCAGGTATATACTTCTAAATTGACTCCCTTCTGGGGTCGTATTAATTAACGGTGTAAAAGGCAGAACATATCCTCTAAAATATTACTGATATTTTATTTTAATCACTTTCATGTGAAAGTGAATCTATTCACATGGAAACTGTATAAAATAATAGGTGGTTGATTCCCTCAATCAATTGTGCCATAGCTCTCTGTGAAGCAAGGATCCTGGTGACATCTTTCAGACTACCATTGCAACTCATCCTTGGACCTTTTTGAGTTTGGAGGTATTCTTGGGTGACCATAAAATACATCTATTCGGATGTTTAAAACATACTTTTATTTTGGGAAGATAATATAATGCGCTAATTTTTTTTTGCATTACAGATAAGGCACTTAATCATCAATCGCAAGGAGCGCAACATTACGCTGGAGGATCTCCTCGCTTTACTTGTCCATGTGTATTCTCTAAGGGGGACAGAAATGACGTTCAATATGAGGCACGAGAAGACCCTCGCTGAGGCCCTGGGCGTCGCTCTCTTTCAAGATCTCTACACAATGTTCTCTAATGACGAAGCCGGCGAGTTCACAGCAGCGGAGAGCCTCGGGATAGCCAAAAATATGATTAAACGCTTCAGAGATATTTCTCAGATGAGAAGGATTCTACAAAGGTATGTGCTTGTCTTGTAATGCTAGATGTTGCTTTTAGGTGGCAGAGCCATAGTAGCTCACCCAGGGAGGTTCCTTACCTCCAGCCTCTTAATGTCAAAATGCACCATGGTCTTCACATCTTGTGTTTCGGCTGGAGAGGTATGGTTGATGGAGATACTTTTGAGGCCTTCATGAGTAGCTAACCACCAGCATACTGTCCCAGATGGGATTTTTTCTCCCTATTTGCAGTTGGATATGGGAGTCCATGGGCTAAACATATTTATAATAGGTGTACATAGCTGTTTTGATACAAAGTATAGTTTAAAAGAATGTTCAAAATTAGCCAAATTAATAACTAACCTACACTAACTATTGTTTAATAAGAAACATAAGTGATAAATCTACAGTCTCTTAAATTTGTATCCATTCCATAACAAGTTCCACGTGTGCAAATGGTTTCAAACCATTGGTTAAACTCAAGTTAATAAAAATTTGAACTTATATTCCAGATATGGTTCAGTAATAAAGCCGAATGCGAGTGGTTGTGGTCACGAGTACCGAGGTGTCGTTCAGCAGTTGGTTGATGATTTAGTGGACTCCAAGCAGCCGGAAATACCTGACATCCGACACAGGAATGAAGGGTTCAAGGATCTATTGATGGCTGGACTAAGGTATAAATTTTATTTTTATCATACAAGCTTTGGTCCACGATCTTGAGTATCTGTGTTTAGAATTGGATCCAGATGTAAGGTTTGACAGTACTTCACGTAATTGGGATCATGAAACTACACCAATAATTTAAAATTGAGTTTCGCTAAAATGTACAGATACAAAGAAATTTGTTTGAAATAAATGAAAAGAGTTACAGATGCTGTGAATGTTTTTTTATAAAAAAACTTGTAAGTGCTTTGTCTCAATAGACTTGGTTGTTATTTACCCAAGTCTCCATGTGCTACAGTGACATTAAGCATTAAAATAACTACAGATAACCAGCCATTAACATGGACACTGTTTATTTCTTTTGTCTTCTTATGTGGAAGAAATTATAATGTTACCCTGTCACCGGCGTTTTACATACAAAAAACTTTAAAAACCTCCGAATGATACTTTTCAGTATCATCACTAACAAAAAGAACAAGACCAAGCATCCGTTAGAGAACCCCACGGTGATAATATTCATAGTAGGGGGGACGACGGCTGAGGAGTGCAAGCAGTTGCATCAGAGAGTCATCACTAGTGGTGTCGACAACAACTTCATATTCGGCTCCACGAAGCTCGTATCGCCTGTCGACGCTATGCACGATGCCCTCATGCTGTAAGTATCACTTTTAAAAACAAAATTACTTTACTTGTGCTATGTTTTCGTCATACTAGGCCGGTCGCCGGCACTGCTACTGAATTATTCACAATTTCAGTATGTAATACCCATAATACAGTGCTTTCAGAAACTTTCAGAAATTTTATATTTTAAATAATTTACATAAATATAAATAGGTCCTATACACATTTATGAACTAACTAAACTAGGCATGACTTTAAAATTATTACACGACGACCCCCCACCGGCTCAGTGGTTACAGGATTGATATGTAGAGAACCCAGGGTTCGATTCCCGCCAGAGCAGCATACTGCTCGTATCTATCTGCTATCAATCACAATTAATAAAGTTTGAGTTTTGTGTTTACTTCTTGTCTTAGACTGTGTGTAAATCTCCTCTCTCTAAAAGACTGTGTGCTCGTAAATCGACCTACGAGTACATATGGTTTCTAGTAAATCCAGGAGATCTAGTTGGATGTGGTGGCTACATTGGTGTGTGTAACATTAGAATGAAACGTTTAGACACTTGTTTATAAAGTTTCTTTTCTGATTCCACAGAAATGATGAGAACGAGAAAGTTCCTCACACAGCGTGCTTCAAGAATGCTCCAACAAAGGTCACTGCATGAATGAAGAATCTTGTTATGGATGAGGGGAATTTACTCGTGTAAGGGTCATAGCGATCTTTGAAGATTGATTACTAGACTAGAAAAATCAAGAGAAACATAAAAACGTTCACCTGGCAGTTTTCTTTACTTGTATAAAGGTAAAGTAGCTATATTTATAAAGTATAGGTACATTCCCAAATAATATGTCAATCAATAATAGTGTCCTAATAATTAGCCATCGGTATAAAAAATAATTTGCCCTTTTTCATACGTAGAATATTATAATAATTTGTCTCTTTTATATGTAAAAAATCTATCATCAATAGGTATCGCTAACGGTCAGTTTTAATAAAATACTCTTCGGTATTGACCTATTATAGTTTTGTCACCTGGTAACATCTGTTATTTCAAAGCAATTATTAAGAATATATTGGTAACCAAACTTTATGTTATTGTAACTGGCTTTAGGTAATTTGTGGCTTGTTCGAATATATGCATTCCCTGTCTGTTCGAATGGCGCCGCTATGTAGAGCGCAATTACAAAAAGAGGTTCCCGCTCCTCTTATAATAATATATGGACATAAACGTTAATGTAGCATGTAAGATGAAGTCTTTACTTTAAAAATTTATTTCATAAGACTAAATGGTGATTTATTTAAGATTTACAAGCTATGAAAATAAGTAAATATATTTATTTTATGGATTAGCTCTAATTTATTTTAGGTTAAAGATGTGCTACGCAATGCCGTTACAATGCAATATGTAAATAAACGGGCCTTTTGTGTTATTTATTATATAACTGTGTTTTATTTATTCTTGGCGAACTATTACTGAATTTTGATTCTGATGTAGCGAGCGAGACGCGGACTCTCGTCGTATTAGTAATGTGAGCTCAACAGTACATTTCATAGAGATGCTAAGTGAAATTTAAAATTTTTGGTGGGAATAGGTTACGAAGTTATTTTATTTTATAGAAAAATAAAAAGCCCTTCAACAGTAACTCCTTAATAAAATTGCAAAGGTAATGTTCCATGAAGTATGGAAGTGCAATAGTCCGTGTCGTCACTGCTTTAAAATTAGTAATCTGAAATTAGAATCTACAAATTAGAATCAATCTCATGTTTTTTTATCTAAGTAGTTTTTGTATCTTTTTAATGCCAATCGACACAAATATTCTGTCTTAGGTGCATGATTTATTTACTTTTGAAATAAAAAAGGGTATCGTAAGGGAAGATTAGAATATAAATAAAACACCAAATATAAAATTTAATCTTCTTATTCTTCTAGTTGAGACAGAAACTGGCATTGTATACCGGTTAATACTAAACAAATTAATACTACATTTGAATAGGAATGAGATAGAAAAAATGCTTAATACTGCAGGTAAAATAATATCAATAAGGCAGCCACAATCGAGCCAGCAATTTCAATGTTACAACGTAGATTTAAATCCACAATATCAAAACAGATGTCAATAATTCTTAAATAACAAGAGGTCTGGAATTGGTAGGTCAAATTAGTACAATCGAAAAAAACATTCATCATATAAAGGGAGGTAGGTAGGTATCTTAAAAGGATTTTATTAATATTACTTTTTTTTATTTTCAACTATTCACGATGTTGTGTATAGTCAGTAAATAAGGAGTATATTATTGTAAATTTCCTCTTTTTACTGTTACCAATGTACATATTTGCTATGTGTGATATATTTATCGATCAAAACGTTAAAGTTGCAAGCGGAAAGTATTAATCGTCAAAATTCTATTAATACTTATATTTACAATACAAAGTTCTGTTGGATTACAAATATTATTTACACTCACAAATTGCAAGGAATAGCCATCTTAGCATGAAGAAATAATTTACGTAAGCATTATATACCTACTACAAGACAGTAAAGTCTACCTACGGCACATTCAACTTTATTTCACATACCTACATTATTTATACATAAATTAGAGCCTTAGATTAGGACAACGAACAGTATGGATACAACGTGTCATTTTACTAAATTACAAACACATTTTCTGCACTTAATGACTTTTTGGTGCTCATATTCTATACAGTTTAAATTTGAAATTCCCTAGTTTTCTTAGCTATTGTCCTAGTCCATCCCTGCTACATCCCCCCCTTTCCTGAAATCAGCATTCGCGTATATTGCTGTTCTATTCCTATAGAGGGCGCAGATAGTCGATCCTCGGCCTCGGTACCGGACCATTGCGTGGCCTTTCTGACGCAATCCCTTCACGATGTCCTGAAATGAAAGTAACTACTTACTCTTGGAACCAACCGTCTTATTTTTGATGTTCAAGCCATAATCCTCACCAACCTATAGCTATAACGCCGACTATTTCAGTGCTATTTTTTAGCATTGTCAAAATTCGTTTATTGAGATTTCAACGGTGAGGAATCCAGCTTGAAGCACGCAAAATTACCAATAAAGTACCTAAATGTGTTTGTAGGTTTTAAATTTAATCACTAAAAATGGTTAACTTTAAATAACTTGCCCAAATCTCTGTCGTTGTATTTTTGCTCGGCAATAGAAATCTAAAGCGCAATTTATACTCACTTCAGTAATTCCATATTCGTATTGAACCTCCATCGGGAATATTTGATGATGGAACCGAGCTTCATCAACGGCTTCTTTGATTGTCTGATCAAACCACAGCTTGCGGATTGCGACCTGTAACAAATCGATCATTTAAATGTTAGATCGAACTCCCAAGGAACAAAATACTCGTAGGCCATTGGTCAATGCGCGCTGCTAAAGATAAATGAACCAATTAGCATACAGTCCAAGTGCTGGTCACGCGCATTTTAACCAATATGCGTACCTACACAAATAATTTTCTTTGGAAGCTCATTTCGTGGAATGCACTTTAGTAGTTTAATCAGTCAGTTGTCTTGGCTATGTGACCGAAATATTAAATACCCAAGTACTGCTTATTTTTTAATTTATAATCAGTTCCCTTAATTTGAGGTTTGAACGTTAAACTTACCAAAGCTATAGCAGTAGTGATCTTCGTGCCACCCGAAGCTCCTACGACCATTTTCGCGTTTCCACCTTCATCGACAATGATACTAGGACTCATAGAGGAAAGCGGTCGTTTCCCTGGCGCTATGAAGTTGGCTGGGGATGGCTTGAGGCCGAAGTAGTTCGTAATGCCAGGGGATGAGAAGTCGTCCATCACGTTATTCATCAAAATACCGGTGTTGAGGGTTGTGAAACCGGCTCCGAAACTGGAAAGAAACGTAAATGGATATAATAAAATGACATATTTATTTACATTATCTAATGGGCATAGATTCTAATTCTAAACAGGGGCAGACCTAAAGCATACGTCACCACGCTGCTCCAATGTGGATTCGTGGAGAAACGAGCTAGTAGCCAACCTGTGTCGGTTGTTATTAAACCGTCCACAGGGAAAAGGTCTTACGACTGCTATCTTATCGATAACAACAACTTAACTTTTTCGATCTCTTCTGAACTACTCAAGGCTATGCATACCCAGTAATGACCCACTACAGGGTCGGGTCTCCTCTCACAATGAGAGGGATTAGGTCTTAGTCCACCACGCTGGCCTACTGCGGGTTGGTGGACTTTACATACCTTTCAGAATTTTTTTTTTGTGAACCTCAGGCATATACAGGAAACCTGTTCATCACGATGTTTTCCTTCACCGTAACAGCAGGTAATATTTAATTTTATAAAGCGCACATAACTTCTTTACAAAGTCATTGGTGCCCTAGGATCCCTCGATTGGAGGTCGAATTCTAAGCCAGTGGGCTATCACCGCTTTTTGTATAATTTTTGAATAACACTTACTAGAAGTTAATAGAGCTGGTCAGGGACACAGCATCGCCGTTAGCGGCTATGATGGAGATGTGCGCAGTGCCGGCGTCGTTCTTGCTGTACTGCGTGGCTCCGTAGTGGTCGCTGCTGTTGTACGTGGCGGAGTCGTTGACCCGCATGCGGGTCTCGATGCCGTAGTCCGGAGACGTCACGTTGGAAATAAGCTGTGAACAAACATTTTACACGTTAAGATGGAGTGTCCGGTCCGTTTATTAAAAATGGGACATTTAAATTAGGGGAATTTTATTTTTAGGTCCCTTTATTCTTCTGTTAACGACCAACATATTTTTCCCGAGCGAATGAGTCTTAATATGGTGCCCCCAGAACACTTGGGCCTCTTTTTATTTTTAAAATGTTAATTATTGAGTCCACTTTTATTTTTTTTACCAGGTATAGTGTCACACTCCTCTTAAAAGTCTTTGGCTATGATTATAGCGCCTATTTTTTTTAATTACCTTGGTGTCAAAAACTAACACTTGCAACGGCTATATATTGTTATATCAAATTCAACAGTATCTACTACTGTTTTGTCGGTGGTAAAAGTGGTTCACGAGCGTTTTCTACCGTACTTATACTTTTCATATCTATGCTTGCATCACAATCATTAAAAAACGAAACAAAAACTTACTTCTGCTAGATCCAAGAAGTCCATATCTCCCAACTTGGTCCTGGTCGCGTAAGCATACTTGAAAGCCTCAATAATTCTGTGGTAGGTAAGCACCGTGTTTTCTGTGCCATTGATGCTGTCAGCCGTGAAGTTGTATCCACTGAGGATGTTCAGAATATTGACTAGAATGACCCCGCTGCTCGGAGGTGGAGGCGTGTACAGAATGTCGCCGCTGCTTAAAGGCACGGCTAACGGCTCGGTTATTTTTGCCCTGAAAACGATGGTCAAATTAAGAATAGAATATGTAAGTTATTGTTACTAAGATTAGGTATTTAGTTAAGTGATCACTGTAGTTCGTGGACACCCTCTTTCAACCTCAAGTAAGACAGAAATCCTTTCTGAGGTCGTACGTGAGTTTGTTACTAATTGACTACTCATGAGGACTAAGATGTTTGAATCAAATAAAGTTCGCTATTTTCCTGTCAGTCTATTTACTCTTCTGAATAAAATTTGGTAAAGATTGGTTTTAATTTTGGATCAGTCATTTAAATACCATCAGAGGACATTCACGTCAAGCACATTTAGCGAATATGTATACTTACCTAGATAATTTGGAGTGTAATAAAGATTTATTCATTGTTATTGAATGATATCTGTTTTGTGTTGCCTTTATGTCTGTGTATAGTTTAATTATTACGGTGTATTTATCAGCCCGTTTTGTTGCAAATAAAGTGCGACATTTACAAGACATCTGTTGACCCGCGACCCGCTGGCGTCACAGCATTCAATAACAAATATTGCCATATTGCTTACACAGTTAACAAAATACATAACAAGAATTATCTCGCAATTGTTTGGATTACATTTTATTCTTGGATACGAAGAAATAGCAAACAAAGTCTACCTGTTAGATAAATCACCAGTGTCATTTAGTATTGCCACCACTGCTTTCTGAAGTGTGAAATATAGGGCAGCTTAAATATTGCTGACAAGCAGACCGTCCTTGTACCTACTAGGTACGTCGTTATCGATCGATCACTTTCATGTTGTAGCGATGGTCTAACTAAAAATAAATAAGGTCACGTACTGCAAGACCTGCTCCAGTAAGGATGGGCGGAGAGAAAATAAGTGTAGGTACATAGCACCAACTATTATCGACCTGATAGGTGACAACTTGGCAACGTGTCTACGGTTATCATGTGAGAATCACCTACTCACCCTTGTAACCCGTTCCATTTTCAATTATCATAAGGTTGACGCAATAGTAAACAGAAATTACTAATTGCTAACAATGTAACTTAAGTACCTACTCACAGATTCTGTACAAGCAATTTCAAGGATTTAGAGTTGAAATAGGTGATGTAAAGGAGTTAAGCACACCCGCACTTAGCACCTCGCGTCAAGATTTGTTAACATCCTATAAGTAAGTTTATTTATTCCCCCTAGGTATACGATGAGTACCTAAACAATTAAGACGAAAGGCCTATCCCGCCTATCCACGAGGCTAGGTACCTACTATGATATCATTGTTCCAACAAACAATTTATTGTTTTATAAATGATTCATTTATTTCAGAAACAGGTAAATTTACCCAGGTGGTGGTTTGACCATGTTATTCATGCCCACTATAAACATTAAGCGATTGTTGTGAAACGTAACTTGTTTTTCAGTACCAGCTGTGTGTACCAGCACGTATGTAATTCCGATAGAAATGTGAATGTTATCAGTTATAAAAGTCGAGAATGTTAATGCAGTATGAAACGTATTTTGCCACGGTAAGGGTCTCAGACTGATGATCACCATAGCAAGCTATAGGCAAATTAATTTATTTGAATGCTGAATATATTAAGCTTGCCTTTTGCACATAATTGTTAAAAAAGTATAATAAAGAATAAATAAATATACTCTAATAGCTGTAACCCTTTTATGGCCCACTGTTGGGCACAGGTCTTTCGGAGGCCTGGAGCATACTCCACCACGCTGCTCCAATGCGAATTGGTAGAGAATAAATACTAATACTGGTAGGTAATACCTTTAGAATTTTGAAGCCATTTGCTATATATACCTACCTATAAATATTTGCGACGGTTTGCCAATATGATTTGATGAATACCTACCTAATAATCTTTATTTTTGTCTGTGGTTGACAACGCGTTAATTGAATACACAACAAAGCTAATCGCTAATTGGGATATCTACTTATTTAATTATAAATTAGATATCGTTGTTTTGATGACGATTCGTTTTGTAGGAATATCTACAACTGCTTACAAAATATTATGAATTATGCAATCAAACGACCTACAACTCGTAAATGTTTGTACGTAGGCATCATGGTTCATGGTGGAGAAAAAACCTTAATATAAGTTTGAACATTAACAATAGATGCTCATGATAAAGAAATACTCATGACTCATGAGGTCTGAGATGTTCGCCCCCAATAAAGTTTGTCTGGAAACCATACGCCTCAGCCGAAACACAAGACATAAAGAACATGCTGTAAAAGGACGGATGACGTACCCCGGGAGAGCTTCTTATTAAGCTATGTGGGTACTACGTATTCTTTCTATATCTGTAAAACATTAGTGACCATACGGTTTCCTCTATGAGGTGGATGTAATTATATTACCGTTAAAGCAGGTGATTATTTTATAAGGCTCACATAACTTTTAAAGAAAATTAGTGGTGCGTGCCACTGGGATTCAAACCCTGACCTTTCGAGTAAGATACCGAATTCTCAGCAACTGGGCTCACCACTTCTACTTCTAAGGTTTGAACTTACTCATAGTTCCTAAGATCCTCGGCGGTGATGATGCTACCAGCCCTGGCTAGATCTTCCGCGAACTCGGTAGCTAGGCTTCCATTGTACAATTCGTCGCCTCCTTTCTCAGCGATGATCTTGAGGGTCTTGCAGAAGGCGTCATTAGGCTTCACGATGGTCCCGGGCCGATGGAACTGTTGCTGCATAGTGTCATAGTACGTCTTCCTGAAAAGCAAATAAAAACATTCAATCTTTCTTGCTTATTCCTTTAATCTTTATTTCATCATCTTTATTTCATTACATATTTGCTTTTTCATCTTGTTAAGGTTGTATAACTTTGTGTTTTAGTATTTTTTATGTCCAAAAATTGTGTATGCTGAAGTTCACCAATCCGCAAGCGTGGTGGTTTAAGATTTCTACATACCTACATCTCAATCTAAGACGTGATTATTACGGCTACATATCTTTGTGCTTAGCTTATATAAAATAATCAAAATCGGGTTTATGATTTATCAACTTTTTACAATTTTACCCTGTGTTTCTTTAATATATTTAATAATAAAATTGAACTACGCACAATATACGTTTTTTATTTTAAAAAAACATCGACTATCCATCGTAGCAGTACCTACTTCCCATCACTAAATACGTCTATCGCGTTACGTTATACGCATTATAACATTTTGCTTAATTTTTCTTTCCATTCGATTTTATTTGTAGAATAGAACATTCTGGTTGGTTTTAATTTAATTTACTACAGTTACAGGTACCTACTGGAAAACCTAATAGATTATTTACATTTTATTATCACGCATTTGTCCCTTATCTGACGAATCGTGCTCAATTTAATGTTTCACAAAACGATAAACCGATTAGATATGGTGCTCTCTGATTGATTTAGGTAGAGCTAATTCTCCCCTGATATAGGTACGAAATCACATGAATTGTTCTACAGAGAATTATCTTTATTTCGTCAGTATTAGTTTTACTTACCTTAAATTCGGGTCATTCTTCGTATAAGGCGCACTTTCGAGCCCATCAAACAACGGCTTCGACATGGGATAGCCGTACTTGCAGAACTCCAGGGTGGGATTGACCAGGCTCTCCCAGGATAGTTTGCCCCATCGCTTGTGAGCTGCCCACATCCCCCGGAGTTCCCCTGGCACGGCCACCGCAAGAGGGCCTGGAATATTTAAAATGGAAAGGATAAAACATTATTATGAAATACATATTAATATTAATTTATAAAATTAAGTCAGATTTTACAATTTTGCACCATTGTTGTCGAAAATAGTTTACTTAATTAATCTGTGACGAATAAAAATTTCTTTATAATATACCTATACAAGTAAAAACCTTTTTTTATTTACATTCAGCTGTGACTGTGACTCATTTCATGCGTCGAATTGATAAGAAACATATTGATCACTTTACGACTTATTACTTAGGTGTAATTTTTACGTTTCTATCTACTTATTAGTCATAATTCGTAAGGATAGAAGTTTGTTTGTCTTTCGTTAAAACGACTGATTCGCTTAAAATTTAGTTCCTGCAGGGATTATTTTCAACATTTATTAACGCAAAACCTATACCTACCTAAGATAGGTACTATTAATTTAATTGCATGAAATTATAAAGCAAATGTGTCAATAGCATTATTAATATAAATAATGCAGTCGAACAGTGAAACGTTGCAGCTGGTGTCTTAGGTTTCTTTGGCGAACCAGATTGGAGAGAAAGCTTTAGAGAAATTTCGCACGAGAGTACCTACTGTAGCGATTGAGCAATATATCTACGTATTAAATCTTGTTCTTAATTTAACATTCATTCTTTGTTCACTTTTTTTGTATAGGAGCATCAAAGGGCCAGTGCCGTCATGAACACTACCGTCAAAGTATTCGTATAATAACCGTCAACGTAATCGTCAACGTCAGTATTAGTAGGTATGTTGAGTAAATGTCAAAGTTCAGACTATCTTGAGATCTGCCAATACTAACAGGCAGAACGATTCACGCTCGAGGCGCTGATGTTAAGTGTCACTGCAACCCATTGGGGTGAACACCTCAAATAGCGTCGAAGAGTGGTAGAAACCCTTGAGGTCGTATGTGGGTGCATTAATTGTTACCCATGAGAACTAAGATTAAGAATTTCCGACAACCACACCTCCCCAAAAGAAGAATATGCCGCTTCACGATGGAAATGCACCACAATATGATATAGGTATCACTTATAATTATATATTGTTGCAATAAAAATTATGTCCGTTGGAGCGTAGTTCATGATCATGACAAATAAATGAAATAAGCATGAATTTTGGTGCGTAGGCAAGATTTGTAATAGCACTGATAATTACGAAACAACTATATTTTAATCGTAACAATTATAATTATCAACAAGCAGGCTTTATGTAACCCATGAAGAACCAACCACACAATACCGAAAGTTCTGTCTACTTGTTTGTGGATTACGAACCAAGGAATAAGATTGTTGCCTCAAATTGTGCTTCTTTGTTGTCTAACGGCGGATATAAAGAGTTGGTACCTACTGGATCGAATGACCATCTTCTATGTCTCATCTCATGGATATTTGTTATCATAACTGGGTAAAAAAGATATTGTCCTTAGTGTAAATATTTTTCGTTTTTTCTGAATAAACCGCGGTGAAACTATTTCTTTCAATCACAAGCAAACTGTAGGATGTGCCTACTGGCACTACGTCTTATTCGATAAATAAATATGAATGATAATATATATATATACCCGATTACTCATAATATTATGAGTAATCGGGTTTTCGTTTGTACAGTCAACAATAAAATTATATTATTTGTTTTATAACAAATAGCTGTACCTACCTAACACGTCTACGTTCGCAAGGTTTTTAATTGAACCGAACAGTGTTCTAAATTCTATACAAAATCACTATTGTTCATAATTTTATTATTTTGACTTCAACTATGTTTTTATCTTTTATTTCAAAATAACGAGGTGCCATTATTTGAACAAGTGTATCATTCAAAACAATAAAATATGTAATTACTGATAAATATACGATACCCTACTCTACTTCAATGGCTGTTGGATATGTATAGACAACATATCAACGGATTTCTAGATTATTCTCCATTTTAGGTACAATATTTTATCAGCCACTGTTTTTCATAATATAAAGTAAAATAGTGCAAGTGTGCAGAACAAAATTGTTCACTGCAACCCATGGTTACCATATCCAAGCTAAAGAATATCAGAATATGTTACCTATATACTAGGTACTCACTTACATATCGATAAATTGACATAACTAGTTAATACTTTATAAATTCAGATATTATTCAGCGGTTCCTAAAATTATGTCAATTATTTTAAAATTATCTACCTACAATGACCTTTGTAAGTTCTACATTGCTTTATAAACCACGCGATTTTTTTTTATTTTCTTTCTGAATCATTAGCAAAAAATATAACTGTAACCTACATACCTATACATTTAAAAGTCGCTTGCAAACTTATTGGATTAAATTAATACTAACTAGTTAAAGCTTCATGTGTCAAACGCAGTGAAACAACTCAAACGTCCCTAAATATCGTACCTACATGCCTTACTTTAGTCCAAGATACCAGACTGAATAAGCACCTATAGGGCGTCTGAAGGGCGGCATTATTTTATTATGACAGGTTTAATAGCCAGGGGTGGTTGCTTATGTAACCTTTATCCAGAATTAAGTGTAGGCTATTGCCAAAACTAGTTTCTTTATTTATGACAACGAGAATCCCAAGGGTAGGTATACGCACTGTACCTACTTTCTAGGAACATAATATCTGCAATGCATTATTTTATAAATTGTAATATTATGTTTTCTGTTTTCATTGTCGACGTGAATTTAATTTATCACAAGAGTTCTCTTAAGAAATTTTTACTGTAGGTAGGTAGCATAAACAATGCGAATGAATGTCATTCATAAGCAGCGTACAATAACATAACAATATATGTATCATTGCAACCTGGAATAAAATAATGATGTTATTCACGTGAGATGGCGAACATAGACCTCCATAAACCGTCAAGAAGCAACCCAAATATTCTTCGTGGAAATACATTATTAGGATATCGGAGAGGCTCACAACCTCTAATGCTTTTATGTTATTATCTGCTCCGCTGGAAATTGTATCCAGGACCCTCCGTGCAGCGCACTAGCGTCTAACGAATAGTCATCCAGGTCGTCAGTTTCTTAGTTTTTCAAGAAAATAGTTTTAGGTTTTAAATTTTTCACATAATCTTACCTTTGGAAGCCTTATCGAAGCTGCCATGGAACATATTCTCCGTGGCGGCAGCGGGCGCCTTCTCCCTCGCGATGACGGTGTATGCCTTAGACTCCTCCTTGATGTACACTGTCATGAAGAAGCCTCCGCCCAGCCCCATGCTCTGCTGGTTGAGGAGACCGTTGCAGAACATTGCTGCGATCGCCGCGTCTACCGCCGAACCATTTTTTGACAAAATATGCCTGGAAAGAAACCGTTATTTTTAACATATTTCATGTTTAGTGTGTTGTTATATTGGGTGTGTTTATAGAATTCTGTTTGCGTGACGCGATTCGATTCCTAGCAAAGCAGAAATTCTTTTATGTAAAAAATCAGGCAACCGGCAACCTGGTGGAATGGTCAGCCAGTGCGCTGCCCATTTTAGAGAAGAGTACTATGTCTTTTTTGAAGAATCCCATGTCATAATCTCGTGGAAACATCTCATGATCTCTGATGGGAATCCAGTTCACGTCCGTCCCCAAATATTCACTTTAACAAATATTCGTCTCAATTTTTTATTATTAAGCGTGGATGGGGTTATTTTGTTTCATATTAATACGTGTCAACAGTAGATTCATATAATTTACAAAATGGTGGCTACATGACAACAAACTTGGAGACTGCTGCCTTAAATCTTGGCAGCAGTCTCCAACGTTTTGAGACAATCTTACGAGATATTACTAATTTGGATTTGGCTATATTGCACAACATATTATGTCATACTTTGTAGCTACGAAGTGCACGAACATTTTCTTAGCTTGGTATGGGGTCGATGCACCACCTTACTTAGGATGCTTTGCATTATAATAATATTATTGTTTTCTTTGCGTGGCGTCGCATGTCAAATCGCATCTGATAGCCCAAAAGCTGGCAGAAAATTATCGAGATGTGTTTGAAGCATAATAAAATCATACCGAATCAATAAATCTATCTTCATTCAGTTATTCTTTTAACGCTACCTGACCTAAAATCTGTGACTACAAAAGATATAAAAATATGAATTTCTAAGTGATTATTAGGTATTGATTTTAAGTTAGGTAACTTTTTTATTTTAATTCAAATCTCATCACCTGTCATTTCAAATAAAGTCAGTTCGGTTGAGTACACAAAGGCATGAAGAACTTGCTGCTTTGCGACGGATTAAGAGGCTGGCAGTAAAGTACCTCCCCGGGTAAGCTACCATGGCTCACCCACCTAAAAACCTACCTACAAAAATGTCAAGATGAACACATACACAGTCGTTTTAATAATGAATGTGTACAGACTCCTACGAGTGACTAACTCGTCAAACCAGTTACCAAAATGTAAGCATTAGCTAGTGTTCTGGAAGTAAACAAAAAATATTGATTCATTTAATTATCTCAGATAGACCAGTAGTTATTTGGAATCTACAATTTCTGCGCAGTAAATTAAGTTGTTTTGTCTGAGAATCAACATTCCATAGGATTTCTTAACTTATAAAATTATAACCTCCACCTACAGCGATGGATTTGTAAAATAATGATTGTGATATATTAGAGATGTAAGTAATTACTAGTCAAAAGAGCAAAGCATGTAACATTATTTAGAAAGAAAGAAAATAAATTAATGAGTTTAATCGCAATTTGAAAACTTTCGCCCTATTTTGTAATTGTGTATAAGTATCGTACCTATTAGGGATAGGGTAGAGGCCACTCGTTTAGTTCGTTTACCCTTGAAGTATTTAAATTAATAAGTACTCGTATTTTTTTGAATCCTATTTTAGTTGAGTTTCATTTTAAAACATAACTTAGCTTAGAACTATGTTTGTATCCCAGAATGCCAGATTTGTGGCGGTGGCGAATCGGGTATGGCATAGAGCGGCAAAAATGAATGTTGGCAAAATTGAATTGAATTGCAAGCGGAAAATGACGATTTTGCCTGTAGCGGCAAGAGCTGAATCGGCTCCATGTACCTCTGGCTGGAGTTAACATTTTACCCCTTGTACACTACATACTTCTTTGTAATCTATCTGAAGTTGTTTGATTCTACTATTACCTTATTAATAAGTGGGTAAAGTTAATTAGAATAGCAAGTTTCTCTGTGAATGAAGTTAAATCAAGAAGGTATTGTTATGTAATCAACATTTAATTGTTTTCAATTGTTATTTATAAGTACCTACTTTAGATTCAAGAATTTTAATCTTTCTTGAATTACAAAGGAAAAACTAATGTTATCTTTTCATACGGGTGTGGGAATATCTACTATTAACACTGGCAAAGACACTGGTGTACAGTCTGATGTTTTGTTGAAGCTAAAAGGTAAATAAAGATAAGTAAGTTATTATTGACAAAAGCGAGCAAGGTCAGTAGCGAGTCGGTGCAAACCGCTTTGCTCCAAGGTTGTTTTTGTGTATAAACACGAATAGCGTAGGTTGTAGTGTTATGTATACCTACAGACAGCGGCGGACCGACGCACGACCTCGCCTCGCCTATAGTCGCTACTAAAGCTAAACTGTTTTCCGCTTCACAAAACAATAACATTGGGAACGATAACAAAACAATAAATAACGTAGAATTAAGTATTTTATTAACTTAAAATTTATTACAGTCGTACCCCGTACCCCGGGGATACAGTAATAACGTAATAATCTACTCTAACTAGAAATTAGTAACACAGAAAATTTGGAGCTTTACAACAAGCCCTTTCCATTTGAGATCAGTCGTTGGAACGGTGTTGAGTCCAAAATAGATTCGCACCGGCTGCGAGTCCCGGTGTGGTTACTTTTGACGCGGCGGCCTCGCTCGGCCGCTCTGACGTGACCGTGCTCTGACGCTCATGTGGTGTGCGAAGTAGAAGCTCTGCGTCAGCAGGAACCGCCTTGGGTGTTCCATTGATCTCTGTGACGAGCAGCGACCCGAGCTCTCCTCGGGGATCCGCCATAACGTCCTCCTTTCGCTCGGCATATCGATGTTCCTTATACAAGCCATAGTCGTCTTTGGGTTATGGATCCATTTAATGCTTATTCGCCGCCTTCTTGTTATTCTCTGTATTAATCAGCTTCGTAACGATCTTTCTCGAATGACCGGACGGATCGAAGTGGTTGGTGTGTTCGCTCACCTCCTTTTTGGTGCGTTGCTTGCCGCTGTGACCGGAGAAGATGTGCTTGTCGTGGTCGAAGTTGTAGTAGTCGTACTCGTCAAAGAAGGCTTCGGACATATTTACGGATGGTTGATTATTTGATTTTTAAACACGGTTAATTTGTCGTCGTGACAACGTTGATCAATTTTTGTTTCACAAATGCTGCGGCATTCAACGGCGCGTTGCTTATATAGCCGGCCTCGACACGTCAGTGACCGCATGCGCGTCGATAAAATTCTCGAAATGTGATTGGTGGAGGCGCTGCTGCGACCCGGTTACGATGCTTGTGTCTTTGTTTGTAAATATGTAATCGTTCTGGAACTAGTGTGCGTGACTCACCTAGTGTTACCATAACTTGATTTTAAAAATTCTAACATGCATGTAAATGCCGTTTTTATTTTTTTAAAGATCCAATTTCTTATTTATTTATTGATTTATATTTATTTTACTTAACTTCACTTACTTTAACTTCGAGAGAAAAAAATATGATAAAAAACCTACAAAAATTATTATGCTTGGATTTGTAAAGTTTAAAGGTTCATTTTTCATTTGGTAGTATTTACTTTTTCTTTTTAAAACGAATTAATTAATTTACAATAATAATAAGTAAGTAATTGAATCATCAGCAGTAGGTCGATCAGTAGTACCTACAGCTGATGATTCAATTATAATAATATGTCAGGACACTTATTTGTGCTATGATGTACTACCTACTTAAGGCAAATTAGATTATTATGTTATTTTGAGTAGTTGAGTATGAGTGAGTTTTTAAGTATGAGTTCATTCACGAGGTGAAGGATGATTTAAACTACCAAATATGATGATTTTAAATTACCCTAAAAAACCCTACCCAAAAAGTTTCAGTGATAAACCAGTGCCAATTTTTGCACAGAATTCGGATAGAATTTCTTTTTAATTTCCACATCAAAATTTTAATTTTTTTCTGAAATAAAGAGATAAATATTTCTGTGTAAAAATCTACCACCACCATTTTATTATTTTTCATGGCAACTCCACTAGGTAATACGGCACTGGGTAAAGGCAGATACACAATCATGTGGTGACAGATGTTAATTTTAATAAATAAATATTTTTATATCCACACTCTGTGTGCTTAAGATATGGCATGACTTCTTATTTAAATGCTTGAACAGTTAAGTATAGCTTGTCTGGGTATTCTTTTAAATTTTTAATAATGTAACGTATAACACAACTTAGTTATCCAATTTATAAATTAAAAGGATGTAGTTTATAAGTCGTTGATAACATTACATCGTTAGATTTCCACGCTTTGATAGTGTGATACTTACTAGTAAATAAAAAAAATTAAAAACAATAATTTTCCTGAAAATCAAAGAATATGTTTCGAGAAAAATAAAGACAAATGCAATAAATTATTTTACAATTTCATCACGTAACTGTTCGTATTACGCACACAACGATATCGTAGGTGGCTACGTGCTACGATAATGAATTCATTACAGCGTGATTTAATTCAACAGTAGCGTTTCTTATAGATACAATGAGATAATAAATTAATGACCTTCATGTGCTTATACATTTTATTATTCGCAGCGGTTCACTTAACACGACACTGATAGGGATAGGTTCTAATCTAACATAGGTCATGTTCAAATGCTATTGCACTCTTAAACTACAGTACAAGCCATCTAGACAAAAGGAGGAAATTTCCCGTTATAATCGAAATATTCGTAAGATATTTTGAATAAATATACATACTTACTTGCCTTGTTCTTCACTCCCTAATTTAGAAAATTAATGTGATGTTCAGATTCTTTAAAAAAAATATATAATTAAAAATAGAAAAGCAAATGAACGTACTGCAGTCCAGGGATAACCAATACTAATATCCAACTTCAAACAGGAGCAACAATGTACTGGGGTTCAAGGCCTTTTAGTTATTTGACCCGCCGTACAACTGCAGATAACTTAATAAATAGCAGATAAATAATTTACTATATTTAAAAAAAACACTGACCTGCCAATTTGTGAACAGTGAGGAGCATCTGTGCATACAGCAGCACGTTGGAACACATGCAGCCACGACGGGGAAGGTGGTAGCCTTTCTACCGGATCCGGCGGCTCCTGCAACTTGCGTGCCCTGTAGTCCGCCCGGCCTATGAAGTAGCCAGATAAAGCGGAGACCAGAACGAGGAGCACCACAACAGCAATTACGAGTCTGGTCTTATATTTCTCCGCCCTGCAACAAGGAAGATATGAATTTAACATATAATTTATTATTCTAACGTAAGAGATTGGGAATGCGAAAGAGAAAAGACTAAGGATACAGTATGTTAGAACGAGATAGATATACGAATTCGTTTTTAAAACGAAGTCGCCCTATAACAGGTTGACAGTAACAGTTGCAGTCAAGAAAAAATCTCGCCGTATTTTACAAAATAATTAGTTTCAAGTAAGAAAAAATTGTTCAATAGACGTATAAAACATAAATTATATTGTGCAAGTGCCTATTTGTAACGTAAGAAAACTCACATTATTATTCATTTTGCCCCCATGTATGTTTGGTTGATAATGCGAGTTTTTAAATAATTTATATTTAAAAAAATCATGGTATTTGATCACATTAATATTGGAAATGTGTAAAGAATTTATTACAAGATAATAACAAATACAAAAGTCAACAATAAGTATTAACAAATCGAAATTGAGCGTGGAAATCACTAGGTACTTGATGTGCATATTTTTGGGATTTAACGCCGTCTGTTATTTAAAAGCAATAGTGCTTTGAGTTGAAAATACTGGTTAGGTGGGTATTTTATAACAACAGGTTTTTTGAAATTTCCAACAAACACAATTTGGTATCGTTAATAAAATATATTTATCATCATTACTTTAAGTATTAAGTTCTCTAAATCATGAAATGCGACGAAGAACCATAAACGATACCGTACTAAACTTAAAATGAGCGGTTGTTGTTCCTATCTTTGTATTTTATTCATTATTGCGTTAATGAAATCGAATAAATAAATCATAAAAATGTTCCTATAGTATTAAAATTATGTCAATTGAAATTAACTTGTGAAAACGAATGCTTCGTTAATTTTTCCTAAAATATTAGTGACTTTTACGATGAACCTAGGCGTATTTGGCAAAAGTTATGGAACTAGGTCACGTACGAAGTTGCTGGATAATCTAGAAACAAATTGTTCAAAAATTAAAACATCTGACAAACCTTTTAAAAAATAAAAACTGTTTTATTGCCTACGTCGCTTACCTGAAAACAAATTCACTTTCGTCGTGATCATGACTAAAATGTCCATGGAAAATAGCAAATCTGTTGATCGGCGAAACTAAGCGGATCGTGTCCATTGGAATTTCATCGACATGAGTGCTGAGGAAACTTCTTCTCCTCAGTGTATGCTCCATATCTAATTGACTTTTATCACCTTCACGTTTGTATATCGGAATTGTGAAGTTAAGAATCGGATCACAACATAACCTTTCGTACCTAACACTTGTTACGTTTTCGCTTTCACGTCAGCTATTTAAAGCACCAAGTTCATGTTCATGTCGGCTTCGGCCGGCAAACACTGTGTATACGTAATGACTATGAATCAAATCATATAATTCAGCTCAATGGGGCTATACACGAACTGCAGGCTGTATGCAGTGAATTTCCTTGCGGGTATGTGAAAATCGATAACCAAAACAGCTGTTTTCCTTATGCTTTGACAGATGTTGTTTCGATTCATTGAAAGTAGATGGCGTTACTTTGCGTGACTGTGACTGGATTCAACGCGAACGAGTAACTTTCTACACATTAAAATTTGTATCTTTGTAGGTACATAGTAAAATTTAAATTAAATTTCAGTAAATTTGAGTCATATAAAATAATAATAATAAATGAATAAATAATAATAACACTTCAAACTCATAGCCCTACACTAGGACTGGATTCCCTGTGTCGTGGGTGCCACACACAAGACACACGCAAGACAAGATCACAAATCACTGCTCTACTTGGAATCGAACCCAGGACCCTTCGTGCAGCGCACCGGTGGTGTCTTAACCGCTGCGCCACTCAGGTCGTCATGTTTCAGATTTGTTCAGAAGTTCTAACGTATGATACATATAGACAATGTTTCAGGAGTTCTAACGTATATTGTATTTGCAAGCTTGTATTACAGATGTGATAAAGATGTCGTACGAAGCGTTACTTTAAGTTTAAAAGTGGGGGAAAATGAGATATTTTGTTGAGATATTAATTGGAATAGGTTGGTATTAAAATAACATTCTATCAAGACGTGACAAGTACAGATGATAGTATCTACTTTACTTATGTAGATACCTTTATGACAAAATTCATAAACATGCTCGTACAACTAAAATTATTTAATTCTTTAATAATCACGTATACCTATGTATATGTAGATAAGATCTATATACACGTATAAATATAAGATACCTTAAGCTCTGCGGCTAAAATGGGATGGTAAGCGATTTCTTTATCAACGTAGCGGAATGGAAGATAAGTTTCCGAATAAAGAATATATTTAATATAATTATTTTAATATTGTAATAAGGATAAATTTAGCCTTCATTTTATTTTATTATCTTATTTGTTAATGAAAGATCTACCAATAAATTTTTATCATTAATATTATACTTTGTTTATTTTGCAGTTTTAATTGTATCTAGGCACCTTTTTAGTTTTTTTCAAGGGCAAACGAGCCTTCAGCCCACAAGGAGAGCCACAAGATGGTAATGGTCACTGTCGCTGTATCCCAAGAATGGCGTCATGAAACTCCAAACATAACTGAAGATTCTGTTGTAACCTACCTAACTAAAGTCATTGGGTGAGTCTTGTGAGGACTGGGCCAATGCGGTCATCTCTATGTAGGTAGATAGATACCTACTACTAGAGGACCTATGCTCGATTGACCGCGGCTTCGACCGCGTGAATTTTAGAACTTGGTCCAGGGAGAGATAAAATGTATCCTGTTATGTATGTTAATATTGGTTGTAAATTAATTATGATTATTGCGTGAAAGAGTAACAAACTATCCATCCATCTGTCCATCTATCCATGATCACCAACTTTCACATCTATAACAGTCGTAGGATACCATGCCAATCATTTCATTTAAGTTCTAAAACTCACACAGATAAATAATTCATTAGTTTATCACAAAAATAATCATTACATCAATCATTGTATTATTTTATCGTTGTTGGGGGCGACGATGATAAAATCATCGTTAATTGGTTTATCATCATTTATCACGTAGGTAGTATGTTAAAAACATTGCCATTATAGAAGGAGCTTTAAGGAAGGATTCCCAGTACTTACAACCGATGGGGAAGAATGATCCTCGAATGGCGAACACGTTTAGGAAAAATGAACACATGCCGCCCTCCGACCTTTGGTTTCAGAGGGCACAGGACTGGGTGGACTTACTTTGATTAGGGGAGGCCGATATCCTCCGAATGACTGAAAGGGAGGGAGGGAAGCGTAAACGAAGCATGCCACCGGATATTAAGTGGTCACTGCTGATATACAAAAATCTACCTACGAATAGGCCAAAGCATTGCTTGAGGTTCTAAGAGCCCAAAAATCCAAAAAAATTTTTTTTGGAGAAATTGTAATTGTTAAAGAAATTAAATCTGTGAATATTTTTTTAAGATTTCATCGAATAGGTACTGTATTAAGTATTTCTGTAGGTTTAGCTGAAGATTTCCACACTTTAGCGTATATCTTTACAGGAAGGACAGGAAGATATAAAGTGCAAGCTGACGTCTTGAAGTGATTTTGTACAATGAAGATTGATTAGCACCGGCGAGGGGCTGGGTCCGTCTTCGAACCCACCACTAGATATTATAAAGAAGAGCCATGTTCTTTTTACACGCTTTATATTAATTTCACCTGCATGTTTGTAACAGACTCATTTGAGCGCGATTTTGAGTTTTGACCCACTTTACACTCACTGCCAGATTTCGTTCAAACTTTGTAGATTTATCGAGGATCGATGACAACGACACACTTATTTGATAAAATGATTCCATTTTTCAATTTGCAAAATAAGATTTTTTATATTTATATAATTTTTTGCAGTAAAATTCATTTTTTCTATTTTAAATATTTTGGGCAGTTTTGAGATGAATGTTACTCTTATGAAATTTGCCAAAAGTTGATAGTTTTTGAGTTATTAAATACATTTATGAAAATTGAAAATTCTCGATATCACCAACTTTGATGATTAATTACAAATTAATTAATTATTTAAGACTAGATTTCATTTACATGGGGGCGTAAGGAAGAATATTCAAAGTTTATATTAAAACCTTAATATCCCGTTATAGTTTTAATTAAATAAACAAAAAAGTGGTATAAATCGAAATAAAAAGTGGAAAATTATATAGTTTAAAAAAACTAAAAAACACGCTTTTAAAGCATAGCATGAAACTTAAAAGTGAAAAATAAATACATATAAGTAGTTAAAAAAAAACTAAAAACACGTTTTTGAAGAACATTGAACTAAAAAGTTAAAAATAATTTTCAAAATAAGTTTAAAACAATAATGAACGAAAATTATTAGCATTATTATGAAACAGCGTCGGGCGCTCGATATACGAAAAATATGGCACAAAGCGCCATCTACATATTTTTAGACTAACATGTCAGTAAAGCAGGCCCACCTTCTTCCCGTCTCGGGTAGATTTATCAAAACATGTCTCGATTTTCTTCGGACTCCTCGTACGCCAGGCTGCTTCATAGAACTCTGTCTTATCAATCTTGCATCACTCATTTTCACCAGCACCACACTATGTTTACACAGTTTAATGTTCACTACACGGAGAATCTATTACCTCAGCCAACGGAAGTGAGTTGTGTAGTGATATACTTAATTTCGCGCATAAACCGGTACACAACACATATTTTACCTCATACGGCCTCGCACGTCCAAAGCCTTGTTCACACTGACAGAACGACGTATCAATCTAGTTTGATAGGTAAAGGAAGTGATTTTAGAAAAGAATTAACTTCAGTTCAATGACGGTAATTCGATATGGCGTCAAGAGAACGTTCCAGTGAATACGGTACTAAGGAAATAGGTAGCATTTATGTAAGGCTTTACAGTTTATCTTGATTACCATAATTAGCAACAGCCGATATGAATCAGAAGAGCGATATTCGCTAAATTAAATGTCGGAAACAATTTTCCTAATCTTATCTTGTAGATGTTATGGACTTATCATTATTGTACCACGACCATCCACAATGTCCCCTTGATTCGCACATACGATTTACGTAACTATTTAAATCAGACGCTCATTTTCAGTCTTAAGTACCTACCTACATACTTCACGTATTACGTAAAAGTGTGTTAGTGCATTACGTTTTTTAAGGTCACATACGATAACAACTACCATTCAGGATTCCCTCCCCAAATCCAGGAATGAAATACTTAGGACTTAGACAAAGTTATGTAAGAAAGATTGCCTTGATTTGCAATTTAGTAATCAGAAGCTATTCAATTATTTTATCTTTGTAATAATTAAATATTTTCACGCAAATTTTCACACATTATTATGTACCAGTCTGGCCGCATCTTAACGTCACGCTGTGAAGCATTATTAACTGTTTTAAGCTGGGACGAGTTAATCTGATAATAACCTAATGTTAAATCATAATCGTATTGAAGCTTGTCACCATGACTGTGCACACTGCCTCATTGCGAAATCAAGGGAAATTCAAGAGCACTCTTGTAAATTAGTTTTGTGCATAAGTAATATGTCATTATTGGAGACTGGTTTTTTATGAAAACTAATCATTTGACTTAGATAGAAATTCAGGCAAGAAGGATTTAACAAAAGTTAGGTAAGGTTACTGGCCCGGTTTCTCCATAAGAGAGGAACCTCAGCAATAGATATAAAAATTCCAATTTTAAACAGGTCAGCAACTTTTAATTTTAACGAATTTATTAAGAAATAGTCAGGTATCCTATTTATTCTATTTATTACTAAGTAAATTTACGTTGTATTTACAATATAAGTTTAGATAAAAAGGCTTTTACATAAACGTAGGTTTATAAAGAACAAAATAAAAAAAGGACAAAATAATTTCTATTTTCGAATATATCAAATGAAATAGGTAAGTGATAAATCTTACACCATTATGGACGTGTGTGTTTGTCAGTATAGACGACATTTTTGTATAATAAGAAGCGTGTTAATTTCCTATGTACATCAAAACTTGTGAAGTTGAAAGAGACTGGTCTTATCGTCATCAAAACAACTCTGAAAATTGAAACCTCATTTTTATATTTTTCTTATTAACTCGTTGACTTCATATTTTAATCACTAATCACAAAGTTTTAAGACAATCGGGTTTTTAGAAATAGAAAGATACTATTGTAGCCTTTGATGAAACTCTTTCAAAGGATAAATTGAGTAGGTATGAGTCCAATAATATCCTGAAGACAAACTACGCAAACTAAGTAAGCTCTAAACAAACTACTAGACAAAATACGGAAGTTACAGTTAAAAATCTTTTTGTCACTGCATATTCTAAAACTTATAATGATAAAAGCACCAGTTAAAATTTTCGTTGTTATCTATAGACAAGACACTATTAAAATTTGTCAAAAACGATGACTATACGTGTATATTTAGAATAAACATAAACATTAAACATACAACTTGTTAGTGTAAACAAAATAAATTGAAGTATATGTGCGAAATACAAGCAAAATTGCGTAGATTTTCCACGTAAACTATAACTTCGGCGAACACGTGTAAAATATCGCGATAGGGTTATCACAGCCCATCACGGCGAAGCACGGTGTATAACTGACCGCTTACCGTCAATCAGATTAAACCAATTGAATTCAGTGACGCTTGCCTAGATGACAAGACCACGAACAAGTCAGAAGCTAAGCTGTATTATTTATCCCAATTTTGAGTAGGTACTCACTCAAGTAACTTTTACTATCTACTCGACTCGAGTCGAGGTAACTCGGCTCATAAATAGACACATGTTTTGTAGCCCTGCTTGTGACCTTATAGGTGTTACGAAAAACAAAACATAGTAGTTTGGACCCCGATGTTGAAAGCAGGAGTCGTACACAAAAAGGGGGTTGTACACTAAACTAACATTACCTATTTGTACGCAATATTTGAACTGAATCTATGAACTTGATTTCTGTACTCTGTGTTCTATGATCAGACTTCAGTCGGCACTAAATCACGCGCTTGAAATGCAAAAAGAACCGCATAAAATCACGTGAACATTCAATAATAATAAATTATTTTCAGTGGCATTTTAAAGTTGTACGGAAACAGAAAAATGCGGTCAGCGAGCGATTCAAGCGTGTAACAATAAAATTGGATGTACTAAGTCAGTAGTAAATCAATCGGTAACTCAGTACAGTTTTCGCCCCATTAAGCCTCCATAGTCTTTTCATCGCAATCGTTCCAGCCGTTTTCGAGAACAGCAGTACAAATATAATACAATTAACCAGAAACTACTTTGTTCACGATCATTAAATGAATCAATTCCGACTATTTTCCATTATTTGTATTTTTTAAATATTTTTATATGTTACAAATACTAAATGAATATTTCTCACAATAGTAATAGTAGATATAGGACAAAATTGAATCTCTTTATCAAACTTCACTCTCATCGATCAAGAACACACTCTCTGCTTTATTCACTTCATCATCCCTTGTCAATGTAGAGCAAAAAATAAAATAATATTCTCGATTTTGCTGCTGACTGATGCGAATGATCCAATAATGAAAGGTGTAATATGTTATACAAATGGAACAAGCATGTAGCACAATAGCATGAGCTCCATAGGAAATTTTATGAAAGCAATGAAATCTTAACGAGCCCTATTAGGAGCGCCGCGGTATCACCTGCTGTAAGCAGTTGCCGTTTACTTAGTAGTTGATCGCATCGTATTACCTACTTCATTTTTCTGACCTTTTCTACTATAGTTCCATCGCGGTTATTTAAATCACTGCGCTCAAACTAACCATTGAGTTGTGGCGAAAAACCATTGTTCATATCTACCTACTTTTTTACTTTTTACACACATAAATGACCTTAACATAACGCTACTCAAAAACTACCGCACGAATTTTGATACGCTTTTTTGAGTAAGGTTTTAGTGTGTTGGATGTTTAAGTAATTCATTAGTTTAATTGATTCATGAAATAAGTATGATTGAAGTATGGTTGGGTGATTTATACCTACATGAAATCTCGTAAATGAACTTTAACTTTTACTTGAATTTAAATTTTCTTCAATTAATTTGACCCAATCTTCATATTGCTTATTCTGGACGTCGAAAACGCCGTTTGGGAGATCAACGAGTAACATGTGCCGCGGATCCCTCAAAGCTAGAAATATTATAAATGTAATTATTTTTCAGGTTTGGATGTCAATCAATAAGAACATATTGTATATTTTCATAGCAATAAAACCTTCACCACGAAAAATACCTACTTACTTTCTACAACTTGCATGGTGATCGGTAAAACAGAGTAGGAATTTATCGATCTAATTCAAATCTCATGTCATGGTTTTTAAGTACTCTTTAATAGGTTCCATCTATTCCGGTAACCAGGTGTTTCTCAGTGATTCTATGCTCCAACGTATTCCTAACGTTTCTGCGAAGGTTAGGTGCATTACGTCGATAATGTAGATAAGGAAATATACCTATTCTGGGAAAAAAATGTTCATTATATCTTACTGGCCTCTGAGATACGCTGTTATTATTATTGGTAATTTTCATGCTTATTTCCTCAAAGTAATCTTGTTAGATTTATCTGAATATTACAGATTTATCTGAATGTTACAGACAACTACATACTGGCTCATATTAAATTTAGCCTCACGAGTCATTACACTGAGTGAAAGACGACGTGTTCTGCAATTCAATAAGCCACTTGTTCCGTCCGGAGTTGATATATCGTACCTATATTAATTAATACTTTAACAGAATTTAATTGAAATGAGGTAAAATAAGGTAAAATCTAGAATTCTTTTTACTATTGATATAACATCATTATTATAATTAGATAAATCAAAATGTATGTTGGTAATCGAGAGGGGAAAATATATTTACGAATGATGTGAAAATACTTTGTTGATTTGAACAAACAGACGCAATTATATTTTTTTCTTTCCTCCTTCAGCTTTTTATAGTCCACTGCTGGATATAGGCCTTCCCCAACTGAAGTCATGCCTTATATTCCTTCCTTCCTTTCAACCCTTCCTATTCAAATGCTGGACAAGGGCCTCCCATTATCAACGCCACTTCGCCAGGTTCTGGGCCCTATAGGTATGGAAATTATGTCATTAGCTACTTCTTATATTATGAGGTTAGTAAGTAAATGTTCAATTTTATAATAAATAGCACGTTTACCTCCTCCAGCAAGACCTCTTAGAATCACGTGCCTCGGTGACGGTCATGCTCTGAATCGTCATCTTGTAATTGCAAATCTGAAATTTTAATGATAATCTGTTAAAACTTTTCACAAACAAACGGTTTTTTTTCACAAACGGTTATTGAAAATAATATTGGTAGGCAAAGGCTGACTGTGGTGGCGATTTAAAAAAAATAGCGAGGAAACCGTTGGATTCCAAAGGCCAAAAACCGGGTGGAGTGACGGAAACAGAGGTCTAAGTATCCCAAACAAAAGTTATAATTTATGCCCTTAACCAATTTTCCTTAGCCATTTCCAATCAAAAGTGTTGTAAGTGAAGATTCCGAGTCAGTCATATTAGTCTTACAACATAATTTACATATGTAATAAATTATTCAATAACAATTACACGTTTGTATATCCTATATTTATATCTACATATACCGCCTGTGATTGAGCGAACTATACTGGACTAAACTTCTATTATAGGTACTATCCAGTGCCTTAAGTCTCACACCTGAGATCACCATGCATATGTAATAGTCACAGACACAGGGGCAAATATTTTACAAGGGCTATGTAAATATTTAATTTAACGATCTACCATATGATAGCCAATGTTTAAAAACATTACAGTTTTCTATGAAGATGATATAATAATTTAAAATTTATTGTAAGACTAGACTAGACTAGACCCGGGACTTCGTCCCCGTGGATTTTAGAACTTGGTCCAAGGACGGATAAAAAGTATCCCACGTGTTAATCAAGCTTATAAAATAAATCACCTGCACACCAAATTTCATCCAAATCTTTTCAGCCGTAAAGAGTAACAAACATAGGTATCTATAGGTACCTACATAACTATCCATCAAATTTTGAAACAGTACTTATGATGAAATACTTCTTACACGTGGAGTGCAAATTGACATAAAAACCTAATCTTTATACAATACATGAATCATCATAAAATTTTTGTTTGCGTTACACTTAATTTCGTTAACACATTGTCATGTCTATCTAGGTTTTGTTTCCTTACAAAAAAACGCGATTCTTTATTTTTTATAAGGAACAGTAAAACAGTAAGACCACCACTGATGGTAACTAATGCATTGCCAGTTTTGAAGGAGGGCTCGTTTTACACCATTTTATTTTTATTTTCGTACGGAATTATTTCAGTGTAATTTGATTGTAGATCGAGCGAGATAGAGATCTTTAAATAGGTACTATATGTAGAGCTAAATAAAGACTAAGGGTATTAAAAGCAGATTTAAAAATTATATTAAAAGCTTTACGAAATTTTTATGATTTATGGTTTTATTTTATCGTTTTATGGTTCAAATGCGTTTGTTCAAGTGACGTGGACACTGAACGGGACAGCATAACCTGCATTACTCATTCTGTTGCGTAAACTGTTACTTGTTTAACAATTCATTCATGAGAATATTTATTGGCATTTATAAAATTGCTTGATGTAATTTAAGGTTTATAAATTTTCAAAATTCTGATGTTTTATTGTTACCTCAATTACTGTTACCTTAGTTTGCGACCTCAGAAGGGTGTACATTTTTAAAAAGGTGGCACTAACTTATTCTAATTAACCTATATGGGTAATTCTTTATAATACATTAATTCTTGATATTTTTCTTTTTTATCAATAAATTTATTCCTACTACCAACTATTATACTTAAATGAAATTTATGAGGATGGATGGATATTTGTTACTCTTTCACGCAAATACGGCTGAACTGATTTAGATGAAATTTTGTATGCACGTGGTCCATTACTAAGTATATTTTTTATCCCTATCTGGAACAATCCACGGTGACAAAGCCGCGGGCACAGCCTATTATTTTAATAAAGCTCTAAAGGAACCCTTTAATATCTACTGTCATTAAATAGTTATTATTGAAAGAGTTGTACCATGTTGTACTAATGCCTTCCATAATGATACAGCAAAAACAATCACAATTAAAGGATTTCCAAGAACGATTAAATGATAATTGCAAAAGTTATGATTTAGATTAATTTAGACTATACACTGTACTAAATAATCTTTGAACTAAGCAATATAAACAATAAGTAATACGAGATCAAGGTTGTTCTGCAATAGTTATTCCTTCTACAATGAGAAGGACAGTAATAAAGGCTCTAGTCCACCACACTAGACTATTGCGGTTTATTGAGGTACCTGTCTATGTTAGTTCCATCGAAATCCTTAATCCACCTAAAGCAACCATGTCATAAACACAGGAGTTGTGTTATGGAAAGGTTGGAGAAATACATAAGTAGCTATTTACCCAACGTTAGGCTGACTTTAAATGATGGTCATCACAAAGAATATGTGAAATATTATTTTAAGGGAAACCCCTAAAATATATTTTCCTGTACACGTGAACGTCATTCCAAATCCAAGCACAAAAACTAATTCACAGCTTCAGACAATAGGCTGAATCTGAGGTATTCGTAAACATTACATATCGTAACTAACACGTTGCTCATGGTTTCAAGGAATGATACATGATAATGTTTAGAATCATCTTAAGGAATTGTTTCCGCAAGATGTTTCCTCGAGATGTTTTCCTCCACCATTAGTCCAAAACCATTACACCAAATATGTACTATTTAACTGCGAGAAGTTAGTGTAAGAAAGTAGTTGTTTTGCCATTAGTACGAATCCGGACCTCTCGAATATTAGACCCAATACTTGGCTACTAGACTATCACCAATTGTGAACCCATAGAAGACTTATTATAATTATTAATCGCACGCGACTTGATCGTAGACCTTAATAATTTTCGTTAAATACATATAAGTAGTCACGCAGCGCTGATAGCCCAGTGGCTTAGAATTCGACCTCGAATCGAGGGGTTCGAATCCCAGTGGCACGCACCAATGACTTTGTAATAAAAGTTATGTGCGATTTATGAAATTAAATATCACCTGCTGTTACGGTGAAGGAAAACATCGTGAGGAAACCTGCATGCCTGAGAGTTCACAAAAAAAATGCTCTCAAAGGCATGTGAAGTCCACCAACCCGCAGTAGGCCAGCGTGGTGGACTAAGGCCTACACCCCTCTCATTGTGAGAGGAGACCCGACCCTGTAGTGGGTCATTAATGGGTACTGACATGACACATAAGTAGTCGGCAATCAATCAAGTTTTAACTTTAATTCAAAACGAGGACTGCTTGTTTTTGAATATTTTGTCGATATGCTTGTGAATAAAAGATCACAAACTAGTAATGCATTCCTAAACCCTGTAGTCAAGTCGCGCGCGAACTATAGGTACTCGTAGGTACCTAATCAATAGAACTTACGAGTACATACTAAAACTAAATGATCACTGATAAAATAGTAAGAAAAAGTTCAAGGTGAACATCAAAGCGTTTGGGTATACTGTTTCTTATTATATGTAGGTAGGTAAATAATACCTATTAGCTATTAGTTAGGTATGTCTAGCTAACGACATTTTGATTTAACTTTAGTTAACATTAGGTTCTGATAGATAACCGCTATCCAGCAAAGTTAGTAGAGTAGGTACCTAGTATATTAAGTTGTCACTGCAGCCCATGGACATCCAGGTCCAACCTCAAATGGATGTTTGATATTATAATTTACAATAAATTAAATGCAAAAAAAATGTTTAAATAAGCTTTTATTTAAACGCTCCAAAAAGAAGAAAATAATTTTTTCCTTAAAAATTTTAACTATCAACCTCTATAACCTTATAATATACAATTCATAAGATCATAAAAGCTTGTCGCGCAATTTGTAAATAAACTAGTATGTACCTATTTACCTAAGTTTATTTTATTTTCAATTACAATTTAACTAAATACTGATAGGTACCTAATTAAATCGCGGTATAACCTCTATATCGCGGTATTCCTCGGTCATACTCGTAGTATTGACCTTACCGCATCGCATACTTAAATTATTATTATAGGTTCCTTTTGAAGGAGTTTTACCGTCATGATTTATGAAGCAGGGAATCTTACAGTTGTAAATGACTGGAAAATATTGCGAAATAACATAATAGCAAACAGCATTTCACTATTTACATAATACCTATTTCACACTTACGTTTCTTATCAGCAGACTGTGCACAATTCACGTTGAAGTAACGTTGCAACCAAAACAATCGCAAGTGCAACAATTGATTTATTGTATCACATCCGTCCAATTAACTTTCACTGTAAAACTTGCGCGGTACACGATACTTTGTAATTGTGTTTATTTAGTGAAAACTGAATGAAATCAATAAGTTTTTAACACACTTTAAACTTAATATAACGTACTGTTTTACTGTAGTGCTAATTTATGTAATTAAATATGCTTGGATTGGTTTTTAAGTGTTGAGCGCGAAATGACTGAGGCCGCGTGAATGCGCGCGCGCGTTCGTCTGATGAGTCTTGCTCGGAGGAGCAGCACTCGCGGGACTGGTAGTTAAAAGTTTTTATATGCCTCGTCCTTTTAGGGTTCGCTGAGGTTCAGTAACGGGAGTTCATAAAAACTTAAAGATGGACCTGTTTGAACAGTGGAACACTGAGCGGGATTACGCTTGATTTATTATGAATTTGTCATGGTGATTTTGTCAACGCACTCGTATACGCGTATTGGTCGTTGGAGTGCGCAAGGTATAAACACGATGTAAAGATTAATTTAATCTTCTTTTACTTATATATACGATAAGTTGTATTATCCCGGCACACATACTCGTAGATAGGCTTGCCCATTTTTGTCGCATAAACCTCATTTATTTCTGCTTAACTTATGTAGTTCGAGTTTATTTAATTTTATATGGCCAAATAACAGATATTTCTCTGTTTCTAATAAAAATAATGGTTCCAGTGGGATTCTTATGATTTTCCTGTACAAATAATTCAAGGTCGGTGAACAACATGTGGCTTTAACTGTAACCGTACAATTAATAATGTCGTAACAATTTTGGAAGCAAGGTCGTTTAGATCCTTGGTGTTGCTACCCACGCAGATATTTTTGCGAGTAATTAAAATTGAAGTGTAACTCTAATCAAACAGAGACGTTCATTATATTTATAATCAAAAGGTTATAATGGGAAATGTTAAAGTACCGAGTCCGTTAAGCAAAATTTAAACTCATCATTCAAAACTGGAAATCGAACTCAGGACCCTTCGCAAAGCGTTTTTATACTTTGCGTAAAATGTGGGATATATTTGTCACAACCTTTTTAGTAACTTACCGCAGAGTCGGATCTCCTTTCACAATGAAAGGAATTTCGACCTTTATCCACACGCTGGGCGATTACGGGTTGAACTTCACAATACTTGAGATGTCTTTGATCCAGCAGTGGTCACTAATAGGTTGCAGACACAATACAGTTAACAGTACACAGATTAACATCACTGTAGGAATAGTACTCCTAAACCAGACTTCCCGTTCGTTATCATTCCTGGAGTGTGCGTCAATCATTATTCACTTTATATTCCCACACGTCAATTGTCCTCAGCTATTATAAATTATAAGAACTACTTACGCAAGGCTTAATATTATAACCACTCCACGTCATGGGTATACGCACAACAAAAATTAGCAGTACCCCCTTTCTTCGATGACGATGGGAATCATTTAATTTATTATTGGCATCTGACGTCAACCAACCTGCAAATAGCCAGAGCGTGGTCGTCATAGGGCCAATAGGCATATTAATTTTGGGGCTTGGTTTTAGGGCCCCGAGTCCTTTTTTTAGGTAGTGGAACCATAGTTGCTCACCCCGGGTTTACCTTACAGCCAGCCTCTTAACCCGCCGTAAATCAGTAATTCAGCATGTTCTTCATGACAGTTATGAGTAGCGAAGCACCTGCATACAATCTCAGATAGCATATTTTCTTTATTTGGGGTTGGATCGTGGACATCCACAAATCGACATGTTCACGGTCTGCAGTCTGCAGTGACCACTTATCATCAGGCGACCGTTTGGTACTCAATTCTGTCAGGGAGGTCGAAAGTGGATCGTACCGTTTCCTCACAAATATATTGAGTCATGTTCCAGGAAGAATATTAAAAATGTCTCCACACAGGATAAGCTCATGGGCACAACTTGCATTAAATACAGTTTAATGTCCTTAAAATTTTTAGTTTATCATTTTAGTTTGTCATCGGAACTGAGGTTATCGGTCACTGATTGTGGTATTAAAATTCACGTCTAATTGTTCCTGCTCGTTTAATCAATACCAATTGTCCCTAAACGACAAAGGCCCGACAGTTTCTACTAATTGACAGCATGCAATGATTCAGCAAGTCTATGAATTCAATTGAAATTTCGTCATCACATTTCGCTATATTTTAGGTCATATTATTATGCGTGATTTTTGCAGTTATAAGTATTAGTAGGTATAAAAAACACTATACTTATGTAGGTACTAAATGGATAATGCTTCAAAACAATCAATCGCAAACATGGCAGAGCTGTCTGAAGCAACGTGATTTTTGTACCTACTTACTACATTCGTGGACGCGATGGTCCTTTGGATAACTAAGATGTTGTCCGGAAAATAGAGTGTTACTAACCTTTATTCCATCTAGTCCTACCTAAGGGTTCTGCATTGATCGAACCTTAACCACTTTAATTTATACATTTTGATAGATTGTTCAGTAATATACCAAGGCCCTTCCTGGCATTACCTATAGGTGACGAAAAAATAAATATTAGTTAAATATTGGTTGTTCTTGATTGCATTAAAATTCGGAATTACTTTTGTAAACATTTTAATGTTGCATTTTTCTGCTCGATTGAAGAATCAGAGGTGGAACGGGGAGAGGAAGAACGAGAGGTGTTCTTGGTTAGATGAGTGACGTCTTCTTTGAACGACTGCCCGATTTCTATCAGCCTTGAAATTAGTATACTGGAGACAATTCCGCTGTTGATGGTATTCTTGCTATCCTTCTTTGGTTCAAAAGGCACACGGAAGACTTCTAAATTCGAAGAATCGATGTTACCTGTGAACAGCAATGGAAAGTTGCTGTTCAGACGTGGCGTAACTTGATCCGTGGTATGTGTACTTGGCAATCCCCTTTAGACAATAATGCACGGCCCATTGATTGGTACCGTGAAATACCCCATAATTATGTCTTTTCGACAGAAGTTCGGTATAATCGCTTTATTGTGGATTAGGCACGAACAAATCCCAAGAAGAAGAATAAATATTAAGAGGAGGCCGGTGCGGTTTCTCTTGTTAAAGAACGTGAATTATGAAAAGTCATATAAGACCACCAGAATAGAGCAATACCAGCTCTCTCTCATCAGAAAGATGGCGCCCCGACAATTGGCGCTGACAGAAATACCGTGGGGTCTTAGCCGGTATGAGTTCGGCTTCCCTGTCAGACTTGTCTGCCAGTAGTTATACATAAGTTATTTACCCAAGTAGATACGAGTACTGTTCCCGAAGACTGCATGGCTATCGAATCAGCCTCTCTCCATTGGGGACTTGCTTCACGGCTACCCACTTTGTAGCCTTCTAGCTCATATGGGGAGGCAGTGTATGAGTCAGTGAGGTAGCGTATACCTTTTTTATAGCCGCTGCGATGCTCTACGTAGCAGAAGGTGTAGCCGATGAACGCGCCGACGGTGACAGCAGACAGGGTCATGACTAGCAAAGCTGTGGTGCAAACCACCAAAGCAACCCATCGTGGCTTACTAAACAAACAAATTTATATAAATATGTGAGGTATATGTCTAACAGTACACCTTTCAAGGTTATAACATTGTACCAGACCACATTTCATTAGCATTCGTGCAGTATTTTTCTAGATTGCACAAAAAGACACACAGCAAAAAATTCTAAGAGGAAATGCAATTTTTAGCTGCAAATAATATGTTAAACAAAATTTTAATAAACAACTAAGTAACAACTTACTTTTGTAAAACAACTGGTAACGTATCATTTTGCAAGATGGCATAGTCCATTTTGTTAAGTAATAAATATTTAATTGATTTCTCAAAAAATAATAATTATTGTTTTTTGTTTGTATTTTGTGACATTTTATATATTTATATTGTTGTCTTTTTCGCTAAAATATGTCAGCATATGGTCAGCATAAGCAAACAAAATAATTAGGCTGAGATCAGTTTAGTATAATTTTATTCAATAATTTTGGTAGAAACAGAAAGATTATTATTTAAATACAATGAATATGATTAGGAAATTTTAAAAACATTTTGCTATATTCATGTTGCTAAAGCTTAGTTGACTGTTAAAAATAATATAATCTGTCAATGTAGGGTAGCGGACCCAGTAGTCAGCCTTTTAACTGAAGTTTCAAGTTCATTGTCACGGGAAATTAACATGCAGAGGAATAAATTAAAGGTGTCATATATTTTTAGGTTCCTTATTTATTAAAATTTATAATAAAATTAATATCAAAGTTAATTATATTGTTTAATGCAACAAAAAATCAGTTCAAAGTAAATATGTCACATTTCACCAGTAGTCAGCCTCTAAAATCCACTTGTCAGCCATCCTGTTACCAATAGTCGGCCTTTGCTTAATTATAGGAGATAAATAATTAATATTTAACTTAATCTGCTCAGGAACATTAAATTCAGTCAAAAAGAGTATGCTTCAATTATTTATAACTTATTTGTCTATCTGTAGTTTTAATAATCAGTCATATTATTGTTCAGAATATCAGCAAGTTCTTACACATTTCTAAAAGAATTGTTTACAAATAAATACATTGTTTTCGGATCAACATATTATTCATTTTCTTTTGCAATTTTTCTCTCTTAATAGTTGGATATTTCTTTTGTTCTGTGAAGCTGGTTTGTACTGAAAGAATCTTTATTTTAGACGTTTTTTTCTGTTGTATCACATTTATTTGTTTTATTTTCTATCGCCACATTTTCATTGTAATTTTTATATTTCAGATTTCTTTTTTTGCACTTGTAATTTTAAATTCTTCGTCCGTCCGAACCATCATTTTTCTTCTGGGATGTTTCAGTTTTATTTTTTTTCTGCTATTCCATCTTCTTAGTAAGTAACTTTTAACTTCTCTTTTTCTTTCTTAATTCTTTGCCTTTATAACTTTCTTTCTTGGATTGCTTTTTTCTTTTTTTCTTTTTTAAACAGTCTCCATTCTAAGGAAGAAGTTGCTCCAATTCTATTCATGTGTCTAGGCGTTGAAGACTTCTTTATTATTTAAGTTGTATTTATATTTCTTTGCAACAATCCGCACACGTGGAACTTGTTTTGGTATGGACCCACCACCCTCCCTTATCTCTCTGAGTAGGTGTATACCATAACAACTTATTCCAATAGTACACGATACGTGTTTCGCCCCAAAACGGAGCATCATCAGGTGATGTGGACTCTACGTGGACTCTACAACGGTTGGTTGCTGTTGCCGTTGTAGAGTCCACATCACCTGATGATGCTCTGTTTTGGGGCGAAACACGTGTCGTGTACTATTGGAATAAGTTGTTATGGTATACACCTACTCAGAGAGATAAGGGAGGGGGGTGGGTCCATACCAAAACAAGTTCCACGTGTGCGGATTGTTGCAAAGAAATATAAATACAACTTAAATAACAATGGATTTACGCAAACTAACGCCTGATACAATACATGACTTCTTTATTGGCGATACTAAAATAGAAGCTTCACTAACTTCAAAAGCAGGAAGATTAATTTCGTTGTCCAATACATTATTGTTAATAAATGTAGTATATCACCAAGAGGCATAAAAAGGTCACTTCTTACATGGTCTTCCATTTACGAAAGGGTTAGGCCTGCCATCTTCGATCATAATGTTTTGATCCATATTCAATAGATTGTCAGGTTTCAGTGGAAATCCGCAAGATGCAAGAGCAATCAGCCAGTTTGCAATCTCTGATTCTTCATTTTTAGAGAGGATAGAATCAGGACCCATCTTTCTGGGACCTCCAGGAACCCGAAGATGCAGCTTGTCTTGAAAAGTACCTCGAGGAACATCATAAAATCTGCTGGTTTCTTTAATTTTCATACCGTTTCTTATGGGGTCTATAGCTTGTACTAGTTTATCCTCAGGATTTTGTAGAATCGGCCTTGATAAAGTCATGATTGGAATCTGAAACTATGTAAATAGAAGAAATTGTAAAAATAAAATGAAATTGTAAAAAGAACGAGGTTTAAATTTTAAAATGATAACTAAATATCTATTTAAATTCATATATATTTTGAGGCTGACTACTGGATCAATCACAACTAGTGCTCGGCCAGCATTACATCGCGAATGTTTAGGTGGCTGACTACTGGTTTTTTGTCAAAATAATGTATGACATGTTTACTTCAAAATAAAGGGTTAAAAAAGAGTTATAAATTGATACCAGCAACACTTGAAACAAAATTTTTTGCTTAAAATCAGTAGTCAGCCAGGGGTGGCTGACTACCGGAAAATGCTAAAACATAACAACCCTGTAGTCGGCCACCCTAATATTTAAGTAAATGCGTAATTTTACAATGAAATATTATTAAAATAAAGTACTTAATTTCCAAATATATCATATAATTCATTTAATATATACAATACATGAAAATAATATTGATTATCTTACCTATTTTGCAATCACCTGCCACTAACAAAAAAATAGCGATCGCCACTAGCGCTAGCTTGTCGGCGGACAACACCTGAATGGACTAAAATTGCTCGTAATTTTGACTACTCACAGTAACTCGTACGTTTGGAATCCACCACTTAGGAGTCGTCAAACCGATAAAGCACAACTTGATTGGTTAAAATAAATCGTATTGTTATTTCTATAGGTTTAAAGTTAAAAAAGGCTGAGTACTGGTGTCTGGCTGACTACTGGGTCCGCTACCCTATTTCATTGTATTGTCAAAATGTTGTTGTTTTTACTTATATTACCTATAATTAATATTTTTATATAATTCATATTATTGACGCTTAAAATAACCAATGTTTTTATTTTAAACGGATTTCAAGATATGTGTTTATCGGACAAAATAGGCTATTGTATAGGAAACTTAATTTATATTTTTGAAAAGTAAGTTTTAATTCAACATTTTTCTAAGGTTTTTCGTTTCCTGGGGCCTGGTACTAGTCGATGAAAGGCATAATATAAAACCCCATCTCTCCCCCTATGGTTTGAATTCATCTACACACACTTTCGCGTAGTGGTCCTAGCCTGCTCTAGATAATAATATGCTCCTGTTAAAAGATCCATGTCGTCAGTTCACAAAATATGTGAATTTTCACTTCCAGTTTGCCGATGTAGAAATCTTGGCTGAGTTGCTAGATTGTTAAATACGTTGGTAAGACCATCTTCGGAAAGAATCTAATCTTGAACCAAATCGCTGGAACAACTGATACCTGATAAGAAAAAGGTCTACGTAAAAACAACAGGCAATATTGCCTTAAATAGCAATAAGAAAAGCCTAAAGTTGTATTTACCAATGTATTTTTTCAGATTAGCCTCTTGCTGTGCTCTAACTGCAGTAGTCACGTGTCTTATTACTACGCTAATTTTAATGTTAGCATTCGGAATCGGGCTCGGTTACAACTATTGTTTTGTGGATCTCAAATTCAGAGGTTAGTAGGTATTACTGGCATTATTGCAAATTATGATTAAGTTACTGGAAAACTTGCTTTCGACTCAAAGAACACGGCAAACTTATTGACACGTTATTGAAGACGGACATTGGTTTGGCTGTAGAAAAGACGAATGTGGCGCAACCATTGATACATTTTATTTTTCTATATATATGTATGTATAGCCAACACGACTACAAAAGTAACAACTTCTTTAACGATTGATTAAAAAAGAATAAAATAACAAATAAATCTTTAATTACAGTGACCACAACGGTAGCAACAGAGCCAAGTGTCATTCGGCCGACAAAAGGGAATCCCGGTTGGGTGATTCCCCCAATAGGGCAACAAGATCCCTCAAGAATAAACAGCAAATCCCTTGAAATGTCACAGGTTGTAAGTTCTGCGCCAATAATGATCAGAAGGACGATGATTGTACCTTTGAACGGGAGCATCGACTTTCCAGCCTTGTTAACCAAGATAAGGGCCCTAAAAAGAAATGTCACATTGGAAATAGTAGCGACCTAACGGCTATGTCCTTTGTAAATAGATCTATGCTGAATTCTATATGGTGTTTCTTTTCCATTAAGTCGATTTTGGTGTCTTATGATAAGGAGGTATGTTATAAAACTTATGACGATTACGCAAGCCAGAAGACATTATGTCTGCCTAATCGGAGTTTCCGCGCACCTCGTCTAGTTGCGGAAAAATAACTAATTTCTTTTAAAAAAAATTGACATCGACATTGTTAGAAGCATACTATCGTCTTATGCATGACAGTAATAATCAATCTTCTGATATAGTTTAAGTTTTATGCTGATTGGTTGTCAAGATACTGTAAACTAAAATCTTCTTCTTCTTTGATTATAATAAAATGAACCGCTCTTCGTTAGTCTCGCTAAAACTCGAGAACAGCTCCACCGATTGGGATCATTAATTTAGTTTTGATATGTTCGTATAAGTCCAAGACAGGTTTATACGGAGAGAAAATCTGAAAAGAATAAGAGGAAAATACTAGACACTTTATATTTGGCAGAACGAAGTGTGCCGGGTTCGCTAGTCCTCTAAACTCCTCTATATAATTACTTTGAAGCAACAGACGTTGCCTGCCAATTAAAAATATTGAAGGCGATCCATATTCGAAGATCGGTTATTTATTTCGGGAGTTATAATGTTAGAAGAAGGTGTGTTAAATCAAAGATGATTTAAATTTTAAGAAAATTACTCATGTTCAGATCATGTTTTATACATTAATAACTTATAAGTTATAGTTGTAGAATTAACTATCGTCGCTCGAATAAACACGTTCAAAGAAGTTACCTCGGTAATTTTTAAATTCAGCAGAGTTAGTTTGCTTCTGAAATATTCATTGCAAGCTTTTCAATAAAAGTTTCACATGAATAAGTAATTGCAACTGAAATTCCCTGGCCACGTTGAAGTAGCTAAATGTTTTACTATTCAAAGGACCGTTTGGCTATTTTTATACCTGATAGCTTCTATCTGGTATCTATATCTCGGTGTTCTCTTGGATATACCTTTATAGGGAACACTAAAATATTATTATCCATGTAGGTATGAGAAGATTTTGAAATTTTCCGGAAGGAAAATGGAACCACAAATATTGCTGAAGCCCGTTAAGCGGCGGTGACCACATACCACTTATACTGCAATTTGGAATTAAAAAAAATAGACGGACGGTCGAAAAATACTTATTAAGTAAACCAAATATTATGACTGTTGCGATTACTGATATTATAATTTAAAAGAGATATTTTTCTCATTACAACAAGCATTCAAATTTTCCCGCTAGTGAGTATTAAAATTCTGTCAGTGAACGTGTTTAAAAATTCATCTCAGGTGTTCCATGAGACCTTAACAAAGTCATTCAATCTGCTCGCTTTTATCGTGAAAAGTCGATATTATGAAATTAAATTTTCATTCAAGAACAACTAGTGTTTTCAGTAACAATTCTTGTTGTGAAGTAGATACTAGGTAACAAGACATAAATACATAATTTATGAAAAGTGTTTCATTATTTTTAAGTAATATCAGTGCATACCTATACACTCCAGAGATGACAGAATCGTTGAAGTACAATATTAGTTGGTGAAGTAGCATTGTGGCACACACACACACACAATTTTACTATGAATTAAACAAGTTTTATGTTTCGCTCGTGTTGTTGCCATTGACCAGATCAGCATTCTTTGGAAGTTTTGGAACAATCAAATCTTCCATGTGCCTGGTGTTATACCAGAGCTTTATTTCGTTTCTATAATATAGCTGTTATTTATTCACAGGTACATACCGCGAAAAATGTTAATAACTGAAATGTACTTTTATTGACAAAAATTAATAAGATTTTGTGAAATGTTGTAAAAACTCAAAACTGTTTATAAAAAAGATATCAAAAAACTTTAAAAAGTGGAAAGACGGACCAAAGATTAAATTAAGCTTGCAGATTTTTTTTTAAAATCATAGTTAAGATGACTTTTTGACAATAATTTTGCTTTTTGAAGTAAAGGTCTGTGACAGTGACTTATAGACAGATTTTGAAGGTATACAAGACAACAACAATTTTATTTTTGTATTATTACCGTTTGCAAACGATTTTAGCATTTTTGATAAAGATATTTTAAGGCAGTGAAATGTGGTATGTATTTTGATTTATATTTAATGATTACTTTTTTTCAAGTTATGGTGCTAGTATAATTGCATGCTTCCCGCTCCATATGTATGCGGGCTTAGATTGAGACACTTATGAACATCGTTAGTAGGTACCTCATATACATTTTCATAAATGAGCTGCATTTAATAATGGATACGTTAAATTGAGAGTATAACTTTACTATTTCTAAAGCACCGTGTTGAGGGCAGTTGAGGCGTGCAATAATTAAGCAATTACAGGTGCATGGTATAATAATACAATATCATTTTATTTTCAGTTTTTGTCTCTTGAATATGAGTAAACTTTTATGCTTTATGATACCTCTGATTATCGCAGTAGTAGCCGGGTTAGCGATATACTACGCATTGGTTGCACCGTTATCTAATTAGAAGAAGCATTGTTGCATTAGCATTAGATTACTCCGTGTTTCGGCTAAGTGTTTCAGATATAATGAGAGTCGTGAGTTTGTGACACATGTGTTCTTTAAGGATCGAGTAAATGTAATGATCTACTGTAATTGACTTTTTTTACACAAGTGGCAACCCTCCCCGGTCACGTACGGTCAAACATAGATCTGAAATTTTCAGTGCATACATCATGCATAGGTATAAACTATACGATAGAAATTGTCTAGAATTCTGGATGATAGTGAAAATCGCATTCAAATCCATAGGGACGAGGGAAGGAACTTTGTGTTACTATATGATATAGAGATTTGCAATATGCCCTTAACTGAACTTATGCACACTTGTATAGGTACTTATGCTAAGTGCCATATTCCACTGACTAAACTGGTACCCTGGTAACCTTCCTTACCAAGTGGGTAGTAAAAATTTTCACTGCTTTTAATTTTGCAGAATACTATCATATTGTAGGTATTTCTTCATCCGCGACTGCTCAGGTTGTCAATCTGATACTTGTATTTTAAAATAGGTATACATACCTACTAATATGTTTATTTTTTAATAATCATAAATTTTATTTTAATAATATTTAACGATCAAAAAGCTGTAATTTTTAGTATATTGCCTTTTCAGCTTGTATTTTGGAAGTTATAAGTAACAGATGTTTAAATTTAGCTAACATCTTACAAAAACAAAAGTGTACAAACACGTGGATTGTGGATTAGGTAATCTTGTTAAGAGTAAAAAATATTTTAAAATCCCATCCTGAATACATTTCGTTTGAACATTCTTTATTAAGCAAACACATCAAAAGAGGATATTTCGTTTTGTACAAATAATATGATTATTTGTACAAAAGGATTCCTTTAAAAATGTAGACACATTACACATTTACAGAAAATTTGATTATTCTTTTTTTGTAATTACGTTTATATTTTTGTTTCAAATGAAGACTCTTTTGAATCAAGATCGATTGAATCAAGATTCAAAAGAGCAGTAAGAACTTACTGCTCTTTCGAATCCTGATGGAAACAAACCTACTAATAAAATATATAAGGGGTCCGGGTTTCACCAGACCAGTGGGTTGCAAGTTATGTGATGCTTATAAAATTTGATGTCATCCGTCGGGATGGTGAACGAAAACATAATGAGGAAACCTACATGCTAGAGAGTTCTGCATATATTATAAGCATACATAATTATATACAAATGCATATGAAGTTCACCCATCCGCTCTAGATCAGTGCGATACATGTACGGATCCTTCTCGTTGTGAGAGGAGGTTTTGAATTTATAAAATGGAAAGTATTTTATATTCTTTTGATCGATAGTCGATACCAAGAACAGTTTCTTAATCTGAATCGGATAAAGTGCGGTGTTAATTTCTCTGGAGAGCCTCAGTCCCGCAGGCACGCGATTGCCATTAATATTAAATGAACATTGAACACTACTCGAATTTAGATCAATTTTTTCTTACAGTCTTTTTTCTTTGCTTTAATCAGTAGGTTTGTGACGTGTGATTACTATTATTACTCTTACTAGTAACTCTTATTGAGTTATTGTAAGCAAAAATACAGAAAATACACAAGACCTAATCAATCAACAGCATGGCGCTCAATGGCGCTCTTATCGCTAAAAACGATCTCTTCCGAATAACCACGTGAATACAAGTAAATATAATAAAAGTCAAAGAAAGAGACAAGCAGAGTGTACAAATAAAATAAGATGAAAAAAAGGGAGAGAAAAGAACATGAAAAGGAGACGAGGAGAGGAGGAGAGGGATGTAAAAGGAAACAATGATCCAGGTAACCTTATCTTAGAGTAGCAATTCTACCTCGTACAATGGAGTTCTGCCTTATTTAAGTGCGAGCGTGGATGTTAATAGTTGCAGAACACAACGGTCGTTTGCTACTTGTCCACTATTAAATAAACTGTTAACATTATATATTATGAAGAGGCGAACAGCCCAAAAATCTGAATAAAACATTACTTTGAGACGTGGTCGTTTAAATCAAAGGACACGAGAAGGTCGGAGTTAATTTCATCGATACCCCGGAGACGTTCTGATCGGATACTCTAAATCTGTTACGTACGGTACCTACCTATTACGGTAGTACATATTTATTACCGCACAGTCTAAGCCCAAAACCTTCTTAAATTTGAAAAATAAATCTGTTATTTAAGAGGGCACCGAGCTTTTTACATGAAATTTGTGTTCGTTTGATGTCTTGCTGTGTCGTTATTACGAAAGCTATAGCTATGCATTTACTAGGTAAGAAACTTCAGGATGTACTCTATACATCATATGTTTCAGAAACACGATTACTTGTAGTTTCCTCGATAGAAAAAAAAATCCAAAGTAAGCTCTTAAAAGTTAAATAAAAGCATAGTATGGCGTAAATACTTCACGGAAGGTTATCAGTTTTTGAATAATAACAAAACGATATGTTTTCTATAACGTATACGTTGTACATTTTCAAAATGTTTACTTGTTTGATAATAAGAAGGAAATACCTAAAATATCGCGCGTTCGGGGGGAGCGCGGTAGCTCTGCGTAGAATGGGCGGAACGCGTAATAACGACACAGCAAGACATCAAACGAACACAAATTTCATATAAAAAGCTCGGTGCCCTCTTAAGGACATTATTGGTGTTTGGCTGAAGAAGAACACGGGATGAAGACAACGGGAAACCGTTGGATTTAAAGGGCGAGCGGAGTGGTCTCGATTAGGGGAGGCCTATTTCTAGCACTGGGCTACGAGAGGTCATATGATGACGATGGTGTTTGGCTATTTCACTAAAGTTCCATCTATCTACGAGTATTTGAGGTTTGGTGTTTTCAATTAATCTTGTAGGTCAATAATTAAAACGAGTTTTTTCTTTGATTCCATTCAGTTGTTAGGATAAGATGCGGGATAGGTCTTCCGTGGGCCTATATCCCTTTTGTCTAGTCGGCGTCACCTCTAGAAACTATAAGCTTCCATATAGATGATAGAGTAGATGATTTTTTCAGACTTTTATTCATCACTAGCTTTTGCCCGCGACTGCGTCCACGTAAACTTCAGGGTTTGGTCAAGAGCGAAGTAAAAATTATCATAATCCAGATTCAATTTTTTTTATTAAAAATTCCCAATCTATTTTACGCGATGATGATGATGATGATTTTACGCGAAAGCATAATAAATATCTGCATCACTAAATCCGCCATTTTGTTGCGGCGGCCATCTTGGATTTTCATTATTTTCATAGGGAGCTCTATTCTACTATAGAAGCTCTTTCATTTCGTACCCATATTGAGGCAGTTGTGGAGGCTATGGAATCCGCCATTTTAGTGCGGCGGCCATCTTGGTTTTTTAATTTTTTTTTCATAGTAAGCTCTATTCAACTAATCAAGCCCTTTCATTTGATACCCATTATGAGGCAGTTGTGGAAACTATGAAATCCGCCATTTTATTGCGGCGGCCATCTTGGATTTTCATTTTTTTTATAGTGAGCTCTATTCTACAAATCAAGCCCTTTCATTTGGTACCCATATTGAGGCAGTTGTGAAGGCTATGGAATCCGCTATTTAAGCGTGGCGGCCATCTTGGTTTTTTAATTTTTTTCATAGTAAGCTCTATTCTACTAATCAAGCCCTTTCATTTGATACCCACTATGAGGCAGTTGTGGAAACTATGGAATCCGCCATTTTATTGCGGCGGCCATCTTGGATTTTCATTTTTTTCATAGTGAGCTCTATTCTACAAATCAAGCCCTTTCATTTGATACCCATATTGAGGCAGTTGTGGAAAATATGTAATCCGCCCTTTTGTTGCGGCGGCCATCTTGGATTTTCATTTTTTTCATAGTGAGCTCTATTCTACTAATCAAGCCCTTTCATTTGATACCCATATTGAGGCAGTTGTGGAAAATATGTAATCCTCCATTACGTTGCGGCGGCCATTTTGGATTTTCATTTTTTTCATAGTGAGCTCTATTCTACAAATCAAGCCCTTTCATTTGATACCCATATTGAGGCAGTTGTGGAAAATATGTAATCCACCATTTTGTTGCGGCGGCCATGTTTGATTTACAATCATAAAGAATGTATTTTATTGTATTGTCATCAAGATTAAGAGTGTGTACCAAATATCAGATCAATCTGTCACCAGGAAGGGGGTCAAATTCCAATTACTAAATTTGACCCAAATAAACAACTAAACAGCTAAATAAAACCGTTTAAAAAAGTCGTATCCTCCATCTTGAATTTAGAAATATAGTTTATTTCTCGTTCCAAAATATTCTATTAAAATGTCATGTCATCAATAATTAAAAGAAACTGAATTCATGATCTTGAATTTAATAGTAATTTATTTTAAATAAAATAACACATGATAATTCAATAAATTATTTATTATATTTTTAATTCATTAAAAAATGTGTCCGACATCTTGGATGTATTCATGGTATTTTCCATAATATATTTTATTGCAAAAAAATCATCGAGCTAGGCGTAAGGCATGATGCCACGTCTGACATTATATTCGAAAAATTAAAAAAAAAACGTCTCTAGTTGTCATTGTTACTCAATACAAAGGTCAATGACCTAAGTGGACGTACATAATTGCGTGAAAAATGGAAAAAAATATTTGTTATATAATAAAATAAAATATAGCCTATGTGTTACCGACGGTTTTTCTCTACACAACAATCCAAATTTCATTCAAATCCGTTCAGCCGTTCGAGAGTTGTTCGCGCACAAACAAACAGACAAACAGACAAACAGACTAACAGACAAACAGACAAACAGACAAACAGACAAACAGACTAACAGACAAACAGACAAACAGACAAAAATTGTAAAAAGTATATTTTGGGGCTTAGAAGCGTGTCCTGATTTGGAAAAACTTAATTTCACAAAAAAATATTACATGTACAGAATTCATAGCTCAAAAATTTTATTATATGTATAGATAATGTAGCAACACAGCTATTATGCAACACTTCTTAAGATTTCACCTGTTTATCGATAGTCGGATACTTTTTGTTCAGTGGGCAACACTACCGGTGTCTAAGTACTAAATCAAGCGCTTCCCCGATATCTTTACAGTTTACACGCCTTATTAGCTTTCACTTTCATATAGAAAGCAAATGATTATTTCAAATTTTACTCATCATAAGTACTTAACCAACCTACGAGTAGCTATTGTGCGACACTTTTCAAGATTTCAGACGGTTGCCGGTCGGGTGACGTTAAAATTTAAAGGTCGAACCGAATTGAATCCACGTTGTTCCATTTAGAGTCGGAAAACGTCACTTCATGTATCCGGGTCAGCCGGTCACAACCAGACGCAGTTCTCTATTTTAAGTCTCCAAATATTTTGTGAACAAATTACATTAAGTTTATACCAGAATGCAGATATAGCTTGCTTATTGCTTCTGTCTAGCCTAGTAGTAAATAATGTTTGGCAAAGAGACTCAAAATATCTAAGACTGAAGTATTTCATAATTGATTTTTGAAGGTTTATAACTTTATACTGTACCAAACATACACCTTGGCCGCGTTGAAGTTACTGAACAAAATGTTATTTATGTTTGCTGTATTCTCCTTCGTTTACATCTTAAAGGTAAGTTGAAAATACAATCACTAACCTTTGTAGCTCATAACTCATAGGTTTCCGTGGATTTTATTATAAACCCGATCGCGGAACAGAAATTGATGAATTACGGCGCACCGGTGCCAGGATTAGGCCGTGTCTAGATAAATTCCTTCCACACGTTACACGAAATAACGTTTTTATTTGAATTATAATATGGTGATTAAACAATTGCACTTAGTAGATAGTAACTTACACGTAAGTTGCGTAAGGGTGAAGCTTAAACTTTCTTTTGGGGAATTGTTACTTAATTCCAATACAAAAACGATATTATTAGCGTCATAAAAATTTACATAAAATGAGGACCAAAGTTTTTTCTAAAGGCTAGCTGAAGTGTTATGAGATGTTATTATGTTATGTTATGTGTATTATGTTATGTTAGCGGATGTGCTATGAGACCTTCACAACGATGTGGGGGATCAACAAGAAACAAGACAGCGACCCATATTCAACAGTGGGATTCATCAGCTGAAGCGCAACGTGTCCGTGTCCATTGGTCATTGCAATTGTACACGTCTTAGTACTAAATCAGATTTTTGTGGCGAGAGCACAGGTCTAGATCACGCTTTATTTCATTTTAATCTGTGCATTTTTGCGACTATATTCCCTTTTTTTGTAAAATCTCTGCATTTTTGGAGCTTCAAGATCAACCAGCAAAAAGTGGTACAAAATATACCTACTCGTAGCGTCTACGCTAAAGTATTTTCTAATTTCGACTCTAATTTAAAGCTATAATGAGTATACGAAGTGAAAGAACGATAAATCTTCAATGCACTTGTTTTTAATTCACACAAGAATCGACACAAAGCTAAGCTCTCTCGAATCAAACATGTGTTGGTAAAATCAGAAATAGGAACTTAGATATAGCAATAATTCAGTTTTACGACTCCACACGTTTTTAGTCTCTTTGATCTTACCTTGTTTATAAATAACCTAGCTCGTTACTTATAAATTAGGTGTTAATATGCAGTTCTGTAAACAGTAAATCGTTGAAATTAATTAATTAAACCCCATATTATACCTTATCAAATGACGACCTATGTTCAGAATTGTAAACCTGTAATGTTTTATTGTTGCTCAGTATTTTACTGAGACAGAACTAATTTTTTTATCAGTTTATCAGTACCAACAAAATTGTTTTTGTACTTTGCTACTACCTAATAGATATCGCGTCTTTCGTTGGGGTTCTTGTATCTTCACTTTTAAATCTTTTTCATTGCATTTAGTTCTAAATGAAGCAAAAACAAGACGAGCAACACAAAAGGTTTAACAACTATTCCAGAAAAAGTGTAGTTTAATTGCAGTACTCATAATGACGGTTACAGTTTTAAATCTCGTAGCAACTTAACCAAGAAATTCTTTGCTAGACTTTTAATTAAGGAGAGACTAGAAATGAAATAAAACGAGACTGTCATTCTTATGTTCATATTATTCATTACACAGATATTTGAAAACAACAGCGTTCTTTGACTAGTAACAGTTTCTAATAAATATCCTCTTAAACATTTACTATTAGATAACGACATATAAATAGTTTACAATAATTTAGTATCTTATAATAAAATATCTTTATAGAGTTCTATTACGTAATTTATTAAAACTAAGATTTGTTAAATCTGTTTACCTACTTGACAAAAACATCTAAAAGTATATAGTGATAGCTCACAAACATTTTTGAACACAGATTAACTGTGACTAATGATCAATTAGGTATATTATTAAATACTACAGAACAATCGAATGAAAATAATTAAAATGTATGTTTGTTTGATATGAATTAAATTGGTGGCACGGTGATTATCATAATGCTATACATGTACCTACCTTTATTTTCAAGTTGTATAAACAGAATTCAGAAGCTGGGTCATCGCATGACTAGTAAATAATATTACTAATTAATTTGATATTTACAGTATTTATTATGTTATTTAATGGGAATGGCACAATAGAATATAATACAAAATATTGAACTTATAGTGTCCTACGTGGCTTATTTACATTATTTTCTGATAAATATATGTACCTATTACCGAGAAAATAATTTGAGGCATTTTATTGAATTGTACTGATTAACCCACATAAGTACTTTAAATATTATACTTTAAATATCAGCAGAAAATGAGTTGTCCGATCATAAATTAAAAGGTAGTTCTTTTCACATGATATTTTGTAACCACATACGTGCGCTAATTATATTTTTTTACCACCCGTTTATTAATCAATTTCCAAACATCCAGAGTGTTCACACCTCATACATTTATTTACTACAGTTACTTAACATATATAAATATAAACAGTTCTGAAATGTATTATCGATAGATATTTATTTAAACATCTAATGATTTAACATTTACATTCGTATTAAAACATATCTCTCATTAGTATAGGTAAGCGTTCACAAAGTTAACAAAAAAGAGGTTATTTTGGAATGTTTTATCTGAACCTTTTTAACGATATTTTTATTACGTTATAATCCAAGAATCTTATTCTTTATAATAATATTTTAGAGCCTTTTGGATAATGGATAAGTCCGGGAGGATACGCAGTTCGCTGAGGTTGCAGACATTTTCCTACAAAAGCAAAAACAGTCGACCATGTAATAGCTTTGCTAATCAAGTTTGTGCGCTGACAATCCAACAAAATTGTTGAATTCGCATGTTTTTAATTTATTCTCAGAAATTGCTTTAATGATACAAAAATTAAATAAGAAAAATTGAGTAAGTAACCTAAGTTTACAAACGTTTTCTGCACTTTTATTGCCAACTTTTTTTTTAAAACATACCTACAACATACCTAATTGTCCTTGAAAATGCAAGTTATTAAATAAATAATAAATCAGTGCTCATTTCCTTTCCTATACTAAGCACAAAATAGTTTAATAGCATATAGCAATGGATAAAAGTGGTATCTGTTGATTTCTTATAGCTTAAGTTAAATTTCAGAAGCGCCACAATTATTAGATGTCTATTTATTTCATAGAAATGCTTTTATTTTTATTAAAATATATTATTAATATAGGTATTAATTTCCAATATTTGGTATAATAGTATGATGCCATTATTAAAACCTGGATAATAAATGCATAAAATAAAAAAGCATAAAACTGGACGGTGGTAATGACTAAAAGCGTTGCGTTTCACTTACAATTACTTTAGTTTACTATAGATCCGCATAAATCTGATACTTCAAATCACCTAAAATAAATACTAAACAAAATAACAAAACATAGATATTATAAACATTCATCTTTCATCTAACCTATGGAATATTTCAGAGAGTATCATCATAGGAGTATTTACAAAAGTAATACTTCAGTAAGTAAAGCTAACGATATGGAGGAACCCTGTTAGATAAATTATTACATCTACGATAGAGTAGTAAAGAGACGTAGGAAACTTTAACATTTGGTCACAGATTGGTCGGGAAGGTCGAGCGCAATGCAAAACTTTAGAAAATAAATCTCTATAAAGAAATATATAGCTGCGCTCGATTATATTAGCTTCTAACGTGTGCGGGTAGGACTTACTACCCTGAGCTAAAGAACTCGTGCACATGCTATACCTACTCGACTTTGAACCGCACGCACATTTTATTGTCTTTACATGCATTTTACTATAGCGAAACTTACACTAAGGCTGGCGTTTTACAAGACTTCGTGTTTGTTGCCGTGAGCTCGCTGCGGCCAGGATAGTAGAAGTTGCTCGTCGGCGGAGTTATCTACGTGGACGTTTTCAGTGAGAGCAGGAGAGCAAGACATTGTGCCGAGTAGTGCGCCGCTGGAGCGAGAGTGTTGTCGGCACAGGGGTCTTCGAGTCGGAGATTCTGTTTCATCAGACATAGCCCTCGTCACTGTTATTCTGGGTGACTGCCTACGTCTGCGTTCTCTTCCGACTCCCTCTTCTAGTCCGAGAGCGCGTCCCAGAACTATGTGGGGTGGAGCACGTATTAACGGGATAGCAGACGTGCGCGGTCGTGGCAATTCATCGTCTTGAGATTCTTGCAACATGTTACACGAAGCTGCTCGCTGAGCCGGCCTTTCTGAACCTCTCGAGCCCATCGCTGCGGCATCAGATAGTCGCCGAGTTGTAGGCGGTCTTATGCAACCGGAACCGGCCGACAGCGAGGGTCGTCTAGATCCACAGGCACTAGGAGTCCGAGCTTGTATTTCCTGAGTCACTTCACTTTTTGTCATTCGTTTTCGCCTATAATTACGAAGTGAATCCCGAAGTGCGCGGCTGCGAATACCGTAGAGTATTCCGTTGACCGGTGGAGCGGCGGCTAGAAGAGCGACGGAGATAGCCGCTAGTGGTTGTGGGGGTACAGCGATAGCCGGCCATATGAGAACACAGTAATATGGAAAGTAGAGAATCGCTAAGGAGCCTAACGGTTGAAGGACTGCAGATAACGCCCTACGTCGTGGCGGTGGGGGTGGAGAGAAAGGATTCCGTTGATGGGTGACGGTAACTTGTGCTGACAGGGTCACTTCGTATATAGCGGCTGCGATTCTATGACGATGGTATCGAGCGATTCGAAGAATTTTGAGGCTGCACACGATAACGAGTGCAGTCGGTAACAATAACGTTAGAAATGCGTAGACGAGGCAGAATCCCAGGGCAACGGGCCCGGCCCCACAGTCAGGTGCACAGAATCCAAGGCCGGTACTGTAGGAGAGCGGTGGTTGAGACGCTGCCAAGGGGGCAAGGAGAGCTGCAGTCGCCACCCATCCACCAGCCACGCAGATCAGCACCTGCAAATTATGACTCCGGTTAGTTTCTCGTTCAAAAAATTTTTATTTTGTCTAGGTACGACGTGTAGTGTAGAAGCACTATAGATAAGTTGTAGTGTGATCGTAGGAAAGATCGGCAGCTGCACCTATACAATAAGATCGTGGCGGATACATTTTAACGAACTTCAAAATGGTAAAGGATCTATGTTTGACTGGCACGTAACACATGTAAAAGTATATTTAGCCCCTCCAGCGAGGAACATAATTCTGTGGTTCTGTGGAGTTCTTGAGAGAAGAATTGCGCAAGATTTCTTAGAATATCTACCAGCTCTTAGACGATAAGTTTTACTAACCCTCTTCGGTGAAACGATGGCAGCATAGTGCAGCGGCGCAGCGATCGCCGCGGCTCGGTCGGCGTGCAGCCCGCACACCGTCCACAGCTGCAGCGGGTGCAACGCGTGCAGTAAAGCACCACATGCACATACACCACTCCCGCCGCATAGCGCCGCACCGCTCGCCAATGCACCGACTGCACCGAGATGCACCAGCAGCACCGATGACGCTGATGCTGGCTATAATGTAATGAATTTTAGTATTAGAATACATCCCACTTTTATAAAAAATTAACCTTATTTTAAGCGGTTACTGGTCATTGCACCCTTTGGAGCATCAACGTTCCACCTCGATTTCGATAGAAATCCTATAATGAGCATGTACTACTCACTCAGGTAATAAAGTTGCTTCAAATAAATTAGCTCCTTACCGGAGATACTTCTAAATTGTTGAACCATAAAAAATACAAGACATTAAACATGCTACTTAGTGCGTTAAAAAGTCGATGGTAAAGAAATCACTTCTAGAACGAACTATGCCGTAAAAGCAAAAAAAAAAATCAAGTAGGTATACCTAGCATCCTTTACAGCTTTATTCCACTGAGACTAACTGAGCCTATGTAGTTCCAATACAAATATTCGTAACTTCATGGGATTAATTACTAGTCAATGTTTTAATATTTAATCTTAATATTGTTTAAGTTGGCTGTGTTTGCATAACCTTATATTGTGTATTTACTTACGAAGTTTGTGTGGTACGCGGGTTTGAAAACGCTCAAGCGGAATATAACAATGAGGAGCGCTTACCGCTGTTTATAAATGTATGAGTAAAATGAGACGTATATTCGGTGACAAATTATAATATTGATGATGTTGTTGCCAGCGCAATAAAGCTTGTAGACGCTAAACAAGGCTTTACGCTAAACAAGTAAATAATGCTTGTACAAGGGGTCCTTAAGACTTCCTGTAATTAACAAGAGAAATAATCCTATAAATAAAAGAAAAAGAGTTTAAATACCTACGTGCGTGAAAACGCAACCTCAATTGGTATAAAGCCTGTTCCAGGAGGGAAGGAGAGTGAGTTGGGCAATTGCCCAAAGCAGCAGAGTAAAACTGTAGCACTGGGCGCTAAGGAATCCTCATATTTTACCATTTCAACGTAAAAAAAAAACATACAGACGAATTGAGAACCTCCTCCTTTTTTGAAGTCGGTTAAAAAGTGGCGGCAATATATAGGTCGGGGCGCTTAATGGCGATAAGCGACGAAGGCCCGGGGCGCTGAATTTTTTTAAATAGATATGGTAGTAGTAAGATACTCGCCTAGGTATGAAATAGACATGTAAATAGAAAGCACCTAAGTAAGTGGAAAAGCCAACTGTAATGGTTGAACTTAATGTTGTCTAAAGTTTTGTTTATCTATTATTAGAAGTGAGATATGAATTTTCTCCCCAACCTCAAATTAATTTCACTAAAATGCAGCATGACACCTGCTGTCGGAGTCCTCATAAATTCATGAAGTTCTCATTTCTGCGATTCGCTTTGTGGGTTTAATATGCGAAACAGGTCGTATTCATTATTTTGTTTGTTTGGTTTGGAGCAGGCTTCATTAATATGCGTGAAATATAATTATATTTGACCGACAGTATGTAATTAACAGTGTATTGAAATAAGTTGCTAGGTTGATTGAATAACCTAAAATTTGTAAATATAATATAGTGAATGGTAATTAATTCATTTATGAATATAACCTCAATAATATCGTCAAAGGCTTAGGCTCTATTTATAAATTCATTCTCCTTCAGAAAACCAGTTATGAGGATATGTATAACACATAAATCGTAAGAATTGAAGAAGTAGGTTTACGTTCATTAAAAATAACAAACATAAAATTAATATTGTTTTAAAAGTTATGTTTAATTCCTCCTTCCTTCCTTTCAGCCCTTCGTAGTCCACTGCTGGACTCCCCCAACCGCATCCCGCCGTATTCTCAGGCAATCAGTCCACTTAATCGGAGTGCAGCATGTAAGTAAATACTCCTTTTCCTAGACACAGTCGCCATTCGAGGACTTTTCTCCCCATCGGCATCGCCATTGCCACTTTAATTTGCAAACTCTGGGAGCTATGTCGGTTACTTCGTATGTTTAATAACGTTTAAAATTAAATCACTGGGAGAGAAGAATTCATTAACTGAAGGTGGTTTCAGTCGTTTCTTTTAGGTTCCTAAAGTACGATAACCTTATCTAAGGTTGGGATGTGAGCGTAGACAGCTGTTATTTTCAAAAGATCCACTCCGTAAATTAAATTTCTGTTTCAGTTTACTTAAACAGCAAACTGCTTTCGATGCTCGTAAGAGCGTAGTTACAGTCACGACTTATGTACGACACGACGCTACGACACGACTCTACGATACGAGTATATTGAGGTGGCATATATTTTCCTGCCGCACTCATTCTTATTGGTGGAAAAGCATGACATTAAATATAAATGGGGGCATAATGGGGGTTTAACAACGCTATTAATCGATAACAGCCAGATCCAGAGAAGAGTCCCCAAAGTAGAGTGCACTTGTTAAACGTTTTATTCGTTTCACCTATTCGTTTTATTCATTTTGAAATCATCAGAAAACCTTGCATTGCGATTCCGTCTAACAGTCTAGTCTAGATTGATGCTTGTTGCTTTTTCACGAAAATACTCTTTTTCTATATAATATTATTTTCTATATAATATTGTATATAGATAATATTTACTCTGAATACACTACGCCCAACGATTTTATATTATGATAGAAAAGTTATGTAGTAATCTTCAAATTAATCATCAAAGTTGGTAAAATACGAGAATTTTCAATTTTCAAAAAATTATTACTCAAAAACTATTAACTTTCATAAGAGTAACTTTCATGTCAAAACCGCCTATAATATTTAAAATTAAAATTAAAATGAATTTTATTGTAAAAAATTATATTTAAAATAAAAAAAATCTTATTTTGCAAATTGAAAAATGGAATAATTTTATCATAATTAGTTTGAACCAAGTCTAGCCGTTTAAAGTGGCTCAAAATTGCGCCCAAAATATAAAGCGTGTAAAAAAATTTAAATCGTCTTGAAACCTTGTACCTTTAGCTATGTCGTGTCGTAAGATCTCAGAAAGCGGGATATAAGTGTATTCATTACGCCAGTTTATTTCGACCTCAGCTCTTTAATTAGTAGCACACGACAAATGTTAGCTAAACACACGTTTAGGCTTCGTTTCAAGAGCGGCTTGCAATATTCAAGAGAGTTTTTGAATGCTTTTATTACCGTGGAATTTTTGTATGTATCTTTGTATGTTCAATTGTACAATGTACATATTTTTGAATTAATCTTGCACTCAATTTTGAAACATTATCCTTATGTTAAAATTTGAGATGAATTTTACATGCTCATTTTTTTGCTCAAAATAGCGGACTTGTTATTTTTAAGCACTATTTTTATGGGTATCAAATTAATGGGCTTGCGGATACTACAAAGCTTTTGACTATTAATTTATTACTTATTTTTATTTCAAGTGTAAAAAGCACTTCTTTTTTCTTCATTGTAATATTTAGCGAAGGGCTACGAGTAAAATCAACAATAGCTTAAAAATACATAATAACATAAGTTTTCAAGTGAACGTCCAGTTATCTTTTAATTAGCAGCAAGCATAGAGAAAGTAAACAGTAGAGTAAGTAAACGTACAAAAAGCTGGCATGGCTCGATATAATATTTATACGGCCCTCTACTAAACTCAGTACCTAGTTATTTAAGCTCGTGTCGGAAAAAGTACAAACATAACGGCCATAATGTTGTGAATATTTTGTACAAATGCAATTTAGGTCTAAGAGCAGGTAGGTACTCCAATTTGATCTCCACATGAATTTTCATACAAGGAAACGCAAAGTTAAACGCTTAATATTAAAAGCCTATCTATAAAGTCACAAGAAAGTTTCTTTTTTAGTTATAGACGCTACATATTTTAATATGCACATTATCATCATTTTGAATGAAACAATTTTTATAGGATTATCTACTAGCTGACCCCGCAAACGTTGTTTTGCGGTATAAGTTATCGAGCGTTAAAAATCGACCATTAAAAATAGGGGTTGGTGATAAAAGGGTGAAAATTTAGGGTTGTATGTATTTTTTGACGCCACATTATTGAAAAATAAAAATAAAAAAATGTATCCTAAAAGTAAAATAAAAATGTTAGACAACCCTTATCACTTAGGGGTATGAAAAATAGACAGTTGCTGATTCTCAGACCTACTGAATATGCATATAAAATTTCATAAAAATCGGTCAAGCCGTTTCGGAGGAGTATGGTAAGTAAAACTGTGCCACGAGAATTTTATAAGTATATAAGATAAATAAATAAAATAATGTTAATGATGTGGAACAAAAACTTAAGCTTGAGAAAAATAAACATTATATTGTAAATATTATATAATTTGAATTTTATATATAAATACATTTTCTGTATTTTACTGTATTTTTTCCTTTGACAAAACTGAATAAAAGTTCGTTAAAACACTTTTATTTCATTTATTTCAAACACGACACGATATACATAAAATATACATACTTCAATTAACGGCAACACGGCTAACCATACCCTGGAATAAGGTTTTACACAGCGAACGTGGCTAATGGAATATTCATGCGGGCTTCTTTACAGAGCGGGTAAACTTTCAGCGGTTATAATTATGAGTTCACGGTTCACGGAAAAATTACAAACAGCATAATCGCCTCACGTTATGAGTGTTATGTACTCGGGCGGGTCGAACTTTATTTATTTATATGAGGCGTATTACTGATCAAAGATACTCCAGGCCAGTTTTTATACAACAGCGTGGTCAATGGAATATTCGTGCGGGCTTCTTTACAGAGCAGGTATATACATTATACTTTATTATACTTTCAGCGGTTATATTATGAAGCTACTATGGAAAAATTACAAACAGCATAATGGCTTCACGTTATGAATGTTATGAGCTTGGATGCGGGTCTTATATTATAATTATTAATGTGTAGCGCGCAGCCATGTTATAGTTGTGGTTTAATATTACAGTCTAATTTACAGCGATTTGACATTTTTTCGTGTTTATTTCATTGTAACGAAACATTTTGAGCATGCTTTATTAAATACGGAGTTCATTAATTTATTTTATTCATAAATTCGAATTAGAAAAGCGCTTAACACTTGGTCTAGTAGCAGGACATAAAAGTGGCCAAAAATTACGTTACATTGCGTTTAGGGGAATGGAGGGGGTCAGTATAGAGCGACATCGGGTAAAATGGAGGCTTTTCGTTATCGGATGTCGCAATATAACATAACCGACCGATAACACCAACGCGACAAATTTCAAATTTTAAAACAATTCCAAACCAAAAGCACGCACCGTTGCTTATTGAACACCAGAGGAGAGTTTAAGGCTTTAGGAGTGATAAAATTTTGTTACGTAATTCCTAGTAACCGAAAGCGCTGCGTGGAAGATCCTGGATTCAATTACCAGCGGCGCGGAGATTCGAATGATTGTTTCTGGTCTGGCTGTGTGTGTTGTCTTGTGTCATAGACATCATGGTACCCTCAGCACAGGAATCTTAGTGTGAAGCTATGAGTATGAAACGTTTTATTGCGGATCGCTTAAAGTAGAAGAAAAAATAACGTTTATCCTGATATAGGAGATATACAATTTTCGTGTAATTTTAGCGAATTTCTGGTAAAGCCATTATCTATAACATTATGGGGCTACAAATTTCCATCCCTCGAGACACATCACAAGATGTATGCGAAGCCGCCGGTTAGATTTATACCGAGCAGGATACGATATCTAACACATGAGTAATGAGCATACCGACCTACATAGAAGTATGTGATTGAATATTATGCGCTGATTGTTTAACAACCTACTTAGCTACCTCAAAATATGAACATAAATTAATCATATTTTCTATGATTCGCTGTTTCCCAAACAGTAATTACAGAGCCACGAGTTTTTGGGTCCATATTTTGGATTTTTATTTTTTATTATCTGCTCCATAATTAAGTCTTTTGTTAAATATAATTTATAGTACAATCAGTAATTCAGTAATTATACAGTCGCGTTGAGGGGGTACTCAAAAACATACCTACACAGCTGTTACGTTCTACATTCCTGCCTCTTCTTACGTTTCAACCACACCAAAGAAATGAATGTTTGAACGGAATAGAAGGGAATTGCACGTGTCGTAAAAAAATACTACGTTCTAAAGCGGACGTAGGAAAACGGTTAGTTTCCTATGAATTTTGCATCCTTTTACAATCGCACTCTGTCTAGAAAATGTAGGAAAAAGGAAAAAAGGATTAAAGGACATAATATTATCTAGGTGTGTATTTTTTATCTATAGCAGAAAATTTAAATGCCAATTACCTACAGAAATTTAGACAACAGAGTCAGTTTCTAAAAAAGTTTAAAGGTCCAAAAATTTACCAACAGAGACGTAGGGAGTGAAATTCTATGTTTTTTGTTGAATAAATTATGATTGATTAAGTTGATGTGATCAAACATGTAAGAGTAGGTACAAGTAGTGTTTTTCTTAGATTGTAAAATTTTTATTCCTTAATACATACCTCCTAAGTAGCTTTAGCATGATTTAATTTAACGTTTGTACAGCCAATTTGGTCACCGTTTTCAAATAAAGAAGGGAAGTATTTAATTTCGACCATGAATATGAAACGTGAGTATACCTAGACTGTGAAAAATTTTTTTTGCATATTGATACCTACTATTAGCTAATTATAATTCTACAATGCAAAATTTATTTCAGACCATTTTCCTGACATAAGGAGTTGGTAAGCAACCCACGTTAAACCTTTTTTCTAATCTCTATGGCTTATGTTGGGAGAAGCAAAGGTCAGACAAAAAATACGAAAACTTTTGCTGATTGTTAAAAGCGAGATAAGTTTGTTTTAATTAATTAAAACAGAAAAATATTTTTATAACTTTATCCGTCTTAGGATCAGCGCTGGATTGCTCAGCTCACGGCTGTAGGAGATAACGATAATAGACAAAAATTTTAACACTCTATTACAAAAAAATAAGCCAAACTAAAAACAAGAACAAAGTGTCTCTTTCACGTATATTACTATAAAAATTCATACCTCCTAAGTCCTAAGAGAGTGCTGCTTGGAATATCGGATGAGGCTTAACGGTTATCCATTTACCGAAGCCTTGTCTACCAGTAGAATAGTTTTCCATCCTTTGACATCAACAAGTGGTATGCTATCTGCTTTTCTACTTTTTGTACCATGTAAGCGGTCAGCGGTCGGTCGGTGGAGTCAGCTAGGAAACAAATAGACAACCTCATTCAATCCCAGACAGGATCGCAGCATAGTCCTCATTGCAGTAGTAGATAGGTAATGGATGATCGCATGTCAAGGCGAATTAGTTGTGGTTCGTAGAGCACGTTAATTCGTTAATCCCGGTTGTTGTCGATAAGATAACTGTAGTTAAACCTCATCGGAGGTCCTATGAGCGGTCTGAAAACAGATTTACCCTACAGCTACAAGGGTCATAGTCCAATGCGGCAGGCCTACCTAGTTCTCGTCCAAATTGTTGTCCAAGTTGTTTTTAAAAAAAACTTTGAAATAATAAGTTAATAAGGTAATAAAAACGGTAAAAGAACGGTAAAACGGTGTTTTTCTTTTTTCACTGGAAATAATTTCTCACTAAATGAAGACCTTATTAGGTTATGTAGGGAAAGATATCAAGAATAATGTTTCTGTGTACCATAAAGGTTGTGAAGTAAATCAAAAAACAAAATAAACTAGGAATTATGAAACAATAGCCTTAGCCTATCATTTTCTTCTGTTAGCCCAAGAGTTTCTGTCAAATTAGGGTATATTGTGTATGTCAGACTGTGCGTTTTGTAAATAGAAAATGTGATGAAATTTATTAAGTTTTCGTATTATTCGTATAATTTATGTTAAATATTATCGTTCAATAAATTCAGAATCCCCGAAGTAACTGGAAATGAAGAAGCAAGAAGAAGGAGGGGATTAAGAATAAATGTTTAAATATTGACTCCTAGTGTCCAAATTGTAAGATTCTAAATATTTTGTAAATTAAAGAAGAAAATATGCTGGCTGATACCCCCAGAACTACTTAGAAGACTATCTAGTTAGGGTTGGGACCGATTGATGGTAGGCTTATTGAAGGATGCCACGTCTTAATTTTTTTATAAGTAGAGCAAGCAAACGTACAGACTGCAAATTATTATTACGTTCAATTTAACCCACTAGGGTTAAATAATAACTTTAAATAACTAATAACGTTAAATAATACTAATTACTTTAGAGATCCCTTCAGTTTGAGACACTCATCACATTATCATTATTTAGTCCGCAATTCGTCTGAAAATGAAACCTAATACACCTAATTTAGTGTTTCATAATTCATTATGTAAATATACGAGTACCTATCAAAACATAATGCATTATTCAATGGAATATTCAACAATTCGGATTCTGTCAGAAATTCCCAATTTGACTATGAAATAAAGCTATTGATGCTAACAGGTTTTTGCAGTTTATGCTTTTCTTTTATCGAAATAGAACCAAATCCAACATATACATCCCGTTTTCAAAAGGCCAAAAAAGGCCTTTATCCTAGCCTGGATCGAACCCACATAATACAATTATTTATTTAAATATCATTTCAGATTCGTTGAAGATAAATGGAGCGGGGTGTAATGCATCATGTGTTGTCTATTTTCCTGCTTTGCATGGATGATCGATTTCATTCAGAGGTTCAAATTTTCACTTTGCTAATAGTAGTAGGTGGTAGATCCATACTAATATTATAAAAAATATACTTTATATATTTATATACTTTATATACTAATATATTTGATTTTTTGTTTGTTTGTTTATTGATTTATATCTATCCTATTTGGGTTGGTTGTCAATTGATTGCAGTCATTCCCTTTCACATTTATAATAGTAGATGGATTTTGAAGGCGTTTTCATTACAACATAAAATTTGTTGCAGACCAACCATTATCGTTATATTCCACAGGTTGTGGACATTTACTATGTCTTGCTGCATTAGCTCGGCGGTGTGCTTTGCTTTCATCATCGCCTCCATGTCGGGCGTCGCCCTCGGGTACAACTACTCGTTAGCCGAGTACATCGACTTGAAAGGTTCTTTCCTTTGCTTCATTACCCTATCCCTATAATTTGTTTCTTTTTAGCTCGGTCTTTTTATAGCCGCCACTAATTTCACACATAATATGCATACTTTTACGATTCTTAAGCAATCTTGTATTAACTTTCAAACTTTTTTTGAAAATAGTAATGAAATAGATATTAAAAATCTAATAATACATTACTCATACGAATATTTTTAAAACAAGAAAAAATCTAAACTAGGATAAGCTTTATATTAGGCATAAACACTGATTCACCAGTATCTAAGAAATCAAACGCAATTGGCAGTTGCCCAGGGTCACTATGAAATGCGGAATCTTATTCACATCTTCAAATAATTATAATTGAAGCAACGAAACATTCCGTCATCTAAATATTTCAATATATGTTTTTCAAATGCTTATACGTAATTTACAATGGAATTTAAAAGTTTCGCAAGGAATATATCCACGTTATCAATTAATTTAAGTATCGTATTAGCCTATTTTTTAAGCACTGTAGCACTACTGAGAAGAAAATTGTTAGCACAATATTATGACTGTTATTGTTTTAATCCTTTTTTGGCCTTATTTTTATTATAATCTGTTCCATGACTGTTTAAAGTATACACTGTTGTATTATTTAATAAATAATTTCAGAGACAAACGTACCCATTTATCTAAAGCGTGGTATTTTTGATTTTGAAACCGGAAATAATTTGGATCGGCACCGAAGCAGTCTACCTGTTGCTGAGCGTACTGGAGAAAGTAATCGTAAGTTATGATGGGATAGCATGATCTTCATCTCCCTCGTATAGAGTAACATAAAAATTTTCCTACAATAAAAATTTTGTGAGATTTTCATATTTGCAAGTAACGTGACGCTCATTTATGGTTGATATAATAATTAGATGATTTATTAATGTTACACTTCTGTCACCTTTTACAAATCTACAGTAAGAACAGAAGCAATGGGCGATGATCTTACAACGATTCGATCAAGTGAAAAAAACGATTCCATATTAAAACTCACGGCAAAGACACCTGCGTCAATCTTGAACAGCAAAACGACAGTAGACGAATATCGGGTAAAAACCTACAAACTCTTCTTTTAAAGTAATGAAGATTCTTTGAGTATTATAATTTACAACAGAAAGGTTCCTCGAGGCTATCTTTATTCAGACTCTTACCACTACTATTTAGTAATATCTAAAAACAACGGGTAGTATATTACTTTACAGACTCTCTCTGAGTATTCTATGGGTTCAACCGATCAAGTAAAAGCAATGAAGCAGCAATCTCTGGTTAACATGAGAAAATCCAACGATGCTAAGAATAAGAAAGTAAAAGGAGGAGCAAAGGTACTTTAGCAAAATACATATTTTCCATGTCAAGTATTCTGTGAGAAGGGAATTAAAAAATAACCAAACAATATCTTATAACTACGAGTACCTAGCATAAAAAATGCACCGTAATAACTTGTTTCTGCATTTGTTCCTTTACGATAGTGTTGAGTAAAATATTATATTATCAGCTTCATTTTATTGCTTGCACTTCCTTCCTTCCTTCCTTCCTTTCAGCCCTTAGTAGTCCACTGCTGGACATGGGCCTCCCCTAATCGACGCCACTCCGCCCGGTCCTGGGCCCTCTGAATCCAACGGTTTCCCGCTGTCTTCTTCAGGTCATCAGTCCACCTGGTCGGAGGGCGGCCTGTGCTCCTTTTGCCTAAACGTGGTCGCCATTCGAGGACCTTTTTTCCCCATCGGTTGTCAGTCCTGCGAACGATGTGGCCAGCCCATTGCCACTTTAATTTGCAAACTTTGAGAGCTATGTCGGTCACCTTCGTTCTCCTACGGATTTCATCATTTCTGATTCTGTCTCGTAGAGAAATACCAAGCATAGCTCTCTCCATTGCTCTCTGGGCGACTCTGAGCTTGTGCATTAGGCTCACAGTAAAGGACCACGTCTCGGCACCGTAGGTCATCACTGGCAACACACATTGCTCGAAAACTTTCGACTTCAGGCACTGAGGTATATTGGACGTCAAGACGTGTCGTAGACTCCCGAACGCTGCCCAGCCGAGTTGGATTCTTCGAGTGACCTCTCTCTCGAAGTTGGACTTACCCATTCGGATCGTTTGTCCTAGGTAAACGTATTCGTCTACAACTTCGAGAGCAGTGCCGTCAACAACCACCGATACGGGTGTGACATGGACATTAGACATGATTTTCGTCTTGTCCATGTTCATCTTAAGACCCACCCGTTGTGAGGCACTATTGAGGTCGCTGAGCATAATGCTGAGTTCCTCCAGCGACTCCGCCAGGATCACTATGTCATCGGCAAATCGGAGGTGTGAGAGGTGTTCGCCGTTGATGTTAATACCACGTCCTTTCCACTCCATCAGCTTGAACACATCTTCCAGTGCAGCGGTGAAAAGTTTTGGGGAGATGACATCCCCCTGTCGTACGCCGCGCTGCACGTGGATGGGGTTCGTACTGTTGTCGTGTACTCGGACTTTCATGGTGGCGGCATTGTATACACACTTCAACGCCTCGATGTACCGATAGTCGATCTGGCATCGCTGAAGAGACTCAAGCACCGCCCAGGTCTCGATAGAATCGAAGGCTTGCACTAGGGCCTATAATTTGTGTTAATAACTGTTTCAGGCAACAGAAGGCATCACAAGTGAAAGATATCTAGTTCTCGAACGAAAAGCAAATAATAATGAGCCGGGCGTTTATACTCGGGGTGATTCGTCTCCACGAATAAATAAAGCAAAATGGAAGCAGTCTAAACTACCACCAACAGAGCGTCAAGGTATTTTTGGGGACTATGGTGATAGACCTACATACCCGATGCGTGTAACTCCAAGGAGTGGTCCAGTTAGAACCCGGCCGAAGTCAACTGGTCGGCTGACTCGACCGAAGTTAATGAGAACTACGCTCACCACAACTTCAAAAGAAAGGCATGAACAGGAAATTAGGTATTTGAAACCAACAAACGAAGAAATGGACTGGTTTAAGCAAGAATTTCTATTGGACAAATTTTATTCACCTAGGTTGTATATCATTGACACTTAAAATTACGTTTAAATTGAAGATATTTTTTTTATTGCATAAAACTTTTAGATATCTATCTGTGTCTCTATAATATTATATTAAATATCAAGGAAAACGGGTTTAATCGAAAAGTTCTGGAACAATATTTTAAATTTTTAGTTCCAGAGAAGAGATTTTCATGAAAAATATCAAAGGTACCCGAAGAGATGATGATGATTATGAAGATGCCGCAGGAGACGATTCGGTAAGAAACAAAAGAGAAAATGTTGGCGCTGTTTCTAAAGCGAACAGTATTATAAATGCTCCTTCAAAAACCCTGAATCCAAGGAAATCGAAAATCACAATATGACCAAAAATATTGCAATATTTTTATACAATTTGAGAGATTTTTTTAGACGCTGTATTATAAGTAATCTGCTGCTAAGTTGTATTAGAAGTCATTTTATTTGAGCATGAATATAATAACAATACGAGTACCAAAATAATAAACAAATACTGTATACTTACATCAAATATTGTCTATAAATTATTATTGAATTCCAAAGTTATTGTTTATTGTGACGTAGTGTTGTGTCGTCTGGTCGCTTTATTAATTTGTAGAATCTTGTTTGCTTTGTCATGCTTTAAATGGTTTTATGTATCAGTGGTTAAACAATAGAAAAACACTTCAATTTCTATCGTTGTATTCATTTAAAATCCATTTATCCAGAGATATTGAAGATGTCATGTCGCTAGTCAAGATGTTTTTAACGTAACTAGAAAATTTAAAATAAATAATGTGAACAACCAATTATTCATCCATTTTTACCAACTTGTACTATTATGTATTCTGTGCCGAAACCAAACATAAATTTGACAGACACAATCAACACAGAAACCTGAAGCGTCGCTCCTAGCTGCTCCTTACAAACTCAGAATTTTAGCTTTTTACCTTACACATTAGTTCAGATAAAGGTTGAATGTGCGGCTGCATTAGTACCTAACTTATACACTGTGAAGTTATTTGCTTCTCCAGTTAGCTATAGACAAATAACGAAGAAAATTTTGTTTGTTTTGTATGAAATGAAAAATTGATAGTTCCACCAAAAGAGCTATGACAATAGTCCACATTTTATTTCCGTTATTTCAGTTTTAACTACACAGCGGTGTGCTGCATTGAATTGTTTGTTTAAATAACAGGAGAATTAATAGCATCTCTTTGTGTTCTGTTAGTTTGTTTACGTGTATTTGTGAAACAGCAAATAGTAGAGCTGAAACGCATACGCAGTATTTGCATAGTAAATTCTCCAATTGTCTTTGAACAGTGAAACATTAATTTTAGGTTACAACCTGCTAACTATGGCCAACAAAGTAATGCAAACCATATATTACAGTCAAATAAGAAAAAATATGTTGTTATATTCAGGTGATGAAAGTGGAATGAGCCCTCATTTTAAACGTTTAAAGCTATCCAACCACTTTGTGATAAATTGACATGGTTTATATTCGATTTCGCAACTTTTTTCGGCAGAAGGACTGAATTGCGTAACTTGTGGTTACAAAAGACCCGATAAGTATATCAATCCGGTATCCAGTTGCAAAATTATGGGCACGAATTGTTTATTATTACCTACTACAACTCCTACGACGGTGTCGGCGTGTAGAGCAAATTTACGGAGGCAATAGCCACCAAATGATTCAATATTCACCACAAGATGTAAACTAGTGTGGGTTTGTTTATTGTTCCTTGCTGGAATTATGTTGGACATTATGTATTAACATTGTTGTAATTTGTAGCTGTACATTACCTTTTCTCTATATTCCATGCTAGGTACTTTGCAAACTCCCATTCCTACCTACTGTACGAGTAGGTAATAGTAGGTAATAGTAGAAGGTATACCTCACCTACAAAGTTTGAACGTGTTATTTTGTAGGACTCAGAATTAGACTTATCGGAATTGCATTTATATAATTATTTTGGTCTAATTCTATATAAGTACTATTTTGTATTTATGTATGTAGATTGTTTGACCTAACATATCTCCTATATCTCGCATGTCTATCGCATTTTTGCTTGTTTGTATTTTTTCCAACTAAGGGAAGGGTAAAGGTTTCATCAAAATCGGTTCAGTAGAATTTTCGTGATATCGACTAAAAATTTTAAAAAAATAACTAAAAATTAGGAAATTAAAAATAATTTTAAAAATTAAACTGACTGAAAAAAGTATAAATAAAATTTGTTAGTAACATACTTGAGACTTACTATTTTTGAAATAGGTGACAAATTTATCATAAATACAAACAAAATACTTGATTGAAAAAAACCAACCTCAAAAAAAGTAAGCCTAAAGTATGTAACAAATTTTAATTTATTTTCTAAACATAGAAAGTAAACTACTTTTATGGTGTTAACACCTATAACGCAATAATCTCCATTCGGTTTAAGCGATCGCACAATAGGTAACAAAAATTGGAAACTGGGCGACAACGGAAATCTGTAGTAACTGACAATGTAAGATAAAATATTTTATTGCAATAGAAGAGAAAATTTTTCAACTTTTCGAGAAACTTATTCTCTAATAGGTACGTGTAGTGTTATTTTAAATTCTTTTTCTAGCTACCACTCCAAAAAAATCTCGTTAAGTACACCCAATCCATGTAATTAAATGTTTAAGCAATATCCGCAATATTGCTTCTCACTCTGATATCACCAGCAAATATTCCTTTACTAATTAGAGCCGTTGCTCGGTTTAATCGTATCCACGCAGATCGCCTGAAGACCGTCTTCAACCCTGCAAGAAAACTTATTAAAATTTCTGAGTGATCCCACTGGAGATCTTAAAGTACTTTAAAACTAATTAGCTTAGAAACGACAGTGTTTATGTAGTTTACGTAGAAGTTATTAAGTTATTTGCAATATTTTTGGCTGGTTACTCTGGTTGGATAGTTTTCTTTCCCTGGTGGATAATCATCTCCTACTATTAAAAGTTCTATTGTAAAATTGGAAGGAAAGTTGGAACAAATTAATATCACCATATAATATTCCGTAAATTGAATGGTGCAAAGGCATCATTTTACGCTACACATACCACATACTTGCCTACTAGATACTTTGAATATGAAAAAAAGACTTAAAGAGTTAACTGTAGGTATTTCTAGGATTATATAAAATGCAACGACTTCTAAACTGAAGCGATTTCGTGTAAAGGAAAATATCGTGAGGAAATCTGCAAGCCTGAGAGTTCTCGGTAATGTTTAGGTTTGTGAAGTCTGTTTTTTATCCGTAGTAGCCCAGCGTGGTGGACTAGATATTTTCATTTCGTCCCCTTGCCTTTAACCTTTTCATTTCAAATAGCACTAAAATGCGATATTTAGGGTAATATTATAATGATAAAGATTGTCTTCTGTCATGTGTGCTAGTTTCAAATAAGATCATTACGAAAATTTTAATATTGGACAATGTGCGAAATAATTCATTCATAAAATATACAAAGTAGCCAATTTAATATTCGTTTAATTAGACATCGCTGTAATCTCAAATCTAATCTCCAACTCTGCAACTGAAACTTATTAAAATTTCTGTCTGAGTGAGCATAGCTCACGTAATTCCTTGAGGGCTAGACCTCACCTTTCGTATTTGAATCGGCTTGAGTCCCTTATGACAGCATTTCTTTCTACTGATTGGTGCATAAGCTTAACACATTATACACAGATCAAAAATTATCCACAAGATCAGAGTCACCCAGCGCGCAACGGATAGCTACACGAGTTATTTCTTTACTTGAGAAATGACGAAATCCGTAGAAGAAGGAACTGACATAGTTCTCAAAGTTTGCAAATTAAAGCTGGCCACATCGTTCATAGGACTGACAACTGATAGGGATGAAAGGTCCTCGAATGGCGACCACGTCCAGGCACAAGGAGCACAGGCCGCCCTACGACCAAGTGGTCTGACGACCTGAAGAAGACAGCGGGAAACCGTTGGATTCAAAGGGCCCAGGATGTGGCGATCAAATGACCAGTGCTCTACGTAGGGCTGAAAGGAGGAAACTACAGGAACAAATTATGGCCAGTTTAAAAAATCATCGCATCTGCCATACCCCAAAAGCTAATGCTCCGTCGTGATGCAGCACGCATCAGTTGCGACTCATGAGAACTATCACGAGTAGCAACACTATCACGTACAACCTCAGACAGAATTTCAATATAATTTGAGGTTAGACGTGGGAATCCATGGGTAGCAGTGATCTCAGTGATACGAGTACCTAGATAACTATACATTTAAATAATACTTGTACTGTACATAAACATACAAAGACACTATGATGATAACTAGCAGAGTGTTATGCTTGTAATGGTAAGTGAAGTACAAAGTAAGTATAGTGTGAAGTGTGTAAGAGCGTGATGAGAGGGTACCTACATCGCAGGTATCAAAGATAACTGACGGCTCCGAGATGGTGATACGACATGATCCGCGGTCTTCGATTTGGCATTATGAGAGTACTTACTTGAAAGATAAGTGCTGGTTTAAAAGTCATAAAATCTGTGTGGTAACTTGGGCTAAATTGAATCGAAATTAAGGCATGTTTCTTTTTCTTCATGTTAATAAAGTAGAACGGGTATTAAAGTAAACAGATATTAAGTGGTCACTGCAAACTATCGTATATGACGCGGGTTAAACCTCGAGAATTATGTTCGTATGTCGGTCAGTCTCGTAAAGATTAAGATGTTCGCCATAAATGTAGTACTATCGGCAATCAAACCACCTATAAATTATAATTTTATACATAATATTTGCGCATGATTTAGATCTGTAATATTAACTTTTAAAATCTTTAAAAATATTGCATTTTCAAAACCAAATTTACCTGCTACGGTCAACTCTTTTCAGTTCATACTTTCACTCAATGCATACTTACCACTATAATTTTCGCCCTATTTCTACTTCCAGAAAAACCCAACTCTGATGATAGGTGAAAGCTCCTTAGAGCCAATTAACTAACAACAGAAGGCTCTACTCGTAAGTGTCAGATAATAAAGCTTCTATTGCCGTGACTGCTTTCACGAGCGTCGAAACTGATGTTTCAGGTCTAAGCATGCAACGACTATTATAACAATACGCGCGGAATTATCTTTGGGCTTCTAAATCACAGGGCTGTCTGTGGGTGGAAATAAAATAAAATTAAGTACTATTTATCGTAAAATTCAGTGCGTGGGAATACTAAAATTATAATAAGAGAAATTTTTCACTCATAAAATGTTTCCTAATAAAATTCCAAAGCTTTTTTAAATAATATACCGCAGTGATAAAACGCCCGTGCGCTGCCCAAAATACTTTAAGGTTGATTCTCAGCGAAGAGAGATTAGAATGATGAATTTAAATTCTGATTCTAGTCTGGGTGTGTGTGTCCATGACACCCATGATGAAAGGAATCCAAGTTTAGGACTAACAAACAGCGATCAATGTCAAAAAAGTACTTTAAAATATAGCAATTAAAACTTTTATTCTATTTTACTTCTTGAATTCGTAAAACAAAAATTAATAGGATCAATTTTATAATCCGCCTGTAACAGGACAGGTCGTGGGCGAATGAAAGCGGGACCTTTGTCAGCATGGCTCCAATGTCGAGAGAGAAGATTGGAATCTCATGTTTTGCTTATCCAAATTGCTATGAACTATAGATAGAGTCTAGGAAATTCTCTACTTTTTCTAGTCTGCTGTCTACTCGTACAAGAGGGCTAAAGATACCAAAACTGTAAATCGTATAATAACTGTAACCTATATTCACAAATATCATTATGGTGAAAATGATTTTTATTTTATTTAGAACCAACAACTTTTTATTGATTTTTAATGTAAGTATACAAGTAGTCAGGCTACAAAAGCTACACCGTATGCAACCAGAAGTAAATTCTTTGCCAACCCATATTGGACTGGAGTCACGTTTTTACGTATGTATAAGCATGATGTCCTTAGTTCATGCTGAAAACCGTACCTACTGGTAAGCTCTTTCAAGTTACAATAATCACCTATAAGTAGTGAAATTATACTGTAAGATACGATCTCATCTTACAATTTAAAAAAAAAAAACTTTGTACTCATACCAGCACGCATATTTTGTAGACGTAGTTTGTAAGACATGGATGCGTATGCGTGCCACTGGGTATCGAACCCGGACCTCTCAATTTGAGGTAGAGATCTTATCTTCCTATTACCATCTCGTTTGTTCATAATAAAAAAAAAACTTTATTGCATTCACATAGGCAAGCTCACTCCAAGTCATAATTAAATTATTCAGTGTGAAGAAAACATTGGACTCTTAAATTAAATTAAACTTTATGTATGTGGCTCCCCTCAGGGCTTCCGCAGTTGAAATAATAACTACCTATTCCTTCATTTGTCTTTCATTACCGATTCATGAAAAGGGCCAACCCTTATTTTGATATTATTACACCTATCTTGGTTCAATTAGTCAAACGTAAATATTGTATTGAAAAGCTCACACTGTTTATTTGCATTTTATTTGTTCATATAATATGATTTGATTGTTACCTTCGATTGCTGCTAGTACAAAAGAATTGAATACAATACAATTTTTTTAATAACATATTTTTATTAAACCAAGTAGCTGTTAATTTTTTACAGGGAGCCGGCTTATGCGTGGGAGATTACAAAAATATTCATCTTTATTATTTCAAATGGTAGATAATGCCATTATTAATCCATAGTAAGAGATTTTAAGTAAACTTTATCCCAAATATTCCTAACCGTGTTTACATTAAGTGTTGCGTATATAGATAATATTATATAACTATCTACATTTTATTCGAATTGTAACAAATGTAATATACTCATTGCTCTACATAATTTTTCTTTGTAAGTTTCTGAAAATCTCATGCGAAATAAGGAATCTTAACCATGATTGCATTATATATTCCATTTACCTATACAATGTAGGTAATAAAGTTGTCTTAAAACAATCCCAGCCCTAGTCTGGCGGAGGGTTCGTTAAACTACACGAAGAGGACTCCAACTCAGTCTGTCAACAGCATCCCTCGTCGTTAAACATCATTTGTAGCCCTTTCGTCGCTGAAAATACTATAGTATATTTTTAATATTTGTAAGATCACGTAAATATAACTGGGTAGGTAGTAGGCTTTGAAAAAACACTGAAAGCATCACTAAAATCAGTAAAATTTGTTTTCTGAATAAACTTCTGTATCACAGAAGTTCTGTATCACAGAAGTTTATTCAAAGCTTGACATCTTTACTACCAATTTATATCATGTAAGACACCATTGTTTTTATCCAGGCATTTAAATGATATCCGTTCTTACCTACCACACTAAGTCTCACATAATTTCTGTTACAAATAGCTTTAGATTTTACAATTAACAGAAACAGATCGTTTTACATAAATTACTGAGTTCTCTTTTTGAGGGGTCAATAGTTAGATTAGAATTAAGCGCTCGGATTATCACACAGTGAATTTGGAATTCAATCCTAAACACTAATGAATATTAATCCTTATTATTCAGTAGGTAATTGAAGAAACCAGACACCAAACAGAATGTTAAATTAATTCGACAAGCACTTAAGGGACACCAAAATACCACTTCCAAGACATCATAGTGAACTTTTAATTAATTTTCGAGGTTTAATTAAAGACCGCGGAAGATCGCGGGTCAAATGGAAGAGCGTGACATTGGGTGTCGAAGTAACAAAACATTTTATGAGGAAGTTGTGTCTTGAAAATTCAAATTAAGTGGTTAAACTTACCTCACAAACCGTAGTAAAACTAGATAAATCAAGTCAATTTTAGTCGACTTCACCGTATTTTTTGTGTTTTGTTTAATGAGGTTTATAGGTGGTAAATGTATGAAGGTTGCGGAAAATAAGTTGAGCCTATGATCCTTAAGTGTATGATAAATTAAACAATAAACTGAAAACCAAAATCAATCACATAAAACAGTCAAAATGGATACACCAAAAATTATAATTTATCAATCGTAACAAGTATGAAAATTATTCGTAATTTTAACTGAATAATTGAAACTGAATGGAACGGGAATGATCAATTTGGCAATTTTCTGGGTCCCAGTAGATTTTACAGGAAGTTCGGATATTGGACAGTCCGGCGGGTCAATTAAGCATACTCGATCACCAATGGTGTAAAAGGTGAATGTGGATTTGATGGATCATTACATTTTATACTAAAGCGGTGGTTAGTCCAGCGTGGTGGACAAAGACATTTATCATTATTATTGTGAGGAGCAGAGGAGACCCGCTGCTGCAGTAGGTCACTACTGACGACTTATTATTATTTATTATATTAGGCAGATACTATTATTGAAAATAACTTATTTATTCAAATCATTTAAATATCCCGATATTATTTCAAACCTTATTTATAACCTTCTTATGTTAATTTCGTTAGTCATCTGGGGTATAAATCCACATTATATGAATGGATATCATCGGGGTGATCACAAAATCACTACACGACGTACGACTGTTAAACTTTTCGCTTTGAAAATATCCGTCACGGGTTGGCTACTAGCCCTTTTCCCCACCAATCCTCATTGGAGAATCCTTGGTGGAGAATGCTGCCCCTGTTGTGGGAAGAGACCCGCGCAACAGCAAGCCGTGAAATGGTTGCAGCCATACAAAAGCTTGTAAAATCACCTGCTTGGTTACAACGATGACGAACAGTATGTAGGCGTTGAGGAGCAACCCGACGGCGGAGATGACGGTGACGGCGACACTTAACGCGAGGGTCACCGCGCCCTCTTCACCGCGCGCTTCCGTCCCGTTCATCTCCATTCAACACCCTATCTCCGTCCTTTTCTGTCTTCAGCCCATCCAGGCCGCGATGGCAAAGGCCCGTTCATTCTGGAATTTGTCACCTCACCGCCGCTGCAGCGTTCCATCGCATCATGGCTTTGGATCTGGAACAAAAAGTTCTCATTAGTTTCAATAATATAAAGAGCTCTAGTCCAGAATCAACTACAGAAAGAGTTAAAGTTACTTTCTATGACGTGTTGAATTTAATCTAATTAAATCTACTAAATACATACCTACTCGGTCAAAAGATCACAGTAGATACTTAAAACATTAACAACTGATTTCTGGAATTTTGGTGCTAGATATCTTAAATTTAATCTAGACAGTCCCCTATGTTCAGATTTCGACTCGATTACCACAATACCCCTTTTGGAAATTTGGCAGCCTTTACTCATGTCATAAGGCTGTGGTATTGGAAATAGCTTTCGACAGGTCATGAACGCTGACGGACGACCTTGACGTTCGGAAGTGCTGCTTACTGTAGACATAGCCTTCGGTATTTCATTTCCGGAGTCCTGAAATATTTCATGTGGGCGTAACAACTTCCACTTAGGGCTAATATGATATTTACTAAGTTTATGGCTTCATAACTTTTCAAAGGAAAAGGCCAAGCAGATATTTTGTGCACTTTGTTAATTTCGTCCACTATTCTATTTTTATCAAAATGACTTGGTTACCTACTGGAAAAAATAAAATAAATCTTTTTACTATAATATGAAGTCAATACTTATTAAAATGTATTCTGTCGACGTGCAAGCTTTGGAACTAATAACCACGCAGGGTCATTATTCAATCAATTTCCTATCAAAAAAGAGTTCTTCAAACTCTCTGGTTTGTCTTGTGAAGATAAGCGAATTTAAACTTACCTGCAGGCCCCACTACCTGCTCTATGAATAAAAAATGTACATGTTACACATGTAGGTTCATAATATGTCTACGATGATACTTTATACATTTTTACTCCTTATTTGGAAAAGACTATAGCTGAAACATTTGCAGTGATGTCACTGGCCCAGTACGTGCCTGATATCGGAAAACGATAAATAAATATTCTGTCAACAATATTAACAACCGCAAGACACGACAGACTGGGTATTGGGTAACTCTGTTAAAACTACATCCCTCTAAGACGAACTATATTTAAATCTCTGTACATTATTGGGTGGTTACGTACTCGTAACTAAGCTTGTGGCACGAAGTTAACTAAGGTTTTCTTCGACATGAGTCTTTGCCATTTTCGATGTCAATTTGGAGTTCATTTCTAAAACCACAAAATTCTTAGGTAAAATGGCTTATTTTTCTAAAAATAATTATTTTTGGGGTAAAATAGATACCAAGCTTTATCTTTAAACTCATTTCCAAATTTTGTCAACTAGCCTATTGTGAAAAGCATCTCAAAATGACATTAGTGAGCCAACGTTCGGCCATTGCACGCATGGTTTACGCATTAGCCATTTGCGGTCACGAGTTCGATTACAGATTCCGATTTCAAGTGCAATTTCGATCCTAATTGGAATACGAATCCATAAATTACGAAATTACGAATACGAAAATTGTCTCAATAATAATTATCTCTTGGTTGTCCCGATAATCTTCAATCGGATAACAATTTTCAATGGGAAATAAGACGAATGCTATTAAATATTACGCATATCTAGTTAGGTAGTAGTACTAGTTAGGTTATGTATTTAAATATTCAACAAAATATTCATTAAATATTTAACTTTTTTATACGTTTCTTGAATGAAGTCTCTTCTCAAACGTTTGGCTTTATTCTATTAATTTAATCAAACAAATAGTCTAGCTGAATAATAAACCATATCAACTGATGTGTAAACAGTAAAGGAGGTACTTTATTCCCATTGGACGTAAAAACCATACGAAAATACTTCTTGGCTAAGGCTTCTTGTGAAGAGAGCAGTGACCGGAGACAACACGACGAATGGGGATCATGTTCTAACGCGACTCAGTACTTTTTCTCTAGTTCCATGTCATTATTTTCAGACAAGCTCAAATAAATTAACGTCCACAAGGCAGTAGATTCAAGTTTGCGTCTGAAGCGACTGAAACTATGTTCCTATTTCAAAATCTACGCGTATGTGGAAGCCAAATAATAAATTAAAAGCGTGTTTAACGAAGCATTAAATGTTATGAACATTGTGATAAAAACTAATTAAATAAAAGTTTAAAAAGGCATATTTAAAATGACAATGTATTAAATAAAAAAGGAACTTCATAAAATCAAATTCTATTTATTCAATTATGTAATTTCCTTCAGTTTTTTATTAGGATGTTGCACTACTTTTTAGTAAATTGGCCTGCATAGCTGCTGGTAATCTACTTGCAATCTACCTATTAGTGACCCTATGCAAATCATTTCTAAGAATGAGAAATATTAGGTCTGACCACCCACCACACAAATAAAGTACTAATGAATACAAAAACTTTATTCGATGCCAAGTTTTGTTGAAATGAGAGAATAAAGAGATACTAATCGTAACATAATAATATATGATTTGTTGTATGTACTGCATATTTATTAAAATGAATATCAATTTATTTAAAGAAACACCGAACTTAACTTCACAGAAATTCGACAATTTAATTTCAAAATTTAATGCCGAAAATAATATTGAGGATCGAAATCCAATTATTACACGCAACAAATTTCATAATGAAACGTCCATTAATATCACTAGAATGTTAATGAAAGGAATAAGGGCACAAAGGAAACCATAACATAAAAAACAACATTTTTACACGAAAAAATGGAAATCATTAAATATGATTATAAAAGGTGACAGTGGCTACAGATTCGTTTTCTGCAATAGCACGACATTTCCAGTTCAAGTCGCCGTGATTGCATTACTAAAATTGATTTTTAACTTAGTTAAAGTTGACTTCTCTTCTTTTTTCTGGAAGTTGTTTCTTTTAAATAAAATTTTCCGTGGCCCGCGGAAAAGTGAAGTGTATATAGCTTTTTTAGGTTTTCCACGTCGCAATTCGTCGTAATACCGTAACGCTGATTTTAAGCCTATTTGATCCTTTGGACAATAAATTTTATGCGAGGTTTCCGTACACTTGAATCACACGAAAACGATTTATTTCGAATGGATATATTCCATTAAATCGTTTTGTATTTTTCGCAACATATTTTATTTTAAATGAATTTTTTGGCAGTGATTTGTACAATTTCTAATAAATATATGTATAGTTAAGTCCATTTAATAATCTTTTCAACAACCTATTCAAAAACGTAAATACATAGTTACTCGCAGTTCTATTTAATGCCTAATACTATTTATTAGATATGTTGTGATACTAATAAATATTAAATTTATTTAGCTTGCAGCGAATTGAAGTAAATAACATGGACGTATGCAAATACAATACAAAAATTAATAACAGCTTTAAAAAATATATCATAAGTTTATTTTCTTAAGATATGAAATCACCTAATCAACTCAAGCATGAGTTTTCACGGCGGTTAGGTTAAGCAAGCAATACAATACAATCTACATACATAATATCTATCTAAAAGATCTAACTTCATAACTATAAACCTCCGAGCGTTTAAACTACCCAATCCAAATAAAGTTGGTATACCCATGATTATGTTGATCCAGTTACCCAATAATTCCATTAAAACAAACACTGTTTCGAATTCACAATCGAAAGTAGATACTGCTAACTAAGTTTACCAATGAAACGAACATGTGTGTTCAAAATACATTACACCACAACCACTTTTATATGTAAATCCGAAACGTTACGCGGGGCGTGCTTACGCCTATTACGTAGGTATAATGTTATACATTTTGCGGTTTATACTCATAACAATAACGGTTTCTGCTATTACGGTGTGGGCTTTTCGTATGAATTAGTTAAGCTAACAACCAAATGCTTTACAAACGAGTTGGTAATAGTTGAAAGTGTCTAAAGAAGGAACTCTTAATCGAAAGGTCCGGGTTCGAATGCCGCACTCGCAATCACAGAAAAGATAAAGAGGTACGAATCAGTTCACTGACTTTTGTTGCGACTGGGCTTTTCGTGTGATAATATGCTATGAACTTTCATGATAATTAAGTGTCACATGAAGTAACGGTGAAGGAAAACATCGTGACCACCAACCAACTCTAAGCGAGTGTGATGGTCACGAAAAGGCCTACATTCTTGTCATTGTGAAAGGAGACCGGACTGAACTTATGGACTGCGCTCTAGCGCGGTCGCCGCGAGTCATAATATTTTATTCAAACTATATTTTTTAACTTGTGTAGCTTTGTGAAATCATATAATTTAACTAAAACCTAAATTAATTATTCACCTGTCCTTGTGTGACCATCGATATAAAATAGATGTGTAGCGATACAAGTAGGTAGATACCTATAACCTGACAGAGGTCAGTCTGTCAATTACGTAATTAACATAGGGGAGTGATTGAAATACATTCGAGGTCCATATACTCTATTTGAAAAGTTTCTTGACAGACATGATTTAGAGGCAAGTCTCGTGGTTCTTACAAGGAGCAACAAATCACTGTACTGTACAATGCTCATAAGATTGTATTTCTTAACTGTTATTGGAGATTAGGAGTTTTAAATCATTTCTATTCGTACTAGTTCGTACCGATATAGGACGCGCGCCCAAATTTTTAATATACTCAACTCATATCTTAGGTACTCAGCAAAATACTGAAATGATTGATTATTTCTAGCGGAGACAGTCAAAATACTAAAAATATAGTAAAATCTTGTATATTATACCTTTTCCTTGAAGAAATCAATAGGCGTCACCAATATTTTATTCATCTCTGAAAGTAAACGGTGCGTGACTTATCGAAGTTGAGTGCTTCTATTTTCGCCAATAACGCTCATATTACCGTCATCCGACTGATGTTGATATCTTATACAATTGAAGGTATGATAATTTATGTTTGGCCTAATTTTGGATTACCAACAGTCGCCTTGTCAAATATTATAGTAGGTACTACCTACCTTATGTTTGCTACTTTTTCGTAGCTACTTTTGCAACTGACACTGGTGCAATAGCTATCTTTTCTGTACTATCTTATTAGCACGCAAAAGATAGCTATTGCATTTTTGTGTTTTAGCTATTGCTATTTTTGTTTTTATATTAAATAAAGATGCGTATTTACAGTCAGTGTTTTGTAAAAAGGGTACGCCGCGGTCTTTAAATTTTGTTAGGGTAGGTACGTGGCTCAATAAGACTGAGAAACCCTGGGCTAGATCTTAACCTTGTGACGGTAATAAAATCGAAAGACTTTCCGACTAACGGGTGCCCTTTGGCAAAGGTATCCAAGTGTATAATAATAAAGCTAGAAAATTCAATTGAATGGACCTGGCCCTCATTCCAAATAAAATGCGATTCGCTCGTTCAATGAATGGAATCGATATGAGAACCGTTGTCGGAAAATCCATTCAATGATTCCAATATATTTGATAAAATAAACTCTGAAATGCTTCTAACTAAGTGAGCTGTGTAGGATGAAAAGCAAAAAACTAAGCGACACACCAAGGAACATAAGGAATATTCTTTCAAGGCAACACTCCGGCGGCTACTCTGGTGGCCCGTCTGCCTGTTTGCTTGGACTTGCTGTTCCGGCAGAATTTTTTCTTTCCAATAAAGAATTAGAAAATTGAAGTTACAAACGTAAGAAGTTGAACTAAAAAAGTAGTATAGGTACCTTGTGACATTTTTAGCCCGCCAAATAACTTCACACAAAAATCACGTTGATCCGTCGCTCTTTTCCAAATGAATGAAGAAAAAAACAAAATCGTTTCCGCTATTAAAAGTAATAGGTAGGTATTTTTAAGAAAAATAAAACACATAATCCCCTGTACTTATAGCAAATTCGTTTCATATAACCGAATTCGGTTTGGTTATGATATTAGTGAGGATAAGCCCTTTATTATTGAAATCTCAGTACAAAGAAAATTTCCTTATACCTGTTGAACAAAGGATTTATCTATACCTAACCGTTTTCACGGGTTTGTGGGTTGGGACCTTAAGTAATCCCTGAATTATTTTCTTGACACATGCCTATGAAACACATGCTCAGTTTTTCTTATAGTTAAGAATCCGAATATAGCGAGATATTCATCCGTTCACTTAGGTACCGGTTGTCCCCAATGTCCCCATCGTCCGTGTCTTGGAAAATAGTCTGTATACTACACATGCCACCCACGTCACAGGGAATCCTAGTGTGTGGCTATGAGTGTAAAGCGTTATTTATTCGTAACATATTAATAATGTTAAATCCACAGTACTTATACCAAGAAAACCAAAAATCGGAATCTAAGAGACGTTGGTAATCCATTACATTTACCTTCCCGCCGTATCAACACAAAACACGAGGTCAATCTCGGCTATGTAGGTTTAGGGTTGTTATTTTTGCGAAATAAATACGTATGCCATTTCATAGCACTGTTGATACTGTCGATTGATATTGTAGGTATTGCCAGATATTAAAAGCCACTGTGCTATGTTTCCATATATCTAGATAAAAATACGCATTAATTTATTTTTGTCTTTTCTCTCTGCCAAATTCTTAAATCCACGCAGATAAAGTTATTTAAGTATACCTTTAGTATAATGAATTGATTTTTAGTGGCATAGAATTTCACTTAAAAAGCCTTTAAATGTGTCCTAACTTGCTACATTTATCACTTAAAACATATTCAAAGTTAATTCAAGTTTGAAATATGAGCAAGTTCGACAGAGATGCAAAGGAAAAATTTTACATGAATTCCCAATGGAGAGAACTTCTTTCAAGATTTATTCCTAGTTTCAACTTCAGCAATCTTAAGTAACGAATAGTATTCTTAAATGTTTTTGCAAGAAGCGGTCTTTATACCTACTCGTAGGATGCGTGATTGCGTGAGCATTGTAATAGGTACCTACCAAATCCCAAAAAGTAAGCCTAGATAAATAGAGGTTTTGCACTTTTTTGGATAATATTTAATGATGCCTGCTTATTTTATAGCTGTTATGATAGCTATAATATTCAAAACGGCCTGGATATAAAAAATAGATTACATCAGAAAAACAGGAATCTCGGGAGTGTGAAAACCTCCCATTACTTACCTACCTATTATGATTATGTGTTATTTTCTGTGTTACCTACTTAAATTTCTGTAATAGTTGAAGTAGATATTGTAAATACTGTGGGGTAGAATTACTATCCAATACTTAACGGGGTCCTGGTAGCACCCTGTTGGTGCGAACCCCCGAAGTATACGTTAGCAGTGAAAACGGTACAGCTACTTTTAATTTGTAAGTAAATACGGAACAATAAAATGCTTTTATTCAGCGTGAACGATAAATAGGGATTATTATCCGGCACTTTGCCAGAATCCAATCATTGGGTTTACGAGAGGTATTAAACAGATCCAGATATTTAAAGCCATCAACAAATCCGGTATCGTCAATTAATCATTTACCTTATTGAATGTGAATCGGCAAATAAAGAAGACAAGAACGGTTAAACATTTAAAATATAATAATTGAATAATATTATAGCAATTTCTACTAGTTATTATAAATATTTCTTTCCTAGTAGGTACCGATATTGTTCAATAGTAAAGTCTAGTTCGCATTTTGAACTTTTCTAAAAATCATTAACCTGTCTTTGGTCACGATTTCCTCATCTAGGTACTGAAAAAAATGCAGACTATATTTATACGAAACAATAATTCTTTATACATATTCAAATACCTAAGTAAGGTTCAAATAGAAAGGTAGACTATACACATTCAACCTCAAAATGGACAGAAATCCTATCAGTCCTATCTGGTCGTGTGAACCGTACTCATGAGGACTACATGAAGAATGTAGAATCAGTAGAATATATATTATAAAGTAATCAGTAGAATATATAATGGAAGGTGAGATATAATGGCTCCCTTCGGGCGATCTATAATGACTACCATGTATTATAGTAGTCGGCACGAGTTGTGAGCACAAAGCCACAAACTTTATTGGTCGGTTTGGCATTAACTGCGCTGCGCTGTTGGTTCACGCGATTGGTTCGTCAGTCAGTGTACGTCGTCTATTGGTCTTACGGATGTACTTTGACTGCCATACATTGGACGAAACTGTACAATATCCCTACCTGTGCTCACGACTTTTTATTGTCAGATACTATACCGACATGCTTTAAATTAAAAGTTTTTTCCGTTAAGACAGCGACGTCACGTCCAGGTACTCAGGGTAAACTTTCGCAGACGATTGACGTGACAAATTCCAGCACAATCTTGTCTCAAGTAAGAAGTCCCTCGAGCAACGCAAAGTAGCCCCCAGAGTCCAAGTTGTGTTGCACTTAAGTGCAGCGTCCTTGAAGTAATGTGCAAAACTTTCTGCGCCGTTGTACTCCTTTAATGACCGAGGCGTAGCAAGGCTTTTAAGCTTTAATGGCTCTTAGGCTAACATCAACAAACACATCCACGTACATTTAAATATCTATAGTGATAGCGCTGACGTCGAGTATTGTCGCAAGTAATTATATTTTAAAAGAGTGACGGCCTGCTAATTCGTACTTCAGGAAAGGTTTCTTTGGTAAAATAAAACACTAACGTTAATAGTTGCCACAAAATTGAAAAATTAAGATTTAAAACCTAAAAAAACAAACCTTGTTGTCTGTCCATCCTCATTATCAGAGCTTAATACATACATGAGAAAGAAAAAATAAAAACCGTTCACGTGCATTTCGAATATATATGCAATTAAGCAATCCAATCACTTTTAGCCCATCTTCATCAGTTACAGAGTTGTCTGTTTACCATCTGTAGCATTAAATCGGCTTCTATTTTATTGTTACATAAGACAGTCAGAAGAATCGGGAAATACATAAGTAGGTACATAGCCGGCCATAAATCACACGGCCGCCCGTCACTGACAGTTATATATACATGACATGCCTTGTAATAGAATCTCAACCCTATGCCTAATATGTTAAGGTTCAAAATAGCATGGTTAGTCTATAGTTGTTTACAACTTTATTACATTCTACCCTAGTCTATATAGTTCGGGATCGCTCCAGTAATTTCTAGTGTACCTGTAGTCGGGTATAAATAGATGCGTGACGGGCACTCGGAGAGTCATTCTTGGATCAGCGATCGGAGCGAACTATCCAGGCGATAACCAGCGATACTACTGTGACTTAGTGAGTGAGTGAATTAAGTGCGTTCTGTGAAAGTGCGTATACGTGTTTTGCTGTATTTAAAGAGTGGTGATTTGTTGTGTGGACGTTCAATAAAGTACTTGCGGAACCAACTGGTGTTTTCACGAACCCCATTATCCTGACGACGCGACATTATTATCATCAGCCCTTATAAATGTGTAAATTTTTAAGTTAATCGGATGTCGCCGTTAATGAAAAATAAGCTGTCAGATTGGGTATAAAGCATGTCACTAAAGTAGGTACCTCCGTATACTTATTCGCAATGGCTGCCTCAGTGTTTGTACTTCAGATATTTCCCCTAAAATCTCCCGCCTGCCGCTAATCCGTCGTTGCTAAGGGGTGGCAAGTACGAGAAGGTAGCACTGCTGAAGCTAACAAACGTCTAGACTTGAAAGGAAATATTAATTCATTATAATTATCTATCTGTCAATTTTTCCAACAAACAATTCAAATTAAAAATTAAAATGGGATTGCTTTTTTTGACATTTGTCATTTCTGAAATAAAAGACAAATTTGGGACGTCTTTATAAATTTTTGCTTACGTACGTTGGAGGCCCCGAGGGCCCCGTATAATTGATACGGCGGTAGCCCCTGGTAATGTTGCTACTTGTGGTATTTTTTTAGGTTAATGACAATATTAAAAAGATAAAATAAAGAATTGTAAAGAGATGTTTCAAATATCCATGGGCGGGGGTGATCACTTACCGTCAGGTGTCTCGTTTGCCCATTTGCCTGATAGAAAAGGCTTTTTATAGAAATTGAATTTGCTAGCTGTACCGTACACTAAAATAGCATAGAATGCATTTCTAATATTTGCTCAAATGACTCTTATTATAATTATTCATTGACTGAAGTTCGCGGGCGACGCAGTGGGCATAACTAGTGAAATACTGAAAGCTCTGTCATCTTGTCATTATCGGCCCGCATACTCTAAATTGAACAGACAGCTATCAACAGTATCAACCATCCTACAAGGAGGCTTCCGATAAACATACCTATACGATAACGTACGAATATAATATAACAAGTTTTTAAAGAAAGTTATTCGAACCCGTACATTTTATATTAAGTAGGTAGTCATAGTTGATTTTGAACACGAGCAGGTTCAGCTTTCAGGATTTTGGCACTGCACTTGAGAACATAGGGGCTTTTTCCATAGGGGGGGGGAAGATCTTAAGAATCGAAAACTTGTCAGTCATATCAACTTTTCTGAGATAAATAACTTTTCATTTTCATTCTTCCTGTTTAAAGGCACTTTTCATATTTCACGGAAGGTTTCACCAACGTCAAATGAGGTTTGTAATCCGTGTCCTCAGCGAGGGTTGGAGGCGGAATTACTTAATGTACAATAAAAGAACATTTAATAGTACGTACTCGTATACGGTACGGTATTTTGTGTAAAGCTTTACTTTGACGAGACAGTAAAATAGGTGTATATTTATTTTATTTTTATGTTACTGAGATTCTCATTACAGAGATTTTTCGGCTTTTTAATCAAATCCAGCGGTGATAGCCCAGTGGCTTAGAATTCGACCTCGAATCGAGGGGTCCGGGTTCGAATCCCAGTGGCTTTGTAACAAATGACTTTGTAATAAAAGTTGTACGATTTATGAAATTAAATATCACCTGCTGTTACGGTGAAGGAAAACATCGTGAGGAAACCTGTATGCCTGAGAGTTCACAAAAAAAAAGTTCTCAAAGGCATGTTAAGTCCACCAACCCGCAGTAGGCCAGCGTGGTGGACTAAGGCCTACATCCCTCTCATTGTGAGAGGAGACCCGACCCTGTAGTGGGTCATTAATGGGTACTGACAATCAAATCTAAAGTGACATGCACGATTAGCAATATTGTCTACCTATTTGGGAGCCTACTTTTAACTTAGGTGCTAAATTTCCAGAAAGCATAAATGTATATTTTTGATAGAGCTCGTAAAAACCTTAAAGTAAGTACCTATTAGCGTGTTTTCTATCTAATTATATAATATTTACCTACAATATTTGCTGAATAATGTTCAAATTTGAATCTTCTGAATATTTCTACAAATCCTCCGGATTCCAAAATAAGTGCTTTAAGATCAAGAGGTCCAGAGCGGCCGGTGGCCCCAATTTACGCGCCATTTTCTTTGATAACGCAAATTGAAGTTCTTTTTATTTAGCCTTTGATTTGGCGCTCAAATTCCGAGTAGCGAATACCATCGTCATATTACAAATTTTGGTCTTTTTATCATAGTCGGAGCTTCGGTGCAAATAAATTATATCTGCGCTTTGTATGTACATACATAAATCACATTGCGCTGGCGTATATTTACTTGGAACTTCATACCTACACTGTAGGCCATACAGATAAGCTCATACACTTAGCTGTAGTTGTACGTAGTTTTATATACGAGTATATACAGAATTTGAAAAGAAACACCACTAGTATTACCTATAATTATAATTTCATACATTTGCATGAAACTAAGCCACATGCCACGTGTGTGCTGGTAAGAAATTCCTTTGATACAAGGCTAATTACTAAATCAAAGGCTTTTGGGATGGGTGACCCTAGAGATCAAATATGTAGCGTAGGTCAGTATATTGTGTAATTATTTTGTACTAGTTAACCCGGCAGTCGTTGCCCTGCCCTTAATTTATACTATCCAAGTTCTTCTAACGTAATAATTATTTCGATTTCGGTTTTCGTAAGGATCCCTACTATTTTAATTAAATATACTCTATATATGTTACCCAGAGATTTCATCTATATCTACAACTGTGAAAATTGCATAAAAATTGGACCAGACGTACCTGAGATTAGCGTACATAAGGCTGCTCAGCAATTTTACCTGGCTCTCTTAGGTCAAGGAATTTAAAAGTATTTTAAAAATACTTTTGAATTCTTGACCTAAATACGAGTATATAGTCTCACTAAATATATAGGTCGTTCGTTGTACTCATAAGTTAACCCAACACATGGAAAAAGAATTGGAATGGATTTCTGAAACGAAAACAGTAACCTGTACTGTTTTTGTTTCACAAATCCATTCCACAATTTACCTATGTACCTGTAGATACGGGCGTAGAAGTGTGGCTTGATAATGAGTTTTCCTCGTCAGTGAATAACGTTATTAGACTGTGTATTATGTCCCGGGACCATTTTAGAAACACATAAAAGCATTAGTTTATACCTGGATGGATCGAGCCTGTTTACTTGAGATGTGTGTCGTATGTCACTCTTCATGGAAGGTTAACACTACTACATGTTAGAACACTTGTACTTCGTGTTGAAAACTACATGTTAGTTCCTTGTACTTCGGTACTTAACTACTATTTCACAAATACGGATGACATCATCAAAGCAGTGTTGCTAAAGAAGAATGAACCGACTGAATATTAAACGAGATAGTGTAGGTACTTCATTCTTAGATATTATTTACACTATTACATAAGAAACTTCGTATAATCATAATCATATTTAATTTAAGATTAAACGAAATCCCCATTACTTGGTGAAGTCTGCGCAATAACCTTGGTTGGAATGTTCGTGTTGGTCCAAGGAAGGAGAAAATTCTATATTTGTCAGGACAGCTAGTTTGTTACATAAATATGTATATACCTTATACCTTTCCACAAAATAACTTGTTACCAAGTAGGCTCGTGGTTTAACCGTAAAAGAGAATCAGGAAAATAGACCAAGAAAGGGACTACTCCCAATTTATAACAGTAGTTTGGAAATACTTGATTATGCAAATTTTCAGAAAGATTTATTGGAAGTTCGTGTGAATTTTACGATGCAGCGATGGTACCTATCAACAGTCGACAATTCCTGCTTCGAATATAAAATTTTGTGGCAGTGACGTGTCGTGACTTCCGCGGTTTACATTCAAGCTGGATATCATGACAACGTCGTTACGTTTCTGCTAGGTAAAATGAAGGGTTGTTAAAAGTTTTTTAATCACAATTTCTTTTGATTTATTTAATAGCAAACAGGCATTCTGGTCACTGCAGCCCATGGACGCCCACATCCAACCTCAAATAAAAAGTAGGTTGTATGCAGGTGGTTGAGGACTAAGATGTTCGCCTCAAATAAAGTAGCTCCGGCGACCATACTTCCCCAGCCGAAACCCAAGACATGAAGAACATGCTACTTCACGACGGATTATGAGGATGGTTAACTACCGTTCAACCTCTTAATTCATTAGTATTTATTAGAAGTTTATCCTTAACAATACAATATACACAATTATTACCTACAATATTTTTTCCTGATCGTTGTCGTAGAATTAGAATTCAGTGTGACATTACGTGAGTACAACTTATCTATAAGATAGCAAACGGAACAGCGAATAGTTTCTGGCGAACCGGATCCATGTTAATTACATCGAATTCTCACACTCTAGATTGTCTAAGACTTTCGGGAGTTGAGTTATATCCTATTCGCAATTACGTAATGCTGTTCGTAGACGTAGCGTATGTAGATGTTCGTAGGCATTATGACGTAACCTCTTCGCTACGAACAACTTTACTGAGTCATTCACCTGTGCTTTTACGTACTAAGTAGGTACGAATGTATGAATGTATACATATACCGAATTGATGACTTAATAAAGATATATACGAAAATGAGAAAAGTTAATGTTTACTTTTTAAATAAAGTGGGTACAATAGTTAACTGTTAAATAAATAAATAACACTTCACACACATAGCCCCACACTAGGATTCCCTGTGTCGTGGGTGCCATGTACACACACAAGATACTCTTAGATATTCTTATTAATTTATTGATAGAATGTTCAAAAGACAAAATGCTTATTCATTCCGTTACCAACAAAAGTCGTTTAACTTTGTCCAAGTTTAATGGTTGAACTGTGAAATGTCTAGGCGCAAAAGCAGTTAAACTTCAGATTGGGCAAATAGTTTTGAACGTAAATTGAATATCTGTGAACATCTTACGATACTAAAATGAAAAAATTTTTGTTATGTAGAGTATGTGTGTATCCACAATGAAACTCAACATAACACAACATGGAGTGATTGATTTTTTTGTATAATTGAATGGGCCTAATGGGCGAATATGGTCCTTTTATAAAAAAAGTTTCGACAAAGTTTAGTGAATGTTATCTTATCGATAACAGCCAGGACCCACAGCCTAAGGTATACTCAGAAGCACGGAAGCGGGCATATATTTCACCATTAACGATCACCCATCTCATCATTCTGACCGATCCCGATGTTTCTTAACTTTTTCGATCGTTTATGATCTGCTCAAGCAGCGGAGTTACGGGGCTACACGAACTTTTTTAAGTAGCTAGGTAATAAAATGAAAAAAATGTTATTTTCGTAATCATACATCCTCTTATTTATTTTCCAGTCAACTCAACTCAGTTCCAATCGTCGGAATTATTAACCGTGTTGTAGAAATTCACTAACTATAAAAGTTCCAGTTTACTCGTCTGACGTAAATCCGATTACCCTGTGCCAAAACTCGGCTGCATTATAGGGTTACAACTGCAAGGCAAAGATAGAAAATTTATTATTCGGGTCAGGGATACATTTATACATAAGAGATAACTACGAACGGCTAAAAATACGACTAATAATTCTGTTTTCTTTTGAGCGATTATGCTGATAGGTATTATGAATATTATATTTACTTTCAAAAATGTATAGGATACTTACTTAATATTATTTAGATAATTGATATCCAAATTATATACTAAATTATGAGCTGACACTGGTTAACGTGAGCAACGACTGATTAAGAACTCTATGGAAAATCGTTTTAAAAATACCTGATACCTTGATAGATTATGAGGTGAGTAATGGTGACACATCCTATTGTGGTATTAGGGATAGGTCACTTTTCTCCAGAAAATACGATGATTTTCCACCTTCTTCAAAACTTGAGAAAATTACGAGTAGGTACACTTATGAACAATCATCATCTAATTAGGACAGCATTGTTTACATCTCAAATAACAAAAAAAACAACAATTAGGATTACAAAGCTCTTGACTAATTCCCCCATATAAACGAGTAGATCTAATCAGATAACCCCAGCAATTTTTGTGAAAAATGTCAGTGATGGAAATCCTACAACAACGCAAAACCAAATCAAAGTGCCACGGTGTCAGTAAGAATATTTAGATCAATTTGCGCGATTTATTTAGAACTATATCTGTGACTGCCAAAAAAAACTACTCAGGATCAAATGTCACGTACCTAAGCAGTTACATTGTGTTTACCAAGGTCGCAGTTTTTTGCCACTACTCATCACTCAACTGCTTGTATTTGAATATATTGACGTTCCATTTTGCTGGGGCCTTGACATGCTCGTTATACGAGTTGAAACAGATTGTATGATCGATTACAATTTCCACTTATAATTTTTACGTAGACGTTTAGACGGGAAATCGAACAGGTGTGCACTGCAATTTTATGAAATTCAAATTGGTTAATGTTTGCGTCTTTTCGATTGTATTTTTGTAACTTTAAACGATTGGTAATAGTGAAAACTTCTACTCCCATGGAGTAAAAGATTTCCTTAAATCTGCCACCAAAAAAATATCGAAAACTTGATTCAGGTAACGTTACAAATGCAAGCAAGGAGGTTAGCATACACTACCATTAGGTAATAGAATCACAATTGGATAAATCATTCTTTCAAAGCTGTGGAACGATAACTAGTAACTAGTCAAATTTACTACTCTACTAGCCACCTTTGCGCAGAGATATGTGGTTTCCGCGAAGGCTAATCAGGTTTACGAGCTAATTTGTCATATACTAGGCACAAGTTGATTTTCCACTAGCAATTCCGTTATTTTCCGGACCGACGTCATTATGACGAATGGTTGTACGAGTATTGTATCTAGTACACTTTTGCACGGTGATTTATGAAAACTTAAAGCTCTCCTGGGTGTATAAGGATGATTTATTCGTGTTCATGTCTCGTGTGTGTCTTTCATTAGTATAGCCTTGTACCGTTAATTAAAATAGAGAATTCAATAAACCATAGATATATTATTCATCATAGATTAATACGGACTTTGGTGGATTTCATAAAATTGCAGTGCACAACTTACTGCACACTGAATCTACGTAAAGGCCAAAGTGGAAGAAAAATAATATTATGTATCTTTCATATTATCCAAAAGATAAAATAAAACATAGGATCCATAGGGAAATATCGAGAAAGTAAACCATTATGAGTCGTTACGCACTTACATAATATACCTTTGACTTTCATAATGTCTTCAGAATTTAAAGATATATAATTGGAATATTCAGAGGTATTTGATGCAGATGAAAACACCTGTCTTCGGTGTCTCCTTGCTTTATTGTTTTAGTAATATACAGTTAAGACTTTGCACCGTTTCGTTATCACACAAAAGCTATTATTTCTAAGCAATTAGTGCGAATAACTTGGCAACTTAACAGACTAAACTGTAGTAGGACTCTCCACACGGATGGTATGCTATGCTTTGCCGTCTTTACCTATTAGATATCTTGTACCTGACCAAACCATATTACGAGAAATCAAAAATAAATGACATGAAAACCACGACTGCCGAAAAAGTGACTTGATTTTTGGTATAAAATAATCAAAAATAAGTTAATTACCGCTTGAAACTCGAAAAATTACTCGTCGTGAATGTCGTGATATCCCGTCATGGCTGCATGGCAAGCTTTCCTGTTGTCGGTTATGGTCGTATGTGGCGGTCAAAAGGTTAAGGGAAGGCTAGTTGACCTTAATATCGGTCGCTATAATAATATGTAGCTTATAGCAAGTTGGAAATTCCATTATAGTAAAAAGCTATCGTAACACGATCGTAACCGGTAGAAGCCTTCTTGAATTCCCATAACGTTTATGTTAATACGATATAACGGCAGCTAGATACAGGGGCGATAAAACTTGAGGAAAGAAGGAGTAGAGTATAAAACTGTGAACTGTTTTTAATTTACTTTAACATTTTTTTATACTTATATTAGCTTCACCTACGTCTCAGTGTCTGGACTGGTATTATACTTTAAAGATGTCTGCTTTCTGCCATCGTCTGACTGATCTATGGAAGGTAAGAGACGTCATTTTTAGTGTTTTAACTGTAGTTTTATTATATCCCAATAACGCGAAGAAATAGATAGATGTATCCAGCATTTTAATCTATGTTATAATCTATGTGTTTAAAATTTCATCAAAAATGTATCCGCACAAACTTTCCTGCCCTCTATCTGCACAAACTTTCGCATATTAGTAGGAGTAGCAACAATAACATCAACACCCATTTAACCAATAATGGGCCATAAGCTTGTTTATATTGATAGGCATAATTATCGCCATCAATTAGTTTGAAAATGGGATATTGGGCTCAAAGGGTTATAGCTCGGGGCGCTTGCTTCGCAATGCGGGTTATCCAGGCTACGTCCGTATATAACTACACCTACACAGTATAATGTAAAGAAGATAGGTATATAACAATAAATAGACATAATTGTAGTGGACATAATAATATGTCAATATATGGACATGCGACGTGACACATAGGTATGTATGTGCCATTTGTGCTGTTCTGTGAGGTTGTGAACTTGGCATGGTTATTCAACGAAGTTTCTCTGGTAGTCTAATTGGAGCCTAGATTAAACAAGCCGACCCGGCCGACTTCGCTGCCGCAAAATTTTTCCAAATGAATTTTTTCATATAATTTAAACCCCAATTTCACTTCTTCTGTTTAAGAGTTGAATTTTACAAAATCCGTTCGTACCTGAATTGTTTTCCAATACAACTGCCTCTCTCTCAAATCCAAAAACAATAATCCAAAACTTAACTTTATGCAAACGTTTGTATATCCTTGTCGAGGTCATTTGACCCGACTAACAATTTTTTGCTAAAGAAATAGGAATCTAGAACGTCCATTGGCTACAATATCCATCAAACTATAGCAATTAATACAATTTACAACTCGAAGGAAGCCTTAATAAATCTTTTGCGATAATTCATCTAAGAAAATAAGTCTTATAATTGAAAATCTTAATTATTTTTATTAATACTCTATTTTATTCTGTTGAAAGCTTTGTATACATAATATCCAGCTGGAAGCAATTATTTCGCTTGACAACGAAGGCGAGCGTCCTCACAGTTACTTTATATAACGAGGGCCATTTATTAAGGGCTAGTTGTTTTTGGCAACAGTTTATTAGCTAATCGCGACAGTCGACTTGGGGAGCGGTGAAATAAGAAGCAAGGAAATCCTAAGCTATAATATGATACCTCTAATCTAAATAAAAGCCAATCACTAACACATTTCAATCACTAAGTCTGGAAAAATACTTGATCTTTGGCAGGAATGTAGAAGCTAGAAGAAGCTAAAAAGTAGAAGAAGTGAAGAAGCTGAAATAAGTTAAGCTAAGAAAGATTTTAATAAATTTATTATTTCTAAAGTCTAATAATATCTAATGTATGTACCTATGCACATACGTGTCTTGTGGGTGTCAAATTTTCAAGAAGACCTCTTTTTCATCGTTGCGTTGTGGGCTACTTGCAAACAATTATATCACCATATCAACAGTAATAACATATCGATAACACCTGAACGCATACTGCTTAATAAATCCACCAAACCTCCTGTCTGCCGTTGAAAATCTCTCGTGTTGCTTTACTTTTAGTTGTGCAGTTCGCGCAATTATAGACGCTATTGTTGAGCTATTATGAGTATCTCATTTAAAAGACAATATAAAGAAACTTATTAACAATAGTATTAACACTTCTCAGGATTACCAACTCAAGGGGGGATAAAAGAGGAAATTGGTTCTTTGTGGATCTAACAAATTGTATTAGTGTCTGTTGCTCTCCAGTGTGACATTATTGAATAACTCGCGTTGTCGCTGGGTGTAAATGAAAAAGGAGGAGCCAATATTTTCTTATTGAATCTCGGTAACTGCCCAATAAATGGTTCGCCTTTTACGGCTGACAGAGATCTAATAAAATCCTCTGGAAACACTTCAATGGAAATTCCAGCGCTTTATGTGGGTAAGGATTAATATAATATCAAAGCTGATGTTATATTATTTTATTAATTAAGGTATTCAGAAGTATTTAGAAACCAGTTGAATAATTTGTAAACACCAAAAAAAACATTCAGGTCATTTTTCTATGATATTTCTATAAAATATATACTATTGAGCCTAAGATCAAAAACGTAACCGGAACGATTTCATAAATCCTCAACACATATTAGGCATTAAATATTATGTTAACACCCTTAATGCCTGTGAGGTTTCTGAATAGTTTTAGTTTCAGACAAGACTTGCGGATAGAAGAAGAGTCTTGACAGACAGTCAAATTTCATCGCCCTAAAGTCGAAAACCCACTAATTGCTTATTCAATATCCAATACACCCAGAAGTTCATATATTTAAATTTAAAGAAAATTAACTGGTAAAAAGCTTTCTCAGTAAATAATAAATTATTTGAATATTCAACAACTCTCGACAAAGCTACAAAATAGCAAAGCATTTTAAACTTTATATTTCTCCACTCTTTACGGCGAACTTTAAAACCGACTATGTCAACATTTTTTTATAAAACTCTACGATACCAAAGCGGCAAAATCCTTGTACTCTTTTTGCCCTATGTGGTTTAAAGCCCACACATTTTTTGTAGATAGTAAACAAGCTTGGTCACTCTATGCGAGATCAAAGCACTTCGAAGTAGCGAACCTCAAACATTCCATTGGTGTTAAAGCCTGTAAAGCCTGAATCAGGGTTGAACGAAATTGTCATTTCGCCCCCTTAGCTGCACGCTTTCTTTCAAACAACTGTAAGCTGGTTTATGAAAAATATGTTTATTAGGTACCAGCAATGATCTTAATCATAAGCACAAAGATTAAAGTTTGGTTAACATAAAATTAATTAAGACTGGAAGACCACTGAGGAGGTCTTAAAAAAGGCTTATCCCAGAAAAAGGCCAAATATAAGCAAATACGACCATGTTCTTTGGATACTACTTCGAACTACCGTACGTCATATTATTAAAGCATGTATTGTGTTATGAAAATCGTTAATTTTACGAGGTGGTACATTACTATGGTACAGAAATAAACGCATCGACAACCAGCTGGCGTTGGCGGCTGAAGCATATAATTAGAAATTTAATTTCCTTTTTATATCCACTGATCAGGAATTTAATCAGTGACCAATTTGCTTGGTTGTGGCATTGTTTACATTTTTATAGTTAACATTCGAAAATAGCGTTGAAATCCGTAGAAGAAGATGAGCTGAGTGCAATCAACTTTAGTTCCATCCGTTGAAATTTTCACACCTGGATTTTAAGTTGGATTTGAAATTAATATTATTTATAATAAAGTTTAAAAAATACACCTTCCATATTCTCTGTGCGATTACTTTTGCCTGAATATAAAACGAAGCTTTTTTCGTTTATAGAAGCCATCCAACGATCGCTAAAAATACACATTCATTATTATCTTTCTATAATAATACAGGGTTGAACTTGAAAGAACATCTTGAAAATACAAACAAAAGTATAAGGCTTCATAAACAATGAGCCTAACGAGTAAAAGATAACTTGAGGATTACCCTCAAACATACATCTTATAATATAATGTTTTTTGTATAATCATAGAGTATCTTGAAAATAATAACAAATCTTGGCTTTATTCATTCAGAATAAGCGGTAGATCAGTTAACAAAGAGCTTTGAATACGCCGTAGAGCAGCCGATTCTTCATGTCTTGTGTTTAGCTTGGGGTGTTTTGAGGCTGGTTGTCTCGAAATTATTATCTTAATTCTCATGAGTTGCCAAATACGACCTCATATTTCACTTATTAAGGGATGTAGGTTTTCATGGTTTGTGTCTGTAACCGATTAATGACCCGCTCTAGGGTCAGGTGTCCTCTCACAATGAGAAGGATATACTCGTAAGCTTCAGTCCACTACGTTGGGCTAAAGCGGGAAGGTGGACTTCACATGCCTTTGAGAACATTTTTGTGTACTTTCAGGTTTTGCAGGTTTCCTAATAATGTTTACCTTCACATAGCAAGTGGTTTTAATTTTATAAAGCGCTCATACTTTTTTAAGAGAGGCCACCACTGGGCTGTCGCCGCTTATGTTTTTTGGTTTGTAGTGAACATAAGGTGGCCCACTTGTTCATCTGCTACTCTCGGTTACTATAAAGAATAAATAGAACAACAGTACAGAATAAAAAGTACAATAAACAAGGCTGCAGGAAAAGATAAATTGAAGCAATCTAACGATCGGTAAAAGGTCTCGTTATGGTACTCAGGTAATTGGTAATTACTCGTAATAGCCCGATTTATTTTCACACCTGCAACCCACATAAACCTTTGCTATTTATTTATTTTATCTGTTCAACTGTTATTGTCTCAGTTTTATTTGTTGCTATTCGTATAATATTATGTATCTGTAATTTGATATAAAACTTTTTGTCTTTCTAGGTACGATAGGTACCTACACATTATTCCTAGAGAAGCAAAAAGTTTGGTCAAGACTACGTCTTGTACTCGTGTTTCTGTTTCTAAATATGAGGGTTTATTACATAAGTTTTAAAGATAAAAATTAAATTATAGTTTATAAATAAGCTATAACTAAAAAAAATATTTTCAACCAAAAACAATTTTCAAAATAAAAATCACACGTCTTGAAGTCGGTAAAAACGACCTTAAATGATTCCTTTACCTACAAAAACGAAGTAAATACAAGTGGAATTAATACCTTCTGTTATTAGTTAAACACGAAGCATTAAGCACGAAGACCAGGCATTATTTACACGCCTTTCCAATGATTCATAAAAGGTTCGAAGTAAATAGCTAATAATAAGGTATTTATATTTATAAGGTTTTAATTTTAGTAACATTTAAAATAGCTGAGTTCTCAATTTGAATTCGGTTCTTGTCTACCTGGATTAGATTGGTAGATCCACATCATTAAGATGATTTATTTATTGGCACTTATCCAAAATTGTAAATATTTTGCAAAAATGTGTGCTTTAAGCGGAACACATAAATTATTATGTCTATATCTCATATTCCAATTCGGAACATTAAAATAAAATATAAAATTTAAATTTTTCGGATCATTGAATGAAAGGAAAAACAAGATTTTTAAAAATATGCTCTTGCTTTTTTAGTATGAAAGTCAGCCGCTTCTAAGCAGCGCGGCAGCAGCGGCACAGCCGCGCGATCGAATTTGTAGACGCCCTAAGTTCTATTAAAACGGGTGGTATTGTGTCAATTACATTAGATAAATGTAGAAAAGTTGAAAATGATTTTACATGGCATTTGAGCAATCCATATTCACCTTTTCAGGTATACAAATCACAATATAAACGAAAATAAAACGAAAATTAATTATATGCATATACCTCTACCTACTTATTTCAATAAGTGTTTATTGCCGCTTTATCAACCAACAAAGTAATATGTTGTTTTATTTATGTTGATTTTTAAAACACTTACACAATGTTGATAACAGCTGCATACTTCTGTTTTACGAGACAATAAAACCAAAGAGCTCATCCGAATGTTTCTACAGTATTTTTAACCGACCTTGAAAGAGAATGTAGTACTTATATGTAGGCAACATAATTGTTGTCATGTGTGTGACGTGATCTGAAGATTTTATAATGTACATTGGTCTGAAATCAGTGGTGATAGCTTTTGTTATTTGTAGTAATATAAACCTTTTTTTATAGTAATTGAGTAGCAAACACGCGGGGATGCAGACCATCTGATGGTAAGAGGTCACTGCAGCCTATGAGACCTCCCCAGACGAAATTAAGATGGGCTGAAGGATTGGCGGTAAGCTACCTCAACGGGCGAGCTACTCTGTGGCTCTACTACCTACCTAAGATGATACCTTTTATACTCAATATACCTAACAGTCTTTTTTTAAACAAGGACAACCACGGGATTATGAAAATTTCTTGGAAAACGCTGTAAAAGAGCGTTCCTGGAGATTCCCAATTGCTAATGTCAATGGGTCGCATGGGCGAGTCCCGTAGGCGTTCCTACCTGTTTGTCTATTTGTGCTACATTAAGCAAATGAACCGTGAAAAACGAATTCACAATTAAATTTAGATACTAGGTCGTATAAAACAAAAATAGAAGGCACCAGGGAATGGACACTTGTTCGATAAATGACACGTGAAGTAGAAATGGCATAAAACAGGTCAATAAAAAACAGGAAATACTCGTATATGTAGCGTGTCGCGCCCCACTGAAACTTTACGACTTCAGGAGTACATTTTACACATGCAGTGCCAAAGACATACACATTAGCCTAAAAGGAATGATGGATGGATAGTATCTCTGTGTATTCTCCTTCCTACATAGATGTCGCTAAAGATGGGTCAAATAGATAAGAATAAAAATGAATATCAAATTTAAAATATTATACATACTTATCTAACATCTTAAAGCGTTTCAACGCTTTTATAGAACACGTTAACGAGTTAGGGCTACGAGCTAACGTTTCTTCGTACCGACACCTGTCTGAACATAGAAGCACCTCCGTGGTATAAAAAGAGGCAGAAATTTGATAAACTTTTGTAAAACTCAAGCTGTAAAAAGAGAAAGATTTTTAAAAAAGATTTTTAAAGCTTTTTTCAAAGCTATTTTAAAGATAAAAGACAAAAATTGGTGTAAGTGTAACACAATAGTTTTATTGTCCCTTCAAAAGACTTTCCTCGTCGCTGTCACAACAATACAATATCAGTTACTGATACAGCTAATAATCCACTTTATTTCTATAAATTATTGTCCTTATTCTGTGGGTGTTATCCCCTTATTAGTCTTATTACGAGTAAATATAAGGAAAATAATAAATCTAAGACGAAAAGGAAATGATAATTGCCTACTTTATAACGTATATTATGTTTTTATACTGTAGTTTTAATACAGTAGATTATATATAAGACACTACAGCCCTTAAATCCCACAATTCTTTGGGTGACGGGTAGGAGTTGTTAAACTTTGTCGAATGTCCTATAGGTTCGACTCTAGCCTGAATCTCTATCAATATGCAGAGCACGGCAGTGAGGTATAAAAAAGCTGCTATCTTATGCATTCTGCAAGTTTTACGAGCAAGATTATAAAGTCGAGGATCGTTCGAAGGACTGACAACCTAAGGGAAAGAAAGGTCCTCGAATGGCGACCCCGTCTAGGCAAAAGGAGTAGGTACCGGCCGACCAGGTGGAATGATGACCTGAAGAATACGGCGGGATACCGTTGTATTAAAAGACCGGGCGGAATAGTGTCGATTAGGGGAAGCCCATGTCCAACAGTGGACTACAAAGGGCTGAAAGGAAGGAACGAGTAAAGCCGAGGAGCTATGCCAAAACGGTCAATATAAATTGAATGGAATTAAGAAGTACAAAATTATTTTGTAACCTTAACATGCAGAATACACAAAAGTTGGAGAGCAACAGAACATCAACGTGCTTTTATGATGTCTCAAACATTTCTCGAAAAATGTCTGAAACCCTTTGGACTACCATGTTTCTCTCCGAACCAAATTCCACGCGGACGATATCGCGGGCGGGACGTCCAGTTCCCAATAGACATTGAAACTTACAGGTAGCTCATAAAACTGTCGGTTTACCAGAATAGAATTTGCAATTAGGTCACAGAAGTTGACAAAAATAGGGTTCCGAACGACCACAGGTTATTAATGATGGCTGACTTCGAACTGCTTTGCTAATTGCTTTTTCTATTATGGTATTTGAAGGGAATGAAGCGCGAATTCAATTTGAAACGGGAACAGAATATAAATTTTAATCATTTTAATCATTTACCACGTTCACAGAATATTAATATACGATACGTGTCTTTTTCGAGCTCCATTTAGGTATGCAGATTTTGCTGGAATGGTTTTGTTTAAATTGTTAATAATTTAAATTTGATCTGTACGTATCATGTGTTTAAATTGAAATATTTTTATAAGCTATCAAAAACAGATACATACAAATTACACCCTTGTAAGTGGTCATATGAACAACTCTGGGGAAATCGTAGTTTGTTATTTTCAAAGCCTTTATGAAGTAGGTACTTAATAAGGTAATTTTATCTAAATATAATCTCAGTCTCGCTCATGAATGGAATAATGTTATTATTTTGGTGTAATGTCGGTGCAACTATAGATAACACATAATATGTTGCTACTTTGAAAGACAGATTGTTTCCTTATTCTGGCAATTGAAACGTTATAATTATGACATAAGGTTATAAGGTTCCTCCCTGAATCGACTGTTCCTACAAAGTTTACCTGATACCTTCCTACAGGCCTGCAGACCTACCTACAGTCATAAATTCAGCTGCTATAACATTTGCGCAATATATCTATTTTTTCCAGTAATGACTTCCTCTTCCTTCAGCATCAAACGACGGATGTGAACTTCCAATACAGCCATCCATAAAGCGTATTCTTAGATTTGCGAAAATATGCGTTAATGTTTATTTTATACATAAGTATATGTATCTATTGTGTTAACAAATGTAAGGGCGCAACACCGAATGTAACAAATTTATTGTCTGGATGTTCCTACTAACTAACTACTACCAACTAAATACTAACTGTGATGTAATTTCTGTATGTAATTTCAATCAATTAATCAGGTTTGAGCGCGTAGTAAGAAAATCTAGAGCACCTGCTATAGCTCTGTACTTATATTGCATTTAGATATTGCCTTATCATTATTTTTTAAGCACCGTTATGTTTTAATGCATTTTTCAAAACAAACAGTTTAATAGAAATTGGGAAAATTAATTAACACTTCTGTACATTGTCAGTCATCGTCTGTCATCTTATATTAAGTGCTCACTGCAACCCATTGATTTGATAACCTCAAACGGGAAATGGATGCGTCACGACTTCTCAGATCTATCCATCTGAAAGGTTACATCTGTCTATCCATTAGTGTTGCATCCACTGCTTTACTTAGGCCATCACCAATTACGCTCCATCTCGGATGTGCTCTATCCAACCTTCTGTTGTCTTCATAACATCATAAATCCAAAGTTTAATGATTTCCTATCTTATCAATTGATTCTTTTCTTTTTTTGTTACATGTAGACATCTAATGTACATTTTGGCCAGGATGATGAGATGATCTGAGTAAAGCATTGGTTAAAAAAAACTCGTGCAAATTACGGTCTTGGGTTCGTTTCCTGTCAGAGCAGAGATTCAAATAAAATTCTATTTCTATTGCAGATCTTGTGAGTGCCCGCGTAGCTTCATTTAACTTTTATTTTACTTTTAAAATATGCTTGAAACAATAGCTGTTTGCATGTCCTTGAGAATTCTACCGCCGAATTACTTCACAAAGTAATCATATTTCCCTAGAATCTCTCCAGTCCCAAAAAACCTTTTACCAAAAATAAAATGAAAGTTGGTTTAGCGTTTTGCGTGAACGAGAACTTCAAACTTGACTCGAGCATGTTTCCAACACGTGAGCCTTGCGAAATGTTAGCGAAAAGTTTATCTTTTACACAAATACAAAATCACAAATTACTTAAAAAGAAAACGCTCAACTTTACATAAAACCAATATTTACCCCGTTGAAAGTAAAACTTATTTTGGTCAATATTCAGTATTCCGCCTATGCTACTTACAATAAAAATGCTAAAGTTTGTGAGGAATAGTGAGGATGGATAGTTGATGGTAGGGTTAGTGTTGAATGGATGTTTGTTACTTTTTCACGCAAAACCGGATGAACAGATTTGGATACAATTTGGTTGAATTTGGTATATAGGTAGTTTAAGACCTGCATTAACATAGGATACTTTTTATCACTCTACTAAAATCTAAAACATGCGAACGAAATCACGAGCAAGAACGATTGTTGAGTACTTAACTATAGCAAGCTATAAATTACTGGATGTTCAGACGTATCGATAGAATAGTTTTTACTTTAGACATTGATATGTTTGGAAAATAACTGTTCAATGTTATGCTAAAAATAGTGATTACAAAAAGGTACTTTAAGCAGTCTTTGTAGCTATCGATATGTAGGTGCCGTCTAACCGAAACACGAGAGGGATTATTATTAATTGCCTTCAAAGCATTGCTTTGAAAAGCTAGCGTTTATCAAAATTGTTACGCAAAGATGGGAAAATGAAAATCGTTGGCTAAGAAAATTAAATATTCGAAACACGTCATCGAAGCCAAGTAACGATTGATCGATTTGCCCTAAAATAGGCCCTAATAGCCGATGTCAATAAAATTTAATGCGCGGCTGTAATATGTTACGGTGATGATACATACGCCATGATTGGAAAGCCATACACCATTACGCAAGTAATATTTTTACTACACCTTTGGCCTTAGGTATATCTTATTATTGACATATTAAATTTTTTCTTAGGACATTATTGAGGGACACAATGGCATCAGATACAAAAATATCAAAAAAAGGACGACCAGAAAACCTCCTCCTCTTATTATTATCTTTTAATTTTTCTAATAATGCTCTGAAGGTAATCCTACTATCCTAAAATCTTAAAAGATAGACTTCATTAAATGGGTATATTCGAGTCAATGCCATAAGCAGCAATTGATTTGTAATCCTACTTCTATTATAAATTATGTGAACGTTTGTGAGGACGCATGGATGGCTATTCTGTCTTCTATGGATGGGTCACACAAAACGCGGGCACAGTTAGTTACATCATAAACCGATTTTTTCCGACGTTCCTGGTGATAGGGTGACAAATATCCATATTTTCATCAAATCCAACAAAATTTCAAATTTATATTTTTAGTAAGATTACGCGCAATCTGCATGCTGGGAGAATTATTACTGAGTCAGTATTTTTAGAGTAATTAACATAAAGCTTCTTACAATAACTTGAACTTGACAAGAGTTTAACATGAAAAGCGGCCTTTAATCAAGGACTGCATGCAACACTGAGATTACAATGAGGCACGCCACTTGCGACTTGAACCAAAAATTATTATTATTATTTTACATAACATAACATAAGGAAATATAATTATAATTATTTACTGCAAATATTTATTTTGGATGGTAGAAGAAATGGTAGAAAAATGTAGGTAGTTTTATTGAATTTTGTAAATCCTTTCATTTCGTATTTTAGAACACGGATGATCCGCGCTTGAAAAAGATATTGGGTTATAGCTACTAGCTAACATTTTTCCGTAACGACACCAGTCTGAACACACTATTTAAAGAAAAATAAACTACTGCTTCATTCCGTAGATATAATAGGAGAATACAATTTAATTTACACAATTTAATTTACATACTACGAGTTTTGGATGGTATTTGGATGGTAATTTAATTTACATACCTATATGTATAAATTTATCCACGCAAGTTAAAACTACATCCGCGCGCGCCCGATTCAAGGGTCGAGTCACGCATTTTATTTATTTTAAATTCGGGAAGATTGCAAAAGAGATCCAGCTACATTCAAACCCAACATCCACAAAAATGGTCCAACCAACTCTCAAATGAATATGTTTACGATTCTACAAAAACCGAGGTAGCAGGCTTCACTAAACTAAATAAATGTCAGCGATCTTTACGAGAGTTCGGACGAATAAATTGAAATCGAACGTGGCGTGGGGGATGTAGACACCTACTCGTTCAAGTATGGAAATCGTGTAATATTACGTTTTACAACCCTTTGAACAAGCTGGAAGGGTTAGCTAGGTTAGCTAGGATATATCCTGTAACTATAATGTGAAAGTTTGTGAGGACGGATAGATCGATGTTTGTAACTCTTTCACGCAAAAACAGCTGAACAGATTTGAATGAAATTTTGTATGGACGTAGTTTTTAACCTGGATTAACATATAGAATATTTTTTTCCCTTTCTGAACCAACTTTTAAAATACACACGAACGAAGTCGCGGGCATAGTCTTGTAACTAATTGGAAGGCGATAGGTTCTAAAAAGTAGACCCGGGGGATTACTACAAACTCGTATGATAAATTTAATAATCTTATAACACATTTGCGCTCGTGTCATCTGTTTTTTGCTACCTTCAGTATGGAAAGAAAGTATATAAATACTTACAAATAGAAGATAAAAGAGGTCTTTGAATTTACAACTCCTTTGGGACCTATAGATATGTCAGTAATATTGGAAAAGAAAATTGGACCTAGATCCCGCTGAAACTACGACGCGGCTGTTTTCATAACGTTTTCGCTACGTTCATTATGGAAAGAATATTACCTACTTATGTTATTATGAATACTAAAATATAAGAAATATTAATGATAGATAAAATGTTTGAATTAATAATGTTAACGCACATCACGCACACATTTTCAACTTTAAATTTACGTATTGTAAAATTAAAGTTGTGTCAATATAGGAATGTTTGGTCAAAAAATTTTTGCTGGTAGTACAGAAGTAGGTTTACTCAGGGCAAAAACTTGTATAACCTTGACTCCTTCATCTTGTTGTAAATATCTTTTTTTATTCCTTCAACTTGTTGTAAATATCTTTTTTTATTCCTGTTTGCTGCGTGCTCGGATTTAATGAAAAACTAGGTTAAAGCACTTTGATCGTAAGTAAAAAAAGAAAGTACGAAAAATAAAAAAGTAGGTTTAACTTGTACATATTTTTTTTTTTACTTTTGGGTAAGTACTTTAATCCTACTACTATTATAAATGCGAAAGTTTGTAGTAATGGATGGATAGATAGATGTTGTGAAAACGGCTGAATAGAATAAATAAATTTGGATGAAATTTGATACAGAGGTAGATTATAAGAGGTAGTCAAATCCATAGTCCTACGTGGAGTATGTTTACGGAAGTTCTGTAAACATTGTTGTGTAAAATGCGAATGATAGTGATAAGTGTGCTTCTAGACCGAAAAAAATGATAATAGGGTAAACCCGTCACGATCAACATGTCTACTTTATCACTCTTACTCATTCTTTAGAACTATGGGATGGCGCCAAAAAAACATTTTTTTATCCATTGAGATTGAAATAATAGGATTATCACAATGTACACGTCGTGCTTTCAAACTATACCTTCAAAGTCGGAAGAGTCTCTGAAAGTGCCCTTGATTTTATTAGTTTAAGAAAACAATTGCCTATCTTTTTAAAATCACGTAACTACGAGTAAATATTGTCACGTCATGATAACACACTGCCAACTAACAATGTTGGATTGTTGCCAGTAAAATAAAAATGTATTTAAAATCCATAGCAATTTGCCTTTCATATACCTCCTGCGTAGCTATGCTAACTGTTACGATTTACCATTTACTCGTAAAAGGTATGCCCTGTCTCAGAGACCGTATTTTCTCCATTGAAGAGCAATCATCACGATGGCAAAGTTTGGCACTCAGATTCCGCATAATACATTAGATAAAACATTGCATTTAGGCAACAAGACCATTCCAGTTTTGAAAAGTGAAAAATCAAATGTCTACGTCCAAATTGAAAACTGTGAAGAAATAAAAATACTCCCTACAACAGGCTTTAATCGAACAAAGCCATGATAGCCACAGATTTAAACGAATATTGGCGAATCTGAATGCAAAAACAATATTACAAAAATATCAGTGGTTTCAGTTCATATATTTTCAGACCCACTCAGTTTTTGTAAAAACAAAAATATCGTTTCGACTGTAAAAATATCTGCAACAATTACATTTTTAGAATGAAAAAACATACGAATTTGCTCGTCGCTCCTGTAGTTCGCGAGTCGACAGTGGCACTCATACCGTGATGTTTTTATCATAGATTTATTATTCTAACTAATCTATGATTTTTATATTTACCGTTCAGATGAAGAACAACAAAAATAATGTCACGAGAGCGGTGATAAGTTATTGTTAATCGCTGTTGCTAATGAATAATGTCCCAAATTGTGCGGCTACCTCTAATTTACTTAAAAAATATTGGGTAGGTTTTTCTACCACTAAATAGGTACATACCTATCGAATAGACAAGATGACTGTAACAATCTGAATCAGAATTTCCCTTGCATTAATTAAGTATTTGACAAAGATACCAAAAGAATAACGGCAATGGCAATAAATCGTACAGATTTAAGATGGCTAATCCTTGTTTATGCTTAGAATACCAATCTAAAAGTTTGTTAAACCAACTCTTTAAATTTTGTTTTCTTGACCTGTAGAAACTCACCTGTTGTCCATTGTTTATTTATATCGGCCTAAAATATTTAGATTCTTAAATTTTTTATTCCCATTGGCACGCAAACAAGCAGACGAGACGTGAAAATCAACCTCGAGAGTGAACTTAGGTACGCAGTTTCGTATAGATAGTAATTGTATCGGACTACTATTGGTATGGTAAGGATGGATGTAAAAACAGACTGACATATGACATACTAATGATTGAAGTTTATTATACAAAGTACTTTGACGACAGTGTTCTCGCTCACAACCAGCGCGCAGCTCACGGCACAGAGATGATGGTAAGTGATCACCATCGCCCGTAGACATCAGCAAAACTCGGCGTATTTACCCCGTGTCTTAATTGCCATGTCGACCGCAAACGTTGCTCGTACGACAACGTCATTGAATACATTTTGTCGCATGTCAGTGTCATGTTCAATTAGAACAGCTCAATACAGTGCCCTGTGTTTAAATTTTATTATGTTGGTTGGTCGGTTGGTTTTGTCAGCCAACGGCACAAGGTATTAAGCTAACAGAAAACGAAGGTCTCGATTCTTATAGGAGCAATGTTACAAACAAAAAAATGGGTGCCAGCAGAAGTCAAAACTTATAAGATGTGTTTTTGGTTATTAGGACGACAGTTCAATTAAAACACAATTGAGTTTCTCTGTAAGAAAATAAACGACATTTAATGCTAATTGCGATTACGCAATGTCGAATCCAAAATCACAATATAATTATAATATTTAGCTTTCTTCTATAACAAAATACAATTATCAATTTATGAATGTTTCCTTTTGACAGTTACCGTTTTAGAGTGGCGCCGTAACGCGTTACGTTACGAAGCGGTTTACCCTCCCATAAGAAGTTTTATCTTCAAAAAATACAAAACAACTGTGAAAATTAACTGTAGGTACCTATGTATTAAGTTTCCTACAACTGTAGGTACCTATGTATTAAGTTTCCTAGACACGATACCTACAATGTGAGCGTTAAGGAATATATATTCAATATACAGTCGTATATTGAATCGAGTTAACGCCTTAGGCGTGAAGAGACATAGGCAGCTTTATTATCCACTCATATCACGTTTTAGATTATCGCATTGCCTTCAAAGCATTTGAATTCCTAGAGGAGTTGCTTGCGAAACTTATAGGTGACACAATTTTTCTCTTTTCCAGCCTTTAATATTCAAGTACCTGTTGTACTACATCAATGAGTATTCTGATTTTGTACGTGTCAGAAAGTTCAATTATTCATACGTCGTACTAAAATCGAAAGAATTTTAAGTCTGTTCCACCTGATACCAACATTTCCAATAAAAAAGCCCTAACCTACTCGTAAGTACCTAGTGCAGGAAAAAATGGACAAAGTTTTGTACAGCATTAAGATTCACCAGATACTTTGTAACACTAAAATTCGTAGACAAAACAAGTCCAACTCATGGCCTCGAAAGCAAAATAGCGAATTCATAAATTTTACAAAAACTGCGCGAAAATAAATGCAACCATGGCAATTTCGTTTTATTATATTTTAATGATACCATCTGTCGTGTGATATGGTACCATCAGGAAACAATAAATAAATCGATAAATTCCCCTCATTAATATACAACGAAGGCCGGGTGCTACTGAAATAGCCGTTATCGACTAATCGACGAAATTCTTAAGCGTTCGTGAAAACTGCGACCTTCGAAATGAAACATAAAAGACTTAAATAAATTGTGTACCTACTCCTGAATGTTTAATCACCTCTCCATGCTTCAAATACGCTGAATAACTTAAGTACAGTGAATGAAATGACCTTTGGTGGATAGGAATGAATGCTGGTAACATAGAAAACAGAATAATGGTTGGTAACAACATATAACAGGACATTTTAACTATTCTTCTTTACTCCATTCTTGTTACTTCATGAATGTAAGGTAATTTTATTTTACGAGTATACTGATAGCATCAGTATGTGTATGGATTTCGAGTAGTAGGTATATTTGGTTATACATATACCGTACTATTTTAGATGAGAATACTTTGACCAATTTCATCAATGTTAAATTATAATAGTCCACTATAGTCAAATCGATAAAGACAAAAAAAAACAAAATGGTTTTCTATGCTTCCAGAAAACGATAAGTTACCTGAAAACAGATAAAAGGGCAAACAATGAATTATCATTGTATATCAATACACATGTACAAATTTGAAACCCCTGAACAACCAAAGGCATTATAGGTCGTTCTTGCTTAAAGCAAGGCTATAATGCAGCAGTTCGTACAAAATTTGCAAGAAAACTTAGGATAGAAACTTCGGTATAAACTCTGAATAGAACGTGTTTGCCAGCTTTGTTTCACTGCAAATTTGAGTCCCAATAGTACTGAAACTATTAAACCTAACGAGAATTCAAATATGAGCGAGTTGAATTATTCAACAAACTTTCATCTACTTTGAAAATTAGACACATTAATTAATTTTAATATTCTTTTTCTTAAGCGTTTAGTTTTGAGTTTTGTTATTAAGTCTCGTTTTTTTTTCATAATTGTTATAGTTAGTTTGTTTTCTCTTGTTCTCTAACACATTATACTATAGAGCGGCCTTAATATACATATATGTGATCTGCCAACCATTCTGTCTGTTAACAATTCACAAAAAGAAAACTTGGCCAGATTAAGTACATATTTACATATTTTTGAAAGAATTATGAAAAATATAACAGTTGTACTATTGTTACTCTACAAATTAACAAATGTTCTTTATAAGATAAACATTACCTTTCTTTTTGTTAACCTTTACTATACAAGATTCAAAAGCATAGGTACATATAATGGACTGTACAAATAGTTATTTGAAATGGGCATCTACATATTTTTATCGTCGTCTGGAGTCTGGACTGAAGATTGACTGAAGTAGGTTTTGTTCTATATTTAGATTACTTTTGTTATAAAGTTGAATCGACAAACAACATTTCTGTCCCAATTTTTTTAGCTTTCCAATTTACCAACGCGTGTGATATTATTTTGACTTTTTCCTAATTATTCTATTCTATAGGACACATGTATATTATACATATAAACCTTTCTCTTAAATCAATTTATCCCTCATATATTCATATATTCTCTCTTAAATTCATAGCGAACGTTGCAAATTGTTGAAGATACCGACGCGCGACGGCGGGAAGAGACTTTGTAGAGACTATGTTTTATATCTGAAATCCTTATGTAGTGCCAATTTATCAGCCCCATTTCTCCACATTAGCATTGTCCTTTTTTGTTATCGGTCCTAGATTGTTTTTATGTATTTAGATTAGATGTCTCTTTGGCATGCTTCGAAGCTGAACAGATAAATTAATAGGATTCGTCAACAAAAAGATGCTATCTTGTCCAGACCACTGAAATAACAAGATTATTCAACACAACCGTTTTCATAATAGCAGAATTTTGAGTAAATTTATCATAATGAAGTTAAAAATTATTTTGGCACGGTTTTGGCAAGTCGAGCCAAAAAAGCGACACGGCCGTACCATACTTTTCTCGAAGCAATTCAGGCCATCTTCAACCCCCATAACTCCATTTTGGATATTGTATAAACATGGTATATTTCAAATTTCATTCAATTTGAGCCAGTAGTTTAAGCATTATAAATATTTAAAGTTTCTTAATTGTGTCACTTACTCACAAATCATCAAAATTCTAAGGCACTTCTAGCATACATAGAAGCTTCAAATTTAGAATACAATTAGTTTTTAGTGTATAAATCGAGGAAAAACCCATACAAATGTATAAGATTACAAAGTTACATTTGCCGTTAGATCGACAACACAAAAAGAAATGAGATGCCATCAAAAACATAACTTGTAAAAAAACTCAAGTCGCGCAACTCAGTTCTTGCACCGTAAAAAGTTGTGAGATCCATGTATGTGTCCATAGATTGCAACAACTTTTTACGGTGCAAGAACTGAGTTGCGAGACTTGGGTTCTTTTACAAGTTATGTTTTTGAGGGCATTGAGTATAGCTACCGCAATCGATGCAAAAGTAACAGGTATCTTTAAACGTCGACCAAAGTTTATTACTTAGCTTGTTGGTGACTTATAAAAAAAAGCCAACTTACGTCCAATCAGAAAAATATACGTAACTATTTCGTTAAGAAAACAAAGGTATAAAGGAAAAATCAGGTGCGTTGTATTGTGTGTGACGTGTATTTATCACCTTAGGCTTCGTAATATGGCTTGTCCTTGGCCTAATACAATATTGAGGAGCGTGAGAACTCAAGTGTCACGATTGTGTGACACGGTGACTACAATGTTTAGTTCATTTTGTTCTGTTCCGTATTCTGTAAGATCATTACGGAATATGGAACCGCAATAGAGGCGACCTTCACCCACGTGTTTACCGAATGAAAATAATTTTATATGCAAAGAACTACATAGCAGCAGCAGCATAGCATAGCAGTCATTACCTACCTTACCTCTATTTTACCTACCTTATCCTACCGTACCTACCTTATCCTCTATTTTATTTATTTATATTCTTTATTGCACACCAAAATCGTACAAGATCAAGATATTCGTACCTATATACCTATATACAGATACACTGCAATCGGCGGTTTTGTAGCTGAAGAGTATTAGTCCTCCATATTAATATCTTACATTACAAATTGTAGCTTGAAAAAGCGATGCCTGCCGCGACAACTAGTTTGTAATACAACAATTCAAGATTTTATTTTGGAATGGGGGTTTGAGGTCAAGTTAGATGACACGTTAAGATTTTTATTCGAACTATCTACATTTAAAAAACATTATAGTTTAAAAATGTTTTTACGAGTCCAGCAAAAAACTTCAAACAAAGTAAAAACAACCCTAAAATAAGCTTAGGGCTAAGCTTCTATAACAAAAAGTCCCTTAGTAGAATCTCTTCTGTATCCAATCTCCTATTTATGGAAAAATTGTCTGAATAAATTTCCGAAAGCCCGTAAGCCCGTAACTGAAAGCATGTCGGTGAAGGCTAAAACCTGATTTATCCTAAGTTTATTTGCAAACGTCTGCCGACTGTAGAGTTTATTTACTCGAGCACTCGAGTGCCGCGACCAGACTGGCAGACACGCAGTCTGGCTTCGAAACAGCGAAGTTGTATTCAACTACGATACGCGATCCTTGATAAGATTAATTTAATGATGCCGATACAATATTTTTAAAGGCACATATCTACAATTGATCCTTGAAAGCATGATTTATGAGGTTCTTCATAGGAAGTATACTCTGTTGCTAATACGAGTACGCCTCCAAAGTTATATATTTTGGAAAGTATGCCATGTCCACTGCTTAATTTACGTCGTCTAAGTTGTTGTTTATCGGCTGGAATCGACTCTAAATTACTAACAAACTTCTACCTATGTCAGCGCATTTGCAAGGTAAAATTGAACAGTATCTAACAGGCAACGTGTATTGCTATTCAGCTGTACATTGGGGCCTTACCTTTGCAGATGCCATTTTAAAAAATCACTGCATCTGATGGACAACATCATCTAACCTTATATAGGTCGAAGCACTTCTTTTACAAATAAAATCAAGCAAAGAGGCGAACGGACCGCCTGATGAAAAATATAAAGCGTGTAAAATGATCGCCGTTGCTTATGGTCACTACAATTTTTCCTAACATAATTTTACTTACCCACTTTCCCTAACAAGAGAGTCCGTAGATATGGTACATCTGATTATAAAGATTCTAAAGCTAACTATTACTCCCTATAACGAGTAAAAATATTCTAAAGAAAACACAGCTGTCTTGTAGTTTTACCTACTCGTCGTAGAAGCCGCACCTTTGTAGACATCCGCCGCTGCAACGAATGACTGACCTTGTCCACTGTGTAACAAATTAAGTATGGTCAGTTCCATTTTTTTCTTTTTTCATTTATAGATTTCAATGTATATTTAATAAATCCTAATGCAACATTCTTTTGTATACAGATGCTGCAAAGGAACGATCTAAACACGAAATAAGCATAATTATCTGCATTCCGTCAATAACAGAAAAGTTTCCAATTTTTTTCAGTGGAGACCCAGCTGAAAGCGAACACGAAATTTTTTCATAAGAGTTCCGTAAGTTGGCGTAGTGCTTCAGACCGTCTGAAGCACTACGCCATCTTGCGGTCTGAATCAGACCTCTAGTCAGGTTATAACAGCAAACAAACTATCGTGACAAAATTTGGCTAAAAGATTCATTTAGTTTTGATCAAGAAAATTTATAGCTATCAACTTGTCATTACAAAATGTCCGCACCTGAATATCGCGTGGAGTTGCCTCGTGAACCATTATATATCTATAGAAATCGTGTGCAGATAGATCATTTGTATTCCAAGATGATGTCAACCACTAATAGTCGATGCCGCTCCGTAATACCATCACTGTAGAGCGATTTATATGGCTGTCTTTTAAAAAATAACGCTCCACACTCATAGAAAGAACCCTTTAGAGCTTAAAGGCTAGCAAGCTGAAATTGCTGAAATGAAGAGATGGATGAAGAGCCGAAAATCGTTGGAGGTAGTGGCTACTGGAGTGGAGACCGCGTCTCGGCAAACGTAGTGTGAGACGCCCTGCAGCACGGAGGCGGGAAGCAACTGGATGAGGAGAGCCGAAGATCAGCTCAATATCACGCTTTGAGAGTATCAGGCCTTTGTACAGCAGTGGACTAACCAAGGCTTAAGATAGATAGATAGACTCATTGCCTCAGAGTACTTACTGAAGTTACTTGCGTCTTTTACTGCTGATGTTTACGACTTGATGTACCTGTTTTGGGTGACATAGGCCTCCCCTAATCGACGCCACTCCACCCGGTCCTGGGCCCTCTGAATCCTACGGTTTCCTGTTTTTTTCTTCAGGTCGTCAGTCCACCTGGTAGGAGAGCGGCCTATGTATCAATATATCTTTTTTTTATATATAAATGGAGCAAGCAAACAGACAGACGGGCCACCTGATGGTAAGTGGTCACCGTCGCCTACTGACACGTGCAACACCAGGGGGGTCGCCAGTGCGTTGCCGGCTATGAAGGAGAGCTTTTTTTATGCCCTTCTTATCTATCTATCTCTATCAATCTCGTTCGGTTAATAGGGCGGCGATAGGTTGTACGAATTGACGAATTTTATTAGTCCGGTGGAATTTCTGCCAAACTTCTTAAACAAGCTGCATCAACATAAGGTGTATGTGTCCTATAGCGAACATATACCAGCCGAAAGAAATCTTTTATTAGGTTGGAAGCGAACAGTCAATATACGTCAGTCACACTTAGGGTACTCCCTAAGGACCTTTTTATACACAGAAAACCACGGGAAAGGTTTTCTCAAAAGCTTTGCAATCTATTGAAATCCTACAATATACATGAATCGGTTATGTATATGCATAGCATCCTTGTGTCATGTGTCTTTTAAATACAAAAGTGGAAATGAGACGACCTGAGTGGCACTACTGTTCGATTCCTAGCGGAGCAGACATATGAATGATATTTTTCTGTTTCTGGAATGGGTGTGTGTGTTCTTCTCTTCCCTAATGTGGGGCTATGAATGTGAAGCATTATTATTATTTCTACGAATACCTATCATTCGTGGATGTCGTGAATCCAGGTTTAGATTCTGAGCGGAGAATAATGTGAATTAATATGTTTTTCTTTCTGGTACCTATGTGTTGTTATCTTGTGTGAATAGATAAATCTTGATATATGTATAGATAAACAGTAAATAAAATATTGACCTAGGTACATAAATAAAATCTTTTTATTGCATGCCATTTTATTATGAACCAATTTGAATCAAAAAACTTTTTTTTATGCCCTCGCCACCTACCTAACATTTGGTTAACTGTGCCTAACCTTTCAGCAAAAACAATTTGTGTGGCAATTACCAGCAAAAGGGACTTAACCCTAAAAACCGCTTGGTTGGCTTATTAGGCCCCGTCTAAATATTGTTTTTGTCGTAGCCCGGGTCATAGTTCAGAAAGTACCTACCCGGATTCACGAAAAGTTTATTTTGCAGTTGTTGGCTCGCCGGCTCTATGATAAGGCACCCGTTGTAGCCAAATTACTTTCGCCATTTTGCGTCTGTAAGATGTTTAGTTGAAGTTTTTTACAAATACCACAAAAAAATGGAAGCTAAATCAAATTAATAATGGTTTTTGTTAAGTTTTAGATATTGAGTTTTCGTAAGATTATACTCGTAGAGGCATTAAAACCTTCCTGCTAGGTCAAATTATCCAGACTCTTGTAACCTGCATTATAGCAAGTAAACTCGATTAAATGAGCTAGTTAAGAGAGCGATAATTGGTGGGTAAGATGTGAAGGCTCTACGAATAAAATCGTTGGGATCTTAGAACATTTCAGTCATCAAAAGTATACGATCGATTGCTGCCTACTTACCGTAATAAAACACTTATCCTCAATATGTAGCTTCTCCGTCAAGCAGATTTTAATATTGGTAGAATAACATGTCATGCTCGTTATTCACTGTACCTATATGTCGAAGAAAATAATTATGAGTAGGGAAGGACTGTGACGTTATCGCAGTAATAGGCATAATATCTATTATTCATCTAGCTGTTTCCAATTACTCACGTTTCTAAATGCCCCCGCTGTCCCCTATATGCACTCTAGGGTTGATGAAACACTAACTTACGCACAATAAAACACACATAATAAATATATTATAAACCAAAGAATTTAATATGTGATCATGCATGTGATATTTAATGCATGTGATATTTAATAACTTACATTACCTTCTCTTAATTCCAATTCAATTCAACAGTTTTACCGACGCTTGAAACATTAAAAAACATCTTCTTTACTTAATTTAATTAACGACATAAAAATAATCTAAATTCTTCAAAAGAATTCGCGTTATTAATTTAGAATGCAAGCCCAACTCCGCGATACAAATTTTTTTGGAAAGGAACGTGAATTGTTTTTGAAATACCTTAATCCGAGAATTCCACGCGATCCGCAAAACCGGAACCACTTAACTACTAAACAAGAACTTTCACTCAGTTTAAACTGTTTCTATTTCATAAAGAACTGTTTTAGATACGAAACACAGACGAAAAAGCGCGGTTCCTACAGCGTTGGGCGGGCGGGCGACCGCCTCTAGATATGCGCCGAACGCGACTGAAAGGCCACTGTAACTTCTGTAATCAACTGAAAAACTATCAACGAATAGACTAACAAACGGCTATTATTTCAAATTATCATTTTATCTAGGATAAGTCCAATAGCGACAATTAGGTACGTGAAAATTCTTGGAAGTGTATACTTTATAATGTGTATTCGCTAATGGCATTGTAAAAAGCCGTTCCTTACTCAATCTCTACGTTAAAGATAGCGTTCTTATACGTTCTAATTATGATTAATAGTTTATTTTTTATCTTACATCAAATCAAATACTTATTTTTTTTTGTAACCGATAAAAATATGTATTGCACCAAGGAAAAATAATATAAACACTACTTTAGGCTATTCATTTAGAGCACCATTTAATGTAGAGTGTCCAGAAATATTTTCAGAAATTGTATGACCTAGTTTATACATATACTCATAACAAACAAAATGTAACATATTTAATATTGCCTATTAGATGTCTGAGCCAATTTTGCGAACGATACACTAGGTACCTATTTCAGAAACGAAATATTTCTATTAAAGATTCTTTATAAAAATGTAGTAGTATAAAATTTATGGTCTGTACATTTAATGATTTCTGTTAAAAGTACTCTGTGAGAAGAACATTGTCATATCAACGTTGACTGACAGTGTTATTGAAAACATAAATTGCAAATACCTAATTACTCCTAATTACGATTAATTTATTTTCAGTTTATCGATATTTCTTAAAGTAATTTCCTGCGACACGAATTAGATCTCTGGGGCGAGTATATCAATGAAGCTATAAATAAACCAAAAATTACCTTTGAATGTATGTCCTTGATATACTAATAATAATTGATGTTTGTAAAACTTTTCCAAATTTTGAGAAATTCAAGCATTGTCTGTAACTTCGATATTTAAATTGGATATCCTAAAAGGTACCTTTTCAGCCATTTGAGAAAGACCCTTTAAATAAATAAGGAAGCTGCTATGTTTCAGTTTACACGCACACCATTTTCGTTGGTTCGGGGGCATATTAAATGATATAGACCCATGCCTTATAATGGGCAAGTAAACTGAAAACTAGGCTAAAAAAGTATTCTGACTTTAAAAGTGTTATTTCATATTCGTGTATTAGCTTTATTAAGTCCAAAATATTCTTAATCCAAAAAACCTCCGTTTACTACTTGAAAGGTGACTCGTATCTCCTAAGAAAATTTAAAACATTACATAGGTTCCTAACCAGAGTATTAAATTAAACTGAAAATAACGTCTAGACACTGTTATGAAGAATTTTATATTTCGAGCTCCGTCTGATACGTTCCTTAAGAAATACTTTAGATCCTCTTCACAAGGAATTATTATTAAGCTTATATTTTATGAGTATTTGAGTAAGTAAGTAAATTTTTCTTGGAGAAAGTTGATACTGAGCCTTACTGGAAAAAATAAGCTGGCTTATTCAATATCAATAGTTAATCCGCTTGTAAATAGTTCGTTTTAAATATAGCTATATGATAGCTATATGATAGCTATATTTAAAACGAACTATTTACATGATTACGAGTATGAACTCGTACTCACACTGCCTGCAACTTCTTTTCTTTAAAATTTTGTTCAGAAAAATGTACAGCATACAGTTTTCTACACTTAATTAATTCAGGATATAATAATCTATCTGCGTAGGTACTGTATGTATCAAATGCATATAATTAAGAGTAAACAATGAAGTTCTCACATTATAATTTTTTCGCCAGACTATTTCAAGAACACAACTATTCTGATATGAATTTAACGTGATATGTGCGTTTGCAAATGCTTTGCCTGGTTGTTGGATTTGATTCAGAGGTTAGTTTTTTATTTTATTTTAACTTTATCTATTTATATTATATTTAAGCAATAAAATAACGGCTTAACATATTATAATACTCACATAATATTCATAATGTACGCGTATAAAAGTCATATTTTGACGATTTATCTATTTATTTATTTTTATTACTAATCTGTAAGAATGAAACTTAGGTAAAGGTACTAACACAGATATGTGTATGATGTGTACATTCACTATAATTTATTGAGCAAAATTCCGAAGTAATCAAAAATCAAGAGTGAAATAGCAATACAATGACACAAATATGAGATTGAGCATATTTGTGTCATTCTATACTTATAACTGGAGGGGTGCCGAATCGTAATAATAAATTTCTAGTTGACCTTATATGAGCATATTATAACAAACTTATTGTTTAATGACAGACCTAACCAATTATTTCTCTCCATCCGCGACGATGCATCAAAGCCATCAACGGATTAAACTAACCCCAAACCCGATCGAATTAGGGGTAATAAGATTGCTCGTTCATCTATACCGGGAGGTAATTGAGCAACTTTACATGTCAGAGAACCTGTTCTTCCTAAAAGAATTGTTTCGATTTTTTTACCAGTGCCTAAGATTAGACCTCTTAATCGAAGAGTCCGGGTTCAAATCCTAGTGGCTCATGCACGTGAAGTCCACCAACACGCACTAGGCCTGCGTGGTGGACTAAGGCCTTCAACCTCTCTTTGAAAGAGAAAATGAAAATCATAAAAAAATTAGCTCAATGCTAAATTTAGCTTAAACGGATGTCATGTTAAAAATAGTCTCAATACATGTTTGAGGAATGTCTAAAATTGTCGGTGAGATCTAAGGAAAATACAACAAATAATGCAGAATTGCTAGCAATCAAGGACAGAGCTGAATTAGTCGCATCGCCTAGTAATAAACCAATGAGGTCGCGGACGTCATAAAACACTTTGATATTTCACGTGGCTTTAATAAATCGTCGCTCAATCATGTTATTATTTAGTTTAGTATGCACATACTGAAAATGTTATATGTGGAATAGGTATATTCAGAAAATTTGCATTTTAATCTTACAGAACTTTATTTTATCCTACTTGTATTACAAATGCGATAGTTTGTGAGGATTGATGGGTGGATGTTCGTTTGATACCCTATCAAGCAAAAAACTTCTGATTTAGATGAAATTTTTGATTTCTTTTGTTTTGTGGTTTTTGCCACTAAAATGCTAAGATATCATCTATTAAACTGCACACCCTACCTACCCTTTCCTCAATCTTCTCTGTTCTCTTCAACTCCTAACCACTTGGTTGTCTGGAAGAACAAGAAAAGACCGCCATTTATGCATTGGTCTATTTCTTGTTTTTGTTGATTCTATCTGTTCTTTTTATATATGTGTGCAATAAAGAGTTAAATAAATAAATCTATAGGATATACAATTGTCTTAAGTGATAATCTCTAACGTTGAAAGTTCTACGATATTTCGACTGACCGACGGTTGATTGTCAGCCATAAATCAATCCTTTACCACAAACTTGCGCATTCCTTATAGTGGGGGTTTCTGGGGAGAGAATTTTTGGGGGGTTTATATCGTTTATATAAAAAAAATTAAATAGCTGCTGTAACGGTAAAAGAAAGCATCGTTCGTTTTTCATTTTCACAAAGGCATGTGAAGTTCACCAACCCGCATTAGGCCTGGTGGACTAAAGCCTACATCGTTCTCATTGTGAGAAGAAACCCGATCCTGTAGTGCGTCACTAATGGGTTACATTACAGACAATATGCGTGCTTGTTTCCAGAACGATTACCTGCTGCCTAGCCTGCTGCACCACATGCGTGATCTGCTTCGGACTGCTCGTCGCTGCGATCGCAGGTGTTGCGTACGGATATAACTATTCCTTTGCAGAATTCATTAATCAAAGTGGTCAGTGTTCTTTGATTTATTTTTAATAGTCTCAATCCGTTGCATGTTATAACATAACATATCAGGGCTCACGCTAGACAATAGTAAAACCATACTGCCGGGGTCGCCGTCATCGAAATCGATGAGGAGGACTATATATAGGATATAACAACAAGCGAACGTCTTTGGATTTACGTTGATCGGTTCCAATTCCCGAAAAGAAAGATGGTTACTGGTAAATATTTCTTTCGAAAACCCCTGCAATCGAATCGAAGCCAAAAGGTCACTTGTCTGCCAATTTGTCTGTACTTTTGATTTTAAAAAATCTGACGGGCGCGTCTTAACCTCGCTACGCAGGTGACTAGCATATTCAGCATTGTTTTTTTTTACTAATTTAAAATTAAGTACCTACACATAAGTACAAATGACTTAGGGACACTGCAGTGCCTCCATCAATGTAACTTTACAATATTAAAGCAATTTACTTAAAATTAAATTGTTCACAGAAACCGATGTAAATGTGCACCGGCGAGACCAATTCGACGACAGCGATTACAGAAAAATTGCCAATGATAATAATAGTAAGTACTAAAATTTTATGGTATTCAAAAATTTTTTTAATTTAATATGAGTAATTTTTCTACTAATTTCTCACTTACTTAAGTAAACATTGATAGTATGCAGTAGGGTCTTCTCACTTCTTACTGTCTCTTGTCGAGTATAAGGAGCTGAAGAACTCTACAGCCTTAATTACCTAATGGTTAAAGTAGAGCATAGATACTGGACTGTTGTAGTTTGGACATCTCAGATAGCTTTACAGGCTTCCAAAACTTAAGTTGTTTATTTTTCATTTTTAAGAACGTCAGAATTGGCAACAAGTCCTTTTTATAATTGACATTTTTTTAATTATTTTTTTTTTTTTTGTTGTGAAGTTCTCAAAACGCTCATTATTTTACAGTGTTATCCTCAAATAATAGCTCGGGCTATGAAGAGCGGAATAATATACACAGATATTCAGTGCCTTCAATTGAAAAAGGGTCAAAAGACCCAGATACAAAAGAATATGAGAGAAAACTTAATAAATTCTTGGAGAATCAAAAGTCACAAGTGGACGATATTGATGTTGATGAAGCAAGGCTCAAAGAACAGAAAGTTAGCACCATAACAATAATTTACAAAAAAAAATAATTTATTTTAAATAGTCGTCTGGGCGTTGCAGTCATTATTTACATTATTTATTGTTAGTATAATGTTAGTATAATGTTAAATATATGACGTTCATTAAGTGTGCATAAATTGTACCTAATAATGAATAAAAGCTTTAGAATTTGAATTTGAATTTACAAAAATAAAACTACTATAAGAATAATAATGAATAATAATATGAAGAAGAATAATAATATGTTAGTTATAATGTTTATAATAGCACTGTAAGTAAAGGCATTGTAAATGCAATAAATCACGAGTAAAGGGGAACAGAGAACAATAAAGTGTCTTGAAATTACAGATACCAAAACTTACATCAACTCTGATACCTACAAGGCGAATGTCGAAACCTCCCATTTTAATACCAACATCGGTGTGGCAAAGTGGTAGTTCGGAAATATTAATGCGGAAGTTCCTACCCTTGAATGATATTACGGAAGGAATTCATACGAGGAAACCGAATGACAATTACAATGAAGAAATTAAAGTAATAACACCAGAAACGGTAGAATACAGTGAAAGGCAAATGAAGCCCATCCAACCTGATTACAAAATAGGGGTCGAAGATATTCCAGAAAGGTATGAACTCCCTCTGTTAGCCTCTGATAGTGCCTGATTACCTTGTACCTTGATACCAGCGATATCCTACAGCGCAGAGAAATGGTTTTTCACTGTGGGTCTAATACACAAGCTCAAAGTAGTTTGGTGGCAATAGAAAGAGCTACTATACTCGGTTTTTGTTTGCGCAACAGATTCCGCAATTGAATTCGAAATAATAACTGATCAAAATAAATAATTTCTTGGCTGTAGGACTAAAGGCCGCCTTCCAACCAGGAGGACTGATGACCTGAAGAAGGCAGTGTGAAGGAGTAAATTGGCGTGGATTAGGAGAGGCCTACGTCTAGCAGTGAACATAACTTCGGCTAATGGATTGATGGATGGATAAACTCTCTCTACAAATAAATATAACTAAGACAAAAATCAGTTTGGAAAGTGACCGGTATATACAAGTTGGAATTTTAGAAAATGTTTACACCTAATCTCAATTATTTACTCAAAACTCTAAGTCGTTTCGAAAGAAAACTTTGGCTAAAAGGACAACTAAATTTTTTGCCTTAACACCTTTAATAAACATCAATTTACGCGAGTCATGAACAAAAACTCGTACTAATTTAAATTTACGGATACTAAATACTATCCGTAAATTTGAAATTTTAACCAGTTAATTAATTAACAAAAAACCAAGCCGCTAATTTATTGCTTAAATTAGTTGTTGATATAATACCTATGCTTAGTTCTTGATTCGAATATAACCCTTTTTTTAATAATACAAATATATCTCTCAATTTTATTTTCAGAGAATTAATGCCCATAAACCATAGAAATAATGATGATCGCCCAGATATAGAGGATGAAGATTATCCACAATACAAGCCTGTATAATTTACAAGAATCTGTAATAAATACTATTATCACAAATATATTACGAACATCTCACCCGCGAAATGAGTGAATGACATTATTTGGGGTTAAAATTTCATATTTTTAATATTGTAAGTAAGATCCCAAAAATTACATTGGCAGGTTACATAATACTATGGTCACAGCATGGCTAATAGAAGATTGATCCAATATAGACATAAGCAGGTACAAGGGAGAAAAGGCAAACGTTGACACAAGGTTAATGTATCAACGCTTCGTCTACTGAGTCGCCGTGTTTGTTTAGGATCCGGAATAAAACGCGTTAAATGCTCCTTTCTAACGTCCTCAGCTCATTTTCACAAGGATAACTATTCATCTTAATTTCTGTGGAAAATGTCATATCTGTAGATTCACTCAAGTGACACCATCGCCACCTTGAATTCTTGCCGCGAAGAAACTTCTTGTATTACTTTAGGCAGATATTGTTTTGTTTAGTATGTTGTAAGACGAGTTTGACGTGATCAGTCTTAGTCCTGCGGAGACGCAATTTAACCCAATTTTCAATCCAGTTCAGTTTCAGGAGTTCTCTGGAGAGGTTCTCTAGAGTGTTATCACTGTCAGGGCCGGAAGAGTGTGAAAGTGTACCCCACTAGTCGCGGTGAGTGGAACACTGTGTGGTTTTAGCCGGTAGGAGTCCGGCATAACCCTTCGTAGACCACAACCTTATACAGGATAACCATACGGAAAAAATAGGCTGTAGTACTCATTTAATATTCTATGCTATTAAATAGAATAAAAATTAAAGATTATTATTTTTGATAGAGTACTCGCTATGGTCCTTAAAAAATCGGTGAAAGACTAATTTTTATTAACGTAGCGTTTCTCATTTATCAGACTTCATTATCAGATGGATGTAAAATCTTATCTTCCCTCTCCGTGTCTTCATCCCCCAAACTTATTTCTTCCGCTACTAAAATATCAACACCAGATTCCTTGTTTTCATTTCCGGATAATTCTTTTGAGTTTGTAAACTTTTCATTATCATTCTCATTATTATCATTTTCATCTTGATTATTACTGTCATTCTTATTTTCATTTTTGTTATTATTATTATCAATCTCATTTTCTTTATTACTGCCATTTTCATTTTCATTCACATTCTCATCTCCAAATGTTTTCATAAATTGATCTAATAGGCGTTTGGGAATTTCATTTATCAAATAACCCGTAATAAATGATTGTGAAGTCCTCCGTTCATGTGCAAAAATACCAAAGTCCAATATTGAGAATTCCATGGTTCTGAAAATATGACCAATGAAAATAATCAAATACACAAATATACATTAAAATAACTGTTAATAGGTGTGTGTATGTAGGGACAATCAAAATATATAAGGCTTTCATTGGGAATTCTTTAATAATTATAATGGAAGTCCTCCTTTTTCTAAATTTCTCATTCATCTGATTTTGATACGACTTTTCTTGGTACAGAGATCAGCTGAGTGGTTCTATGCTGTAGTGGGACCTAGTAAGTAACGCCGTATTATAGCTTTTATCGACTTTAATTACCTTTGCGAGAAAATGTACAATGTTAACATCCCGGGAGTATAGGATTGCTATGTGCTTTATATTCAGTGTCATTGATAGGTAGACGTATTTCACACAGGTGGTGCGTGTAATAATCCAAACTTGACAGTATGTTATTGTAACCAGCCTATCTATATATACAAAATATTGTTTCGAAATTATTTCTATATGTTATATTTACCTCCATCCTACGAGATCTACTTTGGTTGGAACCAAAGAGAAGGAACCACTTTTTGCTTCCATTACCACGTTGATTGCGACGTCTCGCAGCTCTACGGTGAATTCATGTTCACCCTTAGTAGTGACGTTTTGAAAATCAAGATTCCCTCGTACCTAAATAAAATAAATAATAAATACCTAAATAATACACACTTACACAATATTAGGCTGGTTAAAACTAACATGGGAATCTCTTGCAAAAATTCCAAAGAAGCTAAAAATTTACATGATCGTTAGAGATACCATTATAAATTGTAAAAACTCCCCATCGATCTCATCTGTAAAATATTCAAGGTCAAAGTCGGAATAAATATGTTTTCCTATTTGTTACTGAATCGGTTAGGTAGGCATATTATTATGTAAAAATTCGATATTAAGAAGCATAGAAACAAAAGACTTGTAATGAATAGGAAGTTTAGTGCTTTATACTTGTGATCATTTATAAAGCTCACAACTTACCTGTATGGTACTAAATCTTATTGCTTCAGCTATTTTGACACTTCCACGATTATAAGGACCCCCAGATTGTGCTGAATAAGCAGTATCCAAACCATATAAAATCACATCCTTCAATTTTGCATAAGTTCGACAAGATCCATCCGAGCACTAAAAGTATAAGAAATTAATTAACTTATTTCATTTCTGATGAATTTTCTGTGAAAATATTTCTACTTTCATGTACCTATTTTACCTTTGTGCTCCACGAAACTTCCAAGGGCTTCAGTTGTAAAATACCTTGATTATTTTTAATATTATTTTTGATAAAATTCCTGACGAGAATGTTCATATAGCTTGTGGTTTGTTTAAAAACGGCATTTTGATGCGACCTAAACGCGGAGAGGAATAAAAAATAATCAGAAACAAATTTTAGTAGATTGACAACGTACTTATACGATTTTCTTTTTCGGTATAGTGGCAAAAAATTTAGTATTAAGAATGTACTAGACTAATGTAGCCTACAACCTTATTCCCCGAAAAGCTACGGCCATAATTTAACAAAAAGGAAAATTTATTACCGTAATTCGGGTAATTTTTCTCCAAAAATTGCGCTAGTATTTACATAGCTAAAAACAGTTGCTTGTAATTTTGGCATTAATTCGGCACGTATAGGATTCGTTATTAAATTTTCGAGAGCTAAGCCTGAAACATAAAATTTTTACATAATTCTTTTCCAATTCTTTTTAGTCATTCAACTATTTATATTGTTCTTACCTTGTTGTTTCGAAAAGTATGGTGATATAACTGGAGGTGATCCTAGACCTGGTGAATATATCTGTAATTCGAAATTTGAATTTTCTGTGCTGCCTCATTAAACTTATTTGAAAACAGAAATTCAATGCGCGAACGTAATTTACCTCTATAGTAAACTTGCAATTAGTTAATTTAAACGTGTCATGCCCAAAATTAATGGTCTCTGCATTTAAAGACGTAATCGTTTGACCAACTAATGAACAATCATCTGCTACAATCCTGAAAACGTAAGTAAGATTTGAAATTACCAGGTCATTTAGCAGGCTTTGTCCTTAATTTACTCCCTTTTTGGTGCTTTGGTAATCCTGAACTGTTCTCGGATGACGAAAGAATTTCGTTATTTTTCTACGCCATAGTAAAGCACAAAGACTGATATATTAAAGGTCCTTTAACTTACGTCAATTTTCCTGATTCTTGCACTTGTTGATATGAAAATGGTGACTTCATTTGAAAATCGTGGTCCGGGCCAGAAAACACTATTTCAGACTGATTCCTAATCAATATGTAGTCTGTATTTATGATTATTTTACTTAGTTTTGCTGCAATACTGAGATAGTTGGAAGCAAGCGCAAATACTACATCAGGTGCAATCAGATAGGGTAAATCTTGTAAACGCATTTCCAATAGCACTCTGGAAAAATAAAATTTTTTGTAATACTTAATTTCACAAAAAAAATTTAAAGTAAAATACACATTATCTTAAAATATTGACCCGCAACTAAGAGTGGTATGAAAGAATTTTGTTTATTTGCTCGGTGACCTTAAATATGTTTACAAAAATGTACAACTTTTATAAAATTAAACAAAAAAGATATTTTATGCATCTTAATATTACTAAATTTAAAAGAAAATACGAATACATACACGTTAACGACATTATCCGCGAAAAAGAATCCTCCTGAAATCTTACAGGCGTCCAATAAACTGCGTACATATAAGTTCATCCCCTTGCGGACATAATTCTGTTCCAGGGTCTTAAAAGCAACACCTTAATCTTGAGTAATACATTTATGTACATACTTTACCATTTATAGGAGTTTTATTAAGTATAAATTTAGCTCATACCAAAGCGATCGCATTTTCAAAAGACTTCCTCTCAACCTGCCATTGATTTTGTATAGTTTTAAAAGTATCTAAAATAAATGAAAAGCTTTCAATGAATTCTTTGCGCATTCCTTGTATATTTAATTTCTGAATTTATTTATTCATTTTTATTTAATCGTACCACTTTTAAAATATTTTGATATTTCCGTTTCTTCACCAGCAAGAGTAAGTTTGACTTTAAAAAAAATGAATGAACTCAAAATAAGCAGAATTTTCATATTCCCTTTTTCTTATGTCTTATGTATGTCTAGCAGAGTTGGACATAAATCTTAAATTTGATAAAATGTTAGCACTGTGGAATGTAGTAAAATTAATTGGATGTTTGTTTTTATGTCTCCAGTCTGGATAAACCAATAATTCCAAGTTTAGATAAGAAATAATGAAGTTGACATAAACGTCGAAGACGGATGAAGAAAAACCATGATCAGACTGTCGTTATGGCTTATAAAGTCTCTCATAATATGTGATCTCTGGGTCCAGTTGGTAGTAAAGAATCACATCAAATTAGTTCTCATGTAATCTACAGTTACAACGACGCTCTTTTAAGTATATCTAGTAAAAAGATCTGCATATCACAGACGACAACAAAAGATATAAGTACAGAAAACGAAATCCCCCACGTGGCCTTTATATACTGTGTAATTATTGAAACTTTTTTCCAAATTGTAAGAATACAGGCACGGTACAAGAAAAAAAGCACTACAATTTTATCTTATTCTTCTTATAAAATTCTCATGTCACAGTTTAGTTACCATACTCCTCCAAAACTGCCTGACCGATTTTTATGAAATTTTATAATTATGCATATTCAGTAGGTCTGAGAATCGGCCACTGTCTATTTTCATACCCCTAAGTGATAAGGGTTTTCCACATCTAACAGTTTTATTTTATTTTTTGGAAAAAAAATATATTTATTTTTCATTAATGAGGCGTCAGAAAATACATACAACCCTAAATTTTCACCTTTCTATCAACAACCCCTATTTTTAATAGTCGATTTTTAACGCTCGATAACTATATTAACGTTGTTTACGATCGTCTGACTTGGATGTCGTATGTTCCACAAAAATGCCTAGATACAAAAAAAACATGTTAGAGCTGGTTGGAATATAAATAAAAAACAAATTATCTATCTATCTATATTCTATTCATTCTTTTTCCTTATATAGATAAATTATTTATCTACTACTAAGTATAGAGATAGAATTTTGTTAGGATTTTAATTGTCGAGTAAACCTACTCGTACTCTATACTCTTTAACTTTTACATTCCATGAGTATCTACGCAACAGATTTTATAACAATTCTTAATTTGAATTTGTATCTTATCAGTAATTCTAATTATTTGTTTAAGACAGAAGGTTAATTAAAATCTACCTTCATTACCCGATATCTGAAGTAATTTTTATTCGTATTCGAAGTAAAGTTAAATCAACAGAAGGAATTTTCTTCAAACAGAAATTCCACTATGATTTTTAAATTCAAATTGACGGCTGTAAGAATAATATTTGCAATTTCTGTAATAGGTTTTAGTAATTCTTATGTACAACCGAAATATGGGAGAAGTAAGTATGAAGTGAAATTTGGTAATGTAAATATTTTAACTTACATACATAATATATTTTAAATCAGTCTTCGTTTTAGTAAAATTTGGGTGATCATAAGATAATCTTAATATAATTATTTTAAATCGTATGCTTACTCTAGTATAAATGATTAAATGATTCAAAAATACCTTAAGGAAATCATATAGAAAAGCAGTACGCTCAGAATGGACGGAGACATATGAAACTATCAAAAGACGATGAACAGTGTTGGTTGAATCTTAATCCTAAGAAACATTTTGATGCCATGGACAAACTTGATGGTAGACCTTTTCAATAATTACAATATAATAAGTAATCCTGCTTAATAGTCTTTACATTCACCTGTTTTTATGTTACTCTAATGGTGAAGGACGGTCTATTCTATAGCTTGTGTTTGTGTGTGCGTGCAACTATAGACGCACGTGTATGCGTGTGTGTGTTGTGAGTCTACAGCTATCATGACGAAGTAAATTCTAATCTGGCTATATTTTTAGAAAATTATGCTGAAGTCCGAAATGAATACCAGAAGGCTGTAAAAAAAGATAACTTTGATGGTCAAATGTTGAAAGTAAGTATCTATATAATAACAATACCCTCACCATTATTTAGCGACAATTTTTTATTGCTTGAGGGGGTAGAAGAAGTTTAAATGCAGTCCGTATGTCCGTATTATTACCGTTGGTCTCCTAGACAGCGATAATTCTCTATACTAAAACTAAACTATAGAAATGACGTTCTTGACTTTGTTTCTTCCAAATTGATACATTAAGAGGTTGACGCAATTGCTTACTTTACGAGTTCTGGGAACGATACTTTCTTTTGAGAAAGAAGGAACGTGAATTGGAGAAGAATGGAATTCTTCCCTGCATCTGTATTATAAATATAATCTGAATCCATTCAAGACAAGGCGAACAGGGTGCAAATTATAAGATGAACGTAGGCCGTATCTATGTAACTTCTTCTATAATAAGATGACGGCCAAAAGCTAGTTTGGTCTGTTTCTTGTAAAAAGACGGTGGAAGTCCCAGAGCAGACAAATGTTTCTCCATCTGGTCTGTTTTTGTGTTTCTAGGCAATGTTGCAAACTAAAGGTGCAGCCGAGCGCGAAATCCACAAGGTAGACGGCCATGCTGGGCTCATTCCCGCTGGTATCAACTTGGGCGGCCACTGCATGATGAGGATGGCCAACTCTTTGTTGTAAGTCATTCAATAAAATTGAAATTCACCATTTCATTCAAATCTTTGCTCCGCGGGGTATCGAACCCTTGCTGCACCACTCGGGTCATCAATATAATCGTTAGTAAAAAAATGTGGGTATTGGTACTCTTTAAATTGTTACTTACATAGGGGCACAATTTATCCGTTGACGTCGTCTTTATGATGCCTAATCTTAAAAAAAATTAGTCGCTGTTCGCTATTCTCGCTAAAACTCGAGAACGGCCGGGCCGATTTAGCTCATTTTAGTTTTGATAATATGTTCATATTTAATACCTTAGTCCAAGGAAGGTTTATACGGTGAGAAAATCTGAAATGATTGCGTGGAAAAAAGTAGAGATTTTTTATATTTTGGCAGAACGAAGTGTGCCGGATAAGCTAGTCTTTAAAAAAAACAATTGCAACCACAATACAACTCTGTTCTAATCATACTAACTACTGTTGTGGATTTAATTCCATCATAATTATACACAATCTTGAAATCAACACAACATTCACTTTCATTATAACGAAGGGAAAATCAAGTCAGTCTGGTGCCTTCCAGGAGCTACAACTTAATATAACCTTATCTTTACTGCATATGAAGAAACTCCTCCATCGCCCATAATCCCCACATAATGGCTAATACATACTCAGAAGACGTTAACATAAAACGAGATTTATATTCTAGACGCCGCTATACGAAACTCACCGACTTAACTTTGTCCCTTTGATTCTGTCCTTTAATATTGTTGAAGTTGCAAACGAAACAGGCCATCTGCTGTTGTTTCCACTGCAGCCATTTTAGCGTGGTAAATACATTGATGATTCCACTGCTGGGTCACCATTATGGTGTATAGAGCTGGAGTTTCCTCGTCCCAACTTTCCCCATTTCAATAGAGGTAGGCGCACTTCGTATATGGAGCTTGGAGAAAGGCGTAATAATTCTTCTCCGATACCCTATTCTACTCTATCCTACCCTGCTACAAATTGGGGAGTTGAATGACAATAAATTATCTCTGCCAGTCCGTAGGTTCCTTCTTTAGGGAAGTTATGTCACAACTCCGCACGTTATGACTTTGCTGCCACTAAGTCTGCCACTTCAGTGCCAAAAGAAGATTCGATCCGAAAGCCTCCTTGACAATTTCCTGCCGTAGCAGGATGCCGTATCAAATCTATCCAGTATCCAATCTATTGATTTCTTATTCATCAGACTTTATATGTCAAACAATCGTGTAATAAATAATTTACAATACATAACTTTAACGTTAATAGGTTTGTAAACTTAGGTTTTGTGTACCTAAGTGTTACTTATGATTATGATAGGTAAAATTTATATAATTAAATACATAAAAAGGAATAGATTTATACAACTCTGCGCAAAACAGTTGTAAGAAGCTTCAGACACTGAAACTGTTTCGCCTGAGTGCGCTCGTGTAGCTATTTACACGAAAATAAAAATTACAGACGCACGCTGAAATCCCTAATATTCAGATCATAAAACATTATGAACGTACTAAAATTGTGCGGTTAGTACTTTATCTTTGCGTAGTCAACACCATTTTCCCAGTAATTTAGATACTAAGTTTAAAAAACGGCTCTTGCTTGCGTTTCCTGTAACAAATTTATGTAACCGTGATTAGCCGTGATATATGTGTAATATAGAATATGCTAGGTGACCCAACACATAGGTATCGCTAGGCCCTTCTTTATTTACTACCCAATAAAATTAAAAATAGTTTTATGCCTGTGACTGGTGTACCAAAATTCAATTCATACTAACTGGACTAGCACGGATAGCATGATAACCGACCAGAGCAAACGTTCAGTCACTATGATTAGTTTTATTGCTGTTTGATTGCCGAGAAACAGGTTCCAGGTGACCATTTAAATTCCCGGGTGTACCAACAAGGCACATTTCATCGATTATTTTCAACTCAGCCAAATGTTCCTACAGATTCTTCCACCGTGTGAAACTCCGCAACAACACTCACTTCAGGGTTATGTACCTCCACAACGACTTGTCGAACATGCTGCTGAACACGAGCATTGCTCTCAACGACCTTCATCTCCTTGGCTCGTATGACCGTTCCATTACGGACACGGATCCTTCGGTTCTGTTTTACACGCCGACCTATGGAGAAGTAGAGTAAGCTTATAAAAGCCTTAATTACTTATAACACCACCGGGCAACGGTGCCCCAGCAACTACAAGTAAGTAGGTACGGTGATGGTATAGTGCCCAACGATGCCGTTTATCAGCGGTGATTCGAGATCGAGGTGCAGAGCTCTGGGATGTCCATCGGTGAGTCAATACGGGTGGGTGAAGCGCAATAGCTCGGTAAATATGTAAAGTAACAAAAACAATTACATTTTCTCGTTTCGTCACCTATTGGAAAAAAAATATCCGTTTTCCTTCTTGCCTGGCGAGGAGATCACCTATCTTCAAAAAAAGCTAGCGAGGAGTTATTAAGTTTTGTATAGTATATGCCAGCAATTTAGAAGACTTCATAAGCGTTATTCAAGATATCCTTGTGCGATCTCTTGACAAATGGCAAAAGATGCCACACACACCCTAATCATGGTTAAGTCGAATATGGTGTATTGATTCTTCATTGAAATATTTACATTACCTTCGTCTCGCAGGTTTCTTTTTAAAAATGTACAATATAATATGGAGGGACGCTACCGCTTGTTAGAAGACAGACTTACTATTGAACTCATCGTGTCAAAAATTTCCTATGATGATGTCATGATGAATGTAAGTAGGTACAGTATATTACAGCTTTGAGCTTTTCCATTGGGAGTATAAATTTGCGTGCTAGATATTATACGTGTATCTAGCACGCAAACGAAACTTATATTTTAACTAAACACATTCGTTAAAATATAAGATTCGTTCAAATGTAAAGTGGTTTCAGTATCTGAACAATGGAAAAAATTCACCCATGAAACTGCAAAGAAAAAATATAGGTAAACAAGATTTTCAATATTTTCGATATTATAATGATCTTTCTGTTTTTAACTTTATGTACCTATCATGTTATAATATTTTGTGCATGCAGAAGATTTCTTGGAAAGGTTGAAAATTGACCTTGACAAATGGTTGAAGGACTACTTTAACGATTACTTGATGTATTTTGGAATAGTCGGCACCAAGAAAAATGACAAATTCCAGTACGTATTTATTTTTCAAACATAAGTACTACATCTTGTATTAAATTGCTTCCTTAAGTTATATTTGGGCAACCGAGCTCTACTCGCGTAAGAAGAGAAGAAAATTTTTTTGCCAAAGCCCCAAAATTTATGAAAAATTATTTTTATTTAAAAAGTTACGAAAGATTCTCACAAAGCTGTAGGTAAGCTGATTTTTAGGCATTTCTAAATGTGCTCTTTTGTTGCTCTCTTTTTTACATTTTAAAATTCATTTTGAAACATTTATAAATGCCAATGTTTTATTAATGTTACCTTATAAGGGCGTTTTTCGTCCCTCTAAAGGACTCCCCCCGCCTGTATAGCTTTATTCTGTAAATAAATTTCTATAAGTAGGTATACAATCTTCTTAACGCCATCGTCTATCCTGAGACCACTTATAAATTTTGAAAACACTCAAGATGCCATTTCAAACTGATGTGTTTGATAAAATAATCGCCTCCATTGGTTTACTGTTCGTAGCGATTTCTTCTTAAATTACAGGCAATACGACAAGGAAAGAGCGCTACAGCATAACCAATACGCAGACGACGTGATAAATGTGATCATTCAGAAACTTCATAAGGCAACGGCTGCGTCGGTGAAACTGCCCACATTTAAGATTATTACTAAAAACGGAATGGTAATTTATTTTTGTTTTATTGATCGAAGCTTAACCATAGATGATACTTTTGCAAAGTTGTTTGCCACAATATTGAAGTTACTAATTTATTTAATAATTTTATAATTTTCGATGGACTTGTGTGGTAAAGCTGTCCATGAAATAGTTCACTTTGTGCCAGTTCCATATTTTAAAATTGTATTATAAATAATATCTTAGTATATTAGTAATATCTATAATAATTTTATGCATTTTAGCAATTATTGTTAAAAGATGGTATTCTTCGAGGGTTGGATAGTATGTATCGGCGATCTGTCGCAACAGGCAAAAAGGAAAAAGATGTCCGCACACTAGATGCTGTTGTTGGATTCAGCAATATGAAAGTAAGAAAACTTTCTGGTACCTAACTGAAAGTAGCGCTAGTAGTAGTTAGAAAGTAGTAAGAAACTATCATCGCAACGATTCCCTTTTCTTTCTTTTATAAAACTTGTATTTTTAGCAATCGGAGATGTTATATCATGTTTGGAAAAGGGAGATAAGGTCCATACCCCCCTTTGCCAAAAATATTTGTCACTATTATAAAAAAATAATTTACTATAAACTAGTAGATACTTACGGAACAAAAGTAAACAATATAATACTCTGAAGATTATGTATGTCCAAGAATGTTTATGTCCAGGTAACCTATAAATATGAAGCGAGGACAAGATTGAACTCTCCTCCACTGAACGGTTTGATGATATTTTCTGCCGATGAGCTCACTGCCCGAATGGGAGTAGCAATGGTAGTAGACTCCGAGACTGTAGACGTGACTTTTGAATTTTTGGAGCAAGCAAAGTAAGTATTTTGAAAGCAAAAAGCGTTTTTAATTAATAGATAAATAAAGATTCAAACTCATGATTCCATACAAGGGCTTCCTGAGTCATTGGTGTTAGGGGCATCCAGACTAAAAAAACAACGGTAAAACCTTTTTTTTTAAGTTTTTAACTTATAACTTATTTATCAGTATAAAAGTACCTACTGTTATTTCGGTGGTCGTCGTTCCACATTTTAAACACTCTCCCTCCGGCTTACAAATTTTCGGTCGAAAAGAAGTTTTCACTTCAAAAATCGTCATCTGTCGTGATGGTGTCACGTATTTGTCATTGTAATTTCTGGTCAATCAACAATCCCTGTATGGTCTCGAAACTGCTGTATGCCTACCACAAGTTGACAAATTATATACCTACCAGATAACCTAATAGTTTTACTCTTAATTTTCAGACCAGAGTCGCTAACGGTGGAAGGTCCTGCTAACAGGGTTATATCGAACTTCAAATATATTATGGAGCAACACGTTATCACAATTATGTCTAATGCTATCCTTCACAATATTAGGTCCCTTGGATCTATAGCCCGATGTGGTAAGATAATATACAATAAATGAGAACGTGTTACAGTTTAAGATCAAAAAGGGGCTTGTAGTCGATATAATTGCTTAACACTTAACTCAAATTTACAGTTCCTCTACTCCATGGTCAAGATGATTTAAGCGCTGACAATAAGGTGACCAAATCATCCATGGAAGACCTAATACAACAAAAAAATACAACTTACAATGAAACGGTCACGGAACAGTCAGGACTTGTAGCATTGACCTCAAATGAGAATGATGGGCAAATGCATGACAAAGAAGCCAGCGTGCAACACAGCGCTAAAAACTCTCAATCAAATTCAGTGGAAGAAAATGTAGAATTGGAGACGCCCAAACCGATTCTTAAAAATAATTTACTTAAGGGAGACATTTATACAAATTAAAACTCTAAAGAAGCTAACAATATTAATGATTTGGTGAAAAAGATGTAGGTACATAAGCTCGTCGTCATCGTCATGGTCATCGTCATTGTCTTCGTCATCGTCATGGTCATCGTCATCGGAATTGTCATCGTCATCATAATGGTGATCGTTGAAAAACTTTCAAGTTGTATAGAATAGTCCTGAATCCTCCTTATTACCTTCATCATATCGACGGTTCCCGGGCTATTTGTATTAAGCGACATTTTGGGCGAAATTGACTTATCGTACATATTCGGAATCAGCGAATTTTTCCGCGTCGATTGAGCGGGGTTTGGTGACGATCTGAGCACTTTTTTGTCGCTTAATACAATGGCATTTTTGGAGCCCATTTTGCACTACGATGTATGAACCGACACAAAATTTTGTCAAATTTAGGCACTGTGTACTTAAGCTATACTATGAAATACCAGAGAGTTATTTAAACCAAATAGCCTCACCTGATAAATATTTTGAAATGTCGCTTCATTCAATTAGCTTTACCTTATAAATACATAAGAATGTCACTTCATACAATTAGCTTTACCTTATAAATACATAAGAATGTCACTTCATACAATTAGCTTTACCTTATAAATACATTAGAATGTCACTTCATACAATTAGCTTTACCTCATAAATACGTAAGAATGTCGCTTAATACAATTAGCTAGATACTTGAATTTGCTAGATGTGGCGAATAAACCCATGTTCCTTAATATTTTATTAAACTAGCACTGTCGCTACAGTCACTACAAAAACAAAATTTTAGTACTTCAAACAAATTTAATAATAGCAGTATACACTTAATACAATCAAACTTGACTATGGATTGACTATTGAGGCGTCGGTTAAAACATTGGTTTTAGCAAGGGCGCGCTGGCGGCGCATCCATCTAATAAGGGCGTCTAATAACAGGGCGACTAGTTTTAGAAATTTAAGGGGTCTGAAATTCTACAAAAGGCGGACATTCTACGAGAAATAAGAATATTTAATTTGGTGGAATCCGTAAGCCGCCAGGAAATTATGGCAGCGATTGCGGACCTGCGGTTGCCCTTGGAGGACATAAAAGTTGGCGATATTCGTTTCACCCTACCGCACTGGGAATGGTATGGGCTCGTTGTCCACTCACTCCAGTTAAAAAACTGTCAGGGCGATCAGGGCAAGAGTTCAAGTACTAGCACCACGCAAGCTGCAGTGCTTCCGATGTTTGGAGTTTGGACACGTGCGACAACAATGCACGAGCTCTGTGGACAGAAGTTCTCGCTGCTAAATGTGCGGTGAAAAAGGTGACGATCACAAAGCGAGGGAATGCTCAGCTAAGTCACCTAAATGTTATGTGCTGACATTGGCCTACCTGCAGACCACCGAATGCGAGGTAAAAAATGTACTCCGCCTTGAGCAAGAGCTTGGCTGGAAGTTCTCAGGATTCTTCTAACCCATCTCAGGATTGACATAGAAAGTCAACTAACGACTGAAGAAGCAATGGAGATTTAGAATTCACAGGATTTCGGGTCCTCCAGGGCAATCTGAATCACTGCCGCGGGGCTCAAGCTTTATTGTTAAGGTCCTGTGCGGAGTGGTCGATTGCCATGGCAGTGGTGGCAAAGCCGTACGATGTGCCGAAACATCCTCTTTGGTTCGGGGATATCGATGGCTCTGTTGCCATTTACTGGGGTGGAAAGAGATACCCTTCGTACTCCCTCATTGATGGAGGGCAGGATTAGGCAGGTGGAGTGGGGACCTCTCGCATTTGTAGATACTCTGCTACATACTCGTATCTCCCAACTGTGGAATTGGTGCCTATGAAGCATACCTAGATAGACTCGCAGTTTTTACCCGTAGATGCCTACCACGCCCTATTATAGTGCTGGGTGATTTTAATGCTCGCTCAAAAGCATGGGTGACACAAGGGGAAACAGAAGAGGAGAAGTTATCCAAATGTGGGCGACAGGGTTGGACCTTCGGCTTGTCAACACTGGATTCATAAGTACCTGCGTACGGTAGCAGGGGGAGTCAATTGTGGATTTGACATGGGCTTCAAATGATATCGGGATGGAGAGTCGCAGAAGAGTTAGTAAGTCTATCCGACCGTCGCTACATCATGTTCGCTGTGACATTGCGACCCCCTAATAACAGACACGTTGGTCAAGCACGACGATGGTCTGTTAAACAGCTTGCCAGTAACCCATTAATGACCCACTACAGGGTCGGGTCTCCTTCTCGTAATGAGAGGGATGTAGGCCTTAGTCCACCACGCTGGCCTACTGCGGGTTGATGGACTTCACATACCTTTGAAAACATTTTTTTTTGTGAACTCTCAGGCATGCAGGTTTCCTCACGATGTTTTCCTTCACCGTAACAGCAGGCGATATTCAATTTTTTTTTATAAAGCGCACATAACTTTTTTACAAAGTCATTGGTGCGTGCCACTGGGATTCGAACCCGGACCCCTCGATTCGAGGGAGGTCGAATTCTAAGCCACTGGGCTATCACCGCTCACGCTGGATTTTGAGCAGAAACCCTGATCTTTTCTGATCCCGAGAATGAATCAGTCTGGGTACGGGAAGTAATGACATCTATATGTGACGTAGCGATGCCCCGATGTAGGGCCTCTAATAGAAAAGAAGTATACTGGTGGTCTGAACACATTGCAGGATTGAGAGTTAGATATCCTTTGAAGCGGCAACAATCCTGACACGCTTTCCACCCCTCGACATCTTGGCGGACATGGATGACAAGATTTACCTGCAAAGTCGTGCAATTCTCCCAACGAGAAAATAACGATGAACCAAGTCTTCTGCGAAAGCAGGCACATAGACGGGCTTGGACTGAATGGCGCCAACGTCTGGAGGAGAAGCATGCAGGTCAAAGAGCTGTTGGAACAATTCTGCCCAATTTTGACGCCTGGATGGGAGGGTAGTGTTACGTTCCGACTGTCACCGCGCATGGCTGCTTTGGTGAGCATTTGTGTCGGATTGGACGGGAAGAAAAACCCCATTGCTACCACTGTGATGGAGATCAGGACGACGCTCAGGACACCCTTGAAGCGTGTCCTGCATGGGAATATGAGCGTTCCGCCTTGGTGAGCCAAATTGGGGTTAACTTCGCTCCGTCTGCAATTGTAGCAAAGATGCTGGCGGAGAAAACAGACTGGAAGGCAGTGGTCTCCTTCTGTGAAGCCGTCATGGTAAAGAAAGAGGCCCTTGAGCGCACCCGGGAGATTGTTGACAAGATAATAATTCCTAGGTACCTTTAAATTCAACAATGTTTTAACCGCCCATTTCAGTAAACTTCATTACTCAGGCACGATTAGAAACAAATTAGTAAAAACAAATCTTCAATTTAATGCATTTAGCCTGGAGCTATTATTTTCAGTTCTAGGTGGTTAGGTCATTTAACCTGGAGCAAGAATTAACAAACCTAGGCGGATAAGTCAGTTAGCCAGGAACAAAAAATACTAATTGGAGGCGGTTAATACATTTAGCCTGGAACAAAAAAATAAAATAAAAGGGTTATTTTGTATTAAACGACATCTAACTTCGTTAATAATAGGAATATCAGAAAAAAAACCTAATCAGATTATGCAGACTATGTAACCTTATCAATAAATATCCATCTTTTTCTAAAATTTTACAAATTGCGGAAGTTATGAATTTTTTTTCAAAAATCAAAACTTTAAACTGCTCTGGTGTAAAGTTTACAAAATGTCGCTTAATACAAATAGCCCGGGAACCGTCGATATATTTTCCATTAGTGTGGTACGAGGTGGTTTGAACCTTGCCCTAAACCTAACCTTGCCTGTTGTGGCGGCAGAGGCTGGAAACCCTCCACTACCCATAAGAAACTAAAAACCTGCGTGAAGTAAAAACTTGCATTTTAGTCTTGATCATTATTACCAACAAATTAATTGTTTCCCTAACTAAATCTGGCGCCGTCCGCGCGTCCGTGAGTTAGTTAATTTAGAATTTCTGTGGTGAAATAAAATATGGAGTTTTTTTTATGCACCCGGTACTGCATAAAAAAGCAGTTTTTCACTTAGCTTAGTTATGGGAAATGAAATGTTAATTTTTTATAAGAATTGTCTTTTTTTTTAATGTACGTAGTGCCCACACTCATATTGCAGCTTTGAATAAAAGAAAAACTTAAGTATAAATTTTTGCAAGTAAGGACTTCATCTTGTTTCGCGTGTAAATTTTCAAAAGTTAAATTAAAGTTTATTTCGTATTTTCTTGAATTTGTGGATGTTTTTAAACAGACAAAATTAATTACCACGGCTATCTTATCATGTACATACTGGTACAGTAATTAAACTGGCTTCGTACCAATTGTCCACAAAAAAGGTGGAGAATGAAAATAATTTATTGTAACAAACTTCACTTTATGCGAAGAATGGGAAAAACTTCGGTCCCGAACATGATTGTTGCAAGTTGTCAGTGGAACGCACGACCCACATATTAATAACGTTATTTTTAAGGCCTCGCTACACTCGCCTTACTTCACTGCATAAAAAAATCGGGTATACTCTACAACATACCCATTCCTAAACTGCATCATTACGAAGTTCGTAATTTTAGTTACTTTAATCGTTAAATATTTGTATATAGGATTATTAATTTTATTTCATTTAATTTGTTAGATGGTCGTCATAATTTAAATAATCCACCGTTTCTAAGCTTTTCTACAGTTCTACTAAGGACGGGGTTGACAAAACTTCGTGATGGTCAGCAAAACTGAAAACTACTAAATTTTCTCCGTAAATTAAATAGTACTTAATGTTGTACACTGGATAGTGGCAGTTGAATGTCCAATTTTAGCATGACATTAGTGACATATAAATTATTAATGTTTAATTTCTTTATGGGTTGTTTGTCCAGTCCAGTCCAGTTTGAATTTTATAGGCTGTAAGGTAAGTCTGGTGTAGCGTGTCCATTAGATTTATAAGTTTAAAAACTTGTCAATGTCAGCCAAAGTGCAAAGAAATGTCATCTGTCGTCTGCCATTTGTCACTTTGTCAGTGCGGTGGCACTTCTTCATCGGTGTGTATGTTCAGTTCATGTACAATATGTTTTCTTTTGTATTCCATGACCGTAAGTTGTTCAATAAGTATTAATTTGATGCATTTTACAATGTTATGGTAAAAATACAATCAAGGTGATGTTTATAAAAAGATGTCTGAGGAAGAAACTGTCGACATTGAGCAGCAGTTGGACAAACTCTTAACGAATGTTCAACCCAACTTGCAAGATGTTATTAAACGGGTAAATTAATGTTTATTTTTCATTTACCATCCTATGCAGCCTTTAAAAAAAACTACAATCATTTTGTAACATTAAAGTGATTGTGTAGTTTGTGGTAAATTTAGTAAAACATTAAAAAACATGTTTCTTCTTGTTGATAAATAATTGTGCTGTTTTCATTTTACTTGACGAACCTTCTTCTAAGTAGGGATAGTTATAACTCCTTCAGAGCTGGTAACACTAGACAATATTGGCTGTTCAGCATCAGGTGGCTTCCTCTGTTAGCTGGCTTAAAATTATAAACAAATCTCAATAATAAAATTGTGGAACATGAGAGTAAAGCAATACTTCTAATGCCCCGTGTTGAGGTTTTCCACAAGTTAATGGAGCCCTTAATGGGAAACATATAAAGTTCTTTACAATAATAACAACTATTATTATTAATGTATTCTTTTTAGAGTTTCACAAATGTGGCTATCCAGCAAACAAAAAATGGTGAACAAATCAAACCGGATTCATTGGAAGACACATCATACTTTGCCAAAAATACCCAGGTGTAAGTACCTATTATAAAATTTACTATACATATTACTATATTGAACGTGAATATCAAATTGAAAACACTACATCAGAAGTATATTAAATAAGCATAGATCTGCTTATCATCAGGATTCGATAGCTCAAAAAAATTAGCTGTGGCCTTTTCATTGTGTGTGTGGTACCTGTAATGACCTTGGTTTGAAAGGGCGACACTTAAAACTAATATTCCGAGGAGTTCTTGAAGAGCGCAATCTGCCTCCGGTAATGCTCTTTCCTGCTCTTTCACTAATTTTGTAAAGCTGATTGTGAGTGTTGATCATAAACCTCTTTATTCATTGATACAAAATTCAAATCCAGGAACCTATCAAAATTGGAACTAGTCAAGTCCCCCACATTCCACCTGCAGACAGTATCACTGAATCTGAAATGCATGGCGCTTTCCCTCCGATGCTCCTTGGGTGAAGTCAATGTGAAAGGACTGTACAGTGCATTTAATGAGAACCTATATAACCTCATACCTGTCATGTCAGAAGGACATGTTCTGTAAGTTATATTGTTGCATTAGTTACTTTTTTATTTTAATTTTAATTTTAGATGGTAGAGCCATAATAGCTTGTTCAGAGAGGTACCTTGCTGCCTCTTAACCTGCCATAAAGTAGGATGTTCTTCATGTCTTGTGTTTTGTCTGGGGTGGTATGGTTGCAGGGTATACCCATTATTTGAGGCAAACATCTTAGCCCTAATGAATAGCAAAGCATCTGCATGCAATCTCGGGTTGTTTTTCTCTATTTGAGATTAGATGTGGGCAACCATGGGCTGCAGTGACTGCTTAATATCTGGTGGCTTGCATGCCCTTTTTCTACTCAATTACTATAAAATAAGTTTAAATGATTAACGAACAGGCATGTATGTATAGGGCCATGTTACGTTGGGTAGTCACTGCAAGGCTCCAAAAATCTCCTTTGTCTGACCGGAATCAAGGTATACAATCCTAATTGAAGATTTACAGATACCTACATATAAGTTGCTCTCAACTCTCCAACCTTAACATAAAAATTAAGAACATACTGCTTCATTACTGGTTAGTTATTAGCTCTAAAACTTACAGAACGATTATAGTTGTTAGCACTCATCTACCTACTTGATAAATTAAAAAAATGGGTATCTGTGTGTATTTATATTTTTTTTAATGTACCAATTAAATTTTTAAGGTCTGTGCATGTATGGTGAGGAGCAGTGGTTTGATTTTTACTTTTAGTATTTTAAAAACATTTTATTGCATATTGTTCCTCCGATATAAACATCTTATAATAATTTAAGTGTTTTTGGGACAGTCTGTATCCTTCAAAAACATAAATTGCATTAATATTTAAAAAAAATTGCAAGTGCAGATGAACTTTATTCTTCACGTCTTACAGTATTTTTCATTTTTCAAATAGCATTACTTCATTTTTTTTATTTTGTTTCTCTCAATACAAATGAAAAAGACTACTTAATATTACCTTTATTACCTTTTTCTAGGATATCATTGTCCAATATGGTAGCAGACGTTAATATTGGCTTAATTATTGAAGATGATGCATTTTCTTACATCAATCCTGGAATAGATTTCACACATGATGAAGTACTAGTTAAAGTAAGTATATCTATTTAAATAGTTTATCTTTTTAATGTCCCTTTATTTAGCACAGCACAGCATTGCATGTTCAGACTGGTGTCGGGACATAAAAATGTTAGCTCATAGCTTGAACTAAATATCACATTTCTGCGCACATAAAATCCAGTTATTGTTAAACAAATAAAAAAGCTTCTTTTTATGCAGTTATCATGGCCCTCTCCACAACGTACTGGAGGATATGACTTTACTACAACTGAACAACTAGCAAAACATATAGGTAAGCTTTTGTACTAATAAATATTCGTGGCGTCTGCTCTGACGTCACGCTTAGGTAAACATGTCATTGTGTCTATGAGTTCTTTGTAACGACAGTATTATCAGCGTAGGTTGTTTACCTAAGCGTGACGTCATACGCTGTGAGTGGCGTTTCAATCAAAATGGCGAGTTGCAATATTTTAATGTTTTATTTTACTGAAAATCTTAATAATCTTATTATTTTAAACAAAACTAAACCAGTGTTTTGAATTTTTTAGTAGATTGCTCTAAAATGATTAAATCGACGATTCTTTCATACGGTCGTCACGCCTATTATGATAAAGAGACATGTTTTAACTATTAGATTAGAATGTTTGTCAGGAATACTTTTAGTGCAACTACCTATATATTAAAATATAATGAAAAGCGATATGAAACTCATTATGGTAATGGTAACAAGTGTCATATAACTAATGCAGTGATAACAAGCAGGTGTGCAGAAAGCATCACTAGTAAATATTTAACACTCAGGTTGAACATCAGTATAATGTTACTCTTTTCAAGTGTATGGCTATAACCCACTAGTGACTGGGCCGCACCGCACTGTGGTAACGCTGTTCCGTGATCTGTCAATCTTACCTTAAAGCAGATATTAAATAAAATATTTTCATTTGATATCTCTTTATGTTAAACTTATTTGTAGGTGTACATTACAATAAAAAACCAATATCGTATTACAGTACACCATACATACAAGAAAAACATACGAAGCGTAAATTAACAACAAATATATGTCACTGTTTTCAGATGATCTCCCTCTAACGGCGTCGATATCGCTGCCACTGTACGCACTACTGCGACAGAAGCTTCAAAGACACCTCGAGCTGGTCCTGCGGCAGGCCACCAGCGTCTCGGAACTGGTGTGCTGCAATCCCTCCCTGCTGGAGGCCTACACGTGAGACAATCATACTACCACTGATATGACCAGATTTCGTGTTAGAAAATTAAAGTGGTAAAACTGAAAACCTTTCAAAGCCCACTGCTGGGCACGGCTCTCTCCCCACAACAGAGAAAGGCCTGGAGTGTGGTGGAGCTCCACCACGCTGCTAAAATGTGGATTGGTGGAAAAAAAATCAATTTATTTATGCCATAAAAATCCTATTACATTACAATAATAATATGTTGGAAGAGCTCATGCGTCACTGAAATGTGACATTGTCACATTATGTATGTTTCATGTCCATTGTATACAGTTGCCTCCAAAATAAAATTGATCTGAAAATAAAAGTCCCCTAATTTTAGGTGTGCCATTTTTGATATCCTAACACATGTTGATATCCTAGTGTTAGGTTCTGGTTCTAGGCATATAAAATCGATCCTACCGGAAATGTTCTCTTATAAGTGAACATACTTGTAAGTATAATAAGTACAGAGTCGAAATGAGCATTAATGCATGCACCATTAGCAACGATTAGCGAGTGTCAGGTGATACTAAAGTGTTATCGCACCGTTCGAGGTCGCTGACTCCGTCCCACATTGCCGATCAACCATAAAACTGTTTTTATCATCTGTTGTATAAGATTACAGTTTTTTTATTTACCTTCTGTCATGGCACTTGTGCTACATAAACTTAACTTACAGCTTAACCATAGCTTAACCAAAAGATACCTATAATAACTTTAAGGTTAGACGGTAAACAAATCTACCCTATAGCGTAGAATACCTTGTAATTACCTAAATAACTGAGACAATTATAATACTTTTAATAATCTCCAAAATGAAAAGTTTTGATAGATAAAGATCAAAATTGTTTGAGGACGTAAGAGATCATCAAAAATCAAATCACTTACCCTACATACCCATCTGTTAGTCGTCTTCCACACACACGCACTCCCAAACCAGAAACAGAAACTATTAACACTTTGCCTTACCTATGTGTCGACATAGCATTTAAATAACGGATAAGTACATATCTCACGGGAGAGCTGAGAGCGAATGATTAAGAAACGGTACCATTTGCAGGTCAATGGTAGACGGCGTAGCGCGGAACGGCAACCGCGTGGTGGACATGGTGCTAATCAACGTGCGGCGCACGCTGCTGCAGACGCGGCGCGAGGTGCTGCAGCTGCCGCCGCTACACGCCACTTTTATGCACAAGGTGGCCTGGACAAACCTTTCCCGTACTGATCCAATCTCCAAATGAACGCTCCTCCAGGGTACTTACATACGGAAGTAGGGGCTTTGATTGAACGTGTACATATTGATTGGTCGTTTGCTGGTTACTTATACCATTTAACGTGTTAAAATGCTCAAATGACCAACTCGTTCATGCCGTGCCCCATATAAAGTGTGTACTCAACGCCATACAACATCTAAGTGACTGAACCCTCAATTGGTGGTTTCATGTTTGTCAAGTCCAGTCAAGTCCACAAAAATTCAATCATGAAAATATGCAGATAGTTTATCTTAGAATTTAAGATTTTTTACTTGTATTTGAATAGTTGTTCTGCTATTGAAGACAGAAAGGAATCCAACAAACACTTACAACCATAAGTGTTTTAGGGTTAGATACTCATGAGCTAAAGTGACGAAACATTTCCATTTTCATCCAAAAAAATACCAAAACCAATTTATGCATTTCAGATAGGTTCGATATCATTCATTGGCAAGTTTGAGACGGAAACCGGATGGGTGAAGAACTTGGCAACAATCAACAGGATCAACGATGTGAGCGTCACCAGGCCGGACCCAATGAAGACGAGCTTTCGTGTCACTTTAAAAATAAAGGATTTGCAAGTGAGAACTGAAATTACCTATATCGGAAAATCGTTAATAAATAAATTTAAATCAATCAAATATTTCAATCACTATTGAAAATTTTGATTTTGCTTTTGTGGTCCAGCCATAGTCTAAAATAAATTGAAAATATGTAATAATAAAATCTAACACAAGCATAGAATAAAAAGCACTTTTTTAGTGCGATCTTGTACCGCGCGGTCATAAGAACCTGGCCTTATGAACTTTTGAATGTTTAAAACTTTGTGTTGTGCTTGTACCAGATCGGCTACGACGCATACCGCATGAAGGCGATGGGCGTGTGCTGCTCGGGGCGGGTCGCGGCGCTCGCGGACAGCGCGCTGCACCTGGCGCTCAGCGTCGGCCTCGCGCGCTGGGAGCCCTACGCGCAGCTGGACGACCTGCGGGTGCAGCTTGCACAGTCAGTACACACTACACACCACACCACACCACACCACACACTACACACTACACAATGTCAGTAACCCATCAATCACCGCTACAGAGTCGGGTCTCCCTCTCACAGGATCATTAATGCTACAAACAACAATGTTTTTTTGATTGAAACAGGACACGCGACTACCACGTGACGGGCCTGGGTCCACTGAGCGGCGCGATGCCGCTGGTGGCGTCGTGGGCGCGCGGCGCGGCCAACGCGGCTGCGGCTCCCGCCGTGGTCGCGCAACTGTCGCACGAGCTGCGCACCGCCCTCACCGACCTGCCGCTCTGGGATCTGCTGCATGCCAACTAACGCTCTATTCACATCTACCAGCATTACCTGGACAGGCCTTGATCAAAACTTGATCGAACCAAACAAAAATAAACTTCAAGCTCCCTGGCACTGACAAGGCGATGGTGGGCCGCGTCTGCTCGGGTACGCCCCGTATGGTAGATATGAAAACACCCATTGATATTATATGAGAGATTACAATACCACCAAGCCAAGTGGCTTCTCGTACTCGACTCGTAAATATCTGTATCCATATTACATTTAACGCTTTATTTACATTAATAATTAGCCACATTTTCAATTAAAGGAAAAAAAATATAGAATTCAATGAAAATGTTAATCGAATTATCTTTTTCTTAAACTAAATATTCACCAAATACGATATTTTAGTAAATTGATGTTTGCAGAGTACGTTCACTCGGTATTTGACAAATACAAATTTTCGGTGTAATTTTTTAGTAAGTTAGGCCTTGGGTAACACAAATATGAAGAATACCACATTTGTATTAGGGTCCAACTTATCTTTTGTCTTCCTAATATCTAAATAACGACCATCTAGGACTAGGTCATGCTCATGTAAATTATTTATTATATGCCTACAAATTTTAGATGGTACATAAGGTATTTATACTATCTATATATATTTTTAAGTATAACTTATGCCAACTAGGAATTATAATATTTGTAAGGAAAACAATAATTTTGATTTTTTGATATTTTTCTATGATATTACTGAAATATTCAATGCTAAACAATTATTTACGTGTTAGTGTTACCAATCGTATTACTGACTGATATAAAAACTATGTTTATTTAATGTAGAGCAGATTTAATCACATATTATTATTCTATTGACGTGAGAGAAATTGAACATTTATGTGTCTTCTAGCAGAATTTTTATCAAAAATGACCAATTACATTATTATAGGTTGTGCCTTCAACTTCATAGACTGTTGTAATTTTTCGTTAAATTGTGATTTTAAAAGTTGTTTAATAAATATATTCTGTTAGAAAGCAGTTTTTTATTGTTAGATATTTAAAAGGACAGCTGCCTTGGCTGTTTTCACGTTAAATATGACACACCAATATAAGAGATATCGTTGTCAATATAATTATTTTGCACGCTCATTGGCTCTAAACATTTAATTATCGTTCGCACTATTGCCACTTAAAAAAATAGTTCATAAAACTAGATTCTGGAAAAGAAATGGAAAAAATTGGGATCAAAATAAAAACAGAAACACTGGCTGCCAACTGCTTTCATTATTTATGCATCAATGATCACTTGAGTTAAGCTTGAGTTGTATTATTGATTAAACTGACATTTCCAGACATTACTAACCTGTACTTTGCCAAAGATTTTTATAATACTTATATCAAATGAATCTTCACAAAACAATAGAATAAAAAATATTTGCCTGAATCAATATTAAGGTAAATAAGACAACAGCCGGGAACCGTGGGATTCGCGGGGCCCAGGACCGGGCAGAGTGGCGTCGGTTTGCGGAGGCCCATGTCCAACACGACTATGAAGGGCTGAAAGAAAAGTAGATACTGTGGACTGTGCGTTATAGAGGCAGATAATAAGCCTATATACAGGCTACATCTATTCATCCGTCAACCGTATGAATAATACATTAAATTTATTATTATTCCAGTAAACGTATATAATTATTATAAAAATATAATATATAAGTAGGTATTTATAATTCCAGTAACCGAATCATTAAATATTTTCATTCGTCCGGAAATTAATAATTAATTAAAAATACATATTTAAACATAAGATATTTTAATATCTTGATTTATATTTTAGCAGTGATTATTTATACCGTAAATTTATATTTTCCATCAATCAGTGGACAGTGCTGGGGAAAAAATGTAACCTAACCTAACCCATTGAAGGGATTTCTATGTTAAATTTTGACCTCTGTCACTGAACCTCACGCTCGCTTCGCTCGGGAAAAGCCTAACCTAACCGTGTACCGGACGACTAGGTTAACGGACGAATAAAATAGACACTTCGTTTAAAATATATGTATATATATGTATATATAATATATATATATGTATCCGCTAAAATAATCATAATTATTCATCCATATTATATCCGCAGTGACTATTGATATAGGTAACCGCAGAAATCGTCTTACTAGTGTCAGACCCCTCTTTCCCAGTGGGCACTTTGGGCAAGTGCCCAGGGCCCCGATCGATAGGGGCCCCCCTCAGATCAAATACAAAGTCCCGGGTTCCTGTCAGATCACCAAACTATAACCATTATTTATTACCAAAAAAATTATATAATTCGAAGAAATCTAACCTTAATTACCGACTACAACAGGGGCCCCATTGTCTTCATATGCCTAGTATTGCTCAGGGCCTCCAATAGGTTAGAGACGGCTCTGACTAGTGTTACTGCCACATCTGCTAAAGTACCTCTTCATTCTTCGTTCCATACACTTAATATAGGTAGGTACATATATTCGTAATTTATTGACGGACCACCTTGCCATCTCCTTTCCCTAACACGGCCCAGTATACTTGTGCAAATTTAGATCATTGCAGTATGTTTGCACTCAGAGACAAAGTGGCCATGGCCCGGGGCCCCGGGGCGGCTGAATCTGCACCATACAATTTTTTTATAAGAAAACGAACCAAAGTAAACGGGGTAACCCTTTAGTAACGGGGGATGGTAAGCGGTCACCTATTGACAAGAGCAAGAAACACTTAAGTCGCAGAGCATTACCAGCTGTAAAAAAAAGCTCTATATTGCCTTTTTTCCTCAATCCCATGCGAAAGTCCTATGAAAATTCATTAGCCGGAAGACGGTTCCTATTCTTGGATGAACACTGCACTATATTGATGTTTATTTGTTTGTAATAGGTGCCTAATGAGAAAAAATGGGTCTAATACAATCTGTGTTTTGTTCCGTGACATTTTGTGTCGAAAGGTACCGATTAGTTTTTTCAATTCCATGACATAATTATTATGCTATATTACCTAATTCTTATTCTAATAATTTAGAGTTCTTACATGGACGTGCTGCGCTTTTGTGTTGATGCTGCTGATGTTTACAATAATATTACTAATGATATATGGTATATCAGTTGGATACCATTACGCTCAAAAAGAACTTGCAGCCTTTGCCAGTAAGTACCTTAAAATCGTTTATCATTAAAATTTATTCATTCCGAATATTTTTATAGATAATTATACCCACCCAATTTTTTAATAGTATCCTCAAGATCAACACCTGAAACACAGCTTCAAGCTGGACCTGAAGGCCGACCGGTGGTTCGTCTTGTTGCCGTCAATCAATCTGAGACCGAAAACCCGCCACAACCTATTATTGGTGAGTAACCAAATTGATATTAAATATTCAATTCAGGTTTGTTTCAATGTCTAGCTGTCCTAGTGAGTGTGTGGTATTTTAATTTATGTAAGTACTTCTTTACTTAACAAGGTACTAGGTACTAACTGGCAAACATGATCTAGTTTTCTTAAAATACCCGCAATTCAGAAGACGGATCTATAGTAATCAGGCCACTTTTGACTGGTGTGGACTGAAAATACTGAAATAGATTGAAAATTACCCAGAAGACGAGGTTTCAATGCTTATTACAAAACCCAAACATTGTCACATGACAAATAAGAAAGATTTAATCATTATTTCAGAAATTTATCAATCGAAAAGACCTGGTGAAAAGGTATATCTTGAAAAGTCTGAGACCCCAATTATTCTTTTAGAAACCGAACGGTAACGAAAACCATTTTTAATTTAGATACTTTTGACGTTTAAGGCAACATATAAAAATACCCAGAGAGGGCATTTTGTTTCATTTCTTATATTTTTTTCTATTCACGCAGGCCACCGCAAGAGCCAGAGTACTCGCCACATGAACGAGATTTAGCTCAAAGACTTAATGGTCGATTCCGGCGTTCACGAAATAACATCACTACAACACTTAAATCTTTCCTACGACCGTTAAAAAACTATTCAGTTCCAGTCAATTGATAACGGTCCGCAACGGCCGCAAGTAACGACCTTGTGAAAAATCTAAAATGCATAATTTTTACACCATCATCAAATATGTATGTAAATAAAAAACATTTTCTTTTAAGTACTTTTATTGTGTTGAACTTATTTATAAGACCTAAAGTGAAATGGCAAGAACTAAATTTACGTAGCACCAGCAAGATTTGTAATATTTGAAAGGGTTATGTTACTGTAAATAAGGCTGGTAATAATGTTATTGTCGGTTGCAAGAGGGACCTCGGCCTCGCGCCGTGTGATTATGTGCGTAAGTCCACGTTGCACAGCGCGGTCCATAGAACGCATTATATTTCCAGATCCAATCCTCTCGGGGCCGGATCGTAGAGCACTTGAAGATTTTTCTGAAAATTGTGCATAAATAAAAGCATTATAATACAATTTGACAAAAGATTTCCTTTCATGTGTTACATGCTTACATTCTCAAAATTTTGTTCAAAATTCTCAAAAACACAAGCAACCTCGCAGCACTAAGTAGCTAACACCATAAGCACCAACTTTTGTTCTATGAGTTCGAACATAACTGAATACATATAAAATAAATGGTTATACAAGTTTTTGTTGCACTGTTGTGACATTTGTAAGTCTATGAAAGTATGTTTCATTCATGACCGACGGTCGACTGGCGGTGGGCGAATAGGTAAAGTTCAATCAAAGGCGGTAGCGCTGCACATCCCCCCCCCCCCCCCCCCCCTCCCGCGAAGTTTTTACGCGGTTTGTTTACGTAATCTTTGCGATGCGTAGAGTTAGAAACATTCAAACGGGAAATTAAATTAATATATATTTTTGTATGACATTAAAAATTGTACACAAGTTGTTGCTTATGGTGTAAGCTACCTAATGCTGCGAGGTTGCTCGTTTTACGGGTAAGTGTAAGGAAGTAATGAGACTTGACTATTGTGTTTTTAAGAACAATATTACAAGTACCTGTGGATTCCACTGAATTTTGTACAAAACAATAATTATATCCAATACCAATTCCTAGGATCATAACTGTTATTATAGTTGCAAGCAAGCAACATGTCAATAATGCGCACACAGTGCACAATGATATCCTGTAAGATGCAAACTATCATGTATTATGTATTATCTCGATATTAAGAAGAATTGATATAAAGATACCTAAGATTTAAATTATGTGAAACTTATAAAACTAAACTTACCTTTCCAAAGCGTCTAAGACGATTGAAATGAAGGAACTTAATGAGCAACAAACACAACCCATTGTAGAAAATATTGCATACACATTAATACAATTTATTGTTAAATCCCAATTTTAAGACTCGCAATTTTGACCATGTATTGGGTTTGATTTTGAAAACTTTAAAGCCAACTTATAGCCTTCATATTAAAATTTAAAAATAAAGTTACATTCACTCGAAAGTGGCATCTCATAACAAAATACCATGTTCCGACACAAGATGTTTGATAAACTGTGACAAACACTATGTTTTATTGTCAAAGCAAGAAAATAAAAATCTATATCAAGAAATAGGGGTAAACTATTAAAATCCGCCTATTGATGTGTGGCAATAGGACGATAGATTCTATATATGATTGATTAGTGGAATAACTTGGGAAAATTTCCAATGCAATGTCGAATCTCTCAATGCTGGCACTGTAATGAGATGTTCTTGTCATTCATTTCTTTATCACATCTGTCAAATCAATTGTCATTTCATTTGTCAAATTCATCATTGACATTTTGACAATATTGACAATATTGACATTTGACATTCATTTCATTCATCAATGTGGAAATGGGTGATGAAAATAATCAGACTCCAGAAAAGAAACAGAAATACCATAAAAGAACTCCAAATAATAATTATGCTATCAAAAAACGCCTCCCTATTCGTCCCAAAGAAGGAGATAACGTCATATTTATAACTAAGAAAACTAACTTCAAGGTAAACATCAATACAAGTTCTTAACATTGTGCAGCGGTTGATTAGTGTGGATAGAGTACTAAGTACCCAGTATTCTTAAAATTTTCTTATTTTCAGGCACAGTTGGACAAGTGTTGTGATTTGTTAACGAGAGGAGAAAAAGAAATAATATTGCATGGTCTAGGAGCAGCTATTCAAAGATGTTGTAACCTAGCTTTGCAACTTGAATTATTATTCTCAGGTACCTGTCAAATTGAAGTAAACACTGGTACAGTTGACCTAATAGGTAAGTTGGTTTGTGTATTTTCGTATTCATAATTTCCGTCATAGATTTATATTAAATATCAAGTTTTAATACTTAAATATAATCTTATACAGATGATCTGGAGCCATTAACAGATGATGTTGATTTCGGCGCCCAAGTGAGGCACTCATCCTCCATTCATATCCGGGTGTTTAGGACTGCATTGCTGGCTGCCAACCAATAAACATGTTTTTCACATTGAATGAAATTGTGCAGTGGATTGGACTGACTGTGTTTGAGATCTGGATTCATTTGATTACTATAACTATATTCTCAGCATTGTTAGCCCTTAAGATAGACGGTCTGGTAAACAGTGCTTGGTGGACAATATTTGCTCCTTTATTTGTCAGTGATGCTATGAATGCATATTTTTGCTGCATAGTATGCATAAGAATGAATTTAGAAAGTTCATATAAAGCTTCATTGTATAGAGCATCATGGAGTGTATTATTCCTAGGGTTAACATTTGTTTTTAAGTTTTTGTTATGTCGAAAATTACAAGGAGACTCTGCTATTGAGTACAGTGAGGTATTTGCACCTCTTTTTATATTATTACAACTTATAGCTGTAAGAGCATGTCAGTTACATCAATAAAGAAATAATAAATTCTAAATAAATGATGATAAATAATAAAGAAGTTCTTATTGAAACATATTCCCATATTTGATTGAAAAAATTTATTCTAACAAATTAAAAGGAAGAAATTAGATGACAAATGAAAAATTCAGAAAGAAATGAAAAACACAAAATCATTGAGTCACAACTTAAATCAATTAAAAACAATCAGAAGCATTGTTAGTGAAACATGTTAAATAGTCCACCTCTAGCTTTCTTCTCATCATTACCAAAACTAAAATTGAAGCCACCGTTTTGATTTTGTATACTAGAATCTGGCTTAGGTTTAGACATGTTGCTACCAAAAAAGGAAAATCCTTTCTTTCGAAATCCTGTAAACATAAGGGTTTATTTAGTTTTAACCTACTACAAAATATTAAAAAGCAATGAAAAAGTAAATAATAAGAGATGGTATTAAGTAATAATGTACAATTGCACATTATTAAAAATAAATATAGGAGACTGAAATATGCTCATTAAGCCCTTTCATCTTCTAATGATACCTTAAATTATTGTCAATCAAATTATAATAATAATAAAGTAGTTAGGTTTATTAACAAAAGCTATAAAAACCTGCTAAAAAATTTGGAACTTCTTGTGACAACACTTGATTATTACAGTTGCTTACAGTTACAGGTAAATCAGCCTTAGGTGACAGTAAAATGCTTGAATCTGAAAGGGGTTATAAGGAAAATCAATATTTTAGTTACTATTAACATAATACTAAGTAGAAGTTCACAAAAAAAGTTATAAATATTTTTGTAACCTACCGATGCATTGCGGAAACTCTTCACTATCATCAAATCCTGTTGTACTTATAGATACATTTAAGGATTCTGGTATTCCTTCAGGCCCATGATTAAAAAGAAATCCAGATATAGATTCTCGTATATTATTTTCTTGCTGGTTCTAAAAATTAAAACATATTACAGAAATAACTCTCACTGTATGTGTATATCCAAAGGCATCTAAGATGTATGTTAATTTTATTTTTGTTCCAAATTGTATCTTACATTTTGAGTTGAACCAACATTAATAACATTGGCCATAATATTTTCTTGGTTAGTTTTGCTCTGATTGTTTTCATCATATTCTACAATCTGAGGTTGTTCTGTGTTCTGATTTTCATCTTTATTATCATCATCTTGTAAATTAAACACTTTATTTTCAAAAAACTTTGATGATATAATTTTGTTGTCCTGCTGCAAATATTTTATTATGTTTAATATGTATTAAAAGTGCACATACTTATATTTTTAAATGTCTTTCAAAATAGTTTACCATCTGTATTAACTAAATATACCTTTTGTGTTAGCGGATTCTTGGTATACATAAATTGTGGAGACAAATCCAAATTATGCTTTTTCAAAACCATATCTTTAATGGTTGTATAACTTTCTTCACTTATTGTGCTGCAATTCAATATCTTTTCTGGAGATTGCACCGCTTTTCCTTCAGGTTTTTCACAATCTTCATTCATTATTTGAATCCTTTCATTTTTGGGAATATTAAATGAAACAGTCTTTTTTCCTTCTTGGGTACACTATAGGAATAAAATAATTTACATTCCTATCTTAAAATCAGGTAAAACCTAACTACATATTCTAGTCTCTGTATTCAACTTAATTGTTGTTTTCTTTTATGCTACTTTATCAGAATGAGTTAAGATGGATTTTTTAAAGTTTCATGATTAACAATTTTTTTTTATTTAGGATTAAACTATTAATGTTTTCAAGGATTCTATTTACTGATAAAGTTATAATAGTACATATTTTGCACCTTGATAATATCCACAAACTGAGAAGGTGGTGCCACAACATTCCCCTCGAGATTCTTTGGTGTTAAATCTTTAACTTCTATTTCTTCAACATGAAAGGATTTACTTATCTATAAAATAAATTTATTTAGTTACTGTTCTGTGAGGTGTGTTTGAGCATTAAAGTTATTTAAAATTTGTCATACCTTGTCTTGAGAGTTAATCAACATATTAGATTTTTCTATAATATTGGAACTTATAAACTTCGTTTCTTGAAATTCATTTGGTTGTAATTTATTTATTATATTATAAGTCTCAATTTTTTCCAATCTGATGTCTTCCAAAATGTGTATTAATTTTTTATCTGAATATTTCTTAGGTTCTACTATTTCAACATCCTTATTACCATCAAATTCATTTAAAATGATTGTATTACATTTAGGGACATTCTCATCTGTTTTAAACCTTTTCGGTGAAATATTTTTGAAATCAAATGATCCTGCTCTCTTTGTCTGTGATATATTTTGCAAATCATCCTTTTTTATCTAAAGAATAAATCTTATATAAAATTCTCATGTCACAGTATTAGTTACCATACTCCTAGAAAACGGCTTGACCTATTTTTATGAAATTTTATATGCATATTCAGTAGGTCTGAGAATCGGTTACTGTCTATTTTTCATACCCCTAAGTGTTGTCCCCATAAGTACGGGTTGTCCACACCTAACATTTTTATTTTATTTTTTGGGCAAATTTGGAAGGAAGGAAGGAAGGAAAGAAAGAAAGAAAGTTCAATTTACCTGATGTAACTTAATACTAAGCAGATCTAAATCATTGTTTTGTAGATGCAATTTCGGCATCTGAAATAATAGTTAATTATTGTAAACAATAGTAAACGTATATCATGCATAACTATCTTGGAACAAAGATATAATTAAGTTACTGTTGTTTTCATTTACTGACCGTCAATGTATCTTTATCAATATTCTTACTCTGATTATTTTCCAAAGATGAATCTATTATAGTTTGACCATCATTTGCTTCACAATTAGGTGCAGTTTTCACATTAAACTTGTTAGACATGTTTTTCTTTCTCTGTTGATCATTTAAAATCATTTCTATTTCGTTTGATAATATCTTTATTTTCTCATTCTTTTCTTTGATCACTTCAAGTGTTTTAGGTTTTTCGTAGATGATGAATTGAGCCAGTTCAATTACACGCGCTTTGTCTACATTATCTAAATCTGCCCTCATCTTTTCTATTTTATTTATTAAATCTTTTGAATCGTTCATAAAAGATTTGATACTAGCTTGAATTGTCTGGTTTTTATTTTTTACGTCTATTATTTTTTTAATAGATGGAATGTTTTCATATCTACTTTTAGAAGTTAACCATATGTTTTCATACTTCGTTTTTCCCGCTTTAGTGCGTTCAAAAATCTCCGCCTTCCTTTCTTTGCATAGTAGATATCCCTTTTTAAGCTCAGTGTTTCCAAATTTAATTGTTTCGATGGCTAAATTGAGACTGTAATTTCAAAAATCTTAAGGTATTGATATAAATAAACGATTGAATTTTCTTGTTTAAATGTACTATGGATATATTATACGACCTGTATAATATATTAATGTAGTACTTTTAACAGAACCTTCTAATGTTTTTATATTAATGCTTTTAAATATGTTGTAATTACAACAAGAATATACTTTTTATTTTCCTGTAGGTACATATTTATAATGCCTACCTACACCATATAAATGAAATACATACATAAATATTATAGGCAGTGTATTTCATGTGATGTCAAGAATTTTCCCTACCTTTTTATTTCTTGTTCGGCAAACCTTATTTCTGCTTCAAATTTTTGATTACTGCTACTAATAAATTTGCATATTTCTTTTTGTCGGTCTGATTGTTTTCTCAACTTATCATATAAATATGCTTGTGCTGAAACCATAATATGCAGTAAGTATAATCAAAAATCCGAAAAAAATTAAAATAAGAGACCATCACTACCGCCTGCTCCGTAACTGCTCCTCTTTTTTTATTTGCCATGGCTAGACACCCACAATAGAAAAAGGCATTCTCCATTTCGTTACAACAATAGGAAATTATTTAGGTTAGGTATTATAGTTTGGTTACCTACTTACCTTTTATACATTGACTGGAAAGGATAATTTTAATTTGAGATTTATCTACTTCGGTTGAAACCTTCTCCAAAGCTTGGACTTCATTTGTTTCAGCCATTGTTGAAGATTTCCTTAATATTCAATAGAATAACTATTGTATGGCCGGAATCCCAGAATTACGTACCTATTTCTAACTTTTCAAAGCTATTAAGATGAGCAACCTGCATATATGATGGGGGAAATGGCGGGAAAAATCTTAACTTTTTTAGATCCAACTTTTGAAGGTAGCTTTGTACCTACTATGCGCAATCAAGAAAAAATAAAAAATCCATCCTATGCACGTTTGTAGGCACTATATAAATATTTATTTTCATTTTATACGTAATTTAAATGTAATTTTTTTTAATTATTAAAAATAATTATAGATTCAATTAAATATTCATTTTTGTCTGGTGTGATGACATGCAGATATCTTTGATCTATAACAACTAAAAAAACTAAACTAAAAAAAGATTAGATTTTGAATTATTTTAAATGTCATTAGAATACTTTATTATTTAAAAAAAAAACTGTCAAGATTTTTTCACACGAAAATAAAAAGTACTGTCGGTGTCGTGTGTGTGAACATAATTATCTTCATAGTATTAAAAATATCAATTTGCTTACTTTTAACGCGCTTTAAAAACTTTAAAGCATTTACACCTTTAGATTAAAAGCAGACACTGTCGTCCATTTTAAATAAGCTCCTATTTTGCATTAAATATTTAATTTAATTTGTGGCTCCACAAGATTTTTGTTATAAATTTACAAATTTTGAATGTCTCAAATAAGGTTTTTTCACTGATTTCAATCAAAAAGTTCATTGTTTTTTTCAGTTTTTCTTACATAACTCGAAAACTATTTCGTTAAGGCAAACATTTTTTTTATATGTGTAGTGTACGCAAGGATGATAGCTACGAAAAGTGTCAAATATTATTAATTTGCTCTCAGTTGCATAATTTATGAGTTATTGGGTTTTTACATCAGACTAACCCAAGTGCAATCAGTACAAGTGTGTCTTCAGAGCAAAAACGGCCATTTTAAGCTTTTTTTTTTTCAATAAATTACTACTACTGCATATTATTTATTTAAAGTCAATTACAAGTCTTTTCGTTTATTTTGTAAGCCATTTTTGAAAAATATGTTTTAGTGCTTACTTTATGCTCAAATTTCAAAACCAATAACTAAGTTATGCAACTCGAGTAAATCCCCATTTAGCATCGTGGGCTCCCCTACCATAATGAGTTTTATATTTATTGAATTATATGCAAATTAGGCAAATAACCTGTTGTAATGGCGATTAATAGTGAAAGAAAACGTCTTAATACTCGTTCACATTAACTAGCGGGTTGTGTGTTTTCACGTCGAACTAGCGGCCGAGCGCGCGAATTTCGCGAATTTCGTTCAAAAGTTCAAACAGTATGAACTTGTCGGTAGAAACGGTAGCATGTTTTCATCGTCTTTAAACTACAGAAATATATCTAGACTTAGAGCTTATTAGTGCTGTTCAGGCTGGAACTCCGATTTGGCAAAGTAAACACAGGCATCCAATGAACAGTAATATTCTCAATAATTTGTCTTCTTTTGAAATATCACTCCCCTTATTGAATCCAATATGTAATATCCAAAAGAATCTTGAAGGATGTTCTCTCAAATTAAAATATAAAGAAATGATATTAAATGTTACTATTGTAACATTACTGATATAAAGTATGAAAGCTTTACTCACTGATATAAAGTTGAAATTCACCATACCGTTCTCTTTCTTTATTAATTTCGTGCACACCAGTTCTAATTTTTATCATCTTTTCGGTTAAAAATAGATCGTCGTAAATGTTTTCAACCTCTGAAAACATGTCACATTCGCGCAACGCCTAGCGGAGGAAAATTGGTAAGACGAGATGAAAATAAAACAAGTAATTTCAATAGGTACCTAAAATTTATTAACAAAATAGTGTCATACAGTTATTCAAAATAACAGACGTAAATGATAATTTGCAATACAACCTAGCATCCTAATTAAACCAGGTACATTTCATAAATTTATCCTTCAATAAAAATTAAAGAACAAACAATGACGAATGCAGCACGAAGGAATGTTGGCTAACGCTAATGGTCAATCACACATTCAACATTTCGTGTGCGCAGTGCACTAGCTGTTTACACTGACCCGCTTGGGGAACCCTCTCGACCTGCCGCGGGCCGGCGGGACCACGCGCACACGATCCCTATTGGCAGTGTAAGTATTACAAACCAGCACCTTTGCCCGTAAACGGTAAAAAAATCAAACATACTTTACACACCTCCCAACCACGACCACGCCGTTTAATACTGTTTGTTTGCAATTTTACGCAAATAGATTTTTCTATTAATTGAGAAAACATTTAGAAATATAATAAACAGCGATTTATTACAAACAGTGCACGAAACATCAATTGCATACAATAAAATTTCAATTAACAGTGTCTCCATAACTCTATTGAAATAAATTCTTGTTTCTTCTAAATGTGTCCATTCTACTTTGGTTTCATTGACTGGGATATATTATGTGACATACAATTAGTTCGCTCGAAAACAACGAACAAGATAAGTTTATTATGTACAGAACACAAAATCACATTTAATATTGTCGCCACAACACAAGGAATCGAAATGCGAAACATTAAATCGGGAGATTTGTGATACAACGACGACGACTTTATTTACAACAAACGACGAGTATATCTACACGCGAACATTCTACAGTCAGGGAATGTCTACTCAATTTTAGGTAATTTCACATTTGTACACATTACCACTCATAATCCAAATCAAAATGGAACAAAAGCACGTCAATCTGGAATAACTTAAAGTAATACTTATAATACAAGTTAAAATACCTACTGGGTCCCTTCGAAATTATAATATTACAAATTAATTAAAAATTAATGTATTTTGTACCGCCAACATTCACTAAGTGCAATGATCACCATGTAGTTACATAAAAAGAAAAGGAAATTATTACATCTATAGCGTGAGGTGGGCACATATGGTGCAAAGCGAAAATACCCTGCGTTTATCCTTTTTATGTAAACACACAGTAATTCATTAAATAATTTTCTACTTTTATTCAGATTTACATCAGTCGAACAGGTTAAAATTTTGAGGAAAATATTCTCATTTACAAATATTTCAACGACACCGAAGTCCACCAGCGGCGGTTCCGAACCTTTACCACTTTCGGCGGACCCCTCGGGGTCCGACGCGACTTCGCCCGCTCTCGCGCACCAAAATCACATTCGGAGTTCAACGCTGATCTCGCACACGAAACGCATCACGACCGTCCTCGATCGCATAGCGGAGGAGGAGATCGTGAAAAAGATAAATATTCCCTAGAAGACGCGGCGCGGCTCATTAACTGTAGGGCTGCGGCAGCAGGATCTCGGTGAGCAGGCGCTTGAGGCTGTCGACGCCGGTGAGGAAGCCGCAGTCGGGCCCGTGGTGCGGCGTCGCCGTGGCCAGCGGCGACTCGGCCGCGGCGCCCGCGTACGCCGTGTGCGCGAAGTCGATCATGCGGATGTCCACGCGCTCTTCGGGCGGTGGGCTCCAGGCGCGCGCGCCCCGAGTGCGGGCGCGCTTGCCGCTCGCCTCGGACGCCGCCGCCGCCGCCGCCTCCGCCTCCGCTTCCGCCTCGCCGTCGCCGCGCCACGACTCGCTGCTCGTCGACGAGTACGCCATCCAGCTGTCGGCCGAGTCGGGGCTCGGCGGGTGCCGGCCGCCCACCGCCTCAGCCGCGCCCGTCGCCGCCGCGCGCTGCGCACCAGCGGCGCACTCGGCGCCCTCCTCGTACCCGCCCATCGTCTCCTCAGAGTGCGGCGTGAACGGCTCGCGGCCGCTCGGCTGCGCGTCCGACGAGATCTCGTCGTGCAGCGTCGACATGTCGAAGTGCCCCGGGGAGGGCGCGAGGTCCGTGGAACTGCTCGATGCGTCGGCGTCGTACTCGGACGCGGCGCCGCCGGCCGCCTCCACGCGCACCCGCGGCGCCGACAGGTCGCCCTCGTACACGATCAACAGGGAGCTGCGAGAGACGGAGGGACGTTAACATTTTTGAAGATGAGGAGGTACGGTAGTGGGGGATAGAAAGTATTTTTGGGGTACATGTGACGCGGGATTTAACGTAGAATCGGAACGTAGTGGGTTCTCTGTAGTATACTAACCAGGAGTAGAACCGGTAGCTGGTCTGCTTGGCGATGGCGCGGCGCAGCGCGTCGAGGTCGCGCAGCACGCGGCGCACGACGCGGGCCCGCAGTCCGCCGCCCACGCCGCCCACGCCGCCGCCGCCCGCGAAGAAGTCTCGCAATGCCTCGCGCAGACCGCTCTCGGTGAGCGCGCGCCCCCAGTACTTGTCGCGCCGCACGCACGCGCCCGTCTCCGGCACGTACACCTGTTTTCGTGCAAAACATTCATGATTTTAACAAATTCTAATATAAATACGGGCAGGTTAAAAAATTTTAGATTTTATGAACCAAAATATATTATTTTATAAAATGAGTACATCGACCCAGATTCCCATCTTTCTCCACTACGCGAGCTTACATTCACACCGGTGTCTCACTCTACAGTGTGGCGTAGCATGTCAACATAATATTCAACCTGATGTCGGTACGGAAAAACGTTAAGTCGTAGCTCGAGCTCAACATTGAATCAGGCGCGCGTATACTCGTTCCATAATGAGAAAAGAAGGGAGTAGGTATAAATAAGGGAGTAGTAAAAAAATGTTGTTGACCTGCATGCCGCAGAGGCGCACGCCGAGCGCGGCGGAGGTGCTGGCGGCGCACTTGGCGATCTGCTTGGTGCGCTTCTCGGCCGAGGCGTCGTCGCCGTGCTGCCGCGTGCCCATCTTCAGGTCCAGCACGCACGGCCGCCGGTACGACGACGTTATGTTCTCCATCATCAGGAAGTCTGCAACGATCACCGGTGTGTGTCACTAGCGACGTTATGTACGACTACGAGCTTAGTATTGTACAACATTTTTATGTAAATACAAACAAAAACAAAGAACAGACTGGCTGAAAAATTCATAAACAAGCACTATAGTATAAGAAATGTGTTGTAGTTGTTTACGACAATTTTGGTATTAGGAAAAATTTTCAGACGTAAGTACATTTTATAGAAATCTAAGATTCTAAAGTACAATTTCACATTAATGGACGTATTAGAGTGTGAAACCTGACCATACTCAACCAGAAGCTGTTGTGAAGCATGTTATTCTATTGCTATATATCAAGTATTGAAATATTCTTACATTGCTTATTTGAGTTGTCCATGTGCGCAATGCTCTTAAGAACCTCGGTGGCATTGCCATTGCGGTGTACTTTAAATCTGCAAGAGGAAGGTTTGAAATTGAAACGACACGCCAATAACACACAAAACAGCTATGATCGACAATGAAGGAGCTAATTGAAACACAGTGTTAGCGTTATGTGCTATATTGTTACATCGGAATCAATAATAGTATCATTACCGCGATTGATTCCACGACGCGAGTCACATTCGGGGGCTCGCCGTGTTAACCGGTCGTGCGTCGTGCATCGGTCACGCGTTAGTGGGATAGTCATGTAAGTATTGCGAGCGTATGATTATATGGCGACGTCGGATGACCGGTCCGGCGTACGTCAACTCGTCTGAAATATGATAAAGGACACATGACAAGTGTCGAGGAGTGTCGCGAGCGCGGGGCGCGCGTCGAGGATACGCACTTGAACACGTCGTCACGCTTGCGTTTGCCGCCCAGCGACTGCTTGCGCCCGTTCTCGTCGCGGAAACATGGCGAGTAGCGCTTGTCCAATTTCGTATTGCCAGTGTTTGAGGCCTGCATCACGCCTGAAACAAACGGCCTCATCATCTTCATTTGTATCCCATTTTGTCACAAGTCACATTCAGAACTAAATTAAAGTTAATAATAATTAAATCTTAACTTGAAATGAAACACTAAGTATAGCTTTAAATGTCAAGAAAATGGTCACGGTACAGTAGTATAATAGGGAGGATAATTATTTATTGTTTAGCTATTTGGGATAGTAAAATACCAATAAATTATCGAAAAACTCATGACACCTCTTTGGAAGGCTTCATTCAATTAAATTAGAGTGTAAATCGATACGGGGCATGTGATGAGTACAATATATTACATTAGATTTATTTAAAAAAACGTGAACTTACTATAAGTGCAAGTTGCCAGCGTTAATTTTGATGAAAGTGATAAAAAATCGGTTACGTAATCTTAAAGGGTTTGTATATCTTTTGTGTAAATGTTTTATTTTATCGTGTGTAGTTTATGTTCGAAAGTGAAAATGTTATTAGGAACTTGTTAAGTGTTCAGTCGTTGTATGTGTTCATCGTGTCGATGTGGAGGTGTCGGGTGGAGTGATACGAATGTAGGTTTAAGTAAAGGTTTACAAACCCATAATGTAAAATTACCGCTAGGGCTCTATTAGGGGCGGTAGTGTGGGGTGCCGCCGGCGTCGCTCCACCCGCCGCAGCGCCGCAGCCCTTGCGACAACAAGGAAACTAATATTTTGTTCCTGACCCCTGTCCGCTCCCGCTTCCGCGCTCGCGCTCGCGCTCAAACCCGCCAGCCGCTTATACAACAACCCTCTTACGTCATTCGCAGATTATTTAACGGTAATTTTTTATTTACATTTTTTATTTAAATAATAATGGCATGTAACATCGGTAAATTATTTATTTCAATTGACAGAAAAGTTAAACTTACCATTAAACTTGAATAAAGGTCAACACGGTAAGAGGGTTTCACGAAAATTTCTAAAAGTTTCAAAAAATTGAGTTGCTGTTAATAAACACTATTTTAAGATGAAAAATAAAGACCGTAAAAGAGGTTTATCAGCACATAAAAAATCTGCCATACTTTTACGACTTCAAGTCCTACTGTAACTACTACAGTATTATCTTTTACACATATTTTAACTACCGTAAATTATGGATGGAATTAATTAAATCTTAGTTATTTTTCAAATAATAAAACACTCTACATACAATTGTGAAACATCATTACGTAATTCTGAGGCGACTAAGTTACATTTGATGCTTTACAATTTTATTAAACATTTAATTTCAAGCATCAAATGGGTTTTGTAACCCTCATTTGTAAAAATACATATAAAAAGTCACGTATTCGTACTTGTTGACATTTAAAAATTGAATTTGTGGGGATTTAATAGGTACCTATCGGTCAATACTGAAAACATTTCTTTTGTTTCTTATTCTCAAGTTTGTTTCGAATGATTGAATTGTTCACAAAAAAATACAAAAAACATTTCGTAAGGTTGGTTTCGAATTCACAAAGTTTGTTCCGACTTATTGAATTGTTTACAAAAAAATACTGAAAACAATTCGTAAACTTTGTTTAGAAATCGTAAAGTTGTTTCGAATAATTGAATTGGCCACAAAAAATATAGAAAGCAATAAGTAAAGTTTGCGATCGGCGGGTTTGCGTATTCACCTTGCATAAGTCTCTCTCTCAAGCAAAATACTCAAGTTGCAATGAAGGTCACGATCAGGTGAGCAATAAGGAGAGTTCATTATAATAAATTATTTCACTACTTGTTACGAATACCGATAATCCGTAACATCGATATCGCAATTTCGAACATAATGTCGCGAAAACAAAGTATAATTGCGATCGCACAAATTTTTATATTTTTATATGATGAGAAAGTAAAATAAAATATTCATATGTCAGTTATCGATATCTTCGATAAACAAATCATGTTACTCCTACTTTCAAAAAAAACCTCCTTACTGCTCGACAATGCAATAACATCAAACAACATAATCTGAAGTCTAATTAATAAAACGTACGTACAGAACAAAATGGAAATTTCATTAAGGAAATATAAAATGTATCGATGCAATGAATGATTATGATGCATTCAGCGAAATCTTAAAAGCATACCGAGCAAAACGTTTACAAACAATAGATAATAGTAAAAAAGTGGATGCTCACCTTTATATCTAGGTACGAAGCTCTGGATGTCTTCCGGAATGTTCATGTAGAAATGCAGCTCGCGGATGTTGAGCGGCTTGATGACCGTGCTGTCGTTCAACACGAGCAGCCGAGTGTGGCCGCCCACCTGCATCACACGCATCGTTTAATACACCTCACCTCACCTCACCTCACCTCACCTCACCTCACGTGCACGTACATACATTTTATACGAATAATAAATAAACCCGATGATTCACAAAAGTAAAATTTAAAATAATATAATAATAGTGGCTCGCACGTCACAACCTAAATATTTATATCTTCCTACAACAACATGGGGTGATAGATGACGACACTTTTTTTATGAAATTCATGCGATACACTTTTTATTTGTCCTTGTCTCTGTTGTTTTTAACGCAATGTCCTCTTATCGTCACAACAACACAACCGATAAGAAGCAAACCTAATCAATGCTTTCCACGTAAAACGAGGCTAGCTTAGCGACTGTTGATTAAAATGTTTAGCGACTGTTGATTAAAATGTTTGGCCAACTCACTGATGTAAACATATTAAGTACTCGTATTAACTAAGGTCTTCTTCGCGTCTTCTTTATGTTTAAATATTTCGCACCAGCCGAAAACACACAATCGCTTCGCGAAGTAAATATTATTGTGGTACAACGGTTTTATTGAAATTGTAACCGGATTATGGATACAAACAAACTTCCACGGTGATATAAGTTAACTAGCAAATAGTCATAATCAAAACAAGAAAGAAAGTTTGCTCAAGACAAAATGCCTATTAAATTTAGACGCAAGAAAGATGACGGAAATCTCAGACAATATTATTGAATACGTAACGTTGATGCTAAAACTCATTGGATCATAGTGCTTCAAGTAGAACAGTAGTGATATCGATCGTTTCAATCACCGGTGACCGTCTAAAGGGTATTGCTGGGGCCGTTGACCTACAGGCAAAGTCGGAAGTCGGAGCTCAGCAGGATCGTTCCGCGTTTCTAGTCCCGCGCACGAAAAAACAAGGTTGCTTTATCAATTTTGGCCACGGTTATAACAACGAATTATTTTATCTTTTCATTACGTCATTTTCGCACTGCATTTCTATGAGTATATCGCAACCACCACATACGTTCAAGTACCTACCCAAATGCCGAGTTTTGAAGTTCTAATTCTAGATGTTTAATATTATGTCTTTCTGAATATTTAGTATTTCATTTTTTATACATATAGAATTCAATTCGGGGAACATCGTATTGTTTCAGATAATATTTATTTTTACTAGTAGGTATATCGGAAATGTTAATAAAATTAAACTCTGGGAAAAAATGGTTCATACAATGTAATGCGTCAACAATCATCAAACCGTTTCCGTTATAAAGTAATTATTTACAGATTCCGATACGCTACATTCCATTCCAGTGCAGTTCACTTTACCTGGGAACATAGACACTAATAACCTGAACTAACAAAAAATATTTTAACTGTGAGATAATCTTTGATAGGTATTCATAATTTTCTTACCAATAAATAAAGTAGTTTACACCAGCTTATTAAAATAACTATCTTAATTGACATAGGTTAATTACTCGATCATAAGCTCAATCGTGTCTCCCCTTCACAATGTGCTTCATGATTAGCGATCTCAGTTGCTTGAGGTCGTCGTGTATAAAGGCGGTAATATGCACCGTCAACCAAAATCAAACAAGAACACAAAAATAGAATACGAGTTAACATCTGGCACGAATGAAAACTCAAGGCCGTATTTCTTTTCGTGTAACGAAGTAAAGGTCTGCATCTATTTTCTGAACCAAACATCGTGGCTACTACGCAAGTTATCTATTCTGTTTTTGTGTACGTTAACGCAAAATCGCGAATACGTAAAAACCCAAGTGTCGATTGAAACATGTGACGTACGAAAGTAAAGAAATCTGTTGAGCTAGATCTCTATGAAGTTATTATTAAGAATCTTTATACGGATAACTAAATTTGTGCTTCTTAAAAATAAACTAAGTTTAAAACGTCGTTATTTGCAACTGGGACAGTTACTTCCAAAGACCTTAGTGACGAGAGAAAGGAGGGAGTGATATATCTAAAAGTAACGATGAAAAAGGGCTAAAGTAAAAAATAGACGAAGAAAGCAACAAATGAGAGCATCAGTATCGAAAATGCTACAAAGTTCGCATAATGAATTCAAAATGCAGATATCCCAAATTGGAATGAGGAAGGCAACACTAGACATTAATAACATATACATCTGAAGTTTATAGCGGACACGAAAACTTGTGATCAAGGCACACTATTTAAACTTAAAGTTTCATATGAAGTTTATTTACAATATAAGAACGTAAGATACGAATAATAACAGGCGACGGTGAAAGGTATTAAATAGTAAATTTAGACCTTGAGATAATGTAGAGACTACGGCGAAGGAATCGGTGATCTTTTCATTATAGCAAAATAATTAAAAGAGGATGCAGATTAAATGAAGTCAAGTGATCAATAAATAACTCTGGTGACATAAGACTTCAGCATTCATTTTCAAAATTAATTTGCGTAATGTCACACAATGACCAGAGCGTATGGATTACTGTTAGTGGTCAAATAAAAAAATTAAAAGTTTTTTCGTATGGAGAACGTGAAGAGAAACATGAAAATATCATAATGATGTTTTCAATCCGACATTGAGCCTCCGACGGAGCTAAACGATTGCTCAATGACCGACGGCTTACCGAGCCCTTTGAAAGCACGGAAGGGCGATTGTAATTCGCTACTAGAGCTGTCTCAACCATCAAGAATCACGGTGCGCTCGTACCAGGGCTATCTCCTACATGTATAGCGTCGAATATAGGAAGAATCCTTTTGTACGTACTCTGTTGATAGGTACAGGCTAATGAAGGTACTAGGGCTCTTAGCAATTACTTTGCATGTAGGTAAGTGTTAGGAGTCCCTTGAGTGGCATTCATTTGAACACTAGATGATCTCTACCGGATTGCGCACCGGTAGCACATCAACGTCGTGTCGGCGAGAGCGTGTGTATGGGGGTGGGCGGCTGGGCGTCACTGCATGTAAGGGTGTAGTGGTTAACATCCCAGAAGATCATTTTAAGACTAGAAGATCGATCTATACATGAACCAGAGGAATGTTCAGATAAAGATTAGATCAGCTGCACAATAGGGTAGTATACTACGAGTCAGTAGATACTTTTAATGAACTGTCAAACACTACCCCTTCATACATTTTTAATGGTGAACGCACGGAATGACGCCATAGTTTTTTCGAGTCAACTGACTTATTTTTTATTGTTTTCGCGCTGAGCAAAATTCATATTTTAGACATATTGGAAGGTGGGCTAGATTTTCAGATAGCAACTGCAAGTGAATGCAGTTTTTTAGCAGAATTATGGAATTAATTGTGAATGGTGGAAACATCCCCATTACCTGATTGTGAAGCGGCAGCACGTCCACCTCGTGGCCGTCGTCGGGCGAGAGCGTGTGCGCGTGCGCGTGCGTGGCGGCGGGCGGCTGGGCGCGCTTGCGCTCCACGCCGCGCCGCTCCGGCTCGCCCATGCCCCAGCCAAGAGAGTACACCATCACTTCGGCCGAGCCACCGCCGCCGCTGTCCACCTGAAACCAATAACCTTGTGTTATACAAACCTAAAAAGTTATATTAAGTCATACTTATCTTACTGTCCTTGTCTGTAACCCATTAATTACCCACTACAGGGTCAAGTCTCCTCTGACAATGAGAGGGATGTTGGCCTTAGTCCACCACGCTGGCCTAATGCGGGTTGGTGGACATCACATGATGACATGCCTTTGAGAACATTTTCTTTTTGTGAACTCTCCATACAGATTTCCTCACAATGTTTTACTTCACCGTAACAGCAGGTGATTGGTGCGTGCCACTGGGAATCGAACCTCAGACCGGACCCTTTGATTAAGAGGTCGAATTCTAAGCCACTGGGTCATTTCATCGCCTCACTGTCCTTATTTTCATATAATAATGCAAAGTTATATGAAATCATTTCTCGCCACTTCACAAAATTACATGTGTTCAAAATTAATAAAATATAAAGCTTCTTTAATCGTCATGCTCTTGATTTGTCGATAATCTTTGTTTGATTTTATTTGACTGAAGGAAACTGAAAATTCACAAACAAAAGATTTGAACAAATGAATGTACAGTGGGGTTAATTGAAGTAAGTTTCAAAGAAAGAAAAACAGTGAGTAATAGTGAATAAACACTTTTATATTTTATGGTAGATAATAATTACTCATAGAGGTTAACAATCCAAAGAAAATGATGCAATCTTACGCCGAATTTACATCATAAATACGAGTAAAACAAGTTAATCGGTCCATTCGCTTACATTCGAACGATAATTCTGAGCGATAAGGGCAGTGAACCTCTATGGAGCCGCGATTGTCATCACTATCAGACAGACACAAATCGTATAGGTAATAATGGGAATTCAAGATCACGGGAGGACAAAACAAAACGAACGCTAAGTGGTCGAAAGCGGTACAAAAAGGGTTGCACGGAACTAGTTTCGCTCAGTTCGTCTGGTGGTGTTTGGCGGGTCAGGGAACCGGGCCGCTCTCGGCTGCCCGCCCGCGCCGCCCGGCTGGTGACCGCCGCACTAAACCAGTCGTTAACCGACCGGTCACCGATTACAAAAAGCGCACTCTTGTTTTCGCCTGCGGTAGTCACGTCTGCACCACGGCGAGGGCACGCCGGAGTTAGGGATCAGGTCCGTGCAGGGCAACTACCTCAACAATGTCTTTCTTTAATGTTACAACTTCGAATTAAACGCGTTCAGTTTTATTTTTGCAGATTAGTTTATACCTTAATACAATAATAACTAACAATTTAATAGTTACAGAACGTTAAAGAAAGCAAAAAAATAATATAATCTTTGAGACGATTAAGAATCACAACAATCCAAAATCTCATCGCAAAAATACGCTGTTGTTTTATCTGTACAGAGATTATTGTCTATTGACATTTTATTTATAGGTCAACTTCGGGTAGGTGTGACGTGTACGAGACGCGCCTTACGCCTTGACATTATGCGAAGGCGTCGTCGCGTAGAGACACGGTTGCGCGTCGCTTCGAGCTACGCGATCGGCGATGTTCTGCGGCGAAATGTAGCGTCACCAAATTAGAAGCGAAGCTGCGAACGCATTCGCTCCGTAGAGATTTATTTATGTGACGCGCAGACTCCGCCCATACATATCGTGCGCTGCCATTTCAGCAAACCAAGAATCAACACGACGGCCAACGTCGAAACGGGGAACAACAAGAATAGAGCAAACAAACATAAGACGCTGCAACAAGCTGTAAATATAATATTTGTAATAATAACTTGGCATCATTACACGTTAAACCCCATGACAACGTAGATAAATAGCTATAAGAGCTATTTAATAAACTATTATAAATCGTTTACAACGCACCAAGTGTGTAGGACCGTTATCCGCATTAAGAACTTACTTCTATAAAGTAGTCATCTACTGAATAATTGTTGACATTATCTTCGAGACCTTGAAGCCATTGATAAGAATATCAAATGAAGCACACACACTTTGCAAAAACATTGCCTTTGACAAGTACAAACAAGAATACCAAAGGTGTTTATGACTGGTAAATTTTATACAAGATGGCTGCATTATGTTTGAAAATGGATGAAATTGAGGTTACGAATGTTGGAGAAATTCCATAAACCGGTTTACGGAGGACGATCCGAGACCGAGTGACGACATAGATGTTCAATGGTATTATATCTATGGATCAATGAAATACATCACTTCGCTCTAAGCTACTTCTGATAATCGGTTAGCTACCTATTTACTCACATTAAATTCAATACATTTAACTTTTACAAAAATATTTAAACCAAATAAATTATTATTTACTTTGTATTATTGAGTCAATGGCGCCGCTGGATTTAACGAGTATTCCAAAAATTTTTATAATAGTTCATCGCTCATCTAATTATGAAATAATAATTCAAATGATATATTTATTTACTACTATTTAGACTTATCAATAATCGTATTCTCAAATTTATCTTCCATCATGGAATATGGATAGATTTTAAATAATTCTTTAAACCCTGACCCAGTTGTTTACAATGGTAGACAGAAGACACACTGCTAAATACTTCATTGTTAAAGTAATATCATACAGATTCATACACTCTTAAAAATACCCTTTAATTTGGTGGTTAAATGTTTAAAAGACTAACGAGACAAAATTAAATCATACTCTTGAACAGATGACATATCGCATAGGTTTATTCACTTGGGTAGATATTACGACTGTATTTATTATCAAAGAGCCGTATCTCCAGGTTTACACAAATAGAGACACAGAACAATAAATCGAACGCAGATAACAGAACAAAGGACTATTCTCTACTCCATTGATATTAGTGTTGATAGTACCTACTATAACAGTTATACAACGTGTTACTGCCACTTACACAATTGATGACCAATGCTGCTGTGACACACAATGTAAGTATAAAAGTACCTAAATAGGCACTTTCAATTAATGTCTACGCCTACTATGCTGTTATGCAGAATGTACTCCAATTACACTTGCGGTTCTTATCTCATTCATAGTAGACTTTTCATAAATGTAATTCAAGACCAACCTAACATTAATAATTATAAAATATCAGTTAGACGGGCCTGGTGGTCTATTGGTTAGCGACCCTAACTACAACGTCGTGGGTTTGATTCCCACCCAGGACAAATACGAATATTTGTGTGATGAGCAAAGTGGTGTAAATTATCTATATAAGTATATATTTAAAAATATATATATGTATATTTATCAGCTTTCTGATACCATGAGAGCATTAGAGGCAATTAAATATTAACAATGAAATCTTTGCAATATTCCATTCTACTTTTTTTAGCGTAGATACTCCCTAGCCTTTTTCTTCTAAATGGTTTGGCTCTTGGCAGAGCGGTCGTGGACGTCATGTAGTCGCATTTGCCCCTAGCCTATTTAACACTTTTAATGTGAATAATATAATATGTATGATCGCTTTAAATAAAGGATGAGAATCAATGTTTATTTTAACTGTAATATTTAAAGTAATTTTTTTATCTAAATCCAGTCTAGTCGTAATATCATCTCTCTAAAACTTTTAAAAATTAAATTGATAACGTTGTTTTTTATTTATTTATTGTAAATTTAATTATAGACCATAACGAGGTCTAAGCTGTTTACCTTAGTAAGATCATAAATGCCTCCGGATGTTATCGTCACAAAGTAGAGAGATTCTTGGCAAATACAATGGGAGATGTGCCATTGTCTCTTCTTTTTAAACGTGACTGTTTTGTGACAAATAAGTGGAAAATCTGTCAATTTAAATGTAACAAAGATGCAAGAAAACCATAAATTTTATGAATAGTAGAAACTTCTACTATTTTTATTTATTTTAATACGAAAATTATTTGTTCGAATTATTAATACATTTAAATAGTAAAAAACGTTACACCTAGCAACAACATAAATTTAAAAAAATAATTAAAACGCAAACATCACTTAAGATAAAATCTCAACTATTTTAATGAAAAACATGCAGACTTCAAAAGTGTTGGCGCAATATCAAAAATTAACGAGGCCTTGTGCGTTATCTTATGCTTTGAGGATTCAACATACATATTTATTTATAAAATAATCCTAGGAACCCAATACATGTTCATCTTTGCTTAATTTTTGAAGTTTTGATCTGCGAACTAACGAAGTTCACATGAAACACTTACTTAAAACTTTATTAATTATTTGAAAAACTATTTAAACAATGTTAACCAATTTACGGCACTAATAAGAGCACAGACTTAGTTATATGAGTGTCTCTCACGACGTTCCTTAGATAATGAGCCTAACAAGGCAGCTGATAATGATAGTCGTGAGTAATTTCCTTTTCATAATTCATTGCAAATTGCAAACTATTCCCACAAGAAGTGAGTGAGACAATTAACTAATCGTTTAATTAACGTTAAGTTAATTTAATATTTAACGAAGGAATCACCGTCGGGCATTTACCAAATCGTCATATTTAAAGATTTTGGGGTATTTCTAAACAAGTAGGCACCTACAATAAACCCAAAAACTATACTCGTTTTCTGGTAAAATAAAATCATTTTAGTTATCAATGTCATATATATCATTTGAATGCAACAGTGCGGGGTAACCTAGGTAAGAGCGACGCGAAGGGTAAATTTAGGTTACCATCGGGTCAGTAGGTCGGGAGCTACAACTAGCTTGCGTTCCCGGCTGTTGGAGCTCGGCCCGTTCGCGCGTTCCGCCAATTGTACTGGCAACCGGCAACCACAATTAGACGATTCGCGTCTGCCATGTAAAATGTTTTTTTGAAAATAGTGCTTTTACAATATTTACATGAACTCAAAACAAACTTCTAAAAATCGTAGATATTTATCACAGGCCCGATAAGTTAAAATAATTTCATTTTTTCCGTATCACTAGACTTCTTGGAATCTAAAAATTCCGCGGTTGCGTCATTTCAATTAAAAATAACAATGGTGTAATTTATATAATTTTAATTGAATGAGGCAATTAGAACCATAAATGTATATTTGTCAGTAACCCATTAATGACCCACTACAGGGTCGGGTCTCCTCTCACAATGAGAGGTATGTAGGCCTTAGTCGACCACGCTGGCCTAATGCGGGTTGGTGGACTTCACATGCCTTTGAGAAGATTTTTTTTTTAATTCTCAGGCATGCAGGTTTCCTCACGATGTTTTCCTTCACCGTAACAGCAGGTGATATTTAATTATTATAAAGCGCACATAACTTTTTTACAAAGTCATTGGTGCGTGCCACTGGGATTCGAACCCGGACCCCTCGATTCGAGGTCGAATTCTAAGCCACTGGGCTATCACCGCTATATGTATGTATATTTAATAGGTATTAAATACTCTTACAAATTTCATCGCTGTAAACTAAAAATTGCCACGCTGCCTTTTTTTAATCCTAAAGGAAATATGTACATACTCGTACGTACAGCTGAATAAAAGAGCTCTATATATCGACAAAACATACAATAGCTATTATGGGTGAAACAAAGTCATCACGTCACTAACAAATGTGTGTTGGCTAGCTAGCTGCATTTCATAAGATTATAAAGACGAACGACCGCTGAACACTGAATCATACTTTCATTCAGGGAAATCAAAGCTCGTAGGCGAAGAAAACAAAGAAAATCCCCGGAAAGAAGGTGACAAGTGTTAAATTATTTCACAATATAAATATTTGGAACAAATTAGTGTCGAGATGTATTTGCAACGTCGATGTTGCTGCAAACAGCTGCGGCAGTACTAATTTATTTAAGAAAAGGAAAGAAAAGAAAAGAATGCGTTTATTGTTGACTGTTACATGAGAAAGATGTTACAAAAATTATAATAAGTTAAGAACAGTCTACCCTATGCGGGCATACAATAATTATATCTTAAAAAACTAAAACTAAATTTTATATTATAATTATGTTAAAATAAGTTGTGATCGTTTAGCAGTCCAATTATTTATTTATTTTAATATTTTTCCTAATCGAACTCATCGGCTATGCAATGTGCCACCCATTTCTGAAATTTCTTAAAGATTCGTTTGGCTCGATTTTATCGATACAGTAATGAGGTTAAAACAATTCCTACGTACTCTTTTTACCTTGAGCTTGACCTAATGATATGCAACAAGAAACAATTACATAAAACGGAGCAGGTATATTCGTACCCAGTATAACTAGATTCATTCATACTTTTATTTTGGCTTTTATTATCAAGCGATGATAAATAAACCTCTATCTATGGTATTAAAACGGCTCTTCTTCCACACACTACCTCGCGCAAGTCAAGAGATCATCTCTGAATTAAAATTTAATTTCGAAATCAAATCAATTCTGCCTATTTAAAAATTCTGCCGTTTAAAAATGTTACTCTCCGACTCTACATTATATAGAGCCCTACTCAATTTTAATTTTTAAGTTTACCTTGTTCAGTTTTAACTTTGAATTGAGAACTAATAACTAACAATTCATCTGATACTTTAATTTAATAAGTTTCTTATGTAATGGTCGCTCATGTGCCCGTACTGAACCAGTGACAGCATTAATTAACTCATGAACTAGTATATCTATATGATTAATAGCTTTTAATAGTATTTCAACGCAAACAAAAACATTTTCCAGAAGAAAACCTTCATGTTTCTACACAAACAAACCTTTGAAGGGATCAGGTGCGATAAATTATTTATAATTAAAGATGACAATAACACACATTTACAATCAGGAAATACAGCTCGATAACAAACTGTATGCTTAGAGAATACATAAGTAAGAGTTTGTCTAAGCAGATATTAATATAAGGATTACAATCTTTAATGTTTGCGTATTCAAGTTACAATCAAAAATTTTAAAGGCCGTTTAATTTTGTAACGCATGCGAATTTTACGAGTAGGTACAACAAATCTATGAAAACTGTTTCTTTTGAACATTTACATACTTAACAGTTTTATAGAATGTTTACGGTGGGTTTCCATATTCGGTGGGTGATATAGTCGAATATGGTGGCCTTACTAAAATTTATTTTCAGGTAGTGTAAAAATAATAATCTTATAAACTGACTATCATATTATAATCAAACTATACTAATTTAAATAATATCCGACGATCTTATTGAGACCGTTAGTGACATCTCCTCCCAATGGTTTATGGCCTAGAATTCTCTATAGCTTAGATATCCTAAACTCCCACGGTTACGACGACAAAGCGGAACTAATCATCTTAGTATGTTCTGCACGGAATTTTCCACAGATTTCTAGAGCCTCACGAGCGGGCGACTGCGGCTTGCGACAGTTGCGACACACCACTATGCAGCGCTGCGTTCGCGCAGGTCGCGGTTCCACTCGCCACTTTCACTGTTTATACAATTCGCTGAGCGACTACGCACTTACTACAAGTTGGCGACCTTACGCTTTCGACGACAGTATCGTTATAAAGTAGGCCAAAAACCAAATGGATTACTAGAACCACACCAATTCAATCAAACATAACTCAAATTTCATGTAGTTGTAGGTGGGTGGCTAAGCTTATCGTTTTATGAGGTTCAACTAGCTTCAAATCAATATACTTTGGTCAAAAGAGGGATAAAAATGTATCCTATATGCATAAATCAATTTTCAGAATACAGATACATGTAGGTGCTACATATTATATTACAAATTTTGTAATTCTTAAAACAAGTAGGTAGGAATGAGTTGAATAATCACATAATTATTATAGACATAATATCACGACCAAGTTTTTAATGCAACAAACTTCAATAGGGAAATCCGAGTGTGTCGAGATACTTGAATTTTAATGTTCGCCACATGCAGGTATAGTGCCTGTTGCTACGGGCCATTGTGAAACGTTGATTAGAATTGTAAATTTTATTGTTCTTATTCTCATTGTGGTGAAGAGCTGAGTACCTACAATAAGTGAAGACCGCCATAAGTAAACTTTTTTGCAATATTTAAAGTTGTCTTTACCTAAGCCATTTCGTGTATTGCTTTGGTTTGAGCGACTAACAAATTATAGTGTTATCTATCTATGGGTAAATGAACAAGTTTCGTATCAAACAATAAGATGAGTTATACACTTTATCAGTGTTTACGTAAATAGCGGCCTTGAGCTGTATGAAGTTATACATACATGTATGAAGGTATACAATACATAAAATTATCATTAACATGACACTTTTCCATTCAAATTCATCACGTTTTTATAGAATAAATGCCGAAATAAAGCAACAATCATTTTATTCTTGACCTTCTGCATGCAATGACATGTTCAGGTCAACGCTGCTACACCACTGTTTTTGTATAAATTATTAGATATATTAATATGTAATGTTGGCTATATTAATAAGTATTATAATTTACATTACATTAATTTAAATGACTATCGTCCTTACCTGCTTACAAAATTTCGCCGTACTTACAAAATATCAAGTTAAAAAAACTGACTCAGAGTGGTTAACAGATACACATTGGTAAATAAATAAAAATAACACATTTTACTTTAGAATACTTACTAAAATTGTAAACAGAAACCAATACCGATCATTCATTTCCAAAAAAGTTAATGCACAGATTTGCAAATAACTAATGTAAGTAATGGCGTGTCGAATTATTACTCTGCTAACCAAAAGTGTGGTAAAATGTAGTAGTGACAGTAAAAATGAATGAATCCATGATTAAATGTGACTTAATTAAATTACGGATCAGAATAATAAAATTCATGAATACGCAGTCTCAGGTCGCGTAGCGTAACCAATTAATATCAGACTTGTTTTGTTTTATTAGGCTCGCGCTTTACGATTTATTGATATCTACAATGCGACGTAAAATGTATTGACGCTATAGGGAATAACGTGTATGTATTAGGAATTGATTCCGTCATCGTTATAACGTGCTTCAACATTTCTATTGGGCCTAAAAGTATGTCAATTAACTAAGCAATAAGTAGTTGCATACTAAAAAACTGTAAAAATAATGTCCATCGGATTTAAGTCTACGATATCGGAAATAGACAAGAAGATTATTGCACTCTTTTCAATTGGAGAAAATAAACAAATAAACTTGCGTATTTAATAGATGAGAATTGAGGAAGTCGGTATGTTTGTGTTTCCCTTTTATCGACGTCAATTCTCCCCTTATAAGCTTGAATCTACAAAATGTTTAATTCGATGTCATTTATTAATAACTTATGAATAATTTATATTGAAACAAATACATAAATTTACAATTACGATTACGCAAAGCAGTTGAACTGGTTATAAGTAACTATATTATAATGGAGTCATCATGAATAAAAAGCAGATTGTCACGTCACACACTTGTAAAAATTAACAAACTTCTTTTTAGGCAACCGATAATGTTGGATGGATAAGTCTCAACTACATGAAGTTAGGCAGCGATGACGTAGAGTCGCGTAGAGCTCATGGAGAGTGGGAATTACACTAGTCTTATTGCTACGTGGTATATACGTACTCCTTATAATCAAGAAAATCTTATTTTCATACCATTCACCTTACGTCTTATAAAATATTTTAAATGAGAAAGTGTGTGAGGATGGATTGAGGCATTGATATTATTTGTGCATCTTTTAGGGAAAGGAGCTGAACGGATTTCTTGGATGAAATTTGGCACACGAATAGAGATGGTGTTTATAACCTAAGAAATTCCAATTTCTACGTGAACAAAGTCAATGGCAGAAGCTGGCTTGCTTTAAAATACAAGCAATTATTTGTTAAAAAGTAAGAATGAAATAATGAAACCGAAAAAATGCGTTCAAACAAGTGACTATAATACGTATCTAATAATACCTACATGAATTTAGTGGACGTAGGCAATGTTGAAATACGAGTCTGATCTGATGTTCACGGAAATTTTGAATATTCTACTTTACACTATAAGACATACCTATATACATAATACAAACACGACACGTGTTATTTGTAAAAACTCACTTGACTATAAACTTCCTTTAGCCCACTCGTGGTGAAATCCCAAATTGGAACACGTTCGCGACAAAACAGTCCGTTTCTATCAAAAGCACAACCACTGCAACTGACACAGAATATTACTCAACACAGGAGTCTTACTACTGTAGGTAGAGCTTCGAACCGTAAAACGCACTCACAAAATATCTATATAACGTTACTCGTTCACAGAGGAGCACTAAGGTAACGTAAAACTGGTTATCACAGTTAAAGATGGTAAGATGGGGGCTTACATAAAAAAATTAAACTCAAAAATAAAAGTGGCTTAACGTCCGCGGAACACTTGCTTCTCCTGGCGTTGCGCACTGGTGACTGAGCGGATCGGCGGATCGCTCGCTGCTCACGAATCAATGCCGGGGCACGGGCAGTGCGCGCCGCGTCGGTGTGTCGACCGCTCGAGCGCACACGACCACGGCTCCACTGCTCCCTGAGTCCCTGAGCCAGCCGCAAATTTCGTCAATCTCTTCCCCCGGCCAAAAACTCGTACTACAGTAGAGAGTAGGAACTGGGAAGCCGTGATACAGTACCGGATCAATGGGTGGATTGAGTAGCGGAAGCCTCCAAAGTATGTAGAAAAAATATATCAGTGAATACTCAGCTGACGTTATTATTTATTTACAGCAACAAATAAACAATCATTTCACAAATTAAAATTGGGAGAAAATCAATGAAAAATATTATTATAAAATACATAAATGTTATTTGTATAGCCAGCAGACATAAAATCCACCATCCATCCAGTGGGCAAGGCAAGCTATACATTTATAAAAATGGCCGGGAGAATATTGGTCACGAAAACCTGTCGCTGCACTGGCTTAGGCTTATGAAGCACACGCTCCACGGCCATACATCGACCTACGGAAACTGCTTTTGTCACCCTCGTAGGAACCCATGCATTTGCCACGATTGTCGGTGAATGAAACCCATCTGATCGCTGTCGACAATGTCTGACACGACAACAATAAAGTGCCCATGAGAGACCAGCCTAAATTCGAATCAAATTGAATACTCAGGAAACACGTAAAGAATAATGCACAGTAACGAAGGTCACTGATAAAATTGTTGTATAATAGAATAATGATCAAACAAGCTCCATTGTAATATCAAAGATGCATGTATTCATTGTTCTCGTTGTTGGCAAATAATTAACACTTAACAGACTCTTTTCGATCAGACTGTAGAAAAATATAAATGGAAACGTCCGTAACACCGCTTACGCTTAAAGACACATCTCTACAATAATAAACTTATAACAGGATATTAGCGGTGATAGCCCAGTGGCTTAGAATTCGACCTCGAATCGAGGGGTCGGAGTTCGAATCCCAGTGGCACGCTTCGAAAAAAGTTATGTGCGCTTTATAAAATTAAATATCACCTGCGGTTACGATGAAGGAAAACATCGTGAGGAAACCTGCATGCCTGAGAGTTCACAAACAACAATGGTCTCAAAGATATGTGAAGTCCACCAACACGCAGTAGGCCAGCGTAGTGGACTAAGGTCTACATCCCCCTCATTGTGAGAGGAGACCCGACCCTGTAGTGGGTCATTAATGGGCTACTGATGAACAGGATATTAAAGAAAAACGTATATGAGTAGGTATTAGAGCAACAGAAGTCAAAACAACAGCTTTTTTATGTATTTTTGTCTGTCTCTGCACGTGTTTGGACACGCATCACGCAAATACTACTGCATAGAATTGAATGCAGTTTTCACCAGATATTGTTAAAGGTATTACTTTAAAAATATAGGCTGTATTTTACCAAAATTGCTATTGGGTCTTGAAAGGCTCAAAGAAATTCAGGGCTGGGCGATGCCTGCCGGTTCAGCTAGATGCACTATGAATTTGGGTAAACTGTCATCACTGAAAACATAAACTCAGTATTTGCTATATATTATGAAGTAACCCAGAATAAGTTTTCTTGAACGTTCGGGCTCCTTTCCCTTTCTTTATAAATGCCACATAATAATTTATATTGCACGAACATGTTGGATTTAATAAATAACCGGTAACCCAGCCACATTTTATCACCTCATTCTGATAAATCTCTCCTCCGTCCTCTCATTCCTCCTCAGTCACTGCTCAATATTCTGAATGAATTCATCTTTAGTTTTGCAGACCGAAATCATAGGGATGGTTAACACAGAGTTGCTTATATTATAGTTGCTTTGTATCATATTAAAAAAGCTTTTGGTTGTTCACTGCTAGACCAGTCGAAGCCAATCTTAACGGTAATATAACTGAAAGGATATTAATAATACTTTGCGTTTTTACGTTTCATTTATTATGTTTATGGTAAATTTCAAAAAAGGAAACTTATCAACTGCATATTGATGCTATATTTAGACATGTGTAGGTATTTTTGAGATTTGAATCATATCAGGTTTATATTTTTCACCTTATCGGTCGCTATGTTATTTACTAATGAAAGGTAAATGGTATCAAGATTTAGATAGTAGGTTTCAAAATACCTTTATCTTAATTGATACGAAAGATTTATCTAGGATATAACACGTAACTTCTAAACGATAAAAATACTAGCACCGATTTTACTAACGATAACTACTAATTAACTACTATAGGTATTTTTAGTCCTGTATGTCGTGACCATATTTTATTTAATTTTACTTTTTCTCAGTAATTTAATCTTTTATAATATTTTATGATTGTAATTACAACTGCATTAAACATCATCGAAATTGTAAATAATGTAATTGTTATTTAATTAAAATATCTGTAAATTAAGGTCGATGAATGTATAATCAGTTATATTAAAATAAATTTTAAATTAAATAATTATATTATATATGTATTTAAAAAATATTTTTTCATTTTAGATAAATGATATGGAAATGTATTAAAACAAATTTTAAATTGAAATTTGTTTTGTTAAATTATTTTGAGGAATATAAAAAAGTAGATGATACGTTAAAAAATAAAAAAGATAAGCAACACGAATTTGATGTTACCAAACAACCTACAAATTGAATATGGCAAATCAATATTTCTATGAGCTCTAACGCTATTCCAAACTGGGATTACCTGTCCGTAATTGGATTTAAGTGTTTCTTGATCGCCATATGCGACGTCCGCAGTGAGCGCGGTGGGCAGAGACGTGCGTCGCGCGCCAGGGACCAACATGTTGTATGTAGCAGCTCCGCGACGCGACAGTGTACCGCACCGACCAGCTACCAGCTACCAGCTACCAGCGACCACCGATCAACATGACAATATCCTTTGCTACTCCGCACTATGCACTTCTAAGATTACAACTGATAAGATAACGCACCACTCCTTTGTGCCGTATTGCAATATAGGTAGTAGCTAAAAACTAAATCCCCGACTGATATTGATTGACAATTTTTATTCATAATTAGGTTGTAATGTAATTTGCAAACAAATATGAAAGTTGTATAAGCTAATTGCTTCGAATCAATAATAGAAAACGCCTAGTAGTATCAAGTACCTAGTTACCTACCTACCTACCTGTATCTTTACTTTTCTCTTTCACAACAAAAATATTTCGATTAGTCAGAATTGTACCTATTATAGATGCTTAATTTAAATTGAAAATAATGAACCGAAAATAAATCATCATTTGGAAGCACCATAAAGTACTCAACAATCATCATCTCACAGAATTCATATTGCGTCAATAGAGAAAGAACAACAAGTACCAATAACAGTTACGATATTTGGTATTACTCACAATTTATTTATAAGGCTACATTTATAAATAAATTGTATCGAACGTACCGAGTATCTTTATTATTAGATACAAGATATCAAATACGAAAACAGTGCTATAAAGCAAGAAAGTTTCTGCTATTTGAAATATGAAGATACAGTACCTATACCTATTCATATATTATTGTCACATAGTCATTTAACGCCACGAGAACAAGAATATGTCAGCTCATTCGGTCAATATTTTCATAATGGAATATAGTGACCATTTGTTCTGATTACGACTAATCCCAACAACGACAACACCCATAAAGATAAACCGTGGGACTCAGATAAAGGTGGTAATATTCCGTTATAAATCAACAGAAGATTAAAAAAACAAATGCTTGTAAAATAGATTTAGTGTTACGGTGAAGTGTTTAAGCATATATTGGGGGCTTAAGGTCTAAGCTGAAAAACATTACATCACGGTTCGTTACACTGCCGAAACGTTAAACAAACAGGATTATGTTGGGTTCGATTGCGTCAGTGTAATCAGTCTGTAAAATACAATTAACCTTCACCTTATCGGCGAAAATATATATAAAGATTAACGAACAAAATCCTTATCATCGCAATCTTTCACAGGCAATACATAATTTGATTACAGAACGTAGCGTGGAAATAACGTTTACTAAAAGTAATAGAACAGAATTGATAATAAACATCAGGCAAAGTAATAGATGACTACGATAACTCAATATGTAATTGAATTCCAGAGGGTAACAAAGGCTAATTTATTAAAGAATTTTCCTAAATAATGCTGGCGACGAGCCATATCGATCGCCGCTCGCTAAATAAAGTAGATGTCCACGCCACATGTCCATTCTTAGGCTTACGATGAAGGTTACATTACACGATACACCATAACAAAGTATGACTTCCTGGTATTTTGTATCACATAAGCTAAATTCTAACACTCTAGATTCTTGTAAACATCCAAAAATAGTTCAATTAAAATCAAAATTTTAATCTTTGGAAGTGACTAATATTTTGTCGCGACTGTTCATATGAGATAGGTAAGGCCGGGTAAGAACCTCTACATACTTAAATGTGTTACAAAATTTATTATCAAATGAATAGGTACAAACATTTAATACCATTTACCTTATTACTTATTACACAAATATTATAGGTTGCGGTGTATGGCCTGGGGTTGCAGTAAACACTTAACATCAGGTGAACATACTCGTATGGGTAATTGAAATTGTAAATCTCGTTTAATTAAAAAATTGATTCTTCAATAGGATAACGTTGTAGAACACCACTCAGCGGTAAACAAATTTCGATCAGAATTCTCTCAGTGACTCACACATTCTAAGAAAGTCATCGACCGTAAATATAATTAAGTAAACTTTGATTTTCAATAAACATGTCGGAAATATTTTTGTACATTTCATTTACAAAGGCACGTCGGGAAAAACACGTTGGAATTCGGAACAGGCATTAAATTCAAATAAAATTAAGATGAGCGCTTTCAAGGTTCCATTATTTTAACGGCGTTCTTGCTCCAAAGATTGTCTTTCATCAGTATGTCTACTCATTTTATTAATATCGCTCATTTTATTAATATCGCACTTCAAGAATATTCGCCAAATACTTAAATAAACCTGCTGTTACGGTGAAGGAAGACATCGTGAGGAAACCTGCATGCCTGAGAGTTCAAAAAAAAATGTTCTCAAAGGCATGTGAAGTCCACCAACCCGCATTAGGCCAGCGTGGTGGACTAAGGCCTACATCGTGAGAGGAGACCCGACCCTGTAGTGGGTCACTAATGGGTTAGGTACTGACTTAAATAAACAAGCGTATTTTCAACCATGTATTTATAAACTATGGATATATTTTAGAGATTATATTTGTATTGTGCAATATAAACGGAAGGTTGGGAAAATATAATTTCTCGCGGCAAGTTGAGAAAATATTTACACAAGATATACCTATTTTTAACTAACAAATATTGCAAGACGCAAGTTGCTCGCGGGTTCTTTCGCCTTTAATAATTGTTTGATCCTACAGGAATAAAATTTATAAAATGTTCAATCAACATCATTGCACTTATTACGCCTTTACGTTACGACACAACTTTTGTCGTCCAACCGACTAACAAACGCGAGAAAATTAAAATACAATTCCTATTATAGAGCTGTCCTCACTTACAATACTAACGGTCAAATGGACACAAATATATTGTCGTGGGACCAACTTGTTGCGACATTGCGAGCGAAAGGCAAGCCATGTCCACTCCACAGAATAGCGCACCTTAGATCAATATCAGAGAACTTATTTCTATTATAACTCTGACATTGGTATTTGAAATAAATAGTGTTTTGCCAAATTCACATGGAATAAATATTGACCACTATTAGACATTAACCATTGGACTTAACAACGGTAGAAACGGACTAAATTATGAATGATTCATACCATAACAAACAAACAACGTTACTTATACGACTGTATTGTTCCGCGTATCGAATAGTACTTTGCCGATAACGATTACGCAATCCATGCTATACTAAACATGTAAGTCCTAAACTACCTACATATTTAAATATATGTAGATAGTAAGGGCAAACTGTTAAAAAATCTATAATAGCCTACGTACAACATAGCATTGTATTTTATTATTTAAATCATTTTCCGTCAAAGTTTTTCAATAAAACGGCTTCAGTGTAGATACACTTACATAATGTAAGTGCCTACTCGTATGGTTATAAAAGGTGAAAAGGTAAAGTAAATTTCAGCGGTTTCCGAAAGAAGGGATTTGATGAAAGTTGAATTTGCGGTATAAATAGATACTTACCTAAATTTAATGTACACATTTACCTCCTATCATTAGAAAAATAAACGAAATAATTATTATTTTACCATAATGAGAAGCATAGTGAAGACAAGAAATGAAGAAGTGATTTGAACATATGGAAAATCATAAGAAAAAGAATGAATGAGCATAGTAAATTATGACTATAATACATAGACAACATTTTTGCGTTAAACCAACAAATAGGATAAGGGAGACTTGTGAAAGGTCCAAAACGTGATAAAGTAGGATGTTTTTGTTTGTTATGTACAATAAATATCAAAAGATGCACTATTTTCAACCCTCTATCTACCTACCATTATGGTACGAACATTAATATCAAGGAAGGAAGAGTAATAAAATTGTTATTTCAAATTAAATATGTTCATAGATATAACCTTTTTGGTATGAAACAAGCGCCAAATACGATTAGTAAGACAAACGAACAGGCTGTCGAATCCGTTTAATTTTTAATGAAAAATTCAAAATACTTGCCAAGAATTCATGAAATTTAGAGGTCCCACTCGACCCGCCTACGCTTCTATGAAACTTGACCAGTGATTCTCAACCTATGGATGATGACTATGGGACTCTTTAGGGGTCTGAAACACAAGCAGTAAAGATGATTGCAAAATGTGGTAACAAAAATATAAATTTAATTTTCTGGAATGTAGAGTAAGTATACCAATCGTTTAAACTGCAATTCCTGTTTCTGATTCGTTAAATTTTAAGAAATATTTTTGTGGCGAATAATGTCTTTAAACCAACCATTAAAATAAAGCAGTGGCTAATAACCGAAAAATTATATAACAGTTTATAAGTTTGAGAAACATTGAACTAAAATAAACTGTGCCCCGAACACCCTGCCACTAACGCCCACGCTATCGCTGCCTACACAGCGCACACCCCCGCCCTTATCATTAAATCAGAGAGGCCTGCCTAAGCTTTATTAATAGAAATTAATGGGACAATAAGATATGTATGCTGCCTATGAATAGATATCATTAGGTAACCGTATTTTGGTTAGGCTTAAGATTGTTACAGTGAAATTTTATTTCGTCAATAATTTACAAAATGATTAGTTGAGTGGTTTTATATATTTTTACTTTGAAAATGGATTTTTACGGTGATAATAATGTATGCCATTTACACACACACTATTGTGTACCTACTGCTGAATACCGAAAGCAATAATGATTTTATTGCTACAGACAGACAAACTCACAATCATAGGTATCATTACTAATTATTACTATTCATGTCAATTAAAACTTAAATAACAACAGCAATAATTTATTTTAACATATAACTATAATTATAGTTTCCTATAAAAACTCTCCACAACTTGAAGTTAACATGTTATCGTAGCCGTAGCAGATGCTACGGTGCTACGGCTGCAATATATATTTGATAATGGCTTATTTGTTATTTTTATATATTTTTTTACTCTAAGAGTTCATCTATCCGTTAGTTTTTGATCCGATTAAGGTGAATTCAGTAACATACTCATGAAGATTATAATGAAATAAAGAATTATTATAATTTGTATCAAGCACGACATGTCCGATTGTCCGTAGCAAAGGAATGCGAACACAATACAAGCGGACGAACTGAAGATTTCAAATCAAATGACATCCGGCACTTATGCTCCAAAATGTAGTTGTTTGTCCGTCTGGAGAATGCAATCAATTTACGAGTATATATAAACAATACGCACGGTAGAGCTTTGACTTGTGATCTTGACTATAGTCGACACATATTTTAATTTCTAACTTCTTGATAAGAATCACAATGAAGTGGCTAACGTTAAGCAAGCCTTAACACCATGATATCCTGAAGTGCGGTCTTATCGCATTGGCGCGACGGCTTAGTCAGACTGCGTGTATGGTCATAACATTCTAGAAAATACCATCAATTATAAAATTACGCCAGGCTTACATACGATAAGTTTGAGCTATGAACGTTACCATAATTTACCGTATTTTTATAATTTATTTAATTTCTATTATCTTTTACTTTATTTTGTTTCATGCTTCCTTTTTATATTAACCTTTATTTTTGTATATGTTGTAACTTGCAGTGTATTGCAGACCACAATTGAATATTTTCTTTTCTTCTGTTTTCCTGGCATCAAAAGAAAAATATCTATTTTGGTACACAATGGTTATTTATGAAAAATTTAATCATGTTCGTGTCATGAGCATCGATCATCGCATTGCCTGATTAGTAACAATATCAATCAGGACCTAAGACAGAATTGATAAGAATAATGCAATTCTCAACATATTCATAACCTACATATCTAATATTTATAGGTATAAGTACTGTATACATATATCTGCACCTTATGTTAACATTTTACTCGTCGTTATAAAATACTAATTATTAAGAAATAAATATCGTGAGGAAACTCACACACAGGATTCCGACCTCGAATTACGCGGGGAACCTATCCTAGGTGGGGATCGAACCTATAATCTTCGGCGTAGTAGTTACAATCAATGACCAATTAACCAACACAGGCTAGTCAAATAAGAAATGAAGAAGTGATTTGAATTTATTGAACTTTTTGTAACATGGCGCTGCTTCAATCCCACAGAAATCTGCGTATTCGCGCTCGAAACGTTCAAAATGTTTTGTTAAAACTCGCCCTAGGCACACTGGTGTCATTTGAACCACTTGAATGACATAATAAACGATCAACGAAAACTGTCCTGAAACTATACCAAAATTTCACATTTCCACGAAAGTACACCGTCGTTTCCAGCCAAAGTCCGGATTATGTTTAAGTAGGATTATGTAGGTACTATAAGCACAAAGTAATCCGTTCCAATGTCAAGTGTGTCCGGGGTTGGGGGACGGGCCTTGGCCTTGGAGCAGGACGTGGGCGCTACCCTGTGACGTCACGCCGCTCCTGCCCGGTGACGCCGCGCCGGTCCGGCCCTACCTCGTCCTTAGAGACCGATTGACGCCACCACGCCACACGCCTTCTCTAAATCGACGCAGATACTTGGAAAACATAGACTGCTTCTAATAAACGGCCGATGGTTTAGATTCGTTAGGACTTCCTAGAATAACGATACCCATACATACAACATTTATTTTATCCAGACTACGCCCTTCGCCCAGACTTCGGCTTGGTGCGCGTGAATTTTAGAGCTTCGTCTAGAGAGACAAAAAGTATTCTATATGTTTATCCAAGTTATAAATAAGTTCATCTAAATCTGTTCAGCCGTTTTTGCTTAAAAGAGTAACACACATCCATCGATTTAACCATCCATCAGTCATCACAAATTTTTACATTTATTAATAGTAGTAGGATTACTAGCTATTCATGTAAGTAATTTTTATTAGCAAGAAATAATGTAAAATTTTGGAAACATTAAATTAGTGTATAACGTAGTCAGTGAATCGATTCCCGTCGATACCTAGCGGAGAAACTTGTGACCCGAAATTTAATCTTAAAATGGAGCGACATTTGATTCATCTCGATGTAAAATCAATACCGTTTCTCGCAGCGTCCTCGGTCTTGAACACAGCTAATGCTCTTAGGGACGGCGACAAAATAAGACGCGTCTACTACATTGGAAGTTATTTATGAGCATCTTTATGACAGTCTTGTCTAGGGCAAAGTATTACATGGTTTTCCGGTAAAAATAGTGTAGAAGTATCGGCTCTGTGTAGAATAGGATACATGAGTACTTAATGAGTACAACGATAACAAAATAGTAAAGTTGCGCACATACAATTATGTGATTGTACTTTTACAGTAACCGCGTGTGTGAGTTGTAAGTTGCCATTCCAAACTTCGACAATTTATTTTATTTAGTCACAGTAGTCCGCCAACATAATGATTTTTCTTAGTCACTATAGATACTTAACTAAAATTTCATGGAATTCACCTATTTAACGGCTAGTTACTAGTTATAGCTACGAAGCGTTAGGTACGCTCCGTAATTAAAATTCCGTTACGTATTTATCTAGGAATTATATTTTAATCTACGGCTCGAATTACACTACAGAGTTAAACGTGTGAACTGTAACAACTACGCAGTGTAGATACATATAGATACAGATAGCATTACATAATTTATTGTAGGTACGTTGTACCCACACGTTTCGCATAGATACGCAAGTTTATAATCCATTACATACATATTACCAGTGGCTTCAAGCACGTGGGTTAAAATATAGGATATCGAAATATGTACTAGTATTTTAGGTGTTATGACTTCAAATGCGATTAACTTTGTAGCTTCGGGGCTTCCAAATAGTGTTTTATGATACCATTTTTACTTCTTTAGACGATCTTTTTCTAGGCTTAGGCTTTGGCCTTCTGAATACACCTAATTCGTTGCTTTCTTTAAATCAGATTTACACCTAATCAAAGGGTATCTACCCCTATTCCCAAGACAGGAACACCATTGTTTCGATGCTTTTTACTATAGATACCTATTACAAACTTTGGATGATAAGTGATGAAATACATCATAATGATATCAACAATCAAATGACAGCCCAGGGAAATGAATCTCTATGGCAAGCACTACCCAAAAATTATCACATTTGATTGATGATCTATTTTTTTCGTTTAAAATAAAATAAAATATCGTGAAATGCTTTAAAGTACCTACTCTAAACAAAAAATAAGATTACATTCGTTGAAGAATGATATGAAAATGACAATGGAATATTGGCAGGGGAGGCTTAATGTAAGCGTTGTTCAAATATTATATAATAGGCAGGCACCCAAACAAACATACCTACTAAATAATAAATCCTGAATTAGAATCAGATTTTTCAATCTGTTTACAATTGTTATTTTATTCTTTAATTAGAATGGACTATCATGGTGGACTTGAGCAATATAGAACTTTGCACGGGAAAGTAGTGAATTCAGCTAGAGATAGTAAAAGAAAATATGTAACTTTATCCTATATCCTCGCCGCCGTTCTCTATAATATCGTAATGCGCAGAAAGGCCTTGCATATCCGGATTAATACGTACCTATACATTGTATGGGTAGGTATGTACATAATAAGTGTATAGAAGTACCTGCATACAATTGCGCATCATGTGATTACCTCTCAAACTATACCACATTAAATCTACATTACCCGGAACTCTTTTAAGTCAACTCCCCCCACAAGAGGGTAAACCTGAAATTGTTCTAGCTTGAGCATGTTTGAACAAACATTTACCTAAGTACCTATACTCCATTTTGACGCTCAAGATATAGATTTCTGTTAATAAAGGATAAATCCCATAATTGTCAGAATTTTAGAATTAGCAGTCAATGGTACTAGTGCTTTTACCTATAAACAAATCTATTTATCATTTACACATTAAGTGAGTATGTAATTATATTTTCAACTTATTATATTTATGAAGCAGTAAGTTATTGATGCAAATTTTAAAATACGAATCAAATCAGACACTTTTAATCAAAAAAAAGTAGGTAAGTAGGTAAGGTAAGAAAACAGAAATAAAAGCAGAATGCGTATTTTTTAACTACGCCCAACCTATTTTAAGTTCACAAATATAGACACGATGCACAAATTTTATAAACACTGGAAAAAAAGTGCGCCGTAAAGTTTATTTCAGTATTCTGACAAAATTATAAATGGAGAGAAGAACGAATGGGCCATTCCAACCGGATTACTGCTTATCTTATAAGCCCCTTAAATTTATCTTAAACTGCAACCATGTGATATATGGTGTTTGCACAGATAATTTTAATGTCATAGAAATAACACGTAAGGCCGCTTGTGTACGTCCGTTTTTTTCACCGGACATCGGACCGTCAATAAACGGATATCCTTATATACATATATATTTTTTAAACCGGCAGTAAGTCCGGCAGCGTCAACACGTACCAATACACTGGCGTGGATGACCGTTGACCGCTCTTCTTACGCCGGACCGGTGTCCGTCGCGTCGAGGGGAAGCGGTGGTGCATCCGGCGTAAATTGTTCGCCGGACAGAAGTCTAGTGCATGTACACACTTTCATTATAAGCCATACACCACCGCGAGTCCGGCGAAAAAAACGGCCCGTTGTCCGGTGCAAAGAACGGACGTATACAAGCGCTCTAATCGCTCGAAGTTTTCCGTTCTACGTCCACTAACCTTTTTCGCATTGAACGGAAAATATTTTTCTTTTCTCATTAAAATATAACAGGCGCCGCTCACTGTTATTGAAATCCTGCCTTATTGCTCAAAATCGCTGCGATAATAATTAAACATCGTGTTCCAGATAGCATCATCGATCGTTATGAATTTATTACAGCCATAACACTAAACATCATAATATTATTGTTATACCATATTGTCGATATAAAATATTGACCTGATAGTGAGAATGTTGGTGTCACATTTAAAATAACTTATGCACACACATCAGCCATTTGCTAATCTGCCAAAGTATTACGTGACATTACGATTATCTTTACTTATCTATTACGAAGTTATGAAACATTACAGGGTATTCAACATAATTAATAAAGGTCATACGGGGCAGTGTCATCGAGCAATAATGGAGAATAGGACTCTGACTTATCGTCAAACTAGTGTTCTTTCTCAATATTAAAACAAAATATTACAAAATGTTATTTTAAACTGCTTAAACTTCTTTTAAGCATTTGAAATCTTTAGACTAACTCATTATCCACTGGTAAGATAATCAAGACTTATGACGTGACTTATGACGTAATTTAGAAATAAAATCATAAAATTTAAAATTAAGTTTTTAGTTATGTAAGACATAATTATTTTATGCCCGCATAGGGTAGACTGTTCTAAACTTATTATAATTTTTGTAATATCTTTCTCATGTAACAGTATTCTTTTTAATAAACGTATTCTTTTCTTTTATTTACGTTCATAGATATGCCCCAGGAGATTTTAAAACTTTTCAAAATAATGTTATGCGAAACAAGGAATTCGATTCTCTAAGTTCCATAAGCAAACAAAAATTACCGATCTGAAGTCACGTTTGTTCGTGTTCGTTCAGCTGCACTAATCGATATACATAATCTTTTCTCATGCCATCGAACTTTGACTTTCTTTTGGCATATATCGACGAATCGCGCGCTGATCGTAGCTGGCACCCTTCCAGAGAAATGTAATAAATAGCAAGTAACGGCGCCAGGTCGCCGATATAACAGCGAGCGAACATGACGGAAATAGTGCACTTTAGCGTAAAATACATCGCGGGTGACGCTAAAAGCCCCCCACACGTTATATTGGCGAATCACGCTATAGCAATTCTAGAAACGCCTCCAAAATCTATGGAGAATGTTGCGTTTTAAACTGATAGTACAAAATACCAAATATTGCGCTTCTCGAGCTCAAAGGCCATCAAAAGGCAAGGAGCATGCTGCTATGCGAAGCATTTCTCTACTTAACAAATCATTCCAAGAATAATTGACAAAGAATCCTACCTATAAATAAATAATTCAAACGCATGCCTTCAAATATCTGAGCACTTCAAGCAGCTATTGTTATCGGCATAACTGCATCAATCTTTCATGGCGAGCGATCCCAAGTGGTGTGATGAAAGGCTAATTTTATAAATCGCCTGCAAAAAGTATCGAATAACGCACCGTGAAACCGCAATATAATCAAACTTGCACAAATACATTGTTGCATTGTATGCGCAGTGCTGATTTGAACTGGTGTAGTACTAGTTGCAACAGCAAACATATGGTTGAGCAAATATCATAAGTCAAACACTATAGGTACCTATTTAAAAACATCGCATGTAGATTCATAACTCCACAAAAGACGAATTAATAAAAATCACAGAATTTGAGTTTGAATTGTAATGAAAAACGTGGTTAGCTGTTAAAACCACAAATCTTAAAAAATAACATAGACTTAATTAAAATTGGTTAGGATTAATTAAAATTGGTTAGGATGTTTAATTTTCTTTCTTCATATTTTATATTTGATAACATACAAATATTTATTAAAATGTGCCACTAGACATCCTACAGATACTTATATCGATCCTACATCCTACAGTTAATAACAAACTCAAATTAGCACAAAGGCTATAAATGGCATGTTCCCATGCAAATTGTTCAGTTAAACAGCCAACTTCGCTGGCGTGACAAACCTATAAGAAATAATAGTTAGCATTTACATATTAAAATGTAACGCAAATGAATCACGGAAGTAGGTAAAACTTACCAAATACCTCATAGATTAAATCAAAAAGGTAAGATACAATCAAAAAGTTAGTCCAACTCAACTACAATATGTAACTTACACACACACGCCTATAAATGAAGTATCAATCGGGCGAGCGAGACAGAGCGGTAAGTTTTATCATTAGCGGGAGCGAGCCGGAGAGTGTCGATCACATATAGATCTAATTGTATCGCTATCCTTTCTTGATTAAAATAACGAACTCCATTTAAAACCATCAGTGATTTTGAAGAAAAATTAAGTTTAAGTGTACTTACGAATGAAAAGAGATGCCGTGGAATTTGTTTTTCGTTTTTGAGCTGTTTGTGCACCTTTTAAAAGCACACGAAGGAATTGTTTTACCTTTTTAAAAACAGAAAATCCGCGATTACTGTGTTCTAAGCGCACATGTAGTTCAATAGCTAGCCAAATTGCGACTAAAGTGAAATTGTGTGCATGGACCTTATTTGAGGTGCGCTAGTGCCGTATCTTTCCTTTTTGATTTAATCTAAGCAAATACCTACCTACTCTTACTACGTTGGGAACATGCGCAATAATTGATGTGTCAAAGTAACAATCAAAGTAACATGGCCATCTGCTTCTTGAGCTTGAGCAAATCTTTAGACGTTTCAGAAATAAGTTCAGACCTGTTTGAATCGGTTGTTAATGTCCAATCACTACAGTGACGTCTGTTCTTTGCATCTTCTTGCCTTCCTTACTAAGGGTTAGAAGAACCTAACCTTATGTTTTAATACCCATATATTTAACTATGTTTATTATTTTATATTTAACGCACTTAACACACTTCATGTAGGTACACGAGTCTAGTCCTAGACTGGCACTTGACATAATAAATAATACAGACACAATTATCGCAATTAACGATTCTTTGGCACATTATGATCTGACAATCATACATCATTTCAGAGCTTTTGATCGACTGGTGTATCTGTCGCCAGCAAATAAATGACATTCCTATATAATTTAGACTTTGATAAATGAATCACATTGATTGGAAGAAAGCTAGATAGCAGATCTGAAACAACTTAGAAAATTAATATTATCTGTCACGTTGTCTAAAATAATAAAACAAGTCACTTTTAGTGGACATTTATAAACAACAGAATTTGACCCAATTCCTGTTGGCTCCAGATAGCGAAAGTTTATTTCAAGAAGTTCCATACGTTAACAACATTAGGTATTATTTTGAAATAAATTTCTTGCCCATACATTCTTTGGTGCAATAATGTCTTAATTTTTTATGTTAAAACCCCAGGCTATACCACTGTCCTGATTTAAGCGTTGATTTGTTATTATCGACAAAATAGGCTAAATATTGTTCACGCCGCGCCGTTTTTACTATGTCACTATAGTTTTTATGCTATAAAGGTCGTTACGGTAATGACCAACAATCAAATCTATTTATAATTAACTAAAGATCAAAACTGTAAAACCATCAACTATCAAGCAAGCCTTAAGACCAGGCTCACACTTGGATACGGGACTTAAAACATGATAAAAACAAAGGAAAGTTCTAGGCTAAAGTAGAAGATTTCGACACATCTGAATCTGCCAATTTAATCCGGAAATGGTTAAGTAACACAACCGCTCTCGTTAGAAGTGGACAACAGCCAAGAATGGCAGTACAACACGTTGCCACACAAAATTAAACCGAAGCAAACAAACATTGACTCGACCCAAATGGGACAAGTTGCGCATGCACGCAAAACGACGTCCAAACAGCTAACATTGAACTGAAAACATAGATAAAGTTCTATTTATTCCATACACATTAATAGAGTTTGCCTACTGTTGCACATCCCATTATCATAGGAAACACACATGGGAAATGTACACAATTAAGTACTTACATTTACGTTTGCGCACAATTTATGGTATCAGATCTTTATTGTAGTATTAACAAAGTATATAACGTAGCTTCTGACACGAACGACTAAACGTTTTGAAATATATGCATTAATCATCAATTCATCATTTGTTAGTTTAAAATTATTTGTTTTTGAAGACTACAATGATAAGTTGGAAGAATACGAAGGAAAAAAGGACATCGAAAAAGGGCACACAAAAGGCATGCTAAAAGAAATTTATGAACAAAAAATCATCTCTGTTTTGTGCGTGATTACGGACTGGCTACTGATTAGCGTTCCGTTCAGTTCGACATACTCTACTGACCTCAGAATACAAAACCTCAATCACACCTAGTTTCGTCACGGTATTGATTAGCCATTTAGCATTGATGCAGCCAGTTTGTCGTGTATCCACCGGCAGCCGTGCTCAATGGAGTAGCACACACAAAAAAGCGTTAGGTAACCTTGCAATGAGATAATAAATACTTCTTCTATACATATAAAAAGCTTGTCCAGATTGACTGTCAACGCACAGCCAAAACTTTTAACTACTAGTAAGACTAAAAACTGAAATTTGAAACAAAGATTAACTTTGAAAGTAAGGCATCCACGAAATAAGTAGGATTTTTTTGACGTTTCAAATATAAGGGGAGTGAAACTTGAAAAGAAGAGAAAATTTGTGATGAATGTCAGTGTACTGTAAAACAAATTATTAGTTACCTACTATTTAATACTTAAAATAAAATTTGATTATAAGCCATAAGATAATTATAAATTAAATAAATTGTATTGTAGATATGAAAAGATACAATATATGGAAATTACAACGCCGATTGAATTATCTAGCAAGATATTATTAAAACTAGATTGTCCTCTTATGATTTCATCTTTATAAATCGCTCAACGCTTGCGTAACACATTGTCTTTTATTTTGTTTCGTAACGTGTAATTAATTACGTACAAACCTACAAAGTTAATCAATTCAAGGTTAGGTCATGCTTATATCAAGTTGCGTATAATAAGAACGTGTTAAACGTGTTTAAATCGCCTTTTTTGTTTTTTAATCTAAGGCTGAATATATTTAAAGTAAAAAACAATGCATACTGTTCAGTTGAAACTAATATTAACGCGGCCTATGTAAAGAGGGAAGTAAAAATTGGCACCATTTTAGGATCACAATGTTGTGCGTTTGTGTATCTAACGAAATAGCCTGAATTTTTTTCGATTATCATGCTACAAATACTGGATAAAATTTTCTCCAAGTTTCGCCGTTGTTGTCGCCCAGCCTTTGTTTTTCATTTGCAAATAACGCATTTACCTTATGTTTCATTTTCTATACAATTACAACGCAAAGCCGTATAACGTCATCGATCGTTGTCTTTATCTGATACGCGATTATCCGTGACCATACATAAACATTCTAGAATACTTCAGGAAACAATACGAGAAATTAATACATAATTTAACCAAATCTGCTCTTAAAAATATTCTAGGTTAGTATCTCTTTTCTCACAAAGGAAATTAGTAACGGTTTTTCTATTTTGAAAATAAATTAAAAATATTACTGACAAATTTTTAACAATGCACAAATGAGAATAACGCAGAGTTATACAAACTTTATCGATAGCAAATAGAATATACCGAAACAATTAATACCTACAGGTACCTATTTTATGCAACCTTGGTTATAAAATCTACTAACCAAAGACCTAAAATACCACGACTTGATTGAGCTTTAGGAAAACAAACTATTTCGCTGTAGGTTTTCCTGCTCTAGATTGAATAATATTGAGTGAGACTCTCAACTCATAGTGAGTACTCATTGAAAAATGTATGGCTGTCAGTAACCCATTAATGACCCACTACAGGGTCGGGTCTCCTCTCACAATGAGAGGGATGTAGGCCTTAGTCGACCACGCTGGCCTAATGCGGGTTGGTGGACTTCACATGCCTTTGAGAAGATTTTTTTTTTAACTCTCAGGCATGCAGGTTTCCTCACGATGTTTTCCTTCACCGTAACAGCAGGTGATATTTAATTTTATAAAGCGCACCTAACTTTTTCACAAAGTCATTGGGATTCGAACCCGGACCCCTCGATTGAGAGGTCGAATTCTTAGCCACTGGGCTATCACCGCTTACCGCCGCTTATCACCGTGTGGTTACTAAACGGAAAATAATGAATGGCAGGATCTGATGCAGCAGAATCAATTCTGGCTGTATCCGATTATTTTATGGATTCGCTTGTATTTAAAAATCATAGTTTAGTTTTACCCATGGTTACATCTGCAGTTTGTTAAAAATAATAAGGTCAACGAACATTAGGTAAGATCATCAATCATTAATTAAACCAATATAAACAGACACTTATTAATTTAGGTTCCCAGAATTCTGAAAGGTCACCGAGGAGGTTTTTAGTGAGTAAAAATCCATAACTGCATAACTCAAAGTCTCCCCGGTACGTTGGGTATCATTAAGATTTCCCTCGATATAAAATAAAAAGGTATTTGAAATAATATGTGAGTAATAAAAGCAATAATTCTCAATACAACATTCACTGAACTCTATGTAGATTTATGTATATTAATGTCACCAAAATAAACTTATGAACGGATTAAAATAAATGTCACGAGAAAATTATCGAATGAATCTACAGCGTGGCGTCTGCATTAAATACTGTTATTAACGATTCAGTTAACATGCTTTGCGTAATCATCTTGGTAGCATGCGTGCCAAATTCCTCCACAGAGCACATGATAATTATGAACAGAATTAGTTGAGGATGTTACGACAAACTACGAGACCTCAGCTTAAAAAAGCTTTATTGGAAACACTACACAAACAATACTTATAGCATATAAACAAAGCTACAATTCAAAGTATAGTCTTAACTTACTAAAAATTTAAAGTAAGGAAGAGGCGTTACTTGTAAAATACATTGAATTCATTGTAAGTTTATTTAAAACAAACTCAATTTATTCAATTGTAAAACTGGTGTTCACCGGATCGCACTATCTATGTGAAACATTATAAGCGGCTATATTGCGACGCAGTCTAGTATGCTCTAGCTAGCTTAACGACGAATCAGAAATGTATCACCGCTAGTTTCCTTATTAGCATACAAAACAATCGTCGAAACAATAAATTTCTTTATGAATAAAGATCAACAGGTGCGACCTTCGGTACCGTAATGACAAGCGGAATAGCTATATTATAGCTAACCGAATTACGATTCCCACAGTCCAAAAACTTGATTGATAATGATCGTTCAACATTTCCGATATGTTAAGGTCGATGAACGAAATAACATTGTGCCACATGGAGATTGTCCACAGTCTATTACCGAACCATTAATTGAGGTTAGACCAACGTCAATTCAATGGACTGAGATTATGCGGCCTCGTAGCTAACCATTTTTGAATTGAATATGGAGTTTATATCTTGTTATTAACACGCTTATTAACTTTCGTCACTCGTAAATATTGATTATCAGGTACATAAATGTGACATTGGTGTTTGCTTGCACCATACAAGTTAGTGACAAAACTCCCCCTGTTTAAACAAAGATAACAATGCAACATTGCTGCACTGTTAAGCCGATACAATCTTAAAGGATATTAATCGGAATGAAACTAAAATTCTATTTGCAGTAGGCAAGTTTATCTCGAGAGCGGCTTAAGCTGAACTGCTCAGTAAGAATGAACTAAAGTAAAAACTTTGTTCAATATTACAATTTACAATCAAAACATGAAACAAAAACTATTTCCTCTTTACGTGAATCAGTCAAACGATTAAAAGAACAATCATAAAGTCAGAGTGCAATTGAGAACAAACGATCAGATCAGCATCGTGACAAGGACCTAAGTGTTTGTTTCCGTGAAAAGATTTTCCTCCCGCACACTGAGGTCATGAGGAAATATCTTGAAGATGAAAAACCAACAATGATGAACGTTGGACAGTGACGAATCTCATTTAGGGAAATCGATTTTTAAGTAAGCAGTCCAATAGTCTTTTGTATGAAGACTGCACATAACAAGGGCAGCAAAGATTATGAATATTAATCATATCTGAATCACGATTAACCTTAACCCACAAATTGGAATAAATGAAAATAGTGACAATTCTGATCTTCCCCACGCGAAGCGGGTAATTCTGTAAATCATGCGTAATTATTCTCCACGGCCATAACAAGAACAGTGCTCCAGGAATGCATCAACGTTGGCAACGCGCCACGTGTACCTACACACGGGAAATGGCATTTTGTTTGCACTTTGTCAAATCTTTCAATGCACTGGGGAGAATTGAACTCGAAACTTGTTTACTGGTAAACTTGTTTACCACTACTTTCATATACATAGCTATATAACTTTCAAAGGCAATTTCATGGATGTTTACATCAAATACCATAATTATCATAACGACACACCGAATAAAGGAAATTTTCTTATATTGTTATGATTAACGTGAATCTTTTAAAAAAAATTAACAAATAACTACTGCTTATAACGACTACCTAATAACGATCATTCTACAGTAAGTCAAGTCATTACCTTTGCATTCTGACAGGGAATTTTCCTACAGTAAGTACAACGCCCAACTCCTGTTTTTTTTACGAATTTCATTATTAAATCCAATCATTTTGTCTCAGCCAGTTGTACTTATGGAAGACCAAGTTTCTTTTCCTGTATTACTTCCAGTAATAGATGTTTTATAAGGATCCTTTGACATCTCGACATACCTAACAACTATTCCTTAGAAATTGATTCCAACTAAATTATCTGGACGTTGCCCTAACTTATTAATATTATATAATTATATTAAATATTATATAAGTATTATATAATATTTAATATATAAATATTTAAGTAGGTATGGCATCAACAGCACGCGAACAAGTTTATAGCAGAAGCTACTCAGTAATAAATGACAAATAAGATTCCATAGTGGCTTGACGACTTGACGCACGCCATTATTTACGAGTATTGTAACTAGCAACACCACTAACCATACGAGACGGAACATAATACAATATATTGAGATAACATCAGTTAGTTCACTTCAATCAGTGCGAACGCGTCAGAGCAATGTTGCCGCTAAGCTAAATTACCTTTAATGGGCCTGTTACTCAACACCGTGTGACCACTGCTGTCATCGTTTTCACGTGATGGTAAATTAATCAAATGATGTAACCATGTAACAGAGCTTTTAAATATGTTTACAAAGATTTTTTAAAATCTTTCTGATAATACATTTCTTGTCAAATAACGACAGAATTTCAACCATTCCATTTTAATGTTGTAATTGTAATTCGTTCAGAATTTAAAACCACGGTAAGAGAAAGAAATTACATTTAATTTCTCTATTACTTGTAAACAGTAACGGCAAACAACTCCATAAAATAAGATCTCTGAGCATATTATTATTACGTAGCTAGAAATTTTTCGATATATCGAAGAGGCATTTTACATTTTTTACGGTATTTTTAACTACAAAACACGAAAATAGCCCGTACTCGACTAAGGCCTTTCTAAGCTAAGGCCGCTCTAAGTGTTAATCTATCACAAAATATATTGCAGTTCTATTTTAAAACTACCTTTTTTAGAAACCCACCTATTAATAAAGTTTATTTATTGTCGGTTATTTATCAGAATAATACTAGTAATAATAGTAGGTATAGATTATGAGTAAGTTAGCATTTATACATGAGTCCTTGGCAGTCCTTGCGTACTCGAATACACACAGTTACGGCCCATTCGTGTCATAAACAATGCTTTAAATTACATATTTCTACACTGCAGCAGTTGTTAGCGTGCCGCGATGCATGAACCTCATTATGTGAAGGGAAGCAGAAAGATCAGCACAGATACGCGAGGCGACACACAAAGACTGGGTCCATTAGCCCTAATCTTTGCGAGCTGTACGATCCGTAGTTCGTGACCACGTTGAATCGGAGCGGATCACGAAGACACACAGAAATGATTATTCTCGGGATGATGCTCGATCCAGTTGCTGTGTATCGATATTTTGGATGGAAAAAGATCGTTACATAGTGTATCGATCCAACAATCGAACCAGCATACTAGTTTCGAATCAATTATAAAAAAAATATTTTTTGTTCAAAATTTCACTTTTTATACAAATTAAAAAACACGATATGTCAAGAAGCGAGACTTCTTGACATATCGTGTTGAGAGATTGTATCTTATGAATATACTACTAATCTATAAAAAACAAGCACAAGCGAAAAGTTGGAGGACTACTTCACTCATACAATAAACAAAACAATACCAACACATGTTTTTTTAATGTTAACAGAATCAAATGCCAGAAAAGTCTCTACATTACAATAAAATTGATTCCATTAGCCAGGGGTTTTGGCATGTTTTTTACATTTTGACACTAAGTAATACCTAAAGGTTAATTCAATATGATTTCATCGATCCAATGCTCTGTGCATGTGTATTGATCCCCAGGGTATTGTATCATATGTTGTTAAATTGATACAAAAATCGAATTGATTAAATGCCATTTTATTGATCTAGTTAACCATCGATACGGATTGAACATCCCTGTATTATTCTTGGCAAGGATTTCCCATGTGCTGTGTGCATCTTCACGCTCAATCTTCCCATCATTACTGAATACTGCGAAATGTTTGCCTTGCACTCAAAATATTATTTGTCTGCTACGCAAAATATTCCAAATCCAAATTTTAATGTCTGTTTTGTCAAAATTAGTATAATAATAAACATCGTTCATTCACGTTGGCACTCGTGTCTGGCATGTGACTTAAAAACATAATGTTATTATGGTGCAATCTGCATACATAAATACTAATTATACAAAAAAGCTGATTAAACTATGTTTGTAACTGCTATAGCTCCAGCTGTGAATGTTATCAGCAGGAAAGTTTTACAGTTTACAAATGGCAAATGGCGAACTGTAGTTATTCTAGTTTTCACTGTAATCCTTCAGGACAGGACAGGACTGTAATCCTATGTCTGTAATTCATTAATGCCCCACTACAGGGTTGTGGGTCTCCTCCCACAATGAGATGGATGTATGCCCATAGTCCACCATGCCATACATAATAATAATAATTATGTAGTTTTAATAATCATAACTAAATAGTATGATATAAATTTATATTTGTACACATACAAAACTGACTCAAGGAAGCTTCTTCTACTTACATTATCTTTATATGATAAATTTCTACAACAGTCAATCAATGCTAGAATTGTTTGCATTATGACAATCTTCATATAATAATATCTTTAGAAGTCAACATCATTACACAATATTTATCAGCAATTCCATGCTTCTCTGCATAAATACATATAAGCACATTTATAATGATATGAATGCACATAACATAATATAGTAGGGAGTATTGTGCAACTAGCACATAATACATATCACATTTAAAATGCATAGGGCAAAGTAACTGGTGTAGATTGTGTACTATGTCTATTAAGATAAAAGTACTGACATAATGAATAATATGACATACAAGGGTAGTGAAAGGTAGTCATCAGTATCATATTACTTATAATACATTATTACATATTACATTGAAATGTGAACTTTGTAGTACTTAGGTGTTTCATATGTGGCAGAACCATACAAGTTCCCGCAGGGTTCTTCCTATTCTATACTCTAAGAGGAAAGAAGTCCTTGTGTTGTTGTAAGAGTTCAGGTATGTTTAAGGCAGAATTGCTACTAACAGGCTGTAGTTTATAATGTGGGAATCTGGAGACAGAGGTCCAAGTATCCTTGTACTGGTGGTGCTTGGGGATAAGGATCCAATGCAGCAGACTTGGATCCTTATCTCCAAGCACCACCAGTACGGGAGATAAGGATCCAAGTCTGCTGCATTGGATCCTTATCCCCAAGCACCACCAGAGCAGAAATTCTATGCTCAGCCACTGCCAACTGCCATACTGCCAACTGATGGGAGCGGCTTGCCCAATATATGACTTGCTACATGACTTATGTTAACTGTCTGTTCTTTTGTTCTTTTAAAAGTACCTGGCATGGGTATGAAAAGCATGTGCAAGATAGTTGGAAATGACTACTCAAGGACACAGTCTAGCAAATGCTGTGAACAAGAACTGGTCACAGTAGTAAGAGATGATCTCTGGCTTCCGGCTGTAGTTAAGGTTATGGAAGGAAACTATGAATCACATGTTGAGGCAAGAGAGCAAGAAAACCCAATTATTGTCTCTTGATTTTGAAAATTTTAATGGTCACATTTCAGCAAGTTAAATGTTGGACAAGATCTATTTGTGTAAAATTTTTCATTAAATAAAAAATACATAATAATATAGTATTTTACGCTGCTGCCATCTGGTCATGAATAGTTCCTGAAATGTGGCATTTGTTATGTACCTATAAACCATTGTTTAAATCCATATTTTAGTGTATTATTATTCAATTTAGGTTATGTTTTGGTAATAACACACATTATTTTGGGAGTGGTTAAAAGAATTTCTTCCCTGTAGTGTAAAAGGTTTAAATTTATAACATCGTTTATACCGAAATTTGACAGTATTAAACTATTAATTTGCATCGAACCACTGGTGGTCCGACTGCTGTTGTTTAACTATTGTGTCTTTTTACTGGACATTCAATAGGTTAATCGCAATGTTAATAATAAACATGCATTAATAAGGACAGAATTTACACGCTTAAATATAAATATTTATACAAACTAATTTCAGAGCAATTCCAAGCAATCCCCTTACAGACATGATAAGAGCACAGTTATTCAGGTAAAACAATGCAACAGAACTTACCTTTTATGCAGGTGCAGCTTCAACTTGAGCACACAGACAATACAATAGCAATATTCCCGAAGTCTTTGTGATACACTTTCAATGAACTTTCGATAAATTAATGGTCAATCAGTGACTTTCACACGGAATGCACGGAACGAGTTGAAAATTTTGAGCACGAACGAGCGATTATCTTATAACTATAAATTTTATCAATCTATTCAAGCAAACAAACCAAAGTATTAAGTAATGGTACTAATAATATTAATTTATTATTGATGATAATTGATATGAAATATGAAAATTTGTGGAACGAAATCTGACATTTATTCTAGAAAACCATTTTTGACACATAAATTCAATAAAAAGAAGGAAAGGACAGACCTGCATCCAATTTACAGACGTGAGAGTGAGACGGATGTTTCAAGATTTACAGATAGTCAAAAAATATCATACAGATAATAAGTTTCTTTGGGCACATCACTAGGTACAACGATTTCTTTTACTAATGCAAGGCCGAAACACATACGTGTCGTCATATTTTATTAGAACGCGACACGAAGTCACGAACTACACGGCCTAAAATATGTCTCTAACCGAGTCTATCCATATTAAATGTAGGTACCTTTTGAAACCGGTGCTTCTGGCGCGTCACGACACGCGACGACACGTAAAGGACATGACATTACACATGATGCTTCATAGTACGAATTTATATTTAATTCCTTTATAATCTATAATATAGTATCAGGTTTTTTTAATTTTTTAGTCTGTTCCTACTATCCATCTTCATTCTACTTCTACATAAATCATAAATGTCATTTTGTGCATAGAATTTTTGTGAGGTTTGATTTTCTTAATTTTTGCACGAGGCATAAAATCAGATTTCGATATTTATACTAGTTTAATCCATAATATGCTTATGGATTCGACCGATGAGTTGGAACAAAACGATAGTGGAATGGAATCATTGGCTGCAAGTAAAGATGATACTCCGGAACGTAGACCTGATGAACCGTTTAGTATACCTGAGGTAGGCCATAAAAAGCATTTTGTTAACATAAAATTATCAGTTATATATTTGGAAAGTGTTTAAACGAGTAACTCTGTTTTCAGCTAGGAAGCTCACCGTCCGATAACTCTCCTGTTGCATATGTATCCTTAAAAGAATACGACGACGTAAGTGCGCTCAAATTAACCGCATAAATATTTATTACTGTACATTATGTAAGCGTAAGTAAATAGTTTTAATTTAATTGAAGTAATTCCAATACCTTTACTTCATTGTCTCGCAGGAACCTGATGAGACTCTCTCTGAGAGGTTATGGGGACTGACAGAAATGTTCCCGGAGTGTGTCCGCAATGGCACATACACCATCACTACCAAGACTTGGTGAGATATTACAACCCCCTGTTTTACTTTACTCTTCCCTATCTTCCCTTGCTTAACATGTTCAGTGCCTTGTCACTTATCGTGAGCGCTTAAGCTTCCCTTCTAATAACTAAACAGCTCTTGACCATAAATATTTATTGTATATTTTTTATCTCTTTATGTAGGTCAGGAGTCAAGAACCTGTATGGTCTCTCTCGCTCCGTGATGTGGATAGTGGCGAGCTCGTCGGTCATCCTCTTTGCACCTGTAATATTTGAGGTAGAGCGGGCGCAGGTTGAGGAGATGCAGAAGTCACAACAAAAGCAGGTGAGCCATACAGAATACTTTTGCTACTACATATTCTATCTGTCTAGTAAAACATTATGGTTACTAATTAATGATTATTTGTTTGTTAATCAAATTGGAAATGACAGGTGCATAGCATGGTTGCTTGAGTAGATGGCAAGCAATCTTCAAAGTTAAGCAATTCTGGGTGCGGTCAGTAGCCGGATGAGTGATTGCTAGTGGCGATTTAAATTTGTGCTTCCCTGCTTTGGAACCCATTGTTTTAGATAAAATAGCAGTTGTTACACCTTATCGGAGACCCTTGAACACACCTGTCTGGCACACATAACATGGAAACTGATTGTGTGGCTGTGATTATTTTTATAATATTAAAATTGCTTTTGTCTTTTTCAGGTGTTGCTAGGCACTAACACTGCCATGTCGGGGCCAATGCCCAACATGCCTCCAATGCCACGATAGATACCAAACCAGTAGAATTTTATGTAGAATTCACATATACTATTGATTTAAGACATGTATTGGGGTTCTGAATATATTATCCTGAATGCTTTAATGTTAGTATAGTGAAATAAATAGGAATGTGTTATAATGTGACTTGGCAAACTTATTGAAATTTTATCCTGTTCAATGGTCTGACATATTAAATCAAATATTGTGTATTTAATTTGAGTCACAGATTATAACAGATTATTATGCATTTATCCTTAAATTTGATGTCATATTTAAAATTCAGAAATATTATATTATGTACCTTATTTTTAATTACTTAAAACACAAGTGCTATGTTCACTCATTCCTTAGTCATTTTTCTGGCATTTTCTCTAATAGTCTTAATGTTTTTCTCTCTGGGCTCATGTAAATTAGTTGCTTATGATTTTAAAGGAATCATTTTGTAGATATTGTTTTGTTAACACCTTATAGAAATAAATACACTGTTTAAAATAAATGACTTTTATTATGAATTAGTATCTGAGCTATTTACCCAAGTCTGCAGATTTTTTATAAACGCTATTGTATTATTGCCTTTTTTTTATTTTAAGACGCTTATTTTGATAGTACTGTAGAAAAGGATTCAATGTTTGGCTAAATATAAGAAATAAAGAAATGCAAAAGAACAGATTTATGGATCACTAATTTAGAATTGGAGGAGGGGATTATATTATTATTTTAGTAATCATATTATTGCATCATTAGTACTAACTTTGAAAGAATATCTAGTAGGTGTCGCATCTGTTGCACCAGAATGTCCGGTAGTGGTAAAGAAAAAGTAGAAATGTGCAGTTTTCTGTTCGTCTTTTACTACATATTATAGTAAAATATAGTATAAGTACTACATATAGTATAGTATAAATAAATGCTGCTGATCTGATTTTAATTTTTAAGAGATTATAAGTACCAGGTAGGAGGTCACACAGATATAAAATCCATGACAGTGGAAAATATTAAATTTTTTAATCGTATTAACTCCTTTCCAAATATATTTTAGTAATTTCGTGATGTAATCTTGGTTTGTTTCATTACCTATTATTAATGAAAGGCATTGAAAGGGGAAAACAAAAAAGGGAGCAATTTTTTGATTTCTTTGTTAAGGGCATCCACAAATCACGCCACTATGTTAGTTATTAATCAATATGATGAATTCGAAATGTGACTGACATCCTGCCTGCATCATTAAATATAAGGAATCATCCTTAGGGATATTCCGATACTAATAAATACGAGTAGGTACTCGATACTTTTGATTCGATACCAAGTATTTATTGTATCGAATCAATTTTGCGATACATAATCGGTATCGAAACAAAAATACTTGGTATCGAATCGAATCAGCAAAACAACCGAATACAAAGTACTTATTTGTGTAGTATCGAAAAAAGATTTGAGTATTATCGAAATGAGTAAGTATCGATACTTAGGTGGTATCGGAAAATCCCTAATCATCCTTCCATCCATGTTCCAGCCTTTGTCAAACTTTAATTTGTCTGTGGATGGCCCCTTTAGGGGCAAAACCAGAACGATTTTAATTTTTAATGAACTAAAATTAAATATTATCAGGTACTTAATAAAATGTCGGTATTTTGTGATCAAAAAAGCTAAACCTCTATGATTTTAATTTGGCTGTAAAATCATGAAGCATTTGTCATGGAAAAGTTCGACGCGAATTAAAAAAATGAAAATGTCATAATAGTCTGCGAACTGCGACAGACAGTGCGACTTGCGAAGTTGCTGTTAATATAATATTGATGTAATGGTTTTGTTTCAATAAGAAACTGTTTAGAAATGGCAAATACAGGGTTGTTGCCGTTTGTACGCGGCGTAGATTTTACTTGTAATGATTTCAGTGTGAGTATAAAACCATAACGGTGGATCGAACAACATATCACTAACCTCTGAGTGGCCTAAATCAACATCCTATACCTAAATTTCAGGATGACAAGTTTCCTGATGCTATCCGGCACATGACGGGCCTACAATGGCTTAGGCTGGATAAGACCAAATTATCGGACATCCCAGAAGAACTAGGGAAACTAATGAAATTGGTAATATTGTATTCACATTATAATCACATCTGTAACACTTTCCTTTTTTACTTTTATAAATCTGTTGTGGTTTTCAACAGGAGAATTTGTCATTGAAGAAGAACAATTTGGAGAAATTGTTCGGAGAGTTGACAGAACTGAAATGTTTGCGATCATTGAATGTGAGGCACAACAAAGTAAAGAGTTCAGGCATCCCGGCAGAGTTGTTCCGCCTGGAAGAGCTCACTACTCTTGATTTGTCTCACAATAGACTGAAAGAAGTTCCTGAAGGCTTAGAAAAGGCTAAATCTTTGTTGGTTTTAAACCTAAGCCACAACAAGTATGTATACAATTTTGTTCTTTATTTACAAGAAAAGCTTTTTTTGGTAATTGAGTTATACATTTATTTACCATGAATAACGTAAACTTTACATTCAATAGTAGAACTTTTTATAAATAAATATTAGAATCAAACCAATGTATTATTTTAAACATTTACAATGTTGTGATATTGTAGAATTGAGAGCATCCCACCGACCCTGTTTGTGCAGCTGACAGATCTACTGTTTCTGGATCTTTCTAACAACCTGCTGGAGACTCTGCCCCCTCAAACTAGAAGACTGGCGAATCTGCAGACTCTGATACTAAATGATAACCCACTAGGATTATTCCAGTTAAGGTAATATGTAGTAACACACTCAATCTCTAATAGTAAACATTTTTTAATGAGTCATACATGTTCTCAATTCCTTTGAGTAAGTTACTTCCTTATCTTTTAGCAATGTGTGTCATGTCATACTATATATATAGTAACAAAGGTATTGTAATATAATATTAGTAAGAATAATAAACTTGTTAAACAAGCAAAATCTTTATTTGGTAGAAGCACAGTAAATAAAAAGTGCATATAATTTAATTATGGTGTGCAAATCCTTAATGGAAATCTATTTTTAACAACAATTTTAATTTAATTATTCCACCAAAAACATATTACATCAAAAACATTGTATATGTCTAGGCCCGATACTAGTATGTTATTGGTTTGGTTGTTACCCTTGGTGGTATTCCATACTCTCCCACACTTTAATGTTCAGTGAATATTTGGCAGTAATGTGACACACATTATTATAACAATATCCTACAGTAAGTCTGAAGTGTCCAACATTTTCCACAGGCAGTTACCATCCCTGCAGAGTCTGGAGACGCTGCACATGCGCAACACACAACGCACCCTCGCCAACCTGCCCACCTCACTGGACACTCTCTGCAACCTGTCCGACGTGGACCTCTCCAAGAATGCACTCACCAAAGTGCCAGATGCACTTTACTCCCTGCTGAACCTTAAGAGACTAAATCTGAGTGACAATGACATTACTGAGATATCTTCAGGTGTGTACCACTTCTGTTGGCTGGTTTCAGTGATCAATCTTCTTTACAATTTTTGGATTTTGATGTTTGGTTGCCAGGCAACATCTATTATTTCAAAGCAATTTAAAAAAGTATGTTGGCAACCAAACTGTATTCCCAATCCAAATCCCAAGGTTGGTTATTGAAACCCACTGTATATCACTTTGGTTCTGACAGAGATAAGGACTCATAGATATTTACCCATGCTACTAAATTCCTTTAAATAAATCTCACTATGGTGTTGGTTGCATATCCAAATTATTTATATTGAAATATATGACAGTTCCCTCATTTGGTGGTGCTTTGGCAATGTCGCCAATTTGGAAATCGCTATAAGGTATAGTATTATTATAATGCTATGTATAATAATTATGATGTCCATTAATAATTGTGCACAAATTTTACTCTAAGAGGACTAAAAGATTTTGAATGGCTGTAAATTGATTGAGCTGTTTCCATGTGGTAGATTAACTAACAGGATTCCATAAATTTATCTCAGTAAAGTTTTTCCATTATCATTCCGAATTCCATGCAGGCATAGCCGTGGGCACAGTTAGTTCTCAATAAATATCGATCTACATAGCAATTAGTGAGTCACACACCTGTAACTAATAGCCAGGCATATTTGCATTACATGCTTGGTATGTGTTAATATATTGTTTTCTCTCAATCAAACCGTTTTTACTTGTAATTAGTTGCAGTAATATGTTAATTGTAGTAGTACAGAATTCTGTTTGAATTTAAAGAATTTAGTTGAAGATAGAGTTTCATGACATTTGTTTTGGCTTTTTTACTAATTAGGAAAAGTTTTATAATTATCTATTGTATTAAGGTTATCAATTCCAATATTCTAGTAGTAAAAAAATCAGTCTAATCAAAAGTAATATTATACAATATAATGTCACCTGCCGCAGTAAAACATCACAACACTCCCATTGTAAGAGGAGACTAGACCCTGCAGTGAACCACCAGTAGAAATGTATTCAACACAAGACTAGTATAGTGTTAAAAACGGGTTTAAAACTGTTTTCTCTCCCACTGGGCAATGCAGCAATGCTGGTGGGCCGCTGTTCGCGGCATTAAATCATTACATCGTAGTATACACACACATTAAGATCTCAACATTTTTTTTGTCACAGCAATGGAGGTATGGCAGAAACTAGAGAGTCTGAACCTCTCCCGAAACAAGCTGACGACACTGCCGGCGTCGCTCTGCAAGCTGCAGAGCCTGCGGCGGCTTCATGTGGATGACAACCAACTGGACTTCGAGGGTATACCCTCTGGCATCGGGAAGCTCGGGAACATGGAGGTGTTCTCGGCTGCCAACAACCTTCTGGAGATGATACCCGAAGGATTGTGCAGGTGTGTGTTATAGGGACTGGGTAATTTATATTACTTGTGATCTATGGAGTCCTAAAAACATATATGTTTTTTTTATTATAAATGAGCAGCAAATGTTGGTGGATAGAGATCCTATTTGAAGTGGCATGTGGGTATGTTGCTACTCATGAGCACATCAAATAATCTTTTTCTTATATAAATGTTGCGATCATTAACCTCCACAGGATTTTTTTCTCACTACCTTACCAGCAATGGAAACTCAACTCACGAAGGTCATGATGCTTCATGTCAGCTCATAAGACTTTATTTCTCTAATGGTTAACAACCGACACTTACTACCGTAATGTGGCTTACATACTAGTATGCTACTTCTATAAGTGAAATGGTGAATTTCAGCAGCATCATTTCTAATACATTGAAACTATTTGAAACACACTCAAACCATAAAATAAGTCCAGTATTGACAGTTGTGACCCTGTATATAACGTTAGACTTGGTCAAATTACATAGATAGTAGTAGTCATACATCAATGAGCATTAAAATCATGAACCAAACCAGTAGCACCGATATGTGCGTGATCGTTTAACGTTATTTACGCATGGTCGATGCAGGTTCTGGTCTTTAACATATTTCGAAGATTTATAGATTTTATCATACAGAAATTAAACAGGTTTTATATTTATCTTTTGTGATTTGAATTAAAGTGATTCAATACGGAATTAACCCTCGTTTTGTGCGGGCATCAAAAAGGAATAAAAGCGGCGTTTAAAATATACTTGTGATTTTAAAAAAACTTAATAAATTGAGTGACACTTCCTTGGTAGGTGTGGGTCTCTGAAGAAGTTGAACTTAAGTTCGAACAAATTGATCACGTTGCCCGATGCGATTCACCTACTGAGCGACTTGGAGAGTCTTCAGCTTCATGGCAACCCTGAGCTGGTGATGCCCCCGAAGCCTGTGGAGCGAGCCCGGGGCGCTGGTCTCCAGTACTACAACATCGACTTCTCGTTACAAACCCAGCTACAACTCGCCGGCGCTGCTACTCCCGAGCTTGTGGCGCCTAATAGTGAGTATATTAACTTAAATGCATATTATAATTTTTAACTTTTTTATAAATAATTATTTAATTGAATTTATAAATATTGAGTAGCAGCCAGCAACCTGCTCAGTACCTAGGTATTGAATCTGATCCTAAATGTAATATGGATTTTTTAAAATACCGTACTTTTTCAAATTTTTTTTCTTTTCTGTGAATCTTTCTACAAACCTCAAATTGAATTGAAATCGAGCTGATGCTGCAACTGTCTTGATCAGTCCTATAATGCTCACATAATGTGAACTCATACGAATGCGAGACTAATCTAATCCTATCTAGTGCACTACGATAGTTTACGATTAATCCACGTGGCCATCGCCCATCGCAATGAGTGATCATTATGGTCGCAAGCGTTTAGTATTTATATTTACATTAGTCGCGTGAAAGGAGCGGCCCCGTCTGACCCACGCGCCACGTGTACAAGTGACGTGCGTTGTGTTTGTGCGCAGACAGCGCGCGCTCGGACCCGGTGGCGCGCAAGCTGCGACTGCGACGCGGGCGCGCGGAGCCCGAGCAGCACTCCGCCGTGATCCTGCGCGGCATGCAGGAGCAGGCCAACACGCAGCACGCGCACGCCCGCGCGCCCGCCGACAAGCACCAGCTGCCGCCGCACAGCGAGCTCAAGTAACCGCCCCCCCCTGACCCCTCCCCCTACCCCTCCGCTGTACACGCCCGCACACACACACACACTCACTCACAGTGTCACAGTGAACCCGAGCAACACACAGAGTGGTGCTGCTGTAGCAGCAGGCCACATAGTATCTATTATATAATCTGTCAAAGTGTTGTTGCAACTTGATAAAGTTATTAAATTCCTACAAATGTTTTGTTTATTACAAACTTCGTTTATAAAACACGTGATTACATCGTAAGATATGTATTAATCCATAATTTAAACATCCTCAAGTCAATAAGCTTGCTCATTCCTTACACGTTATCACACGCTGGGTGTGATGGTAAGTGTACATATTGTATAGTGACAACATATTGATTATGATGGTTATTTTGTTTTTGTAGGCCTAAGCGCTGGGACGAGAGTCTGGAGAAGCCGCCACTGGACTACTCAGAATTCTTTGACGAAGACACCGGCCAAACCCCCGGCTTGCAAGTGTGGGAGATTGAAAACTTCATTCCGGCTCCAGTGGATGAGGTATGCGATTGCTTTATAAGATCAAAAGGCCAAATAGAATTGCAGCAATTGTTAAAAAAGATACCTTTTTTGTAACCCATTAGAGGCCCACTGCAGGATCGAGTCTCGTCTCACAATAAGAAGGATGTAGGCCAAGCCCACCGTGCTGGCCTGATGTGGGATGGTGGACTTAACTTAAAATGCCTTTAAAATATGGAGAACTCTCATTCAGATATTCAATTGGTTTTCAACGATAACCTGTAATTATATTCTGTAGTCATGAAGCTTTTACAAAGCTTTTAGATGATTTTTATATGTAATCAAGGGTAAAATACGATGTTTTTATCAAAAAGTTTGTTGTAGTGCGCACATGGAAAGTTCTTCGAGGGAGACTGCTACATTATCTTGAAGACGTCAATCGAGGAACAAGGCCAGCTCTCCTGGGACATTCACTTCTGGATCGGCTCTAAAGCAAGTGTAAGTATACAATGATCACCTAAGAGCCCATTACAATAAGCTCTGATCTAAAGAAGACAGCAGAAACAATTGGATTCAGAGAACCCCGCATGGGTGGACTGACGTCGTTTATGGAAGGCCAATATACAGCTGTGGACTGCCAAAGGCTGATAGATAGATTATATATTTATCTTTAAGCCATTGCCTGCGAACTATTGTATTCTTGTTGTATTCTTGAGGCATTATCGCAAGATTTTTGTTTATACACCAGCTAAAAAATTCTGGAGAAAAGTGTCATGGCAGCATAGGTTCGGCAACATAGGCAGGCTTACGTTTTAACTGCATAGTGACACTGAAGGTTGTGATCGGTTCCAGTTGAGATCAGGTCATATTTTATCAGTGTATTGGTGTTATGGTTAATATGTATATCTGTGAGAATCTGTTCCACTTCGAATTTCTAGCATGTGAGAATCAAAGAGAGAGAGAGAAAGGGATCTATTAGACTTATAATGAAGTTATGTTTACAGCTGGACAAGGGTGCATGTGCAGCGATGCACGCGGTGAACCTCCGCAACCTGCTGGGCGCGCGCCGGACGCAGCGCCACGAGCAGGGGGACGAGGGGCCGGACTTCCGGGAACTGTTCCCCGCGCCCAGCTACATCGCCGGAACCCACACGCCGTCCGGATTCTTCACAGTTGATGACCCGGTACCTAGTACTCTTACCGATGCGGCCTACTTGCGGTATGGAACTTGCTGGATGCAGGGGAACTCCGGGACACTTATAGGAGACAAGTTCCTCTCCTCTCACTATGGCCGAGTACATTCTTCGGAGCTGACCATGAATAATACAAACTTGTGCCTAAATTCATCGTAATCAGTATTTTTTTAATAGCGACCCAATACAGAACCTCTATTTCACTTCTATAATATTACTGTAATGCTTTCAACTAAACTATAATTTTGCAATTAATTGTTACATGACCATGCCAGTAACCCATTAATGACCCACTACAGGGTCGGGTCTCCTTCTCGTTATGAGAGGGATGTAGGCCTTAGTGCACCACGCTGGCCTACTGCGGGTTGGTAGACTTTACATACCTTTGAGAAAAAATTTTTGTGAACTCAGGCATGCAGGTTTCCTCACGATGTTTTCCTTCACCGTAACAGCAGGTGATATTTAATTTTATAAAGCGCATATAACTTTTTTACAAAGTCATTGGTGCGTGCCACTGGGATTCGAACCCGGACCCCTCGATTTGAGGTCGAATTCCAAGCCACTGGGCTATCACCGCTTTTTACATGACCATACATGATAATAATAATTATGAAGACAATGTATTCCCCAGCACTACATAACACGTCTGTACCGCGTGCACGGTGCGGGCAGCTCGATCCACCTCGAGCCCGTGAGCGTTCGCTTCGAGCAGTTGGACCCGCGCTACGTGTTCGTACTCGACGCTGGTCTCGCCATCTACCTTTGGTAAGTGCCGTCCTCGTTCCCTACTCCAGCTGCAGTGAGCGATGAGCGAGCGATATCTGAACACTCTGGACGCTTTGTCAATGGTGTTGCAATACATTAATTTTCATTCGTATGATAATGGCAGTTGCGCTTTTATGGATCGTTGACTTCATTTTGCTGTGACTTGAATATCATCTTTTTTTAATTTATTAACTTTCATAAAAAACACATTACATAGGCTTAAATAAAAGGCGTAGACACAAACTCCAAAGGCTTTTACCGTACACCCTGTCATCGTCAAATAACTTAATACATATTAAGTTTATATATAGGTACTTTGTTTTACATGTAACAAGATTTATTGAAGGGTTTTACCGTACACCCTGTCATCGTCAAGTAACGTAAAGTAAGTATATAGGTACTTTGTTTTATAAATATACATGTAACAAGATTTCTTGTTCGTCGATAGAAGTCTGATTTATTGTTTGTCGATATTTGAAGCCAACACTACATTTGTAGGAATGGAAAGAAAGCCAAGAACACACTGAAATCCAAGGCCCGTCTGTTTGCGGAGAAGATCAACAAGGAGGAGCGGAAGAACAAGGCGGAGCTGATCGCCGAGCCGCCCGGCAAGGAACCAAAGAGCTTCTGGGAAACATTGGAATATGAGGGCGATACACCGTTTGTTCCAAAGGTATACTTCATGCGTACTTTTGCTTTTGTATTTAGGCGATCAGTGTTTTAGTTGTCGTATGTTTCATGGGTCGGAGTGATATTTGATGAAGCCATGCCAAAAAACTCGATTGTTAACAAGTTCAATGCCTCGTCAATTTTCGTAGGGGTACCATATTGGACGTACCAAGCAGGTCGCCGGCACCGCTAATCAATCTTAAAAGAACCCATTATTTGAATCGAAGGCAAGGAACGTGTTAAATTGTGTCACAAATCAATTTAATTTTAATTTTCTGTGGTTTTGTTACGTACCTATGTTAACTGTTAGAAATAAAATAATTGCTAAGCTTGGCATTATCACATACTATATCCTTTTTTCCCATAGGAGCACGTCCCGGAAGATTTCGCGTGGGTACCGCCGCGGCTGTACCGCGTGGAGCTCGGCATGGGCTACCTTGAGCTGCCGCAGCCCGAGGGCGCGCCGCTGTCCCGCGAGCTGCTCGCCACGCGCAACGTGTACATCCTGGACGCGCACGTCGACGTGTTCGTGTGGTCAGTACTCCACTACTCGGTAGACGTGGCCTCGCGATGAAGCTCTATACTTCTATTTACATCTACCGGCACTTAGTGTGTCCAGCACATAACGTGGTAGCAATTACCTTGCGACGCAAAATTTACAAAATCAATTTTATCTATGTTCCTAGGTTTGGCAAAAAATCGTCTCGGCTAGTCCGAGCGGCAGCCGTGAAACTAGCACAAGAACTGTTCAACATGGTGGCGCGGCCCTCGCACGCTCTGGTCACCCGCCTGCAGGAGGGCACCGAGACACAGGTGCGTTAGAGATTCATACTTTATAATTTATAAACCGCATCGAAATTAAACACTAAAACCGAAGATTCATTGCATCTCTATGAGATATGGCTCTTATTGTTGGAAGTTTTATTTTAATAAACCAAAAGTAGCAGGGAAGGTTGTGTTATGTCGTCACTGAAACAATGTTTTGGTGGCTAAACTCATCATTGTTAACAGCTGTCTGGTCTTGTTTGACGACCGACACATTTTTTAATTCTTTCACAGCCCCATTAGTGCCTGTCCACTACAATACCAGACCTCTTCCCTTCGATGGGGTGAAGCTGGGATCCCTTCATAATCATCTTCTGTGGGGAGATAGAACTGGAACACCCCCTTGAATACCCCTACACCCTTTATCTGCCCATAGACCTAGCCCTTAGGTTGGGGACTGCAAATTAGGAGTTTGGATAATACATTTATCTTCCGCTCTGCAGCTTTCATCTATGACAATGATCACCGAGCCGAAAGATTACATCAACCTTTAAACAGGACCGAAACACTGTCTATGAATTATTCCTTACTAATCGCCAGGTATTCAAGACGTACTTCTTGGGTTGGGAGGAAGTGATAGCGGTGGACTTCACTCGCACGGCAGAGTCCGTTGCGCGAACGGGAGCCGACCTCGCGTCTTGGGCCAAGCAACAGGAAACCAAGTATGAATTTTAAGACTATTTTTTATTTATTGAGCTAGGACTCCCAACAAAATGTATCCTTCAAGTGATTCCTCTTTAGCGCTGTTTTGTACACCCTGCCCATTTAACGCACTGTCAATGTTCACTTTCCAAGGGTTGTCTGGAAGACATCACTCCCTAGAGACAAGAGGGCCCTTTTGTATTCCAAAGTTATACCGTTGTGTATAGTTATATATAGTGTTGTATTTCGAGTGTACAACAAAGTGTATATCTATCGATGTTATAAATAATATTCGCCAGTACGAATCCCCTCGACCGTGACCTCTTACCATCCGGTGGCCTGCCTGGTATCTAGTTATCTATTGGAAAAGAAGGTTTTGGGTTGGTCCCAGATTTATATTCAGAGCCTTACCCATAGGAACTGTTACACTGCTATTTTTCCGTCATAAACAAGCTAAAATGATTTAATTGTAGAGCTGATCTATCGGCGCTGTTCACACCGAGACAGCCGGCCATGCCGGCGTCGGAGGCGAAGACGATGGCGGACGAGTGGAACGAGGACCTGCAGACCATGGAGGCCTTCGTGCTGGAGGGCAGACACTTCGTGCGCCTGCCCGACCACGAGATCGGCATCTTCCACAGCTGCGACTGCTACGTGTACCTGTGCAGATACGTGCTGCCCGCCGAGGTATGTGTCTCGACTGTCGTGGGGCTATCAACACTACGGAACACGGCGGAAGCTTACAATCAGTTTTGTTGATAGCTCAATTACAGCTATGATGAATGTCACTTCAAGTTTTATAGAACTGTTGACGTAAAGGGTGGGCCTCATGCGCTTTATAGTGTAATTGTATAATTTGTTTGTTTTAATAATAAATAATATCTAATGAATTTGAATTTATCATTGTAAACAAGATACCAAAAATTGTTCCGTAGTTTAACTTACATTCAAATTCAAATTCAAAAGCTTTTATTCATTATTAGGTACAATTTATGCACACTTAATGAACGTCACACATTTAACATTATACAAACATCCGCTTTGATCGCCCCTCAGGCAAAACGTGGACTAGGAGAAAAAAGCGGGCGGAAAAAAACTCCCAGCACTCTTTTAAAAATAAGTATGAATTATTCTATGGTGCAGTATGATTAGGCCCAATAAAGGAACACACGTGACAGCTATCGTGTCAATATCGCCCCATTGCCATCCGCTCACAAATGAATATTGATACATGGACATACATTGTAATTGATTTGCAAAAGAAGAAATACCTTTAAACGTTCTATTTGGTGAAATGTTTCCGATATGTTTATCACCTTACTAGGACATAGAAATGAGCGAGGGTTCCGGCGACAACGAGCCGGACGACGAGGCGGAGGGCAAGAGCGCGTCGTGGGTGGTGTACTTCTGGCAAGGCAGGCGGGCTCCCAACATGGGCTGGCTCACGTTCACATTTGGCCTGGAACGCAAATTCAAGCAGCTGTGCAAGCGGCTGGAGGTCGTGAGGACGCACCAGCAGCAGGAGGGTCTGAAGTTCATGGCGCACTTCAGAAGACGCTTCATCATACGGGATGGCAAGCGCAATCAGAAGGCGGTGAGTTTACCCCTTTTGTATCTATATATGCTTTAACTCATGTCGTGTGCCCTAACTCATCTTCGGCGATCGAACGCGATTATATGCGACGGCAAGAGTAATAAGAAAAAATCTGTTGTTTGTCTTCATATTTTGAAATTTTCACGTTCGGGCTACTATGCAAGCGTTTCGACGTCGCGCTGTGAGCAGATGCTTTAGTGTAGAGTACTGTGGAGAGTAACAACTGTTATAATGCTTCTCAGGTTGAGTTGTATTTATATTTCTTTGCAATAATCCGCACACGTGATCAGATCCCACCAATGAATTTAAAATCCACCCACATCCTTAATACCAATGAACAATCGTGCTCGTATGGTTTGCCAAAAAGAAAATATACCAATACTGCCAGTAGTCTCCTACAATTGGGCTCCAGCATATAATTTAGCCCGTCAAATTGATTCTATAATTAAAGAAAAAACATCTTTTTCTCCGAAAAACAAACACGTGTGCGGATTGTTGCAAAGAAATATAAATACAACTTAAATAACAATGGATTTCCGCAATGTAACGCCTGATACAATAAACGATCTCAGGTGGAGGGCGACGGAGGGGGCGGGGGCGGCGGCGCGGTGGAGCTGTTCGAGCTGCGCAGCAACGGCTCGGCGCTGTGCACGCGCCTGCTGCAGGTGCGCGCCGACGCCTCGCTGCTCAACAGCGCCTTCTGGTAACCGCCCTACGTTATATGCTCTACATCTTAATCGGATCTAAATATTGTCGTTTGACATTTTATGGATATGCACCAATTTACCCTAGAACCAAGTGTTGTGGCCGAGCCGGAACTTACAGGCGTAAACACTGAAGTATGGGAAGCGATGGTGGTCCGGAGCACTGAATTTTAAAATACCTACTTAAAATGAACAGGATTTTTTACCGTCTTCACTCACACTAACATTCTATGCAAAATCCTGCCAGGCAAGCCCAGCTGATAAAATTCTATGAATTGAATTTCTTTTATACCCTTATGGCGCATTTTCTCATACGCTTGGCGAAGTGGAGAGGAGCGGACCGTAAATTGGCCAATCACGTTGCTTGAAATCTCCGCTCTGCATCAATGAAAGAAAACAGTGTTATTTGCCATATAATTATCATTAACAACATATTATGCCTTATCGAGAGATTTTTAATATTGGTTTGTTATGCAGCTACATTTTGAACGTGCCCCTGGAGGGGTCCAACGACACATCCTCTGCAATAGTGTACGTGTGGATCGGCAGCAAGAGCGACGCAGACTCCGCCAGGCTCATCGAACAGATCGCAGAGGAGAAGTTCAACAACCCCTGGGTCAGCCTGCAGGTACAAATACTTGACGTCGTTCATGTATATTGCTATAACCTGTATTCGCGTGTCCTTTCTATTGTATATCAAACGGACATGCAGGCCTCTTGATGTTAAGGGTTCATTGTATAACTCCTGTCTTTGCCTGTTTACTCATGAAGACAAGAATATTATCCTCAAATATCCCAGAGATACCACAACCACACGTTCCATCTGAAACACAACTTATGTATGTCGTTATATATCCTATTTACATAGAAAATATTATGTTTCATGACTTGCTTGTGAACAACACGATCATTACGATTATGATTACAAGCATTTTTCTTGTCGAGATTTTATTTTCGTGTTCTGGGTTTCGAACTGCTGCGTCAGACAAAGATAAGCTTAGTAGCTTTACTTAAAAGCTTTTTGAATAAACAATTTGAACACTTGTCCAAAGAAAAAAAGAAATAAATGCGAAATTGATGCTCGATCGATGTAGGCCACCTGCGCTCCCTAACGGTGAGTGCGGCAGCGCCTACGTGGTTCCTCCGACCCTCGGTCGCGACATGCCGGATCCCGACAATCTTCAGCCCCTCCGCGACAGATACGTTGTTCGGAACAAGGCCCCAGATTAGCTCTTGAAGCTGTTCGAAGCCAATTCTTTTCACCTAGGCTTTAAAACTTCAAAATATTTATCCAGGTATTGACGGAAGGCAGCGAGCCAGACAACTTCTTCTGGGTGGCTCTGGGCGGGCGCAAGCCGTACGACACGGACGCCGACTACCTCAACTACACCAGACTCTTCCGCTGCTCCAACGAGAAGGGCTACTTCACCGTCTCCGAGAAGTGCACTGACTTCTGTCAGGTAAGCACCTTTATATGACGTAAAAAGTTCGTTATTTTAATATTTAGATGTTTTTCTCAGCAAGCGCCTAAATTAATTGAAACATGTGGTGTGATGAAAGGAGTCTTTCAAAAGACCATCTCCTAAGCTCGCAACCGCAATTGTTGCGCTCGTCCATAGGCAAAGTTTACCTCTTACCACCTCTAGTTGGCGTCTTCGCATTTTTGACCTTACTCACATAAAAAAATAGAAATCCTATTTACGTTTCTGTACCAAATAAACACGTATTTGGTTAAATTTTGAAGAACGGAATAATTATTTATAAACGATAAGTTATTTATAAACGATAAACACCCCGTGCGAAATCTGACAGCAAGAATGCTTAAACTTATACATTGTTAATTCATTAGGATGACCTAGCGGACGATGACATCATGATATTGGACAATGGCGAGCAAGTGTTCCTGTGGCTCGGCGCCAAGTGCTCGGAGGTGGAGATCAAGCTGGCGTACAAGTCTGCTCAGGTGAGTGTCGCTCAACACATCAGGTGTATTTAAACCTTCTCTATTTGAGGTGGATGCATGTGTCTGTGGGCTGCAGTTACCACTTAATATCTATTTACATAGTCTAGTAGTTAAAATAAATGAATTCTCACTAACTTTAACATTCCTAATATTTATACTAGAATAAAAATTACGTGTTTTATTAAAAATTATATTGAATTCATTTTTAGGGATATTAAATGAATTGAATTGTACATAAATAAGTCTATCATTAGTTCTGACTACTTTAAAATTTGATTGTTAAGGTTTGCTGAAGTTGAGGTTGTACATTTTATTCACACAAACGAACTGAAGTATATTTGCTGTGTGCTTATTTATAAATTGTCAACTTAAAGTTATTTTTCAAATTATCTAGGTATACATCCAACACATGAAGACAATGCAACCAGACAGACCTCGGAAGCTATTCCTTACTCTCAAGGACAAGGAGTCACGCAGATTCACCAAGTGCTTCCATGGCTGGGGCGAGCACAAGAGGCCTCCGGAGTAAACACAGTAGATCTGATCAGCAGCACACAACCCAGAACCTTGGAACAACCCATCAGAAATGTGTATCTTGTAATAGACACCTAGGCCTTATTTGTGCCTATTTAAATTTAATGACAATGCACACAATCTTAATTCTTTACTTCTGCATATCTTACAGAAACTTTTCTTTACTTCTACACTTTATAGCTGAGTAATAAAGCAAAAAATCACTAGTCTAATTTTTTGTCTGATGGGTTGTTTATTACGATCTCTTCAATGTGTACCATTCAAATGTGTGATTTATATAATGTAATCATATGAAAACTATGTCAGTTTGCCAGTAACCCATTAATGACCCACTACAGGGTCGGGTCTCCTTCTCGTAATGAGAGGGATGTAGGCCTTAGTCCACCACGCTGGCCTACTGCGGGTTGGTGGACTATGTCAGTTTATTTAAGCAATTTTTTAATGACCCACTACAGGGTCGGGTCTCCTTCTCGTAATGAGAGGGATGTAGGCCTTAGTCCACCACGCTGGCCTACTGCAGGTTGGTGGACTATGTCAGTTTATTTAAGCAATTTTAATGAGATTTTTCATTTATTCAAACTTTGTTTGTGTGCAACATAGTCAAGTTATTACACAGTTTTTGTAGAAATAGCAAAGTGCAAATGAGCTTTATTAAAGACAAGTATTTTATATTTAACTATTCACAATAGAAAATAGAAGTTTCTTAGAGAAGCAACTTGGTAAACTTCAATGTAGTGTTATTTTTTTTTATGTGACCATATTATTCTGAACTTGACTTTACTTACTGGAGATTTGTTAACAATAAAATTTATTACAGTATTACTTTTTCATATGAGTATTAAAACTAGGACTTCCTATGAGTTTTCATATTGTGCATGTATTATTTGCAAATGTTAAGACATTATAAGTTTTTGTAAAACATGTGAAAAAAATTAAATGCATACATTTTAATAAGCTATAGTGATCTAACAAGTCTTAAAATATTTTTATCATTGGAAAAAATAAAAGACTGAATCATGCCATTAGCAAAGTCATTTATTTATCACTTTACTTATAAAATTAAGCACATGTGAGATGAGATGCTGATAGCATTTATAAATTCATTCATTCATGTTAAAATAAAGAGCAACATATTGACTAGTATTGCAGAAACTGCAGGATTTGTTACTCTATACTGAATTTTATATGAGTGATATTATGTATTTTTGAACACAATTTAAACAGCATTCAACAAGCACACTAAGATAAGATGTCTTCATTTTACACCATTTTAATATACTATTGTTTAGAGTATATTACACTTAATCGGAGTAAAATTGGTAGCTGGAGTTTATCAATATTAAATCATATACATAAACAAGGGTAGTTACTAATTAAAACTCTACTGATTGAATCTACTGGACAGTTAACAAATGTTGTATATTTTATTGTTTTGATAGTTATATTTCAAGTATAAATTTAATGAGCTAATAGATGGATTGATCTATGACATCTGCCCATTGATGCAGACTGATTAAGTTTAATGTAGCTATAACATAATTAATATTATTATAATGTGAAATAATAATATTCAAAAGGTTTTGGCTGGCTATCATAAATTATTTATCAATTATTAAAATTATCTTAGATAATACAAGTCTGATAATGTCAACATTTTTACTGTACAGTGTGATGTATGCATACACTTGATATAATATTACGAATAGCTAATGATTGTTAGACCTATTGCAATTTCAGTGTAACTCCAGCTAGATCCCATTCATAAACACTGCAAGTAGTGTTATATTTAAATATTTATTGAGTTTGAAATTTTTGAGATTGTATATATTATGCTGTTACTGTATCATAATATAATTAATATAACACTCATTATAAATAAACTGTTTTGTAAATACATAACATGTAACTTAGGATAAAAAAATCTAAAAAGTAAAATAATTAACTATGACAGATACATAAATTAAATGGGCATTTACATAGACTTAGCATCTGAGCACAAAGTTTATTACATATTTAACTTAAAAATAAAGCTTTTGTAACACTTCTAATAAAGTTTTAACATTTAACTAAAATAGAGCTTTTCTTATACCTGTTCGAATTTTAGAATCTGGAAGAGAAGAGCAAATGTAAGAACATGATTAAATTAAACTACATACAACTTTATGAAACACGGTTCAAATACCTTTATATGGGGACTAATCATCATCGTCGTCATCATCGGATGGCACAAACAGTTCATTCTCTTCTAAAAAGTTAGCGATATTTTTGCTGATAGCAGCTCCGATGAGCAAGCCTGGCACCACGGCACAGACGACGCTCAAAAGACCGAAGGGCGTCTTTTCAGGCTCTGGGAGTATAGCTCCACTTGGTGTCGTTGTCGCACACCTTTTCTGCACGACAGTTTCATGTTTAGTTAGATTTTTAGATTGTACAACGAGGCGCGTGAGTCTCGAAACGGACATTTTAAGTAAAATTGAAAACTACGTAAATCAAGAGTTATTCTTAGTTACGAAGCAAATCTCTAGTCTCGACTCTCGAACTCAACTCTCAATCAGGAAAATTCTAAAAATTGTGTAATGACAATCTCGATTCTCGTTAAGAGTAAGTGTTCTGTGATGACAATTGACTGACGTCTGATGCTTTTGACATTAAATTTGACAGTAGAAATAGTAGAAATAAATAAACTAATTAATTGAGGGACAGTTTTAACCTTGGCTTTTTGCACAGATTGGCTATGTTATGATTTCAGATTTCATTAGCAGCACTACCTTAGATCAATAATAATAAATTCTAAGTTAATAGAATAGAATCAATTCCTACTCTTTCCTTAACATTGACTGGATTTAGACTTTAAAAATCTGAAATGTTTGACTAAAAAATTGTACGATAGTGTCTGTACGATATAACGATATTGATTGACCTCCGATCATCCTCCGATACGATTTCATGTCGATGAAGCCCAATTTTATCAAACTTATCAAAATTTAAGTTAAACATTTTAAATAGGTATCTGTGGTCAAGTCTTTGTTTTCAGTATCCCTATATTATTATCTGTGTTGTTTTCGATTGATTGATTGTTTGGTGAACTTTGGTGAGTGATTGGGTGAGTGAAACTGGAATTACTGAAAATCGGTCGGTGAAATGAAAAAAATTGTCTGAAAAAATTCTGAAATTTATTCATTTCTCTTTCTCGGTCGTCGATCATGTTCAAGTTACCTTTTTATTATTATCAAGTGTAGTGATCATTTCACTCGATGAGATCTGTAATGTAAAACACTTGAGCGATTGTTTTGTACGATCACACTGGTGCAACATCATCACGGAGGAGGTGTTGATACAAATGTCAATTATTATTGACTATGAATACAAATAAATCAATATTTTAACTTTCTATTGATCCTCAAAGACAATCGAAAGGACGTAAAGATGGCCAGCGTTACACAAACAAGCTTAGAAGCCTTAATCAGTGAGTTACTTGATAACCTAAGACTAACATTTAGATCAATTTTAGAAAGAACTAAAAGTGGTCATTCTGTTTTTTTTTAGTGAAAGCGACCCACGAATCGCTGTCGCAGCCTGACGAGGCGGCCTTGGAGGCATTCTGCACGGTTCTCCGCGATGCCGCCGACGGACCTTTGCTGGCAGCGCAGGCGGTGGCTGCGAGAATGCAGTCCCCCAACCCTCGAGAGGCAATGCTTGCCCTCATCATGTTAGACCGCTGCATGCGCCGTTGCGATGCAAATTTTCACGCTGAAATCGGAAAATTTCGCTTTCTGAATGAAATGATCAAGCTAGTATCCCCAAAGTATTATGCAGACAGGACCTCACCTGAAGTTCGTACTAGGGTATGTTCTACCTTATTGCTTTAAGACTGCCAAAGAATAGGAATAACAAATCAAACATTTATTTAAAGCTGAAATATTAAGTACTTTTGTTAATTTTCAGGTTCTGCAACTTTTACATGCTTGGTCTATTGAGTACCCAAAAGAAACTAAGTTTAAAGTTGCCTACGACATGCTCAAAAACCAAGGTGTAATTACTGAGACCCCTCCTCCTTTGCCAGCGGACGACCACCCCTATGTCTCTCGTCCTCGTGAGAAGAGTGCTACATTTGAGGATGAAGAGAAGTCTAAGCTTTTACGGAAATTACTTGCCAGCAAAAATCCTGAAGACTTGCAACATGCTAACAAGCTTATCAAGACAATGGTCAGAGAGGTAAGCTGTCAGGAAATGCTTTAATTTCATTATAAAACTAATTGACCTGTTCTTAATTTATAAGATCTATCTAAGAACTTGAAAACTGCATTTAGATTGGTCCAGGTCACATACTCAGTAGCTCAATAATTTTATAAATTATGTGTTTTAGCATATTTTAAACACTCTGCTTTCTTACACACTAGAGAGCACATACCATGCGGTGATCTATGTGCCTGATGTTGTAAAAAGATATTAAATTTTTTTCTATTACAGGAGGAGAGAAAAAATGAGGCAAACTGCCGCCGCTCCAAGGACGTGGGCACTGCTATAGACAGTGCAGAGTTACTGCAGGACATGCTGGAGCATGCTTTCAATGACACGTCGCCTGAGGAGGAGCAGCTTATGGAGGAGCTGTATAACACCTGTGTGCGCTATCGCCCCATCCTTGAGCGCATGTCTTATGGACAGACACAAGCGGCTATGCTCAGTAAATATTGTTGACTTTTGTTTGATGTGTTTATGAATTACTAGCTGATCCGGCAGGCTTCGCTCTGCCAATTAATTTGACTAATATCGCTAAGTTTTTTTGTAGATATTGATATGTTCTTTAATATTGTAGAACATACTTTTGTTCTATCATCAATATTTTCCACAGTGCATGCAACAAAAGACGTTTTAGGGCACTTTTTTACCTTTTTTACCTTGGGTTATGTTACTTAAGTTTTAGTAAGGATCCTTAATCTTTTCTAGCAATAAATATTTAAATATTTCCAATGGTGAAAGAATTTTTAAAATTGGCCCAGTAGTTTTTAGTTTATTCATGACAAACATCACACACAAAAATACAAATTTTTCCTCTATAATATTAATGTGGATTTCTGTTTGCAACCACCAGTAACCCACTACAGGGTTAGGCCTTCTCTCACAATGAGACGGATGTGAACCATAGTTCACCATGTTGGCTTATGGAGGCTCTCATCCATGAAGTTATCCTCACCATGTTTTCCTTCACTGTTACAGTAGTTAACATTCATATTGTTAAATGTCCATAATAATGTTAGAAAATTCATTATGTTTGTACCATCATAAATTATGATAATTCTTCATTAGTTTGTTACTTATTATAAATACTATAATAATCCATTGCACTTTCAGATAAAATTTTGCTTGCTGGTGATGCAGTGGAGGATGCAATAGATAAATATGACATGTACCTGGAGAGAAAGCGCAGATTGGCCCTCGGACAGAGTGCACTTTTAGACTTTGCTGGGGTTATCAATGGGGAACCTGGTAAAAATCAAAGGAAGGCCAAAAACATTTTTGACAACATGGGCATGTATGATGAAAAAACAATCTCCTGTGCTATTGTTGAACTTTTGAAACCTTCACCTGACAGTCCGTTAGGGCCAAGTAAGTATTGAATAGAAAATCACCCTAAAACTTCATCAAAAGTTTAGGTAACATTTATATGGTTAGTAGTCTTTTATTTTAAAAATATAACATTTATATGTATAATTTTAGATGATGAATTGGAAGAACTGCCATCAGAGAAGGAAATGAGAGCTCAAGGGTGGGATGAACTGGATTTCCTTGGGGAACAAGTGTTGAAGCAAGCCCTTCCACAGAATGCCAAGCGGTCTGGAAGCTTCAATGGGTAAGATAACAATGTTGTTTTCAGAAAAAAGGATGTTATTAATTTGGATGTTTATGCAATTCTATATTAGAAAGACAAAGAGATAGACTTATATTATGATACTTGCATAACATCAATAGATTTATGTATATTAAGGATACATCAAGATAAAGTTTACAACCAGAATCACCATGTGTGCTATCTTAGCCCTTTGCTTAACAGAAAAGGTGTATCTGGTAGGACTTGGAAATTCTAAAAAGTTTTATTACATTGCAGCAAACCAAGCAAGAAGATACCAATGAATGCTTTAGAAAAATCACCTCCAAAGAATGATCCTCAACCATCCTCGAATGGATCATATTTTGACTTGGATTTCTTTACTAAGCCGACAAACACTTCTGCTGAAGCTCCCAAGCAACCTGATGCACATACTTCAAAGGAGGCAGCTACTGACGATCTCATGGTGGATATTACCATTGCCTCTCCATCAAACAATGGAAACAAAGACCAGAAAAATGATGGCCTCATGGACATGTTGGACTTAGGGATAGCACTGGAGAATGAATTCAAAGCTCAAAATAATCAAAAACCAGCAAAGAGTGCTGAAACAGAAGACGCAGTCGATGCTTTCCTGCGAAACCCTGGGATGTACAAAGCTAAAAGCCAACAGTATGAAGTGAAGCCCTTGTCTGATATCTTCATGACTCTGCCCAGTGTGCAGCCCAGCAAAGTGCCCCCGCTTACTGCCTATGAAGAACAGGGGGGGATAAGCGTTGTGCTTCACTTCTGTAAGAACAAACCGAGGGCAGATGTCTATGTGATTGTGATTTCAACTACAAGCAAAAATAGCTCCCCAATCATTGATTACAAGTTTCAAGCTGTTGTACCGAAGGTCGGTAGCTTGCTTTTGCTTATACTTATTTTGAATTACAATTTTGTAGTACTGAGATACAGGATAAATAAAAACATTGAAAATATAGAAAATGTAAACAAATATGGTTTGATAAGTATTGTCCTAAATGTAAATAATAAGGACTCTTCAAAACTAACGAGCTAAAAGGCAGAAAGGTACTAATAACAGTTGATTTCTTTGTTCCACTCTCTGTCTCATGGCATTTGAGTCTTGTGATTTTATTTAAATTAAGTTTTAGAAATAGAGAGTAGAACAATCTCAGATTTCTCAAAAACATCAATTTCCAATATGGCTGAACATAATAAAAAAGATTGCGTTTTACCTCATCTAGACGTTCTTAATGTGAACATAACACATTAGTAGAGACTGTATACTTAAGTATGTTTTTAACAGGTCTAGTAAGAATGTTGTAATGATTGTGTTGTATGGTTGCAGACGTGCAAGGTGCGCCTGCTGACTCCGTCGGCGACGTCGCTGCCCGCCTACAACCCCTTCCTACCGCCGCCTGCGCTCACACAGGTATAAACTGACCTATAATTATAGGTATTGTTAAACCAAAAAGAACCTTCAATGGCGACACCACATTCATTTTTGAGTTGGCAATACCCAATATCTTTCTATTTTCTAAAATTATAACATTTTATAATATTATCAGTGTCGTAATGCTCTATTAACATCAGCTTTTATGTTATTTTTATTATATATTTTTTATAAAACTTAATTTAGCTTTCCTTGTGTAAACAGATGATGCTCATTGGTCGACCTCCCGCCATGCCCGTCAACTTGAAATTCGTACTCACCTACACCTGCAACGACGAGATGTTCTCTGAAATGGGCGAGGTGGATGTCTTGCCGCTTGATAAGATTTGAACTAATTAACAATCCTTGAAGTATTTTCGGTAGTCTGAAAAGTTGCCATTATAAATTAAAAAAATATAATTTCAAAGATTTAGCCAGCAATTGAACAAAATCAGTTGAACCATGAGTTTTTTCGACTGAATTAAATAAATATTTGTTTATTCACCCACTGATGATAAAAGGCATTATTAACTATTGAAAACCTTCATGTTTGACATAATGCAGATATATTATGTTCATTCAAATGGTTTAAGCACTGTAAATTTCTTTTTATAGTCGATATTTGATTGAGTTGGGCCTCAGGTTGCACCCACTGATACCAATTTTCTTAATGTAATAATTAAGTATTCAATTTATAATGTTGATGTCTATTAATACAACTAATAAGATATAAGATAAAAATGCTTCATACAAGATAGTTTTAAGGTTTGAAATCACAAACTATTCTTTTTAACCAGTTCGCTGTCCCGTGAGTCACATGTGATACATACCCACTTTGTTTAAGTATTGTGTCTATATATTGGACTGGCAAAGTTTTCTTTTATTGCAATATTGTTGTTTAAATACAATTATGTTATAACTTATTGTTAAAACATTGAATTTATTTTATCTCGATTGGTTCTAGTCTTAAGTTAATATCACAATTGTGTGCATTTATATCATTCCAAAATTATAATTAAAATTGTGTCCTTCTATGTGTCTTTAGACGATATACAGAAATCTACAGTATTAGTGATATTCCATGACTATATAGGTATATTAAATATATAAAAATATTGGTGTCTATATCATATACTTAGCAAGTAAGAAATTTTGCATTTAATGTGTACAAATGTTTCTATATGTTTAGTTCGCAGGAAATTATTGATTCATATTCCTTATTATTTTAGAATAAATATGTGTAGCTATATTTTATTATTCTATTGTGCTTGACTCTTCCTTGACAAGCTCTAATTTAAGGCGATTAACACACTGCAGCTTAGCGTGGGAATGCGTGATCTGGCGCTGTATGTAAATATTTTCATGTGTATAGAAAACACGCACAGTCTAACACACAGAAAACGCATCTGTATGTACGCGCATGGGTGCGTTTCCTAAATTTCTATACAAATGGACGCGCACCCCCGCTCTACATTACATTGAAATGTTTAATGTAACTATTACGAGTATATCAAATTAATAAGAATCATTATATTACTGAATCTCCTGCAGTCCTTATGTGCAATATACATAATTTATTTTCTAATATCACAAACATGTTTTTACAGTGCCTATGTAGTGTATACATCAAATATCTCCCATATATCTCAAATAAGTACTTAATATGTTATTTTTAACATTATTTTTTAGTTATTTTGTGATCTCTTAGTTTTGTGAAACAATGTTTCCCTACTTAGTTGTTTAAAATTTAATGTTAATTGGAATAAAAATGTATGTGATAGCTTAGTCACAAGCCACACAATATTATCGTGTCCTATATTTTACAGCTTGGATAAATAAAACCATGTAGTATGTAATCGTGAGTTTTTATTTTTTATGTATAAATCTCTTAGAAAGTAATATTTACAGAAGTCATTTACATAATAAATGCTCTAAATCGGGCGTAACGGGTACACGTATTTTATATACAAAGTTTACTAATAGTAGTGACTTATGGTCCAAAGATAAATGTTAACATTATCAAACACACACTGCCAAAGAACATGCAATGAAAATTTCACTTTGGAATTGCACACAAATAGTCCAAAAATTCATGAATAGCCATTTTCTATACAAGCAGATTATATTATTATGAGACTTAAAACTAAAACTAGTTCATAATTTACATACCTAATAAATTAGATACAATAATTAACACCACAAACCAAGGCCATTTTCCTGTTTTATTTGGCCAATTTTGTACCAGAGATGTTATTTTGAGGTTACCCAATAACAATCTACTTCCATACATATTTCTTTCGAAAATTTGTAAAGTTTACACAACATAACACTATTTCTTTTATTAAGAAACGCTAATCAAGTATATAAGGAAAGTATACACGGCCAGAGGTGAAAAAAAGGTGACAAGACGAAACCTACTTTTCATTTAGGTGACAGAAATAATTCCAAGCAAACAGGCAGACGTGTCACCTGAGTCCTACGTAAATGGTGACAGTGATATAATCAAAGTATTTGTATAATAAAGTTGTGTAAGTACATACAGTACTCCGAGCATGAACACATCGTCAAGTATTTGTATAGTAATGTCTGCCATTAGTATGTGAAGACATCAGACGGACTTATGACGTTAACCGTACGAATATAACTAATTAACCGACGCTTTAGGTAACTCAGTAAAATACCATCCGTAATTGTATAGTAACTGAAGTCTACTTGTAGTGGCAATGCTAGACGGCCTGGTCGCGGAAGGCCAGCGCCGTGATGGGCTTCTGATGGCCGCAGTACTCGCGCTCCAGCGTACCCTTCTCCAGGTCCCAAAGCCGTGCGTAACTGTCTGACGAACCTGTGCAGATTAGAAAATCAGTGTATGTTTTAGAAGTTTATTGTGTGTCATGTCAGTACCCATTAATGACCCACTACAGGGTCGGGTCTCCTCTCACAATGAGAAGGATGTAGGCCTTACTTAGTCCACCACGCTGGCCTACTGCGGGTTGGTGGACTTCAGATGCCTTTGAGAACATTTTTTTTGTTAACTCTCAGGCATGCAGGTTTCCTCACGATGTTTTCCTTCACCGTAACAGCAGGTGACATTTAATAAATCGCACATAACTTTTATTACAAAGTCAAAGCCACTGGGATTCGAACCCGGACCCCTCGATTCGAGGTTGAATTCTAAGCCACTGGGCTATCACCGCTGCCGCTGCCGCTGCAGAAGTTTATTATTTATCTGAAATACATTAAAAAAAGTAAGAAGATTGAAAAGGGTCATTCTTCAAATGATGGAGAACTGACTAGGTAAATTTTCATTAATCTGTGGATATGTTACGTTAAAGAAATGGTGCTCATATAATAGAGGATAATAGTAGATAATAGAGGATGCCAACTCCATTTATATACCAACAAGTGTCTAGGCCTCCTGACTGACAGTAATGACTGCAGTGTATGGACCACCCTAATAAAACACAGCCAATTCTGTTATATACCGTGGTGTGTTTTAGCGCTCTTGCGTGAATGTTACCATCAGGTCTGTAGAGTATTGCCTTAAGTGCAAGTGTCTGTTACTCTTAGTATGAGTGGGAGTTACCACTAGCGTGAGTTACGTTACTGTTACCATGAGTATGTTATCATTTAAATGAGTTGAAATTGGCAGTAAGAATGGTTACCGTCGAATTAGTATATACCATTAGTATCACTGCATGTTGCAGTTAGTATGAGTGTATGTTACTGTTAACATCAGAGTATGTTATCATTAATATGAGTGTTTTTTTTTAGGGTTTCACGTGTGTACCTGTGAAGAGGTATCTGGAGTCGAGCGTGAAGGCGGCGTCCCACACCCAGCGCTGGGCGTCGTGGCGCAGCTCGCGCATGAGGCTCCAGTCCGACGTGCGCCACACGCGCGCCGAGCAGTCGCCCGACGTCGTCACCAGCATGCTGCGTACATACATACATACAACACGCAAAAACACAAGTCTTATTGCTACTGGACTGCGCACGCGGCTTCATTCGTCTAATTTAAAACTTCGACCAGAGAGGGATACATATTACATACATGTTGCATGAGGGAGGGTGGGGAGGAGTGCATACCAGTTCGTCAAATTCTCAAGAAACAAGAAGTGAAGCACTCACGTGGAATCAAGACTGAACTTGCACCGCAGTGCATACTTTGAGTGTGCGGCGATTTGCTTGCGCGGAACTGGCCGGGGCGGAGTCCCCGCTAACGCCCAAATGTAGCAAGTGCCCTTGTTGGTGACGGCCGCCATCAGCCGCCCTTCGGGGTCGATCGCGATGTCTAGAATCGATGCCTCAGCTTCAGGGATCTGTTGAGAAAGATATTTCAGATTATACAAGCAACTCATAGGGACTCATTTCCAATCACAGGAGCTTTGTGTATCACAGAATGTACTTTGGAGTATTGCTAGACATGAGGAGTAAGAAGGTTGCTTTAAAAAGAATCCTACATCTAAACTCAAGTTGAAGCTGTGTAGTAAACTTAACTTTGCCAACAAACAGCAGGAAACATACATCCTTTCTTAATGTTTGTTGTTTTTTTTGTAGAAGGATAAATCAATATTAACAAGAGACCAATAATTCAATAGTATGGTTAAGGTATTGATTTACAAAGTCATGTTGTAATTCCATTATAAAAATACCTGCATGACACACATAGTTAAGATAAACGTACGAGCTGTTCATTGTGGTCGGTGCGCAGGTCCCACATGTGAATGATGCCGCTCTGGCCGCCTACCACCAGCTGCGTCTGGTCAGGGTGCAATGCTACCGCATTCACTGGCGCCGGCACCTGGAAGATGCGCTGGCACTGGAACTGGCGGCCCACCCTGTAGACAAACACACAATAGGAAAGAAAAACTATTCTTCTAGACTTCTACAGATGGAATTATACTATACTATAGAAAAGTAAAAGTGAACTATTTTTGCATCTTAAAATATTAAATGGACACCCAATAGATTTAGATAGAAAGAAAATTACTATACCGCAGTAGCTGTCCACTAAGAAAGACCCTTATCTACCTATCTCTGTCACTGCCGCGTAAATATAGTGCTTCACACTCGTACAGTAGCGATGACCGCTATCTTAAGGGATTATATATCTTTTATTTGTTTAAATAATGTTGCCATATTTAGAAAACTGTCACGATTTTTTTAACTCCGTAAACATATCTATTGAGTAAAATGCGAGAATATCATATTTATGAGAAACTAAAATTTCAAGTACAAATTTGTGATACTCATACCGCCATGAACACAATAATATATATAAGCAAACTATATAATTTAATTATCTAAGTAAACTGTTTTTCATTTATAATATTTTATAAACTTGGGAAAAATATGTTGGCAGAGGTCATTAAGGTGACAAAATTAGGTGATCATTTTAGTTGTCCCATTTTTGATAACCTGACTTGACATCAAGGCATATAAAAATGTTTAAGAAATACATTTATTCATGGAACAAACTCAATACACAAAGTTAAACATTGCTTAATAAAGTTACCTTAGATCCCATATCCTAGCTGTGCAGTCTTCTCCGCCAGTGTACATCCAGGTACCTTTTTCCTAAAAATTACATAACAACTTTAATTTTTTAAACAATTCCATTACTTTATTTTTATCAATAAATTTATTTATTTTTAAAACAATACAAATTACAACAATTAAAAGGGGGTTACTCACATGAAATCCAACTCTAGAGACATTTTTAGAGACACCTTCAAAGTTCAGAACTGGGTCTGGGTTGGCGCTGGCCAGGTCATACATCCGGATGTGCTGATAACCACAGGCAGCCACCATCTGACCACTTGGGTTGATTTCCAAACCATTTACTTGCTGAAAAACATAGTAATATTGTTATTATATATTTTTTGTAGCTTTATACTTTTTTGTTGCATCAAACCTGAGTCTTCTGAACTGAGCTGCAATTTATAGCTTCACTGTGTGCCAATCACAACCCTCTTTCAAAGCAATAAACATTAATGATATATTGTGATATGTGATTTGTATGAGCATAATGGACAGCTTTTTATAAGTACTAAAGCAGCTCTAAATAAATTTGACTTTGACAAAGTCAAATTTAGATAAGAACTAGTTCTTTAGGGTATTTAATTACCGAGTCCGGGTGCTGCATAGTCCGCAGACACACGCCGCTGTGTGCCTGCCACAGCTTGATGGTGTGGTCGTACCCGCCCGTCACCAGCGCTACCTGTGCCCCCGCGCCCCCAGATGCATCCCCCGTCATCTCTTAGGCAAAGGTTTCACACTCTCTCCTCAAATCAAATTATTTATCTACTCGTCTGATACTACCAAGCTACCAACACAAAGGTATAATTATTAGTAATTAATTAATTACTGAATATTGTCTTATAAAAGTATTGCTCTGGCAATTAATGTTTAAGTGCTGTGTAGTGTAGTACAGTGTGATAGTATTTTAGTTTATAGAAAATAATATAATTTCATTTGTTTACAAATTATTTAAAAACCGTTCATTTTCACGGCGTGTTTTCTGTTTAGAATTTTTGATGTTTGACGCTTTCTGTCTGATTGACATTGACGTATTTATATTTCTGACATATGTCAAATAATCATTTAATTTGTTAAGTATTAAGGCTTTGATATTGAAGTTTTCAGCCTATCACACAACATCAATCAAGAGCAATATAAAATTATTAGATTTTTGTACGCTAAACATCGAAAATGAGAAACAGTTAAAATCAATGAGAAATCTGTTGCATCTAATATTAAACTGAATCATATTTAATAGTGATATTGTATTGATTTAGAATGATACGACGTAATTTTATAATAATCAATAATAGGTACACAATTTTGATGTTTAATTAATTTATATAATACTGGAAACTACTGAAGATATTTAAAATGATTTAATATTTGTTATGTTCGCATGTTATTAGTGATTACTTACGTAATTTAAGATGTCTTTTTTATTACCATTCGGTACAGATTTGAGGTTAATTTGAGACATTTATCGATTTCTATTAATCTACTATTAAAGCATAGTTTACATTAAATGACGACTAAATCTCCATCCGTGTGTCCCATAGAACAGTTAAATATTTTCGCATTCAAATCTTTCGCGATTTGCAAATTATTATAAATTTTATACGAAAGTTTATGATGGACGAATGCATATGAATGTTTCACTTTTTCATGCGAAAATAGGTATTTGGATGAAATTTGGTACCTACACAGGTAGATTACAACCTGATTTAACATAATTATTATAAGGGAAACTTTTTATCCCTCTCTGGGTCGAATTTATAGGTCAACGTGAACGAAGTTGAGACCTAATAATTGATCATTCATAATAAAGCTCTTTACCTTCGTTCATCAGGCGATTTCTTTCAGAGGTGATTATTCCACTCATAGTATGTTGATTAGTGTCATAACCATCTGCGGTGCCTACAGTTGATAATCGACTAGGTGATTAACGTTGAGTTTCATTCCATTTTAGCCACCCGAGCTACAAATGATTTGTTTGAAAGGTGATCAAGGTGGAATATTCTGTTCCAATTTTTTGACCTGGGTAGAATAAACTTCAGCCTGCCACCACTACACTCAACGGCGATGGCGTTAATATCGTATTGTACTGGCGATAACAGTTGATTACTCTAATTCCCGGGTAGATAGGTATTTTACCACCAACTAAAGAAGTAAGAAAAACCAATTAGAATATTTTTCTTATACTTTAATTTACCTTACAAGTGTAAATTGACATAGATTCAAAAATTTCCAAATTCAAAAACATTTAAAATTTAAGGGCGAACAAAGAAAAGACTTATTGAAAAATATAATTTTATATGAAATTACTTTATTGAACATGTAAAACTGTATTGACGAAGGAATGCTGTCTCATTTACAAAATAAACCAAATGTAAAATTTGAGAGACTAATCACATTGAAAACCTACCTATTAAAACTAACTAAAAATACAACATACACATCAAATTCCTAAATTATTAAAATTGCTCAACACAGACAAGTTCTGTGCTGTTCACTCTTAGCTTAAAGTTTGGTTTGTTATCAGCATTGAAATTTACAATGAAAAGAGGTAGGTTTAAATTAATAATAAGCAATAATTCCATGAAATCATCTCAATTTTACAAATTTGTATAGTTCAACCAAAACTAATATGCCTATAAATAAAGTGTACAAGTAAGAAAACCTTATTGTTTACTATGTAAATTATACTATGGCATTTTAGTTCAAAGCACAGTTTTTACTGTAACCAGGTAGGTGTGTTTCAGGACATTAAAGTTTTGATAAACATTTAGAGGTACATCTCAAGGGTGTGCATCCAAAAGTCACAGCGAACTTAACGAGGGAGGGCTAACTGTACAATTTCCCCAGTGAATACATGCTAACACTTAACATTATTTTTTTTGAGGCTTAGTAATCTAGTCCCTAGCCTGTGGTGAAACTTTCCAAACTCTGCAATTCACTTACAATACTCCTATTACTATTCAATACTACAATAATGTAATTATGTAGTAAATAACACCTGTCAAACAATCAACAATTTAATTAATGTCGACCAAAATATAATACATCGAATGCAAAGTAAATTATTAAATCTTTAAATCTCTGTAATACTTGAATAATAAAAAAATTACAGAATATGCCATACAGACTTTGGAAAGTCAGTCCCGTTCTACTTTGAAATAAATTAAATCCGAGTAAATTAATTCAATATGAACAGAAATGCAGTGAAAATAGGGAGATCAATCACTTTCCTCATCCTCCTCCTCACCCTCCTCTTCGTCTGATTCCTCCTTCTTCTTCTTGGACTTCTATAACAATTTAAATAATAAGTTTACACAAAATATAATTATAGTCAACAAGACTAAAATAACAAATTTAAATCAATAGACGATTGATAATAAGCAAATAATACTCACAGCAGGTGCTTTCTTGGCCTTCTTTGCTCGTTTTTGTGCCTTCTTGCCACCACCCTCGCCACCACCTCCGTTAGCGTTATATGATTCCAGGTCTTTTGTATATTGTTCCTTGGCTTTTGCTGCCTTCTCCTCCCACACCTATGAAGTAAAATATTGATTTATTACTCGCAAACCACAGAAATATTAGAAAAGACACAGGCAATTAATTGAAATATAGAATCATATTTCAAGTATGTAAATTTAAACTTACACTCTTATCCTTCATGCCCCTCCATATTTCACCGCCTTTTTTGGCTATTTCGGTTACTTTCAGGCCAGGATTCTCTGCCTTGATCTGTTCTCTGGCACTGTTGAGCCACAACATGTAGGCGGACATGGGACGCTTCGGCTTGTCCGTCATTTTAACTTTTTTCCTGAAAAATTAGTATTATTACATAAAATAAACCATTAAAAAATTATCAACAGGTTATCCGGGCCACGCTCTACGCGACCGAGAGTGGTAACGTGCCTTTCCACCTAATATATGGCACACTTAGCGACGCGTTTTGGCGGGAAACGTATTTACGGGATATTTACACAGTACATGGCAAACGTATGATCATTAATTTAATATTTTCCTTAAAATGCACCAAAAACTAGCTATAGATAAGGTATTATTCAACGAAAATAGTTATCGCCCCATATAACGAGTTCACTGGCCTATGCTTGGGTCGAACGAGCCATTTTGTTTTCACGTATTGTGTAGAAAATACGCAATAACTGTAAATGACATAATTACCAAATAATCCCAACACTAATAAGCTTTAACTTGTAGAAGAACTGTTTCAGTCGTTCAATGGAAAAGATCCGAGAAATTAATTATTTAAAATAGGGCGTCCTTCTTCATACCCACGCTTACTAAGGAAAGTACGACGATGCCTATAGCCATGTTTGACTCAGAATTCCAACGTGGGATCGAACATATTTTTACGAATTACACGCTAATAATCACTAATATGTTTATAGAAATAATACACTTTAGTAAAAAAAAACATTTAACTCACCGTAAGGCAAAAATTTTGAAATATTTTTTGAACTGGTACACAACCAAACTGCAGACGTAAAGAACCAGAAGAAAATGTATGGAGCTCGAAGCAATGTTCCCAGAGCAAGCTAGCTTGGGGTCGTTTCGCGTCGGCACCGAAGCGCCATCTATATAGAACGTGATTGGCTGACGATTGCAGTAGTGCCAACTGCATGAACCTAATGAAGCATCGTGTACTACGTATATCCGTGACGTATTCTCAAACGTAGCTTAGTTAAAATGATCTCTATTACGAATGCTTTACGATACATTTTTGTCCGATGAGAAATCCCCCGTACATTTTCTTCTAAAAATTATTTTGCTTAGAATTTAAAGAAATAAGTTAAAGAATACTAAAATATTAATGAGGTCACACAGAATATACATTAAAGAATATTTCTAATGCATATTTCACTAACATATATTTAAGAAGTATGTCAAAAAACGACTCGGTCCGCTTTAGGTTTCCCTTACCAGACGCCGACGAAACAACCTCGCGCCTTATTTCAAATGCCGCCAACGTTCATTTCGAAAATGTAAAAAGCGCGGCAAACGACCGCGTGAAAGGGACGCCAATAAAACATAGCGTTTGTTTACGATTTGATATTGCAAGGCATCTTGAGAAATAGTTTTTATTTCTACCAAGGTAAGGGTGTAGTGCTTAAGGTTCTTGTAATAAAATACAATTCTATTCCAAGCATTTCCTTGGGTAAAAGATAATTTATGAATGAATACTATTTATTTCCTTAGGACTGGCAAAATCTAAAAAAATGAAATGAAATAAATTTTCTTTATTTGTTATTTTGTTTTAATAATAGTTCTGGATGTAGCAATGTGGTACGATGATAATACACGACGTGTATTATTTATATCAATGACTTGTCTTGTTTTGTAATTTTGTTTGAACATAGATATAGGTAGGAATAACTATAAATCTAAAAACAGAACTAGAAAGTATGATTGTGAATTTGTTGGCCAATAGATTTCTACGAGTAAGTACTTCATCCCTGTTCTGGCCAAAAATAATTGTTTTTGAATTTATCAATGATTTATCATAATGTAACTGATGAATATTTTAATTTTTTAATGCCAAACGACTTCAGCTAAGTACATATTATTTGAAAAGAGAAACTAAGTAACCACCATACATAAAAAGGTTTTTGATTTAATCTAAGGTAACCATGCATGAAAGTTTTAAAAATCTTTTGCAGTGTGAGTGTTGCTGTTGATATGAATACTCGTAGGTGGATATGTTAAATTCTTTAATAATATGATCTTTTTTTTTTCCCGATACATAAAAAGAAAAAGTATTAGGGTGATCAATTCATATCATCAATTGCTTTGCTTAAGCTTATCTAGACTTTGCAGTTTTATTCTTGTGTTGGCGGGGCAGACGTAACTTGGAAGCCAACATTCTTCATCCTCCATCCAGGGGTCCTTTGGTCGTATCTACTTTTTCATAACAGGGGAGAAAACTTACTTTGACCGATGTTACTGCAGTTTTAATTTTAAACAGTAGGTACTAAAGTACTAATGCTCTGAATTGTAGAGTAGGTATTATATCCATAGGATAACATAGGATAGGATACATTGCTCCTTCAGCTGACCTTTGAAGCAAGACTTTAGGTAGGTAGATTCGTTTCAGGGTGGATTATGGCGGCGGCGGTGGCAGCGATAAATAAAACGATTAACTTCAATGTCTATAACCCATTAATAACCCACTACCTCACAATGAGAGGGAATGTAGGCCTTAGTCCACCACGTTGCGAGTTGGTAGACTTCACATGTCTTTGAAAACATTTTTTTTAACTGTCAGGCATGCAGGTTTCCTCACGAGTAGCGGTGATAGCCCAGTGGCTTAGAATTCGACCTCGAATCGAGGGGTCCCAGATCGAATCCCAGTGGCACGCACCAATGACTAAGAAGTTATGTGCGCTTTATAAAATTAATTATCACCTGCACTGCTGTTACGGTGAAGGAAAACATCGTGAGGAAACCTGCATGCCTGAGAGTTCACAAAAAAAATGTTCTCACAGGTATGTGAAGTCCACTAACCCACAGTAGGCCTACATCCCTCTCATTGTGAGAGGAGACCCGATCCTGTAGTGGGTCATTAATGGGTTACTGACAACTTGACAAGTAGGTAACTCTACACAAAAATACCGTATGCTATACATATAATATCATACATATACTATACTATTGTATACCTACAAATGCAAGTCCACCACCATGCCAGTCATTACGGGTTTGGTTACGTCACAGCGCTCGCTTGAGAACACTACTACGGCACTACGACGAATTCTGAGGTACATGCAGGGTGCCTTATAATATTAGCTTCTACCGTTAGGTACAGCAAGTGACCTCATACCTATTTAATAGAACACACATAACATATTAAGTACCTATAACAATTAAACCTTTACCGTTGTTTTTGATAGACAGCAGTCGAAAACCTCGTCATACGACCTGTAAATCGTTTAAAATTTCCTAAGATGAACGTAGTGTGGTGGAGTATGCTCAAGTTCTCCGCTTGTTTAGATGAAAACCTTTGTCCAGCAGTGGGAAAGAAAAGTTTTAGCCAGTTTAGTTTGCAACATGTACCTACTAACAGTGCCAATATTGTTTTATTTTCAGTTTTGTCTGACATCTGAACTATGCAACGATGATAAAAATACTATCTGTTATCATGTTACGTTATACTTTGTGGAGTTAAATTTGAATTTTGATTCAATTATGAATAAAAAAAGTGATTATGTATTTTGTTACATTATAAGCGGGTAAATTTTGATGAGCATTTTGACGTTAAGTTACGAGGCAAATTTAAATTCAGATTCTGAAGACTTCCATGCATTAGCCAAATAGAACAGGCAGGCTAGCAAATAGCTCAGGCAGTGATCATCGCAAGCCATTGATAAGAACATCAAATTTCAAACTAGATTTTTACTTAATAGCTGATACAGAAAGCATCGTCCTGCCTTTAGCTTTGATTGTGACACTTACATTCTTCTGGGGTTTGTTTTTTCGAGTAAGAAGGGTTTTAACAAATTTTTACGATGAATAAAAAAAGCTATAATAATATAGTTATCCAATATAGTATATTATAATAATAATAAATATTTTGGGACAACTCACACATGGCTTTCTGCCAAAGTAAGCTGTGAGCTATGGTGATAAGATAGCTTATAAACCTACATATTATATATTTTTAAATTCATACTTATATAGTATGCAACTTGTATACTTATATGTACATACATTATACAAATCGAAAGCTATAAAAATTGTTCCCGTTATATTGCCGTGGGGCAAAAAATGCTAAGACGAAGCCGTTTGTTGCATCTGGATGTACACACAAATTCAATAATGCGCTTCCTACTAATAATAATAGTGACTATTGTTACTTTTTAGTTTTTATCGAGAACGAGCCCTTCGTAGAAAGAAAAAAGGGAGAGCGGTCGCTTTGGCGCCCTTTCGTGTCGTTTCGTTGTGAACAATGTGTATCTATCTACTATGGTGCGAAAGCTAAGTAAAATGCAGGGCGCGCTATACTACGTGAGAACGAATTTAATCGGAAGGGAAGAAACAAAAGAAAGTTTTTGCACGTATAACGCGCCAAAAGCTTGCATCTTGCACCATTTTTGTAAGGGGAGTTTAATAATAGGGTTGATGAGTTGATGATAGGTATATAGACCCTTATGTTTTGATCGATTTACGATGCGAAACGTATTTCACAGTTAAACAAAAAACTTGTGGTAAGTAAGAATAAAATACAGCAAGCTCAACAATACAATCGGTATACTCGTAGATGACAAACGTTCAGTATGACCGAATACAAGGAGAGTTTAGATATTATTTCATTCGTTTTTAAATCAAAAAAATTCTAGGCGTACCAAGGTTCATGTCAGTCCTATGTATTAACATCCAGTCTTGTTTCGTGGTTTATAGGTACATGTTTGTTGTCAGCCCTTCATTTCTGACCTTTGCTATTGTTTGTGAAGATATTTCACTTAGCGTGAAATGAAAGCTTTTAATTTGTTTGACATTTTTTACAAGAATAACATTCTACTTAATATTATATTTTGAAGGATTTTTAATATCTTATTATAATTAATGAAATATTTTTTTAGAGTTTGAAATAATTTCTTTTTGTATTATGGAACACGGACGACGTGCGCTGGAATAGAAAATAGAGTGAGCTTACATTTTTCCATACCAACCCCAGGCATGCAATCCGGCAAAATATATTATTATGGGCAATATTAGTTCTCCGCGTATACGTGTTTTATCTATTTAAATTGAGAGCACAAACTTCACCCGTGCGTCCCTAGTAAACGCAGGCTTTTTTTAAATGTAAACAAAGTTTAAAGTAATGGTTAGGTCAGAAGTAAATTTGGTAATAAAACTTCAATTCTTATTTCAATTAAGTATCGTATATTAAAGTAACAAGTTACAACTACGTCTTACATATTATTATATTTACATTTTTCAAACACGAATGAGAGATGCTTCATAGTAACCCCCAGAGATACTAACTACATTACATTTAAATAACATGGAATTAATATGATACAAAACATTAAACCGACAAAAGGTGTAAGCTTGCGAAATAAGGGTAATTATAATAATTAGACAATCATTAATTTAATTTACAAATAAATTTTTAAACACTTTCACATAGTTTTTATCAGTATGATTTGATAGCACCGGTGTCTAGAAAAAAAATCACAAGGAATGAAGATGAAAATACTTGGCGCGATTTGATTTTGGTTGAATTTATGGAAGTTTTAAGAAACTTTAAATAAAACTTAACATAGCCACTGGTAATTTGCAGTGCTTTCAAACTTTTGTTTATATTTATAGCATGACTTGTTGCACGATAATAATGAGTTGAATGCAGAGCTCAGGAATGTGATAGTGCTGTGACCTTATTAGAATTAATGATGACAATATGTCGATAAATTTCAAAATCGTCTAAGTTTATCATTTTAAGTTTAGAAAAGAAATAAAAAAATAATTATTTAAAGTGAATGTCAAATTGTTGTTCTGCCATTCTTCAATTTCCCGTGTTTGGCGATAAATAAAAACTCTTTTTTTTTGTAACAGAACTTCATGAACTCGGATCAGTCATTATTAAAAACGAAAATAACACGCGGCTGCAACTTGAATATTAACGCGATAACACAGTAAACGTATGATAGCTGTCAACAAGGACAGCATGTCACAGCACTACACTGCTCCCGCCCTTCGTCTCAGGCCCCGACTGCATTCAACTCGCGCGCTATCTGTACGAGTACGTACTCTATCCTTTTGCTGATAAAGTATGCAGTGGTATTAAAGAATAAATATCATTCCATGTGCTGTCAATGTCACAATAAGCAGGTTGTATTAAGGTTCCAAATAAGTCTTCTTTTGGAATATCTAAACAGGGGGCTTCTCATGTCGAGAGCTTCGCGGCGGCTTGCTCAGCAACGGCCGACTTCCATACAACCACGCTGCTGTCCTGCGACAGCCGCGCGACTTGTTATTGTAATAATAGCTGACCGCTATAGTTTACGGGGGCGTTATAACTTATAAGTGGGAGTGCGTGCTGCTTTTTCTTTTATGAAAGTGTGACGTCGTCTGATGAACAGGGCTACTATTTTTATAGACATAATAAATAATATTGCTGACATGAAATATTTTATTCTAAGTTTTTTTATTTTTGAGTACGACATTACTGTGACAAGGTTCCAGCGCATTAGCGGGGCTTAGACTACTGAGCGGTTACTATGAGCGGTACTACTACCGCAGTGCAGCCCTTTAATGAGAAGCCGCCCTAATAATGGCCCTGACCCACGAGCACCCTGCAGGGTAACGGTCTAAAGTGCCGGCGGATTAAAGGAATGGAAGCACCTATAAACCTGGGCTTTTAAAGTGCAGCTAGAGTAGTTAGCCGTTGGCCCGTTGGGCAATAAGTCCGCGAACTACAAAATAAAAATTGTTGGCCCGCATAACCCGTAGCCAGCACGATTGCTAGTGGGTCAGACCCTAAAAAAGTTTTGCATGCCTGCAGTGTGACCTGGGGCGACTAGTCGCTGCCGCTGGCGCTGCCGCTTTCGTCGGCAGACCCGCCGCGCGACGCCTCGTCCTCCGATGATGAACTCTTCGACTTCTCTTTCTCCTTCTTCGACTCCTTGCTCTGGGAAATTTATTTGTATGAAATTTGTACCCATTACTTGGAAACCTTAACTTTAGTCATTTTTAGGCTTTAGTGTGTTTATAAAATGATTTTTTGTATTGTGATCCATTAGTGACCTATAGGGTCGGGTCTCCTCTCACAATGAGAAGGATGTTGGCTTTAGTTATACGCCATATTACCAAATCACTTAGATTTACTAAACGCATGTTCATCTATTAATATAGCAAGCAAAGAGGTAATAGGACTACCTGATGGTACGTTATCAGTGAAAGATACTGTTTCTTGTTAAAATTTTCACACTAAAAGATTTATCTAAACTTTTCTATGCCAAGTCGACTGACAAATAATGGTACTGTTATTATTATGATTAATGCAAAATCTGTAATTTTCATAAAGTGTGCACAATTTGTACCTGACAATGTATAAAAGCTTTTGCATTGACTATGTTAAGGTAAAAACATAAAATAATTATTTATTATACAGTACAAAAGGAGAAGATAATGCTTTATACCAATACATAGTATGGTAAATAAAAAATAAAGAAGCTGTTTTAACTTAACTTACTTGTCTGCTTCACTTACAAGTATACTCTGTTTCTGTGTAGAATATATACTTATATCTATCTATATTATCTAAACTGACCTCTTTAGTATCCTTCTTCTTATCCTTCTCATTATCAGAGTCTGAGGAGCTATCATCATCCTCTACGAACTCCTTGCTAGTGAACTTGCCGGGGCTGGGTCCCGCAGTGGAGGCCTTGGCCTTCTTCGCTGGCGGCGCCTTGCCCTTCTTCTCCACGGCCTTGCGCTCCTTCTCCGCTTGCTTCTTTTTCTGCTTGAACTCGTCCGCTGCGCCGCTGTCCTTGTACTTCTTCATCGCTTGGTTGTATTCTTCTTTCGCTTTGGCCGCCTTCTCCTCCCATTCCTGTTTGATGTTACGGTATGCGTGAGTTAAATGGTTATTGGGATACGTGTTTTATTTCTTTTTAAGGTATGTTTGCAGTACTGGAAACTGATACTACTTTTAGATACTGAAAATTCTATCTGTATTAAAAGTGAAATTTATAATTTTTATCTATAATCAAAATATTTTCACACAAGCTATTGGGGGTAAATTAGCTGTAACGAAAGCGTTTGCAATTTTCACAGCAAATAACCGAGACCAAATATTAGTTCATCAATAATTATTATCCGCAATACGGCAATATGGCGTGTACAAGTCCATGTTAGGTTGTGTTTCCCGTGACACTGAGTGAAGCGGGGCGGCCATGAATTGGCCAATCCCAGTGCTCGAAATCTTCACTTCGCAATAGCAGAAACAGTTGGCTAATTCATGGTCCACGCCGCTCCACTACACCACACCTGGCTCCACAAATGCACCCTTAAGCTGGAAGTAAAGCAAGCGATACTAACGGACTTGTCCTTGAGGTCGCGCCAGAGCTCGCCGCCCTTCTTGGCGATCTCGGTGACCTTGATGCCGGGGTTGTCGTCCACGATGCCCTTGCGGTTCTCGTTGAGCCACAGCATGAAGGCGGTGGACGGCCGCTTCGGCGCGTTCACGTCCTTCTCGCGTTTCTTCGTCTTCTCTTTGCGCTTGCGCGGCGCTTCCGACTGGAATTAACAATCGCAAAATAAAACATAGAAATATACTCACATAGAAACGAAATTATGTTCTGTCTGTTTCACGATCACGAACACACGCATTCAATTGTATGAAAGAGACAGAACGAAAGAAGTCACCTGGAAGGGATGGAACGCTGTTTCCTTACCATTCAAAGAAGTTTATTCTAATTTATGCCACATAAAGTTCCAAAAATAGATGGACATTAAAATTCAGCTTCTGTTATTGTTTGCAAAACAAAACAGTGTTCAATAGATTGAGTGGTATATGAACTCACAATAGTAATAGTCTTCTTGGGTTTCTTTTCTTTTTTCTTCTCTTTCTTGCTGTCACCTGATCCACCTGACGCGTCCGAATCTTCCGACGATGACGGATTTGTGTCGTACCTGAAAGATTATAATGAATATTTTATCAATTAAATTTTACACTAAAAAATATGTGATAAATGTAAGAATAATTTTACTATAATTATTATGGAAGTAGTTACATATTATTATAATTATATTATTTGTTCAGTTATACGCCTGAAAGGTTTTTCGATACCCAGTATCTTTTTTAAAAGTAGGATATAGAAGTGACGGCGATGGCGATCGATAGGCGAATAAAACCACAGTTTCATTACAAGTTATAGACCTTGGCTCGTGGCTCGTTTAATATAGCAAATTGTTGTATATAGCAAATAGCAGATTGTTCAGACACGACTGTTTTACTAGTCAATCACCACCAAATAGCTGCGATTAAAACCGTCGTTTTTAAAGCCGCAGTATACCAGCAGCACAGTAACCCTGGCGTGTTGCTGACACATTCCCCGTGGCCGTATACTCACTCCTCGGCGACGTCGCTCTCCTTGGCCTTGTCGGGGTTGAAGTCCTCGTCGGTGCTCTCGTCGGAGCCGTCGCTGTCGTCGCTGTCGCGCTCCTTGGCCTCCGCCTTCACGCGCTCCAGGTACGCGTCCGGCTCCTTCTCCGTGTCCGAGTCGCCGAAGTCGTCGTCGTACAGCGCCTTGTCCTGGACAAGTAGCCAGAATAATAATAACAGGACACAACAGCTAGTCGACCTACATACGTTTATCAAAAGTATGGCTGAAATCTGACCTATATCAAAAGAACAATCGAAAATCTTTTTTTCATATACATACAACAACGTGATCCTAGTAGTAGTGCTTTATGCTCAATATGAGTAGTCCAACCATTCTTTCAACTTATATTTTCGTATTTGATTGATGACTTCAGAATTCAGATTACTCAAGAAATTCATGTTAAAAATATTTAAAATAATAAATTCCTTGTTTTGATTTCCAAAAATGATATCAATGTTGAATGTTGTGCCATACATGGCATAAATATGAACACCTCACTTGCTATAATGGTAATTTTTTTGATTTAATAAAATATTGAAAATATATTAAGGATAACTTTGTTTTGAAATAAAATCATGCAATGAATCCCCTTAACACAGAAAATGTAATCCAAACACAAAGGGAATAGAAAATGTAGAATTTTAACAGTGATTTATTCATAAACTTAAACACACAGTTAAAGGAATAAAAGCAATACTTTTGAATTTGAAAAATGTTTACTTACATTTTTGCCTGTATTCTTGACATGAAGTTTCTTGGAAGTGATGTAATCAAATAACTTGGCATACTCCCCTTTTTCTATGCTACTGAAGGTGTGTACGTTGCCTGATTTCAGTTCAATCTCAAAGTCAAAAGACCTGTGAAGAAAAAAAATCTTTTGTTCAAGAAGGGTATAAAATGCTATCCTAGTAAGAAAGCAACGCACTGCGCCGCACGAATTTATGTTTAACTCAAACATGAGTTAAAGTAGAGAAAAAAGTGAAAATACTTTGTAGAAGAGGCTCCTCCTCTCGCGAAGTTGACAGATGCGATCTCCTCGAAGCGGATGTGTACCGGCGGCTTGTGGACGTAGATGAAGCCCTTCTCCAACGGGTACAGGTAGCCCGCCGCCGCTTTATACGAACACGCTATAGCCGGGGTCTTGTGGTGTCTGGAAATTATATGGTGTATCTTATATATAAAATTCTCATGTCACAGTTTTAGTTACCATACTCCAAAATGGCTTGACTGATTTTTATGAAATTTTATAATTATGCATATTCAGTAGGTCTGAGAATCGGCTTGTCCACACGTAACATTTTTATTTTATTTTTTGCACAAATATTTTTTTATTTGATTTTTCAATAATCAAAAAATACATACAACCCTAAATTTTCACCCTTCTATCAGCAACCCCTATTTTTTAATAGTCGATTTTTAACACTCGATAACTAATATGGCAAAACAATGTTTGTGGGGTCAGCTAGTGTTAATGAAAGGATTTCCAAATTTGAGAGAGTACCCAGGGCGCTAAATCCTAAAATATGCCACAAATTTTGTGTTTTTCAGAGAAAGAACAAACATTATGTAGTATTTACCCTTTAAAGTCTCCTGGTCCAATCACCCGTCTGTTGATTATCACTTTCATAATTTTTGAGAGTACTTCATAAGTGGGTCCTGATAGTTCTTTGGATATTTTGTCTTCATATTTTTCCTTAAGTTCTTCTCTGTAAAGACATTAATAACAATTATAGCTTTTAAGTGTTAATAATTAATTATGATAGCCTAAAAAGTCTGAGGTTAAATCCCAGAGGCACACACTAATGAATTTCTCCAAGACTATAAGGATAGGGGACTAAAGCCCAAATCCTTCTCAGTGGATGGAGATGAAACAAAAGATCAGACTGTTCCACTAAAGGCTTTATGTAAGATATTATTCTATCATGTATGACGTTCATTAAGTGTACACAACTCGTACCTGACAATGAATAAAAGACTTTGATTTTGATTTTTGATATTGATAAACAGACAGTCAGCTTTTATCTGCAACTTTGTCCATGCAGTAACATTATCAACTTCACATCAAAAAAATAGATTTTGCCTACATCTTGGTAGACAGCAATTATACAATAATGACCACTTACTCTGTGAATGGCAGTTCCAAGCTGGTCTCCTCTTCAATGCCAAACAGCAACACCAAGTAGTGGTATCTGGTTTGACCCTGCTTGATGGGAGGGTCCAGAGACACCACAAAGAACATCTGCCGTGTGTCCTTGTGAGGCAGCAGGAACAACCGGAGTACAGTGGACATGGGGATCTTGTAGTCAAACGTTTTACCATGGAGCTGGAAGAATGTCTGGAACACTTTGATGTCGTAGCGACCACTGAAATTTTAAAAAATCGATTTACCTATTAGTACATTTAAAAGATTGTAAAATTAAATGAAAAAAAGGCACACACAGTTTGTTTTGTGACTTTGTTGAGTCAAGATTTATTGTCTGTATAGTAATACTAACTAAGAATGATAAATATGAACTCCTAGCTAGAAGACAAATTAATGCATATACTATAGGAATTATTTTATAGTATTAATAAAAGTAACAACTTTATTTACCGAGGCGTAAGGCACTGTAACTCTCTGAAGATGGCAATGGCGTCTCCGGAGACAGATATGACACTGGCCTTGTTCATGACCTGCTGGTGGAATGCCTCTACAGCGTCCATGTCCCCCGCCAGCTCATTGGTGGGTATGTGGAACCTCATCTCCATCAGAGACACTGGTGTGTCATCATTCTGTGAGAAAAATTGAAAGATAGTTCAAAGAAATAACTATGAGAGTAGTTGGTAAATTATAGATTGATTTTAATAGCTGGATTCTTTATTTCAGGTGACATCTTCATTTTCATACATGAAAATGAATTTATGGATATTATTATCTATTCCATAACAAATTTACTCATTCAGCAAATTAGACTTGTTGCTTGATTGTGAATTGGTCTGAAATCTAATGCATTTTCCTTCTCACAAAAAAATTCTGAAATCTAATAGAGAAATTCTATTTACCTGATGGAACTCAAGTGTGACTTCATTCTTGCCTGTGTTGCACTGTGACACATAGTGCAAGGGTATCTCGAAGGCAGTGTTTGAGCCCACATTGAAACTGAGCACAGCACCATTGAACTTGGCTGTTCCCCAGTTCCAGCCCTTAAGGGACAGCTCCTTCTCTAACATATCCTTGTGGTAGTTGGTCTTGAAGAATTTTGCAACCTTCTCTTGTTCCTGAAACACAAGTTTGAAAATGTATACCTTGGATAAAAGTATGTCTTGGGTGTAAATTTCGACAATTTCATGATTGGGTCTAATCAGGAATTGGATCCAACATTCAAAAAGATTGTGTGACTGTGAGCTCAATAAATTTTGCTAAATAAATAAGTACCATAAATTATTGTCCATTTACATTAAATTTAACATTATTGTTTTTCTCTAACCTAGCACCACTACCAAAAACCCCGATTTGACCTTATGTGACCACAGTGCTTTGGACATTAGATGGGTATGTCCTATGGGGTTATGTTTAGTTTAGTGCATTAATTAATCCACAGAACAGTAAGGTAAGGAGATCTCAGGACTTCAAACTTATTTATTTAAATAAGCCTCGGTCTCAATTGCTCAAAATTTCAAAATATTTTTCAGCATTTATTTTTTAACTGAGGTACCTATATTGAATGAGGGTTTTATGCAATTTTATGTAATAAAATCAACTTATAATCTTACCCCTTCTTTGAATCCACCATATCTATGCAAAGTACCATTTTTCAGAAATATTCTGAGGCCCCAAGAGCCGATAAACTTTTGAAAGTTTACAAGATCAATGTCATTCGCCGATATTTGTTCCACTTTGCCTGTCTTGCTGTTTTTAAATACTATATTTTGATCAGTCATTTTTAATCTCCCAGGCACCTGGAAGATAATAAGAATTGGTTAAAAACAAAGTTTTAAAATGTTTTCGAACAAGTCATTGTGTCAATATGGAAATTACCATAGCGCCCTTTATTTCTGCCTGCACATCATTATACTCTAAAAACTCCATAATATTTAGCGTTTTGAAGATTGGAGTATAAAACAAATGTTTAGGTAAAAACACTATTATGTTCAAAGTTTGTTCACGGCACCCGCACGCCGTACCGCGTTGCACGACTCCGAAAATCCGAAATCGCGGAAAAATATTTTTTTTATATTAAGTGAATGAATGATTGGTGGTATAATTAATGACTGACATGCATGACATGAATGCCTGACAGACAAACGGAGAAGGAAAAGAAATGAGTTTACAGATTAATAGAAAAAGGTTTTCCACCACAACCATGACTATATACTACATAATTAGGTATTTTATTTAATTTAAGTGTTAACCATAATTTGCCATGTTGAATATAAAAATATTATTCTTATTAAGCCAAAAAAGAAGACTCAGCTTTAATAACTTACTACATTACAATATTATAAGGTTAGCGTAAAATACTCAATGGAATTTACTATACATCTCAAGAACTCTAACATTGGAATAACAAGGAATGTATTTTTTTACATAAACACAGACAACGTTTAAAACATCTTGCGATAAGGAATAAAAAACTTAAATAAGTGTTGTAATCTGATTCTACCTTAAAATCACAATATAATAATTATGACAGTCAGTCCTATTGATTGACCTGTTAGCATGGACGTCCTATTACCGAAAGTTCAATGGTTCATACAGATGAATGAATGAAACTTTGAGTGTCAGTCATGTGTCAGTCACTGCAGTCGGTCAGTTTGATTGACTCACACAGGCTGACACAGGCCACACAGCTCACTCAATCACACTCATTCAAATCTCACATTTTGTTGCGTGACGTGCTGTGTGTATGCTGTTTTGATATTTTTGATTGTTTTTATATTCCAGATCAGTCAAAATAGCTCGTAAAGTTTAAATATAAGATCTGATTACTGAAAATTTATTTACAGTGACAGTGATTTGTTCAAAGTGTATGACTGTGAACGTAACTGTAGATTTAATCTGGCTTTTGAACCGGGTCCTTGATTTATATTATAATTTCGTAGTTCTCTGCATGTGCAAAACCTATGGCGTCATTATCCTTGCCTCGGGTGCTTCAGTTAAAGAAGAACAGTTTAGATGCTGAACGCGAGCAGTTCGAGAAGTTTCAGGTATATTTTTTATAAACATATGTGCGTAGGTAGTTCAGATTCAGAACTACTTATACCAAGTTTTTAAAGAATGTAAATAGTTTTCCAACTATACTTCTGTACATGAAATTAGATGTAGAGATATAAATCGACTGTCTGTGTCGGTAAAAACCACATAAAGTTAAACATTGACTATAAAAAGTTTGGAACTACTTTTTTATCATATTATTATTATGTTTAAAAGGGGGTTAAATTTCGCAAAACTCTTTTTTAAGCTGACATCTTGCTCGCTTACCTTCAGGATCATAGATAGTAGTTTTTGAGATTTTGTAGTAAGTCAGTGTGTATCCTCTTACATTATAATTTATTTAATAATGAACATGAAGGGATGAATGGGGAGCTTCATGCAGCACTGTATCCCAATTTTGGATTTACAAGGCAAGAAAGTGTATAAAATCACATTAACAATTGGTGCAGCACCTTATCTAGGGGGCAGGCAAGTCAGGCAAATGCCCAAAGCCGCAAAATCACTTGAAAACCCTGGGCGCTAAGGAGTTCTATTTTTTTGTAGCAAGGTAAAAGAAAAAAGTGGCAGCACATCTTAATGGCCAAGTGTAGACAACAATAGGCAACTCATCATTCAAATCTACTCTGCTGTCTTAGCCACCCTCAGATCATCAATTATGATGAGTTTCAAACAAATCAATTTTATTTCAACTACTAGCTGTGCCTGTTTGTGTGGAATTCTAATATAAAAGTAGCCTAAGTTACTCCTTATTATATCAGCTTACTGCAAGTGAAAGTCCTCTCAAAATCGGTCCAGCCAAACATAAATTGCAGCAACAAACAGACAAACATAAATTGTAAAAAATGTTATTTTGGTAGGTATATGTACTGTGTATACATATTATTATGCATTTAGTAAAAATGGTAATTTTTATTTTACAAACAGACACTCCAATTTTATTCATTTGTATACATAGATTGAACAGCAATATGATAAATCTTACAAAAGAGTGGATGACAAAGAAGGAAAAATCAGGAAAATGTTAATCATAATAACAAAAATCCTGAATTATATTCTAGTTTACCTTCTAAATCTCTAACAGCATACTCACAGCTGATATTCTTGAACCTTAATGGTTTCTTATGAAAATAAAGATGACGGTGATTCATGAAGATGATGAAGAAAGATGGTAATATATATAAAGAGGATTAAATTTATTTGTTAATGAACATTAAATGATGTTGATGTCTCTGAGGGTGGTATGGCAATATGAACAAAGACGATTAAATTTATTTGTTTATGAACATTGTCTCTGAGTGCTGCCTTTGGAGGTAAGTATATGAGCAAGTTGCTAAGGTCAGTTTCTTGATGACTATTGTCTTCAAGGCGACGTGATGCAAGCGTAACCCAGGTGCTTCGCCCTTGGACGTCTCATACAACAGTGTGTGAAAATGATACAGCATTGTTTTCATTTGCATGGCCAAGAGTCATGCAAGAGTTTTATGCCCATGTGTGAGTTTTTGATTGCTAAATTTCGCGTATATTTCCGACTATAGATTCGTAATTAATTACGTGAGGTGATTTTTGCCATTTTTCGCCCCAGGAGGGGTTCCTGATGTCCTGAGATTTTGGTCGACCCTCTCCAACATACCCTATTACCACGTGAGATTACCCAGACACAAATATGTATTTTAACGCACCTAAATGAAATAATTCGCGTTTTTTAAAAAAAAAAAGTATTTGAAAACCTCATATCTCTGGACTCGCGACACCGTTACGAGACGCAGTTATAGAAGCATATCCACGACCCAAGTGGCGCAGTGGTTATCGCTGCGATCCATTACTGTCATTTTTCTTTTATTCGTGTTTTTTAACTATACATATCGTATTTTGGCACTCTTACTGGCAGAAAAAAATAGATAATACCTACCAAGACCCCTTCCTCCACGTGAAATTAGGTAAGGCTCAGCTTGACCCCCCCCTCTCCTAATTACGTAATTAATGGACGTCCCCTAAATAGTACCGTACAATAAATATGTCTTTTTTAATTTCCTATCTGACTGCCTCAAATATAGGAATATAATTTCGGCCAAACAACGTGATTTTTTTTTCTAGAAACGAAGATAACCGATAGCCGATAAATTTAGCCGGAGTTATACGGTATACATCCAAATTGTTATCGAACAACAGTAGATAATGACTGTTGTGAAAACTTGACTCATTCGATAGCTTATCGCGGCGTCCACTCCATTCCTTGGTGTCAGACAAAAGTTTTATTGTTGTGCTTAGTGATTTTTTCCTGAATATTACACTATATAATATTCTATCTTTCAGCATAATAATCTTCTTAATAACAGCGGTCTCTAAACACTGCGGGTAAGTTTTTTATTATACTTTTTTCGTATAAAATACAATATGCCAGGTAAACGAACTCTTCTTGATAAGAGGTGTAATCTTGTTTTGGTAGAGCTCTTGATGTGTCTAATTGTTTTATGCGACGCATATTATTTCGCCTAATGTTTGAGATTTTGTAATATGCGTAAAAATATCCAAGCCAACTTTCCTTCTCTTGAAAAATTTTGATGGCAGGGTTTCCATTTCTGTCGCAGAACCTTTTTATGATTGTTTCATTCAAGCTGACCCGGCTCTTCCGGATGAAACAAGTTTCATATAATTTTATAACCCCACAACAATTTCATCCCACTGTAGTCTGTAGGTTGAATCTAGGATAATTCGTTCCTAGCTGACCTCTTCACCCGTAAGCTGCCTTTCTACCAAATTTCATGTTCGTAGGTGATGTAACTAGTTTTTTTTAACAGAATAAGTCATTTTCTGTTAGTTCCTAAACGCTTCCTGCTTTTCAAGATGTACCAAGATGGTAGTAACTATAAAAAAAGATGTAAATAGAATCGCAATAATTATTATAATAATAATATATTTGTTCGAAATCCATCGCAGCTAGTTCAGCTAGCGGCATTCGCGCCCCAAACTCTTTTTATCACTCTCACTATAGCTACGATAAGAGTGATAGAATGGGCTTAGTTTAAAATATTCTAGGAGTACGCCTTCCCCGTGGTTTTTATCTACTTCCCATTTCTATGGCAGTAACTGTGGTAGTAACTCATTGACATGGTATTTGAGAGTGGGTGATTCGGGGCGCTCCGCTCGAATCGCCGGTGTCAGCCCACATCGGGCCTACGCGTGTATCCAGTTCCCGTTACATTTTGATGCTCGCTGAATTTATCTCTCCATCACGCGTTGTACCACTTCCCTTTTTGTACGTATTTATTGTACACATGAGCACGAGTGGCGGCAAATTGTAAATGATGATGGATTACTACCGTTGAAGTCCTAGCAATTACTCGATGCAAACGTTATTCAAAGATCACAATTTGTTGATCTTTGATTATATTATTTTATAAATTAAATATAAATACCAGGGTAGAGAGAGGGTCTGCCTTCAGTAATATCAGCTTCTTTTATTTTAATGGAACAGAATCAGGAACCACGTTCCCTTTGCCCTTCCTGAAGGTTCAATATTTGCCAATATTTTAAGTTTTAATACATTACAAGTAGTCATAGATATAATACACATATCTATGCAAGTAGTGTACATAAAGATTATCGTGATGTCGGATTGATTGACAAACAACTTCAATAAAACTACCACATTTCCACAACTGCATCATCAAACAGGTTTGTGTCCTGTGCAAATGTTTACCTTTACGATTGTCTAACGTAGGTATGACTCATACAAATTACCTTATTAGATCCACTGCACAGTCATTTATAGGTAGTAGGTAGGTATAAAGACATGACGATTCTTAATGCAAGTTCGATTTAGCATTTCTCTGTAGTTTTCAACTGGAAGAATCTAATGAAAAACCTCTGTCTCTATAGTAAAATAGTAGCATAACTAGTGATAACGATTCGCAACGAGGAGCAACGATGGGGATATCTTTTTTCCCCTTCGAATGACGACCAGGTAATTAGGGGGACTGGTGACCTGAAGAAGACAACGAGAGAAAACCGTTGAATCTAGAGGGCCCAAGACCGGACGTACCGTCGCCGTCAATTAGGGCAAGGCGCGAAGTGGAGTTCCATACACACATTTCTTACATAAAAAAAACATACACGCGAATTGAGAACCTCCTCCTTTTTTGAAGTCGGTTAAAAATGTACATTAATTGTGATATTAATCGCAACGACGATTCATGCCGCTTATTAGGAGTAATGTTTGTATACAGATAATAAAATAATGTCTGATTTCTCGGCCTCTGTGCGAGTAATTCGGGCGTGTAATTCTCTTTATGTCTGGTTACGGTTTCATTGCCACCAAACACACAAAGGATGTGTTTGTTTTCGAATATTTAAAGCCTGTTTACCGCTGGTATATTGTTACTGTTCATTCCATCGAGCTACTGTTTTGGCAGCAGCCGGTTAACTACATACATAAAATGGAAGTACCAACAGAGAGTGATCTTCTCTCCCACTTTTGGCTAAAATTTGGATTGTGAAAATATAGAGAAATAATTATAGTTTAGTCGGGTAAGGTTAGGTCAGCTTGGCTAGCGCAGTTGCAAAAGAATACGAAAATACCCAAAGACGGTAAGAGCTGTTGGATCCTTCCTTACCCCCGTTGGCTCCGTCCCCGACGTATCCATGTCGGATTTTCCTATGTAAAAGCCTAGTGTTCTCTGTTGTGTTTCATTCCACTCATGAAGATTTGCATTGACGGAGCCACGTAGAAATTCTATCGCGCTATTTAATCTGTGGTATCGGTTTGACCCACTGACTCTAAAACTCGAAATACATTTCCTTAAAACTCAACGTTTTATCTCGTAACCGTATCTGTCTACCGCCTAACTTATTAGACTTGTAAAGTTGGTATGAGGGAATTATTCGTTCGCACATAAAAACTGCTCTTAATAATTGTACGCAGTTCATAAAAAGTACCGCAAGCTCTGGCTTTACTATGCATGTTAAATGCCAGTATTTTTTGACGATTTGATGAAAGTAACAAAATTGCTATAACAAGAATAAAATTGTTTTCATTAGAAAATTTTTGGTCGAATTTAAAGCTATATAAATATCAAGTCAAAGTAAATACAATATTGTTTTAGCAAGGCAACTCTTCCGTATTTTTTCCAGAGCATGTCTTAATCCAACTCTACTTAATACTTTTAAGTACACTAAGTATTTGCAGTTTTGCATTTATTGATTTGAATTTTACTCTCGTCTACTATGTAGTTAGATTTTATTTACAAGTGCTCTCAGTAACTTGATTCTGCACGTGTTTCTCAGGCAGGCTCGATTGAAACGTGTACAACAACTCTTGGACCCACGGCCTTTCTATTCCCACGATAGAAAGATAGCTAACAGCGACTGGAAGCCGTCGATTACTAGTCTCAATTACGCTAACTTACTTTATGTGAAGATAGACTGTGTATCGATCGACCAGTCGGTATTGAACGCTTGAAACGATAGCAGACCTTTCACTGTAGATCGTTGATTTACTATCGCGTCTTAAACAGAGTGCACGGCGACGTCGCTGCACTGATTGCATTATCACAATTACCATCATCCACATTGATTTCTATAGTAAATGCAATCGATTTTCGGCAGATAGTAATTAGTAGCAAGCGGGTATGTGAGCCATCTAATGTTATGTGTTTACTGCAGACCATGTCATTTGAATCCATATTGATGCATGGTTGCATGCATGCGTATGGTTATAACTGCTGGACTGGGTTGTGCTACGCTGTGGCTAATTCCAACATTTATCATATGTATAGGAAAACAAAATTGAAGAGAACAGGAAGCACTCATTAATTTTCTTAATAAAACAACCATTCATCAGATTCATGTTTGGACTACGTTTTGTGCCGGCGTGTCTGTCATAGCTTCATAGCTGCCAAAAGGGAAATTGTTGAGGCCGCGGCCGCTTTGCCGGCCGGGGGCAACCGCCGCGGAACATCCTCTTCCGACATGATTGTTGAATAGCGCTCGTGCACGCTACCGTCACTGATGGCAACGATGTCACATTTTTGGGATCCGTACTTCAACAGGCAAGGCGAGGATTGCTTATGGGATTATCACTTTTGAGGAAAAGTGTTGATATACAAACAGAAATGGATAAAAGGACAACAAGAGAGTGTCCAATAAGTAAGTGACACGATTTTTAGATCTCTCCTCCCCTGAATGAGATGTCTTGAGATTTTGCTCGACAGTGTCCGCCAATTTCAAGGCAGGTCACACAAAATGTGTATTTTCCTTTCCCCTACGTAAGATGGATTCAGGTTCTTCTAGACCCCATTCTCCCCTAAAAACCTTGAGTAATTAATGGACGCCCCCTTGTCCATTTATCCATTTTTTGTCTGTCTGTCAAGACACTTTCCCAGAGAGAGAAATAACAGAAAAATAATTCCACACAGTGAAATAATTAAGATTAAATTGAACTACAGAACTAAAGCACTGTTAAGTTACATAGTTACGTTTAAATGGGAGCTTAGCCAGATAAGATCTCAATCTTGTGGATTAAATGCAATCTCGCAGAATACAAATCATCTCCATTTAATGGTCTGGCTCGAATATAGAAGATTAACTGCCTCGTAAAGTTCGCATTCTTCTTATTGAAAATAAGAACCTTTTTTGTAGATTCATTTAATTCTTTTTTTCAGGAATTCTTGAAGCATTTCGCGTTGCCGAGCTAACCGTTATAGGCCGGTGTGTTCCGCATAATTAGCCGCGTTTCCTCACACAGTCACAGATACGTAACAACGGTGATAATAGCCGGCCAGTAATCAGTGCGTGAATATGACCGACGTCACATTGGCGTGCATTCACCGCAAGATTCGTGACCACTCTCACACTTGCCTTAATTAGTGTACGAGGAATTTGAAATGTTGCTGCTACTTCTTATAGCCCGAGAAGAGGTGTCGACATAATGTTTACGTTCTTAGCGAGGCAAATGTCTAGCGCGGCTCACTATTATGAGACAGCAGTGCTTGTATGCTTCAAATTCCCTTGTGTGGTGACAGTATGTGATACAACTCCCAATAAAGTTTTTTGCCATTACTGAATGATATAGAAAGTATCAAATAGATAGACATTACATCCATATTTCTTCATAACAAATGAATACCTAAACAAGTGGAAATTATGTAAATGATGTATAAAGATAACAGTGTTGAAAAATAAACAGTTACGAGAAAAATAAATGCAATAAAGTGCGCTGCAAATTGCAGTGTATCAGTGAAAAGGGTGGGACTTGACATTTCCTGGTTTACTTAGGTGAATCTGAATTTATTTTAAATTTGGAATTGGTTCACATTCCTCGAATCCGACGACGGGGTCTTTAGTTGATAAAATGAGGGACTTTTTAGTCCACCTTTGACTATTCAAGGTTAAGTGATCAACGTGTTGCGGAAATACCGGTTAAAACACCTGCTGCATTACAGTTTGCTATCAAAATCGTCACAGCATCTGGCGTTGACCCAAACGAAAGAGAAAATAAATGAAAGAGAAAATAAACAAAAGAGTCAAAATAAATAAATACCGATTTCAATGTTGAAGATATTTAGCAACATACGCATCTAAATCCATTCCTTAGGAGTATTGATTTTCTTCTTTTAACTTTTAGTTACACAAACCATAACAAACCTTACGACAGTAAGGTAAGTTAAGTAAAGTAAGTTATTCGTCGGCCAAACAATGCATTAAGGCCTATCTTGGTTGGTGTCTCACATGTCGCAATCTTTCAAAGTTATGGTGAATGCGCCTGTGAATGGACATTGTTATGTTTTATTAATGAAAACGGGAACAATAACAATCCTTCCATCTTGAAATGTGAACCGTTCCGTTTGTCAAGAGGACGTATCGGTCGCCTCTTTCCTTAAACTACCAAACCCGTCCGCTGATTAGCCAAAATCGGTTTCTTCCGTGGCGACTAATAAAAGATCGTCATTGCTACATGTAGTCGCTATATTTGTAGAACCTACAGTCAAATGTTCTGCATTCAACGTGTCTGTCTTGGTGGGTGTCTATCTAAATCGAAATCTTACGAATGCGCTTGTGAAATCAGCATTGTTATGTTTGCATACACTAGAATTCCAACATTCCACCCTTGCTTTTTTAAAAGAAGCGGTAACTAAACGATTGTTTATTGTGCTATGTATACAATCTAGAAAACTTATCGACATGTACTATCTCTGATCGGTTCGGCAAAAAAATAGATGTTTTTCGTTGTTTTAAACGTTTGTTGTTATTTTCCAATAATCTTACGCCAAATGTTCGGTATTCAACGTGCCTGTCTTGTGGGTGTCTTAATGTCGCAATATTTCTAAGGTACAATGAATGCGGTTATGAAATCAGCATTGTGTTTGTATTAAGCAGACACACAACGCAGTTAGTCACTAAGCGGGTAATATGACGTACCTACTTATCTATAATTATTGTGCTCTATGGAATCCATGTTATGTGCAGGTAGATCAATGCCGACTAATAGAGTTATAGTTACACGCAGAATTTTATTGTTTTCAAGGGTAACAGTTTATCATCTTGCAGGTTCTATACTTTCCTGGTTTGGGAATGGCATGGGGGGATTGATTCTGGGAAATAACTTATAATGAGTTATTATTAAGATGGCAAATAAATAGTTATGAATTCTAACGGCATCATCAGAATTACTCGTATAGTACAGACCACGTTGTGAGACCAATGGCTGTTGGTAAATAGTCATATTCATCTGTTCCTCATGTTTGGTTTACTAATTGAGTATTGTAGTAGTCCCTGCATCCCATGAACAACTCATACGGACTAAGATGTTCGCCTCAAATAAAGTATCTCCGGCAACCATGACTCCCTAGACGAGGCACAAGGTCACAAGGTTAGGTGCCTACCTTCTCATGCGAGCTACTTAAAACTTATAGTTAACCCTTCTGTTTTCAAAAACAAATATCACATTACCCACTTGTATGCTTGATACAAAAACAGTGGTGTTGAATTAACGAGAACATCCGCTTCGGGCTTATGTTTGTAACATTTCATCCAAACGGGAGATGGCTCGTAAAGTGGTGTTTCCGGAATTAGTCCTGCGCTGCGTGGGAGTAAACAGCGCGATCGATTTATTGCGCCCCGATTTACCATTGAACTTCTCCTTCAAAGTTATTATTAGCTTCTGTATCCTTAAAGGAACGTAATTTACGCTTTTAGTTTTATCTACATTTGTTTCTTCCTTTTATACCTATATATGTATGATATATATTCCTATATGTAGTTCCTATATGTATGTAGCTTGTAACTTATTGCAATTTGTTCATCTTACATTGCTAACTTAACATTTTACAAGGTTTATTTCCATTATGATGATGTGATTTGATTTGATTTGACTTTAATTTGCACCATTTCCTAAATTTATCGAATTTCATCGGATCGTGTCTGTTTTTGTTCCGTTTTTTTAATTTTAGAATCTCTTCTTATTGTTATAGTATATTTGTATGAAAAGCTTAGCTGCAACATTTCGTTGATAACATTATTGTGTTTGTTGCAGGTAATTCTGCGACTGGTCAAATGACATACTTACATCTAGTTCAGATAAATTAGGTATGTTCTAACGGCACCAACAGAATTTTAGAGCCTATGGCGGGTTTTTATAAACCGTCGAGATAGCCTCGTCGCAAACCGCGTAACAGCAACAAAGGAACGCGAGTCACTAACTTTTTCATCCTAATTGTTACACTATCTGTCTCTGTTATACAATCTATTGAATTTTTAGTTCCTTCCTCACTTTTATTTAAGTGGAATACAATTGTTATTGTTATAGTGTACTGTACACAATTGCATGGAACTTGCAAACGTAATCAGCGGATTTAGTTCACCTGCATTATAGCATGGAATAATGGTGTAATACATGAAGAGGTGATTATTATTATTATTGAATTTAAAATGACTATTAGTTATTAATCTGAAAGTGGTTATGTCTTGTTCTCTATGAATAGAGCTGCTTTGAATCATAAATAAAAGACATAAATAGATTGTGAATATAAGTAATAACGATTATTACTTTAATGAGCAAATGTCGGATTGCCATTCTGTCACGTCAGATATGCCCATCACTAGATACACTATCTTACCACTTCATTACAGTGATTATTACTAATAGACCACGATAACTAAATAGACATCGCTGGTGTTAGAGGAAAATGTTTTGCTATGTCCATTGGTAATGTTATCAATGCATTTATAATATTATATCCGTAACATAACAGCCTTTACGATTGCAGCTACGATATAACCAATTCAGTGGAATGTTCACAATATATTGGGCCTATCGACCGCAAGTGGATTACTGTATATAAACGGCTCCTAAGTCCATGTAATTGGATATGGACTAGTTTATACAGGAATCCATATTGGATTCTGAAAAATTATACGAGTAATTACTTGATAGTACCAATCATGTAATATTTGTTCACATAAAAGGAAAACAACTACAGTTTTATGACAACCAACTCCAACAGTAGTCTCGTCATATGCCGACCATGGGAAAAGATGGCCTGAAGGAGGCAATAAGATCAATTGGGATTCAAAGATTCCAGGACCGGATGGAGTAGTCAATCATGAAAGCCATACCAGAATGGAATTTAAATGGTTGATGGATAGGCTATCGTTGCATGTGGTGTATACATAGCAATAAAATTGATTTAAACTCGACATCAGGTGAAGCACCTTATATTTAGTTATGGTGGTCCCGACAATTCTAATTCCTGAGAGGCATCCAATAATTACGTGAGACGGTGTTGGTGGTCAATCCCCTAACTCCTCTTGGTGAGCTGTCATAAGATTTTGCTCCCCCATCTCACATGAAATTTCACACATCTTACGTGTATTATAATTTGTAAAGCAAATAAATTAATCCGTTTGTTTGTTTCGGAAATCCCAATTTATTTTGTTGCATGACTATCACTTTTCCTGACGACACTTTCATTCTGTAGACTGTAGACTTTTCTTTATTGCGTATGTATATGGTCAGATCCCTCCCCTCCCCCACGTGTGATTGGGTATGGTTCATCTTGTCCCTCTTCCCCTGCAAAAACTCACGTAATTATTGGACGCTCCCAGACAGTAGGTAGAGGTACTAACTACGCGTGGCCTCGGTGTTCTTCTTGCAGCTCCCGACACTAAACTAATGCATGCCGCTGACACCACCGCTCCACACTAACACGTTGCTATGGCGAACCCCACCGACAAACGATTCCATCAGCTGGTGAGTGACACTTCCATCATTATCATCAGATCAACCGCTAAATTCAAGCCTAGAACTTTATGAGACCTTAACACTATTTTACTTCTTGATATCTTCAAATATCTTGGCAGATCAGTTTGGACGCGTTTTCATTCGAATTTAACTCGCATTAACAGTCCCGACCTTAGAAATACTACGACGATAAGAACAAGACGAAAACGCGTCCAAACTGAGCGCGACCTAAATCTGTTACATTACCCAAAATTGTTGCATGAAAATCCTTGATGTTATTCTGTGTCTCAAAAGCCTTTATTCTCTAAAGTTCTAGGGAAGTATTTAGTGATTACTTGACTTTAAGACTCATTTAAATTAATTTTAAACAAAACTATTACATTAATTTGATATCTATTTTTTGCTTAGACGGAACTATGAACTGATACAAATATACTTTAAGGCTTGAATATTAACTTTAAGCGGAAATGCAATGTTCTTTTTTGATTGTGGAAATATTTTATTAAATCAGTACATTTAATGTTCAGTTCATATTTTCTTGTATTAATTGAAATTTTAAATCTAACGTTTTATGTTGGTTCTTACACAATGTAATTGTTTTTTTTAATTTATTAAACTGTTTGATTTTTTGCAATTTGCCACACGTGTCACAAGAATGCTAAAAATCTGTAAGATTAAACCTATTTTTAAGCCTTTTACCGATTTAAAAATTATACTTTTATATTAATATATTTTAAATAAAAACTTATAACAATTTTATCTATTTGTAATTGGATAAGTACTTAGGTAATGTTAAATTCCAATATCTACTAAAAATGCTTTACAAAACGGAAATTTCGAATCCATGGGCACAACAAGTAAACAAAATGTTAGCAAGAACGAAGATATTATTGGGTAGATTCAATGATCATACAAGGCATTGTATAATGTTTATGTTGACACGCGATACGTGAGGTGGATGAGTAACGCCCTGTAACGCAAGGAATTCTGTAATGATACAATCGCAACACGTTCCGTATATTGAGAACTCGGCAACAAACAGTTATCCAGAAAAGTATAACATAACATAGGTAGAAGTTATGCGAAAATTACAGAGGACGGCTGCTCGGACGCATTTGACCGAAACCTCTTGGAACTAAAGAAACAATATATAAAAAGTCGTTTTAAAATTTAAAATTTTGTCATTTTTTTATCAGTTTAATTTGTTTGTTGTTTATTTACTTAAAACGTGTAAAGGTTTAAAATTAAAGTTGTATAGAATTTTAAGCTTCGAAAAATACAACAATTATTTTTAACTTTTAAATTATTTTATATTTAAATTATTTTTGTTTAAAAGAAATGTCAAGAAGCAAACTCAACCTAACAAAGTAACCGTGACCATGAAGTTAGTCAATACATCACATAAGCTAGGCTCTAGACATCCAATAGTATTATTTCCTCGTTTGTTTTGTTATTGAATCGTCGAACTTGAGGGTCTTCGCCCTATTTTTAGCTGTCAGTAAGCTTCTCGCTTGTCTTAATCACTTTTACATGCCCGAAGTCTCAGGTCGGTGTCCTAAAATACCGGCTGTTTGGAAAGTGTGAAAGGTTACAGATGTTTTTTTAACTGCATGTGTACCACAAACAAAATTACAACGCACACAAACAACTTTTCCGGATTTGTTCTCCAAATTGTCGAGATAAATCTTTTTGCGACATTTTTAGTTATGTATGTCTCATGTTGTATCTTTCCACATATTTATGGCATTTTTCTATTAATTCCTGCACTAATCAGCACAAAGATTCGAGCTTTTTTTTCTTTTTAATCTAACCGAAAACTCTTCGGAAACGTGCACATACTTACTGTACATATTCCAATTATAACAAGGCTAGTACACAAAAGCATTGCATGATCTAACTCCAAGTCCACTACAACATTTTTAATCGTAAGGTACGAGTAAGTAGTTACATGGTACTGGTGCTAGTTCCTCACGAACTGGGTCGCAGGTTAACGCATAAATTGGCCATACGTAACAACTACGACCGCGTACCAGTTCCCATATTATAGCATTTATATAAACTCTGTGTCAACGCTGCAAAGGCGAGGCTGATATGGCTTTAAAATCCGTGCATAATTAATGGAATTAACATGACGATAATGTTTAATTCACGATAGCCTCGCTGATTTGTTACAGTACAAACGCGGTTAAATGTTAATGTTTTGTGTGCATTCATACAGTTACATGGAGTAACATTGCATGACCTGATCTAATATTTACCGGTTGTTTGTATGGGAACCCTCCATGGGACCAGGTGGACTGATGACCTTAAGTATAGAGCAGGTGACCGTCGGAGTAAGAAGATCCAGGACTGGATAAAGTGACCTCGATTATGGGAGACCTTTGATGTCCAACAATGTATGTACTTCGAGGGGCTGATAGATTGATAGTACGTAAATTAAATCCCAAAAGCTTCCGTCAGTTTCAAAGGCCAAATTTAAAGTTCAAGCGAAAGAGCAATTAATTTGAAATCGAACCAATTCTCAAGTTTTTGCTCCAAACGCTGGAGTGCCCAAATGAGAATTTTCACTTAACGTGACCTACATTTCTTGGTTCTAAAAGTTTGAAAGGGAACCCTTTTAGTTTGAATCCTTTCAGCAAAATAATTGGGTTGTTATTAAAATAAGCACAGGATAATACAGAAAGAATATCACTTTTATTATATTAGATCCCATCACTTTTAGCGCATCTGCCCGAAATCACATGATTTTTATTTCCTTTTAAATAATTGACATAGAAATCGCCCATCTGATTACCCTGGGGCTGTTGACTCCCAGATTAGCTATTTACGGAAGGGACACTATTTATACCGGCGCGCGCACTCTACGCAAAGTGCACTAAGCACGTGTGTTGCACATCACTAGTAATTTATGTATACGACTCCAGTTGGTCATACGCTCGTTAGAGAGATATTTTTAGAAAAAAGGAAAAGAAAGGTTTTTACTTTAATGAGAATAATGAGAAGAAACTTCAGTTTTGTTCAACAGAAAACTTACAGAAAAGTTTGTGTTTAATCATAATTCAACACCATAACGAGTTGAAGAATTATTTAATAAATGAGATAAATAAAGGTCGCTAAAAACCACTAAACGTCAGATAGCTCGTTTGCTCTTTTTAAATGAAAAATGATGTAAAGAAGGATTTAGTATAATGTTGTACTTGTATATTGTAGATGGATAAACTTTATGCACATGATTTGGTATTCAATTAGGTATTCAACCTCGAAGCAAACAAAACGTCCTTATTGTGGAATGAAGTGTAGATATGGCTTCTAGTGAATGCGGTTGTATTTTATTCTAGAGAATATACACATAATATAATACACGCAGATTATGTTCGTGATCGTGTTTAATAAAGCAAAGATGATGAGAATATAGTATTGAAACAGTAGGTAGTATTTTGAGACATTTCTGGTTGTTTTGTATACGAGTATATCTCTCGAGGTACCTTAGGGAAGCGGGAGACTCTCTGTAAAGTTATAAAATAATTAACAGTATATTAATACAGCACATATTTTGTAAAACTCTGCAACTTTAATGTCGTCAATATACATTATTTATATTATTAATTATTTTGCCATCATAAGACGACGAAATAAGTGTTAGAATAGAATGCACATAATATTAATGAAAGCTTTAAGTGAAAGAAACATGTATTGTATTCTGTTTTAATTTAATTTGAGTATCACTAAATGAAATGAAATTGTTCTCAAATTTCAGACCCTTGCCATCCAAAAAGCAATCAATTCAATCGAAACACCAGTCAAAGAGAAACATGTCAGAAGCGCAATCATTGGCACATTTCAAGAGCAGAGCGCCATCACATACTGGGTAACGTATTGTTTTATATTACATAATATTCTACGATTAGTTTAATCGTACAATATTATGTGGCTAATTTTAGTGTATCTTCAAAAATTCCTTTTCTTACAATAATTTTTTTTCGAAGATAACGGATCTAGGATTGATTAGAAGAGGGTGCCACAGGACATTAGGGCCACCCTTTGATCATGAAAACTACATGTAGTTTTAAGACACGCATTAATTTCAAAATTTTAAACCTTGAATAATGACGTACCACCCTAACTAATTCATAAACCCTTAAATAATCTTGATACAATCGCCTTAAAATAAGAATCAATTATTCCATATTATTACTCGTATGTTTAATTAACATTTACTTATAGACCTTGACGGATTCACACGTCCGTTGTTAATTGACGTTAATTGTATAACCTTGTTGTCTATTGAAGAAAGGCCTTTAATTCCGAACACTTGTCAGATGGTGGCGATTCGTCTGCCGATACAAGACAACCGCATCGTGGCGTGGAAGTTCTGCCACGTGACCCACAAACTGCTGCGGGAGGGGCATCCCGCCTGCCTCGACGATTCCCAGCGGCACATCGGCATGATAGAGAACCTCGGCAAGCTATGGGTGAGTACTTTCCTCACCAACACGAAGTAAAATGTTGGTTCTCCCATCCTTGAATTAAAACGCTTCACACTCATAGCCCCACACTAGGATTCTCTGTGTCGTGTGTGCCATGGACACTGACAAGACAACAACATACACACCCAGACTAGAAGTAGAAATTTAAACTCATCATTCAAATCTCTGCTTCACTGGGAATAGAACCTAGGACCCTCCACGTAGCGCTCTGTCGTCTGAGCCACTGCGCCACTCAGGTCGTCAAATCGTTAAAGCCCACCCGTTAATTGGTAAGTCAAGATGTACCTAGAATAATAAGTACCTAGAATATCTTACCTCCACACTCATCATAACCCACCGTGAAGCAGGTTGTTCAGTGAAGGAGATATGGTTGCCGGAATACCGGCGATAATAATCCTAGGTTCGACTCCCAATGGACCAGAGATTTGAATGCCGAGTTTAAATTTCTCTTTCTGGTCTGTGGGTCTTTCTGGTCTTTTCTTGTATGTGATACAGTGTGAAGCTTTATTTATAATTAATGCTTTAATCCCAGGTCCACTTGCGCGAAGGTTACGGGCGGCTGGTCCACTTGTACTGCACGCTGCTGGTGTGCAAGCTGAAGTTCCACGCGCGCAACCCGCGCTTCCCCGGCAACATGCAGCTCACCGCCGACGAGCTGGACGCCATCGCCGAGAACGACGTCAATAACTAGTGAGTTTGCACTCTTACCAACAAGTGCTCTTGTACTGCTTGCTTCTGGTGTGCAAGTTAGAGTTCCACGCACGCAACCCGCGCCGCCGACGAGCTGTGGACGCTTTAGCTGAGAACGACGTCAATTACTAGTGAGTTTGCAGTTTTACCAACATACTTGTATGATGAAATCTGTAGACGTACAAAAGTAACCATAAAATCTCTTAAAGTTAGCAAAGCTAGTGGCAATTGGCATGGGGAATGGCAACTATGTCTAGGTGAAAGACAGGATGCAGACTGCCCTCCAACCATTTATGACCTGAACAGCAAACAGCCGTAATTAAAGAGCTCAGGATCAATGCAATGGACTGCAGAGGGCTGCTGCATTCGTATGAGGGTTTGATTTATTTATGCTTCAAAGCGTAGTAAGTAATACCTTTTTTTCTTTTGCTATCTAACTCGCAGTTAAATTTTAGAGTTTTTGTTAACTTAGAAGGTATGACAAATGTTTTGTTTTTACTTTACAAATATCTTTAATAACTCATTTTTTTTTCAGTTTCCAACTATGCGTCGAGTTATTTGACTACATGGACGATCTTCTAAATTTGCAAGCTGCGGGTAATTTATTGAGAATTTTTCATTTACCAACATTATTTTTAAGTTAATAATAAATTATTATTAAGTCACTATCAATTACTGTGATTGGTATCAGTGTTTTAATATAAAAATATTTTTTATCTTTTCGGCAGTTTTCGACAGCCTGGGTAACGCACGCGCCAATTCTATGACGGCGAGCGGTCAGTGTCGGTTGGCAGCGCTCATTCCGTGCGCTCAGGACGCATCGCACATGTACGACTGCAACGTGCGATTACTGTTCAGACTGCACGCCTCCTTGCCGCCAGACACCCTAGCCGGACATCGAGAGAGGTACTACAATGTTATTATTTCCGCGTCGTCAGGATGGTGGCGTCGTGAAAACACCAGTTGGTTCCGCAAGTACTTTATTCAACGTCCACACAATGAATAACCACTCTTCAAATACAGCCAAACACGTATACACACTTTAACTGAACGCACTTTATTAACTCACTCACTAAGTCGCAGTAGTATCACTGGTTATCGCCTGGATAGTTCGCTCCGATCGCTGATTAAAGAATGACTCCCCGAATGCCCGCCACGCATCTATTTATACCCGGACTACAGATATACTGGAAATTTCTGGAACGACCCCGAACAATATAGACAAGAGTAGAAGGTACCAAAGTTGTAAACAACTATAGACTATTGCTATTTTGAACCTTAACTTATTAGGCATAGGGTTGAGATTCTATTAAAAAGCATGTCATGTATATAACTGTCAGCGACTTACTTAAATACTCATGTATTTCTCGATTCTTCCAGCTGTCCTGCGTAACATTATTTTATTTTGATGGTACTTATTACTCACATGTCAGACGCATTGTGCACTTACTGTTTAGACTGTACTCGTTTTAATCTTATCTTTTAATATTATCCATGAGTGTGTGAACAGCTAGTACCGGTTGGTAGCGTTCATATATTTCCCTTATTATGTGGGTAGTAATTCGTATCGCAACTCTTTACTTTGTACCTTTACAATTCATACCTAACCCTTACAATATTAAAACCTCTGGTCGTCATATAAGATTTTCTTAAAATTATTGAAACACATTGTTTTGTTTTCAGATTTCGACAGCAGTTTAAGAAGCTAAGTTCGTTTTACAAACACGCCAGCAGTCTCCAGTACTATAGGAATCTTTTGACGCTTCCAGTTTTGCCTACCAATCCACCGAACTTCCTATTACAGGTATGAGTAATAGCAACGCCTTTCTGTTAAAAATTCTCAACAGATCGCATTTTCAAATACTGATATATTGAAGGGCTACAATCTTTTTTGGCAACTTCAAAATGGGTATGAAATGCCTACAGCATACTTTCAAGCAACACAAAGTGGATTGGGGTGGGTACCAGTACCAGCTACCGAAGGTACCGTCCAGGGGGCCTCCGATGACATTCAACTCTTGCAATGTATTGATAGCAACCAGGACCATTGGGCACTGTCCATGCGTTTGAGGAGAACCGTAAAAAGCACAGAAGCTTGCCACTAGCGATCACTAATCCAAGTGTTGACTGCATTCCTTCCATTGCTTTTTCTTGATCCATTATATTATAATCCATTATGAATAATTGTATGACATTATTTAAATGTGTTGGTTTCAGAGTGACTTCGGTACGTACGTGACACCCGTGGTGACCATCCCCGAGCCCCCGCCGGACGAGTTCGACGGCGTGGGCTCGCTTATAGACACTTCCGATACTATCAGTCAGGTTAGACACTTCATTATCAATACTTCAATACGAGTGTGGCATAACGAAGTAGGTGTTAAAGAGTGATGCTCTTGGGTGCTTTGCTTAAAGGAGAAGAATCGTGAGTGATATTTATCTTTTTTTTTAAGTTTCAGAGTTCTTATCTTGCATGTGCCCTTCACACTGAAGAGCATTATTAACTAGATAATAGTCTAAGGCACTCCGTTGTCAAATTTTTTTTTCAACCTATGTTTAACTTTTCTTTAAACCTATAAGTAAATGCCTGTGGCAAAGAATGCTCAGAAGTTAATTTTCAATTCTGTATATTTTATAGTAGGCTAAAGAATTTCTAAAAGGAAACTACATTACCTACAACTTTATTCTTACTCCTTATCTAGATGGTTGTCTGGAAGAGATCGCTGGTATAGGAGCGATAAGACCGCCAATAATGTTTTTCCTCATGTTTTATTATAAACTCATTTTATACATACGTACGTGCACAAGGAAAAGTATTGTATTGTACTGTGCATTTATGGTAAATCGGTGACAGGCCACAACGCCGGAGCAGCTGGACGCGTTCGAGAGCCGCGCGTCGCCGTCGCCGTCGCCGCAGCCCGACCCCGTGGTGGAGCGCGACCGCCTCATCGACCATCTGCAGAACGAGCTCAGGCGCATGCGGTATGTGACTGAAGTGTGAGCGGTCGGCACTCGGCCGTCGTCACCTCTAAGCAGCAGCTGCGTTGTTTTTGACACGAGCCCCTCTAAAACAGGATACTCTACACAACACTTCCAATACCAATCCGGGGCCCTGATTCGATTTCGTGCCGATATCGTGTGACATCAAACCGTATGTCATTTCATGAACGCGGCACAACAAGGAATCTTAAATGTTTATTCTATAAGGCACCACAACAAATTGTCACTATATTTGATTTTTTAGCCTTTTTTGACTTGTTATCACGGGTAAGACACGACACTGCCGCGATACGAGTGTGAATGGTCATACAGAATCAGGGCCCAGGTGTCACACTTGGCTATTGACCCGTTATTGACTAATTGGTTATTCGAAATCGTTCTCGGGCTTGCCTATGAGGTTTACTGGCTGTTGTCCATTGATCAGTGCGTGTTCACTTATATTTCTTAAATTATGTCGAGTTTAATTTAAAATTACTGACTCTTAAAGTATATCAATACATTGCAATGGCTGCTTAGGACTGACAACCGATGGGGAAAAAAGGTCCTCGAATGGCGACCACGTTTAGGCAAAAGGAGCACAGGCCGCCCTCTGACCAGGTGGACTGATGACCTGAAGAAGACAGCGGGAAACCGTTGGACTCAGAGGGCCCAGGACCGGGCGGAGTGGCGTCGATTAGGGGAGGCCCGTGTCCAGCAGTGGACTACCAAGGGCTGAAAGGAAGGAAGGAAGGAAGGTTGCTTACTATTGCAAAATTATGGAACATTTTATTTTTTTGTAGATCGGAAGTGACTCAGCTGGTCCAAGAGAGAAACACAATGCTGGGCTCGATGCGGGAACACTGTTCGAGGTTGGAGTCCCAGCTTCAAGTTACTAAGGTAATGGATTTTACTTTTTTCCAATATGAAGTATATTGAGGAGGCCAAGATTTCGGCCTCTTACCAGAGGGTACAGGCGTAAAGCCATTTGTGAATTCAAAAAATCAAATGTGTTGTTATAGTGAAAATAAACATCGTGAGGAAACCTTTGAGGAGTTTCCATAAACTATAAATTTGACGACTGCGGTGAACTAAAGCCTATTTATTACCATTTTTAATTCCACACCTTTTTTTTCAGACTGAACTGGATGAGGAAAAACAAAAGACAGAAGTTGTATTGGCGCAAGCACCGGAACTAAAAAGTAAGTTTTAAACCAGCACAATGCTCTCAATTTTCCTTAATTGCCACCGAACTTCGAGTGATAGTTACAACATTGATTTATTATCTATTGCTGTATTTTTATTTTAGAAAAACTTGAAGAAACCAAAGAAAAGGCGAATGTTATAGACGAGAAGTTTCAAAAATTAAAAGGGGCGTACACACAGCTGCGGGAAGAACATATCACTTTAATTAGACAGGTGAGTGTTGTGTGAAGTATAGATTTTTAGAAAAAGATTGAAAAATGTTTTTTGCTGGTAGATTGATCCTCAGTCCTCTCGGCTTCATCTCGGAGTTCATCATGTGTCAACTGAAACTTATTCAGTTGAAGATATTTTACTTTAGGCATCCGTCTTTGTTACATACAATCTACTGAACTTTTGTTTTATTTATTTAAAGTTGGACTTTTGGTGATTTTTTGCTATTTTAAGAAATATGTTATATAATCATGATTTGTTTTTGTAGAAAGCTGAAGTGGACAAAACAGCGTCGAGTCTACGCGCGGCCGCCGCGCAACACGAGAGCGCTAAAATGTTGCTGCAACAACAACTCAATGACAGGATGAAGTAATTATTGTTTACAATAAACCCAACATTTACTAAGCTAAATAGTCACTAAATAAATTATAATTTAAAATGTATTTTGTCGTCAGGGATGTAGAACTTCTCCAGCAAAGCACATCATCCAGCGAAGAAATCGAAGCATACAAAAGCCAAATAGCAAACCTTCGCAACGAACTTGAAAACTCGAGGCAAAAGGAGGTGGAATTAGAAACATTAAAGGCATCCATGGAAACGTTGGAGATAGAACACAAAACCGCAACAACGGAACAGCAAGAGAAACTTGCGCTAGTATCTAGTGAGTTAAAAGAAGCGTCAGAAAGTCTGCAGAAGATCAAACAAGAAAAGGAGGAGCAGGAGAAGGAGTTGAGTAGAGTGAAAGAAGAATTGCTGGGCCTGAGACAGAAGAGTGGCGACGAATATAAGAAAGCGGTAGAAGAAAGAGATACGGCGCTCAAACAAGTGTCAGAACTCAAACTACAGTATCAACAAGAGAAAGAGGTCAGGACTGTTTTAATTCTTATGCATGTTTGTAAGTACAAAATATGGCATGACGTTAATGTAGTACTTATTATTATAGTATGAGAAACCTACTAACTAAATTACAATCTATGTATGATTGCTTCTTAATTTTATTCTATTTAATTGTAATATGTTTGTGTTAATTAACTTTTTAAATTTATATTGGGGAAAGTATGTGTATGAATAATAATTATATTGTTTCTAATATTTTTATTGTAACCATTTTAATGTCATTAGGAGCAAGCCAATGAAGCTCAAAGTTTACAAGATAAATTACAATTATTACAACAAAAGCTCGCTGATGCTGAAGAAAGAGTTTCAGTGACATACGGAAAGTTTGAAAGCGAAATCGGCACTAAGAGACAGGAATTTGAAGAATGTTTGAATGAGAAAGAAAAAGAGGTTAAACAACTACTTGAGAAACTTGAACAAATGAAATGCGAAATTGAATCTAATCAAATCAAATACGATAAAGTGTTACAAGAAAAGGATTCAAAAATTTCTGAACTACAGAAATTCGTAAATGAATATAAAGAAAACACGAACACTCTTGATACTCGTTTGTCAGAAATTCAAGCGGAGTTAGAGGGTCTTAAAAATGAAAAGCAAGAAACACAAAATAATCTAGTTGATTCATGTATAAAAATAGATGAACTCAATGCTAAAATTAAAGATCTGGAAGAGTGTAGTAGCCAAAAAGAAAGTAAGATTAACGAATTACAACAAATTCTCGATACAACTATAGAACTTCGAGAGAAACAAATGAGCGATAGCGAAAGTTTGGAAGCAGTAATGTTAGATCTCCAAAAAACAGTACGAAATAAAGACAACGAAATTTCTGAACTTAAATTAAAACTTGACGACGTTCTCGATCTAAATCAAAAAGAAAAGAAAGAATTTGAAGAGTGTGAAAAAGAAAATAAAATTGAGATGGCCATACTCAAAGACAAGTTACAAAATGTCATAACGTGTAAAGATGAACTAATTAACGGTTTAAAAAATATGATAGCAGAGAAAGATGACCAAGTGATAACGCTTAATGTAGAAGTAAATAAGTTAGCGGATGAGCTATCTAGAATAAAAGATGAGTTGATTGAAAGCCGAGCTGAATTGGAAATTGGACAGAATGAGCTCATGAATTTGAAGGAAGAACACGATAAGATACTTGACAGAAATGAATCAAACTTGATGTTGAAGAACCAAGAACTAAGGTCTCTGCATGACGAAATTAATCAGTTGACTGAAGAGAAAACCGAATTAGTTGCAAATAGTGAAAAGGTTACTAGTAAATTAGAGGCAGACAAACAGGTTTGTATATTTACATTATGTATAGCTATTAAACTAACAATCCCTATGTTATTCTAGTTAAACTTTTTCTATGTGCTCTATTTAAATGTTTAATAGGTGTTGGAAAAATACATTAAGGAGTTGGAAGAAACTCAAAAACAACTAAACACCGATATTGAATCGATTAGATTCGAACAAAGCGAAATGGAAAACAAATTGAATTCTGAAATAGAAAGGCTCAAATCCAAATGCGACCAGTTAAAATGTGACAAGGACAATGAAGTTGAATTGCTTAATGAAAAAATAAATGAAATTGAAAATGATCTGAACGAACAATTGATGCAAAAAGATAAAATTATAACGAAAACCAAGCAGAATGTTGAAGAATTAAAGTGTCAGTTGGAGGAAATGGAAAAAGCAAAAGCGAAAGACCAGGAACAAGTGGAGATCTTAATGTCTGAGAAAGAAAACGCGTATCAGGTCAGACTAACACTTATGGCGTGTCTGTGTTGACGTCCCACACGACACTGGGTGAAGGGATCTTAATGTACACCGTATTGTGTGTTATCGACCGTTAATCACTGTGTGTCACTAAATGTGGATGCGGATAAAAAAGGTTGTGCCGTAAACATGTATCGTCAACGTTAGTGTGTGTTTGTCCCTTCTTTATACTTAGTTACCTACTCACTTTTTTAAGACTCTTTATTTTACACTGTTTTCGCTTTTCAATTTATACTGTTCAGACTAAAATCGCAGATGTTTTTGACTTAGAAGTGGTGTTCTCATTTTTTTTAGTAGATGTTTGACGATTAGATTTTTTACTTTTATCTATTGCTTAGTATCTACTAGAGGCATGGACCGTCTTTCTAATAGCATGTTTTTTATTTCTATTTCTATTCTTTCGCGTCTGCGCGGGGACTTCAATATCTGCATGTGTTCCTACGTTGGGCATGTCTGTTCTACTATGCTTTGGACCGGATGCCGGCGGCGTTACGTTAAGTATTTCCTTATTTCTTACGCTTACGACTGTATAGATGATAGTGTCTAGACTAGACCGCGCGGAGGACTCGCGACTGACGGTCGAGTGTGAATTACAGGATCTGCTACAACACAACACCGCGCTCGAATCAGACCTCGCAGCGCTAAAGATACAGCTGGAGGAGGCACAGTTGGAAATTAAGAAACGTAAGTTTTAAGATGAATTCATCAGTTCTGAACTAAAGTAATTTTCTATCAGTTTTTACATAAATATTTTTGTCAGCAGACTTATTGGCTCGAAGAAATTCATTTTAAAAAGCTAAGAAAAATCTGGTTGCTAATAAAATGTCCAGTCACCAGAATAAGTTTATGCTTATTCTTCACATGTGTAGGCTCTCAAAATGATTTTTAGTTCGACTTAAATAAAAATATATCTAGATTGTAAAATAAAATTTAGCTCGTTTCTTACTTTACGTAGGCCCAGTATAGATAGGTTAGGCCTTACAGATATTTTTTTATTTAACTTAAATAAAATCCCTTTGAAAGTAAATTATTGTCAGCAATTTTTTATAAATGTGAGACCAATTTAATGTTAAACTGTAAACTTATAATTTCTTGTCAACAGAGAATTCGCGGCTAGTGTGTTGTGTGGGCGAGGCGGCGGTGGAAGTGACGCAGAACGCTCTGGCGGCCGTCGAACATTCTAGCGCGCAGGACGCCAACAAGCTGGCTGCCGACCTGGCGGCTAAGGCGCTGGAGTTGCTGGCTAGACATGCTGAGGTGAGGCTCATGGAACTACAGAAAAAAACGATGGCTTGTCTCACATATCATTATGTCTCCCTCCCGTCCCTTTGCGTCATTAAAATAAAGAGATATACCTAACTGTTTTGAATAATAGTAAAGTTTTATTATTTTTTAAGTTTTAATAAGGTAGCCACACACTTTTCAGTGTATTTGTGTTGTGTATGTATACTATCCATGTTTAGACTTGGAAGATATTTGGATACAACTTGCGTAAATTTCTTTTGACAAACGTTCCAGTAAGTATAAACTTGCACAAGTATGCCAGAATTTACATTTATGTGGTTACCTCTGTTACCTTAAATAAACTGGATTTGGATGCAATTCGGTATCAAATTGAACTTTGATGCGGATAAAAACTAATTATTAATTTTTCTGACGAGCTATAGGTACATTTTATTAATCATAAGCATGTGTTGAATTCGTAGGTGCAGGGCAACGAGGAATCTGTGGCGAAGTCCGCTATATTCGCCGCACACAACACGGCTCAACTCGCCGCGTACGCCACTGAAGTTTCCAACCTCTCCACGGATATGGAAGCAGCTGACAGTAAGTGTACTGAATATGTTCTCTTGGAGATACATATTTAATTTGTTAAAGTTATACAATAGGCGGTGGTAGTAAACTATTATTCGACACATTAGATAATTGAGGCTACCTAGCAAAACGTCAGATTACAGTGGCTGTATTACTGCTGTGAATACTTTTAGCAGAGATACTTTATTTGCGGCTAAATTCTACGTTCAGTAACAACAAAAAAAATCACATAAAACCTCAGAAAGGATTGCACCTTATTATCAAATAATTCCTGCACTCTATTTGAGGTTGGACGTGCTTGTTTTTTGGCGGCTTAACATCAGGTAGCCTGATCGTTTGCTACTCATATACAGAAAAATAGCGTTCGGCATTAGAATTTTCTACTATTCACTATAACGTCCATTTCAGAACTGAACAACGAATGCAAGAGCATGCTGACGGCGACGAAGCAGTGTCTCGAGTCAGTCCGCAGCGGCGTGGTCGACCGCACGCTGTGCGCGGACACCCGGGCGAGCGTGGCGGCGGTGGCGCGGGCGGCGGCCGCGGCGGACCGGGCGGCGGCGGGCGCGCGATCCGTTGATGACGAGCTGGCGGACATGGATAGGGCGATCGAAGACGCCGCTGCGCAAATTGAGGTAAATGCCATTTGATAGTGAATACAATTGATTAATACGGCAATTAAAGACATATCTGGCTAAATTGATTGGCTAAACATCGAGTGAAGGAAGGAATTCGCAGTGGCATGATAAGTGGTTTAAACCGCGCTCTATGCGGACCGAGCGGCCTCTGGTGCAATTTCTGTAAAATCCATTTCCGCCGGCGTCTTCACGCGACATGCATGGGGTGATAGTGCTGAGCAAATTGAGGTGAGGCTGAGTATTAGTATCTGGAATCAATACACGGTGCAGTGCAGCAATAAATGGCGGGCAATGTCTACGTTTTGCCTGAGGGGCGATCAAAGCGGATGAATGTAGAATGTATAATTTATCTGTATGACTTTCATTAAGTGTGCACAAATTGTACCTAATAATGAATAAAAGCTTTTGAGTTTGAGTTTGAGTTTGGGTATCGGTCCACAGCGGTGTGCGTGAGAGCCCGCACTCTATGTGCGGACGGACACACGGACGAGCGTGGCGGCAATCGCTCGGGCGGCGGCCGCGACGGGAGCTCGTTCAGTCGATAGGGCGATAGACGACGCCGCTGCGCAATTTGAGGCAAATCTCAATTTCCATCAAGTCTCAGGAAAAATCTTTGGTTCCATGCTAAGTTTAACTTGTAAACTACTCCTGCTCTACTGCTTGTTTTGACATAGTCACTATCGCTGCTTGCTGACAGTCACTACAAATTCTTTCCCTCTCTTAGGACCTGTTAGCAGCCAGTCGTGCCGGCGATTCGGGCGTGAAGTTGGAAGTGAACGGCAAGATCCTAGACGCGTGCACCACCCTCATGGGCGCCGTGAAGGTGTTGGTCCAGGACGCGAGGAAGCTCCAGAACGAGCTCGGCGACCCCACGACCAGGCAGAAGATGTACAGGAAGAACCCCCAGTGGTCGGAGGGGCTCATCTCTGCGGCCAAGGCCGTGGTGTTCGCTGCCAAGTTGCTTGTGTAAGTGTTTATAATATGTATAGTGTTTTAGTATTTTACATGTTTGTCGCTTAATAGTCACATTTCGTTTTATGTTATTTTTTTTACAATTAAAAATGTAGGTGATGCGAGCCTTTTATAATTATTAACAAGCAAAGGTTTTTTCATTCATCTCCAAGTATGAGAAATGTCGAAAAATGTCGAAAAAAATTATCTTCTTTATTTAGCAAATTTAAATACCTAAGCAGTTAACCTCCGTAGATAAATAAATAAATATTAACATTATTATTATGCTTTAATTATGTCAATCAATTTGAATTCGTAATACAGTGAAACCAGATTGAGTGGGTCCTGGATATGTGAAAAATATTTACGTCCCTTGAAAGTTCCCAATTATACAAGTGTTACTGTACTTAATACGACCCGCTTGTTTTTGTATAATTTATTTATATCGAGTCGTAACTTATGAATAATAATGTCACAGCGGTCGCATATCACCGCTCTAACTCTTGCATCCCGTGATGTGAACCGATTGCTTGATTGCAGCACGTCAGCGGACGAGGCAGTCGGGTCCGCGGGGCGCGCGGAGGGCGTGTCGGCGGCGGCGCACGAGGTGGCGGGCAGCACGGCGCAGCTGGTGGCGGCGTCCCGCGCGCGCGCCCCGCCCCGCGCGCCCGCGCTCGCCTCGCTCACCGCCGCCTCGCGCGCCGTCGCCGCCGCCACCGGGGCCGTCGTCGGCGCCGTCAGGGCCGCCTCCGCGCTTGTACGCGATCAAGGTACTACGACGGATTACTCGCTATCCACTTCGTGTGCTGTGTGCACTCACTGCCGACACAGAATAAAACAAAACGCGCTAGTTCTTATTTCAAACTTTGTGTTGACGGCCGGCAGGCGTCTTCGCTTAACTTCGCACTAGCTTATTGGTCCTGTTACCCTCATAAAATCACCCTGTCTTTTCAGCCTAGTCCACTACTGAACGTATACTTAAGAATGTGCCTTATGTCGCAGGCTCCGGCAACCTCGCGACTCGGGATTATGAAAGTTAACACGCGGTTGCGGTCAGCTATTTGTCTTATTACAATAGGCCATTAATCAGTGATTCCTGCCTGCCTGCCTGTTAGTAATAAGAAGACAGATTTTTTGATATTTCTTAGGAATTTTAGCATCAATAATTTTAACATCAATCATTATTGAGTAATTTAACCGTTTCTTAGTCAATCTCAGTTATTTTTAAACTCGTAACTGTACAGAGGCCCTGGACACGTCAGCGCTGACGCTGACGGCCACGCGGCGGCTGGAGATGGAGAGCAAGGTGCGCTCGCTGGAGCTGGAGGCGGCGCTGGACGCCGAGCGCGCGAGGCTGGCCGCGCTCCGGAAACGACACTACCACCTGGCGCAGCAGGAGGAGGTATGTCGTGCCGCTCTCAAGGGTACTTGCCAAACAAAAAGTTATTTCATAGAACTGCACCAACGCCTATATACCAAATGAGACATATCAAGCGCGCGAGGCTGGCCGCGCTCAGCAAACGACACTACCACCTGGAGGTGAACTTTCATACAATTTTAATGGATATTTACCACTTTAGTGTTGTCTTATCTTCGTCATATAGTCCTCCTCAAAGTGCGGTTACAGACTACACAATATAGCTCTCCCGCAGCGTTGTATGTATAGTTATAGGAGCGCTTGGAGGGATCTTCGTCATACCAAGTCGCCGTGGTGTGGACGAGGGAGACCCGCTGAGACCCCTTTCATTAAAGCGCTAACCGCACTTCGGTTTTATCGTTTATTTCCGCCACTTGCAAAATGAACGGTGTTCCGTCGGTGACGTTTTCACGGGTTGGATTCTTTTAAACAGCACACCTAAGTCTTGCCCGTGTTCTTCAAGTGACCACTTAAATGATACCAATGCTATCACAAAAAAATAAAACACATTTTTAAAACTTGATCATATTATTGACCACCAAATGAATAAAAATCTCTTACCTTACCTATGTATATTGTTTCAGAATGGAAACATGACAAACGGAAAGGAGTAGACTGGATTAAGTACCAAGGTGACGATAAAGCTGCGATTATACTGCAAATATTTCTACACTTCTATGGTATTAAAATGCATTTTAATTCCTGTCAAATCATTCTAGACACGCATTTATATAGTACAACGAAATTTTCACATTGTATTAATGGATTCTTGCTCAGTGCTGAACAATTGACAGTTTATATAAAAAATTAAGGCACCGCAGTATTGATTGTCACTAAATTTATGTCAAATTATGAATTCTTATGAGTAGGAAAATATTTAGATAGGCCTGTAAAGAAATAGATTGGTGTTAGTTGGATTTTTCTAGAATGTGTTAACTAGCTGGCTTGACAAATAATAATGTCTGCTTTAATGGATGTAAAAGGATTTTATTCGAGTTTTACTTTAGTTCGTCTTTATTCATTCGGTTCATCTTTATTAATTAGAAAGTTTTGGCTTTTCCAGACCCAAGTAAAATGTTTTTATAATATGTTATGACGTTATGTGTTTTCTTGTCAAACATTTTTTTAATTTCGATTTCTATCGTAGTTGCGTAAGAAAGTGAAGACACCATTACGGAAAATAAAAACACCGATAGTAACATGAATATTTAGGCTCAAGTAACGTAGATTTTATAGAAATACCTAAGTATGGTAGTTTGGGATCCATGCAGAATCGGTCGATATATTATGTAGATGTTGAGTGCCTTTAGTGTTCAGTGTAAACCTGTCATTGAATTTAGCAGGATTTTGTACCGTTTGTGAATGAAATTCTGACAATATTAAACGTGTGTTCCATGGACCTTTGCGCATATAATTATAATTATTAAATTTATACACACATACCGCTGGCTGGCTTACTGTTTGTAATTATTTTTCTGTTTGTAATTACTTTTGTTTTAATTATTCGGACTAATAATTCTTTTTAAATGTGATATTTTTTTTCTTTAACCGACACATGCTTGTTGCATAAAGATTTCATTATTTCCTATCCTTACACTGGCATTAAACTTGTGTATATCTGCGCCTTAAAGTCACGACAGGCTATACACGCCTATAAACTGTTTGGAAGTTGACAGACTAATAGGTCGCAACAGTTATTCCTTGTGTCGACATTTTAAGCTTTAAGTGAAGAGACTAGATGTGGAGTGATTTTTCGATTGTACTTTTGTGTATAGAGATTTTTTATATTTTATCAGACTTTTTTCATATATTATGACAATTTTGAGTTCTTTTCTCATTTACTATAACATCACCAGTTGATACCGATCCGCCCACATCATTTGCAGTTAGGTGTTATTTATTATATTACACCTTTAAGACAAATCAGTTCTAAAAAATGATAATACTACTGTTTTTTGCCTTTTTTACATTATTATATACAATATAAAAAACCAGATCAATCATGGAGAATGCTTGTATATGAAAAGTTTAGGTGTACTATTTCAGTTGTTTTTTATTTACACATAGTTTACATTATTCTCTGTAATTACTAGTCTGTAATTATTTAGTTTATATAAGTAAAATAAAATGATTATTTGAGTATATCTAACATAAACATCTCTAATGAAAGTTATATTAATAATTGATATCGCTGTATTGATGATAGAATAAGATTTTGGACATTAGCAAAATTTTGCGTTTATTTGTAATATTTATTATACCCTCATGTACGTGTTTTGACGTTTACTAATAAAATGTTAAGTCAACTACTCTGCTTTTTATTAAACCCTACATATTACTTTTATACTTAAAAATCCAAATAAGCAAAGGAAACTATATTTGCTAACAAGATTTAAATTAATAATTAGTTTATAAGATAATGTAAATATAGTAGGACATTTTTTATTTAATATAAATAAATTACCTGTGTACCTTAAAAAAAATTAATATCTAAGTTAAACTATTTAATATTTCCGAATGGATTTAAATTAAGTTAAAATAGGCTAGATATATAGTAGCATCCAATGGGAGTAAATGAGTAAAATAGTATTCTTGTATGTTAGCTATAACTGATCTCTAAATACCTACTACTAAATTATGTGATAAGTAATCATAAAATAGCAAATACCTGTTATTTTGGAACTTATTATGTTTTGTTAGATAAAAATCAATTGTTACTTTCTATGAGTAACTGAATTTAATATAACGGATATTATTTGCTATATGTATGTTAAGTAAATAAGCAATTTATTCAACACTAGTGGCACTAGTGGCTAGGCTAATGCGCAGGTGAAAATAAAACAACAGTTTACACATATTTCATACGTATATTCAACTAAGAACACTATAATAAAATTATAGAAAAGCATGGCAACACATTGTTGGCTACGTGATACGTCCATTGAGCACGTACTACATGTGCAACAGAATCATAATAAGCTTAACAATTAAAATCAATACTTTGACATGGAAAATATTATTGCATTTATTACATTGCAAAAAAATAATTATTTCCTTAGGAATCTAGGTCCATCTAGATGTATATTTTATTTGTGCGATTAATAATTTGAGTTATATATGTTTCGCAAGATCATATAGTAGGTATGCAGATATGTTAAAATCAAAAAATATTAATTTGTGATTCAAAAATATTTTCTTCTACTCAACACATTATTATAAAATTAAATTGTTATACACTTAAAGACACTTTTTAACAACCAGTAAACTCACTGAGAATGCCATTGGGAATGTTTTATTTCTGAGTAATTACAAAATAAAATGCAAAATAGCTCTGAGCTTCAATCCCAAAAAATTTTCGTTGGACGTCTTTGTGCAATCCTAAAATCTAATTAAGAAATTCAAAGCTTGACATAAAAACTTAAAATGTTTTGATCCCATACTTCATGCAATTTTTTCAAATATTTAAATGCCCACAGTAGATAAATTACTATGATGAAGCAATGAAACAAAAAGACCAGTAAAATATACATTGTGCATTCATACAACAGTCAATTATCGCTAAGATCAAGTTCTTTTGAGAATAAAAGACACAGTTCAAATAGTCTGAATCTGTGGGCGATATGGTGTTTCTAAAAATAGGCCAATTATTTGGTCAATACTTGTTATAAAAAAATTGTAAATCTAGTCATTGTGTGCAAGAAGCCAATTACCATTCACTTTTTTAGCTAACTGATATCAAAATCTTAAAAGATGGTAAAACCTTTCGAAAATTTAGCACCACATGTTGGCTTCTCACTTGAAATACTGAATTTTAATCCACAATTAATACAACCAGAATGTTGAGACATCCATAAATCTTTTATTTCGAGTATTCTATTTAAAACAGTATAAGAAGAGCTTAGATACCAGAAGCCAGTATGAATGATAAGAAATACATTAGTGGCTAATTATCATGTATGAATTAATTATCTTAAAAGATGATTTATTCCCAAAGTTTTATTTAACTCACTATAAAAAGAAGCAATTAAGTTATATTGTTTATAAAAGTAATCTATTGACATAAAATTCTTATCAGGCTTCAAATGGAGCACTTAATCATGCATTCATCTATGTAACCATCAATCATTTGATAGAGATAAAAAATATTATAACACTATCCATTTGTAAACTACATTATGTATTCTTCATAATATTACATTGAGAAGTTATAGGTAAGTACTTTAAAATTATAAAAAAAATAATTGAAACTTTGTGGCAGTTTAAATTACAAAAATAATAATGAGAAGCAATAGTTATTTTCAAGGGTCAATAATTGCACTCTTTTAAAGAATTTACTTTTTCCTAATGAGTGAGCACAGAATCAACATCCCAATTCAATTACGCTCTTCTTATACTGTAGGCTACTCCCACATGTCAGATGAAATTAGGCCTCTTATATTAATAAATACTTGCATTACGGGTACACATTAAGGGTACTCGCAAAAGATACTGAAAACTTATTAGTAGGTAACAGCTGTATAGCTCGCTCGTTTGGTTTCAGACCTTTACAGTGGGGGCTCATCCCACTTGTGGTGTTTAGCTGGAGTGAGGTGGACAATACGCACATGGACAGCTTGGAACTTCTCAAATTTAGGCGGGATTGGACAGAGTCGGTAGATCACTGCATCACCAGGCAACGGGACATACTCTCCTTCAATGCTGAAATTTAAAAAAAAAATTGATAATCTAAATAACACGCAAATATGAATATTGTATTGACCTTGTATAATATACTAATATAAATGATAAATTGCAAAACTGGCATAATGTATGAGAATTTTTTTTGTAAAGTTTATGTTAATCTTTTGTCAAACTGCAAAAATATACTATTTGCTCCAATTTTGGTCAGTAACATACTATATTTTCTGTAATACTGGTTATATTGCCTCGTGTGTTTAGCATTTAGCTCATGCTGATATTGAAAAACATTACTCATCAGTTAACAATACATATTAAGCATTGCTAAGGTTTACAACCAATTAGAGGACAAAACATTACAATACAATATACTCTTTGAATAGTGTTAATAAGGATGACCACCAATGCTTCTGCTGTCTATTATATTATTATTCCACTTAGGTAAGTGAATCATAGTAAGACTCAATCAAGTCTATTGGTTAATGTGAAAGTGTATATTAACACTGTGCATTGTGAAACCTTTTCTCACAGTAACTTTTTTCCAGCTTTCTTATTTTATGATAAATAAATATGAAATCAGAAAGAAAGACATCAAATCCAGCTACAAATTGGGAACAATGGCAATAACTTTAAATGCGAAGTAATCAGTGAATGCTTGTATGGAAAAAACCTCATTTTGTTAAAAATTAGCCCAATCCTTATGTTTGACATAATAATATATCATTATTTTCCAGAAGTCATTCTTTATTAGTGATACTATCAAATAGCATAATAATACAGGTTGTGATTTTTTTTCAAAATCATTGGGTTCAATTCCTGGCTAGGTATATTGATTTTTCAAAAATACAATGATGCAGTTTAAGTTTTCAACAAAAGGCTCCAGAGTCCAGACTCCTTTCAGCATTTTTCACTATTCCTCATAGTTTGGATTTATCCATCCACACACAATTGAATAATTCACCCTGCATATCCAAAATTCTACAGACAACATTAATTTGGCATTCTTAATTTCAAAAATCAGTTGCTATGAGTTGGAGGTTGGAATACAATACTAAATCAAACAATCAAATTTCTGTGCACAAAAAAGTGATAAGATACCTAGTTTTGATCTTGCAAGAATTCTGTAGGATGTGTGTGCTATCAGAGGCCTTAAGGCAAGGACGTGCATGTTATCAGAGGCTCTAAAGGCATATATCTAGGGTTGTAAGGATACAAGAGAGCACATATAAAGTTGAAAAAAATTAACATAAAAAGTCTTGAACTAACTGGGTTGTAACTTTGTGTGTTATAAGCTAAGACCTGGATTTATAAATTTTTATTGAAACTGTATATCAGCTGATAGGGAGCTAATGGCATTTTTTCACAAGCATGTTTTCAGAGTCACTTCAATATCATTAACAAATTATGTAGAACAAGGATTAAAGTTAGTAATATATTGATGTATAATAAAAAGCAACATTACATTTTTTCCTCTTCAATGAAAGTAACAGTAACAATGTAACTAATCATATTTTTTTAAAGCAGAATATAAATAAGCATCGTAATAACGTATTCAAGGTCTTCACTTGTAACATACACAAACATCACAGAAAAAAATATAATGGCGTGATTAGGACCTGTTTCTATGCATTTTATATTATTTCTGCTATCAGATGACCTTGACCAAGCAGTTTATTCTAATTTTTTTGATACGTTAGATATTATGTCAGAAGATAAAGAAACGGTACTCACTCGGAGATGTGGACAAAAATATCTTCGCCGCCTTTATCGGAAGTAACGAAGCCATGGCCCTTTTCGCGACAAAACGATTTGATCTTTCCATTTTCCAATGGATTTCCTAGAGCCCGTTCAGATCTAGAAATATTTTCAAATTAAAAATATTCCATGAAATAACTTACAAATGCAACCAATTTCGTATAATATAAAACTGTAACTTACGTAGAAGCAGTTCGATTCCGTCGAGTGATTATGGGGCTTGGAAGTTGGAGATGTGTATTGTTTGTTTTGTTCGGAGAGTCGTCATTATTAAATCCATAATCATTAGACATAGTCTTTAGAAGGTAACTAAACAAAGGCTGCGATAAATTAGTAAAATAATGAATAAGACGAAAACAAAATTTCAGAGCATAAGCCGCCGTGCGCGCTGAGCGAGAGAGAAATTATCTATCAATGTCAGTCAATTACTCAATTGTCAAAATTGTGTCACTCATGGATTTTTTTTGTCAAATTTAGGGTTGCTAGTACTACTTTCAAAGTTTCCTAAGGATTTCAGTTGATATCACAAAAACTGGACATTCCGCTTTTATGGGATCTTCACTTTACTTGGCAATCTAATTTTTTTTTAATTGTTTAATTTCCAAGATTTTGGCTTTACTCATGGTTTGATCTCTCGATAAAATTCATGTAAATCCTCAAAAATATTTTGTTTTATATTGCCATTATACATGGAAGGTAAATTTTTGCAGTATGAGTTTCATCAATATTTTTTAAGGAACATACAAATGTACGATGTTACAAGACAACAAGACTTGGCTTCCTTCAAGCTCACATTCCAGACTTTACAGGGGCTAATAAGTAATACTAGTGTTTGACGCAGGCACTTATAAAATCCCTTAAGCTTTAGTTTTCCCTGAAGTGTATATTATATAGCTAAGTTAGCCCCTAGCTTCTAACTATATGCCATGTGCAGCCTTAGCGTTGCGGATGGCTTACTACGTATTCTATATCCATACCATATGTATCGACAAGTTTTGGAGATCGTTGATTACTAAAGACTTTCTTCTTAGATTAATCTTAATAAAGGAAAGACAAGACAGCATAAATCAGTTCAAATCACTTTAAAAGCATTTATTTACTTACATGTCACATTTTTAATTTACATACATACATTGAATGCACGTTAATATTGAGTTTACCTTGGGATATAATTTGTATAACACACAATAGATTGTATATTACAATTAATGATTATTGCTTAATTTAAATTACACTTTATAGCCAACTACCTAAATTATATTATCACACAATTTTAAATGTAGAACATCAATATATAATTTATCATTATAATTTAACATTTGTCATGAATTTGTAATTTAGGGCATATCATATTATTTCTTAATAATATAATTATCATTAAAAATATTTGGACACATTCTTTGTTCCTTAGGCAATGGTATCGTAATTTTTGGTATAGGCAAACCTTCCCAGTCACCCTGAAAAAGAGCATTATATTAATATTATTAGTATGACTAGTTTTCATGGACCTCGCCATGCGGCCATGTTACGGAAAGTTATGAACAAAAGTTTTTGTTGCTAATGGGTTAAATGGGCTTGCGAAAAACTTGACATCGACAACGTTAATTTCCTACCAAGCTAAGCTTATTTAAGAGGAGGGTCTCATGTGTTATGGTACCAATTCAGGTACACGGCTGAGAAAGTCTGCATGCTTGCTATTTTTATCCTATATTATAAAAACATCTCTGCAGCTATTCTGGTCAATAACAACCAACACCTAATCATGTCAATTCACCTGAAATCTATTCCCATCTGACTTATTGCACTGCATGGATATCGGCGACTCAGTGTACAGAGTGTGTAATGCGTTTGCTCTCAGAGGAGTCCATGGTTTGATCGATAAGTAGTTCGCGCGCGGCGGCGATTGGTATGAAATGGACATATTATCCCACCTGGAATTAAATAAAAAAGAATATTTCATAGTCTCATACTCATATTTAAGTGCGTGGTTTACACAATTCACAATATCATCAATGTAGATTAGTTATTCGTCTAGTTAGCGAATATTTCCAATCCCCCCTTTGAAAATAATAAGACCACGAAAACAAGGAGGATGGGCCATCGGATAGGCCAATTTTAGGGGCAGGGTGGCAAGAAAATGAGATATAATTAATATTTTGGTGTACCTACTCTACGTTGTAGGTACTCGCAAAATATGAAATGAGGCATTTTATAGATATTACTCCTACATCCTTAAACATTATGAAAGTACGTACTCTCGTTCAAATCTGAAGTAGTTTTCTAGGGCGACATTAGAGACGGCGCTCTTGCAGACTTCCAGCTCGGTGGCGGGGTAGTAATGCATGTAGTTCACACACATTTCGTCGGTGATGGCGTGCCCGCCGATCGTCGCATTCTCCTTATCCACTGTTTTGTACACGCAAGTGGTTTCGAGATAGTCGCCCTGGAAGGCACGGAGATGACCATAGAAAAAAAAATTAAAATATCAAAGAAACTTATGATTTATTAAAGACATTCAAAAATCGCGAAAATCATTCAAGAAGGTCACTGCAATTTGCTACAACCACTTATTTCTCCGAATTTGTTTTTCATAAAAATACCACTCTTTTTATTGAGTCGCATTTTTATCGCTTCAGATATTTTCAGCAGTATAAGTACATAGAATACTACAATAGCAGTTAAATAAAAATATTACTATGTAGTATTACTCGCACAAACGTTCGTGAGGATGGATATATGGATGTTTGTTGCTCTTTCACACAAAAACGGCCGAACAGATTTTGATGAAATTTGGTACACAGGTAGATTGTAACCTTAATAAACATCATGGGATATATTTATCCCTCTCTGGGTCAAATTCTTAGGTCAACGTGGACAAAGTCGTGGGCGGAAGGTAGTAATATTTAATTTACCGGCAACACCCTAACAGGCCGGTGCAAGATCCTGATCTCCTGGAAGTGTGTGGAGTAGTGCATGTCTCTGTTGAGGGCCGGCAGCTCCGCGCCTTGTCGAGAGTGACGCGTCCACACCGCGGTACCCGTGAGGTGCGTGTGTAGTTGACTGCCGAAAACTACGATGCCGTGTTCTGGGAGACCCTGAAATAATAATAAAAAATTGCTAAGGAATTTTTTTAAGCGTTTATTGTTGTATTCTTCCAAGCAATCCCTTTCATTTGATAGGTACCTATATATCATATATCTAAGTACATAAAAATAACTAGTCCGTAGATTTTAAATGACGTCACTAATATAATCATGCATTGTCATTTAAAATAATCTAGCGAAGCCCTGTCACGTGATGCCCATATTGGGTGGGTTGTACAAAAAATTGTTATCCGCCATTTTGTTGAAGCGGCCATTTTGGATTAACAGCAATACGGGAATTTTTGCACATGTTGGCATGTTGCGGAAAAATTATGAACTAATTTCTTTTGCAAATGACGACACGTCAAGGTCTAATTTGAGCCAGTGAGGGTGGTGATGGAGTAAAAACTTATTAAGATATATAGATATTGGCGTGGCCATGTCAAAGATGCACAAAGAATGGCATGTTCGCAAGCTCAAAACTCAAAACAACAATCTCATTATTCGACCAGTTGCCAGTAAAATAAATTAGTTAATAATTTTTCTAGAACACGGCGAAACTTGACCGAGGTTTGCGCCTCATAAGATATGTTTGTATCGTACCACTCCTGTGCACTGTGGGATGCAATGGGCTGTCAGCGGGAAGGCGCCCTGCCCGCCGGGTATGGCCATCTTGTCGCTGTACTCCAGGCCGAGCTCCATGATCGCAGCGTCGTACCTCCTCCTGGTGGCCGTCACGTGCAGAACGATTCCTGAACTGTCCACCCAATCTATAAACATACAAAATTATTCGTCGTTTGAATTTTCGGAGTCATTAGGAAGTAGTGATTTTGAATTGATTATTATTCGTTCGTTCACTTAATGAAAATTACATTTTGAAAGTTATTAATTTTGTACTGGAATCGATTCGACACACATTCGATCGATTTTCGAAATTTATTCGAAATTCACTATTAAGTTGATATGCATAAAATACGCGATTAATTAATTTAAATACCATCTATTGTCAGGGAAAAGTATCATCTGTGACCCAAATTATAAACTATCAGCGAACAAAACTTAATCCAATTCAGTTCAGGCGTTATTAAGGAGTAACAGATACATTGTAGGTAACCATCCACTGTTTTTCAGAAACTTTTCATTTATACTATTAACAAGAGAAAATATGAAGGTTTTTACCGTTTTTCATCTCGGGGTTATTGTAATGCACTTCAAGCATTACATATTTGTTAGCCTTAGGTCCACCCAGCGGTAGGCCAGCTTCCTTGGGATAAGCGAACGGTGGGGCACCCATGGCCCATGCTGCTTTCACCTAAAACAATCAATTTTATAGTTACAAACTAAATAGGTAATAACGAAATATGTATTATGTTCAAATATATTTGTGATCTGTATTTCATAAGTTCTAAGACGATTATTGTGCCTTTGGTGAGCTTTTCGTGAGAAAGCAAGTTCTTTTAAAACATTTAAAGGAACAATCTTATCTTATGAATTCATATGATATTAAAAATATAGAATCCATATGCCCTGTACAGGAACATGGCAGATATAGTAGATCATTAAAGCCACAAAAATCCACATTTAGCTGTTGGAATACCTTTGAGCACACTTTAGTTATTTCGGGTCTTGTAGGAGAAAAGCAATTCCCTTCGTATAATGGAATATCTTTATGGGGTTCGGCGTCGCAGTAAAACAGTTCCATGTGATGAACCAAACCTTCGTTGCCAACTGTAATCGTAGACTCGAACTGAAATAAAAAAACTTACAAAAACAGCCAGATAGCAAATATTATAGCAATCAGTATAGAATTCAATTTTAATATAGATACAACTAATAAGTAGCTATTGACAGTGTATAACTACGGTGATCATATACGGAGTGTTGTATGTTTCATTACTAGGCACCCATCAGCTAGGTAGATCATACACTATTGTATTAATATTGGTTTTACCATGGGCGTAACTTTTTCAATTTAATCCGACGACAAGTAGGTACGATATAGTACTTGTCGTCGGATTCAATTGAACACATTTATTTGTGTGCATAAATGCGTGTATATCTAAGGATTCCGTTACAAAATACAAAAGATAACGCAAAAATGAGTAATCATAGAATCCGTTATTTGATGAAATCCCTAGTGTTTTTGTACAAATCACAGATACATCATTTCCCTGCGACTTTTATTAATCACTGAAATATTAACATTACCTTTATAATATGGTGCATTGACTCTGTTATAAAGTCTGGTAGCTTCGTCACCTTACACCAGTAAGTTGTGTCGCTACTGGGCACTTTTAAATGTTTAGTGGTAAACCTTAGCTGCTGTCCGTTTTGCTGTGGCATCGCCGGCGGAGTGAGGAGGCGCACTCTGATGAAGCCGTGGTTGTGAGACGATGTACAGCTGATGCAGAGCCCTCTCGAAGAGAATAATTTGTCGGTGCCACGAGCCCAGACAATATGAACTGTACCATCCTGGAAGCAGTGAAAGCCCAGGCTTAGGTTTTGACACACATCATACGTTGTGAGAGGAGACCGAGCCTTTAGTGGGTCATTAATGGATTACCGACACCCTGAAACGAATTTAGCAGTTAATTCGAATTATTAAGTCATACATACTTGGTATTTCTATGTTTATTATTGATTTAAAAAATATATAAGTTAAATCGTGTAACGTGTTATAAATACGAATATTTTAATAACACAAGCTCACAGCTTACTTTGGGATCAGAAAGCCATGTGTGAGTTGTCCCACAATATTTAAAAAAAAATAATTTTTATTTTAAAAAAATTTGCCAAAAAAATCATTCAATACGATATAGCAGTTGATCCACGCAAGGTTAGGTAGGTATACCAATCAGTTCACGTTAGATTTTAATTTCTGTGTTTATTTTCATTTGAGAGTGTACTTTTGATTAAACTGCTGTTATCTCAAGAAAACTTATGATAAATAATCCTTAATCAGGACCAAATAAAATACAAAGAATGGACATTACCTCGATGACATAATCGTCATTGTCACAAGTGTCGAAGAAGCGGCTAAAAGTTATACTGCGGGTCTTAGTGTTCACATGAAATGTTTCACAATCCTGCTTCTGATCTCGCATTAGCCTTCCATCACCATCAGCATGAGTGTCCTAAAAGGAAAAATAAACGCATCGAAAGTTTTATTATAATTCCTATAACCTTCTTCTTCTCAGTCCATCGTAGTCCACTGCCCGACGTGGGCATGCATCCCCTGACGCCCGGTCCTGGGGGGGTTACTACAAACTCCTAAAACCATCATAAAGCAATTTTGTTTTGTTTTAATTTAAAACATGATGTTTTATTTTAATTTTGAATGGGCTATTTGAATCCAAGAATTTCCGTTATCATCTGCAGTTCATCAGTCCATCTCGTCAAAGGGCGGCCTGTACCCCATTTTTACTCTTTAATAATATTTAAATACATAAAAGTAAAAGTAGGATTTAGATTCTGAAAATTGGTCGTTCTACCCTTCTTACGTCTTAAAATTTATTTAAGTTTTAATTAAATCTAATTTCTTACCTCAAAATGATCTCGCCCCTTATAATCCGTCCAAACAAGACACATATCTGAATATGGTAGATCTCCTCTGTCAGAAAATCCCAGTGCAAACCAATTTATAGTTTCAGTCTTCTCCGATAGAGTCAACTGGAAATGAATTTTCCGAATCGAATAGTCGACTCGCCATTTCAGTAAAAGATCACCGCTTGGATCCAACACTGCTTCACTGTTTGCTACTTTTCCACCTATATCAGTTAAATCATTTAGATATGATATTGACAGATTCGATTTCAATTTCAATTCGAGCTATAAGACAGTCAACATTGTCTTTGAAAGCTGAAGAAATAAATCTCTACACACTAATAGCCCTACACTAGGATTCCCTGTCCTGGGTTTCATGGACACAAACAATATGAGAACACACACAACGAGTCCAGGAACATACATTTTAACTAATTAATAAAGTAAAGTATCTGCTTCGCTGGGAATCGATACCAGGACCTTGCTGACTGGCGTCTTAACTACTGCGCCACACCAACCCTCTAAAAATCTGGATTAATGTGTAGTAATTACGCGACTTCAAAAAGCAAGAAGTTCTGTTCTTGACCAAATTTTAACTGACAAATAATTTATTTTAAAGTGTTAATATAATAGACTAAAATACTTACTTGCATTCTCGTGGATAGAAAAAGAATAGTTACAATATAATAATGCTGTAAATATTACGACGATGCACTTGGTCCACATTGTGTTACACTTATCAGTGCATCTTCAATTGTTTTAGAAGTGTGGTCTGGAGCTGTGGCCGGTTCGACTGCAAATACTGTAATGGGCAAACCTCCCCTAGATATGTTGGGAGGAAAGATTATCCCTATCTATACATCTATAGGTTCATAGAGGCGCGGGCGTAACGGCTAGAATGTACAGTCGCACAGAAATGGTATTCACTTTTTTTGCCCCATTAAAACAATTGGTTTATTGACCAACTTGTTTTATTGCGACTATTGTGACCATTATAATGACATAAATAACTTAAAATATAGTCACATGCAGTGTTGAAACTGAAACACGTAGTACAAAAATTTAAACCTTTTTAAATATTGCATTTGGAAACTTGGTAGTCGTAGTAGGTAAGGGATTTTTAAATTTTTATATAACAGGGCGTTATTGTTATTTTTTTAGCTATTTTAGTTATTGTTTAGCTAATTAATCACCTTACGCATGAGACACTTTGAATTTATAATGAATAATACTATTAATGAATAATAATATTAGCTGGCCGCTTAACCCAAAGGTCGGCAGAGGGAAAATTGGTAATACAATCCTATACAACTTACTATTATTATGCGAAAGCTAGGGAGGATGGATGGATGTTTGTTACTCTTTCACGCAAAAACGGCTGAGTAGTTAGATTAGGAATAAATTTGGTTTACAGGTAGATTATAACCTGGATGGAATATTTGATACTTTTTATCCTCTCTGAGCCAAATCCGAAAGCTAGTTCGATATAAGATTTGAGTAATATGCCGTTATGTAACCACTTTTCGCGCAAGTGTACCTACATTCTGCCATTCAATATAAGAATATTTGCCATAAGCACTGTGGTAATGCAAGAATGTGGAGACGCGAGGGCACGTCGGCATCTATCGCCAGAGTTTATTAAATTCCTTCCGAATTAATTCGTTGCCCGCCATTTAATAAAGGTGAGCGACGTGGCCTACTCTATTACGGTTTAATTTTTCATTAATTCCTAGCTGCGAGTGCTTGTTGCTTAGAGGGGTGATACCTTGTCAATTATGAAACCTTTTCCATGATTTGTCTTTACGATAATTTATAGCAAATTTGTTTTGTTGAGTAATTAAAAGTAAAAAAATATTATTAACAAAATTTATATATTTTTAGCGACTAATAGTTACCACTTTTAGATAACGTTACATTTTTATATAAAATAGCGTGGGCAAAAAATATATAAACAAAAATTGTATTGTTTTCAGATATTTGCAGTAGTTTTAATTTATAAATTTTAGCATGCAAATATCTAGACTTTTTTTAGCCTGATCCCTCCGATATAAAATTCGAAATCAGTAACATAACATTTCGGGCTAACACCAGGTAATTTTGGGGTGGGCTCGGCTTAAGCAATCCAATCCAAAATTACCGGTGCCACCTTTACTAAATCGTTATAAATGAAATAACATGGTATTTAAAATAAGACAAGTCAATCTACATATTATATAAAATGTAATATTTTACACTTATAAAAATGGTTTACAATAAAAATGTTAGCACTCATTCTAATTTAATGTCATTTTCAGCTTCCTCCTCCATTGGTACGTCAGTTGGTCGCTGTTCTGTTTCGTTCGCGCCATTCTCAGGTTTTGTATTTTCAATGTTAGTATTTTTCTCTTCTGCCTTTACTGTTTCACTCTCCAAAGGTTTAGGGATTTTCTGTAAAAAAGGTTTTAACGATTACTGTAGCCTGATTGGAGGTTTTGCGCAACTCTTGATTTTGCAGAAAATTTACGAACTATTTTTTTTACTTGCAATTTAGTTACCATCTTTTGTAACTACCGCATTTACTAATTTAACTATTTTAAGTTTTGTCACGTAAGTGACGATGTCTTTGATGAAACAAATATTTTGATCAAGCCGTAAAATACATTTAATTCGAGGAGGTATAACAGCCGGGTATACTTTTGAGGCGACCATCTCATGCCTTTTGAGTATAGTAGCAACATCAAACGGCATTTCTTCATTTTGTCTTTAATCAAATGAAATATTTGTTAAAAAAAAATTAAATATAATATTAAATTTGATAACAAAATTTAATAAAACCATACTGTGTCTCCGCGCGTTAAATCAAAATTTAAGTTAATAAACATAAGGTGCTGAGAGTTTTTTCTCCGGTTTTTTCTCTCTAGACCCAATAGTGGGTGGCACTAATTGAACCGATGAGTCCGATTAGGTAAACCAACTAATTAAGTGAATTTTATTTTAAACACTACAGGCCAAGTAGTGATTATGATATAATCAAATTTAAATTAAAATAAATGATTGTAATTAAGATATTCATTAACTATCATTGTTTTCCTCATATTTTCCTCATTAAAATTTGCATACCTAAAAATGGTAAATGTAGATTGATCTAAATAATTTGTTAGAACTCTATACCTATATTTGTGCAAATAAACGTTTTGTCCTTGTGTTTGTTACCTGTTCTCGTTGAAACAGTATGGCGAGTTCGACGTGCTTGGTGTGCGGGAACAGGTCCACGGGCACGGCGCGGACGGGCGCGAAGGGCGCGCCGTGCAGCGCCTTGGACGTCGGCCGCGTTAGGTCCACGAAGTTCTTGACGGCCGCCGCCGGGCTGCACGATATGTATATCAGCCGCTGGACCTTCTTCGTGTTGCGAAGCTGCGTCACTGCCCGCATGTCTGTTACAAGCATACAATTCTACATAACCGTGGCTTCCAAACAAGAAATTATCCAAAACTGTGGGTAGTTTAAGTAACCCGCATAAGGCCAGCGCGGTGGACTATGGCCTACATCCTTCTGTAAGACATAAGAGTAAAGATAGAACCCCTAATGAAATACGACATCTGGAGGATTTCATAGCAGGTGCAACATATTGATGCGTATACAGATTCCTCCTTCCTTCCATCCTGCTGGGTTAATAGGGTAAATAATATACCTGCGTATCTGTTTTTTATAAAACTGTTATTTATGAAACTTATGAAATGGACACCAGCTTATAAAATTGAAGTCATTTAAATAGACAATACCGATCGAGTACGATCGGTGGTACAAGGTTTCTGCCAACGCCACCATAACATTACTATGAACTTCTTCTTGTGCTCCTCGTACATGTAAACTTTGCAAACAGTCTTCCGGCTGATGTATTCCCGCAGCACTATGACATGGGGTTCTTCAAGAAGGGCATAAAAAAGCTCTCCTTCATAGCCGGCAACGCACTGGCGACCCCCTGGTGCTGCACGTCAGCAGGCGACGGTGACCATTTACCATCAGGTGGCCCGTCTGTCTGTTTGCTTGCTCTATTTATACAAAAAAGCTATGTATTACAGTATGCGGTACAAATGGTAATGGTAACGGTACTTACGCAGTCCGGCTCTCGGTGGGTCCACGATGGCGATGACGTCATCGCCCACGGCCCGCGCCAGCACGGTGGGCAGGATGTCCTCGGCTCTCCCCGCGAAGAAGTCCGCGTTCGTGATGCCGTTGTGTTCGGCGTTGGCCCGCGCGTCCCTCACCGCCTCCGCTACGGAATCCAAGCCCAACACTTTGCCGCAATACTGCAGGTAACCAAGAAGTTGTGGGTTATTCTTTGTGTATAATTTCTTCAAGCTATACACTTATTTGAATGAATATGGATAATGGATAGAAGCCTGCTGAAAGTTTTGGATAAAATAAATGGTGTATTTTTCATAGGGTCAACTTGGATACTTTCAATCCTTACGGTGACTTTAAATGGCGGCCTAAAAATTGAATAAAATTTTGTTATTCAAAAATTTTGTTAATGAGGCTTGCGAAAAGAATTAATTAATTTGTTTATTTCACCTGACATATTAGTGAGGATATTAAGTTTTTTTGTTTTTTGAACTTTTTCTATCAACATTAAATTATTAAAAAAACACTGACCTTCGCAAAACACAATCCAATTGTGCCAGTGCCGCAACAAATGTCCAGCACAGTGGAGTCTTTCTTCACTTGACTCAATTCTATCGCAGTCTGATACAGAATGTTCGTACCAGCTGTATTCACCTGAAAAATTATTTACTCCTAATATATAAGTAAAATGCATGTATAAAATTGTAGGTGATTTTAACTTTTCCAAATTTACCGTCATAACCTTCATTATCTATTTCTACACTCGTATTTGTGTTAAAAGTTTGAAGAGCAACTTAATTTTTTGCTAAGATATTCGCCACAAATAAAGTTTTCCTGACAACCATACCACCCCAGAATAACACGGGACATAAAGAACATGCAGCTTTACGACGGGCTAAGAAGCTGGCGGTAAGGTAGGTACCTCCCGAGACGAGCTACTATGAATCTATCACCTAAAATATTTATTCCATAGTGTAAAGCTACTAAATACCTGAAAGAATGCCTCAGGCGATATCCTGAACTGGTGCCCCAGTATTGTATCCACAATGTGCGTGGCTCCCATCAGGTGGACTGCCTTCGCACCGTCTTCACCCACTCGCCTAGAATAGTTAGAATCTATTAAATTATTCAGCACAGATCTCAAGAGTGAAGGTTTGTCAGTAACCCATTAATGACGTAGGCCTTAGTCCACCACGCTGGCCTACTGCGAACACTTTTTTTGTGAACTCTCAGGCATGCAGGTTTCCTCACAATATTTTCCTTCACTGTAACAGCAGGTGATAATATCACCTAATATCAAAATATACATAATATAATATCAAAAGTAATGTGCGATTTATAAAATAAAATATTATTTAATTTTATGTGCTATTTATAAAATTAAAAATTATTAAATTTTATAAATCGCACAAAACTTTTATTACAGTCATTGGTGCGTGCCACTGGGATTCGAACCCAGACCCATCAATTCGAGGTCGATTTCTATCGAGGGCTATCACCGCTGCAAGAGTGAGGGTTTACTTTTCTGTAATTATTATCTTCTCATTTTTATTTTGATAATAAAAAGAGCAGCCAAACATTCCCCTGTAGGTACCTAGTTGCCAGTTACCGGGGCCCTCACCTCCTCCACCTGTCGGCCCTACTTAGTCCACTGTTAATCGACGCCATCCTGTATCCCGTAGTGTACTGAACCCTTTGAATCCGTTGGTAAGCAGTAAGTTTGTTTGATCAGCAACTTTTTTGTAACTATTTGAAAAAATAAACAAAAGCTATGTGGATTCAGTGATGGCCCAGTCTAAGGATCCAGCTTCTTGCTCAAAGGGTCCGGGTTCGAATCCCAACACATCTGACTTAGAGTAAGTAATCAATCATGGTTAAAATAATATCGTAACACATAAACTCACTTTTTAGTAAAGAGTTCAAAATACACAGATTTGATCCCGCAAGCTGCAGATTCTTCAGAGCTGAAATGATCTATGATTTTCTTCTTTAAGTTATCTAGTTCTTCTTCTGACAGAGACTACAACAAACAAATAACATAATTTTATAATTGTTATAATTTTGTGCCGGCATTATTTTTCAATCGCAAATAAAAATAAAAATATATTATGCTAAGATTGTTTACCAAATTGGATAAGTGTAAAAAAATGAACTATAAGCTCTGATCCCAAGTTTGGTAAATCTGTGCTATGGTAATCAGATTAAATAAAAAATATACAGATAAAAATAAAAATTAAATGATTGAAATTCTTGAGTTCACGCACACCAAGCACATTACCATAAGTTTGGGTACTTTACTTAACTTCACTTAACATAAACACGTACACAAATATTACGTGTACGTACATACGTACATTCCATTACATGTCAAATTCAAATTTCAATAAATTATAGTTAAATTTCTACTACTTGTACTACTTGGCGATCTCTTGTTTGTTTTAAAAGATATACCTACTTGTGGATGAATAGTAATTATAAGCATCAGCTCGTCGGAGAATTTTGAGTGTCTCACTGTCAAGCACCTCCAATACCCCGAATAGTCGGCTGGCGAAAATGGCGCCATTTCAGACTTGCGGACGAAATCTTGGAATATCTAAAATGGAACATAAAATTATTTGGAAATTATTCATTAACTATTTTCTATCAAATTTCTGACCTATCTAAAAAAAAGCACCCTTACTACTGAAGTACCTTGAAATTAAATATAAAAACCATCACAAGTTGTGAGCACAGATAAAATTAGTGATATGGGTATTGTACACTTTAAGCAAATGTACAACAGTCAAAGAACATGCACTAGACCAACAGACAACAAAAACCTACTGACAAACCAATGGTATGAACCAACAGCAGGATCAATTACATCAAACCCAAAAGATGAGTTTGATTCATGTGCAGCACTATACTACTAACAATTTATGAAACAAACTGCGTAAATAAAAAAGTTGTCTAGTCCCTATAAGCAATAATTTTATATACTTTTAATAATTTTATGTACTTTTGAGATTTATATTTTGTTTTTCTCTTGTAGGGTGAACAATAAAAAGTTACTGTATATTGTATTGTAAATATCAATTAGGGCATACCAGTACAGCCTTCTTAGTTTCCTCAGATATGTGTTTCAAGGCTTGTATAGGAGCAACTGCGACTGTCCCTGTGGCATAGCTGCCCAGCCTGAACCCAACTGTGGGCTTTCCAGTCTCCTCATCAATACCAACTGTGAACTCGCATTTATTCCTGTACCCCTCAGTCACTGGAGACCTTTGTATAGGACTCAGTTCAAAACTTAGCCCTTTGTGTAATTTACGCCCGGCCTCAATAGCTTCTCTTTTGTCTTTGTATATTTTCCAAACTTCATTGTCGTATTTCTTCAGTAAACGCTTTACTTCCTCCTCTTTTAGTTTCAACTGAAAATAATGGAAAGGGATTTTCTTAAACATAATTTAAGGTTTGTTAGATTCACTGCCTATTGCCCAAACTGTTTCAAATAAATATTATTTGTTTTTGGCATAGGTCTTTGTTTGATTACTTTAAAGTTTCAGCGGTAACACAATTAATTTTTTTAAATTTTTAATACCAAACCTGGGTTCTTGAAAACAATAAGTAAGGCAAAATATTCTGATTATCGTTTTACTGTAAGTACTTGGTGTAATTTTTAAATGAAAACAATATTAGGATCTCACTCTCCTCAAATAATACAAATGTCTTACCTGTTCCTCATAATCAATATTCCAGTAAGGAGTAGTGGCATCCTTCAGCCTCTCTTCTTGGCTTTTGTTATCATCATCTTTCTGCTTCTTCTCCTTTCCATCCCCTTCTTCTTCAAGCCTTCGTTTTCTAAACAGTGGATCAGGTGCTGGTTTTGCAGCCTCAGCAAAGAGTTTTTTCCCTACAAGTTTAGTTACATTAATAACCTACAAAATACTACAAACTACAAACATGTTCTGATGAAATTAGGATTCCAAGATGTGATAGCATGTATGGACTGACAGAAAAATAAAACAGTATCATTTAATAAGTAGAGTTTGAACTTATAATTTCAGTTTTGAAGTCTGATATTTCTTCTTTCTAGTTTCCTGATTTATATTGAAACAAGGCCCTCCCAAGGATAAGGCATTATTATTATACTTCACAACAATATGCATGCTGTATGATGCAGTGCTGTAGGTGTAAATTGTGTTTTATGTTGTCTGTAGTTTAGTGACTACCTATATTGTTTTTTAAACATAATTTTAATTTTACTGAATATGTGTGAATCACATAAACATGTGCATTTTCAAGGGTTAGCCTATGTGGCTGCTTTCCTGTGCTAAGCCTTTTTGCTACAAGTATGCTTCAATGTATGTAGAGCTTCGTATTTCAGATATATTTCCAGTTGGAATCCATTCCAATCCGCTATTGGTCAGTTACCAATATCTGACTAATTCTTAACATCAATAATTGTATTCTATACAATGTATATATAAAAACTACAACCAGCATATTAAAATCATAAAATAGATTACTCTGTTACAAATGTATAGAATATTCAACATGAACATAGCTTGAAGCCTGAAAAATGACAGACAACATTGGTATATAATATCAAAATCAAAGAAATTTATTAAAAAGAAACATTATTTCTGCCAGTGCCAATCAAACATGATTAGCTGGTGTTTACTGATCATACTGTGTTCAGCGTGGGGCAACAAACACCTGTATGATTTTGGCAAAATGGTCATATGCGTGGGCTCTCACACATGTATTTCTTGTCTACCCCAAGTCTTCCAGAGACTGGAAAAGGAAAACAATTAAACAGAGCTTCATCAGTAAAGCACAACAATCAATACCTTTCCAAGAGAATCCATTGAGCGCAGTAATAGCCTTAACTCTTTCTTCTTCATTCTGGAAGCAAGCAAATAACCAACTGCTGCCATTTTTGGGACGCTTGATTTTGCTTGTGTTCAACCCCAACTTCTGGTTCATCAGCTTTTTTAGCTCCTGTACCATAAGTATAAAATTAAATTGAAATCTTTACAAACATACTATGGTTGTGAAAATTGATAATGATCATCAAAACTAATCAATATTCTGCTTGAAAGCTGTGTGAAGCAAAAAAAGGATCTTTGTCTTACAAAAGGTGGAGTAGTTGCAGTTTTGAAATATGTTGTGTAGGTTGGTACTCTGATGAAAATCCAAATCCAAATTTGTTACCTTGAGGGGTGACCATTGACCATTTAATCCAAGATAGCGGCCGTAGCGGTCACTCCTCATGGTCATAAATTTGGATTTTTCATCAGGGTACAAACCTAATCAACATAATTTCAAAATCGTAAATGCACCACCTCTTGCAAGGCTTAACCCCCCCTGACTGAGCTAATAGCTAATGAGCAGACAAGTCCTAAGGAACGATGGCTTTGCTTAAGGTTTTGGTTATTACCGCAATCCCATAGTATTTCGGGAGGCCCCTCAACTCAATTTTAAACTTTTCAGATGAGAATCCACCGCGGTCGAGATATGCATATTCTTCACTGTTGTTAACGCTTTCTGAAACTTGAGGGATTGCTGCGACAGCTGAATCCGATTCTTCTGACATTTTATTACTTTTATATAATTCTTATGGCATTTATTTGCGTTTCACAACTTGAAAAAGTTGAAAAAAAAATGTGAAATTGAGGTTATATTTGTTTATACTTAACACTTGTCACGCACGTCTGGCGCGAGTTGCGTAAACAAACACAGAACACAAATGACCGACAATCATGACACTGACAGCACTGCAAAGACAAAATTTCTTCTTTTGTTACAAATGACACAATGCAATTTAGCACTTGATGTTATTGAGTTTCTAATTTTTTCATGATAATAATTTCGAAAGAAACTCATTATACCAACGTACAATTTTATTTGTACTTATTATGTCATTCAAATAAAAAACAATTATCTCCCACACGTTTTATTATTTGTCGTTATTTAGTCTAGAGGTAGAGTAGTTACTTAGTCAAGACTATATCAGGCAGTGGTCATTCTATTGGTGATGATGATGTTGTCTGCCTATAATTTTAGAACCATATTTCCTTAACACCTTTTCAAAATACTTTTATTTTCATCGTGGGATAAAGCACTTGCAATTTTAAGTTTCCATATTATTGCTTTTTTTCTATAGAATCAAAGTATAAATAATATCAAAAATATCTGTTGGGATAATATTATAATATAAATCATTCACTATTATTCAAGTCCATTATCAACATATAACGACATAACGTAAAACTAAAAAAGCACCTTAAATAAAATAAATAACATTGGTAACATAATTTTCTCATGTCAGTTATATACAAAACAACATAAACACGATCTCAGGTAATCCTTTGCTTAAGGAATATTCCAACTCATTACATACAAGGAATATTTTTTGTGGTCATTATACCATTTTCAGTCCTGGGGATCTTCCTTATTGAATCGAATTATTTCTACTAAGTACTCATTATAATTTTATTAAATACCTAACGCTTTAACTCATCTTGGCGTGCGGTGCAATGTGTGAGTGTGCTTGCAACTTTGAATTGCGTGGCAGTGACGTCCGTCGTCTGCGCATAACATGTTCTTATCACTTTATGGTGCACGCACACATAGCAACGCATAGAACAAAAGTATAGAACACAAGCCAAGATGAGTTAAAGTATCTCATACATTATTATAATACTCCTAAGTATTTATTACATTTATTTAGTAACAACATTACATCAAACCTTGATCAAGCATAAAAATGTTTATAATCCAACTGATTGAACCCTGTTTTGCTTCTCCATATAATAATAGTCATTAAAAAAGTAACAACTGTACCTATTGTCAGTGTATCATATTACTATACTAATGCCTGCTATGTAAATTACAACAATCAATTTACAATCTAGACATAAAACTAGAAATACATATGTACATACATAATCAGGTTAAGGGGAGAGGAACAATTAATAAACTGTGACATTGTGTGAAAAGGGCTGGGAGGGAGTCTAATGTGTCAAACTGTAACTTAGGATGGTAAAGGGGTCAAAAATATTAAACTAACTCATCTTATCAGGCAATGTGCCACAACCTGTGCTCATTATTGTATCAGAATTTGAAGTGAACTTTACAAAAATTACAGATAACTAAATACAGAACATAATGTTTACCTACAAAAATTACATTTTGTACCACATTGAAATTAATTTTGGCCACTTCCTAAATGCTACTTGTTTTACTTTTCAATAGAGTCCACTGCGGTTCATTTGTGTGCTGCAAAAAGTTTTTTCAAAACCTCTTTATCTTGTTCGTTTTTGTCTTTCTTCAACTGAGAGATGATCTCTAGTTCTTTGTCCACTACGGAGGCCATTGCTGGGTTCACACGTTTCAAGTGTAAAAAGTCTTCTTCTGCCTTTTCTGGGTCCCATGTTCCTAGATATGCTTTGCCTCTACGATACAGAGCTTTCTCGTTATCTGTAAATAAATAAAATGCAGCACTGAAATTGTGTTCCAGAGAATTTGAGCAAGACACAAAACTGCTAGATTCACTGGTTTCAATTATGAATACTTAAATTATTAACTTACGTTCATCATAGTCCAATACATAAGAACAGTGCTCTATTACAGGATAGTATTCCCCTTGGAGCAGTTTACATTGACAATAATTGAGTAGTAAGGGCAGCTTCTGGTTGTTCCAAACTATCCACTCTTCATCACCTTTCCGTTCCCTTTATGGACAATATTTTAAATTGTAGAGATCAAACAAATGAATAAGATGTTAGTAATTTTTATTAATCAATGGAAATTCTAGAGGCCTTTTTAAATTCATACTTTTTATTACCAGAATACTAGGGGTCTAACTTTTTGGGACTAACAGGCAGGCTGACAAAACTATTTTTTTTAAACTTTATTTTAATTTATTATGTTGCTTTTATGTCCTTTTATGTCCCGCGGTTGGACATAATACATGTCTCAATATTGTTGTCTCTCCACAATAGGGGAGGCCTGGAGCATAATCCACTACTCTCAATGTGGATTGTGGATAGCCATGAGAATTATTATGTATTAAATACTTGCAGTACTATCTTAGCCCATTACAGTCTCACCTAATCATCATCTGCTCTATCAATCCCAATGCTTGCTTATAGCATTCTTCAGCATCCTCTATCTTTCTCTCACTGTAGAAATGATTCCCTTTTTCTTTGAACTCAGGAATTTTAGCAATTCTTTCTTCTAAGGATAGCTGCCAAATATCTTTCTCGTATTCATCCTCTCTTTCCACCTTTAGTAGTTCTAAAAAAAGATTTATCATGGTTTTCTTATAGTAATTGCATTTTTATGGTATTGTAAGCTAGGTTGCAATATGTGGTGAATGTGGTGACAAAGCTTGCCTTTAACCCATTAGTGAATTACTGCAGGGCAAACTCCATGTAATTCCAAGTCGGTTAATTTATTTAGTGCCTACTCAAGGGTCCTTCTGTATTAAGTTATTACATAATTACCTAACCTAACAACATCTTAGTGACCATATCAATACTAAAAATATTTTATGTTTTAAATAAATTTTTTATATTGGCATATGAACTTGGGAATAAAAAATAAAATTTACCAAATATAAATTCCAGATCACATGGATAGCTGACCAAGTCGTCAAGATCATCATATCCAATGCCTTCTTGGCTGAATGTCATGGAGCAAGTGTGCTTCTGTGGGCAAGGTGGCTTGTCCAACTCTCTCAATGTTTTTGCTATAAAGGGGTAATTGAATACCAACTGTAACAGAAATTAATGTAGATGTCATTTTTTTACAGATGTAGTTAAAAACACACAGTTTAAAAAAATATTTGTTATTTGTGTCGTAATAACCTACCGACTTATCCACTCGGAAACTAGCAATTTCTCCTACGGCCATCAGCTTAATTATATTTTCCCAAACATCCAGTTTAAACTTATGCCCAATGACCATAGTAACAGGCTCTTTCTTGCCAATTTTTTTACTGTCGTCAAGTAGAGTTCTATGTTTCCCCAATTTCCATGTTTGGAAGTGGAAATGTACCTGGAATTTTATGATAAACTCATTCAGAATATCATGCAGTAAAAATGAATTGAAATCAAAAAACAAATTAAATATAACACATTACCTTGCATCCATCAACTATAGGCACATATCTATATCCTGTATGAATAATTGTTTTAACAATGCCAGCATTGTGATTAGCCATATTTTATTTTTATACAATATCTTTTATTTACAATTTTTACAAGGAGTCATCAAATCAAGAAATTAGAGATGTGCCGAGTCAGACTGACTCGAGTACTTACTCGAATACCTAGGTTTCAACGTGTTTATGTTTTCCCAACGGTCAGTTTAATAAAGATTAATATAATTAAGATTAAGATTAATATAAAGATAGATATAATTTTAATCAGTCAAACTGTTAGTCTGTCAGTTAAATAGTGAAATTAAGTGTTTAGTTTAATTGTTTTAGCCGGGTCTGTGATAGGATGGCTCCAAAAAAAATCGGAAATATGGAACTTATTCAACATTTTAGAAGGTAAAAAAGTGGAGTGCAAAGAGTGCAAAAAAACATTTGTAAATTTTGGGAACACAACAAATTTACTGAAACATTTGAAAAAAATACACCTTTAATATCTTACATGATTTGTGATGAAATATTAGGATATGTTATTGTCGTCAAAGTTCGATTCAAAAGGTACTCGAGTCCACTAAAGTATTCGAATACTCGTGCCAGTACTCGAATACCTGTCCGTGTCTTCCGACTCGAGTCTGAATTCGAATATTTTTTTAACGAATACCAAAATATTCGAATACTATAAATAGCCGACTCGGCACATCGCTACAAGAAATATAAATAATTATATTACATTTGTGACAACAAAATTGAAATAAGTGAAATTGAATTGTGACAATTGACATTGTCCCGATTTGTCCCACACGTCATATATGACATCTATCTGTGATTGAATGACAGTGTCATATAGTTATCATTCGGTCTTTCGTCAATCAATGAGGCAGTACAGATATGAATGTATTTGAGTTTTGTACCATTTATTTTTTAGTGTACCATTTAGTTTATTCCGTTTATTTTCCATGCTAATGAATGAAAGCAAACAACAAAATATTTTTTAGATGACGGTAAAATATTTAATAATATAGGAACTTAATTGAAGAAAGGTTCTACTTTCAACTAAAATAAAATAAAGTTCCAACAAAAATTTAATTACATCACAATTTGTATCGATTATACTATTTTGTACTTTGTACTGGATGGCATTATTATGATCAATGTGTACATCCCCATCTCTAGTTTAGTGAATGTAAAATGGAGAAGAAAATAATGAATGTCTGTCTGCGAAGAAACTGATTTTTAGCTCGCGTTTGTTTCTTTTATTTTCATTTCTCGTGAAGAAGAATAGTGCTTAATTTTAGGGTAACGTAGAGTTGTTTAACTCACATATAAGAATGGCTGACTTCCTGGAGTCTGAAGCGGAGGAGAGCGAGGTTAGTAAAACTGTAATGATGCTTGTGCCCATTCTTTGATTACGACTGCAAAATGGGGTTTAACGACGTGCAATTTTGCTGATCTACTTGTAGGTCGATTCTGAAGAGGACGAGCGTCCAGCGAAGAAGCCAAAACGTAAAGCAGCGGTGCAGAGTGATGATGAAGACGAAGAGGAAGAAGGTTTGTGACGTTATCTTGCAGGGGTCGCGAATGCTAATAAATAACGTTAACTGAACTTTTAACGTTCTGCGTAGCTAGCAAAGGTGATGAAGTTCATTACTGGATTCTATTGATTTGCATTAGCAGACTGTATACTACATAATGCCCAGCAGTGGACTACAAAACTGATGGATGGATGGTATTACTTATTGTAATTTTGTGACAAAGTGAATCATTATTGGAAAGTTTGAGGTTATGGAAAGCAAGCAAGAGACCTTAAACTTGGTTTATGTTTGGTTCACTATGGCTAAGATTGGCTTAAATAGCTCTTGCATGCGGTTCTGCCTATGTGAGGTTTAGAATTTGAGTCACAGAGGGATAAGAAAATTCTTTTAATATTCCCCCGGGTTATAGCTAGGTACCTGCAAAAGTAAATTTCATTAAAATTCATTCATCCATTTGAAAACTGAAAGAGTAAAAACATTTACCTATTCAGCCTCACAAAGTTTTGCTTTTAGAAGGATAGGTAGGATAAAGAACATTTTCTTGCTATGAAAAATTTCAGTCATTTGCATTTAGAAACAAATTTAAATACTATAAGCATTACCATTTTGTATAGCAAAAAATTCCTCTTTGCTACAATCAATGAATGAAACATATGTTTTTTTAATTGGACTCTAGATGATGAGGAGCGTCTACGTGAAGAGCTCAAAGATCTGATAGATGATGCTCCAATAGAAGAGTCAGGGAGTGATGGAGAAGACTCGGATGCCAGTGGAAGTCCAAGTAAAAAAAGAAAAAAAAGTGATGATGAACTTGATGACAGATTGGAAGATGAAGATTATGATCTTATTGAGGAGAATCTTGGTGTCAAAGTTGCTAGGGTAAGATTTCTGAATCTATATTATTTTGTTTTTTTTATGTAAACTATTTCACCTGACATTACAGGGACGGAAAATTGTTATACCAATGTGGTATTTAATGTAAATTACACCAGTACCAGTAAATAATTTATAAGTGATGTTTATTCAGGATCCCTTTAAGTAAGTAAGTGGATAAAAGAAAAATATTGTAAATATTGGGCATGTTATTATTTAAATGCAACAGTATTTGTATATCAAAAGGTTTTTGATTGAAGTGAGAAATTCTGTTATTAAATTACATATATGTTAAAAGTTTACTCAGCTGATATGGCAAATCGAATTGTGTTCAACAGAATAAGTTCAAGCGTTTGAGGCGCTTGGAAGACGATGACAGTGACAACGAAGGTGCTGATGATCCTGAGCTGGAGAGAGAGGTTATTGCAGAGAAACTCTTTGTGGGAGGTTCTGATGAGGTAAGGATATTTAAAAACACCCAATACCTTTGACACATTCAAGAGTCTTGTCAAATTTCATGGGTGACTACATTTCCTTGGCCAGGAAAGCCAAGGCCAGGAAAGCCAAGGAAATGTTGAAGATTTAAGCTTTTGTACTGAACAACAAACATTTTCACAGCATTTAATTGTACAGAAAATAATCCATCAAGGAAAAAAGCAAGAATTACAAAAAAATATCTATGCTGCATAAATTTTTTTTGTGGCTAAAGCTACATTTCGCTTACTGTTTGTGTATGTTGTTATATCTTCATACACCATTGAGCAAGCATATGATTGTAGGAGGAAGACCGTCGTTCAGAGTCTGCAGCCCCAAGGGAAGCGGAGTATGATGATGACAATGAGGACCTAGAGTCTGATGCTGATGACTTCATTGTGGACGACGACGGCCGCCCCATCGCAGAGAGGAAGAAGAAACGCAAACCCATATTCACTGATGCGTAAGTTTCATTGCTTTTACAATTCTTCACTTTTAGGTATTCTTCAAAAGAATGTTCACAATAAGAGCCTAGTGGATCCTAGGAGCCTAGTAGTCCACATTTGTTGGATATTCTTTAATTAATCACAAGATCTCCTACCAGATTAAGCTTTATGATGAGGTTTGGCCAGGAGTGACCGCTTTAACTTGCCCTACCAAGCATGGAAGCATCCATGTCATTAGCTAGCGATTACCCATTCAATTTTGGCAGTTAGTGTGCCTTTCGTCATCTACACAGATTGTGGTCAAGTGCATCGCTACATACTTTAAGATGTCAATAATTTAATGTGTATGCTTTTTTACTGCAATAATAATTATAATGGTATATTTTGGTCCATACTTAAATATAAAAAATATATGGTTGTAAGAAAAATTCAAAACACTAAATTATCGTGTATTTATGCTTGAAAAACTCTCTAAAATAGAATTTTCCAACACAGGTCACTTCAAGAAGGTCAAGACATATTTGGAGTGGACTTCGACTATGATGAATTTGAGAAGTATGGTGAGGAAGACTATGAGGACGAAGAAGATGAAGATCTGGACGAGTATATTGAAGATGAAGAAGAAGAAGGTATGTTTTATAAAAAAAATATGAATTCTGTGTATTTGAGAGAATTCAAATTGTTTCTCCCAAATACTGAAGAACATAGTGTAGTGAGATATTACTTGTACATTTTCGATAACATTCGAATATATGTAAGACATTATATGGGCAACTTAATTTTTATTCTTTTTAAAATATAAAATTGGCATCTTTGGTTATACAGGTATATCTTATATCTTAGCTATTAAGTGAAACAGAGGGGTTTAAATGCAAACATTTATATTGTTTGTGTAGTTAGTAAAGTTGTTTTTGTTATAATATAAATATTCATAGAATTATTTTTATTTAAGCTGGCGAAAGACGCAGAACCAAAAAGGGCAAAGCCAAACGTCCAAGCAAGAAGTCCATCTTCGAGATCTATGAGCCCAGCGAGTTGAAGAGGAGTCACTTCACCGACTTGGACAATGAGATCCGCAAGACAGACATCCCGGAACGGATGCAGATCCGGGAGGTGCCCATCACACCAGTAGAGGAAGGCAGCACTGAGTTGGAAGACGAAGCCGAATGGATATACAAGCAGGCCTTTGTTAAGGCACCAGTCTCGAAAGCTGACTCACAGGAGGCCCGTGAACGGTCAAGACGGTACGGTATCAAGTTATAACCCTGTATTCTTTTGTCACATGCTGTCTTTTACATGAAATCTGGGTCTTATCCAAAGAAAAATTGCCAACTTTTGTGATGTGTTGGAAACACAAAAGCTTCCTTCAATTCAGCCGTGTTTTTCAGCCTTTCGAATCAAATAGGTCATTTGATTAACAAATAAATGAGTTAAAAACTCAAATAATTATCCATGACCACATCCTGGGTTAAAACATCTGATAGATTCTTCTCACAGTGTGTTAGATTTTCCTCTTTATTAACTACTACGAGTGCAGAATATTTTAATGTTTATGAGCCAAATAAAGCAGTTTAAATTATAGAAACTGTGATTGAACCATCCATATGGAACTTAACTCTCATACACAGTAATGGATGGTTGCTCACGTATTCCATTAACATCATTATGTATTATCTGTACATAGGAGCTCGAGTACAGTGGTGAAGATCCGCCAAGCTCTGGACTTCATGAGGAACCAGACTTTGGAGGTGCCGTTCATAGCCTTCTACCGCAAGGAGTATGTGCAGCCGGAGCTCAGTATAAACGACTTGTGGAAGGTCTACAAATATGACGCTAAGGTATTTTTTTTCCATAGATAATAGAATTGTAAGCAGTTAATATCCCCGTCAAAAATTCACTCAAGTAGTTTGGTTGCCCGAGAAACAAATTTGAGGCACCCAACTCAGTCTTATATTGGACCACTTTGAGGTGACTCAATTTGAGGTTCAATCCCTATTTTACAGGAGTTATTTGGAAAATTTCCACAACCTATTCAACAAGATCACACCATTTCTGTTATTACTTTTGGAATTCATTTGGCTTTGTTTTTGTATCTATTCATTATAAAATTATAACAAGTAAATGCAAAAAAGAAAATATCTAACACTACTAAGATTAGTCCGTAATGTTCATTTTCACATGGATTCCATTGCCAGCAACCCATTAATGACCCACTACAGGGTTGGGTCTCCTTCTCGTAATGAGAGGGATGTAGCCGTTAGTCCACCACGCTGGCCTACTGCGGGTTGGTGGACTTCACATACCTTTGAGAACATTGTTTTTTTGTGAATTCTCAGGCATGCATGTTTCCTCACAATGTTTTCCTTCACCGTAACATCAGGTGATATTTAATTTTATAAAGCGCACATAACTTTTTTACAAAGTCATTGGTGCGTGCCACTGGGGTTTGAACCCGGACCCCTCGATTCGAGATCACCGCATCAAACATGGATTCCATTAATCCAGGTGAATATGTTCATTCATACAGTGGTGTCAGTTGAAGCAGCGAAAGGAGAATCTGCTGAAGTTACTGGAGAACATGCGCGACTTCCAGCTCGATAAAATAATGCAGAATCCCGACGCGCCCATCCCAGACAATGTGAGACTCATCAAGGATGAGGACATTGAGAGGTTAGTACGGCTGTTTCGTAAAAGTACATCCAACACACTGGTACTCTGACACACTTTGTTCTGCTAAATATAGATGTTTTCACTGTTTTTTCTCACATTGTTTTCAGATTTTCTCATAATTTAAACCTTCCTTGGACGTACTACGAACATTTCTAACTAAAATGAGCCAGTTTCGAGTTTTAGCAAGACTAACGAATCGCGATTCGTTTTATACAAAAATATATTTGTGTATAGCTAGTATAATATGTTTTAGCCTTTTGTACATAGATCTTCCATTATAAGTTATTTCACCCAGTACTATGCAAGCTTTGTAAGGATCCAACAACTGCCTGCGGTCTTCTTTGGGTCATTACTCCTGTATGACTTTTACCATGATGCAATCATCAACTAGATTTTAGAAGCGCGCATAGCCCCGCTCTTGAGTAGGTCGCAACCGTACGAAAAAGTTAAGCAACGTCGGGCGATCAGTTGTGATGAAATATTATAAACAGTGAAGATCTATTTTTGTTTACAGGTTAAAAAACGTTCAGACTCCCGAAGAGTTGCGCGATGTTCACACACATTTCTTGTTGTATTACTCTAAGGAGTTGCCAGAAATGCAAAAGGTCCAACGCGCAAAAGAGAAGAAGAGAGAACTGGAAGAGAAAAAGTAAGCACAAAGAGTAACAGCTAACCGTATCCAAAGATAGGTTATTGATAACACCCAGTAGAGATTTGAAGTCCTCTTGACATATCCACACTGGCTATCTTTCGTTCTCTTGAAGGTGAAACATTTAAATTCATTGAATTCTTTTGCAGTTTATTGACATTGTACATGATCAGTCCTATGCATTCTGTCTTCCCTTTCGTGAGTGTGTTTGAGATGATACGTTCTTCATGAGTTTTATATGATTGGATACCAGGAGAGCTGCTCGCGAAGAAGCGGAGAAGAACGGTGAGGACCCCGAGGAAGCGGCGGCCGCTGTGGAAGCCGCCGAGCCTGACGAGGAAGAGCACACCGAGGTCAAGTATGCAGTGCGCTCTGGCCCTTATGAGCTGTGCAGGAAGGCTAATATTGGTGAGTGGAATTTACCATTAAAAGAGTTACGTAAACCACTGTATTATTAACGTTGGCATCAATACTTGATTCTAAACTGCGAGCGTGAACTATTTGTGACTTGCCTGAGAGTTGTGTTTAAACAATAGTTCGCTTTGATGTGAAAAAATTTGATGATTTTTAATTTTCAGATTAGATTGTGAGCGGTGATAATAAGTGGCTAAGAATTCGACCTCTTAATCGAGGGGTCCGGGTTCGAATCCCAGTCGCACGACCAATGACTTTGTAAAAAAAAGTTATGTGCTCTTTATAAAATTAAATATCACCTGCTGTTACGGTGACGGAAAACATCGTGAGGAAACCTGCATTACTGAGAATTCAAAAAACAATGTTCTCAAAGGCATGTGAAGTCCACCGACCCGCATTAGGCCAGCGTGGTGGACGGCGGCCTACATCCCTCTCATTGTGAGAGGAGACCCGACCCTGTAGTGGGTCATTAATGGGTTACTGACAATTTTCAGAGCCACTCGTGAAGAAGTTTGGCCTGACACCTGAGCAGTTTGCTGAGAACGTGCGGGACAACTATCAACGACACGAGGTGGAGCAAGAGCCTATACCACCGTTGGAAGCTGCCGCGCCTTTCGTAAGTTTCGTAGCCGTAGATTACTAGAGTCAATGATTATGGGTGGGAAGACTTACTTGGCTTGTATAGATCTCAACTTCTACTTACTACGAGTACTACTCGGCTATACCAAATCTACCCAAATATCACAATCTCCATGAAATACCATAATAATGGATGTAAAAAAGTCTGATTTTAAATGCACACCGTAAGTGGTTATGTCCAGCATCAAAAAATAATCCTATTTAAGGATTTGGTGGTGGCGGCCAAGCCTTTTTCAAACTAAAATAAAATAGGCGCACATTTGAAGTGTGTAAGTACTTATATGCGCTGCTTTTTATGATCTCCGACAAACACACCTTCACAAACGAAACATAAAACACTAAGAGGTAGCTGTTTCATTTAGGGTGTAAACGTAAATAACTTGCACACAGGTGGGCGCCCGTGGCTCGGCGGCGGAGGTGGTGCGGCTCGCGGTGTACATGTGCGGGGTGCAACTGGCCCGCGAGCCGCTGTTACGCGCGACGTTACGTGACGCGTTACGCGAACGAGCCACGATCAGCGTTCGCCCCACGCCGCGCGGACTGAAGGAGATCGACGAGGGACATGCCTGCTTCGGGTTGGTAAACTTAGCCTGTTGAACTAAACGGCATCATCGATTTTTTTAAAGAAAAAAAATGTATCTGGAGTTTAGTCGTCATTCTAAAACATTGGCTAATCACACTGTTTCCACTAGATTCCGAGTACTGTGATTGGCTAATTCACTATTCACTCCGCTCAGCTCCGCGTCAGATAAAAAGTAATCTTAAGTAGCTACAAACTTTGACAATAACCAGTAGGCAGCCAAGCTGGCCTAAAGGCTGGCTATTTGTCTTTTTGGCGGCCACCTCAAATGTTCAACCAAATGAGAGCAGTGGAAGGGGTTCAATAAGTGCTGGTAAACCATACTGGTCATTTTAAAAAAGGGTGTGTTCTATTAAAAAAGTAATTGTAGAAGCCACAACATTATTACAAATACCAATATTACAAATATTTCACAGTATGAAATACCTGAAGAAGAAACCAGTCCGTGACCTGACTGGTGACCAGTTCCTCAAGCTCTCGTTGGCTGCGGAGGACAAGCTGCTGGAGATCACCATCAGCGAGCAAATCGAGGGGAACACGGGGCCGAGTTACTTGGAGGAACTGAAACAATTGTATCAAAAGGTTTGGTACCTACTGTAGAGTGTATCTATGCGAGCTCGATCGGGCCTAAATCGTACTGTGACCCTTGATCGCCCACAGTTTTGATGTTATTTGACAGATCAATTAATAATAAGAGTATTTTTTTAACTCGTTTGTGCTCTTTGGTGCTTTTACCTCCATGAGCATTGGAAGTATACTTTCATTATGTTTATTTTGTTATGTTTTCTTTTTATTATGTTTTAATTGGAACCAAAATAACTGAAAAATTATATATTTCTATTAGGACGAGTTCGCCGCCACGGTTCAGGCGTGGAACGGGTTGAGGGCGGATGCGGTGACACTTGCGCTCACTAAAATAGTGATGCCCGAGCTTCGCCGCGAGCTGCACGCTGTGCTACTCCAAGAGGCCAAGGAATATGTGCTCAAGTATGTTTTTGCCTCCATCTGATCAAAAATAATAATGAAACATACATTATAATTTAATAAGTTTGCTAAAAATAACTTTAATGACGAAATTGCTAAACACATTTAATCGCATTGTATGTCATGTCCTAAATGTACAGGCATTTAACATTAAAATCCTTACTTTTGTAGGTGTTGTCGCCGCAAGCTATACGATTGGTTGAAAGTTGCTCCGTACGAGTCTCGATTGAATGAAGATGATGACGAAGAATGGGATACATCAAATGGTAAGAATTTAAGCAAACTGATGCCTGCTAGATAACATTTAAATGTTAAGTTGTCTAATGAAATAAAGCTATTGAAATGTAACTGTTGGATTAATGGTGACTACATAGCTACAGTTGTCTTTAGTCTGATCTAAAATTGGTTAACTGTATTCCATTTAGCAGTGTTTTAACAGTCTGATCAACAGTCAATATTAGTTACCCATAAACAGTATTCTTTTATTCTTTTTGCTATGATTTTACTTTGATACTCTGGATTAAGACAAAAAAACAAAATTGACTTTATTACTTATTTTAAACAATGGTGTGAATGTGCAACGCGCGTCAGGTTTGCGCGTGATGTCGGTGGCGTACGTGCCGGACCGGCAGCAGTCGGCGTTCGCGTGCGTGGTGGGCGCCAGCGGGGAGGTGCTCGACCACCTGCGCCTGCCGCACCTGCTGCTGCGCCGCAACTCGCCCAACGCGCTCGAGCGCCGCAACAAGGACGCCGACCTCACCGCGCTGCGCAGGTAACGTGCCACTGCCGCGCCCGCACCCGCACCCGCTGCCCTGCTTCTGCGTATACTCTGCGTATAGCAACCGGCGCGAGTTGGAGGCAGGGAGCGTAGGGACTGACGGCTCAACGTGCCACCCGAAGCACGGAGGCTTGCATTCATTTCGCCACTAGGATTTGGCATATGAACACTCGCAATACCAATGGACGACCGACACGTCTCAGCTGTGCGGGAGATGTTACGGACATCTCCCGCACTTGACGCTCAGCACTACCGAGTCGTGTAATATAATTCCAGGTATGTTTTTTTTTTCACAATCAACAGTTCGATTTCCAGAATAAGTATGTCTTATGCCTACGTCTATCACGCATATTGGTTGATGGACTTCTCCTGACGTCATTTGAGACATAAATACATAAAAAGTTGTTATCGAAAGTTCCCTTTTCAGGTTCATAATGCGCAAGAAGCCTCACGTGATCTTCATAGGCGGGGAGTCCCGTGACGCGCAGTTCATCAAGGGAGACATATCGGACTGCGTGCAGCAGCTCGTCGAGGACGAACAGTTCCCCAGAATCCCCATAGAAATAGCTGACAATCATATAAGCAAAATCTACTCCAATAGCATAAGGGGTCGGGTAAGTTTTATGTGAAATTCCGTTCCCAATATGTCATCAATAAATCCTTTTTGTTGATAATAGTTTGTATGTGGTAAAGTCGTTATAGCTTGCCCGCGTACTACCAGTTCTTGATGTACCCGCTATATATTCTGAAACAGTATGTTTTTTCCCGTTTTTTGGTTACCAAAAGTTTGAGGCAACCATCTTAGCTTACCTCTCAAGTTGTAACAGATACACTTACATATTTAGTATCTTAGTCTTTTAACTGCAGTGACTAATAACATCAGGTGGCCTTGACTATTTCCTCCCTTTAGCATAAAGAATTGTCCAGGACATACTTTTGATGAACTCATTATGTGTTCACAGAATGATTTCAAGGAGTACCCAGATATACTGCGAGAAGCAATATGTCAAGCTCGACTAGCTCAAGATCCTCTCATGGAGATATCACAGCTTTGTGGTCCAGACGAGGAGATCCTGTGCTTCAGATACCATCCCCTACAAGAACAGCTCGCTAAGGATGATTTATTAGAAGGAATAGAACTAGAATTTGTAAATAGAGTCAACGAAGTCGGTGTTGATGTCAATGAAGCTATACTCACGGGACGTGGTACAGAATTATTACAATTTGTTTGCGGCCTAGGGCCGAGGAAAGCTCAAGCTCTAATCAAATTATTTAAACAAACCAATCAGAAATTAGAAAATAGAACCCAACTGGTGACAGTGTGTCACATGGGCCCCAAAGTCTTTATCAATTGCTCCGGTTTTATCAAAATAGATACAAATAGTCTCGGCGATAGTACAGAAGCGTACATCGAAGTTTTGGACGGATCTCGAGTGCATCCAGAAACGTACGAATGGGCGCGGAAGATGGCTGTGGATGCTTTGGAATACGAAGATGAGGATGCCAACCCCGCTGGTGCTTTAGATGAGATTCTGGAAGCCCCTGAGAGGTTAAAAGACTTGGATCTCGATGCGTTCGCCGAAGAGTTAGAACGTCAGGGGTTTGGCAACAAAAGCATAACGTTGTATGACATCCGCGCAGAACTGAATTCTAGGTACAAGGACCTCCGAGTTCCTTTCCGATCGCCGACTCCCGAAGAACTATTCGATATACTGACCAAAGAGACGCCAGAGACATTCTACGTGGGGAAAATGGTGTTGGCCACAGTGGTTGGCATCACTCACAGAAAGCCACAGAGGGAGATGCTGGACCAGGCCAATCCAGTGCGCAATGATGAGACTGGGTTATGGGAGTGTCCATTCTGCCATAAGAATGACTTCCCTGAATTATCTGAGGTATTTATGGCTTTACGTAACTGTTTTAAATAGCATGCAACTCTTTTTATGTTCCACTGCCGGACACTGGTCTTGTCCCACAAATAGGGAAGGCATAGACTCAATGCTATAGACTAGAGCATAGAGTAGTGGAAAGTCACTAATCTGTGTCTCTTATCTAATGTTGTCACTTGTTACCAAAGCATGAATTTTTGCCTGAAATTCCTCTAACACGCTCAACAATATAACTGTTTAAGTGGAAACAGCCATCTTAACATCGCCGGCAATTCAGATCTCTTACGTCTTAATCAAGCCTCGGAGCTAAGAGCGCTTTGACTTTTTTATATTGTATATAACTATAATACAAAAAACTTTTTTATACACTAACAATCACACAAACATAGTGTCATAACAGCCAGCCTTATTGTTTATACTTTATAGCAATCTCTTCCAGACTACCTCAGGGCCTAATAACATTTGGCACATTTCAGGTGTGGAACCACTTCGACGCAGGCGCGTGTCCGGGCCAAGCGACTGGCGTGCGGCTGCGGCTCGACAACGGACTGTCCGGTTACATACACATCAAGAACCTGTCCGATCGCCACGTCACCGATCCCACTGAGCGCGTGCGCATCGGACAAATGGTGCAGTGTCGGATACTCAAGATAGACGTTGAGAGGTTCTCGGTGGAGTGCTCTTCCAAGACGTCGGATCTACGCGATAAGAACAATGAGTGGAGGTTTGTGGCTATTGGTTAAATTTTGTACAATGTGTACTAGTTAAATGCAGATGTTATGAATCTAAAGACAGCTTTATGTAAGGTGAAAGAAAGGCATGATAAAAGCTCGTTTCTGAAACAGACTCAAACGGTACCTTCGAGGTGTGCATAGCCAGCCAAAGATCAAATCGAAAATGGATTGAATTTGTTATTGTGAGGGTACAGCACTGCCTCTAACGTTTAGCATTAAGGCGAGCAATATTTCTTCTTGGATTTAGGCCTACTCATGGTGCGAACACTGATCTTGTCCTACTATTTCTTATTACTGTATAAACATAATCTTTAAATATATCCGTATTTTTTTAGACCGCAAAAGGATCCATACTACGACCAGGAGGCCGAGGACAAGGACGTAAGGAAGGATACAGAGGCAAAGCAGACTAAGGAACGCATGCAATACGTTAAGCGAGTCATCGTGCACCCCTCCTTCCATAACATATCGTTCGCCGAGGCGGAGAAACTCATGGAGAACATGGCGCAGGGAGAGGTCATAGTGCGCCCTAGTAGTAAGGTAAATAGAGTTACTTCTATACCAACCTTGTAATATTTGGTGAGTAGTTAGTGGAAACTTTAAATTCTTTTTTTTATTACAGGGTCAAGATCATCTTACAGTGACATGGAAGGTAGCCGATGGCATCTGTCAGCACATCGATGTTAGGGAGGAAGGAAAAGAAAATGCATTCTCATTAGGTAAATGATGTTAGCTTTCATGATGATGCATTTTAATGGCACTTGTGTTGAATTTTAAAACTATTTATTTTTTTGTCTATTCAGGTCGTAGCTTGTGGATCCAGGGATCAGAATTTGAAGACTTGGATGAAATCATCGCTCGCTACGTGACCCCGATGGCGGGGCACGCGCGTGATCTCATCGCTTACAAGTACTACAAGCCCCTCGGCGGCATGCGCGACAAGGCCGAGGAGGTCATCAAGGAGGAGAAGGCGAAGAACCCCAACAAGATCCACTACGTGATATCGGCCGCCAAGAACCACCCCGGCCGCTTCCTGCTGTCGTACCTGCCGCGCTCCCGCTGCACGCACGAGTACATCTCCGTGACGCCCGACGGCTACAAGTTCCGCCAGAAGATGTTCGACTCGCTCGGCGGCCTGCTCAAGTGGTTCAAGGAGCACTTCCGCGACCCGCCGCCCAGCAACACGCCCGCGCACCGCACGCCCGCCGCCCGCACCCCGCACGGCGGCATGACCTCCGCCATGTACCACACGCCCGCCGCCCACACGCCCGCCTTCCACACGCCCGCCCACACGCCCGGCCCCGCCTACATCAACACGCCCTACACGCCCTCCGCGCAGACCCCCTACATGACGCCCTTCGCCGCCACGCCGCGCCAGCCCGACTTCCTGGCGCCGCCGTCGCGCGTCAAGCAGGTGCTGCCCGCCTACACCGACCCCTCCGACTGGCAGAAGGCGGCCGAGGACTGGGTGCGCCACCGCACCGCGCGCGACACGCCCGGCGCCGCCACGCCCTCCTCCGTGCGCACTCCGGCCGCGCGTACGCCGCGACACGACGTGCGCACGCCGCGACACGACACGCGCACGCCGCGACACGACGCGCGCACCCCCCACGACATGCGTACGCCGCACGACCGCACGCCGCACGATCGCACTCCGCACGACCGGACCCCGCACGACCGCACTCCGCACGACGGCCGCACGCCGCACGACGGCCGCACGCCGCACGATGGCCGCACGCCCCACGACGGCCGCACGCCGCACGGGCACGGCTCGGGCCGCTCGTCGCGCGCGCACTCGGTGCGCTCGACGCCGCACACCAACACCTCGCCGCGCTCCATGTCGCTCGGCGACGCGACGCCGCTCTACGACGAGAACTAGAATGAAGACTGATCGCTCGCGAGGGTAGACTTTTTATTTTTGTACCGGAAGTGTGGGAGGGTCGGCCGCGAGTGGCGCACCGGGGTCGCCGTCGCTCGGGAAGTTCACGGGGCATGATTTTAGTGAGATTGTTATTTTGTAGGCGCAACTATTAATCGCGTAACTCGATTTCGCTCCTAGCATGTAACTGAGCCGTTCGTTCGGTTTTGCACTATAAGCAATAAGATGACCTTAATAGCTTTGAACTTTGACAGAGTATTAGCAAATTGCCATTTTCCAATGGACCGTGGTCACCGACGATTCTCTTAGATAAGTGAGATTTTTATAAGGTAACCTTATAAAAGATAATCACAGGTGATTACATAGATAAATTAAATCCATTACTAAAATTGAAATATAATAAATATTATTATGTATTCCCTTGTTATCGTTTTATCCCTATCATTGATTTCCTTGGTTTTTAAGAGAAGTATAATTAGTGTTAAGACATAATTATAAACTTGATATTGCATCACGTCATTTTTTTATATTATGAATATTTATTGTAATTATCTTGAAACGATATATTTTTTTAAATACCAAATGCATTGGTAACTAGAAATCAACAATTCGACAAAATGATCTTGTATCTTGTTAATGAGAATGTAAAAATGCCGCATTCGCTCAGCTACGATTATTGTATACAAAATGCCTTACAGACGGTTAGTGACGTATTGAGCATCTACGTAATTATTTATCGCAGCCGTTTCGTCCGGAATATAACTAATAAAAAATTTGACAAACCATTTTGTATTTTAATCATCAACATTTTTACACTATAGTTTATATTAATATTACACTACTACTGCTAAAGCACAACTTACCTGGCATTATACACAGGGTAAGTGTGCTTTATAAAATTAAATATCACCAGCTGTTACGGTGAAGGAAAAAATTGTGAAACCTGCATGCCTGAGAATTAAAAAAAAAATGTTTTCAGAGGCAAAGTCCACCAACCCGTACGAGGCCAGCGTGTTGGACTAAGGCCTACATCCCTCTCATTGTGAGAGGAGACCCGATCCTATAGTGGGTCATTTAAAATGCATCATGAAGAACTTGGACCTTTGCTTGGACCACACCTACATAAGTACTACGCGTTAGGACTTCGGGTATACAAATAGTCAAGTGGATAACTGGATAATGATCTAAATTGGCGGTCTTCCTATCTAAATCTTAGGGCTGCTACACACGTTATATTCCAAATGGAAAAGGAAATACTAAACTGATCTGTGTGCTGAGTGCTAGTTTTGACAAAACATTTTCGCTTGAACGTATCGAGCGCGAATACGTCGATTTCTATGGGATTGAAGCAGCGCCATCTTGTGGCTAAGATGACAAACGGAATTGGCGCTTAGCGTATAGTCGATTAACGCGACGGTGAAGTTACTCGAACAATTTTGTGCAACTCGCACTAAGCACACTGTTATAAATTTAATATGGTTAGGTTAGGTTATGTAGGCAATACTGGATGATGCTGGATTTAAAAACAAATTACGCATAATCTGCATATTCTGTGAAAGTCTCGTAGAGGAGTCGAAAGACCATAGTAGCTTGTGATACAACACTATTTGGGATTGTATGATTGTACATTGGTTGCTGTAACCACTTCACATAACATCAGATAGTCTGCATTTATCATATTTATTTGTATTTCAATAAACTGCAACTGCAGAAAATTTGTCCTAACGTTTGGTTTTGAGATAAATGCTTGCCCTTGCAGCCTACGAAAACCTACGCACTGTAATAACAAATCACTAACAAGGTAGGCACCTAAATGATGCGGTACCTACTAGTTTTACTGTACTATATAGCCTAGTAGGCCTAGTAGCCTGTATTGAGCCTTAATAACTTTATTGTGAAACTCTTGAAAACGTCATTGACCACGTTGTCAATGCACGGGTGCGTCGCGAGAGTGCTGCCTTCATAGAAAACAGAATACTATTCTGTTTTCTATGGCTACCTTCCTAATTAGTAGCGAAAGGTTGATCAAGGATTTTGATATAAGTACAATTCCTATAACTAAATTCTCGTTGACAACGTGCCATCACATACATATATTGGAAGATAACACGAATTATTGACGAATATGGATTGATTTTATGCGTAGAAACGCTGCGGCTGTCCCCGTTATAACCAAGTCCCTAGTCTTACAATGTGGACGAATTTTTATTCGCCGTTATTTTAGTTTCTCCCTTTTATTGACGGGGCGGAATCCCGAAGTCTTGGAATTGATTCCGGTGTTCGTTTTGTTTCTATCGATTAACCTAAACAATCTTGGTGTGTCTCAGGGTTCAGGGCCCTAGGGTCTCCATTGGAATACACGGTGCCTATTATGGATATAATGTGCACTCCGGGAAATATGACGTACAATACGCGATGGCATGTAGATTCTTAATGCCCTTTAAATTGTCTTACAATAGATACCTATGTGCATTTTAAATATGAATGAAGTCGGTTAAAAAGATGCTCCATTAGTTACCTATCACAAATTGTTACAATCTACAATGTATTCCGATGAGTAACATTTTTCTTTTCATGATCCTAAGACATTTTACGATCGTGGTTGACGTATGTAACACCAAGTTTTTTGCGTTGAGATTTTATTTGCTTATTTAAAAATGCAGAGTTCATTTCATACGGTCTCAGACTCAGTGTCTGTAAACTCGCCCGCGCGCGCGCTTCTATATTAGCGCCATAACGGTAAATCGCGCCCTTTTCCCTCGTGGTGTTATTTTTTTAAAATTACGCGATTAAAATATTTGGTGAATATTTATTTAATTCTTATTGATAAATTAAAAATATGCTCAATCAAAGGGTGGCGTCCAGGATGCTTTTAAATTTAATTTGCATTCCTGTAATAATATTTTAAAATAAAATAAAATAAATGAAAATTTTGAAATTCGTTACTTAGAATTTTAATACTATAAAGGTTTTTATTAGGTACTTTATGTTGAACTCATACTTCTTCCATGTCTTCATCACTCCTGGGTAAATAAAATAATGCAAGGCAATAAAACATTTTCAGAGTACAAGTGAGATTATGGTTTTCATGTAAAATGATAATATAAAATTTATTACATTTGCCAATCATTTTATTTATGACCGTTTTTTTACTGTTGTTACCTACCAGTGTTGCTTCTAGTAGTAAATATAGGTAGATAATGTTTGTTTTATTAGATTCCTGGAACTATTTCGATTTACCTACATTATTTAGTTTTTAATGTTCAGTCCTCGCTTGTTTGGCTCGCAAATATAAAATTGACATGTTGAGAGACTTCAGCAGTGGCGGATTTCATATTTGTCGACAGCGACAGTTTGCTATACTTTGCCGCCAGGCTGACCTGTCATTAAAGACTACGAAATGCAAGTGTATTTAATAGTAGGTATATTTTTCGTCTCGCAATCTTCAGACTCCAGCCTTAACTACCTTAAATAATAATTTGAAGGTACCTACCTTAAAAAGTAATTTCAGGAGAAGAAGGTACATAATAATTAATAGTAACTGTACGGGTACACTGTACAACTTCCGTACGATCAATACCTACGTGACAAAACAAAACAATGTTTCGTATTATGAGTTAGAAGTTGTAAATACCTACGGGTAGGTACCTACTTATTCATGCATTGCGATAACATTAAAGTACTTATGTTACAAGTAACGATTTGGGTGGACTTATTTTATTTATTTTCCATGAATTACAGTTGTTCTTGTTGTTGAAATGGTTGATTATGGAACTGCTAGGTTTTATAGTGCGTAAGTATGTAAGTGATTATTAGAAAGTAAATTATGGGCAGATTATTTTTAAGATAATTAAAATGTAGGAATGGGATGAACTGATAGAATGGTAACAATCTAAGTAGTAGTCTGTTTACCGGAAAACCAAGTATAAGAACAGCCTTAGTTTAGAGCCCTGGGTAGCGTTACTAATTTTTATTACGTCATTGAACCGATGTTCATTTTGACTGGTTTTGGATCGGCATAAGCAAAAAGAAGTGCCAACGTGTTTAACTTCTTATTTTGGGAACCAGTTTGGTCACGTGTTACGATTGCGAAAGTAATTTATTACATCGCATTATCAAATTTTTTGTTACAAGAATACACTAATGATTATTATATTTTATGTACCATCGTGGTTTGTTCTTGAACCTTTGTATTTAGGTGGTGTTTATTTTATAATAACTTGAGCCATAAGTGTCCAAAACATATCTAATGAATTCAAGGTATAATAAATAATACGTCAAGCAAATATATACACAAATCTTATTTGTATAAATAATGTAGATAGCCTCTTAATTTGGTATTATGTTATGTATTGTTGATGTATTGTTTGACTTATTTATGTAGAGCGGTAGAGAATTATAGGTCCTACTATTACTATAGCAAATACGTGTCAGATTATAGCATCCTGTGTTCAAATCCTATTGTTTAGATAAACCAAGGATTAATGTTCTATTAAATTGAGCGTTTGTAGTCTGTCTTTGGTGAATAAAGCTACTTCCCTAGCAAGGCGGATAACCATAATTATCATCACTTCTGTTTGTAATAATATAACGTAAGTTAGTAATAATACATCTATGGATAGTATCGTATCAAGATATTGTGCCACCCCTGTTATTTATATAGATTCAAATGTTCAAATAGACTTTGGTAGCGTTACCTCAATCAATTTTATAAACAACGAAATTAATTATGTCTATTCTATCGCGCCCACATGTATTATTAATTTGAGAAAATAAAATTGGAATTTTTGGGAACCTTCTACTCCTCTTAACGGGCAAATTAATTCTGACGTAATTATTAGTTTGAATAACATCAAAAATTTTATGGCGATGGAACTTTACTTGTTTTTGCTTAGTTGGTTACTTCTATTTTGTCCTTGAGTAGTAAATAGGCTACGAATTTATCAAATTGAGTTTAAATGTCAGCATTATCTATCCTAAAATATAAAATCAGGCCTAACCCGTCCTCATTAATATGGGACTTTAAAGGTTACCTTGACATACAGCACCATTTAAGTGAATCGTTTGTTATGAGTATGAAACCAGACTGGTTGGGATAACTATACAAATTCGAGTTGCAACAACTGCAACTGCAACAATTTTTAATTAGACAACCGTATCTACAATTTCGGTTTACTGCGATCGTCTAAATTTCATAATACGTAGATAGCCGTAGTGTTACTGTCAATAATAGTTGTCGGGCACCCTTCCGCCTCCTATATGTTATGTTTGTTTTCCAATCGATAGAAGTTGACTATGCGCCAAGATCGCATTCAGATTTGCTTTTAAACAGTGTTCCTTTCGACTAGTTTGATGGTTTACCAAAGCGTTAAGGCCAAATTTCATATGACATCTGCTCCTCTCCTACTCGTCGCTTTGTGTGTCTGAATGAATACTTAGGTAAATAATTATTTAACGCATTTGTAGAATTAGGTATAAATCTAATTATCGAATGGTTGAAATCTTTGGTTATTTCCATAGGCAGAGATTTTTTTTGATTTGAAAAAATACAACATAATGCAAACAGTAATTAGTTTCAACATTTAGCTTAACCTCGTTTTACGGAAGATGGCATGATGTCTTGGCATGATGCATTGATGATCCTCTTAAAAACCGCACATTAGCTGCAGGCAAGTGAACCAAAAACATTTCAAATGTTGTAAACTAGTAGGTGCGGCCAATATTCTGTGGTGGAAGTTTCCGTGTTGTGTTAGGACGAATTTATTTATTATTGACATGATTTTGAAAGCCTGTTTCTTTATAAGCAAAAACGAAAGCATACCGACTTGCTTTCAAACTCATCACGAAATATACAAACGAAACATTATTTAAAAAATGGCCTGAGGAGTTTTATGAATGAAAAAGAAAAATTATCAAAAAATTTATTCTTTGAAATTTATTCTTTCATTTTTTTTAATTTCTTTGCGGGGTCATCAAGTTAAATTTGTATGATGGCAAACAAAATTTAACTAATTCCATCAAGTAAACATAGTTAAAAAGTTCACTATGTATGAACGTGCCTCTGCATTTAGAGATGAGCCTTGGTGAAGACCTTATTTGTCAAGGGATTGCTTCCTTATCCTCGCGAAGATAACTCGAGGATTAACGCGCTAAAGTTAAATAAATTTATCTTTTGTGTACCGCGACCTACATTCCTCCAAGGATCTTACTCTTAAGACTTCAATTTTGTGTAGAAATTTCCTTCTAGGAACACAAACCTGATACTTCCATAGGCCTATGTATCTACTGAAGTAGTTAAATTAACCGACTTGGTTTTACATTACATCTCAAAACCTTTTTGCGATAGAAGATCGGCGTTACAGGTTTTACATGACATGTATGTTTTGATGGGCTAAGTTTTTACGGATACATTAATCTGTCTGAATATTTCAATAATTCGTGATCGCTTTATCTTAGATTACCAAAACTATGTATCCGGTTAAAAGGTTAAATAAAATACCTCGAAACGTGGGTAGGTACTTGTGGTGTATGAATTCGTTCAAAAGTAAACTTGATGTTCAAATGTAAAAAAAACGAGACTATAGGATGTTGTTGATAAATAAATGTTTGGTTAATTTGGTTTATAACATTATTTAAGTAGATAAATGATCAAATAAATAAATAATTAAAGATTAATTTTATGGAGGAGGCCTACACAATGTCCAGCAGTAGACTTTAAACTTTGTTTACAGTTTTATGGATATTAGTGTTTATAAATATACCTATAAAATGAATAAAAATAAAGTTTTAGCGTAGTATATCTTTTCCTTCTCTGTGAAGAGAAACTCATACTCATTAATGGTTCATAACAATACTTAGCCAAACATAAACTTAAATACTGAAATAAGTGACGTTCTTTCTAAGTTTTATTCACGGTGCAGTCACGATTGCGTAGATAATCGTAGCAAAGAATAATTTAAATAAATTACGGTGTTTACTCAGGTATTGCACTTGTAGACTTGTCGGTCGTGACTTTCCTTGTCGTTCGGAAGTTGACGGCTGACCTGCGACGAGGTTGTTTTAAGGAAATACGGAAACAGGTGCAGAGGCCTATATTCTCCGTTTTCATACACGTTTGTTTCATAATTGCCCTTTCTACCAAGGTTTCGCTGGATAGATTAATGAGGCCCTAGCACGTTTATAATTTAATTACGTCATAGATGATCGATGACTTCTATAGACGTAGTGATTCTTAGACCTACTGTACTTGAGCAAAAGTAAAATTGGGCTTACCTTTTTTAGCATCTTCTAAAAAGTAAGAAAGTGACCCCAACGTTTTAGACATACCTACCGACCATCGAAAAATATGTTGTATAGGTTATGTATGTATCACTGAAATCTAATTTCCCATTTTTGTGTCCCATTTTTGATAAGTCACACTCCATCTTGACTTATAAAAATCTTTGATTATAGCTTATATTCATGTTATTTGATTTTGTTCAGAACTAAAAACATCAACGCGTAACAAAACACATTTAATATGAAAAAATCTTTCCTTTTTTTGTATTTATTAAAAATGTTATCAAAATGTTTGTTGGCAGCAGAGAAGAAAAACTATTTAAAATTCAAATTATTTTGCTAACTTAGCAGTTCATTAAATATTGTTTAAAGGAGTTTATTTATCCATTCGCAAAAAAACTAAAATACCAAATTTTTTGTCTAACATCACGAGAGATGAAATAACGAAAAACTACATCCGTCTGCAAGCTCATGTACAGTTAATTTAACTATTATTATCCTGATCAATCTATAGATAACTGCAACGAAGACAACTGACTATGTTTGCCGCAGTAATAGGAATTATATTCATCCATTATTTAATTCTGTGACTAATACGATAAGAAACATTGACCTAATTAAGTGCTTGTAATAAAAATTTCATAATATGTAAATAGGGGCTCAATGTTATTTTGTCAATAGAGATTAAATTTAAACCCAAGGTTTTATTTTTGCCGACTTCAAAAAAGGAGGTTATCAATTCGATACTTTTGTATGTAATTTCTTACGTTTATACGTTCTCAGAACTGCACAATTTTTACATAATAATATGTTGGTCTATTACGGCTTCCAAACAAGAATACCAAATTTCATGGCTGTATGTATGTATGTAGATATTAACGGAACGTGGTGTCTTTAGTATCAAGTATCTAACAAATGTTATGTCATATTGTTTTGAGGTCGGTTTAATTTTTTAAAATTATTTTTTGATATTACTTTGCATATTCGTGATTAAAGTAATTTTACCTTTTTTGTAAAGAAGTAGGTATACTTAACTATCCAAAAAAGCAAAATTTTGACCATGGTAAAACATCGTAGGTGGCTTAGGCCAGAGCGCGTCCTTATGTTATCTCGTAAAGGAAAAGCGCAAATGCTAGTTTATTTATAGTGCAGGCAATCTTTTATACTATACTACCCATAAACTAGATACAATTTATTAAAAAATCTTTCATAAGTCAAATATTATAACAGGTACATATATATTTTGGAGCTGTATTTAGGGTTTAAGTATCCTTGTTTTATTACTAAGCGAGCAGCAGATACTTTCGCGTATTATGTGTCGGGTATGTATTATCCGTTTCAAACTTACTCGTACTTACCTAATAGTTAATTCAGTTACAGTATAAGATTATTTGATTATGTATATCTGTTTATACAGTTGCTACTTGTATTGAAACTGACAACTATTGTTACGCACAATTTAAGATATTTTTTTTGCAAATAAATTGTAGTAATTTGTGTGTACTGTAGTCATCTGATGCTAAATCCACATCCAATCAATTTAAAACATTATAAAAGTTGAGACCACTTTTACCTTTTCTCTAGTATACTGTAACGTCTGTAACTCCGTCTCGTCAATGTCCCCACATGTGTGTATGTAAATTTCTTATTAGAGTGTGTTGTATTTTTGTTAAACTCTACATTTAACTAATTGACTTGCCTAATTGCTACGATAACAATAATATGAGGCAGTTATCTATTATCACTTGAATACTTGTCACCTCCAAAGATATTTTAATTTTACGTCTTACAATGCCGCAATCAATAACTCGTTTTGTCAATGACTAATTTTGACTAATCTGGCTTTGGTCTATAAGTATAAATATTTTGGATGCCTCCAATAAATTCACATTAAAATAATTATACAGTCAGTGTCAGTGAATAAAACTCAGTGGATTTTTCCAGTGCGATTCAGTGCTTTAATATTTTTTTTTAAGTGAAAAGATTAGAAGTGTTGTGACGATGAAGAACGTAACATCGACGATACTGAAGCCGAGTGAGACGTGGCGGATAACGAAGAACATTGTGATTATCAGCCTGGCTTTCATGGTCCAGTTCACTGCTTACAGCGTAAGTTTTTTTTAAATATTCATTATCAGTTTTAGTGCGTACGACATTTATTTTAACGTTATCTTATCTATATATCTAAAACGTTAAAATTACATTAAAAGCTAAAACGTTAACGTTGCCCACTGATGGGTACGACACGACAAAGGGTTGCAACCACACCATTCACAATTAAATTCGAAATGTAAGTAATTCCCATAAACGAGTGTTTTTAGAAACGTCTGAAAGCTCATCGTAACTTCCAATATCTTTTAATAATATTGATGGTGTCATAAGCCGGGTTTATGAAGGTTTTGCGTTTATGACAGGTCAATACAAGTAGGTATCTCAATTAACTCTGAGGCCACAAACCTATTAATTAATCGAGAGAATCCGCTATTGCATTGGAGTATCGTGATGGTGTTTCAGCATCCTATTTTACAGAGAAAATTAACAGCAACAATATAAGACAAACCTACGTCTAATATTGTTCAATTTCAGTAAACATTCTGGTGATACTGTATTAATTAATGTCGTTGAAGGCGAGTAAAGTAGTGTAGGACAATACCCTTCAAACGCAATAAGGTATCATTTAACGACCTTAATCGACCTCCTTCGGTTTGATTAGTACTTATAGCGAAAGTGCATACCTATTGCATATTCTAATTTTGTTTTGAGAGTTTGTAGAGAGTTTTAACTAGCTGACCCGGCAGGCTTCGCTCTGCCAATTAAGTTGACTAATATCCAAAGTTTTTTTGAGTCACAAACTTTTACCACCAGGTACCGCCACAAACGCTACGTCCCGTTAAATGTTATTGTGGGATATCCATAAGAGATAGACATATCGCGGAGTTTTCTGTAGACCTTATCAATGTGTACAATACTTAGTATGTACATTATTTAGATAAATCTCGTAGGGTTCAGCCTACGTTTGCAATGTAAGCGGAACAAAATGTTATTATTTACGACATCACATTAGAAACCTCAAAAATAACAGTCTATTTAATGGATGTTATTACACATAAACCTACCTCTTCAATCACTTCAAAAAAAACCGCATCAAAATTCGTTGCGTAGTTTTAAAAATGTAAGCATACATAGGGACAGAGAAAGCGACTTTGTTTTACACTATGTAGTGATAAGATTTATACGTTCCCTTTCTCTCTATTAGCCGATATTTGTTCACTGTTTGACATAAGCCTCTCCCAAGGCGCGCATGCTCACATTTGCTGAGTCGTGGCCTCCACTCTAGTCCTCTAGAAGCCGTTTGCTCCATCGTTGATCTGATCGACGGCATATGTGGACAGCCCATTGGCACTTCAGTTTGCTAGCCTGTTGTCTTCGTTCTGGAAGTTATCCCTGGGAGACATACCGAGCATAACCTTTTCATTGCTCGCTGAGCTACTTTGAGCCAATGGACTCAGGGACTGCCATATTTATTGTCCATATAGGTTTGAGTCAAGTAGCTAGAGTTTGTCCATATATGTACAAGAACTTAGTTTTAAAGAACACATAAGGAAATTTAAACAGACGAAATCAAAGAACGACTTTTTAGATACCTACCTGTATCTGTAGAGATACCCGAATGAAACAAAAACATGATGATGTTTTTCTTTAACATGCCTTCAGAATTCACAAAAAATTAGCGTATGAAATGAAATATTTACAGGTTTTTACCTATGTTGTTTTGTTCCCATACTAAGTACGATTCTACGGTTGTTAAGTCCGTTGTCTTTTGGAGAAAAAAAAACTGTGTAAGTACTTAAGGCATATTTAACCACTCTACATAAATGCGTGGAAAAACATAGGTACCTACTACACCTCAGCTAATTCTAAATTTGTCATCGTCATATTCAAAGAGAATGACGTTATATTGACGCTGAATGAGAAATTAGGTTGACTTATAAATTACTGAGATATGAAATATACTGTAACGGTGAAGAAAAACATCGTGAGAAAACCTGCATGGCTGAGAGTTCACAAAAAATGTTTTCAAGGGCATATGAAGTCCACCAACCCGCATTAGGCCAGCGTGGTGGACTATTGCTTACATTCCACTCACTGTGAGAGGAGACGACCCTGCAGTGGGTCATTAATGGGTTACAGTATACCGTTGCTCTTTTATACCGAGGAATGCAAAATTTTTGTGTTTTGGGCAGGTTATTTTATTGATGCGAATTGTCTGAAATTACTGAAGGGTGATATTGGTTATTTTGTTTGATTTTACGTTTACTTGTTTTGTTAATTCAGTATTTTCTGGAAATTAAGGAAAACATAAGTAAGTACCTATGCTATGCAATGTTCTATACGTATAGAAAAAAAATTAAGAGATACCCAAAACCTTACATTGAAAATCTCCTACTAGAACCTCCCTACACACTGCGTTATTATTTAGGACTCTACTAACTAATGTTGTCATCTTTTTTTAACCAGGGAGCAGCAAATCTCCAGAGCTCAATCAACGCCGAGGCCGGGCTTGGCACGGCGTCTCTCGCGGCGGTGTACGCGGGCCTTATCTTCTCCAACATATTCCTGCCTGTAGTTGTTATAAAGTAAGTTTTTCGATATTTAATACTAGCTGTGCCCGCGACTTTACTCCTTATTACATTAGCTATCTGCCGCCAGTACCTACGCCGTCCAGCCGCAGAGATTAGCCGGATCTAACAGACAGACAAAAATTGTAAAAAATGTTATTATGGTAAATGGTATGGTGTGTAACATACATATGCATTTAATAAAAAGCGGTTATTTTTATATTATAAACAGACACTCCAATTTTATGTATTTGCATAAAATATACATTACTTTTTTTTTCCAAAAAATAGTAGGTATGATAAGAAAAGGGGGCTTCATGCCATTCTCTACCAGACAATCTTTGAGTCAATACTTTTTATGACAAGCATGCGCTTCACCTATTGGAAATTGAAAATATCGCTTATTGACACGAGTAATACCGAGGTAGTCTTTAGTAGTAGTCAGAAGGTAGTTTACCAATACTATTTTTAATCGAGTAGTAGGTATATGTATATATATCTATATATTTGTTTCCAGTACAATTCAGTGACATCAAGTACTTTACTTGATGTCACTGTATTAAAAAACTAAAGGCGAACTTACGGCCTACAAATAAATTGAACAGAGGGAATATAAAGTAAGTGGCCCTTTTAATCTCATAATTAAAACAATCAATAACCGCAAGGTTTACTTTGATTAAATAAAAGCTTCTGAATTTTTACATTGAAAAAATTCGTTGTGCCCTTACTTTAATTGAAAATGAAGGTTTGTTCTGAAATTCAAATATGTAAGTAGATAGGTATATATACCTACATATACATCTAGAAATTTTACTTTTTAGTTTTAAGTGGTCTACTATTTCAAGGAAACGGTATGTGTTTATTATTTTATTTATTTTATATTACTATTTCGGTTACATTTCATTAAGTAAATATTGAAGTTCGATCAAACACATTTAATAAATTTAGGAATTGGTTTAATTTTATCTTCATGAATTTTTTTTTAGAAGAACTTAGGTACACTTCAGAGCATAAGTAATAATGTAATTTAATTACGAAAATAAGAACATGTTAGATTCTTTTAATACAATTTTAATTGAATTCAGATAATGGTGTACAAACTATGAGTTGAGCAAATCTAATTTAAGGCATAAATTAAGATGATACCTAACCAACGTTACCGATGTTATCAGAGGAACTCACAGTTCTCAATATGAGTACCTACCTCAATTTTTTCCAGCCGTAAATGCTTAGACGGGTTTTGCCGATCTTTTGTTTTTGGTTGGGTAGCTATACCTACAAACTATATAGATAAGCTTGAAACTTGAATTATAGGTATGTCATATTTTTTGTTCGATTTGGGCCTCAGCGCCTTAAGATTTTTATCTCCGCGTAAAGTCCGGCCACTCTTCACTGGGGCTCTGATGTTCCTATAAGGATACTAAAAGATAATAGCATGCCGATATTAAATCACTTAACCATTGAATGTTAAATTTTATATTAAAGGTCCGAAGAGTAAGATCCAACTAATCCTAGAGTGAACTCCGCCAATTTTTAAGGTTTCAATATTTGGGCGGAAATGTAAGGTGTATCCTTTACTTTCAAAAGTTTTATTCCGGTCCAAAGTGTCTTGAGTGTCCAAAATTTAATAAGACAACGTGGAGATAAGTTTATTAGGACGTTATTTCACCACCAGGTTAAACGGTTTACTATTTTAAGTGATAAGAAAAATGTAGTTGCAATTTACATAATTCTCTTGTAGCGCATCTTCACATTATTTAAGTTGCATTTATATTTCTTTGCAACAATCCGCACACGTGTTGTTGCAAAGAAATATAAATACAACTTAAATAACAATGGATTTCCGCAAAGTAACGCCTGATACAATATATTACACTTCACATTGGGCGGCGTACCCGATTATTTATTATACATTATTTATTTAACAATTATTATATACGATATGAAATTAAATATCACCTGCTGTTACGGTGAAGGAAAACATCGTGAGGAAACCTGCATGCCTGAGAGTTCACAAAAAAAAAATGTTCTCAAAGGCATGTGAAGTCCACCAACCCGCAGTAGGCCAGCGTGGTTGACTAAGGCCTACATCCCTCTCATTGTAAGAGAAGACCCGACCCTGTAGTGGGTCATTAATGGGTACTGACATATACGATAGTTTATTACTTTTATCTAAAACCTTTAAGATTCTTAGACGAGCGTTGTTATTCTTAACTACCAAGAATTCGATGGTCCAAAATAAGTATTAAGTATTATATACTCGTATCATATCAAAACTATTTCCTTTCCAGATGGCTGGGCACAAAGTGGGCGATGTCGTTGTCGTTCGTGACGTACATGCCCTACATCGCGGCGCAGCTCTACCCGCGCTTCTACACCATGATCCCCGCGGGGCTCTTCGTGGGGCTGGGCGGCGGGCCGCTCTGGTGCTCCAAGTGCACGTACTTGTCTGCGGTAAGAGACTACTTACGAGAGAGAGTAATGTAGTGGCGACTTCTGCAACCCAATAAAAGATGGCGCCACGGGTGACCTGAATCGCGCTATCGAAGTTTTTTAAACTTTCGAGGGCGAGTCTACTAATACCATTATGACGGAATTATGAGACCATTTTTATTCAATCTTATTAGCATTATACGTCAAACTGTTAAAACCGCCCAATTCAAAGATGGCAGTTATACGCCAACTGAACTATATCGGTAAATCGTAATGATACCACTTTAGCTCCATTGGGTATTAGGTAGTCAGGATGAAACCACTATGATATGTTTATGACTCAATTGTAACAGTAGACTCGGTTCCCTATCATGAATACGAAGTTCTAACTTAACACAATCACATAGGGTCTGACTTGAGATTTTTCAAAATAAATAGCCTGATGTGTTCAGATTGAAATCTAAGTATCTCTTTAAACCTGGTTTATTTTTCACTTCTTGTATTTCATTTCCAGGTTTCAGAAGCGCAAAGCAAGATTTCCAACATTAGCGCTGAGGCGTTATTGGTGCGTTTTTTCGGTCTTTTCTTCATGATTTTCCAGTTCAACCAAGTTTGGGGAAATCTCATTTCCTCCTTAGGTAAGCTTAGGTTTAAGCATTCGGAAAGTTCGTATTTTCTTTAGAAATAAACATAATAACTATAATCATAAGTGGCTATCGTTATTTCTATTGGGAATTGCAATACCTTTTCTTCCACACCTTTATTGAAGAAGTGTTGTGGCCTAAAACCCGTATTCTTGTTGTTCATAGATGAGACTTGATAAGAACGTCGAACATTTGATTCGATTGTTGTTGTTGCTGTTGTTGATTGTTCGAAGGAGATACAACAGTATTCACAAGCTAACGCTAATGCTTTTTTGATTTCTATTCTTATGTTTCCAGTTCTCACGTCAGGAGACAACCAAGCGGCTGTCACAGCAGTGAACGCCAGCATGATTCCAGAGCTGTGCGGCGCGAGCTTCATGCCGAGTGCTGACGCTGCTGAAGCCTTCCAGCCGCAACCGCCCGAGAAGATCCAGATGTTGTCAGGTTTGTACTCTAGAGACATCCAGCTAACAAGCAAACTGTTAGCCTCCTCCGACTGTACTGTTGACCAAAAGACACTGTTGGATTCAAAAGGCCCAGGACCGCAACCCGCTGGAGTGGTATCGATTAGGGGAGGCTCATGTTCAGCAGTAGATTACGAAGGGCTGACAATAATTATAATCTATACTAATATTATAAAGAGGAAACATTTGTATTTTTGTATGTTTGTAACGAATAAACTCAAAAACTACTGGGCCGATATCAAAAATTCTTTCACCATTGGAAAGCTAAATTCAGCCTGAGTAACATAGGCTATTAAATTAAAAAAAAAATAAAGAAAAAAATTCATTGGCAGAGCGAAGCCTGATGGGTCAGCTAATAATAAATAAAGCTTCACACATATAGCCCCACACTAGGATTCCCAGTGTCGTGTGTGCCATGGACACACACAAGACAAGAACACAATACACCCAAACCAGAAACAGAAATTTAAATTCATCATTCAAATCTCTGTTCTACTGGGAATCGAACCCAGGACCTTCCGCGCAGCGCACCTGTGTCTTAACCACCGCGCCACTTGGGTCGTCGAAAAGAAGAACACTGACGCTCAGTTGTCTCCAGTAAGATCCAGGTTCACCAGCATAGTTCCAGTTGCATAGTTCTCAAAGCTAGCAGATTGAAGCGCCAATCGCTTCGCCACTTATCCACTATGACACTAGATTAGGTACCTAAACTATGTTTTATTTATGTTGCAGCTATATACCTGGCGTGTATGGCTGGAGCAGCACTGATAGTTGCGGTTGGCGTGGATTCGATGAAAAGGTATTTGATTTTTATTGTGTTTGTACAAGTGGTCATTCCATGAGTGCCTTATTGATTGATGGCTGCAATGATCACTTTATGCTACACGTAAGTATGCAAGCAACGGGATTGGTGCAATTATCATTCAATAGTCGTGATAGTCCAATGGGTAAGAATTCGGCCTCTTACTCAAGAGGTCTGAGTTCAAATCCCAGTTTCACGCATCAACGACTTTCTGAAAAGTGATATGCGCTTTAAAAAATTGAATATCCCCTGTTAATACTGTTACGGCAAAGGAAAAGTTGCGTGATTGAAAGTTCTCAGAAAGCATGTGCAGTCCACCAACTCGCAATAGGCTAGCGTGTTGGCCTAAGGCCCTTCCCTCAAGTTATGAGGGATGCCCGCCCCTTCTGTGGGTCACTAATGAGTAACGACCATTGACCACTTTCTGCGAAGAACGCGGTAAATAATCCGTAAATACCCGTAAACGTGGTTTATATTTACATTTCAGATACGAAACAGGAAAATCCGGATCGGGCTCAGGTCTGTCCGGGATGGCACTCCTCGCCGTCACGCTGAAGCTACTGGTGGAGCCGAAACAGATGATGCTGGTCACCATCAACATTTTCATCGGATGGCAGCAGGCGTTCTTCGGGGCTGACTTTACCGCTGTTAGTAACTGTGTATCACACATCTATGTATCAACTAGTGTTGATGAGGATTCATCTTCCTCTTAATGAGGAAGTTACACATTTTTTGGTACTTTTACATCCTCTTTCGCTTCCTCTTAGGAGTTGAAAAATTCATTAACCCTAGTATCTACCACCTATATAGGGTGATTTGTTATGGACGTATTCTCGATAAGGCCGAGTAGATAAGCTCGAAACAAATCGTTTAAGCCATGTGAAGCCCTATCCAACACAATGGTTTTCGAGGCATATATTTGAATTTGATTGAATTTGAAGAAAAGTCACTTAAGGCAACGAAAATGCCATAACAAAATAAAACAGTTAATAGGATTGGGATTTTTTTATTATTTTGGAGTACTTGACATTTATTGCATAAATGAAAAAAAGCATAAAATTACAACTGGTTTGATTATAGACTTTAATTAGAAGTAAACATTTCTGAATAGTTTTACTTACTTTCATAAAAATAACGGCTGTTTATAAAAAAGTCTAATAAAATAAGTGAGCAAAATACATTAAAAAGTAGTAAACATTCTGCATCGTTTTCATTCATATTTAATTGGACATATTTACTGCATGTAAAACGACATTGTTTTTTGAAAAATTATTAAAAGTATTTGAATTGGATAACGAGTTAACGGAGTTTAACTATTGTTTATGCACAGGCGTTCGTATCGTGCGCTATCGGCACCGGCACTGTCGGCTTCGTGATGATGACGTTTGGCGTTGCAGACGCTATTGGGTGCATGCTCACTGGATACTTGGCTAAGGTAGGAAACTATCTTAATTCTATTTCAAAAAGGTAGGCACGGATGGATAAGAAGAGAAAATTCACAAAACAAAACATCGGAAATTGTTATGCCGAATCTATATTTGTGCCGGGAGGCTCCGCAAACAAGCGTGAACGTTAACGGTTTTCGCGGGTTCATCGTTCATACTCGGTCTCCGATTAGTCATGGACGGTATTTGTCCTGCGACTACGGGACTTCACGGCACTAATGTAGAGCCGCTGTTTTCAAGCAAGAAAGAGCAAGAAATCTTATTTCATTTGATAAACAAATTAAAGAATGTTAATATTGAGTTTGATACATCCTTATCTTTTCTTTCATTTTCCAGATAACCGGTAGAGTACCACTGATCTGTGGCGCAGCTGTAGTGCACACAGCCCTGTTCACCACCATACTGGTGTGGAAGCCGAACCCTGAATACAGTTTCGTCCTCTACGTCATCGCCGTGATCTGGGGACTATGCGACTCTGTGTGGCTCGTGCAGATTAATGGTGAGTTGGCTTCTAGAAGATTCCAAGTTCTAAAGATATAATTCAAGGGCAACATATTGCTTTTCATGACCATGACTTGTGTGGAAATCTGGAAACAGATCTCTGATTAGCTTTGTTCTCTACGTCATCGCCGTCATTACAGCGATGCGATTTCTAGAACATTCTTCATTCCTTCCTAATTTTCAGCCCTTTGTAGTAGAGATTTTAAATTACTTAGAAGAATATGTTGAACAAATCCAACTTTTTCCCATTTTCCAGCTTACTACGGAACAGCTTTTCCTGGCAGAGAAGAAGCAGCGTACTCCAACTTCAGACTATGGGAGTCTGTGGGCTTCATCATCGCATATGTGATCTCCCCATACATGAGATTGAGTCAGAAGACCTACCTGCTGTTAGCTAGCATGTTTGTTGGCACCGTACTCTATTTCATCGTGGAATATAGGGAGCGAGAGAGCAAGAAAATAGCTCAGCCGATTAAGAAGGAGTTGTATATAGTGGGACTAGATAATGATGGGTTTCAGAGAACCGAGTAAATTATGATTATGATAATATGATGACGAGAAAATTATGATGATTTACAATGTTGGTTTTTAACGATCTGAGTACCTATAATAATTATTAAAATTTAATTGGTAATCTAAATGGTAAAGAAAGGATTTTTTTTCAAAATTAAGGGGTTCCATTTATGGCTGGAAATATTGATTTTCAATGTTGCAGTTTAGTTTTAGTTTTCATCAAAATCGGGCTCCTCGGCGCTCCTTTGAGTATTTTTCGCTATTACTTATAGTATCGGGTTTCGCCATCGGCAAAATTCACCCTGTAATTATATCTGGGTCATTTTTGTTAATATAAATATTTATCTTTACATAGGATAACATTAAATATCTTTTTATGCAAAAGAATATGACAATATCTTATTCTCTTAATTGAAATTCATAGTGCAGTTATTAGTTTATATTATTTGCATAGGAAACTGATTATATTTTTTAAAATTTGCTTTAAGAAAATGTTACGTTGAATAAATGTATTGTAGTATACGAATTTATGATTGTGATAATGTTGTTGTTGATAAATTTATATTAAATAGCAATGTATTACTATTAAGTAAGCTAATAAATACAATAATTAGATATGTAAGAATAAACATAATCATAATCGCTTATTACATGACGAAGATTGATTGCTAGATCGATCCTTGATCTGTTAGTCGCATTTCGTCAGATCTGTTTTTATTTATACAATTGGAAATAATTGGAAGTGTAATTATGTTATACAAATGATGACCCATTTGTATTACATATAATTATACTCTCTTAGCAGCACAATTCATGCTAAAAAGGGCACTGATACTTTCATTTTACCAGAAAACTGTTGCTATAAATGTGTTTTATAGCTAATAATATGTTTTATTATAATATTCAAGTTGATAATAATTTAGATCGTTCTTGTTTTTGTTTAATTAGTTATTATAAATGTAGTTCTATTATACACCTAATTTAGTAGACATGTTTTTGTTGGTATAATAAATGTCGTTCTGTTATAATTTGTCATTTTTTTAATTAAGTATTATAAAATAATGTAATGTTACGTATCGAGTACAAGGTTTCATACACAGAAATGCATAATTGGATTATAGTATGTAGTACACCGCATTATGAAAATGTATGGGAATTTTCTTTGTATGAAAATTTAAGTAGATGCTGTTTATTACTAAGTGCCTCAATTGTGTCTTAGATTGTATTGTACCTACTACCTGCACGTATTATACAGAACTAGGAATATATAAGGCTAAAGAAAGCTATACAGTGTAAACCCCCGCAAATTGCTGTTAGGTACGCTGGAATCTTGACACATTAACGACACTATGGTATAATAAAAAAATAGGTCTTGCAACAAAATATTTTATATCAAAAATGTATAAATTCATTGACATTATTGATAAAGTGCGTTTGAATTGGCAGCGCTGGTCACCAGTCGATGTCACCAATCGGGCGGCCAGGCGCATTAGCAATTTGCGAGGATTATATATTATGAACAGAATATTACCACCCTCCCGCAACTTTGTTTTTGCTTTGTCGTCTAAAACTTCTAGAAAAGTATTGTGATGATACACGTAATACACTATGTATGTATAAAATTTCATGCAAATTCATACACCATTTTAAACATACTCATTGAACAGGTGTACTATTACAAATTATAATTTATGTATACTGTTCAATAAAATGCCAGTTTTGAATATGTCGTAAAAGATGTGATAATACTTTGCTTTATTTATTTATAATGTAGCTGTTATAATTATTTTAAAGTAATAAGTGTAAGGATGTGATACAAAAAAAACACAATAAACGAATTACAATATTATGTGTTCCGGTCGACGTCCGAAGTCCTTTATGAGAGAGGCGTCGTCTTTTCTTCGTTTTGCCGTTGGATGTCGCTACCTATGCCCGTCACGTGACTTCCCTCAGCGCCCCTAGCGTCCAAATCTGGAACTAAACCGAACCAACGACGAGCAAACCGCCATTCTCGAGATCATTGTTAGTCTCATAAAGAGTATGACACCAGGAAGACCTTATAAGGTGGTGGTGATATAGTAGCTCGTCCGGGTAGACTCTTAACTCGTCGTAAAGCAGCATGTTCTCCATGTTTTGTGTTTCGGCTGGGGAAGTATGGTTGCCGGAGATACTTATTTGAGGCGAACACCTTAGTCTTCATGAGTAGCAAAGCACCTTACGCAACCTTACATAGGATTTCTTCTCTTTTTGAGTTTGTTTTTTAGGTTTTGAGTTTGGATTGAGGTTTGCAGTCCACCTTCAAAAGTTACTTAGTAAATTGACTAACCACGCTGCATATTAATTGTTACGGCATTAAGGCTTATTTATTGTTAAGGCATTATAGGTTGCACAGCAAGTACCTACTCAGCAGTCTGGTAGTGTAGGTGTTTAGGATATTACAATATTGTGTATTTCCATTTTACCTTAACGAGCCTCATACTATGTTACGGTAAAATTGCAAGAATCGCAAGAATCATTGAAAACCGCATTTATAAAATATCTTAATTTATAATATTTTATTAAGTATAGAGCGTAGAGTTTATAGAGCTTCTATATAGCCCAGGAGGCGAGCAACTAAAATTGCAAGCATTTTTAAAATCCGTTTTCAATTATTGCAGTCACATTGGTAAAGTAGAGAAATAGGTCATCCGGATTCATTAAGAGTGGCTTTAATTATGTAAAAGAAAATTATATACCTCACACTACAATTATTTTTACTCTGTTTCTAACCTTAATAAAGGCAAAGCTTTTATGGAACATAGAAACGTTTACTATATAAAATAAAAAAATAAAAGGCCTGAGTAAAAATCATATCGCGTGTGCGTTTTCGAAAGGTGAGCAATGGAAACGCGCCGTCTTAACAGTGAACTGCGGTCTACTAGATTGTATTTAGTTAGGGCTCTATTATCTCCTGGTCCGGTCACCTCGTCAAAGTTCATTACTACGGGGATGCAGATAAAACAATACTGTAAAAAATAATTGCTAAAATAACCTTTAAAAACTATTAAATATATTACTGGATAAGTGTTTAAAAAAAGGTTTTTTGTTCGCTTTTTTGTTCAATTTTTTGTACTTGAGTGATTTTTTTAGGTTCATTATCCAGGATTTTTTTATCGGTAAGTTTCATTTACTTATTAATAATAAATATTTTTACTATTATATTATATGTTTATTATTTATTTATTTTATATATATATTTTTAATATTTTCTATAAAAATAATAATAATACGTATTCATATTCATATTTAATGCACAGAAACACGTAGCATGAATTTATTTTAATACCTTTTAATTTTATCTGTTCTTAATTTACTCCTTTAAAACCATATACAATGAATGATAAAGCCGCATCGAATTTCCTTCCATTGGTCCATTCTAATCAAATTTTGTGTTTCGGTGAGGGAGGAGTGGTTGACAGGAGTGCCTAAATAATAACTCGGCTAAAGAAATCGTCGTTTGAATACTTATGTGCCGAATATACCAATTAGAGGGCTTTAACTTTGTCCTCGGGAACAACAATATCCATCGGTTCCATTAAGTGTAAGCCTGGCAGCCCATGGGCTGTACATCCAAACTTCAATAGACAAGAAATTTTATCTAAGACTACTAAGGTGTTCGCCTCAAAAAAAAAGTTTCTCATGCAATGAAAAGACAAGTTACCCAGGCAAAGTACAAGACATGAAGAACATTCTGCTAGACGACGGCTGAAGAGGCTGGCTGTAATGTACCTCCCGCGACGAGCTACTATGACTCTACCATCTAAAACCTCTATTATGGAAAAGTCAAATTTAATACCACTCAAGCTTAGACCACTTACAATAATTGAAAGGATAATTAAATTCTTAACAAGGCTTCTTTCACTATGTCAATAAACGGGTCTAACCTTGATCTTTAACGATTATGCAGTTCGTCGTTAATACCTATTACTTTTCGTAAAATTATATGTATAGGAAACAGGAAATGGACATTAAAATATTATTGTGTATTAACAATTATTGTTATAAAGTTTTAGTTTAGTAACATTAAATATCAGCAACAGCAACAAACAGCATAAATGTCTTTCTTTCTATTAATTAACATCCCAAATTAGACCTAATTTAAATTTTATGTCAAAATATTGTCCATTAAGTGTTTATTCACACTAGCTGTATTACTTAATGAACTGTTTTAAACTAAAGCATGTAACTAATTAGTAGTGAGAGATCAGGGTCAGTAAGTAAAGTAGGTTGCTACTAATTAGCAGAGTTAGTGTTAATTTACCAAAAATCCTTTAAAACGCTCAAACAATGCAATCTTGGTTGCTGCATCGTCAGTGTGAAAATGCACCGATATTTTTTTACCCGACTGCTACAGATGGAGGGTTATTATTTTACTATATGATATACTAATTATGCCAAATATGTATACTATAATTTAATTGTTTAAAACAACTTTGCAATATCTATTTTATATAGAAAATGCGGAAGTTATGAAGTTGTATAGTTGTAGGACAACTTACGGTTCACTTAGTAGGTTCGTTGTTCGTTGTACGGTGAATTCGTTGTTTGTTGGGCTTACTCAAATTTCGTTATGTACAAATTTAACTCCTAGATAACAATCGACTCACTTAAATAAAATCCAATAATATTTAGGTTCCATTAATAAATAATGGTACGTTTTAGAAAGGACACAAATTCTTGACCAAAAACAGAAAGAAGTCATCATCCAAATATCAGGCTATTTCAGGACTCGAACCCATATGTCGGCATAGCGCTGATCCTACATACCTACATAAAAATAATTCTGCATGAACGTTTAATTGATTCGAGCAAATTTATATTGTTCTATTTTATTCTACGATTCCTTGAGGTATACCGAACGTGTAACATACTCGTTTAACAAAATAAATGTTACTTCAATCACAACTAGTCATTGTATTGTATAGTAACTAATCGATTCGTGGCATAAAGTAACAGATCATTTCAGATTAATAATATTTATGCAAATTTTATAGCAGGATTTTATTGCTTATGTCTATTTATAAAAGAATAATGATAGCAACAACTTGTTGAATTATGATGCTTTGTTTAATTTAATTTTAACTAAAGGTTTGAGGGATGAATTGTTTGTGATAATGGAAATTCCTTTTTTATGTTTGTTACATTTTTATGTTTCTGCGTTACAAGTTTCTCATTACGCACATAAACAATTCTTTGTTTACTTAGTTTGTACCAAATTAATTAAAAAAAAATGCAATGGTTATAGCGGAGGCTACATGCTCCTAAAGTAATTTAAACAAAGAATCTGAATAACATGAATGTAAACAATGGCAGTACTTCATTTTTTATACATAATATTTGTTAAACATACCTATTTACTTATCCGTTAATAACAATGCTATGCAAATTTCACACGGCGCACTCAGTAAGTTTAAATTAATTGATAAGCATATCAATAAAATCCAAAGTACTTCTTCTCTTCTTTTTTCCGTTTCCCGCTGTGTTCTTCAGCTCGTCAGTCCACTTGTGCTCCTTTTGCCTAGACGTGGGCGCCATTCAAGGGCCTTTCTACCCCCATTGGTTAATTTCCATAAGTGCAGTAATTTCAAATAAAGAAGTTCGAAGAAGTTAAACATGACAATGCAAACGAGGCATAATTTAGCAACAATCGATTCTTATTTGCACGAGTTTATTCCACCTTGACTCACGTCTCCGTTCAAGGTTAAAAATATTATGTTATAAAACCAATTGACACATTCGTAAGAAGTGTGGTGTATCATACTAAACGTAGGTTAACTTAAGCTCGGTGTTAAACTAAAGCTGCCGTATGTTTTAAACTTTTTAGAGATTTTTTTATTTGTAACTACCGTGTATGTATGTAGTAGGTACACGTGTGTGTGTCAAAACTACTTTGTCAAAAGAATCTTATGTGACTAATTAGTGCCTCATTACTATTTCACTAGCAATTTCACTCTCCTATCGTTTAAGTGAATTTGAGATTTACAGTTTTGAAATTTATTTAAAAAAAAATTATTACCTACCTACCTACCTAGTTTCTTTTCAATACGACAATAAAAAAATCCGATATGAATCAGGTACCTAGTTATTTTACTTAAACCACAAATTGATGTGACTGTAAGTCAAGTACTCGTAGGTACAGGCAAGATATAAGGTTTTTCCCAGTAGCTTATACAGGAAATAACAAAACATAAATGAAAGAAATGAGACAAATAAAATTGATCCCATGCATACTTACTAGTTATTCGTTTTAATGAATGACTTGGTTCGAAAATCCAAATATTTCATAGCCCTAACATTTCACCAAATATATGTATGTATGTAAGTATGTATAGTCGAAATTCGCCATATTCATTAAGTCAAATTTCGAACTGTTCCGTTTGCGTAGTGAGCTTTAAATTGCACGCAAAATTTTCGTATTAATATAATTATAATACGTGAAGATATTATAGAGGCTCCATTTAAAAATTAGCTTTACCTAGGTATATCAAAGCCTTATGACATCACTTGACTATGTTTTCACATTCATTATAACATAATGATGACTTATCTGCCTTACTGAAATGTTGTGTGTTCCACTGTAATTGGTAATTAAAAGGCACTATTATAATATCTATTTCTGCGATTCGTTTCGTTATTGAATAAAGGGCTCTAACAGCTACGGCCTTGAGGCGTAAAAGGTATGGTTAGAGTACGGATTTAAATATAGGTCTATTATACTAAGGGCTAAAAATGAATGTTGTTGTTCGACATGGTTTGATTTGCTAAAAACATTCGTTTTTTATATTAGAGTTTTGTTTTGTTACTTTTTTACGCCTGCGACTGTACCTACTTAATAAACGTTCTTAGGTAGTTGTTTAACTCATTTTAACAGACTTAAACTATGTATGTTATTTGTATAGTAAGTTTGAGCATCTGTAATAATGATTAAATTGCTAAAAAAATTACAAAATGACATTCCATTCATTTTTATCATGAGTTAACGAAATATTCAAGATTAAATGGTATTTCTGAACTATGGATACGGTGTATTTTAAGACAATGTACGGTGTTGATTGAAGTCATAAAACATCACTAGGAGAATAAACCATAAATTTATAATTTGAATAACAAACATATTATTACATCCTTTTAATGGTAGCCGTGCTATGCCGGGTCGAGATCCTTGTAAACATTTCGAAACTACGAAACCAAATTCGCATTGCAACTACTGTTGGTAACCTAATCTTGTCCTCGGCGGTCACGACGTTTCTATTACTCTAAATCATGATTCTCAAACTAATAATTCAGAGTACTATCTACTACCTATCTTAAACACTATGATAGCCCAAGAGCTAAGAATTCTTACTGTAGAGTTACTGACTTACCGAAGACCAAAAATATTTGTACTACTATATTACTTACTATATTAATTAACCTATATGCTAAGAAACTTTATGCACGAAAAAATACGTACTTTGAGAATCTCTGCTCTACTTAACATGAAGTAATAAAATAGATCACAGTAATAAAATATATAGTTAAGTACTAGAGCTTTTTATTTGAGCTTAAAAACTGTGTTTAAGTTTAACATTAACATAACAAGGTACCTAAAGTGGCAACCAAGTTTGGTATAGAGTCCAAAGTAATTGACATGTTATGTCGATGTGGTTAAGTAGGCAATTTTATTATAGTTGCATATTTTATGATAATGATAATTTAGGTCCATTTTTCACTCGTTACTATTAACTCTTTGTTTTTAAAATATAACGTTGAATTTAAAATGTATTCTAAGTAGAGTAGTGACATAAGTCTTAAAAAGTTTGAAGTTTGACTTCTCCTATTCTACTCCTCCTACTTGATGATTTAAAAGAGTAGCCCTCTTCTTACTCCTTTCCTTTGCATTAAACATCGAGTAGGTTTTCGGGGAGGTACATTACTACCACTGTATTTTGTTTTGGTAGGGAAGGTGTGGTTGTGTCATAACATTTACATTGAGATAAGTCAAGTTGAAAATACAGCTAATAATCAAAGTGCTAAGAAGTATTTCCTTCTCCTATCATTACAATTTGCTAATATTAACATGCCTGTACAAAAATAGATACAAAAGCCAAAAAATTGTTGTGAGTCACATGTGAATCACAGGACTACAGCGTGATTTATTGTAATTTTTATCATAATATATTGAACAGATAAACAATGCCAGCAACCAGAGACGTGGTGTTCGGTACCAACGAGAAATGGCGGATCAATCGCAATATATTCGTCTTGGGCTTTGCGTTTATGGTGCACTTTACTGCGTTCCACGGAGCTGCCAACCTCCAGAGCTCTGTGAACACCGACGCCGCCGCTGGCACCTTCACACTAGCAGCCATATACTTCTCACTTATCCTGTCTAACATCTTCCTGCCTGCTATGGTTATCAAGTAAGTTTCCTCCAGAAAAATAACTCTTCACACTCATAACCCCAAGCTAGGTCTTCTCTAAGTTATGGGTACCATGGATATGGTGCTACAATACATACACGCAGATCCGAAACAGAAATTCTCCGATGTCTAGCAAACCCAAAGCTCTTCTTTTTTTCTATTAGAACAGCAGAAGCAGTGCTGCTCTTCCACCAGGCTAGGGAGTGGCCGTGCACTGATTAGGTCATGTCATAGTTTTGTATAACGCACATGTCAGCAATGTGAAAAACTTCGATAGCGTGACTTATTATGCAAGAGTTATTATAACTCCATCTCTTTGTCTTGTTTATCGTTGGGGAGGTATGGAGAGGCACCTTTTATTTCATTGTTACGATAAACATAATATTTTTGTATTATTTCAATGGTAAAAATTCCATAGCGCGTTACCGTGATATTCTTGCCCCGCCTCACCTGTATTAATTGTCAATGTTTGTCCTATAAATAATTGTTTCGTCACAATCTTAAAATTGTTAATTGTTTAATTAACTACAAATATGTCTGCCTACTGTCATTGGGTAGGCAGGAAAAGTTAGCAATCGTAAGCGTCTGAAAGGTTAAACGATTACTCCACAGTAAACGCACCTGCTCTATTAGGTCAATGTTATTGTTACAATATTTTGCAAATATGTACATTGTACATGTTAGGTACCTGGTTGCAATATATTTCATTGACTAACTCTGAGTGCAAACATGTAGCTGGTGTTCATAATTATTTTAGAGTATTCGACAAATCTTAAACATATTGAAGACGGGTACTGCAGTGGTGGCAACCAACCCGCACTAGGCCAGCGTGGCGGACTAAGGCCTACATCCTTCTCATTGTGAGAGGAGACCCGACCCTGTAGTGGGTCATTAATGGGTTACTGACTGACCGCAGTGGTGGCATTTATACCGATTTCAAAAATGGAGGAGGTTATATTATTATGTTTTCATTATGTAGGTGGTAAAAGGAGAACAGAGAACAGAACAAGTAGAACAGAGTTGGGAGAAGAAGTTTGTTTAAAATTCAGAATGTCTTTTTAAAAATTGATATTTTTAAATCTCCTTGATATTGAATTGATATTTTTAGATCTCTCTATCCATACATAATCCATACAATAATTAACCTCTCTTTACCAGATGGCTGGGCTGCAAATGGACGATAGCGGTATCATTCGTAGCGTACATGCCGTTCATAGCTGCGCAGTTCTATCCGCGACTCTACTCCTTGGTCCCTGCCGGCATGATGGTGGGCTTCGGTGGCGGTCCGCTCTGGTGCGCCAAGTGTACTTATCTCTCTGTAGTGAGTAATAAACCATGTACATAAATATATCATTATGTCAAGTTAGGAATTAGAAGATAATAATCTGCCAATTCTGCCGTACATATCAGAAGAGTTCTATCCGCGACTCTACTCTTTCGATCATCGACATAGGAAAGATCAAATCATCGACCGATCAGAGATCATCGATTTTTTTTAGCTGCAGTGAACTTTTATCATTTTGGCCTGCAAGTCCTTTTGCTACTCAATTAATATAAAAAAAGATTTCGATGGCGCCTTGGTGCCAAATATCCATTTTGTAGTCTATCGCTACACTGCTCAATGCCTAGGAATGCTATCAAAAGTTCAAGATAAATCACATACATTGCGGACGCTGAGCCGGAAAACTGGAGGGGCGGATGTTGATAACAATATTCAGATCAGCTTCTCCCCGATATTTTTTCTAAGTCAATACAACGATCGTATGACGACAGGCGCTCATAATGTATTCTGTACATTCAATCTTATCCACGTAGATACGCTCAGGAATCCACATTATAGGATATGCCATGTAGGTATGAGCTGTACCTATAGTAGATGAACTACCGAGCCCAATCTAAATCAATTCCGATAGCTTACAATTTTTTATGCTAAGTACCAATTTATATTCTGACTGATCGGTATAGGTTTGTCAATAATAGAGGAGTACAACGTTACGTTGAAAAATAAATCCAAGTAATAATACAAGTTATGCAACACGATTGAATGGAAAATATCCTATTGGAGTAATGAATACAAATCCGTTTCAAATCTCGAAGTTATTTAGAAATAAAATAAAATTGGGATTGACCAAATGAATTTTGAATATAATTATTGGATTTAATGGATAAAAATTTATGAAGAAAAGTTTCGTAATAAATAAGTTTTGCAACGAGATGTAGGTATTTAATTTGTACTATTTGTAAACACTTGATTAGCCTTGATACTACGCCAAAAGGTTTACCTATACATATTATGTTCGTTAAATTTTCTCGAAGAAGCTTCAAAGCATGGAAGCGTGCATATAATTCTCCAATATTATTGGTGATCTACACCGACCTGACTGACAGCGCCCGATCTTTCTTTAAATAAATACTTAATGAACATTTATCTTCAGGTAGCAGAGCCATACTCCCGACTCTCAGGAGTGCCTGCAGAGGTGTTGGTCGTGAGATTCTTCGGATTGTTCTTCATGTTCTACCAGATGGCGCAGATTTGGGGCAACCTTGTGTCTTCGGCCAGTAAGTATAATTAAGTAACCTTCCTTTCAGCCCTTGGTAATCCACTGCTGGACATGGGCTTCCCCTAATAAGGACTGACAACCGATGGGGAAAAAAGGTCCTCGAATGGCGACCACATTTAGGCAAAAGGAGCAAAGGCCGCCCTTCTACCAGGTGGACTGACAACCTGAAGAAGGCAGCGGGAAACCGCTGGATTATTAAGGGATTATCTAAGTAACCTACTTGTCCAAAATGTTGTAATCGTTTAGGGGTCTAAAGGGACTCTCCCCTATTTATTAAAAATCGACTTTTCCGAAATGATGTGACCGTTTTAGGGGTATCTATCTAAGGGGTAGAGGGAGTAGTCACCATCACGAAGTAAACGATCTTTTTTTGTGAATGACATTCATTTAATTTCAAGGCAGGCAGACAAATTGAAATGGAATTTGCATATTCTCTATCTTTCTAAATTATAGGTTTAGAGTATTAGAGTCGTTTTTTATTTACATAGATTTATAAAGCAGCGCGGCCACAGCCCGGCTGCAGCGCTGCCGTCGCGCGGTACTTTGCGGCAAATTTGAATGCGCCCTTCGAGTCTATTATTTTCTTTGAATCTGCCCGTAAGATTTCTGAGCAAACCGAAAAAGAAGGTTGTTGACTCATTTCATAGTTATTATTTTTTTTAGTTTTTAGTATGTTTATCTCACAGTGCATTGACCTGTTTACTTCCTGAAACGAAATTAACACAGTCATACCTAGTTGCTACGAGTCGCTAAACATACGAAATCTGTAATGTCAACTTTTGTTTTTGTATATTTTATTTATAAACAATCGGAAGTGACTGTTGCACATATCACCTTGAATTGGTCACAATTGTTATATCACGACCATTGTATCTAAATCTATTGTCAATGTTAAACTCAGTCGACCCTTTTAATGAGGTCACCTTTCGTGGCCAATACATACGAATACTTCCTTTCTTTTTAGATAGGATCTGCAGCAAGTTAATGGGAAGTAAAAAGATTACAATTACTATAAGGCCGCGCTCAGTTCGCACGCGATTTCGTACGAATTCAATTCGTACGTGTACGTACGTATAAAATACTTTACATTTTATGCCTAACAGTCCACTATGTCCTGCACGAAGTAACCTCGATCTAGTTAATGATTTATGGCAGCAGATATCATTGATTGTATGTAAAATATCAGTACAATCGCTGTTGTAAGGTTGCCGACACGATTATCAGTGATAGAACTTCCTTTACTGCTTGAATAATGTATTACTTATCAGAGTTTGCCCGCCACTTCGTGTGCGTGGTTGGTAGAATCCTGGTCTAGAGAGATAAACAGTATTCTATATTATGTATAACGAGGTAATAAACTATGTGTGTACAACGAATCCCACAGAACACTATTAGGAATCCGTACATCTCTTTTTGTGTGACAGAGTAACATACATTCATACATATTATTATACCCTCGTAAATTTTGCATTTAAAAGTTTTGTAGAATTAGTAATACTAGCTGACCAATAAATAATTTATGGACACTTAGGTGTGTAAGCTAAAAACATAGAACTTCTAAAAAGGAAAAAGCATAAAGATAGATTTAGATATAGATAGATAGATAGATAGACAATTGCCCACACATATTTGTTCTGAATCCACCGTAACTAGCTAGCTCAGTTAGAGGAATTCCCGCCCCAAACTTATTCGCAATGGTGATAGAATGAGTCGTGTCCCGTCCACATAGCCGTTTTATCTACTTCCTATTTCTATGATATACTTAGATCACAGCCATACCTCCCCAACTGACACAACACATGGACTAACTACACGCTTCTTCACGGCGAGTTGTGAGCGTGGCGGTAAGGTGTCCCAAAGGCGATTGCCATGGCTCTACCTATACAAGGTTACTGAATATTGCATTATTTATTAATAACAACACGAAGGAGTCCGTCAATAGCAATCACTAACTTGATTGTTAGTAATTTAGTCTAGAGCCATTAGCAGCCTACGTTCGATTTTGGTTACTGCAATTTATTACTTACTTCCGCTAGTGTTTATAAATTGAAAATTTATTTATGTTTTAAGTAGGTATGTAGTAGATGTATAGGATGCATGACATCAGCAGGTGATAAATTATTTTATAAGCGCACGAAACTTTTAAGAAAGTCAGTGGTGCGTGCCACTAGGATTCGAACCTGGACCCGTGAGTAAGAGATGGAATTTTAAGCCAGTAGGCCATCATCATAAAATCTTTTTACTTAGCGAGTATATTAAGCGACGACCCGAGTGGCGCAGTGGTTAAGACACCGGTGCGCTGCGCGGAAGGTCCTGGGTTCGATTCCCAGCAGAGCAGAGATTTGAATGATGAATTTGAATTTCTGTTTCTGGTCTGGGTGTGCTGTGTTGTTGTCTTGTGTGTGTCCATGGCACCCACGACACAGGGAATCCTAGTGTGGGGCTATGAGTGTGAAGCGTTGTTTTTTTTTTCCAGTTCTTTCGTCGTCTTTGGGGGAAGTAACATCGTACTTAAACGAGACAGTGGCCCCAAAAGCCTTGGCTCTGGTCAACATAACATCCGTGAAGCTGGACTACAGCGCCACCTGTGGAGTTAACTTCTGTTCAGGGTCTGCTGCACATGTAATGAAGATTCTTTTACTATCTACGTAATGTTTAGTGTGAAAGAGACGGAAGTATGTTGTTATTTACGTGATAAAAAGAGACGGAAGAAAGATAGGCTTTCTTCGTAATATTGTGCATAATCGATAGATTATGACGATGCGCAGTTGTGCATTAGGACTGCAATTCGACCATGTATCTAGTCGAATTGCAGTCGATGTGCAGTTGTTCCTTCCTTCCTTCCTTTCAGCCCTTAGTAGTCCACTGCTGGACATGGGCCTCCCCTAATCGACGCCACTCCGCCCGGTCCTAGGCCCTCTGAATCCAACGGTTTCCCGCTGTCTTCTTCAGGTCATCAGTCCACCTGGTCGGAGGGCGGCCTGTACTCCTGTGCAGTTGTTAGAACTGCGCAACTGCAAGTGTTTAGTGCACTACATTAGTATGTCATTATGGCAGTCTGTCTGACGTCTTCCCATATAAATGGTATCTACGAATACTTTGATAACGTTCATGCAGTTCCGGGCACTGAACTGCAATTTTACAGTTGGAATGAATGTTTCTACAAAAAAGTCCTATACGGAGCCATAAGTGTAAAGCGTTACCTATTAATTTTTAAACATGTTTTCAGGAGAACGTCAATCTGGAGCCCCCATCACCTACAAAGATCCAACTGATAGCCGGGATATACCTAGCTTGCATGGCATCGGCCTGTGTATTGGTAGCACTAGGAGTCGACTCCCTTACGAGGTACTTATACTCATTAGAAGTTTGTTGTTTGTACCCCATTAGTAACCCATAGCCTGGACTCGGGCTTACATCCTTCTCATTGTGCGAGAAGACTCTACCCTGCAGTGGGTCAGTAATGGTTACAGATAAACAGACGAGTTGGTGGATTTCACATGCCTTTAAGAACTCTATGAAGAACTCTCGGTTTTAGTCAGTCAGAACAGTCAGTGTTTACCTCCACCGTTACAGCAAGGTGGCTATTCAATTTGTATAAAGTGCACAAGTTTATTAGAAAGTTGTAGAGGGTCGTAGAGGGATTCTCTGGGTTTCGAATTCAGATACCTGGGGGAAGAATTTTTAGCCACTGGGCTATCACCACTTAGATGTGTGTAAATTATATTTATGTGTTGTAAAATCAGTCTTGTAATACAAAAAAGTGAACGTTTTACGTTTTATGTAGCGATATAATTACATCGTTGTACGATTGAAATAAAATCGAATTTGAAAAAGGGCAAAATCTTATAATTTTGCCGATTTGATTTGATTTTTTGTTGAAATCAGTTAAAATGGCCTAAACGTAAATCTACAAACAAAATTTTTAACAAAAAATTATACCTAATTCTTATATCGTACTAACAATTAATTAAATCGTAACGGGAAGTTGATGTCCATTTACATTCTAACAATAATTACGCAAATTTTACTTCCTAAGTCAATAAAACTGTTACCAAATTAAAACGAAATAGTATCCATACGTAGACGAGGACATTACTGTAATAAACATATTCTAAGAATTGACGTTATTTTAAATTTATGTCAATTTAATTAAGACACTTACTTTTATTAGTTTAACTTGTTTAAGTGTAAAATACAGTGTAGCAGGTATTGGTGACGAAAACTTAGAGGGTTAATTTCATCATCTATGAGACTGACGTGTCAAATTTAGGGGAACTCGGGGTATAGATATCGAAATTGACCTCCGTAGCTAATCAAAGTACCTTAAAAATCAAAATCAAAGTCTTTTATTCATTGTCAGGTAACAACAAAATGGGCACACTTAACGAACGTCGTACATGATAAAATAATATAGCACAATACATCCGTTTTGGGTGCCCCTCTGCCTGTCGTAGACCAGGAGAAAAAAGCGGGCGGAAAAAAACAGCACGTAGGTGGAGCAAATGTAACCGCCCGAGAATAAACCATACCTACCACCATTACACGCCATGAAGCTGCATGGTCTTCGTGGCTTGTGTTTCCACTGGGAAGGTGCGGTGTGACTGCCTTACGATGTTTTCCTTCACAGCAAGTGATATTTAATTTTATAAAGCGCACATAACTTTTTAATGTAAGTTACTGGTGCGTGCCACTGGGATTCGAACCCCTCGAGTAAGAAGCGAGATGAATATTATTACTTCTCTCTTTTAAATGTAATATCTGTGTACATTGTGTGTGTATATCTGTATATCATGTAAACCCTATTCAGGTACAACGCCGGTCGCCAGCCCACCGGGCACGGTCTCTCCGGGCTGCGTCTTCTGGCTGTGACTCTTCGTCAGCTTCGCCACAAGTACCAGTTGCTGTTGCTGCCTGTCATCGGGTATATCGGAGCCGAACAGGCGTTCATGGCTGCTGACTTCACGCAGGTAACTCAACATAATATAAACATATTTGATATACTGACACTGTGCGCCTTATCCATAAGCTCACAAGCTCAGTCGCTCAGTGGGCAATGGAAAGACCGATGCTCAGTATTGCTATTGTGACGGAGTTCCAGAGATGAAATCCGGAGAAGAACGAAGCCAAGGTAAGCGACATACTCGTAGCTCTCATGGGCTGGCCACATCGTTCTCAGGACTGACAAACGGGGAAGAATGGCGACCACGTCTAGGTAAAAAGAGCATAGGCCTCCGACCACCTATCCTGGACTGACAATCTCTTTTAATAAATACTTGACACGTTGAGAGTCACGAGAGTAGATGATCATTCAAGAAAATATAAAAATATTTCTCCTCCTCTTTTAGTAGGTATAGAAACATGACTGGTACTCGTATATTGACGGAAGTTTCAAAAACTGGTGTAGTTTACTTTAATTCCCGCGCTTTAAGGTCAAGCGACAATTATTTTGCCGAAGGTCATTTTGAATACAGTATAGGTAATCATAAAATATGAAACCCAACTTAAATTTCGGTTGTATGAATCTAACATGGGTATGACCTCAAGATGTCGAGACTCGAGAGGAGTTCGTACGAAAAGTTCAAATGCCACGATCAATTTTTGGGAAACCAAAATAAAATGTCTACGCGTCTTATTTACTTTATTATAAAAATATTAAGTTTCGAAACAGTAGAACATATTAATACAAGAAAACATTTGGCACTTGAGAAAAATATTTGTGAATAAATAAACTTAGTAGGTACAGGGGGGTTACTACAAACTCCTAAAACCATCATAAAGCAATGATGTTTTATTTTATTAAACATCAAGTTTTAAATTAAAATAAAACATCATTGCTTTATGATGGTTTTAGGAGTTTGTAGTAACCCCCCGGGTCTAAACGGTCTACGCAACATCGGCAACACAATTGTTTAATGATGGTTTTAGGAGTTTGTAGTAACCCCCCAGATACTATAAAGTTCAAAATGATAAAATTTAAAGCAATCATAATGAAAATGTTAAGCACGCGCCAAGCCTGTAGCACCATAAATTTAATAACCCGTAATTACATTGTTAGTGATATGTTTTATAAAGCGGATAATTACTACGACCTCCCTGTCAATGTATCTGTAGCTGTACTTAGATTGTATATCTACTGATGGACATAGATAACCTGTAGAGTCAGATATATCCAATCAATGCTTTTATAATTCTAATGAGTTGAGTCCCTCGAAACAGCCAAATGAAAGCCCATCCTGGGCTGGAGCAATTCCAAGCACAATTATTGTAGGCCGGACAAGTACCTAGGTACTTATCGGTATATTCTCCTCGTATTTCGTAACGCTCAAATGTAGCCCACATATAGGAGTCACCAAAGCCCATTTATAAAGATATTGCCACTGACTGACTAGAAAACTAATTTTTACTAAGTTGGAAAGTTCAAAACATCAAGAGTTGACATGGCTATTGAAATTTTAGTAGGAGTTATGTAAATGCGTTTACCGCTTTTACTATGGACCATGGACACACAATAACACATGGTTTAGCTGGAATTCCGCCATTATGTCAGTATTAGGCTGCGTTTCCACCAGAGATGTGCGAGGATGCGTAGCGAGGGATGCGTTTTTGAATAACCAATAGAATTGCTTCATTTACCTAGCCACGCTCCGCTAAGCCGTTACCACCAGAGCTGTGCAGCCTAATCATTGAGTACTTTAACTCTACCGTGGGACACTGAAAAACAAAGAATGGATGTGGCCCTGATATTAGGTATTCTTTTCTCGCAGGCGTTCGTGGGTTGCGCTTACGGTATTAGCAACATTGGTTTTGTGATGATCTGCTTTGGGGTTTTCAACGCCCTTGCTGCACCCATCGCTGGAGCAGTCGTGAAGACCACCGGTCGATACCCCGTCATGGTCACTGCCCTTGTGAGTATAAGAATATGTTGCTAGATACCGATACCTACTTATGATTCAAATCGTAAGCAACTGTTAAACAACAGCTATCGCTTGATAAGAATAAATGTCAAGGTTATTTGGCAAAGGGAATGTCATTACATGTTGCTGATGAGTCACTGCACTCCTCAGAAACAGCCTTCAAGGATACCTCAAGTTTTATTGCAGTTTATGGATACTATTTAATTTCAGACAGTACTAAGTAATCTAATGTGAATCTAATATACCCAGATATACAAAACTTTTCTTGAGGACAAAGTATACCTCCTGAATTGTGTTTGTAAGCAAAACCTCCTGACAACTTCTCATATGAAATACTTAAAAAAAAAATCTCTGAGCCGGTATTTTCGGGGGTGAACTGTTAACTAACTTTTTACATTGCTTTGGAAAAGAATGAGCATAAGAATTAAGAATTCATTTTTTTAATTTGCAGCTTCTGAACCTGTGTCTGTTGACTGCGTTGCTGATGTGGCGTCCGGATCCCCATCAGTGGCTGGTGTTCTACTTGCTGGCGGCTGTGTGGGGGACCGCGGATGCCGTGTGGCTAGTGCAAGTTAATGGTGATAATTGCTCCTCAAATTTATATAAAAAAGTATTTATTTGATTGATCTGAGCTTGAAAAATAGTCCTGATCAGTATAAGAGTATAAAAATTTCCACGTTTAGCTCTGAGTTTTGTGCAGATTAAGGAAGATAAAAAAGTTAAGCTACATAATACCTAGCTCAGATAATTTTTTTTAGGTATAGTGACAGTTTACAAATAGGAGAAGATTTGGCGTAGACTCTTATTCTCAAATTAAGTACTAAAAATCCGACCTTTATCTCATTTCAGCTCTATCAGGAATCTTGTTCCCTGGCAACGAAGAGGCTGCTTACTCCAACTTCCGGCTGTGGGAGGCAACTGGCAGTGTGCTTTCATACGCGACGGCTCCCTATCTCTGTGTGAGGACCAGGTAATCTTTTAAATCTGTTTGTTTTGCAAACTATAGAAAAATTGTTTTATATATATATAGAGGGTACTTTTTATCTCTCTAAGAGTTCCAGACCAATTTTAAAGTCCACTCAGCCACGGGACAAATAAAAGATTTAAGACTTTAAAATTGGTCTGGAACTCTAGAGAGATAAAAAGTACCCTCTTAGGACCCGTTTAAAGATTTCAAATGTTTTTTTCAGATTATACGTTTTAATAGGATTGCTCCTCCTGGGTTTCGCTGGATACACCACGATTGAGGTAATGGAGTATAAAGTGAAGAATGGACACCATCGGGAGAGGAATTTCGAGCTCGTCACCAAAAAAGCTGGAGAATAACTTAATAATAAAATGAATGACTGAAGGTATTAGCAGATACTACGTCATAAAAAGTGTACAAAGGAATGTCAGCACGGCCCTTCCTATACCGTTCCTATTAATATGGTACGAAATCGTGATTTGCCAAACAAATGTTGTAGGCGCTGTTTAGTGTTGTTATAGGTGGTATCCAAATGCCATTATTAGCATACAAAATGTTTTAAAAACTTAGATCACTGCTCCCTTAATTTTGTGAATCATGATAATTGAATGAATGAATTGAGTGGACCGACAGAATTCTTAAGGATGCGTAGAGGCCACATATTTTTGTACGCCGAACGGGAAGCGTTAAAGTTATAGTGCTCTACTCTCACAATTTTTGGCTATAAGAACTAGCAAATAAGTTAAGAAGGGTAAAAAAAAGAATAGTAAAAATGAAAAATTGAGTGTTTTATATAACATAAAAATATTTAATGGCAATGGTATAGTAACCGTCATGAGTCGTGAGCACAGATTATCAGTGGTAGGGATATTGTATACTTTTGGCCAATGTACAGCAGCCGAAAAAACGCGCTGGACCAATAGACGACGCACACTGACGAACTGACGTTTGTCGAACCAATCCTGTGCACCGCAGCGCAGTCAATGTCAAACCGACCAATGAAAGTTCTGCTCACCACTCATGACGGCAACTATAATTACTGATCTCGGGTGCTATCGATACAAAACTGTCGTGAACGTGAACCGTCGTGTCGTGTCGTTGAAGGCCATTTGGATGGTTCAAAAACATCGGAAAAGAGTTTTTTTACAATTAATTTCATCAAACCACATGAGAGCATCGTGGTGGCACCAGACTACCCCTTGACGCGGGTGCATCCCCTTGATGCAAAAGAGTTGCCATAAGCATTTTTCGACCTACTAAAATTTAATTTATTGTAATTAACTTTGTTAAAAAATATAATAAAATAATGATAAATTGACAAACATCGATTTTTATGTAATAAGAACTAAGCTCTCTGAATTAATGTAGTATGTATATTGTATCTACTATCAATTACAAAGCTGGCTTCATATTTTATTTCATTAAGTAAGCTTTGATATCTATTGAATATTTTTATTAGTATTTTTGTGTAAGAGACGATGTAAATATTCCTTTTTAATATACGAGTAATTGTCATGATTTTGTGTAGTTTTGATTTGGTCTCGGTAAAGTAATTCTCATAATAATTTGTCTTGTTTGGTATTTTACATCTTTTTACTTTACTGGGATTATAATTTTCTTTAAACTGCAATTTAGGGTAAGTAATATAATAAAACAGCAAATATAATTCAAATAAATCGTCGTTTTTATTCTTTCCACATAAATACTTAAAACTGGATTGGTGTCAATCCGACTTATCGCTAAACAAATCTATCATTATTAAGTATAAGTACCTAGGTACATGTCTCAAGGAAGTGACGAGGATTGGTTTGTAACACACAATGGCTCGAATCACATAGAAAATAATTGTATTAAACATTCAATTTAAGAACATAAAATTAAAAAACTTTTTGGCGTGAGCATGAGCACTATCGTTAAGGTATTACAGTAATCGTCAGTCATTAGTATGTCATATGTCAGTCTGTCTGACATCTCCCCATACTAATGGCACACGTTAACTAAACGAATGCTTTGATGATAGTGTTCATGCTCGAAGCATAGATTATCAAAATAACTTTTAATTTCTATTGTCAATAGCACTTTTTAATACGGTTAGTTGCGAATAGATGAATAAATTAAGTACCAAACACGTATTTTTTTTCAAATATTAAGAAAAGAACAAGTAAACATTTGTGATTCGTGCCACGAGACTCATTCAAAAACGATAAAACAAATATTTTTCATAAAAAAACCATTTCAGACAGCTAAATATACTGTAAATTTTAGACTAGTTCAACATTTATCTTATCGTTTTTGTATGAGCAAAACGCAAATAGCAAACACATAGAGAGAAGTCGCGAATCTACACAATTATACAAATGAAATATAAAGCCCAAGTCCATTTGAAACAAATGTGTTTGTTAGTGCCAGTGAGATTATAAATATTATTGTGTACTAAAATATAACAATTGATATGCCGGATGACAAGTTATGATGGATGATATGTTGGATTCAAAACATTGTTTCATAGTATTTTAAAGTATTTTTATCAAATGGCATATCAATACTATATTTTAGGTAACTGAGCACTAACCTAGCAATTTTAATAATGTTTACAAATTCGAATGAATTGGGCCTTTAATACACTTATTTGGTTCAACAATGAGGGGAAGACAACGACATAATGATCCGACTTCTCTCTATTAATTACAATGAACATCACACTAAGTTTCATTCCACACATTGTCTTACTCACTCTCCATTCAATTTCAAACTGCAATATTCGTAAGTCACTGGTCCGAAATAAAATACGTTAGTTAATAACAAAAGCTTGTGATATCAATATCTAAAATTATTGAAATAATAATCACCTATCAACAAATTCGTAATTATCCACTTAACTAAACACTATTATTGTATTATTATCGTCCGATTTAAAGCGTAGAACCGTAATACTTTTGAAAGACGAATTATTTATAAATTATTCATTTAATAATTGTATCATTTTCGATAAAGGAAGACCCAGGAAGGCACACGTTATCTATAAAAGTTCTTTAATTGTTACCACCGTAATTAGCACCTTAGTTCGATATAATTGATATTATATTTTATAGATTACTATCAATTCCAAACATAGTTTCATTTTTGACAATATCTGCATATCAATGCAATCAATCTAACTATTTAGGGAGTTGATCGTAATTATTAAAATAAAAAGACAGATTACTGAAATAATGTAGCCTAAAATTTTTTTTGATTGATTTTAAACTATGTTCACAGTCAACAATAAACGCATTCTTTTCTTTTCTTTTCATGGATTTAATTTAATATGTTTCTCAAAATACGCGAGTATTACCTACATACCAGTATTAGATTTGCAACAAATTTATAAGTAGTTTGTTGTTTTTTTAGTAAAAAAGTATGCCAGCTAGCATTTTTCAGCAATCTGTTGTATATAAATTATGTAAATCTACATAATTGGATTTGTCTGCATAATGTTGAATATACTATTTTGGCAATTAAGGAGATTACCACAGGTAAACCGTACAGCTAGCTACTGTATGCGCGAACAATAACTCTAGCACGCTACACCAAAACTAAAGAAACCATTCATATATGTATATTTATATGTACACAATATTATTATTGACAAAAAACAGATTTACAAAAATATTATGCGATTGCAGCTATGTCTTTAGCGTAAAAGATCGACCGATTTAAATATGAAGAAAGTGAATTTAATTTTCTACGCAATGTTTAATTATAATTGACGTGTATAATTAACAATTTATTTTAACACTTGCCAATTGAAAAATTAACAAATACGTCGATCTTTATTTATATAATACAATGTTTAAACTACGTAACTACGTTTTCTAATCATTACTGTAAACGGTATCATACTGAGCTTTCTTCAGGTGTGGTATAAATAAATGCTAGTATAAACAGACGTATCTACGCTATGTATAATGTTATATACAAAAGATTTCAACTTTGTGACCCTGTATGTTAAATATGTAGACAGTAGTAGCCTCAAATATATTTAAGTATTTTATACAATAAGGCTTTATGTACAAGTAAATCTACAGTTCTTTATATATTTAATTAGTCCTATCAGGGTCGATTAGCACCGAATATTTCTCACCGCGGTTTCGATACATAATATAATATCTATATCGAATTTGCCTAGTTAATCGAAGAATTATTTGGACGGCAATATTATATATCTATAATATATCTACATTCAAACTTAGACTAAGTTACCCTAAAGCGTCTTACGTAATAACTAAATGCAAAATCTATAAACAGGAAGACTTAAGTGTGGATACGATGACTAAGTTAGTTAAGGTACATAACTAGTAGGTTTAAAATGAACATTTTCTATCTAAAAATAAGTGTTAAAAGTCACTGGCTGAATATGTATATTGAATAAAAACCCAACAAAATTTAGTCTTTTGTGAGAAGCTTATCCACTGGCTATGACTAAAAAATTGAAGTTTTTGATTTTTTTCCCCTTTAAAGGTGACATATTTATAAAAAAGTAGTAGAAACGCAGTTGTTTGCTTTCACAGAGAATACGAGTGCAAGGAATTTTAAAAAAGGTTTAAAGTAGTTATTTTTTTGTAATAAGTCCATCGTATTCTCTGAGCAAACAATCATCTGCAGTCAACAGAGGAAAAAAGCAGCTTCGTAATATTATTTCAAAAATCAAAACATCAAAACCTGCGCGTTTATAAAGTTAACCAAAAATGTTTGTAACTTAAAGGATATTAAAGATTTAATTACGAAATTCGTATGTAGAGATCTATTTTCTAGCTTCACCAGTGATAGAGCTATAGGGTTGAGAGTTGGGTCCTAACTAGGGCTGGTAGTGTTGCTTCTAGGCTCAGGTTTGAGTGCGGCTCCGTTGACGCGCGGCGCGGGCGTCGCTGCGGCTGCGGCTGCTGCTGCTGCGGCCGTTGCGGCTTGGCATTGCGCACACGGTTCCAGTCGCCGAGAGACCACGGCCCGCAGCTTCAACGCTGGCCCAAGCTTCATTTGTAACATGCCTGTTAGGTGGTCTTCAGTTAGTAACGGCAGTCCGGAACCGTCGATCCTTTGTTCGCGGAAGTTCTGTGGACAAGAGATTGTGTGGTTAAAGTTTTGGTCAGAAAGAAAACATTCGATCGTTTTCAGATTAAAGTCCGATTTATTAAAGTCAGTTTTACAGGACTATGACATGGGGTGCGACTAATAAGACGTAGAGAGTTTAAAGCCGACAACACACTATAAACGCTTTTGGAGTTGCTTGTCTTATAAAATCGTGTATGCCAGGATTAATTCAATAAATCAAAGATCAAAATGGGTGTTTGTTGTGAAATTATTTTTCCAAAAACCTCCGTCAACATAAAGACAAAACCTCTTAATAAAAACAGTTTAGATTATCAAAAACAAGTGACCAAAGTCGAATTAGAAATTCAAGCACGAAAGAAGCCGTGCCAATTAAAATTCACATTGAACTGAAGCACGAAAGTGCACTGTTCAAGAATCTTATTAAATCATAAAGAATATTAACATGGGATAGGTAAGTATAGTGGTGGAAGTTTCGAGTTTATCGGCACTTCGGAGGCAGATGCACCTGTTGCGGTGTCACGCGAGTAGCGCGCGCGATGCGTTTAGATCATGGTCTACGCGATATTTTTGAACTTTTAAAGAATTCTTACTAATTCTTACTACTGAGTACTAAATGCTACTCAAACGATGACAAGTGAAAACACACAAGATGAACTGAATATTCTAATAGTTAATGATTACCAAGCTAGTATGCAATGTATGTGATGGTAACTATGGGTTAGACACGCACATCGCCTCAAATAGAATAGAAGTCGATAAGGATGCATTTAAACTTCTAAAAAGATTCGAATGACCGCAACGAGTATTGCGCACGTTACTACAGCGATTCTGCAACCTAAAAATTTATTTGACTCTTATGAGTCAGTTATAGGTTCTTGAAGTTTCGAGTTTTTCGGCACTTCGAAGCAGATGCATTTTCCAAAAGCGACTTTCCAAACATCCTTGGTCCATCATCCAAACATCATTAGCTCATTGGCTCATTGGTTATAATTTATATTAACTTAATTAATTTAAGTTTCCCGCACTGCAACTTATAGGTTGTTTCGAATTTTAAAGATATTTAACTCCTTGGACTTTGGCTCAGATCACTCATCAGTATCGAGACATACAATTAAATTTCAACTGTGTGGAAGCCAGTGTAATTTTGTACTTGCATAATGATTTTGGCTGATGTATTATGTAACAAATTGTAATAGGTGTAATTTGCCACTACAGAAGTCTATCAAAGTACGTACAGCGCGACGTTCCATTACTGTAATTAAATCCCCACCATGGAGGTACTCGAACGTGCCACCGCGTCTGGTAAAAAAGTGTCGTGTAACAAAAGAGCCAAAGAACGTCGGATGGCTGCCAGTATCAAGACGATTCGAAGGCGCGCGCGGGTCGGCCGTCCAGCGACCTGTCATCTCGGCGGGAACGTTGACAAAAAGCGCGCCGCCTACGTGACGTCCTGAACCCCCCTCCAGCCTCCCCCCCATCCCCCCACCTTCACGCTTGACCACTTTTTACCGCGCGACATTTGCCCGGAGTTCGATCCGTGTCATCCGACGTATTCCTTTTTTAAATTGCGCCGGCGCTCGATTATTTTATTTTTTAATTTTATATAGCTCCGAGAAATAAGCGGCCGGCCACCGAGCGGTAAAAAGTGATGGCGTATAAAAAAGTCTATGAATAATTAAAGTGAGATAGCTAGTAGCTAGCTCATGGGAACGGAATTATTTACCGGCAGCGACAGGTCGGCGGCGCCCGCCGGTTGCGTTGAAGGACAGGTCAATTTGCGGGACTCATTTTGCTCCTTTAGATAGCCGTTAGTGCTCTAGTGGATATATTTTTATGCAAATCTATAGCCGGCCACTTAGGAGCGTTGCGAGAAAATTCAACCGCTGCGAGGTTGGTCGGAATTAAAGTGGAACAAAGGGTCGGTCTGACCCGAGTAACCTTCGACGGTGTGGTTTGGGGGCATGTTTAAGTTTAATGGGGGTTACGGAGATGTGGAATCGTTTCGGGACTCTAATGTCGGTGCCTCGGGGTCAGAAGTGACCCGAGCTTCGACTGGAGAAACGCAATGATATTGAAGAAAATTGTTTAATTGGACGTCAAAATTAGAGGCTTCAGAACTCATAGTTTTTTTCGGCCCGTCAAGATGTTCCGATAATAAGAGCCTGCGTGCGGTGGAATTCGACTTCAAACTTTTAAATAGGGAATTATTAAATCGTTAATAATTGAGCTATTGAGTCGAATTAAAAAGGAGAACTATTTAAAATAAGTATTTAAAATAAGAACTATTTAAATTAAGCATAAGATATAACATTTCAAACATATAACTTCGTCTATCTACAAAGTGGTTAAACTATGAGTATTGCGAAGAGGCGGGAAATAATTTCAAAAGCAATCAACAATGTAAATAAATCAATGCGGGTAGTAGGTAGCCGGACAGCGTCAACAACGTATTATGCATTAATTAAAGATGACTTTCATAGAGGTAACGTTATTTCTGATCAAACAGCCGCGTCCACCTGGAATTCTTTCGAGATGATAGTTGCGAAAATTCTCCAGATTTTTGAAAGATAGAAAGATGTTAACGAAATGTTTAATAAGGAAATACCTTGATCTATGAAACTAATAAAAACATAACAGTATACGACAGATAGGTACCCAAATACAATTTAATAAAGAGATACATACAAATACATAAACACAAAGCATATTAGCATAGGTCCAGCACTAAACTTGTTCAGATCTAAGTTACTAATTAAGGGTTGATCTAAGTTACTAATTAAGTTTGTAACCCTTGGCGTACGGTACTGCACGAATGCTAGATAAGAATAGTTATAAATAAAATTGAAAAGATAGCATCACTAAAATTGTTTTCGATACGACAGCGCGATAGTTCTGTAGTTCTCAGACCTATTATCATTTTTGAACAAAATGCGTTGTCGATGGTACGTTTCAAGGCAAGTCTGTTCGAAGCAACAGGACCGCGAGCGATAACTTAAATACAAGCAACGTGGCACTTAGTATGTAGGCCGTGTACTAATTACAGGAAGTTTTATATGAACTTTAATGCACACATAGAACTCCGTCAATGATGTCTAGGCGCTACTCCAATGTGCATTCTATGAAGTATTTTCATATAATATAGAAGGCTATCTAATACGTCCAAGAAAGCACAGGAGTCCTTCAACGGCTACTCTACTTTTCTGAAATTTTATAAGATTTTAATTATTATCGATGTCCGCGTTGCTTGAGTTCGCATTATATGCAGCTTAAACCTTATCATATAACATAGGAGGCCTTCTGATGTTCAGTGGTCACTGCAGCCCATGACACAGAACCGATATTCTGGTTAGGGTTCTAAATGAACGAGTTGTCACTTACGACACCTTACGAATTTTCACCTCAATTCCTCCGGCAACCACACCTCCCCATCCGAAGCACAATAAGGTCACGGGTAGGGCGGTGGTAACGTTTTTCAATCGACCTAATGAAGGGTCGGGTATCCTCTTACAAGGATAAAGCGCACATAACTTTAAAGAAAGTCATTGGTGCGTGCCCGTGAGATTCGATACCGCACCCCTCGAAGAAGTCGAATTCGTAGCCACTGGGCTCTCATCGCCTCCCATTAGACTATCATCGCTTTCCGCAAGACTGACATTCAACAGAACACCGACCATCCATTCAACGGTAACTTCTGTACCCTCTCCGTTCTGTGGTATAGTTAACAGGTTACTGCGTATCGCCCGTGGCCATGAACCGATGTTTAAATTGCGCCCGTGTAGCCACAGCAGCCGCATCCCGCGAACAGGTTGTAGGGGAGCAAAAAAGGTTAAAGTATGTTCCCCTGGGGGTCGGGGCAAGGAGGGGGAGGGGGCAGGAGGGGGCTAATGACAGGGGCGGCGCGGCGCCCGCGGCTACCGCGCGCAAATTGATGCTTGCGTGCAGGGTTGCCTGTTGCTAGGAATTGACTTCTAATTCCCTACAGGTTCTCTATGAGTCTCTTAAAATTTTGTAATAAAAAAAACTTAAACCACATTGTGAGAGGAGACCCGACCCTGCAGTGACTTACGGATTACAGACAGACATTTTAATGGGATTTTTTTTAGCAATTTAATTTAAATAGCGATGATGGCAGCAAAAATTTTTCAAACATCGAACCTTCAACTGATGTAAAGTCGTAAATACGGTGTAGCTTTTTTGTGTATGGCGTTTTTTATAATGTCTAAACCAGCAACTTATAGGTACTCGTATGTGCCGGCTTCAGTTAGCAGGGAGAAAGAAAAATTTTGACACTTCACTTTATTAAAATACATTTTTATTGAACGACACCTATTGGACCTACTGCAGTGTATCGGTTTTCATAACTGTAATAAATCCATGCAAGGATAAACTTCAAAAACTCCGTTTCAAGAATTGGCAACCCTACTTGCGCCCTCTGTAGAACCTTTGCTCCCGGCTAGTGATGCGCCGCTCGATAAATGACTGCTCGCTAGCGGAGTTACTCGTAGCTCGTCTATTGTTGCAGGTGCAATCGGTGGGCGGCGAGCCAGCCGTTAATAATGTACGAAGCTGCCGTGACCTCCAGTGCAGGCGAGATTATACACGTCATAAATAGGCTTTATTGGCATTACAAATACTACGAGATTGAGTGTACTTAGTTTCGAACTGATTAATTTTACAGCTGCGCGGTTATAGCCGAGTGGCTTAGAATTGAGCATTTTAGAGGGGTACGGGTTTAAATTCCATTGGCACACACCAATTACTTTATTGAAAGATATGTGCGCTTTATAAAATTAAGGAAGTATGAGTGTAAGTCCTCCGTAAGTTGCTCAAAGGAATGTGAAGTCCACCAGCGTGGTGAAGGAGGGTTTACATCTATCCCGACCCTGCAGTGGGTCAGTTAAACCTGCTTTCAACGTTTTGTACGAAAATGGGAGTACAATGTTGCCGTAAAATATATAAATATCGCGTAAACGAAAGCACGAAATAAATCGCAGCAAAATATCGAAAAGCTATCCAGACCGTGATTACAGTGTACGTTACATGCTGCAATTAAATTAATAACATCGATATCGATAACCATTAAATTTAGATAGCATCACTACGCAGGCATTACACTATAAAGATTGCTATTAACTCAAAGCTTGGATGCACTGGCTGTATACTTAGAGCTGATGGTTAGTGGCGGTGCGAGTTCAATGTGTAATTAGTTTGGAGACGGTCACCATTCTTCGGTTAGGGATGGAATTGTCATAGCATCTATTGATAAAGTTCTATAGAAAGGGTTATAGGTTAGTTTAGTTTCAGAGACTGCTGAAGCATTGGGTGGGTTAGCTCGATATTCGGAGTGCCTACATATTTGGTGCATGTTTGAATGATAGTCGCTAAACCTCATCGAAAGGTGTTCACTGATCTTCTCAATACCTATGCACTAGAGAAGCGCGGTGAATACCTATGCACTAAAATTAATGGGTGGATTTATTTCTTTGTAAAAGTAGTTTCACCTTATAGGGATGAAAAACAAACTTTATGAATATTAAATGTTACCTACAAAAAAGTCAACAGTTTTTATTCATTATCTGGTACAATTTGTGCACACTGATTGAACATTGTTACATAAAGTTTGTATTTAATTTTATCTAATATTTTTCGCTTTCATCGAATCATCGGTTTCATCGAATTTTATAAACAATTTATAATAGAATAAAGGCTATTTTATGTTATTTAATTTTTTTCGGTACATCGAAACTCAGATTTATTTCAGTAGGAGGTGAGGGGTCACGGGACGGGCGGTCTCATTGCGTTCTTTTTCGATTGTCTTTTTGCTCAGCCGATGACGCTTTCTAACTTTTACTTTGTAGTAGCGGCGACTCCCATTATGAAATTTCGTCAGCAGTAGCGTGAGGAATAATTGCTCACGTACGAAGATGCTCCAATCATGCTGATTCATAATTATTTCATGAGGTTCATTCCGTTCAAGTACTTTTTTCCTGTACTAATAATTACATAGTTCGTGTACAGTTGCTACTGCAATTGTAAGTAGCTGAATGATGGTTGGATTTTTTTTGATAACCGGTACCTTTTCCTATAGAACCTTTCTTAGAGTTTAAATTGCGTTAAAACGTGTTAAAATGTATGCAGAATGGTCATTACTTAAAACTAGTAGTATCTATTAGTATTTAAAGTTGGTCGTGACAGTAAAGACCTAGAGTCTAGGTCAAATTAATATAAATCTCTACGATTTTTATTTCGATAGTTGGTTTTGATCAAGATTATCTAAAACGACTTTTTGCTTAAAACAATGCATGTTGTTGTTACATAAAAATTTTGGAATGTATCTATTTAATACTTTGTATTCGTACTTAATTGGTTAAAAATACTGTTAAAATCTTAGCTGACACACAATTAATATCAATTCTAATGGAATTCGTAGTATTTTAACGTTTTAAGTTAGGTACTCATGCCCATCTGTCATTGTAGATATTTTTAAGCACACTCAATCATTGTTTGTCACACTTGTTGTTCATGCTAAATAGCCCCACAGGCGGCCCGTGCAGATCATTAGTTACCCAGCTGCACCAATACAGCTCATAACACCAATTTCGCTATTAAAATAGAAAGCTTATCATCGTAGGCATCGTCGAGCAAAAAGCTCCCACATAATTGGAAAATAACCTAACACCGACCTGTGGGAGTGGCGTGCGCATGCCGCGGCCGTCCGCGACAGACTGATTCTAATCAACGGGAAAGACCGGGACAGATAGTTACGCGTGCGCAGGTGGGCGGGGTCGAGCCACCCGAACGGCGACGATCCGACCCGAAGAGTGGCGACTGGAAACCGCCCAGCCTCAGATGTTCGCGCATTGTAATCGCCTAGTTAAATTGACCTCCGACTTTTCTTTGCGGTACTTTCGTTAATGTTTCACCTTACGCTGGTCGGTTAACACAATGCGAACAATGTTTGAGCAATGCAGCCATTATATAGGTATTAAGCCTTACATGAGCTTATTGGGATAATGGACGGTTTCTAAGAATGCCGGTATTGCGATATCTCTAAGAGAAGGTAATTAGTTGGCCGGAGATTAATGTAATTGCGATTTCATTGGAGATAATGATTTTGTAGTCGTATCAATGGCTACTGTTATAATACTTACAATGCGAGTCAAAACTCAGCTAAGCGACCGTAATTATCTACTTAAAGAGCTATTAATAAAAACATCAAGTGAAATCGGTAGTGGTACATGAACAATAACGATTTTGAAGAGATAATCGAGTCTGATCGACATTATTGTACTGATATACAACTAGGTATGTAATTTAATGCAATGTGTCGATTATGCAATTTGGTAGATTTATTGATATGGAATGCTTCTGTTGTTGTATTACAACAGACATTTGGAATGTTTAAAATCGATTTTTCTTATCTTATTGCTTGCCATTATCACCAGTAGATATGTTGCCATAACAGGTCTTAAACTTATCCGATGAGGATTATCGATCAACTACTATCGATACTTAACGTGACCACCTTAGTTTTTACACATATACATATACACATATACCTATCCTTCTCAGATTGAGAAGGATAGGTATATGTGTAAGTCCACCACACTGGCCTAATGCGGGATAGCGGACTTCACACCTTTATGAACAAAACGGAGAATTCTCAGGCATGCAGGTTAACGCACGATGTGTTTTCGTCGTTACAGCACTGCAGGTGACATTTAATTTTATAAAGCGCACACAATTTTAAGCAAGTCATTGGTGCGAACTAGGATACGAATCCGGACCGGACCTCGAATCCGAATTCTTGGCCACTGGGCTATCACCGCTTTTATGTATACACCTTCCGAGCATCCCTATCATAACCACTCTGTTATCTATAACACTTACTTAGAATAAACAGGGCCGAGCCCACATTGCAATATTTGCCTTACAGCGCCTTAATTGATTTAGCGGTACAGCCTTAAATGAAACACGGAGGTCGTTGGTTGCCGGAGTTAATTACTGGCCACAGGTTGCAGGGGCAACCTGCACGTGCCTTGGTTGCCTGTTGAATGCACTCCTAAAACGGTGTGACCAGGCTATGTCTATTTGGGGTGGGCGATAACATGGTAATAGGAATAGTTCAAATTAACGTTGTTTATTAGATTATTTTTTGAAGAACTTTAATACAATATATATTATTTAAAAACAATATCTACATACATAGCATGAATTGTATACGTATTTTGCAACCTCTTGTACGATATTGTTAAACATTAAAAAAAATTAGGGCTTCTAATTTGCACCAAGTGTAAATAAAATTAAAATTGAATAGGGATTACCATAATATGGGTGCATCTTTATAATTGCTCTAAGTTATGACAATACACACAAACGTCTAACTAATAGGTTAGATAAATTGTAAATTGTAAAGTCCATATAACAGCAAACGAAACTAGCCAAGTGTGAGACGAATAATTGTAATTAGGTATTAATATTGTGGTTTGGTAGGGTAACCTTCATTTGGAAATAGAAACTCTAATAGTAGAGTAGTAATAATAGAGATTAAAGAGTTGTACAAAGAAGATGTAAGATCCAAGATTCCTACAGGTCCTATCCACATACATATATGGCCAGTATTTATTTTAATTTTTTTGTAGATATTTATACAGCCATCAGTGAGTGCAGCTTACGTAACATAACCGCCGTTATACAAACACCGGGGCCACCGCTACTCGTGAGCCTTGTTAACATCATTAGGTATATGATTAAAAGTAGGTACATAGGTACTCGACAAAATATTATTGTAATCGACTAATAAAATTCTTTATACTATGGAAACGGTATAATTATACAACATATTATTATTGAACTTATAGCTTTCATAGTGATAGCTTACTTTATATTTGTAATAAAAATTATTTATGTAATGATTTCATGTTTTACAATATATACCATAAATTGTCAATAAGAAACATACTGTTAAGTATGGGGTTCTGTGTTAACTGTTAACAAAATAAAACTTTAAATTTATAATTATTTTTAGTCATCAAAAATTGCTATGTTTTTGTTGAAAAAAATTTTTAAACTGTGACAAATACACCCGTTACAAAGACTGACAAAATGCCCCAAAACTAACATAAGTATACGATCATCTTTCACCATACTTACTTGGAGCAAGAGAGAGAGTTATCAACAGTTAACTGCCCCTATAAAAGACTTCAACGACATGATGTGACTGCTCAAATATATTTTCACAGTCGAGTTGCTCTCAGCCGCTGTTTGTTTAAGGAGATTATAATATTTCAAAGCTCCGTGTCTGTATAAGCCTATCTAAGACGACCTGAGTGGCGCAGTGGTTAAGACGCCGGTGCGTTGCGCGGAGGGTCCTGGGTTCGATTCCCAACAGAGCAGAGATCAAATCTCTGCTCTGCTGGTGATGAGTTTAAATTTCTGTTTCTGGTCTGGGTGTATGTGTTCATGACTTGTATGTGTCCATGGCACCCACGACACAGGGAATCCTAGTGTGGGGCTGTGAGTGTGAAGCGTTATTTATTTATTTATTTATCACATCGTTAGTTTTTCTTGAGTGAGTTTTAAGCAACCGTTAAGATTTATTTAAGTTGACTAACAAAGTGTTATAATGAGGAAGAAATTAAACATTCTAACATACGATATGATACGATACGACAAGCTTTATTGTACACTCGAAATATGTATTACTCAAAGGCCTTGTCCTAATTGACTGACATAAGCAGCACGACAAAATTTAAACACAGCGTTGTTCTAATTACACTATGCACGGACATGCGACAAAAGAGTTATCGTACGAGTAACAAAATGTATTTATGTGTATGTATTGCCCAATACGAGTATATTTATCAAAATCTCTAATGAAAGCTACGTTTATTTAATACATAAATGATTTTATTTCGCGGATATCTAAAACTGTAATAAACTGTTTAAGATAACGAAATTAAGTCAAAATCCACGTTCCCCTAGCTGTTTATGTCGGTTTTAATACCAGCCATAAAATAAATGCTACCATTCACTCGTTTTCACATTACAATGTAAGTGTGTATGGATTGTAATATTTGTAGCTTAATAATCTGTAAATATAGCGGTATCATTTTCGTACTATCTAGAGCTTTAGTTCCTAGAGATTATTTTTATTGGTAATATAAGTGGTAAAGGAACTTATAATCAGTCGTTAATAGTCCATGGGTTATTCAGGGTTATAAATTAATATTAACTTGGTTTATAAGTGCAATCGTCACTTCACCTAAAGATTGTATAACTAGTCAAGAGGTTGAAATAAAGTAATAATTATGTATAATACAATGGTAACAATAATAAGAAATAACTTATCTTCTCCAATCTAACTTCCCTAATCAAAATTAACTATATATAACTAACCTATTCACAAAGCACAAGAAGTAAATGCCGCCTTACGGCGGGATAAGAGGGTCGCGTTAATTGGCGGTTTGCCATACTTTGTTGTAGTGTTTAGTGGTATTTTAAAAGATGTAACGCTCTACCAACTATTACATTTTACATAGTATGTTGAATGTTATTGTTATGGATCTAAAAACTAACAATAGGTATTGAAACGGATGATTCCGGCATACGATAGTAATAAAAGTAGTTAAAGTAGTGCTACAGGTATAACAGTAGTATAGGTATCCAACGCGGGATATCGGCTGCGCTACAATCTAGTTGTATCATCGACGGCGAGATACGATCGCGCTCGTGCCACTTGTAAACCGACGCCTAGTGGTGGGACGGCCATCACGATCGGTTTATCGATGTTCATAATAATTAATTAATCGATATAATACAAAATATCGATATAATGTGATATAAAAAACTGTAAAATATTTAATATCACGTAGAGTGCTATTAGAAAATCATCGTGCTTTTATTATGCCTCATTTAATGATTACTATCTCTGGATAATAAAAAGGTATTTAAAGTATCTAGTGCTATAGGTATAACAGTAGTGTAGGTATCTAACGCGGGATATCTGCGCTACAATCTAGTTGTATCATCGACTCAGAATTGGTTCAATGTTATATGACAAAGAGCCGCGCGACCTCTAGCATCTGTCTTTATTTCAACGTTGTTTTAACAGTAACTATTTCTATTTTGTTGTCGATATGAATAAAATTTCCCCGTCTCTAGTAGAGAAGGAGTAGCGGAGAAGGCGTAACGTGCCGAATCATGGAAGCGAGCACATAATTCCCCACAAGCGGGTACTCATCCAGCCACTGACAATGTTAATTGTTACTTAATTTTTTTAATCATTGCAATTACACAAGTAAAGCCTATTCACGTATCAGAATTTGTTGATCTCCTATTGAAGTTGCTTTTAACTATTTATTTTTATGGATATTGTATCGATATCGATGTGTCTCGACCCTAGCAGTAAAGGAGTAGCGGTCGCGTGGCGGCGCGCCCTCCTCGCAGCGAGCGGGGGAAAGTGCGCGCCATTACAACGGATCATTATCGCCCTCTAAACTCCACTCCTGGCCTTTCATAGCCCGCTGTAGGTTTAGACCGCCGATTGTTGGTTTTGAGCTGACAATAAGCGTTATTGTTTTGAAATCGATCTATTTATCTAGATTTAGGACAGATAAAGATTGTGATTGGTGACTTTGCGGGCTGTTTGGGCATTGAAATGTTTGATTTCAATGCCCAAACAGCACAGAGTTAATTTTGCTGCTGTAGGTATATTTGAAACGGAGAAAATGTATCTCCGTATCAGTAATATTTATATTAATTATATAAAGAAAGAATTTCGATCATAAGTTGAAGTAGAATAATGTATTTTGTTCAACATTTTAAAGACTATTCATGACTGTGTAAACACAACGGTACTCTGTCAAAATGACATTATTAATGTGTAACTAGTAATATCATAGATCCTGTCTTGTATGTTTCTATGGCAATCTTTTGTGATGCGTTATGAATGACAACGCAATCAATTACTACAAAAATAAAGACAATACAAACGTAAAACTAACAATACAACAATACGTAAACTGCAAAAACACGCAAATAAGCCCTAGCTAATCGTATTTGTAAACGCAGACTCGAACGAAGATGATCAGAAGATAACCGTCATATTACCAGCGGAATTACCACGTAAGACAAGAGTAACAATAATTCAAAGGCTATCTCATGCATATGCAACATGTGTACGACAACAAACAAACAAACAAACATAGAAACGAACGCATGCGGCATGATACCTTGTCGTCGCGCCGCGATGAGATACGCGCTGTGGTTACCACGACTTTTCTTGTTAGTAGGACAATATTAAATTATAATTAGTGTTTATACTAAGAAAGCATGAAAATGAAAATGTGTTAATTAAGTTGAGTCCCAGAAGTTTACGAAGATGTAAAATTTAGCTGAATTATATTTTACACTACAATTATCATAATAGACATAAGATGACTGCAATATTACACAAAAATACTTTTTATAGTTAGTAAGTATATAATATCTTCATTGGAATATTCTATCTTTCACACATTATTTAGGCATAGAATTACTAATAATAATAAAAAAATATTTTGGTAATGAAATTTTTAGTCTTTACGCTCAACATCAGCTTTATAAATCATGAAAATATGAGGAAATATTTGAAGGGCAAGTTCTAGGACCTGGAAGAAAGCTATTAAAATTACTTTTATAAATTATGGGAACATGATCACATATTTGAGGGACAAGCTTTGAAAGAAGGATACACCAACATAACCGTGATGTGTATTTCAAACGCCAGACCTTTCTATAGAATTTTATTTCCTAATCCGGTACACTTTTAACCAGACAATTAGTCAGATGCAGCCGATAGCGCTAACCCGCCTATCGCCGCATTATGGTCACTCCGACCGTATCCGCGTGCGTGCCTTATTTGGCCCATGAATTCTGCCACCGCGCCAGTTATCGGATGAAAGCGGCCGTGTTCGGCTAATAACGATGCAAGTTATAATGCACCCGCAATCTCGGTGCCTAGTACCCACCACGTTAATTTATTGTGTTACTTAACCCTCTATAGCTCTTAATAAAGATAAACGTCTAATCTGTATCGAGTGCGGGTTTGCGTGGAGATTGCAGAAATGTGTAGTGTTGGGTTTCTCAAACTGTATACAAAAGTATCCCTAATTATTTTCAAGATAGCGGACTAAAGTAATAAAAAAAATATTTCAGTTTTAATTACTTGGGTAGTTACTGCAAACTCAGTGCTGCAGATCAAATACCATTATAATTGAAATTTACATTTTAATTTTGTAATCGTAATTCAAATCTATACCCCGTAATTTGGGTTTGGATACTGAAAATCGAATAAAACCTTCGCATTGACGAAACACTAATGTGTTTCTTTTACATATTCATAAGTGAAATAAAATAAGTGATCAATAAATGAAATAGATGTCGCTGTGTGCAAACATGTAACTTATAACTGTCGATATGTTGTATATGAAAACCTGTGGAGCAAACCACAAACTTAGAGAATACTCTGCATCTACGACACCGTTACGTACATTTTGCACCTTTGAAAACCTGGTCCTTTCGGATAGTTTGAGAACCTTATTGAAGGGTAATGAGTTATACATGTACAGGATATTCGCGTGTCTGGTTGGGAGTCTGTTGCAAATGTTTCCTAATGAAACATTCGTTGGTATAGGCACGACATGCGTTATAATTATAATACTAGAGGTATTCGTTACTTAGCTGTGTTTTTTAAAATAATAAAATGCCAAATAGGTAGGAATGGGTATCATAGAATATTTCGTTTCAAAATAAATGTAGCTTAAGTTCTTTCCAAAACTTCAAGCAATACCTAGCTAGTTTATCGTATGGTGCACGAGTCGTAGACTCGATATTCAATCGGTCTGGCTATGGAAGCCTAATTACTTAGATTGCAATCGTATCAATTTGCCCGTCCAATAAGTAGACAAAATAATTAAACAATAAGCATGTATCACATGTGACTCACGGACAGTTAAGTGGTTAAAGCTTAAGCATTATTAATGTGAAAAAAAACGCTTCATAATCGTCGCTGTTACAATTAAATGCAAACCCAAAAAAAAATTGACTAATACGTTCTTGAATCGAACCTTTGAGTGAAATTTTAAATCGAACTTTTCAGTTCATTCGACTTTCAAACAAAACGAGTCGCGCATGCTATCTAAAAGTATTTTCCTGCTCATTGCGATGTTACAAAACTGTTATATATAGTATAGTCTATTTTCTTCACCTCACAAAACAACTACCTCGTGTTACCTAATGAGACGCAAGCCGAGCACTGTAAGCGCACTAAATTATTCATTTACCAACTCTCTAATGGGAATATTGGATCGCTGCGTCGCTACATAGCGCTTACAAGCCCTGTCTAGGGCCTGATAGGTACAAATCCTACATTAGGGTGTACACTGCACAAGCTAGGAAACCCAATCTACGTATAAGGTAAATTACTCATTTGGTTAAATTGCGATACGGTTGTTTTACGGGTCTTCGGTCGTTACGGGGGCAATGTAGTCGTGTACAGAAATAACTTACTTATACGATTTCGATCTAGATATTTAATTTAGATGCAGTTGGAGCAAAGTTTCGAAATACTAGTGGTCTGTAAAGTACCTACTTAGATGCTTATGTGAAAATGCTTAGGTTGATTGGCGAATACAAAAATATTTTTATGATATAAAGTTAACTGAGATCCCTCTATCTTTTAAAATTTTAAGGTAACTTAAGGTGAGTCAGTACAGAAATTTGGAAATAAATTAAATCTAAATATTGAAGCAGGTATGAACTGGGACCTAGTAACAGGGCAGTAGTTGTGGGTCGTACGTCGGGCGCGGTCAGCACCTAGACGAGTGAACGCTCCCGAGCTTCAGAGTATCGGATTAGTATGATAGCAGTGGTTAAACCTAGTCAAAGGCCCTGTGGGCGGTTTGTAAACATCGATAACGAGTCGGCCACTAGCCCGTTTGTCCACCAATCTGCATTGGACTGCCTGACTAGCCTGTTTGTCCACCATGCGGTGGAGTATGCAGGCTTCTCCCTGTTGTGAGCGGTCATAAAAGGGTTGCAGCCAAGTACAATTTCGTCAGCCATGACTCCATGAGTCCTTGTGAGTCGTCGCATTAGTGCGATACTCGAACTGCGCCCACTCAACAAATGACAGCCGTATCAAACGCCGCATCGTTCCACCTCCTACCTTCTCCGATATTACAAATCACCTTTGCGATTGCACACCTATGGATAGGTATTATCAGCAAATTGTATCTCGCATTCACACCTCTTCAACGGAAACAGTAACTTAATATTCAAATCGATTCAAATCATCTTATCGACGCAACGTAATGCTTCACATAACGTGAGTTTTAGTCAAAATCTCTTATATGCCCATCAGTAACCCACTACAGGGTCGAGCCTCCTCTCACAATAAGAAGGATGTCTACCACACTGGCCTGGACTCCACATCCGTTTGAACACTATGCAGATTTCTCAGGTTTCCTCGCGAAGATATCTTTCATCGTTACAACAATTGATATTTAGTTTTAGAAATTCCTTGGTGCGGGCTACTGGGATTCGAACCTGGAACTCTCGAGTAACTAGCAGAGTTCTTGGACCTAAGCTTAAGTACCTGAATAGTATTCGAAATCTGAAACCAAACTGGGCTATCATTGAGTTTGATTTCTATTCAAAACGTGAGTCGCGTAAATCGCAACTGACGCGAAAAGTAATACAATACGGCTAAAATCGGATCTTGGTCGGAAGTTCATAATACTCCCACCGCGGCCGATACCATCTCAACACTGGACGCTTTGTCTCGCGACCTAAAGCCCTGGCCTTAGTGGAAGCCAAGGCGCGCATTGGTGAAGTAAAAGAATAAAGTACCTAAAATAAAGAGAAATGATAGTCTAACTCGTAGTAATAATTATTAACAACGTGGCAAACTCAACCAAAAATCGAACCGCTAAGTTACAGGTTTTATATTTTGTTATGTATGATGATTACACAACCGTTGTCATTAATTTTTTCAGAACTGAAAATATTTGAACTAGAAAAATATATAAAATGATATTTTTGCATTAAGAAAACTTTTACAAACTGGGATCTCAAGCATATTATTATATTTAATTTCTTCAATAATCCAAAAATGATTGTTTTACGACGTCACTACGTTAAGAGCCTTGACTTTAGTTCTTTTTACGATAATTTTAACATTTGTTAACAACAAAAAAAGCTTTTATACTTTAAATAAATAAAAGTTACAAATGGTGATAAGATCTCTACATCTTGCTGCTGTCTTCTATTACCTAAAACTGACTGTTAAATGCAAAGGTGCTCCATGGATTAGTATTAAGGCCGTGCTACTTTTACTCGCGGTCTCTCGTCAATAAAACCGCAGCCTAAACAAGGTGTAGCCGGTCAGTTCGATCCGAGACCGCTGATAATTATATCGATTTACAATTTTAAATTGGAGTACGGACAAAGTTATTGTCTAACGAGATCCCGTTGTGGATCAACTCGATTTATTACACTTATTGTGTATATAAACGCGGTAATAATAACATTCTATAGATTTTCATTATTATTAGGTTGGTAAACTCACTACTTGGTACTGACGTAGTTTCGTATAGTATTAGTCGTATAGGAAAATGTCAAGACAAACTGACACATGACATAATAATTACTGACGTTTACTATACGAAAAAACGATAGTGTTCGTGCTGAATCTACAGATCTTGCTTATGGTTGGATATTTGACTATGGTCTGGACATTGCTGTACAATTAGGGTACAATGCTCATTTGTTTCTGACGACCAAAATTCAAATAGATATAAAAAAACAAAAACAGTTTAAGTGGTCGGCAGTATTTATTCAGACCACCATCACTTGGACAATGGCGACGTTTGCGCATAAATTTTATGGCTTTTATTATGGAATTACCAGCTGGCTCTAGTTTATGGCTATAAACAACTTTTACAATAGCCCTAACATACATTGAATTGCTGTATTGTTTCATAAGTACGAATATTAATCAGTAATCTACTTTAGTGTTAATAACATTTTATTTTTTCATGTATTTTTTTGTATTTATTTTTTAAGTTTTTACTATAAACCGTTTGAACCCCCTAACGTAACTAAAGGGAATGGAGTGGTAAAGCTAGCATTCCGTAGAGTAAATAATGGCACCTATTACTTGGAGGCATAGCCATCATGAGCCTTTCCTTCACTGAACGGTCGACATCCGCCCAGTAAACGGATACATTCAACCGGCCGACTAATAATTGCTCTAGGTCTATGCGCATTTCGTTCAAAAACTTCAAGATATTTTAGAGTTTATATACAGTTTAAATGAAGGTAATATCTAACGTTAAAAATATTGTTTTTGTAATTAATGTCGATATTTCTATAATAAAATACTTTGGGAGGGTGGATTTAATAAGATAGGTATTTCAATTCTAACGTGAATTAAAATAAGCACAAAATTAAAATTAAAACACCGTAAAAGAATAAAATTCAGTAAAAATAATTGTATACATTTAAACACAATACAATACTGTTTCAATTTTAATTGTCATTTAATAAAATTTTAGGTACTTATTCATATCTATCTGGTATATATTATGGTCAAGGAAATTTTTAACCGTTACATTCTTATTTATCGTAACGCTGTATACCGAAGCGGGATAAATATGAAATGCGCTGCTTCATCGGAGGAAGATCTCTCTTTAATTATATTGTTATGTCGATCGGCGGAGGTCGTGAGGTTATACCAAATAGATTATCTGTAGACGATATTGTGCTGCCGCTCTGTGAATAGCCCCTTTCATATCTCTCGCTATATCGAATTCTTTTTGGGAACCGCCGCTGTAGGGTTCATAGATTATATTTTTAATTTCTGGGACGTTCTCAGACTCATAAAAAGCCTTTGTTCACTTGCGATCGACGCACAACAACTGGAGTTTAATGTTAATAACGAAGCCTAGGAACATAGTGGAAAATAGTGTAAACAATACATTAATTATTATTTAGTGTATTTGTTGTAAACCATGTACAATTCTACATCTCGTAATTGGTACGGTAATCCCGTAAAAATTCGAAATGTGGTCACCTTAGCGTGCAGTCATTACACCTGAGACCGGGGCTGATTGGCTCTTTGTAATTTGTTTCGTTGTTCAAATTATTTTTCGGATTATATTGTTGTCTACTTCGCTTTGTCTAGCGAGTTGTTTAGTCATTTGTTTGTTTGATGTTGCGGTTAGTTGGTAGGTTATTAGGCTACTATATGAAGTTGATATAATAGTAATGGCACTCCTGTTTACAATTTGTCATTAATGACTCACTACAGGGTCGGGTCTCCTCTCACAATGAGAGGGATGTAGGCCTTAGTCCGCCACGCTGGCCTACTGCGGGTTGGTGGACTTCATATGCCTTTGAGAACATTTTTTTTTGTGAACTCTCAGGCATGCAGGTTTCCTCACGATGTTTTCCTTCACCGTAACAGCATGTGATATTTAATTTTTTTTTTATAAATCGCACATAACTTTTTTACAAAGTCATTGGTGCGTGCCACTGGGATTCGAACCCGGACCCCTCGATTCGAGGTCAAATTCTAAGCCACTGGGCTATCACCGCTTATACCTGTTTACAATACCTTTTGTTAATCACTGTTAGGCATTGGTAGGGACTCGAACAGTCTCAGAATAAGTATAACAAATATATGGTAGAGACATAGTAACACGCCTTACGATGTATCACGCTCCCTCTTAAGCCGCCGTCGAAGAAGCATAAGTATTCGTGTCTTAGACGATGAAACAAGGTCTCCCAATGATCGTTATAAAGTGGCGGGTAATACAGAACTAATATATTGTTATGTACCTACAGCATAATTAATTACAAGTGGTTCGAAAGTATCTATATTAGAACTTAAATTGAAATATCGTGGCTCGTGATACATTGCACAAAAAGTGCATACAAGCCCAAACGGCTTTTATAAATGGATTTTGTGTAAAAAGTTGTTTGAATTATGTCTTGATTAACACATGTTGTTTACTTGTGTGTTATACCCGTAGGTATTTATTTAGGTATTTACTGTCATTCTTGAAAGTCATGTCAATATATCGTTTTCAAATGGCTTCCCTGCAGCTGGGTACCGTCGGATAACATTTGACATTAGTGGTTATCAAACGTAATTCGTATAATCTAGCGACCGCAGCCGAAAGTTTGAAGGTAATTATTACAAGAACACGCGAAGCATGTCAAAACAATGAACAAAAGACATACGAAGCCTGTAATCGCTTTGCATAACCACATCCACGCCTCGCACACCTGTCGCGATTACACGCGCTCAGAGACACGCACGCACACTGTAGAGGGCACAGGTAAATACGAGTATACACAGAATGCGAAAACGAACTGAAAATATGCACGGATTTCTTTTGGTTTCTAGATAATTTGTTTTTTGACAGAAAAATTACTACTAGCGAGCAATAAATTTTTGTGTCTCAATCTCGGTCGGTGTAGGTACTCTATAGGGCTTCCAGATCCATAATACTGGGATTCTGGAATTATAGGTATTTCACCGTATTGGTTACAGCAGGTGACATTTTTGTTTAGTAAAACTTATAAAACTTAGAAAAGTGAGAATTAAAAACCCGGCCTCTAAACTGTCACCGCTCTTCGTCTCACCGCGCTATTTACGAAAAATGAAGCCTGAAAATTCGACCCCTGACGACGAAAGACGAATTCCCGAACACCACTTGTTTTACACTAATATATAATAATACGAAGTGTGCTGCTGCCCTACAATACAACGTATGCCTAATTTCGGTCCACCTGAACATCGTTAGCTTCATTGAGTGGGTGACGGTTTCGTCAGCCATTTGTTCTGGTTGAAATCGCTGTGATTATGTTATTATTTCGACTTTCAACTTTTGTTTTGACGAGGTAATTATATGTAAGCGCATTCAATTACAAAGTAGGTTTCAGTAGGTCTTTGTACTATGTTCTTTTCTTTAACAAAGCACTTGGTTGGTAAGGATGATTTTAAGGTGAGAAATACAAGGGATCGTGCTAATTACTCAAGGTTAAGTTGTCAGTGTAGACCATGGGCCACAAAATGTAACCTCAAATTGTACCTTCAATCGACCCTGAGACGATTAAATGCGTTGCTCCAAAGGATTAACATAGTTGTTTCTTAATAATATTTTTCGATCGTAAATAAAAAAATTATGCTGCGAAGTACCTAAACAAATTTTTCTGATTTATTTCTGATTTCCGGGGGAAATGCTAGCTACTAAGAATACTGTCGAACCACAACACACCTATTACAATAACCACCTATACTAGCTGGCTATCAATTTGAATTGAATGAAGCCACATTTTGCCCCCTAAGGGTTCAATCCTGTGAGATTGCGAGCGGAATTTATGTGTAGTCTTAGAATGACAAGCGCAAGATGTAATGGTTTGCAGGACACCTACTCAAACGCGAAGTATGACGGATCGGTGCGGGCCGGACGGGTTGCGATTTACAAGCTATTTGTTAATATGTAAAGTATTCGCTATAAATTTGCTTATTGATCGTTCCTTGACGGAACCGTGGTCTGTACAGTGTTGTATTGATTTCTTTAAACAAGCTATCAGTTCTCTGTTCTTTTGACTTTGAGTTTGGCTTTAACCCTTAGGGTGGGAACGGGTCATTTGAGATAACAGGGAAAGATATTTTGGATCGGTAGAAAAAGTTATCACATCTTTTGAAAAACATTAGTTTTTGACTACTCTTTTTTATCTTACTAGTGTAAAGGAGATAAATTATAGTTTGATTTGTTGATTCGATGTTACGTATAATTGAAAAAAATGACAATAATTATTATATAAATGTAGATTGGTTGATTTTATTAAGTAATCTGTGATTTCCAGAAAGTTTTAGATTTTTTTAATATTATAGTCATTTTTAATACACTTACACTTAGGTCACTACCCTCGCTATTTTCTATGGGAAGACTTATTACTTAAGTGGTCTTAGATAATATCCTGTATCTATCGCCGACGAGGGGAAAGCAAATATGTACCTCAATATGTCATTTAATTTTGACCTTTGGAACATAGCTCAAGATACATAGAACAAGAGTCACTTAAATTACTATAAAATTCTTAGGTTAGTTAATCGATTTTGTTACGTGATTATTAATATATCTACTACCAAACGTTTGATATGGAATAAGTTAATATTTTAACTAACTAACTAAATAACACCTTACTTCTTATTCAGTTTGAAACTAGTAATACCTTCTATCATTGTTAATAATGATCTCAATGATAGTATTACTACCAATGTTAAAACGGGTAGCCAAATTGGCATATAATGGTCATAGATAGATAATAAACAACATAACGTCTATGCAGTAAAGTTAAAAGCAATTGCGGGGTTTGACAACCTAATATTCAGATACCTAGTGGCAATGAGATGTCATCAAGAAAACTCTAAACAGACGCGTAGTTGGGCGCGGCATAGGTCGCCCCGCCCCGCTATTTGCAATTTGCGTAGGTAAAGTAACAAGTTTTAATGAACAGAGGTTGAAAATTATAATTTTAAATTTATCGTGCGATAAGGAAGTCGCTATTAAATCAGATTTAAACCATAAAATACGCTTAACGACTAGTAATATCGCGTTAATGGTTGTCAATGCTAATTGCGTTGGACGCATAATTCGGCGGTTATCCGTAGACTAGATAGTCGCGCTTCAATTAGTCGCTCGGGGGCAGAGATATTGCGACCTCGCGTGCCTCTATTTGACATTTAGCGCGACCTTTTGGTTATTTTGGAGTCCGTTCGACTCCTACAACGCATTATTATTCAACGCATTATCTAAAGTTCGAGTTTGAGTTCGGCCCACGACGCGCCCACACAGACCAGACAAACTAGATCTCGTATTATTTATTCCCGGCTTTATTGTTGCGAGTTTTTTGTGTCGTGTATCGAGTTCTCGGAGTAATCGGTTAGTTTATTGCTCGAGATTTTGTCGGTGCTGGTTGGAATGTTTAATGTTAAATGGCCGTTTTGTGTTCGCATTAGTTGTTTATAGTATTTAAAGCATTGTTTGATTTACATACTTTAACGCGTAAGTTGCTTTCGCAATTGAGTTTAATATTATAACATTAACTGGATTTTTGAGTAACTTTGAGAAAAACCTCGATATAAAGGGGAGGAAAATAGAAGAAAAAGTATCTTAAAATTACTCTGAGCACATAGTAGTCGCTACATAAAATATGGTCTATTAATATAAACCGTTGGGCCATCGTCGAGGTCGGGAAATGATTATTTAATGACACAGTGCTCGCGCGGTTTCACGACGTTTTCATAAAGTAAACTAATAACTTTATATTGAAGCCGCAAGTTACCACGCGTTAAATTAACTTTGAAAATTTCGTGGCGAATCATGTTCTGCACGTTCGGCCCTTCCAATAACAATTATCTCGTGATGTAAAGATTTTAACGTGACATTATAAATCTTTAGTTATGCGTGCAGTACTTCGTAGTTTATGGTGTTTTAGCTTAATTTGGTTTTGAAATACAACTATGTACCATCACTTAATTGAGATGACTTTCAAGAGCTCCTTTGGTAGTTTCAGGATTGAAATTAGTTTTTATTGTTTCATCACGAATGATTTACAAGATTTTATCTATTCGTACCTATAACTTTTGCAATTGATTTTGTAATTTTGAACCATTTGTCTGGTATAGTTATGAATAGCAAACATTTGTTATGTTTTTTAACAAGATTTCAGTATATTTATGGAAAGTATAGCCTGTTAAATGAAACCAATAACTATTATTGTTACTAAACTTTTACAAATATGTATTTTAAAATTTGAATTTACGATCAATAATCAACCTACCTTTATATCGCTAATATTTTAAAATTCTTATTTAGATAGAAAACGTCACTTCAAAGTTTAATTTCCGAACGCAAGTAGAAACCAGTGACACTGGACATTATTAATCTTCTTCGGAAGCGATTGCGGTAAATTACAAGGAGCCGGAGGAAAGAAAGCCAATCTATTAAAGCAGCCTCCCGGCGGTCATTAGCTGGCTGAGGTCCCGACCGGTGTTTCGTTTATGAGCGCTTATAATTACTGTTTATTGCGTAAGAAATTGCATAAGATATTTGAAAAACAATTGGTAAGCATAAAAAATTCGGGATTCTACTCGTGTAAAAGAGGTACATTAAAAATAAAAGGTAATACGAGTAGCAGACGAGTAGTCACTCAAAGCTTTGACTGTTTCCTCTACTAATTAATGATGTTTGAGTCATTATTTAGGTCCGAAATAGTCATAGTTTACGTACAGTCTTTGTAGGGATTTCAGAGTAATTTATGTCATGCGTTGAATTAAACGATCCCAAAAGATAATAAAACCCCTCATTTAGGTATATCGGAGAAGTCCTACCTCCATCCTCAAAATGCTGCGAGGTACATAAAAATCGTACCTATTTACAACGTTTAATATTGTAATAAGATAGTATTGAGTTTCTATAGACAGGATGAAGCCTGAAGTTATAACTAAGTACACGGAGTTTTAGTCAAGCATTCCGATCTAAGTCAGGCCCCTACCACCCACAAAGATCGACCAATGCAGCGATCTAAACAATTTATGTAAGTGTAATGTCAGTAGTGTCTCGAATTGCGGACTTGTCGAATGACAGTCATTTGGCTACGAGCGGTTTCATGGTATCGATTTGCTGATAGATGAGTTATGGCTCTATATTGCTATGGTGTGCAGTGAAAGGCGCTTGCGACACTTTTCTAATGGTTGCAACCCATTTCATAACGAATTGGAGACAAGGCTCTTCCCACAAGTAGTGCAGTAGTTCACGCTTGTACCCCACACTATTCAGAGATGCACGCATGCATAATTTGCACATACGGCCATTCACACACACACACACACACACATTATGTTTCCTAAACGAAACATTGTATTTTGAGAGGGTAGTCGGGGGTATAACAGGCCGCAATGAACACTTAGTTTTGAAGATATCAAAAGCGTACACAAAATTATGTCATAAATATCTTTTTTCCTACTTGTTTGGTAACTTACTACCAACCCAACAACTAAACAACATATTGTAAAACAAACTACCAAAAATTCTCTTTTCAAACCCATTCGGTATGCACAGAGAATATTTAATAGTCGAAATATCCAGAAGCAAGGGATTATAATGTAAACAGCTGTTGCTTCTATGAAAAATCTTTGATACGTGTGCTTAAGTTTATTCATGCATGTTACTTTTGTATAGCTGAAGGTCCATGTAACGGTAATAGGAAGGTACTTTAGGATTATTTATTGAATGCTACAGTATTGGGCAGGAATCAGCCACCCACGACGCTCAGGACAGTCAGGACTCGGGAAGCATTCTCAATGTATTGGAGGCTTTGCGTCTAAATCATTTACCGCCTAATTTCTCTGGTTATTTTGCATACACGAGATTTGACTACTGGACCTACGCGTAGATATACGACTTTTGCGAATTACGATTAAATTTCAAATTGATCCTTTACTTGATCTACCCACTTTACTTTACTTTATTTTATCCTTTACTTTTCTATCAAATTTATCCTACTTAATGATCCTTGAAATTTCTGGGGTAACAAACACTAGTCGTAGTCATAGGTAGTTGGTAGGAATAAATTAATAGTTTATACGTTTACGTTTTCTTTTATGAACAATGTCTGTGTTTTGTTATTTGTTTGCAAGTGTGAAAAGTATGAGATAAATGTTTCTATCAGTCGAACACAATATGCATGCAATAGACGATGAAAGTCTTTGAGCCCGTCGTTCATCTGATTTCATATAAATTTTACGTCTACGTCATTTATATTATAGACTACTAAATATGTATCGAGATATAGAATAAAATGCCCCAACTTTTATGTCTAGCTTTAGTCAGAATTGAAATGGTCAAGAAGGAAATCGTATCCCATATAAGTACAAAATCGTAACCTTCAGCACTTAAATGTACAAGAAAAATATGATCGATTGTAATAAATTACTGCACTGTCACAGTTTATGTTGACACATAACTCCCGGGATTAATATACCAATTGCATCCGACACTACCTATCTGTGTGACGGCGTTGGTCCGGAATAATTAAGGCCTGTGATCCAAAGGCAAAGTCTAAGTACTTTATAAATCTACTGTACTTAAAATTTATTAATGGTTATTGTGCTTCATAAACTTCAACCTAAATCAACATTAGTGTTGGTTGCTAATACTAATTTTATATATAACTCATAAATTCTTCAGGTTCTTTGTTGATTCATATTTCTATACAGCTGAAGCTGTCATAATTCATGAGTGTAGATGACTGCATTTTAAATATGATAAAATTATTATTACTTTCAGTTTATTTCTGCAATAATTTTTTATCTTAATATACCTACGTTCTACGTAAACATTCAAAAGTTTTAAAAGCTTAAGGCGACTACCAAACTGATTGGCGCTAAAAGAAAAACTACTGCAATTTTTTTAGAATTGACTTTATTCATATGAGATCACAGAGCAGTTACTAACAGAAGTTGTAGTAAATTGATTAAGTTAATTACCGAAAAAGACTACTTACCGGATATTAAGCGCGAAGCACACCTCCGCCGCGAAATCGCGAAATGCTTGAATGTTTCACCCAAGTTTCACCCGTATCACAACGGACAAACGGTGGTGAACTTCAGCGGTTTCGCTAGTTCGCGGTTTCGCGGCGGACGCGGAGGTGTGCTACCGCGCTAAATACACATTTCACACAGAATATTTAATACAGAAGAAACATGACCGACGTCTACTGCAGAATTTCCTCTACAGCAGTATGACACCACAGAGCAGTCAGTAAAACGGTGATTATTATATCAATAGCCTGACTACGTGCCCGATGGTGGATCTGAAATAATTAAGCTGCATACAGTCGACTGCGGTACACTTGTCGGCGCATGCGCTGCATTCAAATGAAGCATCGACTGGCCGATGCAGTCCGATGCAAATGTTGTTACTCGTAGACCAGGTATACTACGCTGATCATCCGAGTATGTGAAACTCGTAGAAAGAAACCCTTAACGTGTGACGTTAATTTAGTAATATTTTATTATTTAGGTACCCACAATTCGCTGCAATTATAACATATAACAAAAACATACAAAGGTTTTACGGTAATTACAATCTAAGTTGTATTTATGGTAAACATATCAACTCTCATAGCAGGTAAGTGCTCTTGCCTCTTATAGTGCAACATATAAATAATTGAATATATAGGCAGTCACATTGTCATGAAAAATGAAACAGTCCGAAACAGAAATTCATTAAATTGACATTCATAGAACTGAGCATTCAAACCCTTCTACCAAAATTATAATAACATGTATGTGTTTATTGTTGACTAAATTGAGTTTATTATACTTTAAGACCCAGCATTTTCATCTACCTAGTAGATCTATTCATTAATATCGCCTAGCATTCCCGCATTAAATCAACACAATCATCACTCACTGTTATCAAAACAACAAAACAGTTTAAATCTAAGTTATTTGCACTCGTAATTGCTCCTAAATTACCATATAAAGAAACATACAAAATGCCTACCTCATTACTCACCGTACACAATAATATAGCACTGCATTTCATTATCAAACGGACATATTCTTTACGTCGTGATAATCATAGCTATTTAATTAAAGTATAAGAAGCCGTGTCCATTAATTAAGTAATCAGTGCTTAAGCTCGATCGGTCCGCCGATACTATGCATATATCACGTTATCTCGACCAACTTCGAGTTCCGGTGGTACGGCTTTGAATAATGAGCCAACTCGAGATATACTCGTTACTGTGACGACAGATGTCACTCTAGTGACTTGGACAAATGATAGCGGACCAAAAGTTTCTTGTATGCGGATTACAGTCGAACTCAAGTTGAACGAGTAACAGTTTGCGCGATTTCCGTATCTATTCTCAAGGGCATAGCATCCAGAGTCCGGTGGTGTTGACGCGATGATATGCAATTTATTGCGAAGTTCAAATTTTATTTCAATAGCGCGGTATGATTTATTCAGATTGAGTTATTGTGGTCGTTTATATAGCGGTGTATTGTAACGAAAGGGCGCGGTTGGATATGTGATAGTTTTTCTTTGTTATATAATAGTTATTTAATACATAGTTTTATTTTATTGTTATTTAATATGTAGTTGAAATATTAAAGCATTTTTACTAAGAAGAAAATAAGTAAAAGGTCCTTGGAATATTGTATTATATAACTTTTGTTTTTTAAAGTAATTGAGTAGCAATCGGGTATGCAGGCCACCTCATGTTAAGTGTTACACCCACATTCAATCTGTAATAGAGCAAAAATCGCATGAGAACTAAGATGTTCGCCTCAAATAAAGTATCTCCAGCAATCATACCTCCCTAGCAAACACAAGATAAAATGAAGAACATGCTGCTTTACGAAAGCACTTCCCCGGGCGACCTAGTATGACTCTTAAAGAATGTCATTTATTTTTGGTGGTATAGGTAAGTAGGTAGTTTCAGAAATTAAACCTAGCAAATCTCAATAAAATTTAGGCCTGACATAACAAAGAAGCTTTGTGTGCATCGCAAAGACTTGAACGAGCTCCGTTACATTGCAGAGGCCACATTTTTCCGTTAAACTAATAATGTTGTGATGGTATCTCCCGCGATGTTATCACGAGAGATGGTTATCACAGACGCGATCCGAAATAATTGTGCTCTTCTTGAAATTCCGTACAGTTTATACGTAAAACAAGAAGCAGGTACCGGACAGGAATGTAGTTTATTTTTATGTTTTCAGAGAAAGGCAACTTCAGGATGCTACTGCCTGTGCCTTGGTGAATTACAAATGAACTTGTATCATGAGAATTAAAAATCCAGGTGACGTTTTTATTGCACAACTTTCAAACGAAATGTTGGCAAATTTAAAATTACCCATACATAATATACATATTATTATGATTTTGTCAGGAAAAGATTTTGACTAAGATTTCGATTTAAAGTTGTTTAAAGATGAATTTTTGTTATAGAGATGAAAGTAAACTTCGTTTCAGTAGGGTCCTTTCTTCCTTCCTTGTACACATATGTATTTGAAAGACAATTTTCTTATCACAGTTTTAAAGCAAAACTTCCGCTTTTAGGAAAAATCGTTATAACGATGTTACGCTCGCACAAACAATAAAAATTTACAACCAGATTCCTTCTCTGTTACGGACACAACTCAGTACCTATACACTGGCCTCACCGGCAACAATATTAACAGTTGTAGAGAAATTTATTAGAGAAAGTTATAGTATCAACCCGGTAGTTATAGACCCCACAGCTGGATTGTAAACTGTACAGCGATATAAACCGTATCATGAGGAAATGCTGGACAAAGTACAATCATTACAGGATTGCCGACACAACGGTGTTTTTATCGAGGGGCACAGGAAAATATTTCATAATACGAGACAATAAGAACTGTGATGGCTGTATGTTCGAATAGCTGTACTCTTGTGGCGACGTCAAGTTGACATTCCTATTGGATTGAAAGGTCACAAACTGGTTCGACCGCCGTCTTGTTGTACCGCCGGGGGATAAGAGACGAACTAAAATAATTTCTTCCCTCAATAAATAGGCCTTAATTACAGAAATTAACATGTTGTTAAACGTTAAGAATTCAAAACGTTTAAAGGCCCGAGCAATGCGTTTACTGCTATTAATAAACAATGCTTACCATTATAAACTGATATTATTTCGTTTTATTGAATTTAATTAGAACTTTGTTTATTGTTATTTAAATGCAGTGTTTATTTTTTGTAAAAGAGATTTATTGACAGGCTGAATTTGACGAGTAAAAATAAGCTTATTTACACATTTCTTGTTGAATCAATAGTTAAAATAATACTCGTGTGAAGACTGTATACTAACCCGTTCGAATTAAACTAAATTTATATTATTGAAAATGCAGCAACGATTTCCAATGCCTTTAATTTTTTGTGTAAAAAAAATAAGTAGCCTACGACCGTACAGATGATAAATGATCACTATAGTCTATAATTATTATTGCGTTGTTTAATGTATTTCGCACTAAGGTCGCCTCAAATCTCTTCATTTGGTCTTACAAAGCTTTAATTCTACCTGCGGCATTTTCCGGTCTAAAGCAAGTGGGACGTCATTACGCTACATGTCGGTGGTCGCATTACGAGCGGCGACCATCTGCCGCAGATTGCCGGCGATTACGACGCACGCGACCCGTTCCGCTTAATCCGCAATTTCTCGTGAATTGGTAGGATTGGTAGGAGTAAAGTAAAATGCTACTCATAATGCATCATACACAAAACATTAATAGAACCTCTTCTGGTGTAAAAGGTTCAATTGATTTCCTTTGAATTTAATCTCAGTTTTATATTTAATAAATAGACAGACGCCCATACTTCGCATTTATTGTGTTTCAAAAACACTTTTTAAACAACTTATCCAGATTTCGTTAAATTATCCAATGGCCTAAAATTTTAATTCTATGGCTATAATGGTCTTAAATGTTTGATTCTGTTCATAGTCTTTATCCGCAGCTAGATCAAGAGCTCGGTCATTACGCTAGATGTCGGTGGTCGCATTGCGAGCGGCGACCATCTGCCGCAGATTGCCGGCTATTATGCCGCACGCGTCCCGTTCCGCTTAACCCGCAATTTCCCGACGATTGGTGGGAGCGCCGCGAAATGGCACAAATTTGATGCATTGCTTCTATTAATGTTTCCTTTGAGCTTCATTGATTGTTATTGATCTTCATGAACATACATTCTGATGCTTGGAGACTATTGATGGAGCCCATAAGCAAGTCTTTAATGATTTTTCGATAAATATTTGCAATGGCGCAAGACGGCTGGAAACCGTTGGATTCAAAGTGTCCAACACCGGGAGGAGGTGGTTTGAGTCGAGAGTGGACTAGGAAGGGCTGGAAGGAAGGAACAATAGTAAGTAAAGCGAGTGGTAGGTCGTAGTGGTCGCTGATAGCGAATGGTGACCACCTACTGCACCTCAACCCACAATTTCCCTTCAATTAGTAGATGCGCTATGAAATGAATTCCGATCGGCGACCATCTGCCGCAGATTGCCGGGTATTACGCCGCACGCGTCCCGTTCCGCTTAACCCGTAATTTCCCGATTGGTAGCAGCGCCGTGAAATTATCCTGCCTTTACATATAAATTTTACTAAAATTTTCTCTGGCAAGCGGTGATAATCCAGTGGCTTAGAATTTGGCCTCTTACTCGAGAGGTCCAGGTTCGAATCCCAGTGGCACGTACTGGTTGCAAGTTCACTCTAAATAAGTCGACCATCAGATTAATGTAGTTAAGCAGGATTCAATTTCGCGTTGAAACCATTTTTTTAATTTTCACTGAAAACTTTATGGCGTGTCATGCATAAGCGGATGTGTTAATAAGCAACCAATTTACTCAAAATTGTTTATAAATCAACAGATAAGGTTACAGTTACATTATCTGTTTCACTGCGTAAATATGAACTAAACTCAATTTAATTTCTAAACAATTTATCAATCGCGAAACCTGATCAATAGATATACAATAGATAAAATCTGCCCCAGTCCATGTAGATCGGCATCTGAATTTAATCACGTATATTGATAACGCAGGCTGTAAAGGAATTTACTTTGGATTGCATTTCAAAGGACTACCTACGTGACCGGCAAAGGACTGATCCGATCCGCTTAGAAGATTACAGGCACTATACTATAAGAACTAAAATATATAGTGAGATAGTATGCAGCTGTGCAATCGAATTCCTTAGCAATCGTTTTAATATAGCACTATGGGACGTGTCTCGCAAATCAAAGTTTGCGACAAGATAGTACAATCTGTCCTTGCTGATCGATTTTCAAATTGTGAGAACCTCAATTTGTAATCTGTAAAAACGTTTCCACATTTTTATTTTATTATGATGGAAATATCGCGTGTGGAAAACGGTGAAGGTGAAGTTAAGATATATTTATTTCCGTTCCAATTGTACTAATTACTAATACACTGTCAATCGTGTCGTTTGCTGATTTAGATTAGTACTATTTGTTATTAGTATTTACTATTAGTACTACTAATCGGTTTCGTCAACAATACGTCAGAAAACGACCGAAATAAAAAAATTGACAATCCGTCACAGAATTCTGGTGCGCCAATTTAAACAAATTCATAACAAACTGGAATAGAAAAATGTCCTATTTACCTCTATAAAAGTAATCAAGATCACCGAGTGAAACCTGCCAATTTATAGCCTAAACACAAGGGGCATCTAATTTACCAGGCAAGCATTTAATTGAGTCCGATCGGGTACAGCGGGTATTTAAATAGAGATGTCGAGATGCGCAGATAGCGGCCGGGAGCGCGCTCGCGATGCTATCGGCCGGAGCTCGTTTGTAGCGGCTCGATACTCGATAGCGCTGTCGATGTTGCTGGAAGAATTGAACTATTTGAAATTTGGACGTGGATACCATACACAATTAGGTAAGTTCAAATTTGAATTCTCATGAAGAGGTGCTCTCAGAAAGGTTTGAACACTTAGCTCGCAATCATAATCTTTTAGGTCAAGGTAAACACTAAACATCTCTGTGTTTTTAGATAAGTTTTTTAATTTTTGTACTAAATGGTGAAAAAGTTTATGTGTATGAGACGGAACAAGAGGTTCTAGTCCTCGCAACACTGGGTATCCTAGCGCAAGGATTATACAGCGATCCAGCTCTTCTGTTTCTCATTTTTTAAGTTCTACCAAATAAATTTGTTTATTCGTTGCACTGGTTCACTATATTAAAAAAATATAGTGCAAAAAATTTAATTGACATTTCAATTGAATTACTGATGACGTCAAAGGTCGGAAAAACAAACATAAATTTTATAATATACCGGCATTCAATCTTCTATCGAAACCCAACATCTTAATACCCAACTGCGGTTACAACTTACAACTACAGTGAGCCATATAATTAATCGTTGCAAACGTGCAATAAGCTAGCCCTCCTCGCCCTATCTATAGAGAAATAAGATGATTCGCCGTCGTAACGCAGACTCAGTTCCGCGATCGAAGCCTCGTAAAATGAAACAAGGAACGTTTATAAATTACGAATCTAATACGTTCTGAAACGTAGCCAGCGCTATAGTAGACGGTGGGGTTGCCAGCTGTCGAGTTTTACGTTTCGAACTTAAATTCAATTGTGTAGGTACAAAGTTGTAACTGAGTGCATTTTTTTGATTTTTTGAAGGGTAAATTGAGTATCACCCATGGGATAGAGGAAACTGACCAAATTTAAAACAGCAACTGAAATTAAGGATTTCTAAATTTAAATCCTCACAAATTTCCAAATTTCATCAATTGTAGTAGGATTCAATAACAGTAAAGAAGAGAATTAAAGATTTAATTAAAGATAACAAATTTCGGTCACGGTTAAAAATTGGAAAACATTAACGATCGTCAACCCTTCCTTAGTGAATGTCTGATTACATTCCAGATCGAGCGTGGTGGCTCATTGCTCCATTGGTCCACGTTACCGGTGGTCCTTCCCTATTAGCCGCGCGCTTATCCGCTTGACATCGGACGGACACACGAAGTTGCTCAACAAATGTCTTTAGCGAACCAACGATTTACGGATTACTTATGCATTTATTTTATTTTATTTTACAATTCATAGGAAAACTTACAGCTAACATAACAGACAGTGGTGTAAATAATAACATAACGAAGGCCATTTAAAAGTTTTCACTGATATACATACATATTATAACATAATTTCAACCGGTAGTTTATAATAGAAGAGAAGGGAAGAAATACTAATAACAAATGAGTAAACCTAAATGTTTACCTAATTTTAGCACTATTTGTTTCGAACCCATGGTAATATTTAAATGATATCTTTGTCATTACAAGTTCCTAGCATAAACGTTGCTTTCATTTCACGCAAAAAAAGCCGAATAGATATGGAATAAATTTGGTATGCACGTAGTTTGTAACCTGTCACATATAAGATACTTTTCATCATTCTCTGGACCAAGTTTTAAAATCGACGCGCACGAAGCCGCCGGTCACAGTCTAATTATTAATATTTTGCTGGAGTTTTCAGTATAGTTCGATTTATAGCAAATTACACCTGTTTAGTAAGTTCACAGCAATTAACAATTAAACAGAGTTAATTTATTTCTTTATTGACCATAATTACATGAGGCCCTAATGCCAAGTGGCATTTTCTTTACTAATAATACTTAAAACATTGATTTAAAATGCCACTAACAGCTTATGCTTTGTTTCGCACCTCAGAGCAATAGTGAAGGACGTTATATTCTTAATTTATCGATAGACGCATTGATATTTGATTAATTAAGCCCGCAACACAGCAATTGTGTTCTCACGTTACTTATAAAACAGGTCATCTACCGACCTGATTGATCGCGGCGATACAACGGATTATAAGTTTATAATACTAGAACAAAATTACGAAGTCTTAAGGTCGGACCTGTCAACTAGTAAGTGGCGTTACCGGTGGCGAAGACAAGACCGATTGCGTTGTTATAATCAAAAACAATCGATAACCGAGCGATTGTATTCTACTTGTCGGCTATTTGCATACCTGATATTACCAAACACAGGTGCGAGTCGCAATTGTATAAACCAGGGTTTCTCAAAGTGGAGCAAGTGCACCTCGTGGGGTATGCATGGTGTTAGATTTGAAGATGATCAAATTCCTATATGTCTCGATGACGCACTGAGCTGCGTTTTTTAACGTTGAACTGAAGTTTATCAGTTTGTAAATTCATACGTACAACAATCTAAAAAAAAGCATTTAGATTGCAATTCCGTGCGTTGTAGCCTCTTAAAAATTCCTATACGACTTTATACGTATACAACCAGAAACCCAAAGTTAAAAACGAGGCATCATGTACTTTTTTATTTACGTTAGGTGTCTTAGTTGGCTTACCAGATCTCGCCAATGTAAAAAGAAAATAAAAATCAGTTGAACGCTGAATCACTACTACGGTATTTCGTTTAAAAGAAACCTATTTTTCAACATTAATTATCAGTCTAATTTAAGCCATTTAACGTTTAAAGCGTAATAAAGCGTTTAAGCCATTGTTTGAAAAATACATATAAAAGGAGAACGTACGTAGAGACACAAGATTGAGAAACCCTGACACAAGCGATCCGCTTTGCTCCGATTTCCCAACACGATGGTACTATAATGTCATCGTGCAAGTGTCAAAGCGACCGGTTGAATAATCCGGAGAAAGCCGCGCTTAATTTAGCGAGTGAGATATCGCGAATCGACAATTCGTAATTAACAAACAGAATAAGTGGTCAGCCACAGCCTGGGTTGCGTTTATCGAGCAGATAGCGGCTAGTAGTGGACAATTTTGTTTCTGTACATTTTAGTCTGAAAGCAAAGCCTTAAATTCAATATATTGAGTTACTTTAATATAATCAGAAAAATTTTATAATGATCCATTTTCCCATTTGACTCGAAAAATATTGTTTGCAGAAAAAATAGCAACAAGTAATATTAAGAGAACGGAATATTGAACAGCTTTAGTTTGTATGGCTTTTGTAAAAATTTTGAAAACAGTTCGTTTAAGGAAAATCTATGCGATCGCTTTTATCTTCCTCGATGTTGAATTTACATTCGCAATAACTCTTTGATGGTGAAATTTAATTTTTGTTCTGCCAGGAATTGAACCCAGAACCATTTGCATGGTGCACTAGAGTGATGGTGTACCAGTGTATTTCGGATTCAGAGCCACATTTTGAATGGAACGAACAAATTTGGAATATCGAACTATTTTCTTCTTTTCTAGCCACTTCATAAATACCAATTGATCTCTACAAAGAACTTCTTACTCTCCATCGCCATATTTATTAGGGATACAAGATATATGAACTGGTCTACACTCTACGCAGTTCCTAATTAACTGTTGAATAAGTGGTCAGCCACCGTTGGGTCGCGTTTATCCAGCAGATAGCACAGTTCCACAGGCGAACGAGGGCGAATGGTCTCGTATGCGCGTTGAGACTCGCTTACTGTGTCTATCGGTGCCTCATTATCTTTCGTACTGAACTAACTGTTGTATTAAATGGTAGTTAATATAAGAAGGAAAAATAAAAAAAGGAATATAAAATTTGTAAATTTTTACATAATTGTCTGCATAAAGTGTGACAAGGACAATATTATAAGTATTTCCGTATTTTCTGTATTTTTAGATAAGAGAGTGATAATAGCAAAGATTCAGATATCGAATACCTTCATGTGAATGAACATTTGCAATGTTAAACCACTAACATACTTCATCCTTGAAGTTGTTTATCTAGCTGTAAGCAACGTGCAATGACGAATACGCGTTTTTGAAGGCACTACGCCTCCATAAACTGTGATCATAGACACATAAACTGATTAGTTCCTCGGCGGTTTATAAAGGCGGAAACACGAACTACAATCAAAGCAAAGAATTCAATTGTCATATACGAAATTTCGCAAAGCACTCAAAGCACCAAGTCACGAGTTCCAAGCAGATTATTAAGTATTACAGTTAGTGGTAAAAGTAAGTAGTCGTCTCGCTTCTTAGGCCTAATTCGGTGCAATAATCGTAATAAATCCGGGGCATCATTAGCTGCTGGAAATTAGCCGTAACTAAACAGAGTTGGGTGTAATTTATAGACGTCGTTACATTTTTATTTGACGCTGGCGTGTTATAAACGTTAATGATTTTAAGTAACGTTTTCTTATGTAAGTTTGTGACGACGTTTCTTTTTATTTAATGTAATAGGGACATTATTGTGTAAAACTTAGTCTACTAGCCAACTATATTGGACCGTTTTCTATACGAGAGATCGCCCGCCAGGCTAGGTTGTCATGATTGGGACGCGGCCGTGCTCTTATTACGTGCTCTTGGCGTGTTTATATGCCAGTGATTAGAAAACTTCGATAGTGTTATTCAGGGTACGTGTGGCGCTATCACTTGACAAGTGCCGAAAGTAGCTACATGAGGTTCGTTACCGAAAAAAGTTATTAGAAGAGACTATCTTAGCTCTCATTAGTAGCCATGCATCTACGATATGTATAATCTTAGAAAAGCTTTTGATTCAATTTGACTAACGAGTTCAAGTTCACTAACGAAATCTTTTATCATTAAAAAGCAAGCACACCGGTTTGCTTAGGTTTATTTGCCATTCTTACTAACATATCTTTATTTTTATTAAACTTTTAATATTAAATTAACTAGTATACTCATATATCACCTAATATTAGGTGGTCAATGCACCCTATAGGAACAATGTTTTGTCTATAAATATTATTAGCATAAAGCTTGTCAACTCCGAATGTTAACATTAGACCTCGCCCAGTATTGAACTCCATATTCACCGATTAACACTACATGAGTAATGGACACCTGTTAATTTCAAAACAAATACCAAACACTTTGGCACTGAGCAAAATATCAAGTTACATAAATGTCATAAAGTCAAACACACAAAGAATATAACGTAATACTCGCGATACATTTGACAGACAATATATTTCAATAACAAGATTATAATATTCTTTTGTATGGCAAGATACAAAAGGTATAGAGGTAATAAAAATATCAAGAACCGATCGTATGTAATTTATAACCGCTGTTGAGAAAACTAGAAACACCAGAATACTATCAAAATGATATATTATTTGCAACTAGCCGGAAGCTCATATAAATAAATAATAATAAATATTGTGGGACAACTCTGGCTTTCTGATCCCAAAGTACCAAAGCTATATACAGCTATATATTTTTAAATGCATACTACTTATATAGATAATTTACACCCCGATACAGAACAAACACTTGTGCTCATTACACAAGTATTTGTCCTGGATGGGAATCGAACCCACGACCTCCGGCGTAGTAGTTAGGGTTGCTAACCACTAGACCAACAGGCCAGTCAATATGTCACTATATGCTTTACATATAAATTAAAAGGACAGTTAATTGAGAATACGTTTTTGAAGACTGTTACTAATAAGATATACCTCAAAATACTTTTTTTATAATCATATTCCAGCTCCTTCAATTTTTACACCATCTTAGGTCCATAGGAAATTCGGTTCTCCAATGAAAAAACCCGAAAAACAGATTCTGAAATTCAGGTCCTTTCTTTAACCCAATCTAAACATAGATAAATTCTATAAATAATCCTGCGTAAAGGTGATAAGGTTACATTACAATAGATTAGTAGGTAATAACGTAATGAAAGACATTTTCCAATCAACTAAATAATTTAAAAAACTATCGATTGTAAGTTACGTCAGTCGCATAATTAACGCACCCACGCTTCTAAAATTAATGTCGATTGAATTATTTTAAAAGCATTCTTTATTCAACTAATGAATGGACTGACTAATCGTTATGGCTTTGTTATAACGTTTATAACTTAAGGAAAAAAATACTAATATATTATATTATGTGAAAGTTAAACCAAATTAGAGATACATAGTTAATGAAGTCATCGCATCAAAAAATACAAAATAGAAAATTTATATCTTTCTACATGTTTCTTGGTGTGTAAATTTAACCATAATGAAGATAATATCGCATTAAATTTCATTTAAATAGTTTTAAAGAATACATTAAACATAAAGCACTAGTACTTACTAGTGCTTTATGTGGAGTTTTCTAAGTACTTACTTAGATCGAGGGCAACGGAATTCTTATCTTTTTTCTATTAGTAGATCTTCGTACCCAGTAGACGTGAACACTCAGTATGGGCCTCGAATGTATTTAAGACATTCCACTAACAAAACCCAGAAGAAATTACTCCTCGTATATTCAGTCATGTTAAAACGTTAACCTTTCTCGTAACATACGCATAAAAGTCGTAAACACAGTCTAATTTATGTATTACTAACATGCTTACACGAGAGAGCACATCTACCACATCTTCAAAACGAAATAGTAGAGCAATTCTCGTTATATAAAAAGTGAAAACGTAAGACAAATTGAAAATTGTATTAAAAGCCTCATAAACATTTCTCACGTGTGTCTGAAGCAAGTGCTGCCGAATTATCGCCGCTTCGTTTGATTCTGAACGTAATAAATTGGATCTATTAACTGCTCACGACTTGTTAAAAGGAAAGCCACTGTGCTTATTTTCGTTTTTTTGATATGTGATAGATGTTGAACCTTGCTAGTGTGAGGCTGGTTGCTATAGATATTAGAGTTTTATCTCGCCCGGCATAGCACTAATTGCCGTCCTCATAATCCAACTCTTAGGTAGCGTTATCGAAAAGTACTCTATTAATCAGCTTTTCGAAGCCATCTACAGGACATAGACTTCCTTCCTTGTCTCCACTTGTCCTTGTCTCTCTTTGTCCACGCCCGATATAATAATTCCCTGACGAATCCAACGGTTTCTCGCTGTCTTCCTCATCACTTCTCCTGGCCGTTAGAGGGCAGTTTGTTTGTACTACTTTTGCCACGTGGTCGAAATTCTACACCTTTCTTGTATATCGTAAGTCAGTCCCAACGATGTGACCCGCCAGTTTGGCGTGACTGTGTCGGAAATCTTCGTTCATTAACGGATTTCCTAGGTATACGAATATGATCGAAATCACATTTATTGTGAAACGATTGATGTAAACGTAATCTATAACTAACGGATTCAGAACAAAAGCATGAGGTGGTCACGGTCAAGCTTTTAGGTCATAATGCGACCCTGAACCAGTAACATCATGAAGGTAAGCAGTTCAGGGCTCGCATTGATTACCGTTTTATTGAGTTTCTAAAGCGCTTTAAAAAAATGTTATGCATCAGGTGTTTTAAAACAAAGAAGATCTGGATGTTATGATCAAAAGGCGTCTTTACTTATCTGAAGGATTTAGCCCAAAGAACTGGCAGATTGATCGAATCGATTTAATACGATTTTATGATGCCTCAAACACTTTTGAGTAGCGTCTTTATTCCTCACTCACTTTTTAATGCGTCATTTTCTTATGTCATACGTACGTACGTACAAAATTCTAGTTCTAATACGAAAACTACTTTAAATTTGGCAGTGACAAGAATAGGTCTCTGCGAAATATCTCCAAGCATTTAGTCAATCCCGTAAGCTTTCGGCAGTAAATTTACATGATAATAATGCCATTCGAACTCAAAAGTGATTGCAATCCGGTTTCCTTGTCAATAAATCGTTTATAACATCCAATAAACATTTGTAAATTTATTTAAATAATATTTTGTCAAACATATCAATTGGGCGCGGTCATGTAATGAAATAGACGCTATATTTAATCATTTATCACATATTTGAAAGTTATGCAAATATTACTCAAAACATAAATGGAATGTTGATTTTATTTAATAACACCATTATAAGTGACAGATTCAGATGTCAACTTAGATTTTTATGTCTATATAATAGTAAAAATGTAGTTTTAAGGCCTCAATTCTTGGCATTAGTTATTACAATTTTTGATGTTCTTTGTTGCGGACGGGTCTCTTCTCACATCAGGGACTCGAAGATTACTATGGAAGAAGCTATGCAAATTATGTGTCTTATGTTTCAATAAGATTCTGATAGATTAGCAGGCCCTTCGAAGTACGGACATTCGTATTTTTTCTGCTAGACGAATTGCCCATCTTGGCATTGACAGGTTCCGATGTTTTCGAATACCTATGAAGTGTTTGCGATCTGACACTTTCGTGACAAAGGCGTACGAACGGGATATGTGCATTCACACAATAAAACTAAAACAGTCGGAAAAGTGAAATCGAATCGAGTCCAATCACTTTGCGCAACGAATGACTTTAATCGCTACATGCTCGAAGATGACCCGTGACCATTTTCGATTTCATGACTAAAATCATAGCACTGTGTCCGAGCGGTCACGATAGATCGGTCATTATAGTAATTACATCTTCGGCAAAGCCATTACAGTTTGCATTCGGTCGATTCGTTTCGGTACGAGAGCTGAAAGTAACAAGGCATGGAATCGCGTGTAATTTAATTTGGGCCGACGTCGACGTATGTTGGGAAGCTTAACAATAGGTAAGCTTTGAGGTTTCCTGCGTCGTGTATGGCTTCGGGTGATCATGTGGGTGTATATTGTTTGCTTTGATATGATATTTAAATACCATACGGACGGTTCTGTAACGTGCTCTTAAATTATAGGGAAGTTAAGCCCGTGTGGCATTTAAATTGGCGGCGTTCGTGTCGTGTCGTGCGGACGGCTCTTTGCTCTGAATTTCTTTTAATGGCCAGTCTGACGAGAAAGAATTTTGCTCCAGTTGATTTCAACTTTCCTTGTTATGCAAATCGTTTCGCAATTTTCTTTTAGTTTGCTGGTGAAATTTTACAGGTACGAGAGTATGGCGTTTTTGGAATAATATGTCGCGGTTGCAAATTTTTTTAAGATTTTTAAAAGGTCGTATTTTCTTCAGAATCGAGATAGATTTTGTCAATAAAAATCTTGAAGTTTTAAATCATACAACTTAACTTAATACTCGTAAAATAGACGAACAAAGCTATTTTCTTTCTTTTCGTTCAAACCCCAAACTGCCGGTATGCTCACTTTTTATATTACTTGACCAATGTAATTATGTCTCATTAAGTGAAATGTATTTTTTTTGAGAATAAATAAATTTCTTTAACCAGAAAAATAGGTATTTATATTGTTCAAGATTTGCAGACAGAGGCAGATGATACTACGATATTCTGGAGATAAATTACTTTTTGACTATTTCCAATTGTTTTTCTCAGTCTCAAGTTCCTCTCAATACAGTATTCGTTGGCAGCCTATATTGCAACATACTCGTAGAAATATCACAACTAAATTACTGCTCAGATCTATTACATCTGAGATACGTTATAGATAAATTCTTCTACAAATTTCAACCGTTTAAACGCAGTTTATGCGCTGCGTTTGCTATTTAAGTGGTACAAATATTTTAGATGTTAGCGACACAACAAACAATCACTGTCAATGTGATAGATGCTTATGGGGAACACCGCGTATTTTATACTATTTTAGTGTACTATTTTAGTTTTATATTAAATCAGGTGGGTCCCGCGAATTAGTCTGCGTAAAATGGGTGTTCCCGGACAAATTTTTATCTTTAATGGCATTCACTTTAGGGCAAGTTTGGACCGCGAAAATAAGTTTCGTGTTAGTGGGTTGCGACCTTTTCTGAGGAGTCATCTGCTATATTTTTTAAATAATGATTAAGAGGAGACTCTATAAAGAGTTAAATAAAGGTGACAAAGTATACAACAGTTATATTTATCACCGTGTTTATAAAGCGCATCTACAAATTCGAGCCTAAATAGTTATATCGTGCTGCTGCTTTGTCATTTTCATTGATACACAAAAAACGGTATAAACTATGTAATTAATTTAATATAGATATAAATTCGGTCTCTATTATTTTCATTTAGATCGTTCTAAATCAGTATCAGCTTATTTTTTCGCAGTGTATTCATCTGTTCTGTTTCTGACCGCATCAATGGAATCTGGTCTGAAATGAAGGACCCTTAAAATATCGGCTGCCATCCGAAAAATCAGGACAAACCCTGACATTAAGCCGTGACAAACGACTTTACCTTACATCACCTTGATAGACCGCAGTCAGGAGAAGCCGAAATCAGCACCACGGTTACATCACGTCTGACGTGCTGATCTGGTATCTGGGATAATTTATATGCTAAATATCGAGTGAGTATACGGATAATTTATATAAATCACGGCATGTCGCAACTGAGTGATCACGAATGCACGACGCCGGTTGCATCGTTCAGTGACAATGCACAATTAGGATTAAGTGCATATAGCTCCTAACTCGGGTACAATACCGATTTTCACACTTTAACCTTACCACCTTATTACATACGCAATAGGGTCTAATTTAGAATCCGTTGAGCGCTGAACAGTGTGAACTGCATCGCTCAGTGTACAGTATCAATGTTGTGTGAGGACATCGATGATTTAGTTTTCAAAGTCGCTATTAATATTGCAACTTTGTACCTGTACCTAAACGTTTGTGTGGAGATTTGTTGACTGGCTAGTGGCTATGAACAGTTAACACCTTGAAATAATTATCCAGTCTACTTTTCCTTTAACTATTAAGATTACCAATTTAATACCTGGGAAAGCACTAACTGTTCCTTATATTTGTGCTGATTCACTAAATGTGATTATAAGAGACACAGGTTAGAGATGACCATCGCAATGCATCTCCTTACATAACACCTCGAATAACTCCTCGAATAAGACTTACAATACAAATACTCTTTATTTGCACACAAGAAACATACACATTAGTCGGCACAATTTAGACAGCGGTCTATAAAGCAATTTCTTCCAGAAAACCTTTAGAAAGAGGAAGCATATAGATCATATTATTACCATCTGGGAGCTTCTTTTTCTTATATTTGAATTAATTTCTCTATTGATTAATTCTCTATTTTAATTGCTGCTCAATACTTTTTCGTCCTTTTTGATGCCTTCTTAGTTTTGCTTTCGAGATATGATCCAAAAGGATCCATTGAAAGATAGACAAATTATTCTACAATTTTTCTCCCAAACACGTGATCTCTTTGACCTAGTCTAACACCATCCTTGCTTGCGCAAAAGTTCGTGCAACCGTTTCTACCTTTGCCTGGTTGCAAATCGAGATTATTTCACACCAGACGTCTATACGGACGTAAATCTCGATTAATTTGTCTTCTATTGATGACGACTCTGTAAAATATTATTACTTAGTTTATTATTCGACGAACAAACTTTGTCTTTGCTTAAATATGAAATGACTTAGGTTTAGTCAAAATTATGTCGATCATGCTTACTGCTTTTCAGTACTGAATCCATCATTTAAAGAAAGTTAGATCGGATGTATTTTTGACATCACTGTTTATTGATTTCTGTTACTACTAATTTAATTAGTAGATTGTACACCTATTACGTTTCTGCTATTTTATGACTACTGGTAAAATATACTAACCAATATACTAAATCTATAAAATGTAGTACCTATATTTTGCAAAAATAACTAAAATTAAAATCACGGCTCGCAAACTGCTGATTCGAATATTTCAATTTTTTGTGAAAAAACCCGAGGAACTGGAAATGAACACTTAATTCGCAATCTTGTCCAACTTCCTAAAAGTTGAATAATTCGATAACAAAGAGTAACGGGGTTTAGACAAAAATGGACAAAATTACATAGATCACAGAGATATGAAAGATGGATTAGTTAATAGGGCTGGTATGAACTGGTATGGCTGTTGGTAAAACAAAATAAGATTTCTCTCGGGGAGGATCTCATTGTAGGCGAAGGCTTTTATATAAAGTTAAAGTAAAAAATAACACTTTACATATCTAGTATTGTCTGGGTCCTGCCATGGACACCAACAAGAGAAGAATAGAACACACCCATACCACCCACACAACAATACAACACACCTACAAGAATATGGGACACAAACCCAGACCAGGAAAAAGATTATTTTTTCATAAATGTCGTCATTCTTAAGCCGACACATAGGTCTATCCTTATACCATAATTTGATACACTTAGAAAAGTTACAATTTTCAATTCAAAACTAGGTACACTTGCTCGACAGCCCTAGGTCTCGGTATGTACTAGGCGTAGCTCATACGATTATTATCCATAAGTCTAGTATGATGAACGTATAAGCTAATACTTTGTAACGGGTGCTGCCATGCAAAGCAAGCTTCATAATATCATGTAGAAAGCACGCTGTCATAACCGCTGACTCCTTCGCGGATTCAATTTGAAAAAATAACCTTAGAGTGTATGAATAATGTTAGATCCACGTACTTGTACATTAGTTTTAGTTTTATATATTTTAAATAAGTAGATTAGGAAATTTAAAATTATTAAATTAAAATTTCATGTCTGCCATAAAGTATTTAAATGAAGATATTTTAGGTACTATGATATATTAAGAGTCGTTTTTAAACCGGAAGAAATGGTTACTTAGTTATATTGCATATCTAATTTTTACAGAAATTTATTTCACAAATTACGTTATTATACAATATACAATAGCATTTTGCATTTTTTGTTTCACTAGTTGTAAAGTGGCATAGTTGTGCAAGTGAAGTAAAATATTTTACTTATATCTTTTACCAATGCCCTGTCCATGCCCATGCCCCCTGCCACAGTCTCATATAGGACTCCTACACAATACATTATTTTTAATAGTTAAAGTATCCAGTAATCGTTACAAAGCTTCACCTGACAGAAACTCAGTTTGTCAGTTATTCAAACGGGAAAGGCGGCAGTGTTGCATTAATCATTGAACGGGTAGTTAGCTGAATTACTAACTGTTAGCTAAATTATTAACCGAACAATTAATTACTCGAGAGCGATCCGCTTTGACGCGTTAAACGGTCGGTTGGAATAAATCACGGCATGCACTGCTACTGGCAACTGTATTGATAAGCTTCTGGGAAAATTAACAACCAGGGCACTTCGTCAGAGTTTAAATTAAATCGAATAATCGTATCGTAATATACCTCCTTTACACATTCGCAAAAAAAGAAATAGAAATGACTGAGTTGGCGATACACGTGTAAATGTGTGGGAAGAATATAAAAATCGGTATTTGATTATTAATAAATCTTGTAAAAGCTATCTGTTACTTTCTATTGAATTAATCAAAATGAAAATTCTCCTTCTGATTCTAAAACACAACAACTTGTTTTTTACATAGTCCGTAAATGACTGGTATGTACCTACAACCCTTGGTTTTCCAACCCCTAAATTTGATTTTGTCATTATACTTACTTGTGATATTAAGAGAAGACACCATTACAATTACAAACCAAACCAAAATTTCAATAAAATAACAAAATTTCTTGCATCTACATACTCGTACATGCACGCAGCAACAATGTCCGACTTCAGACGTACAAAGCGACAACACGCACAATTCCCCCGCCGGTTGTCATTTCACAATTCGCGATACAAATATTATGGAAATTTAAAATGTTCTTGCGTTTCCCACGTTCAGTTGGCACACTGGCATAATGTATGCGATGCCATGCTTTCATACTTTGTGTTGCAAGCTCATAGGATACAATTATGGTAGGATTCGCGTCACGCGGCGCGTTGGGCCAAAAGCACTCGTTACCTAACACTTTGAACTCGGTTCGGGAGTTAACGCAATGCTTCCATCTATCGGTCTTTGAGATGCCTTGGAATGCGGGTATTAGGACCTACTGTTACGTGTTGAACAAGATGTATATTATTAGTAATCTTAATATTAATAGACGATTAAGGAATTGCAGAGACTGCCACAGGTATTAATTCCGTCTATCGTAAGTTTGACTGCATTTTTTATTATTTAAGCAGCTTTTCTATTATTCAATCATGCGTCTGAAGGCATTAGGTACCTATGGCTTAAACTAGCATACTTAGCATAGTAGGACAGCAAGCTTTGGTATCAATAAAGATTTAAATAAAGTACAGATCGCCTAGTAGTCGAAATTCGACTACAATTTATTGAAATTTTAATTTGACACGTAACGAAATGTAGGTCTGTACATGTCATGTTTGTCCATGTGTGTAGGTATGTCAAAGTACTCAAAATTATGGATTTCATGTATTTCTTATGCGATTTATTTTAAAATATCAGAATTTATGCATTAAACTTTGATTGTGCCAAATTTCAAACTACACCGTTGGCGTAGTGAACTATACATTGTACCAATCCAAAATTTTCGCTTCACCTATTAGTTTAAAAGATAATTGAAAATCATAACTTCCGCCAAGTACAAAGTTAAGGACCTAAATTCATCTCCCGTCAGATCGTACCACGTGACTTGTTTGAGCGCGGTTACCGTGGACGCGGGTTACTGCTATAAAATATACAGCTTTCCGATAGATATTCTACTTTACTGCCGCCCTATAACCACTTGATTATGAATATGACATAAAACCAATATACTACAGAACCTTATGGCGAATAAGTAGTAAAGCAGGCAAGCAAGGTAGTTTAGTTCAAGACCATCCAAAATGTATGATATTATTTGAGCTTATGATTCCAAAGGCAACTCACTGCACTTTGCTTCTATAAAGTAAACCTGGTTTAAAATGGTAACTGAAACTTATAGGGTTTATATGAGAGAGGAGGTTACTTCTCGAGGCGTACCACATTGGCTCTACTACATACCTTTACGATTTTATTAAATCTTCATTTTCTGATATTAATTCCAACCACATTTTCGAAAGAATGAAGACATAAAATTAAGAATTAGTTCCATTGCCTCACGTTTCAGACGCGCGAACAACTAATTGCGTAAGATGCATCGTTGTAATACGGTCATGAAAATAATTATCTGTTCCGTACTAATACACATCTCGCTCCCTTTCACCGAATCAATTAAAATTAATCAGAAAAAGAACAAGAGTATAACAAAATATGTGGGCATATCGCGATGTAAAAGCACCGCTCAAAGCCCGGGTTCAAATCGGTAGCGGACCATTTTGTGTAGACCCGCTTTTTTCGGTGTTTTCATTTGAAGAGGTGTCAGGTTAAGGTGGAAAGCTGGAGGTGTAGAAACAGTGAGTGATTACGTGTAATCACGATTACGAACGGTGATGGAATGACGAGTTTCACCGCGTTTATGTAGTGACGTGTGACGTCTCTATTGTTGATGTGTGTATGCCTCCGTAAAATTCAAGGAGATCTGTTTTTACTATTTGAAAAGATTAAATGCATTAAGGACTTAAGTTTTATAAGTCGGTAATATATTTAATACATATTGATACAATTCAATATTTGGCTATCTAGTGATATTTTCTAAGTTCTTCAAGACTTCTTCTAGGTAGTAGAAGGAGGTTTATAGAGCAGAATCTAGAGCGCTATTCCAATATGGATTTCTGCGGAGTTTGAGTGTTATTCTAATTTTTTAAACTAATTAAGTTATAAAGATAAATGGAAGTAATATTACCTGTTATTTAAAATCTGTCAAGAGGATATAAATGAAAAAAATATAAATAAAAAAATATAAATTTTTAAAATTAAGAAATTTTTAAATATTCGACGGGTAAATTGAGACGAAGAATAACAAATCAAAGTTTAGTAGTTCAAAATACGTCTTAAAAAGGCATTTTACTATCCATTATGTTTTATTGTCCAAATCAAATTGGAGGCATCGGCTCTTTCTAACAGCCCAATAGCCGCCTATAGGCCTATTAATTTTGTTATTCAGTAGTAGATATTAATATTGGATTGGCCATTTCCAGTTGTAACTCACGTTTATGGCACACGTATTGACTGCGAACCAGCTGATTGAGTGTTGAGTTGTAAATACCAATATTTATGGTACAATAGACCTATTTATCAAGAAATGATTTCGTTATTATGTGTGTGCTATTCATTATACATACTTGAAACGTTCATAGCCCTGCTTGGGTAGATCGCAAGCGATCGAAAAAGTTAAGCAACGACAGGCGCGGTGAGTACCTGGATGGTGACAGCTAGTTTTTTTAGTAGATGTTTAAAGCATCAGTGAAATAAACGCACTAAAAAGTCCATCATAACGGAAAACAATAGTTTACACGACGTGTGAGTTTATCATCAATAGTTGACTTACCGACGCGTATTCAGCGCAAATGTCGATGGAAGTGACAAAATCGCACACGTCGTCGACCGACCACGCCGAGAGACGCGCGCGCGCCTCCGCACACAAGCAGTCGCCTCGATCTGTGGAAAAACCTTCATTTTAAAGCTACTTTATGAAGAAAAAATTAAGAATCAATGATTACAATACAACGCTATATCTCGATTTTTGAAAAACTTTCATTCTCATTCACTGATAAAAAATCAATACCATATTCATAATATTTAGACCTGTGCAAAAACTGTCGTAGCAGTATTACTAATGCTACGTACGTTTACGCACGAAGAAAGGTCGTAGATACAATCCTAACCTCCAACTTTAAAGAGGTGTTATTTAATGTGTGATTTTCAGAGTTTTACTGCACCCTCGACTCGTCCACTGGAACGAGTACATTCTATTTTTTAAACATTTTCATTTTATTTTATTTTATTTAAGAGATAAATTCTTTATATATTTTTAGCTTTTTAAAAAACTCTTAATAACAGGTATTTCGACATCGCATTTACGAAAGCCGCAACGGCGTAGTCCGATTTCAATTACGATACATGCGGAATTAATTTATTTTATACAATAATTAATGTTGTTCGCTAACAACCGTAGCTTCGCATTACAGAGGCTGCGGGTTTATCGTCTTTCCAATCGTTAATTCTTTTATAAGTATACCTTTTATTTGAGTTGGTAATTGTGTAGAAACGGCAGTTTCGTGATTCCTTTCAAATACCATGATGGTTGAATTTGGAGCAACGCTCGGTAGGTGGGTTCGGTTTTCAATGTGAATATTCTGTTTCAAGGAATATCTCGTCCTGACTACGAATGAAATAGAGGCGGCTTAAGTTCTAATTTCAAAATTAAAAATTAAACTCGCTCTTTTGACAAATCTTTTGTCTATGCGACCAAAGTTGGAATTTAAAAATCAAAAGCGCTTTGAGTTGTCTATGGTTTCCTTTTTTTAATTTAGTTATTTTTTTTGTAGTGATTGAACGATTTCACTTACATACTGAGGTTCATGACTTCTTCTTGTCATATTTATATACTTACGAATAAATAATATGTAAACTTATTATCTCTATCCTTTTTTACTGCATCAGAATGATATCAGCAAGCGAAATAAATGCGATATCTGTTGTTAACGATACGAAATACCTACGATATAGCATATGAAACATTACATAAACCGCCCGAGCACATGAGAGTTCTGAACCCACTAGAGGCTTGTATAACTGGCGTAGAAATAGTTTCCCGATTGTTGTCTATCCAATTGCTCACGGCCAATTGGTTTGCCGGCAAGCAATTTATCAGTATCCGCGCACGTCACAAAATAATAAGGTGCTCGGCTCTATTGTCAATTGTCATGTTGTCAAAGATTGCGTGCGTGCGGGGATTTTCTATAATGCTATATTTCTTCGAGTGTCGATTACATTAACGCCTGATTATGGTAATTTATGCTGTTGTGTCGCCACTGCAGTGTCAAAAGTTAATGAAATATAATATGTGTTTTATGGGTAATACTAATATCGTTAGTCCGATTTACCAATCGCCGCCCTTGTAACTCTCCAGTAAGCATTGTGTTATTTAGTATCCCGTGTTTCGGTAAAAGATATGTGATTGCGTGAGAAACAAATTTGAGATGACCTCAGTAGTTCTATGACATCCTCAGACATTTTTCTATTTCAGGTTTGATCTAGGTTTGATGTAATTATCCATTGATTTATTTAATATCTACCTCTATAGATAGATCGAGTGGAGAATGTTCTGCTGTGCTCTTGACATTACGCATATGTCCTCGTGTCCGTCTATCTAAACATCTAATAGAGACTTGCCCTCATTAGAAGCTCTATCTCTCATATCGCCATCGTCTCTCTCTAGTGTTCGGACTGGCGGAGGAACGGGCTCTTTCCACCGCAGTCTCTCCTGCCTCCGAGAAATGTGCTCTTGTCTGTCTAATATTCAAAATATTGAGATGTAGTTACTTATATTCACCCTCATTAGAAGCTTTATCTAGACTAGCGGATAGACGAGCCCACTTCGCAACACTCTCTCCCGCCGCAGAGAGATCTAGCGGAGAATGTTCTGCGGTGCCGGTGATGATGCGTATAAAATGTGCTTTTTGAGATATGATACTCACCCTCATTAGAAGCTCTATCTCGCTCATCGCCGTCGCTCCTAGTGCTCGGACTAGCGGAGAGACGAGCTCTCTTCGCCGCACTCTCTCCCGCCGCAGAGAGATCTAGCGGAGAATGTTCTGCGGTGCCCGTGACGATGCGTTTGCGACGCGACCGGCCGCCGCGACCCACCCGCGATATCGCTAGTAACGTCTGTGGAATAAATTTTTATGTTATTTAAATATAAAACAGTAGCATTTTACATGGTTATGTAGAAGGAGTAGTGGTACAGTGATGCTAAATTCTACTGAAATTGACGGTGTACCCTGCTCACGATTTCATCAGCTTGAACTTCAAAATTAGGTAAAAAGATAAGTAAATAAAAAGTGTCATAAATATAAAACTGATTTATCAACCGTTAATGTCCGTTTTACCTATTACAGTGACTATATTATTATATTAAAGAGTAGGTTAATTTCGTTTTTGTCGGTTACTAATGAATGAATGTTAACTATAGAACGGTAATATTAAGTTACATTATCAGGTTTTAAAAAATTTGAAATTAGAATAGCAAAATTATAAATGGTTTACTTATTCAGTTATCTGGAATATGGTTGAGTGAATTACGAGGCGAAAAAAGCTAAATGTTATAAAAATCAGCATATTATTAATTATAAAAAACAGCTATTTTAAAAGATTTTTGAAAACAAATTTCATAATTTATAGATTTGAATTAAATCTTCACTAGTGTACACAAAAATATAACATAAGTTGATAACTTTTGATTGTTATCACATCATTAAATATTATCTGTTTTAAATACTAACAACGTAACACCTTCAGGTGACATTTACCAACAAAGAGGTGTTACGAATCTAGTTCAGTGCAGAACTTATGTTCGCATAAATATTCATGGCATTGTAAACATTTGATTTAGTGGACAATCAAAGGCGTGATAATGGTATCGTGCTAATCCATGTGACATTTAGAAACCGAATCACTCGGTAGCCGGTCAAGTGGTGCGTTGCGTTGAGCAAACACGAGAGCCGGTGGCCATTATCTGATCGAGACCACTCGCGTCGTAAGTGGCGGGCATTCATCATAATAACGTTGTGAGCCGTCACGCTCGCCGCTCGCGGGTCAAATTGCAATCTATCTTTTTTAATTGCCTCGCGCTCTTGAAAAACAACCCGGGCCGATTCTGAATAAAATTCAGCCGCGGAGGCGCGCGCGCGTGAAATGAACATGGATGCGCGTGCTCGGAGGCGCGCGCCGGCCACCGTCATTAATCTCACGATTTATTTCCGCGCCGCTCCCGTTTCTCTTTACAGGTGAAAATAAATTTAAAGCGACTATTTATAGAATAAGGGCACGAGGAGAAATGTTACAAATCATGTTTATATTGCACTCGGTTGTCGGATAATGCATAGATATCGACTTTAGAAAGTAACCACGCGCCGCCGAGTCGGAGTGCACCGCATTCTAAATTACTATTAACTCGCGAGTGGGTAACTAAGATTCGAAGATCGCCTGCGAATCGTACCGAAAACCGTGTTCGGTAGAAAGTTGAGGTAAAGTAAGTGTAAAAATTTTACGATGCAATTTTCGCGTGCCTCTCGGAGTATCAGAAAAAGCCATCCGATTTAAAACTTGAGCGGCGGTCGATTTCACATCCCATCACTAGCGTGTCGCGGGGCGCGCATGCGCGGCGCGTGCCTCTGCCAATTAGTGCAGCTCCAGTTCGTTTTACAGTCGAGAACCGAGACGGTTCGCTGACTCCGCAACTCCGTCGAGGGAGGCGGGGCACCACTATTACCCTGTCGATTGTGATAGGGATGCTCGATCCAGTTCCTTTATATCGATATTTTGGATCGCAATTGATCGTAATGTAGTGTATCGATCCACTCCGTCAGATACGATCCAGTAATCAAATGTTAAAAATTTGTAATTTTCGGCGGAACCATCGCTCAAAATGTTACTTTGTTAGAAAATTTCAGCCCAAAAACGCGGCGAGTCAGGAAAGAGACCAATGTTCCCTATGATTTTATAATACTAATCTATCAAGAAAAACATAAGCGATAAGTTGGAGGTACTAACATACAAAGAATATAACAATACCAACACGCGTTTTATGAATGTTATTAGAATCAAACGCCATAGAAGTTCTACAATAAATTTTCCATTTGCGCCCTGGTGTAGGCGTGATTTTTTACATTTTGACCCATTAACTTCGATTCGATCCTCTATACATTATCGATCTACCAGTGGATCGTATATTGTATCGATACAAAAATCGAATGGATCGAATGCCATTGTATGGATCCAGATAAGTATCGATACGGATCGAGCATCCCTAGATTGTGAGCGCCACGACCGACTCGCAATTAACACTCTCCCCATCTTATCTGCACAATACTGGAGGAAGTGTAAAGGTCGTGTGCCTTATCATATTTAATTGCCTTCATTATGGCTGGAAAGGAAGCGCGGTGCTCATTGCGCGTTATGATTTTAAAGAGGTTCAAATTAACATACGGCAACCGTCCGATAGAGATTCTCTAGAGCGATAGCGTCTTATGAATTTTACGATGGCCCGAGACATTTTAATCGCAGCCGTGAACTATGAAACGGTGTCCGGTGTGTAATTAAACCGGGAAGGTCAGTGAGCACCCGTATAAATTATTAAAAATGAATTTTAAAGACGCTCTTATGAAATGAGAAGGCACCTGAGCGTAAATTACTTCATAGGGGCAGTGGCATTGCTTTTAGTGATCGTTGTGGTGCTTTACTTACATTGTTATGGCCGGAAATTGGTATATTACGATGTTTCTTTTATATTTTTTTTTTACAAAGTGGTTATTTTCATAACTGCAATGAATGAATATGTGATAATACTTAATTTTAAGGCAAACTTTAGGGATGACGTGTAGAAGCAAGATTTTGAGATCTTTTAAGAAGTATACATGTATTTCATTTACTTAGTTTGCAGTTAAAGTTCCGATGTACATAATAATGAATAAAGAGGCTGTCTTACATTGTTCTATAATAATCAAGTCATAATGTTTACTATTTATAGCACGTATCCGTACAAGCTCCGTATAAGATAGCTTAATCGCTTCATAAAACTAGGGCCTACTCGTAGGCTCGCGCGACTATGTAACAAAATAATTTATATTCATAATCAGGATTGTAAAACACGCGTTAATTGCAAATAAATCGCCAGCTTTACAGTTAATTTAGTAGAAAATATAACGACATTTATTTACCCCCTTGATATCAACAGTTACTCAATCTGTAAGTAACCTATTTCTAGAGTTCCGAAATAGATACTGACTCAACTGAAATTAGTAGGTAAATAACAAAACGTTGGTTGTCAAATTCTTAAGTTACCTTAGCATCGATTGGCACTTATATTTCTATACTAATGTGGTTAAAGTGTGATCAAAAGTTACTTTGCTATAACCCATTAGTGATTCACTGCAGGGTCGGGGCTCCTTTCATAATAAGAAGCAAGCCTTAGCACCACACTGATTTAACACGTGTTGGTGGACTACACGTCGAGCCTTTGAGAACATTATGGAGAAAACTCAGGCATGCAGATTTCTTTCCTTCACCGTTACAGCAGGTAATATTTAATTGTACAAAGCGCGTATAACTTTTTAAGGAATTTAAAAGTCATTGGTGCGTCACTGGGACCCTTTGAGCCGAATTCTTAGCTCCTCATTGGGCTTCCGCTACCACCGTTTATAAAAAGTGAAAAGTTACCTTAGTGGAGCTCATATCCAGCATGGCGGGGAAGGCGGGTAGCCTGGGCGGGCCGCCCTGTTGCTTGGCTAGCTTCGCGAACAACCCGCCCAGAGGAGTGTCGTTGTCTTGGGCGGGAGACGCTCCTGGCCGCGGCTCTACTCCGAACCCGTTGACTCGGTGGAAGTAGCTGATGAAAAAATAACACTATTAGATGCTATTATTTCGTGTATTAGGTATTATACAGTTAGGATGGTATTTTTGTGTATATAATACGTGCAGTCTTCAACACGATTAGCGAGTCCTTGAAAGAAATATAGGTAAGCAATGCTGGCGATGTCTGGCGTGTCCAAAACATAGGGAAATGTGGGCGGCATCTCTTAAGATCGAAATCCCTTCAGAAAGCATACCTGGTTTCACTCTAAAACTTTTATAATACATCAGAATCTAACAAACGCTTTCCAAATTACCATATTTGCGTGATAGATACCTATACTTCTCGCAACAAGTTAGCACAAGCGATATCATCGTATATAAGCCGCTGTAAACATATCGAACAACAGTTTTCTCATTGTGATCCCGTATCTCGTTGCGTGTACTCGCCTCTGCCCGATCTTATCACTCCAATACGCGTTTGGAAGATCGATGGGAAACATCGACATTGCTAGACTAATGTATGTGTACTTTCTATAAACCTATACGGCGTAACTGTTCGCTGGACTGGCAGAAGTAAAGTGGGCGCACTATAACTACTTTGTATATTCAACAAAACATAGTAAAAATCATTGTACCTAACTCTGTGTCGTAAAAAACGACTTCTATAGGAGACGGCTTCGAAAGAGAGACAATTTTACGGCCCTTTTGAATTCAATTTAGTTGATTGATTGCCACTTACATAATTAGGTACCTTCGAATGACTGTGACATGGGGTTCTTTAAAGGGGTTTAAAGAGAGCTCTTCTACAAAGCCGACAATACCCTTGGTGTTGTCCTGTTAATAGCGGAAGTGATCATTTACCACAGGTGGCCCGTCTGTTTGTTTGACTGTTCTTTCTTTAAAAAAAAATCTATCCGACGCTCTCCCGATAATGTGCTAGTGCCCAAACTGTGTCTGATATTTGTAAATCAACTATTAGGCATCCCAATTGTTGTATTGGCTGTAAGTGGTGCTTATATCCGCGCCTCTGCCTGATCTTATCACTCCAATACGCGTTTGCAAGATCGATGGGAAACATGGACAGTGCTAGACGTGCATATTATGTATGTGTGCAACTGAGTAGTATAGTTATGCCGTCTCTACACACAGTTTACTTCCGTTGGTTTACTTGAGATTGGGCTCACAACATGGAATCGAACTGAGGCTGTTTCCTTCTCTTACTTCCATCATTTTTGGTTGTTCAGGTTTGTCCATCGAACACGTATAATTTAGCACAGGATGTGCGCTACCCTGAGTATAAATCCAGTTTCTCCCTAAGTTAATTCCAGGCAACATATATATGGTAAAAGCTACCGACTTATTCACATCATGTTAAAAGTAGGTACAGCAGCAAATATCAGTTAAGCCCTATTGAGTATTCACCTTGATTGACAAGTTGATTCAGTACTGACAGGCATCGTAAAAAATAACTGTGGATATAAAAAGGTTCAGATTACGCAGCTTATTTATTGCTTTATGAATCATAATAATCGTCATTTTTTAATCGTTATCGCCTCCAATAAAACCCGAAAGTTATCATCTCTTGCACTTCGCTTTTACTGATATGCTTCGGCTCATTAGCATAAGTAATCATCAATTTGTACACGGTAATATTATCCGGCTGTTTCGTATCTTAGATCATTATGACTCGAACTAGCAAAATTTTGCATATTATTTACAGTGAACACAAACAAACCGAGTAACCCGTTAAAAAGGCATAATTAAAATTGACAGAGGTCAGCGACCGCCTCCGTGAGATGAGCAATTCATTAATATAACATAAGTTCACGCAGACATCGGTTCTCACGAATCATGTAAATTTGTCGACTAAACGTAAGTTATCGAATCGATTAATATGCAAATCGATTTGGGCATCACTAGGCGGTCGGCGACCCGCGGGTCACATAGTATTGTGAATGCGATGACACGGAGCGGAGCGTGTGAAAAACTAACCTCTGCCTTTAGTGTTTGTAATCGGAGATGACGAATCTTCCCATTTGTGTGCCATTTGAAGAGGTGATTGCCCAAATATGACGACATCCACCCCTTTTTTGTGTCATGGCTAAATCCCCACGGTGTCCCACTCTCCGTCACGGGGACGTTTTCGCACTCTTCTCCGATCCCGACAGTGACGTCCTTTAAAAGGGGCTCCATCTTTTTGCTTTGAGAGACGCATAGGAACACCGTACGTCAACATTCGCCGTAACACTCATATATCTCATATCTGCTATCTCATCTTCGATATAGATCAATATTAACGTAAGTAGGATTCGCGATACAACATAGCGCGATGAGAGAGCGCATGATGTCGATGTACGGCGACACCAGTGTAACTCGACACTAAGATTTAAGACGCTTTTGCACATGCGTTGACTTCGATTCAAGAGATACTAACTCGTTAGTAGGATGCGTGTTGTACCGCGCGGCGAGCGAGCGCATGATGTCGGAGTAGTTGCGCGGCGGGTGCGCGGGCGCCGGCGCGTGCGGGCTGCCGCGCTCCGGCGGCGTGCCCGGGTACGACGACGTGGACGGCGTCACGCTGCGGGACCTGTACAAGGAGGTAGGTACATTAAACAATGACCACTTCAAATTAGACAAAAAATATGTAACTTATAAGCAACTTGCTAACATACGTATGTATTAAGTAAATGAAATAAGTAAAGAAGAAGAGTGAAGCAATTTGCAACCCCCTCCCATAAGACTTTTGACCTGTGCACCAGCGGCTGAGTTGGTGACATTCTTTGTCTTACCAATGTCAACAGTGGACCGATTACTACATCTTTTTAATGAAATAGAAAAGCAGAAACTGTTGAATATGCAAGGAGTTCTAGCAGAGTAGACATATAAGGAAACTTATATGTCTACTTCTGGACCTGGGCCTAAATGTAATCGATGGACACCGTTCGGTCCTTTGAATCCTTCTTCAGATAGCGGATTTATCTGCTAGAAGGGCAGCCTGTACTCCTTTTGCCAAGACGTTGTTATGGTTGTCAGCCCTGCGAAGAATTCCCTGCCTGCGAACGACTTCTGTCGCCTAGAGAAATACCAAGCATAAGCTCCCCTTATCAACAATGTTTCGACGCCGTAGGTCTAAACTCTCGACTTCAGGCACTTATATTATATTGGATAAAAGGACTAGGAGTCTACAGACCTGGAGGCAGTAGAGTCGTGCGGGCTGAGCCGCTCGCTCTTGACGTGCGCGTGGGGCGTTGGCGCGGGCGCCGGCGCGCGCGCGGGCGACGCCGCATCGCGCGCACAGCGCCGCGCCGCGCCCCCGCCGCCTTCACCTGGGGACAACACAACGTTACTGTCAGAAATGTTAACAAATTTAACTGTGATACTCGTAGATTGGGACGTCGACAATGTAATTCCCATAAAAGAGTGCTCTCAAAAACGCCTTAAAATGTAATTGTTGAACATGAGAAAACAATATCTAACAGTTCAGACAGTTGACTTGGAATATTGATGATGTCATAAATCATTATCTACCATATATTATAATAGTTATGGGTAAAATCTGTATTTTGTTTGAAGAACCCGGTTTATTATATGTACTCGTACCTACTTAATTTTGCGTTTTAGACAGTTTCACAAAAGTCAAATGAAATTTAAATTAAAGCATAAGAAGAAAATGCGTAATGTTTCTCTTCTAAACATGAAACGTTAACAAACATAGGACATTATGGGGCAGGCTAGCGTCCTTGGGAACTTCATAACCCGACTGATAATACCGAGAACGCCGTCGCTCCTTGAATCCGGTTGCGTCTGTCCATAATCTAAAAAACCCGCCAAGATCTGTGACCCGCGAGGCATCTCGTCGCGATACGCATCGCAGCGGCGCGTTTGACGTCACTCGCGATACACTTCTCCGATCTCGAAGTGCCATCTCTCGGAATTAATGAGAACGGGGTGTGAGTACCGATGAGTTGCGTGCTGGTTCAACCTTCGAACGTTCGAGAAATTTATCGACATAGGTAATCCCGTTTTGACACCTGCTCGAAAGCCTAATCGATAAATCAAGTGGAATTTAAAGGGTCTGTTTACCTAAGGCTTAATAGCCACGTCACGCAGGGCTACTTAATTGGATTATTTTGTAACCACGCTTTGGTTCTTCAATACCTTTTCTGGATAGATTTATAATACCTTTAACATAGCTTAGGCAAACATTTTATAGACTACCTTTTTATAATTGTTGCAATGCGTTACAAAAATTACACACATTAACACCCCTGACCAAAAAGAAGAGTTTTATAAATTTATTACAAATGTCTATCGGCGTAGGTATATTTAAAGCCCGGTTGGATGAACACTTGTTTATAAAGGCATCACTTCGACATTCGCCTTATACGGAACCATTATAATTCTTAAGACGTTTCTTTACATACTTTTTGGAAGGAAGGCGTTATAACTTGAAATGCACGGCGTACCGCGAAAAAAAAACAAACCTTAGTAGGTTATAAAGGTCACAGGGTTACCAGGGAGCAATAAAACAGATTCATATCACATGGCAAAAAAACTTTCTTCAGTTTACGTGTCAGCTTTATACGTCGTAAACTTCCATATTCGTCATGTTATTTATTTACGCAGTGTTGTTACAGATATGGTGGGGAGCAATAAAATAGACACACGAGTTTTTGCCCTGTTTCATAATAATGTTCACTTTAAAAAAATACCTATGTATGTTGTCTATGGATTGTAGTGATCGATCACACATTAAATTCTAAATAATATTCCATGTCATTTAAAAAGTAATTCCACTCTTATCGGAGTGAGAAAACTGAAAACTTCCTTTATTTGAATGTCTTAATCCCTTTGAAAACATTTCAAAGTAATATAATTTATTCAGTTCGCATGCAAAATTTAATAAATTGCGATTTCTTTATAAAATTTTAAATTTATGCAAATTTTGTGTTTAAACAATTTATTAAAAGTGTCTCCATAGACTTGAAGGACACTATCTATTCTCAAGATGTTTTTGATGTGTCGTAAAGACGTCGTAAAGTTCTTTATCCGTGTTGTTTTTATTCCGCGGATTTGCAGTAAATAATGTGGGAACGCAGCCGTTGATGTCACGACACTAAGCACAGATTAATAATTGCCGCCTAATTTGCTCATAAATTATACTCTGTTATGAAAGTTAAAAAAAATTAAGTAAACGTCTTGGTAGAATAAAGTGATCTGTTTTTTTTGGATACAATTGCTAGAGAAATATTACTATTTCTCTAGTTTCATAATGTAATTTAAGCTCGGCAGAATAATTGAACTTCCTTCTTCTAATAAATTTCCAAAAAGAAAAAAACAAAACCGTTACGCGCCAAAATGATATAATATCGAGGCAAAGGTTAGAAAGTAAAGGTATACAGCCAATGAAACAATAAAATTGGAACTATAGATCTGATTGATAACAGTGAAAGTAAAATAAAAGATTTATTTGTTATACTTGACATAAATACAGATAAAACTATTGAAAAATAAATCACAGCGCGCAGTAATCTGGTTAGTCATCGAACAAATCCATTTATTAATATTTCCATTCAAGCTATTCATATTGACCGAGACGTGGACAACAATGGCTGGAATACCCACAGAGAAGAACATTATGTTGCGCGTTACGAGAAAATTATTTCAAATTGACGCGTTCTATGATGTTATGTTCCTTATTACAATAGTAATGATGCACGCGCGTATCGTGCTCCCGGCACACGTTGGCGTTATAATACGAGTTTATATTCTTATAAAAGGTAACACAAGCTAATAATATCTATATTAGGCAATTCCCTGACAAGCCATGCATTACAACCAAACAACCGGGGACCACATACGTTGGACTCACTAAATTCGAAATTTAAAACCCGCGCGTTTTCTAACTTAAACAGATGTTTTTAAACTGATCAGACAGGTAAATGCTGTCAAACGTAGATCCTATCTGTGTAGATAATTTAGTGGAATGTGCTTTATTTTAGAATTTCCTGTGATTAATGTGTCTTCTGGTCACAATGTTTATGATAGAGTAATATTAGCTTTTAGGCGTAATAATTTTATTGGTTTGTCTATGATTGTGAGAACTGTGCGCAGGAAGTGATCGAAAAGTGTCAAGGTGATCGATGAGCGATGTTTTCCGGCGCCAAACCTGTCAGGTCAGCTGTCAATTGACACTATAATAAGAGGAAACGCACACCGTTATACATTAAAACGGCGGTAGTGTCGTAAGTGTGTAGTAACGGTGTGTTGATGTTGTAACGCGTTTCATTGATGAAATTCATTGAATAAATTTACGTAATCTGCTATTCGTGGACTGTGTTTACAGTTTTGTAGATTATTTTGATCAGATTACAAAGGAGCATGAAAACAACAATTGTGCCAATTTAAAATCCAGTTTCTTTTACGTTTTTAACTTTTGATTGATTGATTTTAACTACGTTGGCAGGTATTAGGCAACATTTTTTTATCGATATACATTAAAACTTTTAGTGTGTTTACTATGTATGCGACCATTTACGTCACGGAAAAGGTTTGTGGTCAGGATAACAAACACATTAATGTTTCCTTTGATTTTATTTGCAATTTATAATAGTATTGGAGCTAGCAGGTACAGTGAATGAGGTCAGAAGTTGTAAAACCTCAGGCAACTTCAGAGTTCAACGCAGGTTGGCAACAGGAACTCGGGAAGTCAATTAACCTTTGGCTCGTCAGTGCTCATAGCAATGCGCGCATATTGTTCGCTGCCAATGCGTCTGACTTGACTTGACACCTACGGGCCATTCCTTGTGGGACAAGCTACAAGCTTTACCTGTTCAAAGACGTAAAATAAATACGCATTCTGACACGCACGTCTCCAATTAAATTGACAATGACATTTCATGGTGTCTATGCCTATGCTTGTATTATGGACATCTTGGAATCAGTAGATTAAGTGTATAAATGTTTGTACATTATTTTTGATAATTTCATTTCTTCCAATTAACTTCCACCATTTCCACCACTTCGTTTAATAGTTTAGGCAGTAAGGACAATGCCTTAGGCCGTGTTCAGACGACACGCACACACCCAGCGCACGTTTCGTAGGGCTCAAATTACATCCAAAAAAAAATCAAGAGCTGGACGTACGCGTGTCGCCTGAACGCGGCCTTAGAGATACTTCGCCTCTAGCAATGAAAAAGCATGGTGTCTAGTCGTCCCTCTGTTTTGGCGAGAGACCTGTGCATAAAAGGGTCGCAACCAGCAATAACAGCAGCGTGGTTTATAAGAAGGTACTGCATGGGTTTTTCGCCTTGGTCGAGCCATAGTAAATGTTGAATCAAATTATAGTCCGCTCTATCTAGGTCCATAGACCACCGGTAGGGTCAGCAGTCGTCAAACGAGGTACCGTTGCCACCTGACCCGGATGGCGGCACGTCCACCAAACAGACTGCCTAAGTGATCACCACAGTATAAAGATAAGTAGGTATACAGTAGTGAAACTCGGCGTCCTTGAATTTTTTTTACAGCCGCGTGGTTTGTTGACGCGCGATACCCTACTGTATTTATGTAATTCCATGTCACTCTACTCATTACTGCTTGAGTTTGTCCTTAATGTTTGTGGTTTTTTAATATTGTTTTGTTGTGTAATTTAAATAAAAAAGTAACATAGGTATTTATAAATTTGAGACTGTATATTTGTGCGACGACTGAGAGGTTAAACAAAATTTAATAGTACAAAAAATCGGCTTTGGCATTAATCCGTTCGCTACTGCGGCGCATTCGCGAAAGTTTGTGTACCGAGTTTATGAAGAATGCATAGGCATGTCTCGCGTTCCGACCGACCGATGAAGATACAATACTGGACAATCTCTATACTGTGACCGAACAGACTGCCTAAGTGATCGGTACCGTTTACAAATATGTGTACGGACGGACAACGTGATTGCCGTGTAAAGTGAACTTTGTATTGACGTGCCACGGATGAAGAAGGAAATGGTAATTTGTAGGTGACACCTTGTTTAGGAACATTGTGTACGAATGGTAGAGGTCCCGTCCTGTACTCGAAACTAATGGCTTAGTGGTTAACACATGTACCATGAAAGGGCATGGGTTCGCATACCGGGAGAATTATCCGAGTTAGGTAAGATACATAACATACCTTACCTCGTTCGGATTTCTCTGGTAGTTTGCATGTGTAGTTCATCTCCAAAATTAGTCGTATGAGTTTTAAAACTCTTTAATTATCACTTCGAACTGACTACTGACATCAAATAGGTAGTCATAGTTACATCTGAAAATACAGATTTAATTTCCAATGTCATTTCTTGCATTGTGCCTCGTCTGTGGCGAAACCGTTCCTTAACTTTGCTACAAAGCTATAATAATGTTACATTTACCCATAATCTGTGAGTGTTTAACAACAACTAACAAACCGATGATGTTCATTACCTTGTTTTCTCTCAGTAAACATGTAGTCTTTGAAATGCGGTAATGAAAAGTAAGCTCACGTTTTACCTCCGCTTTGCACATACTCCTGAACGGGTTTGATTGTTTTTCGAGTTTTTATGCTGATATGAGTTGAAGATACCTAAACGCCGATGTTTCGACTCTGGAAGACGATCGCGCGATACTTGGTCAGCCTCGTAATTTGGCATTTAAAAGATTCAGATTAAGGCTCCGTCTTATATTTATTGTCCAACGTTATTGCCACTCAAAATAACTGGGAAGGTGCAGCTAGTTGAAAGCTTTACTTAGTTCGGAAAAAAATTACATTCATAATGGGATCCGAAGGGAAATGAAGCTTGTATTGCATGAAATTTTTTTAAAGGTAGCTAGCTCATTGTAGGTGCCGGGTAAAATACATATTAATTAATATAAAATACATATAAATTATGTGACAAATTCAAATAGCCAATACACGAAATTGTAAGTGATCTTCAATCCTAATTTTCCAGCCTTAGTTTAAGAGATAGACTTAAAGATCATTTATTTAAACATTTTGAAATCATTTATATAATTATTTGTTATTATAACTCCGAATTTTTTGTATGCATTAGCACAAAGCATATCACTGTTTCCTACTTGCAATATTATTACAGATAGCGATCTAAAAATCGATTGCACGTTTGAACTGCACACAATTAATTGTACATTTCGAAGCAAGCACGGTGGCAGGCACTTCAAGCAATTCAATTCAAAATAATTATCTTGGCGGGCGATTTGTTGTTTACGAGTGGGTCATGATCTATCTAATTGTGCTGTACATAGTGTTGATATTTAGAAGGATTTACTACGTTGACTACTTAACTACTTTTGATTACCTATATAGTATAATATGGTCGCTGTTATACCTAATTGCAATGCCGAAAGGCCTATTATGAATCTAAGTACTAATTAGAAGATAAGAAAGCGTGGGATTGAATAACTTCACTATAGGCTATTTCTATACACCATGTAACAATATTTATTTGTGAGCGGATGGCAATTGGAACGATATTGACACACTAGATAGCTGTCACGTGTGTTCCTTTATTAGACCTAGTCATACTGCGCTATAGACTAAGTTTTATTTACTTTTAAAAGAGTGCTGGGAGTTTTTTTCCGCCCGCTTGTTTCTCCCAGTCTACGTTTTGCCTGAGGGGCGATCAAAGCGGATGAATGTAGAATGTATAATTTATCTGTATGACTCATTAAGTGTGCACAAATTGTACCTAATAATGAATAAAAGCTTTTGAGTTTGAGTTTTGAGTTTGCTCGCCAAAGTTGCACGTACTCGTACGACAACGTCATTCCCTACATTTGTTCTCTTCTGTGTTTAGATTTTTTCGTGGTAGTTGGTCGCTCGATTATGGCAGACAATTGCAAGACAAGGCCTTTCTGTAACAGTGATTGCAAAGAACCGGCAGGCTTGGCAATGGTTAAAGTAGTCGTAACATTGAGTAAAGAGTTCGAAGAGTGATAAGTTTCTTAGTGGTTAAGACACCAGTGTTTTAAAGTTAGTATTACTCGTATATTAGGTTAGTTCCGCAAATGGGTGGCGGATATGCTTGTAGAAACCATTGAAATTAATATGTGGCTTAGTAAACATGATCTAGTCTTGCTTTGTACCTTATGAAAAATTAGATGTTGTTTTGTTGTAGATGTCAACAAGTAAAGCTATCGAATTGATTTTATATCACGACCTTTTTTGTTTTAACTGTTTGTTATTTCAAATATAAATTAACTAGATTATGAATAATTAATAAACAACGGAAAATCTTTTAGATCGTTACGGTTATACCTTTCAAGATTTCATAATTACCTATTAAAAAGATTCAAGCAATCTTGCAGCGCAAAACTGAAGCATTGCATACAAATGTTGCGTAAGGTAATTCTACTTTATGTGTTATCTGTACTTAACTGCATGCAGGCGACAGTCGAGTTACAATAATTGCAACGAACGATCGTAAATTGATCAATTTTCCAGATGAACATCAGTCTGAGTTTTGACTGAATATTATATTATACACAGGGGGATTTGTAAAGTGACGTGATAATACACTAGCCTATGCCCGCGGCTACATCCGCGTGGATTTTAGAACTTGGTCCAGAGAGGGATAAAAAGTATCTTATAATTTACTACATTTATAAACTACGTGCATACCAAATAGTCTAAATCTGTTTAGTGACAAACATCCATCCATCCACAACAAACTTTATAATAGTAGTAGGATAGTAGGATTAATGGACTGAATTAATAGAGTATCTAAGTAAATTATTGCGGGTATCCGTTTGTAAAGTCTGTCAAGGTTTCAGACAGCATATTAGAGAGTTTCCTGTGTAGGTAAGATTAACCAGAAATGTATGTAGTTTAAATTTTTAATACATTTTAATTTATTTCACTAAATAGAGTTAGTACAGATATTTGCGCAAGCAATAAAAAGTTATGTGGCTGGCATACGAGTAGAACGTAATAATACTAACCAAAAATAAAAAAAAAACACATTGACCTACCAACGAGTACCTAAATTCACCGAATAAAAATTAATTCATTCAACAACCCACGAAATACGATCTTACACAAATAGAAATGTTATGCAGAGTTCGTGTCATAATAAGCGTACAGCCGATGTCACTTGAGGTCTAATAGAAAAACCAACATTACGGTTGCCCACTGTTTGCCCAGCGCCACGCGACCGCCCAGCGTGGGCGAACAGGCCTGACCTCCCAGGGATCAAGGCCACTGACCAGGTGTTTGGATGACAGAAAAGTTTATGAGTGTGTTTAGTATTTACATTTTTAGAACGGTCGAGTTGGTTCTCAAAGAATCTCAGATCATTTGTGTTTGGAATCTTTAGTTAAATTGTATTTTACGAACAATTAATTAATTATGACACCATTTGAAACTAATTGGTGTCATAATGGAGAAACGGAAACATTTATATTATTGTAATATCATTATATTGCTATATTTTAGCGACTGTTAAATTCAAATATGTTGCTTAAATGGCCTTATTAGTTTTTTTGTTTTAGATAAAACAAAATCGTTAATAATACATAAACAGGTCCAAAGTTTCAAATATTAATCTATTGCTGACTACAAAATTATAACAAAATTTGGGACGTGCAACAGTGTAGGTACATTCAGAAGCTCAAAAGTTCATATATATACCTAACGTGTTTAACTGACTTGTCCACTTCCAATAAATTCAGTTGCACTGTTCCTACTTGTACCCTCTACGGTACAAAGGCACATACAATGACATAAAGTTTCATAAGAGTGTTTGCCATTGTGTACACCCAGTGTCTCCAGCCCCTTAATAGAAAAATCAACAATATGTGGACATTGTTTGTACAGAAGCCACGCGCCCATGTGGGTAGAAAATGTAAATTGACCTCCCAGGAAAATCAACTTCGTTCGATGACAAATCTTTGTGAGTGTACTTGAAATGTGTATTTTTATAATTTCGTGAGCCCTCCTGATGTTGAGTGAGTTATCAAAATTCATGGGATAAAATTGTATTCTTCCGCTCCTGGGTAGATATAAAATAGCGATAAGGCTTGGGAAACTAATAATAAATAGTATAAAACCGGCTACCTACTGACCACGTTCAGTGTAGTAGTGACGACACTCGTATACAATTAGCTCGTATTAACTAAGTTGATGACCCCAACCCGCACTTAAATTGTTGATTAAAATGGCCCTACGTCACAAAATCAATTTTCATCTGCATTCAACGTCAAGTAATACATTGTATTGTATTAGTATAATGTCGTTAATGTAGACAAAACATGATCAAGAGTGCATGTAAGCAAGTAGGTATGAACTGTTGGCGTAAGTATGAACCACAATTATAAATAAGGATTATAAATTAAAATCTGTAGTAATGACTTATTTTCCTTACAAAAAAAATTAAAATTAACATCTTATGACGGCACCTGTAGATTATATTTCCATATGTTGTTTCGGATCTTATAATGTCGCTGACTTCCACTTACGAGAGAGACATATCAATCACTCTTTACTTTACATACTCTAAGGTTTTACTTTTCAATGTTATTGAAAACATTACACGTACAGGCTATAAGCGTCATACAAATTGTTTGCTGAATTGTGGCATCAATATGTGAAATACTTAGCATAATGTTCTTCTTCAAATCACCTTGATCTCTGTTAAGGTCGCATGACGCGGCTTTACATATTGGATCACCCACGCGACCTAGCGTGCTTATGGGGCATGTCATTGTTGTATTATTTACATTTCTCATTTTTTTTACAGCCTTCAATACTATTTAATTTTTAGTCTTTTAAAATAGAGTTGGGATACTAAGCCAGTATTATGGCTTGACGTTTCTAAAAAGTGAAATTTGGCTAGTGTTCCGAGAAATTCATTTCTTTCTTTATTGTTTTACCAAAACACCGATCACCCATCTAGGTACTGACTATGCGCACTTCAAATTTTCTTACATTTATGAAAAAATACCTACATATTGATAAAGCAATGAATCAAGTTCCAATCGGACGTCAAAGTAAACGCGGATGGTAAAATCAACAAGTGTCTAGCAGATGGCTTCTCTACACTGCTCCAGGCTCAGTAAACAAACGATCGGTCTTCTGCCCTGAGGTAGCCCGGACACCGGACAGGTGCGCGGAGATTCCACATTCATATTCTTATAGAATGATGACATTCAAAATGACGTTAAAATGCACTCAGAATTGACGGTAAACCTAGTTATCTTCCCAAAACTATTGTCATTAACGTTGTAACTTAATAATGTTTTTCATACTGAACTGGTCAAAAAGACTTTGTATTTTAGCAGTACCTTTTATTCAGTCAAGTCGATTAAAGCTTCTTAATTATAAATAAATAACGCTTATAAATAACGCTTCAAACTCATAGCCCCAAACTAGGATTCCCTGTGTCGTGCGTGCCATGGACACACACAAGACATTAACACACACACCCAGACCAGAAACAGAAATTCAAATTCATCATTCGAACCTCTGCTCTGCTGGGAATCGAACCCAGGACCCTCCGCATAGCGCACCGGTGTCTTAACCACTGCGCCACTCGGGCCGTCTTATTATGATTGACTTTATAATAATTGTCACCCAAGTTTTATCATACTTACCACAAAAGGTTGTTATTCCTCCCAAGAGGTTTACCTACTTAACTACACATATAATTCAATTTTATATATACTATTCTGAAACAATAGAAAACAGTGCACCAACCTGCATTAGGCCAGCGTGGTGGACTAAGCCCTACATCCTTTTCATTGTGAGCGGAGATCCGAACCTGTAGTGGGTCTCATTCTCAAACAATTGAGTGTAGATAGTGGCAGCTTAATTTAGTATGGAACGATTGGCCATAGCTGGGAGTACATAACCTACCGATAAGTTCTTAAAGCTACATAAACTAACACTAGCGATCATAAGAATAATATTTCTACCTTAGACGATTGGCAAACAAACGCGGTTGAAACGAACAGGTGGCTGGTCCGACCCAACGCTGGTTCAACATACGGTACCTCTTAAACGGTTTACTGGTCGGTTCAAATGACCACTCAACTCTCAATAGATAGAAAAATACACGTATAATTTATTATTGTCAGTAGTAAGGCGACGCACTTGTTTATTACTATGAGTTAGTTGGGTGTCGATTTTATTTCTGTAGGTATAAGCTGAAACTACAAAAACATCTAAGATAAATATTATTTTAAGGCTTAAAATTTTTTGCCGTATACTTTTCAATTTCGATTCAAATGTACCTAGTTGCGTAAAAATTTTGCAAACTCAATTTTGGTTAATATCCTCACTTTGCTACTACTACTTCGAAATTAGATACATTTGATATTTGCCGACCCGTCTAAGAACACTTTAGATAAGAGATAATATCCCCTTTAGTTACTGCTGCTTTTATTCGCATTGTTAAACTGACTTACATTCAGAAGACTAAAAACGGCTTCGAGCCCTTTAATCAGTATCTAAAACTAAACATATAATTTTTTTTATAAGCCCTAACATCCTCCCAGACCAAAAGAAAACGCTACCATAAATGTTGATGACAGTATTATACGCAATAAAGGGACTCCTATCTACAACATACCCATTTCCATTTCTAAATAAGCAAAGTCAAGTAAATTGATAGATAAAAACTGGTAATCGTACAGAATATACAGCTTATAAGTTAATGCTCCTCTGAAACCCTGTCAGTTAAAGCTTTTAAGTAGGAAGATAGGCTTACTCGATTTCTTGTACGCAGGAGCTTGTTTCAGAACGCTTAGTGTCGAAGAAGCGGTGTAATGTTTTTCTTTATCAGTTCGGCGTCATTAGCGGATGATAATTACAATCGTTTTACTACCAGCCTTAAGCCGCGAGTCGTGACCATTTGACCTAAGACGCAATTTCTTTATATGACGCCGGGGATAGTGGTATTAGTGGTATTTAATTTAGCGCATTAGCACTTAGCACATAGATATTTAATAAATAACAATTATATCGGTCATATATATGACGTCATAAGTCGAGATTCTAATACAAAACATAGATTTTTATCTATCCCTCTGAATCCAACGGTTTCCCGCTGTCTTCTTCAGGTCGTCAGTCCTGGTAGGAGGGCGGCCTGTGCTCCATTTACATGGTCGATTCGAGGACCTTCCTTCCAATTACAATTATGTGTGTGCAATAGATTTTGTAAGTATGAAGAGCCCAGCATTTTGCCTTTTGACAGTTCCATAAAGGTATCTCAATTGACTGAGTCCACGTCGCTATTAAGTATGTGTGAGGCGGTGTGGCCGGACCGGACGCGGCATTGTCGTACTCGTCCGGTCGATGGGTCTGTCGTCGAGAGGTCGCCAGCAAATGTTTTTCGTGAGATTAAATCAAATAAACTTTGACCAACCGCTTCGACTAAGAATGCGGCTTTAAATTTAGAATCACCGAGTCTGCGACGAATATCTTTTGGGATATTTTACCTTAGAAATGACCTAGAGAGGAATAAAAAGTATCCAATATGTTAATCTAGGTCCTAATCTGCCTGTATACCAAATTTCGTACAATTATGTTCATCCGTTGTTAGTAGTAGAAAAATATGTCTACCCGGCTGTTAGGTTTATGCATTTTGTATCGAAAAAAAATCTTGTTTGAAATTTTAGTTCTGTATATTAATACAAGCGTTAGAAACAGTATTTTCAAAATCAATATAAGGCATCTGGGAGACGAAGGAATTGACGGCATATTAAGTATTTGTCGAGTTGTGGGTTGTCAAAAGGTGGCTAAAGTAAACAAATCTTTCCCTTTGTTAAAATTTTTGACCAAACCTACCATGTAATCCACTTGAGTATTTGTGTATTCCAGTTCCTTTTTACCATACAAAACTCACTGATATAAAAATCTATGTACCACTTTGATAAGGTGTGTTATGAATGACTTATTTGAGAGATCTTTAAAGTATTAGAATACCTAGAAAAAATATCATTATGAACCAAACCGGTTCTTGTTGCTTTGAAAAAAAATAAGAATTTTTCACACTCAATTTATACAATGTCGAGAAAAAAAAATTAACAAATAATATTTTCCATTTGTCTATATTAACACAATAATTATAAAATTGTCATGATGAGTGCAGAAAGTTTACGTATGCATAATGTAATTTTGACCTTCCCTGTATCTTCAAAGTATCTTTGATAATACGATCATGAGGGTAACGTTCCAAGTAGAATACACTCAAAATCCATACGTTAACGAGTTGTTAACAGTTAAACGTTTTAAGCAGGTGTTGTGTTTGCGTTCGTCAATATTTATGTACCTATCTTCAGTACAGTGCGCATCCACATTACTTGGTTATTAATGTGGCCACTGGCTTAAGTTTTTAAACACTTTTTTGAAATCAAGGTTCCATGGTTTAATGACCTGATAATGGCCTGCAATACTTTTAAAGCTCCATTGATATGGACGAGTCCTTATAACTGTAAAGCCTGGAGGCAATAAACTAAAGTTTTTAAAATTCTATTTTTTTTGTATTGTAAAGATCACGAGTCTCGGCTTAGCAGACTCCCTGGAACCAGGTGGATGGGTGACCTGAAGAAGACAGCATGAAATAAGGTAAAAGACTAGACGGCGTGGCGTCTATTCAAGCCAATATTTTCATCCATCGATACCTACTACCACTTACAATATGTAGACATATATCAAACTTAAATTTCCTTAAATTGTACAAAAGTAAATCGATAATTTACAGACATATTGCGTGTTTATCCAAAGCAAATGCTGCATAAATAATATATGGTCTATAATAATGTATATGTTACTGTAAATCCATAGGCCACGAGTCCACGACGTGGGATGGTTAGGTCTTGATACGAACGTGTATTTTCTGCTAGTCATCTGAGTGGCTGGAAAATAGGTCTTAGTCATCCACTGTATATTTCTATAATGATATATAAAATTATGTGTATGAGTACCATAAGAGATTATTATAACATTTGTTACTAATGTTTATAGGCTAAAGATATGACACAGATAAGTTTAAAACTATGGAACAATTTCAGTTCACTCGTGACAATCACATCAAGCACGGAAATAAAAAGTACCAAAACCATAAGTTTTGTTTGAGATTATCCAATTTTTGGATTGCCATGATCGTAGTAATCATTTAAAACCAAATCCTGAAATCCTTAGTCAAAGGTAATCACTAGTAATCCATTCGCACCATGCAATACGAGTAGGTATTCGTCATTTAGTCTTTTCCACACATTCGCATTTCATTCATTTACACACAAATTTGATGTGAAATCAAGCAAGGGAAGAAATACATACTTTAAATGTCCGTCCTTAAAAGTGGAATTTCATTCGAATTATATAAGATATTCAGCACGAATCAAACAGTTTGATGTTCCCAAAAGAAATTCACATTCCATTACTGCGTTTTCCAAATGTGAGGTCGGGGAATTCGCATTAACCCCGCATTAGCAGTCGCCCGCCGATGCGTGACCTCTCGTATACTTAGCGAGGTACGGGCTAACCTGATAACATGTTCGATGCTAATTGAAGTTTTAAAAGTAACTCAGCCCATGATCCGCACTCACAATATCTATTTGGCCTCAATGGAAACTAAATTTTAAAAAAGGAAACTCTTTTGCGGGAGATACTTAATTTGAGGCAAACATATTAGTTTTAAGAGTAGCAAAGCACCCGCATAAGATTCTCTCACATCTCTCAACTAATATAGGATTTCTATTCTTTTTGAGGTTGGATATGGGTGTCCATGGGCTGAAAACACTTAACACCAGGTGGCTTGCATGCCCGTTTGCTATTCAAACACAATATTTAAATAAAAATATTTAAAAAAACTATTCTAGAGAAGTAAAATAGCTAGGTAGACTAAGTTGACTTGATTGTAAATAGTATGAAACGCCAAAGTGTCCGCCAGCTGGCCGTGATAAACTTTTTATTCGTCTGACTACAGGACATCTATCAAAAGCGTAAATCACTAATTCAATTGATTCATAACGGGAAATTACTAAGTATATAGGTATGCACAAATTTCTTAAAATATCCATAATTCAAAATATGCAACCAAAGTAAAACAACTATTCACAACCGTACAATAAAAGGTATATTCACAAAGCCTACGCAATTCCTTTGACCTCTGCTAAAATATTCACCTTAGAAACAATATTGATATACGCGACCTTTGGCCTACCTATACCGAGCAGCAATATAAATGGGAAACAATTATCATACTCGTAACTAGCGTTCCATCCAATCCCAGGGCTTCTCAATCTTATCGTTCCACATTGGGGTACATTTTATTTTAAGACCACGGCGCACCACTTTACAAAGCACAGAAAATAATATGAATACTCCGCTTTATTTAAATAATAAAACAAACAAAATAGGAATAGATACACAATATAAAGTTATAATAAATAATCGAATTTCAATGATCTTAATCAAGTTATGCTTAGAATATTTGTTTACCTAAAAATTATCAGTATAAATTCATCAAAAGATATTATTTTTCGAAAGAAATATAGCTAAAGATTGATGTCTAAACTAAAAATGCCAAAACATAGGGCATTTTTGCCGCAAATAAATTCAAATTTAGGTACCCAATTTTAAGCTTCAAGGATTCAGCTAAGCCACCTCTACTGCATAAATTTTATCGCATTTCTCAAAATTTTGCGTACCTGAAGTGGTACGTGTAACTTTGAGAAGCACTGATCGTATACATTGGAACGAACGGTTCGAATGTCAGAGGGCAACCTTCGACCGCGATGATTCAACATTAGCATGCGACGTCCCACGACCTCTCACCCTGACACTGACCTAGCCCCCAACCTTGACTCGACAACGAAATTCTCGTTGCCATCTCCGAAGATAATCAACCGGATAATTCAATAATTTATTCACAGAAAAATGAAGGAAATAGAACGGTAGTAATAACATGTTTATTCCGAATCCATTGTTCCACCATCCATTCCACCTGCGCGCGACTTTACTGCAGAGTTCAAGAAGTTTTAGTAAATAAATATCTCAATTTTATATATATATTGACGCTGTTCTTTTTCTTTATTTGCATCAGTCAAGTCTTATTATTGATATGGACTGCTTTTTTGTATATTTTATCAATATGACTGAATAATTTTATTGTACACATGGCTCAAGTCGTGCGTAAAGTATACTTTAACTAGCGACATTCACGTCCAAAACTCTTTCTATTTCTCTTATTCACAGCCGCGATGAGAGTGACAGAATGAGCTAATATGCGCTCACTTAAGCAGAATCTAGGGTAAACACCTGCATAGCACATAGCCGTTCTATCATATTCCTATATCTATGGATTTTTTCTGTTTTAATGGATTTTGCAGAAAAGTTCTGTTGTTTTGTGAATCGGAACCGGTTTCTGTCGTCGGAATCCCACGCGCATTCGCCGACGCATTCGATTGAGATGTCATTGCAATTTTGACTTCAATTCTCTTAGCTAACTTGTTACCTCCTTATATGTTGTTTAATAGTCGCTAAAATGCAAATATACATGACTTTTTGCACTGCATAAATAAGTATGTATGTATGTTTGCATAAAGAAGTACATCGCACTATAGACCAAATTTGGATGTGACCTAAGAGGCGATGTTGTTATTTGATTTGAATTTTTAGCTTTCTATTAGTGAATATTTGTTTAAGATCGGTCCAGCCGTTTCCGAGCTTAACAAACAATCAAAAATTAAATCTTTTCTCTTTATAATATGTATTACTATAGATGAAGTAGTTAGTGTATTTTGTCTGAATTTGAGGGTTATTTTGTGAAGCTTCATTTTGCAATGTAGGTAATAAGTGTAGGCTGCATAGGTACCTAAGTGTAGTAAGAACAAACTATATTATGAATAATCTGTGCAAACGAAACCGCGGGCACAGAAAAGCCCGCTACAGACCTTCAGTTTTAACTGCACAGTTCGACTGTACAGTTAAAACTGTGCAGTTAAAACTGAAGGCCTGTAGCGGGCTTAACTCGTATTTATGGTTATTCATAGTTTTTCATCAAGTGAAGAGGTTTTATAATTGCTTTAGGTAAATGTGGTTCAAAGGTTATATGTTAATACGATGGTGTTTTTGTGTCGGATATAATTATGTAAATGATTTTATATGATGCTTATACTTAGATTATAGAAATATAATATTATAAAGTAAAGTGTTAAGTATTAAATTATATTTACGTAACATGTAGGTAAGTGATAACTTCCGTCTACCTAATATTTTTTGGTTTAAAAATGAAAGTGGGCTATTTTTTCATGAAAAATTTGAGGCTTTCACTACATATTTTAGGTAATACCAAGAATAAGAATTTAAAAGCAAAAATGCCTTGCTTTTGTATATTGAATATATTTTTCAAATGTTTAATAGCCAACCAGTGCGGCCAGTGGAAGGTATTGGGTTCGATTTCTAGGGGAATAAATAATTGTATTATAAATGTTCGTTTGCAGCCCAATGTATTTATGCATGTGTCTCTGGTGCTAGTCATTTGTAGATTATAGTAACTAAAAAAACATCTAATACATAGTAGGTAATATTTTATTCAATGCAAAAATAGCATGACTCATATTCCGAATGCTCTCTTGATGTTTCAATCCCAGGTTGGCACCGACCTCAAACAATGCAAACCCACATTGTCGAAGTACAGATCCCTGTTTATCCCCTTCTTTACAACAAATGCCGTGACCGTTTCACGCATTGTTGCGATTTCCTGCCATTAAAAAAATTACAAAAAGAACTCTCAGGTCAGGTACCTGTTTTTTTTATCGGTCAGGTAAGTTAGGGGTGAGTGTCCTTTCCTGGAACCTCATACTTTTCTTTGCAAAACTGACCAACAAATGTAATGTGCGTTTAAACGTGCAGTAATAAAGGTTAATTTTGTATGGAATTTGTTTGTAATTATTATGAATGTATACAGTACCTACTGTCACGTCGGGACATGTACTGGGGTAAAACCCACGAAATAAGGGTGGTGGTGGGGTGGAGTAATAATAACACAAAGCCAGGTAAAAATCCGTACTTGTCGTTGTGCTTGACTAGTGAAATTGTTGCTTTTTTGTTCACCGAATTGTAAATATTTAAGTACGGCCTTATCAGCTCGTGACAGTGGCATTAATATAAAGTTAAATATTACTTGCTGTAACGGTGTAGGAAAACATCGCGAGGAAACCTCTATGCCTGAGAGGTCACAAAAAAAGTTCTCAAAGGCATGTGAAGTTCACCAACCCGCATTAGGCTAGCGTGGTGGACTACGGCCAACACATTTCTCACTATGAGAGGAGCCTCACCCCGTCATTAATGGGTTAGGTACATTAATATCAGATTATTAAAATTACTACTATACACATCTAGGCCTTTAATCATAGGTAGGTACTTCCAAGTAATATAACATTGCATTTGACTTTAAAATACTTTAAAAATTCAAAAAACCATAATAATAAATGTAAGAAAGCAGAAAAGCAAATACTATTTTTGGATTTAAAGTTTTTAATATTTTATTTCTTCCTTCTTGTATTGCAAAATACTAATTAAATTCCAACATAAGAGTAATAACGAAATAATACCGACAAGTAAATAAAGTTGTATTTTACTTTTCTTATTTGCTTCTTTTGTAATAGAATGTAAGACTCTTAGTTTTACGTAAGTAAATTATTTGCTGATGGTAAAAGCACGAAAGTTTCACCTGTAGATACATTAATTTACTATATAATCGGGCTTTGTTACATAAAAGCAATTTAATTCTTATAATAGGAAATTAGGAACACATCAGACGTGTGATTTTTTTTTGTAGATTTGGTGTGTGATAAGTTTTTTCCAATTAGCGACTCAAAAGTAAATAAAACGTTGTCAATCAAAAGTCGAGTTAGTTAATTAGGTTCAACAACTTACTCAGTTACTAAATGCGTTATGTCATTACACCTGTAATTTTAAGTTTGCATAAATAGCAATGAGTCTCGTTAAAATAACTTCCATTATTTTATTTTTTATTTTGTCATTTGTAAAAATAACTCCGATTTACGATTAACTCGTCATTTGTACCTCAAAACATTCGGAATAACTAGACGAAAGACTCTTAAAAGGGCTGTAATCGATCAAGGATCTAATCGAATTTAATCAATTCTGAAGATATTACACTTATTTCGTTTACTGTTCAACATACAACTGCCACGAAAAGGTACAAGATAATGGACCCGAGTAAAGAATAGTCCACGAAGATTATAACTTACCAGTGGCAAACTGTACTATTATTTTTAAACCTTGCTAATCCTGCGTCCCAAAATCTGTAATTATCCTTTGGAAATATTTTTTTATCTCTGCCTCCTCAGCCGCTTTCTAGTTAATTAGACACTCCGGGGCATTTCTTTGTTCACCTCTATGTGATCGTCCGATTGTTATGCCCTTAAGGTTACCTGGCCGAGAAAGTAAGGGCTAGAAATGGTGACCCTTTTCGTCCTTTTTGTGATGATTGATGCGATACCAAACTAGGAACGAAGTTGTCGTTGAATTCCCGTTTTAACTCATTGTGAAGTACGTTGCAAATTGTGTAGAAAAATGGATTTAACTTTTTATCTTATGGAAAGAGACAAGTTAGAAATATAGGTAACAGCCAGAGTAGGTACTCGTTTGTCTGGTGATTGTTATTATATTATATTAAAAATATTCCGAGAGAAACAAGAATTAATGAACTCTTTTTATGATTTGTAAAAGACGAATTTAAAATTTAAGTAATATTAGTATACACATTATAAATTTAAACGTGCTACTATTATTCTATGAATGTGCTAAAACATTCCCTATTGCCTAACAAAAACTCTAAGGCTATTGAAATGATTTGCACATTTAAAATTTCACCCATCTCCGGTATATAAAGAAACTGCGTTAATTAAAATAACAACCACTAGCAGTCAATCAAACATACACTTAAGAGACATTAATTGACATATATCAAGCGCATAACTCTCAAATGAAGTTATTTGAGTAAAAACCAACAGTTTGTTCTATTGAAACACGCAATGCCCGCCTTCCGTACAAACGACATCAACGCGCTTCATTGCTTACTGACTATGCGACTGGGAAATATTTTGTAGAAAATTGCATATCTACGAGAAATGGTTTTTAATTGTGAGTGTAAATCAATAGGATAGAGATATATATGTAATGCGTTAAGTTTAAGAAAGTAGGATCATTTTAATTATGTGTTGAATAAACTTATTTCTAAGTGACATGAATGGTGACTTTTGCGCCGAAAAAGATAGTTCATGCTGTGGTTTTAATTCTATTATTTTATTTTTTAAAAGCAGCTTAACAATTAAAATTGTATAAACATTCATCATATATGTATGTACCTATGCGTTTGTATAATATAATGTTTGTTTTTGAAACAATGATCATGCAGGATGTCCGTTTTTGGCTTCAACGATAACAAACAAAGTCTTTAATTCTTACATAATAAATGATCTTAGCTTTCATATTGTAATAATTACTAGGTATGTAAGCATATTAATTTAGTCATATAGTATTAGTACTCCTCATATAATATGTATTATTTATTGAAAATGATCATATAAATGTGACCCTACATCTTTACCTAGGTACACTTAAATAAACAGTAGTGTGTAGTTAGTACAAAGGTAAATAAACAAGTCATTATGTTTTTATATTAATTAAAATAATTGCACACATTTTTTGCATTATAAATTTAAGGTTAATGATACTTGCAGGACCTCGTTTTATACCTAATTGTTCTTTTAAACAGAATAACAAAAGGTAAAAATGGTGAGTTGCACTTTGAACTTTATAAAATGATTAATTTAAATTTTAAATGTTGATTAGTTACGATAAAGTTTTTTGGGTTAATTAAAAGCAACAATTTTTTGTTTTGAACCTTCTTAATGTACGAGTACATTTATAAAAAAAAATTAAATGGTTATACGGGTTATAAAATAACTATTTCATTAATAACATTGTAATTTACTGTTATGTTTCAACATGTATTGTGTTAAAATTGTTATAACTTTAATTAAGAAATAAAGTACTATAAAGAAACACGTAGGAAATTATAGTTTGTCTAGGTTAAAGAACTCCCTTTATCGAATAACAATCAACAACTTACGGTCATCCAATTCTTCCTCATAATCGGAGAAACACCGGTCCTCATCTTTAAGGGGCTGGTTGTCCGGTTGTTGGTAGAATCGCTCTGATTTTATATACATTTTGAGATACATCACATCAACTACTTGTTTACGTTATAAATGGTTCAGGAATAACAAGAAATCACTGCTCAAATGTCACCGGAAAAGCACTAACAAAACGATCTGTTTATCGATGATAAAAACAACGCGTAGTTTATACCGTCACTCGTTACCAAAGTTCACGATAAACAAATTAAAACAACCCTCACATGGCAAGTGCACTCGCGATATCGGCCAGTCTATTCGATACTCCGCAAGATGGCATTGTTTGAAAAAATCGCCGGCGCCGGGTGGTAGGAGTTCAAGCGAGTTCACGCAGACGAACACCTGAGAGACGCGCGACCGAGTCGAGGTGCGGCCGCCTACTGCCCCGACCGCCGACCTAAGTTATCAGCCTTTGACAAAAAACACAGGTAGTGCCTCCGCTGCCTATAGCCCGCGCTCCGAGCCTCCAACCCGCCGCACTAACGGCAAATTGATTTTCATTTTGTTTGGGATTCATCACTTTGAAACCACGTGGTGTTTATAAAACGACTAAATGAACAAGTTATTAAACCTTTTAAATTAATTCACGCCGTTCATTTCGTTTTGCAATTTCGCTATGAGTGTCGGTCTTAGGTGACGGTTGATTTATATTTTTAATGCATTTCATGCATATTTTCGCAGTTAAGTCAACTTGAATAAATGGCTGCCATGGGCTATAATTATTGCTTGTTAGAGACTTATGTTATTAATTTAAAAAGGGGAAAATATGCAGTTTATATAACATTACGCAACTATACATTCATACGTTCAAAAAATATAGGTACAACAAATTTTTATTTTGTTATTGCCTTATCGTCACATCTTTTTTTTAAACCAAATAGGTACATTAGTGTGTCTGCTTTATGGGGGGATAAAAACATAACCATTCAAGCGTTCAGGTGCTTTATTAATCTGTATAAAATTAATAAGGTAATCGTACTTTGTTATTTATCCAGGGAAATTTGACAGTCTATAAAAACTAAATGACAAAAAACATTTAAAATACTAACGAATACTAACTAAATACTGGAAAGCACCTACTTTGTTACTATGAGAAATTTGACAGCCTATGTAATTATGTGAGAAGACAACATATACATCAAGGGTATATCGTGTTTGTTTACATGCGTATCCAAAGCTTACATTATCATCTCATTTTATATACCACCAAACACTTACGCAGCCTCATTAGTTGTCTCACCAAACACAGGTAAAATTTAAGCGAAGACATAGCTGCAATTTTGTATCCCACTATTGGGCAAGAGTCTTTCCCACTAGTGGAGGCCCGGAGCGTACTCTACGCTGATCTAATGCATATTGGGCAGCTAGGGGTTAGTGTCAGTTACGGATTTTTTTAATTACCCATAGGACTTCTGACAAGCTTCAACCGATATAATAACCAGGACTACATAAAGGCTTAAAATTCCCTTCGAAACACAAGCGCGCATAATTCGCGATCTTCCAGGTACTCGATAGTTTGCAATGTAGGTACTTTAGCAGCGCAGTTAAAATACGCTCTTCAAAAAATAAATATTATTATCATATTATATAAATAAATAAAAACACTACATTCTCGTAGTAATTCAAAATGGTTTCCCAAGGGATGTTGCTATGTTAATTTATAGAGGAAAAAAGGTTAATAGGATTAAGTTTGAAAAACAATGTAGAATTTTAATCACTTATTAAATTTCAGCTCGTTTTTTATATGTATATGAAACGCCAAATTAATCCTTGAGGTCTTTTTCCTTCATTAATAATGTTTTAGTCTAGTTCCTGCTGCCAATTTACGGTACATTATATCGACTACCTGCTTATGTAAACAAATATTATTTCTCTTTCCTGTCACTAGTAAAACAATATCCTAAAATCATCAGCTTCACAAATAAAATCACCATAATTAGCATTTTAGTACCAAATTAACATGCGCTAGAGCCACGTTTTCCGATCAAACAGTTATACAGCCTAATTAAGCTCGCCATTTGATTTAATTTCATCAAAGACGTAATAATGACGGATGCTGGGTGCTTTTAATACTTTATTGGTGTGGAATTATTGTAATTTGCCTGGTACCTCTCTGTGAAGGTACTTACAACCTCACGCTGGCCTAACACAGGTTGGTGGACTTCACATGCCATTGAGGATATTATTTTTGTGAACTCTCAGGCGTGCAGGTCATGTTTTTCTTCACCGTAACAGCAGGTGATATTTAATTTTAATTTTATAAGCGAACGGAACTCTTTTTACAGTCACTGGGATTCGAACTGGGCCGCGTTGTTATCGATAAGGTAACAGTCATTAAATCGGAGACCCTACGAGCAGCTTAGAAATCCTATTCGGATTACTAAACACTTTCTCCATTAATCCACAGTAGAGCAGCGTGGTGGAGTATGCTCCACGCCTACCCTTGTTGTAGAGAGGCTAATTAAGCCCTTCATTTGATTTAATTTGACTACTGACGTAATAATAATGAACATTGGAGGCACAACCTTTTGGTAAATTTACATTAATTATTTATTAACACCGCAGGGATAAACTCAGTGTTTGATCAAATCGATCGCAACGGGCCCGCGGTGATTATGAGTGGTTCTAAAGTAATTTATTGATGGAGTATTCATAACTTTGACATAATATTGCACGCCATGAATTATATTAGCTCAATTCGTATGTAAATATTACTGTATACTGCAATCAAATAGACGTTAAATGTTTATATTGTTCTTTTTATGGATGGTGAAATTTTTTCTGTTCTACTTTGGTCAATATTGGTCTAATAAACCTATTATCTCAGCGGTATTAAACCAATAAATTTAACGGTCTTTGCATATTTTCCATTTATGACTCAACTTTTCTATCACTGATTTTGATGTTTTTATAGACACTTCTTTTGATTACATAAGAGGTTTATTTTTTAGCTTGGTTCTGTCTTGTCCTCTTCTTCGAGCTCTAAGAAGACGCAAAAGGTTAATTTGATTGGTTTTAATCTTTATTAGTCGTATCCGGTGACAACATTTTAAGCATTTTCTAATTTGTACTTATGTAACGTAGCCTTATAAAACGCAGGTATCTCGTGTAATTTTAATTTTCTTCTATAATATCTTTTACCTATTCATCCACCAACAAATCAAGAACTTTATACCGTCTAAATGTTTTAAATTGATACTTAATGTAATTAATAAATAAAAAAATCAAAGGGATTTTAATAAAGCAGTATTAATTTCGACGAACACAATGTATCAGAATTACATATAAGATAAAACATGACAATATATTAAGAGCAAATTAGTGTATTAAATATTCGGTGGTCACTGGCTACCGTGTTACTGAGTTTATAACGTCCAAACATGGAGCGATTCTGGTCAAATGTGAGCGTGGGTGGATATGTACAGGTTGATGTTTTTTATAATTGTTTTCAGATATCTGATGTTAACGCAAAGAAACATGAGTCTTGCGTTTTTTAATTTCGGTAAATTCTGAGTAACGGGTATAAGGACAATTAAAATGTATTTGGATGTCACTAGCCTTCGCCCGTGACTTTGTCCACGTTGACCTTATAATTTGACCCGGAGAGGAATAAAAAAGGTTATCTCTACCTGCGTACCAAATTTCATCAAAATTTGTTGAGCCGTTTTTAGTGATAGAGTAACAAACATTTAAACATCTGGATCCACAATGGTAGTAGTTCTATATTATGGTAGTAGTCCTATATTACATATCTTAGTTCTCTATTTAACCACATTTTCTTAAGATTCGTACACAATTTGCAATTAAGTTCGCCCAATATACCCTTTTAATAAACAATTAAATAAATAAACAATTTGGTTAAACAATATTTGAATAAAAACGTGTCTTAAATAAAAATCATCCTGTACCCATACGGTCAATTTTCTCGCACGAGTCTTTATCAAAATGACAGTTGGAATATGTTAATAGCATTCGACTTTGTCGGAAGAATTCTCGGTTGGATTATGCATTTCGCACTGTTTATAGCTTGCAAGAATTCCGTTTGGGGGGCTTGGCAGCGGGGGCGTGATTTGACAAAGAAAACCTATGTTTTTTATTGCGGTGGTGATAGCCCAGGGGCTTAGAATTCGACCTCGAATCGAGGGGTCCGGGTTCGAATCTCAATGGCACGCACCAAATGACTGTAATAAAAGTTATGTGCGATTTAGTAAATATCACGTTTTTGTCTATGTCTAAGAGTATTTTCAAAATCCGGGAGGCACAGCCGGCTAAAATATACAGGGTGTTTAGCTTCGAACTAGCGATAATTTCCTTCAATTTGAATTTGGCCATTTGAATTTTGTATCTATTTTACGCCCTTGAATAAAATAGATACAAAATTTAAATGGCTGCCATTTCAAAAGGAGGGGCTAGACCCCTATATGGGGGATGTTTTGGTCTATTTTATACATTTAAATTATCGCTCGTAGCTCGAAGCCAAACACACACGTATGTTATAAAGTAGCCGGTTACATAATAATACAAATAAATAAATTATCTGTTCGATTGTTCAGTAAGTTTTAAGTAAAATGATAAAGGTACTGAATCTTCTGCCTTCCAAAAGGTAGGCACTAAAACGTTTCATAACAACATTTCCCTTAATATTATTGCGGAAATAATGAAATGTCAAACAACATTTCATTCGCGGGATTAATTTGACACTGAGAGGGGTCCAGCGTGCCAGTCACTTTATTTTTTGCGAACAAGACCGATACAATATTTTTAAGATCATAGCGTAGTGATTGCTTGAATTATATCGTATTTAGTAAAGATTCATATGTGACATATTTTTTGGATATTTTTTTATAAACTCTAACGCAAAAAGCCACGCGCCATCTGAGTGATTAGTGTCTGCTATTTATGCTGCTTATTGGCTTTGAAGGAGAGCTGTTCAAAGCATTTACCTACAATAAAGCCTTAAGCAGAGAATTTATGATTTCTTATAAAAGAGGTAGATGGTAAACAATGAATTAGTTATGGTTTACCATCTACCATCTTATCAATTTTAAATACACGATATTTCTTTTTACTTTAAAACTCGCAATTAATAAAAGATTTCATTCGCACACGGGATATGCAAATTTAGCTTGAATTATTTTTTGTACAAACTGATCACGAAATTCCTAAGTTTTCCATGAAATACTCGTATATGAAAAATAGATGTCGTACAAATGTATTACGGATGTAGTTAATAGGTATATGAACTATTGATACCTTTTTTAAGACAATAACAAACAATCAATTGTATTTATTTTAAAAAACCTTGTTGACACAAAACGATCAAATAGATTCAGGCTATAGATAGCTGATTTACAAGTCATCGATAATTAAAACAGTTTGTTCTTAGTAGTAGCTTAGTATCTAGTAGCACGAACTAAATATTGCATAAAAAACTAGGTCTTTGATTACGTACTGATTTATAAGAGCCGGAACCAATGTAGCATGGAAATGTCTTTATTAACTGTAAATTATATCAAAATTAAATGCTTTTATTCATTATCAGGTACAATTTGTGCAGCCTTAATGAACCTCAAACAAATTGCATTATAAATTATATGTAGGTACATTCATCGGCTTTGATCGCCCTTTAGGCAAAACGTAGACTGGGAGAAAAAAAAACGCACTAAAATGCAAAATCTTTAGAGATTTAAGAGTAAATATATATTATATTACTTATAATAAATCGATTGAATTTTAAAGGAGTGAAACTAAAACACATGCTATTGGAATATCATAAACTGTGACACTATGTTTCTTATAAAAGATATGCTCTTATTGTAGCCTCAATATAAATTCAGTTTTAATTTTGGCATTCATTAAACACTCTCCGTTTATTTACTAAACAATTAAACATTTAATCAATCACAGATGAAGCTTAATATTATGTTTAGTACAAATTAATGCAAGTCATTATCGATATTAAATTAAGGCAAAGTTTAACGTTCCGGAACAATCTGGTACAAACCAGTACGATAACTTGAACTGCAATTACCTGCAACAAAAAAAAAACATTTAATTTTAAAAGAATTACATACTATTAGAAGCGGTGATAACTTAGTGGCTAAGAAATCTGCCTCTTTCTGAGGGGATCGGGTTCAAATTCAAGTGGCACGCACGCACTATTCTTAAAAAGTTTGTGCGGTTTATAAAATTAAATATCACAATCGGTAAAGGAAAAAGTCGTGAGGAAACCTGAATGCTTAGGAGTTTTTTATAATGTTCTCAAATGCATGTAATCTGCATCCTTACCACTGTGAGAAGAGATCCGACCCTGCAGTGGGTCGTTTATGGGTTACAGACAATATAAGTCAATATGATTCAAATAAACACAATAGAAGTCACAACATAACACAATAAAAATCGAATAAACATATGTATTTTATTCGACTTTTATTGTGTTGTTTATTTATCGTATCTATATCAGATTTTTGAAATCCATGTTTCGATAAAGATGAGCCTACCCTGAATGAAATTATTATCGCCTATTCATTGTCATCTTCTAGTGATCCTAGTCCTTAGCCCTAAACCAAGCGTAAATTTCGTCAATCATTTTAGACGACAATTACTACATAATAAAAGTTTGTCTTTCGTTCTTATACACTTCTTTCATCCTTTACAAAGATATAAAATTAAAATAAAGTATAAAATTAAAATAAAGGTACCTTTCACATAAATATCTCGTGTACATATCTACATACCTATCTTTTAAGGCAAAATTCGTTTCCATTACAATGTGCGCAAGTGCTTGCCGATGATATTTAAAGGTCAAAAATCCGGCCACTTTTAAGCAATGTTTCCTGATCTATAAACTGAAATTAATGTGTGATAAATAAAGTAATTAATTTATGTAATTGAGGTACCGTTACGAAATGTCGCTCTAAATGTCATAATAGTGGCTGCCAGCGCTAATGCTTCAAACGACACAACATTGCATAAATGTCTTGTTTAGTAACAACATCTAATATATCTTCAAGTATAGAGGCCAAATCTGCAATTTTTTTAAAGCTTATAGGTATCATATTTTACTCTAAATTGTTCCTTTTTTAAATCATTATACAAGTCACATTTGGTGGTCATTGTTACTTATAACAGAGTTAAATGCCGCCCGAGCTTGTAATTTGATGTTTTATTACTCAAATACGAAAATTTAATTTTAATACCATCAACATTTTTAAATTGATTACACAATTTTATAAAATTACAATGACTATAAAAACAAAAAGCCTACCAAAAATTAGTTCTGAAATTTAAAAAAACTTCAGAAACTTTAACTCATCGTGGCACGTGTGCGTGCACCAAATACTCATGTGCTTACTCACTCGCACACACACATATAGCACCGCACGCCACGATGAGTTAAAGCATTTATTAACTTCTATTAAGTTTGTGATCCATTTACAAATTACATAAAATTAAATAATGGAACGACTGTCTTTTCGATGCGTTCAAATTTCAAAACAGCAGCCTTTGAGCAATTAAAGGATTATGATAATGGTAGTGTAAGCCACGATTGATTTGCGGTCATAAAGCAAGCGATAAGCAAAGGTTACAGACACTACAGTAGCTGACCTTTTCTTTTATTGCAACTTCATGCTCCTGGTTTTAGGTACTGCAATGACGAAAATTAGATTGCGAAACGTTTTATTGAATGCAACTATGTAAAAATCCACGTATCGTTGAAGGCTAGTAAGCTGAAGTTAGATAGACTATGCCTAGAGTGTAATCCGCGTTTAGGTAAATATCTGAGGGTTACTTTTTTGTTACATCAATGAATGAATTATTGAATAAATGAATCGATGAATTAAAGACGAATTAAGGCGAATTATACAGCGATGGAAGCGCTGTGGATGCCGGAGATTATTTACAAGTATTTGAGGCAATCATCTTAATATTCACGAGTGCGTAAGACTTATAACATGCAAGGTACCTCAGGAAGGACATAAAGTTTTAGCGACCTTAGAGGGGGCCTTTGAGTTCATTTGCTACTCGTTTTCTATAAAAAATCCCCCACAACTTACTCGCTATATAATAATTTTATTGGATATAATTTCCCACCAATATGGCGTCAACAGTGAAATATTGAATTGGTCATGTTTCCTACAAGCTATTAAGTTTTCATAACCGTAAAATTGCCTTCAAACTGTCTATTTTCCGACTCCCATATCCAGTCACTTATTGTTATTAACGTAGTCTACGGTTGCTTTTAATGTGTTTTCTTAATGGTGTGTTAAGTTAAAGATCAGCGAAAGATTTTCTTTGCTCGTTGAATCGTGAGAACTTCACAATTCGATGCGTTTAGGATTTGTTGGGTGTGTACGGGTTTAGGCAGTAAATGCGATCGTAAATATCTCTGGTTAATAAGGTATTACTTTAAGCGTTAGTATAAGTATTGTAGCAGAAAAACATGCTAGTTAGCTAGAAAAATTTTCTCTTATGGAAGCAAGTAACTTAAACAATTCTTACGGGAATGAGTCTCATTTCAGCGACTGGAAAACCCGATCCTTCTTAATTAAAACATGAAATCTATTTCATGATCAATTCAAATTCAATAAATCTTTATTCGCTATTCAAATCACCTCAAAGGGGTATTTTAACGATGCTGACAGATACGTAAACATCAACAAACAATCATATGACAGGTGTTTATTTATTACAAAATGCAAATTAAAATTGAGATAATGAACATGTGAAATTTTACAAGAAGCTAATTTCAAAAATTATTGGCTCCGATCATAATATGTAATGAGGCTGGGTTTTCTCCCGTAAGAAATAAAAGTGACAAGGTGTGAGTTTTCACACGATTTAATGACATCATAACGGATGCAAATGCGAGTCTTGACCTGTGATTTAAATTAGTAATAAACAATATATGGCTAAAAGCCTAAATTTTCGACCACAATAAAATGCTAATAATATAAAATGCTACCACAAATTACAATCGGGTTGACACGGTTAAGGTTACATGTGAAAAGAAATTGTGGAAATTTTTGAGGTCCTCTAAAAAAATTTCCTTGTTTTACTTGAAATAATCTTTTTTAAAGAAAATAATTTAGTAGGTATGTGATAATTTTGTAAACTCTTAACAGTAATAAAGGCCATTTTTATTTTTGTATTACCAAGACGTAACTAAGAACACACTAAAATTATACAATTCCACTGGAGTCTGAAATCTCTCTGAATCAAAGGGTTTCCTGCTGTCTCCTTCAAGTCGTCATGGCGCTTGGCCGGAGAGCTCTTTTTGCTTTAACGTGGTTACCATTCGAGGACCTTTCTTCCCATCGGTTATCAATCCTGCTAACGATGTGGCCTAACATTACTTATATGCAAACTCTGAGAGTGAGTTCTAGCTTCCATAAAACATAAGTATCTTCGTAAAACTAACAAACGAAGCTAATTCACACTAAGTTTAAATGGTCACACATTTATCGCGAAAGTTTAATGACGGTGACGAGAGAAAGTCGGCTGCAATAAACAATGACCATATAATCGTAAAACTGGGTTTTATTGACGCCAGCAAGCTGATTATAGAGATTTAGTAATTTTTATAATTGTATATTATAGAAGGTAATATTGTTTAAATTAATATACTGCACAGTACTCAAAACGTTACCGATAAAAATTACTTTTTCAAACATATAGATAGGTACTGTTTCTTGAGCCTTAAAGTTTAATTTCTTTTCACGTTTTTCTATTAGGACACGGGGTAACACTGACTAGTCACAATTTGGCACTTCTCGACAACAAATTAGGTAGTATCCATCTATAATAATTATGTATTTGTTATTCTATATAACGGCTAGTGCGTCACATAATCCCAGTACTGACCTGCGCCCACGCCGAGTCTTGCTTTACACCCTAAAGGATTATTTTGATGGACATGAACAATAGTGGACATGGCACTGCACTGCTCTAAATGCTCTCGCTATGATAAATAGAACAAGTTTAGACAAATGAGAGATATAGGCCTGCGGTTCTCAGTGAGATATTTAAGCCGACACAGACATCGAGTCGTAAGAAAATCGGGGAAAATATAAAAAAATGATAAGAACATTTAGATTTTGTACAGACAGTATATTCGTATGTATGTACCTAGAATTTTTTAAATGGATGATGTTGCTCGTGTCAAAATTTAATTTAGTTTCATAAAAATATTAAAATATAAAAATATTAAGGTGAATGAAGTTTCAATAGTCATAATAATATGCCAATTTCTAATTTATATAGCAAGAATTTCTACAAAAATTTTGTGGGAGAGCGTTATGTCGTTATGTAGTGCCATTTTAATGTATGAAGCTGAAACACTGGCAACATTTTTCAGTAGGTAATAATCATTTGTTGTTGAAGAATACGGTGACATAATAAAAGAGTTCGATTTGATTTGCCATATTAAAACTTCTAAGGGTACTAGGCGATCATAAATCGGTTACAATCTAATATGGAAAATGTGCAGCTGATTCACGCAATGACGTCACTTGCCAGGGCAAATGTCGCGGCCCACGTGCGCGGTTACATTTCTACACGGCTCGTTTTATTGGACACTAATACAAGCATATTCTATGCCGGTTAAGGACATACACGCATAGAATATGCCCACTGTGCAGAAGCGAACACCAGGAAAATATGTAAGATATTTCCATCCTAAATATGTCCATAATATTTTCTAAATTACGCAACACTGAAGGGCGATTTAATTTCCTGAAAGTTTATATTTTTGATGAAAGAAGACACGTCTTTACTGGCTAATTAGCACTACGCCTACCTAGGATTTAGGATCATCATTGAACTGACCATTGCTCAATCGGTCGGACGAATTTACAGGTGCCAGAGCTTCAAAGTTCATAAAAATTTAAATGCTTTTCAACGACTCTGTCTTCCCTCTTTTATTCGCTGCATCACTAAAGTAATAAAGTACATTACTATTATTCCTTTCCGAAGAACCCTGTGGATGACGAATGTTAAAAAATGTTGCGAGTATAAAGAAGCTCTAAGCAAAACAAATCTTCATAGAAAGTTGTTTACGGCAGTCTGTACAGAATTTTTTTTTCAGAAGAATTAATTTATTTCGTGTATATTAAGCAACTTTAAATGGGGGCTAATTTGATTCATCATAGCTATTTATCGTACTGGCGTTGAATTAAAATTTATATCGCCATTTTATGAATTTATAGCCCGTGGACAAAAAAGCCGTGCGTAGAAGTTCTAAAATGATTTACTGCAGGATGTAAAGGTAATTGCTTCATTAGGTACCAGGCGGGCATACAACGGTGGAGGCTTCGAAAGGATTCGCGCATTCACGCAGTGACGTCACCTGGCTGTCACGGGGCAAATGTCGCACTAGCAACCTACGTTTATATCGTTTAACTGCCGCCTTTTATTAGCTACGATTTATATTTTTAGCTCAAGTCTGGCTTTATGACACGATTTTATTTTACTTGAAGTGTTAGAGAGTAAGTGTGGGTCAAATCTTGCAAGCGTTATATACCTATGATAGAGTAGCTCGTACGGTACCTTACCGTCTTCTTAATCCTTCGTGTCTTGTGTTTCGGCTGGGGAAGGTATGGTTGCAGGAGCTACTTTATTTGAGGCGGACATATGAGTCCCTATGAGTAGCAAAACAGCATCCATGGGCCATGGGCCGCAGCGACCACTTAACATCAGGTGGCCTGCATGCCCTTTTGCTACTCAATTACTATAAAAATAGCTTAATTTCAACGACGTAAGGAGAGCTACTAGCATACGACCATACAAATCGAGTAGCTGTCTCCTGGCTAGGCAGCAGCTCGCACGGTGTAAACGATCCATGATATTTTGTTTACAATAAGCTAAAGGCTAACGTCATTCATGGGAGAGGCGGTGCCGGTGGAAAACACGTGATTCACGCAGTTTGCACGCGGGGCAAACGGCAAATGTCACTGTAGGGTTGCCTCCGGTTTCCTGAGGAAACTTTTGTCCATTAGTATAATTGATTTATAAATAGATGTAGGTACATTAATTTGTTGCTCACATAATTATTGGGCTACAAATATTGGGGGAAGTACAGGAGGAGAAAAGGGAAATTTATTTTTTGTGTTTTATAGATAGATTGGTACTGGTGGACTAGTTTCAATGAACTCAATGCGAAGTTGACAGAACGAGTTCTTATGCAGATTTAGTTTAATTGTAAAAGATGCAAGATCAGATTATTGATTTTTTTGTTGGGTGGTATATATTTTATAACAGAGGTAAAATACCTAAGAATTATGTTGCACAGAAAAATCAGCTATGAATATTACAGGTTTTAAGTAAAAAAAAATGACAACCCTACCACCTACCGCGGTCAAATGTTCCATATTGGAATCGTGTAGGATTTAGAAATGGAAATCGAAATTCGAACTCTACATTTTTGTTACAAATCCGCTTTGTGATTCAAATCTGCTCGATCAATTTTTCTATTGTTCGCAAACGAGATCCTTGTTTTTACTTTGCAATTTTTTCGTATTAAAAAGCTTTGGGTCACGGGACGCCCCGCAGATGTGAACTTCCTTCCTTCCTTCCTTTCAGCCCTTAGTAGTCCACTGCTGGACATCCTTCCTTCCTTCCTTTCAGCCCTTAGTAGTCCACTGCTGGACATGGGCCTCCCCTAATCGACGCTACTCCACCCGGTCCTGGGCCCTCTGAATCTAACAGTTTCCCGCTGTCTTCTTCAGGTCATCAGTTCACCTAGATGTGAACTAGTTAAGTTTATATTGGAATTTTTACTTGAAAAATAAAAATATAACGAGTATAATAACAAAAAGGTAGAGTTCCCAATTAAATTTATTTATAAATAAAGAAACAACAAAATATACGCGCGAGTCGATACTTACCGTGCCTTGAGAGGAGAGGGCTTGAGGGCATAAAAGATTGTCACGCTGAGCGTCACGCTGTAAGCCATCACGGCACTTGAGTAGATTTAACTGCATTGCGCCGATATTTTTTTCACATAGAAAAAAATCCTCTTTTTTTCTCTTTTTTGTCTTTTTTTGTCGAGTTTAAAAAATATTTTCTTTTTTACATTCGAGATGATGTCAATTTTACTTTGTTTCAGATAAGTTGCCAATTGTTTTACCACGAATAAAATCTTTAAGATATATTTTAATTTATCTTTAAAGTGTACCACGGGTCGGGTCGTGTATTCACCTGTTAGGATGTGTATTATGGCGTTAAAATAAACATCAAATAGATATTGTAAATAAATGTCAATAGAATCATAACTTCGTATTCATAACATAATATATTTTATTGTGTATGTCATTATGTTTGTTATGATGTAAAGTTTCTCATAAATAGCCGTAACTTGAGTCAACGGATAAAATAAGGAAAATGTCACAGGTAAGGAGGAAATCAAGGCCAACAAGACTACTAATTCCATAACTACTCTATATAATTGCAGGTACTGGGACCTCATAACTATTAGATTATATAACGGAAATAATAAATCATTTACTTACATCAACGATTATATGAAGACCGCGTTTTAATGACGATAGACTGTTGCCTACCTAAAAGGTATAATAATATAATCTATCAATATTATATGTACTTTATATAACGGTATTTTTACACGCTTTATATTAGCTTCACCTGTATGTTTGTTTGTAACCGACTCCTTTGGGCGCGATTTTGACCCACTTTAAACGGCCAGATTTCGTTCAAACTTTGTAGATTTATCGAGGACCGATGACAATACACTAATTTGATAAAATTATTTATGATAATCTTAATGTAAGAACAAGCTTTTATACGGGATACTCATCATTAGCCAACATCAGTCCACAACTACACAGCTGGACATAATCTGGACAGCCTTAAGACTTACACCGAATATAGCTCTCTGAGGACTAGCTATGGACCAGCCCGACTGTGGGTGTCCACGTTTCGACTCCGTAGGTCATCACTGACAACGCATCGATCAAAGACTTTGGATTTAAGGTTTGCGGAACGGGTGACGAGAAGACAAATAGGCACAAACACTAAACAACACATTACCTTAACTCACATCTGTCTGCAAAAAAAAAAAAAAACATCGAGTAAAAAGGTTTGAAAATGGAACCGAATTTGTTCGCGACCTTTAGGCGGTTGCTCTTATTTACTCTTTCGAGGTGACAATAATACACGGAAGTATTCGACTGACATTTGAGTCAAGGTCTGCGTAACTCGCCTTTTGATCCCTACTGCAAAATGTATTGTATATAATATGTACGTATAGAATAGAAATACTTGTGGTTAATTGATGAAAAAAAACTGATAAGTAGTATGAGTATAGACTCCAAACCGTATGTGCATTTGGCTACAAAAATGAAAATCTTGTTTAGTTTAAAAAAGCGATGATCGCCGTGGAAGTTGGTATGTCGGAAAACAAAGTAAAAAATAAATAAAAAGTTTGTATTCGCAAGCAAATTACGAAGAAAATTAAATATTGCACTTGTGTTAAAGCTGTTTAAATCCCATATCATGCATTGAACCTTATCCGAAAGGGCAATTCATCAACATTAGCCATTATTCGTCCGTTCGTTCGTCCGAAGCGGTGACGCGCACCTTGACATTCGCATGTCAAATGTCAATCGGTCATCGAACCCACTCGTGATAGTTCAGAAAAGATTAACTGTTTGTTTTTTCTTCTTGTTTTGGTCAGGCCCTGACAACTTTCGAATGAGACACCCAATCGCTCCAGTTCGTGTACATCACACTTATATAATGAAAAAGAAATAAGTAGACCGCCGAAACAACAATCACTGGGCCATTTTTTCCTTGAGTAGGTACATACTTATTGGCAAAATAAATAACGAAGTACGCGATACTATGCGTTACCGTGTTTTCTTTCTTGAATCTTTGGTGTAATTAAGTTGTTTGGTGAAAGAAAAGGGAATAGTATAAAAATCAACCATTTTTTTTCTCTTCTTGCCATGACCATGAACTGGTTAAATTTGTAAAGACTTATTGGGACACAGTGATATAAAGCTTTTAAAATAAAAGACGTCGACATCTCACGAAGGTGCAAGAATAATTCATCGATAAACAGACAATGTAAACAAACTACAAGACTGTTATTTATTAAACAACTATGATTCTAAAGCGTTACTTTTATAGGTAAAACAAATGTACCAAATTTACCTATTAAAGCTGTTCTTTACGCATAACCACTAAATAAACTAAACATCATATTCTGGTTTACGTTTCTCCATTGTGAACCGTCTGTTATTGTGTACACGTGTATTCAATAACCTTGTACCATAAATTAGCGTTAAGGTTACACCCTCATTGTAGGGCGCCTAAGGACTTTACTTAAGACGGTCTAAGAACACCATATCGGTATCTAATAAGATGGACTGTTCATTGAGACGATTTGTAAAGTTTCAGTATTGAATTCAGTATCTATTATTTAATCTTCATGAAACCTTACAAAGTTAGTAGTTAATGAAAACAGGCGAGTTTAATGTTAAAAGCATTAGAAAAAGGCGAGGTTAGTGCTAAAAGCTTTCAGCATTTGCTATGAATTATCTCAGATAAAGTTATATCCAGTTAGTAAGCAGTTAGTGCGGAGAAAACTTTTTAAGTTTTTTGCTGCCGAAAAACACCAGTTTCGTTTGGGGAGGTTTCAAGTCTTGTCTCGTTCCTTTGTAGTAACAACGCATGAAAATAATTAAAAAAAACAAAAACATGTTTTTAATCAAGTATTTTTAGGTGATAGAACCACAGTTTCTCGTGCGGGATGTAACCTCTCTTGAATCAAATTTTGTTCAAACCGCCTTCTTTGTAATGTGCCTTAGCTTTATTTATTGTTGAGTGTAGCCTGGATCATTAAATTATCGTTTGCTGCCCAACAAAATATATGTCTTATTGTCTTACAACTCTAAACTGATTTATAAAATGTCACATAGTCATTTGATATTTCCATAAACAATATTCTATTTATCTTGTGCCCGTAGATGTCCTGACGGTTGGCACCGATTTCCGGCCGGAAGGCGTATTTGGGTTTACATACAAGGTTGAAGCGTGGGTGCAATACTTGCATATCATAAATTGAAGTTCACGACACGTGACGATGTCACAAATAAGGTGACTGCTTTAGTCAAAGGATTGGTTTTAAATGGATTTCTGCACTGAAGATAACTTAGACATAATTTGATGTAAAATTTTTACAATAAAAAAGATATTGAGTGTGGTAGGATTAAGTCTTGCGTGGAGCCTATGATTGATCATCCTTTATATTGATATTCTATATCCCCAATGCATGGAATTCCTAGTGATTACAGCCCCCGTTCTCATTGTGTGGAGTATTCCTACTTAGCCGATTGTTTCGTTACGCACAATGTGGCCTAGATGGGGTTTGTTGCTTTATTATGGACCGAACAAGAATATCGAGGAGTTATTGAATATATGGATTGTTGCACCTAATCCCGCGTTAGATTTTCATAAACTGACCAATGTTGGGATTCTAGAGAGTAGCATATGATACACACCAGACAAGAATACACACACAGAGACCGGAAATAATATTTTAAATTCATCATTCATTAAGAAACGTTACATTATTAGCAGTTGTTACGACCTGCATGGCGCAGTGGTTAACGACGCTAGTACGTTTCGCGAGGGTCCAAGGTTCGATTGGCTGCGAAACAGAGATTTTAATGACGAGTTCAAAATTCTTATTACTGTGAGTGTCCATGGCACCCACACCACAGGGATCCTAGTGTATCATTAAAGCCCTTATGAGTGTGAAGTGTTTATTTTTTTAATTTTATTTATACAGTTAGTATTATTTCGATCCTGTTTGTCGGATGTAGGTATCCATAGGCGGCAGTGACAACACAGGTCGGTAGGCAGTAATTTAGCTACCAAACTGGCCCAAGATATTTTCAATACAAACATCTATGTTTGCATGACTACATAATGACATATTCCTCCTGCGGTCGGATCGAGATGCCAAAACACGTTACCGAATGTAGCATACGATAACAATACAATAAACAGTGGGACTTGTTGTTCATGACGCAGCGAGAGTGAGTTGTCATAACATAATGCCGAATATTGTTTTGTAAACCTGTGATCTTGATGTGATGATGCTGTGTAATCTATTACAAATAGGTACGAGTTATGTTATATTTCTTAATGGATAACTTAATGCTAGATGCGACATAAAGACAAGTAAATGAGTCAGCTAAGAACGTTGTAATGTGGTGTCCCCGAGGTTAAGTTAAGGCGATGTCGGGGATAACGCATGTAGCTGCGACAAATGTCTTCATTATTCTACCCACGCGACCGGGATTAGCCGTCTCACACATCTTACACGTCTGACTCACATTCCAAGTTGTTAATTTACTACCTTCTTTACTAATATTCTTTAACCATCACTTTAATCAAACATGTTTAATATTTCTTCTATCACAAGTTGACACGCACTTTATTCTGTATCTGCTGGAAGTAATTATGTATACCGGTCTAGACACCTATTATGTCATCACAGTGACCTATCTGTATCTGTCGTCATGCTTTCATGGTGTCATGAGTCCTGGCTTCGAATTCCCAACGGTGCAGAAATATATGGATGAATTTCTATGCCTGTTTCTGGTCTGGATTTGTGTGTGTTTTTGTCGTGTCCTAGGGAATCCTGAGTGGAGTCATGAGTATGCAGTTTTTTTTAAATAATATCAAAAATAAAAATTCGGAGCAAGTAGCTCATGCTCTTTTTTGTAATTTTTATAATAAGTTCTAGAAAACAAGCATATGGGCCACCCGATGGTAGGTGGTCACCGTCGCTTCACTAGAGAAGTCCGAGTGTAATGCCGGCTTTGGTTTTGCCGGCGTTCTTTTTACAAAATACCTCTACCGGAAGACTGTTCTTGCTCTCACAAAATGTATTTATGCAGTCTTTTAGCATAAATATAAGTATGGATGGACAAATGACCTCAGATGGTGTGCGATCACGGTGCCGATGATCTAACCGACCTTTAGGGTCTGAGCGTGGGCGGATCCCTGGGCATGACCTCACGGCGATTGACTTTTGCGTGCTGCGTCTAACTGAAACTAATTTACCTAATGCTGATATCATGATAAGTCAATTAGCTGTAGGCTCGCTGCCATTTGTTATAGTCGGGTACAAATAAATTTTTACGTTGTTTTAAAAAGCTGTCTTTATTTTCGCTTAAAGATGGGGTGCCGGTAGTGAAGGACAACGTTGCCAATTTTTGGACTGTAATCAGAGCCATTTTCTGAACGCTGTATTTTCAACTAACTTACTTGATTTTTCCATTATTAACATCCCCAGAAAGTGAAAGGTGGTCAAGTCAAATACATTTAACACCCATCCTGCACAGCTATTCATCAAAAGCAATGTTAGGGTAGGGTACCTTCTCTTTTATACTTAACGTACCTTTCTTTTTCTAGCATGACGTCAAAGAAAAGTAAATCCTGTTGATTTATGAAAAGTATTAAAAAAAATGAAGTATTATTTCCGCATGGTAAAACGATAACGTAATTAATTAACAAATATGCCTTTAAGGATCTTAAGAAACTTTTGACTTCCTAATTACTTCGGGAACCTACTCACGGCGATGCAGAAGACATAAATAACTAAAATAATACTTAACAAAGAAAATCATCTCTGATTAGACGAACCTACATAACAAAGAAAATCGTCTCTGATTTGACGAACCTACATAACAAAGAAAATCGTCTCTGATTTGACGAGTTCGCACTTCACAACCCTGCTAAAGGGCAATACAAGACGCACTGTTAAGTCCCGCCTACGTTGATGAGGGCCTAAAGGTCACACCTCATCATGCATTGCAATGATCGAGCACCCGAGGTCATTCCCCTTGATGTATAGCCCGTCGATATCAGCCATCGCATGACGGATGGATGATTTATTTGCTTACTAGTTAACTCCCGCAGGGTTGCTTGCAATCCACAGGATACGGAAAGAAAGGAAGACGTTGTATAAGACAGATAGGTTGCAGCATTACAAAAAAATAAAGGGATACATACAGATACACAAACGAAAAATATAAGAAGAGGTAATTAATAGAAAACCAAAGAAATTATTGGAACTGACTTCTTCTTACTAGCAAAGTGTGGCAATCCCTTGCTATTAAAAAGGTAAAATTGCTTCTACCATATAAAACATAGGTAAATATTAGTGTTTTTCTCAGAAAATGTAGACAAAGTCTTTTAATTCAGATTCTAACGTTTTTATTCCGCTTAACGTTTATGCTTTTGTTTATAAACGTTTATGCCTTATCTGCGGTTTTAATGTTGTATAAATAAATGGTTGAGATATTTCCTTAGAGTTTCTTCATTACATAGGTATACCTACTCTTATCTCATTCTAAAGGCCCACATATAAATTTTCATGATGTTAGCTACAGAAATACTAGAAAATTTCAAAATTCAGTATTTCAGTTACGTTGAGTACCTAGTAGTAATTTTTTTATAAATTATTGGGAGTTTGGTCTGCTCGTTGACGTTACTCCTATAGTCGGAGTATATGAGTAAATCATCTTGAGATTTTATATAAAATAATTTCTGATTACATATAGTCATTTTCCAGACTGATGTCATTCACTTTAATAAACAAACAGACGTACACAAGACAAACACATAATATGTTATGCTCTTATTATGCGAGCCGAGATGAAATGGCGGTGGCAACCGGTTCACGTATGACAGATGCTGCATTGATTCGTAGTAAGATGAGGCTTAAATTGTTTTGTTCGAGGCAATTAGTCTTTGTTTGTTTAAGTAGGTGAGGTTAGATAAAGACCGTGAGAATGGTCTGATAATACAGTTGTGTTCTTCGGACGTTGAATTGACTTCATAGATTGATGGGTGATACAAATAGTCCAACATCCGACCAGTCGGCGTTTAGATTTAAGGTTTGTCTCGACCACGATTAGTACTTTTGGGGTTATTTTCGCATCTTCTCACGGCCTTAAAATCGTTCCTTGCGCAATCCTCCCCTGAAAAAGGGATTATGTTAAGAGGTATACAAATCTAATCAGAGATCTTAAACCAAGCAGTGCAAAATATCTAAAAATAAAAATGGGATACACAAGCCACTTATAACCAACATAATAGGTCAATGAAAGAACAAAAAGATAATTAATCACCCTTCGTTTAGAGGAAAATAAATAAGCTAATTCTTAATATCAAATCTTTCAGTATTATATTTCATTTCTAGACATACTTAAACCGGTGTATTCAAAATTCGCAGTGTCATTTGTTATTCTTGCATACAGAATTGATCGGTATCTAATCGTAGCCAAATTAATGATAGTAGTAGAAAAATATGTTATCATTCGCAGCGACATAAACTTGCTCCGGATTTTGCGAACCAAAGGGCAAAAAGTGTCGCTGGTTTTTTGTCCACGCTCGAGTATGTATTAAAGTATTAAACAAACAATATTATACAATGGCTGTCATATATCGTACATGACCAGACATGATTGGAGGCAAAAAATAATACGGTCGTTAAAATGTAAAAGGGGAATTTATTGTAGCTTTTATAGAACCATGTCAGTACCCATTAACGACCCACTACTGGGTCGGGTCTCCTGTCACAATGAGAGGGATGTAGGCCTTAGTCCACCACGCTGGCCTACTGCGGGTCGGTGGACTTCACATGCCTTTGAGAACATTTTTTTGTGAACTCTCAGGCATGCAGGTTTCCTCGCGATGTTTTCCTTCACCGTAACAGCAGGTGATATTTAATTTCATAAATCGCACATAACTTTTATTACAAAGTCATTGGTGCGTGCCACTGGGATTCGAACCCGGACCCCTCGATTCGAGGTCGAATTCTAAGCCACTGGACTATCACCGCTGCGCTTTATAGAACCATAGGGCATCTTAACCCGTCGTATAGCAGCATGTTCTTCATGCCTGGGTCGGCAGGTGTGTGTGGTAGCCCGAAATATTTTAATTGAGCGATAATCTTAGTCCTCATGATCACATTACCACTTAACTGGTGGCCTGCACGCTTATTTGCTATTCAATTGCTAAAAAGGACAATGGCGGTAAATTTTACGTTAGCACTACAATCCTTTGTGAAGCAGCATAATATTCTTTATGTCTCGTGTTTCGGTTGAGGAGGCATGGCTGCCGGATATGGTCTATTTAAGGCGAACATCTTAGTCTCATGAGTAGCAACAAACCCGCGTACGACCTTAGATAGGATTTCTATTCTATTATAGGTGAAACGAAAATATAGATGTACCTATGACTACCTAGATGTTCAGTGCCTACCTCCAATGCACGCCACACCTACATTTTTTTTTATTTCTTTTAGTATTCAAAACCGGCATGGGCGAGGCCCGCTCTATTAGAATCTCAACCAAAAGGCTCGTACGTCAAAGCCGATCACTTTCCCGCCGTAGTTCGGATTAAGATCCGAAATGTCAGTGGCAGTGACATTTTTATATCTGGACGACATTTTGATGGTGCTTATGAAACGAGAGATAGGATCGGGCCAATTAGAGATTAATTTATTTGTGTAGTGCATGACAAGGAGAGGTCAGCTGTAAATCATGTGAGGGTATCTTGGTTAGAAGTTCAGAATTTTTAATGATGTAAGTACAACCTATTGTAGGTATCTTTATCTATAAATGTTCAATGTGAAAGTTATGGATGTTAAAAGTATTATCACTGCAATAAGGCATCAGAAACGTTTAAAAAAGTGACTTATACGAACAATATTTCTCTAAAATATAGGATCCACACTAGGATTCCCTGTGTCGTGGGCGCCATGGACACACACAAGACAAGAACACAACACACCCAGACCAGAAACAGAAATTTAAACTCATCATTCAAATCTCTTCTCCGCTGGGAATCGAACCCATGACCCTCCGCGTAGCGCACTGGCGTCTTTACCAACTGAGCCACTCGGGTCGTCAATCTAACAAACAATCCTAGCCTTAGAAATACTCACACTGTTCGCGAATTAGTCGTACTGCCAGTTGAATTCGTACGAAAAAGTGTTCTAACTTAACAACTTAATTCGCTACTAGCGACTATCCAAGTATCCATCCAAGTACCGACCGCCCCCGACATGCGTAACTTTTTCGATCGCATACGGTGTACTCAAGTGGGCTATGCGCGCATCATAACATACTCGTACATTGCCTGCCCAAAATATGTTGTATTGTATCAGAGTCAACAAGGATCTTTCGTATCTTAACGTATCTCTAGACGACATATTATCTACAAGCGAGAAGCCGGTTGATGAACAATGGCTCGTAGGCGAACTGGATCGCGCTGGGCCAGCGAGCCCACACATCTGACTTATGTAACTCGATTGACTCTTCTCAAATTAATGACGTCATTCACACTTTTGTATTATCAGTAACCCATTAATGATCCACTACAGGGTCGGGTCTCCACTCACAATGAGAGGGATGTAGGCCTTAGTCCACCATGGCTTAATGCGGGTTGGTGGACTTCACATACCTTTGAGAATATTTTTTTGAACTCTCAGGCATGTAGGTTTCTCTCTTCTCTCACGATGTTTTTAAAAACCGACATGGACCTAAGTTAAAAAATAATGTATGAATTCTTTGTTAAAAATTCCTCTACTCGCCTACTTACTCGGTAATATTGTTTTAGTGTCACCGGAGTTTTTGTATACCTCGCCACGATGCGGAAAAATTGAGAACTAATTTCTGGTACTGGCAATGACTATGTCATGTATTTGAGCTAATGAGCGTAAAAAGCTTTATATCGACAACGTCAGCAAAGATAAATATTAGTGAAGCCATATCAAAGAAGAATGTGGCATCGCCATTGAAGGTTTACGTTTTTCCCGGTATCGATTAACATATAAATATTTATATGACAGAACATAGGAACCACTTGGCGTTTTATCAGAGAGGAGCGCGCCAAATATGAAATACAATAGCAACGGACCTATGACCAAAAGCCTAATAACTTAATTCAAAACAGCAATAATAGATGAAATATATTTTATGCCGAATGCAGTAATATGCAAACGAAGCAAATCTTCATAATAACCGCATAAACAAACAAACGGACGAAAGCTGATATTATCTGGGTTTCTTACCTTTCACCGCGAAACGATTTACTTCAAATAAGTAATTTATTCAATACATTCGAATTGAATAATTAAATTGCTTGTCGTAGAAAATCATAAGACTCGAGAGGTCCCAAACCCAGTAGGTGTAAATCCCGGGTCTTACTTCATTCTAATAATCTACACCACTCGGCCGGGTCCAGCGGCTTCCCGCTGCCTTCATCAAATCTTCAGTACACATGGTCAGAGGGCGGCCCGTTTGCCAATCCATGGTCCTTCTTTCCATCGGTTATCGGTCCCTCGAACGACGTGGCCAGTCCATTGCCACTTCAGTTGACTTACGCTATACCAGGCAGAAATTTATTTGATTTCATCACTGCTTCTCAAGCGCAACTACTTTGATTTTATTGCTTTAATAAAGCAATTATTTAACATAGATTTACACACAGACCGATCTCAATTTCAAATGTTACACTTAACGTCCCTAATGTCTGTTTCATTGAGGAGATGTCGTGTAATAAATCTGTATGTCACACGCCCACGAGCGCAGTAGTGCCTTGATCTATTACAAACTTAACTAGTACCCTCAAATTTAGATAAACTAGCATTCACACCTGGTTTCAGTGAATTTATGACGTACGTTTTAGTAACTTTCCAGAAAAAAAGGTTTGACATAAAGTAGATTTTAACCACGTTTAGGTCTAGGTAGGTACTATTAACGTGAAGTTTGTAATGTCATTGACTTCTATGATATAGAAAGTTATTGTAATCGCAATAGATTTTTCAACCCTAATTTTGTATTTTTATCGTTACATTCACATAAAAATTAACGCTTTTCTCATTCAAAGTTTTATATATAGGTAATCTCGTGATAGACATGATCATGATATAAAAGTATCTTAGTCATAAATTTTTAAAAATGAAATTCTTAACATTAAAAAATTCACTTGCACCCTAATCTTTTACACTAGGCAAATAATTTACTACACTTCAAGCCATAATTACACTGAAAGCGAGAGCGCTGCGGAACGCACACATCTCTACATTTAATTTCTAAAGCGTTTAATACCAGGAAACGGTCCCGAAACCTCATAAAATATCATCGCACTTATCTTAGGAATCAGCGAAAATTGTGCGTCTCAATAACCAGGGACCATAACTTGCAGTAACAGCGGCCAGCAGACATTTCGAATTTCAAATCGTAGTATTTATTTAGCGCGATTATTATCTGCGCTTTACGCATATAAAGCGAAAGTTTAGTTACACCAATGATCTCTCTCATGAAATCTAACATGATTCGATCATAATTTAGCACTTGATTCTACAATAGCCAGTCCTGTCTATTAGATAAAGGTCTCCGAGAGAACTGTGTGACACAGAGTATGGAAGATTGTAGTGTTGACTGGTGGTTTACGGGCTACCTTATTGTAGGTAGGTATTCTGATATATTATTTTAGGACAGTAACATTACTTTACATGTGTTATCGAATAAGTAACGCATTGTTTATTACCTACACTTTTCCTTTACTTTATGAAAGAAAACCACGAATATCGCAAAAACCATTTGCAAATGATTTAAGAAGATTTAATGAGTTATGTAAATTTGATATAAAAAAAACAAAGTTACTGCACCTAACTAATTTTAAAAAGGTGACTAGTGCAGTATTATTAAGACTATGGTCGTGATTTTTTAAATTAAAACGTTTAATAGATTAGAGTATAAATAAGCATTTCCCTTATAAGCGCCTCCCGCATTAATATTCGCATTCTTATTGACTAAGTAAAGCCATAAATCCGGTATCGACACTTGTAAGCCGTGCCAGTACACGCCTTAGATGGCTAGTATAAGGGTCAACTTTGCTGTAACCGATATCTTGTTGCAACTGCGTTTTGATTACTCTGCGGTGTCGCGGGCCGCCCACGCGCTGTCGCGACCCAGCGCGTAAATATGGCGCGTGGAATTAGAACTACCCGCAGTTATTTATCGCCTGCGCGCGCCCGAGAGAAATCGACGTGAGTCCCCCGTGTCACTTCCTGCTCGGACACCGCCGTGAGCGCACGTTCCAGTAATACTCCCATAATAGACCTTTATTTCAAGCTATAAAACTCAGTCAGTGCCACTTTGGCCCTTTACACACCGTAATGACCCTAATTCTGATCATTCTTGCAAAGCTTAGATTGTTATAGTTATTATTATTCTAGTGCCGCTTTATTAATTTGATTATACCATACTGTCATGACCCGATAAGTATGCATTAGAGTACAATTTATTTATTTCAAAGATTAACATAACCTAACGATACGAAAATTAGTTATGGCTCCTCGTTAGCATAACATTAGTGTCGCGAATATTTTGCTTTATTTTATTAAAAAGAAAAATGTTTTGTCGCATGTTTTTTTATTAGCATGTTAGAAATGCAGTCGCAAAGATCGAGGTTACCTGAACACTAGCGCTCACTTATATGGCTAGATTAATTGAAAAAGCTGTGTCGTAGAGAAACTGGAATAGGCAAAAAGCACGGAAGCGGCTCGAGCGAAGTTTGCGCGCATAACCGCTGACTTTTTATCGTCTTGACATTTGCTCGACATTTGACATTATGAATCGCCATCGTCTAATTATTATTTGTAGGTGTGGGTTGTCAATGCATACCTAAACTGGGTTGCCGTTGATTGATATCGCTCGCTCCAAACCAGTCTATTGATTAATGCGAACTCTGTGAATGTCATGTATCGCTCTAATTAAAACTCTTCCTTACAACGTGTGTAGTTAGTTACTTTATAACGAGTACGACGATAATATTAATGGCTGGTTTTATTGCTGTGATTGGAGGTGATATGTCAATGGTTTTTAAAACGAGTAGCAGTTATAAATTTGTTACAGTTTCCGAAATGACATAAATAAATCATTCCAAGGTAGTTTGACGGAATGGAGTGGGTTGGTCTTCAAACGAGCTCGAGGATTTCGGTTGATAGTTTTTGGTCGGAATGACTCAGATGCACGGATGTTTGTACATTATATTTAATTTGTCAACCTAAATCTACTATGCACTACGTCAAAAAATCTTGAATGTATTTGGGTACAAGGTTTAACAATATTTATACTGACGATTATAATATTAAATTTTAGCAATACATGTATCTAAATGTTTATCTAATATTGAACGCATTATAATAAATAAAATCGTTTATCCATCTATAATAAATCTTAAACAAAATATTATTTTCTTATCAAATGTAATTACCATAAATGTCACGAAAAAAAAGGACAAATAAGTATTGAAACAAAAACGCTATACGCATACATTAGTGAGTAAGCGAAATTTCAAGTGTCGACGAGGATAATTAGAGATTGCGAGCTGTTTTTTGTCTGTTATTGAGTTCCAAACGACATTTGTGACCTCGCCGAGTCGCCAGAGGTGAAGTGGATCGGAATAATAAGCGGATTAGTTTCAGAAGGGTCACCATGAAGCTTTCAAAAAAGGTGTGTTTTTACAAAGAGTTTCTGAAGGGTTTTAACAAAAGTCTTTATTATATCTGCTCTGCGCCGAATACCTACCTGATATCGTTTTCGTGTATGTTTTAAATTAAACAGCGATTATGGGTCATCTTACTTTTGACAATAATGTTAGAAACATTATAATTATCGTCAAAACTGTCTGGATTTCGTCAATGAAGTAGGTATACAAAAACTCATTTCAAAAATTAGACACAAAATTCGCACCCGACAATAGTTTCAAACTTGGTTCCATTTTCACCATTGTTCCACCCACGTGATGGCAACAGAGACAGTACATATTTTATATTTTTAGAAGAAAAAATATCCACGGATTAAGGATGACGTTGCCACACTAACAGCTATCCAGTCGGTTTTTGTCACCGCATATCTCTGCGGCCCACACGCCAGTCAATAGTCAAATTGTTTTTGTAGCATTATTATAATGACAACAATGTGATCTAATATTTTTGATTCTATTGCATTGAAGTTGATACACCTAACCTGCATTCGGTTTGGGTATTTCTTCTTTCCGTGCTGCTCGAAGGCGCGGTAAAGTGCGCTAACTGTTCGCTTCAGGTGGCCGCGTTGCCAAACATCAGAACAGAAACATTCAGAATGGTTTCATAATTGTTTCAATTTACTACATATTTCTCATATCTGATGGTTTTAGTTGTCATATCTGTCTGCTTTAACACGGGGTAAATGTATTGTTTCATTCTCTAAATACTAGCGACCAGTTAGATAGGCCAACTGTTGGTCATTTTGGAAGGTTAAAACAAAACATTCAACTATTAATTACAAGCGGTAGTGGTAGCGGCAGGGACCGGCGAGGGCCGGGCATCGCTCCGCGGTAGCCACGGAACGAAGCGCGGTAAATGATCAAGCAATGACGCAGACGGGCCACCTGATAATAAGTGGTTAACTTCGTCTATTGAAGCTTGACATTAGCAACAGTCGCGAGTGCGCTGCCTGATTTAAAGGATAGCTCCATTTCATAGTCCTGCGATAATAAAAGAACTTTTGTACCGTAAAGCCTAGTAAACAGACATACCAGCTACGTCACGGAAATTGGTTCTGTGGAGATGCCAATGTGTTGCCTGCTTAAAACAGAAGGTTTAACTATTAATTACAAGCGGTAGTGGTAGCGGGAGGGACGGACGAGGGCCGGGCATCGCTCCGCGGTAGCCACGAAACGAAGCGCGGTAAAAATACGTTATTAACGCCGCTTCTTTTATTTTTAAATGCGCCGATCGCCGCGAGGTAAAGGTTACGACAGGGACGAACTTTGCCCGTGGACTAGGGGCTAGCCTTAGATCAGTCTATTTGAAATTTAAAAAGTTTTTAGTTGTTTGACAATTCAATCTGACGTTTTTAGATAAGTGGTGATAAGTGATAGGTGCCTACTTAAAATTTGGGAGGTTTTCGGCTGACATTTTAACTTTTTAACCGACTTCAAAAAAAGGAGGAGGTTCTCAATTCGTCTGTATGTTTTTTATTAAGCCTGACGTTTTCGGCTTTAAGTTGCTGTTATTGGTAGTTTGAAATAAGAACTGTTGGCTTGTAGTTATGATTAAAACATTTTTTTACGTTCCAAAAATTCATGTTTCTATTTCATGGATACCTATATAAAATAAAAAGTTTAATACTCATATATTAATTTCTTTTCAACGTTTGTTATTTTAAGCGCATAAAAACGTAAATTTTTTACAGCATATTTCTCTTTTACAATCTTCCGTACAAAATACGGCAATGCTGAATGTACATTACATTTCTACTACCAATTTATAGTTCACACAACATAAGTACTTGTTCACAACTCACAAAAAAAGATCCATAAAAAATCTATGACCAACCACTAAGTATGTGACAGGTAACTGAATTTAAATCGTCATTTAATCAGAGTCCGTGTCTGGCTGACATCTTTCGGCATCTGGCCGGTCGGAGGCTGCGATCTCGCGATAGTCAGGTCAGTGTCCCCTCACGCACACAACCCCGCCGGGAGAGGCTCGGTCTACTTGGGAACAGTGGTTACTGTCCACTGTTATTAAAATATTATTACCAATCTATGGTATAGTCAACTTATTATGTCTATGTGCGATTGTGTTGGTTAATTTACGGGTTCATGCATACATCACACATTACGAGTAAATACAATATTTAAAAAATGGAATTACTATCAATCTATTGTACCTATAGTCAACTTATTATGTCTATGTGCAAGTGTGTTCGTTAATTTACGCGTTCACGCATTACATACATGCATCACACATAGACATAATTAGCTAAATATTATATTTTCTGTTCTGTTCTGCAGTTCAAAGAGGAACAACCGCCGGACCAGTCTCGGCGGTGCGACAGAGTCGGAACTGGAGCGGTTCTGGTTCTGATGTTGATTACACTCCATTGACTAGGATTACATGATCCACAGAGACACGCACGTAGGACGAGAACGTGATTAAGTGTGTGATTGTCAATTACACTGTATAAACGGACGGCTTGATTTGTTGGAGCTTAATTTTAAATGAGAAACAAGATTGAATATTAGAGATTCAAGTCAATTAAATAAATTAACTAAAACAACAGTATTTCATATTGGATATCTTTGTTTCTAACCCATAAGTTAACTCTAAGGATCGAAGGGTCCAAGGAGAAGGATATATTATAAGCCTTACCCTGTGTCCTAATTGCCAGTCGCACGCAAAAGTTGTTCGTACGATAACGTCATTCCATACATTTTGTCGCATGTCAGTGCTTATTTCAATTATGTCAGCTCCATGTAGCTTCCAGCTCTAGAGCCCCGTGTTTAAATTTCGTCGTGGTGGTTTGTCGGTCAGTTAGGTCAGACAATTAGTACACTGCCTTCATCAACTACTCTGGCTCGTCGTGGGTTGGCTTCATAGGCCCAAGCTATTCATAGATCTGTGATCTATATCCAGCTTTTTCTTCAAAAACGCAAATATTTACAAATCTCATGATTACTTTGGAGAAGAATGTTATCAGCGGTGGTGGTTGACATCTACCGGTGGACCTAAAACACCGATCAATAGATAGACCATTTCATAAATCACGTTAATACAAAAGCCAAAGTAACAGTCGGCATAAAAGCTAAGTCTAGAACAAGTTTGTTTTACCTAACGTTACGAGGGAAGTAACTGGCAGGTGGAGAGGAAATGCCTAATTTTACGATCCGGTCACGAAGGCACTTTCTTGCGAAGGTCGACAGGAAGGTCTACGGGATATATGACGGCTCGTTAAAGACCCTTGCTTAAGATACGCGGTTGCTTTTAGAAATTTAGTTAAAGCACTAACGTTAAATCCTTTTAAATACTCGTAAAATATAATAAAAACATAAAATCAAAACAGGTAAGTAGGTACATAGAATGTGGTTCCCCAATGTTTAGGCTATTACTTAAACCAAGATGCAATTCCACAGCGCAAACTTGCAGCTACGAGCGTAAAATGGTTATTACTTATTATTAAAACAATAACCCAGTCATAATGTTTCAACGCCCACGGCCAATAAACCTTCTAATTTAATTGGTCCCTTAGGTAAGTGCAAACGGTTATGGTGCAGTTATCGGGCCCGTTGTGCATCGCGGATGGTATGTGGACGATTAAAATTATTAAGCAAAACTTACTGTCCAAACAAACTTTTAACTGGGGGCCAGGGCTGGCGGAATTGATTCCGTAAAGAACCCAGAATGAAGACTTGAAGTTTTGAATAGATAAAAAAATAGTACGTATTCTTTGGAAGAAAAAATGTTGAATACGGCTAATCGTGACGAAATTTACTAATTCAAACTTGCCACTTAATGCTAGTATAATATAATAAACAAAATATACTAATTCAAACTTGCTACTTACTGCTAGTATAGTATAATAATTTAGTTATAAATTAAAAAGTGTATAAATTTACTCGCATACATCCGGACCTCCTTTTTCTTTTGTCTAATTATTTCTGTTTCTTTATCTACCCAAAGGTTGTGTGGTAGAAATCGCTATAAGCGATAATTTTTTATGCTTTTATTTTTATTTTTTATATTTATTTTTCTCTCGTATGTTGTAGTGTATAATAAAGAATTATTGTATTGTATTGTCGTGGAATTTAATTATCAAAATTAATGCAACCGCCAGGCGCCAGCCCTATTGTAACAGGCGGGTGAGAAGCGGTAATGTTCGAATCTTAGCAGGTGGTAGCGGTTACTTATGACAGCCATGTTTTTCTATTAAGCCCTTTTACCCGCGATCTATAGACGCTATAACTAACCTTTGTTCATGCTGTTTTGGAATTTATTATTTTATAATTAATATTTAACTAACTTCTGCCCCTTGCGTCGAAAAGGAATAAAGTAATTGTTAGTTTGTGTTGCTTGTTGTGTTGATAACTTCTTGACATTGCGTATGTTATTTTTATTTCTTTGTCCTACTACAATAATAAATGCGAAGGAAGTTGATTTGTTTTGTTTGTTGTTTTGTGAAATTTGTATAATCTGAGTCTGATTTAGGTACTCTTTACTGGTCTTATCCCATTGCTCGTTAGGTCACGTTCATTTGCATTTATTTTTATGGGAAGTTTTAAGAAGCACCGAAAATTTAATTCTGACTCGTAATAAATTGGCAATAAATGATTCAATTAAAAGAAATTAATGAGTAGCAAATAGGTTTGTTAGCTGGCCACTGCAGTCCAAAGAACCTTAACTATCTCCGGATACCACACCTCCCAACGAAAATGCAAGATTGCACTGCTTCAGGGCGGTTTAAAAGGGTGGTCGTAAGGTGCCTGTTACTATGGCTCTACCACCTACACATACATACTACCGCCAATTTATTATTAAACATAATTCAAAAGTAATTTCAGCGTTCAAACCGTTATCACCATCAGTGACACGGAAGTGACACCATAAACGTTGAATGACATATCGTGTTGTATGTTTTGCTGATTGATGTCAATTACCATGTCATACTGAATGGATAAAACAGATAACAGCAAACCTTGGTATGCCCTTGGAAGTGAACAACGATACTACAATACAAAGGTGACATGAATATTTCTTTGCTTACCGTAAGTGGTGACATTTATTGTTGTTGTAAAAACTAAAACAGATCTAAAGAAATAGATACGCATGCATTGAAAATAAATCGATTATACAATCATTGTCTAGTCTAAGTGACCGCGATTAAGATAAAATATTTGATGTAGATATATAATCTATAACTGGCCATAAACGTGTATATTTTTTTGATAAAAAAATAACTAATTATTAGAACAGAATGGAAAAGAAAATATTTATTGCCACGGACAGCTTCCACTTACTAACATTTAACATTGTTTAAGTAAAAATAACTATACGATAACACTTTATTTTCGTAATGAACAAGTAGGTAGGACATAATAATTTATGTCTACAATGTACACAATATGTAAGTATGGATGTGATAAACTTATAGTAGATAATTTATTATTACCAATATTATTATACCTATAAAGTTAAAAAAGGGCATGTGAATCGATTCCACTATTCATATGCCTAAATGAAATTTATTATATGCTTTAGGGTTTCTATTTTTTGAGGTTGGTGCCAAAATTTAACAATAAAAATAAAATAATTGATACAAAAGACACCAACCTCAAAAAATAGTAAGCCTAAAGTATGCTTTTTTGAAGTCGGTTTAATGTTTTTAAATTATTCTATAAACTCCATTTCATCCCAGATGAACCTTGGCCGTGATAATTACGATATGTGGTTTACAGGATCCCATAAGCGTGTAATCGCGGAACACGGCTTGTGGGAAAACGTTTGCGGCACGTAATTTAATTCGCTAACTATGGGAAGGGAATGATTAGTAATTATGTCCTCGACACATAAGTGCGTTTAATGACGTACTTATGGAGCAGCGTTTAAGCCCTTCTTTTAAAGCCATTGTAGCTGAAATTAACAAGATCACGCAAGCGACTTTATTGTTGGACCACTAAACACGGGGAATAGGACCGTTTCACTTATGTTAGGACTAGCTTCCGCTTGCGACTTTGTCCACGTAGACCTAATTTGACCCAGAGTGGGTACCAAAGTATTCTATATGTTAAACCAGATTATAAACTATGTGTGTTTCAAATTTCGTCCAAATCTGTTCAACCGTTGTTGCGTGAAAGAGTAACAAACATAGATCCATCCATCTATCTTGACAAACTTTCACATTTATAATAAGTAGTAAGTAGTAGGTAATGAAGCCCTATGCTTCATTTAATTTTGGATGTTGGAGACAAGTAGGTACCTACACTGCTGAAATTTTCGCATAGTAATAAGCAATACCTTTACCTATATCTACTCATAAAATATAACCTGAGAAAATCCTTTACTTCTGTTTGAGTTTGGATGTTGTGGACTGTTATTACGTATACTGTATTACTTTAGATAACTTGCACGCTCATTTGCTATTTGCTAGTTTAAAAGTTGTCCAAAAACAAACCCAAGACCATGTTACGCCACCTCGCATAATGGATTTAAGTGGTTCGCAAGGAAAGTGTTCTGCTTAAAATTCAAATTCGCCAGACTCCCGCATAAAGTGGGCACAATTAATAGCAATATACTGTAAAATTAATTGGTGCACAGATAATATGCAAATCCCACTGAGCTCACTTTGTTATGTTGGAATTACGCAACTGATAATTGGCGCCAATAATGTCAACAGTCGAAATAATGTATGGTATTTTATTTTTCACTTCATTTTGTAACGGACGTGGCATTTTCATTTGAACGAAAGAAGTACCGAGTAGAAAAACAAAAAATAATGCTTTATGTCTGATACGGCACGTGTCTATGCCGCACTTCATTCCGCACGGGGTTTAAAACTTGAACATTACACGTGATTTACAAACTTCTGAACACGTTTCTGAAAAACAGTGTACAAAAGTCACATTTTTTTCAATAGTTTACACTAGAAACATTAAAAAACATATAAAGACAGCGCCACATTGAGATTGCAATAATTATAGCCACAAAAATATCTTTCTCCTGCTACTCGTAAGTTGTCGACGCAAGTTTTTGCAAGTTCATTGGCTCAAAATCAATGGCTCACAACTGTCAGTAAAGTGAATTAGTTCATAGGTATTCAAACTTATCTGGTCAAGCTATAAGTAGAAAATTGATTTCTACTATAAATCGCCTAAAACCTGGCTGTTCCTACGTTAAAAATGGATCTACTTTAAACCCTATACTTTAAACCCTATAACAGCACCCCAACATACACTTATAAACCAATATTTAATTGAAAGTATCCTTACGCTCAAGCCATAACCGTGAAGTTAACAAGTTTGCTGAGAGCTCCGAGTAATTGAAATAAAACATGCAAATTGCTTTATAATTTATGGCTAATAAAGATCCCGCTAAAAGTGTCATAAAATTGGTTCGTTGTCTAATTATTATACTAAGGCAGCTCTCTACGAGTAGCAAGCAAAACATTATTTAGTTACACGACATGAGCACACATTAAACGTTGAAGGGATCGTGAAACGCGTGATGGTCTGCTACAGTGTAGTTTATGGGTATGAAAGAACTAATCACTATAAAATATTACTAGTTCAGGGGGTATTATTAAAGTCCGCATAGTCCCATTGTGATCGCGATCGATCGTAAAATTTTGCTTAGCAGCTTTGGATGCAATCGTGCTGTGTAGAGGACGGTAGTTGTTAACATCGTGGCAGTGGTAGATACCGACACGGTACCTTACCTACCAATACCTATGCGAAAAGCCTATTATAAAACTAAGGACTATTTAGACGATAAGAAAGCGTGGGATTGAATAACTTCACTATGCTATTCATGGTGTCTATACACTATGGTGTAGACACCATGTACTGGTATGTAGACACCATGTACTCGTATCAATATTTATTTGTGAGCGGATGGCAATGGGGCGATATTGACACACACGATACAGGTCACGTGTGTTCCTTTATTGGGTCTAGTCATACTGCACCATAGAATAATTGATACTTATTTTTAAAAGAGTGCTGGGAGTTTTTTCTCCTAGTCTACGTTTTGCCTGAGGGGAGATCAAAGCGTATGTTTGTATAATGTTAAACGTATGACGTTCATTAAGTGTGCATAAATTGTACCTAATAATGAATAAAAGCTTTTGAATTTTGAATTTTTGAATTTTGAATGCAACTAATGTAAAGGAGCGACTCGAGTCAACTTGGTTGTTATTGTGGACGAGTAGAAGTAATAATGGACAAAACGGTTAAACTTAGAGGGCAAAGTTTTAAATTTCTTTGTTTCCATATAGTGTGACGAATCCCTTTCTCACTCCAGTTGATTGATGAATCGACAGATGAATCCCACCAGGCTGCTCTATTCTATTCCATCTTTCTGACCGATGTATTCAAGGTATTTTTCAGCGATATTGCAGTAACAGTTGACCAACGTTCTCGATGTTTAGCTTCTACAGGTTTTACAATTCTTACCAATTCAGCGATCGTTTCATTTCATGTTATTTACCTGTAACAAAAGAAGTTTTTAGTAGAAAATCTTACTTTAATATATTTTCATATACCTATTTTCAATATTAATATACTTAGTTTTGATTACAAATAAAACAAACTCGAAAAATTGTTTTTTGCAAATAGACCCGATTTCAATTTTAGATAATCATGTTACTTTGCCTGTATATTATTGTGAATACCTTCTGAAGGTAGCCGCTTACAATCAGCCGAAGCTTACAGAATTTTATTTACCGTACCTGATACTGAATCTATAATTGCGTAACAAATACACTTTGTCACTGTAGAACTTCCCGAACAAACACACAGTAATTAACGTGAAAAACGCTTGACTGTCTTCAATCGGGATTAACTTGTAGCATTGGTGTAATCCTGCATCAGTTAGCACTAACGTAATAAATCTTCAGTGGCGGCTGGTCATTATTGTAATTTCCAATCTCGATTACTAATCAATCGGGGCCCGAGGACGTTAGAAGCTCTAATTGAGGCTAAGGCCAAGAAATTGAAAATCAACAATACAGGAAGGAAATTAAATTAATCTTACTAACGGTAAATAACGTTGATAGCCAAATGGCTACGAATTTTACAATTCGTGTTCGAAGCCCAATGGCAGGCAGCAATGGTTTTGAAAATTATGTCAGTTTTACAAAATAAATGTTACCTACTGGAACGGTACCGAGGATATCGCGAAAGAACCTGCATGTATTTCTCCATAATTTTCTCAAACGCAAAAGCAAAGTCTGCAATCTGCTACTACAACATTAACGTGATGTAGACAACGAGTGCGACAGGTTGCCTAGAGAGAATGTAACGCTTCTTCTGCTGACTATTTCTGCCAGTACCCTCTACTGTAAGCCGTGTAAAAAACTGCGTTATAATAATTAAGTTACTCAGATTATTTTACTTGCTATACATTAAACACAATCACGCGTATTCGCTATACCAGAAGAACATAAAGGAATTTCTCCAGTTTCATAAAACGGTCTGAAATCAGATTACTTAACTATAAACGTTGTCTATAAACTGCCTACTTCTCCAATACAAATTGTATCGGTTAATGTCAGTAGTATTATAAAAGTAATTACACACGTAAGCACTTTCCACAATTAAACGCGAAACAGATCTGACCGCTGTTTTTATTGTTCTCTATCCAAACTTTAATTAAGTCAGCTTTCTAATGGAATTTATCGTTAAGTTTGAAGAACGCCCGGTAGTTACAAATACTAGCAATTAAAATTGTGTGCGCAATGACTTGAATATATTCTAAGTGAGCAACGAATAAAGTAAGTAGATTGAAAAAGTACGGCTTATCCAACATTATTCTTCATCTACTATTTGACCTGGCAACCATCGCCCAAACCCTTAGTTTTGGCTGTGTAATAAGTAATAAAGTCGAATAATATTTGCGCGCTCTTCTCTAGAATGTTAATTAATATCAAAATCATAAAAGGCATCAGTATTCAAAACTCTTTTTATATTTTAAGGTAATTTTGTAAATTCATCTGTGGGCTAACTTTGCTCTTGGTAACTATGACTATAAGCAACTCGGGCCGTCGCTCCGTTGATAACACGACACTACTGACAATAGAAAAAATAGGCAACAGCTGCAACAATTTCGGATTTTTGACGAAAATTGTCGCCATAATAACGGCGATTAGAGGAGAGAGGCGACGCAAGTAGATGCCGAAACACGCACCGCGACACGTGTTCTTGGACTATTGTTTAATTTTTTGTACAGAGAGTGGAAATTAAAGAGATGTAAGACGTGATAGATTGAGAAGCAAATTAATCATTTATTAGTTACAGGTTTTAGCTTTTATAGTCGCAGTTTGTAGATTATAGATGCAAACAACATTTTAAAATGAAGCTTGTATGCAGGTTGATAAGTAGGTAGTAAATTATAGGTTATTAAGCTACCATGCAGTATTATGCAACTAGAGCAGTAAAATTATTAACTGAAAATCAAAGAATTTTTATCTTTATTGTTCTAAAAGTGAAGTTGGAATGCATCAACTATCAGCTTGTTAAATTTCACTTACGTAAGTATATATTTTTAAGATTAAATGAGTAGAAAATCCAAAACTAGACTAGGTAGATAAAAATTCAAATTAGAGGTTACTGAATGATCGGACAAAATCTGAGTTATTTTTGGTTGAGAAGTTTTTCCGTGTTATTATTATATAATGTTTTGTTTCGAATTGAATTAAGAATTCGAATTATGGAATTAAGTTCTAAAAGTGAGAAAAGTGTATCAAACATAATTGTAGTTTTTCCTTAAGAAACACACATAATAAGTACGAGTTTATTTTTCTCAAGGTTACATAGTACATTCTTTACTTATTTTTGATCAACTAATACGATTTAGCAACCAAAGACCTGCCATTCTAATGCTTTTGATAAACAAAGCCTCATATAGCCAAAGGTGGTGAATGGCTAGTACATTACAGCAGTAATAGCTCCGGGCGTACTGACTTATTCAGCTACTAATTGTTTAACTAATAACATCTCTAATAACCACCAAGTTATATAATTTATTGATTGTTTACAAAACTGTTAAATTAGGACCTCATTAAATTTTGATTTGATAATAATAGTTATTCTCAACAACTTTATTATATACAACGTTTTAGGTAAGACGAGCTATGGGTATTCTTAAAACTAAATACCTAAAGGAATTAAATTGTTGTTGAAGACATCTTGTAAGTATGATAGGTAGAGTTCCGAGTCACTGGCAAGCTAGAGAAAATTATTCATAGAACGAGAGCTTTTATAATTGATTAAAACGAAAGGAAAAAAATTAAGCGGATGCTCAAAATTTAAAAACAAGGTAAAAACTTGTTTCCATTATTCCCGTCTACACTAATGCGCGTTGGCGTCTTGTTACGTTAAGAATTAGACACGCCTTATCGCAGGCTCGCGCTTTCATTTGAATTACAGAAACGGTGTAATTTATTATTTCGCTATAAAACCAAATCAAATATAGATAACTTTTAAGCTTTAAGATTTTTACAAAGTTAAAAAAACATAAAGGGCAAAGGTAACCATATAATGTATATTAAAATAAAGAGAAAAAATCCTTTAATTCGGGAAAAATTTAATCAATAACCAAATATATTTTTTTTGTTAGTAGTGCTCTTAATACAGGAAAAAATTTTGAGTATTGGGTTTTGAATGGATTTTCATTTTATGCTCATGAAAAAAGCCATTTTTAAAACTTTATCCATACGATATAGGTAGTAAATATGCTGAAAGTTTTACGTCCTGAAAACATTTAAATATATATTTCTTAGGATGTTTCTCATCTCGCCAAGCAAAGCAAACTAATCAGTGACAAAATCCCAATATTTCACACGCATTCAAATAAAAATTAAAAGTAATGATTAGTAATATCCTGTTAAGCGTGAAAAATAAAACCAACCGACTATCCATAACATAATTATTTAATGTACAAAAAATATTGGACTCATCTCCACTATTTCCAGGAAAACATAAATCCGTATTTACCACTTCGGTTATATAGTTGCATTAAACTAGTGTCGATGACATTTTTATTGGAACTACCAGTCCTGTATTGGCTACACCCACTGAAGGCTATCTGGCGTAAAATATCTTCTAAGACGCTACAGCAAAAAGGTATTGACGTAGTAAATTATGAATGTGGTAGGAATTTGTTTGTTAAGCATGGGTGGTCGTCTTCGGTGTCGTTTTCGGGATATTCTGAATGAGGTTTATGAAAAATATATTCTGAATTTCGATCAGCGTAACCCGTCTTAATTTTTTTAACCATTAAAAAAATAACTTTAAAAAATTATGGTAATTAATTGTTTCCTGTATAAATTTTAAAAATTTGATTGAATCTTGAAAATTTTCTTTTCTGTATTTTCACCCGTATAGTGCCCAGTAGTCCAGGTACAGGTACAGGTAGTCCAGGTAGATTTAGAGTAATATTACCTTGAATATATTTTATAAGAAAAAAAGAAAATTAAGATTGATTTATTTTCTTTTGATTTTCGTGTCATTATAAAGAATTTTGTCAGTGAACTACTTACTTATTCGACACGCATGATTACCCTCGCACGAGTCACACATAGCGTGACTATTGCAATCTAATTCGGATTGATTCCGGAAGTAAAAAAAAGTAAATTGGAGTCCGGCACAGGTGGCTGGATTAATATTAAAATAACTATAACACTATAAAAGATAACTGTATGGAAAATCTACATAATAAAGATGAATCGCAGTTTGTTAGTCTCGCGATTTGGCTAATTTTAGTTTTGATATGTTTATTTAAGTCCAAGGAAGGTTAGTGCGGTGAGAAAATCTAAAAATAATGCGGGGAAAATAGTAGAAATTTCTATATTTTGCAGAACAAAGTTTGTCGAGTTAACTAGTATATTTATAAATTTTACAATTAATGGCAAGGTTTGTAGTACAAAAATTAATTTTAACAAAAATTTGAACCGACTTCAAACTAAAAAGTAAGAAATAACTTTACAAACAGACTTCAACGATCAGGTATGTTTGGAGTCTGGCAAAAATGGCATTTTTTTATCGCCTAGTACAGAACCCTGTACCAAAATCGTCAAGGGGGTCCCAGAAGCTTTATTAAACCTAACCAACACAGCATGAGGAATTTGCTTATAAACTCTTTATCATTAGACACGCGTGATTAGCCTTCGCACGCGTCGCTACCTGCCGTGACCATACAAGACATTATAATGTGTTTTACATGTTTATTTTTACAGTTATATTAGTGTAAAGCTCGCACTATGGTATTTTTCTTTGAATTTCAAAATGCCTCAAGTACTTTTTTAATCACACATATTACCCGCCAACCATAATGCAGGTGTCCATTTTTGGTGCTTTGGTGTCTCGGATATTACAAATATCGATTCAACATGATTTCATGATGCCTCAAACACTTCTCGAAAATTTTCTGCTAGTTATTGGACTATAAGGTGTAATCGATATAGATATAGATTAGGCGGAGTGGCGTTGATTAGGGGAGGCCCATGTCCAGCAGTGGACTACTAAGGGCTGAAAGGAAGGAAGAAGGAAGGAGGTGTAATCATAAAAATAATATTTTTTGTTAAAATGAGAGTGAACAAGTGACGGAATGTGATGCGTAAAGCTAAAGTAAAGTAAAGTTAACGAGATGCTGGCTGGTAATGGCCTCCCTATCAGTCTTCGTTATGTGACGGGCACGGATTTAAATTTTACTCGTGGACTTTAACTGTTGAAGAAAAATATATAAGAAATTGTAGTTCCGAATAACCGAATGAAATAAATCTCATACTTATGCATGGTAACACGCTAAAATTTTAATTTTCATGCATATCTAGTTATGATGTATTTAAATATCTATCAATCAAATGCTTCTGTTCTGCAACCGCTAGCCGAGTAATGTACAAATTTTCACAAATCCATGTGAGGTATTTGTAGCAATTAACGCTTCTATACGTATAGGCACAACATGTAACTAAAACAAATTCTTAGCAAATATGTACCTTTCTATGCGTTGTTAAGGAGTATTCGAGTAGCATCGAGATAAATCAAGCTCTATAAATGCACTAAGTCCCCAAATTCTACGAGCCATAATTGCATAATCGTTACATACGACATTCGCACGACAGTCGACGGTATCTGGGTCCATCGTGTGCCAACAGCACGCGTGTCCAAACTGTGATTACACTAAATTACATTCCGTTTTGCAATTCAATTCACTTCATTACAAATTTATGTAATCCATCCCGCGATAATAGCTTCTACGAAAATTCATCTGTGTGGATTTCTGAAATATATAATTAGGTACTTACTAGATTCTACGTGACAAAACCTCCGGTGAAGAGACTTCGCTTCGCTTTTCAAAGTTCAAACTAATTAAAAGCCAAACTTAACTTCAATCTTCGATGGAATAGAACTTTTTTGGAAGCAGTGACTATTTTGAAATTGTTTTTGTGTACCCATGCACCGAACCTAATTGATGATTTATCAAAGTTATTAGTGGTAAATCCCATCTTTCACACATCATCTACTAAACACATTATCCAATAAAAGCTACATTAATTAGGTACTGATTAATTACGATATCTCGAAAACTAGACATGTATTATGAACGTAAGTAGGTTGTAATTTATGAATAGGGGATGCAACCTAAGAACCAAATTTGCAAAATTTAACCCCTAAAGGAATGTAATTGGCGCAAAAAAGGTATACGAAATTTCTTTTACGAGTAAGAGCAATGCTATATAGAAGTCAGCTAGTCTAACTTCAAAATCGACGCATACGTAATCATAATCATCAATATTAGTCATCAATATCAACAATTGGTACAATTACATCGATTTATCCGATTTGTTCAGCGTCCTGATTATGTCGATTTCGATCAATTAAATATAGACAATCGTCGCCGAATCCCTTTCACTGACCCACGAGCTTCTGATCGACCAAACATGTTATTAGATACTAGTGATGGACCGAGTCATAATTTTACCACGTAACTACGAGTACCTAATCGAGTAAAAATACTCTATTTCACTCTAAAAACAGAAATTAAATATAAAGAACTTAAAATAATAATTGACAGTCCCTGCCCGTGTAGTAAGAGCCAAGAGTAATTGAAAGAAATGACATAAGATAATTCATTTATGGAGAAAAGAAAAAAAAGACATTAATAAATAATTAAAGAGTTTGAAAGCAACACAAATAAAAATGGTGTAGCAAATACATTTGGTATCAGCTGTATTAGAAAACACTGGTGCTATTTATCTATCTATCAGAAACAACATGACTGTATAAAATGATTTTCTGATCAAAGCATCCACTGAAATACGCTCTTCAAATATCTTAGGCTTTGATATTTACTAAAAGTAAAATAGGCTACTTCATCGTAAGTAAATGTTTTTGAGATAATTTTTTCAATCATATATTCAATCGCATTTTGCTTACGTACTGGTTGTCAAATGTGTTGCTTGTTGTATCGTAACGTTGCTGTAGCTTGTTGTAACGTCGTCCAAAACCAAGTAATAAATCGAGTGGGGAAGCCACTCGATTAATTACTTGGTTTTGGACTCAGCCCATCCCTACTAGTTACTTTTATTACTAACATCACTAGAGATCTTAATTACAGAATGTGCAACAACATTTTTTAGCAGACATTGACCTCTAAATTACCTATTGATTTCTAAATCCGGTAGTCGAGACGAAAATGCTCTAACATATATTTCAATACCATTAATCGCATCGTAAATTCCAGACGAATTGTAATTTATCATTCGCTATAATGAACCAGATTTTGGTTAATTATCGTACAATTTCTTTTACAAAAACTGGTCCACAGTTCGCGGGGTCGGTGTATGAAATAAATACATTATCGATTTACCAACGAGTCGACGCGCGAAATCGAAACGCGAAAACCTTTTTGAAAATTAATTGTTGCTCAAATTAGAACAAAGGAATATCTTAACTATGCCTTTCGATGTGTAAGTAATAAACTTGTACCCAAAAGTTTTTTTAAATTACATAAATATATGCATATTACCTATTTAAATTTCTTCACATGTGCTTCTCGTCAAATTTACAAGTATTCGATTCGAAGAATTGCAAAATATGCTACAGAAATAATTAATCATAATGACATCTTTTGATCACGTTACGCTTGGAAGTTTAAATCTCTCATTAGGATAAGAAACTCGTAGACTCGTAGACCTTAGTGGACACTTGAGATAAACATGTTGAAAACAACAGTTTAAATGAGTTCAAAATAAAAGTCCCCGTATTTTAGGTGTCCCATTTTTATATCACGACATTTCATCCTTACATATAAAAATCTTTGACAGAACCCTATAAAGGCCCTATCGGCTTGGATGATAACGGTCGTTGTAAATTCGAAGCATTATTGGTTCGGTGTCGGAATGGCTTTATTATGAGCGGTACTGTCCTCTGTGTGGCGATTATTGACTCATCTCAGATAAAGCCTGTAGTGTAATCTTTAGTCGGTGTCATCTTCTATACAAATAAATACAATTGGTGTGTCTGTTTATGATATAAAAATTTCTGCTTTTTACCAAACATGTAAGAAAAGTATACACGATACATATACAAAAATAACAAGTTTACAAGTTATGTCTGTCTGTCTATCTGTTTGTTCCGGCTAATCTCTGGAATGGTTGGAACGATTTTGACAGGACTTTCACTAGCAGGTGCACTAGCTGATGTAATAAGGATTAACTTAGGCTACTTTTATTTGATTCCACGCGGACGAAGTCGCGGGCACTGGTAGTCGTACATAAGCTGTAACCGCTCATTATATTGACTTGCGCTTTCGCGTTTGGATTATTATCAAATTCTAATTTTAGTAGGAAATAGGAATTGAATGTATATGTCGCAGGCAAATGATAAAATCCCTAGAGGTTTGATGAAATCACTGATTATAATTATCATTTTCCTGTGTGGGTTTTTGAAGTCGGAAGAAGAAAATTGTAAAGTTTGCTAGTATAAAATACAATATGAAATTACTTTTTTAACATGTCTCACACACGAGGTTCTCACATATTAGGGTGTTCGCCTCAGATTAAGTATCTTCGGCAGTCATACCTCTCTCAAATACACAAAAACGTTAAGAACACGCTGTTTTCATGTTTGCTGATTCCAGATAGGTATTTCTAAAAAAAAATCTTATAAAACTTGACATTTAATTTAAAGGTATCCTCGAAGAAATAACGAGTACCTACTTTCATGTTTTTAATCTACTGTTGTATTCAATTCAATTACGTACCGAAATCAATGCTTTGTTCCATTGTAATAAGTTACATTTTGGATTAATTTTTTTGTGAACTCTCCCGGCACTCATAAAATGTTATACAGGGTACCTTTATGACACCAATGAACTGTTTATGATCTTGATTTCCTGCGGGAGCAGCTGTAGACTGTATTTTATTAAGCGTATAAGTGTATTGTATAATATTATACACATATATTTTTTATATAGGAGAAAGTATCAAAATTATTATTTTTTTAAAATATGTAATTCACCCGGAAATACAGCCTTCCTTTTAGCACGATGTGAAACAAGCCACTTATTAGTAACCAACTACAGAGTGGGGTCTCCCTTCAAAATAAGAAAGGTATATGGCCTTTACATCACGATTCACGCGGCCAAATGTGGATTGGAGGATTTCACATCAGATTTTATCAGCAGATGACAGTTATAAACCTCACACGAATAACGCGAATAATTTGTGAATTAAAACGCGTTTTTTATTATTTTGAATTTTAATTAAAATCAATAATTGAAAAAAGATTTGAATTAAACAAAAAACAAAAGCTGTCATTTACTCCGTGGCGTTTTGCAAATCTAAACAGAAACGTGTCAACGAACTTAACAAAGCCTTAAATCAAACCATTTGAATCTCAAATCGAACTGATTAATCAAATTTATACCCACAATAATTAGCGAAGTAACTTTATGTCCTTATTTCTGTGTAATTCAATTTGGCAAAGCTGTCCCAAAGTATATCTGATCCGTTTATGTAAAACAGCTATTAATAAAGTTTACTGTCGACAAAATCATATCAAGTAGGTATGTATGTATATCTGACTTCGTAAATTATCAGAATTTGACTTTATTTTTAATATACCGTATTATCTTAAAACGAGGGCTACTTATAATTACATTATTTATATTTTATGGTCTCGTTTCACCGTCGACAAGCGGCGTGAAAATATTTTTAAAAATTCAGAGGAACGCCGTGAAAATATTTGTTACGCATGCCAACATTAAATAAAAAATATACCGTCAGCCTGCATTTAGCAGACCTTAAAATAAGTAATAATATAGTTCATATTATTATTTGTAAATATATCATAGTTATATTTAATCGGATCCGAGGGGAAATCAGTGTGGTTCGGAAAATTATCGTGTAAAATTGGCGTGTAAAATATACCTACAGCTAGCGGGGTCATCAAATCTTTCTTACAATCTTATATCGATTGAGCCCATGAACCTTGGATAGGTGTAAAACTTAAAAAAATGTACAGCTGTAGAAGTAATTAATAGGTACTCGAGATTTCTTTCAATTAGGTTTCAAAACTAAATAATGGTTTTACTTGCAAAAACCTTTCATCGCCGTAAGCCCGCGGTAGGACAAGGCAGTAACTATATCGGGAGCATATTAAATTTACATTGCGTTGTAAAAAACGAAAACAAAGCCATCACTTTGGTCGAAACCGCAAGTTTTTGCAAAGTAAAAGGAATGCAACGTCGAAATTAGAGATGTTCAAAAAATGTATTGAATCGATATACGTATTCCTACGTATTCCTTTGTATCGATACGCGAAATATCGCTTCCCTTTGTATTGATATATCGTATCGTTTTCGTATCGCGTGCTTTTTTATTGATTTGCAAATGAATCCATTTAATTAGTGTTTTTTCAATGAAGCGGGTATTTCTTCGGGAATTTTCAAGTTATAAAAGTAAAAAAATGTCGTAGTTTGATACAATACGATATTTTAAAATGATACGACGTGTCGAAACGTATCGTCTGATCAAAATATCGTATCAAACATCGAATTATTCGTATTGTGCTGTATCGATATTTCGTATCGTAATGGACATCCCTACGTCGAAACTACTTAAACGGGTTCGCCCGAGGTCATTAAGGTTACGTTCGGGTTGTTTTCCCCTGCGTAACAAAATTGGAACGATAAAAAACCATTTCGCATTTATGTCTTACGTCTCCCAGAATACGCTATCGACGCACACGATAATGGAGATATTTCGATCTCAAGTTACACAGAAACTGTATCAAAAATTAACGATTAAAGCGGATTTTATAAACGTTTTATCTTTCGACGAATTACGGATTGACCGGCGGTAATGGATTGTTAACTGGCGACATAAAGATTTTCAGTTATACGTACGTCGAAACTTATCGCAGTATTATCGGTGGACCTCGATGTTGGAACATTAAACGACTAACTACTGTGCGGATTATAAAATTTACATTCGTACGATATTAAAATATATTTTACAAGATCGAGTTGGGATTTTTTGCTGTACCGATAAATAAGGTACGTTATCTCATTTTGCCATTTCAATCTACGGCGTGCGATAAATAAAATAGAGTCAGAGGTGCGGCGCGTGCGCAGCCTACGCACACATTTGCAATTCTAATATCACGGATTCACTCACACGGACATGCCATTTTCCTTCCTATACGTATTATAATATGTAATGGCTTCAAATTGTTACATCGGAATGTTTGAGCATAATTTATTGTTTTGAGTGCTTCCAATGGATTTATCACTTCTTGATGCGATTGTCCTTTTGGATATAATTTAGAGGCTTGTTGTCAATATAAAACTAGATAAATAAGTATGCTATTGGCACAATTTTACTAAATAATTATTTGATAAGGATTTTTTGTCTGAATAATTTTGTCATCATTCTTTTTTATGGTTATTAAGGATTAATTAAAACATTGACTTTCCACGTCTATTCAGGTTCCGCGGAAACCGATTTTTTACTACTGGACGATCACTTGTTGTATTGTATTGTATTGCATGATATTTTCGTTACATACAATCAATAATCTCAACGGAAACTTCTTTCAGTGATGCATTTTTATTTTACTTCTTAGCTTATTTTCAAATTTTGAATTACCGTTCCTTATTTAAGTGTAACGGTGAACTCTTCAGACTGTAATCTATTAATTACCCACTGCAGGGCTGCCACTCCTCTCACAGTGAGAAGGATGTAGGCCTCAGCCCACCACGCTGGCCTAATGTGGGTTGAAGGACTTCACATACCTGAGAACAATTTTTTGTGATGTAGTGTAGGCATGTAGGTTTCCTCACGATGAATACGGAAACATTAAGCTCATATAAATCATATAATATTGCAAATGCTAACTTTATCGTAGGTAACATGTTATCTGTAACTTAACAAAGGCCGCGATCGCGTGCGGGCACGAGCGGTCACTTACAAATGGCTACCATTTAGTACAACCCATCTCCTGTACTGTTTTATTATGTTAATGCCTAAAGTCACCACTTTTGACCCTAAGACCGGACAATTTCTTTTTTGCTAAGTAAAATCAGAAAAATATCACCAAATGTAAAGTTTTGGTGATGGGTCTAGTCATACTGCACTATAAAATAATTTATATTAACTTTTAAAAAGTAAAGGGAGTTTTTTTCCGCCCGCTTGTTTCTTCTATTCGATGGGCGGTCCCCTGAGGTGGCAGTATGTTTGTAAGGGTATGAAGTTTATTCAGTGTGCACAAATTGTTCCCAATACTTCATAATCGAGGAATCTTTCCAATAATGTATTTTTCCGAAAACGGAACATTTTCTCGTCCATACCTGATACTTGTCCTTTTGAAGACTTCGGGACAGAGTATCAGGTCACTGTCTCATTCAGAACGGCACGTCTGGTCACTTTATGAACGGCCAACATTGGTTCCGACAGGTCAGTTAAGCGAGTTAGTGCTAAGGTCGGGTTCTAGTACTAGTTCACCATAGGTATGTTGAAAATAAAATAAAATATCGATATGTCAATGTATCGATATTTATAAAAATATTGTTGATATATCGAGGAAAAATACCGATTTAAAGGACAAATTTGAAAAATGTGGTGGCATGATGTTAGCATGGTAGGTACGCACAATAATATTCATTATAATTTTAAATAGACAAGGGGGTATCCAATAAATCTGTTTATGATGGAAATGATAAAAATAACCATTAATGTACAATGCACATTAAAATAATTTACATTTCGTATAAAGTTCCAAATATAAAACATAAATTGAATGTAATGATAGATTGAAAAGATTTATAGTAACGATTAGGTATATCTATAGTTTTGGTTTCTAGTTACTTAAGTATCATAAATGAAAAAAGTCATTTTAATACAATGTTCGATATTTAATATTTTATATCGATGTATATTGGATAGAAATATAACTAAAAATAAAAGAAATATCGATACATCGAGACAAAAATATCGATACAACGGTATATCGATATTTTTTTCACCAAGCCTAGTTCATTAAACCTAGTTCGGTCAGATCGTACATTACGCAGCTCTAGATACACCACGGTAAATACAAGTTTCAATCTTGTTTAGGCCCTAGACGGACTAATTAATTTTGATATTTATTCGGATTTTAATACGTAACTACTAGTTATAATAGTATTAGCAATCCTTATTTGTTTATTAATTCAGTAAAAGAGGTTTGTTTTCTTATTATGTGGTTTGATTACATTCTTCTGTAACCAAACCACATAAATTAAAAAAAAACACTGCTTCATTCTACAAAGCGTGTCTAAATAAAATAACTGTTCTAAATGTTAAAATAAGCGTCTAGTAGTAAGCGGTGATGGCCGAGTGGCTTAGAAATCGACCTCGAATCGAGGGGGCCAGGTTCGAATCCCAGTCGCACGCACCAATGACTGTAAAAAGTTATGTGCGCTTTATAAAAATTAAATATCACCTGCTGTTACGGTGAAGGAAAACATCGTGAGGAAACCTGCATGCCTGAGAGTTCACAAAAAAATGTTCTCACAGGCATGTGAAGTCCACCAACCCGCAGTACCTAGGCCAGCGTGGTGGACTAAGGCCTACATCCCTCTCATTGCGAGAGGAGACCCGACCCTGTAGTGGGTCATTAATGGGTTACTGACAAATGTTAAAAAAGTCTTCTCAACTTAAATGTATGAATGAAATGAATATATTATTTTTACAACTATTACACCTTAAACTAAACATACCTACGACAATAATGTCGTACTTACTCGTAAGTACAACATCTAACTTTAAAACAATACAAAAATACAAATTCATGACTTAACGATTTGCCAAACCTTTACGTCCCCGATACATTTCGCAAACCAAATGATATTCCTTATACATGAAGCCATTAAATCGTAATTAAAACCACATGCAGTTGATATACCCACCTATTACGAAATTTAATATCAATTGCGTCAACCAAATCTATTTGAACGAGTTCCCAGATATAAATGTCATTCGGGCAAACGGTAATTGAAACATAAAACATTTTGAAAATTACCATAATATATCGCTATCAAGTTATCAACAAAACATTGACACAAACTATAAACCTGTATAGTAATACAGACAGACAGGTGAACCTATATTTTAGATTGTAGTAATTTAAACGGTTTAACAGGCATTTGTTAATCTGAAGTTATAAAGTTGGTTCGAACTTAAAGTTTAGTAGGACAAGGAATAGTTACATTTAGATCACGTTTAATTGTTAATTTATTTTATGGAGTATTTTTTAAAGAATACTGTAGTGAGTGAAGAGTTATAGAATTATCATGCCTGACTGAACAAATAGACAATTGTAATATTTTTATTTAAACTGGAAAAACTTTAAATAACGTATTGGATAGATGCGGCAGGGGGCACCTATCCAATCGAAATACAAGACAAAACGAAATAATAATAGAAGTATATGTTGCTTCGCGGCGGGTTATGAGAATGACGATAAATACCTCACCGCGAGCACTAAGATAGTTTTATCACTTCACGAGTAATAATCTCGCAAATGGTACTTTTAAAAGGTGTCACGAAAAAGACCTAAAACGATAAAGTGACGATGATTGATACAATTTTGTATCATTAGAAAGAACATGAAGTGAACCGATCAAATTGTTCAATTTCGTCTTTGAACCGAAAGCCAAATTCTTCCCATAGTCGACAAATTGGACACTCGGTAATAAAGACTAATAGGCTCGTTAACGCGGGAAAATACGCACCTTATAACTTTTGAAGTTTTTTTTAATGGGCAAATAATTGACGATGTAGTTTTTTTTGTACTCGTTTGTAGTTAAATTGGAAAATAGAATGATTGTAGGTATACCTAATCATTTTAATACTTGAAAGTAAGTAAGATTTATTTTGTATGCATAAAAAAATCATTAAATTGTAAGTTACATATTATTGAAATTCTAATAAGTGATCAAAAATATAATTTTATTTTACGACATCTAAAAATAGGAAATTTTTAGGAAATTTTTCGGCGGAACCACCACCATTTTTTTAAATGTTTCCAGTGTAGACCAGGTACATCTGATTTTTTCTTTACTTTCAAAAATATTGTCTGCACTGTTAAAGTGCAAAAAGTAGTTGCAATGAAATTTAAAAACAGGAACCTATATTAAAGTATAAGATAAACCCACAATAAATTAAGTGATCAACCTACATTACTAAACCGAACACAATTTCCAAAATCAAATTACCACAACATTAGAAAACACTCCTATCGTGAAAAGTCCGGTAGCGCGGCTAATAGGCGGGCGTGATCCGAAAAAAGCCGATGGGAGCCGACGGGAGCCGAGTCGTGATCTCTTACGGAAGATGTATGGAAATGTGCACCTGCCACGCCACCCACTGCGCAGATCGACGGATACTTACAATACGGCTTTTCCGCTTTTGCGTGCTACCGTTTATTTGCTTTAACTAGTGATCGCGGCGTGTTCGAAATTCAACCGTAATTCATTAGAGGTTTTATGCAACGCTCCATCAAAATGAGTAAAAAAAAAATATTCTTCACCATTGCAAAAATTTTTAGCTAAGTATATTTAAGGAACAATTTCAAAAAGTCGAATTTCGAACACATTAGGAATGTCGTTGTTGTGTTGTTAAAAAAAGATCGATTGTGATGGTGACTCCTTGGTACGGGATTCTTGCCAAAACCATAACTTGGCAACTGGTGTGGGCTAAAGTTTAACCCTTATAAGGTGTCCGACCCAGAAGACCTCCGATAAGGTTTAACGACTGCATTCTATCGATGTTTTGGCGATGGATGTGGCGGCATGGAGAGACCTTGGTGAGGCATATACTCAACGGTGTACAGCCTAATGCTGCTGAGGAAAAAAAGTTCCATCTGTATTGAGCGTTCCTTAACACTCGTACCTTGTGAAGACCGGTAGCGAAAATTTTGGTTCGCCAAAAAACCTTTCAAAGTACTTACTAACCGCACCCTACATTGTTTAACTTCACGATCGTCCGCGATCTTCTCAAACCACGGAGCTATGCGTGCGCACTTCTAACACCTTTTAAGCTTGTCTTATTAGCATCCATATAAATTGTAGCGTTAAACGTCATCATTAAAATTCAAACCTCATTTAAATTACCTTTATTGCCGCTCGTAAGATATCTTCGTAATTTGGTTGCGGTAACAGGATTCTTACGTGGGGAATATTAAATTTTACATTATCGGTAGCCTGATTTTTCCTCTAAAATTACCTGCACAATGCAAACTATATCGTTCGCATATGCTGGCGATCTTACATCGTACTATCCATACATACCTGAGTGCTGTTCTGAAAACGATTAAAAGAATTGTGTACCTATTGCTGAAATGCAGTCTAATAATTAATGCTCTTGTTTTATTTTATAGCGTTTTTAGCTCATGCTTCTTCCATTTATCAGATATTAAACTTTACTGATTTAGCATCAAAACTGTTTAATTATGAAAGCTTTAGATAAAAATAGCATTTTTTCTACGATGTTTATCAAAGTAATCAGCTTATTTTCGAACAATACCTGAGTAGCACCACGCTGGCCACACGACCGGCTCGCCGTCCGGCTCGCGGCGCGCCAACGGAGCCAGCATTGAATCGTTCGCATATGCTGGCGTTCTTACATCGCCCTACCCTATGGAAGAACAAGAACGTCCTTACTATCAGAAAAATTAAGTATTGAATATGGTCTTGTGTGATAGAGAAAAAATACAGTAATTAAATAAAATGACATCATGTCTAAAATATAACAGTCACTGTTTGTATTGATTTGTGCTGTTCTCTAGAAATCGCATACAAACACGGAGAAAGCAATATTGAAATTAGTCCATTAGAATTCAATTGGTATCGCTATTGCATTTCGCGACTTTGACATTAGGTATATTGCAACCTTGCTTGACGTGGACGTAGTTGTGAATAAGGAAATCTGTATAGGGTTTTGGTAAAACAGATGGAAAAATACGACGAAACCTTTCGATAAAAGGTAGTTAGTGCCATGCGATTCCGTTGTCTTGGCTGGGACACAATCACGCCACAGATTTTGATGTCGCAGCAAAACAGTGTCCCGAGTTAACACTATCGTCAAAGTACCTGTTCTTATAGTTAACGTGTGACATAAATATGGGAAGATGTCAGACAGACTGAGATATGACATACTAACGACTGACGAACGAATACTTTGACGATGGTGTTCAACTGTTCATACACACGGCACAGGCCGCGTTCGATATTTATGCAAAACAAAAGAAAAACTAACTACTTACATCGAATTCGGTCCAAGTTCATTCGAATTCTGACGCGCGTCGCCACTGAACCGCGACTAGAAACCATCATTTCAATCGATATTCGAATTTCAAAAAAATTATCCAACGCAAAAAATGTCTCATCTGACTCACCCGTATAATCAGGATGCGAAAAACGGAAGATTCATATTTTTTTCGATTCACAATCGGTTTTTCATCGATGCGACAGGTAGTGGGTGCGGATAATCAGAGCGGTGGGCAAACCGTAAAAATCGATGTTTTACGGTTCAGATGGAATCGGACACGGCCAGTTTTCTGAGGTTATTACACTATTGTACTATAAGGATTTGACAGTGCAAAAACATTGGCAGTTATAAACCTGTCGATCTGTGATGGACTGATGGGTCATCGCCATTGCCGGTACACCGTTCAAAGGTGTGAAATAAGAAACTAGGTGTTTCATCACGATTAATCAGACACGAATCAAAAAACATTTTAATTGTAGGATTCACGTAGATTTTGCGCTCTTGGCAAGTTGGATTTTATTTCAGATTAATAATACATTTGAAATTGAACATTAGATTTTAAAAACGCATATAAAAAGATGTCATACGTACATCAACCGCTTTAACCGTTTAAATCAAATATGCGACTGTCGTTCTATGTTGCGTTTACTTTCCTAAAAAGACACGTTATATGGTGTTAAGTAATAAATAAATATACATTTATTTATTTTCACATGACATTAGGGGCATTACAAAGCTATTGTATCTCCATTTGGAAAAACTCATCACGCAAAGGGTCGCAGTCAGTCTTGAAATTTAATCATAATTTAATTCTACCAGCTAGTGCCCTTTATCGTGACGTAATGGCTAGCTATCAGTTCGTGACCACGTGGCTTTGCCAGGTGTCTCGGTCGTGCAACTCGTGTGGAGCTTGACAAACGTAATACCTGTAACCACAGAGATTGAGAGAGTAGATGGTTGAAAAAATATATACGACGACGTCGATATAAGGTGGCCAGTGACGTGAGTTACAAGGCGATAAGAGTCACTACGAAACTCAAGTCGCAAGTCGATATGCGTTAGGACGTGTCACGAGTCACGGGACGACATTTGTTAATAAACCGCGGGAGTTACGTGGCGATACTAGGTGGCATTTAATTTCACCGCCTTGCGAAGACACTCAAGTAGGCAGGATTGAATGATTATGATTTTGTGATTTACCTGTGATGTTATAAAATAAATTAATTTGTTCTTTAATTGTTTCACTTTAAACTTCTATATTATTTTAAAATCTTTATATTAAACTTCTAAGTTCAAATTGCAGTTGCACGAGCCGCGGGCGATCGTCAGGTGTCGCGGTCGTGCGGTCGGAGCAACAACTATACCAATCACCGTCGGTTTTACTCCTTTTTACTGCCGACTGTTAGAGAAACACGCAACGCGAGCGCAAACAGAAATGACTATAGCACGTGCTTAGTTCAAACGGATTTTTGTTCTTGGTGTTGACGTATTACGATTATAAGTACAGTGAGAAACAGAGGAAACGATAAATAATTAATCCGCAGGTGTTTAATGTAAGCCCATAGTTTAAATAGAGGCTACTTTTGGAGCCAATAATAATAATTAAAATTTTCACTGTATTCGAAGTTCAAAAAAAGAAGGTATAATCATTACTTACAACAATAAATTATGCCTGTTAAATTTGAAGAAATTATCCGCAAGTGTATTTTTTCCGTGTTTTTTTTCACCTTAGAAAATCTTTGTTAATTATTTAAATAATTAAACCGTGGAACTAAAATGTTTTTAAAATTATTTTTACCCAAAAATGTATAATGGAGATTTTCATCATTTCGTTAACTAAAATGCCGTCGATTTAATTAAAATTAATATACATATAAGTTAAGGTAAAATAAATGAAGGTAAATAGAGGATTTGTTTAAATCAAGTAATATTAAGAAAACGCACTACTTTTCTCGATCAAATCAATTAGCAGATACCTCTGACGGACACGTACTCGTACCTACTAACTAGAGGCACGCGAGCGGAAACGCCTATCAACATTGGCCCATTACTGTCCCGTAGCTATGGATGGGTTGGACCATTGTCCACTGCTTGTGTCGATTTATGTAAATTTTTATAGTTTAATCTGGAAAGAATATAAACGGTGATAGGGATCCGTATTAGAAGATTTTCTTAAAAGTTATATGAAACTGTAAACGAATACGTCATACGAAACTGTACAAAATTTAATATCGCCCGCTATAACAATAAGAATATATCATTAACCTATTTTTATTGATTAATCGGTAAAGAGGATATGCGGTGGTAACGGCCTATTACTCGAGTGATCCGGTTTTTGCATTGAGAGAAAGAGAGAGAAAGAGAGCTCTCTCTTTATCTATAAAATAGAAATAGGTAGACAGAGAAAAAGAAATGCCAAGGTTACTTGGATTTAATGGAACGCTTTTTCCTTACGTGACGATTTTTGCAGTTTTATTTTACTGTAAGCAGCGTAAAGTACCTAACTTCCAAAAAATCAAAAACGCCACTTTTTTTTACGCTACGGTAACGCTAATCTATAAGGTTAGTATGCCTATTAGCGTAAGGTTAGGTTTATAAATGTTTTTGACTACATTTGACGGCAGAATTTACTTATTGTGAAGGTCAGGGTTTACTCAGGTAAAATCAAGCCTATCCTAAATTTCTCTGATCGATTAGTGTCAACACGACCCAGGGTTTGTGCTCGCTTCGCCAATTTATACGACCTATTAGAGGCTGGAACCTTCTGGAAAATAAAACCAGAGCGTGCCAATTACCCGGTAACGAGTGTCGCGGACCACCAGGATACTTCAGCGACTCTATTTCACTGCACGAGACACAGTAAATTTCGTCGCAGGAAATTAGACGCTTGAGATAGTAGTTTTATAATACAATCGATCGTAGTTAGCCGACGGATGTGGACGTCGGCTTTGTTCAGACACGATTGAGATTCTTTAGATTCGTTGAAAATTTTTTTATCGACTTTTAAAAGGGAATAGTCGCAATGGATCCTTGTATTGTATATCTCTGACTTTTTAAAACAATATGTTTGGAAATATTTTAAAGTGAAGTGTCATTTGAAGTACCTAAAAAAGAAAATAGTTTCTTTATTTTAATATCCCATTGCTTCATATAAGTCTCCCTGAAACTAGAGTAAGTACTCGTAGTTTAGAAATAGACGTCCGGAGAGCGGAGAAATAAACTTAATTAATAAGAAACATTAATTACTGTAATTCAACTAAGCCTACCAACACCGACCTATTTTCACCGAGCAGATGGGCAGTAAAAGTATAGAATATGTATTCACCGTTTGAATTTATTTGAGACAAGCAGTTCTAACTCGAACAAGGCCCGAAGCTGTTGCATTAGCAATATATTGCGAACCCCGCAATACCGCATGTCATTCCATAAACTAGCGTATCGAACTGCCGCTGCGTATGTAAAATCCGAGAGCACTTGACATCGTTATTTGAATATTTAATTCGAATTCAGAATTAGAAGCGTAAGCAGATACGAGTGGAATTCGAAACATCGATATGAAATCGATCGAGAAAGTAGACAGACGTTCACGCATGACCCTGACGTCATTGCTTCCTGACAGCTGATCGCTTGTTCGACGGTTTTTCATTAAATAATTAAAATTGAGAATTATCCTTTTGTTATCAATTTATCACTCATTTTTTTAAATGTTTTTAAACATACTTAGTTCCCACCCCACCTTCCTTATCATACCTAAAGTGACCTGTGGCACACCATAACATAAGTGACCATAATGTAAGTTTATCATCGGCTTAAGCAACTTGCCTGATTTGCCTGCCTGCATTTTTGAGTATTTTTAAATTTTGTTAAATTTAAAACGAATATCGATCTACTATCTAGCAAAACTAAATGAACAATTGTAGTCCGATTGGAAACTTATTATCTCCTGCCGTCCATACTATCCGCCGCAAAACGAGTCCAATAGATATGAAGTAAACTGAATCATTTGAGATTTCAATACTACGACATACTTTTAATTTCAGCGTTAACTACACTAATTGCAACTGAGCTAACTATAAAGAGGACGAACCATTAAGGTTACGGTGAATAAAGTTATATCGAAGCGAGTAAGGTTATCTACAATTAAATAAAGTTATAACGACTCGGTATGGGATATGATATAATCGTTGATAATAATTCGATTTAGTTATTGGCCCGCGATAGTAGAACTGCGACGTAGCGGTTCCGGGCGGCGGATATTTATGAATCGACTGATATTAATGTTGCCTTCCATTTAAGGAAAGAAAGGATAATCATGTTTACAGAACTTAGAGGAAGAAATGAAAAGCTTAAATGGATCAGGATCATTATCTAAAAGGGATTAAATATTTCTTTTAAACGAAAACTAATTTTGCATATTTGTCTATATTATAACGGAAGTTAAATGCCCGAAATATAAAAAAGATAACGTTTAATCCTTTTTTGAAATCGGTAAAAAAATATTTTATATTATATAAATCTGTATTCATCTGAATTAACGTTAGTTTCTTTTAATTTTCTTTTTTACGTTTATTATTTACACAATAGAATTAAAAAACACCTTAAACGATCTCAGCCTGATGGCTATAATTATAACTTGAGCCTGGCCACTATAAGCCAATGCGGTAGGTGCGGCAAACTAAAATGATTAGTTCAGGGAAACAATAGAGTATCGATAACGGCTCGGTAAGTCGGTACTCGGTACGGCGTTCAACGGTTCAAAATATTGCAGCTGGGTACATAAAAATATATTGTTATTATGGTTTGTTTGTTAACGTCTTGAGTCTTAAATTTTCTATATTAATGTTTTTAGTGAAAACGTGAACCGCGTATTTGAAATTTCTGTACCTAAATAAATTTATCATGTTAATTTTAATATAGATTTAGAAGTTTGTTGCTTATTGAAAGTCAGGGTCGATAATGGGTGTATTATGAAAAAAATGGATTAAGTTGTGGTCAATAGCCTTAACATTATCCATGATATCAATATTGAACTGTTAACCAATTATTTTAGGACTTGTAACAAAAAATCCACCAACCCGCAGTAGGCCAGCGTGGTGGACTAAGGCCTACATCCCTCTCATTGTGAGAGGAGACCCGACCCTGTAGTGGGTCATTAATGGGTACTGACATGACAACAAGAAATACAACGTGTAATATAACCCCGTAGACTTCGATCGCATAGTAAGACCTTTGAAACACACTCCTAAAAATATAAACGTGTTCAAAATTATATTTTTAAGAAAAAGTACAATCAAAACACCTTAAATCAAAACCCAAACATAAACTTAATGCCGCTTTAACATATTCGAACATTCCCATAATACTCGTACATACAAACGAGAAAACCCACGAAGCCAAAATAGAAATATTTGAGTCGTTTGTCAAATAATTCGAACATACATTAGCGGTTAATGTTTTAAGCGTGGACGGAACAAACATTTATAATTCTTAAACCACAATAACACAAACAAATAACAATATGAATAATTCATTTGTAACATATTAGCATAAAATATCACTTCACTAACGAGCCCCACGGGTGGCTGTTACCACTGTAAGTTGTTGAAATGAACTGTTAATGCCTATTTGTGGTTCCATTATATGGTGGCACTCCACTTATTTTCAAATTTGCTCCACTGTATTTGCAAATTTGGCATATTTGGTAAACAATCGCCGTGTGTGGATGTTAAATATGACAAAAATTTTGCATTGACATTTGTCAGTTTTTTGACGCAACACTGATATTGTCTTTCACTATCAAACGCAAATGCGATGTAATGTTATGCAAATATTTGAATACAAATACACAAACACCACCTAGCCAAGTGTTGAAGTACTACTACTACGTATTTCTTTTAAAAAGTCCAGCATATTTTTGCAGTATAACCTCATAGCTAGCTTATATCCAGCTGCTTATTATATATTATTAACCATAGATGACCCACTCTAGGGTCGGGTCTCCTCACACAATGAGGGATCTAGGCCTTGATATTTTATTTATCTTATCATATTATGTAAGCTAAAATACCTAATGTACAAAATGACGGACTTTATGTCGAATGCCATTTTCTCCCAGATATATTATATTGGTTATATTACATATTATTATAGATATAACCTAGATTATTTGTTAGGGAAGAGTTTCTTTGGGCTTTAAAAAATGGTTCCCAGTGGCAGTCCTTCCTAAACATTATTTGCGATCAAACATGAACCGCACGAGACTATGTGTGCTATGTATGGTTGCAAGATACATCAATACGCCGAGACCTGCAATACATCAAAGCATAGACCACGTAGTAATTCATTAGGTACTAGAGCTCGTTCCATATTAATGATAAGGTCGAAGGTAAGCGGAGGATCAAAGCAGGGGTCCGTTAATAACATGATTTATCGGCCCCACCGAGTTAGAGCAAGACCACAGTACAAAGACTATACAGTATCGAGACTTGGCCACGTATTTTTTTAAATTCTACTGCCGTGCGAATCTTTGATACGCGACAGGGCTGCCCGCCTGCGATATTTCAAGTTCTAGGTTTTGTTTCTTATTTTGTAATTTGTAAATGATATATTTTTATGTTTATGAAATACGATATGTTCTATACAAGTACATGTTGTGCATTATCATTCCTAATTTTAATAAGAAAAACATCTTTATAAATTTTAGACTGACAAATATTTGCGCGTCAACTGAAAGGTACGAACAGCTTTACTGTTACATTTATAGGTGTAAAAAATTCGCATTAGAATAAAAAGTTTAATTAAATTTGTTTGCCTCTGCGGCGCATTCGCAATAGTTTGTGTACCGAGTATATACCGACGCGACGCGCGTAGGAATGACTCGCGTTCCGATCGTTTTATGAAGACACTGTTTATTCTTTATACTGTGGCGTCTTGCCATGAATTATTATTGAGAATATTTGCTTAATAACGACCTCACGGAATTGTCTTGTAATAACAGTATTGTCAATGGCCGGTCTGACGAAAACAGTGAACGGTATTTTATTATAGTTGTGCTATCTGACGAGAAGCCGCGCGCTTTAGCTATTTGTAGTGTAGAGTTGTAGAAAACAAACATTATTTTGTTATATTATTGAAGTATTAGGTCAGGTAGGTTAAACGATCACTACAGTGACCTTTTAGGCTAACTAAAATAACTCTGAACTCACACTGTCCAAAATTGTAAGTTCTAACGAATTGCTTTGCTACTTTTAAGGACAAGGGTAGTTGCTTCTCATTTCTGTCTGTCAAGTACCCATCTGATACAAATTAAAAATAAGAATATTATTATAAAAGGAAAAGTCAACGATTATGATTCTCAGTTTTCGATAGATCTTAAAGATGGTACGTACAAAACTTTATGAAAAAACTCACGAACACATTCTCAAAGTGTCTACGTCTTTATAAACACAAGACACGCGTCGCTTCGTATAAATGTACTTAAACGCGATCATAATTTAAAATATTTTTATGCTTAAGGATCTCTAGAGGTGATCTAGGTAATCAAAGTGTAATTATGATTGTGTGCGTGCTTTTGACTAGATTTATAATTACTTTTAATCCCGAAAACACAATCAAACTAATAAGAGACGAATGAATTTTACAGATGAATAAAATGCATTGAACCTGACACATAAGAAAGAAAATAAACCGAAGTCTCAAATCAAAATAAATGATGATATACGATCGAAACTATTTCTAATATTCTGTAGACACTTGCGATTTCAACTGATCAACAATTTCGAAGACTCCATCATTAATCCAATACATTACATTAATACGTTTTATTAATGATTCCTCCTCGCCACAGCACTAACATGTATTGCATTTGTTAAAAATTATCTCATTATAATGATAGATGAGTGGTTAAGATGTAACAATGAAATCCAACGAAAGTCGAACATTAACGATATTTCTAACCCAATTAATAATGATATCAAATCGTCTACCATTAATTAGAGAATGTCATCATTCGAGATATGAATGATTGAGGAGCGCGAAATGTATAATCGTATTATTGTTATGGTAGCAAGAGTTTTTGTACCTTCTCGACTGACCCGTCAATAGGTAGGTGAGTCAAAAATTTTATGAATACTAGACTTTATCTGTGGCTTCTTTCGTGTTTATCTAAAGTGGTGAGCTCAAAAAAGTGTATGATATAGGCTATAGCTTAAACCGTATTATGCTGTTATAAATTATTTTCTGAGGCAAAAATCTAAACCAATTCCACCGTTTTGCCTGAGACTTTTATATCCATCCATTTCGCACCTATACTATTATTAACTCAATTTCAACCTTCTTGTACCTACTTCTTCATGTCCATAGTATATCGTCTGAAAATGTTGGCAACGTATCTACTTGTAAGGTCAAAACATCGATATTTCGTGTACACATGTTTTTAACCCCTTAAAGAGTTAAACTTCGCAATATACGCCCTTGAAGCTGAAGCTGAAATTTAATGTCAAGTAGTTTTCTAATGAGCGCTTTTCGCTTTTATTCAGATACGAATAGATATAATCAAAAGTACGAGGGCCCACCCAGCTAGCGGAACTATTCGCGAAATGCACACACTATACTCAACTTTTAGATGAAGTAACATGGACTATATTCGCGTGGTCCATTGCAGCCGGTAATGACAAAGTCGCCTACCATATAATATGTAGCTGGGGAGCTAGTTGACATTTTTCGAGAAGGGTTTGGGGCATCATAAAATCATGCTGAACATATTTTTACCATCCGAACACATGAAATGCAGACCTGGCTATCGAAAAATGGAAATTAGTGTAACAAAAAGATTTGTTTAAAACCCCGGCTCTCTTTCAGAAAATAGTCATTTTTGCGGTTTAAAGAAATCATAATTCTGAACTCGACTTAGTGTTGAGGCTTAATTTTTCATTCCCTAAATATTTAATTGAATGTTGTTAAAAATGTCAAAACGCCTCAAACAATGTCGTCGTCAATACCGTTTAACGCCAACCAGATCTGCATTTTTTGTCTTCGAATATTACAAATAAGCTATTCAACAAGCTTTTATGATGTCCCAAACACTCCTCGAAAAAATTCTAACAGCTCTTGAGCTACACTCTCGGTTAATTAAGACAACATAGACATCTCTATCCGAATCACATGTTAATTTACTCGGATCCGATCCGACGGTCTTGTATCGGGTTTCATTAAATTAACGGACGTTGATTGGACGACAGGTTAATGCTGTAAAAAGCTCATTTCTGTGGTATTAACTTGGAAACGATTTTAGTTTAAATTAAGACGTTAACGTGTAGTGATGGCTAGGATGTGGGTGCAATGAGGTCCTGAACTAGGCTTCCGTCTTCGGTTTTGACTCAATGGGTGATATTCTATAATTAAACTAATAGGTACTGCCGGTAAACGATATTCCAAAGGAATAACAACGTACCTAAATCCTTACTCAAAATAAATCTTTTACATCCAAGAATCTTATATGACACTAGCTGACCCAGCAGGCTTCGCTCTGCCAATGAACTTTTTTATTTTTTTTTATTTTAATTTAATAGCCTATGTTACTCAGGCTGAATGTAGCTTTCCAATGGTGAAAGAATTTTTGAAATCGGCCCAGTAGTTTTTGAGTTTATTCGTTACAAACATACAAAAATACAAATGTTTCCTCTTTATAATATTAGTATAGATGATAATATTTATTATAATCGTTGAAGTAGTACCTTACTATGTACTTGATTTTGTAATCACAAAGAGAGAAATAGAGATTAATCAATCTCCCTGAATATTCGCATGATGACCTACGAGGTAAACTTCACTTTTTATTTCAGCATCTTCATTCTTTAACTCAACCCCTGAGGGGAATAAAAAGGACAAAAACCAAAAATACAGCTAAACCATTCACAACAGACACTTTCCTATAACATGAACGTGCAGACACAGTCTTATAACAATTTTACGAGTAACAGAAGCTGTTACAAGATAATGACTTCGGTAGATAGCCGCCTACTTCTTAATATATTATCAAGTCAAGCCTTAATATGTGTTACAAATAATTCACTTTGCCAACCTAAGGAAGGCTTTTTGCTTGGTCGCTGCAGGTTTTGACATCAGTAAATTGATACGTTGCTATTTATAATGATGAAATACAGAGATCAGTCATATAAGAATGTAAAATGTTAGTTGTAAAGATGAATGTCAAAAGTTCTGTGGAACTTAGTTAGGATCAATTACTTTGTAAAATTTATAAATATGTAAGGTTTTAATTAATTAGTAATACTCGTAGATACCTATGTGATCAATCCATAGTTTTTCATCTTTTCACGTATACAAATTTACAAACCTTCATTCCTTCACCGTTAAAGTAGGTGACGCTTTAATTTACAAAAATGCACATGACAGAAAAGTCATTGGTTGATTCGAACGTGAACCGTACGAGTAAGAGCGTATTCTTAGCCCATGGACTATAACCGCCTAGGTATCTGTACTAAAACGTAAAATCTTGCATTAACTCACACGTGTCATAATTTATTCAAACGTTTATGTGTTATAACCGGTTCTGCGCCACCGGAACAATAGTTCATGTGGAGCAAGGATGCGATGAGGTCGGGCCAAGGTTCACGTCTTTGTTCTATGTAGGTTGCAGGTCCAACCGTAATTGAGTGTTTACACGAACTGAGCCATTGTTCATCAATCATCTTTAGAGAAGAGACACTTTTATGCTAGTATTTAAGCTAGCTGCGATATGCAGTCCGTATTTAACTATAAGTGAGTCTTGTGTTTCTATTAGGAAGGCTTGATGACCAGAAAGCAGACAAGCTATTATATAAGGCTTACATTGATAAGGCGGTGATAGTCTAGTGGCGTAGAATCCGACCTCTTAAATAGCTCTTAAGGGGTCCGGGTTCAAATCCCAGTGTCACGCACCAATGAGTTGGTAAAAAAGTTATGTCCGCTTTATACAATTAAATATACCTGTTACGGTGAAGGAAAACATCGTGGGGAAACCTGCACGTATGTGATGTCCTTCAACCCGCAGTAGGCCAGCGTGGTGGACTAAGTTCAATACTGATGGCTAAGCCTTTGGATGCCAAAGGATTTCCATTGAGTAGTAAAAGGATTGTAATTGAGTAGCATCCACCTGATATTAAGTGGTCATGGACGACCATGTCCAACCTCAAAAAGAGAATAAATCCTGTCTGAGGTTGTTCTCAGGGGCTTTGCAAATTTTCCGGACTGAAATGTGTACCTCAAATAAAGCTGAAACAAAAGGCACGAGCAACACGCTGCTTTACGACGGGTTAAGAGACTGGCGGTAAGGTGCCTTACTATGGCTCTACCACCTAAAGGTTCACTTTAGTTCACCACGACGGATTTCACAAGCCCTTGAGAACGTTATGGAGTGCCCTTGGTACTTGGTTCTTGGTTGCAAAACATGTGGTCGCACGTTTCCATTTATCTTGGTTTCTATGGCAGTTTGTGAGGACGAGAAGGATACCTACATATCCTTAACCCCAAAGCATTTAATTTAACCTAGACATAATTCGACAGTAAAATACAAAAACATTGTTTGAAGTAAATGAGGTTAACTCGTTGAAAAACTGCGATAAAAACATTAAATAAAAATTGTCTAAAAACTCTTACAGATGCATGAATATTACTTTGAATGAATCGTATGAATTAACGAGGGTAAAAACGGGTCTGAATAAAACTAGTTGATTATAGACCGTATCAAGTTAATTATATTCAAGTTTTTCTAGTGTCATTCATCAGTTTTATTAATTTACGATTTGTAGGCACGCGCTGTTGGCTAGTGATAGAGTAATATAGGTAAATACAGGCGATAGAATCATTGTAGCCCGAGGAAATACAATCCATAACTCGCCATGAAGAAATTTTCTATATTTTGGCATAGGAAATGAAATCTTATAACAATTATTGTAGTTCTGTGCATGATCTGTGCTATCCGCTAGCATATATTGCAAGCAATTGCAAATATTTGACTTTCCTCATAGCGCTAAACCAACACATGCATTTTATTATCTTTGAACTTCCCAAATTTTGATTTTAAGCTGGGCAATCTATTATTAGTCAGACACCCGCAGTCTCGAGAAATTCCACACCTTCCGCTGATTATGTGTTTATAAGACTATAACTCAATATGTCGTATATGGCTATTGTACTTCAGTACGCATTCGTTAATGCCCACAGAAAGAAGAAATAAACCCGCAGTTGAACTGTCACTGCGACCTTCGCTCTCAGGTCGGTCGTCCATTAGCATACACACAAAGCAAAACGTACGCAAACACTTGACGTCTCAGACAGGCTTACTATGCCGCTTTATATTCTCCAATTACTTTACTTATATAATAAATAAATAACGCTTCACACTCATAACCCCACACTAGGATTCCCCGTGTCGTGGTTGCCATGGACACACACAAGACAACAACACACACACCCAGACCAGAAACAGAAATTTAAACTCATCAGTCAAATCTCTGCTCTGCTGGGAATCGAACCCAGGACCCTCCGCGCAGCGCATCAGCATCTTAACCACTGCGCCACTCAGGTCGTCAATCAACTGTAGAAAATTAAAAATCTATCGTGGTTCAGCTGTCATTACGATTTCATTTCAGTTTCAGTTACAGTCATTGCACACATTTTGTCGCATGCCAGAGCGCATGTTAGTATCATTCGGACCCTGTGTGTCAGCCAATTAGGCTTAAAGCAGATAGACCACATACACTTCTTGCTCTACCTAAAGCTACGTTGGCGATCAATGAATTGAATAAACGTTTTAGTTACTTCAGTGCTTATTTAAACCACACTAAAGAAAATCAGTGTAGTTTAGGAGGGATCAATCTAGCAAGAGGCCAGTTAACATTCGACATTTCGAAATAGACCTCTTCGAATAAAAAAATTCATTTGCAAATCCGTTTGTCTCTAAGTAAGTATACAACGGAGTTATGACTATTCAAAAATACTGAAAGCGCTAACTTAGCGCCACCATTGTCAATCGGCAGCCTTTATGATGCAAAACGTTCAAGATTCGGTCCAGACCTGAATTCTCGAGACGACACAATAGGATGCTGCTCTAACAAGAAAAACCCCGCAAAATATTATACTGTTCCATTGTCAACCAGATTATGAAATGGTTTACACATTTATTAGCAACACGTTATGTAATATTTTACACTTATTGGTATAACTCGACCAAAGGTTTTGCACACCTCACTATAATTGAACGTAGGTAATACTATTAAATTATACCTTCGATTATATGTACTGGATTCAGTAGACATTTCACAGCTTAAAAATAAATAATTCAACATTCAAGTGGTGATATCCCAGTGGCTTAGAATTCGGCCTCTTAATTGAGGGGTCCTTCGAATCCCAATAGTGGGCAACTTTCTTAAAAAGTTACGTGCGCTTTATGAAATGAACTATCACATGCTGTCACTGCGAAGGAATACTTATAGGGAGAAAACCTGCATGTTTGAGAGTTCTCTTTAATGTTCTTAAATTCATGTGAAGTCCGTACCAACCCGCACCAGGCCAGTGTGGTGGATTAAGGCCTACATCCTCATTGTGAGAATAGACCCAAACCTGCTGTGGGATATTACTTATTAATGGGCTACATCATTCATTAACTTTTAGTGGTTAAGATATAGGAGTAAAATTTTAGAGGTTAATAAAATGAAAAAGCTGGAAGCGAATCGTCGTCGTCAAATCGAGAAAGAATAAGAGAATCGAGAATAAAACTAGTTTGACCACACGTATTTCTTTTAGAAAAGCAGTAAGTTCTCACCAATAAATGATGGGTAAACAAATTTTTTAATAGATCGTTAATACAGTAATGACCATAAATTTTACTTCACGTAAACGGGCATTAACTGTTAGGCGTTTATAATTGGACAAATTGAAATTAATTAATGATTTTGCCTCGTTATGCTCTGTAAGGAATGCTAACCAATACTTAATAATTAAAGTTAACCAATACTTTGTACGATGGTGGAAACATTAAGTGTTTATTCTGTGAAGGTTTTACTATCCTGAAAATCCATCTTGAAAACAAGGTCTCCTATTTTTATTGAAAAGTTTGGCAAATTTAAAATGTTGCCAAAGTTGACAAACTTTTACTAAGAAACGTCCTCAAGAACTTCAGACGCAAACTTACTCGTAAGTGAGATATTTTTTGAGAGTGCTTATCTACTAACTAAGGCTAATTTCTACAATATTTTGTATAGATACGATGATTTATTATTATTATTTCGCCTATATTAATTCACGATTTGCCTTCCTTGGGAACCCAAAACTTCAAAACTACAGAACACTAAACAAATTAACGTCGTTAGTGCCTATAACAGACACTCCGAGGTTAGACGTGGGGTCATTGCTCAGGTACCCTTAGTTTGAACGATCGAAAACAAATTGGATGAATTATCGAGTAATTCGAATACTTGTTTTTTTTTTTATTTTTAACGACGCTAAAAAGTTGAGCTCCCTTTTTCTTTAGTACCTATCACTCTTTTTGTAGAAGTTTTTGAAAGAAACGTTAACCATTTTAAGCGGCTATCGACAAATTGTCATCATCGTATTGACCTTTGATACAGAGGCCGTTGGAGGCACGGCGACGTGCACAATGCTAATGCGTTTGTTGCGTGGATTGCTTATGAAACGTTTGTTACTATGTACCTACCTAAAGAGTACACAGTTTGAGGTGTTCCTTCTGACTTTCTGAAACATTGGTATTAGAAGCAAAGATGTTATTAGAACAACACTGGTATTAGAAGAAAAGATTTAAAAAAAAATATTTTTATTAGTCCTTAGAAGTTGGAAGACTAAAGTGGTATTGTGTTGGCCACTTAGTCTAAGGAATTGATAACCGAAAGAGTTGATGGAGAATGGTAGTAGCACATCTTGGCGATCTGATGACCTGAAAAAAGCGTGCGATTCACAGAGTCTAGGACCGAGCAGAGTAGCGTTAAATACAGAAATTTTATCAGCAGCTGCCGACGTCAAAAGACCTAGGGATTTTTGTTCGTAATCATGACACAATCAAAAGAAGTAAGTGCTGTTTAGCATTAAAATTAATATATTATGTTTGTAGTTTAATTGGTGAAATTAAAGATCATAATGTCTGCATAGTTGACTCTGAATAATTAGCCCAGACCCGACCCGTTCGTGACCTCTACTAATCGGGCTGCATCATCGTCGGTAATCGTGTGACTGTTGTGTACACAACGACCGCCGTGCACTCACGCACTGGCATACTGCCAGGACATCAGCGTGCATAGGTTATGTATTCACCACAGATGATAATAACATCAGGCTGACTTAAAAAATAGAAATTTTTATTCCCCGCCAAGTTAGTCGGCTGTGGCTACATGTTGGAAATAAATGTATTAGAATGGCGAATCTAGCCTAAAGATGGCCCTCCGACCTGCTAGGCTTAAGACTTGAAGAAGACATAAGAAGAGATTGTATTCAGGGGTCCTAGACCAAAGCAACGTAAGTACTAAGACTCAGACTAAGCACGTAAAACAACAAAATGTCTGCTATTTTACAACCCTAATTTTTACCCTTCTTCCTGTCCACATCTTCCACATCTTTTCAGGTTTTCGGTTCCTCTCGTTAATATATCTTAGGCAAAGGAAGATCTCCCGCCAGGTTAATAAATCATGCTTGCAGAGTCGGCGTGCTCTAATGATATCGTCTTGGACTTTTGTAAGCAAAGCTTTTGCCAGCAAAGTAGAAAACTTCGATACCATGATTCAGGATACTTGTGGCGCCATCTTTTGACGAGATGCGGACATTACAACATTTCCTTCAAATACTGAATACAACATATATCCTAACCGTTAATCATACGGGTATAATTCCTAACCATAAATACTTGCACTAACTAGAACGAGGAGCTACTTAGAAAAGCGACTGACCGTGAACCACTGCAGTTGGTATGAAACTGAGGTTTGACCTGGGAAGGTCGAAGCTATGTAGTTGCCGACTGGTTACGTATGTGTGGAGCAAGGGACGGAATATTACGGTTCATATTCTATTTTCTCTTCACTATCTTCTAGTTTCGAAGTAGTGGGAAAAATTCGAAGTTCTGTTAGCTTTTTTCTTCTAGCGTGTTTACATTTACTAATATCTTAACTAAAGGTATTGTAGAATATGCCATATTTTTTGCATAAAGGTAAAAAAATTTAGGCCAGAAAAACCGGATGTGTTAAAGTAAATCATTATTAATATGCGTAATTATCTCATTACATTAAACTAACCCCTTTATTGATTTTTGTGTCATTTAAATTTAAGAAAAACGAGACGTAATTGAGCATATTTTTTAAACGCGCAATTTAAAGGCTACATCCATAAAGCAATATACGACAGAAAAGTTGAACGAGTAAAATTGATTTAAAAATTACACATCGGATGACACCAATCTCATTAGAGTACCATTTAAGGGATGGTCAAGGATGCATTGAGATATTTGCATGACACTGGCAGTTAACCGCCAAGTAACCGCTCGTAACTTGGACTGTCACAGAGGTCGAATGATGCGCAAATCCAGTGCCGTGTCATCTTTATGTAATGCTGTAAATACCTGCATTGATTGGTGTCTTGGCCTTAACCCGTAAGCCGTGTCACAGACAACATAAAATAAATGTACATTTTATACAGATTAAAATTTTCCTTCGCAATTTTGTTATAAAATTCGCGTAAAACTGGCATTTATGGTGTTTTAGATGATTAAACATAGTATTTTCCTTGCATGCTGCAATTATTGATGTCCTATTGACCGTAAGGTGACCTTAACCCGTCGTATAATAGCCGTGTCACAGATTATCTATATGTTTACGTGGCACGAGTACCTACACAGAGTATAATATTAAAGAAAATAATATTTCATTATAAGTGGACATGTAAGACAACGGAATTTTTTTATCGTATTACCTAACACTACGTACCCAAAAATAGGTAACAAAATTTTGATTTTCAAAAACATCTAGTAGACTACGGCGTCCTGCCAAAAACGTTAGAGATAAAAAATTGTGCGTTCTGGAATCCACCACCTGAAATTGCATTGCAATACTTCTGTCACTTAAAAATGTACAGCCGCTCTTATTCTCCCTTTCATTTTCTCTATCACACAAACTATTCAAAAAACAAACAGAGAAAAAGATTGGGTAGTTTCGCCTGGAGAAGATGTAACGCTTTTTTCTTACGTGACGATTTGTCAGTTCACTGTACTGAAAGCCGCATGGATCTTCGTTCCAAAAATATGTATAAAACACATATCTGAAACATTTTTCTCCACGTGCTATCCTATAAACTAACATGACCTGCGAAGTAGCTGAGGACAGATGAGTCATCGTCGAATTCTTCGTCTCAAAGGCAAAAGCAAACGTACTTATAGTGCCAATAACTAACGATAGCGTATCTTTCACAAGACGCCGGGAGATTTATTGTTCGCGTCAGACATTAGTCCCTTTGCTATCTGTAAGTGATTATCGGTCAATCCGAGGAGGTCAGCCATTGTTTGTGTCGGAAAAATATACGAGCTTCGGACGATCATTTTTATCGCGGCAACATCTTAGAAGCGTTTTAGTGTTGCCATTGCGAGTTACCGTTTGAAATGTTTAAATTATCAGGTTAGTCTATTCTGATTCTCCAACCTGTCGATAAGTGAATAGGTATTTTCTAAACAGAAAGATAGCTTTTGTCTTTTAGATGACAGCGAGATTTCATAAGATTGGATTTGGTGGATTACTAACGTTAGTCGATTACTTTGTCCATTTTAACTTTAGACTTGTAATACAGGTTGTAAAATAAGTGTGTGATAAATTCAGTTCGATGTCTTTAATAACTTTTTTATGAATGAAAAAAAAGCAAACAACCATCCTTTTCAAATATTAAATCAGAATCAGGACTAAGATAGTAAGACTCAATAAGTCATCCACTTAAGTTCATACCAGAAAGATTCTTACCTAATACTTAAATAGGTTTATAATTAAATAGGTAAGTACTTAACTAAGTACTCCGTTCGCATAATAATTGTATTTGTAATCGATTTTATCAATTTTTGACTGCAAGACAGACGTTGTCGCAGTTAATTGGATGAAATTTAAATTTCCTACGTTAAATTGATCACGCTATCGTTATCGGGGTTAGATCTATCTCAGTTGAAGCAGTTATCGCCTCTAAGCAAATTGTACCATTTACATAATAAGCGACCGGCTCTTATTAGAATTGTTAACAAGAAAGGCGGTTAGATGAGGCAGTTTGTCTCGTAGTATCCTGGTACCTAATTTTACCGGATTTATGTAAAATACTACACATTTTTATCTTCAATTAAAATTGTCTGTAACCCATTAGTGACTCTGTACCGGGATTGGTCTCCTCTCACAATGAGATGTATGTAGGCCTTAGTCCACCACGCTGGCTTAGTGCAGGTGGACTTTACACGCCTTTGGTTCTCAAATTAAGGAGAACTCCCAGGCATTCAGGTTTCCTCCAGATGTTTTCCACGAAGAAACTTAAGTGTTTAGCATATTATTTGTTTTATAAAATACTTCAGTAAAAATATACCTACTTTTGTATTTTTATAAAAACATTCAAGCTAAAGACATTTTTTTCAAACTTTTTTTACCGTACTTCTTTCTGGTCTCATCTCACACCGGAAGCGTATGAGTATAAGATTGTTTGAGACACCATTAGCTATCATATTAGCTAGTGGGCTGCCCAAACACTGGAGCCGTTGACCCCCACGGTCCCTTCGGTTTACGAGGGCCGCTTGTTACCGAGACATGTTTATTTGGACGCCCACACTTACCCCACGCGTGGCTCGTGCCTTTGTGTGGGTTAAGGTAGGAGATGAAGCGAGAATTCATTTATTCTATTTTCAGTTTTTTTGAGATTTAAAATGCTTTATAAGCAACAAACTATTGCTGTTTATCCGCTGAATTGGTTACGGAATGAATCATTTCTTTTTAAGTCACCGTATCGTAAACAGGCCAATATTATGTTAGGTTTTTTTAAGAATTAAGATAGGACCACTATTTTACATCTATCTACGATTTGCTCCATACTTGAGAAATTACTTTTGTGGAACGTCCACTAACCTTATCAAACTTTAGTAGGTAATTTAGTGCTGTACAGTTTATTACTGTATAAGGATGGAGGATTTATTGATTTCTCTAAAGCTGTAATTAATTTAAATAAAAGGTAGCTTGAATTCCTGTTTCCTATTATAATATTAACAAACAAATAAAATGTTTGATAACGGGCTCCTAACGCCACGCATAATGTGACGTTAAACTATTAAAACCCTGTGCCTTCACTAAAATTTATCTCAGGTTTTTAACTTACTAATGATGTTCATTAAAAACACTTCAAAATGAAGTCAGGGCCGTAGAATCTTTATTACTACTAACTGTCAATTCCTTACACCTGCGAAGATAAAACTTTAAAATAATAACCATCGCTAATAGCATAATTTAAATTCAATACGTTCGTCTGTTGAAGTTTCTTACTTCTTTCTTACTAGTGCAGACAAACATTACGGGTCCACTGAAGTGAGTGCTGTCGAAGAATAAATTATAATAATGCTTTAGTTTTGATAGATTTGGTTCCGTAGACATTAGAAGTTATGCAGAATTTCATTTCATATTTCTCCGCATTCCTACACTAAAATATACAGAATGTTCAGTTAATTAAGTTTTAAGTACGACAAATGAATGTATCCGAAAGTACCTCGGAATGCAGTATTTGTAATCTTCCGAAATATATGTATAATATAATTTTAAATGAAGAGTTTAAACTTTATCTTAATAAACAAACCCTGTTCCGACCTTAAAAGTCAATTAATCCTTATTTCCAAAATTTAGAATCCTATTTGACGTCATGACCGAACCCTAATTCCAAATTACCTCATTTGTATTGTTCTTGAGAAGAAAATTGAGCGATTTGAATAAAATATTTGAGGCTCGTATCTAAACGAGTCCGGTTAGGTGTTTGTACCCACCTAATGTTGTTATTAGGAGAACGCCCGGAGATTAGATAATAATATACACCGAAGTGTGAGGTGCAGTCTCAGAACATCGAGTGTTCCAAAGAAAAATTAAATGAACAGAACGGCTTTAATCACATTTGTTCCGAATTGACTGTAGGTAGTAGCTTCAGCTAGCGGTATTCACCCTGCTAACTCATTATATCACTGTCAGTTACAGGTCGTGATAATGATAGGTAGAATGAGCTACCCCGGGGAGGACGACGATGTGTGTGGCTGCATATCGTCGTACACATTCGAAGATGTAGAGGAGACGATACGAAGTCTCCCCCGGGATGAGCCCGTCAAGGGCGCCGCGCAAGGGGGCACCGGTGCGTTCCACTGGAGATCCCACATGCGCAGAGGCAGGCCACCGAGGGGGTTTTAGTGGGTAAGAATCCCACATAACCCGGAGTCGCTCCCACGGCTCTCGGGTACCAATGAAGGTTTCCCCCTGTCACAAAAAAAAGGTAGAATGAGCTAATATGCGCTCAGAAGTCCACCAATCCGGATTAGGCCAGCGTGGTGGACTAAAGCCTTCTGATTATTAGAGGAAACTCGACCCTGTAGTGGATTTGACCCTGCATTAATAGGTGTAAGACATCTTTTTTAATGATGAATAATTTTACCGCGAGTTTCTATTTTGTTAGATGTCAGATCCGAAGACCTAAAAATATTCAACGAAGCCGTTACTAAGATCAAAAAACTCCAAAAACATGAAGAGCCTCTTATACACACTTACAGTAGGTAATTACGTCTTTTTTGAAATGTAAATGGACCTAACTGGTACCGAATCTAAAACGTATGTGGGCATTCATTACGATTATTTATTTCAGATTTTCAAGTGTTTTCAAAAGTAACATCAAATTGAACGCAGGTACTCTCACGAGAATTAAAATAACATTCGATTTTATTCATAGTTTTTCGAATATAATTCAAGGATCAACTCTTCTTTACTGGAATTTTTGGATTGTTTACTGGAAAATATATTTTATTTTGCTAAATCAATGCGGTATAGTAGTAAATATGGAACACAGTGCGGAAGTTCTATGTTCGATTCCCAGCGAAGCAAAAATTTGATTGTAGAGCACTGGTCGACTGTGTGCTTTCTTGTTTTACGAGAGTGAAACAATTTTAATTTATCTATCGTACGAATTATTCACGTTGAAATGACACTCTACCAAAATATTTACCGCTGGTTTCTATATACTCAATCTTTGTATTGATCTTTATATTTTGATGTTTAGCACCCAAGCAACATCTTTTATTTCAAAGCAATTTAAAAGTGTAGGTATAACCAAACAGTATCAAGTGTAGGTATAACCATCTGAATCCAAATCCGAAAATCGGTTATTGGATCCCACCGTAAAGGATCAATTTTATTGATAAAGAATATTCCAAACTATTCATTGGCGCAGACTAAAAATAAAACATGAAGACCGTCTTTTCAAAGTCGCTTAAAATTGAAAACAAAAGCAAACTACGCGCATTACAAACGCATGAACCGAAATGCCTAAAACATGAAACACCGATAACGACGGAAAACAATATAGGACAGTTGCAAGCGATAACCTGCTTTACGTTAACCGGTTAGGGTACTTTTTTCAGTGTTAATGAACTGCTGATATGACGTTTTAATTGGGTGCGAAAGGTTAGGAAAGAGGTCACGTGATAAGGCGAGCGGAGGTCGTGGAAATCGGAAAATAGAAGCATTGTATTTTTTTCATCACGGAGAGTTTTACGTTTGTATAATTTTATTGACATTTGTTTAGATTTTAAGTCCACACAGAATGATCTTTCGGGAATCTACGACACGTCTTGACGTCCGATATACCTCAGTGCCTGAAGTCGAAAAGTGCCGAGATGTGGTCCTTTACTGTGAGCCTAATCCACAAGCTCAGAGTCGCCCAGAGGGCAATGGAGCGTGGGCGTGAGGGACCACGTCTCGGAACCGTAATTGATCACTGGCAACTCACATTGCTGGAAAACTCTTCGAGTGACTTCTCTTTCGAACTTGGACTTACCTAACATATTATATAGATACTTTTAGGGGAATCAAAAATAATAAATCTTTTCTATAGGTCTGTTACAATAATGACAGTTCTTATTTTCAGTATCCGTATTTTCTTCTTCTTTCTTTTCTTCATCCTAGCTCTTGAATTGACCGTGAAGACCGTAGCTTCAGCCATCTGCAGCAACCGCCTACGAGCTCCAAACTCCTTACAGTACATAATAATAAAGTATACAAAAGCCGGCCATCACATATCCCATTCTTACAATGGTAGTCAAACGACACGATCATTATCAGGTACAAAACGTAAGGTCACACGACATTGTCCCGAACGCAATGTCAATTATCACCAGTGGTCTCGAGATCCGCAGTCAGGGCAAACACGATGGCAGCCTTCGTAGACGCAAGGTCAGAAGGCGTTATACAATAGACGTGTCAGTAGATACGTGAAAAATTAGAACGCAGAATGCTTGAAGAATAGTTTGCTTGCTATAATAAATAGGCTTGTGGATTCAGTTGGGAAGGCAAATAAAGACGTGTGTTCTCTCGATTATTATAATTGTTTGGTTGTAGTTACTTAGATTTATTGTTTGTGTTTCATATCACTCGCCTTTTAAGTGCAAGGGAGATATTGAAAAAAATTGGCCATCACGGCTTCATTAACATCAACTCTTGGCAGATGCGAAACAATTAAGTTAATACTAGAATTTATACATATACTTAATAAAACCAATAAAAAGAAAATGTAGACGCGTTAACACATAAGGTACTCGAGAGCCGTGTTGTAAGAGGTCTTGACGGCATAAGAGACCGTCATGCCGTTTATCATCACGGCATACGAGTTAATTTTACTACCAAGGCGCGTTTAAATGTCTCTCATCAAAAAACCCACGAAAGTTTGTAACACAGAATGAATGTGACGTAATCAGATGGTAATTAGCAAACCAACTGATAAATTTTGGTGAACGTCGTGATTAATGCACAGGACAAACGTTTTCACAAGTCTTGTACGATACCTATACAGATAACACCAATAAATCAAAACAATATTATACCTAGCAACCGCTTTAAACGTGGCTAAACAATTATCGCTATTGATGAGACATTGGTATTCTGCTGTATTTATAACGGGCGAAGGTCGAACAAGACAATTCATCACAAGTAAGTAAGTACCATTGCTTGCCATAATTATTGTGGTGGAAGAACTAGAGGACTATTTTCTGATAAATTCTTTGATAATTAAAACTATAAAATTACATCACTATAGTTTTTGTCCGACTTGTTGCTTATATTTCTAATATCGATTTTTAACCCACTTCAAAAAATGAGGTTATTAATTTGATACGTACGTACACGTACCTACATGTGAGTAATATTGTCGGAATTCGGATATTCATATATCATTATGTGGATCTTTTTCATTCAAACTCTACATTTTCAGGACGGATCTTCATGGAGCTATCTGCGACGGTGTTGTATGTACATAAAATTTTTTTGAAAATACTCATTTACAGATTAATCCTACAAACTGACCGACATTACTATATTTTTCTAACGTAACGGATCTTCATGATAGGATAGGAAGACTGAAACATTAAAACGTAAAAATAAATTTGCCAAGTAACTACAAAATGTTAACAAGTGGTGTCTTTATTATTGAAAGGAGCAAACAGACAGTCCGACTACTCACTGATCATAATAAATCCTTATTTTATATCACGAAGGAAATCCTATATTTTTACATTTTTTTATTCAATGAATAAAGATAGGTATTACATTCGTTTTCACATCTTCATTCCATCATCAGCTCAGGAGATTACTTGTACTAACAACCTTAGACCAATAATAATCTAAGCATAACATTGACCCAACTGATTATCAAGCGACACAGCCAGACAACACGTTATTATACTACAGTAAATAAGTATTTGTCCGCAATTTGATTTAACAATGATATAAGGGAGAATTTTCCATATTTAATTTTAATATCAGTCATTTTTAAAATGCTCAAACTATCTGTGTGATATAGACTAATCGCTGCTATCGGGTGTTTATTTTTTCTAACTTTTAATTCTATAGTAATACAATAAGTTGCGATATTTTACCTCATCAAAACCATCTTAAATGCCGATATTATGTATGACCGTTTTAATGCTGCTTTTCACTATCTCAATGTATTTATTTATTTTGATGGAAAACTTACAGCTAACTTAAAAATGTATACAGATAAAGAATACATAGCAGAAGGCCATTTCGAAGTTTCCGTAATTATCAAGTTATCACTTTACCAAAGCGAAATATTTGAAAACGACAATTTGCGAAAAAACACGTATGGTAAAACCGGACGGTTAGAAACCCTACCCATGTAGAGTCGCCCTAAAAGTGACCAAAACTTAACAAAAGCCAGCGGTCGTGTAAGGTCACCAGAGCGTACAAGTGGAGGTCAAGTTACATTTGACACTGGTCACCTCAGTAGAGCATTTGACATCGGGTGTAGTAACCGTAAACAAAACGCGCAATTGCAACACAAATCGGCATTGTCTGCTGTTTGGAAAGAATTACCTACTTAAAGATACCTATATGATACAGAGATATAGTTTAGTATAGAGTCTATCCCTGAAAAAAATATTATATATTATTAAAAAAATTGAGTTCGCCTGGGGACAGAGTCTACTATTACAATTTACGAGTAGGTAAGTCATGATCGTATCATCATGGTTTAATTCTGACTACTAATAGTTGATGTGAGTAGGTCGGACGGTGTGGCTCGAACTTACCTCATGATTTATAGAGGATCCTGTTAGAGGGTCATTCATAGGTACTGCAAAAGAATTGGCACAGTGATGCTGAAAAATAACGTTGAGACGAAAACCGTGAGAAAAATGGTATGTCTAGTCCAAAGAAATGAATTTAAATTCTCGATGTGTGTACACAGGTTATTCATCATAATTAACATGTAGGTAGAAGATACACACATTAAAATGAAAGGTATATTCATAACAATTCATTAATCGCATTAGTACAATGTTATAAACTCAAAACAGTTGACAGATACTAATAGCTTTGAATATGATCTACAATTTTTGTATACAACATATATACCTATTTGGATACATTAAGTACAAATTTAATTTCACAACAAATCAATACGTGTCGAATCACAGCTTAAATACGAAACAAATGTACTTATAATGCTAATACGTGTACCGCTAATGTACTAATTTCCTTACCTAGCAAAATCGATTTCTCATCGATGTGTACGGTCGAAATTAATCTTGAACAAAACGTGTTATCGATTGAAAGCTCAATATCTTCGCACGGTAATTTGTCATATATATCGATACATCGATACTTGCTATTAATATCATAGACTTATGAACACATAATAATCAAAGAAAGTCTAGGTGTTCTCATACCTAAAAGATTGCCAGATAAATTTGAAAAGATCAAATTTCTTTACGTTACGGCTATAACGGAAAGACAAATTAAAAATGTGAAGTACCTAGTGTCTTTTACACTAAACCATAGTTGGTGTAAAGTAAAAATCTTAAGGCTTGAAAATATGATGAGTTCTAGTGTCCTCTTGATCCTTTTGTTCTATTTATAAAACTAAAACCGAAATAGCTTTAAAGAACATTCCTATCTAGAAACAGTACTAAATGTTAGAAACGTATACTAGTTTAAATATCAAACTGGTTTAACCACGCACCAAATTAAATCTTCGTACGTACCTGCTGCGCGTACTAAGAAAATGAATGAAAATTGATCTAAGTGGGGTTTGATGAACAACCAGTGTCCATGATTACGTTTCACTGGAATTAAAATACCGAGAGAAAGTATTCCACAGAGGATATTGCCTATTAGCCTGTCAGTTGCAATAAGCCATACCTTCGTTTAATTACCTACTGTATCACTTGAACTATTGAGGAATATAAATGAAATTTAGACGACAGCAGAGCGATGGCTTAGAGCAGCAGATTTATAGCCTATTTGTTAATGTTTAGTTTATATTATTGTAACTTATACCGTTTATTGGTGAAAGCAGACTTGGTACGCATCTACTCGTATGCAAAATCTTGTAAACTATTTATAATTCTGCTTTGTTGATGTGGTAATACCATTCGGAAATAGAACTGCTCTAAATGTTCTCGGAATGGTAAATTTTAATTAATTATTATTTTAATAAGTAAGGAACTCTGTCATATAATGTGTGTCGACTGTGGAACAGAATAAGACGACTTGATCAATGGAATTAATAATTATAAATATTGTGGAACAACTCACAGACGGCTTTTTTATCTCAAAGTAAGCTGTGAGCCTATCTTATGGTAACCAGATAGCTAATAAACATTTACTTCCAGACTCAGAACAAACACTTGTGCTCGTCACAGAAATATTTGTCCTGGGTGGGAATCGAACCAATATGTTAAAAAATTGTGAAGATGGATTTGAATATCACATATAATAGTATCTTTGCGAGTATTTATCAGCTTGTATTCGTATAATAAATTCGAAATGTTGTGACATCTTTGAGTCTCTTCCCTCTTCCACCGACGAAGTCGCTGTTATAAGCTTGTTCAGTACTCGTACTTGCATAGATGTCCGACTATATAAAGAACATTTATTTACTCCATCAGGTGCAGGTAATTATTGGTACAGTTTGCACGACACTGTCGAGTGACGCTGACTGTGTGGCGACCTTGTGGCTCCAACTTGCAGGTCAAATGTGGTGTGAATAACAGAATATAATATGGTGTACAGTAAAATTGTACACCATGGGCCTTCATGATAGCCCAGTGGCCAAGAATTCGGCTCACTCGAGGGGTCCGGGTTCGAATTCCAGTGACACGCACCAATAAAAATATTTGTGCGGTGCGTTATGAGTATCAAGTCTCAGGTTCAGTATAAATACACGTTTATAAGAATGCTTTAACAAATTTAAAATTAATTTTTCAGATTGTAACAAAAAGATTGGAAGATTCCGGTGAATAAATACAAATTATTATTAACAACACAGCCTTGGTAATGTCAACTATCACACAAGTGAAAACGGAAATTTTATGAGTTTATTGAACTTTATTTTTAGTGGAGTGTTTTTCGCAAAAATTCAACTTATTATTATCATTCTTAGTTATACTTTTTGATGTCTACAGCCATTCTTCTATGCTTATACTAATTTACTTATGTCACATCGACCAGCCAACATGTCAAAAGTAACTTACCTTACATTGTAAACTTTAATCTTATTTTCTCAGTTATACTTTTCGTTATCCACAGCTATTCGTCCATATTACTATGGCAAGGATTTGTTCAACTGCGTACGTCGTCCGACGTGTCTAATGTCTAATGCCTGAACTGAGCGAAAACCTTTTTGTATTCGGTCCAAACCAGAATGCTAAACGTAGATGTTTTGAAAAACAAATAAACACTTGGATTTATTAGCTTTGTAGAAATCAGTCCTTAACTTTGTTATAGGATATTTCAAGTTTACCTAGTTATAAACGAATAGGTACTCTCTCAACTAAAGGCCAAAGCTTCAAGACTAAGGTTTGCTGGGTTTCACTGGGATTAGAACCTGGATTAAGAGACCAAATTCTTTGCCCATAGACTATCACCGCTACCGATGAAATCCTCCTATCTATGTGACGCGAAGTGCAAAAACTCGCTGCGTAGCGCGTAGCACGGACGGAGTGAAAACGTCACATTCCTGAGACGGCCGCGGCGGCGCGCGTGGTTTGTTTACAAAACAGCAGCAAATGCCTCTCTTTGTACGACCTTACGGGAAACAACGCTCGGGTTACTCGCAATAATGCGATATAACTGTTGGTTCTGGCGTTTGTTGTTTGGCGTCCACATTGATAAACACATTAGCTTCAGCCAGCGAATTCATCCTTTCAACCCCGGATTGGTCCGCGGTAGTACCTACTCTGCCCGAAAATGATAAAAATTACCCTTTATTTTTTAATTCAGATTATATTCTGCGTGTACACCAGATCTCATCCCAATGCGCTCAGTTAGTTCAGTTGAATGCATTCATCTGTCCTCACAAACTGTCATTGTCACTCTCACTGTTTATATCGCTTCTGTTAGCTAATGTTCAAGGCTAGGAGTGGATATGTTATTATTAATAGGTTTCTTCAAAGCAAAGAAATAGAAGAAGAAATCTTTCTTCAAGAAAAAAGAAACGCATTGGTAGTAATGCCTATTATTTACCTAATTCTACTAATTATTATAAAACAACTTATAAAGGATTTTTGAGATATTTGAGATATAACAGCATTTGAGATAATATCTTTTCTCATAGTGTCAAGGTCAATCAACTTTCTCGACATAAATTGCTCAGATTTAACCTTAGAAACATTTCTTTCTTCAATATCATAACCGGTTCCGCGAAAATCCCTTATCTTGTGCACTCTGAAGCGGGAAATTGGACTTCTTAATTCACTATCACAATATGATGAAACGAAGACATGTTTGTCCCGATGCATATGCGGATAATCGCGGCCATTACAGGTTCACAATAGAATTGGGCGGCGCGCGCCGTGAAATTGTGCTTTTTAAATACTTTCTATTGCATGCGACTTTATGTTATAACTGAATCTGATGCGAAGTTGGACTGACGAAATTACGTTTCTTGTGGATAAGAGAATTGAGGGAGTTAAGTGAAGTGTAAGTAATGTAATATGCAAATTTTTAAATGTAATAATTATTATTAGTTAAGCTTTATAGCAACCCTTGTTATATAACTCTACTTTGAAGTAGAGTAAGATAGTCAAAACATATAGAGTAGAATATTAAAGAGTATAGTAATTGCAAAGATTCCTAATGTTTAGAGGGTTAGAATATAGCGGAATACCTAAAATGTGAAAAAAAAATTGTATAGTATTATTCCGTCTAGTCATATAAAATTCTTTGGGCATTTGGGTAATTGCCTATTTCTTTCGACCTTCTATTCTAAGATAGCAAAACTTTCATCGCGTATACAGGGCAGTTGCCTTCGTGTGACAGGGCGTCCACACGCACTGGCAGCTGATCAGAATGCTCGAGCAATCGCATTTGCTTGCATTGCACAAAAATTCGTGTTTTCGGGTCACTGAACTGTATGACGCAAGAGCATAGCCTACTAATTAGGTCTCCTTCTTGGGTTGCTTAGCACGTCGGTTGATGTTGTGGGTTGTCGTTTTCCCATTTGGCGAACACATTTTGCACGTCATAATGATGTGATCTGAATGGAGCAGTGGTTAAGTCCGTGGTCCTGGGTTCGATTCCCCGTTCGAATCTAGCCCTGGTGTGTAGGTTCTTGTCTTGTGTGTGTCCATGACACATAAGGACAGAGGACATAATCCTCGGGTGGCTGTGGTATGAATGGGGCGTAACATGGGCGAAGACTTTAAGTATACGTGATCTCTTTACAGCGGACATAAACGTAATTTGTAAAATAAGGGAATAAATAAAACAGTTCATATATTAACGTCGTCGTCATCGTCGCTTTAATATTATACTGGGTTTAGGTGCAACCCTTTTTAAGGCCCACTCTCCTCACATCAGGGGAGGTCTGAAGCATACTCCACCACGTTGTTCTAATGCGGATTGGTGGGGAAGTGAATACCGGTTATTAACATTAAACTTTTACGCTGAAAACACAACCGAAAAATTAAATTCAGAATACAAATTTATCATCACATTCTTCTAGTAAAGGAAACATTCGTATTAAAGCTTGTTATAAGAGGGATTTGTGCATTTATCTTATAGGTAATGATAGTCACAATCAAACAACAACGCTCAGTCCAAGAGTTAGTGTCACTGTAGGCAGATACAAAAGGTCACCTGCTCAGGTCAACGCAGGTTCTTTCTCTCACATAGCAGTGACTAACACTTTGACTTATTATCTCTACTGATAATAAGGCTGGTCCGCTATTTCCGTATCACGTTAGCTGAAATTCACCCGGAGTTAAATGTTAGATTTATGCAGAAAACAATGATAAAAGATTAACTTAATTTAACCTTAGAAAATATGTTCCTTAACTCGACAAAGTCTTCACAGTAATCGCAACGAATACCTACTTAAAAGTGACAATTGTGAGAAATTACCTTAACCCCTTCATATTCGTTTTGTATCTGAGATAAAAAAAAGAAAAACGGTTTTTCAAATAGGGTGAAAAACAGCTGTCTTTTTTGGTTGGTTGGTTTGGCTCGTGTCAATAGTAACATTTATTATTTATTTATCGAACCCAGGGGCTCGATTCCCTTTAGAGCAGAAATTTGAATGATTAATTTGAATGATTTTTGTTTCTGGTCTGGATGTGTTGTGTTCTTGTCTTGTTTGTGTCCATGGCACCCACGACACTGGGGTGAAGCGTTAAAATTATAATTTTGAGTACAATTTGCAGCTCACAACCTGAGCGGCGGAACAGATTGAATTTTGGCACGTTATATGGATAAGAACGCATAAATTCTAATATTTTAAACCAAATTTTAAATACATGAAATTCATAAAAAAATCACGCCACTCACACTACCATAAGTTTAAGTACCTTCAAATGCATACGTAGACAAACATGACGCGTACAATAACATACATTCCGTTACGTGTCAAATTAAAATTTCAATAAATTACACTTGGCTTAGATTTCTAGTTTCGTTATTTCACCACTTTCTGATGGGATTTTCCCCTCAGAAGAATTGACACCTTATCTTTTAAATAAATTTTACTTCATGTCTCTTAGTCTCTAGCAAAAAAGAAACTGTAGTGGAATTGGTCTAGAAAGACCTATTTTCAAAGCACCGCTGTTGTACTGACATGTGGTAATGAGCTCATTAAATCAAGAACATTCGGTTATACATTACTCGCGTGCGGTAAATAAGACAGCCTTTTAGCCGTGTCGGTGTCGGTGGCTCTGTGTCTGCAGGGTGAAGGTGATTAGTGCGAACGGCTACCGATGTCGTACCGTACCGATGTCGTATGTGACATGCAAACAAAATAACTACCTAACACCATTACTGGTCGTATGTACTTTACAAGTTGAAATACACTATAATTATAAGCTTTTTTTAAAAATGCATGAAAATATTTGTTCATTATGTGTATTAGTGAATATAATTTTAAGCTCCAGTTACATAGGTAAAATAGAAATCGGAAACATGCTTTAGTTAGCAAAAATGTGCTCAGCCTTAGAGACAGCGATATCCCCTAGGAAGTCTTTGTATTAAAAACCATAGAGATAGTGAAGAAGGCTTCTCTGAGAAATTCATAGTAGCAATGGAATGTGTATGTCATCTAATGTCTCGTGGTTACCTACTGAAGGTTGTGGAGAACCATATCCATTTTCAGACAGGCAGCACGCTTAGAAGTTGGCTTGAATCTCTATATAAACTTTAAGAAAACTTTGATAGCATGATTCAGGGTACCCATGGCGCCATCTTTTGACAGGTGTCAGTAGGTGCGCGGTATTTCGAGTTTCTGAACACATCCCAACATCCGAAGCTGTGAGCGGATGCCGAGGTCATTAATGCGACGAAACTGGATCGCCGGATTGACTGTTCGGTTATTTACGGGGCGACTGGCGCGCGACAATGGTTCTAATTGACGTTTAATCGCGATCGCCCGGCGACGGCTAACGAAGCGACCGGTTGTCGGTTGTCGGTCGTCGGCCAGGTCAGATGTAAAATATTGCGAGATCGAGTGGTAAACTAAAAATAGAATGGAAAGATAGATGGATATAATGACTGACAAAAAACACATAGAAAGGGTCCCATAAAACCAGCTAGGCAACCCTAATGCCAAACGCCGATAGTGTAATTGTAAATCTCTATAACATTACTAATTCAGCTACTGCCGTGCTTAGTAGCTTCGAGCTTACATATTCGTATTCTGATATTTCCGACAGCTGCAAATATAGTAGCTTGCATGTACATATTATAATAGTAGTTTTGAATTTTACTAACAATATTGTTAATTTGGAAGCTGCAAATAAACGAACAAGATTACTTTTTTAAATAACTAACTAAACAAACCAAAATTGAATTAACAAGTTGGTAGAGGTCTATATTTAAAACCTCAAAAGCAATCATAAAAATATGAATAACTTCTATAAAAATAAATGTCACGAGGCGGATGTATATATAATAAGTTGATAAACAATTAAAATATGTTTAATTAGTTTCTGGGTAACGACGGACATTAAAGTTCATTGAGGTCTGCCTCATGAAAGTAAAGGGTAACAAATATCATGTATTGCGAAGTTTACACTGAATATATCGATCGATTGTAACTGTGCCGTAGAAGTGATTGGATGTTCCGTAGATTTTTTAAATTATTTACAATTTGCAAATGAATGCGGGCTATCTTATATCGGTAACAGTAGATAGTCGACCACATCTAGCTATGAATAGTACCACTTAGGTACCGTCGTAAAAATAGCATTATCTTCAATTTCTAACACCGTTAACCAAGAACAGTCAAAATTGTCTACTTTTTAAATGTACTCAGATACGTCCGAAATCAAGATGAATTTAATGAATCAGTCATAATTATAACCCACGTAAAAACTGTATTTTTAAATTGACTTATTTGCTAACAGTAACTAACAGAATTCCGACAAGAAACACAAAAAATTAAGAGTCACCGGCATACATAAGTATTCCCCAAAATGAAATTATTGTTAAAAATAGTTAACATAAAAATAAAACACAGTGTGTATAAAAACAACAGATCCTTGATCCCAAACTGTATTTATTCATCTATTCAAAGTTATTTTAAGATGTGACCACTCAAGTGGAACCCTAGAAGGCAGCAGCGAATATCTGCTCCAGTTTCAGTTAATTGGATCACGCATTAAACTGTACTGTTAAACGTAATTATTTTGTTATGGAACCTTGGACCGGACGGCCACTGACGCAACTTTGCTCCAGAAAACAATATTTACTGGCTTACATAAATTTGACATCCATTTTTGGTCAGACCTTCGATCGAGGTGAGGGGTCAGTTCCGCCAATCACTGGCTAGTATTAGTAACCAAAAAAGATACCTATCTTAATTGTTTATAATAAGTGTTTAGCAAACGGGCTTGCAGGCGACTTGATGTTAAGTTGTCACTGCAGCCCATGGACACCCTCATCACATCCAACCGCCAATAAAGAAGAAATCTTATCCCATGTGGTATGCGGCTACTTTGCTAGGTATGTACCTACTCGTGAGGGCTAAGATGTTCTCCTCAAAAAAAATATCACCGACAACTATACCTCTCCACCTGAAACACAAGACATGAAGAACATGCTGCTTTACGATGGGTCAAGAGGCTGACGGTAAGATCCCTCTACGGGCGAACTACTACGGCTCATCATATAACGGCTCTACGTACTATGGGGTGCAGTGGCAACTTTATATTAGTTGGACTTCATGCCCCTTTGTTACTCAACTACTAAAAATGTCTATTAGATGTCTGAATAATAGCCAAGCATGCTATACGAAGCTTCACTGCCTAGCTTAGGGCCTTGTTGTAACTTATATTTGGCTTTATAAATACTCTATTTTGATACTTTATTAATTGGAACACGATTTGGTTCACGTATCGTACCTCCTATTTTATTTTGGGCCGTTTAAAGCCATTTATGGGTGCTATGACCTTCGATCATACAGGCTCCAGCAGTTCCGCCTCTCACAAAAAGTTCGATTTTAACTTTCGCTTCATTTTCGTGACCTCAGCAACTTGTGTCGTGCATAAACTAAGTCAACCTTTGGTCATATAACACAAAATACAGAAGTTAAATTACATACAGATCGCGCTCGAGGAACGCAGGAGAAGAAAGAGCATGATAAACATCTTTTTTTTCTACAGGAAACAGTGTATTATTATCATAATAGGTAGGTATACAAATGACGAAGTCGTGGAATGCAGCTAATGAGGTTTCCAAAACAAAACACAGAATAATTTATTTAGCTAGGTCTAAGAATAAGTCTTATTACGATATGGTCTGAAATAACGATCAAAGATATCGTTACTATTCTCTTGGCTTTACTGGATCAATTGATGGTCTACTGCAAGATCGGGTGTTCTCACAATGATTATTATAAAAGCCCAAGTTCACCTCGCTGGTCAACTGAGTATTGGTTGACGAGCGACATGCGTGCGTTACTCCAACACGCACTCTATGAAGCGTCACTTCTGTATATTCTCTGTGGTTTGTGCTTCGGCGGTTGCTTGCATGTCACTTGCTTCGGGGTTTGGCAATATAGTTCATTTACAATTCATGTAAACGTGCATTAATTATAAGGTAGTATTTCCATATTTCGTTCGACGTTAGTGCTCTTTTTTGTAGAAGTTCGTTCATTCATTGAATTAGTAGTTTAGTTTAGTAGAAGTAACATCGCATCAAATGAACTGTCAATATTCTCAGTGGAGGAATAACATTTCAGTTACCATTAGTGGGCATTAAGTTTAGGAAGTAGGTAGTTATTGGGATTTTTTCCAAGACTCGAACCCACGCTTCACTCGCCGCGTTCCCACTAGGAAACGTGTCGCGGAGATATATCGCTCGACGGTCAGACCCTCTGCAACATTTTGGGAAAATGTTGCCCGAAATTGGACTAGTTCACACTCTATGAGGGTGCAATGCGACAAGTCCCGCGATATTTAGATGTAGCGAGCGAAGTCGCGCGACATCGCGCGGGATACTCAAATTTCGTGTTAAATGGCAGAGTCGCAAAAAAAAAGACCCCTACTGAGCACGGGACTTTAAGATCATCACACAAAACATCATACAAACTCTAAAAGTTTGGTCATGTTTTCAGTCTGAGGCGACAGTCTTAGTTTATTTTATAAAGAAATAAATTCTCTACAAAAAATAACGCCTACAACTATTTTTATAACTTTAACCAAAATTTTAAAACAGTAGGTAAATATCTAAAACTATTCCGAACTAATAGCTAAGATCCATCCCGGACATTTAAAATTCAATTAAACAGAACACTGAGCGCTGTTATGGCACGTATCCAATAACACTAAAAATTAACACCTTCTAAATAACCCGAGGAATTTGTTCCATGGTTAAATAAAATAGAGCATACCGAAGCAAACTAACATGCAAGTCGAATGTAGAGCGGATTCTGGGTTCTGTTTATAATATATAATAAAGTGGACCTAGGAGGCTTCGCTTTTCAATATGAGAGAGTTTCATCCAGCTTTTTAACCCTAATATACGAACCACAGCGGTTAGATTTTGTTATTTTAGTTAATATTAATTTCTCTTTCCGGGGACCTGGTCCTAAAGCAAAGTAAAAATTTCACATTAAGTGAGAATATACCCACAAGGAAAAACTAAGTTGAATCGTACAAGCTCTATTTTAAGGAAGTCATGATTAAAATTGAGCGTAAAAATAGAAATAAAAAAAGCCATATTTACTACGGAACCGTCACGGCGTGAGTTACATTTGAACTTAAGAGGTTCTTTACATCCATTTAAACCAGTTCAAAGAGCAACTGAAACTTGAGCACACGTAAAAAAGTATACGGCGACGGTTAACTCAGAAGGACGTGTTTCATGTCGGGTGATCAAGCGGCAACCGAATAATGTACAATCTTGTAGGAAAATATACAAAAAATAGATAGGTAACTTACATGAAGAGCCCATACGAAAATATAGAAATTGACATTTAAAAAAATCTCATTTGCTAGAAACTTACTTACTTTCTTACTTTAAGAAGTCAATCACATCTGCATTTAAATAAAAAGAAACGCATCAAAATAACTCGTACAATGCTATAGACGAAAACATACAGGTACGTTATATTTATAAAGCCTTTCATTTTATTTTGGAGGTAAAAATGGAAAGAGGTTTGCTTAAAAGTACCAAGCACATACCAGTTTTATGAATTTTAAAATTAAAAAGCTACCTTTATTTTCAGCTTACCTACCCGAAAATCTATGTATAAATAAAGTAGAAACTATAAATAACTTAATAATGTACACTTAAACCGTTGACAGAAAAATAGTTTTCTTCACACTAACAATTTATGGTAAGGACTGGTATCTTTACAAGAAATCTTTACAAGAAGAATGTGTGGACGATCTATTTGTCCATATTTTGCATAGTGTTGCATTCGTCAGATGTTACGCAAATATTTGAATACAAATACGCTAACACCACATAGCCAAGTGAAGTGCCACCTTAGTATAGAAAAGGCAAATACCCAAACTCTTGAAAGCTATTTGGCAAGATGGCAAGATATCAAAGCCCAATGACACAAACACAAAATTCTCATGAAAAAAACAAGTCTCTCGATCGTGACTCCTTCAACCTGTCGACCTCCACTTGCACCCGCGACGAATCGAACCCGCCACCTGATCCATCTAAACATCGATCCATTACAGTCACAAAGAAACAGTGCCAAGAGGAACAAAACCTAAATCTAGTTTGGTCATGCTCGTGTTTAGGCACTCGACGACCTCAATCACAGATGTAAATCTAAATGGATAACGCAGGCTAGCTCGTCAGTATAATGACCTAGCGTGCCGTTGTTTTAATACCTACTGAGACAAAACAAGAACGTTTCAGTGATGAGCACCTACTACATAAACGCGAAGCCGAATTAAAAGCGCTATTACAAATAATTATAATTCAATTCATCATTATTCGAATCGATTCTAACCCGTCACAATATTGTAATGTAACCAAACAAATCTATTTTATTCCAGTTATTGGATTGGAGGAATGATTAACCTAACGCCAACAAATGAGTGCGGACTAAAAGAAACAGCAACGATGGTTGAGCATTGCACAAACTTTTCAAATATTTTGACACAAGAAGTACTTACATTATCCTGATCTATTTAGATCTATATATGTGGTAACGTTCGTGTTTCAGGCACTCAACCCAACCGTGGCGAATCGAACCAGGACAAAGGCGAAGGAATCCACTTGCCGTCTACGTGATGCTGAGACGTGACCCCACACCAGTCCAGTGAAAAATGCCCACAAAAACCGACCAATCGTAATAATCCGAGACTTGATGCAGGTTCCGATTCAGTGGTTTCCACCAATCATCGGGCTACGTGCTTCTGGTTTATTGTCGGCCGGAATAATGTAGTTGATACTTCCTACAATTCTGTACGTAATTCTGAATGGTCCAGATTGTTGAACCTAATCCTTCTTATCTGGGAGAGACCTGTGACAATCTGTAGGATAGTAAGACAATGATTGATGGAGCATGAATGCAACATGATATTTGTACCTTGACAGACCTTTAAACGTAAGCAGACTCATTAAATTTATATAATTTTATTCCCCTTTAAAATCACCAAACTAAACACCCTTTATAACCAAACAGGAACAATAATGTAATTTAAACAGAGTAGAAAAAATCTTGATGTCTGTCGACTTTCTGGGTTCGATTCCCGGCGAGCAGAGATTTTAAGGGAAAGCTGTAATGAACGTTTCTGGCGTGGGTGTGTGTGTGTGTGGAGCTTAAACCCACGTTTAAGCTCCAGAATTCTAAGAACTCATAATCTCATTTTCATAAAGTGTATATTATGTACTGTAAGACGGGACGAAGATGGAGTTTGGAGCTCGTAAACGGCTGCTGCAGATGGCTGAAGCTACGGCCTTCGCGGTCAATTCAACAGTAAATAATTAAAGACTAAGAACGCAGGGAACGCAGAAATAGAGAAAGAAGAACTCCGCTGTTAAAGTGAGAACTGTCAATATGGTAACCCCATATTGACAGTTCTCACAAGGAAATAAATAGAAAATCCATAGGATTTATAAACGCAACTTCGTTTTATTTTAGATGCCTCTAAAAGCCTTTAGATTCAGGATTAAATAAAATAAAAAAATTAACAGGAAGATGTCTTCTTAAAATACGACGCGATGATTACAACCGAACATAAAAAGGCGAGGACGATCGCATTCCACCTGATTCAGTTGATAAGCCTGAAGCACCGCGACATCTCCGCCCGTGACCCGCACCTGTCACTGGGAACACGGAAAAATGTCCATAAAAACCACTCGCTTGTAAAATTGTATCACGACGGAGCCAATCAATCGGTTCACGGTCGGAGGACATCGGTTATTTACGACAGGGTCTCTCAATCTTATCGATCCACGTACCCCTAACAAAATACGAAGACCACGGCATACCCCCTTTACAAAACAGAGACTGCAGATACGATATTTATGTTTCTTTATTAGTTATCTATAAGACTAGGTTATAAAGGGCGAACTTAATGACTGGCGGCATGTGAGGATGGTGAAAGAAACGATAGGTGACAACAAGTTAAAACATACCTATAAATTCACTGAAGAAATAGAGATAAATATAAATTTATTAAAAAAAACAAAAGAGAAAAAATAGGTAGCACACACAAGATAGCTATTGTATTTTACATTTTTGTATTTATTTTTAGTAAAATATTTTTTTGTCGCAAGTTGAGGTAATTGTTTAATTCCTATTCAACATATTACACGTACCCCACTTTGAGAAACCCTGCTGTACGACGTTCGCTGCTTTATCGTTATTCCAAAAAATCTGTGAATGAAGTCGAACGAAATGTGATCTGAAAGAGGTCCGGTGTCGTGATGGCACGAATTCACCTGTCGTTATGTTGGTACAGACAGGTTATTAAGAAATAGATTCATTGTAGAACATCGCAATTCTTAAACATCATCCAACAATTATGTGCCAAACTGACTTGTATTTGAGATCGATACACCTGTCTCAATTTACAGCTAAATATACACGAAAATGGTTAATGGTCCCGTCCCTCAGACATGAGCCCGTCCCTCAGACATGAGCCCAGGCAGGTAGGCCTAAGTAGGCAGGTAAGGTAATTAGATCTTAAGGGGCAATAATTCAAGCAAAAATTCAACTTGTTCCAGCAATAAACAGATTAACGAGACTCACTGATGAGTAAATGAAATACCAGACCTTGGCATATGTTGCTCGCTTTAAATTGTGGTTGGGATCAGTCATTCGCGCATCACAATGCGGTGAAAAGTAGTTTTAAACTAAATGTCAATACAGACAGCTACACATGTATGGGCAAAGATGAGGCAGACATATTAAAATTGAAGGTAGTATTGTAACTTCTTTTCTCCTGACTGCCTTCAGTCTTTAGTGGTCTTTTGCTGGACATGGCTGGTTGACTGGGACCTTTTCATGGCCCACTGTTCAAAGCGGATTGGAGGAGAAACGGGCTACTGAGCAACCAGTGTCGGATTTTTAAACCGCCCATAGGGCCTCCGACAAGGTTTAACGACTGCTGTCGTCTCGATGCCAACCGGGGCCGACGGCTTACCGGCCTCCGAAGCACGGAAGTGCGCAATTAATTCGCAACTAGCAGTCACCCATCCAGGTATTGACCGCGTCCGACGTTGCTCAACTTTTTCGACCGCTTGCGATCTACTCAAGCATCTTGGCTGTGCGCGCTTCAAGTTATTCACGGATACGGTGAAAAGCAGTTTCAATCTAAATGTCAATGCTGACAGCGTATCTAGGAAGTGCACCGGCAAAGAAAATTTGTATGTGGCCTGCAGATAAAATCCTTCCGCGCACAATAAGCAACTTTCACTTGATCAGATATGCAAGTTGTGCTGATTTAGGGCACGACCACATTTAGCGTGTAATCGTAATGTGCGGACTGGTGTCGGCTTAAGAATCACGCTAAATCGAGTAAGTTAAATCGTAGGAGCACGGTCGCTAGTTGAGCTCGGGCATATCCGTATATTGTTGTGGAGTTATGTAAGAATGAGGCAATCTATTAGAGCTATGCGGTATTAGCTGTATGTAGAATAAATGGATCCTGTTAGATAAATGGTCCTGTTTAAATGATCAAGTTTCGAATTGTTTTAGCCACTGGATTTTGTTTAGTTTTATACGTACAAGATTTTTGAGGTGATAATCATACGAGTAGATACACATGTAGGTACAGATTGAGCATGAACTCTACAAGAGCGTTGCCATATATTTTAATTACAAACCTTATTTATATCATAATCATAATCTTTATTGCATCATCCATATTTACAATTTTAAGATGTTATGTGTTTGGTAGATATACTCGTATGTCCAGCGTAAACTCTGCAAAGGCGTTGCAATACCTTTATTTTAAGTGTTCAACTGGCAAGATCTTAACTATTATACCTATAATGAAGTCGGTTAATAAATACACATCTAATGATTAGACTGTTTATTTTTCCTGCTTTGAGTCGAACTTTAATTGCCTACAGTTAGTAAGAACATACCGAAGATCTCGCAGTTGGTCTATTGTTAAGTAGCTCTTATATTAGTCGCTCTGTCGCAGAAAATCGATGTTATAGTAAGAAGGTCTGGAATAGGCATGTGGAGCACCGCTCCAAAACTCATTGGTTCAGAATCGAGATACGGATTCAATCACACCGCTTATGGTAGCTATCACTATATGAACCCAACTTCTACAACAGACACAGGAACGTCACTTGATAGAGTCTACCCCGTCAAAAGTTAACATCTCCTGATCTTGATCGCTGAATTTCTCCATACCATCAGACGTTTTAGAATTGATGTATGCATGGTTTTATTTATGTGTTTCGTCAGATGCAAAGGACATCTAGTCACGTCTTGCATAAAACTGACAGTGATCGCCATCCCGCATTACCATTGAGATGTTCCCGTTAAGCATAAACTTGACAGCCGCTCGATTTTATTACCATTTTGATGCAACTGACGGCGCCATTTTTCAGTGTCCCCCTCGTCTTAAATCGTTTCTAGTATTCAAAGTATTTGCTACTGTGTGTGTTTTGTTACGCGTATATCAACCTGCATCTTGGCGCGCTGAGCTTTGTGTGTGCGCTAAACAAGCGGTACGAACACGTGATGCGCGGACGACGTCACTACTACACACACAATGAAAAACTCTACACTTTGTACAATGTTTTCATAGCATCTTACTGAGTACACTTATCGAGAACAGTATCATTCTAGTGTTTTCATAGCATCGAAACGATCTTATGCTGAGGACAGAACATAAATAACAACGGAACGAATTTTTTAATTATCGTAACCTTTGAAATCCATTCACTAAGTACAACGTTTAGCGCAACTTTCTACGGCATCTAACCGCCGCCATCTTGGCTTACCCGCTGTACCCGGATAAAAAGCACTGAACTGATGAACTGTCGTGGAACAAAAATAAAATAAAGCTATCGATTCTCGGTAATTCGAGATCACGATGGTTTTTTACCAGCGGTTCCGCGCGGCCAGGCGCGGGTCGCGACCGGGGCGGCGACCGCACTACGTGACAGATCAGTGTTCCCACTGATTCCAACGGGATGGAATCTATGCTTTCCTGTGCCGAGAGCATGAACACTATTGCCAAGTCAACCGTATGCCAAGTCAATATATTTATGTAAAACATAAAAGATTTTTAGTATGTATTGATATGGTCACTATAAGATGTTGTTAGGTTAGCTAATTAAGTTGAGTTAAGACAGAAGGACCCGTAAGTTGACACTAAATAAATCAACTGATTTGGTATTTCATGGATCGCATACTTCTTACGGTAGAAGAACTGAGTTGCTAGACTTGTTTTTTTACAAGTTGTGTTTTTGATGCCATAAATTTGTTAACTTCACTTTTAAACTTCTCTACATTTACCAGTGATAACAGATTGAAGTTAAACTATGTTATGTGTAGATAGTTAACGTTATTTTATTGTTCAAAAAATATACTTTAAACTTTATATTTTTGAACATTTTAGAGTTTAACTTGTATACCTTGTGTAACTTGTAGGTATCATTGTATTTGTTGTAATATATTATATTGTTGGATTCAGAGGGCCCAAGACCGGGCGGAGTGGCGTCGATTAGGGGAGGCCCATGTCCAGCAGTGGACTACCAAGGGCTGAAAGGAAGGAAGGAAGGGTAGGTATGCGACGCAGCTACCACAACTGCATAAAAACCGATATTAACAATTCCCATACGAACCCCGTATGTAAATACAATAAGTGGAATGCAGTTACGGCATACATTTGTTTGACCTTTTGGTGACTTTCCTTGTGCGTACCAAAAAATTTACCCATCCTACCAAAAATGCACGCGAGTACGAAGTTTACTTAGATTGAAGTAGAGATAACATTCAAATATTATTGAGGTTACATAGAGGTGGATCGTCAACACGATTTGAAAAAAATAAGCTTCTGTCATACCTAATACTCGGTCTAATGTCCGGTTTCAGTAATCAATTTTTGGGTCGATCTTTGGATTTTCATGTTTGGATGCCAGGCGACATCTGTTCATTTCAAAGAAATTATACGCCGTATCTTGGCAACCAACATCAAGTAACAGTATCAAGCTGAATTCATAACTGCAGATCGGTAACCCTACCCCGAAACTCTCCGAACGTAAAAGTAGGCTACAGTAGCCACATTTTTAGAAAACTAGAAAAGAGGCTCAAGCGTTTTAGGGACACCATAGTACTCGTAAGAAAATTATCCTAGTACTTGGGCAATGGTCATAGAGGTTTAATATCCCTAAAAAGTCTTCAGATAAAATCTCCTAACTTTAGGTGTCCCGTTTTTAATATCCTGATACTCCGTCCTGATATATAAAAGTCTTTGGCCAATAATAAAATCCCACTTTTGATATTCTGACACTCCATCTGGACATATAAAAGTCATTGGTCAATATTAATATTATTATGAGCACGTATAGAACTAACCAAGTCCGAGTTCAAACCACGGTGTCGTCTTACCAACCGCAGTGCACTGGTCTTACACCAACTTTAGGTTTTTTGTTCACCGCCGACCGTATTTGAGTTTATTTTTTACTTGCGAAATCAATTCTCAGTATTAAATTTAGTACGATAAGTTACATGTACCAGAAGTATTAACTTCTGCTGTGTATTTTGTAGATTCACTAATATAAAGAAATACGGAACGCGTGGCTTTGCATCGGGTTATGAGGGTGGCGGTAAATGCCTCGAGGAGACTCCATTGGCTTCACATACTCGTAAAGAGCGTTGGGTTCAAATGGTAACGTGAACACATTGTACGGCGCGGGACGTGTAAGGTTATGCGGATGCGACGCGTGCGTGCGGCGACTGCGAAACGGTCCCCGAGGTCGCGTCGCCGACCCAGGAATGCCTTGCTTTACATATCGCTCGCCTTTAGCCTTTGTTCACTATCCAACCACAATACAACATCTGCTTGGAATATCTGTCATTCGATTCGATTTCATCCGCATTTTTTTTGTTTAGAAAGAAATAAACTTTCGTTAGTCAGTCCATTATAAGGATCTGATAGAGTGAAAGTGAAAAATTAAAATTGTATCTTAATCCCGGTTAGTAACTGCTTTTGTGTTAAATGAGAAGCTAACAAGCACGCAAATGGACTCAAATTAGTATTTATTCGAGGTACACGTGCTAGTGGACGACGCATTTCTTCTTAAGAAGAAGGTAAGTGGTACTTGGACCAAATCTGGACCAAATCCGAAGTCGGGCACATGCGGACGAGGCGTCGACAGAAGCTAATACAAAGTTTAATTAAATGCAAATAATTGACTCGAAGATTGAATAAGGCAAGAACGGTGTATGTAGGTACTATAGACTGCAGATTATATGCCGGGATTTAAACAGAGCCTAGCAATTACTTTAAAATACCAAGAAGTCCAAATTATCTAATCTTAATCTCAAAGGTGCATACCGAAATGAGGAATTCGAAATCGTTTATACTTTTATAGAATGTACACTAATCACCATTACTTATTCCAAAAGGTTTCTACTACGATCTCTGATGTCCAAGAGCTATAACTAATCCTAACGATATTCGCGAAGACTGATGGCCCACGACACGCTTGTCACTTGTCATTGCTGTTTATACCTCGGAGGTGCACCACATATCTTGCATTTTATGGGACGTCTCATTTTCCAACTAAAGACTTTGACTGTCCATAAACACTCACAATAATTAAACTTATATTAAATGCTTAAATTATGGGTACAATGTACAGCAGATAACATATGTATTACAATGTGTAAAATTATGTGGCATCCAATAATTGCAGAAACTAATATGGGATAGTACACGATGTAAGCTTACCTCAAGTTGGTATATATAGCTCATTTAATTAGCGTTAGTGTATTAGTGTGTGACAGAACATCGAATCGAATCGATGTCGAATCTATTTGGATTTCTAATCAAAAAATACCAGTTTATGGAGCAGTGATAGCCATTAGCAGGTTAAGAATTCGGCCTTTCTCGAAGGGTTCCGGGTTAAAATCCCAGGGGCACGAACTAATGACTTTCACAAAAAAAAGTTATACGCGCTTCATAAAATAAAATACTTATTACCTGCTACAACGATGAAGGAAAACATCGCAAGAAAATTGTTCACCTAAGTGTTCACCATTATGTTCTCAGAGGCATGTGTAATGCACCAACCCGCATGAAGCCAGCTTGGTGGACTAAGGACTACTTACAGGCTTCTTATTGTGAGACGAGATCAGATCCTGCAGTGGCTCACTAATGGGTTAACGACAGCCACTGCATATTTCAGTTGTCTCGTTTAAAAATATGGAAATAAAACTGGACTAAAATACACTGTAAGATCCTGTAAAACGACAAGGTTAATATATCAACCCTCCTCGGATGCTACTTCCGGAACAACTCGTGACTAAGTCTCGTAACAATAAATTTGAGAACAATATCATATGGACATGATTACAATTCCTAATCAGCTTATAGGCAGACGTCATTATAGAAACAGGTAAGTACAATACTATACGTTCATAGCTAAGGCGATTTCCGGCACTAAAACTTACTTACGTCAAAAGTCATCATAAAAATTTGGTAAACAAAGGGAGGAAGATTTTCATTCGTGTGCCTCGAGCGTAAACTTACGAGTTTCGTATAGCAATCGTTTTGAGCTGTCGTCGACGATGAAGTGACATGAACCTTTTTCTACCAAAATCATAATTTTACAGGAAACGAAGCCAGCTCACGCAAACAATTATTTCAAGTCTATCTACATACCTAAAAAAATCGCCAAAATGTCAGTTAGGAGTTCATGTCACTTCATCGTCGATATGTACTAATGACTGACGTTTAATATACGAATACTTCGACGATATAGTTCAAATTGATCCGGTTCAATTCGACATTGAATTTGGTAACGTTACAGTTATCATAGTCTGAAGACTTTTTAAATATTAGGTTATGTTTTTTTAGCGAGAAAATCTTAACATATTTATGACTTTAATATAGATTGTATTTAATCGTCCTTAATCCTTAATCAATACTCAATAGTCGTCAGTTTCCTAGTGCTTACATCGTTGCGACATCATGCGTTGAAAACCGTAAACAAATAATTATAATTTTCGTATCAATAATGTTTGATTTCCCCTTGTTATTAATTAGCTCTACAAGTAGCGTCAAAATAAGATTATCCCTGTTGTATCTTACAAAACAAAGTATTGTGCAAATTTTATCTAATGATATCTACACATTTTTATTCACTGTCTGACTTACCTGTAACGAACACTTACCTACTAAGATAAATAATTAAGAAGACTACGCAATTGTATTTTAAAGTTACATTTCACAAATTTGTTGCGATTTCCTCTCTTTTTAATCAATTTCTGTTTTTTTTTGTATTGAGAAAATTACGAATGCACAATACTTCTAGAAGAGCCAATTTATTAAAAAATACGCCATAATGATTAAAAGGTTATTTTAGTGCTGTATGTCTGTACGTGACTATTGTACAAAAAGTAGAATTCATTCGTCCATCACTTCAGGTTTTATCGCCACCATTGGCTATTATTGGTAATGACCTAAACTAATTAGCTGCATTTGCGCCAACGTCAGTGCAGTGTTCTTCCTATAAGGTCGGACGTTCTAAATTTAATTAAATTATGATGGTTTACTAACACAAAGATCTTGAATGTTCATCAGCTACCTTATTTTATTCCGGTAAAGTAACACTAGATTTAAAAAAAACGATTTCACGGATAAAGGCGGACCGAGGAAAGTGAGATAAAATAACATGCCACTGAAAAGTTATAGAGAGAGAGAGTAAAACGACTGCCATTTTTTTCGAATTTCCTCTCTATCTCTTTCTTGATATTCAAAAAGTTTGTTAAAAACCCTAGTTATTAAGTTTAAAACAAGTTATTAAGTTTAAATTTTAATAGATTGCTACATTTTACCTATTTTAAAGACTTAGAATCATTTGCACTCGACTCTACATAATATTGTTAAAGTGTAAAAGGTGTCACCAATATACTATAATATGTAATTATAATCATTTTAATTTACTTAAACCTCGACATTTAAAAATATAACAGTAAAAATGCAGGACTTAGAAAATCTTTATCTTTTAATGCCGCTTAATCTTACTTCTATTAGTAAGAAAGAAGAGGATTAACGAAAATAGCGAGGAATATAAGTTAATTTCTAGTATTTACACTCCTGATTTATACATAAACGACGTACCTGTTCATTTGCTGTGAAACCAAATAAACCTAGGTATCTGTATCATAGCAGCCTTAGTAGTAAATTTAAAACTAATGCAGTTATTTAAACACTCTTAATAAAGAGGGCTAAATCAATAAGAGTTCCATTCTTAAAGTGATTAGAAATTGATACAAATAACTGTCTGCATATAATACAGATAATAGCATGTAATTAACATTTTATTGCCATCAACGTGTCCATACTAATGGTATCATTCATATCTAAATCGTCGTACTTATAACTTGATTAACAGGACTATTTACAGAGCGAAATAATTGTTAGTAAAACAACTTGGACCGAATTCCTGAAATAACGACAAACGCCTACCTTTTAGGTATTTCCAAATACAGTCCTCCGCGGCCGTAATGTTCCTCAGTTTGTCCGATAAAAACAGTGTGATAAAGTCACCAAAACACTCGCAAACACTGTCCACTTTACGTCCTGTCAGCTGTCAGTGTCAAATTTAAAAATAAAAGTTTTTTTTATAATTCGAACAGAACATTACAGGATGTTATCGGCGGTCAAAAGTCTACCCACTTATCATTATCACTGCAATTAGCATTCAGTATCCACACGTGGTCCCAATGCAACCGGCCGTACAGTATCGCGTACGACCTCAGCGCGCCAAACAGTCAGCCCGACTGAACCGCACTGAGTCACACCTACACTCACACTTAGCACTCAACAGGTGAAAATGCAACAGTGTGTCACTCGTGTCCGACCCGACCGTGTGGAGGTGACTCAGGTGACCGGCACATGTGTGCGTGAACCATTTCATTCGTGTTAGGCGGATTTATTACCGCAATAGCGCATGTGTGCGCGATATTTACAGGTGATCTCTTTTGTATTTGTACGCGCGGTCACAAGTCACGTGCGAGTGTGTGCTGCCTACCTGTTGTGCCCCCGCAACTTATCAGTTTTGTACTTCTTTTAGGGTTGTGTAAGAAATGCATTATCTTATAAGACATACATTTTGCTTGTTATTGTTTTGTGCGAACGGCATTGGCTGTTGAGGCAGCGTCAGTAAACAAGGAGCGGTTTTAAATTAGAGCGTCGCTTTGGAACAGGTCTTCAGGGGTTATAAGCGGCGTTGGAACGGAGAATATTAATGCACGAATGAAATTTTCATAAGCAATAAAGCGAATTGCAATGAAAAACTAAAATAAAATTATATTGCTAACACAGTGTTCTTTTAGACTACATATTTATTAGTCTGACCAGGGTTTTTGTATACTTTCAAAGACGGCATCATATTCACCATTGGGCCCATTGATTCACCATAGACAGAGATAAAGGTCATTGACTCATAAATATGACATTTTCACTAATTTGAGCAGTCGCTAGTAAAAGAAATTAGTTCAAAATTATTCCACAACATGGCGAAATGTACAAAAATCTTAATAGGTCTATGCCTACATTCAACTTTTAATTTGGCATTGGTAGTTAGGTAGTCTTTAGTCAGGTCAACTTTAATATCCAAAAAACATCAATTGCACTGTCTAAATTGTCCCTAACATTGTTAATAACGGTTTAACTATCTATTTGTATTACCTATATAAATGTATACTTGTCTAGGATTTATAACATGAATCTAGATCGGCCACTGCGCTTATCCGGAAGCCATCTCCTGCGAGATTGAGTCTGCAACGCCGATCATTACCGTTACTGCTTGAGGCTTGGCTTCTTGTCAGCTTCAGTTTGTATTGCTCTGTGTAATTTTCTTATCTGTGACGAAAATTTTATTTAAAATTTGAACTAAGAATAGAGTTTAAAAATAATTGAAAACATTGACGCAGGTTATGTGATTATCGATATTTGAATTTTAAACTAGAATGAGTTCCAATTCCTGGCCGACTATAAATCCGATATTTTTAAGGATAGAGTAATAGAGCCTTTGTGCGACTGAAGATAAAGGCGAAATGTTCACAAAAAAAATTTAAATCATCCACTTTTGTTCTAACCCTCCAGCTTGACATATAAAATTCTTTGAAAGCGCTATCTAATAAAAATTTAGATATTATTAAAAATGTCGACATAAGCAGATAGATAAGTTCACTCATAAACTTATGTTAATTAAAGAGCTACAAAGGAAGTCAATATACAATTCTATGAGAAAAAATCTGAAGTCAATCAATTTGAATGGGCATCCATAAACGCGGTTGTTTGAGAAAGAATTGCTTTAATACAGGATATTGCGTAGATTTAATATAACTAATATCCTACTCCTACAAAACTAATAACAATATTAAGATAAAATATGTATAAGATTGTGAAAATCAAAGATTTCAAGAATTTCTAAATCATTAATTTTTATTTTGTTAAAAATCTTTCGAATCCATAAAATAGTTTTTGCGTTTCAATTGCTATAGTTTGACTTGTTATAGTATAAACCTACTTCTCAACTCATTTGCCAAAAATTAACAATAGAGACACAATACTTGATACTAAAGACACCAACCTCAAAAAATAGTAGGCCTAAAGTATGTAACAAATTTTATTTCATACTTTTTTGATGTCTGTTTAATTTTTTTAAATTATTTTATTTTATTATTTTAGATGCCCCTAAAAGTACTAACATAATGAGGAAGATAATGATAATGTTTGCAAATTAAAAGTAGGTTTCATTTTGTCTTGACGTCAAGGCGAGTTCAAATAGACTTATCTTGCGCTTTATTTCAAATAATAACTTATCATTGATCATTGCTAACTACCGATTAACTAGAAATTTTATCTCACATTGTCCTGTCATTTACTAGTAGGTACGTAATAGTTATTTTAAAATACCTTTCATTATTGGTTGCGTAATATTCTTAATTTCAGATTTTAATTTTTCAGTTGTAATTAATATACGAGTAGAATGACTTTAGTATCAATGTAGTCTTATACATAAATCTAGAGGTTTTTCACGTGGGTTTTGTACACCCTGACCAACAAACGCCAGTAGGCCACCAACCCGCAGTAGGCCAGCGTGGTGGACTAAGGCCTACATCCTTCTCATTGTGAGAGGAGACCCGACCCTGTAGTGGGTCATTAATGGGTACTGACATGACCAACAAACGAACCATGTACGTTCTATTCCCAAGGGTAATCTGGGAGAGATCGCTTTCTAGTGATAAGACCGCCATTTGTACTCTAATGTTTAATTTATTTGGAGTTTACAATAAAAAGTGTATATATCTATCGTAGGCTATAATTACCTATGACGAATGACAAAACCATTGGAGGTACTTACCACAATGGTGGTAGTAAGTACCAGTACACCTAGAAGTAGTATCTCAGTGCTTTGGTCCTATTTGAGGTTCAGAGCTGTGGTGGTCCATGACTGACCCTATTTACCATCAGCTAGCCTGCCTCTTTACCAAAAACCTAAACAAGTGAACCTGCAAATCATTAGCCAATATTTTAAACTATCGATGAATGCGGAATCACGTAACACTGTGAGATCATACCACACGTACGTGAACTTTATACCAGTAAGGTCACGAAATTTTAGCACTAATACAATACCTATTAACATCTCATGTCACCTTGGTATAAGTGCAAAGATATTGTCATACGTTTTGAGAGAAAAAACGCCGCAAAAACCAACACGAAAACGTGTCAATTAAACCTTACCGTGTTCACTATAAAAGCCCTAATCATTTACCCAATAAGAAGTCGGTAGGACCTTTTATGGTGAACGCACGATTCATACATAAACATCACATATTCAAGGCAATCACAAAGTATAAACGACTTTATTTTTTAAACAATAAAGTTGGATTTCCAATGAAGGGTTGTTGGTACGTGCGTTACTTTTTTAACGATGTTGTTCGATCGTGACCGAGCTATTTGTATTGTACTTTGCACCTAATCAGATGTAAAACTAGATTGATTATCGGCTATACGGACCGTTCTACGGTTGATTGAGACTCTTTTGTTCTCGGCATGTTATAGAGACAATTCATTGCATTGTTGACAAGCTTGTTATTCAAGTGTAGCTGCTTTTCGGAAAAACTAGTCACGATGTCTTTAACTCTTTATGCAATACTGAAGACGAACATTGAGTAGACTGACCTACACAATATTGGTATTCATAGGGCGAAATGCGTTAAGAATTAATTATAAGTGCAACATACCTATTGAAAATTGCATTTTTTATAACTCCTTACGTCGCGTTTTTCCAGTGTATACAAAGTGTAACTCTGGGATTTTAAACTGGACGTCTCGTTTAAGAGACGAATTTTTAGTCTTTGGTCACAAGTTCCCCTGTATTGCGTCGTAATCGGCATAGCTGTAGAGCTCAGCAGCATCTCCATTTATGTACGTTGTACTCCTGTATGTCATGACGTAGGTAGATAGGTATTGTAGCGAGTGTTTGCCGTATCGTTCAAGACCCAGGAAACAATTCTGAGGAGTAAGGCCTTGCATAATGTAAGATTATAAGAACATTTATCTTTTTTTACCGCCTACATATTATTAAGTAGGTACAGATTTGACTGCAAACATGGGCTTTTCCTAATCGACGCCAATTGGACAGTGAATGACGATTAAACATTTAAGTTATTTAAGCTATTGGATCTTGGGTTCAGTTACAAAACAAGTGAACAGCGACCGTTGACCATACGCCCACAACACAGATCGAACAATCCCAGAATACTTGGAGTGTCTAGCGCGTAATATTGCCGTATAGCATTCTGGTTTTAATTTATACAGGCGCGCAATTAAGGCCGTGTTCACAACACAATGGTGCGCGCCGCAGCGCAGGCGCAGATGCGACAATTGTGCACGCAAACAGAGCTATCTCCATCGGAACAGAGCCTGGCGACTATCCACTATCCTCCAGTGTTCGCTGCAAAATTTAAAAATAATTATTTAGTATTTCGCTTCGCTACAACTGAGTGAAGAAGGATATTCCGCTTCATATATTGTGTGTTTGTTAGTTTGCAAAGAATATTATACAGTCTAATAAGATGACTTTTTGACAAAATAAAACCGACTTCTTTTCAACATTATGAATATGCGATTGCGGGATTATTCTAATCTATTTCTATTTATGATATATTTTTTGTACAATAAATAAGTACATACTTATATTTTTATGTACTTTTATTGCAAAAAACCGATACAGCGCGTCACTGTGGAAATCAAATAAAACTCGTAGTGAGATATTATATTTTATAACCAACTAGAAGTGTAATATTTTATAAACCCGAGTAAGTACCACAATTATCTTTCACAATTATAAGCTATGAGTCGTTTAGTGGCCATAATCTAATACGGAACTCCGTGGCTGTTTGATAAAATTACATCAAAACTGTACTTTCTTTGATCACGTAACGTTACCGTTGCTATTTGTTCTTTTTCTTTCATAGTTCCGTTGTAAAAATGTGCAGAACATGCAGGCCATCTGATGCTAAATGGTCAGTGCAACCACAGTGCAACACACACCCCGTGAACTAATTGCCATGTCGCAGGCAAAAGTTGCTCGTACGAAAACGTTATTGCGCACATTTTGACGATTGTCATTGCGTCATTTGTCATTTGTCATTTGTCATTTGTCATTTGTCATTTGTCATTTGTCATTTGTCATTTGTCATTTGTCATTTGTCATTTGTCATTTGTCATTTGTCATTTGTCATTTGTCATTTGTCATTTGTCATTTGTCATTTGTCATTTGTCATTTGTCATTTGTCATTTCAATATGGATAGCCGGCAACCATACCTCCACAGTCCACAACCGAAACACAAAACATGAAGAACATACCGCGCCGCGAAATCGCGAAATGCGAAACCGCTGAAGTTTTGGGCGAAACATTCAAGCATTTCGCGATTACGCGCGCATTTCGCGATTTCGCGGCGGAGGTGTGCTACCAGCGATAACAGTGGGTACCCCTTTACAGGTTAGGCTGGCGGTAAGCTCCCCAGGCGATCTACCATGGCTCTAGTATTACTTGAATAGGAATTTGCAAACCATCCTTTTAACTCTTCACCCATCCTTTAGAATTTATCATTCGCTATTATTGTTAATATTGCAATATTTACAATACCTAATAGCAAATGATAAATTGCGTGTTAGTTTTAGCAAAAAAAAAACACACACACACACTGAATTCATAAACCCGGCATTGTGTAAAAGAAATATTTTACTTTTCCTAACGTTAATTAAAAGTCTCAGAAAATATCAATAAGCAAAATTAAAATGCGAATTTGTCTGTTGCGTACCTAATCTTTCGCACTACATATTTGCTGTTTCAAAAGCCTGTTACAAATATGCAAAGACCGATTAACCTCTAAAATCTAAAACGATTTTTAACCGACGCCCATTCATCATCGAATGACCTATGCCCGAACACAATTAACAACCATTTAAAAATATCACGCTTTCAATTGAAACCGAATAAATAGCATTGACCGGTAGACATTGTGAGCACGGAATTTCGATTAATCTAAAATAGTTCATAAGATAAAACAAAGGAAAGAGAAAGATAATATAATTATGTGATGAGGAAAAGGAGGCTTTTTATTTGGATGTCTTTTTTTAATGTATGTCCGGGTTTATGACTGTCATTTATAGAGCATACATAGATATAACATTTATATAGCATACATTATAGACGTAGTGAAAATCACAAGCATAAAAAAACTTCTCATACCCAGGGACGCCTTTAGCCTATGAAGCACCCGAGTACAATTATACCTATGTAATACCCTGGTGCCCCCTTGTATCGAAATGTACGATCAAATTTTTCCCGTGCATTACAAGCATTACAACTGGGGCTCTATAATCACGCGAGCGGCTTCGGCTCCCCCTTACACTCGGCGTCCGGGTTCACCGCATCCCCTACACTATAGGTTAAGATGTCTGTCTACTACCCCTGTCTACTCTTTTTCGACCCGTTTGTCTATCATGTTAGTGTAAACTCCTACCTAATGTCACGAAGCTCCTCTTGATGCTCAGATGTTTGGGCTACGCATACTCCCGCAATCCCAATTCCGTTGGTCCTTTACCAAACCCACTCTGTTCTAGAATCCAGTCAATACACTGGTACCTCTTCAGACCTGTAACCTCCAACCTATTATCAAGCTGCAATAAATCGCAGTGGACGTATCATCGCGGCTCCAGGTGGCTGTCGGTACATTTTTCATCGCACGCTTCCTGCTCGAGATTTACAGTCGCCGCGGAGATAAGAGCAATCTGTAACGGCCAGGGGCTTATTACAAAACAGATTTGTACTTAGACTTGCCCGAGTTGGAAACGTGGGTTTACTAGTTTCTTTGTTTTGCGGATTATGTTCTGTATTATACCTAGAGGTAGCAACCGTATAGTTAAGTAATGTTAAATGTCTACATAATGTTAAATACCCTGCAACGTATTGCAGGAGTACGTCGATCTCGGTTGTTGTCGAAAAGACACAGACAGACAGTCGAAAGACAGTCGTTAAACCTTGTCAGAAGCCCTATAGGCGGTTTGAAAACATTGGACACGGGCTAGCCACTAGCGTGTTTCTTCATTAATCCACATTGGAGCAGCGTGGTGGAGTATGCTCCAGCACCCTGGTTGCGGAGAGAAAGACTCCTGACCTACAGTGGGGACATAAAAGGGGTTGCAGCCAAGTCCTCTACAGGAATGATGTTTCCTTAATATGATTCACAGGTTCCTAAGGATGTATTAAGATACATGTCGATACTGGACCGACATGTGCACAGTACCTAGCGCACATACAGACAGCGGGGACTTTGAAATAGAATACGCATACTGTCGTTACATCGCCAGTCCGGAACCTTTAGAAATGAATTAACTTAGTACAAATAACAGGTTCACTTGTAAAATTAGCCCGTACATACAATTCTAGATGTGACAAAGTATCACTTTGAAATAAATCGACTGACTTGATCGATTTATAGAGACCGAGGTTTAATTTTACCAGGTCTTGTTTGTGGAGCAAAGTCCGGGCAGGTCGTTTAAATAATCTATTACCGCGATTGTCAAGTGTCGTAACTGTCGGGTATCGCGTACTGCAAATTAAATCTTAAATTCATATCATTATGAATGTCATAAGGTCTAGAATTGCGTGGAAAACGCTTTAAAGTTGCGGGTCACTTAAGCTTAGGTCGGACTGCGGTGGTGCTTAGTAAAGTGGATAGTATCTTAGCAGCTAAAATACTCGAAGCTGTACAAAAATCAATCGCACTTGGTGTACAACCTATAGTGAAAGAGTAACTTGTAATTTCTTTCAGCCTTAGAGCAGACCGCTTTTTCTTCCTATCTAACACCAAAAGGGGACAAATTAAACAGGGTGACAGACAGGAATAATTGCTTAGAAAAACGCGTGGTTCTGGGCCCTTTAAATCTACCGGTTTCACGCTGTCTTCTTCAGGTCAGTCCAACTTTAGTGATATTCAAGAGCATATAAGGTTATAGATCAGGCTTATACTGATGGCTAGCCAAATAGCTGAACCGCTGAACAACCAAGGTCAGGTAGAGAGAAAATAATTCTCCCAAAATACTTACCTACTTACTATATGGAACATCTTGACTTAATAACGCACTAATCCACTCAAAACTGACATTCAGAACGTTTAGCAACTTAGTCACTTGTTATTTGACTGGCATAGTCAGAACTAGGCTTTAGCGCGGTCGGAGAGCGAAGGTCGTTGAAGGTTGGCGCGCTTTCCGCGATCAACGGCACTAGATAAAACAAGATGGCGGGCGTGGCGCGTGCGCACCGACCGCTGTTACTCCGATATGAACCTAAAATGGCGCTTAATATGACTTACGACGCAGCTTATTATAGCGTAATTTTGCGTCGCGTATAAAATTTACATTATTAATTTATTGAAAACACGATTAAACTGGCACTCGGTATTCGAGTTACATTACTGCAAATATTTTAATTACCGGCCGCGAGCATTACCGTTGTCTCCTGTCATAAACAATTCAATTCCGTGCCTCGGGACAATTAGTTATTATGCATAACTAAATGCCTAATTGCTAAATAAGTTATTTTGAAAATGTCTTTGGCATTCTGAAAACGCAGTAGTTTTCTGTGGCTACAAAGCCGTTCAATTATTTCGTAAACAAAAGGGCCTTTGCTTGATAAGGAAAACATTATGAATTATTTAGCTTAGTCGTGTAAAATACTTTGTCAATAATGTAAAATACATTTGTATAGACTTTAGCAACTTTTAACTTTAACTTTGAATTTAACTATCCTTCTGTACCTACACTTCATTACCGAAAACGGAAAACATTTTCGCAGCAATTCAATAAGAAATTTATTGTTGCTTTTTTTGAAAATATTAACATGAGTTAGAACAATGAGACATAATAAAATAGTATTACTTTTTTTTTACATTTTTTCAATCAATATAAAAGTCTTAGCACCACTTCAATCAGAGTTCAATATATCATAATCACGCTTGCGGCATATTAGCGGCGCTGATTTAGTTCTAAGCTGCGGTAATAAATGTGCTTTTAATGGTACGACAGTGCGGCACGAGCGGGCTCGGATACCATTATGAATTTTGTCCACTGACTTGCCCGCGGGAAGTTATATATAACGGAACCACCAGCTTACTTTGTTGGATAAGCCTCATAGATTTTTAGCTTGAAAGATAACAATGGTAACAGAAACTTAGAAAACTTAGACAGTTTAGTAGGTACCTAGTAACTTTTTATTTATAAATCGTAACGCAACTACTTTATTCATGGCTTCGAATGATACTTCAATTGTTACTTCACTTATTTCGTGTACTTAATAAAAAAATTTCTTCCCCGTAGGGCTGAAGATTGAAAGTTCCACTATTCTTTCCACTAATCATTTGGAATAGGCATATGGCATAGTGCATTGGTAACAAATGTTTATAACAATTGTTTATATTTCTTTTTGTTACTTATTTGTGGGCATCCATGGCACTTGATGTTCAGTAGTCACTGCAGTCCACTTACATCCAACCTCGCCAAATATTCGCCTCAAAAATAGAAACTCCGGCAAGCATACCTTTCCAACCAAAACACAAGATATGCTTAACAGCGGATTCAGAGGCGGAGGGAGATGTAAGACGCTGCGAGCTACGATGAATCTACCCTCTTCAAACATTTAAGACTTGAGATGGTCAATGGTCATCCCTAACATGGCTTGCTACTAGTATAAAATAGAGCCACTTCACTCCACTGTTTCTACGCGACATTTATGTATTTCTCTTTTGATGTAGAGCCTCGCGAACTTATAAATCAAGATGGATCTAAAACTGTCGGCGGTTCGCAGGTGGAAAGTTGCTGGTTAATGGCGCATCGAGATTGATCGGCCCGGACCAGCTGCATGTCTTTGATTCAATGAATGGATAAAATGGATAGGTCTGGATAGATACGCAGTGAACACTGTTAAACACTAGGCCCTAGAAATCTTTGGTTAATTAATTTAGCGGTCGTCGTGAGTTTAAAATTTTAAAACAAAAGCCTGTTAAGTTAACATAACTGACAGACCACCCAACACGACAAAATTTAAACACAGGACTCTGTATTGAGCTGTCCTAATTGAACATGACACTGACGTGCAACAAAATGTGTACAATGACGTTGTTTTGACAACTTTTTTGCGTACGACATAGCAGTTAGGACACAGGGTTTATTTGACACTTAATGTCAAGAATAAAAAAATTCAAAACGTATCTAAGTAAACAGACTTCAAAACTGTTCTGAAGTAAATAGCTGTGTTTAGAAACGGGGGGTAACAAAATCCTAAGTAATATCAGACTAGAAACATACATTTAAACTCAGTACCCCCCCGGGAAATTTATCGGCATATTGTAAATGGATCATTGCCACTTGAATAACAATTTCTGTAATTAAAATAAAAGCATATTTAAAAAATACTTTAATCGCCCGACCTTTATCTAAGCTAGGTACCTATTACATAAAGGATATAGTCTGAATATACATTAGCATACACAATGCAACGAGGATCGTTTCCATCTGATGCTGTTAATTTAGAGCATCTACTACTGCGGCATTCCTGCTATTGCCATGCAAATGGAAATTGTATGGTAATTACAAGTGACATTGCTAGTAATAATACGAGAGTATCTGATGCTGATGTTGCTCAATGTTTTACGTTGTTCAAATAGAATAACTTTCTGAGTAATAGAAAGATGTAGAATGAACGAATATGATGAACGATGTAGAGCCATAGAAACTCGCCCAGGGAGGTACTAAGCAGTCAGGTTTGGGAGGTGTGGTCGATGGTGATACGTTTTTAGGCGACTATCATAGTTCTCATGAAAGAAAGGTCTACTCTTACAGTATTATTCGTAAAGTATTCGTGGCTTCTCCGTTTTATGAATTTAATGAATGTTCTTCCCATTACAAGGTATCTTCAGAAATGCTTTGCAGCATCCCTAACCTGACAAGATTAGACCAGCAGCAAACCATTTAATTATAGCACACCTCAATAGTAAATCTAGTGGGCTGCTCGTAAACCAGCGACAATCGCTCATCGGCTGGTCGCCGATCGTAATTATCGATAACAGCTAATTGTGCGGGTATCGGCGGCCTATCGTTCAGGTGACAATGAGGGGAACACGTGATGGGACGGACAAGATCTGTGATAATATAGTCTATATTATCACAGATCTATTAAAGCAAAGCATATCGGTCATTTTGAGTATGTCACTCACCACTTTCAACGTAAAATATGACAATATCGTCTGAGGTAGCCACTAAAATGACTACAAAAGACTCAGAGAGGTGTTACACCTACTGAAACACAAGACATGAGGGCTATATTGATGACATGAGGATATTACCACTCATCATGAGCGAGGTGTTGGAAACATGTTAGAAACCTCCCCAGACGATTCCCAGCGGCTCTACTATCCTATAGATATCGCCTCCTTAAACTTTGAAACTCCACACCACACTCCACTCCACACTCCACTCGTTTAATGTAGCAACCTGTCTAGGTAGATGACAGGACCTGATTTACAGTCTCCTCTTACAATGCGAAGGATGTTTATTGCTTCGTAGGAGCCATAGCTGCTGAATAATTCTGAGTTGGTGGACTCCAATTCATAGTGGACTCTCGAGCATGCAGGTTTCGTTATTAACGCCTACAACCACAAATTTTATTATTTTTTATCACAACTACTCTTTCATGAGTCCTATAAAAACTGATAAAAATCCTGCAATATTATATGGCCATCATATACAGCCATAGATCATACAGTCTAACGCTTTCATCACATCTACGAGTGTATTGTCTTCGTTTTATTTCACTGTCGACTACTGCAGGAAATTGCGATGACTTTTTCTTCTGTTACGCTTATAAAGTGATTTCTAATGTTGCTAACACCTTTTCTTTATTAATGGCGTATGACGAAAGTGTGTATATGTGTGTGCACTGTGTAGTGTAATGATGAATTATGAGACAGATGATGTAACTCAACTACTTAATAAAAGCTTATATTTAACTTGCAATGTTTCTATGTATGTCCGTATCAGACCGTCCCTATCATATCATCTCATTTTTGATGAAGTTATTCTCACCGGAAGGGGATGAAATTTTGCATGCTCATTGCATTTTGTTTGGATGATTACCTAAGTGATTCTCTCTAAATCCAATATGGCGGCCGACCCAAGATGGCGGAATAGTTATTTCTTGTGCACCTACACAATTTTTTTAATATTATTGTAATATTATATGGACATGCTTTCTTTGAAATTTTTTCGAGAATCTTTTCGAGACGTTCTCTTTCCTCAAATTTTAATCTTGAAGCCTGCACTCTATAACTTTTTATGCAGATTTAAGATGATCAAAGTCGAGCGCAGATATGGGTCGTTAAATACGTCAGAAGCAAATTATTTACGCCTTTCAATGATCAGAAATAATCAGAACACGTTGAGCCCTCGATCCCGGTTGTTATTGAGTAAATAATATTTTAGAACGAAGTAAAAAGGAGGTATAAAACATTTAAGTCAGCACGGATTGGAGGACCTATTTGTCAATATTTGAACATTGGTACATTCTTCAAATATTATAATACTTTTGAATACAAATACCAGAAAGACAAGTGAAGTTTGTGAAGAACACTTCATGTCGGCAACAAAATATATTTATTGTGACGAAGTAAAAACTATTGTTTTTACTATATTTTTAATATTTTACCTACGTCCTTCACAACAAAACACCACTGAACTATTACACAGATACAATCAGACAATACTAATTTAACTGCGGTCATATTTCACGGCCCGACAATGCTTCATAACAGCGGAATTAATGAAGTGTACCAGCCTCGCTTGATTATTATAAATTATGAAGACTAGACCCTAAACCTAGAATTCGCCAATGCGGCCGGCCTTGCGACCAAGTGGCTTTCCTTTACAACCACAGATATAGATGTAAATAGATCACGCAAGTGTAAGAACCTTTTGCATCAAAATATTTGAAAAATTTGCGTAATGCGCAATAATGGTTGCTGTTACCTGAAGTCCGTCAGATTTATCATTCCTTCGATCCAATAACAAGATTTGTTTGATACTCGTCATTATTATGACGAGTTCGAATTGATTCGAATGATGACGAATAAAATTAATTGAACGATTTGTATTATTCGTATTGACGCTTTTGATTCACCTCCGCGTTGATGTAGGGTGTAAAACAACAGCACACTTGCGCTTGGTCTTGCTAGTCTGGTCTTGGTCATACTGATGGGCTAATTTTCGTTACATATCTATTTAGATCTATATCTGTGTTTACTACACCGGGCGTGGCAGCGGCCATTGTACAAGTTTTCCGTAAACGACTTCAATATTATATCTCGATTATCTGCTGGCTGCAACTTTGTTTGCTTTGATTTGCTGACATTTTCCACTTGGACCACGTGTTTTTAGTAATTAAGTAAGGCACATAGTAAATAAGGGACATAAGTGGTGGTAGCCCAGTGGCTAATAATTCGGCCTCCTCTAAAGAGGTCCGGGTTCGAATCCCAGTGGCACGCACCAATAACTTACTGAAAAAGTTACGTGCAGTTTATATTATGATAAAAAACCAAATGCTGTAGCGGTGAAGGAAAACATCGTGAGCCCGTGAGGAAACCTGCATGCCTGAGAGGTTACAAAAAAATTGTTCTCAATGGCATGTGAAATCCACCAACCCGCATTAGGCGTGGTGGACTGAGGCCTACATTCTTCTGATTGTGAGAGGAGGACCCGCTCAAATCGCTGCTCTGCTGGAAATTGAGCCTAGGACCTTTCGCGCAGAGCACCGGTGTCTTAACCACTGCGCTAACTGGGACGAAATTCTTTTGAATTTCTTCCGGGCAACCGTTAAACTAAAGGAGTTCGTAAAATGTTAGTGGGGTGGTGTACTTCAAGAAAAAGAGCACAACTAGTAAATTAACCATGAAAACCGCAAGACAGACAGAGTTACTTTCTCATTTATAATGAAGACTATCATCTGAGTAATAAACTGCTTGCACCTGGTTGCAGTATAAGTAGAAAATTGAGATATAATATCTCAAATCGGTTCATTTGCGGCTCCGATTTTCTATTCTCTTTGGGTTCGATAGGTGCTTTGATTGTTTGTACTCGTAGGTATAGAATTGCTACAGAGAAGTGTTAACGTAGAGACGAGCGATCAAATTTTATAATATCACAACTAGAACAATAAAATTTTATATTATCAATTTATTAGGAAATTCTCAGAGAATTTCTTCTAATGTTGGACAAGCTGGTAAAGATTTTTAATTCTCGCTTCGACAATTAGAAGTTTTAACACCAACCTGAGAAATTATTTATTTTTTCCCTATTTTATCAAATCAATTTTTCCGGATCCTGACTACATTTCCTGATGATTTCGAGGTGCCAAGAAATTACTCCGAATATTTCAAGTTTGATTATTGTGTACAGCGTTTACAGTGTTTGAAAGGCTTTTTAGGGATTTTTAGGACTAAGAAGGACGTGTAACGATTTTTGAGGACTAATAAACTATTCCGAATATTTAGAATTTGACTATTGCGTGCGTCTAGTTCGCAGCTTTGGTCAGACAGGACATATAGAAGACTTTCTGGGGATTTCTAGGTGTGATGTGTCCCTAGGATGAATACCTCCCTAGTGACTACAGCTCCTTCAATTAGGCGACCCACTCACTTGTCTCTGTTGGTAGCTACTCTGGCTTACTCCAATTGCGGGACAGGCTAGTTATCTTATAATAAGAGTAGCGGTGGGCGATGACCGTTCAGAAGGGACCACTTTCCTAGTGTTGTCGCGGGTCACTAGAAAGCAAACAATGTAACGTTTACTATCTACCGATATCTACAATTACTGCTATCTCCGACCGCCGTATAAAGGCTCGATCTAGTTACTGCAGATGGAATATTTTGCCGTGGTTTCGCTTGGACTTAAATGTTGTGGAAATAAACTCTCTATCTCTACAGTACGACAATGTCGTGATCGTAATTGAGTAGCAAACGCGCATGCTAGCCATCTGATGTTACGTGGTCACCGCAACCCATGGACACCCACGTCCAATCTCAAATAGGATAGTAATCTTATCTGAGATCGTACTTGGTGTGTGCTACTCGTGAGGACGAAAATGTTTAATATCAAATTGTTGATTAAATTATAAATTTGATAATTATGCAAAACCCACAGACAGACGATCTTAGCTTTTCTATTTACAATAACTTTATTGTTTAGGTCTAATTAATAGCAAGCTGCTCGAAATGTACTGATAAGATTGTCCATAAGATCCTGATTGTGATAAGACAACATATTATTATCTAGATAGAAATCTGAATTTCAGAATAGTGTTACGGATTAGAGCTATCTTTGATATGATTTCGTATCAATCCTTTGTCTAGGTCTTTCTTTTAATACAACTTAGCAAAAATATCATGCGTGTTGTGCGTAACGTGTATTTGTTGGCCACCACTCGACCAAAAATTGGCTCCACTTGTATCTTGAATCATGCTTTCGAAGTTTTCTACATTGCTTTTCCGTAATTATGTTCAAGTACGAATGAACGTTAGGAGTACCTACGATCGAGCTTCTCACGCATGAAATCTTCGTTTGCCGAAAATCTATCAAATATTATCGTATTTCAATTATGTAATTCAATTCAAACTCATTTCTACATTTGGCTAAACATCACTTTACAGAGATGAAAGATGAAACATAACAATTTTGCAAGCCACTACATGCTACTTACTCAAAGTTCGTTGGATTTTACAAGCAACTTTTACATAAACCAGCTACTTAATTCCGCGGCCATAAGTTCGACAAGCGCGCTGTCGCCACAGTCGCGCTAGTCGGTCGCCCACGGGCGGCGCTGTCAACTCAACAATTGATAAGCTTAGATAACTCCTTGATAACTTCTGAAGGAGACCGGATAACTTTCAAAACGAATTATCGATTGCCCTTGTTTTTGTTTTTCAATCGAAATGTCAAAAACAAGCGTAACGTTGTGAAACACAAAAGAACTCACTAAAGAAATATTGAAAAACTTTTTAATAACTCTCTATCCTCTAAGTTTGTGGGTAGGTATATCTACTATAAAATAATACTTGATTTTAATCAGAATAAAGTAAAAAATCAAGGGTGTAATAAATCTTTTCATACTATCATATTCCACTAACATGAATCTCCCGTCTTTAATAAAATCTTAGCATTTGGCCGTCCATCATCTCATCCTCATTCTCTCCCCAATTTAACCTTTACTTAGAAACTAGGGCTATTCTGCATTATTATAAAATTACCGGCAGTTGGCTCAACAATTGATACTCGTAAGCTAAGATAACTGGTTGATAACTTCTGAAGGCGAATGGAAACCCTCGTTTTAATAACTTTCCAAACAAATTATCGATCCCCATTGTTTTACGAAATGTCTTTCAGTCCTTCCTTCCTTTCAGCCCTTAGTAGTCCACTGCTGGACACGGGCCTCCCCTAATCGACGCCACTCCACCGGTCCTGGGCCCTCTGAATCCAACGGTTTTCCGCTGTCTTCTTCAGGTCATCGGTCCACCTGGTCGGAGGGCGGCCTATGCTCCTTTTGCCTAAACGTGGTCGCCATTCGGACCAGGACCTTTTTTCCCCATCGGTTGTCAGTCCTGCGAACGATGTGGCCAGCCCCTTGCCACTTTAATTTGCAAACTTTGACTGTGATAGTAAATACCAACTAATGCGATTTTAAAAGGTATCTTAGCCTTATCTTAGCCATCGACATGATTTTTAATTAGCATAACTTTAAAAAAAGATAACTTTAAAGACCATGTTTTTTTGTTGCGACGAATCTTGATTATGTCGAAACTTATCGTTCAAATTAACAAGAAATCTAAAGAGACAAGTGTGACTTACTAACGCTTTAACAATGCCCAAAACAGTGCTACTTAGATCTACAAAAACAGTACCGTAAATACTATTGTTTTCAATATAAAGTGTCATGCCAAGAATGGTAGGAATAGCATAGTTTCTAAACCTAAAGCCTCCGTTGTCCCCTGTTTTAGGCTTTAAGCGAAGCTTCTTAGGATATGTGTAAGTACTTGGTAAACTGTGACTAAACGAGTGGAGAACTTGGTGTTTATAAATGCTACGCCACTTTAAGTTACGAGTAAAATAATTTTTTTTATTAAATTTGTATAAGATATTTGATTTCATCCTTGCCTAGATATGTGTTTGGAGTGTGCAACTTTAAATATTTTAAAAGGAGAGACAATTTCAAATTATATCGCTAATTTAACTAAATTATTATATTAGGTTCGATTTATTTGAGAATCGTGCATTTAAATAAGGTCACATTTTTCTGTTTTCCTTTCGAAGGGTACAAAGGATATTAATAAATAGCAGATCCCCCTTTGTCCAGAATTTCAATCCATATGTAAAAAACAACACTTATTACCATCGATGCAGTAGGTATATTCAAACGTCAACATAATAACTTCAGGCTCAGCAATATCCATGTTAAAAATTTTAACAACACATTATGACTGTCAATCACTGTACAATTTACCGAAAGTAAATTCGGGAAAAAAATCGATAATTAACGAAAAAGCGATCGCAAAACGTCGAAAATGTGAGACCGTATCTTTTCGCTACATTTAACCGGATCACATCATTAAAGTAACTTTGGGTCTTAAGTTCTTATTTATAAAGGTGATCAGAGATGTCATCGTGCAGTGAACTGAAGTAATAGTAATTAGCACACACAAAAAGACCGGACCGACACAGAATACAGAGAGATCAGTCAGTCAATGCTTATCGGAGCAACGCTCACATATAATCCTCGTAAATTCCAAATATGTTTGAATCTGGAACTTTATGCCATTATCATCATGATGACATTATCAGCGTCAAAAACTAGCTAGCTAGCAAATTTACATTTTTTATCGTTAACTTACAGTTTTTAAACTTGTATGCCGTTGAACTCTACGATGAAGGTTACAAGGTTCCAGCGCATTAGCAATTTACGGTACTTAAACTGTTCTTTGAATTTCGAATAACCCTATACCCTTAGTCTGAGTTTTAGCGATACCGAAACGAAACGCACACATCCATAGATACGTAAATCATACACAGCTTACTACACAGGAGTCCACAGTGTAATCACAAATAGAGGTAAAAGATTTTTAGAGAAGTAAAAAAATTTAAAATCAAATTTTTGTATGGAGTGAAAGATATGAATACTTATCGTTAGACATTATAATACTAACAAATATTTAATACCTGCGGGATAATATGAGTTCGAGATTTTACAGTGCATTACGGCCAATTCACGGCTATTATGTTTCATTAATATTATTTGACATTGAAAGAGTGTTAATTAAAAATAAAGCAATTTTTGTGATGATTTATCTAATGCTTTATTAAATTTTTAGCTCTTCTAAAAATCTTTTACCTCTGTTGGTTATTACACTGTGCATTTACGTCTGGTAAGCTGTGTTTCGTTTCGGAACTGCTAAAACTCAGACTAAGGGTACTGTTCCATGAGTAGGAACATCGAAAATATTAAGCAAGGTCCGGTACCGAATGGGTGATCGCTAGTGGCGAATAACAAGCGCGCGGCCATCGCGTCGGTCCCCATTATTGGCAGATTTGCAAAATTAATCCTGGTCGATGGCCCGTTTGAAAACATTGGATACGGATTGACCACTAGCTCTTTTCACCACCAATCGGCATTGGATCAGCGTGGCGAAGTATGCTCCAGGCATCCTGCTGTTCTGACACGTGCTCAACAGGTCGAGCTAAAAGGGGTTTCTTCTGAATTCTCAGTGATCTTTGGTACTGGTTAAGTGGTAGCGACCGCAGGCTAAAGGTTATCGATCTCGCTGATACAGTTTTCATGCCATTTCCTTTCTCATTAAGTGCTTAATTCATACGATGTTTTAAAACCTGTTTTTTACTCTAGTTTTCTCACGAACTTTTAACTTTTTCTTTCTCAGATTTTATCCATCGTGTTTTAAGCGTAATTGGATATCTGTCGACATTTTTACGGAAATTATAATTATCAACCGAAATTTATGTGATCGAATTTATACGAACAAAGTCGTTCCAATAGACATTAACTTGTTTTCAAATCTTTGTTGAATTTTTTAAGATATGTTTCTACTTCTATGATTTCTAATACATAGTAGGTAAGTATTATATATTATCTGAAATTCACTTATAAATTCATTTAAGTTCTTCGAAACACCCTGCAGATACGGTTCTCACCATAGATGGACATAGGTAGGTCTTAATCGGTTTCGCTACCGTATTCTCAGTTAATTTTTTTTATTTCTAGTAAAATACTGTTGAGTGATCAGTGACCCACAGTGGGACATGAAAAGTGCTGAAGCCTTAAGTTACTGTTTCACCTGTATCTTTATGTAGTATAACATAAATCATTATAAAAGTTTAATTCTGAAATCAGAACATTCCACATAGAAGGCTATAAATTATTATAGCCTTAGTATTAACAAACCATAAGTCCTTCGCCATTTAAAAATCAATAACATTTAGGTAGGTAAATAAGTATTTACTTCATAATATAAACATATTACCTACTAAGATACATTTCTGTTGAACTTTACTAAAGAAACAATCGCTATTGAACATTGGAAACAAGATAGTTAAATGTCTCGTTTAAATTCACATGTAACAATAAAAGCTAAGTACTGCTATCATTAGACCAAAGCAATTAAATGCGTCTTGTAGAGACACAATGAGCCCTGATAGGACACAACGAATCGATCCGATCCAATATGGCTGGAGATACAATGCGAATTGTATCAAACGTACTATCGGCCGTTCTCACACCATTGACGCGATGAATCGGTCCCATTAGCGGCCACGAACATCGTACAAGAAAACTATAAGGTTAACTATGCCCAAAAGTAGTAGTAGATATGCCATACAATTTGTATGGAACGACCCGCGGGCTGCAGTTACCTGCTCCCTGATCAAGATAACGCCACGGTTACCGCGGCGCGAGTGCCGCGATTTTATCTGGACGGGCAATATATACCCTCGCTACACCGGGCGAAGCATATCGTCGATTGATGGACCAATAAGAACAATGCTACTACGAAAATTATATGATGATTCCATACATATTTCTTATCTTTTTGCCGGATAAAGCGCATTGTTTAATACCCGGGTGAAGACGTACGCGCCCATACAGTGTCAATGATTCGAGACAATTTCCTTCGGTGGCCATTGTTTCGAATATCAGCTTTATGTGGGTAGTCGGGGAAACAGTTTATGCTGATACCACGTACTTCACCTAAGTGGGGGACGCTATAGAATCTTTGTTCAAAGTATGATTAATGAATCGTTACCAATGTCTGTAACCCATCAATGATCGGTCGGGTCGTCCTTCACAATAAGAAGGGTGAAAGCCTTACGCGACGTAGGCTATCTATTGCGATTAGTGCATCCTGAGTTGCAAACTCGGTCGGATTCGTAACGCCAAATACTACATGATCGTGTTCTTCCTACATGAGGAGTTTAGAAGAATGGCTTAGAAGAATACTGCGCGCGACTAAATTGGCGTACGACTAACTCGTTCGCAGTGTGAGCGCTCCCTAGTATTATAGTATAGTATATACATATTATAATACCCATAGTATTTCTAAGGTCGGCATTGTTAGTGCGGGAACGTACGTACACGCACGAGTTGAATTCGTACAAATCGCGTTCAAAGTGAGCGCGGCCTAATCGTATCGAATTGCCATTAGTATGAGAATATGTCAGACAGGCTGACATTAAATACTGACGCTAACCGTACGAATACTTTGACAATAGTGTTCATGCTCGGAACAGAGGTCAAAACACAATTTCCAACCATCAACTTTATCGGCACCAGTCAATCGGATCTCATTTCCTTGGTCCTCGTACAGGTTTTAATTTTAGCTATAAATCATGGCGGCCTTTCCCCGAAGTTGCGGGAACCGGTCCCCGCAGCCTCATTTAAACTGTAGCACATTCCATCCGTGCCCTTGTAGGTATGTATAGGACCCACTTGGGGTCAAATAATATATTATTTGTAGGCTGCAGCTCGCGTTACTCGTGTGGATTATAGAATTCCTTTTTTTCTCTCTTTTTCTATTGTTTGTCTCTCTTTTAAATTAACCGCGTTCATATTTTTCTTCGTATCCTAAAGGTTAGTAATAATTTATGAAGCGCATATAACTTTTTGTTCAATTCATTGGTGTGCCACTGAGATTCGATCCCGGGCCCTTCGAGTAAGAAGCCAAATTATTAGCCACTGGACTATCACTGCTCATTTATACATACTTACACAGTATTAATTTTCTAAATTCGAGAAATAAGCAAATTACAGCCCGTACCAGGTGACATTCCTTTACACGAACCTTAAATGTAAGTATACCAGTAAATACTATGAATACGAGACCGCGTAAGTGCAGGCCCTCTTTTATCTCGCCCGATACGATGCACCGTCATATTTATACGTGTTTTTATCAATAAGCATCGACACGTCCACCTTATTGCCTCGACTTACCAAACGGACGGTAGCGGTCAACTCACCCGCACCGAATATAAATGCATGCGTTTAATTGTAAGTGGCAGATACGACACTGCGAAAGAAAGCCAAATGCCGACTGCCTTGCTTTAATCCTTTAGGTTTAAATTCAATATAGGTAATTAATTGTATCAGGCGTTACTTTGCGGAAATCCATTGATTTGATATTTAACTTGACTCGAGAACCAACCATTGTAGAGTCCACATCACCTGATAATGCTCTGTTTTGGAGCGAAACACTTGTCGTGTGCTATTGGAATACCTACAAGTTCCACGTGTGCGGATTGTTGCAAAGAACTATAAATAATAATTAAATTTGAAATTCGAGTAGTTTACGTATCTACATGTTTTATGATACAAAAATGAAAATTATTTTGTTATTTACAATCTAAACCTATCTAGTATGTGTTTGGTTTCCTCCGATATTTCTCTTCTTATTGTGTTCACTGAACCATTAAGCTTTAGCTTTCAACTGCTTCAATAACATTACGACCGCCAAAATATTTATATAACTCAATACCTAGACATGTGCCAATTATTATCCAGATTGCGGTTCCGACGTCAGTCAGTCTTTGTTTGTTTGTCAGATAATTATCTGCGCAACGAAATTTCGTTTGTCCAGTAATTCGATTGTGAATATAATCGCAGATCTAGATTCCGCAGGTAGCCATGCAACAGGTAGCGGTAAGTGGGTGAAAGGTAGAGTCACCATGTAAGGGGGGGATATTCGGGACATAGGTGCCTAATAAAAATACAGTCCCCATGTGTCGTGGGCGTAAAGGACACACACACTTAGAGCAGAAAGTCATCACTAAAATCTCTGCTCCGCTGGGAGCCTGGGCGTGGTGAAGTGAAAAGTGATCTTACCTTTCCTATTGTATATGAGAAGGTATCGGGGCGTGTATGCAGATGATAAGTGGCCTTTGCAGCCAATGGACGCCCACGTCCGACTGCAAATAGGACAGAAATCCTATCTGAGGTCATGGGTGTTTTGCTACTTATGAGGACTAGGATGTTAGCTTCAAATAAAATATTTCCGGCAACAACGCCCCATCGTAATCGAAACACAGGATGTGAAGAACGCCGATTCACGGCAGGTTAAGAGGGTGGCGGTAAGGTACCCTCCGGACGAGGTATGGTGGCTCTACCACCTAGAAAGCACTACTTCCCAAAACAATCTCCAATGACTTTTACATTTTGTTTGTTGTGACACTTTTATTTTATAAACGGTCGAAAATCGACGCCAATCAATGCAATCCAGGATCTTTGTACTATGTCGAACCTTTCCCATTTATATCCAGAACTGAATCCATTATAACCAGCAAACATGGCAACACTAGTGAAAGGTATCATTGTAGTGTCACAAGGCGACCAGCGCTTTATATAAGCCTGTAAATAGATGGTGAAATAACACCTGAACCCCATTATTATAATAATATCTCGGGTTCAAAGCTGTGTAAATTGTTTTCGAAGCGGTAATGATATATACTATTTAGTGCTTAGATCCAACAGATATGGTGTTGAAGTTTCAAATGTTTCCATAATTGTAAGTGTTTGAGCAAAAGTCTTTGGTTTGGGCATTTCGATAGTAGATAAATATGAATTTAGGTATTTGAATTTCGAATTCAATCGGAAATTCGATTTTTTTTCAAACGATGTATACGGCCAATTTGAATACTGTCGTCTTATTCATTGTCTGTAAGGGCTGAAAGCGCTGAAGAGGAAGGGACGGGGAGGAAAAAGTATTTTGAGGACAAAAAATAAAGATTCAAGGGTCGAAATGGAAGTGCTTTAAACACAAACTTATAAACTTTTTAAAATTGAAAGTAGTTTTTGTTAGACCCTCCTGTAAAGTAGGTATGAAAAACGAACAACCAAAATACAATTTGGGTTTGATTTAGTTTGGAAATGTGTTCATTTCTTCCATTTTGTCCGTATAATGTAATTTTTAAAAGCTCAGCTTACCATTTGTTGATGTTGGGAAATTTTCTCGCTGTGAACTACCTGAAACAAACAAACGTTTGATGAATATCTATCAATGTAAATAAATTAATAGATGTACTTAAATATTACCGAGGCAGCTAGACTCGATTTATAGGTAAACTTACTGGGCCGCAAGGGCCATGGCTACTCTGAGCGAAAAGTGTGCAAAGCGGTAAATATTAATTAAATTCACAGACTAGAAATGATACGTACAATAAGTAGCGTATTTTTATGTTAACTGAAAGGTTGCCATACACAATTAAGTTAAAAAAAATTAATTACGACAAGTCATTCTAACTTCGTACCTTTGGTAAGCAATTCCAATAATTTACTCGAGAAATGAAATTCCGGTGAAAACATAGCGCACACACAACTAAACGTTTAAAACTTAGATATTATGATCACTGGAATCTGGAATGGAATATACCGTGTAAACATTACATCATCACATTTTTAGAACACCATAATTTAAAAACATACAGCCATGAGTTCACTGAAGTAAAAACAAAACAAACACGTGTTCCAAATTTAAACCGATCACTTCGTATTCGCGGCTGTCATTCAAATTACGAATCGTTATTAAGGCCGAGGCAGATTAGCGCCAAAAATGGCGATTTTCTGAAAACATCCGTAACTCGTCCGTGTATTGTCACACAAATATTACTTTCTGAAACATCGGTTGGGGCCGATTGTCGCGAACTGTTTAATTATGCCGCTGTCCCGATTCATTAGTGCACAGGAGACCAGGGCCGGCTGGGAAATTTAAAAACAATTACGGCGTAAAGCTGATTTGAGATTTTTTTTCTTTCAATATCTAGGTAATCAGAAATTTTAAAACCATAAACATTCTGTTTCAAAATTGTTATAGAAATAGATTACTGTACCTAAATTTTAAAACTAAATAAAAAAAATAATTGAAAGGTTCAAATTATCAGGGAAATTATCTTCTGTTTTGAATTGAATTCTTTTTTTTAAGTTTAGGATTCTGTTTACATTCTCTGCAAATAAATACGAGTACACCAATAATAGTAATTTCGTCCATCTGGGCAATGCTTTAATTCCTAGACTACAATCCAGAATGTCGGAATGTGCTATACAATCCGAACAAAAGACCAGATGAACATCTTTAAAATGTACATAAATAACAAAATAGAGTGGCAGATAAATTACAACGAACATATTTTGCCATCGCAATACATAAAACAATACAATAGGTACAATTATTTTAACGACAGCAGGAAACTCTGAGTATTAGGAGCATTGAAAGCCGAGAGCGATTCGCGCGTATTCCCAGTTCACATTTTACGTATTTTATTTATAATTATGTAACCTATTATTGACCCACTGCAGGGTCGGGTCTCCTCTCACAATGAAAAGCATGAAGGCCTTAGTCCACCAAGCTGGCCCAGCGGTTTAGTGGACTTCACATGCCTTTGAGATCATTCATCATAAAGGCATGAAGAAATCTCGGACATGCAGGTTTCCTCACAATGTTTACTTTAACCGCGACAGCAAGTGATATTTAATATTATAAACTGCCCATAATCATTCAGAAAGTTATTGTTGCGTGCCAAAGTAATTCTAACCCGGACCTTTGGACCAAGAGGCCGAATTGTAAACCACTGGGCTATCGCCGCTTTATTTTATTTACACCGCATTTATTGTAAGTGCTGAGTGCGGCCCATAGTCGCCTCTGGAGGTCAGGGTTGCCGACGCTCGTCTTTTGACCCCCGTGCACCCGTCCCTTACTAACGCAACGCAAAATTGTATATGTGTCCCACTCGCATAGGCCGCGACACTTTGCTTGACATTTAACCCTTCGCGTCATTGTATACCCCATCCTTTTCTTTGCTATGGATTTGTGCGTATTGTCGCCCCGTTCACACAGGTTGTGACATATCGGTCGACTTATGACCCGAACGTATTAGTAACCATTCGCTTCATCCTTTTTTCTCTTCGCTTTTTAACAATAAGCCGTCCTTTTCGCTCATGTCACGACCCCTACGACTAGCCACTTGAATAGATTAGGTGTTTTCAACGAGTGGGTTCAATATTCATTGATAGCTGGTTCGTTGGCATTTTAAAATTAAATGGAAGACGGATTAATTTTTTACGTTGCGATAATACTGACGTTTAAATCAATTTATACTTGGTTGTATCTAGGGAGTTATTGTGATTGTTTATAATAATATTTTGGACTTGCTGTGATCACGTTTTCGCCCGCGTGTAATTCAGATTTTAACATATCGTCCGGTTCTGAACATTGTGAATTATCGTGGGACATTAGTCATTTTTCAAAATGGATAAAAATTGCCAAAATTACTCTTTATAACCTGCCAGTGGAAAGCCCTATTAAAATCTGTCCAGCCTTTTTGAAGTTTAACGGTCACAAACAAACAGCCCGACCGTCAAATCTTATTTTTGGTAAGTGCTGCTTGAATGACAACGTGATACATAGACGCAAGGACAGTTCCATACAAAGTCCTGTGTTTAAATTTTGTTTTTCTTCGGTCGGTTGATTATGTCAGCCTATTTGGATAAGGCCTAATAACAACCGGACACTGTAGTTGTATTAATTTTATAGATATAGATACGCTACTAAGTGGTATTACAGTTTCTTGAAACCTCTTCAATAGCGTAATTTACAATCTTGGTTGGATCCTGGACAAATAACATACGAGTAGCTACGCCTTCGAAACGCATTAGGCTCTCTATAGAAATTTCTAGAATTCTTTGAAGGTATAAATCGTAGGTGCATTCCTCACGCAGGCTTTCTAGATAGAACTAGAATAACTTAAGCTACGCAGGCAATAATATTCGAGCCGTCTTTCATGTATAGATACAAATCTTTACCATCATCTATACTTGAGTAATTTTGCTGTAGGTCTACACTGAAGTCTCCAGAAAATGCGTGGTTATTTTAACAATATTCAATACATTTAAGACTTAAGCGACTGAGTACCAAATTTTAGTCAAATTTTTTCTGTTACAAAATTCTAAGCAATTACCATTTTTATATTAATTAAGTATTTTGAACTATTAAACAAGCATAATGTGCCACCTAATGATAAGTGATTACCGTAGTTTATTGATACAACCACTACCAGGGAAGTCGATAGAGCGTATCCCGCTTTCAAAAAGAGATCTTTATACGTCCTATTTGAAGAACCTCATATCGCTCGTAGTCCTGTATAAATACTTCGAAAGTCTTTTTTCAAATTTTGCAAATTAAAGTGGCAACGGGCAGGCCACATCGTTTCAAGAATCGACAACCGATGAGGAAAGAAGATCCTCGAATGGCGACCGCGTCAAAACAAATGGGGCCGTCATCTGTTTAGGTGAACTGGTGAACTGAAGAAGACGGCGGAATACCGTCAAGGGGCCTAGGATGGTGCGGAGTTGCGTCGATTACGGGAGGCTCATGTCTAGAAGTGGAATACGAAGAGCTGAAAGTATTGGCTCTACATTTACCCTTTAAAACCAGAGGTCTGTTGGCGCAGCTCTGATTGAAAAGCAATAGACAAAGGTTAACAAGGCGGAGGGGAGCCAGGCGGACGGATCGCGTGTCCCGGCCGCCTCTGTAAAATAACAATGAATAGATTATATAGGGTGGCCACTGCCACTGCTAGTCTCGATTTACGATATATTGCGAATTGGAATGGAAGCGAATTTTTGCAATGAAGTTTCACACAGCGTACCCAATGATCGTTGTCATCATTTTTATAAAATACTAATGCACTCTGAATTGGACTATAAAAAAGGACATGCACAAAAACTGTATAATAACGAATAAAAATGCGCATATGAGCAGACGGAGTTACCCGATCACACCAAGCAAGTGTGAAATGAGTATGTCCGAGGATCGTTCAAGGCTGTTAACAAAGATTGCAGAAAATGGTATGGTTAATGTTATATTGGTAATGTTAGTGAAAATGACCATTGGAAGAACATGAACGAGTGTCCCCGTGAATTCTCATGATGTGAGGAGGCCCAGCAATCGAGCACAAAAGAATGACACAGCCATCAAAACACGAAGTCTTCTTTAAGTTCTAAGTCAAAGGCTAACAAGATGAAACCCAAAGTGAGATCACTTAAGGTTTCTCAGTGTTTGTTAGTAGCGAGATTGCGTGCCGCGGAGCCATCTGTAACACTCACTATGTGTATAGTGTATATAGTGTTCAATTTCTCTTATTAGATGCGGGTTAAACAGTTAGCCAAGGAAACCGATATTAAATTTAAGTGATTCTTTTTCAAGGTAGACAGGTACCACACGAGTTTTTAGGTGGTAGAGCCATAGTAGGTCACCCGAGGAGGTGCCTCACCACGAGCCCCGTCGTAAAGCAACATGTTCTTCATGTCTTGTGTTCCAGCTTGGGAGGTTGGCTGAGATACTTTATTTACAAACAAACATCTTACAAACATCTTATTCCTCATAAGTAGAAAAGCACTTCCTCTCTCTTGAAGTTCAATGTGGGTGTCCATGGGATGCAGTGACTACTTAATGTCAGGTGACCTGCCTGTCTATTTGCTAGTTATTTACTTTTAAAAGTCACTAATTTAAAAGGTATCAATCCACTGTGTACCCTAGTGTGTAGTAATTAATATCGTTTCAATCTAGGAATTTTCAATGGGGCTATAAAAGGCAAATAAATACTATAAATAACTTTATCCTATCAGTAGTGTAAGATCTAAACCTAAAACATCTCATTAACAAGAGCATAATTTGAAAGGCATTAAATCCTAAAAATGAAAGACATAAACCCAGAACATGTTGTGCAGGTAAGTGTGGTAACTACTGCATAGTTGCAGTGTGCAGTGCAGTGCAGCTACAGTAAATGCATCGTATCGGCCTCGTAAGTTTTTCTAACAGCTGACCTGCGGCAACGAGAGCGCACCGCCCTGCCTTCCGCCGAGCTACGAATATATTGTGAAGATTCGGATAAGGCCGCAATCAGTTTAGTTCAGTGCGATTCAGTCGTACGTCAACTTAGTCATGCACAGTGTGAGCGCTCATAGGTATAGTGTATAGTATTTCAAGGTTTGGGATTGTTCACGTTTACTACTGATGAAAACCAAACGTGAGAAGCGGTTCTTCACCGAAGGCCACCGCTTGCCTTTAAACTGCTGTACCTACCTACATACATTGGCTGAGGTACCTAAAATCTTATGGGGGAGACATTAGGTCATGCAGAATTCCTACCTCACCCCCTCGGCAACCTACCGGCATAGGGCAACCCTGATATCTCCGAGCAACGCATCAGAATAACCCTTACAACATGATACGGCTGATGACTTATCTGGATCTGTTACACTGAATTTAATTTATTTTTGTCCTACGATAGCTTATATATAGATCCTAGTCAACCCATTGCATTCCATGGCAGTGGACCCTCCGCATACATAGGACATTTCTTTAGCTTGACATCGATAGATGCTACCTGCTCCTCTGGGAATCAAAAATCTGCGCACTTTGGATGTGGTTTTAAAGATACCACATCCAAAACGATTTCCATCGTAGCTCCGTGAGAAGAAAGCGCGGTCCGGCGTCGGCGCGTGCGCTCGCGTGTTTTTGCAGCGATGAATATTTATCGGCAACTCTGACCATTAGCGGCTAGCTACTTGCCCGGACTGATCGCAGGTCTGATCCACTCCTGTACATTAGAGCCATTTACGTCATTAGAACTTAATATCACTGTTCACCAAGTATGTAAGTAATATTTCTGCCATTTGATATAAAGTCTAAAGGACAGTAGACATTCGATGCAGAAGTCTGTTGTAGCCAGATGAATATTTATCAGCGACTCTAACCATTAGCGATTAGCTACTTGCCCGGACTGATCGCTAGTCCGATCCACTCCTGTAAATTAAAGCTATTTACGTCATTTGAACGTAATATCAGTTTTCAGCATGTGTTTATTTTTATCCCGCTCGGTACAGTGACAATATAGGACCCTACGGTGCCCACAGATTCGATAGAGTCCGGATTGATAGAGAAACGGGTTGGCCACTAACCCGTTTCTCCGTCAATCTGGATTGGAGCAGCGTGGTGGAGTATGCCCCAGGCCTTCCCCTGTTTTGGGACAGAGCCATGCCTAACGGTGAGCTATTAAGCGGTAGCAGCTAGTGTTTATGCTCACGGCACTGTACCTAGGAAAGGAGGACACACTTTATCGTTCCCCCATCGCGTTAATACAAATCATACTGCAATTTGAATGTAAAATCAACGGGTCATTACGCACGCACGCATTCGTTTTTTACTGTTCATTGAACATTAATATACATATTGCTGATATGCATCTACTTACTATTGCTATTTAATTAGTGATTTCTCATTTATGCCTAGTAGGATGTTGCCAGGGACTGTTTGGGGCATTGACGTCCCAAGAATGAGAATCTTTTAGGACGAATCATTATTTTGTATTAAGACAGTAAATTTTATTGAGTATTGGATTTTCCATCAGTAACTTTTCAGTGTTGTATTAAAGCATTCGTATCCTAATATCCTATCCTATCCAATTCTAAATAAATTATTAATATGTAATCTCAAAACTTTTGTTATCCCGTTAACTCTCGTGCGCTAGACATAAACTAATATCGCCGTCGTACCGCGGTACTTTCTTTCCAGGCACAAATTACTGGTAGCACTAAAATGCATGCCAGTTACATGGATAAGGCCGGCAGCACATTATTTACAGGTAATGTTAGGGTTTGGAAACAACTGCCCTTTCCGTTCTGTGCGAGTGTCCGACTAATTAATATCGGCTACGTGAGGCAATGGTAATCTCTAGTTATATCTGTGTTGAAAATGATTAAATGGTATGAAAGATTTTTTTTTGTAATGAGTACCGTGAAAATTGAAGCTCATACCAAAATCCGCTTTATTTCGATCTCACAATTGTTTACCGGGTTATTGATCAAATGAGTATCGCTTAATTAGGTTGGTTTACTTTTAGGTCGGTAATTAATTAGGTGTCTACAGCGTAGTAACAAGGATTAAAAAATTCAAAATATATGTTGCTTGGAATATCGTGCCCAGCAGTGGAACAAAAAGTTCCTTGATCATCGTGCCATATATAAAGAACATTAATGATTAAAAATTGAACTATTAAAGCTTGAAAAAGAATGTATAATATGAAAACTTAAGACTAAGCTAACGCAGCATTAGGTGCAATTATCTATATTTTTTGTATTCGTTTAAGTAAGTTAGAATGAGTTCTTTTCAGTCATGAGTAGGTAAGTCGTCACTTGGAATTTAATTCTATATATTAACGCTAAGCTACCTAGAAAACGTAAAAAATCTCGCAAATAAATCACCTGAACAAACCCATCACTAATTGCGCGCAAAGAATGAATTCAAAATGAGAACGTGCCGAAGAATTTATTGCATCAACAAAAACTGTAACATTATTTTTCTACTAATAACAGGGGAACGCGCCCGAGTTTTTCTTTTTCCATCATATTAATGTTTAGCTCGTGCCAGTTATTAGCTAGTCGCATTCGGAAGCGTGTACTTTCTTGCAGGTACAACCGAGCAAAACGTTGGAAATCAACCTTAAAAACGCTTCACGCGACTGTGCTCCTTTTTGTGTGTAATTAAGTATCAAATTTGGTTGGATTTTTCGCTCGGTATGTTCAACTTGGAAGGATGGAGTACATAAGTCAGTTCTAGTTTTTGCCGCGCATCCGGTGAGGGTAATAATTATAGGCTTCTATGGCTGCAGGCAGATAGCTGAGATGGGTGTATCCGCTGGTTTTTTGAACGTTGATTTTTCCTGCACAGAAGTCGTCGTGTCAGTTTCATTGGATGCTGCGGTGGAAGCAAAAAATGATGTTACTAGGATCACATCGTGATGAGCTTCGTTTGGCGTTCGATGTTTAAGTTTTTTAGCGTCTACGGGTCAATAGTATTGCGGCAAAGACCTTCATTGTGTAGGATTTCGACTTTACAAACCAACATTTCTTTTAAATATTTCTTCAATTGGCAGTGAGTCCGCAAGCTGGCAAACTCATGTTAAGTGACCACTTGACGTATGTGTAAACCATGTATTGTTTGAGGTTGAAACCTGATACTGCCTACTTCATAGCCTCATTTTGTTCTCTGACAACCGAAAGCCTGAAGAAGATGCCCCTTTAGGGCGGTGTGTTTTTGGTCTGAAAAATCTGACCAAGAAAACTGTAAAAAATTCAATTAATAGTTTCATTTATGGTTCGCCTCCCATAAATCACGTTGCAACGGTTCACCTCCCTTCTTTGAAACCTTCCTTATTAGTCGATGTAACAACCCATGAGGGCACAGACCAATCTAATTGCTACCCATATTGTCCCCTGACATTTCTTGACCAGCGTTCGCGGCGCCAAATCATAGGTTACCTTATACCGAGCAAATGATAGGTTTCCTATTCGGAGTATACTTTACAACAAAGTTGTGCATCCACAGGGTTGATACCACAGCGTAATTTGGCACTTATGCTTTTAGCTTGAGAGGTCAAATTCGTTTGTTAATACCAGGTAGTTTTGCAGTAATCTTTGCGGATAGAGACAGGGGCGCAGGGCGACTACGCCACATCATATCTCACTTGGCCACTTCCGTCGTTCGAACGAATGGACAATTTAAATGCTACTAGTCTTAAGTTCAATACACTATTATACCTTACATTCTCTATATTTTATTTCCAGGCAAAAGTTCCAATAACCACATCACATACAATGAGATGTCCATTGATTGAAATCGATACCTACATGCATACAAATTGATGTTAAAAAAATGAGTACAGGTCCCTGAAAAAGAATCTAAATCTTTTTTATTTATTAATCAGTGTTTACAGTTATGCACCAACCTGTGTATATTTGTACGTGTTATCATACAAAATTGTTCAATCTGTACAAAGTCCGGCATCTATTAACCTATGCAGTAATTACAGGACCAGCCAACGTCAACCGAAACATTAAAATAATAATTAATAGGTATAATAAAAGGTCCTATTCAACGTCTTAGATTCATCTTTACTCCTGAAAATAAAGATTTTGCATCAATTTCCTAGCACTAAGTATTGCACTAACTTCTTTTCCATCCACAACATTAGAACACCTTTTAAGCTAGATTAATTATGACCCCGTGATATCTGGTAGCGCGGTTCTACCAACTGTAAAAACTTAATAAACTATAGATAAAAGCATTTAGTAACCTACACCGCCCTATACCATCTACACGTAATTATTATTATGGTTAGCGCCCGTCACACTCCAGTGCTGGTGGCACGCGACCCGTCACATTACTTATCATTCCATACTTACTAGTACCTACTCGTACCATATCATACAATCTTAGGCTCACAGGAAACGAGGGGTCATATTATTGTACAACTTGTTGCTTTGGTATTATTTTGCGACCAATGACGTATGCTTTAGTATTTATGTATTATTTAGCGACTAGTGATGTAATATTTTGTAGGTGGTAGAGTAAGTAGCTCGATCGGGGAGGTACCTTACCACCATCCTCTTAAGCCTCCATAGATCAACGTGTTCTTCGTGTCTCATGTTTTAATTGGGGAGGTATGGTTACCGGACATTATTTATTTGAGGTGAACATATTTGTCCTGATCAGTAGCAGCGCATCCACGTACCAACCCAGATAGAATTTATATCTTATTTCAGGTTAAACGTGAGTGTCATTGGACTGTAGTGACTATTTAACGTGAAAAAGCCTAGAAGCTATTCATACAGAATGAAAACCTTATTGTTTTACATCCTTTGAAGTGAGACGACTGTCCTGAAATATCAATTTGCTTTAGACTCATAACCTGAAGGCAAATAAAGGATAACAAACAGTAAAGAGACATAGTAATCGTTTCCCTGCGTCTGGTATCGTACGTTACAAAACAGTATTTCACGGCAATTGCCCCCATAATTTGCATGTGCATAATATATCACTGGGACAGAAAAATTGTGGAACTTCCAATGGTTCCGACACGATAACTAAATTGGTCCTATATTTTTCGAATTTTGTGAAGTATTTAAGAAAGATTATCTTATAGATATTTTTGACAGGCTGTTAGATTTCATTTGAGACTCTTTGAAATACAATACAATGTAAATATGTAGATATGAATCAGCATATGTATACATACTATTAAATTCCATCCAATTTACTAGCTTTCAAACTCCTATGATCAGGTTCAATAACATGCCATCACGTATGAATAGTTAACTAACCTGATAACTTAAGTTTTTTGTAATCAATTAATCAAGTATCAATTAATTGAACATACCTGAGGGTATGTTATTGAAACGGGCCATTTATCAATACCTCTTTCACGACACTAACGGCAAAGTAAAAATACTTTAACGAACTGAACTCAACTGGCTGAAAAGCACAATTCTAGAATCTTCCACTACGAATCCAGGTACTGGTTAACACACACCACGTCTTGTAGATACAAGATCTACTGTACCCCGTCTTCTGTCTTGTAACACTTGTAGCACGATAAAGTTAAATAATATTACCTACACGCGAAAACGTGTCGGCAGCACTGAACACCGCAATGTCGGACGCGTGAGAATACGCCTGTCCACATTTCTCAAGCACGTCTGTGGCTGTTTGCAAATATGCGTCGTAAACAGTGATAGATGTTTGCAGGTGACATGGTGTCAGTTGCCCGATAAGATAACGGAGCTGTGAACTTTTATCTAATTTCAGTTGATTTTAGAGTATTAATATTCTTGATGATTATTTTTCGGGAAATATGTTTAGGCGTTCTTTCGTTGATGGATAATTTGGTTCATTTGGCTTGTTAAGTACAGATTCCAATGCTGGGCAAAGGCATCTCCATGATTTTTTTTGTGATGAGGGGAAACCTTCTATAGGTATTCATAATGTGTATTATAGCAGGTAAAGTAAACTAGCAGCAATAATAGGAATAAAATACGCATATAACATGAAAATTACGGATTATTTAGAGTTCCTCAACTCCATCTCCATCGACTCTTCATTATTCCATATTTACGGTTGTTACTATAGTCGATACGATAGCAATCGTCAAACCTTGTCGGAGACCGTAGTTTTGTGCGGTTTGAAAACATCCGACACGAGTTGGCCACTAGCCCGTTTCTCCACCAATCCGCGCTGGAGCAGTGTGGTGAGTATGCTCCAGGCCTCTCCCTGTTGTGGAGACAGGGCCGTGCACAAGAGTGGGCCAAAAATGGGATGCGGCCAACCAATCAGCCCAGTACATCCACAATCAATCTAAGTTCATCGTCATCAGTACCATTCACATTCAGTACCACTACTTCACTTTACTAAAGATGTACTACAAATTGTGCATTAAAATCACTGTAATATGAAATCGTACTGCTTTATTATGGTATCCGTTGGTGGTTTATGGTCCCATGGCCGCGCGCTCTCCCATGACGCCATCTTGTGCTTTTGGGCGGGAAACGGCTACGTAATGAGCTACCCACACCTACTATTACACAAATTGCATTTGAATAGAATTGCTAACTTTATGGACGGGAGACTTGTTGTTACAACTTGATCTTGCTTTGAAATGTCTAACGATGATCTACTTAGCAACAGTGTTGGTGCTACTGTGCATTTGCCACCATTACCCATTGGAGCCGTGTTGTTGGTAATGTATCCTCCAACATCCGCCTTTTAGGAGAAGAAATTATCAGGATAAATCCAACTGTATATTTTGATATGTACACAATTTAAGTAGCACTTCGGATCAGAAATTTTAAACTATGCTATCATTAAATTGTGTCGATAAAGGCTTAAAATGTTTAAAGTAATTTTCTCCGAATTACTATTCTCCTGACTGGTTCTAACTGCCAGAATTAAATTTTTCTTGTTCAATACTTATTGGGCTCCTGATTTAGATATAATTTCAATATACGAGTTTGTATATCATGTTTAATTAATCCATAATTATTGTCTCTTTTATTCCTTCATAGATAACGTTTTTAGTTTATCATTTTTCTTTGGAATATCTATCTTCCTCCCCAGAAGAAACAACACATGAAGGTCAATAAATAAATAAATAAATAACGCTTCACACTCATAGCCCCACACTAGGATTCCCTGTGCCATGGACACACACAAGACAACAACACACACACCCAGATCAGAAACAGAAATTTAAACTCATCATTCAAAAATCTCTGCTCTGCTGGGAATTGAACCCAGGACCCTCCGCGCAGCGCATCGGCGTCTTAACCACTGCGCCACTCAGGTCGTCAAAACAGGTGATTTGATGCAATGCAATGTTAACATTGTTGTCACTGCCTCTGGCACATCGTGATTTCATGGATCAATATTTTCCAATATGGATTTGTAAAGTTACCAAAAACATGCTACAACTCATGGGGGACGTTTAATCCATTAGTGAATAAATAAGGTGTTGAGTTGCTGACAGCATGTTGTAGCAGTGAACAGTAACTATTGCGGAATTGATGCTATATTAGAATGTTTTAAAAACGTTGGTATCGAGCAACTATGGCGCAACAAATGTTGATCGATGGTCCATCGTCCACCTTCTCCACCGATTTTTAGTCCTGCGAACGATATGGCCAGCCCATTGCCACTTTAATTTGCAAGATTTGGGGGACACATCTCCACGCAAATTTCTATAACTTCGACAGATCAATATGCACGAAAATGTACATAACTCCGGTCACACGTAGGTACTTACATGATCCGTCTTCTTTGCGCAAATTGCGTGCATTGCGCGCGTCATTGTACATAAACGGTGAAAGAAAATTGCCACAACTGCTCCGTATTGTGACACTGATCTGCAACTCGTTTTAGATTCGATATGATTACAGCTTTAAGATAGGGTTGGTTTGTGAGTGAGTAACGTTAAAATTATTCGTGATAATTCTTCTATAGAAATCCTTTTTCTGACCAATTTGGTAACTACACTTGTGTGATAAGGTATAGAGTTTAGAAGGTAATATTCTATCTTTCTGTTATATTGAAGCTTCAATTTTAAGGGCCTCGTCAGCGCAATACTCAAGCGCCTTAAACTCGCAAACTAAAACTGCGTGTGTGTTTGACTGACACAGTGGACAGTTAACACTATTTAGACAAACCCATATCAAATTCCAAGGAAAATATTTGGGGATCATTCCATTTTTTAGTCATCGATACTTATTAACACGAGCAACACCAGAAGGAAATCTCTTATTATATTAATTTAGAAAAGCAAAAATCAACATATTATTTGGTATCGTCGGTTTCAAAGACTATGAAATCCCCACACTTAGCAGATTTCTTACTGACGTAACCAAACAACTTGAGTAATTTATGTCTATCAATTACCACAATCAGAGCAAAGATCTTTTAACGATTTATAAAAAGTTTGTAATCCGATAATTTACGAGCCAGGTACTAAAGTTTTTAGAGCAGATTTACTACGTTTTTATTACTCCTTTTATCTAGTCTTACGCAGTTTTTAATTATGCAAACTTTCTAAAATTGCATTGTCGTTTAGTATCTGCTGTAATTATTATGGTAGCATATAAGCCGACATCGTGAGTCAACCTGCATGCCTGAGAGTTTTCCATCATATTCTTAATGGCATGTGAAGACCGTCAATCCGCATTAGGGTAGCGTGGTGGACTAAGCCCCTTCGTACACAAGGCTACGTAAGTCTCCGATACTAATGTTGTATACGACATTAGTATCGACGCCGACGACGAGTACGACGCGGGACTAATATCGGCGACGCGACTAAGTCTCCTATACTAATGTTGTATACGACATTACCATTAGTATCGACGCCGACGACGAGTACGACGCGGGACTAATGTCGGCGACGCAACTAGTGTACGAACCTTCATGGAGTTGTATGGCGGTAGTCGTATGGAGATTGAAGTCGTCGAGTATCTAAGACTTGCGTAGCCTTGTGTACGAAGGGTCTAAGGCCATATCCTTTTCATTGTGAGAGGACACATAAGCCTGTAGTACGTCACTTATAGGTTACCGACACTGCATCATGACTTGGCCTGGCGAAGTGCATTCGTGACAGACCACTTAACGTCAAATATGTTCGTTAGCTGTATCTAAATTTCAAAATAATGTCAGTTAAAAATAATGGAAATAATATTTGACCTGTGTGATATTTGAGGGTTGTTACACGGTAGAGTTCCCACCGGATTCTACGGGTCGCTGCACCAGTTTTGTCAACTAGTCGTCATATTCTGAACCATATCTTTAACTTAACTATAAAATTGTCATATCGTCTTATTGCTCACTTGACCTTTGGTTGGAAGAAAAGAAATCCTCTCTGAATTACTTGTTTAATAGACATGTAAATCAAAGAATAGGTACCTAACGTTTCCACCCGACTTCCGAATATGGCGTGGCCTTCATATTTGTCTATTTATTACGTCGACAACGTGGTATACATCCGCCATATGCATATAAACTACTAAAAAAAACTATCTCCTTACAATCACAAAAACCTCTCAACAAAATATACTTAACAGAATATTCAATCCGCTCCAAATAACCCCTCATTACATCATTTTCTTTTGCTATTTTAATATATTATCGCGCATATAACTTCCGCGTACAAAAACCTCAAGTGTAGCCGCAAACAACTGCTAGTCTAGTAGAAAAAGTTCTGACCTGAGGCGATACACTTCGCTGCTTGTACCCAATCGGACTCTAATGAGAAGACAGGCAATAAAGGTGAAGAAGTGTAATTGGTTGCATGGCACGCGCTGGCCACGCTTCTTGTACTCAGACACCTTTCTAACTTGACCACAAATCAAATTCAACTCTAAAACGAAACCCATAAAGTCCATTTTCCCTCCCCGCGCCCAAGTGTTCCCCATAACTGTGATAGACTCCGTAATGTATAGCGTTCCTGATAACGTTTTTATTGACGGGAATTTTTTTCCATAACGCGGTCTTTCCGTAACTCGTTAATATTGATAATTGTCGGTTATTGGCGAGAAAAAGTTGGAAGCACGCCGGGTTCAAGTTACTGTAATGCTGCTCTTCAACGGGATTTCTAATTGTATCGCAGATTTGCTAGACATTATGTTTAGAAGTATCACCGCTTCTGTTGGCCATGGCTAAGAATTCGGTCTCTTATTAGAGTTCCAGATTGGAATTCCAGTGGCACGCACCTATGATCTCTCTAAGTGAGTTAACTGTGTTTTACAAAATTATAGTGTCACTTGGTGTAACGATGAAGGAAAATATCCTGAGGAAACTTACATGCCTGACAGTTCTGCACAATGACATGTTCTCAAAGGCACATGAAGTCCACCGACCCGCATTAGGTCATCGTGGTGGCCTCCATCCTTCTCATTGTGAGAGGAAACCCGACCCTACACTTATGGGTTTATAACGGTTGCGGACACTTATTCAGACGTTTATTAGCTATTTATTAGTACGTAAATGGCAAATGACCTGTGTAGTTTTAAAAAAATTGCATGGTTGAACTCTATTTTCTTAACAATTTTCCTGACCATCAATAAAGTGATTCAAAGTGACTTTTTACAGCACATTGCGGCGCGTGCGGTAACGCATCGTTGCATTTCAACATGCGATAATTTTATAGTTTTTATCAAGAGGTTAGTCTTGATGAATCTGTCTTTTTAACTGCCAGCTTTATGGCTTTTTTGTCGGAGAAACAAAATGGTGATTTAGTTTTCGGTAGAAGTAACTTGACATTATTTATACAAATACATAATATGTATCTTTATCAGCTATCTGGTTACGATAACACAGCCTACTTTAGGATCAGAAAGCCGTGTGTAGGTTATCCCACAATATTAAAGAAAATTCTGACAGTGTCACTTACCGTGTTTGACCTTGTTACCACCTTGAGTTGGTGAGAGTAGCCTAACCAAAATATAATTTCTCTAAATAGCACCGCATCCCTGGAGATACTACTATGATTTTACTATGGCTATGACTATGATTTTACAACGGAACAGACTATGTACCAGTCTACGAGTTTTGAATTCTAGAGTCTAGGTAAATAGCTGCTGGTAAACATCTAAGATTTTCCTTACTATAGAAGACATTCCCATTACAAAACAATATTTGAGGTACCAAGAATAGTTACTCCCAGCCAAGAATGGCCTTCACACTTCCTATTGTTGGTCCACGAAAATAAATCGCATATACTTCCCTGACAAATGGACGGGATTGAAAACTCTCTACAATAACAGATAAGATGAAATCTGCGTGATAGATCGATAGCCATAATAATATTATCAAAAAGACCCACCTGTGTATACCAGTGTTGCCAGCCAGCGTTCCACTAGACGTTAGTTTATGCATCAATCAACAGCGTCAATTATAAAATTACCTCATCACAATTTTGGTAAGGATAAGTATTACTCTATTTAATGTTTGTGTGAAAAAGCGGCTCCTACATAACCGACGAACAACGACTAATTGCCATGGACGTATTCTAATTGCCATGTCATACGCAAAATTTGCTCGTTCGATAAGGTCACAGCATACATTTTATTGCATATCAGTGTAATATTCAGTTTGTTACGGAGCCCTGTGTTTCAATTATATCGTATTTCAATTAAATTGAGTGAATCAAAAAGCAGTTTTAAAATGGCACTCCTAATAATTCTTATTCTATTTAGGTAGATTGTGTGACACGTATTTTTTAAATTTAATTACATTAGGTTTTATTCCGAATCAGAATTCAGATTTCTTAAATAAAAAACTGCCTAGATACAATTAAGTAGATTGATTGTAAACTAGTGTAGGTAAAAGTATAAGCATTTTGTATGCAAGCCTTTCGTAAATTGACTGATGCAAAACTGACCGTCTAATCGCTAGCCGCAGTCAAAAAAGCTGGAAGCTATCAATCCTCCACCCAAACAAAGCCTTTCTCTACATGAGAGACGTAAGGCCTGCCTTATTATCTGGTCAAGTCCACATCGGTAGCTGGAGATCTTATCTCAGTTCGTAGATTTTCTCCAAACGGTTTCGCTTATCAGAAAATGTAGTGTTGAAATCAGTCGATTGCAAAGTATTTTGTAAGCTACTTTATCTTAGAATAGTTTTTGATCAAATTTTGTTATGAGATTGCATTTGAGTCGTAATAATAAATGATAAAATCGGCCGGCTACTAAATCGAACAGTAGGTATTACTGAAATATGGAGGCACAAAATGTCAATAGCACTCCATTTTTCTTCCAGACGAAAGTCATCCTTCATCAGTAGACGAGTAAGAGTTTAGACGAAAACAAAAAAATAATCAACGTCAAATTTAAAAAATACAAAGTAAATTCCCATGCAAGTAGCCCACAAATATGCCTACGAATTTTCATAAAAACTTGACATTTAGGATTGATGTTTCGTTAGTTAAAGTCAAAGTTAGTTTTCCATCATAGTCAGGAGTAAGTAATGCGGACCCAAGGGTTAAGGAACACCAATTTTTAAACTAAGTATTCTTTAAGTCAGTGTTTCGTAAATAAATTTCGTGGATCCATTTTGATGAAATGATTAGAAGTGTTTAATAGTTTAAATTCAAACAAGCTATAGAAGTTATCCTGCAAACATTTCATTTGTACGCTAATTCAGAAGGGACAAGGAGCAGGAAGTTAATTCGTAGCAGAACGGTGTCGTTGTAAATCACTGGAGTGCTATCGAGTTGATTTACTCCAGTGCGGTGTTTCAGCGCCCTCGCTGCACTTGTTGACTGCCGGCCACTAGTTGCGTATTATAAACGCGGGTTGGTTACATTCACCATGGTTTGTTAGAAATTGAGGACTAAATAAAGACATTGAGGAAGGACTCGAGGGGTTTTAATTGATTGTAATTCCATATAACCTAATATCGCTTCTACTGTTTCAGTTACTTTTGAAAGTTCCCACCCGCCACTCCTCTATTCTCTCCTCTACTCTATTACACAAATAATATTGCACGAAAAAGGGAGTGCCCCTTTCACCAATTCTTTTGCACCTCCTCAATGGAGGTGAGGTTGTTGAATATTATTTATAGCATACGATGAGATAGTTCTCATCTCATGAGCAGCAAAATCATCCACGGATAACAATATCTACGCCTATATCAACCACCTTCGTGTGTTGCTGTTGCGCGGGCGACGGTGACTACTTACCATCAGGCATCCTGCTCGTTTGTCCGCCAATTGGCATAAAAAAGATCACCTCGATCAAACTTGTCCATTTGGAAAAGCAGGCACAGCAGCTCCCAGAGTACGCGCAATCTACGGGTGATACGTTTAAAAGTGTAGTCTCCCCAAACACCCAAATGATGATGCCCTCAGTCCAACAAGTGCTGAGGCGTCCTCCAATTACCGGGTGTGAGGGCGAGGGCTGATAATTGAATGCATGCTTTATGGGGACCGGTCTCCGCCAATAAGGATAAGCAAGCTTATAATAACAAACTAGCAGAACTCAATTGCGTTGCCGTGAGTACGAAAAGCCGTTCCTTTTTGGATTATAAGGTAGTTTTTAGTTTACCTAAAGTGGGATTGTTTTGATAAACACATTAAATCACGCTTTTGCAAATGTCGATCATTGTTGAATTCATTTATTTTCAGTGATACGTAGGGTTATTGTAAAGCTAAAAGTTTCATAATCTCTAGTCTAAAGTGAAGAAGTCAAATCATCTTTTTCACTGACGAGAGATTGCCGAGTAGTCGAAATTTGACTTATTTAGAAGAGTAAAATATAAAAAGAAGAAAATTAATATACTCGTAGTCTATTTGTATAGTATGCCATAATTGTTTAGTATGCCACAGTGCTTATTAACCAACTTCAAAAAAAGGAGGAGGTTCTCAATTCGTCTGTATGTTTTTTTTTTGTTATTATTTTTAGACGAATAGTTAATTTATCTGTCTGTCATAGGACTACTAAGTATCTTTAAGTAATTGAGATAAATATTCCATAAAACTCCATAACATTTCATATCTCATTATACATTTGCATTATCCTCTTTGATATTTTATAAACTAAGCATACGGGTTGTATCACACATCGCTAAGCTTTAAAGTATTTAAAGGTTTTCTAGTCTCTTAATGATACTTTTACGTATTTATCAAAGATTACTTACATACATTTAATTAATATTGCACTTACCTTAATCGTTAAGTTATCATAGATGGGGTCTATTTCCTTTCATATTTACTGCTTCGCCTTAATTAAGATTTCAATGCGATGGCAATAGAGAATACCATTAATACACTTTCTAAAGGGTCGTTCAAATCGACGCGTATCTCCACTAGATTGTATTTTATTAGAGAATAAGTATGTATGTAAGTGAGTAAGTGTTTATGTATTCTACTGGAGATAATAGGTAAGTATGTATTTATGTCGTATTTATTACGAATTTTATTGTTTATTTTTATTTTGTGTAAAGCTAGCTTGATCACCTCGCCTGGTTAGAACTTCCTTTGCTGGTGCGTGCAGAACAAAAAGCGTTCCTGTCTCTAATAGCTAATCCCAGCATAGTGGTACAACAATGAGTGGCAGTAGCCAGTAGGAATGGCGAACTGAGATCGATTAATCGAAGAATCGATTTTTCGGGCCAAATAAATCGATTCAGTGAATCAATACTACACCCTAGAGAATCGACATTCGATTTTTTCTATTCACGAGACTAGGTTTTTTATTTCGCCTTCGCCTCTAATAAATATCACAATGGCTGTGTGCTTAGTTTCCTGACTTCATTTTTTTTTCGCCTTCGCCTCTCTTTAATAAAAAAGTTACGTTTGTAGTCTTTTTGATCATTTTGAATCTGTGGATCGATTTTCTAGACATCGATCTTTTAGACTTCGATTTTTTATGAATTGATTCATCAAGCTACGATTTAAAAATCGATATTTTTCGGAAAGAATCGCCATCCCTAGTAGCCAGTACGTAGAGCCTGCAGACCGGATGCGGCAGGTGCGCGGCGGGTTCAGCCGGGTTCGCCGCGAGCAAACCAGCTCCTTCATAATATAACGAATGGCCTCTGTTTCCACTGATCCGCCTTCACGGACATTCTTTTTCATACAAGCCAAAAAGGACGTCAGATTATTTCTACTATCCTAAATCATGCTATCAGAGTTTTCTTCATCGCTAACATGCCTATAGTTATACAGCACTCTGAGGCACAAAAAACATTACACACAGGATGCAGAATTATTTCGTATTTATTGCACCTAGCGAGAGAAAAACAACAGAACTATTAGATATACACTTCTTATTTCTTTAAAATCTGCAGAATCTCAATGGATTGAGGTCGTAAACTCGTTAATGACTAAGACGGTTATAAATAATCTTTGGCAACCACACTTCCCCAATTAAAAACCAGAATATTTTTATTTATTTAACCAGTACATCTATCATAACAGGCATTCACCCACTGCGACAGAGTATCCTTAACACTAAAACACACAACAACATTATCGCTAATATGTTGTTTCATAGTGGACAAGGATTGTAAGAGAACTCCAATATCTCTAGCCTCTGCCACGTATAACTACGCATTATTCAATAATGATTATAAGCAAGGGAATCAGGGTTAAACAAACTTGTGCAGTTTATTGAACAGTGGAAACGAACCCCTTATAAGAGTAATGAGAGCAGTTTTCGCACGCCTCTTATAGTGTGTTTGCAGTGAGGTTAATTTTCAATTCTCAAACTCTGAACCTTATAGTAAGATAGACTACTACTACTAGAATAAATTTTGACTACTTAGCTCTTAGCGAACTCGACGAACAACGACGTGTCAACAAAGCATTATTATTATCATAATAATTCATGCTCCTTTACAGCTATATCTTACTCTTAAGATCCATATTGCCCGTACAATGGGAGCGGGCCGAATGCTGATAAAAACGAGATGCACACGACCGCGCATGCTCAGCAGCCGACCATAGAGGAATGCCGTACGCACCAACAACTCCTATCCATTATAATTTGTTATCTGCCCCTGTATCCAGGTGTCGACTAGGTTTTTTAACTACACATATTTAGTCGTCTTAGAACTAGTCTAGGTCTACGTCTACGTCTAGGCTATCGAACTAAAGAAATGACAGAATTTCGTACTAACCGTCATCCTACTTTTTTTATCCGTTTTCCCTTGTTCTTTCAGAGGTTTTAGAAGTGGCTTCTACATGAGCTAGGTTTTTTAACTTCTTATAGGTATTTAGTTTTCTTTGAACTAGCGCGTTGCTCTCGGCTTCACACGGCTCATAATAAGCCATCGAACTACAGAAATGACAGAATTTCGTACTAACCATCAACCTTCTTTTCACTTTTCGTCTCACTTTACTAGTATGTTCCTTCTAGTGTGGCTTCTATCTACATGACCCATTAGTAACTGAAGAATCGGGTGCCTCGCTGGGCTGGTTGGTGGACTTCAAATTCCTTTGAGAAAATAATGAAGCAGGTACGCAAGTTTTCTCATAATATTTTTTATTCGCAAATATACAGAAATAGATCTTGTAAAAACTACATAACCGTGTGAGGAGAACTTGTGCTCAACGAATGAAACGTCATTGCAGTGTGCTATTGGGATTTGAACCAAAACTCGATTAAGAGACCGAATTATCCAATTGCTCGATTAAGAAAACATAATCACCGCTTTATAAAGCACTCAAAATAAACACACTTCCACAATAGAACGCGATACGTTAGTATGATATACTCTTAAGAATTTCTGATAAACGACTACGAAAATTGAGGAAAAGCACCATTACTTTCTTGGCTCAGAGCCAGAGTGGGCGCAGTTCAATGTCTTTAAACAAACATACGACGCTTTCATGTGACAAATACAGATCGGTTGGTAAATTTTACAAAATTGTGAGCTTGTTGTTTATTATTTTTTCAAAAATAATGAACATCTGAGGTATTAATTTACAAATATCACTGAGTGAAATTAAGGTTTGACAAGACTTAATACCCGCCTTAACATTGTTAACTATGACATCAGTTAACAAGTTAAGTCGGTATTTTATTAATGTTAATAAATTCGCTAAATTATGTTACAAATAACAATTAGTATTTTTTGGGTTCGAGGTAGCGAATTACACACAAATGAATGGCACCAAATCACTAAGGTATTTACAGAAGATTCATAATTATTTTCTCAAGTAACCTGCAATAGTTCTATAGAGTCCATAGAGTCATCTTAGTTTATTTACTGTCTCCTGTACACAAAGCTTTAATTCCTTACACCTTAGATGTTGTGACCACTTCCAGTCGAGGTCATCTACGTTTTCTTTAATTTATCATAATTTATCACAATTATCCAATTATCAACGAAGGGTGGGTAGGAATGTACAAAAGAAATGCCAAAGAATTTCTATAAAGAACATTGGTGTTAAGAAACATTCCAGAAACGAATCTACATTAGCTGTAATCAAACTTGAACTAATCAAAATTGAACTTTACAGCCTTATGTAAAGAGAGCGAGCCGAAGACAATTTAACGAGCAAAAAGGGGCAGCTTAATCAACCGCCCCAATTAGCGGATAAAGCGATTATTTAGCTAATGAGTGAATAAATCGCTGTCGAAATGTGCGTCCACGCTTCCGACGAGATAGCGTTAATCAGTGCGTGCAATTTATACTCCGACGCCACTAAAATACGGCAAATGGCACTCAACTACGACCACTGCATCCTCTTGGAAAAAATGCGATTTCTTTAGCAGAGTACACGCGAAAGTACGTCGTAACGTAAAGCAATAAAGAATGAAATTAAGTGGAGTGCGCGTTTGTTGTTAATTTCTATCGGTTGCGAGTAAATATAGAGAGCAAGCGCAGTGATCTATAGATGGCGCGCGGAGCACGGAGCAATCTGCGCGCCGTAATGGTGCCAGAGATCACCTAGCCAAAGAATGTTTATCTGAGTTCATTCATTCTTTATTCAAATAATATTTTTAATTGTTTACTTTTAGACTTTATTTAGATAACTTTAAAATAAAAGCGCCATAACCTAACAGCTCTTCTTTTATGCCCATGGATATGAATAATTGTTTCCAAAACACTCGCGGTATTACCGCTTTACACACAAAGGCTTAGCCATTGAGCAAAGTAGCAGTAGAATTTGAATTACCTTTTTTGTTTTGTAAATTCTATTAAAAAATAACCTCTGTAACCTCCGTCAGATAGCCTACGTAAAAAAACTAATCGTTTTGGTCATCATTAAGGAACGTCATAAAACATTTTATCATCAAATATTTACGTGTGAATAAATGTATTTGCACCATAATAATTGTTTCAGTCTTCCTGTTTTCGATAAGATTATAATTATTATAAAACCTATTCATGTTGTTTTGAAACATTTTATCAAAATTATCTTTACTATAGTTAAAAATTATTAATTTTATTGACCAAGCATTGCAAAAAACACAAACATAAATAAAAAATAAAAACATTCGTAAAATTTATTCGATAAGCATTGTTGTTCATGTTATGCATAGGTGTCACTGCATATTTAAAGTCCTTAAACCATACAAGCTTATACCCGGCATAGATTATATTATAGCACCTTATATTATAGTATTTTAAGATAACAGTGAAACGACATCTTCTAGGCAACAGTACACCGCCATATCCAGCTAATCATCAGGGCATCATATTACGGCCAAAAGCTATTTCTGACAGTGGTAACCGAAACATTCCTCATGATTAGTAAATTCTCCTGAAAAATACCTATACAGAAATTTATTTACCATTCATTTATATTCAAATACAAACCAATAAAAAAATCTAAAGGCACCTCTGCGCGGAAAATCCTCATAATCTATGTTTGAGGTCGCGTGCGCGCGCGCCGTTAGCCCGCGCCGGCGAGTTTATAATGATCGACACCCGCCTCATTGCCACCGCGCTCACCTCCACTGTCCGCGATGTTTTACTGCACTTGACACAACATGCCCTGCACCATGTCAGACTTGAGGCACCGGTCAAATATCTTAGAAGTAGTGTAAACATTCGACATAATATTTCCCCTCAAATATCTTAGGTGACAATATTCGACGTGATTCCTCTCATATCTAGGTGTCAATGTTCGACATAGTTCCCCTCTCCTACAAGTCCATTCAAAAATAGTATTTAAATTTAACACAAGTCTATAATGATGGACATTCTCCGTGGTACAATATGCCCTGCTCCATGTCAGACTTCAGACACATCCTGTGTTTTTCAAACATAACTAGCTACAACCGTGTTCCTTTCTATGCCCGTTGGTAGGCCATGGCCTCTTTAGCATTCATCCGTGCCCCAACGGGGTTGATCCGCTAATGGATACTGACTTGGGATGAACGCTCCAACAGTTATAATTGTTACTTATATGAACGACTTTCTCATTCTCTCCACTGACACATTGAAATATCTCGGCGACATTTGGCAAAAGGAGATCTCCCAAGCGCGAACACCCGTGCTTCGATGAAGTCGGAGATTATGAAGAAAACTTCGATAGCATGATTAAAGATACCGGTAGAGCCATCTGTTGACGAGTGGCGGAAGTCGTCCAGACTGCTCAGTGCCGTAGCATGAACACTATCGTCAAAGTATTCGTATAGTAAACGTTAGTCATAAGTAAGTTATATGTCAGTATGTTTTGACATCTTTCCATACTAATGACAGCTCAATACGATTACTATACGATCCTGCGTAATCGCGTATGTTCATGTTCGAGACACTGTTACATTAGCGTTTTCTATTTAACTACTATAAAAAATAAAATTATGATTTTTTTACAACTAACGAAATACAGTTAAAAACGGGCATAGATTAATGAACATGACCGCGTTGGGGCGATATCTATGCAATTTAATTAACAATAATTGTAGATTGCCGCTTTGCGGTACAAGAGATCTGCTGTGAATCAGCGCAGATCGCTCCTTGTGAAACATGCTTCATTTATACATGTGGCCATGATATTCAGATAGTGAGGATTCTCCAAGAAAAAGACTTAGAGCATCCGCAATTTATTTGCATGTCTTCAACGCGCAGCCTTAAAGTTAGAGCTCTACTCTCGCAATTTTTTTGTTGTTGTTTATAAGTAAAAAAGCTAACGTGAACGTGACTTGATCAGGACAGGATAACTTGCGTTTTCGTTGTAGAGGTCTAAATTACGAAAATTGTTTATTTGATGCGAGATACCCAACATGATTCGGCATGAATTTGATGCGATTTGCCGATAATGATGTCGCCGATTTTATAAATCTCGGATTTGACATTGAGACACCATGTAGCCAAAATTAGTTGAAAAGTGTCTTTCAGTTAGGGATTTTACACTTTTAAAAAAAAAATTATATTCTTGGTTATCTAAGATAATACATCTGTGAGTAAGGTGGCATCAAATCCTCATAAATGTTGAAGATATGGTGAACAGAGTATCATTTAATGATCTTTGTACGGTAAGTGCAGATCATGTTGAAGATTGCATTTGTTTTATAGGGCTATTTATATAGTAATTAAAAACATTTGCACTCTCTACAAGAGGTTGTATAACGTAATTTTAATATTATTATATTGTACGAAGGTATTTATTGTTTCTCAGTAGTTGTAGTGTTTTTGCAGAATTACTAAAATTTAGTTGCATTAAGTTCTGTTAACCAGATTTTAACTGTAAAAGCCCATCTGCGTTCTTATTTTCAAGATGGCGGGCATGGGACAATCACAAGTCACAATCCACGACCCATAAATTTACATTTAACTTTACTCAACTAAATTGTGTTCTCTGACAAATGCAACCCCAAACGTAACATTAAATTTGGAAAAACAATTAGTGCGCTCCACTAAGATTTCTGCCCGGACCTCTGGAGTAAGAGAAAAAATTCTTACCCACTGGCTTATCACTGCTTGTGCTTTTTTTTCAGTAATAACATAATTATGACATGTGACGTATACCTATTGTTCCCAATGCTCTAAGTTTACAACGTTTAATGATTGTTTCGTTGCGATCATTTCTCCGTGCGGCACGCATTAGCTAATTTAGAAACAGTACCAGAGGTATCGCGCCGCTACACCCACTTTGAAATATATCCTATTCTTCTGACCCCTACCGGAACACTGCACAATGACTACAGGGTCAGACAGTACGGTAATCGCCGACAGAGACATGGATCTCCATGAACCACGCTCCGGAAACGAAACAAAGTCGCATCGACATGATACCATCGCGTTTCTAACATGGAAATCGCTAGAGATTTGTAAATAGCATTAGCTAGGCATGCGGCTTCTGTGATATTTTTTATGTAGGTAGTGGGTGTTGCTACTTTTCTAATTGTTCCTGCAACTCCCCTCAACCTTGGGTCTTCCAAGTTGGCTCCACTAGACTAAAACTACAATGGTGCTTTCACCAAACTACAGTGAGGTCCAAAAGTGGAGAATGAAAAAGTTTTTTTTTTCATTCAGGTTGAAGGTAAATGTTAAGATATTACTAAAAGGATAGCCTGAGGTTTCGTAGCCCGGGAACTCGAACATAATATCTCAGCTGTACAAAGTTGTAAAGCCGAAAAACATTGTACATGAAAAGTCTAGAATTTTATGGTTGACGAATTATTTTTAACCTATTAATACATTCTTATCAATGCTACAGTAACATTAACACTAACATTAGTCAACAATCCTAGACAATATACAGACAGACCTGTACAATCCTACAGCGGTGTAGATAAAAGTAATTACAGACGAGACAAAAGGCACGCGCACAATTAGGAGCAGTCGCAACGAGCTCAGATCTAGCAACAATAGCGCGATCGCAGATACCGCACTATCGCGTCGCGATGTTCCGCCCTGAATTGGTTTGTTTATCTGCGCTTCTACCCACCCATTGTGACTGCCTTACGGGCTAGCGGTTTCAGGAACTTTGGGTGTACCTTGTATGGGTAACTGTTAATCTTTTTTTCTAGGGAGGTTTTTAAGTACCTATTTTAACATCCATACAAAACGTTCAAAGAATCTTTTGTGTCGTGAGTCCTTGACCTAATTGGTTGACATAACCGATAAAAACAACAAAATTAAAGCTCTACCCCGCTCGGTATCGAACCCAGGACCCTTCGGGCAGCGAACCGGTGTCTTGCACCTTCTAAAGGTAAAAGTTAAGGCAGATATAGTCTACGACACTTTTAATAATACACTCACTTTAAATACCTAGTGCCTATGTGTGAACACGAGTGACACACTAGTTCTCAGGTGTACATTTAAAAGGGTCGTAGTCTAAATCGGACCTTAAGGTTGCAGCCATGGAAATTGGAACTAAATAGAACGGATATGTTGAAGAATAGTTAGTTAAAGAAGAACATAATAGTATAAAACCTACCTTTACTCCTGTTCTGGTACCGCAGCTGGTCGATGATGCTGGTGAGCCGGTTCTCCCGGTGGCTCACCGCGCGCACTTCATCCTCATCCTCCACTTTCACTGACACTTCACCCCTCTCCTCGCTATCACTGCACTTATCCGACTCCTGGGTAGTCATCGTGAGATGCACTTCTGAACACTTTTTTAGCACTCTCTCTGACATTTCACTTTTATGATCCAGTTTTGGACACCAACCTGGATAATAGAAAGAATTGGAGGTTTAGAGGAGAATTCAAAAATATAATCAAAATTAATGTGCGCGAATATGGGTTACTTTGAGCGACTCAAACATATAATTTCAGACTGTTTATAACCTGACACTCAATCTTGACATAAAAACATTTTTGCTACTAGTATCACTACTATTACCTAAATAGTCAGTACCTATAATCATGTAAGTTAACCCCCCTTAAGTAGATATGTAAATAAATTTGCAAATATTTTAATAGGTAATCTACAAAATTACCATATGTATCTTTATGTTTTTCTTATAACAAGCAAGCAGCTAAAATACTTGAAATAAGTTCATGGCAAGTATTTGAACCATAATGATGATATTAAACTAGTTTCAGGCGCAAATAGAAAGTATGTAGGTACATACGTAGAGTTCAATTAGGATAGTAAAATTTGAATTTAATAGATTACCTACCTATTCAGTATTTTCAAGACAATGACAGAACATCCTACACCAAATAAGTATCTAAAATATATATGTGTTACGAAAGATGGCAGAGGAAAGACTTTCCTAAAGCTGAGATAGAGTTCTTTTTAGATATTTTGAAACATGGCCTTAGCGAGCACGTTCTGTGACCTTCTATTGTTATGAGAAAAACAGAAAATGTTGTTAAATGCGACCTTACGCCATTTCAAATTTTGACGCAAATCAATAAAGCCCATCTTTAATATTTTTTTGCAAATGAGTAGAAAAAGAGCATTCAGGACCAAGCGGTCCATGCATCTCCGGCAACCATATCTCTCCGAAACACAAGACATGAAGAAAATGCTGCCTTACGGCGCTACGACACATATCGGTTAGCACACACTAACAAATAATGTCCCGAAGGTATCGTCAAGTGTTCGTATAGTTAGCGTGTGCCAATAATAAAGGAAGATGTAAGATGCAATCTTTTTCTCATCTGTTTCATGTTTACGGCACAGAGCATGGATGCACCTATTCAGTGGCGGAAATATACTATCCGGGACCCGTGGCAAATTCATTGAATGGAGCGCCAGTTCCTTTTTTCCTTTTTTTATATTTTCCACTGCGGTATTTTAACACATAAAGTTATTTGACGGGCCGCCGCTTTATGTGTATATTTCCGACATAACTTATTAATTTCAATGGTACTTACACTAGGTATAATTTTTAAATTTTGTTAAAAAAGGTAGATAAATTCTGAGCCCGCGGTATCTCTACTCTTAGGCTCCGGGGCCCGTGGCATGTTGCTACCCCTGCCACCCTATAGCTACGCCACTCCACCTAATATTACGGCTCACGAGACAAATATTGCATCAATGTCCAACCGTCTCAAACGAACAATGCAAACAGCAAATAGGTTGTAAACATCCTGATAAAAATTGATGTTCGTATGACACAGGCTATCGCGTGACTTGGACGAGTTGGAATCACTGTAGAAATACATTAAACTGATAACAAAACACTTGAGACCTACTCATCGTACCTGGCTCGCTGCTTTTCCTCATAATATTGCTTTATTAGCATCTTCCAAAGAAGGATAGATCCTATAATTTCTACTACCGGCTAAAACCACACTATCCTAACACCTTATATATTCTAAGCTGTCAGTAAGCTGTCATAAGCTTTAACAAAGGAAAACTAAGTTAAGTAAACTATAGTTAGGTAAACTAAGTAAACGTAAAGGGCAAATGTATCCCTTCAACTATCCAACTATATTTAGCATGAAAGAGACACAAATTTTCATCTACTAGGTACAACAAAGAACAATCATTGACGTTAACAATTTTAGTCCAATTCCTAAGAATTTTTCGTTTTATACCTATAGTTCTAATGGATATTCTACTTAATTCAACACGCAGAAAATAATGAAACCTTCTCATTATTTTGATCAATCAAAATGTACACATCTACTTCATAAGTTTCTAATTATTATATTTGGCAGACATGAAAACGTTGCAGTTTGAATTAAAAATAACTTATAATCTTTCATAAACAAAAGAGAAAATGCAATGAATGATAACCTGTGCTCATTCAATATATGTACCTACACGCTATTTTAGTGCGTAATGACGGCCATCCCGCAAATAAACGCGCCAATTCAACTTATAACGTGAAGCCGACATGCATCTGTTGTTATCAATCACCAATGAAGACATTCACACCATAAACAAGATTTTGCTTTTACTTTAAACCAATAAACCATTCGAATTCCGAACAATCCTACGTTCACGCCTCCCATTGTTTCCAATGACATCGCACTTAGAACAAGAACGACTCAAATAAATCATAGACAAATCCGCTTCCGAAAACCAACTGACCTCTGATGACCTCGTAATCAAATAACGCACGCACGCCACAACACACGTTTGTTCCAAACACGAAATACTACGTTTGTAATTAGAATTAATTCGTTTTTATTATAAAAAAAAATTGTAAAAAGGTAAATTCAACAGGTAGAGTGAGTGTACAGCGGTTTATCGCGACGTATAACTGATAACTGAGGTGTCAGGTCAAACGAACAAATGGGGCGGCTCCGGTACGTACGGCCTGATAAGAGCCGATAACGGGCTCTTAACCTTCCGACGTGACGGTGGAATCGTGTCAACCTACTGAAAGGGACGGATTCATTGGCTGAAAGTCCTTTGAAAATTTCTAAAGGTCAACTGTTACAAAGTGTGAACAGTTAACATGGCGTCAATTCTGCGTTTTCCTGTCCATACTTTTCCACACAGTTTTTTGATTCCAGTGTCTTCAAGAAGCTAAGGCTCTTGCAGTTCAGGTCATCTGATACTAAATGGCCAGAATTGCAATACTTGTCAATTAATTAAGAATTCTATATTCTACTATTCTTAGTATAAAAGAGCGTTACGTCAGAGTTCTGCCGAAAAAAAACGCATGGTGTTTTTTTCCCGTGCCGTAAACAAATTAAACAAAAGTACGCCCGTATGGATTTCCTTATTACCTAATCTAATTCGAACGAGTATTGTTCAACCCATCTATGATAGAGCTATTGCTATCTATCAATAGTGTTTTTCCTAGCCTTTCTTAACGCTCCTCTTCAGACGAATCACATACAATCAATATTGTTATATGACAGAAAAATATTGCTAAAATGACAGTTGGGCCACGCTAGGTGGTCACCATCGCCTATTGATACGGGAACCCTAGGAGAGTCGTCAGTGCGATGTCAGCTTCGAAGGAGAGCTCATTTTACGCTCTTTTTGCAGAAACCCATGTCATAACTAATCTGCAATAGAAAAAAAAACTTTTAAACTACTCTCCAAACTTTTAAACACTCTACGCGTTCGTGGACTGGGAGCCACTCGTTCCTGCAGTGTTTTTTTGTATTGTCTTGTGATGTTGATTGTATTATTTGTTATTGTTTTGTTACGTAGTGTATTGTGTCTTACCCCATGTCCTAATTGCCATATCGCATGCCAAAGTTGCTCGTACGACAAGGTCATTGCACAAATTTGTCGCATGTCAGTAAGTACTTATTTCAATTAGGACAGAAGCTGGAGGTACGGAACCCTTGAAATAATTAAATTTTGTCGTGTTGGTTGGATGGTCGGTATGTAAGCCTGTTAGGACAAGGCCTTAATATAGTAACACTCACTTACTAACTAACATATTATTGTCATGTCAGTACCCATTAATGACCCACCACAGGGTCGGGTCTCCTCTCACAATGAGAAGGATGTAGGCCGCCGTCTTTTTAACTCTCAGGCATGCAGGTTTCCTCATGATGTTTTCCTTCACCGTAACAGCAGGTGATATTTAATTTCATAAATCGCACATAACTTTTATTACAAAGTCATTGGTGCGTGCCACTGGGATTCGAACCCGGATCCCTCGATTCGAGGTCGAATTCTAAGCCACTGGGCTATCACCGCTGCATATCACATATTATTAGTGTGCCTGAAATTAAAACTATTATTAAATTATATTTAAATATTGACGGAAAATCGATAGGTCAGTTTTCTGGGAGGCGATAAAGTTTTTCTTTGTCCGCGCGTGCAGTACCTATCGTTATCTTATCGGCGTCACGACACTGTGACCGGCCGCGCCGCCTGCCCTTTCTACGAATCAACTAAATCATGTTTTAAATCCACTTATAAGAACCGCATCGAAAACTTCAATAGTTGACTAGTAAAACGAGTGTTTGGGAATCTGATACGAGACTCGCAAAACATCATAAGGATCTTGGGAAATTATTGGGCTCACAGTAACGCGTCTTGGTAGTTGGTAGGGTCATATGTCCAGAAAATGTGCAATGTCCAATGTTGACTGTTCAGAAAGATATTCCCAATGTGTTGGTGACAAAAGTTTCTGGTATTACCTAATGTCGCCACCAAAGAAAAATAAACACAGAAGTTGTCAACAATTTCCGAAATTCATTGAAACGCACCTTAACAGTTACGGGATTATAATTTCAAGGTGGCCAAGAATTCGAAACGAACTATAACTTATCAACGTGGGCTGTCATCGATGCTGCAACTGTCTGGGGCTAGACAATAAATCAATACGGACTGAGTCATTTTATTTATCGTCTGATTGCATTTCTCTAGTACAGGAAACGAAACAATCTATTGCTTCAACTGACAGGACTCCTGTAGCTGTAGGTGACATGTCTTACAAAAACTGCTTTTTGACAAGATTAACCGAGAACCAGACGTATTAAGTTACTTATGTAGTTGTAGGTGTCAATTCTTAAAAATCGAATTATACCAAGTTTGATCAGAACTACCATAATGGAAAGCTTTAGACGGAAAATAGACAACACAACATAACTAGGTAGGTACTCCGTAACGAGACTGCATATCCTGGCAGTATTAAGCAAGTTGTAGAACATCTAAGGTATATACGGATAGAGATCTAAGCGTTACATTGCTTTAGATTCTATCGATTCAATCGATTCTAGGGTTCTATAGAGGTGAAACTTGACATATGAAAATAGGACCAAAATCGATAGGTAATATTCTTTTCTGTACAAAATTTTCAATTACCACAAAGCTAAACTAAGAAATATTATCTAAGAGTTCAACATGTTATTAAAATATCTAGGCTATTAGCAGTAATTTCTGGCATTCCTTCGCTTTATTTTGGTAGCGTATAGTTGTAGCAAGCAGTTGGCAGATCGTTGCTCTATTTCAGGCGACGCGAGGTCGTGACCCGCCGCCCTCCCGCCGCTATAGTAACTACCAAATACTACCAATTATAGGGAATCAGAGTCTAGGATAATTTATACATATGAAAATTTTGGGTACAATTGAGGTTTTTGAGTACTCAAAAACACTACTCACTACTACATGGGTGGGTACATTCCGTATTCCATACGTGTCAAATTCAAATTCCAATAAATTATAGTCGAATTTCGAGTACTTGACGATCTCTAATTTTTATGGGTCTCTATCTTCATACAAAATCTATCTTTTGCTTCAACTACCTAACCTAACACCTACCCGAACTTATGACGTCAATAATAATGGAATCAACTAACATAATTTATTTTGGTTTTCACATGAAATTATATCTTATTTTTTTTAATTTATTGTAAGTTGAGTTTTCAGACTATCTAAAAACACAGGGGATTTGTTTCCTTCCTACCTTCCTAAGTACTACCTATATCTATTTTTTCACCTTTCTACTACTTTCTTTCATCGCATTCACATATCACGTGTAGGTAGGTTATATGTTAGGTACCTATAAACATAATGCAAGATGGTTCTCATAAATATAATTTTAATATACCATCTGATGACACACAGTTGGCAGCTACTCCCGCTGTCGCCGGTCTAATTCTGGCAACACGAGGTCGTGACCTGCGCCCTGTGATCCAAACCAATACACTTGTACGAGTACATGAGAAGACTACGCAATACTACGAACTTATGGGAGCAGCTCAAAAACAGAGCTAACTCCTGATTTCGGTCGCGAGTTACCATGGGATGAGCTGATAACTTTTGTTCCCGTTACATATAAATTTTATTGCACTCCGTATTCATGTAAACTGTATTTGTGGCAATTAATGTTTTCTATTCTTAATGACCCACTACAGGGTCGGGTCTCCTCTCACAATGAGAGGGATGTAGGCCTTAGTCCACCACGCTGGCCTACTGCGGGTTGGTGGGCTTCACATGCCTTTGAGAACATTTTTTTGTTTCCTCACGATGTTTTCCTTCACCGTAACAGCAAGTGATATTTAATTTTATAAATCGCACATAACTTTTTTTTTTACAAAGTCATTGGTGCGTGCCACTGGGATTTGAACCCGGACCCCTAGATTCGAGGTCGAATTCTAAGCCACTGGGCTATCACCGCTGACGGAGGGATTAGACATTAGAGAGAAACCTATGCTCGAATGCATATAAAAATACCTACCTATTTATTGTTGCGATAGTTAGGAAACTTTGGTCTAATTTACAGAATATCTATACATTTGTATATACTATATATCAAAATATAATTATATATTCTATATCCCACAAACAATAATCCCATACATATTCTACATATTTCTAAACAAACAGTAATATAAAAAACGTATAAATAGTAACACTATTTGTATTATAGAGATGTCGGTCATTCCAATAGTTGAGCAGTTTTGGCGGTGTTCCATGCTGGGCGGATATTTCAGGAGCCCCGGACGAGGTCATGACCCCCCACCTTAACCCCTCCCCCTCCACTCTTCGTCTACGCATTTGACGCCAATGCGAAAACGTCACAAACTGAAAACGAACTAGGGATGTGAAAATGTGAAAACAGCAAAGTAAAATATCATCAAATTGTAAAATTTGTTGGTAGGTATGAGTATTTTAATCGTTATTAAAAAAAAAAACAAAAATCAACTACTTTCTTTATTGAATTATTTTTGCCTGAAATGCAAGTTGTAATCATTTACCTCGCAGTGGGATAGTGGTAGAGAAATGCATACCTACTTCCCGACTGCATTTGCTTTAACCTCATATATATTTTGATCTATTGTTATTTTTATCTCGACCCCTTTCAATAATAATAACCAAATAAAAAGATAGCAATGTGAAGACAAATTGATAGTTCTGATCATGTTTTTAGTATTTGAGGTTCTTTTTATGAACGGCAGTCTTCATATATCCTATCCTCACCTGGGAAGCTCACCAATCCTAACCCCACGAAAACTTTAATAAGTAGGTAGGTAGGTACATATTTTTAATTCTGCAGGGGGAAGGTTTCAATTTAATTATGTTGCATAACGAAATTTTATAAATGTGTTGTGTCATCATTTCCTACCAATCAAGCATAAAAATGAAGTCTAAAAAAGTTTCCCAAATGTTATAACTGAACAATGAAATTATTGTACTGCTCCGACAATCGTCACGTTTTGGAAAATCTGCAAAGGACTAAATTAAGAAAACCCTTCTACTAAAGTGTAGCGCCCTTCGAATGCACAATAATGGTTCCATAACCAGTTATGTGACCCAAACAATGACTTCATAAAGCACAATAGGAGTGCTACTCGCTTGCAACGCACCTGTTGATGCCGAGAGCTATTAATAACTTTGCTGTTGTGTAACATCTGAATATTAGCACTTTTAAGAACATAATTATCATAAATCCACAAAGAATTTATGGTTACTAAAGAAAATATCAGTCCGAATATGGAAACGAAAGTGGTACGTAAAGAACAAATAGCGTATAATCGTAAGTATATATAAATGAACATTAAGAATCTTTTAGAATTGAGTGATGCCGTGATAGTTAATTAGTAAGAGCTAGTTAATCAGAGTCCGGGTTCCGATACGTTCCGAGGAGCATTAATTTGAATGGTGGGTTCAAATAATTATGTGTTTCTTGTCTAGGTCTTCGTGTTTTGTTTGTTTCCAATGCATCCACAACACAGAAAATCCTATGAGTGTGAATCGTTAAATTAAAACCACACACATGAACGTCTTATAAATTAATAATTTACAAGGGAAAGACAAATGCAAAATGCTGAAGCCAAAAATACTATCATACTTAAATGTTTGTAATAAAACAAGAGCAAATAACTAACTAGCAGACAACATTAGATCATGCTTCTAGAATAGATAGTAACGATATGTTAACATTTAAACTCAATTAATTGACCCTAACTATTCTACTCTTTCACATTCTGAACTTAGATAACTTTTAATAATGTAAGGTTCTGTAAGTACAATTAAATATTTGCATACATAAAAATAAGTTTTATCAAAATATGTATTCCGAAACAAATGTTATTTATTAATTGATTAATCTTAATACTTTTTTCAGCTAACACGCATCCAAATACTTTTCATTTTAGTATCCAATGGTTTGACCCAATTTATGTATCCAGAGTACTACGACTGGGATCCAACGAATCACTATCAAATAGAAGAAATGTTAGATTATGATGACGAGCCTATGATACATCCCACGTATTTTAAAGGAACATTTGAGAATTATAATGACTTTAATGATTTCAACTGCAAATGCAATTGCAAAACTTGCGAAGATCTACAACCATGTTGTCAAAATATTTGCGGAAACTGTGCACCACCACAACCAAATATGATTTTCCTTCCGTATATCTACCCTGTTGTAGTAACTAGTAACTATAATAAAGAAAATGTAGTAAGTATTGAAAAAGCAACAACCAAAACGGAAGTCACTACGTCACCAACAACATCAAAAACAGAAGTTACTACACAAGCAACAAAACGAGATGAAAGGCTTGCTAAAATCAATGTTCCAGATACTACAATTATAGTTAAAGATGATTGCTTAAGAGAAATTAATGTTGCTAAAACAGCTGACTCTCCTTTTACGAAGGAAACGCAACAGTATACTGATAAGGACAAGAAATACGTAGTGACGTCATTAAGGCGAACTAAATCCAATTGGTTTCCGAAATATGGAATTGTACCAATTCCAGATCATTTAGCAGAAAGAATATTGACACAGTTAAGGAACATGAAAGTCTTACATCCTAGTCACAATAACATGAGAGCTATTGATTTTTTGAGTAAATATAAAAATTGAACCGCTAATTTCCAAATATTTATATTCAATGCGAGGTGGATTTGCACTTTAATTTTAATACATACTCGTAGCCAGATTTTATTGAACTGAATTCAAATAGAAGTTATTGCATTTACACATTTGCTGTAGCAATTCAGCATACTTTTATTTATTTTGTTTTATTACCATTCGCAATTTGAACTAAGATTTGTTTCATGGACATTTCTAAAGTTTCACTGTTCAAGTTGAAGATTGTTATTTTTTTACTCAATTTTTCTTGAGATATATTTTATGAACAAGGTACGTTGCATTATTTGAATGATACCATTTTATAATACAGATATCACAATACATCATCTTAAAGAAATATCAACATAATTTTAGATGCATGATATAATTTTGATATTATTTTTCCGAGGAGCATTTTCTCAATATGAGTATAACTTACAACAAGGATACATTTTTGATCCTAGTCAAACAAACTACTATCAGCAATATGATACAAATGATTACAGTTGGGAAAGAATAAAAAGCAGAAGATCTAAGGATAAAAAAAGAAAGCATGAAACACGACGGTGGTTAAAATTTCCCAAATACATCCAATCCAGTGAAACCGAAAGTGAAGTAAATCCAGTAAAACATAAAGATAGAAAATGCAAGTGTACTTGCAAACGATGTGAAAACCTCAAGCCCTGTTGTACGTCGGTCTGTAGTAACTGCGAGCAAGATCCGGGTTTAGTCATGGTACCGTATCCAATTCCCTTAATTATTCATGTGTCAAGTCTTAAACCTAAATCATTTAGTGTAACTGAAACAACAACGACTTCTATACCTGAAACTGAAGCTACAATAATGATTTATACATCTAAAACTACGACAGAAATCGAAAAACCGGACAAACACACTTCAGTCCCATATGAATCCGACTCTAAATCTGATATACAGTACAGTACAGTACCAGCTCCAATTAATAAGGAATTGAACATAAAATATCCAAAGATATGTCCTCCACAACAGTCGAGCTGTCTTCACATCCCTAAAATCCAACGGAAAGATTTAGGTCTATACGAAGACAAACCAAAAAGATTTCATCATAACAATATCATAGTAAGACCAACGTTGCCTACTCAATATTCGCAATCCAAAAATACAGATTCCTATTGGATACCCGAATACGGAATCGTTCCCATACCAAATTCCGCAGCTATGGAGATATTAGGAAATATAGAAATGTAATATGCGGAATAAAGTCCTAAAAATTTACCCACAACTATTTTAAATACCTTATCTTAATCAAACATAAAATTATGTGCAGTAAGATAATTTAATTTTAAAGTGAATTAATTTGCTGGAATTTTCAAAATATTGTTCAAAGGTAACGAATTTCTTGTTTGAATTTGAACTTCTTGAAGTATATACTCGTAACTATGCGATATTAACATTAGAAGTGAATAGGTAGTTAATTTTATTTGTTTTGTTACAAGAAGCTATATAATTGTCAATGTTATCCTGAAAATTTCATTTATGTATCTTATTGAAAACAAGAATCCGTAATAAAACTAAGGCTATTACCTTGACATTAAGCAATATACGGCACATTGTATACCTAGACATAGGTACTAAGTGTACACTCAGACTCATTCAAAGCAATCCTTCAGTACCATTTCCTACAAACATTCACATTTCACGTGCAGTTGAACGTCACTACTGAAACCGCGACCTTTGCACTTCACTCTCAGAAAATTCACTCTTATCACTGTCACTATTCGTTGGGTGGTGTTAAATTAATGTTACTTATCAATGTTTACTGATAGATCTATTCAACATAAATTATCGAGACAATAGCCACGACTCGATGAGCGTAGCATGACCTTTCAGAAGGCGGCGCGACTGTGCTCAAGTCGCGCGGGGTCACATCGGATGTATTTTTAGAGTTTAAAGTTCGAAATACGACGGTTATTCACGCGTGCGAGCGCTGAAGCGATTTCAGAGCTTCCGCTGAAAGACGCTCGCAGTTGCGCTTTACATGGATTTCACTTTTTCCGCTTAGGGTCATCCTTCATGTTAAATTTTACCTTCTTTCTTGTTCTATATAATTAAAAGAATTCTTTATTATAGCAGTGTATTCTAAATTTCGTGGTGAAGTCTCAACAGCTGCAATCTTACTTATAAGCCTACCTATTCAGCGAAGAAACATTGAACGGAGTTAGGAGTATTTTGGGTTTATTGAAAGTTGTTGTTAAATGAAGGGGTAAACGACACAAACTCAAGTAATTTCGACATTTTCAGGAGTTTGTTGTTAAATCAGATGACGTTAAATCGAGTTGACGCTATATTTACTTAACATGTATTTTTAGACTTAAAGTTAAGTAACGGAATACGAAGGTTAAACACGCGAACTAGATCGTATTTATCGCATTCGTAGGACCTAGTTCGATAGTAGGACCAATCGCATGAATGACGTTAGACGACGAAGAGACCGATTTATAAATATAGAATCTTGACTACAAGAAGGTAGGTAAGTTTAATACCTAGGTGGTAGTGCAATTGCAGTTCGTCAGGGATCCATCCCCGCTGTGAATCAGCATGTTATTAATATTTGAGATAGATAGGATTTCTATCCTAATTGAGGTTAATCTTAGGTTATTATGGCGTTTCAACATCAGGTTGCCTATATTATTTGCCGTTTACGTAATCATTTACTAATACAACCAGAAGTAAGTGCCGGCGACTACATATTGTGTTTGCCATAATTAGTGATAGTAAAAATAGTTACGGTTGATATTGATAAATAACTTGAAGTCGCTTAACCGCGTCACAGGCTTTAGCGATTAAAAACATCCGTTATGGTTTGGCCACTAGTAAGTTTGTCCACCAATCCTTACTGGAGCAGTGTGGTAGAGGACGCTCCAGGATACCCCAGATAAGGGGAGATGCGTATACCTAGCAGTGGGTACTTATGGTAATGCTAGTCCGCAGAACTCTGCGCTTGCGTATTACGCTAGGTTTTTGGGGCTTAATATAATAATAACTGTCAGAGTAACGGTAACAAGTTAGGGACTAAATAAATTACTAAGTAACTGAGTTATTTTTTACTGAGTTACTTTTAAAGACATGATTAGATATAGCTTTAAAAGTTTTGCAATTTCTTGACTGTCGCTGTTTCTAAAGTAGGTAGGTACTCTCTAAAGTCTAAACAGTGCCTGACGAAATTTGAACTTAATTGATGTTTGCATAGAGCAAACACAAAACTAAATGTTTACTCACAGGCGCTTTAACAGTCGGTAGCCGAAAATTTATAGAATTAACTCAAACGACTCTTCTTACGACTGTACTCCTTACGCCACAATGATTGTATAAGTATGACGAAGAAGGATAAGCATTTAGTGTGACACTAAAAATGCTTATATGACAGTGTACCTACTTAAAAAGACTACTGATGACTGAACAGATCACAGTATATGTATAATTATGTTTATTTTAATATGTAATCATGGACGTAGTTCGTAGTCGCAAGAGCAATTTTCAGGAGTAGGCCTATCTCCCGAGACGGCATGCCTGATCAACCGTAAGGTACCAATTTAATCAGTGACTCCTGGGGTGGAAACCAGTACTTACTCTCTCCTTCCTCTCATGAAATGTAAATCTGTTTGAAGCTCAAGAGTATTGTAGAATAAGTTATATTTTTAGAATAGTTTCAAAACGCCTACATTCTTATATTTGCAATATTTCTTCTTTTTGTTAACAATTTTCGAAAGCAGTGATAATCATTTCTGCATTTAAATGCATGTATAAATGACAAAAGGGCCGTTTTAAATTATTATCTCTTGCAATGGCGAGTTATAAGGCGAGTTATAAGTTAATAAAACATGTGAATAGTATTAATAATAACTATATTTCTTAAACATACGAAGTACACAGCCATTTTTGACATATTTTTTTAATATTTGCCGAACCAGTCAGCTGTCATTAAGGGCACGAGACCTCGGTCAAATATAATTTATATAAAAAATAAATGTCAATAAATAAATATTCATAAACATACAAACCATAACAAACGTTCTACAAAAAATGTACTTGTTTACAAAATACAGAATTGTTCTAAAATTTTATCTTCCAAAGTCAACACTAATCATTATAAACTTAATAAACTTATCTTAATAATCGAACGGAAGCACAGATTATTAATTACGACTAAAAATTTAAAATTTTGAAATGTCAATTCCCAAACCACATTCCATAAAATCAATTTACAACAGAACTTAGTTCTGTATAAGTTATAACATTTTGTACTCAGAGTACGATCACATTTGTTTATAAATGCACAATCCATTGTCGCCTTAATAACTAACAACAGTGGGTTGAAATTCAAATGGCAGTTGAATAGAGATTACAGAACTGTACAATGCAATACAATTCAGACACACAATAATACTACTGAAACCACCATCTAACTATAATAACTAGATAACAGGTGGAGTATCATTCAATATTAGATTAAAGATACTTTCTCTTATCTTGGCGCGCGTTGCTATGTGTGTGCTTGTAAGTGACGTCATCCGCGCTACACGCTTATATATTTTTAGTGCACACACACAGCCACTGTATCTATGAAAGCTTAACGCACACGAAGCTTAACCACACGCCAAATATAAGTCAAAGTGTCTTAGGCACTTATTTCAGTCCTTATTCCAACGCACTAAGGTCCATCAACTGCAATGTCTGCAAATTAATTGTTCGCTATTTTAGTCCTTATTCCTACGCACTAAGGTCCACATCAACTGCTCAGGGTGCAGGTCTGCCTTATTTGGTCTGCAGAGCTAGGACGTCGATCAGCTCTTGGAAGTCAGTGACGTACCAAGCCGCCTTCTTCTTAACTTCCTCACGAAGTACATTGCCTCCGAAACCTGAAACAAATAGGGTGTTACGGCCTATGTCAAAAAGCTTTTTATATGAATTCGTAAGCCATAAAAACCCATAAAAAATTGGAAAATATTTTTTTGCAAACAAATCTAATATACAAAATTCTCGTGTCACAGTTTTCGTTGCCATACTCCTCCGAAACGGCTTGACCGATTTTGATGAAATTTTTTGTGCTTATCCGGTATCTATGAGAATCGGCCAACATCTATTTTTCATCCCCCTAAATGTTAGGGGTAGTCCACCCCTAAATTTATTTTTTATTTTTTAGACAAAATTATGGCAAAACAACGTTTGCCGGGTCAGCTAGTATTATGTAAAAAAAGACTTTTCAAGTTTTCAATTTAAATTTCAAAAATCCCCGCGAAAACACGGTCTCGGCGCTGCCGCCATGCTAGTGACGTCACTCGCAGTGTAAACAATACATCTCATATAACATCTCAGTAAAGGAAGAAAGTTATTTTTGCAAAAACCAAATGAGTTACAGTCCTTATCGTTGGTGTCTCGTGGCGGTGTTCAAGAAAACTGAGAAAACGCAAATTATCAATAAAAAATACAGGTCAACAAAGACTCCATTGTTTATTTACACTGCTAATGACGTCACTAATTTCCGCCACTACCTACATAATTATTTACTACTTTACATACTTTATTGTAAACCTACCTATAAAAGCCTCGGCTGGCGGGCTGGCTTCTGCGTCAGTGGCGCCATCTCCGATCATCACCAGCCGCTGGTAGCCATGCTGCTCCTTCAGCCTTCTTATAACGAGACCTTTACCACCAGACCTTGAGGTGGGCTCATTCTCGTCGAAGCCCGCGTATTCGCCTGGAACAATCGAGAAATAATTAAGTAAACATACCAATTACTTTGTTTCCGCAACAAAGGCAGTTATAATAATGCGTATCTAATATTTTCGTTTTGTTTTCTCTCTGTTACCGCCTTTAATGCTCTCACCCTCTTAAAAGTTTGACTGGTAAAATAAATGCTTTGAGCATTAACTCTGCATTTGTATAATGATTTAGAAGAATAAATAAATGACAATAACCGTTGAAATGATGAGATCTTTATCTATAGCAAGCTACGTCAATAGACTAGTAAGTCCCTTCTGATAAAAAATGTATATTGGAGAAACAATTATGGAAAATGGCAAGTTATAAAAAATGTTATCTTAGTAAAAGTATAGGCTTTTACATGAGGTGAGCTGGTAATCTGAAGACGACACCCAGATAGATTAGTAACAAGCCTGGGTGCCATGGATTCGAGTAGTAAGAGGCTCTGACTTAAGATATAACAGCGTGGGTAAACACTTCTATCTCATTTCTGAAGAAATTCTAAAGACTATACATTAATATCACGGGCTGGAGTGAATTTAAATTGTAGAACAGCAGTTGTAATGAAAAAAATGTTATTGTTTGGGTTGAGTCATACAAGTCTTATCACTCACTTCCAAGATTTTGCAAATAAACAGTGACCATGTGTGCGAAACGTGACCGACCGGTTTCTAGGCCGAAAATGATTACAATTCTGATAAAATTTCAATAATATTTTATTGTACAATTTCTTGGCGAATTGATACGGTAAATGTGGTTAGGAATATAACAAAATCGCATAAATATGTAAACAGTTTTCCTAAGTTTTGTAAATATGTTAAATATTTTAATAATTGTTCTTTACCATACTTTATTGAACTTTGCGGATTTTTTTTTTAAGTAACAGTGGATGTTACTTAAAAAAATATAATGTAGTCGTTGTTGTTAATAAAAATACAATCAGTATCAATACTTGAATAAGACAAAGTATAAAGAAAGGTATGAATAAGAAAACATATTTGGATTAAATATTAAAAGGTTATGTACCACGATGTAAGAATTTCATAATATAATAATAGTATCCTATCTGCTTACCTACTTGATTAGGCGAGTATTTTCCTTTAGGCATGTATCTATCTAAAAGCCAATTTTAAATGTTGTAAAAAATTTGTGCCTCAAACGACAAATTGAAATAATGACACAAAATGTTTAACTTCGCAATGTAAATTAGATAGTCGCGATTTTTCTACCGCCAATAATTTTTTTATCTTTAATACAGTAAATTATCATAACGAGACCACGCAAGGTGAATGTCATAACAGTACAAATATATCTAATACCTGAGATATTGTTCACGATTACGAGTCAATAAAATAATAAGTCTCTTATCTATTCATCTGAATGGAAAAATTCTTAAAACCACAAAAACAGGATAATTATAAGATAGCTATCTGTACTATCTTATTTATTATCCTTTTATGTGTTTTTTTGATAGAAAACATAATATTGTGTAATGTGTCAGTAATTGGTACAAGCATCGTAATGCAAGTCTACGATTCGGACCGAAACTAGTCAAACTTACCACGTTAGTATTAGCTAGATTTAATAACTTACAGGGTGTAAGGAAAACCCTACAATAGTTTAGTTATTAGGCAACATCTGTTATTTCAAATCAATTACCTAATATACTCTTATCTTGTCAAGTCGCTATTCTACTAACACCCACACAGTAGTATCTAATATCCACTTTTAGCGACCAACAACAAAGTAATATAACTACTTATTGCAAAAGCCCATCTACAGGTTAAAAGACACCGCAATGTTTACACCAATTCTTCTTCAAGTTTTCTATAGTTTACACGCTTTGGTCTAGTGAACTTATCGATACGATACGCGTCTAAAATATCGTAAATCGCGTAAGACGCTGCCGATAGCCGACTGTACGGTACAGACCCCCTGGGTGGCTCCGTGACCCTCAATGATGCAATGGATAAACACATTCCTGAACTATCGCTAGTATAAAAACATAAACATAATAGCAATGGTTATCGTTCACAACTCGAACGCGTGATTCGCGTTATGACGGTCACCGGTCGGTTTACGTAAATGCAAAGTAGGACATTACACCGACTACATCTTGTTTTATCGACTGCTCCTGATTCTGGATTCAAGCGGATTATATAGCGGTGATAGCCCAGTGGCTTAGAATTCTACCTCGAATCGAGGGGTCCGGGTTCGAATCCCAGAGTGGCCAATCCTTTGTAAAAAAAGTTATATGCGCTTTATAAAAATTAAATTTCACCTGCTGTTACGGTTAAGGAAAACATCGTGAGGAAACCTGCATGCCTGAGAGTTCAAAAAAAATGTTCTCAAAGGCATGTGAAGTCCACCAACCCGCACTAGGCCAGCGTGGTGTACTAAGGCCTACATCCTTCTCATTGTGAGAGGAGACCCGACCCTGTAGTGGGTCATTAATGGGTTACTAACATATAGCGGTGATAGCCCAGTGGCTTAGAATTCTACCTCGAATCGAGGGGTCCGGGTTCGAATCCCAGAGTGGCCAATCCTTTGTAAAAAAAGTTATATGTGCTTTATACTGACATATAGGGCAAGAAGCTGTGTAGCGTGTAGCGCCGAAACCTATGTACTCAGTGGCCACAGAAAACAGATTCTGTTTTCTATGTTAGTGACACAATACAGGATCAGGTTGCAGCTCAGAGGATCGCCTTAGTCCACCGCTGGCCAACTGCGGGTTTATTTTTTTGTTTGCTTTTTTTGAAGTGCTCGAAGTAGTCAGCCTGACTAACAGCCTAAAATCAGTGACTGTATGGATTTTCCTAGTCCACTTTTTGCAAAAACTATAGATAGCTGGATTTCATAATTATATATTTGAGAATATTTCCTTACGACGTTTTCCTTCGCCGTTACAGCATTATACCGTTACTTAATCCCGAGCAAAGCAATATACGAGTATCGTCCATGTTGATTTATTATTTAAACGCCTTTAGATTATACAAACCCAATAGGCGCTTAGAGGAAATCGAGAGAACAACATAGCACCTACGTGGAATGGCAAACTATAGCATTATGTAGAGGAAAACTAACACCATCCTGATTAGTCAAGCTGTCTTACTTAGTTTGAAAGATTTTTTCTCTGCGTTTTGGAATTCATTGCCGTATTTGATAGCCGCTAAATGATAATTATTTATCTGAATATAGATACTAGTGATACTGCGAAACGTTGTTATAGCGAATATCGATTAATCGCCAGTCTCTATGTCAGTCCTACCAAGGATCGATTCGGTTTACTGTTCGATATGCAAAAAAGAAATTTAAAATACAGTTCACTTGTGCCACAAAATAATATTTCACGTGTGTATTTTCAATTCATTATACGTTCATTTTTATAACATCGAATAATAGACAGTATTTTTCGGTTAATTGAAGAATTAAAAAAAATATTTAACATTTTAACAAATTTTAACAGTACTAAACCGTACTAAGTACTACTAAACAGTACTAAACACAAATGACGAGAATCGACTCGTATATTGCATATAAACAAATAGGCCGTAATTGCGTCTAAAAACAAAGCTTGTTGTTGTTGACGCCTCGTATGATGCACGCTGTTCCCAGTCGCTGATATGATAACATGCGACCCGGTTCTGGGAGGCGTGCCCCTCTCTATATCTTCACATTTTCACACAGAAACATTCAAGGAAATTAAATTAATAAATATTTTTGTATGAAATTAAATATTAACAAATTACCAAAAGTCGTAGAACTAAAGTTGTTGCTTATGGTGTTAGCTACCTAGTGCTGCGAGGTTGCTGGTGTTTTACGCTTAACCCTGTATTGTATCAATAACAAGCCTTTTATTTTATGCGTGGCTTTTTATTTTTGTAACGGTAACAAGCTTATCATGCTTTGCGTAGCTTTTTACATATGTAGCAGTAACATGACTACATATTCATTGCACATAAAAAATAAGGAGAAGCTTAATAATTTATTGATACGTAAATTATTCATTTATTTTAATTTATTTAAAATCAATAATAATGTCATGCTATAATTTAGGTTCGTAAAATGGTGACATCATAATGCATGTTTTGAAAAAAAAAAGAATAGAAATGCAAAAAAAACTTTGACAACTCATTAAAAGTGCCCCAATCGCTTTGCCTGTCATTTATACAATTAAAATATTTTGAAAACAGCAAAACGAGGTCGGTGTCCAATTTTATTTATAAAGATAAGTGTTTACGACGGATCATTGAATATAACACGCAATAACACTGCGATCAACGACCTTGCACAATTGTTGCAATGAACTCAATAAAAGCTGTGCTATGCAAGGATTTGCAAATACATATGTAATGATAAGTTGTGATAAAATATCACACAAGATAATTATAACACCTGCTACTACCAATCTTTAAAATCGAAATTTATTTTCAAGACTCGAAAGATTGGTAGTTAACAGGAAAGGAAGTCAAATTATTATCAACAAAACAATCAGTTATTTATTTATAATACATATCAACACACGAGAATCGAGGGGTCCGGGTTCAAATCCCAGTGGCACACACCAATGGCTTTGTAAAAAAAAAGTTATGTGCGCTTTATTAAATTAAATATCACCTGCTGTTACGGTGAAGGAAAACATCGTGAGGAAACCTGCATGCCTGAGAGTTCACAAAAAAAATGTTCTCAAAGGTATGTGAAGTCCACCAACCCGCAGTAGGCCAGCGTGGTGGACTAAGACCTACATCCCTCTCATTGCGAGAAGGAGACCCGACCCTGTAGTGGGTCATAAATGGGTTACTGGCATCAACACACCCACCTGTTTTATGATAACTATCGATTTTATTATAGTAAACTATGTAATACCCTCTTTTTTATTAGAACTGATTGTAATACGAAACTACAAATTAAAGGGTTCACTGAAATAGAACGGACTCGGTACGGTAGTAGAACGCAATATCAATAGGAGACATACAGTCTAGTCTAGCTTGCGAAATAGCACGAAGAGGTTATTTTCAGTGAAATACTCATAAAATTATTAAAACGATGTCGCACGCAAAAATTGCTCGTACGACGTCATTTTGCGTCATTTTAAATTATTATTTTAAATTATCTATGTATAAGTATGTATTTAAAAATATATATGTATGTTTATCAGCTATCTGGTTACCATAACACAAGCTCACAGCTTACTTTGGGATCAGAAAGCCATGTGTGAGTTGTCCCACACTATTTATTTATTTATTTATTTTGGTGTCTCATCAGTGTGTAATGTGTATTTCAATTAGGACAATTCCAAAGAGCCCTGTGTTTAAATTGTCGTGTTGGTGTTGGTTGGTCGAGCTAAAACTTACCATTGAAATAAAACTTGAGTCTGTTAGCGAACACGTTGGATGTGCTGATATTAAGTTCGTTGGCTACAGGCTCGATGAGGCTTCGGAAGCCGCCGGATACCAAGTACACGGCGACACCTTTGTCTTGTAACTTCTTGACTAGTTGTCTGTAATGGCGTTAAAGATACTTTGATTATATTATTATTGAAAGATTTGAGTTAAAGCGTTTGGCGAGTTGCTACTGAAACAGTAAATAATGAATAGGTTATAAGCATAATGAATAACTAATAATAAAATAAAAAACGAAAAGATGAGGAACGAACGAACGGAACGAAAACATGGAAAATACACTGGTCAAAGGGAAATTAAACAGATAAGGTAACCATAAAAACACTCGGTTACTGTGACGACAGCGATAATAATTATGTTATGTAGAGAGAGAAACAAAAACAATTAACAAGCAACATCATTCTGTCAAGTGATAACTAATAATAATTTTGAAGACGCGTTTCTATTATTGTTTACGAGATTACATCTGCTGAGGTCAGAGCCATCGGTTCTGCTACAATATACAGCGGTATGAACTGGAAAAATCGTGATTTGGTGATGATATGTATAATTTACGGAACCCGTGTTGTTATTTTCAATATTGTAACGATTAGGTATTTATCAAATGTCCTATGATAATTATCTTATGTTAATATCGAAAAATATCTTATCATTAGGGTAGAATTAGCAATAACGTATCATAAACCTAGGAAACTCAGTAAAAAGTAAACAAATTGAACTGCAAAATTTGCGCTTAGTAACAATATCTTCAAGATTGAATATAGTATCAAAAATTGTACACCAAAGCCTACCTTCACTTAGAATCAACGAACTATTACGGCGTTGCGTTCCTTCTTGTCAGTAACCCATTAATGACCCACTACAGGGTCGGGTCTCCTCTCACAATGAGAAGGATGTAGGCCTTAGTCCAGCACGCTGGCCTAGTGCGGGTCTTGATACAAAAATATTATATTGTAACTATATTATTGTCAATGTCAAGAATTTGCAAACTCATTGGATCAGGCAATATTGTGACGACATAACTTGCACTATTACTAGTATGACAATTTAGTTTATACATCTAATTCTGCCTTGTGTTCAGCATGACTGAATCATAGATATTATATTATGTACTTACGAAATGCCTGGTGTTAGAAACACAGGGTTGGCGTTCAGGAACTCTCTGACCTGACTGGCGCTGGGTCTGATGATGTCGAGCCTCTTCTTCAGAGCCTCTTGGAACGTCATGCTACCGCCCATAGCTTCTGCCGTCCTGAACACATTTTACAATTTTGTTAACTTTGCTTTTAAACAGCCATGAATATCGGCAGCTTACTAAACCCTTTTTAATTAATTACGACATTATTATGCTAGTCGGTGGCAGCATTTGAAAACTTAGTTTCCCGTGTACAATCTGGATGTGTTTTGTTTATTACTAATTTGAGTTTTGCTTTCACTTATAAAAACTTTTGATGTTTCTTCCATGCCACATTGTCTGCAATCAATTAGTGACCTACTGCGAAGGTAGGTCTTCTTTCACAATGAGAAGGATGTATGCAGTTTTGTATAATTGTTTATAAATATGGAAATGCGGGGCATCCTGTTAATTTTTACTTTAAAGGATACCCCTACAATTTGAATTATTGTCACTAAAATTGGAATTTAATAAAGTATTTTTGTATTTTGTATTTTTTTGTAGGCTACCCATTTCATATCAAAAAGCCAATGCTTCGTATTTATAACTACGGAATTGATACTTAGCACGCGTAACTACTAATTGTCACAATAAGTCAGTCACATCACATGACCCATGACCGGTACGAATAATTGATTGTAACTCATCTCGTTAGCGATTAGTGAACTATCGCCAGTCCTGGGTCATTAAAACGGACTGCTGTGTTCACAATGTTGTTGGATCTTTGCATGAATGTCATAGTATATTACAACTATTTATTTGCTGCAACCGAGCAACTGCTGTAAAGCGTGTGGGTTATCTACGTTTTCTGTTCGTGGTGTTTTTTGTTTCGTTTTGTACTTGTTACTAGAAATTTTGATTTGAAGTTACTCGTACTTCCAATAAAACTCTTTCTAAGAGGATAAACAACTTTAAATGTCCAGAAGATAAACAACATTAAATGTCCCTGACATTTTAATTTTGGTAGTTTTGGCTTTGTTCAATTTTTATACACTTTCAATACTCTTTTAAAACTGCGAAACCTACTGTTTTAAAACTACAAAAAATACACTGGAAATAAAGAAAATAAAAGAAATAGAAAGCGAAACAGGCAGTGCAATATTTAGTGCATTAAAAAGTATTTGCAAAGAACAAAAATTCAAGCGAGTGTTATTAATAATTCGTTAAGTATTATTCAAATATAATAAATCCTTTCAACATTTTACCGTTCAGTTACACAATAAAATTATTCCATTGTTAAATATAAAGAGACACAGCTAGCTATAGCAAAAATATACAGGGTTACCTGTAAAACACTAGCAACCTCGCAGCAATAGGTGGCTAACACCATAAGCAACAACTACCTAGTGCTGCGAGGTTGCTAGTGTTTTACAGGTAACCCTGTATACATATAAATAAGTACTTACAATCTTTTAACTTCGTCTCCCTTCCCGCAGAAGTTGGCAAGCTCGTCGATGCCCTCATCCTGGATGACGGTGGAGTCCACGTCGAAACACACGCAGTCCGCCGTTCGGAACACCTCCTGGACGCTCTGCTGCGGTGACATGACACTGATGGACACCAGGGATAAAGTCTTCAGAGTCGCGTACTGAAGGTTGTTCTTCAAACTGTCGACAAAAACGATTTAAATTGTGACTTATTTGTTCATAATACTTAGCCGGTCTTATAAGTAGTCACAATAGTTAAACGGTGGTTATGTATCACATGTGATTCACGGGACAGTGGAAAGGTTAAAGCTTCATCACGAGGGTTACACTGATAAGTACAAAATTAATTGCACACGTATAGGATAGATTTAAGTATAGGATAGGTTGCCTTACATAGAATTTAATGTAGGTACCACTTATAGGTACCATCACAAGCATTACAATAAGCATTACAAGAAGCATAATAGACGATATGATATTGAAAACGATTTTGCACGACTTTTTCAGGTTTTCACAGTGCGTTTGAATCAATTCATATTCAATTTATCAAGTTTGGCAAATAATATAATTTGCAAAAGCAAAAGAAAGTTAAAATTATTAAAAATATTGTTATTCTTACTGTTAATAAATACTTTTTACACGTTTTTTAGTTTTTGGTTTTATCACTTTTTAATACTTAATGATATTTACGCAACCGAATGATATTTTTGGTTAAATAGATACGGTAATAATAATATTTTTTGTGCACGCTTTTCTTTTGCAGAGGCAGGTAAAATATTAAAAGTATTTTATAGACCTATGCAAAAAGTAATTTTATGGTGCTGTCTTATTTGGTATCACATCGATGTTCCAAAGTTTGAGACTGGCCGCAAACAAGCTTTTTTGTATAGTTACCACGCGAATCCCAAACCTGTTTTAGTGGAAAATTTAAAGAAAAAAGTCGTTATCGAAATTACCTGCCCGATTGTATTTATAAAGGACATTTAATTTTTATAGCAGTTAAAAATAAAAATTTTGGTAAATTTGTCATAAAAAATCCTAATAAAATCACAGTATTTTATTGCAATTAAAAATTAAATTTTAGATCGTTTACTTTAAATAATACATGAAAATTGAAAGGTTTAAAGTAATAGGTAGTTCATAATTAGACGCAACTATTTATGTACAACATATTATTATGTTCCCGTCTAACACTAAATCAAAACTCCATAAGAAATTGTCAGCGTGATATTTCTAGTCATTAATATTATTTTCCTATTGACGTTAAATGGTTACGTAGGAAAATTTAAATAAACAACTAGCAGGCTCAGCTGTTATCCTTATTATTCAATGAAAACTGGGTAGGTATGCAGGCTATCAATTGGAATTATTACCATTGCATGGCCCGATCGCTGACCATGAGCTCATTAAAAGCATTCACCGATAGGTACGAACATTCAATAAGAAAAACATTATTATTTTGTAATTGTTGTCCACCTAAGTTTGCTAATTTCATTATAACATAAAGAACAATCTTGATTGCCAATGGAATCTATTTTAAATATTTTAATGTAAAATGTATTTTTTAGGAATCAATTACTTATTGTAAACTTGTTTTATTATTTTAATTTCTGATTTAATTTTTAGAAGACAATTTTATTTCATTAATTTTAAATTAAGCTCAAAATTAGAAAAGAAATTAATTGTTTACCCGCTCTTTGTAATTCATTATTTTATTTATTTTTAAAACAATTTTATACTATAAAATACCTGTACAGAGCCATTGTGTCGTCTTCTTAAGTAGTTACGAATAAACTGATGTGCAAAGCTTTCCAACAAGTTACGATACTAATCGTTCAAATAAGGTTAAGAGACTGGCAAAGGGAACCCACTTAACCGGAAACACCGAACACGCCTCCGCCGAATGTGATATCATACAGTAAAGTACACTCATACGGTCGTTATCGCCTTATATCTACCAGCCTCCCCGAGATAAGGCTATGATGCGAGCTACAACAATTCTATCTGAGAGCTACGTACTATGATCGACGTCACAGCGACATCTTCGCTTAAAGACATACGGCCAGACAACGAAATTACTCGAAGTAGGGGCGATGAACCAGCAGCTATCTCACTCGCTCGCGATAGAAACGCGTGGAATATTTGTGTTAAGACACTTGTTTTGCAAATTGCGTCGTGTGCAAATCCAAGTTGGCCGACGTAGTTTGCACTTTGCTTGATAAGATAGTAGGTAGCTGTTTATTAAAAAAGACAAAGCAATAATAAAGAATTAAAGATTGTTTCTGCGCAAATTAGGCTTGGAAACAGTTGTGCATACTTTATCCTCTCACATCAGTTACATGTTATATTATTTATAGATTAGTAGACTTCATAACATTAAAAAAAATATTTCAGATTTCCGATTATTCGTGCTTCAAAACTCTAAAGTCTAATGGGAATAAAAGATTTATGAATTGTTTAAAAAAATTATAAACTATTACCTATTATAATATTCGACTTACTTTCATGTTATATTATTCATAGATTTTTTCACACACTTTTATGCAAAACAATTTTAATTTATAACGTATATAATTTATTCTCAATGTAATTAAACTTGAACTCATTTTGTTGACTAGGATCTATTATATCACACTGTATGGATACTTAGTTTGTAACTTCATAACATTTAAAAAAATCTTTCAGATTTCCGAATATTCGTGCTTCAAAACTAATATTTTTTTGCAAGTCTAATGTGAATAAAAGATTTGTGAATTGTTTAAAAAGTTATAAACTATTACCTACCTAATATAATATTCCACTTACTTTCTAAAATTAAAACTTTTAATATTTCTATTAATGTAATGATTTGTGTAATTGGTATAATTGTGTGTTGTTGAATTTGGCTTGCTTTATTTTATTAAATTACCTAGTAAAATTGTTATTTTTAGATAAAAAATACAATATTTATTTCTCAATGAGAAATCATAAATCTCCACTGTTTTTATTTTAAAGCAGTTTTTATTTTATTAGCTTTTCTATTCCTTTCAACTCTTAACTCTAATTTTTTTAAATTATTTCATAATTTTTAGTGCAGCAGAAAAAAATGCAAACAAAAAAAGAACAATTAAAATCTGTTAATTAGTTTCGGAGACATGCGAGGACAAACATATTATATACATACATACAACAACTTATACTTGAAGTTGTAACAGACCAACATGTAAATATTGTGCAGTTCTGTTAATATTACATACATTGTGTTGAATTAATAACCTCCTTTATTGAAGTCAGTTCATAAAAAAAAGCTTAAAGCACTTAAAAAAATTGTTGAGGTATTTATTAAATAAAATAATACCATTAAAACATCAACAAATAAATTTCTACCTCTATGATATCAGTATCATTTGATTTGTGCGGAAAAGTGAATGATAAGTGGTTTTTATTTATCAAAACACTCAAAATATCAGATTCTCACGACTGTGACACAAATAAGGTTATCATACCATGACTTACACTCATCCAAAATTATGATATTGGGATATTTGTTCAAACAGTATGATACTATATTAAAGTAGAGGTTTTCCTTCTCAGCTTCTATATTAGTTGATTAGAAGAAATCACTACCTGAATAAAATGACTTTTTATTGGTATTGTTTAACATTTTGGTGAATATGCTGCATACCTCATATATTTTCACTAGGTAAATCTCAGCTGTGACCTAGATGTGAAACAAGTGTCCACATCTCCATGTGTTGTACGAGTATATTTATAAAAGTTAGGTTTTTTTAATAATCAGAAAGCAAACAACAAGTCTACTGGCTACTGTGGTTACCACATTTTCCCAAATGAAATACAAAATTATAGGCAACCTATTACACAAACAAAACTTTTTCAATTTTCAAGTTTACAATTACAGTGTAAACTCTTTATAACGAAACTCAAGGGACTGAGCATTTTTTGTCGTTATAGAGAGTTTTCGTTACATGGAGTGAACAAAAAAAAACAACCAAATTAACAAGGATTTTTTATATGTATATTGTATGTCTTAGATAAATAAATGCTTATAAATTATTGTTTACACATATAGTCTGATAACTAGGTATGTCTGACGTTTTCAATCGGCCATGTTAACAGTTTCAAAGTAGGTTTATAACTGATAATACGATAGGTACCCAGTATGCTTGGTCGAAGACCATCACTTCCGAGAAAACAATGCGTCATACTGCACGTGTTCAAGGCAATTAAGTATAACAAAAGCTAGACCGACCTCAGATGTTTCGGAGCTTCAAAGTCTTTTTATTTTAATACCGATAATAAATATTTACTGTCTAAAAATATGAACAAATTTCTTCGTAATAGAGAATGGTGTATCGCTATAAAGAGTGTTTCAATATATGGGTTTTAACGCAAACCAACCAAGTTGGGCTCACTTCAACATTATAGGGAGTTTATCGTTATAAAGGATAACGTTATAAAGAGTTTACACTGTACTTAAACATAAAATTAAATTCATATTTTCAATCAGGGTGAAAAAGAAAACATAGACCAAGTTGAGAGATTACATAGATAATGTAGTGCAATAAAATTAGTACTTAATTACATTTCACATAGTGTTTGTAATTTCTCATATAAATTTACAGTTCCAATATAAATAGATAAGCAGTTAGATCCAGTTTTAATGTGTCAATGATCAACAGGTCTCAAAGATTGTAGAAGATAGTGGAACCAGTTCAAAGTATTGGTCACCAAAAGATTACATAATAATAATTATAGCATAGTGAATACACAGTAACTTGGAATGGAATTGACTTGAAATTATAAGGAAAAATTAAGAAAAAAACATTTTTATTTATTATTACTTTAAGAGTTAACTTAACCATTAACTTAATTGTAAATTTAATAATAGAGCAATGTATTTCATTATTATATTGATATTAATGGTAATAGTCTTGCTTTAAACTTACGTAATTGCAAACTTTGTTGGGCCTACGATAATCAACTTTTTATCTTATCACTTGAATGTTCTATCTATTTTTGCCAGTCACTCGGGTAGTAATAAGTTCGAAATTCAAATGTAAAGTCACGTTAGAAGTCCTCAACTAACGTGATGAATTGGCTAATAGTAGGGATTGTCAGTTAGCAAGGTTACACGTAGTGTTTAATACTCTATGAAGGTTACCTCGCAAAGGCAAAGCACTTACCTATATTATTATGACGCAGAGCCATGGTTCCATTTTCCATTTTACGATACACATAAATGTTGTTTATACTTGGATGTGCAAGATTTGTTGTATGTTGTTCGTAGGTCAAAATTTTAGTAACATTTCACGTGAATGTATTTTTTCTTGTATAATGTATAATTCATACAAACGAAACTGATATACTATGTATATGCTTTTCACTAAAAATTGTGTTAAAATCTTTAACTTTACTGTCCTAATCATAAACAGTTTCAATATAACAAAAACAAAACAATAAAACAAAAACAGCTGATCATCTAAAATTCTAAACAAACATACTACACAATTTTATTGAGGTTAGAAAGATTATGACAATATGACATGTCATGAAGACAGATAATGTCAGATTGCCATTGTCAATGACCTTGCGCGAAAAAAAAGTTTAAATTTAATAATAGCTATAATCAAAAGACATTCTAAATATTTTATTATCAATGAAGTGCTTATTTTAAAGTACATTATATATTACAATTTTTAAAATAAATCTATAATTGAAGGCGAGCAAATTTGTATCCTGTTTAAGAATGGTATAGGTGCTTTAAAAAACAAAAACAGCTTTCCTTCCTTTCCTTCTGTCACTTCTAGGAATGGCGCGAAAAATAAAAGATGCCAGTGATGCCACCAAAACTATTGTAACGGCTGAAACTGCGTTCTAGCTTTTTGATTACAATAACGATTTAATATTCGTTTTTGTTTGATCACTTTAAAGATGAATGTTGTGAAGAGAGAATCTAAATCAACAAAATATCATCCTAAATTTAAAAATGAGTTTGTCAGGAAGGACGCCTCGCTAGGTGGGGTCTGATTTTTTGAAGCATTTACTTTTTTTTAATATGTTTGGAATATATATTATTTTGATAACGGAAGGCTACAATGGTCTCCAGAAAAATGTTTATTTCACTTATATTATGTAGGTAGATCATATTGTGCCTTGGTGATAGTATCTACTTATATCTTGCCGCCTTCCTAATATATTTAATAGGACAAAGGTAACCAAATAATTAGAATTTGCCCATATTTCCGTTATTGAAATATTATTTTGTTAGAATGAAGGAAAGGCAAACTTATTTTTTCTATATTAAAGGTATTCGTGGGTCTACAATACCTATGAAAACATTCAATACGAAAACGACCCGAGTTCCTGTCGTGGCTCCTAGATACCAGTTTAGCAATGACCTTCCAAGATCCAAGGGGTCTTCTATGGGGCCGCCTGTAGCTTCGCCACGCAGTTTGAAACGCAAGTATGTACGAGTAAAATTACTTACTAACTTTTATTAAAATTACTTTTATTAAAAATAATATATCGATACACAAATGCATTAAAGTATTTATAAATTATTTTGAAAATTAGTAGGTAATATAGATACACTTAATTATTATTATTGTATACTTTATTATTTTGCACGCCACAAACGCCAAGCGTTAGATGTGGTGCTCTACTCTCACAAAATTTTAAATTTATATACTAGCTGACCCGGCAGGCTTCGCTCTGCCAAGTTTTTTTTGAGTCACAAACTTTTACCACCAGGTACCGCCACAAACGCTACGTCTCGCAATTTTTAAATCTGTAATAGGTATCTTCGAAAATATTCAATGAAATCATATGCTGTAAAGGGCCATATAGATCTATATTAAATCAAATCAACATTGTATTTAAGGTATTTAATTGGATAAGGATTAATGCGGTATTGATTAAAATCGCTTCGAAAATTAGCCATTATTTGTCGTAAAAAGTAAATGACAAAAAATGTTATTGTGGGATATCCATAAGAGAAAGGCATATCGCGGAGTTTTCTGTAGACCTTTTCAATGTGTACAATACTTAGTACCTACATTATTTAGATAAATCTCGTAGGGTTCAGCCTGCGCTTGCAATGTACCTAAGCTGAAAAAAATTAATTATTTACATCACATTAGAAACCTCAAAAATAACATTTTATTTAATGGATGTTATTATACACATAAACCAATCTCTTCAATCACTGTATCTATTAAAAAAAACCGCATCAAAATTTTGCGTTGCGTAGTTTTAAAAATTTAAGCATACATAGGGACAGAGAAAGCGACTTTGTTTTATACTATGTATAGTGATGTAGTTTCTTTATATATTAGTCTCTAAAATCGTCCTTAAAAATTCACGATCAACCTATTCATACTGATAAAATTAATCGAAATATTATATTCATATATTCATACTGATAAAATTAATCGAAAAAGTACTATCATTCCAGATTAAAGCGGGTACATCCATTTGTAGATAACAAGTCATGCCATAATCAATAAAATTAAATGTATCTACTGTAGGTAGAAGGAAAATGATGATTCCTAAATTATGTACACGACTTGATTGCATGTTTCTTAGACATTATTGAATAATAATAAGTCAATGTAGGATAAAATTGACAATTACGATTACAAAGCCACAGGAAACTAGTGCACCTTTGTTTATCTTTTACGTACTGTGGGGTTACTTTTGAAATCAATTCCGATCGATCGTCATTGGAATTGTTGCACACTAGCGCCTTATTTTTCCAATATTGAGCGGATATTGCAGAACTAAATGAAATTGCCAAATGCCTTAATGCCAAAAAATAATGCCAATTGCGTTCAAGAGTAGATACCAAATCATCTGACAGTTCAGATTGGATCGAAATCGGAATTGAAATTGTTTTCAAGAGAAAGGCAGCTGTTCTGCGTGTTTAGCTGAATATATCAAAGAAAGAATGAAAAGATACAATGAATAAAACTATCTCTACTGCATGCTATCTCTACTTCGTCCATATTCTTCCTTACCTTCTCATACCACTTATATCAAAAGACGGAGAAACAATGTGAAGCCATATCCTTATAGGATCGTCCAGTCGAGCTCAACGCGACCGGAATCGTCATCAAGTGAAAATAGAAAGCGGATCTTGGCCAGTGACTCTGCAGTCGATACGTCCCAAGATATCACTACTCCTAGAACTAGACCGAATGCTCTTAGATACATCAGCAGTAGTAGTAGAGGTAAGAACTAAAGAATTAGGTAGGTAGGTAAGTAGTAAAATTATGTAGTTTTAGGGGAATCTGAAATAATAAAACAAAATTATACAACTTATGAATCTTTTCTATATTAAGGAAAAGATTGAGCTACTCGTTTTTCTAGGAGGACACAGCGGCACAAGATCGGCCAGATCTACTAGTACGTCGATTGTAGAAGCTAGTGTTATTTTGGGTACGTAACCTACTAATTTACACATTTTTATTCAATTATTACTTATACCTATTACAATCCAATTGCACTTAATGGGAAACCTTTCAATTTTTTAAAGTTTCATTTCAAGTTTTCAACAGAATCATAAAAATAACATGTATCTGTAGAAATGAAAAAAAAAAGAGACTTTGAAATGCGGTTGCAAGAATAATTTCAGTACCTATCAATCACATTACTTACTCAGCTCCTACAAAATAAAATAAAACAATGAAAAAAAATCCCTCTATCATAAAAGGTTTTATGATTTGAAATTCGCTCTCTCTGTTGTGGAAAAAGGCCCGGGCTCGACAGTGGAACAAGAGCTTTTAGGTAAAAAAGGATTGCAAAAGCGGGCGGACACTTGGACAGGCAGGGCCGGATTTAGGGGAGGGCAACCAGGGCTACAGCCCCGGGGCCTCCACAAAAGAGGGGCCCCCACAATAGACTTCAGAAAAAAAATTAAATTAAGACTAGTACACTAGTATACAACTTTTCCTTTCATATTTTTTTGTGTTTTACCTTTACCTACAGTACTTTGTACAAACATGATTACATTAAATATTAACAGAAATTAGAATATATTTGTTCACGGCAATCAGTAAAATATCAAAATATCAAATGGCCCTGATAAGCATTTGCAATTTATTATTATTATTTATTCGAAAACTCAACTGAAAAAAATTATTGATTTTATTTGGAAAATAATTTGGGACCAAGGGGCCTCCACTCCTTTGTTGCCCCGAGGCTTCCAGACTTCTAAATCCGGCCCTGTGGACAGGCATTGTTTGCTGTACGTTTCGCCCGGTTTAGCTCCTCTAGTTTTCTCAGCCACAGTAGGTACATATATCCCACAAATATATAAATATCCCTTGCAGCAATATCGGAAGGCAGAGGCATAGCTCGGGGGGAAATAGGAATGGCGGCAGTGGACCTCAAACATCCGCATCTAGTGCTCTGCCAGTTCAGCGATACGTTTCTCTACACGCATACACTCACTAAGATCAATTATTTCAACCCCATCGAGGTAAGTTTCACTTTGCCTTATGGGATCCAGGTTTAGATCTCTGTTTTTGCACACTTGTTGTATTTCGCAGAATTGCAGAACGCTCTATACACAACTGTATTGTAAATACATAAATGCATTAGATTTTGTCTGTAATGTTTGAGTAATGCATGATACATAAATATTTCGGAATGACCTTAATTAACTATACCTACCTTCCTTACCATTCTCAGGACTAATCGTAATACTCGTAATTGGCTGTCGTATTACAACACAACCGACTAACGAACGCGACAAAATTTAAACACAGTAGTGTCTAAATGGAGCTATCCTTACGCCTTACCTTACGCCTTATTAAGGACGATACGCACTGCAATAACTGTACGCAATGACGTTGGTCGCGTCACAACACAACTTTCGCAATGTATCGCAGACCCTGATTTTTGCATTGGTATTTTGTATAGGTTATATATCTAATATTAATATTGTCGCTTAATAAAAAAGAAATAACTATCACGACACGATAACCGACACGTGGTATATGCCCGTGACCTTGTGATTTACACGCTTATCAATGACAATTGAGTCTGCAAAGCTCACAATCTATCACGTGATTCGACAAATGTTACTAAATAACTTATTAATTAACGTTCAATGTGTCATCATAATATAATGATATAATATATGACTGTATTAAGCAAAACTATTATGATTAACAGATTTAAGAGATTTTTCGTTTTTTTAACTAACACGCTTTTATATTAGTTTCGGTCGAATGTAATAAAGTACCTATGTAATGGAAACTTTAAACATGATTTTGACGTACTTAAAAACGTCGAATCAATTCGAATTTTTGCATACTTATCTAGGACCAGTGACAATGCAATAATATAAAAAAAATAGCTAGAAAATTAAAAATAAATACTAGTTTAAAAAGTCTAAAAAAAACTAAAAAAAATTAAAAAAATTAAATTGAGAATAGTATAGGCAGATAAGAAAAAAATGTATTGCATTGTAAAAAAAGCATGGGGTGCGTGTCAATAAGAGATCTTCAAAAGCACTAGTGTAATCAAGACTGGTGTTGTACGGGTCAGTAGGCGACGGTAACCACTCACCACGTGACTCACGCCATCCCGTCTACCCATTTGCCTTTGCGTGTTGTTTTATAAAATAACACCCGTTCCATAGATAATAGTCCCTCACACGTTCTGCGAGGGCACACAAACGAGCCAGCTGTGGCAGCTGATTCGGGAACAGTTCCCTCTGGCCAACATCACGGCGGTACAACGCAGACACTTCAACGACGCAGCCGCCCGCCAACAGATACAGAGCCTCTGTGCGCCCCAGTACAGCGCTGTGTACCTGCAGGTTTTGCATAAGTATGATTCATTAATCGGCTATTACTATAAAAGGAATACAGAATAATTCCGTACATGGCGTGAATAGGTTGACAAGTCGAAAATGCAAACTTTTCAGGGCAGCCTTTTAAAGTTTATTTTTTTATTGGTAAATCCATTTTTTTTATTTTTGTTTTTTTTATTGCATTATATTTTATAAGAATCGACTTTTCAAATTATTACATAGATACATAGATGGATTTACCAATAAAAAAGTAAACTTTAAAAGGCTGCCCTGAAAAGTTTGCATTTTCGACTTGTCAACCTATTCACGCCATGTACGGAATTATAAACTTGTCTTTTATTAAGTATCTTCTGTAACTTCACACCTAAATTAGACCATGGTAGTGTTTAAGTAAAAGAAGCATAGACCGTCCTCCTGGTCCAACTCCTGCTCTAGTCCAGCTGGACTGATGACCTGAAGACCAGCGAGAAACCGATGGATTCAGAGAGCCTGCTGGAGTGGCATCGATTATGGAGGCCCATGTTCAGTAATGGACTACCAAGGGCTGAAAGGAAGGAAGGGTTTAAACCGGCAACACTTGCTTTTTGCGGGATCTGCACTGTGTAGAGAAAGGTTATATTAAAGTAACCTAGTGCCTAGTGAAGACTACGTAATAGTCCTTCGAGCCGGAAAAAATCCGGATAAAGTCTCAATGTCTCAACGTGTTTAGAACACGTAATTGACAACACAACAAAATTTGGCAATTTTCTTTCGCTGAAGACCCAGCTTCATACTATAGGGATGTTATGCGTAAAAGCAATTTCAGAAATAAGGAGCTACTTACAGTTGTATACATATACTTAAAATAAAAGTTAATTATTCATTAATAAATGGTTGTGAATTTGTGCAGATTTTACGCTCTGACAGCAGCTGCAGCTGTGTTGAAATATGTGGAATACATCCAGTGTATAGTGTTTGCAAGAGAATCCCTGAAGATAGAATACCACTCTTCAGAAAACACTATGATTATTGGTAAGTAAATGAGTAATGTTGTTTCAGCACTACTTCGTACTAGCCTTACAATATTGTACGCAACTTATACGCCAGTAGCTTAGTACGCATCTTTTTTTCAAAATTGAAAAATCCAATACATAGGTAAGTACCCACAATCTCAGTTTTTGGAAAAATAAAAACAGGATAAGATTGTGGAAAAAGGAAGAAAAAATAATCATCAATATGAGAGAGATATTGGGCAACTGAGGGGTGAACAATGGGTTTTCATTATTTTCAACTAAAGTAAGCCATACCTGTTAAAAATTTAAATAAAAAATATAGCATTAAAGTTGTTGCCATAACATTTTTTATATAGACGTGGGAACATCCACTCAGTTGGAGCTCGTTCAGCCGCTGGTCCCGTCGGCGGGGCCCACGTGTTGCCTCCTGGGGGTGTTGGGGCCCACGTACACGGTGGGCGGTATTCGCGCTCTAAGGGCCTCGCTACTGCAACCTCCCTGTAACCGCCAGTTCATTGAAGCCAGGCTGGACGCTGTTCAGGAACTGATCGAGAGTGATGCTGGGCTGATGGTAGACTTGCAGGTGAGGAAACATTTAGCCCACACTAACAATAAACAAACATTAAAATAACATTCACAGAAATTAAAACTAAACATGAATTTCAAAAATATTCAGAGGAATAGCAACGCTTGGTGAGTCAATTGCATCATAATAAGACCAGTATAATTATCATAATTTTAGATAACATTTCTTGTAAAGTTAACTTATAAAGATATTGTGTTTGTGCTGATTAGTTACTACGGAAAAATTTACAAGGCTTATCAACTCTTGCACCCGTGTGTGTGTATGCACAATGTTCATACACACATGCATGCTTATATGCAGGCACTAGGCAGGCACTAAAACACACTTCGCTTACTTGCGAAGTACTATGCAGGTACTTCAAATTTTTCATGAGAATAAACACTTAATGTAACGATAACCTTATACTTGTAATCCTTATGCGCGGTAGCACGGTAGCAAGCTTCACCCGTATTACAACGGACAAACGGTGGCGAAGCTTCAGCGGTTTCGCGGTGAAGGTGTGCTAACGCGGTATTTTCTATTTAGAATGTGATCAAAAAACTAACCGAAGTCGACAAAATACTATTCCTGTGCATGGAGACACCGAATCAAAATTTGGACAAGTTCGGAGAAGCTCAGATATACCAAACATTGCTGCTCAAAACTACAATGGATGTGGTCCCGAGCTTGATGCAAGCGCTCGAGACTGCCGACAGTGCTGTATTAAGGAAAATTAAAATGGTAATACATACCATATTTAATATTATTTTTCTATAAGTTTAAGCCTGATATTAAATACTCACAGCCCTTAGAAGTTAATGAACGTTTGTGAATCTGATTCAGGCTCATATTGATAAACTATTTAAGAACCTGTGTGTGTCCTTTTTAGAAGTACTTAGGTATATGAGTCTTGATTGTATTGATGACCTCTTTGGTTTTCCTGGTCTGGGTGTGTCCTATCTTTGTGTCTTCATGGCACCCACGACTAAGTGAATCCTAGGTGTAGAGCTATGAGAGCGAAGCGTTACTTTTGTTTTCATGTACCTAAGTGAAACTTCGGTCAATTTCAAACTTCAATTGTATGTTTTAACCCCCGATGCAAAAGAAGGGGTGTTATAAGTTTGACGTGTCTGTTTGTCTGTCGGTCGTGGCACCGTAGCTCGCGAACGGATGAAGCGATTTCAATTTAGTTTTTTTTTTGTATGAAAGGTGAGTTACGGGCGAGTGTTCCTAGACATGTTTGATGAAAATCGGTTGAGTCGTTTAAAAGTTGTGGGGGGTGAGTAACCGAATGTTTGCAAATATAATCAAGTGAAAGCGCATCACGTGAACATTGTCAGTAACCCATTAATGACCCACTACAGGATCGGGTCTCCATCTCGTAACGAAAGGGATGTAGGCCTTAGTCCACCACGCTGGCCTACTGCGGGTTGAACTACACGTGAACATTACAAAATAATAATAATATGTTCAATGAAAATTGTCGTTATCGTGTCGGCGGTATTTTTAATTTAATTTTTTAAAAAATAATTTTTCTTCCGATGTACATAAAATAGGAGCTAAATAACCCCCACTACAAAGAGATAGCCGATCGCATACGGAGCATCATCCAAGACGACGCCCATCCCGAGAAAGGGGCAATGGGCAGTCTACAACGTTGCTTCGCCGTCAAACCGGAGATCAACGGCCTTCTAGACGTTGCCAGAAGAACGTATTCAGAGCTGATAGACGACATACAAAAGATTGTGGAGAACCTCAGCGAGACGTACGATTTGCCGCTGAGATTGAATCAAAACACTATGAAAGGGTTCCACATAGTGATGCCTGTTGCACCGAAGAACAGGAGGCATTTTAATGTAGAAGATTTGCCACCAATTTTTATACAGGTACAGTATTATTATTTTGTTATTTTGTAGGCATTTCACACAAAATCAGAACGCTACACTACACTCGCTCCTTATTTTTGATAATATTATACATACAGACCTATCATTCCCCAAACAAATCGACACCATTTGTACATCGTTTGGTTTCATTGCCGTAATAGAAAATACTGTTCTGACTTTCCTATAGGTGCTTAATGCATTTGATTGTCGTTTGAAGGTGGTGTTCAACGGAGCCAGTGTAACTATGTCAACTGAAGAACTGGTGGTGCTGGATCACCAAGCCAAAGAATCACTGAATGAAATACAGAAAATGAGTAACATGTTTGTATAATTTCACTTGATTCTGAACTCTGATGTGAACGTTGCTAGTAACCCATTAATGACCCACTACAGGGTCGGGACTCCTTCTCGTAATGAGAGGGATGTAGGCCTTAGTCCACCACGCTGGCCTACTACGGGTTGGTGGACTTCACATACCTTTGAGAACATTTTTTTCAGTGAACTCTCAGGCATGCAGGTTTCCTCACGATGTTTTCATTCACCGTAACAGCAGGTGATATTTAATTTTATAAAGCGCACATAACTTTTTTACTAAGTCATTGGTGCGTGCCACTGGGATTCGAACCCGGACCCCTCGATTCGAGGCCGAATTCTAAGCCAATGGGCTATCACCGCTATATGTAAACGTTATCAACCACAAATTCTAATACAGTACTGTTCTGAATAATCGTTACATTTGCAGTGTTATTTCGACGCTACTAAAAGAACTACGCCCATTCATGTCCAGCCTATATAAGTTGTGTGAAAATGTGGCAGAATTAGATATTTTATTAGCTTTGGCTCAGGTAACTACAATGCTAATACATGTAACTACAATCAACTAATCGGAAAAACATTGTAGTAACTAGTGCAAAACTGTGCCTCATGGTTTAACTCACAATGATATTGGCTAGGAAGCAAGATATTTCACAGAAGTATAATATTATCACTTCATCTTTTAACAATACTTTTATTAAGATATACAGGGTTACCTGTAAAACACTAGCAACCTCGCAGCACTAGGAAGCTAACACCATAAGGGGAGCAGGGGTGCAGCGCTACCGCCTTTGATTGAACTTGACCTATTCGCCCGCCAGTCGACCGTCGGTCATGCGAGCGTTCATGAATGAAACATACTTTCGTAGACTTACAAATGTCACAACAGTACAACAAAAACTTGTTTAACCATTTATTTTCATGTATTGAGTTATGTTCGAACTCATAGAACAAACGTTGTTGCTTATGATGTTAGCTACCTAGTGCTGCGAGGTTGCTAGTGTTTTACAGGTAACCCTGTACAAATAATATCATGAATATGTGTTTATTTAGACCAGCTGCATAGGATCATACATACGGCCGGACTTTAACAGCTATTTGGACGTACGGAACAGTGTTCACCCGCTGCTGGACTATAACAGCCAAGTGTTGCCAGTTCCTAACGACATTGTGAGTATTGACGACCTGAGTGGCGCAGTGGTTAAGACACCGGTGCGCTGCGTGGAAGATCCTGGGTTCGATTCCCAGCAGAGCAGAGATTTGAATGATGAATTTGAATTTGTGTTTCTGATCTGGGTGTGTGTGTTGTTGTCTTGTGTGTGTCCATGGCGCCCACGACACAGGGAATCCTAGTGTGGGGCTATGAGTGTGAAGCGTTATTATTATATATTTGTATTTTGTTATTGTTGTGATAGAAAACAAGAAGTTTTAATCTTAGTCAATTTAAAGTAAATAATTATGATCTTTAAATTTCCAACTGACTTTTGTTTACTTTCCAAAGAAGTCTCAATTTCTTCGTGTACCATTCATTCCAAAAAATCACAATCACAAGCTCTAGTTACGGAAAGACTTCAAAATTGAATTTCTTTCGTCCAGTTCGCCACTCCTGAACATAACTTTACGCTTATCACTGGACCGAATATGGGAGGAAAAAGTATTTATATAAAACAGATAGCAGTCTTACAAATAATGGCGCAAGTAAGTGAACTTTTTGAACGTGAAAATTATGAACGACACTAAAGGGGGAGGCCCCTTATCCCGTTGGTTATCGAAAATAATAAAAGAAACTTGGGGAACCACCTATTACGTTTAAAGACAAAGATTTTAATTAGGTATGACATTTAAAATTACCTACACACATTTTAATACAGAATTTGTGTGAAGACTTTAAATATACGTATTTTAAGTTTGTATAAAATAAGTTGTGTGGTGTTTAAATCAATTACAATTTATAAAGTGTAATTTTACTATGATACTGTTATATACAATGTAGCAGTATCACAGTAATTAAGTTTAACTCCTTGGGGAATTACTTTTAGTATGATTAATGCTGACATAAACCTTTAGTTACAAAAATGTATCGTATTGAATAGAACTGTGTGTAATAAATCGAACATTTGTAAGGTATTTATTTACATTTTAGCTAGGCTGTTTTGTACCCGCTACCAACGCAGTCTTACGTCTTTGTGATAGAATATTCTCGAGGATTGGTTTCAATGACAGCGTTGAATTGAATGCTTCCACTTACGTGTTTGAGGTATAATCTTTATACACACTCGTACATAAACTTATATTGTCTCTACCGGAGATATTTAAATGTTAAATTTAAAATAAACACGCCATGAAATTACAGATGAAAGAAATTCAGCACATATTGAAAGGCTTGACCTCAACAAGTTTAGTGATAATAGACGAACTCTGCAGGTATTCAACAGCAGTATTAAGAACTAAAAACATTCCTAATAAATTCCTCACTATTTTCAAGTATGAACTGTTTCAGAGGTACATGCATAGAGGAGGGAACAAGTATATCCTGGGCCATTTGTGAAGAATTACTGGCGAGTGAAGCTTTTACATTCTTCACAACACACTTCATGTACCTGACAAGATTACAGGACTTGTATTTCAATGTAGTCAAGTAAGAGTCCACAAAACTGTAAACATAAATACCATAAAAAATCTAAAATTAATCCATAAAATTTCTTAATACATAAATCTGTATGAGGTTTTGTATATTGAAATTTTTAGTCGCCATGCAGCGGTAACTGAAGAAGAAATTGAAACCGCGCAAAGTAAGCAGAGAAGGTTGATTTATCAACACAAAATAGAACTAGGTACCACGAAAATAGCGAATTACGGTTTGGCGCTTGCCGCGAAAACACATTTGCCAGAACAAACTGTGAATCTTGCAATTGAACTCGCAGAACTTATTGTTCAAAATAGACAGGTATCATTTTATTGAAAGAATTTTTTTTGTTTGCCTCAACTGTAAGTCCAAGCTTATTTCTTAAAACAGTTTAACATGAAATAGTACTGTTTAGTTAACATAGGTATTTTTTCACAAACAGCCACATGAAATTCGTACGCCACAAGTGACAGAAGAAGCATTATTGTACAAATTAAATGCTGACATTCGATTGGAAAATAGAAAACAGTATAATTCAGATGAACATATAAGAAACATCATAGATAAATTTAAACACGATAATCCTGAATTGGTTTCACGACTACTCTTAGAGAAAAATGAAAGTACTGATAATGCTGATAAATCTTCTGAAGTATCGAGACAAGAAACATCAAACGATGTAGCTGATAACACAATCCCCAACTTAAATTCAGTCAATACCATACAGAGCACGCCTACACGTCACTTTACAAACGTAAATCAAAATACTTTAGTGCCTTACCATCCTAATTTATCTGGTGATAACATTAATTTAGGGTCTCTTAAAGAAAATTACACATCAGTTAAGTCATCTACTGAACTTCTAAATACTTTCACAAACATTGAACGTCTATCTATACAAGAAGAAGGGGAAGACAGAGAAACGTGTTCTCCAAACTCTAATAAGAACCAAAGTCCTACAAACAGTGAAGAAAAATCAAACGATTTAAGTTTTGATCACAATATCAAAGAAAAACCTAACTATTCCCAAACTGAGAAGTTAGAAAATAATGATGAAGAAATCAATATTGTTGATCTAACCATGAACACCAGTTCTGACTCCTCAAATATAGCAGACCAACTAACCCAGGTTATAGAATATGACGAAACTTTTAATGAAACTAAGACAAATACCTCTGACACATCTATAGACGAGGAATTGATGACAGAGACTACAATTGAAATAAATGCGGAATTAATGGCTGATAGTGTAGAAAACCTAATTCTACCTCCACCTTGTGGCTTTGAAGATTGAATTCAATTTACTTGGTTGTATTTGTGTAAAATTCAGTATTGAATAGTATAGGTTTAGGTTTGAAAATATATTTTTATCTAATAACATTTTATAAACACCTCTGTCATCTAATCATAAGTTTAATTTCTGTCCCATATATGTAATCTTAACGTGGATAATGTATTGCATGTTAATGAAACTTATTTGCTTAAACTTGAAAGATTTTTAGGTTATGAAAAAATAAAAAGATTATTTCAATATTACCAAATTTATTATTATTCTTAACCTATGTACAAATTTTCATCAACTTAAGATTCACTAGCCATGATTAGTCGACACTAGCTAGGTTCTCATTATATTTAAAAAAATGTATAAGGATCAGACTTTTATATGACCAGACGGAGACTGACGGAGTTATACTCTAGAGAAAAAGTAACTGGGCTAATTTTTTTTCAACAAAAATAAAAAGATTTCCAAGCGTTGAAGGGACAATGTAGAAAGAAAATTACCCAATACAGAAAAAAAAATGTTTGTAGAGATTAAGTATTATGTAAACTATGTAACTAAAGAGTGTCATAACAGCAGTTCTCGCCAAATTAAAAGCAACCTAAAAATAAAAGTCGTAAAAAGTAATTAGGCGTCCCATTTTTGATATCCTGATAAATTCGTCACTCCATCTGACATATAAAAAACTTTAAAATTAAGAATGTATAAAGAAACTAAGCGAAATAGTCTTCCCTGTCGGCGGCGAGGGTGGTGGCGGAGGCGTCCTCCATCGCGGCGAAGTTCATGAAGTGCGCGGGCCGGTGCACCTCGTGGTAGAACTCGCGCGGGTTGCCCAGCTGGATGCCGTACTTCATGTTGGGGTCGTGTCTCACACCTGACAAAATAACATCATTATTGAATAGGGAAACAATACGTCTTGCCAAAGAAACGCGCTTAGCTGCTGCTTGGGTAGATCGCAAGCGATCGGAAAATTAAAGCAGCGTAAGACGCAGCGAGGTTACATTGATGGGTCCAGGTTGTTATCGATAAGATAGCAATCGTTAAACGGGCGGATTGAATACATTCGATACAGCTTTGTCACTAGCTTGTTTCCCCAATCTTGTTGGAACCTGAAGAGACCCATGCCCAAAAGTACATAGAAGGTTGCAGTCGTTACTGATTCACCTGTAAATACCTAATATCATTTCATTATAAGTATTCATCTCCTACAATTCAATCTACCATCCTAGTCAATTCTATTACAATTTTGTCACTATTTAAATCTTCTAAGTATAAACATCCAGTCAAAGTTATTTGAGCAGTTAAAATATTAACTAGAAAAACTAAGAAGTAGGTATAGCTTTGTGAAATTGATAACATCAAATTACCCATGAAGTTGTAATTCCAGCTTCCTTGCGACGGTACCATGAAGTAGCCAAGGAACCTGTCCGACAGCAACATCTGCACTCTTTCGTAGTGACTGGGCAGGTAGCCCTTGGGGTTGTTCCCTCTATCTGTGTTCTTGGAGCCCCATTCGTACCCACTGGGGGTGAGCTTGTACGCTGTGAGGGAACAGGAGCCCGGGGTGAAGGAACATGTGATGATGATCGTCTTCTCGCCGTCCCACGACGGGTTGTCGGCCATTATCTTGGCATGCGTTGTTATGTCCTGTAAAAAATCAGATTTGGTGTCAACATATGACAATATTTTTATTTGTTTCGTATAAAGTAACAGAATAGTAGGTACTTTATGTCTACAATCTAGTCTAATTTATAAGAAAAATTAATGAGTAATTCTACCTTAAAATAAATTGCTTAATAATCATTACAAACTTCCGTTTCCACTGACATCCCTGTTCTTTGTTCTAATACATAAGAGAGCATACACATTATTCTTATGCGCTATAAAAATGATAAATAGTTATTTTAATTACCAATATGCTCACTTAAGGCAATATTTGTGACAGGTAATTAAGTTCATTCATGCTTAAGTAAGGAAGGCCTAGGCAATGGGCGGAGGGATGTTCATCGCCAAAGAGGTAGGGAAACTCACGCTCTACATCCGTAAAAGTGGACAACACATGTCTTTGCTACATGCCACTTGTGCTGCTCCACACCTCACGCTGCTGTGACGTTTCCGTTTTTGCTCACACACTAAGCAGCTGTACATTAAGCAGGCTTCACACAGCTGCAGTGCTGTCTATTCACTCTGAATGGGTATGGGTGACTGACCTGTGGCGAGAGCTGGGGCAGCTCGTTGGGCTGCGTGTGCATCCAGCCGAGCGGCTGCAGGTGCTGCAGCGCGGGGTGCTTGGGCGCGTGGCGCGGCAGGTGCACGGCCTGGTGCGTGCCCCACTGCGGCGGCAGCACGGCGCACTGCACCTCGCGCACCATCGGGTTGTCCGGCGGCGACGTGCCGTACAGGTAGCACGCGATCTGGCACATAAACACACGATATTATTGAACAACCACACCCATTAGTCCACCTAGCGGGTGTCGCCATGCATTTAATTTAGACTACCTTACCTATCCACCGAACCGCAATGGAGCAGCGTGGTGGAGTATGCTCCTGGCCTTCCCCTGTTGTGGGGAGACCCGGGCCCAGCAGTGGGGCCGTAAAAGGGTTGCAGCCATCCAAGTAATTCTAACATAATAACTATATCGGGTGATATTTTCATAAGGACCCTTAATTTTTTAAACAAAATTACTCTTGTCAGGAAAGAAGTAACTGAGAATCGCTCAAGATGGAAACGATCTATTGAACAAAAAGTTACCCAATTGAAGCCAACCATCTTGGCTCTGTGAAATAAAACCTCATCCTCTTACCATCCATTTATCAGATTACTTTGATCCTGTTTGAATAAATATTTTACACCAGATAAATAAAAATTGAACCTCACAAATAAACTGGCTATATCAAAGCTTACACTAGTAAGTAGTAATTATCAAAAATTACCTATTAAAAACTGTTAACTAACCTGAGCTCTCAAGTCGGAGATGGTAACAAACTTCTTGAGCAGATTCTTTGGCAGAATGTATGTGTAGCCGCTTTCCTTGATGTCGTCAGAGCTGACGTAGATGTGATTTGTACGAAGATGTAGGTTCGTTGCAGATATAGCTCGGACTCGCCATTCAGTTTTCGAGCTATTGAAGGTTATTAAAAAAACATCTTTAATGTCATCAAAGTTGAATTTTTCAAGATTTCAAGAACTTTCTAATTCTAGCATAATTCTCTCTAAAAAACGTCTGGCACACTGGTTATCACACGAGAGAACCTATCATTTATAGTCCAACCAGAGTTTTCACACTTCACTATCTTGCGAAATATTTTTGAACAAATTTCTTTTACCATGAATACGTGGAATAAATGGTTTTTAGCCAATTCGCTTAAAAAACATTGGCGTTGTACACTTATATGTATGTTGACAAAATTGCAAAACACACATATAAGTGTGACTAAATAATATATCAATGGTGAATGTGGTGCCGCCCTTGCAGGTATACAAAATCCCTGATCAGGCTATACACAAGACGATATCTTCCACACTGTATCAAATCACTTGACATTTTTAACAGTTTTTTTTTTTAAACTAAAACAGCATCCGACGGAGAAAATATAGCTAATCTTTTTTGTGAGCATTTTGCATCTGTTTACAAAAAGCCTAAGAGTTTTGATCCAAATAGTTATCCCTCTTTTAATGCGTCTTTTGACTCCCGTCATCTGAATAACTTATATTTATCAAATAACTTATATTTTAGTATTGCATCTAAAGCACATTGACAACATACCTGAAGGTCTGCGACTCATAGTTGCTGGTAGTAGAGGTGATGATCTCGTCGCCGTGTTTGTTGACCGTCCGGGTGGTGGTGGCGGTGAGCTGGCTCTGCTCCTTGCTCTGCTTCTCGATCTCGGCGATCTGCTGGCGCTGGGCCGACGGCGCGGATATCTCCATGCCGAGGATGATGTCACGGATTTCCGATTGCGTCAGGGATGCTACGTTTACGCTGTGAAAAAAAAGATAAAATGCCTTAGTTAAGTACATTTTAATGCAACACGCAATACATGTGTATTACGTTTTTGTATTCACTCATTGGTGGAGTTGACATACCTTTGAGATCATTATGAAGACCTCTAGGCTTACAAGTTTCCTGTCAATGGCAAAAGTCAAGCAGGCATTTTTTTTTAAAAAGGGCACAGTAGAGTTTAAAAACGTCATTGATTAGTACCACAGGGATACAAACCCTGCCCTTTCAAATAGGGACATAATTGATTCCCTTGGCGTGAGTGCCATTGACACACACAAGACAAGAACACACACAGCCAGACCAAAAGCAGAAATTGAAAGTCAATTCTAATATCTACTCAGCTAGAAGTCAAACCCAGGTCACTCACACAGCAGACCAGAGTCTTAACCGCTGCACCACTCGTGTTGTCGATGTTTAAATACTCACTTGTTCTTCTTGCCATAATCGGCCAAGATGAGGTCCTTCAGTTGCACCTCCACCTTTATCCAGTCATCGTCGGACAGCGTCGGCCAGATGTGGTGCGGCTCTGTGAGTGTCGTCTTGTCTGGCTTCAGGAGGACTTTGGTGCGTTCGGTGTTCACGTGCAACGCTCGCAAGATGAGGATCAGTCTGCTGAAGGCCTGTACACGAAAGTTAAAATTCAAATATGACTAGCAGATATCCTAATTAAAAACGATATAGAATGTACACAGTTATTGGAATATGTGCATAAAAAGTAAAACAAACAAGCACTATTAGGAAATTGACTTACAGTGTAAGATGAAATTGTCTTGAGCCAGTCGTCATAGAGATTGAAGAGCACCATTTGAGGTTCCGTGGCCTTCAGGATGAGATCTCCAAACTTCTCCACTTTGAGGCACGCCTGGAACGGCAGTTGGAGCTCTGAGCCCTTGATCACGATGTTAGGGAAGTCGAGCAAGTGCACCTGGAAAAGGCATGTTTATTTTGAAGCAATGTGAATTTACTGATTAAAAAATGGGAAAAAAAGAACTAACAATGTATTAAAAAATTAAAGGGCTCAACTATATGCAGCAACAAATGTGACCATTCTATTGACAGCATCCTACATTGTATTTTCTAACAAATTTACTCACAATATTTAGAACCTACTGCCTACCTAGACTAATTAAGATGTAGTAAGACTAAACTAGAGATTCTGGTAAGTTTCAGTGGACATTTCAGTGTCCAATCAAAACGTCTAGAAATACTTTTGTCTTGTAACTCACCTCCAAGGGATCCAACATTCCCTTCCTGGTGACGATGATCTGTTTGGGCTGCTCCTCCACTGGCAGCGATCGAATCAACGCGGCCACTTCTTCAGCAGTCTTCCATTTCGCGAGCTACACAGCAAACAGAAACACATAAATATTGATACGATAATAACTTGCAGACAATATATTGCATGAAACATATCATTGTATCTAAAAAGACATTTTGCAGAACATTAAAAGAACAGAATCTATAGTAGGCCAGATCCAGATCAGGCCATTTATAGTAGCAATGAGACGTTTGGCAGAAAGAGGTAATAGTCGCTTTTCTACCAGGTGGATTAACTTGAAGGCACAAGGGGCACTACTGGCCCCAGAAAGTGGCATTTATAATTGGACTGCTAAACAAAACTTATAACTTATTCAATGTCTTCAAATATTAAGTATTAGTTAATAAGACATAATTATTGTATTTCAGCATAGGGCAGATTGTCATAAGCTTTATTATAGTATTTGTAACATGTTTCTCATGTAACAGTCAACAATAAATGTTTTCTTTTCTTATTAATTTGAAGTGTTCTACTTCCATTACAGTATTACAAAAGGCAGTTCTTCTTTTAAATAAACTTTTGGCTATAATCTTATCAGACGGCAAGAAATAAGTTATATATGGATGGAACCTCTATGTTGGTAATTTGACAAGCCCCACCTGTCCGAGACGCTTCTGCCCCGCCCACACGCTCGTGTGGATGATCTTCAGGAACAGCTGCCCGGTGCGCGGGTTGAAGATGAAGATGGCGCCGTTGATGGGCTTCGTCGTCAGGTTGCCCTCGAACGTCTTGTGGATCGTCACGCGGTACACGTTCGTGTCGTCTACGAACCTGGACGAGAAGAGATGAGATTAAAACTGCAGAAAATCTTGTTCGCTCTGATTTTAGTGTCTGAACATTGTGTGTTCAAAAAATATTTCTTTATGTCGCAGAAGCCATAACATCGCGGGGTTTGACCTCGGGGATCGTTAATCGTAGGTAACTCATGACGATCTGCCTCGGAATCATTGATATTAATTAAGTAAACAATTTATAAAATTTTATACAGAACAGTTTATAAAATTAAATATAGGTGATATTTGCTGTTACTGTGAAGGAAAACATCGTGAGGAAACCTGCATGCCTGAGAGTTCACAAAAAAAATGTTCTCAAAGGCATGTGAAGTCCACCATCCCGCAGTAGGCCAGCGTGGTGGACTAAGGCCTACATCCCTCTCATTGTGAGAGGAGACCCGACCCTGTAGTGGGTCATTAATGGGTTACTGACAAGTAAACAATTAGTGTGCACATCTGGCACAGGCGACTGATCCCGAGAGACTGCCCTTAAACCATAGCACATCCCGAATTGTCACACTACTGAAAGACTTTAAAGCTATGCACATTCACAATCAAAACAATGTAAGTCATTGTTCATATATTGTTTTTGGTTGACGCACTCACCAGATGATCTGATTAGAGAACAGTTCGCCGTAGTTCTGGCTGGAGAGGTAGGGCTCCGTGGGCTCCGAGGAGTACAGTTGCAGCGCCTTGCGGATACGTTCCCGCAGCACGTACAGAGCGGGGTTGGCCTTCATGATCTTGGCCATCGCCTGCTGGATCAGCGGCTTGCAGCCCGGGAACCAGTTGCCGTATGCGCTGTACAAGAAAAACAGTACGATAACTAAAGCGGCGAGAAACCAATAAAAGAAGGTGGTCAAATCCCAGCGATTTGTTACCAATTTGTTCTCTTGTCAAGCACCTTTGTTTATAAGTGTGTGGAAATAAACACCTCTTTCAAGGCTTGCACAGACGAGACAGAGTGTGTGTGTGTGTGTGTGTGTGTGTGAAAAAAGGTACATTTTCACAAGTTTTTTTCACCATTGCCTATCGACATGGGCAACTCCAGGAGAATCACCAAAGCATTGCCAGCTCAAAAGTGCTCTTTTATTCCTTGTTTGAAGAACCCCATTTCATAGTCCCGTGGAAACACCTCGGACGAAAGATTTTCCACAATTTGCAATTGCTGGGCCTAAATTAATGTAAGACCAGAGGGTAGACGATTGCTGACTCCAGACGATGTCGGTGGCACCTTAACCTTCGGAGGGGAGTACAATGGAGGAGAGTGACGTAGGCGTAGGCATTAGGCTGAATAGTTCATTGAAAGTGCTCACAATAGTAGAGTTGGCAGAACTCACAAAGGACAAGTCTGTGAGAGTGTTATTGCTTTGCTAAGCGATCTGTGGTGTACCTGTGCAGGTTGTAGGCGAGGTCGATGGCGATCAGCAGGCCCGTGGGAGATGGATATATGGACATGTTGTCAGTAGTGTAATCGAGGAACTTGGCTCGTGCGTATCGCTCCACGTCGTGCGAGTCGTAGTCGCCCCATCGCAGCTGGATGTCCAGCCAGTACTTCTGCGTCGTTGTGTTGTCCATTGTGTCCCTGGAAACATTACAAGAAAAAATAAAATTTATTCATTCATTCATTCAAAACATATTCATGAGTTTACAGCTAGCTACCAACGAAAAGTACCAACAACCAGATGAGATTGCTAGTGTTGCTCTTCCAAATGATAAAATTATTTTTTAATGGCTTCAACATCCTATCAAGAAAGCAATGTACAAATTTATTACACATGCGTTTACAACTATTGTAAAATAAATATCGACAAACAGCTGATTCCGCCCTTTGCCGGTTCCACTCTTAAGTGAGAATCGAACTTGTGACAGGTAGATGCCCAAAAAGGGAAGTAGAATATACCTTGCTACTTAAGTCATCTACCTCACAGACCTCTAGTGAAGTCTCTAGATGTTATTGGGAGAGACTCATGCTCAGCAGTGGACCACTATTCTAGAATTAGCATTTAAAACTTTTGAAATAAAATATGAAATAAAGAACTCACTTTGTATCAGCTAACAATGAAGGCCTCGACACGTTCCACTTGTAAGCAGAGAACAGCAGGATATCAGCGCAAGACGAGTTCATCTTGTACGATTTACGAGGGTGAATGGTCTCTTTCTGTACCGTTTCGATTTCCAGCGCGTCTAACTCTTGGTCAAACACCTAAAAATACATTAATACATTAAAAAATCTTTATAAAATTTATAAAAAAAAAATACTTGAGAAAAAATAATCCATTTAGGAAAGTATAACTGTTGACGTAATTTAAATTATTTAAGTTAATCAGAAAATTGTTATAAACTTTCAACATTTTCAAGATGACGAGTCAAGAAATAAATTATCTATCGTGAATTTTCTAAGTTAATTACAAACCTGACACAAGTCCATGACGATGGACTCGTGGACCTTCTGCCACAAGTGGGCCCTGAAGATCTGGATGAGGGAGATCTTCAGTGTGGGGATCTTGCCGTGCATGAATATTCCCGTCAGATCCAATTGCACCTGTAAAAATTCATAATTGTATTAGAAACGTAACATTTTCTCTAACTGTTTACATACACAGAGTATCATCGCCTATCTATTGCCGCCATTATATTAACAAAGAATTTAGCTACGGAAATTAAATACTTCAAAACATGTTTTTTAACTGATTTCATCAACTAAGATAGATCCTAGATAGAAGCAAAAAGATTTTTCCATGTCTTCTAACCTGGAAACCGACGTACACGTTAGCTCTGTTGATGGTAGGCGACCACCAGAGAGTGAATCGTCGGTTGGGGATCTGGTTCAAACCAGATCTCTGGGCGTTGGTCAGTTTCTTGTACTTCATCGATTCTTCGAAACCTGATGCCTTTTCCCTGTGAAAAACGAATGAATTGGTTAAAAAAAAGAAATAAGATAGTATGTCTCTATACTCCCTATAGCAATGAAGTATCCTCATCTGAAACATATCTTCTAAGATTCCTATCCTATTTAAGGACTGTTCCGAATGGAGCCCATGAAAGGATTACTTCTGCCCTATTTAAGGCTGGATGTAATTAATTCACAACATCTACCAATAAAAAAGTTTTTACCTCTATACATATAAGTGAAGGTTCCTTACCAGAAGAGACCCTCCCAGGTGGGGAAGTAAGTGCCCTTGAAGAGCGTGTGTTCTAGGATGCCCTCGACACCTCCGAGTGCTTGGATCATGTCCGTGCGGTAGTTGTTCAGGTTCCACAGCTTGCCGTCGTGGCGCTGGTGGGTCCACCAGAACGGATTCTGCTTTAGCACCTGTGAAAATTAGATAGTATTTTGATGTTAAGTGTTATATAAGGAGTGGTGGTCAAGGACAACAAATGCTTTCTTAAAAAAAGGTATCTATGGTTTTTAACTTAAAAATTAAAACTCAAACTCAAAAGCTTTTATTCATTATTAGGTACAATTTGTGCACACTTAATGAAAGTCATACAGATAAATTATACATTCATCCGCTTTGATCGCCCCTCAGGCAAAACATAGACGAAAAATAGCTGTCTTTTTGGCTATCAAAATTAATCAAATTTATATCAATGTAAATTTATTACTAGCTTATTGGCATAAACATGACATTATCACTATTCAAGTATTTGATAGAAAAAGTTTGGGGAGGGGTGCAAAAATTCCAGTTGGACTATAGTTTTGTTGTTACAATAATACTATAATAGATTCTATATTACCTGGTACTGTTTGAATTCTGTACGTATACGCCAGCCCTTGTCGTAGGCTAGTGTGTGCCTGTCCTTCTGGAACAGGGTGTTGATTCTGGGTATGCCCCTGTCCCACGAATCCTCCAAGTCTTCTAATGTGAGACGTCTAAAACAGATACATCCGATTAGTTTAGAACAATAAAATCATTATGTAGATAATTTTATTTTCAGAGGACAATAGAGCAAGGGGATTCATTTATGCTGTTTAAGTTAGCATAGAGCCATAGAGTTCAAAAATACCTGAGTTGAACCTACATAGTTCAAGACACTTGAAACATGCTGAACGTTTAAATTACTAATTGTATCTGAAATATGTTTCTTACATTGAATTCTCATGAAACCATTTAGTAAGCCATAACTATAGTGATATATTTGATCAGATAGCGTTGTCTCAGCCGGAGGGCGCTGCGACTCACGCGGTCAGCGCGGCCGCAGTCGCCGCCCGCCTGCAGAGCACACGGGCTCTCTGCTTTCAGGACCCCTACGCGACTCATCACTTCAAATTAATCACCAGAATTATGCAATTGTATTTTTAACTTTGAGCTTGATATACTACATTTTTTAACTTTGAGCTGTTAAAATGTTTTGTTGGAACTTTAGACAAGTTCCACAAAAACTGAATTACACTAGTCCTTTTTATATCCTGAGACCTATTCTGAAAATTTTGACCTTCTCATCAATATAAATGTTGAATTGCTGTATGGTATTGCTGCCGTAAAATAGCTCTGGATCAACTCAGCTGGGTTATCAAAATTATCAATTTGATTCATTCCGAAATTGAATTTAAATTGCGGACTGAATCAAATTGCTAATTTTAAAGATATTTCAAAACTAAAAATGCAGATATACATATACATACATAGTTTAAAAAGAATTTGTGTTCCATTGCAAAGATGCATGAAGATCTTGATCTTGTTAAATTTTTAATTCAGGTTGATGTCTAAGATTTTTTTTGGTAAAAAGTGCACAGTTCCCACCTGTTCTGAGCGTTGGCTTCCTGCCGTTTGAGAGCGTACTCGGCCCACACGCGCTGAGAGTCCACGAACTCCGCCTCCCACGGCTGGATGTAGCGGTACAAGTTGGGGATCAGCTGGTCCTCGTCGTGCGACATGCCCGAGCGGAAATGTGTGATGCCCACTTCGGTTTGCTTCGACCAGCGCAGGTCGGACTGGGGAAAGATATATACGATTAACGTGGATTAATTTGAGATGTGTTTAGTAACCGTCTTGAGTCGTGAGCATAGATTTATTAGTTGAGTGGTGTTGGTAGAAGAAGAATACACAAGTTATCAATTTCAAAGCCGGCAATGCAATGCAACTTCACTTATGTTACTGGTGTCCGTAGACGACGGTGACCACTTACCATCAAGTGGCTGCGTCTGCAGCAAGTCTGTCTGCGCCACTTGTACAAAAAAAAAACTACCACCATAAAGACTACAAAATAATATTACCTGGGGAATCAACACATGGCCCATCGACAACATTCCCAGGCCGCCCAGCTCCTTGGGCGTGTAGAACACCACCGGTGGGAAACGGGAGGGCATCTTCGAGTTGAGACCGATCTTGATACGTGTCTGGATCTTGTTCTCGCACTTCACCAGCAGGTCCAGAAGCTCCTGCGTGTTCACCACGGCCTCACGGAAGTATGTCATCAGACCTGGGAACAAATAGCAGTTGAATATTTGAAATACGTCATATTAACTAACAATATGCTGCAATTTGCAGGGTTGGATTTTCTTTCAGAAAAAGATGGATATTGATCTTTCTCTACCATGCTTCACATATATCTAGGCATTCAGGTACTATAGTCGCCTATGTTCGCAAATTGTGGTCTGATGGACTTCACATGCCTCTACGAGCATTATGGCACACTTACAGGACTTGCTCTCATTTTTTTCCTTCACCCCTACGGTAGAACATACAGTTTTCGTTTTCCTTCCCTGCTATAGAAGGTGAATAATATTCTGCTTGTAATAAAACATACCTATGAGAGCAGTGTTCCACTTGTTGACGATCTTGGTGAAGGTGGTGGACCCTGAAGCCATGAGGATCTGTCGCACGCGGTTGTGGAAGCGAGCCAGGGACTCATCGTCGACACGTAAGTAGCACTGGGCCGTCCGTTCCTTGGTCACCTCGTTCTGGAGGTTCCACACTCCGTCCCGGTGGGAGAGCTCCTCGTGTTGACTGCGGCACTGGTTGAACAAGAAATTTTGTTAACTGAAGGCTTCACAGATATCATGATTCACAGAGTGATTTTAGGCATACGCCTTACTATACATGTGTATACTATACTCACAGTTTACTTATACACTTTTTCCCAGACTGGATGGTTTATAAAAAGTAAAAATTCTATAATTTTACATATCTTAATTTTTGTAAGGAGTCTCGGTCCTTATTTATGTTAATTGTTGAGTTGATCATTGTTAAGTGTAAAAAAATATATTTCTATAAATTGGTTATCCAAAGATTTTTAATATCCAACTATTTATGAGAAAATTTAGTACCTAATAGTAGTAGAAAATATAATGCCAATTTCTTTACACATCTTACCTTAGGTAAAATTCTGCACTCAAATCCAGCCATATTGAAGAGCAAGTTGGGATTGTCCTTAGAATAGACCGAGACGAAGCTGTTCTCCCATTGGATAGTTGTCACGGAGCGCGGCAGGCGATTCTTTATGTCCCAGAACACAGCGCGGCCCCTGGGAATTAATATTGCCATCACATTTTGTAACAGAAAATAATATTGAAATAGTCAATAAAATTATGGTATCCCAGCTTATCCTGACAAACCACCATACAAACGTCATAGAGATATGCTTCAGATATCGACCTACTGCAGCGAGATAACCATATCCAAGCGCGCAAAGCCCCGCTTTTTGATCGCAAGTTTATCGAAAAAGTTAAGCAACGTCGGGCGCGGTCACTACCTAGATGGGTGACTAGTGGCGAATTTAATGCGCGCTTCCGTGCTTCGGAGGGCACGTTAAGCCGTCGGTGCGGTTGTTATGGATATGATAGCAACCTTTTAGGAGGTTCCATCCCGACACCAGTTGTTCACTCGTCGTTTCTCCACCAATCCATAGCGTGGTGGAGTATGCTCGTGACCCATATAAGCCCCGCAAGTTGATATTGCGATTGGCGGCCATCTTGGTGACGTAGTCGACGTGCACCGTCAGTACTCAGTACCGTTCGCAAGGTCAGCCCGCGCTTACGTGCTTACGCGCATAGAGCACTTGTTACCTATAGCTTTTTGTTTTTGTTATCCTGTTTTATTGTTGAGTTTTGGTGTTTAGTTTTGTTACCTGTTACCCGTTAAAATGAGTAAGAAATTAATTAACAGACGTGCTCGTGAAATGATAATTAAAGTGGACAATTATTTTTATAAAATTTTTTTGCTATCTGTACTTTTTTGCGACGGATGACGTCACGCAGCTGTCATTGTGCCAAGGTTCCATCGCAATATCAACTTGCGGGGCTAGTACCATAAAAGGGCTACAGCCCGCCAGCACCTTAACATAAATGAAATGTATACTTACAGATTGACGTCATGCTTCATGAGACGCATCCGCGCGTCTCGCGGCCAGCACTTCTTGTTGTTGTAGCCGACGATGTTCTCGTTGTTGGGGTCAGGGTGCTCCGTCAGATATCTCTGGATCAGATCACGGGCCTCTTCGGCTGTGAACCTGATAACAAAATACAAATCGGTGACTTGTTGTGTAACAGAATGCGAACAGATTGAAATTAATCACCGATCTTTGGATATAGATTAAAACCTTGGTATTCAAATAGTATCCTTTGGTTAATGAGATACTCTGTAAAATTTCTTTGAAATAACAAATGTTGCCTGGATATCTGATAATTTATTATTATTAATACCAGCCATTAGTATATAAATACTATTCAAAATATTAAACACTCATACTGCATGTCATTATGAGATATGTGTGGCTTGATCTTTTTATTTTATTTTGTGAATTTTTAAATAATAACTGTGTAAAATAAAATGTGGTTTAAAAGTGTTGTTAAGTGTAACAGATGAAATTTACATTAGAAATTAAATCCCAAACGGTTTTATCATAGATTTGCGGCAATTTGTTAGACATAAATATATTTATTAAATGTAAAAAATCTTGAACCAACTAACCTGAAGAATATATGAATCCTGTCGACATATCGGCAGTACAGCCGTATAGGGTGCGCAGTCTCCGCCGCCCGGTCCTGATAGGACAGGAAGTCGTTGGGCAGCTGCGGCGGGCCCGCCATCTCGCTGGCGCGCTGCAGGCCCAACACTAGCAGGTCCAGCACTAGCCCGTAGTATTGCACCACGAAGGACGCGAATTGCAGACCTCGGATGATACCGTAAGAGTTCGTGTGGTTCATGTCCTGTTCAAGTTATAGACATTTAAACGTCAACGTTCCCTATAGGTAATGGTTTTTACTATTTTTTAACGGTAGTTCTTTATACCGGGTTTACGTTATGGAGACTAATTTAAGAGTTGGCAAAGGGTCAGGTTCAAATCTTCGTAGATTCTTAGGCAAATTTATATTTGCCAAATTATTAATTAGATTAGCCAAATAAATATTATCTAGGCTTTTTGTCTTGTGTTCTGATTATTTTAGATTAAGATGTGATTCATTTAACATTTCAATATATTCTGGTGATTTGATCAGATAGCGTTGTCTCAGCCGGAGGGCGCTACGGCGCACGCGGTCAGCGCGGCCGCAGTCGCCGCCCGCCTGCAGAGCACACGGGCTCTCTGCTTTCAGGACCCCTACGCGACTCATCACATCAAATCACCAGTTGAAAAAAATGTGCCTACTCATCTGCATCTCAGTGACACCGGTTCCAGTCGTTGTCCAGTCATTAAAGCCTTGGGACATCCACCAGTTTGAAACCTGTTTAGTCCACCAACCTGCATTGGAGCAGCATGGTAGAGTGCGCGCCAGGTGCCCGGCAGTGGGAAGGTGGGACATAAGAAGCGTTGCAGCCAGTGTAGTGTAGTGTATAGTGTATAGTGTACCTTGTAGTTGATGACGACGTTGTTCTTGGCGGTCATGTAGTCGGCGATGTTGTGGTCCACTATGAGACGCAGCAGCCGGTTGAGCAGCGTGAGGTCGATCTTCTCGTACAGCTTCTCGAAGCGCGACTCCAGCAGCACGTTGCACTCGCCCTCGCCCACCTCCCACACGTCTTGTAGGTTGTTGATGCCTGGGTATAAGATCATGAGGTTTTATTTTTGGTTAAACTAGTTGGTACTTTAAGGTGTATAGGCAATGTGTGGAGGTATTTCAAGGTGTAAATAAATAAATAAGTTGTACATTTCGATTTTCTGAAACCAATTCTCTTCCTTCTGTGAGAACACCCTTGAAATTTGGTACAAGGTCAAATTAATAGTCTTAAAAGAATAAAAAATCACATAAACTGCTTTGAGAATACAATTTAGTGATATAATTTTAACCTCCTCTTTTATTGAAGTTAGTTAAAATATCTTCCTTAATGCAGTTGATATTTATCAATTAAAAAAATGTACTGATTAATTTCAGCTAAAGTCTGCTTTGACAGATAGTTAAGCTGCTGCAGGATTGAGTCTTCTCTCAAAATAAGAAAAGTATTGGTCTTAGTTTACCACATTACACAATTTAAAGCCTTCACGACATTTACTTTCTTCTTTCTTGTTGTTTCACACTTGGAACTTGTTGAGTCCGATGTATTTGCAAAGCAGCCAAAGTGAGGTTTGTAACAAGGGGATTGTATAACCATACTGATCTCCTGTGCTACAACACACACTTTGGACACTCGCATTGGCTTCGATGTTCTCTTCTCTTCTCTCTTCAAATATAAGCTATCAACTAATTGACGACCGCAGCACACTAAACATTTGTACAAACAATAATAATCGTAATAATTTCAATACAACATACAGACTAATTTGTTATGTGACGTATTCACATATCAAGTAGTCTTTTTTTAATTATGGCACTTTAGTTAGCCTAAAAGTGACTTCTTCAAATTCAATCAAACTCAAATATCTCGAAAACCATTGAATTTTGGACAGAGCTTCCCATGGCTTAAATGATTGCATTTGAACTTATCGACACACCATTAGCGGGAATACGTCACTGCTCTGAGCAACCTAAACGCAAAGTAGGCAGTCACTGGGACCTTTAACATGCTATCATATCAATAACAAGTCAATATAATACCTTGACACCACTTGTACACAAGCAACGGAGATGGCTCAGTGTCAGCGGGCTTCACCCAGGGCGGCAGCAGGCGCCGCTTGTCCGCCTCGTACCACAGATACTGGTCCAGATACGCGTCCGTGATCTTCTCCAGAGGCTCCACGTCGTACACAGGCACCAGGTGGGAGTATAGGTCCATGAACTCTATGCCCACCTGTCGATCACAAATTAGGTTTAACGAAAGGGATGAACATACATGAATAGCAAAACGGTATCTATCTAGTTTTTACCAGATTTTCCGAAATTAAAAAGGAGGGTTAATACAATTCCTTCACTAAAATTTTTAACTTTGTTAATCCCTTTAAAAAGTCTATATAATTTTGTTAAATAAAATTAGCATGTTGATAGTTTGTTCCCCTTAAAAATATGCAAGGTATTTTTTATGGCATCTGTTAATTACCAATTTAAACTCTGCAAACTATGCTTATGTTCGGTTTTGCCTAGCTTTCCAAAACTGACAGCTCTCGTTAATTTATAAAAGTGTCTTTGGTAATGTTGACACAACCATGTTTTTGAGCCAATAATCATTCAAAAATTTGTCATCCACAACAAAATAGAAGACAGATATGGGTGTAGCCATATCGAAATGTAGCTCTGCCATAGATTTTTTATTTTTCTTGATAGCTATATAAAAAGACGTTATTTTTCTAGGCGATTTGATCAGATAGCGTTGTCTCAGCCGGAGGGTGCTGCGACTCACGCGGTCAGCGCGGCCGCAGTCGCCGCCCGCCTGCAGAGCACACGGGCTCTCTGCTTTCAGGACCCCTACGCGACTCATCACTTCAAAATCACCGACTCGAATGAACAAAGAACAATAGACTACAAGCCCATGGAAAAAAACTTTACCTGTGAAATGAACCAACGTGAATAACGCTTAGAGGGCTGTTATTATATCAGAAAATAACTCTGAGCACTATGCCGTCATTTCGGAGCGGTACACCTGTACCATGATGTCTGCCTTGGAAATATGTACGGCGTTCATGGATAAAGTATCTGTATATGTATACAAAAGGAATTACACAAATGCTGTACAGTAATAAATGACCTACAGGACCTATAAGGACCAATAGGGCCTTGCAATCTGCTTTTACCATTTTACCATATACATACCTCTCTGAACGTCCTCTGAGTGAGCAGATGACGCTTGATTCTCGACAGCGCTTCGTGTGGGTTGTCGTACGCCTGTTCAATGAGGCCGAGCTCCTCCCTCTGGCTCTGGTTGAGTCTGGACTTGACGCTGTAGGCCTCCTTGAGCCTCTCGAGGGCCAGGATGAGCAGTTTCGTGTCGTGTTTGTACGACAGCGGCGGGAAGGGGATGGGCGCGAAGCGCCGGGACTCCAGCCAGTGGACGGTCGTGGTGTAGATCGCTACGGCCTCCTCGGGCGAGATGTATGGACCGTCCTGGGGAAAATTGACTTGTTATGTTAATAAAAGCTGTGACAAAACTACATGTTACCTGTAAAAAGTTACCTAAGTGAGGTACTTAGGCTTGGTTTTGTTGAACAAGTCCATTGCTACATTGGGGAAACCCAATAGATGCAGTGCTCAGCCTTCTAACAACTTCCCCACACAGATATTCTTTGAATACTTTCAGTGAACTTAACCCAGTTGGTGACTGTTGTGAGATTCATTGGCAGTGCCGCCGTCCCGCCTGGCGTGTCCATAACACAGGTAATAATATTATAACAACAGCATCTCTGAAGTGAACACGAAAATTAACAAGTCACTGAACGTGTTAACAAAAAACTCATAACTTGAACACCCAACTACACATTTCTTAGTTTGACAATAAAACAAAGCCTAAATCACCTTCAAATAGTTATGCTGTCTCTCTTGCTCCGCCTTCAGGTACAGTCGCGTGAGCCTGCCGAGGTTCTTCTTGCACACGGTCTTGTCGACGGTGGCGCCGCGACGGATGCGCTCGCGGTTGTAGTGGGCGGTGTTGGTCCACCAGTCCGCCTTCATCTTCACGTAGCGAAGGATCATGTTCTCTATCGGTGTGGGGAGGCCTGGCACCTGAGTGGGCAAGGATTAATGCAATTGAAATCAATGATGCAAGACTGTTATCTATCTTCATTTGGGCACACAAATAGGCCCTGAGAATAGAATTTCCTGCGTTGTGGTTACCTTATGTGCCTATCTTTAATGGGGCACCCGAAAAGGGCCCATTATAGAATCGGTTGGTGTGCGGTGGTTACCATATGAGCACACACAAGATCCAAAGACATTATTTTGCCTCCTCATCGAAAATAGGATGCATAGTGCTGGTAATAAAACCTAAATTGAGTAAAAAAAATTGAATTCAAAATACATTTTTAGATGGAAAGTTTAAACGATAAACTTACCATTTTTTGGAAAACTACTCAACTTATTACTTTTACTGACAACTGTGCGAATAATGAATAATATGTCGTGTTTTTAAGCCAATGAGGTTGCACAAACATCATTGACAACGTTACAGAAGACAGATATTGGTGCAGCCTTATCGAATTTAAAATGATGGTTTTAGGAGTTTGTAGTAACCCCCCAGGTTACACATAGGATAAGTCCATACCTTCCAGGGAATGTTGGCCTTCCAGCACCGCCAGGCCTCGGAGAGGTGCTGCAGGATGGTCCTGGCCTTGTTCTGCTTGATGCCCTCCGGCATCATGTCGACGATGTCGTGCATCACCGACGCGCGCAGCTCCAGGTCGAAGTGGGACTCCACGCGCTGCTTCGTCACGGTCTTGGCCACTCCTGCCAAAAAATTTGTTCATTTTCAGTAATGTTTATTTATTTATTTATTCATATTTATTTATTCACACCAACAGCTTTACATGCAATTTTTGATAGACATTTTTATACAATTGATAAACAAGGCAGATATGTATGCTAGTTACAGGCGTGAACAGCATTAACTTATAAAAACGTACAACAATAAAAGTGAAAACAGAGCTTGCGATATAGTGTGTGAAATAAAATAGCAAATTTAATATTTTACTCCAATTTAAAGATTGATTTGATTTATAATTTAAGAGTCTACGATTAAGTGATTTCATGTTGTATTAGTCTGACTAATGAGCGTTCAAATACCCATACAGTAAGAGTGTATTTAACTCCCCAACTAACTAAGTTACTACTATGTTTTAATTGAAGTAAAATAAATATAAGTAGGGACTATAGAATGTTTTCTTTCTGTTATGTATGCAACCTCTTTTATATTTGTATATTGATGTTAATTTCGAATAACCATAAAATTGAATATTTAAAAAAGCCCCCGACACAATAACGACAATTTTCATTGAACATATTATTTTGCAATGTGCACGTGATGCGCTTTCATTTGAGACCCCACTCGATTATATTTGCAGACATTCGGTCATTCTTCCCCACTTTCACCCCCCACAACTTTTAAACGACTCAACCGATTTTCATCAAACATGTCTAAGAACACTCGGCCATAACTCACCATTTCATACAAAAAAAAACTAAATTGAAATCGCGTCATCCGTTCGCGAGCTACGGTGCCACGACCGACAGACAGATAGACAGACAAACAGATACGTCAAACTCATAACACCCCTTCTTTTGCGTCGGGGGTTAAAAATAAAGATAATTATGTCAATTTTCTTCTGTCAAGTTAACATCTTTCTCATCCCCAATCTTTAAATCCAAACTCAGATTGTGCCATGGTATGGTATGGTTGTGTGCTGAAAAACAATCAATTACCTTTAGAATGTCTGCCTTCGAACTGCCTGGACAGTAGATTCCCCAGCCAGCGTTCGAGCAGTGGCGTGATGCCGCGCATGAAGAACAGCCACACTCTCCAGCCGGGCGCCCAGAAGCCGCATCCCGGACCTTTAGACACGGGGCCCTAGGGAACAACCATACGTTTGAATTTGTGCGTTATATAAAGAAATAGAATGGGCTAAGAACTGAACTCAGTTCTTAGCCGATTCAAACTTAGCCGAAACAAATCGATGACAAACTTGTCAGTAGAGCTATTTACAACTTGAGTACATGAGGTGGATGATAAATAACGATACATAAAATAATAAGTTACTTCCGCTACACAATTTACAACTAAGTGTCTCCTTAACCCATCTGATAGGCAACTAAATTTTAATCCTTGAATCTTCAATTACTTTGTACATTTTTTAATCAAGTAGAAATCTTTAGTATGTAATAATTAAACGGGTTTTATATGGGACTCAGTAAGGTATTAAAATTTATTCAGTTCTCATGTGAGTTATCAGACATTAATAAGCAATTAAAACACCATCGATAATAAAATCTCAAACTCACAGTGTTGAATCTGTAGTAGATGAGATGTTTCAAATCCTTGCACATCCTGATCTGCCGCATGAGCTTGTATTTGTATCTGTACATGCCGGTGAGCTGGCCGACGTGTGCGAATATGTACTGCAGCCCGTCAGCCAGTTGGAACGAGTCCACGTTGTTTAGCCGGTACTGCACGTGGGAATCCACTATCAGCTTGGTCAGGCGGAGGATCTCGCGACACAAGTGGAAGGCTGCGGACGAAATTATTATTTTTGTAGTCCAGGAAAGTGGAAGGGCACTATCCACATCACATTCTACTTTGATGCTACATAGATATATCTGTGTTCTATGACTGATAATGGTGTCCAAGAATTTTGTATGAATTTTGTTTGGCCCACAAACAATACACAGCCAGTAAAGTAAATTAGTTAATGTAATATTGTCTTTTGATGAAAGTTGGAATATAAATAAGACTTTGGAGATGTTATATGTTTAAAGCTGGTAATCCAACCAACAAATGTGAAAATATCAATTGGGTTGGTAAATGGTAAAATATGGTGTTCTACTTCTAACTTAAAGGGTCACCAAAATTTTTAAAATTATTTCAGGAATTTTATCCCCTCATGAAGCTCAACAATCAAAATAAGCAAATTTAATGTTTCAACAGTATAATGGTTTGTTTACTTGTTAAAAATATTATCAAAAATCCGGGCCGTCAAAACAGGGTCGTCTTTAACCTACTGGAGGCCCTGGGCAATACTGGACATATTTGGATGATGGGGATTGGGGGGATTGTAGTCAGTAATTAAGGTTCGATTTCTTAGAATTATATAAGGTTATTGGTAATAAATATTGGTTATAGTTTGGTGATCTGACAGAAACTAGGGACTTTGTATTTGATCTGAGAGGGCCCCAATCGATTGCAGGGCCCTGGGCACTTGCCCAAAGTGCCCACTGGGAGAGAGGGGTCTGACTATATATTTATTTACAGGCGCACGATCAGTTAAACTTACCATTACCAAACCGCGACTTCTTTCTCTCCTTGGTGGTCAGTGTCTTCACAGGCTTCAGGTTGAAGTTGTAGTCCAAGTGCAGGTAGTTGAGGTTCTTGCGGTGGATCAGCAGGTTCAGCATGTTGTAGCCCTGCCTGCATACTTGCAGGCCGGCTTCCACCCAGTCCAGGGTTGTGGTTTGGAAGAACTTCGTCGATTTGAAGGAACGGAAGAGGTATCTATTGGGGAAAATAATGTATTATAGAAGTGAAAAAAATAATCTTTTTTTTGTTAGTGGCATATTACATTTTATGAAAGAATTTTAGGCTGTGTTATTGTTAAGGTTTTGCTTTTTGTTATTCCATATTTTAATTACCATAACACATTTGAAACGAAATTTTTCCGATTTTTTTTTAATTTTATAAAAATTAAAAAAGTATAATAGGATTCTCACCTCTTCTTCTGTGGCTTAGGTGGTCTATGTTTCAGTGCGTTCAGAACATAGTACTTGAGCAGCTTCTGATACGACACGCGCACTTTGACCGGTTGTCCGGGCGGGCAGTGCTCCTTGTACCAGGTCTTCACAAGAGGTACGTCGATAGCCCGACGGGAACGACCTGATAATAATTTACAATACAATACAACACTCGATACACAAAGATTCTCTACTATAGTGTCCAAATCCATGATTGAAAATAAGACTTATCAACAACATCTTATTTTTTTATATCTGTCCAATGTGCATTAAGCCAGAATTTGCACTATGACCCCAGAAGCTACTCGATGTGAGAGGATGGGTTACAGACATGTTATATCTCACCTGATCGCATATTAAACGGTCGCGGCGCCCACAACAACGCGATTCCATTGGCTGTGTTATCTGTATACAGCGCAGTCTCTTGCAGGAAGGGGGATATGTCCTCGGGTAGTACAAACTCCTCCTCCTCAGGCAGGGGGTCCAGGGACTTCACACCGGAGTGACGATGCGAGATTGGGTTGATCAAGGGGTCGAAGTAGAAAGCTGGGAGATCGGGATCTTCCGTTTTGATGTACACTACATTGGGGGTGTGGTACCTAGTGAATAGAAAAAAATTGTAGAATTAAAAAAAATTCAAAGACTTAGACAAAGATTTGCCCTGACAAAACTTTGAGTATTTTAAAGTTAGTATAATTGCAAAGATGCAGTCAAAAGGAGTGTAACAGGTGTCAACAAGTCACCTGTTACACTGAGCAATATTATTCTTTATGTCATTGTTTAAGACGCGGAATTTCAAAATCTGTAATTAAAACTGCCTTAATTAAATCCTAGAAACATTCCTAATGGATTTGTTTTACATACTGTTTGTAAAAGAACTAATTCAAATAATTAACACTTACCAAGACAGTTGTACAAAGTGGGGCAAGTTGTTGTACAAATATGGGAATGCAATCCTATATTCTGTCCTGATTGGCTGTCTGATGATAATCTTGTTTATGTCATTGAACTCGTTCCAGTCCTCATCACCAGCTGAGTTATCCTTGACCAATGGCTCAAACTTAGGCCCACCGGGGATTGCCATGTTCAACGCCTTCGCAGTGAAGAAGCTCTTGGAATCAAAGAGGTAGAAATAATTGTCGTCCACCAAATCCGTCAACAGTTGGTTCGCGAGACGGTACAATGTCGCCATTTGAGGCAGTGTCAAATTCCACTTCCTGTATGTCGACCCATTTACATGTCGAGTTCCCAATAATGGTTTGTGGTCATAAAACCAACTCGCAACTGCTCCATCTTCCTCAGGATCAAGTTCTATCTGGATAGGTTCTAGTGGTTCAACATCCAAGATATTGTCTGCATAGTCTAGAGGAGGCTCCTCATCATCAAAAGGTGGGAACCGCATGCGCTTGAAGTGTCTACGGTCCCGTTTCTCTCTACGCATCATGATCCACATAGTGCCCCACTGTGCTATGTATACTGGCTCTATCACCCATGGTATTTCATTAACAAATGTGATAGCACCAGTAATATGGTACAGGACCTTCACATCCCTGATCTGTTCCCAGGGCATAGGCATGTTCTCTAACAGCTTCATGACTGCATGGGGCATGTACTTCAGAGCTCCGAGGTACACTCGTTTGTCATGGCGGTATTTACGACTTGTCATGTCACCATGGTCTCTGATGATCTTCCTTATGTGCTCAGGTGGCATGTCTTCTTTCTGGGCGTCCACAAAGCCAAACTTGCGCTTTTCGGCAAAACGCTTTGATTGTAGTTGGAGCCATTTTTGAGCTGTGGACAATATGATCCTTAAAAAATTGAACTTTAAAATATTATTCCATGATAACATGGTTCAACTAATACATGATACACACATTATAAAGAAAAAACATTGTATGCTACAGTATATCTGGTAATGAAAAATCACAGTTAGTCGGTTACAAAATGTTAGCAATTCACAGCTTTCTCCACTTATATACAAATGGACAAACATATCAATTGCATGTTTATTATATCCCCATCACTATAATCATAGAACACAAGTTCCACAACCCTTGACTTAGGGAATGCAATAGTATCTTTGTAGTAGTATCTAAGTCATCAAATGTACGCTAAAGCATTTATGTTACACTTTATTTTTCAAAGAGTAACATAATGAATAAGCAGATTGAGAATGATATAACCCTTGATAAACAGATCCAACATATGCCTCAAAGTTGAAATAAGGTGTGCAAGGGTTTATTTTCCAACTAAATGAAAAAGTGTCATGCTCTCTAATGATCAGACTTTATGACATAATTTATTTAGTATTAAATGACTTATAGAATATCTGTTAATTTGGAGCCTGCTTCATTTTTAATTACAAATGATGATGAAAGAAAGTTTAAAAACATAAAAAACGATATTTTATGTCCTTAACATTAAATTAAAATTCATAAACATGTGATTTTTTATTATTTGTGATGAAAATAAGAACCTTAAGCCTTAAAGTTGCCAGTAATACCTTTTTCCTTGATTTTCTCCTCCGGGATGTGATGAGGCTTGGGCGGCTGGGCCGGCGGAACCGGCGGTGTGGCAGCGGCGGCCGCGGCGTGCGCCTGCAGTGCCGCCTGCTGGGCCGCGGCCAACTGCTGCTGGGCCATCATCGTGGCCCAGGGGTTCGGCCCCAGCAGGTACGGCGGCAGCGACATGCTGACCGCCTTCTACAAACAATTTCAAACAACACGTGAGCATCTTGCACAACAACCAATAGTAACAACAACTACAACGCAATTTACTCACTTAATCTGGCGCTACACTAAATAAATTGTCACATTAATTATCCAGGGTAAAACAACACTGCTTTAACGGTCTTTATTAATCAGTGAAATACAACAACGCGCACTACAATAATTTTCGTAGCCATTTGCAATTTTTGTGAATACTGAATAATTAATAGGTATGTTCGATATTGTCGATGACGATTTGTCGAAAAGGCTTGGGTAAAAAATATCGATATATCAAAATCTCGATATTTTTTCAAAAAATTATCGTCGATATTTTAAACTCGATATATCAATAATCGATATTTTTTTCCGGATATCAAGTTCGATATTTTTTATGATTTCCCATAAATAAAGAAATATAAATAAAAAATGTCTTGTTGTGAAAATGTAAAAATGTAAAAACTATCTGACCACCAATTCGTATTTAATTTTCGAAACACTAATACTTTGACATTATACATATTTTTGTATTTTTTGTAATTTTGTATTTTTACACGATATATATCGATAGCTTCCAAAAATATCGATACAATATATATCAATATTTTTTTCCATTTGCCCATGCCTATTGTCGACATGTCGACAGATTATCCAAATATCCACAGTCAGAAACAGATAAACCTTGAGAAAAACAGACGCAGTCACAGATTAAATATTGTTGCCTCTACAGGTGTTGCCTCTTTATGATTGGAATACATTTTTTTTGAACTTTAATTACCTACTTGTGTTTGTGATTAGAGAAATTATTATAAAATTTAGGATTGGTGTAAATTAGGATAAAATTTTTGTTATTATAATTATTGAGGTCATGACATAATACAACAAATTTTTTGGCTGTTCACCATTAATTTGATTAATAAGATTGAAACTGAGGGTACATTTAAAATTAATGTTTTTAACATATATTTATTACCGAACAAAAGGGAACAGTCGAAGTTATTTATACGAAAATTAAAAATTTTTACTTTTTACGCGTTAACTGCACCACAAACGTAATTCAGCTTATGCAAATTAAATAAATATAACAGTTATTGGAAAGCTAATATAAAATGTCTACGCCTCCAGTAAGTAAAATTTTTCTACAAGATTTAATATAGATCTAGGAATTGATTTGATTATAAGGAAAATATATTATATTACGCAAGTAAATTGTTTACTTTACTCATACACGTGCTCCAAGTGGAAAAAAGTTGTTTGCTTTGTAACAATGCTAAAATTATTTCATTTAACCAATTCATTTCAGGATCCAGCTACTGACGTCGTGGAACTTTGTGTGATATTACAATGCCTTGGCTTCAGTATCAAGTCTCTGGATACAAGTGACACTAATAACAGTCAGGATGGAGGAACTCGAACCGTAGTAATAAATTGCCAGGTTTGGGAAACTCATGGTCTTATCTCTCGTGGTCTAATCTAATTGCCTCATTTCTTTGTTGAAATAGATGATTTGTAGCTTAAGTAGGGACTTCCTATTGCTGTGAAGACCTTAAATTTGATGTCTGTAATGTTCATTTTTACATACCTATATTATTTCAAAAGCCTTCAAGAACATCTTGCATGTAAGACAGCCTTTAAGAATTTAAAGATCTTTTGAGACACTTAAGTAAGTATATTTTATTATTTCAGTCTTCAGGTTTACATGTAATCTTAGAAAGCGTTGATATGACCTGCTCTTGTCCAACGAACTCCAACCAGCAAAACAGTGGCTTTTGGCAGGTCTCCGGTGTGGCTGGTGGAAAACAATCTAATCAGGTATGTATGTATCTATAAAATAACCCGCATTTTTGCGTCTAAATCAATAAGTTAAGCGATTAATAAAAAAGTAAGCAACTTTGGGCGCCGCCAGTTCAAGTTGTCATCGATATATCCAGTAAGGCAGTTGTTAAACGTTTTGAAGAAGAATCCTTGATCTTGATATATTCCAGGAATGTGGAAGTTCTCTCCTTGGATCTCTCCCAAAAGCGCGTCGAGAACGCCTCACAAAAGAGTTACAAGAGATGGTGCGATTTATCAAAGAAGTCAACGATTCTGATGTAGAGAAAGCTAAGGAAATTTCTAATAGATCGGCTAGCATGTTAGAATTAAAAACTCCTGAAAAAAGGTAACATGGTCGTTTTGACAAAAATACCATTCATGCAAATGATCATTCATATCTTGAATTCTTCAGCATACTATAAGCTTTAGTTCAATTTTATTGTTATCGAATAAAAAACTTTGAATTTAAAATCTTAAGGCCCTTCTGCCGCGTAATTAATTTAATTGACTTATTTCAGACTTTCGCCGTTGAAAACTGAAACACCAAAACGATACCGCTCACTAGATACTCTTACAACGAGAAGGGAAACAACAGAAACGTTTTTGGCCCCTGGACCTCTGCAAAAGCAAATCATGACAGAGTCTACTGATGCTACTGGCAACAAGGTAATAATATATTATTCTCTAGTTTATTAAGGGTTGTAAGGGAAAGTGAGAATACGTTTTTTTTAAATATTTTTAACCTGACGACGATATGCTATGTTTAGAATTAGCGTTTAGTGAGTAACGTAGGGAATGCAAGACAGTGTAACTCTTGGTACTAACCATGACTGGCTACTTGACATGCTACATATGGAATACTTATGACATTTATCGCTATTATAATCCAAGTGGTGGTTCTGATAACTAACTACCTACATATTTCTAAAATTTTAGGTACAATCACTTTTTCAGAGACAAAGTACATACACGCTATCGCCAACCCCTAGCAGCACGAGAAGAGGAAACAAGACATCAAGGTAAATATCTCTTGTTCTTGTTATATTAACGGAGGTATTTTAATAATTACAACTTTATTGACTTGGCTGTTCACAACATGGACCAACCTGCTTTGAAATAATTGCTTGCCCAAGTATAATATGTACATTTTTACTTTTCAGCCCCATTCAGGCTCCTCAGACCAATAGCATATTAGAAAGTTTGATAGCGGCAGAGAGAACGGCTGAGGATTTAAAAATGAAATTATCTTCAGTGATCAAGGAGTTCACTGAAGAAGGCAAAAATGATTCATCGATGTCTTCTCTTGTACTCGATGTTTCCAAAATTTCAATTTTGAAGGTTAGTATTTGGTAGTAGATATAATTATTAAAGGTTTCGACAACGTGCCATGGAAAATTATTTATTAAGTTAAATATTTTTAATAATAAAGTAGCTACAATTATGATTACTAAGAAAAGTTTTTTCAGGGCGCTGAAAACTCAAAACTACAATTTGCATCAAGTCCGAATCTATCTGGGTTAATTGCAACTCAGGAGGACATATCGAATCGACTAAAGCGCGGTGAAAGTGCTTCTACGTCAAATCTAACTACCAATAAAGATGGAAAGACATCAAAATTACGACGAATTTCTCCAAATATTTTCAGATTAAAGAAAGATAGCCCCAGCATGTCCAAACTACAAAAAGCACAGAGTGAAAATACTAAAAATAATAAAATGAGCAGTAAGAACCCCTTCTAACTTTTGATCTTTTGATTACCGATCATTGAAAATTAACATTTTGTTAATTGCTTTTGTATTTTTATCAGGTTTATTGAAACTAAAATCAGTGACACCAAGCAGAGCATCGAAACCTTTAACGGAAGCAAGCCCAAACCTAAGTGCTACACGAAAAAAATTTAGTCACGTAAAATCAACAATCCCGCGGCCAACTATTAGGAAAGATTAAAAAACGAACGTGATAGTTAAAATATTAAATTTAAAATGAGCATCAATAAAATTGTTTCTATAAACGGCCTATTTTGAAAATCATTTTGAATTTTTTTTGTAACGTGAGATTTAACAAATTTTAATTCGAATTAAGTTACCACTGTGGTAAAAGAAGGAGCAGAAGAAAAAGAAAATTTTTAAAAGTTTTTAGATGCTTCACCCGAAAAGCAAAACAGTTTACTAACACAACAACGTATCTTGATATTTTACTTACACCTTTGTTATACGTTAGGTCAATTATAATATTGTTAAAATCGATAGTTTATTACCCGTACATTGGCCTTTAAATTTATGTATAGGTACCATAAACATCCAAATACGTTCATATCCAGACGAAACATTTTTAATCAGCTCCCTTGTTTTTTAAGAAAAGAAAAGAATACGTTTATTGTTGACTGTTACATGAGAAAGATGTTACAAAAATTATAAAAAGTTTAGAACAGTCTACCCTATGCGGGCATACAATAATAGTATATTATGGTTCTTATATATTATGATTTTGTTACAGGGTTTTACTATATTTTTTAATCATTGCAATAATAACGAATATCTAACCATAACCAATACGTCAATCATAACTAAAATGTCAAACCAGTTGTCAATATGTGTTGTGATGTCAATTGTCAATATTGAAAATTGTCAATTTGGAATTAATTTTTGAATTTTTGACAAGAAAGAAATTATAATCGCGGGTGCTGCGCTGCGGCGGTTCCAAAACTTTTTAAAATATAATAATAATATCCTATTAATTATTAATTCAAGTATAAAATCGAAATCATGGGCGATCATGACGATTTTGAGGACAATCAGTATCCAGATAACGACGAATTTGTGCCATACGTAACCGCCGGCAACTTGGCGCAGAGGAATGGCGCGAAAGTCACTATTTGGGGAAAAGTGACGAAGGTGTCTGCTAGCGAAGGATTCTACATAAAAACCGTGGACGATCAAGAGGTTCTTATAAGATTGAAAAAGCCGTTGAGTGAAGCGCTGGAAGGCTGGTACGAGGTATACGGAGTTTCACAGGGAAAAAGTATACTGTGTGATGAGTATGTGCCGTTTTCTCAGGAGATGACGAAGAATATCGATCTTGAAGGTCACAAAAGTCTCGCCAAAATATTAGTTGCATTGGATGACCCGTGGAATCTTGGAGATGACAATGCTAACAACATGGAAGGTGTTACGCCAATGCAAATGTAAGATTTCTTGTTAAGTTTTATTGTAAATTCATAAGTGTATGTTGATAAGTAAACAGTTATTTTTTTCTAAGAAATTGTTTTAATTTCAAATACAATCAGGGGATATATCGTAAAACTATAGACTTTTATAAATCTAAAACATTTACACTTATTTAACTAGTACTATTCAGAGTATTCACTTCATACCAAATCACACACATAATAAATATAATTATAAAACACAAGAACCATCATAATTCTTATACACACACTTTTATACACATAATTGTTGTAGCAGCCAGACATATTTTTGTTCTGAAATTTAAAAAAATGGTTTTTAATGCACACAAATACATTGGCTGCTATAACTGGCTGCAATTATTTTTGGATATGCAGTCAGTGATGTTGTGGCATTTTGGAAAGGGCCTGTAGGGATAATCTGCATTTGGTGACGCCACTCTTAACAGTAAACTCTTGAGTAAGCACGGACTCCTCCCAATTCCTTAGTTCGTTTGGCTTCCATCTTCAACCTTTTCTCATGTATAACTGCATTGGACAGTGCACCCTCTATACAGGTGACTGGGCGATTCCTGGTAACAAAAACATATGCTGAACTATGATTTTTTTAAATAAAATTGAGCAACATTGTATGGATGGGAATTCGATTAGAATAGCAAAAAATTGGATGGTAGAACACCTTTAGGCCTTTGCATGACAGTTGAATTATGTTGTCTATGAAAAGCAAATACAAATATTTATTTATCTACCTTACATAGAGTTATAGTTGCCGTCACGAGTGGTGAGCAGAACTTTCATTGGTCGGTTTGACATTGACTGCGCTGTGGTGCACATGATTGGTTAGACAGTTGTCAGTTCGTCAGTGTGCGTCGTCTATTTGTCCAGCATGTTTTTTCGACTGCTGTTCATTGGCCGAAAGTATACAATATCCCTACCACTGATAATCTGTGCTCACGACTCATGACTGTTATTATATATCATCTATCCAATTTATTAGCTTCCACTCATGACTTCATTCATGTGGACCTTAGAATTTGACCCAGACAGGGATAAAAAGTATCCTATATGTTAATTCAGGTTTTAATCTACCTGTGTAACCAATGTTATCCAAATCTGATTATCCATTTTTGGATGAAATAGTAACAAACATCCATCCATCCATCCTCGTAAACTTTCGCATTTATAATAAGTAGTAGGATAAGTGATCAGTGATCGCATTGTGATAAGTGATCTACTAAGGCGTTGTTGAGAATAGATGAAGAAAATATACTTAGAACATACACTTTTTCAATCCTATTGACTTCTGATTGTATCCTCACACTAAGAGGTCTGTCCTTTCCACCCTTGAGAGCCAAGTCGGTCAAATATCTCTTAATGTACTGCTTTAGTTGATTGTTCTCTTTAGCTAGCTTGGCCTTTTCAGCTCTTAAGCACATGGTTTGTACTCTCACTCTGTTTGCTTTTAACAGGAATTTGTCCATCTTGCTGAATTCTCTGCATTCTTCCTGTGGATTAAATCTGAGTTTTAAACTAGTTGTACTAATACCTCCTTCATAAAGGTGTGTCTTCCTTTTTTTATAGATTTTGTGTAGCCTATTATGCCTTGTGTTAATGCAGTGTCATAATAACACATTTTTAGTGATAAGATGTTCTTTAACTTGGGAAGCTAGACTGCCCTCTTATAGATAATTTTTTTGAGGTGGTGTGGTATCTAGTCTTAAGGTTGCTTGTGTTTATCCATGGAAAGCAATACCCACTTAAATTTAAGTAGCCTAAACCTATTTCTACAATACAAACAATACTTCCAACAAAATCATCAGACATTACACATACTTGATATTATTTGCTAAGTTACTTACAAGCATAGCATCATCTAGGTTTTCAAGATCTAAATTGAGGTCATTGTCATCTATGTCTTCTAGAAACATTTCGTCATTTTCATGTTCATACTTCCCACAAATTTGAGCCATTTGTGTGATCTTGTGTAACTTGTCTTGAACATCTTCCAGTCGCTGTAATCAAAGATTTGAGTTTTGTATATTATATTACATAGAGTAAAGTGTTTTAGCAGTGATAGCCTAGCTAAGAGAATACCTCTTATATGAGCGAACAAGTGGAAGCCAGAGTTCAAATACCCAGTGGCAAGCATCAATGACATTCTTAAAAGTTTGCCTTTATTGAATTGAGTGTCACCTACTGTAAGTGTTCTAAACCTGTTCTCTATAATTTTGTTAAAGTGCGAGATTTGTGAGACGAGATCCGACCCTGCGACCGAGTGGGTCATTAAGGGGTTAAAGAGCTAACACGTTATGTTAGAGATGTAACCTTTATAGCTTCATGGCTTGCATCCACCAGGACAGCCAGCATTTCATCGCCGTGCTCCTTTTGAGTCTTGGATTCCTTTTTCATTATCCAGTATTTCTTGGCAAGCTCCTCCTTGTGGGTATTTATACGGTTTAACTTGTAGTTCATCAGGTTGGTTGTTTTTTGCCATTCCTTTTGGAGATTTATGAGCACTTCCTGGAAAACAAGAATTATTTAAGGTTCCAAATAACGCCCAAAGCCCCACAGGTAAACCATTACAAGAAGGTAAAGCTGTGTCTGCTCCAATGGATGATGACGTATGTAGTTGTTGAGTTAAGAAACACCTCGTCTGGGTGATCTTGTCTGACCAAAGAGCTTAGCACAAGCACTATTTGATCTTGGGTACCCCGAATCACGCTATCGATGTTTTCTACATCGCTGGAATACACACAAAAGTCATGGATGACGTAGTGAAAGCACGGTTGCTCCCCAGGAACGGTCAACTCGCCTGAAGGGCGATCGCCTCCGTCAAGCAGTCAAATATAACGAAAGAGATATTCACCGTAGCCTGTTGTATTTGAAACTCGTTTCTGGCAATATCGCGCTGATAGAAGTCGTCTTTCTCCCTCAGGGCCTGGTAGTGGCCCATGATGGGGTTGTGCTGCTCGAGGTAAGAGTCGTACACTTCTCGCAGCTTGCTCCAATAGGTTTCGATCTCTAGTTGCTTCGGTCGGCACAGCACCCGCATATCTTCCTCGTGCTGTTGAATAATGAACGAGATTAGCAGAACGGAAGATACGCGAATCATGTTTATGCCTGAACAAAGTTTACTTCCTTTCAGCTCTTCGTTATCCACAGATGGACCTTAATCAAAACCACTTGGTCCATCACTATGACCAGCCCAGGGTGGGACTGAGTGGTGTTGATTAGAGGTATGTTGCACGATGCATAAACTGTAACATATTTTAGTACCGCAACCCATGGCGTTAATTCACTGGTCCAATTTAGAGAAACCTAGAAGTCACATTGAAGATTATAAAGAAACCTTAAAAGACACGAACAGATAATTACGATTCCATGGTTGGTTAGGGCTAACTAAACAATACAGTTGATTAATGGTGTATCAGCCTTGTGATTTTCCAATTGGTCACAGACCGGCTTCCTGTAATTAGGGTGCCAACAAGTTTCCGTCTCTGTTTGACGCATGATGGACAGACATCCAGGACAGATGCCTTTGTGAGGGCACAATTGGGATGATGAATAACGTTCGTTACAGTATGGTGAATTTGTTCAATATACTTTCGGTGGACATAAGCTTAGGAAATTATAGAAAAGTACTCAAGTTTTGTGGCAGTTCCTTCGCATGGCTAAGAGGGTGAGAATCTTGAGGCAAGAAGTTATGAGAGCTTTTGCTTCTTACTTTGCGACGTTTCCGGAAATAGCTGGCAGAATTTGTCTACAGTAGCTACTCCGCAGATCTTGCTGACTGAACAGTATTGGGTGGGACGCATATACATACATATATTATCATTCAATTGTCGCATCTGTTTTTATTCTAATTAAATGGCAAAGAACGAAAATTGAACTTTTTTCGAAAATTAATGCCTGCTATATACCAATTTTATATGTAGATTAGATTTAATACGCTCACGCTTATTAAATTATTCAGTTGAAAAGCTTCATTTTCAACCTTTGTCCAACATCATTGTTGCGTGGACTCAAATAACATTATAAATGGTGTTTTGCGATTATTCTCATCATATCGGTGTATGGTTAATCCGTGAGTGACCATGCGCGCGCCAAAACCATCCCTCCTTATATTTTGCTTTTTAATTTTGGATTGCGATGTAAGTACCTTTGTATATAATATCATATAAGCACTTAGTTGCATCTATTTTTAATCCACTTGTGCATTTTACACCAGGCTCTTAACTGCAGATCGGGTGGCGGGCCTAAGGAGAGTGAACTGAAGAAAATTTACAACTCCTGCATGAGACAACAAGACAGTAGAAACAGAAGTAATGGTCGTGGAGATTCCGAACAAGATGGCGGACGGAAGGAAACACGAAGGTATAACCAGTGGTCTCAAGATAACAGACCAGGCCAGGCCAGAAACAGAGGCAGCGACAACAGGGAACATAGAACAAGAGAATGGGTTAACGAAAACGAAAGAAGTGGGATGGAAAACAGGAACAGAGATCAAAACATGCGTGGCCAAGATAGAAACAGTAATAGCAGAGACAATAAAATGCAAGCAATTGATAGAATGTATATAGGGGGGGGAAGAGACGAAAGACAAAATAGGAATGCCAATAACCGATTCGAAAACAATAATGGAGTTAGTGCCAGAAATGATTTCTTTGATGACGATTTTGGCGTAAGTATAAAAGATACCTTAAATTAGGTTATTGACTATGCTTTTACGAGTCGCAGGTGTTGAAATTGTGAAATGATTGTTTTAATTGTGCAAGCGCAGTCAAGGGATGTCTATCTATTGCTAAAAATTTCGTATTAAATTCTGCTTTTTATTACTTAATATAATAATTTATATTTACGTCTTCTTTAGAATTATAACAATCAATACTCGACACAATCCTCGAGAAGGTACAAACGCGAAAGACGAGTAGAAATGAACTCTGGGAAGCGAAGCCAGTACAATCCTAACTCACAAAGATTTTCTGGATACGAAGAAAGACATGAAGGAGAGGAAACGAATTCGAGCGAAAGCAACTCTACCAATGACGATGGTGGCAAATCGTGCGCTTTGCACTGTTTATTGGACAACTTGCAGATGGTAAGACGTATTGAAATTTATTAATTGGATATGGTTTAAATGTAAATTGAAATTAAACTGAAAAATGAAGTAGTTTTTAGATCGCAAGCGATACATTATTGTTAGGTTACATCGATTTTTAGGTTATATGTATTTGTTATAGACAGGTGAAAATGGAATGCCGGACCGTTATTTGGTGACCCACGCGATCACAAAAGACGTGAAAGACGAAGACTTAAAAGATTTCTTACAGGAATCTATCGAGGAATGCTTTCAGATATTATACAATGGTACGTAATTCTTCCTATTTATTAAGTACTATAAATGTGTTTGTTTTACAATGTTCAACAATAACAATTCAACAATCTTCAACGTATTCATTCAAATTAACTGCAAATTAATAACAATAGAATTAACAGATTTTATTTATGTATTATTGCAGAGAATACGGACGATAAATGCGAGTTTTCAAAGAATCTGCTGATGTGTTTGTCAGAGAAAGGGAGAGACAACTGCGACGATTGGAAGGACGATTTCCAGTTTAGTTAAAAATTCTTACTTTTCATAACATTTATGTCCTTAGAAAATAAGTAAAGAATAGATATGTTAATTCTATAAAAGTTAATTTATTCTTTAAATAAAGATTTTATTTTAAACTGTTTTTATTATTCTTGAGACCATACCACCGTCAAACAGTCGGAATAAGTATTTTAGTTTTTAGTATTAATTGAAAGGATTGGTAGAAAGTAGTGGAAACCTATCCACCGCTCTGTATAATTGATTGTACTGGGCCCTACTTTCCGGTATTTTACTGTTACTGAAAAATGATTGTGCAAATGATTCAAATATGTTAAATAAATGTAGTTACGAGTACAAAATCATACAAATTAATAAATCCTTACTGTTCTCTACGTGCATAGCCCCGTTGCTTGAGAAGATCACAAGCAATCCAAAAAGTTAAGCAACGGGCAACCTGGATGGGTGACCGCTAGTGGCGCGCTTTTGTGCTTAGGAGGGCACGTTAAGTAGTCGGTACAGGTTGCTATCGATACGATAGCAGTCGTTAAACCTTGTCCGAGATCCTATGGTTTGAAAGCACGGGTTGACCACTAGCTGGTTTCTCCACCAATCCGCATTGGAGCAGCGTGGTGATGTACGGTCCAGGTCTCCCCCTGTCGTGGGGAGAGACCCTGAAATGAGACATGAAAGGGTTGCAGCCAACTTCTCTATTTACCTCCAATCTAGCATCATTCTTCGCAGTCGCTCGTTCTATGTCCTTCTGTTTCTTGAAGCTCTGGAAATCTCTATCCTGTATGTACGTGATTAGGGTAAGCTTGAACTCTGCCCTGTCTTGACTGTCAGTTATTTCTGATTCATCTTTGTCCCAATTCTCTAGCAGGGTGTTCTTTTGGTGGTCGTATTCTGATTGCAGTTTGTCGAGACGTTGGGTGCCGATTCCTGGAGAAATGGGCAAATTTTTAGTATCTACAGATCTTTAGGTAAAGTTATCTTTACATAATATCAATATCATTTGTAATTGCATTGTGCCGACTTGAAACAGCTGGTCGTTGGCCCGTCATCGGCTAAACAGATTTTGATTTTAAGCGGTTTAAATGAGCCTCTGGATAGTTGATTCACAATTGGCCCAAAGTTTGCCCTGCGATTCTGCTCCAGGATTAAGTCAGCTAGGATAAAACCTATCATGAGTTTATTCAGTTCAATCAAATAAGTATTCTGTTACTCTAGAATACAACGATGTAGGTAAATATACTTAGAAAATAGCTCAATGTCTCGGTGTGAGTTTGGAAGGCACGTCGATGTTGCTCGTCGGAGTCATCGATCGCTTTTACCAGCGAATCGATCAGTCGATTCTTCCTATCCGTCAGGAAGTTGAAGCTCGTTATCATGCCCTGGAAGAACCATGTATATGAATAAATAGCACCTGGAAAGTCATGGATATGTAAAAGAAATAGACCTCAGTTCACCATGCGGGTTGATGAACGTCTCATGGTTTTGGGGATATTATGGGGAATTCAGAAAGACTTCAAAATTAGAATTCAGTGTCCTATGGCTGTAGACATTTAAAACATTTCAGACATTTAACGTAATCGTGTGTATTTTGTCAGTCTCACCCACGTCTTACCTGTATATCCAGGGCCATTTGTTTGCATTTTATCTTTCGAAGAATATAACGCCATTGTTGGTTAATTTTGGCTGTGTTCATTTTACTGTACGTTTCTTCTTTGTCCAGTTTTTTCTGAAACACATAGAATTTCTCCATTTAAACACAACTGTTCATAACTTTTGATAATACTGAATTTTGTGGCATGGTAAAAACCTCAAGCAGTTACTAATTCACTTATAACTACTGAGTGTTAAAACATAATTCAATTGTTTTTTGGATTTCAGTGCTACGTAGCCCCTGTAGCCAATGCAGGTAGTACATATCTAGGTACCTACTCTACACAGTTATTAACATTTACTACATAAGATAAGTGATAAGAAACAGATTAGGTGTTAGGTACCTTAATAAATCTGGCGATGAGGTCTCGCTTTCTTCTACGTGCTTCCTCTTCGATATCAGCCCGATGCTGAAGATACCTACAAATCGGAAGCCATCAGTTAATGTAACCTTCACGAAGTAAGTGACAACAGAAGGAGGTCTTGGTATAGGTATAGGAGTACAAGCCGCCCTCAGACTGGTGAACTGATGACCTGAAGAAAGTGGGAAGTCGTTAGATTCAAACCAAGCATTCAACGGGGTGGAGTAACGTCGATTAGGGCATGTCCAGTAGTGAACTACAAAGGCCTGTAAGAAAGGAAGGAATAAAGGGAGGAGTACGGTTCGCCATATTTTTCGTAAAAATACAACTCGTTCTCGACTGCATGAAAAAATCTAGGGTTTGAAAATTATAAGGTAATGTGTCTGAAGAACCGTTTGAAACCAGAGTTGGGAGGTTTGGAAGGAGTAAGGAAATAGCAACAGAACCTAGTGATCACATTGAATCAGTAAACCTTCTAGAATATCTTACCGGGCTCGCTCTTCATCTGACATCCGAGCTAGCTTGTTCACTTTGCCCTTTTTAGGCATTTTTATTTGTTTAGTGTAAATTTAAATTGAATTAAAATCCCTACTGCTTACAAAGCAGCACAATGCACCTATGCCTTACGGTACTGCAGTAGATACCTACGAACCCTATTGAACAAACCTGTATCTCGTATCACAGCAACAAGTGTTTGGTTTAGGGGGTGTTAAATCATGATATCATCTGTGTGGAGGTATCGATTATAGAAACTGTTTCTACGAGTATGATATTGATCAAACAACAGTTCAGTTACATAGCTACGACTATTTCTCTAACGTATCTAATGATTCTAATGGGGGTAGTAATTGGAAAATTATGGGAGTTTTATTGCGATTATTCAAGCACATCAAAGATTGACCTAATTTAATAAGTATCGTTTTGGCCTCAATCACTAAGAGGAAGGATAGACCTAAATTTTAGTTTCTTAGCGCAAAAATTAGTAGATCTTTAAAGCAGCATTAAAATTTGTTATCATGAGAAATTAAAAAATAATAGTTTCTCCATAGCAACGCGTTGTTTTGTTGTGATATTTGTCATGAATGAAGTCTTCAAAAATATTTCGAGCCCGGATTTTACTGAACCCTGTCTTTTAACAGTCTTTTGTTGAAACACAAATAAAATCTTATTAAATAAGTTTCGTCATGGACGTGCAATCGACGGCGACTCTCCAGTCGCCATCCACCTACTCCGAGAGTTCCAAAACCGGCAGCAGCAAATCTGGCGCGACTGAGGACGAGGACAGGGATGAGGATCTTACGAAAGATAATGGTGATTAAATGGTCTATTTGTAATCATCCTCTTTTTGTAGATAAAGCTGAAGAGAAGGCGTGTTTTACTACTAAATACGACTAACTTACATGATCTGTAAGTTAGTCGTACAGTCTGTAAATCATATAGGTACATATAACCATTATAACCTACTGCAGCGTCGGGTATCCTCTCACAATGAAAAGGATGTCGGCTTAGTTCATCAGTGGACCACCACGCCGGCCTAATGCGGGTAGTCGACCACACTTGCCTATTACGGGTTGGTCTACCGTGACTTAAGAAGATCGTGGGATTCTCAGGCATGCAAGTTTCCTCATGATGTTTTTATATGCGATAGCAGTCTGCTAATTTGCCATTATGAAACGTGCCAAAGTATTTTTTTTAATGCCAATAGTTACTAACTAAGGTCTCCTATTAGAGTAATAGTGTTTTGTGCTCCTAAGTCCAAAAACCATTTCACCAAAATTTTGTCTCAAATTGCATTTTTGAACCTCTACACATACTTATTTCTTGGCTTTGATGTGCCTCGATTTGAAGTGGTGCTTTTTATTTTCATATTTCTTTATAAATTTTGCTGCTGCCTAAAATTCTAGCTGCCTCTCCCATCGACCTGGAATGCCACATCCAGACTGAGCGTATCACCAAGATCTTGGATGAAGCGATCTTCAAAACGAAACTGGCTCTATGTTTACCGAACCTGGTGCAGGAGTACAGGACCCTGAGCTCGATTCTATCAGCGCAGCACATGGAAGACCTGATCTTCATCTTTGAGCAGTACGACAATCCTCTGTTCTCCACGAGCTTGCTCAATATGGCCGCAATGGAGGATATTAAGGCTGTGAGTTGGCGGTCTCTATAATATTGATTGGTTATATTACAGTGGAAATAGACTGGCCATATCGTTCGCAGGACTGATAACCGATGGGGAAGGAAGCTCGCCGAATGGCGACCACGTCTAGGCAAAAGGAGCACAGGCCGCCCACCTAAAAGGTCTAGGATCAGGTCTGGCAACATTAAAATGACAGTGGGAAACCGTTGGAATGAAATTGCCTAGGACGGGCGGGGGTCGCGTCGATTGGCTTAAGTCCAGCAGTGGACTCTGAAGGATTGAAAGTAGGGAAAGGACTAAGGAAGGAATACGGTTCGACAAATGTTTCACAAAAATTACCGGTAATTATTTAAAAAATCCCGGCTGCGTGAAATAATCTATGTGTTTTAAACTATAGGGCGATGTGTCTCTGAAGAACCGCCTGAACCCAGAGTTGGGACATTTAATGTACATCATGAACAGCTACGCAGCGCTCAAGCCTGTGGTGGAGGATATGGTTGAAGAGGTATTTTTTTACATTATCGTCACATAGTATAAGGTCAAATTCACTATAACCTCACTGTCTTTTACCTTTAAATATCATCATCTTTTCATGTCATAACATATTAAAACAAAAACCTCTTATTTATTTTATTTCCTGTAGGGATAAATTTTTGGCAAAGGAAGAGCTCCCACCTATCTACAGCGTTATTCTGGATACCTACCTATCGCGCCGTGGGGAAGGCCTATCTCCAACAGTGGGTCACAGGCTGATGAAGTATGATTAACTATGTTGTAACAGTTGTGAAGAAATCTTAATCTTTTCTTTCTTTTCTTTTTTCGCAGTTGAAAACAGAGTATCATCAGCTGGGTGTCGTAAGCCTTTTCATAATTATATCGTGAAATGACGCGCGCGAATTAACGACTAAGTATGTTACGATTGGTATGGTTACCTACTTAAGACATGAATTACGTATGTTCTTAATGTCGCAAACGGAGGTAATAAAGAATGGTTAGAATATTCAGAGAATGGAAAAAGAGGATTTTTACACATATTAGCTTCACCTATATCAATCTAATGTGTAAGTAGGTACCTAACGTAATCTCTGAACGTACCTATGTAAGTATCACCAATAGGTACTACAAGATCAGAGGAAACTGAAATCGCGTACTTATCTATGTACCTATTTTTTACTTGGCTTAAATTCTTTTTCACATAGTGGAAGGAAAGAAATATTTTATTAGTTTACTTCCATAAGATTTTTTTGCTAACGATACACACAACTTGATACGACTAATCAAGTGTAGCTAAATTACTTGCTATAAGAGTAAAGCAATCAGCAGGTACCCATCCAAATAGTAACATTTAGTATAAGCATTGTTAGTCAAGTTGTTGTTAGTAGGTAGGTATAAGTACTAACAATGTGCTAAGAAGTAGTTCGTACGTTCGTTATTTTGTCGTATTTTGTGATTAGAATAATATCTAAACTATTAAAATATAGGAAAACAAAATTATTCGGCAGGAACAAGAATATCAGTAAGGTATTTTTTTAATCACGCTTTTTCCAATATTATACTAGAAGATAGTGTAGATACTAATATTACCGAACCAACACTAAGTAGGTAAACTGTACCTTAATCCCGTAACGGTGGGTTTCAATAACCGATCTGTTTGGATGCCAATATCTACTTTAGATGATTTATTTGGAATAAAAGATGTTGCCTGGCAACTTATTTCTTCAATCCAATTCTAGAAGAAGTTCATTAACCCCGCCCTGGAGTATCTGATCACGTTTGAGCAGTTCCGAGAGCTGATGATCAAACAGATGGAGACCACCGCGGCCGAGCAGTTGGCAGCCAAGCTGAATACGAGGAAACTGCAGGCTTCCAACGAGAAGCTCATGAACAAAATTAAAGGTAGAACTTTTCATATACTTGCGTCATAGCTCGTCTGGGTACCGTACCTTAGGTGATAGAGCCATAAGTGCTAGTAGCTCGACCCTACCTTACTTTAGGTAGAGCCATTGAATAGTAGCGAGCTATTGACGAGTCTGGGGAGGTACCTTACACAGGTGGTAGAGTCATAGTACGGTCCATTATTTTTCGCTTGTTCACGTCTTTTTATTTTAATTTGCGATTAAATACTTTGTATTTTTTTTTAATTTACAGAATACACGGAAACCCTAAAGGATGAAAACGAAAAATTTGAAGACGCAATGAAGAAGAAGGCCGATACTATCGCGAGGCTTGAAAAGGAATTGGAATTCCTCAAATACGAAGCAAATGTCAAGTTACAGAAGAAAATGTAAATCGATTTCTTATTTCTAATCTTACTTCCTTAATCAGTGATGCTATTGTTACCGATGTTTGTTTTACGGATTCTCATAGTCTAAGAAAAGATTAGGTTAATTGAATCAATCAATAAGGATAAACCTCAGTTTTCGTTTTGGTATGCACCGATATTTACTAAATCGCAAGTGATTGAAAAAGTTAAGCAATCGGCAGCCGTCGACACAGAGTTTGAAATATAAACTCACGCGTTTTGTTTTGTTCTGAAAAATCCAGTTTCTTAAACATTCGCATTTGCAACACCAACTAGCAGAAAAAAAATAATGAAAATAACGCTTCACACTCATAGCCCCACACTAGGATCCCCTGTGTCGTGGGTGCCATGGACACACACAAGACAACAACACAACACACCCAGACCAGAAACAGAAATTCAAATTCATCATTCGAACCTCTGTTCTGCTGGGAATCGAACCCAGGACCCTGCGCATAGCGCACCGGTGTCTCAACCACTGCGCCACTCGGGTCGTAGAAATAAAAATAGTTATAATTCCTTTCAGTCTGGACTCCGATCGGCAAATGGTGCTGGCAACTCGCGCACACCTCGTCAAAAGCGAAATGCTGAAGGAGGAAGAAGTGGAATCCCGTGAGAGCTACGAGAGCTTACTCCGATCGCATCTCATCGATGAGAAGAACCAGAGGGCTCGCAGGTATTCCTTGTTTCAACAATATTCAATTTATCAGTGCGTTGACACGGGAACGCACGGTTGGGGTTTTATTGTAACTCAGTGTTGTCAATTTATATAAATTAAAATTTCCACGGATCCACGTTAGTTTATCTTCTCTGATCTCTCAAACCATCTCACACCGGGGCAACCTTACCGCCAGATTCTTAACTGTTCGTAAAGCAACATGTTCTTCATACACTTTATGGTTGTCGGAGGTTATGGTTGTACTTTATTTGAGGTAAACATCTTAGTCCTTATGAGTAACAAAGCATCCGTATACAACCTCTGATAGGATTTCTTTTTGTTTGAGGTTGAAAGTTCAGGTGGTCTGCAGACTGCATGCCTATTAACTACTCAATTACTGTAAAAAAACCTGTCTTACCCACTGAATCTTTATGTAACAATTGCTTTTATAGTTTCATCACTAAAATTATTACATGAATGCAGGTTCAAAGTGGAGACGCAGCTGCTGTCGTGGCTGCAAAAGTACGATCTAGAGATGGGCGACAAGCAAGTGGAACTCGATGAGTATACGGAGAAATACGAGGATGAAATGCAGAAATGTGAAGAGTTGGAAGTGAGTAGTGTTTCGAAATTGATACTCTAGAGGACAGTGTCTACAGTAGTCGCTTCGAATAGTGAAAACGATGCCGAATACGTCGAATAAGCACCAAATACCAAACGAATATTCGGCGCATCTCTAGTTATTCATTTACTTGTTACGTTCTTAATAAATAAATTTGAGATGTTAAAAATGTTTATAAAATCGCAAGTTTCTTCAGATTATGTTCAACGTAATATTTTTTATTAGTAAAAACGGATTTAAATGATGTATTATTATGAATGATTTTTGCTAAGTGGTCTTTCTCGTAATAATTATTCTATGGGCACTTTTCATAATTTCAGGCCAAACTAGCAGAACAGGACAAGGAGTACATACCACTGATGGCAGAAAGAGAAGAAGAGTACCACCAGGAGATGACGGAGAAGATGAACAAGTTCCTGATGGAGCACGCCGCGAGAGTCATCCAGAACGCCTGGCGGGAGGTGCTGGCGAACCGAGCGGAGAAGAAACGGGTAAGCGTGGAGGAGAAGAATTAGAGTAGAAATAGAGAGAAGGTAGTTGTAGCTGGTTGAACAAAATTAGGCAGATGACAAGTCATAGGAAAGATTTTGAATGATTAACTTATGTTATGATAGTTGTGGATGTTTATAGTGTTGTATTTGAATAACTAAGATATAAATAGATAATAAGACAAGAATAAGACATTTTGTAGATATTGTCGCAATTTTTTAAATATGATATTATTTTTACGAACATGTGGGTTACCCAAACCCACCTAAAATTTGTATAATGTTAAGTATTACAGAACAATTTTTTTCGCATGCAGCAAAAAGGAAAAGGTAAAAAAGGAAAAAAGAAAGCTTAAATTCCGATCCACCTTTTAATCCAAAAACCTCAGTCTTGAAACTAAATATCCCTTTTTCCTACCTACCCTTCATCCTCATAATACCAGCCATCTTGTCTTGCAGCTAAAAAAACTACAAAAGAAAATGCAAGCAGCCGCGGCTGCGGCGGAGAAGAAGGGAGGGAAGAAATAAAATGTATTTGTATTTCAATGTATTTTATTATTTATTTTACTATAACTGTATCAAGATACAAGCCGAGTAGTGTAGGTGATTTTTACATGGAAATATTACTTTTATAATTTTTATAGCTTCGTCGAAGTTGTAGCAATGTCGACCAATAAAAATTATTTTGAATAACTGTTTGTTTGCTTTTTAAATATTTTAAGCAGATTGTTCTGAAAAAAATTACACACCATTTGCTATATCCGATATGGATAGCTGGTCTACATTTTGGTGATCAACCAAAATCTGTTATTTTAAAGATATTAATAAAGAATATCTTGGCAATCAAATTGTAGTACCCACAATTAATTACCAGACGTGAAACAATAGCACAATTGTAGAAATAACTATGTTGCTGTAAACTTATGAACTAATTATAGGCATATTCTATAACTTCTAAGGCGTAATTGTAATTAAAGCATAAATTATACAGCTTAAAGATTCTATAATGTATACTGAAGTATTCAGAAACAGCTACAAAATATATGCAAGGCGACATTTTACTACCGACACGTCCTACAACATATTTATTCACTGAGCATTTATAATAGCGGCCACAAAAAACGATTCAAAATCTCAACAATATTTTTCAGTACTTTTAGATACTTTTACAAATCCACAACCAACCAAACTCGTTAGATTTGGCCTCAAGGATCAAGCAAATTAGACCTCAACTCGTTATTAATTAAGTACTTATACCATTCTCATAAATACTGAAAATAACGTAGATATTGATGTGGTTGTAAACGCACTAAAACTGGCATGTAATGAAGTCCTAAACGATACTGCTTTAAGGACATTCGACATGGTATAACAGATTCGTAATTTTCCTAAATATTCCGTTGGAAATAAACCGATAGATCATAGTTTCTCCTCATCATCCAAGATCTTCAAGTGCCTGATGGCTTTAATGTCGATGAGCGTATCCGAGGAACTCTTGGTGGTGGGTACGAAGGAGATTGCTCGTCGCGCTCGCTCGCCGTTTCTGAGTACTGGGTTTAAGTCCTGGAATAAAGTTTACATGTTATTTCTAGTGAACCAATGTGCTCATAGATCTTCATTGGTTCCAATAGAAAGTAGTATATTAATCGTCAGGAGTCGTGAGCAGAAATGATTAGTAGTAGGGATATATATTTTACATTTTCGGCCAATGTACGGCACTCGAAAAACACACGCTTGACCAACAAACGACGTACACTGACAGATGAACCCATAGATAAATACTAATGATGAACCAATCCCATAAAATAAACCAATAGCGCAGTTAACGTCAAACTGATAAAATATGTTGTTCACGATTCATGCAGACTTTTATACCTTAGCTTTTATTATCATGCAATTGCATAGCCCTTATCGGATCTTTTGCGTCGTTTCTATATTGCAGTCTCATAGAAGGTTGATAACGTATGAAGTGAGCCTTATATCAGTACGATTCTTTTGTAGTTGAGATTTGTGTCAATAATTTATTACAAAACAGAATAACACGACGTTATAGTGCCGTCTGGACCATTTTGTGACATTGTTATGAAAACTAACCCTTAATTGCACATGTAACGCTTGTGCCGTATGTTCAGTCTTCGAAATTTTCTGTTGCGCTGCCTTCAGTTCAGCGTCTAACCTCTGTTTTTCTTCCTCCAGTTCTAGCAAGCGCTTTTCAGCTTCTATAAAACAACATTAATAAGAATTAACACCCTCTTAAGCTAGACTATAGACAAAGGAACTAAATGGAACGGCAATAATAACTTCTTTGTTCTGATTCCACAGTAGCTAGCTCGTTCAATTCAATCAAACTCATTTTATCCCTCTTTCTTACATTTGCGATTAGAATGATAGGATAAAAGTGAGAGCCAATATAATATGCGCTAATTTGCTTATCACGCTATTTTTTATCATGCAAGTAGTTCTATTTATTACATACCTCTGTACTGTGCTTCCTTTTCTGCTTGTAAAGTCTCGAATTGTTTCCGCTTAAGTCTCTCCTCTTCTAACATTCTATTCTGTTCTTCTTGAAGTCTTTCTAATTCTTCTCGCCTTTCCCATTCTTCTGCTAAAACTCTGATAACAGAACAAAAGAAACAGAAGTAAATTAATTTTGCAATTAACTAGTAATTACATAATTATTTGATTTTTTTGATCAAAATATTTACCTTGCTTGAAGTGCTCTCACTATTTCTTCGTCCCTCTTCGCTTGTGTTTCTTCTTGTAATAGTCTCTCTAATTCTGCTTGTGCGTTTTTCAATTCTTCTAACTTTTTGTTGTCTTGCTGTGCTAATTCTGCTAATTCCTGTAAAACAATAAAATCCTTGCTAAGTTCTTAGATACCTATATATTAATTGAATTCATATTGGATTAAAAATAAGCTGCAATTACGCAGTACCTACTGTTAGTTCTACCTAATATTACTTACGACATTTATTACGACATTTAATGCTAATAATCGCAATGTCGAATTCAAAATCACAATAAATTAGCTTTTTTCTATAACAAACTACACTTATCATTTAATTTTATGAATGTTTCCTTTTGACAGTTTCCATAGTTACGCGCCGTAACGCGTTACGTTACGAAGCGGTTAGCATAGTTTCCATAGTTACGCGCCGTAACGCGTTACGTTACGAAGCGGTTAGCCCTCCCATAAGAAGTTTTCACTTCAAAAAATTGGATAATTCGCGCTTACATACCTGTGCTTGCGCCTCAGCCGCCAGCCTCGCGCGCACTTCATGCTGCAGCCGCGCTTTGGTCTCCCGGACCTCCTTCTCCCGCCGCGCGCCCGCCCCGCGCCGCCCCGCCCGCGCGCGCCGCTGGTAGCCCTCCGCCCCGCCCGACACCGCCGCCGCTTGGCGTAGCGCTGATACCCATTGCAGACGACTCCTGGAATGGGTCGGTAAGGGCACATAATATCTTGGATCTTGGAAACTGTTAAGGCAGTGGTCTTCGTAGCTCGCCCAGGCTACCTTATCGCCAGGCTCTGCTCTTACGCCGCTGTGATGAAGCAGCATGTTCTTCATGACATGTGTTTCGTATGTGGAGGTGCCGAAATTAGGCTCTTAAAAACTAGCTAGGTTCTTTTGCATATATGTTGTCTCCACTCCGCTTCGCATCACAGATACGTTCATCATCATAGATCCAAATCAAATTTGAAACCGTTTTTATTGGCTGACAGGCATAAAAGGTAATTCTTGCGCGACATACTCACTTATGATCCTGGGTTCCGAACTCAAACGTCCTCTCCGGTGTAATCAGCTGGAACCTCTGGATCTTGCCTTCGCCAGCTGCTGACTCCACCGAGCAGTATTCGTCGATGACAATCCTGCCACATTGGTCTTTTTGTGAGGAGCTCTTGTAGTATGTGAGTGCACAGGGCTGCAACACACACCAGTACTCCCGCATCGTGGGCAGCAGGTAACCGCGTTTGAACAGGTAACCCTGAAGGTTGTAATTATTTGTTGAGTCCAATATTATAGATAGGAGAATCAACGATAAAAATAGGTGACATTTGATAGGATTTCTTGTGGAAAAAAGGAAGAAGACCTCCGGAACTCCTACGATGGTCGTGTACAAAACCCATCGAACAAGTGCTGTACTTATACATAAGTACATAATTATATTTGAAATTAAAATTTGAAAAAGACCGCGTTCACGTAGAAAAAACATATTCACGGTAATATTAGTATGTATATCAATGCGTCAATGTGAGAATGAAATGAAATGTGTCAATGAAAGAGGTATTCTTTCATGGCTTGGCCTAATTATAATGTAAGCTATCAAAGCTCTCGCTGTTTCATCGCCGCCATAATTATCATCTGGCGTCATTTTCTTGTCTGTTATCCATTAGAGACCGCAGGATCGGGCCTTCTTGCACAATAAAAAGGATGTAAGCGTTAGTCCATCACGCTGGCCTAATGCGGTTTGGTGGACTTCTCATGCCTTTTGAGAACATCGTGGAGAAGTTTCATTCATATGTTTCCTAGCGCCATGCTGTTGTTTTCATTCACCCTCACAGCAGGCGATGTTTAATTTTCTTATTAAAGCCTTACATTAATACCTTCTTAATTATATCTTCAATGAAGACGTCGTAGATTTCATCAACGGCTTCCACAAGCGCTTCTGAGTGTAGCTGCTGGTCGCAGCAGTACTTGGCCTCAAGGACAGCGAGGAACGCTGCCCATTTGAAGTGGCCGATAGAGGAGCCCAAGGCCTCCCAGTCAGCGGCGTCCCAGCGGAGGCCCAGGCAGTGGACCAGCTGCTCGGTGACGATGCCTGCTTCTGAAGGTTGTAGGACGACCTGCAATGAGTTTTAAGCGTCAGTTTGAGCAGGAGATTACTAAGCAGATAGCAACGAAGTGGGTTATACGACCGAATATGAAGACATTTATATTCCGTAATGGAGTAGTGGAGTAGACCTACCAGAACAATAGCGTTAACAATATTTTTCTGTTTTATCTAATTTAAATTCACAGCCCGTTTATTATACTGCGACAGATCAAAAGTGAAACAAACAAATATTTTGTAATCGAGACGAGATCATAAGCAGGCCGTTGAACCCTATCCAGTAGACCTTATAAAGCACCTCTACATGTGGCTTACATGTGTGACCGACGTATAAAAAGTGTTAAAATGACGTCATGGTGTCATGTAAATATCAAGCTTTTGTTTGGACAAGGAGGCTAAAAGCGCTAAGTGACAAGTTGAGCGACTCGATCAATGTAAACGTGTTGGCAATGACAACATGGTAATAATTTTTGTTACTTCGGTGTCCCTTTCAAGTGTAGTTACTGCATTATTAATATATCATGAATTTATTATTGATATATCATAGGTATAATATTAAAAAAAAATCATTAATTTACCACTTTGCTGGATAAATCTAAATCGGATATTGAGAAACGTCTTCTTTATTTCTTTAGAGCTATAACGAAGATCGTCTCATCTAGAAAGGCTACGAAACATTTTCTGAATGATACTGAATTTACACTGAATGATGCCTTCATCATTAGCACTTAACTATGGTGACTATTAGATCATAGAATCTTGTTTCTCACCACATATCGTGCGCTCTCCTCTGCGTCCTGCACGAGGTCTGCCAGCAAGCAGAAGATCCTGAATAGCTTGAAGACAGAGTCGTCTCCGAATACCGGCTTGTCCCGGGAGAGCAGCGCTCGTCGGCAAACGAACCAGCACACCTGGAACAGATTAAACACACAATTATATTAATTTGAACATTGGCTTCTAAAAAATGTTTTTGGGTTAGTTTAACTAGTTCTGATTCGAAATTTTACACTTGTTGAAAAGTTGCTCGGCTTAGAGCGTATGAAAATTATTTATGAGATGGAAAAAGTCAATTTGTCGTGATTAGGTGCCTACCAACTTCCATTTCCTATTGTGGCTATGTTTAAAAGAGACGAGGCTGCTTTTACCTAAATATAATTTTCTTACTATTATCTAAAGGTCAATTAAATAGCGGTGCCTTTCGCATGTCCAAAATGTTAAAGGATTTTGATGATTTTTGTTCCGTGCAAAAAGCGAAGATTTCACTTAAACGATAAAATAAATTGCTAGTAGAAGGAATAGGTACGGCATTTCATTGTTATTTTGTTCCTCATAAACTACGACGACGAGTAGTGGGTTCGTTCTACAAAATTGAATTTCGATGAGCGGTTGTTATTCCATTTCATTCCATTAGGATAATGGAATGGAAGAGACAGTAAACGCCTACCTTGTTGAGCTATAGTTATGGCTTTTCATAGCACTTAATTGAGTAGCAAAAGGTGGCATGCAGGCCACCTGATGTGGTCCATCATTAACTAACCATTGACGTAGTGTACATGGTTAGTTAATAATTACGTACTTCGCTGATTTTCTTCTCATATTCCCTGACGATGGGTAGCGTGACTGTCTTCGGAAGCGAGCTGAAGACCTCATGTTGAAGGTAGTACTTGAACTCGTCGAAGGTGAGCTCCTGAGATGACCTGAAGTGGTCTAGCCCCTTTTCCACGCCATACAGGTCCAGTAAGGTCCCGATGTTCGCTGTTAGCACCTGGGAATGAGAAAAAGAACTTGTTGATATAAGATATAGGTATCTAATAAACACTTCACACGTTCCATCTACATTTGTTTCGATGACCAAGGTTTCAAACTCCTAGCCTTATATTAGGATTCCCTGGGTTGTGGGCGCCATAATAACAACAAATACACTAAGACCAGAAATAGATTTTGAAACTCATATTTAAATTGCTGGGAATCGATCCCAAGCCCCATTGTGCAATCATTCTTAACCATTGCACATCGCGCAGAAAATGGTATAGGTACTTACTCGTAAGTATTAAGACGCGGAAATTAGATGGTAATTAACATTTGTAGAATAATCATGGCTGGTAAAGCTAAGGCGTCTACTTGCTTTAACATCCATTTTCCTACGCAGTTTTGAAAATAGTGACGTTTATTATTAGTCGACCGCTAAATCAAGCAATGCTCTTATCTGTTTTTTTCAAAACCGAATAAGTAACTCAATCTATTAAAACGGTAGGATCGTCTATAGATCTCCCTATGTCGACTCAAGACTTGAAGACAAGACAAGAAGACAAGAAGAAGCTGACGTATCACATCCCACATTCTAAGTACAGTTGGTACAGTTATGTTGATGATGTTCGTCGCTTAGTAATAACAAGATAACTGAAACTTGATACAGGACACTTAATCATACTTATGTTTGCACATTGTAAGTGTGACTAAGCTCAGAGGCTAAGACGCTAAGAATTCGCCTTTTTTACCCAAAGCCGATCTCTCAAGTGCCGTAGTTCGGCTTCGAATAATCTAAAATCCGGCTGAGCGGATTTTAATGGGGCTTTGACTGGACTATAGAGGAGTCCATAGGACAACGTGAGGGCAATATATCAGAGGACGTCATTATGCAAGAAATATTTTATAATTTTTTTTTATTTCTCAAAAACCGACCTTGCCTTTGCATTTCTCTCTGGCGCTAATTGCATAAATGCATTCGTGGGATGCAGCTGCGTTGTCAGTAACCCATTATGATCCACTACAGGGTCAGGTCTCCTGTCACAATGAGAGATGCAGGCTTAGTCCACCACACTGGCCCGGGTTGGTGGATTTCACATACCTTTGAGAACATTTTTTTTGTGAATTCTCAGGCATGCAGGTTTCCACACAATGTTTTCCCCGTAACAGCAGGTGAAATTTTAATTTTATAAAGCGCACATAACTTTTTTTTACATGTATTTCTTATATCGGCATTATAACCGATATAAATATTGATCTAAATATCGATAGTAACCGTTAATCTATTGTTAAAAGTCGGATGCATTTGAATCGAAGTCGTTACCGCGATGCTCACAACAAATTCCGTTTTGATCAGCATAAATATGTACCATAATATATACAGTATGTAGTTATGTTCGTCATTTTTATTGAGTAATAGCCCTTCTTGATATAACACGATCGGATGTAGCAACAATGACTCATAGTTGTTCTCACTCTAATAGCTTGCGGTGAAGCAGGGTTGTCACTGGAAAAGTTATTAATAAACTTGAAAAAAAGCCACTGTAAATTATTCTACTGGGAGTGGACTAATTGAGTCATTAGGAAGACTACCGTGTTAGTAAAGTGAAACAGTGAATTAATTTACAGAACAGAAGAACAATGTGTACGCTCCCTTATCCATTAACTAAGAAGTGCAGTAGCAGTGGACTCCTCCTTACTTAAGCAAAAGTACTTATTTAGTTCTTCTGTAAATAAGGCTAGATTGTTATAAATATAAAGTGCTCTTGGTAAACCTAGACAGTATTGAAAGAGTAGCAAACGAACTGGAAGACTATCATTGGTCACTGTACCATCAAAAATGCCATTGAAATATGTAACTGTGAAGAAAGAAGTATTCGCTGACGTTTGTGAATACGTTGCTACTCTTAAGATACATAAGATTTACGTATTTATTAGGGTGAAGTTAGATTCCTCGCCGACTGTAATCAAATACATGTGTATTATGTTTCTAAACGACCTGCATGTTGAAGTGGTTACGACAGCGCGCTGTGCATTCGTTTCCCAGCTGACAGATTAGAATGATGAGCTTATAATGCTATAGTCTCGTCTGGATGTGTGTTATCCTCTTGTAAGTCTCCTGCTCTTGTCTCAGTGGTACCATATATTTAACAGTAGACTGAATTATTCCTGTAGGCAGCCCTAGTAGAATGACGTGTCGAGGAATGACCTTACGCCTACGAGACATAGCACTGAGTGTGTTTGAGCTTTAAGTCTTGTATCGACATAATTTAACTCATTTTTATTCGCATTTTAGTTAACTTTACCGTTATACTTATATTGCTTCTGGTCACGACTCTCCAAATTGGAGCGTACTCGTAAGTCCGCAAACGCAGGATTGGTAAAGATAGAGATACGAGCTAGTGTTAACTCCTGCCCGACATATACAAACCGAATTCGAAAACCACCTCTCTCTCTTATTTTTTTATACTCTTATTTATATTTAAATATTTCTCTCCCTTTTAAGTTCACATAAATGGCAAATATAATTTTTAAACTGTTCTCAGTCTTATTAGTTATTGCACATTTGACGTCAGTAATGCGGGTATTTCGTCGCCGCGCAAAATAATCTTTTTTACTCAGTTTTTGCTAAGGTTCTTGTAGTCGATGTAGTCATTGTAAACTTTTTAACTGACGATTTAAATAACTTGTAACATTTAATGAGACACACACACGGGGAAGACAAAAGTAATCATGATAGTTTACAACCGTCCGTTCCGCGGCCCCACGCTGTGAATTTTTCTTACTTTTTCGATCTAGAAGTATAATATAAGTAGTTATATAGCTGAAATATTTAAAAATATTGAGAAAATAGTTCCTATACTTACAACCCATGTCACGCGTAGTAGGTAGGTACATAATTACGTAGTGAAACTGACCTATTTGAAAGTCCGTAAGACTCGTATCTTTCACACTTTACTCACGTTTGATGAGAATGTCGTCATGCCTTATACAGCCCAGTGTAAATACAGGACAGTCTGTGCTTCTATCACTACTCCAAATTTCCAAGCTAGTTCTATCCATAAAAGTTGCGCAGAGATAATATACGATAGTTATCTACGAGAAATAGCGCGGTAAACCTACGTTTTGAAGACGGAATTTCACAATGCATCTTTCGTCACCTATCAGCTCGATCGTATCTTCTTTTGAGCCTTTTGTAGTCGACTGCTGGCCATGGGCCTCCTCGATCGACGCCACTCTGCCGGTCATCAGGTCATTAGTCCACCTGGTCGGAGGGCGGCCTGTGCTCCTTTTTCTCCATGGTATTAGTACTTTGTAATAATTATTTCTACTCAAGTAACAGTACCTAAGTACACTGACAACAGTGTAGTAGTATAAGTATGTATTTCAATTAGGCATTTCAAAATGGGTGAAATTAAGTACCTATGTGACGAAATAAGATTCTTTAGTGGTAAGTTTCTTTAGTGACCGTTATTTTCATTTCGCAAAGCCAGTGTTTAAATTTTTTACGACAGATGTAAACATTGCCCAATTATTGTAAGAAATACTTAAGAAAGCACATATGAAAGTGCTTTAATTGCATAATTATGGAGCATACGCTAATGATCGTAACTCGTAATACGTTAGTATATTCTGGTCAAATTTTAATCCACAAACAAAACTTCCGTTCAGTTTCTTCTTCACACAGATTTAGATGATTAACTGAGAAAATTTTCAACCACTCGTATGCTCGATATTATTATATGATAAGTAACTATTTTAATCCCACCGAAAAGAAATATAATATGAGCGCTGTGATATTATCGAACATGTGTTTGAAGATAGGCCAAGTTAAGATTTAGTTAAAAGGAAATGAAAAATGACCAAAGATTGTTTGATAACAGTCTGATAAATAATATAATCTGTCTATCTTAATATTCTAAATTGCAACAATTATCGAATCATTAATAATTGATTAGTTACCAGTCATTGCAATTAAATTCATCAAATCAAAATAAAAGAAAAAAACACTTGAAACCTGATTTGAATTTATAACTAAGAAAAAAATATTAACCCAAATATTACTAATCTATATTTATCTACTTATTAGTAAATAAACAGCACCAACCTTCACATTAATATAAACATTTATTTTTTATTTCATAAAATGTATTTTTATTCAGTAATATAAATTGTCCTAACTTTATTTCTGCGTCTTTTTATTAAAGGCATCCTTAAAATAATTGTGCTTGATTTTCTAGGGGTGAAAAAGGTTAAGAAACGCTGATGTAGAGCAAACACAAGAGTAACTACGCAACGGTACTAATTTGGATTAATTGTAAAAATTGACTCTAATTGGAGACATGAGTTCCATCTATGAAAGACTTTCAATTTTAATTGCAAGGCATCATGAATGTACTACGCTTTGTTTAACGCTTAAGATTAGTTATAATGGGACTTACTTGTAGAGATAAATTTACTTATCATTCAACTGTAATCTCCTATTTGGTGATAGTGATAGATAACTGAGATGTTGTATGATACAGCTATGAGGGTAAATATTCTACATATTTTATATTTTACATATTTTTATAACGTTTTTTGTCGGAATTTGTTAGGTTTTAGAGCCTTAATAGCATTATTTGACACTCATAATTGGAATTAAAAATAATAAGTCAAACCTTTAAACATTTCCTGAGTGGTTAGAATTACTTTAATAAGACTGAATTTCTGCGCATTAGTCTTTAAATGTTTTTACGCACATGTTAAAGTAAAAACACATGTGACCATCCACGTGATGTGTAGTATTTTGTTTAAACACTGCTTGTGTTTGTTGCAACGGTAATGTAGCAGTCATATTGGTGTTCTGACATCATTTGCTCTAAGTGTAGGTATACTCTTTTGGCAAAGACTGCAGTTAAAAGGAACTTTTACATAAGTGATTTGGCAAAGTTTTCCTACAAGGAGAATATTTGCTAAAAGATCAAAGAATCTCAGATATAAATTGTTTAGGCTACTTTGTGATTAAACAGAATTTTTAACTACTTACATCCTTTTGTATCGATTTCTAGATGATTTGATTTTACAATCATAATAGAACCGTATGAACCCGGCGGTGGTAGGTACTGGTACCTAGGTAGGTAACATCCGAGCCAAAAATGACTCCATCAGCTTATAGATCTAAAAGGAAAATTGTTCGTTTGCGTGAAAACTTTAAAACTATTGAAGTTCTCATAAGTAGGTACCCAACTTAGGTGCGTTCCACTGGAGATCCCGGAGCCCCCGCAGAGGAAGGCCACCGAGAGGGTTTTAGTGGGTAAAATCCCACATAACCTGGAGTCGCTCCCACGGCTCTCGGGTACCTATGAAAGTTCCCCCCCCGTCACAAAAAAAGGATATGTAAGACTTGCTTAATGACGCAGTATTTAAATGTACTTCTACCGCACGTGTTGTATTGAAAAACACATGCGACCAATTTACTTACACGTTGTTTGTTTGAAGTGTTGTTGCAGTAAACAATGTCTATTGCAAGACTGCACAACGTTTTCAATCTGACATCATTTTGCTCTAAATGGATACACCGAGGACCTGTTATTCTTTTGGCAAAGGTAGCAGTTTAAGTTTAAATTTTACGGCGTTGATTTGGCACGATTTTCTAGGGTAGAGATTCTTTGCCAAAAGAATCAGGTTGAATTGGTGAGGTTGTGAACCATGTTTAACTTTTTAAACTTTTAACTCTTATCGACTATTAGGTAAGAATATAAACGTATCTTAATTGTTTTATAAAAGTTGTTTTATTAGTAAAGTTTGCATTCATTTCGATGATATTAAACTTAACTAAGTTCCTCATCTCTTTAGCATACAATTATCTGATTAATTATTCATAAAATGACTTGTCTTTCACCTTACATGTAGCTCCTATTTGCAATTATGCTGTTTTTTTAAATTCTATAATACGCCTTCCTTTTTTAAGTAGGTATTTAATATCGTCGCTCCCTAGTCTAGCTTGGCTATTAAAACAACCATTTTAAGAAACCGACTTCCAGATCTGAAACGCAAAATGATTCACTACTTCGCTCCACTGAGTCGATGGTATTTACTATTGTATGTACAATGTACATGATCTTCAAGGTTATTTATATCCTATTATATCCATAAATAATTGTAGTAATAGATTTATTTATAAAAAATGTTTTTTGTTCGTAGATACTTATCTACTATTATAGTACTTAAAGAAACATACTATTACCACTTATACTATACTAGATCTACCTCTGTTGTGGGAAGAGACCGTTACCCAGCAAGGCCATCTGAACTATCGCAAAAGAGACACCGGTGCGCTACGCGGAGGGTCCTGGGTTCGATTCCCAGCAGAATAGAGGTTCGAATGATGAATTTGAATTTCTGTTTCTGGTCTGGGCGTGTTGTGTTCTTGTCTTGTGTGTGTGCATGGCACCCACGACACAGGGAATCCTAGTGTGGGGCTATGAGTGTGAAGCGTTATTTATTTATTATAAAAAAACTATAAATAATCATCAATCATAATTATCTACTATGTTGTTACTAAACATTAAATGTTTAACGAGTTCAATTTTTACTCAATTTCGCAAATCTAGATAAAATTTAAGTACGCAAATAACCGTTAAATTACGAATCTAAGTACTTTTAGAGCTTTAAGTATCTACTAAAGTTATTTAAATTTACCACATTTATTTTACTTTTTAAAACCTTTACCAGACTATGCATTCGCTGAGTGAGCCTCTCATTTTGACCCATTTTCCTTTATGTTAAAAAACTAATTAAAAATTTACGCTTTGCCGTAAAGTTAAATAAAATCGGTATAAATATTAAAAGACCCGAATTACCTGAACCCGGTTTTAATAACCTACTAGATCTTAGTCAGCAGTATTTTTTAATATAGGTACCTACTACCTACTTGGTAAAGTCTCGAATGCCAAATAACATATCATCGAAATTTGTCGTGGCTTTTTCGGGAAAGATTAACAAATATTCATTTGTCCTACCATTCATTCGTTATTACAAATTTTCTCTTTTCAACTGGAGACGAAGCTTGTTCGCGATAAACAACCCATCCCTTCCATCCCTTAATTTCCAAATTGTTAAGACTAGCCTCGCTTTGTACACCAAAATTTAAAGAAGTCGGATGTACAGACAGAGTAGCTCTCCCATTTATAATATAAAACAATAAGTAGTATTAAGTACCTTCGGATAGTAAGAAGTTTTTTACTGGTATTATTCTGTGACAGACAATGCCAGGGTGACGCCATCGCACTCGTGACCCGGTCATGGGCATTCCTACCTCGTGGTTATCTGGAAAATTCTTCATCCTCACTACGATCCGGAAGAAACAATATCGCCTTTTACGTCGCCAAATGAGTGATACTTTACCTGAGTATATGAATATTTTATGCAGTTTTTCTTACGAGTATTTCAATTTACTGTGTACAAATTGACTGGATGTATATTGCCTTGTGGAAACATCTAGTGGGTTCGAGGCGAAATAAAATGCGAGATATGGAATCTTGTTTTTTTCACAGGAAAATAAGAGGATTTTAGATAGGCCTAGTATTTCTGACTTAAATACGTCGTGCGTTGCATCCAGGGTTCCCAGCAAAGCAAAAGTTTGAATGATGCGAAATTTCTGTGTGTGTTTGTGTGTATCCAATTATCCGTGGTACCTGCGACAGAGAGAATCCTACTCGCAGCCCCGCGCGTGTGAAGCATTACAGAAAAAACTATCGATCGCCAGGTGGTCAAAATTTGATTATAATTTATGGAAATTTGAATTTGACACATACCAGATTGTACGTACACATCGTGGTTGTTTATGTGTGCATGTATTTACACAAAAAAAGTACTTAAAATATTAAAAATCATGTACCTATTCTAATGCATTGTCAGTAACCCATTAATGACCCACTACAGGGTCGGGTCTCCTTCTCGTAATGAGAGGGATGTAGGCTTTAGTCCACCACGCTGGCCTACTGCGGGTTGGTGGACTTCACATACCTTTGAGAACATTTTTTTTTGTGAACTCTCAGGCATGCAGGTTTCCTCACGATGTTTTCCTTCACCGTAACAGCAGGTGCTATTTAATTTTATAAAGCGCACATAACTTTTTTACAAAGTCATTGGTGCGTGCCACTGGGATTCGAACCCGGACCCCTCGATTCGAGGTCGAATTCTAAGCCACTGGGCTATCACCGCTTCTTATCCATATGAACTTTAATTTTGCTATATTTCAAACAGCTCCGTGGGCGTAATGAGCTGCGAATTTTACGCAAAATTTTCGCTTTACGTATTATTTGTTGAATTGTCCATTTCGTTCAAAGGCGGTTGTGTTCCACCGCTAGCTCGTTATCAGACCGGCCTCCCCATTCCAACGCCATTAGGCGCCAGTCGCCAAGGCCCGCCCCGACATAACCATTGAACGAGGGGTATAAAACAAACGACGGATGATAAAACCAAGACATAACGTTGAATTAGCATTTATGAAAGAAGAATATAATGCGATTTCAGCTACATTTAGATATAGATATCTGCGATAGATCGTCTTAGTTCTCATGAGTAGTAAATGTCCACATTATGACTTCAGATGGGATTTCTATCGTAGGTACTCATGGATACCAGTGCCCACTTCACATCAGGTGGCCTGTGGTAGGTATGCTCGCTTGTTACTCATTTACCGAAGATAAAAAATAAAACTCGTAGATGGTAGAGTTTTTCCAAAGGAACTAAAAATTTCAATGATCATTCATACCTCCTTATTTAACCCATTCCCTGTCCCATGAGACACATGTGATTCATACCCATTGTTTAACTATTGTGTCTATTTGCTGGACAGGGAACCTGTTAAGAAATGAAATTCTATTCACAAGACTACAACTAAGTATCGTCCATTGTGTTAAGTTTTATCGATTGTGTGTAAAAATACATTCGAAGAGTGCATAATAGTGCATATAATATGAATTCTTTATTCGATACGCCGATTTACACAACTATGCGTAAAGACTTGCTTTACTCCGACTGTCAGTATTTTACAATCCACACTAAACTGTGACTAAACGTCGAATAAAATGCATTGTTGGCAAACTGCATCTTGACTCCGTCTGAGGGCTGTTAGCGAGCTAGCTTTGTCTAGAGCGTTGTTTCTCAAACTTGGAGATACAAACTTAAAAAAAAAGAAAAAAAACTTAAAGCAGATTTTTTTAAAGATTGATAAAGTCACGTGACGTTCACTGTCCCCCATTTGAGGCATAAGATGCTAACATTGTGTAACTACGAGTGTCATCGTCATGAAATAACTTCCTTTCCTAACAGTTTTAGGGACGATGGTATAGATAAAACAAAGCGAAAAAGCGAAGCATTTATGATCATAATTGTGACAGGACTCTTAAAAAATAAAAAATGGAGATAATTGAATTTACAAGCAAATTTGACTTTTTAATTTTCTTTAGGGTTGCGACCTCAGGTTGAGCACCATTGACCGTAGTTGAGAAGAGGCTCCAACTAGGCTAAGCCTTTAGCTCTGTGCTAAAAGGCTGGCGTTATTTTTTCAGAGGCACCCTTGAAGCTACTGCAGCCCTGGTTATTTTTGCTGACTGTTTCTTAACACGTTCAGTGCCTTGTAATTTTCTAGGGCGTCTTAGGCCACGCTCGTTCAGCGGGATTGTTCGTGCGTGAACGTACGTATACGCACGAGTTGTATTCGTACGAAAACTAACCCAAACTGAGCGAAGACGTTCGCCAAAAATTTTATAAAGTCAAGCAACCATACTTTTCCAACCGAGAACACAAGACAAGAAGGATATGCAGCGTCACGGTGAATCCAGTAGGTGGAGGAAACTAAAACGAAAATTAAAACAAACACTAAATTAAAATAAAGAGGCTGTGTGTTTATGTTTACGATTCTTAACTCTATGTTTGTCTAATGAGGTGACACAGAGAATTTATTCGTTTGTACAAAGTAGTCACGTAATGAGTCATTATAACAACAAAACAAATGCAAGACAAACTTAAGTAAACTTTTTATTATTCACAGCATAAGATCCGATAATAATAGTGTACCTATTGTGTTGACCGCAGTTCGCGATATGTCAAGGAACTTTTTTGCATACAGCCGCGACAACACTGTCTTTAATAAGATACAAGAAATAAAAACAGAAGGTCGTTCGCGATTTTAAAATTTTAAATTTATCACTCACCTTTAACTTCGATTTGTGCACTAAGTCGTTATTTTGCAGCGAATCGAACGCATGCCATATGCAATTTGTAACGTTCTTTAACAAGGCTGACATTTTGAAACACAATGCACTTTTATTCACATGGAATTAAAAAGTAAGATTCGAGGAGTAGTGTTTTTTTTTCACCACAACGCGCGTGTTTCGTCCTCGCGTTCGATTTTCAAACTGGCTGGCGGCTCGCGATAGTCGCGATATCAGGGCAAAAGGAAGTGGGTGCAGTACGCAGACTAAAGTTTGAGATACACCATGGTGCATCGAAGAATTGATGAATTGAACTAGAAATAAGATAAAATAAATGTAAAAATTAGATAAAACTCTTTGATAAATTACAATTTCCCTATCTAGGCCTTATTACCCGCCCAAACTTTATTATACAATTCTGGAATACTATCATATATCTAACTAATAATATATCCAACTACCACAATTATTTATGACGTTGAATTCCTTTTATGAGTCAACTTCATTAGATTGCTTTCAGTTTTAGCACGTAAAATATTACAACTGTTACTAATTATTACAATTACTGGTTTCCCCAAGAGGTTTAGTAAGCACATTCAAAACGCAATAATCAATCTAAAATCTTTTGTAATTATAATATTCTCATGTAGCTTAGTGCATTCACAGCCTTACAGCAGATTGACCGATAGGCGTGATACGTAAACATCGCATGAAATAATCAGGAGAGGAAATTAGATAATGGTTGTTGTTCGCAAAATTATCATCTCTACTTAATCAAACATCTTTAATACTTTTGTTAAGTTTTATTATTATTACTTATGAGAGATTTAACTCATTATTTTCTTATTATATGGCGTGTATACGATACACCCCAGAATAGAGTATTAAGTTCGAGCTACGGTCTAACGTTTTTCCATGTCGACATCAACTTGATACGAATGCAACGCCGCGCTATTTAAAGACAGAAAATAGACAAACTACTGGAGTGAATGTAGATTGTAGGCTCGTGCTATCTAAACAATAGTTTCCATTATTCTACTCCTGTTTTATGTGTAAGTACCTATAAATTAATTGACAACCAAGGGTTAAAAGAGCATCCGTGCGATCTCTGAATCGACGAACAAAAGGGGATAATAATTTCAGAAACCATTCCAGTAACAAATGAAAATAATTAAATGCTTATATTCTTCAAACAAAAGAAATAACATACACAGAAGTCGTATTTAATATACAAATATACACGTGAGTAAAATTTTAAACAGTTCCTAGTACTTTATGTAGTCGTAACGTAATGAGCTTTATCAACGTATTTGCACGTAGTCAGTCGTATACTTACACGACATAAGAGTAGGAACATTCGGACACGAATAATATAATTTGTATTTTAGTCCACATATGTAGAGCCACAACCAATTTCGTGATTTGGTGAGACCTATTTTTTTAAAATTTCACGTGAGATTGAGTGAGATTTGGTTCGACACCCGAGCGTCCTAAACATATTCAATTAATTTCAAATGCGGTTATCTTTATAGTGCAATTTTTGGTCAAGACACAATTATTAATTTTTAATAATAAAAGTATAACAGTTACTTGCGTAAATATTTTAAAATGTTATGAGGGTGGCCCACGAGCTCCAATGGCTCTAACTACAAAAAGTTCTTCTTAAAACATCGATACGAAAGTGCGCAATCTTATAATGTCGCGCCCGCCTCGGCAGTACATAATAATTACATTACTCATTCGTTCGAGAGTTCGAGACCATAGACATTGTAAGTAGATAGAATGTTTATGTGAACAGGGCAGGCGAACCCAAGATTCTGCTAAGCTGAGAGAATACTGGCTCATTCTACAAATCTCACCGCGACCGTAAGTGCCGTAAGTGAGTGATACGAGTATACAATGTAATGTTTGGGGCGTTAATGCCACTGGCTACAGTAGATTTATAACAAGTACTTCTTCATTGCCGTTTTATTTACTTTGTTTTCTATGGTCGAGACGATCCGTCCTCGGATGTTTTCTCCATATCCGTGCATCGTGACTCATTTACTTACTTGAGAGGATCGCCGACATTTAAATCTGTTGCTAACCAGTATTCCTAAATATCATCCGTCTTCCGTTTATGAATGCAGTGGAGTGTTAAACTTTTCATTAAAAATGTCTAAAATTTGTCAAGAGACGGCGGCTCCAAGCCTTTATGTCCCTCTGTTCCGGGTAAATTTGCGACTAGCAGCATAAGTAGGTAGACTCTATCTGTCACCCAATAATAACCCACTGCAGGTTCGGGTCTCCTCTCACAATGGGAAGGATGGCTGTCACTCACAATCACACTATCCACCACTTTGGCTTAGTGCAGATTGGTGGACTTCACAAGCCTCAGCCTTTGAGAATATATTGGAGAGCTCTTAGGCATGCAGATTTCCTCGCGATGTTTTCCCTTTACCGTTACAGCAGGTGATATTATTTAATTTAGTAAAGCGCACTTTACTTTTTTAGAAAGATATTGGTGCGTGCCACTGGGATTCGAACGCGGACGCCTTGAATAAGAGGCAGAATTCTAAGCTACTGTTTATTACCACTTAGGCTATCATCACTTCAGTAGATTTATAGTTATTTTAGAAAAACAAATAGGATTTCACCGGCTGCGGCAGACCACAAAACAAGGTCTGCCAGTGTCACGGGCGTTCTTTGTTGTCATAATAGCTTTGATCGCTCTCGTAATTGTATTTCATCTCTACTCGTAACTTGCCTATTATTGTTAGTCAAATAAAAAACGGCAATTTTTGAGCATTCGTGTCGTAGAAATGAATCACTTAATTATTCAATATCTGCTCAAGTAAGTACCGCTAAATTTGGAAAGCGATAATTTTACTGAATTATTTCATGAACAGCTAATAAGTGTGTGTGTGTCGCCACAGATCATTTACTCCCATGTAGGTAGCACTCTCAAGTTTGCAAGTACCTAGGTGCGCTTCCTATCTAAAGGTTTTAGTAGACAGTAGATAGGTAGGTGAAAGTCGCAAGCGTTATTTGAACGAGGCCCTAGGCACGATTATGGGTATTGGCCGAAAGTCAAAGTCTTAATTGATTGTGAATGTTTTTATTATGACAAAATAACTCTAATAGTTACTGTACACAACAATCTGAAATTATCTTATCTTATAATTTACCAACTCACTTTTAAATAAGAAAAACCGGCGATGTACTAACCTTAAACTCAATCCAACAGTATAGCACAAATAACTCTCAGTTTATATATTGCTCGTGCTTCGACGAGAGCTAGCAACTGACTGCCCGTTGCCTTCCCGCAGAGCCATCGGCCGGTTGCAAACGAACGAGCGAATGTTATACGTTGACGAATGAATAACATTCACTCACTCACTCAGATTTCAAACTTGAGTCAATTGAACGTCTTTTATTCGTAAAAGGGACTTTAAATTAATAGTTATGCTTACAATTTTAATAATAAATATGTTATAATTAATAGCTACGCTTACAGCTCGGCCATCCTGTTAGAGCAAGTCCCGTCGCTCTAAGAAAAATAGAAATTTAATTTGGGTACTTAATGTAAAATTCGTTCATACCAAATAAATGAAAAATAGTCTTACTTAGTTATTGCAACGCAAGAGGAAAATAACTTATTTACTTACTTTTTAAGCAAAACTATGATTTATTTATTTAGCTTTAAAATTCTTAACATTTCTTTACCGTTTTCAACTACAACTTAGCGTAATTATTTATTCTTATTCGATTACTGAATTAAATCTTTTAAATCATAAATGATTAATAAATTAAATAAACAACTAATTCTGTATCTACTAGCTATTAATTTCATTTTATTTAATGGATACATTTTAACAGTAATTGTAAAATACAAAATAAAATTCCAAAAAAAAATGTATATATATAATCATTAATATTTTCGAGTAAGTAGGGACTATTTATGATAGAAGACAATACCTATATATAAATCAACATTAATTATTTTATAGTGGTATTAACCTATTCACCGATTTGATTTTCTTCTGCATCAGATTCTGAACTACTTTCATAATTTTTATCAAAACTAAGCCAAGGCTTCATTTTGTCAATCGCAATTATGTTTTCATAGCGTCGACTGCCACTTTTCCGCGTGAGCGGTGTATCTTCGATAACATAGCGATCGTTTGGGAGTACTTTTGCTATCCTGTAGGGGCCTTGAAATTTAACTGTCAATTTCTTAGATTTTCCATCATTTGGTACTTCTCTTCTTACGCTTACTAGATCTCCTACGGTATATACTTTACCCTTTAAGCGTTTAGCATCAAAATTTTCTTTATCTTTAGCTTGCTGGTCATTAATGCGGTCTATTGCTTCTTGCCTAACTTCACTTAAGTCTTCCACGGGTACTTTGTTGATAGTTTCGTTTATAACTTCATTCAATATATTTTCTGAACTACTTTTTATTCTGAACCCAAACAGCAATTCTGATGGGCTTTTACCAGTAACTTTGTGCACTGTGGTATTAAGGCCTATTTGAATATCCGACACGTATTCGTCCCAACTCCTGTCATCTTTACCGTGGCATTTCGTTGATAACGCGTCGAGGATGGTCCTGTTGAACCGCTCCACCTGGCCATTTGCCCGAGGTGTTGAGACAGCATTCAAAATATGCTTAATACCCAGTTTTTGCGTAAATTGTCGAAATTGGTGACTCGTAAATGAGGTTCCTTGATCGGTTATTAGCCTAGTAGGGGTTCCAAAATAGCTTACGTGTTCTTTAAACACTTTGATGGTCGTGACGGTCTTGGTATTTCTGACAGGAGTGATATTTATAAACTTTGTAAATGCGTCAATTATTACTAAAAGATAAGTATTACCCTTACTGCTCTTTACGAATGGACCTAAATGGTCACAGTGAATAGTGTGAAAAGGTATGTCAGTCTTAGGTATGGGATGTAGTTCTCCGTGCTGTTTGCCTGTATTACCCTTATGATGGGCGCACTCGAGACAAGACCTGACATACTTCTTCACAAAGCGCCTCATTTTGGGAAACCAAAAGGTTTGTCGAATACGACTGAGAGTTTTATCGAAACCAAAATGCCCAATATCATCGTGGTTCATTTTTACAACTTGCCACCTAACACCTTTTGGCACGACCCAAAGGATTTCACTACCATCTCCTTCTTGAATTTAGTAGACTTTTCCGTTTTTTAATTTATAGTTTTTGATTATTTCAGCGATGTTGTCGGATTCAGGGTCGCTTAAGATTTGTTTTATACGTGAGATTTCCTCATCGTTTGACTGCACAATTGATATCCAATCCTCTATATTAGTCGTGAGAACGTCTAAAACGTGATCCTCCGATTGAGCATTGCCAGTTGGTTGCCTACTAAGGGCATCAACGTGTGACATACGACTACCCGCTCGATACTCTATATCACAGTCGAATTCCTGCAGCTGCACCCACCAACGTGCTATGCGCGGAATTAGGTCTCGTTTAGTTAGGGTGGTCCGGAGAGCATTACAGTCTGTGTAAATTTTAAAAGGGATTCCAAGTAGATAGACCCGAAACCTATTTAAAGATGCAACCACTGCAAGAGTTTCTAGTTCGAAAGAATGAAACCTTTGCTCATTCGGGGTGGTCTTTCGACTAAAATAAGACACCGGTCTTAGTAGTCCTTGATCGCATTTTTGCAAAAGGATACCCGCTACACCATGTTTACTGGCATCAGTATGCAACTGTGTTTCGCGGTTAGGATCGTAAAGTGAGAGAACAGGTCTTGAAACGAGAGTTTCTTTGAGAGAGTTAAAAGCACTATCATGCTCTTTGGCCCACTTCCACTCACAGTTCTTCCTCAAAAGGTCAGTCAATGGCTTCGCCTTAATGGAAAAATCACGGACGAACCTTCTGAAAAAGCTCGCTAAACCAATGAATTGTCTAAGCTCATGATGGTTCCTTGGCACCGGAAATTTAGCTACCGCTTCAGTTTTCCGAGCACCAGGTTTAATACCGTCTGAACTTATTTCGAACCCCAAAAAGTCGATATTATTGAAAAAGAAGTTACACTTCGGTAGTTTAAGAGTTAGCCCCCCTTCACTCAATAGTTTCAAAACCTGTTCGAGCCTAGTTAAGCCCTCTTCAAACGACCGGGCAGGAATCAAGACATCGTCCATATAGACCAACGCAAATTGCTTCGCTGTAGATAATATTTTATTCATGGTTCTTTGAAATACGGACGGCGCATTTACCAGACCAAACGGCATGCGTGTATATTGGTATTGTCCATCTGGTGTAATGAAAGCAGTTTTATCCTGTGATGACTCCGAAATAGGGATTTGATAGTACCCCGATGCCAAATCCAATGAAATAAAAAACTTGTTGCCGGATAACTGGTCAAGTTGGTTCTCTACTCGTGGAAGAGGATAGTGGTCTTTCTTTGTACGCCTATTGAGGGCACGATAATCTACGCACAATCTCTTTTCCCCCGTCTTCTTCTTGACTAGTACGATGGGGCTAGCATAGGGCGAGGAAGATTCTTTAACAATACCAGCTTCTAACATTTCGTCGACCATGCTGCGAACCAACGCTCTTTCTGAAATAGACATTCTATAAGGTCTGTAGACAACGGGGTCATTGCTTTCTAGTTCTATTACCATTTCGGTTGCATTTGTTAAACCTAGATCCTTGAGATTACTTGAAAAACAATCCTTATATTTACTCAGCAACTGCATTAACCGTGAGCGTTGCTCTTCGGTAATGTCGGGGCCTAGATGCAATGTGCCGTCTGCTAGAGCATGATCCAAAGAAACGCTAAGTACATCTTTAGCGGAGTCTACCGAAATACAACGAGTAAGAAGATCATCAGTTTTAAACTTTATTTCTACCTCGCTCATGTTAAGAATAAGGACTTTACCTAAGCCTGATTTTAAATTATACTCGCCCGGAAACAGATAGTAATCGTAGCCTAAAGAACCTCTAATGGAACCACTTACATAGACGCTACCTGTGTAACTACATTTAGTTTCAATGGGAACTAGACAGATTTGTTGTGGTGATATAGCAACGTCTTCATTTATATATAAAAAAAACCTGCCTGTGTCGCATTTTTCAAAAATTACTCTACTGGGAGTCTTTACAATAGTAATGTTTGGCAATTCGGTAAAAGTATGTCCTAAAAGAACCGGATATTTGAGCACCTGATCTTCTACTACCAATAATTCTACTCCTTCTACTATCCCCTGAACAGTAACATCCGCTCTAGTCTTACCTAATGGTTTTACAAGGTGACCACCTATTCCTCTCATTGTTGGCAATTCTTCTACGTTAATTGACAGACCCAATTCAGTAGCTTCTCGTTCCCTTATCAACGTGCATTGGCTGCCTAAGTCAACGTAACATAAAAGTGGTTTGCCGTTGATGAGAATTTCAATGACGTACTTTTTGTTAGAGTCTTCGGAAGTATTGATCTCCAAAACTTGTTTTTCCACACCATTCACGGGTCCCGCCTGATTTTTATTCGAATTATTGTCTTTACTCGACCAGCAGTGCAGCTCTTGGTGTCCTAACTTACCACATAAATTGCACTTTGACATTTGTTTACGGCATTTAAAGCTTTTGTGACCTTCTTCATTGCAGTTATGACAGACGATTCGAATTGTTTGGTCTTGTTTTCGAATGTACGGTGTATGCCCCGACTGCCTTCTATCGTGCCGCTGTCTATCCTTCATCTCTTCTCTTCCTCTTGCTGTTCCTACTCTGACTGTCTTAAGATATTTAAGCACGTCTTCAGGTTCTTGAAATCGCGCTGCCTGGGCACCAACTCGAACGGCGCGATCCTCAATACCATGAAGCAGACAATCGACCGCTTTTCGTCCTGTAATCTGACATCTATTTAGCAGGTTTATCTTCTCATAATAATAACTCTCAAAAGAATCACCAAATTTCACCTTTTTAGCAAGCATTGTTGTTAAAAGTTCGGCATAATCATTTCGGCAAGGGAATGATTCCATCATTTTCTTTTTCCATTCCGCCCAGGAGAAAAGAACAGAGGGGAGTCCCTGGTACCATGCTTTAGCTACTCCCGTAAGTTTAGGTAATGCGAAATGTATCGTTTCTCGTTCGTCCCATCCGTAGATTCCAGCACACTCCTCTACTTTTGTAAGCCACGTTAAAATAGTTTGATCCTTGGCCATTGGGTCAAATTCGGGCACGACATTAGCCATGGAAAGTTTTGAGCTAGAATGGCCTTTAACATCTTTTAAGATATCTAAGAATTTACTTAGTATATTATGTGAAGAATTCAAATCGGTATTTAGACTAGCATTGGATCTACGTTTACAATCACCGTCACTAAAGTTACTATTAATTCTACGAGAAGATCGAGAACATAACCTCTTACGTTTAGCATGCAAAAATTGGTCCTCGCCTGAATCGCTGCTAAGGGAACTAGCCCTGGCAGGACGGCTTCTCCTGTTATCACTGCTACAGTTACCTTCATCATAACCATTACGCAAATACCGATGCGAAGATGCATTGACGCGGGGACGTTTCCCCATTTGCTCCCCACTCCGGCTTCTGGACTTACTCAATCTCACATGGGTGTTACGACTCGAGCCTGCCTCGCAGCCCCCACCCGCTCCCTTATTTAGATTGCAGTTGGTTAAGTGCTTGCGGCTTTGCCTCATATCGAGACTCCCTTCCGCTTCTTCACCTATATTTAAACGAGACAAGTGCTTGCGGCTTTGCCTCACATTGAGACTCCCTTCCGCTCCCTCACTTGTGTCGTTACCTAGCAAGTGCTTGCGGCTTTGCCTCACATCGAGACTCCCTTCCGCTCCCTCACTTGCGTTACGAATTTGCAGGTGCTTGCGGCTTTGCCGTATGCAACGACTCCCTTCCGCTCCCTCACTTGCCATAGAACAAGAGAGATGCTTACGGCTTTGCCTACCCTCGAGGCTCCCTGCCACATCACCCATACCTCTCGATAGAGCGTCACCTGACCCAGCACTCTCATCACCGGCCTCAAGCAATTCCGGTTCCAGCCAGATAACTTCATCCTCCTCCCCAACGCTACCACTCTGCGGCTCATCGCGTACGGGTGTCCCAAATTGATTAGCCTCCATAACTGAAACTCAATGAAAATAATCAATGATACTGGTAACCACCATTTAATAATTAAGTTCCAACTCTTAGAACCACTCAGTTTACGTCACACTTATAATTTGAATAAATTTTTTTTTTTTTTTTTTTTTTTTTTTTTACCGACAGAATGTTACAACACTATAACTTTTAATAAGTACCACAAAGAATGAACTCCATGTTCGTAAATTCAAAATTCCTTGTCTTCAAAAATTTCACAACATATTCATCATTCAACACTGTTCACCAAAAGTTATACGCACATGTTCACGAAATACCCTAGACTTAATTTCAGACAAAGGGTAACACATTACCAATGTACACTGTCTTCACTTTCAATTACCAACCTACACTGTTTTCACTTCACATAATAATATATCCAAATAAGTTCATAATAAAATAAAAACATTCACGTGGCCTATAATTGCGGTCTCTATTTACCCCCAAAATTGCGGGAGCATTAATATGTTAGAATAAACAACCATTAAATTTCGAAATAAACATAAACTAACGGTAGAAACAGTTTCCTTCGTTATATTCTGTAGGTGTATCTATAAAGAAACTGAATTCGGGCCGCTTAATAATCCGTGATTAAAAGAAAGAGAGAGAAGAAAAAAAATAGAAAAAAAAAGGAAAGAGAATTTCGTGGTTGCGCAAAAATAAAATAACTTGGGGGTAGGATGACGAATAAAACAAAATTCGCCAATCCCACTTCTGAGTTGAAAGTCGCAAGCGTTATTTGAACGAGGCCCTAGGCACGATTATGGGTATTGGCCGAAAGTCAAAGTCTTAATTGATTGTGAATGTTTTTATTATGACAAAATAACTCTAATAGTTACTGTACACAACAATCTGAAATTATCTTATCTTATAATTTACCAACTCACTTTTAAATAAGAAAAACCGGCGATGTACTAACCTTAAACTCAATCCAACAGTATAGCACAAATAACTCTCAGTTTATATATTGCTCGTGCTTCGACGAGAGCTAGCAACTGACTGCCCGTTGCCTTCCCGCAGAGCCATCGGCCGGTTGCAAACGAACGAGCGAATGTTATACGTTGACGAATGAATAACATTCACTCACTCACTCAGATTTCAAACTTGAGTCAATTGAACGTCTTTTATTCGTAAAAGGGACTTTAAATTAATAGTTATACTTACAATTTTAATAATAAATATGTTATAATTAATAGCTACGCTTACAGTAGGTAAATCTTTTATAACCCAGGGTCTACCTCATTATACCTAATCGTTTATCCTCATTTAGATGCATATTATCTAAACCTCTCTAGCTAATATACGAAGTAATAAAACTGACAAAAGCATAATGCATTACGTTCTTAGACGATATGTCCAACTCCAAACGGCTCTCCCCTCAATGATTGTTTTAAAATGTGACGCACTCGTGTCTCATGCTGCTAAGTTGTTTATTATGTTTGTTTTGTTACTACTAGATAGCTACTTTATTATAAAGACCATAATATACCCTACAATGTCAACTGGCAATAAAAATATCAATTCGAGACCGAATACCGGTACAGGAACCTGTAAACTTCCATATTAGTTCAGTCCACACTCCACATGCAAATAACCGCTTCTATCGGAAGCGAGCGAGGTTTCACCCTTATTTGGCACTTGGCGGCCACTGATGAAATCAAATGCAACTCGTTTTAAATAATCAGACAGCTACCCACCTATTACACAGTGTCAGTCAAATTTAACAAAGCAAGAAGTAGTAACCTATTTTATTTTTATATCAAAAATATCTTTATTTGTGACATCACATAAGTTACTTTGTATTTGATGTATAAAAATTAATGTTTCAATGTACGTTACGATGGTAAGTTACGATGAGTCACCTACCCTAAGCAAGTAATACCTACTTCCTTTATCAGTGAAATTTAGGGTAAAGTGGCATAACCGCGGCTATCTTTTCAGATGAGAATATATTTTTTAATAGGCACATCTTGTACTGTGTTTTAAGTACCTAGTCAAGTTTTGATTTTAAACTTCAAATTAAATTTTGAAGCAATTTTTAAAATACTTTTTCTGAATTTTCTATTGATGAATTTTGTCCACGAAAAATCGCTTATGAATGAACCTGAATTATTTAAACACTTAATTTGTACCACTGGGCGGTGGATTGTTGTACAATGGGTTTATGAGTGGAGGTATTGTCAATTAAAACACAATAATCTTTGGTAAGTTTTATTAATATCGAAATACAATACACCTAGAAAGATAAAATACAATTTCAAAACCGTCACAACGGCGCCCGCGGCTTCTCGCCGGTGCGGATGTACACCTATCTATGCTAATCCGTTCCTCATTACTGCAACATATCGGTTTGAGGTTAATTGCTAATTAAAAATTATCGTGTGTGCGCTTACATCGATATATGGCATCGATACGGGGTTATAGGTCTTCAAGAATCATCTTGTATTATATTAATTGTCCCTTTCCTTAAAGCGTATAGCATAAGGACTATCTTGATGAACAAAACGTTTATAAGTTTTATTTTAATTGCAGCTTCTTTACTATAAGTAAAATTGTTTCTTTATTTAACTGGACATGTTATTTAGTAGAAATGATAATTAACTTTAAGCTAACTTCGCAGTACTTCGCACCTGCTTTGCTATGGCTGTTTTCAATACATTTTTAGTATCTATGGAGCCCAAGTCACAGAAAATCCTACATTTTCACGAACCGTTATTATGAGCATTAACTTTATAATGCTTCTATTTATTCTTTCACATTTAACCTCACACCATATTGTTTAAGTAACAAGGACCTTACCATACCTAAGGTTTTTACACCTACCTTCTACATAAAGACATACGATTACATTTTAAGCTAAAAGCTGAGATTCGATACATCGATGTGATCAATGCCACGATTCAAAACACGAAAATTTTACGTTAAGTACTTTTCTATCTCCCAAACTGTATTTCGCGCCTTAAACATAGGGCGGTTTGGTGCTAAAGCGACAAAAGTACGTTTTTGAAATAATTTAAAGGTAGTATTCGTATTCGTAATACGTATATTTGATATAATATATTGTATCAGGCGTTACTTTGCGGAAATCCATTGTTATTTAAGTTGTATTTATATTTCTTTGCAACAATCCGCACACGTGGAACTTGTTTTGGTATGGACCCACCACCCTCCCTTATCTCTCTGAGTAGGTATATACCATAACAACTTATTCCAATAGTACACGACACGTGTTTCGCCCCAAAACGGAGCATAATCAGGTGATGTGGACTCTACAACGGTTGGTTGCTGTGCAACCAACAGACCAGACCAGACAGACCAGAGTGGACTCAGCAGCTAAGTTGTTATGGTATATACCTACTCAGAGAGATAAGGGAGGGTGGTGGGTCCATACCAAAACAAGTTCCACGTGTGCGGATTGTTGCAAAGAAATATAAATACAACTTAAATAACGTATATTTGAATTCCGGAATATTGTAAAGCTGTTTTTTTAAGTAGGACATTTTTTTTAATAATTCCCCTAATCAATAAAGTAGTTAACTGAAGTACTGGCCTCCAGCACCAAACCTAGGTTACATACTAACATTCATAGCTGTGGTATACAGTGGTCCACGTATTACATTCAACATCAGGCAAATCCACTCAAAACATTACTATAGGAAGTTTATAGACACATATTTTCGACTAAGCATTTGTCCCATTCGATTTAAGCATTGAATTAAAATCGTAGAAATAGGAAGTAGATAGAACGGCTACGTAGGCGCAGACGTACCCTACATTCTGCTCAACTGGGCACAAATTAACTCATTCTATTAATCTAATCGCGACTGTGAGTGAGAATGATAGAAGCTGAAGCTTCAGTAGATTCGGAAAAAATGTTACTTTTGCCGTTCTATTTACTCCTTTTTCTGTAATTTTAATGTATGTATATAATACAGAAGCTTTAAGTGGATGAGTTCGTGAACTCTAAACAAGCTACCTAATGTCTATCATTATTACCAGCTGATTTTAATCGTGGACCATTATTACTACTGCCTTACTTAATTATGTACTAGACATAAATAATTATGTTAATTGCAAGATTCATTGCAACGGAATGTAAAATAAACCTACTAACACAACTGTGTGCTTTGTGAAGTATATCTAATAACATCCTTGGCAAGATTTGGTTTAACTAATAAAGGAGAGATTTCACCTCTTTCAAAGGAAAATATGATATAATTATGATGAGTTAGTAAGTTTATCTTTCCCTTAAGAAGGAAATACACAAATTTTGCCGTTTTATGTGCATGATTTGTGGGCAGTTTCAGGAATCAATCTTTGGACCGATCTTTGGATTTTGACGTTTGGTTGCCAGGCAACATATGTTATTTCAAAGAAATTTATACATATAGAGTATCTTGGCAACCAAACAGTGTCAATCTCAATGCAGATCGGTTTTTGAAACTCACTTTAAGTAACATTTATGTAACATTTGAAAGAGGGTTAGTCACTCATACTTAATTAACTAAAATTAGATGGTCGCCAAACGTACCCAGTTCTCCTTACACGCAAGTACTGAAATCTTAATGCTACCTAATTCATAACACAGTTAAAGTAGCTTAATATACATAAGATATATATCAATAAATGAGACACTGGAATACGCAGTGACAACATATATATTATGGATATAATACTATATTATAGTATTTTAAAAATTCCTATAAGAAGAACTAGTCACGAGTTAGTAAAACTCAACCTATTATGTAATGTAGCTACCAGCGCAACATATAACCGTAAAAATATGGGTACTTACTTACGTAGTGTTTAACAACTTCCAAATTATTGATCCACCCGCATTAGAATAGTTTGGTGCAAACAACAAACAAAATAACAGGCTATGACTTGTATAAACTAGAATTCTACAAATACTCTAACGGCCGCACTCAGAGACGTCATTTAATTATTAATGTTTAATGTTCATTAACAAACAAATTCACTCGTGTTTATTCGTATTGACATAAGTGTCATCGTTATTTTCATAAGGAATCATTAACGTTAATCCATGTCTCTGAGTACTTGAGTCTCTGAGTGTTGGCGCGCGTGTCGCGTGTATGTGTGCGTTAAGATTTCATAGATACAGTGGCTATGTGTGCGTGCACGAAAAAGAGATAAAGAACGCGTTGACCTTGAACTGATGACGTCACTGCAACACGATGCAAAACTGCGTACATGCAAGCACACACACATAGCACCGCGGATCGAGGCGAGTTAAAGCATCTGTTACCATCTTTTTATAGTCAACTAATATGCATGATCAGTTAAAACTGACAACCGATGTAAAGGTTAAACCATTTTTATTGTCAAACACACAGTTAAGTTCGTACCCATCCACAACCATCTTCTATGAAGCCTAAATAAAATATTGGTACCATTGGGATGTGGACTATCGAGATACTTTCATAGAACTGTCATGAACGAAAATTGAAATGAACGGAAAATGAACGGACTGATGACCTGAAGGAGACAGCGGGAAACCGTTGGATTCAGAGGGCCCAGGACCGGGCGGAGTGGCGTCGATTAGGGGAGGCCCATGTCCAGCAGTGGACTACTAAGGGCTGAAAGGAAGGAAGGAAGGAAGGAACGAACGAACGAAAATTACGACTTAAGCCGGTTTATGACCCGACTTATGACGTCATCAGTATTTCAAGTCTTAACTTGTCTTAATTATTATTTTTTTCGCACGCAATAACTGTTTTAAATGTTATTGGATGTTGAAAGTTTTCAGACGTTTCCGGAAGCACTCCTTATGGGAATTACATTTTAAAATTAATTGTACGGTATCCACATCCCAATTGCACAAAAGGACAATTTTATTATGTGTCACTCTAAATCTAAGTACACGTGTTGTATGAGTTGTATTGACTCAGTGAAATGAATGAATGAACGACAGTAAGTTAACCAATGAGTTCACACACACAAAAATCATCGTAAATAACAACAACGGATGAGAAAAGACTCAAAAAAATAAATTAAGAATTAAAATTAACAATTTATTACAATATCAAATAAAATGATATTTTTATTTTCATGTCAGTAACGGATATTGTTGAGTGAGACACGTTTAAATAGTTGAGCGGCTTGTCAATAAATTACAACAGTCATATTCACTAGGTATTAACGCTGGAAGTTAATAACCGATCTTGGGATATAGATATCATAAAGGTATTATACTAGAGCAGGGAAGCCAGGCTTCCAACTATCCTTCGGTTAAAAAGAGAGAGAAGATTGCGGTACCTTCTCTATCTGTCTCTTCTCGAGCATGAGCGATTAGCGAGAAACAATTTTAGGTATCGAAATTGTTTGATGAAATGCACTAAGTTCTTTAATGCGCATGCGTTAATGGAGAGACAGATAGGGTACCATAATTTATTTCTAAGTGTCGGACATTTCCACTTACAGGCAGCCGTATGTCTCCCCTACTCTACTATAATACCTCTATGATGGATATGTCGAAAGAAATTTTAAAAAGTCTCTTGACAACCAAAAACTGTCAATCTAAATCCATATCTGCAGATCGGTTATTGAAATCCACAGTAAGTTTAATAGTACTTCACTTCAACTATTTTAACATGAACCCAACAACAGAAAATAATTTACTAAACTACTTAAACAATACCTAGTAATAGAAAGTAAACAATTATAAATTCAAATAATAAAAATAAATTGTATCTGTTCGCTTATCTACCGCAAAACATTTAAAAGTCGACGATAACGAACACAAATAGTCCTGACACTCAGTACATTATCAACGTTGGATCTATGAAATGACTAGGGGGCGTCACAGATAACTCTTAATCTAAGAATACATGAACATTTATCTATAATAAAAATGGTTAAATATATGGTGCCGCCCACCCATTGTGGGTATTGCAAGGAAGCAATCACAGAAAATTCATATCCGAACGAATTTACTGTTAATCGCCGTAAGATGGAAATTTACATGTGATGCAGGGATAGGTATCGATTAGGGAATCGATTAAGACTCGTTACTCACTCATTCGCAATCCAACCGTTCACTCACAACACTCGGCGCAGAATATACAATATTTTATCGATAACATCTGATTCATTTGGATCCGATACTTGATGATGAAATGTACAGGTCAAAATAAGTCCTTAAAAAAATAAAGTGTTGCCCCTAACAAAAGAAAACCAACCATTCAGAGTTGGATTTCTGTATGATAATGTCAATCAATGTATGAAGCGTGTATAAACTACGCTTTATATACAGACACTGAAAGATAAAATAATATTTTATCTGTGCCGCTTGTAAGTTTAAGCCAATCACGCAGAATCGAAAGCCATTCTGCCAGTTGAAACGTCAAAAGCAATATACATGTGGAACGGAAAAATGAAATTATTTTTTTAAAGGAACCACCACACAATTCACATAGCATAGGAACATTTACAGACCTTATAAAATAAAAATATACATATTACGATTTATCATAAGACTGAGGACTTACTTAGCTCGGCTTACGTATAAATACAAGGCATGTATTCAGTTCTTTTTTTAAGCTAGGAATTATTTTTTATAGTAGTTGAATAAATAGTTTTAAGGATTAGAAACATTAAAGCTGGGAGGATTAGAAAGGTACTTAGTGATTGATATGTAATAAATAGATAAGATTCTTCAGATTCACAATATTTCGCAATGTGAGGGTAGTTTTGAATGTCGTTTTTGTTGAATATGAGTTTTACATCATATTTTTATAATTACCCAGATTTATTGATAACCTTTTACAGTGGCGATATACTTTCCTGCCTTAGAAAAAATTGTTTGGGTTTTTTTACCACATTGGTTAAAATAATGGAGGTCTATCTATGGTTTTGACTGCTATTAATGTATGTATGAGTATGTATGTTCATCTGTTTTCTCATAATTTCTAAGACATAACAACTTGAGAGATAAGGTATATTTGGAAGCGTCTTAATTGTCCTCTTATACTTTAAGCATACCTATCACATATCCTATAAGGAATAAAGGACGTTATGAATGGTGATGTTACATTAAATTGACTATGGCGACCTCATCTAAAGAATATATCCATGAACTTAAATAATAGTGGATAAAATATATTTGTTTTTAGATTTTGTTACATGGAAATCATAGTGTCACATTCAAAACGAAATATATGAATCTAAAGAAGAAAATAAAACATTTAAAATGGCAAGTTCAAACACACAAGAGTAAGGTAAGGAACGCTGAAAATAAATTCGTTGAACGATATAAAGAATAGACTTTTCAAGGATATTCTATTTTTGATATGGTCAAAAGGCGTAATAAATTTGGCATCTGAGACTCCGCACTGTAAATATACGTATAGTGACCTTGGGTAAATCGTCAGTCTTACGTGGCTAGTTTTAACCCGACTTTGGTCGGTCAACACAAAAAAATAGGACCCTGTAATAGAACTTAGCGCTAACTGTGAATCATTACCGTTTGGATCAAAATCAGCCTTCGATTCCACACTACAACCGATAGTCGACTTTATGTCTGTAGTCTTAAGATACGTTTTTGTTATCACCCGTACGCTCTTGTTACAGAATTCGTAGGCACACCGTAACGTAGTCTGTTTGAAGGTACGTCTGTAAGTCTCTCGTTTTGATTGTGCGTTCACTGGTGCTTTGTTCACAACCAGTCTTAAAATGTTTAACTTGAAGTTAAATATACTAATACTTAAAATAACACTAATTTTAGGGCATAATTGTAAAGTAGAATACATTTTTAACGAACTAAGTTTTATATGTAGTTTTCTGTGAACGAATGACATGATTTCGTTCGATAAACGGTGCTTATTCGACATTTTGTTCAGTCGTATCTTAATTCCGAAAACTTTTGAACTTATTTTTGTTTGTAGGATATTTTGTAAAGTCATGGTGATAACCAACCTGAACACATCTTTGCATACAATAATGACCATTAATATTTGAAATATGCTTTTATTTAATACGATATTGAATATCGAGTGGTTTATTTGGCAGATTTTGGCCACTAGAAAAATTCCTTTATAATTATATTTTTTGCTTTTTAAATAAAACTTTTTGCATTGAAAATTGTGATTTATATTGAATTCATTTACGGAAATTATGGTAAATTTTAGTCTTTGTTGATAAAATGTTCCTAATTTAAACAGTTGAGCTACGTTACAGATTGCGGGTAGTTCGAATTTTGCTACTAAGTGATAATTATTTAAGGGTATTTTCAAATTTTTGACTTTTGAATATTTTTCTTTTGTAAATGAGTGAATAACAGTCTGTGGAAGAAGAAAAAAGGTTGGATGTATATATAAATGGAAATATAAATATATATTTACATATAGAAGATTTTCGGATATGGTGGAAATTATAACGTCTTTTGTAGATACAAATAGATACAAATATTTGTATGAGGATGGTTTACTCTGGTTGGATTCGGACAAAAGATGAAAAATATCATAACATCCTCCTCTTTCAAAGAGCTGTAAGTTTAGTTTACTATCACAGTAAAGGACATTACACAACAGTATATTTACCTTTCGTAAACACTCAACACACTTAAGTATGGTTTGAACACATTTTCTACAACATTTCAATGAAATGACAGCATTTAAACTCTGTATGCTTATTGCGATTGGTACTTTAGTAGCCATGAAGTTGTTGAGTTGCCACAGAGAATTGAGTTTAAGGCTTAATATTAACATTCCTACGTTGGTGCCCGCATCTTTTGGTGTCAAACTTGAAGATGTATGTTGTATGGACATAAACTGTTTGCGTAGACAAACCAATTGATGAACTATTGGAAAATGATAGCATACTAAACTTACAATGTTAATATACTGCGCGGGTTCACTCCCTGATAGGTCAGTTTGGATTACATTAAGAATGATAGCACTCACAACTGGCAGAAGACGCTCTAAGTATGTTTGTATTGTAAGAGTCATGTGGTAGGTATATGGCACAAATGCGGATTTTTTAATACTGTGATTTGTAATGGCAGTAATTTGAGAGCGTTTAAAGCTGTATGAGATTATGGGCTCAAGGATAAGATGAATTAGTGACGTGAGTGAGACCTCTCCTTGAAATTCGAGGGGGAGATGAGGGGGAAAGGGGAGGAATGACAGGCAGGGAATGGTTCGACTCCGGCTTACATATGGGCCAGGTAATAGGGACAAGCTAGGGACGAGGTTATAGGATAACATTGCTGCAGGCATCCCTGAATGTCGGGGGACGATTGTCGGAGTAGGGTAGTGATGCACAATGCACAATATGAGTGGAAGCAATCTGGGGAAGTAAAAGGGACTTTTGTGGGTGGGTTTTTGGGTACGTGGAGAGGTTTGGACGGTGCACGATGTGATCAGACTGGAAGGCAAGGAAGATATGGATTGGGGGGTATGTGAAAATGTTCGGGCGATGCAGATTCCATTTGGGGGGTATTGGGGGAAGTAAGAAGCGGGTCTATGGGTGGGAAGGCTTGGGAGGATGCTTCGTAAGTGTTTGGGATGCTGGGGGAAGTAAGATGAGATTTTATGGGTTGGAAGGTTATGGAGAACGCAAGGTGGGTGTGAGGTGCGTGGGGTGTGTGGGGAGTGAGGGGTGCGTGGGGCGTGTGCGGTGTGGGGGGTGCGTGGGTAGTGTGGGCGGGCGGCGGGCGGGGGGCGGCGCTAGGCGAGGCGGCGCGGCGGGGCGGGCGGCGCGGGTCACCGCGGACCGCGCCTGCGGCCCGGCTTGCCACGCCTGTTGAAGCCCCTGGAAACATACCACGTTCCATCAGGCAATGGCAATGGTATCGTGTCTACTTCCGCCACTCGTCACGAGATTCACCTCAGCTTTGGCGGCCGCTTGACATATTACTAATACATAATCTACTAAAACTAATACGGACTGTCCAGCACTGGACTGCCGTGGGTTGAGAGAGAGAAGAGAGAGATTGAGTGTGAGACAGCTTACCTGTAGGGCACCTTCTCAGGCTTGGCGGCGGCCGGGGATCCAGGGGCATCATCAGGGGAGGCGGGTATCCCGTTGGAGCGAGTGTTCACTTCAGCCTTGGCGGCCGCTTGGCTGCTCATCGACGCTTGCACATTGCGCGGCGGAGGGGTGGGAGCCTCCTGTAAATAATATAAAAACGTTGCAAAAAAAGTCAAAAACCTGTGAGTGATCGCTTTATTATGCTCATAAACATTGAAATAGGGACAGTTTTCTCCCTGGTTTAGGGGTAAATATAATCTGGTTCAACCCCCCCCTCGATGTTGTGTGGTTGCGGAGTGTAATGCTTCTCCTCATTCACTGATGTTAACACTCAGACTTGTAACGTTACAGGCAATTGCTCGCAGTGTGGGCCACCTTTAAACTTTCTTTCTTCGTGGTCCAACTCTGGACATGCACCTAACCTAATCAATGTCACTCCTTAAGAGGACTGACATGTGAAGTGAAGCTGCTGGATGACCTCAAGAAGACAAAAAGAAAAGCGATGGATTAACAGGGCACAGTTAAAGATACTGTTTTTCTTTTTGTCTTCTTGAGGTCATCCAGCTGCATACTCTTTTCATTAAGATGAGGTCACCATTCGAAGACTTTTCTTCTCTACAGGTTCTCTCCTTCAAACTAAGTGGCCAACCCATTACCACTTAGTTTGCTAGTTCTGGGTCTATGTCGGTTACTATGTTTAGTGTAACAACAATTAGAGGTGCTCACGTTATCAGCGGGGGTGGTGATGGTGAGCGGCGGCGGGCCGCAGTCGCCGGAGCCCACCACACCGCCCTTCGCCCTCTGCCGCGCGAGGATCGAGGCCATCTCAGCCTGTAATTGCTGTACAACAAAAACAAATAAATAACACCAATGAGGAACTCAGCCCCTTAATCGAGGGGTCCAGTTTCAATTCTAAAAACTTATGTGTGCTTTATAAAATTAAAAATTAGCTACTGTAATAGCAAAGGAAACATCACAGCTCAGTATTTACCGCAATGAAAGCAGCATGCCTATGATATCTCCATGGTCTCAAAGGCATGTGAAGATTGTGACTACCAACCCGCATTTGGCGAACGCGGAGGACTACAAATCTACATTCTTCTCATTGTGAGAGGAGACCGACTGCTATTGGTCATCAAACCAAAAAAATGATTACCTCCTCCTTTTGATGTTGGTTAATAAATAATAAGAAGAAAACATAAATCTTACCTTCATCTTATCAGTCAGTTGGAATGGAGGCTCATTGGTGGAGTCGATGGGGGGCGGGGCCTTCTTCAGCGCCTCCACGTCACAGTTCAGCACGCTGCGGCACACTGGACATGTTTGCTGCAAAACAACAATTTCATCAATACAAAGAGAATTTATTATCATACATGTAAGAAAACCATACTGTGATGAACATTCTGTACATGGAATATATTTAAAAATGGACTTGGGATGGTAATGAGAAATCAATATAGATATTGAACCAACTTTTTTTTTGTCTGTCTTTCAATATAAAGTTGATAAATAGCGGAACTACTGAAGCAATTTAAAGAAACTCAGTACAGTACTGGTTGGGCCCTAGGCAGGTTTAGATGTTATTTTATATCTTAATACAAATCTTATTTCTGCTGGGGAAATAAAAACGAAATTTACTTAAAAGTGGTGAACTGTACAAACACTAATGAAGGAATCTGAATGAGGCTTAGTACAGTTATAGTTAAAATGCCTGATAATTTTTGTTCAATTTACATCTTTTGCAAAATCTTCAGGGAAAATAAAAAATCTAGATTCAGTACCATAACAAAAATTTAAAATCTCACATTCAGTACTATCATAAACAGAGTATAAGCCATGTGCCGGTGTTGGACTGTGGATTAAATCATGCTAATCATTGGATTTTTGTTCAAATCACCTGATAAGACGGGAACTGGGCCTGTTGCCAGTTGGGCAGCTTGTCCCTCTCCTCCTGGTGGTTCTTCTTCCCGGCTATCAGGTGGCTGGCGAGGCAGTGGTTGTGGAAGTAGTGGTAGCACTGGGTCTTGATGAACGCGTCTCCACTCGCGAACCCGTAAAGGCATATCACGCACTGCCCGCTCGGGAGGTTCGAGTTCGTGATGTTTTCGCGCACCAGCTGGAAATAAAAAATATATTGTCTTAACCCATTAGTGAACAACTGATTCCGTCTAGAAAATCACTATACAAATTGTCAATGAAAAGTCACACACTTATGGGAATGTCAGTAAGGATTTATAACAAAATTCCAATCGAAATTCAATTCCTGCCTTTTCACGAATTAGGTATTTAAAAGTGAACTATCAAATCAAACACTACTCGTATTTACACGATAAGAAAGCGTGGGATTGTATAACTCCACTAGGCTGTTTCTATACACCATGTATCTCCGCAACAGATCTCCGCTTACAATTTCAATTCGAAATATTTAAATTATATAAAGCCTTACCTCAATCAATTCAAAAAGAACTGGCTGCCCCAAGCTCTTGGTTAGTTTTTCAAAGATTTGTGAATGGATGCTGGTAATCACACAATCATCGAGCCCTCTTGGGTTCTTCAGAATGACGTCGGGGCTGCTGTCGGGATACTCCGGGGTCAATTTGACTTCCAGGGTCACACAAACGTACTGTTGGTCAGTGTCATCGCCAGTAGACGGGTGGACGACAGTTTCGAAACTCCTCGGAACATTATCAACTCTTCTCACAACGACGTCATCCATAAGAATAGCCTCGAGGGCACCGATTTCCTCGCAAACCCTAAAAGTTCACCAAATCATTAAAAATTTAGAAAATCACACCTTAAAATCGAACAAGTCACGATATAGACCTTTCCTCCGCGGTAGTCATTGCTTCGGCGGCCGGGTGCGGACTGATAAATCTGCTGGGCTGTGCTCCGTCTGAGATACTATTTTTTTCAATGCATTCAGTTCAGGCAGGCGCAATGCAGACGGTGGTGCACCGAACAGCTGGTTTCCGACACTTTCCGATGATAACCTCGACAAAAATCAATCACTGACGAACTTCGCACAGATAACATTCAACTGGCTTATACAATGTGTTACCTAATAAATAAATGTTAATAAATGAATGTATTATACTTGCAACACCAAGTCAAATTTGTTTTTTTAAACATTTATTTATTTGCCTTGTTTGATCATTGTTTGATACAGTCATGGACAACTTATTTGACTGTATAATTTTATTTTAAATTTGATGAAAACTTGTCTTATAATAGCTTTTATTTCATAATATATTGGCAACATTCATTATCATGGCGCCGCAAGTCGAAATCATTTTATAATTTTATTTTATTATTGATGTTGAAACTACTCGAACGAAACTCACTCGTTCGTTCATTCAATGAAGAAAAGGCACAGAGAGAGGCACAAAATGCGTACCTATAAAATTTGTTTATGCATCAATTACAAAGCAGAAGATGAAGCGTCATACGCAACACACATGACATTTTGTAATAAATAATATTATGTAATAAATGAACGTTTTTTTAAAATGTGTTAATAGGTACTGTCATCAAAATTGTGAGGTGAAAATGGATTGCGAGAAAAAAGGTTAGTACCTTATGGCATTTGTTTTCCAAATGTATCAAATACGCAAAATATGCAAATAGCCAAGTGAAAATCTCATGATCTTAAATTTTTATTTTATCTTTGTTAATAGAACCATTTTATTTTCTTTTTTAGTTTTCAGTATCTACCTTATTCTTGCTTTTTGAAATATCAAGTCACTCGCATTTCCGGTCATTCATTCAATGGTATAGCGGAAACATCAAAAAAACGAATTTTGATGGAATTTTGTATTTGAATTATTTTTTATTTGCGCTTTTAGTCTGAATTTAAGTTATTTGAATTAAAATGATTTAAAGCCGTAATATAGCAGTGGTTTTGCTATTAATGTCAATGTCTGGTAGAAAATTTTAAAACTTCTACATTGTGGTTCCATTTTAGCACGTATGCCTTTTAATAATAAAGTTATCATTAAATAAAAAGTTGTTCGACAGGAATCTGTTTCGTTAATATATTTTCCAATTACCTAATGTTCAATTAATGAGTTTGAATATTTATCTCTACAACTTCAATAATGTTTTGTTGGCTTTCCTTTACGATGTTCATTTCAAATGACTTCAATAGGTTGGTGGATAGATAATAAAACCGTCTCATGAATTCCCTAAATGTCTTCGTTAGTAACAGTTTAGCTTCGAACGAGATTTTACTTTAAAAATAGTGGTAATTAGTAAAAAAATGAAGTAATGAAAACCATTGTTAATTTTCGATTCATATAGAAATACTATATTATGTATTTAGTTTTAGTGATTAAAAAAATTGAATTAATGGTGTATAAATTTGTTATCAGAGTAGCACAGGAGAGAGTTGAGACATTGAAACCGGTTATGTAAATTTGTGTTCCTAACGCGAAAATTGTTGATAATAAACTGTGACTAACTGTGAACTTAAAAAAAGATAGAGGGGTAATACCTACTCGGGCTGGTACAAAAGTACTACAATGATATATTACTTAAATAAGCAAAGTGTACAAATTAATATGTTAATAATGAAATTCGACTAAAACACAAAATGGTATTAAAAATAATTATACCAATAATTGTAGCTGCATCTCATATTGCGGCTGATGAGACTTTAGGTGACATACGCAATAAAGGACAAAACCCTACCGATGTATACTACAAAGGGTCCAAAGTAAACGTTGGAGTAAGCTACTGTACTGAAAACCTTTGTCTGACGAAATGCTGTCCTTTTGGAAAATCATACTATCCTGGAAACAAATCTTGCTCTGATCTAACAAAGGCCTTTGGCCCGGACCTACACGACGAGTACATGAGACCTCAACCAGATAATGCTGCTGATAGGTTTTACTTCAAAATCGATCAACCCGTCTGCATGGAAAATGAATTCAAGTTTCAAATATTACCGTTTGCGAAACAGAAAGGCCAGGAACTTCGCCTGAGAACGGTCTGTTTTTTTACCTTTTTTGTACCTTAGATCGTCAAGATGCTAAGAGGATGATGCACTGTCTGTTTTTGGACTGTCAAAAATGGAATGTCAAAAACCATATAGGGCACCTTTTATTCTGATACTTATTTAAAGTAGGAAAAAAAAACATTACGAACTGCGAAAGCCATTTGTTAGCATGTATGTTAATTAAATGCACCGCAAACTAAGCATAAACTTTTTTTAAAAAGCAGGCACAGAAAAAGACGGCACAAACCATCGCCTACTGACTCGCCTACGACCTTTATTAAGAATCCCATGTCACAGATTTGCGAAAATACATTGTTCGGAAGACCGTTTCAAAGTTTGCACGTACGAGGCAAGAACGTTAATACAGATTATAAAACGTGCATAGCTCGTTTAATTTGGAAGATACGATTTTTACTTGTTTTAGGACGGAAAGCTTTACGTGGAGTTACCAGACAACCTCCCACCGCACATGATCGTGAGCTCAGACAAGTATTGCATTGATAACTTCGTGACCCTAAAGCGAGATGGCAACAGCACTACTGATGTCGATGCACTGGTTTGCTTCTCTAAGGAACCAGTCCCCAATAGCTACTTGCTCAGTGGCACCTGTGAGTAACTGTTTACTGTCACCCAAAGGGTTCCACAGGGCTTTTGCTTTAGTACCTTTGTGTCTTAGTCTGACAAGAGGCTGTATCTTTTAAATTTGGATTGCGTATTCACAATTAATTACAGTGCGTTTATTTACCTAAATGGTATGCTAAACAATCTTCATTATATGAACCAGTATGTAACAGTGATGTATAAAACTTCGATAACGTGATTCAGGATACCCGTGGCGCCATCTCTTGAGGCATTCTCTTCAACCTCTTGCTATGTTCCAGGCATGTTGATATCGTGCGTGTTCATCCTAGCGACAGTGGGCGTGTACACCTGGCTGCCTCAGCTGCACACTATACACGGCAGAGTACTAGTCGCGTACCTTTTGTGTCTCTTCGTGGGTTTCGTGTTCATGGCAACCATGCAACTGCTACTCCGGCACGATGGGTTCACCTCCAGTGCTATATCGAAAGCCGCGTGCTTGGCGATGTGTAAGTAACTTTGGTCAATAAATATTTACATAGTTTATTATTATTATCTTAATAATTTTATGGTCATTTCATTTACATTCATATAGCATAGCCAGTAGCCAGGTACCTATTATTATAATAATTATGTTTCTATAATAATTAATATTCGATTTAATTTGATAAATCGATATACGAAATAAATTACGAATTACGATATATCATATAACGATACAGCAGTTACGATTATGATTATGAGTTACGTTACGCAATCAATACAAAAATATTTTTAGGTAAGTATTAAACAAGTATTAAAATTAAATTACAAAAATATTTTTAGGTAAGTATTAAATAAGTAAGTAAGTAAGTAAAAGGTTATTACGCCTTTTACTGAGCAAAAAGTTTTATAGACCTATATCCAGCAGTGGGTTATTTTTAAGGGTTAGACGTGATCAACTGTGCCTGTTACTTATAGAAGCTACGCAGTACAATCGTTAGCGTGATTCAGAAACCTGTACAGCGCCATCTAGTGCGCAATAGTAGAAACATTAATATAATAAAATATTTATTTATTATTATTATTATAAAATGTAAATAATATGATTGTATAAATAATAATATGATTATATTGAAAATGTTAAAAAGTTACTTAATAATTAATTCTTCATTTCCGTTTCTTTTTCAGCATTCATTATTTATTTCTTATTGCTATCGGCTTTCTTTTGGCTCAACGTGATGTGTTATGACATGTGGCGCGCTTTCAGGTAACTATTTATTTATGTAGCCTTTATTGAATTAAACAATGGGCGGACTTACGCTAACAGCTCACAATCCGGTTTTTACACGCGCCCGTGGCGGTGGCGAAACAGCCGATTTATTTCCAAACTATAAATAGATGTAAGTTCATCTATTTTCTCATAATTAGTATTCAATTTCCTTACAGCGGCAAACGGCAGCACAGGCTACAGAAGCCCCACGTTTGGGCGATGCTTAGATCATACGCTCTGTACGCCTTCGGTATCCCAGCACTACTGACGACTCTGGTCTTCACGTTAGAATTCTCAGGCCTACCACCCAGTCCCTGGCTGCCCATGCTGCGTCACCAAGGGTGCTTTTTGGCTGGTGAGGACTTGGCTGCAACCTTTTTGTAGCCCACCGTTGGGCGCGGCTCTCTTCACAACAGCGGGAGGCCTGGAGCATATCTATTCCAACACCCTGCTCCATTGCGGATTGGTGGAGAAATGGGTCAATCTACGTCAGATGTTTTCTGACAAGGTTTAACGACTGCTGCCGTATCGATACCAACCGGGGCCGACTGACCTACTCAAGCGGGGCGGGCGGGGCTATTTATTTACTCGTATTTATAGGTTCTGTAGTTAATAGGTGGCAGCATAAAGATTTATAGCAGTATGTATGTTCTTCATGTCTTGTGTTTTGATTTGGGAGATATTACTGCTGAAGATATTTAATTCGAGGCGAACATCTTAGTCCTTAGGTAACGCATGCAAATTTTTTAGCGCAAGTAAGATAAGTAGCCTATTATTACACGGTGTGAAGTTAGCTAAACGCCGTGCTATAAACCCGCCAAAATGATGGTGTAAAAAAACAACTTCCTTCATGGAAAATCGTGGCTTAAGTGTAGTAAAGTTTTAATGCACACTTTGCTTTAAAGAATATAAAAGTACCAATTAGCGTAAGATAGAATGGGTTTACGAAGCTCGTTTTTGGTTTTTGTAAGGAAAGAATAGAAAACATTTATTCGTACTCAATTTTACAATCCATATTCAAGTTTACAGGTGGGTTTGCAGAAACTTAAAAAATAGTAAAAAAATGTACAGGGATACAGGAAAAAGTTCCATTTTACAGATATTATAAAAACGTTGAATTATTTCAGGTAAAAGTAAGCTTCTGTACTTGTACGGTCCAATAGCAATTCTATGTGTAGCAAACCTGACTCTTTTCGTATTGACGGCTCTTCGGATAGCAAGGACCAAGAAAGAGACCTCGGTCCTCAACTCCAGAAATAGCGTCCGACATGACCAACAAAACAGCGATAAGCAAAGGTAACCATTATTATTTTGTGTTCATAAGCTAAGTACCCATAAGTACCCACGAAATTCTGCTTTATCAAAAAAATATAGTTCATTTCTAAAGGTTACACGTTTTGTGGTGGTAAAGGCGATGAAACAGTGTTTTGCAGTGGCGTCTGTTCTAAGGTATAACTAAGGATCTGTGTTACTAGATTTACGTCAGTGAGACGAATAATTGTTTTAAAAAAATAGTTAAACTGGTTATTGAAAATTGTCACAATGTTGCCTGCATAACAATGCGGTGGTGGTGATATCTCAATGGCCAAGAATTCGGCATCTTACTTTAGGAATCCGGGTTTGAATCCCAGCGGCACGCACCGATAACTTTATTTTAAAAAATAGTAAAAATTTCTAATTTTGGCAGAACGAAGTATTGTTTAAAAATGGGTTTAAGTTAAAGTATTTTTACATTTGGAGGTTCTGATAAATTAATAGTAGGTACCTACCTATCTATCGTCGTTTTACAACGTCTTGTTATTATTTCCCAGGCTCATCCTTTACCTGAAACTCTTCGTAGTAATGGGCGTAAATTGGATCCTTGAGGTACTCAGCGCTATATACGACAGTGATTTTTGGAACTATACCGACGCATACAATGTTCTTGTCGGCCTAACAATATTCGTCATCTTCGTTTGCAAGCGGAAGGTCATACAACTCCTCAAGGAGAGGTTGGTAGATGGTTTGCGAATTTTCACATCTTAATCTTAAACTATTCTACGATATATTGGCATTAACCCTTGGTATTTTAGATACCACATCTGCATCTAATTTTGCTGGAAAAGAATTGGTTATTAACCCATATTATTGCAACCAGTCCGTAAATGTATTCATGAGATCTTCGCGTATTTTTTCGAGAGGTGTCTCTACTCAGCAGTTGGACAAATATTGAACTTCATCAGAATTAGCCTTGTGTGTTACACACTTTGAACTATTCAAAAAACTAAAGTCTACTAGCGTAAATTCCAAATTTATAACACAAATACGATATTATTCTATTATATTACATTTTATTTTTGACAGGTACGAAACATTAAAAAACAAACCAAGATCCTAATCATACCCGAACATACAACAATTAATATCATAAGAAAAAGGATCGCAATTCTTATGAGACACAAAAACATTTTATCACAAAATAGAAGCAGGGATACAGTTGGACAAAGTACCTGCAGGGAAGAGTAAAACGTTCACATTATATCTGAGTTTTATAATGCCAGCGATGTAGAAAACTAACTTCGATAGAGTGATTCTGAATGATTGCGACACCATCTCTTCACCATTTGCGGAAGACAAATTTAAGAACACTTATTTAAAATCTCGCCAAATCGGAACGTTGTAATTAAGATGACAATTTAAATATAAGACCTGACTTTGTAGTTTTATTGAATCAAAACTTAAATTAAGTAACAAAATTATGTTAGAAATTAAATAAACCTTATTTTTGTATATTCTTGCACCCACAATGAAGGAATCATTAAAATTTGCCACCAACATAGTTACTCGTAGATCCAGTAATCGTCTAAGAAATAAGCTGAAAATGGGGGCCATACTGGGGTTACTACAAACTCGTAAAACCATCATAAAGCAATGATGTTTTGTTTTAATTTAAAATAATCATGAAGCAACGACCATTTGTAACCATTTTCAGCTTATTGCTTAAACTAAATATTTTCCTGTAGATTCGTTCTCGTTTTCAAATGAATTTGATTAGAACTGGACGTAATTAATTGTGTTGTTGACGTAAAAATGAATCATATAGAGTAGTGTTTCTCAATCTTATCGTTCTACGTACTCCAGTACATCAGACTTAAAGACCACGGCATACCCCTGAAAGAAAGAATAATACTTTATTAAAAATAAGGAAATAATGTTTTTAACAAAAGAAATAAGATGGCAAAACCATAGTAAGCCAGGGAGTAATGTCTTGTGTTTCGGCTGTGGGGTATTGTTGTCGGATATTATTTTATTTGAGGCGAATGTGTGGGTGTGGATATATGCAGCGGTGATAGCCCAGTGGCTCAGAATTCGACCTCAAATCGAGGGGTCCGGGTTCGAATCCCAGTGGCACGCACCAATGACTGTAATAAAAGTTATGTGCGATTTATAAAATTAAATATCACCTGCTGTTACGGTTAAAGAAAACATCGTGAGGAAACCTGCATGCTTGAGAGTTCACAAAAAAATGTTCTCAAAGGCATGTGAAGTCCACCAACCCGCAGTAGGTCAGCGTAGTGGACTAAGGCCTACATCCCTCTCATTGTGAGAGGAGACCCGACCCTGTAGTGGGTCATTAATAGGTTACTGACATGTAACCTATTAATGACCCACTACAGGGTCGGGACTACACCATGGGCTGCAGTGAACATCAAGAGGCCTGAATGCCTATTTGTTACAGTTATTTGCTGTTGGATGTGGGTGTTGCACTATAAAAAGCTAAGCCGTCATTACTTAACTTTATCGTGTTCCCCTGGGACCTATGGCGTATGGGCCGTACGTGAACCTCACTTTGAGAAACCCTGACATAGAGAACAAGCGATGGCGAAGTTTCCGCGACACTTAACGTATCCCTTCAGCACAGATTGCACCTACAATGGATTTATTTATTTCTCTTTCAGTGTTATTAGTTTCATATACAAACTTTTTAATTAAGGGTGCTTTTTCTGAATCTGTTACAAGTAGAAATTTACAGCCAGTGTTAGATAAATTGATTGTTCCCAAATGCTGTGGGCGAAATCAAGTAGCCTTCTTTAATACGGATGTATGGAGTTGCGAAGATTCGAACACCGGAGAGCTGTCGTTTGTGCACATGACTGTTTACGATAAGGATCACGATAAACCGATCAATAAATCTTTTAACGATGTCTTCCATGTATCTCCTGAAGTTAAGCCGGATGAAGAGACTTTCGCTGGATACGTGGACTTTAATCTTATAATGAAATTATATTTTACAGAAGTAAGTATTTATTAATTTACAAAATATAGCCCATATGTACTGCTGTTTTGTATGTAAATATTGTGAAAAAAAATGCTCCCTGATACCTATATTTTAGAAATGAATTTCCACGATTCCAAAATACAAATTTTTTGCTCAAGCTTCCTTCAAACATCATAGTGTAGACTTCTAAGTTATTTTGAAACAATTACATCTCTTAAACCAATAGGCCAGTGGCGGATTTACCAATGGGTTGGAGCCTAGGCCAATCGATTAGAGAAATAAAAAAATACATTTTTATACGGAGACAACGGGTTCAAAAAATAAAGGTTCAAACACATTTTCCAATTTTAATCATGTGCATTATGCAATCTTAATGAATACGTAGGTATGGTAAAAATATATCCTACTGGCGGCAAATGTGTAAATCCGGCAATGGCAATAGGCTTGGACGATAAAATTTAGTGATTTTGATAGATAATGGTCCCTCCTATTACCAGTTTTCCATTGGCCCACTAAATACGGGACACCTGTATATTATATGGTATTAATTAATATGAAGACCCAGAATTTCACTCAAAAATTTTACATATTATTATACAGAATTCGTAGCTCAACAGTTTTATTACATGTTTAGATTCGAAGAAGATAATAAATTGTGTCTGCTATCTTAAAAAGCTATCAATTCTGTTCCGAGATATTGTCTTTGTCTTTGTGGATAAAAAATCGACTACTTAATGTGAAGGGAGAAAGTCCCTTTCAACGAGAGATTTATCACGTTTAGGGACTCCCATTTTTCAATGCTTCAAGATTCTATCGCTCAGACCCAGAACATATTAAAAATCCTTATTTAGAGTTTTCAGTTTATAAACTTATGTACAAACTTTACAGGAAATTTATTGAGTTCATTACTTAGTATCTATTGGATACCTACTGGTTCATATAGTCTATTAACCACAAACAGATCCGGGAAAAGAACATGATTGTCCTTGTTGTGTATCACATTTACAATAATAAACGGGTAATTCCAAATAAACAAAGACAATGATTTATAATTGGTATGGGGTATCAGTTACATGACTGTATAGGCTCTCTTTAGTCCACCAACCGGCAGTAGGCTAGCGTGGTGGACTAAGGCCTACATCCTTCTCATTGTGAGAGGAGACCCGACCCTGTAGTGGGTCATTAATGGGTACTGACATGACATAGGCTCTTTTATTAGTCGTTTTACACTTGCTTCCAATAATGACATGGTATTTAAGTAACCGAAAATACTTTAATGAGGTGATTGATAAAACCATTCGCCAATTTTGACTTGTTTTGCTGATGAATTGTTTTATTAAAGTAATGTTAAAAGTAAGATTAATACTACATTAATACAACATAATTATCTAAATCTTTATGACACATCAGCAGAATGTCCTCATCATCATGATATTGATGCTTGTGGTTATGAATTCAAGAATTAACGTTGAGATTATAGGATTACACTTCAGTATCTACATTCGACTGCGCGATTTACTGTTACAACTCACTAGGTACTTAGAATGAACTTATTGATTTGACACTGACCGGTATATAAATACCAAATTTTAATGTTCCTTTCTATGCTCCTGTGCGGGCCACTGACACACATTCGCGTCCTTTATCTCTCCAAACACTTAGTGTAGTTGGCGGGGTGAAGGAAATGGTGAAGGAAATCATCGTGAGGAAAGCTGCATGACGGAGATTTATTCATATATATATATACTACTCAAAGGCGTTTCAAGATCAACAACCCTCCGTCAAAGCCGGATACGCACTGATTCCCCTGGTGTTGCTCGTGTCAATAGGCGACGAATGACCACAAACTATCAGGTGGCCCGACTGCCTGTTTGCCGGCTTTTCTTATAAAAAGTTGTAATAGTCATGAAGTGGAAATTCGTATTTCAGGACGGGACGTTATACGTGGAACAAATTAATGCATACAACAGATGGAACGCGATCAATCGTTCGATGTACTGTGTCGATTTCGTGGTGGATGACAATGGAACTGTTTCAGATAATTTTCGGTTCTTTTGTACCTTTCCCAACAAACTACCAAAGCCGACTAGTAAATACCTTAAAGTTGGTAAGTTTTTCTTTCATGTTGATACTAGCGTTTTTGTAATTAGAATTAATCAAAAAGCTACAGATTTAAATTCTATCGTGTTTGTAATGGGGATGGATTTATAGTGGCGGTGGAGTGTGGGGACTTGTGATTTCACAGAAATAACTCTCGTCCACTATATACAAATATTTATTTACATATACTATTATTAAAACAACATAACAAAATTATCAGTATCTAGAATCGAAGTAAGTAAGAATGACAGGAAGAAAAACCAAAAGAAAAACGTAGACTAAATTCGAAATTAAAAAGTAAACAAATCATAAAAACTTCTTGTTGCTACAGATTCTTATGGACTTGACGAGATCTCACAGTGGATGTAGAAGGAGCCAGTGGCCGACGTAACTATGTCAGTTACGGTCTCAAACAAAGTGGAAAGTCGCTTATCAATGGTAATTTTAAAGACATTGAAGTTGGCCTGAACAAAGCACGTGGTATAAACAATTGAACATTATAAACAACCGTTCTATCCATGTATACTGGCAAATTTGAAATTGGCAAAGACTTCATTATTCTAGGTACAGACTGTGGCAGAAAGAGTAATGATAATTTTGTCAATATAGTGATGTAAATAATCAATGATTAGAACACATTGAGCTCTAAACAGCCCAATATTAAAAACAAAAATCTGAAGTGAATTTATACCCTTATCAGTCCTGGTGTAACGGGTAGGTTTTTTATTTTAAACCGTATTGTAATAATGTAGATAAAATTATTAAAAAAAAAAATATTCCAGCCCTCGTGATCTCCATATTCTTCCTGGCCGTGGTGTTACTGGTGTACGCGCTGCTGCCGGGCCTGAGGAACCTCGGCGGTATGATCCTGATGGCCTACGTCTTCAGCCAGCTACTTGCCTTCATTTTCCTATCAGTCATTCAAATTGGGTATTTCTATCTGGAAAACTGCGTAAGACTGAGTAAGTATCCAACTTGTTGCAACCTGACTACAAGGAGTTTTTTACGTATATTGTATGCATGTTATAAAATTAGGTATATATTTTTTATTATCTCAAAGATTACCTCATATTTTTCCACTATACTTACTACTACTATACTTACTACTATATTTTAAATAGCAAACTTTGTTTTGCAAAAGTGATAAAATTGTTTTCAACAAATTTCCTATCGAATTATGCATGCGTTTAGATCTCAACTTTTTTATCGGCAAAGTAGATAAACACGTTAAGTATTCTTAATACGCTTCTGTTTACACATTGCTACAATTTTGTCTTTTTGTGTGTTTCAGCTATCACTATATACTACTTTTTGTTGGCGAGCTTTTGTTGGATGAACGTGATGTCCTACGATATTTGGTGGACATTCCGGTAAGTTTCTCTGACTATTGATATTTTATGTATCAGGTTTCCTCACGATACAGAAGGTGACATTTCATTTTGTAGAAGGCAGTAACTGTTAGAATCTTATATCTTTAAACGAGCAATTCTTGTATATATATATATATATATATAAAATCTGGATCTCGGAAACGGCTCCAACGATTTCCATGAAATTTGGTATTTAAGGAGTTTCGGGGGCAATAAATTTATCTAGCTAGGTTTCATTTTTAAAAAACCTTTGAGAACCTGTTTTTAATAGTGTTTTCGAACATTCGAACAATATAAATATGCACCATCTAATGCCATCTATGCATACAACAATATAACTAAATTATGATTTACCGACGCAGCAACACTACAGCTACTTGACATAGATGGCGTTGTTATTCAGCACTAAATATGTAAATATTTTTCCCAATAATCATCATTTACAAAATTAAAATACCGAGCAAAGCTCGGTCATCCAGATATTTATCATGATGCGTGTTAATTTCCCCTACAGCGAAAAGCAAAATGCCCTATTCGCCTGTAATTAAGATGGCAATTTTTCCTCGTAACATTAAATGTAAGGAGATATTTTCTTTCCCAAATCTGGGGATTTCACTTTTATGCTGTCAACATAATAGTTGGTAATTTTTGGAGAACTATTGTTATGAGACGTGTACGTTTAAATTGAATTTTCCAAACTTTTTTTCAGGGGATACGCCAAAGCTCGTCCAATCCATCGTCGCGGTGAGACGTTCAAGTTCCTGATGTACTGCATCTACGGGTGGGGGGTTCCCCTGGCGATGGCTGTCTTCTTCAAGGTGGTCAACAGTGCAGACATGTCCGACCGGCCGTGGTTCGTGAAGCCCCTTGTGCCTGAAATTGGATGTTTTATTGAAGGTATTTGTATTTTTTACCTTTTTATACATTTATTTTATTTCATTCTCCCCTATCATAATGAGAAAGGATGTGGTTAATTAGGTAGGTTCACCACGCTGGCTTTTGAGAGTTGGTGGACTTCACATTCCTTTGGGAACGTCATGGAGAACTTTCTGGCATGCAGGTTCACTCACCTTTTTTTCTCTGTTGATATATTCTTATATAGAATGGTTTAGGGTCAATATGGGTAACTTTGAATCCTTTGAAATTTTTCTCGGGAACCAATTGTTTTAATCAGTCACAATAATTATTTATCAAAATAGAGAAATGTAAAAGTCATTAAAAAATAAGTTTCAGTGTCAAGGTTTAAAGATGGTTCAAAGTGACCCAAAAATATTCAGTTACCCCGGGGACCCTATTCATTTTTATTTAACGTTTGTGTTGAAAGAGGGACAGAAGCTGGTGTACTTGTACGCGCCAATGCTGATCTTGATCATATGCAACTGGATATTCTTCCTGATGACGGCCTTCAACATCTGGCGACTGAACCGAGACACCGCCGTGCTGGACTCGCCGGCCGCCGGCACCCCAGCTGCTCACAGGAACCAACGAGCGAGGTAATCCACTTTTAATGGGCATAAGGGTGCTTTTCCACCAGAGATGTGCTATGCTACGTTGCTGTGGATGCGTTTGATATCCACCAATCATATTCATTGGTGCACATAGCGTAGCACTGGTGGCACTGGCACAAGATATTATGTTTTTTATATGGAAGGATGTGTGCTATGGATGCGTGCTCTGGATGCGTGCTATGGATGCGTGCTATGGATGCGTGCTACGGATGCATGCTATGGACGCGTGCTATGGATGCGTGTTACGGATGAGTGCTATGGATGCGTGCTACGGATGCGTGCTATGGATGCGTGCTCTGGATGCGTGCTATGGATGCGTGCTATGGATGCGTGCTACGGATGCATGCTATGGACGCGTGCTATGGATGCGTGTTACAGATGAGTGCTATGGATGCGTGCTACGGATGCATGCTATGGATGCGTGCTATGGATGCGTGTTACGGATGAGTGCTATGGTTGGGTGCTACGGATGCGTGCTATGGATGCGTGCTATGGATGTGTGCTATGGTTGCCTGCTATGGGCCGTCACGAGTGGTGTAGACTACCATCGATACATCGTATAGCTCGAGCTGCGCATCTTTCTCGCGCATCTACTTTGCGGCGGCGCATCTTCATAGCGCATCTTCCTCGCACAGCTACATAGCTTACGGCCGCACTCAGAGACGTCATTTAAGGTAATGTTCATTAACAAACAAATTCAATCGTCTTTATTCGTATTGACATATAAGTGTCATCTTTATCTTATCTTATATCTTTAAACGAGCAATTCTTGTATATATATATAATCTGGATCTCGGAAACGGCTCCAACGATTTCCATGAAATTTGGTATTTAAGGAGTTTCGGGGGCAATAAATTTATCTAGCTAGGTTTCATTTTTAAAAAACCTTTGAGAACCTGTTTTTATTCGTGTTTTCGAACATTCGAACAATATAAATATGCACCATCTAACGCCATCTATGCATACAACAATATAACTAAATTATGATTTACCGACGCAGCAACACTACAGCTACTTGACATAGATGGCGTTGTTATTCAGCACTAAATATGTAAATATTTTTCCCAATAATTACCATTTACCAAATTAAAATACCGAGCAAAGCTCGGTCATCCAGGTTCTTTAATTAATGAACCATTAACGCTAATGAATGTCTCTGAGTACGCACTTTAGTATTGGTGGAAACGGTCACGAACGCTTTCAGACAACTCATTAGACTTATAAGTCTCATCCACAAGATAAAGAGCGTGAAATCTATCCTAGTACCGACCTTTTCCTTGACTCGTGTACATCTTCGATCGGAACTAATTGGAATATGTCAGTAGGAACATGGCTATTATCAAACTAGTTTCGAGCTCAGACCTAACAGTGGTCAGGTGTCACCGTTTCTCATCTCCCAAGTACTTATTTATTTGAACTAAGTATCAAATGGTCATGTAGTCCAACTAACATTAAGTTTTCACTGTCATTCAATCCATAGGTGGCCCTTCTTATGAGGGCTCAGATATTCGGCCTAAAATTGGGTATTATGACATTGTCTGTATATTCGCTTGTAAATCAAAATTTATTAACGTAAAGACAGATCAATTAATGTTAAATTTGAATTTATTTCCGCAAAGTAACGCCTGATACAATATATTATTTGAATTTATTGTTTCAGGTTCTTTATTTATTTGAAACTATCAATTATAATGGGGGTCAACTGGATATTGGAAGTGGCCAGCGCCTTGACTCCCGAGTTCGAGTTATGGTTTATAAGCGACTTGTATAACCTTCTCATCGGCCTCTCTATATTCCTGATATTCGTCTGTAAGAAGAAGATATACCTGCAACTGAAGGCTCGGTAAGTGAAATATTAAATACAAGGGATTTTTTATGTCTAATATACTAACCGGCGAATTTTTCAAGAGTGCGTGGATGGGGTTACCTATACGAAACTATGAAGAATAGCGAAAAATGCTGAAAGGAGTCTGGGAACTAATTATGATGAAAACTAAAACTGGATTTTGGAAAAATCAATATGCCTAGCCAGGAATAGAACCAGTTAATTTTGAAAAAAAAAATCACATCCTGTATTAATACACCATTCGATAGTGTCATTAATAAGGATCAAATTTATTTATAGAGCTAATTTTCAACAAAATGCGTTATTTTCATACAAAACTTAACTGATTAATTGAGCATTCAAAATAAAGGCTAGATACTGATCCCAATTCATAGCTGGATTCGACGTTTCAAGGATTGTGTTGCATTAAGCATTAATAAGAAGAAAAAAGCTGTACGGATTTGGATGCAATCCTGTACGCAGTCCTCGCACCTCAATGCTTTGACGGAATTGTTTTTTGTAGAAGTATGACATAATTAAGGCGCAGTCAATGATAAGAATACGATAGTTTTCATGCTCGGGGCACTGACCTACCTTCCTAATTAAATATCTCTGTTGTTACAGGTTCCGCCGGCACCGGCAGCCGCAACGGGCCCTGGCTAAGAGTCAGACCAGCTCCACAACTTTATCAAACTCCAGCCAAGACGGAGTGTCTTTGCAAGTGTACAGGCACCCCAACGGGTCGAGCGACCGCCGATGACGCGTAATGGCCGAAATATACAACCGCGTTGCGACGCCGCAACGATAAAATCGGCGGTTTGCGTCGCGGTGTTGCGGCGGCGTCGCGAAAAAGAGCGTTTTATTGTCGTATGGTAGGGTATCCTCGGGCTTGACACGTTGCGTGCGGTTGGGGGTGAATAGACCATAATTCGGAAAAGGGTTGTGGCCATAGAAATAGACTAGGTACTAACGTAATGGTAAAAAAATTAACGCTTCTTTAAATTGCAAAACGACAAACTAAAGATAGTTTAGTTTTGTCCTAAAGTAAGGGTCAATTAATTGAGGTAACTTTATGTAAATAAATTTGCGGTAACTTTGAACCACCTGTAACTTTTGTTTACGTTTAAACATCCTTTTTTATTGACTTTTATTTCGACGAATAAATTGTTGTACGTGACTCATGACGAGACTTCCATATTTTTAGTAAACATTTTTTTTGGACATAGATAAATTATTGAAAAAAAAATTGTGAGAGGCTTATGTTGGTTAAGACAATATATCTATTATAGTATTTTAGATATCGAAAGGTGCTTTACATAATATTATTATTAGCTGTTAAGAATTGTCATATCTACCTAATGACAAGTGTTCAATAGAAACTCATTACATTATTGCTTTTGTTACTTTTAAAAATTATTAACACTGACAATGTCAATCAACTTAAAAATTTTCTTGGAGCAATAAATACCTGAAATAATATGGTGTATTTTTTAAAATAAAACTAATTAACTAACTATTAACATACAAACTAAACTACAACAAGTTTGTATTAAGTATTATGTAAGCAAAATGTGCCAAGGGTTATGATTAAACATTTTTTACAAAAGGCAATATCTTTTATTAATGTTTACAAAAATAAACGTTTTGTCTTTGAAAAATGCTTCACATTCTTTATTATTCAAAGACAAAGACAAAACGTTTATTTGCACAAATATAGGTATAAAATTGTTACAAATTATTTAGATCAATCTATATTTACCATTTTTAGGTATTCAAATATATAAAGTATTCAGCCGGTTTATCTCTTATGCGGTTGAAGCGGTGGGCTGCTGTTAGTGACTTAACCGTTATGGGTATCATCTTACAACTAGCTGCCTGCGACTTCATCCGTGTGGAACTCTAAAATAAAACTACCCAAAGCTACTTCTTATCACATCTTATTGGACATTTAACTACTTTCATTCACTCGTCTACCTTGATTGTACTCGTACCTACTTTGTCTACCAATTTTGGATTTGATACACGTCGAAAAAGCAATTAATGAATATATTATTCCTTACAACAATTATTTCAATTAAGTTCAAAGTAAACTTTGGAGTAAAGTATTGTACGGAAAACGAAAAGGCAGTACTAACGCCATCTGTTAGCCAGTGTCAGCACATATAAAAATACCTACTGCTCAGCAGTTGGACAAATATTGAAATTCATCAGGATTTGCCTACTTTATACTTTGAACTAGTCACAAAACTAAAGTCTATTAGCGTAAATTCCAAATGTATAACATAAATAAGATTCTGAATAAACAAACCAAGTATTCTAGTATGTAATATTAATTTTTGACAGGTACGAAACATTATAATAGAAACCAAGTTCCTAATGATACCCGACGAACATTCAACAATTAATATAAATATCAACTCAAAGTTTCCCTGTGTGTTATTTTGTAATAAAATGGTTTTGTGTCTGCTTGGTCGGTCACATTGTTACAGATTCCGTCGGCACCAGCAGCCGCAACGGGCCCCGGCTAAGGCCAGACCAGTCAGACCAGTTGCACCACTATGTCGAACTCCAGCCAAGACGGAATGTCATTGCAAATTTACAGACACCCCAACAGGTCGAGCTCTATTCATAAATGCCAGCACGAAGCATCACTGTCCAGCATGTTACGTGGCCGAACGTGGCCGTCAGGCACACACCAACACCGTGTGTCCGTGTCTGCACTGCACGGAGACGCTCCGTTCGCCTACGCCGTAGGCCCTACGGTAGGTGTGTGTATTTTTAGACATAGATATTGTATGGAAAAAATTTTGTCTGCCACGTTACGGGCTTGACACACACACAGGCACACGAAAATATTATATTTTGAAATTTTCTAACAAAAATGGTTGATTACAGTTCGACTTGCAATCATAGAATTTTCAGGCGTTTTGAAGTCCTCTCTTGACTTAAAATGGGTTTCAATAACCGATTTTCGAATTTGGATTGAGATCAGCATTGCTTAGTTGCGAAGATACTCTTTTAATTGCTTTGAAAAAATATATGTTGCCATTGCCATATTATGTTATCCAAATCCTAAGAACGATCCAAAAAATGATCACTGAAACCCGCCGTCAGTGAATAAGCGTGAATGGGATTTCACTACAATAAAACAACAAAATTATTCGCATAAATTTATATAAAGTGTATAATAAATGCTGAAAATTACTAAAAGATGACTTAAATTTAGGACGTCAAACGTATACATTCAAAACGTAGAAATTAAAAATATTAAATATGATTTTTCTTTAAAAAAATCAGCTACACTTACCTACACAAAATGTAGTAGATTACACTCTAAAATATTGTGCTTTCTTTCTAATGTTTTAGAAATATATTTTATTGTAAAAAAAATGTAAAAAAGAGCAAATGGGAATGCCTTACGGTACACTTAACATCGGAGTGATCATTGCAACTCAAGAACGCCCACTTCAAACTTCAAATACAATAATTATAAGGATAATTATACTACCTGGGTCGTACTCGTATGTGAGCGCGAACTATTTGCTTGTCATAAATAGAGTATCCCCGGAAACCATGTCTCCTGAGACACAAGACATGAAGAAAATGCTCTGCTGGCAATCAACAATAGCTTTAACGCATTATTATTCATGGGAGAAAATGCTAATTTCTCTTATCAAATGTTCTTAAACAAATCCTTACACATACACTAAGAATTATTTAAAACAAGTTTTAAAACTAAGGACTAGTACATAGATGTGAGTATGTTCCTGTCTATTTATTATTTTATAGTTACCAGTAAAATTAATAATGCTCATTCAAGTAGTGAGTACTTTATTACTTTTTTTATGTCATAGGTATTCAACCCTTAAGGTGCAAGGTTTCTATGTATTTCTATGAAAAAGCTCGACGACGTGTAGCTAGCTTCGTGTCGCTAACTAAGGAGGGAATTTCATAGAAATACATAGAAACCAGTAGTGTCGCTGGCGACACGTCGTCCGCTGCCGCTTCATGTCGCCCGCTACCAACTTGCACCTTTACACGAGGTATTACAGCTATACTAGAAAAATATAAACCTTCAATGGTGTTACTACATTCGTGTTTGATAAAGCCAGCTTACTGACTTAAAAACATGATATGACATTACTATTCGCATCTCAAGTGACTTACTACTTATTCATCTATCCAATTAAATCTTTTGCTATGATGACGCCAATGCAAGATTGTTGGCTAATACACCATGAAGTCTAGAATTGGTGCATACAGATTCTTCTTATAGTAACCATCATGAGTCGTGAGCACAGATTATCAGTGGTAGGGATATTGTATACTTTCGGCCAATGTACAGCAGCCGAAAAAACGTGCTGGACCAATAGGGACCGTGCACGGCGACACCTATGCCATCTAGTGTCATTTATCGGAACTGCCATATTGCTTTATGGGTAGGATTACTACTATTTACTACAGTATGTTAACTTTTTGAAAAGTGTATCACAAATAATTTTGTATGTTAAAAGGCTCATTAAAAGTGTATTCTTGTATTGATGGATGCTCCAATACTTCCAAGAATAAAATATATAAGTATATTAGTGTAAATTCTCGTAATTTTCCACTGATAGTACCGACATGCTCTGGCTAAAAACTATACGAAAAGTTGGATAAATGCAGTTAAAAATACACGTGACATGAATTCAAACGGTAAAAAAGAACTATCAAGGTTTTTTAAATGAAACTAATATATAATTTGTTTTGAGAATAATTTAAAATTCAAGTTATTTTTATTTTCAATGAAAAGGAGGAATTTGTTCTATTTAAACATTTTTATTTATCACACAATATCAAAATACCTGGCATTCATCTTAAAATAGATACTGCTTTATGCGTTGCTCACTTTATTTAAACAATGTTATCTGAAAATCCTCTACACCTTTTAATACACCAACAAATTTTCTATTGAAAAACACTTTGACCAAATACTTTTAGAATTTGAAAAATATCAACGTTCGCATGACACACACTATTCTTGATATCACTAAAATCGCATTTTATACATTTTACGTAATTTAATCCGTAATTTATAGTGAAATACTGAGTTATTCCTCGTTATGCGACATTATGAAAACATATGAAAAACAAAGGGACAATATTGCACTTTGTGACAGTTTGTTTCGTTTTAATCCGCTAGGTGGCGTTTTGTAGTTTCTGCACGGTCCCTATAGACGACGCACACTGACGAACTGTCAAATCGACCAATAAAAGTTCTGCTCACCACTCGTGACGGCAACTATACAACTTTTTAGAAATTTGGTGTCATTAAAATTTGTAGTCATCTATTCAATTAATTGGCTCTATTTTGATTGCGTTAATAATATTGCATGCTTATTAGGGAAACATTATTGCATTTTAACTTAGAGATTCTTAATACTTTACCTAAGACATAAGGTCAGTAAAACGATATTTTCGTTTCTTAAATATGGTGAAGTTAAGTAAACTTATGGAATGAAGGTAATACAAAACATCTAAATTCGTAAAAATAATCGGATCATTTCAGACCTTCTTTACATTTCTTTGTATTTTCTTACTTTTATTTTGCCAAAGGGATTCTTAATCAAAAATCCTTTAACGTCAATTGACTTGACCAATGACTATCCCAACTAACATTATAACGTAAAATATAAGTAAAGTTAAAATACCCAAGTTTTCTCCGAAGTAAATGTACCTAATATAGCTGCAATGTACAAAGCTTTATCGTGCAGTGCGCTGCTCTCAAAAAGTTGCTTATTGCATTATATTTATGAGGTAGATCAATATTATTAAATGGTTTTACTTGCTAATAAATATTTAAATTGTATTTCCGTCATTGAACATTATTATTACAGTACGATGATATAGGCTACGGTTAATTTAAGTTAATTTAGTTAATAAAGTTACTAGTTAATTTACCCGTAACTATTATTTGAGTCAAATTTATTGCAAAGTCAAATGCATTTCACCACAAGATTAACCATAAGTTAACTTTGAATATTTATGGCAATAATGATAGTATTTTAATTACCTAACACTGAAATTTTCTTTTTTATTGACTTGGATACGGTTTTTTTGACAAGGTTTGTCAATATGGGTTTGACTACGAAAGTAATAACAAAAATCAATAAATTTCTTACGCTGTTGTTTAAAGTTCTCAAAGAGATAATAAAGTTACCCAAATTGACCCTGCCACATTTTTTTAGATAATATAATAGGCAGGTACATATTTTATCTTTGCGAGTATACTTTGATGAATAGTTAGAAAAGATATTTGATGTTAGGTACTTGAAGTGAACTTATTTTAAGAGTCTTAAAGATAAAAATATAATCATTTGTAAATTTCATCGTTGTATTGGTGACGTGGACGAATTAGTGGCGTTTGATTCTTCTTTCTTCTTCACTGGGCAGTGAGGGCCATTTCCTCTTTGCTGGTATTGGCACGGGACCAAGACGTACTGTTTTGAGATACTGGGCCGTGTCGCAATGTCTTGTACCTGTGGTAATAAAAGAGACAGTTGGAGTATACATGACTACCTATTGAAAAATGCAAAAGATATATCTGTGCAAATATAGGTTAAGGTCTACTACAAAAACATTGAAAGACATTATGATCAATCTATTTTTGACTTTTTTAAGTGTGAAAATATTATAAGTATTTTCATCTGTTTTCATTCATAATAATTTTAGCAATTAAAAATGTCTATTTTATTATTACGTAAATTTATTATTTCTATTTTATCTTTAAGGTATTTTTAAAGGTACTGTTATAACAATGAGTAATTTTGAATAACTAAATTGATAATAATAATAATTAATAATAAAATATGACATACCTACTTAACAATTTCATTCAAATTAAAGTTAGGTTATAAGTTTATAAATTTTTATGATATATATTGCATAAAATAATGATAGTAGTTATCATACCTATTAAAATTAGGTCAAAGAATATCAGCATACAATTATTTAATAGAAGTATTGAGTATTTTTGAAATTTACCTGATCAACTTAGAGTTTGGTTAGATTACTTTAATACCCCTTAATTTAATTTTTAAACCACAGACTAGTAAGTGAGAGAAGTAACGCGTGCATTAAATCTAATAAAGGAAGAAAATAAATCATAGCAGGTTGCAGCTCTACAGAAAACTGGAAAATATCATGCATTAAATTTATAAAAGCCGTGCTTTTAGAGTGTCGTGTTTAAAAACCATATTTAAATAAATGATTAAGTTAAGATACCCGTAATGAAGTAAACGCAAAATCAACTACTTCGAACGCCTTAGCCAAACCTGTAAGCCTTAACTAACTGAAAAATTGATCAGTCTAATGTTTAAAACTTAAAACGTTAGTTCCCGTACACCAGGAAGTTAATTTGCCAGAGAGATCCACTCCATTTGTATAGCTGTTCATATACCTGAACTTCTTCTCATGTGTTGATAATATCATCGTCTTTGTTGACAGGGCCGTTTTGTACCTCAAAGTCAAAATGGCGTCAAAATGTTTCTTCAAAATGGCGGTCAAAGCAGTCTTATTCTCCTGTTTTTTTGTTCTTTGGTGTTTTTGTGATTCGTATGTTAGCAGTTTCATCTCATAAATTAGTGATATGAGGTTCTTTTCCAATATCGGAATCGCCACAGATATTTGATCGAATCGTCTCTTGACTTTCTCTGTGTCTGAGGTCATGAAGATTGACTCGTTTTGTGCTCCTAAGTTCCTTTTTGCGCGTATGTCGAAATTTCTCTTTGATCCTAAATAAAAATTTATTAAATTTATTATCCTCTTCCCTCTGATTTGAATCATAAAATAACGTTTGCCTTAAAGTTGATTATTCAGTGCAATTGGTGTAACATGGCAATCATTCCGTAGTGTTTAAATTAAGATTTACAACAAAATATTGAAATGTGTATTCTATAATCCAAACAAATTGCTAATGCGCTGAAAGCTTGTCACAATTAACAAAATAGGGTAAAATTGGGTGATTTTAAATCTTATAGTAACTTGAAATAACCGTTATTAATGTCAATAAAAAGGAAGTTTCAACGTAGACAACGTTTAAATGTGTTTCAATATAACCCAAAAAGTTCAGAGTTATCCTGGTTGACCCTGTACAAATTGATGAACATTGTTGATAGGGTGGGTGTTGCACTAAAAAAAGCTAAGCCGTCATTACTTAACTTTATCGTGTTTTACTGGGACCAATGGGCGTAGTTCCGTACGTGAACCTCACTTTGAGAAACCCTGACATAGAGAAGATGACATAAGCGAAGGCGAAGTTTCCGCGACACTTAACGTATCCCTTCAGCACAGATTGCACCTACAATGGATTTATTTATTTCTCTTTCAGTGTTATTAGTTTCATATACAAACTTTTTAATTAAGGGTGCTTTTTCTGAATCTGTTACAAGTAGAAATTTACAGCCAGTGTTAGATAAATTGATTGTTCCCAAATGCTGTGGGCGAAATCAAGTAGCCTTCTTTAATACTACTACGTATACCTCGAGTTGTGAAGATTCAAACATCGGAGAGCTGTCGTTTGTGCACATGACTGTTTACGATAAGGATATTCACGATAAACCGATCGATAAATCTTTTAACGATGTCTTCCATGTATCTCCTGAAGTTAAGCCGGATGAAGAGACTTTCGCTGGATACTTGGACATTTATCTTGTGATGAACGCATATTTTTCAGAAGTGAGTATTTATTAATTTACAAAATATAGCCCATATGTACTGCTGTTTTGTATGTAAATATTGTGAAAAAAAAATGCTCCCTGATATATTTTAGAAATGAATTTCCACGATTCCAAAATACAAATTTTTTGCACAAGCTTCCTTCAAACATCATAGTGTAGTAAAATTCATACTAAGACTTCTAAGTTATTTTTAAACAATTACATCTCTTAAACCAATAGGCCAGTGGCGGATTTACCACTGGGTTGGAGCCTAGGCCAATCGATTAGAGAAATAAAAAAATACATTTTTATACGGAGACAACGGGTTCAAAAAATAAAGGTTCAAACACATTTTCCAATTTTAATCTTAAGACAATACATTTTTTCAAAATCATGTGCATTGTGCAATCTTAATGAATACGTAGGTATAAAAATGTATCCTACTGGCGGCAAATGTGTAAATCCGGCAATGGCAATAGGCCTAGGTGTTGGTGAACCTAGCAGATCATTGTCCAGCAGATCAAAATTAAATGAGAGTTCTATTCGCATGCAGCATAGTTCTATAGTTCCTGATACATTTTAGAAATAGTTCTGGCGTTTTTACCCCAAAAAAAAAAAGTTTTGAAAATGATCTGCTAACTTCCCGTAGCAGATCATTTTCCAGCAGATCAAAAATAAATGCGAGTTCTGATAGCATGCAGCTCTGTTCTACAGTTCCTGATACTTTTCAGGAATAGTTCTGGCGTTTTTACCAGAAATAATAGCAGATAAAGGTCAGAAATTGAAAAAAAATTATAAATATTTTCGTCGATTCAAAGTGTGCTCAGAAGCTAGAACTCTTTCGGTTATGATAGATTAGCATTAGAACTGTAATATAAAAATAACTTTGAGCTCAGAACTCACGTAAAAATATCAGCAGATCATGGTCCAAGACTTGAAAAGTATGAAAAAGTAAAAAAAATATTTTCGTCGATTCACAGTGTGCTCAGAAGCTAGAACTCTTTCGTTTATGACAGATTAGAATAAGAACTGTAATATAAAAATAATTTTGAGCCCAGAACTCACGTGAAAATATCAGCAGATCATGGTCGAAAACTTGAAAGGTATGAAAAAGAAAAAAATATTTTCGTCGATTCAAAGTGTGCTCAGAAGCTAGAACTCTTTCGTTTATGATAGATTAGCATTAGAATTGTAATATAAAAATAACTTTGAGCCCAGAACTCACGTAAAAATATCAGCAGATCATGGTCGAAGACTGGAAAAGTTTGAAAAAGTAAAAAAAAATATTTTCGTCAATTCAAAAGGTGCTCAGAAGCTAGAACTCTTTCGATTATGGTCGATTAGCATTAGACCTGTAATATAAAAATAATTTTGAGCCCAGAACTCACGTAAAAATATCAGCAGATCATGGTCGAAGACTTGAAAAGTATGTAAAAATTTAAAAAAATATTTTCGTCGATTCAAAGTGTGCTCAGAAGCTAGAACTCTTTTGTTTATGATAAATTAGCATTAGAACTGTGATATAAAAATAATTTTGAGCCCAGAACTCACGTAAAAATATCAGCAGATCATGGTCGAAAATTTGAAAAGTAAAAAAAAGTAAAAAAATATTTTCGTCGATTAAAAAGTGTGCTCAGAAGCTAGAACTCTTTCGATTATGATAGATAAGCATTAGAACTCTAAGTTAAAAATAATTTTGAGCCCAGAACTCACGTAAAAATATCAGCAGATCATGGTCGAAGACTTGAAAAGTATGAAAAAGTAAAAAAATATTTTAGGTCGTTTCAAAGTGTGCTCAGAAGCTAGAACTCTTTCGATTATGATAGATTAGCATTAGAACTGTAATATTAAAATAATTTTGAGCTCAGAACTCACGTAAAAATATCAGCAGATCATGGTCGAAGACTTGAAAAGTATGAAAAAGTAAAAAAATATTTTCGTCGATTCAAAGTGTGCTCAGAAGCTAGAACTCTTTCGTTTATGATAGATTAGCATTAGAACTGTAATACAAAAATAAATTTGAGCCCAGAACGCACGTTAAAATATCAGCAGATCATGATCGAAAACTTGAAAAGTATGAAAAAGTAAAAAAAATATTTTAGTCGTTTCAAAGTGTGCTAAGAAGCTAGAACTCTTTCGTTTATGATAAATTAGCATTAGGACTGTGATATAAAAATAATTTTGAGCCCAGAACACACGTAAAAATATTAGCAGATCATGGTTGAAGACTTGAAAAGTATGAAAAAGTAAAAAAAATATTTTAGTCGTTTCAAAGTGTGCTAAGAAGCTAGAACTCTTTCGTTTATGATAAATTAGCATTAGAACGTTTATTTAGCATTAGAGCATGCAGCTCTGTTCTACAGTTCCTGAAAAGTATCAGGAACTGTAGAACAGAGCTGCATGCTATCAGAACTCGCATTTATTTTTGATCTGCTGGAAAATGATCTGCTACGGGAAGTTAGCAGATCATTTTCAAAACTTTTTTTTTTGGGGTAAAAACGCCGGAACTATTTCTAAAATGTATCAGGAACTATAGAACTATGCTGCATGCGAATAGTACTCTCATTTAATTTTGATCTGCTGGACAATGATCTGCTAGGTTCACCAACACATAGGCCTAGGACGATAAAATTTAGTGATTTTCATAGATAATGGTCCCTCCTATTACCAGTTTTCCATCGGCCCACTGAATACGCGACACCTTTATTATACTCGTATGATATTGATATGGAGACCCAGAATTTCACTCAAAAATTTTACATATTATTATATAGAATTCGTAGCTCAACAGTTTTATTACATGTTTAGATTCGAAGAAGATAATAAATTGTGTCTGCTATCTTAAAAAGCTATCAATTCTGTTCCGAGATATTGTCTTTGTGGATAAAAAATCGACTACTTAATGTGAAGGGAGAAAGTCCCTTTCAACGAGAGATTTATCACGTTTAGGGACTCCCATTTTTCAATGCTTCAAGATTCTATCGCTCAGACCCAGAACATATTAAAAATCCTTATTAGAGTTTTCAGTTTATAAACGTATGTACAAACTTTACAGGAAGTTTATTGACTTCGTTACTTAGTATTGGATTGAATATTACGTACCTACTGGCCCATAAAGTCAATTAACCACAAGCAGATCCGGGAAAAGAACAAGATTTTCCTTGTTTTGTATAACATTTACAATAATAAACGGGTAATTCCAAGTAAACAAAGACAATGATTTATAATTGGTATGGGGTATCAGTTACATGACTGTATAGGCTCTTTTATTAGTCGTTTAACACTCGCATTAGCCGTGTGGTTGCCGGCTTAAAATAGCGCCACTCCAAGTCGACCCGTGGAGATCGTAAGAGGCGATCGGAGGGATATTACTACCAGGGGATGGGCAGCAGCGTCTCCCTGAGTACTAAACACCTACTGCGGTCACCAACACGCACTTGCCAAGCGCGGTGACTACGGCATCAACCCCCATATGGATAGCACAACTCAGCCACACTCACAAGTTATTTAGGTAAAATAGGTAACCGAAAATACTTTAATGAGGTGATTGATAAGATCAGCAGAATGTCCCCATCATCATGATATTGATGCTTGTGGTTATGAATTCAAGAATTAACGTTGAGATTATAGGATTACATTTCAGTATCTACATTCGACTGCGCGATTTACTGTTACAACTCACTAGGTACTTAGAGTGAACTTATTGATTTGATACTGACCGGTATATAAATACCAAAATTTAATGTTCCTTTCTATGCTCCTGTGCGGGCCACTGACGCACATTCGCGTCCTTTATTTCCCCAAACACTTAGTGTAGTTGGCGGGGTGAAGGAAATGGTGAAGGAAATCATCGTGAGGAAAGCTGCATGACGGAGATTTATTCATATAGATCTCAAAGGCGTTTCAAGATCAACAACCCTCCGTCAAAACCGGAATCGCACTGATTCCCCTGGTGTTGCTCGTGTCAATAGGCGACGAATGACCACAAACTATCAGGTGGCCCGACTGCCTGTTTGCCGGCTTTATAAAAAGTTGTAATAGTCATGAAATGTGGCAATTCGTATTTCAGGACGGGACGTTATACGGGGAATATATTAATGCATACAACAGATGGACCGCGATCAATAGTTCGATGTACTGTGTCGATTTCGTGGTGGATGACAACGGAACTGTTTCAGATAATTTTCGGTTCTTTTGTATCTTTCCCGGCGAACCACCAAAGGCGACTAGTATATACCTTAAAGTTGGTAAGTTTTTCTTTCATGTTGATACTAGCGTTTTTGTAATTAGAATTAATCAAAAAGCTACAGATTTAAGTTCTATCGTGTTTGTAATGGGGATGGATTCTTATGGACTTGACGAGATCTCACAGTGGATGTAGAAGGAGCCAGTGGCCGACGTAACTATGTCAGTTACGGTCTCAAACAAAGTGCAAAGTCGCTTATCAATGGTAATTTTAAAGACATTGAAGTTGGCCTGAACAAAGCACGTGGTATAAACAATTGAACATCATGAACAACCGTTCTATCCATGTATACTGGCAAATTTTAAATTGGCAAAGACTTCATTATTCTAGGTACAGACTGTGGCAGAAAGAGTAATGATAATTTTGTCAATATAGTGATGTAAATAATCAATTATTAGAATACCTTGAGCTCTAAACTGCCCAATATTAAAAACAAAAATCTCAACTGAATTTATACCCTTATCAGTCCTGGTGTAACGGGTAGGTTTTTTATTTTAAACCGTATTGTAATAATGTAGATAAAATTATGAAAAAAAAAATATTCCAGCCCTCGTGATCTCCCTATTCTTCCTGGCCGTGGTGTTACTGGTGTACGCGCTGCTGCCGGGCCTGAGGAACCTCGGCGGTATGATCCTGATGGCCTACGTCTTCAGCCAGCTACTTGCCTTCATTTTCTTATCAGTCATTCAAATTGGGGATTTCTATCCGGAAACCTGCGTAAGACTGAGTAAGTATCCAACTTGTTGCTACCTGATTGCAAGGAGTTTTTTACGTATATTGTATGCACTATACTTACTACTATATTTTAAATAGCAAACTTTGTTTTGCAAAAGGAAGACGTTGACTTAAAATTTATAATAAACTGATAAAATTGTTTTCAATAAATTTCCTATCGAATTATGCATGCATTTCGATCTCAACGTTTTTATCGACAAAGTAGATAAACATGTTAAGTATTCTTAATGCGGAACTTGGCTTCTATTTACACATTATTACAATTTTGTCTTTTTGTGTGTTTCAGCTATCACTATATACTACTTTTTGTTGGCGAGCTTTTGTTGGATGAACGTGATGTCCTACGATATTTGGTGGACATTCCGGTAAGTTTCTCTGACTTTTGATATTTTATGTATCAGGTTTCCTCACGATGTTTTCTTAACCGTTACAGAAGGTGACATTTCATTTTGTAGAGGGCACTAAACTGTTAGAATTATCATGATGCGTGTTAATTTCCCCTACAGCGAAAAGCAAAATGCCCTAGTCGCCTGTAATTAAGTTGGCAATTTTTCCTCGTAACATTAAATGTAAGGAGATATTTTCTTTCCCAAATCTGGGGATTTCACTTTTATGTTGTCAAGATATTAGTTGGTAATTTTTGGAGACCTATTGTTATGAGGCGTGTACGTTTAAATTGAATTTTCCAAACTTTTTTTCAGGGGATACGCCAAAGCTCGTCCAATCCATCGTCGCGGTGAGACGTTCAAGTTCCTGATGTACTGCATCTACGGGTGGGGGGTTCCCCTGGCGATGGCTGTCTTCTTCAAGGTGGTCAACAGTGCAGACATGTCCGACCGGCCGTGGTTCGTGAAGCCCCTTGTGCCTGAACTTGGATGTTTTATTGAAGGTATTTGTCTTTTTTACCTTTTTATCCATTTATTTCATTTCATTCTCCCCTATCATAATGAGAAAGGATGTGGTTAATTAGGTAGGTTCACCACGCTGGCTTTTGAGAGTTGGTGGACTTCACATTCCTTTGGGAACGTCATGGAGAACTAACTGGCATGCAGGTTCACTCACCTTGTTTTCTCTGTTGATATATTCTTATATAGAATGGTTTAGGGTCAATATGGGTAACTTTTAATCCTTTGAGATTTTTCTCGCTAACCAATTGTTTTATTAAGTCACAATAATTATTTATCAAAATAGAGAAATGTAAAAGTTATTAAAAAATAAGTTTCAGTATCAACGTTTAAAGATGGTTCAAAGTTAGCCAAAAATATTCAAAGTCACCCAAACATATTTGAAGTTACCCAAACATATTTAAAGTTACCCAAAAATATTCAAAGTTACCCCGGGGACCCTATTCATTTTTATTTAACGTTTGTGTTGAAAGGGGGACAGAAGCTGGTGTACTTGTACGCGCCAATGCTGATCTTGATCATATGCAACTGGATATTCTTCCTGATGACGGCCTTCAACATCTGGCGACTGAACCGAGACACCGCCGTGCTGGACTCGCCGGCCGCCGGCACCCCAGCTGCTCACAGGAACCAACGAGCGAGGTAATCAACTTTTAATGGGCATAAGGGTGCTTTTCTACCAGAGATGTTATGTAGTATTTATTAACGTAAAGACAGATCAATTAATGTTAAATTTGAATTTATTGTTTCAGGTTCTTTATTTATTTGAAACTATCAATTATAATGGGGGTCAACTGGGTACTGGAAGTGGTCAGCGCGTTGACTCCCGAGTTCAAGTTATGGTTTATAAGCGACTTGTATAACCTTCTCATCGGCCTCTCTATATTCCTGATATTCGTCTGTAAGAAGAAGATATACCTGCAACTGAAGGCTCGGTAAGTGAAATATTAAATACAAGGGATTTTTTATGTCTAATATACTTACCGGCGAATTTTTCAAGAGTTGCCGTTGTTTGGATGGGGTTATACGAAACTATGACGAATAGCGAAAAATGCTGAAAGGAGTCTGGGAACCAATTATGATGAAAACTAAAACTGGATTTTGGAAAATCAATATGCCTAACCAGGAATCGAACCCGTTAATTTTGAAAAAAAAATCACATCCTGTATTAATACACCATTCGATAGTGTCATTAATAAGGATCAAATTATTTATAGAGCTAATTTTCAACAAAATGCGTTATTTTCATACAAACCTTAACTGATTAATTGAGCATTCAAAATAAAGGCTAGGCACTGTTCCCAATTCATAGCTAGATTCGACGTTTCAAGGATTGTGTTGCATTAAGCATTAATAAGAAGAAAAAAGCTGTACGGATTTGGATGCAATCCTGTACGCAGTCCTCGCACCTCAATGCTTTGACGGAATTGTTTATTGTAGAAGTATGACATAATTAAGGCGCAGTCAATGATAAGAATACTTTGACGATAGTTTTCATGCTCGGGGCACTCACCTACCTTCCTAATTAAATATCTCTATTGTTACAGGTTCCGCCGGCACCGGCAGCCGCAACGGGCCCTGGCTAAGAGTCAGACCAGCTCCACAACTTTATCAAACTCCAGCCAAGACGGAGTGTCTTTGCAAGTGTACAGGCACCCCAACGGGTCGAGCGACCGCCGATGACGCGTAATGGCCGAAATATACAACCGCGTTGCGACGCCGCAACGCTAAAATCGGCGGTTTGCGTCGCGGTGTTGCGGCGGCGTCGCGAAAAAGAGCGTTTTATTGTCGTATGGTAGGGTATCCTCGGGCTTGACACGTTGCGTGCGGTTGGGGGTGAATAGACCATAACTCGGAAAAGGGTTGTGGCCATAGAAATAGACTAGGTACTAACGTAATGGTAAAAAAATTAACGCTTCTTTAAATTGCAAAACGACAAACTAAAGATAGTTTAGTTTTGTCCTAAAGTAAGGGTCAATTAATTGAGGTAACTTTATGTAAATAAATTTGCGGTAACTTTGAACCACCTGTAACTTTTGTTTACGTTTAAACATCCTTTTTTATTGACTTTTATTTCGACGAATAAATTGTTGTATCATGGCGAGAGTTACCTTGAAGATTCAAAGCATATTCAAAGTTAGCCAAGTTGACAGTTATTTTTAAAAATATAATTAATGACATAGATAAATTATTGAAAAAAAAATTGTGAGAGGCTTATGTTGGTTAAGACAATATCTATTATAGTATTTTAGATATCGAAAGGTGCCTTACATAATTATTATTATTAGCTATTAAGAATTGTAATATCTAATGACAAGTTTGTATTAAGTATTATGTAAGCAAAATGTGCCAAACGTTATGATTCAACAATTTGTACAAAAGGCAATATCTTTTATTAATGTTTACAAAAATAAACGTTTTGTCTTTGAACAATGCTTCACATTCTTTATTATTCAGCCGGTTTATCTCTTACGCGGTTGAAGTGGTGGGCTGCTGTTAGTGCCCCAGCCGTTATGGGTATCATCTTACAACTAAAATGCGACTTCATCCGTGTGGAACTCTAAAATAAAACTAGCCAAAGCTACTTCTTATCACATCTTATTACACATTTAACTATTTTCATTCTCTCGTCTACCTTGATTGTACTCGTACCTACTTTGTCTACCAATTTTGGATTTGATACACATCGAAAATGAAATTAATGAATATATTATTTATTACAACAAATTTTGTTCAAAGTAAACTTTGGAGTAAACTATTGTACGGAAAACGAAAAGGCAGTACTAACGCCATCTGTTAGCCAGTGTCAGCACATATAAAAATACCTACCTACTGCTCAGCAGTTGGACAAATTTTGAAATTCATCAGGATTTGCCTACTTTACACTTTGAACTAGTCACAAAACTAAAGTCTATTAGCGTAAATTCCAAATGTATAACATAAATAAGATTCTAAATAAACAAACCAAGTATTCTAGTATGTTATATTAATTTTTGACAGGTACGAAACATTATAATAGAAACCAAGTTCCTAATGATACCCGAAGAACATCGAGTGTCTGCCGATGACGCGTAAAGCTCTATTCATAAATGCCAGCACGAACCATGACTGTCCAGCATGTAACGTGGCCGACGTGGCCATCAGGCACACACCAACACCGTGTGTCCGTGTCTGCACGGACACGCTCCGTTCGCCTACGGATTTTGTATTGAAAAATGTTTGTCTGCCACGTTACGGGCTTGACACACACACACACACACACACGAACATATCATATTTTGAAATTTTCTAATAAAAATGGTTGATTACAGTTAGACTTGTAATCATAGATTTTTCAGATTAAGGCGTTTTGAAGTCCTCTCTTGACTTAAAATGTGTTTCAATAACCGATTTTCGAATTTGGATTGAGATCAACATTGCTTAGTTGCAAGATACTCTTTTAATTGCTTTGAAAAAATATATGTTGCCATTGCCATATTATGTTAACCGAATCCTAAGAACGATCCAAAAAATGATCACTGAAACCCGCCGTCAGTGAATAAGCGTGAGTGGGATTTCACTACAGTAAAACAACAAATAATTCGCATAAATTTATATAAAGTGTATAATAAATGCTGAAAATTACTAAAAGATGACTTAAATTAGGATGTCTATTAAAATTCTAACAACATAACAATATACATTCAAAACGTAAATATTAAAAATATTAAGTTTGATTTTTCTTTAAAAAAATCAGCTACACTTACCTACACAAAATGTAGTAGATTACACTCTAAAATATAGTGCTTTCGTTCTAATGTTTTAGAAATATTGTGAGTATTGTAAATATTGTAAAAATTGTAAAAAAAATGTAAAAAAGAGCAAATGGGAATGCCTTACGGTACACTTAACATCGGAGTGGTCATTGCAACTCAAGAACACCCAACTCAAACTTCAAATACAATAATTATAAGGATAATTATACTACTTGGGTCATATTGAGCGCGAACTATTTGCTTGCCATAAATAGAGTATCCCCGGAAACCATGTCTCCTGAAACACAAGACATGAAGAAAATGCTCTACTGGCAATCAACAATAGCTTTAACGCATTATTATTCATGGGAGAAAATGCTAATTTCTCTTATCAAATGTTCTTAAACAAATACTTACACATACACTATGAATTATTTAAAACAAGTTTTAAAACTAAGGACTAGTACATAGATGTGAGTGTGTTCCTGTCTATTTATTATTTTATAGTTACCAGTAAAATTAATAATGCTCATTCAAGTAGTGAGTACTTAATTACTTTTTTATGTCATAGGTATTCAACCCTTAAGGTGCAAGGTTTCTATGTATTTCTATGAAAAAGCTCGACGACGTGTAGCTAGCTTCGTGTCGCTAACTAAGGAGGGAATTTCATAGAAATACATAGAAACCAGTAGTGTCGCTGGCGACACGTCGTCCGCTGCCGCTTCATGTCGCCCGCTACCAACTTGTACCTTTACACGAGGTATTACAGGTATACTATAAAAATATAAACCTTCAATGGTGTTACTACATTCGTGTTTCATAAAGCCAGCTTACTGACTTAAAAACATGACATGACTATTCGCATCTCAAGTGACTTACTACTTATTCATCTATCCAATTAAATCTTTTTGCTATGATGACGCCAATGCAAGATTGTTGGCTAATACACCATGAAGTCTAGAATTGGTGCATACAGATTCTTCTTATAGTAACCATCATGAGTTGTGAGCACAGATTATCAGTGGTAGGGATATTGTATACTTTCGGCCAATGTACAGCAGCCGAAAAAACGTGCTGGACCAATAGACGTCGCACACTGACGAACAGGGCCGGATTTAGAAGTCTGGAAGCCTCGGGGCAACAAAGGAGTGGAGGCCCCTTGGTCCCAAATTAATATCCAAATAAAATCAACAATTTTTTTCAGTTGAATTTTCGAATAAATAATAGTAATAAATTGCAAATGCTTATCAGGGCCATTTGATATTTTGATATTTTACTGATTGCCTAATTGATGAGAACAAAATATTTATTCTAATTTCTGTTAATATTTAATGTAATCATGGTTGTACAAAGTACTGTAGGTAAAGGTAAAACACAAAAAAAATATGAAAGGAAAAGTTGTATACTAGTGTATAGTCTTAATTTAATTTTTTTTCCGAAGTCTATTGTGGAGGCCCCGGGGCGGTAGCCCTGGTTGCCCTCCCCTAAATCCGGCCCTGCTGACGAACTAACGTTTGTCGAACCAATCGTGTGCACCGCAGCGCAGCAACGTCAAATCGACCAATAAAAGTTCTGCTCACCACTCGTGACGGCAACTATACAACTTTTTAGAAATTTGGTGTCATTAAAATTTGTAGTCATCTATTCAATTAATTGGTTCTATTTTGATTGCGTTAATAATATTGCATGCTTATTAGGGAAACATTATTGCATTTTAACTTAGAGATTCTTAATACTTTACCTAAGACATAAGTTCAGTAAAACGATATTTTCGTTTCTTAAATATCGTGACGAAGTAAAGTAAACTTATGGAATGAAGGTAATACAAAACATCTAAATTCGTAAAAATAATCGGATCATTTCAGACCTTCTTTACATTTCTTTGTATTTTCTTACTTTTATTTTGCCAAAGGGATTCTTAAACAAAAATCCTTTAACGTCAATTGACTTGACCAATGACTATCCCAACTAACATTATAACGTAAAATATAAGTAAAGTTAAAATACCTAAGTTTTCTCCGAAGTAAATGTACCTAATATAGCTGCAATGTACAAAGCTTTATCGTGCAGTGCGCTGCTCTCAAAAAGTTGCTTATTGCATTATATTTATGAGGTAGATCAATATTATTAAATGGTTTTACTTGCTAATAAATATTAAAATTGTATTTCCGTCATTGAACATTATTATTACAGTACGATGATATAGCGGCTACGGTTAATTTAAGTTAATTTAGTTAATAAAGTTACTAGTTAATTTACCCGTAACTATTATTTGAGTCAAATTTATTGCAAAGTCAAATGCATTTCACCACAAGATTAACCATAAGTTAACTTTGAATATTTATGGCAATAATGATAGTATTTTAATTACCTAACACTGAAATTTTCTTTTTTATTGACTTGGATACGGTTTTTTTGACAAGGTTTGTCAATATGGGTTTGACTACGAAAGTAATAACAAAAATCAATAAATTTCTTATGCTGTTTTTTAAAGTTCCCAAAGAGATAATAAAGTTACCCAAATTGACCCTGCCACATTTTTTTCAGATAATATGATAGGCAGACATATTTTATCTTTGCGAGTATACTTTGATGAATAGTTAGCAAAGATATTTGATGTTACGTACTTGAAGTGAACTTATTTTAAGAGTCTTAAAGATAAAATAATCATTTGTAAATTTCATCGTTGTATTGGTGACGTGGACGAATTAGTGGCGTTTGATTCTTCTTTCTTCTTCACTGGGCAGTGAGGGCCATTTCGTCTTTGCTGGAATTGGCACGGGACCAAGACGTACTGTTTTGAGACACTGGACCGTGTCGCAATGTCTTGTACCTGTGGTAATAAAAAAGACAGTTGGAGTATACATGACTACCTATTGAAAAATGCATTGAAAAAGATATATCTGTGCAAACATAGGATAAGGTCTACTACAAAAATATTTAAAAACATTATGATTAATCTATTTTTGACTTTTTTAAGTGTGAAAATATTATAAGTATTTTAATCTGTTTTTATTCATAATAATTTTAGAAATTAAAAATGTCTATTTTATTATTTTATTAAATTTAATGTTTCTATTTTATCTTTAAGGTATTTTTAAAGGTACTGTTATAACAATGAGTAATTTTTAATAACTAAATTGATAATAATAATAATTAATAATAAAATATGACATACGTACTTAACAATTTCATTCAAATCAAAGTTAGGTTATAAGTTTATAAAAATTTTATGATATACCTATATTGCATAAAATAATGATAGTAGTTATCATACCTAAAGAATATCAGCATACAATTATTTAATAGAAGTATTTTATTGAGTATTTGAAATTTACCTGATCAAATTAGAGTTTGGTTAGATTACTTTAATACCCCTTAATTTACTTGTCAAACTTCTCTTGTTATTTAATTGTTAAAACACAGACTAGTAAGTGAGAGAAGTAACGAGTGCATTAAATCTAATTAAGGAAGAAAATAAATCATAGCAGGTTGCAACTCTACAGAAAACTGGAAAATATCATGCATTAAATTTATAAAAGCCGTGCTTTTAGAGTGTCGTGTTTAAAAACCATATTTAAATAAATGATTAAGTTAAGATACCCGTAATGAAGTAAACGCAAAATCAACTACTTCGAACGCCTTAGCCAAACCTGTAAGCCTTAACTAACTGAAAAATTGATCAGTCTAATGTTTAAAACTTAAAACGTTAGTTCCCGTACACCAGGAAGTTAATTTGCCAGAGGGATCCACTCCATTTGTATAGCTGTTCATATACCTGAACTTCTTCTCATGTGTTGATAATATCATCATCTTTGTTGACAGGGCTGTTTTGTATACCTCAAAGTCAATTGTTTCTTCAAAATGGCGATCAAAGCAGTTTTATTCTCCTGTTTTTATTTTTTTTGCCCATGACTGGCACACGCGCTTATTCATTAATTGTTTAGAAATTCCTTGTGTACATCCCATGTTTTTAAGTTTAGGGATTCTTTTCGTCTTTCCTTATTTCTTTTTTGACAAATTCTTCTTTGGCTTCATATAACTTAACTATAATTTCAATTTCATTTTCTATTTCTTCTTATATTCCATAAATTCATTAGTCATTTACAGCTTTGAGATTCTGTTTTATTGTATTTCTTTAACTATATTTCTTTGTTCTTTGGTGTTTTGTGATTCGTATGTTAGCAGTTTCATCTCATAAATTAGTGATATGAGGTACTTTTCCAATATCGGAATCGCCACAGATATTTGATCGAATCGTCTCTTGACTTTCTCTGTGTCTGAGGTCATGAAGATTGACTCGTATTGTGCTCCTAAGTTCCTTTTTGCGCGTATGTCGAAATTTCTCTTTGATCCTAAATAAAAATTTATTAAATTTATTATCCTCTACCCTCTGATTTAAATCATAAAATAACCTTTGCCTTAAAGTTGATTATTCAGTGCAATTGGTGTAACATGACAATCATTCCGTAGTGTTTCAGAATGAAATTAAGATTTACAACAAAACATTGAAATGTGTATTCTATAATCCAAACAAATTGCTAATGCGCTGAAAGCTTGTCACAATTAACAAAATAGGGTAAAATTGGGTGATTTTAAATCTTATAGTAACTTGAAATAACCGTTATTAATGTCAATAAAAAGGAAGTTTCAACGTAGACAACGTTTAAATGTGTTTCAATATAATCCAAAAAGTTCAGAGTTACCCTGGTTGACCTGTACAAATTGATGAACATTGTTGATAGGGTGATTAAAAATTAACATCCCTGGTTGCTAGACGACGCGACCATAAGTGGGCCAGGCGCATTAGCAACTTGCAGTGGTTACATGACATAATAGAGCTGTGTCAGGTTATCACGAGTCTAGTGGACACAGAGTACATTATAATGGTCGTACGTTACGTGACAGGCACCAACCTCTCCTTGAGTAGTTGGATGATTTTCCGCTTGCACACGAATATGATGAATATGGTGAAGCCGATGAGAACGTTGTAGGCGTCAGTGATGTACCAGTATGTGCTCGGATACAGAGAGCTCAACACCTCGAGGAACCAGTTGATCCCCATCACTACAAACAGCTTCACGTACAGGTGCAGTCTGGAATTGAATGACCTTCTGTAAAACCAATAATTGAATGACCTTCTGTAAAACCAATAATTGAATGACATTCTGTAAAACCAATAATTGAATGAACTTTTGTAAAACCAATAATTCTGTTCATACATTGTGATTTCTGCCATTTTGGACACCAAACTACACATTTTGGGCGATAATTTAGATTTGAGGACTAAGTATGTTATTTAACTGCGGCGGTGATAGACCAGGGGCTTAGAATTCGACCTCGAATCGTGGGGTCCGGGTTCGAATCCCAGTGGCACGCACCAATGACTTTGTAAAAAAGTTATGTGCGATTTATAAAATTAAATATCACCTGCTGTTACGGTGAAGGAAAACATCGTGAGGAAACCTGCATGCCTGAGAGTTCCCAAAAAAAATGTTCTCAAAGGCATGTAAAGTCCACCAACCCACAGTAGGCCAGCGTGGTGGACTAAGGCCTACATCATTCTCATTGTAAGAGGAGACCCGACCCTGTAGTGGGTAGCACAGTGGTTAAGACACCGGTGCGCTGCGCGGAAGGTCCTGGGTTCGATTCCCAGCAGAGCAGAGATTTGAATGATGAATTTGAATTTCTGTTTCTGGTCTGGGTGTGTGTGTTCTTGTCTTGTGTGTGTCCATGGCACCCACGACACAGGGAATCCTAGTGTGGGGCTATGAGTCTGAAGCGTTATTTATTACACGCAGCGTAGCGGGAATGCGTGATCTAACGTTGTATCTAAGTATTTCCATTTGTAGAGAAAACAAGTACATCCAACACACAGAAAACTTATCTGCGTGTACGCGCGTGGATGCGTTCTCTATACAAATGGACCCGCACCACGCAGCGTTATGCGGGGGTGCGGGTCCATTTTGTTAATCGCCTATACATTTATTCCGCAAAAGCATTCCGCAAGTCTCATCGCTAGTTGGTGAGGTCGTATTGGGTAGCGTCGATGATTTATTTATTTATTAATTATCAGTCAGCAATATGAAATTGAATTAATTAATTGACATTTCCAATGAAGAACCTTTTGCAACCATACGTGGGAAGGTACACAACAAAAGATTATGACATAGGGTTCTTAAAAAGTGAGTCTGTCATTACCTCTTTGCCCGTGATCACTTACCACCCAGACACTTTTGGGGAAAAATGCAACACAATATACTTTTAACCATAATGACCATTCTACCTTACAGCGGGTTAAAGAAAGAGGCATACACAACAACCAACAAAGGTTCTTCCGCCTAGGAAAGTTTCCTATCGTATGATAGATTGATTAAATGCTTTGTAATACCTTAATTAGCGTTGTAATACCTTTACTAACCCATATTCCTTCAAAAAACGCTGTTGTCTTTTGTCTTGGTCGTTGTAGAAATGTTTACTTCTTACCTTTGCTTGTCGTTATTCTGCTGGTCGTGTCTGGAGCTGTCGCGATCAAAAGATGAGATTTCTCTGCTGGTCTTCGCAATCTTCAGCGCAGTCAAGAGGAACAGAGTCGTGTTTGCAGCGCAAAGGATCAAGATTGGACCGTAGAAGTACAGAAGCTTGCTATAACCTGAAAATAGGATTTGTGAGGATTAGTAACGCAGTGTTGATTAAAATTCTATTTATTTATTTGAGCATTCTTTTATTGGTCACATCTAATTGCGTGAAATTTGATTAAGATTTTTTTTCGAACCTTTTTAAAAATTTAATTTCTTACTTAAAAAAAGAATGTGATGATAATGACTCTCAACGGCATAGCCAACAAGTTGGTGTGTCTTTCATTAATCTATCTCAAAGATTGAGAGATAGGCAGGCAAAGGGGGGAACGTGAAGGCACTTACGAACTACGAACAATCCCGACCTTTGAAATGCTATGGCAGCTCACACTGCGCGCGACAAGTTGACGGTGACGTTGAGTTCGTGTGTGAACGCACGTATACGCACGAGTTGAATTCGTAATCGCGTCCAAACTGAGCGCGGTCTAAGGGGCTATCCATAAATTACGTCACACGACTTTTAGGACTTTTTAACCCCTCCCCTCGTCCTCGTCACAGGTTGTCACATTTTCAGAACCCCACGATGTGACGTCACACATTTTATAAATTTATGCATGTATTTTAAAAAAAACATATTTTTTTATTTTTTATTTAAAATTTCGCGAGTCTGCAAAATTATTCATAATTTATATGTGAGTATAGATCAAGTTCGTAAATTTTTAAAGGTTTTTATTCACATAATAATATGAATTTCGCGTTATGGATTTCAATTTTTCAAATATGGCGTCACAAAGCTTTTGACCCCCTGCCCCTTGTCACACTATATCACATTCCGGTGACATTAACGTGTGACGTAATTTATGGATGACCCCCAAATGATCAGATTCTTTATGGATTGATTCCATATGATTTTGGAAATTCCTTACGAGCCAAGAAGCAGCCCTGGTAGCGCAGCATAGGCATCCAGGGGCTTGGCGGCAGGCCGGAGAACTCCAGGCCGAACACCAGCACAGTCAGCAGCGCGGGCACGCCGAACGCGTATATCGCGTAGGCTCGCAGCTTCGACCGAACGAACGCTTGCTTTAGCCTTACTTCTCGCTTGCCACTGGAAGTATAAATATAAAATGTTGTAGTTGGGACCCCGTTTTATATAAAACTAGGTGACCCAGCAGGCTTCGCTCTGCCAATGAATTTTTTTTTATTTTTTTTTATTTTTATTTTAAGCCTATGTTACTCAGGCTGAATGTAGCTTTCCAATGGTGAAAGAATTTTTGAAATCGGCCCAGTAGTTTTTGAGTTTATTCGTTACAAACATACAAACATAAAAATGTTTCCTCTTTATAATATTAGTATAGATTTAAGGGAAAAGTTGCCTAGAGGGCAAGTATGGAACGTAAGGTTTTTACTTACGCACTGATCTTTACAAGTTCAATCTACTTATATTATTGTAACCTCTGTGAAAAAACTTCGTTCTATCCAATTTATAATTGCGAAAGTTTGTGAGAATGGATGAATGGATGGATGTTTAGTCTTTTACGCAAAAATGGCTACACAGATTTGAATGGAAATACAGTATGAACGTAGGTTATAACCTGGATTATTATTATGGGATATTTTTACGTAAAACTTGAGCAACCTCACAGCACTAGATAGCTAACACCATAAGCAACAACTTGTGTACTACGACGTTTGGTAAGTTGTTAATTTTTAATTTCATACAAAAATATTTATTAATTTAATTTCCCGTTTGAATGTTTCTAACTCTACGCGCATCGCAAAGATTACGTAAACAGCGCAACCGCCTTTGATTGAATTTGACCTATTCGCCCGCCAGTCGACCGTCGGTCATGCGATTATTCATATAATAATAAAACATACTTTCATAGACTTACAAAAATCACAACAGTGCAACAAAAACTTGTTAAACTATTTATTTTTCGGTTTAGCTACCTGTGCTGCGAGGTTGCTCGTGTTATATTTATATAGATAAATAACCCTGTAGACTGGACCAAGTTCTAAAATCCATATGGAGGGATTAATATAAGAAATATTGACAATTGATATTAATTATTAGTTTTCTTTTTAAGAGTTAAACGATCAGGTACTAACCTGAAAACTGTCCAAATATCAAACGACATCACATTCAGCCAGAAGAATGCGGATAGCAAGAAAAAGTAGATTAAAAATGCTGAAAAAAAATGTTAAAGAAAGAAATTAGTTAATTTATACACAATCTTTTCATAAAACCTTTAATTTGTAATTATGTAATTGTAATAATATTATGTGCTCTGAAACCTGCATGGTATCTATTATGCAAAAAATATCTAGTTAGTAAAATATCTATAGTTTTCTTATTGTTCTAAAAGGCATATGAAGTTCACCATACGCACTAACTACCAAGCGGACTAAGATCTACACCTTTCTCATTCTCAAGAAACCAAGATGCCTACTCCACCCATAGATTGGTGCAGAATTGTTTATTTTTTTGTTTTTACTGTAATTTTTGTTTTTATATTTTTTAGGGCACGCTGAAAAAATTTAAGTCTAATCGAAATTAATACACAAGCATAAAATAAAAAGAGACAAGGTAATAAAATATAGTTTATCTCTGAACTAGCACATGAAATATAATCGCATTATATCGTGTAAACACCCCTTGCGTTAAATAGAATAAGTTTTATTACAATAGTTAAAAGTTTACGATCATCATAAAACACCAGCGTGAATGAAGTCATATAACATCGGCGTATTATCGTAAGTAGGCTATGATTTTATTGTTTTTATGTGAACTACAGATCGTCAAGTAGTCGAAATTCGACTATAAATTGTTGGAATTTTTAATTTGCAAATAATACAATGACACGTGACACGTAACAAAAAAATTACTAGGTATTTACAATAAAAACAAACCGTTTAAAATATCCTGTGGCATGGTGCCCAGAACGCTGCCAGCATAGCCTTTTTGTACACAAATGTAAATTTTTCTTCAGCTAAAAAGCTGGCAGCCCTCTGATCACCCGAAACGAGGATAAGCTTTTTGTTTAAATTTCATAGAGTACTAATGTATACCTTTAGTACCTACTGCGATCTAAGCGTTATAAAAGTAGTGTACGTGCCACTCTGGTCTGGTCATTGATAAACATAGTAATTATTGTAATTGCCAATGATAATGATGCAGTTGGTTGGTTTCATATTACCAATAATTGATTGTTGTTTCGTTGATTTTATTACGTTTTATAAACGCAATTTGAATTTAATGTAACAATTTAATCTTATTTATAACATAGCATCTATTAACGTATGGCAGCTAAACTAAAGCGTTTCGTTGACTTCACATGCCTTTAAGAACATTTTGGAGAATGCAGGCTTCCTCACGATGTTTTCCTTTGCCATTTCAGCATGTTATATTTAATTTTATAAACCACACATAACTGTAAAGAGGTTGATTTCTTAGCCACTTGGCTATCACCACTTTTTACCACCGCTAATTCTTAGCTAAATCATAAATACATAAGATAACCCAACTTTATTTTTGCCAACAGACATCTCAATGTCATCAGTGACTCTAATCCTTAGAGTCGACTCAAGGCGTTTTTGATAATAAAGATTTTTAATATGTTATAAACTCTTTAGTAGTCTCCAAATAACCAAATACTGCGACCGTAGTAAATAACAAAAATATGAAAGCTATAAAACATGAACGTTATATTACTTATGTCTAAAAAATCTTTGATCCTACTAAAAACACATGGTTCATTCGTTATTCATTTGGTTATTTATTACCATACTATCAGCAGTAGACTTTGAACTACCAGTAATGTTACTATGTTGAAAATTAAAAAACCGTAAAAGAGGAGGTAAAGAACTTATCGACACCTGCAATTTAAAACATTGTAACTCATTTTTCACTACTTTTCAGGAGAGCGATTTAAACATTCAAAATATTCTCACTTTGTTCCTATAAAGCCTAGCGTCTTCCAATTTTGTAAATATAAGTAAAAAACTATTATCTACATTGCTGTATGACTAATATGTGGTTTACTTATGTATTTTATATGTTTTTATAACTTACAATGATTTTTCATTAAAAACGGGTTTCCAAATTACAGTTGTAACTCAGACATACTCATGGACTCGGATATTCCTCGTGCGTTTTTGTTAAAAAAATTTAAAAAGTACATAATTATATGCCGATCGACAGCCCGCATTGTCCTTATTCCATGTTAAAAACTAGACAAATAAATAATTTATTCAGCTAACATCGACATTTATGTTATAGAGTTCCTTCTAACATAAACATAAATATTTGATAAAAATATTTACGCACATGTACAGTCACCTCGCCTTAAGTAGTAAGTATCTTGTTGGATATAAATATGATACGTTATACCAAAAATACGACAGTAACTAATGTCATATGTTTTAATGCGTAAATGATGTACGGAATTATTATTAAGTAATACAAGGTTTGTAAGTATCGTGGGAAGTCGAGTGACCTCATTGTAGTAGTTAATTAAATTATAATTATTGGAGTTATTGCTATAATAAGTTAATTTTAGAGTTATGTGAAATAGAACCCTCTTTGTTCATTTATATGGTTATTTATTGATTTGTCCGTTATTTTCTCAATCCTCCGTCAACTAACTAAAAATACTGGAAAGTAAAAACTGATTGTAGCAAAAAGTAACAAATTGGTACATAATAATTAATGGATGATACAGGTGACATACTTTAATTAAATTGACTTTTAGAGCTTAGTTAAGTCGTATTTGACATCAATAGAACGGTTTTTGATAAATTACTGAACCAAATTTCAATAATCTCATGAATTTAAATTTTACCAAGATGTCGAGGTGTACGGTGGAGTCCGTACACATACATACCTACATACCTACACACATAGAATATTTAACACTCAACAAAACAGTAGGTATAAGTGAATAACAACAAGAGTTAAATAAAATTTATCTCCACGATGGTGAGAAAATTTACGGGTTTCTTTGTTTCAAGTTGACGTCACAAGTCCGAATATTAAAAACATATTTCGTCAAGTATTCTTTTGCCATGTGTTAAGGCGAGATTATAAAAATATAAGCATATTAAGCAATCATTACTTGACTCGTAGTGCGTAAGTAATTGTGATTGCCATCTTGTTACTACTGTGGTTTGGTACAAGTTTTTTAACGTACACATACTCTTACGTACAGCATTTAGTAGCATGTAACATCTAGAGGTTGGTACATATAGATCTGTGCCCCGAACATGAACATTATCATCAAAGTACCTATTCGCGGTGATAGCCCAGTGGCTTAGAATTCGACCTCGAATCGAGGGGTCCGGGTTCGAATCCCAGTGGCACGCACCAATGACTTTGTAATAAAAGTTATGTGCGATTTATGAAATTAAATATCACCTGCTGTACAATTTTTTCTTACGGTGTTTGTAAGTCGCTTTACTTTAATGTTATTGGTGCGTGCCACAAACCGAAATACAAATTAAAAGTTTGTTAAAATTCTGAATAGGATTTGGTTGGGTCTTAGAAACACGTTTTCAAGTATATTCACAGGAAACTCAAGGTTATTATTTCCCATAATTGCATGTCTAGCCTCTTAGTGATGGATAATGTTTTCCATCCAATTACCTACAATTATATACAGGAAAAACCAATGTATGGAGGCTCTATTAATTTTTGTACTCGTATGTTATTGGTTAAATCTCTTGTCTTCTTGTATCCAGGATTTATTGAACCTGAAATTCATTGTATTTATGAAGTGGTTCAGGGGTTATTTGATGATAAGTGATCACTACTTACTTAGATTAGGTACTTAGGTACTTACTTACTTACTTTAGCCTACTTAAAAATAACTTTACGACTTTTTTGGATCACCAAATGTCATTGTACCAATTTCCTTGAACTTTAATGAACTACAAAGCAAAATTTAAACTTAACTAAATAATTATTTAAATAGCCTACTTTCAAATAAATTGACTGATACCGCAGTGAGATTTTGATCTCATAATAAACACACGTGAAAGCAATCTCCCGAGTTATTATTAACAGATTGCACTTATATTAAAATTAGCAAAGTTTAATTGAAGTCTAGAAAGCACCCGTGAAATTCGCCAAAAATACTATAGTCTGTTTCATCTTACATTGAGGAGGAATCTCCTCTTACAGTGAAGAAGGGCATAGTTCATCATCTATTGGGAGTAGGATGTTACATGCATTTAAGAACCTTATGAAAAACGACAGGTACGTCACTTTAGAGGCGTCAAACTACGTTCCTTGCTCAACGTAGCGTATAGTTATAATAGTTTCCTAGATAACATTTTATTACTGTTCGCAACAAATCTTGTGCAATAAACTCATCTGAATACCAAATGAGGTTGGCAACTTCATACAACCTAGAAAATTCACTATTGGTTATAACGGTATTATCGGTGATAATTCTACTAACCAGATACTAAACAATAGATATTAAACATGTCACAAAGAGGGTTATTCTTATAGGCCACCTTTGGATAGGTGAAAATTAAATAATGTCCTGAACAGCAGGGGAAGCTTTTCGATTCATTAAGCCACGGTTGGGCGCATTGAGTGGGACTGGAGCTGGTCAGAGAGAGTCTATGAATATTAGTGGGCTTTCAAGTTAGATGGGAGGGTAAGATAGGGTAAAATTGGCAATGTCTTTTTTTACTGTCAATTTTGTCTCATGCGTAACTTTTGCGACATATTAATATTTTCTAACTAGTTGACCCGGCAGACTTCGTTCTGCCAATTATTATGTATAGCGACACACAGCGAGAAGCGGCTTTGTTTTATACCTACTACTTATGTAGTGATAAAATAGGTAGTAGTGAATGGTACAAGTGACGTGAATTGAGTTAGATATAACAAACAATGACACTATTTTTTATGGAATTGCCTATGATTTATTCAGGATATCCCGCCATGATAAAAATTATTATCTATTTTATTTATTAATGTGGTTATTTGAAATTGTGTACTACAGGAAACCGTTTGAAGGAAACCGTTCTTACTATACTCGCGATCTATTACCAGTCGGGATTGTTAAAGTTATAAATTCAACGGTTTCCCAGTCTCCTGTTCTAGAAAGTTCTAGCTTGCAGAAGACTACTTTGTCTTTAATCTATAGTAGGTATATGTGGTGACTTTTTGATAGCGACAAGCAGCAAGGACTTTTAAGTAGACGCTTTATACAATTATTAAGTGTTAAGTAATTAATACCTGCATTCTTGAGTATCTTGAGGATTCTCCTAATAACGTATTAGGCCATCGTGGAAGACTAACGGTGGCCTCCACTTCCTAATTGTGATAGTCCAGGAAATCTGACCTACTAGATATTATATTTTATTTTATCCTTCATTGTGTATTCATACAATATATAAATAATAAATAACGCTTCACACTCATAGCCCCACACTAGGGTTCCCTGTGTCGTGGGTGCCATGGACACACACAAGACGAGAACACAACACACCCAGACCAGAAACAGAAATTCAAATTCATCATTCAAATTTCTGCTCTGCTGGGAATCGAACCCAGGACCCACTGCGCCACTCAGGTCGTCGCATATTGAATACCTACGCGGCTCTTGTGCGAATTCTCTAGAAATAATAACCTTGAAAGATTCTTAATATTCAATTAGAAGTAAAAGGATCAAATTTGATTTCAAAACCTGTTTATTGCGGTTGAATCTAATATTATTATTCTATAACCGATTGAAATTGTAAAATTCCATTTGCGTGGTGTAGAGAAATCAAGCAAGCTGAGTCTTTTATTTTAGGAGTTTGACCAGAGTTTTTGCGCATCTCGATATGTTGTGGAAAATTTCTGAACTTTATGAATTAGGAAATAAAGGTATGGTAAGGTAACCTACTACTTACTACTACTCATAATACTACTACTTACAATAAATTAATAGGTACCTTATAATAGTTAATATCCTCTACTAATAGTTAATATCCCGTATCCCGTGATGGTTAGGTATATGGTTACGATATGATATCTATTAATTATGGCGCCAGACAAATACGATATCTATTAATTATGACGCCAGACAAAAACAAAAACCCATCGTAAAATATTTATGGGCATCACTATGGTGCATGGCATGTTTTCACAAGGACACATTCAATTAGCTGTGTCGCTACTTCGAGCATGGCACTGAATAATCATGAATAGTCATGAATCAACAGTTGCCTGTTCGTAACGGAAATATTTAATTTTGACGAACTTAGTGGCGCAATGGTTAAGACACCGGCGCGCTGCACGGAGGGTCCTAGGTTCGATTCCCAGCAGAGCAGAGATTTGAATGATGAGTTTAAATTTGTTTCTGGTTTGTAACTGGTTTGGGTATGTGTTCTTGTCTTGTATGTGTCCATGGTACCCACGTCACAGGGAATCCTAGTGTGGGGCTATGAGTGTGAAACGTTATTTATTAATTTATTTATACCTTTTATACCGGGCAATATAGCATAAAAAATGCATGATTTTTCAAAACACGAAAATCAACTTCCCACAATTAAGTAACAAATGATTTGAAAGAAACTTCTATTTAAAGCATCTTCATTGTTTTATTTTAATAGAATCAGAATAGGATTCCTTTGAATCAACAATTATTCTGGATGAGCAAATGGATAGAATTTCGAAACATGAAAAAAAGGGAGGATGAGTTTTATTCCTTTCTTTTTTTAGAAATTTGGATATCTATGTAAGTAGTTGAAAGAATTCAAGCTATCGCGGGTAAAAACTCTATCATTCTGTAATATACGCCAACGTTCTACGATGTTTTCTATCGCAAGCAGATGTCACTAGATGAATTTTTCGATACATTCCTATGAATTTTTCAAGTGTGCGTGAATGGGGAAACTATAAGGAATAGCGAAAAATGCTAAAAGGAGAGATTTTGATGACAACTAAAAATGCATCGTTGGATTTTTGATAAATCAATTTTATGCCAGGAATCGAACCCATTAATTTTGAAAAAAAATATACACTCTGTATTATTATACTATTCTATAGTGTCACTAATAAGGAACGAATTCTGGAAAGTTAAGGATTCAGCTATGAATTGGGAACAATGTTCTCAATTTTGATCGGTAAGGTAAGATTTGTATGAAAAAAAAACGTATTTCGTATGCAGATTACCCCATCCACGCACACGAAAAATTCACCTGTAAAAAAATGAAGTCGTAAATTGCCAAAATTGAGCAAATTAAGATTATCAGTATGTAAATACAGAAAATATTGCGGACTGCGAATCATTATGCTTTATACGACGGAATTTCGACTGTTCACATTCGTACCTACCTACTGTACAATAAGTTGATACCCACTGAACACGCACTCTTGTTACTGGTGAAACTCATTGCTCGAATAGGTATTCTTGAGGAATATTGGACAACTAGACGTCTTACAATATCCGAAGCAAACATTTTTACATGACTAGACGTTTCTGTCAAAATAACAGCGACCTTAAAACTAAACGTCCTCTAATTTTAAGCAACTTTGATGTAACACGTAACACTAGTAAAAGATTACTCGAGGCGGTGATTTTCCAGCGGTCAAGAATCCGGCCTTTTACTATTACTTGTTACTTAAAAAGTTATGTGTGTTCTATAAAATTAAATACCACCTGCTATTACTAATCATGAAATGGTTCTATTACAGACAATTTTAATTGTCCCATTTCTGATGTCCTGCCACTCCTCAACATAATACAAAAATCTGTAATCCACATTTAGGCTGCGTTTCCACCAGAGATGTGCGAGGATGCGTAGCGAGGGATGCGTTTTTGAACAACCAATAGAATTGCTTCATTTACCTAGCCTCGCTCCGCTAAGCCGTTTCCACCAGAGCTGTGCTAAGCGAGGCTAGGTAAATGAAGCAATTCTATTGGTTCTTCAAAAACGCATCCCTCGCTACGCATCTTCGCACATCTCTGGTGGAAACGCAGCCTTACAAAGGTTACGACTGGCCTGTTGGTCTAGTGGTTAGCGACCCTAACTACTACGCCGGAGGTCGTGGGTTCGATTCCGACCCAGGACAAATATTTGTGTGATGAGCACAAGTGTTTGTTCTGTGTCTGGGTGTAAATTATCTATGTATAAGTAAGTATGTATTTAAAAATATATATGTATGTTTATCAGCTATCTGGTTACCATAACACAAGCTCACAGCTTACTTTGGGATCAGAAAGCCGTGTGTGAGTTGTCCCGCAATATTTATTTATTTTACTTACTGAATACTAAGCACGCAGTGTTTGTCATGCTCTTGTAGATCATCAGCAGCTGTAGAGTGGCCATGAAGATGAACCCCACGAAGAGACAGAGGAGATACGCGACGAGCACCCTCCCGTGGATGTTGTGCAGCTGAGGCAGCCACGTGTACACGCCCACCGTCACCAGGATGAACACGCACGATGTCAGCATGCCTGGAACAAGGGTTGGACTTTCATCGGGATATATCGGGCAAAAATAATTCTATTTCAAAAATTACGACAAAAATAATTTTAAAAAATTAAATCCACCTCAAAAAAGTATGAAATAACATTTGTTGCATACTTTTAGATGCTTTAGGTCTGCTATTTTTTGGGTTGGTGTCTTTAGTATCAAGTATTTTGTTTCTATTGTTAAACTTTGCCAAAGTTGCCAACCTCAAAAATAGTAAGCCAAAATACATAATTAATAAATGTTATTTCATACTTTTTTGAGGTCAGTTTAATTTTTTTTTAACTATTTTTTTTTGTAATTTTTAGTTTAAGGGTTCATATCACGGAAACTTCTGGACCGATTTAGATGAAACTTTTACCATTCCATTAAGTTGAAAAAAATGCAAACAAACAAAAAAGAACAAACACGGTCCGTCAATTAGTTCCGGAGATATGCGTAGACAAACATATCTACATACATACATACCTACACCCATGAAAATTCTCTTTGACAGGGCCTGGATCATAATCCACCACTCTGCTCCAATGCGGATTGGTGGAGAAGCTGGTTTGTGGCCAACCCATGTCAGACGTTTTCAACCCGCCCACAGGGCCTCCGACAAAGTTTATCGACTGATATGTTATGGATAATAATAAAAAATGACGGGTCTTCGTGCCGTCCAAAGCACGGAAATGTATTTAATTCGCCAATACTGATATCCAGGTATCCAGGTACTGACCGCGCCCGACGTTGCTTGACTTTTGCGATCGCTTGCGGTCTACGCAAGAAGCGGGGCTATGCGCGCTTCGTTAAGGGCTTTTAAATGTAATTCCTATAAATAGTATGTATTCCTTTAATGGGTGGTAGAGGTCGTAGAGGTCGTACGGCGGTGATAGCCCAGTGGCTTAGAATTCGACCTCGAATCGAGGGGTCCGGGTTCGAATCCCAGTGGCACGCACCTATGACTTTGTAAAAAAGTTATGTGCGCTTTATAAAATTAAATATCACCTGCTGTTACGGTGAAGGAAAACATCGTGAGGAAACCTGCATGCCTGAGAGTTCAACAAAAAAAAATGTTCTCAAAGGTATGTGAAGTCCACCAACCCGCAGTAGGCCAGCGTGGTGGACTTTGGCCTACATCCCTCTCATTACGAGAAGGAGACCCGACCTTGTAGTGGGTCATTAATGGGTTACTGGCAAGAGGTCGTAGCTCACACGGGTAGTGCCTTACTTAAGCTTCTGAGGCTCCTACGAAAGCTTCTGAAGCTACAATTGTCCTTATAAACTTGTGTTTGGGCTGGGGTGATGTAGTTGCCGGAGATACTTTATTCGAGGCGAACGCAAAGTACCTGCATACAACCATAAATAGGATTTCTTCTTTATTTTTATGGATGTGGGTGACCACTTAACATCAGATGACCTACATGCCCGTTTCCTACTTCCTTCCTTCCTTCCTTTCAGCCCTTAGTAGTCCACTGCTGGACATGGGCCTCCCCTAATCGACGCCACTCCGCCCGGTCCTGGGCCCTCTGAATCCAACGGTTTCCCGCTGTCTTCTTCAGGTCATCAGTCCACCTGGTCGGAGGGCGGCCTGTACTCCTTTTGCCTAAACGTGGTCGCCATTCGAGGACCTTTTTTCCCCATCGGTTGTCAGTCCTGCGAACGATGTGGCCAGCCCATTGCCACTTTAATTTGCAAATTTTGAGAGCTATGTCGGTTACCTTCGTTCTTCTACGGATTTCATCATTTCTGATTCTATCTCGTAGAGAAATACCAAGCATAGCTCTCTCCATTGCCCTCTGAGCGACTCTGAGCTTGTGCATTAGGCTCACAGTAAAGGACCACGTCTCGGCACCGTAGGTCATCACTGGCAACACACATTGCTCGAAAACTTTCGACTTCAGGCACTGAGGTATATCGGACGTCAAGACGTGTCGTAGATTCCCGAACGCTGCCCAGCCGAGTTGGATTCTTCGAGTGACCTCTCTCTCGAAGTTGGACTTACCCATTCGGATCGTTTGTCCTAGGTAAACGTATTCGTCTACAACTTCGAGAGCAGTGCCGTCAACAACCACCGGTACGGGTGTGACATGGACATTAGACATGATTTTCGTCTTGTCCATGTTCATCTTAAGACCCACCCGTTGTGAGGCACTATTGAGGTCGCTGAGCATAATGCTGAGTTCCTCCAGCGACTCCGCCAGGATCACTATGTCATCGGCAAATCGGAGGTGTGAGAGGTGTTCGCCGTTGATGTTAATACCACGTCCTTTCCACTCCATCAGCTTGAACACATCTTCCAGTGCAGCGGTGAAAAGTTTAAGTCCTACTAAATTAAGTATAAAAAACAATAGGTAAAGCGGGCGGAAAAAACTTGCAACACTCTAATAAACTCAATGCTGACCGTTCGCCCTGTTTCAATAGAAAAGGTTCAAGGATAACTCACAGGTGCTGCTCAGTACGTAGTTATTTATGTCCTTGTCTTCTGACATGCAGACCAGCGCATCTACCTCTGTAGTCTTGGAGCCATCCTCATTCTCTGTCACGAAGTTATCTATGCAGTAGTTCTCCGGGCCCAATAGCATATACGGCGGGATGTTGTTCTGCACTTCTATGTAGAGCTTGCCATCCTAGAACAAGGGAATAGGAGAATTAGAAGCAGAAGCGTCATAGCAGCCAGGGGAGATACCTTACCGCCATCCTCTTAACCCGCCGTGTAGCAGCATTCCCTTCATGTCGTTAATTGAAGCGAATATCTTAGTCCTCGTGTTGCTACTAATAGCAACGCACCCACATAATAATTATGTCCTCAAATAGAATTTCTACCCTATTTAACCACCTAGCTGTCCCGTTAGCCCATATATACCCATTGTTTACCCGTGAGTATGTGATACTCGTATATACTCATTGTTTACCCGTGAGTATGTGATATATACCCATTGTTTACCCGTGAGTATGTGATATATACCCATTGTTTACCCGTGAGTATGTGATATAAAACTCATTGTTTACCCGTGAGTATGTGATATATCATTGTTTACCCGTGAGTATGTGATATATACCCATTGTTTACCCGTGAGTATGTGATATATACCAATTTTTAACTATTGTGTCTATTTAGTGGACAGGCAAAGTGTTAAGGTTGAACGTGGACGTTCATGGACTACAGACCACTATTAGAGGGTCGGTTGATGGACTTGAAATACTTTTGGGAACATTACGGGGAACTTCCAGCCGGTTCCTTGCAATGTTTTTGATTACCTACATGTAAACAGTTCAGAAAATTACTCCCGTCATCCATTGCAGATTAATCTGGTAAGCTAGCAAGCTGGTAGCTAAATATTTATGTAATGTAGCTGCAGGTGGGCAACACAGTTTGTACGTGCTTAAAATAATTTATTAAAGAATGCCAACACATTCTTACACCTATAATGTACAAGAAATGAGGGTGGGTCTCTTGATGATACGTGATCATTATAACCCTGGTGACCCATAGAAAAGGAGCTTCGTTTCCAGTATAACTTTTGGCTTCAAAGTGAAATAATGGAAATATAAGTTAGTATCTCGTCACATGACAACTACTACCTACCCGAAGGCACAACTAGGTACTTACCTAAATAGAGTACCGGCTATTCTAGGTTAAGAATATGTAGAAGTAGTTACTTTAATATTTAAAAAAAATTATGTTCGTCAGTTTCGTAAGTTCCAGTTTAGCCAAAGAGTCACAGTAGAAAATAGTCGTGCGCAGATTCGCTCAACTAGCTAGCTAGTAAGCGGTAAATTTTCTAAAATTATAAATATGGATTGATCTTTATTTGTACCTACCAACCCATGTTTGTGCAAATAAAAATTATGTCTTTGTCGTTGTCTTTGTATCTATTTAGATTAAAAGGATTGCACTCAGTAACTTTTTGAGGAAAACAGCCTCCAAAAATGACTGGCATAATGGTCTATTAAACACTTATTTAGGCGTGAACGACTTCTTTCTTACAAAAGATTATTCTATAAGGTCAAACGGTATTAACGAACTCTTTTTCTGGGCACTAGACAACTTAGTGAATATAAATAAAGAGGAAATACAACTCTTGTAAACAATAGGTCGTTAATGATAAATTTATTCTAGTCTAGGTTACTTATGTGATTCAGTGAGCGACATTTTGGCAGCTCAAATATGAATGATGACGAAACTAGATTCTGTCATCATTAATTTTAGATATCATCATTAAAAGGGATCCTTTTTTAGGAGATGTGCCTATTGTGCGCACAACTTAATAAATAAATGTATCTGCGAATTTAAATGTAGAATACTAAAATTGATACTTAATCAACGTGAGGATACTTGCAATGGGTCATTTATGAGTTAGAGGAAGTTGTAAAATCGGCATATTGTAACAAAATTCCAGACGAGTGGTCGTGGAAAACGGTATTTTTTCCTTTTTAATGAGGCACTACGAGGTATATCAAATTTTGCTCCATTGAACCATGAAATGCAGCGTTTCGCCATACTTTTTATTCCTACAAAATACTGACAACTAATTGTTTTTAAAGGAGTGTAGGTATTCTACAAAGTACTAGTAAAAAGATAAAAGCTTAAATAGATGAAAGAAAACTATAATGATCAAAAGAAAGGGGAAAAACTTAGAAACAATAGGTTTCATTCATTCATAAAGTGAATTAACTGAAATTAATTCATTAATTCATTAACTGAAGTGTGCGAAATTCATGAATATACAAATTTGTCATCGATGAATGGTTTTATTGCCTAATACCTATGTTGCTTTTTTTACGAAAGAAAGAAATACATTTATTTAATTTCAACTAAAAAATCAAAATATGTAGATGAAAACAAACGATAACATTAAAAAAGAAAGAGGGAAAATTTACATTGCACGATAGGATTAGAGCGGTGATGGCCTGGTGGCTTAGAATTCGACCTCGTATCGAGGGGGCCGGGTTCGAATCCCAGTGGCAGGCACCAATGACTTTGTTATCTAAGTGCTTTAAAAAATTAAATATCACCTGCTGTTACGGTGAAGGAAAACATTGTGAGGAAACCGGCATGCCTGAGAATTCACAAAAAAAAATCTCAAAGGTATGTCAAATTCACCAACCCGCAGTTGGCCAGCATCCTCTCATTGTGAAAGGAGACCCGACCCTGTAGTGGGTCATTAAGGGGTTACTGACTGATATGGTTAACACCCGCCGATTTGATACAGTGGGATTCATTCATGAACATACATTCATGAACTGTTTACTAAAGTGTGCGAAAATGATGATTAGGTACACAAATTTGTCATGAAGCAATGGTTTTATTGCTTAGTATGTTACTTACATTTTCTGTGAAAGAAAGAAAGAAATTTATTTACTTGCAAATTTAAAAAAAATTGTAGATGAAAACAAATGATAACAATCAAAAGAAAAGGAAGAAAATTACATTGCACGATAGGATTAGATCCGCCGATTAGACAATAGGTTTCATTCATTAACGAAGTGATAACTGAAGTGTGTGAAAATGATGAATACACAAATTAACGTTTGTAATAACAATGTTACGATAATGTTCCTTTAGTCTACAAATTCTTTACGAACTCCTGTGTAGGTAATTGATAGATTTGTTAAGAATTACAAATATTTTTATTGACCATGAAACACAGTTTACGATTTATAAAGGGATCTCTACCTCTTTATGTAGTTTACATTGTCAGCAGAAGGCAGCGTCAAGATTGTTATTTAAGTATTTCTGATACAACTTATCGGTATAATAAATCTGAAACATTTTGAAAACCTTTTTAAAACTCATAACTTCAATATTAGATAAATGAATTGTGATGTGTTTCTATTTCGATTTGTGAGATTATCAAAATTAACGATTTCTTACACAATTCGTATTGAAGCTTGAAATGAAAGAGCGTCAAAAGAGCATTCCTTCATAGTTACTTATTTCAATATGGCAAAGATCACTTTACTATAGATTGTACTAAGCACGATTTAAATAATAATTAATATGCACGATAAAAATAACTCATTATTTTTATTTTACGCACTTATTGTTATGTATGCTTATTAATTCATTATTAGTTTGACGATAAGTAATTAAACATGTCCGTAACTGGATGACCGCCGGACTTACGTGTGCACTTTCACCCTTTGGAGGGCACATTAAACTAGTCCCGTAAAGCATTCTTTAATCTCTGTCAGCGATTTGAAATCATCCGACGTTGGTTGCCAAAAGTCGTTAGCTATGAATAAAAGCTCAGGGAAAAACAAAACCAAGAAAAATCCGCAAAAACTTACCGTTCTTAAGTAGAATTCTTTTTGTCGGACTCTGACAAACGGCAATATTTGAAAACGGATCTTCTCCTTGCAATCTATCATGTTGATTTTGAAGTAAAATTCATCTGACGCGTTTTTTTGGTGCGGTCTCATATACTCATCGTATAAATTCCTATCGAACGGCTGAGTTTCATTCACGCAAACTCTTCTTTTAGGATAGTATGCAGTGCCATAAGGACAGCATTTCGATAAACAGAGGTTTTCAACACAATGATCGTCTTTTGTCTTCACACTTATGCCCTTGTAATAGATTTCTGTCACATTCACCCCCAATTCTATATCGTCCGAACTTTCATCAGCGGCAATAACAGTAACTAGAACTAATATCACAAGGATTTTTAAATGCATTTTTTTGGTTTCGGTTGTTGTTCTTCTTATTAAATCTTGCTTGTTTAAATTTTTAATTGTTTCCTATTTTGCTCCATCCATAATAGGCGATTACTCAACAAGGAATTCCCTTCGTTACTCGCAGTCGCAGGTGAACAATTAAAATTCACATTCAATTAAATATGTTGTATCCAACCATTTGTTTTCCTTAAATGTATTTTTCATAAATCGATTTCCCTTTTCGACGCATAAGTGTTTATCCAAAAAAGTTTCACAACTGTTTTTGTTCGTATGCATAGCAACATGTACGCGACAGGTAAGAAATGTGGTAACCGGTTTACTGGGGATTGCCACGTTATTTATAAACAGTTCTCATAAAACGTTCATTATTAATGCAAACACTTCTTTTTAACGTAAACAAAATCCTTTCTTTAAAATCGACGCTCAAAACGTTGCAGATAATAGCTTATCTATCCAAATGTCTGTTATAATCGTTCTTAAATTATAATCACAAAGATAAGCTAACAAAACACTGTTGACTTTCGTGTAGAGATAAAAGTGACAGCAAAATATATAAAGTTTTTTAAAATGACACTAAACTATATTCAACACTTGCTATATTAGTTCATTTTTAACACTTTCTTAGTCACTATCTCGAGTTGTATAATCGATTGTCCGATAAGATGCTCAAAGAGATTCGCGGAAGCGTGTTCGTATTGACAATATCGCGATAGTTGAATATCGCAGATACAACTGGTTTAGCTGATACGTCCACCAGCGAACGGATCTAAACCGACACTGGTTCTGGTTCAAATGGATTCTGATGAAGCCGATGGAGTGGGAACCGTGATGTTTTTATACCAACAAATTTTAGTATTCTTATACGTATAAACGCGCGTCATCAAAAATTAGACTCTACTAGACTTTTCCCACGGGTTTGTCCGGATTTTAGAAATAAAAAAATTCAGAAATGTTTAGTTCTAAGGCTATAATATCAAACCTGTTATAGTTTTTATTCATTTTTTAGTATTGAAGCTACAAATGTGCAGTAGGTGCCCCAAAATAAAATAAAAATCTCAATCGGTATTTTTTATTATGGCACTAGTAAATTCAAACTCAAATATGTCGAAATCGAGAATTTTAGATAGAGAATTGAATTTTGGAAGAGCTTCACATGGCTTAAATGATTGCTTTTGAGCTTATCTACATGCCTTTAGCAAGAATACGTCACAAAACAATAATCATTCTGTATATGTACAGTACGTCAGTCAATAAGTCCCGGCACTTATTTATGGCACTATCCCTGTGTTAACACAATATAATAAAAATGATAATAAAAAGACACGTTAAGATTGTTAACCAAATACTTAGAACAAGTGTAAAAAATGGACTAGGTATTGTATAAAATAATAGTAGGATTTTCTAGGACACCAATGAAAATTTTGTCAATGACAAGTTTAAATGAAAGCAATTATTTTATTCAAATTCAAATTCAAATTCAAATTCAAAAGCTTTTATTCATTATCAGGTACAATTTATGCACACTTAATGAACGTCATACATTTAACATTATACAAACATCCGCTTTGATCGCCCCTCAGGCAAAACGTAGACTAGGAGAAAAAAGCGGGCGGAAAAAAACTCCCAGCACTCTTTTAAAAATAAGTATGAATTATTCTATGGTGCAGTGTGACTAGGCCCAATAAAGGAACACACGTGACAGCTATCGTGTGTGTCAATATCGCTCCATTGCCATCCGCTCACAAATAAATATTGATACATGGTGTATAGAAATAGCCTAGTGAAGTTATTCAATCCCACGCTTTCTTATCGTCTAAATAGTCCTTAGTTTCATAATAGGCCTTTCGGCACAGGACTGATTTGATAGTTCTTTTAAATTTATGAAGAGGCAGGGATTGAATTTCGATTGGATATTGTCATTGGCGCTCCTGTCTCTGCGGACCAATTTAGTTTTTTTAAGTAATTAAAGTTAATTTAAATGAGTGTACAAAAATTCCCGCCAACGCTTCACTGTTTGAAGTTTGAAGTTAATCTTTTAACGTGTTTATGTTGAGGTCGTTAATAGGGACATACAACAAATTGATTGAGCCAGCCCTACCTGAAAATTGGGGGTCATTAACTGTCGTAATAAATAAGTGAGGGCTATTTACTAAATTAAATATTTTCAGTTATAAATCAGAGTTTTTACATAACAATATTAAAGGTATAGGTACATCACATTATGCAAGTCGTATACATTGTCGAAAGACCTAGGTACTTGTTGTGAACAACGGATTTTGTCGCCGAATGACTTGGCAATTAGGACAAGGGTCATTTGGTAAAATCTAAAATGAAGGACCTAATACAATGAAATATAAGATTAAAATCAATGTCAGTTTCGTCATCGGAAACTAGAAGTTATGTGACAGGCCCATTAACAGTGCTCACTAATGGTGCAAGCAAGCAATTGTTTGGTAATTAACTAGACGGAGGCGAAGCAGCTCTTGTCCTTGTATTTGACATTTAAGTTCACACATTAAATACATAAATTAAATCCACGAAAAAGAGAGAAAAATGTTTAAATAAAATTTTTCAAATTTTACATGCTTTTTTTCTCTATTTTCATATTAAGTACATTTGTTTGGTGCCTAATTCTTAATGTAAAACTACAAGATAATATTTTATTTTTAACCTAGAAGTTACCCACTGTCCGCTACGAAATATATTTTTTACGACGAATAGGTCCTAGCCAAGCCATCACCATACTCAATCGTGGCCTATAGACTTCGCAATACTTCACATTTTTTATTACCCATCGCTCATATCTGAAGAGCCTTTTACTATAAATTGTTGATGGAAAAATGTGTGAGATAACCGATGTTACTTTAGTGCTAGTAGTATCTATAGATACGACTAGATGTATGTACATGTTAGATTTAGTTTATGTTTTTAGTAGACACAGGCTGTCAGATGTTCATTCATCATTGGGTTGTTGGATATGGGTAAATCCATAACGGAACATGGATCCTTTAAATAGGATAGAATGGACCACATATTTATATCTTAGTCTAATTATAGACCCGCGCTAGGCTAGCGTGGTGGACTAATTTTTACATCCTTCTTATTGTGTCAGGAGACCCGGGCCCACTAATGGGTTACCATTAGTGCCCCACTGCTTGGTCGGGTCTCCTCTCACAATAAGAAGGATGTAGGCCTTAGTCCACCACGCTAGCCTAGTGGGGTTTGGCGGACTTCACATGCCTTTTTTCACGATGTTTTCCTCCACCGTTACAGCAAGTGATATTTAACTGGGATTCGAACCCCTCGAGTAAGAGGCCCAGTTCTTAGCCACTGGGCTATTCTCCTTCCTTCCTCCTTCGAAGAAAAAACATAAGAACCTACTTGAGCTTAAATGTATGTTTATAGAAAATATGTTAAATATCCGGTTTTATAATTGTCAATTTTCAAAACTCCCGGAAAACTTTCCAGGTACCTAAGCTCTATTTTTTTTTCAACTAAATGACTGTACTATAATATAATATGGCAGGCACTAAAGTTAATTACTAGTTTACAATTTTCGATAGGAATCGAGTGAGCGTCCTCTGAAATCTGCCGCCCCTGATGGCTGCCGTCCATAGACTGCGGCCTATTCGGCCTATTGACAAATCCAGGACTGATTTTTAGACAACTAGGACCGTATCATAAAGAAAAGAAAACAGGAAAAGATAAACTTTAAATCGGAGGTAAAATCTTGTTATCTTGAACGCTTTAAAATTGTGTTTCTTAAGCGAATAACACATATTATTATTATGATGATGATTTAAATAGGTAATTCTATTATAAGGTTCCTTCATAAATGGTAAAAAATATTTTACTGCCTTTAGAACCAATATTTTGGTGAAATTAGAGAGCAACTTTGCAAACCTTTTCTCTGCAAAAAATTCTAAAGGCCTCAGGAATTTTCGAGGGCAGTAGGTAGGTACAAACCTAATAAAATATTATCTAAAAATACAATGTCTTTATAAAATAAATTTGTTATTGGGTAGCTATTGAGAGAAAAAGTCAAACTATCAATATAACAATCCAGATACCTAACAAAAACAAATTGTTCTGCTATCATAGCCAATTTAACGTTCGCTTTGAATCACTGATGTCATAACAAGCTAACAAAAATTCAGTTTTAATTTGTTTATTTAACAGACTTTGGTGGGATTTTCCCATTCTAAATTTATCGGTCTTAGAACAGTTGATGTAGAATGTAAAATGGTTAATGCAAAATATTAAATTTCAAGTAACTAATTTAATAAAACTTAGTTATAGTTTCTTAGATATAAATGGTAGTCTGTTTTGATGTATGAAAACGACTCGCCTCAAATCTGCCTTTTCGGTAACAACATCGCATTTGCTCAGATTTTTTCATGTGAAAAGTCAGCTACGTGTAGGAACAGTGTATTGTTTCAGAAATCAATTAATCATAGGTGACAATTATAATGGTGACGCTAAGAATACACTAGCGGGGTTTAGGGTAACAGGTAGGTTACCACTTTAGAATAAACTTCATAACAGGAACCATTTGAAATAAACATCATTAAAAAAATAATAGTACCAGTTAGAGTACAGAATATAGAGCAAAATATTTATCGCACTCCATTAAGGTGATACTACAGGACCCCGCGACCCAACAGACCCCGCTCTACCCTATATGGTATTCCCCACTTTTTTAAACTGTCTGATCCAGAAACCACAAGTAAATATAATTTCATTATTTTTCTTCGATAACACTTTTAATATTCCGTATCATTAGCATACGAATTATGTTGAAATTTATCTCTAAAAATACTTAACAGTCCCTAATTACATAAATAACCTTGACATTTGCGGCTTTGTGGTTTTAATAAAAGCTAAAAACTAAAGCAAATCTTAAGAATATATCCTACAAAACATCTCAAATGTAATTGAAAATTATGATGATTCTACGGCAATGAATGGGTAATATCAATCTTAGTTACGTATTCTAAGCTTTTTCCTATAAAATCTGCTAGGCTTTTGCTTACTCGTTTGTAAATGTTAGGTTTATCTAACATTTACACTTTAGTGGTACAGGTAACTTTAGAATTATTTACCTGTCGGGGAAGTCGCCATAACTTTACGAGTACTTTCAATGTACGAGTAGGTTTGCCAAATACAGAGATGTAATATGTAACAGAACGCTCTTATTACTCCAAAATTTCAACAATTGATTTCAAAATTCAATTCCTTCAAAAGGAATTCAGTCCAGCTTGCCCAAAAATAAATTAAGTAGGTACATACTTCCTGCGAAAACCTATTAAGTCAATTGACTTGAAAAGTCGATGACGTCTTATCGTGCGTCTCATCGTCGTATAAAAATTTATGAGGGGTTAAAGGTTTTGTTGTTTTTAAGCAGATTTAAACATCAAGGAAACTAAGTGGTTACCATGGTCTATTGACACGAGTAATAGGTAGTTACTTTGAACTAGAATTTGTTTAGGCCATCTTTGAAAAACCCCTCCTAATTCCGGTCCTTCAAAGCTTGCTTGTACGAGTTGAGGAAATGCGTGAGAAACGGTATGTGAAATGCCACAGCCTTAGGGTTGAGGGTGGACTAGTCTCTGGCGGGCGTGTTTGATAATTCATTTACAAAGACAAAGACAGAACGTTTATTTGCACAAATATAGGTTGTCAAATTATTTTGATCAAACTATATTTACCATTTTTAATCAGCTACCTATGCAAATATTGTAAGATATTGTATAGATAAGATCAATTGATATGGACTCTACCTACATATTACTTCCCGCTATTTCATTTTTAAACTTAAGATTAAGTAAATAAAAATTTACTTAATTTTCAAAGACCAATCGGAATAGATTACTTTTGCATCATCATCAAGACTGACTGATCGACCGTGACTGATAAATTGACCTAACCACATAATAATATGTGTGGGCTAGATTACTTCGAAGATGGCAGTTTTATGGTCCCGTCTGACTGGCCTGATGACAATGAAAGGTAAACAAGATATGTTTTTTATTGTTTTTTAAGTTAAGATAATAACTGTTAAGTACTAAGGAAACCTCTTGCAATAACGGCTTATTAATTACCCTTTGTAAAACAACGAACTGATTGGATTTATCTTTATTAATTTTATGGTAGTTTTACCATAAAATTTTGTCCGTTTTACCGTCCTTTTTTGTTTCATTACATTTCGCTCGCTCGCTACCATTCGGAATTCATGGATGACGTTATTTTAAATGTCAATTGGCTCAGGGTTCAAGGAAGTCCCTTATTATTTTGTCCTCGTAGTAAGTTGATTTTGATCACGTAAGCCATTTAATAAGTAGAAAAGTCTTTTACATATTATTAAAAACCAATAATCGAGTGCCGAGTACATACAGATTGCTACCAGATGAACGGTTTGTATGTGTGTAGATTTTAAAAATACGTGTGAACTATGAAAAATACATATGTGGCTAAAACAAAATATTAAAAGTAACAATGGTGAATAAAATCAAAAGTAAAGCTTAACTAAGAAAAAAAATATTTTTATATTAAAACAAAAAAAAAATTAGAATTTTGAAGAAAATTAAAAGTACAAATTACAATCTAGATTAATAAATCGTTGCTTAAAGACCTCGATAAATCTTATCTTGTATAAAGATATATTAAAAATCGAAAAGGCATCGACGATTAGAAAATCGATAATACTGGTTAACTTGTTAATTTCAAATAGATTATTTTCGAAATTTATAAAAGTATGGTATTTTTTGAAAAACGGGCCTAAACAAACAATAATCCCGTGTACCTACTCGTACTTATGTTGGTTGGTCGGTCACATTGTACGGACTTTTTTTTAAAATAAAAAGCAACTTTTAAAATTACAATTCTGCTGAGAATGAAAAATGGTTGATGTCATGATTGGCCTAATTCTATTTACAATAGTAACCACGACATGGCGCGTCATCCAATTAACACATTCTCATTATACTTAATTGTACTGTTTACCCCAAACCTCAAAGGCGCTTTTTACCTTAGCAACCACGGGTGGCGGGTAATTATGTGTACGAATGTGCTGTTTGCTTAAAACTAGTAAGGTAGGTGTATTTTGCCACTTATCTATGGCTAATTCTAGAGGTAAAAGATTGGTGATAGTGCAGAGACTAAGTTTGTGAAGTCCGGGTCCGGGTTGCGTTCTAGTGATATTCACCTATTTGACGACCTTTCCTAAGCTATGTGCGCTACACAAAAAATATACAGTAGGTGCCGGTGAAAGAAAACTTGTTTAGAAACCTGTAACCCGAGAATGCTATGTAATCTAAAGCATATAAAGTTTACCTTTAATCCATCTGGTAAAGCCTATAATCCTTCTCATTTTGCAAACAAATTTCAAAACTAAACTTCAAAACAAAACAAAATTTCGAAACTAAATACCGTTTAAATCGCCATCTATCGAAAACTGACCGAAGTTATCAGGAAGGCTTTCCATGTCGAGTACGTAACTTGTACCACCGCGCATGTGCTTTGCAAAGTTTCCGCTTAGGTCATGTCAATTGTTCACTAGAAGTGATACAGATGTCGCTAGTGTGATAATTTACGTTTTTAGTAAGGTCAACCCGTTACCCGAGTCACTTTGAACATTTTTGGGTAACTTTGAACCACTTTAAAACAATATTTACGAGATTTTCTATTTTATTGACTTTAATTATACGGGCTTTTTTGACTAAGAATTGTACCTATTTGCTTTGATATCCATATTATTAATAGGTAACAAGTATTACTTTATTGTCTTTATGCGGTTTAAAGTTAGCTTAAAACTTCAAAATGATCCGTATTGTTCCTACTAAGTTTATCTAAAATACAGGGTTCTCTTACTTTTTGGCTCTACATTTTAACACAGGGCTCTGTATGGAGCTGCCTTGATTGAAATATGTATGCACTGACATGCGACAAATGTATTTTACGCACGTGAAGTTGTCGTAGGAGCAACTTATGCGAGCAACATGGCAAGTACGACATGGAATAAGAGTTAAACGAGCGATCTATATGTTTGTAAATAATGATGATTAACAAGATACATAACTGAACTCCATTCAATGTCAGCACATCCTGTTATTTGCGGGCAGTCGGACAACTGAGATAAAAATTGAAATAGCATGAGCTAAAGCATTCAATTTCAATGCCCATTATGCTTTGATTATACTGGAATTGTCCACATAGCGGAAACAAATTTTAAATGTGTAGGAATTTAGTGCCTTTTTGGTTGCTAATTAGTTGCATCGAAACCAAATTTCTTGATTGACTCATTTCAAATTTAAGACAATGACAGCCTATATTTTTAATATCAAGTAGGTAATATTAAAAATGCAGCGGGGGCACTCGGAAGCAGGCACTCTACCTTTTCTCAAAGCGTTTCGCCTTATTCTTGTACTTACTTATACATAGATTTTCATTATACACAAAAAAATTAAAATTAAGTACCTACGTCATGTATCCAACTTCGCCCTTGCCGTGGATGCCAAGAGCTGTCGTGTCAACTTCATATATTAGTAGTCATTTTACTACACGAAACATTCCATGGTTTATTAAACTAAATCAACAAAAACTTATAAAAGAGGAACAGGTGCCTTTAAAATAGTTGCCAGACACAGAGATCCCTTAATATAATCCACAAAAACATTTTGTTTCGTATTCGAGTCAAGGTTACCTTTGGACTCGGCACACAGTTTACGACCATTTATTTTGAGAAGTTCTTAGAAAACGTTGACATCACTACGATAAGAATCGTCGACGACTATCAGAAAAAGAGCTTTGACAAACTTTGTCTACAGGTAATTAATGTTCATTTTTAAAAGTTGTGAATGTTTCATAACTGTCATAGAATTGTGCAGGCCACCAGCTTGAAAGCTACGTTGTTAAATTGCCGAATTTAATTAAATTGTTGAACTTTAATTTTGGTTTGACGTCCATTGTTACTATCCTCAATTTGGGTTTCATATGCTGCCATCCACGGAGCTGATGACTCTTTGAAGAGTCTTAAGATGCTTCAAGAACACGGGAGTATCAGTTTATGAAGACTATGCTATGGAATCAGTTGCACGTTGCCCGTTGTTGACTTTGAGTTTCAGATGTTGCCATCCTCTCTTTCGGCTTTCACAAGTGTTGCCATTCAGGGAGGTCACAGTAAGAGGAGTTTCTATTTGGCTTTCACAAGTGCTGTTATTCAAGGTGCCGTCGATTTCTAGGAGGTTCTAAGACGTTTCAAGAACATGGGGGTATCAGAAAATAAAGACTATGGTGTCAGATACACGGTTGCTGACCTCGTGATTCTGATGTTGCAAGAATTTATTAAGCATGGCACCTATTTATAGAGCACGTCGAGTTATTCTACTGATCTAACCCTGGAGACGTTTCTTCGGAAATAACTAATTGTACACTCTAAAACTCATTTGTTACCTACAACACTACATTCGATAAGATTAAGGAAGGCTAGTTTTTATATATCAAAGCTACAAAACGGAATCGTTAATGAAGATAAATAAAATTATGTGTTGATCAAAATAACCATTCGAAAGTTCAATAACCGATGGAGTAGAATGCCTTCTAGATATAAGGAGTACCTACAGGCTATCCTCAAATAAGATAAATCGATGACCTATTGGTGAAGGTCTAAAAAGTAGAATTATTTTAAAATCTATCTTTACCTTGTGTCTCAATTGCTAAGTCGCCCGCAAAAGTTGTTCGTACGACAACGTCGTTTCGTAAATTTTGTCGTATGTCATTGAGTAGGTATTTTAATTTGAACAGCGCCCTACAGAGCCCTGTTTAAATTTTGTCGTGTGGTTGGTCTTTGGGTTATATCAGCCAATTTGGACTTAATTCTTATGATAACATATTTCTTTGTGACGAGAGTAGTTTACCCGGCAGATTTCACTCTGACAAATATAGAAGATTCATACAACTTTTAAACTGAAAACTTGACAGTTTATTTATTATATTTAATTACTAGCTGACCCGGCAGGCTTCGCTCTGCCAATTAATTTGACTAATATCAAAAGCTTTTTGAAACACAGTTAACTTTCCACCACCAAGTCCATTGCGAAAACCAAACAACTTTAACACGTTAGTTACAACGAAAAATATTTGGATAAGGATTTAAGCAAAAGTATGAATAACAGAAGTAACAGATAGCCCAGTGGCTTAGAATTCGACCTTGAATCGAGGGATACGGGTTCGAATCCCAGTGGCATACACCAATGACGCTGTAAAAAAAGTTATGTGCTCTTTATAAAAAATTAAATATCACCTGCTGTTACAGTGAAAGAAAACATCGTGAGGAAACCTGCATGCCTGAGATTTCATAAAAACAAATGTTCTCAAAGGTATGTGAAGTCCACCAACCCGCAGCAGGCCAGCGTGGTGGACAAAGACCTACATCCTTCTCATTGTAAGAGGAGTTGTTTAATGGGTACTGACATCCATGTCAGTAACCCATTAATGACCCACTACAGAGTCTACGACGCCTACAACGCATAGCTAGCCGAATACAGTTTATTTTTTAATTTTTTTTTAACTCGTGATATCTTTTGAATGGATTGTCAGAATCGAATAATGCAAAAAGTAATATAAAGATATTGAAGCAGTCTTAAATAATACATCATTTATTTTGATAAGGGTTAATACCAAGGTACAAATAAAGAGCTTTTTGTAGCGGTGGTATTTTAATTTCTTTTTTTCAATAAAAAAACGCTTATTGTGACATGACTGTAATAGTTAGAGATATGCTGCCGCTGATTTTTTGTAGATAATGGTGTGTTCTAAAAAAATGTAGTATATCATTTTGTTCTATCATCAATAGTTTTCGCAGCGCACGCGATGTAAGGTAGTTTTTTGATATTTTTTTCACACCTTGGATTACGTTATCGTAATTTTAGTAAGGATGCCTATTTTTTTTGAAAATGAAATATAGCCTATGTCACTCAGAAATGATGTAGCTTTCCAACAGTGAAAGAATTTTTCAAATCTGCCAAGTAGTTTCGGAGCCTATTCAATTCATACAAACAAACAAACAAACAAAAAATCAAACCTTTCCTCTTTATAATATTTGTATAGATATCAGAGTTTCACGAAGTCCTGCTTATAGAGTATTTATGGAGTCAAAGAAGAACTTTAGAGTTCATTTTGTACGTATCCTGGGGTCAAAACGGCGCATCTATTCAGTAATAGAAAAATAACAATAAGCTCCTTTGCTGATAGAATCCGATGGCTTCTACAGCAACATATAGCTTATTTTTAATAGAAATAAACCAAACCAACCGGTATACCGAGGCGCCTTCTGATGATAAGTGCTCATTGTAGCCCGTTGACACAAGCACAAGCAATACCAAGGAGTCGCTAGTGCGTTGCCGGCTTTATAACAGATCTCTTTTTACACCCTTTTTGGAGAACCTCATATCATTATAGTTACTTCGGGGCAGACCATTCTAGGCTTTAAAAAGAAACAAATTAAAACTTACCTCTTGCACGTACCAATCTTCGTCCTCCAGATACATAAAGGTACAGGGTCTACCAAACAGCACAAAGAAGCTAGACATGACATCCACGGTCTTCTTGTAATAGTTCATGAAGTGGATCTTGATACCAAACTGAGAAATGCCCTCCATATCAGGCATCAAAATACAAGTTTTATTATAATACACGTATCCCGGCTGACAACATTTTCGAAAACACTTCGTTAATTCACACACGCAACCAAACGTTTTGATTTCACCACTAACATTTTTGAAATACACGAGTTTTGGGGGGAATATCAATTTATCGTGCACTATATTCCCCTTGTTATCCATTATTGCTTTCGTCAGTTCTATGCTGCCAGCGTCTTTACAGGGCTGGCTGTTTGCAATTGGAATCGAGAAAATTAAAATAAAAAGCGCGAACATTGTTCTTTATTTGAAGTTGACAGATAAAAATAGCGCGGGTTTTTTAGACCTTCCGCGCGGCACGTTTTTGCACGACCGATAAGTTTAGCGCGACTGGTTTGGAATGGGCAGTATGTCTCATTTATAACAAGTAGGCGTATCGGTACAAAATGTACTTATGGGAATATATATACACATTTTTTGCTGGTCAATTTGTACCAAAAATAGCTATAATAATTTTCAAACTGTAAGTCCGATAGATATGTAAGAATAGATACATAAGGATACAATGTCTTATCATCACTATAATGATAATATAATGATCCATTAAAAGTATCTCAATTGTCTCGTAGGTCACTGCCCTGTTAAACCCAGGGTTAAGTACCTAGGTACAATCAACAAAAAAAAAAAATCCTTTGAAAATAACAAACTATTCCAAGCGCTGTACAACGTAGTAGTAGTAGATCTAATAAATTTAATTAGCAGGAATTAGGTACATACAGTTTCACAGTAAATTTATAGAGTCCCTGAGGAATATTATTAGACCGTGTTAATTTGTTAAGTAGCACACCTACATAGGTAGGTACAAAAATAAAGCATGTTTTACATTAACCATCTGAAGACCTCAAGACTCAAGGGACTTGAGTTTTGTTTGAGGTTGGATATGATTTCGTGGACTGTAGCGACCACTTAAGGTAAGAAAGCCTACACGTTTCTTTGCTTATTTTGTAATACAAAATAGGTCGAATTGAGATCTATATATTTGATATCATATGATCCGAATGAGTGAGGTATACGGTTAGTATGGTCGCCTCAACATTTCTCCGGCAACCATTCCTTCCCAACCGATGCATAAGACTCGAGAAACGTGTTGCTCTGCGGCGGAGGCGGTTAGGGACAAGCTTCAAACTCTATCATCTGTCCATCAGTCCCTCGACAAGGAAGAAAGGCAAGACCTTCAAAAATGTAGTTACCAGCTCTAAGAATCCAGGAAAATTTTGATAAAAAATAATAAGTTTTCTATGAATCATTTCAATGTTCTTGGTAGCGATCGATATCGCTACTAACGACGGTTCGTGATCTTGCAAACGAGAGGAAAACAATTTATTTACATTATAATATTTAATTTAAGAACTACTGCTTGGATCGTTGGCTTCATTTACGGCAATTGCGATATGGGATATGGGATATCGCAATTGCCGTAAAAGAAAGCCCACCAACCCGCAGTAGGCCAGCGTGGTGGCCTACATCCCTCTCATTGTGAGTGGAGACCCGACCCTTTAGTGGGTCATTAATGGGTTACTGACTAAATATTGCAAATGGATAAAGGTAGTAAGTACACTCAAGCAGACAAAAAAGCTAACGGCAAGATTGCAAGAAATGTACTTTGACTTAGCTCTTGAACAAATACTAGGAATTAGCAAGCCTTGCATGATTTATGTATCCAATTAGAACCTCAATTTTAGGTATTGGTTTTTCCAAATTCCTTCCTTAGTGTTCTACAGTGAATAAGAAACTCGCATCTTTTAAGATCTTATTGATCATAATGCTATGGTAATTGATTTGATAAAACATAACTTAATTAAAATATTCATACATAATATCAATACGATAATACTTATGGACAATAAACAACTTTGAATAGGTAAGTTAAGAAACATGCATTCAAAAGTCTAAGATACAATAGATACATTAGCATGTCACTTTATTCCAATTTTGCTTAAAAGTCTTTATATACATACCTCTTGTAAATACCACTGCCTGTGCTCCTTGTATTTCTTCACACAGGTAACTCCGATTAACATTTCGAAATATTCTGCTAAATACAAAATATTTATCACTTTCGTCATAAAATGTATCGGCTGTCCATTTTCCGTAATAACGTCAGATATTCCAATGGTTGTAGATGGCACGCAAAAGTGTCTCTTGGTTATTGTTTTCATGTATACGTGACCAGGAGGGCAGCATTTGCTAAAGCATGATCCAGATTTGCATAAGTTTGCCGGCCTTAGTTTCAACTTTGTATCGTTTGTAAGGATTTTATGACTATTTATTGAAACAAACTGGTACAGCAATATTAAACACAACACTCGAAATACTATCATTATTCCGAAGAATATATTGCACCAAGATACAGCTTTTACTCCGGTCAAAACTGAACTAAAGTATTTTCAGTACAGTAATTTTCAGTACCCATTTATACTTCAAATTTTATGGACATTAATTTAATGGAATTGTTCCCATCTGATAGAACGACAACAGTTGCTAAGGGAATAAGTTAAACACGCTTCATAAATGGTAGGTAATTTTAATACTGTTAAAATTCAACAATACAAAACGTTGGAAATAGAGACTATACAAAAGTAAATAAACAGTAACGAACTTAAAATTATAGAGTAGACGTGTAGAATTTATAGTTGATATAAATGCAAAATCCATTCTTAAGTACAATGTTTATGGTAAACTAAAAATTATAATACAATAATAATATACAAATAAAGATACATTTAAGAATGTGCTAAAAGCTTTTTGGACGCTTACAATAATAACAGTCAAAGTTTTTATACAAACAGCATCATAGTGTGCACATTTCTAAAGTGATCTATTATGCATTAATTAGATAATTATTTGAATACTTGCTGACTTACTGATACGCGTGGTTCTATGGGACTTCAGAATTTATTAAGAATATTCAAACATACACTATGACTGTAACTATTTAAAATTTCAGCAGAAAAAGTTAAATCCATTTTACATATTGAAGTATAATATTTAAGTCTATAGACAGGTTTTACATACATTTGAATCGAAGCAACATTAGTCACCAAAGTAATATTCAATAACACACAGTATTTCAAAGTAGTGTAGAATCACAATAATAAATATTACACAAGAGCATAATAATATCGATAGACCTAGAGTCGTCCGCAATTGTTCACATGTCACACTCGCATTCATACATAACACTAAACAGAGATCTACGTTACATTACGTCCATACACACTAATCACAACGCATCTAAATCTCTACGGCATCAGGGAATATATGGTCCAGATACGCTTGATCACAACTTTGCAATGGCTTTGGTCTATCAGTTTTAAAACTCACTGGTTGTCCGTTATCCACACTGTTACGGTTAAACCTTGAAGCGATCTCTCTCACCTTTCCCGGACGAGGCAGCTCCTCAATACTACCAGTATTCTTGTTTTGTACTTTATATTCTTCAAAAGATCGCTCCTTCTCTTTGTCTCCCGTCCGGTCCACATTTTTATCAACTTTTCGTGTCTTCGACGATCTATTGGAATTATTTCTCGTATAATTGATTTCTTCAGGTTTTCTTGAGTTATTATTTCTTTTACCAGAGCTGTTTCTCTCATACATTCGAAAGTTACTCCTAACGCCTCTAATGTCAGTTCTTTCATCCCTTTGTGCGTAATTACTGGCAGTGTTTCGGTTATCTCTAGCCATTCCGAAGAATGGATCCCTAGAATATTCTATATCATAATTAGTCTTACAAACGTAGTTTTTCTGGTTTTTATTGTTTTTCCTATAAGAACTTCTGTCGGACCTCCTTATTTTCGGGGGCCCAGATTTAAAAGTGGAGAATCGGTTGTCATTAACTTGATTATTGTTGTTAATTTCGTAAGCGGAAATATTTTGCGGATCGAAAGCGTGCGTTCTTTGGTGAGTTAGGGGCTTAGAGAGCGATAAATACTTAGGCGGTTCTCCGTGCTTATTTATTGTTAACTCATATTGTACATGAGGATCTAATACCGCATATACATTTTCTTTGGCTTCTCTTTCCAGCGATTTCAATGCTGCCTGTAAAGAAATACATACAATGTAAATATAGCAACTCTTAAGTTGCGAAATAATTACGTAGAAAAAAGATTAAGTATATAAAATATCTGTTATTATAACTGTGATATAAAATAATAAAAATCATGAAAGTTTCCTAAGAAAGACGTATGATCGTAATACTAGAAAAGAACTACAGAAAACTCGTGTAAACGAAGCTTTGAACGAACGAATTAATTTAATTGTCGATAAACATCGCGTTAATTTTCACAGTCACAATAAATTTGTCAAAATGGCTGTACGAAATTCGTTGAATTGGAAACAGTTCAAAGTAAACGGTATAGACAAAGGTGTAGGTGCTTACAAAATGAATTGACTATGTTAATCCCTTAAACGTCCGGTTGATATACGTGTGGCGCTGCACTCAGTGTAATTAAACCGTCGCTCGCGTGAATCATGCTGACATACGGACGGACCGTATCATACTAGTGCATAATATTAATTACGTGGAAAGGTTTTTTGGAAACTTTTGAAATAAAATATTTACAGATGACTTGTAAAGTGATGTATTCTCGCTAAGGACTTGTAGATTAGTTAGCTTAAATTTCTTGAAAATAGTCGAGTTTTGGATAGGGTTTCACATGACAAAAACGATTTAGATTTACACCAATTACAAGTCACCTTGTATATATTTTACTAGTCCTGTATATGCCATTAAACTTTCATGAGTGTTTTTAAAAATTTTAGACGTAAAATAACGGTTCAACTCACGGGCATATTTTTGGTTGGAACGAGATTCTTTTTCATGAGCTCCCGCCGAGTTTCGAAGATCCAAAGTTCTTCCGCATGAGGAATAAAAAAACCTCAAACAAGTTTGAAACTAGCCGGACTGATCCCAAAAATGTGCGTGAGTTAAACTGTCATTTTATGAACAAAAAAATATTTAAAGATAATTCTTCACATTCTAAAAGATTTGCTGCAATGTCTTCAATTTAATAAAATGACATTTAGGTATAGTCCGTCTATTTCTAGAATGAACGCCCCTCCACCAATTTTATCGTTTCAACGTGTGGAAGACAATCCCATTCCTTCCTCCTTATCCTTTTCTAATCTTAAAATGAACGCCCCTCCAAGGTGTGTTCGCCATATTGCAAAACATACCTTGAACATATCAATTTAAGTGAATAATACTTTGCACGTGAGCGTAAAATCCTTGGAAGGGCATTATTTTTAAGGTTAGCTTAGTGACTAGATTTAGTGTCCCCAGTTAGTAGTGAGTCACACCTGTGCATTCACACGGTGGTGGGCGGCTGCAGCACGAGCGCGGCGCGGCGCACCTGCAGCGCAGCGGGCGAGTAGCGCCCATCTTGTCCCACCCCCATCTGCCCCGGACCCATCTGCCCCGGGCCCATCTGCCCTGGACCCATCTGCCCCGACACGGTCCCGGTTTGCCCCACCATGGCCGCTTCCCGCACGCCGGCGACGCTGCCTCGCATCGCACTGGGGAGGGTGCGGGGTTCGCGGGGGGAGTACACTGCGTCCGCTGGTAGCACTGCTTTCTCGCTGTTTGAAGGAAATGAGACTTAAATTTGTACATTTATTAATAAAAAATCTATCAATCTTATAAATCATGAGGAAATTTGAAAATATGTTTATGGTATTTGTTATAGTCTTGTTTATTTTTTTATTGTTCGTTAAAATCAATAAGTTGGACTTACCTATCTAATTCATCAGTCTTGTATTCAACGCTCTCTGAAAAGAACAAAAATATTCGTTATAAAATCTACTGTCGAATTGCGATTGCACCGTATCCCTCGACAGTCACCCATAATAAGCTCTCAAAATAGTATGGTCTAATGACATTATTACTATCTCAGAACCATACTGATCAACATTGCGGCATTAACCTCCTTCTAGTAGGTTAATGCCGAAATGTTCTACAAAGTCGCAAAGTGATACCTGCCACTTGAAAGTAAAAAGCTCGAGTCGCCTATGTATTTTTTTTGCATTTATACACGCATTTATATACCAAATTAACATTTTTTACTTTATTTTATTTGTAGCGGTGATAGTCCAGTGGCTTAGAATTCGACCTCGAATCGAGGGCTCCGAGTTCGAATCCCGGTGGCACGCACCAATGACTTTGTGAAAAAGTTATGTGCGCTTTATAAAATTAAATATCACCTGCTGTTACGGTGAAGGAAAACATCGTGAGGAAACCTGCATGCCTGAGAGTTCACAACAAAAAAAAAATGTTCTCAAAGGTATGTGAAGTCCACCAACCCGCAGTAGGCCAGCGTGGTGGACGGCGGCCTACATCCCTCTCATTACGAGAAGGAGACCCGACCCTTGGGTCATTAATGGGTTACTGGCAACATTTTTTACAATTTTCGTCGAACGGACGGATTTTGACGGGACTTTCACTGGCAGATAGCTGATGTAATAAGGAGTAACTAAGAGTAAGAATACTTTTATTTTTGAAATCCACGCGTACGAAGTCGCGAGCACAGCTAGTAATAATATAAGCATCTCACCTCTCCGTCGCCGACAGCGCACGATGAGACACAGCACGATAACCAGCAGCGCGGCGATTACGAGCGCGGCGGCGATCAGCGGCGCTACGTGCGCAGTCTCTGTTAGCGAAAAATTATCTGTGAGGAAATATTTTATAGGTTATAGCGGGCTGTGTGACATTCGCATGCGGTCGTGCGAATTGATGGTACACTAAATGTTGGGTTTATGCTTCTGTTTATTGCATTGAAAGTATAGAATAGAGAAATTATGTGTTGTTACAATTAACAACGAATATAATCATTAAAGCTTTGTTTACTCCATTACCAACAAAATACGAGGTTTATGTTTAAGAGTTTTTTTGCCAACAGCCATTATTTTAGACAACCATTATTAATGTATTTTTTTTTTCATAACCTTTGTTGGCAAAGTGATTTTGTGTACCATCAATAAATCGCACCTTATAGCGAAACAGAGTGCAATAATAATTAGTTTCTATTTACGAGTACGAGGGTTCTAAAGAACCTACGAATGTTAACAACTCTCTACAGTTAACTACATACTTACTATAAATAAATTGATACGCTTCTTTTAAGCCTATAATTTCTATTAGTCAATAAAATACTTGTACAATACTAATATTTTACGTTAACCGTTAAGTGAGCTTGAGCGCGTTTAGTACGTGAACTGCTGTTATAGCAAGATAAGCTATTTGTTATCTAGCAAATTGGCCTTCACGACGACTTTGATAAAAAAAGTTATGTTTTATAAAATTAAATATCACTTGCTGTAAAGTTGAATGTAACATCGTGAGAAAAATTGCATGACTGAGAGTTTTCCCATAATCTTCTCAGAGGCATGTGAAAGTCCACCAACCCCGCATTAGGCGATCGAAGAGATCGTCCGACGTAAACGAGGCTTGGTGCATGCTTGGTGCCATGGTGTGCGGGGTGTGTGGGGGGGGAACAAGATATAACAAAACAACGCGCGCGAGTTCTTTTTTCAAACTCTGTGTCGGCGGCCGGCAGGAGACCAGCTTATTGGCCAGTTTCGTTCCCCTCCCGTACCCCGCAACTATAGGAGAGGCAGAGCTTCTAAGACCTTCATCCTTCTTACTGTGAAACTCAACCCTGCTGTGAATCAGTTACAAAGAAATATAAAACTCACCATGCACAGTCAAGTTGACTCGATGCGAGGAGAAGCCGCGTTCGTTCTCCACGTGCAGTACGTAGATGCGCGCGTCCGCGAGCCCGGTGCTGGATATCAGCAGGGTGTACCGATAGCAGCCGTTCACCTTCGACGGCTCTTCGGCTTTGTAGCGACCTGGAGAGAAAAGAAGAAAATAGATTTAGACCGGGTTCGTCGTCGTCCGTCGTTCGTCGCATAAGTCGGGTTCGACTGTTGCTATCTGCGCAGTATGGGAAACTATAGAAATTTACAGGCATCCAGTGCACTGGCCGACATAATCAGGTACATCCAACAATAGACTAGCTCATGAAGTCCCTCAAGCTAGGGTGGTGCACTAGGATCATTTTCATTCAATTCTAATCTCATTCTCACATTCATCTTCATCCCTATCTTCATCTTCATCTCCATCTTTTTTTTTTAATCTTCAATTGTTGTCCACAGACTCTAGGTCCGTCCATTTTTTTGCGTCAAGTTATTTGCAGACATTTCCTATAATATATTACTCCAGAAAAATTCTTTGTCAGTTTTGGCCCGGTGTCTCCTTGGATCGTCCCGGGCATTCTTTTAGGGTTTCTGCTATGACTTGGTAGTCTCTGTGGCTGATAGCAGTAGCCAGGTTGTATTCCTCAATAGCAGCTGTGTTCGCCTCTATGGCCATCTCCACCTTTGTTTCCTATTTCGTCTTCATCTTCATTTTCAATGTGAGCGAGGATCCAACTCTGGGAACCAACTCTCCAACCCCAGGTCACTAATAGGTTACAGGCTGGAAAGACCACCACATACCGATATGCGAAGGCACATCCAGCCGCAGACTGCCCCACAGCCAGGCAGCGCGGCGCGGCGGAGGGTCGGCGCACACCGTGGCCTGCACGCGGCCCTCGGAGCCGCTCCACGCGTACGCGGTGCCGCTGTCCGCGCCCACTGGGGGGCCTAGCACGTTCAGGGTTATGGCCTCGGACTGGTGGCTCCTAGAAACAGAAGCATAAAAAATTAAAGGCCGACTTCAAAAAAATTAACTTAAAATTACCTACGAATGATTTTAATATACAACAGACTCATTGGATACGATTGGGTACGAATTCAAGTCGTGCGTACACGTGCGTTCACGCACGAACAATCCCCGAAATCGCGTCGAAACTGAGCGCGGCCTTATTTGGCGCGGCAGTTTTTTGAGAATAGTTTTTATAAAGTAGTAGAAGTTTTATGCACGCTTCCGAAATTTAGTCAGTTGGAATTTTTAATATAAAAATCATGATGAAAAAGGATTAAAATGAAATGAAAGTAAACAGCTCTCCAATAAATAAATACTAAAAAATGACTTACTAAAATAAAAATAGTTCTAAATTACTCTTAGCTTAAAAATACTTAATTTGGCAATTTCATAGGTTTAGGTTTCAATTTCCAGACCCATTATAACAGACATGTAAGTTTTATGAAACTTAAATTGATTTCTTCATAATATAACTTTATTGTTATATTCTTATCTTCCTATATTATTACCTCTACTTGTATCCGGCTGTTAATCAGATCAGCAAAGGATTAGGTACTAGGCTCGATAAACTGATTAAGTAATCTTATTCTAGACTGTCTGGGATTCCGTAATCGAATAAGCTTACGTTAATTCTTGACTTGTGCAAGGATAAAATAAATTCCTTTCTGCTATTCTAAGTCGAAAGTACCTATTGTCGAATGGCAGAAAAAAACTATTCATTGTCAAACGATCAGTAGTTTTTATGAATAGTAATTGTATCTATCCGTCTAAAATTTTAAGTATCGGAAAGCATGCAATTATGATAAATAATATTATTTGCAACAATGATTGTTTGTTTTCATACTTCATTGTATATTTTTACTTAGTGAATGAACATAAATGACAATTTCTGATTATAATTTAGTATTTTATAATTATTTTATCTAACCAACAGGATAACAAGCTTTTTTCACCTCCACATTCACATCCTTTTAACCAACAGTGGCAGAATAATTGATAGCAATCAAAAGAAAGTGGCTATTTAACTTTTTAAAATTTTTAAAAAGGAAACTTTACTAAAGTTGTACCTGTCTTCGAGTCCGATCTGGTTGATGGCGATGCAGGTGTACCTGCCGTGTTGGTTGTACGACACGTTGTGCAGGAGCAACTGCGGCGTCTCCGACACCGGGTACCCGTCCTCGGGGTGCGCGTGGACTGAAGGGTCCGGGCTGGAAGCAATGTTGCCAGTAACCCATTAATGACCCACTACAGGGTCGGGTCTCCTTCTCGTAATGAGAGGGATGTAGGCCGCCGTCCACCACGCTGGCCTACTGCGGGTTGGTGGACGAACATACCTTTGAGAACATTTTTTTGTTGAACTCTCAGGCATGCAGGTTTCCTCACGATGTTTTCCTTCACCGTAACAGCAGGTGATATTTAATTTTATAAAGCACACATAACTTTTTTACAAAGTTATAGGTGCGTGCCACTGGGATTCGAACCCGGACCCCTCGATTCGAGGTCGAATTCTAAGCCACTGGGCTAGTTGTAGCACTTTACTTTAAACTAGAGATCGCCAAGTAGTCAAAATTCGACAATAATTTATTGGAATGTGAATTTGACACGTAACGGAATGTACGTACACGTCATGTTTGTCTATGTGTGCATGTCAAAGTACTCAAACTTGTGGTTTTAAGTGGGTAGAATTATCTCTCCATCTAAGACCACCAACCAGATTCCAGCGTGGTGAGAGGAGACCCGACCCGTAGTGAGTCATTTGAATGGGGTACAGAGGGATCTCTCTCTTTAATAGATTTATATTAGTTAATACATAATTGTATTTTTTCCAAATTCTACGGATCTTTATGCTTTTTAGGTCTGTGAATTGTTGAAACATCTTCTATATTAATTTTTTTATTTTTTCGGACTTAATATAGACGATGAAGTCTTAGTGACATGAACCTTTATCTACCAAAAAATAATTGTACAAGAAACGAAGCCAGCGCACACAAACAATTATTATTTAAAGTAGATATATCTAGGTACCTACCTAAAAAATCGTCAAAATGACAGTTAGGAGTTCATGTCACTTCATCGTCGATATGTATGTCTGACTGTATTATTTTTTGTGTGCATTAAAAAAAGAAATCCAATAACTTACTTATGATACCACTGGTAGTTGGGTGGGGGATTGCCTTCGGCCTTGCACTCCAGCGTGACCTGCGAGAAGAGGTTCGCCTCCACCACAGTGTCCGGACCCACCCACGTCACTCGTGGAGGATCTAAAATAGACAGACCAAATATTAGTTTGGTGGTAGCCACAGTAGCTCGCCCGTACCTTACCGCCAGCCTCTTGTGGCTGCCACCCTTTTATGTCCCACTTAACAGCAGCCTGAAGCATATTCTACCACGCTGCTCCAATGCAGATTGGTGGAGCGTAGTAATAATGGACCAAGCACATTATGACGAAAAGGCAACACAACGGCCACCCTGTTAACCCGTCGTAAAGCAGCATGTTCTTCATGTCTCGTGTTCCGGCTGGGGAGGTATGGTTTCCGGGGCTTTTATTTGAGGCGAGCAATCGAGCATCTTAGTTTTTAAGTCAGTTTACAGGAACTCATGAATCAAGATATTGAGATCAATCTTATTACACGTAAAATACACCTATTTAAAACTTATTTTATCGTAGACTTGAAAATGAAAAACTTATATGGAATGTATAGGAATGTTAGTGCATTATTCAAAACGTTGGTAGAGATTCACTTACATTTTATATCAATTTCGATTTTCACCGAGTCCGATGTACCGAGAGAATTCCTCGCCTGGCATCCGTAAATACCTGAAACATGTATATTTTCCTGAATATTGATATCCGTATCCGGATCCTAAAATTTGGTTCGTATTTTAATCGCAGATATTTAAATTTTTAACAGTTAAGAACTTACATTAATAAAATATAATAAATGATATTCTGCAGTTAAAAATTATTTTTCCGACTATTCTTTCAGTTTACTTAATTCTCCTATCTAGCCATAACGGCATCCCTAATTGATGCTATAATATCCCCATTTATATAACCAATATAATTACAACACACATAACATTGGTAAAGAGAGATCTCTCACCGATTACAACATCACGGAGTTTTGTATATATGCCAGCGATAACAAAACTTCGATAGCATGTATTAGGATCCACGTAGATAATGGCGCCAGGATACCCGTAGCGCCATCTCTAGATAAGTGGCAGAAGATGCCACAATGGAACTAGAGGCCTCTTTTAAGTCTAGGCTGGTCAGGAAACTCGCGTCAGCACTATATATTCACGGAGATGACTAAAAACGCTACACAATATGAAGAGAAAAGAGCTAAAACTTCAAAAATACTAACCAGAATGATTCCTCGTGACAGGAGCTCGTATGAGCTTCGCGCCATTCGTGGGTATGACCTGGCCGTCCTTGGTCCACCACACGTAGGGGCTGGGGTTGCCGTCTGCTCTGCACTCCAGAGTGAGAGCACTGGAGCCCTCCTCCAAACTGGCTAGAGAACTCGCGTCAGCGCCGTATATTGATACCACGGGGACGACTGGAAAAGATTAACAAAAAAATAAATAATGATATTTCCACTAATGTGTAGTTTATTGCTAACTCTGAGGCAACTATTTAAGCTGTGAGAGATAGTAATGGGTGACATTATTAGTCTCGTTTGAATACTTATGAGGTTGCTATCATCCGTTTCTGCTGTTGAAGGAGGTTACAAAGTACTGTAAAGTTACGTAATAAACGAGCACCTAAATAATTTTGTATTTGTTAACTAATTTTGTTTTTGATTGTAGGTTGGAAGTATTTTAAAGTCTAGTGAGCAATAAAAACTTACAAGTAACATCAAGCATGGTGTAAGAATCCCGGTAGTACGGGGAGGGGTAGGAGGGGTGGTGGGCTCGGCAGGACAGCTGGCGACCGTGGGCCGACCTGGTGGCTCCTAGCTCCAGTACTGATCGAGCCGCCCACACCCTCGGCCGTTCCACCTCTGATGCGTTCGTCTGGCTCCAAGCTGAAAGGCGTTCTTTTTCTGAAAAGGAAATAGGAGAGAATTAATAATGGACTTTTTGAACTTTTGGTGGGTAATAATATCAAAAGCTCGTCTATTAGGATGATCTTCAAAACATGGAAACTATGTAGTTTGATCCTTTTTATACCAGTCAACATAATTGAAAGTTCTGTGTAACGTGACGTTTTACGAACAACAAAATATATATACATACGAACAATATATATATTAACAACATAAATATAAACAACAAAGAAGCCAACAGTCTGCGGACGGTAGCATTTGGTCGGGATTCTTCGGTTCCACGATCCTACATAACTTAATGATGTTCTAACCACGCATTTCATGGGACTCGTAGAATAAAACCCTGGTATAAGTGTTACTTACCTAAATACCACTCAATATACGCTGGAGGATTCCCGTATCTAGCCTCACAAACGACGGTAGCGCGGGAGCCAGCAGGCACGGTGATGTTCTGGCCAGGCATTACGTGGGAGCCGTTGAAGAGTATCCTGGGAGTCTGCGGAGGCACTCGAACCGCCAGTGCGGCGGGGGGACTAGACAGTGCATCCTGGAACAGGTAGATCAAAACTGTTGAACTTCCAAATTAAATTTTGAATATTCTTATATGTTTCAATTTTACGTGCCATCTAACTCGTACTATTTACTATTATAAGTGAGACAGTTTGTGAGGATAGATGGATGGATTAAGGGATGTTTGTTACTCTTTCACACAAAAGCAGGTGCACAGATTTGAATAAAAATGGTATACAGGTAGGTTACAACTTGGATTAAAAGATAGGATAGTAAAACAATTTAAAGTCAATGCAAACGAAGTCGCGGGCAAGAGCTGCCAGCTGCTGCCAGAAACAAGATTTTCAACTGACTTAGACATGATAGTTGCTTGCTGTAACTTGCCTCGTTCTTTGCCAGAAACAAAAAGATTTCCAATTGGCCTAGACATCATAGTTGGTCGTTTTAACTATAGCTTTGCCAGAAACAAAAGCTTTACTACTGACCTGGACATCATAGTTGCTGGCCGTAACTTGACACTGCCACTGACCATCATCGAGCTGGAGGGTCGCAGCCCTCACCCAAAGGGAACAGTCTCCGCCAACCGGGCTGTCTTCATTCGCCCATTCGTACTTCCCGCGGTAAATTCCCACCGGCTGAAACAATAGAAATATAAGTAGGTTAGTTTTTGGGAACATTGATAGACAATTAGACACTCATGTTTTTTTATTGGAATTGATTACCAAACTATAGCAATCAATTTCAATAATAAATATGCGGTGCGTGGCTTTATATTCGTTAATACATTAGTAGACATAATGCCTTTTAATATTGGAGCCAAATAGATGGTAAGCCTGTATTATGGAAACTAGACAGGTGATAAACATACATAATACTTTTAAATACATACTTATAATTGACACACAATTAAATGTATCTGCGATTTTTTTTCTACTCCTCGACGCTGTGTTACAAGAGGAGGCAGAAGGTATCTAGGGTATTGATTGAAATAAAGGTCTGTACCTTAGCTTAGAGTAACCTTAGAGTAACTTCACATAACAACATCTTTACATCCAGTTCATTTCAAACCACTCTTATTTTATGCGAATGTGTAAAAGACCTCAAATATTAGGTAATATTATGTCAGTACGTAGGTTAGACACGATTCGTTTACTGTTCGAATTCAGTGAGATTGAAGAATTAGCACAGAATTGGTAATCGTACCGACTGAGTAAAGTATACACCTAAAACCTACTCAAACCTAAAAAAACTCGTATTAATAAACCCAACCAACGATAGCATTTTTACACAAACCAATATAGGTACTTATGAGGATAGATTTAGGCTGGGATTGCGTAGTCTTTCAGTGGTATGTCAACAAAAAACCAGGATGACTCGCTCGCAATAAACCCGTTGGCAGTTTCGAATGAAAGTAGAATTTTATTCATGTTATTTACATTTCGTTGCATGACCATTTTCGTATATTTTTTTTTACTTTTTTTGGTCTGTATAAATATGACATAGAGCGCAGTTGGCCACCAAAAGCATCCTTTTAGTGCACCAGGAGTGATTTTTTTAATTATTTTTTAGTTTTAGTTGTTTGAGGACTGAAATATAGTAAAGTATAAAAACTGTTTCTTGGGAATGTTTCCTGAATTTTTATTGATTCGTTGATACCAATTATTTATAATATGAGGAATAGTTGCGGATTTCGCACTTGAATAATTCACCCCATATATTTCTATCATTAAAATACTTATTTAATTGTTATATTTATTAAAATTTATCTGTGTTTGTTCACGTGGTCAATAGTTGACATGGGCCTAGAGAAACAAAGAACTCTCAATAAATGTTAATACATATATTATACTAATAATTTTAAAACTTTTAATAAAACCTTTTTAAGGTATATTAACCACTTTGCTGACCCGTGAATCGCTTGTGATCTTCATATATGTACTTCTAAACTATTGTGTCTTTGGACAGACAAAATGTTTAACCTTACCTAAAAGCTATGTTAAGTTAAGATTGTATTAACCTTACTTGCTTACGCCTTATTTGGCCCACTTTATTGTATCTAAATATAAATGTAAGTACCTAGATACAATCTACATTTTATTCCCTCGTGTTATCAATAATCTACAATCCATAATTATTATAACGGGGTGGGTGCCTATAATTATGGACTATTGTGGATTTTATCGAGTTCAGTCGAGTGACATACTTAGAAATAAAAATTATGGCTGTGTCCATTAATAGAAAAATAATATGAAATTTTTACTGTAATTGCGCATGTTGATAATTATTTATTTATTTATTTATGATAACTATAAAAAAGATCTAATATAAAAGACTGAATATTGAAAATGTAAGAACATAATTGAATGTAAGAACTCTTGTCACTGGAAAAACCCGGGTAACCTCCCGGTTACCCGGAAAGTTTTTTGGGATTTTTGAAAATTGATGTTTCCATGAATTTTCATTTGCTCTTTCCGAATCTCTACTTTGCTAACTCATAATCATGCAATCGTACTCGTAATTCCAAAATTGAACCCATCCTATTGGAATATTTTAAAACGACAGCTAAGTTTCAAATAAAATAAAACAAGTAAAACACTTGTTTTATTTTACCCAAAAAAATAATACATTTTCAGTACCTCTTTGGTTAACAAATAGATATGCTACTGCTATCTCAGTTAATCCATATTGAGGTAGAACGTTGATGCTCCCTATTCCATTTCGAGAACCAGTGCTAGTAGAATATACCTAAGTAGGTGTTGCTATAACACGTAATAACGTACATGCTCGTAGTGGGCAATACTACGTAATAACGTACCTAGCAGTGTTGCTATATTATCATACTTTAGGTAGGTACTACTATTTAATACTATACCTTGAGTTTGATTTACTTGTCGGACACTGGAAAACGTCCTAAATGGGATCATATTGGTGAAACATACCGTTTTAATTCTTTTTCACATATTGACAAGAATAAATAATGATTTTAATTTTATTTAAGACCCACTGCTTAAGAGTCCATGAAATCCTAATAGACATCCATTAGAAGTCTATCAACATGCTAGGCCACGCATAGTGAGAGGACACCCGAGCCGATTGTGTTACTAGTGGATCACTAATGGATTAGAGACAAGAGTATTATTATGCAGATCGAGCGATACTACAGTATAATTATTATCGATAAGTAACCCCTTACTTTGAGGGTGCAATGAGGGTCGCTTACAAATAAATACCTATCTAAAAACAGCATTCAAACCTATCATTACAAGTATTACAACAATACGAACCCATTTTAATTTCCAATCGGACAAAGAGTTTACGTTAGAAAAGCGGTAACTACAAAGTTTTAATAAGCATTTAAAAGTAAAACAGGAGTCGAGATAAAGGCATTGCATTGAATGGACTTATAGAAAAGGTGAATTGAATAGAGGCGGAAGTTCGTAGCTAGCCGCATTTAAGGGTTACCATCGCTTCGGGCTCGGATTTCTTTGTGGAAATGGAGGATATTTTCTCTGGAGATGTTCAATATTTATGCTTAGTTTTTAATTAAATGTCTTTAGTTTTTTATTCGACATTTCAATAGTTTAATAACATCTGAGGTCCTTTACAATTTGAAATAAGTACCAAGCCGCATTAGGCCAGCGTGGTGGACTAAGACCTACATCCTTCTCATTTTTGGGTATGGTATTACTAAGTTTGGTGTTCAAGACCATTCCAAACTAGGAAGGAAGGACGCATAAAATATTCCATACCATCATACATACCACATTTACCAACATTGACCCAATATAATTGTTCTTTAGATTTATTAAATATCCATATAAATAAAAAAAGTTAAATTCATTGTCCTCCCTTTGAAGCGTCGTAGTCACGTATTTTATAAAAATTCATGTTCCAATTTTTTCCAGACTTAATTTACATTAATGGCAACCCTGGCTATAGGGGTTTGTTTTATGAATTATTTGCCAGCTTAAATATAAAAAGATGTCGGAATACGTATAATGGACGGGCATGGGTCTTATATCAAGTTTGAGCAAGACTTCAAAGGAAATCCAAGTCTTTACACACGACTCATGATTCTTTGCTGTAAATACAATATTCGTAGCGATGTAATTAATTAGGTAGGTACTTATTTTTTGCTAATCTATGAAGTAATCTCGAAATCGTCCGACGGAGATATTTTTCTTGAATAGATCTGTATTTTTTGCGTACCTAGCCTAGAGATATTAAAGTTTACTAAATCACGGTCTTATTTTGCGGTAATAAGATAAAATCTTATTGAAGTGAAAACTTCTTTAACGGCGCTGAGCACTTTTTGGTATGGGTAAAAATTGTTAAACTCGCGACAAGAGACGTGACCCTAATCGTGTAAGAAAATGCGTAACTATGGAAATTTATAAGTTTTCACTTCTGCCGGCAATCCCGGAGACCGGAGTGCTACCCGTTTTTTTATTATTATTTTTATTATCTCTCTCATTGTGAGGGTCATGTCAGTAACCCAATAGGGTCGGGTATCCTCTCACAATCAGAAGAATGAAGGCCTTAGTCTACCACGCTGGCCTAGTGCGGGTTGGTGGACGAACATTGTGAGAGTACTGGCTCATTAATAGTTTACAGGCATACCGTTGTATGTACTTAAATGTATATTGTTACATATAGAGGTATCTCCTAAGGAAGTGAATCAGTAATTCATGAATACAAGTGAAGCGTGAAACAGGAAGTGTCGTCGGCCTGTAAGCAGGGCGCAAAAGGGGCATTATGGGTGATGTGATGAATCGATCACTTGTGACGTGATACAATGCCCGTCCAGTACTAATGGGACACATGGATGTACGTACGTCATAAGTAATGTACGGTATGTAGGCTATATAGATAGTTCACACGATTTGACAATAGAGATGCGAATACCTACAGTTGATGAAACCGTTGTATGAAAACTCAACTTCTATATTTTTTTTTCAAAAACGAACAAAATTCGTGCGAAAACAATCAAAAAAATTTAAGTTGACAAACTATTGATGATAATAAGTAATTATAAGCCTGTTGTTAATTCTAAATCTAAGAAAATTTTGATTTTGTGTCAGTTAAATAAAAGTATTACCTACAATTGTCTCTGAGGTCACAGTGCAACCGCAGTTACGGATTAAATGCAAATTTATCAAATAAACCAGCCCATACTCGTAATTCAACGCGACACGTGCTTTAGAATGCTGGAGAGTGTCCCGAAATTATGAGTTTTATAAATCTTTTTGTACAAAATGTTCCGATGTCCACCATCCCGCAATAGGCCCGCGTGGTGGACTAAGGCCTGCTCCTCCCCATTGTGAGAGAAGACCCGACCTTACCTACCTATCATTAAAGGGTTACAGACAAAGTACCTGCAAAATAATAATAATTATGTTTTTCTTCGGGACGCGCATTTGAAGACCTTTCTTCGCCATCGGTTGTCAGTCCCGCGAACGATGTGGCCAGTCCATTGCCACTTTAATTTGAGAGCTAGGTACGTCACCTTGGTTCTTCTACGGATTTCATCATTTCTAACTGAAGTTTTTCGATTACCTATAGACAATTATACACAAATATGATGTCGACTAATATCGCTCGAAAACGATCGAGAATTGAAATCCGAACAGTATGGTTATACATAAATGGTTACAGTTCAAACTAATTGGGCTATCATCTACTCGTGACAGTCGACATTAGTGATTATTATCCATTTTACTATACTTACCTTTATTAGCTTCACTTGTATTAATGTATTTAGATAATACCTATATGCCATTTTACCTGATTATAGGTACATAGATAAAAATAAATGAAACAGAAATCTTTAAAATGAAAGAAATATGATCATCTAATAGTGCCGATTATACATAATTATGTATCAAATTAGTGCCAAATCTCATCGATATTTACTTAACTCAATTTTTATACGAAATGTTTGCCTCAATCGCTTTAGAGGCATTGCCTTATTATCAGCCAAACAATACCATACAAAAACTCATTTGCACGCGAGGAAGATGACATTTAAAGGCACGATTTAGACATACTAGTAGTGAAAAAGTGTTTGTTTACAATCTTGTCACGAACAAAAATACACAACTCTGCGTCCGCTTACTACATACGTTTGCAAAAACATTATTAACAACCAAACACGCAAACTGTAAGCTGAGAGGAGACGTGGGGCGTAATGAACCCTTATTTCCACAAACGTCCATTCCATACGCGGAATTCAATCGCCTGAAATATCCGTCCTGAAATACCCTGTAATTGTGTGTTTCAGCATAATTCCCAATCTCCAACTCGCATTTCAGCTTCGACACTCCCCAGTGCTCGATTGTAAATGTTTATGTGTACGTCGATTCATAATCGAATGTTTGTTCGATGGTTATGTTTGCCTGTTAGTATTCGATGGTTAGCTTAGGTTCGCCTGTCCAGTTCATTAGTAGTCAGTCGTAATTTGTGGGTTTAATTTGTCGACCGAACCGAAACTGACGAATCAGACATAAAAATAAAACAAATAACTTTCGCGTACAAAATTATCTTTGATTGTAATTTACCCAGAGAGAAATTCCTCTTTGATTTGGGTGATAAAAAATTGACATATATTAACAGTCCAGTGCTGAGTAATTATCTTCCCCATAACAGGAGGAGGACTGGAGCATATTCCACCACACTGCTGGAGCAGCCCGCATTGGGCTATACTACACTAGATATTGGATTTCGGACATTTTAAATTACCCATTAGGCCTCAGATAACATTTTAACGACTTAACCTCGATATCGATATGGGGTTTGTGGCGACTTCCGCCACTCGTCAAAATGGCGTCACGGGTATCCTGAACCAGGCATGTATGATCACCTAGCCATATCCCCTTTAGCTAAAGGGACTTCACATCAAAAACGAGGTCAGCGGCGAAGTAGATAGATCCCGGTTCCACCCATCTTAGTTAGCTGTAGTTCGTACTGACCGCGCCCGTCGTTGGTTATTTTTTTATGACTTGCGATCTTCACAAACAGCGGGATTATGCGGGCTTGAATCGCGACTGTAAAAGAGGTAATAATAAAGAACAAAGCTAATTTCGTTATATAGGTAAGTAGGTCCTTTGATAGCACGACATCGTCACGGGCCAAAGGTTAGTGTCGTAATTGTAGAGTCGTTGAAAGTCCTAATTAAATTTCGTTCAACAAAATATGGGAAATTATACTACCGCCAACATTAATTTATAGCAGCCATATTTTCATTCCCAGTAGCAAACGCTGTACTTATAGTCTATTTTTAGTTGAAACTTTTATGTGCGGTATATATAAAAAAAATAGTAGTGCGTAATGTTTCTTCGGATTAAGTTATTATATTTATTTTTTATTTCTGATAAGTATAATAATTCCTATCTTCCCCTACCTTCAGGATAATAAATCGAAATCAGAGAAGAAATACAGTAAATCTGTAGAGAAAGCAATACAAAAGCGATGCTTGACAACGAAGCAATTGACCCCATCTCCCCAGTGGCGCCTCTGTATTCCCATATCTACTCTGTGACGAATGAATTTAACCTTTTTTAAAATTTTGTATATTATTTGTATTTCTGTCTTTCTGTTTGTCTACAGTAATCTTTGAAACGGTTAACCGGTTATTTATGGGACTTTCGCAGGATTAAAGAGGAATTTGTAGAGCAAATTTACTACCTATACGAGGCAGGTAAATTTAATGATGAATAAAAGTGTCGAAATTTATTATTATGTAATCTATGAACAACATAATAATATATTATTTTGTGAAGAGGTAGCTTATTTGCATGAGACATTAGTTAAGTATAAATTTTTCATAATAAAACTGTAGGGGATGAAAATCTAGTAGAATTTGTGTACTCCTTTATTTTAAAGAGTTACTCTATCTGAGACTGCTAGTAAAGTAAACGGTTTTGATATTTATTTGCCAATAACTGGGCGCTACCTTCCACATGACTAGCATACTAGTACATGCTCTCTGTAGCAATAAATAGCGAAAACAGTTACACCTCTAGAAAAAGCAACACAAAGGCTTGACAACGAAGCAATTGACCCCATCTCCCCAAGGGCATCCTTACGAACTAGGAACTTAGGAAATTTGGAAATGTTTCAGTGTTTTCTTTTGGCATTAAGCGTATTCAGACATACCAATCATAACTTTCAACTGCGATTCGTCTTCGTGAACCTCGAAATTGGATCGAAAGCAGCAAATTTCATCCATACCTTCTTAGATACCTACATTTTCATTATATTACACAAAAAAAAATCTCAAAGGTATGTGAAGTCCACCAACCCGCAGTAGACCAGTGTCGTGGACTAAGGCCTACATCTCTCTCGTTGTGAGGGGATACCCGACCCTGTCTTTAAAGGCGCCTTTAAATAGGATAGATGTCCTATCTGACATCGTATATGGGATCGTTGCTACTCGTGAGATGCATTATTATACGACTAAGATGTACGCGGTGATAGCCCAGTGCGATGCGGTGATAGCCCAGTGGCTTAGAATTCGACCTCGAATCGAGGGGTCCGGGTTCGAATCCCAGTGGCACGCACCAATGACTTTGTGAAAAAGTTATGTGCGCTTTATAAAATTAAATATCACCTGCTGTTACGGTGAAGGAAAACATCGTGAGGAAACCTGCATGCCTGAGAGTTCAACAAAAAAAAATGTTCTCAAAGGTATGTGAAGTCCACCAACCCGCAGTAGGCCAGCGTGGTGGACTAAGGCCTACATCCCTCTCATTACGACGAGGAGGAGACCCGACCCTGTAGTGGGTCATTAATGGGTTACTGGCAAGATGTACGCTTAATTCAGAACAATAGCATATCGACATATCCGCGGGTGTGGTGCGCACAACTTTATGAGCCGTGCTATTACGATGTGGTACGGTTTCTCTTTCATAATCTTTGTCTTTTTTTGTAAAAAAAGACGGGCCACCTAATGGTAAATAGTAACGTATCTAACCGTCGCCTCGAGCAACACCAGAGGAGTCGCCAGTGCATTGCAGGCTTTAAATATAAGCTCCTGTTACGCCCTTTTGGAGGAACCGAAAATATATAATTATCACCGGAAGATTGTTCCAAATTTTGCACGATGTGGGAAGAATGTGCGTAAAAACGGGCTGTGGAAGACCGCCACAGATTCAGGTGATGGGCACTGATGGGGGTGGAACTACAGTCTCTGGTGGGTGGTATAATATTGAAAGGATGATGAGGGCATTATTTCGAGTAACATTATATTGTTTGCCTTATCGTGTATTTGCTTCTAAGATTATCTACTTGTAAAAATGTTGCTTCACCTCATATGCCTCTCAGATTACTTGTAAAAATGTAGCCCTTTTAATGAGAACGTAAGCCAGTTAATATCCTAAGGGAGTTGGTACGTCTTTTCATGCCAAAAAGGGCGTAATACAATCACCGTTGGGAATTTTATTTGTGGTAAAAAAATCCATCTTAATCCCTCGTAGTAATATAAGTCACTTAAGCTTGCTAAATCGTAGGATTACGACAGTGATTTTTGGCTGTCTACGGAATAAATTTTACTTTTTTAATTTACAATAAATACTAACTGATTGGTAGGTTAACATTGGGTCGCGCTATCAATTCCATTTTCTTCTATTAAACCCATACCCGGCAGTGAAACAATTGGGTTAGAAGTACGAGTAGAGACGGTTTGATAGCACGTTCAAATTCAAACCAGACTCCAAACATGATACGGCACCGATTAATCGTGCATGTCTTCACATACATGATGACGATATCAAGGTACAGCACCTCATAAAGCGAGGGATCGTATGTTCGAACATTCATCACCTTCCTTCACAGTATACAGACAGACAGTAATGTGTCTTCATACAAACCTTTACAAACGGTTGAAACGCCTGTCGTGCGAACGCGCGTCGCTTTCGGTATTATAAGTACTCGGTACACAAACAGATTCGAATGCGCCGCAGTTGCAAACGAATTTAATCAAACTCTATCCGAATACGGGTTTTTTATGCTATTAAATTTAACTGTAAATCTTTTCGTATCTCCCAGTCGATACGCAAATGTCAGTCATTATGAAAATGGAAAAAGATGTTTTTTTTTTTATTTAAATTAGGTAGGTAGGTAAGTACTAACGAAAATACACATTTTCAAAAAAAAATACATTAAATTTACAAATCACAAAATTAGAAATCTACTCAAGTAGGTAATTAGTAAGTAGATGAATTTAAAATACTGTAACTGTAACTGCAGCCCCGTCGCGTATCAACAAACCGTAAAATGTAAAATGTTTTCAAGGATACCGAGTCAGATTACTGTATAATCTTTATACTGTGTCACGTTACAACGTATACATATGCATGCGAGTAAATCGTCTCTTTCATAGCATTGATGCCTGATGGCTTTCCAAATTATAATGGCCGTATTAAACGTGAGCCAAGGCTCCGCTGTGTAATAATAATTGATAATGGTAAACGTGGGAACACCATGTCGATGGCGGGACACATTGTTTTACTCGTAGGTTTGCCTTTCAAAGTTTACGTCAAGTAAACGTCAGTCACGTAAAGTTACTTTATACTTAGCATTACTTGGTAGCTACTTAGAACTTTAGTAGGTGGGAGACCTTCCGAATGTTACTAATGTATTCTAGTTAAAAACATTAATCCGCTGCTCGTCAAACATAATTATTTTATTTCGTCATAAAAGAATAGGCACCGTTGTTGTGGGGAAAATTTAGAAACCGCCATTATCAGAAGCCGTTTCGAATGGGAAGGAGTAGTAACCGGTATATCAAAATTGAAGTTATTTTCCAAAACAGCAATTAATCCACTTACGGACTGGATTTATTATGCGAAAATTAATTAATCACTTATCGTAATTATTCCAAATAAAATAACGATGGTAAGTTTATAAATTTTATATTGATGTTATTTACGTTATACTTAATTATAAAGTAAAGAGAACTTATAAATAATAAATTTATAAAGATTTTTGACAATGAAATAAATTGCAGATTATAACTTACAAACTTTAAGATGAATTGCTCTCATAAAGTGTAACAAGAACAGTGTCCTCAAACGTTACATCGTTTGTTTTTAACAATAAGTCCAAAAGCAAGTAACAATGATTTCGGAGCTGACAAAAGGCGAAACATTCACAAGGAACATAATCCGCTTTACAACCGTTACAACTGTATTTGACTAGTTAAACTTTCGAACGTGAATAATCAGTCCCAACATCTGGCAACAACGTGGAGTCCCTACACCACCAAACAATGGTGGGATCGGCTGTACGTACTCCAATACCTTGTGAATTTACAATCGTTCCATTGAATGGTGCCTATATATCGTGTATCGACAAGGACGCTGAGAATGCGAGAGCATCTACCATCTACTTCGTACGAATAAGAATGCCCTGCTGTAATAGATACTACTATTTTATACCTACCAGTCAAGTAAAACTTTGTAACAATGGCTAAAGGGGTGTTTGCTACACTTTCACGCCAAAACAGCTTAACGTCAGTGAGTCACCCGTTTATGACCCACTACAGGGTCGGGTCTCCTCTCACGATGAGAGGGATGTAGGCCTTAGTCCACCACGCTGGCATAAAGCGGATTGGTGGACTTCACACGCCATTTTTTTTGTAAAGTCTCAGGCGTGCAGGTTTCCTCACGATGTTTTCCTTCACCATAACAGCAGGTGATATTTAATTTTATAAAGCGCACATAACTGTTTTTACAAAGTCATTCGTGCGTGCCACTGAGATTCGAACCCGGACCCCTCGATTAAGAGGTCGAATTCTAAGCCACTGGGCTATCACCGCTTCGCTTCAGCTTAACGTATTTGGTTGAAATTTTGATAGAGTAAAATCTGCAATTGCAGAGTTTACGAGAATATCGCAAATCCATCCACAGAAATATTAAAAATTTTAGTCGTTCGTTTAATTTACGTTAGTTAGTAGTAAGTCCCTGTATAATGTACATGCCTGTTAATTCACCAAGCGCCAAGTGTAGGCTTAAAAATGAAGTTGTATTCAAACTATCCAGAAATATATTTCGGAAATGTGAATCAACGGAAACGGGAAGTTTTTCTATGTTGGTAGGTACATTCTACTGAGAATGTTATAAAATATGCACAAACATCATAGATAAATCAAAAAGAGAAGATACGGCATACGTTTACTTGTATCAATCATAGAATTAGTCCAACTCAACTACATAATATCTAACTTACATACACACGCCTATAAATGAAGTGTCAATCGGGCGAGCGAGACAGAGCGGTAAGTTTTATCATAGCGGGAGCGACTCGGAGAGTGCCGCGTCATCTCGCGCGCGAACGTCTCGCTCACACTCGCTCTTGACAAAAATGGTGAACTACATTTAAAACCATCAGTGATTTTGAAGAAAAATTAAGTTTAAGTCTACTTCCGAATGAAAAGAGATGCCGTGGAATTTGTTTTTCGTTTTTGAGCTGTTTGTGCACCTTTTAAAAGCACACGAAGGCATTGTTTTACCTTTTTAAACACAGAAAATCCGCGATTATTGTGTTCTAAGCGCACATGTAGTTTAATAGCTAGCCAAAATGCGACTAAAGTGTAATTGTGTGCATGGACTTGGACATGGAATAGAAGACGCTAGTACCGTATCTTCCCTTTTTGATTTAATCTAAGACAAGCATGCCCTAACATCTTATAGGATGTGTGTTCTGCGTACAATGCGTGTTTCGTGAATTCACAATATTATTCATCGAACATCTGAATATGAACAGACAAAAAACGGTTCCTCTTTGTCGTACATATATTAAGAAAGACAGAAACATATTTTAATTTGCCGCATAACAAAGTGTATAGAATAATTCAATAAACGTAATAAATAACTTACGTTACGTTATGTTTTTATTTTTTACAAATTCTGGAATGTGACAAAAATATCACGAGATTTTATATTAAATGCCTGAAGTAATAGCAACCTCTACGCTCTATATATGTAGAGGTAAAGAAAATAAACGGAATAAATACACTCTATACATCAATTAGTCTGAGGTACATAAAGAAAAGAAACAGAAAAGATTTTTTGGTGAAAATTTAAAAATTTCAGCACTACTCGCGTAGCTTTGTGGCTTGGTATATGTGTGAGTACCTAATACATAGATACGGTCGATATATTTCATTCGCGTTTTATTGAAAATCGTAGCTACCTAAGATATCTTGAGGAGATTGAAAACGAATTGGATTGAACTGTATTGTTACCGAGATCCCTGTACGAATAAACATATATATGAGAGGAATGTTCACAATATTTGGGCAAGGTATCCATACATATGTACTTCGTTTTCTAGTCCATGATTTCTGATACTTGCGACAGATGACAAGAAAATCACATTATAGATATGAAACTAATTTTAATACCAGTTTTGTCTAGTTTACTTCGTTTAATTGACAACCGGTGTAGCGGTGATAGCTCAGTGGCTTAGAATTCGACCTCGAATAGAGGGGTCCGGGTTCTAATCCCAGTGGCACCAATGACTGTGAAAAAGTTATGTGCGCTTTATAAAATTAAATATCACCTGCTGTTACGGTGAAGGAAAACATCGCGAGGAAACCTGCATGCTTGAGAGTTCAAAAAAAGTGTTCTCAAAGGCATGTGAAGTCCACCAACCCGCAGTAGGCCAGCGTGGTGGACTAAGGCCTACATCCTTCTCATTGCGAGAGGAGACCCGACCCTGTAGTGGGTCATTAATGGGTTACTGACATAATAGGCATGATGACTAATTTTCAAAAACTCTTCTATGATATTCAGAAGTTTCTATTATGTCTAAAATATACCATATTTTTGTAGAAAATTAAGGTTTTTGTGCAATAAAAGTACATTTAAATTTTAATTTTCAAATTTATTCCAAAACGCTCGCCCGTGTCATGGCGTCTGTCATTGCGCCACGGCTCAGTAAAAAATGCCAGATCGCGTATAATATGCTTACGAAAAAAATGACGTTAACTAAGACGTGACGTAAATTGACGTAATTCGATTTGATGGGTGTTTAAGCTATCATGGCGGATTGTTGTATTTTGTAGATTTATTTTAACAAATAAATTATTAATCTCGACATTAATAAGAGAATAAATACATGTTTTAAAATCTTTGAATCCTATTTCATTAGATCAGATAAATATTTTGGCGATACTTGATTACTGTCATCATGCCTATTGACAACCGAAACTTCTGTCAAGGATCATCGTATAAAGCAAGGTATAGATTTAAATCTATGTACTTGTAGGTGGGTACTACACACAGGTAGGTAAGTCTATGCTTCGTGAATTCACAATACAGCCCATTGAATATCCAACGATATTCGACAAGGACGCGGTTAAGAATTTAAACAACTTGGAACTTCGGTACGCATTGTATGAATGAATGGAAGTAATAAAATAGTAGGCATACCTATAGGCTATAGCTAAGAATGTTTTATTATTGAACTGTAATATAACGTCATAATTTGCATACCTGAAAAGGTGAATATGGATTGATAAAAATGCCCTGTAAAACCAATAACTAACCCATATTCGTGCAAATAAATGATTTTCATTTCATTTAATTTCATTTATTTATACAAAATGAGAAGGCAAAAAGACAGTTGGGCCACCTAAGGGATGACGATGGAACCGCGATATGCCTGCCAGAACGATACTTTCTCCTTCCTTCCTTCCTTTCAGCCCTTAGTAGTCGGCTGCTGGACATGGGCCTCCCCTAATCGACGCCACTCCGCCTGGCCCTCTGAATCCAACGGTTTCGCGCTGTCTTCTTCAAGTCATCAGTCCACCTGGTCGGAGGCGGCCTGTGCTCCTTTTGCCTAAACGTGGTCGCCATTCGAGGACCTTTTTCCCCATCGGTTGTCAGTCCTGCGAACGATGTGGCCAGCCCATTGCCACTTTAATTGCTTCTCAATAAGCTGATACTGATATTAGCAGATACTTTCTCAATTAGCTGATAATAAAACATCATTTAAAAAATTTCTAGCTTTGTGGGAAACGGGATAGTCACATGTGGACCATCTCCAGCCCTCCAGCTATGTCTAATGTCGCCTACTGACATGAGCAATACCAGGGTAGTCAGTCGCCAGTGCGTTTACTGCGTATGTACCTTCGTACTAATCTATGTGTGTACTGGTGTATGTATATACGAGTAGGTAGAGAAGTAAGCTTCGTGAATTCACAATAGGGCCATTGAATATCTAACGATATCGCGTATCGCAAGATGCTGAGAATTTAAGAGGAATTCGAAGTATGCGGGGTGACTAACTATGATTGTATAAATGAATTGAATATTAATGAATAAATTGTGAGTGAAATGGCGTCATTCGTAATTATCGATACGATTATTTATCTGTAATATAGTAATTGTGTATCTATTGCTATCCAGTTCGTTTCAATACAAATAGGTTTCGTGTCTGAATTAAAATTTGTTATGATTCTTATTTCTAAATCATTATTTTGTGAATATACACAATTATCATGTGATATCACATTTTGTACAATGTAAGAGACAAATAACGATATATTTCATCGACATATTATAAGGTATTTAGCGATATATATACCATTGAATTAAGCAATAGGTACATTAATTACTACCTACTTATATATAATTCCTACATTAAAATCCAGAATTAAGTAGGTATTTTCGCGGACTAACATACGATTTTTAATTTTAAGTTTATCGCGTTGCTGTCGCAAACGTTGAGATATAATACACGTACTTCTTCCAAAAATCTCGTTCAGTTTGTATGAAATAACGAGCGTTAATATTGTACAAAATTTAATTTGATCTGAATTTAAATGTTTTATATTTCATTTGTTTGTTTGCTTTATCTGTAGAAATTTAATCAAACTCATCTCGCATAATATGTAAATGTTATAAATAAAGCAAAATACGATTTGAATGTGAACCAGGTACGGCTAATCAGTTACAAAAGTTTGAGGGAAGTTTCAATTACCTACATGTTGCCAACTCGTTATGTTAGTCGGTGGTACGAGAATTTCGCTAGACCATACAACGAGTAAGTATTTTAAACTTTAATTTCATGAAAAAATATATTTTGATATTGAGATTAGCTCATTCGGTAAGCCGCTCTGCCAAATAGAGGAATTTTATATATTTTTTAAAGAACAAATAGGTAATTTCTAAAAAGTAGCAATTATTTGTTATTAATTGTATAAAATTCCTAGCTGGCCTATCAAATATTTCCACACAGACAAATAGATACGTTAAAAGTGGCTTATGACATTTTCCACCTGATCAAGTATTTACACAGCATTATACATCAAATGATCTTTTTAACTGAAATAAGAATATCTAGAGCAAGTTACTAGTATGTAATATGATTTATTCAATACATATACATGTAGGCATAGCGAAAGTTTTTACCTAAATTCCACTACAATGTTTTCAGAAAACTTGTCCGAGAGCACTATCTGGAGTCACGCTAAAGTTTATTATTTACCCACACCTATCCATAATATTGTGTGTATTTTATGTATTTATTTTTTGTATATTCATATTTATATTTAATATGTAGGTATATATAGTTATTTATTTATTTTATTAAAATTGTATTTTATTTATTATATTGTTTGTATTAAATTTTTATATATCTATTTGTTTTATTTTATTTTTATATTCCCCTTTTTTGTTATTTTACTTTTTTTTCTCTCTCTTTTTTTTCCAACCTGTACGCCTACCTTTTTTTTTTTTTTTTTTTTTTTTTTTTTTATCGCTGGAAAATCCTCATCGATACCCGACAGGCGCGGGGGGCGCTGTCGGGTTATGCCGGACTCTTACCGGCTAAAAACCAGCGGTGTTCCTCCTCACCGTCTTCCGGCGGAGCTGCGGGAACGCTTTCGCACACTTCCGCTGCTCCGCCGACGGTTGCCCGGGACTCGGGGCCCATCTTGTGGGGCGCTCACCTGTGGCGCCACTCACCGATCAACCTGGCGTGCCGGAACACGGGACACGCCAGCCGTCTCGGGGGTCTCCTCCGACTGGGCGATGGTACCCCCCGGTTCCATCGCCCGGAGACCCACCTTATGGGGGAAGGCGGCGCTCATGCGCCAGGCGCCTCCGACCCCGAACCTGTACGCCTACCTAAGTTTCTCGCTATTCACAGGGGTTGGCTGGTAGAGAATGCCACTAGGCATTAAGTCCTCCCATTGTTATAAAACAATAAAGCGTAAATAAATAAATAAATAAATAAACTACGAAATGATTTATGAAAACAATATGTACTGATTAACCAACTCATATATTTATTATGAGTTAATTTATTCAGTAGGTACGCTTTGCTTGTACCATATTCAGGGCTGTGAAACTTGAACTCAATTTAATACCTCTGCGCGCGGAGATGTATCCTAATGAGAGTTGTAAATGGATGTAATTGAATCGTCGTGTTATACAATTTCCTAATTATACAAACATAATGTAGAGTAATACTACTTACATATTGTACTCGTACATATAATTTTATGAGTACGACGGGGATGTAGACAATCTGATTTTTGGTCACTAATATACAACCCCTGAATACCTACCCATTTTCCTTAAATTTATATTATTAAAATCTATGAGCTCTCAGGTGCCATTTCGCCATGTTGCGGAAAAATTATGATACGAAGTAATTTCTTTTACCTAATTGCAATAGTGCTAATGACGACAATGACATGTTTTTGTGCTAATGAGCGCACGAAAACTTGTCATCGACAAACACACTAATTATAGTGTATATGTCATACATATACACAATATACTTACATGTCATAAATACATTCCAGTGTCACGGATTCCCTCGCCACTTGATATGAATATGAATGTTGAAGAGTTCAGGCATGTTTTCAGGTGGCAGGATTTTCTTACGGGGTATTTTTTTGAATAGACGTAACAAGTGTGTTACGTAATTGGTATCTCTTGGTTTTGAAACCGACTTGGGAAAATATCTGCCTGTCTTGTGTAGAAAATTAGAAATGATTTTAAACCACCACTTAGGTAGATACTACGTAAGGGTTGTTTGGAAAAGCTCGCCCAGCCTTTTGTATGCCAGATAAATCTTAATGTTCATAATTATGTTCATCTAAAATGTGACCCTTGTACAAATAAAGACGATTTGTATCGTAATTCTAATAAAGATTTGACAAAAGTTTGACTTTTTTAAGTTAACTAACATAGTCAATGAAAGGCATTAAAAGACAACATACTGATGTGAGTTGAAGGTACTTCAAATATCTATAATACTGTATAGGAGCATTAGGAAATATTTGTGTTGAAAACGCCGTTAAATATTTTACTTCAAAATAGCAAACTAGCATTAGTAAGCCGACAATTACTAAGCCAAGGTTTGGCTGTGGTCTGTTCCTTCAGAAACCTAATTAATCGTGACTTGACGGCTTACATAATCAAATTACACAAACATAATTGCAATATCGATATTACCTATCGGTCTGTAGGTCACGTAACTACAGGGTGTGTGTTACATCTTGCGTTCCGCACGATTTTTTTAATTTACATTTTATTTATAAAAAGAGCAGAGAGGCAGGCAGATGGCCTACCCGATATTAAGTGGCACGAACAACACTATGTTAATCACCAGTCCGTTGCCAGTTGAACTTAACTGAACTTTTTGAATAACTTCATGTCAAAGTCTTACCTTACCTCGGTTCTATCACGTGTTAAGTTATTTATTTTCAAAAAACTTACTGTAATTTAGTCTTGTTTCGTTTATGGTCAAATTCTGGTATTCTCTCAATGTTGTCCCCCACTTGTTAAGAGATGGCGCCACAGGTATCCAGAATATCGTTACCTATTGAAATTGACGTCATCGGCGCACGGACGCTCCCTTTGCATGATTACTCGCCTGATTGGAGATCGACTATTCTTCAGGGTTTAGCTGTACGACACATCTTTTTAGAAAGGTTTTAGCGTTGAGCTGAGAAAGATTTCTCCTGATGGAAAGCAAGATACTGCCTACGATTTCATGAAATTAAACCAACATCGTCCCCACCTAACGATCGCCTTGAAAGCCTTTGAAGTGATTGAATGCTCATCCGCACCCAAACATTCCCCGTCACGCATACAACGATCAAAGCCACGCATTCAGTCTCTCATTCATAATGCGCCATTCATTCGTTCGATCATACCGACTATCGTTTATTAAGGCGAGGAGTTACTCATGGAATTTATGATGTCACGTTTATGCTTATTTAAATACAAGCTGTTCCCGCGACTCAGTTCGCGAAGAACTCAGGTCTTGACTTTACTAGCTGACATAGCTGACCAACGAACCCGACAAAATTTAAATACAGGAGTCATACGACAATCTTGTTGCGAGCGACATGGCAACGAAGAACAAGGGGTTACGTTGCGTAAAACTGTATTATACTTTAAGGGTGACCCAGCTTGTTTTTAACATTTCACATTATCGGATTGAAAGGTATTACCTATATTAACTATACATGATTTTTATTGCATTAAAGTATCACCTCATTCAACATAACATTTGTTTGGTAGATATCTCGCGATCCGGTAAAAAAATTACGTTTTTATAATTTTTTTAAGCAACTAAAAAAAACCGCGCTATGCATTTTAATTGCATATTCAACCACGTCTTATGTTTTGATTAAAATATTTGCTGCATTCCGTGCCTTAACATTTCTTATTCATATCCCTCTCATTTCAGTCGATCCTACTATCGCGTATTAAGATCGTTAATGCACCAAAACTGAATAGGGACGGCTTTAAAGCTTAACCCGAGGGTCCATGTAGGTACTTACTCCTTTATGCTGTACTGAGTCGTGATAATTTGACGTTTTCGATGAATAGATAAATGTTATGGATGACGGTTTATTAGTTTTAAAGACGGCATTTTAAATACATCTGTTACTGATATTGATGTTTAGTTTGTTTGATGTTTAGTTTGTTAGGGTTGGAAATATTCATTATGTTTTTTGGAATGCATATTTAAAGAAACGTTTAATTAAAGATTCAGACATACTTTGTGATAGTTTCTCTTATACTTTTTATTATGTTTGCTTTGTATTTGTTATATTAAAATAGCTTACTCGCTGAGAACTGAATCATAAGAGAAATTTATGAGTGGTAAAACCTTTGCATTAAATTGGCATTTTCTTAATGTTGCAACAACACTATGTTTTCTTTTCTTAGGGACTCCGTGTCTTCTTACTACACGCAGCAACGAAGATTTGCGAGGAATGACCTGACTCAAGGTAATTTAAGTTTTATTATAACAAACGTTTTTTTAAAAGGATCTAAGGCGGGTTTGTTACGATGTTCCCTTGTCGCATGCAGAGACCTGTTTCCGGCAATGGAATAAAAACAATACAAGCAACTGCAGTCAAGCTACCATTTCATAACACGAACAATCTACAAATTAAGCTGACGCGCCCAAAATAAATCAACATCAAAGTTTTATTTGACAGTAAACTTTAACGACGAGACGACGCGGTAAACAGAACTTAGATAAATAGAAACGCCATAAAAGTGAATCTGGGATACCGTATTAAAAATAAATTAATCCTTTAACGATTGTTGTGAACGTCATAATTTTAGGGTATAGTAGTAAACTTCCTGTAACTTTAGGAAAGTTCCTGTAACTTTAGGAAAGTTACAGGAAGTTTACTTGTGCCAATTTTATTTTTAAAAACATACCTAATTGTCATTTTTGACAGTTTTGGTAATCAATGGAAATGCAATGGAATTAATAGGTATTGTTATGATTTTCCAAGTTTCGAGATTTATTAGAATAAAGCTGACATCTTGTCTGAATTGGTTGCTTTTGAAATTTTCACAATTATAATTATTTTATCAGTAGGATTGAAAATTAGAATAAGTTGAGAGCATTGCAGTCCATAAATGTATCTCTTAATTTTAGCATAAAAAATAAATTAAAGTGAGTTTTGTTTTATCTGAGCACCACAAATTGTCTGACTCTCAGGGTATCGCTGAAGTAAAAGAATTTGAGTACAGAAGACGATAAAAAGAATCTACATCTAGATATACCTTTCGACTTACTCGTAGCTACCATGTTCAAACCCTCCACAAACGGTCCCAAAATCACCAGAACCTTGAACACCGTATCGATGTATCAAAGCCAAAGCATAGCAACGCGTCAGTCGGACGACGGCGGAATATTAAACATATACATAGTCACGAACGATGGTACGGTGACTAAAAAAGTATACCGTAAATAGCCAAAAAAGTACACACTATTTTGCACATTCCTGGTTGCACAATACGTGCCATATTGGCAGGCAGTGGTCACCGCAATCTGCTCTGATAATGGCCCAGAGTACAATTACACCTCGTGTGTGGTCGCTGGGCCATGATTAACAGTTATAGCCCAAGAGCTGGCAGACAGTTTTCGAGAGGTATTTAGAAAAAAATCCAAAAATAATGTATGATACACGCTGAAACATTATATTTATTCGTTGTTAACATTTAGGTGAGATTTTAAACAAAAAATTTAAAACGCTTTTGTGTCTTCGGATATCACAAGTAAGCTATTCAACATGCTTTTGTGATGCCTCAAACACTTTACGAAAATGTCTGACAGCTCTCGGGCTATTGACAGTTAATGCCTATATCATTGTTACATTGTATTTGTTCGCTGTCTATTGTTTTGGCGTATAGCCAGTCATAATTCTCATACTCGTTTATTGTAGGAATCGGATTCTTTCAGGAGATAATAATATGATTCAATGTCGAAGGTATTCGTCTTATGATTTGCCCTTTCACACGATAATACCTTTATGGAATCGAGGGCGCGCTATACCAATATAATATTACCGTGCCAATATGCCTCGCAATGAATGTTAATATATTATTATGTTCCTTTCAACGATCAATGTTTGTATATGTATGGTACATAGTACATACATCTTCCCTGTCTTTCCCAGAGGCTCACTTCAACAATATTAATCAGTGTTGTTGAATCCGACAACTAAATAATGTTACTTAAGGTCAGATTTGTAATTCATGAACCGCAGAAGATGATTAAGGGATTAAATAATCACGATCCAACCGATCCTTGTTGTCTGTCTGTCATACTGATGTATAGTCGAGTGTATGAACGATCGAGCTACGGTACAGTCAAGTGCAATGTACAACAAACAGAGGCCAGATGTTTAACTCATGTATCCCATATTAGAGATTAAAGGTAAGGTAAGGTTTTATTTTTATTACCTCACAAATGTGCTTGTTACTTGCCTATACTTTGATTTACTTTTCAAGCATGTATTTTAGAAGGTAACGCTGTAGTTATGATGACGATGATTTGAGCAGTCTTTAAGAGTTCGACATTTAACTTTTTTTATTGTGTGGTGTAAGTTGGACAAGCTTAGTTTCATAGACATGATACAAGAGAAACGCAGCCGTAATTCTATAAAATGAAGTAAGTTCTTGAATATTATTGCAAGAGTGTTTAAACTTCCAATATTGTCTTAGGAATAGAAATTTCTTCTTATAGTTACTACAGAAGAACGCTTTTTGGTTATTAAAGATTTATAAAAAAAAATGTTATAAAGTACTGCATAGTCGCAATTATAATGCACATTTTATAATATCCACCAGAGGATCTAACCTATCCGTAGTTCCATCGATCATTTATTTGCTAGACACTAAAATCGATCCTGAATTTGAAAGCGCCTTTTCTAGATATATCAGGGATAAAACTTATCAAATATATCACGGGGTTTTAACGAGAAAAGTTCAGGTCATAAATATGTCAAGAAAGGAGAGTGTGTGGCGGAAATATTTGATGAACTTAAAAGATTCTTAAGTTGAAAGAATCCTAGGGTCTTATGAAGGTAAGACCATTAGGCAAGTAATTTGGATTCAAAAAAATGTATCTAATATTAACTTAACATGGTCAGTGGTCACTGTAGAGTAGGTAACATCTGTTAAATTTTAAGGAAAATCATTAATATACACAGTTGATGCGTGCCACTGGGATTCGAACCCGGACCCCTCGATTCGAGGTCGAATTCTAAGCCACTGGGCTATCACCGTTACCATTTTTTATTTATGTGGCGCAAAGTCTACGATAACTTTGTCGGTGTACGATGGTGATCTTCCCTGAATGATATGGAAAAGAACTTAATTTTCAAATTTTAAAAATAAACACACAAGTAATGGAGCCGTCCTAAAAAAATCCTTCTTCAAAAAAAAACTTATACAACTCGTTACGAAAGTCGATCCAGTACCTAAATCACGGAATACGAAATCAGAGCGAAGTTTCGTAAATTACGGTAACAAGTGTTACTGAGCGCGAAAACGTGAGAAATTCAACATGTCACATAAAAACTTACGACGCATGCAGTGAACTTATTGTTGTACTACTTAGTAGTATGTGCTATTACTAAGTGCTACTGCTCCTAACGATGATAGCCTGGTGGCTAAGAATCCTCATATACGAGGGGTCCAGAATCGAATCCCAGTGGCACGCTGCAATGACTTTTTTGAAAAGTTTAGAAAGTTATGTTCGCTTCAATACTACCAGGACTAAGGTCTACATCCTTCTCACTGTGAGAGGAGACCTGACCCTGTAATGAGTAATTAATTCTATACGCTACTTAAGTATTGTTTACTTTAATCATTCTACATTCTGAATCAGGAAATCGCTCAACACCACGCTACTATTGCGAGTATTGCGACTAACTGTTAAAGTTTCCATACAGTCTACCAGCTACCCATACTAGATGCAAGCTAAATATATTTCCTACTTTACTACCGAAAGCACAACTTGGGTAGGTATAAGTAAACGTTTCGCTACTATTTCGGTTGCAGCACGTGCGTGAGCACGGTTGCTCGTGCAAATATAACGTCACATGTGCTAACGGAATATTGTGTATAAATCTTGCTTTAAGAATTAAGACATGTTTCTAATATCTGTGCTCATGTTTCTTCCACCTTGGGAGTTTTGTTGGGAAATGAAGAACAGTTGGTAGTAGAAGTTGAATTGCAAGGTGCATTCAAAAGCTATGACCGTGGCAGCACAGATGCAACATGGTAATTAGGACCAGGCTGTCATTTGATGACAAAAGACCATAGTGTTTTGCAAAAGTCAACTTGCGTCAAAAATTGTGTTTGACGTCATAGTCAATGACAATTTTGACGTCATAGAGGTCACAAATTGACGTCATAGTCAATAACAATTACAAGAACATGAAATTGTCATTTTTCGGGCACTTCACCAAGAAAAGAAATTAATTTATAATTCAAGCTATAAAGTCAAGCTATAAAGGTCTCTCAAGCTATAAAATATCCTTAAGAAACCTTCATACATGTCATTTCCCGGGGTGGTGGACTAAGGCCTACATCCTTCTCCAGAGGATGCCCAACCTTTTTAGTCAGTTACTAAAAGGTCGCAATTGTTGCAAACACGTTTTCTCTATTTAATAAAGTTCACTCACATACTTAGTAAGTACTTGCAGTAAACAATGCAAGACGGTGTCACGGCGTGTGGTCACGGTGACACGTTGTGGTGAGTCTCGGACAATGCTGATAGCTAATGTTCTATGTGTAATTTATATTGCAACATGTTTCAATATGAACCATGACTAAACGCACATAAAGGTTTATAAAGATCGTACGAAATCGAATCTATCGTAAAATATCGAATCAAAAAACAATAAATACAATTTTCCATTTTCATCTCCTTTTTTATCAGACCCCTAATACAGAAGCGGTGATAACCCTTTTACATTCACACGATTTAATCTATGTATTTTCTATCTTTTATAGCGCGGCGTCGCATGCCTATGTTCGGATTGGTGTCCGTACGGAAAAATGTAAGCTCGTAGCTCGAACTCAACATCCTATTCTCACGAGTCGTATGTCATGTCAGTACCCATTAATGACCCACTACAGGGTCGGGTCTCCTCTCACAATGAGAAGGATGTAGGCCTTAGTCCACCACGCTGGCCTACTGCGGGTTGGTGGACTTCGCATGCCTTTGAGAACATTTTTTTTGTGAACTCTCAGGCATGCAGGTTTCCTCACGATGTTTTCCTTCACAGTAACAGCAGGTGATATTTAATTTCATAAATCGCACATAACTTTTATTACAAAGTCATTGGTGCGTGCCACTGGGATTCGAACCCGGATCCCTCGATTCGAGGTCGAATTCTAAGCCACTGGGCTATCACCGCTGCACGAGTCGTATACTTATTGTTTAATATTTATATTAGATTTCACCACGTCGTCCACGTGGACCTAATAATTTAACCCAGAGAGAGATAAATGATATTCTATATGTTAATCCAGGTTATAATCTACCTGTGTACCAAATTTCATCCGAATCTGTTCAGCCGTCTTTGCATGAACGAGTGACCTCCAGCGATTCATCCATCCATCCAAACAAACATTCACATTTACAATAATAGTAGGATTTATTAGAGTAATTATTATTATACCTTTTATTTAAAACAAACGCCAGATACTGACACGGATTGTCGTGACGGAGCTCGGTTAGCGACAATTACCATTCCATCGCCACGCCAATACGAAGACACTTTGATTTGCATAATGTAAAGGGACTTTGAGAAGGGAAAATGTTAAACGACGATCGGCATTAACGGGTTACCGCGGTTTGAAGGGAGTCTATTATTTTAATCGACTAAGGCAGCCATTAAAGTGTGTTTTGCGGATTTTTAAGGCCTAAATAATGAAAGCGGTGATAGCCTAGTGGCTCTGAATCCGGCCTCTTACTCGAGGGGTCTGGGTTCGAATAACGGTAGCACTCACCAATGACTTTCTTAAAAGCTATGTGCGCTTTGTAAAATTAAATATCACGTGCAGGAACCGTACAGTAGCTCTATAACAAAGCGAAAAAACCTGCATGCCTGCATCTACAGTACAACTCATAATGTTTTCAAACATAATTCATGTAAAGTCCACCAACCCGCATTAGGTCAGCGTAGTTAACTACGGCCTACACCCTTCTCATTGTGAGACATTGAATATATTCAACCGAAAATGCAAAGAAATTTAATTTTAGCAAAAATGTAAAGCGTTCTTAAAATATATTCCTTTTTACCCTGCAGACGGCTTTGCGTTGTAACGGACATAATAAGCGCGCATTATGCACAAGAAAACTAAGGGAGTCTGGTACAAAAACAAACAATGTGAGAAGAAAACACACGTATGAAAATACAACCCCAAACAATGCGTGCATACGAAGCCTAAAGTCAGACATGCTGAGGCGAATATCTTTAACGAGTTTGCATTTTTATAATGAATTTCGGTTGGGAAGGTTTGTCAGAGAACTTTGATCTTAGTTCTCTAAAGTTGAAATGCTGGATACGGTCATACATATAGCGTTAAGATCTGAGGGCCAAAATGTCAAGATTTCTTTAATTAGACGAAAATTTTTATGGTTCTTTTTGTAATCGAGAAGCAAAAGGGCATGCAGGCCACCTGATGTTAAGTGGTCAATGCAACCCATAGACGGCCGCACCTAACCTCAAATAGAGAAAAAAATCCTTTGAGGTTGCGTGCGGGTGCTTTGCTACTAATGAGGACTAAGATGTTCGCCACAAATAAAGTATTACCGGCAACCATAGCTCCCCAGCGGAAACATAAGACATGAAGAACATGCTGCTTTACGACGGCTTAAGAGGCTGGCGGTAAGGTACCTTCTCGGACGAGCTGCTATGGCTCTCCAAAGTACCACATTAATATATTCTGTATAAAGAACCTGGCTTGGCTTGTTAAAATTCATTTTTTTTAAGATATCGGGAGTTGACGGGAGTTTTCAGACGGTTCTGTAATCAAAATGACTCTTTTATTTATTTTCATTTCAAATGTATCTATCTACCTATAAAATGAACTGCAGCGATTTTACAAAAAAATACCTACATAACTTTGCAACAACGATAAAGTCTGACTTTAGAAGATAACCAATTTAATCTCAATTTTGGTTAGCGTAATGTTTGTGCCTATTAAACAACAAAGCAGTGCCTTGGTCTTAATTTTAATAAACAGCACATCTGAATGCTAAGTGCTGTTTACTTCAGCCCTTGTGTTCACCCTTTTGTTGAAGGGTTAGTTAATAGTGCCTTACCCTTATAGGCCGTCTGTTAAAAGGCAGATAGTACGATTGTGTACATAAAACTTTGATTGGACGATAAATTTAGAATATGGGTTACACACGACCTTCTATGTAAAATATAGTATAAATTGATACTATAAATTTAGTTTGTGTTCTTGATTCTCTAGGGTTAGCTAAATTGGATGCTTTCTATTTATTTTGTAAATTTATTTACAAAGACAACATGTTATTATTTGATAATGTCATCAAATGAAATACTACTGCTATTACCTGCTAAATAACATGCCTTTATATAGATACTATTAGCTGCAAAAGATCACTCATTTCAATTTTTTATCCACAGATGGCGATTGGCGATTAAATGTAACATTTTCAGTTAACAATAACTACTTGCAGTTTTGTCATACATCTCTATTACCAGCATCTGCAGACTTTTTTGTAACAAAATGTACAAATATCGGCCTTTAAACTGTCATTATTTATTTATACACACCATTTCCATATACTTTTATACGTACAAAGCAAATGCTTCACAATGACAAGTACGATCCCGGATCATTTGGCTTTTTTCTCAAACATCTGGATCATTGTGCCACTACAGGACGGCACATACAAAGCACTTCTTAGAACTTTATCGAGACATCGATGCCCATTATTTGTTCAAATATTGGCCAATTAGACACACAACAGTGGATTGCGTTGTCATTTCGTTCCCATAAATGTTAAGGCCATTAGTCATTGTAGGGTTACCCGTGGTTTTTTTAGCGGAGATTTGTATGTAAGTCGTCTTTGGAGAAATACTCGTAACGTAAGGGGTGGGAACGTTTGTATGGAAATGTGAATGAATATAAGATTAGGGTCTTAGTTAATGTACCATTAATATTTTTGCTTGTTAACAAAATGGCTATTCTATTAGGTTAAAAATTAGCAAGGGGGAAGGTTGGCATAAATTATTCGAAAAATTAAAGGGATTGGCAGTTAGACATTATCTTGTAATTTGATTGTTATTTCTTGCAATTTGTTTGTACTCAAAATCCCGGGGTTAAGATCTTAACAATTGTTGACTTTAATTAAGTCTAAGTGTACACATAATGTCGAAAGACTGATCGAATTTAGTTTCTTAATGCCTCCTAAACGTTGGGAACCCTACACAATCTGATAAGTGCGTTTCCATTGCTCGCTGAGTCATGTACTTTTTTGCATATTGCTAAGAATGCGTTATTGAAAACCAAAGTCACTGATTGTGTCGATAAACTTAAAATGCCTCTAAGATAAGATCGACATTGTTCTCTATTTTGTTGTAACTGATTGAGCCTGAGTGGGGTCTGAAGCTTTTAGGGTACTTTTGAGCAATTTAATTGTTTAAATTAATATTATTATTCATTTGATAAGATCGCTTCTGGTAGAAACCGACTGTTTGGGATATTGTAAGCGGCAATAAGGTTTTTTCTATATAGTATTTTTAGTAAAATATTGGATTACCTATTCAGCTTCGTGATACTAAATTAAATAATTTTTGCAGTAGTTTATGAAAGTTTATCAGACAAGCAGACGTTCGTTACTTTTTAAATAGTTTCTAACAAAGAATATACGAATATACGAGTAGCTAAGCCCGCTTATCTGTTAGCTCTATTTTAAGCCTATGATTTGCACTCGAAGTTTTCTGAGACTAACATGTCTTTCTAAATTTCTGGGTATTTTCAAACTTATGTTGCCGAAAACCAAACTCGCCAAATGAAACACAGGACATGAAGAACACGCTGCTTTACGGCGAGTTATAAGGACTGCCGGATCGGGTCTCCTCTCACAATGAGAAGGATCTACTTTAAAGAAATTAGATTTTAATGAAGAAACAGACACTACCTGGTCTACGTTTAGAAAATACCTGTTAAATAATGTAATCTATCCCAATAACGCTATAATTACACAGCCAAATTGTTCCTGCCCTGTTTAGCGTATCCTTTTTTGAAGTCCAACGGGAGCGTTAGTATAATTTTACTAATTATAAGTTTAATATCCTGCCTTTACCGCCCCACATTTCGCAGTAACGACGTAGTTGGAGCCACCGAAACCATTTAACTCCTAAATGTGTTTTAGACACCTTATGAGTTAAACGTTGTACAAGTGTTTGTGGTTTATTTTTAGGTTGTTAAGCTAACAAAAACTTTAACACGAATGCTTAAAATCACAGTCTAAAAGGTATTAAACAAGAAAATATTCTCATGTGAAAGTGTTATTTATGTTATATATTAAATTTAATACATAGTAGTACTAGTAGTATTAAAATGGCAGTCGTGGTCATATTATGCCACTTTGTGCTAAAGCAAAACGCAATATAATATACATACATAAGTACGTCTACCTACCGGTCAAACACGTGCTTAGTACCCTTTTTGTTTCGCCGTAGTCGGGAAAACGAAATAAATCCCGAAAATTAAGGTGCCCTAGGCCAGCACGGTGGACTAAGGCCTACTTCTCATATCCTTCTCATTGTGAGAGGAGACCCGATCCGGCAGTCCTTATAACTCGCCGTAAAGCAGCGCGTTCTTCATGTCCTGTGTTTCATTTGGCGAGTTTGGTTTTCGGCAACATAAGTTTGAAAATACCCAGAATTTTAGAAAGACATGTTAGTCTCAGAAGACTTCGAGTGCAAATCATAGGCTTAAAATAGTTTACACTACCATTCTAATTCGGCCGCATATTTGAATTCTTGGTCGAGGAAAGTCATTAAGAACTTTAACGGACGGCATGTTGCGTAGCTTAAGTTTAGGCTAATACCAAATAGTATAGAATAGAACAGAAAATCATTTATTCACACAAGGCAACACGTAACAAGACATACAAAATTCAAACAATAGACATAAAATTAAACTTATTTATTTGAGTACCGTTAGGTTTTGACTCCGAAACCCGGATATTGTGAACCGTTTGTTTATCTATCTACTGACTTTGGCAACAACCGCCTCCTCTGATACAACACGGCTGAACAAATTCGGATGAACTTTGGTACACAGGTAGATTATAAGTTAACCTGGATTAACATGTTGGCTGTAATCCTTTTATAGCCCACTATTGGGCGGGGGACTCTTCCCACATTGGTGGAGATTATGTGGATAAATGTGGATGAAGTCGCGAGCAGAAGCTAGTTCTAACAATACCTACTCCTAGGATCGTAAATTGTATCTCTTGTCAACAAATCTATGTAACAGCAAATTAACGACATACCTAAGTTATAACGTATCTGTATGTCCTGCACTTGTACCTAATCAATGTTTATGCAAATGAGGCGGCAATGTGAATTTACTATTTGGTAATTCGACAAACAAAAGGAAGCTGTGTGGCGGGGACATTAAGTGGTAGGCAGTTTGCCTCAAATAAAGTATATCTGGTACCTCCCCAGCTGAAACACGAGATAATATATGAAGAACATGCTGCTTTACGACGGGTTAGAGGCTGGTATCCCCGAGGCGAGCTACCAGTAATACTAAAAGTATACCTACCACTTGCCATTGTCAACGCTAAGTTACCAAGTTACTCCACCCGTGCGTTCCTGGTTCGACGCCCTCATTTTTTATTCACATATACCATTTCCTATCATGTACCTATCATGGAATCGCATGAATTTGGACACTCTTCAATCCACACGATTACCTTCAACATCAAAGAGAATGCAATCAGCACGCCAGCAGGATTATTTGCATCGATCTGGCAATTTTGCCATCACGACGCGATGTTCACGCTGCCGCTTTCCCAGGACATCGCTGTGAATCACCAACACTAGACTGCAGCGGATATGACGTAGAATGGATAGAAGTGTCATCTATTTAACAGCCTGGCCACGGAACATTCGCCGATGCGAATATTTGCGCGATGCGACCGGGGCGGCGAGGCGTCTAGCGACTGAAATAAACACAGAAATGTACGTATCAAGCCACGCGCAACGGCGACCGGCGAAGCGACCGGCGAATTGTACCGCGCGAATCGCGCTGGCGACTTTCTGGCGACTGGCGAAAAAAATTTCTGGTCATATTCTGCTTTTCTCGTGCTTCTTGTGGAATTCTCCATCCCCCGATTCTTATTCCCCGATTCTTATTCAATGGTCGCGAACGCGATTGCCCGTGGCCTGCAAACAGTGCTGCGCGAATGGTCGCGTCGCTCCTCGCTTCGTCGTTCGCACCGCCGATCCCCGTGGCCAGGCCGTAAAAAGAGAATATAATAAATAATGTAAGAAAAGGTCCCTCGATTATGAAGTTGAATACTAAGTTACTTGAATACTAGGCTATCACCACTTTTATGTAATCGGTTACAAACACAATAAACACACAATAAATACTCGTAAAATTGACACCTAACAATGCTTTGGCATGCTAAGCTCTGACCCGGTATCATTTCTGTGCGCCAATAGCCCTGTGGTTAACCGTGACTGCTTGCTGGCGTGACTAGCGTAATGATGCTAATGAGTCGGCTAACCTCCTTTTCAATATTCCACTCGCCAGTTAACCGCTAAACTCAAAGACAAACATAATAAAGTCATAGACATAATTATGGGATTAGACAATAGCAATGAAAACTAATGGTTTTCGTTTGAACACACGTGAAGTTTTTGATTTTATCAAATTATAATATCAACGGAACGACAAAAAAACTATAACGACTACCACTAAGAAATACACGATTAGAAAAGTAAAGAATTATTCCGTTTGAACATTCAGATTGTTAAAATAACTTATAGTTTAATTAATTAAATAGTCCGACGTAAACGCTCAAAAATCAGGTTTTGAATTTAATATCTACTAACATTATTTAGACAGTGTGAATATCTGCAATAAAAACCGCATTTAAAAACCTTAGCTGTAAGTAAATAGAAAGTAATCACATTCAAACTTTGGGGCAAAACCAGCGATATTTTGCACGTACAACCTAATTTTAACGGGAGTTCCGTTACTAACTCGAAAAGTTTGGACAAAAAGGTTGTTACGAATTTAAATATTGTAAATAAAAACTACGTGCTTAGTTTGAAACAAGAGGACGTTGTGTTATTGGATGCTTTTTGTAGGCTGTTTGTGTGAAATGCCTTTGCCTATGGAGATAAGGGGTTTGGTGTGCCATCGGTTGGTAGTCATTGGTAGTCATCGTACGAGTGGGTTCCAGGATTCATGTCATTCAATGTCCAAATCTCAGAGTTTCACGTATAAAATATTTAAGCAAATTTGTACATGTTAAGGCCATTAATGTCTGATTTCACTATCCATTACTAAACGTTTTTTTGCTTGCGAACTTAAATTATCAATGTCATGAAGGTGGTAACTGTTATATAGAAATCGGAGAGACTAATGGAGTAAACTGAACGCTACGAAACGTTAAATTTAGAAACCCATCCCCTACTCACTCCTCAAAGTAAGCAGCCAGTGATAATAGTCTGGCCATCACTTGAAGAAACGATTATAGATAAGTGAGAGCAAGAGAGTAAGAGAGAGTGATAGTTGTAAAACAGTTTATGGCTAGATATAGATTGAACATAAAATCTTTAATTAAGTATGTTAGACATATTTACGTTGGCATAAAACTCAAGTGCGAAAAGAAAGTCATAAAATAAAAGCAGACGTGGTCCTATTTCATTCAAAACCAAAATGTATAAATCAATATGTGGGTTCCGTCTCAGCTAATCATTTTCTTCGCAATTCGATAAAGTTAACGTTTGTTAAAGTAACAATACTTTTTCTGAGAAAACATAATGTTGATCGAATATCACAATAGAATTACAGGGCAATATTACTACACGTTGGAAGATAACAAAAAGTCACAATTGCACCTGTGAGATAGCTTAGCATAATATGAATGTGAATTGGATTCACAGAAGTAGGATATTACGAGCCGTAACCAATTTGCCAGTATATTCATATTACTATGTTCGGATCTTATAATAAAGGTGGATCTAATTTTAAAGTGCACAGTGAATGTATGGGTTAGTAATTTATGGGTCCTTGCTATAGCCGAAGAGGTGGCATATTAAGTACAAATAATCCATTCAACAGATTTTGTGGTGTAGTAACGTTGATATATAATATGTTTAACGGGTACATAACGTGTCAAACGTATTTTGTGGTGCTTAAACAATAATTTGCATAGTTATGAGAAGGATTATGGGACATGAAATAATTCAGTTTCACTGAGATAAGATCAGACTTTACTTCAAGGATATCCTTCATCAATAATCCATCGAAATAGATCAATGTACCTACATATTATAGATACGAAAGTTCACCCTTACAACCTCAATAAATTTCCATCAAGCAACGGCTTATTGGATATCTGATACCGTTGACATTACTTTCGATTTAACACAAAGTCTTCAACCCTTGTTACTGTTGTATTGTATGCTGTAAATAAGTTTTTTATAACAAAGAGTTAAGTTGTGATAACCCAGTGTCCGTTTCGAATCCCAGTGGCACCAATAGCATTCTAAAAAATCAATGTGCGCTTTATAAAATTAAATATCACAGTAGTGAAGGAAATTATGAGTGAATAAGAGTTAAGCAAATCTTACACCTGATGCTAAGTTGCCTATGGACACGAGCAACAACCAGTGGGTTGCCGGTTTAGGATGAGTGCTCTTTTTAGGTCCTTTGGAAATACCCCATGACATAGTCCCTTGAAGCTAAAACTGTATAGATGACGGTCACGTAGAGATTATTGCAAACAATCTTAGCATGCAAAAATTTTGGCATGCAAATCTTAGCATCTTACTTATTATTTATTTTTAAAGCAATTTAATTTTTTTTTCAATAAGAAGTAGTGTCAAAATGTTTACTTACCATATTTGGTAGACTAGAGTAAAAAAATGGACTGTAAATCTTATGCAACGCAGGTATTTATCTCTCCATTACAACTAACATCTAAGCTTTAACCGCACGAAATGGACGTTTCAAAAAACCTACCGCAGCGAAGCTTAACAATAGACAATCTTTACAACGACGCCCAAATAAGGACTTCATTACCATAATTACGGACGCATTCAGTTCCTTTACAAGTTGCTGACATAAAAGATATTGTGTTTTACTCTTTTAGCCGTATATTTAGTTAAATGTTACCTCCTATTTTGTCCTTCGCCCTTTTATTTTGTACAGATTAATTGCCTTGGCATAATAGTTTAGGTTATTGTTGCCTTTTTTCCACGTCTTATTGATTATCTGTCATGTTAATGGGATTGGCGGGAGATTATCTTTTTTATTGAACTTTTTTTCATAAGTCAGAGAAGACAATGAAAACAGAGTATGTGCGTCCTACAAATACAGAACTATAGTATACCGATTTCAAGCACAATGGTATTGATTGCGACTTTTAAGTAATAGTCCTACATTAATTAAATTATATCATTTGTACCAGCAACGGCGTGGTCAAAGAATAAATTGACGAGAAAATGATTGTTATTTCATTTATCTCCCGCGGTATTTTATGAGTTGTGGCCTGGCCTACAACTGGTTGCCTGCTTTTGTATAAAAATATTGCTAGAAATACTTTTAATTTTACAACGTAAATAAATAAATAAACGCTATTTTAGCAGTAAGACATGGAATAAAATTTAATTTTGTGTGGGTTTTGATGAAAACGTTCATTTGTAATTCGATCCCTTGGCTCAATGTTTACCATATACATTGCTTTCTGTAGCTACGCTTTTGACATCTGTAACCTTGATTTTATCTGTCATGTCAAAACCGATGGCAGGAAATTAACTAAAAGATTGATTTGATTTTAAAACTTTATAAGTACGAATGTAGAGTGTAAATATTTCTTTTTTATACGTCCTTAGGATATGTATGCGCAATGTGTTCTTTGTATACGTTTCAAGTTAGATTATAGAACTGTATAGAAAATAAAGTGTTCGTTTTTTAATTTGCGGATTGTAACACAGTAGCACTGATTGCAATTTTCAATTAATAGTCCCTCATTAATCCTGGGCCGGTCGCGTCCGACACAACGCGTAAATCAAGTTTGCGGATTATTTATCGCGATAAAAACGTGATATGGAATGCTCCCAATTTTGCACATTGTTGTGTACGGTAAACTGATTTTGTTGTTACCCCATTTTGATTATTAATTGGTTTATTGTTTAATCTGCGGTTGATAAACTGAATATGGTGTGGCCCGATAAAAATAGGTAATTAGTGATTTATTTAATGATATTGTGGTGGATTTTCCGATGTCAAACAGGTGTGCTTTTCAACATGAATAATGTTTCATTTTTTTTAATTATGGACGTTCCATAATGGTTCTCCTATCTAGCGAATAGCCTCATTTATATTACTACCATCAAAATCATCTTGTCGGCTCCATGCGATGCAGATAAAATAACTTCCCAATTGCAAATAAGTTCCTACCTATACAAAATTATAACCTCAAAGTTAAAAACCTGTTAAACTAAAATAATAAAATAAACTAAAACTAAGACAAATGAAACGCAAGAATAATAATATCCGCTTATTATTCTAATGTAAACCATTTAAACATAAAAATGCTTACTTAATAAATATTGCTTGGTATATACTTATTTCATTTGAAGCATGCAACAACAGTTTAAAGCAGAGTAAAAAGGTCGTGACTAGCGTTAGTTAAGATTCAGATCTCGTCCGACTTACGATTGTTCATACTAAATACTACTAAATGCGCCTTAAGTAATGCGCACCGACTAGATAACACCGACCAAGAAACGCAATGCGCTAGGTTTATGTGCTGTAAACTGGGATTGCTGTAAGGTTTGCTGTACTATCCTGTTTTATTTACAGCATTCCATTAATTGCATTTTATTAGAGGTTTCCATGCACATTCTTCTGCACTAGTCGAATGTTTCCTACATTCGAAAAAGTTAAACGGTCTGTGACAGGTCAGTGTTTAAGAACCGTTCCAATCGAAATGTAATCAAATCATAATGGTATCATTCTGACTATATAATTGTAATATTTGAAAGTTTTTGTAAGCAATGGAGTTGTAGTAGAATCAGTATGATTTTCCAATGCATTAATTATTGATATGCAACTGACATCAATTGAATTTAGTGGTTTTTAAAGTTTCACATGCTGTCAATAAGACTCAATTGGAAAGGTTTTATAATCATCCCCTCTGGTGCGGGGAGAACCCTTAAAAATACCCTGTTTTATTTAAACATTCCCGTTTGGTAACATTTTACATCAGTTCAGTGATTTTCCAAATACCGAGTCTCTCAACTGAAACATGAACTGCCTGCTCACGTAGTGTTGTTTGTGAACTATAGTGCATCTAACGCCTTTTGACGTCCTATTCTAGTGTCATTTTATGTTTGTTATTTTTAACTCGCTTTATCTACAAAAGCAGGCGAAAAGTTAAGCAATAACAGTACAATGCTTTTGTAACCCATTACTAACCCAGTGCATGGTCGGATATCCTCTCACAATGACCTGAGTGGCGCAGTGGTTAAGACACCTGCGCTGCGGATGGTCCTGGGTTCGATTCCCAGCAGAGCAGACATTTGAATGATGAATTAGAATTTCTGTTTCGGGTCTGACTGTGTTGTGTTCTTGTCTTGTGTGTGTCCGTGGCACCCACGACACTGGGAATCCTAGTGTGGGGCTATGAGTGTGAAGCGTTATAATTATAATGAGAAGAATTTATCCCTAGCTCACTATGTTGGCCTAAAGCGGGTTGATGGACTTCCCATACCTTAGTGTTACGGAGAGGAAAACACTCAGGCATGCAGTTTTCCTCACGATGTTTTCTTTCACCGTTTCAGCATGTGTCATTAATTTGTTAAAGCCCACACAACCTTTGAGAAGTGGTTAGTGCATGCCTCTGGGATTCGGGTCTGGACCCCTCGAGACCGAATTCTTAGCCACTGGACTGTAACCGTTTAGTTCTTGATCATGAGCAATTATAGTAGGTATCTATACCTCATTAAATTTTCGTCGCTACATTATAAAACCTACGAGTAAATCCACTTTGAGAATTCAACTGCAGAACAGATTCAAACAAAACAGTGAATTTAATTTCAAATTCTTACATAGCTTCTTCTGTTTTATAAAATGTTTTTATTGATGAGAATAACTAAAGGTGATTCCACTTTGTGTCTGCGCTGGCGGAGTTAAAAGGCATCGGAAAAAATGTCCTTTGAAACAAATAATGAGGACGGTAATGAACAACAATCTGCCTTTCGAAGTAGAAAACGGTCACTACGTGGAAGACGTTTTTGTTTCAGAAATATACGAGCGTACTTGTCCTGACATTAAGTGGTCAATGTTAGCCACTTGACTGTCCCTTGAATGTTGGAAACTAGTTTGAAACAAACGAGAGTTCTAGATGTTTAATGGTCAGTGTTTGCCACTGTTCCTTTATAATAAAAGTCAATATATGAAGGTTTGTTATGATCTAGAAACTTCCGAGCAGTCAGGACACCTCGTGGTCAGGGGTCACTATCGAAACAACGTGTCCTTTTCGTCAAAGAATTATTCAGATACCGGTTGTCGTCTTCCAAGTAATTTATTATATTTTACATTTTTAATAACAGCGGATGTTTCGTATTCTTTCGTCATGAATAAGCAGAGGTAATCATCTGTCTTTTTTATGGCACCATAGCTCAATATCGAGCAGGATATGTCGTCCATAAACCCGACAATGGCAGCAACCGTAGATATGATTGCTATCTCGGAAAGAAATAAATACGGATGTAATCCGATTACTTTCTAAATGTCGAAGCACAGATTAAATAGCAAACACAAGTCAAATTTAAATTTAGAACTTCACAGGACTTTTTATGGCACTATCGTTTCAATATAGAGTTTGTAATTGGAAAAAGGCAACGATTAAATCGTTCATTGCCCTTTTTCAACTGTCTGCCAAAAACTCCACTATTGTTATTTACAATAATTGTTCTTGTTAGCATATAGTGTCCATAAATACGACAATGGGATACGATTCGTATTTCGTATGCAACTCTAGACATGATTGCTTTCTCGGAAAGAAATACATACGGATGTAATCCGATTACTTTTTAAATGTCGAAGCACAGATTAAATAGCAAACAGATGGTCCGAATTTAAATTTGGAATACCAGTTGCGCAACTTATGACGTTTCACGGAACTGTTGCTATTGAAGCTGTTATATAAATAGGCAAGGAGAAAATAGTTCAGTAGGTACCTTTATGTACCACGTCATTTCTTTATGGAATGTTATTAACGATAGAGGCAATATCAATGCATATAATACTTAAGTAACAATTTAAACATTTAATTTTGTAATTGTTTTTGAAAACACCGTATTTATTTTTGTTCAGTTAATCGTTCATTAATGTTATAAAGTTATGATCTCTTGAATTTTTTTAATCTGTGCTATTTCTCATATTTGCTATTTAAAAAAAACTGCTAAAATCAAGTTAGAAATAACAGTTGATCCTGAATGGAATTTGCGTAATATTACAATAAATAATAATAGTAGGTAGGTGAGTGGAACTAGTGAAATTTTACTCTACTATGATTTTTGACAAAACCAATATTTCTTCATAAGCCTATTTTTGTAAATCTTTCGCAATAATTGTCTATTGTGTAGAAATAAAAAAATATTATTTTTATTATATTACTTGTAGGTAATACCTTTAATACTCTGTTACCTACTTAACTTGTTCCACTTGTTGTCGAGGTCGGAAGGTGTTGGATTCCGAGTGATTGTAAGTGTCAGAACTTCCTAGAATTTATCTGTAACAGTAAGCTGATACTGAGATTATTATAAACTAAAATTATATTCGATCGGTATCAGGGGCCGATTACAATTGAGTCAAGTTGGCATCATAATGGTTTCATTCTGACTTCATAATTTTCATATTTGATAATTTTGGTAGTCTACTAATTCAATTCAACACATGGTATTATTATCATTTTCCGATAGTCTCATGACATACCTGTCAATAGTATTGAATTGAAATAGTCTCATAATGTTATACCAAAGACAAATTAGCAGATATCGATACGGACGAAGTCGCAGGCAAAAGCAAGTACAAAATTAAACGTACCTTTCATCTAATACATACGGTATATGTATAAATACCTAATTGCCCATAAAATACAGTCATTATCTATTGAGTTACCTCTTACTTAAACGGCAAATTATTGGGCTCCGACATTTACATAAAAGGTTCTAAAAGATCGCTAGCCTTTCAGATAATTTATAATTAGAGGTTGTCTTTTGAAACAACTCCCATTGAGTTAATAAGTGTACCTACTAAGCATAACGTAGTTTTGGGTATTCACTCGTACCAAATTGAACAGAAGGTAATTACATTCATTTGGCAAAAGAATGCGAAAGTTTATAAGGATGGATGGAAGTTTGTTTTCACGCAAAAACGGCTGGACAGACTTAGATTAAATTTGGTGCACAGGCCTCGGCTGGTTCCACATCATAGGATACTTTTATTCCTCTCAACTTTTAGGGCCACGTGGACGAAGTCGCGGAAACTAGTAATTTAATATTTTAATATAAAAGGTTTTTCATTATACACAGTAAGTACCTATACGTTATACTGTATACAAAAGGATTAACCAGACTCTATCATTCATTAAAATGTTAAAGGGTTGCGTAGGTACCTACTCACGAACCATTCAATAATAAAACGTAGGTAAGGATTAGGGTCTAAAAGATAAAGATAGGTTAGCTCATAAAAGCCATAGTAATGAAGTACCAATGGCATCCATTTGGCACGGACCCCTAAAAACGAAATGTGTCAACAACTGCTCATTTCGCAAAGATGTCGTTCAAGGAAGCGCCAAACTTTTTACAACACTTTTTACTTCCCTCAAAAAGGTCGACGAAATTTTTTGACCAATTTTTTTAATAACTTCCCTGTCGCCTCATGTCATGTTCCCAACATGCTTCCGATTTGATTGACAGGCAATTTTGAACCTTCAGGGCTGCGACAGAAAGAACATTAGAATGATTGAGAAGGATGAACTTTAGTTTAATAGACTCGGTCGACTGTGAAATTCGTTTACGCATGGAACCGCATGGACTGTTTAAGGGATCCCGTGTATTTTCACTGAAAAAAGTTTTAGACTACTATTAGTTAGTGTCAATATGAAAGTCTGTGGGGGATTGATGTAGACAACTTTTCACGTAAAAACGGCTTTTTATGCGGAAAAACGGAGGTGTGTGCCATAGTTTGTTACTGGAATTAACAAAACAAAAAAATTAAAACTCTTGAGAAGAAAACAGTATTTTAATATACATACTTGGATTAACAAAGATGTTATATTAAATATGCTGTTTTCAACTAATAAAAAAAGTTACTCGAGTGTCATATATGTAGGTTATAACTATTAAAAACCTTTCACAAATTTTATAATTTTTCGTTTTCTTCTATAAGAATAAGTGAGACAAAATCAAAGTAAAGATAAGACCGATGCCGTGGGCTACCAAGTCGGCTACTATTTTGATATTTTACCAAAAAGCATCATTTATGTATAAAGGCCAAAGTTAACGATTGAGCGCGGAGCTTTGTAAATTTTCATTAGGTATTCGAAATATTAATAATAGGTGCCTATCGTCCGGTTGAATAAACTCTATGAATTGAAGTGAATATCGGTAGCTTATATGCTCGAATGCATATTAAAAATCTCTGACCGGTAAAATATGAAAGCCAGTCGGCCATTGCGCCATTAAGAAAAGGACTAGAAATAGGCGACTTTTCCGAGCAGAGCAATTAAGCCATCAAAGCATTTTGAACAATATAAAAATATAAGTGTTTTCCTTTAAAAATTATCTCATAACGTGACTACTATATTTTCTCTTTCACCTTCCTTCCACGTGCCTATTAAATTGTTCATAGTGAAAGTAATTGATATAATTTGATTTAAATGGTACGTATTATAAATAAGTTTTACAACTATTTAACCACTTAGTACCATAGTACTAGTTGTTATAGGTAAAAGATGACCTGTTCGCGTCAAGGTTTTAACATCAAGAGTCCTATATTTTTTAATTATTAATGAGTAGAAATATTCATACCTACAAGAATGCATGTCTTGTTAAGTGGTCACAGCCTATGGACACTCACGTTTAGCCTCAATTATAAAAGAATACCAATCTGGGGACGAATACGGGTTGCTACTGAGGACTGAAGTTAGTGGACTCAAATATTTGCACTTTCTAACAAAAGACAAACATTTTTCACAGCGGGTAGAGAGAGATAGCAATAAGGCTCCTCGGGCTAGTTTTTCGCAACGACAAAACTACGGCTTCATGGTAATAATAATGCTAAAATAAAATAATAATATACCTACATAGAAAAAACAAAAGCTCGTCCGTCCACGACAGACGGGAAGCACAACGGGAAGTATAGTAAAGTCATTTAACTAATAAGCGGAAAACGTCCGTTACGCACGGGTAATCGGGAATCAATGGGGTTCTGGAGTTATTTGGAATAACTGATTCATCCGTTATGAACTAAATAACCATAATAATTTATAACTATAGTTTTTACTCCACCAACCCGCATTATAGCAGCGAGTATGCTCTCCAGGTCTCCCCCTGTAGTGGGGAGAGACCCAAGCCCAACAGTGGGCTATAAAGGGTTGCAGCCAGATAGTTTTATAATTATAAACCTAATAGTTCACTATGGGAGCACTTACCATATAACCCACTGTGAAAGAAGTAATCAAGTAATTAAATTACTGAATGTAACTGAAACGAATCAATAGATATTCTGGAGTTATTTGGAACCACTGATTCATCCGTTATGAATCAAATAAGCATAACAATATTGAACTACAGTTACTCGAATTAATTATGGAATAGTTCATCATGGGAGCACTAACTCTTTAACCCACTGTGAAAGAAATAATCAAGTAACTATTCGTTTTGCTTCGTTATTGACATGATAGAAATCGGTATAAATACTTACCTTCTTTCCTAGGGTTTCATCTATCTTTATACCAAAAGTCATCAGACTGGGTCACCTACCTACTCCCACGATGAAATAAAAAGATCGTGCTTCCTTCTTTCTAATCGTAAGAGGAGTCCAAACCTTGCCGCGGTTTTCTTATGAGTTGGATATTTTTCTACACCAGGTGACATTTAATTTTTGAAAAAGCACAAAGTTCAGAATAGACGTCACTGTTTACACACAACACTTTTATTTTGAGTTACTTACCTATATTTTAAGCAATTTTATTTACAGTTACTATAAAGTATATAATATTAATATACCTACACGTGTTTTAGTTTTGTCCTTTCGATAGGTTTCAAACAACAAAGTGTCCTTTGATTTCGTATTCACGAAAGCTTCTAAAACTTTTACCCTCAGAAGTGGAAAGTTGATATGTAAATCAAAGCTACTGCCCGCAACAAAGCTTTATGTGGATGTGTTTTTGTTTATTCGGTAATACTTGTTATTATCTCAAAGAGATTATATACGAATTCTGGAAACGTAGTCATGTAGACGTTTCTTTTTAATGAAAAAATTATTACTTCCATATGTTTGTGACAGCTTCTGACATTTAAATTCCAACATTTACTTTAAAGAGAAAATTTAAAAACACATTTATTGATTGCAAAAGTCCAAAAATATTCATGCTATTGGTAGGTCGTTAAATTGACACAAGATTTATTTATGAAATACATATCAGTGGAGTGTCGCCGAGCATAACTACCTAATACAAATAAAAACAATAGATATCCATTAATCCATCCATGTCTTGTATCAGAATTTAAATGGATCGCGTAACAATTTATTAAATCTAGCTGATATAGATTTAATCAAATATTTGGTTAAATTTTTGCTAAGTAGGTATTTGATGGTGAATTTTCTATAGTTCATCAAATATTTTTTGCGTATCTGAAATTCGCATTTAATAAATCTGAAAAGGGCTTAATTAAACAGTATTATTTCAAATTAAACTCTTAAGTTACTATAAAACCTTATACTTACTTAAAAAGGGGTTGAGCTTTAAATACAGAAGTTATTAAAATAAATAACGGTCCAAATTACTTTAGAAATAATAAAAATAACTGCATAATTTAATACTGAAAAAAAAATAAGTTCACCGCAGTTTGCTATTAAACTCTGATCCTTCCCGATGCACAGGTCTGCGAACTTTACTTGTGCATAACGTGTAAATTATGAAAAAAGTTTTTAAATAAGCTTTTAATATGCCCACCAATGTTTGCAACTCAAATAAAACTTTTGAACTCCGGTGAAAGTTCGAAAAAGTTCTATGAAAATATTACCAAATTAACTGAAGTTGAAGAAAAATTATTTTCCAACTTAAATAAGTACAGTACCCGGCGATAAGTATTGCACATCGACCTTTAGAAAGAGACAATCGGCTAATTTCGGCTTCGTAGAGCATTATCTCTGTCGCACACTACCTATGTGACGTTTTGTCAGTCGTTATTCAAGTGCGATAGAGTTCGAGATAAGGCCTTAGACGTCACATCCACCAGCCAATATAAATAAATAAATAACGCTTCACACTCATTACTCCCACACTAGGATACCCTGTGTCGTGGGTGCTATGGACACACACAAGACACGAACACACCACACCCATACCACTAATAGAAATTCAAATTCATCATTCAAATCTCTGCTCTGATGGGAATCGAACCCAGGATCTTCCGCGCACCGCACCGGTGTCTTAACCACTGCGCCACATGGGTCGTCACAAATGTGGCCTTAAAATTCTCTTTTATCAAGTCTAATAAACATTTAAATAACATTTAAGATTATCGTCCTTTTTATCGCGTAATTCTCATTTCAAGTCATCTCGTCTGTATTCAAAAAAAAAAGAGAAAAAGCAAAGAATTTCCCTCGTGTAGCCCCTTAGCCAAATAACACAATTTCTGTAAGAAATTCCGAATTTAAAACACAAAGTGAAGTGTTTTGTGTACTTGTATCTCATCCGGATGGGGTTTTCATCTAGGTAACTCGCTTACCATGTACAAAAATTCGTCATGTAACCGAAGGCCATACGAAGGGTTCTGTCTAGGGAATCTAATCTTAAGCCGAAATGGGAAGTTTCTCAAGTTTATGATCTCGAGAGACTAGGATTTTGGATCTTAAGATCCATCCTTGATATTTTTGTATAGAAATTCAAAAGTCAAAACCTTTATTGTCAGGTTCAAATTGTGCAAATCGTATAAACGCCATACATTATGTAGGTAATAAGGCAGAGTAGAAACTTCCGCTTTGGGCGCTCTTAGGCTATAGCAGATCAGGAGGAAAAGCAGGCGGAGAAAAACTCCCAACACTACAAAGTAAACAGACTAAGTATAAAGTCTGACCACCTGATGCTGGAAAAGAATGATAGATTGGAACTCCGTAACTGATTTACATAGTCTAACTGTGCTTGAACTGGTGGTGAACTTTAGTTACAATTGGGTCCAAAGGGAAAAAATGGATTATAGGATTAAGGGTTCAAAGTATTTGGGTACAAAATTTCATTTAAATATGTTCAATATTTAAAGCCGCTTATAACGTTATGAACAGGATTAGCGACCCATGGTTAAACCTTTACAGTTTTGTTTACTGTTCCTACAACAGGCAAAATAGATTCATGCAAGGAGGTGAAGAGTGTACATTGATGGTATTTTACAACAATTTCCCTTGATAAACTATGACATCATTTGAAAAAAGTTAAGTGATCAAAAGTCAAAATACGAGTAGTTTATTTACACGACTACGGATAAGGTTTTAAAGAGCATTTTGACGCATTTCTCATATCAACCACATCAATTCATATACTCGAACAACAAACACGACGACAGAGCAACGTGCTTGTTTCGCAGAGCTCTATATAATAATACTAGCTGACCCAGCAGGCTTCGCTCTGCCAATGATTTTTTTTTATTTATTTTTTTATTTTTATTTAATAGCCTATGTTACTCAGACTGAATGTAGCATTCCAATGGTGAAAGAATTTTTGAAATCGGCCCAGTCGTTTTTGAGTTTATTCGTTACAAACATACAAAAATACAAATGTTTCCTCTTTATAATATTAGTATAGATTACGGAGAGTGTATGTAGGTTAAGTGACAAGGTTTTCTTAGTACTACTTATAGACGGAACCCTAAAATGCAAAAACGAAGTCTGGTTCCCACGGGAGAGTGGAAAACAACTTGAGGTCTGATTACTTAATCCGGGAACATTGTTCTTCGTACACATTAATGGGATTTATGGAAAGACGTTTAGTTTTAAAACTTAACCGCTGTTTTAAGGAAGGACTCCTTGTAATGTAAGAGACGAGCCAAGTAACTGTTGAATCTGTTTAAGAATCAAAAGTAAGAATACAAACATTTTTTGTACAAGAATAATAATATTAGATAAATAATATATCATTTCTTATTTACAACTCCTGTCAATATTTATACTGCATGATGTTTAATAATAATAGCCTTAAAACAGGTTAAATATTTACAAAAGAAAGTAATAATAAAATAATAATGGATTCTCACAATTTAAATTCAAAAACAATAAAATATAAAAAAGTAGTTAAAGTACACGAAATTCAAATTTATAATAACACAAAATCTATTTTAACAGCAGGCTTACTCGAATACAAACTTTTCTACTTTAATAGTTACTTTGTTTGTACAGAAGAACTGTATACTTCTGTACTTTTTAGAGCAGATTTGGTTTGATCGTTGATTTATCGAGGCTATTTCCGATCTTTATCTATCAGACACAAGATTATTTGTGGCCAGAATCACAAAAGAAAGTAATTAGCTGGCTTTATGTTCACCTAAATCCGTCCGACCAAACGAAACTAAACTAAGAAAAGGGACAATTTACGACCGTTCGACAGTCATGTGATAAAAAGCTACAGGCGATTACACACGACGACTGGGTAAGGCGATTAACACGATACCCCGCATCACGCAGCGTAGCGCGGGAATGCGTGATCTAGCGAGATTTCCATTAAGTATTTCCATTTGTATAGAAAACAAGCACAGTCCAACACACAAAAATCATATCTGCATGTACGCACGTGGATACACTTTCTGTACAATTGAACGCGCACCCCCGCACTACGCTGCGTGACGCGGCAATTAACACACTGCGTGTTAATCGCATAATTCGCAGCGATGCAACGCGTTTGTGACACAACATGGTATAAGCTTACAATGAAGGAACTAATGTGAAGTTTATTCGCCTTCAGTCGCGCTCTATAAACGCTACAAAAACGCCACAAAACCGCCCTGTCTGGCCGATCTTATATCAGCAACGAAGCTTAACCCTTTGTAGTCAATCAGTCGTGTATCCAAATGTAAACGAACTTCGGTTGAGGCGCGCCGCTCATTTGTAAAGTAATTAAGAAATACTTAACCGTTCGAACTGAGCTGTTGAAATCTCTAACGAACATTCTAATTGGTACTTGTAGACAAAACGTTCATCACTGTCTATTAAAAGCGGCAGGGTTAACAATAAATTGTAGTACCTATATTGAATGTTATCGTTTGTTAATTGGTGTATGGTATGATAAATTGTTTGAATAGAACTCAACTCAGTGTAGGTACCCATATGTCACGGTCGAATCTTCCTTCAATTTGAAATTGATGCCTAATGCGAGTTGGTGAACTTGACATGTCTTTGGACATTATGGAGGACATGTGAAGGTTTCCTTATGATAATTATGATTTAATACACTGTCCATGACTTAGAAGTCGCATACTGTATAAATCGCACATCAGATTTGATGACCTGAGCGGCTCAGTTGGTAAAGACGCCAGTGCGCTGCGCGGAGGGTCCTGGGTTCGATTCCCAGCAGAGCAGAGATTTGAATGGTGAGTTTAAATTTCTGTTTCTGGTCTGGGTGTGTGAGTATGGTGTCTTGTGTGTGTGAAGTGTGAAGCGGCATTTATTATTTATATAATATTTATATAACTTCGAAAATTAGGGCATGCCGATGGGCCGCACCTTTCGTATAAGAGGCCATGTTTTTAACCACTGAGCTATCGTCGCTATGGAGAGGGCTGATCGCCTAAAATCGGTTTAAAATTTCTCGTCATGGAAAACTTTATGTCCGTTTATCCATATCTATATTAACGGTGTAAATAAGTATTAATACTTAAACCATTGAATGCACCTGTAATTCACAACTTTTAATTACTTTAAACTGTTACGCAAATTTAAAAGCCGGAGTTAACAACGGAATGCGTTAACCGACCTATATTTCCGTGTTCCGTAAATTAAATTCACACTCGCTAACTGACCGGACAACTGGGCCTTTATGTACGGATAATTTAAAAGAACCACCGTAAAAGTACTGCAGTTTTGGAGGAATAAAACGATTTTCAAACTTTTTATCAATGCCGTGAGTATGCACATTGTCAAATATGTCAGGCTGTCTTGACATCTTTCCATACTAATGGCAGCAAGAATGGCAGAATTTATGCAGCTTCGTATAGTAAACGTATCGAACGTTTACTATACGAAGCTGCATAAATTCATGCTCAGAACACTGATCTACCTGTGTATGTGTATAAAACGATATTCAAACTTTTTTCAATCGACTTGTGTCGTGGTGAGTGTTCAACACACACCAAACTTTGTGGGTCCTTCCTTCCTTTCAGCCCTTGATAGTCCACTGCTGGACATGGGCCTCCCCTAATCGACGCTACTCCGCCCGGTCCTGGGCCCTCTGAATCCAACGGTTTCCCGCTGTCTTCTTCGGGTCGTTAATCCACTCGGTAGGTCGTCAGTGCACCTGTGCTCCTTTCACCTAAACGTGGTCGCCATTCGAGGAACTTTCTTCCCTATCGCTCCTGCGAAACCATGGCTTCATAGTATCTGGGTTTGGAAACGAACTAAAGAGAGATGTCTCAGTGGGTTCTACTGAGACTGCAGGGTCGGGCCTCAATCTAAATGTCTTTCTAACCATTCATAAGTATCGGCATGGCTAAAGTATAAGTTGTACTTACATATACAAATCCCTACATAACTTTAAATCAGGTGTCATTCACTACGATGTTTGTATTGACATTAATTAGCAAATATTTTTTTACTATAAGTTAGTTACACATAACAACTCGTTGAATGTGAACAACTTATTAGTCTATGTGAGTAGGCACTCGTACAATAAAGGAAATAGTTATAATCAGGGTAATAGGTAAACTATTTTCCTGCCGTATAATTAACGTGAGAGCAAGTTTTCATTGGATAATACTTGAACTTTTTATCTAAACCATTGAAGCATTACACTTGCAATTAATTAATTTTATTCAGAAATGCATTGCTTTACTGCACGTTATTTATATTAATATTACAGTGTGTAAACACACTTACCTATAGAAATAGAGTCAATAGGAAGGTTACGTACTTAATATGCTTTTTTAAAAGAAGAAAAGTTATGTTCATATTCGTTTTTATCATACGATTAAAATTTTAATGCTGAAACAAATTTTCACTAACTATAATTGATTTTTTAAAGCAATTTTAAACTTTTTTTTATCAAAAAGTAGATAGAGTCAAGATAAGAGTCAAAAAACTGACTATACAAAGGCACACCATGATAAGGAAGCCAATTAAAAAGTGCACAACGTACCTTGTTGTCTTTCTGCCAGGAGCACACGCCTTTTTTGTCGGATATCCGGCATTTGAGCAGCGCGTCCTCTCCGGGATTCACCTCCGTGTACGTTGGCAACTCCACGAAACGCTGCACTGCGTCTGAGGACAAAAGAGTATTTTGTATGATTTTTGGGCTAAAAAAGCACTAGCGATAAAGTATTGAGGAGAGTATCTATACTAATATTATAAAGAGGAAACATTTGTATTTTTGTATTTTTGTAACGAATAAACTCAAAAACTACTGGGCCGATTACAAAAATTCTTTCACCATTGGAAAGCTACACTCAGCCTGAGTAACATAGGCTATTAAATAAAAATAAAAAAAAAAAAAAAAAATCATTGGCAGAGCGAAGCCTGCTGGGTCAGCTAGTTTTTAATAAAATAGCAGGTGCTCGTATACAAAAGCCACGAAAAATGAATGACGAGACTTTATGAGATCATCAGTTCACCTATTAATTTGATAGTGTCAAAATGAAGGTGAACTCATAACATATCATAGCAGAATGATAATAACAGAACAGCGTTTGATTCTGAAGTTCCATGACCGAGCACAGTACCTGTCTTAGGGCGAGGCTTTCCTTAGGTTCGCTTAACCTGAAGCCTAAGCAAAGAAGCTCTGATAGCCCAGTAGATAAGAACTCTGTATCTTACTAGACAGTTCATGGTTCCGATTTCAGACTCCACCAATGAAAGTTCTTATGTTATGTTCTTTTACAACATTAAGTGTCACCTGCTGTAATTATGAAGGAAAACATCATGAAACAGCCTGATTTTGTATTTATTTTTCAAAGGCTTACGGGTACTAACAACCTTCTTGCAACCCCCGCAAGGAATGACCTGACGTTATGACCTGAAGAAAGTCAGAAACTGTTGGATTCAGAGCGATTTATTTGTGAGCGGATGGCAATGGGGCGATATTGACACACACGATAGATGTCACGTGTGTTCCTTTATTGGACCTAGCCATACTGCACTATAGACTAAGTTTTATTTACTTTTAAAAGAGTGTTGGGAGTTTTTTTCCGCCCGCTTTTTTCTCCCAATCAAAGGGCGATCAAAGCGGACGAATGTAGAATGTATAATTTATCTGTATGACTTTCATTAAGTGTGCACAAATTGTACCTAATAATGTATAAAAGCTTTTGAGTTTTGAGTTTTTTTGACTACATATACTAACAAAAGGAAGCTTACACTTCATACGTCACATTAACATCTATGTAAATAAATAGCATGAAACCAAATAACGTTCAAAGTCACAGCACAGCAGTAATGTGTGCATGGACTCAGTTAGTTTATAAACTTCGGTTAACTGTTACACTAACGTGAACTCCAGGGACACCCCGTCTTTATTCACAACACGTATGTAGATCGAGCATTATGCAGTTTGAACCGCGTTTGTAAATTAATTTCTAGTTTATTCCAGCTTTCTATATGTGAATCAGCTGGCAATGTAAATACGTTTGATGTTAATGTAAATCTCTGTTTTCATTTATAGTCATGATATATAAATCAGCTCAAAAGGTAATTACGAGTAGGTACCTACGTTTAATGTCAATGTAAGTATCTGTTTTCGTCTGCTCTCTACAATAATTATGGTACACAGAGCCATATAAATTCGTCCGGAGTGGTCTTCGATCAACAATACACGTGGTACCTTACTGCTATACTATATATTTTAACTCGCAGTGAAGCAGTATGTTCTTCACGTCTTGCGTTTCGTTTGAAGAGATATAGGCTTGTCGCGTGTGTGGGCTTAAGATACTTTGTCTACGCTAATGCTTCTACTTAAAAAACAGTCATGTGTCCTATTGGAGGACATGAAGCTTATTTGCTTAATCTATTTACTTATAATTTACGTTAAATTCTACCGCATAAAAAGTAGCACACGAGGACGTAGACAAAAGCCGATTAATCAAATGAAGAAAATTTAATCAAGGCTTAGTACAAAAAACGGATTACTTTGTGATTGCTATCACAGTTCAAATATTACATTTTTTTCTTCAGAAACCTCCAAACCGGGTCAAATCCCCAGCGAACGAAAATATCTCTATATTTCATCCGAGATAAAATAAAACGTATAAATCGTTTATCAAATACAACAATATGACAAACCAAACGAATATTTTGTATACAAAAAACGTTCGGACAAAAACTACTAGCCCAGATTTACCCACGCTACTGGACTTAAATCGAAAGCTAAAGGACCGGCTCTCACGGCGCTCCTGTACATACATTTTTATTATTTTTTATCGGCCTGTATAAAATAGAAGAAGTTTTAAAACTATTTCATACAGTAAAATTGCTAAAACGTAAACATTGTTATGTGCTTTCGAGAAAACTCCGGAACGAATGTGAATGGAATTTGGCATATATTATGGTTTTTTTGCAATTGAAGAGCAAAAGGGCACGCAGACCACCTGAAGTTAAGCGGTTACTGTAGCCCATGAACACCGATGTTCAACCTCAAATAGGACAGAAATCCTGCTATGGTACGTGAGTATAATAACGCTTTTTTGTAATAACGCTTCACACTCATAGCCCCACAACAGGGTTCCCTGTATCGTGGGCGCCATGGACACACACAAGACAAGAACACACACACCCAGACCAGAAACAGAAATTTTAAACTCATCATTCAAATCTCTGCACCGCTGGGAATCGAACCCAGGACCCTCCGCGCAGCGCGTCGGCGTCTTAACCACCGCGCCACTCAGGTCGTAGGCAGTATAATACTACACATAAGAATTAAGATGTTCGCCTCAAACAGTATTGGGATGGTGTGGTTACCCGAACCACACCATCCCAATCGAAACACAAGATATTGACAGCAAAGAACATTCCCCAGCAAGAGCTTAGGGCTCTTACATAGCTTTTTTATTCTGGTCACCTGGACGCCTGCATCCAACCTCAAATAGCGAAAAAAATTCTATCTGAGGTTGTATGTAGGTACTTTGCTAATACAAGAAATTGAAACTGTTACATAAACTTAAAATAGTAACTCTACGAGCAGGTACGTATAACTATAGAGATTAATGTCAATAATTACGGTTTCTGTTACATAGCGCCGTGGGAGATGGCCTTTATAGTGAAATGGTAGCAAGTCTCACGAATGGCACACTTCAGTGAATTTTCAAACTTACCATCCTCTGAATAAGGTCCATTTTATTTCGTTCGAAAAGTTATCAGTAGAATGTATTAAAGAAACATAATAATGGCTACTTGAGAGCCGTAACAGAGGTTTTAAAGCTTTGCTCGGCATTTGTAAAGGTGTAAAGCAAACATTTTAATTGATTCCACTCGTTACGGGTTCTCACTGACGATGATTGAACGTTTTGTTCGCTATGCGAGATTGATGCTTTTTTCTATCATATTGTTTAATGATACAGACCTCTAACGTATAGCGTCATAGCGACTCTAGCGTCATATTAGTTAACATCTTATCATCTAGCACAAATTCTATTTATTTTTAAATAAAATGCATCAAACATATATGAAATTCATCAAAAAACACGCCACGCACACTACCATAACACCGTATTTTGACGTGCACTCACAGACAAACATGACGTGTACGTATATTCCATTACGTGTCAAACTCCAAATTCAATTTATAACAGTTGAATTCCGCCTATTTGGCGATGTCTATTTATTACTTCAGCAAAACATTCATAAACGTCCCCTCAGTACTGTAGGCGTAGTTTGCAGTACGTGACATATTGAGGAGCCCTAATGTGTCCATCGGTGCATGCAGCAGAACGAAGACTCCATTAAGCGCATTGTGGGTACAAAGTGCTTGTCGATCCACATTTTCCCCGCGCCTTTTTGGTTAACTGTGACTGGGATTTCAATGGCAAAGTCCCGGGATTTAAGGGAATAAACAAGCAGATCCATCCGTCCCTTCCTTTTGTATCTTTTCCGTATAAATACTGAGATTGGGATAGTTATTCATTTATTGTAACGTTCAACTTTTCAACTATTTTGATGGTTATACCTACACTCCTGGTCATAACAATGTACTCCACTGTAATATTCTAATATGTTTTAAGGTAACTTTAAAACTAATTTAACAAATTTAAAAGTTTTTAAACGAATTTAATCGTTCGAATTCAACTCGTACGCATACGTACGGTCACGCACGAACAATCCCGACCTTTGAAATACTATGAGAGCACTCACACTGCGCGATACGAAGTTGGCGTTGACGTTGAGTTCGTGCGTGAACGTGCGTATTCGCACGAGTGCAATTCGTAGGAAATCGCGTCCGAACTGATCGCGGTCTTAAAGTACCTATAGGCACCTAACTGATATTAGTTGGATAGGTAGAACTGATGTTAGCAAATCTGAAAATGCTGACGCTACTAGCGACTTTAATCCATTTGAATGTGGAACCCTTTCAGTGAAAGGATTGAATTTTTTTATTAATTTTAATCTTCTCTCGTGCTTGTAAAACAACGCTTTTTTGTTTTCTTTCGCTCACATACCTATACATATAGTGCACCTACCTACCATTGATATATACAAATCCTAATCTTTGATGTCTCTTTTGTGTCCCACTGTTGAGCAGAGGCCTCTACCCACAACAGGAGCCTGGAGCATACTCCACCACGTTACTCCAGTGCGTATTGGTGGAGGAACGGGCCCGTGTCGGATGTTTCCCAAACCGACTATAGTGCCTCCGACAATAAGGTTTCACGAGTCTTATCGATAACAACCGGGACCGGCGGCTTAACGTGTCTTCTGAAGCACAGAAACGCGCATTTAACTCGCCACTAGCTAAATAAACAAACCACGTTGTTAATAACAACCTGAGTGGCGCAGTGGTTAAGACGCCGCTGCGCCGCGCGGAGGGTCCTGGGTTTCATTCCCAGCAGAGCAGGGATTTCAATGATGAGTTTAAATTTCTGTTTTTTGGTCTGGGTGTATTGTGTCTTGTGTGTGTCCATGGCACCCTCGACACAGGTAATCCCAGTGTGGGGTTATGAGTGTGAAGCGTTATTTATTTATTATAACTTTATAAATTCTATAATATGAAACACCTATACTTTTTACCCTTGTGTATAATCATCATCGTATCCAATACGTAACACGGGATACGAAATATTGCGATTCGCATTAGAAGTTAATCCCTTCGTATCCGTAGGTAAGGATACAGTACAAAATTGAAATATTTTCCGATATTCCGGATATTGTCGGCGAAATACAATGGCTCTGTCGCTTATAAAAGCTCCATTACCTACTGCTGTAAGGAGATCAAACCTATGTACCTATTAGGTATAAGGTACTTTTGACATCAATACAAATATATATAACGGTTTGATATTTTGTAATATCGGTTACGGCCAGTGTTTTGGGAGCCTTACATAATAATATACGACTATCACTGGAATTTCAATTCTATTGGGGTACCTACTTATGCATATACTTAAAATTTCTTAAAATTAAACAAAAAATGAGCTTTAATTAATTGGTTACAAGTTTCCTACTTTGTTTTTCGATATCTACAATCTAGAGAAAATGTATAATATCTTGTAAATTTTTCATTTTTATCTTGGGAGTGTTTACTTACATTAATAGATCTAAATAAACGCGAAATACCTGACTTTTCATTGATGGATGGAAAAGGAAAATACTCAAATAATCTTAATTAAAACGAACGTTTAATTTTTACATCGTTCACGGAAAATCTAACGTTTTAATAGCGTAGCAAAAATTTTTCATTTTTTCGCTACAATTTCCATTTTAAATCGTTCTTAACCTTATCAAGACGCCCACGTTATGAAGTAATTAAACCAATAAAAACCTGAGTAACGTCGAAATTAGTTTTAAAAACGATTTATAAAATAGAAGATCTTTTGTAGTCTGTTCTATAACACTAGGGATACAAATTAATTATTTTTGATCGAATTGGCGAATAAAATAATATATTTGAGACCCTAAACCAATTCTGAGATGTTAGCTTCTATTACTTGTAACACTATCGTCGAAGTATTTGTACGGTAAACGTCAGTCATAAGTCTTGTATGTCATAATTATGTTAGTCTGTCTAACATCTACACATTAGTAGTCATTAGTATGGATCATGTTCGGGGGCATGTAAAATGTCTTACCTGTTTGTGTTGTTTGTCAGTAATATTAATGACCCACTACAGGGTCGGGTCTCCTCTCACAAAGAGAGGGATGTAGGCCTTAGTCCTACCACGCTGGCCTACTGCGGGTTGGTGGTCTTCTCATGACTTTGAGAACATTTTTTTTTACTCTCGGGCATGCAGGTTTCCTCGCGATGTTTTCCTTCACCGTAACAGCAGGTGATATTTAATTTTATAAAGCGCACATAACGTTTTCATAATGTCATTGGTCATTATAATGTCGGTGGTTTTATAATGTCATTGCCACTAGGATTCGAACCCTGGCCCCTCGATTCGAGGTCGAATTCTAAGCCACTGGGCTATCACCGCTGGCTTTATGCTGTTAATCCTCCAAACAGTCTGCATATCAATTTGCTACTCATCTCTACATAGATAAAATAAAGTAGCTTTCCGACGTTGGTATGCTTAGATCTTCCAAACAACGCTTCGGATTTTAATGCTGTTTTCTTCAACAGACAAAACGATTCAAAAGATATTTTATATTTTTACATGCATTTTAAAGCAGTGTAGCGACGTAGCGACTTAATAACGTGTTGTTGAAATGAGATGAAATTAGGGCAGAGTGATGCTTGTTGAGTCATCCAGTTAAGAATAAAAATAAAAAAAGTGATGTAAAAGCAACGTTTCTTTGTATTACACAAGTCTGAATTTAAATTCGGAATGTCTTTTTGCTAGTTGCTCTTTCAAATTTAAAAGTCATCTTTTACGTCTTGAACAAACACTGCGACGGTTGATGTAAGAATTTGTACGGAAATTAATTTTTTGCTAAAAGTTGAGTAAATTTACCAGAACAATATCAACTTGTGCAAGGTTCTAATAACAGACAAAAAGTCACTTTATGCAAAAAATTGTTGGTGTTAGATACGGTTACTGGAACGAAGATTTATTCGGAGCAGTCACCGAGTAACAGTGCTGTGCAAATAAAGTGTGAATTTTTCACAAATTACGATTATTATGAGTTGAAATAATTGAAACGTACATTTAAGTAATTGAGCTGATGTAGAAAACGATCACCTATCGGTAAGATTCTGATCAATGCAATACTACTGGGTACTTTTAAGCATGAACTTAGCCGATGCAAAGGAAACTGGCAACCTCATCAATCTAAGTCTATTTTCGTGTTTACTATTTTAAGGTATTCCTATTAAGTTATTGGGTTCCAAGAAGTGTGGTGTAAGGAGACACACAGTTGGCGGGATCATACATTTAATCGATCGGTAAATAGTTCTTACATCATATCAGCTATATCATTCTAAGACATAAAATTTATTTAGGAAAACACTCAATTATCAGGTTTTTCTGATTGGTCAGACAGGTTTTAAAGTAGAACGAATTTTACGCTCTATATCAATCGAATTCAAACCCGTACCCTCAACAACATCAACAAAAGTATGTCACTGAGCCAGCAAACAGAAGATGGTACCAATTTAAGTTTAACTGTCGTACCTACACGGTGCGCATACGAAAAATAGATAGACGCAGAAAGAAATTTGCATGTAAAATACGAGATTCGAAGCATAACAAAAGTTGCTCGACCCATATGTGTGACGGGGCCTTACGAACGTGATTGCACGGAATATATTGTACCGAATGAGAAGTTTGATACTTTCAACGTAAATTGTAAGTCACAAAAGGTTTTATTCGTCCTCATTCGAGTTGTAAAGGGTTGTTCGTAATTTGAATTTTTGGGATTCGTTCTGGAGAATGTTGATGAGTTTGTTTGTTCGATATTTAAGTGTCAGGTAAATCGAAACGCCCGGGTCCCGGGACACACGTAGATTGTAAACGATGGGTCAGGTTAAGTGATCGGTGAATGATCAGTCGCTAGTTAGAAATTTCGAGATTTAAGAAGTTAAATTAATCGCTAGAAAACAGTCCTTAACAAGAGAGTCGCCCCTTTAGTTTAAGGCTTGGGAGTCAGTCTTAATCTTGTTGAATCAGGCGACCATTCCATCAACTATACTGAAACACTTATTGTTATAGAAGACAGTCGCTTGTCAATATTATCTATGTCTGCCCCGGTCCCTTTGTTTCGGATGGAAAGTTGTTTTTGCCTGAAAGACAGTTTAAAGAGAGTCTCAATAACCTATCGGTGGTTTTGTGTAGCGCTTCTATAATTTGGTTGCCACGATACTTTTTTTTGATAACTTTGAAATAACAGATAATGTTCAGTAGCTAAACTGTAGTGAAGCTATACTGGTTGGTATGTTACTGAAACCCATAATTCTTCTTAGATATACTTAGAGATAGTAAGGTCTTTGAGATCTTAGATTTATTTCATTTGCGATGGAATGCACTAGAGTGTGATGTTGACGAACTCCGCAGTGGTTAAGACGGCGAGTGTGCGGAGAATTCTGCATTCAATTCCAAGCGGAGCAGAAATCTGAGTTCGTAGTTAAAGTTTTTGTTTCTGGTCTGTGTGTGTTCTTGTATTGTATGTGTGCATGGCACACACAGGGGATGAATAGTCTGGAGCAATAAGCGTTATTAAAATTTTGAACGATTCTCAGTCCAATGTCCTCCATTATAATTATCTAGCCAACAACTAGCCAGAAGTATGAGTGGCGTAGCGTGTGCAAATCGTTATCAAACCATCTTCACGGTTTCGCCCCGGGCGACGTACTCGTACCGCGTGGCGTACCGGTTTCACATTACCTACGCGATAACTAAAATTCGAGTAATTTTCCTGTTTAAAAAATACGAAAAAATACGACAGACTGTTAATATTAAAGACGTAAAGATTGCTTTTTCGGAGGATTTCCTTATTTACTAGGTCTGTCTATGCTTTTTATCGCAGTTTTATATCTGAGGAGATAATTTGCCGACTTTCGTCTTAGGCCACTTTGCGGTCAAGAGATAGCGCTATCCTGAATCACGCTATAAAATTTTTCTACATAATTTTCTATGTAATAGAAGCACAAGCATTGCTTTGCCAACATCACTGGATGCCTATAATCCAAAGTCTCTACAAAAAATAGGCGGCATCTTCCATTAGTATTCCATAAGTCCATTGTGAAATATAGACCTCTGAGCCGTATCTTTAGATTTATTGACCTTTCCTACCATCTGGCAAAGATTATTTATATTACCAAGACATTATCTGGTTAACTAACCCTCTTAAATGGTAATTCCCAAGTCCTTTGGGACATAACAATTACTTATTGCTTTTTTGGTCTACATCACTTTGTTAGTATTTCAGTCCATTTAACCGCAGTGTTATATCAGAAGAGATAAAGCTAAATCACATTAAGCCTATAAACCAGACAGTGGGTCGCTGAGCGTTGGCTCGATAGTGAGCCATCCGTTTGCTGCTGTCGTTGTAATGGCATTCATTATGCCAGTCCTGTTCCAAGTTTTTATCGACTAATGGTCTTTAAAATCCATACAGCAATTTGATAGAGCTGTGTATCAAAAGCCGGAAAGCAACTAAATGATGTCTACGTCTACGTACCTAGGTATGTCTTTTTTACTTTGTTAGTGAAGGTTGTAAAAGGAGCTCTCCATCAAAGCCGGCAACGCACTGGCGACTGCTCTGGTGTTGCTCGTGTCAATAGGCGACTGTGACCACTTTCCATGATGTGGCCCGTGTGCCTGTTTGCTTGGACGTATTATACAAATGTTCACAAACACGTTGGCGAACGACATGGCATATCCTACTAACATGGGGTAAGAATTAATGTGATTGGCAATGGGCTACAGTGACCACTTTACATTACGCGGTCTGCCTTCGTTCACTATGTAGGTACTTCTGCGTAAGAAAACCAAAACGCTTAGCACTTTACATTTTGTAACAAAAAAGAAGAAGATCCATCAACCTCACACAGGTATGAATATTGATTACCGTTTCAAAACAAACGCTTTCCATTGAGCCACGTGGGAAAGTTGCGATAATCAGAGCAGCATGACTAGCGGCCATCACTCAAACAAAACAAACAAAACAAAACAAAAAACAAACCAATCAATTATCTTAGTGCGAACCCTATTAAACAACTGGGCGGGTAAGAGTTGGTCTCGCGCGTAAAGGGTTCTGTATAAATTTGTACGTAAGGTATCTAAGTATACTTCGAGTTATTGTATTTATTTATTGCTCTATCCTGCAAGGTAGATATGATTAATCTCCGCTGGATCTCTAGACGCCAACTAGGGTACACCACAGAAATACCACCAAATACCAAGTTTATAGTTCACCTTGCTTATGAAACTCACAAAATATCTATACAGTTTTCAAATTATTCCTTTATTTGTGCTATTGCTTCATTTTTGGGAACCCTAAAAATGTGCGCGGGAAAAAAATGCCTGACCCGAATGGCGACACGGCATCGAGTAAGCGCAAACATAGCAGTTCATTTTTCAAAGTAAAGGTGTGTTACCATGTTGCGTGGTTTTTGCGATCACATTATTATGTAATTGAGTTACACAGTATACTTAATTAAAATAGTTTATAATGCGTTCGTAATTGATAAATAGTTATGAGTACGAAAGTGTGTTTTCTACATCCATTATAACCTTTAACATTTTGTGTTGGTTCTTCTTTCACGTCAAAACGTCGAGCCTTAATAAGCACTGCTGTTCTTAGACAGCTGTTATTAGGGTTTCTATCATTAGGATATTTTAGAATCGCTGTTGTAGAGCGTTGTTGTGTTGTAGAGTGTTAGAACAATTTTTGTAGAATTATTTTGTCCCAGACATTTTTATCATAAAACATTCAATAGCTAAGAATAGTTTCTTTTTTCCAATCATTTGCGACAATCGCGTTCTAATCGCGCAATCGCGTTGCAAAAATAGCAATGAGTCTCAATCATTGGCCAGTAGGTACTACACTTATTCATTTTTCAAAGCAAACGCGACACAAACAATAACCACCATCAATCACCTGTCGTACTTCTGGCAGCCCTGGGTTCCGTATTCATTAGAGGGAACAATTACATTGGAGATTGCTTGGTTAGCCAATAAAAGTGTAATAAAAATATGATAGGTAATTAGGTAGGTACAAAAATTGAAAATGCAAATACTGTGGGTAGATGTGAAGATTATTAAAAAGTAACTTTTGCCCCCGACTTCATTCGCGTTGACTTTAGAGATGGATAAAAGTATAAGTTAATCCAAGTTAGTAATTAATACTATTTGTATAACAACCGGTAGTTTACCAAATTTCATCTCCGAGTCCAAGTATAATATTTAGTGGTTTTTTCGGGAAAGAGTAACAAATATCCACCCATTCATCCCCATAATTTTCTTATAATTTGTGATAAGCATCAAGCATTACATCAAAGTTAATCAATAGTCAGCTCCAAATCAATTGGTGTGACGATAGTTTCAGACTTGGACCTTAATCCGAATGTCTGATCATGTGTAAAATCTAAAAAATTTGTAAAAATCAAGACTGTTTGTACCTGACGAAAAAATCAAGGCTGATCAGATAAAAAACTGCAATTAAGTAATTTCAATTTTAAATTAATTTCAAATATCAAAAAAGCGTTTTAATTAAATTTGATTCCAGTCTTTTTTTATTTCTTTTCTATTTTATATTTATGTAACAAAAACAATGGCCTTCAAAAATTTCTTTTGTAAACCTTCTACGGAACCGTACAATACTGTTCAAAGAAACAATAATTTACCTCAAACTTTTTTGGACAAGACCCTATTACGTAATGACCGACTCACGTTCAACACATTTGCGGGTCCCGCGGCGCCACCGTGCTTTAAATTGAATGATTTCTTCCACAAAACGATTAGTGTGAAAAACTGCCACTCACACACCGCGTACAAAGTAGGATACGATCATAGGAACCGAGTTTACTGTTGCGGTACCGAAGCAGAATAGAGATGCCAAACGAAGTTAATTATCGAAATTAAAGAGCAGCAATTAACATATTATGCAATTTCAATAAATCTTATTGTAAACTGTACATTATCGTGAATATTAGCTACTTAATTTAATTCCATGCCTGCTTTGATAAAGATAAACTAATAGTTATAGTAAATGTAATGCAACGAATACTAAAGAATAAAAAATTTATTGCCGATTTACGATTAACGATCCAGAAATTGTAAGCATTGTCCCATCAATTTTACATCCGCCTACATTTCGACTTCATCCGATAATGACGAATTGCTTCACCCATTAAGCAATTTACATTAAGATAAATATTAAGTATTAAATTGAACACGGTAATCCTTACTTATGGTAAAATGTAAACAATTAAATAAAACTTAACTTGCGTACCGTCGCGGCGTCGCGCGGGTAAAAAATCTCGTTTTTTATTTCTTCGGCACGCGGTAAGCTAGCACACAGTGAACGCACCAGTAAGGGCTATTGTGCACTTATAATGGCCCGTGGGAATGCACAACTGCAGCGTGTTTGTTTTGGTTTGCACCCATAGTTCCCGGTGTTCACTGCTCGAGAATGTAAGCAATTGATTTTGAACACTCGATTTAATTTAAAGATAAAGCTGTTAGAAGGTTGATTATTTTAATTTAGGGATAAAAACTATTTGGAGAAAACAATTTTGTTTTTTACAACTGGCTAGGTAATGAAGTAATGTAAGTAGGTTATTAAACTTTTTAAAGGCGAAAATATGTTTTGCGGCGGTTCATGCCTCTTAGATCAGTGTTATATTTCTTTCATTAAAGAAATCTTCCCATCACGTATCTTGGCCTCCTTGCTGTATTGTCAGGTCACTGTAGTCCATGAATATCCACATCTGACATGATGATAAGCCACAATCAGTAAAAATGGTCTTTTTCACACTCTATCTGAAAGGCGATCTCTACCGAACCACAAGCACCTTTCACACACAAAAACCTACCACCAAACAAAGAAAACCATATCCCGCCCCTCATCGGCCAGAAATGAGAGTCGGTAAACAAAATTCAACATATCGCATGTAAATACCACCTGAATATACCGATTTCTGACTAAACCAAATAAAAATATAGAAGGAATACCCATAAGAATACAGATGCCACAATTCTAGGACCGACCGATCAAAAGTAATGTAAAAAATATGCACCGGCAGACAAACATGCAATAAAGATCATGTTTTATTCAGGAGCCCGCCTCAAAACAATATCTTGAGTGGCCGAACCCAATCTACGTCATGCATCTATTATATTATTGGTTTCATATATTATATTATGATACGTATACATATTTTATCTATAGAATATTTAGGTGGTTCTCTTTAAAATTTAAACATCGAAGACATCATGTGACTATCGTCAAAGTATTCGTACGGTAAACGTCAGTCATTAGTATGTCATATGTCAGTTTGTCTGACATTTTCCCTTACTAATCGAATTTCATACTGTAAAGTATAGAAGATTAACCTGAGGCCTCAGACAACGATCGTTCGTTTCTAAAAATATAAATAAGTATTAGATATGGGATGCAGTGAATTACCAAGCTTTGTTAGCTAAGAACATTAGATATTATTAAAGAAAATTGTGAGTTTTCTTTTACACATTCACAATCTTCATATGGATCCGTGGAGGCGTGCAACAATATTTTCACATTACATACCTACCTAAAATTCTGAAAAGCTTGTAGCTAATATTTAAACGGAATCCTTTAAATAGGATTGCCAAATATTACCCTAAACCATTCCACTTCGGAAGCCATTACAAAGATTAGGTCTTTAACAAAAGCGAAAAGTTATAGCTACTTGAAGATAACGATTAATTGTAAAGATTTTGAAATGGTTTAGTTAATGTTTACTGCTGAGTCTTCACAGTTATAACCATTTATATAAACGCATTAACAAAATTAATGGTAAAATGATTTTTTTAAATTCCGTACCCAAATAATGCCAGCGGGTGTTAAATTTTCTAAATGCCCCTTAAAGATAAATAACTAACTTTTTCTTTGCCAAAGGAAAAGCTTTACCGATTTCTTTTCTGGTGGTCATGATCACCAGAAAAGTCAAAAGTCATGTCAAGTCAAAGTTTGATCACTACTCGTTACCATTCGTCAAAAGATTTCGCCACACGTATATCCCGCTATTGAAGTTTTCTACATCGCTGACATGTGTACTTATGAAAACAGGCATGACTACCTCGCCTGGTGCGAGATCTCCATTTGCCAAAGCTTGTCCTATCTACCAGAATCCTTAGGATTCAAGACTTATCATGTATCTTGCACACTTAATTGCTATCTCTGAGTGAAAAACTACGTAGTAGAAACAAAATTCTGCCCCTAAACAGCATTGAACCATACGATACTACGATATTTGGATGATCGAAACAAAAGAACTTTTGAGGATATTTTCTTTTGCACGTATACGTCTGGACATGGGCTGCTATGACCTCTTTGCATCTTGCACGTTCCTTTTAGATAGTGTGAGGGATAGGTGTGAGTTATTTACATGTCTGTGAGAACTAGTAAAAGGTTGTAGTACCTACACCAAACTAACCACAAGAGCATTAACGACACAACAATAAATAATACGATAGGAACACAGTGAATGGACAAAATTAAATAACAGAATAGCCTCAATGCAGCGAACCGATAATGTATATTTAATGACTCCCGGCTGGCTATCAATTTTGGTTCAGAAAACCTAAATCCAAACGTTCCCGCACATATTTCACATTGGAACTGCATTCGTGTTAGAAAAGGTTCTGGTAGTTCTGTTTAGGTTTACTGAATAAAATAAGTACCTACTAAAAATAATAGTTGTGATTTTGGAGATTTGTGTTTATGGTTTTTTATACAAAAAGGGTTTTTGCATTTGCAAAGGAAAATAGAAAAATGCACTAGAGCTTAGAGCTTAGAGTGCAGAAAGATGCACTAGAGCTTAGAGCGTTTTATAGGTTCAACTAAGCACGGAAAATCAACAAATCAATAAAAATGAATCGCTGTTCGTTAGTCTCGCTAAACGACTTGGCTAATTTTGGTATTGAAATGTTTCGTGTAAGTCCAAGAAAAGTTTAAAAGGTGAGAAAATTTTAAAAGAATGCGATGGAAATGAAACAAAATTAAAGTGTTCGTTTGTCCTTTTTAATAGTAAGTAATATGAAACTTCTTTATTTGGCAGAGCGAAGTCTGCGGGGTCAGCTAGTTTAAGCTAGTTTGTTTCAAGTTTCAAGAAGTGTTTTATGCCTTTCTTTTCTAGTATGTCTCATGTTGTAGGTACCCAGTACTAGTACCACTGTAACTACCAGTAGTTACAGTGGTTACACACCTATCAGACTGGAACAAGGCAGCGAAAGTACGATGCTGTTTGAACAAAGGTGAGTGTTCTTTTCTCTACGTAGAGTCAACTCTACCAGCGTGTCATGGAGAGAGATCATGTTATTGTCACAAAGATATTTTTTACTCTTTGAATCTCATTTTTTTATTATCTCAAAATGTGAAACTGGGTAGTAATCTACTTCAATACTTGGGTTATAAATTTTCGAAAAAAGTGTTATTTGGATGCTAATTTGTTATTATACGAATTATTTTGATGATTCAAAGGAATAATAAACAAAAGTTTTTCAAAAAAAAGTTGTCGCTCGTTCACTCGTACACTAGGTTCAGGTTATTTGTGAAAGAAGATTGTGAGTTTTCTTTTACACGTTCACAATATTCATATGGATCCGTGGAGGCGTCCAACAAGATTTTCACACGGGTCATCTTTAAAATCAGTAGTTTTTTTTTATTTTAAATAACGCTTCACACTCATAGCCCCACACTAGGATTCCCTGTGTCGTGGGTGGCATGGACACACACAAGACAACAACACAACACACCCAGACCAGAAACAGAAATTCAAATTCATGATTCAAATCTCTGCTCAGCTGGGAATCGAACCCAGGACCCACCGCACGGCGCACCGGTGTCTTAACCACTGCGCCACTCAGGTCGTTAAAACTATGGTTCAGTAACTAGCTACTTGTTATGAACAAGTATGCAGGCCTTTCATGCTAAGTAGGCTCCACACCCGCATATAACTTGGTAAATGATGCTAAATATTTTTTAAGTTAGACCACTTTGGATTAACACACTTGAGGGATAAGAATGACGCATCGTGCTTAAGTATGCTTCGGATTCTAAGAGAAACAGCATTAACCCCTCTACATATACTGACGGTGGAATTAACTTACTGCTCTCAACAGCATGTGAAGTCCACCAACTTTCGTCGTCTTTGATCGTTATGAATGAATTCCTATTTAAATCTGTAACGTACCTTGTCAGTACCCATTAATGACCCACTACAGGGTCGGGTCTCCTCTCACAATGAGAGGGATGTAGGCCTTAGTCCACCACGCTGGCCTACTGCGGGTTGGTGGACTTCACATGCCTTTGAGAACATTTTTTTTATGAACTCTCAGGCATGCAGGTTTATTCACGATGTTTTCCTTCACCGTAAAAGCAGGTGATATTTAATTTTTATAAAGCGCACATAACTTTTATTACAAAGTCATTGGTGCGTGCCACCGGGATTCGAACCCGGACCCCTCGATTCGAGGTCGAATTCTAAGCCACTGGGCTATCACCGCTGCGTAACGTACTTTATTTAAATTTAATTGGGTCAATCTGGATGGTCTTTAAAGGGATAAAAATGGTATTTTTGACGCGTAAATTCTATAAACATATTTAGCTTTCCTTTAGCCGTGTGGGCAGATTTTGGTTAAGCCTTTGTAAGCAGTGGTTTACTCCCTCGTAAGAAGCTTACTTAGTATTTCCCAGACATCGAGTTTGTTATTTTATTCGTTTCTGGGATTTCGTGACAAATCAAGGCGAGTAATGAGGTGGTAATATTAACTTCGAAAATTTGAAAAATCCAAATTACTCGTCGCTTAAAGATCGCATGATCGCAAACCCTTTCTTTGGAAATGTTCCAGCGAAAATTTAGCTTTGACGCCAAAGTACCGTGAAATCGACATACCAGAAAAAATCGAGATTTCAGGACCACAAATGCATTCCGAACGGACGAACAATCGCGCCACGGAGCAACAAGAACAATACGATGTGTGAGAATCGACGACGAACCGAACTGCATTGTCACGGTCACGTCGAAGTGCTATTACCGATACTCAAATCTCGACGTCACTTCAAAAAGCACAACAAAAAGATGTCGATGTCACGCCCATGCAGTCCGATGGTTCTCACGCGGGCGTCCCGAACAAACAAAACATACCACGATCCAGAAACATGACACGTCTCGAACGCTTTCTTCTAACGCTCACCATTGCGGGGTTACGTACAAGACGCTGTAGTAACGTCAGTAGTCCGCCAGCAGTGGATGTAACGCTTGAGATAGAGACGAAGGAAGCGATGTAAGGCTTCGTAACCCGAGCGACCGCAATACAATATCCTTATGGATGATACCGAGACCCGCGAGGTTCGACACGTTTGTATGTAAGTTTACAATTTACCATCCCGTGGGAACTGACCGCAGGCGACTTGGTAATTGCCTAGTTTGCCTATAGCCTAAACAAACCCGAGGGCTAATGTGAAAGCCATAATTAGAGGACTTGGGAAAGTATAAGGAACAAAACGTCCAATGATAGCCCGGTGCATTATGAACGGGATTTATTGTGGAATTATTTACGGCTGTTATCGAAAGAGAATGGAATATGAGTTCGATAAAACGTTTATTTATGAGCGACAGGGCCTAGTTTTGTTTTGAGTAAAGTAAAGGTAAGGTAAGTCAAGTAATTGTAAAAATTTCTATGAACAGTTATGCTTTACCCAATTTTATCGCACTTCAAAAACTACAACCACTCTAACCTCGATTGGCAGGCAAATCTGATCAAAAAAGGTTCTTTTTATGCTAACAATATCCGGTAAGAAGTGAAATGACCGATAGATTGATAAACTACAAGTAGTATCGGTTACGAACGCGCATCTTGTACGCAGGGAAGCGTGACGGTCGCACGTCGCTCTCATTGGGCTAAGTCAATATCATAGAAAAAGGTTAACAGAACGGTAACTCATGATGAGCGTAATGTGACGAGCATAATTATTAGTTCTGAATCTGGAATGTTTATTTATTTTATTTAATTATCTAAACAAATAATACAAGTCACTCCTTCGTTAAATACTTCATTGAAAATTTATTAACTAAGTATTACAATAGGTATTACTCTTAATTACAATGCAACTTAAATCTAAATGTAGTTACAATACAGAACCTTTCATATTAATATAAGTATATCTGTTTCGATTTACTGTAGCTAGCTTAGCTATATTCCCAAACTTATTCTGTCACTCACCAGATGTGATGATAGTAAAACTTTAGTAAAAGTATGACCGAATATGCGCTCAGTTGAGTAGCATCTAGCAATTACAGACAGGTAATTTTCCGTTCTATCTACTTCGTATTCGTATTCCATGGTCAATATTTACAAGCTTGGTAGTGCCTCTAAGATAAAAAAGATGACGGTGTCAAGGTTCTAAGTGAGGATATATAAAAAAAGCAGTAAAGGGAATTTCACGGGTTTGAAACGTCAAAAAACAGTTTAAATAAGTAATAAGATTTTTACCAAGTTTATCGTGGTTCATGCGTTAAACTAGGAATTACCTCCTTTCATGCACTGTTGAGGTGACATCGATAGCAACTGAACTACAAATTGTTGGCTGACATAAATAATGAATTTTGGACATTGATTTAAAGCAACTGTGATAGCCTAGTGGCTATGATTCTCCACGAACCCCATTGACTTTTAAGTTATGACAGTCGTAGCTTAAAAGTAAATTAAATGAAACCTGCAAATCACAAGAGTTCCCCACAATGTTCTCAAAGGCACGTGGATTTCACCAACCCATCCCAGGCTAGTGCTCTGGACTAAGGCCTACATCCATCTCATTATAAGGCTGCTTTTCCACCAGAGATGTGCGAGGATGCGTAGCGAAGGATGCGTTTTCGAAGAACCAATAAAATTGCTTCATTTACCTAGCCTCGCTTAGCACAGCTCTGGTGGAAACGGCTTAGCGGAGCGAGGCTAGGTAAATAAAGCAATTCTATTGGTTCTTCGAGAGGAACTCAAAAACGCATCTCTCGCTACGCATCCTCGCACATCTCTGGTGGAAACGCAGCCTAACACGACCCTGCAGTGGGTCACCCACCGACCCATTGGAGTTGTAAAACGCATCTCTCGCTACGCATCCTCGCACATCTCTAGTGGAAACGCAGCCTAACACGACCCTGCAGTGGGTCACCCACCGACCCATTGGAGTTGTAAAACGCATCTCTCGCTACGCATCCTCGCACATCTCTGGTGGAAACGCAGCCTAACACGACCCTGCAGTGGGTCACCCACCGACCCATTGGAGTTGTAAAACGCATCTCTCGCTACGCATCCTCGCACATCTCTGGTGGAAACGCAGCCTAACACGACCCTGCAGTGGGTCACCCACCGACCCATTGGAGTTGTAAAACGCATCTCTCGCTACGCATCCTCGCACATCTCTAGTGGAAACGCAGCCTAACACGACCCTGCAGTGGGTCACCCACCGACCCATTGGGTTTGTAGACGTAATTTTATAAAATTATCGCTTACAATCGCGCGTCTTGCACGCAGCGAAGTGCGAACAGCACACGTACGTACCTCTCGTTGGGTAAAGTCAATATTGACATGCTTGGTAGCGCCTCTAAGGTAAAAAAGTGTGACAAAATTATTGAGGTGTCAGCGTTCTAAATGGGGATGTGTAAAAAACAGTTGAAGGGCCATTTTTATCAAGGATTCCGTATTGGAAGCAATAGATATTACAAATAGCTACTTAGCCTATATGCGTTGAAGGTATACGCTTTTTGTAAATGTTAATTTTGAAATGTGATTCATTTATGAACAGCATCTAATCTGTATCTAAATAGCATCTCGTGTACTGTAGTAGTGACCACTAAACATAAGCCAAAGGAGGCTTCAATTTTATACGTAAAACAAGATTAACCCAGACACGCTTGGCTGTGGTTTTTTTGTCATCAAATTTTTATGATACCTATGCAAGTAATCTCTCGTTTCAAAAGACAAAACCTCTAAGGGACCTTCCTTCCTGAGGAGTACCTACTCCTCCCATTTCACTGCTCTATTTTGAATTTGAAGCGAGGACGAAGGACCCCTCAAAATAAAATTCGACACAAACGCTGCGGTGTCGGGGCTCTCAGGAAGGATGTATAAAAAATGATGGGACTTTGAGGTACGGGATTGAGTGTTATTTTCACAGCTTTAATTGTAAGTATACCGCAGTACGAGTATTTCTTTACCTTTCATAATAATGCGACCTCCTAACGAGCAATGAAGTTGGATGACATCTTTGAATTACTGATGATTTTTCCCTTTATCAAAATAATAATACTTGGATACTTAAAGTTTTTAAATACCTGAGTGTACTACTAATACTACTATAGTAAAAATGTTAACAATTGTGCCGTGAGAATAAACAGAAACACTGACACACTCAAACACGTACCTACTGCTCATAGCCCTCAGAGGTCGATATGATTCCAATTTCCACCTAAATGATGTAAGGTTACAAAATAATATTATGAGATCAGATTCTAAATAAGCAAAGTATTTTCGTGCGCTGTTACGATAAAATAGGAAACATTTATTAAATTTGTATTAACGTCTCACAAAAATGTACGATACCTACCTAACACAAGAAAATATTTGTACGGATATCAGAGATTCCCGTAATTCCTGCTTTTATCACATCCCCTGAGATAAAACACGTTGTTATAATATTTACCCTCTTCGATTTATCGCGAGTTATTTGATTATTCCACTTAAGGACTCCTACGTCCAAAAGGGCCTATCTACAGTAAATAGTCGCGTGAAGTGATCGATAAGAATTTACCTAAGTAAACAATCGTTTCCTTACAATTCATTTTGTAAGTGGTAAAGCCATTGTAGCTCGCCTGGGATGGTTTGTACGTCCACCACCCTGTTAACACGCCTATAATGTCTAGTATTACTTAGTTGGGGAACTGTCATTGCCAAGATACTTTATTTGAGGTGAACAAGTTCAACCCTTCAGAACAGAGGCGACTCTGCAGGAGCGCCCAGGACCGGGTGAAGCGTCCATTAGGGGAGGCCCATGTCCAGCAGTGGATTACCAAGGGCTGAAAGGAAGGAAGGAGTAGCAACATATCGCATAAAACGAAAACACAACTAAAACATTAGATATTTAATTTTCTATTCGAGGTGCGACGACCCCTTCACATAAGTTCATATAGTTATCGTATCGAGCTGCCATTAGTATGGGAAGATATCAAATAGACTGACATAATATGACAATCTAATAACTGACGCTTACTGGCCGCGGAATGGCCGTTTCTATGCTAAAAAATACCACTTTAGATTTTGGTTCAGAGAAATAAAAATGAATCCTGTATGTTAATCCAGATAATAAATCTGTGTTAAGTTGATAGCACTTACGTCATTAAAATCCCTTTTTTATTGTGGCTGTGGCAGATGGCAAACCTGCCTTAGGGCCGAGGTCGGGCGTTTCGAAAATAATAATGTAGGTTAAGAATTTTATTTAAAAGATCGTGAATTTTTGTCTATTTTAATTATAGGGGAACTAAAATTTTCGCCTCTATTTCACACGGTCAAACGCCGGTATTTTCGTTATTTCATGAAAATAAAAAAATCAAGTCGTTCAAGTCTTATACATTTAAACCTTTATAAAAAAATCTGTGCCGTGAGCATGAACACTATCGTCATAGTATTCGTACATGTAACGTGTGCCATTAGTATGGGAAGATGTCAGACAGAATGACATAGGACATACTAATGACTGACGTTTACCGTACGAATGCTTTGACGACAGTGTTCATGATCACAGCACTGAATAAAAGTGATTGAAAAGTGCATCAGAATCCATTGAATTGTTCAAAACATTTAATCGTACGTACGCCAAGCGACTTTGCTTTAATGAAGAGAATACCTATGCGTTCAGTTTAACAAATTTCAATAACCTCAGTATACTTTTAGCTCCACTAAAATAGTGAAATAGAAGTGGAACAGAACCTACAGCTAATATTTTTAAAGGTGCTAATATTTATATGCTACTAATATTTTCTAAGACCGTAGTCATGGAAACAACTCCGAAGTAGTCCAAACTCGAACTAGAGCAAACTTTTAAAGTTCATAGATGTGTGTCTCGTGAGGAAACTATGCCTTTATGTTGGTCGCATATAAGCTCTTAATAACAGACTTGTAGGTGTTATTATTATGTGCAGGCTGTAGGTACCTACATAATAATAGTACATACTTACATACCTACTAAGTAATATTAAAAAAAAATATATTTCCTACGCAGGTAATATTTCCCACATTTTAATGAAAAAACTAACTCAGGATCACGACAGAGCTGCAATTAAGAAACGAGCCTTTTAAAGAGCCTGTGTAAAAGTTATTTTAAGATGGATAAAATAAATACCTAAGTGATGCAAGAAAATACGTATACGAGTATAACTCCTATCCTTTTGAACGTAATGTTAGTGTGTTAACGACTGTATAACGACTAATTAATAGAAGAAAGAAATTTGCAAAAGCAGTTTTTTAGTAGGTACATTTGTTTCAGACCTACAGACAGAATGCCTTATCCTGCCCATCAGAATTGACGGGTTTCTAAGGTTACGAATACATTGTATGTTAAAGATTACACATGTATCGGCGTATTTATTGTGAACTTGGCACGCACACGTGCGTGTGTCATAACTACGCAAGATCCATACATGTCATGTAATTAATACAGGCACATTAATTACCAAGAAAGCGTTAACTGACTTAATTAACGATTTGTGGGATACAATATTGAAATTAGACGGTAATTGGCAATTAGCGCATACGTGTTTACGTCGTTATTGGTTATTGTGTTATTTAGTCCGAACCTTAGGAAGGCAATAAATAATTATTGCTTTGGTGAAATCACTTGTCTGCTACCCTTCAGTGTTCCATCGCCTCAAAATATAAAGTGTGTAGGCCGTAGTCCACCAGACTGGCCTAATGCGGGTTGATGGACTTCACATAACTTTGAGAACATTAAAGGATAAGAATAAGGTTTCTTGACGATGTTTTGCTTCACCTTTACAGCATGTGATATTTTTTTTATGAATCGTTTATAACGCTTAAGCGTGCTTACTGGATATCGCACCCGGATCCCTTGAGTAGGATGCCAAATTCTTTATCACTGGGCTATCACCGCTTCAAATAGTAGTAATTTGGACAATTTAACTTTACAATGTATTATATAGTGTTGACAATTAGAGCCCAGTATGTTAGCTAAAGAATTAGGTACTTTTCTATTTTTTGGAGTTTTCCGGTAAAAATGGTAGGCATTCACAGCCTATGAATCCGGATCCGGATTATTACGAATGATGAAACCGGATGACATCGATTCCATAAAAAGTAGAGTAGAGTTGGATTTAAATAGTTGAGTGAAGTAGCAAGTTATTTTCAATTCGAAAATAGAAAGATGTTCGTTAATAAATGGCATTAATAAGTACACTCAATACTAATTGCTTTGCAAAAATACTTACTAAACATTTTTATATTGGCAACACCATTGAAATGTTGTAATGCAAACAACATGAAAACAATAGGAACAAATAGTTCAATCGGCGAATTAATCGGATTCGCTTCGCAAGCTCTGCGCTTTAATTAAACAATCAAAGCTTGGCTCAAGCGTTGTGGAACTGTCGTCTATAAAGGTATGGAATTATTTCTGTAATAGCTGATATATTTAGATAAATTTATCATAGTTTTTGTGTACTGTGAGATGGAGCTTGGTGCTCGTAAGCGGTTGCTGCAGATGGCTGAAGCTGCAGCCTTCACGGTCAGTTCAAGAGCTGGGACTGGCCAAGCAGACGAAGAAATAGAAGAACGCGGATATTGAAAATGAGTACTGTCATTATTGTACGTGTAATGGACATTAATCCAGATAATAAATCTGTGTTAAGTTGATAGCACTTACGTCATTAAAATCCCTTTTTTATTGTGGCTGTGGCAGATGGCAAACATTATATAGAAAAAATCATAAGTTGTGTATTTTCGTTTTGTTATTCAAGATTGTTTGTTATTATTTTATTTTGTATTAATTTTACTATTAACGTTTTGTTTATTGGCGTCATTTATGGTGGCGTATCATGGCGTGTGGATGCATCACTTTCGTAACATGACGTAGCTAGTTAACATCTTTTAAGCTGCTTTATTTAATTTTAAGTTACATTTAAGTTATACCTATCATCCGACATTTAGTTGAATCGGCGAATCAATTGCAATCTTCGAAGCCTCGCTTCGCTTTAATTAAACAATCAAGGCAACGCGTTGTGGAACTGTCAGCGCTGTTCACGTAAAATTTAGCAGCCTTTAAGTTCATAAAATTTAACCTCAAAACAATGAGGCTTTGTTGTTTTAGGAAAAATCTTCGATGGTAGAAAAATAAAAGAATAATTCTCTATACTCATGGCCCCGAATCGGGATTCACTCTTGTGCATACTATGGACACATAAGACGAGAATACACACAAACCCGGGCCAGAAACAGAAATATACAGTCAACATCAAAATTTCTGGTTCGTTGGGAATCTAATCTACATCTCTCCACGCGGTTGTGGAAAGAATACCTAATCAATTATACCAAATTATTAATTATGCGATTAACGGTTGTGTTAATCATAACTTTCATAGATTTGTTATAGTCAACCAAAACGCCACTGAAACACCTTCTTCTAAATACTGTTTTTAAAAATGAGTGGAAAAGGTGTTGGTATTGGTGGTGGAGGGGTGTTTAAAGATGACACTCACTATAAACATGCTCTTACTACGTCACGTAATCGCATAAATGAGTTCTAAGTAACCCGTAAGAGTGAAGTAGTATTACGAATGTACAGGTGAGAAGTTATAGCCCAGTGGCTTAGAATTCGACCTCGAATCGAGGGGTCCGGGTTCGAATCCAAGTGGCACGCACCAATGACTTTGTAAAAAAGTAATGTGCGATTTATAAAATTAAATATCACCTGCTGTTACGGTGAAGAAAAACATCGTGAGGAAACCTGCATGCCTGAGAGTTCAAAAAATGTTCTCAAAGGCATGTGAAGTCCACCAACCCGCATTAGGCCAGCGTGGTGGACTAAGGCCTACATCCGTCACATTGTGAGAGGAGACCCGACCCTGTAGTGGGTCATTAATGGGTTAAAACAACAACAGGTGAGAAGTGTAGAGGACTCTACCCCAAACGAATACCGATCAAACTTTTACTTAATACGTGAACATTAACGAACACAGCCTCTGTTGGTTAATCACTTATAGCTACATAAAATAATAGTCGCCGTTCGAACATTCGAATCAATTAGTTAAATCGGCAAATCCATCTTTAATTAAACAATCAAAGCTCTGGCGGCGCGTTGCGTCACCATCATTTAGTGTTGGTTCCATAATGCATTGCGGAGATTTAGGTGAATCTGTATATTCTGCGATTGTACGTACAGTAATCTACAGGCTCGACGGTTTGTTGTATAAATTTGCTACTCATAATACTACTATAGCTCCGAAAGTAGTATGAATTATGAATGTCAGTAGATATGGTATATTTTACTTTTATATCCTCGAACCTACGTGTTTCATTAATCGCATCCTTAACGACTGGATATTATTAGATAAACTTTTTTGGAGGATTTCAGTGAGTTTATTAGTGGCGCAGTGCTCAAATTTCAGGTTATTTATTAGTTATCAGGCTTTTGTACTGAAAGGACGCCTGCCGGATTCGTAGATAAAACATGATATCCAGTCACGAAAATATGATAACGACAGCACTCAATTATCAAAATATTTTTATTAAATGAAGATGATGACGTCACATACTTATAAAAAAATAAAACTTTACCTTTATGGAGGGGATCGAAATGTAACAAAATGAGAGAAAATATTTCTTATGAATGCACGTCATATAAAAATATTACATTTGGACCTTTCTGTGTTAAACTCAATTGTGTATGTAATGTCCCCCAAACTTAATTCAAGGGCTGTCATCGACAAAAATGAGTGCATTTGACACAATATAATAAATGATTTGTAATTCGATAAATAATAGGGTGTTGTGCTATTAGTAAGTGCCACAAAAAATAATCCGGTTTGAAATTTGGTTGGTATTGATTTCATTGTAAGCCAGGATGTAATGGACATTTACAATATTCAAATTTCAATCCAATTATAGTATTCTTAAATAGTGTTGAGCTTTTTATGTAATTTTTCCTTTTGTTCGTCGGTTTTTTTCGGTCGCATTGAACTTAAGTACTTTTGCGTAGATAGGTACTTACATACATAGGTTAATATATTGATAATATACGGACATTAAATACATATTTCGTAGACAACGAACGATTGTTTAGTACGTTACTAATTCGTATTATTTTTCTTAATTTTACTCTAGATTTTTCTATGTAGTGTAGTAGACAAGTACGGTGCGCCCGATCATTGTATCCGTTGTATCCAGGTACTGTAGGTACCTACTAGTAGCGCTATTGATCGCCAAACTTCATTAAAGAATATGCCACTTTAAGAAAAAGAAAGCATAGGACACAATGCAATAGGTACAGTAATCTCACACCCTAAGCAAAAACAAAATTCAAACTCATCATTCTTTCTGCACGCCCATCGATCAAACCCAGGACCCTCCGCGCGGTTCACTGGCATGATAACTACTGCGCTATGCAATCATTATAATAAGGGTAGGTCAAAGATTTTTATACGTCAAGATGAATTAGTATCAATATATCAAAGACACTTTAAAATAGCGTCCTTTTATTTTTAGATCGCTTCTATTTTCGCAAGCATTGCTGTAAAGTCACTTTTTCGTGATACATAACATTTACTAACATATTTTTCTTAAGTTTTTTGGTTTTTGTTATTAAGGTGTGAATGATGCCTTAAAAGCGTAGGTTTTTATTGTTATTTTTGAAAACTTGAAAAAGTTGAGCCCATTTTTACTTTTTCTTTCGTATGGTATCACTCAATCTATTCATACAAAATCCTAGGGGTATACATGTATAGGCATTATTCATCATGGTAATCTTATTATGGGCTCACATTTCACCGTAAGTTGCACCCAACGCAATAGCGTGACGGTTAGATATTTGAAGCTTACTTATTATTATCGCATTTGCATGCTTCACGTTTTGTAATACGACGGCATATCTTAGAAAGTGAAAACCGACGACGAAATACTATAATACCCTTATGACTAGGGTTCCACATTTTAAAATTTAAAGCGATGAGTGACCAATACTTATGAATTTATCTTTGAACTTGATAGATTTGGGTTGAAATCTGAGGGGCACATCACTACCAGCGTAGGAACGCATCCAACGTACTATATCTTAAACTTTATCAAAAGGTTCTGTTTGAGTTGATCAAGACATTTAAAAAAAAATATTATAATAGGCATGATGACTAATTTTCAAAAACTCTTCTATGATATTCAGAAGTTTCTATTATGTCTAAAATATATCATATTTTTGTAGAAAATTAAGGTTTTTGTGTAATAAAAGTACGTTTAAATTTTAAGTTTCAAATTCGGTCCAAAACGCGCGCCCGTGTCATGACGTCTGTCATTGCGCCACGGCTCAGTAAAAAATGACAGATCGCGTATAATATGCTTACGAAAAAAATGACGTTAACTAAGGCGTGACGTAATTTGACGTAATTCGATCTGATGGGTGTTTTAGCTATCATGGCGGATTGTTGTATTTTGTAGATTTATTTTAACAAATAAATTATTAATCTCGACATTAATAAGAGAATAAATACATGTTTCAAAATCTTTGAATCCTATTTCATTAGATCAGATAAATATTTTGGCGATACTTGATTACTGTCATCATGCCTATTGATAAAAAAAATTGACCTGAAATATAAGATTTATTCTGTTTTTACAACATTTAAAAATAAATTAAAATAAGAAAGAAAAGAAAAATAATTTATAAAGGAGTCTATCTACAAACTGAATATGCCATCCCATAGCTCCGCTTGTGGCATGATGCCCAGAAAGCTGGCAGCATTACCCCGTTGAATGGCAAGACTAATTTTTATTTAAATTTTATTTTTGTCGAAAGGTAAAAATATTCTTTAGACTGAAGTGGATAAACTCAAACTCTTGACTCCGTGACATGCAGTAACGAGGAGAAACTTATCCCTACCGACGACTAACTCAAGACTCAAACTAACCATAAGTACATGAGGACTGCTTACGTAATCAGAAACTTTATGCTCTGATTTTTATATGAATATCTTCCTCTTTCGAGAATATTCCAAGATTTTTTGTAACACTAATACCAAAGATTTGTATATGTCGAGATGGAGTGTCAGGATATTAAAAATGGGACATTTTGTACTATTGGTACGGTATATTTTATGATAAACTATAGTGGTTAGTTATACAGCGTTGGGTTAATGTGGTTGTTAACGAAGTATTTACCAGTTTATTATGCAGAGACACGAACGGTAATTTTATGGTAAAAACGCTTAAATTTAAATTAAATATATTCATAGAATCCCAAGCAATTTGAATGTAGCTGTGTATGTATGTGGTTGCCATTTAAAAAATCCTGATTTTTTACTTGTTTAAAATTCGATTTATTTTTGATGGAAAGTGAAGTATAATATTGAAGTATTTTTTTCTTCACAGTGTACCATGTCTATTCTAATCAACAAACAACTTTTCCTTCCATCCTTTTATCATTCCTTCAGCCAACACTCGTCTAGTGATGGACAAAGGCATCTCGCATGAAGCAGCTGGGCGTCCCATGCTACGTTTGGCCAGACGTCATCTTCACTTTTGGGATCCTTTCCTCCAACGTAGGACGGATCGGTGCCAGTTATGCCCAGCCCATTACCACTTCAGCTTACTAGCGTTCAAGACTTATTTCTACCTTTTTAGGGACACACACACACACACTCGCACAAACACGCACACGCGCACACACACACACACACACACACACACACACACACACACACACATACACACACACACACACACACACAGGCGCACGCACAAGGCCACGCACACAAGTTGCAAGTCTGTGAACCGTAATGTAACTAGTTAACTACCTGCTTCAGTAAAAAATTTCATCTTACAAACTTAACCTCATTAAATTTGCACACGCGCTTCAGTATTCACAGTAGATACCTACTGCAATTAGACTCGCGCTTAAGTTGACTTACTTGTTGTTGGTACACACTACACACGTAGGTAACAGAATTGCGAGTTAGCGACGCGGACTGATGAACTCCGCAACAGTGCAGATGTGATTTGCCAAGTAGGAGGGTTTAATGCTTTGGCGACTTCCAGATGGCGGCACGTGTATCCTGAATCGCACTATCGAAGTTTTCTTAATCGCTACCCACAACGAAAATCCAAGATGACATTATCACCTTACACTGCAATACTTGCTTATTTACACTATCATTAATTTAAATTTATTTTTTAGTTTGGATTTTATTTAAGCGTGTTTTTTAGTTTTTTTTTAAAGTAGGTAGGTATCTATTATTTATTTTATAAGATACTAAGCGATAATACCGTTTTATAATATCTTATACGAGTAAAGCTTTCGGCTCAAAGCTCAAGTTTAATTAACTTGTACAATTTACTACCTGTGGACTGCAAGCTTCTGCAAAGCAAACGAAATTGCTAGAAGTTTGCACCATGGTTGCGAAAGTTGATAACATTGCAATTTATACCGAGATCTGTGCTTTCTGAACTAATTACCTTTTGCGCCTTAATTATGAAAAGTTTTGTTTGGTTTCTTAAAAAAATTCAAAAGCCGCAATCAAAGATGTAAGTAGGTATTAATAATATTGCCTTGTAAAGTTGTAATGGAAGATATTTTTTTATGTAATTGTGAAGCGAACGAGTATGTAGTCCCGATGTTAAGTAGTTACTGCAACCCATGGACACCCACATCCAATGATCCAACCTCCAATAGAGACGAAATTCTGTCTGAGATTATATGCTCAGTTTGTACGGCAACAATGAGGTACAATCGAGACAAGACGGTGGTTTAGGGCGGTGGTCCGTAGGCAACTGCTACAATTTCAATTTCTTTAACTCAACAACCCACTAGTTACTCACTGCAGTGTCAGATCTCCTCTTACAATAAGAAGGATATAGGCCTTAGTCCACTACGCTAACCTTTTGTAGGTTAGTGGACATTACACACATTATTATTATTAGACACCTAATTAGATTATTATTAGACATTACACACCTTTGATCGAACCTTACACTCTCAGGCATGCGGGTCCTCAACACGTTTCCCTCTATCGCTACACGGGATGACGTTTAATTCTTTGAAGCGCACATAACTTCAGAAAGTCATTGGCGCTTCCAACTATACAAAAACAAAAGAAGACAATTTATTCCCAACATTTTTCATCCTCTTGAATCCCGTCACATGCGCCTCTGTGCTTAAGAATAGCGACCTAAAAAGTGAAAACTGTGTCAAAATAGAACTTCTTTATTTACTTTTTGTGTGAAACCAGACCAACTGAGGTCATTTAAGAAGCCCGTTTTCTGTTTTCAAAATAAACTTGGATAAATAATTGTTGGTTGACACAATAACATACAAATATCTGATATATGATACATTTATCTTGAAAATGATAGCAGGTAACCGCTGAATTCACAGGACCCAGAATCGCGTAAAGTGACGTCATTTAGACGAGACGCCGTGCAGTGGCCTTCAAAGTTGCTACTATTTTGTTACCAACCAACAGTACGGTGTACTTACTAAAAATGTCAAACCTCTTTGAAAACATTTCGAATACACTGGACACTTGGAGACAACGTGTTCACAGAGCGGCTGATGCGACACTTATTATCGTGTCACAATAAATCTTGCAAGAGAGACATTCGTGTCCATACGGATACTCGATGATACACTGAGTGTACCGTGTTTAGTCTCGTAGTCTACCGTACATTAAGAGTGGCCTGGAGGAAAGCAGGTGCAGAAATACGTCTACTCCCACGCTGCTTTTCATTAAAAGAATCATGAATAACCAACCAAAAAGTTACCAATAAAAATATGAAACAAAATACGCGGGTTTGCTGGATAATTGCTGTGGCTTTAACGTATAAAGTTTAGCAATCCACGTTAACTTTTCGCAATCCGCAATAAAATTGTGAATATCTGCTTCGCTAGCTGCGTCTGATAGACTCATTTAAAATATCTAATTTAACTTTTAGTTGATTAAAAGTTACACGCTAGCTGTTGAAACTTTGTTTGTTTACATGGAAGGCGAAATAAAAACATAAGTCTGCGTAGAATAGCCGCGTTTTTTATTGCTAGTTAAAGTCAAAAAGGGCGTCAAAGAACTCTTCTTGAAAGCCGGCAACGCACTGGCGACTCCTCTGGTGCTGCTCGTGTCAGTAGGCGACGGTGACCACTTACCATCAGGTGGCCCGTCTGTCTACTTATAAAAAAAATATAAAGCCTGGAACTACACTGCTTTAACATGCCTTATTCTTGCTGCTTCACTACTCCCTAACAGAATCTTTAAACGCTATATTGATCCACATAAATACGTCAAGTTAAACTAAAACATTGCATATTCACAAGTACCTATGACAATACAACGTCACATTTTGTAACATTATAGTGCATCGTAAAGAAACTTGCAAGCCTATATGTTAATCCACGTTATAAACTACGTGCATACCAAATTTCGTCCCAATCCGTTCAGCCGTTTTGGCGTGAAACAGTAAACAACATCCAGCCATCCTCACTAACTTTCACATTTATATTATTAGTAGGAGCGCGACTTGCTTCGAATCCATCCGAGGTTCCTAACCACGAACTCATTTCAGCTAGATCGTGGTAAATTTTCACAAATCTTCACAAATCGCAAACTACAAAAATCAATAGTTCCAAGATAAGTTTCAATTGAACTATTTAGCTTAACGTCGTTTACTTTAAAGTAAGGTACATAGTGCGACCATCCCAGGGGATATCGTCCATGACGCAAACCACAAGACATACTTTATTCCGGATGTAGGTACTGGTGGGATTTTTTTACCTCACGGCCCTTAAGTAACAACAGGTTTTTAAAAAGTCCTTTATAGTGTTTTTCCATGACTTTTAAACTGTGACTGAAAAGACCAATAATGTAGTACGTAACCTTAGCAATATCCGTAGGAGTAAATTAAACAAACAAATAAAAACAAACCTATTTTTACATTAACACTTATGCATGTATAATCTTGTAATCAATGTAACTGGTTAAGGTTGTTCCAGTCAAATAAAATAATAAGTACCTACCTAAACATTTTTTTAAATAAAAAAATTAAAACCTAATTTAATTCTCGCCAACGAACGAATGGGATTAAATGGAATTGAATTGTATTATTCCTATGTACCCTTAATTTTATAGCAAAATATAATTTTCCGAATCGAGGTACAGTATAACAGGGTTGAATGGGTAGATTATTTTCGGAACGGCTGTTTGCGATTGTGGACGGGAACTAGTACCGCGGATTGCTTTAAACTTTGGTGAACTTTGCACACATTTGCAATCATCTACTCGGGAGTTTGCCGCTATAAGTGAAACTTTAAATTATTTTTATGTTTTAACTTAAAATTCGGCTAAACACTAAAAAATTAAATAAATAACTTAGGGATCTAAGTTCGAATTCGTTGTGGTTCGAATGCACATGAATCTTATACTGGAAAACGTTATGAGGAAACCTGCATGCTTCAAAGTTCTTTATAATGTGAAGCCATTAAAGTGAAGCTGGCTTAAAAAATATTTAAATTTTTGTTGTTCGAAATTTGGTAGGGAATTGGCATAATACGACAGTACATAGCTGAAAAAAAACATTAATTAAGTCTATAAAGTCTAAAATTTCCACGTAAACAATGTATAAAGATGGTTTAAAATTACCTTCTAATGTTGCCTTCTAATGTTTAAAGTTAATTTGCAAGCAATGTAAATAAATAAATAGATGAACTATGAGTACCATACTTTTTGGATAATGTATTTATATACGAACAAAGGGTATTCACAATTGATGTAAATTAAGTTATTTTATGAATTACTAAAACATTGCGAGGTGAAGTGTAAAAGGGGTAAATTAGTTTATCTGTAGAGTGGTTGTTTGCGATTGTGGGTAGCAGGAGCGAACGCACGGATTGCTAAACTTTATTAAACTTTGCAATATTACACATACCTACATTACACATACATACATACATACCTACAGTACACATCATACCTACAGTTGCAATTACCTACTGGCGGCCGAAGTTCCCTGCGTTAGGAACTTTGAAACTTATTTGTCATATATTTTTAACTTTAATTAAGTATTTTCTAAATGTTGCTTCTGTTTTAATTAAAAAAGTGTATGCATCAGTAAAAATTCTAACACATTATTCAAAAACAAACTATTTTGTTGTAAATTAAAAACAAACAGTCAATGTATGTAGGTATAAGAAACATAATACATCTTCAGGCAACATTCAGCTTTGATACGTATAGCAGCACTAAATAATAATGTCTTTTATTTTCTATAACGTTGTCGATGTCAAGTTTTTACACGCTCATTGGCTCAAAAATATGACGTTGTCGTCATTCACACCATTTCCCGGAAAAAAAATGTTCATAGCTTTTCCGCAACATGGGCGAAGCACACAAAAAACTTCGGTCGAACTATAAACATAACTAACCCAGTTCGCGCAAAAAAGTGAATCCAGAATATTATCTGTGGTTAAATGAGCATGAGTCGTCCACAGAGCAGCTTTTGTTTCCGCAGCGACAATGGCCGAACGCAATGCTGCGTAATGCGAGCATTGTTTCCGCACCCGACTGCGACTGCACTACCGCTATTTGTGCATTACAACGGTGCATCACAGGATAAGGGTATTAGTTTTTTCATTTTCTGTCATGTTCATTCATCTCCTCAATTATGGTGAGAAACTAGTTAATGCGCACAGACTCATCTGATTTAATAAGAAATGTTTGTACCAGTAAAATTTCCGCTAACACGCGCATGTGGACCGATATTTATTTATTTGTTTACGTTACTAATAATAAAATATCAATTGAGTATCGTCCAATTAAATAAATGTTTAATTAAATTATCAATATTCACACGTTCATCGTCAAATAACTTTAACCGGAAATGCATTGATAAATTGCATTCAAGCCAAATGAATGTCACTGGTCAATTAAGAGCTTCAAATCATAGATTAATTAAATAAAACTTAATTATTTTGCGACACTCTGTGACCGAAAATTAAATTATTTTTGTATATAGTCTACAGGTTGGTAGGTAGATTAAAATATGTACCTATAAATAAGTAAAAAGTGACGTTGATTGCAACTTTTATGTTAGATTTTTTAAAGTTTAAGGATATCCAACTTCCTCACTCTTATGGATAATGCCACTATAAAAAGGGCCTTGCCCTTTTAATCCACCTAATGGAAAAATGCGTTATTCATGGTTATTCATGGGTTAGCATAACCATTTAAACAGTTCTACGCTTTTAATGCTATAAAATAAATCTAAAAAAATAAGTAATATTTTCTTTCAAACATAATTTATTAGACAATGTATTTTAATTTAATCCCAGATGCGGCTAGACTACGTTATTGCAGTTAGAAACGCAAAATGGATTATTGAGAAAATTTATTTTATTATTTTAACTAAATTTAATCTCAGCTTTTATTGTGAAAAACAACATAAAAAAGGAAAATTTTATGTCATGCTTTTATAAAGAAGAAAATATAATGGAAGAAAGAAAGAAAGTATTTAATTGTATCAAAAATTACACTGCATACTATAATAAAATGAACAAAATATCTGTACCCCAAAGTTAAGGCATAAAAATGAAATAAAAATATAAATTTATCATTAAAAAGTTAAAATGTGTCCGCATCACGTGAATGCAGGTTGAAAATATTGAAGAGGATATACTATTGTCTTGCGGCAGGATCCCGAGGGATTTTCCGACCCAGTTCCCAGCGTTCGCTTAGATAAATAGCAAAAAAATATCATAATTTTAAGTAGAGGCCAGTAGGTAAAAACTTCAAATTTTGATGTGTTTTTAATTTTTGCTACGATGTTCCATATCCGAAGTTGTAAGAACTAGTCCGAAATATAAAATAAAAATAATGTAAAGCGAAAAAAAAATAAGATTTCAAAAATGTTTTCGGTTGATGATAGTATCAAATTTAATCGCAAACAGTAGGTATGAGTCCTTTCTAAACGACGAACCATATCCTCTATAAAAGAACGTAGATATGAGGGTATGTCACTACTCATTAAGATAAGATGTTCAATTGTTCACCTCAAATAAGTATAGAGTAATAAAGTAGTAAAGCGGTGTAAACCCAGTGGCTTAGAATTCGATTGACTTTGTAAAAAAGTTATGTGCGCTTTAAATTAAATATCACTTGCTGTTACGGTGAAGGGAAACATCGTGAGGAAACCTGCACGCCTGAGAGTTCACAAAGGTATGTGAAGTCCACCAACCCGCAGTAGGCCATCGTGGGGGACTAAGTCCTACATCCGTCTCATTGTGAGAGGAGACCCGACCCTGTAGTTGGTCATTAATGGGTGGTACTGACTGAAAAGCGTTGGCACAACTCATGATTCTTTATACGCTAACAATAGTCAGCAATACAACACAGGCCTAATACAAACAAGTGCCTCTTCAATTAGAACAATAGAAAATCAACACGCGTATTGTTTTAGGATGCTCGCAAATTGAATCGTTGCCCATTTCATTATCGCTTTCAACACCATATAGCACTATTACCAAATACGCTGTTCGTAATGTTCGTATTACGCAAAAAGATATTCGCGCTTCGGACGATCTCCGGGAGGGTTCTGAATCAATAAAATTATAATTTAATATTTGTATTATCAATATTTTATACTTGTTTACTGACATTACTGCTGAGATTGGATTGATTTTTGGGTGGGGATGGATTTTGGAGTTAAAACCAAAAATCCATAAAGTTAGCTCACCCTTTTTGTCATTTTTGTCATTTTAAAGTCGAATTTTGCTTATAACGGATAATTTCTTTTTATTGCGGATATTTTTGTTGTAAAATAAACCTTAATAATAAGAGATTCCAAAATTCAACACTCTGTTTTATTGACATGTCTGATACCTATCTACTCGTATGTGTAATCCATGGGAACCAATTTGAAATGTCAGACTTAATTGAACACTGCTCACTTATCAAACACCGCGGTAAATACAATATTACATAATAATCATGAAGCTGATCGGTGCCGTGAGCACACAGAAATATAATATATATTGACGTGAGCATGAACACTATCGTCAAAGTATTTAAAGTGTGTAGTATAGTTGCCGTCAGGAGTGATGAGCACAACTTTCATTGGTCGGTTTGACATTAATTGCGCTGCGGTGCACACGATTTGTTCGACAGTCGTCAGTTCGTCAGTGTGCGTCGTCCATTGGTCCAGCACATTTTTTCGGCTGCTGGCCTGGCAGCACATTGGCCGAAAGGGTACACAATATCCCTACCACTGATAATCTGTGCTCACGACTCATGACGGTTACTATATGACAAATAGACTGACATATGACTTACATACTAATGACTGACGTTTACTGTACGTATACGTCGACGATAGCGTTCAGATTTACGGCACAGTTGATAATTGTACCGTACGGAATCCTAAAAACGAAATGAAGATCCCTATCAAAAAACAATTTCGATGAAAAATGAATAATATCTTATGAATGAGTAATATTCGTTTCCCTTTCATATCTTTCTGTGATTGCGTGGTATTCAGATGATTATCAGCGGATTGGCTCGCTATGAAACAATGAGTTGTAAAGGTAGTGCATTACATACACCAACTTGGTATTTCCTTTTTACGAATGAGATGGGAATGAGTTACAAAATTCTCAAATATAATTTTTTTTAATGTTGTTTGTTCAAATTCCAGTGGCACGCACCAATTAGTGTCTGACAAGTTATGCATAACAAGAAAGTGTGATGTTTTAACTCATTTTCATCGCCCATGAAGGCTTTAGGTTTTAAAAACTACGAGTATGTCACTGAAGGAATTGTAATTCAATTTATTGCTAGTCATTTAACCAAGGCTACTTGAATTTCGTCGTATTTTTTATTTTTATTACATTACCTTAATGTCAGTAAAGCTAAATCAAAACCATTCTATATTATAACTTGTCCCACGATACCCTTTATCAGAGAAGACTTTACAAGACTTTCGTTTCGTCGCAAGATCATTCTCTCTCCTAGCGCTAAATCTTCTATTGGCGATAAATCAATTAACCCCTATCCCGCCTTATCTGATATTATGTCTCGCCGTCGGTTTCTCCACCATACTAAGAAAAGCGAAATCAGCCATACGTTTTAATTAACGTTCGCGAACAAACACGTTCACGTGTTTGTTTACGAATTATAAGTTACACAAACATTTATTAGAATGGAGTGTTTATTGAACCCTAGAATCGTTGTTGTTGTTAGGACACACGGCGATGTGGTCGCCAAGTTTGTAAAGCTCGTGATGATGATCTTGAGCATAAAAATAATATAACATTTTAATCTACTAGTCTCCGTCATAATTGAAATTCCTTAGAATTATTTTTTTGAAAATTTTAAAACCCCCTTTTACCGAATAGATATTCTTCGATGTTTAAAATTATAAATACAACATATAAATGTAAAGTGGAAAAGCTATTTTACTAAGCCGTCAGAAAATTACAGTCTCGATTTTATAATTCGACAACTTTAATTTTAAAATATTTTTAGTATCAAAAGTCTTATAATTAAATTAAAAAAATAAGAATTCTTATATTTTGAAAAATTCCAAACTTTTCTGTAGTAACAATTTAAGCAATTGCAGAAGTAAAATTCTTTCTTTATCGGCGACGCTGACAATCACGAATGCCGTTTATCGGACTTGGTTCCCTCAACTTCCCTCTTTTATTGCACGGTTTCAGTTTCACCGTGGTTTCGGTGAGATTACTGTTTATCTCAACCTTGGGTATATTTTAAAACTAGTTTTGTAATTGAATCAATTTAGGTATAAAATTTATTTTAATAAAATAGCTGAACACTTACGACAAACTTTTCATACAGTAAACGTCACTCATTAGTATGTCATATGTCAGTCTGTCTTGACATCTTCCCATACTAATGGCAGCTCGATACGATAACCCACTAATGACCCACTACAGGATTGGGTCCCCTTTCACAATGAGAGGGATCTAGGCCTTAGTCTACCACGCTGGCCTACTGCGGGCGGTGGACTTCACATACCTTTGAGAACATTTTTTATAACTCTCAGGAATGCAGGTTCCTCACAACGTTTTTAACCTTAACAGCAGACGATATTTAATTTTATAAAGCGCACATAACTTTTTTTACAGTCATTGGTGCGTCCCACTGGGATTCGAACCCGGACCGCTCGATTCGAGGTCGAATTCTAAGCCACTGCGCTATCGCTCTTACACACGCCGCGCATACTACGCCTATCATACAGAATCATGGCCCAAATGATCATGAACCGTATTGATTGCGATACAGTGCTAAATAAAACTACTGAACTCGCTCATACTTAATTATGCACGTTAACAGGTTATTGCACAATTACTGTTTGTCTACATTTTGTATTCTCTACAATTCTGGATTCAACGTAATGAATAAACTTTGGCTTTAGCCAGCGAAGCGCGGATAACGTTCGGTTGTAAGTAATAAAAACATAATAATACTCGTATGTTCACAGAAATGCTATACGTTCAAACCTGGTTAATTTCAGAGTTCAGACATATGTGTGTTAACTGAATATGGGTAAATTATAATAATATGTTGAAATCGAATCTATTGACGGGTTATTTGAATTAATCTAAAATATTCTGAACTTTATCGACTCGTCACCGGAAGTTGTCATGAAAGTGGCGCCGGCGACCAGACGCATTAGCAATTTGCGAGGGTCTGTAACCCATCAGTAACCAGATCTCGACAGGATCGGGTCTCTTCTCACAAATCATTTATTTGCACGAATATGGGTTAGTTATTGGTTTTACAGGGCATTTTGATCAATCCATATTCACCTTCGCAGGTATGCAAATTATGAGAAGGATGCAGGCCTTAGTCTATGATTTAGGCCTTTAGTCCACGCGTATTGGTGGATCACATGTCTTTAAGAAAACTATAGAGAACTCAGGCATAAGGGTTTTCCCACTGTGTTTTTCTTTACTGCTACAGCAGGTGATATTAATTTTATAAAGCGCTATTACTTTTAAGAAAGTTTTATTGGTGCGTGTCGCTTAGATTCCAACCTTTAGCGGGGGTTATATCATGACATATTTTCTTCGCAGTGGGTAAGAAGGTCAGCCATAATGATAGGCCTCGGGCGAACTACCCAGAACCTACCTAAAGTTATAAAACACGTGCAATTTATTTAACTCACGCGAATTCGGTCAAGTCTCACCCATCTTGAACTTCTTAATGTAACAGACTGAATAATAGCCGACGCGAAACTTTGGGTTTTTAGTCGACAAGATGTCCCTGGCTTTCGCGAAAGGATCTGAATTTACAATTCCAATGAAAAAATCCTTGTCCGAGTGCCGGCTTCAGATGTTACATTTGCATTAACGCCTGGTTATTAAACATTACTTGGAACTGGGATATAAATGTTCTCTGTATTCAAATTGCAGTGCTTACGTCACCGCTTGCGCTGAGAAATTCTCTGGTCCGATATGCAATGTTATAAATGCTTAAATTTGTAACAATTAGGATGTTTGCTTTTCCAAATATTGGTGGGGCTTTCCCGTTATCCAGTAAAGCCAAGACACTGATAAAATTATATAATTATGTAATTTAGTTTAACTGTAGTTTATTTTTGGGTATTCATTCTCGTGTTAACCTTATGGGGGTGGCATACTGGCAGTCACTGTGTGACAAAATCCCTTTCAATAATCAAGAAAAAAAAATATTGGTGGGATGGATTTGGATGGCATTTGTTACATACTCGTATGTAGATGGGTAGTGTGTTGGTTGATTGATATTGGAAATTAATAGATTATAATTAAGTATAGCGGTGATAGCCCAGTGGCTTAGAATTCGACCTCGAATCGAGGGTCCGGGTTCGAATCCAAGTGGCACGCACCAATGACTTTGTAAAAAAAAAGTTATGTGCGCTTTATAAAAATTTAATATCACCTGCTGTTACGGCGAAGGAAAACATCGTGAGGAAACCTGCATGCCTGAGAGTTCAGAAAAAAAAGTTCTCAAAGGCATGTGAAGTCCACCAACCCGCACTAGGCCAGCGTGATGGACTAAGGCCTACATCCTTCTCATTGTGAGAGGAGACCCGACCCTGTAGTGGGTCATTAATGGGTTACTGACAATTAAGTTTAAAATAATATACAGGATATATTTGCCTCGATTACTCACTAACAGATAGAACCCAGTCATTCTCTTGCTTACCCATGTCTCCAGTCCATTAGTGACCCGTGTGTTTCCATCCACAATGAGTAGGATGTAGACTTTAGTGTACCAGGGCGCTGTGTGTAGGGTCCTGGGTTCGATTGCCAGCGTTCCAGAGATTTCAATGATGAGTTTATGTATCTAACATAGGTACTTATGGCATATCATCTACTATGTATGTGTTTGTTCTTGTCTTGTGTGTGTCCATGGCACCCACGACACGGGGTATCCTAGTGTGGGGTTGAGTGTGAATCGTTTGTGTTCCACATAGTTAAATATATATTTTCTTTGACAGAAACAGCACATAAATAAACATACGTTAAAGCCATCGAAATCCGGTACTTAATTAATTCGGAACACAAATCGTTGCATTGTCCCATTTGGCAGCCTACTATTGGATATTTTGGCTCTATTTCTGTCCAACCATATTATTATTTATTCATTTCGCAAGACAAATTCGTATTTTATAGAAAACAGCGAACTCCTACACATATTTAATAGCTGTACTGAAATCTTTTAAAGAGATACAGTCAAAGAGCAATAGTTTCCTATGCGGAGATTTTTGTCGCAAATTGAACCAATTCAAGGCAAAATTTCACTCAATTTCATTCTTATTCATCGTTCATTCAATTTCTACTTTCTACATTACTTTTTCATCGCGTAGACTAAGCTCGTTTTTTAAAAAATACTATTAAATACAAGTATCGTTCAGCAATAGGTACCTATCAATTCCAATTATCCGGGCTCGAATCCTAGTCGCACCCAATGACTTTTCTAAGTATGTGCTCTTTCTAATTACAATAAGATGACACTTGCAGTAACATCATTATCCTTTATCCACAATCAGCGCAAGGTCAGTGTGGTACTAAATTCTCCTCATCATGGGAACCAATCCTATAGTGGGTCACTAATGGGTAACGTGACCACACATCCGGTTTTAAACGGGACAGTCCCGTTGACCCACTACCACTTAAAACCATGATAATGTTATGGATTCATAAACCGCCCTGAAAAACTTCGATGAACACTTCAAATAAATCACGTAAACTAGAAGCATGATGCGTTCTTACAACAGACGTGTTCAAGAGGTGTACACTTTGGATACCCGACGGCACTTCACTGTGAGAAACCCCGGTGACATAATTAAATCGGAACCGCGTTCTATTTGGCAGTCATAAACATGCTATGGACGTCTCTTCGTCAGGAAGTCATTAAAATCTGCACCCCAAGAATGCGATGTTACAAGTACTTCATTTTTGTATAACTGAAACAACGAAAGAGCACGCAGCTCTCGATATGGAGTGTCGTTCCAACTCGATTCAGTAGTCATAATTAATGAGAGGCGAATAATTTTTTAATTTAATTTGTATTTCTTTTGTTCCATTAAACATAGTATAACCATGTTTAATGGAACAATGTACGCCACAGTTAAGAGATGCTTTCCAATATTAAAAATCTTGGCTGTCCTTTTTTGTCGCTGGCGATTATACCCACAACTAACCAAAACCAGCCTCAAAAAAGAGTAAGCCTAAAGTATGTATCATTATCTCATACTTTTTTGAAGTCGGTTTAATTTTTTAAAATATTTTTATTCGATTCCTCATCTACATGAGTCGCGATGCGCACATAGATACATAGTTACCTATGGCGCACGATTTTAAAAGTTATCGTCGGAAAGCACAGTCGGACGGTCAAAGAAACTTTATGCAATTGGAGAGCAGTTGGAATGCACGGGGCGTCCGACATCGGCTTCAGACCCAGTCAGCGTTCCTCCTAACTTCCAGACCGGAAGGCGGCAGCTGTGCCGCTGTAGATCTTTACTGATAGTTATACTTCTATACAGGGTGTTAGGTAATTTCTGGTATTTCTTCTGTGAAATGATTCTAGGGTTCAGGTTTAGCTCTAGAAACCTTCCAAAAGAAACAGATACAAAACACTGTTATAATGTTTGTTCATTCATACTAAAAGGTTGTAATAGGCTATTTGTTTACCCTATGTCATAATTGCCTTGTCATTCGCAAAAGTTGCTCGTACGACACCGTCATTGCATACACTTCGTCGCGTGTCGGGTCAGTAGGTACGTATTTTAATGAGGTCAGCACCATACAGAGCCCTGTGCTTAAGTTTTGTCGTGTTGGTTGGTACGTCGGTTATAGGTCGAATGAATTTGCTGCAAATATCTCCTTATAATAAAACTGTAGATAACGGAGTGAATTTTGTACCTACCTTTAATATAGGTATTAAAATGAAATATTTCTTTGATAAGGTACAAAACACGATATTTATTAAAAAAAATCTTTATCCGTTTAAAGTAAGTATACGATAGAAACTGCTCAGGGAATTGTGATAAAATTTTGTTCTGTGATAACCCAGGGCATATATCCATCTATCCATCTATCATTTAGCCATCTCTATACGATACTTTTTATCCCGGGATGAATCTCTAGCACGTGTCCGGCAGCCTCATAAAATCGTATCTTTTCCATAAAACTGAATAAAAACCTGTGACACATTTTATAAAAGAACGTCAGATAACGTGATTTCAAAGAGTTCTGAAGCTTCAATTTTCATCAAAAACGGAACGGACATTTTCCCTTTACTCAATTCGGGTCCTTGTTGTAATAACAACCACCAAACAGAAATACCTAAATATAATTTTTATATGAAGTAATTTATATGAAAGGTTTTATGAAGAAAGTGCAGAAGTGAAGTAGAAAGTGGTGGAAATAGAACGAATTTTCCGTATAAACTACGATTTGCTCGAAATAACCTTATTATTACCTAACAATACCGTAAATAAAGTAAAAAAGAAGAATACATAAAGATCAGTATTTTACGAGTTTTTACCAATCCGCATTGGAGCTCTCGTTGGAGGTTCAGACCTCTCTGTTGTGAAAAAACCCATTGGGATATAAAGGGTTGTAGCCAAATTAAAAATAAGATATGGTCAATTATTGAAAACCATGAATAAAAAAGGTTTAGTTTATAATTTATTTTAAAGTAAATTAATGAGATCACTTCATTGCTTCCTTTTTTCTTTCAGTCTTTCACTTCATTCCGTAGTTAGGCGAAAAAATTCAATACTGTTAATGTTAATGGCCCGCTATAGGGTCGGTTTCCTCACACAATGTGATGGTTGTGGGCTACGAACTTAGATTAAATCAAAAAGGGAAGATACAGCACTAGCGTCCCATGAGTGCGCACCTAAAATTAGGTCCATGCACACAATTTCACTTTAGTCGCAATTTGGCTAGCTATTGAACTACATGTGCGCTTAGAACACAATAAACGCGTATTTTCTGTGTTTAAAAAAGTAAAACAAAGCCTTCGTATGCTTTTAAAGGGTGCACAAACAGCTCAAAAACGAAAATCAAATTCCACGGCATCTCTTTTCATTCGTAAGTACACTTAAACTTAATTTTTCTTCAAAATCACTGATGGTTTTAAATGTAGTTCGCCATTTTTATCATGAAAGGATAGCGATACAATTAGATCTATGTGTGAGCGACACTCTCCGGCTCGCTCCCGCTATTGATAAAACTTACCGCTCTGTCTCGCTCGCCCGATTGACACTTCATTTATAGGTGTGTGTGTGTAAGTTACATAGGTAGTTGAGTCGGACTTACTTTTTGATTGATACAAGTAAGCGTATGCCGTATCTTTCCTTTTTGATTTAATCTATGGCTACGAATAATATTATTCGTAGGTTGCGGGTCTCCACCACGCTGGACTTCTCATACCTTTGGGAACATTTTTTTGAACTCTCAGGCATGCAGGATTCCTCACGATGTTTTCCTTAACCGTAACAGCTTTATTTAATTTTATAAAACACACGTTTTAAGAAAATCATTGCCACTGGGATTCGAACCCGGACTCTCGAGTAAGATGCCAAATTCTTAGCCACTGGGCTATCACGGTTTTTAATGTAAGTAACTATCACAAATCTGGCAAAAGTATATTTACTCGGTCTCATTATAATTATTAAGTATTATAACAATATTGATTAATTTGATCGCAGGGTCACTGTCACGCAAATGAGTTATTACATAAATAATTAGTTTCCCTAAAAGAACACCCTGAAGGAAATTGAGATGGATACGCATAAATATTGTAACTGTTCATAATATTTAATTAGGATTTTTTGTTTACTTTTACCTTATTATTTATTTAATAGTCTTAATTAAGAAACGGAGTGCCCAAAATTATAATTTAATGTTGCTATATTTTTACCCGCGAAGATACGGAGACGGTATATTTGTATTAGGTACAATTTTTCTAATTTGTGATTAGCTATTGTACAGATTTTTTTGTTTATTGTACGTTTTATATAAATACACCAAAATGTTTAGAAACCCTTGTGCATATAGTATACATAAGTAGAAATACAGTATTTTTTAACTCTCGAAAGGTTCAAACAAAATTCCATTTAAATATTGTATAAGTATGTATTTCAAATGCAAAATAATTTACACATTCAAAAAGAATTTATTTTTTTGTTGACTATGGTGCTTCACTGGTAGCTACTTCAGTTTTTCACTTTTAGTAGCCGTAAAAATATTTTTCAAGTTACTAGTCTACATAAAAAATAATAATTTTCACGATCGCAAAATATAGATTAATTTTTTCTCACCAATTTCTGCTGCCAGGAACAAAACCAGAACATTCGCAATCCAAAAACACCGCATTTTTATAATTTTCTAAATTTAAACAGCAACAAACACACTATACATTACACGTCCATTGGTTCACTTAATTACCGCCAAATATTGGCGTTTCAACGTTAATTTTACTTTCATAACTTTCAGGCACTTCACAAGTTTTTTTTCGGCCCCAAACTGTCTATAATACAAGCCTTTGAACAAGAATAGAAAAAAAACTAGACACTGATTGTTCCAATTCCGTAAGTATTTGAATTTGAAACTTTTAAATCGGCATCGGTAAGTTTTGGCGCGGAGCGGCGTATTCACGTGCGCGCGTGGAAACCGCCAAACAGCGTGTAGTACGACCGTAGTCCGTAGTCATAAGCTAAAGGTACGGGCACACCGCGCTGGTGATCGACCCCACCGGAACCACAGTGGATGGTCCCGCGACTGCCGACTCCATGTGCACCACACCGAAACGTGCCTTCGACCAAATAGTTTTTACGACCCGATTTGAATAATCGCACCCAATCCATTTACAGTAGAGCTCAAAATTGGAAAACGGTTTTTGTTTGTAGTTGGCAATAAATAGTTTTGTAGAGCGTACACGCATAGGAAAGCACGTTTGTCATTGTTTGTATTGTGACCGAAAACAATAGGAAGTTGTAAAAAGGAAAAAAAGGATTATAAAGACGTCGCAAGGACAAAGGAATGCGTTTAGGTTGCAAATCGAGGCGGTGCATTATGGATGAGACGGCGTAATCGTTTGCATGTTGCGCTCACGGCAACTCGATACGCTCAGTGAACGTTCAGGGTTCAATTCTGCTTGTCTTGTCATTATAATTAGCTTACACGATGCAATATAGACGGGTAATGTGTTACATTTATTCCCGGTCCAGTAAATGTTTTTAACATAATATACGTACCTAGGTAATACTTTTAACCATAATAATGTTATGTTTGTAATATTATAGGAATAACATGATCGCATACTTAAAAACTCGGGGCAAACTAACCTACTTACATACGTACCTATATACTTGCTAGACGGTTATAAAGTATATAAAGTTTTATAGAGTCTAACTATCTGACGAAATTATGGTCGGAAGAAGAAATATAGTCTATAAAACTTTTCTCTACTAAAATAATTTAGTTAAGCTCTTGAAGATTAAGTTGAATTTGCTCGATGATTGCAAAGAAATTTCCCCACGTTTCTAGGTTGAAATTATAACTTAGTTTACTCTGCGCTCGGCTATTGTATTGGTAAGAGATATTTAAGGATATTTTCTTTAATATATATAAATATATACTGTATGTAGCTGTACCGCACCTATTATTATGTCCAATATTGCAATTTATAGTTCCAAAAACAGTTCAGCGTATTTTTTATTGTACCCAATCCTTTATTGGGGATAATAACTGAATAGAAAATAAATTAATTTAAAACCGATCCCCAAGGGTGTCGATAAAGGTTTTGGATCGGAATGGAATAATTCCCGTTTATCCATTTATTTACTTTCGGAACAAACACGTGCTACGAAATTTAAAGACCAATCATTACATTTTCAAAGGGAAACTTGCTTGCTTACAGTTTACAATTATTAAAAAAAACCAATGGGAAATGCCGTCAATAGCAAACATTACCAGACGTCCTATATAATAAATGAGTAGAATTTACTTTTATTAATTTCCCTATATTTAACTATTTTGTCAGTTAAAATAAAGCTGAAAAATTCGCTCGCTAGTAAACTAACGAATGTTGACGAAATTATATCGGCCTAGAACTTAGCTCTTCGTTATAGCAAACTCTACCTGTGTAGAGCGGAGATAAATACTCTACGTGAGTCTCTACCAGTGCCCAATATTATTCAAGTGGCTAATTCCACTGGCTAAGATTATAGAGTTTGACTAAGCTTAAAGAGCCTTAATATACCTAAGTTTGTTAAGTAGTATGTTCGCATACCCACCAGCGATTAAAGTACAAAGATATTTCTAATGCCCAATGTGTTAATGAAGTATATTAAGTATATTAAGGACTGTACTAATATTTCTGCTTAGAAAACATTGAGTTCACGAATTTTATTATAAAAAAATAAACACTTCATAAGAAATTTAGTCTAGACTTCATAATTCAAACATAATTTCCGTAACAAAAATAAAACCAGTTGAGAAACTTACATTGTTATACATTTAATGATGATAAGCTCAGTAGCTCAGAATTCGGCTTATTACTACGAGGTACAGGTACAAATCCCAATGGCAAGTACCAATGACTTTATTAAAAAAGTTATGTGAGCTTTGTAAAATTAAATGCCACCTACTAGAACAGCGAAGGAAAACATCGTGAATAAACCTGCATGTTTAAGGATTCTCCAAACGTTCTCAAAAACATGTGTAGTCAATCAACCCGCACTAGGCCAGCGTGGAGGACTAAGGCCTTCTTTCTTCTCATTGTAAGAGGAAACTCGACCCTTCAGTGGGTTACTAACAGACTCCAGATAGGTACTAACTAACGACTGTTGACTAATTTACGTTACGCTGCGTATTACAGCATATGGTCTCTACCTCGCCGGTCGCAAATATTATTCCAGTACTTGTATATGTATTATTGCATCTGTGTACCTACCTAATCCGTAAAGCTTGAGTAAACTGTTAGAGCTTTCATAAACTAATAGTAAACTGCATTGAATACGGTTTGTTTACATATTAAAATTGGTACTTTAATTATGACTAATATGACTCATTTATAGATATAGAATATTGGCTTTGGGGATAAAATTTTAAATTTATTATTTTATTTATAAAAATACTTACAATAATTTAATATCATAATTAAAATTTAAAAAATGTACAGTATTTACATAAATATTTGCTTCTCTATCCAAAACAATTGCTAAATATAACATAAAATAGAAATAAGCATTTAGAAATAAGCACCATGTCAATGCAAACTCTACCTATGTAGAGCTTAGAGTAATACACTACGTGGGTCTCTACCGCGCTCAAAATACCTTATACATGAACGGGACAAGTTTATTCCTCCGTGTATTTAGATCATAGAGCTTAACTAAGCTTACAGAGCTTTCATAAAGTCTCTATATTCTCTATAATAATAATCGTGAACGTTAAAAAATAATTATTTATATAACAAATTTAATATTGTATTAAGATAAGATAAGACATAAGATAAATATAAGAAGATGAGATACATAAAGCGGTCGAGAAAACGATAAGTAGGTATCTAATATTTTTATGAGAAGAAAATTTGACCTGCTAGTCTAATAAATACGGCTTCGATTTAAACCTTTCTGAATGAATAGTCCAATTAATACCATTGCAAATACTAAAACAAAAACGCATAGTCTCATGTTTTAGAACAAAGAATTTACAAAAATGGATTTTATTTTCATCTACGATTCGGATTTCTGTCACTTTATTAACATTAATTGTTTCTTAAGCCTTAGCTTCACTAAGTTTTACCTTGTTTGACAGGCCAAGTGGTAGGTTAACCTAAATAGTTACATTATTATATACACAAAACAAACATAACTGTGTGCATTGCAAAGCTTCATAAGCTTTATTATTAGCCATTTTATTTATAGTACATATTTTTTTCCTTTGTATCAAGAGGTTAACCTAAGTAGGTCGGTTACCGACGCAAAAATCGCTTCAAAATCCAGAAAACAATGTTGCCTGTGCTCATTATCATACAAGGTTATTCATACAGCACAAAGACGGCGTTTCAGAAGACAGTACGGTTTAAGCGTCTCATTATCTCCGGCAAGGGTCACTTAGAGGTTGGCGCCTGGATCCGCGCGGATTGTGAACTCGTAAGCATCTGTTGAAACCGTCGTTGTAACCGTCACGTCACAACAACGAAACAAGGAACTAGTGTAATGCGATAACACCGTAACAGAACAGTTGAAATTACGTCAAGTCTTGAAGGAATCCTGGGAGGTTTTGTACCTATCTGTTCGTTGAATATTTAAGCTGTGTTGTCGCCATCTCTCACCTCTTACACGTGAGACCATTTCGCAATTTTGATAACTTTAAGAGTAACGTTGGATATTTTTGTTTGTTTATGGATTTTATCGCTTTAAATTCTATGATATATTCATAGAACACTTCTATTTGTCCTTTGAGCGACTGAGCTTGTAGATCATAGCTAAAAACAATATCGTAAAGACAATCAAAATGAATATTTAAGAAGTATATATTATTTTATCCCTCTTTTATTGAATCTTTATCAATAGTATGAGCTCCTATCTCTTGGCTGTTTAATTTGTCATACATAATTATTACAGTAAACAAGTTCAATAGAACAAGAGCGTGGCAGCCTTATTATTTTTCTTTTATACGAAACACTGCCAGAAAAGAGTAAAAATAATTGTCTCGAACCGTCTCGGCGTTGTCGTAAACAGACAGACGACATAACAATCGTAAGCGTCACAGTAATATAGTCGTGATCGTCACATCATTATATTTTGTCACACAGTAGTTTATAGAGCAGATATTTCAGTGGAGCTCAGTAGGATAAGCGGCGTGGCGTCTCATTACCTCTCGTAAGGAGCACTTAGAGGATAGCACCTTAGCTTTGCAAACTTCTATCAGTCTGTCGTAAACGTTACATCGTGATGTGATGTTTTAAACACTGGCACAGACTGAATAACACGTAACGCTGGGTAAAGCCTCGTCCTATTTGGCTGAACGATTAACTGACCAACCAACCAACACGACAAAATTTAAATTCAAATTATATTAAAAACGAAAATCAAGATTTTTGCTTACTTATACGAGTACTATTCAAGAAATATTGTTCTATTGAAGTAAGTGATTTTTATGTGGCGGTTAATCCGCATTGGAGCAACATTATAGATTAATCTAGACCTCTCTCGTGCAACAAGGGACAAGAACTTTAAACAAAATCGTGCACAACAGTAGGACAAAAATAGCTTTCAGTTCGAAGTAGATACGATTAGTTGCCTCCACGATAGTGGTCTTTAAAATGAAAGTCGAATCAACATCAGCAAATCAACTTCAGCTGGAACTAATTAAGTTTCGTCAGCTTAATTAACCTACTATTCCAAAACCAATCGTGTTGATAGCTCAAGCTTAGTTTGAAAATTCTTCTCACATTTTTTTCGCAAAAACTAAAAATGATGCATCGAAAACTTTTCAAAGATGACTAGATAACAGCTCTTAGACTATGAGTCCTACAGGGCGGCAAGTTCTGCGGCAAACTCGCATGAAACTTGATATAATAACATCATGAAACATGAACATAGTTTCGGCTTTCGCGAAGGGAATAGTTGGTCAATAGTTGGCGAGATATTTAATTGAACTGTTGTAATTCCAGACCGTTGAGAGCTTACCGAGTTTACAGTGCAGTGGATAGTTCAGTACTCCGAGATATTTACTTCATGGTTTCTAGTAAAACGAGTTATTTTGTTAGACGAATAATAACGAAGAACGCGGTGGCGATCTGTGCCGTGACCATAAACACTATGATCAAAATATTCGTGTAGTACACATCAGTCATTAGTTTATCATATGTCAAATTTGAAGCGGTGATAGCCCAGTGGCTTAGAATTCAACCTCGAATCGAGGGGTCCGGGTTCGAATCCCAGTGGCACGCACCAATGGCTTTGTAAAAATGTTATGTGCGCTTTATAAAAATTAAATATCACCTGCTGTTACGGTGAAGGAAAACATCGTGAGGAAACCTGCATGCCTGAGAGTTCAGAAAAAAAAGTTCTCAAAGGCATGTGAAGTCCACCAACCCGCACTAGGCCAGCGTAGTGGACTAAGGCCTACATCCTTCTCATTGTGAGAGGAGACCCGACCCTGTAGTGGGTCATTAATGGGTTACTGACATGTCAAATTTGAGATCTTCACATACTAATGGCAGCTCGATACGATTACTATACGAAACTGCGTTATTTCATGTTCGAAGCACAGGTGATAAATAGTAAAATTCTTGTGGGGCTTCTGTGATGGAATTTGACCAAAACTTTTAATTTTTTTTATAACTTTGCAATCAGGTGGTGGAGCCATAATAACCCGCCCGGAGACGTGCATAACATAATAATGTACAGTATACCTTACCGCCAGCCTCTTTGTCAGTAACCCATTAATGACACACTACAGGGTCGGGGCTCCTCTCACAATGAGAAGGCCTTAAACCACCACGCTGGCCTAGTGCGGGTTGGTGGACTTCATATGCCTTTGAGAACTTTTTTTTCTGAACTCTCAGGCATGCAGGTTTCCTCAAATTGTTTTCCTTCACCGTAACAGCAGGTGATATTTAATTTTTTTTTATAAAGCGCACATAACTTTTTTACAAAGTCATTGGTGCGTGCCACTATGAGATTCGAACCCGGACCCATCGATTCGAGGTCGAATTCTAAGCCACTGGGCTATCACCGTTATACCGCTAGCCGCTTAACCCACCGTAAAGTTGAACTCTTCATGTTTTTTGTTCGGTTGGGAAGGTATGGTTGCCTACTTTATTTGCAGCTAACAGTTTAGTCCTCATGAGTAACAAAGCACCCGCATACAACCTCAAATAGGATTTATTCTCTATTTGACATAGGATAGTCGTTGGGCTACAGTGACCACTCACGAGTAGGTAAGCTAATTCGCAATCTTCAACATATTCAACAAGTATAACCAAATTCTGATAAAACATGCCTGGTAATTGAAAACATAACTAAGGAACTTATTTAATTATCCAAGTTGTAGTAGCGGCTACCAGTGCAATAAATTATTCCTTTCGTAGCTCAACTTTGGGAGCGGATACTTTGTAAGTACGAAGTTAAACTTCCTAATTTTTTTAACCAAATTAGTAAACCCGAAATTCGTTTTTGTATTTATTTAATTATGCTAGTTAAAAGGGAATTTTACCGAGCCTTTTTATTTTATTTTTACGATTACAAAACATACTTATTAAGGTAGATTTAAGTCGCCTCTGCTCTCCGCTTTGTTTATGACTTGCCGGCGATTTGTTTACGACTTGCACGTTTAGAAATGAAAAGCGTTTTCCCAATATTTGTTGAACTAGGTATCTATCTACCTTTAAAATATTGTTATATAATAAGTGATTTAAAAAGGTTTATTTACAAGAATTCCTAGGCTTTGTAAATTAACGAATAAGTCGCTTTACCTAGAGCAATTTGTTTAATTTTGACGACTTGTAAAACAAGGTTATTATCAAACATTTTTTATCCAACCTGCACGCCGAATAAAATTAGCTGAAATTAGTTTCTGTATTTGATTTAAAATTGAATTATCTTTGTTTACATCTAATGGAGTCACCGCGTTGCCGGGAGCAACTGTATGATGACTTTGAAATGAAAAGTGTTTTCCAAACCTACTTTTGAAAACTAGGTTGAAGATTAGGTTACCTTTTTTATACAATACCCACTTTTTCTAAGTTTAACGCAATAGTTTTATAGAATACCTACATAGTACCTAAGTATTACTACATTATTAGACATTTTTGTATCTATAGATATTATATTCCTCTCGTAGCTGGCTTTTTGAACCTTCGAATACTTATTCCAATGTTTATTTTTGTTTTAAATTGTTTCGTTGTACAAAATGTAATTTGACGATCTGCAGAGCGCATCTGGTAGGATGAAGATGCATACGTTACGCGGAAGGTCCTGAGTTCGATTTCTTCCAGAGCAGCGATCTGAATGATGAGTTTTAATTTATGTTTCTGTTATGGACGTGTGTTGTCTTGTGTGTATCCATGGCACCCACGACACAGGAAATTAATCAATTCACTAATTTCTGTGTCGTAGAGCTTTAAGCGTGAAGTATTTATTTACTTATCCTATTTATACAGCCATTATTCTTGAATGCACGGACCACTCTTGATGAAAAAAGTTTAAATAATCAGTTGCGTACTTCATATGACCCGGTCCCCTCGATTCGAGGTCGAATGCTAAGCCACTGGCTGTAGCCCGCTTACCTCTTATCTACTAGGCCCTCGGTGTGGAAAGGGGTAGGTAGGTAGGTAACTAGTCAGTAGCTTTCGGCGTTTCTCGCAATTACCTGGGCAAATAGTTAGGACAGCCGGATTCCGTGTTCCAGTGCTTTGTTTTTTGAGTGTTGATACCTTTCTGAATGTTTGTTATTTTCAAAAATAGCTGTGTCAAACTTTCTGAAACATCTAAACTTATACATAGGGGTAAAGGTAGTAGGAAAGCTCAATTAGTACGCAATAGATAAACTGAGTTTTGAATATTAAGTAAAAATAAGCGTTACTAATAGGTTGGTTTCCGTATAAGTAGTACCTATATATATCAAGACAAATCTTGAGTGGCGCAAAGTAAATATAAAGGTCATTTCGCGTTCGTTCTCTTTCATTAAAATTTAAGGTGTGTTATAAAAAATGTCTGCTACAAACATTGGTTATTGTCAAAGCTCGTCAGCAACAAATCGCTTTAGGCAATGCGACGTAACATTTGTAATTTCATATTGAACAAAATTTACTTTTAATTAAATAATAAAACATCGCAGTATCCGTTTTTACGGTAAACGACAAACACAAATGGTGCTATTTAAATTGTCTTTTTCCTTCTTTATGTTTTGAGCGTGTGTCCATGGCACCTACGACACAAGAAATCCTAGAGTAGGGGATTAGCGCCTATGTGAAGCGTTTTTTTATTTATTCTAGGTAATTATTATTGATTTAACTGTTTACCTTATCAAAGAAAACGCGTGATTTAAAAAAAATAAGATGGTTATAGATAAAAACAAAACAACCAAAGCAGGTTATGTATTTGTTAATTAACTCGCCCACGGCTATGCGGAAGGTCCATTCAAACTACACAAAAGGACTTGTTCAAAATTTCCGTTAATTTCCTTTTATTAATCAAACATAGAAGGTACCTAACAGATTTCAGAAAATTAAGAAGTGTAAGTTGTAACTCTGCAGTTACAAGACCAAAGTATCCGGTCTTAGTTGAAACACGAAAGAAACAATAACACGAATGGTAGCTACTACCCAGTAGAGGTACAACTTGGTTGTTAAATAAATTCCTTAGTTTTGTTTTCAGGTAGGTGTAGTGTAAGTACCTGATGGGAAAATTTTCAAGGCCTGTCTAGTCTTCCATAAACGGTATTTGACTTAAAAGTATGTATGTGACTTTGGATCAGCTGTCATTGGCAAGTATATAGGTAAAGAGTATGGAGTGACTGAGTGTACACAACAATGTAGGTAGTAAGACCTTCGAATAACTTACTTCATCAGCTTGAGGCTTTATTAACGGCTATTTAAATACTAAAATAAGTGAATAGCCAAGCTATTAGACTAGGCTTCAGCCAAAATTAAAAGGTTTGAGATATCTAGAAAATAAATAATAATATAATCTTCAAAGTGTATGCCTTGGTCAAAACTTCGTTACTTTAAATCAAACAGAAACTAATTTTGGTTGCCGCAAGTTGGATTAAAAATTAAGGAGTTTAACTTCATACTTACGAAGTATCCGGTCCGAAAATTGAGATACCTACGAAAGGAATGAACCCACCACTCGACTGGCTACGTAGAATTTGGTTAATTAAATAATTTCAACTACCTGATATGAAAGTTCTATCAAATTGACTACGCCTCTTGAATTATTTGTTAGAACTGAAATAGCTCCGACCGAGGGTCTAAACAGAAGTGGAATTATCTAGACAATATTTTCCTTTTTTTCAGCTAAGGCGCAGCGCCTAGGGCTCCGCAGCCGTGGAAGTCTGTCATAGGAGAGATAGTTAGCACGTGCTTGACAAAGATGGAACTCGTAAATGGTTATATAAGGGTACTCATGACCACATTATCTACTGTTGCTTTCTTCGGAGATCCCCTGGGACCCTGGCCTCCTCATATGCGCAAGATGGCCACCGAAGGGGCTTTAATAGGTAAAAATATTTTAAAAGATTTCCCTTTCAATACATTCTGTCACATTCTGGACCCCAGAAATCTCTGGCATCATTAAAGAAGCTCAAGCAAATACGAGTAGGTATGTATCGTGTATCTATAGGTAGGTACCTAAATATTTATGTACTTGTATTATTTAGGTGTCACCGAAGTGATATTATTATTCCCAAAATTACATACAATTTATCTACTTAGGTATTTACCGACTTAGGTAACTACCCGCTATTAGTTTTTGTCTGCAACGAATACTATCTGGTTCGTGTTATCTTTTAAATCCCTGGACGCCATCCTCAAAGTATCGATAAATGATTGACAAAGCCAAAAACAATTAGAATTGAAGTGAATGAATCATCAGGATGTACGACTAGATAAATGACTCAGAAACGAATAGATCGCAAGCGATCATAGAAGTTAAGCAACGTCGGGCGCGGTCATTTCATGAATGGGCACTATTTACTCATTCATTATAATAGGTACTAGGATTTAATTCAAATGCACGCTTCCGTACTTCGGAGAGCACGTTAAGTCGTTGCTGCCGGTGGATATCGATACGATAGCAGTCGTTAAACCTTGTCGGTCGCCCTATCACGGGCCCTATATCGGGTTGGCCACTCACTATCCCGTTTCTCCACCAATCCGCATTGAAGCAGCGTGGTGAAGTATGCTGCAGGCCTCATCCACACAATGGGTCCTAAGACCGTTGCAGCCAAATGACTCATTGTTACATTGACACCCTATTGAGTGTGATACCTACTGAGATTTAAAAATTTGTTGAAAAAAACGACTACGACTTTTCCTTCCCAATTGAAATACACAGAATAAGAACTGAAGCATTATATTTTTACAGTTTATGTTTGGATTGAAATCTGTATGTATACCTATTAATGGCAGGATTAGTTGGTTTGAACATCGTAATAAATTTTGTAACGCTTTAATTATATCCCTAGGGACAGTGGCGGACTTACATTAAGGTCCGATTGAGGTCAGGCTTAGGACGGCTTAGGACAAGGCAGAGGTCTGTTCAGGAACATCAGTGAGCAATAATAAGCTTTCGACATCATCTGCATAGGAGTACCTACTTATATTATAAACAGTTTGCCAAATGGCTAAAAATCTACAGTCTCAGTCCGGGTTCGAATCCTAGCGACACATATTAGTGAATGTAAATATTATGACAATGTGCTTTTTATAAAAATAACACCGTGTAACGGTGAAGGAAAATATAAATATTATGACGAGAAGCATGCAAAACCTGAGATCTCCATAATATTTTCACAGGCATGTAAGTCCACCGACCCGCAATTGGCCAGCATGATGGACTACATCCATCTCGTGAGAGGAGACACAGTGGGTCACCAATGGATTGTAGAGATGAAGATAAAGAATTTTTGATTCTGTTTTAAATAGACGAACTAGGTATTTCTATTTACATACGATAATCATTTTCGGAGTAATGTAGCAACCAATCCACTTAAGTTACAACTCGAGGCTACTTACCGGTCTTCTTTGAGAAATGACGTGTCGTCTATGGTCTGTAGTGACCACTTAATATCAGAACCGTGAGCACAGATATTTGCTTTTTCTACGTCAAAAAAAAATAGATACTAATCCCGTATGACTTTTATACTCATTCATACAATTTCCGTAGCTCTCCTGCAAGTTGATGTGTTGCGTAGCTAAGTTGTTGAGTACTTACTACTTACCCCCTGTCCAACTTCCCGCAATTACTTCAACTGGCACAAACTGGAGTAAGTCATATTTGCCTGAAGTCTTCACCTGCTGGCATTGTTATAGTGGCGGTTTGAAATACTGCTTTAATTACCTACTTGTGGCGTCTCGAGTATGACTGACTCCTGGCTTGAAAAATAGACGTGTTTTTACGTTGGAACACGTCTTTCCACGTGTCTGTCTAGTGATTTAGCTATCTAGGTAGGTACAGTATATCTCTAAGTGTCTTTGGAACGAGTTTTGTTCAACTGCTGCATTATAATATGGAAGTCAAATATGATTGAATAATATCACACTCACCTATTTACTGGCACCTACTAACTAATCCACTTACCTACCTACTAATTTAGAGGGCTTGTTAGGTACTGACGTTGTTACTTGCTATCATGATAGACAACTTAATTGTATTTGCCAGTGTCACTAACGTGCATTGGGAAGCGTGGTGAAATATCCTCCAGGCCTCCTTTGTTGGCTCTCCTCCAATAGGTTTCCCTCTCGGAATAAGGAAGATTTAGGCCTTAGTTCACCACGCTGGCCAAGTGTGGTTGAACTTTACATGCGGTGTACTTAATATGGAGAAGTCTCTAGCATGTAGGTTATCTCATGTTTTCCTTTGCCGTTAATCAGGCGACATTTAAGTGGGTAACGATGTTTTCCTCTATCTTTAATTAGGCGACATTAGTTTTTTTCATTACCAACATGTTAGAACATTATACCATTCTAATATACCATAAAATAAAACACATAGAGCGAAGTCGAGCCTACTTCCGTGGCATCTCAAAGGACGGTTTTCTTTTGTACAAACTACAACGTACAATGACGTCTCGACGGCTCGCTTGGCGTTCGTTCTAGACAATACGTTAATTACACACAGCGCCCCGGTGGTCTAAAATAAAGGAATATGCGATTTTGTATAAGAAAAATAGACAAACAGACAGACGGGCCACCTGATGGGGCCGTGTGACTTTTTTATATTTAAGCTACCTAATACTCATAACCACGAAATCCAATCATATAGGTAAGTAGGACAATTACAGTGTTATGCAGTCTCGTGTTTGGCTTAGGGAGGAGTGGTTGTCGCAGCTACGTACGAGTACTCAAATTTATAGTTTTATAGGTTATTATAGAATATATAGTACCTATACCTCATCTCAGTCCTTAGGAATAACAATTAACGCACCCTTATGATATAACCCCGAATAAGTGCTATATAACCCCGATATCATTATTTCTTATCGCATTTGCGATTGGAAATAGTTGTGTTGCAATGACCACTTAATATGAGGTGATGTATAACCTTTTAAAGGATGCTACTTATAGATAAAAAGAATATATCGCCGATAGTTTCGTCTTTGCCACGGTAGCCGCGAAAAAAATCAAATCACGTTATCGCATGTTTTGCTCTGAACACTTGGAGAATGAGAGATGCCTGGCTAATGTTTAACTAATTACAGATACGGAATTATAAAGGTAAATTTCAAAAAAATGTGTGAATGAAAAAAATAGAATATCGTTAAATATCGTAAAAACACTTACAGGTCAATCTTATGGGTTTGAAAATTAAACCAATTATAATCAGATTTGTGAATGATTTATTTTAACCAACGGCTTACAACAAACACCAACCAATTATATTTGTAACATTGTAACACATTTTACATAAAAAAATTATTATTCAGACTTCCAATAAAGCAGCTGTTATTAACCATGTTTCGAGTTGAACCAACAGATTTTGCCTGGTGACCAAACTGGCCAAATTTCTAGTTGAAGTTTCTTTTACATGTAATAATTTTGTGTGTGATTTTAAGCAGTTGTAACTTTCGTTTTAATGGTCCCTAGCGAGATTAAGGCTTGCTTGGAATATAAAACCTCATAAAACCATTAAAAACGTAGGTAAACAGGCAGTTTTTTTTATCATGGAAGCTTCTTACATATGAATCATTATTTTTTTGGCATCTTTTTCAAAACTGATATTGATACTGATATTCTGATATTGGTATTCGTCTTCTCTACTCTTTGTATCGAAATCGCACATCAAAACGCCAATAGATCTATTAAATTTAATTCATTACATTAATTATTCTAAGCCAGATGGAAGGGAGCACCGTATTTGTACATAATATTATGTATGTATAACATAGTACCTACAAGTACTTATACTGGCAGTGGTAATTTAACTATTATTCGTCAATTTCTAATATAGGTACTCGTATAATATACACATAAGGGTAACGATTACATGTAATTCATTTCAATCACCGTCTTTCAAAGGAATTAGCGAATGTCTCAATCTACGAGTATATCTTGAACTGCATTCATATAAAAATATAGCAATTTTCAGGTAATTTCTACACATCATTATATTGTATTATCTGTGCCCGAACTCATCAGGTGTAGTGACCTCCGCCACTAACAACAGATGGCGCTACGTGTAATCCAAATCACGCCGTCGAAGTTTTCTAAATAGCTCGCATAATTATAAGCAAATCACAGAGCGCAGCCGCTACCGACGCTTTGCCTTCGTAAGGAACTGTACACATACGTACATAGCTTGAACAGACATGTCTTTACACGCTGATAGTAATAGACTACAAGCCCATGAACAAAATTTACCCGTGAAATGAACCAACGTGAATAACGCTTAGAGGGCTGTTATTATATCAGAAAATAACTCTGAGCACTATGCCGTCATTTCTAACACCTGTACCATTATGTCAGAGATAAGGGTTGCGACCCTTGGCTTTCGAGCCCTGCCTTGGAAATATGTACGGCGTTCATGGATGCAGTATCTGTATATAGTAACAACCTTCTAAGCGTTATTCACGTTGGTTCATTTCACAGGTAAATTCTGTTCATGGGCTTGTAGTCTATTACTGGTCACGGTCGCTTATTGATACGATTAACACCAGGAGAGTCGCCATGTGTTACGGCTTCGAAGAGCTCTTTTTACACCCTTTTTGAACGTCAGAGCCCTGGGAAACAACGTTCACAGTTCAAACAATGTTTTAACTAAAATGAACCTAATTACAATACCACACGGTACATATTCCTACGCGCTCATATGTAAAGGTCTGAGGTTCCTGTGGTTCTGCAAGCAACGTATGGCGCAAAACTTATAGCGGTCGTACTTGAAGGGACGTTTGGGCAACTTCGAACCGCAAAGGAAGCAACGCGGCTCGTTCGCTTGAACCTGAAAATGTTATCACCGATACAATAAACTCATTATTTGATGCCATATTATTGAAAAATAAAAAAAATTACCAAAAAATAAAATAAAAATGTTAGGTGTGGACAACCCTTATCACTTAGGGGTGTGAAAAATAGACAGTAGCCGATTCTCAGACCTACTGAATATGCATATAAAATTTCATAAAAATCGGTCAAGCCGTTTTAGTTTTATAAAAGCCGTTTTTTAAAACTGTGACATGAGAATTTTATATATAAGATAAGATAAGATAAGAAGATAAGATAGAAAAGACTGGTACACTACCTTCTCAGTGTCAGTCATCTGCAGGAACTTGTTCGTTTTATTCTTCTCCACTTGCTTCTCTTTATCGCGCTGTCGCTTCGCCCTCTTCAGTTGGGCTTTCCTCTCTTTCTCTTGTTCCAGGAGCTCCGGCGTGAGGGGGCCGGGGATTTGTGACTGAAACGAATAGATGTTATAAGGTATGAGAATTCAACTTAAGTACCTACTTAAGTACATAACCGGCCAATCCAAATGTCTGATGCCTTTCTACTGAAGGCTGAAACTTGAGTATCGGCAGGCCTGACCCACTCCCCGTGTAGGCATCAAAAATGTACGAGTACTACTACAGTGGCATATTCGAGTGGGCTAGTCAGTAGGGCTGGGGCGCGTAAGGTTTGTTCCGTTCTCGATTATATAGGTACTTCATTTGTTCGTTGCATTGTTTAAAACATGGAAAGAAAGATATTGTGCAGTGTTTAATTGTCTTGACAAAGATATTGATTTACATTCATTAATTTTTAAAAGAACACAACCCCGTTCTTCGTCAGAAAAGGTAAGAGTTACGCGCTAGAAAGAGATGCAAGATGTAGGTATCTATGAGCGTAGGTGATTAGCGATGCGCGATCTGAATTGAACTTAATCGTATCCTTACTAGAGTCTATATTTCTTTAAATGACTTTTCGAAGTGGGCCTTCTGTACAAATGTACTATAAATAAAAGTCAGTACCTTGGCATAGTTATATTTGTCTGGATGTTGAGCCTGGAACAGTCTGAAGGCGACGCGTGTGTCGTGGTGCGGCGATGCCGCGTACGGCGTTTGTAGCGCGTGGTTCCTCACGCACGGGTCACCTCCCGCGGTTAACAGCTGACTGGAAAAAAAGAACACAGTGACTATAATCAGTACATATCTGAAAAAACCTAACGGAAAAAGGTAGATGTTTAGAGAGGCTTTATGAAATTTTCACGCGTATGGACGGTGAGAGTGAGTGTGTTTGTGTATGTGAGAGCGTAAGAGTGTTGTGTGAGTGTGTAAATGTCAATAGTGTGTGAGCATAATATACGAGTATCGACATGCAATTAATCAATTGACTATTGAAAACGATAACTAAAAATTCACATTCATAACTACACCCTAGCTATAAAATTTAGTAGTATTCCACAAATTAATAGTATCCTATAGGTTTCTACTAGTCACAAAAGTTATATCGTCAAATCTAGAAGTCCTAAGAACTAGGGTCCTAGGCACCAACGACCTATTCTAGGTTTGTGTTTTTGCGTGCGTACTCGTATGTGTGTACGCTACAGTGTGCGTGCGTGCGTGTGCGTGTGTGTGTATGTGCGTGTGTGTGTGTGTATCTGAATAGCATCTATAAAAATGTCATAAAATACCCACGTGACCATCTCCGGCTGTTCCGCTATGGCGGCCTTGTGTAGTGCAGTGTTGCCGTCCGTAGGGTCTTGTGTGTTGCAAGCGGCCTCCAGCTCCGCCTCCTCGAACTCCTCCAGAATAGTTTCCAGGAGATTCAGCTCCTTGTCCCCTATCACCTTCCACATCTGTGGGATCATGTAGAAAACTTTTATTCCAAGACAGATTATTTTTTCTGGAAAAAAACAGATTATTTTTCTGAAAAAAATAATAAACAGATTAGTTTTTCTGAAAAAAAAAAAAACAGATTTTTCTGAAGAAAAAAAAAGATTATTTTTTCTGGAAAAAATCTGTCTTAGCAAACAAGTGCTCACTGCAATGATACAAACATTCAATCTGAAATTTCTGTTTATGCACGACATTAAACACAAAATGTTTTTTTTTCATGCCATTTTTCAACAGGCATTTCTTCTGATTTCTTCACCACTTACGGTCCTTCCATTGGGGGTGTTCTGTTTACTGTCTGCTCTCACAACTTGCTATCACAGTGTTACTGTTGTAAAGGAGGATGTCTTTACTCGACTTGTTTAAGTATTTGTGCTGGGAGTTTTTTTCCGCCCACTTTTTTCTCCCAGTCTACGTTTTGCCTGAGGGGCGATCAAAGCGGATGAATGTATAATTTATCTGTATGACTTTCATTAAGTGTGCACAAATTGTACCTAATAATGAATAAAAGCTTTTGAGTTTGAGTTTTGAGTTTGATTTGTCTTATAAAAAAGTAAGAAAAACTTACCTTCTTTATATTAGCTGAGATCTTCGGAGCTATCTTCTTGACCGGTTGCCGTCCTTTCACCAGCGCATTCTGTTCACTGTCCATGCCATCAGATCTCGATATCGCCGTTTCATTGAGTAGGGTCGTAGGGTCCTTTTTGATGTTAGCTGTTGGCGTTCCCTTCTTGACGGGCTTTTCTTCCGGTTTCTTCTTTTTCTTCTTCTTCACCTGCTGTCCTTTCACCGGCGCGCTTTGTTCGGTGTCTGTGCTGTCACAGCTCGCGATCGCCGGGTCGTTGAGGAGGTCTTTTCTTGAATTAGTTATCACACCGTTGGAGCTCTGCTCCGATAGGGTCTTTATCCAACCGACTGGCGTTTCCGAGTCTATGTAGCAGGGGCCCTCGTCTTCGCTCGATACGAGCTGGGTTGGCAACTCTCTCGGGGCGCGCTCTCTGTGGACATGGAATGGGAATTCTGTTAGTTGTGGTAGGCGTTAATGAGCTAGGCGTCAATTTCGACTCTAGCAAATTATGTGAGATTGGTGAACTTCGCACGCCTTTAAGAATTATTAATTTATAATGCTTGCTCACGATGATTTCCTATGCAGCTACAGTAGGCGGAGTTTAACAACTTTGTAAGATGCCCATAACTTTAGAAAATGAGTGCTTTTAGCCACAGCGGCATACTGGGATTTAAACCCAGATTTCCTGATTATGAGACCGAATTCTTAGTCTTATTGACGACCCGAGTGGCGCAGTGGTTAAGACACCGGTGCGCTATGCGGAGGGGCCTGGGTACGAGGTTCGAATGATGAATTTGAATTTGTGTTTCTGGTCTGGGTGTGTTGTGTTGTTGTCTTGTGTGTGTCCATGGCGCCCACGACACAGGGAGTCCTAGTGTGGGGCTATGAGTGTGAAGCGTTATTTATTTATTTATTATTTATGACTTAATCAATTATTGTCCAAATACAATTTATAGTGTTATTTTACCTGGACTTTGCTCTGTCAATAGGTTTTCTGGGACCACTTTTCGTTTGCTTCTTTGGGCGATCTGCGCTAACATCAGATCCAGCTTTCACTGAAGTTTTGCTTGTTGAAGCAATCAGCGCTTTTTGGAACAGCTCCATTGTATCTGAAAGTAAAGATATCATTTCCAGAACTGATTTTGTTACTATAAACCAAAAATGAAAAAAGCTTCACACTCATATCTCTACATTAGGGTTTTCTGTGTTGTGGTTGCCATGGACACACAAGACAAAACACACCCCAAAGAGAAATAGAAATATAAACTTATCATTCAAATCACTGCTGCCATTAACTCAGGACCCAAGCAAACACATCAGCATTTCAACCAGTGCACCAAAAATTATATGTTTACTACTGACAAAACATTTTCCAGATTGGTGTCAAGCAAGTTATTCATCATGAGTAGATGATATTACACATACAATACACATACATATACAATCAGTATATATCTTTCCTGATTGGAACTTGGATGTTGGTGTCTGGGTATTACAGAAATGACTAAAATTCAGTATATAAAAATATCTGTTTGCTGCTCATGCATAATTTTAAAATACTTTAGAATGTGTATTTCATATCACTCACCATACACCTCAATACTGGCGACAGTCTCGTGAACTCTTTTCACCTCTTTATATGTGGGTTTCCTTGTGGGGAAGGGCAGTGCCCGCACGCGAAAATCGTCCCTATTGAGAGGAGAGTTCTTCCCGAAGAGTGCAGCCTGGTTCGCGGACCCCACCGCCCGGTAGAGCACCAGGGAACAGCCGACCAGGTCCTTCTCCCAACCCGCTACTATTTCTTGAACATGCTGAAATGTAAAGAAGTATTTAATCCCTATTAATATTATAAATGTGAATGTAAGTTTGTTTGTTATGCTTTCACGCGAAAACTACTTAACCGATCATCATGAAACTACGAGTGTGTACACATATTCTTGGAGGTATTAGAAGTAACATAGGATAATTTTTATTTAAAAAAATATTTTTTACGAAAAGTAAAAAAAAGTTTGTCAAAAAATGCAAGCTACTTTTTAGAATTTTAGAATTCCACGCGGACGAAGTCGCGGGCACAGCTAGCCAAATATAAGTTGTAATAATATACTTCATGATTTTTGATTCTAATTAACGATTAAGGTGATTGTAAGTCTGCAGTCAACTTGTACGTTTTTTGTACGAATTTATCGCGTTACGTACACACACAAATCTGTTGACTTACTTGTGCCTAATGCTTGATATACGATGATCTTTCTTTACAAGAAATTAAAAAAATTAGCTATCCCGCGTTTCTACTTATTGCACAGGCGAAGAGTTAAGCTGAATACATAACCGAATTACCTCCAAGAACTGCGCCTGATTATACCTTCGCAAGCTTGCCCCGGCTGACCTCGGCGCGTTGCCGTGGGAGTCTCTCGCCCCCTGAGCTTGGCCCTGGCCCCGTCTATTAACGTATGAGTGGAACGTCTTATGCACCACAGCCACAGCACCTGTAAACAAAATGAATAAACACACGCTGTAATATTGCCTTTTCTACCAAGACTCTTTCTCTCTCTTAAGCCGACATCGGTCCACTGCTGGACATAGGCGTCTCCCAAGGCGCGCCACTGAGCCCGATCTCCGGCTCTCCTCATCCAGTTGCTCCCCGCCGCCCGACGCAGATCGTCGCGCCATCGAGCAGGAGGGCGTCCCACACTACGTTTGCCGAACCGCCAACTCCACTCTAACAGCCGTTTGCTCCAGCATCCGTCGGATCTAAATTAATTTCTGTAAATGTATGTCACAGAAGATTACCTGAGAACACAGCACCAGCGAAGTGACCACCAGAGACCATCAGGATCGCCCAGCGCTGGAAACCCGGGACGATGAGCTGCTGACACCTCTCCATCCACGCACTGCCATCGCCATCTGTCGATAGCTCTTCCTACGAAATTAAATTACATATTTTCTTTATCACCATTTCTATCGAGATACAGTGTCACCCCACTGTTACTAGACGTTAAACCTTGTCAGAGACTCTATAGGCAGTGTGAAAGCACCATGGAGTAGCGTGGCAGACCATGCTCCCACAATTACAGGAAGTCGGTTGTGGGAAGAGACCTGTGTCCAACAGTGGGACGTATAAGGGTTGCAGACAGAGAGCTTTTGTTGAAGACAGCAAGAAAAGTAATAACCTTAGGCAAGATAGATAGCTGGTAATGTGACCACTGCCAGAGACAAAAATGTTGGGAGTTGCCAGGGACTGTGTTTTGCTGTAAATGCGTATGCGTATTAGTGAACACAATTGATTCATCACTCATTTCAGTACTCAGGAAGGTGCTGTTGCCCATCTCCTGGTAATATGATCTCTTGTCAGTACCCATTAATGACCCACTACAGGGTCGGGTCTCCTCTCGCAATAAGAGGGATGTAGGCCCTAGTCCACCATGCTGGCCTCCTGCGGGTTGATGGACTTCACATGTCTGAGAACATTTTTTTTTATGAACTCTCAGGCATGCAGGTTTCCTCACGATGTTTTGCTTCACCGTAACAGCAGGTGATATTTAATTTTATAAATCGCACATAACTTTTCTTAACTAAGCCATTGGTGCGTGCCACTGGGATTCGAACCCGGACCCCTCGATTCGAGGTCGAATTCTAAGCCACTGGGCTATCACCGCTTTTATCTCTTATATGATCTCTTAATCATCTTTTACTATTTCCAATGGATGACATGGAGTAATTAGAAGTTATTAGAATAACTCCATGTCAGGCAGGCAGAACTAAATACAAATTCAAATTCAAAAGCTTTTTTCATTATTAGGTACAATTTATGAACATCATACATTTAACATTATACAAACATCCGTTGTTCTTATTGTTATACACAAACATAATATTTTCATAAATATATTGCGATGCACAGCACTTTCGAGGCTTCATTAAATTAAGTGGAATAATTCTGTTTACTTAAACTCTCCTGTTCCTTAACTTAGCTTAATACATAAGTTCTCATGTAACTTAAAAGGAAATCTACAATGAATTTTCTCAAACCACAACTGACCTTTTTATGATGCAATATACATCTATAGATGCAGAACACCTGTCCGGCTGTGTTGGTGTAGAATGCTTTGCAATGTCGAGTACAAGCGGCAAAGAGGTCGGTGGCCGGACCTGACTGGTTGGTCTCCGCACACTCTGAGTCACTGCCCGAAACACTTGAATCATCTGTAATATTAAACAGAGACTAATCAGAAGCTTTTTTATTGGGACAAACATATCCACATACGTACATATACCCATGAGAAGTGGTATCCTTGTTTGGAAGCTGTAATAGACCAATATAATATGTAAAAATTGTACACAGTGGCGTAACTATAGGGCGGCAGGGCTGGCAAAATGCCACTGGCTCCGGGGCTGAAGGGGCCCTGGACTGAGAGGCTGTGGGCCCAGTAGCCCTAAAAGTTAAAAACTAAAAGGAATTAAGAAAGTACCGGGGCCCCATCCAATGAATTAGCCACTGGCCCCAGATGGTTTAGTTACACCATTAAGGTACAGTACTGAGAATATTACATACATATGTGTGGAATTGATAACCACCTTTTTTGAAGTCGGTAACAAACTGAAATAACTAATACCTTGTCTAGAATTAAATTGTCCCAGCGAGAGAGGTGCCTTTCCGAACAGCTTTCTCTTCAGGTTATGCGTGTGCCAGTGGTGCTTGTAATGCGCAGTCTGCTGGGCTCTCGTCTCAAATGGTCCCACTCCACAGCAGGAACACGCGTTGCCGTCCGATGGTCCATTCAGCGTTAAGGTGCTGAGTCGCTTGAGAACACTTGCTTCGTCCACTGGAATGGGAAATTGGGAAATATTAATTTAGTACATTATCTTGATGACTTGTGTGTCACAGTGGTTAACGCTCTTGCATGATAAGCAAAGGAGTTTGCATCACAATAGAGCACTTTTGTGATGGGTTCAAAGTTCTATTTCTGATCTAAGTATGTGTGTGCTGATGGACCTACATTTAAAACATTTGAAACCATAAAATTAGTTTTACTTTTAATATATAATTACTAGCCTCCTGCTAATGTACTTATGTATCACACAAGTATTTTGTATTAGTTCAACATTAGGTACTACCATAATGCAAAATAATTTATTGTGTGATAGTGGGTGATAAATATTAAGGTCCAAGAAAATAAAGAATTAAATCGAAAGAATAGATATTTGTTCATTCTGTTGAAAGTAGGTACCTACCACTACTATGTTTAGTTTCACACTTTTTCATGGTAATGAAATCAAACAAGCAGTTTTCTGTATTTTATTTTTAAGGGGAGTGCTTATTGAGAAGGAATTTTAAAGAGAATAACCTAATTAAAAACGTAGTTTCTAGAAGTAACTAAATCTTGTGACAGATAATTGGTAATTAGAAGGTATTAGAACCAGGTAAAGATAAAAACTCAAGACTTCAATACTTTTGTCTATGAATACAACAGAAAAGATACCTAATGATTTGTGTTTGCTTACCAATTTGATGTGACTCCGTAATCATGCAAGCTGCTACTCTAAGACCTTTTAGCAACCTTTCAAAGTCGTCCAATTCGTACGTCCTAACAATTTTAGGTTTCACCGTGTCTTTTGACGCCATGTATGTTGACTTATTCCCCACAAGTAACTTTTAAAAGATGAAAGTAGTTCAAACGTAATCACAAAGGCAAAAGCAAAATATAAAATATTGTAAAAAAAATGTTCTATTGCTAATAATTTGAAATAACCTAACCTAATTTTATTGTATACCTATAACCTCTATTATTAACGTGTGTTGGTTGATTGGTTGGTTGCGTCAGCTCAGTAGTCACTTAGTCAGTTGCGTCATGCGTGTCAAAATTTTGAAATGTTTGCAAATTACAAATGTCATCTATGACATCTGTACACACTTGGATATTCAAAGTATTGCTACAATATTGTTTATGTTTACCCCTGTACTCGAAAACAATTATCTTATTTTTTTATGAATCTAAATAGCATATACTACGCTGTGGTCTCTTATATTTTTTAAGGATTCTGATCATTTCAAAAAACTGAGTTTCAATTTAAATGTTTAATGTTACAAATGTAAGCAGTCTTAGAAGATTTAATCCCTGAAACACATTAAACGTTTAAAACATAATATTCCTTGACTCACAAATATCTACCATGTAATCAATACGTATGAAGAATTATATCAATCAATGTAGTTGTCCCTAAATTCCATTCCTTGTAATGTGAATCATATAATATCATGTATCCTTTTTCTTGAAAAAGAATGACCTTTTAATAATAACAGCAGAAAATAAGGACGTAAGATCTATAAATTTTCTGTTATTAATCTGTATCACTAGTAAAATTATACATGTGCAAGATTTTTACTATCTTTTTATATTTTATACGTTATCCTGATAGGTAATAATATAATCATGACCTAACTACTATGGTTTAACGAACTCATTATTTTTTTAATTAAAACATGTTAATATTATTACATAGGTGAAAATTAGCCTGCATCTACAGAAATTTATTAGTACTGGAAACATTATACATGACATTGACGTTATCTGTTAAAATTTTGTAACGTCAGTTTGATCCCTTGAAATATCATGTGCACAGATGGTTTATCAACACAGATTAAAGAAAAACAATATACCTATTTAACAATCTTTATTTGGACATAATTAAATAAATTATGGTTTTGTAGCAAAAAATCATGTTATTATCATTAATTATATTATTATCATTTAAGTCTTATTCACCATTTCTTTTGTTGTAAAAATAAAATTCAAAGGATTCTATTCGACTACAGATGGCGCTAGATACAGTATCTACTGCAAATCAAAATATTAGCTCTAAATTATTAAAGAACTAAAAATAAATATAAATTGCATTTCGTAGGAAAATTTTATTGAATAAAAAATTTACTGTATTCTGTACTTTCTTTTGAAAAAATGTCACAGACTTCGAAAAAGAATCGCTTCTACTCAACAACAGATGACGCTATGTACATCTGGATACCTACGCTACCAAACATAATAATATGTATCAGCAGCAAAGAAACAGTAAAACTAAAAAGTATTTCTACAGTTGCCTGGATTATGACAAATTTATGTAATAACATAAAAATCCCGCCCGCAAATGTTATACTTATTAAAAATAATGGTTTATTAAAATACTTTGAAAAAATTGGACACGATTGACTGTGACTACCGATACAGGCTAATGGTTAATATTTCGATCTCCAATAACAAGATTTTATTGCCAGTAGTCCGGAATGTTTGTTTTGTGATTGTTATTAGCCTCATATAAAGTACCTTCGGTAACCACACCTCATTCAGGATGCAAGACAATAATTAATATTATTATGGTAAAAATATGAAGAAGGTACACCTCAGAACCCAAAGTTGTAGCGATAATATTAAAAGTAAAAATATGGGAGCAATATTTAGGTACATTTGAAAAACAATTAAAACATTTTATAGATTATGTGTGCAACTTACGACAAAATCCTTTACACAGAGTATAGATGGGTAATGTACGAACCCAAAACATATACTCAGCATTTAGGCCTAGAACAGATTTTTAAAGATATGGGCACCTTTGTGAGTGTTACTAAATTCCAATTTTTTTTATTCTTTATCCAAATATACGGTAGGTATATTACGATAGGTTGAAATTAGTTAACGATTTCCTTCTACGATATAATTTCTTCACAGAAAAAAATATCCCGTATTCCATAATTCTAGGCTTCTAATCGTAGCGTAAAAGAAAACCATGTAGATAGTATTAGCAGCTGAACTATACGACCAATGATAAAGTCCTTTATACAAAATATAGGTGTTTAGTTTATGGTTCCAAAACATACAGTAAGAATTTAGGCCTAGAAGACATTTTAAAAGATAAAAATATTTTAGTCTACAAAAATAAATGAATTAAATAATCAACTTTTTCGCTCTCTTTAAAAAAATTAAATATTAATTTTAGTTCAGTGGTATGACATATTAGGAATTTTAATTAAGATTTTATTTTCATTCTACTTTAATTATTTAATTTCTTATTTAGGGCTGTATAAGAATAATAACTATATCAACACTGCTTTTAGATAATGCTTGTTTCAAGAATGGTTTTATGTTAGTTCTATAAATATTATAAATTCGTAAGGTTTGGTTTTTTTTTGTAATGAACAGACTCAAAATCAACTGGACCGATTAAAAATGTCCTAAAACATTATAATTATCTTATTGAGTCACATATTTTAGGCTATGCTACAAGACGTTATTATAAAAAATATCATCGCTGTTATCTTTTCTTGTAAAACCAAAAAACGATAAGAATACAGCTTTAAATATAATGATAAAGGTACATCTAAATTTAAAAAAAATATGTTATTTTTAAAAGCATTAGTGTTGTATCTTTTGATCTACAGTCTCTAAAGACTGTTTATCATTAGGTACGTAGCTCGTGTACTTATTTGGTATTGTTAGGTAATAAAAAAGTAACACCTACTCCGATGATTTGGCTAACTCAACAAGTGGGTGTGAATATATATACATCTACGGAAAGACGTAGCACATTGGATATGCGCCAAACGGTTGTAGGCGTTAACTCGTAGGCGGAATTCTTGTTTTTCGTTACTTAAAATGTTAAAATACTTCGTATATGCCCCCGCGTTTGTCTCCGCTCTTCTTCACCTTCGTTGTTACCTTACGTCTGAGCGAAGTAAGCATCGATGATAGTTTTAGTGTATAACTTCCGGAAGGAAAGCTTTACATTAAGTTAGGCGCATGGTTTTGTGTGAGTTACGAGTACTAAGGCACACTTCCTTGATTATGTCCGTTCATCGAGATCTTTCTCGGCTTCTTTTGCCGTTCACGAGACCATAGTCGTAGTTATACAATAGCAGTCGTTACACCTTGCGCCTTTTGCCACTAGCCCGTTTCTCCACTAATCCGCATTGGAGCTAGGAGGATTAGGATAAGCGCTAGCAGATACGAAAAGAAAGAAGTCAAAACGCAGACTTTATTGTCTGGTATTTCACTACTTCATATACCCATTCAACACTGGAGAGAAATAGCACCCTCAAACCCCCCTGCTAAACAATTTAGCACCAACTTGTTGAGCGAACCACAACGCAACAAGTGGACTGCTACAAATACATAGGAATTAACGATAAGCACAGGGATGTTGGAGGTAATGATGAATTTAGCCTAGACTAAAAATCATCATTACCAATAGCCCAGGAGCTGACAGAAAAATCATAAGAGTTTGTTGAAAAGCTTATTTGTAATATTCGAACACAATAAATGCCGACGTGGCTGGCAGGTGGTGAAATTGGAATGGGATTGCTATGGGAAATAAGAATAGAATGAGTGAAGAACGTTTCTATCTCGAAAAAAATCCTGAAACGTCTTTACATATCCGAAACTAAAGGCAGGACGATGCTTGATCAACTAATAAGAAATAGGTATTTTTCGAACAAGTGATGTAGGCATCATCTGTTAAAAGTTTAGGTAGGTCTACGAGTGGTCGTAGCATGTTGGATTCGAGCCAAGCTGTTTCGTAGCACGTTCGTATCTAGCCGTAGTATGTATTCGTAGGCGGTTACTGGTGGGCGGTTTATACTCGTTTTGTTGTAGACATCTTCTAGGTAGGTAGGTAGGTAGGTAGGTAGGTGATATTTTAGTCAGTCCGTCGATGTACCTTTTTCCTAAAATCCATCGCAAGATGCACTCTATGAAGGTTTCAGTACTGAAGGCGTAAGAATTCGTGGTTTTATTCTTATTAAAAAAGGGCATTAAAATTTACATCTTTTACAGAAGCAAGTATTGTCAGCAGGTAGTAGGTTTTACAGTGCTTTATTTACCATTTTTTTGGCTTCATGTTGGTTTGGAATCCAATGCCTGTTCCAATATCATGTTCATATCGAAACATTCCTCAGTATGGTGAATCTGCCCCCTCGCGGGGACAAACGCGGGGGCAGATGAGAATTATTCTCTATGTATGTATTCTTTTACACAGTGTGTGCGCAGCCCACACGCACACCAGGATAAACGCACGCGCAAATAAAGGAAGGTACACATGAATTGTCATGGTATGGACCAACACGACGTATTCGATCGAAAACTAAATATCTTCGGGGCATATTTGCTTTGTGACGGTTGGTTGCAGGCCCTTTGACGTTGCAGTTTATGTTTTTTTATAGTAAACAAAGGAAATCCAGCCGTGTTTTACTGGGATTGCATCACGTGGAAATTTCAAGAGAAAAAGTTGTCTGTATCTCCTTTCATGATGAGAAGGGCTTAATCTACCACGCTGGCCTAGTGGGGATCGATGGTCTTCACATACCTTTAAAAACATTATAGAGACCATGAAAGTTTCCTCACGATGTTTTCCTTCACCGCTACAGCAACTTTATATTACTTTATTTTTACAAGGCGCACCTAAAGTACCTCAAATTATATCCAACAATCATAACTCCTAACCGATACATAGGTACATGAGATATGAAAAACACGGTACTTCACGGCATATTTTAAAGGTTGTATTTTACCCCGGCAAAGGTGAACCTTTCTACATTTTAAAACAACGCTTGAGGAAAAATGCAATTTTGTTTATTCATAAAATATGAATACGCCCCAACGTGTACCATTGTAATTTGGATATATTTAGAATCCCAATGGAATCATTTTGTTATTTTTCCCAGATGAATGCTATGATAATTGAGTATCCTATTCATTTCACAACCAAAATATCAAATCATTGCTTCGTATTTCTTACGATAGATATCGCTCCATGGGGTATTACTGACCCCGATTACTGAAGGCAGCTTCAATATCAATCTATTAGGTACCTTGATATTATTCGAAATCGGAAAAGAAAAAAAGTCGTCTATTTTCTATAGGAGTAATTGTGATCTTTTTGTTACAAAATCATCAAAGCTCGCCCAGGGCGGTACCTTATCGTTGTCCTCATAACCTACTGTCATCTGTGAATCAAAATTTTTATTCATTTCTCGAGTAAGACCAATTAACATCAGGTGATCTGTATACCTTTTAGCTACCTATTACAGCAGGAAGTATTTCATAATGCTCTTTTTTATTATGTGTGGTTTTACGATAATTGATAATAATATCTAAAACTTACTACATAGTAGGTAGGTATACGCCGAAGATTTGGGAATAAGTCTATAGTAGGTACGAGTATCATCAAATTTCATTATCACTTGTAAAATATTTAAACTATTTGAAGAAGTAACTTATTGAGTTCAAAATCTTTCCTCTAGGCCAATGCGTAGTCTTCTTTAAATCCACTGGGGCTTAAATGAATGGATTTCTAAGAACATTTAAAAACACGCCCAGTGGCCTGCTCATTTGCTACTTTTAAATTGTTATAAATAGGTTTAATAACTATTTTCTCATGAGCTACTTTTGTCCTTTTGATAATGTACCTACTCTGTAACCTAAAAAAAACGTGTCATCCAGCGATTACCCTCAGAACACTTCATTTATATCTATTTCCAACCCCTAATCCATAGGAGGGTAAAGTCTAATTAAATAGATCGCTGAACAAACCATGACATGCTGTTCGTATTATTTGTTTTTCAGTGCCCTTGTACTTTTGATGTGAGAATTATCGTTTTCAAAGGGGTGGAAAGGTGGGCCCCGATTGGCTGAATTCCCTTTTGTTTCCCAATGTTGGTAGGGGTCTAAACAACAGCAAGGGGACCAGTGTATTTTTACTGTTGCTCTTAAGTTTTATGCCGAATATAATAACGCTTCACACTCAGTGGTTCAATATTTCCTGTGCTTTTGGACCATGGATACACAGGACATTTAAATTTATGTTTTGCTAATTTGAAGCCAGAAACCTTCTTGTGAGGAACCAGCGATCAACATGGAGAATAATGCGTCATGAAGTTCGCACGAAACACGTTTACTCGCTCGCCCCTGTCGTGAAAAGATATCCGTGCCCAGCCGTGGAATTATTATTTCATGAAAAAAACTTTTAATTTATTTTTCATAACCTCAACAAAGAGCCGCGTATAACCATGCTGCTTGAGTAGATCACAAGTGATCGAAATTCATATTTTAACAGCGACCGATACCTGGCACGGTCGCTATTGGCAAATTGAATGTGCTTCAGAGGGCACGTTTGGCCATCAGTCATGGTTGTCATCGATAAGACGGTCGATGAACCTTGTCGAAGACCACTAGCCTGTTTCTCTGCCAATCCACATTTGGGTAGCGTGGTATGCTGTAGATCTTAGCCGTTGTGGGACTTATCCCGACAGTGGGACATAATAAGGGTTGTAGCCAACTTGAACAATATGGATGCCTTGCTGAATCAATATAACAATGAACAGAGATTTTCATTTCCTTCAATGCTGGGTCCATTACAGGATTCAGTTCACTGTAAAAGCTTTCAGGGAACTGCGTGGGTGTGTGAGTGCGCGTCAACACAAACAAAATAAATACTTATATATAATATTATATAATAGTGTTGTAAATAGGAAACTGGGTTGCTGGTGCGGTATAGGTGAGGTCGTAACTAGAACATCATTGACGTCAGCAGTAAGCTGCGAATGTGTGTCGTAGGAACAAGGAAATGTGTATGTGTGAGTTGGGTCAAGGATTTTATTAAAACTATATTATAGTCCTGGAGCTGTTTTAAATTTTCGGAACTTAAAAATAGTATCGGTGGTAGAATGTTTATAGTTCTTTTGGGTATTACCTACTTAACTTCCATACTAACTAATATATCTAAAAAGTATTCTTTATGTTGATCTAGGTTACAAACTACCTGTATATTAAATTTCATTAAAATCTGTGCAGCCGTTTTTGTTTGAAAGGGTAACAAACATCCGTCCATTGGTAGTATTCGTACATCATTTTACATTTATTTATTTATTTACGCTCATTGTGTGTACGTTGGAGTAGGGGGTTATGCCAAGTTAGTTAAGTTTTACATTTTAAAGGTCTATAATTTCACACTAGCTCCTGCTCTATAACTTTGCAGCTCTTTTTAGAACGGCCCCGACACAACCTCACACATAGGCATTGTTATACACTAAAACATACAGATATAAACTTATTTACATCCCTGAAATACTCTCACACTGAAACATTTCCGGACATAAAACGCACACAAACAAAATATTCTAGGTATAAATCCCTGGCATTAACAAACACTTGGATATAACGAACATAAACACACTCATACATAAACTGTAGAATGTATTCCTGATACAGCCCACATTTACGCAGTACATGAAACGCACACATACATAAACTTTGTTGACGTCAATGAGTTTCGTAGAAGTACAGGGTTGACCTAAATTCGCAGGGATTGCCGGGTTTAATCAATAACATAGAACCTTTACTGTTCTGAACAAAAACTCTACTGCATTTAGATCATACCTTATATGAACGTTATTTCTTTATACAACCATTTTCTTCGTTTACATCCTTATGCAACGATTTTCCGGTTACATAAAGTCGACAGACAAAGAAAGTCGATTCGTGTCGCAAATGACTACTAAAAGCGGGACGCTTTTAAATGTTCCAATAGAGCTCCTTTCCTGTGAGTTGGCGCGCAGCACCGACCTTTTTACGTAAATGCGTTTGAATTTCCTTTGTCATTCAGTATCCCTGCAGCTTATGTAACTTTCAGAAGTTTCCAAGAAAACGCGTGACGTCAGCAGCGCGGGGAGACAGGGGCTGCATCGCGCGCACGCTTTTCCGATTGGTCTCCTCCCAATGGCACGTTACCGCCCCTTTGATATAAATTACCCCGTCGCCTCTGCCCGAGACAGTCTGCAGCAGGAGCTACCAAGGTAAGGTTCTAGCAAAATGGAGCACAAGTCTCTTACGAGCTGAATTTCTGGGCGTTTGAAAACCATTTTTTAACTGGTTCTTTTTTCAGATGGAGAGAAACGACAATGAAGAGATGCTGTATCAGCCTTCGACCAGCGGAACGGGAGCCTCGGGGAGGTCCACGTCGGAGCCGGCGGACGGAGTGGAGCAACCGCTGAATCTGAATGTCCACGAAGCGGGGTAAGTCCCATTAAACTTCTTTTTTTATCGTTTTTTTTTGTGTTATTATATGGTTGTTTTTTTCTTATTTAAATGGTTGTTTTTTCTCGTTGTGTTTTTCTAAATGATTTTTAAGTGATTTTAGTTTTGTTGTATTTTAACTTGTATTTTTCGAAATATTTTGAATTTCGGGTACTTGATATAAATTTCTTTTGAACAGTGTTGAAAACCATTTTTATATTGAAATAAATATGAACTGGTTTATTGTTAAGAATGTCAAAACACGGATGTTATTTTATAACTGACTGAAGGATTTAAGATCTTTAAAGAAGCACCTTTCCTATATCTAATGAAAGCCTAAAAAACCATCATAAATGGAAAAATTCATTGTTAAAAGGATAATTTTCATTCTCGAAAAAAAATGTACCACAAACTGCATTTTTATTTTGATTTCAAAGATGATTTTTCGCTCACAGTTTCCAATATAATTAATATTCAAAGTTAAAAAATTTGTTTAAAAACAATATTTGATTTAAAGTACCTTCATACTTTTTCTGATACTAATAATAATTTTTAATTTGAGAAAACATTGCTTTATGAACTTTTTGAATCTCGATAGCTGGATGTCCTTGCTCAAAATTTATAAGAAATAATTTTTTTTCGAACGCAATATTTTGGAACAATAAAGAACAAAGCTGGAACAACCTGGAAATACCGTCAGAATCGCCAAAAATAACTACAACAACTCGGAAAAACCATTAGAATCTCAATAGCTTGAAACGACATGGCTGAAATATTTCAAAAGTTTCACAAATTTCGCAAAAAATAAATTTTATTCGAAGGCAATATTTTGGAACAGAATAGAACAAAACTAGAACAACCTAGAACAACCGCTAAAATCGCCAAAAATCGCCAGAACAACTCAGGACAACCATTTGAATCTCGATAGCTCGATGTGCTTGCTCAAAATTTATTTTTCATGGATTTTGTAAAAAATTAATTTTTTTCAAAGGCTTTATTTTGGAACAGTATAGAACAAAACTAGAACAACCTAGAACAACCGCTTAAATCGCCAAAAATCGCTAGAACAGCTCAGGACAACCATTTGAATCTCGATAGCTCGATGTGCTTGCTCAAAATTTATATGAAATAAATTTTTTTTCGAACGCAATATTTTAGACCAATAAAGAACAAAGCTGGAACAACCTGGAACAACCGTCAGAATCGCCAAAAATAGCTACAACACCTCGGTAAAACCATTAGAATCTCGATAGCTTGAAACGACATGGCTCAAACATTTCAAAAGTTTCACAAATTTCGCGAAAAATAAATTTTATTCGAAGGCAATATTTTGGAACAGGATAGAACAAAGATAGAACAACCTGGAACAATCGCTAAAATCGCTAAAAATCGCTAGAACAACTCAGGACAACCATTTGAATCTCAATAGCTGGATGTGCTTGCTCAAAATTTATAAGAAATAAATTTTTTTCGAACGCAATATTTTGGAACAATAAAGAAAAAAGCTGGAACAACATGGAACAATCGTCAGAATCGCCAAAAATAGCTACAACAACTCGTAAAAACCATTAGAATTTCGATAGCTTGAAACGTCATAGCTCAAACATTTCAAAAGTTTCACAAATTTCGCGAAAAATAAATTTTATTCGAAGGCATATTTTGGAACAGGATAGAACAAAGCTAGAACAACCTGGAACAACCGCTAAAATCGCCAAAAATCGCTAGAACAACTCAGGATAACCATTTGAGCTCAAACATTTCAAAAGTTTCACAAATTTCGCGAAAAATAAATTTTATTCGAAGGCAATATTTTGGAACAGGATAGAACAAAGCTAGAACAACCTGGAACAACCGCTAAAATCGACAAAAATCGCTAGAACAACTCAGGATAACCATTTGAATCTCGATAGCTGGATGTGCTTGCTCAAAATTTATAAGAAATGCATTTTTATCGAACTCAATAAGTTGGAACAATATAGAACAAACCTAGAACAACCTGGAACAACCGTCAAAATCGCATTACCTTCAAAGTGCGGTGCCAGCTCAAAAATCGGTATTTTTTCATTTTTTCTGAAAGTTTCATTCTCAGCCCTATGCCGTTTTGGAGCAAAGTAGAACAAACCTAGAACAATCCGGAACAAGCTTCAAAATTGTTGTTACTCTAAAGTGCGGTGCCAACTTCTTTACTGTCACTGCCATCCGCTTATGGAACTCCTTACCCAAATCCATCCAGAAAGCTAAGTCTTTGGATTCATTTAAAAACTAAGTTAAGGCATACTTCCTAAATCTTTGACCTTCTGTCATACTTTATTACTATTTTCTCCCTATCTCTCCCTCTAATTTCTTCATCACTTAATTCATTTCTCTTTTTTTTCGTGCACTTTACCGTCTATCATATTATCTTTGTTTGACTCCTACTGAGATGGTTGTCTGGAAGAAATCGCTTTTAGCGATAAGACCACCGTTTTTGTTATCCAATATTTCTATGTTTATATGCTTACAATGTGTGCACAATAAAGAGTAAATAAATAAATAAATAAACGTGCTTTGTTTCTTTGAATAGTGTTTGTTTGTTCTTCTTACGCCTTACTTTACACAAATTACACTGTGTTGAAATTTTTCATTAACGGGTTGGACTGTGCAGTGCCATAGACTTACGTGAGCGTACCCTCTCTGTAGTGTATACGGTACAAATAAAACTTGAATCTTGAAGTTCACGCGGACAAAGTCGCGGGCAACAAAATGTTTAAAAACTGCGATGGCACTTATACAACATAATGCAACTGAAAATTTTAGCAAACTGAAACCGTAGACTGAATATTTTAATTATGACCATTTCGGATTTTTTAACTCACTTTCTCACAAAAAACAGTTATGTATTTAAAATGTTTAATTTATATTAAATGTGCAAACAAGGTATAAAGCTTCAATCATTTATCTAGCGTTAAAAATAGATATTAAATAACACAATAAAAGTTGATAAAACCTGCAATAATGAAAAAATGTTTGAGTATTATTTGGCGATTCAAACCAAATTTTGGATGTCAATGCTATTTAATGATTTTTTTTAAATAGCAGTTTATTGTATGATATTGAGTTGTTCAGTTTAGTCTGAAACACTTAAGTGACTGGCCTATAGTGATAGATACATTTTCGCATGAACGGCATAGGCTCTTCCACCCATAGGCTTCCTTTGTTCCAGCCCCTCCGGTATACAACAAAACTTGATGGCAGTGTTCCCCATCCAAGAAAATATCGAGCAGAATAGTGATGATGACGTCATCGTGGTAGGTACAAAGCCGTGCAAAGACTTGCAACAACTCATTGAAAATTGCGAGAAAAATAAAGAATTTTTGGGCCCCCTCATGAAAAAACTAGATGAAACTAAAATTGGCATAAAAGCTACACAGAAAGAATACGAAAGCATGTTGAAATACGCATGGAATCGTATGCAGCTTGATTTGGAACTGGCGCCCGAACAAAATAAAATTACGCTGATCGAGGTGATTGTGCAATGTGCCAGCGAGAAAATTATTAGCCGGAGATTGGAGGGAACAGCAAATACCTTGGTACTGGGACCATCACCAACACCACGGAGGACGCTTACTCCGCCCAGCAAGACACAGGTACGAGTGCATGTGTATTATAATTTCAAAGACAAAGACCAACAACGGATTTTGTAAAACTTGTCAAGAAACAAACAAATACTTACTACAAATAAGAATAAAACAAATATTTAAGGAGGTTCCCAAACAATTTGCATCTGAGAAGGTGAATATGGATTGATCAAAATGCCTTGTAAAACCAACAACTAACCCATATTCGTGCAAATAAATGATTTTCATTTCATTTCATTCATTTCATTTCAACATTTCAAAACCTATACCAACATAATTTTTTCCAAATTTTGGCCATTTATCTTACTTCCTAAAACGCATTGACCCCATCTACGTTGAAAAAGTTGACCTAACTTTTAATTTTTCTCTAGTAGGTTTCCCTACCTATAGTGTAACTCCGTCTGGTCATATGGAAGTTTACGACAATGTCTTAATAGACTACAAGCCCATGAACAAAATTTACCCGTGAAATGAACCAACGTGAATAACGCTTAGAGGGCTGTTATATCAGAAAATAACTCTGAGCACTATGCGGTCATTTCTGAGCGGTACACCTGGTACCATGATCAGATATAAGGGTTGCGACCCTTGGCTTTCGAACCCGGCCTTGTATACATATACAGATACTTTATCCATGAACGCCGTACATATTTCCAAGGGTGGCTCGAAAGCCAAGGGTCGCAACCCTTATATCTGATCTTTGTACGAGGTGTACCGCTCAGAAATGACGGCATAGTGCTCAGAGTTATTTTCTGATATAGTAACAGCCCTCTAAGCGTTATTTACGTTGGTTCATTTCACAGGTAAATTTTGTTCATGGGCTTGTAGTCTATAACTGTCTTTATTATCAGTATCAATATTATGTTTTGATAGAACACGATGACGCGGGGGCGAGCAGAATCAAGAAGAATAGAAGACCTAGGAACTCCGGTAAGTAAGATGAGATAATAACGTATCTTATTTATTTCTTCATTTGGCCGTGTTTATTTCTTGATAATACTGATTTATTTGACTACAAGCTCACAGTGATCTCAAAAAATTAAGAATAAAATCGACTTCAAAATATTAACTTCGAATTGTGAAAATTTTTTCTTGAAGTCAATGTGACTTTGTAGTTTGATAAAATAGTTTAAAAGCATTGTCAAGTATGTAAAACTAATAATATTATTTCATAATTTTGAGTGAACATTTTTTAATTGTTTTGATAACTATCATCGAACGTCAAGATTTATTCCATTTTCGAATTAATAGAATTGGTATGCAGCCAAATACGGCGGATACAATCAAACGACGTCACCCAGTCCCTCGCCAGCAAGAACACCAATTTGCACCTCCAGTATCCTGTATCCAGTATCCTCCACCTCCTCCAGCCATCTTAACTATACAATATACACATAGCTACATGTAAACTAGTTTGATTTTGATTTTGATCAAAGCTTATTTATAAACTGACTAATTTCCGCTTCTAAATTATAAAATTTATTAGTGTTTTCTCACTTCAAATAATTAAACTTCAACTTTTTATACCATTGTCAGGTTTCAATTAATTAAATAAAACTAAATTGGATTTTTGTTTACCTTTAGTTTTCATTGTTGCTTTAATTTAGGTTTAGTAACTGATGAATATCAATTATAAAAATTTTGATAGAAGTTTTTTTGAGAGATGATTTTTTTTCACACACTATGTAATGTTTTAAAAGGAACACGCCGTGTCCCCATATGCTTCGCCGGAATCGTCTTCCGTGGTGGACCAAGGGCCCCGACCTTTGGTAAGTAACCCAATTATTACTGTTTGACTCTGCCAAATAAGGAAGTTCCAACAACTTTTGAAGAAGAAAAAACACTATGAAAATAAGATTATAACACTCTCCAACCGATTATTTGTATTTTTATTCTTGTTTCAATTTTAAATTTTTTCCATTTATATTTTACTAGCTTATGCCCGCGACTTCGACCGCGTGAACTTCAGGATTACAAACAAATTCAAGTTTTATTTATACCGTATACCTACACTACATAGAGGGTACAGCACAGTCCAATCCGCTAATTAAAATTACAACACAGTGTAATTTGTGTAAAATAAGGCGTAAATAGAACAAACAAACACACATTTCAAAAAACCAAATCACATTCTTCTACAACACTCCCTTCAAACTTCACATAAGAAAACGTCCGTGAAAGCAGTAGCAACAATACACTTATTACACTTTCATATTTATATCACACATTAGTAGTAATCTTGAAGGAACTTGAGGAAAAAAAAATTGCAACAAAAATTTTAATAATTATTGGTAAGTAAGTTTTGTACCTTAGTTTAAAATGTAAATCCAAGAAAGTTTTTTGAGTTGTAATATTAACCTTCGTATACTCCTGGTAAACAATCTTAACAGCGTGATTCAGACTACAAATTAGCAGGGACATCTATTGAGCAATAAAAGTATCGACACATTCATTTATCGCTAGTCTATAACTAAAATTCTCACCCAATAGATGGCGTTAGAACCGCGCTATATTTACAGTCTAGTAATAAGGTACCTATTTTTTTATTTAAATACTTAATTAACCGCTCGACTGCCCGACTGCCGAAATCGTTATAACCCCTCGATTGCGCCGATCAGCAGCGACGTTTTTTTTCCATCACCCGCGCGGGTCGTTCACTAAACTGGTTCGTGGAACTCAATTGTTTTTGTAACATGATAAGTGTTATGTTTTTTATGTTTGGTATGAGTTAAGCTATACAATGTTATCTTTTGTGGGTCAGATTACGACTCTCGTGTAGAGTTATGTGGCGCTGAACTTTTCAACCTGTAGTTGACAAAGGCAATCTACGGGTAGAAAATGTTGTCAACCAGTAGTTGACACGGGCAATCTAGCGTCTTGTTCATTTCATCAAAATTTTCATCAAAACCCGTTCAGTAGAATTGTCATGATCGCGTAACAAATTAACAGAAAGACAAGACAGAGAGACAATAATTCTAAAAACGCGATTTTTGGTTTCTGTTATCGTCCCTTATGTCAAATCAATTAGTCTTTTTGAAATATTTTATGTATAGATTTTCTGATCTGTCATTTACTTTATCTTCTATTTATAGTGTAAAATTCACGCTAAGCCTTTCTCATAAATGCTACTATCATTAATTCATAACACATAATTGATTATACAATCAAATTTGCGCATTTTGTAATTTGTTTGTAGTTCAAGAAGTCACTTTTTAAAGTATTTAAGTAAATTTAATTATACGAGGTCTTTTCTTAGCTTCATTGTTATATGTTTAAATAGAAGGTTTGTTAATGTTTAAATATCCTAATAGGTTCCGGCATACATGCAACAAGCCTTATCGGCGTCCAAGACTGCCAATAAGCTGCTGCAACGTCCAGTAAGTATTTGTGTAACTTAAACCACTTAAAAAGGTTCATTGAAGGCTACTTAATACATAATGTATATTTTAATCTCAGCCGAGACTCGAATATTACCTTTCTTAAGCTTTACTTTACTTGTCGTTGCTACACTTCTACGTTTAACGTTGATTGATCCGATTTGGATTCCACTTTTTATCAAAAATTAGAATATTTCTGAAATTTAACTTTCTTTTTTTAAAGAGATCCATTGGACTTGAACGGAGAAACTCGATATCGGTTCCTTTGCTGAATCAACAGGTACAGTCTCTAGTTAGTTAATCAAATTAATCAATTGTTAGTTTTTTGTTTTTTGTTTTTTGTTATTGTGTTAGTGTTAGTGTGTATTTGTGAACAGCACAAAAGAAATTCATAGTCATGGCCATAATTTGGAACGCTAAGTAATCAGTTAAGGTTTTTATAGAAAAAATAGGAATAATAAGAAATGAATCTGGAGAGTAATTATATAATTATGGCAAACTTAAGGATAGAGTAATTTTTAACAAAATACGTTTTTCATACAAATCTTAACTGATTACTAAGCATTCAAAATGGCCAATTCATAGCTGGTATTGTAGATATTGATATGTTCTTTAATAGTGTAAAACATACTTTTGTTCTATCATGAATAGTTTCCGCAGCGCATGCGACGAAAGACGTTTTAGGGCACTTTTTTTACACCTTGTGTTACGTTACTTAAGTTTTAGTAAGGATCCCTAATCTTTTATACAATAAATATAACCTACGTTACTTAGTGAAAGAATTTTTGAAATCGGCACAGTAGTTTTTGAATTTATTCATTACAAACACACACACACACACACACCACACACACACACACACACACACACACACACACACACACAAATACAAATTTTTCCTCGTTACAATATTAGTGTAGATTACAATTATTTTCAGATTTTTTTCTAAAATTGATCCTTGTCTTAAAATAGGATAGCGTCCCAACAACATCGGCACAGGGAAGACTATCCACACTAAGAAATATACTGTCTCGGCCTGCTGTAAGTTTCAAAATAATTAACTTATAATTCATTAAACTTAAATAGATTACTTGCCGACCACCCAGTTTTGTTTTTTATTTCCTAGTTTTCACGGTACTATTAAATTTTCAGTGTCTTGTTATACCTACTGTTAATACGTTTTGATGTTTTATTATATTATGAATCTAACCTAAACCAACTTTTCACGCTTCAAAATTTTCTATTCTCAAAGAAAGCGTGATTTTTTATTATTTGAGTTAGAGTGTGAGAATCAAGTTTTTAAAAATTTCAGTTTTTAAACTTTTCTAAAATTGGTCCTTGTGTTAAAATAGGATAGCGTTCCATCAACATCGGCACAGGAAAGTCCACCCATGTTAAATCAACAGACACGGCCTGCAGTAAGTAACTAAATAATTAACTTTAACTTCTTATAATAAATTAAACATTTGTTTAAACGTTGAAAATAAAGTTTAGATTTTTTCAAAACTTTTTACTGTATTTAGATGAGATTTAGATGAAAATATTTATGAAATTAAATTTTCCGTGTCACGGTGTAAACGTTTGGATGTTTTTCGTAGAAACTCATCGGACTCAGGCGGAGACAGTCGGTAGCGGCTTCACAATTTAACCAAGAGTTCCACTCTTCGGTAAGTATAGTAACCGTCATGAGTCGAGAGCACAGATCATTATCAGGGGATGTTGTATACTTTCGGCCAATGTACAGCAGCCGGAAAAACGTGCTGGACCAATAGACGACTCACACTGACGAATTGACGTTTGTTGAACCAATCGTGTGCACCGCAGCGCAGTCAATGTCAAACCGACCAATGAAAGTTCGGCTCACCACTCGTGACGGCAACTACAACTCAAATTACTTTTATAGCACAGTCTGCCCTAAACGCGACCTTATGCCGCGGGTATTCGAATATAAAATTGTACTTATTTTCACCGTTATTTTTGTGGGTTTATGTCACTCGCGGTGATAGTGCTGTGGCTTAGAATTCGACCTCGAATCGAGGGGTCCGGGTTCGAATCTCAGTGGAAACCAATGATTTTGTAAAAAAGTTATTTGCGCTTAATAAAATTTTATATCACCTTTTTTGTGACGGGGGGAAACCTTCATAGGTACCCGAGAGCCGTGGGAGCGACTCCGGGTTATGTGGAATTCTTACCCACTAAAACCTCCTTGGTGGCCTGCCTCTGCGCATGTGGGGGGCTCCGGGATCTCCGGTGGAACGCACCGGTGCCCCCTTGCGTGGCCTTGACGGGCTCATCCCGGGGGAGACTTCGTATCGTCTCCCCTACATCTTCCGATGTGTACGACGATATGCAGCCACACACATCGCCGTCCTTGCCGGGGTCACTTGCTGGACGGTTCGAGCTCCAAGCTGTTACGGTGAAGGAAAACTGAGAGTTCAAAAAAATGTTGTAATACCTTTGAGAACATTTTTTTGAACTCCACCAACCCGCAGTAGGCCAGCGTGGTGGACCAGGGCCTACATCCCTCTCATTGTGAGAGGAGACCCGACCTTGTAGTGGGTCATTAATGGGTTACTGAAACATATCACTCATGTATAAATGTATACGATGCTCGTGTCTGAAGTGATCCCCACCCTAGCACCCTAGCTCCGCTTGAGCTAACGTCACACCGTGTAATAGAAGGTTACTTAACTAAATTCATTAAAAAAAATAGATGTAACTTTTAATGACATTGACTGTTAGTTCACGCGATTGGTTCATTCATCAGTGTGCGTCGTGTATTGGTTGAGCGCGTGTTTTTTGAACGGTGTACAATGGCCGAAACTGTACAATATCCATACCACCAATCATTTGTGCTCACGACTCGTAACAGTTACGATACGACTGATTATTGTAATATTAAATCAATAATAAAGATATCATTTATTTTTGGATACAAAAGGAGTTAGTTTTAATATATGTTTTTTAATAGGACGTCGTCTCATCCACACGCATTTCCCCGATATCCTGTACCATAAATGAAAATCAAGAAATCCGATTTCAAGTAAGTAAAAATAATTTCGTTATTAAATTAAATTTATTAAACCAATAAACATTTTTACAGTGTACAGTGTATATCAATGATTAGTGTGTGTGCGTGATGGTGTGTTTAATTGAACTCAATTATTATTGAAATTTACAATCCAACAGCATGGCATCGCATCACGGGCACAAATACCGGTTTCCACGAGAATGAGCCCAAATGAAAATCGTTCAGTGAGTAACATTAATTAACTAAAGAAACTAACGTTTTTAACTTGACAGCGTCGCAATTATTTACAATAGACTAATTTACATTTTTTCGTAAACAATTCGTTTAAAATTTTTCTAATGAGCCGTAAAATATTTTTTGTAGGTATTTTTTCTATTTTTAATTGTATATGAGTAACAAATGGTTACATAATATTTTTTTAATAGAATCCTGTGAACGTAAGAAGAAGGTCAGTGGCATTTGTGGAGCCGGAACAGCAAGAACCTGCAGTAAGTAAAAAAAATACTTCGTGATGACAGTGATTAAGACATTTCACTATACATTCTATATTCTTAATTTTCTTAATTTTTATATTCTTCATATTCTTAATTTTTTAGGTGATGTACATATACCTACTGCTTTCAATTTTCTTTTCCATATTAGGATCTGCCACCCTCCTCAACGAGGTGTCAGGAAAACTATTTAAAAATACCTACAATACTACTTACACGAACACTATATAAAATACTGGAAAACTATATAAAAATACCTACAAAACTACTTACGGCCGCACTCAGAGACGTCATTTAACGTAATGTTCATTAACAAACAAATAAAATCGTCTTTATTCGTATTGACATAAGTGCCATCTTTATTTTCATAATGAACCATTAACGTTAATGAATGGCTCTTGAGTTCGGCGGTTAGACTTTTAAATTCTAGGACAAAAATAATATTTATTTACTTTTACGATATCCCTTACTTATTCATTTTCATGGCGTCCATTAATTTGAAGTTGTTTTTCATAGCACAGTGTAAAATGACGATTTTTAAACGTGTATAGACAGTAGACACGTCTGCAGGGTGAAAAAATGCCGCGACAGGAAAAATGACAGTCGCAGCGAATGGGATTTTCTCAGATTAAAATAAATATTTTATGAAATCTCGCGTGAGATTAGGGATGGGGGAGGGGTCGAGCAAAATCTAACGACATCGAGGGGAAAAGGGGTTAAAAAATTCCAAAATTAATAAATAAAATAAAATAATATAATAGAGGCTTCCTTATTTTATAGTCAAAATCACCTAATTAATGGAGGTCTCCTTATGTTATAATAGTATCACGCTGCTTCCCCATACGCTTCGCCGGCATCGTCTTCGCCGGACCCAGGAAACCACGTGTTCCGAGTTCCCGTAAGTAACTCATATTATTATGACCTAATATTTATATATTAGGTTAGGTTTTAAAAGCTGTGCTCGCAACTTTGTCCGCGTGGAATTTTACTATGTAATTATAATATAATTCTAAAATAAAATGAGTTACTCCTTACTATATTAGCTACCTTCCAATGAAAGTCCCGTCAAAATCGGTCCAACCGTTCCAGAGATTAGCTGGAACAAAAAGACAGACATACAGACAAACAAAAACTTTAAAAAAATGTTATTTTGGTATATTATGACTGTATCCTGTAAACATACATATGCAGTAGAACTCCAATTATCCGAATTAATAGGGACCGGGACCCATTCGGATAATCAAATACATATTCGGATAATCGGATTTATTTAAAAAAAATTGCCATTGGAGAGAATAAAAGCTACGTTTTGATATTGCACTATTTTTTTATTGAATTAAATGAAAGAAACATGAAATTTTCACATGTTTTAAATATAAATAAAATGTACTTATGTACAAGTTTAGAAATAAAAATCATTGTTTTTTAAACATCTCCGTTAATGTAAGCTGTTTTGCGGTCTTCAACCGTTTTCGGGCAGCCAGGTCACGCATTCGCTTGACGGTGAGCAGTTGCAAGTGGTCACACTCGGGCTGACGCTCCATCCACTTCAAAGCAGTCTCGAGGCCGGCAAATGCTTCACTAGCTGATGGTCCAGCGTCTACTTCAACATCAGCAGAAAGTTCTTCTTCCACTTCCACTTCAACATCTTCTCTCACACTTACAACAATTTCATCGTCATTGAGAATTTGAAAACCAGGGTCAGACGTGTCACAAGCCATCCACTCTCCTACATCTTCAGCACTTACTTCTGTACAACCAGGAATTTTTACAATCATTTTTCTTATTTCCTCTAGTGACAACGCATCTTCATCATCCTCTCCATATTCTTGTTTCTCATTTTCTTCAGATTCTTGTTGAACTTGTCTTAACTTGCCGTTGTGCCTACACTGACTTCGCGGGGGGAAGTCAGTGTAGGCACAACGGCAAGTTAAGACAAGTCAAGTCAAGACTTGACGCGCAAACACTGGCTTCGCGGGGGGAAGAATAATAGCGCACTTAGACTTTTTTTGGACAATTTTTTGTGATTCGGATAATCGGCGATTCGGATAGTCGGAGTTCGGATAATTGGAGTTCTACTGTATGCATTTAGTAAAAAGTGGTTATTTTTATATTAAAAAAACGAACACTCCAATTTTATTTATTTGTATAGATTATATGTATATTTTGACTCCTTTCTTTTCGTAATATAGAACATAAGGTTCGTTTTATTCGTATATATACTTGTATGTAATACATTGATTTAGAGCTACGAGCTAACATTTTCCCGTACGACACCTATGTTCAAATGAGCATGCAACCTAATTTTCTGCTTACAAACTAGTTTTTTCAATATACAAAAAAGACTAAGAAACTGTGTTCGGGCTAGTTGTTTTTTTTTTAATTCTTTATATAAGCCAAATATTTTTACTTTTTTTGAAGTTTCTTTTTTATGTTTTTGTAGTATAGCTTTGCATCAATCTCAGCACAGCCGTTGTCAGCGTATAGGCCGGCAAACCAGACGCCACGTCCCGTAAGTATCTATCTTTAATAATCCTCTTTTTTGTTTATGAATTTCAGAAATGTAATCACTACTATTACTAATGGAAAATTTGACCTAATTTAACTTTTAGTCCCCATTGGTAATTCCCCCTTTTTAATAATATTCTTGAACTTTGACTTTTCATACTTAGATAATACAAATTTTTGTAACCTATACTTCAGTTGATGATTATAAATAAATAAAAAAAATATGTTCCTTAACAGAGGCCCATCACCACAAGAAGTACTGTAACATATTCTCAACGGGATAATCAGGAACCTACAGTAAGTAAAATAAAAGCCTAATTGATATTTTATTACACTTCACCATATTGAAGGTAGCCAGAGCCAACCACAAATTTGCTAACCACAAACGTTCCTTCCGTAACTTTAAGCTTGCACAAGTAGTAATACTTATCGGTAGGTAGTAGGTAACTAGTACTAGGTAACTAGTACCTACCGATACTGGAACGTTTGTTGTGGAATACTTGCACAAATTTCAAAATAATTGCCGTTTTGGTTAACTTGAGCAAGTCTGCAAATTTCAAACTGCTCCATCCGCTAGTGTTCTCTAAATTATTGTACCTCAAATTTTCGCTTCACGTAATTATACTTTAGTGTGGCTACCATAACACCCGATATATTAAAATTTATTTATAACCGAACCGAATATAACCGAATTTATCACATCAACTTTTCAAGTTACTTAAACTATATTTGTAGGTATTTCTACTAGGAATATGAAATTTCGGATACGGATAGGTTTCGGATATAGAAATGATTATTAAACCGGATACGGATACGGATGCGGATATGAAATTATTTCGGATTATCCGGTAGTTTAGGCTAATTTCGGTTACGGATATTAATTATTCAAGCCAAAAGCTTTACACCACATTGTTTACATTTTGCGGAATCGACAGTCATTTCATTAAAAAATATCAAATTACACTGGATTTAGGACGCGTTTTGTACCAATTCAATCAATTCCGTAACACAACACTTTTGTTTAAATTTCCGAACTATTTTAACTTTTAACGTATCTCAATTAGGCTCCGCCCCTATCCGATATTATCCCGTTACGGAGCTCCCTAACATCCCTATATATCCCCCAAAATATTATCTACAATCATAGTCAGTGTAGGCGACGACAATATTTAATTAATATTATTAACAAAATTGTAATTTTTTGTCTATTTTAAGTTTAAGTTGAAATAGTGGGTATCAATTATAATTTATTTTATTGCTAAATAATGAGTTATTTAGGTTTTAATTTGACTTTAATAATATGGCTGAATAATACTAGAAGCGCGCGCATTCTTTATTACTATTATTATTATGTCAATAATTTAAAAAAGGAACAAATGGGCACTTACAAAAAACAAACGAAAATCGAATAGACCATATGAAAATACAATTCCGCGCGCTTCTTATTCTTGCCTAGATTTGTATTTCAGTTAAATTAGTTTTCCTTTTTAATAGTTATTGTTTGTTTTGTGAATAGAATAATTACCAAGTTAAAATACACATTGTATACAAAAAGCAATAATGTATTATTAAAGAACATCCTGTCGTTTACAACGGCCTTTAAATATTTTATAAATACATAGTATTTAATTTTGGATTTGTTTGATCGTTAATTTCATTGTGCTTTTGAATAGATTGGGGAAGCGCCCTCTCGTGCAATGCAGCCATCGCCTTCCATGTTCGAAGATCATGAATTTCGCATGCCTGTAAGTAATTCATAATTCTTATTATACATTATACTTCTTCTTTTTTAATTTTTGCCGCATAAGTATGTTAGCGCGAGTCGTGCAAGCTAAATTTAAGACCTACTCAAAGTGGGTAGATAGCTTACATAATACAATACACTATAAAAAGCTTCTTTTTTTAAGTGTTTAATCTATAATTCTATTTTAATAGCGCATGGTTACGCGTGGAATGTTGAAGTCAAACACTCATAGCCAAGATTTCGGAGCACCAGTAAGTAACACATGTTTAAAATCTAAAAAAATAACAAAACCTTCAATTAGAAAACCTAATTTCTCGCTTTATTCTGGTGAAAAAAAAAATTTTTTTTAACTACAAATAAATAAGCATCTGGAAAAGATTTTTTATTGTTAATAATTTATTTTTTGTTTTTTTTTGAAGTATTCTTCTTATAGCACGCCTGAACATGGAGCATTAGAGAGTCTGCACTACTCTCAACATGACAAAATAAAGCATTTTTTGACTTATATTGTTCTTTTTTTAATAGCACAGCAGTGCACAACCTTGGCCACAGGACTCGTCGTCAACAACATATACACAAAGACCAGTAAGTAAATTTAAATGTTTAAGTTTTTTTAATTTTTGCAATTCAAATAACAAAAATTTTTTTTTAATTTTTAACCTTACCTGAAAGTTCTACTCCCTATCATCATTAATGTTTTTCATTTCTTAGTCTGTATAATAATACTCTTGGACTTCAATATTTTTCTGAATTCAATTTCATTTATATTCTCGCCAGTAAGTACTGATTTCATCATTATTCTCTTTGATAGAAAAGAATAAACAAACGGAGGAATACTGTATCTCTTGTTGAAGAAGAGGCAAATAGTCTTTCGGTAAGTAGCAAGAGTGAAAAAACTAAAAGGTGAAGAATACTTTAAAATCAGTCTGAAATAAATTAAAAATAAAATATTCTAATTGTATGCCGCTTTACGCTTAATCTTATGATACCTTACTACTGTTAAAACGAATTGGTTTATTAATCGTATGGTATTAACAATAGGTTTGCCTACTTAATGCTTAGTTCAGTCTAATTGATAGGTAGGTTATTATTATGACTTGAATAATGCATAATAATATGACTACGGCGAAGTTTTTTTTTTTTGCAAAAGCGCTCCAGACCCGACCCAAGGAGACCGTCAATGTCAGTTTCATCGCCATCGAACCCAGAGTTCTATCCACAAGTAAGTAACTTATAATTATTTATTTGTTTATTTTATTTTTATTTGTTTATTTTATTTTTATTTGTTTATCTTATTTATGCGGGATACGGGAGAGGAATGAAACTGATCAATACATTCTCGCCTTTGCAATGAAAATTAACATAATGAAGAAAATTAATAAGCAATCTATATTTAATTAAATAATCATAATTTCGATCATAACTTCAATTATATCAGGCTGCATTTTTTAAGTGTGCGTGGATAGGGAAATATGAAACTACGAGGAATAGCAAAAACGGCTGAAAGGAGTCCCGAGTGCCCGATTTCGGTGAAAACTAAAACTGTATCATTTGATTTCAATATCCAGGAATCGAGCCCATTAATTTTGAAAAAAATATCACACCCTGTATTAATACACCATCCGATAGTTTCACTAATAAGGAACAAATTCCGGGCATAAAGCTCATTTTTAAGAAAAAACGTTTTTTTTCCATACAAACCTTAACTTAACGTTCAAGATAATGGACATTGTTTCTAACAATTCTCAAATCACAACAAAGATTTTTTTTTTTTGTTTTTTGTTATTGCACTTATTGGCTTGGTGCCATCCACTATTGAGTTAATGAGAAAAAAGAGTTGGAGTGTTTTATTTACTAGATTCTCATCACTTACCTTCTTTAATAATTTGTGTTCTTCCGCAGTTATACACTAACGCTCTCTGCGGTGCACAAGTGTTTTCTTTTACTTTTCAACTTACTGTATAATGTATAATTTTTTTAATTTTACGTTCTCAAATATTCATTTTGTTACGTTTTATATTATACAGAATAGTGCTGGAGTCTCATTCACGTATCCCATGCCGCAGAACACGCAGATAAATCATCATTTCGTTGTAAGTTACAATGACTCGATAAATTATATCTTATTTTATTATCTTATTTTATATAGATTTTTTCAATGAATTAAGGATGAAACAAAAATTAACTTTAATTAATAAAATAACAATAATAAAATATTAAATTTTTATATTTATTATAATTGTTAAATTAAAAAATTCGTGGTAGTAAATTATTTAATATATAACATACTATTTTCTTTATATATATAGAACCCCATTCGTCCCACACTGAGACAGCGTGTACCGGAAAATTCATCACTAAACCCTCAAAACAATATTCCAGTAAGTGAAAACGACTTCAAATTTTGACAGTTACATATTTTTTTTAAATTCAATATTTATTTAATGATATTAAAAATGAAATTTTATTGACCGTAAGTTAAATTTTATAGTCAAAACCTTAATTTTTGTAGATTTTTTAAAATTTGAATTGCGGGTAGTCAGTAAAAACTATTTTTTCTCTCCTTAAAGAACTATGGACATTGTTGGTTGCCGCAAACAGCAAGCACGTCTATAAATCAACCGTCAAACATTTCAGTAAGTTAAATTGTATGTTAAGTAAATTTAACACTAATTTGTCTGCGTGAAATAAATATTTCCTTACAATTTTTCACCGTTCTTTTCAATTTCTTCGAGTTACAAATCGCAAATTACATTTTACCTCGAATAATTTAGTAAAAGGATTAAAGCGTGCAAATTTAACAGACTTATTGTTAAAATAAGACAACGATCTTAAAACTATAACGTACTCATTTATTTTAAGATAAGAAGGATTATTTTGCCACAGAATTTACATCTTAAACATAATTTAATTTGTTTATTTAAATTGTTTTTTTAATAAGTAAGTAGGTAACTATTCTTTTATTTCGCTTCAAATGTTAGGTTTTTTAGGTGTATAAAGTTTAATTTTTTTTGACCCATAGCACCCACATGAGCTCGCAGTATTGCTACAAATTTTACACAACCCTCACAACTTACAGGTAAATCGAAGTTTTCATAAGGTATTTTTTTTCAATATTAAGGTTAACTTATTAAAGTTTTTTAATGCTGAAAAATATTAAGTAATTGTTAATTTTAACTAATTTGTTTTCATATTAATTGGGATGTGGACTCAGAATCAATTGATATACTTTAACTGAACTGTCAAAAACGAAAATGACGTCATAAGCCAGGTTCTTCGTACAAAATTTATTATTTTCACAATTTTCACAATTCAAGTTAATTATTATTATTATTTTCAAACGCAATAGAAATATTTTTGAAAGTTGAGCCAAATGTTGAGCCAAAGCACTCTTTTACGGGAATTACATTTTGAAATAATCTGTGAATAGTGTCCACATCCCAATTGGTTGTTTTGAGCCACTGTTAATAGTTTTATTCCTTAAACTATTTTTTTTCGTTTTTTGCTCTACAGAACCTTGATGATGTGGCACGCTTGCAGCAACTCCTGCAGACAATCCCACAATATCTACAGGTAAACTTTACAGTAAATATATATTTAATTAAGTTTGTTTCATTTAATGATAAAATAACTTTGTATTTTTGTCTCTTAAAACTTTATTTAAAGTACTTTTTATGTATTTTTAGGATAATCTTGAGTCTATCTTTCTGTATTATCTTTCTGTAAAATCTTTTCTGTATTACGTCCATTACAATAATGACAGTTCTCATTTTCAACATCCGTGTTCTTCTTTTTCTTCCTCTGCTTGGCCAGTCCCACCTCTTGAATTGACCGTGAAGGCCGTAACTTCAGCCATCTGCAGCAACCGCTTACGAGCTCCAAACTCCATCTCACAGTATATTTTTAAAAATATTCTTAGTTTATTTATATTATATTAAAATAATTATTTTTTTGTTTCGCGATTCGTAGATGGTTCCCGAAATAGCAGGGTTGCTGGAAGCCTTAAAGGCAGTGCCACAACAGGTAAATTTCTCAGTATAGTACTCGGGTAATATTGGTAGGGATCATCTTTAAACAACTATAATAATTTTTATACGTATATTATACCTATAAGGGAATTTATTCCTTTGTTATTTTACTATGGGTGAACTTAATGCCGATTGTGGTGAATATTTGGGGTTGGTAGTAGGCGAAGGTACATAACGACCCCTCTAAGGGAAAACGAGTGTAAAGTTGTAAATCGAGTGTATGCGGCTTTTCATTTACTTTAAAATATTTAAAGGGTAGCCACACAAGTTAAGTTACCACAAGTTACTTGAGAATTTTTATTAATGTTTTTGTGAAGGCCTACCAAAGGCTCATTCCGTTTAATTGCTTCATTAATAACAACAATTCTTAGTTTTTTATATTTTAAGTCTAATTTATTAATTTGATTTATGATATGCTTTTAAAACAAACATAAATAATCTAAATAATATAATTAAAAAAATAATTGAAGAGTATTAAAATGTGATTAATTATTATTTCATGCTTAACACAGATCTCACTGGAGTTCTCCAGCTTGCAGCATATCATATATGAACTTCCACAACATATGCAGGTAAATAAAAGTAGTAATAAATTTATTTGATTAATTAATAAATTATTTTTTTATTATCTCAAACCTTCTATCTAAAATAAGTTTCATAATGGTTAAGTTTATTAAAAAGTAATTCTTTTTTTCATGCGGCACATGCAGAACATTTACGAAGTAGCCCAGTTGAACCAAATAATCCATAATCTACCCCAAAGTCTACAGGTAAGTTTACCTCACAATTATAAATATAAATTTTATTCAAGTTATTAATTTTAATTAAATTTTCATTACATTCTCTCGGGACAGGCAGAAAATACTGTTTTAATCTTAAACCTAGATAAAATTAATCTGTAAACATTTGATCTTTCATAGAACTTTCACGATGTGGTGAAGATACAGCAACTGTTAAACAATCTGCCGCGACCAATACAGGTAAATTCTTCTATTTACTGACCATCTATACTATTTTGTGTTTCCTTTTTTTGAGTTAAGACATTTGCGTTATATGTTTTATTATATGTTAAACGTTTCTTTTTTTTTTTTTTGTAGTGATCGACGCAATTTAGTATTTTTGTTCATTTACTTCACAGTTTGAGCAGTTTATAGATTAATCAGTATTAAGCTTGACTTTTGCTTGAACTGCCTCAACTGAACGTGACACAAGACGTTTTTGACATTAGTGTAATATTGTTTTGATAATTATTGAAGCCCAATTTTGATCGTTATTATCTTTAATTATAATTATTTAAGATGTACTAATCAGTTATTCTTTCATTCATTTATCATAGGACCTAGATGAAGTCGGAAGATTGCAACAGTTCTTAAAAACCCTGCCAACAATAGTACAGGTCAGTTCTTTTGAAAAAAAAATTTTTTTATGTAATTGAAAAAAGTTTTTATTTATGTAAGTTTAAAGTTTCTTACTTTAAACTTTTTTTTAACTTTATAAATATTCATTCTATTATTTCAAACTTGATTTTAAAGAGACTTTCTAAAAAAACAAAGTTTATTAATAATAATTAAATGGAGATGATCTTCAGGAATTTAAACTGGAACAAAAATGGGCTCAATATAAATGGCGATAACCTCAACCATCTACGTTTCGCCGATGATTTGATTTTGTTCTCAGAGGACGCAGGAACTCTGGGACTGATGTTGCAACAACTATCCGATGAAAGCTTTAAGGCCGGTCTGACAATGAACCTAACTAAAACCAAAATTATGACTCATTCCCAACAAGCAGTAACCAACGATAAAATAACAGTAAATAACGAACAAATAGAATATGTAAACGAATATATTTACTTGGGCCAACTCATATCTACAGATAATTGCATGAATAAAGAAATAGAACGAAGAATAACTAATACTTGAAAACAGTTTTGGTCTCTTAGAGAAGTAATGAAGAATAAAGAAATGCCAATGAAAGGAAAAAAGAAAGTATATGAAATTTGCATTATGCCATCTTTACTATATGGATGCCAGGCATGGGCTCTAACAGAATTGCAAGAAAATAAATTAAAAGTCTGCCAAAATGGAATGGAAAGGTATATTTTAGGTATAAAAAGAATTGAAAAGTAAAATTACAAGAAATAAAAACAAAAACAAAATTAAAAAATGCTCACACTGCCGATAGACAGCTTAAATATGGCGTTAGACGGGACATATATTAAGAGACAGTAAAGATAAATGGACCAAGTTAATAACAGAATGGTACACAAAAGATGGCAAAAGAAACAGATGTACAAGTAAAGAAACAGATGATGACAAAGTAAAAGATGGGAAGACGACCTCAAAAAGTGGCTGGTCCGGTATGGACCCGTTTAGCAAGAGACAGGAGTACGTGGAAATCTTTGGAGGAGGCCTTTGTCGACAGACAAGCTGTCATACACAAACATCCAGTTGCCGATAGTTCAAATACATAATAGAATAGATTAAATTAATTGTTTAGTAAGTAGGCATGTATACTAATTGTAAGAAAAGCAGCAATGAAGGCTATTCTATTTTTATTTATTTTAATAATTAAATCTTTATTTCACGCTTCACAGAAGTTACCAGAAATAGCATTGGCGCGGCGATCTTTACTTAATCCTTCACTAAATCCCTTGGTAAGTTTTTAGTGCATTTATTTTTGTTCCAATAAATTCCCGTTGTTTATTCCTTATGATTCACTGAAATGAAAAAAATATGATTTGCTTCAAAATTTATCAAATCTCATAACCACCCGAGAATACCAACAATTGGCTAGTGAAATAGCCGAATAAATCAAAAGATAAATAGTTCAGCACGAAGGTTTTTCGTTTCATTCATAGTTTCCCTTTCAAAGTTTTGAGCTTCAAAAACTTAAATACATATTTAAGCAATATACCTAATAGTTTATAATTCTTCAATATCTTATTTTTCGTAGATATCCAATCCCATAGCATGGCAGCAATTATCACAAAACATCTCAGTACCAAGTCAACCAGGCAACCCAGTAAGTCAATATGTAAATATAGTTGGGCAACCCGGGCAACTTTGAACATTTTTTGGTAACTTTGAAACACTTTTAAACGGTATCCACGCTAAACTTACTTTTTACCTTTTTACTAGACTTTTTCAAGTTGAAATTCTCGTTATCTCTTTTATTTATTTAATTTATTTATGTATGTATTACCACATTTTAGTAAGAAATTTACTTTGATTCATTTCGTTACGCCGTGATTCCAAGAGCATAGAACTTACCCAAAGTTACTTAAACTTTGAAATCTTTTTGTGTTTTAAATGATCCCTAAAGTCTTGTATCATACTTTAAAGACCCCCGCTGCTACACATTGGAGTCAACAACTATATGGAAACTCACACTTCAATCAAAATGTAAGTATCTGTATTTCTGTTTATTTTCATTATTTTTTATTACTTTTCAATCTTATGTGTGTTTTACATTTGTTTTATCATTAACAAATTTGTGCTTTATAGAGATTCGTCGATGTTCCACGTAGGCAGCAAGTACCAACCAATTTTTCGAAACCTCCACCCGCTCAAAACGTAAGTAAAGTTATTTATATTTTTTATTTTTATTAACATTAATTTCTTCAATTTTGTTAAATTACATTATTTAGTAATAATGAGTTAAATACTTATTGTTATTTTTTAGACTCCTATTAATCGGTCCAATGGCCGACATCTGTTATCCAACAATCGAATCCTAAGTTATAAGTTATAATAAGAAACGTTTTAATTCTAAATTAAATAGGCATTTTTTTTATTCAACCATCAGTGATTTTATAAGATTGTTTATTTATTCAATAGCTTTGATACGTAAACCTATAATAATATACTCCATTCTATATGTACATCTATTGGAAGTTAAATTGTATTATTTTATTTTAGCAATCTATTGGAACGCGCACTATCAATCAACCTTATCCTCTTGTAAGTTGATTTGAACTTATTCAGAATATTATATTTAAAATAATTTGTTAATTATTTAAATATCGAGTTTTGTTGCTGATGTCATTAAGATAAATAAAAATTAAATGTTTTCAGCAGGGCGGACTGACAATATATCCACAGTATTTAACACCACTTAATTTACAAGAGGTATGTAAAATTATATAAAAATAAAAATGCTCTTTATTATCTATATTAAAAAAAGTAAACTTTTTCGGGCTTTCAGTCTTAAAAGTCGCATATCGAATTCTTTATAATTTTCGTCTATAGTTATTATGCATTTATTCATAAATATTTAAAAAAATGGTTTGTTCATACAGTTTAATTTTGTATTTGATTTATACTCAGAAGGGGTTTTAAGGCGTAAAAAGAGTTTTTAGTTGAGTTCTTGAGTTGATGGAACTTGATTTTGAGGTTTCATTTCATAAAAATGTTTTATTTCTACAGGACGGTCATTTTAGCGAAGACTCGTCCCAATACCAGCTTGAAAGACATGAGGTACTCGTAAGTATTTATATTTAATTCATTTTTAGTGTCACGTAATTCGAAACAAAAATTTTAAAAAATATTATACCTCTAAATTGGAAATCTTAAAGCATTTTAATTCCCATTATAATTATTATTAAATTATTTAGTAAACAGGATAGTCAGTATTATACAGAATGCTTAGTCTATTTTTTTACAGCCTGATTCACAACTAGATCCAACAGAAGAACAGAATGATCAGGAAGACCGTGCTTTCGAGAACGTTACTCCAGATGGACAGCAGCGAAATGCTGAGCAAGATGCTGAGACAAGGTGGTGAAAGCAAATTGGTGGTATTAAGGTATGCTGTAAAATAAAAGGCGAGCAAATCATATTCATCTTAATTTAACAAATTAATAATGAAGATCATGGATAAGATTAAAAATAACAACAATTAAAAAATAAGCACAAAAAATAAAATTTAACATTTATCTGTCATCTACTTGACTCATTGTATTAGAAAATTGAATGCGGTTGTAAGTTCAGAAAATGTATATTTTTAGGTGTCTGGCAAAGGCGAACGATATAAGGTAAAGAAAATGGGAAAAAAATTAAAAGAAAATAAATAACAATAGGCTGCAATTTTTGGAATGCTGCCGAATTTATATTTACGAGTGTAAAGAGAGGATAAAATATCAGAAGAATTATGAGAAGAAAGTTACATTATCTTCAAAACCTCGATTACAGAAATGGTTGTCCACCAGAATGTACCTATTGCCTTGAAGACACATAAAATTCAAAAAAATAAAATTTATACAATGTGCTCGTAGCCAAACCCGAAAGCCTACCAGCCACCTATAAAAGTACTCAGGTGATTATTATTTCTGTTTTTTAGTTTTTTTTAGGTTTTCTAATTACAAACCATTTCCAAAAACGTGTCACAAGAACATAATTTTGTTCTATTGTTCTTGTATCTGTTTATTGCAAGTGTTCAGTTCTATTAAATACATAGGTACATATAATGTAACATTTGTGAGTTACTACTCACTCGGTTTCAGCTATGTCATTGCAATAGAACCACGGGTGTAACTCATCTTAATAGCAGTTACTGTTCATAATTTTTTTGTATTTGGAAAAGATAGTTATTTTTACTAATTTATCTTTTATAGTGATGTCATTGTGGCACGGCAACAATAATAAGAAGAATATGCCGAAATATTAAGATCTAACAAAAAAAGAATAAATGGAATAATATAAACAAAGCGTAGATAGATACTTACGAGTATATGAAAATATATGTGAACTACATTTATTAATATTCCTATTTAAATATAGAAATAAACAAAATACTTGATTATTGAAAAGCAGAACAATTATTTATACTAATTATTAAAATATATTATAATTATATTAAAATATAGGAATTATCAATGAAAATGCTTCAATAATATTAATTAGACGATTAAAATCAGAAAGACGAAATGAAATACAAGACAAGCTTCTGCTAATGCGAATAATTATTGCTAATATAATGTCAGGTGACTATTGTCACATTTCTTTTTGATCCTTTAGGTACTTCAGATTCAGCTTTAATCAACGCTTTAAGCTAAACAACCGCTCAATTTGGTAAGTTTAAAACTCAACTGTTAAGAGTGTCTTTATCAAAAATAATAGTTCTATCTTCTTCTGCTATATCTTATTTATTTTGAATATGAAGTTCTACGTCAGATTGTTTCATGAAAATTGTATTTGTTACAGGTATTTACATTATAGAGATCGCTCACGGTGTCCTGGGATATACCGGTAAGTAGCGTAAAATTAAGGTCACAGGCTTTCATTGGATCTATATACAACTTTTAAATATTTACAGTTTGATGAGTAAACTTTTTTCTTTTTGCATTTAGGATCAGAGAACCTGTTATTGCGAAAATGGAGCCTTAAAATTATTTAAGGATAGATATGTTTAAGTTGAGTCAATATAAAAATAGGGGAGAGAACACACGAGAAAAATCACCCCGAGTGGTGACCGGGTAAGAATAGCACCACCACGTTCTTTCAGTGAGTCGTAAAAGGCGACTAATGAAAGACCTGTGCCACGAGTATAAACACTATCGTTAAAGTATTCGTATTACTTACTACCATTTTTCATGTAGGTAGGTTAGTGTTCACGCTCACGGTACAGGGGTCTCACTACCATTTTAAAAATTATCTGTTATCTTTATCTATCAAATTTAAATCTAGTATCCAGTAATTCCTGGTTCTTAGAATCTACGTACTGTTTTTATAGCTGGGAACATAATTATATTTGAATAACAAAATTACATTTAAATCATCCTATCCTAGTCTCGATTCGTCTTTTAATCCAAAAAAAATAATATAAGAATTAGCTTAATAAAAATTTAATATATTATAAAATCTCTATAAAATTAAGCTTTTTTAAAATCAATATCATCATCACATCGTCATTTATTTAGTATTTTTGGTATATTTATACGAATATTGATATAATAATTGTAAATGATGAAAAATGATTTGTAAAAAGCTTTAAAAGTGAGTAGATTTTGTAATAAAATTCAAAATAGTAAAAAAAATATTTGTGATATATTAAATTCTAACCATTTAACATAAAAATGTGATAAAAATGTGATATTTAGATAAAGGCCCGCGCGCTTTGTATATAAATTGCGAAATGAATACAAAATAATTGAAGTAATTTCTTATTAATCAATATAATTGTGTATAGAACTACTTACTAAAACACTATTGTAGAATAGTGTGTAGATTATTATATTCCATATTTAGGTAGATATCATATTCATCAATTCTTGTTTGCAAAATATTGAAAAGCGATACGATTCTATTTATTAATTTTACTTTGATTTACTTGCCGTTGTTGCTTTTGAACTCTATGCTTTGGCTTGGTTTTAAACACGCAGAGGTTGTCTGAAATTTTATATTGGTAAAATATGTGTTTTGAATTTACTGTTACAGAATTCACGTTTTTAACAGACGTTTTGTTCTTTTTATTTATTTTAATGTGTTATTTATTATAATTTATTTATTTATTATTATTAGTTATTTATTATTATATTATTTATTTTTATTAATGCGTTATTTATTTATTTTAATTTTAATTTATTTAATCTTTTAAAATTTTTATTAATGTGTTCTTTGTTACATCTCGTTGCGTATTAGGAAAAATCAATAGCTTAACAAATAAAATTTAACTTTGCTCGTGTTTGTAAATAATAGATAATTTGGTACACATTGTAAATAACTTCAGAAGAAGCTGAATCTTGTATGAATAGTAGTAGAAATGATCTTAATAGAAATTGCAGTAAATTTAAAATAATTTAAAATAATAATAATAAGTATAGTCATCGTGTAATCAATGGTTTTTCTTCTAAAACTTCTAATGGAGATATTCTAAATTTGATGGAGAACTTCTAAAAACAGTAGATACCAAAAATATAGAGATAGTAAATATTTGAAGGATAACTACTAGAGAGAGTCAATTAAAGTAAAAAAATACAATCTCAATAATTACTAACTGTAGTAGGTAGATTTGTAGTAATAGTAGTAGTAACTGAAAAACTAATCCAATTTGAATTAAGTACTTATAATAACAAAAATTCGGATCTCCTCTTCCACTAGGTATCTATTATTATTTATCTGTTGCTATCGCTCATTTCTTGTTTCAGTTTTAAGCTACTGAATTTGGATACCTCTGCAAGTACTTCTCGTTAATTTTTCCACTGAATCTTTTATAATAATAAAATAACTAAAACTTTATAAAGATTTGGATCCCGTGAAGTACTTTTGTTAACTATCTGAATGTAAAATGTTATAAATTCGACTATTAGGTAACGTTATATCTTTTGTCATTTGAATAATAGAAATTTAATAATACATAGTTTAGAAATGAAGAGTTAAAAATAAAAAGAAGTCTTGACCTATCGAATCAAGAATCAGACATAATCCTTCGTCGGGGGAACAAAACGCTTAGAATACGATATAATGTGCATAAGGGTGTAAATATAAAACACAAATACATAATAAAGATATACCACGCCACCATTAATAAATACAATAATAAAATTCTAAAAGATACTATAGATTACAACATAGCTATAATTGAGTCTGAATGTACCTGAATTACTCGTACAATTAAAATTTTTCATGATAAAATTGCTCATTCTTTTTATTACCGCATTTTTTACTTAATTTCTAAAATTAAGTAAAAAATGAAATCAACTTTAAGAGTCAAGCCATAATTAAAAAAAAGAATCATTTTGAATTAGTTTATAAACAAAAACAATAATTTGAACTCTAAACTATTTAGATTTCATGCAAAGTACATCGTAATGCACATGGATTGTATACTTGAAACAATAAAAATTAAATGATGATGAAAACAAAAAAGGGACTGTGATCAAATTTGTGAACAGAAACAAAGTAATTTGTTATTCAGATAAAAGGAAATGTTGCGTTCATAATGAGGACCGAACAAACAATAAACATTCATTCATTCTCACACATATTCGCATTTCTAATACTCGTCGCAGTAGGATAGAAGGATTCGCCTATTATTAAGGATTCATTGTAAAATATTCGTAGGTAATAATCATGAACTTCTCTGAAATAATATTATGATATAACGGGATTTTATCGTAAAATCATTAAGATAACTAATAACTATTTAGTAGCCCGCAGGGCAGCTTGTATCAAGCTGTTGGTGAGTTACGACACCACGGACCCGAGTACTCCTGGGCACACTATACCTTATGGTCTTGTTCACGCGCGACTTGACTGCAGAGTTAAAAAAACTTTGCTAAATAAATATTATTTTAATACCTACACCATACGGGTGCTTGTTTTTGTTTATTTTGTCACGCAGTCAAGTCTCGCGCGAACTAATAGACTGAGAAGTGACCGGGAGTAACCAGCCCCCTGAGTGTAATTGTAAAAATAAAAGACTTTTAAATAGTAGCGCCACATTCAGCTTTCATATTACCACACCAAAATCTTTTTTCTAATGGCATAATTATGTTTTTGCAAGCACATTGGCTCAAAGAAAAAAAATACATAGTTCACAACATGGCGTCGCGCGCAAACTCTGTTTTGGGCTGTAGTAATAACAATTGGCATTATTTATTGGCTTACCTTAATTACCTGTACAACTGTAAAGCTAAATGAAAATTACTTAACCTGAATATTTTTTACGTTTGATTTGCATACTTAGTATTTTAGAATGCAAATTGCATCTTCAAGAATTCAATTTTAATTTCGTTCAGTGAAAAAATAGCTACACGGTTTTGTTCTATTGTAGCTCAGTTGATTCTATTGGTAAGCATTTACCCTACGTTTGGGGGCTGGTTCAAATAGAAATAGGTAAGGGGCGATAGAGGAGTGATTTACGATAGGGAAGACACCCCATTTTTTCTATGATAGTTTCAAATGTGCCACACCTCTTGACACCCCTTGACATTAGGTATATTACGTAGTATACGATATAATATTTACATAACTCACGAAATGGATACCTACTACGTTTGCGATAACTTGAAGCATGATGACGTCACTCTGACTTGTAATTTAAAAATGCTTGGTTATCATGCCAGTTGAAGTTAAATTATTTGTTCAAGAATTAAAAAATCTAATCCTGGTAATGTTAATTACTATCAAAACAAATTTTCGTAACGGACATTTTTATTTGCCGTACCTCGACTAATAGCGACGTGAAAAAATATATTGTATGCACTTTGACACCTAGTTTCATTAAATGAGGGAAAATACCCTCGTAAACAAACTTCAGAAACTCCTGCTTATTTGCTGTTGCATCACGAGGAATGCCCCAAACTTCAAGTTATTGCGCACGTAAGGATGTCTTCTAAATTTATTTCCATTAAAGTCATACTTGCTGTGTCGAAATAAAAAGACAATATAATTTGGCTATAAGATTAAATTTTACTGGCTGATAATGTTTTTGATTTAAATAACTTGTAATTTATATGAGCCCCTATGTACCTACTTAATCATATTTTAATGGTGTTAAGTTGTTTCTGCCTATTCGTTTTTCTTGGTAGGCATAAATATGTAGGTATATTACTGTATAATATGTAAATTCGGTAGTCTACAACGTGCTATAAAAGTCATTGTGTCATTTTATAGGATCTTAGGACTTACAATTATATTAAACCTAATACCTGAGTTATACAGTTCATAGATATTAAAACTCTCAGAAAAAAACACAAAAAAAAAAAACGTTAAAAAAGTAACATAAAAATGTAAAAAAAATAGAAAAACTATAATAAACCCAAAAAAAGGCAAAGTAAATATTCTAAAAATCATGTGGAAATTACGTCTCAAATAGATCATAGGTATTATGAGGATTAAATTATATTATTAGTCCCATTAGCACACTACAGGTAAATGCAACCTATAAATGTAATTATTATAAGTACGGGCTTTTTATAGTGTAAGTTACTATAAGTACGGATCAGTTAACGAAAGCTGACACGTTCAAACTCACACCGATTCAAGTTCATAATTATACAGTATGTTTGAAAAATAGTCTTAAATTAAATTAGAAAGAAGCTTACTTAACAGATGACGTCAGTGTGATATAAGTACGTAACTGAGAACCAATGAGAATTAATAAAAAAATAGAATTTACAAGCGTCCTCACACATGTCAAGCTTATTTGCGACAATATTGTGAAATTATTGTATATGCCAGCTTCAATTAACTGACCACTTAAGATTAAAATTGTATTATATAAATATATCCTAAAATATATTAAAATGCATAGCGTGATAACATGTAGAAGTCACAGAATGGCAGTGTATACCTAGGGTTCGAATTTTGTTGCTTTTAGCTTCCAAAAGCTCTTCTTTTTTAACTCTATCCTTTTATCATTGGAGGTAACCAGTAAAAACATGCAAATAAGTTTACAAAATTAAAGTTTATCATTCATAATATAGTCCTTCCATTTCCAAACACTTTACATGTGCTTTACTATTGTTCGTATTTTATCTCGTTTTCGCTAAGCGTAAATACGGTGATCGAAAGAGATAAAAACATAAGTCAATAACAAATCTCGCTGTAGGCCAATCAGAACCCTTGCTGTCACCCAGTCAAGATTTATGACTTTCGTTCAGGGAAAACACAACGCACTATAATATTTTACAGCACGAGTGACATAAATCTGAGCAATTGTGTTAAAAATTATAATTTTGAAATATTGGAAAACTAGTGTTTGTATAAATAAATCTTAATTTTATATTAAATATCAGAGTTATTTATGAATGTTAGAATCTTCGAACCCTGGATGAAGCCTTCGTGTTGACAAATTTTCCGCTTTGTATGTTTAGTTGACCCATACTTCATTTCTCTCTATCTCTATTTGTATGAGTAAAAGGGATGTATGTTAGCTCATTTAAGTAAGAATCATTTACAAAAATCTTCGTCTCTGCCACCACAACACGGTATATTCATTAAAATCTTCTACAATATACATATTATTTAAACAATAAGGTTAATTAAGGTTAGTTAGCCAATAATTTAATTTATATGTGATAACGGTATAGAGAAAATAGTGAAAAAGTAGTAATATTTCATAAGTAGTTATATTTCATAAGTTGAAAATTTTTTATAATTTTTTCTTCTTTAAATATTACAACTTTCAAATATTCAACTCATTGGAATAATTCGATTGACTCCACCATAAAGGATACAGTCAAAATGATATCAAAAGATAAAAAAACGATTGTATAAATTACTTAAATACATAATTATACTTTAATTTTATTTATTAAGTTACATAAAAAGACACAATACATAGGCTTAAATAAAAGGTGTAAACATAAACTCCAAAGGGTTTTACCGTACACCCTGTATTAATTAACATTTCTTTTCGTTTTGTTCGCGTGATTCATTCTGTGGTGCTGTTAAATAAACGGGTATAGGAAATAGAAAATTAGCAATTATAATTATTTATTATTAGACTTGCAAATAATATCCTGTAATTTTTTTTTATCTATTATCTATTTTACTATTAAATATCGTTTCCTTAGTTTGCAAAGCTAGTTTAGTAGGCTTTAATTTCGGTAAATAGGTCTAAGGTTAACTAAATTAAAATGCTGTATTAAAAATTAAATAATGAATTATAAATCGTTATAAACTATGCAAATATGTTTGTAAATATGCAAAACCGTGCAATGGCCCAAAAGTAGAAACATGGGCTGGTAATACTGAGAAAATTATTTGGGGTTGCAGTAAATTACTGACTTATAAACAAAAGAATTATATTCTCGCCTAGAGTGAATTTTTAGCAAAGAAATTTGAGACTTTGTGACCCAAATTTTAATACAGATATTTGTGTAATTATAAAAATAAAAATAATTCTACTGTATTCTATAATAAAATAGATTTAGTAATTGCACCGGGCTCTTTCAATAAATTAGATTTTTTAAAACTTAAATTGATTCATTTTGTAAATATAAGAAATTCTTTAACTTGTTCTCCAAAATAAAATTAATTCTGTTCTTTTCTAAAATAAATATATCAATTACATCGGTTTACTTTGGAAGTAAGTAAATAAAATTTGAAAATCTCAGTTTGTTCTCCAGTTTAGGATTCAATATTTAGGTTCCTGTTGTTTACTTAACTTCACATCGTGTTATGTTTTTCAACAAATGTAACTATTGTAACTCCAGATAAAGCTGGCCTATGGTACTTGTTGTCTGCTTATTCTTTATGATTTTTTTAAGTTAATTATATTATTTGTTAGGTGATACGTGTGTGCAGTGTATGTGTGCATAATTATGTCGCAGGCAAATTAGACAAAGGGATTTGATCCAATCACTCAGGATGTTAATTTACAATTTAAGGTTTTTTTAAGGAAATAACCCTACGGAGTTGTAATTTTATCATCCTGCGGTTTCTGTCTTTTTCCTGCGATATATATAACTAATTAATAAGTAAAATCCTGTACTCATCTATGAATGAATTTATTTATTAAATCTACCAACAATTATGTCATTATTAAAATTACAATCAATTAAAGGTAAACATAACTTTCAATTACAACGTGCAGACTATCATAATTATGTGTAATAGGTAAATAAATACTATACTTTACCACAATTTTGTATGGGACAGAAAAGCCGGTATGTGTTCACTTATGCATGGATAAAAGTATGAATGTGTGTGCGTTTGGATGTTTGCAGTAAAATTTAAATCCGTTCGGCGTTTTTTTTTATTTGCATAAGTAGATTAAATGATAATTGTAGGTCATAGAAAGCAGTAAAACTGCTATTATTTTCTCGTATAAAACAGAAAAAAAACTTTAAAAAAATGGAAAAAAAACTTTTGCAAATTAATTATCTAGTATGTACAAAGATTAGGTTAATTTTAATTAAACAATATGTAAAGACTAACATTAGCAGTTTAGGATTCGAGTTTTAACAAATATTTGGTTTTCGCATTAATTCAGGCATCTTAAGGTAAGCAACATACTTAGAACTACTTTTGTAAATAACTCTCTATCGTGCCAACATCCGTTTAACTAAGACGAACGTTTTTTTAATTTAAGGAAGAACGTTTAATTAGACAAACCAATCAAACGTTTAGTCAGACAATCAAACAACTGATATTAATTATTTGTATATATTTATGTTGAAAAAAAAAATAAGCGATAGAGACTAATAAAAGGTAGAATGTTTCTATGTTCTTATTGTTTGCAGCACATCTTTTTTAACATAAGCGATTTGTTTTCCACATTGAAACTCAAATACTTCCTGCACCCATTAATATTTGCTACGCGCTAACGTTTATTTATCGAGATTCCAGTTTTATGTGGATGTCTAATTGTCTTTATTATGATTGTGATTATTTTTATTAAATATTAGTATTATATATAGCGGATACCTGCGATTTGATTAATTGTTAGTTATAAATATAAAAGTATTAAACTACGAAAAAATGCGAAAGTTTTTGCGGGCGTGTGAGCATTCTTGTATTGTGCTTGTTCTAGTTTTTTTTTTAGTACAGGGAATAATGAAGGGAACTTTGCAGGGGTCAAATTTAAGTATATTATCATCGATCAATCTTTATCTATCCTCCTAATCATCCATCCTAATCATCCATTCATCTGTGTTCATAAATTATGTATTATTAAAAAATAATCCAGTTTTATTTGTTTATTTTTCAATATAATATTTTTGAGTAAAGGGAATAACAGTAGGTTAAATTTTAAATCAAGTTTTAGGGGAAATTTTAGCTCATATTATAAATCTTTATCCATCCTCCTAATCATCCATCCTAATCATCCATCCATCCGTGTTCAAAAAATAATGATAACTAAAATTCTATCCTAGCTTTGTATTCCCATGCTGACCTGGGAAGTAAAAAGAATGTTTCAGCTGCCATTCATCCCGTGCATGTCGTAAAAGCCGACTAAGGGATATTACATTACTTCGACTAACAAAGTAGATCGAAGTAAGCAAAAGCTTCGTGTACACTGCGCCGCACCTACACCACTGTCATTAAGCCATTTCAGAATTCACTATAATGCCTAATTGGCTACATTAGTTTGCGAACAATTTAATTCAATACCATTCTTTGATGGTAGTTGTTAAAAACAAGATCATGAATCGTAATGTTTTCGCGTTTTTTGCTTGAACAATTTAAACAGATTTTAAACAAGTAACTATATCCTATAACCTATCTTTGTATAACTTGAAATACTCTTAGAAATACAGGTTTGGCAAGAATAATGTTCACAAAGCTTGTGTTACACATCATTATTTTGAAATTTATCACGATGTTTTTGTTTCAACGAAACTCTCAGATAACAGTCGGTAAACCTAAGCCTGGTGAGGATATTATTGACATACAAACGTAGTATGTTAGAGATAGAAACCACAGCGGTTTCCACCGGCCGCTGAATTATTTTCATTTGAACGGGAATGTGGTACCGGTGCGGGTGTGGCGCCATGCCCACGAAACTTCACACTAGATACACTATTGCAAGGCTATCATTTAAAGGCTTACATGTTCCCATAATTTGTAATCGAGTAGTCATAGACTTGAAAATTGCGGTTTGTTTGTTATTGCGTCCGTGTGTGTTGTGCGCTCGTTTTATAAGATTAGATGAGTGTATGCATGATTAATTGTTAGGATCAGAGCAGGGTAATAATTACCGAATGATTTGCATGTATGCGAGTGTATGCGAGCTTGTATGTGTGTAAGTGTATGCGAACGTGCTTGCATGTGTTTGTGATATCGTACTCGTAAATTTAACTCTTTCATAGAGTGAGAATGTATTTTATGTTTGTATTGTGCCTGTGTGAAAGGATATGAGTGATCGCATATGCGACTCTTGATTGAGTGAAAATGTATGTTTGTATACATGTAAGTGCTTGTTAATTAGGTAATATATTCTGATACCAGCACACAGGAGGTCGATAGTTAAAGGTTCTTATTATAGGTTTAATAATAGGTGTACATTTACAATAAATTTGATGTAAGTTATCATAGGGAATCTTTTGGTGATAGTTAAGGTACACAAAAACTTTACAAGTGTCCGAAAAAGTAGTTTTTCAGGCTGGTAATACTTAGAAAATTATTTGGGGTTACAATATTATTGCTAAAATTTTTAGAAGATTCAAATGATATTTAGTTTTGGAACACAGTTTTACTTAAGGAGAATTATTTATTTCGTTGTTACGAGTATATCAACTTTGTTTTATACGTTTTTTCGACATAAAGGGTTTGTTTTCTCAAATTACCGGTAGTTTCACATTTAGACGAACTTAAAATGATAGTAGCTTAACTTGGTAGTTTAGTTATGAAATAATGATTGCAACTCCAAATAAAGCCACCTGACATTAGATGTTATTGGCTTTTATTTTAATTTTGAAATCATTTAAGTATGTTCGGACTTCATGATAAACCCTTGTCCTAATTGCCATTTCCTTTGACCACAAAATCGGTCGCAACAAGTCGGTCATACGATAACGTTACTATTAGTTAGTACATTTGTCGCATGTAAGTTCATGGAAGAGCCGCCCTCCTGCTCGATGGCGTGAAGCAACTAGATGAGAGCCGAAGATCGGGCTCAGTGGCGCGCCTTGGGAGAGGCCTATGTCCAACAGTGGACCAATGTCGGCTGGAGAGAGAAGAGAGAAGTGCATATGACAATACACACTGGCATGCGACAGTGTCCTAACTGACAGGACAGCTCATAAAATTTAGTCGTATCAGTTGGTCGGTCAGGTGTGTCGTATTGCAACAGCCAATTAGGACAAGGATTTAGAATGAAGGTTGTGAGTATTGAATGAATGGATGTATCATCTTCACTTCTCTATCATTCACTTCCATTGTTACTACTTTTTAGTTTGCAGCTATCTTAATATACCTTCTTCGCCTATGTAAATAGCTCTGCTTAATTAGGAAGCAATTAAATTGCAAGTTGCCAAGACCATAAATTATATCAAATTGTAAGTACGTACTTGTAAATATACCGTTGACACAAGTCTGATGGTAAGGAACTAGGTTTATAATTTAGTTTTATTATATTGAAGTATGAAGTTTGTCATATAAAAAAAGAAAACAAAAAATTGAAAATAACTAAAATTTTAGATATAAGTCTCATAGTTAAAATAAAAAATGTGTGATGAAACTGTAAATACCCATTATGTTCAAAACTATTATAGTTTAAATTAACAGTAAGAACTTACAAGCTAAGTTATAATATTAGTAATGTAAATATGTAAATTGTTCATATTATTCATTTGTTTAACAAAAAAATTTAAAATTTAAAAAAATGGAAAAAATTATGTCATGAAAAAAAAGAACAAGTGTTATCTTTCCTTAAATGAAAATGCTGCTTTTCATACAACAACAAAATCGATAGATTTTTTGTAATTTTTAGCTTTATGAATGAACAGTTTGTGATATGAGGGCCCCGAAAACCAAACAAAGGTTTTAAACCAGACGACCATAAAAAACAACAATCTTCTATAAAATCAAGAAAGAGAAAGTAAAGTCAAGTCGGGAGGCTCATTATTCATCATTGTTTAAAAATTTAAAACAAGTACTAACTAATTACAGAACAGCATTCCACGACGACTCTTTAACCTATAACAGGAAAATTACCAATATGAAATACATAAGAAATTTATATAAATTTCCGAATTACATACATTTCTTTAGAAAGTGAAAAATAGATTGTGAAAAGTGAAAAAATACGTGTAGGTTTAAAAAAGGAAAACAAAACAAATGCGAAAATACTTTCATTTAAGCATTGATAACCTTCGTAACTTAGGTTAAGTTAATTGTAAGATTCAAGAGCTTTGCGTTACAATAATAAAATTATTGTATGTATATTTTTTGTAAGGAAATTCTGTGAGAAAATCCTGGTCTAGTCAATTGTATGCAGAATTTAAAATCTGTAATAAATGTAAATTAACTATAATGTATATTAATAAAAATGTAAATATTGTAAATAGTAAAATTGTCTTTTATTTAATACCCCTTCTATTATGTTTCATTTAGTAAAAAGTCTTATGCTTTAAATAACCACGGACAAACCACATTCGACCTCAAGCGGAACCGATTATATGTAGATGCGTTGCTATATCAAAGGGCCAAGATGAACACCACACATTTTCAGCTGAAAAACCAGACTTTACTTAGTACTAGCTTTTGCCCGCAACTTCGTCCGTGTGACCATAAAGATTCACAAACAAATTCACAGATTTTATTTTTACACCATGCACAACAGAGGGTACGTCCCCGTACTGTCCGATGACTAAGAAAGGTGCACAGCACAGTACTATCCCACAATAATTAGGTACAGTGTCGTAATTTATGTAAAGTAAGACGTGTGACGCAAAAGAAGAACAAACAAACACTCTTCTGCAAAAGAGGCCTACGACACACTCCAGCCCTTTAACCATCTTCACATAAGAAACGTCTGTTAATCGCTTTATGTGACGACGTGAAAACAGGAGTAACAATACACATGCTTACACATTTACTTTACAAATAAATTAATAGTAAACTAGTTAGTACGAATTAGAAATTAACTTCACTTACCACTAAAAGTCAACTAAAGTCCTATCCTATGAAGTCCTATAAGGGTTTACCTAAGAATGATATATTATAATGAATAACGAAGCCAAAAAAAATTTCACCTGCTGTGACGGTGAACAAAATCATTTAGAGGCTGATACTTTAGAAGAGTTCTCATAGCGTTCTCAAAAACATGTGTGTGAAGTCCATAGATATATAGATTTAGTTTAATTTTCTTTTTAAATTTTAAACCAGTACCTAAGTAAAGTAGTAAATAAAAACCCACACACACGCACACACATACACGTAGACAGGAAACAGGAACATCAATTAAATTTCGGCCCTACTGGGAATCAAAACTGTTATGTATATTTATATATTGAAAGGGCTGGAAATAATAAGCTTCTAATGTATTTATATATCCGTATATTAATTATTTAGTAAGAAGAACATTAACACAAAAAGGGAAATGGGAAGATGAATGACAGACGCCAAGAAAACAAATCTTCTTTTTTAAGAATATGTCACACCCTCCCACTAAATTTAGACCCAGAAATTAATCTAATACAAGCTATATCTAAAATATATATATAAAAAATATTCTCTACTATAAATTGGTTCGAATGCAATTAACGAATGATTTAATCAAATTCGAAACGTTTCACCGGCCTCCTCAGACGCCTGGGACGATCCACTGTCAGAGCGCTATCGGAACAACTGGGACCCGGTAAAACAATGTCTCCGCGGTGCTCTTTCTCAGGCACTACAGTCACGGGCGGCACGAGCTCGGTAATCTTCTCCGAGACATCAACCTCCCTTGTTTCCGATGGTGGCGAGGGACTAGGGCATGGAAATGATAAAAATGACTTAGCTTTAAGCTGGTCTACATGTCTTTTAATGGGTGGACCGTTCTCCCTATCAATAACATAGTTTCTGGACCCTAACTTCGCGCTAATAACACCACTATTCCATTTCCTACCCTCACCGAAATCCCTATACCATACGTCTTCCCCCTCCTTGAAAAACCGCTCTGTGCCCCCCGCATGTTTCACTTGTTCCTGTTGCTTGGCTTCAACGCGAACTTCAACATTTTCCCCACGAAGCAAGTCCAAGCGGGAACGAAGGTTACGCCGTTGTAATAGCATGGCCGGTGTCGCGCCTGTCGTACCTTGCTCGACGTTCCTATAGGCTAATAAGTAGGATTGCAACGCGACCTCCACATCTAACTTTTCCCGATACGCCTTCTTCAACGCCCGCATCCGCTTCGGCTGCTTCCATAGTTATTGCCAACTTAAAGGCTTTGTCAAATTTTAAATCATCCTCTGCGAACAACCTTTGCCGCATGCTATCGCTCGACAAACCGCAGACGAACTGATCTCTGAGGCTTTCTGATAGCCACGCGCCAAACTCACAGGACATCGACAACCTTTTCAAATCGGCCACGTAATCACCAACACTCTCCCCTTTGTGTTGCTTCCTCTGCCTAAATCTGTATCTCTCCGTCAAAACGCTCTTCCGAGGTTGCAAATGGCCGCCCATTATTTTAATCAAATCCTTAAAAGATTTTCTTGATGGTTTCTCGGGCGTGCACAAATTGACCAATAACTTATAGGCATCACTGCCCATTATAGTGATGAGCGTTGGCACTTTAAATTCCTCCTTAACATCATTTAAAATGAAATATTGCTCCAACCGCTCCACATACATACCCCAATCTCCTTGCAGGGGGTCGAACTCTGCTATCTTGCCGATCGACATACCTAATAATAAATTTTCCTCGTCGCCAATTGTTATGTATATTTATATATTGAAAGGGCTGGAAATAATAAGCTTCTAATGTATTTATATATCCGTATATTAATTATTTAGTAAGAAGAACATTAACACAAAAAGGGAAATGGGAAGATGAATGACAGACGCCAAGAAAACAAATCTTCTTTTTTAAGAATATGTCACAAAAACCTCATATAAAGTGGTCACTACAAATCAAGAACATTCACTTACTAACCTCAAATACCCACAATTGAGGATTAATATATTGGTATATAATTTAATATAGGTATAGCTACGAAATTAACAGACAACGGTGATGGCCCAGCTTAGAATTCAACTTCGGATTGAGGGGTCCAAGTTCGAATCCCAGTGGCATGCACCAATGACTCTATAAAATGTTATGTGCGCTTTATAAAAATAAAAAAAATATCACCTTCTGTTACGGTGATGGAAAACATCGTGAGGAAACCTGCATGCCTGAGAGTTCACAAAAAAAAATGTTCTCAAAGGTATGTGAAGTACACCAACCCGCAGTAGGCCAGCGTGGTGGACTAAGGCCTACATTCCTCTCATTGTGAGAGGAGACCCGACTCTGCAGTGGATCATTAATGGGTTACTAACAAACAGAAAAAGCAAACCATTTGCGGTATAACCTGTTGCATTGAAAGCAAATCCGAATGCTCGCAAACAACAGTGCAAAACATTAACCGCTGTTCCATCGATCTCTCCTGGTTCATCACTAATTAGTTAGACCGCACTTTCGCCGCTACTAATGCAGTCTGTGGTTACCAACACTTATTTTCCCAGTGGTAGCTCACATGTATGTGGACCTACTTAATTAGACTATGCCTAATTAACCTATAGTAAAACGTATAAAATCCAGCTTTTCACATTACGAAAACTGGAATGTTTGCCTCACATCTCCCTAAATACGACGCATAGCATGTGTCATTTGTACCTATATGTGTGATTAGTTGCTTGTATAAACATTTGAACGTAAATACCAGTTTACGCGTGCACTGAAAGTGAGTGAATAAATCACCTATTTAACGGCTTTTGTCACAATGTGTTAAAGCAAATTAGGCTGAATGCCAAGCGAGCAATGTCTGAAAAAATATACAACTACGAGTACAATGAAAATTCCAGCTTTAGCAGCGTGCACCGAGTGTTCATTGTGGAGAATTAAAGTGTTTAATGAGACAGCTTTTTACTAACAAGCAATGAGAGATAAACTGTTGCTTGTTTGAATAAACATACCTTCATTCACTTTTGCATAATTTTCTATCTTGAGACTTAGGTACCATGTACAATGTACATGTAGACAATGGCGTAACTAAACCATCTGGGGCCCGTGGCCCGTGGAAAATTTATTGGATGGGGCCTCAGCACTTTCTTAATTTCTTTTAGTTTTTAACTTTTAGGGCTATTTCTGGGCCCGCGGTCTCTCCGTCCGGGGCCCCTTCAGTCCCGGGGCCCGTGGCATTTTGCCAGCCCTGCCACCCTATAGTTACGCCTCTGCATGTAGGATTCCTTCCTTTAAATGTAATTAATGGATTATTATGGATTCATTTCAAAACAAAAAAAGGTGGTTTTTGCAAACCCGTATTAGGCCAGCTTGGTGGACTAAGGCCTACCACGGAGATCCGACCCTGCAGTGGGTCACTTATAGGTTAGAGGCTTTGATTTACTCACTGCAATGGTTTAAGTACCTACACGTACTTACGCGTACACAAAATATGAGCATGTAAAAAGGTTTTACAATAACAATTAATTTAATTAATACAACCATATTAATTATCTCTTTATGCGTGAGCAATTGCATTGGGTAAATTGATAGCGTTCAAACGTGATTGAAACATGAATTTATAGTTCAATTAATTTTCCGTTAATTTAATTTATTTGATATCTGAGCGGTGCATTACCACAAAGAACGTTTACCGCATAATTATTGGTAAATGTTTTCGATAATAAAGGGCAAAATGAAATTATTGTTTGACCTACGGTTTCGGCAATTTACTGTTGAAATAATATATCAAAGCGTTTAAATGAGAATCAAATAACGTTTCCAGGTTTCTATCTTTAGATACTAACCAACCAGGTAGTTGTTGGTCTTCGAAAATTCATTTTCAGTTTTCAGTGCAATTCTAGATATATATCTATATTATTATCATTTAACCATTATCAAATGTGGACTAGCGAAGATTGCCATATGGCTTTAATTTTAAATTGTAACCTTAATTTCTACTATGATTCAAAATTAAATTACGTAACACCTACGACGTAGCACCTCTACAAGCACTCTACGAAACTCTACTACAAACTTATACTAGCTGGCATAGAAAGCGTCATGAAATTACATAAACATGTTTATACAAAAACATGGATTTAAATAAATACGAGTGTTGTTGTCGAACTATGTAAGAGGGCAACAATCGATACGAAAGAGAAAATAACCCTTAGATTAAGGTAGTACCTATAGTAAACTTTGGTAAAAATTCCTTTATTGATAAGATTGTCAAACTTGCACAAAACTTAGTTCGAAAAATGGTAGTATTTTAGTCAAGTGATAAGTATTTTAGTAAATAATTAATGAAAATTTAGTCAAGTAGTTAAAGATGTAATTTAGTTGGGAAACATGATTTTAGTTCATTACTAACTACTAGTGTTAACTACGTCATTTTGTTGACAGGTTACACTATAGAGCTCACTATAAAGCCGTGTTAGTGTGGGTTAGTGTTGACAATGCATCCGTGTATGAAGTGAGTCTTACGTTCTCAATCTTTATTTATGGACATCATCATGACAATTATTAAATTTAATGTATTGGAACGACAGTCCCATAGATAAGACACTATAAATATAGAAATCTTTCTTATGTGTAATCATAATTATAATTATCATATTAACACAATAAAACACAATAAAGGTATTGCAAAATGTTTTTAAACCTGTCTGTTAATTTCTGGTTATTTGTCACAAAAACACTAAATTACGAATGTTATGAATAAATATATAAATATACAGGGTGATTTGTTATGTGACGTATTCGTGCTAAAGGCGTGTAGATACGCTCAAAAGCAATGATTTAAGCCACGTGAAGTGAAGCTCTATCCAAAATTCAACGGCTTTCGAGATGTTTGATTTTGATTGAATTTGAAGAAAAGTCACTTATAGGCTTACTAAAGTGCCGTAATAAAAAAATTATCTATCTACACGCTCTTAGCGGGAATACGTCAAACAACAAATCATTTTGTATACATGGTGATGGTGCAATGCGTCGAAAAAAAATGTGAATTGGGGATAGGTATGTCGCCTTTTGGGAGAAATTACTTTTACAACTAAAGCCCGGATCTTTATTTGCTTGAAAACGCATTATAAATATGGCGGTAGATATCTCTTCTATTTATCGGAAATTATTTTCAACTAAGCACCATTTTGCTGAACAAGATTGACTATCACTGTCGATCACAAAGGCTGTCGGTAGCTAAAGGGAGGATTGAATAGATGGGGTGAAACCTAAATCCTAATTAATTTCCAATATGAATCCTGTCCACCTAACAATGACGGCCTTTGACATCCAGTACGCCTGTGAGGTCGACTCATTAAAATAGTAACAGCGACTATCTGGTATCTGATCAATTAATGACTGCTAACAACTATGAGTAAATACATGTTAACATTTACTAAAATAATTGATGATTAAACCAAACTTACCATATGTGAAGGTCTATAATAATATAATTATTAAAATTAATAATTAATTATAAAAAAAATATGGAGAACTCTAAACTTTTTAAATACAGCGTCATAATATGTCAACCGTGAACTTCATTTGACGGTTGACAGACGCTGTATTTAAACTATTTTATTTTTTAAAGGAGGATTTCTCTGTCATTACAACTAAGTTTGAACGCTTAGGTATTGAATTTAGTAAACATAGAAACATCATACATTGTTACTGATTTTCTTTGTTACTTTTTCCTGCGTCACTGCGTGTCTAGTATACAGACAGACTTAGATATATGGGTATATGTAAATATAGTATACTTTTAGACAGCCCTTACTTATGTTAACCACTAGCTGCATTTGGTCTGCCAAATATGTTTAGGTAGGAGTTTTTTCATATAACTTTTAAATAAGAACAAAATCACAGAACACAGTCCAGCTTTTATAAAAGTAGCTCAGACGAACACACACGGCCGCACTCAGAGACGTCATTTAACGTAATGTTCATTAACAAACAAATAAAATCGTCTTCATTCGTATTGTCATAAGTGTCATCGTTATTTTCATAATGAACCATTAACGTTAATGAATGTCTCTGAGTACGGCAGATATAGTTTGAGTAGCTTCTTACACGATGACAGTTGCATCATTTTTTTAATTACGAAGAAACACTTATAATATCCTTAGAAATATCCTTAACTACTCATGTTGAAGCAAATAAAAGAATAATACGATGAAACGGAAAGCATAAAAGAAAACAGAGGCAGACTGACAGAGAGAATACAAAAAATGCAGCTTTATATTTGTCTAGACAAACTCGCGGCGGACGGGGCGCGCCCACGGTCTTGCCAAATAAATCGATGCAACGTCAAATATCAAAACCACACTCTGTTCGATGCAATGCAGCGCATAAAATAAATACGTTAATGGAAAGTTCGACGAGTGGGTGTTTCAGCGTCATAATGATATTTTATTTGTAGTAAGATCAACGTTCCAAAAATAATAGAATAACGAAAATCTATTTCAAAGTCAGTTTTTACGTAACAAACTTTTACAGTTACCCAATAGTAACAAATAATCACTGAATGTCTGAGGAAGAACATTAAAAATAAAAGATTTTCGTTTTTTAGAAAACGCCAAAAATTTAAAAAGACATTGATGCGTGCTACGAACACGATTCTTTTAAATAGAAGTATTAAGACAGTATAATTAACCACTTGGCTATCACCGATAGAATCACGTTTTTATAGTAATTGAGTAATAAAAGAGCATGCAGACTACCTGATGTTGAGGTTGTCACTACAACCCATGGACACCCGCATCGAACCTCAAATAGAAAAAAAATCAGCTACTCATAGGGCTAAGATTTTCGCCTCAAATAAAATATACCTTCGCATTTATAAATTAGTTTCCATTCAAAGGGCCAGACCAGCCACTTGCGTCATTAATTGCTATCTTAAATCATTTTTCATATAAAATTTTGACTCGAAGTAATTTTCTGAAACCTTACGACTTCGGGATGATCACGTTTCTTTTGATGTAAATTAAATGTTACTAAATAAGAAGCGACAAAAATATAAAATTAGCTTCTTATTTTTCCATGACTTCTCTGAACCTTTGACTGCGAACCTTTTCTCACAAAAAAATTCTTCAGAAGTGTTTTTGTTAAATAGTAGTAGGAGATCGTGTTTTTATTTTAAGTCGTTTATAAGTCGTCACTATTCTGTATATGGAGTATTAGTACTTATGTTTATTATGTTACTTACCTACTGGATTTTACGCCCGGCTTTATCCGCGTGGATTGTAGAATTTAGTCCAGAGAGGGATAAAAGTGTGCTATATGTTTATCCAGATTATATACTACGTGCATGCCAAATTTCATTTAACAAATATCTACCCATCCATTCACCCTCACAGAAATGAAACGAAAAATGTACGCGAATTCGTTTTGAAATATCAGTTCAAAGCTTGCGTTAATTTTTTCCGACACGCGTTGATCCCATTGTGTGCAGTCAATTAGCTATCGAGGCAAGTGACAGGAGACGGGTGAGTTCGCGCTCCACGCAACTATCACCTAGTATACTCCATTTTTGTTCGCTTGTTATATTTGGTGAGCAACCTTTGTGTGTTTTTTTATTTTAATTTGCGTTATAGAAATAACGCAGACAAAAATTATAGAGATTTTAAAACACGGCAGAAACAAGTTTCTAGGGGCTAAAATTTATTGTTTTAAAGTACAGTAATTTCAAACTTTTTTTAATAAGATTGTTTAAGTATCAACTAGGACAAGACTAATAATAATCGGATTGTAGGGGAGAACGAAGTAAAAAATGAGAAAAAAGCATTTTTTCTTAAAATATCGATCTATAAAAACTTTAAACCCAAACAACTTCGATAATAATAATGCCCTTAAAAATCATAAAAGGGCAAGCTAAATAAAATCGAACAGTTTAGTTGTTCGACACGCGTTGTAGCCTTTTTATACGCATCCAATGAGCCCTCAAGGCAAGTGACACGTGACACGTGACTTACTACGGTGCCGAGTAAAGGGTAACACTACTCAAAGGTAACACTGCACTTGCCAGTACCGCTACATGTCACGTTTGCGCTTTACAAAAAGGTTTACTGCAAAGATATTTTTTGCACACGTAAAGAGCGTTTAACTCTTTGGCTCTTTGGCTTTATACAAAAATAATTAATTGCTTGAAACTACGAAGTTTTCTTATCGTTTTTAAAAAAAGCGATATTACAATCTGAAATAATTTCAATTCTACAAATATTTGTTACGGAAATCGGAGAGGCGTAAGCCAAAAATGATCAAAGGCTTTTAACACAAAAGCGATCGACGTTAGGATTTCGAGTTCGACGCGCGTTGAAGCCTTTTATACGCATCCAATTAGCTCTCGATGCAAGTGACACGTGGCGGGTGAGTTAGCGCCCCACGCGAGTGTCACCTCCTAGAGGGTGATATCTCACTCTTTTGTAGTGACATGTTTGTGCTTTACAAAAAGGTGCAGCAAAAAGGTATAATGCATACGTAAAATGCGTTTTACGATTTGTCTGCAACCCATTAATTACCCACTGCATGGTTGGATCTCTCACAGTGAGAAGGATATAGGCCTTAGTCCACCACACTGGCCTAATTCGGGTTGGTGGACTTCACATGTCTTTTAGAACATTTTTATAGTGAACTCTCAGGCATGAAAGTTTCCTCATGATTCGCCACAGGGTTTCAAACCCGGACCCCTCGATTAAGAGGTCGAATTCTAAGCCACTGGCATTCGCTTTTGCTTCGTTTTTGTGCTTAGATGTATAAAAGTAAAAGCTAAATAGAATTGTTTGTAATGTAATATTTTAAATAAAAAGTAATTTTGTTTGAATTGGAGAAGTGTTTATATCTTCAATAAAAAAGCGGATTTTTAACAGAAAATCTTTAACCACTTTGCTTTCACATGAGTCACATGTGACTCCTGTCCATTGTTTAGCTATTGTATCTACTTACTGGATAGGTTATGTTAAATAATTTTCTAAAAAAGTGTTAATACTATTTAATTACTCGTTAAATTATAAAAATTTCGTTAAAAATATAAACATAATCGAACGTATTTTTCGATTGTTGGTGCGTTTTCAAACAAAGTTTATTATTATGTAAAACTTTATGGAGACGCGTTGAAGCCTTTTATTCGTATTCAGCTCGGAACAGTAAAGGGAGAGTTGGCACCCTACGCGAGTGAGGTCCTTCCTCTCGAGTAGAGGGTAACGCATAACACTTAGTACTTAATACTTTGTGCTTTCAAATAGGTGCTTCAATATGATTTTTGAAGTGATAACTTCTTACGGGAGGGTAAACCGCTTCGTTACCTAGCGTTACGGTGTCACTAGACGTCTGACAGACGCTTTCGATTCGAGGCCGAATTCTAAGCCACTGGGCTATCACCGCTGTTTGCGTGAAAAAGACAGACATAAATGTGTGAAATCAATAACCTATAGAAATGTAGCGACAAATGTGTTGTGGCGTCGGATTACAATATATCACTTATTACACGGGCTTGTAGCTCCTTTTAAGGACGTCTGATTCTTCCTTAAGGGAGGAAAATAACACCCTTTCAAGACATCACAATTGTAAAGAAATGTTTGCAATTAAATATGAACCAATTGGCACCAGAATAAGGTTGGTTTTTCATGAAAGTATCTTATTATGGCAAGCAAAAGATTCCCCCTCACAAATAAAATGATTGGGAATTACCAAAAGATTTGTCAGTATTGACGTAATCCCTATAGTACATCAAAAGGGCAAGGGTGAAGTTAAAATCGATGGTTGTTTTTAAAAATATTGCTTATTGCCACCCGTGAAACAGTACGTTGTACATTATAGGCGTGTGATTTTGAAGGGTTGTGTGTGGTAGACCCACTGTAGCTCGCCCGAGAAGAAAACTTAGTGTACTTCTTTTAAGCTTGTCTATAGAAATTGTAGTCTGCGTTTTAAATGTAGATAGTTTAAAAGTAATAGAAATTAAGTAAGAAGAAGTAACTTTAAAATAACTTTCAAAACGTACAAATAACGTAACGTAATGAAGTCATAATTTAGACAATCAAGTAACTATATTTAGACTGAAATCTCGAAAGGCATTCTTTTTATGTAATCGTGAGTGTTACACATTGGGCGCCAATTATAATAACGTCGCAATAGCATATCATTATGATGCATGAGCTTTTAAAAATAAATTAATAGAAATAATAATGATAGCATAGACTGTACATTTTGAACTTTAGCTTCATGACTTTTTGCTGTTTTAACTATACGTGTGGAACACAAAATTGAAACCTACATATTATAAGTAAACTATTTTTTTATTTGTTTGATGTTTATTTTATTTAGTATTAAAATCCGTAACCATATTTATTGTTTGCTACATAAAAGCAAGGGGTAGATAAGCATTTTTTTTTACAGAAAATATAAAAAAATATGATTAAAATATGTTTTTGTAAAAATAAAACATTAATAATGATATTCTTCTCTTTAGAAAAAAGTTTCTACACTATAGTACTACTACCCTCACTTATTTAAATCCATTTTAACACTTCCGCTATCGTTTTTTTTTAATTTATGACGTCTTTTTGAGCAGTTATGTAAAGTGTATTCAAAGTTTGAGTAAGATTTCCCAAAGTAAGCTTAAGACTCAGTCCCGCTACGGCGGTCGAGTGGATCGCACGTGTGATCTGTCGCGAAATTTTGTCATTTTTTCGCAAAAAAGTTCGAGTGTTCAAATAAATTTTAATTAAAAAAAAATTTTGTGTCTCACAAATTTAGTCATTGTTTAAAAAGATTACAAGAATATTGTAGAGCTGATTCCATCTCAATACCTAAAATTTATTTACTTGTAGTTGTATTAGAACTTTTCCTTATTGGCATGTTAACATAATAATATCTGATACGTTAAAAAATTTGTTTGGTAACGTTTAAATAATAACATAACAATTAAATAAAACAAAGTCAGTGAAGATGATAAAAGTTATATAAAATGAAAAATATAAGTTACAGAGAAAATTGAGAAATAGAGGGAAATGATTGAAGTGGTCATTGATGAAGGAAGAGAAACAAGGAGTCTTATTAAGAAAGAAAACTGATAGTCACATCATATCTATCTACCAACAGGAATCAAACCCTGTTGTTCACACTACTGGTACCTACTATGTACGAGATAAGTACTAGTAACGACTATGAAGAAAATAAAGGCTGAACAATACTTAAGAAGATGGCTTGAAGATTATTGGTAAGCTTAGACATTCCACAACATTTATTATTTTCTAGTTGGTAATTTTTACTCGACTATTTCCGATTTTGACTAAAGTTAACTGTTGTACCTACATAGTTAAATATTTATTTTTATACTATGATTGGCTCCGTTAGTGAAAGCTGTTTAAAATAGTGCGTTTTCTTACACCACTTAACTAAAACACTATAAAATTGCGAAAACCAAAGAAAATTCTATGATCATGTTATAATAACATCGCTTTCTTATACAGAAATAAAATAAAATAAAGACAAATTTTACTGTTTGCAATCAATGCCTATAGTCTAAAAGAGGTGAGCTCTTTTCTTATGCTTATACACAAAATAAATAAGTGAATAATAATTGAGTAATGGTGTATAGTGGACTATGTAAAAGTTATGTGCGCTTTATAAAATTTAAATATCACCTGCTGTTACGGTGAAGGAAAACATCGTGAGGAAACCACCAACCCGCACGAGGCCAGCGTGGTGGACTAAGGCCTACATCCCTCTCATTGTGAGAGGAGACCCGACCCTGAAGTGGGTCGTTAATAGGTTACTGACAATTGAGTAACAATTATATCTAGTAAAAGATTCCATTGCATATGTCATTACAAGTAAATCTAGTTTAATAAGTAGATAGATTACATTTAAACCATTTTAATTAAAGTGTCGCCACTATTATGGCTACATTTCATTCAGTCTTAGCACGCTACAGTGATCTAAATCGTCATAATTAGAACTGACTATACACAATACATATCACTGTGTATAGTCAGTTCAGCTTTCATTACATGGCCGAAAATGATTAGGAGTGATTCGCTTTGATGCATTGAAATGACGTCCCCTAAATCCGAGGGATAATAACCTCAAGCCAGAGGGAGATTGATACATCATTTTAAGCAATAATTGCCCGCGAGTCGCGAGGAAGATTAAAACACGTTCGATACTTTAAATTAATTTTCTTCAACTTATTTTTAAAGGAAAGACAAAGACAAAAACGTTTATTTCAACAAACATGGATTAATTTAAGATTTTACAGAGCATTTTTGATCAATCCATATTTACCTTTTCAGGTATTAAACATAAATCAAACTAAGTCATTTATAATACGTACTAAACAATTTTACTTTTGATACTTATGGCATTATTTTTATCATTTGTAAATTAAATTACGCAACCGAATAATAAGCTTTTTTTGTTTTTAGTGTTATATATTGATCGCACACAGAATCACAAAATGGTAATCACGATAATTCAACAATACAGGTAACGGTAACGTTGAGGGTCGTGTATTGTAAAAGCTTTAATAAGGGGGTTTGAAATAAAAGGGGGCTATAGTGAGGGGAAATTTCGGATTTATTTTGCGTGTAACGGTACCCTTCCTTATTCAGTTTGCTCTTACATCCCGTGACGAACACTGTGTTCTACTTTCTCGTCTTTCCTTATACAAGTTTGGGGTGAATTCTATAAATCAATCAGTTTCTTAAAGTTTAACTTTATTCGGTCGACCAATTATCGGTACAATTTCCGGTCGACGCGTGGTTAGAAGTTTAGGTTCTGAAATGAAAAAAAAATACTTTTAAGTATGTTGTTATAAGTAACAAGGTAAGCCTAATAAGTGAATACCAAAGTGTAAGTGTTGTGAGTGTATTTCTAGAAGTGTATTGTACGTTTTGGTTGTATACAAAGTTGGTGAAACTCGAAGTGTAAGTAGTTAATATTATGTTTTGTTACTGGTTTATAATACGAGTATCTAGAATTGAATTGTTTGACTTTATAACACTTACAATTAAGAGTCATACCTAGACAAATCTTGCCATTGGGCTATCACCAATTTTACATAAAATACATATAGTAATACTCTCTTATACTTTTTTATATATACTTACTCACATAAAGTAAGACAAGATTACAGATATTAAACCTAAGACGCTGACTTGCTTTTAATGAATTCAATATATATTTGAAACGGTCTTCCGGCTGATGTATTTTCACAGGACTAGGTATGACATCGGATTCTTCATAAAGGGCATAAAAAGCTCTCCTTCATAGCCGGCAACGCACTGGCGACCCCCCTGGTGTTGCACGTGTCAGCAGGCGACGGTGACCACTTACCATCAGGTGGCCCGTCTGTCTGTTTGCTTGCTCTACTTATAAAACTAAAAAATATATCTTATACCATTCAATACCTTCCAAATAACACTATCTTTTAACGTATTTTGACAGCTTATTGAAAGGGAGATTCGCAATAGAAGAGGGCTATAATGAGCGGAAATTACAACATTTATCCGGTAGTAGATATTTTTTCCCGGATGCGACCATCAGTTTGCCCTTATATCTCAACGACCGATAACTATTTTCCTTGTGATATCTCGCGCGCGCTTTGTTTGACGGTATATTTGTCGCTCAGTCTGTGAAGAGTTAATACTTGCTATTTTCGTTTACGTGGTATTTTAGTGTTTTATCAAATTTATTGGAAATTATTAATTTCGTGAAAATTGTTTATAAGTGGTGTATAAAGTGCTGTTTTACAGTGGAATACGCAACTGCCAGAAACTGTAAAATCAATCGGGTTTTAAGTTAGTAAGTTACCATTATATTATAATTTAAATATGAAATAAATAATATATAACAATTCTGTACCTAAACTTGCATTAGGGAGCAGAACATACCTTCTATAAACTTACATAAAAGAGCAGAATAAACCTTTCATGAACTTTCAAAACAGAGCAAATAAACCTAATATAAATTAACATAGAACAACAGAATTAACCTTCTATAAACGTGTATACGAGAACAGGGTAAACCTTCTATAAACTTACATTAAAAAGCAAAATAAACGCTCATGTAAACATGCATAAGAGAGCAGAGTAAACTAATATGAGGCCTACCTGAAAGCTAAATAAGCATAAAAATAAACCTTCAATAAACTTGCATAAAAGAGCAGTATAAAGAATAAATTTCACGAAGGAGCATTATAATGACAAAATCTAATTTCCTTTACTATGAAGTACGGCAACTCCATAGTACCTACCTACGGCAAATAAGGCATAGGAAATTTGAACATCCGCCAACGGCAGGCAACAGGTACAGGAAATAAGAGCAAACTACTCGGCTTGAGAGAGAATTGGCTTAAAACGAAAGATAGAGCGATTTTTACGTTTTATTAATTTCACAATTCTCACACTTTTATTGTCAGTAACCCATTAATGACTACAGGGTCGGGTCTCCTGTCACAATGAGAGGGATGTAGACATTAGTCCACCGCGCTGGCCTACTGCGGGTTGGTGGTCTTCACATACCTTTGAGAACATTTGTTTTTGTGAACTCTCACACATGCAGGTTTCCTCACGATGTTTTCTTTCGCCGTAACAGTAGGTGATATTTAATTTTATAAAGCGCACATAAATTTTAGGTACCAAGCCACTGGTATTCGAACCCGGACCCCTCGATTAAGAAGTCGAATTCTAAAAAATTAATTATAATTCACAAAAAAAAATATTCTCAAAGGCATGTGAAGTCTACCAACCCGCATTAGGCCAGCGTGGTGGACTAAGGCCTACGTCCCTCTCATTGTGAGAGGAGACTCGAACCTGTAGTAGGTCATAGATGGGATATTGACAGGCTCTGCTGAAATTAATGATGTCGTTTTATCAATAACAAATGGTTATACCTTTATCTTCGTTGTTTTTTCTACCCACAATCTGCTTCCGCTTATCAATTAGACCATTTTAACACACAAGATATTATAATGCAATAATTTACGCTAGCTATTATTATTTTATGAGCCTTACCTATCTTCTTTTGCCCTTAATTACAAGATTGAATTCGCGCGGGAAACTATTATTCTACCTATATCGCCTTCAAAACAAAAAGACTCAGTCGCTTCAATGATAGGTCCAAGTTTGAATCTTAATAACTCTCCGACTCTTAACTAAAGCTTAATATTTATATGCATCTGTAACTTTGCTATTCTTTTTTTGGAGTTTAAGATAATTTAAATCATCCACTGTAAACAACGTAAGGAAACCTGCGTGGCTGAGAATTCTCTTTAATGTTTTAAGGCATGTGAAGTCCACCGACCTGCACAAGGCCAGCGTAGTGGACTGAGGCCTACATCCTACGCGTGAAACGACCTCACCTTGCAGTTTGTCGCTAATGGGTTAAAGACCCAGGCATTTAAAAAGTTGAGATCGAAAAATAAATTTTACTTTGCATTTCGTTTTAAGAATATTTATTTTGTTGCTCATTATTTTCCCTCTCGTATAAAATGAGAAAAACGTTTCATCGGAATCAAAATGGCTGCTGCTTATTTGAAGCCCTCTTAAAGGCGCCTATTAGCTAGTATAACGCCCACTTGAAGGTATTAGCAGGTATTGTAAAATGAACGAGAATTTTCACGTTTTGTTATGATTCACGAGTATTTTGATCCTCTATGTGTTGTCTATCGACTATACTTTGGAAGTGCTCCGCGAAGCTCTGCAAAATAATTCTGAAGTTATTTTATTTTTTATTATTATTTCTGTGCTCTTGCTTTGTTATTCAACGTGTTTTTGTTGAAATTTGCCTAAATTTCTGACCACTCACATGGGTTAACTTTAAAAAAAATGCCACAAGCCAAAAAGCAATAAAGCGTAAATAACTTTGAATTTAATACAAAAATATAATATAATCATTCTAAAGTTTATATTTCAGTTGTCTAAGCGAAAGCTGAGCTTACATTTTCATAAGAACTGCAATAAACAGCAAAGAAACATGAACTTGGCACGTCTCTTATGCTCAAAGAAGAAAACACCAGTGAGTTACACAAAGTACAGAAACTACAGAAGTTAAACTTCATACCGTCTGCGCTCGAACAAATAAGATGCCAAATAAGGAGCCAGCGTCACTTAGGAGTATAGGCCAGGGGTTTATATGATCAGGGGTATAGCCGGTAAAACTCCAGATTCTTTCGCTTGAATTCGCTTTCCTTTCAACGATCATTTATTGAAATAGGGTATTTCGCACCATGCAAGGAAAAATCCAAAATTATGTAATATTTCGAAGGACCATGTACGGAATTGACCGTAGTAAAATAATAAAAGATAAAACTGTTGTAATAAAACTATATTTCCGTCACTTAAAGCGGTTAAATCTACAGATAGGTAGGTAAATGAGGTGAGTAACGCGCGGTACGCTTAATGACCGGATGCGAACTGACTTAAATTATCATATAATATTAATGCAAAAATGACCGATGTCGCGTAAACCGCTGACATGGTGAAATTGTACGGATGTTGCCCGTACAGATAGATTTTGTTAAAAGTAAGTGAGAAATGGTGATTCCTGTTCTAAAAAATGTAGTATACATTTATTATTTCAATTTTAAAATTCAGGTTTTTTAATCTGTTTTTCAAATGTCAAAAACGCTATACGCCATGCAAGCTATCGGCGTGACGTCATAAGCAGTGTAAATAAACAATGGAGTATAACTTTCTTCCTGTACTAACATGTATTGTTTACACTGCGAGTAAACAATCACAAGCATGGTGGCAGCGCCGAGACGGCCGAGACCGTGATTTCGCGGGGATATTTGAAATTTAAATTGAAGTCTTTTTTTACATAATATTTGTTTGCAAAAATTTTTTTCCAATTTTTTATGGGTTTTTATGACTTACGAATTCATATAAAAAGCTTTTTGACATAGGCCGTAATACCCTATTCGTAGCGACCTACGACAAAACCAAATTCGATAGATGTCACAACTGAGGTCGTACGTGGGTGCGTTGCTATTATGCTGAGATGTTTACTTCAAATATATTTCGGGGACCATGCCTCTATAGAAAAACCTTATACATGAAAAACATGTCTAATAAGCCGATAGCTGGCTCATTAGATGAACTCCATCAAAGGGTTCAAACAAAAGGTTGTTCTCAAAGGCATGTGAAGTCCGCCAACTCGCATCCGTCTAGTATGGTAAACTGTGGCCTACATCCTTCACATTGTGAGAGGAGCTCCGATCCTGCAATGGGTTACTGACTTTTACAAAATATCTTTAAGTACATACCTATGTTTCTACTCATCTTGACGCGCGGTGCTATGTGTGAGTGAGACAAGCTTACTCAGTTTGCAGTTCTGCATTATGGCAGTGACGTCATCCGTACAATATCTCTCTTTGGTGCACGCACACGCAAACACTGTATCTCTATAAAAGCTTAACGCAAACACGTGTAAAAGTATCTGTATATTTCTTCTAGGCGGGTTATAAAGGCGCTGGAAAGTACACCGGACGAACTAATAAGTCTGCCTTCTGTATTATGTATGACTTAGGATTACAACTGTAAAGCAATTTAACTGCGTCCTGTAGCGGACACCTAAAAGAAAAACTCCCCCTGTTTCCTCTAATAAGTTGAACCTTTACAAAGAGCGGAATCCTTTTACATTTTATTTAATCCAGCAGTATTATTAATTAGATTCGTTCACAAAGCTCCATTAGAACAAAGAGCGTATTTAATTTACTTGTTTGAGTGTTCCATTTCATAACTATCTGGGGTTACAGTACACACAAAGACGAGGTGCACACATGCATACATGTAGGGTACATTTATAGGCTGCATCGAACGCATCGCCCGGGAGTAGCCCGGGTAGAGCTCAAGCCTACCTATTCTGAGAGCGTTCGATATTTCGTGTAAGAGTTTTATGGCACTATTTAAGCTATGTACCGGTTTTAAGTTTTTATTTAATTTACAAAGTGAGTTCAGGATGCAACTCAATGTTAATGCAGTTATTGAGATTATGTTTTGCGTAATTGTTCAGTGTAGATGACAATGCATGATTACCTAAGTGACGTCATTCTAAATCTAATATGGTGGCCGGCCCATGATAACAGACAAATTCAAAGGTAGAATAAAGTCTGCTGGAACCAATTTTGTATAATCGTGTGAATTACAAAAATATTTTCCACAAAAGCATCATGAATAAAGGAAATCGTATTCGGTAATACACCCCCTATTCAGAGCATTTACAAATAATTTCATTCGCAGTATCTCTGCTGAGTTTCTGAAATTCCTTTCCGTCGAGTTCATATTACAAAGCCGTATTAAAATTTAATTTAATGTCCATTTTCAAATTGATATGCACGCTCCGGATTACCGGGCAAACGTTTCATGCTAATGAAATCGATATTACGGGTCGCTGTATTGCAATGTTTTGTTTTTATTAAAGATGTAAAATGTTAAAAGCATAATTAAATTGGTGGTAGAGCCATCGTAGCTCTTCCGGGGAGGTACCTTATTGCCAACCTCTTAACCCGTCGTAAAGCAGCATTTTCTTCACTTTATTCGAGGCGAACATCTTAGTCCTTCTGATTAGCAAGCACCCGCATGCAGATAGGCAAATCCTCTTGTGCATGCTCTTGCTACTCAATTACGCCATCGGAGTTAGTGCGATATTTTTCCGGCGATAATTGAATGAGACCATAAACTGGGCGGTCGCTCCGAGCTAACCAAGTTATCCACTTGCCACCGTCATCCGAGGGTTGTACCTTTTTTTATAGAATAAAATTTTGTTCGATTTTTGATTTGATTTAAAAATTCATCAGCAGCGAGCGTTAAAATATAAAATATCGGCTACATTTACGATTATTTTCAGACTAGCCCGACTAGTTTCAGGGTATCCGCGGTCCTTAATCATGAGCTCCTGTCGCGTCGCAGGTAGGTCGCGTCCCCGTGGTCCGAAAATACAAAGGCAAAGACAAAACGCTAATATGCTATGTATGCTTATATTTTATAGGTGAATTTAGCAGCTATAATTTAAAATAGTATAAAAATTGTCACGAAACATTTACCTATTAGTTAATAATTGTTCGGAATTGGTCCAACATTCACGACGAATTTGAAAATGTCAAAAAGGAATCGGGATTTTCTGAAAGCCCTTTTGTAGGAATTTTTCTGTTTTCCTAATCCTTTAAAGTAGGTGACATTTATTTTATAATGCACATATTTTTACTATTTTGGACAAACAGAAAACTAGAAAAAATATTAGTGCGTGCTACGTGCTTTCGAACCCAGTCCTATTGAGTGAGAAACCGAATTATTAGCCACTAGGTTATCACGGCTGACCAACCCATTAACGCCCAATCATAACTGTAATTACGAAACTCTGTAATCCCGCTCAATGTAATTACAACTGTATAGTATAGAACAAGGATATTACGTGGTCGGATTTCAATCACTAAAGCGATTTGACCCCTGTAGATGCGCAAATGACATGAGTTGAGACTAAAGGGTGTTTCAATATTATTATGAATATTTAGGGAGACGAATTTAAGAATTGTATGCACACAAGTAGTCTGTCCATTAATGACCCACTGCAAGATCGGGTCTCCTCTCACAATAAGAAGAAGGAAGGCCTTAGTCTACCACGCTGGCCTAATGCGGGTTGGTGGAATTCACATGCCTTTGAGAACATTTTTTGTGAACTATCAGACAAGGTTTCCTCTCGATGTTTTCCTTGACCGCTACGGTAAGTGATATTTAATTTTATAAAGCAAACGTATTATTTTGTACGAACAAAAAAATAAAATCAATATTAATTGATAATAAAATTTATTGTTACTAACTTTATTTTTCACTTTTACTTGGGTGATAATTATTGTTATTTTATTTAATATATTTAATTTATTGTATAGCGTTCCTTCTGGAACACCCTTTTAATGTTATCAAAGTGGACTGTTCAGTGTTCAATACAATCCTATTATCTGATTGACGTAAATAGATATGCTGTTTAGGAAATTGCCTATGCAGTCGGAAATTATGAAGAAGTCCATCACAATAGATAGACTAGCAACCTCTATGTTGATTAAGATAAACGGTTCCAAATTTCTAATTAAGTTATTTCGTACTAGCTGACCTGGCAAGCTTCGCTTTGACTAGTGAAAGGGTTCCATACAACTTTAAAACGTGGACTCGGGCTTAGACCTTTGCCCTTCATTGCACATCACATTTAACTCATTTATTAAGTAAGAGATATTTTTATTAAGTAAAAGATCAAATAAGTGGTCCCTCAAAGCGGTCTTGTCGTTTAGATAGCGATTTCCAGATAACCTTTGGGGAGAAAACACAGAAATAGAAAGAAAAAAGAGTTGGAGAAAGGATGTACAATATATATATTTTCATTGATAAACATTAGTACTATGATACATATAAAAACGTGATACAATTAAACATAAACAGTGAAGTTCTTTTATTTCAAAACCTTTCACAACTCGTCTCAAAACAAATCGATGCAGCGCTGTAACCTCGTCAAATAAACTCAATAGGTCACTCTTGCTTTTAATCCTACGCCTCGCCCGGGCAGAGCTAGCTCGAGCCGTTACCATGGCAACGGGGAGGCGCCGTGCATTCTAGCGTCTGATTCCTAGAATATCTCCCTCCTTTATGCAGCGGTTACATGCAGAATTCCTGTGTTGCTATTTTAGGTAGCCCAGAGAGGTGTTACTGTACGGAAACACCGGCTGTGAAAAAGCATGTTTATTTGTTTATTAATATTTTTTAGATATTGCATACCGAACAAAGAACTTTGGGAAGAAAATAATGTTCTTTGTATGTAAATAGTGTAATGGTAAGATAGGCGTTACCACCAAAAACATTTTTTCAAACTTATTTGACGTTGATGTCCACTGTACAAAGAATCGGTGAAGACGTATAATTTTGAACAGCAACTAAATTATTTTGTAAAGTAGCGAATAAAACATGATAGTGAAAAGCTAAGAGGATTTAATGAAAAATTAGGAGGGGGCTTATTTTCTTGAGAGAAATTATAAAGGGGCTTATATTCTTGGGATGGTGATGGATGCTAATTGCTAGGGAAAATTTGCGATAGAATTGAATCTGCCATATCACGAAAGTCTTGATAATTTGTAGCGTTTTAATCGAGAAGTTATGGTAATTTTGATGTCATTAAAATATTGCATGCAAAAACTATTGGTAGTTGGTAGGTTACCAGACGTCGTCACGGAATTGTCGGCCAGACCATTAGCAATTTAATACGGTTATAGTATACTTACAAAAATCTTTCTTATTAAATATTTATTATTAATAAATAGGAAGAAATAAAGCTTTAGGTGTGCATTAATAACGACAAGAACCTATAAATTAGGTGATGGTTTGCAAATAACAGAACCAGGCATAGAGATTCAGAGGGTTTTTAGACAATATGCCTTAACTTGGCACTTAAAAGAATGTTAGGATGTGGAAACAATGTGGAAAATAAGAAGGAGGATAGTGTTAGGGGAGAGTTATAAACAGACCGAGACAGCGGTGAAGGAGTTAGATGTAAATATTATTTAATGCGAGGCTAGCGCAACTAGTCACATGTGTTCCCACCGTAATACACATGAAGGGGGTTTTCAGTGTAAGGACGTTCTCGGAAATTAGATGCCAATCGATCTGTTGCATCTCAGGGCCGCAGTGTTACAAACAACTACTAAACAACTACGTTAAACATAATTGTTACGTATATTATGTATATTATTAAAACAATTTTATAATGGGTCTATTTTAAAAGATTTGGAAAAGGATGGCAAGTTTTAGGGGGTTTCAATTAGGTGGTAAAGCCATAGTGGCTCGTCCGGGGAAGAACCTTACCGCCAGCGTCTTAACCCGCCGTAAAGCAGAATTTTCTTGTCTTGGGTTTCGGCTGGGGAGGTATGGTTGCAGGGGATACTATATTTAAGTTCATTAAATTTGAAGTGTCCGTTTAAACGCCGAAATAGCAGTGTAAAATCCTGACAGCCAACACAATATTAGGGTGTTCGTATTCTGTTTGTTGAGTAACAAACTAAACATACTCGTTAGACATTTTATATTATTCTCACTAGATTTAATATAAAAGTAACATCCATTTTCTATCTTTTTACTGACAATTTATCGGCAAATCAAAAAGCTATTTCCTCGATCACATGCAATTTTGTGGAACGAAATAACCTCGCGCTACTCCAGCAAATGAAATACAGTATGTTTCAGAAAATAAGAATGTTTGTTGTTGAATTGGAAAAAGGGACAAATGCGAACATGATTCTAAACAGCAAACAGCAACGGATAACTAAACATTTCGCCGTTACGACTTTAAATATTTAATAGGAAATTATGTTACAGAATAGTGTAAATATTACTGGCAATAATGTGATCAAAATGATCTACATATCCGTGTTTTAAATTTTTAAGACATTTGCTATAATGAAGCATACAAATCAAAATTAAACTTACCAGTGGCCAAAAAAATCTCTGCCGTTAAAGATTTAGCCCTAGCTGTTCGTTTCATAAAGAAAGAGTATAATCCCCCATTGTTCAATGCAGATAGGTGGATATTCCATTTTCAATATTGAATTTTAAATTTGCGTCGGAAGAGAAAATATTCCCTTTGAAAAATCACGTGCACTTAGCGTCAATTTTGAGCTCCGCGCGGATTAAAATGTGTGGACAGTAATGCGTGTGCTCTACCGAGAAATAATACATTCGTTTCCATATACATACTCGTATGTACGATATTTATACTAAAAGAAAAGTTTTTTCATTCCCATATACTTTACTAATAGTAATATTTTTTTATCGGAATTGAGTAGCCTAGAGTCCCAAGAACCCATGGACACCCACGTCCAACCTCATATAGGACAGATTTTTTTAAATGTTGCAATTTATTTAATTAATTATTTAAAGACACGCTCAATGTCATCATTCTTTCAAGTCTATTTATGAAAGACATTATAAAAAATCATTATAATTCACTGTATAATTTTCACAGTAAAACAAATAACAGATAATTTCGAATTACTTATAGTTTTATTTTAAGCATCGATTTCTGAATTACAGTTAATTAACTATGGATATATTTTTCAATTTATTCCTTCTGTAACTTCAGCCAACTTCCAGTCGCTTATTTTTAAAGATGACTTAATTTTTAATCTCTTGTCGTCGCTTTACATTTGCGTTGCATATTATGCTAAAAAAATGTTTATCGCTGGTCCGTTTGCGTTTGCACCTTTGTGGACGCATGGCCTAATATTATGCAATACGCTAAGACTGCAATCTTAAAAATTGAAACAATTTTGGCACGGGTTCGTCTTAGGCCTTGTCCGTACTGGCTGTCACAATACGAAAAAGTTTTTTTTTTACTCAATTCAATTTTCTCGCTTTACACGTTTATCGCTTGACATATGACATTATCATTTAATCCCGTAGCGGTCATCCCGTTAAGCCAAATGGAGCATGCAGTGCGAAACAGTATTAGCGCGTCGCAGTCGCCCAGTAGTTTATTAATTCAGCTGCGACGGGTTCAAATCTTGTTGCGCTAAACTTGATTTGAACTTGATTTTAATGGATTCCGAATATTCAACGCGTTTCGCCCATTACTGTGACGCGGGTCTGTTAAACTGAATTTTGTAGTTGGGTGTCACATGAGCTTTGCAACATTGTGCATTAATTAGGCAATAGGCTATTAGGCTGGTTTCCAATAAGAATAAATTGGCTGGCATAGGGTTTCTAATGATTAATCATGTTATGTAGTAACCAAAAAACACTTTTTTCATTAAAATAATTAAAAATTACCAATATTTACGGAAAATAAAATCCGCAAAATTGGCCATTTAATCGCGTGACTGAATGATTGAACACAAATCAGAGAAGCGTGACGTCACGCCTCGCGAAACATCGTGTTGTTGCTGTCATTTTCGTATACAGTGAACAGATTGGTTCGCGAGGCGTGACATCATACAAGACGCCATGACAGTCTTAATTGGCCTTTTTCGATGTCAATTTGGAGTTCATTTCTAAAAACACAAAATTCTTAGGTAAAATGGCTTATTTTTCTTAAAATAATATATTTTTGGCATAAAATAGATACCAAACTATATTTTTAAACTCATTTCCAAATTTTGTCAACTAGCATATTGTGAATTAAAAGTAAAAACCGTACTCATACCCCTGTCTTCGTCATGATCGCAAGTGATAGAAAAAATTACATAACTTTCAGCACGGTCAGAACTGTAGTACATCCGTATACCGGAGTTGTGCTATGAGTGAATGAGGGCCGAGCCACAACTAATTGAATGGGTACGGAAATCAAGCCCCGATTGTTCATTCTCCACACTTCCTGCATCCGACCCCACATTCACTGTTCACACAGAGAATAACAAATTGATTCAGAGTAACATCGGAGTTACATCGGATGTGAGGGACACGAATTATTCTTCTTAATCTTCTTGAGTTCTTCTTCAATGTAGAATTAATTTAGTGGGTTAATTTTATTGATGATAGTTTTTTTTAATTTTGCTGAGTTACTTTTCAATTTAGAACCTGTATTATGTACCTACTTAGATACTGCTAAGCAAGGGTTAACAATTTTTTTGCTAGATTAAGTTCAGTAAGTAAATTTGATACCTACTCGTAGCAAGTCACAATAATTAAATTTTGTTGTGAGAAAAAATCTAGATCTTATCTTGAAATATTAATCTTTCGTAAAATATTCTTTGTGTTTTTTTCTACGAGCCAACCTTATACCTAACTGTAACTAGGAAATTATTAAAATTCTGACAGCATGTAAAATTAATATAAAAGTGTTTAATAAATAATTATTCGAAATTTGAGAGTGAATAAATCTTGTGAAATTGATATTCATACTATAAGTACAGGTAACCCTTCGCCACCCTAAAAGCAACCCTTTATTACTTATTGCCCCATCCCTCAGTGTCCGAGGCAGCGAAAGAAATCCCCCAACCAGCCCTAGGGCTTGTTTAATTGACATATTGGAAGTTGGGTCAGTTTACGGAAATGCTTGTTTATAATTTAAGTGCTATTTTTTTTTGGATATTATAGGATACACGCGTTATTTCTGATCTGTACTTTGGCGGATACCTACGCTGTATTTTAATTTTTTTACAAATAAACATATTTTGTAACATTTACGTATTGATGGCAAAAATTGTTTTATGCAAACAATATAAGGCATAAGAGCCAAGGCGATAGAGAGATAATCTTCGTGTCTTGTTTTTCGGTGTAGAAGGTATGATTGCCGGAGATACTCTATTGGTGGCAATTATCTTATCCTTATGTTCTACACACATGCGACCTCAGAAAGTATTCCTATTCAAGGGTGGAAGGTAATTATACCTTTAAACAATATTAAAAAAATATAAAAGAATCCCTATCAATTTATACAAATTTTTACAATATGATAGCGGATTTAGCTGTGCGCTGTAGGTATGTACCTAGTTACCTACCTAACACTGGCACTACGGTCTAATTCAGTTAAAATGACCGCAAGGTCTGTGCCGCAAGGCAACCGAACGAGCCGTCAATCAACAATCGCCAAGCCAAGCCAAGTAAAAACGAAAAAGTACTGCTTATTTATATTCTATTTTAATGCTTGCTAGCAATTTTATTCTCTCACACCAAGTGGACGAGATCGAAAACGATCGTACTTATATTCCACCCCTCCGTTATTACGTGAAATACAATCCTGCATTGAGTATACCTGGGTATACTTAATTAAATCTGAGCGAATCTGAGACAGGATACCTTTGACTCGTGAACAATGTACTACGCAATTTAGTTCTCCGACTATAATAAAGCCGTTAGATGCCAAGTAGACAGAACCTAATAGTTTTTATTAACAAAACTAAACAAATTCTTTAATATTGCCTGTTTAAGTGAAATAGTACCTACGAGTACATCCACTTTACAAAGTGGACTAGCACATCAAGTAGAATAACTAAGTAGATCTGTAACCCATGAATGACCCTCTCGCAATGAAGTACGTAGGCCTGAGTCCACCACGCTGGCCTAGTGCGGGATGGTGGACTCTACATACCATTGAGAACATTATTTTTGTGAACTCTCAGGCATGCAGGTTTTCCTGCACCGTTACAGAAAGAGATATTTAATTTTATAAACTGCGCATACATTTTTTTAAGAAAGTTATTGGTGCCGCTCACTGGAATTCGAACCCGGCCCCTCGACTGAGAGGCCGAAATCTTATCCACTGGGCTTCCACCGCTAAGTATATAACCGCTTCCACTAAGTAGGTAACCCTAGTTTAATGTAATAGAGCCTGCAGTATTTTTTTATTTTAATGCCTACAGAATTTTAGACATTGGTTAGGTAGGAACATTGGCATTAACATTGATTTCTGTTAGTAATAATAAGCAGTACAAATTTTCTGATACTATATCTTTCCTTTTTTAACTCCCGACGCAAAAGAAGGGGTGTTATAAGCTTGACGTGTCTGTCTGTGATTTGTCGGTCGTGCGCTACGGTGCGTAGCTCGCGAACAGATAAAGCGATTTCAATTTAGTTTTTTTTTTATGAAAGGTGAGTTACGCGCAGATGTTCTTAGACATTTTTGATGAAAATCGGTTGAGTCGTTTAAAAGTTGTGGGGGGGTGAAAGTGGGGAGGTATAACCGAATGTCTGCAAATATAATCGAGTGGGGTCTCAAATGAAAGCGCATCACGTGCACATTATAAAATAATATGTGCAATAAAAATTGTCGTTATTGTGTCGGGTTTTTTTTTTTAATTTTCAATTTATATGTTATTGTCGTGGTAGGTACCACTGTTACCAACCAAATTGAAGCAACATGCTGTATGTGGGTCTTTATTCGGTTATAGATATTTCAATGTAGAAGCATTCTAGCACTAATACATAGTTTTAATTATTAATTTGCTATATCTTCTGTTCTAAAAGAAATTTCGTCCGTCTGACGACCCCTGGTTCGGGTAAAATTCTAGTCAGAACAAGATCAGAGCAATCACAATACAGTTGAATGAACTTCTTAAGATTCACTCGCATTTGAAGGGAGTCTTTACTTTGAGTTCCTTTAAAGTGAGATTCACTTTTAACTATGTATAGTACCTACCGAGATCGTAGAATCCGGGAAAGTAATTTATTTACAAGGATAATAAATGCGCCGAAGTGTAACATTTTCATTTCTCTTTAATTACTTCTCTTACTTTCTTTAAATTTTTTATTAGTTTAAAGATCTACAAAGGCAAAACTTATTTGCCTAACGTCATCAAACCAGCGAAAAAAAGAGTTTTTAGTTCAAGCCATTTTTCATTAAATTTCGAAACCACTAAGTTTTTTCCACGATTCTAAGCTACCTATTTCGGTCAATTAAAGTAAAAACTACATTTACATAGTTTCTGAATTCACACAGTCATAAAGATTTATTTATGTAGGCCATTATTGTTTTTACTTTTTAATTAAATTTCGTAAAGATTACAACCTATTTCGGTCATAAAGCCTAAAGCTTCTGCATTCAAACGAAGAACGAACGAATTACACGAACGAACTAAATGAACGAATGATATTGAGGAACTAAGTTCTGTAACATTTATTCCCAAATCCTCTCCCCTCGATGCGCGGTCGACCCGGACTATGAAGTTTCTAATTGGACTAATTGGCTTAACACTATCGTCTACGACCACTGATTACCATGTGATTTGCTTAATTGGATGCTCCTGAATTACTTAACTATGAATTATGTCATGTACCTATAAGTAATGTATAGTCTATATTCTGTACTGTCGGGTTTGTACTCTTATCCACTTTGGTAAACAATCTTGGCACTACTTTATATTGAAAAAAATACGGGTTGCACTCCGGGAGTGCCGACAGAAGTGAAAACTTATTTTGGCGCGTTAGACTTAAAAATAAATATTTTACGAGGTGAGAAACAGTGATATTGTTATCAGCAATGATAGATTTATAAACTTAAATTCAAAAACACTTGTGGTACAAACTCTCCAAACACTTCTTATTAAACCAATATAGGTACAGTATATAATTATCGACACTTCACAATTTTAAATAAATTTTAAGACATATTATTCACAGCAATAGCTTAAATATATTGTAACTATTTTAATTATCAAAATTACAATAAAGGTGTATTATTCAATTGATTTTTTTTATGAATGTTTTCTTTTGATAGTTTCTATAGTTACTTTGACTTTCTATAGGTGTGCTTCTATAGCTGCGTCTCGTTACGGTTTCTCAAGTTCAGAGATTTTATCTCATCTCAAAATATGCGTACCGCGCTAAAAGAAGTTCTCACTTCAAAGTGAGGAAAGCCCTACTTAAAATAATGATTACGGTAGAAGTAGGTACCTGCTTGGATAAATAGTATAAGTTAAAGGCAGAGCGACGCATGCAGGATCGACAAGTCAATAATAAAAAAGCTTACATAAGTAATACGCATTGCAATATCTTATATTCCTCAAGTACCACATTTTGTCAGCCAATTCTACAAACAGCTTTGTGAATCTATTGATCATTCCTTCATTCAAAGGGCGTAATTACGCAACACGGATTTATTTCGATATTTTTCCCTCAATTATCCACTTCCGTTCAACCCCAGGTTGATTGCGTCATCCCGGTGAAGACTTCCCTCACAATTAGGGGAGGTATTTTTGGAATACATCCCAATACTCGTGACAACGTCAATGTTACGTAATTGGTGTTTCGTGACTTTAAACCTTCAAAAGAAAATTATTTTTATGGTTTTGAAAACCGTTGTAGAGTCCACATCACCTGATGATGCTCCGTTTTGGGGCGAAACACGTGTCGTGTACTATTGGAATAAGTTGTTATGGTATTTACCTACTCAGAGAGATAAGGGAGGGTGGTGGGTCCATACCAAAACAAGTTCCACGTGTGCGGATTGTTGCAAAGAAATATAAATACAACTTAAATAATATTCTTCATGATTTCTAAACATAAATTCTACTTAAATAGATCACTATCCAATAAAGCGGTGATAGTCCAGAGGCTGAAAATTCGCATACTCAAGAGCATTCGCATACACGCCCTCATACTCAAGAGATCCGTGTTCAAATACCAGTGGCACGTACCAATGACTTCCTTAAAAGTTATATTCGCTTTATAAAATTAAATATCATTACCATTTGTTTGAGAATAGATTGGTATTCGCGGGTTGCAGTTATCACTTAACATAAGGTGAACTAATGCCTCTCTGTTGTTCGTTTACTTTAAAAAGACTTATTATATTTTTGTAGGTAGAGCAGAGTTACTCTTTCTAAAAGATTGAAATATTTAAAAAATTGAGCTTTTTTTTAAATAAGTGGTTCAAATTTTATTTTACACTATAGGTAACTAACGGAATATCCTTCCAATTTTAAATTCCGAAACTCGACATGCTTTTTTTCAAAATCCATTAAAAAAGGTTCCAGGAAAAAGCAACTCGAACGCTTCAAGTTACACGTTCCGTAAAAAAATGTTATTCCGTTCTACGCTGCTTTGGTTTTGGTTGAATTTCAATCGATATTGGTTATTGGAACGTGTCCAACCCACAACCAAGCGTGGAACCAGTGAAGCAGTTGAGAATCCCGGAAACTATTTTGAAATTCTACCAGCCACGTATGAATAACCAAACTGAATTATAGGGAAAACGGTCATGTGCGAGTTGGATGTTCGTATTAGGTTCAGTAGCTAGCCCGACCCCTGACTTAAGTGATCGAATAAAGTTTAAACATATTACTCGTATTATTCTTAACTTTAATTTAACTTAAAATTTAATTTAACTAAAAATTTAATTCATTTTAAAGTTTAATTTCCAGAAGTTATAGCGTTCAAACAAACAAACAATCTGATCAATTTTGGCTGACTCGCTGGAGCATCCGCACCGCCACGCTGCTCCAATGCGGATTGGTGGAGAAACGTGTTAGTGGCACGTTTTTTGATCGCTTGCGATATACTCAAGTGGCGGATCTATGTCCGCTTCTATTACTAGTGTAGATAAATATTCACAGATTCATGTGAGATCTCTAAATGGTTCCGATTATACTTTATTTGTTATGGAATCCTACGTAACACTACCGCTACGTCTGAGCATAACAAAGAAAAAAAACGGACGGGAATTTTCCTCAACCCGTACTGAGGTATTCACGTGCAAAAATCCTATAATTATTAAGAGAAGAACTGATGAAACCGATGCTTGGTAAAACAAAACGTATTTTCAGAACACTTTACATGGGTAAATTAAACTACAAAAAAAAATGATTTTCAAACAACGCTCGCCAGACAAATGATTTTTTTAGCTATAAAAAGTCGAATTTTTACACCATTCTCCTTGCAGTTCAGTCAAAATCTCTAACGATTCTATTAATGCCCGAAAAATTAGGAACAGACTGCTAACATACAAAAGATACAAGTCAAAAGATACAGCCACGAGAAGAAGCACTATTTCAGTGTTCTTAAAGAATATTTAAAAATATGATAAAACTCAACAAAGCTTTCTACAGTTTCATTTCTTCCCTATAAGCAAAACTTAAGACGACTCACGTCTTACACAGCCTTTACAGCCTATAGTGAATCTCGATTGAACAAATGCACAAAGACATACTCGTATCTTGTTGAAACTACCTCAACGCTCACTGCTTGCAAACTATTGTGTTCATAAGAAGATTTGTTCCCGGACTCCTATTATACGCTTTCCTTTGTGAATGAAAATTCTTTGTAAAATGTATACCCATGTAGATAGGTAAAGCCTTCTAGTTTCTTCATCTTTTAACAGGTTTCCTTGAAAGTTTAATAAATCCGTTACACACACAGTCTCCCTTAAAGAACCCATGAAAAAATAATAATAGACAGAGTTATGTTACACGAATTTCAGACAAACATGAAATTTTATGTCTACTACAGTAGGTATGATTGATGACTACTACCTGATCTAATTCCAACCTCATTACTTAGGTAATAAAGTTTAATTTCGCAATCCTATGTCTATGTTACTTTACAACGCTACATAAAGCGACACAAACAAATTCTGAACTAGAAGTGGTATTTGTTCACGCGCGTAGGATTTCCTGTACGATTTCACATTTGTTGCCAGTTAGTTCTGTAAAGCTTGAGTTTTGTAATTACTTTGTGTTTGAGCGCAGCGTTTTTGAACGTTTGTTGATTGAATACTAGGTTTCGTTTAAAATCTAAAAGCACACTAAAATAGAACTGTAGATATAACGTCTGATCATCTGTAGATATTACATCGTGGTCCTTGTTACGAATGTTATAAAGACTTAAATTTGAATTAGCGCCCAATTCGCATGATATTTATCGTCAATTTTAACGTGTTTTTATGTTCATTTTTGTTTCGAAGGTTCTTCAAGTTCACAAAATATTTCCGACAAATTCAAAGCTGCAAAAGGTTTCTTTGAATTTAATTTTGTTCTTGCGTTTATATGATTTCGTGTAACTCTGCGTTATATTCTTAGTTCAGCAAAACTTTGTTTGATTTCTGCGGAGTGGCTGTATCAAAGGTTTGCAGTCCAATTCCGGAAACGTGTTTTAAATAGAAAATTTAATGTAGGAAAGCTAGCTTGCTTATTTCTGAGCTGTGTAAATTTTATAACGTGACATTTTAACGTTATACTATCTGAATCCGAGTACGGAACGGGTTCCTGGACTTTGTGAGCGTTTATAGGATTTCATACAATTTTACATTTGTTCTCAGTTCAGCAAAGCTTCACTAATTACTTTGTTGCCGGGTGCAATTGTTGATAGAAAACAAAAGGACTTTGTTTGATTTCACTCTGCGCTGTCGACTGACTATATCAAAGGGTCGCAGTCGAATTCTGGGAACTTTTTGAAATAGAAAATGTAAGAGAATGCGGGACTACTACGTTTTACGTTCGACACTCGGTTGAAGAATTCTTTTATGTTGAAATATTCAGTGTAGGATTCCTGGAGCGCATTTTACATCATTCTGTATGGCAAGGGAGTTTGGAAACTCTGGAAAACGTTTACGGAATGTCGCAGCGAATAATTCAAATACTTTTGTTTGCAGATATTTATGGTACCTACCTCTTCGAGGTTATGAATTTAGAATCGATAACTTATATTAGGAAGAATGCCTACATACCATATGTAGGTATGTCATGTAATAATTATGTTTCTGCAAATATAATATCAAAAAATCTATATTACTTATCTAGTGAAGTGAATACTTGCAGATAACTTGCGACTAAATAAGTTGGTACTTACCTATAAGAATCTAATCCGTCCGAATAAAGGAACAATGTAGTGAACACCTAAGCAGTTTTATTCTCATTAATATACGTACCATTAAATACTTGTACCTACCGCTACAAATAAAGAAATAAAGGAAAGGAATAAATTCCTTACATTCCTTTAGTTTATTTCTTATAATTCCTCTAAAAAACATCTTATTTTTCCCAACCCGTAAAGAATAAAAGCTTTTAATTAATTGAAATGTTTCTACATTTGTATTTTGTATTCACAGACACTGCTTTGTTTACTGAAAATGAATCCTGAAAGGCCCCGCGGCTACACAGTAAAGAATTGTAAGTTTATTTTTTAAATCTAATACAAGACCTTCTTATTTAGGTACGAGCTTATACCCGTGACTTCGTCTGCGTAAAATTACTTTAATAAATAGTTGTTTCTTTCGTGCAAATAAGCAGCGCTATCTTCTGACTAATAGATGAAATATAGGCTTAACATCCCCTCTGGAACACGGAAGCGTGAATGTAATTCACCACTAGCGATCTCTCATTCGGGTACTGTACCGTTAGTCTGAGTTTTAGCAGTTCCGAAACGAAACGCACACATACACAGCTTACCAGACGAAAATTCACAGTGTAATAACAAACAGAGGAAAAAGATTTTTAGAAGACTTAAAAAATTAATAAAGCATTAGATAAATCATCACAAAAATTGCTTTATTTTTCATTAACACTCTTTCAATATTGAATAATATTAATGAAACTTAATAACCGTGAATTGGCCGTACTGTAAAATTTCGAACTAATATCTATTATCCCGTAGGTATTAAATATTGGTTAGTATTATAATGTCTAACGATAAGTATTCATATCTTTAACTCCATACAAAAATTTGATTTTAAATTTTTGAACTCCTCTAAAAATGTTTTACCTCTATTTGTTATTACACTGTGGACTCCGGTGTAGTAAGTTGTGTATGATTTACGCATCTATGCGAAACGAAACGCACAAACGTTTCGTTTCGTTATCGCTAAAACTCAGATTAAGGGTACTGACCGCGTTCGATGTTACATAACTTTCTCCAAGACGTGCGATATACTCAAGTACCGAGACTGTCCGCGCTCCTGTATACTGTCTTTCAGTAGAAATTATTATGATAAACATTTACGCCGGAAATTAATAACCAACCTTCAGATAATGGATCGCCTCTTTGAGTCAATTTCATTGACATTGGGTTGCCAGGCAACATATTTTTTTTAAATATAAGGAGTTTTCTTGAGTATCTTGGCAAAAAAACAGATAAATCTCAACCCATAATCTGAAGAGTTTTATTACTTTCGGACATTACACATAAAATAACTGAAAATATTACAGCCGGAGTCGTGTTACCATAGGTTTAATAAACCAACTTTGCCTCTGACCACTAGTAAATACAGCCTCACCACTGCGGCGAGCAAACATCAACAGGCGATAATACATAAACACCGACCAATATACAACGCAAAATTCGATACCGCACACACGTATACCCGTACAGTCGTACACGTACGTACACGGGCAACACACACATCGATAGAAATCCGGGCACTGCGTTCGTTCGATGCAACGGCTATTGCTTCATCGTTGGCGTCGTTGGCTGTTAGCGGGAAGCGTGGTCTTAAATTAATTACGACTAAGTTAACGAGTCAACGATTTAGCGATGCTAGTCTTGTGGCTAAAACTTCTGCGTCTTGCTTGAAAGATTTAGGTTCGTATCTCCCTACTTAGTAATCACAATCAAAAAGAGCCTTAGTTCACCATGCTGGCGAATTGTATGCTGAAGTTCTTTACATAAATATGGGACATTATTAAGACATGCTGCCTTAGATTTCTTAAAAATGTTCCTTCAGCGCTACAGCATTTGACATAGTTGAAACTTCTACGTACACTGGTAGTATCAAAAAGTCATTTGTTTTTGCTATTGAGTTATCACCACTTTGATTTCAACAAAAGAGTATTATGCTTTTATATTTCTAACTAGCTGACCCCGCAAACGTTGTTTTGTTATCGTTATAAATTATCGAGCGTTAAAAATCGACAATTAAAAATAGGGGTTGTCGATAGAAAGGTGAAAATTTAGGATTGATGCCACATTATTGAAAAATAAAAATAAAAAAAATTGTCCATAAAATAAAAATAAAAATGTTGGGTGTGGACAACCCTTAGGGATATGAAAAATAGTGACCTATTGAATATGCTTATAAAAATTCATAAAAATCGGTCAAGCCGTTTTGGAGGAGTATGATAACTAAAACTGTGACATGAGAATTTTATGTATAAGATATTATTTATCATCGAATTCCAGTTTTCATTTAAATAGTTTTTGAAGCGAGTAATTGTAAGGTAATTGTAACTCGCTCCCTCCTCGTTAGTGAGGTAAGTGTCTCATAAATCCGGGCCTTGGTACAGCTCTGGCGAGCCCTATTTATAGGTCTCAGGTGGAAATTGCTATAAAGTCCGCTTTCAGGTGCATTTATAGACAACGATGGCCGAGCACCGAAATTAAATGTTTCATACCTATAAGCTGCTTAATAGAGCTTACCAGAGCTTTTGCCCTGAATAGCCTTTGAGTGTGTAACTGCTGTCTGAATTGGATATTTGCTGGTACAGTCCGTCACATAGATATATACACTATTATACACACACACTCAGATGGTACATAAGTAAGGAGCAAAATTTCAATTTTATCTTAACACTTTAAGACTTTAGACTGTAGGAATTTGACGGTTTTATTTAATGACGTTTAACGTCATTTAAAATATTCAAATGCTTGGATAAAATTGAATCTTGCTTTTAATATTCTCTATCGCATGACATAAAATATTTGTTTTGAACTTATGTACCTATCTACACGCGCATACCTGGTCCTTTTATATCCGCTTATCTTAATGAAGCTAACTGTACATACACAAATACAGAAATTCTCGGTAACTTTTAATGAGAACTTCTATCATTTCATAAAAGGAAAAGTTTTGAGGTCTTTCAACAAGGAACTTAGTTTTCCTGGGAAATAGATTTTGATGGATGGATAGTACGATAGTACTACCTTTTGATGGATGATTGTGATGGGTTTCTGGCGGATACCTAGCTAATTGATTGATACGGAAGATGCATTTTTGATAGAAAAGTTTTCGTCTGTTTTGAGGCCTGTGTTTGATGATTGATTAGGTACTAGAATTGAAAAAATATCCCATAGGAATTTTACATGCCTAAAAATGGGATTAAATTTGATTATCATTAAATGAAAATTTTTGATGAATTTCATGTACATATTTTTAATGCATCGCGTATAAGAAATACAAAAATTTAAAAATAATTAAATTAAATATTAAAAAATTTAAAAATATTAGAGTTTGTGCATGCCTGTACTTCAATTGTGCCAAATTTCAAACTGCTCCGTTCACGTAGTAAGCCGTGAATTGTACCCAAAATGTTCGCTTCACTTATAAATATATAAGACAATACGTGGATATATCTTAACATTGTGAGGAACTTCCAGTATTGGTTGGCAAATATTAGACAAGCTAGGCGAAGTTCAGTGAGGTGAATAAAGGTACTCAAATAGCTGCGGATAGCTGAAGGATAATAATATTAGTTGATGTTCGCTTCGCCAACCTATGTCGGAAGCGACGGAAAACAGTTCTACGAAACTCTAACTTAAACATTTGGTCTAAATGCTAAATGTAATTTTAATAATTACATATTCCGATATTATGTCAATTTTAACATAGATATGTTGCAATTACCATAGAGATATGTAACAAGATACCATAGATATGTAACAATATGTAACAAAGATATGTAACTGTATAAGGATTGCTAGTTTGAATGGTTGGTTATTTTTTAATTACTTAATTCTTTAAAAACCTACTTTAAAATTACGTCAAGCAATGTAAACTGAATAATAACAAATAACTCGTAACGCACTGAAGGACCTATATAAGTAACCAAAGTAAGTTAACTAAAGTAAGAAAGTTGAATTATACTTACACCAATTTTAATTTAGATTTTTTTATTTATTGTTTCAATTTGCGTACCGGTATAATTGAATGTGGTTTGATCGTAATGAGTTATAATATCGATTTACTATTTTCATTCGTTAAAACGTTTTTATTTTCATGTATTTTTCAAATTAAAGACAAGCTGAGTAGAACTCAGTGGAGCGAGTACCTCGAAGGTAGCGACTCAAATAGCTACGAGGTTGAAGACTAATAATATTACTTGATATTAGCTTTGCAAACCCGCGTCGGCAACGACTGAAAACTGCTCCCTGGTAGTTTCAGGAAATTCAAACTTTAAGGATAATATTCCCCAACAAATATTTCCTTTCGTATTTCTGAGTGCAAGCTTTATCGTGCTTCCAGCATGAACTTACGCAGTTTTGTAAACGTATAGAGCTGTCATAAGTATGGGAAGATGTTAAAACAGTCTGACATATGACATACTAACGACCACTATAGAAATACAGTCCTCTGGCAGTTCGAGGAAATTCAAACTCAAACTCAAGTAATATTCCTGAACAAATATTTCCATACGCACCCCGTGTCCTAATCGCGATGTCGCTCGCAAAAGATGCCCGTACAATAACGTCATTCAATACTTACATTTTGTCGCATGCCAGTGCGTAATTCAATTAGGACACCATAATTATACAGCCCTGTGTATAATTTTTTGTTAGGTTGGTCGAGTATATCAGCCAATTAGGACAGGGCTTAACTGTTTTTATAAGTTTAATCTAGTGTATTTTATCCAAAATAAAAAGCAATAAATAAACATTTTTTTAACCACTACAGTAGAATTACAGGTAGGTATATTGTGTTTTTTTATAGCTGCAGGGTAGACACTCCGAAGGCTGAATATTATTTGCTATTCGTTTTTAGTTTTTGTACCGAGAGAAATCCTTCATTTGCAAACAGTTTCGAGTAACTCAACAACGGATAAATAATTTCCAGCAAATATTTTTATAAATGTTTCCCAGTATAAAGGTTTACTGATTTCAGTGAATTCACTCGTAGAATAGCAGTACTGAGAATTTTAATAGTTTTCAGTACGGAAAAGGAATTCTCGAGAAGGTTTCATTTTTAAGTATTTCTACCAGTAGATATATCTTAAGATAAACAAGGTAGATATCGTGAGATTTGTTCCGTCAAGAGCATAAGAAAAGATATTTTGGAAAAATTATGTACAATTGCAAAAACTTAGATACGTTGAGTTAGGTAAGAAAATTAATGTATATGAAAATCTTGACAGCGTGTCAAAATTGTTTCTTTTTTCTCTTTTTGAGACCATAGAACATAGCCATCGTTGAGGTTGCAAGTGTCAACAAGATTTTCCTAAAATTCTAGTCTATTTGCTCAACGTTAGAGCTCAAGCAGAGTTCAGCAGCTTATGTACTCAAACAGCTTTAGGGTTGTAAGCCTTCACAACATTATTTGATTTTCTCTCCCTAACCCCGTCGAGAGAGCTAGTAGGGTTCCTGGAAACTAACGTTTACGGAGATTATTTCTCAACAAATATTACTGCAAATATTTCTGAGTGTAAGCTCTTTCAGGCTTTACTGATTTCTGGAACTTTTAAATAATTATTTATCAAAAGACCAAAACATTTTTTTAGTATCGAATTCTGATATGAGAATTTAAAATTCACGCTATACTATACAAATAAAATGTAAATTAAAAGTTTTGTAACTTTATATTGACGACAATTTTTTTTTATTTTAGTTAAGTATAGAACCGTCCTTATCAAATTCTAGTGAAAGTTTAGTACTTTAAAGCGTTAAGCCCGCTATTAGTACATTTTATGAGTTTGATAAAGTTTTAAAAAAATAATAAAACTGCAAATCCGTCTGAGATTTATCAGTTGCCTGTAAAAGGATTCCGGAAAGCTCTCACGTACCTACGTAGAAATACATATACCCCGGGATACAATATTAAACTCAAAGCGTGTTCTCAGAACTTTTGTTACTAGCATTTATACAGAAAATTCAACGGAACTGAAAATTTAACTTCATATGAAATTTTATATTGATTTTGCAAAGATTTGTTGCAAAGATAGGTACGGGTCTTCACTGCAAGGGTAGGGCTAAAGCATACTCTTTTAGTGATAAGAAGCAACCAAAGCTCTCTGTACCATCTGTACCGCGAGCATGAATCTCTCGTGTCCGTACGGCAAACGTTACTCATTAGTATGGGAAAAAAGTAGCTTTTATACAATATACCGTACTAATGACACATGTTAACAATACGAATACTTTGACGATCATCTTTTTCTTAATGCTTGCTTCTTAATTATTCTTAATCATCTTACGGGGCACTGATGGTAAGTGGTCAGTGACACAAGCAACACCGGAGGAATCGCCACTGCTTTGTCAGCTTTAAAGGAGAGGGCTTTCATGCCCTTTTTGAAGAACCCTATGTCACACCGCACTCTTTAAACGTTCGCACTAGTTCTGTGGATATCGTTAAAGATTCTACGCCACACAAAGATACTACACATATACACGTAATGAACTAATAACACCTAAATTAATATCATACAGAAATTTTGTTCCAAATCTCATCTATAGTTTCACATTTCTACTTTTTTAATGCTTCAGTTATTTTTATTACAAAGAGAGCGTTGAATTTTAATACTAGTTGAAGTTAAAAGCCCGTTGTAAACCAAGCCTGTTCGCGGGAATACAGAGTGAACGTAGAGCATTTTGTTCACACTCGTAGCGCGGCATTACAGTGTGAACAGAATGTTGCCCGAGCTTCAGTTCACACTAGGGCTGTGTTCACTAGGGTTGACTCCACTGTTCACAGTATGTTTATTGAAAACGCGTTTAGTGGTCGCAAATAAAGTGTGTTAAAATTAGGTGGGATTTTCGTTGTAGATAATTTGATGACGGTAATGCTCTATAACTTTAACTTACCGTCAGGTGAACAAGATATTGTAAAATTCTGTGTAACGATTTTATATGTGAAATAAATCTATTAAAATATGGATATAAAACCATCTAACTTGGTAGGGCTTCTAACAGATAACTTGAGAGGAATTATGACTATTTTTTGACATCGCAACGGCATCGATATCGTATAATTATGATGTTGAAATGGAAAAGCGCGTCAAACATCATTGTCAAATCTTTAATAAGAAAGTATAGGAAAGTTTTCTCTGAGGCCGCATGACAAATATTGGCTTGGTCGAGTACGTTACTAATTAAATTTAAGTATGTCCACAATCGAAAAACGAGACGCGAAGAAAACGCAAATTGGGGCGGGTTTTAATGGGGGTAGGTACCTTACCGCGCAAACTAATATGACCCTCCCTAATGGATTGTAATGATTATGAAATTTTCCAGAGATAAAATTAATATTAAGCCCTTTCATCGCCCGGGGCTGCAATCCCGTAACGTCAGAGCAAGCTTTCGGACGATACACGTGCATTTACAAACAAATTTGCTTCGGGGAATTAAAACTGCCGCTTTATTTTGTCGGACTCTACTGCGAGATTCATATTACAGGAGTAGCTACGATGCCTAGGGAGATAATTTGAAAGAAAGTTAGGTAATTACATCTTACGTCATCCGCTGATATGAATGGCGCAGTAGTTAAGACAACGTTGTTCGGCACGAGAGAGGGAGAGTTATCGTTTTGATTCACGGCGGAAAAGAGATTTAGATGCAATATTAAAATTTTTGTTTCTGGTCTGCGTGTGTCCACTACCGACCACTGCTCAATTTATTAAATTTTATTTGATTGTGTATCTAAATAATTTGTAACAACTCTATACCTATATTTGTGCAAATAAACGTTTTGTCTTTGTCTTTGCTTTTTTTTGTATACAGCATTGTTTATAAATTGTGTACTTATTTTTTGTCCTGTGACTTATTAATGACCCACTACATAGGCCGCCTACGGTGGCCTGATGGACATTTTTAGTTACTAAAACTATTAATATTATTCCATCTACACTCTCAGAAAGCCCTAGGTGGTAGTAGGAGTAGTAGAAGCCTTTTTGAGATATGATGTGGGGGAACATGGACCTGTATAGTTCTGGATGTTACTATTATTAATGACGATAGGTACTTCAATTCAAAATAATTCCCGATAATTTTGAATCAACCTTAAATTTTTCTGGGAAACTAAATGAATGGCATTTACAGGGCCGCTGCATATGAATTTCGCTGAAATTTCCCTCTGTTTGCTGTTTCGAAATTCGTGGAATGTTCGGGAATTTTGAGTTTCAGAGTTACGCGGAATTTAATAGTGAAATGCAATATTTTGATTGAATACGTTCTGAATTCTTGATGGCTTTGATTCGGTATTGTTTCAGCCGAGTATTGTTCGGTGGTACCTACATGAAAATGTGTATTTACTTTGCGCAATTTAATATACTCGTATAAAAGCACTTATAGGTGGGTAGTTTACATGGGTTGATTATTCATATATTGCTGTGCTTTGCTTACTGAATCACCTCACGGGTATCTAAATAAATTGACTTTAAACTTTTTTGGTGATGGTTTTGTACAAAACGTACTTACCCGTGGCGAGCTAGCGTGTTTGCGTGGGTGCCGGAGATATTCTATTTGAGGCTAAAATCTTAGTCCACTTGAGTCCACATTCACGTACGATCTCAGACAGGATTTCAATCCTATTTGGGGTTTGACGTCCATAGGCTACAGTCACCACTTACGAGTATGATCACGATATGCCCGTTCGCTTCTCATGTAGGTACAATAAAAAATCACTTAAAACAATCCACGAAAATAACTTTATTTCTTGTTGCAAACGTCCTCTTCAATAATATTTTCATAAATTAAATTAAACGATCAAATAAAAAATATTATATGATGCCGTACATTGGTAATTGTAAACCATAGCAAAATATTTTAGGCTACAAATAGCATTAGGACCAAATAAAAATAGACTCTTTTCATGTGTAAACTAAATTCGTGTGTTGGGAAATATTAGTTGTTAACGCTCCGTGCGAGGCAAAGCCGCTTAGCCCCTTTTGTGTAGATGGGGGCTTTACCGCATTGGTTTGGGGGACTTAGTGCTATAAAGAGGTAATTTTTAATAAGTATACACACTAGTTAAACAGTGTTAGTTAGTTTTATGAAATTTTTTTTAAGCGCAAACTCTTTAAAATGCTGAGTTATCCCAGATACACAAACGTCTAAATAATATAAGTTAGGTAAATTAAGTATCTTCAGTGTATCATGCAACGTAACTCCATTACACTGAGTCTGTTTGTTTGTACTACGGTGTAGCAATAAGCTACGACGTAGCTTAATAAACTACGCACGTTCGTAGCTATACGTAGAACAACGTGAGGGCAGCTTAAATTCAAATATCGTGCTGAAAAATTGGTTCCTATATATTCAGTTTTAAACTTTAAAGGAAAATATAAACTGGAAGCGGTCTCTTACTGGAAGTCCGGTTCGAATCCCAGTGGCTGACCAATGATTTTATTAAAAGTTATATGCACTTTATAAAATTAATTACCGCCTGCTGTAACGGTACAGGGAAACATCATGATCCAACCCGCACTAGGACACCATGGTGGACTAAGGCCTACATCCTTCTCATTTTAAAAGGAGACCCAACAATGCAGTAAGTCACCAATGCTTTTAAGATAAAAAAAAGATATCATCATCCAATATGCTTTTCATAGATATAGACTATAGACAATACAAGTACGCGCAAAATGTAATTAAATAGACTGAAATAAACCAATTATCGACTTGCGCGTCGATACCGGTGCGTTCCGGTAAAAATCTATTGAAGGCATAAAAGCTTTTAGTCCTACCTTTTAGTAACCTCTGTATTTTAATGACATGTCCACGTAGACATCAGCGCAGATTGATGGAAGGGGAGAGTAATTTGGCTAAGTCATGTCGCAACATGAGTCACGACACGACCTGAGTTAAGACACGACATGAGTCACGACGCGGCATAGGTTACGACACGACATTAGTCACGACGAGCCACCAGTTACCAGAGAAGGACGTGAGTCACAACAAGTCAAATCAGAGATCAGAAATGGACTAAGTGATTTTCCCTTAAGAAATTATGTCTGACAATCGATACCTACCCCATTATAGTCGAAGGTGAAATATGCGAATGCAAGAATAATCCCCAGTTACCCCTTCTTTGTCCTTTCGACGGGGCAAATGCGGCGTGAACTTTTTTGCGATCAATACCCCTAGACTAAATTTTAAAATACGGTTGCTACACACACATACATCGATACGTAAATCATATATAGCTTACTACACAGGAGTCGCACAGTGTAATAACCAATAGAGGTATTAAATATTTGTTAGTGTTATAATCTCTAAGATATGTATTCATATCTTGCACTCCATACAAAAATTTGGTTTTAAATTGTTTAACTCTTCTAAAAATCTTTTACCTCTATTTGGGTTATTACACTGTGCGACTCCTCTGTAGTAAGCTGTATATGTGTAGTTGCGGTATTGCTAAAACTCATACTAAGGGTACAGCAAAAATTACTCGTCTCAATTATTTTATTAGTTGATGCATATTGGTAATATTCACTCTATTCCTGGAAACCACATAGCGTTTATATATAAATGCAAATGCGCCATTGGAGGTTGCTCCACAAAGGCCGTACTCAATACCTGTGATTTCTGTTGATTTAGTGACATCAAAGGACTGGCTTACAGGCAGATCACACACCCACGTATTGCAGGTTGTCGGTAAAGAGGTAGGGTGACTATGACTTTGTAAGGATGACGGACTGAAATAGTGCGCTGATCATATATTTGATTTGAAGAGAAGAGAACGATTGAATATATTATCGGACATGGATAGCCCTACCACAGCTTTGTTACTGACATATTCTTTTAAAGCAATAAATAAGAAAACCAAACTCGACTGGCCTCGACTGGTGGTCGAGGGTTCGATTCCCACCCATGACAAATATTTATGTGGTAACAAAAGTGTTTGTTCTGCGTGTAAATTATCTGTACAACTATGTATTTAAAATATATAAAAAATAAAAAGACAGGCTAAGATTATTTACCAAATGAGATAAATGCACAAAAATGGACTTTAGTAATACGAGACTTATTTTTCAAAAAAACACTGAGACTTTCCTTACGTATCGGCTCCAACTGGTCATATCCGGGGGCTGAATCAGTCAGTATGTTTTGCAGTTATTGACGTTCGGTGTTTGCACAAAGGGACATCCAGCTTTATGACTCACTCAAAGGGAGATTATTAATTTCCACTCGGACCCGTCGTACATTGATTTGTATTGAAATGTAATACGCGACAAATTTGCTTTGGCGTATTTTGCAAAGGCTGCGGGATTAATTAATAAAGCTTTATGCAGCTATGTACGTGTGGACGGTCCATTTCGTAATGGATGTGGTTTTTCTTTTGTTTATTATTTGCGTTCATTTCTTTTTTTAAGTTACTAGGTTTGAAGGGCGTATAATCCCGCTGCTTTAGTAGATCGGAAGAGATCGAAAATGTTAGCAACGTCGTACGTAATCGAAAATTAAAATTTTAAGACACGGTAGTACCTACTTATATATAAAATATGTGATCTATTCCGATATAAAAATTAAGGTAAATTAGCACTAAGGACGGTTTTACACACACGCTCTATTAAGGTATGTAAAGGGACATTTCTATAAAATCTTGCTATATACGACGACGGCGCGTCTTGATGCCACGGCATTTCATAAACAAACTACTTAAATGGAACCTTAAAAGTCTTGCCAGATTATTTTAATTGATAAAATAATGTTTTTCATACACTAAAAGAGCCTTAAGCAATTTCTTGTTTACCAAACTCTGCGCAAAAACAAGAGTTTTTTGCTACTATTTAAGTATTCGCTAATTAGCGCGCTAAGAGGATTACAAGATATTCTGGCTTTAATAATAATATTCTAATGCTTATGTTGAGTTTATTTATTAATAAGTTGCACCAACAACGAGTACACCAATACAGTTTAATACATCATAATAATTATAAGTGCCACCTAAATTGTAGGCGTAAACTACATGCATAGGTGAACAACACGTATATGTTACTAAATTTATAGATAAAATTTTGATGCAAAATAATTACAATTGGGAATGTAAAATAGGTGGTGTCAATAATTGTTAGTATTACATGTCAAGATAAAATAAAATATACAAAAATTAAGCGAATATAAGAAAAAAAACATAATCAAATAAGGATAATAAATTAAATTACAATAGGAGTCAAAACAAAAATTAAAAATAAAAATTAATTAAATCAAAGAACAATTATAAAAATTTAAACCGAGAGAGAATCGTTCATCAATTTCCCAAATAGAATTAATGAATTTGAGAAAATTGAGAAAATTGAGTTGATTGGTTATTTGAATAAATAAGACATTTTAATGTCCATTAGGTAACAAGGTTTAACGCCTATTAATGCAACCGCACGGATACGAATACCTACGAATATGAACACAAATACAAAAGGACTTTTTTTTTCATTCAATGCCTTGTTCTCATTTTTGGGTTTTATTTTTATGTTAATTTTGTAACGTTGGACTGTCAACACGGCGATATTAAAATAATAAGCGAAATAAAATTTCCAGTAAAATAAATACTATTTGTCTAAAATGCTCTATAATACTAAACTTGAAGCAAGTAAATAATCCTGATTCATTTCATTTCGTTCAGTTTTTGTTTTGTATCGTTTTTTTCCTTTTTTATATATAAATAAAAAACACATAACAGTGTTTTGGAAATACATTAATGTGTTTCTTACACTAAAAGGCTTTCAAGAATTTCTTGACTTAACTCAAGCACCGTTTAAAAACACCGGGCTTCTTGCCACTCTTTACACGTTAATTATTTGCGCACAAAGAGGATTACACAATTAGTGATGGAAATTCTGTATGAAATATTGAAAAGGCTTTCTGTTGCTGGGTGGTTCATATGAAGAGAAGAGGAGAGAATTTAAAGTCCATTAACTAGGTTTAGCAGTCTATTAATGCAGACGCACGGATACCTACGAATATGAACACGGGAAAAATATTCCGTTCAATCTCAAAGTTTCGCGTGATTAAATATAGAGAAAATTAATAAATTGTATTTGTGTGTGACAGCATACGCCATATAAGTGTTAGATACTACTTTTCAACGTTATAGTTAAACACACTGAGGGATACCGTTGGATTCAAAGGACTCAGGACCGGGCGGAGTGGCTTCGATTAGGGGAGGCCCATGTTCAATTGTTCAGCAGTGGACCATGAAGGGTTGAAGAGAAAAAAGGAATGATACTAAAGTAAGAACAATATTTCAGCGTCAATCAGGTGGTAGAGCCAATAGCTAGTCCAGGAAGGTACCGCCAGCCTCTTCACACATCGTAAAGCAGTATGTTCTTCATGTTTTGGGTTTTGGCTGAAAAGGTATGATTGCCGGGGAATTCGAGGCAAAAATCTTTGAACGCTTGAGTAGTAAAGCACCCGAATACTATCAAGAAAACAACATTGGATGAATTTGAATTCCTCAGTTGTTAATGACGAATTGATGAAAATGCGCCGTAGAACCAATCGAGGAAATTAACCTTGAAAAGACGTTGAGTACTCGTATTTTTTCTTTTTGTTTTGCACCATTTCGTGCTATTTTATATAATTATGAATATGATCATGAAAACCAAGATTGAAAGGAAATTGAGAAAACAACAAATTTTATTGTTAAAAGGCGCCAATGTTTTAAGAAATGAAATAGATAATGTTTTTCGTCGGCAATTTCTTGATTTACCTTAAGCTCCTTAAATACGAGTGCACGCTAATTAGTTGCGCACTAAGAGGATTACAATTAGGAGTTATACCAAGGTATTGGAAAGTAATGTTTAAAAGCCGTTCTGTTGTTTACGTTCTGTTGTTTTTATTTGCGAAGGATCATTAATGTTTTGATATTTTTTATTTTGTTTTACTTTTACTTTCAGTGTACGAGTAGTTGCTAAATATGCGATCTTATAAGATGTTAAGTTGACATCCACGCACTACATCAAATAAGACTAAATGCAACATACAAAACGCTTAGATAGCCCAGTGGCTAAGAGCCCAGCCAAAAAACCGGTCCGGTTTCGAAACCCAGTGGCACGCACCAATAACTTTCATAAAAGTTGTGTGCGCTTCATAAAATTGTATTTCACTTGCTGTAACGTAGACGGAAAATACAATGAGGGAACCTGCATTCCTGAGCGATTTTATAATAAGTCCACTAACCCGTAATAGCCCAGTGTGGTGGACTAAGGACTACATCCTTCTCATTGTGACAGGAAACCCGACCCCGCAGAGTGTCGGGTTTCCTGTCACAATGAGAAGAGTCACATGGATTAAAGACAATGTATAGACAAGCATACACTAATAACTGTTACAAATTATTGCGATTATCTCTTCACTGAAACTATTGCACTAATCTCGTTAGCTCTGACACACCCATCAACATAATCACTATTAATCACTCGTAGTGACGTACCTGTAGATATGCTTGTAATATTGTGCTTGGGTGTTTTCCACTTAGCACTCACAATAATCATGCTCGCAACTTTTCCCAATCCAATTCCTTGTCAGTCATAGATACTCGTTAATGTAAGATTTAAAAAGGACGAGATTAATTATTACAATTATGCTTGATAAAACAGAATAAGTATTTTAAAAATTAAAGTTGAAACTTTAAAACTACTCACAGGCGACTTCCCTGGTGTTTTTACGTCAACAGGCTACGATGGCCGTTTACTATCAAGTGACCCATCTGCGTGTTTACCTTGTTCGTCAGTAACCCATTAATGACCCACTACAGAGTCGGGTCTCCTCTCACAATGAGAAGGATGTAGGAATTAGTCCACCACGCTGGCCATAGTTTGGGTTGGTGGACTTCACATGCCTTTGAGAACTTTTTTTTCTGAACTCTCAGGCATGCAGGTTTCCTCACGATGATTTCATTCACCGTAACAGCAGATGATATTTAATTTTTATAAAGCGCACATAACTTTTTTTACAAAGTCATTGGTGCGTGCCACTGGGATTCGAACCCGGACCCCTCGATTCGAGGTCGAATTCTAAGCCACTGGGCTATCACCGCTTTGTTTATTATATAATACTCAAAATATAGGTATTATATGATGACTGTTTACGTTACTACAAAGTACTCTTTTCTATCACGAACGTGACGGTTTTGCCACGACACATATTACCGTGGTCTGAATATTTTACTGGTAGTGAGCATCAAGTAGAACGTACCCCTTATGTAGTTTGTAGGTACACAATACCTTGTATAGGTAACGTCGAAGGACAGATGTCAAAGGGATGTCTGTGTTCAAGTCACTGATTAAGATAATACATGTCGTACGTATCTGAGGGTTGAGTCAGACGTACCATAGACTGAGGTAGGTAATCAAGGCTAAGAGGTTCTCATCTTGATTGGTATTGGTATATCATCATTGACGATTCGAATTGTACATTCATGGTTGGAGTCATATAAATCCGGAGGGTCTTGCCAAAAGGTGGAAGCAGTGCCCATGTAAAAGCCAGGCCAAAAATTTTGGAAGCAACTATCAGTCAGTCAACATTATGGGCAGAGTGGTACTTGCTTGCTGGAAAAACTAATTTTTAACCAAATATAAGTTAAAACTATTATTTAAGCAATCTTAAAACATTTAAAACATAACCCGTGACTAGTGTGACGCATAACGTGTCAAGTTATAATATCTTTATTGACTGCATTTGGTGCACGAAAAAACAAAAAAATTGACTTTTCATTGCGTATAAGATAACCGAATTCCAAATACGTTATGAATTGACTCCATTTAATATAATTATATTTGTAAACCAGATTGAAACAAAACAAACGCTCGTTTAAATAGACATTTTGCTTCAATGGAATTTCCAATACAACTGCATTTTACGTGTAACTGAGCCTCAGACAGGAGATGCATTGCTTTCGTATTAATTAATTGTCTTACGAGACAAAGGAATAACTGAACCGCTCCGAAACTCCGCGGTACTAACTGCCCTAACAAGGTATGCGAATACCAAGCAATAGCAAACAAAATTGTGTGGAATACAATGTTGAGTATAATTTGTTTTTGGATTTCGGATTTGCAACCAAATTACTTCCAGCGTAGCAAAGGCTAAAGGCTAAGAATTTGGTCTCTTGTTTGAGAAGTCCGGATTGGAATCTCAGTGACTTTCTTATTTGTAAATTATGTACGTTTCACAAAATTAAATGCCATAACAAGAGGCATGTTAAAACCCCACATTGAACCCCTTTACAGAGTTCTGTCTTCTCTATCAATGGGAAGGATTAAAAAATAATACCTGATGCGTGGTGGCTGACGTAATTCCGGTTAGTGGACTACACATGCCTTTCAGAACAATTTACCTATCTATTAAAAACTTTCAGACGTACAAGATTTCTCACAATAATTTCATTCATTCTTATAATAATTTCATTCATTCTTATAGCAAGTGACATTTAATTTTATAAAAAAACATACAGACGAATTGCGAACCTCCTCCTTTTTTAAGTCGGTTAAAAAGTAGTTAGAGGAGCCATTAGGATGCGGTTTTCATTTTTATTTTATTTATTATTTATGTACACAGAATACAAATAGTTGAATACATAAAACAAACATAAGGCACTAAGGTTCCGCTTAATTTTTATGTTTATATCGTTATATAAATTCTCGTTGTAAAATTAATTCAATTATTTTTTTATTACCAAATTTTATTGTAAATTATCATACACAAAAATAGTGATTGAACATAAAATATCCGACATGAAAATTCAATATAACCAATATGTAAATGTGGTTGCTTTCAGTCTAATTGAGAATTCGGGACAAAGGAATAACTGAACTGTGTTTGAATTTCCCTACTAATAGCTGACTAATTTAGTTATGCCAATACCTGAATTTACAACTGTTACTGTAGAGTGCACAGAGTTATATGGACTAGAGGACGCAAGTCTCATTACCTGTATAGAACCAAGCGTGCCATTTTAATAACAAAATGACTTACCGATGAAAGGAAACGTTTCCGGTATCTCGTCCTCCTTTTTTGTGTAGTTTTTACAACTTAATATTATATTACAACAAGGCATTATTCTGTGTTTTGGATCACGTTTGCGTTCGAGAACGTTATAAAGTGGCGCCAAAAGAAGACAATTTGTCTCCTTTGTTACACGCGGAGTACATACACTTGCGTCCTCTAGTCCATATAGCTCTGTGGTAGCGTGTATATTGTTAAGAGAACTATGGTCGGTATTTCTCTACGATAGAATCGGAAGTGACGCAATCCACAAAAGAATGGAGGGGACCGAGATAGGTCTCAATGTTTTAAATTAAAGTGGCAATGGACTGGCCACATCTGGCCCAATGCTGAAAGGAAGGAAGGAGAAAGGTTTATATTGCCCGCATTGAAAGGCCCTCAAACTTAAGATGTAGAATATATTTTCTTTAGGAGTCTTAAAAAATAGCGGTTTAGAACTGAACCTGTACTTAACAAAAATTAGCTATCGTATTTAACTTAATATATTATAAATACCATAAGAGCTTTTACCAAGATTTTATGAAGTAAATAAATGGCAACATAGATTTGCACAAACACCCTCTTACACCAAACGCATAATACCTAGTCCGTCTCATTTCCAGTAACCCATTAATGACCCACTACAGGGTCGGGTCTCCTTCTCGTAATGAGAGGGATGTAGGCCTTAGTCCACCACGCTGGCCGACTGCGGGTTGGTGGACTTCACATACGTTTGAGAACATTTTTTTTTGTGAACTCTCAGGCATGCAGGTTTCCTCACGATGTTTTCCTTCACCGTAACAGCAGGTGATATTTAATTTTATAAAGCGCACATAACTTTTTTACAAAGTCACTGGGATTCGAACCCGGACCCCTCGATTCGAGGTCGAATTCTAAGCCACTTGGTTATCACCGCTTGGCTATCGTCCGTCTCATTACCGACGCTTATTAGTTCTAATTATTTTTCACTTTAACTTTAATGAGTATTTGTAATCATTTTAAAATTACCTCACATGCATTTTTTTGGGGGTTAGTTAATTGAACCGTTATACCTATTATTTTAATTTCTTTTGTATGAACAAATTCTCTTTGCTCAAATGTCGAATTAATCCACAATCGTGCGAATAACGTTTTGATTTTTATTTCGACTTCCAGCCATAACTTGTTTTATCTCTTGCTCGATTTTATTTGTATATTTTCTTGAGCTGCAGTTAAAGTTACAGCGCTAACGATGTCGGAGCGGATGCAAGCTATTTGCTCCACTGGTTCAGATAATCCTGTAAGTTGCTAGTTTGCGAGCTTTGACGATTCATTGCGAAACTTGTTGCTTGTTGAATTTTTCTTACAGTTATTCAGATCAATAAGTAGTTTTGCCGTTATTTGTATTTATACATAGGTATCCTTCAAATGAAATCGTTCGATGATTAGGTACTTACAAGGTTTTATTATCAATTTTAATAGTAGTATTAACAAATCTAAAGTTCATTTCTTATTCTACACATTCTTATTAATATTAAGTAGTTTTAGTGTTCCGTCTTAAAATATTTGAGCTTTAATCATTTGGTTACCTTTATTCACACTCTTAACTTTTTGTATAAGGGATTTGTGTAAGGGACCTATCTTAAGGATTTTTAAAATTGAAATTAAAAGTTTGACGAAGATGATTGACTATCGTGTCATTGTCAAACTTTGAATTTAGAATTTTCCAGGACAAATGAATGTTTGTTCTGTGTCTGGGTATCATTTATCTCTATAAGTATGTATTTAAAATTATTTATGTATGTTTATCAGTAGTCTGGTTACCATAACCCAGGCTGACAATTTACAAGAAATTTACAATTTACAAATTACAAGGATTCAAAAGCCGTGTGTGTCGTCTTACAGTATTATTTTATTATTAATAATAATAATAATAACAACAGTGAAATTTTCTCTAGAATCTTCTATCCCATAAGCCTAGGTTCATTCAACGCCAGGTTGTTGAACCACCGCAGGTTCTGCAGCTTGTACCTGAACTTGCCCTTCCTCTTCAGCCTGCCCATGTGCTGCAAGGTCCTGATCAGCGGCAGGAACCGGTACAGTCCGTTGAGCTGGTCTCCGAGACAGAACAGGAACGAGGACTCTATGTATGCTGGAAATTTTAGTGAATGAAAAAAAAAAAAAACCGTCATCAAAAAAGTATAAAATAATAAAAGTATAATAAAAGTATATAATAGTTTCGGAGATATGCGAGGACAAACATATCTACATACATACATACATACAAACATACATACACCCATGAAATTTGGTATCCTTGTTTGGAAGCCGTAATAGACCAATAGCGGTGATAGCTCAGTATAGCGGTGATAGCCCAGTGGCTTAGAATTCGACCTCGAATCGAGGGGTCCGGGCTCGAATCCCAGTGGCACGCACCAATGACTTTGTGAAAAAGTTATGTGCGCTTTATAAAATTAAACATCACCTGCTATTACGGTGAAGGAAAACATCGTGAGGAAACCTGCATGCCTGAGAGTTCACAAAAAAAAAATGTTCTCAAAGGTATTTGAAGTCCACCAACCCGCAGTGGGCCAACGTGGTGGACTAAGGCCTACATCCCTTTCATTACGAGAAGGAGACCCGACCCTGTAGTGGGTCATTAATGGGTTACTGACAATAGACCAACTATGTAAAAATTGTGCAGTTCTGAGAATATTACATACATACGTGTCGAATTGATAACCTCCTTCGAGGACTGAAGCCGTAATAATCACAAAATTCAAACCATGCCACTCACAAGAGCTGACAGCTGTGACGCTTTTATTCTCCCAGAACATTTTGCATTGCGCGACGTCCATAAAACAATGGTTCTGGAACATGATGGACGGTTCCCGAGCCCTGATGCCAGGCACTCCGCAGACTGGGGCGTACGTTTCAGGACATTTCTGGAACCAAAAAAACATATGGTTTATTATTTATAGTAATTGAATAACAAAAGAATGCAGGCCATCTGATATAAAGTGGTCTTGTGGCGAATTTTGTCACACGTTAAAAGGGATTCCACGGGGATTCTGAATTACAAACTAAACAAAGACTCTCCGAGATGATGTAACCGGAATATGGCCCCTTCAAAGGCCAGACGGAATATGGCTATAGCCAAAGTTCCCATAATAATTGCATGTATCTGCTATCACGTTTGCTATCATAATATACAATAGATTAAAAGATTTTTTAAATGAGATTACGTCATATTGTAATATTTTACTAGATAGTGATGGTAGTGGTTTTATTGTTTTAAAGGTTCTGCTATTATGCTTAATTGACTGGAATGGCACAAACCGCAGACGATCCGCAGCAAAATCAACACACCCTTCGTTAAATATTATACGGTTCGATCGTGCTCATAAAACCGTAAAAAACAAATTTTAATAGTGTAATATTTACAGGTCCAAGAAGTGGATCTGGTAATTTAAAAACTTGCACGGGGAAATAGGTCTTGCCTATAGAGGCCACTTTGTCACATTTCAATGTGATGGTACACATGATGGATCTGGATGGTACACATCGATTCTGACAAACCTGAAGGTGATTTCGATCATGATCACAGGAATTAGTTCAAGAACCACTCCAATGTCCGCGGACATTTAATTTGTTTATTTCTTTATTTATAGATCGCCAATATTCTGGACATGAAGAATAAAGAAAGGGAAACAGCGTACGAGTACAAGATTATGTACTTGCTAAATATCTACTACCACCTACTACACTAAATTTAAACACAAATTTTAAAAAATACATTGAATATTTTTTTAAATAATATATGCTAAGTTTCAAAATTAAAACTTGGAGTGGATTATAGAGGGATAGGTAGATGGACTATTGTAGGCTATGGGATATAACGGTGATCGCTCAGTGGCTTATAATTCGACCTCGAATCGGTTCGGGTTCGAATCCCAGTGGCAAAAAAAGTTATGTGCGCTTTATAAAATTAAATATCACCTGTAACTGTTGTCACGGTGAAGGAAAACATCCTGAGCCTGAGAGTTCACAAAAAAATTGTTCTCAATGGTATGTGAAGTCCTCCATCCCGCAATAGGCCAACGTTAGACTAAGGCCTACATCGATCTCATTGTGAGAGGAGACCCGACCCTGTAGTCTGTGATTTGGTTACTGACAAGGCTATGGGACACCTACTGTTTAGATAACTGGAATAATAATCAGAATAATCCAAGTGTAAATAGGTTTTGAGTTGTTGTGGATCGACCTTCATTAAGAAGCTCATGAGATGGTCGCTCGTCTTTTCTCCAATAAACAAACGATTTTTATTTAAAGAATATACTAGATTACTTCTTCCTACTACTTATTCCTTGACATTTACTTAAAATACCTACCGTTGGACATTTGTGATAACACGAAGAGAGTGTGGGTTGATGATAGTAATCCGTCTTAATCACCTTAGGAATAACTATCCACGGTGTAAAAACTTTAATAGCAGCTGCATTTTTTAACAATACCCTCCGTGTTTCCATCTCTTTTGCATCCATCTTCTTTAGGGGTAAATCCAAAACATGTGTTGCAGCGAAGAAATTATCTATGGTCTCGTTTAGGTTATTAGTGCGTCCCAACATTGCACCATTGATAACTATGAGACTGTTAGAACTTTTTAATGCCTTAATATCATTTTTCAAATCGTCTGTCTTTGTGTGAACAGATGTACTGCCAGAATAATTGCTGTCTGCGTCTCCAAAAGTGTTTTCACAAATAAATTTGTCTGTTTGTACGTATTCATCGTTAGCGCAATTAGATTTTATTAACTCACATTTATTTTTAAATAGTCTCACTCTGTATCCATTTCCATCTGTTTTAATACCACAGACTTGATCTCTTACTGAATCGTCGCAAACATTTTTACATTGATCTTTATTAGTTTCTGTATCTGTCTGTTTTATAAGACGATTATTAGTCAAATTTAGTTTTTTTACGTCGCTAAGCTGTGTTTCTTTATTAATTTCTTCATTTATAACGCTCACTGGATTAACTACCGTACTGCTTTTATTGGTTTCTTGCACAAGCAAGCGTTCGCAATATTCCATGCCTATCAATCCGTATGCTGTAATTGAATGAAATTTTTAATCAAATTTTTCAGTCGATTGCACATGACTCGACTACGATTCTAATTTTATTTTATCAATACTTCAGGTGGAATTGTTGTATTGCAACGAATTTCTTCTGCAAAATGAAAATTCTAGTTATCTAAGTCGGTATATTTTTATGATATCTAAATAGGTTTATTCAAGTCGGGTAACTTAACATATTTTTAGGTATTTTTGAACCACTGTTAAACATTTTGACGTCCAAACACAGTCGTTATCGACAGATAGCAGTCGTTAAACTTTGTCGGAGGCCTAACCTCGGAAGGTAGATATCTCGAAGCCCGTAGGTATCACCACAATGGAGTAGCCTGTTGGAGAATGCTCCAGACCTCCCCCTGTTGCGATATAAGACAACAGTGGAAAGGGTTACAGCCAATAAAAAAATTAAAATATACCATCTCTCATCTCATCCTCCACTGAACACCCATATCTCAACAAAGCACATTCGTTTTCAAACAGCTTCAAACGTACTGCGGTTCCGTCATTTCTTATACCACAAACACTTATGTTTGAATTTGAATCACAACTCAAGTCACTGCATATTTCTTTTATTTCCGTATTTCTGGCCGCTATAGTTAAGCCGCTGAAAACAATGAACAGAAATAAAGGTGCCATTTAAGATATTTACGAGTCACTGCATAATGTGTTACTGGTCGCAATTTTTATAGTCCCAATTGGTCGTAAAAATATTCAGTGTAAACGTAAAAACGCATTACCTAGTAAGTACCTATAGGTAGTGGGTATAATCAAACTATTACGGGTCCGTGTTACCCCGTGTTCTTATTACCATATAGCACGATATAGTTTCTCATACGACAAAGTCATTTCGTAAATTTTTTGCATGTCACTGGGTATTGTAATATGAACAACTATGGAGTTGTTCATAACACACAGACTTACAACAACAGATTTAAGAACTCTGTTCTTAGATTTGGCTCAAAGATTTGGCTCAACTATTGAAACTAACCCCAAGGCACTGTCTGCTTTTATAATTACGTAAGCAGTATCCATATATTATAATGACCTAAAGCCCGTGTATAAAAAAAACACTTGTCAATGTACAAACATCACAGTTCAGTACCCCGAACATGAACACTATTGTTAATGTAGGTAGGTATTTGTATAAGTAGTCAACGTGTGTAATAAGTATGGGAAGATGTCGGACAGACTGTCGTTTACCGTACGAAAATTTTGACACTAAGACATCGGTCACGCTCATGGCGCTGATGTCTTACGACGCATTCAAATAACCAAAGGGCGCACGGAACGTTTATCTATCACGTGATTATATTCAAACCTAAGACTCAACCCTTAAATTTCCGGTTGCCATAGACACGGGGAGGCTCTGCGCGCTTATTAGTTTCCTACGTCATAGAAAAATCTCCCTTAGAACGGAAAGGTCTCGTTGTTGTTGTTTTAACCCATTAATGACCCACTACAGGGTCGGGTCTCCTCTCACAATGAGAGGGATGTAGGCCTTAGTCCACCACGCTGGCCTACTGCGGGTTGGTGGACTTCACATGCCTTTGAGAACATTTTTTTTGTGAACTCTCAGGCATGCAGGTTTCCTCACGATGTTTTCCTTCACCGTAACAGCAGGTGATATTTAATTTCATAAATCGCACATAACTTTTTTATCATTCATTGGTGCGTGCCACTGGGATTCGAACCCGGACCCCTCGATTTGAGGTCGAATTCTAAGCCACTGGGCTATCACCGCTGTCATGGAAATTGTAGTGGGAAAGGTCTCGTAACTTCTATAAAAAATGGTGAAGGGAGCTCTAAAAGTTTATTGCAAGCCCTCATTGGTCGGGAGCTTCCCGCCCATTCTCGAAGGGACGCGCGGGGCACCGCGCCAGTCTTCGCAAGTCACTCGAGGGAACAAAACCTCATCACTGCGCTCCGTAATTCAGACTTGTGCAAGCCCTGCCTATATAATACAAGAGAACAAAGGCGGGCTTGGAGACTAAAGTAATTTTTTGAATTTTTTTTTAAAGTGTGAAATTAATTCTGGAGCGTTTCAAAACTTTTAGCCCGAATAAAAAAAAATAAGGGCTGTTTGTTTTTTTCTGAATCTTACTTGCTAAATTTTTAAAAATAAAATTATGAGTGAAAATTCTGCAGCTGGTAGCCGAGCCGACGCAGTTTTATTCTGGTAAGGTAATTGAATTCCTTTTGTAATTTATTTATTTTACTGATGTGAGTATTTTTTCATTTCATTCTTAAATACTTGTACATTATTTTTTGTATCATTGTAGTTTGGCCTTTGTAGTTTTTTTAACTTTACTTAACATTTTAAATTTGACGTTTTATTATCCTTATAAAATTAAATAAAATAAAATTTTAACTTATTGTGAAACTATTGACTTTTTCATTGTATTGTGTTATGTAACCGGACCACACCCAATCCTAGCCTAGATATCTGGGTCTGAATATTGATCGATGGCCAACGCCATCATACCCACCTCTCCCCTCAGCCCCCCTATACTAAAGCTCCCTCCATCCTGTTCCACCCACACATACCCCTCTCCCCCAACCCGCAGCCCCCTACCCTAAAGTCCCCTCCACCCTGTTCCACCCACACTTATCCCCCCAGTCCACCTATCCACACCCCTTTCCCCTCATCCCACCCCCGCCCCCTACCTTCCCCTATCCTGGTATACAGTTGCGCATACGCATACCTATTCTGAACATTACTTCTTTTCTTTCAAAAATGATTTTATTTTTATTTACTAGTGGTATCAAATTTTTAACATTTATTTTAAATAAATAGATAGAAGTTTATCGATTTTTTTAATATCCCAGCCGGGCTGTCCCCCCTCCCCCACAACCCCCTCCCTTCCCCCGCTCTTAATATACAGCTGCGCATACGCATACCTATTCTGAACATCACTTCTTTTGTTTGAAGAATGATTTTTCTTTTATTTACTATTTGTATGAAAGATAGAATTTTAAGAAATAAACAAATATACATTATTTTATGTAAGAAAAGTATTTTAGGTAGGTATGTAAAATATTAAGTAGACTCATAGGTATTTTATTTTTTGTAGATCCGATGCAAGCGGTGTTGGAGAGTACCAGGGCAACAGCGAGGGCGGGGTGCAGTAGCACTACCTATGTACTAAGCATTGCTGGTTGAAAGGTAAGATTTTCAGCTCAGCAAGTGACGGAGGAACTACGGATGAAACGACATTAGCTAGATCTGAGGAATATAAGAACTAAGCTTAAATTTAAAAAATATTTTTAATAAATTGGTAATATTTAAAATTTGAAGTAATTTTTAAAACTTTGTGATCCTTTAATGAGTGTCAATTTCAATATCGACTAACTCAAGAAAAATACATTTAAATTCGTTGGATGATAATACATAAATTATGTAATTATCTACCTGAGTTACATGACTGAATATTTTTAATCAAAGGGTTTTGAAAATATTTTATGGTTCATAGGCTTATTACTTTTTGATTCTTTAGATAGGGACTGCGAGATACCAGGTAAGAATTTCAGGAGATCTTCGAAGCATCGTTGGATTTACGCCTGCCGCGTTTAGATAGGAACCACTAAAATAGGTTCACATTAAATTTCATATTAATTTTAAAATAGAGAAATTAATATCTATATAGTTATGTCCATTAAATATTATATTAATAATAAATTATAGAAATTAACTAGTCCTGTATTGTAACACCATTCTATATCTAATGTAACTAGTAAGGAACGAATTCTGGAAAGTAATGACATATGGCAAACTTAAGAAAAGAGCTCATTTTTAACAAAATACGTTTTTTTCCATACAAATCTTAACTGATTAATTTATCGTTTTAAAATTGTGGCTATTTTTCCCAATTTAAAGCTGGATTCGATGTCTCAAAGACTGTGTTGCATTCAGTAAACAATACCTAAATAATTTTATTATGTATACGACTATACGTATTTGTTACTACCTAATCTGTATTTTTTAGACTTTAATTACAATAGGTACATTTTTTCTAGCAACTAACGACTATTTAATAGAACAGTGACTTAAAAATGCTATTGGTTTAACAAGGTTTAACAATCTTTCAACAGTGATTGTAAGATTTGTCGCAACTCGCTGGAAACATGGCTTCATGGGAGACTTTGTGAGATAATAGTTCATTATCTATTTAATTTAATATAATTTGTATGTTAATGTTAGTCTGCAGGTAAGGCTTCTAACAACTAACTTCAGGTCTCTGTCGGGTCGCAACAAATCTTTCAACAGTGATTGTAAGATTTGTCGCAACTTGCTGGGGACAGCTTCAAGGGTGGAATGAGCGGATTTAATAAGTCTATGTTACTCTGTATTTATAACTGTTAATTGTTTATTTTTAAAAGCTTTATTTAGAATAAAGCGTCTGCAAGCAACTAACGACTAACTTACGTCTTTGTCGGGTCGCAACAAATCTTTCAACAGTGATTGTAAGATTTGTCGCAACTCGCTGGGGACATTCAGCATTAAAAAGAAGAAAACAGTTTATTTATTTATTTATTTTTTTAGTTTTCATCAAAATCGGTTTCCTGATTTTTCGCTTTTCTGTATAGTTTCGGTTTTCTCATCCACATGAAAAATTCACTCTGTATGTCCTACACTTTTACGATAATTATACTTTAATGATTCTCTTTTTTACTTAAAAAAATATTCATATTATTCAAAAATATTCATATTAATATTCATATTAATATTCATATTAATATTCATATTAATATTAACATATTTACATATTAACATTTTAATATTCATATAAATATATCAAAAAATATTCATATTCATATTAATGTTTGTTAGTTTTTTTGTATACATTTCTTCTTTCTTTTGTTTCAGAATATTTATTTATTTTACATACAAACAATTACTTTTTTCAGTCTTTACAAAGTGTTTAATGATTTAATCATAGAATTTTCTCTTGTTATGTGTGTTAAGAATGTCTTTTAAAATTATAAATCTTAAATAAAATATGTTTGCTAGATTATACGCGAAATACAGTTTTTTTATACGATTAATAATTTACTCATTTTTTCGTAGTTTTCGCCTCTTACTTTATTATTATCATTACTTGACAAGTAAGATACAATATGTATAAAAGTGACAGTATGGGTGAAATATGTATTAACAAAACCAATACGAGTAGATCAAAGTGCGTTTATAGTGATTGTTACTCCATGTACTAATTGCAATGTCACACGCAACAGTTGCTCGTACAACAACGTCTTTGCATACATTTTGTTGCATGTCTGTGACACAATAGTGACCTCTCCTTTCACAATATGTAGGTTAATTTTATAGCTGGAATTAGAAGCTATGACTTAACAAACTGAATCCTCAGCCCCTGGAATGGAATAGCATGTGTCTCATAATGAGCACAAAATAATTTACTTTCGGTTCCGTTACTGGCGTTCCTCGTAAGATTTCATAAAAAATTTAGGTTTCTCCACTGGAAGGTCTCAATTGCAGTGGAAAAGTCCCTTCCCCTGGGGAGCAAGGGGAGAACGGACTACAACGTATCCGGCCCAACTGTCAACCTCTCCTGCTCGCGACAGCCCAACATCGGCTGCGGTGGGCCAACCTGGCCCGCGGTGCTCCCTGCCAGACAACCGACGAGGCTCTGGCGACCGACCCGTGGCGGTATAAATACAATTCTGACCGATCAGAAGAAACTTTGGGACTAAATACCCCAAAATGTACATAATTGAGGTCAAGAACGGTACTTAGCTAAACATTAGACCATAAAACGAGATATAAACAGAAAGTATTAAGTACATAAGACGACGCAGAAATAACAAGTATGAATTTGGAAACTAATAGAAAAGTAGTCGCAAAGAAAGAAGAGCAAAAAATTAATGCTAAACAATATTTACTCCGACATAACAAACAAAAGGAAAAACATAAGATGATTAAATATAAGCCGACCGACCCGTGACGGTATAACCACACTCCTGACCAGTCAGAAGAGGCTTGAATAGCTCTAAATTGTGTATGTGAATAATTTCAATCCAGTAACAATAATGCATGAAGAATGTTTCTGAAAATATTGAGACAAGATTGACACTAATTTTTACGATAAACGAAACACAATATGGTAGAAAATAAAAATAAGAATAAGAAAAAAAGAAAAAAATAGTAGAAGAGAGAACATGACTATAAGTTTGCAAAAATGATCCAAATTTTTTAAACTTCAACAACTTATTGATTATGGAGTTCTTTTATGATAGGAGTTCTTAGAAATATTAATATTATAACTTGTTCTTGAAAATCAGAAGAACAGATCGTGAGTTTAAAAATGTAGGTATCACTCTATCGTCACATCGTCTGATGTCATGGAAGTCAAAGCTATTATGAACTACAAAGGCATAAATGAAAAACTCTTTGACAGAAATCAAAATTGAAAGTATTTTGAGGCAACAGGCGACAGTATCCGTCCATTATTTTACTACCCAGTACACTTCAATTCGCCTACTTCGAGAACCACGCTACTTATCTTCAGATTTCAGCATAGATCGTCAACGAAAGATTTTAATTAATCATTCTGAAACTACTACACTATTAACATGTGCACTTGAAACAATCGATGCAAGAAGATCTTAGAATTCAACCAGATTTAATTGATGGACCATTTTGACAGTTGAGTATAGCTGTGATGACGTTACAATAACATCATTTCATCCTGATCACCCAACCTAGATTATTTTCTCGACATCTAGAGAACTCTAAAATAATACGCAAGAATAAAACTCTATAAGTGCCTAGATTACAAAATGCATTGAAAGATGACAGTAACACTATAACTGACAGTAACACATTGCACTATAACCTGTGCCCCGAACACGAAAAAGTTTCATCAAAGTTTTAGTGCGGTTAACCGATTTTTCTTCCTCATAAAGGAAGCTTAGTGACTGAAAATTTTTCCACAAGTTTCGCGATAGGACGCATTCTATTAACGTGGCGAATTGTTTAAAGAATTTTTATTTAATATTTGTAAAAATTTGTAAGTTGTAATTTTAAATATAGCTAAGTATACCTATGTATGTTAAGGTCCCGAGTTCGACTCTCGGTCGTAATATTCGTGTGCCAGGCAATGTGTAATGCTGCCTGGCTGTACATATATAAAACGATCCGTTTAGGAAGCAGAATGGAATGAACAAGCCAAATAATTAGATATTACAAAAATTTTAAAAATACGTAGTTACGTACCTATATTTCCCAGTTCAACTGTGAAACTAAGATAAGAATTATTTTTTTAAATTGTTTAAAATACCTGTAATCTTTGCACAGAGAAAAATAAATTAGATTAGAATACTATTAGGAAAGCCTTATTATTACTTATTTTGTTTTTTATTACAAACATCATTATTTCATATTGAATTGATTCTCTTATGTTTTTCTGTTGTTCATGACATTTTATTTTTTGATTGCATTTTTACGTTAGAATATAAATTATATGACATGTATTTTTTAGGTTCTTATATCGAAACAGACGATTGTTTTTATTTAATTTTGTTGTTTTAACGGTTTCAACCAACTTATTAGCTGCTTAGTTACATGATATATAAATTATTATTTATGGTCCCGAGTTCGACTCTCGGTTGTATTATTCGTGTGACAGACAATGTTAATTAATTCTGTCTGTCTGTACATTAAACAGTGCGGTTTGGAAATGCGTCAACTAATAAATATTTAAGTCAATTAGGTAATAAGGATTTAATTGCATAATTTAATTATGCGTAAATAAATAGGTCGTTAAGGATATTAAGATATTAAGATTAGTTATTTTATTGATAGGTAAGAGGTACCTAGTACTTATAAAAACTTGTTTCTTCGTAGTTTTTGAAATATTTATAAATTATTGATCACATAAATTATTTCATATCTTTAAAACAGTATGTTATATAAATTTTAAATTCAATTGAAATATCAAATGATTGTTCATGGTATGATGTATTTTATAACCTCTTAAATTAACCTCTCTAGAAAGGTACATCCGAATTAGTCCAGAATAACTAATATATGTAATATATGTACATATATTAGATATAATCTATCATAAGCTTATGTATTGTCAATTTAATTTATTAAGTCTGTAGAAAGTATAGTTTGTCATAATACCTGTGTAGGAATCGCTATCAATAAATGCATGTCTCTCTGTTTTTCGATTGTTTTTATTTAATAAGGGACTTTTAATTTTACTTGCAACATTGACATACAATTTTCATAATCAGAACTTAATAAACTTAATTATATAAGAATAGATAATATGTATTCAAAAATTTGTGATTAGTTCAATGAAAATTTCACCAAGTAAAACGCTTTCATAGTTAGTATGGTTGCATTAACACTATTGTACATTTTAAGGTTATCTTTATTTTTAAATTCAGATCTTACTTAAAATAAACATGTCGGAAGCATGTTATTTCCTTATTTGTTTGAGTTTGTAACAAGTTTGTAACATTGATCAGGATTATCTCTAAATATTCAACATCAATGGAATAGTCCCTTCCCCTGGGGAGCAAGGGGAGAACGGACTAAAACGTATCCGGCCCAACTGTCAACCTCACCTGCTCGCGACAGCCCAACATCGGCTGCGGTGGGCCAACCTGGCCCGCGGTGCTCCCTGCTAGACAACCGACGAGGCTCTGGCGACCGACCCGTGGCGGTATAACCACACTCCTGGTTGATCAGGAAGGGCTGATGCCTTGGGATTAAATACCCCAAAACTGAAAAATAGGAGAGCTACCACCTTTAACATTCCAATAAGTCATGCATAAAACCTAATAACGTAAGATCCTAACAACTGACAAATAACCATGACGCGCTCCGCTTGTTCAAAAAGAAAAAAACACCTTAATGTTAAAATACTGGCAACACGAAAGCAGTAATGAGAAAAAATACCAGTATTAACTGGAAACGATAAGATTTGAAGACAATCCTAATGTACGACGATCAAAACTCGACTAACTCTACATTAAACGACAAAACGAAACATTTCGAGAGACTTTAAACTACAAGATGCAGAATTGACGTGAAAGAGACCTATTCACACATTTATGACAACGCAATTAAAATATCAAGAAGTAAGCAGCAGATGTATACTAACATTGGATATTGACCTAAATGTGGAATTAGATGAAGACAAACCTTTGGTGGGAGTTTTCTTGGAGTGTTCTACTGACAACGTAATTTACAACATCAAGAAGCAAGCAGCAGATGTATACTAACATTGGATATTAACCTAAATGTGGAATTAGATGAAGACAAACCTTTGGTGGGAATTTTCTTGGAGTGTTCTACTGACAACGTAATTTACAACATCAAGAAGTAAGCAGCAGATGTATACTAACATTTGATATTGACCTAAATGTGGAATTAGATGAAGACAAACCTTTGGTGGGAGTTTTTTGGAGTGTTCTACTGACAACGTAATTTACAACATCAAGAAGTAAGCAGCAGATGTATACTAACATTGGATATTGACCTAAATGTGGAATTAGATGAAGACAAACCTTTGGTGGGAGTTTTCTTGGAGTGTTCTACTAACAACGTAATTTACAACATCAAGAAGTAAGCAGCAGATGTACTCGTATATTACATTGGATATTTACCTAAATGTGGAATTAGATGAAGACAAACTTTTGGTGGTAGTTTTCTTGGAGTGTTCTACTGACAACGTAATTTACAACATCAAGAAGTAAGCAGCAGATGTACTTGTATACTAACATTGGATATTTACCTAAATGTGGAATTAGATGAAGACAAACCTTTGGTGGGAGTTTTCTTGGAGTGTTCTACTGACAACGTAATTTACAACATCAAGAAGTAAGCAGCAGATGTACTCGTATACTAACATTGGATATTGACCTAAATGTGGAATTAGATGAAGACAAACCTTTGGTGGGAGTTTTCTTGGAGTGAATTAGATGAAGACAAATGTCACAATAATATAAGAATAGTGGAACAAAGTTTCAAAATTTAGATATAAAATTATTAATCGGGATCTGTTTAGTAGTTTTAACGAATACTTGGGGTTCGATTCCTCATACAATATTAGTGTGGCCGGCAAGGATGAACTGTCTGTCTGTATATTACTACAAGAATATTATCGACGTACCTTCTCGACCAAGTAAAATATACTCTCAGAAGTAAATATAGTTAAATATATTTAATTTTTTAGACTATGTATTTTAGGTATGGTTATGAGCAGTTTTCGTAATTCAAAAAATTTACCATATTAGATTGTTTCAAGTTAAAATTTGTATGTGATAAAATAGTAATAGACAAAAAGAAAAAAAGAAGTACTTTAATATAAATGTACAACCTCAGGCCCCCGGTTCTAATTGAGGGTTTTGTTTCGGATGTCACTATATTTAAATAAAGTGATGAAAAGGAGAACAAATAACATAATTTCCAAGCAACTAAAATATATTAAAATTTTTGGTATTCAAAAAGATAGCTTGCAGTATTTTACGTTAGTGTAAATTTTGGATTGGAGCGGGAAAAAGTTGTATTTGCAAAAAAGTAGAATATGAAAACAAGACAAAAATATTTTAAAAAATGCAAAAAGACAAAAATACAAAAAAAATAGATTTAAGTATTTTCTCATCACCTTCAACTATAAAGTAATACTTAGTGCGAAAGAAAACCAATTTATTATATTAAAATATTTTTTTCATTTAACAACATAACAGTAATGATACATGTTATAAACTTTAGCTTTGTACACTTAGCTGCGCTTATTACGCTTAACTTTGTAGCTAGACATAAAATTTGTTACTAATTAGTAAGGTTCTCATTTAGGTCCTTCCTTCGTCCCTTCAGCCCGTTTGAAGTGGTATCCAATAAATGTTATTAAAAATTTCACAATTGCGGTTTATCTGTCAATAACAGATAAACACAAATTATTCAAACTATCATAATTACGCTTGAGCTTAATAATATCATGTAATTTGACCTTCACGATTGATTTATAACTTTACACTAGTACTTTACTAGTGAAAAGGTTAACTTTGCATTGTATCTTTGCACTTACTAGTGTAATATATTACTCTATATTATTACCGTAATAGAACAAAGGTATTTTATAAAAAAATCTAAACAGCCAACGTTTCAATCAGTCAACAAGCGGACAATAGCACAATATGGACGATAATAATATACTCCTACGATGGACGAAGTAAGGTAGCATCTGTCTAATGAAGAGCAACAGAAGCAACATGGCACTTATGCCGACAATTTTAAAAATTATCGGCATAAGTGCCATGCTTATAAGTCCCATAAGGATTTGGAGCTGAATTTTTAATTAGATATTAATGGAGTAGAGTAGGGTAGTAGAGAAGTAAGATAATGTGTGGGGTTCGATTCCCCATAAAAGATGTTCGTGTGACAGACAAGGGGGATACTGTCTGCCTGTACATTATTATTATAGAAACTGTCAAATTCGTGACCCTAAACATAAAGTGTTAATGGAGTAGAATAGTAGGATAGTAGAATAGTAAAAAATGTGTGGGGTTCGATTCCCCATAAAAGATGTTCGTGTGACAGACAAGGGGGATACTGTCTGCCTGTACATTATTATATAAACTGTCAAGGTGGTGATCCTAAACATAAAGTGAGTTAAATCAGTATAACATAGTGTAATTAATAAAATATAGTAATAGTGAAACAAAGTTTCAAAATTTAGATATAAAATTAATTAATTGGGATCTGTTTAGTAGTTTTAACGAATACTTGGGGTTCGATTCCTCATACAATATTAGTGTGGCAGGCAAGGATGAACTGTCTGTCTGTATATTACTACGAGCATATTGTACTTACATTAACGTTCAGCGATACTTACACATCATACTTATACATACTCGTATATTAAGGTTAGTTAAATATAGTTTTAGATTATGTATTTTAGGTATGGTTAGGAGAAATTTACCACATTAGATCGTTTCAAGTTAAAAATTGTATGTGATAAAATAGTATGAGACAAAAAGAAAAAAGAAAGAAGCACTAAAATATACATTTACAACCTCAGGCCTCTGGTTCTAATTGAGGGTTTTGTTTTGATGTCACTATATTTAAATAAAATAATGAAAAGGAGAACAAATAACATAATTTCCAAGCAACTAAAATATATTAAAATTTTTGGTGTTCAAAAAGATAGCTTGCAGTATTTTACGTTAGTGTAAATTTTGGATTGGAGCGGGAAAAAGTTGTATTTGCAAAAAAGTAGAATATGAAAACAAGACAAAAATATTTTAAAAAATGCAAAAAGACAAAAATACAAAAAAAAATAGATTTAAGTATTTTCTTATCACCTTCAACTATAAAGTAATACTTGCGTGCGGAAGAAAACCAATTTATTGTATTAAAATATTTTTTTCATTTAACAACATAACAGTAATGATACATGTTATAAACTTTAGCTTTGTACACTTAGCTGCGCTTATTACGCTTAACTTTGTAGCTAGACATAAAATTTGTTACTAATTAGTAAGGTTCTCATTTAGGTCCTTCCTTCGTCCCTTCAGCCCGTTTGAAGTGGTATCCAATAAATGTTATTAAAAATTTCACAATTGCGGTTTATCTGTCAATAACAGATAAACACAAATTATTCAAACTATCATAATTACGCTTGAGCTTAATAATATCATGTAATTTGACCTTCACGATTGATTTATAACTTTACACTAGTACTTTACTAGTGAAAAGGTTAACTTTGCATTGTATCTTTGCACTTACTAGTGTAATATATTACTCTATATTATTACCGTAATAGTACAAAGGTATTTTATAAAAAAAATTAAACAGCCAACGTTTCAATCAGTCAACAAGTGGACAATAGCACAATATGGACGATAATAATATACTCCTACGATGGACGAAGTAAGGTAGCATTTGTATAATGAAGAGCAACAGAAGAAACGTAGAGTACCAAATGGTACCAAAGACCTGAGCAAGTGATAAGTTTAAAAATATTAACACCATCATTTCATTTAGTACAATAATTTTTAAAATTGTCGGCATAAGTGCTTATGAGTCCCATAAGGATAGCACAATATTATATATTATATTATTTAGGATAGGATAAGCTGAATTTTGAATTAGATATTAATGGAGTAGAGTAGGGTAGTAGAGAAGTAAGATAATGTGTGGGGTTCGATTCCCCATAAGACGTTTGTGTGACAGACAAGGGAGATACTGTCTGCCTGTACATTATTATTATAGAAACTGTCAAATTCGTGACCCTAAACATAAAATGTTAATGGAGTAGAATAGTAGGATAGTAGAGTAGTAAAAAATGTGTGGGGTTCGATTCCCCATAAAAGATGTTCGTGTGACAGACAAGGGGGATACTGTCTGCCTGTACATTATTATATAAACTGTCAAAGTGGTGATCCTAAACATAAAGTGAGTTAAATCAGTATAACATAGTGTAATTAAAAAAATTTAGGAATAGTGAAACAAAGTTTCAAAATTTAGATATAAAATTAATTAATTGGGATCTGATTAGTAGTTTTTAACGAATACTTGGGGTTCGATTCCTCATACAATATTAGTGTGGCAGGCAAGGATGAACTGTCTGTCTGTATATTACTACGAGGACATTGTATGTACGTCCTCGACCAAGTAAAGAAAGGAATTTGTTAGTACTTACAGTAACGTTAAGCGATACTTACACGTCATACTTATACATATATTAAGGTTAGTTAAATATAGTTTTAGATTATGTATTTTAGGTATGGTTAGGAGAAATTTACCACATTAGATTGTTTCAAGTTAAAAATTGTATGTGATAAAATAGTAAGAGACAAAAAGAAAAAAGGCCTCCGGTTCTAATTGAGGGTTTTGTTTCGGACGTCACTATATTTTAATAAAATGATGAAAAGGAAAACAAATAACATAATTTCCCGGAAAAAGATAAATCGAAGTATTTGACGTAAGTGTAAATTTTGGATTGGAGCCGGAAAAATTGTATTTGCAAAAAAAAAAGGATATGAAAAAAGACAAAAATATTTAAAAAAATGCAAACAGACAAAAATACAAAAAAATTAGATTAGATTGAAGTATTTTTTCATCAACTTCAACGATAAAGCGGAAAAAAAAACAATTTATTGTATTAAAATATTTTTTTCATTTAACAATATAAAACTAATGATACCTACATAATATGTTATAAGCTTTAGCTTTGTACACTTACGATAGCTACGCTCAATACGCTTAACTTTGTAGCTAGATAAAAAATTTTTTAGATTAGTAACAAACAGCTAAGTAAGGTTCACATTTAGGTCCTTCCTTCTTCCTTTCAGCCCTTTTGAAGTAATTATAATAATAATAATAAACCCCGCAGGGGGGCTTGTGACGAGCCTTTGGTGAGTAGCGACACCACGGACCCGAGTGCTCCCGGGGGAGGTCCCCTGTTCCTCATCTCCGGAAGCGGAGTGGAGACCGAGAGGAACAGGCCCCCACCTCTGGCTTGCCTTAACTGGCCGACCAGAGTGGAGCCGCTAGAGCTATATGCTCGGGGGTGGAAGTGTAATGTAAGTAATATAATAAACCCCATAACCACATTAAAAGGTATCAAAAGGCCTCTATTTACTAGCGCAAAGGTATATTATAAAATATTTGTCGGAGCGTGTACTTAGATAAATGATTAATGTTTTAATTTCAGTACCTAACGTGGATTTTTAAATAAACTTAGTTAATAAGGAATTACACATGAGTAAGATCAAGGTATTGTACAATTCCCGAATTGTCGATCGTAGGCTTCAAAGTTCAGGTGTATAGAACTTAAAAAGCCGAGGTAATTTCAATAAGGTAGAGGTATAATGTAAGTTGAGGTATTAAAGTGGAGATATAATTAGATAGATTAGATAGGAGAGGGCTTTGTAAGGTAAAATTAATATTAAAGTATGGTCAGGTCGTCAAATATTTTAGTACTTGTATAAATAAGTGATGTTTAAACTCAACTAATATTATCTATTCTTTGTATGTGTAGTGGTTTTCTTGTCAATAAACGTTCACATCGAAGTTGATGTTTATAATATAAGTAGATAAGTAATACAATAAAGAGTGAAAAAGCAAAAAAATTGTAAAATTAAAATAAATGGACATAAAAAATGTAATTGCTAGTAATAAAATAATTATTACTCTTTCTTTCGTCTCAAACAACTTATTTTACAAAGTAAAATTAGCGTTATGTAAATATAAGTTACACAATAAGTCAAAATAACAACAAACAAAAACAAAAAAATCGCAAAAATAAACCTTTAAAATAGCAAAAAAATAAAGATAAAAATATTAATCATAATTATTATTAATACAAGTAACTCGAAGTAAGTATAATAATATAATTATTATAGAAACTGGGATAGTACTAGATGTATTGCTGATATAAGTACGTTTACAACAGTAAAATAAGTAGAATATGAAAAAAAGACAAAAATATTTTAAAAAAACGCAAACACAAAAATACAAAAAAAACTATATTTAAGTATTTTCCCATCAACTTAGTAGTAAGTATAAAGTAAAACTCAGAGCGGAAGTAAACCAATTTATTGTATTAAAATATTTTTTCATTTAACAACATAACAGTAATGATACATGTTATAAGCTTTAGCCTTACACTTAGGTACGCTTATTGCGCTTAACTTTGTAGCTAGACATAAAATTTTTTACTAATCTGTAAGTAAGGTTCACATTTAGGTCCTTCCTTCGTCCTTTCAGCCCGTTTGAAGTGCTATCCAATAAATGTTATTTAAAAGATCTCAACAGCGGTTTATCTGTCAATAAGGGATAAACACAATTAATGATTAAAACACGATTGATCTGTAACTTTGCACTAGTACTATACTAGTGCAAACTTTGCATTGTAAATTATAAAAAATATTTGTCGGAGCGTGTACTTAGATAATGATTAATGTTTTAATTTCAGTACCTAATGTGGATGTTCAAATATACTTAGTTAATAAGTAATTACACATGAGTAAGATCAAGGTATTGTACAATTCCCAAATTGTCGATCGTAGGTTTCAAAGTTCAGGTGTATAGAAATTAAAAAGCCGAGGTAATTTCAATAAGGTAGAGGTATAATGTAAGTTGAGGTATTAAAGTAGAGGTATAATTAGATAAATAAGGATTTTGTCAGCGTCTATCCGTAACTTGAGTATGGGAATTGAGATGTTACTTAAATTTAATTTTAATGAAAGTCTCTAGATTTTTTCTTTATTAGCTGTATTTATCTGTAATAATAAGTTTTATTTAGTCAATGACATAATTCAAATATAAATGGGTCGGGAGCGAGTTTTGTAAGGTGAAATTAATATTAAGGTATGGTCATCGCGTCTAATGTTTAAGAACTCTTATGTATAAGTGATGTTTAAACTCAACTAATATTAACTGTTCTCTGTGTGTGTTGTGGTTTTTCTGTCAATAAACGTTCTTTGTGAGAAACTTTATTAGTTTTATTTACTTCTTTAACCAATTTATAAAATAAGGACAACAAACCTTTAATGGAATTGAACATCTAGGAAGACAATATTGTATAAAAATGAGTTTATAACGTCTATGAATATCACGAAAATTTATACGTAATGTCCGTGTGCATTATAAGTAATGCACTGTATTCTAGCTGCCACGTCCGTGCATTAAAGCTAATGCATGCATGAAATTCAGTATTTACGTTGTTTTTAAAAAGTTTTATTGAAAAGCACTTGCATGTACTTTATAAGTACATAAAATGCAACAATTCAGCCGAAAAAAAAAATTGGACGTCACGGCTACTTAACCAAAATACTCTGGACAGGCAACGTGTTAATATGAAAACACAGTAACTTTTAATAAATTTGGATATAACTTAAACAATTTACATTATGATACAATTAAAATCTGGAACATTTTAATAACAATCTAAAGTTAACTGCCATTTGTATTACACAGCATACTTTGTAGGTGATATTTGAATAACAAAGTATATATATACAATATAGTATTTATTAAATATAGAAGACCAATACGAGCTTAAAAAACACCAGAAATAAAGTGATATTAGTCCATAAAATGGCACTAGACAGTTGACATCGTTCGGGAAGCTGAAAACCGATGGAGAAGAAAGCTCCACGAATGGCAAACATGACTTAGCAAGAGAAACAGGTATAGTATAAGGTACCGGCAATCTTATAACGATTGAAGTTGAAGATGAAATTAAAAAAAAAGCCAGAACTGATTCGGCTATAAACACGCTCCAGGTGTTTCCATATTATTTAAAAACATCGAAAAAATAAAGAGTGAATTTGTGAACGAAAATAACTATCTTCAAGCTATTCGACAAGATTTTAAACAAGCATATCAAAAGTAACAAATTATTATTCTCAAATTATACGAGTAACTGTAAAACGCCTCATACACATTTTTTGAGGTTGGCTAAATTCCATCACCCGCCGGTCAGGCCTGCGTGTTTGGTGTTCAGATATTAGATACAAATAATCGATTCAACATGATTCGATTTTATGATGCCTCAAACAGTTCTCGAAAAATGTATGCCAGCTCTTGGGCTACAGGGCATGCCAGCTTGAAAATAAAATTAGAAACGACTGCAATATACACCGATCATAAAGCCTAACAACACTACGCGGTGGTAAGTCACTTAGCGCTGTACGGCAGCAACCTGTGGGAATTTAAGCCTGCAAGGGAATATTCCCGGCACGAGATAGTTTATGAGCAGTATCGTTAGTCACAGTTTGCAACGACACGGTAAGGCTTCGTGATTTAATGCGGTGAGGGAAAATTAGTTATAAGTCTTGAACATTGAATAATCGCGTAATTCTTAAAAATAATATAAAAGATATCTAAATAGGCTGATTTACTAACAAAAAACCAAAGTATTCATTTATAATTTAGTTAAAAATGATCTAATTAATTATTATCTAATTTTTTTACTTTATAAACAAGGAAAAATGCTTGTATTAAATGTCTTCAACAGCTTAGAACTCCCTAGGTATTTACAAAAAGCGATCTCACCCACCTAAGAACTCATCACATAAAAGTAATGTTTTCATGATTCCTTTCTACGCTAGGTCCAGGTCTGTGCTTTCTAGTCTTTCTACCTATGGCCATTTGGGAGCTTGACCGAAAGACAACGCTACACGACTTTTATAGTAATTCAGCCTACTTCGTATGTTAACACTGCCTGTCCAATAAGTAAACACAATAATTAAACAATGGGTATGTATCACATGTGACTCACGGGACAAGTGGTTAATACTTTATAATATTCTGATATAATATTCTATAAAACATAATATTCTGATGCTAATGCTGCAGCTAAGAATTTGGCCTCTACCACGAGGGGTTCGGGTTCGAATCCCAGTGGCACGCACCAATAACTTTTTTAAAAATTTGTGTGCTTTATACACTTAAACTTGCTGTAGCGGTGAATGAAAATATCGTGAGGAAACCTACATGCCTGAAAATGATGTCCACCAACCCTTATGAGGCCAGCGTGATTTACTAAGGCCTATATTCTTCTCATTCTGAGGGGAGATCTGACCTGAGTGGGTGGTTAATAAGTTACAAACTGACAATGCTATTTCAGCCACAGTAAAATTAGATTGCTATCTCTGTAAGTTGGAAAACTTTCCGTTAAAGCTTACGGGTATGGAACTTTTAGAAATATAATCACAACAATCTTATAGATTTTTTCTGGTTAATTTCTGTTTTTCACACACAACAGACATCTTTACTTTCGGCGTGGGAAGTTAACGTGGGCTGCGGATATCCTTCAATACCTTTGCCTTCCTTATTACCGTCGTAATTTCTCTAGCGTGGGTTATTGGGTATTGAACAAGTCACGAAAGATTTTCCCCTCTGAATGTTGAATCTATTATGAGTTGTTTACGACAGAACGCAATCGTCACGTTGGAGGCCTTTTTTTGTAACGTACGTAGGTATCCGAGAGTTAGGTGGGATTCATACCCACTAAAACCCCCACGGTGGCCTTCCTCTGCACATGAGGGGGCTCCGGGATCTCGTAACGAATACTTTGACGATAATTTTCATTCCCGGGACACGATGTCCTGCTATTAGTGAACAATTCCAATTTATTATAAATAACGGTTGAATTTTGACTACTGAGTGACCACTGCTTAATAATATCAACTCTGTAGTACCTTATGGCTGATAGATATGCAAAAAACATAAACACAACATTTAACTAATAATGATAAAACAAAAAACAATACTTTTTACGACACAATTACCACGAATCTAATGAAACCTCAGAAGCTTAAATCTATCAAACTTTTAAGGCAACAGAAGGGATGGCAAATAAACTACTCCTACGAAGTAAATACTTAAAAACATAGTCTTTATTCAGACGCAGTAATACTACCTAATAAAACGTAGGTACTCTTAGTTGTCAGTAACCAGTAATAAGTATTTAGTTATTTGTCGACTTCACTTTCAACTATACAGTTTAAAATAAATTCACCTGCTAAAATTATAACATCAAAATGAAATTAATAAACAGAATATTAAACTCAATACTGAAGCGGAATTCATAACAAATGAATGGAAAATGTAATATTTGAAAATGAATTTTCATCAAACAGAATTTCCAATAGGTACTCATATTTACAGATATTCGAAAACCGATAATTATCGGAATTCCTCTTGATGAGAGAATATTGAATGCAGGCGGAATTTAAACTGTGAAGCATTGAATAGTGAAATATTAATAACTTTGTAACAAAGACTTTTATATGATTTGATGGAGTGATACTACTTATAGAATGCTTATAGATCTAAACGATAAATAGAAGTTGAACACTTAATTATTAAACGTGAGAAAAATAAAATATTAGTGACGACAGCACCCCTGCAGTGGGTCATCAATGTAGTACTGACAGACGAGTATGTCATCTAATTAGTCTCTAAAACCTTATCTTAAAATCTGAGTAACTTAAAAGATTGCTTTTTAAATATCAATAAAAGGTAATGTAAAACAACATTTGATTTAGCTCTTGTTATTTTCAAATATTTAATAAAATCTTCAGGTATAGTTCAAAATGTAGCGCATTTAAACTGTCAAAGGGGAAATGCCTAAAAGCCTCTGTTGGTAGCGGGTGAAGTGACAGGAAGTCAATAACAAGGTTAGTGCACAGCTCGACACGTACCACTCGCAACCATTATTACGTCCTAAACTTTGCACCGATATCGCACCGAAGCCGCGCCGCACCGGAGCCGCACCGCACTGAAGCTGCGTCGCACCGAAGCCGCACCGCACCAAAGCCACAACGACGCGCACTGAAGCCGCACTGGTACCCACACCTACATAACAAAGACATACATATCTTTATAATATGAAATTTCAAATATTAATGAAAATAAATAGCACCATATTTATGCGATAGGTAGAAAAATAGCAGGGAGAAAAAGCAGAGGAAAAAACTTTACACCTTTGTAAAAACGTATTCTAAAAATGCAGAAATGCAGTACAATAAAGCCCAATAAAGTGGTCTAGATACCGGGTACTGTATGTAACAGGAAGTTCAAAAATGCCTTTGAAGTGTTCCGAATTGTAGGGGAGGCACTAACAAGGTTAGGGCGACACCGGCTCGCAGCGGCTCATTCGATCAACGCCCACCTGCCATGCCAGTAACGGTTTTGCATGAAAAATCTCAAATTTCGTGTCAAATTGTAGACACGAATTTTAAGGCCGTATTCAATTTGGACGCGATTTCGTACGAATTAAAGTCGTGCGGTACTCTCACGCACGAATAATCTCGACGTAACTAACCGCGCGCAGTGTGAGCGCTCCTATGGTGTTTTAAAGGTCGGGATTGCTCGTGCGTGAACGTACGTTTATATACGAGTTGAATTCGAAAATTGTACGACAGGTTTTCTTGGCCAATTTCCTCCCAGTCAAAAACTTGTTGAGTGCTTAAAAGAGTAGCCAAGAAACCTAGTAAATTTCATAATTTTCCATATCACGGCTTATAAATATTTGCAAAGTAGGTAATTGTCCAACGAAGTGGACAAAACCTCTGTCGAAAATATAAAAAATAATATTAGAATATAGTTTTTCGTATCTGTCGCTTGAAATTTAAAGGAAACTTACACTCACATTTAAACGCATTTTATTTAAACATGTTCAACTTTTCAACCCCTTAAAACATATTATACGTTTAAACGTCTTACAGTCTGGTTCATACTAATCACATTAGGGGAAATTCAACTTCATGGGACTTCAAGAAACTTCGTCCGTCAAGTTCTCGAAACGGAGCTTTTACAAAACTTTGATAAATCACACATTAGCGTCGTGTTCTTAGAGAACCATTCGTTAATTATATTCGTCATATTCATACTGCGATGAGCACAAGTGTTTGTTCTGTGTCTGGGTGTAAATTATCTATATATGTATTCAAAAATATATAATGTACGTTTATCAGCTATCTGATCACCATAACACAAGCTCACAGCTTACTTTGGGATCAGAAAGCCATGTGTGAGTTGTCCCACAATATTGATTTTTATTTATTTATACTTACTAGGTGTGAAATTGCAAAATATGTCGTCACATTAAGTTTATTTATAATTAGGGTTGGTTAGGGCTGGAGTCTCGCAAATGTGACCAGCCGTGACAACGGTAAAGGGATAGGAAAAAAATATTGTAGTTCGACGGTTCTTCTGACGCCCTTTTGTGGAAATACAGCCGCACTCACAAATATTCATTAGCCTTAATGGTTACTTACGAAAATAAAGATGACACTTATGTTAATACGAATAAAGACGATTGAACTTGCAGTCCGGGAGGTATACAGTCCCTTTTAGTGACCCTTTATGACAGCAGAATGTACTGTAGTTCTTATGCCACTTCATCATAGGGTCTGATTGTGTTAGTTTAATCCCCAATGTTAGTTAAGTATCGTATGACACGTGTAAATTAGATATTCGTAACTACCACTGAAATATGTCTAAAACCCTTGCAGGTTTTAGACATGCAGCCTTCTTAAGATCATAAAATCGTACGACAATCGTTAATCAAATATTCGTAACTCTACCACTAGATTTTGCTGCAACCCTCCGGTGGTAGAAACACCCATGTACCCTTCTACAAACCATAATAAAGAATTACAGCCCCTACTACAAAAATATTTCAAATATTCCTTCATCCATAACGTTTATCAAGCTGCCATTTTAAAATCGACATTTCCGAATGCAGCGAGGTTTATAATAATATTACGAGTACGAGCGCTCCGCACAGCGCGCCCGGGCGAGCTATTCCCGGGCTCTACAGGTGAAAATCAATAACGTGCACCGGGAATGCCCTGAAATGATCTAGCCTTCAACAGCGAATAATATTGCCTGTGATTTATGTCGTTTCGTAACAAAAATTTGAGGTAGCACTACCTCGAAATATGGAAGGTAGTTTTTCTAAGGGTGACATGTTTTACTCGCTGTTTAGAATATTAATTCCTTTTGACTGCGAATGTCAAACTGACATATGATATACTAATGGGTGACGTCAACTATACGAATACCAAATTTTTAACCCCCGATGCAAAAGAAGGGGTGTTATAAGTTTGACGTGTCTGTCTGTTTGTCTGTCTGTCTGTCTTTCGTGGCACCGTAGCTCGCGAACGGATGAAGCGATTTCAATTTAGTTTTTTTGTTTGAAAGGTGAGTTACGGCCGAGTGTTCTTAGACATGTTTGATGAAAATCGGTTGAGTCGTTTAAAAGTTGTGGGGGTGAGAATGGGTGGGGAAGAATAACCGAATGTCTGCAAATATAATCGAGTGGGGTCTCAAATGAAAACGCATTACGTGCACATTGCAAAATAATATTATTATTTTCAATTAAAATTGTCGTAATTGTGTCGGGGTTTTTTTTTAATTTTCAATTTAATTTACAAGGAATTATTTTATAATTTCTCTAAGATGATGACAGTGTTCATGCTCAAACGCGACACTGATAGTCACTAAGAACAAGGCGTCAATATTTTTTTCTAAGAACTTTCTTCAAAGTTTCAGTTTACTTTTTACTTTTATTTTAAACTTTCTCTGTACTATTTCAGAGTTCTCCCCGGGCGCTACAGGTAATCGATATTGCTCCGAGGATGACCTGGGTCGCCCTAGAATACTGAACTAGATCTCTGAATAACTTATTTGATGTACGGCTGAGTTATAGTTAGATATGATCAAAAGTTTGGTTTAGGAGGATGTTATCATACGGCAGCCCAGTGGTAAAGAATTCGGTTTCTTACTCGCAGCTACCGGATTCAATTTTTTCAAAATTAAAAGAGCTATTGCAAAAATTAAGAATTCGGATTCGAAAGGGAAGGGTTCTAATCTCAATGGTTGAATTTTTAACATTAGGAAAGTTTTTATTAAAATTAAATGTCACCTGTAATGGAGGTAACATCATGAGAAATCTGCATGCTTGAGAGTTAAAGAGCTTATTAAATCCATCAAGTTACTCAAGACCTCGCTCGTGGTGGACTAAAGACTACATCCTTTAAATTGTGAGAGGAGATCCGACCCTACAGTGAGTCACTAACAGCCCCATCACAAATTGAAAACGTTAAGGATATATCTTAAATTAACTAGATGACAGCTATAGGTACAGTCAGCGTCATATAGTTCGTGACACTCAGGGTACTCAAATATATAGACGCAACCAAAAAGTCGATAATATCGGTACAAACAAAGTTGTCTTATTGTTGTCAACAGGTTTGTCGCTCAAAAGGTCGACACACTTAAAATGTCATATAAATCGGTTCAGTCAAACTGCCATAAATATGGTTACAGTCATCCCGCCAATGGTATCCAAACATTGTAAGTGTTCAAAAATATGAAACACATTAGAAAAATAAACTTTACTGCTATCATATTTTAAATATTATTTTCCTCGTCAATTAGTATCAAAAAATTTAAACACAAAGTGAAAGCGATAGAAACTACTGCTGTCCTTTTCATTTTAAGCACGACGTCATACACTTATCTTTTGTTTTGTATAGAATTTCAGAATTTCTTGCATAGCCATTTACGATATCTGGGGGCACGGCAGTGGTGAGGACCAAGTCGAGCAAAAAAAACCGGCACGGCCGTACCATCCTTTTCAGGCAATTTTCGATCCCCTATAGCTTCGTTGTCGACAAAACTAGAAGCTTGAATTTTCAGTACGGACGATAATAATATCGTCCGTACATCGATCCGTCGATCGATATAATATCTCAAGATATGCTAAAAAATATGCAATAAACAGTTACAGCTTAATAGACTGATGTTAACCTCAATGATAATGAATATGAGTTATTAGGTATATTTCTTATTTAATTTTACTTGTGTACCTAACTGAAAGAACACATTCCGTATTAACGATAAACTGAGCAGTTCTGATAAAGTTACTTTCAAACGCAACAAAAGACTGACCCCTTATTCATATAAAGCCAAATCGCATCATAAACCTATTTTCTATTTCACTGTTCTTTCACTGTTCTTTCACTGCACTGTCTCTTTCTTTCTTGGTGCTATCAACGTTTGAAAGAAAATGGCAAATCAATGTAATGGCTACAATAGGTTTAATAAGCGATTTTTGTTTTTATGAATAAGTGGATAAGAATCTCAGAGGGTGTAAATAAAAAAAGTTTTGGTTCTTATCCTTATTTTTAATATATAATTCGATGTTTAGTGGTGTCATCAATGCGACATGTAGCCATATTTAAGTATTAAGTATGAAATTGCTTCAATAGAAATTACGTAGGTAGTCAAGATTTCCAGCTTTCTATAATATTGCACTTGACATTGATACGACTGATGGTTATTTGACATGCACTGACAGATAATAGAATTACATTCAAACACTAGATTGCGTAATGAGTAATGAGGTTTTAATGCTAGCTTATTTTTCTAGTGTGTTCCATATTTTTGAACACTTAGAATGTTTAGATACCATTGGCGGGATGACTGTAACCATATTTATGGCAGTTTGACTGAACCGATTTATATGACATTTTAAGTGTGTCGACCTTTTGAGCGACAAAACTGTTGACAACAATAAGACAACTTTGTTTGTACCGATATTATCGACTTTTTGGTTGCGTCTATATATTTGAGTACCTTGAGTGTCACGAACTATATGACGCTGACTGTACTAACATTAGTTTTTATTTTAATTTTAAATTATTAAAATGTTATATAACTTTATAATTTGCATACCTGAAAAGGTGAATATGGATTGATCAAAATGCCCTGTAAAACCAATAACTAACCCATATTCGTGCAAATAAATGATTTTCATTTCATTTCATTTCATATCTCCGCCCGCCCTCAGACCGTGGGTGCTATCCCGCCCAGCATCAGTCGCAATAAATTAAAAACAAAAAAATACTTTTTGTTTCATTATCAACACAATTATTCTCATCTCGCAGTACTTCTGAGAATGGTACGTAGTTGGCACCTAATGATCCAGATAAAGTATCTACAAGGAAAGCCCCTTGAAAAGCTTCAAATGCTTCAGCAATATCGCTCATTAGATACTCGATAATAAGCGATTGGAAAATAAGAAGATAGCGTGTTTTTCTGAAGCAAAACAAATTATTTTATTGTAAATTTATCTAAAAGAATTTGTATTTAGAAGCATAACGAAGTTAAGTATTAGGAGGCACTCACAACAATACTTCGACCATATTGCTCATTAGAACGAAATAATTATTTGTTTATTTATCGTAAAGTAACAGTGGGTAGATACTAGTGAAAATGTTTTTAGCAAATGAGTAGGTAAGTTTTTGCGTAGGTGCGTTGCTACTTATGAAAAATAAAACTGCCTGAAATAAAGTAACTTCTTCACAAAAGAAGAAACGCTGTAATAGTAATAGTAAATAGTGATAGAAAAGTAATAGTAAATTATAGGATTGCCATCCTATTTGAAATTAGTAATTGCTGTCTCTGGGTAACAGTGACCACTTACTTAACAGCAGATGGCCAACATAGGTAGGTGTTTGGTATGTACCTACATACTTAATCAACGACCTACGTAAAATAAAAAAAAGTGAAATTAGGAACATTACTCTATTATTTGCATATCTACATACCTACTGTTCCGTAAGGAGCATAAGAAAAAAGACTAGAGTTTTAAAGAGTAATATTTCGCAAAATTATGTACAGCGGTGATAGCCCAGTGGCTTAGAATTCGACCTCGAATCGAGGGGTCCGGGTTCGAATCCCAGTGGCACGCACCAATGACTTTGTAAAAAGTTATGTGCGCTTTATAAAATAAAATATCACCTGCTATTACGGTGAAGGAAAACATCGTGAGGAAACCTGCATGCCTGAGAGTTCACAAAATAAATGTTCTCAAAGGTATGTGAAGTCCACCAACCCGCAGTAGTGGTGCGTGGTGGACGGCGGCCTACATCCCTCTCATTACGAGAAGGAGACCCGACCCTGTAGTGGGTCATTAATGGGTTACTGACATGTACAATCACATTGCAAAATTAGGTACGTTTAGTTAGCTAACAAAAAAATAATATCTTTAAATCTTGACAGCGCGTCAAACAGTTTTTTCCTCTTTTAGAGACCATAAAGCATTCTAGCCATCGTTGCAGGTTACAAGCGTCAACACCTACTTAGAAGTTGAAATAAATCAATCGATAAAGTTTTAGGATATTTATTTTATTCGAAAGTCGAAAAACTTATAAATAAAGAGAAAAAAGTTAAAATCCCTATTTCATCTCTTATCCATTATTATTATCTCATTCGCAAACCAAATTTACAAACCTGTATTTGGGTACGATTCGACACAGATTCTCGACATACAAACTTGCCGTCGGCGTTGATATCTTTGAAAAATTCTTCTAGGCCTATTTAGTTACTATATGCAAACGATACTTTAGTTATGTGGCTAACTGCTGCCTGCGCCAGTATGCCTGAAAAATAATAAAGAAAGATAGAAAAACATTAATTTGGTTGCACGAACATGGGTTAGTTATGGTTTCACAATTCATTGGCATCAATCTACATGCATTGTTACAGGTATGCAAATTTAAACGAATCTTACGATATGTGTTTTAAATAACGCTTCGAAATTAAGACAAAAATTTGATACTTTTTTATTTGATTTTTAACTTTCGCCCCTAAATCTAAAATCTATGAACTAATAACACCCAAAGCCTTTCAGTAATGTGTAAAAACATAATCTGTTTTTTTTTTAATTCAACTCGTGTTCATTCAATAGACGTGGTGTTCCTGGCCTGTAGTGACCACTTAACTTGAGTGCCCCGAGCATGAAATTGAACACTTTCGTCAAAGTATTCGAATAGTTAACGCGTGCCATTAGTATGTGAAGCTAACAGAGAAACTGACATAACATACTAACTAACGTTTGTCAGTAACCCATTAATGACCCACTACAGGGTCGGGTCTCCTCTCACGATGAGAGGGATGTAGGCCGCCGTCCACCACGCTGGCCTAATGCGAGTTGGTGGAGTTCATATGCCTTTGAGAACGTTTTTTTGAACTCTCAGGTATGCAGGTTTCCTCATGATGTTTTCCTTCACCGTAATAGCAGGTGATATTTAATTTTATAAAGCGTAAATAACTTTTTTTACAATGTCTTTGGTGCGTGCCACTGGGATACGAACCCGGACCCCTCGAGTAAGAGGTCGAATTCTTAGCCACTGGGCTATCACCGCTACGTTAACTAACTAACGTTTACCGTACGAATACTTTGTCGATACTGTTCAAGCTCGAGATGCCGTGCGTGCCCGATTCTTATCAATTCCAATAAAAATATATCGGTTCGATATTCATAATATTTATACGATAGGTACCTGAAAAATGAAAATTCACATCGCGGACTTTGATAACAACGTTCGTTCCTTGGAGCGGGATTTTTCCGGAAAATTCAGAATAAGTTTTCCTCCACCTGTTGAAGCAATAAGACTGATTTCCGCTCCACTACCCACGCTTACCCACATATTGATCGCAATGATTCAATTTTCCAAGTCGCTGGTTTGTTTATGTCTATTTTTTAGATATTTCAAAGGAAATATAAAAGCTAATAATATTTTTAACTATTAAATATTGTATATTTACTGGCTCAAGTGGATTAATTATGGACCTCCAAATATTCCGTTACATATTACATGGATAAAAGTAAAGAACCAAAGTAAAGAAAGTAAAGATTTGAATGATGAGTTCAAATTTCTGTTTCTAGTCTGGGTGTGTGTGTGTTCTTGTCTTGTATGTGTCCATGGTACCCACGACACAGGGAATCCTAGTGTGGGGCTATGAGTGTGAAGCGTTATTTATTATTAATTATTAATTACTGATAAACATAGACAGTCTGAAAAGTTTTTTTTTGCCTTTAAATTATCACCTATATCTATAGTACCTATAGTGCATAAAAATACTTATTCCTACTTATCCATCTATATGAGAGTCAATTAACATTTAATGAAAAAATCGTCAATTTTCTCTCCTAAGCAGCCACAAGAAGTATTTTCACCCCACTAAACTTTTCTAGTGAACTATTCGCAGTGATTCAATTTTCCACGCCGCCGCACTTGTTTATGTCTTCGCAAAGTCTTACGTCTACGAGATATGAGACTGAATATTATTATATAAATGTTTACCTGAACTTGAACATATCGCTAATATTAATGGCACTTGTTATCGACCGAACCTTTCTATCCTTGTTATTTCGTCACCAAGAATGAGGTGTTTTGTATTTGTATTTGCTCTTCTTTTATTGAAGCAGATGCGAGTCTAATTTCCACTTTACTAAACTTACCTACGTATTGAAATATTCTCAATTTTCCAAGCCGCTACACTTTTCCAAGTTGTTGTAACAAGAATATCGTACTTCGTAAAGTAAGCTACGAGTAGCTCTAAGAGATATTAGTTTGAATATTATTATAAAAGTTTCTCTCCACTCGAACGTAATGTTTTCTCAGCAATCTCGGATATTCCAACATCTTACGAGTACCTATTCCGGTAAGTTCACTTATTTAGCAATCTAACATTTACTTTGTCATGATAAACGGCTAATATTTCAATCGTTTGAGGCTTTATTTTAAAAGTTATTTGGTACAGATACATAGGTTAGCTAAATATCATTCTATTCAATTCACAAAAATAGTCAAGATAAAAATAATGCCAAGTATTTTCAAACCTGTAAGTCGATCTAAATTACTACGTCGTTGGTTCCACGCTATTACAGCAACGTGTAAAATCGCTCCTGTATGCATATTAAGAACTGTTACGAGGATTCCTCGAAGTTTCGTCGCGTTAACGACATTACCTAACTGGCATGATAGCAGGATGTTTGGGAAACAAGATCCCAATTATGCGGGTGTGCGGGCATAATTGGTGGCGTGGGCGGTAGTTGCTAAACCAATTAATTGGGGCTTCCACATCGAGACCGCTTGAAGTCAGTGCAAGAGCTATCGGGCAGCGTAATTTGAATACGAAATTGCCGTCCGCATTACACGACCGCTCAAAACAAAACCATACCTTGTGTTACACACCGCATCGCCGACAGCAGAGTTTTTTTGAGCTTTTTCAGTATTTGTATTCGGCCGAATTATTCGGTTTTGGCCGATTCGGCCGAATATTTCTATTTTTTTGGCTACTCGACACAGTTTAGAACTTCTTATTTAAGATTTATGTTAGGTACAAGTGAAAGAAATGCTATGAAGCTGAAAGCAATTTAACTTCAAATCAACATTAATTATTTTGCAACCTCAAGTCAACATATTTATTTCGTAACTTATAGTTAGAGTCAACATTTAATAACAACCGAATAATTCGGCCGAATATCCGGTTCGATAAAGGTTAAACCGAAAAGTACCTATTTGGTATTCGTTTATTCGATGAAACCACAAATTCGATGATACAAATGGAAATACTTACATACAACGCTAGATCACGCATACCCGCGCTACGCTGCACGATGCAGGGCAATGTGTTAATATTCTGGTGTAGATGTGTGCATATATCCCGTCAGGAGGCCCATCTGTCTGTCTGTTCAACTTTTCCAAAGCAGCTGTAAACCTTTGACGGGAGTCACCTGGGGTCCTGGAGGACCGGTTGCCATTCGATTCGCTCATTATAATTATCTGACCCCTAAACGGTCACAGCTTTACAAAACATGCAAATTCACAATTTGCGTTGCTTTAATACTGTTTTGATGATAAAAGCCGGTGAAGTACTATTATACTCTTTAAGCTGACATTACATTCTAAAGCTGTCAGTCTGTGCATTATTTCAGTTGTTAGGGCGTTGCAGGACGAAGGGTGGGTTTAATGGGAAACCCTTTTGCACTCGGGATTGAGATTTGATTCACTCGTTGAGGTCAGCAACTGTATTGTAACTTTGAGTTATTTTATGTATATTTGAACTTGACAACAGGGAGTGTGTCGTTCTCATTATAATAGCTGGACCTTATTATGCTAAACTGAGCCATTACACACGCTTTGCATAACTCGTTTGCATAACAGCTGAAATGGGTGCAGCGACCTTGATAAATAAAAAATTAACATATTTTTCGTAGATCAAAACTTTTTCATTGAACTGATTTTGAGTTTGTGGACAAACAACATTTTTCGATTTACTAGTCAGTCTTGTAAATTATGTCAATATTTCGTCATAATTATCTTGGATCTTTGAATATTTTAAAAGAGCTAACAAAATATGAGAGTAGGTACTTAACATCTTCCGTATATATTTTATGATTTTACGAAATAAAATGCTTAAGTAATCAGTTAAGGTTTGTAAAAAACGTATTTTATTAAAAATTAGCTCTATCCTTAAGTTTGCCGTATGTCTAAGTTACTTTTCAGAACTTGTTCCTTATTAGTGGCACTATCGAATGGTGTAATGATATAGATTGTGATTTTTTTTCAAAATCAACGGGTTCGATTGCTGTCTAGGCATATTTGTTTTTCAAAAATCCAATGATACAGTTTTAATATTCATCAAAATCGGTTCCCAGACTCCATTCAGCATTTTTCGTTATTCCTCATAGTTTCGGAATTTCGGATTTCCTCATCCACGCACACTTGAAAAATTATACCTGTATGAGAGTGTATTAGTCGTGACACTACATTAAAGTTTCCTACAGACTCCAATAGATCGGTCGGGGACACGACTCGACTGTCAAAGGTACCGGGGTAGACGAGTAGACGGGTACACGGGTTAATAACTCCTTGAGTAGGTTTACGCCTGTTTCGTAGACGACACATCCCTGACCTCACACAAAAACCTCCCCTCTAACCCCAGACAGATCGATACCAACTTCGCTCGTAACCTTTATTACTGAGGTCAAGTTCGTATATCAAATCAGACCCAAAACTCGGGAACTTGTTCGTGTTAACAGGGAACACAACGAACGTTTTTAAATCTTTAGCTAAAAATAGCTTTAAACACTGCATATTCATTCATACATTCCAATTCATTCATAGCTCCAATGAAGAGGTTTTCTATTGTAAACAAAGCATTTTATGCTAGCCTGGGGTACCTCCCCACCGCTAACTCATCACAAAGTAACATTTTCTTCATGTGTTGTGTTTCAGCTGAGGAGCTATGGTTACCGGAGATACATTAGGTATTTGAGGCGAACATCTTAGTCCCTATGACAAGCTAAGTACCCGCATACAACATCAGACAGTATTTCTTCTCTATTTGAAAATGTGTGTATCCATTGGCTGCAGTGGTCACTGTGGTGAAGTGGTCACTTAGCACCCTGCCTACATGCCCATTAGCAACTCAATAGGGTATTACGGCCTATGTCAAAAGCTTTTTATATGAATTCGTAAGTCATAAAAACCCATAAAAAATTGGAAAAAAAATTTTGCAAACAAATATTATTAAATAAATTTCAAAAATCCCCGCGATAACACGGTCTCGGCCGTTTGGGCGCTGCCGCCATGCTTGTGACGTCACTCGCAGTGTAAACAATAGATGTCAGTAAAGGAAGAAAGATATACTCCATTGTTTATTTACACTGCCAATGCCGTCACGCCGATAGCTTGCATGGCGTATAGCGTTTTTGACATTTGAAAAACAGATTAAAAAACCTGAATTTTAAAATTGAAATAATAAATGTATACTACATTTTTAGAACAAAAAAAACCATTTTTCACTTGCTTTTAACAAAATCTATCAATATTACATAATTTTGGATTTTCCCTTGCATGGTGCGTAATACCCTATTCTATTAAAATAAAGCATGTTTAAGCGTGTACGCTTTATTTCAGTGCGTTTAAAAGTTAGAGTTACGACAGATGCATGACGTATCAGATTAACAAACTAATTGCACGTGTCGAACCCTTGCCTCCCCGCGAGTGCTTCTGACGGCAACACCCTGCCCTGAGGTCCTCAGTAGTATTGGAAGGGTGAGCGACGAATCAATATTGCCCTTTCGAGGGAGTGATTTTTAATCCCCGCTCGTTTGTTACTCGGACATCGTAATAATTGAGATGTTAATTGCGATAAGGGTGCGCTCTTAAAAACAAACTATATTTTCTTTACAATCTTACTTCCTAATATTGCGATAAAAGTGGTTTTATGTGTGGATGGATGGATGTGTATTACTCTTTCAAGCACGGCTGAAAAGATTTGAATGTATTTGGTTTACACGTTGTTTATAAACTGTATTAAAATAAAGGGCAATTTTTGTTGTTCCCTGGACCAACTACTAAAATCTACGCGGAAGAAGCCGCTGGCAAAGCGAAGGTTAAATCTACTTTAAAATGGTACACAGTTATAGCAAAAGCACAAGTAGGTAATGTATAGGTAATACATACCTATTGAAAATAAACAGAACTCAATGAAGTGAAATGCATCTCAAGGTTTCATTAAGAAACCAAAATGGTGTATTTGATAATTTGATTTCTTTTAAAATAAAAAAACGTTCATTCCAAATTCCAAATTCAATTTTTCCCTCAAAAATACTTATATCTTCTTATCGTTGCAAGTGGCACTTGAAAAAGGTCAGATTACACAAAAACAGTTAATTTAAATAGGTAATTCAACTTATGCTTATACACAAACAATATATTTTATTATTGCAGCCGTTTAATTAACTTTGGATTCCATACCATTTCGCCCTTAAAATCTTTAAGGTACCAAAATAATCGACAGGTACCCAATAAAGGTACAATAATGCACATACTCGTACTTGAAAAAGGTCAGATTGTACACTGACAAACATATTTCTTATCTATATTCTTATCTCCCATACAATTCAATGTTAAAAGTGTGACGTGAAAGTGACATTGCATCAGCTGATTCCACCCCCACGGCCCTTATCGATCTGAAGCTAACTAATTTAAGGGCCGGCGATCGATAGAAGGGTGAGTTAAACCACTAGTGACATCATTTCATGTGCACTAGTGCGCAAAGATCTTTAGAGGCATATTGTGGAGATAAAGCTCTCTACAATATAGGGATAGATAGGTAGGATAGTATAACTAAGTGATAGACCTAAGCCGTGGTACTCGCGGTGGTAGATAAACCTAAGTAGAGACGTAAGCAGTGAGATTAATTATGAAATCGCCTTCTTATTCGAGAGGTCCGGGTTCGAATGCAAGCGGCATGCAACAATGACATCTCTGAGGCCTTGTACTAACAAACTTCCGAATTATAGACAACGTCTAGTGTAGACAAGGTTTAACGTCTGCTACTCGATAACAAACGGGACCGACGGCTTAACGTGCCCTTCGAAACACGGCAGCGCGCATTTACTTCGCTACGAGCGATCACCCATCCAGTTTAACTGGTTAACTTTTTCGATTGCTTCCTTTTCGGGGCTATGGGCTTCACTTCTAGTGTATTCACCTTTAAGTTTCGTTTTCGGTTTCGTCGGAATGATAGAGTACCGCCCCACTTCTGGTCCCCTGCCTCCCGAGGGAACGTCGCAGTTCAAGGCCACGAAAATCGATTAAATATACTTTCTCGGGTCAATGCCACTTCGTGTATCCAGACTCCCGCGTGGTGTTTGTTTACAAGATTGTGTTCGTCTTTTGTTGCTTGAGCAAGCTACGGCAGATCGATAGTTGTTGAAATCAACATATTAGGCTTATTTGCTTAACTTGATGCAATACATAACTCAGTCCTTGTTCTAATAAGCTGTCGTAATACGACTTTTGTCGCCCTACCAACTCTTGATTGCCAATTTTGATACGGAATCGCGTTTTGGTTCGTTCGTTCTGGACGCAACTATCGCGCGTGATTCGCACGAGAGAATCGCGACGAATTCGCACCTTCTGGACAAAGCCTTAGGTTTCTGAATGAAGCTGACTTTACTGACACTACGCACTGACATGCGACTAATGGATGCAATGACATTGTCCTACGAGAAACTTATTGTAAGCGACGAATTTTGTCGTCACTGACATAGCAATTAGGACATGGAGTAGGTAATGTCTTTGTTCGACGGCCGGGTGTGCCAATTTGTGTCGTATTGCGACAACCAATTAGAACATCTGTCAATAACCCATTAATGACCCACTTCAGGGTCTCCTCCCACAATGAGAGGGATGTAGGCCTTAGTCCAACACGCTGTCCTACTGCGGGTTGGTGGACTTCACATTCCTTAGAGAACATTTTTTGTGAACTCTCAGGCATGCAGGTTTCATCATGATGTTGTCCTTCACCGTAACAGCAGGTGATATTTAATTTTATAAAGCGCACATAACTTACAAAATCATTGGTGCGTGCCACAGGGATTCAAACCCGGACCCCTCGATTCGAGGTCGAAATCTAAGTCACTGGGCTATCACCGCTTAGGTCTAGTCTAGTTAGTTCATAATTTTTCCGCAACATGGCGACGCGACGTACGCAGAATTCCGATTGGGAATATAGTTCTACAACACTAACTGAAAATAAACCAGGGCTGAGTTACATTTTAATTAAAACGAATGAACATTCCGCATTGATTCCAGCGCAGTGAACGCAAATATGAAATAGACGTCATAATTTGATCCGCTTCCGTATTCAAAGAGATTCCAAATTAAAAGCCGTACAAGATCTTCGAGCAGGGGACGATTTAATGTAAAATACAATGCACGGACATACAAAAAATAAACGACTCAATACATCATTACTGCGTTCCAAGAGCACTCAGACGTGTGCAATTGTCAATATTGAAATTTGGGAATAACGTCTGGCGATGGCAATTTGCAAAACGTATAAATTTCCTCCAACATCGTTTCTCAAATAGGGAATCTTGATATAACACGAAAATAAAAGACAACGATAATTTTTCCTTTCATCATAAAGTTAAAAATGTTAATTTTTTGCGCTTTGTGTGCATTTGTCAAAGGATTTAATTTGACTTTACATAAATCTAGACGAGATTAGTGAAAGATTAAATCTAAATTTGTGGGGTCGTATCCCTTTTCTACAACCGCTATCTGGGAAATAAGGATGCAAAGGTTTTCCGGTTTATCTGATAAACTTTCTATTGCTAATTTAATTCTCTAGAACTTTATTCCTATAACTTTTCAGTCATAGAATCCAAAAAAACCAGAAATAAAATTTTAACTTTGATAAATGAAAATCTATCAATTTTATTATTTTGTAATCATCGTGATGTGAAACATTATAACGTAAGTAACCCTTATGCGTTTATGCAACTCTGATCTATGGACCCATATTCATTTTTTTAGTGTTTTAGTTGAAAGTTGTTTGTAACACCTATTTTGTTTCCTTGCACAAGCGAACAAAATTTTCTTACTGAACAAAAGTTTTTCAAAGTTCATTAAACTTCATGCCCCTCGGTTTGTAATTGAAATAAACGTCAATAAAACTTTATGAAAAGGTTCCTGAGAAAGTTTTCTGATAGAAATTTCCTGGACAAGTTATTGCACGACTTGAATGAAAAACCATACAAGTCCTTGGATAAATATATCCACCATTTTGGTACTTCGTAAAGTAGAATTTATGTAATAAAGCGCTAGCCTTTGCTAAAATTTTCCTTTATTTTCGACGTTCGTTATAAGTATTAACAGTTAATTTATGAAGCTGAATTCTCTCTGTGTAATTACTTCTTACTATCTCTCAGACGGTCTGGAAGAAATTGCTATTAAGTGATAAGACTGCCTTTGTATATGTATCACGTTTTTATTAATTACATGTGCTTTGCTGTATTTGTGTACAACAAAGTGTTATTGTACTATATCTATTCAGGTATTTCTAATTCCTTTTTAGAGGGAACTGGAATGGGTGTACAATATTAGTACCCCTCACACTAAGAGGGCTTAAAGATAGGGTTCTCGTAGTTCAGTTAACTTACTAACATAAGCTGAAACCACTCACAGCTTGTACCTACAGTTGTGAGTGGTTTTAGCTTAAAGTCCAAACTCTAACATAAACGCTACCAGCACCTATGCTTTCAATAGAGCGTAATACTTCGCACTTCCACCTTTCAATCCCTAATATTCCTCTCATGGGAATCTAAACCGTAATAACTCGTACTAAGGTTCAATACTCTTTGTCGTTATCAAAGCATAAGCGTTACAAGGGGATGATGTAGTGCAGATTTGGCATAATAGCCTCTCTAAGTTTTAATATAGCGAGTAATAAAATTTCATACAGAATATCGAAAGTAAATGTGACAAAACTATAATTACCTAGTGTGAGCAACATAAACTGTTAACAAATGTCGGGAACAATGTCTCCGCCGCGTTGGAGATTTGTTCGATTCGAAACGAAAATTGGTGATTTTTGAAGAGTTACAAATATGTAGTTGAAAACACATACAATATCAGTAGATACTTTTACTGCTTAAGCTGAACAGCTTTCAAAATAATAATTATAACAATATCATAATATATTGTTCCTACTGCAGCATGGACGGTAGCTCATCGTTAATTTTGTCCAGCAGGGCTTAATGAAATGTTTTGTTGCACGTCGGACATTGTTATATGCTTACAATAGGTGCGTCACCCCATTATTGGACGCCCGATTCAGCTTCACACCCGATGCGTGGTTCATTACCCATTTATGAACTGATAAATAATTTAATATCAATTGACCCGGTTCGATTCGAACCAGAGATAGATTTGAATGAAGAGTTTAAATTTCTGTTTCTGGTCTGGTGTTTTTGGTTTGTGTGTGTGTCCATGGCACGCAGGATATAATATCCTAGTGTGAGCCGGTATTTATACCGGCTCTTCTTACCACTCTATTTTGGTGATAACGAAACTATAATAATTATGTAACCTGAAATTGAATTGTGTCTGTGTGTAAATTAATCTACTTTGATATACTATAATACGACACCTTTCTATAATACGACACGATACCGATACGACACTAAATGTATTAATCGACACGACGCACAAAGTAATTTTGCAAACATATTACATAGGTACATACCTAATTTTTCTTTAACATGATACTGACACGATGCAATACCAATACGTCACCGATACATGTAACAGTTGTTAAAATAACAGTTAAAATATCTGTTTATATAATAAAGAATTACTGATACCAGACTACATTGCAACCAAAATTAAATCGTGTTTGTTTGCAAGAGAATAAACAGATTATTGTTTTAGTTTATCGAAGCATTGTTGTACTAATACAATCATCTCGAGTCACAGGCTCTGCTTGATTGCAAGCCATAGTACATTACGGTCCACTGCAGCATAATCAACGACATAACCCTTCGGAGAATATTATGTGACGTCATGCTCCTAGAGTTTGTTTGTTTGAACGCGCTAATCTCAGGAACTACTGGATCGATTTCAAAAATTCTTCCCGTGTTGGATAGTCCATTTATATAGGAAGGTTATAGGCTATATTTTATTTTCAAAAAAATTAGGGATCTGTAAGAAAATTTAATCGAAAACCTATTTATGCGTGCGCTGCAAAAAGGGTTTTTAGGTCTTATTAAGATCTATAAAAATGTCCGCGAGAGCACATATCTAACTATCATAGTTTAGTCACAATAACCGTTAGTTCTAAAATCCACGCGGGCGAAGCCGCGCGCCCAATCTAGTACTCTATATAGGCTGTAGGCTAAATTGATTCCTGCCCTGTGCAAATTAATCCACATTGTCCAACTAAATCATATCATCACGGCCACATGACATGACGCATTGACATGTTACATCACGGTCCACTGCAACATAATCAACGCTGCTCTATCCCGAACCTGATAAAGCTGTCCTCATAGAAGATAGGCGGTATATTGTAAGGTAAATTGAATTACGCCGTAGAGCAAATTAATCCACATTGTTCTACTAAACCGTTCAACTAAACTTCACTAGGTCGAAAAGGCATGTTCCATCACTGCAGCACATAACGGACGCTTCAACATTATCCGGAATCACATAAAGCTGTCCTCTATCCTTAAACATAGGATCTGACTAACAGAGTAGGCTAAATTAAAATATAAAGCCCTCAATTTTTTTTTATTAATTTTTAATAGCTTGGACCCGTGATGACCCTCGTTATTCTTACAAGGTTCCAGCAGATTAGTAATTTGCGGTAGTTACACAAGTATGTCTATAAAGTTTCTCTTTAGGTAAACTAGCTAACGTGTGCTACAAATAGTCATCAAAGTCAAAGTCATGCATATGCAATAATATGCATATATCATTATTACATATGTATTGCATTATACATTATACATTCATGTACCTCATACATAAACACCTCAGTCACACTTATCTTCATTGATTAATTATTGAACATCAATAATGAGAAAACCATATCAACCCTTCCAGAATAGGTTATATTTGAACACCCTTTATTTTGCTCTATCACGACATTCGCTATGATGTTGCTGACACCAAAACCTTGTTTCTAGAAATTCCATCTCAATAAAAGCATCAAGCGCCAATAAACAAACCGACAAGTAAAAAATCTGAAAAATGTTTGAAAATTGTCACTTCCAGACTTTTCCATTACATTTCGCCTTCCGTAAGGGTCCACAAAAACCAAGTCTATAACATTTATTAAAGCAAATATTTGCGGGGAGAGCTCGGTCGTAATTTTGTATTGCTTTTTGCTGCAGCCGGGGATGACGACTTGTTTGACCATTCGCGATTAAATAAAAGGAAAGCGATCCACACTTTTCTTTTATTTATTCGCGAATACAGACAGACACCAGGGTAGTTCACCCTGGTGAGTGTACTAATTAGAAACTAGAGAATTCTTCCAATTTATTTTTTATTTATTTAATTAAGAAAAATGTACTTACAGCTAGGTACAAATATAGTAAAACAGAGTTGTCAGTAACCCATTCATGACCCACTACAGGGTCGGGTCTCCTCTCACAATGAGAAGGATGTAGGCCTTAGTCCACCACGCTGGCCTAGTGCGGGTTGGTGGACTTCACATGCCTTTTAGAACTTTTTTTTTCTGAACTCTCAGGCATGCAGGTTTCCTCACGATGTTTTCCTTCACCGTAACAGCAGGTGATATTTAATTTTTATAAAGCGCACATAACTTTCTTTACAAAGCCATTGGTGCGTGCCACTGGGATTCGAACCCGGACCCCTCGATTCGAGGTCGAATTCTAAGCCACTGGGCTATCACCGTAAGTCAAACAGAGTTAGTTATTACATAAGGACAATTAAAAGTTTTCATACTCAAACTCAAACTCAAAAGCTTTTATTCATTATTAGGTACAATTTTTGCACACTTAATGAAAGTCATACAGATAAATTATACATTCTACATTCATCCGCTTTGATCGCCCCTCAGGCAAAACGTAGACTGGGAGAAAAAAGCGGGCGGAAAAAAACTCCCAGCACTCTTTTAAAAGTAAATAAAACTTAGTCTATAATGCAGTATGGCTAGGTCCAATAAAGGAACACACGTGACAGCTATCGTGTGTGTCAATATCGCCCCATTGCCATCCGCTCACAAATAAATATTGTTACATAGTGTATAGAAATAGCCTATAGTGAAGTTATTCAATCCCACGCTTTCTTATCTTCTAAATAGTCCTTAGTTTCATAATAGGCCTTTCGGCACAGGACTGATTTGATAGTTTGTTTAAATTTGTGGAAAGGCAGGGATTGAATTTCTATTGGAATTTTATTGTATATTCTCACGGACATTCCCATAAATGACCGGCTTTTTTTATGAAGCCGACATTTTGGAAATACAAAATGTCGGCTTCATAATTCACATGTATTGTAACTGATAAGAGGAAACCTGTTCCTCACGATGTTCTCTTTCACCTTTACAGCAAGTGATATTTAATTTTATAAACGGCACATAACTTTAAAAAAAAAGATATTGGTGCGTGTTGACACTATTAAGGCGGTGATAGCCCAGTGGCTTAGAATTCAATCTCGAATCGAGGGGTCCGGGTTCGAATCCCAGTGGCACGCACCAATGACTTTGTGAAAAAGTTATATGCGCTTTATATAATTAAATATCACCTGCTGTTACGGTGAAGGAAAACGTCGTGAGGAAACCTGCATGCCTGAGAGTTCAAAAAAAATGTTCTCAAAGGCATGTGAAGTCCACCAACCCGCAGTGGGCCAGCGTGGTGGACTAAGGCCTACATCCCTCTCATTGCGAGAGGAGACCCGACCCTGTATTGGGTCATTAATGGGTTACTGACAATTGGTGCGTGTAAGTGGGATTCGAACCCGGACCTTTCGAGTATAAGCTTACATGCTTACATATACCTATATTAACATCTTCGCCAATATTACTCAGAGTGCAATCGCTCTCGAAGTACGCTTCATGTAACTGTAATAGCGAAATTGCACTAATAGAGTCAAAGCAATCCAGCAGCCGTATGTCTCTTTGATCTAAACAGAGTAATGCGTCTCGACTATCTATCTTTATCAATGCTATGTTAGTCTAAATCAACCTTAACACGCTCACTGCGGCAAAAATCCTTAAAACTTTCATCTGGTGCGGTGGCGGTCCAAATATGCATCCATCGACCTTTTCTACAGTGCGTATCAATCCTTTTTGACCTGACACCGCGAGGAAAGATTAAAGAGCTATAACTTCGCGAATATGTGGTGTATAATAAATTTTTTTATACTGTTAAAATTATCATTAACCCCATTTGTTTACATTCGCTTCGCCCCTGAATCTGAATACCAGGAAATGAGAAATCAACCAAGGAAAATGTCAGGTCGGAAACGACCGATATCGCACTAGAAAGTATTTTTCATAGTGATGGGACAGACAAAAATATTTGGGTTATCGAAAATAAAACAGAATTATTGTAAAAGAAATAAAATGTCCACTACTTTTGATTTGTCCCTGATTTTCTGAAATGTAAAGCTTTTGTTAATTGCGTGTGATTTCCCGTATGAGTTCATGGTTTCATGCCCCACTCAGCAGTAAAGTATGTGAATATGGGTAATTTACAGTTAACAACTAATATAATTAATGATGAAACATCACAACAACTCATATTATGTCCCATTGCTGGGCACGGGTCTCCCCAATAAAATCCATTACAGATCTTGGGGGAATCGGCATAATCACCACGCTTGCCAGGCGGATTGGTGATCGTATTAAGTTTGTAAAGTACACGGAATGACACTGCTGCCCATCCTCTGGTACAAAAGTGTCTTAGTCGCCTTGACGAAACCCAGCGGGAAGAAATGGGGTCTAGAATACAAATCTTGCTGGTTGACGGTGTTTGTTTTTTTTTACAGGTGGACATATTTGTGCATTTTCATCTAAACTATCTTCACTATCACTGTACAGGGTTATTTTTCTTTTACATTTGCGTTGCGCCATACTTAAATACCTGTCGATAAAATAACGATACGCACGCGTACGGTCATGTAGAGAGCACAACACTGACTGGTGACTCGACGCTTGCGCGCGCGCTCCTTGCGGCAACAGGTCGGCACCGGTCATATACCACAATAGGCCCGCCGCCGCAAGGAGCGATGTTTTTTACCGTCAGTGCGATGGTGGTCGAAAAGAGCCCGCCACGATGTTTTAATGCCAAATATCTACATTTGACACCACGAGCCGAAATCTATATTTATCTCTGTCTAACTCCTACAAATACCTAAGATAATCGTTCCGCACCAGCGAGCAAGATGTAGTTTTTACCGTACGCACAGGCGGTAAGCACCGTGGCGGGCCGATTCTGTGTGATCCGCAGTGAACGTGTTAAATGTATCTATTCGTCTGTCTATTGACTATTCAAAGTCCACTGCTAGACATGCCTTCCCTAGTCGACACCACCTCATGCACGTCGAATTGTGTCAGAGTGGTATCATAATAGTTTCTAACTTCATCATTGTTTATTTATTTATTTAATCATTTATGTAAACACACCAAAATATAAAAAATAAGAAAAGAAGAAAAGAATACGTTTATTGTTGACTGTTATATGAGAAAGATGTTACAAAAATTTATAATAAGTTTAGAACAGTCTACCCTATGCGGGCATACAATAATTATGTCTTATATAACTAAAACTTAATTTTATATTTCATGGCAATTATTTGTAAATGGTTATAGAAAGGTTTATAGTTAAAAATATGTACAAAGGTACTGCTCATTTCAAAAGAAATCTCTACCAGCAGACAAGTGTAATTAATAGTAGATTGGCGTGTACCAAATACGTCTTATACGTATATAGCCAAAAATAATAAAAATAATGATAGCAATAATCCCACTTTGATGGGGTTATGATATTTTCACAGCGTAAAAGTGTTTGTTTAGCTGTTTCTTTCACAAGGAGTCGCTTTGGGGAAGATGAACAAACAAACATACAGGTAAGCTCCTTCCTGGTACAAGTAATGAATATCACTCTCCAGTCCTCCTTTACACCGTGACCACTTTTACAGGAACCCCACTGTTAAGCCACAGTTTCCATCCATATACATCACAAAAACACGCCCCATTTTCTAAAACCGCAAACATACAAAGTCAATTTAATAGGTACTGGTTTATCATCTCAAGCGAACTGTGCACTAATATTTACTATTGGAAAGTTCACAGAGGCTTCAAACGGATGCTGTGACGCGTCTGTGTGTGTGTGACGTATGTCATGTAGGGCTGTGTTGTGCGAGATTTTTATCGCCAATCGCCAAAATCACCATAACCGAAAGGTAACGAAAAATTTACCTTTTTGACCAAGTTGCGTTACCAAACCTTTAGTGTGAAAAACGACAATGTTATGTTTTCAAGCCAATGAGATTGCAAAATGTTGGCATCGACAACGTTATACAAGACATACATAATGCTTATACATAAACTAAGTATTAATGGTCTGGAATAGCTAAACTTTTTTTTACAATTGAGTGTCATAAAGATTATTGAGACTTAATTGTAATAAAAACTGATTAAATACAAGGAAAGTTAATAAAAGACAATTCACTGGCTGATTAGAGGCAATATTAGTACACATTTTGGTGTTGGCCTTCCCAAGACACGCCATGATGGGTGATGAAACCGTATTAAACCCCTTTTCACTTAGTTGCTTAGTTAAGTACAATGTCTACAGTAGGTACCTATAGAAATGTGATACCGTTTCACATACAAGCAGGTTCTTATGAAGAAGAACTTCGGATGGGTTTGAAGCGAGTCAGGCTGGCTGCGAAATAATTTGAACCGTAATTCCATTTAAAAAGGTTAATAACGATGAAATTCATTAGAAATTTACCACGTAATTTTCTAAGCTCGACCGCTTCCAACTAACAACCCAAACGATGTTCCGTTATCGAATTAACATCCCGCAGCTATAAACTGATCGTGTGAAAATCTCATAACAATTTTCAGTTTTAATTTTTCACCTCGTAAAATTTCATCGGGAAAAGTTCGCATGTAACCGAGTTAGTGCCAACCCTATCCTAGCCCCCGGCCGGAGCTCGCTGCAGCCCGTTGCCAGGGCAGTAGGGGGTTGGCAGGGGGTTGGCAGGGGGTTGGCGGTGCACTTCCCCACCTCCCCACCTGGCCGGTCCTTTATGCATAGGGTTTCTCGGAAATCGAATGTCAAAGGAAATTGCGTTCGATAATGATAACGTATTCGCAAATTGCAATCCCGCTGAGATGATTGACAACTGCTTATAACTAGTCCGTTTATGTGTCTTGGAAACTACTTGGGTGAAAGCGCAGAAAATATTTTATTGGTATGATAATATAAATGATCAAAGGCCCAGTGATTGGAGAATTAGTTTAGAAAAAAATATTGGATAACTCTGCGATTGTCCGCCGTACATCCTATTCTGTACTTACCATCAGAATTGTTTTTAATTTGTTTTTGTGTTTATTTGTATACCCAAGAGAGTTGAATGTAGCGTGCCTATAAAACCGAAATGTACATCCATTTATCCAAAATATGTTCATAAAAAAATTATTATGAATTAGGTATTGGTGAGTCTTTTAACAAGAACATAAGTAATAATTTTCCCCATCAATAGAGAAATGGGACACGGCATAAATCAGTTCTTTTACCCGATTAATCACAAGGGAAGGTCGAGTTGTTTACCGTCTAGAGTCTAGACGTAACACTCTCTTCACAACAACCTGTCTGTACACCTACGCATATTATTGCTAAAGGAAAATGTTTTATTTTTTGGTTGTGTACCTGTTATGAATAAGCTTGAAAACTACTAGACCGATCTCAAAAATGCCTTCACTGATAGAACGTTATATTAATATTCCCTGTTCTAAATGTAAATAAAAACATGTATGCTTGGGAGTTTTCCATAGTGTCCTAAAAGGCATGTGAACTTGTGAAGTCCACCAATCCGCAATGCCAGAATGATGGTCTATGACCTATATCCTTCCCATTGTGAGACGAAACCCGACTTTGCAGTGGGTTATTGGGATCGCAAACAAATTTTGTATAATAACTGATGTAAAGTAGTCACCGCAGCCCATAGACACCAATATCGAACCTCAAATAGAGAAATAGTGACGTTCTTGGTGTGGTCATTTATATATCCAGCATGAAGCGGTCCATTGTCCCTAGTAACTTGTTTAAAAACTGAGGTCTAGATATACTGGTCATTAAGCCAGCTGCCATAATATGGGTGACCTTCTATGTGTTTATGCGAGCCTAGTACTTTCAGCGCGATATAGTATGAAGAATTTTTAAAAGGTAGATACATCTTTTTTATTTTCTTGAATTTTGAAACATGAAATTAGGTTCTGCACAAAACTACGTCTATTAGGTTAGTAATGAAATTTCCGCCACTCTGTTAGTACTAAACAAGTGAGCCTTTCCCGAGGCTGTCTCGGAGAAACTTTCTGCTCATATACACTTAATGAGATCCTCATTCTGATATGTTAATATGTATACTTATGCTAGATAGATACTTCGAATGCGTCTGTGAAGGACGTTCTTCACAAACAATCTTTCCGTAGTTAATTGATGTAGTTTCCGTACACACTTAATAGCTGTTTTCGTCTGCCTCAACTTTAGAAATATGATTTGTGGAGAATTTATTCATAAAATCTTAGATCCTCACTTTCTTTGATTAGAACAATAACTCCCGTGTGCGATAAAAGTAGTTCATGTCATTTTCAGGTCTGCAAATAAACAAAAAGCGACGTTAATCCGTGAAAAAAACGAAGAGCTAACAAGATTTCTCTTTCTAAATATTAAGCATATACATACTCGTATTTCAAACAGTGAAATGTTTTTGCCCCTCCTGACACTCATAAAATATTACCAAGTTATAAACCAAACATAACCAAACTTCTAAAATCTGGCATTCAATTAAGTTACAATATAGCTAAAATATAGTCCGAACGCAGGAACACAGGTAAGGGGAAATATTCCCGACGCTTTGAGAACGTAATAATCCTTTCATGCACACTTAATGAGCCCGTCATTTTGACAAGTTAATGACTTCGAGTGTATCTGTAGAGTATAGGACGTGGATTTATTTTTTACATATCCAAACAATGTTACCTAAAACAGGGCTATTGTATACTTTCAAAGACGGTGCTTTCAAGAGATATAATTAAAGAAACTATGTAAATTAAATACAAAAGGTAATTCTTTAAGCATTGAGTCCGCCTTTGTATCAATACATTTGTATAATGGCTCAGCCTATATATCATCTAGGTTAATACCTCTTCAAGCACTGCACTTAAGAGCAACAACATCACTCGATATACAGGATGACTGGTAAGACACTTGATATATTAAACAAAGGATGTTTTAATGTAGCTAAAAGAAACCCTGGCACCCTGGCAACTAATACTAGAACGAACAGGAAAAAGCAGAGATAATTATAATTAGTTAAAAATAAACAACCCGGGGCTCCCTTGGCAGGTAATTGAGAACAGTATACAAAATGGGTTTTGCAAAGCTCAAAGGGAAAAAGCAAAGTGCACATTAACCCGCCCCCTTTACCTGATGCACGATGTCAGAGGCAGGATATTAAATTTTCTTTACCTTTAAACGTCAAGTGATGCTTTCAGATGTACTATAATAAATTTAAGTTTAAGTTACTAGAGTACAAGATATTTATTATGAAAGTAATAAGTAAAAATATTGTTTTTTAAACTTAGCTCATTCTGAACGGATTTGCGCTTTATTTGTGTACGATACGCTAACAGGATGTACTCGTATGTAAATTTAAAGTTTAAGGGAAAAGAGAGGAAAGCGGGGACATAAAGGTAAAAAGTACAATAGGTGCTGCTTACGACAGCCGTTAGCCTTAAGTAAATCTGTTCTCAATATAAGCCCATAATATACCCGTATGTGTTTTCAAACTAAACTCATATGTGTAGGTATCAAAAATAAAGTACAATAGGCACACACCTACACCAATACCATCATTGTTTCGGCTTGATGTACCTCCGTCCAGTCCAGCATAGGAACAGAACAAAACACGTGTTTAAGCCCCAACCCTTTCACAGTACACAAATACTATTGAAACCGAACGTGTTCTCCCATATCAAATAACAAGTCTGTCCGGTCGCATCGTCCGAATCAATGAGCGATCCGGCCCTAAAGGCTTGTCGTGTGCGCTCGCTATTACTCGAGATATCTAGGATGCTATGATATCTCGAGTTCTTGATATCGATAATATGGACCAAACATACAATATCGATATTTGTATCGATATCAAACCATGGTACGTTGTTGTTTTTGTGTAAACAAAAGCAAAACACTGTATAAACGTATAAATCATACTCTATCGTCATAATATTATGTACGAATTTTTGCGAAATAATCTAAGTAACTAAGTAAGTTGTTGTAAGTTAATAGGTTGTCTTTTCCTTATTTTCTTCTTAATCACCTTTGTCTTAGTTAAAAACTGTAGACATTATTAAGTGTCGATTTTGCAAGCCTCCGACATCGATTTTTATATCGACATTTTCGTTCCAACCCTCTATATCGTACACCGCGCCCTCTTTATAACAAAGGCCGGGAAGATTTGTTTTGTAATTCATAATTATCTCTGTTTGAAGCAACACTGGTCACGTGTGACGCAAATTGGTCAGCCGTGCGATTATTTAAGCTTTTGTAATAAAGAACTATTGATCTAGATTTTTTGCAGACATTATTTACGCTTGGAAGAATAAATTCGCTACTTTTGAGGGTTCAACGAATATGCTTTTATGTCACACTGCTATTATAGCTTTCGATGTGTGAGTACAGAGAACAGATATTTCCAGAAGTATTACCCGTATTTAAAATTTAAAGTCAGGTAAAACAGAGAATAGTATACTGACATTCAATTTGTAAAACTGACGCGTAAACAAAACTCCGAGATGTAGTAATCATAACGCAGTCGCTGCTCAGTCAGGTCAGAACCTCTTCGGTCAGAGATCTTCCTTCGATAAATCAATATTGCCAAAGAAACCCCACGATCAAATCATGAAATGGACATCTGTTGAAGCAACCACATTTTACCTTTCCTATAGCAATATCTGAAAGCTTTTAGAATGGACGTCCGACTTTAGAAGGAATTTTGACCTCTAAATTCGTATGGCGTATCTAGCTTTCCGTCAACGTAGAAGTCAAACGTTCTTAGGCTCTGGGCTATTATACGCCGACATGACAGACAGTAGACAGTCCTCACCTTGCCTTTGATAAGTCCGACCACCAAATAACGAAATGGACATCTGTCGAACCGCTTTTCATCTTCTCTACAGCAATATCTAAAAGCTTTTAGAATGAACGTCCGATTTCTACGTGATTTTTGTGTTGAGGACCTAAAAACGTTTGTAGCAAAGACGAGAAAATTTTCAATTTTTCTTTCGCGTATAAAACGTCTTGCTTCTAAACAAAATTTAATTTAATACTTAGTTTTAAGTGTGTAGTGTAATAGTGTTACATACGAGTAACTAGTGTACACAATTAAATTTCATTCAAATACAAAGTGACCGATTTTTTTTATCATAAGCTGACTTGTTTTCCAGCGGTGGCCGCTGGCAAAAGGAATGGACGCTTAGAGCATGCTTCATCATACTGCTCCATTATAAATAAGTCAGCAACAGTAACAGATTGGTGGAGTGATAATGGAGGATTTTGTAGGATGATCAATTAGGGATATCTCATTTATAAGTTACTTTCAATGTTTTTTTCCATTTGCTACAGACTTTCCACTTACCCTATTTCCAAGGACTGATATAATTAACCCTTTTAAAAAGTTTTGAAATCGGATATTACGAGATGAAATAAAATAAAGAAAACATCAGCTAATTAACGTTTTGTTGTTGTTAACAACCTTTTAAAAACGTAAAAAGAATTTCTATTACCAATTCTTTATTTCTTTTCCAAGTGTCTTAAGGGGTGTGTTTTTCCACTGAGAGGTAACAAGAATAAATTTTAAACACCATTTTCAATAAAATATAACAGCAATATTTCAATCAGACGTTGCCCCCAGGATTTATTTCTTTAACGCCTTTTTTAAATAACCCTTTGTCATAATCCCGTAAAACACATACACACAAATACATTGTTTCACACTTTGAAACATGTATTTGAACATGAACGTGACAACTGTGGATGATTGCTACAAATTTAAATGATGTACGTAGAATTTAATTTACAGTACCTACATTACAGGTGGTATTTAATTTCTCAAAACACACTTTACTTAATAAATTCGTTTATGCCACTGGGACTCAAACCTGGTGTTGGGAGCGATGATGTTGGCCCGAGTGGACTGTATTGTTGCTGGTCGTGTGTGGGTTCAATGAAATACACTAGGAATTGCACTTTTAACAACTTTTATTATAAAATATTATAAAGACATTATAAGTAGAAGGATGAAAGAACAATGGCGATGAATGAAGAAGGAAAAGAAACAATAGAACGCCCAAAACACTATTCCATGACATTCGAATTTAAATTATTACTTTTAATTATAGTTGATATAAAAAATAGGTTCAATGTTGGAGTTTGTGTTTCCAACATCCACTGGGCCACCAAAATAAAACACCGTATTATTGAATAAACTACACCCCGTCTCACATTTGAATTCCATTTTGTGAAGTGTACAGAAATAGAAATCCCAGGGTGCGGAGAAAAGGTATATCAGAATAACTAAGCAGACAACCTTTTCGTCGGTACAAATACGACCCAGACGCTAGATGAAGGACAGGTCTCAGTATTATTACGATATATGTAAAATAGTGTACATACCCACTCAATTTGTTATGGCATATATCAGTTTGTGATACCTATAAGTCATAACAAATCTGTCTCGCGTTTTCGTTTCGTTTTCAACGCCGTTCTTACAATAAAATTTTTAACTATTGATCATTATAATAAAATACATATTTAATTACCTGTTGTATCGTTCTAGCGTATAACGTCCTTAGACTGTTGGCTTAATGTATCGTATATAATCCCTTGCAAAACGGATTGAACTCAAACTCGTTTGGACGACGACGGTTCTCCGACCGTTTCCGGCGTCGAAAAAAAACTGGACAACTCCAACAACGCAACGAGAATTCGACGAATAGTTTTCGTTATTAGGTTTCGTTTTCAAAAAAAACAACGGGTTGAACTTCGGGAGTGCCGACAGAAGTGAAAACTTATAAGATGTGTTTTCTTGGTGAACCCACCGCTAGGGAAATCCGGTATGAAATCATCAAGACGATATATTTGAAAGCCATTGTATGAAGTGTTCAGAAATAGAACTCCAGGCGAGGGTACGCATAAAAGGTATATCAGAATAAATTACCAGACTACCTTTTTGTCGGCACAAATACGAACCAGACGGAGGGTGCCGCAATCGGAGGACATACATACTTACTCAACTTGTTATATGGCTTATATCAATTTGTGATTTGTTTGGGTGGACGATAGGGCTGTCATAACATCAATGAAAGAATTGGAGGTATACAGGTTGGCTTAAATACCTAAGTTGGTAGTATCACGCAAGTCACCTGGAATTATATGACGGGTATGATACCTACCACAGGTAGGAATCATACAAGCGATACGACCGAAAAAACTGCATCAAACGATCCACCAGTATAGACTGAGCTGAAAAATCATTTCATCATCCATTTCATCTATAAAATTCAGTTCAATATTGCCATTTATGCTGCCATGATAAAAGACATATCAAATAAAAGTCACGTACGATGGACGAATGGTGCGAAAATTTCATTTTCCAATAATCTAATATTGAACTATTTTCGGAAAAAAGTTTGAATATAACGCAGACAACCAGATTGACAGTACTCTTTTTTCACATTAGTTAGTTAAGTACTCGATACTCCGTGATTCAAATACTAGAAAAATTTATTGTAGTAAAAAAATACTTAAAAATGTGTATTTAATGTTTGATCCACAATTGTGGTAACATAAAGGCATAAAGACACTATAAAAGTTACTATACCTACCTGTCCTATAACTCTGTATTGTATAGCCTTAGTCAATAAGCTTTAAGTCCTAAGACTTATTTACAAGAAAATATTGTCAAAAATAGTCACCCTAATTTTCCTTTACTCTATTTCGGAGCTCCTCGTGTTACGCAACAAAATGAAATATTAAGCAAAGCGGAGCATTTGAAATTCACGATTACTTCACAGCCCTAATTATTAAGTCAACAAATATCTTCCCGTTGCCAACCCTATTAATCCCTTGCAAGACTCCTATAGTATTATGCCAATTAGAAAGCAATATTACCTTCGCAATATTAAGTATTAAGCGCTCTAAAGAGAGCTCTTCTCGAGACGGAGTGATAATATACTAGAGGAAAATTATTTGTGGGCTCAGCTTTGTAGCGTCTTTAAAAAAGAAGCCCAAGCGTTTAAGACACATTGTAATATAGAAAGAAAATGTCTCTAATAATAACACTTGGTAAAAATATGTCAACTGAGGAATATGTGGCACTAAAATGTGATATGACAGCAGTTTCTGCCGGACCTTTTTTTTTGTGAACTCTCAGGCAGGTTTCTTCACGATATTTTCCTTCACCGTAACAGCAGGTGATATTTTATAAAGTGCACCTTTTTTACAGTCATTGGTGCGTGTCACTGCAATTCGAACCCGGACACATCGATTCGCAGTCGAATTCTAAGCCGCTGGGCTATCACCGCTTGTTGTACAGTTAATTAAACCAGAAATATTTATAAATTACTAACTAAAAATAAATTATTAAACATACAGCCACGTCATTACACAATGTCGCGTCAAACCTGTCTACAGTGGAGTCGTCTAGCCGACGACCCCTCCGTGCCCTTAATTCCATTCATGTTGTGAAAATTGCAACCATACTTGCTATACACGATAAATACACCAATAAGATTATGTTACGTTAATTTTACAAAAGGCGCCCTTATTGTTTGTACTTTATTGATGGTTTAAAGAATCCCCTTTGTTTAAAGTAAATCAACTCACGTACTCACCCTTTTCCACCGCACGTGACAAATGCGTAATTCGAATTTCGTAGCTAATTTAATAATCGTAGCACTCGTAGCACTTATCAAGGTGTAGCTTCTACGGCGTAGCTGATAGCAAAGATCGTTTCAGAAAAACATAATTATAACAAAGCAAGTTACATGATATTAACTGTAAGAGGTTCTAAGTGAATGCTTTGTTTCTGCGAAGCCTTTGTGCTTCGCAGAAACAAAGCATTCACTTGTTGTCAGGTCTGATCCATTAATAAGTTACTTTATTGATTGATTCACGGCACATTATGTCTGGGAATAATAAACTCTCACATTACAAGGCTAACATAATATAGCAATATCCACTTTTTTTAAATAGTAATTGAGTAGCAAACTGGCACGCAGGTCACCTGATCTTAAGACACGGGCACCCACATGCAACCTCAAATAGAGAAGAAATCCTATTTGAGGATATAAACGAGTGCTTTACTACTCATGAGGACTAAGATATTTGCCTCAAATATCTCCGGCAACCATATCTCCCCAGCCGAAACCCAAGATATGAAGAACATGCTACTTTACAAAGGGTTAAGAGGCTGGCGGTAAGGTCCCCGGGCGAACCACGGCTCGAATGGGGCGTTCGGGCGAACTATGGTTCTACCACCCAAAATAAACCTAATATAATACTCTTACTTAATAAAAGTTTTATCCAGTATAGACGAACGTTTACGCCGCCCCTCTCGTGCCGTCAACGGAATTAATATAAACGTGCTCGAAATAAAACTAAAGTTCCCGGCCGCCTAGCGCGAAATATGTGCTCAGGAGACCTGGGAATGGTCTAGATATTGTAAACAGTACGTGGGTTCCGGCGAATGGATGGAATTAGCCCTTGATCCGTAGGGCGCGGTTCACGCCGGACGGGGATTTATTTATTTACGACCCAAGTGGCGCAGTGGTTGAAACACCGGCGCACGGAGGGTCCTGGGTTCGATTCCCAGTAGAGCAGAGATTTGAATATTGAATTAACATTTCTGTTTCTGGTGTGGGTGCGTTGTGTTTTTCTTCTCCTTCTCCTTCTAGTTTCCACTTATAAAAAAGTGAACGAGGTATTCCTGAATGCTTAAAATATTAAAAAAAAACATTTGTGGATGGCCTTTTTATAGTAATTTAAATGGGCATGTAGGCCACTTGATGTTCAGTGGTCACTGCAGCCCATGGACACACACAATCAAAGACAAACACAATGACAAAGACAAAACGTTTATTTGCACAAATATAGGTATATATAAAGTTGTTACAAATTATTTAGATCAATCTATATTTACCATTTTTAGGTATGCAAATATAAAGTAAATAAAACTAACAAATTAATAATTAATCAAATAAAGTACAAAAGCACTTGATTTTAAGAAAACTAATGACTAAAATGTTTTAAATAAAAGTATTGAATAACACGCGACGCATTTTCCATCCGATGTAAACTGAGCCTAAATGCAACGCAAAAATATACAGGACGAGGGATCGATGCAAATTCGAGCGCAAATACACTTGCATGAGTAAGCATTGGGTGAATGGAATGATAATGAATGCATACGCAAACATCCATGTTTTTTTCGTTATACACCCATCTGAATTTTATCACTGGACATCATCGTATGAAAGGAAATTTCTTTCCTTTACTCATTCGCGTCATGTGCACTTTATAAAACTAAACATCACTTGCTGTAACTATGAAAGAAAACATCGTGAGGAAACTTGCAACATGTCTGAGCTTTCACAAAAAAATGTTCTGAAAGGCTTGTAAAGTCCACCAACCCGCATAAGGCCATCGTCGTGGACTAAGGCCTACATTCCTCTCATAGTGAGAGGAGACCTGACCCTGTAGTGGGTAGGTTGAACCTATTGTCTGTAACCCATTAATTATAAATAATAATTAATTATAAATAATATAATTATTAAAGAATTAACCTACATGTTAATTCTTATCAAAATAAACATTTGAGCTAGGAATAAAAAAATCTTCTCAAAATTAGCAAGTCGAAACTGCACTTTGTAATGCAACGTGCATTACAAAATGCAGAGATAAAGATTTAATCTAGAAATATTTTATAAATTACAAAGGTTGACTTGAGGGTCTTATTTAAACTATCAAAGGAGAAATTCTAATATCTAACGTCAAAGGAATAAAGTCTATTAAGAGTATACCTTGGATGAGACGCTCTCAGCCTCAAAGGGAAGGTTATTCCATCTTAATGGTATTTTGTTCAGAGCTTTTTCTGGAATAAAATCTAAAAAACTTGTGGTTGTAACAAAAGGTTGTTTATCTACTAATTTGTAATAAATTATTCCACTATTCATCGCTCAATAACTCAAAATCTGCTCAACGTTTGTTTATTTCTAACCCATTAGTAAGGGTCGGGTTTCCTTTCATAATGAGAAGGAAGTAGGCCTTAATCCACCACGCTGGCCTACTGCGGGTTGGTGGGCTTCACATGCCTGTGTAAACATCATAGAAAACTATCAGGCGTGCAGGACTCCTCGCAATGTTTTCCTTCACCGTTACAGCAGATGATTGTTATTTTATAAAGCCCACATAACTGTTTTGAATAAGTCATTGGTGCTTGCCAATACCTTCGAACCCGTCCCCGTACCTCTCAAGTTAGCAGCCGTATTACCCACTTAGCTATCACCGATATCCAACGTATAAACATGAAATTTGATGCACATTGAATAACAATTGAGTAGATACGAAAATACGCCAAGTCCGAAAATACCAGAATTTCTGATCCTAGTCTAGACGGCGGTCAGCCGGTCACTCTAATAAGAGTACAATAGAATAGAAAACAATAGGCGTCGGATAACAATTAAATCGCTGACCTCTCTAGCAAGGACATATTATTATGTAATTATATATCGAGTATAAAGAAATATCAAGTAATATACTTGATAAAATAGGTACAATAATGTCAATAATATGTAGTTATACTAAAATCGACAGGCAGACAGCGTCGTGGAATATGCTCCAGGCTGTAAGACCCATAATTATAGTGGAACATAATAAGTTTCACACTTATTGACATACATTTTGATTACCAAATCACCGGCATACAACCTCATATGAAATTTCTTTTCTATTTGAGGTAAGATGTGGGTGCCAATGGGTAGCAGTGACCACTTACGATCAAGTGGCCTAAATGCCCGTTCGCTGCTCAATTACTTAAAAAACTGTTTAAAATCTAGTGTACAGTAAGTATGTAAGGAATATTACGTACAAAGTTTGTTTCATGTTCGAACATGAAAGTTTATTTGAAGATACTTCACACTTTGAGCCACACTTCCCGCAACATTCAGACTGGCATCTAATTTCCGCGCTGTGCTAAAGGACCTTCCCCGACAAACATGCAGATTAAGTATGCAGGTTTATTAACAGAGAGTAGTATGTTAACCGTTAGTGTTAAATTATGAAAGTTAAAAAAATGTTGTCATGACATACAGCAGTTCAATCTACTCGTATGCATAGAACCTCCGACAAGGTTTAACGACTACTGTCTATCGATAACTATACTTGGGCCATTACAAACGTGCGAAATGAGTCATAAATCATTTTAATCAGACCTCTCGCTCACACTTATAGGCATATCGGATCTCTCGCTCACACTTCTAGTGTTGTGTGTAACAATAAACAGGAATTTGTCGATAGTTAGTAGCAGGTAATAAGGGAAAGGTTAAGTACAATAATTTTAAACAATTATTAATCAGTTTGGAATATTAATCTATATCTGTGTACCAGTACTTATCAACGACCACGTCATCTGACTACCTGAACCCGAGCGACATCCCTTTATCGATAACGAGTTGCCCAGCATTGTCACATTCCTTTGACGTAACGTTTTATGAGTCAGTTCGCACGTTTGTAATGGCCCAAGTATATTATTATCTTATGGCTTAAATTTATTTTAAGTCTTCGCTACAATTTCAATACGAATATTAGTCTGAGTAGTTTGAGCGGTGTTCAGTCATAAGCGTTAACATATTGTATCAGGCGTTACTTTGCGGAAATCCATTGTTATTTAAGTTGTATTTATATTTCTTTGCAACAATCCGCACACGTGGAACTTGTTTTGGTATGGACCCACCACCCTCCCTTATCTCTCTGAGTAGGTATATACCATAACAACTTATTCCAATAGTACACGACACGTGTTTCGCCCCAAAACGGAGCATCATCAGGTGATGTGGACTCTACAACGGTTGGTTGCTGAGTGAGGTCGCCGTTCGAGTGAGCTGCTTATATACCTTTTCTCCCTGCCATTATGACACATCGAGTGTAATCAAAAATCGAATAAAACGTCACTTGTCAGTGTTTTGACGTTTGATATTAGTGACTTATGTCTTTTTTACGTCACATGTGATTTTGGTGGAAAAATATGCAGCAAAGGAGAATTAGATACGTCTATTTGTTCATTCAGCAATGTAACACTATTGTTTTTACTATATTGAATAATTTGTAGCTGTTCTAGCAAACTGAGCCTAATTCCTTTATCGCATCTATTTAAAATGTTATACGTATGGCCAGTAGGTACCGAATGGCCTGATTCTATCAAATGTTTTGCGAAATTGGACCTGTCTGCGCGACCATTTCTATACGCTGCTAGGTGTTCTCGATACCTTGTGTCAAAATTTCTACCAGTCTGACCCACATATATACCGTTACATTCTGGACAAGCGATACTATAAACTCCTGATTGTTTACGTTTGTCCATTTTTTCTTTGCCATTACAGATAGATCCTATGTTATTATCCGTTCTGAATGCAACATTGATATTGTGACGACGTAGGATTTTAGCGATTCGCTCCGAAATCGGTCCTATATAGGTCAAACTAGATTTACATCTGACTATAGTTTCATTTGATGGCCCCGCATACAGTTGATTCCGCATAATTAATTTTTGTTTATTACGAATAAGACAGTCAATCATCCTCCTGCTATATCCGTTCGTAACTGCTATTTTATATATGGTGTTCATTTCCTCTTTATAATTCGAAGGTGATAATGGAATTGATAGTAATCTATGAATATAACAACGAAATGCTGCCATTTTATGTTGCCAAGGATGACAGGAGGAAGCCGGAATGACTGTATCCGTATACGTAGGCTTACGGTAGATAGAAAAGGAATGTTTGTTTTTTACTCTTGTGATGGTGAGATCTAAAAAGTGTAGTGAATAAACTTAATAGAGTCCATCCAAAAATTAAATTTAAATTAGAATTGGAGGAAAATTATTCACTACACTTTTTAGATCTCACCATCACAAGAGTAAAAAACAAACATTCCTTTTCTATCTACCGTAAGCCTACGTATACGGATACAGTCATTCCGGCTTCCTCCTGTCATCCTTGGCAACATAAAATGGCAGCATTTCGTTGTTATATTCATAGATTACTATCAATTCCATTATCACCTTCGAATTATAAAGAGGAAATGAACACCATATATAAAATAGCAGTTACGAACGGATATAGCAGGAGGATGATTGACTGTCTTATTCGTAATAAACAAAAATTAATTATGCGGAATCAACTGTATGCGGGGCCATCAAATGAAACTATAGTCAGATGTAAATCTAGTTTGACCTATATAGGACCGATTTCGGAGCGAATCGCTAAAATCCTACGTCGTCACAATATCAATGTTGCATTCAGAACGGATAATAACATAGGATCTATCTGTAATGGCAAAGAAAAAATGGACAAACGTAAACAATCAGGAGTTTATAGTATCGCTTGTCCAGAATGTAACGGTATATATGTGGGTCAGACTGGTAGAAATTTTGACACAAGGTATCGAGAACACCTAGCAGCGTATAGAAATGGTCGCGCAGACAGGTCCAATTTCGCAAAACATTTGATAGAATCAGGCCATTCGGTACCTACTGGCCATACGTATAACATTTTAAATAGATGCGATAAAGGAATTAGGCTCAGTTTGCTAGAACAGCTACAAATTATTCAATATAGTAAAAACAATAGTGTTACATTGCTGAATGAACAAATAGACGTATCTAATTCTCCTTTGCTGCATATTTTTCCACCAAAATCACATGTGACGTAAAAAAGACATAAGTCACTAATATCAAACGTCAAAACACTGACAAGTGACGTTTTATTCGATTTTTGATTACACTCGATGTGTCATAATGGCAGGGAGAAAAGGTATATAAGCAGCTCACTCGAACGGCGACCTCACTCAGCAACCAACCGTTGTAGAGTCCACATCACCTGATGATGCTCCGTTTTGGGGCGAAACACGTGTCGTGTACTATTGGAATAAGTTGTTATGGTATATACCTACTCAGAGAGATAAGGGAGGGTGGTGGGTCCATACCAAAACAAGTTCCACGTGTGCGGATTGTTGCAAAGAAATATAAATACAACTTAAATATAAGCGTTAACCTAAATGAACAGGAATGTTCGCTTGGGATTCTTCACACTTATCGTTGACGGGTCGGAATCTGAGCCGCGATTCCCGCCACATTCAGTCTAGCGGAAAATTGACGCGCAGTATGGGGGAGGGGGAAACTCTCCCGACAAACATGCAGATTTACGGTGTTTGTCAAGAAGAATAAAGTAAGTTGTTTGGTGAGCATATCATAAACTTTCTTCGTAACCATGAAAGTTTATTATGTTGTTATAATAAACAGTAGTTATTTGGAGTTAGAAATGTGGAATAAGAATAGCATGTTGAGGAAATTCATATCCGAAAGCTGGACAATAAATCGGGGTACAGACAACAAAGAAGTGTCATAAATTATGAAAAGTATCTTGTTTAAGATAAATAAAAACTCTTCCAAGTAGAACTCATGGTATTCAGTCATAAGCATTCTAAATGATAGAATATTAATCTGAGTTGTTTGAGATACTTTTAACTTATCGTGCAGACGGGCGTAATCTGAGCCGCGATTCCCGCCACATTCTGTCTGGCGGGAAACCGTCGCGCTGTGGGGAAGGGGGAAACTCCCCCGACAAACATGCAAATTGAGTTCGCTTGTCAACAGGAATAAAATGTATGAGTTACTATTGAAGAATATCATTCACTTTAATTTCTCCAAATTATGAAAGTTTACACATAAGTATTGCAATAAAAAGAATTAATTAAAAAAACAAAAGGAGTCTACAGATGGAGATAAGAGAAAAAGGGCTAAACTCTTTAGCGGCTTTAAAAGGACAAATAAAATAAAAGCAATCCAAAAATAAAAGGACAATAATTTTAGCTGTCCCATATTTGATATCCTGATTTTTGCCTCGGCGAAGTTTGAAAATATCTTTTGATATTTCGCCCCCCCATCACCCACTGTGGCTATCTATAGATATATCGGCTTGATTCGACCTCATAGAGCAACTTTACGACGTTATTACAATCGATAGACACGAGTAACACTTTTGACTTACATTAAAACAATTTTGTAAACTTCAGATTTCTCTAAGTACTTACCATTTTATTCGTCTCATTGCAGGTTGATGTCATATCCCCGCAAACCGCCGCTCCCCAGGAACTTCACTCTCAGCACACTATCACGACCAACGATGACGATACTCCCAAACCTAACTAACTTTGATACCTGTTCCTCAAGTATGAAACTTACGCAGTTTCGTATAGTAATCGCATCTGCCATTAGTATGGAAAGATGTCAAGACAGGCTGACATATGACATACTAATGACTGATGTTTACGATACGAATACTTTGACGCTAGTGTTCATGTTCACGTCACTGATTGGAATTAATAATCCTGATCGAATCTTAGATTTACTGCATCAGCTACTCTAATCAAGAGTACCTAACTACTACCTACTTATTAGGTAGTCTAAGTAGTAATAAATAGATATTTTTTTTACTTCTGATGAGACGCTAAAATATGATCTTGTTTGCTTGTTAAATAAAGATTAAAAATCAAATGCTATATAGCTCATTTATGCTACCTATCACATAGCTAAATAATAATGTTGCATCATCATAGATTAAGCGCTTCTACTAAGTTGGTATTTTAGTATAGGTATTCTATTTATTTTTAGGTATTGAAGTATAATGTGTCCTGTGTGTTAGTCCTCGCAATAAGCCTTGCAAGGGCTAAAAGTATTAATTGTGACTGTTATATTGTATCTTCAAAAGTACATGTGACATGAAATTTCGCCATTGCTGTACGTTGATCAGTGCCCCGAACATGAGCAGTATTATCAAAGTATTCGTATAGTCAACATGTGCCATTAGTATGGGAAGATGATGACATACTAATAGCTAACGTTTACCATAAGAATGCTTTGATGATAGTGTTCATGCTCACGCCACAAAATCTTTGCTGATTCATGCAATTGTTTTTTCGCAAACTATTCGCACCAACATAGTCTTAAACAGTCATTTACTTGCTTTTCAAAGCACAGAAGCGGCATGTCATTCGCTCCTCATTAACATCCGCCCAACTTGATCGCAACCGCTTCACCTACTTTTTATATAAAAGAAGCAAGCAAGGAAGCAGACGATGTCACCTGATGGTAAATGGTCACCGCCGCCTCGTCACACTAGCAACACTAATCGCTCGAACGCTGCTGGCTGTGGTGGGCAGACTATCTTTATTAATCGCTTGCAATTTTCAAAAACGCAACTGGGCTATACGCAAATACAAAAGTATAGATGATTTGACTCATGTAGGCGCGCGGTACTATGTGTGTGGGCTTGTAACATGCGATAAAAACACGTGTTGCACGGATGACGTCACTGCTACACAGTGAAAAACTGTTACAGACACACTCACACAAAGCACAAAGCGTCAAGATGATTCAATGCATTTAAAAATTAACGTATCTACAGCAGAATGGCTATAAAAATGCATTGAAACCTTAATGCAATTATTGTCCTCAATATCTCAAAGGCTAGTAGGTAGCTGTATGTGAATTGTTTTTCGTTCTTTTTTTGCAAGGTACTGGTACCATGATACGTATTAATGAGAAAAAATAGTGTACGAATTTGTGTTAATTTGCTAAGTCACCTTTTATTAAAATATTTAATGGAATTGAATATATGTCAATCAATCATTAGACCCAATCCTAAAGAGGTATAGTAACCGTCATGAGTCGTGAGCACAGAATATCAGTGGTAGGAATATTGTATACTTTCGGCCAATGTACAGCAGCCGAAAAAACGTGCTGGACCAATAGACGACGCACACTGACGAACTGACGTTTGTCGAACCAATCGTGTGCACCGCAGCGCAGTCAATGTCAAACCGACCAATGAAAGTTCTGCTCACCACTCGTGACGGCAACTATATGTATGCTGTCTATAGGTATTAGACTACTAAACATCATTTTTTTTTATTTCTGTATCTATTTTACATGTTATTTAGGGTTTATTGTCAAGAAAAGTGGATATTATGGTTGTAGAGATTTATTTATTTCAAATTTTAATACATAAGAAGACGCGAGCACAATTTTACATATTTTTGATAGATAGGTAGCTAACTAATAAATTATTACAATTCACAAGGACATTGTAAAATTCTAAACTTTTGTCAAGATGATAGGTATCTTTAATGTAATGAAAAACGTATAAGCCAAAAATAACAACTGTTAATTCTTTATCCGATTTTTTTAAATCAGTAGATATTAACAGCAATTAATAAATTAATCAAGTTTTTTACATCGCTTTGATCGCTTTGCTTAACTTACGCCAATATCCTAAAATTAAACACGTTTAAAAAGTAAGTAAAAATACATTCAGAAACTTACAATCAAAGTAGAACACCCTACCTGAGTTTACCCTACATGACACAAATTAATCCACCTTAACACTTCATACTCAGTTTTATGTTCTCAAATCACTTCAAAACACTTTGCATCACATTTTACTGATTTAAACAAATGAAAAACATGAAACACAGAGGTTATGTATTCCCAGAACATTCGTAAACAAAAACTGAGGGTTGTATCTGTCATACTGAGTGCCACCCGGCGGCGCGAGAGGGAAGTATTGATTTTTATGAATGGGGAGTCTGCAATATGGCCGCTATACGCGCCAATGTTGCCAGTGTAAAAAACTGCTCAGTAACGCCATCTCTTATGAAGTTGGTAGTACAGAGAACAAATTATTTAAAACTTTAAGATATTTCTAAGATTTAAGCGGTTAAGATATTTCTTTTCAGTTATCGCCCACAAACTAGTCATGAAACCACCGGACACGTGAAATTCATGTCTACTCGTGTTTTTCGACCAACAGTTAAGTTGAGCATAATTATTATTGGTCTCTGTTTTTAAGGAAAGCTTCTTGATAGCAAAATTTGTAACCAAAAGTTCAAATGGTGAATGGAAGTAATAACATGGAAAAGCGATTTTTAAAAATAAAAATATTACTGTGAAACTAAGGTTAGCTTACGTTTTACGTGTCAATTTTTTAGTCAGTTCCGCCAATTTAACTCTTCGCGCAGAATTATAACAAGTTACACTTATCATTACACAATATTTTACCAAATAATAATCGTCATATTATTATTATGTTAACGGTAAAACATTCGTGCTATATAGTAAACAATACAAAAGGCTCGCATATTATTCTAACAATTATAAATAAAATATTATTGAAATTACAATAGAAATAACATAACCGTGTAATAATATATAATGTTATGTCGTCTTGTGTCGTCCATGGCACCAACACAGGAAGAATCCTTGGTCCAACCGAGTTATCTGTACGAGACAAAAAATAATGTTAGAACTATCCGACTGGCAAAATTATATTTGGGATTCTCTGGTCATAGTTTAAGTTTGTAGTCTTAATAAGTATTATGAAATCCAAAATGGCGCTTTACTAATTATACTATCAGTGCCGCGAACGCTATGTTCAAAGTATTCGTACAGTAAACGTCTGTCATTAGTATGGGAAAGAAATATCGTCTGTACATTTTCTTATACTAATGACACACGTTAACTACAAGTAGGTATACTTTGACGATAGTTTTCATGCGGAGCACTGTACATATTTCCATACTAATGACACACGTTAATAAAAGGAATACTTTCAATAGTGTTCATGCTCGGGGCACAGGAATAGAAACATGATAAAAAAGGAAACAATTGCTTAAAAATCACAGTCAGAGGCAATCAATTATTGTTGACACACAACGAATTTCTTACTTAATAAACCTCAACACACACACACCTTTTTTATTCGTAAAACGGAGTTCAGGTCAGTGATCAGGCCATTGTGGCAACCGCTGTGGTCTCTGGCTTGGCAATGCAGACAGCACAGTAGGTATCTGAAAAGAGGGATTGAGATTTAGAAATTGTTTTTTATGGATATGTACACTAGCTGAACCCATGACTATAGTCGTAAGTAAGCCAGCGTCAGATTTTCGTGACCAATTTCCTCGCGGCCGTTAATTTGTAGAATGTTTAACAACACAACTCATTTCCAGTACAGTGACTTACGTGACAATCACGGTAGATGAAAAATCTTTTGAAGAACCCAGCTTCTTCTATTTTTTTATTTGGATAGCTATAGATGTATAGATGAAATGAAATAAACGATATGAATGAATATTTTAATGTTCTTGCGTGTATATTTAAAAAATTTACTTTTATAGTTTTACTAATCTTTGTAGAGGAAGTTCTTACGTTCTTCTTTCTTCTTTTTTATTGTCATCAGATAATAAGAAATGACCATTCCTCTGATGATGACAGAATACATAACTTTTATCAATGCATTTTGTCATCATCTTGGTAAATGGTTATCCCGATGAAAGACCAGATTCTTCTTTCTTCTTTATTTCTCTTCAAAAGAGCCAAATCAGTATTATCCTTAGAATTTAGCTTAATGTTAGTTTTTGAAAGAGCTGAAATATTAAATTAGTAGGAAAAAATTTAAAAATTAAACTAGAAAATAATTTTTTTCAAAATGGAATAATTTTAAACAACTTTTATTGCAAATAAGGTCTACTTTCACCCTAAAGGAATGTATCTAACAGAATAACCATATATATCACAAAATCTTGGAAAACGAACTTCTTTTTAAAAAAGCTTTTGTTTTATTTATTTTTTTATTTTATTATTATTTAACTTGCAATGTATGGGTGGTATCTTTGAACTCAATCTTCAACCGATTGAGCTGAAATTTTGTATACATGTTTAGTTTGGATGACAATGCACGATATGGTTTCTGACGTCATTCTAAATCCAATATGGCGGACTAAAAGCTTTTATTTAACTTGCAATGTATGTTCGGTATGTCTTGACTTCTAATATACCTCAGTGCCTGAAGTCGAAAGTTTTCGAGCAATGTGTGTTGCCAGTGATGACCTACGGTGCCGAGACGTGGTCGTTTACTGTGAGCCTAATTCACAAGCTCAGAGTCGCTCAGAGGGCAATGGAGAGAGCTATGCTCGGTATTTCTCTACAGAGTGACAGAGTCAGAAATTATGAAATCCGTAGGAGAACGAAGGTAACTGACATAGCTCTCAAAGTTTGCAAATTAAAGTGGCAATGGGCCACATCGTTCGCACGACTGACAACCGATGGGAAAAAAAGGTCCTCGAATGGCGACCACGTTTAGGCAAAAGGAGCACAGGCCGCCCTCCTACCAGGTGGACTGATGACCTGAAGAAGACAGCGGGAAACCGATGGATTCAGAGGGCCCAGTACCGGGTGGAGTGGCGTCGATTAGGGGAGGCCCGTGTCCGGCAGTGAACTGCCAAGGGCTGAAAGGAAGGAGGAAGGAAGGAAGGTATGTTCGGGTGGAAACTTTGAACTCAATTTTGAAGTAGATATGTTCAACCGATTGAGCTGAAATTTTGTATACACGTTTAGTTTGGATGACAATGCACGATATGGTTTGTGACGTCATTTTAAATCAAATATGGCGGACCATCCAAGATATCGGAATAGTTATTTTTAATGCATTTCTACAATATGGGTATCAAATGAAAGGGTTTGTTAAGAGTAACTCGAAAAAATCAAAGCTTTTTTTCAAAAGTTTTTAACTTATAACTTATTTCTTCTTCATTGGCATGGTGTTGACACATTAGATACCCATTACTCCGATGATGACGCAATACATAAGGTATCAACAATGTATTGCTCCCTCATCTGGGGTAATAGTCATCCCGTTGTGAAAAATTCTTCTTTATTCTTCTTTTTTCTTAGTTTTTCTTCCAAAAGGCCATTGACTAATTAACCTTACTTCTTTCTCAATGTCAAACTTTAAAATATTCTAAAGATTATGTGAAAAAAACTTTAGTTAGTGTGGTAACGTACGAAGAAAAGTATATAGTTATAGTTCCATTATAGTTAGGGTAACCGTCATGAGTCGTGATCACAGACGATTCGTGAAACAGATTTTGTACCAGGTGATAGTGCTTTCTTCTGTTCTAGTCTTCTATGTTGGGATGTGAGTATTCATTATAATCTTGGCCTTAATTGGCTCTGATAGTATTGCATTTGATATGCAGTAATATCTAAAGCCATTCAAGACCAAAATTATTCGAATCATATGTTTCTTCGCTTTTCTTCTTTTTTCTTTTTCGTTCTTCTTTTTTTTTCAACCACTCTTTCTGAAGTGTACGACAGCAACGATCTCAATCTCCTGCGACGTTGTTGAGACGTCGAAGGAGACTCAAACCGGCACTGACCACAGAAAATGTGCAATTACCTGAAACAAAGCACGGAATTAGTATTTTTTATTAACCTACGTGGCGTGGTGGTGATATGATATGTCATGATATGATAATGATACTACTGATCATACCATACTTTTGTTTCGCACATTCTTGACGCAACCACTGATGAATATGCGATACAAACAAAACTCATTGCCCACGAAAGACTTCATCCACTCTGTTTTTAACCTAAGCAGTAAGAATTGCAGTATCGCGTAAGTTTTCTCTCTTCTCTTTATCTTGAATCTTTTCTTTTTTCTTTTTGAGACTACAGAATATTGTCATCTATTTAGATGATAAGGTTTACACCGATGTCAACTTTGTGATATAATCCTCGCAAATTGCTAATGAGCCTGGCCGCCGTCTCGGTGACTTTGCCTTGTGATCAATGCTGCCAGTTTTTACATATCGTTATTTATTCTTATTAAATGTGTTCGAGAAGTGTTTCGTACTCGAGTTTAAACTCGGATTTCTCCAATCTCGAGCCTTGAGACCCTCAAGGAAGAGAAGACGCCTAAGACTTTACTCAAAATTATTGATGAATTTATGACAGCTTGTTTCTGCAATATGGTGATATAAATGATACAGTTTAACATTTCTTTGTACCTATATTAGACTTTCAGCTACAAATCCTATAATACGATTAAATTACAATTCAATTTATTATTATTTTGATTATTATAAATAAATAATAATTAATAATTAATTTTAACAATTTTAATTTTTTTTAATATTAAATATTATTACTATTTGTATGTCTGCGCATTCACAGGTCCAAGAAGATTGGACCTGGGTAGTGGGCTTGACACAGTTCCAACACGTAGAAGCCTCTTTAACACAATTTAATGTGGTGACGTGACGGATGCCATCCTCGCTCACACAATCTATCCATAAGATTATCGCGAAGATGATAAGTTAATATATATATATACGAGTTTTATTCCTATATTATCAATAATATGAATCATTTTGAAATTAACGACATGAAATATTTCGTTGCAAGCCCTATGTTTTTTTTATTAAGTTATAATGACGTTAATGTACCAAGGCTCCAACGTATTAACAATTTTCGAGGGTTATACAAAGTATTCGACTTGAATACGAAACATAAATCGTACCAATGAATACATGTTCATTGGTACGATTTATGTAATAATATCAATTATTATGTAATAATATCAATGATTTCACATAACCTATCATTACCATGTAACGTGTAATTTTCTCAGCATTTCGTTTCTTCTTTTTTCTTTCTTGTTAAACTTCGACGTTGTGTATCCGCAGTGACAGCTCTGAACTGCATTTAACAGAAAAATACAGTTCAGTGCAGCCACTGTGGCTACTTGTTTCTTGGTGCTATGTGATGTGGTGCTATTGAATACAAACGCGCAACAAAGCCTGAAAGGAGTTTTTTTGCATTGTGTTTCTTTTTTCTTGCTCAGCTATTCAGCCTTCGCCGAGTGTCCACAATGACATTTTAGTATTAGACTTGTACTATACTAAAATACTAAATAAACAATATCGTCGTCACAATAAGGTCGTTGTATAATATATTATTATATTATATATTTATTGTACGATGGAATATAAAATGTTATCCTAAATTCAATACTAGGTACCTACATTAGAATTACAAACTGCAAAATGGTACAAAACAAAGGTGGTAGCAGAAAACTGTATTTTTATTTATATTGAAAAATACAGTTCAATGCAGCCTTGGTGGGTACTTTTTTGATCATAATTTAAAATAAATGTGAGTTTCACTATGAAACTAAGTACCTGAAAACAGTTTTTTGCTCTCTGTTTCTTCTTTCTTGTTTAGCTTCGACGTTGGGTGTCTACAGTGGCTGATGTGATCTGGATTGTTGCATACAATCCAGATCACAGGAGCCAACATAGCTACTTGCTTCTTTGTCTTCTATCTTCCTCTATACATTTATTAAAATTGTTGAGCTGCAAATTGCAAATCGGGAACAGCTGAAACAATTTTAATGCAATTTAAACCGCTTATAGAGATGAATCACAAATTTTAAAAAATTAAACCCTACCCGAAATAAATATTACAATTAAAGTACTTGGATAGTCTTTAACCTGTCGGAGTTTTGAATATGATCACATGATAAAAAATATATAAATTAATGAATAATACAACTGTGATCTTCGGTAACGTATTACTAAAAAATGACATAGTACAACCCCCATTTATAACTGACCTAATTTAAGAAAATTTCCCTGATTTTAGAGGTGGCATTTATGATATTCTGACACTCCATCTCGGCATTTAAAAATCTATATTATAATTCACATTAATCTTCCCAGCATTCCGTTTCTTTCTTCTTGACAAGCTATGTTGTTGAGTATTCACCGTGAATGCTGTGATCTGAATTGTTCCGTGATCTGAATGATATACAACAATACAGATCACATGAGCCACAGTGAGTACTTGCTTCTTTATGCTGCTTTAATCAACTCTTTTCTGTTTTACTGAAGTGCTCGGTTCTTTATCGTACTCCTATTTTCTTTCTTTCAGCCCTTGTTAGTCCACTTCTGGACATCCCCTAATCTTCAATTGGACCCTTGGAATCCAACGGTTTCCCGCTGTCTTCTTCAGGTCGTCAGTCCACCTGGTCGGAGGGCGGTCTGTACCACTTTTCCCTAAACGTGGTCGCCATTCGAGGACCTTTCTTCGCCATCGGTTGTCAATTCTGCGAACGGTTGACCACAAAGCCTATTGCCACTTTAATTTGCAAACTTTGAGAATTCAAAATATTAATTCCGCTTTTCACCGTTAATATAATGAAGTTCTCTTTGAATTTCTCTGTCTTGCAGTGGAGCAGATCAAAGACGACTATATACTCGTGGTTTGATGTGATATATGAATTTCATACAATATTTCACATCCAGCACAAGTTAATAGTCACCTTGATGATTCTTCTTTCTTCTTTTCTTCTTTTTTTGTTCTTTTTTTCTTCCTTCATTCATCCAGATTAATCCATTTTCCCGTGTTCCAAACGAAATGTAGTCTTTAACCATCAGATGATAACAAACCAATAACTAGTGTCTCCTACAACCTACCTTTGATACCCTTTGTAACAGATATTTTTATCAGTAATTAGTCATTCTTCTTTATTCGTTTATCAATGTTCTTTTCCATCTTTGACCTGCAAAATAACAGATACAAAAAGGTTGACCTGGGGCTTTGAAAGCTTGCGTGGGGACACAGGTCCGACAGTAGAGGCTTCTTTGACACATTTTAATGTGATGACGGAGTACACAACACGTGGCGGAAATCATCCTCGATCGCATAATGTATTAAGATTGTTCCGAACATGGTCACCGCTGTATGGACAGAAACTATAGGAAGGAGTCTAATTCTGATGGAGCTATTTGAATATGGAGAGACTGGTAGATGGGCTAATGCAGACTACGGGACACCTGCCGTTTCAATGATTAGAAGAATCATCCAACTTTAGGCAGGTAGTGACTTGACGCCGAAGGATGGACTCCAATAAGTGACGCATGCCGTGGAGCAGTCGTGGGCGGCTGAGGGATGTCGGCGTTGATTTCACGGGGTTGTTAGCCAACCGAGAGTAGATTTCACCATCCTGGGGGCATAAACCAACCGAGAGTGGGATCCTCGTTATTACGCCATTATTTACATTACACTTCCGCCCCCGAGTATATAGCTCTAGCGGCTCCACTCTGGCCGGCCAGTTAAGGCAAGCCAGAGCCTATTCCTCTCGTTCTCCACTCCGCCCACCGGAGATGAGGAATAGAGCACCTCCCCCGGGAGCACTCGGGTCCGTGGTGTCGCTACTCACCAAAGGCTTGTCACAAGCCCCCCTGCGGGATTATTATTATTATTGAAAACTATATTCATTGTAAACATTTAATGCAAATAAGCAGACATGCAAACCATCTGATGTTAATTGATCACTGCAGTCCATAGACATCTACATCCAACCTCAAATCGAAATCCTATCTGCGGTTTTATTTGGTTGCTTCTCACAATGAATAAGATTTTCATATAAAATAACTCCGGCAACCATACTTCTCCAGCCAAAACACAAGACAAGAAGAACATGCTGCTTTACAAACACTGGGCTATTGTCGTGTTAATATGTTACCAATTCAAAATATTCTTACATTTCCAACCGTCAATATAGCGTAGTCCTCTTCACAAATCTCTGTCTTGAATTGGAGCTATTAATTTGTGGCTAAGCTGTAATATAAGTATATACAATTTTCATACAATATATTACATCCGTCACAAGTTACTAGTCACCCTCATAATACTGGCATATTCTACTTGAGAATTCTTTCTTCTTTTTTCGTTTCTTCATTTAGTCTTTCTCCACTGCCAAACATAGGCTTCTCCAAAAGGGTGCTGATCGGTCTTCAATCCTTCGTGATGAAGTGATGCTGATCATTGACAACTATCGACGTGGGAATCAGATGTGACTTGTGAGATACATTTACATACAATAATAGTCCCAAGTCAACAGTCACCATGATGACTGCCGAATTATATCGAATAAAAAGACTAAAATTTTACTCCTTTTTCTTCTTTCTTCTGTCTCCTTTCTTCTTTCTTCTTTTTCTCTCTTTTTTCTTCTCACTCCTTTCAGTTTTCCGTGGATACTACTATCACGTCGCTTTCTACTTTTTGGAAAACGTAGAGGACGGCATGATAGCAGTTTCCACAGATAACTAAGTGACTGAGATTGAGGACTCTTGAGGTTTACTGTAAGAGATAAAATTTAATTTTTGACAGAAAAATGGTCAGAATTTTTAAACAAAGATATTAACAGATTTTTTTAACAAGTTAATTAGAAAGTAATTATAAGTAGACAAGATTAAAAATGACTTGAAATAAGAAAACAATGAAAAGTAATTCAAACAAACACAACTAACTCCTATATAAAGAAATTTAGTACTAGGTATTGTACACATGTACTATAGTGCTAAATTTGTGTTTGTTCTGTGCTTTGAGGTCATTGAGGTTCACTACACATGTGTTTATGGTGCTTCAAACACTTTTACCTAAAAATGTCCACCTACTCCTGTACTTTTAATATCATTCCACAACTCAATCCTTTTTGCTTTTGCTCAAATTTCAAGTTATGAATCCTTTGGTATTGGGCCAGCGTGGTGGACTAAGTCCTGCATCCCTCTCGTTTCGAGAGGAGACCCGTCCCTGTAATGGGTCATTAATGGATTACTGACATGTCCGGTATTGGAATATGAGACAAGAGTTACAGCCATTCAAATCTTATTCTTTTTATACATTATTATGTGCGTACCTTACCAATGTATTCTTCTGATCTTGAGTAATGATGTGATCATTGACAACTGTCAGCTTGGGAATCAGATTGGATATACAATTTTCATTTTATATATTCCATCTGTCACAAGCTAACAGGCGCCATGATGAAACTTTCTTCTCTTTTCGTTCCTCTCCTTTCTCTTTTCTTTTTTCATGATTCCTTTTTCTTAATTATTCCTGCTTCTTCCTTCTTTCTTGTTCTTTCTCTCTTCTTTTCCTGGCATTGGAATAAAAGAAAACAATTACAGTCATTCAAATCTTATTCTTTTTGTTTATGTGCATACCTTACCAATTCATGTATTCTTCTGTTCTTGAGTCATGATGTGATCATTGACAACTGTCTGCTTGAGAATCAGACTTGAGATAAAATTTTCATCTTATATATCCCATCTGTCACAAGCTTGTGACATAAGATGTTGTAAAAGTTTCATCATGGCGCCTGTTAGCTAACAGGCGCCATGATGAAACTTTGTTCTCTTTTCTTTCTTCTTCCTTCTTTATTGTTCCTTCTCTCTTCTTTTCCTGGCATTGGAATATAAGAAAACAATTACAGTCATTCAAATCTTGTTCTTCTTGTTTATGTGCGTACCTTACCAAATCATATGTTCTTCTGTTCTTGAGTAATGATGTGATCATTGACAACTGTTGGCTTGTGAATCAGATTTGAGATACAGTTTTCATTTTATATATTCCATCTGTCACAAGCTAACAGACGCCATAATAGGGCCTTCTTCTCCTTTCTTTCTTCTCGCTCTTCTTTCTTGTTCATTTTTCTTACCTTTTCCTCCTTCTACTTTCTCTCTTGTTCCTACCTGTACATATAACGGACATATAAAAATGCAATATTTGACAAATATCTTGATATCTTCTGTTTTCGCATATTCTTCTTAGTTTTATCCTGAGATGTGCCTTTGACATGTAGGAATTTCATAACGACGATATTAGTTACTTTCTATCGATATAAAGTTCAATCACAGTAGAAGCAAGAAGAAAGAACAGGAATAATAGGTATATGTCTTGTATAAATTCTCAAATTCCCCAGTCCGCAATAGCTTAAGGAAATGGACTTCTTCTTTTTCTTTTCTTCTCTTCGTGGACCACTGCTGGCCATGGGCCTTCTCTCATCGACGCCACTCTAGTCCTGGTCTGCTGAACTGCTTAATGATGGGATCCTGCTCTTTTATGGGCAGTATGGCATAGCAATGTGTCTTGCTACAATTCGCTATGCTGTACTGCCAGTAAACTAGCAGGAATAAAACAATTTTCTTCTTTCTTCTTTCAGTTTTTCTTATTTCTTCTTCTTTTTTCATGTACCTGTTGAAAAATATTATAACTAACAAGAATAAAACAGTTTACTTCTTTTTTCTCTTTTCATGTATCTGTTGAAAAATTAATAAGTATTATAATGAGTTATTGTTATAGGTATCAGTTGTATGAAATATATTATTTTAAAATATGCTCTTCTGTAAACCACGTTGATTCTTAACCATTCTTGTTTCTTCTTCGACCTCAGAATGATAATGCTATCCTGCTATTTTACTAACAAAACCGCCTAGCACCTACACGCTACGCTGTTTTGCTAATAAATAAACCGGAATAACAAGTTATGTGTGTAATTATTCTTCTTTCTTCTTTTTTCACTTCGAAAAATCTGTTAAAAATAAAAAGATAAATAATGGGCAACTCACACATTGCTTTCTGATCCCAAAGTATTAGTAGCCTGTGTAGTATGTACTATTAGCCTGCGTTGTGGTAACCAAACAGCATATAAAATTAAATAAATATTTTAAATATATACTTATAAGTCACACACTATTGTTTTGGATGGGTGGAAGCTAACCGCTCCTGGGGTAGTATTTTGGATCGCTGACGAATAGATCCAACAAACTGCAATTTAAATATGAAAGTACATGTCGTTCTTGGTGATTCTTCACATCTTCTTTCTTGTTTGCTTCTTGATGATCTGCTTCCCAAACATGATGAAAGTACCAGAGACGATCAACAATTCCTGCCTAGCAGGCTATGGCTATGCTTGGAAGGAATTGAAGGTCGTAACTGTACTGTTGTCCTACCTTCCTTTCTGCCCTTTGTAGCCCAGTGCTCCCCTAATCGATGCCACTTCACCCGGTCCTGAGCTCTGAATCTAACAGGTGCCTTCTTCAGGTCATCGGAACATTCAAGCTCAAGAGACCCGGGCTCAAGTTTTCGTTTTTCTCAAGTAAGTCAAGTGCATCGAAAGCGATCGAAAATATTTAGCAACGTCGGGCGCGGTCAGTACCTGGATGGGTGACCGCTAATGGAAAATTAATTACTCGCTTCCGTGCTTCGGAGGGTACGTTAAGCCGTCGGTCCAGGTTATTTTCGATATAATAGCAGTAGTTAAACCTTTTAGTAAGCTCTATGGGCGGTTGAAAATCCGACACGGGTTGGCCCGTTTCTCCAACAATCCGCATTTGAGCAGCATGGTGGAGATTGCTCTAGGCTTCATAGGAGGAGGCCTGATTGAGGACTAAGGTCTCTCCTCACAATCAGGAAATCTTGAAAGTATTGCAGCCAAGTGATAAGTACTTGCTTTGCTGATGGAATGAATCATGGAGTAATAAGTTCCGCATTCCGTTTCACTAATAACAAGCAAAGTAGTGTTTTACTGAGTAGTGTTATTAGCGGAACTGAACGAAGAACCCTATTTATGTGCGTCTTCTTTCTTCCTTCTTCTTTCTTCTTCGTTTTCAAATCAGTTAAGCATATCGTATGTCTTTTTTAAAGATATAAAAAAATACTAGCTGACCCCGCAAACTTTTTGTCATATAACTTATATCACTTATGATCGACCGGTATGAAAAATTATAAAATTGCTAAAATAACTATTAAAAAATAGGGGTTGGTGCTAGAAGAGTAAAAATTTATTAAACTTTCAAAAAATGAAATCAAAATGTAAAGAGTGGACAACCCTTATCACTTAAGAGTATGAAAAATAGATAGTAGTCGATTCTCAGACCTACTAAATGTGCATATAAAATTTCATACAAATCAGTCAAGCCGTTTCTGAGGAGTAACTAACATTGTGACACGAGAATTTTATATATATATGTAATTTGATGATGATGATGATTAGCAAACAAATATTCAGGTCACTTGATGCTGAGTGTAAAAAAGAGGTGATTGCCCAATGGCTGAGAAATCTCACAATGGCTGAAAAACCCCTCTTATTGGAATTCCAGTAGCACGCACCACTTTAAAAATAGTTATGTGCGCATTATAAAATCGCTGCTTACTTTAACAGTTTAACAGTGAAAAAATACACCGTGGGAAACCTGCATCACTAAAACATCTCCAACGAGTACCAATAGACTAACTGAGGTGCGGTGCTAACGTAGAGGGCTACCCTCTAGTAACCCGGTGGAATCTAAATGCTGAATAATTCGCAATCACTTTTGCCGTCCTCGACTCTGATAGGCCCCTTTTAGTCACCTCTTACGACAGGCAGGGTATACCGTAGCTCATATTCTATTCCCGAGCTACAGGAAAATATATCTGGAGAACAAAGTTTTTGACTTTGCCGTGATCATTGGTTTGCTTTGAATGGAACTGATGAATGGTCGATGTCAATATTTACAAGGGCGTCAAGGTACCTTCACACCTGTACTTCTTTTTCTTAGAAGCAGCCGCTATTCAGGGTTTTTTTTGTTTTTTTTTTTATTATTATTATTTTGGTTGCAAAAGGGGATGCAGGCCACATGATGTTTGTCAGGCAAAAATACCTCCCCAGCCGAAACACATGCCATGAATAAGGAGTAAGATAGATCCCGGGCGAGCTGGTCCTGCCACCTAAAAAAAGTGAAGTTCTTTTCGCAGACAGAACTTATATTTTACGACGATAACTGAGCTCCAGCCAGTTCTACGTTCCTTTTACATTAAATATTTACAAATGTAAAACGAGGTACAACTTGGTGATACGCAGTTATTGGTTCTTCTTTCTCCTGTTTTCTTCGTTTTTCAAACCTATCTCTATTTAGGTACATAAAGTAAAACAAAGTCGGTTCCCCAAAATTAAAATTGAGAGAGAGCGTGAGAGCAAGACTAAGAGTGAGAATGTGAATGGAAATAACAAAATGAAAATTAATTTCTAGAAAAAAAATAATTTTAATCCTTCTGTGTTTTGTCTTCATTCTTTTGTCTTTGGTCGACAATCTTCTATCCTTTCTTATATCAATATTATGGTTAACTAGTGTAATAGAACGGAACCATCACGGCTAAAAAAAAATCTTTCTTCATTTTTCTATCTTCATTCTTCTCAAAAACTTCTTTGGCCTTTTGACGACAGTAACTTAGTTTGTTACATCTGCAAAGATATTATTTTTATTAATGTGTCAAATGTGGCATATAATAAAGTATATTTAAATTCTTCTGTATTCTTTCTTCCTTTTTCTTTTTTTTTTCTAATATTTGCCTTTGGAGTTTTGGACCATAGTAGTTAGGTTCTATTGCGCTAGCTTTACTAGAACAATAAAAAGAAACAGCCACCGCCATAGAAATTCTTCTATCTTCATTCTTCTCTAAAATCTGCCTTTCGACGACAGCACTTAAGTATGTTTCTTCTGCAAAGATATAATTGTTATAAATGTGTTAAATGTATATAATACAGTAATGTGAATAATACAGTAAAATTATACAGGATAGTTAAAATACTTCAGAACTACTATAAATTGTTATTATTGTGTTAAATGTGGCATATCATAAAGAATAATTGTATTCAAATTCTTCTGTATTCTTTCTTCCTTTTTCTTTTTTCTCCAATATTGGCCTTTGGACCACAGTAGTTGGGTTCTATTGCGCTAGCTTTACTAGAGCAATAAAACGAAACCACCACCGTCATAGAAATTTGTCTTTCTTCATTCTTCTCTAAAATCTGCCTTTCGACGACAGCACTTAAGTTTGATACTTCTGCAAAGAAATAATTGTTACGAATGTGTTAAATGTGGTGTATAATACGGTAAAATTATACAGGAATTAAAATACTTCAAAACTACAATAAATTGTTTTTATTGTATTAAATGTGGCATATCATAAAGAATAATTGTATTCAAATTCTTCTGTATTCTTTCTTTCTTTTTCTTTTTCTCCAATATTTAGCCTTTGGTCGACAGTAGTTAGGTCCTATTGCGCTAGCTTTACTAGAGCAATAAAACGAAACCACCACCGCCATAGAAATTCTTCTTTCTTCATTCTTCTCTAAAATCTTCCTTTCGACGACAGCACTTAAGTTTGATACTTCTGCAAAGAAATAATTGTTACGAATGTGTTAAGTGTTGTGTATAATACAGAAAAATTATACAGGATAGTTGAAATACTTCAGACTTCTTTCTTCCTTTTCTATTTTCTCCAACGTTGCCTTTGTACCACAGTAGTTAGGTTCTATTGCGCTAGGTTAACTAGTGTAATAGAACGGAACCACCACCGCCACAGAAATTCTTCTTTCTTCTTTAAATAATGCTTAAAATAACGTTTCACACTCATAGCCCCATACTAGGATTCCCTGTGTCGTGGGTGCCATGGACACACACAACACAAAAACACACACACCCAGACCAGAAACAGAAATTTAAACTCATCATTCAAATCTCTGCACCGCTGGGAATCAAACCCAGGCCCCTCCGCGCAGCGCACCGGCGTCTTAACCACTGCGCCACTCAGGTCGTCTTCTGTTTTCATTCTTCTCTAAAATCAGCCTTTCGACGACAACACTTAAGTTAGTTACTTATGCAAAGATATAATTGTTATGAATGTGTTAAATGTGGTGTATAATACAGTATAATTATACAGGATAATTAAAATACTTCAGTCTTGTTTCTTCCTTTTTCTTTTTCTTAAATGTTTGCCTTTGGTCGACAGTAGTTAGGTTCTATTGCGCTAGCTTTACTAGAGCAATAAAACTAAACCACCATCGCCATAGAAATTCTTCTGTCTTCATTCTTCTCTAAAATCTGCCTTTCGACGTCAGCACTTAAGTATGTTTCTTCTGCAAAGATATTATTGTTATGAATGTGTTAAATGTGGTGTATAATACAGTAAAAATATACAGGATAATTAAAATACTTCAAAAGTACTATAAATTGGTACTATTGTGTTAAATGTGGCATATCATAAAGAATAATTGTATTCAAATTCTTCTGTATTCTTTCTTCCTTTTTCTTTTTTTTCCAATATTGGCCTTTGGACCACAGTAGTTGGGTTCTATTGCGCTAGCTTTACTAGAGCAATAAAACGAAACCACCACCGTCATAGAAATTCTTCTTTCTTCATTCTTCTCTAAAATCTGCCTTTCGAAGACAGCACTTAAGTTTTTTACTTCTGTAAAGATATAATTGTTAAGAATGTGTTAAATGTGGTGTATAATACAGTAAAATTATACAGGATAATTAAAATACTTCAAAAGTACTATAAATTGGTATTATTGTGTTAAATGTGGCATATCATAAAGAATAATTGTATTCAAATTCTTCAGTATTCTTTCTTTCTTTTTCTTTTTTCTCCAAAATTTGCCTTTGGACCACAGTAGTAAGGTTCTATTGCGCTAGCTTTACTAGAACAATAAAACTAAACCACCACTGCCATAGAAATTCTTCTGTCTTCATTCTTCTCTAAAATCTACCTTTCGACGACAACACTTAAGTTTGTTACTTCTGCAGAGTTATAATTGTTATGAATGTGTTAAATGTGGTGTAAAATACAGTAAAATTATACAGTATAGTTAAAATACTTTAGACTTCTTTCTTCCTTTTTCTTTTTTCTCCAATTTGGACCACAATAGTTAGGTTCTATTGCGCTAGCTTTACTAGAGCAATAAAACGAAACAGCCACCGCCACAGAAATTTTGTCTATATTCTTCTCTAAAATCTGCCTTTCGACGATAACACTTAAGTTTGTTACTTGTGCAAAGAAATAATTGTTATGAATGTGTTAAATGTGGTGTATAATGCAGTATAATTATACAGGATAATTAAAATACTTCAGTCTTCTTTCTTTCTTTTTCTTTTTCTTCAATATTTGCCTTTGGTCGACAGTAGTTAGGTTCTATTGCGCTAGCTTTACTAAGAGCAATAAAACTAAACCACCACCGCCATAGAAATTCTTCTGTCTTCATTCTTCTCTAAAATCTGCCTTTCGACGTCAGCACTTAAGTATGTTTCTTCTGCAAAGATATAATTGTTATAAATGTGTTAAATGTGGTGTGTAATACAGAAAAATTATACAGGATAGTTAAAATACTTCAGAACTACTATAAATTGTTATTATTGTGTTAAATGTGGCATATCATAAAGAATAATTGTATTCAAATTCTTCTGTATTCTATCTTCCTTTTTCTTTTTTCTCCGATATTAGCCTTTGGACCACAGTAGTTAGGTTCTATTGCGCTAGCTTTACTAGAGCAATAAAACGAAACCACCACTGCCATTGAAATTCTTCTGTCTTCATTCTTCTCTAAAATCTACCTTTCGACGACAACACTTAAGTTTGTTACTTCTGCAGAGTTATAATTGTTATGAATGTGTTAAATGTGGTGTAAAATACAGTAAAATTATACAGTATAGTTAAAATACTTTAGACTTCTTTCTTCCTTTTTCTTTTTTCTCCAATATTTGCCTTTGGACCACAAAGTTAGGTTCCATTGCGCTAGCTTTACTAGAGCAATAAAACGAAACAGCCACCGCCATAGAAATTTTGTCTATATTCTTCTCTAAAATCTGCCTTTCGACGATAACACTTAAGTTTGTTACTTGTGCAAAGATATAATTGTTATGAATGTGTTAAATGTGGTGTATAATACAGTATAATTATACAGAATAATTAAAATACTTCAGTCTTCTTTCTTCCTTTTTCTTTTTCTTCAATGTTTGCCTTTGGTCGACAGTAGTTAGGTTCTATTGCGCTAGCTTTACTAGAGCAATAAAACTAAACCACCACCGCCATAGAAATTCTTCTGTCTTCATTCTTCTCTAAAATCTGCCTTTCGACGTCAGCACTTATGTATGTTTCTTCTGCAAAGATATAATTGTTATAAATGTGTTAAATGTGGTGTGTAATACAGAAAAATTATACAGGATAGTTAAAATACTTCAGAACTACTATAAATTGTTATTATTGTGTTAAATGTGGCATATCATAAAGAATAATTGTATTCAAATTCTTCTGTATTCTATCTTCCTTTTTCTTTTTTCTCCAATATTAGCCTTTGGACCACAGTAGTTAGGTTCTATTGCGCTAGCTTTACTAGAGCAATAAAACGAAACCACCACTGCCATAGAAATTCTTCTGTCTTCATTCTTCTCTAAAATCTACCTTTCGACGACAACACTTAAGTTTGTTACTTCTGCAGAGTTATAATTGTTATGAATGTGTTAAATGTGGTGTAAAATACAGTAAAATTATACAGTATAGTTAAAATACTTTAGACTTCTTTCTTCCTTTTTCTTTTTTCTCCAATATTTGCCTTTGGACCACAGTAGTTAGGTTCTATTGCGCTAGCTTTACTAGAGCAATAAAACGAAACAGCCACCGCCATAGAAATTTTGTCTATATTCTTCTCTAAAATCTGCCTTTCGACGATAACACTTAAGTTTGTTACTTGTGCAAAGAAATAATTGTTATGAATGTGTTAAATGTGGTGTATAATGCAGTATAATTATACAGGATAATTAAAATACTTCAGTCTTCTTTCTTTCTTTTTCTTTTTCTTCAATGTTTGCCTTTGGTCGACAGTAGTTGGGTTCTATTGCGCTAGCTTTACTAGAGCAATAAAACGAAACCACCACCGTCATAGAAATTCTTCTTTCTTCATTCTTCTCTAAAATCTGCCTTTCGAAGACAGCACTTAAGTTTGTTACTTCTGTAAAGATATAATTGTTAAGAATGTGTTAAATGTGGTGTATAATACGGTAAAATTATACAGGAATTAAAATACTTCAAAACTACAATAAATTGGTTTTATTGTGTTAAATGTGGCATATCATAAAGAATAATTGTATTCAAATTCTTCTGTATTCTTTCTTTCTTTTTCTTTTTCTCCAATATTTAGCCTTTGGTCGACAGTAGTTAGGTCCTATTGCGCTTGCTTTACTAGAGCAATAAAACGAAACCACCACCGCCATAGAAATTCTTCTTTCTTCATTCTTCTCTAAAATCTTCCTTTCGACGACAGCACTTAAGTTTGATACTTCTGCAAAGAAATAATTGTTACGAAAGTGTTAAGTGTAGTGTATAATACAGAAAAATTATACAGGATAGTTGAAATACTTCAGACTTCTTTCTTCCTTTTCTATTTTCTCCAACGTTGCCTTTGTACCACAGTAGTTAGGTTCTATTGCGCTAGGTTAACTAGTGTAATAGAACGGAACCACCATCGCCACAGAAATTCTTCTTTCTTCTTTAAATAATGCTTAAAATAACGTTTCACACTCATAGCCCCATACTAGGATTCCCTGTGTCGTGGTTGCCATGGACACACACAAGATAAAAACACACACACCCAGACCAGAAACAGAAATTTAAACTCATCATTCAAATCTCTGCACCGCTGGGAATCAAACCCAGGGCCCTCCGCGCAGCGCACCGGCGTCTTAACCACTGCGCCACTCAGGTCGTCATCTGTTTTCATTCTTCTCTAAAATCAGCCTTTCGACGACAACACTTAAGTTTGTTACTTATGCAAAGATATAATTGTTATGAATGTGTTAAATGTGGTGTATAATACAGTATAATTATACAGGATAATTAAAATACTTCAGTCTTCTTTCTTCCTTTTTCTTTATCTTCAATGTTTGCCTTTGGTCGACAGTAGTTAGGTTCTATTGCGCTAGCTCTACTAGAGCAATAAAACTAAACCACCACCGCCATAGAAATTCTTCTGTCTTCATTCTTCTCTAAAATCTACCTTTCGACGACAACACTTAAGTTTGTTACTTCTGCAGAGTTATAATTGTTATGAATGTGTTAAATGTGGTGTAAAATACAGTAAAATTATACAGTATAGTTAAAATACTTTAGACTTCTTTCTTCCTTTTTCTTTTTTCTCCAATATTTGCCTTTGGACCACAAAGTTAGGTTCCATTGCGCTAGCTTTACTAGAGCAATAAAACGAAACAGCCACCGCCATAGAAATTTTGTCTATATTCTTCTCTAAAATCTGCCTTTCGACGATAACACTTAAGTTTGTTACTTGTGCAAAGAAATAATTGTTATGAATGTGTTAAATATGGTGTATAATGCAGTATAATTATACAGGATAATTAAAATACTTCAGTCTTCTTTCTTTCTTTTTCTTTTTCTTCAATGTTTGCCTTTGGTCGACAGTAGTTAGGTTCTTTTGCGCTAGCTTTACTAGAGCAATAAAACTAAACCACCACCGCCATAGAAATTCTTCTGTTTTCATTCTTCTCTAAAATCAGCCTTTCGACGACAACACTTAAGTTTGTTACTAATGCAAAGATATAATTGTTATGAATGTGTTAAATGTGGTGTATAATACAGTATAATTATACAGAATAATTAAAATACTTCAGTCTTCTTTCTTCCTTTTTCTTTTTCTTCAATGTTTGCCTTTGGTCGACAGTAGTTAGGTTCTATTGCGCTAGCTTTACTAGAGCAATAAAACTAAACCACCACCGCCATAGAAATTCTTCTGTCTTCATTCTTCTCTAAAATCTGCCTTTCGACGTCAGCACTTAAGTATGTTTCTTCTGCAAAGATATAATTGTTATAAATGTGTTAAATGTGGTGTGTAATACAGAAAAATTATACAGGATAGCTAAAATACTTCAGAACTACTATAAATTGTTATTATTGTGTTAAATGTGGCATATCATAAAGAATAATTGTATTCAAATTCTTCTGTATTCTATCTTCCTTTTTCTTTTTTCTCCAATATTAGCCTTTGGACCACAGTAGTTAGGTTCTATTGCGCTAGCTTTACTAGAGCAATAAAACGAAACCACCACTGCCATTGAAATTCTTCTGTCTTCATTCTTCTCTAAAATCTGCCTTTCGACGATAACACTTAAGTTTGTTACTTGTGCAAAGAAATAATTGTTATGAATGTGTTAAATGTGGTGTATAATGCAGTATAATTATACAGGATAATTAAAATACTTCAGTCTTCTTTCTTTCTTTTTCTTTTTCTTCAATATTTGCCTTTGGTCGACAGTAGTTAGGTTCTATTGCGCTAGCTTTACTAAGAGCAATAAAACTAAACCACCACCGCCATAGAAATTCTTCTGTCTTCATTCTTCTCTAAAATCTGCCTTTCGACGTCAGCACTTAAGTATGTTTCTTCTGCAAAGATATAATTGTTATAAATGTGTTAAATGTGGTGTGTAATACAGAAAAATTATACAGGATAGTTAAAATACTTCAGAACTACTATAAATTGTTATTATTGTGTTAAATGTGGCATATCATAAAGAATAATTGTATTCAAATTCTTCTGTATTCTATCTTCCTTTTTCTTTTTTCTCCGATATTAGCCTTTGGACCACAGTAGTTAGGTTCTATTGCGCTAGCTTTACTAGAGCAATAAAACGAAACCACCACTGCCATTGAAATTCTTCTGTCTTCATTCTTCTCTAAAATCTACCTTTCGACGACAACACTTAAGTTTGTTACTTCTGCAGAGTTATAATTGTTATGAATGTGTTAAATGTGGTGTAAAATACAGTAAAATTATACAGTATAGTTAAAATACTTTAGACTTCTTTCTTCCTTTTTCTTTTTTCTCCAATATTTGCCTTTGGACCACAAAGTTAGGTTCCATTGCGCTAGCTTTACTAGAGCAATAAAACGAAACAGCCACCGCCATAGAAATTTTGTCTATATTCTTCTCTAAAATCTGCCTTTCGACGATAACACTTAAGTTTGTTACTTGTGCAAAGATATAATTGTTATGAATGTGTTAAATGTGGTGTATAATACAGTATAATTATACAGAATAATTAAAATACTTCAGTCTTCTTTCTTCCTTTTTCTTTTTCTTCAATGTTTGCCTTTGGTCGACAGTAGTTAGGTTCTTTTGCGCTAGCTTTACTAGAGCAATAAAACTAAACCACCACCGCCATAGAAATTCTTCTGTTTTCATTCTTCTCTAAAATCAGCCTTTCGACGACAACACTTAAGTTTGTTACTAATGCAAAGATATAATTGTTATGAATGTGTTAAATGTGGTGTATAATACAGTATAATTATACAGAATAATTAAAATACTTCAGTCTTCTTTCTTCCTTTTTCTTTTTCTTCAATGTTTGCCTTTGGTCGACAGTAGTTAGGTTCTATTGCGCTAGCTTTACTAGAGCAATAAAACTAAACCACCACCGCCATAGAAATTCTTCTGTCTTCATTCTTCTCTAAAATCTGCCTTTCGACGTCAGCACTTAAGTATGTTTCTTCTGCAAAGATATAATTGTTATAAATGTGTTAAATGTGGTGTGTAATACAGAAAAATTATACAGGATAGCTAAAATACTTCAGAACTACTATAAATTGTTATTATTGTGTTAAATGTGGCATATCATAAAGAATAATTGTATTCAAATTCTTCTGTATTCTATCTTCCTTTTTCTTTTTTCTCCAATATTAGCCTTTGGACCACAGTAGTTAGGTTCTATTGCGCTAGCTTTACTAGAGCAATAAAACGAAACCACCACTGCCATTGAAATTCTTCTGTCTTCATTCTTCTCTAAAATCTGCCTTTCGACGATAACACTTAAGTTTGTTACTTGTGCAAAGAAATAATTGTTATGAATGTGTTAAATGTGGTGTATAATGCAGTATAATTATACAGGATAATTAAAATACTTCAGTCTTCTTTCTTTCTTTTTCTTTTTCTTCAATATTTGCCTTTGGTCGACAGTAGTTAGGTTCTATTGCGCTAGCTTTACTAAGAGCAATAAAACTAAACCACCACCGCCATAGAAATTCTTCTGTCTTCATTCTTCTCTAAAATCTGCCTTTCGACGTCAGCACTTAAGTATGTTTCTTCTGCAAAGATATAATTGTTATAAATGTGTTAAATGTGGTGTGTAATACAGAAAAATTATACAGGATAGTTAAAATACTTCAGAACTACTATAAATTGTTATTATTGTGTTAAATGTGGCATATCATAAAGAATAATTGTATTCAAATTCTTCTGTATTCTATCTTCCTTTTTCTTTTTTCTCCGATATTAGCCTTTGGACCACAGTAGTTAGGTTCTATTGCGCTAGCTTTACTAGAGCAATAAAACGAAACCACCACTGCCATTGAAATTCTTCTGTCTTCATTCTTCTCTAAAATCTACCTTTCGACGACAACACTTAAGTTTGTTACTTCTGCAGAGTTATAATTGTTATGAATGTGTTAAATGTGGTGTAAAATACAGTAAAATTATACAGTATAGTTAAAATACTTTAGACTTCTTTCTTCCTTTTTCTTTTTTCTCCAATATTTGCCTTTGGACCACAAAGTTAGGTTCCATTGCGCTAGCTTTACTAGAGCAATAAAACGAAACAGCCACCGCCATAGAAATTTTGTCTATATTCTTCTCTAAAATCTGCCTTTCGACGATAACACTTAAGTTTGTTACTTGTGCAAAGATATAATTGTTATGAATGTGTTAAATGTGGTGTATAATACAGTATAATTATACAGAATAATTAAAATACTTCAGTCTTCTTTCTTCCTTTTTCTTTTTCTTCAATGTTTGCCTTTGGTCGACAGTAGTTAGGTTCTATTGCGCTAGCTTTACTAGAGCAATAAAACTAAACCACCACCGCCATAGAAATTCTTCTGTCTTCATTCTTCTCTAAAATCTGCCTTTCGACGTCAGCACTTATGTATGTTTCTTCTGCAAAGATATAATTGTTATAAATGTGTTAAATGTGGTGTGTAATACAGAAAAATTATACAGGATAGTTAAAATACTTCAGAACTACTATAAATTGTTATTATTGTGTTAAATGTGGCATATCATAAAGAATAATTGTATTCAAATTCTTCTGTATTCTATCTTCCTTTTTCTTTTTTCTCCAATATTAGCCTTTGGACCACAGTAGTTAGGTTCTATTGCGCTAGCTTTACTAGAGCAATAAAACGAAACCACCACTGCCATAGAAATTCTTCTGTCTTCATTCTTCTCTAAAATCTACCTTTCGACGACAACACTTAAGTTTGTTACTTCTGCAGAGTTATAATTGTTATGAATGTGTTAAATGTGGTGTAAAATACAGTAAAATTATACAGTATAGTTAAAATACTTTAGACTTCTTTCTTCCTTTTTCTTTTTTCTCCAATATTTGCCTTTGGACCACAGTAGTTAGGTTCTATTGCGCTAGCTTTACTAGAGCAATAAAACGAAACAGCCACCGCCATAGAAATTTTGTCTATATTCTTCTCTAAAATCTGCCTTTCGACGATAACACTTAAGTTTGTTACTTGTGCAAAGAAATAATTGTTATGAATGTGTTAAATGTGGTGTATAATGCAGTATAATTATACAGGATAATTAAAATACTTCAGTCTTCTTTCTTTCTTTTTCTTTTTCTTCAATGTTTGCCTTTGGTCGACAGTAGTTGGGTTCTATTGCGCTAGCTTTACTAGAGCAATAAAACGAAACCACCACCGTCATAGAAATTCTTCTTTCTTCATTCTTCTCTAAAATCTGCCTTTCGAAGACAGCACTTAAGTTTGTTACTTCTGTAAAGATATAATTGTTAAGAATGTGTTAAATGTGGTGTATAATACGGTAAAATTATACAGGAATTAAAATACTTCAAAACTACAATAAATTGGTTTTATTGTGTTAAATGTGGCATATCATAAAGAATAATTGTATTCAAATTCTTCTGTATTCTTTCTTTCTTTTTCTTTTTCTCCAATATTTAGCCTTTGGTCGACAGTAGTTAGGTCCTATTGCGCTTGCTTTACTAGAGCAATAAAACGAAACCACCACCGCCATAGAAATTCTTCTTTCTTCATTCTTCTCTAAAATCTTCCTTTCGACGACAGCACTTAAGTTTGATACTTCTGCAAAGAAATAATTGTTACGAAAGTGTTAAGTGTAGTGTATAATACAGAAAAATTATACAGGATAGTTGAAATACTTCAGACTTCTTTCTTCCTTTTCTATTTTCTCCAACGTTGCCTTTGTACCACAGTAGTTAGGTTCTATTGCGCTAGGTTAACTAGTGTAATAGAACGGAACCACCATCGCCACAGAAATTCTTCTTTCTTCTTTAAATAATGCTTAAAATAACGTTTCACACTCATAGCCCCATACTAGGATTCCCTGTGTCGTGGTTGCCATGGACACACACAAGATAAAAACACACACACCCAGACCAGAAACAGAAATTTAAACTCATCATTCAAATCTCTGCACCGCTGGGAATCAAACCCAGGGCCCTCCGCGCAGCGCACCGGCGTCTTAACCACTGCGCCACTCAGGTCGTCATCTGTTTTCATTCTTCTCTAAAATCAGCCTTTCGACGACAACACTTAAGTTTGTTACTTATGCAAAGATATAATTGTTATGAATGTGTTAAATGTGGTGTATAATACAGTATAATTATACAGGATAATTAAAATACTTCAGTCTTCTTTCTTCCTTTTTCTTTATCTTCAATGTTTGCCTTTGGTCGACAGTAGTTAGGTTCTATTGCGCTAGCTCTACTAGAGCAATAAAACTAAACCACCACCGCCATAGAAATTCTTCTGTCTTCATTCTTCTCTAAAATCTACCTTTCGACGACAACACTTAAGTTTGTTACTTCTGCAGAGTTATAATTGTTATGAATGTGTTAAATGTGGTGTAAAATACAGTAAAATTATACAGTATAGTTAAAATACTTTAGACTTCTTTCTTCCTTTTTCTTTTTTCTCCAATATTTGCCTTTGGACCACAAAGTTAGGTTCCATTGCGCTAGCTTTACTAGAGCAATAAAACGAAACAGCCACCGCCATAGAAATTTTGTCTATATTCTTCTCTAAAATCTGCCTTTCGACGATAACACTTAAGTTTGTTACTTGTGCAAAGAAATAATTGTTATGAATGTGTTAAATATGGTATATAATGCAGTATAATTATACAGGATAATTAAAATACTTCAGTCTTCTTTCTTTCTTTTTCTTTTTCTTCAATGTTTGCCTTTGGTCGACAGTAGTTAGGTTCTTTTGCGCTAGCTTTACTAGAGCAATAAAACTAAACCACCACCGCCATAGAAATTCTTCTGTTTTCATTCTTCTCTAAAATCAGCCTTTCGACGACAACACTTAAGTTTGTTACTAATGCAAAGATATAATTGTTATGAATGTGTTAAATGTGGTGTATAATACAGTATAATTATACAGAATAATTAAAATACTTCAGTCTTCTTTCTTCCTTTTTCTTTTTCTTCAATGTTTGCCTTTGGTCGACAGTAGTTAGGTTCTATTGCGCTAGCTTTACTAGAGCAATAAAACTAAACCACCACCGCCATAGAAATTCTTCTGTCTTCATTCTTCTCTAAAATCTGCCTTTCGACGTCAGCACTTAAGTATGTTTCTTCTGCAAAGATATAATTGTTATAAATGTGTTAAATGTGGTGTGTAATACAGAAAAATTATACAGGATAGCTAAAATACTTCAGAACTACTATAAATTGTTATTATTGTGTTAAATGTGGCATATCATAAAGAATAATTGTATTCAAATTCTTCTGTATTCTATCTTCCTTTTTCTTTTTTCTCCAATATTAGCCTTTGGACCACAGTAGTTAGGTTCTATTGCGCTAGCTTTACTAGAGCAATAAAACGAAACCACCACTGCCATAGAAATTCTTCTGTCTTCATTCTTCTCTAAAATCTACCTTTCGACGACAACACTTAAGTTTGTTACTTCTGCAGAGTTATAATTGTTATGAATGTGTTAAATGTGGTGTAAAATACAGTAAAATTATACAGTATAGTTAAAATACTTTAGACTTCTTTCTTCCTTTTTCTTTTTTCTCCAATATTTGCCTTTGGACCACAGTAGTTAGGTTCTATTGCGCTAGCTTTACTAGAGCAATAAAACGAAACAGCCACCGCCATAGAAATTTTGTCTATATTCTTCTCTAAAATCTGCCTTTCGACGATAACACTTAAGTTTGTTACTTGTGCAAAGAAATAATTGTTATGAATGTGTTAAATGTGGTGTATAATGCAGTATAATTATACAGGATAATTAAAATACTTCAGTCTTCTTTCTTTCTTTTTCTTTTTCTTCAATGTTTGCCTTTGGTCGACAGTAGTTAGGTTCTATTGCGCTAGCTTTACTAGAGCAATAAAACTAAACCACCACCGCCATAGAAATTCTTCTGTCTTCATTCTTCTCTAAAATCTGCCTTTCGACGTCAGCACTTAAGTATGTTTCTTCTGCAAAGATATTATTGTTATGAATGAGTTAAATTTGGTGTATAATACAGTAAAAATATACAGGATAATTAAAATACTTCAAAAGTACTATAAATTGGTATTATAGTGTTAAATGTGGCATACCATAAAGAATAATTGTATTCAAATTCTTCTGTATTCTTTCTTCCTTTTTCTTTTTTTTCCAATATTGGCCTTTGGACCACAGTAGTTGGGTTCTATTGCGCTAGCTTTACTAGAGCAATAAAACGAAACCACCACCGTCATAGAAATTCTTCTTTCTTCATTCTTCTCTAAAATCTGCCTTTCGAAGACAGCACTTAAGTTTGTTACTTCTGTAAAGATATAATTGTTAAGAATGTGTTAAATGTGGTGTATAATACGGTAAAATTATACAGGAATTAAAATACTTCAAAACTACAATAAATTGGTTTTATTGTGTTAAATGTGGCATATCATAAAGAATAATTGTATTCAAATTCTTCTGTGTTCTTTCTTTCTTTTTCTTTTTCTCCAATATTTAGCCTTTAGTCGACAGTAGTTAGGTCCTATTGCGCTTGCTTTACTAGAGCAATAAAACGAAACCACCACCGCCATAGAAATTCTTCTTTCTTCATTCTTCTCTAAAATCTTCCTTTCGACGACAGCACTTAAGTTTGATACTTCTGCAAAGAAATAATTGTTACGAATGTGTTAAGTGTTGTGTATAATACAGAAAAATTATACAGGATAGTTGAAATACTTCAGACTTCTTTCTTCCTTTTCTATTTTCTCCAACGTTGCCTTTGTACCACAGTAGTTAGGTTCTATTGCGCTAGGTTAACTAGTGTAATAGAACGGAACCACCATCGCCACAGAAATTCTTCTTTCTTCTTTAAATAATGCTTAAAATAACGTTTCACACTCATAGCCCCATACTAGGATTCCCTGTGTCGTGGGTGCCATGGACACACACAAGATAAAAACACACACACCCAGACCAGAAACAGAAATTTAAACTCATCATTCAAATCTCTGCACCGCTGGGAATCAAACCCAGGGCCCTCCGCGCAGCGCACCGGCGTCTTAACCACTGCGCCACTCAGGTCGTCTTCTGTTTTCATTCTTCTCTAAAATCAGCCTTTCGACGACAACACTTAAGTTTGTTACTTATGCAAAGATATAATTGTTATGAATGTGTTAAATGTGGTGTATAATACAGTATAATTATACAGGATAATTAAAATACTTCAGTCTTCTTTCTACCTTTTTCTTTATCTTCAATGTTTGCCTTTGGTCGACAGTAGTTAGGTTCTATTGCGCTAGCTCTACTAGAGCAATAAAACTAAACCACCACCGCCATAGAAATTCTTCTGTCTTCATTCTTCTCTAAAATCTGCCTTTCGACGTCAGCACTTAAGTATGTTTCTTCTGCAAAGATATTATTGTTATGAATGTGTTAAATGTGGTGTATAATACGGTAAAATTATACAGGAATTAAAATACTTCAAAACTACAATAAATTGGTTTTATTGTGTTAAATGTGGCATATCATAAAGAATAATTGTATTCAAATTCTTCTGTATTCTTTCTTCCTTTTTTCTTTTTTTTTCCAATATTGGCCTTTGGACCACAGTAGTTGGGTTCTATTGCGCTAGCTTTACTAGAGCAATAAAACGAAACCACCACCGTCATAGAAATTCTTCTTTCTTCATTCTTCTCTAAAATCTGCCTTTCGAAGACAGCACTTAAGTTTTTTACTTCTGTAAAGATATAATTGTTAAGAATGTGTTAAATGTGGTGTATAATACGGTAAAATTATACAGGAATTAAAATACTTCAAAACTACAATAAATTGGTTTTATTGTGTTAAATGTGGCATATCATAAAGAATAATTGTATTCAAATTCTTCTGTATTCTTTCTTTCTTTTTCTTTTTCTCCAATATTTAGCCTTTGGTCGACAGTAGTTAGTTCTATTGCGCTAGCTTTACTAGAGCAATAAAACGAAACCACCACCGTCATGAAATTCTTCTTTCTTCTGTCTTCATTCTTCTCTAAAATCTGCCTTTCGACGACAGTACTAAAGATTGTTACTTCTGTAAAGATATATATACAGGATAATAAAAATATTTCAGACTTCTTTCTTCCTTTTCTTTTTTCATCAGGATTTGCCATTGGTAGACACTATACAGTAGTTAGGTTCCATTGCACTAGTAAATCTAGCTAGATTCTATTGCGCTAGCTTTACTAGTACAAAAGAACGGAACCACCACCGCGATGAAATTTTTCTTTCTTCATTCTTCTGTCTTCATTCTTCTTTAAAATCTGCCTTTCGACTAAAGTACTTAAGTTTGTTACTTCTGCAAGGATTTAATTGATATTATTGTGTTAAATATGGTGGTATAATAAATGATAATTAAATTAAATTATTTCAGATTTCTTTCTTCCTTTTTCTTTTTTCTTCAATATTTGCCTTTTGATCAAGAGTAGTTAGGTTCCTTTGCACTTGTAAATCTAGCTAGGTACTACTAAGCTAAATTTACGAGTGCAGTAGAACTCAACCAACACCGCCATGAAATTCTTCTTTCTTCTGTCTTCAGTCTCCTTTAAAATCTGCCTTTCAACGACATAACTTAAGTTTGTTACTTCTGCAAAGATTTTCGTGTTGAATGTTGTGTATAAAAATCTTAATTGTCTTCATCCCAGATCAGCGAACGGAAAGTATCGTGAGAGGAGACTCGAACCTTCATGGGTAACTAATGGCCAACAGAGATGCTTAGTGTACTGCAGATTGCAAACTCATTCGTCTATTGTTTTTAATGATTAAATATCTTGTTATAACCTAGCACCAACAGACTTACTGAGGTCTACTAACCTAGTGGGATTGAAATTTCTCCAATATTTGCCTTTGGTCGACAGTAGTTAGGTTCTATTACTCTAGGGTCACTAGTGTAATAGAACGGAACCACCACCGCCATGAAATTCTTCTTTCTTCATTCTTCTGTCTTCATTCTTATCTAAAATCTGCCTTTAGACGGCAGTACTTAAGTTTGTTACTTCTGCAAAGATATCGTATAAATTAAAATATTTCAGACTTCTTTCTTCCTTTTTCTGTCTTCTCCAATATTTGCCTTTGGTCGACAGTAGTTAGGTTCTATTGTGCTAGCTTTACTAGAGCAATAAAACATAACCACCACCGCCATAGAAATTCTTCTATCTTCATTCTTATTTCTTCTCTTACAACGGCTTGTAATACCAATAGTTTTGTTCTTCTACCCTAGGTTTTCCCTAGGTTTTGCTAGACTAAATTGACAAATAAATTGTGCTAAACTTGTCATACAATCAAATTGTGTATAAGTAATAAGTTTAAATGTTATATAAGTTCTTATTTGTAAGACTAACATTAGTTTTATTTGTTTATTTTTACTATTTCTTAATTTGCATACCTGAAAAGGTGAATATAGACCGATCAAGATACCCTGTAAAACGTATACTTACTAATATAACTCATATTCGTGCAAATAAATGATTTTTTATTTTGATTTTAATTTGACCTACACACATATTAGGTATATGACCAGTAGCCAAAGTTCTATTATTCTTCGGGATTTTAATCTCTGAAATTTATCGGAAATCAATTTGAATCTCGGGCCTGTCAATTTGTAATTATAATCAACACAGTGGCAAAAAATTAATATTAAAAGTAACATGAACAAACGTGCAATTATATTATCTTCTTTTTTCATCAGCTCTTCTCTCTTCTGTCGCTGAACGGAACGGAGGATGGCCCAGTAAAGAATCGGAGCAAGGAACTTGTTGCTGTCATTCTTTAACTGTACAACAAAAAGATCATTATTCAAATTCGCTACTAGAATCATAGACAAGAAATATTCAACAAATAAATTCATCAATTATAGAAGAGACTTCTTAGACTTGATTCTTTATTTTGATTTTCTTTATTTTGATTCTTTATTCAATATTTGCCTTTTGATCAAGGGTAGTTAGGTTCTTTTGCACTTGTAAAGCTAGCTAGGTACTATTAAGCTAATTTTACTAGTTCAGTAGAACTCAACCACCACCGCCATGAAATTCTTCTTTCTTCTGTCTTCAGTCTCCTTTAAAATCTGCCTTTCGACGACATAACTTAAGTTTGTTACTTCTGCAAAGATTTTCGTGTTGAATGTTGTGTATAAAAATCTTAATTGTCTTCATCCCAGATCAGCGAACGGAAAGTATCGTGAGAGGAGACTCGAACCTTCATGGGTAACTAATGGCCAATAGAGATGCTTAGTGTACTGCAGATTGCAAACTCATTCGTCTATTGTTTTTAATGATTAATCATCTTGTTCTAACCGAGCACCAACAGACTTACTGAGGTCTACTAACCTAGTGGGATTGAAATTTCTCCAATATTTGCCTTTGGTCGACAGTAGTTAGGTTCTATTACTCTAGGGTCACTAGTGTAATAGAACGGAACCACCACCACCATGAAATTCTTCTTTCTTCATTCTTCTCTAAAATCTGCCTTTCGGCGACATTAATTAAATTTATTACAACTGCAAAGATACGTATAATTGTTATGAATTTGTTAAATGTGGTGTATAATAAAGAAAATTGTATTACATTCTTCAGTCTTCTTTCTTCCTTTTTCTTTTTCTTCAATGTTTGCCTTTGGTCGACAGTAGTTAGGTTCTATTGTGCTAGCTTTACTAGAGCAATAAAACATAACCACCACCGCCATAGAAATTCTTCTATCTTCATTCTTATTTCTTCTCTTTCAACGGCTTGTAATACCAATAGTTTTGTTCTTCTACCCTAGGTTTTCCCTAGGTTTTGCTAGACTAAATTGACAAATAAATTGTGCTAAACTTGTCATACAATCAAATTGTGTATTAGTAATAAGTTTAAATGTTATATAAGTTTTTATTTGTAAGACTAACATTAGTTTTATTTGTTTATTTTGACTGTTTCTTAATTTGCATACCTGATAAGGTGAATATGGACCGATCAAAATACCCTGTAAAACGTATAACTAATATAACTCATATTCGTGCAAATAAATGATTTTTTATTTTGATTTTAATTTGACCTACACACATATTAGGTATATGACCAGTAGCCAAAGTTCTCTTAATTATTCTTCGGGATTTTAATCTCTGAAATTTATCGGAAATCAATTCCGAATCCCGGGCCTGTCAATTTGGAATTATAATCAACACTGTGGCAAAAATTTAATATTAAAATTAACATGAACAAACATGCAATTATATAATCTTCTTTTTCATCAGCTCTTCTCTCTTCTGTCGCTGAACGGAACGGAGGATGGCCCAGTAAAGAATCGGAGCAATGAACTTGTTGCTGTCATTCTTTAACTGAACAACGACAAGATCATTATTCAAATTCGCTACTAGAATCATAGACAAGAAATATTCAACAAATAAATTCATCAATTATAGAAGAGACTTCTTAGACTTGATTCTTTATTTTGATTTTCTTTATTTTGATTCTTTACTCAATATTTGCCTTTTGATCAAGAGTAGTTAGGTTCTTTTGCACTTGTAAAGCTAGCTAGGTACTACTAAGCTAATTTTACTAGTGCAGTAGAACTCAACCACCACCGCCATGAAATTCTTCTTTCTTCTGTCTTCAGTCTCCTTTAAAATCTGCCTTTCGACGACATGACTTAAGTTTGTTACTTCTGCAAAGATTTTCGTGTTGAATGTTGTGTATAAAAATCTTAATTGTCTTCATCCCAGATCAGCGAACGGAAAGTATCGTGAGAGGAGACTCGAACCTTCATGGGTAACTAATGGCCAACAGAGATGCTTAGTGTACTGCAGATTGCAAACTCATTCGTCTATTGTTTTTAATGATTAATCATCTTGTTATAACCTAGCACCAACAGACTTACTGAGGTCTACTAACCTAGTGGGATTGAAATTTCTCCAATATTTGCCTTTGGTCGACAGTAGTTAGGTTCTATTACTCTAGGGTCACTAGTGTAATAGAACGGAACCACCACCGCCATGAAATTCTTCTTTCTTCATTTTTCGGTCTTCATTCTTCTCTAAAATCTACCTTTCGACGACATTAACTTAATTTATTACAACTGCAAAGATACGTATAATTGTTATGAATTTGTTAAATGTGGTGTATAATAAAGAAAATTGTATTACATTCTTCAGTCTTCTCTCTTCCTTTTTCTTTTTCTTCAATGTTTGCCTTTGGTCGACAGTAGTCAGGTTCTATTGTGCTAGCTTTACTAGAGCAATAAAACATAACCACCACCGCCATAGAAATTCTTCTATCTTCATTCTTATTTCTTCTCTTACAACGGCTTGTAATACCAATAGTTTTGTTCTTCTACCCTAGGTTTTCCCTAGGTTTTGCTAGACTAAATTGACAAATAAATTGTTCTATACTTGTCATACAATCAAATTGTGTATAAGTAATAAGTTTAAATGTTATATAAGTTCTTATTTGTAAGACTAACATTAGTTTTATTTGTTTATTTTTACTATTTCTTAATTTGCATACCTGAAATGGTGAATATAGACCGATCAAAATACCCTGTAAAACGTATAACTAATATAACTCATATTCGTGCAAATAAATGATTTTTTATTTTGATTTTAATTTGACCTACACACATATTAGGTATATGACCAGTAGCCAAAGTTCTATTATTCTTCGGGATTTTAATTCTTCGGAAATCAATTCCGAATCCCGGGCCTATCAATTTGTAATTATAATCAACACAGTGGCAAAAAATTAATATTAAAAGTAACATGAACAAACATGCAATTATATTATCTTCTTTTTCATCAGCTCTTCTCTCTTCTGTCGCTGAACGGAACGGAGGATGGCCCAGTAAAGAATCGGAGCAAGGAACTTGTTGCTGTCATTCTTTAACATAACAACGACAAGATCATTGTTCAAATTCGCTACTAGAATCATAGACAAGAAATATTCAACAAATAAATTCATCAATTATAGAGGAGACTTCTTAGACTTGATTCTTCTTTTTTCTTCTTAAATTCTTTCTTCTTTCGCAGGGAAGAAAGTTCAGTAAAAAGTCGGAACAAGGATCGTTTTGTTCAGATTTATAAACTCAACAATAAGATCATTGTTCAGACTCCCTACTGTAACCATAGACGAAAAATCAGCAACAGATAAACTCATTTTACTCAAAGACTTGGTTTTTCTTACTTCTCTCATTTTTCTTTCTTCTGTCGCAGGATAGAAAGTCTAGAATAGAATCGCAATAAGGAACTAGTTGTTTATTTACTAACAGAACAAGATTATTACTAAATAATTTATTATTATTATCCAAAAAAATTCGCCCTGAGCAGTAGGCTTGCGCGGGGACACAGGTCCAACACGTAGAGCCCTTTTGACATTCCTTAATGTGGTTATAGGGTATTATTATTAATATTACTGTGTATGTTTTTAATCTCCTTCTTCCAAACAAGGGGTATTATACAACCACAAGCGGGCGTTAACCAAGTGCTTGCGGAGGAGTTATTCTAATTTCAAAGTTGCTGAAGATTTTGTCGACGACGTTAAATTTTCTTGTAATTCGACATGACGTATTTAAGATGGTGGCTTATTGTAGTATTTTAAGCTATAAGTAGGTATGCTCGATTATTTTTATCGTGTATTATTATAATTATTTAATTATTATTAAGATTATGAACAATATTATTAAGATTCTTGTGACTGGCTACTAATTATAGGTACATGAGAAATTTAATTAAGAAAAAAAATCGACATTTAAAGAGAAAGACAATTAACCAAAAATTCGCTTCCCAGACTTGATTATTCTTCTTAAATTCTTCTTATATCTGTCGCAGGGAAGAAAGTTCAGTAAATAGTCGGAACGAGGATAATTTTGTTGAGATTTATAAACTGAACAAAGATATCCTGGTTCAGACTCGCTACTGTATCCGTAAACAAGAAATCAGTATCAGATAAACTCATCTTGTATGACTTGATTCGTCTTACTTCTTTCATTCTTCTATCTTCTACCGCAGGGACAAAAATGCAGTTAAGAATCTTAACAAGGAACTTGTTGTTCTTTTATATACAGAACAACTAGAACTTTCTTAAGACTCGCTATTAGTTATAGGCTAATAGATTTACAAACAAACATAAGAAATAAAGAAGAGATAATAAAGAAAGATTTTTCACAGAATTTCTTCGTCTTAATTCTTTCATCTGTCGCAGGTAAAAAAGTTCAGTAAAGAATTGTTATAAGGAACTTGTTATTCTTTTACTAACAAAAACATGTGACACTTCGAATTATAGGAAGATGCAAAATTAAATTAAAAAAAAGATAGACCATTAAAGACAGACTAATAAAAAGACATTTCTTGTTCCTTCTTAAATTCTTCTTTCTTCTGTTACAGTTAGGAAAGTTGTTATTTTACTAACAGGAATGTTCTTGTTTAACTTAACTCTAATTTTGTACTCGTATCTCTTTAAAATATTTGCATACAAAAAAATGGTAAATATAGATTGATCTAAGTAATTTGTAAAAACTCTATAGGTAGATACCTATATTTGTGAAAATAATTTGTCTTTGTCTTTGTGACCTGCTAATTATAGGTACATGAGAAATTTAATTAAGAAAAAGATAAGCAATTAAAGAGAGACAATTTATAAAAGAGACATTTCTCAGACTTGATTCTTCTTACTTCTTAAAACTCTTCTTTCTTCGATCTCAGGGAAGAAACCCCAGTAAAGAATCTCAACAAGGAACATATTGTTCTATTACGAACAGAACAATGTGTACTTTCTTGTGACTCACCACTAGTTACCTATAGGCACATGAGAAATTTTCTACTTTATGCTTCTTACTTCTTAAATTCTTCTTTCTTCTGTCGCAAGGGAAGCGTCCAGCAAATAACAAGAATAAGGATCTAGTTGTTGACTTTAGTATCTGAACAATAACTAGAAAATTATTCTAATTCACTACTGTAGCTATGTATACAAGAAACATTAACAGCCAAACCTTCTCAAGGCCCCATAGTTTTATTAACCTACTTAAAAATATTCAAGTAACTGTACAATATTTACATTATATTTTGGTGTATTGGGGTTTTCAAACAAGTATACAAATATACATACATATATAACATACATACATTCATACATACACGTATACATACATACATATACATATATAGTTGCGTATATATGGTTGTATGTGTGTGCATGTATGTATTAATGTAAAAAATGAAATGATTTTTTTATGAAATGGTAAAAGTTTTATCAAAATCGTTGATAATTTTTTTTACTAATATTTACACAATAAAACAGGTTTAGCTAGTAGTGCGTACAGAATGCAGCTCTTTTTGAAATACATGTAAAGGTATATTTTAAGTAGGTACATATTATTATAATTATTCATTTCTACCAATAACAAACACAATACACATTATTACCAATGCTTTAATTTTCCTAATCATTGAATATCACTCTGCGGAAATTATAAATATGTAACAGTTTATTAAAGGCTGAGGCAAATGTATTTATAGCCTCAGTAACAAATCCACTGCTTATCTTAGTTCTTGATTTTTAATTTCTTTTCCTTTTATTCTTGTCTTTTTCATTCTCTTCTTTTTTTACTTTTCCTTTTGTTCCGTTTCTTTTTATGTCGTTTCATTTTATTACATTTCGACACTGAATAATTCTTGTCATACTTTCCTGTGTGCCGAAGATACATGAACGATGAAATATTATGAATGCTGATGATGAATGATGATGAAATTGCCTAGGTGATCGGATTGAAAGTTGTGCCTTATTGGATTAAAACAATAAGGCACCCCAATGAACCGAAACACCCGACCGTAGTGGCTTCCCGGAAAAGAATCCTGAATTCCTCTTGCTTTTGGACAATCCTGGAGTTTGGATTTTTGTTGTCATAATAACATCACGACATGCAGCCATTCTTCCGTTTGTTTTCAATACAATACAGTACAGTACATACTTTTTTCCACACAAACACAGTTTAAATCAGTAATGATTACGTACTTAGTTAAAAAAAGATAAACATACGAAGGCTGTCTAGTCTTCCAAACAACCAAAGTAAAGAAAGACAAAAACGTTTATTTGCACGAATTAATTTAAGATTTTACAAACCATTTTTATCAATCCATATTTACCTGTTAAGGTATGCAAAATTGCAAATCTATAAAATCAAAAGATCGATTCTTCAAATATATATCTTTTGATATAAAATCGATAAAATCAAAATTTAAAAGTACTGTTTTTAAAGTCTGATTTGGCCTTGGCTATATTGGCTATATTTGCGCTAATTCCATAGGGCTTACTAACTTTGGCGGATGTAGAATAAAAAATGTATCAGACATGGTACTGACATTACTAATACAATAGGTTTGGCATGAGTACTATTGCCAGTAGTGTATTAGTACAGTCAGCGCGTAATAGAAGAGACATTCATGATATTTATTTTGTTATGCGCTAGATGGCGCTGTTCACATTACTGATTCACCCCATCGCATTTACGGCGTTGTTAACATATTTGTGAAATCAGCTAGCTAGATACATAGGAAAAAATTTCCCGGTTAGAGGTAATCTTTTACTTATAAAATCCATAAATATTAATCATAAATCGATAAATATTCATGAATTCGGTCACATTCAGACACAATCAGTCAGACATAAATTTCAATAATCGGAAATCATTAAATTTATATAGGTAAATATTTTACCAGCAACTGTAGTTTTAAAGTCTTTAATACCAAAAATTTAGTACAAATATTACCATAGATATTATTTAATTTATAAATACATTACAAATACTATGCATATACATCACATGTACTGTTATTATTAACATCATATTAACATGAATTTAATATCAGTAGAAAATTGTCATCGAATGCTTTGCTAGAATATCGTTCGAGTCATAAAACTATTGGACTTTCACAAAATATGACAGATATTTAAAAGTATAAAAAACTAATTATCTCTTAATAAATAATTAATATTATGACCATTAGATAAAAATATTTTCACAGACGCTTAGATAGCTACCGCTTCATTTCTGATACAAACTTATAAAAATATTTCTCCCATTACACCCTAGATGGCGCTGAACAGGTTTCTGAATCACGCTAACGATTGTATCGCGTAGCTTCTATAAGTACCGGGAACAAGATACCTACAGTCAACCTATTATATAAATCCACTGCTGGACATAGGTCTATAATATTTTTGCCCAGTAAAAGGCGTGACAACCTTTTACTTGTAAATGATGTTGACGAGTGACATTTAAGAATTGTAGAGTTAAATCAATCAGTTTGCATTTTGGGTTGGATGTAGACTATTGTAGAGTGTACTGTAGAGAATTGTGAAATTGTGTGCTGTCATACCTGTCAGCCTGTCACTGTCATGCTGTGATTGTGATTGTCTGTGATTGTGATATCAGAAAAATATGTAGATTAGATGATTCATGATACATAAATTGAAAATATTGAAATTGAAATTTTTCAGAGGATAAAAAGTGGAAACAGATTAGAATTAGATTTCGAAATTGATCTAATCGTCATCATGACATGACAATATGAATCAGTACGACAATACGTTATGATATTCATTCATTAAATTAATTAGAATAATTATAAAATAAAATAAGTACTTATTATAAAATATTAAATAATTACTTGTTTTAAGTGCAATGCAATTATTTTATTTAATTAAATATCTCTTAATGAAAAAAATTGATTTTATGATAAATATAATTTATATGCTTCCTAAAATTTAATTTTCTTTAGATATTTGTTGAATTAATACGTAACATTTCTGACTTGACTTATTATTGATGTCAACTTATGTACTTAATATTATATATACTTAAAAGTTTCTTCTGTTACGCTCTAGATGGCGCTGTACAGGTTTCTGAATCACGCTAACGATGTTACCGCGTAGCTTCTATAAGTAGCGGAGTTGTGCACGTTTAGCGATTCATCCATCTAATGTCCACTGCTGGACTTAGGCCTACATTTTTTGCCTGGTAAAAGGCGTAACAACCTTTTACTTGATTAATAAAATAAAGTTGAATTCTGTTGAATTAAGTATTAAATTAATTTACAATTTTACATTACAACGCACGCAAGTCGCAAACACAAAGAGACTGTCTCCACTCCCCAAGAGAGAATGAGAATGAGTACTACAGAAATAGAATGTTAAATTCAATTATTAAAAATGTTGAATGAATTGATGATTCCATTCAGTTAAGTTCAGTTCACTTGCTTTTTTGAATTGATTGAATGAATGAATCGATTAATTAATAATCATAATCATTATTATTTAATAACAACAATTAATAATGATACAAAATAAATAAAATTTGTATGTGAATAATTTAGAGATGTAGCTAGGATCTTCGGGGGTAACTGAACATTATTTTGGGTAATGTTGAACCACCTTTAAATAAACGTTATGATAGCTTTGATAATGGTTTTGACTACCAAAATCAATTATCAATAGCTTTAACTACTTTTGAATGTATCTAATTCATTTTTAGGCTTTGGTTAAATGTAAAGATTAAAGTTACCCGTGTTAATGAACCTAATGTTAGAACTTAGAAATTCTTTTGTTTGATGTACCTAAACTAAGTATAGAGAGTATTGTATTTTAATAGTAAGAAATACAATACGATTTTAATCATAACTTTCTTTAAAGTAGAGTCAACTTGGGTAACTTTGAAATACAAAAAAATCTTATAGTAAACTTTTAAAAGTACCTATAAACTACGGGATAAAAAAATTAATCTTCGATCATTAAAAATTTGGTAGGTAGTCAAAGCTAAGTCAATTTGGTAGTCAATATCAGTCGAAAAACTATTTTAATGTTAATTAATAAAGAAGTTTCAGCCACCCGATTTGACGGTGTGTTTATTGTTTAACCAAAAAATTTTAATGATATCTTAGCTATCTTTTTCCCATACTAATGCCACACGCAACTTAGATACGCACAGGTACAGTGTTTATGCTCGGGGCTCAGAGTGTAGGTACTAATAAATGTACTCTACCACACTCTACTAAAGGTAAAGACTGTGTAGGTGCACACAAGCGCTGCTATTGGACGTGATAATGCGCGGGCGCACCTATCTGTGATACCCTACCCCCACCACGGAGCGCACGCCCCCTACGTATCGGAGAGTATACCTATATCTTTGTGCCTAACTGTACTTCTTATTAAAATGATGAAATAAAAATGAAATCAGATATGTTCCAAAATTGTCCATGTAATCCACACCACGAAATGTTTTAAAATTCATATTATTTCTTGTATTTAGTTTGAAACTAAATACAAGAAAATTTAACCTACCTAGGTATAGGTGTAACTTTCGTCAGTAACGCCATCTACATTTAATTAAAAAAAGTAGCAAAATCGGGGCAATCTATCGCCATCTCGTTTTGTGGACGCAATCTTGCATGTCCTAATTTGCCTTCTTCCTTCCTTCCTTTCAGCCCTTGGTAGTCCACTGCTGGACATAGGCATCCCCTAATCGACTAATTTGCCTATCCCGGTTTAATAAACTGCACTTTTAAAAGCTAACTTTTTTCTTTGTATGCTGTATAAAAATTAACTATAATTAATTTTTTATTTTTTAAAACAGTTTAAATCAGCAAATTCCTTTTTAAGATTTTTATACTTCTTTATTAACAAAATATGGCCTAAGTAGTTAATAAACAAAACCCTACCAGACTAATACAAGTATTGAACTCATTCGCTGTTTCTTGTCATGAGTGTGTCGTTCTTTTTTTATATTATTATTTTTTATTTCATAATTTTACTTAAATTTCTGAGATTTTTTCTAATATATATATTTTTTTGCTTTTTAAGTAAAATTCGACTTTTTAATTTTTCACTCCAAAAGACAAAGACCTATTTACATGACAACATTTCACATCAAAGAATTTACTTTGATTCAAAAAATTTAATTTTACACTTTTCTTGGATATCATCCGTTCTTCTTTTCAGCATCGTCCTGTAAATTGACTTGTAATTACCTATTAGTAAATTATAAGTTACAGAAAAGTGACAAATATGAAAAATAGATTTCAATTTAAAAACCTTAGATACGTATCTGATCTACTTCTTCGTACTACGTATCAAAGTATCAATAAGTATCACCCACTAATACGCCACCCGGTAATATTTTCTCATTGAGATTTTCTTTCAAAATTGAAAAAAACAATGATTTTATTAAATTTAATATTTTTAAGTTATCATTTGAAAATTTGTAAATTTTAAGTGATTTTTTTATGTCTAAAAATATCTTTTATAATCACATTTATAGAAAGTCTTACCAATTTTAAATTTCATTTATTTTTTAATAAATCAGTCTATAATCATAATTTCTTAGAATTAATATGTTTTTAAATTGGTATCCAAGGGAAATTATAATCACAGCAATTAAAAAAAAAAAATCACCTACCTTCTTACCTGTTCTTTTTCTCCGCCAACAACTATGCCGCCAGTATTTTTCGCCGTCATTTTAAGTAAGAAAATGCAAACCTCAGAAATATTATTGCCAATTATTTTTTTAAATATTATCAATACAATTACGCAATTACGGTGGAAGTAATTACTTAAAGTGCTTTTTACATGAAATAATGGAATTAAAAAATTGGGTTATAAGTACCTAAAAATATCAAAATCTATTTTAAAAAATTACAATGAGTAAGGTAGGTAAAGTTAAAATGACTCTTTTTTTTGATACAATAATAATTATACAATTATAATTAAAAAAAAAATCTGCTAAATACAAACAACAGCTAATAAAGAAGTGAATAAAAAATGTTAGGTAGTTAATCGAACGAATTTCAAAATTTAAATTGCTTTTAGAAAAAATATTTATGGCTGTGAAAATTTAGAAAAGAGGTTTGCTGAAAGCTAGAAAAACCGGAGAAAAACACACACAAAAAAAAATAAACTTACCTGAAATCCTGAGCACTGCTACTACCCGGCTCCGACCAGCAAATTTTCAACTCGTACTTTTTAGCTGTAAATATTTTACGCGGTAGTTTTTTAACCGGACGTTGGTGATTATTTGGGGTTTAATGTTTGAATTTTAGCAGGCACTGAATTTAGAGATAGGATAGAAATTTAAGAAAATAAATTTGCTCCAATAAAAAGGCAAGATTTTATGCGGCAAATTTTTAGAGCTGACTTTGATGATTATTTGGATTTTAAATGTTCAAATTTAGCCGGCACTGAATTTAGAGATAGCACAGAAATTTGAGAAAAAATTACGGACCAATAAAGGCTAGGTCAGAGAGCTCGCGTCTAGAGCTTTGGCTTGTTGCTAGCTCGGAGGATCAGCGGCGACTGTGCCCGCTCAAACCGAAAGCTGTTATATAACGGTGCTAGCGTGGGCGGCAACTGGGGTTGTAGGGTAGGGATGGGGGTGGTATTCCCCGGAACCCTGGTTGCTGTTAGCCAATGGACACAAGGTCGTATGAGACGCAGTTCACAATTTTCTTTGTTAACTTATGGTAGAACGAGAGCACAATTTAAATTACTGACAGTTTTTATCGAAAATCTTTTTTAATAGAAGAATTACTTTTCTACGCCTTACCTAAATTAGCTTTTCTCGAATCTATGATAGCCCAAAGGCCCCAAAGGCTTAGAATTCACCCTCTTACTCGGGGGGTCCGGGTTCGAATGACTTTCTTAAAAGTTTTGTGCGCTTTATAAACTTTACAAAGTGTAACAGTAAAGGAAGATATCGTGAGCAAATCTGCAAGCTAGGGAGCTCTCCATAGTTCTCTAACCCCTTGCAATGTAGCTATGAACCCCATAAGTGGTAGGTTCGGGTATCCTCCTATGCGTTCACAGGCTTTTAGGAAAATTAGGTATAGAAAACTCTCGGAATGACCATATTATGTTTCCTTCTTTCCTTTCAGCCCTGGATAGTGCACTGCTGGACATGGGCCTCCCCTAATCTACGCCACTGCAACTCGTCCTGGGCCCTATGAATCCAACGGTTTCCCACTGTCTTCTTCAGGTCGTCAGTCCACCTGGTAGAAGGGCGGCCTGTGCTCCTTTCACCTAAATGTGGTCACCATTCGAGGACCTTTTCTCCCCACCTGTTGTCAGTCCTGCTAACGATGCAGCCAGCCCATTGCCACTTTAATTTCACTCACCTGCGTTCTCCTACGGATTTCGTCATTTCTGACTCTGTCACGTAGAAAAATACCGAGCATAGCTCTCTCCATTGCCCTTTGAGCGACACTGAACTTGTGGATTAGACTCACAGTAAAGGACCACGTCTGGGCACCGTAGGTCGTCACTGGCAACATTTCTTGAGTACCTACTTTGAGGCTGAATTCATGCAGTCACCGACCTGCATATCCGTGGGTTCTCTATAAGGCTAACCTATGCGGGTTAACATAGGACTTCATAAAGCGCACATAACTTTTAAGAAAGTCATTGGTTCGTTCGAAAAAGTATACTATTCGGTTGCGGAATTCATTAATGAAAAAAATTAAATCTGTATTGTAATGTAAATTCTATTAAATGGAATGTGGAAACGCGCGTCTAAACAAATAAAGTATGTGTACCAAAACCTGTGTCGAGAGTTTTTTCCTCCGGCTTTTTCTCTCTTTACCCAGCGATGGGTGGCACATAGGCAGCCGATGAGTTCGATTAGGTAAAATTACAACTAATTATAAAAATAATAAATGTAATATGCTAAACTGACAAATGAATTATTATACTTGACAAACTTGTCAATTAAATTATGTATTAGTTATAAGTTTTCAATTGTAATTAGTACTAACATTAGTCTTTATTTTATTTTTAAATTATTAAAATGTAACATAACTTTATAACTTTATAATTTGCATACCTGAGAAGGTGAATATGGATTGATCAAAATGCCCTGTAAAACCAATAACTAACCCATATTCGTGCAAATAAATGATTTTCATTTCATTTCATTTCATTTCGTGCCACTGTTTCGAACCCGGCCGAACCTTACCGAACCTTAACCTTAAGGAACTCTTAGCCACCGGGCCTCGCCTGTTTTACTCGTTACCTACTCGTAATACGAACGCCTACACGAAAAACCCACAAGTAAGAAAAATTCCCAAATTTCAGTTCATTCATGTAACTGCGTTTTTGTTTTATTGCCTACGCTCCCGGTTACATTCCGACGATTCCAACCATCATTGGTAACTTCGGATGTGCGTCATCACAAAACTGACCAATAGCGTGGCTACATGAAGGATTTTGCAATATTTATATCTATCTCACTCTCACTCGTCATGGCTCTTTGTTTGTTGTATTGATCCATTCCGATTCTACAAATCCGTAACAAAATTAACAGGTAATGAAACTCCCCCTTTCAAGCGAATTTCCCCCCTGTCAGTTTGTATTCATTTTTCATTCCAGGGATTAACCTGGATTGCCGCAGGGGGCATTTCAATAATGGGCTTTCTACGTTATTAGGTGCATGAGGTGCATCCATTTTTTTATATGGCAACCAGGCGGATTGTGTGCTTTACCTATGTGGAATCTGGAATAATAAAACGAAATTAGGTACTTATACAACTATTGAATCTTTTCTGTACCTATTACGTCATTATTTTCAACATCCTACATAGGCACATAATAGTGTTTTTCATTTTCTTTCTCTGCGCCAGCCAGTCCCAGCCCTTGAATTGACCATTATAACCGTAACTTCAGCCATCTGCAGCAACCGCTTCGCAGCAACGAAGTCCATCTTACAGAAGCAATAAGTACATAGAATCTGCGTTCAAAAGAGCGATTAATACACTGCCACGCATCACGGAGCGTAGTGCGGGGCTGCGCGTCCATTTGTAGGTATATAAAATGCATCTACGCGCGTACATGCGGATGCGTGTTCTGTGTGTTGGACTGTGCGTGTTTTCTATACAAATTGAGATACTTACATGCAGCGCTAGATCACACATTCCCGCGCTACGCTGCGTGGTGGAGGGCAGTGCGTTAATCGCCTTAGTAGGTACCTACGTACATTTTTTTTTCAAACAAAAGAAAGCTGCCAACCAGGCATATCTATATTTAATGGTAGCCTAAGTGTCTTTCTCTACGACACAGAATCAGAAATGATTAAATCCGTAGAAGAATGACAGACATAGCTCTCAAAATTTGCAAATTAAAGTGGCAATGGGCTGGCCACATCGTTCGCAGGACTGATAACCGATGGGGAAAAAAGGTCCTCGAATGGCGACCACGTTTAGGCAAAAGGAGCACAGGCCGCCCTCCGACCTGGTGGACTGACGACCTGAAGAAGACAGCGGGAAACCGTTGGATTCGGAGGGCCCAGGACCAGGCTGAGTGGCGTCGATTAGGGCAGGCCCATGTCCAGCAGTGGACTACTAAGGGCTGAAAGGAAGGAAGGAAGGAAGTGTCTTCCTTGGCTGCACCTAGACGTCCTTGGGATCCACTGCCATAGGATTCATCCCTTTGTTTGCTCCTCGTAATATGCCAGCCCACCTCCATTTCAAAATAGCCACCCTGGTGGTTATATCAAGCACTCCGGTTCTTCTCCTCATTTCTTTGTGGGGGATACGGCCCAACAAGGAAATACTGAGCATTTTCCTTTCCATAGCCCTCTAAGCGACTTAACGGTTTTAGATTATAAATTTATTTAGGGGCCAAGTTTTACAGCCATGTCATTACCGATATGTATATCATAGTTCTACGAGAATACATAAATAAATAACAAATACTTACATAAACAATAAACATTCCGACCTAAGATTTTCCATTGTCATTAAAATCCTAATACCTACTTAGATAAAGCGGCAAAAATGAAAAGCAGAAAAAATTAAGGTTCCATGCATTCTTAATGAGTTCTTAATTTTTATAGCACTGAAGAGGAAAAATCTCTACCTAATAAAAATATCTAATCTATCAGTGCTACCTCAGTAGTACGTGTTAACGTAAGTTGTAAGTGCTTAGAATAGTTACTTAGGCTATAATTATAGTGGTCTATGTCACTTTTATTCGATTTCGAACACTGGGCTATAGCCGCTTAGAATCCGGCCGTGCGAATGTGAGTGACCATTTTATGGCCCCTCTGTTGGGCATAGGTCTCTCCCCGCGACATGGGGAGGACTAAAGCATACTTCACCACGCTGCTCCAGTGTGGAATCGTGGAGAAACGGGCTAGTGGCGAACCCGTGTTGCATGTTTTCAAACCGCCCATAGGGTCTCCGACGTTTAACGATTGCTACTTAAGCGGCCATTTAATTCGCCACTAGCGGTCACCCATCCGGTACTGACCTGGTAACTATAGGTATTACCTAATTACCTACCAATTTTATTGTAGATACCTACCCTGCACATATTAATACTAGAGTTTAAAACTGAAAAATGCTCCGCTCTACGAGTAGCTTTATTGATCTAGTGCTTGGGAGCCGGAGCCCGGCCGGATGGATAAATATAGAAACGTTACGCAAGGCTCTCTACAATTTCATTGGAAATAAAATGAAGTGATTTTGTTACAATAATTTCAAGAGAAACGAGCGGTGATTTGTTTTCAATGTTACTACTTAGGTAGTTATTACTATCCCGCTGCTTAGTTTAACTACTTCTAGGTACTTCTAGGTAAAGCCATAGTAGCTCGCCCGGGGATGTGCCTAACCGCCAACCTCTTAACTCGCCGTGAAACAGTGTTCTTCATGTGTTGTGTTTTTGTTTGGGGAGGCATTCCGCCGCAGATATTTTATTTGGGACGAACATAACTTACACCCTATTAAGTATTTTTATTTATCATAGGTTTCCTGCAGTGAAAAAAAGTGCTAAGAGATTTCCTTCCCACTTTATCGAAGGCACATGAATCAGTGTTTTTTTTTTATAAGTACCTAGAGCAAGCAAACAGACAGTCGAGCCACCTCATGGTAAGTGGTCACCGTCGCCTGCTGACGTGCAGCACCAGGGGGTCGCCAGTGCGTTGCTGGCTATGAAGGAGAGCTTTTTATGCCCTTCTTGAAGAACCCCATGTCATAGTCCTGCGGGAATACATCAGCCGGAAGACCGTTCCAAAGAGTGCACACATGTACGAGGCAAGAACGTACGTGAAAAACGAACTGTGGAGGAACGCCACATATCCAAGTGATGAGGATGGAATTTCAGTCTCCGGCGGGTGGTGTAGTGAATAAATAAGTGTTCAGTTCAATAATAAACTGATAATGATATTGTAACTTAGATCTTGCAACAGTTACGTTTTGTCCGAGTTTTGTATATAAGCCAACGGTGTAGGAAACTACGATAGCGTGATTCAGGGTACCATCTCTTGTCGAGCGCCGGTGGTCGATGCCGGTATGCGATGGGCTCATACAATTTGAGTCCAAACAGATAAAACATACATGCATGAACTTATGAAACAATAGCAAAATCAAAATAAAACAAGATAATCCGTTATTCCGTAAGCCATTTATTACATTCTTAATAGAAATAAACATAATATTACAATCACAGATAAGATAATTAAATACCTGTAGCACCTATAAAAGTAAGAAAGTAGATTTTAATTATTATAAACTATAAATTGTACAAGAATATTATTACTTTTAATTTTTCCTTACATTATGGTTGAAATGAGCATGACATAGTTTCGTTATATGTATTGTATTTATTTAGGATTGGATAATAATTTTGGTGGATAATAATTGATTAAAATGCCCTGTAAAACCAAATACTAACCTATATTCGTGCAAATAAATGTATTACCACCAACCCGCAGTAGTGGTGCGTGGTGGACGGCGGCCTACATCCCTCTCATTGTGAGAGGAGACCCGACCCTGTTACCCATTAATGGGTTACTGACAAAAAGCTTTACATTTTCTTTCTGTGCCTGTGTGTACATTATTTATATACATATAAGTTTGTATTAAAAATATACATGTATGTTTATCAGCTATCTGGTTACAATAACACAAGCTCACAGCCTACTTTGGGATCAGAAAGCCGTGTGTGAGTTGTCCCACAATATTTTTTTTATTTATATTTTCAATTAACTTGAAAAACACACTGTGGTTGACCACCAAAATCCAGATGTGGATGGAATGTTAGTCTTCTGCTACTTATAAAATATCTTAAACCATTTTTCACAATTTAGATTCCATCTTTTGCTGTTTTTTCACAATCTTGTTCAATATAATGTGCCCTTCTTCATAGTAAGGGCTGAAGTACTGTCTGACTTTCTGCCACCAAACTGAGATATTCTGGAACTTCTCTGCGGGGTCGTAACCTGCCATTCCTGTGTGAAGGAAAAATTACATTATACTACAGACACGTTCTTTAAATCTTTTTGGCCAAATTTTTTGTATTGCTACAATACATCATTATACATCTATAGTGTTACATATGTTTGATTTTTAATAATTTTAAAGCAAAAGTTATGAAAGTGTCAATATCTTTGTATTAATATTACTATTGCTTTGCGAGAATAAATTTGATCTGTATTGGTTGAAAAGATAGAAGTGATTGAATGGAATATACCCTGCAAAAATTGATCCCTAGACTTGACAATAGATTTGATCAGAAAGTTTGTCGTAGTTGAGCCATTGAATTTCTGGTGGCATAAGTAAAAAAATATTTCAGGTATACCCACAAGTATTAGCTACACCTGGAGCATACCCTACCACTCTGCTCCAATTGGCAGATTGGTAAATCTTTTATATGGTCAGATAGAGTGATACTAATATAAAGATAAGTAAAACTGGGCTCAACTTAACTTTTTTTAAATAATAAAGAGACCAAAGCGGCACATTTGTAAAAACTAAAAAGTAACACAACAGTTCCCACCAAAAAAAAAACGACTTAAAAATAGAAGTTCCCTAATTTTAGGTGTTCTACTTTTTATGTCCTGACTGTCCGTTGACTTCTAAAAAAATCTTGGTGGTAAGCAGTAAGAATTAGAAAATTATAAATTCTCACTAGGTTGTTCCATTTCGCAGGCAGCCAGCAAATCCGCGACTGTTATAGAGTTCCCCGCTATGAACTCCCTGCCCTGACCCAGCCAGAGTCTATCGAAGGTCTCCAGAGCCGCCTCCATGCGATGTTCATAGCCCACCACCGTGTTGGGACTGGGTGTCTTGCCTGTTATCGCTGCATCCAACACCTGGAAAATAAATATTATAAATTTTAATTAATAACCCTTACAATTCAATTTAGTTAAGGTTGTAGATAACAAAAAGCGACAAACCGACAAAAAGCGGTGATAGCTCATAATTTTTTTTTATTGATATGTTATAAAAATATTTAAAAAATATTTTAATTTAGGTACCTACCTTAACCCTGAAAAACATAGAGAGGTGTAGCCTTAATCCAATGTGCTGCCATTCCAAATATTCGTCCACTCTCGCCTGAAGTTTACTGTCTTTAGGATACAAGTTCTCTGGTATTAGATTTTCCCTTGACAAATATTTTATTATTGCAACACTGAAATTAAATGTGAAAAATTTAACATAGTAATGAAATGTTGAGTGGCAAAATTGTCCAATTGTCTTGTCTGCGATACATTATTGACCCACTACAGGGTCAGTTCTACTCTCACAATGAGGACATAGTACACCACACTAGCATAATGGGTGTCGGTGGACTTCACATGCCTTTGAGAACATTGGAGAACATTGAACAACTCTGGTGCATACAGATTTCCACCTAACATTTTCCTTCTCCATTACATCATCATACAGTAGATGTTCCATTCTTCGTTACTCATATTGTTACTCATAAGTTTGAAAATCATTTGTATGTGCCCCTGGGACACTGAGAATAGTGTTCATGCTCACTGCTGAACAGAGTCCAAACCTCCTTATCAAGAGATAAGGAGGTGGCAATCCTAGTTATGCTACGTTCACACGACATCAAGTATTTCTCTACCGGTTTATTGCAAGATTCGGTTTAGTGGCAACAGTATTTCAATGAGTTCACACATGCATTCAGTTTCAAGACAAGGCAAAAAAACCAAATCTTGCTGAAGTTGACATTCAATTTTGCGACTCCAAAAACCAATCCGGCCATACTGCAAAATGTAAGATCAGGTGCAGTGATATAGTGCATTCAATACATGCATTCATACGATACAGGCAGGGGTAGATTCGGGATTCACACGGGATCTCGATATGAGGCCGTCGGATACGGCAATGCAAAATGTCATGTGCTGTGTGAATACAACATTCGGTTTTTCCAGATATGAAATGAAAATGAAAATAAGATTCGGCAAAACGTGGCTCCGTGTGAACATACTGTTAGTGGGCTGTCACCACCGGATTCTGCAAATAAAATAACTGTTGAATACGTACCTCTCAGTGAGGATGAATCCATTGTGATCAATGACTGGTACTCGTTGTAATCTGTTGATCGCCGTAAATTCATCAGAGTAGTGTTCTCCTGAAACATTTACACAAGGTTTATAATTAAGACCTTCCAATCAACATCTACATCAGAAGAGTAGTGTGAAATTACCTTTTCGAAGATCTACCATTTTAGGCGTAAAACTACACTTCGCTGTTTTCAGTAAAATATACAAAGCCCTGGAAGGCTGCGACATTAGATCGTAGTACAGTTTTAGAGACATTATTTGATAAATTAGCTCCTCAGTAGTTCTGCTAAAAAATAATTATGCATATACGGACAGGTAGGACACGAAGATTGTAGTAATAATAAATATTCTAATTTCTATGGGAGAAACAATGGTTTGTAATCTAGTTGATCAAGGTTCAAAGTGCGTTCACTTTCAACTTTTCAAGAAAGTAAACATAAAAAGTTTCAATTTTCGTTAAAAATTGTCTAAATATAAATGTTTCTGTCTCCATCGCATTTATAAAAAATGAATAAAATTGCTTTTTTAAAGTTTTTTATACGTCCATGTAAAATACAAAACAAATTTAATTTTTGATATTTTGAATTGATAATGATTCAACGTGAAGTGATTTGAAGATGATGATCTATCCTATGTAGGTATTTCTGTCTGTTGATTGATTCTGATCTGATTATCAATCAAGTCAAACAAAACACTGTCACTGTCAGTCTATTGTAAGGGAGACCAGCACAAAGAAAATTTCCCAAACTGAACAAAACTTTTTATTGAATTGGTGCGTCCTCATTTACGGCCTAAAACTTTGTCTTTAAGAGTTAAGCTGTGCTTTAAACACTTATGTAGACACGGCTAATATCATTAACAGTTGTGACAAAAACTCGTAATAAATGCATCTAAATCAAATTCATTTTATTTACTTTCATTAATTTGTAATAAATATTAACACTAGTTGATCGAGTTTTAAAGAAATTCACAAAAAAAAAAACAATACAAAACCCTAAGCTTGTTTATGGGTCTACGCAGGCGTACTCTACCACAACCACACCACGTGGTCGGGTGTCAAATAGTATGAAAACTGTCACTTCCATTCACACGCACGACCCACATTAATTACAGCATTTACAGCTGTGCTATTGACAGCATAAACTGACTGTATTTTGTCGCGTGGTTGTGATGTGGTACGTCTGTGGTACGTGTGTGGTACGTGGTGGTACGTCTGCGTCTAAGACCCTTTCAGTACTGTCAGTCAGTGCCATTCACTCACTTCACTCAATCTTGTCAATGTCAAATCAGAAGTCGGCTGTGAAATTAAGTCGTATATCTTGCGCACTTGCGGCTTGCGGCAGATGGCAGATGCGCGGCGCGGGAAGCGATTCTGAATTTCTGATCATGTAAAAAAATAAGAAAAATAATGTCTTCGTGTGCTATTCCGATGTGCAAAAATAAATCTGGCCAATATAATGGCAACGAAAATATTTCATTTCACAGGTAAATATATAATTTCATTTGAACAGTTCTAACATTTTGATATTATTGTGTAGGAATATTCATTATTTATATTAATTCATTGTGATTATTTATTTCTATTTTGTTTAAGACAGGTATGTGAAGGGCAGTGCAACAGACAGTGGCAGTGGAAGAAAACATTTAATTTTTATTTAATCTTTTCCTTGTCTAGTTTTGAGAAATACTTAAATACACAATATACCTATAAAATGATTAACTTTAGCTATCTCCATGAGTGTCTTACATCTTGTCCAATTAAATAGTTGAATAATAAAATTTCAGGTTTCCCACAGATGAAGAAACTAAGAAACTTTGGGTTGATGTAGTTAAAAAATGTCGACTTCAAGAAAGTTGGACTCCTGATGACCATAGTGTTATTTGTTCAGCTCATTTTGACACAAACAATATACTGAAAACCCCATTTTTAACGATAATAACAAAAGGCTCTATACCAACTAAGGTTTGTTGTCAATTTATAAGAGTTATAAGAGTCATAAACTATTACTTAATAACTACTATATTTATATATTTGGATTGGATAATAACGTTAGTTAATATTCTTATTTAATATATAAGTTTCAATCAGTTAGAATTAATTTTTGAATGTCCAAAATATTTGTATTTCTGTTGAAGAATTATTGGATTAGCATACAAACATCCATAGACTACAGCAAAACACAGGTTTGCCATGTTATTATTATGATTAGTGTAATTGGTTAAACCATGCTAATCAAACCAAATAAATAAATGATAAATATTATCAGTTACATAATATCAAGTACTTTCATTTCATTACAGAACATAGAAACAGAAGTCATTGATTTAACTGAAGATAAACCTACAGTATTATTAAAGAAAACTGTAAGTAGATACTGCTGTATCTAAATTTATTGTAAGCTTGAAATTCTGTTTGGATGATGTTACACTGCTGCTTATCTAAAATTTTAGAATAGTTTTGGAATACAGAGTATAATAAGTCTGATATAGTTAAACCTATTAAAGTTTTACATTGAGTGGGGAATTTCAGGGTGACCTAGTATAGTTCAGGATATCTACTGTTTATTTAAGAAGATTTAAAAAAATCATTTTTCCACATGTTTATTTTGTTTAAATAAAGTTTATCTACTTTTCAGGTCTCTGAACAACCTGCAGATGATGGTAGTCTTAGTGATGTGGATATTTCAGATTTAGATCATATATTTGATACTCCAGCAGAAAGACAATTAAGACTTCAAATACATTGCAGAATAAAATCTATTTATAAACTAAGACGAAAACTAAAAACCTTACAAAAAACAAACATGGATCTCATTAAAAATAAAAAAGACACAAGAGAATCTATAGTGAAGTATGTGGAGAACTATTTACTGGAAAAACTGCAAACGGGAAATGGTAGTAATGAAACAATAGACATCAAATCTGAAGCAAAGCCAAGTTAATTTTATTAATAAGTATTTCTTATCGATTTTTGTCCCAGACTATAATAATATGTACTGAATCATATTGTTAATGCATACTTAGATTTAAAAAGATAATTGTTGTAACTCCAAAATAAAATATCTTTGAAACACATGCTTTATTTAATATTTAATGTAATTAGTGTTATGCTGAAAACCTTAATTTTACCATAGTAATTATGTCTGCATTAACAAAATAGTTTATTTTTTATTAGGTGCCTATTCTCAAGTAATTAATGATCTGCTATGCCCAAAATTTATAACAGATATAGAGTAATATTTTTGAGTATCTTAGCAACCAAACAGTATCAATTTTAATCCGAAGATCGGTATTTAGCCGGCTTTTGACTATGGGATGTAATATAAATTATATCTTGAATGATCTTGAACTATATATTACATCCCGCGATTGCTGTTCACACTGTAAGATATAATTATATTGTTGAACAGCTTAGCATCGGCCAATACCAGTATACCATTCAAACTGCGAGTACTGCGACTGCGGGCGGCGCAGGGGCGCGGTGTCCGGGGACGTGAGGAAAATATACACCTTCAAATATCGCTCGAAAAAAAATTATAGTTTGGGATGTAATATATATTATAGCACAGTGTGAACGGTCACGTACAAAATGTATGATAGCGATAAAATGTTACATCTCAAGATGTAATTTAAATAGGGTATTACGGTCTATGTCAAAAAGCTTTTTATAGGGTATTACGGTCTATGTCAAAAAGCTTCCTTTACTGACATGTATTGTCAGTGTAAACAATACATGTCAGTAAAGGAAGAAAGTTATACTCCATTGTTTATTTACACTACTAATGACGTCACGCCGATAGCTTGCATGGCGTATAGCGTTTTTGACATTTGAAAAACAGATTAAAAAACCTGAATTTTAAAATTGAAATAATAAATGTATACTACATTTTTTAGAACAGAAATCACCATTTTTCATTTGCTTTTAACAAAATCTATCAATATTACATAATTTTGGATTTTTCCTTGCATGGTGCGAAATACCCTTTTATAATATTATATCCCGTAGGCAAAAGCTGGCTTTAATTTCGGGCGTCCGTCAATCTGTGTTATGTTTATAAATTTTTGGATATGACTGTAACGAATGACGCATCCGTTATGATCGGCATGATCCATTCACATCTCCTTTACTTCATAGACCAGTGACTAGAGTAAATTTTAAAATTAAACTAATTATTATTAAAATTAGTAATTAAAATTTTAGATAATCCCACCGTTTTTTAAGCTTGACTAGGAGTATGGGGGGACTTGTTGGGGTACTTTGGAGAGACAGGGCAGTTCAGGGCACTGGCAACACTGGTCTATGGTCAGTCAAGTTCAGTCCAGTTCAGTCAAGACTCAAGTTAAGCTGTAAGAAAACAGATAGTTTTATTAGAAGGACGCCAGAATAATAATTTGAATTTAATATTTGTGTTTTCTGAATAACAAAGACCCAAGAAAAGCTAAAGCAATGGCTTCCTTGGATCTCTTGACACCGCATTTATCGAAAATCAAGATACCTGGGCCTCAGCAGTTGATTTATAAGGATGAGTGTGTGTACTCTTTTGACAACCCGGTGAGTTGCAATTTGTTTCCTAACCTAAAAAATATTTTTTGGTTTTTGAGAGCCCACGGCCTTTCAATAAATTTTATTCTTTTATTAGATTTGAGTCTGATATTTAATTCTGATTTTAATATTTTCGTAACACTTCTTATACACATACTCACATATTTAAATATATTTATAAATCAATTCAGTGTCTAAGTAGTTAAAGAGAGGACAACTTACAACACAGATATTTATTATTTGAACTACATACAATGTATTGTACACAATACACATATTTTATGTAATACATTGATTTTATGGGTTAAGACATTGAACAATTAGTCTCCTTTGTTTAAGTTAGTTTTTTTGCTTGGGCATTAATTTGTAGTGTTAGGCTGGTCCCATTTTTGATGTGGACATACTTTGTATAAACTGGAACTGAGCTGGAAGTATGGCAGCAGTCACTGCAAACAGTTGGATGGTGTGTTCAGATCTGTTTAAAGAATTGATGTCATGTGGCTTATCAAAAACTTTTATGTTGACTATACCTATGACTATACCTATTACAAATTGACACACACAAAACACCACCCACAAATTACATACAAGTAACATAAAAGTCATTGTAAGGAGAGACCTGACCCTGCAGTGGGTCACTAATGGGTTACTGACACACTGTACACAATGCTAGCCATAAATGAAACAATAATTTTCTTGTAAATTAAATGTATTGCTAGACAATGTTTTTTTTTTTTTAAAAGTCTATGTAATCAATTAATAGGACTATTAAGGAAAGCCTAAGTTATAACACTAATAAAAGTGCTTCTAAATATTTCAAACGGGAACTACAACATTCTCTTTGAAGTATTTAGTATTCATAAAGTTTTTTACGGCTTGATATATGTTAGCGATAACATTAAACATGGAAGTCCTGACCCCATTTGTTGAATAAGAACAAAACATCAGTGATATAAATGTGTCAAACATAACGGGGGTCCAAAACAGTATGTTATAGAGTAGCTCCCGAGTCACAAAGGTTTTCACAGCAGGTTTTTTCACGTCCATTATATGAATTTTCGTGAGAATTATGGTTGATATTGTGATTGGTATGAAGTAACTCACAAACGCTAATATAAACATGTACACTAAAACATTCTTGTTGTCTATAAAACACATTTTAACACAACTCTCATCCATCTTCGGCTGACGGGATGATTTCAATGCAGTGTAATTGAAACTGGAGTGATTGTTGAAGTTGTTGATAATGTTCAGTACATTGCCTAGCACTAAATCAATTTGGTTCAAATCGTCTGACTTGTGTGCATCGTTCTCTTGCGCTTCTAGGAAGTTCACTGGTGATTGAAGATATTTTAGAAGATCTACGCTATAGTTGGTGATTGATTCGTTGCAGTTTTCCCTATCAAGGTTCAACAGAGCCATGCACGATTGGTCCGAGCTGCGTGCTTGAGACATGGAGATTTCCTGCACACCCATGGGGTACATCGCCAGCGTGAACAATACAGGCACGATCCACTGCAGCACAATAGTCACGAGAGAGAAATATTTCTTCCAGAATTGGCACACACAATCGTACTTGATCTTTCTTCCCGAATCGACCTCTTCTATGTCACGCACTATGTTCTCATCAGATTTCTCCTTAATGTTGTTCAGCATCTTATAATGCAGATAGTTATCGATAATCAGAGTCAGAAAACTGTTGACAAGAGACACCACCAAAGGACCGTAGCCCAAAAGAACAGATAGAAAGCCGCATCCCTTGAAGTTACTGGACGTGAATTCTGCCGTTCGTTCTTCCATGTCGTATACGTCCATGTCTGTGGGATTTATGGCGTACGCGAACTTGCTCACAAAAGCTATACCGATGCACATCAAGAGAATGTTTTCTGATAGTAGCACGGAAGAGAACACGGCGCCCTTGACCACTCTTCTCAAATTGAAGAGGCTTAAAGCGAACCCACACAGTATGAGGAACGTCCCAAGGTATAGATCGGTCGTCATCTTTGCGACGCTGACGCGAATGTGGCCGAACCCCCATGATTTCGCAGACTTCCGTCGAACTGATACTAATTGTTATCGTCATGCAAATTATAGGGGCTCTTTTAAAATGTAAACTCAACGTTGTTCGATTTCACTATGGATCGATATTTTAGATAGAAGTTTTTGTGTACCTACTATATTTTTTTATAATTAATCCTCTTCAGCCAACATAAGCCTGTCCAAACGTTCTGCCTGATGTACTGGTGAATATATTTATATGAAAGATTTGATAATATACCTAAGTAGGGCATGCATACTCACATTAAATCAAATTCAAACTCACTTGTAACACTGTAATGCGTTAAATTTAAGACCATGCCTGCCTTACCACTGATGGCGGGAGCTCACACGAAGACTCTCGTCTTATTTCCTCCGTAATTGGTTTCAGGAATCGGAGACAGGACTATACGTGTCGTTGACGAGCTTTCTGGGCTTCGGGCGTAATTACGTCGAGCAGTACTTCCAGAAAACTGGCAATGCCGTCTTTCTGCACATCCGTAGAGAGAAGAAGCCAGTAAGCATTGTTTATTACAGTGTAGAAAATTCGAATAAGACGCGTCGTTTGATGTACGGATGAAAATCTGTATTAATGTAGGTACGGATGAAAATCGTTTCATTAAATAGTGTTTAATATGATATACATATATAGATAGATATAATATGATAGTCTTTAATATTTTCATACAACATTTTAGGTAATGATTATTATGAATCATAAAATTATGATCCGCATAGTCGAAGTCATAACGTTTTTTTGGTGTCAATTAGTCGCAACGTAGCCTTATCACGCAGTTTGATACGCAATCTACGTAATGAAATTCGTCCAAAACTAACCATCCAATATTTATGAATCGATATCAGTTATTTGAGTAGTGAGAAGAAATTATCGCAAAAGTATTGTAGTGCACTACACTACAATGTTTACAATTTCAATCATCATGTTTAAAACACCTGGAAAGAGTTTCGAGGAGGCTTGAATACTATAATATGTAATTATTGTAAAACTAGTTTATGAACAACTTCTCTCATCACACAATTTTACAATTTTACTTACATAATATGACTGTCTTAGTTGTCTTTCGCATGAAATGTGGAACTTTTCTCCTATTTGAACTAGTATTTAAACACCTACCTATATAAAGACACCTACAAAGTTTTATGATAATTATGACTGCTAGTGCTAGAGACGGGAATACTCTTTAAAATTAGTCGACGCGGTCTGCTCACGCCTAAAGTGCAATTTTTCATCATTTGTAATCTTACTTTAGGCGGTGATAGCCCAGTGGCTAAGAATTCGGCCTCTTACTCGAGGGGTCTGTGTTCGAATCCCAGTGGCACCAATGACTTTGTAAAAAAAGTTATGTGCACTTTATAAATTTAAAATATCATCTGCTGTTACGGTGAAGGAAACATCGTGAGGAAACCTGCATGTCTGAGAGTTCAGAAAAAAAACGTTCTCAAAGGTATGTGAAGTCCACCAACCCGCAGTAGGCCAGCGTGGTGGACTAAGGCCTACATCCCTCTCATTGTGAGAGGAGACCCTACCCTGCAGAGGGTCGTTGATGGGTTCTGGAGGTCATCATACAATCACATAGTTGTCGAAGTAAGATCAAAAAATTTTAAACTTATGCTTGTAATACGTCCCTCTCCTCAGATCCCCGAACCAGAGCAGACGGGCGATGGTCCCGAGAAGAAGATCACGCGTCTCGCGATCGGCGTCGAGGGTGGGTTCGATCCCAACTGTGGGAAGCCCAAGTTCACGTACACCAACCATTACAGCGTCGTCGTGCTGCCCGGCTTCCACACTTACCCGTGGCCGGACCCCTCTCTGCCTGATGTGGTGAGTAGTGGAATATTCAATTAAGATTTTATTTATAACTAGCTGTGGCCGCGACTTCGTTCGCGTGGAATTCTAAAATAAAAGTAGCCTACGGTACTTCTTATTACATCAGCTATCTGCCAGTGAAGGTCCCGACAGCTAAAATGTGATGTACTCGTATCTCTGTAATTGACTTGACATGTAGGCAACATAATAGACTAGTTGACAAAATTTGGAAATGAGTTTGAAAATATAGCTTGGTATCTATTTTACCGCAAAAATATATTATTTTAAGAAAGATAAGCCATTTTACCTAAGAATTTTGCGTTTTTAGAATTTAGCAAAATTAACATCGAAAAAGGCCAAGACTGTCATGGAGCCTTGAATGATGTCACGCGTCGCGAAACAAGCAGTGTTCACTGTATACCAAAATGACAGCAACAACATGATGTTTCGCGAGGCGTGACGTCACGCTTCTCTGATTTGTGTTCAATCATTCAATGTCACGTGATTAAATTTCGAATTTAGCGGATTTTATTTTCAGTAAATATTTGTAATCTTTAATTATTTTAATAAAGAACGTGTTTATTTGATTACTACATAACATGATAAATCATTAGAAACCCAATGCCAGCCGATCTTCTTAGTGGAAACACGCCTATTGTATTTTTGTCTCCAGGTAAACAGATCGGTGCAGGCGGTCATAGACGCGGAGTCACCGTTCAAGATCGCAGAGATGGCCGCTCTCCAGGGCACCTGGGATGGCGAGACTCGGGAAGTCTCTGTGTATGTACATTTCTATAGACAACACCCGATATTACACTGGAGGCCTACAAAACCAACCTCTTAAGAGCGAAGCCTTCCGGCCTTCTGGCTGATGTTCCCGCAGGACTATGACATGGGGTTCTTCAAGAAGGGCATAAAAAAGCTCTCCTTCATAGCCGGCAACGCACTGGCGACCCCCTCGTGCTGCACGTCAGCAGGCGACGGTGACCACTTGCCATCAGGTGGCCCGTCGGTCTGTTCGCTTGCTCGACTTATAAGAAAAAAATAAGTGCTTAAGGATCTATCTCCCTTACTCGCTCCTTTGGTGCAGTGATCCAAAGTAAATCTTGGTCTCCGAGACGAGGACTCGCCACTTTCTTCTGTACCTTGCAGTCTCCTGCTGGCTTGGCTGGCTTTCATTTCTCCGATTACATTCAGCCCCACCACTAGATCTTCTATTTGAGCATTTTTTTGTCTTTCAGTGCCCTCTATCCGATTTGGTTGGTCCAAGAATTTTCCGGAAACCTTTCTATCTCCTAGACAATTGCAACTCAACTCAAACTTCAATAACTGCCTTATGGCTGATTATGAGACCCCACGAGGCACCTTTAAATGCTTTACCTGCTTAATTACAATTAACTAATTAATTAGATCACATTTTTGCACAAGAATACTGTCTAAAAGCTTTTACCTCACTAGTAGTCTTATGTTGTGTCAAAGCATATTTTCAGGGTGAAATGAACTGAAATGAACAAAAGAAAGAAAAAGGAGCTTCGCTGTTAAGTTATTCGCTCACGTCTACATATTAAATCCACGCTTTTGATATCTGTTCGCATATTAATGAAAGAGTGTAGTAATCATATCAAATCATATCAAAATAAGTATCTGCAAAACCTAACATATGATGAGTCTGAATTACTCATTTCAATCCCCCGCTTATGATACACACAATATGAAACTCACACACAGACACGCAGACACACACACCCGCACTATTACTTCCTAAGGTTATTTCGCATATTTTTTTCTTTGTAATACATAATATAAGTTTGTTAATTGTGATCTCCGAGGTGGGCGTAAAAAGTGGCGACATAGTTTTATACTATTGCCGCTGTTTACGATCATATTCTCTCGTATACTGTATTTTTTGTGTATTAATAAATTCTTTAATACTTTAATCCTCTACGAATTCCAGTCACGCGTTGGACCTGAAGCAGCTGGACAACGGGGTGAAGATTCCGCCGTCGGGGTGGAAGTGCGCCAAGTGCGAGCTCACCACCAACCTGTGGCTCAACCTCACGGACGGCTCCGTCCTGTGCGGCAGGCGGTTCTTTGACGGCTCCGGGGGGAATGACCACGCTGTAAGAATATCAATACATAAAAATGAAACAACGCTTCACACTCGTAACTCCGCGCTGGGATTCCTTGTGTTGTGGGTGCCATGGAAACAAGATAAGATGAAAACCAGACCAGAAACAAATTCAAATTCATCATTCCAATCTCTGCTGGGAATCGAACCCACACCGGTGCGCTGCGCGGACCCTCCGCATTTCTTAACTACTGCGCCACTTGGGTCGTCGGAATCTTAGTAATATTTATATGAGGAGCCACTACAATTACAAGCCGAGAAAATTTAGTCTACAGTTCCCCAGGGCAGCATAATGGGGCCTTTTCTAGACTTAATATAATTATATCTTTGACTACTCTTATTGCAACTAAAAATTCAGTAACAGCATCAATTTCGATATCTCGGAACTGGCTACGAGAGACTGGTAAATGAAAGTAAACAAGGCTAAATGATTAGGTAAAATGAATAAATAGCCACGTAAAAAAAATTTACCTGTCTTCATTTCTATATTTTGTAGAATATAGCATTTATTTAGACGTGAGTACGTGACCCAATTATTTTCTCTGGTCTGATTTGATTGTTTGCAATAAATCCATGTAGTTGATGCAGGTCATTTATCATTACAGATCACTAAAAACCGAGATTTTTTTCTACATACTATCTTCTTATACTATACAAAATTCTCATGTCACAGTTTTAGTTACTATACTCCTCCAAAACGGGTTGAGCGATTTTTTTGAAATTTAATATGCATATTCAGCTATTTTTTAATGGTCGATTTTTAACTCTCGATAAGTAATATGCGGTACTACAGCGGTGATAGCCCAGTGGCTTAAAATTCGACCTCGAATCGAGGGGTCCGGGTTCGAATCCCAGTGGCACGCACCAATGACTTTGTAAAAAAGTTATGTGCGATTTATAAAATTAAATATATCACCTGCTGTTACGGTGAAGGAAAACATCGTGAGGAAACCTGCATGCCTGAGAGTTCACACAAACAAATGTTCTCAAAGGCATGTGAAGTCCACTAACCCGCAGTAGGCCAGCGTGGTGGACGGCGGCCTACATCCCTCTCATTCTGAGAGGAGACCCGACCCTGTAGTGGGTCATTAATGGGTTACTGACAACTAATATGGCGAAACAACGTTTGCGGGGTCAGCTAGTTAACTATAGGAGTAAACGTCATCCGTTCATTGACAGGTGGAGCACTTCCGCGAGACGGGCTACCCGCTGGCGGTGAAGCTGGGCACGATCACGGCGGAGGGCAAGGGCGACGTGTTCTCGTACGCGGAGGACGACATGGTGGAGGACCCGCACCTCGCGCGCCATCTGCAGCACTTCGGCATCAACATACAACAGATGCAGAAGGTATCACTGCTTTAAATGATAACGCTTCACGCTCATAGCCCCGCACTAGGACTCCCTTTTTTTTTGTGACAGGGGGGAACCTTCTAGGTACCCGAGAGCCGTGGGAGCGACTCCGGGTTATGTGGGATTCTTACCCACTAAAACCACATTAGGACGCCATGGACACACACAAGACAACATTACACACACCCAGACCAGAAACAGAAATTCTATTCATCATTCAAATTTCTGTTCTGCTGGGAATCGAAGTATCGAACCCAGGACCCTCCGCGCAGCGCACAGGTGTCTTAACCACTACGCTACTCAGGTCGTCATAAGGTTTTTACTTTTTTATTTTTTTACTATAGTCGACTAAAAACTATCCTATATGTTCGTTCAAGGTATAAGCTATGCGCGTACCAAATTCCATCAAAATCCGTTCAGTAGATTTGTCGTGATCGGGTAACAAATTAACAGACAGACAGACAATAATTCTAAAAACATGATTTTTGGTTTCTGTTATCGTCCCTTATGCCAAATCAATTAGTCTTTAAAATATTTTCCATGTACAGATTTTATACTTTTCTACGATTTTGGTATATATGTATATAGATTACATGTATATAGATTATATGCTGCACGCTCATAGCCCCACTCTAGGACTCTCAAAAACATGGCATTGTCATATCAGTCGAAAGAAAATTATTCAGCAACATGCAGGTGTGCAGTACTTCAGGTTGAACTACCTTGTGTTAGCTTCACCTATATGTGTATCCAGGTGTAGGAAACCTACCTTGTGTTAGCTTCACCTATATGTGTATCCAGGTGTAGGAAACCTACCTTGTGTTAGCTTCACCTATATGTGTATCCAGGTGTAGGAAACCTACCTTGTGTTAGCTTCACCTATATGTGTATCCAGGTGTAGGAAACCTACCTTGTGTTAGCTTCACCTATATGTGTATCCAGGTGTAGGAAACCTACCTTGTGTTAGCTTCACCTATATGTGTATCCAGGTGTAGGAAACCTACCTTGTGTTAGCTTCACCTATATGTGTATCCAGGTGTAGGAAACCTACCTTGTGTTAGCTTCACCTATATGTGTATCCAGGTGTAGGAAACCTACCTTGTGTTAGCTTCACCTATATGTGTATCCAGGTGTAGGAAACCTACCTTGTGTTAGCTTCACCTATATGTGTATCCAGGTGTAGGAAACCTACCTTGTGTTAGCTTCACCTATATGTGTATCCAGGTGTAGGAAACCTACCTTGTGTTAGCTTCACCTATATGTGTATCCAGGTGTAGGAAACCTACCTTGTGTTAGCTTCACCTATATGTGTATCCAGGTGTAGGAAACCTACCTTGTGTTAGCTTCACCTATATGTGTATCCAGGTGTAGGAAACCTACCTTGTGTTAGCTTCACCTATATGTGTATCCAGGTGTAGGAAACCTACCTTGTGTTAGCTTCACCTATATGTGTATCCAGGTGTAGGAAACCAACCTTGTGTTAGCTTCACCTATATGACTGTGTATCCAGGTGTAGGAAACCAACCTTGTGTTAGCTTCACCTATATGACTGTGTATCCAGGTGTAGGAAACTTACCTTGTGTTAGCTTCACCTATATGTGTATCCAGGTGTAGGAAACCTACCTTGTGTTAGCTTCACCTATATGTGTATCCAGGTGTAGGAAACCTACCTTGTGTTAGCTTCACCTATATGTGTATCCAGGTGTAGGAAACTTTGAACGTCGGCGTCCACGTCAAAACTCACATAACTTAAAAAGGTTTGTAATCCGAAATTCTGCTTTGTTCCTAACCAACTATTTTGATATTAACTTACACACTTTTTACTATTTACAGACAGACAAATCAATGGTGGAACTGGAGTTGGAGCTGAACCGGCGCACCGGGGAGTGGAGTACCCTGCAGGAGTCCAGCAGCGAGCTGACTCCACTGCAAGGCCCAGCGCTCACCGGTCTCAACAACCTGGGCAATTCCTGCTACATCAACAGTGTGGTTCAGGTACAGCACCTATCTATTGACTATATTATTACTAATCACTGGTGCAGCTGAACAGACGTACCGGGGGATGGAGTACCCTGTCTGTACCCTGAGTCTAGCAGCGAGCTGACTCCACTGCAAGGCCCAGCGCTCACCGGTCTCAACAACCTGGGCAACTCCTGCTACATCAACAGTGTGGTTCAGGTACACTATATTATTACTAATCAATGGTGCAGCTGAACAGACGTACCGGGGAATGGAGTACCCTGTAACCCTCACCCTCACCAGTCTCATAAACCTGGTAACTCCTGCTACATCAACGGTGTTGTTCAGGTACACATGAGTTACATAAGGCAGGGAAACAAAAATTATTTAATTCTACATTTTACAAACTATATCCTGCATTCTAACCCAAAGTGAGATGTGAGAATAGTTGGGAAGCAATGGCTGGCAAGCGTGGGAAAGCGTGGCGTATCACGAATGTGCTGCATTGGCAAATCAGCACTCTTGGTTGGATGGCAGGCAACCATCGATGAGTGATGCTAGAATGTACAATATACAAAAATAACGCCCAACGATAAAAAATATAAACTCATTGATGTGACATACAATGGTAAACTGCTGGCTAAGGAAAGACAGATGGACATGGATTTGGCGTTTTCACGCAAAAAATGTGGTTTCCATAAAGTAAACCTTGTGTGTATCTTCTTGCATTCTTTTATACATTGCCAATTTATGCGCGAATGCTAGCTCTATGTTTTTTATATTTTACATATTTGTGTAATATTGTTTTTTTTATGTGTAGGTAATTTTCCGCATGCCGGACTTCATTCGTCGGTTCGTGGAGGGGGCGCCGGAAATTTTCTCCACTTTCCCTGAGGATCCGGTCAATGACTTCAATGTTCAGACGTGAGTTCTATATGCAATATTTTGTTTATGAAGTTTTTTAGAGCTATGTTAAATAATCAATTTTATGTTTCGCAATTTCTTGAAGCAGTCCTAACTTTTGCTACTCTCATTATTTTGATTGTCAGCGAATAATAAAAGACAACAGTCTGTTTGAGCTTGGATGCAGTTGTGTGAGCTACAATTACCTCAGGTCACTTATATCACGTGGCTTAATGCCGACGCTACAAGATAAATAAATAAATAAAGAACGCTTCACACTCATAGCCCCACACTAGGGTGGGTGCCATGGACACACACAAGACAAGAAACAGAAATTCAAATTCATCATTCAAATCTCTACTCTGCTGGGAATCGAACCCAGGACCTTCCGCGCAGCGCACCGGTTTCTTAACCACTGCGCCACTTGGGTCGTCAGATGTGCAAGAATTTGTGGGTAGCACAAACTTTTAATGAGTTGCCATTTATGTTTTTAATGTGAGTTTATGTCCTCTTGGGTGTATCTGCAACACTGGAAATTGTAATGGTGGGACTGCGAGTGTGATCGTTTACCAACTTCATATTATTTAAGTTGTATTTATATTTGTTTGCAACAATCCGCACACGTGGAACTTGTTTTGGTATGGACCCACCACCCTCCCTTATCTCTCTGAGTAGGTATATACCATAACAACTCTACAACGGTTGGTTGCTGACTCAGCAGAGAGATAAGGGAGGGTGGTGGGTCCATACCAAAACAAGTTCCACGTGTGCGGATTGTTGCAAAGAAATATAAATACAACTTAAATAACAATGGATTTCCGCAAAGTAACGCCTGATACAATATATTATACAATTTCATATTGTTTTCAGAGCAAAGCTGGGCGTGGGCCTCCTGTCCGGGCGCTATTCGTTCCTGAACGAGGAGGAGGGCGAGCAGCGCGGCGTGTCGCCGCACATGTACCGGCAGCTGGTGGGGCGCGGACACCCCGAGTTCATGAGCAAGCGCCAGCAGGACGCGCACGAGTTCTACCTGCACTTGCTGACGCTCACTGAGGTGCGTGAGGCGGTGCTAGGATGCAGGCTGCTCCGGCCGCTGCTAGGGGCCGACCATCGTGCGCGGGGTGCGGGAGGGGAACGAAACTGACCAATGAGCTAGTCCCCTGCCGGCCGTCGAAACGAACAAAGCAAAACGCGCGAGTTCTTATTTCAAAGGTTTCGGCAGCCCGCAGAAGACTAACTCATTGGTTAACAGACGTTAACATTGGCACAGAGGTATGTTGCTAGGATACAGGCTACTCCAGTCGCTGCTAGAGGCCAATTACCGAAAGCGCGGCTCTCCCGTGGTACGCGGGATGCGGGAGGGGAATGAATCTGACCAATGAGCTAGTCCTCTGTCAACCGCCAACAAGAACGAAGCAAAATTCGCGAGTTCTTATTTCAAACGTGTCGGCAGCCCGAAGTATACTCTAATTGGTTCAACGTTCAGTTCCGTTCGCCTTCCGCAACCCGCACATCATGGAAGAACCGCGCTTAGGCTGCGTTTCCACCAGAGATGTGCGAGGATGCGTAGCGAGGGATGCGTTGGTGAACAACCAATAGAATTGCTTCATTTACCTAGCCTCGCTCCGCTAAGCCGTTTCCACCAGAGCTGTGCTAAGCGAGGCTAGGTAAATGAAGCAATTCTATTGGTTGTTCAAAAACGCATCCCTCGCTACGCATCCTCGCACACGTCTGGTCGAAACGCAGCCTTACAGCGGTCAAGCTAGCTGCTTATCGAGGAGGGAGAACAACCGGCGTGTCTTTAATCATCTAATCTTGAATTGAAAGCATTCTAGATGAATCTTGAAGATCTCACCAAACAAGCACGATAGTTCGATAGTAAGACGACGCGCGGTAAACTTTCTCTTCTTCTCAGTCGTACACTCCTGGCGGAGTGGTCGTGGTCATGGATCGCCTTTTAGGTGGGAAGCATATTTTGCGAGACTTCTCCATTTCCCTCTATTAGAGGCATTTCGTGTGCATTCAGTGAACTTTCTAGTTGTCATGTAAGCTCGGCATACGAATGTCGACAGATGAAACACTTAGATGAGGAGATTCGCAAGAGTGTTTGGTCCCGCAGCGCAACAGCCGGCACAAAGCGAACCCGGCGGACTGCCTCAAGTTCAGCGTGGAGGAGCGCGTGCGGTGCTCGCAGTCGGGCGGCGTGCGGTACACGCACCGCGCCGAGCACCACCTGCCGCTGCCCGTGCCCGTGGCCGCCGCCGTCAACGCGGCCGACGTGCGCCGCGACGAGCAGCTGCGCGCCGCCGCCGAGGCCGCCGGCCAGAGGATGTGAGTCGCCACACCACATGGTCTTACATACTCGACACTCGTACGTGTGTTCTATGCAGACGAAAATGGCGATAGAAGGCAATTTTCGCATCGAGGTGACAGCACACACAAACGCAAACTCGTTCGTAGCGCATAATTCAGTAAAACAAGACTGCAAAATTTTCCTATGTTCATTTCTTTGTCTCTCTCTTGATCTCTGAATTCGTGTTGGCTGGAACCTTATGATCACACTCTGTGGCGATGAGACGCGCCGCCGCCGAGGCACGGACACACACACATATTTATATCGTAATCACTCAAAATGTTGTTTCAAACATTTATTCAAACATTTATTCATACATTAATAACTAATTTACTTGCTCATTCGTTTTCAAATACTAATAACATATACACGCACGCACGAACGCACTCACTCTCTCACTCACTCACACATGCACATACGCACACACGCATGCGCGCAAGCATACACTTACACACACAATTCTCGTTTACTCATTCACTCCATCCCACACATATTCATCACTCTTTCGATCCCTCCCTCTTTGCACTTAATTACTCACCGTTTACTCACAGAGTGTTTATTACAGGAAGCAACTCACCTATTCAGACCTAAATATTTAATATCGAAATCCTAACTATTCACTTACTTACTTGTATTCTTCACTGCAAAAATTCTCGCTCTAGTATAACGAAACATAACACAAGCTCACAGCTTACTTTGGAATCAGAAAGCCATGTGTGAGTTGCCCCACAATATTAAAAAAATATATATTAAAATAATTAAATTAACTATAGTATAAAATAAAAGCAAATATGCATTGTTTCAGAGACCCGTCGCTGACGGTGCGGCCGCTGATCCCGTTCCAGGCGTGCCTGGACAGCTTCGCGCGCGAGGAGCCCGTCGAGCAGTTCTACAGCACCGCCGTCAACAAGAAGGTCACGGCCCACAAGTACGCTTACATTCTATCCAATCTATTTCATTAGCGGGTATAAACTTTTTGCATTTCTCTCTTTTAGGTTAGAATGTAACCCATGATTTTTTTTTTTGTGACGTGTGGGTTGATGTGCTTCACATGCCGTTGAGAACAGGAGAACCATGCCCGAGAAGGCATGCAGTGCTCCTCGCTATGTTTTCTTTTACAGTTATGGTGACAATGAATTTAGAAAAACGCACTTACTTTTTGCAGTTAAAGACATATAAGTCACTGGTACCTCTGGAATTAAAACCTGGACATCTCGAGTTACGAATCCGTTCTTAGCCACTAAGCTACCACCACTTTATTAAAATAATGGAGTTAAATAATTTTGGTTGTTTTCAATAAACAATTCGGTGCATAATCAACTCATAATGTGTGTGTTCTTTAGGACTACTCGCCTGGCGACATTCCCCGACTACTTGCTGGTGCAACTGAAGAAGTTCACAGTACGTGAAGACTGGACCCCTGCCAAATTAGATGTCGCCGTCGACATGCCCTGGGAGGTAGGCCTCTTCACCCAATTGTATATTGCAATTCTTTAATATCCGCACTTACGAGCAGGGGGTCTTATCACATCATGAGGGGAGGGATTTGGAGCGTACTCAATCACACTGAAGCGGTGATATCCCAGTGGCTTAGAATTCGACCTCGAATCGAGGGGTCCGGGTTCGAATCCCAGTGGCACGCACCAATGACTGTAATAAAAGTTATGTGCAATTTATCACCTGCTGTTACGGTAAAGGAAAACATCGTGAGGAAACCTGCATGCCTGAGAGTTCACAAAAAAATGTTCTCAAAGGCATGTGAAGTCCACCAATCCGCAGTAGGCCAGCGTGGTGGACTAAGGCCTACATCCCTCTCATTGTGAGAGGAGACCCGACCCTGTAGTGGGTCATTAATGGGTACTGACATGACATGACAATCACACTGCTCCTGTACAAATTTGTGGCTAGTTGAAATAGCGGCCAGTCTGGATGTTTTTAAACTTTATAGGCCTCCGTGATCTATCGAAAGTAAATTCTGGATGGCTGGCTGGAACACACATAACTTGTCATTCATTCATTTCAGTCAAGTCATTGGTGTGTGACACTGGGATTCCACCCTGAACTGGTTTCTAAGACCTGAGTTTTTAGTCACTGGGCTCACGACTCTACCCATTTAAGTCTATTCATCTAATCTATTCGTCTTTCTAGCTCGCAGTCGACTAAACTTCGACGGCAAATTATCTAGTGCCGTACAGCCTCTCTATATCTACAATGAGGTCGTTGATTTTAGTATTGAAAGTAATGCATCGTATGATCCCCCAGGTAGACCTGAGCTCGCTGCGCGGGCACGGGCAGCAGCCGGGCGAGACGCCGCTGCCGGACGCCGCGCCCGAGACTCCGCCCCCGGAGTACAACGAGGCACTGCTTGCACAACTTGTGAGTAGTACCTTACCAAAGGCCAAAGGGAGACCATCCTAGTCTAGCGGGAGGCGGGGGGCGAGGTGATCATGCCCGGGGTGCGGCCGTGCTCCGATTACGTCATGTCTGAGGGTATCTAGCGACGTAGAAAACTTCTATAGTGTGATTCAGTGGCGACTACATCTCGTATTTAGGCCAAAAGGGAGCGGGGCGGCGGGTGATAGACGTGGAGGAACCTGCACCTTGCGATAATTTCCTTTTTGTGAGATCAAGCTAACGGGTAGACAGTACACCTGGTGGTGAGTGATAACCTGGTGCACTGAATTTAAAATGTGTCGCAGCTCCCTAACTGCAACGCAAGTCATGAAAAGCGTCCTTTGTGCAGTGCAGCACTGCTCACCCAGTGACCCATCACCGCGAAGGTTCCCGTGTATGGGATGAACGCATCAGTCTTTATTTTGTCGACAAAATGAAAAAAAAAACATAAAAAGTTGCTAAATTCAGGTAGGTACTCTCACCTTGAATACCTTCGGTATGGAAGTCCTATCAATTTAATTTATGCGTTCCTTTGAGATTTGAAATTACAATAAATTCCACTTGTTCCCAGCTGGACATGGGGTTCCCGGTGGAGGCGTGCAAGCGGGCCCTGTACCACACCAACAACTCGGGCATGGAGGCCGCCTCCAACTGGCTCATGGAGCACATGACCGACTGGGACTTCGCCAACCCCTTCACGCCGCCCGGCTCCAAGCCCGACAGTGAGTAAACGATACTGTTTTATAGCTCAGGGCACCTTCATTCAGCCCACATACGCCACCGTTTTCCATGTGTAACTTTGTACTTCTTTGCATCGTCATTTTGGTGGGTTTATGTCTGACGCTATAAAATAGTTATCCAATTATACTAGACTACTTAAGTCACACGTAAGTAAGGTACTAATTCATTGTGGACACTTATGAACTAAATTATTTTGGACACTGATACTTATTATTAGTAGCATTTTTGTTTATAAGTTTTTCTACCCCATCCATAGCTTAGCTTTTCCCCATAGCTTATGAAGAATAAATCATACTTAACTACGAATATTTATAGTAAAAATAAACGTCAAGAGATTGTTTGTTTAAAACACTCTGATCTATGGAACTACCAGCCTGATTTGAAAAACTCTTTTATGTGATAGCTTCATTTATGAGGAACATTTTAGACGAAGCCCGCTGGGACAGTCTAGTGATATCTACATTTGTCATTAAAACCGACAACCGTGATGCATTCCAGACTCGAGCGTGCCGCTAGACGAGGCGAGCGTGGAGCAGATCACGGCGATGGGGTTCACGCGCGCGCAGGCGGGCCGGGCGCTGCGGGCCACGGGCGGGGACGTGGCGCGCGCGCTCGACTGGATCTTCAGCCGCGCGGACGCGCTCGACGTGGAGGACGCGCCCAGCGCGCCGCAGCAGCCCGACCGCACCCTGGGATGCAGGGACGGACCTGCCAGTGAGTGACTGTAGCCCACTTATGACCCACTACAGGCTAAAAGCGGTGACAGCCCAGTGGCTTAATATTCGGGTTTCTGGGGTCGGGGTTCGAATCCCAGCGGCACGCACCAATGACTTTGTAAAAAAGTTATGTGCCCTTTATAAAATTAAATATCACCTGCTGTTACGGTGAAGGAAAACATCGTGAGGAAACCTGGGTTACTGACACACAGGGTCGGTCTTCTCCCTCTATGAGAAGGATGCAGGCCTTAGTCCACCACTCGGGCCTACTGCAGGTTGGTGGACTTCACATACCTCTGAGAACATTTTTTTTTTGTGAACTCTGACGTGCAGTGAGTATTGACCTGAAAGCTCTATTCAAACTACTATCATGTAGCGAATCCAGCACAAAATGTGGCTAACTTGTCAGGCAAATAAATGTATTCACATCACCGGCATCTTCAAGCCTGGTATTGACAGATGTTACTAGAAAAACTTGACCAAGCCAAACAAGTGACCCAACCTAACCTGCCAATGAGCATTGACCTACAGAGCCATAACTCATTGGGATATAACGGCTACCTTTGGTCGCCAAATAGTAACCAGTAGCTATCAATCAACATTCAGGTTTTTCTTATATTAATAAGATTACTCACAATGCTATTAATTTGTTAAATTTTTAATTTGTTCTTTTCGTCCGCAGAGTACAGACTGATCGCGTTCATCTCACACATGGGCACCTCGACGATGGTGGGCCACTATGTGTGCCACGTGCTGCACGAAGGGCGCTGGGTTATCTTCAATGACAATAAGGTGACTGGCCTTTTTGTATGATACTTACACTATTGGTTGAACCATTGGAGTTCATGTTGCAGTTGAGGAAGTGTGGTTGTCAGAGATACTTAATTTAATGAGACGCTCAGGGTTCCTCCATCAAACAAGTGATGTTGCAGAAGGCTGCAGAGAGAGAAGAGAATGGCGTGGGATGATGATTGACCACGCCAGTCTCCAACCTCCATTTAGGTCTAGGCTATGGACTGGACATCTACCCCTGCGAACATAAACCTCGGAGGCGCCCGCGGTAATGTGTGCTATAAAATATAATTCTATTGTAACCAAAGCTATTAGGTTTAAGGAAGTATCATCCATCCATTCCACCCAACATCCATTAGGATGTCACCGCAAGAAATATGAGCTGTGATTGATACATTTGATACCAGTTGGCCTGTATGCCTGTTTGTTATTTCAAGATTATAAAAAAACATGTGTTTATTTATTGCTAACTATAAAAACCCAACCCAATTTTTGTTACAGGTGGCTCTCTCAGAAAATCCTCCGAAAAATCTCGGCTACTTGTATCTCTATGAAAGACTAAGTAATTAAGTTCACTACCAAAAATCACTGAAGGATTTCATGTGTTTAGACTGTGTTATGTTATTGTATGTGTTTGTACACACGTAAATAAATTGCACGCTTCTCAGAAGTGTGATATTTATATGTAATTTTTATGAGATTTTTTATTAGGATTGATGCAGTGTTTTTTATAATAGTGATTTGGTATTTTTTGGTGCTCCCATTGATAGTGAAAAGTTACTATTGGTTTTTAGTTGCATAATTGTACTTATTAAGAATGCTAAATAATAGGATGGGATGAAATGAGATGAAATTCACTCAAAATTATTTAATTTCTCAATTTGACAAAGTGGTGCACTAATATCCCACTTTATTGTTTAACCTTATCATTTGGGGATTTAACCTTCCTATTTAGGCAAATCTAGGAATCCAGAACATACTCCAGTTTTGGTAGTTAGGAGTTTAAACTCTAAGTTAGGAGTTTCCATGCCTCTGTTCATCTGGAACACCATTCAATAAATAGTATTCCATTCTGTACGTAACATAAAATTAATGTATGTGGGAGCACCATTAGATGTAGCGTGTATTTACGCATTTACTCCTTGCTTGTTATGCTTTGCCTTTTTCACATGTTGAAAATACTAAAAGTATCAAGCAATTAACTGATCTATTGCTTTTAATTGTGTTTTAACTTGATTTGCAAACAAGTTTAAATGTTTGATATAATAAAACATAAAAACGTCATATCTTTGTAAGTTTAAAAATAATTAAAAATATGTATACGCATCCCAGTAATGTTCATTACTTTATCATCGTTTGTGATATAATTATTATTTTAGAGTTATTATAAGTTTGTGAAAGCTTTTATAACCCCTAAATTATTGGAATTATCAGGGTCCAGAATCTGGACTTAATTATATTAGATATTGTAACACCAACCAACAACGAAAATAAATTATTACAAAATTGGAATATTTTGTTTGCATTTATATACCTTGAGCCCGAAATACATGAAAATTACAAATATTTATTTTTTGTTGTTTCTTCATATTGCAAGCTCTAGTTACTGGTGTTCAAAATTTTAAAACTTTAAGTGCACTAGACAGAAACTCAAATAGTTTGCCAAGAGGTAATGTTACAATGTTTGATGTGAAATGTCTTTAAAACTACAATACAACATACCATGTGAAAAAACTAAACTGTAACAAATTGGTCTATATTATCTGATGTTTATAACTACAAAACGATTCATCGAAGAAACATGAATTGTGTCCTTTAGCGTATAGTCACCTCACTGCTTAAGACCTTGAGTTTGCATCAGGCTGGGCGGGGTGCTACACCGTACTAATAAACTATGCTGTAGGGTAAGGAATAAAAAATAAAGTATAAACCAAAACTATTAAATCTATTTTAATTAATAACTACAAACACATTCATGGGTTTATTCTTTTAGGTATATACTTGAAATCTTTTCTTCTAAATTGGTCATTTAGTTGTGGGATTCTGCGCCAGAAGATTGTGTGCTCCTCAAAGTAGGTGTTGAACTTCTTGTGTTCCTTCCTCTTCCTTGGGTCTTTGTTGCAGTATGATGGAGTCAAGTTGATCATTAAACCTATAAGAGATAAATATCATTTCTTGAATTAATTATGAAAATATTAGTCTTAAGAATTCCACTTTGTATTGGATTATAATCTGTCTGTGGGTTTACAACCCACAACTCTTCTCATAATGAGAATAGGTCTTGGTCCACCACACTGGTGGGGTTTTAGACTTCACATGTCTGAGAACATTATGGAAATCCTCAGACATGGCAGTCTGCAAGTTTACTTGTGAAGTACAACTTCACTGCTACAGCAGGTGATATTTTAATGTGTAAAACCCACAACTTAAAAAAGTCATTGATTTATTAGTCGAGTTCTTATCCACTGGGCTTTATTAAATGAACAAACCTGCTTTCTGGGCCATGGAAACCATTTTTCCAATTTTCTTCTGTTGCCGACGGCACAAGCCGGTGATGCGCCGAGGAAGCATGCATCCGTCAGACCTCACAAACTGACTCAATATCAGCACATCTGTATGTTTTATATCAAGACCCAGGGCGCAAAGGTAACATGGTTTCTTTTCACCATCCACATTCGGAACCAAATCTTTTACTTTTTCAGCGCGCACAAGCAACTCAGTATTGGGGCATGGTAGTGTTACTGCTTCTATTACTAATGCGTTGCCTTCTTTTTTTTCTCTTACTGCAAAAATACACAAAAAATAAGCCTTATTCAAATTGAGGTTATTAAATATAATAATAAATCTGCAATATCAATATAATACAGTATTCACAAATTACTTACTGTCCTTTACATTTAGTGTTTTTGTTGTTGATAAGGCACGAAGAGATGTTGAAGAAACAGAATTTTTAAGAAAAGAATATCCAAGCCTTACTAAAGATGCCATTTTTTTTCACATTGTTTTTGACAATTTTGACTTAATGAGTGACTGACAGTGACAGCCAATGTCAAACAACAGAACTATACATTGGTACAGATTAAAGATACATAGGTACAGATAAACTATGGTTTTCAGCGTTTCGTTTTTGCTTTCAAATATAGCCAATTAGTACATTTATTAAATATGGTAACACAGAATAATATAAAGGGCGTTTTACACCTGAAAACTATTGATAACTTTTGCGAAGAAAATGAAGTTATACTCAGGTACTCTATCTATATACGTTACGAAATAATAATTGTGTTGTTATATTTTATTTTGTTTTGAGTTGTATTTACTTTATAAAGAATACAAGACCCTCACTAATAGAATAAAATTGTGAGTAATTAAATGGATTTATACTTTCAAATTATTTTTTTTTTATCAATTAGGCACATGTTATATTATTGTTTCAAGAAATTATTGAATGTTTTAACGAATTATGTTTGTCGAATCATCGAATGTTATGTATATTGGCATGCCTTTAATAACGCATTAGGTCAGTCAACCTGTAATGTTAAGGTTTAATTTTAATAAATAAATAAATGTGTTTATTCGTGCTTTTTGGGCAAACAGAATAATTTCGAAAATTCTCTTGTGAATGAGTTTCTAAAATAAAATATAATAAGCAATATACACCGACCGACGATATACAGTTGAATACGAATAGTGCTACCCATCCATTATGTATTCAACGTCGAACCTCAAATGATATATCGTCGCAGAAACTCACAGACCACCCAAAGCTAAACAGGCCAGGATGATGGTGTCTTTATTGCCCGACAACAACACCTTCCCATTCAAAATATTAGACATGAAGATTAAGCTTTTTTTGTGGTGGGTACAAATTACACATAATATAACAGGAAATATGTAATTGAATTTCAAAAAGTTGGTTTCCAGAAGCAATGATTGACTTAGAAAGCCAATATTGATTTTTAAATAAAAATAAACACAAAGTTTTGATGGTAATGCGTTTATTAAACAACATACAATGCCACAGAATATTAAACAACATCACATAAAACATAGAATTATGTATATATGTTATAAATTTAGAAAACTACGAATATCAGGTAGCGGCAATAGCAACCATGATAGCGATAAGATCATTTGAGATAAATCTCTATACTATACAAGTAACATTTAATGTATAATTAGAATAATATAAAAAACATTTTTGCAAAGTGGACTTTTAAAATAAATGTTGGAAAATAAATGTTGGCTGCAAATGACTAAACTCGTATAAAATTAATCAATGTATGTACTTGAAAACGTTTGACATTTCATTTATGTTTTAAAGGTATAGTATTAATATACATATACTGCTAAGCAGTGTACAGTAGGTACTTTGTTCATATATTTAAAAAAAAAATCTTATAAAATCTGTAAACATATGCGTTGTAGCGTTTAAAACATTTGAGCAGTAACTGTATAGGATATTTTAATTTAATTTTCTATTTCACATCAAAGGCAGTCTGTGGACGGTTTTAGCCAAGCGATGTCTATGAGTAAAATCCTGAAATGCATATCAAATGCACAAACAAAATTGTAAACTTAACATAACTTACATTATTTACAACTAAACAATAGGAGGGTAAAAATGAGATTACAATTTTTTGACATATTCAAATGAATGTTGATAAAATTTAGATAAAATAAAACATAGGTTACATACGGGAATAATGTGAAATCATAACAGTTAAATAATTAAATTGAGTGACTTAAAACATTACAGTACTTAAAATTAAAGAAAATTTTATCAATAAAATTAAATTAAATATAAATGAGTTAAATTAAGGATGTCTTGGGAAATCGCAACAGTTTGCAATAATTTTATATATTCTCTCTTCGTTATATTACAATATAAATATATTATTTATTAAAATATATGTGTAGTACAATTTATAATATATTTATTTGATATAATATTTTATTATAGTTTGGCAAGAAGTAGATAACAAACCTAATATTTATTTAATTAACAATCAGGTAAAGCTTATTAGACACTCCACAGTTAATTTAAGAAAAAAATAAAATTACGTTTTTTTAACGGGTTGCATCTATTTTCTCCCGATCGTATGTAGTATACTTGAAACTTAAACGCACTCAATTATTTATTTGTTTAGTAGTCATTTTATCTCACCTTATTGTTACTTTTGTGCTTGTTTTTGAGATACAGTAAACAATTACTATCGGGATCAAGGCGTGTCTTAGTGTTGTCTGGCAAACATATTCATGTTGTACACCTGCCCCTATACGAAACATCCGAAAACATAAAAAATAAACAACAGACTGTAGTAAGAACTGAGAGCCAAACTATAAGGTGTAATAAATTGTATCTTCTATAATACAATAAAATCTATATTTATCAACCTGCCGTGTCGATTCCCGGGTGATTAGCTTCAGGTGTGGTATGGGCTGTGTGGGCTGTGTGGGCTGTGTGGGCCGTGTGGGCGGTGTGTGGGCCGTGTGTGGGCGGCCCTACTTGGGGAAGGTGGCGAGGCCCTTGCTGAGCAGCCCCGCAGCGCCCTCTGCGCCGTCGTGCGCCGCCGACGAGAAACCGGACACCAGCTGGTAATTACAATAATAACAAAACGTTTTTTAACAATTTGTGTAGATACAGCATTCACAATTAATTACAAAATGGTACTTCTAAAAAGTCTTCAGAAATGTCTTCTGCAGCGCTACCGCCTTTGATTGAACTTAGTCTTGACCTATTCGCCCGCCAGTCGACCGTCCGTCATGCGAGTAGACTTAGAAATGTCACAACAGTGCAACAAAAATAAGTTAACAAAAGTTGTTGCTTATTAGCTACCTAGTGCTGCGAGGTTGCTCATGTTTTACGGGTAACCTGTATATTGTTTGGTACCTACCGCTTCGCGTTTCTCGTTCAAGAACCTGTCAGCGTCCTTGATCTTGGCGTCGACGACCTGTCCGGCGTTCTTGAGCCCCTGGTCGGCGGCACCCTCCACGCGCTTGAGGGTGTCGTCCACGGTGCTGTGGACCGCGTGGCTGGCGTCCGCCGCCGCCTTCTGCGCCGCCTTCTTGGACTCTTCCACTGCTGCGTCTGGAATGTTGGTTGAGGGTTTAACTATTTAGACTATGATACTGCTAATGGTATGCTAATGAAGTCCACCGAATTAGGCCAGCGTGGTGGATTAGGCCGCAATCCCTCTCGTTTCGGTCCAGGGGCCTAATTCTGTATGACCATTCCCATTCACACTCGTATCGCGGTAATGTCGTGTCTTACCCGTGATAAAACATCAAAAAAGGCTTAAAAGTCAATATCGTGACAATCTATTGTCTGCCCTCTAAGTTAATACTCATTTAAGGGTGCTTATCGTGCCGAGTTCATGAAATGACGTGCGGTTTGATGTCACACGATATCGGCACGAAATCTTTTGGGACTTAGTGAATCAGGGCACTAATGTAACAGACACACAAGACCTCAGAGTAAGACCTCAGTTCAGACACAACTTGTTTCCACTAAGTGTTCCAGTCTTTTTAGTTTGGTTATGAAAATAAGCGACGATCAAAATTGCTTATACTCGTAGTTCAAATAGTGTCAGGATTTATCAAAGTCAAAAAAGTAACTCGATTAGACGTTATTACAATCTATTTACTGCGTGTTCTGTGCCTTCTGCCCAGCTAACAAAAGCGTACACTCATAGGTACACAATAGAGAAATTATTTAAATTGATGCTTTTATTGCGTAGTTGGCTTGTAGAAGTAAATTTTTGGCCTAAAATTAATATATTATTGAGCGTTAATGCTAATCAGTTTACAAAACTATGCATCAAACTAGATAAGACCGACAGTTGCCCGTTTAAATCTTCAAATACAATGGAATATTACTGTGCTCCTTTCACCGACTGAATAACATATGATGGCTGCCTATTTTTTGGATAAAAGCGATAAAAACTTTCCTATCTATTTATTATTTGAACAGCTGAATAGAACTTTACTAATCACACGTCCGCCGGGTGAAATGGTATTTTTTGATAAGAATTTTACCAACTGCAGTGTTATGATGGGTACCTAGACTCAATTACTAACCGATGGTTAGGGATAGTGCTACTACGGTTTGGATGCTAAGATATTCTTACCATTTATTTTAAAGTAACTGGTATATTATATCTTTATACCCTTGCACTATGGTTTCGCATTTTCATATTTTCCTGTTCGTTGACTATTGACCTCATGTAGGACGTTATCAAACGGAGCAAAGTACATTGGCTATCACTGATCTTCGCGAAGATGTCTAGTAAAATAACACAACTGAGTGAATAGACAATACAACAATATTGTACTATTAAATAATAATAAGCCGTATAGTCGCAAATAACTACGTAGAATCCAAATATAATACAAAATTCCATGAGTATTTGCACAATCGTACAAATATCTATTTTAAATATAAACATCACGCACAGACACACAGAACACTATATTACTCTCACAGACAGGGCTCGTAGCCGCGTAACAGACACCACGAAAGAAATAATACATAATACATCGGCCATACATGAGATATACCAGTATATCTCGAGTTGGTATATTAATACCAACTTAATATATCAATGATTGCATATTTTTAGCAGTCTATGGTACGGACCATGCATTAAAAACAAAAAAGAAATTTAAATCAGATCTTATTTAGATATAAGAGTAAAAATGACCTGCTTACTTATGGAAGAGAAATTGCAAGCGAAATGAAATAAAGTTTTTTGAACGAATATGGATTAGTAAACAATATTACAACTACAATGAGAAACCAAATTGTAGTACTTTGTTATGTAACTACACTTTCAGTATTAAGTGTAGTAAGTAGTATAAGTACACTTTAGGTAAGTTAATGGGGCTAGAGCAATAGTATAGTTATACGTTCCAGCAGATCAGTTGATAGCAGTTATCATGTATCAGACACTCACTAGCAGCCCTCTTGGCTTCTTCCTGTGCAGCCAAGGCAGCCTTCCTCGCCTCCTCCTTAGCTGCCTCGGCGGCGACCCTGGCCTTCTCCTTCGCGTCTTCGGCTGCCTTCTTCGTGCTGTCCACCGTGGCGTTGATGGAATCTGCGGAAGAAATCACCATTACCAACCTCGACTCTCGACTCGATTATTATGTCAGCCTGGAACATTGAATATGGGAAGTGAATAGAACGGCAATAATGACATGTGTCTGTAACCCATTAGTGACCCACTGCAGGGTCACACGACCCTGTGATAAGCGACTCCTCTCACAGTGAGTAGGTGTAAACGTCGTGTAGCTAGCTTAGCTAACGGCATTCACGCTCCAAACTCATTCCATCGCTCTCACTCACAGTCGCGACAAGAGTGATAGAATGAACTAATATACGCTCAGTTGAGCAGAATCTAAGGTCTACTAGCCCCGCCCTCATAGCCGTTCTATCTACTCCTATTTCTACAGCCTGGAACAAAAGCTACAGATACCTATCAGATATCTGGAGGCGTCGTTTTGTAACATTGTGGCAAAAGTGGTCTATCGCATTTCACAGAGAAATATACGAGATGCAAATCTTTGATTATTCTGAAGTGGAATTTTTGGCCTGTGTTCTGAAGAGTAAATTTCAGTGCCTAAATCCCCACTCTTTTCAACATCGTGAGTTATTTTTCTACACACATTTTTGTCACAAATATTAGGTTGCTTTAGTTCCAGACCAACCATTTCAAAGATCATTGTTACTTTCACTGCACACATTTCATTAGCCAGAGCCTGCTTTTCCATTTTTTATCATTCCATAACTTTTTTATTAAAGATTTTTTACGTAGTAAGTGGTTTTAGTTGCTAAAAGCCAAAATAACTTAGGGCACACAAACACAATGTATGTTTCAGTTTGGAACACTTATTATTTATTACTCTATAAATTCTACTACATCGCGTATTTCATGTTATATTTATCAAGAAGCGGGGCACTCGAAAATCAACACTAATCTATAGATATACCAGTCGTTTCTTCTGCGGTTTTCTGACTGTCAACTAATGTGAATAGATTTGTGTCTTTTGCACCATCGAAGTGGCTGTGAATTTTATCTACAAACATATTGGTCGTTTTAGTAAAAATATGATCCGTTTTTGCTTCAAACAAATTTCATTTTAAAGTTACATTACCTGTCAAATCATCGTATATACCATCAACTTTCTGAATCAAGGATTCAGACGCTTCCTTGGTTATTTCAAAGCCGTAGTCAAGAACCTCTGCGATCGACAAAGGGATAGTAAATAAAGATAAGCGAAAGACACCATCCAATTAAAAAGAAGTGTTAAAAGTAGGTACCTTTAGCCTTTTCTATAATACTTTTGTCCTCAGTCGCTGACTCCGTGCCCGTCACCGAGGTTGTTATTTCGTCTACAATAGATTTGAAAAGAAAAAGGTATAAAGCAGAAAAACAGTGGCCATTCAACCAATCATTCAAAATTAGGTGAGGTGTAACATGCAAGCGTGCAAAGACTTACTTACGAGTAAGATATAACATCTTTTAAAGTAATAATATAGTCGATCCGTCCTGACGTCGATTTGTCTTCGTTTCAGATGACATTCATATTAACAAACAGAATAATAAAATAACAAAGATATATAGGAAAAAACAATTAACACACTACCTTTAGCACCTGCGACGAAGGAAGTACCTTTATCAACAACAGAACCAGCTAACGCCTTTGTTGTATCTACAGTACTTTGTATGGAACTCGCTACAGTATCTACAATAAAACATCAAGCTTGAAGCAAACGAACATTAAGCGTACACATAAAGGCAAATACATTTACAAAACAAAACATTGAAAAGGAAGCGTTCTATGAACGTAAGTAGTATCAAATGTGTTTCATTTATGTTTAAAATGTGTGTATATACGAATAATGTTTACTTTTTAATTTGTATGATCATAATTATTATCTTCTAATTTTTTACCTTTGGCGCTACCAACAAAAGATATTCCCTTATCTACAGCGGTAGCTGCTACGTTCTTTGTCGTGTCAAGCGTGCTTGCAACGGTATCTACAGGTGAGACATATAAAGCTTTGAAAATAAAATTAATTTAATGATTCGTCTATGAAGCTGTACATTATTACTGTTCAACAGTTTTGCTATTGTCCATAGAGAAGATGGTTGATAAATGAATCAAGTGTGTACCACTTGTAACAGATTTACCTTTAGCCGATCCAACAAGGGATGCACCTTTATCTATAGCTGATGACGCTACTGTTTTGCCTGTCTCTACTGTGCTTGCCAGACTATCTACAAAAATATTGCGATTTAAAAACCAGCAACTAATAAGGTGAAAGCAGTATACAAGTAATGTTAATTGTTGTTTAGATTTGTCATATGGCAAAAATAATTATGTCTTTCAAATTTTTTACGTTATTTATGATATGTTCTATTAATTATTTACTTGTGTTCTTTGGTATTACCTTTAGCGCTACCAACTAAAGATGAGCCTTTATCGACAGCAGACGCGGCTACGTTTTTAGTTGTGTCTACGGTTGTGTGTACTGTATTAGTTACGGTGTCTGCAATAAACAGAAGTATAATATGTGAGCTTTTATGTGATCATGATTCAATATTAGCACGTATAGTTCGCGCGCGATTTGACTGCATAGGTTAATAAATTTTGATAAAGAAATAAGTAAGTACCGTACTTTGAGTAATTTTGACATTATTATCAATCAATTTTTTATGGTGAAGTGAAGACTGTGAAGAATTAAGTCACAGTATTAGCACCACATACCTAAGCTCTGCAGTCGTGTCGCGCACGATTCTAAAGATATTTTGTAGTGTTCTAGATACCTTTTGCTGTTCCAATTAAGGATGCGCTTTTGTCAACTGCGGACGCAGCCACGTTTTTGGTTGTATCTACTGTGCTTGCTACTGTATCTACAATGTTGATGGATAAACATAAATAAAGTAAGCAGAAAACAAGATAGAACGAAATTAGCATTTACAGTACAATCAATGATACCTTTGGCAGCGCCTATAAGTGAAGCACCTTTTTCGGCAACAGAAGACGCTACATTTTTAGTTGTATCTACAGTGGTGTGTACAGTGTTTGCTACAGCATCTAAAATAGTGATGAAATAAAAGTCAATCTGTCATTTTGAATTTTTGGGGAGGAAAATCATCTTTTTTACCTTTAATGGATCCTACAAAAGTTGCATTGATTTGGACAACTGAGGCAGCTACATATGTCATTGTGTTAATGTACAGTTGCATGCTACGGTTAGCGAGGACTATTAGATTTGTATTAAGAGATAAACTGAACATTAAAAGGTTTTTCATAAAAGTAAATATATAGCGAATTGTACCGCCAATTAAATTGGTGCCCTTTTCAAAAGCGGAAGCCGCTACGTTTTTGGTTGTATCTACAGTCGTGTGAACAGTGTTTGCTACGGCATCTATAATTTAAACAAAGCAAATCAACTAATCATGCTTTCTGCAAAAAAACTGAAAATTTCGTTTTCTCTCTTTTTATACCTTTAGCACCGCCAACTAATGTAGTGCCCTTTTCAAAAGCGAAAGCCGCTACGTTTTTGGTTGTATCTACAGTCGTGTGAACAGTGTTTGCTACGGCATCTATAATTTAAACAAAGCAAATCAACTAATCATGCTTTCTACAAAAAAAATGAAAATTTCGTTTTCTCTCTTTTATACCTTTAGCACCGCCAACTAATGTAGTGCCCTTTTCAAAAGCGGAAGCCGCTACGTTTTTGGTTGTATCTACAGTCGTGTGAACAGTGTTTGCTACGGCATCTATAATTTAAACAAAGCAAATCAACTAATCATGCTTTCTACAAAAAAACTGAAAATTTCGTTATCTCTCTTTTATACCTTTAGCACCGCCAACTAATGTAGTGCCCTTTTCAAAAGCGGAAGCCGCTACGTTTTTGGTTGTATCTACAGTCGTGTGAACAGTGTTTGCTACGGCATCTACAATTTAAATATAATAATCAACCAATTAAACTTAAAATTGCAATATACATATAAAGTTTTATTCTTATAAATTTAGTTCCTGTAACTTTATTTGCCCTGTTTTTATACCTTTAGCACCGCCAACTAAAGTTGTACCCATTTCGAAAGCAGACGCGGCTACATTTTTGGTTGTATCTACAGTAGTGTGTACAGTGTTTGCTACAGCATCTAAATTTTGATAAACAAAATTACTTGGTTATTTATTCAATGCTCAATTTTCTTGTATTTCATTTTATTTTAACGGCTTGTTGGAATCTATATGATTACCTTTTGCGCTTCCTATTAGAGTTGTGCCCTTGTCGAACACGGATGCGCCAACATTTTTAGTGGTATCTACAGTCGAATGAACTGTGTTTGTTACAGTATCTACAATGAGAATAAGCGATAATGTATAAATGTGAAAGGCTAACAGGACGGAAAAGAAAGTGAAAGATCTTCTAAGAAAAGAATCCACCTTTAGCGCTGCCAACCAACGAAGCGCCCTTATCAACAGCAGATGAAGCTACGCTTTTTGTGGTATCGTAGGTGCTTGTTACCGTATCTACAATAACATACAACTTTGTAAGCAACAATACAGTAACATAAATCAAAGCAAAAGTAGGCTATAATGATATACCTTTAGCAGTTCCTACTAGAGATGAACCTTTGTCTACGACAGACGAAGCTACGCTCTTACTGGCGTCTACTGTGCTTTGTACAGTATTAGCAACTGTGTCTACAATTTACAAAGAAAATATTAAGTAACTTATCTCGTTGTCGATCCGAGAATTATTGCTCCCTATGCAAAACCAGATCGCAAGAAGTTAATATGCATATAATAAATATTTACGCTGTTGCAATAAACGCAACGGAGCGAGAACTTCCATCTTTTAACTATTCAGCCGTAGCGTGAACTGATAACAATACTGACGAATATATTATTATAGATTGGAGATAAAGCTAGGTACATATTTATTTCACTTGAATTTTTACTATTTAAATGATCTTGCCCAAATAAATGTCATTATGTTAATATTACATTTCCTTGATATTTGTGGAGATTTGATTTGAGAAATCGAATTCATTTGTACCTTTAGCTGTTTCAACATATGACATGCCAGTGTCTACGGCGGACGCAGCTGCTTTCTTTGTGCTATCTACCGTACTTGTTACAGTATCTAAAAACATGTTTTCATGATAATAACACTACGGTATTTACGATATACGGAATAAACGCAATTAAAAAAAAAATACTTGGAACTTATAAGAAAACAAATTACAAAAAGCATAAACATGCAAAAGCTTGCTAGTGTAATATTTTATGTAATGCTAAGTTCTCTCGCATACAATCCATTTAAAATCGATAGACTAAAAAATTTACACTGCTTATCTTTTTGCTGATTCATTATAATGATCAACATAAAATTTATGATTTTTTTTTCTCATTTGATGATGTCTTATTTATGCTATAATAAATATATAGACCCAAATGAGATTCCGCAATGGGATCTATAATTACAATACATAATTATACTTTTTTGTTGTTTCTACTTTACCTTTGGCCGATTCCATGTACGATTTTCCAATATCTATTGTGCTGTGAGCTGTTTTCTTCGTGTTATCTACAGTGGTTGCTACCGTTTCTAAAAAACGTTAAATAATTTAATAAAAACATTATTCTAGAGTGGATAACAAATTTGCTGTTTTTAAAGTTACCTTTGGTTGAGTCGACGTAAAATTTTCCAGTTTCTATAGTGCTTTCAATAGTGCTTTGAGCGGCTTTCTTAGTGTTATCTGCAGTTGTAGCTGCAGTGTCTACAAAATTGCAAAAATATAGCTGCGTAAAATTCGCAACAAAAAAAAAATAGTACCAAAAACAAGAAACAAGCATTTTACCTTTAGCGCTCTCTATATAACTCTTTCCGATATCAAAAGCAGAAGTCGCATAGCTTATAGAAAAGTCCATTGCGGATGTGAACGTATTTTGTGCTGTATCTAAAGCAGTTAGTGAAACATAAACAAGGATTATATTAGTGCACACAACGAAACAAATAGCTCTAAACTATTTACGTTTCAAACAGATCTATTCCCATGTACACTATAATTAAGTACAGGTGGTTATATCAATATGTTTTATCTATAAATGAAATGTACATAGCAGGGACATCTCACACTGATTCATATAAAGTAGGTATAATTAGTGATCATTGATGATCATAAAAAGTAGTTCAGGCACAATCACAAAAGCTATCACTTATAATAATATATGAATACCTTTGGCCGAATCAACGTATGTTTTGGTGGTTTCAGCGGCAGAGATAGCCGCGTTTTTAGTTCCGTCTACAGTACTTTGTAGTGTGCTTGCTACAGTATCTACAAAGCAAGAAAGTAAAGACAAATAAAATAAAACTAAAGATAAGCTAAAAATGAGAATAGGATGTGCTGAAATAAAATTACCTTTAGCGGATGTGGCATAAGATTTGCTAGCGTCATACGCTGAATGAGCCGTTTTTTGCGTACTGTCTACAGTGCTGGCTACTGTATCTACAAACGAAACATGAATTTATGTAAATCCTCCCACAAAATCTGTACGAGATATTATTTTTAAAGTTTTCATAAATTTAGATAATACTTTTAACTACTGTAACTAATTGGATAAAATTTTGTACCTAATATTATAGAGGGGTATTCGTGATTTTTCCTACATTTATTTCAAGGCTATTTAAAACGTTATTTAATTACCTTTTGCACTAGTTGCGTATGATTTACCGGTATCAAAAGCGGACTGTGCGGAGTTTTTGGTCGCATCTACTGTGCTTTGAACTGTCCTGGCCACTGTATCTAATTCAATGAAAAGAACGTTTGAAATTTCTGTCTATAATTTATTGTTTTGTTTTTATTATTTAATTTTTACCTTTTGCGCTTGTGGCATATGATTTGCCGGCATCAAAAGCTGATTGAGCACTCTTTTGTGTAGTATCGATCGAACTTGTCAAAGTATCTGTGCGGATTTACATTTTAATTAAAGTGCTGTCAAACTTCATTAAAAAGATAATAAATTTTGATCAAAGTCGTATCGTATACCTTTGGCGCTATTGGCGTATGATTTGCCAGTCTCGACCGCCGATTGGGCACTTTTTTGTGTTATGTCAGCTGTGCTTTGAATAGTACTAGATACGGTATCTACAAAATAAGGAATGCCATAAATATAATGTAATATAACCAAATAAAAATGAACATAGTAAAGAAGCATTTTTACCTTTTGCACTTGTGGCGTATGACTTTCCAATATCAAAAGCGGACTGAGCAGTTTTTTGTGTCGTATCTACTGAGCTTTGTAAAGTGCTTGCTATTGTATCTATAATATAATATAATTATAAAATACACGTCGTAAAGATATTACTTCCGAGTATAATTAATAGTTAATGTATTTCAGATTTACCTTTAGCACCAACAGCATATGATTTTCCGGTCTCGAGAGCAAATTGCGCTGTGTTTTGTGTAGTGTCTACTACATTGGATACTGTGTCTACAAAATAAATTGCAAATAACTTAGGTCTTAGCCTACCTACTTAACGAAGCTTAACAATACTACTTGGTGAAATGTTACAACATGCGTGAATTGCTGTGAGTCTATCTACTTTGCGTATTAATTTCCCTTGCAAACTGTGCGCCACTTAGAACTAACTACCGTGATTTTCTGTTACCTTTTTTAAATGATGATCGACAATCGTGAAATTTTTTATTGAAATTAGAAGAGGTGTAACGTGCAAGGCTTTAGGTTTAAACTCACCTTTTGCTGAATTGTACGCCGTCTCTGCAGCTTTCTTCGTATTGTCTACGGTCGTAGCAAGTGTGTCTGTGTGTGCAAAAGCAAAAATGAAGAAAATGTCCAAAAGCAATGACGAAATAACAACAAAAAATAGAATAGAAGGGTAGAATACTGGCTTAAAGTAAAAGAATGACGTCTACCAAAACTACTTAGCATTATACAAAATAAAGAGAAATCTATGCATTAAATAACTCAGGCGATTTATAGCTTGAATTAAGTGTGAAAAATAGTGCTAACTTTGTGCTCAATGTTTGGTTATCTCAACATCAGCATACCTTCAATACTTTCTGCTGAAGTAGAATGTTTAATCACTTGCCGCAAACATTATTTTGAAGCAGAAATATTCATGATTTAACGGTTAGCACCAAAATGAGGCTATTTGTTATTTATTTATTAAAAGTTAGTTACCACTAAGATTAAAGTCGTAAATATACACAACCGTTTACATGCTTTGGCATATGTATGTATTTATAACCTTGATGCTAATCTCATTCACACATTATACAGAATTACATAATTACGAGCAGACAAGACCAGAAAAACAATAATCCGCTATCCTAGACTCTTTTGAAGAACGATGTCATCATTTCCAAATATTTACAGTAGATATTTGGAGTATTATTGGCTCACACGATCGCTGGTAAAACACGTTGTTATTCTTGCCACAACTTCGTCAGAAGCAAAACATTTTCATGTAGAGTCAGTCTGTTTTGTACGCATACGTCTATCATGAACTTAGTCCTTTGATAAGTTTATCCTATAAACATTTATAAGGAAAGTTGTAGAAGTAGTTCCAAGATGTTTATTAATTTCTGAAATACCTTTGGTAGTGTCGACGACTTTCTTCCCGTCAGCCACCGCCTTGCTGGCGGCATCCTTAGCTTCACCGGCAGCGATGGAAACCTTCGACAGTTCCTTGTCCAGGGCGTCGATAGCAGAGTGCTTCGCATCAGCGGCTGTAGTAAAAAGGATACCACGTCATCAACTAGTTTTTGTAATGACATACAAATAGCAAGGCGGAAGGGCAGAAACCATAAAGACACTTAGAAGTTTTACTTCTTCTTTATGACATTTCAGTAGCAAAAGTAGCGGCGATCTGATGTTTCATTCGTGGTCAAGTAGACTATGGTTGGTGTCTGATCTTGACAAGACCAAAGCGTTGTCTGTCTTTTTATAAAAAGGCAAGGCAGCAAACAAACAGGCAGATGGACCCTCCGATTGTAAGTCGCCACAGTCGCCTTTTGAAATGAGTACCATGGGCGTTGCCAGCACTTTAACAGCTTTGAAGTAGAGATAGAACACACTGAGGATGTAAATGCATTGTTACTTTAGAGGATTCAAATGGAAACTTTTAATTTCTCAAGCTTGATAATAGACAACACATTAAAAATTCCTCCGTCAATTCAATTCATTAATGGACACGAGATTAATGTAATAATGCGTACATATAACAAAGCCGGACATTAAAAAACTATTAAATATATGGCTTGATTGACCTAGAAGCATTTACAGATGGACGAACATAAATAACGTTTTATGCAGCTATAGATTTGAGCCGTTTATCGCGTGGTCCAATTATTGTAATCGCCCTTACGCAACGTTGAGTAATTAGTGGTTTCGTAAATGGATTTGCTTTTTTTATTAACTGCGACTAACTACTTTAATCTCGTAAAATATTAAAGTGATTTGGATGGAGTGAAGTTCACTGCCTTCGGTGATATCTGCAGCCTTTCCATTTTGTTCTGTGATAATAGAGTATAGATAGAACTTGGACTCACCAGTATTGGCAGCTTCAGCGGCGGACTTCTCAGCGCCCCCGATCATCTCGCTGGCTTTCTTCACCTGGCCTTCGACCACCTGGGCGGCCTCTGCCACCTTCTCCTGGGCGACCTGTTCCGCATCCTTCTTCTTACGCTCGAAGAGGGATGCAGTCTTTTCGCCGATGCTTCGGAAAGCGCCTGAAATACGGAGAGACTTTAGTACTAATGCCTTGTTAGTATTTCAGAGGGCACCTCATGCCGTCGATCCCGATTTTTATCGATACAATATAAAACATCCGGCACGGGTTGGCCACTAGCCCATTTCTCCACCAATCCGCATTAGAGAGCAGCGTGGTGGAGTGTGTTCTAGGCCTCCCCCTGTTGTGAGGAGATTCGTGCCCAGCAGTGGGCCAAAAAAGGGTTGCAAACAGCAGGCGCGGTCGTAGCCTGAAATTTTGGAGGGGTCCTCACTACACTAATATATTTTTTGCTATTATGCCATCGTACGTAGTTCATAAAAACACCACTAGATGTCAGCAAACTATAGATTTATCGCTGTTAGGGGATAGCTAGAAATTTCCTTTTATTATTTGGCAAATTTTTGAGATTTTTCAATTTGACCTTAAGTTTTGGGGGGGGTCATGTCCCAGTGACCCCCCCCCCCTTCGAAACGGGACTGGCAGCCAGCAGAGTTGTGGTCTTGGAGTCAATTGGGATAGTTTAATTAACTGTCTAAAACGCAACCCATTAACTGCCATGAAGGAGATTTGAGTAGCGAAAGCACGGGCGCAACTCCTTTTTTGAAATCGGGAAAAAAGGAATATTTCTTACATAACTTACATGTTATGTCCATGGAAAATAACAGACCTATAAACATTATTATCATATTATCTTTAACGAAGAAACTTTGTTGATGCTGTAATTATGTTTACCTGATTGATAACATCTGAGTTATGTTCGTAATGTGGACTTGTTACCAAGTAGTACATTAGGTCAACGCATAAACGCAAACGTCAACCAGTGAGATGCCATTTTGTTTTTATGTCTTTTGTTTTTTTTTGTTACTATTGCTACGAATTAATGGTTTTTCTTCTTCTTCTTTCTTCTAGGTAAATACAATTTCTGAAGTACCTAATAATTTAGATATTAAATTTTGTGTTAAAAATTATTTCCATTGTGAATTTCAAAAAAATTCAAGAACAAGATAAAAAATACAACAATAAATAATATAACGAAAGAGTAAGGAAGTCAAGAAAGAGTAAGGAAGTCAAGAAAGAGTAAGGAATCTTCAAAATACTTTGCGAGCAAAGATTTAATTGAGTTTCCAAACATGTTTAGTTGTTTACGTGACCGGGCTTAATAGCTTCCCTTATTAATATTCATCTTTGAGTTTGAAATGTTAGTCGGATGAATACTCAAATTTAACGGTGTGCTCAAATGTCTCCATAAAACTGTTTATAGAGTAAACAACACAGTACCCTTAGTCTGAGTTTTAGCAATACCGCTACTACACACACACACACATACACAGCTTAATACTATACAGGAGTCGCACAGTGTAATAACCCAAATAGAGATAAAAGATTTTTAGAAGATTTAAAAATTAATAAAGCATTAATAGATAGGTCATCATAAGAATTGCTTAATAATGCCGCACCCGCTGCCTTTTGTTCCTACAAAAGTGCGGTATTATCGATTCACCTTCGCGCTTCGTCCGGTCAAGGTGTCCTTCACCGCTAACTCGCTTTACTTTCTTTTTATTACGATTACCTAAATAACTCTGTTTCAGAGCCTTACCTTTATTTAAATGTTGACACCATATTTGCAACGTATAAAAAATGCTCAAAGCACCCGCTCCCAGTCTAATTCTATTGCTGGCTATTGAGGTGATAGTCCAGTGGCTAATAATTCGGCATCTTACTCGAGGGGTCCGAGTTCGAATCCCAATGACATGCAACGATGACTTTTTAAAAACGATGACTTTGTTGGTTTCTAACTCGCACTCTCACTCGTATAATATTAAGTTGTTTAAATCCTATTTTTTAGCAAAACGTCAAATCCCGTAAAATCCCAATGGAAATGTTATGCATTAGGCTCACACATAAAATCAAATATATTTTATTGATAGACATGACTCGAGTATTTAATTGATCCACTATGGTCTCATTGGCATTGTTTGATTGTGTTTGATTGCTGTTCGTTATACGGCACGGGCGCGACGGAGCGGCACCTATGTATGCCATGTGGGTCGTAAGTTATGGGTGCGCCAAGCTATAAGAACACCGTAATTTATATGGGAAGTTAGAAACATCCGTGTGCGTAGAAATATAACCCTATATTTATTGATACAAAGCTATTATCAACCATGCACTTATTAATTTTTGTAGTAAGCCAAAAGTAATACATATTATTATAATAATATTATTTGTGTTAAATTTCACAGGAGGCGGAGGAACGTGTCACACGGTCGACAAAAAGTGCTTGACGGAAACAACGAAGCAAAGGTCGCATTTTTCACACGGTTTATTTACATTAAATTTTATTGAGCCTAATTTTAACTACATTTTTAGATTAATTAGAATGATGCTAAAGCTATGTAAAAAATGGAATCGTTACACGTACTTACTATGTAATTTATATTTGTATAATAGCAGCTGTTGCTCGTATGGAAATAAAGTTTAATAACTAGCTTTTTCACACTACTTCTTTCAAGCGTGGATTAAGAATCTGATCTAGTGAGAAAATCCAGCGTCCTTTTAAAAGTTCTTATAACCTTTCAAACTCTGGAATCTAATGTAAGTAGGTACATTATGTACATATATGTGCATTGCGGAAACATAGATGACATAAATTTCAAACCATTTAACGGCGACATGTCACAAAGTTACTATGAGAATACAAAGTTATCTACAATATACCTACATATTAAAGTAACGAACTCACCAAGGTTCTTGTCTATCGGCAAGCGTGGAACAGAGATCAGAATTATTTATAAGTTTTACAACATTCTATGGCCACTATAAAATAGCAATAACTATAGAAAATATTATAAATACCTACCATACTCGTAAGTTGTAAAATGCGAGTTATTTCTAGATGTGAACATGCACATTCCGCAGTTTTCTCTGCGTGAAATTAATGAAAAGTAAAATGACGAATTACCTCATACGTTCATCCTTACAATCACGTATGTTTAGATGTAGATTACATGCTAAAATTTGAAGAAATGGGTAAAATATTGCTTGCTTAAACTACCATCCGAGCGTCTTAATATTTGCTTCAACATTTGTGCATAAAGGAAAAGTTTCAAACCAGATGATTCAGAGTCCAAGCAACGACGCACTAGAACTTGGCAGTAATTCTAAAATAGCGAATGTTCCAGTATGATTTATGGATTTGCCGCAAGGATGCAATATGAAATTCAAATTTAAGTTTACAAACATTATTCAGATATTTATGAAAAATATTACAATGAGATATCATGCATATATTTATGAAATCGACGAAACATTAAAGAATAAAACAGGTTTCATCTACATACAGCTCTATGAAGAAGAAAAATCTATCTTATTTCGTGTTACACCCATCATAGTATCTTTACTTTGACTTAATGCAAGTTCGAACTTAGCTGATCTTCGTGAGTCAAACCACACAGTAAAATACAGATTCCGTTCAACAGTTGTAAGTTCAGTTATGTAAGAATCTAGAATATAGATCATTAAGTTTCGTAAAGTACACCATCTGTTCAGGTGGTTAAGACGAGGCCATTATCCAAATTCTAAAGTAGATTGCAATGCACGATGTTCGAAAAAATTTGAAAAGCTTCAAGAACTGTTTGTTTGTCGGAAATTAACACGATATGTATTTCTGTACAGTAAACATAATTATGATTCAGGCGACCTCTTCTCAAACATAACTTGAGACAAGTACTGAGTAAGTCCATGCATTTCAGGATTACTGACCTCCATACACGATCATCTCGTCGATAAACCGGTTTTAATGCGAATATGTTGTTCGTTTCATATATATGGTTATCATCCTGTGTTGGATAAAAATTAACATTCGATAGAACGGGTATCCGAGGCCGCTTAAAAATGAAACACAAGGTTAACTAATTTGCCGCTTGGTCTTGTTGAATGGTATCTTAATGGTTCTCATGAGGTTTATCTATAATATTAATCGCTTCTATAGGAAATTGTGAACAAATTGTTCTTTATAAAGATTGTTTTTTACCCTCAACTATCAAGACGATTTAAAAATAAATGCATATTGAACAGAGATGCAGAGGTACTACAGGCTTATGAGTAAGCATTTCAATTACGTAGATTGAATTTATTCATAAGATGATAGGTAATAGGCATTATTTCCTTGACATTATTTTTATATGTTATATATATACATATAGCAAATCAACCAGGCTGTTAGACATTTAAATGGAACCTCTTTTCGTTTTCACCAACGAGCTTGGAAATAGACTGCGGAGTATGCCTTTTAATTCTACTTTTGGGGTTATATTTTACGGCTACCACAAATAAATTCCTGGATGTCCTAAAAATGAAAAAAAAAAAAAACATGATTAATAACCTAACAGTTCTAACAGGAAATTCTAACTAGATTGTCATTCCATTGCTGTCACCCTCGGATCAATAGTTCGCAAGTCGTGAGCAGAAATAGACCGGGTTCGGGAGTCGGTCAAACGAGCGTTGCTCTTTGTTGGCGCACGGGAAGAGGTTATTTGCACGCCTCCGTACCTACTGCCGAAGAACTAACTACGCACTTGTAATACATCGGTTACGGCAGCTGCTTGTGTGTAGGCGGGAGCCGCGAGCCGAATATGCCCGATTCCTAAAATCATCGGGTCTTGTCAGGCTCTTAACGTTCTTTTCTTGTACACTGATTTCCTTGATGTTTAGTGACATATAAATGTAGTAACAAAGTTCTGGTAATTCCAGAAATATAGATTAGGTACGAGTACCATTGTAATAAACTTGTAATACATCGTTCTTTTCTTGTACACTGATTTCCTTGATGTTTAGTGACATATAAATGTAGTAACAAAGTTCTGGTAATTCAAGAAATATAGATTAGGTACCATTGTAATAAAAATATTTAATCCACGTTCATCGTAAGATTTTTTTTACAATACAAAAAATATCATCAATATCCGTACTTAAATTACTTATCTTAAAGAAAAATAATAGAAATACCGAATATGAAGTAGTTGTTGTTTAACCCACTTCGTTCCGCTACAGAAATTGCAAAAAATACTTAAAATGTACAAAAACCACTTTAGTATAACACATTATAATAATTATTACTCATTCAATCCATCCATACAGAAAGTAATAAACGTCACGTCTAATCGGAATCTGTGCGCTAATCTGTGCCGGAGATATTTATGGAGTCCAAAAATATCTCGTGAGATAAGAGTGCGAGGTGCTAATACAGCGCTCGAGCTGTTACCGAACATTATCTTAATGAACAATCTTAATGTCGTCCTGCGGTCTACTCTAACGTCAGGGTCAAAAGTTACAATTGTTAAGTGCAAATTCATCAATAATAATATAAATTTGGATTTGAAACCGTATTTTTTCAATCCCAAAAATAAATCATGCAAATGCTAGCAAATTTGAGTTGAATATTAACATAAAATTATCAGTAACTATTAATTTATTGTTATTTATAATTAATAAAATATATAAAACGTGAGCTATTTGAACAACTACATTTTAAAAATTATAGGCAGTTCTATATAATTAACTACATATTTAATACTGATAATAATATGTTTCAAAAATAAAACAACATGTTTAATAAAAATTAAACAACTCCTATATACTTAAATATAAATTAAGCTATAGAAATTTATTTATTTATTTATTATAATAAGTCACAATATAACTGCAAATTAATTAAAGAGTAAATAAATAGATTACTGTAAGAGTTTAATGAATAGTAATCATTACATATAGGTACTTAATACACAAATTCTAGATCCATTATTCCTGACCTAGGTATGGAATGACTTATTTATTATAATTTTATAATATTTTAATATTCTCCATAATCCTAACCTAACCTAATTATTAACCACATCCAACAATATCTAAACAGCCGTCTTTGTCCGTTATGAATTGGAATTGATTCAATTGAATACTTCATAGAGAAGATTACAGTATAGGTACGTATTTTTTACTTCATTCTGCTTTATACTTTCTTCAACAGTGAATTAGGTTACTATTAAATAATAATTTCCATTGAATAACTCATTCACTGGTATTTCAAAATGCACCGTATAATTTGGACACCGCTACGTGAAACAAATAGTGCTCCCTATCTTAATGTGTTTTAGCAATACACTGAATACTCGTTTAATTTGATATTAATTATTAAAATCAAAGTTTTGTATTATTAGTCTATCCGCCTATTAGCGTTCTACTGGAACACCAACCGTCCTAAGTCTCAGTACCTAGGTAATAAACGTTGCACAATTTAAAGCACTTAATATGGCCCGGTATTTTTTTACGAAATAAACTATGAAATTCATTTACTTACAGTCACGTCATTGGAAAGTGTACTTTATGGTCGCCGTTCATTGTGGTTTAGAAATCTAGAATTTTGCTTTACAGTTTTTTAAAGGCACAGAAATTTAAAATTTAATCGTAGATTTTACTAAACTAACACGTTATTATTTTTAATTATTAATAAAAATAATTTAAATATTTCCAACAATCTGCTGCTATCCTTATTTAACGTATTTTGTTTGTATTTGTCTTGTAAAATTCGAATGTAAAATGTGCGTTAACTTACTATTTTATAAAAGAAAAACATTTTTTCTGAATAAAAAAAATATTAATTTCAACTAAAGCCACTTAAAAATAATATAATTACATACTTACAGAATACAGATGCAAGAATTCTATTTGCGACGTCTACAAGCATTTGATCCACCCAACTAATAGGCTATATTATTCTTTGTCTAGGAATCTATTTATAGCGTTTTGTGTTAGAGAGAATAATAAATTATTCAATAAGGTGGAGAATGAATAATTGTAAAGTAATTTTAAACTTCAAGGTTTGCTTGCGTTCCATAGAGTAAATGAGTTGAAAATGAATGCAGCGCAGCAGACTACCTGTACTTACCTCGAGCTTGAACACTATACACATAATATCAAAGCATTCGTATAGTAATTAACGTGTGTCTGTCATTAGTATATCATTGCTATCGTTTTCCCATAATTATAACACTTTTATATAATTATAACAAATTATCAGACTTTACGTCAAAGCATAATTAAATTATCACGCATAAAATAATTGAATGTCCTAAATGTAAAACAACAAACTGAGTCTGACAATTAAGTGAATATTCTATTAAAACAATAAATTATCGTTTCCACGTATTGTATATTTACATTTACCCGGTTAGCGTCGCCCAGTAGTCTGGGTCTCGACCCAGGCCACGTGAAAACTTGTACTCGGTATTGATCGTATTTAGCTGCCACTGTATTTAATACCAAGGTATTCCCTTCGTATTAAATCCATCAAACTGTCAAATAATCTGAATAAATACTCCAATCAAACAAAAGATTTTCATTAAAATAATGAAGTAAGTATAATGTTTACAGTCGCTTCTCTCGCACCAGTTGAAAAAGTAATTTGTTAAATGTATGTGACACTTTTGTATATGTATTATGTTTATTTATCCTATTATTGATCGTTACCCATAAGTCTAAGTCTCACCCTAGACTACCTTGTACCTTCTTTACAAAGTAATCTTCACAAAGTTGAAGTTGAATTGGTAGGAATAAAATGTGATAAAAATGTGTGTGCAAATACAAACAGCGTAGGTATATCGCGAAACTCGACAGTGTCGCCCAATAGTCTGGGGGGTATCGAACTAGGTTACCTCCTGAAAAGCTCAGCTTAGTATTGATCGCGACATCCTATAACCACAATCGGAAAAAGTTCGCTTAAAATTCTACCCAAGTAATTGAACGAAAGTTAACGAAACAATAAAAAAAATTGTTGATACAATAAAGTTCGCAAAATTGAACCGAATTACATGTCGCCTTCAAATATGTATGTTTATAAAAAAGTACGTACACTTAACTAGTGTCCATTTGTCCAATGACAAAGAAGTTTGGAAGAAATTCATAATATAACAAGTGATAAGGCCTTTTGAGCACCATTTGTTTCGTATTGTAAAATGTAATTGTAATTATTGTGCTAAACGTCTAAGCTATTTTATTGTCAATAAGAACATTTTTTGTAAAATAAAATAGGTACCTACTAAGTGTTCCATGGCGGCAGAATTTAGGGGTGTAGGTCAGAAACTAGCCGAATTATCTGAAAACGGCTTTAGATTAACCGTGCTTTCATTCAAAGTGCAAAATCATATAATTAATAATAAATCATGAGAGCGCTAAAAATAATTTTGCACAGGAAACAATTCCATGTGGATGAATTCACTCACTTTAGCCATTGTGGACTGATGAGCTCATAAAAACGGCAAATAAAGCAATTCCCAGTGCGACGGAACGGAGCTCTAGCCGCCTACCAGGCTGCCTCGCCCAGCGGGCTTTAACCCATATCTAAATAAATCTACATATAAGTATAAATGTATTTATCTATGCTTAGAAACAATAGGTAGTAGGTAACAAAATGTTTTCATTTTATACGCGACTTCGTAAAGATTTTTTACTGCCTGTAAGAGGGATGGGAGATTCTTTAATTTTCCGTTAAAAATACAGAGACCCAATATTCAATATAAGTATCTCTTTTTAATGGAAAACCAAGCAAAGACCCTAATGGTAAGTGACCACCGTTACCGGTAACACCAAGGAATTCGCCAGTGCGTGGCCGGAGAATCATGTCTGCAGTTTTCGCGTGCGGATATTACAAATAAGCTATTCAACATGCTTTTATGATGTGTTAAAAAATTCTCAAAAAACGTCTGTATGCTCTCTAGCTATTAGAGTAAAATCTTAATAATTGTTCCTTTCACTTATCATTATTAATTTGAGCCTTAGTGAAGGAGCTAACCGCTAAACTAAGCTATTAACTGAAGTCTAGCTAAACAACACCTTGCTGAGACTCAGACGGCGGGGTATCCGGTCTACATTGCAGATGACATCATAATAATTCTACTCGTATTATATTACTGATGTCATCGACTCTTGGAAACAATTTGCACTTGCTTTCAATGAAGGTTTAACATTAGTTACGGATTACGAGTGAAGAAATGCCGGAAAAAGCAGACATTATAAATACATACTAAATTAGCTAGCTAGTTAAGTTTAAAAAGTAAAAAAAATAAATGGTGATTAATTAATAAGGTTATTGTGATGTAAATAACTAAATATTGTACCTAAAAATGACAAAGTAAAATGCGCTTTATAAAATTAAACATCACTTGGGGTAGGAAAACATCGTGAAGAATCATGTTAACCTAACTGAGAATCCTGAAAAATGTTTTTCAAAGGCATGTGAAGTTAAAATATTCGCAATCCGCCAGCGTGCGTTTAGGCCACCTTTATCGTTAGGCTTTTATCCTTCTCTTAGTAAGAGACCCGACCATTCAGTGCGTCATTAAACAATTAAAGACACATTTAAACATAATTAATTTGAAGAATTTTTAATTTACTTTTGAAATTTTACTCGGTAACCTAAGACCAAACCTTAGATATGACAAAAGTGTATCTTGTTACGACAAGTTGTTGTGCTAAAATTGTGTCAGAATTAACACTGACCTTGAATCGTATTGTGTTATTTAATTACCGAGCTTGTCACGCGTGGAATCATGCATACAATACCTGGGATGATTATAACGAGTGCAGTTATCCATCCATGTATATCTACCTACACCTACCTACCTACTGTTACCTACCGACAGATTACCGTGCAACAGAGTTTGATTACTGCGTAGCAAAACATTTTATAAGAAAACAACTTATTTATAGACGACTGACTAGGTGTAGTCTGTCTAGATAACAACTTTAACCTTATACTTATAACGTTGATAAATTTTGAAGGTGATTCTCGATCTAGAACTTACCTGCTGACCAAAACAGATAATGTCTATTCTGTATGTTTTCGTATTCTTTGTTTCGTATACTTTTTTAGTGTTATGAATGGAAAAGTACAAAATATTAAAATTGCATTCTAGAAAGTAAATGTTCAGGCGCTTATTATCATGACAGATACGTTAAAGGCAATTGTTATTAGAATGGTACCAATTTGGTGAACGAGTGAGAAGCGAGCCTACATCAATAAAATGTAACTCTCGCTCGGCTAAATGGCTCCTATAACACCTAGTCCTACAGGTACCTGTCCATTTCAAAGAATCACATCCAGCATTCTGCATCAGAATGTGATATTATCGGAAGAACATCATGTTTGGGCATCCCTTTCAGTCATATTGCTGTTGAGTATGAAGGAACGAGAGGAAGCATTAGGTAGAGTCGCAGAAAATGGCACCAGGCTGTGGCCTATCTATACACCGGTCGACCTTGGTGATGTCACCGCTCACCTCGCGTTTGTTTTCATTAATGTCCGAATCCCATCAATGCTTTGTTTGCCGTCGTGATATTATAGAACACAAACAATGTTATCATCATTGTTGAAATTGATATCCTTAACATATATATAAGGCTTTTCACTGTTTTGACAGATTTTTATATTTGTCAAACTATACATCTGAGCAAAACAAAGAATCTAGGGAATACCAAGTAGAGATTTAAATATAATATTCAGTCAAAAAAACACGCTTTTGAAGGACATCGAACTTAAAAGTAAAAAATAAGTAATAAAGTATAAACAATAATTAACAAAAAATACTAGTACCTACACCTACATATTACTGTGAAACAGCGTCGGGCGCTCGATATGCGAAAAATGTGGCATAAAACAAAGCGCCCACGCTTTTTCCAAAAAACTATTTTAACTTTTTAGTTCGATGTCCTTCAAAAGTGTGTTTTTTAGGTTTTTTTACACTATATTTGTTTTTCACTTTTAAGTTTCACATGCTGTAACAGCGTGTTATTTAGTTTTTTAAACTGTATTTGTTTATTTAATACAAGTAAACTATAACTTGATATTATGGTTTTAATTTAAACTTTGAATATTCTTCTTTACGACTATGAAAGTGAAATCTAGTCTTAAATAATTAATTAATTTGTAATTAGTCATAAAAGTTGGCGAGAATATACAATTTTCAAAAATTTATAGCTCAAAAATTATTAACTTTCGGCAAATTTCATAACATTAACTTTCATCTCAAAACTGCCCAAAATATCAAAAAAAAATATTCGATCCCCAAAAATTATTTTTTAACTATTATTTAAACAAATGGTTAAACCAATTGTTTATTGGTCCGGGATTTCGCAAAAATAACTGCGATATTCGGTTTCAGAAGGTCAAAATACATGAAAATAATCATATTTCGGACACCTACCTCACAATTTTACGGAATGGAAATACGGCGCTTAGAGTTTAGACTAAGGCGAGTTACTCACAAACATTACAAGTGAAGCTAATATAAGCGTGTTTAAAAGTATGATTTAAACAATATTAAAACTGTAAACATCCTAAAAATAAATTAATGTTTTTCCGATCTCATATTTTAGTAAAATATTTAAGGAAAGCTCTTTTAATAATATTTCGTAAATATGTACAATTAAATATTATTGTTCTACAAACTTTAAGGGCCTTAAACATACACGTGATAATCTAAAACGATGCGATGAGCAGAAGAAATAAAAAAGAACTAGGTACATACCAGACACATTGTCCATGATAACCACAGATATGTTAATTATTCTCGAAAAATAATAATTGCACTTTTATTCAGTCTTCCCCGCTTGAGTGTCACTGTGACAATATTATGCTCCCGTCCAATTTTATCACTTATATACTTGCCCCAAAAATATTCAATTGTCGTAATCACAAAACAAATATTTTGATTCCAAGGATCTTGAGACGAAACACTGATAGGACTAAATGGACTTTGTTCGTGAATTCGTGACTCATGCCTTGGTCATTAATTAGACCTCAGTTCCTAACGCTATTATTGTCTGGCTAATTATACTATCTTGCTTGTAAACGATTTTATGTTAATCTTACTAGTACCAATACAGTAGTAGTCTAGTACTAATTATATCAACGTTTCTCCTGTTCACTACACTATCTAAATATTTCTCATTTACCTACTCTTGCATATTAGTTATGCATGCATATTAGCATCGAAAATAATAATGAAATTTATGGTGTTCATGAAACTAAGCTCACTGGCTGCGACTCTAACCGCACAACAGCTCCAAAACTCTTGTACCATGCAGCTTTCAATACAAGGTAATTTTACTATCATCAAACCATCTATCATAATGCGGTATCAAACCCATTAAGGGTGAATAGAAAGTGGTTCAAAGTTCTGTGTAACAAAAACAATTTATTTTTACATTCAAACACACTAAAGTGACTCATCCATGGAATATGACTATATACCACTCCATAATAATATATTGATATTATAATAATAACCAATCACGCCGACCGCGACCGAGTGACGCCACAAAATACCGAGAGTGCAGAATCAAGCTTTACTCCGCGTTTGATCAACCATCACCTGTGTAAGTAGGTGGCGGTCCTCCACAGTCCATTATTCAAGCACTTTCTTGCCTCATGCGTGCAAGCTTTGAACTGTCTTCAGGCTGATGAATCTCGCAGGACTATGAAATGAGGTTCTTCAAAAAGGGCGTAAAAAAGTTCTCCTTCAAATCCGGCAACGCACTGGTGACTCTTCTAGTGTTACTCCGTACCTACTCGTGTCAATAAGCAAAAATGACCACTTGTGGCGGCCGTGTACCCGTTTGCTTCACAAAAAAAAACATTATCGTTGCACGGACACTATGTAAGTTTACTTCTGTGCTTTTTATATTCTTTGGCGCAACCATGACCTCGGTTCGGTGCACGCGCACTCGGCAAAACTCGGGTCGCCATTCGGCACAAATCGGGCTTATTCGACGTGTTTTCGATTCAACGAGTCCATCCCACGAAAACATCCCGGGCATTGTTTTCGTCAATAAATTTTATTTTCCCCGGGGAGATGGAAATTTCTTAGCTACTGTAAACAGACTATTTTGAACGCCAGAAAGTGTATCTTTTAATACAGTCAACAAACAAAGCTGTGTGTAATTAAAATAGCTTGTTTACTTATTGTCATCAGGATAACTAATTATTACGAGTAATTATGTCTGTCTGTAGGCACCTATTAGGTACCTGGTGCTATCAAACATAGTAATAGGTATGTTACGGGCTACAGGTTTCCTTTTTTAGTGATCTATAAATATTTGTATCATGTCTGTTTCTGAACGTTTGAGTATGTAAGTGGTAGCAGGTCCATTCATACATACTCGTACATATCTAACAGCACACAGCGTGCCAGACACGTAACGTGGCAGACACGCAGACATCCTCTTCTTGCCACATAAACTACCACATAACTAGCTCACGTTAACCGTACGAGTACTTTGACGATGGTATTCAGGTTCTACTGTTGATTATTGTGCGCCAGTAATCAACAATTAGTTTTCACATCTAGCTTATACTTCGCATAAAAATCACATTAATTTCATTTTTATTTCATGCGCAGTGGACTGGCGAGCGAGTAAGGATGATGTAATCGTATTGATCGAGCTTCCGCATGAGTAATTCCATGAGTATGCTGTATTAGTACGAACGAAGTAACGTATGCTTTGCTCATGACGTACTTATGTTAAGGTATTTTTGTTTGTTTATTCACAGGAAAACGTGGAATTTATCTTAGAAAAATAATGTTAACATAACACGTTGAATGCCTTGTGTGCCAATTTTCGTGGGTGCTTTAGTTTTGGATGGACAGGCCAGGCGGGTCGCTGGCACCGGTAATGAATCAAGAGCTCTCGCTAGGCGAGTCAAAGGCACTGAACTGAACCGGTCGTTTTATTGTAGAACAACTGTCTATTAAAGAAGAATTAAACAAGTCTTCAAACAAGCATTATTATTATTTGACCACAGTCCTGATGAAAAGCATTTTTGCTACTACTACTCGTCATGAAATGAAATATTTCTCACTACAACGTACGATACGTACATAGAACTAGCGCAATAAACGCTAAGATTTCACAATTACATGCTTTACGTTTATGATTCTTGGCGCGAAACTTAAACGAGAATTGGACGTGCTTTAGACTGCATTCGGAGGGTTATTAACGATTTTAGATTTAAACGTCAAACATTGTCGAATTTACGACTAAATACGCTCCGTAGTGCGTAGTTGTTCTCCGGTGGAATAGTTACCTGCGATTTTACGACGAACATTAAATGCTATGTGTCTATTCTTTTAGGGAAAATAATAATTCATAACGAAGTTACACGGGCTTGAAAATAATCCAAATGGGGAAAATTAGTTCATGCCTCTTTTGCTCGACTTGGCGGGGCGCTTCCTTGAACACATTTTTTTAAAACATAGTAGGTAAACACACTTGTCGCCGTAACCTTTTTGTGTTTCATTTTTTATAAGATACTAGTACTGGCGATCTGACAAAGCGTAAATTTACCATTACTGTCGTGTAATAAGAGAGTTAACTGCTCAATTGAACACAATGTAGCAAGGCACATTCTCGGAGTTATCAGCCCATGAGTCAGACTAATGTCTGTTCATAATAAACTCATTAACTGAGTTTCAAAACATTCCTTATCTCGCACCTATCATGCAGTTTGTCTGCCCACGGTTGCCACGGTGCCCCGTTGCACGGTCGCAACGGGTGTCATTTGTCCTCGTTGTTTTGTTATTAATGAACTTTAGCCCTTTCGTGTTATCTAAATAAATAACGGTTCGTGCTCATAGATTGTCGGCCACTCATCACCTGTCACTGTGCTAGTAGTCGGCACGAGTCGTGAGCACTATCTTATTGGTAGATTTCACGTTGACTGCGCCGTTGGTCTCCAATTGCCTAGTTCTAGGATGCAGTTGCGGGTTGTGTAACACCTGCATTGATCAAGTTACACTTTCCGCATAGCTACCGAGGACCGCATTTCGTTTGTAGGTCAGACTTCGATGTCACACTATAAAGTCATACGCGCTACTGCGTCTGCGTATCAAGGATGCAGTTGCGGGTTGTGTAACACCTGCATTGACCAAGTTACATTTACCGCATAGCTACCTACAACCGCATTTCGTTTATAGGTCAGACTTCGGTGCCACGGTAGGTATAAAGTCATCGGCAACACCTGCGTCTGTGTATCGCCTGCATACTGACCATTCTTACGTTTTAGGTTTAGGCTCTGGCATAAATAAACGGATATTTTGCGTTACTTTTTACATCACGGTAGTAATTATTGCCAGCCGAGAGCTCATGAGAAAGGTCAACGTATAAGTATGTTTTGGAAAAAGCAGATACAGTTCGAGAAACAAACAGACTAAAATAAATATTCATTGTAAAAATATTTTTATTCACAAATATCGTGTATCAATAAAATCATCACTGATTGCTACCAATATTACAATTACCGACGACAATGTAGACCATAGGAAAAAAGAATATAGTACTTTGTTTACTATGATACAGACGCACTGCATACATAATTGCAGCCGCAAACCTGCGGTCGTGCGGTTGAAGAAACGTTTCTTGTTTGTGATCTTTATCTTATGTGCATAACATTTTCATACTTTACGATGCAGTTGGTACTTATATGACTTACACCTTTGAACAGTATAAAAATAAATTTAAGGGATCACCAAAAACGTGTTTTTTTTTGTTTAAAAAATTAAGAGTGCGTATGCAAATAAGACCGACATTGAGCGGTTAAACTTCGCACTATAGTATTTATTCATATTACTATATAAGTAATAAGAATAAAACATCAGTAGATAACAATATTGATACCGTAATGTCAAATATCGCAAGTTTGCATTCTTCTTGCGTCTTGCGTTATTGCGTCTACGCCCGCAATGGACCATTTCATAATGTGACACTGGATTTGGAACCGCATCGGGCATCGCATTGAATGAAAGTATAAGGCTTACTAGGCTTGGTTTAAAAAATATCGATATATCGATATTTTTCCTCGATAAATCGTCGATAATGTTTTTATAAATATCGATACATCGATATATCGATATTTTATTTCGTTATCAACATCCCTACAGTGCCCTACACCTATGTACTGTGAAGTGTAACTGTGTTGTATGTCATGATAATTGTATATTGATTAGTGCATACTGAAAACTTTTTTATTGGTCTGAGACTGAAATAATAATCATGCTTAAAATGTGGAGTTGTGGACAAGCTTTCTCAAACGTCCTGACTGGTCCTGTACTATTACGCCTTGTGTCTATAAACTCACCTTCACTTCGTATAAAATAAAATATACACAACTATATCACACAATTTTGGATAAAATGTGCTTATTAAAGGTACTTGGGGTACTGTATATAGATATGTAGTTTTCTCTAAATGGATGTATTATTTTTCTAAAAAGCATCAAAACTAAGTACTACTTTCATTTCATACCTACACGGTACTTTTTAAGAGACGCAAAAACAATACTTTTTACATTGCTTACTTAGGTACTTCTAAATTATAAACTAAAAATTAATGTTTCATAAAGTGGTTATTTCTTACCGTATTTACTTACGTGTAACCTCAGCACATATTATTATATTTATAAAATAAAATACAATCGTATTGTAACTTAAAAATATAACAGGTAGGTATAATCTCACCTGCGATTCCGCTGAACATTTTACTGTTTAAAAATTGTAATCACTGAAATTCACGTAATTTAACTCAGAAATTTTAATGCACCAATTCAAAACTTTGCGCGGACCTAAAATTACGAATTACGTTGACCGAATCTATCTCAACTCAACCTTCAAAATAATGACCGCACTTCGACCGGTTCGAGAAATACGAGAGCACCGACAGTATCCGATTTCCTAAGAAAACTGTTTTTCTTGAACCTGAATCCTGATTCGACGAACTAAAACTCGACTAGCCAATGAAAGGTAATCGACGTATTTTTATCTATGACGTCATGTCGTTGGACTTTGCAGCGTTTCGTTATTGCAACTTATTATAACATTATGATTGTGGCAACACCTTTCATTTTTGGCTATTTAATTATAGAATAACTTCTTATTAGCTATTGTTTATTTTCACATGACATGTGTATTTATTTTATTTGTAAAGTAGCGTGTGGACAACTAAATTGTATTCATAAAGGCCTGGATAGACCTTCCTTCATATATACCATAGACATAGAGTACAGAGAATAGATCAAACAGAAAAATAATATTATTATTAGCTATGGTTTCTTTTTCGTTGCCTAGCAACTACAATATACAAACAATAATTGTTATGAAATGTCAACAGAAGATTAAAATATTTGTGGTGATTTTCATGTGATAAACTTAATGATTTTTCTGCGACAGAGGCAGGAATGTCGAAGGACAACGCCAATTTCCGGCTTCTTGGCTCGCCTGTAAACCTATCTTACAGAAGCAAGAAAAGAGGAGACAAGAGAAATCAAAACCGGCCGCGATCGGCGTTACAACATTCTATAACGCCGGTAAATTTTTAAAATATATTTTTTTACTTTAATTTCATTATTTGTTTCTTCTATTGATATTATTAATACTTATACGATTAAAATGTTGGTTCTCTACTTCTAAATCCAAAAATCAATAAATGCAATAGGTATGTTTAGAGGTTTCTATGGTAACTTAAACTTTTGTGTGCACATGACACAAAAGTTTGTTATATATTCTCTGCAAAAAGAAACTTCATTTACAATTATTCATTATTATTGGTTTCAATTGCGGTTTTTAAATTTTGCAAGTTATATTTCCATTTTCGCATAGTTGATTAAGTTTTTAATACAAGTATTCATTGTAGTAAGTATTCATTCGTTAACTGCAACAATAATTTTGGCAAAATTTGCTTTTAAAAAACTAGCTACATTATAACGACATTAAAGTTTTCAAGAAATCTCCCACCACTTATGATTACATTTTTATGACTTGCCTGCCCATTTTTTTAATTTAAAAAACAATGACATAAAACAACTTTTAAACTCTTCATTTAGGAATTTAATTCCGCACACTGATAGGTGCATTTGTGACTGTGAATTAGCCAATCACAGTGCTTGTAATATTCACACCACATCAGTGCAATCAGTGTGATTGGCTAATTCACATTCCACTCTGCCAAGGTTTATGTCAGTAGAGACACACCCTAATATCTACTAACTATATTATAATATTGACTATATTGGTATAATATTGACTAATGTTACAGGAGAACCAGGAGAGACTGAAGAGGCCGTTCTCTGCAGACACAAAAGACCGGGCCCCTTCCACCAGGAGCTTCTTAAAATCTTTCAGTGCTGAATTGCTCCAGTCTTATAACAGTAAGATCTGATAAAAAACACACACATCTGTAAAGGCTATACTGCCATAAATTGTACATAGTGATATTAAATTGTTTAGTTAGTTTTATAAACACACTGTTTCTATTTTAGATTCACCTACAAATGTCAGAATATTACCCCCTACTGAAAAGTTACTAAGTAATTCCAACAACACTGTCAATAATCTACCAAAAAATAGAAAAGAAATATGCAGTAATGCATCTGACTATGGATCCGAAGACACTTTTATAAGTCTTGGAACAAAGATTAAAGCAAAGGCTCAATTGGGGCCAAAAAATAAGACTGTGAATCCAAAAAATATTTCAAAATACAGAAACATAGCAAGGAAGGGTCGCAGAAACATGGATAATCAAAGCAACGAAGAAGGTAATCGTGATTATGGACTAGAAATAACAATAACAGAAAGACCGTCAAGAACCCCATCGCCTACGAGAAACAGAGTTATGTTCGATCAGAGGAGTCTATCGCCTTCATTTAGGAATCGTCCATATGAATCGTACTTCATCCCATTTGAAGAGGCAAACAAAATTGGCGATAATCTTGCTGGTAGAGTGTCATTTGGATCCAATAATAACCATCCTGAAAGTGAGAGAGATTTAGATGCTTACACACGTCGCCTGATGTCAAATAAACAACAGCTGTCTCTTGTTGAAGAGGAATCTACTCAAGACTTAGAAAGCATTCCATCTCACAACTTGATTAGCCTCACTCCTGAAAATTCTGTAACTAATGAGCAAAATATTAAAGATATCAATGATAGAAAAAGTAATAACGCAACTCATGTTGAAAATAAACAGATCAACGAATATAAAAAAGATTCGAAAATATTTACGGCAGGAAATCAATCGTACACTACGTTCTATTCTGAATTACAATCAAACATGTCGAGTATTTATAAACCTAAAATGTCTAGCACTTTTATACATACTGATTCTTCTTCTAAGGATTCTGGATACACTGAAGGCGGATTAAAGGAAGATAAAGCCTACATGCAAAATTATTCCCTCCCATCAACATCTTTTATCTCAAAATCTAATTCCCAAGAAAAAATTCAAGATCAACCAAAAAGTTTAGACAGTGCGTCTTCAAATAGCAATGATAAAAGCTATAATAATATTTACCCTGCAGATAAAAATTGGGCGGAACCCTTGAATCACAGTCGCTTGCTGTACAAAGAATTTTTCATAAGGAAAGAAGAAAAACCAGTCCCACCGCAAAATACTCCAGTTAAGACTGACGTTCAAATCCCAGGCATAAGTGATCTCGTGAATCCAAATATGAAAGAACAGGAAGATGTTACTCTACAATATCCTCCATACTTGGTTAATAGCAGTACCAAAGCATACACTTCTAAAGTTATTGAAGACTATAAAAAGGAATTACAGGCTATTGACAATCTTCATGAGCTTACAATTAAAGACATCAAAACCGATGCAATCTCGCCGACTCCTCTTAATATTGATAAGATGTTCGAACAGCATTCCAATGTTTTTAGTGACAACAAGCTCGATTCAAGTGATAATTCTCAAGAGATTACAAATACGAGTGACGAACTTACATTAAACGATAAGAATGCTTTAGGGAATACAAAAAAAGACATATCGAAAGTTACAACAAAGGAGTTGATACAGAACTATTTAAAAGTAAAAAGTGACTACGCGAAGGATAATGCATTTAAGAATCAAAGAAGAAATGAGAGAAAACCTACAACGAAATCAGAAGAGGCTATAACTTACAAACAGGATTGGAATAATCGTGCTGCTAAGAACAGTGCCTGCAAAAACAATGTACCAGTCAACGTACGGAACCCAACACAGCCTCAGAAAAATACGTTTAACATGCGAGCGCCTCTTAGCGCTAGAATAGAAAGTGTTGCCAATGATAAAGATATTGATTCCTGGATGTCATTATCTGCCCCATCGCCAAGAATTCTCGAGCTAGATAAAATAGAAACGTCAACAGAAGAAACGCTTGAATCCAGCCCCCAGTCTTCTGAGAAGAATATCGACATAAATGATGAACATATAACTGAAATTAAAAAAAATCCTACACCAAAACCGAGCACGCCAGTCAAAATAGATGCCCCTAAACCAGCAGAGTTGAGCAGCAAATCCACAGTTCTAGACATTTATTCAATGCTTAAAGAAATCGAAAGTTATGGAGATGGTCCTGTAACAGCTGTTTCTAATACTAATAATAATATACCTACAAACCCTACAGTGAAAGAAGAAGAAAGAAACCCATCTCCTAAAGATAATTTCATGTGAGTATATTGCGGGTGTACTATTAGTATAGATAGCAATTGATTAACGAATTGATTAACTATTGATTAACTATTAACGATTGATTAACTATTGGAGAGAAAAGGTTGCTAAGTCAAACCACGAAGTAATGTTAAAGTTTATTTTTCCAGGGAAATTTTTGAATTCCTAGAGAAAGTGGAACAAAGTGCGAATGACGCTCTATCAGTGGTCACAAGCACAACACCCCAGACAATCCCGAAGTAAGTAATTTACTGATTTGGCTTCAAATCAAAAGGAAATATTTTTTTTACATTTCTCTGATTTTTCTTCCTTATAACCCATAGATATTCAGGCTGACAGAGGAAGAAAGGAAAAATTCTTTATCACATGTTATGATCCACTATAAAAAAATCTTTGGTCTGACATCATCTGATGTCATAACCTGACATCAGGTGACTTGCACTTTATTATTTTATGACTTCTTTACTTAACTTCCTATAGATAAAATAAAAGAATCTATCCTATAAACAAAGGCAGAATCAATCATATTTGACTTGTTTTCATAATCATTGTAATACATATACTGGACATCAGTGACATAATTTTAATATTCATACTACTCATGTAATGTTCATTAATATTCATCCTATTTATATTCCAGATTGGAAACTCTGCTGAAGTTGCCGCAGACGGAGCTGGCGCAAAGGCTCGTCACCGCGTCCCTTCAGCTGGAAGAGCGCTCCTGCTGCATCGCCCTGCTGCAGGAGAGCCTCACTAACCATAAGGAACAGGTCAGTGACCCATTAGTGACCCACTACAGGGCTGGGTCTCCTCTCACAATGAGAGGGATACAGGCCTTGGTCCACCACGCTGGCCTAAAATAGACTTCTTTTCAATAAGTATAAAAATCAAATGCAATTTTGTTTACCATTTATCTGTCAACATTCAGAATGATCGGAAGAAAGACATACATATTCGCAGTGGATATGTTTTAGTGTCTGAGTGGGTGACTTAACTAGGGTTTGAGGATCTTTTTTGCGTTCTTTTAGCGCCCAATCTTCTTCTACTTTCCGAATTCACAGTCCGGTTCCAAATTAGATTAGATTGCATCTGGTTTACTAGTCAGCATCTTGTTATGTTTTTTCATTTCAGATGATCAACAAGGTGAGCAACCTGGAGAGACAGTCGAACCGCAACATAGCGAAAGTGAAGCAGGATTGCGAGGAAACCATAAAAAGGCATCAGAATTTCATAGACCAGGTGAGGTTACACTCATTAAGAATTTCTGATATTTACCTTCTTGTAGATAAATGCCAGAAACCTGGTTTGTCTTATCTAACATATCAGTGCATTTTACTGTTTACCTTCATTTTTTAATGTGGGTACTTCTAATTATGTTATAGATGCTTTAACTCATTATGAAATGTGTGAGTGTGTATGTAAGTTTGCAGTATAGGTGCGTACTAATTTTTGGTGTACGCAGACGTACGCACACATAGACACACACGTGCCAACATTAGTCAAAGTATCTATGTATACTTAAGTATGTGAATTTTGTTGCTACACGAGATGAATGATAACCATGTAATAAAAATTGCCGTTTTTTTATGTTCACAGTTGATCAACGATAAGAAGACACTGAACCATCGTATAGAGCAACTGGTTGATGAGAGGCGGTCCTTAGAGGAACGTTGGAAGCGCTCGGCCCAGGCGCTGGAGGACCGATACAAGCTGGAACTAAGGAACCAACACGACAAAATGGCGGCGGCACAACAGGTAAGGGCCCCTCCCTGTCTATATCATGATTATATTTGATAGGTATTATAAAAATTAAGATACCTAATGTTCTATAATTATTTTCATTCGTGTGTATAGTAGGCATTGAGATTTTAGATAGGTCCTGGAAAGTTTAGATGCAAAAACTCTGTCAGTGAAGAAATGTATTATTTCAAACAACTATTTTCGTATCAACAAGAAATGGCGCCACTGATAGCCTGAATCCCGTTATCGATGTTTTCTCATCAAGTGGTGGTTTCCGGTTACAGGTGGCTCGACAGCGTTGGGTGCGACAAAAGGCTGAAAAGATAAAGGTATGGTTGTTGTATATCTAAACAGTGTAGGTAAAGAACTTCCACTATTCTCTAAATCACACAAAATGTACATAATAATAATATATGTAAATGGCAATGATATTGCCATTGCCAATTTATTGTTATTTAAACTCTTTCGCGACACAAAACAGATGGCTGCTTGAAAAACAGGGGCCTGATTCTGTATGACCATTCACACTCGTATCGCGGCAATGTCGTGTCTTACCCGTGATGAAAAGACAAAATCAAATATCGTGACAATCTATTGTGTGCCTTATATATATGACATTTAAACGAAATGACGTACGGTTTGATGTCACACGATATCGGCACGGAATATTTTGGGACTTAGTGAATCAGGGCCCAGTTATAGATCCTTATTGTGTTGGCAGAATTCTCACGATATCATTTTTGCATGAGAACCAAAATTTGTATAGTTTGTGTCTAGTTTTTAACTCGCTTATCTCCTAATTAACTATAAATTAAATAAACAAATAAATAAACGCTTCACACTCACTCATAGCCCCACACCGCCCCACACAAGACGACAACACAACACACCCAGACCAGAAACAGAAATGTAAACTCATCATTCTTTCTGGTCCGCTGAAAATCGAAACCAGGACCCTCCGTGCAGCGCCGGTGTCTTAACCACTGCGCCACTCAGGTCCTGATTGAGGTCTAGACATCGATATGGTTGGCTTTATCATAATGTTTGGTCACCAGGAGCTCACAGTGAAGGGTCTAGAAGGCGAGCTGCGCGAGATGGCCGACCGCCAGCAGAAGGAGGTGTCGGACCTGAAGATGAGTCACGCGGAGCAGCTGGGCCGCATTAACGCCAAGCACGCCGCCGAGCTGGACGAGCTGCGAAGGACGCTGGAGCAGGAGAAGGAGGCCGCCGTGCTGAAGGAGAGGCAGCTGGCGAGCTCCAGGTGAGGGAGAGAGACAAGGCTATCACATTTTGTAGGCGGTAGAGCCACGGTAGATCGCAGGTGAGAGAAAGAGACAAAGCTGTCACTTTTTATAGGCGTTAGAGCCATGGTAGATCGCAGGTGAGAGACAGAGACAAAGCTGTAACTTTTTATAGGCGTTAGAGCCATGGTAGATCGCAGGTGAGAGACAGAGACAAAGCTGTAACTTTTTATAGGCGTTAGAGCCATGGTAGATCGCAGGTGAGAGACAGAGACAAAGCTGTAACTTTTTATAGGCGTTAGAGCCATGGTAGATCGCAGGTGAGAGACAGAGACAAAGCTGTAACTTTTTATAGGCGGTAGAGCCATGGTAGATCGCAGGTGAGAGACAGAGACAAAGCTGTAACTTTTTATAGGCGGTAGAGCCATGGTAGATCGCAGATGAGAGACAGAGACAAAGCTGTAACTTTTTATAGGCGGTAGATCCATGGTAGATCGCAGGTGAGAGACAGAGACAAAGCTGTAACTTTTTATAGGCGGTAGAGCCATGGTAGATCGCAGGTGAGAGACAGAGACAAAGCTGTAACTTTTTATAGGCGGTAGAGCCATGGTAGATCGCAGGTGAGAGACAGAGACAAAGCTGTAACTTTTTATAGGCGGTAGAGCCATGGTAGATCGCAGATGAGAGACAGAGACAAAGCTGTAACTTTTTATAGGCGGTAGAGCCATATTAACCCGCTCTAGGAAGTAACGTACCGCCAGCCTCTTGCCTGAGCAGCATGTTCTTCATGTCTTGTATTTCGGTTGGGGAGGTATGTCTGCCAGTGAAACTTTCTTTGAGGAAAAGGAAACCGATAAGGTGAAGGAGACTAGCTCTAGGTTAGAAGAGACAAAGCTAGGAAATAGTTTGCTGTAGGCAATGATATAGAGAAAGTCCAAAGTCCTGGTAAATGCTCTGACGTCGATATTTGCAACGCCCGAGTTGTAAGATATCTAGCTTTTTATAAATTACTATCATTGACATTGAAGTTTGGTAAAGAAAAATTCGATACCGTGATTTAGGATACACGTGGTGCCATCTTTTGACGAATCGCCACAATGATGTCAAAAATTTCCGATGTCAACGACCTGAGTGGCGCAGTGGTTAAGACACCGGCGCGCTGCGCGGAGGGTCCTGGGTTCGATTCCCAGCAGAGCAGATATTTGAATGTTGAATTTGAATTTCTGTTTCTGGTCTGGGTGTGTGTGTTCTTGTCTTTTGTGTGTCCATGGCACCCACGACACAGGGTATCCTAGTGTGGGGCTATGACTGTGAAGCGTTATAAAAATTCCGAAACACCTGATTTGAATTTCCAGGCTAGAGAAGCAGATACTGGAGCTGGAGTTGACGTACCAGGAGCAGCGGACCAGGCTGGTGGCGGAGATGCGGGCGGAGAACGACCGCGCGGCCGCCGCGCTGGCTGACAAGGAGAGGTCATCGCGCGAACAACTCGGTATTCTCTCATTTTAGGGTCTTCCATTGAAACCTCATAGGTGTATAGTCCATTTGTATTCTCTTGTCATATTTGGTAAAGAATCTTAGCATGTCTTTTTATTTTAATTTGCGATTAAAAAATAACGCACACACAAAATTATAAAAAAATAAAAACAAGTTGTCATTTATCACAGAAACAGATTTCTAGAAACTATAATTTACTTTTTTAAAGCAATTTTAAACTTTTTTTGCAATAAAAAGCAGTGCCAAGATTGTTTACCAAATAAGACAAGAGAATGAAAATGAACTGTAGATGACCTATCAAATCGAGCCACTTATAACTTACCTATAATGAAAAAAAATTAAAAACACTATACACATTGACATGACACAAAAACACACACACACACACACACACACAGAGAGAGAGAGAGAGAGAGACAAGACTAGTTTACAAACACCCAAACCAGAAATAGAAGTCTTAACTTATTCATTCACAGTTTGACAAATCAATATCCTCTACGAATTAAACACTATCAGGCTGAATGAAAGCTTTTGTAGTAAAAACAATAAATTCTTTTGTTTAGATAAATGGAAAGAAGAACAAGAAAAAGTGTTAGAAACAAAACGGTTCCAATTGCAAGAGGAGATTGAGAAAGAAAAGGAAAAACTGGAGGTAAACATTAAGCTGAATCAGATGGAAAAATTGACAACTTTTGGGTTTTAAACACGTGTTGGTAATACAGAAGTTGGCAACAATTTTAGCAGAAGCACCAGGAAATAATATAGATAATTAAGAATATGTGCAGATTGTTGCAAAGAAATATCAATACAAATAAACTATGAGAATTCTTTTGTAAGTGGGAGTTAAAGTTGAGTGAGATAGAATGCTTCTACTAGCATAAAGTCTGCCTTTTTGTTACTCTACTTTAAGTAAGTTGCGAATTAAGTCGGCCTTCAAAAAGATATACTTAGTAATAAAATATTACCATATTACCACTATAGTAATAATAAAATATTACCAAAATCCCAACACCATTAAAATATTATGATTTATTTGAAATCTAATACTATTAACGATCTTTAATTATGTATTATTTATAGGAGCAAATGAAACAGAAACGCAAAGAACTAGAGGAAGAGTTCGAGCAGCACAAGAAGGACCACGAGGCGGAACAGCAGCTGGTGTTGAAGAAGAGAGTGACGGAGATAGCAGCGCAGCACAAGCTGGAGAGGGACAGAGAGATCGAGAAGGCTATAGAGAGCATGGAGGCTGAGGCTCAAGCTGGACGGAAGGAATTGCAAGAAGCTTTGAGGTTAAATATTATCTTTTAGCATAGCTCCTTTTAGCATGTTTTGTTATTTAAGAGCCTGACAACACCCGATGATTTTAGGAATCGGGCATCTTCGGCTCGCGGCTCCCGCCTACCCCATGCCCCTCATGCGCCACTGTTAGTGGAGCGGACTCTACGAGAACTAAATAAAATGATAAAATCGGCACTGTTTCAAGTGTTAAAGAAATGTGGACAACATCGTCAATAGATGGCACTGTTTCCAGTTTTAAAGAAATATGGACGACTCTAGTAATGATGTGATTTTAAAACGCGGAGCTTTTTTATTGAACACCTAAAACTTCTTATTATTATTCTCCATCAAAGGTCCATATAATACCTATGTTTTCTATTCATCTCACCAAAAAATAAATAAAACACGGTCTTCTCTTTCAGAGGATGTACCCAGAATGTCATTGTTTCGCTATTAAATCACTATTAAATTAAAAATTCAATAATTCAGCAGTACCTAAACATGTCAACCAACAATTCAATTTCTTCTTACAATATTAAAGAGGCTTGGAACAAGCTTCATAATGTTATTGCATATTATTACCCTCAAATTTTTCGATGGCCTCAAATAATACCTAACCACATAAAAGCAAGTAAATTTGTCACGAGATCGAGTAAAAGACAGATAGACGATTTAACTGGTTTTTGTATAACCAGTTAATTCGTCTATCATGTAAAAACATGTATTCTGAGACATACAGGTTTCATCACGTGGTTTTAGGAAAGGCGAGAGCTGGAATCGAACCTAGACTCCCGGCATGGGAGTAGGAACGATTTTTTAAATTGTTGAAAACCCTCTAGCTACACAGCCGACACAGGCCATAAATCAGTCGGCGCGCCGGCGGCGCAGTACTATGCCTACCGTTTGAAAAAAGCCGCTTTTGGCTTCCTTTCGTTTCAGGTCAATGACCTTTCACCTTGAGCCTGTTACTTTTTGTGTCTTTTATTTGTGTAATTATTTTGTTTGAAATTTGCATTTTTTTTTATTTTCGGTCCTGAACCTTTTCGTATGCTTTAACACACTTAAGTACACGATCTTTGTGGTTTAAATTAATGAGGTAACGTCATCTCCACCTTGTACAATATAAAAATGAATATGTTGCTAAGCGCAAATCTCGGGAGGAGCTGAACCGATTTCGCTAATTTTTTTTGGATATTCCTTTAAGTACGAGGATGGTTCTTACGGAGAGAAAATTTGAAAACAATGTAAAGAAAATAATAAAAACAACAATTTCATTTTCCTATATAAACTGTTCTACCTATGTACTACCTGTCAAACATCATTTCAGATTGAATACTTCATAAGTTCATATGGCAATGTCATGCATTTAGAAACGTCAAGATTTTTCTTTATGGATGCCACTTCTATTATGCAAACTGCAATGATATAATATACATATTTTATAATGGCAAAACGAAGTGTGCCGGGTCAGCTAGTAGGTAATAAAAATAAATACTTGCATAGGTGTTATAGATTATATTATTAGATGTATGTATCATGTTTGAAAACATTCAGTTTATTTCCATTGGGCCTTCAACTCAAATCTTCAACTTAAATGCATGCGTTTTTTTTCTCATTATTAATAACAACAAAAATATATAGACTCATGAAATATTCACAAAATATTTAATAATAAAGCATTTCGTACGTCTCAGTGAAGGCGCAAATATTTCTCGGTCGCAAATTTATCAAACCGACTTGTTATTCAAACGTAAACACGGTTTTTTAATTAAATCTACCAATCAAAAAACAACACGCATTTTTATTGAACACTTCCTTTATACCTAATAGATATTATTACCTATCAATCCACGAAGACGCACAGCCCTAGCCGGCGGCCCCACTATTCCTCCTAACCGTTTATAAAAATTACCGTGATAGTGATAGGTACAATTCTAGACGGCAACGCCGCGCGTAGCGGTGTCTTCTTTACTGTCGGTTTGGCAACGTCGCGTCGCGCGAATTTCGGCGGCGTACAAGTTGAAAACGGGAGGGAATCCTACATTATATGACCCGGGTTCGAACCCGAAGCAAAATATAAGAAGACATTCTGGATTGAAATGTTTTTTGTATTACTATTTTTTTATTTCATATTATGCTATCTAATGGTTATTTATATTTCCGAATTCCGAAAAAAAATAACGAATTTTAGATAAATTTATAATTTCAAAAATAATTGTATAGCTTATAACAAAAAAAAAGTTATTAAATTGACGTTGAAACTTTTATTTATTTGTAACTTAATAAAATCTGTCTTCTTATTTATTCAACAATTTCCAAAATCAATAATCGATGTAAAAATTTGTATTATATAAAAAATATAATTATATAAAAGTGAAAATAAAGTCACGCACACGCGGATTTGAACCCACGCCCCAGCGTATACAGCCTGGCGTCCTACTTAATACGCCACACAAGCCTCAGACAAAGCTATGAAATTGTGCTATATACGACAACTGTGTATTATTTTGGAATGACGGAGCGACGCACGTCCACCTAGCATCGCGCCTCTGCGCTCTCTGTCAATTGCCATAATAGTAAGCGAGAAATACAAAATACGAAAATATTGCGCGGAGCACGCGAAAGAAAATTTTTAAATTTTACTGATTTACTGAATATTTATAAGCTTATTGAAAAAAATTAACACAATGATGTGATAATAACGAAGGTCTGCTGATATACTGGTTAAATTATTTGAATAAATATTAACAAACAACGTTGTAGTTTAGTATAAGAATTCAGAAAAGGGGTAACTTTGCAATTTTTTTTTATCGAGGCAACTTTGTCAAAATGTGTTTCGACGACTATGTTGTCGTTCGGAATACGGTCCAGAATAACATATATTTTTCCCATTGTAAAATACTTTGTAATTTTTGCTGGAAATGAAAAATAAGAATAGCAAATTTGCTGAATTGCATGTTATCAGCGCCTTAATTTCGGATTTCGCCATTCAATTTGAAAAATTCCTGTATTTATTTTTATAAATTCCGATTTAGTAAATCGGCACCAATTGAAAGTATTACGAGTATATCAGTGACCTCACATTTCGGAGTGAATATTAACCATCAGGCCATTGAGGGGTGGGCATAGACCAACTTGTTTATGCCTTTGCCATTAATGCTTTAATTAATAACCTTAAAATTGTATAACTGCCTAGAAACACATGGTTGGTAGAGCATAGTTACTTCATGTCAACTTGACTATAATCTGTGTTTTCTTTCAAATGCTATTGCATTTGGACAGTAAAGCTAGACTCTAGCTTTTCACTAGGCCATAGTCCTTCCCTTCCCCCTAACATCTGTCACCGACTCGTATCCATCAATTAGGCTGCGTTTCCACCAGAGATGTGCGAGGATGCGTAGCGAGGGATGCGTTGGTGAACAACCAATAGAATTGCTTCATTTACCTAGCCTCGCTCCGCTAAGCCGTTTGCACCAGAGCTGTGCTAAGCGAGGATATGACATTGGGAGTTTGTGCTATTCGTAATGTCATCTTTTAGTATAGGTACTTTGTTTATGTGTACAGGAGAAACAAGGAGCAGTACGAGGCCGAGCTGAGGGAGCTGGGGCAGACGGAGCAAGCCACGCTGAAGCGCTGTCAGGACGCCCAGGCGCGCATCCGACACGCCGAGGACCGATGTGATTGTTGATGTTTTAACCACTTCTTTCTTCATAATATATTTTAGAGCACGGGCGTAGCTTTAGCATTGACAAGGGTCCCCAAAGTAAAAACAGAGCTCGAACGCCAATTAAATGTATCATTTACAAATTAAACATTGACTGCGACTATAACGCGCAAGTATAGAAAAGAAAAGAATACGTTTATCGTTGACTGTTACATGAGAAAGATGTTACAAAAATTTATAATAAGTTTAGAACAGTCTACCCTATGCGGGCATATAGTCGCGGGTAATCGGTAATATCTGTTACTCTAAGTAGGTGCATTTAAACAAAAAGTTATGTGTAATGTACCTATGTAATGCAATATTTATTCAAAAGTAACGAAGTTGAAACTAATAAATTTAATCGCACACCTGGACCTGGTGCCATAGAGGATCTGTTATAGAACACGTATAATATGGCGAGCGCCGGAATAGGATATTGAGTTGGGGGTACGAGCTAACGTTTTTCCGTACCGACACCCGTCTGAGAACAGCATGCAGCCGCACCATAGAGACATAAATAATAACTGGAAATGGAAAAAAAAACTTGATTTTATATTATGTATTTAAACAAAATATTGATGTAATATGCCTGGTGGCATATTAATTTTAAAGTATTTCCTTTTTCGTTTTGAATGCAGGTGCAGAATTAGAGGTGACGATCAGTCAGTTGGAAACGCGGAACAGGATCTTAACTGAGGTGGGACTACAAGACTGTAACTTTAATATTGAGCTACTCGGGTGACTTTGAATCTCTGTTGTCACTTTGAACCACAAAATAAAAAAAGCTTTAAATTTACTTAAAAATAAATCAAAAATCTTTTTTCTTTCTATTAAATAGACGAAAAAGCCAATATACAAGTCAATGAAGGTTCAAGGTTTTTTTTAAAGTTATCTTTAATCAATAACATATGTAAATGATATAGCTTTATTTCTTTTTTTGTTAGAAAAACATTCAACTGGAAGCTAGGGCGGAGGAAACGAGGGTAAGCTGCGAGGAATCCTGGCGCTCGAAGGTGGACGCCCTCGACAAGGAGATGGAGGACATGAAGAGGACCCACGAGGAACAGATGCATCAGCTCTACGCCAAGTGAGTGTGCTTGGCTGTAACCAGTGGCCTCATCCATCCATCCATCCATCCGTCCAGGCCATCCGCGGCCCGTGGAAAGTTCACGAGAAGGGCCCCAGTTTCCTTTTTTTTTTCTTTAGCCGCCGTTTTGTTGTCAGTTAAATTTCCGGTCTTCCTAGTGTTAAAATTAGACATAACTTATTCATTTTGGTGCTTATACTTTAATTTTAAAATTTAGTCTACAATTCTAGGTTACGCGGGCTCTTGGACTGGGGCCCCTTAGGTTCCGTGGCCAGCCCTGTCACCCTATAGTTACGCCACTGGCTGTTACTCTGATCCCTCTAAAATTCCGTATTCATGAAACAATTCACAAATTAACTCTTCACACTTATTGCCCCAAACTATATAATTTCCTGTATCGTGGGTGCCATGGACACAAACACCCAGACCAGAAACAGAAATTTAATCAAATTTTAAATACATACATCATTCAAATCTTTACTCCACTGGGAATCAAACCCATGACTGCCCAGAACTTTCACTGGGCCACAGTTCTTATTGAAGTGTAAACTTTTTTGCTGTTAGCATTTTGCCGTCAATATCAATGATGCAATAATATTGAGTCAATAATGAGTTTTGAATCAATGTTGATCACTCCATTGACCCCATGTTAATGATGTTGCCAAAAATTTGTTGTTGAGGACCTGTTGTGCAAGAAATAGCTCTTCTGTTCAAGAATCCTAAGAGTGCTTAGCATTGTTCCCTTACTTTTATGTGCTGGGCTTAGAGAAGTTGTTCCGAAACCTTAATGTCTCAATAATAACATTTAAAGTTTTCATCTTTATCACCTTTGCGTGTGTTTAGAGTGAAGGTGGCCGTGGCCCGCAAGGACTCTGCGATCCAGGCGCTGACGCGGGAAGCGGGCAAGTACCAGGAGAAGATAACCCTCCTGGAGCAGAAGCTGCAGCAACAGAGGAAGGACTTCTTGAAGCACAAGTGACCAGGAATCGTGGCGTAGGCGCCGGGGCTCGGTCTAGGGGACTAGGGGAGGTGAATAGAACAATTGCACAGGACGGTAAGAATTAGGGGAGGGAGTGAAATTTAAAGTGCTGGCTGGTGTTAGGGTGTGTTTTCCACTGAAGCTGGGCGGGTAGTAGTGAACCGTGAATTGGCCAATCACAGTGCTTGACATCTCTACTCTGTGTTAGTGAAAACAGTTTGATTGAAGTGAAACCAGTTCATGGTCTGCGCCGCTCCACTGCACCCTGCGTCAGTGGAAACACACCCTAAAGAGTCCTCAATTTTAAAGTTTTCAAGGTCCTCAAAAGGTATCGCTTGGAGTGGCTAAGTACCTGGATTGGGCCCTGTGTAGTGCAATAGTCATTAAATTAATATTTATTTATTTATTACGTAGATTATGTTATGTTCAATTGATTTTTAATATAAAATGAAAAAAGGACTGTTAATGGCTCTCATTAATGAATGAGTGTAGAATATTATCACATTTCAAGTTTGAGTCCTGTTTATTAATTTGGATCTAAAAGCATGTACATATTATTTTATTGTTGAATACTCAAATGTAACTGATACTAGTTATTTTTATGTTTAAGATATTTTTACAACATTTACTTTTTTAGAATATATGAAATAAACTGATAATTTTGTTGCTTTTACTTTTGTTTTAATTTGAACCCACTCTCATTTTTGCATAAACTGAGACTGTAGCCTTTGTAGAGAAAGATTCAACGAAAAGATTTTAGTATATTTCAAAGTTTTTTTATTAGTAACAATATGTGGCATTTACAGAATTCATGACACATTTGGTTTATACTAAAATTTGATCTAAGAATTGATGTGAACTATCTGTCAATATTTTTTTCACAAAACTGGAAATCTTTGAAAATGTGACTTATGATTAAATCCTATCATAACTGGTGATCTTCCCCACTGTCATATAAAGTTCTGATAACCCTGAGCAATTCACCTAAATTCTTTCCGGTCTTTGCAGATATACCCACTACTTCCATGTCTTCTTTTAACCTTTCATAGTTTTTCATGCCTTCGGGCAAATCTATTTTGTTAATTACTACACATTTTGGTCTTTCAACTAAACTTTTGTTGTATTGACCTATTTCATAGATCAAACTTTCATACTGTTCAATTGGGTCGGTTGTCCCGTCCAGGAGGAAAATGAGACCCCTACATCGTTCAGTGTGTTGGAGGAACTGGATACCTAGTCCATAATTCTTGTGAGAGCCTGGAATTAATCCGGGCAAGTCAGCTATTGCGACTTGTTCATAGTCATCATAAGGTATCATTCCTATGTGAGGTTTCAGAGTCGTGAAGGGATATGGGGCCACCGTTGGTCTAGCTCGGGTCAAAGCACGCAATAATGTACTCTTGCCAGCATTTGGGAAACCTGCAAGCCCCAGGTGAGCCATCGAGCGAACCTCAAGCGTATAATAGTTTGACTCTCCAGTAGCACCAAATTCAGCTATATCTGGAGCTTGCTGAGTATCTGTGAGGAAAAACTTATTGCCCCGACCACCGGCGCCCCCTCTTGCCGCAATGAACATAGCGCCTTCGACATTTAAATCACCTATAACTTTTCCATTAGAGTCCTTCACGATGGTACCCAGGGGCACGGGTATGACAACGTGCTGTGCGTTCTTGCCGTTGCAATCCTTGTTGTCGCCTCGCTCACCATGCTTTGCCTTTATCACCGACTTGAGGTGGTTTAAGCTCTTCTTGGAGTGGTGTGCTTGGAATATAACGTGACCGCCATGGCCTCCGTCGCCACCGTCCGGTCCGGCATGGTCCTTGCACCACACGCTCAAGAAGGAAATACACCCATCACCGCCGTTACCACCGATCGCTCGCACTCTATAGGAATCGACGTAAAATTGAACTGTGTTCCGCGTAGACTTCGCTTTTAAGCTCCTTAAGGCTCTCGGGACGTAATCATTGGAATAATAACGAACTGTCTGGTTACAAGTGGATAATTGCAGGGTCCTAAACAGTTTTATAAACTGCATCTTTATAGTTCTTTATTTCTTTTCATAATATTTTATTAAATTCATTCACTATTCAATTCAATTTCACACAGACTGTTTTTGACATTGACATCGGCTATTGTGACATTGACATGACGTTAGTTTGACTATTAGTTGTCAGCACAGACAACATACGGTTACTACGTTAGCATAGATAGCTAATATTTTGCTTCCATACTACAATACAATTTAGGGCCGGGCTCTCATTCATGATCGCAGCAGCTTCTTCAAGACTCCAAGGCTGGTGTATGCGTAAATGTGACGGGAATGTCGTTCTTATTTGCCGCAAGTTCATGAGAATCCGGCCTGAAGTATGAGACTACAACGGAAACGATGAGGCAATATGTAGTTTTGAACAATTGGTTTAAAAATAATTGTTATCAGATGTTATGAATTTATTCATATTTTCTTTTATTTTAGTAGTAACTTAATTTGTAAATATAACTTGTTACAAAAATTATATTATTACTAGGTAATCCGTTTTGTCTAATATTCATGTGAGAAATATTATGCAATAATTTAATTTCAATAATACAATGCTACTCTGAAAAGGCTTTCGTGTATTGTAGTGTTGTGTAGAGGAATTCACGGAGGTAACATTATATGATGGTGTATTTAGAGAAATTAAATAAAGTCCATTAAAAAACAACAAAATAGGGTTGAAAATATTTTTTTTCTTTTAAAACTATGAAATACCGAACAGGTAAATCTTTAAAGCTGTAATTCTTTGTATTTATAACTCTTAGAAAATATAATACTATGTTTATAAAAAGGCAATCAATGTGCAACATCAACAACAAACTTACACTATTATTTATGCTGGAACACCAGAGTATAAAAGTTTATACTATCTCTATTTTATACATTATTTTAAATAGTAATAACTTTACATCACTAAATAAATTCTTATTTATAACGCTTTTTAACAGTAGTGAGAAGACATTAAAAAAACTAAAGCTTCAAAAATCTTTTGGAATTTGTCACCACGGTCGCCACATTTCGCTAGTATTGGAAGGTCCCTGAGCTGGCGACTTTGAACTCGTGTCCGCTTCGATCTGGTCTTTTACTTCCACTTTTGGGCTCGCAGGTTTTACTGAACTAGACTGAGCCAAAGTCTCAGCCGTGTGGCTTATCACAGTTCTTGGTAAGGGTGTTATTAAAATAGTTTGGAAAGGGGGGCGGTCGCCTACTGACGGTATACTCTCCGGGATGGTAAGCTTCCTTTCTGGATAAATAGGAACTGTAGGAACCCGTTCAGGTATTCTTTTGAAGGCAGATCGCCCCTGCTCTGTTTTCGTAGACTGCTGTATTTCTGTGTGACTAACTCTTTCTTGAACAGTTACAATGTTAATGCGTTCAGAAACAGTAGTTTTCCTTTCGGGCTCCAATCTTATGTATTTTGACGCAGGACCAAAGGTTTCCGCATGTCTTTTCAGCTTGTGTCGTATTGAGTAATCGACTGCCGTTTTGGGTGACGCATCGATGCCAATTTTGTAATTTTCTACATCTATCACAATTGATAACGGTTCCATGTAACGTTTATTTTTCAGCGCTTCCTGTTTCAACGTTTCTGGAGATATCGTTGTGGATGAGACTGTGGCTTTTTGTTCTGGACTCGAGTCTTGATCCGATGCGGAGTGGCTCGGAGGCGTCGGGAAAGGAAACGTTTGGACGGGTCGCGGAGGTGTTTCCAGTTCGGTAGAGGAGTCGCAAGCTGAGTCGCAGGACAGAGGACTTAGGGGAGGACTGGTGGGTCTCGTGGATTTGACGAAGTGGAATGCGCTCGGTCGTTCGTCGTCTAATCTTAAGGGGTCGGGAACTAGGGGTGGGTAGTCGGCCGTTTGAAACCTATCCATTCCCGAGAGACAGGAGGTGAGGTGGTTGCCCAGTCTGTATCTCAGTCCTGTGGGAACGTTGGCGAGACGAGAGAGGTATCTCCTGACCTCCACCGCGCAGTCCCCGAAGCCGGCTTTAAAGCGATGCAACACTCCAGGGTCGGCTGCGATGGCGGCTGCCAGCTGCTGGCGTTGCAGCGTCTGTAAGTGCTTCACTGTCAGCTCTAGGATATCTGCTTTTTCCAACTTTGAATGTCTCGCTGGCTGTAACAAATAAATATTGTTAATTTTATTGCGCACATTTGGTAATATTGGCAGTAATTTAAATATCAAATATGTAGTTGTATTTTTTCGTCACGCATGAAATTAATAAAAATAGGAAAAAATATCGAGGTTGGTAAACTTTTTAACTTCGACGAAATTGTATTAATAAAAACGTTATTTGGGGAAAACCATAGGGAAAACTTTGCTTAGTGTTTACACAATGTTAAAGTTTACCCATGTTGTTTCTATAAACATCGAAAGAATCTTTAGAAAATAATTAAAATAAATTTTATTACGATGAAGGAAATGGAGAAATTAGCTAGTAAATACATACGTCTTTGTCCATCGCATCCATGAGGAGGTCCTTCAGCTCGTTCAGACAGTTGTTAATGCGCGCTCGTCTTTTCTTCTCCATTATAGGTTTATTTGTCTGAAATATTTGAAACACACGTAAGTTTACGAATATAAACATTGAATTGATTGGGTTTATTTCTCGTGCATGGAATTAAATAATTAAATAGCACTAAGGATGGAAAAATAATTAACACACTTTATAAATTAATGGGTTTGGAATGGGATAGCATCTGTATTAAATTATTATTTTTTAATTTAATCACTACACAGGCTGAAGTTATTAATGACATTATCAATCAGACTAAAATCATCAAAATTTTTTTAGAAATGAATCGCACTTTGTTCCAGTGTTTTTAATTTACATCTTGTAAGTATCATCATCTAAAATTAACTTTGAAATTTTCACAATATTTCCAAAAGTTTCCGTAAAATATTCACCTTGCGCAACTCAGCTTTCGTCATTCCAACGCCCGGTTCAGAGATGAACCCAGTTTGGGAGTCATCGTCATCACTGCACGGCATTTTCGCGTATTTCACAATTTTCCCGAACTTCACAAACTCCCAACTAACACAGGCACTGTTTCCCGCCCGACGACGTAATCAACACTGATCGGGATAGTGTTGGGACTAAACTTAAATTGCCCGCCGTCCCTATTCATCCTGTTTATGAACCGGATCGGTACAATCGTGCCACCCTGCTCTAACACAGGGGTTGAAACGCTGGGAACTGTATCGGAATGTTTTGTTTTCGTTCCGTCTCGCTCTTTGCGGGAACCTGTTGTGAATGGCGCCTAGTGTTGCATAGTTAGTGAATGTAGGAGGTTCTAAGTTTGATTCTGGGCTGCGATTTTTTTGTGTTTAAAGATTTGTTTCCTATTCTTGGTGAGTGAGTTTAAAGTTACATAGACTTTTAATTTATAATTATACACATTTTGTCCTTATTTTATGTCTTTAATTTTAAAATGAGAAGATTGAATCTTTGGTATGTTAACAAAATTGTCCTTTAAACTTTTTAATAAATTAACAAAAAAAAACAGATATTTACATTTTTTTTAATTTAAAATAAATTATTTGTAATCATTAAATATCGTTATTTTTATAGATAACTAGTATTGAAGAAAAAAATAAAAATTCAATTTTTTTAAATTGTTTTTTGATTTACTTACAATATTACAGACACTGTAAAATACATAATAATTAATATTGACTTAATGTAACAGTATATTAAATTTAATAAACTGTTCGAAAGTGAAGCTACATCCGTTGCCCCCTTATCCTGTATAGTATGGGAATGCATGACCATGCGCACGCTCATAATAGACGTTAATTCTCGCCGTGCAAACCGCCCTCAAAAATATTCATACTTTATGGCACTTTCCACTTTCATCAAGTACGATATTTTTTGTATGAAGCTTGCAGAGTTTAAACAGAAAACTTCATGTGTGAAACGTAGCGTAAAAGGTGAGTTAAGTATGAAGTGTTGAGTTTTTTTGTACGGTGCGAGGCGCGGGTTAACTCGGTACTTTATGTGCAGGGGTGTCGTTCAGTTCTCACGGTGTGTGGGAATGTGCTAAGGTGCAAGGGTAAGTCCGAAAAGGTAAAGGTACATGCATGCCATATTTGGCGTCGTTGTTTATCGCATTTTGAATTTGGAATAGCGCGGCGCGGATTCCGGATTCGTGACATTGACGTTTCGCAAGATATTTGTTTTTTTTTCTGTACCTAATCTAGGTGTTGCTTGCAGCAGTTACAGCGTTTCAAGTGGTGTTTATTTGATTATTTGTGTGGACTAGATTGTTTTTCAATAAGTAGTAGAAAGGTTCATCGATTTTAAACAAAGTAATAATTAATATAGACAAATACTTAATGGCAAATATTTAAAAAATCTACGTATTGCATGAGTATTGCATGAGACTACCTATGTAATATGTATATATTTTCTCTAAAAACTTTTAAACTCAATGCCCCAAAACCTCGTCAACATAAGGTTTCGGACGGTCATTAGCCTTCTTAATTAAAATTGAAAAAACCTTCACACACATTTTCTACGGTCGTCGCCCATATAGGTGTTATAACGGCCCAGGTGCGACAGACGACCTTTGTTCCCATTGACATACCAACACATAAATTACATATTAATATTCAATTAGTCCATTTCTCCCACGGTGTCCTGATCAAAATGCCATGTTCAAAGCTCCTCTGTCCATAACTATTTATCATTGCAAAATGAACCTTATTGCAAAATGATAAGTATTCTAAATTTTTTGTTTGGGCGTAAGTACAGCTTTGTCCTACCCCTGACCACAAGGTTATAATTTGCGCTTAATAAAAGGTGTTTCACTCTTATGTCGAAGAGAATAAGTTGAAAATTGTTTGGAATTTTGATAGGGCTAACAAGTGACTTGGTCAGTTAGTTTACTCATTGGCAAACATGCGATCGCGTGATGAGTTTAATGAATGGTGAATAATCGTCATCAGATGTCGCTGACGTGTAAAGTACGTTGGGGTAGCCAGTGGGAATATTTTAAACTTAATTTTTTAATCGCCAAAACATCCTGCGATCGATGTGACCGGGAACAGTGGATTCTGTGTTTGGAAAATAGGGGTATTTTTTTTAGTAATTGAGTATCAAACGGGCATGCACCTGATGTTAAGTTGTCAAATGAAAAGGAAATTCCATATGAGGTTGTATGCGGTCTTTGCTACTCATGAGGACTAAGATGATCAAACTCATATTTTTAAAGCCACAAAAATATTTAAAATCCTGGGAATATCAACATCGAAAGTGAGTGTGTGTAAAAAAATATTTCTCACAGTCAGAAGGGTCGTGTGAACGGGCAGATTAAACAAATTGTAACGGGGCAGCTTCCTTCCTCCGGATTTAAGGATACGTTCCTTTGTAGGGTCACCAATATTCATTGATTTAGTTAGACCACGTTTATTTATTTACCAAAGTAAGTTAGTATACAGTGTGTTTAGCTAGGACCTAGCGATAATTTAAGGGCAAAAAATTGACAAAATTTCATTGACAAGCTCCCCTATAGAGGTCTAGGTCTCCTTTTGAACATTTAAATTGGCTGCCGTTTCAAAAGGAGAACTATAGGTATTATTTGTGATGTCGTTGCGTTGATATTTGTAGTGAAATATTGCTTGGCCGTCTTCAAGCTAAAATAAAGAGATATTTAATTCACGTTTAATAATATAATATCTATAATATCCTTATATCTAGAGTTTGGATGAATACTAAAATTTGAAAATAAATTATACACAAAATATTGGTCTGAGGTTGTATGTTTGCATCCACATAACGACTTCTGAGAGTTAAATGAACAACAAAAAGATGATTTGAAAAACTACTTAAATCTTCAATTACGGGATTAGAACGAAAAAATATCTCAAAAGGAAATCATCCTGCCATGTAAATAGTGGCCACCCTATTAAAATCAAAATCAAATAAGAGGGGAAAAGACGTCCGCGTCGCGTCGTATAAAATCAAAGTTTTGGTAAAATAATTAAAAATCTTCAAGTTCTTTCTTTATTTACGTTTATAACTTACATTATGCTTTTTTGATTTAAGCGCATACCTATTTCATATTTTAGTTTTAGAGTTATTCTTGAATAACATCTTTTCAAATAATCAGTGCAGGATATACGCATTTGCCGCCAGTGGGCCTTATTTGCCGCCCGAACTAACTCTCCAAATATCCGTTAAATGCGTTATATAATAATGCATTTTTTTATTAATGTTAGACAAAAATAAATCAGCCGCCCCTTAAATCAACCGCCCTAGGCTATTCAGCTCACTTGTGGGTAAAACTGTTGTAAGTGAATGCATTACTGCTGAAAATACTAAGATGATCGCAATCGCAACTTATCTTTTGTCTTGCAACCATAGGCATTCCACGAAGTGCAAGACTTGCTTGCACAAAAATATATTATGAAGGCGGTTGTAGATATACGAGTATTATGTACCTTCCCATACCTTGTTTAATCAGTGTTTTCCTTACATTTGAAGTTAATTTTAAAATCGTTTTAATTCAATCTATGGCATGACTCTTACTATACGTATTCTCGTTATCCAACCTCCACATCAATCCTGCATAGGAAGCAACTTATTATAATTTGATCATCCCTTTCATTTTTTGTAGTGTTCAGAGACTTCAGTGATTCCCATGGAAACAGGTGCTTACAAAAACTAGCCATTCTTTGACTATGAACTGGTTTTTATTGAGGGCGCGACGAAAAAACGCATCCGGGGTAGTTTCCGGGTACCCCAGAGGCTGTATCGTGATTGATCGACAAATATTTATAAATACTTGCTTTGTAATGGACGAGATCATTAAATAAACATATTATAATAATATCAAGATTAGGGCCATTTAGGAGTTGCTTTGGATGCGAGTTATAAGTAGGTATCAAAATATATAAAATTAAAATTAGTGTAGGTACTTAATCTTTTTAAATACTCATAATGCAGCTTGGAAAAATAAACAGTTTGTCACTGTAGGTACTTTACTTTCCATCTCACTTGACTATAATTACCAGTACCTATAGTTGCCGTCACGAGTGGTGAGCAGAACTTTCAACTTTCAGCAGCAGAACTGATAATCTGTGCTCACGACTCATGACGCTTACTATAACCGCCCTTTCGGGTGGCAATTTAAGTGCGAAGCTCTAAGGAGTCTAAAGTGTCCTAGCTGAGACTCGTAGGTAATAAGTTCGTAAATGTTCGACTTTTCCTATGGTCTACAGTCTACAGGACTAGTTTTTATTGGGGCCCCTTGGTTGGCAGTGGAAATCATAAGAGGTACGAATCGAGATATTTCCGGATTAAAATCTCCTAACTACGTTAGCGTTAATTTCTTGCAGATTTCATAGTCTCAACAAATTTTGAGATAAACATGGAGTGTAGAACTCGTAGTGAACAATAACGATGTAATGTAACAATAAGAATGTACGATGCGTATTATGCTAAAACATCGAAAAGGCCCTAAAGGAAGGGGAAAAGTCCTAAAAAACTGCGACATAATTTTTGCCATGCGGTAAAAGCTTGTCCCTTTCATAAGTTCATAGCCATAGACGTTAAACATTGCATTATACATACGAGTATTAAGGCAATCGGCTCCTTCCTCTTTCCAGCCCCTATTCTCACGCTCCCGTGTGACAGGTGTGCTGGCGGGTCACACGATTATAATACCCAACAAAGTCGAACCTTATCTCATTTTAATACGGTCGACATTGGAGTGTATTCAAACCGCTTTGATAACCCAAATATTCAAACATTCAACTCTATGGAGGACGAAATATGGACGATGCAGGACTGTGAACGGGTTCAACGGTATGAACTTATCGTTTTGTGTTCGACCCTAAATTACAAATATGTATAGGTATTTTGTTTTTGTTACCTATGTAGGTACAGTATTAGTTTTGCTATAAAAACGAGGTCAAGGAACGAATCTCAAGTTACCTAAGAGCATAAAGCTTACCTTTGGTTCAGTTAAATACGTATAATTTTTGCGTGGTGTCTAACTAGGTCCTCCTTCATAGTCTCATTCACAAGTAAAATTCCCTCGGTACTGTGACGCAGTACCTACCTAATGCAGTCGAAAGCGTTTGAACAGTACCTAGTAATAAATTATAGCTAATAATCGCCACCCTTATAACCCGCCGCTACGCTAGCTTTTTTCCTTCATCTAAAGAAATGTGGTGACCGTTCGGTCAAGATAAAAACGACGTCCTTAGAATCCTAGTCATTATCCTACACTCAAACAATTTTACACTCGTGTTTGAGGTTTCGAGTTTGTATTACGGGCTCTAATCATAATAGATACCTTGGATATTGCTTGCATGCCTTGGGGCATTTACATTCGATGAATTACAATTGGTACCTTCAATTGTTATACCTACAGCCTACAGCTGAAATAGTTAGCAGAGCTGAAGTTAACTTTAGAATTTTTTACTAACTAAACAAGAAAAACTGTAAGTACCAGAAAAAAGTTGTTCCCATCAAAGGTATTAAAAGGGGCAATCGTTTCTTCATAACTGGACCGTACAGAATTCCGCCCACTAAAAAAATTGCGAAGTGGTGAGAATTACTCGAGAACCGATTTCTCAGTTGCGGGGATATGCTTTGTTGTTCAACACCTTGAGAGCCCTTTGTTGTGGGCTCAAAAACGACGATTGCGGGGCTCTTTTGTAAAATGATACTGGTTTGAATGGAACATGGGAAGTTATTATCGATCTTTTGACCACCTCATTTTTGGTGATTATTCGACTGTTTGATTTGATTAATACCTGTTGTTCTTTTTACGTTCTGAAAGTTTTGTTATTTTACGGTAGCAAACGAGCGTGCGGTGTGTCATATGACATTTGATTTTAGTGGTCACTCACTGCAAACCAACTATTGAATGATACAAAAATATTTATTGTGATGCACTCGCGTTTGAATTGGAACAGGAACTCACTGCGCGGGAACCATCAGTCACGCAGGGTCTTATTTTCAGCGTTTAATTAAAGTTATAAATAATCGAAATGGTTTGGAGGGTCAACTCTTCTTAAGTCCCTTTTCCAGTAAGCGCATTTTTATTAACATACAATATTGTTTAAAAAGTTTGAAATATTTAGGCGCATATTTTTTAGGATTAATTTGAAATTTTAATACATTTTCCTAGATGCCATTTTGACTCCCAACAAGACAACCTGAGTTATAAGACATATCTCCTCTATCAACTTCTCGACAAGGCTACAAACTACTTAATATAGTAAATTGATAAATGCTGACACATGAATAGCCATCTTAAAATTATGGCATTAAAACAATCTATCCATTATTTTAATGTTACATACCCTGAATATTTGGAAGGAATCTTCAAGAAAACAAAAAGAGGAAGGAACTGAACTACATAATATAATTAGGTAAAATGTTAAGAAATAAAACAACGAAATTATCACGAATTTAAAATTTATTTATTCTGAAATAACAACAAATAAATGCGTTGAACTGACTAATTCATTATAACTATTTATCAGACAAATAAATGCTCACAATGCCTCCAAAGTGGTGACACTTGTAATACACGTGTTATGCAAATACACAGATTACACAAATTGTAGGAAATTTCGAAAATACTAATAGTGACGAAATAATTTGGTGTCGAAGCAGTAAAAGATAAATATCATCTTACGTTTTAAATTGGTCGTTTGCGATATAATTATTATCTTGTTAATGTATAGAAATCATTTAATTTTTTAGTAACATCAAATATTGGAAATTTTGATATACATTTTTGGCTTATTTAAACAGGTTCATCGTGATACATGCCCGTCGTTTAACTATTAGATCTTAGAGGACACACACAAGCTGGAAAGCTAGGAATACGTAGAAATAAATGCAAATTGATACTTAAAACAAATCATGCGAGGGGAATATCATTATACAAGAAAATAAAACAATTAAATGATACAAATTTTAGAAACTAAAATTTGAACGGTAAGCTTTGTTACCGTCCTATATATCTAAAATGTATTAATTTATAATTAAATTATTAGAACCATTTGCGGATACTTAATATATAAATACCCTATCATGCAAAATGTGATATACAATAAGTAGAAAATGTATAGATTACTAATAAAATGATACCAAACACTAGGATTTATTTCTTATCAATATAGTGTTAGCCTTAGTTGAACATGCTTTCTTAATATTCTTCCTTATTATTAAAACATTCGATATTTTTGGTTTTTATCTCGCCAACGTAATGTATATCACATGTCAATTTTTATAAAATACCTAAGTAGCAAATACACAGTTCTGAAAATTCTCCATACAATCAGGCATTTTAATTTCTTTATTATTGTATAAAATCAATGTTATTTTGGATTATTTTCATTTCGATACACAGTAAAAAATTAAGTATATTAGAAATTTTAGTCAATAGTTACACAACCTTGTGGAAATTTTCAATGTATACAAAAGTATTTTTAAGATATTATAAATTGTCTTAATCAATTTAAGTTTTCAAACATTTTCTATACTAAGCACTGGCACTAAACTATCACAGAATTGGCTTGTTTCATACAAACAAGCACATTTAAAGGGAGTATATGAAAACTAGAACAATTACAATAGATTTATATTTGGTTTAAACACAAGCTAAAGGTATACATTTCACCAATTACAGATAATATCTTTGATAGACTGACCGAATCTTACTTAGGAGCTGGTGAAAGTATCTCTTACATGCCATAAGACTACGGGACATTAACATTTATGAAAAGAACATAATTTGTTAAAATAAAATATATACAGAAGATCTAAAAGCTTATACAATAAAAGAAACATCTCTCTTTAGGTGGTTTAAACAATATTCATAACAGACAAGGGAAGACATATTTCAATAGTAACTTGTTATTAGGATCAAAGTAGGAAAAAACTAAAAATTATTTACTTTTTTATCACTATAATCAGAATAAAATCCTAAATAAAATGTTGACATAAAAAAAATATTTTACAGTATGAAGAAGAAATTAAAATCGAAAAATATTGACTACAAAAGATTAACCTTTAAAATGTAAATGAGGTGAAATGTGTAATAATAAAAAACTGAAACAATTACTATTTTACAAAAGACATTAGCAGGCTTTCATCTGAAGGGAACTCAAGAAATATCAGGTTATGTAATCTTTAGTAATATTCCACATAACTTGAGATCTACACTGTTTACAAACACTTTTAATGAAACAATAATGGACCATCTGACTGTCCACTGATTACGGGACAACTTGTATATTTTGAACCCTTGGATTTTATATTTTATTTGAAACCTTTATGTTTACAAACAGAATAGCCACAAATTGTTGTTTCAAATTTTAAATAAAGTCAAATTTCAAAATGTTATACACAACATTATATTGAAATTGTCTGTAAAGTGACTCACTGGAGGGTGAGCCTCCTCTCGCAATGAGAAGGACATTATCGTATCAGATAACATAATGTGTCTTAGTCAAACTGTTTCAAACATAGAACCAATCTACAGGAAAGGAGATGACAGCATGGATTGTGATCGGCATTGGATTTACACAAACTCAGAAAAGATTGTTCAGATATTAGATGACTCTAAATGTTCTTAAATTTGAAGTGTTCCATGTGTGTACAATCAAATTCAATCCTTAACAGGAACATGGATACATGGACGTTACAGACGGTGCCACTGTGCCCAGATAAACAGTAATCATACATGATAACATGAGGTAAGTGGCTTCTTAAATTAAACCTACGTAAGAAGCTAATTGCTATAGAATAATTGCTAGTGTTCCTAGCCACTATTTCGGTGACATCGTCAGTGACCGGGTTCCTACATCGGTAAACGATATTTTAGGCAGGGATGTTATGGATATGAAATTTCGGATACGGATAGGTTTCGGATATAGAAATGATTATTATACCGGATACGGATGCGGATATGAAATTATTTCGGATTATCCGTTAGTTTCGGATAATTTCGGTTACGGATATGATCAAATTACACTCGATTTAGGACGCATTTTGTACCAATGCAATCAATTCCTTAACACAACACTTTCGTTTCAATTTTTCGAACTATTTGTAATAACTTGTCATAGCGTGTCTCAATTAGGCTCGGCTCCTATCCGATATTATCCGAAACTCATATTACGGATTCGGATATATTTATATCGGATATCCGATAGTTTCCGTTACGGTTACGGAGCTCCCTAACATCCCTGATTTTAGGTACTTTGTTGCAGTTTTTTTGTTTCAGGCTCAGCATTTTGCGGGGTTTATAACACCACTATCTCACACACACACGCACACATCTAGACAAGTCACATGGGCACCTCGGCGACGTACTCTATGCTGAGCAGCAGGTCCATCAGGTCCTGGGCGTGCAGCCAGCGCCACGGCACGCAGGCGGCCCGCGCGCGCCGCGTGACGCCGTACAGCGCGCACACGGCGCACGCGAAGCACACCACCGCGAACACCTGCAGCAACCACTTGAGCGGTTCCCTGCGAACAAGCTGCGAGTTGTTATCACTGTTTGGGGCCGGTGTTAGTAGGTTTGGGTTCATAGTTTAGTGTGCTCAAACTCAAACTCAAAAGCTTTTATTCATTATTAGGTACAATTTGTGCACACTAAATGAAAGTCATAAAGATAAATTATACTTCTACATTCATCCGCTTTGATCGCCCCTCAGGCGAAACGTAGACTGGGAGAAAAAAGCGGGCGGAAAAAAACTCCCAGCACTCTTTTAAAAGTAAATAAAACTTAGTCTATAATGCAGTATGGCTAGGTCCAATAAAGGAACACACGTGACAGCTATCGTGTGTGTCAATATCGCCCCATTGCCATCCGCTCACAAATAAATATTGTTACATAGTGTATAGAAATAGCCTATAGTGAAGTTATTCAATCCCACGCTTTCTTATCTTCTAAATAGTCCTTAGTTTCATAATAGGCCTTTCGGCACAGGACTGATTTGATAGTTTGTTTAAATTTGTGAAAATTTGAGGGATTGAATTTCTATTGGAATTTTATTGTATATTCTCACGGACATTCCCATAAATGACCGGCTTTTTTTATGAAGCCGACATTTAACGAGCCGAGCTGTAACCCATTAATGACCCACTACAGGGTCGGGTCTCCTTCTCGTGATGAGAGGGATGTAGGCCGCCGTCCACCACGCTGGCCTACTGCGGGTTGGTGGACTTCACATACCTTTGAGAACATTTTTTTTTTGTGAACTCTCAGGCATGCAGGTTTCCTCACGATGTTTTCCTTCACCGTAACAGCAGGTGATATTTAATTTTAAAAATCGCACATAACTTTTTTACAAAGTCATTGGTGCGTGCCACTGGGATTCGAACCCGGACCCCTCGATTCGAGGTCGAATTCTAAGAAACTGGGCTGTCACCGCTAGTTTAGTAGTTGTTAGTAAGGGTGGACAAATTAGGTAAACAGTTTACTGTCCGTTTTTTACTCTTGTCAATACTTTTATTGAAAGAATTAATTAAATTGCTTTAAAAATAGTCAATTATAGTTACTATAAATTTGTGTTAGCGTTAAATGACAATTTGCTTTTAAATCTTTGTAATTTTGGTTCTGCGTCATTTTTAACAATAACAAATTAAAATAAAAATGCACGCTAATTGTTTAACAAATAGGAAATTAGTGTAAAAAAAATGGAGTACTAATTAAAGTTAGTTTGTAAAACTAGTAAATGTTAAAAAAACAAGTTGAAAATTTTCAACATAAATAGGTGTCTAGAAGACCTGTGGCTGCATTCAATTAAGATAACAATATAGTCTGTGTTCTTCCATTAGAATATTGACGATTCTTCTGATCCGCTTATGAAGAAGAAATTAAAGATACTCACCACAAGTATTTTATCAAGCTTCGACTGGGAGGCTTGCTGTTCTGTTTCACACAATCTGAGCAGGGCAGCTCGGCTTGTACGGACACTGATGATACCTCTGAAATGACACAATTCTCTGGTAATAACTAGCAACGTGGTCAAATTCATTCTTTTTATCTGTTTGTTTCACCTAAACAAATTGTACATCTGCCCCTCAGACTATGTACTTTATTTGAACCTCAGACCTTCATACATCAGGAGAAAAGAATGGGAATGACTTAGAATGAAAATATTTTGCTTAACAACTGCATGTGAAATGTAAAAGTTTTTAGATGATTGATTCTGATGCAAACTGTTTCATTCCTTTACTTTGCATATTAAAAACAAATCAAGTAATTGCAACACTATGGCAAAGTATAATATAATAGAAAATGAAGTTTATTTTAATCCTACAGATTCGGAGTTACTAAGAGACAAATCAAAATTTAAAAAAACATAACTAAACCTTAACTAACTACACAACTATAAGACATAACAATTATATTTATGTACACTACTTAATAATTAACACCACCACCAAAGTTATTTACACCATATAACTACTTCATACAATACTTACAACATAAAAAAATAAGATACCCTAAGATACCTAAGATACCCATTACAGTGAATATTTAAATATGCCTAGTAATAAAGTATACAATAGGCCCCTACAGTTAACGTTAAAAAATCATTACCAATTAAATTGTTAAAAATAAAAATAAATACAAAATGATACCAACAACAACACTGACAATAGAACAACACAAAAATAGATTTGTAAAATTCAAAACTACAACAATTACCTACAACATATTCAAATAGAATTACCGCTTTCGGTCTGAACGAGAGTTGAACACGTCTCGCAGAACATTTTCTCAAATTGTTCCCCTTGCTCCTTGCAAGTACATTCTAATACGACTAGCTTCGACTTCAAGCAATCTAACGCATCTTGTAATAGTTTATTCCTATCATTGCCTTCATCAACATATTGTTTAACTGTTGCAAGATTATCTTCACACTGGTCCAATTCTTTTTGCACATGACACATAGTTTCGTGTGTAAATTTAACTTCACTTTCTAATTTCAACGAATATTGGCGCAACCTTTCGCATTCTACACATTTACAGCAGTCTCTACAACTTTGTACGTTATTGTTGACTATATCACTGTTGATTATGTCCGTTTGTGTGTCAACGGTTGTACCATCTTTGAGCTCTAGGGGTGTTTGTGTTTCTATGGTATTGCTAGCATTTTTAGCAGATTGTATTGCATCTACAATATGGAAGGGTTTAATATCGTATATATCTGTTTGAATAGCAACAGCTAATGTTGATTTGTCAGTCTGACACTGGGTACTTATTCTATTTATAGTAATATCGACTGTATCGCTTACGTCATAGAGCCCATTCTCGTAGCCATCGGTCTGGCACTGAATGCTTCTATTCTTGGTAATCTCGACTCGATCGCTCGAGTCATTGAGTTCACTTTCGTAGTATCCTTCGTCGGTTTGCGTTGCGACCGTAATGAGAGAATTGTCGTGGTTTTCGGTACATTTTTCGGGGAAAAGGTTTTCTGTTAAATTGAGTCTGGACATGTTACAGAAGCTGAGACGAATCTCGTCGAACAAGGAGATATTTGTGGCTCTCCCTTGGTCCTCCTTTAGAGCGTTTGCAAAGGACTCTTCGTCTAAGATATGGTTCTCTATGGGGTAAATAAGCGTATTAGAAAGCATTATATTGCAGCAAAAGCGACTTTGTTAACCGAAGCATTATATTCAAAGTATAAAAACATATGGACAGATTTTTTTGAAATTGAACTTGTGTGAGTATATCAAACTAATTATTTAGGCGAGGGCCGGTGGTTTGTTTTGGACCCTATTTATAGACACTGGATGGCATAATGCCAGCTAGTCGTCTATGTTATTACAGCGATCAACAATTATTATAATGTTTATAAAACTTCACCTTGAAAACTGCAATGTTTACAAAACAGTAACTATTTTTACAACTTCCTCAAATTGAAAGATGACATACCTTCTCTGAATATACGATAATTTAAACCACCATTAAAATACATGGAATTATTTAAATGAACCTTTTATGTCAAATGGCAGGCAATAGATCAGACAGGCCACCTGCTGATATGTGATCACTGTTGCCGACTGACTGACACAAGCAAAGCTGACGGAGTAAACCAGTGCATTGCCGGCTTTGAAAGAGATCTCTTTATAAGCCCTTTGAAGAAGCCGTACTAAAATACCTCAGGCGGAAAAGGGGGCACCCATTAATTAGGTGATTTTGCGCTATTTCGACCCTCCTTATAAAGGTGTTGTGTGAGCAAAATTGCTCGATCCCAAAAACTACCGGTCATCCCTAACTATTCCATAGTTTACATACACTTTAAAGGCTTAAAACAATCTAAGAATCGAGGCATGGGAAAGGACTTGTATACTCTACTACGACAGATCATGTCGCTCACCTTGTGTGAACCGACTGTCAGCGTTGAGGCTGTCCAGAGCGGTCAACATCTGGTCCTCGGTGTAGCTGACGTCGACGGAGCGGTCCACGGGCAGGTGCAGCTGGTTGGATCTGTTCAGCATCTCCTTCAGTTCTATCTCGAGGCGGGACTGGAATACAAAGAACAAATAAGATTAGTTTAAAAAACAAAACAGCTGTATGGTTTGTTCTGCTACACTTTTGATGACTGCATATTCTTCATGTCTTGTGTTTCATTGAATGGGGAGAGAGAATTAACCAATATCTGGTGCGGCAAAGCGCGCTGGCTGCTACCAAGAACAATGTATTATTGAGTGTGAATGTATTATATGAAATCTATCAACTCTCTGAAATCTATCAACGGGTTCTTGTATCACATTGGAGGCCATTTATGCAGTCTTATTGCCGTACTCAGAGACGTTCATTAACGTTAATGGTTCATTATGAAAATAACGATGACACTTATGTCAATAAAGACGATTTTATTTGTTTGTTAATGAACATTACGTCAAATGACGTCTCTGAGTGCGGCCGTTAGTTGCCAAGTTACTTGACGACAAAATCGGTTGTTCCGATTATGAGACAAGTTGATGGTAATGTCATCACGGTCGTCGTGGATCCTCAGGACAGCTCCATTCAAAAATAACTTTCTCCTTTCGTCTTTAACCTATTGGAGGCCCTGGGCAATACTAGGCATAGTAGGATAATGGGGCCCCAGTTGTAGTCAGTAATTAAGGTTCGCTTTCTTCGAATTATATAAGTTGTTGGTAATAAATATTGGTTATCGTTTTGTGATCTGATAAGAACGAGGGACCTTGTATTTGATCGTTATCGATCGCGGGGCCCTGGGCCCTTGCCCAAAGTGCCGACGGGGAAAGAAGGGTCCCATAACATAAAAAAAGAGATCACTCATTTCGAAAGAGTCAGGGTACCTTCTCCTCAACGATCTGGTGCATGAACCGCTTCTGGTCGTGGAAGCGGGCGGCCAGCTCCGCGTGGTCGGCGCGCAGCGTCTCGTTGTCCAGCAGCAGCGTCGCCTGGCGGCTCGCGTACATCTCGTTGATGCGGTGGCACTCCTCCTTGGATTTGGTCAGCTGCTCTTGCAGGGTTAGCTTCTGTCAACATAACAATTAGACATTCTCCGGTAAGATGGAGCGTTTGGGCGCCCTGGCTATACAGCAGTGAAATTTCGGATAATGATGATAATTATACCGGATATGGGTGTGGATATGAAATAATTTGGGATCAACCGTTAGTTTCGGATAATTTCGGTTGCGGATATTAATTTTTTTAAGGAATTTTAAAAGTAAAATATAAATAGCCATTAAAATGGTTTTAATAAAACCGTTTTAACATAAAACCATAACATAAAACCAAAAACAAATAAAATTTATTTATATTATGTCAACATTTGGTAGGAATTACAATCAGTCTGTCTTACCCAATATTATCCGAAACTTTTCTGGAATATTTCGGATTCAGTTATGGTTACGAATATTTTTTTATATCGGGTATCCGATAGTTTCGGTTACGGAGCTCCCTAAAATACCTGTTACACAGCTACAGGTCCTGGGTACAGCCTAGCCAGCATCAATTTCTTACAGGCCACCAACAGCAGCATTCTTATTTAGTATCATCTACTTAATGGTCAACAAAACAACTTGGATGAAATCTGCGTGCCTGGGGGAGTGTTGCTGTGAGCTGAGGCCTGTATGTTACAATGCTATGGGTATATCAGGCAGGACCCTAAGGCTTTTGGTTTGATTCTCTTAGATTCTGGTCTGGTATGTGTACATTTCTGACACAAGGAATCTTTGTGTGGAGCTATGAATGTGAAAGTGGAAAAACAGTGGGTCAAAGTTTTGTCAACAGCAGGTGAGGTCATGTCAGTACCCATTAATCACCCACTACAGGGTCGGGTCTCCTCTCACAATGAGAAGGATGTAGGCCTTAGTCCACCACGCTGGCCTACTGCGGGTTGGTGGACTTCGCATGCCCTTGAGAACATTTTTTTTTGTGAACTCTCAGGCATGCAGGTTTCCTCACGATGTTTTCCTTCACCGTAACAGCAGGTGATATTTAATTTCATTAAATCGCACCACTGGCCACCCAGCGTGCCACTGGGATTCGAACCCGGACCCCTCGATTCGAGGTCGAATTCTTAGCCACTGGGCTATCACCGCTGCAGGTGAGGTACCATACCTCATTCTCCAGCACAGTCCGTTGCTCGTGTAGCGCCCGCGAGCGTTTCTTCACCGTCTCCAGTTCGCGTCGCGCGTCGTCCAGAGCTCGCTCGCTGCCCGCGAGCCGCTCACACACGTCTTCGTAGTCGCGACGTACGTGTGTTAACGTTACGTTTTCTTCTCTCAGCCTGTAACAAAAAATTCGTGGCAAGGTCTATGAAGTGATTCCTTTAGCTCTCACTATTTTTTTGTACAAATTCTGCCATTTTTTCAATATTTCACTGATGAGGCCTGTTTTCACTGATGGGTTACCGTTTGATGTGACATGAGTTTATTAAGTGGTATAGCCAACATAGGTCTCCCGGGGACCTTGCCCTGCCAACCCCTTCACGTGCAGTGAGCACTTCGTTCTTTTTGTGTTGTGTTGGCGTGACAAGGAACCAGATCACTTGGTTGCCAAAGATACATTATTGAAGGCAAGGCTCATAGTACCTAATATGAGCAAAAGATAAATTTCTTCCTTATTCAAGATTTTGTGGCTGTCAATAGGCGTGTTTCCACTAAGAATAAATCGGCTGGCATATGATTAATCATGTTATGTAGTAAACAAATAAACACTTTTTTCCATTAAAATAATTAAAGATTACCAATATTGACGGAAAATAAAAACCGCAAAATTGGGCATTTAATCACGTGCCATTAAAAGTATTGAACACAAATCAGAGAAGCGTGACGTCACGCCTCGCGAAACGTCATGTTGTTGCTGTCATTTTTGTATACAGTGAAGCTTGTTTCGCGAGGCGTGACATCATTCAAGACGCCATGACAGTCTTAGCCTTTTTCGATGTCAATTTGGAGTTCATTTCTAAAAACGCAAAATTCTTAAGTAAAATGGCTTATTTTTCTTAAAATAATAATTATATTTTTGGGGTAAAATAGATACCAAGCTATTTTAAACTCATTTCCAAATTTTGTCAGCTAGCTTATTACTGTCCAGTGCAATGCACCGGGCTGCAGTGATCATTTATCATGCTGTTTCACTACAAATGTTAAATTAAAAAAAAGTGTCATACATAGTAAGATGTGTCCTGAGCGAGTCCAGCTCGGCGGACAGCGTGGCGAGCGCCTCTTCGTGCTGGCGGTCGGTGAAGTCCAGCTGGCGGCGCAGCTGCAGCGCCAAGTGGGTCTTCTCGCGCAGCTCGCACTGGAGCTCCTCTAGCAGCTGGAAACCTGGACACACGCATGCGTTTATATCACAGGGTTCATGCATAAATATTATTTTTATATAGTTTTTGTACTGTGCACTTTACCTTGTTTCAGAAATATTATGAACAAATTTTTTGGAAACTGTGCTAATGACGACAGTCACGCTTTCGAGCCAATGAGCTTGCAAAAAATTGCAACTGACAATGTTATTAAACAAGAGTGTGGACACGTCAATGTTCAAAGATTGCTATATACCTACATAGAGTTCTTAATAAAAATCAAGTTTTTAAATAAAATTATAAAAAGGGGCAACATAATTTTACTATGCTCAAAAATATGCCCGTTAGTATTTAATGCCAATTACTATGTTTTAACTTAGAAGAAGAAAAATTTGATACAATAGATACAGAATAAACATTTATTTGCTTCTCTAAAATACACATAGAGATCTTGATACAGAAAAACTGCCACTGCAAATTTTGTTGCAACACCTCACAGCTATTATTTCTGGTATTAAGCTAAAAAAGTCACTCACCATCAGTAGATATACCGGAATCTGAGTCATGGGGGGCTTGTCCATTTTTTAAATTAAAGCTGTAATAAATATGAAGTTTTTTTTTAGTTTTTGTAGTGCATTCTGTCATTTTTTTGACACTTAAATAAAAGTTTGTTCACTTGACCTTTGAAGCTGACAACTTACAAATCTCTTCTCTTGTGCCACTATTGGGCATAGATTTCTCACCATAACAAGAGGGAGGCCTGGAGCATACTCCACCGTGCTCCATCATGTGCATTGGTCGAGAAATTGTCACAACTAATTTTAAACAATGACACAACAAGCATTACACAGTTTGTGTGAACATGTAAACAATACTAGTAGTATGTTGACCTGAATATGCAAGAACAGAAAGCAGGAAGGCAAATTCTCAGTGAACCGAGAAATATCAATCTGTAATGTCATTAATGTAACCTGACACTAATTTGATTTTCCAAGCCTATGCATGCCTCGAATCCGCTTCTGGCCAACTTTGACTGTAACCCATTAGTGACCCACTGCAGGGTTCTGTCTCCTCTCACAATGAGGAGGATAAAGGACTTAGCACACTATGTAGGCCTAATGTAGATTCGTGGACTTTGCAATTTATTCATGAATTAACAAGTCCATGATGTTTAGTAAAAATTTTTATAAATTCTTGAAGACTATGTTATGGATTACATACCTTTCATCTAAGTCAACTTTGATTTTCTGGCTTTCCCTATACTCATTAAGAGCTGTTGCCAACTTCATCACAGTGATCTCGGGATCTGTATGTTCGGGGTCCAACAATGACCTCAAATAGCTGTATTCAGCACTGAAATTGTTATACAAGTAATAACTTTGCAGATATTAAGCAAAACACTTATTGTTATGTTTTCTTATAACTACTTAACTTGCTACTACTTAATGTATTGTGATAAATATTAAAATGTGGTTATTCCTTTAACTTACTTTTTTATTATAGACCATTATTAAGTATATTTTAAAAAGTAAACAAAAACATCACATTCAGACACTATTGCACTCTGTAACTCTGAACAAACAGGGAAGTCTAAAATTAAATCTGTATCTAATCTAGGTAACTTTAAATGACTAACACAACTACAAGCTAATGTTCCAGATTTGAATTTAGGGCACACAGAGCTTCGTATTTAACGATCATCATAATTTGTAAAATATAACCTGACTTCACAGTTTATATATTGGAAATAATTACTGTAAATATACATTATAAATAAAGCAAACGCATTTGTGTGTGTTATCTACAGTGTTTGTTGTCTAGACAGAACTTACTTGTTAGTTTTCACAAACGGCGCGAATTTATCCATTAATGCGTTGACGCGCAGAGACCCGGAACTCTTCACACCACAACAATCAAAAATCTGGATGGCTGTGTCTATGTATTCTAAAATAACACGTAATTAGTACACTACGTGCAACTTTACCAACGCGTAGTTTCGTAAATAAACTGTTTGTTTTATAACTTACCGTCCATACTCGTATCGCCGTCTTTATTCATATTCGTCAAGAATAATTCCGACATTGTTATATCATAAATATTTGGGGATCGTAATAATTATCACATGCGGATTTCAACGGTCAGTGTTTATTTTTCATTGACATAGTCTAACTAAATAAATTCGTTACGCTTTATTAGACCGACCGATACGAAAATAACTTTTCGGTTTTTGTAATAAAAACGGTTTAACAGTTATAGGGATGTGCCACATCTTGTACTCGTTTTGCTTCTTATCGATTGTTGGAGTATTTTTGTAGGAAAATCATACATAGTGTATTGTAGAAGTATAATAATTATTAATATCATTATCAATATCATTAACATTATCAATATTATTAACAGGATTTTTTGCCAACTTAATAATTTATCAATTTTGTATTCTATTGCTTTCGTCACGGCTAATTGCTAAAAAGTTAATTCCACTTCAGTAATGTATAAATTATAGTGGAAATTTAAAACATTGCTAATTACCGCTAATACTAAAATGTAATCGTTATTATATAAAATTTATATAACTTTATCGATATGATATGGGTGCGGCACTATAGAGAGCGGACATAGACAATATTTTTCAAAGACATATTTATATTTTATCTTAGCTACGGCTGCGGATTCTTTCGTTTTAAGACCCATCATTTTCACTTTATCCTCTAGATCTAGGATTTATGGCCCTTAAGCCCTTTACGAAATAAATTGTGGTTAATAATTTTGTCTTTTAAATTGGCCTATAAATATACCCGTAAAATGTTCAAGAAAACAAAACTCAATGTTCAAATTTACTATTCAGCTCAAATTTACTTTTGCTAAAAATGATTGTTTTTCTATTTTAGTGCTATTGCATTTATAATATTTTTGATGCAAAATGTAAATTAAACAAGATAGATTCTGTTAATAGCTAAAGGAGAAATAGATAATTTATTATAATGAGTCTAAAATGAAATCGTTAGAAATGAAGAAAAACAAAAATGGTTATATTTATTAACTTCCTTTATTATGAGAAAGTAAGAAAATATAAGATCATTTAAGATGTATAGGATGTCATGTCAGTAACCCATTAATGACCCACTACACGGTCGGGTCTCCTTCTCGCAATGAGAGGGATGTAGGCCTTAGTCCACCACGCTGGCCTACTGCGGGTTGGTGGACGGGTGGTATAGGATAGATATAACAAAATTAAACACAGTCCGGGGAAAATCTTACAATATTATCGTACTCTTATTGTATTAAGGATCTCGACTAAGCCATTATGTACTTTTAAGACAGCAAGTTTTGTTTCGATCATTGTAAAATCACTTAATTCCATCTGAAAAATAAAATCATATATTTTATTGTGGAATTTAATTATATTTATTATTACTTAATTATATTTGATGTCAAGATGGGATGTAAAGATAAAAAAATTAGACACCTAAAATTAGGGGACTTTTAGATCGTTATCATTTTATTTTATGCTGTTATGAGTGTTATGTCATCTTCACATAAGCTCCAACAACTTATTTTTTTTCCTAATTATGGTGTCTTACTTTGATGTCTTTCGAATGCTCTGTGGCCTCTTTTTCTTGAAAACTTAGATAAGTTACAATCTCTTCTTTCCACTTTTTCTGTATTATAAGGGTCGATTCAAATCGAGCGAGAAAGAAAAAGTAAGAAACAAAAAATAAAAATAATGCCCGGGTGGCATCGGTTTGAATCGGCCCTAAGTCTTTAACTATAGGATATAAGGTAGGATAGATTACCCCATCTGGTGGATCCTTGTCCCTCGGTGGATATCTTCCATACATACGCTCACATATGGCGCATAGACCGCACCAAGTTCTGTACTTCAGTGTGTGGGTATCTGACTAAAAAATAGGATTTGGCAACTTTAAGTTTCATAATTCATTCATTCATTCATTCATTTGTTCAAATTATGCTGTAGCTTTTATAATAAAGAAAGAAAAAAAAAATACATCGGTGCAATCCATAGAATAGACTTAAACTCAGAGGCTTATGATGCAGTGAGTTGATGCGTTGATAGGCTATGAATTAAATGCTATAAATTATGGTTCTAAATTATGTGTAAAATTTAAGAACCATTTTTTCTAAACTCTCGGGCATGCTATTTTCTCACGCTATTTTTATAGCAAGTCAATTTCTGTTCTAGTTTGATTTGAAATTAATTTGGAAAATTACCCCATACCTCTCCCGTGTCACCTCCTGCCTTCAGCTCTGGCTTCCTGTACCCAGTGTCAAGCAGAGTGAGCTTGATCTCATCCGGGATATTCTCTTCTTCCTCATACGTTTCCCAGTCCATTATTTCTTGGAACTGTTTCACTTGGTCAGCTGTCAGGATTCCACCCATCATCAGTGTAAGACCCTCTGATATGTCCTTAATTATAATATTTTTTTTTTATTAGTAGGTACATATCTATGACGTAGAATAATCGACGTTATATTCTATGTTGGTTTCGTATTGAAAGTTCAATTACACTATTGACTCCAAACACAATTAATTACCTATCAAAATTGTTTTTGTAGATAGTTTTAAGTTTGTGTAGACGCTTTAAATCATTTTGGCGCGCGGTACCATGTGTGAGTGTGTGTGCTTGTAAAAAGTGACAAGAACACGTGTTGCGCGGACGACGTCACTGCTACACAATACAAAATTGTATACTAACAACACATAGAACACTCACGCATAGCAACACGTGACGTAAACAAACCAAGATGACCTAAAGCATTTATAACAAGAAGGTAATGACGTTTTAACTAATATTTTCTATACAAATCAAGAAAGAATAATCAAGAAGGCTTTTCATTCTAAGTTTAGTTATTAAAATATCCACCTTAATTGGCATCTGGTAGCCCATTGGCCTAAACTTCCTCAGCACTGTCAGGTACAGAAGCTGCTTCGATTTCTTTATCGTGACGAAGCGAGCCGCGTACATCATTGGTGTTAAAGCTGCAAATTTAAAACACGTACAATAAGTACAATTTCAGTCAGCATTGTGCTAGCTACTTGTGTTAGCAAGCACGCGCACAGAAGCACGCATGCACTCACACAAACACACACACATAATATCTACGCACGCACACGCACACACACCAGCGACTGATCAAGAGTTGTGACCTAGTGAGTATGCTAATCATAAAACGCGCCCCCGTCAGGAGTGAAAATTAAATAAATAAAAATAAATAAAAATTGTATATCTATTAGTTTTGATTTTGTTAACTAGTCTGAAAATTTTAACACGGCTCTGTCCATTAGAGTACCCTACCCATAAAAGTGCTGCGTTAACTTTTAGTGTCTTGTCTCGGTCTAGTTGAAATATGTAGGTAGGCAATGATGCTAGATTAATAGTGCACGAGAAGACCCGATTTCAACGCGCCCCTCCGAAGATCGCGCCCTAGAATGCAGCCACACACACATACGCGAATGTCAGAATACAAAGGTGAAGGTATAAATGTGCAGAATTATTTACGCACAATACTCACACTCCAGCGCGTTGGAGTCGATGGGCAGGCCGAACTGCGCGTTCTGGCGGGAGAAGACGCGCGGGACGTGCAGCCAGTCGCCGAGGCTGACGGCGGGCACGCGCAGCTCGCGCAGCAGCCGCTGCATCTCCTGCCCGTAGGGGCGCTCCGGCCGCGTGCGCAGCGCCTCCTCTAGCACGTAGCGGCGCTACATTATCACAAATATTCCACTTGAAGTTATGGATTGATACGGGTTTGACAGATATGCTAACTTAAACACGTCTTGCATGAACAATGATGGGGTTTTTGCGTACTTCGCCATGATGCGGGAAAAATTAAACAATTTTTTGTTACTGGCAACCGCTCGAACAATGGCAATGGATTGTTTTTTAACCAATGAGGTTACGACGTTATATTGGTGTGGCCATATCAAAGGCCATACTCTGTATAATATTGAGTGATTAATAACAACAAATTGTTTGTTTGTCCTCTTTGAGACAGTTTTATTTCTGAATTTGGATTTAGATAAAAATTAAAATCAAACCAAGTGTTTTTTAGTTTATAAGTATTTTTTTCTTTGGACAAAATTGAGTTTTTTTTATCTCTTTACTCTTTACTTTAATATTTCTGGGCAATTTGAATTGGATTCGAATTTCTCTTATTAATTCGAGCCCCACATGCGCGGGATGAAGCCAGTCGCCGAGGCGGCGCTCCGGCCGCGTCCTCAGCGCTTCCTCTAGCACGTAGCGACGCTACATATCATAAATAGATAGATGCTTATTTAAACACTTGAAGTTATAGCTTGATCGGGGCTGACCCGCCAGGAGTCAGGAGGACAACCTATGGAGAGGTCCCTCGAATGGCGGCCAGGTGGACTGACGACCGGAAGGAGACTGCGAGAAACCAATAGAATCAGAGGGCCCGGGACTGGGCGAAATGCCATCGATTAGGGGAGGCCCATGTCGTTTGCGGCGTGCGGGAGTGGAAAGAAACTGACCAAAAAGGTAGTCCCTGCCGGCCACCGACACAGAAAGCGCGAGTTCTTATTTCAATCTCGCCTTATGACCGCTAATAGTGTATCTATTTTCTCGGTTACCATAGTAGGCGACTATAATGCTGATGCTAGGAATACACAAGCGCAGTACACTTGCCATTAAACATTAAAAAAATACCACGAAAATGTCATCACCAACCATTTTAAATATCGAATTAATTAACTGAATAAAAGTAATGAAAAACACAGTAGTCATTGAATCTTTATCGGGCTAAGATTCGCTTATTTTAAACATTGTTTTGTACACTCATCCGTAAAAAATAGATTAATTGATAAATATTATCTTATTAACATAAAAAGTTTGGTCGATATCATCAGTAATAAACCGATAAAAGAATCTATAATCCCCCTAATCTGAGTATTATGTAGTTATCATGTAATTATATTTTGTATTGAAGTTATTGATTTCTTGTAATCTAAATTTATGATACGGTCGGATTGTTTTCTAGTAGGTAAATAAAATTGAGTACGATTAATTATGTTGAATCTTTTTCTTTTAAATTAGAGAAAATGTACGTTGTTACATATTAGAATCGCTATTTCTTGGTCCTTCGAGCCGGATAAACAAAATGAATCTTTTGAATGCTACAATGTCAATTACTCTGGTAGTTTTAAGAAATAATAGTTTTTAGCGAATCTACATTAAATCAACAGATAATTATCAAGCTTTGTTTTGGCTGTCATACGTAGGTACATAATCAATAAATATAGGTATCGTAATCTTGTAATGTTTACTTTATGAGTTATGAGTTTATGACACCAAAAATTAGGAGCCCTAAAAAAGGCAACATCGGTTATTTCAAAGCAATCACTGAAGATGCATAATTGAAATCCACCGTACATCAACCTTCGGACCACTAGTCCCGACATACCTTCGTATCGAACTCCGTTTCGATCGCTTCCTCGTCGACCTCTCGATGCAGGTACTTGAGGATGTCGTCATCGAGAAACGAGTCGGTTTTCTTCGTCACCCCTCCCTTGATCACCGGCAGGACGATGACGTCATCGTCCGCAGCACACGCCACGGAACCGCGGGAGCTGGGGTTCTGAGAATCGGTCCCTATGCCCGCTATCTGAAATGGTATTGTGAATAACGATTGCGTGCTATAATATTTGTATGAGAATTACGATTACTCGGTATAGGGTGATGTTTTATTAGAATTTATTATGTCTAGACTTTGCCCGCGGCTTTAGGGCTTGGTCTAGAGAGGGATAAAAAGTATTCTATACGCTAATCCAGGTTATAAACTATGTGCATACCAAATTTCATCCAATTCAATTCAGTCATATGTGAGTAAAAAAGTAACAAACATCTGTCCATCCATACATCTTCACAAACTTTCACAATTTATAATAGTATTAGGAGGATAGATGCTTCAACTCACGTTGGCTTGGTGTTACGTGTGAGGGTGCCTGCAGTTTTGCAGTGACGTCGTCCGCGCCATACATGCTTTTATCACGTTTTACGAGCACACTAAGACAAAACACCGCGCGATGAGATGAGTGAACGCGTGTTCACCTGTGTTTCAGGATCTTGTTGCGACTGGGCCGCCAGGCCAGCCGACGTGAGGCGATCACTACCACCGCCACGCCCTTTCCGACGACGCTTGCCGCGCCTGCGCACTTCACCACCTATGAGCCAACAACAAATAAATAAATAACCACCTACTATACATCAACTTATTATAATAAACAAATAAATTATATCCCGAAACTAGCCTAAGCAGACGAGGCTACAGCCCTCAAAAAGTTTGCCATCTGAAAAACGGTCATGTGCGAGGCGGAATATGAACTCCATTTTATGATTAGTAAATATAGTACTCAACTTATTTCAACTTCGGATCTGAGTACCTTGAAGTTGTGCCTTTCAAGTGCGTTGACGACAACCTATAATTTAAATGGTCAGATGCTGCAGACGGAACAGAAACAATTGAAAAAAAGGAGGTATTCTACCTTCCTTATTATCATAGCAGTAGGTCATAGGAACTGCTAACTTCCCAAGAGACATGCACTTGCCATAACCTACCTCCTTCGTCAATATTGGCAAGAGCCTCGCTGCCATCATTGGGATCCTTGTCGCCTTTTGAGCGCTGCGACGAGGGGGTTTCTCCTTTCCCCTTGCCCTTCGGTGCTTTGCCGATGTTCAAAGCCTTCAGTTGATTCTGTAACATTTAAACATTTACATCACAATATGATATCATCTATTTACCTTTTGATTTTGATAAATCTATAATCTTTGTACCATATCCACAGATCATTTAGGTTGGGACCTGATAATAATCCGATCTTTACACACTATATGACCTTTACAAAGAGTACCTCAAGTTTTCTAAAAAACCCGTCACTATCGAACGCGAGCTTGTCTTTTTCGTTTACTTTTCTAGTTATTTTTACACTGGGCAACTTCAATCGTTTCCTCTGCCCTGTGGGACCCCATGACGTCATGGACAGCACGATATTCGAGGCTTCCCTTTTCCTGGTCTTAAACGGATAATTGATCACTATCCTTGTCACATGCATCATGTTACAGTCACATATTTCTGGAGGGATTGTTGGTATCAGGGGAACTGGTCTGCGTTCTACCCTTTTCGGTTTCAACGTGGCCAAATTGTCGCCAGTCACGAAGAAGTTCTTTTGTTTTTGCGCATGCGATTTCTCTACTGGCTTTGGTTTTACCTTCTTTTTTTGTAAGAGTTTGGTCTTTGATATCAGGAATGGCAACATATTACAAGTTAACGTTTGACGCTTAAACTCCAAAGATGACAGATACGACCGACGTGATCAAAGTTATTGCAAGAGTGCGCTATGAGTCGGACGGCAGTAAAGCTATTGATTCACGTTTATCTAGTAATTTGTGCGGTCTAGTAACTCCTCGAGATGATAGTGTGGAATTAACCGGGACTCGCGATAACGTTACAAAAATATCAAAAAGATTAGAAATACGTTTTTTAGATGCTACTTGCATGGTGAACATACTTAGTTACAGGAAATGTAAATGTACTTGAAATAAGTGAGAGATGAGACGCATATTTTTTGAGATGAACATCATAGGTTAAGTAGTTCGTAGGTAAACCATTGTCAGTTAACCAAAGACAACTAATTTCGTAAAAATCAAGAAAGTTCTTGTTTTTTTTGTTTAGAAAAGTGTAGTTGCATCATAATTATTAAGAGTTACATTGTGTGTTATTTCAGTGACTACTTAAAGTCAAGAGGGCTGACGATCGTTTTACAGATTATGCATAACTCTCTTATTATCGTCTATAACGCCCTCCTTTAGCTATTCCTTCTATCTATTCCGTTATGTCTGATGGATGTTTTCTATCGCAGTTACCTTCTTATTTCTGACACTCAGCGGTTCCTTCACAGGCAGTGCTCTCTTCGACAGCACGAGTGGTGAGGCTAGCGGGGGCAGCTGTTCACATTGCCCCTTGATCAGTCGGTTGTGGGCGCCCTCCGAGAGGTTTAGGGAGGGGAGGGTCGAACGGTCGTTCGTGATGGTGGTGTTCTGACCTATCGTCATCTCGGACGTGGCGTAGCCGTGGTAGTGAAGGGTTTCCTGGAAGCATTGAAGTTTATATGATTTCATTGATAAAAAATTAACATCGGCGATAATTTTTTACTATTTTTTTATCATTATCGTCTATGTTAGACGATACCTACACTATATTTTGTTATTTAAGTATAAAAAATTCGGAAATTTTAAACGTTAGTTGTAAGTAGATGATTTACTTACATTTTGCCTTTAAAAAATATTAAAAATTGTGAAAATAGGTAAACATATTTCTTTGTTTGTATTTCTGAAATATGATGTTGTTTTTAACTTTTGCATTATCGGGTTTAAATTTAATGATGAATTAATTTTTTTTCTCTTAAAATATTTTAAAAGTCGCCTTGATTGATATTGCTTAAGTATCAACAAAGTGGTACTGATATTTGAGTGCATTGGTGCTTACGATTAAATCGATAACACTTATAAGTTTAAATCAATTATCACCACCTATATCTACGAATGTAGTTAAAGGTCAATAATAATCGTTTTACGTAAAGTATGCGTGCAATTGAACGTTTTAAAAACATTAAGGCAGTATAATTTATTCTACTGTTGTTAAGTAGTAGGTACCTATGCTTGCCGCCAGAAATTAATAATAATCGAACCTGCGTGGATCGCCAAAATGATGTTTAGTTGCCATGTATTGTAACATATTTCAAAGAAATTAAATAGAATACATACTTACTTTAAATTTAGAGTATCTTGGCAACCAAACTATCTCAATCCATATCTGCAGATCGGTTAATAATTTCGGGCGTAACTATTTGTGGGTATATAGGCACTATTTGTGAGTGCTTCAGATGTTCGTAAATGCATCCTTTTTACCTACTTCAGTGATTTTGCTTCGGTGTCTTTAGTATCAAATATTTTGTTTCTGTTGTTAAATTTTGGCACCAACCTCAATAGTACTAAAGTATGTGCTTAACAAATTTATTTCATACTTTTTTGATGTCGGTTTAATTTTTTTTAATTATTATTTTTCGTAATTTTAGTTTTAAGTCTATATCACGGAAACTACTGGACCGATTTTGATGAAACTTTTACCATTCCCTAAGATGAACAAAATGCAAACAAACAAAAAAAGAACGAACGCGATCCGTCAATTAGTTTCGGTGATATACGAGGGCAAACATATCTACATACATACATACATACAAACATATTTTACATACATACATACACCCATGAAATTTGGTGTTCTTGTTTGGAAGCCGTAATAGACCAACATATTATAAGTATGTAAAAATTGTGCAGTTCTGAGAATATTACATACTGAATACGTGTCAAATTGATAACCTCCATTTTTGAAGTCGGTAATAAATGTTGTACGAAATGATCATTATTTGTTACATTGCAGTGGCTCATGAGGCAGTCAAGACCTTGCGTTTTCTTTATAAATATCGAAAAATCTCGTAGAGTAATTAAAATTTATGATATCATAAAATTAAATACATCAAAACACTGCTAAAGTGCAGGTGAATTTAGTGTCTAATTAGTGGGTTGCTATTAGCCACTTTAGTACTACTTTGTTATTGCAACAAAAATTATATAGGTACCTAACATGTTTAGTACCTATCGTATACCTTATACCTAATTCTTACTTTTGATAGCCTTCAGTTTAACTGGTTAGTACCTACCTACTTGGACCTGCGCCGGTAATTTGAAGACATATGTGTATTGTTCAAAAATGTAGAAATAATAGTGTAGAGATGACCATATCAACTGGTTTTTACGGTAAATGGAATGTAGAGTAATTCTGAAGGAAACCTGCTTTGTTATGAAAGGAAAAATTCTGTACCTAATTGGTCTAATTAGGTATTATTGGTAGAGATGTCGTTAATTGGTAGATATTATTGGTAGAGTTGTCGTCTTTTTTTTATTTTAGAAGTAAGACCCGTGACCAGTTTGAGAAAATATTATACACCGTCATATCTATTGATGCTTTAATTTAACTTGGCGCGCAGCGCCATGTGTGAGTGTGCAAAGTTGTGTGTGTGTAGCAGTGACGTCGTCCGCGTTACAGTTGTAAAAAGCTACAAGAGCTTTTTACAACCACACTCACACATAGATACGCTAGCTAACATGGGTTAAGTGGGTTAAATATAATCTTACCTGACTGTGGCTCCTTCTCAAGTCAAGAACGATGGTAGTTCTCTGATGAGGTTGATCTGGAGTCAGACACCTTCGAGAGCCACGCGATTTTCCACTCGCAAGGGTCGGAGCTGGCGTCAAGGGCCTTGAATCAGTTTCTGTGTATCTGTGAAAATCCGCATTAAAGTTAGCTAGCTAAATTCAATACGAAAATCTACAACATAAAATTTAACAGGAAATGTTAGGCAGACTTCTAGTCCCCCAGTAAATGTCATCAAAACAAGTCGTAAACACAAGGAAGATATCGAATTTGCGATATTTTAAACACATTAAATCGATGTAAGACCTGAAGTAATAAATAATCGACACGGGCGGCTCGCTTTTACGTAAATTCATGTTGAGATCAAAATGCGAAGCGGATTAGCGAAAGAAAGATTTACTGCATCTGCAATAAACGCGTATATAATAAACAAACTATTTGTGGTTTACGACCTACTCTACCCGTAGTTGAAACGTTGGAAGTAATACTGGTGTAGTGCCGGATTTACACATTTGCCGCCAGCAAGCTATTACATTTTTGCCGCCTCTACAATTTGGTTTCTACAGTTACAGTTTTGAAAATTATTTTTCGTCATATTCGACATTTGAAGCTTCAAAATGTTTTTTTACAACAACTTTAAACACAGTTACGGCCGTTGAAAAGTAGTAATTTAAATTAGTTTACAGAAAGTAAAAACAACATAGGTACATTAATTTGGCTCTAAAAGTCAGTCATTTTGTTTTTTGGGTTTTTTATGTACCCACCAGTGTCACTCTCACGATTGACACGAATCCTACGACTTACGACACCTCTCAAGCTAAAATCCATCAAGCCGTTTAGGCTGCAGAGCGTGCCAAAGAAACATACCTACACACAAACATACAAAAATACATACACTCGAAAAACATAACCCTCCTTCTGTCGCAGTCGGGTAAAAAGAAGCAGATGGTGTGATATGGGCGGTGTTATCAAGTGCTCAAGCGGCAATTTCTTCCAGACAGCCCATGCGGAGGGGTAGGAAAGTCGAGGGAGGAAAACTAGAGGGAGGAAAGGAGTGTGCACAAAACAATAGGAGGCGAATAAAAATAATACGAAGTGTAGTATTAACAACAAAGTACGAGTATATTAGTAGAGTATCACCTTCTAAACATGTCTTCTGTAACGATGTCGTGTGGAGTTCTATTCTTCTCCTTGTCACCATCTTGGAATTTTGTTAAATCTTCGTTGATGAAATGGCCCCTGCCTTCTATGAACTATACAGGCAAAAAATTTAAGTTAAAATCTCTAGAATGGATGGTAAGATTACAACTACCTAATTTTCTAAAATAATGTGGTAGGTATAAAATCTTCGTGCTGACGAAAGTTTAGTTTTCCTTGTTTGGGTCATCTTATAAAGAATTTTAATTGTAAATCGAATTCGAAGATCGCACTACATAAAGACTATCTACGAGTATAATACATACACGTATTGCCCCTTTGGCGGTGATAGCCCAGTGGCTTAGAATTCGACCTCGAATCGAGGGGTCCGGGTTCGAATCCCAGAGGCACGCACCAATGACTTTGTAAAAAAGTTATGTGCGCTTTATAAAATTAAATATCACCTGCTGTTACGGTGAAGGAAAACATCGTGAGGAAACCTGCATGCCTGAGAGTTCGCAAAAAAATGTTCTCAAAGGTATGTGAAGTCCACCAACCCGCAGTAGGCCAGCGTGGTGGACTAAGGCCTACATCCCTCTCATTACGAGAAGGAGACCCGACCCTGTAGTGGGTCATTAATGGGTTACTGACAATTGCCCCTTTTGCTAATTGCCAAGTTAATTCTCAACATCGGCGGTTGTATGCGGGTGCTTTGCTAGGAGGACTAAGATGTTCGCCTCAAATAACGTATCTCCGGCCACCATACCTCTGCAGCCGACACATAAGACACGAAGAACATGCTGCTTTTCGACGGGTTGAGAAGCTGGCGATAACCTCCTTGGGTGAATATGGCTCCACCACCTAACATTGTCGAATAACCATACCCAAGCGTCTTTGGCGCGTTTAGCGTCCTCTCGTACGGTACCTATTCGGGTGAACTACTTTGGTTTAACTACCTAACATTGTCGAATAACCATACCACCATACCCAAGCGTCTTTCGCGCGTTTGACGAACTCCCTCGCTTCAGTGTCAGCGGGGTGGTTGCAGAGCACGGAGCACGCCTGCGAGAAGGGGTTGTACAGCCCCGCGTAGGGCCGCAGTATGAACGGCGCTGGCGTCACTTCGCATCGTAGCTCTATGTTCGACTGGAATGAAAATTATTTCTCTTACCTCTAAGAGCCTGAGACTGAGCCAGACAGAATCAAACATTTTTAATAGTAGTTGACTAGCAAACGGGTTGAGTGGTTACTGCAGCCTCAAATACTTAAGAAATTCTAACCGAGGAGGATGGAAGATGCTCGCCTTAAATAAGAATGTATCAGCCCAGAAAGTAATGGCTCAGCTCAAAACACATTACATACATACATATACAACATGCTGTATTACAACAGGTAAAGAGAATGGCCGTAAGGTACCTCATCAGGCGAGCTTCTGTCCTGTCTCTACCACCTAAAACATCGTGTCATTCAGACAAGAGCTCAATCGACTAATCTCGATTTGCAGGCAGTCAATAGTAGGTACTTAATATAAGGTAGTGACTAGTGGCTAAGGCTTTAGTGGTAGTGTGGTGAATAAGGGAGAATAATTAGTCTTTTTAGGAAGCCTCTTGTAGTTGTATTATGAAATTCCTTATAATTTCTACTCGATACTTACTCGTACTTATCTGTATTGCATGTAAGGTTATTTGTAGTAGGTAGTAAAATGCAAGCTCAGATTTTTCTATAGCCTTGCTATATTCTTGGGTGTTATTTCATGTACTACTCTGGACATTAACGACCGATTCTTGCAGTGCGTTATCAGGAAGTGCTATTCTTAATAAAACAAATTGAACAATAGTGTTTATAACTGACACTAAGGCTTATAATGTTATCCAAAGATACTCAATTTACGTTTCTAGTTTAATTGTCTCCTTGCCGTGTTTAAGTGCACAATTAACATTTAAATACTAAGTAGACGGAAAATTTTACTGTTAACATATGGATGCCTTCCGTTAATGTGCAATCCTTAAACTTTAACCTGCTGGACTAATGACTGGAAGAAAACAGCGAACATTCTCAGACCCAGAAACTGTAAGCTAGCGTAGATTAGGAGTGGACAATGTCCAGAAACTTAAAATACCTACTAATAAAAGGATGGCACTTACCTTTTGCTTACAGAATGGAGGTTTTTGTGACACACTAGCCAGCAATCCTGTATTACTGGTTATTCCCATGCTTTCATATTAAAAGGACCTATGAACTAAATAGCTATATGCTAGACTTATGCGAATTATTGTTCAGTATCGATCAATCAGTCACCTAGTAACGTACGAGTAAAATAATATTAAATTGTTAAACAACTTATAACGACCAAAATTCTTCGTAAAACTCTACAAAATGACACTGACGGAATATATTTTTCATAGAGCTTGGTTTTAAATTACCTATATTTTATATTGGCAAATAAATTTATTTCAGTTTAAAAGATGGACTTTAATCGATGTAGTACTCGTCTTTATGTCCTTCATCATACTCTTTCAATGAAATATAGCTTCAGCTGTTCAGATTTCAGCCAGCCAGTCTACAAATATTACAATAACATACCCAGTACCTCTCGTGAGTATGGGCATTGTTAATTAACAATTCTGTGGCATCCTCATTTAGAAAACATCAAGAATCCCGTCACTGGCCTATTGCGAATGGTGGTGGACTTCACAATACTTCATATGCCTATAAGAACTCATTGAGCTCTCAAGTGTGGAGTCTTCCTAACGATATTTTCCTGTGTTATCAGCAGGTGACATTTAGGTTTTGTAAATGCATAATACTTAATTATACCTAATAGGTATGTATATATTAGTCTTTGGTGCGTACCGCTGGGGTTCGAACTGGGACTATAGATAGCGACCAAATTCTAAGCCACTGCTCGCGTTGGTCTTTTTGTATTACAAAAACAATTGACTGTTAAATTGGGGTATATACTCGTACCTGTTCAATTGGTATAATAACCTAAGTCAATTCTGTGTTATTTTGAGTAGAATTCTTTAACACTAAACCAATGCAAGGAAATGTTATAATGCGTCTATTTATTGAGCCATCCATTAGTCGTCCCTTGTCTATTTGAGAACAGATTGAGTGCAGGGAGCAATTGAAGTAATTTAGCCAATTCAATTGAACTCGCTGCAGTAATCGGAGTTGCATGAACACAGGATCGGCTATTGAGATAGGTCAAAATGTCCCTTATAGCCTGTACCTACTTGGTAGTATGAATTCGATCTTTCGCCCGATGGTTCCAGGAAGCATTTATGAATTCCACTCCACCGCATTAGGCCAGCGTTGTGGACTTAGGCCTTCGTCCTTCTCATTGTGATAAGATTAGACCCCGCAGTAGGTCACTAATGCGATAGACCCTGTAGTATGGAACATGTGAAAGTACACTTTTATATGAACCTTTTATTACGATTTTACCACTTGCTTAAATCTCATTGCCTTATAGGACATTGTTTCACGAATATACTTTTGTTTCCAATAAAATTGGCATAGGTACTACATTTTTTTCTAATAAGAAATGTAATTAAGTAAGCAACTCAAGTACCTAAGTAAATGGCGCGCACATAAAGTTAGTGACCATAGTATTAAACAGATTCTGATGTATTTGAAATGAAAAAAGAAAAAAAAAACGATTAAGTAGATGCATACTGATGAAAGCGGCTTTAAATTAATAAGGTTGAAATGAACCTTACAAAATGTATTACAATGTTACATTACTGAGTAAACAATCTTCTGATAACAAAATTCATGTCTGCAAAATCCATATTTTTTACAGTAAAACAAATTTTAGAAAACGGGATGTATACTGAAACAAGGAAATTGATTTTTTCACATATATTATTCAAAAAAATTTTACACAAAAGCACTAAGACATCCATTTAACCTTATTGTCTAAATAAATGAAGTTTTAAACCGACACGCAACCTCTTAATTAAAAGATATAATTTGTCTCTAAAAATAATACTCATTTTCTCTTTTTAAATATCAGAAAGTAACTATGGCATTATCAACATAACACCTACTAAGCGACGTTGTGAATTTCATTTATTCTAGAATAATCTATACTCTTTTACTTTACCAACTCTAATATTTCTATTTGTTACAAGGGATTTTATATTACAGTATAGTGCAATAGAATTTGAATGTGTACATTGGGTGAAAATTACAACTCCTATAATTTACATTTTTTAATCATATAGTAATTGATAATTTCACAGTAAAAACTTGAAAGAATACAGGACAAATGCTTCGCTTTCAAATCAATTACTAAACAATCGCAACGTATTCGTATATATTATATGATTAGTTTTGTGTGTAAATACATAATCTTTTGCGCTAAAACGACGCATACACAGAAATATGTTTAAAATAAGTTTAAAAATACAATCATCATGACAGTGTAAAGAACAGATGTATCTCATTGATATAACATGTCCCTGCAAATTTACATCCGTATTTAAATAATTTTAGCTGGTATAAATACTTTGTACTTCAACAGGTCGACGATAAATTCACAGTAAAACGAATGTGCCTCGTAAACTCGTTAGAATACTTTGTTATGACTGCTCATAATATGCTGTTTTATATACGGAGATCGCTTTTAGTGCCAGTATTTTTAGCCAATTGGCGCGCTTTTCTCGATAATAATGGTCGCTAATTGAGTATAGTTATAGTTTTTCCTAATCCCGGTACGATTCTCGAATCGACACAGTACATAAGTTGCAACCTAATTTCGCATTAATCAAAGCAAACAATGTCCACAAGAACTTAATTTATTCAACAACCTGGGGAGGCCAGATGCCACTTGGGATCAAAAGAATCTCTGAAAAGCCGCCACTTAGCCTTAAACGTGCAAAATACGAAATAGAAGTGTAGCTACCTTTCAACAAAGACATTTAAAACATTCTAGTAGCTTTAAGACTCTTACGCGATGCAAAAATAAAACTACTCAGACATTAAAATTTATGTTTCTCGTAACATTAGAACTTCCAGTAAAAACAAGATTGTGTATGACTTTAGAAAGCTCGCTGCCTAGTTAATTTTCACCGTACATAAAACAAGGTTTATGTATTGCAACATATCATTAACAGTCATAATGCTCAATTACAAGAATGGAACTTCTGAAAACATTAAACAAAAGTTTTTTTTACGATTATATTAATGGTATCAATGATCTCACGATCATGCAAGGTCGCCATTTTTCACCTTTCAATTCAAGCGTACGGTTTAATCGTAAAAGCATTGCGTTCAGTCTACATCAATTTGAAGGCGATGAATTGATATTTTTAAACGAGTCTCTCGCGAGATCTTTAAATTGATATGTGAACGTAATTAACTTCACAAATGACGGCGCGATTCGCACATATTGTTTTTGTCGGCAGAGTCTAAGATTTGTGTAACAAGCTACACGGGCACTGTGAATGTGTCAGACGTGTTTAAAATTAAACAGATATCGGTGTAACCACCGCGTATAAAAATGTGACCTGAATTTTAATACGAATTACGCCTTTACTACATTTTAATTATACGAAAAGGCAAGTCCCATAGAAAGGCAAGTCAGAGTTCTCAAGCTTGTCTTAACATCTTAATAAAATATATTTATGAAGTAATTATTATGTCATGAACATAAAAGGGGCGTTCGTTTCGTACACAATTAATATTACCGAAGTCATGTGGTCCATTCACATGAATGTTAACCAGCACCCTTAGTATTATTATTATTAAAAATATAAACAATAATTTAAACTAACAGCACTTTATAAAAATGTGTGACTTTTACCTCGTCTCTCACAAATAATCTTTAATTATGACTAGTAGTTAAGAAATAAATTTGAGCATGGAAAACAAGCGTACTACAAGACCATGCTAAACTATAAAAATATTATAAAAACTTAAATACTTAAGTTATAAATATAAATTACAGGTATCGTCACACCAAAAACGTTCGTTTCAGTAACACTAGAGCGTGAACACTTTGTAAAAATGACAATGGTAGTGCAACCATCGCATCGTTAGTCGATTACCACGACGTCATCGGGCGGCACCCGGCCGGCGGGACATTAAGGGCGCGAGCCGCGGGCCGCCTCCTCGAGCGCTCGCACCTTCAGCTCGCGATCGCGCTGCTGCCGGAGGAAGTCCTCGTGGTGTGCGGGGTGCAAGAAGCCTCTCTCGCGCTCCAGCAGCAGTTGCCGCTGCAGCTGCTCGTGAGCGGCCGCCTGCTGCGCCAGCTGTTCGGCGTACGGCCTGCCCAACAGGTCGGGATGAGCTAGGGGTCGATAAGGCGCGCCAGCCCCGAGACCTAACCCTAGAGCCTCCTGCTGCGCCTGTGCCGCTTGTTGGCCCGGGTGTAGGTGTAAATGCGTATGCGAGTGCGCATGTGTATGTGCGTGTGTATGAGCATGATACTCCGGATTGATGCCGGCCATTTGTAATCTCACCATCGGGTCGGCCGCTAGTGCGAGTCGTTCCGCGGCTTCGAGCTGTGCGGCCGCCACCCCCGGATGAGGGTGATGTGGATGGTGAGGGGGAGCCCCCGAGACGGGAACCGAAACCGGTGGACCTCCGGCACCCGCCGGAGGAATGCCTAGTCGTTCCAGACGCTCACGTTCTAATTGTGAAAGCGATGCTGGTCCGTGACCCGGCGGGTACAGTCCAAATTGGACAGGAATGGCCCCTTGAGGAGGCGGCGGAATTTGCGGTGGCATACCGTATCTTCTGTGCATCTCCAGCCAATGAGGGTCCAGCGCTCGTGGGCCGACATTGTTCTTAAGTAATTCTTCTTTTAGTCGGTCGTTCAACTCCCGTTCTCGGAGTTCTCTTATCTCTCTGTCTCGTTTTTCTCTTTCCAAATGCTCAAGTTCGAGACGCTCTCGCGCACCAGCAGCTCCGTACATGGAACTTAACTGGTATTGAAGCATAGGATCCATGCAGTGTCTTGGAAGATTTCCCGGACTAAAGCCAGCGTGTGGTCGAGCATACTCGGATAGTTGACGTAGAGCTGGCGTGTCAGGGTAACCCGGTGGACGCGGGAATCTATCATAAGGAGAGGTTATAGTTTCAATAGCACCTCTAGATGGTGGTTTTGTCTCGGGCTTCTCTGGTGTTGCGATCTTTCTGTGAGCCTGTTGGGCTATCTTTTCTCTTTCTTCTCTGTCACGTTCTGCTTGTTTTCTCAGTCTTTCTTCACGTTTCCGAGCAAGTTTTGACTCTGGAACCGGTTTGAATATTAAATCTGTCCGAGTACACGAGTTATAATCACCTCTATTCCAATGCCGCAAGAATATTGCTGACTGTGACCTGTGACATTCAGTGTCTTCGATTTTAGGTTCTGGGCTCGGTCCATGTGGTATGTGAGCTGGACTCGGAATTTCTTCCTCTTCTGGCTGCGACTGAGTTTCCAATTTAAGTTCAGGGTTTTCATCCGGCATAGGTCTCGGAGGACCCCGCAAATGTGGATGCCCGTGTGGAAGTTGATGTGGTGATCCTGATCTAGGATGTGTAGGTTGTAATCCCGCCGCAGCTTGTGCGTGTAATCGAAGACTTTCTATGGAGCTTGGCCCAGGTCCAGGAGGCAACCCTAAGCCCATCGGGTGGCCCATTGAAGGAGGCTGAATCATTAGGTGATTTGGATTGCCAGGAAGCATTTTGGGGTGATGTCTTAAAAGCATAGAATCCGCAGGCGATAGCCTCTCTGGATGGTGAGCTAGGTGATGCGAATGGTGATGCGTATGATTGTTTGTCATATTAACACTGGACGATGAACTTGTAGTTTGAGATACACTGGCGGATAAATGATGTGGTGAACTCGAATGCGAACTTGATTTTTGTTGCGTATTGATCTTGTGCTGGATAGACTGCGAGGAACTGCTCGACGTTGAGTGTGATATGGAAAGAGTGTGGTTGGTACCACCTCCAGCGTGACTTGGCTGTTTTTCTGTACTTGTATGAACAGCACTGTGGTGACTTGTTGAATGATGATGAGTCATAGTCGTCTCATGTAATTGATGCCTTTCTGTGGTCGAATTTGGATTCCTTGGATCGTCAGAGCTTTCAGATATTTCTCTCAGTGATCTTGTTGTCACTGAAGAACTGGTACTGTGATGTGAGCTAAGCATTGTTGTTGATTCAATTGTCGATGGTTTCACTGGGTCATGCCTTCCTGGCGTACTAGACGAAGGATGCATAGGGGGTATTGGATGTGGCTGTGGTAAGGGCCCATAAGGATATGGATAAGGCATAGAATACCCTGGATGCGGGTGCGGGTAGTATGGATGCATAGCGTGAGCTGCTGCAGCTGCAGACAGTTGAAATATTGAAGGATGCAGTAAGGGATGGTGCGGATGATGGAGGTGGGATGCAAATGGATGTGGGGGAGGCGGCCCTGGTTGTTGGCCTGAATGCATCACAGGTCCAGGTATGGTCGACGGTATTGTAAGGGGTGTAGGGTTCATCAGGTTGAGAGCAGAGTGTGATACTGGGGTATTGTGTACTGGTGAAGCTGATATTTGTCTCGGCTGAGAAGGACTTGTTAAATGCCTTGAGAACGGAGATGTTGTTGACGACGGATGTGGACCATGTCCAGGCGTCCCATTGTGAATGGGTTGACTCTTAATAGGGGTGGGTGTATGAGGGCTTTTCACTGGTGGAATGGTACTGGCTGAATCTGAACCACTGCCCTGGCTGGTGGAGACTGGAGTTATGTGAGGTTGGTGCAAAAAGTCAGGTTCCTTCTTTATACTCTCTATTCTCGGCCCGAGGAATGCACTAGGCATATTCGTATTTTCATTTGTTGGTTGGCTTGGAGGTCGGCTGTTATTTTCAACACTTGATATTGATTCTCTGTCTCTTTCTGTACTTAAATGCTGTGCTATTGCACTTCCGATTGGGTATCCAGGGACTTTCACTTCTTTCAGCGACTGTAAAGGATCTGATACGTTCTGTGTTGATAAATTTGCAGGCATGCTGTCTGGAACTTCTTGTTTGATTTTAAGATCTTGGGGCATCGATGAATCATTCTGATTAGAGGGTGGCCCAATTAAATTACTTGCTGAATGGCTATGAGGTACAGGCACTTGTTGCATCAAAGGTGGTAGGGGACTAGGCTTCTCAAGTCCTGGGTGACCAGGGTGCCCCGGATGTCCGGGATGACCATATAATGGGGTTGGCATAAAACCATATGGACCAACATTTGAACCAGTTCCCACTGATATCAGTGGCCCTGGGGGCAGTAAACCAGTGATTGATGGTTGACTGAGAGGAGGAGGTGGCATACTTTGACCAGATACGGGTGGATTGGGAACTTCTGGTGGTCTAAGGGTTTCTGGTCTAATTGGAGCAGGAAATATTGGGGGTCTTATACTAGAGTTTTGACTTTCTGGTTTAGGACCTGGCTGTGTTTTCAGGTCCGTTGGCTGTTTATCTTCAAGATCTGTTTCTTGAGATTTCATTTCTTGTGCATTAGCAGGTGAGACTGGTTCAGTGTTAGTTGCGGCTGGATGTTCCATATGAGGAGGAGAGGCTCCCCGAGCATTGGTTGGTGATGGACTTATCCTTTGCATTGACTCCAACCTTGGTGCAGTTGGAGAATCTACTTTGTTAGCAGTTGATATTGTGGCAGTGAAAATTTCTGGAGTATTTTGACTTTTCAGTTCACTCGCTTCGTCTCTAGGTTCTAACTTTATAACAGTCTTTAATGGATTCATATGTGGATTATGTTTATTAGGATCAGTACCGAAATTAATATTAGAAGGATATGAAAAGGGGGGCATTCCCCCAGCATAGTCCTTCGCATTTCTTATTATTGAATTTTCCTTTGAAATGTTAACAGGGTTGAATATAGTATTTGGTACCCCTTCAATTTTTATACCATGTGTAAGTTTAGGATTGTATATGTGACTGTCTTTTACAAAGAAGTTTGTGTTCTCCAAATTAAGTGGTTTATTTGGTTGATTCATTCCTGGGTGTCCCGGGAAGTTGTGTGATAGTGGATCCTTGGGGTAGTCATCCTTTTGTAAGTTGTGAGGTTGTTCCTCTGGATCTATTTCTTCCTTTATTTTAATCTTCTCCATAGCATCTGTAGACATAGGTGTAACCTTAGGAATAATGAGCTCAGTTTTAGGAAACATGGCAAGTGGTCTTGGTTCAACAATTTCTTGATTTTTAGGTACATTAGCATCTGTCTTCAAATCCAACACGGATCTTTCATCCTTATCAGGTACAACCTTAAATATTGGTGGAAGAGGATCCTTTTCAGTTTTGATAATAGGTTCAATAACTTCTGTTTTGATCTGAGGCTCTATAGATTTTGGCTGTTCAGCTTCTTGTTCTTTGTTCAGTTCTGGGTTTTCTTTATCAGTCTTATTAAAACTGAAGTCACATGCTTCAGGCTCAGGTTCTGCACTTTCAGTCTCATCCATAGCAGGAAAACTGTCATTTGTAAGACTTTCAGATGGACTCTCCGGAGGATTGTCAGCCCTTTTCTTTTTCATTTGTACATCCCCATCCATAATGCCTTCTATTTTTGAATCATCTGGAAGACGCTTTTTAACCTTAGATACATCAACCTTACCGTTAGCCACCTTCTTTTTATTAGCATCCTTATTAACAGGAGATGATAAAACTTTTTCTGTTGTGTTATTATTTGTACTTGCAAGGTTACTTTGTGTGATAGGTTTGTTTGGTTTTTTAGTCTTCGAATCAGTGTCACTTTCATCCTGTCCTTTCTTTCCATTTGGTGTAGTTTGTTCTTTTGACTTATTTCTAGTTCTCATTCTACTTGGTGAGTCCTCTGGATTGTCACTTGTTCTGTTAGCATCGGTTTTAGCCAAATCACCAGCATCCCTGGAGTCACTGTCTTCTTCTGAATTTTCATCTTCTGTGACAGAACTCATCTCTCCTGCTTCCTTTGCATTAGGGGAAGGTCTCGAACCATTAGTTTCAGGCACTGCAGGAGTAGCTTCTGGAGTCTGTTCCTTAGGTGTTCCAGCACGAGAATTCCTAGTATTACGCACACGTCTCAACGAAGCTTGCCTACGTCTCCTATGTGGTCTATTACTACTAGCACCAGGAGTCTTTTTCCACAAATAATAAAACTCAACTAACTCAGCAGTGTCTTTATGGGGGAGTAAGTCTTTTCTAATTTTAAAGAAATTCTTACCAAACTGGCGGATACCTTTGACAAATCTCTTAGTTTCTTCCTCTGACCACTTTTTCTCAATTCCTTTAGGTACGGGACACTTCACTAGAGCTTGTAATGCTCGTCCAGGATCATAGCCCGAGTCATGCAAAACGTCCAGAGCGTTGATCGTAGTGTCGTCACGGCTGGCGGCAACGCAGCCGTCGTCGGGGGATCCACCGTCGCACATTCCAGCAAAGGCAGCCATGGAGCGCGCAGCTCTAAGGTACATCACAAGATCTCTGTCGGTAGCCTGGGCTGGCAACCAGCGGAGCTCCTCACCCCCTGGACACGCTTCGTTAGGTCCCAGGGGGCCGCTAGTACGCATATCCGGCAGACACGCGTAAATGTCCTTCTCTTTCACGGGTTGGTTCGGTGTGCCCACTTGAACCTCCCCTTGATTCTGGGCCATGGTAATGCGGGATCGCCTATCTCGTTGGCTTCTCAATTCCCGTACACACAACCACAAACTGTCACTCGATCACACATTGTTCATCGACAAATCCTTATGCACCCACTATAGTCTCGTTTTAGGCGTAGTTTTGACGGTCCGTAAAGCATTAAGTATGCCAATACACATAATTATTAGTCCTAATGGCCACCATTACACGATGCATTGTGTTTCATTTTATTTACTTGTATGATACATACGTATTTTAACTTTAGTACTAGCTTAATTGTGTCATAAAAATACATGTAATAAGTCAATATTACAATATAAATCGCGTCTATTTTAGTAAATGCTATCTACATGCTAGCCTTTTGTTTAGCTTCACCTTTCTTAGGTTCACACCATAGACAATCTAATTTCTATAAAATGGCTGCCACGAGAGGACATATTTTTAGAACGTTCCTTTATACTCAGAATATTATACAAAATAATCTAAATCAATATAAGTTTTAATTACAATAATTCTGCTGTACTAATAAAATTCTTTCGAAAATATCATTAAACTTATTTTATTCTATGTTTTTTGAAGATTGGCGCTGTTATTCGCCATATAAAACATTTTATTATATTCAAATTATGTTCACGAGTTACATGCAATGGAACGTAACTAGTTAAGGTGCCCACTCATTATACTCAAAATTGTCTATGGTGTAAGTTATAGTCGTGAACGGTAATCATTTGTGTGAAATTGTAAGTATTATTATAATATTACAGGTGTCTATATGTCGTATTTTGGCTATTAAAAATATACGACCTACGAAATAAAATAACATCGATAGAAATTGTACTAAATCTATGTCTGGTGTACCAGACACAAGTGGGCACAACACTATGAAAAAATAGCTGTTTTTTTGTTGCCATTTTGAGTTTTTGACGGAACTTGACATTGACAGCTCTGCGTACTAGCTTATCGTATTTGTTAATTTGGATTTTTCGTGTTTGTGATGTGAAGCCAAGCCTATGTTTACTATTTAACTTGTTATTAATCAATATTGTTCAAACATAAGTAATCGTGATTGTTTACATTATTTTTTAATAACTTAATCTTACATTATGGCATCCGATGACTCGGACGACGAACCTTTGTCCGTGCTAGCGGCCGAAAAGAGAAATAATCCTGAAAATTTTGAAGAGGAATATAATGAAGACGAAGGCCCTAGAAAGCGGAAGTCGTTAACAATAAAAATAAACCGCAAGCTGAACATCATAACTTCGCCGCCTATAATAGATAGGCCTGCGGACGTTTGGTTGTACTTAAAAGATTTAAACCCGACCGGGCCCTACAAATGCCTTCTTTGTGCCGACTGGTTCATAAATCGCTCCAAAATGGTAGTGCACTATATACTCAATCACGGAAAAGACTTCTGTAGTATCTGCAGGTATTTTTATTAATTTATATCACTATGGCCTACATATGTCAATCAACCTGCATTTTAGTGTTTATTTTCTTTACGTTGCATTGGGCCAGTATGGTGGACACAGCCAGTGGTTCGTCCAAATAATCGACAACCCTACATCAGTATATTCTATAATATGTTTTATACTTTAAGCTCAGTATAAAAAAAAAAATTTCATTTTGATCTTGCAACATTAAAGAAAAATATTCTGTTCATTTTTTAGAAAACCAATTTTTAATATATTTTCTAATATACTAAATTTATTATAAAATAAGTTTTATTCTATTATCAGCCAAGTGAAGGTTGATTTAGGTTCGAAACTGAGACTATAAATAAACCTATAGTTAAAAATATCAAAACTATCTAATACTGAATATGTTGAACTTTTCAGGTACCTTGTAGTTGACAGAGAAAGTTGGAAGCAGCACATCAAGTTCCACACACCGTGGCCTTGTTCTCAATGCGTGGAGAGCTTCCTCTCCGAAGCGGCATTAAGGCAACATCTCAGCTCCGTCCATGAGTTGGTCCATTGCCGTCTCTGCCACTTCAGATTGCCAGTTGGAGACCAGTACGACGATCATCTAGTCCAGAAACACAATGTCACCAATATCCAAAGCAAAGATGATGAATGTATATGGGAAGTGGTAACAAGTAAAATACCAAAGTTTAATTGCTTCCTCTGTTGCAAGACTGACAACCTGGCATCCACATTTTTCACCCACTACATGGGGTTTCATCACTTCACTCTGAAGTGTATCACCAACATTATATCAGGCACTGACACACCCTTCACTGTACACGGCGCAGAGGTCAGCTCAGAATTCATTGATGGCCAATTAAAAGGTCTCAGCGCTTTTGGATATGTAGATGCAGAGAAACCAGAGAGCTATCTAGAACTTTGCCAAAGAGAAATCACAGAATCACCAAAGATGATGACGGTGGAAATAAAAAAGGAATTACCTGAATTTGATGAACCGAAAGCGGAGGATGAATATTCAAATAAAGGTGACTCTGAGAACTATGATGAAATTCACAACTTTGAACCCCCAGAAGATTTTGATGTAACTCAGGTAGAGCTGGTAATACAACACAAAGGATACTTTGACTACATAAAACAAGTGATGGATGATATTTCAAAAAATGTATTGCCAGAGACCTCCGATATTGTTATCGAGAAACACAAAAATGAGATTCCATTAGATGCTAACTGTCCGTTATGTGATTGTAAATGCCTATCAGCTCAGACGTTCACAACTCACATGTACAAGATACACGGAATAAAGTCAGTGCCTGAATTTTTTTGTAGGATCTGTGCTACCACCTTTGAGACTGATTCAGAGTTGGAATCTCACATATTGAAAGAGTTGGGGGATTTTGAAGACTTGTGGATATGTCAATTTTGTGATGAAGAGTTTTCTAACAGGGTAGAGACGAGGAAGCACTTGGCATCACACTGGCAGTTGATAGAGTACGATAACTGTTTCAGTCCCCATTTAGGCTTTAAATGTAGATATTGCCCAACTCTATTCTGGAATGAAACTGATCGAGAATTGCACCAAGTTAGGGTCCACTACAGTAAAAACGCAGAGTACTTTTACAAATGCAACAAGTGCACCGAGAAATTTAGTGACAAGGTAAGTTTTGCACTAAATACTATATACATGATTATTATGTGTTGTGGAAAACTACAGTAAAAATACAAACATATAATTTTCCTCCCGTTAAGTTTTACTCATTGTCATTCTTCACCATTACATCAGATAACTTTATATATTTTATTGTCAGTATTGGAAAGTGCATTTTTTGATTTCCCCTCATAAAATTTACGTTTTTTATATTAAGAAAGACCAAGCACCTGTCTGGTCTCTTGGCTGTGAGGCATAGACGTGCAGACGGGTCACTTGATGGTAGGTGGTCACCTACTGACCAACTGACTGAGGGACAAACAATTGATGAATTGACCAAGGGACTCACTGGTTCTGCATTACTTTCTATAAGAATTGATTTTTTTAAGAACCCCACATCTTGCAGAGTAAATCTTTAATTAACATTACCATTTATAATTATTTAATTAACAGACATTAACAATTACCATTATAATTAATTAAGTTATATTATTATAATTACCTTCTATTTGGAATGGAATTTTTGAAGGAGGCAATTCCAACCTTAAGTTCCAACTTTAAATGTGGTCTTAATTTTTAAACAAGTTTTTTCTCCAGGTTTTCTTCGTGCACCACCATCTAGAGAGGCATTTGGATGAGAGTTCTCAAGTGGGCTCTTTCTTCCTGAAATGCCGCATGTGCTATGTCGTGTTTCCGACTATTGAGGAAATAAGAACCCACTTTGACAGTGAACACTCTCTAGCGAGGAAGTTGTACTGTACACTAGAACCCTGCAAATATAAACCGTTTAGCCAACGGAAGTCCTTCAAATTTCATATAAAGGTAAGATAAGAGCTTGTTAACTTTTGTATGTCAAACTCTAACTTTTTTCATTATTCATTATTACGTACAATTTGTGCACACTTAATGAACGTCATACATACTATAAAGAAAGCTCAGCATTCTTTTAAAAGTATATAATATGATGTCAAGTAAGCCAGACTTCCTGATCTACCTCCTCCTGAGAACTAAAAAACTCTCTAATTACTCTTTTATTTATACATTTTTATAGCAGAAAACTGAGTAACAAATGATCATGCAAGCACTGCAAACTACACTGAAACTAAGTGATATAACAGCATTTCGTGTTAAAATAAAAGTCATCTGAAAATAAAAGAATGCTCATTTTAGATGTGTTATGCCCTGGCACTCTTGAAACTAAAATTTTTGATTTGTACTATATATTTTCAGACAGTACATCTGTCCTCGCGTTCGGAGAAGCCGGTGGCGTGTCCGGTGTGCACGCGAGAGTTCGCCTCCGTGCGTTCGTGTAATGCCCACATAGCGCACGTGCACGGGCCCGGCAAGTTCAAGTGTAAGCTGTGCAAGGCCGCGCTGCATACCGTGGATGAGAGGTAAATAATTATAGAAAAAAAATATCATAAATTTCTGTCCATTCATTTGGGTTCAACTGGAAACCAAACACAGTGGATAGTCATGTTATTTTATCAATTCCTTGCCTACTCTATGCATTTTTTAAGAAAGAAAGACGGTAGTTCTTAGCCAGTAGAACTATGGTGACTTTCAGTATTGGACAACAGAATATGGTGTTCAAGTATCAAAAGTAAAGTCACGTGGCACCGTAGCTCGCGAACGGATGAAGCGATTTTTTAGAAGCAATTTAGTTTTTTTTTGTATGAAAGCTGAGTTACGGGCGAGAGTTCTTAAACATGTTTGATGAAAATCGGTTGAGTCGTTTAAAAGTTGGGGGGGGGTGAAAGTGGGGAAGAATAACCGAATACCTGCAAATATAATCGAGTGGGGTCTCAAATGAAAGCGCATCACGTGCACATTACAAAATAATATGTTCAATGAAAATTGTCGATATTGTGTCGGGGGTTTTTTTAAATTTTCAATGTTATGTTATTAATAATAATTAATATTCCAACGGTGTTCGTTCCAGGAAGCTCCACTACCTGCTGGCGCACCCGGGCCGCCACCCGTTCGAGTGCAGCGAGTGCGGCAAGTCGTTCCAGTACAAGTCGTCGCTGTACATGCACAGGCAGGAGCACCAGCCCAACAAGCAGAGCTACACGTGCAACTACTGCTCCAAGGTTTTTGTGGTCAGTGCCTCTTTTTATATGAAATAAAAAAAACATACAGACGAATTGAGAACCTCCTCCTTTTTTGAAGTCGGTTAAAAACAAGACGGTGACCACTTGCCATCAGGTGGCCCGTCGGTCTGTTTGCTTGCTCCATTTATAAAAAAAAGACAAACAGATTCTGAACAAGATCTACTAAAATTGGGAATGAATGGAGAAAAAAATAAAAATTTATATTTAATTTTTTTTTAAATAACCCCCCCGAGGGGTGTTGTGGAGCTCAGTCTAGCCTAGCTCCACAACACAGACAAACAGGTCACTTGATGTATTCCCGCAGGACTATGACATGGGGTTCTTCAAGAAGGGCATAAAAAGCTCTCCTTCATAGCCGGCAACGCACTGGCGACCCCCTGGTGCTGCACGTCAGCAGGCGACGGTGACCACTTACCATCAGGTGGCCCGTCTGTCTGTTTGCTTGCTCGACTTATAAAAACATACACTTGACGACCCAAGTGGCGTAGTGGTTAAGACACCGGTGCGCTGCGCGGAAGATCCCGGGTTCGATTCCCAGCAGAGCAGAGATTTGAATTTGAATTTCTGTTTCTGGTCTGGGTGTGTTGTGTTCTCGTCTTGTTTGTGTCCATGGCGCCCACGACACAGGGAATCCTAGTGTGGGGCTATGCGTGTGAAGCGTTATCATTTTTCATCGTTATCACTTCGCCCCCAGAAAAAGGACTCGTTCCGCGAGCACCTGCAGATCCACGAGGGCCCGCGGCACGCGTGCTCGTACTGCCCGATGCGCTTCGTGCAGCGCTCCAACATGCTGCGCCACGAGCGCCGCCACACGGGCGAGCGGCCCTACGCCTGCCCGCACTGCAGCCGCACCTTCGCCGACAAGGGCGCCTGCACCTCGCACGCCAGGTAACTTAACGTGTGGGTGGATCGAGTGAGGGCTTGCGTCTGTCACGCTAAATAACGTGACCTGTGGATAAATCGAGTGAGGGCTTGCGTCTGTCACGCTAAATAACGTGACCTGTGGATAAATCGAGTGAGGGCTTGCGTCTGTCACGCTAAATAACGTGACCTGTGGATAAATCGAGTGAGGGCTTGCGTCTGTCACGCTAAATAACGTGACCTGTGGATAAATCGAGTGAGGGCTTGCGTCTGTCACGCTAAATAACGTGACCTGTGGATAAATCGAGTGAGGGCTTGCGTCTGTCACGCTAAATAACGTGACCTGTGGATAAATCAAGTGAGGGCTTGCGTTTGTCACGCTAAATAACCTGACCTGTGGATAAATCAAGTGAGGGCTTGCGTCTGTCACGCTAAATAACGTGACCTGTGGATAAATCAAGTGAGGGCTTGCGTTTGTCACGCTAAATAACCTGACCTGTGGATAAATCAAGTGAGGGCTTGCGTCTGTCACGCTAAATAACGTGACCTGTGGATAAATCAAGTGAGGGCTTGCGTCTGTCACGCTAAATAACGTGACCTGTGGATAAATCGAGTGAGGGCTTGCGTTCGACACGTTAGGTAACGTGACATGCGGATAGATGATGTGAGGGTATACGTCCGTCATGCAAGGTAACGTGACATGTGGATAGACCTTGCATTGTTTATCATAAAAGGATACAACATGTAACAAAAATATCAACGCATTTTTCTTATAGAAACATTTTAATATTTTCAGAACACATTCGAAGGAGTCATCTTACGCTTGCCTTTACTGCGGTCAGACGTTCGTCCAGAAGTCTAAACTTACTTATCACGTCAGGAAACATACAGGGGAAAGTAAGTTATTACTGTATATTTACTTTTTATCAGTTTCACACGTTAAATGTCGGTGTGTAGATTAGGCCCTTGAACAATCCGTATTGTCCGTAACAATCACAACAATCCATAATCCGCAACAAAAATAACAACAATCCGTAATCCGTAACAATAAATAATAAAACTGATTGGTCGTAAAATGATTTTCAAATCATTGTTTTTTGATATCATATGAAGACGTTCATAATTATATAACTCTCAAGAAAAGTGTGTGTCTCAATTGGCTCGATACTTGTGTATTCTATGGCAGTGAAATTCCAAGAAATGACATTTACTTTATTGTTATTTTTCAATCCATCCATTTCTTTTTAAATTTGCAGATTTGGAGACGTGTTCCATATGTGCGAAACTGTTTACAAGCGCCTGCTCGCTGCGGGAACACATGAAGATACACATGTGTAAGAAAGAATCAGTGAAGTGTCCTCTGTGTGGTGAGTTACCTTGTCATTTTGATTCACACTTCGTATATTGCTGACCATGTGATTTTTATTCACATTTGGTATACACATTTCTGTTTTAGAACTGAAAATAATGTCTATTATCAGTTCTAAAATCAGTGTTTGTTCCACCAACCACCAAGTTAAATTATATTTGTTCACAAACATTGGTAACCCAAAGAAAAAATTAGTGACTGTTGGCTTGCAACTTGCTGAATATGTGCATTTCTTTTTATTATTGTTGAAATATATATTATAGTCTCTTATTAAATAACGCTTCACACTCACAGCCCCACACTAGGATTCCCTGTGTCGTGGCCGCCATGGACACACACAAGACGACAACACACACACCCAGATCAGAAACAGAAATTCAAATCCATCATTCAAATCTCTGCTCTACTGGGAATCGAACCTAGGACCCTCCGCGCAGCGCACCGGTGTCTTAACCACCGATAGCAAAATTACATTTGTTTGTAATTTGTTATTAACTTTTTCTTATGAACTCTATTCGCAGATAAGAAATACCAAGACGAGCGATACATGTTGCGTCACCTGCGCACGTCGCACACCCGGACGCAGTACACGTGTCCCGTGTGCCAGAAGGTGGTCACCACCGCCAGCGGCCTGCGCCACCACGTCATCACGCACAGCCCGCTCAACACGTTCCGGGTAACTTGCACTAACTGTCCAAGATACCAGTCACCAGTCACCCCACACTTACGTCATTTTAGGAGGTGAAATTTGCAGGGTAGTGTAATATAAACTTAGAAAGGGATGGACACTCACTGAGCTGAAAGCGGGGTCGCTTTACAAGTAGCATGTATCGAAGGTGACATGCTAGCTTACGTCAAAGTAGGAAGGTTGATTTTTACATATGTTTTAATATTTTTCTTCAAAATCAATGGGTTTGATTTTGAAAAAAGATATCACACCTATATTACACCATTCGATAGTGTCACTAATAACACTCTATAGCGCGCTATCCGAATCGTCAATGACCCGAGATCGACCGATAGGTTGAACCACTGAGCCTTCGCCGCGATATCGGCTCCCTGTGTGTGTTCTACCGACTTTACTTAGGCGAGTGCTCCGCGGAGCTATACCAAATAATGCCGACATCACCCTTTCATCGCTACACCACCCGCCGTGCGAGACAATGTCTGTTTTTGTCTACGAATATGTATTATGAGCGTCCATGCGTGCGTACGTTTCTACTCGCAGTGTCGTTTACAATACAATACAATACTCTTTATTGTGCACATACATACAAAATCAGATTTACAATAAACATGAGAGAAAAAACACAATTGGCGGTCTTATCGCTACGAGCTATCTCTTCCAGACAACCATCTAGGTGAGCAGTTAAAGCACGAAGAGAGAGTTGTAGGTAGGGTGAACGAAATGACAAAATAGAGAGAATTGAATACAGGAATAGTGTATAGTACAAAATGACGGAATAAGAATAGGGACAGTGAACATCAAGGGAGAAAACTGTATAGGGGTAAATAGAAGGAATAGCTAAAGGCAGAAGGAGTGTTAGGGTTTGTGAAAGAGAGCTTTGATTGTGTTGTGTCTGTCGTTTGATAGTGTTGTTTAGAAAAGAAAAGAAGGGGCACTCTAATCTACCATATTAAAAACCAACAAAATCTCTTTTCCAGTGCAAAATGTGCACAAAATCCTACGCCGTCAAACGCACCATCCTGTCACATTTGCGACGACGTCACAACCTGGGTGGCGACGTCAACCTCAAAGAGTACTTCACGCGCCTCGACCCGCGGCAGTGCAAGCTCGCCCTGGACGAAGCAACCATGACCGGGATATTCGGACCGCCCAAGAAGAAGTCTAGTGACGTCCTCATAAGCGACTTTGTGACGTATGTGAAGGATCCCAAGCTTCAGGACAAGTCGGAGGATAACCACGGAGTGGACAGCGAGAGTGAGGAAGAGGAGCCGGGCTCGCAGAAGGATGACGAGGAAGATGAGGAAATTAACGCCGAGTTGGAGCCGACCGACTTTGTTAGTATCAAGATTGAGCCTATCGATGAAGGCGATTAGAAAATGTGAAAAGTATATAGGTGTATAGGCCCAAAAGTGTGAGTTAAAAATCAGTTAAGCTCTGCTTTGTAAATTTACATATTGTTTATGGTCCCTGAGCCAGGCGCAAATTTCGTCAATCATTTGCTGTTGTGACTTGAATGCTTAAGAACCAAGAAGCCTAGTCATGTAAGCGGTGGTTCCAAGGGTGAGTTGAGCAGCGGAAGCATCCAAAGTATGTAGATGAAAATATTTTAGTGAATAGCAAGCTGACGTTTAAATATTTACAGTTACATACTAACTATCATCTGGAGGACTCTCTCTAATATCTTGACCGTTCTACTTAAGTACCTTTAAGAAAATATATTAATTCAAAATGTTTATCTCGCCATTTGTAAAAAAAAATTGTCACTTTGTAAGTGGTTTGTAAGTGGTGTAAGTTAAAAATTTATAAATACATTACTACCAAAGGTATAAGTGGCAGAGAATGCTTTTACGGTTCATAAATAATAAATAAATAAAATAAATATGTTGGAGACTAAAGTATGGGTAGCTTAAACAAGTGATAACATTAAGCAGTGAATGTGGCAAATGGCAATACCAAAAAAGCCCACAAGTCTGCCAAAATAAAATAAAATTTAAAAAGGCACAATTCACTATATAAAAATAGTATCAAAACAACTGAATATGTTAAGATAGCTTTTGACTATGGGATATAATATAATTTAAATTACATCTTGAGATAATAACATTTTATCGCTCGTCATACATTTTGTACGTGACCGTTCACACTGTGCTATAATATATCTTACAGTGTGAACAGCAATCGCGGGATGTAATATATAGCTCAAGATCATTCAAGATGTAATTTATATTACATCCCATAGTCAAAAGCCGGCTTTACTAACTTTTTATAGCACTCTTGTTATACATAAGGGAAAACTTTCTCTTTAGTATCTACTAGTATCTAGAATATGTACTTTCATAAGGATACAATGTAGTTAGTTTTAAGTTGTTTAGTATGATCAACTAATAGACATCCTAGTAATAACTACAGGAATGATGTGATCTGGAAATTAATTTGTTCAAGCACAAAGTACATATATAAATATGTATTAAATGAAGTTTATGTTTAATATTGAGTAAAAAAAATCTGACATACTATGCAGTCTTTATAAATACCATTTCATTTTAATGGAATTTTGAAAGCAGTTTTATAAGAATTGTTATAATAGTTTATAGTTATAGGTATATTTTTGTGTATCCTATAAATCTTTTAAATTTGTATTAGATTGAAAAAAGAATGCAAGTATTGTACTTGAAATCTTAGTCTTCAGCAAACACTACATATTTTTTTTTTTATTCTATATTTGTTAAGGACATGTTTTATTATATATTTTGTAACTGTTATTCACCATTTTATTTTATGGTTTAAAATTTGTATTAAAGGGTGACTTATTTTATAACTTTAAGTAGATTTAATTAATTAAATATTTTTCATTCCATTTTTTGTGTTTTACTTGCAGTCCTGTCCGTTTCGCACCTAATTATCAATTTAGTAAGACTTATAAATATCTATTTTAAAGAGTAATTAAACACAATATTTGATTCCACATTTTAATACTACTAAACATTCACTTTTATTAGTAGATTTAATATCTTTATACAATTTGATATGAAGATATGTACATTATATTCAAACATGAACAAATTCCTTATTGGGTGCCCTGGTTGGGTTCCTCGTTCAAATTTACCTTTGGTACACACTGCCCATTATTATGTGCACATGACATGTATTGTCAGGAACAAATTAATAGTGAAGTTTACATAGCAGTAGTATTTAAAAAAACAAACCATAAATTTGGTTTAATGCATAGGTATAAAAAAAATATAAACTCAAAAACATTAAAGTTAGATCTAGATTTCAAAAATAATACTAGCATCTCTTATATACAAAAAAGTTTCGAAAGCTTACAAATTAGGTAGGTATATTTTTTTATAATAACTACACTAGATTTAAAAGTACAGTCCATTAAATGGAAGATAATTAATAAATAAAAAATATAGACTAGATCTGTAAAAGTAAATTAGTCTTGGGAAAAGCTTTTAACAAATTGATTTTGGTAAGACTTCAAGATAATATACAAAATGGCCTCATCTGTAAAAATAGATTTTTAGTAATATAAAATAATATAAATGTATCTATTGTATTGCATAATAGAATCTTTAAGTAAATGACTAAAATCATAAAACTTTTAATATCAAAATGCTACACAACAATTTATTGAACAGTTTACAAGTATCGTAATAAATAGTTTGTTTCATCACTAGATAGTATATTAAGGTCGCTTCTCACTCAAATTCAAAAGCTTATATTCATTATTGGGTACAATTTATGCACACTTAATGAACATCATACATTTAACATTACACTAACATCCGCGTTAATCGTCCCTCAGGCAAAACATAGACTAGGAAAAAAAAGCGGGCGGAAAAAAACTCCCAGCACTCTTTTAAAAATAAGTATGAATTATTATATGGTGCAGTATGGCTAGGCCCAATAAAGGAACACACGTGACAGCTATAGTGTTTGTCAATATCGCCCCATTGCCATCGGCTCACAAATAAATATTGATACATGGTGTATAGAAATAGCCTAGTGAAGTTATTCAATCCCACGCTTTCTTATAGTCTAAATAGTATGTATGTTGAGTATATTTAATCATATAACAACAGATTTTGATGAGGTTTACACTATCATGCAGATTGTTTCTTATATTAAATTTATAGATATTATTCATGCATGTTGTAATAACTAAATAACATGAAATAATATCCCTAATGCTTATACACTATCTCGATTTATCACAAAGCAGATGAGTCACCATTAAAAATATAACATTATGCAACTTAACTCACATAATATATAAATGTATACAAAAACAAAACCACATTTGGGTACTCATATTATTATTTCAAGCATAAAAATCTACTGACACATCTTAAGAGTTAAAAATTATGGGAGCAATTATTACTTAAACTTTTATTAATTTTTTTAGTCTATCCATTCCCCATCACATTCATCACCCTGGATTAGAATTCCCTGTAACCATACTGTTACGCTTATATTTATACAAGAACATTATAAAATAAATCTTGAATCCAATGGTTGGGCAGTAAGACCTAAGTAAGCTTCTAAATCTGAGTTATAAAAAATAACATCATCATTTTTAGTGCCAGATCAATTCACAATTTTTTTTAATTTAAACAAATGTCTGGTAACAATTTATACTTTTAATTAATGTATAACATGTAAGCAATATTCCCAACATCTTAAGACAACCCTTGCTGTTACCCTAGTAATTAGGGCCTAGTTCTTCCAGTCTTTTCAACATTCTGAATTCTAGAAAATTTGTATGTATTATTCTCTCTGAACTACATTATTTAGGAACACAAAATTAAAAATGCTTTTCATCATTTTATATTGAAATAAAAATTAAAATGGTTGACAAAAAGACAGCAAGAATCACAAAGACAGCTCTGTCAGAGCCTGAGATAGGTTACATTGCTACCACACCTAATTTGTTTTAAGCATGTTTTCTGCATGTTGGGAACGTGGGATATTCTATCATCAATCAGAGTTGATTGGCAGAGAATGCCATTTAAAATACCCTTTGTGTAGGTTTAAGGTGTACAATAATTGTACATAAATTTTAAATAAAATACAAATACCATTCCTAACACTCTGTGTAGATGGCGCTAGATTCATACCAGCTTGGTACCCTCCCTGCGTGTTGCACATTGAGTATCAATTATGCTTGTAGTCTCTATATCTGATTTTCATTTCATTCCTATACACAGGATCGATTGATTTATACTACTTACTTCAACTATACTATTTCTTTCTTCAGCATCAATTATTTGAATACAATCCAATGATTTGATTCGCCTGTGATAACAGACCATGTTTCTCCATGTATCTGTTGAAGCTGCCCATGTTACTGTGTGGGGATGAATAATGTATCACTTCAAAGGTCCTAAACTTTTGCTGTTTTTTTCTTTCTTCAGGTTTAAAGACTTCAGTTATTTTTAATGCAATTTTCTGCCAATTCAATGCTTTAACCTCCTTCCACCATTCTTTGCAGTCGTTCTCGTTGCCCTCAATGCACATGATGCCAGGTTTGCCGATCAAGCAGAATCCAGTTAAATTTAAGTCCTTTGCATGTTTAGTTACCTCCTCTATCTTCTTTCTGGAGAAAATGTGATGTGAATATACCCAATACCTGCAAAACTTTTGTGCGGGAATTTTTTCCTCTTGAGACACAGGGGTGATAGTTGGTATTTTAACAGCAAATCGTTGTACATTGTCTTGTAGCCATGATATCGCTGTGTATATGCAAACTTCATCGTCGTGTTTATCTTGAAGGTGCTGTGTTAATTCCGTATTTAAATTCTTCTCTTGCTGGCCGTTTAGTTGATTGCTTCTCACATACAATTCCGGCGCCACTTCAGGGTACATACTGGGTAAGTTTACTGAAATTTCTACCTTAATTTTCTCAATGCTGTGTTTAATTGTATAGTCCAAATGATTCGGCATGTAGTCCGTCTCTTTATTAACAAACTTTTGCATGCACTCAATGACTGAGGGATTCGTTATTTGGAGTTCTTTTGGAGAATACATTGTCTGGAACAGTTCTATTTCGGATAGTTGCTTGGTCAAGCATTCCATTAATTTGTCTTGATCGAATGAAGTAAGATGATTTTCCCCCGCCATATCGCTTCATGGAGTGAATTAAAAATCACAAGTTTTTAGAATTTAACAAAATATTATTTTGTTTATTGAAAACTGTCGTTGACATGTGAAATTGTTGAACCTCTGTGAAGTTGTGATTGTGAAATGTGAACATTGTGAACGAACAGTGAACAGAGTGAACTGCACGCAGATTATTGTCAGTCAGTCTGACACTGACGGTTTATATGCTTTATGGTTGTACCTAGTGTTGTCATAATGGCAACTAGCAAGTGTACAAGAAATATTTTAGGGTTAATTAGGGACATCCAGTGTTACCAACTTTTAATATCAAATCACCGATAATTTTTTATAAGAAAAGTGTAAGGATGATTTATATTTAAATTAGGTTGATTTTCTGCTTTACCTAACTGGGAATTAACTGATAATTGTTTATCAGTTCAACAAATTTACAAATATTTTTAAAATTACAACAGTAATATAAGGATTCATTAATTTTGATTCAGCGCCGGCCTCGCGCGTCCTTTTAATAAGTACAATATTTTAATAAGGACAACACGTACAGGGACAACACATCAACACTTTTGCTGTCAACAGATCAGCTGTGTACATGTCATGTTAACACTGGTCACTGACAAGTTGACAACTCACATTGCTTTGGGACATGTTTTTAGACTTTGAACTTATGATTAAGATAGTTTTTATAAGTTTTGTATAAGAATATAATACTTTTAAAGAATGATATGAAATAAAAGTAGTAAAATTTTATGTAAATAATTTTATAGAAAAGTTTTTGTTTCAGTAAAACAATGTATAAACCGTCAGTTACAGTTCGACGAATAGATGTTTTGATTCGTATTTTAGGCGGTCGTAAAAGAATTTTGGTTGCGAATTGCGTGAGGGCATATTCGAGCGATGGTAAAGTGACGATAGGAGATGTGAGTAAGGAAATTGTGACACCCAAAAAGGTTGAATATGTACCACGGAAGTATCGTAAGTGTTTATCAGTATTTTATGATGTAACCTGTAAATATTCTGTGAAATATTGCTATCTCATATTTGGATAATATTTTTACGGTTAAAAGGCTAACAGGGCCGCATATACTTTGTATAAGTGAACTTCCATCAGTCAAATAATGCTTTAGCCAGGTACCTTTTTTAGTGTAGCTACTTGTGTTTTGGTGGGAGAGGCGTGCTTGACAGACACTTAATTAGGAGGCAAATAATTAAGTCATAAGGAGTTTCTACATTCAATGTTGGATCATCCTTAGATTTAAAAAATATGGCTGTCCATGGGATACTGAGCTCATATCATATCAGCTGTCCTAACACTCATCTCTACATTAAAATGAAGCCAGGAAAACTATACATAAAAGGTTATCACAAAAAATAATTAGGTTTTAGAGATTATTTTTTATTTAATATCAGTTAGTGTCTTCATTAATTTTATACTAATGTCCAGTTACAATTTTATTTTTGTGTAGATAAATGACATAATTATGATGTATTTTTACAGTGACTATAGAAAATGCAGATTTAAAGTATTTATCACAGAGCACACTAAGAAACTTAAGATGGATGATGCAGAAGGATATTCTAGGACAGGACATGTTTCTTCTGGGCAGGCCTGGACCAAGCAGGTAAACCAGGAAGAGTAATGGTATAAAGATTTATTTTTATGTACACATACACAACATAAGTAGTAAAAACAAATGAAACAATTTAAACATTTATTTATTTTTATGTACACACACTCATCAAGTAGTAAAAACAATAAAAAAACAGAAACAGCGCAAAGGTTACTATTTCTATCCTCTTCCAACACCCTCCTCCTTTTGAGTATTAGCGGGACAGATCACCTCACTTCTCCCATTATTTGGATTTCTTCTGCAATATACCTTATGTGTGGGTCCTGTGTTGGAAGCCAGAGGTCATCACATCAGTGACAGTAATATTACATTGTCAGTTATATATCACTGACTTACTGCAGGTTCTTCCCACGATGAGAGGGATGTAGGCCTTAATCAAGGACTGGTCTAGTGTGGGTTGGTGGACGTCACAGGTTTGATACAATGTTTTCCTTCATCATTACAGCAAGTGAAATTTAATTTTATAAAATGAATTTTTTTAATAAAGTTATTGGTACTGGGATATGTACCTGGATAACCCAGGTAGAACGCTGAATTCTTAGCCACTAGGTTCTGCACTGCTTTACACCCATTGCATCACTCCTGAGTACATCTGTCAGTAACCCATTAATGACCCACTATAGGGTCGGGTTTCCTCTCACAATGAAAGGGACATAGGCCTCAGTCCACCACGCTGGCCTACTGCAGGTTGGTGGACTTCACATACAATTGAGAACATATTTTTGTGAACTCTAAGGCACGCAGATTTCCTCACGATGTTTTCCTTCACCATAACAGCAGGTGATATTTAATTTTAAAAAGTGCACATAACTTTTTTACAAAGTCATAATGTGTGCCATTGGGATTCGAACCACCTTGATTTGAGGTAGAATTTTATGCCACTGGGCTATCACCGCTTTCACTGAGTACATTTAAAAGAATGTAATTATAAATTACAGACGAAAAGTAGCACTGCAGTATTTGGAGTTAACTCAAAGAGAGTTGGAGTACGTTGCCTTATCCAGAGATACAACAGAAGCAGACTTGAAGCAAAGGAGGGAAATACAAAATTCCACTGCCAAATACTTCGATCAGGTTTGTTATATAAACTTTACTTGCAAAATAAAAAAATGTTCTATGACAAAAGGCTGCTTTGTTACGTTTCACTGAAGTAAGGAATAACATTATCTTCAAAGTACATTGCTGTACAAACAGGGAGGGTGGTGGGTCCATACCAAAGCACGTTCCACATGTGCAGATTTTTGTAAAAAAATATAAATACTAGTAGAATACACCATAACTATGTACTGGTTTCTCTATTTGAGGTCGGATGTGGGCGTCCAAGGGCAAACTCAAACTCAAATTCAAAAAGGTAAACGTCATACATATTGCATTATAAATTATACATTCATCTGCTTTGAACTCCCCTCAGGCTAAATGTAGACTGGGAGAAAAAAGGGGGTGGAAAAAAACTCCCAGCACTCTCCCAGCATGCTTCTCAATTTCAATACCAAGAAATTAATTTGTCTGTTTTTGTTCTTTAGAGCGCAGTTCGAGCAGCAATAGAAGGGCGTGTGCTGGTGATCGAGGGCATAGAGAAAGCGGAGCGCAATGTGTTGCCTGTGCTGAACAATTTGCTGGAGAACAGGGAGATGCATTTGGAAGACGGCAGGTTCCTGATTCCGGCCAGCAGATACGATAAACTGTTGCAGGTTAGACATTTAATTGCAGGTTACACAGGTTAGTCATTTTAACTTTGAATGTCTTGAAATGTGGGTCACGTGCGGTAACAAACAGATATTCCATTTTTCAGTTTTCCTAAAATGACGTTATTCACATTTTTATCAAAACTACTAAACTATTTTCCACAACTCGATGAGTACAGAATCATTTTAAGCATCTTGATTGTCCATTGGTTAGAACTGTGACGTCACATTAAATTTAATAAAGCGGGCATTCTGTCATGCCCTTCAAAAATTTATACAGACCCTATTAACGGTAGCCAGAGGCTTCTTACCCTAGCAAGACTAAATGTTCTAAGAGTAGTATGCTTTCAAAAGCTTTAGGGTAAAGTGGCATAAAATATAACAAAATTTCAGATGAAAAAGTTTTCTTGTTTAATGCATTTTCGACTGAGATTTTTCAGTAGTCCGGTTTTTGTTCTAAAACTTTTCAAAATCAGAATACTAAATTGAAAATTTTAAATCCAGGAGCATGGAGCCGAGGAATTGTCAAGGTGGCGTCTGGTGCGAGTGGACGACAACTTCAGAGTTATCGCTCTGGGGCTGCCCGTGCCCAGGTACAGCGGGCAGCCGCTGGATCCCCCGCTACGGTCTCGGTTTCAGGCACGGGACGTCGCCACTATTGGCTTTGGGGTACGTCAAGTATTTTAAACTGTTGTCTTCAGTTTTTTGTACGTTTTTTTTCAATGATTTTTATATGTTAAGATGGAAGTCACGAATTTTCAGAAATAAGATGGAGTATTGGGATATCAAAAAGCGACGTGAATATAGTTTTACATCGCTTTATGGCGGGACATCTGTTAAGACACTTCAATGGTGCATAACTTTTACCAACATATTTTTCTTGAATTGCTTTGGCCTTTTTTATGTATGAAAAGTTAAAACAATTGTGCCCATTTTTTTCTCTTGTATAGTATCACTTCGAAGTCATTTTATCAATGACTTAGAAGGTCTTATCATTGGCAAAAAAATATGATACGACACCAAAGTAATGATTTCCACTTTTGCATAATATAATATTTATTATTGTATTAAACTTTACAGCACAAATAAAAATAGTTAGAGCTAAAGAGCAAGTTTTTAACAACAGTACCTACTGTCAATTCCGCTATTTGATATCCATAGGATAGGCACATATAGTAATTTACATTAAATTAATCATAAACATTGTCATTTTATCTTTTATCTGTCTTTTAACTTCGTCTAAAAGATCGCAGCCCCTTTAGTCCCGTCTGGGCATTTTTCGTTTCATAATATGTATTTATTTCAATTCTCAATTAACAGTTTTCAATCCATCATGTTAATAATCGAAAGCAAAGTAATTCAAATTTATTTATGACTTTTGTGATAGTAAGCTTTCGGCTCTACTGGTGGCGTTAGACCCGATTTTCTTCGTCAACGCCTCCGGCATGAATATGTGCACTTGTTTCTTCGTTTTTCCCATGTCCGGTATCAGTTTCTTGCTAACCAGTTCCGCGTACTGTTTCTCCACTGCGTTTCTCTCCGACACCATCTTCTGTCGCGTTTCCACGACATTCGCTCGCATGTCTTTGACCTTTCTGTTTTCCTTTTTCATGTCTTTACGTGGCGTGCTCTTGACGTTTCGTGACTGTCGCGCGTAGTTCTCGATCGTATTCGCAGACGTTGGCACATAAAACTCGTGGCGATCGATAACGCCACTTGTATGTACCCTTTGATCCACCTGCCTACCGTCCCTCGCTCTCAGCTCAATCGCAGTTTTCGATTTCATCAGGTTTCGCCTCTGAATTTCGGGACAGCTATGTCTCGGCTGCGACATACGTTCGACGTTGTCCGGTGCTAGTAAATCAACTTTGCCGGCCAAATCCAGCCACTGAAGAACTCTATCCGATAGTTCGGTGTTCTCTTTAACGTCGGTCCGAGCCGTTCTGTTACTTTTAACCGCCCTCATATTCGTGAGACTGTCAAATTTTGACCGACCGCTGTCGAATTCGTAAATCGGCTGCGGAGACGCTTTTACGATTATTTCGTCATCGGATTGTTCCACGTCGGAAAGATCCAATTTCTCTATAGCCGGTGCCGTTTCAATTTTCCGTGTTTCCTTATCGCTTCGGATAACGAGGTGGAATTTTCTAAGGCAGTCCTCTAAATCATCGGTGTGGTTGCTTAGACGTGATCGGGATTTCCTTGTTGGTTTAGAATTGGCGCAACTGGCCGATGAGTGTGGCCTTCGCCGTTTCGCGCTCAATTCTAGCAAGTATGGGTCGTCGTGTGTTAGTATTGCGTGTCGGAATCCGTCGACCCACACAGTTCTAATGTACATAGGGCGTTGAGACGACTGCCAGAGTGCGGGCATATTACACCACTCAGTGGCTAAAGTTTAACGCATCTAGACACGCGACGGTAACCGCTAATGTATAGAAAAGTTTGTGTTATCTTCATAATTTATTGTTATATCTACCCGTGTCCTTTCGATGCCCGATAGTGGATCTGAAATCAAACAAACAGAAAGTTTTTAATTTACTTTAAGCACGAAATGTGTTATTTATAGATTGGAAATTTGATTAAGGTCGACATGCTAGGGTTAAAATATACCTAAACATGAATGATGTTTCTATGAATGAACAACTACTACAATAGAAGTGGTTCATACTACTCCGTATTATTGCTTCAGTTTGAATGAGAATAGAGATTTTGGGTTTTTTTAATCAAAAATTGTCAAAATTTATTTTTGATGCTCGGCCAATGCTACTGAGGTTAAGACTAATTAACGAGTAAATTCTCCATTTGTGATCGGATCTAGTGGCGAAGCTGCAAAATTGCAAGGCCGTCTTTGTCGTCTCATCAAATCTTACTCCGTCACTTCTAAAATCTCTTCTAACGTTTCCAATAAATGCGTTGTCCTCTTCAAATCTGCCTTCTGCCATTTCTACAATTTCTGCCGCTGCCAATAAAAGGAATCCAATAAAAATAGAAAGAGCAGTCTAATTGATAGGTTGTTGAGTTGTCGCCGGTCACGTTACGTCCTCTGCCGTGATTAATAGAATCCTGAACGATTGGTGCGTGACTCGGCGCAATTATAGCGGGTTACGTTTGCCTATTCACTGGAGAAATGCTGTCGTATGCTGACTGTATGGAAATTTATTAATTTATGTCATATATCGCCTACCGCTTGCATTGGGCTTGCCTATGATGTAATGAGTAGAAAAAATCCTGTAAAGCTATTTATGTATTGGACAAGACAATGGAGCTGGTTTCAATAAACTTTTAAGAAGCACCTTCTTCATAAATGTTAGAGAATGATTGTTATGATATACGTTTTGTAAGAACTTAGGGAGTAATTTTTTTTAAAGTTATTTAATGGTAGCCTCGGTGTTCTAATGTTCCTAAATGCATTCATTTGTACGAACTAAATATTTAATCTCTTTGTCTAGAACCTATTATTGATTCTTCAACGAATAATAAAGGAGAGTACCTAAGTATAGAAGGCGAGGTTTATCATTTTTAATGGTAAAAAGAATCCTGAAACAAGCTTAATAATATTATATTATTATCTAGAGAAGAGATATAATATCTAAAAGAAGTAATTAATATCGATTACTATTGAAATTCAAAAACTTGATTGTGAAATCTAAATGAAATACTGAAATGGAGAGAGGTATGAGATATGTTACCTTTTCAGATTTGATGAATAATTTAAAATCTTAGTTTTTTCAATGGACCGTTATTATAAGATCAGTTAAACAAAAGCAAAACATTTACCTGGAAAACACACTTACTTGAATTGTTATGATCATTTCAATATCACTTGTCTTGCAATTGTCTAGTATAAACCATTTACAACTACAATTGTTATTAATGTTTGTTGAATTAGCTTCCTCTATAATAACTTTCACTTGGATAAACGTTTCAATTTAAAGTTTCAATTGTTGCTCTAACCATTGTTTATATCAGATTGTTTACAGTTACACTTTTGAATAAAAATCACGAATTCATAAGTAACAAACAATACTCGATCGCAACGAGCTTACGAGTTCCATTAACGTCTCAATGATGTTTCAATGATGTTTCAATGATTTTCTCAGTTGTTATTATAGTCGTCAGATGTTTCCGTTTGGTTCGGTAGTACGGTAGCGTGGAAACAACTGTTTCGTATCGGCGATGTTCGATAACTCGGGACAGCGGGCGTCTCCGCGCTTTTCCGTGCTGTGTGTGACTGGCCGTCGCGTAGTGCCAAGGGTTTTGTCGTCGAGCTTTCAGTGGGGGCTCGTTCATAAGGCGCGTTGGATCGGATTTGCTCAGAGTTGAACAATATTGTTAGGAATCTGCCGGGTTTAGGTCGGGTATTGTTAGGAATTTACTATCGTTTTTTTATGTACAAACATTAGGTACAGATTAAAGATTTCAGTTTATTCATTGAAATGGTATTGAAATTAATGTAGCGATAATAATCAAATTTTCCAACATTTTTCCCATGGTCCAAACTAAATATTTATAAAAAGCATTTAGTTGGGCTCGAAAATACTATACTTTACCATTTAAATTTTACAGTTATCTGTTCTGTAAATTTGTCGACATTTTACTATTTGATTTAATCTATCTCGCAAATTTGCTATGTCTTGTTCAAATCTAACTTTTTGTCCTCTTCTCCTCCTCCTTCCATTTCAAAATCTTTATTTCATGTCATTATTCAATAGAATTATCCAAGTGTTCTTCTAACATTTCCTGTCTTACCAAGTTAACCTCGACATCTCTGACTGACATCTCATCACCTTCAATCTTTATTACTACAACTTTTACTCTCCTTCTATACCTCATTATATTCTTCCCTACCGTATTGTGAACAAATCCCAGCCTTTAAAGTCTACCGGGTGGTTGAATTACATCATGCAACGTGGCCATTGTAAATTTGCATATTTCGGTTGTCGCAAAAAGACAACAATTATTTGTTTCCAACCCCTTTTCCGTTGTTTCTCCTAGTTTTATCGTTTTTGTTAGTGTGAATTGTCATTTTTATTTCTTTATTTATTGCATATTCTGGCGTGCTTTTTCATAATTAAAGAACTTTTTGTTTTGTTTTTTCATTTTGCTTAGATAATTGTTTTCCGTGACAGCGCTAGTGAAAAGCGTTAATGATTTTATTTTTACTATTTTAATAAACAAAACTTCTGTTAAGGGAAAACTTGAAAATATTTTCGTGTTTGCCTGAAACTTTTTGTGAATTATTCACAGTTTGTGTCTCCTTTTTGTGACTTCGCTTACACAATAAAATTTTATTTGGCTAATCGATTCCTTATAGACTGTATAATTGTTATTTTATTTTTTAAACAAATCGTTACTAGAATTCACGCAAATAACCCTAAACCGGGTACGTCATTTGATCTATGATAAAGGTTCGTTAAAGTTTGCATAATTTCCGAACTGTAACCCCCAAACTGTTATTTCGCACGGCACATTACGCTTTATGCGCTCAAATTAATAGTTCCCGGTCCTAATAGCTTTTGATTTAGCCAGCGATAACATCTACTCTAGAGTTGGTTCAGTGGTGGTTTAGAAAATATGTAACTTGAATTTAATTTATTTTCGTTCTCAGTGCGTCAATATCTTATCGTATGTAGTAGATATTGAATATTACGAGTATTTAGTGGGCGAGAAAGTTTCTTTTTTTTATCCGTGTGTGTCCACCCGATACAGGGAATCCTAGTGTTGGTCTATTAGTGTGAAGCGTTATCTTGAAATTACCTCACAACATTGATCCGTACGAAAATATTTTAATGAGTAGGTTGTGTTAAAGTTTATACGTGGAATTTTAACCTGGGAACAACTTTTGCTGAATAAGTCGAATAATTCGGACAAAATTTGCCTAAAAAATGGTTACCGTAACTAGGACAAAGCAACTTCAATAACTAATAATGTGTACTGTCGTGTTTTATTTTTTGTGGAATCCTCACCCCATAAGGTTCCTAAGTAGATAGTATTTCTGGCCAAGTGCCTAGCTGTTTACTTGGGCAACATCGAAATAGTTCTCGCAACCTTAGCTTTACTCAAACGAAAGATAGCTATCAGGTATACCGTTCGCGTATATTTCACCTATGTTCTATTTTATTACCGACTTCAAAAAAGGAGGTTATGTTACTTGTGACAAATATATTTATTATCGCGAATTGGGTAGGTTTTGGGCAATAATTGTATAATATGTAAAATTTGTTCAAATCTTGCTACTTTTACATTGTTACTAATTACTAAAAATCATTCGGTGATAGCCCAGTGGCTAAGAATTCGACCTCGAATCGAGGGGTCCGGGTTCGAATCCCAGTGGCACGCACCAATGACTTTGTAAAAAAGTTATGTGCGATTTATAAAATTAAATATCACCTGCTGTTACGGTGAAGGAAAACATCGTGAGGAAACCTGCATGCCTGAGAGTTCACAAAAAAAAAATGTTCTCAAAGGCATGTGAAGTCCACCAACCCGCCGTAGGCCAGCGTGGTGGGCTAAGGCCTACATCCCTCTCATTGTGAGAGGAGACCCGACCCTGTAGTGGGTCATTAATGGGTTACTGACAAGGACTAAAAGTCATGACTTTGTTAGAATACATCTATGATCAGGCTACAATATTTATTCCTTGCTGTAAGAACTAATAGGAACTCGCGCGACAGACGAGAGTTTGAAATAAGAACTCGCGCGTTTCGTTTTGTTGCGTCTGCAGCCGACGGAGGCTTCTTTATTGGTCAGTTTCGTGCCCCTCCCGCACCCCGCAGACTACCTAAGGTATCTCCTAAGTTACCTATAACAATTGCAAAGCAATTACTGCCTACTGAAAAATACCCACCTTTAACAACCATATTGAAATGTAAAACGTGTAAAACAATTCTTTCCGTAATTAGTTCCCCGGCAGGTGTTGGGTGTTGGCATGCGATCACTCCATTAGCGCCGGAAACAATTTGTGCGCGATTACTGCGATATTAATTTAGACGACTCGTTACGGTGGTAAAACGCTTTGACTTTTTAAACGGTGTGGGGACAATCTTTAACTGGTTTGTGTATCTGCTGTCCAAACTATGATTGAATGACAAAATTTTGTACCAACATAGGGATTTGTACCAAGCAAAATCGTCCCGTTTTTTTATCCATCTCTGCAATGCCACAGCCACTGTGAGGATCAAAAACTAGTGTAATGAAGTAGTAAACTGTATAAGTTTTGACGTCGTTTTAGATGGTTAGTAAGACTGGTAGGCCAATAGTAGTTTTGCTAGTACATATTCAGATATGTACTAGCAAAACTACTATTTGTCATCTTTGTATCTTTTGTCGCGTCTACTTTCAGAAGTAGACGCGACAAAAGATATATATCGCTGCACTCCTTCAACGTTAGTTGCGTGTCTTTAGTCAGATATAAATCAAAACTTTGAGAACCGCTTTTGCGAAGATCTTTTTGTTCTTCACTAAATCCTAAATCACTAAATTCTAGTAATCAGTAGATATTTATTGTTTCTCTAGATATGAACGTTATCGAAGCACATATAATTTGAATAAACCAACCGTGATATCATAAAACATAACAATGTGGTGTATACACAGATACACACCTACCCTAATGATAGTGATCGAAGCTGCTTACACTGTTACGTAGATATGAACTATTTTGATTTATGGACCAATAAAAAGTCGTATGAGACCATATCATTTTGGAGCTATATTTTATGACATACGACAGAAAATAATGTCTGTGGTATATAATTAACATTTCGATATATCTGCGTTATTTTGTCTGAGCACATTAACAGTATCAGGCATTGTACAGAAATTCCGTATAAACAGTAGTGGAATACTTAAATATTGTAATTTTATTATTATTTTAAGGTATTTGAAATATTCTTTTTAGGAAGTGAGACACACAACAATATATTTATGTGTTTTGTTAATTAATTTATTACTGCAAAAATGATATTAATTAGGAAAAATAATATTGAAAGACAATAAAGGAACCTGTTACTTTCCGAGCTGCTAGTATGCTTCACCCGCCAAACTAAAAAAACACCGAAACCACAGACTGCAACAAACGACCATAAATTATATCCCGACTGGTACCGCAGGAAACATAAATCCTAGATTTCAGCGAACTTATCGCGTGTCGTTGTCGCTTGGCACCAGAGAGATAGGCAAGCCACAGAGTAATCCTACAGCCACAAAATAAATATTAAAGTACGTTTCTATCTTTCCCAGATTTCATTAGAGATTTCATTTGGATTCATTGCATCATAGTACGTGATAAATGATGGACGTAATAATATAAACGTTAAATAAGCTTTAAATATAGTAATTATATTATTCTTCGTGTCACTTTGTTTTTTTATGTGTACATGTGCGAATAAACAATTTTTCTTTCTTAAGTCTTTCTTTCTAATTTATGATTTTCAATCAATGATTTCAATAAATAATGCTAAGCAATCATTTCAATCGATAATGTTCGAATTAATAATTATTGCAATTTACAATGTGTATACAGTATTGCAACTTTGCCGGTTCTTACACGTGCCAATAGTTCAAACTCATTTCCATGACTCTTGCTTGTGTATTATTAAAGGTATCTACGCATAATTGCCGTGTCGACCGCAAAATTAATTCAGGACAATAAACTGCCTAAAATTCGTACCACTGTTTAAACCTTACGACCAAGTTTGACGTCCCCTGAAATTAACATTCGAATTTGAATCCGCAGTAATTACCGAAAATGGTGGATTAATTTAATATTTCACGACAAGGACGATTTGATGATGGATCCGTTTTGACTTACTGTCGTGCTCAGAGACATTCATTAACGTTAATGGTTCATTAATTAAATAGAGATTTACACTTATGTCAATACGAGTAAAGACGAATTTGTTTGTTAATGGACATTACCTTAAATGACGTCTCTGAGTGCGACCGTTAATGTCTTTGGGGCTTTAAACTTAATTTTGCTACAGCACCAGTGTTATTTGCTTAGAACAAATATTCGATGGTTAACAAAATTGAATCGACCGTGAAGGCCGTAGCTCCAACCGCTTACGAACTCCAAACTTCTTACAGTAATGAAAATCCTTACCCACCCTATAATTTCAGGAGCATCTCACCGCACTAAGAGACGTGGCCCCCGGGGTGGACCCGGGCAAGTTGCAGTCGCTGCTGTCGGCTGCGTACGCGTTGATCAGTCCGGAGTTGCAGCAGATCAGCTTGCCGGACTTCCCCATCGACAGCCTCCACGCGGCTGCCTTGATATTGGTAACTACAGGTTATTTTTGTTATTGTGTAGTCGGTTTTTATTGGAGTTTTGACACCTTTTCGTATTATAGAACATGTATACAACGCACACCGGAATAGGATATCGAGTTCGAGCTACGAGCTCACGTTTTTCCGTGCCGACACCAGTCTAAAGATAGGCATGCAACGCCGCGCTACAGAATGAGACAGATCCGTGTCCGCGTCGACATAATTTTTTAGTAGCAAATGTGTGGATAAATGGCATGCAGTCTGAGATATAGTTATGAAAAGTGGTCACTGCAACTCATGGACACCTTGGGCACTTTGCTACTAGTGAGAAATCAGATGTTCGCCTCAAATAAAGTATATCCGTTAATTATTACACACTCCCTGTCTAAAGGCAAGAACTGAAAGACATTTTGGTGAGCTGCTATGGGTAGTCAAACTTAATAACAGGGGAATGTATCCTTAGCACCTTTTATATGTATTAATTGTAAAAACCGCAGGCACCGCTAGGTACTAAAATATTTACCAGCAGCGATAAACAGTCTATTCGCAGAGCATATAAAGTCATATTTATATGGCTGCGGTAAAATTCCCTTTGTTTGGCGTGCGTGTGCCCATCAGCCGTGCTGGGATCCGGTGTGGTTCACGCGAACCTGTCATCTGGCTTCAAGGTCAAGGCCCTATCAGATAATGAACAGTTGAGCATAAGTTTTTGGTTGGATAGTTTTGAAAGTTTACTGTGTAAATTAAAGGTGCGTGCGAAATTGTTGACAACTTCTGTGTTTCAGACAGGTGTTAACAACACAAGATTGTAGTTTTTTTTGTTCGATATTGTTTTAAACCATTAGTGATCCACTGCAGGGTCGGGTCTCCTCTCAATAAGAGATGACAGATGTAGGACTTAGTCCACCACGCTGGCCTAGTGCGAGTTGGTGGATTTCATTTCCTTTGCCTGCCTTTTCACATTCCTTCTTTTCTTTTCAAAAATACGAACCATTATATTTACTTGGACCAATTTCAAGACTCTGCGAAAGATAACAAAAAAATTGCGCTTCACACTTTACGTCTTTTTGCAGGAACGGAATCCAGATATCCCTGTCCACAAGCTGCTATACCTTCTCTATCCATACAACAGTTTCTTGACCAAAGATCACATCAGAAACGTCCAAGGGGTCCTACAGAACCTGAAGATAGACACGGCCCCAAAACTTCAGCTAACGTTGCACGGGATCCAAGCCACGGGAGACCAAGCCTTAGTCAGTATGGACGTCAACGGCAATAAGACCCAGTTTCCCGTGCCGTGTGGCGATCGGCTTAGAAGTAGGGAAGAGAAGGGAATAGTCAAGACAGAGTACCAGACCCAGTTGCTCAATGAACTGCTCTTGAGTCACAGTGTCGGAGACTTCTGTGTGATTGGTACGTTGTTTGTTTATTTGGTAATTGAAATAAGCTAGTCTGTAATTCTGTTAAGTAAATGGCAAGGCAAAGATTTTATAAAGGAATACTGGCCTCATAACGGCCTTTGAGGTAGACAAGTTGTTTCGATTTGGTTTATGTATTTACTGAAAACCGGTAACCATCTTAGCCACCATGGGTATGTCGTGTATCACATGTGACTCATGGGACAGCGAAGTGATTAAATGCTTTAGTTATTAAAAAAATTCAAATTCAAAAATATTTTATTCATTTTATTTCTTATATGTATTTACGGGATATTCACCGTGATTCACATTGTTTTCAAGGTTCAATATTGTGGCGCCGTTACACGCGCCATGATCGCGATAAAACCCTCGCGAACAAAGTGTACAACCGCGAATGTTTAAAACAGTATTTAATTCATTTTATGTTTTAATACTCAAGAGCGGTGATAGCCCAGTGGCTCAGAATTCGACCTCGAATCGAGGGGTCCGGGTTCGAATCCCAGTGGCACGCACCAATGACTTTGTTAAAAAGTTATGTGCGCTTTGTAAATATTAAATATCACCTGCTGTTACGGTGAAGGAAAACATCGTGAGGAAACCTGCATGCCTGAGAGTTCACAAAAAAAAATGTTCTCAAAGGCATGTGAAGTCCACCAACCCGCAGGAGGCCAGCGTGGTTGACTAAGGCCTACATCCCTCTCATTGCGAGAAGGAGACCCGACCCTGTAGTGGGTCATTAATATTACTGACACATGTTTCAATATGTGTGTATATAACCCATTGAGAAGTGGGGCCCTCCCTTACAAGAGGTTCTAGGCCTAGTACACCACGCTCCCCTACTACAGATCAGTGGTCTACGTTCAACTATGACTTTCATCCAGCAATCTCCATCAACAGGTCCAAAAGGCTGCGGCAAGAGCCTCCTGGTCACGCAACTAGCGACCCTACTGCGCTACACCATAGAGCCCATAGTGGTGTACCAGGACATGACGGCCCGCGAGCTGGTGCAGCAGCGCACCACGCTGGACAACGGCGACACGGCGTGGCGGCGGTCGGCGCTCGTCGACGCCGCGCTGCGAGGACGCGTGGCCGTGCTGGACGGACTGCACCGGGCCCACGCCAGCACCTTGGCTGTGTTGCATCGGTGAGATTCTCTATAGATTCTCACTAAAACCCATTGGCACTCACGTACAGCAGCAGTAGGAACAAAATCCTATCTGAAATAGAATTCGAATAGAATGTAACCTCAAATATGAGTGTATAATATGGGTGTGGCGCTGCTCATGAGGAAGTAAAGGAAGGAAGTTTCTCAGGCAGCCATACCTCTGCAAACTTGCAGAGTTTACTTACTTATTACAAGACAGTGCGAACATGCTATTACTTACTTTGCTATTACTAACTTATCTTAGCTTACTGATGAAATGAAATGAAATGAAATGAAATGAAATGAAATGAAATGAAATGAAATGAAATGAAATGAAATGAAATGAAATGAAATGAAATGAAATGAAATGAAATGAAATGAAATGAAATGAAATGAAATGAAATGAAATGAAATGAAATGAAATGAAATGAAATGAAATGAAATGAAATGAAATGAAATGAAATGAAATGAAATGAAATGAAATGAAATGAAATGAAATGAAATGAAATGAAATGAAATGAAATGAAATGAAATGAAATGAAATGAAATGAAATGAAATGAAATGAAATGAAATGAAATGAAATGAAATGAAATGAAATGAAATGAAATGAAATGAAATGAAATGAAATGAAATGAAATGAAATGAAATGAAATGAAATGAAATGAAATGAAATGAAATGAAATGAAATGAAATGAAATGAAATGAAATGAAATGAAATGAAATGAAATGAAATGAAATGAAATGAAATGAAATGAAATGAAATGAAATGAAATGAAATGAAATGAAATGAAATGAAATGAAATGAAATGAAATGAAATGAAATGAAATGAAATGAAATGAAATGAAATGAAATGAAATGAAATGAAATGAAATGAAATGAAATGAAATGAAATGAAATGAAATGAAATGAAATGAAATGAAATGAAATGAAATGAAATGAAATGAAATGAAATGAAATGAAATGAAATGAAATGAAATGAAATGAAATGAAATGAAATGAAATGAAAATCATTTATTTGCACGAATATGGGTTAGTTATTGGTTTTACAGGGCATTTTGATCAATCCATATTCACCTTTTCAGGTATGCAGTTACAGTAAGCTAAGATGAAAAACCAATGGTTACTTAATATTGAGAGGCTGGCGGTAAGGTACGTCTCCGGACGGGCTTCTATGGCCCAACGACCTAAAACTATTATGTTTATATCGTTGTCCTTGAAATTCGAATGCACCGCAGCTAACGTCCTGTAATCTGCTTATTCCAGACTCGTCCACGACCGAGAGATCCAGCTACACGACGGCACACGTTTGATTCGCCACGACAGGTACGACGAACTGCTTTCTGTGGGCGTCACCGAGAAGCAGCTGGAGGAGAGTGGGGTGATGAGGATACATCCGGCGTTTAGGTGAGAACATAACTCAAACACAGTCCAGTAACCCTGTATACTAACAACACGGAAACATTAGCTAAATAGAGGGTGATCAAAAAGACCGTAATAGGGCTTTGGACTCAGATGTAATTACAATACTAATTGAACTGGCAAAAACGCAAATGAACAAAATTTATGTTTTTTATCAATATTTCAACTCAACTGACATAATATCAGACGTTTCTGAAAGCGCTCTTCTAAAATCTAGATTACAATTATTGTTGATTACAATTTGAAATTAATAGCCGTACTCAAAGACATTCATTAACGTTAATAGTTTTCCTTATATATAAAAATAAAGATGGCACTTATGTTAATACGAATAAAGACGATTGAATTCGTTTGTTAATATAATACCTCACTTAAAAGCTATGGCGACGTAGCCGGGAAACGTGTCCAAACAAATAATTTTGAAATATAAGGACAGTTAACTCACTTGGCGAAAGTTTGGTAATGTAAATAATAATAGGACAATTTTAATAAATATGTTTGGATACATAGCAATCGACGTGGCCATGGCGTCTCGGTGAAGTATGGTTCTAATTGCGTAAATACAACAATCCGCCATGATAGCTGAAACACCATCAGATCGAATTACGTCAATTTACGTCATGTCTTAGTCAACGTCATTTTTTTCGTAAGCATATTATACGCGATCTGGCATTTTTTACTGAGCCGTGGCGCAATGACAGACGCCATGACACGGGCGAGCGTTTTGGAATGAATTTGAAACTTAAAATTTAATTGTACTTTTATTGCACAAAAACCTTAATTTTCTACAAAAATATGATATATTTTAGACATAATAGAAACTTCTGAATATCATAGAAGAGTTTTTAAAAATTAGTCATCATGCCTATTGTTATCCCGTCCCAATATTGTTTACAGAATAATAGCGCTGGCCGAGCCGCCGTCTGTGGGGCGCGGCCAGCAGTGGCTGTCGCCGGAGATGCTGAGCCTGTTCATATTCCACGAGATGAGGAACCTCAGCCAACAGGAGGAGATATTTATCATTAATTCGCTGGTAACTGTACCTGTTTTACGTTTTTTAAATTGTTTTGGTGAAACTTTATTTGTCACGGGATCGGGTATGCTTGAATGAGCGTACTGGATTGTAAGCAGAGTAATTAAACAATGAGTGTGAGTCACATGTGACTCACGGCGAAATGGTTAAAGTGCTTCAGTCTTCTGTGTCTCTAAGCAGGACGAGTATAAAAAACTCACAGTGTACCTAGCCACAGTCGTGAGCTGGTTTTACCCCAAAAAAAATGTCGTATTATTTTAGTTTGCGAAAATCCTTATACTTATTTGTCTTTCACAATTTTGCAACAATCAATGCAAGTAATAAAAATAAAAATCAATGAAATAAAATGTGCTGAATTGACTGTGAAAAAATAATCACATAACATTATCCTTCCAGTATGGCGATATATCGGGTCCGCTACATTCCGTCATAAACTTAGCGGACCAGCTACGCACATCCGACGACAGCACTCTAAAGAACCTATCGTCATCTCTATCAACGCGACAACTTCTACGCATAGCGAGCAGGATGTCTAAATACCCAACCGACTCCGCCTACGAGACGGTCCAAAGGACATTCCTAGCCAAATTCCTCCCGAACCTCGCGAGAAAAGCGCTAGATGGCGCCAGTCAAACGATCGGAATAGAACCTCCAACAAAGCTCGGTATTTTCGGCAAAAAATCAGCGCGAAAAGTCAGCTGTTCGGTCGAAGACGGCGTGCTAACTATCGGGGGCACGAGCACGAATGTTTACAAAACGGAAGCGTTGACCAAAGTGCCGGACGTCTTGTTCTACGACGTGCCACAGCACGTTGAGCTGCTCGAGTGGCTGTTACAGGACTTTCTGCTCGGCAACCATCTGTTGTTGGTCGGCAACCAAGGCGTCGGGAAGAACAAAATAGCGGACCGCCTCCTACAGCTGCTGAACCGCCCGCGCGAGTACATCCAGCTGCACAGAGACACCACGGTCCAGTCGTTGACCGTGCAGCCGACTGTGCGCGACGGTGTGGTCGTGTACGAAGACTCGCCGCTAGTGAAGGCCGTGAAGTACGGCCACGTGCTCGTGGTGGACGAGGCGGATAAGGCGCCCACACACGTCACGTGTATACTGAAAACGCTGGTGGAGAACGGCGAGATGATACTGAGCGACGGCAGGCGGATAATCCCGAAGGATATGCTGGATAGCTCGGGGGGCGACGCGGATAGCTTCGTGCCGGTGCACGATGGCTTCAGGATGATAGTGCTGGCCAACAGGCCCGGCTTCCCGTTTTTGGGCAACGATTTCTTCGCGTCTTTGGGTATGTTTATTGTTCAATTAATAGTCAGTACCCATTAATGACCCACTACAGGGTCGGGTCTCCTCTCACAATGAGAAGGATGTAGGCCTTAGTCCACTACGCTGGCCTAGTGCGGGTTGGTGGACTTCACATGCCTTTGAGAACTTTTTTTTTCTGAACTCTCAGTCATGCAGGTTTCCTCACGATGTTTTCCTTCACCGTAACAGCAGGTGATATTTATTTTTTTATAAAGCGCACATAACTTTTTTACAAAGTCATTGGTGCGTGCCACTGGTATTTGAACCCGGACCCCTCGATTTGAGGTCGAATTCTAGGCCACTGGGCTATCACCGCTCAATTAATAGTAAAAGTTTAGAATTATTTCTTAAATGATTGCCATGAATTAGTATGATGTTCAGTATGGCATGCGTTTCCGTGGGCTAAATATATTATGCTTGCTAAAGATATTTTATTTAAGTAGCAACCTATCCACACTCATTACGGGGGCTTGTGATTCGGCTTCGCGTTGATGTAGGATTTCCATCACTAAAAAGGTTTTTTCTCTGTCTTCATACTGATGGGCTAAAGTTGCGGTTTAAAGAGCTTTATTTCTCAATAAAGACATCGTCACTCACATGAGAAAACTTAAATATGTACAATATTTGAAATTGAACGCGGTGCGGGTAGTTATAAAAATTTGCGCCTGTTAGAGACTTTGCGTGATCCATTTATATCTATATCTGCGAAAACATTAGATGACCTGCAAGCTAATTTGGTACCCAATCACTAGAGAATGCTACATCAGTTGTTTGCTCGTCACCTCTCTCTTGTCTCACTCTCCCAACTCATTCCAGGCGACCTGTTCTCCTGCCACGCGGTGGACAACCCGTCGATAGAGTCCGAGCTGCAGCTGCTGCGGTCGTACGGGCCGGGCGTGCCCTCGGACACCATGCACAAGTTGGTGAACGCATTCGCAGTGTTGAGGGACATGGCGGACCGGGGCCAGCTCACGTACCCGTACTCTACCAGGGAGCTCGTCAATATTGTCAAGCATTTACAGGTATGCCTGTTACCTAACATAACATTTAAGGATTTACACAAAACTAATAGGGTATTACGGCCTTGTCAAAAAGCTTTTTATATGAATTCGTAAGTCATAAAAACTAATTATGGAACTCGGTCACCCAATTTGGCGACCTAACACACTAAAGTATTTTCTAGAAATACCCAGAAGAAGACCTAGCGACGGCCATCGGGAACGTGTTCGATTTCGACCGCTACAGCAAAGACATGGCAGATACGTTGCTCGAAGTGCTCCACTCCAGCGGGCTGCCGACCGACGGTGTGTTGGAGGGGAGGTCCAAGGAAGCTCTGAAGAAAATACAGATGACCATCGAGAGGAAGAGTGGGTTAGTTACTATGAACTGTTATACTTTTTATATAAATAAATTATAACTACATGCATATACTGATTTATTGTTAGAAATTAGAATGATACAATATTAAAAATCTTAACCAGTTCAATGTTGAAATTTACGACCTGAGTGGCGCAGTGGTTAAGACACCGGTGCGCTGCGCGGAGGGTCCTGGGTTCGATACTTCGATTCCCAGCAGAGCAGAGATTTGAATGACGAATTTGAATTTCTGTTTCTGGTGTGATGTGTACTTGTGGTAATCGCCTTGTCACACCTAGGAGATCTTAGTTTGTTGAGATATTTTTTTCATATATTATAATGTGTTAAATCAGCAAATTGTACAATAGACATAATATTATCGCTAAATCAGCTCTCAAGGCCTAATTCCTTGTTTCCTTTTTCGTTCCAGGCTGGACACCTCTTCCCCCAAACACGGCAAAGAAGACCCCGACAACCAGCCTCATGTGGGCGGCAACACCTGGGCGGGCGGCACGGGTGGGCGCGATACCGCGGGCTTGGGCGGCAAGGGCGGGCCCTACAGACTGGATAAGGGCCATGATGTACACCAGGTGAGGCAGCTAATATATGACCTACAGTTATAGGTACTACAGTACTAGGAGAAAAAAGCGGGCGGAAAAAAGCTCTTGGCACTCTTAAATAAAACCACGAAAAACATAAAATATTAATGGTGCCGCCGCCGCATTCTTGTTTAATACGTGAAGCGAAAATTTTGGGTACAATTGACAGCTAAATATGCAAACAAAGCAGTTTGAAATTTGGCACAATCCAAGTTTATATGAAGAAGAATTGACCAATTTTTATATTATTAATACATGAAATTTATCAAATAATACGCGACGCACACGCTAAGTCGATCAGAGGAGCGTGACGTCACGCCTCGCGAAACGTCATGTTGTTGCTGACATTTTCGTATACAGTGAACAGCTTGTTTCGCGAGGCGTGACATCATTCAAGACGCCATGACAGTCTTGGCCTTTTGCGATGTCAATTTGGAGTTCATTTCTAAAAACGCAAAATTCTTAGGTAAATTGGCTTATTTTTCTTTAAATAATATTTTTTTGTGGTAAAATAGATACCAAGCTATATTTTTAAACTCATTTCCAAAATTATCAACCAGCCTATTACCTATTATTAGAATAATTATATTTAAAAAAAATTATTATTTATTATAAAAACTCCGTTATTAGCTGTCAGACGCCGAAAAGGACGACGTACCCGAGCACGTGAAGAAGGCGGCTCGCGAGATGAACAGGAGGGCTTTCGAGGAGCGCTTGAGGGAGATCAAGATGAGCGAGCACGACGCCGGGCTGTACGGACGGTTCCTGAGGGCGGTGCAGCCTCAGGTACCTCAGGGGAGATGCACAGAGTAATACGGACTAGAGGACGCAGGTCTCATTACCTGTGTAGGACCACGCGTGTCATTTTTATATGGCAACATTTTAATAACAAAACGACTTATCGATGAAATACGGACAGTTCCTGAGGGCGGTGCAGCCTCAGGTGGGGGGATGCACAGAGTAATACGGACTAGAGGACGCAGGTCTCATTACCTGTGTAGAACCAAGCGTGTCATTTTTATATGGCAACATTTTAATACAAGCCAATTTTCTCTGTTTTCGATCACGTCTGCGTTCGAGAACGGTACAAAGTGGCGGTAAAAGAAGACAATTTGTTACCTTTATTACACGCGAAGTACATACACTTGCGTCCTCTAGTCAATACAGCTCTGTGGGATGATGGTACATTTTATCTACACCTGTTACAGATCTGTTTTTTTTAACTTAATTATACAATATTTGTTTATATTCTTATATATTTTACTAATTTTGAATTTAATGTTATGCATTTAGTAACGGAAATATGATCTTCAAACCGTGAAGATCACATATACATATACAGTTTGATTTGTTATGGGACGTATTCTCGCTGAGAGTGTGTAGATAAGCTCAAAAACATCGTTTAAGCCATGTGAAGCCCTATCCAAAACTCAACGGTTTTCGAGGTATTTGAGTTTGGTTTAATTTGAAAAAAGCCACTTTAAAGGCAACTAAAATGCCATACTAAAAACACATATACACACATAAGACATATCATAAACAAAATTGTCACTTTTCATTCTAATTGATCTGCTTGAAATATGACGATGATGTAGACTATTCTAGTACCTAGTAGCGAAGTAAAATACTTGTGACAATATCCGTCCATACATCTTGTTGGTTGGCGTTTAGATTGGCGCTCTTCGAGGTGTGTTGGCCGAACTGCAGGCCAAGAAGAAAGAGAGGCAGTGGAGCCGCCACCAGACGAGCGGTGAACTAGACGATGGCAAAATTATCGAGGGCAAGTAAAGCCTACCTATGTATCTAAATGTGTGTCCACGGCACCCACGACACAGGGAATCCTATATTTAATTTAACTATATTTAATGAATATAGTAGGTTATAGATAAAAAAAGCGGTGATAGCCCAGTGGCTAAGAATTCGGCCTCTTACTCGAGGGGTCCGGGTTCGAATCCCAGTGGCAAGCACCAATGACTTTGTAAAAAAGTTATGTGCGCTTTATAAAATTAAATATCACCTGCTGTTACGGTGAAGGAAAACATCGTGAGGAAATCTGCATGCCTGAGTTCAGAAAAAAAATGTACTCAAAGGTATGTGAAGTCCACCAGCCCGCAGTAGGCCAGCGTGGTGGACTAAGGCCTACAACCCTCTTATTGTGAGAGGAGCCCCGACCCTGTAGTGGGTCATTAATGGGTCACTGACAATGAATATTCGCAGGGTTGACGGGTGAGCGCACGATATACCGGCGTCGCACTGAACAAGAGCCGCCGCCGGGCGCGCCCTTGGACAAACCGAAGCGACTGCGCGTCGTGCTGGACGTGTCCGGCAGCATGTACAGGTACGATTAAAACAGTAAAATGAATTCATTGAAAATACGTAAAACGGTTTTCAAAATGTACTACTATTATAATAGTCGAGCACTGATATTTGATGTCCATATTGCTATAGTTGTGAAAAGTTATCTATACAAGGAAGGATCAGTTCCTTCCTTTCAGCCCTTGGCAGTCCACTGCTGGACACGGGCCTCCCCTAATCGACGCCACTCCGCCCGGTCCTGGGCCCTCTGAATCCAACGGTTTCCCGCTGTCTTCTTCAGGTCATCAGTCCACCTGGTCGGAGGGCCGCCTGTGCTCCTTTTACCTAAACGTGGTCGCCATTCGAGGACCTTTTTTCCCCATCGGTTGTCAGTCCTGCGAACGATGTGGCCAGTCCATCCCTGATATCCTTGCACTTATCTGCATATCCCTGAGGTTGGCTCGAACACAATGCTATTTAGCATTAAGCTCGCCTTTGCACCGCATGTTTCGATTTCAATAAAGTTTTAAATAAATAAATAAATAAAAAATAATATGTAATCCGCCATTTTGTAGCTGCGGCCATCTTGGATTTACAATGATGTTATTATGGAATTTAGTAAATTGTATTTTTTTTATCAAAACCAAATGTCTGATCAATCTGTCAACATTAAGGGGGTCATACTTCATACTTCAATAAATAAAACAATTTAAAATTTAGGTGACAAATAGGTCTTGAGTTGTGACTCATGTTCCGTTTTTACCACGTATTGTGTATTAGAATCAATGGTAAAAGCCCAGTGGCAAAAAAAATCTAGACCCCAAACCCAGTGGCGTTTACAAAAAAAATATGTGCGCTTTATAGAATTAAATCGCTCATTTAAATTTCAACTAAACTCGGAATCGAGCTCGGGCTCAAAGCGCACTGTAACGGTAACAACTACGTCATGCAGGTTGTCGATGTACAAAAAAGATTTTTTTTTATATTTGCCTTTCATTTAAATCATTAGTCCCTGGATGACCGAGCTTTGTTCGGTATTTTAATTTTGTAAATGATGATTATTAGAAAAAATATTTACATATTTAGTGCTGAATAACAACGCCATCTATGTCAAGTAGCTGTAGTGTTGCTGCGTCGGTAAATCATAATTTAGTTATATTGTTGTATGCATAGATGGCGTTAGATGGTGCATATTTATATTGTTCGAATGTTCGAAAACACGAATAAAAACAGGTTCTCAAAGGTTTTTAAAAATGAAACCTAGCTAGATAAATTTATTGCCCCCGAAACTCCTTAAATACCAAATTTCGTGGAAATCGTTGGAGCCGTTTCCGAGATCCAGATTATATATATACATATATATATATACAAGAATTGCTCGTTTAAAGATATAAGATTGTATCTGTCTCCAGATTCAACTCGTACGACGGGCGCCTCGAACGTTCGATGGAGACCGTCGTGCTCGTGACGGAGGCTCTGAAGGGCTACGAGACGCGCATCCGGTACGACATGTACGGCCACTCCGGCGAGGAGCACGCGCTCGAACTGATCCGCGTCGACCGCCCGCCGGAGAACGAGAGGGAACGCTTGCAGGTACGGAAATATTAATACCATTATCATAACACGGTTCACACACAGCGTGATATCACAAGTCGCGCCGCGCCAGGGGCCTGATTCTGTATGACCATTCACACTCGTATCGCGGCAATGTCGTGTCTTGCCCGTGATAAAAAGTCAAAAAAGGCTTAAAAGTCAAATATCGCGACAATCTATTGTGTGCCTTATAGAAAAGACATTAAGGTTCCTTGTCGTGCCGAGTTCATGAAATGACATACGGTTGGATGACACACAATATCGACACGAAATCTGAATGGTCATACAGAATAAGCCCCCAGCTCGCGCCTACGCGCCGTGTGAAGGTAGTGGCTCGAGGGGGCGCGGGCTAGCGTGAGCAAGCGCGTCCGAACCGATTTAAGTCGGTAATTTCAAAGGCGCGGGCCGGCGCGGCGTGCGCGCCCTCGTGGTGACTGGAGCGCGCACGGGGTGGCGCGGGGTGGCGCGGGGCGACGCGAGGTGGCGCAGTGACGCGGGGTGACGCGGGGTGACGCGGGGTGACGCGGGGTGACGCGGGGTGACGCGGGGTGACGCGGGGTGACGCGGGGATGGCGCGGGGTGGCGCGGGGTGGCGCGAGTGACTATAGTGTCGAACTGGCCGAGGCCGGGCGCAACGCGCGCCGCGCCGTGAGAACGGGTAACGCGGACTCGTCTGTTGACCTGTGCTCGCTCGTACAAACGGGTCGGTGCAGCGCGACTTGTGATATTTCGCGCCGTGAGAAGCCTCCAAGATATAGTTAACCACGCTGACCCCATGGGAATTGGTGGAGAAATGGGCTGGTGGCCAAACAACCAAACAAAAGTGCATGTTTTCAAACCGTCCATAGGGCCTCCGACAAGGTTTAACGATTGCTATCGTTTCAGTAATAACCAGGATATAAAATTTCGGATCTGGATACGAATATGTATGTATATAGGAAAAAAATATATATCGGGTTCGGATACGGATAGGGATATGTAACTATTTCGGATTACCCGTTAGTTTAGGATAGTTTTGGTCACGGATACCAAATAAACTATGCAAGATTCACATAGCGTGTGAGTTGTGTAGCAAAAATCGGTCGTAACATGTTTTATTTTGACTCCGCCCTTATCCGAAACTATCCGAAACTAAAAGATATCCGATAGTTTCGGTTACGGTAACGCAGCTCCACAACATCTCTGCTAATAATGTGTTTATATATTAATTGCGTGTCCACAGATAATTCGCACGATGCACGCGCACGCGCAGTTCTGTTGGTCGGGCGACAACACGCTGCCCGCGGCGCAGCACGCCGTCTCCAGCCTGGCGGCCGAGGACGCGGACGAAGCGATCGTTCTGATACTGTCCGACGCTAACTTGCGAAGGTCCGTCAGTAACCCCTTAACGACCCACTACAGGGTCGGGTCGGTCTCACGATGAGGGATGTAGGCCGCCCTCCACCACGCACCACTACTGCGGGTTGGTGGACGGCACATGCCTTTGAGATTTTTTTTGAACTCTCAGGTATGCAGGTTTCCTCACGATGTTTTCCTTCACCGTAACAGCGGGTGATATTGAATTTTATAAAGCGCACATAGCTTTTTTTTACAAAGTCATTGGTGCGTGCCACTGGGATTCGAACCCGGACCCCTCGATTCGAGGTAGAATTCTAAGCCACTGGGCTATTACCGCTTGAAGGATTACGGATTAATAAATAATCAATTAAAGTCACGTATTAAAGTTAATTCTTATATATAAAATTCTCGTGTCATAACGACCATTCTCCTCCGAAAAGGCTTGTTTTTATGAAATTTTATATGCACATTCTGTAGAATCGGCTACCGTCTATTTTTCATACCTCAAAGGGATGGACACCCTAACATTTTTATTTTATTTTTTGGACACATTTTTTATTTTTTTAATAATGTGGCATTAATAAATATGTACATACAATCCTAAATGTTCACCCTTCTATCACCAACCCCTATTTTTTAATTGTCATTTTAGTAATTTATTAATTTTTCATCCGGCTCGATAACTTATATGGCAAAAAAACGTTTGCCGGGTCAGCTAGTTTTTAAATAAAATAATGTATAATGAAAATATGTAATGAAATGTATTATTAAAAAATATTCAAAAATGTTTAAGAAAAAAAGTTTAGTCCCATGTGTAGCAGTTGTAAAACAAAAACGCGCGCGTTTTATTCCAAACTGAAACTAGCTTATCGGTTAGTTCTCACACACCGTCACAGTGGCGCGTTCACGGTGATCGGCGTCTATACTATTTTATGATTTTGCACTTCTTATTTTACAGATACGGGATCCCTCCTGAGCGGTTGGGTTCGATCTTGACATCTGATTCACGGGTGCAAGCTCATGTCATCTTTATTGGAAGTTTGGGCGATGAAGCAGCCATGTAAGTTGATTTAACTAATATTATATACAGGGTTCCAGGGTAAGTCGACCTTAAGACCCCGTAAGGTGTGCGGGGGATCGTTTCTGACAGACTTGACTATGAGACTTGTCCTAATCCTTACCATTTTTAAGTAGGTAATTGACACTTCGCTGTCCCGCGAGTCACATGCGATACATACCCATTTTAACTATTGTGTCTATTTATTGGACAGGCGAAGTGTTGATTTTTTTTCATTTTCAAAGCATCGATTCGTTTGGCAGGCTGCTCCGCAAGCTGCCAGCGGGCCACGCCCACGTGTGCATGGACGTGGCGTCGCTGCCGCAGATCATGCAACAGATCTTCGCCTCGTCGCTGCTGCAGGGCGCGTGAGACACCCCGCAACCGAATACTTAATGTCAGGGCCTCACTGACGGTTCGGATTTTGGAAGTGGAAACTTCTTTTAGCGCGGCACGCATATTAAATAAATAAATATCGCTTCACACTCATAGCCCCACACTAGGATTCCCTGTGTCGTGGGCGCCATGGACACACACAAGACAACAACACACACACCCAGACCAGAAACAGAAATTTAAACTCATCATTCAAATCTCTGCTCTGCTGGGAATCGAACCCAGGGCCCTCCGCGTAGCGCACTGGCGTCTTTACCAACTGAGCCACTCGGGTCGTCAAATTATGTCGGTCGTATTTTTAGATGAGATAAAACCTCTGGGTCCGTTACGTTACGTTACGAGTCCGTTACGAGTCCCAGTTATAGAACCATGTAGAAAGTCGAAGTAACTATGGTAGTCAAAGTAACAAAAGTGAACATTCATAAACAAAATGTGTCTAATTAGATGGAACTATGGAAACTGTCATAAGGAAACATTCATAAATAATAATAAGTGTATTTTGTTATAGAAAAAGCTAAATATAATAATTATGTATTGTGATTTTTGCTAGAACTTATCACCGATGAAAAATTACAATGTGAATTAACAAAATAAATGAATTTCAATTATTGTTATCAATTTGTATAAACCTAAGAGATTTTAATATATAAACGTATTATATAGTGTAAGGATTGATAAGCATACAATAAGTAAATGATAATGTCAAAATGAAAATCAATGTATCAATATTTAATAGCTTGTTGTACATTTATTATGGATTCCAACAAAAATGATTATTAAAAATTGTAAAATATGTATGTAATTTTTGGTACACACAAATCAAAAATATCTTCCAAAAATTTTGACAAAATCTACATCGGTTTTTTAATAACTCTAAATTATTCTAAATACTGACCTTAATCTTTAAGAAAGTTGACTATGTATTTATATACATTGTATATACTCTAGAAAAAGTGCAATAGGTATATATAATATACCAATACGAGCTCCAAAGCTTACTGTGATTGTTTTACAATAGTAAATAATGTGATATATTACCAACTAACGTGTAACTAACTCAACAACAATCTATCAATAATTACTTCATTATTATTTCACTGTAACAGCAGGTGACATTTAATTTTTAAGAACTCACATAACTTTTTGTATAGGATTTGAACTCGAACCCCTCTATTAAGAGACAATATGCTTAGCCACTAGGCTATGACGCCTACATATTGACCGTATTGTCTTAAAATTATTGTAAACCACAATATCATTCCATCACAGGTAGAAATAATGTACATATACTCACACGTTGTATATTATAGTACATGGTTGTATATTTTTGTATATTTGTAATTTGAAGGGAAATAAAGTTTTAGAAGCAGGAAATGCATTTTTTATTAATTTACATTAAAAAATAAAGTATTTTATAAGACCGGTCAACCCTGGATGGGGGCTGAAGGGAAGAAGAAGTTATTTATTGGAGGTGTTATTCCGTTGATGGATGCCATACGCATTTATAAAATGGACAATAAAACGGCAGCAACTTTTCGTGAAAATATTTTATTCCTGTTCGAATGACAGACATATCGCTAATTTTGTGAAGAATACATAATATAAAACTATTGATCGATGAAATATAAATCTAGTGATACCTACCGTTTGGTTCGCAGCAATTTTGTAATATACATAGCAATAATAACTTTAATTTTTGAATACTCCTATATTCCAAAAAGGTGACAACATAATTTTTTATAGTAACTTAGTAGAAAAAAGGCATATAGGCCACCTGATGTTTAGTGGTCACTGCAGCCCATCGCGGTTAGGTTGCGTGTTGCTTCTCACTAAGATGTTCGCCTGAAGTAAAGTATCCTCGGCGAACATACCTCTCTAGTCTAAACACAAGACACGAAGGAGATGCTGCTTTAAAATACGACGTATTAAGCTGGCGGTTAGGTCCTGTACCTCCTCAAAGCTACTACGGATCTACCACCTAAAAACTAGATATTAAACAGGGCTTTCGTTTGACTTTACACAATCTAGGTATCTTTGTTTTTCAGTGATTAATTTTATTGAACAACTTGCTTGACATTGAATGTCATTTGCTCTCCCATAGCAAAGTGTGTCAAGGAATAACATGGTATTATCCTTGCGACTCTCAGGAATTCGCCCTGACCTTCGCTTAGCTTTATGGGTTTGACCTACACATATCTACATACTGATATTACGTACGACTAGGTTTCACTCCAACAAACAAAGGAGTTTCATACAATATCTATATTTTTCTTTATATAAATATTCTGCCCGTTGTTGGTATTTATTTAAACTCTTCATTGTACACACACATGTCATGTCAGTAACCCATTAATGACCCACTACAGGGTCGGGTCTCCTCTCACAATGAGAGGGATGTAGGTCTTACTCCACCACGCTGGCCTACTGCGGGTTGGTGGACTTCACATGCCTTTGAGAACATTTTTTTTGTGAACCCTCAGGCATGCAGGTTTCCTCACGATGTTTTCCTTCACCGTAACAGCAGGTGATATTTAATTTTATAAATCGCACGTAACTTTTTTACAAAGTCATTGGTGCGTGCCACTGGGATTCGAACCCGGACCCCTCGTTTCGAGGTCGAATTCTAAGCCACTGGGCTATCACCGCTTTACACACAGGTACACACAGGTACACACACATAGTAACCAATAATATCAATAACAGTAAGTAACAGCACAATGCACAAATGGCGGTCTTATCGCTAAAAGCGAGCTCTTCGAGACAACCAAATGGTTTGGACTGGAGTTAAAGAGAAGAGGGAAGTGAGGAAAAGGTAGGGTGTGCAGAATACAATGTAAGTAGAACATAACAAACCAATAATACAAAAAATATTAAATAATACATGCATACATAGTTAGTTAATGACAATAGCACACGGGAAAAGTAATAAGGGTAAGGGCAAGGAAGGATTAATCAAGATTTCAAGTAATGGATTTTAACTTGGTACTTGAAGGATTAAAGGTATTTTCTTGGCCAGACTAAAACAATTAATATCGTGTACATATTCGTACCTACAGAGTTGTACTACGGTTGACCTCAGCGCTGCATGAAGCTAGACGAGACAATACTTATTAAGATAACAAGTAACCAGATCCTAATGGGACCCTTATTTATGTGTAACGATGTTACTTAGTTTATCTTTTCGTTTATTATACCTTTTTTCTAGTAGGTAGAGTCTCTTCTGTAACCCATTAGAGACCTATTGCAGGGTCGAGGCTTCTCTCACAATGAGAAGGATCTTAATCCACCACGCTGGCCTAGTGCGGTTGGTGGACTTCACATGCTTTATTGAATCAGGGCCCGACTTAATAGTGTCTTACATCTTAATACTCTTTTAAATCAAACCCAGATTTAATTTTTGAGAATACATCAATTTATTTTCCAATTTTTTAGACTGTTTTTCACGTCGTTTGTTTTAAATTAACAATTTATAAAGTTTTCCATTGTTTCTAAGTAGAATTTAAGGCATCAACGTCTTCCAAATCTAAATCTTCGTATATACATTTAGGATCCTAAAGACAGTAATTCAATCCATTTCGTAATTGAATCTATCGCGTAAACCCTCTTGTTTATATAAGATTTCGCATAATCTCTGTAATAGGACTCTCGAGGGAACTTCCTTGTGTATAAAGGCAAGAATTCGGCGCCTGTTCAATTATGCTGGCATTACAAATCTACGGTCGACGATCTTGGAGAATAACGAAACGAGAAAGTGAAATTACGAGTGAAGAATCCAAGAGGACTGATCGATACCTATTCCACAGGTCTACTAACTTGTGGAAGCAAAGTAGAACGATACTGAATAAGTTTTAAATTAAAATATTTCAAAAACAGTAGCTACAGATGATGTTTAGAATGCTACGAGTATTTAACCAAAATGTTAAGAACGCATTGTCCTAATTGGCTGTCACAGAACGACACAACCCACTGATAAACCAATGCGACAAAATTATAACACAGTGTTTTTGATGAAGGTATCCTAACTGGCAACACGCACTTACATGTAACAAATGTACACAATGAAGAAGTCGTACGACAAACCTGACACGAATGTACGATTTTGTGCAATTAAGACTAGGAGTTAGTCTAGTTATTCGATCGTTGCTGAAATGCGTAGATGAACTATCATTCCCAACAACACACACGCACACAAGCATACCATAACATAGTATATCAAATCCATTATAGTGAACATATTATTATGTAGCTTAACCACGACATATCATTAACCCTATTAATGGAAATGTAATATTCATGCACAAGTCATTAGCAGATACTGATTATAGTTATCATAATATTTTGATACGTGCTCAAGCGTGGGCGTTCGAGGCCGGAAGAGAATATACTCCCGGGTGTTAATAGCAGGGAGGGAATTTATCGCCCAACGTGACCGGAAACTGAAGGGAACAGTTAATTTGTTTTACTGTTTAAGTATTATTTATTATGTTCCGGCTAAACTACCTTTTGTTTCTAGAGTGAAATTTGATTTAGTTTGTAGAAGAAGACTTACTATGAAATAACCTTTCTATATAAATTGTGATATATGATCCGAAAGGATCATTTTTATCTATAACGCCCTAAACAATTTGTTTCAAACAATAATCCCTAGTAATATAAATAGGAAAATAAAGTTAATGAAATGAATTAATGGGCACTTAAAATATGAAGTAATTAAATTAATTGTCGTCAAGCTTCACGTAGTGTAATGAAAGATATAAAAAACTCGACATGTGCTCAAGTATTAAGTATTAAGTAGGCGGAAGAGAATGATTCCAGATTCCATTCAATGAAAAATTCCAGAGCGTTAACAGCAGGGCGGGAATAATTCGCCCAACGTGACCGGAAACTGAACGGTAGTCGATTTAAGGGCACAGTTAATTGTTAATGCTGTTTAAGTTAATCGTTTAATGTGAAGTCACGTTAAGTTTCGAGTTAGCATAACTAAGACTAGTTTCGTAATTGATAAAACTGATTATGATGAAAATGCATGAAAAATAGCTAACGCTCAAGGACAAATTTTCTTGATGTTTAGTCTTTTACACATAAACTGCGAATGTTATTTGGATTAAATTAATTACGCAGTTATTTTTTAAGAATATTTACCAAATGCCCCCGCGGTTATCCCCGCGAGGGGGAATTCTAATCGAAATTTTAATTTAATTAACACAGATTATCCTAGGATACATACTTTTATAAATCTCTCTCGAGTAAATTCAAAATTTCCTCGAATGTATAGAAAAATGTACATTTACGTGTATAACCCTTGTAACGATTTTTATTTTTTATAAGTAAAATTAAATTTTGTTAGGCTGGCCGCTAACATTAATACTTTTTAGATTTAAAAAAAATATATAATATGTGTTCGAAAGATTTCGAAGTGAAAATTTTTCCTTGACGACGGGATAACAAGCCTACGTTACGCCTAGTATTTCTAACTAAATAATTAATTACTAATATTTTCAATTTACGTTTATAATCTTCAGAATTCCTACTGTTCTAAAATATTGGAAGCATTTGTTTAACCCCGATCGGGTGAGTGTTGCACAGACCTATTTTTTTTATATCCTATGTATGGTTTTGTCTGACTGCCGCATCATTGAATACTATTACATGTGTAAATATCATTGATCCATCTGCACGCTCGCTTGCAATGATGCAGTGGTCAGACTCTGATTCAGCTATGCCTCATGTGGAAAATGAAAAACTTCCAGGGTTCTATCCTTACGCTGTTGTACCTCTACGCTGTTCTCCTACGCTACTCCTATCCTTCACACCGCAATCGCTTTCCTGAACGGGAGTTGAGAGCTGCGAGCTGCCCTGCTTCAGTGCACATTGCGGAGCTGTGCCAGGACAGTGAAGTATTTACGTAGACAGTTAATGTTAATTCGGTGCGACTGTACCCACGACCTCTTTTATTTTGTACTCCCCGTTTCTGTAAATATCTCTTCTATGTTACTTTAATTATATTTGTTAACTTTTATTCTCTTTTTATTTTCATACTCTTATGCGACCCACCAGGTCACACCCTATTGAGTGTTGTTCCTACTCAATATGAGTAGTATGCATGTAAAATATTTAGCCTTCACCGTGCGAGGTCCTGGGCGGGAATATTCCCGCGCACGTGATCTGAATGCCGAGGAAGGCATCCGAGTGTACAGCTAGCTTAACATTGACCCGCTTCGGATCTTGTGAAAGGGAACCGAATCGTTAGTTAAAATATATATTTAGTTTAGTTAAAAAATATAGTTAGTTAAAATATAGTCTAGTACTAGAAATTACCCGCGGCTCCGTCCGTGTAGATTTTTGCAGTTGGTCTATTTATTTATTTATTTATTTATTTAAGATCATCAACAACATTACATGTAACAAAATTCTTACAGAGATAATACATAAATCAAAAACTAACAAGCACTCTTATACCTACATGACCACAGCATGCTTATGTAAATGTGCATTAACTTAATATTGCATAGTTATCCTGTAATCTATTTAATCTATCTAAAAGTATGCACCTATCATACACTGATAACTAGATTAAAAAAAGAAATGTATAATCGCAAATAATACAAAAATAATAATGTTGTGTGTATATAAGTATGAAATGTATACCAATAATATATGTATATAAAATATATATTTATGTATATAAAGGGTTGCAATATATTCACAATATCAGTCAGCTATTATACTCCTGGTGGAGATTGGGATAGAAAGTATCCTCTATGTTACTCCAGGTTATAAATCTACACGTGTACCAATGTCGCCCAAATCTGTTCAGAATTCAAGAATCCAAGAAAACTTTACTACATATTTGTAAATTGAAATGTGTAGATGTATGAAATGTGTAACTATGTTCAATATTAAAAATGACTTCAGTAGAAAACCTATTTCCTCCCGTCTGATCCGCGAGTAATACGAAGAGTCACTCGTGCATAGCTTTCTGTTAACACTCGTACATATTTACGCGGTTTACATTAATTGATCTATTTATTTATACTAGAGAACGCCAAGTATGGAGACGTGAAGAATGTATTGAAAGAGCCACTTGCATTATTTCGGTAGTTTACGAATTTGGTTGGAAATTTTATTTTTTGTGGGTGACAGGAAATCTGTGTTGCCACTTAAAAATAAATTACCGAATAGAATAGATACCGAAATAGTGCAAGTGGCTCTTTCATATAGCGACAAATGATAAACATTAGAAATAGTATATTAAAATTTTCAGTCTTCTTGCTAAGCAGCGAGCTTCTCCAGCCAGTACTCGTAATAAGGATACATATATCGTAAGAAACTGATGTACACCTAGTACATTAACTAAGACAAGGACAAGTATAATTACTATCGTGATCAGAGGGTTTTTTAGATATGTGTTGACGGTACCTACATTTCTTTACGTGTCAAATTCCAATTTCAATAAATTAAAGTCCTAATTTCGACTACTTTGCGATTACCAAGAAAGTTACTTGTTCTCTAATACTCCTGAGACATCGTCATTGCTGAGATACACCGTGGGATATAAAAGAATCGCTAACTAAGCGGGCCATTACATGTTGAACAAAAAGTTTTCAATTTTATGTTACAGCAAGTATAAATCCAATCTGCGACGCCACGCCTCAGGGATTTCCTTATGGAGCTGAGAGCAGAAAGGATTTTCCTGATAAGGTCGAGTGACAGTTTGAAACGAAATAAAATACAATGAAATACGTTCTAACACTCCAACATTTAGAAAGAAATCTTTTTTAAGGAATGCATAAATAACTATAATATTAAGTTCAGTGCCGTGAGCACGAACACTATAGTCAAAGTATTAGTATTTACTATTTACTATACTATACGTCATACGTCATTACTATACGTCAGTCATTAGTATGTCATTTATCAGTCTTCTTATCATCTTCCCATACTTATGACAGCTAGATACGATTACGAAACTGAGTAAGTTCTACATTTTTAGATGTTCAAAGTTGTTTATTGCAGATTGTTTGTTTATATGTATATTATTGCCAGTGTATTGTCCTATGGTAGACTGTTTATTCTCCTATACCCTAACCCTTCTCTCCTATTATAATTAATTTCTTTCTTCCAAGGTTGCCTGGAAGAAATAGCTTGCTTATCCTTAAGGGCGCCTTATTTGTACAACTAAAGTTTCTTGCGTGTGTTACTTTATATTTTTATGGTGTTGAATAAACAATTATGTTGTTGTAAATAATAAAATCAATACCTAGCTGTATTTATAAATTTTTTTGTTCCGCAATTTCCGGCTTTGTCATATATCTTTTCGGTGACAGCCCACTTAGAATTCGACCTCTTAATCGAGGGATCCGGGTTCGAATCCCGGTGGCATGCACCAATGACTTTGTAAGAAAGTTAAGTGCGCTTTATAAAATTAAATAAATATAACCTGCTGTTACGGTGAAGGAAAACACCGTGATGAAATCTGCATGCCTGAGAGTTTACAATAAAAATGTTCTCAAAGGCATGTGAAGTCTACCCAACCCGCATTAGGTCAGCGTGGTGGACTAAGACCTACATCCCGACGACCCAAGTGGCGCAGTGGTAAAGACACCGGTGCGCTGCGCGGAGGTTCCCGGGTTCGATTCTTAGCAAAGCAGAGATTTGAATGATGAATTAGAATTTCTGTTTCTGGTCTGAGTGTATGTGTTGTTGTCTTGTGTGTGTCCATGGCGCCCACGACACAGGGAATCCTAGTGTGGGGCTATGAGTGTGAAGCGTTATTTATTTATTATCCCTCTCATTGTGAGAGACTATGACCCTGTAGCGGGTAGACATAGATCTTTTCAGTTTTGTGTCTCCAACAAGTCTAAATACACCTCTAATGTGATTAACATACTATTCTAGGAAGTAACGTTGTTTATATGAATGGAAAAAATGATAATAAGTAATTTCAAGTTCGTATCACCAAACACAAATCCAATTTTTCACATCGCTACACAAGACATTTCGTTATGGGGCTCGCTTGGAGAAGGAATTTCCTCAGAGGTCAAGGCTAAGTTTAATATGACATGTTTATATGCCATCAAGTCTCCCATAAGATCCTCTCAGCAGCATGATAACGAATATAAATCGAATAGCGTAATATCATAGGAAAACATTTACGGGGGTTTCAATGACTTTTTATACTGGATTAAAAGTTTTTATTGTAGTGCGGAAGTGACAATTATAAGTTACATTTATCGTACATCTTCGTTAAAACTCATTGGTTTTTCAAAGTAAGTTAACGACGCCGAATCCCCAGAACGTCAAAAGTCAAAAGCTTTTATTCATTATCAGGTAAAATTTGTGCACGCTTAATTAATGTCTAAAATATTGCATTAGGTATATAAATACATTGTATGATCGCCCTTTAAGCCCTTTTACTGTGTATGTTTAGAGGGGAGAAGGCCCCGCACAACCACAGAGAATTAAGAGTACCTAAGATAAAAAACGGCAGTCTTCTAAATTCACAGCGTCAACAACTTATAATCTACTCTGTATGTTCGCCACACACAAGGGAGTTTCAGGATAGAATTTTCCTTAGAGAAGTCAAGGCTAGGTTTAATACGACGTATTTATATGCCGTCAGAGCCTAGACATGCGGTCATTTATACAGAAGTGAAATAAAAAGTGACACAGACAGCCTTGCATCGCAGAATAATAATTTTAATCGTCTGAAGACTGAATGAAACATGGTAATGTAGCGAAAGATTGCAATGGTTTTGAATATAATGGAAGGGACATAGAAAATGTTGGGTCTTCTGCCAAAAGGAGACCCATTCTATCTTAGCAGTTTTCGAATTTTCTCCAGAAAAACAGCAGCAGCACTAAAGTAAAGATTTCTCCCAACATCAACAATAAATCAACGGTTAAAATTTCCTTATGTGATCTGAATGACTAAAAATTAGATCCATATCATATCCATAAGTAGGCCATCAATAAATTAAAGAAAAGGTTTCATGGAAACCTTACAAAAGATCAACTCTTTAAATTCACTGTGTCAGCAACAATAAATCCGATTTTCCGCATCATCACACAAGGGATCTTTTAGCAACTACGCTCAGAGAGGAATTCCTCCAGCGGTCAAGGCTAGGCCCATTTATATGCCGTCAGCGCACATACCCTAATACCTACCACACACGTTCTACCCTTAGTCTGAGTTTTAGCGATACAGAAACGAAACGTTTGTGCGATTCGTTTCGGATAGATACGTAATTCATACACAGCTTACTACACAGGAGTCCACGGTGTAATAACAAATAGAGGTATAAGATTTTTAGAGGAGTTAAACAATTTTAAATTAAATTTTTGTATGGAGTGAAAGATATGAATACAACTTATCGTTAGACATTCTAATACTAACAAATATACCTACGGGATAATATTAGTTCGAAATTTTACAGTGCATTACGACCAATTCACGGTTATTACGTTTCATTAATATTGTTAAACATTAAAAGAGTGTTAATTAAAAATACAGCAATTTTTGTGATGATTTATCTAATGCTTTATTAATTTTTTAACTCTTCTAAAAATCTATTTCCTCTGTTGGTTATTACACTGTGCATTTTCGTCTGGTAAGCTGTGTATGTGTGCTTTTCGTTTCGGAACTGCTAAAACTCAGACTAAGGGTACAGTTTCATCTGTACGATAAAACTGTGCAGTCGAACTGTACAGATAAGTCGTAACACGTTAAAAAATCGTAAAAACTGTACAGTTTTTATCACACACACGTTTCGATTATCGGTGCAATTTAAACGGTACAGTGCGATCGTAACGATTTCTCGTAACGTGCGTGGTAGGCTTAATACACCCACGCAAACGATTCTGTGAACGATAGCGTAAGTAGTATTGTTTCCCTAAATAAATTATCTGAAGCAACCACTTCCCCAACTGGTGTTTCAGTTAAGTGAAAACATGCTGCTTCACGAAGGGTTAAGAGAATGACTGTACGGCTCTACCGCAGTTGCTAATAAAAAAAATGCATGGAAAATTCTTTTTAGTGTAAAGTAGGTACATGCTATATGCAAGAGTCTCGTTGACATTTTTGCAAAAGGAATTCTAAAACAGATACATACTCGTATGTACGAGTAATGAAAAAGCAATATGCATGCTAAATTAAAAACTTTAATTACGGTAATGTCATGTAATTAACCTAGAAGCTACGCCATTGAAACGGATGATGCCATACAGTGTACGCAGTATTCCCTTCAATTAAATGTCATTTGTTTCTATTTAGCGCTATTAAAGTACCCAAGTGGAAACGCACCTACGACACACCCTGTTGTATAAATGATCATTAGAAAATTTTCCGTTTCGTATAGAGTTCATGGAGTATTCTACAATAGGCATGATGACTAATTTTCAAAAACTCTTCTATGATATTCAGAAGTTTCTATTATGTCTAAAATATATTATCATATTTTTGTAGAAAATTAAGGTTTTTGTGCAATAAAAGTACATTTAAATTTTACGTTTCAAATTCATTCCAAAACGCTCGCCCGTTTCATGGCGTCTGCCATTGCGCCACGGCTCAGTAAAAAATGCCAGATCGCGTATAATATGCTTACGAAAAAAATGACGTTTACTAAGACGTGACGTAAATTGACGTAATTCGATCTGATGGGTGTTTAAGCTATCATGGCGGATTGTTGTATTTTGTAGATTTATTTTAACAAATAAATTATTAATCTCGACATTAATAAGAGTATAAATACATGTTTCGAAATCTTTGAATCCTATTTCATTAGATCAGATAAATATTTTGGCGATACTTGATTACTGTCATCATGCCTATTAAATGTCATTTAGTTATATTTATTGCCAATACAGTATTTATAAAGTAAATTATAAGGAATAACTCATATAAAACCTACTGTAATACTTATATAACATTAATTTTATTCTAAAATTAGGTTTGCTTTTACTTTTAAGTCGCTTTTATTCTAATAGTGATATATGAGTACATAATCTGTACTTACCATATAATTTTCCCCAAATGTTACGGTAATGTTCTAAATAGGTATTTTCTATTAGGTAGGTCATAGTTCTATTTTTATTAAGTCTTCTCACACGTTTCTGTGTCGAAACTTATTTTAAATACAAAAAACTATATTTCAAAAGAGCTTACAACCTTGCTAGAGCAGCTCTCAGCGCGTGCAAGAGAGCTTATGAACTTTAATAAGTTTATTCCTTTCAGATAATGCATAGTGGGATAGAAATTTTTGAATCGCTCGTTCTAACTATGATCGAAATTCGAATCCTTCTTACTAATTACACGCTTTAATTAATTCTTCCTAGTGCATGGAGCTTGAATACTATCTTCAAAGTATTAGTTTAGTGTCATTAGTATGTAGAATTAGATAGAATCTGTACAATTATACATCTTCCCATACATATGACATACAGTGATTACATTTACTTAATGACTACTTATAAAACTATAGGTACACAATTTATCTGTTCCCTTATTTAGGTATAAGCAACTGTCATTTTTCCTTGCAATCTACTCTAGCAGTACTCTTAGTATTAGTACTTAATTAGTACCTATCACATAATAATAAGTAAGAAATAAGTAAAAGGCATTGACGCTAGGTCAAAAACAACATCATAAACCACTCTTCGCAAGTGAGTGTCAGCTGTGGACCTTAGGGGACACATACGCGTTCACGAGTGTGGCGTGGACGTCCTTTGGTCCGTAAATTGCGTTAAGTTATAGAATTTTCCCTCTAAAGTGCTTTTCACGCGACGTTTAGAACGTTAGGGCTTGTAAACGGTTTAAAAGTTCGTCCCTTTTTTATAGTAATTGAGTAGCAAAAGGCATGCAGGACACCTGCTGTTAAGTGGTCACTGAAGCCCAGGGACGCCCACGTCCAACCTCAAATAGTGAAAATAATACTGTCTCATGAAGTGCTATACATGTGTCTCGCTCGCCTCAAATTAAGTATCTCCTGCAACCATATCTTCTCAGTCAAAAAACGAGATATGAAAACATGCTGGTTTACGACGGCTTAAGAGGCTGGCGGTAAGGTACCTTCCCAGACGAGCTCATAGTAGCTCGGCTCTACCGCTTAGAAATGGTTTACATAATATACCTACCTACGTATTCTTTAATTAATCAGATTAAATCTTAATTAAACCCTATTTCTTCTTATTGTTCAGAGAGTTCTCGTTTGTCTTACAATGCCCTAAACGGCTTTTGTATACCATTTTCCTGGGAATTAAAGTTACAAATATTCTGGGTAATGGTCGCTAAACATTTGCTAATTTAAGTAGGACATTGGGGCTTGGAGTTTTAATTGTTTTGTATTAGATTTTAAACCAAAAGGAATGAAACAATTGTTAATGTTAAATCTTACCTTTTTTCTAATAGAATCATTTTTAGAAACCTCTTCATTGATTTATACTGTCATAATTATACGTTTACATGGTGTAACCGATGTTGGTCGTAAATTTGAACCTAAAAATCTTTATATATGAAGTAATTAGTAGTAAACTTAATTAAATATCGATCAATCGATTGTACTATTATAACTCATTTATAAATTATTATTATAAAATTATATTATTATAAAGTATTTAGAAAAAACTGTACTACGTAGAGTTTACATACAATACGTATATGTAAACTCATAATATACGTTATAATATACGTATGTAGAGTCATAGTACCTAGCTGGTCTAGGGTAGATCACGCACATCCTGAATAGGAACCAAAAATCCAAATAAAATATCTGAAGTCCTGAACTTCGCGGCTAGTGAATAGTGATATGTCGACTATTCAACTCAAAACATTGCGTATATGAGCATAGTAAATACTTTCTGGACTATTTCTTTGTGTATTGTCAGTAACCCACTAATGACCCACTACAGGGTCGGGTCTCCTCTCACAATGAGAGGGATGTAGGCCTTAGTCCACCACGCTGGCCTACTGGGGTTAGTGGACTTCACATGCCTTTGAGAACATTTTTTTTTTGTGAACTCTCAGGCATGCAGGTTTCCTCACGATGTTTTCCTTCACCGTAACAGCAGGTGATATTTAATTTTATAAATCGCACATAACTTTTTTACAAAGTCATTGGCGCGTGCCACTGGGATTCAAACCCGGACCCCTCGATTCGAGGTCGAATTCAAAGCTACTGGGCTATCACCGCTTACCTTTCTTTTGCCTGTTGCCTTACCTTACGCTTGCTTTTCTTTGTGTATACCTACTGTATACTCACGATAAATAAATTTGGTTTTCACAGATTCAAAGGCCAACTTGAACATTAGATTCGAACAAGTTTGGAGTTTCCGGGGTTTCACTTGGCCCTCAGTTTGCGTTCCCAACAAGTACCAACTTGTAAGTATTCTTCGCATTACTTTTAATCATTATTTACTGCCTTATCCTTACTATTAAATATATAAATATTTAAATAAACAGTATGGATGGATGGACGTTTGTTACTCTTTCATACAAAACGGGTGAACAGATTTGAATGACATTTAATATGCACGTAGTTTAGAACCTAGATTAATATAATTGGGATATTTTTTATCTCTTTTTAGACCAAGTTCTTAAATACACACAGACGAAACCGCATACATAAGGTCGTAAAGTCTATTTACACATAAAAATACATACATATTATAGTATGTCTTTTTATGACGAATCAAATGGCAATTTCGTACTATTTCCGGAAAAATCAAAAACTCTGTTAGTAGTAGGATAACAATAATGATAAGACAAAACTTTTTGAAATCAAAAAAATCAGTGGTTTAATCATTACTTCATACATTATGTATCAGTTTAGACTTTTCAGAAAATTTTTCTCAGAAAAAATATGGCGAGGACAATTTTTATTCCAAATATAAAGTAATATATTTTAAGGAATATAATTTTCAAATCAGAGTTCCAATTAGAAACATTATTTTATGTCCGTATATATTTAATGTTAGTAATGAAGTAAGAACGGAGGAAAATAAAAATAAAAACTGTCCCCTAACAAAGGCTCATATTGAAACGTAAAACATGAAATGAATCGAGAGATCCTTTCAAAGGAAGTCAAAGGGAATCCTCTGTGGAGCCAAGCGCGATTCAGTATCGGAGTCACCAAGGCGGAGTCTTTAACCGAGATATTTATAAAGGAAAACATTCAATAGGACCTTCCTAGAAATGTTGATTTGTGTACATATCTAATAGACGGTAGAGCCATAAAAGTATGGTTGCGGGGAAATACTTTACTTGAGGCGAACATTGAAACCCTTATGAGTAGCAAAGCACCCAAATACATCCTTAGATAATCGGTGTCAAGGAAACTGCAGCTTAAAAATGGCAAAGCGATTGACGCGATCGTAACCAATTAAGTAGCTAAGAGCCTCGGGGCAACATTCACACGTTACAATGGCGTCGTTACCCGGACAGAAGGCTTTTACGCCGGGTTTTTCATTCACATTCTGTTAGAGAATTATCAGATTATTTGTCAATCTTTTATGGAAGAGCGTCTTATTTCGTTACATTGAATCGAACAGATTAAAGAATAATTTGGTAAATTAAAAATGCAAAACTCAAAAAGCAATATAAAACGAGCACCGAAATTAATTTTCTGCTAATATTATAAAAAGTATACTAATATATTAAGTAGTAAATTAACTTTATATACAACTAAATAAAAATTAAAACAAAAAATTTAAATAAATATTTATTTATTTAAATCGAACCCAAAATCAACATCTTTCCTTTCAGCCCTTTGTCGCCAGTCGAAGACTTTTCTTTCCCATCGGTTGTGTTTGTTTTGAACTAATCTACACGCCCTTAGCCCTTAGAATACGTCACTTTACTAATCAACCTGTATATATCGCACCTTATATTTAACAACTTTACTATTGCCATTTAAAACTCTACAAAACAAAAGACAAAGAGTAAACATCTACTAATCTCCCGTAAAAGACTAACGTATTCGCAAGTATTCGCAATGAAACCCTTTCACCTTGCTTCTATTGTTCGACGGTTGAACACAGAGAATTCGTTACAACACTCCATTACCTTTTACAATACATTACTCGCTTCCTAAAATAGATAGAAGCATATATCTTAATCCCGACCCAGTGTAAGGAAATACTAAAAAAGTCCCGTGAAAATCATTGGGAAGCCCGCGTTTGTTGGTGAGCGTATAAATTCAATTCATTCTGTATCTGTGTTCCGTCCAACCAGATGAACGCGAAAGAGAGACCGAAGTAGATCCTTCAAATGTTAAACTTTCCTTGGAACCGAAACTAGACATTAAGTACTTGGCTTTAAGGTTGATATTCCGTTCAAGGTTTCCGCACTTACGGCGTTTTGGACCGACGCTGTCAGTGTGTCCTTTTCGCCCTGTTTCTACGACAGGGTAATCAGTCGTGTATGAACCGTCCGGAGCGTCGCTCGCTTCAAATCGATTTAAAAATATTTTTAAAAAATACCACACACACACACCACAAAGTACTTAAAAATTAATAAAAAATTAAAATATATTTTATAAACCGTTTAATAAACTAACGTAGGTTTTGTAAAGCTTTGCCGCTGTTGAGTTTACGCGAGTGTTTGATTGTGGATTGATTAAAAATTAATTAAAATTAAGTTATTTAAATTTAAATAGCTGTAGGCTGTGTTGATTTTTTTCCAGTGGTTGTAGAGTTAGAAAAATAAACATGAAGACGTCGTCGTTCTCCCTGCGTGTTATGCGAAGGGTGAGTATTCCCATATCGGTGTATATTGATATTGATGTTTTGGATATTGGAGATCTTGGGGTATTGGTGATATTGGATATTGGGTTCGAGATATTGACGTGGCGTAACAGGTTGCGGCCGCCCACGCAGGTCGCTCCCGGCTCTACAGGTTGGACGTCAAGACATCTTTCCTATTGCCACTTCCACATCGGCCACACCCTCCTTCTTTTATATTTTAATACCAATTAAATCCATTTTATTAGAAGAAAAATAGTAAATTCGTAAAATGGAGGAAATTTCCAGTTGAAAAACGTAGCGTTAATAGGTGTAGAGATCGGATTTCCGTAGCCTTCCGTCTTTGTAGAAAGTTTTGTTTCTTTTTATACAAACTTTTGAATTAAACTTAATTTTTAATTTCAAGAATTCATACTTTGAAATAAAAACTTCATCAATGTATTATTTCCTCATTTCCTCAATCTCAGATATGATTGGAATATTTGACATTATGATAAGCAAATTATTTAGTTTAAATTATTCACATTTTTTAAATTTTTTATTTAACTTAATAAAAAAATTAATGTAAATGTGTATAGTTATTTTATTTTATTTTGAAAAATACATTTTCTCAGTGTACTTATTTTCCGTAAATTTTTTGTAAAAATACTACACGATCAAAATATTCTTAAACATTTTTAATTTCGCTGACAAATAAAACAATTCGCCGGTTAACCGCAACTCAGCGGCTTGTTGAAGGGACGAACACGGAACAGCTATAGGATATTTGTCGACAAATTATGAAGGAAACTGGGCTCATTTAATAAAACATCCGATGTTTATGGTAATTTTATTCGCGGAACGTTGCCGCGGAATAGGGTTAGCCTTAGCCTTATTTTGGCGTTGTCGTGTTTCGCCTGATTTATGTATGAGGCAAACAGTTATGGTGACATTTGAATGTAGATGCTTCCTCCAAAGCGCGCATTGCCCGGTATGTTTTTTTACTAGCTTTCACCCGCGTTCGTTCACGTCGACCTAAATATTCGACCCAGACAGGGGTAAAAAGTATCCAATATGTCAATCCAGGTTATAATCTGAGGTAGATATACCAAATTTCATTACAATCTGTTTAGCCCTTTTTGCATGAAAGAGTAACAAATATCCATCCATCCACCCACTCTAACTATCACATTTATAATAGTAGTATTTTTTGTAGTAATTGAGTAGCAAACGGGCAGCAGCCTACCTGATGTAGAATGGTCACTGCAGCCCGCTGATATCCACATGAAACCTCAAATAAAAAAGAAATCCTATATGAAGTTGTTGGCGGGTGCTTTGACACTAAGGACTACGAGTAAGACATTTGCCTCAAAGAAAGTATCCCGGTAGAGAAGTTTATATCTATGTAGAATTTAGATAGTAAAATTAATATATTACTAGCCTCTACCTGACTTCGGCCTAGTTTATAAGTAAAATACGTTAAGAATTAACTAATACACAACGTCTTCTGCTATAAAAGCAGATAACTCGGAATTGTCATGTAGGTATCATATCGAATTTCGATGATGTATCCGTGTATTCTGGATTTTCTTGTTGTTTTGTTAACTAAATTGATAAATGAGAAAGGTGCGAAAAATCCTTTCTTTGCAGTCAGTCAGCTACGAGTATGTATGTGGGAGCTACTAGTGTATACTGCCTTTTGGCATTGTCGTGTCAGCTGTGATTTATGTATGATGCGAGCGACGGAAGCATTCGTTACCGTTTATGGCGACATTTGAATATAGATTCATCGTAGGCATTATTATGGGAGGTGAATTTGTATGTGACTTTGTGACACGAAATATACGTACAGGCGTACATGTCACGTTTTATCTATAATTATGTATATCTCTAACAGCGGAAAACTTGAAATGTATATTGACCATTGCGGTAAACATCATGACGTAATGACAACAATAAAACTTAATACCCAGCTCGTCTTCAGAACTCGCAACAAATAATATTGTGCTCATAATTCTGTCTGCATTAGTTCTACGAGATGCTACGAGCATTGTAGAGTCGAGACGTAATTGTCTACGAATGTACAGATAGAGTTATCGTCTACGAAATCATATTTTACACTTGCTGCAAACTCGACGATAAAAAAATAGACAAACATAAAGCCACATGAGGGTTCAAAATGCTCTTTACTACATCTTATGTAACAAGTGGAAATAAATAAAATTTTAGTTACTTTTGAAAAATTTATTTTTATTGTATATGAGTAGCAAATGGTAGGCCTGACGTTAAATGGTCGCTGTGGCTCTTCTGGAATTGTTTGGGGTTGCTTTGTCTCCATGAGTGGGACTAAAATGTTCACCACAAATAAAGAAATACTAACTAATTTTATGAATACAATCTTGTAAAGTATCCTATCGTATATCGTATAGTGGTATATATCATATGATATTAAAAGATGGAACATTTAAACCAACTTTATTGGGAAACAACATCACGAAATGTCATCAATAAAACTTAATCCTCAGCTCGTCTTCAGAACTCGCAAACAAATAATATTATGCTCATAATGCTGTCTGCGCGTTATCTACGAGGGTGCTACGAGCGTAGCCGTCTACGAATGTACTCGTAGAGACATAGTTATCTACGAAATTATAATTTTGTTACTGTTACTACATTGGTATGCTAGAATATAATAATATTTGGTGATTAATACGCTAAGGTTAACGTCTTTTTCCTTTTATAAGGCATAGGCATAGTGTAATTTCATAGTGTTCCAGAAGTGAAGGCATATTTTATGTAAGTGGGAATGCATTAATCTACAATCTAAGAGTCAATGTTATTCGTCTAAGTATTAGTACAGTGATATTAGTCAGTCATGCCATCTTCCTATACTAATGGCATACGTTAACTATACGAATACTTTGACGATAGTTTTCAAACTCGGGGCATTGATATTAAGGAATCATTAGAGCTGGAAGTCTAACGTCAAATAAGATAGAAGTCCCTCCTTTTAGTGCGTAACATGATGCATTTCAAGACTAAGTTGACCGCATTACATTTACGCAGGTCAATTTCATTAGTATCGATTGGTATTAGCACGGTAACGTCGTCAGACAGAAGTAAAGGTAAGATAGCACCACAAGCGCTATCTATATGTTAGTGTATCTGACGTCTTCACTTACTAATGGTAGCTTAGAAGATAACTATATACGATACTAGGCTTGAGGCACTGTAGGCAGTACATATCCGTTATTTTTTTTGTTATTATACGAATTTTATTGTACGAATACTTTCATGAGTGTTCGTGCTCAGGGCATTGATCCCACTGCTCATAGTAGGCGATAATCAGGCCTACAATCAGTTAGAAAACTGAGGACTTAACTAGATAAAAATGAGGACAAGTCCACAGTCTAAGCTAAGTTATTTTAATTAATTAAATGGAGCAGGGCGGGGCTTCAGAATTATGGTGAAATGATAGCCTTGTACTGACAGTTTTGTTATTAGTCATAAAATTGTTTTGTGCTACAGAAAACTAATTTTTATAAAACCTTTACTTAACCGGGCTCAATGCTTTGTAAAAAGATAAGTTGACCTAGAGGTCAATTATACCACTAAGGAAGAATTTTACGTACGAGGCGTACCTACCTGTATATAAATTAAATGAGTATTATTGATACATTCGTTGTCAATAAAAAAAATTCATTGACATTATGTTAAGGATTGTGTACATAATCACATCAAAACAACCACACCTCCTCAGCCAAAAATCAAGACATATAAAATTGCTTTACAGCGGGTTAAGAGGTGTTAGGTGTAGCCTGACCAAAGTTTTTGCATACCTCACCATATTGTGGAAAACTTACGAACTAATTTCTTTTACTAGGAATAGTGCGAAGAATAACAATTTCATGGTTTTAAGACAATGCAGTGAAAAAGAGATGTCAAAGAAGACAGATTGGTGTGGCAATATCAAAGTACCACCACTGAAGGTATTGTTTTATTGTTCTGGTATCTCTTACCCTCTTCTTCTTCTAATGGCTCTTTTTTTCCTTAAATGACTTGACTATAAAGCACATACACTGAGTAATCAAGGATGGCGTGTTATTACACTCCACATTCATTATTTTAATGAGTTCACTTAACGTGAAATGAAATTCACTCTACTTTGCATAATTCAGTAAAAGTTTTATTGCTATTTCTATAATTACTTTTGTTCATAGAAGCTCCTGTTTTTCATTCCTTTCTCCTGTAAAATAGTACGTAATACTTTTTCTTCTAAAAAGGAATATTTATATAATATAATAAGGATATCTATGTAGGACTTATAATGAATGTAAATTATCTCAAAATGTATCAAAGTGATAATATAGTATTATTGTCTAATATTCTTCATTCTTTCACTATATTTAGGTAAGTAGTTATTTTAGGTATTTGTGTGAATTCCAATTAATGTTAGAGCTAACTAATATACTATGCTTCTCCACACACATTATTTTAATGAGTACGCTGGAACGATCATTCCGAGCGTAATGTAATTCACTTTACTTTGTATAATATTGTAAAAGCTCGAGTGTAATTTTAATAATTACTACCTATTGTGTTATGTATAGGTATCACTATTACGGTATCACTATTTTTCTGTGTCTAACATATTATGTTCTACTCCCTTATTATACGACTAAAGTATCTTTCAAGAAACTACGTTAAAGGTTGCATACATATTAAATTAAGTTCAAGCGGTTAATCGAATAATTAATTGAATGAAAACTATTTAAAAAGGAAAAAAATAAAAGAAGGTTTATTTTCTTTTATTTTTTTCCTTTAGTATAATAAGGGAGTAGAACATAATATGTTAGACACAGAAAAATAGTGATACCGTAATAGTGATACCTATACATACGAGTACATTGTCTTTAAAAAAAATTATATATTATTTTTATAACCTTATTGTTAAATTATCAGAATCATTTTAGCTACATCAATTTAATGACATAATTATGTATATCATTAAGAACTGCATAACATTCAGATTTTAAAACTATTATTCATCATAATAATCCCTACTTCCCTACTAATATTATAAATGTGAATGTAAGTTTGTTTGTTACGCTTTCACGCGAAAACTACTCAACCGATCATCATGAAACTTTGTACACATATTCTTGGAGGTATTGGAAGTAACATAGGATATTTTTTATTAAAAACGGCTGAACAGATTTCGATGAAATTTGGTACACAGATAGATCATAACCTGGATTAACATATAGGATACTTTTTACCCTTCTCTGCACTAAGTTCTAAAATCCACATGGGCGAAGCCGCGGGCACACTCTAGTATTGCATTACTAGTAGGATATGTACACTTTCTGATTATACGTTGTTAGGATATACTAAAATCTATAAATACCCAGGTACCTACTACCTTAATCTACATTTCTCTGAAAGGAAACCGCAACGTTTCCAAACTATAAATTTCTTATTCATAGTTCCGTAATATAAAGAAGTCGTTACCAAAACTATAAAGTTTGTTTGTCCGTTCCCGCTCAGTGAAATGCAAAGGCGACGAAATAAAATTTACGTGCTCTATTTGCTACGAGTACTAATTAAAATGTATGGACATGCTGCTGACGTGGAAACTTTTTAATGAAGCAAAATTAGTGGTTTGATGTGTTCAGCGTTTTAATGCTTTTAAGCGGTGATAGCCCAGTGGTTTAGAATTCGACCTATGTGGGCTTTATAAAATTAAATATCACCTGCTGTTACGGTGGAGGAAAATATCGTGAGGAAGCCTGCGTGAGTTCACAAAAAAATTTCAAAGGCATGTGAAGTGCACCAACCCGCACTAGGCCAGTGTCGTGGACTAAGGCCTACATCCCTCTCATTGTAAGTGGGTCATTAATAGGTTACTGACACACCTGTTTAATTATGTGCGATATTTCTTCAACCGTCAAATACATACATCCTGTATTTTATTTCAGTTTTTCTTTCCCTTACTGCGTTACATTATACCGACTCTTATTAATTTTATGGTATTTGTAGAATCACCAACATTTTTCAGTATTTCAATACTTTCTTCTCTTTACAGAATTCCAGTTTTTTCCCTTCTTACTACGTCACGTTGGAGCCTCAAAGCCGTTTCTACGTCAGCGAACGGGCGACGCAATTTATTTCATCGCCTTCACGTTTCATAGAACGATAGCGAACTTTCACTTTAACAGTTTCAGAAAATATATGAGTAATTTTATTTTGCTGATTTTATTTTATCAGCAATTTTAGCATGGCTTGAATTAAGTCCTCGTATTGATTGATAGCGGATGTGAAAAAAATATTTGAATTCTTATTGACTTTCTTCTCTTTCAAATTAAATTTGAGAAAAAAAGAACGAAATTAATACCATTTCATTGCATTATTATCTACAATTATATGTTCAAAACTCTGTGTATTACCTATAAAATATGTCGGAAAGAATCGATTCGTCTATACGTACTGCCTGGCTGTCCCAGTACAGATTAATCAAAGTTACTCGATTAACGACAGATTGTTCACTCTATACGACACTGATAGATCATCTACTCTGATGAGTTTATATTGAACTGTATTTATAATAAGGTATATTTGAAGCAAAATATATTATTATAATTATGATTACCTTCAAATGAAACACAATGTGAATATTTATATTATTCTTTATTATTTTTGTTATCAGGTTGTTTAATGACTGCTGTTTGTCGATAATTTGTTTTGTAAAGGTTATAATTTGGTTTTTGCGTCTTTCAGATAAATAATAATATGACTAATTACTTTTATATGAATTTATTTATGAAACTAATTTTATATCATTTTATTTATAAAAGGGAAAAAACTGAATTCGTTTCAGTTTTTTTTCTTTTTTGGGTTTCAATATGTACCTAGTATATTGTTATAATACAATTTATATTTGATGTAATTTATGATATTTATTACGGCAGTGATAGCCCAGTGGCTTAGAATTCAACCTCGAATCGAGGGGTCCGGGTTCGAATCCCAGTGGCACGCACCAATGACTTTGTAAAAAAGTTATGTGCGCTTTATAAAATTAAATATCACCTGCTGTTAAGGTGAAGGAAAACATCGTGAGGAAACCTGCATGCCTGAGAGTTCACAAAAAAAAATGTTCTCAAAGGGATGTGAAGTCCACCAACCCGCAGTAGGCCAGCGTGGTGGACTAAGGCCTACATCCCTCTCATTACGAGAAGGAGACCCGACCCTGTAGTGGGTCATTAACGGGTTACTGGCATGATATTTATATTCGTTTGTTATAGCGATTAGAGTGGCTGATTACATTCTATGTTTATACTTTTGTTCTGTTTTCCCATCAAAGAGTTTTGAATTGGTACCTCGCGGTTATAGGAAAAATAAATTATTTATTTATTTAAGTTTATCAGCTATCTGGTTAACATTACACAGGTTCACAGCCTACTTTGGGATCAGAAAGCCATGTGTGAATTGTCCCTCAATATTTATTTATTTATACAAAACAAACTAAGTCTTTCTCTATAAGAAATGGACCATCCTATCCTAGGTCAGCTGTGATGGCAAGGCCGAGCGCATCATTAGTCTTTTCATTAAAAAAACAATGTTTTTTTAATGTTACAATAACCTTGCCTTCAACTGTCACCGCTGACCCCGACTGCGATATCGAGTTCATGGTTCAATTCCGATACTAATATTAACTGCACTTTGCTTTTATAGAACATCTATGCTTTATCGTTGTGGCGCCCCAGTTATTCAAGTTAGCTAACCCCTTTTTTAATTTATGTATGACGCACACATAGGAGTATAGTGCGAAGGAATTTGTGGAATTGGAAAGGAAAGGATATTGAGTTCAAGCCGAGATTAACGTTTTCTGTACCAACACCAATCTTAAGGTAGATATGCAACGCGTATAGAAAGAGATACAATCGAAATCAGGGTCTTCCACGCATTTTTACAAACACACTCATACACAATACCGCCCGCCAAGATAAATTAATAAACGCTTCTCACTCATAGTCCCACATTAGGATTTCTTATGTCGTGGGTGCCATGGACAATAGGCATGATGACAGTTATCAAGTATCGCCAAAATATTTATCTGATCTAATGAAATAGGATTCAAAGATTTTGAAACATGTATTTATTCTCTTATTAATGTCGAGATTAATAATTTATTTGTTAAAATAAATCTACAAAATACAACAATCCGCCATGATAGCTTAAACACCCATCATCGAATTACGTCAATTTACATCACGTCTTAGTAAACGTCATTTTTTTCGTAAGCATATTATATTATACGCGATCGGCATTTTTTACTGAGCCGTGGCGCAATGACAGACGCCATGACACGGGCGAGCGTTTTGGAATGAATTTGAAACTTAAAATTTAAATGTACTTTATTGCACAAAAACCTTAATTTTCTACAAAAATATGATATATTTTAGACATAATAGAAACCTCTGAATATCATAGAAGAGTTTTTGAAAATTAGTCACCATGCCTATTATTTATAAGCTAGGTTTATCCAACTCTTACAAAAATACATCAAATTAATTAACAGAAATAAACTGTACATTTCGCAAATACAAATTCAACGTAACCCTCGCTTACGGAAGCACAGGTGTAGACGCACGCCCGCCTGTTTTAATATTTAACAGTAAACACCCGAAACCACACCCAAACCTATCGTACATAGGGGGCTTTATTTGAAATGAAACGTTTTTATTGATGCATAAATTGATGTATAAAGAGGTATGACAAAGATGAAATTTTTTGACTAACCAAGTTCATTAAAGGGAAGAAGAAACTTATGAGATTTAATTTGATTTAAAACTACACTTATTCTTTATTGTAAAATCGCATACCAAAATGAGAGTGTTTACGAAACAGTAATTTTTTTAAAGGAATTCAATATTTATTCACTTAGATGTTGCGGCTTACTGTTAAAGGCTAAGATGTTTGCCTCAAATAAAGTACTCGTATCCCTGGAAACCATACCTCCCCAGCTGAAGCACAAGGCATGAATTTGCTTTACGACGGGCTAAAAGGCTGGCCGTAAGGTACTTCCCCGGACCAGCTACTATGACTTTACCACTACCACTACAATACCACGCCTCTACCATTACCACTACTCTAACACTACATATGACTCTACTACTAAAACATATGATACAAAGGCTCTAAGTGCAGTATCGCATACAGTTCGTAGAGCACACAGAAGCAAAACTTAAGTCAATAGCCTTGCAATATACGGGACGGGATTTCAGCGTAGTTTCAGAATACTACCTGAAGCACTTTACGTCTGAATTTCGGTAGTAAAACGGTATAAATACTGAGCAATATAAATAGGTTCGTAAGCTCAAAAGTATTAGCTAATTTATTTCGGTAGTTCGGTTCGGTGGAACTGACGAAAGCAAGAAAGGAAAATTTTCATATTTTCAAATGGTGTTTTTGTTGCTGCTCATAATTAATTTATCAAGGAAATACACGAACAACAAATAATTTTCCATCGCTCTCCATAATCGAATTTTGCGTTTATTTTCACTGAAGCTAATACAATTTTTTATCCATCGCGTCCCAGGAATGACGGATAGATTGGGTTGAAAAACGTTTATAAGATTTTATTACGAATCTTTCGCCGTGAGAAAATTGAAGGGAAATAAAAAAAAATCAATATTAGCAGCAGAGCAGAGATTTGAATGATGAATTTGAGTTTATGTTTCTGTTCTGGGTGTGTGTTGTTGTCTTGTGTGTGTCCATGGCACCCACGACACAGGGAATCCTGGTGTGGGGCTATGAGTGCGAAGCGTTGTTTTTGTTTGTTGTGTTTATTGTTTTCTGGTATATTGGTTGCCTGAAAATTGCTAAATGAGTGATAAGGCCGCCAGTTGCATGCCAGTAACCCATTAATGACCCACTACAGGGTCGGGTCTCCTTTTCGTAATGAGAGGGATGTAGGCCGTAGTCCACCACGCTGGCCTACTGCGGGTTGGTGGACTTCACATACCTTTGACAAAAATTTTTTTGTAGACTCTCAGGCATGCAGGTTTCCTCACGATGTTTTCCTTCACCGTAACAGCAGGTGATATTTAATTTTATAAAGCACACATAACTTTTTTACAAAGTCATTGGTGCGTGCCACCGGGATTCGAACCCGAACCCCTCGATTCGAGGTCGAATTCTAAGCCACTGGGCTATCACCGCCAGTTGCATACTACCTCATAATTACCAGTTGCTACCTTATAATTATGTGATTATTGTATATTTCTTTTTGACTAGAATTATGTGTCATAAAGAATGTTGTATTGTATTGTTTATAACACTCACTGATATTTTAAATAAGAAACCTTGAAATTGCCAAGATGCTTGCACGTCAACACACTTAGGTACCTACTATTTCAATATTAGGGAAGATATCGTATTTTTTTTGAAATTCCTCTTAAGATTTTAAAGGTCCCCCTTTTTAAACTGACTTAAATTTACTAAGATTAGTTTTGGGTAAGGGGTGTACTACCCGGGGGGTGAAGAACAATGGCCCTGCCATGTACGCGTGTTATGTAGGATATTATAGTGGTATTTGTTCATAGTATAAGCATACTCACTTCATCTACATACAAACTAGTTTTGTTGACTTTCGCCAAAGTGTTCGGGGCGACTACGGATGGTGAGTCCACACTGGTTGGTTTACTTTAATAAAATATACGCCATATGTGTAACACAATTGTGTTAAATGTGTATGGAAAATGTTAAATCCGAGCTCGGAAAATATTTTAAAGAGATGATAGATTTTTTTTAATTTTTATTTATTTTAAGGGAGTTTGGTAAGAGATGATAGATATACGAAAGTCTTTTATATGACTAGACGAATGAAGAAGAAAATGAAACGTGAGTTCAACTTTTTCAAATATATAATGTTTTTTGTTCTGTAGGGGTCGGAATGAGATCTATCTGTCTTATCTATTTATTTAAATTTTATTTTCTAATATGCAATGCACGGGTAGGGTAAATAAAGTTAAACCCAACAGTTTTGCTTAAACAATATAACAAGATATTATAACTAACGTAAAATGAATAACGCACAGGTACCTTGTAACATTAACGTCATTATGTCGTAATCAAAAACAAAAAAATTGGCTTGTAACAAAATATTCCATAAAAGCAACATGCAAATTGCCAGACAACGTTGCCGAAGTAGCGGCTAGGCTAATTAGCGATTTGCAAGGCCACATGGTCAGTGAGTACAGTCCCTGGCTGCAGTAGTTAGTGGTGTGGTACGTTTCAGCTAGCTCGCTGCACCACATCGCACCCTGTATGTGTATTTACCGCTCTGCTGCTATTTGTTCACGTTACTAGTCCATAAGGAACATTTGCGGTGATAGCCCAGTGGCTTAGAATTCGACCTCGAATCGAGAGGTCCGGGTTCGAATCCCAGTGGCACGCACCAATGTAAAAAACTTTGTAAAAAAGTTATGTGCGATTTATAAAATTAAATATCGCCTGCTGTTACGGTGAAGGTAGTAGATTGAGAACAATTTACAACATTGAGTTTTGTTATAGTTTGTTCCGCGGCTGGGCACGGGTGTTTTCCCACAACTTTGGGAAAAGCAAACTCTACCACACTTTAGTGCAAACATGCTTACAGCCACCCACTCTCGGATGTATTAAAACCTACCATTAGTATACCGGTGTACAGTTTTCTTTCAAAGCAAAAAGGCATTCGATCATTTCCTTCACCTTAGGATCCTTTGTGGGTGGGTGTAGGTAAAGGACACGCTCGAGACAGAACACAAAAAGAAATTCTTTCTGCTCAGCTCCGAATCGAATCCAGGATCGTACCGACGTAAGCAACTGCACAATACATATCGTTAGTCAGGTTAGTCAGTTAATAATTAACGATGTGGCATGTTATTTTGATTAAAATATGGTTTTATAATGATTAATTTTCGTACCTTATCACAGGCGTGAAATAATGGCAGCCTATAAATATGTTTAAAGCCTTATAATCGCGCGAACCTTGAACAGGTAGAAAGTGCCGATTTAAAAGATACGAGTAAGTTTTCAAGCGGTTTCTTACACGCTATCGCTGCAGTTATTTCCGTTGGATCAAAATTTATAGATGCAATAATATCCTACAGGCACATAAAGTTAGTCTAAGTTCACAGTATTCTGACTTTATTAAAGTTACCTACAAGCCTGCTGCATTTTTTTATTACAAATAACTTCGACATGCTTTTATGATATCTCGAGCACGTCTTTGTTCGGCTATTACAAATAACTAAGATATTCAACATGCTTTTATGACGGTTTAAACACTTCTCGAAAAATGTCTAATAGCTCTTGGGCTATCAGTGTATTTGAAAAATTATATTTTTTCCATGAAATTATGTAGCGAAACGCAAGCGATAATGGAATGTGGCGGTACAAAACTAATACACTTTAGCTGTTAAAATAGAGCACTACACTTGCTAGATTTAATGAATTTTTAGATTGATTTTGCAATCTACCAGCTGTTTTACTCTACGATTTTAGAAAATAAATAACTGAGTTTTATTGCTCTCGTAGAATTCGGTCTCCTACTCGAGAGGTCCGGAATCGAATCCCAGTTGCACGCAGCTAAAACTTTATTAACAGTTATTTGCGCTGTATAAAGTTAAATATTACGTAGGAAAAGGAAGACATCGTGATGAAACCAATAATGTTCTTACAGACAAATGAAGTCAACCACCACAAAATGCCAACGTCGCCTAAGTCCATGTCCTTATTGGCCGACATAACCGTCCGAGCATCAAAAACGACAAAATTTAAACTCTGTATTGAGTTGTCCTAATTGAATATTAATATGACACTGACATGTAAAAAATGTACGCAATGACTTTGTCGTTCGAGCAACTATAGCGTGCAACATGGCAAATAGGACACGGGGTTAGGCCTACATTCTTATCATTGTAAGTGAAGTCCCGATCCAGCAGTGGGTCACTAATGGGTTACAGACAATAAAACGCAGGAGTTATTTTTATTTTTAATTCTGTAAATACATAAAGAAACGACAATATAATCTCGCTTATTAAAAAGAAAACAGTAGTTGTATGGTTATGACAGCAGTAAAGGGTATTGTGGATGTGACCGGGCATTGTCTCCGCGCAACGCCGAGCCGGGTGATGTAAATAAAATTCTATGAGCCGAGACAAATGGAAAGCTGCCTTAAAACTGTACTTTTATTTGAACAGTCTCTCAAAGAATGAATTTTTTTTTGTTAGTTTTGGAAATGTTGTTGTCTTCTTGTAGTTATTCCAAAATCAAAATTAGATACTATTATATGAAAAGGCGGAGTAATTCTATCCAAGAAAAAAAATAAAAGTGGAGTGAATTTTTAATTCTTTTTAATAATTAAATAGTAGTAAAATATAAAATAAATCTAATACTTGGGAATTAATATGTTAATGGAGGACAGCAGTTCCTGCCAAAACTAAAGTGATCCAAAATAAAAGTCCTCAAATTTGAGATGCTCTATTTTTTATGACCTACTAGCTGACCCCGCAAACGTTGTTTTGCCATGTAAGTTATCAAGCGGTAAAAATCGACTATTAAAAGATAGGGGTTGGTGATAGAAGGGTGACAATTTAGGGTTGTATGTATTTTTTGAAGCCACATTATTGAAAAAAAAAAAAAAAATTGTCCAAAAAATAAAATAAAAATGTTAGGTGTGGACATTGGACAACCCTTATCACTTAGGGGGATTAAAAATAGACTTTAGCTGATTCTCAGACCTACTGAATATGCATATAAAATTTCATAAAAATCGGTCAAGCCGTTTTGGAGGAGTATGGTAACTAAAACTGTGACATGAGAATTTTATATATAAGGAGATAAAAAAACCTATAAAAATGTGACCTATAAAAATCTTTGCCTAAAATTATAAAGAGGCTTTACCTAAAAATGCCTCAGTTTAAAAATAAAAAAAAATCAACATTTCATTTTAACTCACGTTCTTCAAATTCAATGCAGCATCAATTTTTCTTCCTACTTCAAAACTCTCTCCTAGGAGTTCTATTTTATTTAACTTGAAGTTGCACAAGTTATTTTTGATTAGGGATGCCCAAAAACACGTTGTATCGATATATCGCATCGTAACTGTATCGTATTCCTTTGATCGAGACGCGAAGATATTGCTTCCCTTTGTATCGACATAAGTATTGTATCGTAACTTTATCGCATGCTTTTTTATTAATTTGCGAATTTTGCGATTTAATAATTGATTTTTAATGAAAACGGGTATTTTTATGGTATTTTCTTAAGTCTTATTAGGAATTAAAAATATATGTTATTTTTAATTCTTAATGTTCAATGACACTATTTATCATCATTTCGTAATATAAATTTTCAAGTTATAAAAGTAAAAATATCGAGTTTGATACCATACGATATTTTAAAGTGATACGATATATCGAAACGTATCGTATGGTCGAAATATGGTATGAAATATCGATATATCGTATTGTACTGTATCGATATTATAATTGAGATAAGATCAACATTCTAAAACGAACATATCGAAAAGCGCGCTGCGTTTGGTTTTGCTTCGTTAAGTGTGCACTTTAACTTTTGATCTTTAAAATGAAAGACTTTTTGAAAGAAGTAGGAAAAGAGTAAAATTCGCGAGGAATATTTTCTTTTATACACAATAATACGCGCGTAGTGTAAGTGCGTCATTAAAAAATTATGAATTGTGAAAAAACAGTGGGAGCATAAATAGAAAATTAAAAAAAAAATCGAAAAATATAATTATGTAAAAAAAGCAAAGCTCCCATTTAAATTCCGACATAAGTATAAATTTTTAAGATTTTTTTAAATTTTCAGGTTATATTCTACGAGACCTTTATTTAAATTTCACTTTGCTCGGGAGCACACATTATGTATTATAGAGACCTCATCGAACGAGTCCTAAGCTTTCTACAAATAACTTTAGGATAATTGTAACATTAAACAGACTCACTTTCACATAGTGAGTTTCATCATTAAAATACGATACTTTACTCGTAGTTAGCCTAATGATTGAACATGCTGTAATATGACGCGGCGCTAATGGCCTCATTACGGCGCAACGACGTGCGGAATGCACTAATGAAAGTGGCTGGAATATGATGGGATTTTTAAACATTTTAAACGGTTCCTTTAATAGCAGTTTCATGGTTCCCTTTAAAAGTATCATTATCAAAAACAGTTACAGGCACCTAAAGATTTTTCGGAATTTGTGTGTTTGGGCCAAGAAATAACAAGTGACGAGTGGGTATCCAGTTTTTTTTTTTGTATTTATCCTACTACTATTAATGCGAATGTTTGTGAGTATGGACGGATGTTTGTTACTCTTTCACGCAAAAACGGCTAAATAGATTTGGATGAAATTTGGTACACAGATGGATCATAACCTGGATTAACATATAGGATACATTACAATTCACGCAGACAAAGCCGCGGGCACAGTCTAGTAGGATAATAATATGAGTATGAATAAAGACACACATTTTTAGAGATCCAGTTCCGACATCATTAAAAAAAACGGATGACGTTTGTTGACATAAAAACGTGTCGTAGTTGGTAACCGCTGAATATAGAAATCAGGAGTTAGAAAAAAATCTAAGAAAATATCATTTCTAGTCCGGTAAGAGGTTATTATCAAGAATGTATCTTTGAAAGATGCCTTGTTAAAGAAACTTGTTTCATTTTAAGCGAACAATAAAAGTTCTTTACAATTTTCCGTTTTCTGAGATATCTGGAATCTTTTTTTAAGTTGTATGAGTTATTTTTAAACGGTATACTTTTAATGATAATCTGTCGTCTTTTTGAGAATAAGAGTTTGTTTTAAATATGATGTAGCTATTCTATACGTATCATTATTTATAATGTTTACACCTTCTTAGAATTTTTGAACGAGTGTGAAAAGAGTTCGACACTTTGCCTGTCTAGTAAGTAGACACAATTATTAAATAAAGGCTGTGAGTCACATGTGACTCACGTAGCTGCGAATTGGTTTACCATACGTATAACTCAAATATCTCAAAATTTCTTCATTCCTGACAACTTATTTTTACTATCATTTTATATTTATTTTTTAAAATACATATCTACATAATAATAATAATAATTATTATACAATTGAAATTTGAAAAATTAATTAAATATTAATTAACTGCATTAAATAAATAAGTGTAACATTAATCTATAGCGCCACGCGAGGAGAGCATTACGCGAGGTCTCGAACGCTTTCTAACTACATAACTACATAATTAGTTTAGTTTAGTTCTGTTTCCGAAACTTAACCTACGAACCAACTAAATTGGTGAACGGTTTGATAGTAGGTATCAGGTACGAGTCCGTTTTTAACCCATTAGTGACCTGGAGGGTCGGGTTTCCTCTCACACTGAGAAGGACGTAGGCCTCAGTCCACCACGCTGACCTAATGCGGGTATGGACTTCACTTTGAGAACATTATGAACTTTCCTCACGATGTTTTCACTATATAAGAAAGTGAGTGATGCGTGCCAATGGAATTCGAACTCTACGTCCCATTCGGCGCCTGTAGGAGTCGAATCCTGGTTTTGGTTAATTTTGGTAGGCACATTCTATGATATTTTGTATTTAAAACGATCTCAAATAATGTACAGCTAGACAAAGGGTACTAAATCTATAGGTAAAGGTATATTCGTCTCGTTATAGTAATGTCTAAAGTTTTGACAGCGATTTTTTGATGCCTAATGACCCGCTATCACGGACCGCTTTGAAGCTTCAGCTTGTTTTAATGTCTTCATAAAATATGCAATTTGCTAAATTGGGCAACGGTTGCCGTCTGGTTAATTCGAATTCGTCGTATTTTATTCATCTCCCATATTTTTGGGAATAAAGAAGCGAAGAAAATAGGCGAAAATCATAATAATGTTGGTAGAAATTAGTCTTACCTCAAAATATTTTCCCCAATAATGAATTTAAGTCTGGATGTTCTAATCCATCAAAAAGTCCTTAACCTCGATGGTATACGAATAACCTTTGATAGCGAAAAACGAGTGTGTAATATCGGATTTTATGAACATAAATGTGTTTCTTATTGGAAAAATATATTATATTCAGTATTCAGAATTCTATTTAGCACTTTCTGTATGGAAATAAGAATTGTATGGAAAGCTACAGTACTTTTATCAGCGAGCGGTGATGCTCAGTGGATAAGTTTCAGTGTCTTATGGGATGGGTCCGGGTTCGAATATCTTTTCAAAATTATGTGCGTTTTTAAGTCATCATCTGCTGTAACAGTACAGGGAATTCTGAGGAAACCTGTAGGTATATTTGATAGTTCTCCAAAATGTTCTCAAAACGATGTAAACTCTTAATTCACAAAGGGCCAGCGTGGTGAAGAAAGGAATACATAAATATGGCCTTCTCTTTCTGAGAGGAGGCCTGAACCCTGCAGTAATTCGTTAAAGGATTCGTTAAAGGAGAGACAAATATAGTAATTTTAGCTGAAAAAGTGCGACACAGGTTTTGCCTGATAAGAAGAATAAACATTGACATACTCTTCAGTCCTTCAGTCCAGTTCTACGTAAAATAAGTAGGTTTATGTAAAAGAAGATGTGTTTGACTTGACTTTCGCGAATAATGATCTGCTAAAATATATCATTATGTCCTACGAGAACGTTTTCTGGACCGTAAGTAAAGGTACACCATTATTTCAAAGGATACAACGAAGCTTGTCTTTAATATTTCGTACTGAGAGAGCAGTTACTGCTACAGGAAACTGAACCATCGTGCCTAGACTTTAATGCCTAGAACCTAAATTTCACTTTGTATTGTAGGCTTTATCGATTGCCCATTAGTATTCTATCTAGTAAAGGCTTGGGGCCTAGCCTGCGAAGATGAGTGATTTTTGGTCAAAACTCTATTTGCGTATTCAATGCGGACTCAGTTTTCATTAACGGGATTTTAAAGGGTTTCACATTAATATGCTAAACCTTTTTATACATGTTAATTTACATTTATTTATTAATTAACGTTTAATTTAAATATGTCATTCAATTCCAATATAATCTAATTAATGTTCATAGACATAACATAGAGAATACCTACATACTGGGGCCTGATTCTGTATGACCATTCACACTCGTATCGCGGCAATGTCGTGTCTTCCCCGTGCACGATTTGGTTTGTGACGTCATTCTAAATCCAATATGGCAGACTATCCAAGATATCGGAATAGTTATTTTAATGCATTTCTACAATACATGGTACCAGTACCAGTACCAGTACCAGAAATAAAAGCTTTTTAAAAAAAGTTTTTAACTTATAACTTATTCTGTTAAAAAAGTATGACCTCCCGCTAGAGGTTTAGGTTGTTGTTTGTATTACGGTCTGGAGTTAGAACGTGACTAAGTCTGATGTCTCGAGAGGCTCGTTATTCTTGTCGGGGGTATCGTTAACTTCGGTTTAAGAAACGTAACCCACTTCTGCAGAACTACAACTGACCTACCTTCCTTTGTTTGTTTTGGATTGCGAATAAACTTTCGAAGTATTTCGAAAACGCTTTATGCGTAGTGGGTAAGACACCGATGTGCTGCGCGGAGGGTCCTGGGTTCGATTCCCTCATCAGGAATTTCTGTTTCTGATTTGTTGTGTTCTTGTTTTGTGTGTGTCCATGGCTTGGTAAGAGCGTGAAGCGTTATTATAGTTGATAGAGATTTTCCATGTAACTCAACTTAATCGATCTAAAATACTCAAAAATAGAACTCTACTTATTCTATGTAATTAACTTTTTGGTTCGCATACCCATTGGATTTCAAAGGAACTCTTTTGGGAATATCGCCCTATACTTAGGTTTTTCTCTTCTTCCATCTGTGACAAATGGGCACACAAATCAAACCGTTCTTCACCTACTATTCATAAGTTTTGCTTCCATAAACATGGTAGCTGAATTTTTATGTACGAATAAAGATGTGATATTTTGCACTCGTAATTTATATTTAATCTTAACCCTTATAAATATAAGGTATTAAACGGCACGTTAATAGAAAATTTAGAGTATCGCTTCAGTTCAGAAGCTTTACTAAATTGAGTAATTTGGGAGGCGCTGTGACACGAATCGCTTGAAATAAAGTCCTTACTTAATGACGCTATTTGCGCTTTTATTGCGTGACTCATAAAGGCTATAATAGCATAGCCGTTTTATAGATTCTTGTGGAAGGACCCTGGAAATTGCGCATTATATTTTGAGAATGTTACGCGGGCTATAACTTTTCTTGACGGTCGAGATCCTGAATTTTTTACTTACAACAAAATGTTTTTTTTATTTTCTGGATATCTTGTTATAATGTGGTGTTTAGGTTTTTATTTGTTTAAGTTTTCAATTCACTAACTATTTAAGATTGCTATGGCCCGTATGGAACGCATTTAACTTGTTAAATACAGGCAGAAATCTGAGGCAGGAATCTCTCTATTATGATTTCGAGATCGATGGTCCCTCCCTTTAAATCAGTTTAGTATGAAAACTAACCGCAAAAGTAATTAACTGAAGATTGGAATGTAATTGGACTATGGGGAGCCATAAATTCATTATAACTTGGACGGCTAAGAGCTCTTGATGTATTGGATCTTAAATTATAACTTCGGTGTGGTTTGCAAAATCTATGGGTATAGGGAATTATTTATCGGTGTGTATTATTGGTAGGTAGGACGACCTGAAGAGATAGCGGGAAACAGTTGGATTCAGAAGACTCAAGACCGGGTGTCGAGGCATCGAGTAGTAGGGGCCCATGTCCAGCAGTGGACTACCGAGGAATGAAAGAAAGAAAGGAAGGATAGGTTACTATGTTATGTAGTGCAGAGGCATCGATTAGTGGGGGCCCATGTCCAGCAGTGGACTACCATGGAATGAAAGAAAGAAAGGAAAGATAGGTTACTATGTTATGTAGTAGGTATACTGTCTATTACCCATTAATGGCACACAGGAGGGTCGGGTCTCCTCTCATATATCGTTTGTCTCTCATATACCATTGAGAACATTTTTTTTTGTGAATTACAGGCATGCAGGTTGCTTCACGATGTTTTCCTTCACAGTAACAGCAGATGATATTTAATTTTATAAAGTGCGCGTAACATTTTTTACAAAGTCATTGGTGCCATCCCTGTGGCACGGGATTCGAACCCGGACCCCGCGATTCGAGGTCGAATTCTAAGCCGCTGGGCTATTACCGCTTAAGACATTAAAAACCCTTTTTTCACTTATTAGCTCATAGGGATTCCTCACTGTATGAAGCAGCATTTTCCTTTACTTAATTTAATTTTTGTCCGCAAAATCTCAATGCTAAGTCCTTCCAACCCCGGGCACGTACTAGTGTCCTTTGAAGTTCCACTAAATGTATTTTATTAATTCTCTCTCCGGCTCTGAGTTAAGGTCGAGATAAAATTAAATAATCGAAAACCCTTTAATATTTTTACCCGGGAACTTTTATAAGGGTTTTACAGTATAATCTGCTAAATTGAAATTAACAGAGTGGTTTGGTTGCAAATTTAGGGATGAAAATTTTCCCCGTACTTCGACCAGTTCGCAGTGCCGTACACCGTAAACGTAAACGTCTTTCATTAGTACATATTTCATATGTCTACCTGACATTTCCATACTAATAGTACACGTTAACGACACGAATATTTAGACGAAAGTATTTATGCTCGTAGGCAGTGCCTAACTTTACGGTAGCCTCCAGCTTCTAGCCTCACTTTACATAAAGTCAAAGTCAAAGAACGAAAATTTAGTTGTACTATGACTGGCTAGATCTTCAGTGCCTACTTCTAATGCACGCCACAATGAGTCCTTCCTTACTTTAATGACCAAGTAAAAACTGGGCTACGTTTTCTTAGAGTCAAGTTAACGACCACTGCCAGTATAACGAGCCCCTCGAGGTATAAACCACGTCCTCACGTCCACAGGCTCGCAACGTACAAAATTCAAATTTATGCTCGCTTCTGTGCTTCGAAAGGAAGCGGGCTACACTTGCCTTCCGAACTGAATCATTGTTTGTAATTCATCCTTTTTAGGATTCAGTACTCTTAGGTAGGACACGTTAGGACAGCGGTGATAGCCCAGTGGCTTAGAATTCGACCTCGAATCGAGGTGTCCGGGTTCGAATCCCAGTGGCACGCACCAATGACTTTGTAAAAAAGTTATGTGCGATTTATAAAAATTAAATATCACCTGCTGTTACGGTGAAGGAAAACATCGTGAGGAAACCTGCATGCCTGAGAGTTCACAAAAAAAAATGTTCTCAAAGGCATGTGAAGTCCACCAACCCGCAGTAGGCCAGCGTGGTGGACTAAGGCCTACATCCCTCTTATTGTGAGAGGAGACCCGACCCTGTAGTGGGTCATTAATGGGTTAAAACAAACAACTCTTAGGTGCTAACGCAACTTGATTAACGAGAATATGATTATCCGTCCGTGATGTTTTCAAACCGCCCATAGGGCCTCCGACAAGGTTTAACGACTCCTATCTTGTCGATAAGACCCGGGAGCACTTATCGTTCCTCCAAAGCACGGAAGGGCGCATTTAATTCGCCACTAGCGGTCACCCATTCAGGTACTGACCGCGCTCGACGTTGCTCAACTATTTCAATGCTTGCGATCGACTCGAGCATCGGCGCTTCATAGTTCAACTCTTACACAGTTTTATTTAATAGTTAACCTTAGTATCCCATTCCTAATATTAGACATTCAAAGTTTTTATTAACACTAAAAAGCGGGCGAAGTCTGTAAAGAATCCCTTAATTAAATTCCAACCCTTTTAAGATGCTTGCGGTAAACACTTTAAAATTAAAGATATTTCCTTCGCTATCCGAAATCCGCTAAGAGCAATTAAGTTCAAATTTGCTGAACAATTAATGGCTATCTTAAAGTATTTTACTTTAAAACACAATAGTTTGATGATTGGAAAAGAATTTGATCTCTTATTCTATTTGGTTGACATAACCGAAAGACCGATCAACTCGACGAAATTTAAATCCAGGGCTCTGTATGGTGCTGCCTGGATGAGAATTCGGTTTATTAGTCCTTGTTCTAATTGGCTGACACAATCGAGCGACCAGCCGACGTGACAAAATTTTAACCCAGGGCTCTGTATGGAGCTGCCTTGAAATATTCACTGACATGCAATAAAATGTATGCGATATGATAATTAGGACATTGGGTTTCCGGGATCAAATCCCGTGGCTCCCATGGTAATGCAAGTAATGTAAACAACGCTAGGTATTTTGGGGAATCAATTAACTAACAATGCGGTGAAAATCAACTAGTTACAAAGCGAGTCGTTGGAAAATAGGTCAGAATCAATCGCGCGCGGTGCCGCGCCATGTCATCGCACAAATTGATAAAGAAATGATTACTCTGTCGTTTATAGACCAAGAGCTGGTAGACATTTTTCGAGAAGTGATTAATTATTTGGAATGTCCGAACAATAAAAGTAAACCTAGTTGGGGGGTGATGAAATTTAGGCAAGCTCTGAATGATGAAAGAATTATTTTTTTGGGCTATTAGTATTTCAACTGTGTATGTGTAGTACTATGTACAGTGTCTTTTTTTATGAAAGTTAATAAATAAAAATAAAAAAACTTAAACATTAATTATACTACAGAAGTTATATACATTAACCTAACCTAACCTTTTTTTTTTTGGTTTCGCTGGGGGAAATGCGTTACGCATCCCCTACTACAGAGGGGTATGTGGGACTCCCCAGGGGCAATACCCCCTGGTATACCCACTAAAACCCCCAGCGGCACTCCGGCTTCACCTCCTGAGAGGGGGTCTGGGAATCCGGCAGAGCCTTTACGTCCAGTCCCCCTCCGGCGAACCTAACCTAACCTAACCTAACCTAACCTAAGCATAGCTGGCATATTGTATAACAGTTTCCAACTGTCTTCATGTTATAGTGTACTTGGAGGGTAGGGGATATTTCTTTTGCTCAGAAAAATTACAAATTTTATTTCCAATCAAATTACAGCATTAGTCGACGAGTCATCAATAAAAATATTTCCAGCTTGAAAGGCTTGTTGTAAACTCCATATTTCACACAAATGATGTCGCGGGTCCACCTGGCTTGGAGCTTGTGGCAGCTGATTAATGGATCAACGTTCACAGTTCAGTGGGAGCTTATGGGCCGTGGTATGAATGACAGGTTACGTGAGACTCGATGAAGACTTTTAAAACTTAGATACCTAATTCTTTCGGTGGTAGAATCAAAAGCTCGCCCAGGAAAGAACATTTCCGCCGTAAACCAACATGTTTTTCATATCTTGTGTAATAAGATAATACTAGATATTAGTTGGAAATAGTAATCAGTACTAGTACTTAGTACAGCTTGGATTATTTTTAAAATCAACATAGATTTCTGCAGTTTTCTTGAATACCTTTCTTTTTATATTGGTATTGTATACGCTCATAACGTATGCCGGAATAGGAAATTGAATTTGAGCTGTGAGCTACCGTTTTTCGGTACCAACACTACTCTGAATACAACTCCGTGCTCTAGAAACATAGTAAATTGAGAAAAAATAATAAAAACACTTCTGCGTATATTATTTTGTGCTTAAAAGTTGACAACGCAGAGCAAAAACTCCATCCGTGCGACTTTTATTTCTTTACACTATATTCACTAGTTATGATCGCCTTATATGTACTGAACTGAACATACGCCCTTCGACCAGGTGGACTGAGGACTGAAGAAGATAGCGGGAAACAGTTGGATTCAAAGGGCGAGGCCTGGACGGAATGGCGTCGATTAGGACAGGCTCATGTCCAGCAATGGACTACAAAGGGTTGAAAGAAGGGAAGGAGGGAACTAAATGGAATAGCATTAAATACATTATTTTGATAGCCGTAGAATCAAAACTCAATATAACTCACCTCAGGCTCTTGAAACTTAAATTAAATTTGATATCAAAATAACTTTCCAAGTTTCACTATCCAACTCCAATTGAACCTTCTATAAGTTCATTAAAACTCAATACAAAGTTGGTCTTTCTAATAAAGCGACTCATTTTTCCTAAGTCTTGCTTAATTTATTAGTGAAAAAAGTTGGTAAGTGATGAGATCCGTTACATATTTTAGCAAAGTAATTAAGGGAAAATTTATGCGGATATCGTAGGTGCCTTTAAAGGTTATAATGTATACTCCTGACGTAAAAACGGTATTAAAGTTTGTTTTAGAAATGTGATAATAGGTACTTTTAAATAGACGTAGCAATGGTAACTTTGGGGTTTGAACTAAAATATTGTGTATCGTTGTTCTGCCTATGCCACCGCCGGCCTTTTGTAGTGTTATAATTAAAATGGCAATATTATTCTCCATGATTCGCCAGCTGCTTCTCCATATAATCCCTAATTAATCTGAGTCAAATTGCCAATTTTTTTCTTCTATACTTATTGACTAACTTATCTCTTGAGGGAACCATTATTTTTATTTTAATAGGCTGTAAAGCAAAGCTTCTCATCTTGTTACTTAAAAATATATTTACGTTATTTATGTAATTTAAAAAAATGTTGTAGATCCATAGAAACTCGCTCGGGAAGGGAGCTTAATAATTAATTTCAATAATTCCACAAATTCTTTTATAATTAATGAAGCAATTTTCTTACTGACAGCGTACTGCAGTGTATCACCGTACCGTAGCGTCTTATTTATGAACGTATTCGAGCTACGTCGTAGATCTTCGTAGCGAAGCAAGCTACACGGGTGCATATTCGTAGACCCTCTACGAATTATGTTCGCATTAAAGCTTTAAATTTGAGTAGACTTGTTAAATAACCAAATTCACAAGTGGAGAAACGAAACGTATTTAGAGCATTCTGTAGTAATTTTAAACAAATGTGCCGCGAGTTTGAACACTTTCATTATGGAAAGATGCACCGATGCTATCACTTTCTAAGGTTCACTGGGAGAAATGCTGTTAGCATTAAGTCTGCTTTTTTACCTAACTGTTAGTAAGTTACAAATAAAGCTTAAATAAATAAATAAATGTATACTAGGTTTTTCGATTACGTTACTTTACTACCATCGATATTATCGCACTAAAGTGGAACGCACAGTATGCACGATAAATATTGCTTTAATAACTTACGACCTCTAAATATATGCTATGCTTTAGTAGAGCAATGCACACATGCCACATTTACTTGGTTTTATTTATTTTAAATCAGTTTGCACTAACGCAACTGTGAAAGGTAAATACTGAAAATTATATTAGAATGTTCAAAGAAATTTGTTTTGAATTTAGAATTACAACATTTTTTTAGAGATTTTTTTTAATAGAGCGTATTCACAGAATACAGAGCTTACAAAGCTTACTCAAACGTGATTTGTTTTTGTAAATATAGAGGCTTGTAAAGTTATATCAAGGGTGATCAAAGCGGACGACCATTAAGTGTGCTCAAATTGTACCTAATAATGAATAAATGAATTTGAATTGTTGGGTATTGCTTTTTAATTTGAATTGAATTTGAATATACTGTTTCTGAGCGGTCGTGGTCATCAATATTTTAATAGACGGTTCATCTGTTAGGTCTTCCTAGCGTTAATTTTGTTATAAATAACGTTCAGTGCATGTGGAACAAGGCCAGGACGAATTAAGCAAGCACATAACTTACTTTCCTAATTAAATTTGCGAGAAATTAATAACGATAATATCTGCAATGAATTTTATGTTTATGACCAGGGCTGACACAAATTTTCTAAGACGTGGAAATTTGTGAACATGTCGCCTGATGTCAAAGATATCTGCAACCCAGTAAGCCCAATGCAAGGTCGAGTCTCCTGTCACAATGGACCTTAGTCGGTCACGCTGGCCTATTGCGGTGGACTTCAAATGCCTTTATGGACATATATAATGAACACTATAGAGAACTGTGTATGCAGGTTTTCCAACGATGTTTTGTATTACCGTTGTGGAAGGTGATATTAATTTTGCAAAGCGCTCAAAACTTTTAACTAGGATTCGAACCTCGACCTCACGTTAGAGGCCTAATGCTTAGCCACTAGGCTATCACCGCTTCAACACTATCAAGAACAATATTGTCGATTGTCGTTTAATAATCTGTGTCACTAGCAACCATATTCATCTTTCAACCGAATAACAAAAATTTGAACTCATAAGTGGTCGAACCCAGGACCTTTTACGTGTAATATTAAATCCACTGTGAAATAAGGGTTGCCTGTATGTATGGGGAACTTAACACACCTTAATGTAAGCTAGATACTTCCTCAAGGTAAGTAGGTAAATATTAGTTTGGAAGTACGCAAATAAAACGTTAGAAGGAAAGGAAACAATTGAATACTTTTCTAGTAGACCAGGTAGTTTTATTGCTTTGTCAGTCGTAAGCTTCCGTTAATTTGCGTAATAAATAAAGTAGGACAATAACATTCGAGGGTTGTTGGATAATGGTTGAATTTTATTAGCTTTTTGTTTGTTTTTTAAAATTTTATCTTGGTTGTTGGCGAAAATATGGCATATGGCGGTCATGAAAATAATAGGCAATCGAACGTGTCTCAAACATAATAATATTATGTAGTGACGTGGGAGAGTTTCCTCAGACAATGAGAAGGATGTAGGCCTTAGTCCACAAAGCTGCGGGTTAAAGGACTTCACATGCCTTCACATTAATTTTTTATTTATAACATTAATTAATAAGTACGGTAAAAACCAATTACATAAATTAACATTTGTGTTAGTCATTAGTTCTTTATGTTGGAAATACTTACCACTATTTAGATACCTTCTATTTTATAATTCTGTCATAACCAATTTAGGAGGACCGTAAAGTTGAACGTTAGCAATGTTTACGCGACGACGTAATCGATTTACTGAAAGCTCCACATTTTAAGCTTTTAAGCTCGATGATGGGCACCCACATCAAGTTAATAAATTTGCTAATGGTTTGTTTGATAACTTGTTGACGTTATAATGTAGTGAGATGGCAACGTTTCAAGGATTTTTCATTATAAATTGTGAAGTGGTGAAAATTGTTGGGGTCAATTGACCTATCTTCATTAATAGATATTCGTACTAATACAAGCGTAGTCCACATGAGTCACTACAATTCCAGTAAAATACAGTTCAAAAAACGAAAAGCACACCTCGCCTATCTTCATAATATGTTTCAGGTTTCTCGAATTTGAATGAGGTCTTATCGCCGGGTCTTTTCAAAATACATGGATTAAAAAAGTACTCCTACAAAAATCTATGTATCCACTTCCCATAAGTTGGTCCGTTTGCCAATTTGCTTGGTTTTACTTAAAACATGTTTTAGCGTTCCAAAAATATATTTTATTCAATCGGATAGATGAGCTAGAAAGCTAACATTTAACAAAATTCATCAACCGTTCCTCCATTCCCCGATCCGGTAACATGCAAGTCCGCATCTCATCCCCATTAATAAAAGCGTTCTAACCATTCTAATCAAGAAAGAGGATGTTAGATAGCGTTCTAGCGATTTCATTAATCGTAGTCATTTGTCGGAGGATTTTCTCTTTTTGAATCGAGATTCCGCTGCTGAAGAGCATTAGTTTAAAGTTTTAAGCTGCTTTAAAGCTTGCTGAGACTTTAAAGGTTGTTGGACAAAGAGAGACCTAGCGAGATGATCTGAGAATCGGGCGTACGAGTACTCCGATCATGTCATCTCGCAAAGACTAAGACAAAACGTTTATTTGCACAGATATAGGTATAAAGTTGTTACAAATTATTTAGATCAATCTATATTGACCATTTTTAGGTATGCAAATATAAAGTATAAAAATATAAAGTAAGTTCGCAGTTTTGTATATAGGTATGCCAGCGAAGTAGAAAACATCGATACCGTGATTCAGGGTACCCGTGGCGCCATCTCTCGATGGTTGGCGGAAATTGCCTCGATGGAGTAATGCAGTTGGTTAGATTTTAACGATGACGAGTTTGGTATGGTTTGGCGTGAAGAAGATAGAAGAGTTGTTTTCAAAAGTTCTAGGAATGAATTAGAAAACAATTCTTCGATGATAGTGGCAGGAGTAGTTTAACCTCAAACAGTTAAATTTAAATCTAAATAAATGGAGTTTTTGTCACGAAGCTCGAAGGAAGCACGAAGCTTAATGGATTAAATGTTTTTAGCGCTTGTCCGAACGGAACTTGAAAAAGGAGATAAATCATCGCTAGATGTAGCGCTCGCTGCGCTAGGTAATGGATAGTTTACTTTAAGAAGTTGTCTCTCTGGACCTTACATAAAGTGTTGTAGCTGTTGAACCTTTCAGCGTCTATGATATCGTGCTGAATAGGCAAATAAGAAACTCTAACGTATTTTGCACATTTAATACATTTGCTTTACCTGATTCATAACGTAGAGGATACAGATGAATCGCAAGTATGAATATAAATTGGTATTACTATTTTGCGTATGAATATTAATGTTTAAAAATATTCAATGCATATATTGGAGTAATAATTTTTTTAGCGTTCAATCTTTTTGAACTCTGGAATCGTTTATTAATCTTTTAAATTGGAATACAAAATTGTAGGTCCTATTTTCCATATATTTTGCTTTGGCAAAATGCTTTTCTTTAATCTTCTTTAAATTCTAATTCAATAACATGTTTAAGTAAGTTTATTAGCTGTGCAGCAGAATTGTACGCAAATAGACCTTATCTCCATCAGTTTTCGTCTCAATCAGTGCTGTTAATTGAATGACAAAATCACAGCTCCTGTTTTCCATATAAATAAGCGTTGTGACAGAACCTAGCTGGATATCACGATACACTACGTGCAGGGATCTATTGCTGGCTTACGTGACAGGAATGAATATGAATGAATATTCTAACAGTTTGAACTATTGAATAGTGATGTATCCATTTATCAAGTTTTTTAAATCCAACGATGTCCCACTGTCTTCAGGTCATCAGACCACATAGACCTTTTTGCCTAGACGTGGTTGCCACTCCTTCCTTCCTTCCTTTCTTTCAGCCCTTAGTAGCCCACTGCTGGACATGGGCCTCCCCTAATCGGCGCCACTCCGCCCGGTCCTGAGCCCTCTGAATCGAACGGTTTCCCGCTGTCTTCTTCAGGTCATCAGTCCACCTGGTCGGAGGGCGGCCTGTGCTCCTTTTGCCTAAACGTGGTCGCCATTCGAGGACCTTTTTTCCCCATCGGTTGTCAGTCCTGCGAACGATGTGGCCAGCCCATTGCCACTTTAATTTGCAAACTTTGAGAGCCATGTCGGTCACCTTCATTCTTCTAAGGACACTGCAGGACCTTTTTTCCCAATCGGTTTTGCACCCAAGCCCTGGCTGAAATGTGGTCTTGCCGTTTTAAGTTGAAAACTTTAAAATTATCAGTAACCTTCGTTCTTCTACGGATTTCGTCATAACCGACTCTGTCCCGAGAGAAATACCGTTACTTTAATTTTTTAAGTTGTTTACGGATTCTTCGCTTGGCTTAAATGGTTTTATTTTTCTGTAGACTTTCTATTGCAAAATCAAAAAAACGTTTAGGTAGGTTCAAATGTAATTGGTACTTAAGTAACCTGAATTCTGATCAAACGATTTTTGATATTAAGCTCTGTTGATATTAAGGCCTTACATAAATATTTATTTATTACCTTTCCACCCTTTGCGATTCCACTTAATCCCAAATTAAATATTCGTTCGTGTTTAATATTGCGTTTACATTACCATTTGTCAATAGCGGGGATTATGGCTGGTCAGTTTGGAACGCGTAATGTATTGTAAAATATGGCAATTGTTGCGGATTTGTGTGGTTCAGTGGCTTTCATTTCGTGTGCGACGGCGGACGATTGGAAAGGTCAAAAACTAACTGTTTTCGTAACATGAGGACTTTTCTGCATCACGCAAAAAATGTAATTGAATTTACTGATATTTCGGTGAAAGTTATCAATTTTTATGTACGATATTTTACACAATAGCTACTGTCGTATTTCGTGTCATGAACATTGAACATGTCATTCGGCAGTGGCTTTCGGAAATTCACGTAGGATCTAGTTAAATTAGGTACAAATATTTAATAGGATACCTACTTGTATCATCTTAAATCACTCTTTCATGTTGCTCAATCAATGTGCCATCAGAACAATACTTCGGTAAATAAATTAGGGTAATTTTTATGTGATGTCTTATTAATGTTTTGTTTTGGAGTCCTTGCTGTTTATAAGCGTCTATGTCATTTATGAGTATTTTAGTTGTCAATTATAATCACTGTTGTTTATGCGCAATAAACAGATACATCTACTCATCTATTTCAAAGAAAATTGTTCAAAAAATACATAACAATACATTGAAAAAGTCTTCTGAAAACGTATTTTAACCGATTTTCAAACAAAATTGTTTATCCCTTTAGTGTTTAATTGTTCACGATTGGATCCTCTGACCCGTGTAATGTGTTGTATTGCACGAAATGTGGCAAATGTGGCGAATGTGAGCGGTCGAGTGGTTTCCGTCTCGCATTATAGCCACGACTGCGATTGAATGTTGGATTACTCGATGGAAACCTCGAGATAAGGGTTGTTTTGCATCATGTAAGAAAACGTGACGGGAGAGTCAGAATATTTATTTTTATATTCAGTCCGTGAAAAGTTTAGGAGGTGTTAACTAACTTAACATAAAGTGAGACAATAACTTACAGTATTTAATGACTTTTACTTGGAACTTATACTGTAGGCTTACCTTTCATAAGAAAGGATGTCAGAAATTGGAGGGACATGTAGCAAAATAAATAGAAGCGAATTAATGTTAGGCCTTAACCTATCGACCGATCGACACCAACACAACAAAATTTAAACACACGGTTATGTATGGAGATGTCCAAAATGAAATATGCACTGACAATATACGCAATGACGCTGTCGTTCAAGCAACTTTTGCGTGTAACATGGCAATTAGGAAACGGGGACTCAGGGACTTAATTTATTCTTATATTGTGATTTGTCTTACATTTAGGATAAAGTATAGGTATAACAAATGTAATTGGTAACTTAAAGGTCATTGAAATAAAATATCGAAGTTTTGTGAAATTTTCCAAGACAATAACTTCCTTCTTTTTTGAAGTCGGTGAAAAACGGCGAGTGTGAAAAAGCTGAACGCCACAGATGTAAACCGTAGGCCCGTCCCAATCCATTTCACTTCAGCTTTTAATCAAATTTAATTTTCAATTCTGATTTAAAGTGGGAGAGTAAAATTAAATGTAAGTTGTAAATGGAGGTTTTATATTATTGTCAGAGTTCTGAGCAGATATTTTTGTGTATTCACATGATAATTTAGTAGGTTGTTTATTTCACTAGGACGCTTGGAGATTTTAGGGTGTAGTGACTTATATTGTACCCTTTAAACTCTCAATTAACTCGTAAAAAGTAAAATTGTTTTATAAATTTAAAATATTGTTTTATAAAAGGTACTTATAAATTTAAACATTTTAAAAACCAATTTTTGTGGTGATTGGTGCGTGAAATCCAATGTCTATAATAATATTGTGTAAGAGTATTGACTATGTCAATTTCATTTGTGTTAGATGATAAAATTCAAATACGACAATTATGAATGTACAATGATACTATCATGATGCCATTGTAACACAATTGTAATAATAGATTCGGGCCCCTTGGTGTGGTGTAGTGGTTGGTATTTGTAGCTACTCCTGTATAGCTTATAGTCACTAGTCATTAAACTATCATTTTTACTTTGTCATGAAAAGGGAAATACTATTAGTGATTAATAGCTACCTAATGACTAGTTTTTGTTTGACTAATAAACAATGTAATTTAAAATTTCTATACACTAAATTAGAGAGTTATTATAAACCTGAAAAAAGGGTCACAGAATTTATTCAGTACCTAGTTCTTTTTATTTGTTATTTATGGTTATATTATTTATAATATAGTGACAACCTGAGTGGCGCAGTGGTTAAGACACTGGCGCGCTGCGCGGTGGGTCCTGGGTTCGATTCCCAGCAGAGCAGACATTTGAATGAAGAGTGGTACCCACGACACAGGGAATCCTAGTGTGGGGCTATGAGTGTGAAACGTAATTTTTTATTTATTTTATAATATTTCGCGTATTATGTACATACTACTACAGACTCACAAAATCTACATTGGAGCAGCGTGGTGGAGTGTGCTTCAGGTCTCCCCTGTTGTGAGGAGAGACTCGTGAGTGATCCCGTTGTGATGAGAGTAGGCTAAAAAGTCACAAAAGGGTTATTTACGCTTAACTCATATCATACAATAGACGCGCCTTACCATAGTCATATTGCCTAAGAATAATTGAAATAATGTATTATTCCAAAAAATATTTAAAATAAGAAAGTACGGAAAGCAAAGTAATACTCATTTAAAAGGTTAAACAGCTGCTGGTATTCGCCTCGGCTTTGATTCATTAGGAACAGAGCAATCAAATTACGTGACGTCACAAAGGGGAATTACGGTCAGCTCGTTCCGTGAAGGATTTACGTTTAGCTCTGATGGACCGCGCGAGGTAAATAATACTGGCACAATTGTAAAATATTATATTCAGAATATTTAGAGTAAAGCAAAGAAAATCGTATATTTTCGAATTTTGGTGCAGTGAATGTGTATCTTGTAGATTGTAGAGCTACAGAAGCTTGCCCAGCAAACACGTCGTGAAGCAGTACGTTCTTCATATTTTGTGTTTTGGCTGGGGTGCTGTATGGTTGCCGGGGACACATAAGGGGGAACATTTCGGTCCTCAGGAGTACGTGGGTGTACGAGGGACGTGGGTATTCATTGACTGATAAATGGTCACTATTTAACAACTGGCGGCCTGCATGTCGCTACACATATAGGTACAACAACAAACATTGCAGTGTCTTGACGTTTGTCAGTAACCCATTAATGACCCACTACTGTGTCGGGTCTCCTCTCACAATGAGAGGGATGTAGGCCGCCGTCCACGCTGGCCTAATGCGGGTTGGTGGACTTCACATGCCTGTGAGAACATATTTTTTTTGAACTCTCAGGCATGCAGGTTTCCTCACGATGTTTTCCTTCACCGTAACAGCAGGTGATATTTAATTTTTTTTTTTATAAATCGCACATAACTTTTTTACAAAGTCATTGGTGCGTGCCACTGGGATTCGAACCCGGACCCCTCGATTCGAGGTCGAATTCTAAGCCACTGGGCTATCACCGCTTCTTGACGTTTACTATACGAATACTTTGACGATAGTGTTCAAGCTCTCGGTACTGATGATAAGTGGTCACCGTCGCCTACTGACACGAGCAACACCAGAGGTAGCCAGCTACAACGATTTTGACGCCAAAATACAGAAGCCAAATACAGAAGAGAAAACATCCGAACCGTTCTCTTATAAATATTCTACGCCGCTGATTCTAAAAGTCTATTGGTTGTGATGGAAGACAGGTACCTATTAAAAGTTACTAAGTTAAGCTATATAGATAGGCTCTATCTCCAAAATTATGCAAATTGTTTGGCAACTTCCTTTATTAGTATGTATGGACGAACGGTCCCTATTTTCGCCTCTATTTTCCGCGTGTCGAGAACATTCTAAAAACGACTCATTCGTAAACGAAACACGTATCTACCCACTTTTTTGAAGCAAATTCGCTAGAGCCGGTAGATTTTTTGAGGGAAAATACGATGTGCGATGACCTTGGCACGGAAGATGTTTTGCACAACAATGTATTATGTCGGTGGGCGTAAAAAGTTTACTGCTATTTTGTGGAGGTCTTTTGCTAAATAGTGGCTGAAACCTTTTTTTATCATACTGTTGGGTACTGATGTGAGGACAGTAGGACGCATGGAGCGTACTCCTTCACGCTGCTCCAAGGTGGATTGGTGAACAAAACGGTACTGCTAAATAGTAAAATTCCTGACATAGTATCGCGAATGTCTTGGAGGAATCTAGAGGCTCAATCTACACTATTTTAAACTATTGCAGCCAAGTTTATGCCGTTGCTTTTACTTTAACTTTTGCATTTACAGTATCAGTGAAATAAGATTAATGACTGGCTAAGTCCTGCCAAGTGGAACTGGAAGCAATTTCCGAGGCGTCGGTCAAGGCTGGAAGTTCCGCCCTCAGGTGTCGAGTTGCACGAAGTTTCTGATTCCTAAGGGACCCATACCGGACTTGTATTCGTCCCGTTCCTACGTCCAATTCGCTTCGAAGAGTGTTGATATCTTATTTAACTTTGAATAGAATCTTTGGACCTATTAAGATGGCGATTTTTCTTGAGTAACTAGGATATCGAAGCCTTAAGCACTAAAAGCTTTATAAAATTAAAATTGAAGCTGCTGCAAGCTGGCAGACATTTTACATAGCAAGCCTCAAAATTGTCACACATTATTTTAGTCTGGTTGCTGCTTGATTGCTGCTAGCCGATAAATATTGTTTTTTACTATCTTTAGGCCTTCAGAAATATCACGATTCACTATCATTTTATTTGAAACCAATCATACTTATAGTACCATGTCTGTGTCCTAATTTTCTAGATAACCAGAGATAAGCGCGGCCAATAACATAGTTAGCTGCTGAAGACGACCTCTGGAAAACTTTTCCCAATAACAATAATAGAAAAATTCGGCGGAAACTTCCGAATTAACCTAATTTGGTGTCAGCAAAATTGCCTTCATTGTTGACTGGAGAGGCTTCGACTATTTGTGACGGGTGCGAAACCACAAAGTTTACGTTCGATTTTCCGATTTCAATTTCACCGAGTTGTTTTTGGCAGGCACATGCTTTGGAAATTTGTGGTCTGTTGACGATTTCTTGACGAAAATAATTTCTCGTGAAGGAGCTTTGAATTTGAGATTTCTTGATTTATTTTGTTTTTAACTAAAATAGGCAATTTGTTTGTTGACGTTTGATAAATGTTCTTCTGATTTGTATGAAAAATATTTGTCGCATTTTTTGCGATTAAATTTCTTTATTTCAATTCCAGATCTTGTTGATTTAGTTTTGTTCAAGAACCATGTCCTGTTAATTTTATAAATGTGAACGTTTGTGAGGGTGGATGGCTGTTTGTTACTCTTTCACGCAAAACAGTTTATAGCTTGGATTAACATGTAGAATACTTTCGTCTCTGTCTGGATTAGGTTCTAAAATCCATCAATCCCTTGCAAGGAAAAAGCTTCGCGAGGTTTACTATTTCGCTATAAGTGCTAAGTTAATAGAATATTGCTACGGGAGCGATTTGAACTTGAACATAACTTCGGAACTGAAACTTAATCCACTTAGAAACTTACACAAAGGTGGGTTCCATTAACGGGATCTTTATTACACCGTCCTCATCAATATTGTATTTTTTTGTCAGTACCCATTAATGACCCACTACAGGATCGGGTCTCCTCTCACAATGAAAGGCATGTAGGCCTTAGTCCACCACGCTAGCCTACTGCGGGTTGGTGGACTTCACATGCCTTTGAGAACATTTTTTTTCATGAACTCAGGCATGCACGTTTCCTCACGATGTTTTCCTTCACCGTAACAGCAGGTGATATTTAATTTTATAAATCGCACATAACTTTTATTACAAAGTCATTGGTGCGTGCCACTGGGATTCGAACCCCGACCCCTCGATTCGAGGTCGAATTCTAAGCCACTGGGCTATCACCGCTGCAATATTGTATATTGGTTATAAATTACCGCGCTCAGTTGGGACGCGACTTTGTACGAAATCAACTCGTGCGTGTTCGTACGTTCACGCACGTTACACACAATCCCGACCTTAGAAATACTATGGGAGCGCTCACAATGCGTGCGAGTTAGTCATATGTCAGCTTTGTCGTGAGCAGTGTAAGTGCTTTCATAGTTTTTCTAAGGTCTAAATTGTTTGTGCGTGAATTCACAAGTTGAATTCGTACGAAATGGTGTCCAAAGTGAGCGTTTCCTAGTAGAGATTTTTTGAAGTAGAAAAGTATTTAAGTATTCCAATATTCCTATTATATAATACCAAATTTTATCCAAATTCCTTCAATGCTTTCTGAATAGCTGATATTTAATATTATATAGCATATAGCCGTATGGTACATAACATTCATTGGGAATCTTAATACTTCGTATAAGCGACGAATTCTTAGCCATAGCTATCAGCACCAAGTCTTGTTCTAACGGTGTCAAATTAATGTTCTCATTTAGAAAACTTTGATAACATGATTCCGGAACTCGCCAGGGTTTTGGCGAGCTACGAAAGTTACCTCACACATCCAATGTTAAAACTTAGCAACTAGTGTTATGTGCCAGTTGTGGAACACCCCGGCATCGGCATGATCATACTTCCTCCATCGGAGTCCCGACTGAGTTAAACAAAGTTTACCTCACACCTGCCGTCAGTTTCAAACTGTGGTGTAATTTACACGGGTGTCATTCACTTCGGTTCCTCCACTGTGAGATATAGTGCCAGTAATTTGAGTTTAGAAGAGTATTGTAGCAAGACTATTTATAGTTTTTACGTGATATAGCCGCAATAGTTCACCGGGGTACTTTATAAGCAACAATAAACCCCATGTTACCCCTTGCCTAATTGCAGTGTCGCTCGCAAGAGTTGCTCGCACGAGAAAGTCATTGCGTACATTTTTCGCCTCCTTCCTCCTTCCTTTCGCCCTTTGTAGTCCACTACTGGACAAAAGCCTCCCCTAATCGACGCCACTTTGCCAATACGAAGGGCTCAGGAGTGCTTTAGCCCTTTGAAGCCAACGGTTTCCTGATGTATTCTTTAGAACTTGGTCAACTTTCAAACTTAACCGATTAAGTTTCAAAATAAGACACTTTTTAATATAAAATACCCGAAAACTGTAACGTTAAATAAGTGACGGCATAATCCTGTCGTATCGTTAATATTTTTATGTACCATATCTTGCTGGCATATAACTAATAATACATTCAAACCTTATTACAACTCAGCGCGAATTTCCTACGTGTTACTGAGTTGTGAACAAGTAAGTCAGGCAGAAGAAAAACTTTCACAATAAGACCAACTTGCCCCGTGCACAACTCGCATTACTATATTAACTTAAGTTAAGTTGTAGAGGTGAAATCCAAACAACTTGTATATGCAATTGTAGTTTGTTACGGAGGAAGATGTCGGTGATGTACGAGTATGTACGAGTATACGGTAACCTGAGTGGCTCAGGAGACCTTACCGTCACCTCTTTTATCAGCCGAAGCAAAGTAGGTACGTTCTACGCGTCTATGTTTCATTTGAGTGGTGTGACCATATTAGACTTTACATAGAGCTTCTATAAATAAGCATACCTATAGAATTTCTATGTAAGGTCTAAGGTAGGTATCACTTAAGATGAGGTGGTCTGATCAAGTGATCAGATATTATGGAAAGTTTTTACCGCATATACAAGTGTGTTATCGATACCTATTATGAAACTAAGGACTATTTAGAAGATAAGAAAGCGTGGGATTGAATAACTTCACTAGGCTATTTCTATACACCATGTATCAATATTTATTTGTGAGCGGATGGCAATGGGGCGATATTGACACACACGATAGCTGTCACGTGTGTTCCTTTATTGGACCTAGTCATACTGCACTATAGACTAAGTTTTATTTACTTTTAAAAGAGTGCTGGGAGTTTTTTTCCGCCCGCTTTTTTCTCCTAGTCTACGTTTTGCCTGAGGGGCGATCAAAGCGCATGTTAGTATAATGTTAAATGTATGACGTTCATTAAATGTGCATAAATTGTACCTAATAATGAATAAAAGCTTTTGAATTTGAATTTGAATTTGGTTTTTTTCAAAATCAACGGGTTCGACTCCTGGCTAGGCATATTTTTCAAAAATCCAACGATGCAGTTTTAGTTATCGTCAAAATCGGGCCTCAACTGTTCACCCATCCCCATCCACGCACTCTTGAAAAATTCACCCTGTATAGGTACTTACATAAAATCATTATCCAATTTCAACCAGAATCGAAATCTTTGTATTTTGTTTCTATATTTCTTATTTCGAACATTCTCACAGTCCGATTGTAGCCGAAGATTCACAAAGCGATCCCCGCCATGTTTATTGTTATTGAAAAACTTATCTGTTCTTGTTGATTTTGCCAAGATCTTCGCGAAAAGATTAGAACTGAGTCGAGTAGAATCGTGGGTTTCGTTTACTATCAAAATATTTTCGGAATCTAACCAAAATCATTTTAAAAATTGGTTGCAGTGAATTTTTTTATAACAATTTCTAGGGTTTCAATCTCTTATGTTATGATTACTTAGGGTATGTGATCAGAACTTTGATGGTCTATACTTTAAGCGGCAAAATAAATATCGCACGTCTTTAGTGCCCAGCATATCTGTGTTCAGCAGTGGTATAAAAACACTAGTCGTTTATTTCATTATAATAGTTATGTATATTCTAAAATACATGTTGAAAAGAGCGTCAATAGAACTCAACAACTTCTCTTGCGATGTTTTGGATAATATGTCTATTTGAAAGCATAAACGTGTAATATTAAGAGCGTTCAAATGTATTCTGCAGATATTGGGCGCTTTGCATGCTTCTAGAAATACATGCTTGGAATTTAGATACTTCAAAATACTTTTAAGAATTTAAAAAAGATAACGAAACCCCAATTCTAATGCTTACATCCTAAAATCATAAAAGTCTATATCATGTTATAGTGTTTAAGTTATGTAAAAACTCAGATCAACTTTATCATTCTTTAATCATTATCCATTATCTTTAAAAAATGAAAATCAGTACTGAGGAAACATTAATAAGTTAATCAGATGACTTATATTAATGATGACGTCATAAGCCGGGTCCTTTATAAAGTACAAAAGCATGAAGATTTTGCTATTATGACAGTTTAATAAAATTATCTCAATTGACTGAGGTCACAATCCTATTCGCGAAAGTTCCCACCACCGTCCTTTTAAACCGCCGTGGTACAAGTTACTTCAACTCCGGTTGGGGAAGTATGGATACCAAATATTCGTAACTTTGAATGAACTCGTTTAGACTTAATCCTTTAAAACAAAAACATTCAGATGGGCACTTGGTTTGCGAATAAAGCTCTCACTTCGAGCGATAATTAAAAAGTCAAGAGAGATTTCAGTAATGTAACGCTTTCAGAAGAGCGCCGGCCTTAATCGAAATCTTAATCTAAGATGGCTTAGGCATTAAACGTATTAAATCGTATCTTAACGAGGTTTTAGGCCGCGCTCAATTTGGACGCGATTTTATACGAATTCAACTCAAACGTACGTTCACTCACGAACAACTCCGACTGAAGGAATACTATGGGAGCGTTCACACTGCATGCGAGTTATACGTACGTCAACTAGATCACCGAGAGCGGTGATAGCCCAGTGGCTTAGAATTCGACCTCGAATCGAGGGGTCCAGGTTCGAATCCCAGTGGCACGCACCAATGACTTTGTAAAAAAGTTATGTGCGCTTTATAAAAATTAAATATCACCTGCTGTTACGGTGAAGGAAAACATCGAGAGGAAACCTGCATGCCTGAGAGTTCAGAAAAAAAAAAGTTCTCAAAGGCATGCGAAGTCCACCAACCCGCAGTAGGCCAGCGTGGTGGACTACGGCCTACATCCTTCTCATTGTGAGAGGAGACCCGACCCTGTAGTGGGTCATTAATGTGTTACTGACAACTAGATCGCGCGCAGTTGGAGCGCTCACGTAGCATTTCAAAGGTCGGTTATATTCGTGCGTGAACGCACGTGTTGAATTCGTACATGCGTTGCTACTTATTGGGACGGAGATATTCAGCACAAATAAAGTGTCTCTATCTATCAAATCGTCTCCGCTGAATGAAGAAGCTTCACGGAGAGTTAAGAGGGTGGCAGTAAGGTACCTCCCCGGGCAAGCTTCTAAGGCTCTACCACCATAGATATTATTAAGAATAAACTAGTTTCATAAATCTATGGATAAATCCTATATCCAAAATGTTTAGTTTAACAAACTATTTTTAATCTCTTAATATTAAAATTAAAATCTTAATATCAATATAATTCGTTTAACTAAACATTTTGGTCTTCGTCGTAAACAAAACAGTCGGAGAGTGTAAAAGCCGCTTAGCGCCCAATCCAGTTTATTATCGCAGGAGGAAGTTTCATATCTAATTAATGTTTTCGACGCTCTTAACTAAGATAACAATGTTTTGAAAGCCCTATGTTAATCTAAAATGTATCTAAAATTCAGAATTCATTAAATCACCCAAAATTTCGCGGCAATTCAGCTATATTTCCAGTTGATGAGTAATTACGCCAGGCTTTTTATGTAATTAAATGGAAGATGATGATAATTAACTTGTCTATAACCCATTAATGATTCACTGCAGGTTCGTGTCTCACAATAAGTAGCGTGTAGTTCTTAGGCCATGACGCTGGACCAGCGGTGATGATGAGGGTCCTTCATATGCCTTTGAAAACATAATGAAGAACTCTGAAGCATGCAGGTTTTCTTATAAAGTTTTCCTTCACCGTTACAGCAGGTGATAAATAATTATTATGTAAAGCGCACACAACTATTAAGAAAGTCATTGGTACAAGAGGAAAAATTTTTTGTATTTTTACGCAACAATGTCTGTTTTTGAACAATTTCACCGATATCTCCTACCTAGTAACCTAAACCTGTGTCAACCTAAATGTCAAAGGTGAAATCACGCAATCTTTATTTTAATGAAGTCTGGTCTACATTTTCATTTAAATACAAACAGTGGGATTTAAAACGAATGATAAAATAATCTACGAAATCGCGCACAGCCCCGCTGCTTGAGTAGATCGCAAGAGATCGAAAAGCAACGTAGGGCGCGGTCAGTTCCTGGATGGGTGACCGCTAGTGGCGAATTAAATGCGCGCTTCCGTGCTTCGGAGGACACGTTAATCCTTCGGTCCCGGTTGTTATCGATACGATAGCGTTGTTAACCCTTGCTGGAGACCATATGGGTGGTTTGACAACAACCGACAGGGGTTGGCTAGCGCGTTTCTCCACTAGTCCATATTGGAGAAGCGTGGTGGAGTATGGTTCGGCTTCCCCCTGTTGTGGGAAGAAGAGACTCGTGCCCAACAGTGGGACATAAAAAGGGTTTGCAGCCATCGGTATCTTTGTTCAAAAATAACTGTTTTTGAATAATTTTACCAATATAACTTGCCTAACCTAAACCCTCGTCAACCGAAATATCAAAGGTGAAATCACGCAATCTTAAATTTCAATAAAGTCTGACCTACATTTTCGTTTAAATACAAACACTGGAATTTAAAGCGAGTGATAATCTCCGCTCTTTTCGCTCAGCGTACTTAGGATATCCGCTTTTAACGAGTTTCATACTTGTGGAAATTGCAAACCGTTTGTTTGTGATGTGCTGTTCTAGCTTTTTCTAGCGTTTGCAATTTTTTTAACGCTACTTATTACACACTCATTGCCCCAGAATATGATTCGTGGGTGCTACGGATACACGCAAGTCAAGAACACAACACAGACCAGAAACAACAATTGGGAGTTCTGCTGGGAATCGAACCCAGGACCCTCCGCATCGCATCAGCCTTTACCTCTAAGCCAGTAAGGTGGTCATAATTTTCGAATATAATTTTATTGAAAAAAGGTGACTGATATAGCTCTCAAAAAAATTAAAGTGGCTGAGTCTGTAAAATAAAAATTAAAGTCTGACAACGAATGGGGTATGAAAGGTCCTTGAATGGCGACCACGTCTAGGCAAAAGGCCGCCCTTCCTTTTTGACTTGGAAGCAGTATAGTCTGGAAAAACATTAGTGTAGAATATACTGTTTTATTTATAGGCATAAAAAAAAACTTAGAAAATTACTACGCACTGGCAACTCTTCTGGTATTGCTCGTGTCAGTAGGCGACAGCAAATACTTATCATCAGAAACTTCGTCTGAGTGTTTGTCTGCTCTTTTTATATAAAAACTATAAACTTTTTGTCGAAAAGGTGTCGCATGGTTTGTACGCAGTAATAAAAAACATACAAGTTCTAGGTCAAGTGCTTACATCGGTAATGTAAACACATTACGGAAAAGTCAACATAGCGCTTGGGCGGACGCCGAATTTGCGCCTTTCTAATGAGAATTCAGCGGTGATAGCCCAGTGGCTTAGAATTCGACCTCGAATCGAGGGGTCCGGGTTCGAATCCCAGTGGCACGCACCGATGGGTTACTGGCAATGAGAATTCTGAGAATTCGATTTCTTACTCGAGAGGTCCGGGTTCACATCCGGTTAACATGCACCATATTATTGTGCATTTTTCATTGCATTTTCAGACGGCCTGAGTGGCGCAGTGGTTAAGACACCGCGGTGCGCTGCGCGGAGGGTCCTGCGTTCGATTCCCAGCAGAGCAGAGATTTGAATGACGAATTTGAATTTCTGTTTCTGGTCTGGATGTGTTGTGTTACTTGTGTTCTTGTCTTGTGTGTGTCCATGGCACCCACGACACAGGGAATCCTAGTGTGGGGCTATGAGTACGAAGCGTTATTTTACCTATTCTCTTGGAAGGTATCATTCTCCAATATATAGGTAGTAGATATCACTCCATCGGATCATATAAAAGCCTTTGGTTCTTGGTATATCAAAATTAAATAACAATTCCTTATCCTACCCTCCCCCGAATTGATACGACACAGAACCATTTTCCTCCTGCGGATTGAATTGATTATAATACTTTTGGCTTCATCCACACTTCATTGAATAACAAATTGGACAAGCTAGATCGGCTTATTCGGAACATATTGTGCGAGCATTATGTTAATGCGGTCGTTCGCTGTATAATTCCTCTAAGTAGTTAGTACATAGTTTGGGTAAATAATAAGAAATTGGGTAAATAATATTTGGGTAAATAATAACGGTGGTGATAGCCCGGTGGTTTAGAATTCGAATCGAGGGGTCCGGGTTCGAATCCCAGTGGCACGCACCAATGACATTGTAAAAAAGTTATGTGCGCTTTATAAAATTAAATATCACCTGCTGTTACGGTGAAGGAAAACATCGTGAGGAAACCTGCATGCCGGAGAGTTCAACAAAAAAAAAATGTTCTCAAATGTATGTGAAGTCCACCAACCCGCAGTAGGCCAGCGTGGTGGACGGCGGCCTACATCCCTCTCATTACGAGAAGGAGACCCGACCCTTTTTCCTTCACCGTAACAGCAGGTGATATTTAATTTCATAAATCGCACATAACTTTTATTACAAAGTCATTGGTGCGTGCCACTGGGATTCGAACCCGGATCCCTCGATTCGAGGTCGAATTCTAAGCCACTGGGCTATCACCGCTGCACTTTGCTAAATAAAATACTTGAATACCAATACAATTAAAATACTTTTAATGAAGTCTTGTATTTCAGTTGGTAAGGTGTTCCCAGAGTCACAGTGATATCAATTAGTTTGCAACCTACCGTAGAAATGCAAGCTAATAGCTTTCTACAATTAGTGGTTAATGACGTCAGTGACGTGCCAGGAATATTGAGCTAATTGCGAGTATACAACTGAACTGACTAGAACATAATTTGTTGCGTAAAGCTACGAGTATTACCTGAATCAATGTAGCCTGACACTGAGATACGTGTTGTGGTTTGATTCTTGTAATCGATGATTAAAGATGGCAAGAAGGTGGGTGGTAATAATGGGAGCTTAATTTTCTAGACAGTGCTGACTGCAACCCTTTTATGGCCCACTGGTGGTACCAATAGCCCTGTGTAACTAAAGTAAACAATTTTAGCTTTCTTCTTGAAGTTAGCCTCTTAGGGCGGAATAAAAACGAAACGCGCGTACACTTCAGTGCATCGGCGGAAAGTGACCCAATTTGGCGTAAAAGCTCTCGTGCTAAGTGCAAGAGGGCACTTCGGGCGAAGGTTCAGAACAAAAGCACATGCTTCGAAAACAATTGTTGCATTATATATTATGTATAGTTGCGTTTCTATACATTTAAATTTCTCACCCAGGATTTGTGATTTCTATTCCATTTAAGGTGGGGTACAGAGGCACAACTATTAGAGGGTGGGTACACTCACCCACTAATTAAATTTCGTCACATAATTTCATCCTTATCGTTCCTGTAAGTGTCCCGAAATTCCTCATGACTTAAAGGAATTCTTTAACAAGACGGAGACATGTCAGCAAGACGAATGGTTCTGAAGTGATGCCTATTTTATTCCACTAAAGTTCGCCAAGTAGTCGAAATTCGACTATGATTTATTGATATTTTTAAAATTGACGTAACGGAGTGTACGTACATACACGTCATGTTTGTCTATGTGTGCACATCAAAATACTCGAGCGTATGGTAGTGTGCATGACGTGCTTTTGTTATGAATTGTATGTATTTGTAATGAATTTTATTCAAATATGTTAGAATACGTGCATTTGACGACCCAAGTGGCGCAGTGGTTAAGACACCGGTGCGCTGCGCCGAAGGTACTCGGTTCGGTTTGAATGATGAATTTGAATGTCTGTTTCTGGTCTGGGTGTATTGTGTTCTAGTCTTGTGTGTGTCCATGGCACCCACGACACAGGGAATCCTAGTGTGGGGCTATGAGTGTCAAGCGTTATTTATTATTTATTATTTATTATATTCTTGTCCACATAAATTTTAATTGTGCCATGTTTCAAACCGCTCCGTTCGCGTAGTGAGATGTAAATTGTAACCAAAATTTGCTTCACGTATAAATATATAAATGTTAATGATTAAGTGAAGTTATTAATATTTCATGAGGTCAAAACACAAAATCAATACAGCGTTGGAGGCAAACCACTTTTTGCACTGTAATTCCGGCGGATTGCGTCGACGAATTGGATTGCCGACCACACCTTTGTCGCGCCACGGAATAATTTCGAAGCAGAATGTCATTTGCCCGTGATATTAAAAAAAATGTGCAGTCCCGGGACACTTCCGCCAAATTTTGGGAAAGTGAAATTGTTTTTTTCTATGTTCCTCTCATTTTTATTCAAATTTTCTCACTATTAACCTTTCTTGGACTCATACAAACATTTTAAAACCAAATTTAGCCCAATCGCACCAGCCGTTCTCGCGATTTAGCGAGACAAACGAACAGCGATTCATTGTATAAATATTTATTGTATAGATAACAATATTACAAAGAAAAATAAAAAGTACAGTTCTATCTACTTTCTATTTCTATGATTTTCCTCTTAATCCTTGCTTACGTATTCTCTAAGCCAGTCTCAGCTCAAATGAGATTTATAACTCCAACATTCAAGACCGACCAAGCAAACAGATCAAATGTTTGCTCGGAGTGACAAGACGTGTATTCGAGCATTTCAAGGGTTGAAATATAGCGCTTTTTTAGAATGCTTGAACCTTTCCATATGAATATTAAATGCTAAGTTATTTTCACACACATTCATATACACAATGGTCGAGCGCACAACTATTCAATCGAGCCTCAATCATCATCTTAGTCTTTCGTTATCCACTGCTGGACATGGGCCTCCTATAACCGACGTCACTCCACCCGGTCCTACGCCCTTTCAATTTAACGGTTTCCCGCTGACTTCTTCAGGTGCCCTCCGGTAGCCTGTATTCCTTTTGTCGTATCAATCATTCGTATTTTTTATGCCCAATGTTGGGCAAACAAGCAGACGGGTCACCTGTGCCGTGAACATGAACACTAGCGTCAAAGTATTCATATAGTAAACATCAATCATTAGTATGTCAGTCTGTCTTGACATCTTCCTCTTCCTTCCTTCCTTCTTTCCTCTTTCTTTTCTGATACGACTACTATACGAAACTGCGTAAGATCATGCTAATGGTGCTGATGGTAAGTGGTCACCGCTGCCCACGGACATCTGCAACACCGAAGATGTCACAGCATTTCTGGCTAAAGAGATAATAATTCGGCTCTTAACTTAGAAACAAAATTATTAGTCTTCCTTTTCCAAAAGCTTTCGAAGTTCAGATAGGATTTTTATCTTTGTTAAAAGCAAACGATTTAATGTCCATGTTTTAATACAAATTTATTGTAACAAATGATTTTTACTTAGAGAAAACCAAGCGAACGAATAAATTAGAAATTTTCTGACATCATCAATGGAGTCAGCAATTCATTCTGTAGTCGGTTTCCATGATGTAGCAGCTTTCTCGCTAACATCAGTCCTGTCTGGAAGAACCACGCCCACTGTAAGCAGGCAGCTTATATAGTTAGATATCTATATAAGCTTATACAGTTAGATAAATATATAAGAAGATTCTCAGATAGTAGAAAAACTAAAACAGTGTTGAAGAAAGGAAAAGTTTTATTCAGTAAAATCTGAAAATATAGTAAAGTTATGAGTAAAAGACCTTAAATTCTCATGCTAGAAAATCCTGTGGTAATTTTCAGTGGCTTTTGTATGGTTTTGAAGAGAAATTACAAAAATTCTAAATTAAATTACAAAACAAAAAAAGACTTCTTGGAACCAAACGTGTGAAAAAAATGTGAATGTTTGTATAATGTTAAATGTATGACTTTCATTAAGTGTCCATAAATTGTACCTGATAATGATTAAAAGCTTTTGAATTTGAATTTGACTTTGAAAATGTCAGTGCAAATCTGGGGTATATCTTACAGAATGGGGCCATTTTATTGATACGAGTATACGAGTATTTTTTATGATACAAAGTGAATAGGGATAATAATGTTATCTAGAAAGTTTTAGAGAATAAAAAATCAGTTACGAGAGCAAAACATGGAAGTATATTATGTAGAATTATGCACATGTTCGTCGAATCCATTGATGGTTTCGTTTTTGACTGACCCTGTGTAGGTAACAATTGTCATGTGGCACGCTAAGTTGCTTATACGACAACGTGTTTGCATACATATCGGTGTCATGTTAAATTAGAACAGCTCAATGCAGAGCCCTGTGTTTCCATTTTGTCTTGTTGGTTGCGCGTGTTTAAATTATCGTGTTGGTTGCTCGATCGTTTGTCAGCCAATTAGGGACAACGCATTAGACGATTATAGATAGTAGGAATATATAAAAGCCTACATGTTATTTCAATGTCAAAGAATGTCAGGTAAATGCCAGATAGTTTTATTAATAATATTTCGAAGGTAATTTAAGGAGCCATCCAGCACAGTCGAGCGAGCCCATTAGTCCATATTGGACCGTTTTGCGAAGGAATGAATAAATCTTTCGAATATAGGCACTTCGGCATTTTTGTATACCCCGGCTGAGGAAATCTTGCAAAGATTAAGTTTTTGGATTTATTGACAAGGGTCTGCTGAGAAAGTGAGAATTTGTATTTATTGAACGTACAGCTTATTTTAGGATCATCACAATTTGGAAGGTTTTACGTGTAAAGTTCTGGGGAGATATTTTAGGTTTAACTATCCTTTCTGTAAAAATACTTATGTTAATTAATACCTTTTCCACGTCCTAATTGGCATGTCGGTCGCACAAGCTAGTCGTACGCAAACCTGTGTTTTGTGTAAAAAAAATATTTGTCGCATGTTAGTGCGTATTTTAATTGGTACAGCTGTATATGGAGCCCTGTGTTTAATTTTTTGTCAGGATTAGGACGAGGCCTTACATATATTATTATATGAGATTCTTATGTAACGCTTAAAAACGTTACATAAGAATCTCACTTCATTATTACAGTTATTTCCTTTAATTCCTCAACTTTAATTACTTTGTTTGCTCTCATGGTTCCTTAAATTTTTGTCGCATATTTTCTCCTAAGTTTTGTTGTAAGTTTTTTCTAAAAGTTCCTCATCACTTAATGGAATTCCTTAGCAAAGGAGACACGTCACTAAGACAAATAGTTCCGAAGTGATGCTTATTTTATTCAATTCTCGGAGCCATGAAAGTGTGGGTGTTTAATACCGTAAGCATTTCAGCACTCAGCATTAGAAAAACCCACGCTGCTAAAGGAATTGGTGGGGGAGGAAGAAGGAATTCCTCAGAGTACTTAATCCTTTCGGAATCGCACGCAAAATTATTTGCAGTTATATTTTTAGTGTAGTAAAATAAGTATTTTATCAGTGTAAATATATTTATTTATTTATTTTAAAGTGTTTTTTAATGGAAATGAGTAGCAAGGGGCAAACTGGCACTTAAGTGGTAGCTGAGGTTGCTGTTCACCCTCATTAAACCTCAAACAACTTTGAGGTTTATTCTGTTTTAAATCTTACATAATATATACAAAATTCTCGTATTACAATGTTAGTTTTCGAAACGGCTTGACAGATTTTTATGAAATTTTATATGCATATTCAGTAGGTCTGAGAATCAGCTACTATATATTTCTCATACCTTTGCTACTTTTGAATCATGAAATATTAGGTTCTAAGCTATAGCTCTCGTGACGCGTTGAGTTATACCAAACTTATCTCTTCTGGTTCATAAAACGATCATTTTTCACTTTCTCGCTCGCTTTTTCTTACAAATGGACTACATCCGCGTTAGTACAATAGATTAGTACCTACTTTTCTTCGAATTGAACGAGTAGGAACATTTATCAAGAAAATACAAGTTATTATTATATAAAATATAGGTATTATTACTAGCTGACTCTGCAAACGTTGTTTTGCCATATAAGTTATCGAGCGGGATGAAAAATTATTAAATTACTAAAATGACTATTAAAAATAGGGAAATACGAAAAAATGAATTTGTTGCTCGATTTAATAGCAATTTGGCACTCAGATTATAAGCATGATGAACCCATAAGTACGCTTTTCATTTCTCACTAAACTCAATCCTGAGTACAAACGAAGTCGCTAACAGAAGTTTGTATTCAAGCCTTAGTTACGGACAAAGTATGAGTACAAACAAACATTGCCTCTCATAACTTCGGATATAACATGCCGACTGCTTAGGTATCGGAAATTATCTTCCTACACGCTTCCCTCTCCAGATCATGTCTGACAATACTTAATATCAATATCAGCGAACATTTATTCTGACAGTGGAATTAAGGTAGGTAGAGTATTTAGGTAAGCTATACTACTACAATTACTTACGTACATCTTTTGTGTTCGTAGAAATTAAAAACTGCGTTATAACAGCAACATCTATCTATTTTTATATCATTGGATTTTTAATTTTTGTAATTTTGGTTTTTTACATTTTTTTAAAGCTTTCAGATTTTATATTTACAAATTTTCAACTTTCAAAATCATCAAACTCCATTAAAAATTTCCGAATTCTTACCTCTTACCCACTGGGGCTACACGTACCAAAAGTAAGACGATAGAAATGAATAATAACCCTGTATATCACATAGCAATGTTATTTATTTACAATCAAACCGAGTACTCTCAATACGTCAAGCGAAACCTTGTCGAGGCTGGCTGAAGTCCAATCGTGGACCCTTGTTATTGCGTAAACAAAAATAATCCTCGGAAGAAACCCTTGAGTACACAGTGCTCATTTGTCATTTGTCATCTCATACTTTTGATTTACTCTATATAATTAATGGTCACATATAAGCATACACATATTCGCGCGCACGCACACACACACACACGCACACACACACACACTCACACACACACACACACAAATACAAACAACAGGTTGGTTTTATGGCCTTTATCCCCTACTGTTGGATACGCGCCAAGAGATTGTCTCCCCACAACACTGCTGGGAATCGTACCCAGCAGAGATTTGAATGATGAATTCGAATTTCTGTATCTGGTCTGGGTGTGTGATGTTCTTGTCTTGTGTGTGTCCATGGTACCCACGATACAAGGAATCCTAGTGTGGAGCTATGACTTTGGAGCGTTATTCATTTAATGTTTACGACGGCTCTAACACATACCTAAGAAGTTAATTTTATGTTATTCCTCCGATCACGACCCTAGGAATATTAATAACTTTATCAATGAATCAGCCTTGTAGCTAGCACACAATAACAATAAAGTTGAGACCTACTTTGCATGATCGAGTTAGAATAGGTCAATCGGCATGCGATCGGATTAAACCCGTTAAGTAAGGGTTCTGCTCCATTTAATTTCTAGAAAATGAGGTAAACATAAGCTTAATAAAACCAGATTAGATTCCTACGTGTTCTGTGCATTGTTTGAGAATATTATTCGGAAGTATAAACTTTATCCTTTGGTAATCTTGTTGGTAACATGCCAGTAACCCATTAATGACCCACTACAGGGTCGGGTCTCTTTCTCGTAATGAGAGGGATGTAGGTCTTAGTCCACCACGCTGGCCTACTGCGGGTTGGTGGACTTCACATGCCTTTGAGAACATTTTTTTTTGTGAACTCTCAGGCATGGAGGTTTCCTCACGATGTTTTCCTTTACCGTAACAGCAGGTGATATTTAATTTTATAAAGCGCACATAACTTTTTTACAAAGTCATTGGTGCGTGCCCCTGGGATTCGAACCCGGACCCCTCGATTCGAGGCCGAATTCTGAGCCACTGGGCTATCACCGCTATATGTTATGTTGGTAACATAAGTTGCAGTAAATACAAAACGAAATTAGACACTAACATTTTGTTTTTATTAATCGTTCCTTTCTTAATTTTCTGCCATAATATATGCTCTACATTTTGTCTGGGGTCACCGGTTAGGCATAAGCTTTAAGATGTCGCTTTAAGGTAGGCAATCATGTCTGAGGAGTGGCTGTTTACCGATTACGTCATGTAGTTTCGTCGATGGAGAAAACTCTGATAGCGTGATTCAGGATACCAGAGGCGTCATCTCTTGGCGAGTGGTGGAAGTCACCACAGTAATTTAAATTTCGAAGCTTTGGCTTTTTGGCCACTCATGTACCAGTGTGCTGAAAGAGAAAACGGGTGATAAAAGTCATGGATGCGTTTCTGGCCAAGGAGAAAAAGTTGCATTCACAAATATTACCTAGCCACCCAATAAGAAAGCTCATGGGTGAAACGAGATCAATTTAAAACCTATTATTTCGCTAATCCATTACTCTTGGTATCCAATCCTGCTCTCATTTAGTTAATTTAGCAAATTACACCCGTTTCAACCCCAGTATCGTGGCAATTAAAGGGCCAATTGGGAGGAATAATTGTATGGTAGCAACGTGTATTAAATAAATATAAGGACGGTGTATTTGACGAGTACATAAAAGGAAAAACAAACAATTGAAAAATGTATCACTAAACTTTTTATCATGGTCATTGACTTCATGGATACCACACCAAACCACACGCGTACATGCAGATACATTTTCTGTGTGTTGGACTGTGCGTGTTTTCTATACAAATGTAAATACTTACATACAACGCTAGATCACGCATTCCCGCGCTACGCTGCATGATGCAGGGCAGTGTGTGTTTTTACAGTTTTTTAAATTAATTCCTTATTTATTTCAGATCCGGTATCTTACGCGGTATATTCCACTAAAACATAAATAGCGCCATCTATCGACAACACACAGAACTATTGGGTACCGTTTACATTTCCGGCTATGCAGCGCTTCCGTGTTTCAATGGGGAAAAGTTTCGCCCACCCTTTCATAGAGGGCAGTAGTAGGCTGTTGTAGTTATACAGTTGAACAAATTCTCAGAACTGCCGCCAGAGGCTGTGCGAGTAGCAATGAAACTTTGAGAGCATGTTATAATATTTTAATTTGAGTGCAATTGTATTATTTTGTATATAAAACTTTCTTTTTAATTACCTTTTAGTTATAAGCTAGTACAGTTATGTATGTCGCACAGTCCGAATGATAGGTCTTAATCCACCACTGTATTTGGTGGATTTCACAGGCCTTTGGGAACATTTGAAGGACTCTAGGCATAACTCTACTCTAGGTTTTACTACGTCCTTCTACTCTTGTAAATATGAAAGTTTATGAGGATGGATGTTTGTTACTATTTCATACAAAAACATAGTTTATAAGCTGAATTAACATATACTTATATACCTCTCTGGACCAAGTTCCAAAATCCACACGGACGAAGGCACGGGCAATGTCTAGTGTTCTATGTAAAAATAAATAAATAAAAAATATTTTCGTTCCAGGTACGTACCGACCGTTAGATCATCGCGTAGCTGTCATATGTCACGGGATCTTCATTACTCATCATCACTAAGTAAGGCTTCGAGTGGTAAGTGCCAAAAAATAATTATCATTATTTCACCATAGACTATAGTTTACTTTAAGGCTAGTCTTATATCTGCATAATCGATGACAATTCCCCCGGTCCTGGGGTCCCGCTCTCTGAATCTATTGGTTAAATCTATACCTTCTTCGTGGACTAGTTACTTCACCTTTTTGTGCGTGGGGAAATCCATCAGGGATTCCCGCAATGGGATCGGAGATGACAGGGTACTCTATTGGCTAAAACCCTATGGTGTTTGTTTCAACGCTTATTTTTCAGGCCTACGGACTGCATTCTTTCACAGCCCTGAATCGTTAGTCCATCTAGTCGGAATTATTTTTACTTAAAAATAGGTATTTAGAAAATCTTAACGTGGTAGATTAGTAATGAAAACTCACAGCTTCATTTATTTTAATTTTAGCAAATAAAAATAACGTAAATAAAAAAAAAACAAAAACATTTCATTTCAACCAGCAAATAAATTCTTTTTTGTTAGATTTTTACGCTTTACGGATCAGTTGTAAAAATCTAACATCAAAAAGCAAATGAAAATCTCTTGTTTTTCAATAATTGTTTTCACAGCTCTCGTAAAAATATTCTGGCTTTCGTTCGGAAAAAATGCAGCCTAAAAACCTTTCCACATATTAAAGTGAAAGCACGTGTAAAAATAGGAATATAGGAACGGGGCTTTCGTTTGAATTTTTTCCGTTGTTTCATCAATGCAACTAATCAAAAAATTCTAAGGCTTCCACATTTACAACCGTTCCACAACAATATACTATAGAGGTTTTTATCATATTATTTGCAAAACACTAGTGATCCACTGTAGGTTTGGGTCTCTTAAGTATAAGTATAAGAACGATGTAGGTCTAACCACCACGTGGAGCTAATGCCGGTTATTTGACTTAACATGCTTTTGGGAAGCTTTTGACTAGGACCGTGACATAAGGTTCCTCAAAATGGGCTTAAAAAAGCTCTTCTTAAATGCCATCAATGCACTGGCGATGGTGACCACTTACGATCAGTTTGCCGTCTGCTTGTTTGCCTAGTCTTACAACTAATACTAGTTTAAATTTATTATCGCTACGAGTATCTACAGTGATAGTAATTAAACATCAAAAAAACTTCCGAATGATCTAACCATGTATCAACCAAAAGCGCCCTAGCGTTGATGTCTTTTGTAGGGAGATGAAATTTGAAACATATTTCAGAAGATATGAATTACGAGTTTTTATTAATCTATATCGATCCGTTTGTCATCCTTTTGTAGGCCACTGCTGGACGTCGAAGCTAATGTGTTTGGTCTTGGGCCTTCGGAGTCCAGTGGCTTTCCACTGTTACTTTCAAATCATCAGACCACCATTACGGGTTTCGCGTTCACTCAAGGACCTATCTGCTCCATCGTCTTTAAAACAATTCACATAGCTATAAAAATAACAATAAAACATATTAATTTTGATAGAAAATGGTTCCCTTTGTCAGTAAGGTAAAGTAAAGTTATCAAAATAAGGCCTACCAATTGAACCTGCAGCCCTAGATTCATTCACGAATAAAGAAATTGTATCGTTGGTATCATAGAAGTTTATAAATATATTTTACAATTGACACATTCAAAGCAATACCTAATAATCGTAAACAGTGTCAAGTTTAAACAGCGAAACAGTATGAAAATTGAGCCGAACGTTTAAGTGCTGAAACTTCCCTAAAATTCTATAATTAATGAGAACCGACACTCTACTCCCCTACACGGCTCCGAGGCCCTGTTGCGGTCGGCAACCGCCTCTCGATAACCGATTGAAGGCAACGCACCCAATACTTAACACTTAACGTTACACCTACGTAATAAAATTGACGCAGTTTTCAACATTCACAGCTGCGCGCGCACCTCAAAGCATGGAGTCACCACTCCGCCGGCAGTTCCCAGCCGGGCCGCACGCTCCTTTCTTCCCAACGTAAACATTGCAACCATAAACAAAACACGAACGCCCTGGCTGGCCGAATCCTTCGCTGATTAATTAAAAAAATAAAACCCCGCGCCACAGAGCTCCTAGCAATCTGTCAAACCGCTTTCGCGCCTAAATCTCTGTCATCTCTGCGTTCTTTGCTTAAATTTAAAAACGGAAAGCAATAATAAGGTGTTATTAGTTTTTAATCTGTGTGAAAGTAATCTCGTGGTTCGACGGTTGCTGGTTGGTTTCGAACAACTTTTTTGTACACTTCGTTTCAGAGTTGCCGAGTTGTGAGTATGTAGATAGCGGCTGTTAAGATAAGAATGGCAGTGGCTTACGTAAGTTCTGCGGAGAACAAGCATTAAACTTAATATAGTTTGGGGGATGTCCTCGAGATTGAGTTATAAGCCGGTTTGTTTTTGTATGCTACTTACTTAAGCTCCCTTATTACCTTCGTGTGTAGCCTCCATGGTACCTTATCTCCGATCGACCTTGCAAGACAAGAATTTATTGACCGATAACGAGAAATATATTAAGGCGTTATTCATTAGAGAACTGTTACATTAAGTGCCTAGTTATATTAAAAGCCTACAGTGTTATGTTGGACATTATTTAATAGTTTATTGAAAAATAAAAAAACACATGTTTTTTTACGTTTACCTAGTAACAAAACCTATTAAATATATAAAAAAATATCATTTATATCATAGAAAAAACGATAATCGTGTGTGTTGAAACTCTAATACATTGTCAACAATTTTATGTAAAGTAAGTTAATCTCACTTATCGATAAGATAAAGAATACTAACCATTTTGAAATCAAATTTACACTGTAATATAGTGTCACAATATTTACTTACTCCTAACATAAGTGAGTTTTTCTATATTTACTATATAACAGACTTTTTTTTGTACAGGATAAATCTTTGAATGATGTTTTTTTTTAATTATACATATTATTATTATTACTCAGCGAACTTTCTTCAAATTTTATAAGTAAACATATTTCACCATCCCAAGATTTTCTACTATGACAACATAATAAACACAAGAATATAATTTGAGAGATTACGAACGAGGATGTTCCTTCTTTATTGAAATAAACGTAACAAAAATGCTACGATATTAGTCTACAGCTGCCACAAGAGAAGGCTATGAACGTTACAAGAGGTGGATTCGGTTGCTACGAGTGTAGACTATGGGTGCTACGATATTAGTCTATGCATGCTACGAGAGTAGGCTATGGCTGCTTTATGCTACTAGAGTAAGATACGGATGCTAAGAGTCATCCATACGAGTATATGCTACGAGAGTTGGATACGAATGCTACGGAATTAGTCTACGGATGCTACACGGGTAGGCTAAACTAGCCTATAAATGCTACGAGAGTAGGATACAGTACGTTACAGTGTGCGTTTCGTTTCGGAACTGCTAAAACTCAGACTCAGGGTACAGATGCTATGACAGTAGGAACCGAGTGCTACGAGAGTAGGTAACGAGTGCTACGAGAGTAGGCTACAGTTTTTCCTACAGCAAATATTAAATACCCTAATTACTAATCCTGTAACCACTCAGGCCTATCAAGTTTAATCCTACACAACGAATTGTAGGCCAAGTATTAGATTTCTTACGTCGGTCCCTCAAATCGGCTCCGATTTATGTGGGACACTCCAATATCCTATTTTACGCACTGCTTGTCCGTGTCCCTAATCTCTGCGGTCATTAATATTACGTATCTGTCAAAGAATTGCCGGCTACTAGGTCTTCTCGATGCCCGAACAGTTGTCTCACTGAAAGATACGAATTGTCATTCAGATTTATTTCAGTTTCAGAAGTATTTCAGAACATTTTTTTGTGAACTCTCGATGGATGTGTCGATCAAACGATGTACGAAAAAATTGAAAGTAAACCTCCATGCATGAGAGTTCACAGCAAAAGGCCAACCCTTGTTCTGTTCTAAGTATAAAAGAAAGTTATGTTTAAAGTTACAGAAATACGAACGTATATAGATGAGTAAAAAATATATTTTTACAATCGAAATCAAGTAACTCATGACAATCGTGAACAGATAGCGGTACTAAAATCGTTTGCTATGTCATCAATATGTCATTACCGAAAATCAGTGTATCTCAGTCTTTCGGTATACGTCATGATGACATCTCATAAAGTGCTTTCTTAATTAACCTCAACTTTAATCTATTAGAATCATGTTTAAAAGCCTAAACAATAGAAAACGTCATTATATTGTTTCAAATTTAATTATATCAAATTATCTATGATTTCAATATTTTGAAGCCCCTAAATGTAGGAGACCCGGTAACAATGGAATTTGCAAAATTTATTTCCAAAAGTCTTGGGGTCTTATTTTGTTCTTCATTTTGAAGAGTGAACCTTGATTTGGAAAAAGGCATACATTTAAGTGTTGGGATGTGGACAATTAGAGTTAATTGAGAACTTTTATTGAACTGTCAAAACCAAAAAGTAACGTTATAAGCATAAGCTGGGTTCTTCATAGAAAATCTATGTTTTGTCTTAAAGATCCGACACATGAAAAAGAAACATGGAAAATTTATCTGTGTTTTCAGACGTTTCCGAAAGCGTCTGTCAACTCTCAACCCGTTGGTAAAAATTAATTTCAAATTTTAATTCCCATAAAAGCATTTTTTTTAATTCCCATATAATGGAACTTCCCATAAAATAAGTTGAGAGACACTACCGAAGACTCATTATTATTTCACGCCATAGTGTAATGGGACGATAACAAGCTATCGCGATCGCTTGGTGTGACGAATACCTATAATATAATCTTTCGTGCAGAATACTTCGTGGAAAATCGGTCGATGAACTAAGCCGAATTCCGAATAGTCGTAATTTTCGTCGAAAACAATTTGCCTATTATTTATTTAGAATCCACAGAAGGCACATAACACTGAACAACAAAAACAAGCAGCAGGTCTTGCCTCATTTATCGTTTCAGAGCAACACATTTGAGGAGACCGTTTTACTTGCGTGAAACATTGACGAGTCGAATTTGAGTAATAAACTATTTTCTTGTAAATTATGTATCATTAAATTCTTTATCCGTAGATATTTAAATGCTTTCCAGTCGTTATTTTTAAAGAAATTGTCTCCGTGCTACTAAAAATTACTGAGGGCTTTCCATAACAAACGGAAGGTCATTGAATTAGGGAATTGAAATTGAAACGATGATTGAGTTTGGGAATTTGGGAGGCTCTCCCTATTGGTCAATCTTGATTGGTATTGATCTATGATTATTGACGATTCGAATTGATTGTGATAGTATAGTGATAGTGATAGTGGGACTGTGATAGTATATATTGGAGTTACAATACAACACAGATTCAATGAAAGAACATTTTGATTCAGAGAGGAGCACAACCAATACTGGTTGCGCAACCGCCAGCTGTCGCCGCGCTCGCAGATTGAATTGTCCATCAAACGGAAACAATATGTGCTCTTGATAAAGTATCTCCAACATACAGCCAACAGTATTTTATGCTATTGGTAGCTTGTTTTTATGGTTGCTAGTTTTTTTCTTTTAATAACTTTCTGCGGTGATGGCCAAATAGCTTAAAATTCGGAATCTTGCTCAAGGGGACCAGATTCGAGTCTCAGTGGCACGCAGCGATGATATTCTTAAAATTTATCTGCGGTTTAGAAAAATAATAATCAACTACTGTTCGGTGCAGGGAAATCTCGTGGGGAAATCGGAATGCTTGTGAGTTCTCCAGTATGTTCGCAAAGGCATGTGAAGTTTACTACAAACCCGCAGTAGGCCAGCGTGGTGGATTAAGGCCTACATCCTTCTCATTGTGAGAGGAGACCCAACCCTGACCAATGAGGAGACAAAAGACGTTTGAATAAAGATCTTTTCCATACCATAAATACCATTTTTCATATTTCATCTATAGAATTTTCAGATATCGCAATAAAATAATAACAATCTTATTCATTTGAGATGATATAAACCTCTGGGGCATTCTTTTCAGAGCATTCCGTCAATTTGATCATCGGAAATTATTTCCGGTGCTCGGAGAAACAATCCGCATTTCCAATTAAGGTGAAATCGGATTTTAATATTGAGAGAGAATAAGTTCAATCAACGAAATACTTCCACTTCTGAGTCTGTGAGAGTTCTGTGCTCCTTTTTAGCTAACAGAATCGATTTTAAGAAACTATTAAACATTTTCTTGAATATCATCGATACTTATGTGTCGTGAACTCTATCGTCAAAGTATTCGTACAGTAAACATCAGTCATTAGTACGTTCCATGCCAGTCTGTCTGACATCAATAGTCAATAGTCAAAAGTCATTTATTCATATAACATATACACGTCAAATCCATGCAATAACTTTTAAAATATTAAAAAAATAGATACAAAATAATCTTCCCACACTAATAGCACTCGTTAACGATACGATTATTTTGACAATAGTATTCATGCTCGAAGTACTGGTATAGAATATGTGCTTTTGGTGAAAAAAATTAGTGGAATTATACAAACATATAAACCAGTTTTATCGTACGCCACATTTCAATAAAATAATACTCAAACGTGAGGTTATGCGTCCATACAATACGGATATTTGTATGGACGAATAGCCTAGATAAAAATATTTCATACCTACACAAAAGTGTTTAACAATAAAACTGAATTGTCAAAACACAATAAACTATTTTGAATGATGCTTTTGTATGACCTGGATGTGGAAATATTTCAAATTTGATAGATGGCGCAACATTTATTCAGTTTTCGGCCACGGCATTTACGGAAAAGCCTACTGTATTCCTGGTATATTATTGTCATGCAAACGTTCACCATTCAAAAGAAAGATAAAGACTTGATTGATGATTTTGAGGTATTTTTTTTTAAATAGTAAAGGAAAAAGTAATACAACAAAATTAAGGGTTGAATTTTAGGACAATATGCCAAACGGAAAAGTTAATATACTCGTAATAATGCTAAAAATCATATTTTTGGGCATTCATTTTGTAATATGTCATTATTACTAATATGCAATTATGATACCATTATGAAAAGATTCTAATCCTATTGATATTATGTCAAAACTACCACATTAAAACATAATGGCAGTTGTACTTCGATAAAAATCCATATCATAATGATGTAACCATAAATTCATTCACTATCCGAACAGTCGACTGTGACAATGTAGTCAAAATGAAACCATTGCGAAACGTTTTTGACTCAATTGACGTGACGTTACAGTAGACGCGAGATTGCGTGTATTGTCCTCCCTCTAAACACACGTCTACAGTTCGATATTCATGTTATTTTTGCCTCAATCCTCCAAATTGTGGAATGATCATCCATCCCATGGGATGTTCCCACGTGTTCCCGTAGGTCTGTAGGTAACATGGGGCTTTTAAGAAAGATGATTTAAGAAGTGATTAGTTATCCAGAAGAAAACAGCAGGAAAGTTACCCATTACTCAAAAATAGTGGACTAGGGGGATCGGCTATAACTAGCTATTCTTGTTCTTAAAGTATCATTCAAACGATTGTTTTGAGATGATCCGATTGATAATGACGAATGTTCCCCGTCGCGTTTTAAATAAATAAGTAAGTTGTTTTATAGAAAATGCAACTCTGATTCCGTAGTGCCTTCTGGCGCTGATCCAAAGCTCTTTATTAAGCCGTATTTGCTCTGACGAATTAATTTCGAATGTGGAAGGTATTACTGGGCCTTACAATTGTCTATTTATATAGCGAAAATAGTACTCAAGCCGCGTTTGAGATTAAGTACTTTGGTGCTAATCTTGGTCGATAGGGAAGCGCGCATAGCCCCGCTGCTTGAGTAGATCGCAAGCGATCGAAAAAGTTCAATCAACTTCGGGCGTGGTCAGTACCTGGATGGGTGAAGACTAGTGGCGAATTAAATGCGCGCTTCCGTGCTTCGGAGGGTACCTTAAGTCATCAGTTCCGGTTGTTATCGATACGACAGCAATTGTTAAGCTTTGTCGAAGGCCCTATGTGCGGATAAAAAACATCCGACATGTGTTGGCCTTATCCTATTTCTCGACCAATCCACATTCAAAGGGTTTCAACTTTCTCTGCAGCATGTTCTAAAGTTCTCGCGGACGAAGCCACTGGAAAAGTCTAGTTTTAAATAAATAAAGCATGCCTAAAGTAACATAACGGGTCAACACCGCGCCAGTAAATGTTTTCTCGTAGAAAATTTCACTGGCTCAAACACCTCTAGTCCTATCTATAGAATCGACTTCATTTTATTATCAATTAATCAGCTATGGCATGAACAAGTGTTAAAGTCGATTCAGTTGTATCCAAGTGCACGAGAATAACCAGAAATCGATAGGAACCGTTGGCTGATAAAGAAATCATAAACATTCTCGCGTGTCCTTGGACTTTTCATTTTAAAATTTAAAATTTGGATTAAATTTAATTTTGGAGTTCTTAAGAAGTAGAACCAACATTTACCAAAAGGATGAAGAAAATCAACAAGACATAGAGATATGGAAGAATTTAAAATTTATTTCAATTATTTTTGTAACAGTGTTCTTTTAGTTAATAGGGTTAAAATTGTAATATGGTCAATGAATAAAGGCTTTTATTATTATTATATTGGTGTCAGTGCTACTTGAAGTGCTTATTATAATCCTCCAATTGGAAGTATTCCAAATCACTTTATTAAGTGGTATTTCCATTGATGAATCAATTTAGATCGGTGCGGTTAATCAGTAGCTGAAACTGAACTCAATTTAGGGTTTAACCTTAGCTTTTAATAGCCAATAAAACCGCTTAGCTGTTCCCAACTAAATTTATGTTTGCAATAGTTTACTGTGGATACATAAATTATTGCGTTTGAATAGCTAATAGCTTTATGTTTAGTTTGGTCTTCGATATATTTCAGCACTATGAAGAACGTTGAAAGACGTTTGAAATTTTAACAAACGTCACATTACCGCGTGTCCTATTAACCCCGTGTCTGAATTGCCATGTCGGCCGCAAAAGTTGGTCGTACGTCATTGCGTACATTTCTCGCATGTCCGTGGTGTCAGCGTGTCAGTATTTCAATGAGGGCAGCTCCATACAGAGCCCTGTTTAAATTTTGTCGTAATGGTTGATCGGTTGGTTATGTCAACCAATTAGAACAAGGCCTTAGGTGTGTAATGGTTGGTTTCTATAACGTATACTAATATAATAAAGCGGAATTTTTTGTTTGTTTGTTTGTTTGTTTAAACGCGCTAATCTCAGGAACCTGTCGGATCTGAAAAAATAGGCATTCTATAAGCCATTTTTTAATCTCAGAAAAGTGTTTTGTGTAAGTCCCGCACTCCAAGGCGCGTGACGCGGTATTTACATTTCAATCAAATTATTCAATCAAAACTTAACCACTGACCTTGTTTTAGAAAAGAACGCGCAATAACCTCTAGTAAAGAAACATAACCGAAATGTTTTAATTTAAGCAGCAATTCATAATGAAGGAATAATAAAATATATCTGAATCAAAACAATTAATTCTTGATTTGGTTCTGTTACGAATAAAATTGTAGTTTACAGCGAAACATTGCGTGCTCTTTCAGAATAAAGGGTTATTACTTTTTCGTATGTGAATAGACTATTTCGGTAAACCCTTTTTAGGGCCGAGTTAGATAAGCTTACACCCACGATAAGCGTATTAAACTTTATTGTATATGTATAGCTCTTATCTCTTTCATAAATTCAAAAGTAGGTACCTATAGTAAGTTAACTATCAAACCAATCCTGTGCCAATAAAGAAATAACAAAAGAAAATTACCATGGCTATAACAATTTAGAAAAAAAAATAGAAAAGAATTAATAAGGAATAGTGTTCCAGAAACTAAATGTTGTGGTAAGAAAATTCACCAATTTTATGCATTCACACAAAAAAAGAAATTAATAGTATATATATTATTATTAAAGTTATGTATATGTATTATGAAAGTTGCGTGCGTGTGTGATGAGTAAAATTGGAGTATCTGTTTTTAATATAAAAATAACCGCTTTTTACTAAATGCATATATATTACATATACACTGTATATATGTATACCACAATAAATTTCTTTACAATTTCTGTCTATCTATCTGTTTAGCAGGAAGCTAATCTCTGAAACGGCTGGACCGATTTAGATGGGATTTTCACTGGCAGATAGCTGATGTAATAAGGAATAACTTAGGCTACTTTTATTTAAGAATTCCACGCGGACGTCGTCGCGGGCACAGCTAATGCTAATTTCTTTTTCAATTTTCCACCGCAGCAAAGATTCAAAACTTGACGATAAATATCTCGCATAATTTGAAAGAGGCAATAGATTGTATAGGAGTAAAGAACATAAAAATAATTTACGACGCAACGTTTTCACCACAATGAATACACAACCCTCGGCGGATTGTTCTCAACGCACGATTTATGGTTTCCGCTTCCATTCAAATGTAGCATCCGAATTGTTATAACAAATACACACAAAACATTTAAATATTTTAATACGAGATGAAACTAGAAAATAAGCATGTGTGCGCTGTGTCACGCAGCTCGGGAATGCGTGATCTAGCATTGTAAGTATTTACATTTGTATAGAAAACACGCACAGACCAACACAGAACACGCATCCGCATGTACGCGCGTGGATGCATTTTATATACAAATGGACGCGCACCCCCGCACCACGCTGCGTGATGCGGGGCAGTGTGTGAATCGCTGAAGTGATCACTGCATCTATAGTTTTTTTTGCGATGAGACTGAAGTTTGCCACTTTCATAAGTCCTTAACCCATTAGTGACCCACTACAGGGTAGGCCTCCTCTCACAATGACAAAGACTTAGGCCTTAGACTACCAGGTTGGCTAAGCACGGGTTGGTATAACTTCACATGCCTTGGAGAGCTTAGCAAAAATCCGTATCTTGAATTCTTGCTACGCTTTTTAAATTATCAAAAACCCTTCCAGCAAGCATATACTTAACCTACCGTTCATTTATAACAACAGTTTCAAAATTATTCATTTCGAAACACAAATTTAAACAACTTACAAGGTGAAGAATAATTATGTATCGCGTACACTGAAGGTATTTAAAGTCAGCAGTGTAATTTCACTTTTAAAGCAGTTTATGACTTCAGTGCACGAACTTGTTAACAGTGTTAAATATTAGTGGTGTATAAAATTAAATGATCGTAATTGTAGCCCAAAAATGAAAATATAGGAACTTAAAGGAAAAATAAGTCTTTCGTGTGAATTCGAAAATTTAACGGCTACGGTCATATTTGTTGAGTTAGCAACATATTCTTATATGTATATAAAAATTCTCGTGTCACAATGTTAGTTAACATACTCCTCCGAAACGGCTTGACCAATTTTTATGAAATTTTATACGCATATTCAGTAGGTCTGAGAATCGACAACTATCTATTTTTCATACCCCTCAGTGATAAGGGTTGTCCACCTCTAAAATTTTTATTTAATTTTTAGGGACAAATTTTTTATTTTAATTTTTTAATAATGTGGCATTCAAATACATACAAACCTACATTTTCACCCTTCTATCACCAACCCCTATTCTTAATAGTCATTTTAGTAATTTAACAATTTTTCATCCCGCTCGGTAACTTATCGTATATGGCAAAACAACGTTTGGGGAATCAGCTAGTAATAATAATAAGCTCGTATATTACATCAATTTCTCATAAGGATTGGGAGCCGTCATATCTAGCATCTCATACGCGATACAATTGGGTGTTAGTTCCAGCTAGATCCAATCATCATGAATTATTACAGTTTGGGGTGCGCGGTAAATCGTACTGGGATTAGTTCTGAGATGTGAGCACTTGTACACATTAATGCGCCATTTCAGCACCAATGGTGATCATTTTGTGGCTAAGTATTCGGCCTGTTAAACCAAGGGTCTGGGTTCAAATCCCTCTACGCTGGCTTTAAAGTTATGTAAGTGCTAAAAGTGCTGGGAGTTTTTTCCCGCTCTCTTTTTTCTCCTGGTCTAGGATACCCTGAGGGCCGATCAAAGTCGATAAACGTGTAATTTACAATGCGATATGTATGACGATTAATTAAGTGTGCATAAATTGTACCTAATAATGATAAAAGTTTGTGAAAATCAAAAGCTGAAGTTTAGCAAAATATGTATATTTCGTTCGTCGGATCTATGATTTATACGGAATACATTGTGTTGTCTGTTCCATCCAGATCCAATCATCATAAATTATTACGGCTTGGGATATGCATGGATCATACGGGAGGATTAGTTCTATTGTAGACAGTCACAATACTAGAACGGGATAGCCCAGTGGTTTAGTATTCGACTTCGAATCGAGGGGTCCGGGTTCAAATCCCAGTGGCACGCACCAATGACTTTGTAAAAAAAGTTATGTGCACTTTATGAAATTAAATATCACCTGCTGTTACGGTTCATGGTCGCGAGATGACTCCGGTCGCGTGGTGACCTCGGTCGCGTGGTGAATCGAGTCACGACGTGAATTACGTTGAGAGATGACTAGAACCACAAGAAGACTAACAATGGGAACAAGTTGCGAGGTGACTCACAATGGGAATCACACGTTGGCCAAGTCAGCCAAGAAACTAACGTTTAAACTTTTATTTTCTAAAATTAGATGTAGTTTTTGGAAGTGAATTTCAACTGAACCGTTATTTATTGCCTATAATCTATATGGTTGCACCTGACCCCATTCTGCGGCGCATAGGAAGAGCTCCATAGACCACATAAGCTATAGAGACATAAATCTCGTTTATGACTTTCAGCTGCCGGCCGCGATACGCTCCTGGCAATTTATATCAACCTTGTGATGTCATAGCTTCCGATATTTTTTGAGCACAACTTCGTATCCGGTTGTGGTAACTGCAATTTTTGTGTTTCGTTAAGGAGACGTGGTTGCTAAAGGTATTCTATTTGAGGCGAAAATCTAAGTCCTCATGAGAATCAACGCATCCACGTATGACCTCAGTATTTCTATCTTATTATAGGATTGATCAAATAGCATAGAAATCTTATCTTATGAATGCCACACTATTATGAACATACGTTTATGGCTAAGTAATTACAAACTAGGCTGTATTTACATGGAAGCCTTTGTCCAGTGTATTCTTGTGCTTGATACTGTATGCGATGACCCAAATACTATCATGAAAAGTAGTGCACGCAAATATGGTCAGATATCAGCACAATATAGCTGTATTATCGCGTGATTATAAACAATTAGCATTTTTGTGCAATGCAGTGAAATAAACCTTTTTTTTTCGTGGCACTCAATTATAAGTTTAATTACTTGGTGTAGTATGTTAGCAGTGCGTGCGGCGTTTGAATGTTTGTGTTTTAGTCAACATCTATTAATAAGTACAGCGTTAGACGGTTCATGACTATTAGTGTAAGTTTTCATTTCAAATTAGGTGACTGTATTATTAACCCAAATCACGCCATGACGTTTTGGTTTACATTTCGTTTTTGGTTTAAAAACTTTAATTTGATCTTTATTGTTTTATCTGTTTCGCTACAATCGGACAATTCTTCTTCCCGTTGTGTCAAAAAGTTTATCTTGTATACTTCTATCAATGTAGTAGGGGCATAATAATCTTAATTTGTACCATATGCAAGGTACCTTTAAAATGTACGGACAATCTCATATCATCACTTTTAGATTTTGCCATACTCATTACTCATAGATATTTTTCAAGCTTTCTATGGTCTTATCTTCAATTCCAAGTCTCTCTTAAATGTATTTAACCGAATCAGTAGAAAGTAGGAACAGAGTTTTCGCTTTAAACGCAGGGTCTCCTGAGGGTAGTAGATTTATTTCAAGCTATTACTTTAGCGCTATCTGAACTAACTACATAGAATCCATTGTCGATACAAGTCTCATTGTGTAATTACTAAGCCTTTATTTTACGTTTTTCTATTGTTTTGTTTTTGTTTTGTTATTCTGATCTATTGTTTTCAATTCTATTCTATTCTATTATATATTTTTTATCATCTATAAAAATATTTCAATTGTTTGAAATATTGTTTTCACACTCATTACATCTCTTATTTTTGGTTTTTGATCAATCATTTAGTATGTTTCGATCACCTTTAGAAAAAATATAGAATTCGCAGTGATTTCATTTAAATGTGTTGTTTTTATTACTGTTTTATAATTTTTTGGTTTTAGATGAACTGTATAAAGTTTTTATTCGTGTTAAGTTTCGTTAACACGTATTCAGTCTTAAGTGCGCAATTGACAACTAAATACGGTTTTTTTACTCGTAAGCCTTAACACTAAAAGTATTCTTAAAAGCACATCAGCTAAAATTGATTGTATTAACTTAAAATTCCCGGTCTCCTGAGGGTAGGTACAGATTTATTTCAAACGATTAGTTGAGCGCTTCGGAACTGGCGACATCGGCTGAGTAATGGCTGCCATTGACGATACGCCTCTTTGCAAAATTGCTTAAGTTTTATTTTCCTTATTTTGTTTTGTGCAATGCTTTTGATTAATTATTATTTATCAAGCGTGTTGTTTCAGACTCAGACAGAAGGACTTAGCCTCGTTTCTTGATTGAAGATGATAAATCTTTTATTCTATTTATTGAAACTTCAAAAGCACGGAAGAACAAAACAAAACTGACGTAGGTACGATTTTAATAGACCACACTAAACTAAGACCTCAAAAATAGTAAGCCAAAAGTACGATATGTAACAAATGTTAAGTATTTCATACTTTTTTTAAGTTAGTTTATTTTTTAAATTATTTATTTTAACTTTATTATAGGTACTAAAAAGTAACATAATAGTACAAAATGTGGACTTACTCGTAATGCTGCTCAAAGCATTCTCTGTTAGATATACACTTCATAAATACACTACATGGATATTTTATGTTTAGAATAAATATAATCAGATCCTCCTTCAAAAAGATGAACAACTATGAGTCGTCTACATAAAATATTTTTGATTTCATTGACCTCATTCTCTATTAAGGTGACCTGATTTAATGCAAGTATTCCACAAAGAGCTAGGATCCGTTTCCTGATGAGCGAGCTTTTGCAAGAATTGCAAAGCTCAGCAGTAATCAACAGATAAAGTTCACTGATTAAAGAGCTTTTTAAATCGTTCTCAGTTGGTGTTTTATTGTTTAGTTTAAAAAGTATAATCTCATCCTACTACGCGAAAAATACAAAAAGTTTGTGAGGATGGATGGATGGATGTTACTTTACTCTTTCACGCGAACCGCTGAACGGATTTGGATGAAATTTGGTACACAGATAGGTAATAATCTGAATTAATATAAAATACTTTTACTCATCTCTGGGTCAAACTTAATTCCATTGATTACCAAAGCTGTCAAATACGACAATTATGTGGTCAGAATAAAATCATTATGAAACTATTTTGACTTAATTGAGATAGTAGATTCGGCCCCGAGGTCCCAAACGTAAAATAAATAAAAAACAGCCATTTTTGTATTTTACTATATTTCTATAGCATTTTGGTGTGACATGATTTCGAAATAGCTGCCGTCGTAGCTTCGATTTATCCTCATTCCTAACCGCGTATTTCGCGTGAATTCTTCCCCGTGTCATTTATCTTGATCCTCTACCTGTCACCTCGGTAGTCACAAGGTGACCCAATTTTCCTATGACTCTTACGGCCGCACTCAGAGACGTCATTTAACGTAATGTTCATTAACAAAAAAATAAAATCGTCTTTATTCGTATTGACATAAGTGTTATCGTTATTTAATTAATGAACCATTAACGTTAATGAATGTCTCTCAGAGACACGGCGGTTAGATAGTTTCAAGGTTCCGAGTCAAAAAGATTACAAAAGGATCCTACGGTTAGGTCTTTACGTCCTGCGTATTTGTCCTTCTGTCTGCCTTAATTATCTGTAACACTTAAAAGACTACCACCCGCATTAGGTCAGCATGGTGGACTGAGGTCTTTGATAGGTACTTGATACATCCTGAATCAATAATTAATGGATTACAGACATTAGAGATTCCCTGCAGGGTTAGGTCTCCTCTCACAATGAGAAGGATGAAGGCCTTGATCCACCACGTTGTCCTAATGCGCGTTAGTGGACTTCTCATGTCTTTGAGAATTTTGTGGAGTTACTCAAGATTTCCCACGATGTTTTCTTTCCTGTCTGAATAGGGGCTTTCAAATCTAATGTCTAGTTCTAAAATCTAGTCTTTGATAACAAGTCAGTTAAAAAATAGCTAGATAATTATATTTAATTTTTTTTACCTTTTTTTCGTTGCGGAATTAAAACAAAATACATTATTCACGCCATTACTAAAACATTTCGTCGAGTTGAATAATAAGACACCTCATACTTCGTTAGGCACTTGTCTGAACAACAGAAAACGATAATAATCTTTTAATCTCTCTAACACGTGCTGTAGGTTTTCCTATCGTAGGTCATTTTGTGTATTGTCATGAAAATAGCTTTAAAAAACTAATTTAGTAATGAATCTACCTAAATAAGTTTAACAGTAAGGCCGCGCTTAGTTTGGACACGATTTCGTGCGAATTCAACTCATGCGTATACGTACGTTCACGGAGTGCTCACACTGCGTGCGAGTTAGTCGTACCTACGTCAAATGTCAAATAAGTTAAACTGAGCGCGGCCTTATTACTTGTTAATAAGTGACGTACGGCTTATCTGTCACTTGTATTGTCTAATGACATCACCAGTACAGTAACCTTTACAAGTTTCTTACCAATTGACGACCTGAGTGGCGCAGTGGTTAAGACACCGGTGCGCTTCGTGGAAGGTCCTGGGTTCGATTCCCAGCAGAGCAGGGATTTGAAAGATGAATTTGAATTTCTGTTTCTGGTCTGTGTGTGTTGTGTTCTTGTCTTGTGTGTGTCCATGGCACCCACGACACAGGGAATCCTAGTGTGGGGCTATGCGTGTGAAGCGTTATTTATAATATACGTCATACACCACCACTCACATTACCTGAGTATTGATCTCCATCAAAATTTAAACGAAAGTTAAGAAAAATATCCTATCGCTCCTCGATATCCTATCGCATATAGCTCCTGTCTTTTAGTAGGACACATGAGTTAATCAGCAAAGTGTTCCTGTTTCGTGCCATTAATATCTCAGTATCGGGCCTTGAGACTCGTTACGCCTAAGTAGATCAGTAAGTGGTATAAGTGTGGTTATGAGGGGATCGTGTGACGTATTGTTGTGACATCCCAACCCCTTGTCATTCTTGTTACTCGTACGCCAACAAAGTTGCTCGTACGGTAACGTCATTACATACATTTGTCACATGTTAGTTCGTATTTCAATAAGGACAGCAGGTGGACAAGGTTCTGTATGACAGAGTCTTGTGTCTAACCTTTGACGTGTTTATTGATCGGTCAGCTATGTCAGTTAGGACAAGGCCTGGTACTTGTGATTCGATTTATCGTACGAAGGTTCCCAGACCTCTGCTTTTCTCGCTGTGAAGGGTCTTGGTTGATACGCACAGATATTTGGAAGATGATTTTGAATTCGGTACTGGTCCACGATACCTGGCTGCTGGTTGCAACTTTTTGATGGCCCAATGTTAGGCACGGGTATCTCCCCACGACAGGGAGAGGTCTGCTGCATACTCGACCACGCTGCTCCAATGTGGATTGGCTCACAAACGGGCTTGTGGCTATCTCGTGTCGGATGTCATGTCGACGAGACTGAAGTTTGCCACTTTCATAAGTCCTTAACCCATTAGTGACCCACTTCAGGGTAGGCGTCCTCTCACAATGACAAAGATGTAGGCCTTAGACTACCAGGTTGGCTAAGCACGGGTTGGTATAAATTCACATGCCTTGGAGAGCTTAGCAAAAATCCGTATCTTGAATTCTTGCTAAGCTTTTTAAATTATCACAAACCCTTCCAGCAAGCATATACTTAACCTACCGTTCATTTGTAACAACAGTTTCAAAATTATTCATTTTGAAACACAAATTTAAACAACTTACAAGGTGAAGAATAATTATGTATCGCGTACACTGAAGGCATTTAAAGTCAGCACTGTAATTTCACTTTTAAAGCAGTTTATGACTCCAGTGCACGAAGTTGTTAACAGTGTTAAATATTAGTGGTGTATAAAATTAAATGATCTTAATTGTAGCCCAAAAATGAAAATATAGGAACTTAATGAAAAAATACGTCTTTCGTGAATTCGAAAATTTTCATCTGAATTTGAACGCTTCCAAACTGTATGTAATTTTAATTTGCGTCTGCAGTCTTGAATAATGTCTTTCGTAAACCAAACTGGATATCGCCTATTGGAGCTCAATTTTCTCGACTCGAAAATATAGGAACTTAAAGAAAAAATACGTCTTTCGTGAATTCGAAAATTTAACGGCTACGGTCATATTTGTTGAGTTAGCAACATATTCTTATATGTATATAAAAATTCTCGTGTCACAATGTTAGTTACCATACTCCTCCGAAACGGCTTGACCAATTTTTATGAAATTTTATATGCATATTCAGTAGGTCTAAGAATCGGCTAGTACTATCTACTTTTCGTACCCCTAAGTGAGAAGGGTTGTCCACCTCTAACATTTTTATTAAATTTTTTGGGATTAATTTTTTTTTAATAATGTGGCATTAAAATACATACAAACCTAAATTTTCACCCTTCTATCCTACCAACCCCTATTTTTAAGTCATTTTAGTAATTTAATAATTTTTCGTCCCGCTCGGTAACTTATATGGCAAAACAACGTTTGGGGAGTCAGCTAGTAATAATAATAAGCTCGTATATTACATCAATTTCTCATAAGGATTGGGAGCCGTCATATCTAGCATCTCATACGCGATACAATTGGGTGTTAGTTCCAGCTAGATCCAATCATCATGAATTATTACAGTTTGGGGTGCGCGGTAAATCGTACTGGGATTAGTTCTGAGATGTGAGCACTTGTACACATTAATGCGCCATTTCAGCACCAATGGTGATCATTTTGTGGCTAAGTATTCGGCCTGTTAAACCAAGGGTCTGGGTTCAAATCCCTCTACGCTGGCTTTAAAGTTATGTAAGTGCTAAAAGTGCTGGGAGATTTTTCCCGCTCGCTTTTTTCTCCTGGTCTACGATAGCCTGAGGGCCGATCAAAGTCGATAAACGTGTAATTTACAATGCGATATGTATGACGATTAATTAAGTGTGCATAGATTGTACCTAATAATGATAAAAGTTTATGAAAATCAAAAGCTGAAGTTTAGCAAGATATGTATATTTCGTTCGTCATACCTATGATTTAATACGGAATACATTGTGTTGTCTGTTCCATCCAGATCCAATCATCATAAATTATTACGGCTTGGGATATGCATGGATCATACGGGAGGATTAGTTCTATTGTAGACAGTCACAATACTAGAACGGGATAGCCCAGTGGTTTAGTATTCGACTTCGAATCGAGGGGTCCGGGTTCAAATCCCAGTGGCACGCACCAATGACTTTGTAAAAAAAGTTATGTGCACTTTATGAAATTAAATATCACCTGCTGTTACGGTTCATGGTCGCGAGATGACTCCGGTCGCGTGGTGACCTCGGTCGCGTGGTGAATCGAGTCACGACGTGAATTACGTTGAGAGATGACTAGAACCACAAGAAGACTAACAATGGGAACAAGTTGCGAGGTGACTCACAATGGGAATCACACGTTGGCCAAGTCAGCCAAGAAACTAACGTTTAAACTTTTATTTTCTAAAATTAGATGTAATTTTTGGAAGTGAATTTCAACTGAACCGTTATTTATTGCCTATAATCTGGTTGCACCTGACCCCATTCTGCGGCGCATAGGAAGAGCTCCATAGACCACATAAGCTATAGAGACATAAATCTCGTTTATGACTTTCAGTTGCCGGCCGCGATACGCTCCTGGCAATTTATATCAACCTTGTGATGTCATAGCTTCCGATATTTTTTGAGCACAACTTCGTATTCGGTTGTGGTAACTGCAATTTTTTCGCACTGCAAACTACAAAATGCTCTTTAAACCAAGGAATCTTTTTACAACTAGTTTGTAGTTTACCCAAAAATGATAGATGACTTTAGTAGGTGGTAGAGACATCGTAGCTCGCCCAGGGAGGGACTTTACCGCCACCCTCTTAACCTGCCGTGACAGCATTCACGGCATATTCTTCATTTTTTGTGTTTCGTTAAGGAGACGTGGTTGCTAAAGGTATTCTATTTGAGGCGATAATCTTAGTCCTCATGAGAATCAACGCATCCACGTATGACCTCAGTCAGGTCAGTAACCCTTTAATGACCCACTACAAGGTCGGGTCTCCCCTCACAATGAGAAGGATGTAGGCCTTAGTTCACCACGCTGGCCTAGTGCGGGTTGGTGAACTTCACATGCCTTTGAGAACTTTTTTTTTCTGAACTCTCAGGCATGCAGGTTTCCTCACGATGTTTTCCTTCACCGTGACAGCAGGTGATATTTAATTTTAATAAAGCGCACATAACTTTTTTTTAACAAAGTCATTGGTGCGTGCCACTGGGATTCGAACCCGGACCCCTCGATTCGAGGTCGAATTATAAGCCACTGGGACCTCAGTATTTCTATCTTATTATAGGATTGATCAAATAGCATAGAAATCTTATCTTATGAATGCCACACTATTATGAACATACGTTTATGGCTAAGTAATTACAAACTAGGCTGTATTTACATGGAAGCCTTTGTCCAGTGTATTCTTGTGCTTGATACTGTATGCGATGACCCAAATACTATCATGAAAAGTAGTGCACGCATATATGGTCAGATATCAGCACAATATAGCTGTATTATCGCGTGATTATAAACAATTAGCATTTTTGTGCAATGCAGTGAAATAAACCTTTTTTTTCGTGGCACTCAATTATAAGTTTAATTACTTGGTGTAGTATGTTAGCAGTGCGTGCGGTGTTTGAATGTTTGTGTTTTAGTCAACATCTATTAATAAGTACAGCGTTAGACGGTTCATGATTATTAGTGTAAGTTTTCATTTCAAATTAGGTGACTGTATTATTAACCCAAATCACGCCATGACATTTTGGTTTACATTTCGTTTTTGGTTTATAAACTTTAATTTGATCTTTATTGTTTTATCTGTTTCGCTACAATCGGACAATTCTTTTAAATAAATAACAAATAACGCTTCACACTCATAGCCCCACACTAGGATTCCCTGTGTCGTGGGCGCCATGGACACACACAAGACAACAACACAACACACCCAGACCAGAAACAGAATTTTAAACTCATCATTCAAATCTCTGCTCTTCTGGGAATCGAACCCAGGACCTTCCGCGTAGCGCACTGGCGTCTTTACCAACTGAGCCACTCGGGTCGGGTCGTCTTCTTCCCGTTGTGTCAAAAAGTTTATCTTGTATACTTCTATCAATGTAGAAGGGGCATAATAATCTTAATTTGTACCATATGCAAGGTACCTTTAAAATGTACGGACAATCTCATATCATCATTTTGATCAACCATTTTGTATGTTTCGATCCCCTTTAGAAAAAATATAGAATTCGCATTGATTTCATTTAAATGTGTTGTTTTGATTACTGTTTTATAATTTTTTGGTTTTAGATGAACTGTATAAAGTTTTTATTCGTGTTAAGTTTCGTGAACACGTATTCAGTCTTAAGTGCGCAATTGACAACTAAATACGGTTTTTTTACTCGTAAGCCTTAACACTAAAAGTATTTTTAAAAGCACATCAGTTAAAATTGATTGTATTAACTTAAAATTCCCGGTCTCCTGAGGGTAGGTACAGATTTATTTCAAACGATTAGTTGAGCGCTTCGGAACTGGCGACATCGGCTGAGTAATGGCTGCCATTGACGATACGCCTCTTTGCAAAATTGCTTAAGTTTTATTTTCCTTATTTTGTTTTGTGCAATGCTTTTGATTAATTGTTATTTATCAAGCGTGTTGTTTCAGACTCAGACAGAAGGACTTAGCCTCGTTTCTTGATTGAAGGTGATAAATCTTTTATTCTATTTATAGAAACTTCAAAAGCACGGAAGAACAAAACAAAACTGACGTAGGTACGATTTTAATAGACCACACTAAACTAAGACCTCAAAAATAGTAAGCCAAACGTATGTAACAAATGTTAAGTATTTCATACTATTTTGAGGTCAGTTTATTTTTTAAATTATTTATTTTAACTTTATTATAGGTACTAAAAAGTAACATAATAGTACAAAATGTGGACTTACTCGTAATGCTGCTTAAAGCATTCTCTGTCAGTCTACTACATATATACACTACATGGATATTTTATGTTTAGAATAAATATAATCAGATCCTCCTTTAAAAAAATGAACAACTATGAGTCGTCTACATAAAATATTTTTGATTTCATTGACCTCATTCTCTATTAAGGTGACCTGATTTAATGCAAGTATTCCACAAAGAGCTAGGATCCGTTTCCTGATGAGCGAGCTTTTGAACTGCAAAGCTCAGCAGTAATCAACAGATAAAGCTCACTGATGAAGAAGATTTTCGAATTGTTCTCAGTTGGTATTTTATTGTTTATTGCCTATACAATTACATATATGTAAGTTTCAAAAGTATAATCTCATCCTACTACGCGATAAATGCGAAAGTTTGTGAGAATGGATGAATGGATGAAATTTGGTACACAGATAGATAATAATCTGAATTAATATATAACTTTTTACTCATCTCTGGGTCAAACTTAATTCCATTGATTACCAAAGCTGTCAAATACGAGAATTATGTGATCAGAATAAAATCATTATGAAACGATTTTGACTTAATTGAGATAGTAGATTCGGCCCCGAGGTCCCAAAAGTAAAATAAATAAAAAACAGCCATTTTTGGATTTTGCTATATTTCTATAGCATTTTGGTGTGACATGATTTCGAAATAGCTGCCGTCGTAGCTTCGATTTATCCTCATTCCTAACCGCGTATTTCGCGTGAATTCTTCCCCGTGTCATTTATCTTGATCCTCTACCTGTCACCTCGGTAGGTACAAGGTGACCCAATTTTCCTATGACTCTTACGGCCGCACTCAGAGACGTCATTTAACGTAATGTTCATTAACAAAAAAATAAAATCGTCTTAATTCGTATTGACATAAGTGTCATCGTTATTTAATTAATGAACCATTAAGTTAAAGAATGTCCCTGAGTACGGCGGTTAGATAGTTTCTAAGGTTCCGTGTCAAAAAGATTTCAAAAGGATCCTACGGTTAGGTCTTTACGTCCTGCGTATTTGTCCTTCTGTCTGCCTTAATTATCTGTAACTCTTGAAAGACTACCACCCGCATTAGGTCAGCATGGTGGACTAAGGTCTTGATAGATACTTGATACATCCTGAATCAATAATTAATGGATAACAGACATTAGAGATTCCCTGCAGGGGTAGGTCTCCTCTCATAATGAGAAGGATGTAGGCCTTGATCCACCACGTTGTCCGCGTTAGTGGACTTCTCATGTCTTTGAGAATTTTGTGGAGTTACTCAAATTTTCTCACGATGTTTTTCCTTCCTCTCTGAATCTTTTAAATCTAATGTCTAGTTCTAAAATCTAGTCCTTCATAACAAGTAACTTAAAAGTAGCTAGATATATTTAATTTTTTACCGTTTTTGCGATTAGATATTAAAATAAAATACATTATTCACGCCATTTCTAAAACATTTCGTCGATTTGAATAATAAGACAGGTACACCTGAAACTTCGTTAGGCACTTGTCTGAACAACAGAAAACGATAATAATCTTTTATTCTCTCTAACACGTCCTGTAGGTTTTCCTATCGTAGGTCATTTTGTGTATTGTCATGAAAATGGCTTTAAAACTAATTTATTAATTAATCTACCTAAATAAGTTAAACAGTAAGGCCCCGCTTAGTTTGGACACGATTTTGTGTGAATTCAACTCATGCGTACGTTCACGGAGTGCTCACACTACGTGCGAGTTAGTCGTACGTCAACCAAGTTAAACTGAGCGCGGCCTTATTACTTGTTAATAAGTGACGTATGGCTTATCTGTCACTTGTATTGTCTAATGACATCACCAGTACAGTAACATTTACAAGTTTCTTACCAATATACGTCATACATTCTATCGCGGAGCGATATCCTATCGCATATCGCTCCTCTCTTTCAGTAGGACACATGAGTTAATCAGCAAAGTGTTCCTGTTTCGTGCCATTAATATCTCAGTATCGGGCCTTGAGACTCGTTACGCCTAAGTAGATCAGTAAGTGGTATAAGCGTGGTTATGAGGGGATCGTGTGACGTATTGTTGTGACATCCCAACCCCTTGTCATTCTTGTTACTCGTACGCCAACAAAGTTGCTCGTACGGTAACGTCATTACATACATTTGTCACATGTTAGTTCGTATTTCAATAAGGACAGCAGGTGGACAAGGTTCTGTATGACAGAGTCTTGTGTCTAACCTTTGACGTGTTGATTGATCGGTCAGCTATGTCAGTTAGGACAAGGCCTGGTACTTGTGATTCGATGTATCGTACGAAGGTTCCTAGAACTCTGCTTATCTCGCTGTGAAGGGTCTTGGTTGATACGAGGAACAGATACGAGTATTTGGAAGATGATTTTGAATTTGGTACTGGTCCACCGTACCTGGCTGCTGGCTGCAACTTTTTGATGGCCCAATGTTAGGCACGGGTATCTCCCCACGACATGGAGAGGTCTGCTGCATACTCGACCACGCTGCTCCAATGTGGATTGGCCCACAAACGGGCTTGTGGCTGTCTCGTGTCGGATGTCATGTCAGTAACCCATTAATGACCCACTACAGGGTCGGGTCTCCTCTCACAATGAGAGGGATGTAGGCCTTAGGCCACCACGCTGACCTAGTGCGGGTTGGTGGACTTCACATGCCTTTGAGAACTTTTTTTTTCTGAACTCTCAGGCATGCAGGTTTCCTCACGATGTTTTCCTTCACCGTAACAGCAGGTGATATTTAATTTTTATAAAGCGCACATACCTTTTCTACAAAGTCATTGGTGCGTGCCACTGGGATTCGAACCCGGACCCCTCGATTCGAGGTCGAATTCTAAGCCACTGGGCTATCACCGCTATCACCATGTCGGATGTATTCGGATGTATCGCTTGCGATCTACTCAAGCAGCGGGGCCATGTATATTCACGCTTCTATAATTTAATTTACTGTTTGAATATTACAAAAGAGGACTTCCTCCCCATCGCTAGAATCTCATACATATCTTTACACGCACGGTTCGTCAAAGGAACGCCGAGGAAAACTGCACGGGTGGCGCCAAATGGCATTTATTCCGGCCGGAAAATCTTTTCCGCGTCAAAAATACCGGGATATAGGTGGAGAAATGTGAAAGGGGTGGAAATAACGCACGTATGTTGACAAAACACTTATTTTTGTCACATACGAATTTCGTTTATGTGGGTCATAATGTAAGGCGGAAAGTTACATATTTATCTGGATTTTTTCTCGTTGAGTGACTTAGTTTGTATTCTTTCGTAGAAGCGAACAGGTAATGTTGCAGAAAGTAGGCCGGAACTTAAGAGGTAGGTACACTAGTTATAATTTCCATAGAATGACTACATAGTCAAATAGACGCCTTATGCTAGGTGAACACTTTCACAACAGCTGAGGTAATCTCTCATTGGTGTTATAGTGGAAATGGGCTATCCATAAAGGACCGACAACCGATGGGGAAGAAAGATCCTCGAATTGCGACCATGTCTAGGCAAAAGTATTACAGGCCGCCCTCCGACAAATAGAACTGTACTTGAAGAATACGCCGAGATACCGTTGGATTCAAAGGGCACAGGACCGGGCGCAGTGACGGTGTTCAGAAGAGGCCTATGTCCAGCAGTGGACTACAAATTGCTGTAAGGAAAGTAGGAATCTAACGTTGTAGTGAGGGAGAAAACGACATGCACAGATTCCGTTATTACCATACATACAAGTCGGTCCGTAACCCATTAATGACCCACTACAGGGTCGGGTCTCCTCTCACAATGAGAGGGATGTAGGCCTTAGTCCACCACGCTGGCTTAATGCGAGTTGGTGGACTTCACATGCCTTTGAGAACATTTTTTTTTGTGAACTCTTAGGCATGCAGGTTTCCTCACGATGTTTTCCTTCACCGTAACAGCAGGTGATATTTAATTTTTATTATACATACAAGTCAGTAAAGATTAAAATTTACCATCTAATTTTGCACAAGACTTAAGACTAAATCCTCCGATATTATGTTGTATCTCCCGCTTAGTTGGAGAGCTCATATTAGCGGTCGAGTGACGCAGCGTTCCGCTAACGGAGATTAATGAAGCCACGCTCTCATACTTTACGAGTACCTTCGGAGTTTAAATACCTGTGGCGATGTCCACCGCTCGTCAAGAGATGGCGCTCCGGGTGTCCTGAATCACGCTATCGAAGTTTTGTTAATATTAGGCACAGTTACTTTAAGCTGACATTCCTTCCTTCCTCCTTCCTTTCAGCCCTTAGTAGTCCACTGCTGGACATGGGCCTCCCCTAATCGACGCCACTCCGCCCGGTCCTGGGCCCTCTGAATCCAACGGTTTCCCGCTGTCTTCTTCAGGTCATCAGTCCACCTGGTCGGAGGGCGGCCTGTACTCCTTTTGCCTAAACGTGGTCGCCATTCGAGGACCTTTTTTCCCCATCGGTTGTCAGTCCTGCGAACGATGTGGCCAGACCATTGCCACTTTAATTTGCAAATTTTGAAATGATGAAATCCGTAGAAGAACGAAGGTGACCGACATAGCTCTCAAAATTGCAAAGCTGACATTATCGGGATTTAATATTAAAAAAATAATTAGTAAATATTGTTCTAAGATATGGATTATAATTGTAGCCCCGCTGACTCTAATTAATAATGGATACCATTTTACGAGTCACTCAGATACACATAAAAAAAATTTGAAAAAGAATAATCCAGAGGCAAATATCTCAAATGGCAAGTTAATGAATCGTTGATGAAATAAAAACAATTTAACAAAGAAACTTTTGTACTTTTAACTGAATCTGAGCTATGTTTAAAATTGCAATTTCCTCGTTCATCTAACTTGTGCAAAATCGACTGAAAATTCCCCGCTGACAGACAAGACCCGAGGCGAGATATTAAAAACGCGGGAAAAACTAACCGCTGTCAATAAATAATTACATTAATAAATACCATCGAGAATGAAGCTGTAATATCCATCACCTAGCTGATGATTTACGATTTTCTTCATTTTTCATTCCTTGCAGATTTTGATAAATCCCAAAATTACTACACCGAAGGAAGTTCCTCTCGGGTCGGTAACACAATTATCCAATTATCTGATAATTGGATTGTTATAATCCAATTAGTCCGCGGATGAGCGGTTGGCCGTCTTATTGTGTTTACGGTCGTTGCGCGAATTATGAGCTTGCAGGATTAAGCCTCAAGCTATAGAATAGAGTGGTAGAGCCTTGTAGATCACTAGCTGTGCCCACGACTTCGTTCGTTTGGAGTTTAACTATTTAACCAGAGATTAGCCGGAACAAAAAGATAGACAAATTTTTTTGTAAAAAAATGTTATTTAGGTAATTTTACCGTGTTTACATATGTAGAAGGCGTCGCTAATAATATATGTGATGCCATCTAGGCTATATGTGTGGGCTATACGTGTGTCACTCTGGTTCAACATGGCTAAAACTCAGACTAAGGGTACTGTAGTAACTGTGATAAGTACACTCGTTTTTCACGTTGATATATTTTCGAGCGGCGGAATTCGCATTTTTCGCTAGCTCGCGGAAAATTAATTGCGCAGTACATTAAACGGAATTTTAAAATTATTGCCAAAAGAATTAATATATGTAGATACTTTTAAGTTACGAGTAAGTGCTTACATTTTGTTATAACCCGGTTTCTGTGGGATTAGCTTTTACGAGTATTTACGGTAATTTATGATTGCTTTTTACTTTTAAGCAGTTACGAGGCGTAAAATTTTTACTTTATTAAGCGCAGTTTGTCAGCGGTCATTGTCAGCGGTGATAGCCCAGTGGCATAGAATTCGACCTCGAATCGAGGGGTTCGAATCCCAGTGGCACGCACTAATGACTTTGTAAAAAAAAGTTATGTGCGCTTTATAAAAATTAAATATCACCTGCTGTTACGGTGAAGGAAAACATCGTGAGGAAACCTGCATGCCTGAGAGTTCAGAAAAAAAAAGTTCTCAATGGCATGTGAAGGCAGGGTCGGGTCTCCTCCCACTACAGAGTGGATCATTAATGGGTTACTGACAAGTGCAGTTTGTTATGTTATTAAATGGAGATTGGACAGTTGGACACCTTTATTTGAGGTGCAGTAACTGTCAATGACCAGTGACACACTGTAAGTTCGAATCTCCTCTTACAATGTCAGTTATGTAGGCCTTAATATGTAGAACTTGCATTCCTGAGAGTTCTCCATAATGTTCTCAAAGACATGTGTAGTCCACCAACCCGCATGAGGCCATCGTGATGGATTGAGGCCTGCGTTGTTTTCATCGTGAGACCCTGCAGTGGGTTTTAGAGATAAATATTTATTGACGCGTGTCTAAAACCGTGTATTTCTTCACAAAACGGAAGAACTAGAGCGCACAAATCAAGCGCCTGCGGTCGCCCGATAAACGGATTTCAGTGCATTTTTCATCCGGGAAAATTGAACGGACCGAACGAATGGCGGTCCTGGATTGCCTGGAATAGAGTTGGCTACAAAAAATATATCGAATGTCCATTTCATTGTCATACATTTTTGTATAAAGGAGTAACTGTAGTGTATCAATCTTTCCATTTTCGTTTTTGTCTAAAATGATAATCGTTTGGTGAGTTTTCCGGGAGTTTGAATAATGAGATATTTCATTTGTTTAGATGCCTACTGACATTTCTGGTTAGCCCAAAGGTAGAGAATGCTAAAAGTAGCATTAAGTCCACCTTTTGTACCTTTATTTTTGTATGGGTATCATAAAGAATTAATAAAATCTTTAAAAAAATTATAAAAATTATAAAATTTTTAAAAAATAAATAAATGACATAAATAATTGACACACAAGCATGAGTTCCACCAACCCTACCTGGCCTGGACTAAGGCCTATATAAGACCCGACCCTATAGAGGATTTTTAATCGGTTACAGACAGATCCTCTGTTCAATGGAACAACACAAACATTTCACTTAGGTAACAGATAAGTGGTTAAAGACTAAGCCACAGACTAAGCTAAGAACTTCCATTGCTAGATGAGAGAACCGCAATCGAATTCTCAAGACTTTCTAAGTACTTAATTATGTGCGTTTTACAAGGATTGTGATGCCATGACCACAGCGCCTATATATTATGTAGTAGATATTGTATCTCCTATGAGTAGTTTATTACATTCTCGTAGTTTCGTTTTCGGATATTACAAGTTTCCTCCGAGCTCGATTCATCATCGTTAGCTACACGCTGAGTCACGTGGCTCGATGAGTGGTAAGTGTTCTTCTGAGATTAAGCAATATAATAACACTTTTGTTCCGTAACTACTTTGTAATATAAGTTATATTTTTAAGAGTAAATCCTGCTAAAACTAATAAAATTATCCTACAGTAGAGACAACCAAGAATATTAAATAAGCAATGTTTTTGTATGAATTCCAATAGAAATAAAAGTTTTAATATCCAAGCAGATAAAGCCACACTTAAAAGAAACTCATTCGAAAATTTCACTATTCATTAAAAGGCAAAGCAAAATTTCGTCTCTTCACCAATTTAACGAAATTTACAGTCAGCAAAAGATTTAAACGAACAACTTTTCTGTCAAAGCCCACACTTGTGGCTTGCCAAGTTTTCGCAATAAGCCGGAATTCAATTTTTTGGAAAACGCGAAATGTGGAAATGTGAAGAAAGACAAAACAAGAGGCGCAACTTTTTAATGAAATTAAAAACTCGCGTATGATGTGTAGGCCAGTAGTTTAATAGTCGGCTTTGAGCGAGGTTCAACAAAAAGGTGAGATTAAAAAGTTGTTCAACAGATGAGTGGAGCTTCTCAATTTGAAATGCAAATTTTTAATTTCGAACAAATATAATTTTTTTATTTATTCTTCTCCTATTCGCTTCGAGTATAAATACTATCGTAACTGATCGTCGCTGACCTTAATGCGTTTGTGCACGCTAATTTTAGGAGCGGCTGAAATTTGAATTTGAATATAAATTATATTGAAAAATTATTGATTTCACTGTCGTGCAGAAATTGAAATGATGAGTTTAAATTACTGTTCACGGTCTGGGTTAGTGTCCATATTAACCACGATATGGAAATGATTTTGCAGTTTGATGTGTAGGGAATCCTAGTGTGAGACTATGAGCTTGAAGAAGTATTTATCTAAAATACTATATAAGTATATTTATATCAGTATCATCAGATACTATCATCTAATTTATCTGCCTGTCTGCCAGCACTTTTTATAAAAATGGCAGGATAATCAGACCTTATTTTAAAGGCATTATATTTTAATACCCTGAACAAATTACGCCCTCTAAAATTGATTGAGTGATTGATTTTCGCTTCACTAATCTGTCGACGGTTGTTATCGACAGGGATTACTCCGTCGTTCTCATAATCCACCCGGGGGCTGCCGGCTTTGTTTCTATAAAACGATTTGTGTATTTTTTAATTTCATCGAAGAACGTACCTATTAGATGCCCGCCGATCGGTACAAATAGTGTTAAAACGAAGTTTGCTTCAGTCATCTAGAGAGAATATAAAAGGTAACATTTATAATTTATTTTCAATATTTTTTTATTGCAACTAAAAATTCGATTTCCATGCCTCTCAATTCATTAATTATTCAAACACATTTATCCTCGTCCTGTAATATACTGTCAATATAATTAATAAGTACGTAGGAAAAATCGATGTCATATTTTTTAAATAATTTTTGTATCTACTGTTTACAGCAAGCCCTTTCATTTAATACCCAAGTTATGGGAGTGCTTAAATTAATTAGTCGATATCTTGAGCCAGCCGACATATTTGATTCAGGATGACGTCACTTGAATCGTCGTCACTAAACTAAACGAGCGAACTAAATCGTGTAAGGATAACTTTAAAATTGGAATATAGTTGCAAGATTAGACCCGAACACATAAACGATGCAACTTAAATGAAAGCTTAAGTTAGAAAAAAATTACATAGAAGTACATAGAAAATTCGTTGCGTTTATGGCGCAAAAAATTCTCAGCAATTACGATAACGTTTTATAATAATATATTATTGACGAAAATCCAAGAATCAACATTCTCTATTCATCAATCAACTCCGTCCCAAACATCACTTGCCGTAAGAGGGTACGGGCTGACGGGGTAAGCTCCGTCTTATGAGCACAAGCAATAAAGATCTGGATAGTGATTAAAGCGCAAATTGCACTTCGGAACAGAACTAATTTGTAGGAACTGCAAGACTCGCAACTGTCGCCAGGAAAGTTGCTCTGAGGCTGTGACGTCACAGTCTCTCTCAACTGGAATAAGTACTGAAGATGCTAAATTACTACCAGGGTGAGCGTCATTGGAGTTCAAATTCTATTAAAACATGAACCATTCCAAAGGCAACAAATGTTATTACTACCAGAGATCCCTCTGGTAGTAATCATTGGAGTTCAAATTCGATTTAAACTATGGAACATTCCAGAAACAACCAAAATAAATTTATTTGTAAATTATACAAGTTTATAAATATATGGGATATCCATGAAAATTTGAAATGATTTGAAGCGGTGATAGCCCAGTGGTATAAAGTGCGCTTTACAATATTAAATATCAGCTGCTAACGGTGAAAGAAAAACATCATGCCAGAGACTTCTTCATAATTCTCCATCCGTTCTCAAAAAGGTCTGTGTCCACCACCCGCATGCGACCGGCGTGGTGATCTAAGGCCTACACCCTTCTCATTGAGATGGGACCCAACTCTGTAGTGCTTAGAGAAATTATAAAACTGGTTTGTAGTGAGTCACGAATCGCGACTCACGAATGAGCTACAGACAGAAACGATGTACCTAACTAAAAATGTCAACGTTTGGTAAATCAACATTGAATCTAGATCACTCGACGCAATATATCAATGTTCCGATACGATATCTGACGTTTCTAGTTACGCGAACTAATTAGTACTTGAGTTTGAGTTATAGTCAGCTTTGATGTTATAGCGAGCGATAAAAGTTGCGTAATAACTTGCCTTTAGAGGAACTGTTATGTATGTTATTCTATCTTAAGCCGTGTGCTAATTGGCTGTCATAACCGACCGATTAAAAATCACGACAAGAGCGGTGATAGCCCAGTGGCTTAGAATTCTACCTCGAATCGAGGGGTCCGGGTTCCAGTCCCAGTGGCACGCACCAATGACTTTGTAAAAAAAAGGTATGTGCGCTTTGTATAATTAAATATCACCTGCTGTTACGGTGAAGGAAAACATCGTGAGGAAACCTGCATGCCTGAGAGTTCAAAAAAATGTTCTCAAAGGCATGTGAAGTCCACCAAGCCGCAGTAGGCCAGCGTGGTGGATGGTGGCCTACATCCCTCTCATTGTGAGAGGACACCCGACCCTGTAGTGGGTCATTAATGGGTTACTGACAACCGTCCGACTAACCAACACGACAAAATTTAAACATCTCTAAATGAACTGTCCTAAATGAACAGGACACTGACATGCAACAACATTTACTGCTATAATGTTATCGTACGAGCAACTTTTGCATGCGACATGACAATTAGGACACGGGGTTACAATTTACGTTATACTATTATATAAAATGCATAATAATTTATTAAAAATTTCAGCATTTTTTATTATTTTATTTATGTAAAATTGCATTTTTCCTTTTAACAACAAAAATGAACTGTATTTAATTTACTTATTAGTATAAATCCTACTTTCGTATTCAGAAATAGGTCTAGGTATATTATACGACCGAAGACTCCTCCAAGAAATAGTTGAGAACTTTGTAATTACCGGGTAGGATGAGCCGAGCAAGCGAGGGGTTAACTTCGCTGCATTTCCGAGAAACCACAAATTTAACTCGTCCCAACTTTCACAGCACAGCAGGATAAGATGGAATACTAGACTTTTGATGATCAGGTCTTTTTTGTGGTGTTAACCAACAAACAGATATACGAACTGATAAACAGCTCGTATGCCTGTTACCTTACCTTACCATAAGGTAAGTGGTCATCGTAGCCTATTGAACAGCACTATGGAAGTCGTCAGTGCGTTGCCGCCGTTGAAGGATAGTTATTTGCGCCCTTTTTGAAGAACCTTAATTGTATCGGAAACCTTCATGCGTGAAAGTTCTTCATAAAGTTCTTAAAGGCATGTGAAGTCTACCAATCTGCGAGAGGTCTGTAAGTGCCTTCCACCGGAGATCCCAGAGCACCCCGCAAGCGCAGAAGAGGGCCATCTAGGGGGTTTTAGGGGGTAAGAATCCCACATAATCCGGAGTCACTCCCACGACTCTAGGCTACCTATACAGTCACAAAAAAGCCATTAGGCCCGCAGTGGATCCCTGATGGACGCAGGCAATTGAAGTTTCGGCAGTTGATTAAAAACATCACAATTGACTAGTAATAAATCTTCCCTATAGTATCCCCCGAAGACTTCCTTTGTAACATTTTAATTGACTAGTTATCTTCCCTACATCTCTGTCATTTTTTCCAAATACGAATACACAAAGCCGAGCGCGCTTATATTACAGCCGAGACTGTTGCGTCAAACAAAGCCTTTAGTCAGAAGTGGGGCACTAATTACTTTCTGTTTATTCTTCTTTTTGTACGACACAGCTTTTCTTTGAAGAGTCATTTTAGTTTTCACACTTGGACCTTTATTTTGAGCTAAATATAAGTAATAAGTGTGCCGGCCTCGTACAGTAAACATGGAGGGCGAACTGTATTCCTTTTGCCTAGACGCGGTCGCCATTTGAGGACCTTTCTCCCCCATCGGTCTTTCGAATGATGTAGCCAGCGCATCGCCACTTTAATTTGAGAGTTATGTCGGTTGAGTTCGTTCTTCTACGGATTTCGTCGTTTCGGACGTTTTTACTCTTACCTGTCAGTCAGTAGTAACGCATTAATGACCCACTACAGGGTCGGGTCTCCTCTCGCAATGAGAGGGATGTAGGCCTTAGCCCACCACGCTGGCCCACTGCGGGTTGTTGGACTTCACATGCCTTTGAGAACATTTTTTTGTGAACTCTCAGGCATGCAGGTTTCCTCACGATGATTTCCTTCACCGTAACAGCAGGTGATATTTAATTTAAAGCGCATATAACTTTTTCACAAAGTCATTGGTGCGTGCCACTGGGATTCGAACCTGGACCCCTCGATTCGAGGTCGAATTCTAAGCCACTGGGCTATCACCCTACCTATGTTATGAAAAAATATGGAACCCTTCAGCCATATACAAGATCGTAAAAGTAAACGAAATGTAGCAGAAACTGTATTGTGTGTTCAACCTTAGAAATGGGCATTAGGTACATAGTATATATTATAGCGAATGAACTCTTCGATAATTTTATTGTCAGTACTATAGAGGTATCACGATAAATTGTCTATTATTACGGACACGCTTCAAATGTATTACGTTGACTGATTTATTAACTTGCAAGCTTCTGCCCGTGACTTTGTCCAAGTGGACCTACGAATTTTATCCAAGAAGGGATAAAAAGTATCCTATATGTTAACCCAAGATATGAAAAACTTATGTACCAAATTTCATCCAATTCTGTTCAGCGGTTATTGTTTGGAAGAGTAGCAAACATCAATCCTAACAAACTTTCACATTTATAATAGTAGTAAGACTAGCTTCTGTTCGCGACTTCGTCCCCGTGGACCTAAGAATTTGACCCTGGGAGGGATAAAATGTATCCTACATGTTAATTCAGGTCATGATCAAATTTCATCCAAAACTGCTCAGCACTACGCCTTCCTATTAACTTTTCCTGGTAAGCATGTAGATTTTGCCACTTGTACGCTCTTGTTTAGGAGTAAAATGTTCGTATCTCTTAAGCCCGCTACAGACCTTCAGTTTTAACTGTACAGTCGAACAACTGTGCGGTTATAAAGACCGCTACAGACCTTCAGTTTTAACTGTACAGTTGAACTGAGCCCGCTACAGACCTTCAGTTTTAACTGTACAGTCGAACAACTGTGCGGTTATAAAGACCGCTACAGACCTTCAGTTTTAACTGTACAGTTGAACTGAGCCCGCTACAGACCTTCAGTTTTAACTGTACAGTCGAACAACTTTGCGGTTATAAAGCCCGCTACAGACCTTCCGTTTTAACTGTAAAGTTGAACTGAGCCCGCTACAGACCTTCAGTTTTAACTGTACATTCGAACAACTGTGCGGTTATAAAGCCCGCTACAGACCTTCAGTTTTAACTGTACAGTTGAACTGAGCCCGCCACAGACCTTCAGTTTTAACTGCACAGTTTTAACTGTACAGTCGAACTGTGCATTTAAAAAGCCCGCTACAGACCTTCAGTTTTAACTGCAGGTCTGTAGCGGGCTTTATGTTTTCGGTCGGTAAGTTTTAACGTAAGAGTCCGTTCCGCCCTCACTCCGACAAATGGGTCATTGTCCTAATTGACGGCAAACGCTACTTTAGGATTGTGTTCCTTGTTAACAGAGTAATCATCAAAAGATTTTTCCTGTTCTTAAGGGTACTTTCTTGAAAGGACCTGATTGGAGCAATGATTGCAATAATTCTACTGACTAAGGACTTTTAAGGCGTAACGTTTTTAACGAGTAACGACTAGGTACGCGCTAAAAATGCACAAGTTGACTGTTTTATTTACCTAGCCAGCGGTGATAGCCCAGTGGCTTAGAATTCGACCTCGAATCGAGGGGTCCGGGTTCGAATCCCAGTGGCACGCACCAATGACTTTGTAATAAAAGTTATGTGCGATTTATGAAATTAAATATCACCTGCTGTTACTGTGAAGGAAAACATCGTGAGGAAACCTGCATGCCTGAGAGTTTACAAAAAAAAATGTTCTCAAAGGCATGCGAAGTCCACCAACCCGCAGTAGGCCAGCGTGGTGGACTAAGGCCTACATCCTTCTCATTGTGAGAGGAGACCCGACTCTGTAGTGGGTCATTAATGTATTCTCATAAAGTCAAGAATCAGATAGGATCTTGGACTGTATAAAGATGTTTTTTAAAAGATGAAGATTGTGTAAATTGAGAGCATTGTGGGTGCGTGTATTGTAATTTGGTTTGTATATCTAGCAAGGTTGTTTGATATTTATTGTTGTTTGGTTTTTATATAATAAGATCGATTTGTTAAAGAAAAATTTCATCAATTACAAACAAATTTGTGATATTAAAGACTTTGCTAAGGGCAGACAGACAGATCGAACTCTATTCACTGTTCAACGGCTAATAAATACCTACTGGTTACATGTTTTGTACCACATATCGTAGCGTCTTGGTTCGGAAAAGAACTCTCAGGGAAAAGTCGTCGTTCCTAAAATATAAAAAACGACACATTTACCTAACAGTGGAAATCTAGACAGTTTAAAGGATAACATATTTCACCATGTAACCAATTCGAACGGTGATGTAAGGCGACGTTAATAGCGTAACAAAGAGTCAAAATAATTTAAATTCATTTGAAATTATTGTTATTTCACGGTAAACGGATTATGCTTAATATTATTAGGTTCTAGCGTTTACCATTTTTGTTGGAAAACATGCTAAGCGAAATTGAGAACTAAAAATTCTTATTCACATTGTTTTCCGTACAAGCTGTACTCAAACTATACTCAAATTAAAAAGTTTATTTGTAAAAAGAAAAGTAACCTATAGTTTAAGATTTTACAAGCCATTTAGATCAATTCATATTTATCTATTCTTACTTACTTGTAAGTATACTATTTTATATATTTTGTCACATTGTCACCTATTTTATATGCGAAAACAGCTAAATGGTGTGTAGCTTTATATGAAGTTAATTACTTTTTTTAATCTTCACTGTTTGTTTTCCGAAAATAATAAAAAAAAAATTATTTAACACAATACTGCAGCGTAAATCATTCACGAAAATTCGCCACTATCACACATACTATAACGACTTGTATGGTAGGTATATACAGGGTGACTGGCAAAGCGTTGTATTCCCATTAAGGGTGACTATTTAAAATACAGTATCATTGGAAAACTAATAATATTAAATTTAATTAATATTAATTCAATTTAGTAAATTACTGATGCGAAGCTAATTAACTCGCACAGCCCGTCACGTAACCAAACCGGAGAGATTTATGTCCAGGTTAACAACATGGCACCGTCAAAATAATTTAGATTTATTTGAAATTCGCGTTCGCGTTTTGACACACTCTTCCAAAAGTTGATAATCCATACCTTATAACTGTTTAAACTAAAACCATTACATTTTCCGCGAAACTATATAAAAGCTTGTTCCTGCCACACGTGACTTCATAAAAACATAAAAAAATCGATGCTCCAACTTTTTGAAACAAAGGTGAAGTGGTGCATTTCAATTCTCTGATTTTGTAATCGTTTTGTATGTGACCGACACGCGGCTGCCTACATTTATCACACAAAGTGACAGCTTTGTTTTCGTCCATAAAATTGGAAAAGTCAAACTATTTTCTATGATTTAGTAATTGTACAGTTGCTAAAGCGAAGACTTCTCACGGGTCTGGGAGCGAATCCTAATGTTCTGGTACGTAAATTAATTAATCCGTAAAAGTGGTGATAGTCCAGTGGCCAGAAAACGGGCTCTTACTGGAAAGGTGTGGGTTCGAATTCTAGTGGCATGTAGTAATGAATTTCAAAGTTATGTGGGTTTTACAAAATTGAATGTCACCTGCTGTAACGTTATAAAATCTTGAAACGGCTGAAGAAAAATATTTAACTACGAAATGAAAACACAGGCATTACTCAGTAACGGTCGGTTTAAACTACACCAGGAAATGAGTTTATAACGACTTCCTGTGGGCTTGACTGTGTTTTATAGCTCGTATTTGCCGAGTGGTTCAACAGTTTTTTTGAGCAAAGAAAGGTGAAGTTGAAAAAATTGAGGAACAAAGTATTTATGAATTTATGAATTAGATACAAGCAAAGTGAGGTGGATTAAATATAAATGGTTTTGAATAAACGTTGATCCTGTGCTATAGTAACTAGAAAGCTGCAAAATACATAATTATTTTGTTGTGAAAACACACGTTTTGCTATCGATAATTTATAAATAGAGTGATAACATACAGAAATGGAATAATTTTTGTATTGTATTTAACAAACAAAATATTTGTTCGGCGTAGAGATCGAACCGCATTAAGTAATTCATGTAGCTATAATAACCACAAAAATTAATTAATATCTACTAAAGATTTTTATGTGTCAAGATTGCCTTATCATAAATGGGACACCTAAAATCAGTGAACTTTTATTTTCGGGGTCGTGGCTTTTATTTTGGTGGGAACTGCTGTTAAATTGTCAATTTTTACTATCCTAATCATAATATCCTCTGCCATTATTTTTTAAGGGTCAGGGTGATTTTTTACAAAGAAAAGTGTAAAATGTTGAGCACAATTTTACGTCTACTCTGGTATGTCCTCGTCTGTTCATATAAAAGTCTATGGTAAACATTTGCTTGAAGTCTTACAATTACTCCCGCAATCACAAGTTCCAAGGTTACTTGCATGAAGAACAGACAGTTGTGATGGTCACACAAATATTTTCCCTAGTTAGACCTAACCACAACACATTCGCTAGCTAGCGACGTTAACCAATAGTATAACAGTACCGTTAGTCTGAGTTTTAGCAGTTCCGAAAAGAAACGCACACATACACAGCCTACCAGATGTAAATGCACAGTGTAATACCAACAGAGGAAAAAGACTTTAAGAAGAGTTAAAAAAAATAATAAAGCATTAGATAAATCATCACAAAAATTGCTTTATTTTTAATTAACACTCTTTCAGTGTTTAATAATATTAATGAAACATAATAACCGTGAATTGGCCGTAATGCACTGTAAAATTTCGAACTAATACTATCCCGTAGGTATTAAATATTTGTTAGTATTATAATGTCTAACGATAAGTATTCATATCTTTCACTCCATACAAAAATTTGATTTTAAATTTTTTAACTCCTCTTAAAATCAAAAGATTTTACCTCTATTTTTTATTACACTGTTGACTCCTGTGTAGTAAGCTGTGTATGAATTACGTATCTATCTGAAACGAAACGCACAAACGTTTCGTTTCGGTATTGTTCAAACTCAGACTAAGGGTACAGTTGCTTTTATCGCATTATTGTAGGTAGTTACTCCGCAAACACAAGTTCCATCGTTACACTCATGGTAAAATACGTAATTGCGTCGCACACCTTCTATCTCTTACTAGCAAACAGTTATGCTTGTCAATAAATATTAGACCTGGAAAAATACCAAACCACTACCAGCTAGCCTAGTGTCTCTAACCACAAAATGGCAAACATTTGCTTTTATCGCATTATTGTAAGTTACTCCCGCATACACAAGTTTCAAGGTTACTTCCATGGAGAATAGACAATTGTGTCGCACACCTCTTATCGTCGGCATAAAAAACGAGCGTTTGTGACGCTGCACTGGCGCGCGTCCAGGCGGAGTTTGCTCCCGACTCCTGTGTTCAGCTCTCGGCCAGACTCGGCGGCGTCGTTGCATGAGAAATGTGATTGTATTATATGAGGAATGTGACTGGATAGATTGAAACATAAGGCTTGTATTAACGGACCTTTTAAATTTTATATCCATTTAAAATTTAAAAAAAAAAAAATACAAAACCTAAGGTCTCATCTATGAAAATTCGTGATTGAAAACTTTGAGAGCGTGACAAGATACCCGAGGCGCCATCTTTTGACGAGTGCAGGATCCGCCTCCGCAATATATTCCTCCAATATAGTTCTCATGAGAACATCTTAGTTCTCATGAGAACACTACTCATGAGAACTAAGATGTTCGCCTCAAATAAAGTATCCCTGGTAACCACACCTCCCCAGCCGAAAGACAAGACATGAAGAACATGCTGCGTTACGACGGGTTAAGAGGCTGGCGGTAAGGTACATTGGACGAGCTACTGTGGTTTTACCACCTAAAAAGTTGTAATTAGCTGTCAGTTTAGGGATTTAGGGACCCATCCTCACTATTCATTAAAAGTTGTAATCCACCGGGAACGATGTGGGCCCCCGTAAATGTTTTTAATTAACTTTTGTTTATACCGCGGACGAATATTCAAATTTTGGTATGTGTATTTTTTACACTTTCTCGGTCCGAAGGGATTGTGGTGTGATGCTCAATTTTAAATTTTCAACTTTATTCTGGAATGAGTGAGTTAATATTGTTATTACCTACGTTGTTAAGTGAACATCGTTGATGAAAATTTGGCTACATTTATCTCGTGAAAGTTTTAATATTTTAATTTATTTTCATTAACCCTAATTGTTATTATTTGATAAAAGATAATCAATCTTGGCACATCAATATAATAACTATAAAAATGATTATTTTTACATTGAAACTTAAAAGACCACGTTTTCGCAACGGACTCTTTAAAGTACTTTAAACAGGGTCTAAAAAGGGCTCTCGACGATGATAACAACTCATCATTATGTGCACGTATGCTGCTGGTATTACACATAAAAAAAATTTTTAAAGGAATTTTTTTAAAACCTTTTATATCGTTTTCAACGGCGATATTAAGGAGGTTGTTAAATTCTGCTACATTTGTGTCGCTCAGACTATCCTTAACCTTACTCAAATCTTTACTTATATTCTGTCATCGGAGACGGTTTCAATGGCCAATCAAACTCAGCTAATATCTAGCTATGACCTTCAAAATTCTCTTTGATGGATAGTCTAAATAATCCAACTAAAACTTGTAGAATAAATCTAACATATTTAATATGCAGATTAAATGGAAAATCGCTTTGACATACAGATTAAATACAGAAGCGCCAGCAACGGAAGCCTTAAAAAGTTAAAATAGCGACAAGGGTGTGGAATCGAAGTCTTTCCAATCCTATTATCGAGAGATCTTATCGGCTCACGTGCGAAGTATTACACTCGATTCAGTGCTGTACAATAGAATAATAATATTATTGAATCGAGTGAATCGGATCGGGTTCGGTATACAAATTGTACTAACAGAAGCCATTCAAATCCATATTATATGAATAGACGCTTCAACTCACCGTTGCGCGCGGCAGGCCTTAGTCCACTATTGCCTTTTAAGGTTTGGTGGACTTCACAAGCCTTTTTTACTTGAATTCAATTACCTGTATTTTTTCAATATATTTTTGTTACATATTTGGCCCTGAGAACGGTTTTGTTTCGTTTACAATCAGCCATCATTCTAAAATTTGGAAGTTTGACGTAATGTCAGTCGACCCAAGTGGCGCAGTGATTGACACCGGTGCGCTGCGCGGAAGGTCCTGTGTTCGATTCCCAGCAGAGCTTCATGTCTTGTGTGTGTCCATGGCTTAGTGAATCCTAGTGTGGGGCTATGAGAGTGAAGCGTTATTTATTTAATGTCAATGGGATTGAATCTGTATGCTTTCATTACAAATTAGCAATCTCGCCTAGGTAGCTTGTATTTCCGTTTGCTACTCGTTCACTAAATGAATATACAGTCCAAAAGTCACTGTTGCATTATTTATTTATCGATTTATTTACTTATACCCTTTTGGTCCACCGTTGGGCAAAGGTCTTTTTCTACAACATATCTAATTGGGTATCGAATATTAGATTCGAACAGTTTAGGAGTCTCGAAAATTCGAAATCATTTCGATGATAGAACTAAACAAGGCTTTACAAGCATTCGTTTTTTAAAACCAATAGCAGTTCCATTTAAGCCAACTGAAAATTCAAATAACCTGGTCTATAAATAATTGTTCGGAGTATAGAAAGGTTTAAAGCTGCTGACATCTTTGACAGTTTGATGACAGGTAGAGACGACCTTTCGGGCTGGCGATTAGTGAACCGTTTTATGGTATTTACGGAATTCGATGTAATGAGTTATTTAATATTTCTATTTGAATGTGGATATAAATATTGTAGCGGATTTTTTGTAATTTTAATGAAATATACGCATGCCATTAGCCTTTTTTATACGACATAAAGTATCAAACTCAAATTTAGATTACCTACAGGATTTGATTTTATTAATTTATAATCATGTATATTAGATATAGAAATGTAGCAATATATATTTGTATTTTGTTACTTACGGGAGTGACATAGTCACTAGGTGACCAAACTCCCTTAAAATAAAGATAAAAAATAAATAAATAAATAAAGTATCAAACAAGCAGCCTGAAGAATATCTGAAGCTCATTTCTATCCATATAACATCATACAGTTGCAAATCACCGACGTATTGGATAACAATACTTTCTTTTCCTAAAGATATACCTTTACATTGGGGTGAATTTAATTAAGTTTTTGGAGTGACAACCCTAGCTATCGAGCAGTTGAAACACTCAACCCTCTAGAGCGGAGGGCTCTTCATCACGTCATTCAAAGCGGCGGCATTGTTACATCAAATAAGTATCTGTTGCGGCGACAAGTCACTTTTTAATAGAAATTAAACGATACGCGGTCATTTTTATAGTAAATGCTTTACAATACTATACGATACCATATAGGTACTTTATTGCACTCCACAATTAAACATTAATTTAGAATGGCAATGGCATATCAGAAAAAAGGCATAACAAATGGTGCCTAGAGGCGGTCTTATCGAACTTTGGCCCCCACCATGCACCCCACCCTTTTTTTACAATACAATAAATGTTTTTCTTATTTACACTATTTCTAATTTAAATTTATTTTTTTATTTCTAAGTTTGGATTTTATAAAAGCGTGCTTTTTAAAAAACCATTATTTGTTTTTCATATTTTATTTCGATTTTTTTACTATAACCGCATTGTCATTAGTCCTCGATAAGTATGTAAAGTTTCAAATTGATTCGACTATTTTAAATACGTCAAAATCACGTTCAAACTTTCCGTTACATACGTACTAACGTAACCGAAGCTAATAATAAAAAAAACATGTAATAAAGCATGTATCTAATAATTAAATAGGGCTCTAATACATATACCATTGGTTATAGTGTAAATGGAGAATAATTAACAGCTCTTGAGAATAATAAATTGATTTTTTTAAACTCTGTCTAAACCCGCGTGTAATTCTGTTAACTTTGTGAAAGCTCACAAGAAATTCGGTGTAATGGTGAACATTTTTCAGAAGCCATACATCACGCAGATAGCATCGGGTAATTCTAAAGCTCGTTTAACTCCAGTTCGGAGCTTCGGAGCCGTATCTTAAGCTGCACTCAAATGAGAACCGATTTAATGTATCCACTTACGTAAATGTCAAAGACAAAGCAGCGCCATAGGTATGCGCAGTACTAGAAAGCGTCCCCAGAGATTTGAGTGCATTCTTTTCCTAAAAATTGTGCCGGGAGTTATTTCCGCCCGCTTTTTACTCCCAATGTGCGTTTTGGCTGAGAAGCGATGAATGTATTACTAATGCAATATGTATGACGTTCATTAAGTGTGCACAAATTTTACCTGATAAGCACCAATTAAGACGTAATAAGCTACACAAAGTGTAGCAGTGGAACTAAGCCGTCTCTTTTACACTTGGTGTTTTCACATAAGATAATCTCTGTCTGTCATCAAAGCCATTTTGGCGTTTTTGTGCAATTAATGAAGAGCTGATCATTTGAGACAACGAAATGACGGAAATTTAACTGAATTTCAGCTTTAAGCTCTTAAAAGCTTTTATACTGCATTTTAATTTGAAAGATTTTATCTGAAAAACTGAAGGCAGTATTTTCATAATAGGGATTATATCTGATCTAATCTTCTGCTATCGATCTTATTCGCGTCACTATCGTTAAACGTCTGCCATTAGTATGGGAAGATGTTTGATATAATTATGACATACCTACTAATAAGTGACGTTTACCGTACGAATACTTTGACGACAGTGTTCATGCTCCGGCACAGTATGGGAAGATGTACAGATAAATCTTCTTACCATACTCATATCTTACGTTAACCGTACGGATACTTTGGTGATAGTGTTGACGCTCACGGTACAGTATGGGTAGATGAACAGATACTATCTTCTCATACTTATACCGTAGGAATACTTTGTCGATAGTGTTCACGCTGGGGGCACAGTTACAATGTTGACCCAATTTGGAACGGAGAAGTTTTAAAACTCCAATCCTTATTCGAATTTTCCGGGTACCCAGATGTACGTTGGGATTTTTCGTTTGAAAACAGGATTTCTGACGAATAAATCACATTACTTCTGCCGGTAAAGCGATTTCCTTTCCCAATACCCAGGCCGGTTTGTGACAAGGAGTTTTGACCCTTACTTCGAGAGCAGAAAAGGCTATGATCCTGTGAAAATTAAGTTGAAGCAATATCTAACGAAGACGCCTGTGCTTCGCCAAATATGTTCCTAATGATAATATCATTTTTTGTGCCGACTCGTTACTTTGTAATTTAAGTAGTTACTGACTGATGCATTTATGTTTTTCTTTTAGTCACACATTGAAAAACATTGTTTATTAGTTATTCACAGTGAATTTTATTGGTAGTATATTTTAGACGTATTGACTACTTAATATATTTTGGAAGTATTGACTTCAAAAAAGAACGTAAGAGGGTATCGCACGTACCTGTTTGAATCCACCTATGAAGAACTCGTAAAAATAAATGAAACAAAATTTTAACTACATTTTTCATGACAATACGTTAATTATTGCTTCAAAAATTAGGGGTATATCTAACTATAGATAAATCCTTCCTTCCTTTCAGCCCTTCGACGCCACTCCGCCCGGTCCTGGTGCCCGGTTTCCCGCTGTCTTCTTCAGGTCATCAGTCCACCTGGTCGCAGGGCGGCCTGTGCTCCTTTTGCCTAAACGTGGTCGCCATTCGAGGACCTTTTTTCCCCATCGGTTGTCAGTCCTGCGAACGATGTGGCCAGCCCATTGCCACTTTAATTTGCAAACTTTGAGAGCTATGTTGGTCACCTCCGTTCTTCTACGGCTTTCATCATTTCTGATTCTGTCTCGTAGAGAAATACCATAGCTCTCTCCATTGCCCTCTGAGCGACTCTGAGCTTGTGCATTAGGCTCACAGTAAAGGACCACGTAACTATAGATAAATAGTCCAACATAATACTGTATGCACATATTAATATCAAATTTTTCATTCCTAATATCATGGTAAATGTGTATGGTTTGTTAAAGTACGATAAAATAAATCAAGTAAATAAAGCCACGTTAAATCAATTAAACAAACGTTCAGTAAAATTTTATAAGTATACCGGTTAAAGATTGTGTAGGTATAATATGTTCTCCAAATGATTATTCAAAATTCCCTTTACAAATAGGAATGAACAACAGCTGAAGAAATACAAATATACAAAAAGTTTATTCATAAAACCAACCAGTAACGTCGTCCAACTTTTCAATTTCAGCAAAATTCACCAAGCAACTCAATTAGTAACTAGTGAACGTCATCAATTAAAACGTTAATTAATATAAATAACAATAACAAATTAAACAACGAGAGAGGCAATAAGTGGCATTATTAATAATAAATTAGTGTTGTTATTGTTATGACTTAATTGTAAGTGATTAGTGATAAAATAGTCGATTGGTAGTGATAAAATAGTCAATTCAAGTCTGTGATCAGGCGTAGGCCTAAGTTAGTGTTCTAAGTGTTTAAAAGTGGAAGTTGAGTGTGGGTTTTGGGGATAAAAACCGCATTTCAATCCAAGATGGCGTTTGCAGCGGCCCGTATGATCCTGAAGGATAAGAGGAGGAAAGCCTCTAAGGAAGACTTCAGGGATCCCAGGAATCGGAGCAAGGTATATATTTTATTTTATTTATGGAAATATAATTTTTGAAATCGATGCGAAATAATAATAATATGTTGCTTATTAACAGCGGCATTGATATTATGAGTGCGTTTCCACTGACGCAGAGTTGCGGACCGTGAACTCACCAATCACAGATGCGATGTGAAGATTTTGAGCATTCTGAAATTGGCTAAAATTACGGTCCGCTCTGCTCCACTCCGTCTAGGTTCGAGTCAGTGGAAACACTCCCTTTAAAAAATGTGTAGCTACAATTTCAAGGTTAAAAAGAATATTTTGTTCCATAAAAGTGACTCAGGTATGAAGTAGATGAAAACGGTTTCAATTCACCAAAGCTGTGGGTTTGTTATGAAATAAAATATTGAAATGGCAAACTAACTTTAGGAAAAGACAATGGCTTTACATTTTATAGTAAACTCGACAATAAGCACTATCATTTATTTATTTTAAATTTTTTGCTTCCATATTTTTATCTTATATTCTCATGTCACAGTTTTAGTTACCATACTCCTCCAAAACGGCTTGATCAATTTTAATGAAATTTTATATGCATATTCAGAAGTCTAAGAAACAGCTACTGTCCATTTTTCATACCCCTAAGTGATAAGGGTTGTCCACACCTAATATTTTTATTTTATTTTTTGGATTTTTTATTTTATTTTTATTTTTCAATAATGTGGCATCTAAACATACAACCCTAAATTTACGCCCTCTATCACCAATCCCTATCCTCGGTTTTTACCGCTCGATAACTTATATGGCAAACAACGATAGCGGGGTCAGCTAGTACCTGCATAAAGTAGGCCACTTTCTATGAATTAAACCAACCAACAGACATACGAGCCACTAGATGGTCACCGGTCATCGTCACCTACGAGTTTTAACACGAACACGGCTTTGCTCATTGCTCTTCAAATGATCATTCTCGATAGGCTCGGGCCTCAATCATTATGCAGCTAACGAGCTCGCCTTTAATGAGGTTCTCTAGTCCCCGGGCTCCGCTATAACTGCCTACAATTCACACTTGTTATTCAAGATGAACTTCGCAGTTTCGTATCTAGTAATGGGGAACCTAATTAGGAAAGGCAGAATTTTTTTTCAGTTTACTATGAAACACAAAACGTATGCTGGGCAGGGGTCTCTCCCCACAACAGGTGGAAGCCTGGAGTATACTCTACCACGCTGCTCCAATGCGGATTGGTGGAGAAACGGGTTTAGTAGTCAACCTATGCCGGATGTTTTCAAACCACTCATAGGGCCTCCGAAACACTTGTGAAAATATTGGTGTGTATTGCAAAAGTGTCATGACAGCAGTTCCCGCCAAGACGCTAATATTAAATGTGCCATGTTTTCTGACACCATATCTACATAGACATGAAAATGAAAATGAAAATGAAAATCATTTATTTGCACGAATATGGGTTAGTTATTGGTTTTACAGGGCATTTTGATCAATCCATATTCACCTTCTCAGGTATGCAAATTATAAAGTTATAAAGTTATGTTACATTTTAATAATTTAAAAATAAAATAAAGACTAATGTTAGTGTTAATTACAATTGAAAACTTATAACTAATACATAATTTAATTGACAAGTTTGTCAATTATAATAATTCATTTGTCAGTTTAGCATATTACATTTATTATTTTTATAATTAGTTGTAATTTTACCTAATCGAACTCATCGGCTGCTTATGTGCCATAAACACTTTTGTCAGTAAATAAATACAAAGACTTGTTCAAGTGGTTGAATGAACTCGAATTCCGGCACTCAATGAACGAGTGATTTGTTCGCCATATTGTTATTGGCCAACCTCAAACTATAGACATGATAATGAGAATAAGGGGGCGCTGAAAAAGTTTCATTATCGCTTTCCGAATGAATTATTCATAGGTTGGAATTGAGCGAGCTTTTTGTAGAGCTTTCGTAGAGCTAGCTACAGTTGCTACAGTGTAAATATACACAGAGCCATCTCGATAATAAGGTCTCGGGACTGTGTTTTGTTTTATCTTTATCTATAGGCTGTATGCATATCGACGATGAAGTGACATGAACTCCTAACTGACATTTTGGCGATTTTTTTAGGTACGTAGATAGACTTGAAATAATTGTTTGCGTGAGCTGGCTTCGTTTCCTGTAAAATTTTGTTTTGGTAGATAAAGGTTCTTGTCACTTCATCGTCGATATGTGTTTTTACACGACGTGTCACAGTGTAAACTAGGTGAGACGATGGCTTTGCCCACGTGAATTTGAGAGTCTATATCTAAGCCCATTTTTTTTTCTATAAATAGTCCTTGACATAACAGATATTGCTATTATTGCTAACTAATAGGTTACCCCAAAAGTGACCCTTAAGTGAGCTCAAAGTAGAGCTGAGTCTTTTTTCATATAAGACGGATGTAAGTCACCACGCTGGCCTAATGTGGGTTGGTGGACTTCACATTCCTTCGAAAACATTATGAAGAACTTTCAGACACGTAGGATTCTTCACGATATCCTTCACCGTTATAGCTAGTGACGTTTAATTTTACAAAGCGCTTTTTACTTTAAAAACATTAAAGTCTTGAATTCTTAGCCATTGAGCCATTACCGCTAAAGGAGCCTTCGTTTTTTTTAATAACATCAGCTTCCAATGATATCTTCCTTTTGAAACTCCTATATTGTATGTACTCCTATATAACTCCTTAGAATTCGACCTCGAATCGAGGGGTCCGGGTTCGAATCCCAGTGGCACGCACCAATGACTTTGTAAAAAAAGTTATGTGCGCTTTATAAAATTAAATATCACCTGCTGTTACGCTGAAGGAAAACATCGTGAGGAAACCTGCATGCCTGAGAGTTCACAAAAAAAAATGTTCTCAAAGGTATGTGAAGTCCACCAGCCCGCAGTAGGCCAGCGTGGTGGACTAAGGCCTACATCCCTCTCATTACGAGAAGGAGACCCGACCCTGTAGTGGGTCATTAATGGGTTACTGGCATATTGTATGTGGCATTGTAGGTGTGCAAATGATTCATTCGAAAATCCGGTTAGATAAACCGGTTAGATAAACCGATTTTAAAAAAAAGCCGGTCATTTATGGGAATGTCCGTGAGAATATATAATAAAATTCCAATAGAAATTCAATCCCTGCCTTTTCACAAATTTAAACAAACTATCAAATCAGTCCTGTGCCGAAAGGCCTATTATGAAACTAAGGACTATTTAGAAGATAAGAAAGCGTGGGATTGAATAACTTCACTATAGGCTATTTCTATACACTATGTAACAATATTTATTTGTGAGCGGATGGCAATGGGGCGATATTGACACACACGATAGCTGTCACGTGTGTTCCTTTATTGGACCTAGCCATACTGCATTATAGACTAAGTTTTATTTACTTTTAAAAGAGTGCTGGGAGTTTTTTTTCGCCCGCTTTTTCTCCCAGTCCACGTTTTGCCTGAGGGGCGATCAAAGCGGATGAATGTAGAATGTATAATTTATCTGTATGACTTTCATTAAGTGTGCACAAATTGTACCTAATAATGAATAAAAGCTTTTGAGTTTGAGTTTGAGTTTGATTGAAATCTATCGCGTTCCTTTGGCAGCGGCAACAGTCTTAATCTGCACATCGACAACCCCCAGTGGGAGTTGGAGCAACGCCATGCCAAATAGGAGAGTCGCATGAATTTTTATAAAGTTTGTAAATAACGAGAGATTCTTAACACGTCCTCCTTTTGGTTGCAGGCCGTGAAAGTAGGACAGCGAAAAAATGGATATTGATTACCCATTTTTGAGGGAAATTTATCATCTACACTAATGATAGACAATGCGCATAATCGCTGCTTGAGTAGATGGCAAGCGATCGCAAACAGTGCCTGGTTAGGTGATCGATAGTGGCGAATTAAATGCGCACTTCGGTGCTTTGGTCAAGCCGCCAGTCTCGGTTGTTATCGATAAGATAGCAGTCGTTAAACCTTGTGAGAGGATCTAGGCGGTTTGAAAACACCCGAAACGGGTAGGCCCGTTTCTCAACCTATCCGCCTTGAAGGATGCTCTAGGCCCCCCTGAAGAGATGTCCCTAATAGTGAGCCCATAAAGGGTTGAAGCTAATGAGAAGGTGGTCCAGCAGTAGTAGTAGTAAAGAGAGTAGAGAAGAGAGGGGTAAAGAGAGAGTACACTTATAAGAGAGTTGGGAGTTATTTCCCTAGTTACAAAACTACTAGAGACATACCTAATACATATACGTAGGTACTACATAATTATATATAAGTATGAAGGTTGTATCGCAGGACAATTTCCGAGAAGCGACCGCACTTCCGGCTTCGCTATCAGCCTGCAGCTATAACGAGTACAAAGGATGTGTCTATATGTACAGTGATATATAGAGGTTGCTTTGTAGGCGGGAAACAAAGCTTTTGGGAATAATACGGAGTTTTTGGAATAGCAATTAGAATGCAATGAGAATTTCGGAATAAAAAGCGGTGATAGATGAGTGGGTAAAAATTTGGTCTCTCAGTCGAAAGGTCCGGTGCAAATCCCAGTGACATTCATATGAGTGGATTTACAAGTGAAACTAATATTAAAAGGGGGAAAAACAAAAAAACAACGGTGCCCTGAGATCTTATTATAGAGTAATACAATCATCCCTGTTGGCTCTAGTCTGAATATCTAATTGTCGATTTATTATTAAAATTAGTATTATCTCTGCTACCTTACACCTTTAGCTCGTAATACATAGAGTTAGTACACCATTAACCCACTTTTGACCCAACCTTTGAGGTTCCAATTCACCGCATAAAAATGTCATTTTGGATAAGATTCAGGGGGAGCATTATTAGCCCATAAATTTGGCAGAAACCGGATTAGACGAGGCGGCGGCCGTCTAACGTCTGAATTTCAAACTTGGCACGCAATTTTATTTTCTAATGCTAAATCTGGCCTTAATAGGAGTTGCATGTTAATGAAATGGATAGGACTCGGAAAAGAGAAATGATTAAGGTTTTGGATGTCGATAGTATTGTCATGTACTACTGTGACAGGTACAGTGAAAAGTCTACTAATCCATTTTTCCCTTCACGCATTATTTTCTATCTTTCTTCAGCTATCAGTAGTCCAGTGCTGGATAAAGGTTTCTCCGTAAACGCGCCACTGAGCGCGATGGCTCGTCTCATCAAGTTAAATTTGATCTTTGATTCTTATTTAAATTGTTATAAAGTAGCCTTAATAAGCGTAGCGTGTTAATGAAATGGATAGGTCTTGGAAAGGAGGTAGTCGATAGTATTGTTGATGATTCATTCTTTGGGGAATAAATCTAAACAACATCTTACTGCGTATCTGAAATAAAAACAACGACAGGTTAAAAGCATATAGATGGAGACTGTTATCAGATATCAGAAAATAAATCAGATATTAAAAAAATATATCAGAGCTTTGATAGACACGGCGCTTGAGTCACTATTATGGAACAAAATATTTCTTTCAAGTAGGTTTAATCACTAATAAGTAATTTATTAATCTCCAAATTTTGTAATATCAGGAAATATGTATTACTAATGCAATATGTATCATTACGTACTTTTTTATATAATAATATGTCAATAAATATATAATTTTGTTTGTACACCTACATTTTATGTTTTATTGTTAATTGGAAATAAAATAAAGGCTGCAAAATTTAATAACTTGTTTTGTCTTTAGCTTTTAAAACGACATAATTATGAAGGATATATACGTCTATTAATTCGGGTAAAGTATAAATTAACTTCATATTTTGAGGTAACCTCGTGATACTGATAGTAGATAATTACACGAATAACTCTTATTTAGATAGTTAAATATACTTTAAGTATTAATTTGTGTTTAATTCCCGGCTTTACTTACATGTATATTCCAAAATGTGTATAAATCGAGTAATTTTTTTCGATTATAAGACATAAAAGATTTCTATTGCTTCGTCGTAACCAATTTTAAAATGCAACAAAATTTAATATTATAAATCTTTATAGTAAGCAAACAATTTTATTTATTTTATTATAATTTTATGTCATTTTCAGCGTGTTTTACAGGTAACGTCATGGATATAATAACGCCAACAAGATCGTAAACTTTTAACGCAATCTTGCTAACTTCAACTATTCTATGTTCAGTGTAACGCATAAAGCGTTTTCAGCGCAACGCATTTACTTATGTTTAGTGTAACGCAATTTGTGTTGACCGTTGAACACATTAGGTCGCGTATACACAACGAACGCAACGAAGGAAGTTACGACGCGCTTAAAGTTTACGAATTGTATACGCAAACTGATGTGTTCAGCCTTAAGTGTTCAGTGTAACGCAAATATTATTTGTTGTAAATATCGGTGTCGCAGACTGTCTTGCCAAACGCTTTGAATGTTCCAACTGCTTTTATGTAAGTGTGTGTACTGAATTCTCAATGCTGCTTGTAAAATAGTCAAAGGTATTATGTAAGCTTCTTTAAGGTAGTAAATGATTAGCGCTTTGAGTAAGGATTATCTATTCCCAAAAAACATAAAAGAAAAAATGTGTAAACCTTGGTTTTGAAATAAGTTATGGACATTTACGCTGATAATAATTTTTAAACTAAACTTTCACATAAAAATCTACAAATTATAATGAAAACTCTTGTTGACTGAACTATATTCTTAGTTTATTTCCAAGAAGACTGTGTAATTAAGAATAACGAAACAATCTTAATCACTTATGCAATTCAGATAGCAAGCCCCTTGAGCTTGAGTCTTGAAATAAATAATGATATTTTTAATTCAAAGCAACAATGAGAATAACCGTACAGAAAACACACTATAATACTTCTATGAAAGCAGTTCAAGGACTCTTTACAGATGCTAAATTTATAGAAATAGATACAGAAGACCTTATAAATGGTTAATCTGGAAGGGAAATTGAAAAGTCAGAAGTTAAATTTGCTAATGTTGCTAAATTGGATTTAACTGCTGCTAATGCCTGTAAAGAGCCACTTGCGTTGGTTGCAAACTCTGTCTAGCTTTTCTCTGGCGATTCAACTGGAAACTAATTCACTGTTTTCAAAACTATTTACTTACACAATGGAAATGCTTGCATAATTAAATTATTTGTTCTCTGTTTTGGAGTTGCATTTGAAACAGCCATAAGTCATTCCAACTTTGTTTTATCCGCTTGAACGTTTGTGGATTCCATGGCTTCAAATTCGGCTCCAACTAAATGTGCATAATATTTATATTACTGTTCTATGTGTACCAGACCAATAAGGTTAGATATGCTGCACGTATCTCTTCCTTTCTGACTGCTATGGCACGTTTCTGCACAGTATCTTCCGTTTAGAATAATGTGGTCACTATAGATACTTTTAAAGTTTTATGAAGTTCTCACTTATTCTTCTTTATCTTCCTTTTTGCTTAAAGTTTAAATAATTAAGGTAAAATTATTTTTATTGATAAATTGCCTTTCAATTAATCTTATTCTTTAGAAAATAACGTCACAGGAGAAGTACCCTTGAAAAATACTGTCTATAATAATTCAATTAGCAGCAGGTACCTACTTGGAAATCCATCCACAAATTTTAATTAAAACGTTGAAACCTGTTTATTGGCGAAATAGAATTGAATTTCACGCTGTCATAGCCATATTGCGAAGCCAATAATGAAATTTTCACGCGCTCGTCGCCACAAATGTTCAATACTCTCTGTTCGAAATTACTGGGTCATTAACCTCCTTTCTTAATTACAAACTATCAATGACCAATTCAGTATCAAACAAACCAATTGAGAGACATTTGATGTCCAGAGCAGATTGCAGTGTTACGTCACATACTTAGAATCAATCATGATCAATTGGAATTGTAAATTAGTCTAAAAGACTATGTACAGCAGTGTGAACGTAAATTAGATGCAAAGTGTTGGGAACTAGAGCACTGTTAGTGCAGTTACTTAAACCTAAGTATAGCCTTATAGTCACTGCAGTCCAAGATTACTTTCAGTTTATTTAGAATTTTTAAATTTTACTTGCACATTCATTCTTGATGGATAGTGTAGTTCATTTTTATTTCCTTATATCCGTAATAAAGCAACAACCATTGCCTACTAAACAAATTTTCAAAAAATATCCCTTTAAATTTATTTAATAAACGTGACTGTGCGTAGATATATCAGTCCAGAAGATTGACTTACATAATAAGTAAATACGAAATTCTTGTAACAACACGAACGACTGATACGCCTTAAATATTCTCCGAGCAATTTTTCACTCTTACGAGAAAGCCATATCATCCATTCCTGACTTAAATTTTTATGCGATGGCTCAAGTGCTAAAATAGCACTTTCAGAAAGCGCTACCTCATTTGAAGTCTTTAAGTTCGGTGTTAAATTTTATGAGAAGATCTCAGGCTGCAAAATAGTAGGTTTATCGAGACGTTTTATGAAAACATACAGGAGATTTTATGAAGTAAGATTTTATGATCCATATTCAAACTCGGAATAACTGCATGGATTAGAATACATTTGAATATTCTCGATCGTCGAGTAGGTACTGTATAATCATTTAACGAATCTTGAAACAGAACCTTATGTCGATAAACATTTGAATAAAGGTTTTTTTTTGTCTAAATTATTCATTCAAAGATAAGGTGAATTTTAAAAAAGGTGAATTGGTGAAGTATAGAAAGGAAATAGTTACCATGCTTACGAGTTATTTTAAAGATAGATGTTTTTCATAATTTTAAATCATTTTATACTTGTTGTAAATATCCAAATTAAAAAGAGAATACGATATGAGGAAGAATAGAAAAAGCGAATACTGATTGAGGCTCTAAAACGAAAAGAATTAGGTAGGGTAACTGAAATAGTAGTTGTGACCATGTTACTTCTAAACATCTATATAGCATGTCAACCTTCTTGGTCGTTGATGCAATGCAGTGTGCTTGGTGTATAGAAACGAATGTTTCTTCTTGCAGGCTCGGAGCGCTAGCACCAGTAGCTTTAGGAGTGTAAGTCAGGTAATGACAGTCAGTATTGACGCTTTATCACGCCTGATTTCATCGATCGTTTGATTTGGTTGGTTGTTTTGGTCGGTAATGGTTTTTGTAGCTTTGAATTTGAAATCAAATTTGAAATCTTTATTAGCTGCAAATGTATTCCTTTCATCGACGTCGAAATGAATATGATATTTAATCAAAACGTTAGCCTGAAACTAAAAGTCTTTAAATCACAAAATTCATTTCATAGAGTTTTAGGAAAAGAAACTAAGAATCTGGACTAGCAAAAGACGTTTTAATTTCTGCTTGTATGCACTCTAAATTCGAAAAATTTTAAAAATTATTAGCTACTCTGATCAGCATAGCTCTATTTCCTCTATAAAAACTAAGACTGATTTAGTTTCAAGCGAATATACCATTAACAAACTAAGTTTATGATCAAATAAAGGTTGTAAATACGAAAAATTGACAAAAATCATTGCCAAATTCTGTCACGAGTCATTTGCGTTTTTGAACGTAGTATGTTTTAGCGTAGACGCATTCTATCACCTGCTGTAGAGAGACAGTCTGACATGGAAGTAAGGTAAGTAACACGGATTAAAGCTAGGACTTCAAGGTGAAGACACTGCTCCTATGCACCATCGAGTTTGTGAGCATTGTAAAATTCGAAGATATTAAAAGGTAATGCTAGTAACATTAAGGAAAATACTAACGAAGCCGTGGTATAATAGTTATATTTAATGAATTGGCTCCATAACTATTGATAACAATTACAGCTCTGTTAATGCACAAACAAGCAATTCTTATTTTAACTGTGTAATTTAACAGAAGGATCAGGTTCTGTTAATGAACTCTAAAAGGAAAAAAAAGACAGAAGATTATAAGTTCTAAAAATAGGAAGAAATTTAATAATTAATCGTCAAAACTTTTAATCAAAGCAACAATTTTAGTTCTTAGAAGTAGTATCTACCTTATCCATGTCATTAATACCTGTATGAATTTAATTTCTGTAGCTGACAATGGGCTGCACTGACGACTATACACCAGGTGCGAATTTGACTATTATAGCCCTCAAGAGTAGCCACGCCAAATTAAATATTTTGACTGTAGATAAAATCTTCGGTGATCTAGGGATTCTAGGGTAACCTGAAATGCCACTGATGTGATGCCGGTCAAGGAGATAGTGACGGAAAGCTTTTTGAAGGACTCCAAATTATAAACTCGTGGAAAAACCGCAGATAGTAAATTGTTCCATAAATAAATTTACAATAAGGCACGTTTTAGGGATAATGTCACAATTGCGAAGCTGTATTTTTGTCGAGACTAGTGTCGTGACCATGAACAATCGTCAAAGTATCAGTATCATTAATATGTGAAACTGTCAGATAGACTGACATACGACATACTGATGACTACTATACTACTACTAATTGCACTGTACTGTACTATAATCACTTTCTGCTCACCAAATATTGCAGTTTGAACCCTTTTGTTTCAAGAGATGGGATCTGCTGCACGTTTTGCTATTGCTATTTACTCAGAATGGCCTCTTGTATTCGAAAAGGTAGCCATTGTACGTCCGAGGTATTGATGCTGACCTATCGTATATGTAGGTCGCTACTATTGCCAGATGCGAACGACTGAGATTGGCTTATTCAAGTCCAAGGAAATAGTTGTTTAGTGGGAATTGAGACTTTCTTCGCGTTATATAAAAGAGGTTTCTTTTATTTTTGGATACGAAATTATCGCTGATTTTGAAAAAGGAACGGAATATTTTAATTTTTTCTTATTCTATGATACTTTTTATATTAATCCTATTTTTTGTAAAATGGATAGTAACAACAAAACTTGTGTAATAAAAATTTAAAAGCATTGGATCACTTTTATTAATGTTACGAGTTGTTTGAGTCAAGTAAGTATATAAATAAATAACGCTTCACAGAACGGCTCAAAAGTAATGACTCCAATAAATTTTATAGAATTATTAATTGATAATTATATCGAGTATTATATCTGCGAGATTTATAGCTTAATTAATTATGTGAATTTCAATTATTTGAATTTTAGTTTCGAAAATAGAGTCCGATTTAAAGAATAAGAACAAACAATCTTGAAGATTGTACAATCTCGCTAATAAGCTAATGAGAATCGCGTTTGATTTGATTTAAAAATAGGTTGAGTTCCCTAAAGCCGTGGCAGCTAGTTTATGTAAATACGCTCCTGTGACCCGGTGACCCACATTAGTACGCAGTCTGCCTCGCCCGGAGTGTGAAATGCCATCTTCGAGGGTTCTGCAGACGGACGACTCAATTTTATTCTATTTGCAGATTCAAAAGTTTTTTTATTCAAATAGTTTAATTAGGTCCTTAAACGTCAAATGGTGGTTCCATTTGACTCATTGTAAACAATTAGCGTTACTTTACATGTAATATAATATATTATATTATATTTTTAAATGATAAAAAATAAATCTATCAGGCCTGGCCGAGTAAATTTAACTTTAAAGTAGTTCAGTATTAAAATTAAATAAAAGTTTAGTATTTTAGTTTTAAATCTTTTAAAGCGAAAATTTGCATACCTGAAGAGATTACTATGGATTTATGGCTTTTGATCATGTCTTGTCAAATTTTATTCACGTAACAATTTTTTAATTAGGTGGAGGAATGAGGCATTTAATTTTTACATGCATTCGCTTACTTTATAATGTTCAAAAGCTAAAGTGAATGATTGAATTCTTACTACTCGTATGTTTGCTTATCCTCTCTTTTCTTTTTTTTCTCTTCGCAAAAATCGCATTAAAATCGCAAAACTGTCGCTAGTCTATTGCGCCCATTCCCGACTATTGGGAATGAAGTCCTCATTAACTATTCCCCCCTGGTGCCGTTTCCTTATCGCTCCACATTTAGGGACATTTCGCTCAAATACGTCATCAATTTCCCGCGTTTGCTACTGAGATATTTTTAAAATATCTATTCTGACGTTTTTGCTTCTTCCATTTTGATTCAAAATTTTGAAGTTCATAAAAAGCTTCAATTCCTTTTTTAATATCGTTAATATTTGTTAAGTACTACAAAGTCTATTGCTTAGGAATAAATAATATTAAAACGAGAATGATCTAAATTTTCACTTAGGCTGAAATTCTTTTTACCTATCTGCCAGAAGAAGGGTCTCCACATACCACAGTTGGACATGGGTTCTTTTCCTTACTAGGCCCAGGCCTGAGCCAGGTCCAGGACCTTGGTTCCCTACCACAACACAGGAGTTACAACGAAACGGCCAGCTTACTTTGCCCTTCGAAGCATGGCAGTGTAACTTCATGTAATTCATCAACGGTTACTCATTCAAGCACTGACCGCGCCCGACTTTTTCGTCCTCTTGCGGTCTACTCAAACAGTGAAGCTATATACGTGATTCAGTGCTGATTGCAGGTTAATTGACACCAGGATTCCTTCATCAATTCAGCTTCTAGGATTTTACTCGTGACATTTGTATAATGTTAGATGTATGACGTTCATTAAGTATGCATAAATTGTACCTAATATTGAATAAAAGCTTTTGAATTTGAATTTGAATTTGTCATCTTCAGAGTAGGTTCAAGAGCTGTATTTATTCATAATACTATTCGTTACGTTCACGGCCAATCTTATTCATCTATGTCAACCATGTATAAAAATATATATAAAGCTTGTTTTTCAAATTAAAAGAAGTTTAAATCATATCACATGTGAGGGAAAACTCCATATAAATTTAAAGTAGAAGAATTTCTCGGTATTCATTAAAATCCAGTATATTCAAATGAAAACGCTACAAAATACTGGGTACAAGAATTTGAAAAAGAGTAACGCCTAACCTAAATATATTTTACTTTCTTTCAAAATATCCACAGTACCGTGAGTCGTTTTCCCACGTGCGACATTCGAGTCTGTTTTAGCGTAATAGTTGACGCTCGTCTGAAAAAGCCTTAGTGGGAGAACTGTTTTACACTTTATTTCGTATGGCATTAATTAAAACGGATTCTTAACCTGACTTTCGTAATTATCAAATGTTAAGAATTTTGGAAAAGAAGAAAAGTTCCTGATGCAAAACGTGACCTATATTTTAGTTGAAATTTCATTAGAAATCTATGATATTCGCCTACAACTTTGAGCGAATAAAATAATTTTACTACGGCTAAATACTAGGGCATGAATTTTTGTTATTCCATCTCTCCAATTTTCACTGCCGCTAAAAACGCTATAACTACGCTCTACTAAATCTAAGCCCAAAGCCACAAAATATTATGATTAAATAACAATTTTATTGGGGTTCAAAGACGCAAGATGTTTTTACAATGGATAAAACAAACAACTCTATTTAAAGCTACCTTTATTGCATGAACTAGTATCACTTAGATTATGCGATATCTCTTAGTTTGAGGTTATTCAGCTATATTGTCAAGTATTAGTCGCCGGTCATCATCTCCATGAATTCTGTAACAAACAAAAAATACAACGATTTAAAAACTTAAAATTTAATAGCAACCCATCCCATCGCATCCCACTGTGCACTGGGAATCACATCAAACCATCGACAAAGCATTCAGGCCAGTCAACAATTTAATTTTGCCTGCAGAATAAAATTAAATAAAACATTAACAAGTATTTAAGGCATAATCAAAGTGATAGAATCTGCATGTCTTTTTTATAGTATTTTTTATAGTAAAGAGTAGCGAATGTCCAGCAGTGGACTACGAAGAGAAGAAGAGAAAAAATTATGGAAATCTCACCATCAAAATCTACAGTGCCAGAAGCGTCGGTGTCGATCTCAGCTATCATTTCGTTCAGTTGGTCCGGAGTCAGCTGATCGTCCAGAGCTGCCAGGATCTCACGCAGACTCGATGTGGGGATGTAGCCGTTACCTGGAATTAACAGTTTATTCTTTAATACAATGATATTATACAATTTAATATTGTAAATTATAAAAAAAACCAGACGAACAGTTGCCTCGTGCATGAACTTACGAAGTTTCGTATAGTAATCGTATCGAGCTGTCATAGTAGGTATGGGAAAAAGTCAAGACTAGGGTTGGTGAGGAAGGACTTATGAGGAAGAAGAAGAGGAAGTATCAAGCACAAAGTAGGATGAGGATGAGGATATATTAATGAGGAAGAGGAACGGCTTGAGTAAGGGAAAAGAGTAAAAACTATAAAAAATGAATGATTAGGCTGGCTAAGGAATCCTAGTGATTCCCTTTGAAGTGTGAACCATGGACACACAAAATTCCTCATAAATTCCTCTTAATTTAAGAGGAAGCGGAAGGATGAGGAATTTTTCAACTTTCCCTAAGAGGAAGCGGAAGAGGATGTGACAGTACTAAAAAATGCGTAACTTCCTCATTAAGAGGAAAAGGAAGAAGAATCCTCATCAACAAGACAAGTAGTCAAGACAGACGACATATGGTATATTGATGATTGACGATAACCGAACGGATGCTTTGACGACACTGTTCATACTACTGACACTGATGTGTAGTCGCCAGTGTGTTGTTGGTCTAGGAATATCTCTATGGATCTTATCTTATCTTATTTGAGGTTGATTGTGGGTATTGCAGTGATCCCTTAACTACTCGTAGGTGGCGAGCAATGTCATGTCATGTCAGTACCCATTAATGACCCACTACAGGGTCGGGTCTCCTCTCACAATGAGAGGGATGTAGGCCGCCGTCCACCACGCACCACTACTGCGGGTTGCTGGACTTCGCATGCCTTTGAGAACATTTTTTTTGTGAACTCTCAGGCATGCAGGTTTCCTCACGATGTTTTCCTTCACCGTAACAGCGGGTGATATTTAATTTCATAAATCGCACATAACTTTTATTACAAAGTCATTGGTGCGTGCCACTGGGATTCGAACCCGGATCCCTCGATTCGAGGTCGAATTCTAAGCCACTGGGCTATCACCGCTGCAATGTGCAACCGTGCAACCGTGGCGAGCAATAATCTTATGCAATAAAAAAATTAAAAAAAAGTTTAACAAAAGTTAGGGTTCTTGTTATCGTATGAGGCAAAGATTTATGAGGTTACACGTAAAAATTAGTGATACATTTTTGTAGATTAGTTAAATGAAGTTCGGTTTCCTTGCATTAATTCGTCATATCAGAATACACTAAAAACGAGTTTATACGAGAACAGTAATCAAAATAAAAAACAGCTCGTTGAGATTGTGACAATTTCACAAGTTTCCCAAACCGATAGTAGGGGCCAAGTTGGCGCCGCTCCAGGGAATTGAACGAGCGATTTTATTGCTTACAATTATTGCTGGCGATAATTTGTTAAGCTAATTCAAAAAGTATGGTTTCATTTTGAAGTGAATAAATGTATCAAAGCTGTGCATATCATAGTAATTGTATTGTTACTTATTGTTACTTGAAATACTTATATCGAAGATGTAAAACAAATTTCAGGAAATTGGGTATATTCATTGGGGAATTTATACCTTTATACACCAAATCATTGTGCCAAAACAGACTTCTTAAATAGTGCTTTTTTGAGCAATTTTTTATTGATTCTATTGAGATGAACAAAAGGTTTTTGTTGTGGATAATTAAAATATTTTTATATAAAAACTTGTACCTGTCTTCAAATGTATCACGAGTAATAATAAAGTAATAACTTGAACAGTAGAAGTTGTATTATTTATTTATTTATATTATTATTTATATCCGTAATTATCTAAGCCCATTGAAAAATGAATGTTACTTGTTTGCTACCTCAAATATTAGACCAAAAAACAATTTTGTACTAATTATGTAATATCAGGGTATATCTTACTATTATATTAATCTATCTAAGATTTCAAAATATAGATTCAGGTCAACGACAATTCCCCTTTGAATTCTGTTTCAACGATGCATTGACGGTTTTACGGAGACCGCACACAAGCATCGAAACTTTTAATGCAAACGACAGATACTAATACAATAAATGTGGAATTCTGATTAAAATAGATGCGAATGATATATCTTCACACTTGTGAATTCATTGTATGAGAACACCTTTATTATTTCTTATTCATATCCGAACGAAATTCATTGTAAGAGCGCATCTTCATATTTTGTTCTTATTCATATTTTATCGAACTCCTGAATATGTTAGGAGCAATCCTCGGCTTTTCAAATATCATTTTATTAAGTGGTAGAGTCATAGTAGCGGGTCGTAGTGGTAGAGTCATAGTAGTAGTCATAGTACCTTACCGCCAGCCACTTGTCAGTAACCCATTAATGACCCACTACAGGGTCGGGTCTCCTCTCGCAATGAGAGGGATGTAGGCCTTAGTCCACCACGCTGGCCTACTGCGGGTTGGTGGACTTCACATGCCTTTGAGAACATTTTTGTGAACTCTCAGGCATGCGGGTTTCCTCACGATGTTTTCCTTCACCGTAACAGCAGGTGATATTTAATTTTATAAAGCGCACATAACTTTTTCACAAAGTCATTGGTGCGTGCCACTGGGATTCGAACCCGGACCCCTCGATTCGAGGTCGAATTCTAAGCCACTGGGCTATCACCGCTGTGACACCGCCAGCCACTTAACCCGTCATAAAGCAGCATGTTCTTCATGTCTTGTATTTCGGCTGGGGAGGTGTGGTTGCCGGGGATACTTTATTTGAGGCGAACATCTTAGTCTACTTTAACTTTTTGTAGTACCTTTATTATCACTCCGTCTGTAGAAGTATTTATGTCAGACCTTTAATTTTTAACCTCAGAATATATTGCACATACATTTTAAAACGGAATTCAACTTCTAAAAGTCAGTTCCACTTTCTTTACACAAATGAATGCTAGAAGCTATGGCTAAAGCACACAATAGCCAATTTTCAGTTCCAAAGCAATAACTCACACGAAGTTTTGACGTAAAACTTCCTCTTATGGAACGGTATTGATAGAGATCGCTTATTTTCGTTCCGTTTCTCAGTAAAATACTTATTAGTTTTCAAGAAGTTATCTGGAAATATGTCTATCATAGAACGAATTTTGTATGAAAGAGTGAAATTGGCTGACCAGTATACCTATAGCAAGTGACACAGGTTTATATTGAGTATGAAAATTATAGTGCTATGTATATAATTATTATTTCGTATGTCACCCGAATGATGAAAAGCGGTGATAATGGCTTAGAATTCGACCTTTATTGAGAGGTCCGCGTTCGAATCCCCGAGACATCGAGACCTGACCCTGTAGTGGGTCATTAATGGGTTACTGACATGTCAACCGAAGACGGTTACAGGATTTACGAGTCCATCATTCTTTTACACAAAAATAGCATTGTTGTTCGTACATTTCTTCAACCACTCCGTTTGATAATGCAGACAATGTATGTATGTACGATAAAAATAATTTCCACTTTTTAATCTCTCGAAATGTTACACAAAGTTAAACTCACGTAAGGTCGTGACGCAGTTAGTTTGCATAAACAATGTCTCTTTGAAGAGCATTGTTTGCGAATTTAAAGTAGATAACGTACAATGTTTGAGGCACTTTATTCCAGATTGCGCTTCACTTCATTAACATCAAAGACTCACTCATGGTCACGCGACTTTAAACCCTATTACATATGAGTTGGGTTGGAAATTGTGTAATGAGAAAATTGGAAGTCACCGCTGTTCTTTAATCTGTGTTTACGCTTTAGAAGTAACGTTGTAAGCTCCTTTTATTTAATTTTTTCCTTTTTTTCTTTACAAAATGTCTGGGTAGGTAGCTGTAAACCTTAATTTTACAGAACACTAAGAAATCACGCTTTACTTCCAACTAAAATAGCTAAATAGTGTAGTTATAGACGCTAAGCTAGTAATAATAGACGAAACCGCGGGTAAAATCTAGTGATAATATATAAGTTTAAGAAATTAAAACGCTTTGTCTAAAACACTTAGAATATCTAAGTGCAGTTCTAAAATGTGAAACCAACTGAAGGTAAAGTTTGTTGCACGGCTTTAATAAACTTGTTTATCTATTACAAAAATGAGGGCTCTGATTTGTGAAAAGCTTAGCCAAGGTTTTATGAGTGGAGTTGTGTCCCGTGCCAAGTCAGGGCTGGCACGTCAAGCAAAGACGCAACAGGCTAGGGCTAACAACCAACATATAGTAACCGTCATGAGTCGTGAGCACAGATTATCAGTGGTAGGGATATTGTACACTTTCGGCCAATGTACAGCAGCCGAAAAAACGTGCTGGACCAATAGACGACGCACATTGACGAACTGACGTTTGTCGAACCAATCGTGTGACCGCAGCGCAGTCAATGTCAAATTGGCCAACGAAAGTTCTGTTCACCACTCGTGGACATAGGAAAGGAACCTATGACTTTATCAGAAAAATTAAATACCCTTCAATGGCGGCTTCACATTCACCTTTGATACAGCAATACCAATATCGTCACACGCAAAAATTGCTCGTACGACAAATTCATTGGCTCATTGACTCGCATGTCACTGCGTATTCCAATTAGGTCAGCTCCATACAGAACCCTGTTTTCCAATTTTGGCTTCTTGATTGATCGGTTGCTTATGTCAGTCAATAAGAACAAGACTTTAAACGATGTCTCAAGTTTTTTCAATTTCAGCACCTCAAAAACGTGACAAAAGTTTATAAGTTTTCTGCTATCCCTGGTCAGACTATAACACAAGTGAAGCTCGCATTAAAAGAATGGACACACAAGCGAAACTGCTAGCAGTATAAGATTTATTTAATAAACGTTTTGCTGAATCATTACGTGCCAATTTAGGGCTGGCACATCCAACAGCCAAAACTCAACAGGCTAGGGCTGGCATCCTTCATTGTACCAAGGTGTGGAAATGTGACATAATTTGTTTGGCTGCCAGCAATATGAAATAGAAATGGCTAAATTTTAGGTCCATTGCTGAACAGTCATATACCACCTTCTTCAATACCCTCATCGCCCTTGTCAGTGTTTCGGATAATATAATTTTGGATCGGTAATTTTGGAGTAGTAAACGTGCATGCAGACTGTTTGATAATAATTAGTCACTGCAACCCTTGGACACCTACGTTCAATCCCAAATAGGATAGGAATCCGCAACGCAGTTCAACTCAATTCATTTGAAACGCACCTATGGTGGTAGTTAAGAAGTTGAGCTCAGACCTTGAAAGCGCTGTAGACTTTATTTCAGGCTATGACTTCTTGTATCAAAACGATATTGTCTCAACAAAACCACCTATTTTCGCTCGTGTAAAACAAACAAAATAACAGGACGGCAATGCTATAAAAACGCCGGCACTCGTAAATCCTTTAAAATAGTTTTATTGCAAGTACAGCGGCTGGTGGTCAAAGACAATGCTGGAATTACACGTATAGTTGGTTGCGGACGAATGGTTTTTAATAGCGGGAGTTAGAGTTAAAGATTTGACTTGTTTATTCATAAATAATAGCAACCGTTTGGAGATTATGTCTTTAGGTTGTTTGGTTAACACTGTTGTTACGGCTTTGGGCATGCGACTCGTGGCGATTGGATACGACATGTTATACTATAACTTTAAAATTTTTCAAAATGAAACGCTGCTTGACAGAGAAATAATATTATATTTACGAATTTTTGACAGAAGTAGACCCATTTTCGCTTATCTCTTCCTTCTTTCTTTAATGACGTCGTTGGCCGGACTCCGGCTAAAACTCCACCTGTAGTCGGGGCCACGGGTACACTTTCGTATTCTTCCGCAGTATAAAACTAGTATTGTTCAACTAATTGATTAGCTTACCTTCTTTATCATACAGTCTGAAGGCTTCCTTCAGTTCTTTCTGGAGAGCCTCATCATCCTCGTCCAGGAAGTGAGTGGCGACGCGAACGAACGAGTCGAAGTTCAGTTTGCCGGATCCTGGAAAAAAATACACAAAAATTTATAGGTAAAAGCCATAGGATGGCTGAATGTATAGTTTATAATGCAATATGTATGACGTTCGTTGAGTGTGCACACATTGTACCTGATAATGAATTAAACCTTTTGAGTTTTAGTTTGATAGTAGTGTCCGGGGTATTCCAGACTCTTAACCCGTCGTAAGCAGCATGTTCATCATGTAATTTGTGTTTCGGCCTACCTTACCTTATTTCAGGGGCTGGGGAGGTATAGTTGCCGCAGATTATTTGAGGCGAACATCTTAGCACTCATGAGCATCCACATACAATCATAGATAGGATTTCTTCTCTATTTGAGGTTAGATGTGGGTGTGCAGTAATAACATAACATAAGGTGCCCTGCACGCCCGTTTGCTACTAAATTACTGTAATTACGGCTGTTGTATTTAAGAAGTTATTACATTGGAGGAGAGCAAACCCTCTAACGATTTATGCCAGTATGAATAATCAAGACGCTCATAATTTAATTGCAAAACATCAGAAAGTAGACGGATCCCGAGACGTCACGCTGTCACTCCAAATTGAAGGCAGTGTCGCCGTGCTCATTAGCGTCACTGACAAGAAGACAATGTGACGCTACGCCACCAGTCCACGACATTGATACTAGGAGTTTAGAAATTATAGTATAAATGTCTTTTGTCTGCGTGGGTTCTGAAATTTGGTCCAGAGAGAGACAAAAACTTGAGAGTTGTCAAGGGACACCCGGAATCCAGGTTATAATTTACCTGTGTACTAAATTTCGCCAAATCCTGTCTCCGGTAGAAAAGTAGACAAAATAAAATTGCTGGTGGTCACGTTTTAACTGAAAAAGTCGTTAATCGTTATGCACAAAAGTATGACCATACAATAAGGACTTAAAAACCGATTGTTTAAGAAGCACCCTACACCTTATTGTACGTTCTTATAGAATAATTATACAAATATTCATCTCGAAAATGTTTACCAAGTGTTCCAAAGTTCGCGTTGTGTTCTTCCTCGAGATAACGAGAAAGTTTGAGAACTTCGCCCTCGGTATTCGTATCGCTTTGTCCACAAATAGACTCTATAGGTACTCTTAAGTATATATTGGAATGTATGTACCAAAGACTTGTACATTCCAATATACAGAGTGATTTGTTATGTGACGTATTCCCGCTAAGGACATGTAGATAAGCTCAAAAGCAATCATATTTTTCAATAAACAGCAGTTTTTTGTATCAAAGTGAGTAAAAAATTCAGAAATTTTTACTTTTACCCGGAAAACAAAAACCGATCAATTTGTTACCAACCTTAACGGGAAAATAACTCCGACATTGTTTACGAAATACGGAAGCGGATAAAGTATAGTGTTTTTCGAAATGAATGAAATACATAGATAATGTTATTATCTGAAAGCTTTTAGAAACACCAATATTGTACATAGCAAAATTTAGAGGTTTAACATTGGCTATTCATCTCACCCGGGCTCGGAAACACTTTCGACTGTATTCAATGCATCCGGTATGGTAAACGGCAGACATTAGTATGTCATGTGTCAGTCTGTCTTAACATTTTACCATACTAAAGGCAGCTCGATACGATTACTAGGTATACGAAAAGGCATACGTTCGTGCACAAAGCACAGATCTCCCGCTAATAAAATGCACGGGACCGCGGTTGTTCCGCATTGGAGCTGCCCGATGCTCCAAGCATTCCTCTGTTATAAAATTAAATATCACCTGCTGTTACGGTGAAGGAAAACATCGTGAGGAAACCTGCATGCCTAAGAGTTCACAAAAAAAATGTTCTCAAAGGCATGTGAAGTCCACCAACCCGCAGTAAGCCAGCGTGGTGGACTAAGGCCTACATCCCTCTAATTACGAGAAGGAGACCCGACCCTGTAGTGGGTCATTAATGGGTTACTGACTGAGTGTACAAAGCAACCCGTGTCGGGTCTAATCGTGAGCGTAATTTGGGTGTTTGCTTGTAAATCCGAATGAGACGCGTTTAGCCTTTCGTTTCAACTGCCACTGTTGTAACGATCTTTGTGGAAATGGTATTTTACTGAATTACTTGTTTGCATCTCAGATAATGATTTTTTCATAGTAATTGAGTAGCAAACGGGCATCCTGATTTTAGGTGTTCGCTGAAAAATCCAACCTGAGGCTTATGCGGGTGCTTTGCTACTAACGAAGGCTAATTTTCTCCTCAAATAGAGTATCTCTGGCAGCCATATCTCCCCAGCCGAAACACAATACTTGCAGAACATGCTACTTTACAAGGGGTGAAAGTCAAGGTCTTATCGTACCTTACTCTTACCGCCAGCCTCAGCCCTCAGCCGTGGCGAGCTACTATGGCTCTACCACCTAATATCAGACAAACGAATCTGCAGTAAAATGACATAATACTAAACGATATAAAACATAGTAATATTGTCTAAGGCTTAGTAAGTACTTACTGCATCTGTACTGACTTAAGCATAGTTATAAACGTGAACAACACGGAGGCTCAACGAAAATCAAAGACTTCCCTCTTGAAGTAACTCAGCTAGTGAACTACTGAACTAACAGAGCTCACTTCAAAGTGCATCTGTCTTTTTCAGTTTACGCATAGTCGCTGGGAATTTCAAAGGTAAACAAAGGCTATTGTCGGCGTTGAAATGAGAACTAATAAACGCGTCCGGCGTCGTTCTATTCTTTGAATGTTTATAGTTGGAGTCAGGAAAAGTGTTTGTCTTTTTAAAACAGTTTTAAAAGAGTGCCTATGCTGTAATTCGCTCTCCCATCACTTATTATTTGAACCGAAAATTAGTTGAGGCGTCGTAATGTGTTCATAAAATCATCATAACTATAAAAATGGGAAACATCGTTTTTTTGTATTTTTTCTTCGAGCAATTATAGCTCTATTGTATGTGCAAGATACAAATAAAACAAAACATCTAAATAACTGTTCTGTTCTTCTGCGGAAAACGAAACAATGAAATCCGTAGAGGCTACGGATTTCATCTACGGCGTAGATCAATGATGGATTCGTCTAGATTTCGAAGTAAATGAGCTGTGTTGATAATGAGCTAACTACACAATTCTTAATACCGATAGCCGATGGACAAAAAATAGAATTACAAGTAATATGAAAAGGCGATAACGTCTTAAAAAAAGAACGTCACCTAAATTAAAAAATAGTGGGAAACCATCAAGGAAATATTCATAAGTTTCAAGCACAACCGGAATGGCTTCAATTATATTATTAATATGTATACGGTTCTAAGTTCTAAGTTCTCTAGCATTAAATGCTAAACTGCTAAAACTAAAACTGCTAAAAAATGCTAACAATATATTAGACCAAAAGCTTCTATAAGTTAAACGAAAACCTTCAAAATATTACTCGTACTAAGTACCAGTTGCAAACGTGTGGACTTGCACGGTTCATAATGTGAAACGAGCGAGCTAGCGTGGCTAACAAGCGTGTATTGTGGCAATGAGCCGGCGTGACTAATGTGCGGACTTGACTCATGTAAGGGATGAGGGCGCTTTTCCCTTTTGTTAAAACAATTTCAACGTGCAAGCTAGTGCGGCTAACAAGCGTGTATTGTGAAAACGAGGTATCGTGACTAATGTGCGGACTTGACTAATGTGAGGGACACAAATATAGAAACATTAAATTTCTCCTTTGCCACATGCCTGAGTATTCACAAAAAATATTCTTAAAGGCACTTGAAGTCCACCAACCCGCATTAGTCCAGCGTGATGGACTAAGCCCCTCTCGTTGTGAAAGGCGATCCGACCCTGCAGTGGGTTATTAATGGGTTCGAATATCGTAAGAGTATTAGCTTAATATATTTTGTTTGAAACTGATAATATGTAGCTACAATCATGACTTCAACTGAAGAAGATTACGAACTGGTTTTTTTCTGTTTCAAGACTCATAAGGCATCTTACATCAAAGTGAAGCGAGTTTCACGCTGAAACTTGTTAAACAGCCAACACTAGTGAAGTTTGACAAGCAAAACCAACACCGGGGTTTTCGAATTAGAGTTTGAGCTGTCCACAATTGACTGATAGCTCGTTTATTCAGTATTTAGTGCTCTAATATGGTAGCAATCAGGTCTTTTTACAGTAAACCTTGCTCATGCCCGTGACTTCATCCATGTGCACTTAAGAATTTAATCCGTAGAGAAACAAAAAGTGTTAACTTTTTATAAACTAACATATGTATAAGTACCAATTTTTATCGAAATCTGTTCAGCCGTTTCTGCGTGAAATAGGAACAAACATTCATATATCCATTCTCAAAAATATCGATACCTATTCTCCTTCGCATCATAGTAAAGATCGAATATAACATTAGTGGATGGAAAGCAAATAGGCATGAAGATAAAGATTATGATTTTTATTTATGTACGAGTATGTAGTCGGGTTTTTATTCTATTAAAAAAACTGAGCGCTTGAAGCAATTACTTAAAAAGTCAAACTGCAATTGATTATTATAGTCAAAGCGTTAAACTCAGTAGGTTAATCAACTACTAGAGCGCTTAACTTGTGTGTAAATTAACAATTTCATAGCTACTTATGTTAGTTAAACCGACTTTGAATACCTTTCAAACTTAACTAAAGCTGTTTGCAATGGATTGAAGTATTTTATTTAACCTCTCATAATGATAAATACGTAACATCTGTCGTATTAAGGCTTCACGACAGTCAGGTTTAACACAATTATGCCCGGTTTCTGAGGTACTTTTATCGGTAGTTTATCTATTCGTTAGCGCTATTGGTTCGATAACTTACAAAAATGGGTTTCTGAACCACGCAGTGTAAGTTAAACTCCGTTTAAACTAAGGTTACCTTAACTGACCATTTTGTACCGGTTATTGGTTCCATAACTTTATTTGATGTACGATTCGTGTCAAACATCAACTTTAAGGTTATTTCGTGTTATTTCTTATTCTTAGTATTGTTTAGTATTTTGGAGAGTGTTGTATCTTTGGTTTGGGAGTGATTTAAGTACTAGTGAAACCTGAAAATAATGGATATCTTGCTAAACACGAAAATGCGCGAAAGAAAGCAATGGCAATGACAACTGACAAGTATTGACAAGAGCATTGACCTTTTTTTTACCGGGAATTTTGACAATGATATCATTCACAAACAGCCGCAATTATTCAACAAATTCTTATTTTTTATAACAAAACCAGTGTTTTGTCATCTATATACCTTCATTTAATAAATAGAACCATTTAATTTAGGAGAAATGTCTAATTTGATGGAAAAAATAAATTTTAGTTTTAATATCATAAAAAGCTCCATCTAGTGGCGCTCTAAAGAACTCGTTATCGGTTTCATAGTTATTGAACAATTCCTTACGTATTCAGAAACTCAGTGACAGATAACCGACGTTTAACTTAGGCATAACTTTATTGAATCAATAGCCAGCGAGAGTTTAACTAGGGACCTCAGAAACCGGGCATTAGTCGCTTTTTAGATTCAAACTCAAACTCAAAAGCTTTTATTCATTATTAGGTACAATTTGTGCACACTTAATGAAAGTCATACCTGCCGCGATTGCCGCCACTAGTCAAGAGAGGGCGTTACTAGGCCCTGAATCACGCTAACGAAGTATTCTAAACTATCGGAAGGGCTATTCACTAGGTTTGATAACAAGTTCTTATACACAATCTAAAGAGTTTTATGATTACTAGTCTTTTAAAGACTACAAGACTTACAAATCAAAAGAAAATTGACCGACAGATTCACAGATAATCAGAAGAACCATAGAAGTAAGGCAAGTTTTAGGTTCGGAATCCCAAAAAAAAACTTATATTTGTCAATATTTCACAGCCAAAAGTTTGCAAGTTTGGTCCATTCCAGCAGTTAAGGGTCAGTTTATAACTGAGTACATTCATCATGTCGCGTGATTTATATCTATTGTTACCACACTCCGATTCGACGAACTTGATTTATGATTCGAGAGGCGGGAAAACGATAGCTACTTATGTTGAGAATTTGGGAGACAAAACTTTGATAAATGTAGATAAGAATATGTTAAGAACACACTGGCTCTCGTACTTACTTATAAAAATTTATCACAATCGCCTTCTCTTTACTAAATATAGGTACCTCGTGATTTAAATAAATCAGCCCATGGAAAACAGTAGTGACTTCCGACACTTAGACGATAAGAAAGCGTGGGATTGAATAACTTCACTAGGCTATTTCTATACACCATGTATCAATATTCATTTGTGAGCGGATGGCAATGGGGCGATATTGACACACACGATAGCTGTCACGTGTGTTCATTTATTGGGCCTAGTCATACTGCACCATAGAATAATTCATACTTATTTTTAAAAGAGTGCTGGGAGTTTTTTTCCGCCCGCTTTTTTCTCCTAGTCTACGTTTTGCCTGAGGGGCGATCAAAGCGGATGTTTGTATAATGTTAAATGTATGCCGTTCATTAAGTGTGCATAAATTGTACCTAATAATGAATAAAAGCTTTTGAATTTGAAGTTGTCTAGAGATGTCGCCAGGTTTGAAACACGCTGTCGAAGTTGTCTACGCCGCTGTCATATATACAAATCTTCGAGATTACGTCTCATCAGATTACCAGTGCGCTTGTTTATTCCTTAAAAAAATTCATGCAAAATTCCTCAATTCTAGCTAGAATTTGAGATTAATAAAACAACATTAGGTAACACACACACGTTATGTTTGGGTTCACCAAATTTTTGCTCTCTCGCCGCTTTATATACCGTATAGCTGAACTGGCATAATTATTCAATATGTATCACAGTCATATTTATCATGTGTACGTGACTAGAATAAGTAGCTCGTAGGTAAACAGTCTCATATTTATTATAAAAGTATATCCTTCTACTATTATAAATGAGAAAGTTTGTGAGGATGGATGAATGTTTGTTACTCTTTTGGAAACGTTTGGAAGTAATTTGCATACACATGGTTTATAGCCTGGATAAATATAAAGGATACTTTTTATTCGTCTCTGAACCAAGTTCGTAATTCGACGCAAATTAAACGACGGGAAACGGCTAGTTTATTTATAAAAAGAATCGAGTATCGAGGCTTAAAGGCTCCGTTAAAGATTAGCGGTTTTGCCATTGTATCGTTTGCCGATATCTTTCCAACGCAGAAACCGCTTTAAATCGTTTTTGCGACGTTTACAATATCGGGTTTACAATAATAACAATATACGAGATGTGTACAGTAAAAATAAGATCTGGATTAGAGTTTGAGTTTCGTTTTAGAGAATCGATTGGAGAGTTTTAAAGCAAAGAATTATAATTCATTTTGTTTTTTTAAAACTTTTTTGTGTAGGTACACTGGTAGACAAGGAATGGAATTAAAATGAAAATCAAAGGAAATTTTACGTGCGTAGAAGAATTGATAACGATACACATAAGTTTATTTTCTTTTTATTTTTAAAGACTTTTTGCTTGGTTATTAGTGTTATCTGCTGTTTTTTGTATCATCTATGTTATCTCGAAAAATCAATTTCTTTCAAAAATACTTCCTTTCTTTTGACTTAATTTCAAATGAACGAGAAACTTCCAAAATTACGATACCCTGGCATGTGTATATCCTTTATTTCTGTCTCATAATCTGTGTAAGGCGACATGCAATAAGCGAACTTTACTACTTTTAAACTTTTCTAATCCTCCGGCTTCTTCAACTGTGACCCAGTTAGGGGCCCATCGCAGCTCCTAACAATATGTAGGCCATGTGGGGCCGTCCGCAGAAAAGTTCTTTTTTATTGAAGTTCGAGCACCGTTTCACTTGTTAGTACGATACGTGCGCGCCGTAGATAAGTTACACAGAGATTATGCTGACCATGAAAATTGACAGAGTAAATCGTAAAAATAAAGTTTCATTTTTCACTGCGCCCTAAAGCGATTCACACTGCCCCGCATCACGCAGCGTAGTGCGGGGGTGCGCGTCCATTTGTATATAAAATGCGTCCACGCGCGTACATGCAGATGCGTGTTCTGTGTGTTGGACTGTGCGTGTTTTCTATACAAATTGAAATACTTACAAAGCTAGATCCCGCATTCCCGCTCTGCGCTGCGTGATGCATCGCAGTGTTAAACGTTTGACACACGGAAGACACACACACAAAATTGTGATTGGTCACAAATCAATAGCGATCAATCTGAAGCCAGATCGTTTCAGTAATTCCTACAGCAATGAAGAGAGCTGAATTCGCTATTACTTTACGCGACAAGAAAAAGTAGGTGAACAAGAAGTCTACACACACAGGCTAGAGCATAGGAAGAAAATTAGTACAAGTAATTATAAATATGGGTAATAATTATCATTCCAGGACTGTTTAGCGATATAAGAAGTCTCTTGAATGACGTCCTAGTGTTCCGTTTACAAAGATATTGTCTTGGTAAAAGAGATCCTAAAGGTTGATCATCAACCTTTTTGATGACGTAATGAAAACAGCAGCAAACCCCTGGGATTGAAAATGTTTGTCTCTTGTAATTCCATAACAAACGAGTACTTCACGAAGCGGTGATGGCCCAGTGGCTTAGAATTCGACCCCGAATCGAGGGGTCCGGGATCGAATCCCAGGGGCACGCACCAATGACTTTGTTAAAAAATTATGTGCGCTTTATAAAAATTAAATATCACCTGCTGTTACGGTGAAGGAAAACATCGTGAGGAAACCTGCATGCCTGAGAGTTCACAAAAAAAAATTTCTCAAAGGTATGTGAAGTCCACCAGCCCGCACTAGGCCAGCGTGGTGGACGGCGGCCTACATACCTCTCATTGCGAGAAGGAGACCCGACCCTGTAGTGGGTCATTAATGGGTTACTGACACACTTCACGAAGCTTGTGGATGGATGGCCATTTACTGAGGCCGATGTTATTCTGTTAACCGTTAGCGTGGGCTGAACGTGGCCTGGTTTTACCGTTAAATTTGATGTGTCAGGAAACCGTTTCAATATTTTTGTGGCTGTAAGCAAAAAGCCACCCTTTTACATAAAACGATTTCAGCACAATTTTTCCGACCGACTTGTTTTGGATAAATCGACTGCTTTTATAAAAGGACAGGAGAATATTTCCATGCGGACCGTACCTACCTGCGAAATTACTCACTCGAACCGAATCAGCATTTAAGGCGCCAGTTTCATTGTAAACGAATAGGCGATAAAATAACAACACATACAGTTGTACCCAGAGACATTCATTAACTTTAAGGGTTCATTATCAAAATAAAGATGACACTTAATATGTCAATATGAATAAAGAAGATTGAATTTGTTTGTTAACGAACATTACGTTAAATGATGTCTCTGAGTGCGGCCGTCAGTATCTAACATAACCATGTAGTAGAAAATAACTAATTAAATTGAAAATTAAAAAAACCCCCCACACAATAACTACAATTTTCATTGAACATATTATTTTGTAATGTGCACGTGATGCGCTTTCATTTGAGACCCCACTCGATTATATTTGCAGACATTCGGTTATTCTTCCCCACTTTCAGCCCCACAACTTTTAAGCGACTCCACCGATTTTCATTAAACATATCTAAGAACAGTACTCGGCCGTAACTCACCGTTTATGAATTTTTTTGTAAGCAAAAAAAACTAAATTGAAATCGCTTCATCCGTTCGCGAGCTACGGTGCCACGATAGAATCACAGACAGACAGACAAACAGACACGTCAAACATATAACACCCCTTCTTTTGCGTCGGGGGTTAATGAGTGTTCACATAATTATACTGTTATGGATGTTTACGTCACTCTGCTAGCGACAATACTAGACAACAAAGACGCAGCCTGGAGCATCATAACCATAACTGGTCCAGTACGAATTGATGAGGTTGGAGATGATGATGCAATAGCGGTGATCCTGTATCGTTAGACATAGACAGTCAAACATGGCCTGAGGTAAAGCCTTCGGGATTGGTCGAATAAGCAAAAAATACGATACAATTTCCAACCCACATTTACAACTCTAAATGGGTGTCCGGCGGTCGCGCTCTAAACGACTTAGAAGTTAGGGATTTTGAGTCTCCGAGGAAAACTCGTTACAGGGTGTATTTTATTTGTATTGACTTAGGACTATGTCTTTTTACAGTTGCGTATCAAAATGCTGAGACGTAATTTTTTCATTTGTATTATGAGTGTATTCGCAATCGAAGGTATAAATTAAATAGTTTGATCTTGGGTAACTATTACAACCCATTCTTTAACGTAAAGAAATTAGCGTTGTTTTTCGGTGATAGAGCCATAGAAGCTTCCCGGGAACCTTACCGCCAGCTTCTTAACTTGTAAAGCAATTTGATCCAATTTTTGGTGGTGTAACTAGTGAAGATATGAAGAAGTTATTTTTTTTTTATCTGACCGGTAGTGCTACCTTACCACCAGCTTTTAACTCATTGTAAAGCAATTTTGTTTAATTTTTTAATGAAAATGGTGAATAAATGAAGAAGATGCCCTTTTATTTTACAGTCAAAGATTTGATCTTGAATTAAATCCTACAAAAACACAATATCTTAACTTTAACACTGTTTGAGGCATATTCGCTAAAAGGCACACGAAATAAAGAAATACTTTCCTTTCAAATATTCCTATAAAACAACATTAAATACTTCATACTTACTATATTTCTTCGTCTTTTACAAAAATAGGTTTAATCTGCCATTTTTGTAAAATCGCAAAAACGCTTCAATTATTGCGTGAAATGCTCAGAATTCTTTCAGAAGGTACTTCACAAAGCACCGGAATGCCTTTTTAGTTGAAAGCCTACCGGCGAGGAATTCCCCCACCGCAACAAATTTCTGAACATAAGAATTTTTTGCTAAATTTTAAGTAATATTTTTCGACTGAAGTAAGAAATTACACAATACAAAATATTTTGTAGAAAATAAGTCTCTCAGGTCTCAGTTTTTTTTTTGTATTTTGCAATAATTAATCGTTCTGGCGTCCATTAGACCGGCGTGGTGGACTAGGGCCTACATCCTTCTTAGTGTGACAAAAGACCCAACCCGTGTATCACTAATGGGTGACAGACAAAATTAAATGTTTTAGTAAGTATGAAAAACACTGCAATGTACAACGTGTCTACACACTATGTCACATTTCGGTGACACCCTCCCTCCATTAACGTGTGACGTAATTTATGGATGACCTCTAAGAATCAATAACTGTTTACAAGTTTTTTGATGATATTTTATAAATTTCACGGGATATGTCTAGTTCTACAAAAAACACGTGTAACAAGTATGAACGCAGTGTTATTAAAGTCACGCTTATTTCCCGGAGACGGCGCGTCCTTCAATTAACTGAAGACACGCGTCCCAGACAGTTTGTACACTTTAAATGTTTACGTAAATATTTGGAATTTTAGCGCAGGCAGGCAGGTATTTAAAAATTTCATGGCATTTGTAATTAATGAATTTGATAAATGCCATTAAATTCGATGAGAAACAGTTCTTAGTATCTACTTCAAGGGGAATCTGAATATTAAGTCCTATATCTACATAATTATGTATATTAAGTCCATTATAATTGAAAAAGTTCTTATTTTCATCATCCGTGTTCGTGTTAAATGACTTTATTATTATTATATCGTTTATTGGCTCCATCTAATCCGTTTTTTAAAGGTTTTTAAATACAAATACGCATAGTTCTCGATCTTCTAATTCCAACACTTTCCCCCCTGTCATTGGACGACGTGGTCGCCATTAGAGAATGCTTCTTTACCACCTTGCTTGAAGACCTTTCCTTCAACAAGTTATAATTGCAAAATTATTTTTAGCTACATATTGTAATAATTCAATAAAAACGTCCCATTTAATACGGCTTAACCATTTAAATAAAACAAATTTTACCTATCAAAAGACATCATCTCAGTTTAAAGAAACTTAATTTAAATTTGATTTAGACAGGTGAAATTAACATAAATCTCATAATAAGAATTGATCTCAAGCTGTTAACTAAACAAGGATGTTCAAGTTAATTTAATCAAATGTAGCAGACAACGCATAAATTAAACATAAAATGAAACCGCTTTAGCCAAGTATATTAAGGCAAATGACGATTCTACCACACATTGCAGTATGTTTTAGAAATAATTCTGTTTGTGAATGGAGTATGAGCCACGTGCAGTTCAAATATTTTCTGAATTTTAATGCAGAGTGCCCTTACTTTCTCTGATGTGTAATTCGACTTGGATGAACACCAAATTTTTGAGATATTTTCAAATATAGAAGTGTCTGACTGTTATATTATTAAACTCAGCATATCTCAAACCCAAATAATGCAGGGTCCTGCAGGGTCGGGTTTCCTCGAACAATGGGAATTAGGCATAAGTCCACTACGCAAGCCTTTTGGGTTGGTGGACTTCATACGCGTTTGAGAATATTATTATAGCGGCAATAACCAAGGCAAGGCAAGAAACGCTCAGGCATGCAGATTTCCTCTACGATTTCATACAATCCAAAAATTTTGGAAATATTAATTGTTTAACGTGATGAATGTAGAAACAAATAAGCAAACAAGGAAACAAACGACGATCTCACTGTTGCAACTACTCAACGACACAAGAAAGAGAAACAAATTTACATTAATCTAATAGGAAATTTTTGAACGTTAATTAAAAAACACTACGAGTAGATACAAAGGTAAAATACACTGTGTACAAACAACAATGGTAAGTCGCATTAAACATCAAACGGTGGTGCTGAGTGCGCAGCATGTGTCGCCTTATTTCCTCCGGCGATAACTCGTAATGCCAGCGCCGTAAAACCTCGGCTTTACAAGCGTGTCGTGGTTTATTTCTGTCAACGCCATTCCGACGTGGTGGCTTAATGGGATGCGAACTACCGAAGGAAGACAAAGGTAAAGTACCTCTTTCATAAGAGTTCTAGGGGACAGCTACCTATTTGTACGCAAATCCGTGGGTTTTTGATTTATATCCGTGACTTGTCAATGTAATCGAGGATCCGACGGCCAGATGTTTCTTTCAATAAAGGGCGTGCATTGCCATCAAAAGATATTCCCATATAGCTATATGGGTCTAGGGTACTTTCCCGAAGGACAACAGTTTGGATTCATTACAATAATATTATTTGTACACGTAACTCAGTGTCATATTGCCTTGCAAAGTGATGCAGTTGAAATTTTGAAATATATTGTTTAGATTTGTACTCTAATGAAAAATCTAAATTTGTAAGCTCTAGGAGTGATCATTCTGTCACCATATTGGATTAAACGTTCCAATATAATCGAATAATTGATCTTTCGTGTCAAACACAAACAAGTCTTGGTAGTCTAACACTTTAATCGACTGTTCTCACGACTCGTGACCATTATTATGATAACGATAACGCTGATAACGCTTCACACTCATAGCCCCACACTAGGATTCCCTGTGTCGTGGGTGCCATGGACACACACAAGACAAGAACACAATACACCCAGACCAGAAACAGAAATTCATCATTCAAATTTCTGCTCTGCTGGGAATCCATCCAACAACCGCGCAGCGCACCGGTGTCTTAACCACTGCGCCACCTGGGTCGTCAAATTATAGTACACTCATTATAGTACACTATACCATGATAAGGATAAGTGTTAGCTACTTTTTCGTTTTGTTGCTTTTGTTATTAGTTGACTAAACACGTACCATCAATGTGATAGTGGTAAGATCGTGGTGTTAGCTTCTTTATCGTTTTGTGATTAGTTGATTTAACACTTACCATCAACGTCTTCGTTGTCCAGCATCTGGTCGAGCTCGTTGTCATCATAGCTGTGTACCATGGTGTTTAGGATCGTCCGTACCTTCTCCTTTTCAATGCGGCCTTGCTTGCTCGAGTCGAACATGCTGAACGCCCGTCTGAGCACTGTTATAACGAACATTGAGATTTTTAAAATATTTATAACTAGAAAGTCGAGTGCTTGAAAGGCTTAAAAGTCACGGCTTCGTCCGTGTGGATTTAAGGACATGGCCCAGCGTGGGATAAAAGTATCTTATTATGTTAATCCAGGGTATAAACTACGTGCATAACAAATTTTATGCAAATCTGTTCAGCCGGTTTCACTTGGTTGAGTAAAAAATATCCATCCATCCATCCTCGCAAACTTTCACACTTATAAAAGGCGTAGGGTACTAATATTAAAAGAGGTAAAGTTTAATAAGTGGAACTACCAGTCAGATTTGAATAAATTAAAATAAAACTAAAGAATACTGGTGATTGTTGAATTCAGTGGCCCAAGAATGGAGAAGTCGATTACAGGCGGCTGGTAAATAGATAAAATAATATTTATTCTTAGAATCTACACCACAAAACAATCAACCATTAAGACTTAACCTTGTTTCTCTACCAGTAATACATACTCCGGAAGAAATTAATTTTGTGAATCCAGTATCTGTATAATACGCAGTTAAAATAAAATTGACTACCAATTTTTGGAAAACTGAAAAAAACAATACCGTTCTGTTGTATCGAAAAAGCGCAGAGTATTCAAACTGCAACAATGAAAAAAGCTGTAAGTATTCAAAGCATTAGAGAAAAGCCGAGAGAAATCCAGTCGGAACAAGTTAAATGAAAAAGCCATGTTCATTTACGGGAATCCTTTCTGTCAGTTAATTCTGCAGAATTGGAGGTAAAAGTTTCGCCGGTTGGGCTGAACAGCATTGTTAGTCGAACTCGAAACAATTTCAACTAGGTACCTCAACTATTTTTTCTATTGTACGTTAGGCCAATAAAACCACTCAATTTACTATCGTTATGGAGCTTTATTTCTAAATGAATGTGCGTCATTGAATATATTTATTTCTTGATTTATTCGTTACGACTTCTACATAGATGGTTGACTGGGTGTCTGGAAGAAATCGTTCTAAGAGACAAGACCACCGATTGTATTGGTCTTTTATCTTTAATACATTTTGTGCTTATTTCTTTGTGTATTTTTACAGTTGGAGTTAGTGCGAAGGCTCTGAAAGTAAGGCCTCATTCGAAATTTTATCATTCACAATTTTAGTCTGTGTTATTTTTTATAACCTATTTTTCAGTTTTCTATCATTTTCTGTAATCATTAAGCCTGTATCTGCACATAGTCTACTTTATAATTATTCGACAATTATTATTAATACATGTCATTTAATTAAATTACGTTTATTGGGATAGGTGCTTAAATGCTTATACTTTACTTGCACGCAAGTGTATCATTTTCCGACTTCACGTAAAATCGATAACAAAACTCCTGATTGTGTGGCTTCTATTTACGCTCGAACTCGCTTATATGTATCTGTAGTAAATAAGTATGTTGTTAAATATTCTGAAGCTAAAGCGAGATAGGTTTACTAAGAATCTAGTTTGGATATTTGAGGCTACCCTTTTGAGATATGCATTACCAAACTTTGATGCTTATGAACCTTATCAATATGAAAAGGAATTAAGATTTTTAATAATTATATTATAATTCGTGAGAAGTTATTTTTAAGGTCATCCGTTCAGAAGATGTTCAATGGTTTTTGCATTTTAAACACCGCGAGTACGAAGAAATGTATCGTCGTCATCTCATTAGAAATTGTATATCTTACCATAATTATACAATTTCTAATAACATATTATGTTAAGTATACAAATACTTTGACAATAATGCTCGTATTCGGAGCTTGGCTATAAAAACGCTCGTGTAAGTTTGCAAGCTTTGAAAGGATATAAATTTAAAAACGATATGAAAGATCAAAATCGGATGTTTTATTCAATATTGCGTTCTAAATGTCCGTTTCAATATTATCATATTGCAATATCTTCGTCATGTCAGGGATCGGATGCTGTCATAGCTCGTAATATCGGTAATATGGAACGTACACTAGCAACTTTAATATTACCATCTTAATACTGTGATAATACTCACTTCTACAGCTGCTTGCGATTTTACTACATTGTATTATATTATGTAGATGAAATTTTTAGTGGTGAAATCCGAATCAGCGGAAAATACTCAAAGCAGTTTGTAATAGGTACAGTGCAATAAATTAGGTAGGTCGGCTGTCAAATGATAGAGGCGAGAACAAAAATGTGTATGTCAAGTATCTAGTGGTTTCCAAGCTGAATCTCGATACTGTTGAGTGTTGACACTGTTGACTTAATTTTTAACACTTCTACGGGTCGGGTATGTTTGATTGTAACGCTTGAGATTAAAATAAACAATAATTAAACAAACATTTTTTAAATTTTATTTTGCCGTATTTGTTATTATCTTGTAATGAATTCTTACGCATTCCAAATATTAATGTGATCAAATACCATGACCAAGCGTGTAGGGTGATCTTTAGATGGAAAGCAATAACTCTTCCGTAAGCTTTCAGATACGGCAGGAATATCGAGTGCAGAACAGCTTGCGGCTATGAAAGGGCTATGGCGTCCATACTAACAACTGACTAGCTGTGACATTTCATTACATTTATGCCTTTCTTTGCCGACGAATAAAAAAATAGCATGCGCTTTCCACAATTAAATTGAGATGAAATAATAAAAATAGAAAAATAATGACACTTTGTTTGTTGTTGAAAAACAACTTTAAAACTTACTGGTAATCTGCTCATCGTCGAGTTGAGTGGTCTGCAACAACGAAAAGTTTAATTTATTTTCAAGATTTGGGGAAAATACGGACAATTTAGACTCACGATACAGTTCAATAACGCTTAGTAAATTTTATTTTTATCAAAGAACCTGGCATAATAATGGTTTTGATATTTTTCTTTTCTAAAAAAAACTTTAAATTTTTTGGCTTAATACTTTTTACGTAGGTACCACCAAAATCTCTTAATAAAATCAAAATCATATTCTGATTTATTTATTTTAAAACACACAGTGCATTTGTTATTAATTTATAATCAAAATAAATGTTTTAAAATGTGATAAAAACTTAAACTGAACGCACCATTTTGTTCTAAATTAAAAATCGAGCGGCACTAAAAGCGCGGGCTTGTCAAGGCGTTCGTGCGCGCCGGTACCAACTGGACGCGGGTTCGAAATTTGAACTGGCGTGGAATATTCGAAATACTTCGAAAACGTGGATAGCGTATACGTATGGATAACATTGAAAACAATAAACGCCTACAGGAGTGGACGCAGGCGTTGTATGCTTGAAACATTTTCTTTATAGGGCTAAGGTATAAATCAGAGATCTAACCAGTCTTTTTCTTTTAAAGAAACGCGAAGACATTAACTTAAGGCTACTACAACTAACCAACAAAACGAAAGAATGCTAGTACTTAATAAAGATAGCCTTTGGTACTTGGGCCTCACAAAAACGTGCGTTCCGTATACTACTTACCTACCCTCCTACCCATATTCCGTTGCAATAAAGGGACCTTTTGTGGAGAAAAGCTGTTTTTTTCACATGTGAAATGTGAAAATATGTTGCGTCCGAACTATTTCAGGGACGATGTCATGCGGTTCTTAGGGGAGGAGGAAAACCAATTCTACTAAACACACCCTTTGTTGTTGATCGTATCCATACTTGACAATGACAAGAGTCCATTTTTTACACTTAGGTATCCTATTTGGTAAATAATCTTGACGTGTATTTTTAATATTTAATTTCCAATTTTAAAATCATGTGGATACAAAATTATAAAATTTAAAAATTAACAGTCATTTAATGCTGTAATATATTTGTAATAAGTATAATTAAATATTTTTTACAGCAATTTAAAACCTTTTAAGATTTTACCAAAAAGGACAAGAAAAAAATGGAATGTACTCAGGTACTATTAAATAAAAAAAATTAAAACATTGATTAACTGCTGATCGATTACTTATGCTTACTTCAAAGCTGAAATTTTTTTTACAAAACAAATAAAATCTTTGAACCTTTAGCGGATTACATGCAGAGTACACATAGACTCACGTAATAAATATAATCTCTAGGGTAATTCCAACGTAATCTGTTAACTTGAAGCCTTTTAAACAGCCATTCATTGAACACAACACATGGCCACATTAACATGAATAATCACAACAGATTATGTTCAACACGTTTTATGTACAAGCGTGGCGAATGTAGCGCGAATGTAGCGATTGTACCTCACATAAAGGTGACTGTCGATAGGGCGGAAACATTATTAATATACTTACAGTTAATTTTTATTCTCTTGTCTTATTTGGTAAACAATCTTAGCACTACTTTTTATTGAAAAATTTAAATCGCTTTAAATTAATGAATTATAGTTTCTAGAAATCTGTTTCTGTATTAAATGATAATTTAATTTTAATTTTTTATAATTTTGTGTTTGCATTATTTTTTAATCGCAAATTAAAATAAAAAGATATTAAATAATATGCTAAGATTGTTTACCAAATATGACAAGAGAATAAAAATTGACTATAGGTACCCGTACGCTATTATTTTTATAAAAAAGGTTTCCTTTTTCCCAGTATCCATGACTGTCTGTGGTTGCCATTAAAAAAAACTCAAACGCAAACGTATTGCCATCCTAAGAAGACTGCTACGAGTAAGTAAGGTTTCATGTAATCTCGTTTAATACTCGCAGCTCCCACCTTCCATTTAAATCGGAAAATTGGATGTACAATACAGTGAATAAACACTAGTATCTAAATGGAATAAATGAACGTCTTATAACGTTTGTCGACGTTTAATGACCGTCATACATATTGCATTATAAAGCTTTTGCCTTGATCGTCCCTCATTCTTAACGTTGACTGATAAACAGCGGACGCAAAAAACTTCCTAATCAAAATTATATAAAAAAAAGTATAGTATAGGCGTCTACTTACAATCTTTGATCGTACTTAGTCCTGCTTGAGTTTAAAAACCCTGTGTTGCAGTGATTCTTCTAAAAAACAACTCAACACATTTTTCAAGAAATAATTCCATTTATGCAACCCTCTAAAAATACTTCTATCCGACAAGAAAATGTTTGCGGTTGCAATGGTTGGCTGCAAGAATGTAATCCACTGTTGTCTCTGGGGGTCGCTAAGAGTATTAAATTTCAAAAAGCTTTCCTCTCTGTATAAGTAGGTACTTTCACTTTGTTCTTTACTATTTTCCTTTTTACATAATGAACATTCTTGTTCGTTTCGTTTTTTAACGGCCAGTTTTAATAATACACCGCCGGGTATGGATGGTCGGATAAGGATCATTTGGCAAACACAAAATTAAAATCAAATTACTTTTTATAAAAATGTAATTGATTTACCGGTTATTTTTATAAAGATTATTCAGTTAAATTATACCAAAAAAACATTATACACTCAATTATCTTCTAATAAAATAATTCTGTCATAACAACCATAAAAATATTATAATAATATCGGGTCTCAAATTACATTAAACAATAAAAAAAATATTCATTTTAATTCATCAAAACAGTAAAAAATCTGTATTTTTTTTCCCAGAAATTTTTTGTGATACTCTTATTAACATCACGCAATAAACGTTCTTATTGCGTAAGTCGTAAGCATAATATCGCGTAAACGATCAACCCATCAAACGATGTCTTGGTACATTGTTTTATGACTGCGATCCAGAAATAAATGGGAAAATGAGATTTTGAATTGACTCACGTATGATTTTTATTTGCAAATGGACTGTTAATACATAAATCCAGTTATATCGCCACATTAAACAGCTATAGGCAAGTCGGGAAAAACGTGAACAAATTCTAGGGATTTTTCGTCACAATACGACTTGTATATCTAGGTGGTAAAACTATTGTATTTCGGTGAGATAATCTACCGTCATCTTTCTACGTTCTTTTTATTTAACTAATCATCAGCAGCATCTTCTATCTAGGTATGTTCTGGTTTCCGATAAAAATAAAACAGAAAGATACAAAAGACTATCCTAAATATCGAATAACTCAGAAAAGTCGGGACGTCATAAAACCCTATTATATCTTTATTTCCTTCGGGGTTTATGCAATACGATTGATGAAACGGGACTAAAATGGTAGAATCAGAGCCATATCTTACAACCAGATATTTTGTATCTCTAGTACCTAGATATTCTTTTCATGGCTTTGCAATTTAAGGATACTCGAGGAGAAAGGTTGGGATTGAATTTACATGTAATTTAACCAGGTTGTCACTATGTCAGTAACCCATTAATGACCCACTATACACTAATGTCACTATACCCCACATATTAGATGTATTTTTGTGATCTAATGTCAATGGACTGGTTTTGACGCATATGGTAACTATCACGTATGGACATTGTCGGACCAATGTCATAAAGTACCTGTAAGAACATTGATTCCAAAAGAGTGCCGTGAGTTTTTTTCCGCCCTCTTTTTCTCTCGGTCTACAATAGGCCAATCAGCGCCCAGAGCGGAAACTTACGATTCGTTCAACTATGTCTTTTTTTATACTACATACAATTGTAATATTTTACAATGAATCTTTGACTTTGACTTAAAAAATGTAAATCCGACCTTACCGTAATGTAGTATTTTTCTTGCGTATTATCTGTAACTTTGTGGACTCAGCCTACAATCTCTTAGTTGAATCCTAAATAAACCGTATTATCTTAAGCCGTCCTTTAATTAATTGCTGTTACTTAATCTTAATTTATTCTCTGTTGCCACTGCTTTAATCCGCAGATATTATGAATTATAACAAAAAAATATATATATTTTAAACCAATTTAATTAAAGACTATATAAACGACTCTGCCTGTTAAATATAGATTAATAGGTGTTATATATTTTATAGTAATGGGTGTAACATTATGTAAGGGTTTTTTTCAGTAAAATTGGATGTTAATTAAATGGATGTTACTTAATTATTATGTTTATCATTTAAATCATTGTTTTTTTTATATTTTATCTATTTATTTCAACTTTCCAGCTTATAAATTGAAAGCATTCTTTTAACTCAAATTTTGAAGAAAAGTCAACCCTATATAGACTTTTTTTTCAATTTGAACTATTTTTTAATGAGAAATTCACCAGATCCACGTTTTTTGCGTTTCAAAGAGCTTCTTTCGTTTTTGGTTTTGACGTCCCGCATGTCCCACCTACATGGGTCCATTGGCTCAATGGGTTCTTTGTCGCGCAAAGGATAATAATATCTCCAAATCAAATTTCAGATTTAAACAGGGGTTTGTAGGAATCTGGAGAGTTTATAAAACTCTTTATTAAAACTTATTGTTATTTTTTGTTTATCTATAAATGTTAAATAGAGCACTAAATAGGTATTACTCTATGAAGACGTGAGGCATAATAAAGTTTTCTATTGTAATTTATCTACATTTCGAAAATTCGTAAGACAAATTTGATAATTCCTGTTCAAACTTTAAAATCCGAGGAACATGAACCTGAAACGACATTTAAACTGCAGAAAATATCACTTAAAGTTAACGATACTCGAACACAAGTCATAATAACTCTAGTAAAGCTTAATAACCCGTCATAATCTCAAGTTCTGCTCAGACGTGCACACCACCAAATATCATAACTAGAAATGAATAGATATTATGTAATTTTGGATCCGTATCCGGATCTGTTGTACATTCGGATCTCGGTTCAGAATATCGACTACGCTCCTATCCGGTATTTCAATATCGAATCCGGTTGGCTACAACCCTTTTTATTTTCCACTATATGGCAATAATTATTGTCTGTTTCCAAAACAGGGGGCTTAGCTTGAAGCATGCTAGTTAACGTTGCTCCAATAAAAATCGGTGGAGAATGAAGCCAATAGTTAGATAACTCGTTTCGGATGTTTACGAATAGCCCACGGTGCCTGCTACAACGTTACTTATCTATCAAGGTATCAATCTAAGACAACCTGTACCGACGACTTGCATTAAATTTACCACAAGCTATCTTCCGTCCAGACACTGACCGTGACCAGGGAAGCTAAATTTTTGGAAGATTGGAATCTACTCAACAGAGCAAAGCGCGTCTTGGCTTCGATTACGGTTTCGAATAGATTATTCCGGTATCCGATAGTTTCAGATAAAGATACGATGCTCCTTCCATTCCTGGTCGTAACCTCAAACTGTACTCAAACGTGTTCGCTCCAATGACAGTTTAACAAACTTTGTAAGTTGGTTAATTTATGCGAAACGGTCCGGAACGTGAATAAGATTTCGCAAAACTAATTACGGTTTGTTGGTACGTATTCCTCAGAATTAAATAGTTTGTTTAGGATAGAATGTGGCTTGCTCACCTTGTTTTGTACCCTGACAGATATTATGTTGACAAACAATTCACGAGTTTGGTAATCTTTGAAAGCAATAATTTAGCAAGCAAGGAGTTTATGTTTATTGCAGCTTCCTTCTCCAAAAGGAGTCAAAGTTAAAATTCCTAAAAAACTTCGTCTTAAACAAAATAATTTTTAAACCCACTATAATTTTTATGAAAATTAGTAAAGGATAAATTATGACCTGAAATCCATTGGCTACCAAAAACTGTGTTCAGATAAAACACAATCATAGCTAAACAAATTCATAGGCAATAATTTATATTAATGCGAAGAGGAAACTATTCCGCCTTATTTCGAAGTGAAATTCGTTGCTGAAATACAGACGTTAAGTATTAAACTAATAGAGCGTTAATGTGATAATTTGGTACCAATAGTTTTTAATATTTATGTCATAATTAACATAATGAGGACCAATACGAGTATTGGGTTCAACCGATTCCCATTAAACTCTCAATTTTGTGGGTTAACCGCACAATTAATAGCGGTTTCGGAAATCATTCGTCCAATCCAAGCGATTATGACGTAGCCGCAATATAATTAAAATCAACGATTAATATTTGCGAATTATTTTTGAATTCAAATTCCAAACTCTGAATTCAAATTATCGTTCCAAATATGAATTTATTTATTGAATGAATGGCATGAAAATTGGAAGTGGGAATGAACCGAAAGATTAAATTTCGGTCTTTTAATGATTGGTTGAAGATAATGTTTATTCAAATCTTTGGTTTATTCATATTTAAAAATGTTTTAGGTTAAATTGTCTCGTAATAAGGGTGACTTAAATAAGCTAGTAACTTCCATTCTTCGTATTCTTAGGACCCTATATTATATCAAATGAGTGATAATTAATTTTAATAAGGGCATTTTGGCACAAATTTTTGTTTTAGCAATTTTTGTCTGGCCGTTTCTCGGCTTACTCATAATTTTCTAGTATGTTATTCCTTTTTATATCGTAATAATGATTTCTCATTTGTCCTTTTACTAAAACTAATTTTGGTGGTAGAGTCATAGTAGCTCGTCTGGGTACCTTAACGCCAGCCTCTTAACCCGTCGTATCGTATCGTCGTATCGTCGTACATATCTTAACTCATCCTGCTTGAATGTTCTTCATGACATCTTAGTCCTTATGAGTAGCAAAGCACAAATACAACCTCAGATACGGTATTTTTTCTCTATTTGAGGTTGGCTGTAGGCGTCCATGGGCTGCAGTGACCACTTAACATAAGGTGGCCTGCATGCCTTTTGCTTCTTAATGACTATAAAAAATATAATTTGGAAGTAATTTAGGAATAATAAATAACGCTTCACACTCATAGCCCCACACTAGGATTCCCTGTGTCGTGGGCGCCATGGACACACACAAGACAACAACACAACACACCCAGACCAGAAACAGAAATTTAAACTCATCATTCAAATCTTTGCTCTGCTGGGAATCGAACCCAGGACCCTCCGCGTAGCGCACTGGCGTCTTTACCAACTGGGCCACTCGGGTCGTCAATAAAACATATTATATCTTCTTATGGCGTTTCGGAGTATAAGACGACTCAAAAAAATTCGAGGCTTTTTGTTTGAGGCAAATTGTTTACTTTTCAGTGCGTTTTCTTCAATTGGAAAATGTTGCGAAAGTAGCTGACCACACAGGACCTCTCTGCCCAATAAAAGGAGTTTTATGAAACTTATTTTAAACTCATCGTCGCTTACATTTTTATTTATAAATAAAGGTCGTATCGAACTCATAGAAGAAACTTTAAACTAAAGACCATTATTAAAATATGCTCATTGTTACAGGCTCGAAACAAACCAGCGGACGGCGGTGGTCACGTCAACCAGAAGAACGCAGCTGGACAGAAATCAACCCCTCCCAGTCAAAAAGGTAAAAGTTTCCCTTCCCTTGTTCTAATTTCATTACATTATACAATTCACTTGCTTTCTCAATTATTCTGTTCAAACTTAGTCTTGCTAGTCCAATATGGAGACTGGATTCGAAGTCGATGATGACAACCAAAACCGGTGTCCATCGACAATGTTCACCTCAAATAAAGTATTCCTGCTAACCGTACCTCGCCAGCCAAATCACAAGACATGAAGAACATGGTACTTTACGACGGGTTTAGAGTACTTCTGAGGATGGCAGTAAGGTACGATACCTTAACCAGACAAGCTACTATTGATCTACCATTTAGTACTCCTTCCCATAAAATAAATATATCTGTGACTCTTACACATCCAACAACCATCTCTAATAAGGGTGTGACCACTAAAACGAGTTCATTCGGGCATCACCCATTATTGACACGGAACTTTGTTGAGCTCAGACATTTTGGCAGTCATCTGGCAGTTATTAACTAATACGCGTTCGCTTTTATTTCGCAATACAGATCTACACTTCTACAGGTGCTGCTACAAAAGGTGGACCGAAGACCCCAGTGAAGCCTTCAGCGCAGAAGGGAGCAGCGAAGACCGCGCCCCCGAAGCAGGCCGCAGCAGCAGCAGTGAAGACCCCTCAGGGGAAGAAGAAGAAGGGCCACAAACACCAGCAGTATGAACTCATCGTCACCATCAACCTGGTAAGTCTTTTTGGACATAAGTAGCCAATAGAAATAAAGGGGAGAACGAAGATCCTGTCAAGCTTTCAGCGCAGAACCCCTCAAGGCAAGAAGAAAAAGGATCAATTGAGTGTTCAAAGGGTTTACTTGAAGGAGAAACAATGTATAAGGCCAGATTTTTAGGTAAGTCACATATGCCACTCGTTGAAAGTAGACCTTAAAGCAATAACAAATCTCAGCGTGACGACAGGTGGTGATACTTTAAAGATGTTAAACTTAAAAATAAAATGACCATGGATCGGCTGGTGAAGAAAGCGGATTTTCTATATTTAGCCATCAAAAAGGGAAACCATAAAGCCAGTATCACTACCAACCTGGAAAAGACTATTGGTAAAGATAAATCTAATGGAAACTGGTTATAATACTTTAAATATCTTTAAGGAACTTAACGATAAATGGAACATCGCAAGAGAAAGCGAAGAAAAGTGGCTGTCGCTAATAAAACTCGTTCCACGAAAGAAGCCTCACTAGCAGAGCTTTTCGTTACAACCCGGCAGGAACTCTTTGAAATATTGCTCGCGATACCACCTTTAAGTTCACTTTAATGAAATGAAATGTCTGTGTTTTACAGCTATGACGTTTTAATGGAATAAGCCTTTCTTTTAAAGCAATTTGAATTTAAGAAATTTATGAAACGTTATTTATTGCCTCTTTTTCAAATTCTTAAGTTTACGTACGTTTACTGTACGTTTGGGTTTGCTCAATTCTAATTTAAATAAGTTCAATATTTCGCCCACGACACATTTTTTGAATTTTTTTTTAGTGAAAAGTGTAATCCAAAATTATTAAATAAAATTTTGAAATTGACCCTCTGTCATCTGCTGGACATAAGCGTTCAAAGCGCGACTCTTGCTTTAAAATTAGACCTTTAGTTTGTAAAATGTACAGGTAAAAATAAAATTACATGATTTGGCTTACATTCTTTTCATAAACTAATATCGAGAAATGTTTATGTGTTTCTATTGACTAATCATGAAGAATTTTAGGGCTGTTTTGTGGAACTTCATTATATTCAACTGTATAATAGCATAGGAGCTTGTTCCGGCTCACTATACGCATGAATATTCATGTGTCCCTCGTATGAATACTCTATTAGACATTAGACCAAAGCATTCCCTTGAGATTGGTAGTAAATGCACTGTTTAAACATAGAAGGTTCTTACCTAATGTCCATAATTACGTTTACAAATGTAAATGAACATTTTTTGTCTGTCATACATCTTGCCTGTCAACCCGTTTGTCCACCTGTCAAACTTTCGCGACTTTGCTGTCATAAACATTTAAACAAAATTGACTCAGTGGATTAAAAATTAAAGACAAATAATTGAAGTCTGGGAAAGGCTTTAGCATTTTAATACTTTATGAACGCATATTCCAATCACGTTAGGCTGGTTGTGATGTAAATTAGCTGAAAATCGTGGTACCTAAGAAAGGTCTTCATTTTTTTATTAATTAATAGAGTCTTAAAGAAATCAAATATTATAATTAATATTATGTAAGGAAGCTTTACTATTAAAAGGTTTATTGCAGGCATTACGCACGTTAACACTTTCCCTGTCCATTAAATAGACACAATAGTTAAACAATGGTTTAGACACATGTGACTCACGGGACAGCGAAGTGGTCAAATAGAAACGTCTTTTGGGCTCTAGATACCTATGTATAAGCCCCGCAAGTTGATATTACGATTGGCGGCCATCTTGGTGACGTAGTCGACGTGCACCGTCAGTACCGTTCGCAAGGTCAGCCCGCGCTTACGTGCTTACGCGCATCGAGTACGGACACTACTGAGTACTGAGGACATTTTAATGTCGAAGCAACTAGTAATAGACATTTTGAATATTTTGCAAAATTCTACCAAAGTCATAAACAGCCGTCTCGCTATTACAAATAAACCCACAACCCTAGCTTATTCACTTTTTATAACATTTTTTTTGCCATCTATACTTTTTTGCGACGGGTGACGTCACGCAGCTGTTATTGTGACAAGATTCCATCTCAATTCAACTTCCGGGGCTAATGAGTTGATGATAGACGCAGCAGGGTCCAGTTAACAGTAAAACGCTTATTATCTTGGCAGCTAAGTGCTTTATGGTGTTCCAACCACCAAATCCACAGATTAAGTCGTTGACGATGTCGTAAATATTAAAATTAAACTGAACAGAATCGTTTTATCTTAGCATAAACTTTAAATAGATTTACGATGTCTCGGAGGTGATCCGGATTCAACTAATTCTGGGTATAGAGACTTATGGCGATAACATAAGTACATTATAAGAAGTACTTGCTGCTTTACGGCAAACTGTTATGAGAGTGATGGTAAGGAACCCTTGTAAGCTTTGTAAGGTATTAAAACAATAATTCTAGTTCTATTCCATTTTAATAATCAAACCCTTTTTTATAAATATACCTACATAGGTCCAGTAAATGAGTGATAAAAGTAAAAGGGTAGCTAATTATGGCTGCAACCATTTACACCCACTTACAACCTCAAATTGAATAAAAATCGTCTCTATGGTCGTTTGTCTATGATTTGTTTAATGAATGATTTTATAAGTAGGTAGATATATTTTAATTACGAAAAACAAAACGAACCAATAGAAAATCTCATCAAGAAGAATCTTTGGTGATGAAAAATGTTTTGACTAACCAAAACATTTTTCATCACCAAAGATTCTTCTTCTTAATGGTGCCAGTTATTATTAGTTTTTATTACTACAAACTGTCATAATCCATAAACTCCAGGGTACGGTCACATCAACACAACATTACACTTTACGAGCCACGGGAAAGACAAGCGGGTCGCTCTCGCTCCACCGCTTTCTTTAATCACTCCGCTACTTTAACGCCAGTATTATAGCAGTCGTAAAATACTTTACCGTTAATATTCTGATATTTTATAGGCAGCTGTGGCGGGATATTAATCGTTTCTAATTTTTATCGTCAGTTAAAGTTTCGATGTTCGGAAATTCAATGGAACTGGAACTAGAATAATCAGACGGAGTGATCCTATATGAGGGAGAAAATAAAATAATAATAGAGTGCGCAACTTTTTAGCGTCTTTAAAAATAATAAAAATGAAGCCAGCTGTTTTAGACACATCACTGAAAGAAAATTATCCTAACACTTGGGAAAAATAATTATATTGGGAGCAGGTTCCGCTTAAATAAAAGCGACCTAAAAATAATAGGACGCTTATATTATTATTAAGTGTTATATTTTACATGTCCTTTACAACCTGCGTGTTATGTTTATTATTTATACATCTGAAGCGCCATCTGTATAAAAGCGCTTAAACTAATATTGCAATTTATTATAATCGTCGCTAGATGGCGTTGATGTATGCTAAGTATTTAGTAATATGGCTACTTGTTTTTTTACTACTTAGGTATATTAAAATATTAAGAGCACGTGCACGGCAAATGGTGAGATAATAATAGTGAGACCGTGATCCGTTGAATTTAAACCATCGATACTATTACTGATAAATAAAAGTCGATAAGCCTCGTCGTACGCTTTAAGGCCGTTAACAATCATTCGGCACGGGTTAATCGAGTTTATCCATTCCTGATTATCATCCTGAGCTTTTTAATAAATCACACGCAATAAGTATTTACTTACTCTACTCTAGCATTATTATTCGAAATTAGTTTGCCGCTGAAGGAAGTGTCAAATAAACGTCAGATAGTTTGTTCTAGTTTAATTACGACACGAGTAATACTACTATTTGTCATCAGCACTTGGCACTTATAATGATTTGAATCACATGACTGTGAATTATTCATTTATCTGAATCATCTATACATAGGTACTTTTACACATTATTTAAATTTAATCGTTTATGTACACACAGCAAAATATTAAAAATAAAGGTTTACAATTAAAAATTTGAACAAATGAAAGCGTGAAAAATGGTACTGCGCTGTATATTATAATAAAGTCGAAAATAATTTTTTCATGGCTATTTGTAACGAAATAACCCGGCACTGTCGATGTCTCCATAATTTTCCCGCCAAAAGTGAGGCGATCCAAACGATTGTTGGTGTGCCAAGACCACGGAAATATTTATTTGTTCTACAATGACCGCGTTTGGATCAGGTAGATTCTCCCACGGTTTTTTTTTATAAATAGAGCAAGCAAACAGACAGAAGCAAACAGGCCACCTGATGGTAAGTGGTCACCGTCTCCTAATGACGTGCAGCACCAGGGGGTCGCCAGTGCGTTGCCGGCTATGAAGGAGAGCTTTTTTATGCCCTTCTTGAAGAACCCCATGTCATAGTCCTGCGGGAATACATCAGCCGGAAGGTTGTAAGATGCTTAAAGTCTTTCCCTAAAACGAGGTGATCTAAGTTTCGAATCGTCTCCGCTTTGGTACCAGCTTTTGAAGGTGCCAGATACCAGCATCGTCGAGTCAATTTTGGAGGACGAATTGAACATTTCACTTTCGAGATTCGAAAACGACGTGATTAATATAGGTAATATTTTATGTTTGCGCTATTCCAATGCGAATTGGTAAAGATGGGAGCTAGTTCTCCTTTGAACTGTTTTCTGGAGAGATTTCTATTTTTTATTTTACTTGGTAACAGAGGTGTGGCTGTAAAAATGATAGAAGAAGCTGTCGTGTCCTATAACGTATGTCCTATACCTATATCCAATACAACGTTAAAATGACTAATTTCACTGCTGTTCCAAGTATTACAATAACGAACGACGTTAACACTATTAATAAATACTTACAAATGCTAACAATAACATAAAACGCGTTTCAATATGTTATGATACCTACTCAGAATGTTTATTTGATGTTGCATAATTTTGTCACCATTGTAGACGGGGCTGTGGGTGACATAGTGCAAAAATCCGATTTAAATATAGTCTCTATATATAAAGGAGCTGACAGTGTCGCGTATCGCGTTTGTTTGACCTTGTTTACGACCGAAAATTAAAAAAAAAATAGTCAACTGTCATAAATTTACTCTAAATTAAATATCAAAGAACAGAAAAAGTGTAGAAAAATGTGCTGTGAACAAAATAATTGAATAGTGCTGTAAACAAATTAATTAAATACATTCTCGATTATAAGTTTCAATTCAGAACGTTTTTATTTTAACAGTGACTGTTCTATTTTGAATTAGCAAGAGATTTCGAAATTCAAGTAATTTATACCGTTGTGCGAATGTTTTAATTAAAACGTGTTCGAAGTGAGATCCAAATTGGTTTCAAATTTAAAACGAGTGTTTTTAAAAGTTTGTTAAAACTTAATATAGCAGTTTTTGGCCTGTAAAAGTTATTTTATTCGGAATTCGAAAACACTTGTTTTGCCATACTTTATTGCTTGATTTGTTAACAAATTCTTTTAATTGTAGCTCTATATTATTAGTGAAATATTTTGTATTTACATTTTTATATAGCATTTTTTCGCTCTACATTGCAAGCATAATATTTCGTATTTTTTAAAACGTTTTTATTTACTTTTTTTGGTTTGCATTTAGGCGTATTGACAGCCCAGCTTCATAACGTTCAATCATTCACTGGCTGAAAAACTTTGTGTCCATTTAAAAAAGTAAGCTGGGGATTTCGAATTCCAGATGGTTGCGAGTTTTAAAGAAGGAATGTATTGAATGGAAACTTTTGCGTCGCCGAATACTCGTATTGGAAAAAGTTGAGACCGATAAAGGTCTGGAACGGGTAAAAATTGCTCGCTTGTAAGATAAACCAGATTTTCACATTAAGTATATTGCGCCATTGTGCCGTGTTCGTTACAACCCACATTTCAGTTTATCGAAATGGATTTTCTACTGAAAATTATTCTTACTTAATGGAATACATTATTTCAATAAAAATATAGTTACTTACTAGTATAAATAAATATCAAACGCTTTGCCTGTCCAATAAGAAAAGAAATTATAAATTAATTAAAAAATATAATACCATCACTTCGTTCGACATGATTATGTCTGAAACTATAAAAGTTTAAAGCTGCTAGGATGGCTTTTAACAGTTTTAATAGGCTTTCACAAACTACTCTGCAATAAAATTTTGTTTGAAAGCAAACAATCGGATTTCACAATATAGTGTTTACATATCTTTAAAAAGGTCTGACAATATTGAAGTGCAATATTTGAATTCAGAACCTAATTTGAATTGAAACTGACGTCGACAAAAATGTCATTCTAAAATTTTAAAATATTAAAATAGAATAAAATTTTAACATTAAAATAGGAAATCTCTTTTAAATAATTATAATAATTGAATCAATTAGTGAAGTGAAAAACGCAAAATAAAATTCAAACGATTCTATATTTGAATCCAGAATACAAACAGCCAGATTTCGAAGAATGTGCATTGTTTGGGAAAAGATTGTGCCAAGAAATTTTTAAAACTGTTAATAATCCCCTTCAACCGTTCGAGTATACTCGTATTCTCCATGTATTGTTTTCGCTGAATAATGGCTGAGAAGAAAACTGAGGACATTTACAATAAGGAATATAAGAGGATAAGAAGACTCACCAAGGATTTAGCGACGCGTCAATTTTCTGTACGTTACGATTTGTTATTCATTTGTTTCCTTTTCCCTTATTCTTTTGATTTTTATAGTAATTGAGTAGCAAACGGGTATGCCTCCTGATGTTAAGTGGTTACTGCAGCCTATAGAGACCAACCCCAAATATGAAATGATCCTATCTGACGTCGTATGCGGGTGCTTTGCTACGACTCATGTGAATTAAGATCACCGTATTACAAACAAAAATGAATCGCTGTTCGTTAGTCTCACTAAAAATCCAGAACGGCTCGACCGGTTACGCTTATTTTGGTTTTGAAATGTACGATAATTGAGTCTAAGGAAGGTTTGAGCGGAAAATCTCGAAAATCTCGAAAATCGAGAAAAGCTAAAAAAGCGCGAAGAAAATAGCCAATATTTCTATATTTGTGCGAAGTGTGCCGGGATGGCTAGTTTTAGATAATTTATATTAATAATAATTATAATATTTTTGTTCGCAGTCAGAATATGGACTCACGGAAGAACAAGTTGCAGGTATGTATAGATAGCATAGTGCTAACATTTTTATTGAGATACTAGCTTCAGCTTGCGACTTTCCCCGGATTGGGCCATTTAATTTAGAGAAAAATAAAAAATATTTGGCGACTAGAGACCGCGTGGCCTCTCAAGTCCACGGGTTTCGCATCACGATATCGCAAAATTACGGCATACAGAGATCTTAGCTTCATCTTATTAAAGCTTCCAAATTCGGGAAGCCATAAATTTGTCTCAGATGTGATATTACTCATAAGTAGTTAAATTACTTTTTTTACGTTTATGGGAACGTTAATAGGATAAACGGTATTTGCGCCCCGAGCATGAAAGTATTTGTATAATTAACGAGTACTTACCATTAGTATGAGGCGATGTCAGACAATAACATACTAATGACTGACGTTCATCGTACGAACACTTTGACGATAGTGTTCAAGCTCACGACACTAATCTCGTGACAAAAATTACGTTTACGTATTTTCTTGGTACAACAAACTTTTAGTAAAAAACTTGTAATTGAATAAAACTCCTGTATCTGAAGCCATTAATTCTTTATACAGGATTTATTTTTTATATAAATTTATTTTCCCCCACAGAATTCAAGGAAGCGTTCATGCTTTTCGACAAGGACGAAGATGGAACAATCACGATGGCGGAGCTCGGGGTAGTCATGCGATCCTTGGGACAGAGACCTTCAGGTTAGTACTAAGGCCTTCTCCTAATTGGCTGTGGCGATACGACACTACCGACCGACCGATCAACGCGATAAAATTTGTATGCTGTCCTAGCTGACGACACGCTTTGACATGACTGTGACGAATGTACGGCAGACCAACGACGACCCGACCGATTTTGTCGTAGAACGACTTGGCAATTGGGACAAAAAGCGGTCAAAAACTGTATACCCCTAATTACTGTTTGTGACCGCTTTTTAACCTGGCTCTAATAATAATAAAATAAGTCATAATAATTGATGCTTAAGTTTCTATAAAGGTAAAGGTAAATAAGTAGCAAACCGACATGTGCACCACTGATGAGAAGTAGTTGTGTAAGCAACTCATTAAATGACTATCACTCTGGCCTATTGTGAGTTGGTGGACTTCACATGACTTTGAGTTAGGTGGTTATTGCAACCCAAATGCCCAAACAAATTGGCAATTGGGACAAAAAGCGGTCAAAAACTGTATACCCCTAATTACTGTTTGTGACCGCTTTTTAACCTGGCTCTAATAATAATAAAATAAGTCATAATAATTGATGCTTAAGTTTCTATAAAGGTAAAGGTAAATAAGTAGCAAACCGACATGTGCACCACTGATGAGAAGTAGTTGTGTAAGCAACTCATTAAATGACTATCACTCTGGCCTATTGTGAGTTGGTGGACTTCACATGACTTTGAGTTAGGTGGTTATTGCAACCCAAATGCCCAAACAAAATTCGGTTTTAACGTATTTAAAAAAATCACATATTAAAAAATATGTGATTATATAGAATTATTATTTTAACATTTGATTTAAACTCTGTTAAATTACATTTTTATATTCACACAATAGCAATTTTAAAGCCTATACAAACTAGCCCATTATGTAAACCAGATGTCAGCGCCATCTTTAGCAACCTTTTCAAACTAATCGAACGTCACATCTCTGACGCTTTACGCAACTTTTAGTTGGTGCATATAGATGGCGTTGATCACAAAAACTTTAAAATTTTGTAGTTTTTGAAAGTATAGTATCCGTGTATTTTAATTTTTTTTCTGGTACTAATTGAACACGTCTTGTAATTATAACACAAAAAAATATTAAAATGAACAAAACAGTCAAGATATCATTTCTTAGGCCCCGGCGAGATTCGAACTCACGATCTCCTGTTTACTAGACAGGCGCTTTAACCAACTAAGCCACGGCGCCGTTGCGAGGTCGAATGAAATAGTCAATCTATATTATTTTTTAATCATTTCAGGTCATTATTTTGTAAACTTATTATTGACATCAGGTTATGAGGTTGGCTTACGAAATTGAGGTCCCTTCACGAGAAGCCTATTGCCTGGGCGGAAGCCTGGAACCAATGGTCCCAATTCCAGTGAGAAATCGTACTTATAACAACTAAAGTGAGTGTATCGTCTTCATTAATTTTTTTCGGGTTGATTGCAACCCTTTTTGACCACTGTTTGGCACGGGAGTCTATAGAGGGAGCCAGGGAGGCTTGGAGCATGCTCCACCACGATGCTCCAGTGAGGTCTGTTAGAGAAATGGGCTCGTCGCCAATCCGCGCCGGGTGTTCTTTAAAGCGCCCGAAAATAGGGCCTCCGACAAGGCTTACCGAGTTCTATCGAATCGATAACAACCGGGACCGACGCGTTTTAATGTTCCCTTCGAAGCGCACATTTAATTCGCCCATCCAGGTACTGATCGCGTCCGACGTTGCTTAACTTTTTCGTTCGCTTGCGATCTACTCAGCCTGGGCTATGCGACTCCAGGTTATGCGGGATTTTTACCCACTAAAACCCCCTCGGTGGCCTTCCTCTGCGGCTGCGGGGAGCTCCGGGATCTCCAGTGGAACGCACCTAGCCGAAATCCTTGGTCGGTTAAATATATCCACTATCACGTTAACAATTCACGAAACACATTCGTCTCGTCGCAAATTGAAACGGAGATTAATTATTCACGCGTTTTCAACCCCATCTTTATACATTTTTAAACGGCCATTAGTACCTACAGTACTGCCCAGGCTGGCAGTTCCATTTCCATTGAATATAGTAGACTACCCACCGAGTATGCCCATTTTTAAATAAAAAAAGGAAGAGGTGAAGCCACTGAGCTGACCCGCTTTCCATCTGTATCCAACAGTAGGACATCAAAAGAACTGATGCCGAGCTGTTTTACGGTACCGTTTTATATCGTTATTAATAAACGGTTTTCTAATATACTGAAATAACGACACTTAAAACTTTATAACACTTAAAAATTACGTTGTTTATCTTTGATACCGAATCTTATTTACACATTTTGTTAAGGTTTTTCTTGAAGTAATGTAGTGCTATTTTAGCATCTTTATTTATTTATTAAAGTAATTATTCTTCAGACATTTAACAGGTGACACGGTCTTTATACTCAATCATCAATTTGATGATATTGGGACGCGAAGCTTACACGTATTTAAATATCGGTTTAACAAACATTTACTTTCTTAATCCATTGCATAGCAGCGTGCTCTTTACTGTGCCTTTTGCTAAATTTACTATGAAAAATATTTTACTATCAATATCAGTGTGACGAGAGAACAAAACACAAATAAAATACAACCTTAACACAATTTAGGACCTCTACGCGCTATCGTCTTTTATCCTATAAGGCTTTACGGACGACCCAATTTAGCAAGAAAATCTTGGCATACGACACCTTTACGATATATGGCCGGAATATAATCTTACTTTCTTTATTTTCGGGAAAAGGATTCAGGTGTGTAGGCAAATCTCGAGATGAAATTGAGGTTACACACCTTTTGTTTTGATAATGAAGTTTTATGACCTAGTTTGGCGTTTTTTTGGTTTTTGCTTAAGAATCAGTTTTAAAGAATTAAGCTGATGCAAATCTTTCATATAGAAGTTATGTGCTAAGCAAACAAAATTTGTATGTGTTTTTTTATTTTGATTTCAATGAACTATTTCTTGTAAATTAATATTTTCTCCTTGGTATTTATTTTATGATAATGATTAAATTAAGATAATCAATATTTTTTTCATTAAATTTTTTTCACCGTCCAGAAATAAACGCTAAGTTACTATTAACACTTGAAAAATGTAAGTTTCAAAATTTCACTGTCAATAATTTGAATATAAATTAGGTATTCAATGAAGAATTCTTGAATATAAATTTTTCAAATTATTGACAAACAACGGCCCAGCTGCGCCAGCTATTCCGGTCCACTCCCTGATGTTTCGCAGCCACGACTTCTTTCTCCTTCCAACTTTTCTCTTTCCGGCAACTTTTCCCATGATTATAAGTTGGAGCAGGTCATATCGCTCATGTCGAAGAACATGTCCTAAATAGAAGACCTTCCGCCGCTTGACTGTTAGCATTAGACCACGTTCCTGGCCGACTCGTTTAAAACCTGAACGTTGGTCACCTTCGGAGTCCAGCTAATAGACAGCATACGTCTATATGCCCACATTTCCAAAGCCTCTTCGTTTTTTCGTTTTTCGTTTTTATCTTATTCTAACTTTGTAAAAGTATTTCAAAAATAAACGTTACAGAGACCGAGCTCCGCGATATGGTGAAGGAGGTAGACCAAGATGGCAACGGCACCATCGAGTTCAATGAGTTTCTCCAAATGATGTCCAAGAAGATGCGCGGGGCTGATGGAGAAGACGAGCTTAGAGAGGCATTCAGGTACCTAAGAAATACTTATTTTAAATACCTGTACGGGGGGACCTTTGACAAGATTTCAATAATGAAATTATTAGAAATAATAGGTATATTTATTTGCGAACATTTAAGGTGGTACCTACAGAAAAGTGGCAAAATAACAATCATTTTACCAGTGCAACTGATGTGCAAATATCGATTTTAATTTAGTTTTAATTCATATTTACAAACAGCCGTTATTACTAATTTATGAAAAATCTTATTTTGTTATAAAAGTAAATAGAATTATAAATGAAAAAATGTAAGGCGGTGTGGGTAAATGTGAATTAGTATGAAATTTGGTATATAGGAAGTTTATAATATGGATGAATATATGAGGTACTTTAAAAAAAAATAATCAAATTACAAAGTCAAAGTAATCAAACAAGTTATAAAGGTCTGATGCTGAATGATGATGATAAAAGCTTAAGGTGGGATTTGGTTTTATTTTAAAGGTAATTGAAGAACTAGGAGACATTTTATGGGTAGGTGGGACTAAAAGCACGCCGAAACCTTACACTACTTCACTTAAATTACCCACACACAGAACCGTGGACCTGGTTGATGGGTAATGGGACTAAATAATGGCTGATTTAACTATTTTCCATTAAAGCAATCTTCAAAATGTTCTGTTAATCCCTATGGCACGGTGCTCTACTGTGCATATTATATATTTTGCATATTTAACTAGGTATACACTGAGTGCTGTGAAAACGTATGCAGTTCAGACATTATCTGTTATTGCAGCTGCGATTTCTGGCTAAACTGTCTTTGGTTTTAGCTCGTCATTTACATAGCTTCACGAGTAATTACAAGTGCTTAGTGAGTCTGCTATATGCGGTACCAAATTATGTGTATCTGTAACCCATTAGACCCACTGCAGGGTCGGGTCTCCTCTCACAACAAGAAGGATGAAGGCCTTAATCAAACACGCTGGCCTAATGTGGGTTGGTGGACAACCCCCGCCAATTACGAATAGGTTGGAACCTTGTCCCGTAAACGTCATTATGACGGAAAAAATGGCAAAGAAATAGCAATTGCACAAAATATTTCATTTCGACAATTGACACCCCTAGTTACCAGACAATGTCACTGAAATAGCGGCCAGTCGCATTAGCAATTTGCGAGGGTTATAATTTTTTTATAATTATCAGTTCCTTAGTGTCAGTTTTGGTGGCAGGGCACATAACTAGTGCACAGCCTGTATGATTAGTGAGAGTATGAGTAAAATGTTCACGTATTTCTATAGAAAACGAAGTCACTTGGGCGAAGTCACTTCCACGACGTAGTCGCGGGCCATTAACTAATAATTCTCACGACTGATTTCAGGGTATTTGATAAGAACAACGACGGGCTGATATCGTCGGTGGAGCTCCGCCACGTGATGACCAACCTCGGCGAGCGGCTCAGCGAGGAGGAGGTGGACGACATGATCCGTGAGGCCGACCTCAATGGCGACGGCATGGTCAATTACGATGGTCTGTATGCCTGGAAATTTTATACAAGCCTTAAGTTTTCACATCTACTCGTACCTACGAAGCGCGCATAGCCCCGCTGCTTGAGTAGATCGCAAGCAATTGAAAAAGTTAATCCTTATAATTGTTATAAAGCAACATTATAAACTTAGCTTGTTTTTTACACTTAACAGTGATATCTAATAACTATACCCTAACTCTTTTTCTAACATAATTTTTGTTTGCTTTTTCAGAGTTCGTAACAATATTGACGTCGAAAAACTAGTATGCAGACCCTCCGCCGATACGAGATCCGACTCCTCCGAGACAGACTCAGACACACACTCAATCTCAAACTCAAGCTCAGTGTCGACATTCGGATATTCTCAAAGCCGGGGGGAAAGAAACTCTGATATAAGTTGCACCGAAACTGTTATAACTAGTGTTATTACGGAACGCAACTTATTGTGTTATCGGCAAGGATATCGTTACTGTTACCGTTACCGTTATTTAAAACGCGCTTCGTGACAGTGTATACGTACCTTTATTCGTGGGTGTTTCGGTTTTTGGTGGTTTTGCTTTTTACTGTCAGAATAGCCAGTGAAACGTTCGATAAACTGAATGAATGTGTTCTGTGTGTGTTTTGAGGCGCTGTTCTAATGAGAAATTTGTTGTATGTTCATAATCATTATCATACATCGATAACACAAACGTACAAAATATTTACATGCCCATCAGTTGTATTATATTTTAAACACGTATGGTCTTTGAAGTACGTTTGATCACAAAGCACCATACATATAAAACTATTATGCAAGCAAAAATCATTAGAGCAGTGCCTTATAATTGTAACTTTACGATAAAAACGGTTATCTGTTAATGCATGATAAAAATAATAAAAAGCTAATAAAGTGATTTTACCTAAATATAAATACATAATATTTTGTATGTTACAATTTTATTACAATAATATTAATATTCTAAATGAAACATCTTCGTTATACATAGTTCAATTGCGATGTAATAAAACTCACTAAATACCGTTACAAATGATAACATCACTACGTGTGACATTACCTATTACATTTTATTTTGCCTTATATTTTATTGTGCCCATATTTCCGAAACTGGCATTAATAAAATATTTTTATTTATCTGTTATTGACTGTAGAAAAGTTTCATAATTGAATTGTTTAATGACTGCTATCTATAATTGATATTAAAATTTTGAAACACAGAACCAGTTTATAAAATATGCTATTATTTTACGATCACCAAATAAATAGGAAAAAATTATGTATTATAAATAGGAAAAAATTAAAACAAGAATCCATCTTATAATATAACGTTAAAATCATTAAACCTTTTTATAATCATAAAAAGACTTAGGTATTAAAAATAACCATCTAAGTATAAACACGTGAATAAACTGAACTCTATAGACTAAACTTAAAGTGAACTAAAAATTTATAAAAATTGTACATTTTAGAATAACTGTGTAAGATAGAAAGCAATAGTGAATTTTCTTAAATTTCAATAAATATTGCTATATCGGTTGTGTTGTATGAATCAAAAGTTTTTATCACGATATATGAACATAGCATCGTACGTATACACTTGTGTGTAGTTTTAGGAAGTGAAGTGTAATTGTTGAAAGTGTTAATACGTGAGGGTAGAAGTGAAACTTCTTTTGAAATAAAAATCGGAATTAATGTTATAGTATAATCTAACTGGTACTTAAATTTTTGAATAAAAATGCAAAAAGAACTTTTTTCTGCTGCAGTATCATACGCAATTAAAAACGTCTGTTTAAGAATAATATTTAAAAAAATATTTATAGTTGACTGTTTCATGACCCATTACAAAAACCCATACAAATTCACAGACTTTGACTATGATTCTTGCCGATTCGGTTACGTTAAAATCAGTTCATGAGATATTAATATGACAAGCAAGTAACAAGTTACTAAAACTGTTTGTATTTAAAACTTTATTATTAAAAAAAATAAGAAATAGTAAGAAAAAGAAATGCAGCGGTGATAGCCCAGTGGCTTAGAATTCGACCTCGAATCGAGGGATCCGGGTTCGAATCCCAGTGGCACGCACCAATGACTTTGTAATAAAAGTTATGTGCTATTTATGAAATTAAATATCACCTGCTGTTACGGTGAAGGAAAACATCGTGAGGAAACCTGCATGCCTGAGAGTTCACAAAAAAAAAATGTTCTCAAAGGCATGCGAAGTCCACCAACCCGCAGTAGGCCAGCGTGGTGGACTAAGGCCTACATCCTTCTCATTGTGAGAGGAGACCCGACCCTGTAGTGGGTCATTAATGGGTACTGACAAGACAAGAAGAAAAAGAAAGAAGTTTCACTTCGAACAAAGGTTTTCGTTAGTCTTCCAAGTCGCGAAGGTTGACTGAAAATGTGGAGCCAAACGCAAAAAGTTCATTAATGTTACGACGAATCGATTATATAAGTAGACATTAGTCTTGTTGTAATGCTATGTGTAAAAAGACATCGAAATATAATAAGTATAAAACACAGATGTATATATTTCTGTGGTGCATAAGAATTATTTATTACATTTATTATATTTATACATTTATTTTTCAATTCTTACATTTATTTTAATTTTTTTATTTAACTAAACTCAACAAAATTGTGATATTTATCTCGAACATTCGTGATAATTATAATTTCGTATAGACATATTAACAGATGTAAAAATTAACTAATTTATTATTGATTAAAGTAAAATAAATTTAATTTTAAGTGTTTTTATTTTTTAATGAATTTTTTTCTTCATTTTTAACTTTACACTTATTATATTTCGAACATTAGCATATAAATTATATTTATTTATTCGTGTAAAAGGAAACTGAGGAATTTTACCAATTTATATAGTCACTTGAAAAGGGTACTTTTGATGTAATGAAGTAAACATTTCTACGTGTTATTATTAAGCTCGTAAAGACTATATTATGACATTTTAACGATTAGGCTTTTAACTGTCCCGTTTCTAATAATCCCAATTTCTAAGGTCGGTGACACGCTTTTTTAAAAAACTGTCTTGTATTTCCATAAAATATAATTTCATGTATTAATTTATTTAGAAATATTAATTAGAAATATTAATTTAATTAGAAATATTAATAATGAATCAAAGATATGTTACTGCAACTTAAAATCCAACATATTTTATTACTGCATTAAATGAAGTTCTAATGTATTCGAGGGTACGATCTTTGTCCTTAAGTGTAGCAAAGTACTTACTTGCATACGATCTCAGATAGGATTTATATCTTTCTGTTTTAGACACATGAATTTTATGTATCTCATACAGATCTAATATCAGATTACGTTATCACCTAAATACCGACAACGGTTGAAAGTATAAACCAATAATAACTATTATCGATTATCTTTTTGAAAAACGATAACGTTCATAACGAGTTGGTAACGTAACTACTGCCACGAAACTCACCAAACGCATACGATTTAAATTACGCCGCGATATTCATTAGTTTAAGTTGATCGTACTTATAACTACGTAATAAAATCACTAAAATCCTTCAATTATATTGTATGTACCAGTAAGTAGTGACTTACTTTTAGGTCTATCTCCTCGCTTACTTATAGTACTTATAGTAGTAAAAATAAGAAGTGTGTTACCGGCCTTATGTTGTGTTTGTAGAATTAAGGCATTTGTGCGAAAGATGTCATCGCTATGCATGGAGAAAATAATAATAATATAGTAAATTTAAGTTGTTAATTATTTTTTACTGAGATAGAATATTACTTTATTCGTCTAACCCCTATAACTTGTTAAAATTTTTGATTAACAGTACCGATGCTTCATCTATTAATACTAAGTGTATTTACTGCAAATGTTTTCTATTATTTATTTAAGATACTAACCTATTATTTCACTTATTTTTAAAACGATATTGACAATGTTCCTAATATTTTTATTATCAATAAATAAAGTAAAGTAATACCAACTATAATTCCAATCTCCAGTCACAATTTCACAGAATTGGATTAAAAATTTTAAATGTTAAATGCCACAGGAAAATTAATTGTATTATACGTATTTTTAATTTAATGACGTCCTATATAACCCACAATGTTTAGAAATTATTTTATTTAAGGTAAAGTTTTAAATAATGTATTTTTTCCTTCAAAATAAATTTTGGACAATAATCAAATTGAAAGATTTATTAAAAATATTCTGTCAATTTTAAAATTAAATTTAGATTAAATTAAGATTTCTCTATTTCTATATTTCTTTTACAATAAATAATTTATGCACATATCAGGGGAAATACATCATATTTAATTTAAAACAAATTATATTTACAAATTCCTTAAAAGAAAATAAGATATAATATTTTATTGAAATAAAAATGATTAAATCATATTTTATTTTAAAAATAACATTTGAGGAATTATAGAAGAGAATAATAAAATTTAAGAAAATTCATATAAAAATATTTTCTGTACCGCTCGGTATTTGTTTCAAAGAATACTTAATAATGTTTACGAAATACCTTTCATTATTTTTAGATATTTGTTATTTTAATATTCAATTTAATGAATAATGAGTTTTATTATTTATTTTAGAATCATAAGCATTTAAAGTATAAACATGTGCGCTTTAAATATAATTTTGTTACATTATTTTTTGTATTATATAATTATAAAATACTTTCTGTCCATTACATTAAATGAATGACTGTGAATATTTTGTTTAACATAAGTTACTCATAATATTATGATTTATACAAAATTGTTAAATTTTTTATTTAAAGGATCGATAAGGTATAGATATATAAAAGTTTTATTATACAAGTCGTGCGTATGTTATATTAGTGTGTGGTATGTATGAAACATTGTTGTATGTAACGCAATTTAGATATTCGATGTAACTAGATGAATATACAAAGCTTCGTATGAGAAAAGATGTTTTAATAAAATGATATGTGAACAAATTGTTTTATTTATACCTTAACTTAATTCAATGGCGTATTGTAGTCATCACGGAATTACTTATATCTACTAATGTCGGAATGATTTATATTGGTAACATAATATATTGTACATTACGAACTTTTGCCAGTGGCAATGGGATTGTATTGGAATTGTTTCAGTTTCAACGACAAATTAGCAGATCAGCCCCTAAGAACACACCGTCTCAACATCTGTGAGACTATTTCAAATGTTGAGTTTTAGAATATACCTAGCTATTAAGTTTTGTAAATTTGTATTCTTATGATTATTTAATAATGTTGAGTAATATCTACTAATATTTAAAAAATACTCAAAACTATATTTTCGTCCTTGTGAATTTTAAGATTTGGCGGAAAAAAGAAAAATGTGTGCTATCGTTTAATTCAGTTTTATAACATTTGGGAAGATAATTAACATAAATGAATTAATTTAATACAAATTATAATAGTTGTTATGGTTTACGTCAGTGCATAGAAAGCCTTCTAGTATCACATTGATAGATAAAAATATGTGATGATGAAATACTTATTCTAAAACATCTTCAGATCCGTTGTCATAATGTTTAACTAGATTACACAATTAAATAGATATCTGGATAAGCTAATACAGTTTTATTACATAAATCTATCTAAATTACGATAAGGTTTATTATGATATTTGTACCTAGTAAGTTCCAATACCAGTTCTAAGTATTTATTACCTCCTTTATACATTTATATTGGAGGTATAATCTCTATTATTCTTCGATCATGTTCATAAGATACCGTATACATAACAATTGTTTAAATGTGTTTTAAAGCAGGTACCTAATCCAAAAAACAGAATAGCCATAACTATTATTCAGTTTAAACGAATTTGTTGCGATCCAATAATAAACAATACTGAAGTAACTTATTAAATGAATACTTTACCAAAATCTGATCACATATTGTTTTTAATTTTTATGTTAAGTATATACATAATTATTTTCGGTAAAATAAAATTAGTGTAGGCTTTTCTTATGAATTTTGAGAAATTCCATCGTAAGTGATGCCTACAGGATTGAATAAATTCTTCTCCAAGTTTAGTCTCAAACTGATTGCGTTATCTGGTCATTGATAGCGAGTCGCAATTCTAAGTTTCACGATGACACGATACATCAGGCAAGCATGCCTGAAAACTGAAATCTGAAAACTATGAAAATCTAAAAGCAAGCAACAGCTGTTAAACAGCAAACAATGCAAAGACAGTGTCAGTACCCATTAATGACCCACTACAGGGTCGGCTCTCCTCTCACAATGAGAAGGATGTAGGCCTTAGTTCACCACGCTGGCCTACTGCGGGTTGGTGGACTTCGCATGCCTTTGAGAACATTTTTTTTTGTGAACTCTCAGGCATGCAGGTTTCCTCACGATGTTTTCCTTCACCGTAACAGCAGGTGATATTTAATTTCATAAATCGCACATAACTTTTATTACAAAGTCATTGGTGCGTGCCACTGGGATTCGAACCCGGATCCCTCGATTCGAGGGCGAATTCTAAGTCACTGGGCTATCACCGCTGCAAAGACAGTATAAGATAATAATAGCAATTACAGTAAGATATTCAGTAGAGCACTCGTGGCACGCGCACACCCCCTTCTTTATCACGTGTCATGGAAATGCCGTGTGCTTGAGCTAACATTATAGTATGGAAGCGACTTTGAATATGTAGGTACTATTATGTTTTTGATAATCATATATTTTGTTAGTGAAAACTTCTTATGGGAGGGAAAACCGCTTCGTAATTGGACTGTATCCCCTAAACTCTTCCAGGGATTTTTTTCAAGCTACAAAGTTTCTCGGCGCGTTAAAAAGGCGGTGTCTTCTCGGTCTGTGGCTATAAAATTTAGTGATATCCACCCACCCTCCATATATTATCTCCATGGATATAATATATGGAGGTTTATACCTATTGCTTCAGTTTTATCAAGCAAGAAGCCACTTCCATACTTAACTCTCTCGTGATCCACCGAAGACGTCCCAGGCCTATAAAGATAAGCCAATTTTAAATACTTGACATGAAAAGTTATCTTTACTAATATACTGCGGTTAATACTTGTAAATACTTATACTGAATGTCTATTATAAAGTTAAGTCTTTTGGATTTAAAAAAAATTAGTAGGTTTTCTTTACGCGCAATTATTTTTCCATGAATGGAAATGACTGACGGAAATAAAGAACGGTCTTTCTCTGGTGTATGTTCACAGGATGTACGGATGGATGAGATTTTTCAAAAAGAGCACAAATAGAGGTCTCATACGTACATAGCTAGCAGCGCACTATCATCACCCCTTAAGTTTCTCGTTTGTCTGTTTGTTTGACCTGAAGAAAATACAGAACTTCAGTTAAATCCTGCCTACAGAATGTCTACTTACCTAAAATATAAATTTTTCATCGCTCTAAAAGAAGAGGTCAAATGTTTATAAAAAAATACATCAGTCCTGTAATGTAAAATCTCTAAATAAATATCACCCGCTATAACGGGGAAGGAAAACATCGTGAGGAAGACTGGATTCCTGATAGCTATCCCTATTCAAAGGCATGTGAAGCCCATCAACCCGCAATAGCCTTTGTCTACCACGCTGGGGATGGACTGAGGCCTACATCCTTTTTTATGTGAATATAGTTGATGAGGATTCCTCATCGTCTTCCTCTTAATGTGGAAGTTACGCATTTTTTGGTACTTTCACATCCTCTAACGCTTCCTCTTAGAGAAAGTTGAAAAATTCCTCATCCTCTTCCACTTTCTCTTAAATTAAAGAGGATTTTATGAGGATTTTTTTGTGTTCATGTTTCACACGTCAAAGGGAATCACTAGGATTCCCTAGCCAACCTTTTTATTTATTTATAATTAAAGTGATAACTTTTTTCTCTTACTCAAACCGTTCCTCTTCCTCTTCATTTCCTCATCCTCTTCCTCATGAATATATTTCCTCATCCTCTTACTTTGTGCTTGATACTCCCTCTTCCTCATCCTCATCCTCATAACTCCTTCCTCAACAACCCTAGCACGATGGATACCCAACCCACCCAACACAGACACAGTTACAGACAAAATTTCTTAAACAAGTTAGCCACCGCAGACAACAGCTTATAAAAGACAACGTGATTATCATACGTTGTTTATTGTTTATTTGCCGTGATCTAGCGAGATCATGTCAGCGACACTGTTTGGGCACGACACAACACTCAGTCAAACCATTAAATGCTCTAACCACTATTTGCAAAGATTCTCTGCTGATCTTTTTATTGAATGTTTTTTTTAGCAATCACCTTTGTAAGCAGTAAACCTTGATGTTTTGCATACTTACATAATTTTATCTGATTTTTTTATAATAAATAAATAACGCTTCACACTCGTAGCCCCACACTAGGATTCCCTGTGTCGTGGGCGCCATGGACACACACACGACAACAACACAACACACCCAGACCAGAAACAGAAATTCAAATTCATCATTTCAATCTCTGCTCTGCTGGGAATCGAACCCAGGACCCTCCGCATAGCGCACCGGTGTCTTAACCACTGCGCCACTCAGGTTGTCAATTCGTTTTCGTTATCGTGGAAAAAAAAATTACTAATGCATAGCAACATTTTTTGTGAATGACTTGTTATTCGAATAATTAACAGGTTGCGGCACTTGCGGCCAAAACAGCGATCAATTTGCATGAAGATGATAAAGAACGTAATAAAACAAATTAGTATTATTTTGTCCAAATTGTATAATGCCGACTATCTAATTTTTATTATTGACATAAATCTAATACTTGTGCTTAGATACGTTCGAGCAATAACGCAAAAATCAACAAAATTGACCTAAAAGCGTACTAAAGTGCTTAATAACGTACATTGACCTGCCATTTATTAAATACATCTCTTGTTATAAAGAGGTCAAGCATTATTGGAGATTTAACTTTCAATTGTTATTTACAAACAGACATCTATCCTCACAAACAGTCAAATGTATAATACCTACCATGATAAGAATTTTACCATAATTAAACTTAAATTGAGTATAAACGAGTCATCGAAGCGTGATGCAAAAAGTACGAGTACATACGAGCCATTGCCCTTACTCCAAATAAAAAAATGCATTCACGTCGTGGGTCAATGTCGACCAAGTTTAGAGTTGTGCTTTAAACGGCACTTGCCGTAAGTAGCGTGGATGAATTGTCAATGCCTTGAAATGAATTATGATTTTTTTGTTTTAAAAGAAAAATTCATTTTTTTTACCCCAAATATCCATAAAAATTGACTTTGTCCAGGATATTGACAAACCAACGGTGTATGTTTCCTTACCATGTTTTAAAAGTTCTAAATGTTGAATAGTTAACTAAAACATTTTTAACGAAAACTAGTGCATATTATAAGTTTTCAATAAGCGCATCTGTATCATACATCATGTAAAATTTACATTATTAATTATTTAATTTATCACGAATTTTAATATCTATAAAAATAAAAATAGGCTCTACCGTCTATAAAAATAATAACAATGTAAATACGGCAATTGAGATTTTCAACAACACTGACCGACATACAGATAGCTCTAGGCCGCACGGTCTTGAACGAATGTCACCAAATAAGTGGATCTCTTAATGGGTTCTTTCAATAGAAATTGTATCAAGGGTCTCAGACATACCTACCCGATTGCGAAACGTCTATTACTGAAGACTGATTGGAATATTGTGCCTTATTACGTGTAAATATCAGTAGATACGATTTATAAATTGCTCCTATTTGATTCAGAAGTTTCGACGTGTCCCAGTTCTGGGCAATAAAATAGAGAATAAGAATCAAGAGATTTCACGGGTATCCGCAGGCAGAAAGTCTATACAGTGCAAAATTTGCAATAACACCCCGTATTACCAGGTAATACCCATCTGATGTTGCCAGTCAGTACTGGACTTATTAGTGTAAAGTGAAAGTTACCGTCTACTTCGGGGGCGGCTACTAATTGCGTTAGTTTTTTAAGGGAGGGTCCATATGAAACCTAGTCATTCTGAAATGACCCGAGACCCTAGACTAGGTCTTGACAAATATCACATTTTTACCGCAAGTGCTCTTGACTGTGTCTTGCTACAGTATAGAATGTACTATAGTTGCCGTCACGAGTGGTGAGCAGAACTTTCATTGGTCGGTTTGACATTACTGCGCTGCGGTGCACACGATTGGTTCGACAAACGTCAGTTCGTCAGTGTGCGTCGTCTATTGGTCCAGCACGTTTTTTCGGCTGCTGTAAATTGGCCGATAGTATACAATATCCCTACCACTGATAATCTGTGCTCGCGTCTCATGACGGTTACTATACTGCTATGATCGGTGAATGGTCGTATCACTCGTATCTTTTACTGGCTCAGTGCATTGTGTGGGCGGATGAGCAGGATGTCGCCTGTTTGCATTGTGATCCGATGTCTCGACAGCTTTGAGTGGCGAAATCCTTGACAGGACTATTTTCAATGAATACCTACAGCAGTATTTAGTAGATCATTCAGATCGACCAATCTGCATGTCACAATCAAAAGGATAAGAAGAGAGTGGCGATTTTTGCCACTCGTCAAGGAATGAATAGCGAGAGAATCAAATATTATTTCGGATGAGGTACAGAGTCATAATACGGTTCAATTTGTTTTGAAATTTTAGTAAAACAAATGGCACATATCGAGCGCAAAGATATTCGACATTGCCCTTCCGAACGATTACATCGAAGAAAAATAGTGAAATTATTCAAAAACATTTTTTACTACGCGTACTGTGGGAATTAGTCATTAAATTTCAGGTACTTGAACTCTCTTTATTTAACCAGAAATAAAATTATCTCGCCGAAACCTGAATTCATCAAGACGTGTGATGCAATGCCTGTTTTTATGCAGATGCATCAGTGCTTCGGCCTTCGAGACAGTGCGTCTCAAACCTGCTTTATTTTCTTGAAACCTTCTCTTCCAAATAATAGGATGCATGCAATGCAAACCGCCTGGTCAATAATGCTTTAGTAAAGTCGTCCATAAGGCAAAAATGTCTCTAAGAGACCGTTGAGTCCACTATAGTTCTCCCTGACTTTCTCCCTTCTATCAACAACCCCTATTTTTAATAGTCATTTTAGTAATTTAATAATTTTTCATCTCGCTCGATAACTTAAATATAACAAAAACGTTTGCGGGGTAGGTATTACAAAGCTTGATCGTCCGTCCGCCCCTTCGCATCATCTCGCTGATGGGTGATCTTCCTTACCAAAGTGTCTACCACGCTCCGATTTAGAAGTAATAGCTGACCCGGCAGGCTTCGCTCTGCCAATTAATTTGACTAATATCAAAAGCTTTTTTGAAACACAGTCAACTTTCCACCACCAAGTCCATTGCGAAAACCAAACAACTTTAACACGTTAGTTACAACGAAAAATATTTGGATAAGGATTTAAGCAAAAGTATGAATAACAGAAGTAACAGATAGCCCAGTGGCTTAGAATTCGACCTCGAATCGAGGGATCCGGGTTCGAATCCCAGTGGCAGACACAAATGACTTTGCAAAAAAAGTTATGTGCGCTTTATAAAAAATTAATGCTGTTACGGTGAAAGAAACCATTGTGAGGAAACCTGCATGCCTGAGATTTCACAAAAACAAATGTTCTCAAAGGTATATGAAGTCCACCAACCCGCAGTAGGCCAGCGTAGTGGACTGAGACCTACGTCCTAAGTGGGTCATTAATGGGTTACTGACATGAATAACATGGTCTAATTTTGGTCGGTATTTCTATTAACTTTTAAACTGTAAAAAGTAGTTATTGTGACATAATGATAATAGTTGGACATAATTATGGTACCGCGAAGTTTTTTGTGAATATTTCTTTAATATTGTACCGCATACTTTTGTTCTATCATCAATAGTTTCCGCAGCGCTTGCGACGAAAGACGTTTTGGGCACTTTTTTTACACCTTGGGTTGGATTACGTTACTTAAGTTTTAGTAAGGGTCCTTGGATTTTAATTTTTTTATTGTGAGCTCTATTCTACTAATCAAGCCCTTTCATTTGATACCCATCGGCCATCTCGGATTTTCGTTTTTTTCATAGTGAACTCTATTCTACCAATCAAGCCATTTCATTTGATACCCATATTGAGGTAGGCGCGGAAAAAATATGTAACCCAAGATTTTGTGGCGGCGGCCATCTTGGATTTTCATTTTTTTATTGTGAGCTCTATTCTACTAATCAAGCCCTTTCATTTGATACCCATATTGAGGCAGTTGTGGAAAATATTTAATACGGCACTTTGTTACGGCGGCCATCTTGTATTTTAATTTTTTCATAGTGAGCTGTATTCTACCAATCAAGCCCTTTCATTTGATACCCATATTGAGGTAGTTGCGGAAAAAATATGTAATCCGCCATTTAGTGGCGGCGGCCATCTTGGATTTTCATTTTTTCATAGTGAGCTCTATTTCACCAATCAAGCCCTTTCATTTGATACCCATATTGAGGTAGTTGCGGAAAAAAACATGTAATCCGCCATTTTGTGGCGGCGGCCATCTCGGATTTTCATTTTTATAGTGAGCTCTATTCTACGAATCAATACCCATATTGAGGCAGTTGTGGAAAATATTTAATACGGCACTTTGTTACGGCGGCCATCTAGGATTTTCATTTTTTCATAGTGAGCTCTATTCTACCAATCAAGCCCTTTCATTTGATACCCAAATACAGTTATACGTACACTAAGACTTCAGAATACAGTTTATTTTTTAATTTTTTTTTAACTCGTGATATCTTTTGAATGGATTGTCAGAATCGAATAATTCAAAAAGTAATATAAAGATATTGAAGCAGTCTTAAATAATACATCATTTATTTTGATAAGGGTTAATACCAAGGTACAAATAAAGAGCTTTTTGTAGCGGTGGTATTTTAATTTCTTTTTTTCAATAAAAAAACGCTTATTGTGACATGACTGTAATAGTTAGAGATATGCTGCCGCTGATTTTTGTAGATAATGGTGTGTTCTAAAAAAATGTAGTATATCATTTTGTTCTATCATCAATAGTTTTCGCAGCGCACGCGATGTAAGGTAGTTTTTTGATATTTTTTTCACACCTTGGATTACGTTATCGTAATTTTAGTAAGGATGCCTATTTTTTTTGAAAATGAAATATAGCCTATGTCACTCAGAAATGATGTAGCTTTCCAACAGTGAAAGAATTTTTCAAATCTGCCAAGTAGTTTCGGAGCCTATTCAATTCATACAAACAAACAAACAAACAAAAAATCAAACCTTTCCTCTTTATAATATTTGTATAGATGTATAGATATGCTGCCGCTGATTTTTTGTAGATAATGGTGTGTTCTAAAAAAATGTAGTATATCATTTTGTTCTATCATCAATAGTTTTCGCAGCGCACGCGATGTAAGGTAGTTTTTTGATATTTTTTTCACACCTTGGATTACGTTATCGTAATTTTAGTAAGGATGCCTATTTTTTTTGAAAATGAAATATAGCCTATGTCACTCAGAAATGATGTAGCTTTCCAACAGTGAAAGAATTTTTCAAATCTGCCAAGTAGTTTCGGAGCCTATTCAATTCATACAAACAAACAAACAAACAAAAAATCAAACCTTTCCTCTTTATAATATTTGTATAGACAAGATGAAATTAAATCCAATATTTGAATGTAAGCATTAAAAACGTGTGTTTATTCTGTCGTTGACGTTGCATTGTAGTCTAGTAGCTATACTAAGTTCTTCGTAAACACATCAAATTGTGTGGACAACATAATAGTTTCACGAATATTATGCGTGAGAGGACATGTTACATAATGCCGAGTATTTCCTTCAAAATAACATTAATATTTAATTTTACAACAAAGCTTCACACTCATAGCCCCAATCTATTCCCTATGTCGTGAGTATCATAAATACACACATCGAAGACCAGACACAAAAATTTAAACTCATCATTCAAATCTCTGCTCCGCTGGGAATCGAACCCAGGACCTTCCGAGCGCGCGAGCAACTACTGTGCCTCTCAGGTCGTCTGATGAATTTATGATGTTTATCTTCTCAAATTTTATTTCCTTTTAAATTAAATTTGATTGACTGAAACTGAAATGCATGATTTTCACTTTATCTAACAGGAATTTAGACAAAAATATCAATGTTTGTCCAAAACAAATACCAGGATGACAGCGCTGCGCGGTGTTCAACTTTTCATAGTTTTCAGCGTTTCCTTCATTATATACAACGTAAGTCGAGGCTGCGTCGGCGCAGTCGATCTAACTATTCGGTGGAACGCGCACGCAATCCACCATGACGCGCGCGGTAGTGCTGTGTCTGTGCTATGCTGCCCTGGTAGCTGCCGTGCTCTCAGGTGTGTGGAAAAATAAAAAGAAAGCTTTTTGTGGAGCTGTCATTTTTTAGTTTGTGGTTTTTTAATGTCTTGTTTTCGAGGAAGTGTAGAGAGGGTGTGGAAGGCAGAAAAGTTAAAAAAGTTCTGTTTGTGTCGTTTTTTTCTGTTTAGCTGTGTTTTTTCAGTTGTTTGAGGCAGCTGTGATTTATAGGCTGTGTTTTGTTTCAATGTTTTGTACCAAAAATCAAAATCAGTCTTTTATTCATTGTCAGATACGAGTTGTGTACACTTAATTAACGTCATACATGATAGAATATTATAAAATATATCTTAAATCTTACATCCGCTTTCGGTGCCCTTCCTCCCAAAACAATTCCCAGCACTCCTGTATGCGAGGGTGGAAGAGTTAAAGGGGTGTGGATGGGGAAAAAATAAATAAAATTTGTTTTTTATCTGTGATTTGTTTTAATGTTTTGTATGCCAGGGTGGAAGGGTTGAAAGGGTTGATAAGAGCGATGGTAGAATATTACCTTCCTAGTAATCTAGAATGGTTCTTGACTCCTTGTAGATATAAATTGACATCAATTTTAATTTACTTCGAGACCTCACTAAATACACTAAACAAATTACATATACGATAATCGAGTTATCTTAATTAACATACACATTAAAACAATCTCCAAATTTTTTTTGAAAGCCGCTAATGCTAAGAGGTATTAACTATGTTTATTTTCTGATCTCTTTGTCAATGATATCAGTTGAAAGAAAAGAGATTAAAATAATTTTTAAAGACTTAGGTAGAAGAGCCAGTAGCCTCGTAGAAAAGCCTCGTTCGGGGAGATAGCTTACCGTCTGCCTCTTTTCAGTAACCCATTAATGACCCACTACAGGGTCGGGTCTCCTCTCGCAATGAGAAGGATGTAGGCCTTAGTCCACCACGCTGGCCTAGTGCGGGTTGGTGGACTTCACATGCCTTTGAGAACTTTTTTTTTCTGAACTCTCAGGCATGCAGGTTTCCTCACGAAGGGTTTTCCTTCACCGTAACAGCAGGTGATATATATTTTTTATAAAGCGCACATAACTTTTTTACAAAGTCATTGGTGCGTGCCACTGGGATTCGAACCCGGACCCCTCGATTCGAGGTCGAATTCTAAGCCACTAGGCTATCACCGCTATAGCCTCTGCCTCTTAACCCATCTTAAAACAGCATGTTCTTTTTGTCTTGTGTTTCGGCTTGGGAGCTATGGCTGCCGGGGATACTTTATTTGGGGCGAAAATCTTAGTCCTCGTGAGTAGCAAAGCACCCACCCGCATACAACTTCAGATATGTAGGATTTTTTTTCTCTATTTGGGTCTGTATGCGAGAGTCACCACTTCACATCAAGTGGCCTGCATGCCAATTTACCACTCAATTACTATAAAGAAGTGTAAAAAGGCGTATAGGTATATAAGTAAGATTTTCGATAAATAAGCAAGCTTGACAGCAATCGTGTGCTTTGCGCCCGAAATTAATAACCGATCTTCAGATTATGGATCGAGATTGACACTGTTGGGTTGCCAAGATACTTAAAATACTCCAAATTATATTTTTTTTTGAAAACAAAAAGTGTTGCCTTGCAACCAAATGTCATTTAGGCGATCCATAATCTGAAGATCGGTTATTATTTTCGACGTTAATCGATCCCACAACCAAATATGATTAAATGAGATATAAAATGGCCATGTATAGAGATCCAGGCATGTGTAGAAGCAGATATTGTATGAATGAAGCAAATTAGTTCACAAAAGTATAGTATCGCTCGGCTTGTTAATTTAACTGGTGCGTTCCGGACGCGGTGTCTTTTTCCGTCTTAGCCGGCAATCTAGCCATTAGGCATCTTCCTATTTTTGTTACGAGATCTTTATTAGCAGGAGACACGCACCAACCAGCAAAACTATTATATGCACCAACGTTTACCTACTGCGAATGAGCAGACATAGGACATGTTTTATAAAGGAAAACAGCCCGCGTGTCCGCTACTTCGTCGGCGTAGAATTCTAAAATAAAATTAGCCTAAGTTACTTCTCTTATTACATCAGCTATCTGCCAGTGAAAGTACCGCCCCAGAGAGTAGCCGTTTTCTTACCCATCAAAAAAATTTCTTACCCAGCAAACAACAAAAATTGGCTTTGTGGTCGTTCGAATTTTAAGCGCAGGTACATGACAATAATTACACCACCTACAGTAATTGAAATAATGATAAAATCCGATAGTTTTCTACGTGATAATAACAACATCGATAACGTTAATCGCCAGAACGTGACCAAGCCTTACACGGTGACGAATTATTCAGCAAAATACGAACGGAAGCGTGGAAAAGTTGGCGCTAATTAAAAGAAATAATTGAAAATACTTCCATACTTTGTTTACATAATACTAATACATAATGATAAAAATATAAAAGCTACTATTTTGTGTTTCACGTAATAATAGGCGAGAGTACCATAGACGACTTACCATTAGTGCCGTGTTTAAAATATACCTTTATAATTATGTTATTCTGTCTTGCTATCTTCCCATACTAATGGTAGTTCGACACGATTACTATACGAAACTTTGTAAGTTAATAGACCCGGCATTTTGAACATGTCAAATTTAATAAGTAATAGCTAGTAACTAAATGATCAATTGAGACGATCAATTTGTATGTGTAAAGTCTAAACGTCTACTTTAAATATAAGTGTAGGCACCGTAGAGGGCGTCCCCTTTAAGATTAGATGAATTTTATAGGTACGTGGCGTATACACATAATTTTGGACGAAAATAAAAAATATTGAAGTGTTAATGCAACAAGTCGTATCCTAAAAGAATACTCATTGTATACATACCCATTCAACTTAAGTGAACCTAATGACAGGCTCAGATAGCAGCTACTTATGTTTAATTAGCTCTTAGAACGTGATAATAGGATAGGATATATCGTATAACTGCTTAATAGCATGGAATTATGACGAATTCTATTTAAGAAATTCTATTTAAGAAATAACCAAGTCCGTTAAAAGAGAAAAACATGTAAAATTTGCAACTTTAACTAAATAACTCCATATTAACCTATAAGTCCCTGCTGGCATAGAATCATTGAATAATATATTACATCAATAATACATGTATTTTATCATAAAACTAATAACTACCTAAATTAAATAGGTATAACATAAAAAGTCAATATAGTAATTACGAAAAAAGATTGTGTTAATTAATATAATAATATATCATTTTTTAAATATAAATAAAAATACAATACAAAATATATCGTCAAAATGACACAAAAGAAGTAAAAAAGAGGTAGGCATAGAGTTAAAAAAGCTATAATTATTATTTCTAGAGGGCAATGAACTACCATTGTAAATACTCATTTATAGTCTTAGTTTTTTTTAATTTAAAATTCCTACTTTTAAAAAAACATTAAATCATTTACGTGTTATCAAAAATTGCTTTTAACGGTTCAAATGGTTTTAAAGCGGTGAAAATTCAGGGCGTAATACGCTTTAATTTACCTATAGCTGAAGATTATAGCGTTACTTACACGCGTATGTTTCTTTTTCTTTTAGAATGTGTAACCTGTAACCATACTTAACCAACCAAATCAAAATCAAATTTAATGTAACCATTCATAAAAGTTACCATACTTACTCGTCTCGCACAGTCAGATGGGTGACCGCTAGCGCGAAATAAACGTTAAACGCCCCGGTTGTTATCGATACTATTAGCAGTCGATAAACCTGGTCGGAAACCCTATAGGCGGTTGGAAAGCGTCCGACACGGGTTGGCCACTAGCCCGATTCTCCATCAATCCGCATTGGAGCAACAATCCGTGAACAGTGGGCCTGAAAGAGTTGCAGCCAACAAACAGATACGGTACGGAGAACCAAAATCCAAAATCATCTTTCAAAATATTGTTCCACTGCGAATCGACCATGGCCATTCACATGGCGGTCCATAAACCTTCGTCCAAATACCTTATAGCTTCAGTATCGTAACTTAGTCAGTAAGTAAATTCATTACCACATGCTGTAAATAGGTAACATGTGGTCGCAATAACTAATCAAAGTTAGTGCGGCAATAAAACGGTCATTATTATCAATTTATCGTACAGTACTCGGTGTATTGTGATATCTACTTAGAAATATTGTCAAAACAATCAAGAGAAACGGTGATAGCCCAGTGATTTAGAATTCGACCTCGAATCGAGGAGTCCGGGTTCGAATCCCAAAGGCACCTACAAATGACTTTGTAAAAAAGTTACGTGCGATTTATAAAATTAAATATCACCTGCTGTTACGGTGAAGGAAAAGATCGTGAAACCTGCATGCCTGAGAGTTCACAGACTCGCATTGTGAGAAGAGACCCGACCCTGTAGTAGGTCATTAGCTGGTACTGACATGACAATCACAAAGAACTAAATACTCGTACAAAATCGACCAAGTGCAATTCGGGAGCTCGAACTGTCGACATGAGAATTTTTATTTTTATTTTGGTTACCGGACCGGTTATAGTACGAGTAATTACACACGTAGGAAAAAATTTAAGTACCTAATATGATATGGTGGCACTGCACTTGCTATTATGTATTTGTGTATTTGGCATATTTGGTAAACAATCGCTATTTGTGGACGCTTTATACGAGAAATGTTTATTTGCCATATTGACACTTGACAATTGACAATTGACATTGTCTGTCACTGTTTAACGTTCGATTTTTTTGTTACTTGGCTGCCATGTGTGGACGATCTTTTTATCAAAGTTTGCATAGTGGTGCAAATATTATGCAAATATCATAATACAAACACGCAAACACCACATAGCCAAGTTCAGAGCCACCTTTACAAAAGAGTGATGAACAAAATTATTTGGATATTTTTATAGTCATAGCATAGCAAAAAAGGGGGTTCCCTCATTAAATGTTTATTACACGAATAATATCTCACACTAACCCCGACATTTCCGTTACAGAAGAAAACACATCGACGCCAAAACCCAAGAAGGTACTGGACACCATAATGAACCCATCCTTCATCCCACCCGACGAGAAGCGCGGTTCCTACTGGAAGAACTCTGCTGCTCAAACCCTGAAAGCCAAGCTGAAGGAGACCGTGAACACCAATAAAGCCAAGAACGGCATATTGTTCATTGGCGATGGCATGTCTTTAGCCACTATCATGGCGGCGAGGACCTTCTCTGGGCAGCTGGATAGTGGGCTGGGGGAAGAGTGTGTCCTGGACTTTGAGACTTTCCCCGTTTCTGGACTGGCTAGGGTAAGTCTAACCTTTTTTTTACGTGGGGAAATCCTACATGGATACCTGCTGTCATGTCGGGGTCGACAGAGGTTATGCCGGACTCTTACTCAACTACTGAATCCCATCTCTTTGGTAGGATGGAGGTAGGGTAAGTCTAACCTAACCTAACCTAACCTTACTTTTTTTTTTGTGACGGGGGGAAACCCTCATAGGTACCCGAGAGCCGTGGGAGCGACTCCGGGTTATGTGGGATTTTTACCCACTAAAACCCCCTCGGTGGCCTGCCTCTGCACATGTGGGACGCACCGGTGCCCCCTTGCGCGGCGCCCTTGACGGGCTCATCCCGGGGGAGACTTCGTATCGTCTCCCCTACATCTTCCGATGTGTACGACGATATGCAGCCACACACATCATCGTCCTCCCCGGGGAACCTAACCTTACCTAACGTAACCTACTGCCAAGTCTATGAATGAAAAAGCAATTTACCTTTTTATACCAATTGAGTAGCAAAAGGGTATGCAGGCCATCTGATCTTAAGGCGATTAACACACGTATTTCCATTTGTTTAGAAAATACGCACAGACCAACACAGGACACGCATCTGCATGTACGCGCGTGGATGCATTTTATATACAAATGGACGCGCACCCCGCACCCCGCTGCGTGATGCGGGGCAGTGTGTGAATCGCTGAAGTTGGAAATATCTTGCATTCTTATGATGTATTTTGATTATGCCGTCTGAGAGGTCTGACACTACATAACTATCTATCTATTTTATCTATGTAGATTAAATTAAGGATAGAAACGACATCCGCATCTTAGTAAAGGAAGTGCAGAACCGGCTCAGTTCTCAATTACATCATTGTGCCGAAATCCTATAAAAACGTTTCGTTTGTCCACCTGAGCGATTCTAAGTACGGTTAGCAAATTAAGAAGCGATTAACAATTTTACTATTTCAATTATAATTTTTTGATACACATACAATATTGTTTACAATTATTATATTGATTACCATCATATACATCCAAGACATTTACAAATAAATAAAGTTTTTCTATACCAGGTGCTAATAGTGCAATTAGTAATTAAGTAAGCACAAATATACAATTTTAAGAGTTAGCGATTGAATGTCTAAAGTCCTTCATAAAGTTTTTTTTTAACATTTTGTTGAATATACGGCTGAGTCGTGAAACTAGTCGTGTGATCCCGACTTATATACCTACGTGAGGTGAACCTTAAATTCAATAAAATTTTAAACGATACTCATGAATCTTTCAATTATTTTTGTCTCATATTATAAATAAATAAAATAACGCTTCACACTCATAGCCCCACACTAGGATTCCCTGTGTCGTGGGCGCCATGGATACACACAAGACAACAACACTACACACCCAGACCAGAAACAGACTTTCAAATTCATCATTCAAATCTCCGCTCTGCTGGAAATCGAACCCAGGACCTTCCGCGCGGCGCACCGGTGTCTTAACCACTGCGCCACTTGGGTCGTCAATATGTGAAGTCGTTTAAAAATAATATTTCAGTTTATAAATTTAGTATTTCAGAATCATACTATTTATTGCGTTAATTAATTTACAACTCGTTATCATATAAATCCGACGGTGAAGGATAATTCCGTTTTATTATTGCAAGCGAATAATCTTATTGTGACATTGCTTCGCAATAGGAACAGTATAACCATAAAGATTTCATTCGTTACTAATTCCTTATCATAATCATAATTTTATTGTAGTCTGTGACAGATAAAGGAAGTCAAATATTTTGCGATTGGTATTTTATAGCTAGTGTTTCACTGATTTATAAAAGTACACGTGAATAGTCCAACACACCTGATGCAACCTAAAACCTTCTAGTTCTTTGAGGTTTGTCATGTGTATCCTGTGCCTGTTGTGTGATAAAGATTTAGGCCTTCTCACTCTGAGGATATCCGACCCTACAAAAGGTCACCAAATGGCTTACTGAAATTTGTGTACATAAGATGTGTCATCACTTATCATCAGATGGGTTGCATACTCGTTTAATTGTCATTTTATTTTTTAAGATTCTTACTATTATAAATGTTAAAGTTTGTTGCTTAGATGGATGGATGTGTATTACTTTTTTATACAAACAGCTAAATGATTGAAGAAATTTCGTATATGGGTAGTTTGCAACCTGGATTAACACAATATAGGATACTTTTTATCAGTTTCTTGACAAAATTTTAAAACTCAAGCTGCGGGTAAACCTACTGTCTAAAAAAATTATTTTACTTGCGCTGCATAAAATGACATGGGTAACTATTATATTTATATTTTTCTTGCGCTGCTGACGGTACCAAGTTACGCAAAATTGCGACGTCGTTTTTTCACCGGCAAGTTTTGAGATCGATATTGTTTTAGAATTTTTTGTCCGATTATCAATCTTTACGTAAGTGATTATAAAAAAATTACGATATCTAGTTTTTAGAGATGGAGAGATTAGAAATGTATTGATTATGTTACAATCGTGAGAGTAATAATTTTAATTTCATAATAATTAATGTCTGTCGTAATTTAAATAATCATTTTTTGTCAGACATCGAAAGAGCATGAACTTACGCAGTTTCATATCGTAATTGTATCGAGCTGTCATTAGTATGAGAAGATGTCAAGACAGACTGTCATAATATGACAACTACTGACGTTTGCTGTATGAATACTTTAACGGTAGTGTTCATGCTCACGACACAACTTGTACTTTTCAATAGAAAAAGGAATCTACGTAGCAGTACCAGGGTAGCATGACATGATAGAGACATAAGCAGTTATTATGTAGGCGCATGTCACGTTCAAGGAAAACCGTAAGGCCGCACGTATATCTACGTCACCGACCGACTTCCGATATTTCTTTCAAGATGATGAATTTCAAGATGAAGGAGTCCCGCATCACTTCACTTTTCTTTTTTCCACCAATCCGCATTGGAGCAGCGTGGTGGAGTATGCTCTAGGGCTCTAGGCCCTCTGTTATGGGTAGAGCCCCGCGCCCAACAGAGTTTGCCAGCTAGGTACTAAGAGCCAGAATGAAGACTAGAGAGGACCTAGAGACGACTATGATACACGTTACGCGTACAAACGTTTGGGTATCTTGATCGTTAAATCAATAAAATTAAAATCTTTATATCTTATTGATTTAACTATTTAATTTCAGACACTTAAAAATGACCTTAACGAAGTAAAACATAAGAAGTAAATAAGCACATTGCGTTCTAAATTTTTATTATAATTCTGATTTCGAAATTCGAAAGAGCCTTGCCCGAACAGTTTTTGTCGGTCGCGTTGGACAATAAAAACCAGAAATACAAAACTGCTACGTAAAGCTTAATCAATCAATCGTCTAAATATTGGATAAAACATAAATAATATCACGTGTTATATGACAAGTCACGTGTGTTTAAAAATCACGTGACTATTTAAGTCACGACTATTAAAATAGTTTTACATTAGAAATAATTATGTAATGGGTCAATGATCTATCTTAGCTTCTTAATTTATTTGGTTGTTTGATTTGTATCTCAAATATCTCAATTCAATAATTTATTTGCTGACCTAGGTGAAAAATTGATTTGATTAAGTGGAAATAAATTGCTTAAAATTTCGATCGCTTGCGATTTATTTAGGCAGTGGGGCTATCCACGCTTGTTACATTTCATAAATTAATAGGTTATTAATTGGTAATAAGGCTTTGTTTCCGTATTCTTAGTATTCTTTCCGTAATCATTTCAAGTATTTCCAAACGTTCCTTATTTCCACTCTTTTCTTATCAAACAAGTACCTTTCAACAATGAAAGGAAGGAAGCATAAGGCTTGCACGCAGCTAATTGTCAACCAGTATGTTTCCTCCACCAAGGTCGCTGGTATTGGCAATGAAATCTTTCAATAGAAAACTCAGACGGCAATGATTGACATTGTGTTTAAACGCCTGTAATAAATTTCAATATTATTGTTGTTTGTGAATGGCTCTCGTCAGAATGCATGTCTAGATTTCTAAAGTCTGCTAATCTTAGCACAGGTATATTGTCTGCAAATGTAAATCTCTATAAGTACATAAGTATTTAATTTTAAGTCGTACACAGGGTGTATTTTTAAAATAGTACATTACGATACGCGTGACCTAAGTACCCTGTCATTGCACGGCGTGAAGTTAGCTATTATTATTAGTTGACTGGCCTGTTGGTCTAGTGGTTAGCGACCCTAACTACTACGCGTGGAGGTCGTGGGTTCGATTCCCACCCAGGACAAATATTTGTGTGATGAGCACAAGTGTTTGTTCTGTGTCTGGGTGTAAATTATCTATGTATAAGTATGTATTTAAAAATATATACTTATGTATGTTTATCAGCTATCTGGTTACCATAACACAAGCTCACAGCTTACTTTGGGATCAGAAAGCCATGTGTGAGTTGTCCCACAATATTATACATTAGATATTATAAACTAGAATCGTTTTGCCCACAGACATACTGCATCGACGCGCAAGTTCCCGACTCGGCATGCACGGCGACGTCATACCTCGGTGGCGTTAAAACCAAGTACGGGGTCATCGGGCTGGACGGTAACGTCACTAGGGGTTCGTGCTACTCGCAGCTGCATAGACACAACTGGGCGCCCAGCATTGGGCAGTGGGCATTGGAGAACGGCTTGGATGTGGGTAAGTAATTTGAATTGTAATTTTAATTTACTCTTTTCTTTTTTTATTAGTATCTATTAATTTCAACTAAAATCAATTTTATGGGTATGTTTATTGTTTGTACAAAATAATAAAATACAATCATCTAAATACGTGAGTGAATCTATGATTTTTTTTGTCTATAATAGATAAATATATTATATTGTGAGACAAAGATAAAGTTTTGATTTTTTACCATTTTTATTTTTTAATTGCTAATTGCCCAGGTACTGTCAAGATTATCAACGATTTTATTGTTTAAAAGTAAATAAGACCGTCGATTAAATATAGCCTTAGCCTACTAATAAATCTGGTTTAGATCTACAGTGGACTAGATGTTTTATTATATCCAGTAATTACACTAGTTTTAAAATCTGAAATAATATCTCGAAGTTTTTAGTTTTTGTTTTGAATTCTTTTTCCTACCTATCATTTCACATAACTTCTTACCTACAGGAAGTCACTCTGGTTCTTTAATATCACCGACCATGTACGTAGTCCACGTCGTTTATTTAAGGGTGCAAAGGTTCTGAGTTTCTGACAATTTTTATTAACTATACCCACCTATATGAATTATTTTCTATTATTTCCATTTACAATATATTTTTTGTAGGTCAATATTTTTTTTGTTATATTAGCGGAAACATAGCTCATGAATAAATGCGATAAGAAAGTCAAATATAACACCCATACCAAAAACTATGTCAGAATGTGTCACACGCTAATCTAGAGTCTACATTTGAATGTAACATAGTCAAACATTTCAATGTCATAGATAGAGAAAATTGTTTTTATGTGACAGACATTATTAGGATATTTATTCAATGCCGAGATAATGTTTTACGGCTAATATTTCCATAAATTATTATAAATATGTGAAAATAATCTTATGGCATAAATAAGAAGGTATACATCATGTCAGTACCCATTAATGACCCACTACAGGGTCGGGTCTCCTCTCACAATGAGAAGGATGTACGCCTTAGTCCACCACGCTGGCCTACTGCGGGTTGGTGAACTTCACATGCCTTTGAGGACATTTTTTTTTGTGAACTCTCAGGCATGCAGGTTTCCTCACGATGTTTTCCTTCACCGTAACAGCAGGTGATATTTAATTTTATAAAGCGCACATAACTTTTTTACAAAGTCATTGGTGCGTGCCACTGGGATTCGAACCCGACCCCTCGATTCGAGGTCGAATTCTAAGCCACTGGACTATCACCACTGCATCAAGGTATACATACTTACAGGTATATATACCTTTTTGAGATTCCCTATAAGCATAAAAAAGTTGCTAAACTCGTTCACCATAAAATCGAATTCATTTTACTAAATCTGGAGTTATTTCGTTACGTCAAACGGGTATGAACACATAACGTCCAATTTTCATGTAGCAGGGTTATCTAATTGAATACATAACGTTCAATTTTCATACCCGTAATGTTAGAATTCAAATTTAAATTAAAACATTTGAAAAATGTTTATGTGCCTACCTTTTTATGCCTACCCTCTGAACGAAAGGTGTGATATTTTTAAAAATTAGTTAGTCATCTTCTACTCTTCTCAAACGAATTAAGGAGTTAGTATCTACTAATACCAAAATACCTAATAATATTTCTTATAATAATATTAAATCGTTCAGCAGATGTCAAGTCTTTAGCTATGTTATTCTATTCAATTTTTTGCTTGTATCATTAATAAAACGTTCATTTCTATACTAATATTATAAAGAGGAAACATTTGTATTTTTGTATGTTTGTAAGGAATAAACTCTAAAACTACGGGGCCGATTTCAAAATTTCTTTCACCATTGGAAAGCTGCATTCAGCCTGAGTAACATAGGCTATTAAATTAAAATTAAAAAAACTCATTGGCAGCGCGAAGCCTGCTGGGTCAGCTAGTATATTATAAAATAACAATGTTTTTGAGATTCCAGGTTATTACCCGGCAAATATTTGCCGTTTATGGTTTTTTGACGACGTTACCTATTTTAAAAGAATCGTTGACGAGTGATTTTCTAATATAGATTCTTAATTGCTATTCTGCTTACGTAGGTAATTTAATGGCTCATTGTTGTTGTAAGTGCTTGGATAAATGGTACTGTCTCTATTTTAGGATCATTGATTACCAGGTTCTGTCATGGACTTAGATGGAACTCTATCAATGATATTAGGTTCGTTTAACAAACTTTAAACTATTAATTTGCATCGAACCACTGGTGGTCCGACTGCTATTGTTTAACTATTGTGTCTGTTTACTGGACATTCAATAGGTTAACTCATGGTCCTAATAGGATTGTGTCCTGCGAGTCAGTTGAGACACTTTCAATGAACTGTCACAAACACTATCCTATCCCATCATACACTTTGTACGGCAAACGCACGGGATGACGTAGTTTTTCGAATCAACTGACCAATTTTGTTATTGGTTTCGCGCTGAGCAAAATTCATTTTTGGACGTATTGAAAAGTGTAAGTAATAAAGATAATCTATCTGCAAGGATAATAAGGCTTAACGAACCTGACATTTCAATTTTTTTTCCTGTTACAAGTCACGTGTCTGTCACGAGAACACGGCAAGCGCATAAATTAAGACATTGAAGTAAGAAATTCATATTATAATAAAATTGTAAAAGTAATGCGTAAATATTTGAAGCGTGTCCTGCTGTTTGAATATTTTATAAGTTTTAATTAATTTGTATAACTAACATTAGTTTTATTTGTTTATTTACTTTTTTAATTTGCACACCTGAAAAGGTGAATATGGATTGATCAAAATGCCCTGTAAAACCAATAACTAACCCATATTCGTGCAAACGCCAGCCAGCTTAACGTACAAAATTTCATAGCAATGGACATACAACCGAGTAGCAAACGGACTTACAAGCCATCTAATGGTACATCGTCAATGCACCCCATGGACACACATCCGACCTCAAATATAGAGAGGCCTATTCTAATATTACTTGCAATATGGACGGAGCCGCGGGTTGTGTTCGTATTGGAATAATTCAGTAATTCTGGTTTGATTTATTTAATAACACCAGGAACTTGATATTATTTGCATAAGCATTTTTGCATGTGCTTAGCCTTTCCGTTATCCTAAGGTTATATTAATAAATTGCAAAAGTTTTCCGTCATAGTAATAGTCGTTTTAACAGTTCATTTATATTCCCTTGTGTTATTTGGTAAACAATCTTGGCACTACTTTTTATTGACGGCACATAGGCAGCCGATGAGTTCGATTTGGTAAAATTGTAACTAAATATCAAAATAAAGAATATAATAATATAATATATCTTAATTTACAAATAAATTGTGCGTTAATAATAAGTTTTAATATTTTATGAGTTTTAATTTGTGCCCATGACTAACATTAGTTTTATCTGTTTATTTTACTTTTTTATATTTGCATACCTGAAAAGGTGAATATGGATTGATCAAAATACCTTGTAAAACTAATAACTAACCCATATTCGTGCAAATAAATGATTTTGATTTTGAAAAAAAAGTTAAAATTGCTTAAAAATAAATTAAGTAGAGTTTTTAGAAAATCTGTTTCTGTATTAAATGACAATTTGTTTTTAAATTTTTGTAATTTTGTGTCTACATTATTTTAATCGCAAATAAAATAAAACGACATTCTAATATTGTTTACCAAATATGACAAGAGAATAAAAATGGACTTCACGACGTACCCAATTAGTGCCAACCGGAATATGATTGAGTACCGGAATACCGGAATTTGTATTTATTCGACTGATTATTTATTTCTCAGGGTTTTGTCTTTTGGATCGTACCTTATAACAAACAATTTTGAGCTTTCACATTTTAATGTTTTCAATATGCGTACCTATTACCGTAAAAAACATCAGATTTATTTCCTACTAATTTTCTAGTCAGTGTAAATCGGAAAAACGAGAATAATTTTTTGAAATACATTTATTTTCCGGAATATAAGTAATTGTTTTACATCCCGTTCATCGTTCAATTGTTTCAGCATCTTTTTCGTAAAGTAGAAATTATAATTATTCTTCCCTGCAACTTTTCACATTCATAAATAGAATCATAACGACTAAGATGTTCGCTTCAATTGGCTTCAAATAAAGTACCAGATAGGTACCGACAACTAAAACAGGAAAATCATACTGTTTCACGTCGGGTTATAATGTGGTAAGGTACAGTCCATTTTTTACAATTGCTGGTTGGTAAACAATCTTAGCGTGTCTTTTTTATTTTGATTTGTGACTTAAAAATAACGCAAAGTACATAATGACAGACGCAATGACTACATTATTTATTTTTTAAAGCAATTTTAAACTTTTTTTCAATGAAAAGTGGTGGCAAGATTGTTTACCAAATTGGACAAGAATAGAAAAACCATAGAGGTACTTATTATACTAGAGTGAGGGAGACATACGGCTGCCTGTAAGAGCTCGTTTCCACTTGTCGGGTGTCGGAGCCGTATTATAATCGGGTGTCACAAGCGCATTTCAATACCTACAATTATTTCTCGCTAATTGCACATGCGCGAGAAGAGACAGATACAGAGGGTGCCGCAATCTTCTCTCTCTTTTTAACCGAAGGACAGTTGGAAGCCTGGCTTCCCTGCTCTAGTATAATACGTCTATGGGAAAAACGGACTGTGGCGACTTCCACTCGTGAAGAGATGGCCCACGCGATCCTGAATCGCGCTATAGAAGTTTTCTACATCGCTAGCATATATACAAGACTCCGATATAACGTGATTGGAGCACGGCCGCTCCCCGGGCATGATTAAACTCAAACTCAAAAGATTTTATTCATTATTAGGTACAATTTGTGCACACTTAATGAAAGTCATACAGATAAATTATACATTCTACATTCGTCCGCTTTGATCGCCCCTCAGGCGAAACCTAGACTTCGAGAAAAAAGCGGGCGGAAAAAAACTCCCAGCACTCTTTTAAAAGTAAATAAAACTTAGTCTATAGTGCAGTATTGCTAGGTACAATAAAGGAACACACGTGACAGCTAGACACAGTTCTCGTGTAACAGTCAACAATAAACGCATTCTTTTCTTTTCTTTTCTTTTCTTTAGCTATCGTGTGTGTCAATATCGCCCCATTGCCATCCGCTCACAAATAAATATTGTTACATGGTGTATAGCCTAGAAATAGCCTATAGTGAAGTTATTCAATCCCACGCTTTCTTATCTTCTAAATAGTCCTTAGTTTCATAATAGGCCTACGTCGCGTAGTGAGAGATCTCTGTACCAAAGGACTGTACTTCACTGATCGAGCTACTGAAGCTCAACCGCCTAAAACACCATACAATTATGACAGGTGTCGTAAACGTTTTCCCTCTGCCCAGGTCTGGTGACAACCACTCGTGTCACCCACGCGTCCCCCGCCGGCATGTACGCACATTCCTCCGAGAGGAACTGGGAGTCCGATGCTGATGTCCCTGAGGAGTGCCTCGCTCTTGGCTGCAGAGACATCGCCTACCAACTGGTCATGAATAACCCTGGCAGACAGTTTAAGGTGAGGCACAGATTTTTGTATTTTGTTTTATAATAAGCATTAGATAATATCTAATAATATGATGATATGATAATTTAAGGGGCTGGAGCCATAGAAGCTTGTCTGGGCAGATACCTTACTGCCAGCATCTTAACGGTAACGGTAAAAACAGTAATTTTGACGTATTTTAAAAATATTTCTCATAAAAATGATACTAAAAAGTCGTTAATAATATAACTACCTTATTATTAAATCATCCTAAAGCAGGATGTTTTTATGTTATGAAAAATGAGATGCTTTAATAACCATCAAAAAACTGCAAACTTCAAGAGTATTTCATTTCATCTTTCAAAAAAGTTCATTTAAAAGTTCATCTTATTAATTAATTATCGTTTGGTCGCAGTTGTTAAAATAATCAAACGGATCAGTCGCAAAGTACCTATTTAACATCGATATTTTTATTTTTTAGGTCTTAGTTTCAAATTTGTTACATGTCTTTATAGTAATCTAGATCCAACTAAATTACTTAATGCTACTCGAATATATATATTTAAGACGTTTACGCTTAGTTACTAACTACTAAACCTTTTGTGAAATAGGCTTTAGGTTGTATATTTAGAAAGATTTATAAGAATTGACTGTAGCAAATTGGATGTAAAATGTTCTACTATACAAAGTGACTTTATTTTTTTCAAATCCATGCATTTGAACACGTATTGTAAACCATTCTTGTATTGAAGTTCTGTAGAAATTAACTTTGAGTGTAGCAGAAAAGCGTAGCTGTTGCAAATTTATGCAAATTAATTTTTTATTGTGTTTAGATTAACGACTTTACGCCTGTGATTTATTCGTCTTCATTAACTTAGCGGAGTTGTTATTAATGAAAGAAATGCGCAGAAATATTCAAGTAAGAAATACACAAATGCTCACTTTTATTAATATTAAAAAAATATTCCATTGCCAGGCAGGCCTTCATCTTTGGTGTTCGTATATTACAAATAGTCGATCCTAGATGATTTTATGATGCCTCAAACACTGCTACAAAAATGTCAGCCAGCTCCTGGGCTATGATGAGAAGGCGCCCTAAGATTTACAATCCAACGGCTTATCTCTGTGATCGTTGGATTTAGCCCAGGCATAAAATACCTGGGTATTCAATTATTATTCCTGGGATACAGAGTCTTGTACTCCTTTTGCCATGGGCTATGCCCCGAGCATGAACACGATCGCAAAAATATTCGTACAGTTAACGTGTGCCATTAGTATAGGAAGATGCCAAACAGACTGAGATATGCTATACTAATGACTGATGTTTAAACAGTGACCTATACTAACAATTGTGCATACCACCGGTTTCAAGTACAGTCCCTGCGACATCAGAGACATGACGTCATTGTTTTTGTTTTCATGTTACTGTTTCTTTTAAGTTTTCCTGTTCGTTGGTTACTCGTTTCGGTCAGGTTTAGTTTTTTTTATTTCTTCACAACTTCAATATGGGTGTCAAATAAAAGGCCATTACTACTGACCTATAGGTCATTTATTACTGTACAGCATTTGTGTAATTCCTTTTGTATACATTATACAGATACTTTATCCATGAACGCCGTACATATTTTCAAGGCCGGGCTCGAAAGCCAAGGGTCGCAACCCTTATATCTGATCATGGTACCAGGTGTACAGCTCAGAAATGACCGCATAGTGCTCAGAGTTATTTTCTGATATAATAACAGCCCTCTAAGCGTTATTCACGTTGGTTAATTTCACAGGTAAATTTTGTTCATGGGTTTGTAGTCTATTATTATAGTTCTACTATTTAATCTATAACAGCATTGTAAATGAGACTAATTCATGTGGTCGATATGGTAACATGAATAAACAAATGATTTCCTATATTGAATTAAGTTTACACGTGTTGCATATGAGAATTAATTGGATTGTTTCTTGAAAATGACATATTATTATGTAACAAAATAACCGATGAAAATTAAAATAAAACTGGGACTAACTATGATAGTTCCTGAGGAGCGGTCGTGCACCGATTGCGTTATCATTGAGGTTTGCTATGCCACTTATATTTACGGGCTTTAAAAGAAACCCTATCGTATATACCAGCTTTAAATAAAATATCTTTTTACGCCTTTTTAGTTACCCTATCGGTCCCTGCAAAAGTACACCAAGAAGGAAAATACAAAATGCGGAAGGCCGTTCCAAAATTCCATTCAACCATTTTCACTTCCGAATATCATTAAAATTTCTTTCAATTTTCTATTATATTATGATGGGTGGACATTATTTAAAATGTATTTTTGTTTTTACCCAAGACGGTAACGGTTACGGAGACGGTATTATAATAATATGCGTTTAGGGTGAGGGGGTGTTTTTGCTATTTATGTCCAGAAATTGGACAAGACAACGTCCAAGTGTCCAATTTGGTAAACAATTTGGGCACTACTTTTTATTCAAAAAGAGTTTAAAATTGCTTTAAAAAATAAATTATAGTCACTAGAAATTTGTTTCAGTATTAAATTACTATTCGTTTTTAAATCTTGACAATTTTGTGTCTCCTTTATTTTTAAATCATAAATTAAAATAAAAAGACACGCTAATAAGATTGTTTACCAAATAGGAAAGGTGTTAAAACAATGAACTATACCTATTAGTCCGATTTTTTTTGTATGATCACAGGTGGCAACTACCAACTTGTACGTAAAATATCTTTTAATTTTCTATTATAGGTGATCATGGGCGGTGGCAGAAGGGAGCTGACCCCAAACATATCGACTCCTCTCGTGAACTCGACCGGCAAGAGACTGGACGGACTGGATCTGACGGAGATGTGGCACGTGGACAAGCAGCAAAAGAACGCTACTCACCTGTACGTCACAGACCGGAATGATTTCATGAAGGTAATGTCAGGGAACTATTTGGTCCGGTATAGGTTCTTTATCGCAATCAATGCCAAATGAGCTGACATGAATCCAATGGTTTCCCGCTGTCTTCTTCAGGTCATCAGTCCACCTGGTCGGAGCCAAGACCGGGCGGAGTGGCGTCGATTAGGGGAGGCCCATGTCCAGCAGTGGACTACTAAGGGCTGAACGAAAGGAAGGAAGGAAGGAGCTGACATGTTTTACAGCAATTGGGTTATCATTAATGCGTCGCTAAAACGCGCGTATACTCCACCACGTTGCTAGAACGCGGATTGGTGGAGAAACGGGCTAGTTGCCATTCCGTGTCGGATGTTTTCAAAGGTTTTACCACTGCTATCGTATCGATATCAATCGAGGCCGACGGCTTAACGTGCCCTCCGAAGCACGGAAGCGCGCATTTAATTCGCCACTAGCGGTCACCCATGCACATACTGACCGCGCCCGACGCGTCTAAACTAGGGTTGATGAGGAAGTAGTTATGAGGATGAGGATATATTCATGAGAAAGAGGATGAGGAAGAGGAACGCTTTGAGTAAGGGAAAAAGATTAAAAACTATATAAATAAATAAATAGGCTGGCTAGGGAATCCTAGTGACTCCCTTTGACGTGTACACAAACAATTCCTCATAGATTCCTCTTAATGTAAGAGGAAGCGGAAGAGGATGAGGAATTTTTCAACTTTCCCTAAGAGGAAACCGAAGAGGATGTGAAAGTACCAAAAAATGCGTAACTTCCTCATTAATCATTAAGGAAGGAAGGAAGAGGAAGAGGAATCCTCATCAACACTAGTCTAAACTTTTTCGATCGCTAACGAACTCAAACAGCGGTACTATGAGCGCTGTCACGTACTCCATTGTAAGGCTGCTTTTCTACCAAAAATGTGCGAGGATGCGTAGCGAGGGATGCGTTTTTGAACAACCAATAGAATTGCTTCATTTACCTAACCTCGCTCCGCTAAGCCGTTTCCACCAGAGCTGTGCTAAGCGAGGCTAGGTAAATGAAGAAATTCTATTGGTTCTTCGAAAACGCATCTCTCGCTACGCGCACATCCTCGCACATCACTGGTGGAAACGCAGCCTTAATAACTGTTTATAATGCCAGGTGTTGAACTCGGACGATCTCCCGGAGTACCTGCTGGGCCTGTTCCAAGATGACCACATGGAGTACCACTTGAAGGCGCGCGACCAGCCCACCCTCGAGGAGATGGTGGAGGTGGCCGTCAAGATGCTGAGTCGCAGCGAAAAGGGATACTTCTTGTTTGTTGAAGGTCAGTTGCTTGTTCCAGATACACGTACAATGTAGGTATCACCTTTTATATTATTTATTTATGTCACGGTGCGGCGGTGATAGCCCAGTGGCTTAGAATTCGACCTTGAATCGAGGGGTCCGGGTTCGAATCCCAGTGGCACGCACCTATAACTTTGTAAAAAAATTATGTGCGCTTTATAAAATTAAATATCACCTGCTGTTACGGTGTAGGAAAACATCGTGAGGAAACCTGCATGCCTGAGAGTTCAACAAAAAAAAAATGTTCTCAAAGGTATGTGAAGTCCACCAACCCGCAGTAGGCCAGCGTGGTGGACTAAGGCCTACATCCCTCTCATTACGAGAAGGAGACCCGACCCTGTAACCCATTAATGACCCACTAGGGTCATTAATGGGTTACTGGCATTTATGTTACCACTACCTTCTGAACCCCTTGTACTAACTGCCAAGTTCGAGGACACAACGGTCGCTTGCTACAAGTTGGTCGTACGACAATGTCATTGCGTACATTTGTCGCACGTCAGAGCGTATTGGCAATTGTAGATATATGGCAGCCATTCAGAAACCTGTGTCAGAATTTTGTCGCGTGTGTTGATCGGTCGGTCGGATGGCAAAAGTTGTGTCGTATTGCGACTGACCGAACTCTGTTGTTTCAATTGTGTTACAATACGTAGAAACGGTCGGTAAAATTTTCCAATTATTTCCTTTTTTTGACTTTAAGTCTTTTAAATTTTTCTTTGAACATCGAAGAAAACAAAAATTAACCTAAAAAGGATAAAAATTTAAAATAAATTAAATGTCACTTACTGTTCTCGCCAATCTCGCCAAGTATCTAATCGGTAAATCTTTCAATTTTTTAATTGGTATTTCATAAAATATTTTATGAATCCGCTTTAATTTGAACTTTACCAAATTGAAATTTTATTACCGTGTGTACTTATGTATATGTATAATTTTTACCTTAATACATCGACGCAATATCCTTATAAAACCCGTCTTTTTAACGCCACGAGGAAAAATTTCTACAAAACATTCTATGTCAATGTCTTTTAAGCAATACCTTGGAAGGTGAAACCATTTTCCTGCGAAATAGAATAGCGAATAAAATGTATGAATTCCAGTGAAATTGATGCAAAAAATCTTACCATTAGAACTCTTTTATACTTATGTTAAAACCGATTTATCCTTCTTTTGTTCATTTTGCACATGTAAATTAAGAAAATGCCTGCTAAATATAAATCGTTTAAAAACAACCTTTTTTATAGTACCTACTAAGAGTGTGCTTATTCAGTCCATAAAAATATTATTGTATATTATAATGACGTATTTTAATTCAAATACAAAAAACAATACCTACCTTATTTGTATAACAATGTGAATAATGAAAGCCACAAAACACACATAAAATCTTCAATAATAAATTGTTTATGTTCGTCCACATTCTTTCAATAACACGTTTTTATCGGCAAGGAGAAAAACGTGCGCTACCAGTAACTAAATCAAATTACATATTTGTTTGTCATATTGTATGCAAATATAGTATTGCCAGACAATTGTTCGAGTAGTGGGCGAGTAGCTTCTTCGTGATATAAATTACCTATTTGCAAAATCGAATCGTGTTAGACTGACTTCGACTGCGGTTACTGTAATGTAAATAGTGGGAATATAGCAAACGGGCATGCACATACTCCACCACGCTGCTCCAATGCGGATTTGGGGAAGAAACGGGCTACGCCAACTCAAGTCGGATGTTTTCAAACCGCCCATAGCAACTGTTACTTACGATAACATCCGGGACCGACGGCTTAACGTGCCCTCCGGAGGACGGAGTCACTTGGTTGACTGGAAAGATCTCTGTTAGCGTTAAGACCGCCATTTTTTGTTTTTTTATTGATTCTATCTGTTTCTTTCTAAGTGTGTGTACACTAAAGAGTTTAAATAAAATAAAATAAATAATGCCACACAAAGGCAAAAACTGTTTTTCTCCACGTATGCCAGAAGTAGTGGTGTTTTTCCTTACCCTCCTCAAGAATGCCTTACTTTACTAACTTACATACATAACCTCTAATTCCAGGTGGCAGAATAGACCACGCCCATCATGACAGCTACGCCCGGCTGGCTCTAGACGAGACCGTGGAGTACGCCAAGGCAGTGAAGAAGGCCAGATCCCTCACCAGCGAAGACGACACCCTCATAGTGGTCAGCTCGGACCACGCGCACACTATGACTGTAGCTGGCTATCCGTCCAGGGGGAACGATATATTAGGTGATTGTCAGTAACCCATTAATGACTCACTACAGGGTCGGGTCTCCTCTCACAATGAGAGGGATGTAGGCCTTAGTTCAACACGTTGGCCTAGTGCGGGTTTGTGGACTTCACATGCCTTTGAGAACATTTTTTTTCTGAACTCTCAGGCAAGCAGGTTTCCTCACGATGTTTTCCTTCACCGTAACAGCGGGTAATATTTAATTTTATAAAGCGCACGTAATTTTTTTACAAGTGCGTGCCATTGGGATTCGAACCCGGACCCCTCGATTTGACGTCGAATTCTAAGCCACTGGACTATCACCGCTGTTTAGGTAATTATTATCTATCAACTAGGTGTTCTGGCAGGCTCAGCTCTGCCAAATAAAGGATGTCCATAAAACTTATACAAGAAGAACAAAAGAAATACTTTTAAGAGTAGTAGTAAAAGCATTTTAAGGCTCCACTCACACTGGCGCAGAGTCGAAGCGACGCGACGCGTCATATTTTTCCTACAGCATATTCATCTCTATTGTTCTATTATTTCAGTACAAATTTTTGCTACGTAAATATGGAAGCGCGCGTCGACTCTGCGCCAGTGTGTGTTGAGACTAAATTGTTTGTCTATATTATTATTTGGACGTGAGAGTAGAATAAACAAATATACAATTGTTATACAATTACTCTTCCGAAGTAAACGTAGCCTTTGATACGCTCCAGCCCTTTAAAAGTTTAATTAGTCTTCAATTTCGGTGACGCCAACCAAATGCGAAGTTTGTAGAGTGCCGCTGTGAAATAGTTTGTTGAACCCTTTTTTGTGACCTTCAGGTACCCGAGAGACAGAGGTACCCGGGCTATGTGAGATTCTTACCCACTAAATCCCCCTCCGTAACCTTACTCTGCGCGTGTGAGAGTTGGGAGTTTGTTACCCTACTTTTGTTTTTAATGTCAACATAACGACTTTAATATGACACGGTTCTAGCGCATTAGCAGTAATTTGCGAATTTTTGCGTAGATAATTCGGAAACGTAGTGACTAATTCAACAAAATTGCTAAATAATTGGTACATCATACACAATTAATTACAAAAAAAAACGGGACGCCCGACAGAAGTAATAACTTTAATTAATCTAAGTTGAACTAGGTATTTAATATTGTCGAATAGATATTAAAAAACTCCTTCATTGTAAAATAAATAAAAAACAAATTGAATGACTCTATGATTTGACACTTTTGCTGTTGCTGCTATATGGTTGCTGCTTCGACCAACTGCTGTAATATGGGTGACCTTCCATGTGTTTATGCGAGCCTAGTACTTTCAGCGCGATATAGTATGAATAATTTTCAAAAGGAGAATGAATTTTGACGTTTTTGACTTTCTATATCGCTGTAACATAACTTCTTATCGCGGTGTTCCAGGCGCGGTAGACACCACACACGGTGACGATGGCAAGCCGTACACCACCATCAGCTACGCCAACGGGAAGGGAGCGGCCGTCGGGCAAGATGGCACCAGGATGGACATCTCTCTTCAAGTCGGGTTCATGAACCGTGAGTTACTTTTTGAATTAATTTATCACCACCATCAGCTACGCCAACGGGAAGGGAGCGGCCGTCGGGCAGGATGGCACCAGGATGGACATCTCTCTTCAAGTCGGGTTCATGAACCGTGAGTTACCTTTTGAATTAATTTATCACCACCATCAGCTACGCCAACGGGAAGGGAGCGGCCGTCGGGCAAGATGGCACCAGGATGGACATCTCTCTTCAAGTCGGGTTCATGAACCGTGAGTTACCTTTTGAATTAATTTATCACCACCATCAGCTACGCCAACGGGAAGGGAGCGGCCGTCGGGCAGGATGGCACCAGGATGGACATCTCTCTTCAAGTCGGGTTCATGAACCGTGAGTTACCTTTTGAATTAATTTATCACCACCATCAGCTACGCCAACGGGAAGGGAGCGGCCGTCGGGCAAGATGGCACCAGGATGGACATCTCTCTTCAAGTCGGGTTCATGAACCGTGAGTTACCTTTTGAATTAATTTATCCATTCGTTCACAGCCTATGGAAGACCACTCTCTTCTTGGTTCTTGTAGGTCTCTCTAACTAATATCTCCTTGACGGAATGGTCCGAATATTGTAACCATATTCATTTCTTTAATTTCATACATCCATCCCTTAGCACCACAGGTTTGCTGTGATACAAAACTTATCTGCATATATATATACTAACTTTTGCATTAAGCCCGCCCGATGTGTTGAATGTTTTTCATACATCCAAACTTAATGCAAGTCCACTGCACATTTTTTATAATTAATTTAAGAATAGTAATTGCAGTCAATCTTTATGAAATGACGTACTTACGGTTTGATGTCACACGATAGCGGCACGAAATCTTTTGGGACTTACCGAATCAGGGCGCAGGTATAGTAACCGTCATGAGTCGTGAGCACAGATTATCAGTGGTACAGATATTGTATACTTTCGGCCAATGTACAGCAGCCGAAAACACGTGCTGGACCAATGGACGACGCACACTGACGAACTGACGTTTGTCGAACCAATCGCGTGACCGCAGCGCAGTCAATGTCAAACCGACCGATAAAAATTCTGCTCACCACGCGTGACGGCAACTATAGGTATCTGAAAAAGGTGATTTTCTAAACAGTTCTAAAACAGTCACAGAACAGCTTGACAGTCTTAAAACGTATCTTCCTTACAGAGGAACTGAACTACTCCTACCCGAGCCTGGTGCCTCTGGACTCGGAGACGCACGGCGGCGAAGACGTGGCGGTGTTCGCGCGGGGCCCCTGGCAGCACCTGTTCACGGCCAGCTACGAACAGAACGTGATCCCCCACCTCATGGCGTACGCGATGTGCCTCACTGAGGGTGAGGACCGACACGAGAAATGCGACGGACGCCATAGCGGAGGACGCCACAGGACGAGGTGGACGTCCGCTGCGGGGAAGGGTACGCCGAATTTGGCCGTTGTAAGCGCAGCTGTGATAGTTACCGGTAAACTGTGGCTTTAGATCTTTGAACTGTTTAGGAAATAACGAAGACTCCACATTTAAAGCATATCGACGATGACGTGACATGAACTCCTAAGTGACATTTTGGAGACTTTTTTTTAGGTACCTAGCTAGATAGACTTTAAATAATTGTTTGCGTGAGCTGGCTTCGTTTACTGTAAAATTAATTATGTTTTGGTAGTAGTAGACGTTCATGGCACTTCATCGTCGATATAGAAAGTCAAAAACGTCAAAATTCAAGAAAAAAAGATTCTCCTTTTGAAAATTATTCATTTATACTATATCGCGCTGAAAGTACTAGGCTCGCATAAACACATGGAAGGTCACCCATATTACAGCAGTTGGTCGAAGCAGCAACCATATAGCAGCAACAGCAAAAGTGTCAAATCATAGAGTCATTCAATTTGTTTTTTATTTATTTTACAATGAAGGAGTTTTTAATATCTATTCGACAATATTAAACACCTAGTTCAACTTAGATTAAAGAAAGTTATAACTTCTGTCGAGCGTCCCGTTTTTTTTTGTAATTAATTGTGTATGGTGTACCAATTATTTAGCAATTTTGTTGAATTAGTTTCCGAATTATCTACGCAAAAATTCGCAATTGTCAGCCTGTTATTTTGAAATTTTGGTCAGTTATTTTTACTGTCGTTAAATGTTCCTAAGGAGCGGTATTGCACGGTCACACTATAGATATAAATTAGATCAGGGTTTCTCAATCTTTATTTTTAAAACATTAAAAAACTAAGGGTTTTCTTCACCACGACCTTTGACACCATTCGTAAATAAGAGTAACGAATGCAATTTCGATATAATCGTCAGTCTAAGTCAGTTTAAAAATTTTTCTTTTATAAAATTATCTCTACTCGGATCCGTAGCACAAGCTCGAGAAACCCTGGAAAAAAATAATGTAAGTTAGAGTAAGACAAATGGCCGTTACTTAATTTAATTTAGGATTACTAAGTCGAATTTGTAGTACAAGTTTTAAAGTGAGCTTTAGCATTTAATAAAAATGTCATCAAAATATTATTTTAGTATGTAGAAAATTTCTTGTAGATAATAATATGTTAATATCTTTCCTGATCTGCAAATGTTGTTACATTGTATCTCCTAAATAAATTATTTTATTTAAAAAAATAACTATGTACCTATAACATTTAATATCATCAATCAAAAAGCAAGTACAATATATTATTATGTAATGTGTAGTAGTTAAATGGCAAAGGGAACAATTTTTAAGAACTATAGTAGTAGATTTTAGAATTGTAATATGTTATTATTACTCGTACCTACCATAAATTTTTAATATTGTAAATACAGATGTTCTAAGAGAATTATTCGTAATCCATTACCAATAAAAATGGTGGTATACACTATAAATTACTATTATTATTTTTGTTGAAATATTTATTTTATTAAAAAAATATGAACAAAGCATTTTGTATTATTTAAAAACAACGTCATCCTATAAAAATGATTAAAACAATGCCAATTATTACGTTGTTACAACTCTTCATTTTATTTTTGATTTAAATTATTTTTCATAATAATTATACACATATTTATTGAAATTATTTACCTCCAAATTATGAAAAAACTTTATTTACAAAATATTTTTACAAGAACAGTATGTAATGTTAAAATTATTTTTTGAGAATAAGCGCCATCTATTCAAATACTATAAAAACACCAATTATGCAAGAAGAGCAGCGCTTGTCTTAGTTTGTTATTATTACGCTAGATGTCGCTATAACCTTAATGCTCATTTCTTTGCATTGCATTTTTCATAACTACTGAAAATTCGTATCGTATTAGCATCGACAGCAATATATAATCCAAAAACCTAATAAAGAAAAAACTCATATATACATAATTATAAAATGACACATCTCAGATGTCGATTTTCATTTTTTTCTAAACTAACTAATAGAGAGGTTCAAGAGCTCGTTGGATACATTTGTCTTCACATTGCAAACACGGTGAAAGTACGTTAATCTCTTGTGGATTTTCATTATCTATCTCTCGTCACCAGCATAAGAACAGCTGGATGGTAAGTACTAAATGTTTTATTGTAATCTGTATCTACCCTTAGTCTGAGTTTTAGCAAGGCCGCTACTACACACACATACATACACAGCTTACTACACAGCTTAAACTGACGTACAGTCATAGTCTGAGAAACACAAGATAAAAAATTCCTTCAAAAAATCCTTTACACTCAACCTTTACAAGCGAAATTAACGTTAGGCATATAAATTTAATTGGATTTAAATATTTAACCGATTTTCCTTTTAAGCCTACGTGACCCACGTGACCCACCATAGGTATACCTATAGTTTTGCAAATAACGCTCGTAATTCCCTATTTCCTGAGTCAGAATTCAACCAGCAAGTTTATAACCCATTTCCCATCTGATGATAAACTCTGCTATAAATGTATAATACCTACTCATTTATGTTATCTTTATCGCATAGAGATAGCGTAGAGTCGAAAGGAGAATCTCTACTAATAAAATCATTATCCTACTACTATTATAAATGCGCATGTTTGTGAGTATGGACGGATGTTTTTTAGTCTTTCACGCAAAAACGTCTGAACAGATTTAGATGAAATTTGGTACACAGATAGATCATAACCTGGATTAACATATTTCTACATTTTATCCTTCTCTGCGTCAAGTTCTAAAATCCACGCGGGCGAAGCCGCGGGCACAGTCTAGTAAGTAATAAATCATGACTTACTAGACTTTTTTACAGTAATTTAATGGCAAACGGGCTTACAGGCTAGCTAGCTGATGTTACCCACCAGTGACCACCACTGCAGCTCGTGGACACCCATAACCAACCTGCCAACCTCAAATAGATAGTTTTAGTTTATGTTAAAGTAGCTTCACGAGCGAGCTACTATACTACATGAACTAAATACTACATGAACTAAAACTGTAAATACCACCACTAAAAAAAGAAGAAAGTACTTAGTGTGTAGGGTCATAAACTAAATAGTGGGTTTCAGTAACCGATCTTCGGATATGCATAAAGATAGGACTGTTTAGTTGCTAAACTTTGTACCTAATTGCTTTGAAAAAAAGTATTTCCCTGGCAAGGTGGCAACCAAACGTTTTTTAACTGTTTGTTTAAAACTGTGTGTTTTGACGAAGCTTAGAACCTAACTTATGTTTCTAGAATATAAGATTTTGATTTTAATTTGAAGCACGAGACTATTATGCTCTCGCGCAAATAAAAAATTATAATAGCTTTCAATTAGAGAAGGGTGTATGACTATGTGGCCTTACTACGAAGAATGAATGAATCAACGTGATTTGCCGAACAAAGGTACTGTTGGGTCTGCCCAAAGTAAATTATACTCGTAAGTACAAAAAAAAGTTGTGCCGTGAAAGTTAAATAATTTTCTAATTTAAAAATTTGTTTTGTTTGTAGAAAAAAAAGTTGTGCAGTTTCATCGATTTTTATACTTAGGGGACTTTAAATATTTTGAAAAATACACAAAATTGAAAGTTACATGTAGCGTGTTAAAAGAGAGAGAACGTCGCATTAGCTACGATATAATGATATAAATAATAATAATTATGCTAACGTATTTGGTTTGTTTAACATTTCACTTGATAACAATCAATCGTTTCTGTAACGAAAAAATGCTTAGGTACATTATTCATGTCATAACAATTTTCATGAAATCTGAACAATGCATTCAAACTATATTAAAAACCTAAGTAATGAAATCTTCAAAAAAAACTAGGTAGGTGAGGCTTAAATATTTATTTTATTGATCAATGGTTCCTGAAGTTTTAAATTAATTGGACTTATAAAACAGTAATAATAAATGTACAAAACGGCGGACTCGCCCCGATTGTTAATTCAAATAGAAAAGAGCAAATTAAGTTCAATGCCGACTCCACGCATGCCTGTGTTCTACCAAAACTGCGCTTTTAAGAGATACGTAGAGAGCGGCTACAGCAGTGTCAGGGCAACAGCTGACCGGACGGTTTAATATATTATTATTATTATACATATACTTACAAAATTATAAATAATAATCGCAATAAAATTAGTGAGAAAATATACGGTATATAGGTATTTAATTTTCAAGTGCTAATTTTTTTTATGTGAATATATTGGGCTGAAAGTGCAATGATAATAATAAGTAATTTTAAAGTGTATTAAAATAAGAAGGATTTTATTCAAAAGAAGACTTTAAAATACTTAAAAAGTTAGAATTCATCATTGTTTCTTCTTACTTCAGTGACAGTTCATAAATAACTCTAAAATAGTATCTACATTTTGAAGTGTAGGTAAATAAAAACAATTTAAAAAAGTTTAGAAAATTAAGTTACAGCTGTGTCTACAAACGTAACAAAAACAAGGATATTAAAATTTAAAGCTAAAATACTACTTAATTATAACTTACATAAAACTTAAATGAATAGACTGGCAGAGAATGCAAAAAGCAGCTTTCAGTCCACCTTCTGTACCTTTAATATAGTATGGGTGTTATAAAAAAATTATAAGTAAATGAACATTTAACTTACCGATCAAAGTTTTATCAAAATGTGCGTATACTTTGCTTCAACAATTCTGGTGCTGTCATGTGCAGTGTGGACTAATGGACGAAGCATATCTAATATCAATAGAAGTGAGTACATATTTCTGTACGTCAAACATTATTATCTATCACGTGATTATTAATATTTTTTTGAACCGGTTAAAGTTCAAAGATGGTTAAATTATTAATGACTAGCTGACGCGGCAGGCTGCGCTCTGCCAATTAATTTGACTAAATCTAGCAATAAATATAGCCTATGTTACTCAGTGTGAATTTAGCTTTCCAATGGTGAAACAATTTTTGAAATCGGCCCAGTAGTGTTTGAGTTTATTCATTACAAACAAACACACACACACGCACACACACACACACACAAATACAAAAATTCTTCTTTATAACATTAGTGTGGATGTAGATAAGTAATATATAAAGATAACTTTGTAGATTGAATTGATTTAAATTGATTGATAGAAATAGATCGTCATTCAAGAACTCTACAATTGTTATTAAAATTAGCCATAAATCAATGACCGTGTAACCTTTCGTTTTATCGCGAGGCATTAAATATTTTGCGTAATGAACTATTAAATGTAGCACGTGGGTTATAATAATAAAGTTATCTGGTTCCTAGTGTTACGGGGTTACTTCTGATCGTAGACCTCACGTTTACTTAACGCATAGCCATTAGTGACCCAATGCCCCTTGATTCTGTATGACCATTCACACTCGGCGTCTCGTCTCTCACTCGTCTTCGCGGCAATGTCGTGTCTTACCCGTGATATAGGCTAAAAAGTCAAATATCGTGACAATCTTTTGTGTGCCTTATAGATCAGACATTTAAGATTCCTTGTCGTGCCGAGTTCATGAAATGAGTAGGGTTTGATGTGACACGATATCAGCACGAAATCTTTTGGGACTTTGAATCAGGGCCCAGGGCGAGTCTTCTCTCTCTCACAATGGGTAGGATGTGGGCTTTAGTCCACCACCACGCTTGCCTTGCGAGGCTTGGAAGACCTCAAATGCCTTTGTGGTCATTACGAAGACATCTCAGGCATGCATGTTTCCAAGCGATGTTTTCCTTCACCGTTATAGCAGGTGATATTTAATTTTATAAGTCGTACATTACTTTTAAGAAACTTATTGGAGCCGCTGAGATTCGAACGCGGATCCCTCGAGCAAGAGGGAGAAATCTTAACCATTAGGCTATCTCCACTGTAGGTAGGTGATTTTCTTATTTCCTTTCGTTATTCATAAAAATAAAATGCATTAGGAATACATGAAATTCATTTTTTGATGAATTGCATATAGTTTCACCACACACACTACCATAAATTTGAGTACTTTGACACACATAGACAAACAAGATGTATGTACTAACCTATACATACGTACATTCCGTTGTTTGTCAAACTCAAATTTCAATAAATTAAAGACGAATTTCGACTACTTGTCGATATCTTTACTGTTCAATACGTAAGTTTCGATCAAACAGCTAATGCACACACTCTTCGGAGATTGTCCGGCAAGTTGTGATGAAACAGTGAAGGTCTTCGATAAATCTCGTATTAAAACAACATAACCGTAATGATTTTACACCACTGACCGTCCAATAGCCTAAGAGCTGTTAAATACTCTAAACTTAGCTAAATGTAAGTAGCGTAAGTGCGTATAAATAGGTTACTGGTAGTAACATAGTCTAAGAATAAATGGTTTTAAACTGTACTTGCATATATAGTATACCTATAAGTAGACTCTTTATCGTTAACCTGTATCATTACACAATGCTCTAAGGGCCTCCGACAAGCTTTAACGACTGGCTATCTATCCTTCCTTTCGGCTCCTTGTAATACCCATTGGTAACAGATTGTAGCTTTTATCAAATTTTCCATTTTTACTCGTATGTAAGTATCCACTAATCTGCTTAAGAGCAGATTGTACCTACTACCTGTAGACTGTACCACAGGATACTCTACTGTAAGGAAGATATTATATGCGCAATAGTGGGACTGTGGGACACAATAAGGGTTCACAGCTCTCACAACCAAGAGTTTCAATTGCTAAACGAAAATAAAGACCAATCTCACGTTTTGAAAGACAATCGAAGCGCAAAACAATTGCAATGTTTATTTGAAGATTTTAATCTTTCTCAGTATTGAACAATAACGAGCTCGGTTCAAACAAAAATTTCATTGTTATTAATGTCTATGTGTAAGTATTATTACTTCCCGCGATTGATAAAAATCAAAGCGTCAATGACAAAAGAGATTTGAGTTTTGAAAGATTTAAAACTTAATGCACCTGACTTCCGTTTGTGACGAGCGGCAAAATAAAGAAGCTGTGCCCGCGACTTCGTGTGCGTGAAATTCTAAGATAAAAGTAGCCTCAGTTACTCCTAATTACTTGACGATGTTCCAAAGATGCAATCAGATTCAGATTTTAACCATGAAGGTAAAATACAACAAACAAATTACGAAATAAACGTTTAATTTATGTTAAACGCATACTCCACAGTCTACACTAAACATCTCAACTGTTACAAGCCAAAAAATTGCGCAATACTCATGCAAAACAAATATTGTACATATTGAAAGAGTAAAAGTTAAACATTCGATAGGTAGGTAAGTAACTAAATTTTGCAAGTTATCGCAACACCTTTAGTTCTACGTATTACATACATACATACATTTCGTAACGTCTCTATGTTTTATTTAATGTAATACGCATTACCGAAATAAAATTAATTGTTACTTAGTTAATAACTCTGTCTCGCATTAGTGACCGTCGTTACTGGATGTAAGGGGTTCCCTCTTAGATTCCTCTTAGGAGAGTCGCCCAGTATGGTAACCTACCACCATACTACCGTCCTGCAATGACGTTGTCGTATCAGAAACTATCGTGTGCGATGGCAATTAGGAAAAGAAAAGAAAATAACGCGTTTATTGTTGACTGTTACACGAGAAAGATGTTACAAAAATTATAATAAGTTAAGAACAGTCTACCCTATGCGGGGAAACAATAATTATGTCTTAAATAACTAGTAGGTACTTAATTTTATATTATATATATATGACAAAATAAGTTATGAAATTTGTTTAGTAGTCCAATTATATATTTGTTTTAATTAATATTTTTCCTAATCGAGCTCATCGGCTATGCTATGTGCCACCCATTACGGAGACACGGGGTAATTCCTAAGAGAACAAAACTGTAGAGATTGCTCCAATAAATCTCGATAAGACGACCGTAAACAAAACGGCGTAACTCGTATCGTACAATGGTAAGATTCGCCGGTGTCATTGACCCACACGAACTATAAAGGCCAAGGTGCTGTGTAAAGCCACTTGTACACTTGTTTTAAGTAGTGAGTAGAGTAATTGAAGCACAATGACTTTGTAAGTTACAAATTCGTTTCAAAACAAGTTGCAGCATAATTATTATAAAAAAAACTGAAGAGAAAATAATTAATAATAACAGCTTTTAACTTGTTTTACTGTACTTCATTAAAAAATTCAGACTCCTTTATTGCAAAATATTTTTATGCGTCCTCTTTTAAAATTCATAAAAAATGGTTTTACAGTCATATCAAATATTTAAAATCAATAGTTTCCTTGACAAAATATTAAAAAGATTTAAACACGTTTAGCTTTCTTGTCTCTGGAAGAAGTTTAAACATTAAAATATGTGATACATGAATCGATACTGATCCAATGCATGAATCGATAAATAAAATTATTATAATAGACACGAATAAAAATCGTGAAAAGTAAATATTGACGCAAAAAAAACATACGTCCTTAATATTCTTTCTTCAAATAATTAGGAAAAAATTGTCTGATTTCTAATAACATTGCCATGGATCCTCTAGTATTTAACATAATTGTTTATTTTTACTTTTTGAATTTGCATACCTGAAAAGGTGAATATGGATTGATCAAAATGCCCTGTAAAACCAATAACTAACCCATATTCGTGCAAATAAATGATTTTCATTTCATTTCATTTCATTTTAACATAATCGTGCAAGTAAATGATTTTCATTTCATTTTAACAGTTTTGTCAAGTATATCCTCGGATAAAGCATAACCAGCTTTAACCAACTTTCAGCGAGACCATAACGTCACGTTACTCATAATAATAGTTTTGAAATGGTTGCGATCTTTCTATTCAAAGCTGACCTTGCCCTAGTCAATTATAGATATCATTCGTGGACTATTAAAAACCTCAATAATGTATGGCGCAACTACTTTATTTGATTAGGTCTTTGCTTTGTGCATATTATTGGCAAGGTAACTAGCACCAACCGTTTATTTGTTTATTTAGTGCTTTTAGGATATGTGTGTTTATAGGTGATAGAGCGATAAAGCGGTGATAGCCCAGTGGCTTAGAATTTGACCTCGAATCGAGGGGTCCGAGTTCGAATCCCAGTGACACTCACCAATGACTTTGTAAAAAAAGTTATGTGCACTTTATAAAATTAAATATCACCTGCTGTTACGGTGAATGAAAACATCGTGAGGAAACCTGCATGCCTGAGAGTTCACAAAAAATAAAAATGTTCTCAAAAGTATGTAAAGTCCACCAACCTGCAGTAGGCCAGCGTGGTTGGCTAATCATGAATGGTCATGAATGGGTCATTAATGGGTGTGGTAAAAAAAATCATTTTGCAACAATAACAAAGCTGTACGTACGTAACTATTTTTATTTCCCCCTGTTTAATGCAAATTGGCCTGTCGGTCTAGTGGTTGGCGACCCTAACTCCTACGCCGGAGGTCGCGGGTTCAATTCCCACCCAGGACAAATATTTGTGTGGTGAGCACAAGTGTTTGTTCTGTGTCTGGGTATAAATTATCTAAATAAGTAAGTATCTATGTATTTAAAAATATGTATTATGTAGGTTTATCAGCTATCTGGTTACCATACCACAAGCTCACAGCTTACTTTGGGATCAGAAAGCTATAATAATGTGTGAGTTGTATAAAAAAAATTGAATGGACATTCTGCCAAAAGACAAAATTCCCATGAGACAATTTTTTCGTCACAAAGCTCAACAAAAGAGAAACTAATTCGTTTTTTTAACTTCATCAAACAATCAAAAATGTTTTTATTCTTAAACTGTTTTATCGTTTCGGTATTGAACATTTGTAATGCTTTTTGTGGACATAGAAGATTAAGCCAACGATTTAGGTTTTTTTACTACAATCAGACGTTTTATTTGAATTCACTTATTGGAGTGTCACGAAGTCAACTCAAGGATGCTAGGCTCTATAGAATACTAACAACGCAATATAACTGAAGAATTAAAGGAATAATAATGTTATACTTATCGAATGCGGTGATAGCCCAGTGGCGTAGTGGTTAAGATACCGGTGCGCTGCGCGGCGGGTCCTGGGTTCGATTCCCAGCAGAGCGGAGATTCGAATGATGAATTTGAATTCCTGTTTCTGGTCTGGGTGTGTTCTTGTCTTGTGTGTGTCCATGGCACCCACGACACAGGGAATCCTTCTAAAAGTTCTTGTAAAAAAAAGTTCATCAACCCGCATTAGGCCAGCGTGGTGTACTAAGGCCTACGTTATTAATTGGTTGCAAACCGAATAATCTATAAGTACCAGAATACGAATAATCTATAAGTATCTATAGTTACCAGAATTTTTACCTATAAGACACACGCCAGCTCGAAACTTGTTTTAAAATGGGTAAATTAAATTTTGAAGCTTTCTGAAATTCCTAAGCCCATTTAAAGCAGGAAAGCGTACTTCGAATTCTAATGTCTAATAAATTCATCACAAAAATGCTCAAAAATGATACTTTATCTCACTTTTGCTTGAAAACAATAACACGACTCTGTTGCATGTTCGTCAGTAGTTATCTAATACAATGAGTTTTTAGGTTAATGACATTCACAAATTAATTCCATTCATTGAGAAAACCTGTTGTTAGACAAAGCTTTACATGTAATAGTCCAATGTTTCTATCAGTCGAACCTTATTCTTATTATACAAAAAATTTGTTGCTCTTTAGTTTGGTTTGATAAAATATCTAATTTTAGACATTCCGAAAAAAACCCTAAATAACTGTCAAAGCTTAAGGTTTTTTTTTTCGGAAATTTAGTGATTTAGCGATTAGGCCATTATAGTTTATTCATTGAAATGCACATTTTTAATCGAATCGCATCACCCAATTTACCCGTTAACTTAATTTATGTAATTTTGACTAGCATTTTTAAAAGAAATCTAATTAATAAAATACAAATATTATTGAATCGACTTTATTTTCAAATTTTCAAATATTTCTCATTTCTTTGCAGATGTTTTGCCTACGAATTACTTCGATGAAATAAATAAGGACCACTGGAGATCTCAAGCACAATGGACATTACGATCAAAAGTACGACTGTGTTCTGACTTTAAAAAAAATTATAAAGATATATTTCTGTATTATCATAAGTAACCTTTTCATTCGTGGTATAAATTCACCCGCCATAGACTGAAATTTCTCTACAGTCAGTTTTTTTAAGGAACATAAGGTTTCAGATTCTTTTTTAAAATTTTCCATTCTAGATTACCCTTTTAAATTCCAGATTTCCACCCCCTTCAACACGAAAGTTGCGAAGAATGTTATCCTGTTCCTGGGGGATGGTATGAGCATAACCACCCTGGCTGCTACCAGGGCGTACCTGGGCCAGAAGTATGGTCTGAACGGTGAAGAAGTGAAACTTAGTTTTGAGACCTTTCCTTTTACCGGTTTAGCGAAGGTAACTATGGTTTATAATATTCTATTATTTTTAGGAGAATTTTATGTTCAACAAAAATTTTACGGTGATGCTGAGGAAATCTGCATTCCTCACGATGAATGCCTGATGCCTGGGAGTTTCCCACGGTATTCTAAAAAAAAGGAAAAGTCCACCAACGCACAATAGGACTAAAACCTCATCCTTCTCGATGGCAGAGGAGACACAAACAATGATAATTTTGAGTTGTAATGGCTTCAAAAAAATGTAACAAGAGAAAACATTGCGAGAATTGCCATGGGGAGGACCGTTCCTTGCTTCATGGCCGGCTTATTAACAAATATGGCAGGGGTACTTAAACATAAACACTTATAGAAGCATGTAGAATGGCATCTCGTTCAAAGACCTTTTCAACGAAACAATTTAATAATAGCGTTAATAAACTACACTATAAACTTCTGATCCATTTACCTATACATAAAGCACGTATGAATAAAAACGTATCCACCCAAACAGGATGTAGGAACCTTTCACCAACAACCTTGTAAACGCAACTATGTAGACATACGTCAGATTGTCGCCACCAGGACATAATGCTTCTTTCACTAAACATTATTTGCCTAAGGACATAAACTGAGCAAATACCTATGTATATTTCCATCTTGTTTATAACCCGTTAGTGACCGACTGCAGCGTCGGATCTCCTTTCACAATGAGAAGGATGGATAGGCCTTACGAGTTGTCTAACACGCTGGCCTGATGCCATGATGAAAATCTGATGGAGAATTCACAGGCATACTGGTTTCCTTTTCTATAAAGACATTCTATTAGAAGCCTCTCGAATAAAGACCGAATTACGAATGAAACATAAAAATATACAGTCGCACATACTAGTATAACCTCCTCCTTTTTTGAAATCGGTTAATAAAGGGTTCTAGCCATTTCGGCTTTTCAGTATACGTATACGGAGAGTGGCTTACGTGTTCCTATTAGCAACAACGAATAGGAACTAAAAGGAGCAGAAGTTAGGAAAAATATGAGTCATTTCTACAAGACTACCGTAGAATCTACAAGACATGATCATGATGATACTATCATGCTATTTCTCGAACGACGAAAAATGCTGAAACAATTCTTAAAAACCTTTTAGACATACTGCGTAGACCACAATGTAGCGGACTCAGCGTGCAGCGGTACTGCCTACCTCACCGGTGTTAAGGCCAACAGTGGGACTGTGGGACTCAGTGCTGCTGTGAAGAGAGGAGACTGTGAGGGTCAGAGGAATGGAGCCAACGCTGTCACTGGGCTTATGGACTGGGCACAGAAGGCTGGAAAGGCAACAGGTAATAGATTCTTGAATAGCTTGAATACAATAAAAAAAAGAAAAGCAAAGTAGTTGCGGTCACTACCTAGATGGGTGATAGCTAGTGGCGAATATTATCTATTCATGTTCCGTGCTTGAGAGGGCACGTTAAACCGTCGGTCCCAGTTGTTGTCGAAAAGAGAAGAGCCGTTAATCGCTGTTGGAGGTCCTATGGGCGGTTTCAAAACATTCAACACTGGTTGGCAACTAGCCTGTATACCAACTTATCCACATTGCAGCCTTTGTCGCCTTTTGTCGTGGAGAGAGACCCGTGTCCAACAGTGGGATATAAAAAGAGTTGCAGCCAATAGAATCTTGCTACGTAAGAATCGTATCTCGTTAGTGAGGTATAAATTGAGAGACAAACAAATCAGAGGAAGTTTAAATAAAACTGGAAAAGTTTTTGAGCAATCGTGGACTCCACTCCTTAGATAACTAGGTCCAAAACTATGCAACTTTTCCAAGCGATTTTGCTGTAGGTACTAGCGAAATTCGAATTTCAAGTATGTTTGACTTGAACAGCTCTCCCCCTTGAGTTGTGATCATATAGTGCCTTCTTTGCAAAAACATACTTTTGGTAAAAACTTTTGGTTTCTCGAAAGATCCAGTTTTAAGGACCCTTCTATGTAGGACCTATCCATGAGTTACCTACAGGAAGATGAAAGATGTTATACCATTCTCATTGTGAGACTGGAATGGTTAGACCCGACTCTGGAGTAGTTCAATGATAAATAATGTTAAAAATTTACCTCATCTTGGAGTTTCGTATTATATGCCAGCAATTTTTAAAAACTTCGATAGCGTGTTTCACTATACCTGTGACGCCATCTGTTGGCGGAAGTTGCCACACTATATTAAGCATTGCTTTTTATTAAGCATTTTATCCACACTAGTTTAAGCATTGCTTTTTATTAAGCATTTTGTCCACACCAGTTTAAGCATTGCTTTTTATTAAGCATTTTATACACACTAGTTTACGCATTGCTTTTTCCCATGCTTGTGCCATATCAGGTGTGGTAACCACAACCCGGGTGACCCACGCGACTCCAGCGGCGTCATACGCGCACGCCGCTGACCGTCGCTGGGAGGCGGATGCGGACTTGCCGACCCAAGGTCCGCACTGTGACGACATCGCCATGCAACTGGTGCGAGGGCGTGTGGGCAGCAAGATTGACGTAAGTTTGTATAGCGTAGTGATATTAGCAGATTATGTCGTAGTCGACACACGCAGAAAATAGAACTGCATATTACGAAACAGTTACGCTGGTAGCACACCTCCGCCGCGAAACCGCGAAGCGCGAAACCGAACAGAACTAAATGGCGGAACGCAGGCGGAGATGTGAGCGGTGTCTACTAGACGTCGATCGCGCGATACCCTGCGGAGAAGAGACAGAATTATAGCCAATGAACGCGTTAGAACAGGCAGTTGCGCCCGTCATACAACGGACAAACGGTGGCGAGACTTCCGCGGTTTCGCTTCTTCAATTTCGCGGAGGTGTGCTCACGCGGTTAGGTAATATACACGCGGATCATTCAGATGAAGATACACGTGATGTATTATAAAGTTCCCAGCATTTTCACATCATGGTTATTACAAAATTACACGATATCGTGCCGTTCAACTCATTAAAAATTCTTAGGGTATGATTCAGCCTTTTAGGATGTTATAAATCCTATATTACGGTATAAGGATAAACGGTACAGTCCCAGTTCAATCGAGGTTGGATATTTTGACCATTTATGGCAAATCTTAATGGAAACGGTGTTTGGCAGTCATTTGCCACAACTTATTTTACTTTTAAATTAAAATATACATGCTAGTTATAATAAAATGTTTCTTAAATAAAATAATATAGAGGGATAAACAGACAGTAACAAAAACACAAATATCTTAAACAAGTGATACATAAAATTAATTTAACATAATACATTTTCACTGACCCAGAACGCGAACAATATTAAATAATTGTTGAAAATATTGCAGATAATACTCGGAGGTGGAAGAAAAAACTTCTTCTCAAAGACAGAGAAGGATATCGAAGGCTACAGCGGACACAGAAACGACAAATCAGATCTCATACGAGAATGGTTACGCAAAAAGGAGAGCATGGGAGCTAGACCCAAATACGTTTACAACAGACAAGATCTTCTTTTATTGGACGAAGGAGAATATGACAGCGTGCTGGGACTGTTCTCTTCAGACCACATGCCGTATAACTTAGAAGCTGAAGATGACGACCCAAGACTCATTGAAATGACTCAGAAGGCAATCAAAATGTTGTCGCGGAATCGAAACGGGTTCTTCTTGTTTGTGGAAGGTAGGATATTGATGAATGCTTTACTAAAATATATTTTTCTCATTAGCTTCTCTGTTTGAAGATGATGAGTGTTTATTTGGAGAAGGCATCAGATTTTAACCCGCTTTCAAGAACGTTTGTTTTGCTTTATCGTTCTCAACCAAAACATACGGTGTGTGACGAGATGAGCCTCGGGTAGGGAGGCGTGCTGGAAATATTTTATTTGAAGCGAACATCTTAGTTCTCAAGAGTAGCGTTTGACCCGTGTTTGACTTTATTTTTAACCGACTTCAAAAAAAGGAGGAGGTTCTCAATTCGTCTGTATGTTTTTTTTATTTTTATTTTTATTTTTATTTTTATTTTTATTTTTTTTATTTTTTTTTATATTTGTTATCGCCGCATTCCGTCATTTGTTAACCGATTTGAATTTTTTCTTTTTGGTTGGGAAGATGTTACTTTGAATTTGGTCCCATATTAAGTTAGTGTTGATCTGATGAAGAGTTTCGGAGATACAGAGTGGAACTCTTCAACGGATAAGAGTTAAGGAACCGGGTTAAAAAAATATTATTACTGGTCACATAACCTTTGCAGAACTATGTAGACATTTACCACCTTTGAGTCTGATGATGGAGTGGAACCCGTTTTTATTTTATATTTCTGTCCGTCGTATTCCGTCATTTGGTAAACAATTTAAATTGTTTTTTTTTTGGTTTGGGAGCTGTTACTTTGAATTTGGTCCCATATTAAGTTGGTGATGATATGATGAAGAGTTTCTGAGATACAGAGTAGAACTCCTCAACGGATAAGAGTTAAGGAACCGGGTTAAAAAAATATTATTGTTAGTCACATTACCTTTGCAGAGCTATATAGACATTGACCACCTTCGAATCTGATGATGGAGTGGAACTCGTTATAAGATAGGAATAATTAAATCGTGTTTAAAAGTTCACTTAAATAAACCATACAAATTATAAATACATTTAAACTATAATTATGGTGTCCGTAAGGTTACCATTGAGAAGCCAGTTGCCACTTCCTATGATAAAGCATAAGGTTTTTAGACTGTAAAAGTTTCGCATAGCTCTGCCATGTATAGTAACAAATACTAGCGACGGGTATCCACAATTTCCCCAAGTACCTACGAAAACGAATCTAATGCAGTAGTTACCTACTTCCGAACAGGCCATACCTCCGGCCTCCGGTTTATCAGAGTTTTAGTATACTTGCCTATTTTTTTTATATTTGTTATCGCCGCATTCCGTCATTTGCCACCAGATTTGAATTTTTTCTTTTAAGTTCGGAAGATGTTAATTTCAATTTGGGCCCATATTAAGTTGTTGTTGATCTGATGAAGAGTTTTGGAGATACAGAGTGGAACTCTTTAACGGATAAGAGTTAAGGAACCGGGTTAAAAAATATTATTATTGGTCACATTACCTTTGCAGAACTATGTAGACATTGACCACCTTCGAGTCTGATGATGGAGTGGAACTCATTTTTATTTTATATTTCTGACCGCCGTATTCCGTCATTTGGTAACCAATTTGAATTGTTTTATTTTGGTTTTGGGAGCTGTTACTTTGAATTTGGTCCCATATTAAGTAGGTGATGATCTGATGAAGAGTTTCGAAGCTACAGAGTGGAACTCCTCAACGGATAAGAGTTAAGGAACCAAGTTGATAAATTATTATTGTTGGTCACATTACCTTTGCAGAACTATATAAAATTTGACCACCTTCGATGCTAATGATGTAGCGGAACTCGTTATAAAATAGGAATAATTAAATCGTGTTTAAAGCAAGTTAATTTAAATAATTTAAATAACTGTACAAATTATATATTTAAACATTAATAATGGTAATCCGTAAGGTTACCATTAAGTAGCCAGTTGCCGCAACCTATGATGAAGCATTAAAACTAAGATACCAGAGTCAGATAATAGAGTGGAAGTGAAACTATGATAACTAAAAAGCATTAAATAAAATAATTTTAAACAAAAATGTGAACCGACTTCAAACTAAAAAGTAAGAAATAACTTTACAAACAGACTTCAATAATAAGGTATTTTTGGAGTCTGTGCCCAAGTTCATCCTCAGTTTAACCTCAAGTAACCTCATTTTTGCAGACGAGTTTTAAAGTCACGAAAAAATCATGACATGTAGGTACTTTAATATATTTTACTAAAAAAGAAGTATGTAGGTAAATATGTACTTAGGTAATATTTATTCATTTATTATAATTGTACGGGCTAGTATCGACACCATACGATAGTCAAAGAAAAGATGTTGTTAAAGTTTATAATATTTATTGTTGTACACTGTAGGTATGATAATGATGTTGCTATGAGTACGCGCGCGATATGTTAGCATCCCAAATGCATACTAAATTGAAAATGTGACCGGCGCGTGCTATACGAAAAACGCGCTGACGGTTGGTGTACGGTTGCACCGTACAATAATGTACAATGGAAAGAGAGATTTAATGTGCTTTAAAAATGCACATAACAAAACTGACCTCAAACTAAAAAGTAAGAAATAACTTTACAAACAGACTTCAATACTTAATAAGATATGTTTGGAGTATATGTAAAAATGAGGTTACTTGAGGTTAATCTGAGGATGAACTTGGGCACAGACTCCAAAAATACCTTATTATTGAAGTCTGTTTGTAAAGTTATTTCTTACTTTTTAGTTTGAAGTCGGTTCACATTTTTGTTTAAAATTATTTTTTGTTGAATTTGAGTATCCATTGGCTGCAGTGACTACCTAACACCATCAGTTGACCTTTTGCTACTCATCCTACTACTATTATAAATGCGAATGTTTGTGAGCATGGATGGATGTTTGTTGCTCTTTCACGCAAAAACGGCTGAACAGATTTGGATGAAATTTGGTACACGGATAGATCATAACCTGGATGTATATACAGTATACTTTTTATCTTTCTCTGCACCAACTCCTAAAATCCCTGGGGGCAAAGCCGCGGGCACAGTCTCGTATGCAATAAAAAACTTATAATTTTTCTAGTTGTCTTTCTGCAATCTGCTGAACCTTCATTAATCTTATGCAAAATCCAGGTGGCAGAATAGACACTGCCCATCACGAGACCAAGGCCCGAAAAGCTTTAGACGAGACTGCTGAGTTCGCGAAAGCTGTGGAAGCGGCGCTGCGATTGGTGGATTTGGAGGAGACTCTAATCGTGGTGACAGCTGACCACAGCCACACCATGTCGTACAGCGGGTACAGCAAGCGAGGCTCGGATATACTGGGATTTGCTAATTCAAAGGTTAGAATAAAGAAAATATCAATATTATTATGTCACATAGCCATCATATGAGAATTACTAATCAATGTAGGAAACTACGAGTAATATTAGTGGCGCTAGGTTTAAAGGACAGCCTTTATGATGATAGCAAACTAACATAAAAAACTAACATAATAATATTACATACATATGACTAGTTTACGGATAGATGGCAAATGAAAATAAAACTGACAAGATTGGAGATTTTAGATTAATATGGCAGTGGAGTTCTATTTAGTATACGAGGTCTGAATATAGTGAATTTGGTTAAGGCTTATTCAAAGAGTTTCAAACATTCAAAAATGTACATTTTAGCAGCTTGGCAGAATTTGGGTCCATTTAGTTCAAATTCAAATTCAAATTCAAATTTTCAAATTCAAATTTGATAATAAAAATTTGATCCATACAATGTGACTTATATTTAAATGTGTTACAAATAAATTTTACAAATTATTTTGTAACACACGCAACTTACTTGAAAAAACTTCACCACGAGTTACTAATCCCACATTTCTAATATTTTATCTCCATTGAAATGTATGTAGGTCAGATATTTTACGACCGGAATCTGTTACAGTACAACGCAGCCGACAACCTCCCTTACACCACGTTGAGCTACGCGAATGGACCTGGTTATAAACCACACGAGGACTTCCAAAGACACAACCTGCTGTTGGACGATATGAGTAATTATTTATGTTTTCTGACCTGATGATGAAAATCTGAAGAAAGATTTACATTTCTATGACTTCTCTGGGTGTCAGTGGTTTTGTCGTATGTCGTATCGTTCATGGCGCCTACGACAGGGAATTATTCGCTATGAGTGCGAAGCGTTTAGTTATTGTAATTGCGATGAAGTGTTATGCCAAATGGCAGAAAAACAAGCAGTAGGGCAACCTGATGGTAAGTGGTCACTGCAACTTATAATATAGGAAACGCACGTGCAACCTTGACTTATATGGAATACGTGTCTTAGATGTCCATTGCTATGGGTACGTGATTTTCACAAAACATGAAGAAAATGCTGCTTTACGGCGGATTATGAGATTGATTGCATTGTAGATGAATAGATATAAGCTCGAAGGTAGATACTATGGAGGATAACATAGAGGTTTATGCTATATCTCTCTGTCTAATATCATTATAGAAGCAAAGAATTTCTACAAGTAGTCTATTTTTTTTCAGACAACCTAAACTTCACATACCCAGCGCTAGTACCAATACCGCGAGAGACGCACGGTGGGGAAGACGTCGCTGTCTTCGCTAAGGGCCCCTGGTCACACCTCTTTACTGGAAACTACGAACAAAACTTTATTCCGCATGCCATCGCATATGCGGCCTGCATAGGACCCGGATTGACGAAGTGTAAATTATAATGATTAACTGAATACGCCTACCACATTTTATGAGCAAATGTATGGTAAATGTAAATGTTTTTATTCCTTATAAAATTGGGCAGGCGCATTGTTATTTATACTGATGGTTCCAATATAGATACTTAACGCAATTAATTTATGTTTACCAGATAATCTTATTAATGTTAATAGTATTTAGCTGAAAGATGTGGATGTTTTTGTGACTTTGTGTGACCGTATTTATAGTTATAAAATATAAGTTGGACTGTGATTTTAAATTAAGAAAAAGAAATAAAAAATTTAATTAAAATTTGAATGTTTTTAATTTTCAACTCCTTTATTACCTTAAATTCGAAGTAAGTTGCTAAAAGAGTACCTACCTAACAACCCTATAATTTCTGAATCGTAGATCAGTATAAGTTTTGGCGTCACATTAAGTACCTACTGCCTAAATCGTGATTGATACGAAAACAATACCGTTCAATAATAAATCATTCAATTTTAAACTGTTGACAAGAACAAAAAAACATAATCTACAAAAATATGACAGCAAAGTTGTCACGATTTGTTACAAGTTTCTGAGAAGAATATCTCCGCTATTAGAACTGATTAGCGCGTCACAAACAAATAATTTATTGGGAATTATCTCTCGTACTTACCTGCGAACACGATTTGAACGCCACTGACTCATCGGTCAACTCATACATTACTCGTACTTACAGATTGTGTTGCAGGTCCGAATACCTTTCCACGCACGCATAAGTACTGTTACTTGTGTTTGCGCTTTGATTTGCCTTTTTTGATGACGAACCTTTCACAAGAACCCGTTATAAGATCGTTGCGGTCCATGGAAAGTTATTTTTGGTCGCGGGGAACCTATCATGTGTATGGTATGTCGGTTTAGCTTAACAGCAAATCATGGCTCAGCTCAGCAAAATTCAGCAGTTTTCCTCTGAACGCCCCTACACTACAGAAATCTGCCGCAAGTCTCGGCTGGAGTTCGAATCCCAAACGCTTTAAGAGGTATAGACCGGAACTCCGAGTTCTTCTTGCACGAGGGCGTGGTAGATTCGCCTTCAGTGCACTACTCTGATGCCAGCTAGCTATGGGCTAAACCAGTGGTTGGAGCGTGAGGTCGCCTCCGATAGTTGCGACGAATAATCGCTCATTACCAATTCTGGGCATACAAGTACCTACAATGTATATTCCGTATCATCTAGGCAGTGAGGCAGTAGCGGCGACTCTCCCATATCCAAGCTCTAATTGGGTGAAGGAAAACATCGTGAGGAAACCTGCATGCCTGAGTGTTCACAAAAAAAATGTTCTCAAAGGTATGTGAAGTCCATCGACCCGAAGTAGGCCAGCGTGGTGGACTAAGACCTACATCCCTTTCATTGTGAGAGGAGACCCGAACCTGTAGTGGGTCATTAATAGGTTACTGACAATTGGGTGGAAATCCTACGAGTTTCTGATTTTCAGAGTACAACAACGAGACTTAGTAGCAACGTAGTAAGCAGAACATGCCGCCTACAACGTTGCTACTCATGGGGATTAAGATGTTCGTCTCAAATAAAGTATCTCCTTCACCTCATCTTCCTAATCGAAAATAAAACAATGAAGAACGTGCTGCTTCACAGCGATTTACCATGGTGACGTGTAGGTGATCTTATGGCTCTACCACATATTGTATAGATATTATATTATATATAAAGTTTCATCACTTGCTTACCGTTCATGACATCGACCACATATTGTATAGATTATTTATTATATTATATATAAAGTTTCATCCCATGCTTACCGTTCATGACACGTTCGTTCACAGAAATACCTTCCTATAGAATTTCCTATGAAAAATTCATATTGAGTATAATGGTCTTATATAAGTGTATTTCCTAATATTAGATCATTAATTTGCATTGCTAATAGACCATAATATATACTAAGGAGGAAAGTAAGTATATAGTAGTAGGTACCTACTTGAGATGCCTGTATTACTCACAAGTCAATGAACGAACTCGGTACTGGTGGTAATGAGTGTGACAACTGGTATAACCGGACTAAGAACGAGTGCCGTCTGCAACCCTTTATGACCCATTGCAGGGTGCTTTCAAAATAAGAAGGATGTAGGCCTTAGTTTAGAACGCTTTCATTGGGTTGATAGAATTTATGGAGAACTAGTCTTTGCTCGTGTAGACTAGAACTTGGTCCAGAGAAGGATAAAAAGTTCAAAATAAAAAGGTTCTAACACAAAACGATATACATATAGAATTTATGTACCTACAAGTGCTCAGAGTTACTGATGAAAACAGCATACATGATATAACAAAAAAGTACAGTTACTCACTATGATTATAATAATGACATATTTTCTATTAATAGAAAATTTACATTTATTCGAAGATCTTGTGGATTTCCCTTTTATTATAATATCTAACTTAATTATACGAATCGGATATTCCTGGCTTTGTTACCGTGATGTCAGTTCATACTGTGCGTGCCGTCAAACTGTGATCATAAAACCATGTCTGTTGAAAATCGCGGAATTATTCAATGTTATAATAAATAAATAAGCTACTCCTTATTCCATCAGCTATCTGTCAGTGAAAGTCCCATCCAAATCGGTCCAGCCGTTCCAGAGATAAGCAGGAACAAACAGACAGACATACTGACAGACCTACGGACAGATAAACAGACATTTAAAAAAATGTTATTTTGGTTATGAATTTATTAAAAGGCGTTTTTTTTATATTACAACACACTCCAATTTATTTATTTGTAATATTTTCCAAATATCGAAACGAATTTCCCCACATTTAAGGAAAAGGTAACCCTTTTTTCAATTTGTACGTGCGTGTTTCAATTTGTGCGTGTACTATTGGATTTTTCAAACTTTGTAACCATTTGTAACACTGACATACTCGTACATATGACACACTGACATATTCTGTTTAGAGTCGCCTAGTCGTCGTGTCTTGAAAGAAAATTGTGCTGCTTATGATTATGATTTATTATTATCTTCACCATATCAGAAATTGGGCTGATTGTAAATGTGATTCTTAATTGTCATCCATCCATGGAGTTAAGCCATTTGAAACTACACCAAATAACTCGATCGTGTCTTCCTACCAAGACAAGATGTTTTTATATGACCCGGTTAGCAGTTAGAGGAGCGCGAACTTTTCCAATTAAACTTTCCTGCACTTTTGAATAGTCGCAGGCGATTAATAAAATTTCGACGTCAGAAATTTAATTCGCTCCAATATTCTAAGTAGAAAACGAATAAACAAAATAACAAAACTTAACTTAACTTAACTTTAACGTAGGTAAAGGAAAACATCGTGAGGAAACCTGCATGCCTGAGAGTACACAAAAAATGTTCTCAAAGGTACGTGAAGTCCACCAACCAGCAGTAGGCCAGCGTGGTGGACTAAAGCCTACATCCCTCACATTGTGAGAGGAGACCCGACCCTGTAGTGGGTCATTAATGGGTACTGACAATTATCTTCTATTTCATCGCACTTAAACATAATCTAAACTTTAATGATTATTTAATTAATATTATAAAGCTGCAGAGTTTGTTTGAAATCTCAGGAACTACTGGTCCGATTTCAAAAAATCTTTCAGTGTTGGATAGTCCATTTATCGAGAAAGGTTGTAGGCTATATTTTATTTTCAAAAGAATTTTTCTCTGCACCAAGTTCTAAAATCCACGTGGGCGAAGCCGTGGGCACCGTCTCGTGTCAGTATAACCAGATTCAAAATCTAGGCAAATAGGACTTAATCATTTCCAAGAATATTTTACTCTCACTCTTTTTATATTCGGACAAGTGGATAACTGGTTTTTTGCATCTAGAATGTTTGATTGACTCGATATTATTATAGTTTCGCCACCTCACTTATTTTTATATAAGGAAAACAACTTTAGCTTAACGCAGCTTTGACATTTAAGTATTTTATTTTATTTTAGGAACTTTTTATAAGTATGGTTTTTATATTTTAAACTCTTTATATTTTATAGTTTAAAGAAACTTTTTATATTCGTTCTTATTTCTTCTTTCACGTCGAAACAGCGCAGCGAATTAATATAATTGTTGGTGTAATAATACCTACATACATATTATATCTATAAGATAAGAGAACTGAACCGGTTACAGAGTGTTTTAAGCTGCGTCTCAAAGTGATTGTTAGTTCTTCTACAAAAGTTATTTGAAACATCTTTATTTGGCAGAAGCCTGCCGGGTCAGTTAGTAAAATATAAGAATCAGATAATATATCTAAAGCGGAAACGACCTTCATAATAATTATGATTAATTTGTCACTGTAATACTTGTTCTCTTGCAGGTAGCCGATTAAAAACAACTTTGATATCATTTTTCTATGTCTGCTTACCCACGTAGTATATGGTCATGTTAGAAAATAAAAGTTATTTTTTCGCTTCCTTTTTCTACTTCTCATAATTAAATAATACACAAGAATAATTCAAAACATATATTATTTATTTTTCTTTTACAGAATAATAATACTCCTCAATTTACGAAAATAAAATGGTGTAATGAAATAATTTAAGATATAAAAAGTGAGTCAAAACAAATATGATTTAGAAAATAAAATAAATTTGAATTAGAACGAGCGACATATTATGGTTTAAAAAAAACTGTTAAAAGGTCGGAGGTTAATGTGATATCTTTAATATTCTACAAGATACAATATAAGTTTTTAAATATTTGATATGAGATACTTAATGAAAAACATTTTAAACAATTATTGAATTTAAATAACTACAGCTACAACTAGTATATTTTTCTACAGGGGAATAAAAACCATTAACTTAAGTACAATTCGTACGTTGAATCCTCTTGCGCAAACCTCACTGATTATAATATTATCTCCACCCATTTCAATGTCTAGGAATGCTTACAAAAGTAAAAACTAACAAAGATTCAATAAAGATATTTTCATTCCCTTGTAAAGTTACAAAAACATACAAACCTATCCTTTAATAACACAGTCTTTTATATTATCACAACTTGCAAGATATTTTCCTAATATCTTAAAGTGATAGCGCGAAGTTTCTTCTCTTAAATTAAAAATAAATAAATTCGATTAAACATTTATTTTGCTGCGCTTATTTCGAAATTGGAGTTAATTCGAAATTCGAAAGTGGAGTTAGCATTTTGAACGATTGTTTAACAAGCAAAGTATTTTCCAATTTTGGAACTAGAGTTTTCTTAAAACGCAGCAAAAACCATTGTTTAATCAAATATTTGAAAACCTACCTAATTACTATTTACTGTAGATGACTTTTAATGACTCCAAATAACATTACATTGGCTACTTATAACAAACTGGCACATTTATCAATAACAGACACATTCTCTTCCTTAGTACTCTTCCGTAGACCAAAAATTAAAACACAACTATAATTATACGAAGCCGTAACACATGGTTTATTTAACCTTAACATTTTCGAGTAGCCTTCACATGAGCTGAAGTGAAGTTTAACGTAATGTTTGTTTAGTAGGTTGGGGCTCAGGCAAGAGCATAATTATGTTACACTGTTTACATTTCAATTAAATAAATAAATGCACGAAAACGACAATTGGCTTTTTTATATTTTTTCGCTGTTTAAAATACGAAGAAGAGATTGTAAACTGCAATGACATAGTGAGTAATAGTGATGTTTATGTAGGACACCCGTCCTTCCCTCAGTGTTCTGTGCACTGAACAGTCCGAAAATGTCCCTAATGTGCAGGTAAATTATGGTCGTACTAAGATGAACTATGTGAACTATTTATTACTGTGAAAATGGTTCTTGCGTTGTACGCCAAAACTGCCTTTCATTTACTTGCATTTGTTGCTTAGTGCTCAATATTATGAATCGTGAGTTTGATGATGATGTACAAATAGAGAGCTAAACACTAATATAAGTTTACTTTACATAAAACGCTTAATGTGTTTGAAAAATAACTTAATAAGTGGCTGAAAAAATATTTTTGTAACAATACCGACTATTAAAAATGAAATTAATAATATTTTTGTGAAGTTTAGAAACAGTTTAGTTCAAAAATTATGGACATTTACTTGTTTTGCGTGCGTTAGTGATCAATATTGATTCAGTTGAATACATAACTTTACAACAATAGTTCCTTTATCAATACAATGATCTTGACGTAATTTGTTTGTTCACATTTTCATAATAACTGCTTCAGTGGTACGTGTTTCTAACTATAATAACGAGTACATTATTATGTTGCTTCTTATAGGTTCACATTGAAATTTTCTTCCACATATCGTAGAATACTGCACTCAAAACGGTCGACCATTTGAATCTTCAATAAAATGAATTCTTCCGATCAAAAGACGACTCTAATTTTTTCTTTGGTTTCTGGAACAAAGAGAAAAATAATATTAATAATCTCATCTTAATAATTATACACTTTACATCGCCAAAATGATTAGGTACTAGTACTTTGAATTTTGTTTTGGCATGACCAACCTATAGACACGAAATTGTACCTAATATGGTAGTTAGTTCGTATGACCATAATTATGATCTGGCGGTATGTTTCTACATCATCTATATAATATGCTATTTGGCATTCTTTCGAAATATTTTACTCTAACTAAACCACGCGGATCTACTCATAAAATATCAATTCATGCGTTCAATTTAACACTGATTGTACATTAGTAAAACGATAGGCATGAATAATATGCAACTCATGACCTTTAAATTATTGTTTGATTTAAAATTTGACCACGCACATATTATGATATTGTTGATAAATTTTCATAAAACCACGCAGAAATTTAATGAAAACTTTCTGAAAACATTCTTATTTTAACACCATTGAGACGCAAACAAAATACAAACCTATATCTCCAATCAGGTTGTTTAACTTAGAAAGCGGAAAGCAAAACTCAATAATAATAATATTATCTTCACGATACACGCGCGTCAGTTTTCGGTAGGTACGTTTGCGGGCTTTATTTACGTTTGCGGGCAATTCAAATAAAGTTAAGTCCTAATTGACATTGTTTTACAACGCCAGGTTTACCGTTATCTGTCCGTTTGTAGACTGCAGTAATAAGATATTTTGTGTTTTATGCAATGTTTGCAGTAGGTATATTTATGTTTATATGTTTCAGTCAGAAGTCAAAACTGATTTTGACTTCAAAAATTAGTCAAATGTTAGTGTCCCTGGACTATGCTGTAAGTAAACTACTTTTAAGCGATTTTGAAGACGAAATATGAATTTGATTTAATCAAATCTACTTTTAACTTTAAAAAATGAAATAAATAATGGTTCTGATCCCTTAACCACTTCGCTAGCTCATGACTCACATGTGACTCATACCCATTTAACTATTATGTGTCTACTACTTACTACACAGGCAAAGTGTTAAAATCCAAAAAAAACAAATCTTATCAAATATTTAGTTCATTCACCTGTTTCTATATCATAAAAAACTTTCTTACGTGCAAGTTTCTTTTCTATTCTTTTCTATTCTACGTTAATAATATTTTTGGCTGAAATGTTTATTGTCAAAGTACAAAGTGGGTAGGGGAAAGCCTACGAAAATACACCACTGGGACAGCGCTATAGGGAAACGAAGCGGACTTCCCCGCCATATTACTTTGGTTTATGTGTTTGTTATTTGTATTCTTTTTGTTTTTTATTATTCTCCCTAAATTTTTCGCTCCATATGCTTCGTATAACTCAAGATTTATTTTTAGTACAGTAGGTATTTCGTTATTGAAAGAAGTCTGTTTGTTATCCGTAAGTGACCCATTGCAGGGTCAGGTATCCTCTCAGAATTTTATTTTACAGTTGAGTATTGAGTAAAAAGATATTAGTAGCGGCATTCTGAAACTCAGACCAAGGGTAGGTACAGGTAGGTTACACGGAATACGGAAGTTGATAGTGACTCACTTCGTGTAAGATTTTCTTAGGATATTCTAATAGGATATTCTGTTATCGAAGGCCGTCACTTCTAAGATTATAGAACACTTTTCTCAATTCGGTTAAATGGTTGCTTCAAAGATTTTTATATGCCGAAATGGAGTGTCGGGATATCAAAAATAAGACACTGATAATATGGAGATTTCAATTTTTAGATAGTTTAAATTTTAGTGGGAACAATCGTTATGTCTTTTGTTTAGTAATTTATTACCTCCCGAGGCTCCCTGATAAGATTTAGGGTATTTTTTAAAATTTTCTATAAGGTACGAGATAGAGACGTTTTTACTTTTCTTTAAAATTCTTTTAAAACATCCTTGGAAGTCTCTTAAGGACATAGCGATGCCTGCCGGGTCAACTAGTCTACTCATGAACTTCACAAGATTTCACCATATCACCGATGAAAGAGGCTTATGACATCAAAACTTATCTCAAAGCAAAGTCGGTACGCAAATATTTTGCCATTAATACGATATAAAAGATAGATAACGTCACATTATAAGATAAGGTGAACTTTCTTTGCGCGTGAAGGTAGCGACCAATAACCGGTCAATGACTAATATAAGTAGGAGTCACATTATGTTGATTCAGCTGCACCAACATTGTTATGAAACATAATTGGTATCTATAGTACGATACACGCGATTGGTCCGTCAATCAATATACGTCGTCTATTGGTCTAGCACGTATTCTTAAACTGTTGTACATTGGCCGAAAATACACACAACCACTAATCATCTGTGACGACTCTTGACGGTTACTTTAGCAGAGTTTGAATTTTGATATTTTCTTTTCGTATATTCAATAGCGTATATTCAATATTCAATAGGTATATTCAATATTCAATAGGTGGTAAACCCATGGAAGCTACTTTACCGCTACCCTTATAAACCGTCGTGAAGTTGTGGATGGGAGGCACGGTGTCTTTATTAGAGGCGAACATCTCACTTCGTATTGGTACATTAGCAACGCACGTAGAACCTCAGATAGGATTTCCACCCTAATTGAGGATTGATATTAACTTGAAGGGGTTTTAGTGGGCAACTATCCCCTATAACCCGATACCACTCCCAATGGTTACGCGTACCTATTGAAGATTCCCCCTTCACAAAGGTCCAATGGCCTTACAGTACTTTGATGAGTCACACACTCACGTCGGATTACATAACATAAGTGATGGCCATTGTATCTAATTTGTACAACGAGGAACCTATTGTAGACCTCAAATCACGCTCTGACGCAAGTTATCCTGTTACGATTGTGAAGTAGATGACGACGAGGAGTTACGTAGATATATGTATGACCTTATTAGTTCAGGACTAGGTACGTAAAAACTCATGCATAGACCAGCTATTCAAGCGATACGAATCGATTGTCCCAACGATTGACTAGTGTACCGTGCTGGTCATATTTGCCCTACTCTTGGAGTACATAAATGAAACTAAGAAATTACAAGAATTATTTGATCTGATATTACAAAGTGCTAATAAATATTGTAACCGCTTATCCTCGCCTCCTTGTTATCACAGCGTAATCATTTATAAGAGTCAATGAGATAAAGTGGCGTCACTTCCGATTTGAATTAACAAGCAATGACCAAACTACTTAGTGTATCAATGATGTTAGTGTGAAAATATTTTAAAATGATTAGTTTTTTTTTTATAAGACACAGACATTTTAATGAGAATCTGTGAGAAATGCGGAAACAGTGACAGCCCAGTGGCTAGAAATACGGGCTATTACTTGACAGGTCCGGGTTCGATTCTAAGTGGCGCGCATCAATGACTTGACAAAGTTGCCTTTACAAAATTACACAACATCTGCTTTAACGGTGAAGCAAAATATCATGAAGAAACCTGCACGCCTAAGATTTTTTAAATATTCTCACTACAAGGTCGGGTCTCCTCTCACAATGAGAGGTTTAGGCCTTAGTCCACCACGCTGGCCTACTGCGGGTTGGTGGACTTCACATACCTTTGAGTACATATTTTTGTGAACTCTCAGGCATGCAGGTTTCCTCACGATGTTTTCCTTCACCGTCACAGCAGGTGATATTTAATTTTAAAAACCGCACATAACTTTTACAAAGTCATTGGTGCGTGCCACTGGGATTCAAACCCGGACCCCTCACTTCGAGGTCGAATTCTAAGCCACTGGGCTATCACCGCCGATTTAATACCTAAACACACTTAAGTCTTACCTGCAAGGAAGGCAGAACAAGTAAACCCTGCAGCGTCCAATGGGGCACTTGTTATCAGTAATCACACTTCGTTTCGACCTCATAAACACATCACTTTCCTTAAATACTTCACTTGGGTCCACATTTTCTGTTTGTATAAGTCGCGCGTGTGCCGTCAAAGCCACGAGGATAAGGCATATGAGGCAAGCAAGGCAAGACGACCTCATGTTGTGAACGTGTTCCACTCACTGGCAGTAGACAGGTGTTTCCATAATATATAAGGTGCGTGTGAGTCAGCGGACAGCTGATAACGAATATCTAAGCAGTGCCGATTTTCTATTAGACATATGCACTCAGAATTTTGTGTCTATAACTCACAACTTTTTAGTTTTTAGGGTTAAAATTGATAGATAGGGTTAGAATATGAGTTAATAATACTCGTAAAAGCAGAAAAAAGTTTTCATTTTAATTTATCAACTACACACAGACAAACAAATTTACTACCGAAGTTAATTCTATTCAAAAATTTATGAGATTTTTTTTTGTTGTTTCTAGATTACCTTTTAAGTTGAATGAGCTTTAGAACATAATTTTCAGTGGCTCTACGACAAAGAATTCACCAGTGTTTCTTGCTGACAAGACTAATTAGGTGTTTCCCCAGATCAACATCACTTACTCTATCATCAACAATTATGTTTTAAGCCCATTAATGGAGACCCGACCCTGGGAATGAGGAGAATGCAGGTCTGTCTACCACGTGGGTGTTACACCACGCTAGCCTTAGCGAGTGCGTGGACTTCGCATCCCTTTCATAACTCTCAGGCATGCAGGTTTCCTCACAATGTTTTCCTTCACCGTTACAGCGGGTGATATTTAATAATTGTACCCATGTTATAAAACTTACGTAACATTTAAGTAAGACGTTGATGCGAGTCACTGGGATTCCAACCCAGATCCCTCGAGAAATGGCCCAATTCTTTTACTAAACAATTAAACTCTCAATTTAAAAAAAAAACTCACCAGCATTTATGACACAACGGCAGACATTACAATATCACTTCTTCTCCATCTATTCTGAACACGGAAGACACAAAATTCCTCTCCAGCAGAAGCCTATGGCGCAATGGGATGCTTTTATCACTTGACGTTTTAACCTGTTCAGTACCCGGTCAATCAAACCGTTCACATCACTACGAGCATGTGCTTGCAGCACACTGTTGTCGGTAACCGCGACCCGAGCGTCAACTGTCAACGCCACGACGAGGCAAAGACAAACAATAACGAACAGCTTCATCTTCTGTAACTGAATGGACGTGTGTGATGCTCCACCGTGTATAAAGCTATATAAAGCCAGCCTTATGACTCAGAATACCTAATTAGCGTTTGGTGTCTGTAGGTTGTCACTGGTCGGTCAATTTTCTGAATCATCTCGCGACATTGTTTAGGTGCTGGCTAGTTTTTTTTCACCATATCCATAAAAGTGATTCGACCCGATTTCGGAAAATATTTCGACACACAATTTAATATATTTTTTTTTGATATGAGGATGCCGAGGATGCTAGGCAACCTTAGTCGCTTAAGCAACCAGTGCCGTAACTATCGGGGGCTCGTGGCAAGATCATTGACCGGTCCCTAGTAAAAATCGTCATAAAAATTAAAGAAGAGTTATTTGCGATACCTGAAATATGATAAAATTTTTATCTATGACGCGGCCATACGTACATCATATTTGAGGTGGAATGTGGAGATTCAAAATCCTATTTCCAGGGTAGCAAAGCACCCTTTTTTTTTAAGTGGGGAAATCCATCATGGATACTCTGTGTCGTGTCCTGGGTTGGCCGACACAGGGTTATGCCGGACTCCTACCGACTAAAACCCCACTGTGTTCCAGTCTCCGCCGCTTAAAGTCGGGGCCACGGGTACACTTTCGCATTCTTCCGCGACCCCGACAGCGATGACCTTCAAGGGGCCACTCCACATATTGGGATGGAGCTGGAGTTTCTCCATCCCTTCTACTTTGAGTGGCGCGCGGGAACACCGCGCGCGTCTACTCGAGGCCAAGGTTTTCGGCAGTGAATACCCCTCCGTCCACCGCCTCGACCTCACTCATGGAGGTTGGAGGAGGGCGTGTGGAATTCTCCTCCGACGCCCTGCTCTCCTGCTGCGGATCGGTAGGTCTGTAGTCGCCTCCCTCTCCCGCTGCGCAGCTTCCTTCTGCGACATAACCTGTTCGCAGAAGGAAACCCCGGCATTCCAGGCATCCTCGCTTCCTACCATGGCTAGCAAAGCACCCTGCGGTAACCTCTCGCTTTCAGATTTCGTTAAGGCTATAGTTGGAAACATATCACCTGCTGTTACGGTGAAGGAAAACATCGTGAGGATACCTTCATGCGTGAGAGTTCACAAAAAAAAAATGTTCTCAAAGGCACTTTCATCCACCAATCCCCATTAGGCGTAATCCTATTATCCTCGTTGTGAGAGGAGACCCTTAGGCCTTAGTCCACCACGCTGGCCTAATGTGGGTTGCTTAACATGTTCTAGCCCCGCTACTTGAGTAAAAAGTTACGCAACTTCGCGCGGTCAGTATCTGGGTGGGTAACCGCTAGTGGCGAATTAAATGCGCGCTTCCTTGCTTCGGAGGACACGTTAAGCAGTCGGTCCCAGCTGTTACCGATACGATAGCTTCACCCTTGCTGGAGACCATATGGGTGGTTTGAAAACACCCGACAGGGGTTTGCCACTAGCCCGTTTCTCCAACAATCCACATTGGAGGAGCGTGGTGGAGTATGCTCCAGGTTCCCAGTTGTGAGGAGACACCTGTGCTTAGCAGCGCATGCAGTGGCCATAAGAACGTGTTCTATTCTACGAAAAGAAAGACAGCTAAAACTCCAATAGAAAATCACGAATAAAACAAGGAACTCTGAATACAAAAAAGTTATTAGTTGTAAATTATTGGGCGCTCGATAGATTTTTATCGCTTTTATCGGTGGATTACGGCCTGCTCAGCGTAAAGGTATGTGAGACGTGAACTCACACGTCGGTTAAGTAAAATTGTTATATAACTGATACATTGTAGTCGCAAAAGAAATGGTAGCAAGAAAGATAAAAGAGAAAAATTAATCATTGCTATTATAAGTAGCTGGTAAACGATTTCAGAGGATTCTGACCTATTTGCAACCGGAGAGCAGAGCGTTGTTGGAGAAGAATCCCATGGCTCTATCACCTGTAACACATTAGGTTATGTAGGAATTTTTCCCTACTAAAACACCATCGGTGACCTTACAGCCATGTGGATTTAAAACTAAAAATTACGAAAAAAAATAATACATTTTAGAAAAATAAATTTGTAACTTACCTACATGCTTACTAATTTTGGAAGGAATAGAAACGAAACGAACGAACGAAATACAACAGACACCAACCTCAAAAAATAGTAAGTAAAGTATGCTACAAAATTTTAATTTGTACCTGTTTTTAAGTCTATTATTTTTTTAAATATTTTTTTAACTTTATACTAAACAATAGATGAAATACCCAAATAATAAGTCTTACAGTTTTTAATCGAGTTACTTATGTTTAAAAACAGTACATGTGAGTTATATTTATAAACTATCAATTTCTTTCTTATTGCATTCTATAATGATTAAATCATAGCGATGTGTAACCAAAAGGCTGCCATAGAAATTTATCAAGTACTTCTGATGGGAATGCTGCGCTGAAAAATGCGCTGAATATTTCACGAATTCACAAGTCTTGGGTTTCGGCTGGGGAGATATTATGGATGCCGGGAAGACTTTATTTGAGGCGAACGTTAGTCTTCATGAGTAGCGCAGTGCCCGCATACAAGAAAAAATATCAGGTGGAAAAGCAACCATGTTGGGTTTGCGATCTACTAAGGTCTACATACATACTAATAGTGGGTTAGTGGTAACAGACAACGACTACATAGATGTCTCATGCTAGGCTAACGCTTTCAGACAACATATTAGAGACTTATAAGTCTCATCCTCAGGATAAAGAGCGCGAAATCGATGTTAGTACCGACCAAGTGGTCCCCTCGCCTCAATGCTTTGACTGAATTGTATCTTTGTAGAAACTATGACATGTGACGGTGACGGTGTATAGGTTTTGTGGTCGTTGTTCACAGACAACCGTTCAAGAAATGTAACGGAGCCCACCACCCTATCATACGAATATGCAGATGAATTTATATCAAAGCGTGTCTAAATCATGTACAAACCGACTTTCTCAGTCGTATTATTTGTTCCACAATAGGGTATTTCGCACCATGCAAGGAAAAATCCAAAATTATGTAATATTGATAGATTTTGTTAAAAGCAAGTGAAAAATGGTGATTTCTGTTCTAAAAAATGTAGTATTTCATTTATTATTTCAATTTTAAAATTCAGGTTTGTTAATCTGTTTTTCAAATGTCAAAAACGCTTTACGCCATGAAAGCTATCGGCGTGACGTCATTAGCAGTGTAAATAAACAATGGAGTCTTTGTTGACCTGTATTTTTTATTGATAATTTGCGTTTTCTCAGTTTTCTTGAACACCGCCACAGACAATTCGAAATAATTATGTAATTTTATCATAGAAGAAATTTGTGAAAGTGAGCGATTTGTGTGAGTAGCGAAATTTTTCGCTGGCAATCCCGATTTCTGCTCATCTGAATTGACGAACGTTAAGCCATCTGTGTAAGTACTTTCCCGGCGTTTCAATGCTTGCATTCAGGCACGAGACACCAACGATAACGACTGTAACTCATTTTATTTTTGCAAAAATAACTTTCTTCCTTTACTGAGATGTATTGTTTACACTGCGAGTGACGTCACAAGCATGGCGGCAGCGCCGAGACGACCGAGACCGCGGGGATTTTTGAAATTTAAATTGAAAAGTCTTTTTTTACATAATATTTGTTTGCAAAAAAAATTTTTCCATCTTTTTTATGGATTTGTATGACTTACGAATTCATATAAAAAGCTTTTTGACAAGGCCGTAATACCCTATTCCTGAAGATCATAAACTATCGAGATGACTGTAGTGGCTATTTTGACAAGGGATCGGCGCCCTGTGTGGACTGACCTCATTAACCCAGTTTTCTTATTATTTACTTTACAAACTGCTCCTGAATACACTTAATATAGAGCTACTCGTAATATGACCAATTGATTGGAAGATACTTTGATTTTTCTACTGAAGACTTTATCTAACTTTTCTGCTACTTCCCCTTTAGTTCACTGGCTCAGTAATTCGGTTTCTACTCGTCGAAAAGTCTAGGTTTAATACCAGCGCTCATAAATGACATTTAGGTATTATTTTTGTCCTATTTGGTAAACAATATTAGCGTGTCATTTTATTTTAATTTGCGATTTAAAATAACTCTTGATACAAAATAGAATAAAAAACTAATTGTTCTTTAATGCTGACATAAATTTCTAGTAAAATTAATTTTTTTAAGGCAATTAAAAAAAAAAAAAAAAAAGTAGTGCCAAGATTGTTTATTAAATAGGACAGGAGTAAAAACGGACTGTTAATTACGTGGATTTTACAAAATGACTGTCACCTTCAATTTTAGACATTGAGGTTAACCTGAAGCGTCCATTAGTTGTAGAATAAGGTGAAGATGTGATAGGTATGGTAAACTTGCATGCCTAGGTCATAAAAGTGCTCTTAAGTCATTAGAAGTGCACCAACTCGCCTTAGCAGGCGTGGTGAACTATGGTGAACTAAGGCCTAGGTATATCTTTTTTATTGTGAGAGGGACCCGATCTTGCAGTGGCACATAATGGGTTACAGAGAACTTAATGTCAGTTATCAGTAATGTCAGTAACCCGTTAATGACTAAGGTATAAAGCATTGTTACTTACATCGACTAAGAAACCGTGCGCTCGCAAGAAATATACTACTTATCTAGTGTTTGTACGCCGAACAAGGACTGAGTTTAGTTTGTTAGTTTAAACTTAACTACTAATCTATCTTTGTAAACTGCTAATCTTTACATTGATATTATCAAAGATGTTAAATTTAGATATCAAGACGGAGCGTTAGGATATCAAAAAAGAGACAACTAAAATTAGGGTCTTTTAGTTGTTGATCACCATTATTTAGAACTGTTCTTATGTCACTTTTAAGATACATAACGTCTACAAATATAATTGGTATTTTAAGTTAAAACGACGAGTGTTTGCGTAGTTTTATCATATTATAGTATCCCTAAAACCCTCTGGTCACTATTTATTTTCAAACAGTTAGCCTACTTTATTGAGTATCACTCAGTCTGGTCTTTTAAAAGGTTTTAACTTAAATGTCCACCAACCCGCATTAGGCCAGCGTGGTGGACTTAGGCCTACCTCCTAGCGTTTTGAGCGGAGATCCGACCCGCAGTGGGTCATTAATGGGTTACACACAATTTAAATATGGTAGAGCCATAGTAGCTCGCGCCTTTCAATCACCCTCTTGATCCGCCGACGCATGGTGTGTATCAGGTATCAGTCGTCTATGACGACCCAAGTGGCGCAGTGGTTAAGACACCGGTGCGCTGCGCGGAGGGTCCTGGGTTCGATACTTCGATGTCCAGCAGAGCAGAGATTTGAATGATGAATTTGAATTTCTGTTTCTGGTCTGGGTGTGTTCTTGTCTTGTGTGTGTCCATGGCGCCCACGATACAGGAAATCCTAGATTCCTAGCGTGGGGCTATGAGTGTGAATCGTTATTTATATTTATTTATTTATTTGAGACATTCCATGGGTTGCAGTGACCACATTGTTACATAACTAAAAGAATTTGACGACCCAAGTAGCGCAGTAGTTAAGATACCGGTGCGCTGCGCGGAAGGTTCTGGGTTCGATTCCCAGTAGAGCAGAGATTTGAATAATGAATTTGAATTCCTGTTTCTGGTCTGGATGTATTGTGTTCTTGTCTTGTGTGTGTTCATGGCACCCACGACACATGGAATCCTAGTGTGGGGCTATGAGTGTGAAGCGTTATTTAAAATTAAAAAAAACTGATAAGGCTTTAATGGTTTGATTTAAAATACGGAACCCTGACAAAAATCATTTAACACTTCTTTAGTATGAAAATAAACAATATTGTAAGTCAAGGTTACGTCTCATTGTCCGAAGGTTTTTGTCTAATAACAATCAAAGTTTGAGGAAGGAAGACCTACCATCAATTCATTACAAAATTAAAACTAGTTTTTGTTGTGTTATTTTGACAATACTATAATGGGTAATTCCCTTTTTTATTAAAGTGACATTATTATATCAAAAAATTGAGCTAAATGCTAATTTCTGTATACCCTCTATGACTTTTCTCTGTGGCCTTCTATGTGTGCATTAAGCTTTTATAGATACAGCGTCTGTGTGTGTGATAAGAACACGTGTTGCGCAAAACGTCACAAGCTGCACACTAACAAGCGCACTCACACATAGCACCGCGCGCCAAGACAGCAACTAGTTTATATCATTCATATTCATTTATATCATCTTATTACTGTAACTTATAGATTCTGGGGAGGTGCTGCCGCTGTCATAAACCGCCGCTCAGCAGCATGTTCCTGGGATTGAGGGTGGAATTATCGCATTTGAGGTTGCAGAAATTTGAGGTGACTTAAGTTCTCCCAAACTTAATCAACTAATTGCGTTAATTTCCATCCTAATGGTGTTCAAAATGCACCGACAAATGCATCCCGTTTGCCAATTACGGAGTTCAATCAAATAGTTTTCTATCTAGCATGACATAACATTATTATGTATTTGAAATATTCAATGTTAAAAGACTATAATTGATTATGTCTACACTTTTTTTTTTCTATCTAAAAATAAACTAAATTGAAAAGATTCTTTGCCTACTTAAATAAGAACATCGTTAACATATTGTTTTAATAATCAGGATACGAGTAATTCGTGGCTCTACTTTTCCCTGAAAAACCCTAAAAGAATTTGATGTGTCGCTCGCAAAGTAATTCTTTCATTTAAATTTACTCTTTAAAATATCAATGCAGTTATAAATAACATCTAACTTGACTGCATTCTTATTAATGACCACTCGAGCTACTCTATCGGTCACATTCGCAAACACGATCATGTACTACCCCTAATAAAGCTCCCCTATCTAGAACCCTCGTTTCATCAGTAGCTTTTCAGACGCCGAGTGCGGTGCACGTCACCCGACTGAAAATATCTGAAAAGATCGTGCGCGATAATATTGAGTGGAACAAATCGAAATTTGCTTAACCATCAATGGGTAAGTGAATTGAATATTCAAAAGACACGTTAAGCAAATAGTACTACTCGATGTTTGGTTTTTTCTACAAAAACATCGAGGCGTAATGCCTGTTAGTAGTAAAGTAAATAATGTCAATAGTCAATATTGAATTTCATGCGTTTTTGTTTCATAACTTTACTGAAAACTTAATAAATAGCGAGATGAAGCTCACTTTGTTGAGATTTTTTTTTATAGGCGTCAAATAGTGTATTGTTCGTCATTTAATTATGCGTCTTTCACTTTGTTTTCCTTTTATTACTTCTCATTTACTTTGTAAAGAATTTTCAGCCAATAGTGTTTTAGGACAAGCAAATTGTTTTTGAGAGAATTCACCTCGATTAAAGCTTAACTAACTTAAATGTAACAAATTAACCCTTCATCTTTATCTTTATTCAACCTTACACTCTAGTCAAGCAATAAAACGGTTCGGATTAGAAATAACTTGAAATGTACAGATAAAGGTTTATCTTCGTGATCACTTAGCAGACATTGGTTCCACAATATTTTACAGAAAAGCGTTATTTTCGTTCTCAGTAAGTCAATCATATTCATTCACTATTAGGTTTAAGGATACTCTTACGGTGATGGTATATGATTTTATAGGGAAAGAACAGGTGAAAACAATCCGGTCAGTAGTTAACAGTTTTGTCTCCGAAACCTACAAACATACACTTTACAAACATAACCCTCCTCCTGGCGCAGTCAAAACATAGATATAAAGGTTTATTCATAACCTCATTTCATAAACAAAATACTCACATTGTTTACGCAGGAAAATCCTTGGTTGGAAGCGAGCATTTGCACACTATGTACCGAAACGAACATAACAGTATATTTAAAATTATGAGATATTCAAATAAACCTGTATTCAAATTGCGCTTCAACATAGTATATACCTAATACAAACGTTTACTTAAAACAACGATTATTTTGAACGGAATAGTTTAGTAATAGACAAGCTCGTTTGTACTAACCAGTTTTGCATGTCGTAATTTAAAAGATATGAAAGAAAGTCCTAAAAAATTTTCTTATTGGCTGTGCAATAAGGTATTTTAAGTAGGTAAATTAGATATCACCAAAAAGAATATGTTAAAAACGTTGAGACACAGTATAGATATTTTTTTTTTTTGGAGAGATTATAATGTAACATATGTAACTAATATAATGAAATTGTAAATGAATAATGTAATTGTAATTCTGTTTAACGCCCAACTACGTACTTGTATTTGCACGCCTGTTATGGCAGAGTATACTTGGACTATTTGTTAACCCCAATATCTATTACCATTAAGGTTATATACTATACTCTTGCAAATAAACGATTTATTATTATTATTATTACATGGAAAAATATTGACACAATATGAAAAATCATAACTGAAAGTTACACAAAGTCGACAGCCTTACTTATACCTAGGATTTTATTAAAAAGTAGGAAGGAGAATTCAATCAAGGAGAACCAAACATAATATGGACCTCTTCTTAGACCAATACTTCTTTCAAACTCGACTTTTTACCTATAAATCACATAAAGTGAAGTCGAATCTGTTCGTAACGATTTTTGGCAAAGTGCCCGAAATAAAATGAAAAGCCTGACTACCCTTGCGTAACCGGTGCTCCGGAACTATGAATATAAAATAGTTTTTGACACGCGTACCTCCTACGTTTGTAGGGTACTCGTACCTCGAGGGCGGTGATAGCCCAGTGGCTTAATTCGACCTCGAATCGAGGGGTCCGGGTTCGAATCCCAGTGGCACGCATCAATGACATTGTAAAAAAATGGAATGTTCATCGTACTAAGTGGGGTAGCACTTAATTCTTAAGACTGAAATTCCACCTTCATCACCTATATGTAGCGTTCCTCCACAGTCCGTTTTTCACGTACGCTTTTGCCTCGTACATGCAAACTTTGGAACGGTCTTCCGGCTGATATATTCTCACAGGACTATGACATGGGGTCCTTCAATAAGGGCATAAAAAGCTCTCCTTCATAGCCGGCAACGCACTGGCGACTCCGGTGGTGCACGTGTCAGTAGGCGACGGCGAAAAGAAAATTTACGTTGTGTTATTTATTTGTGCTTATCAGTGTAACCCTGTTGTAGCAACGTTAATAAATATGTAAAGGTAGAAGGTAGAACTAACCCTAGTTGTTTACTATCCCTCGAGTCTCCGAGTAGTAATAGTAACATCAATGTCGTGGGTACCATGGACACACACAAGACAAGAACACACACACCTAGACCAGAAACAGAAATTTAAACTCATCATTCAAATCCCTACTCTGCTGGGAATCGAACCCCTCCGCGCGGCGCACCGGTCTTAACCATAGCGCCACTCAGGTCGTCATGAAACAATTACATAAGTTTCTAGAAGGGCGTAAAGAGCACTCCTCCTCAGCCGGCGATCCTCCTTATGTAGCGCGTTTCCATGGCAACGGTGACCACTGACATCAGGTGGCCCGTGTGCCTGTTTGTCTGGTTTTCCCTGTATAAAAAATGCCACATTACACCGAAAATGACATTTATAGCCCAAAAAATTGTGTCCGCCATATTGGATTCCTAAAAACTGCTGAAAATCACACCCATATCCTATACCTAAATATAAATTGATGTGAGGTCCTTAAACTTAATCGCAAAATACCCCGCAAAGGTATTGTATTTTAAAAGTTTCAAAACGGAAACGAATTTTTCAAAACTGAAACGAAAGCGTTTGACCATTAACGCTTCTGTTAACTTCCCTCCTCATGATTTTTTACCATACCGAAATCCATATATATTATGAAAATCACAGAACATAACAAGATGGCTAAGAATCCTGCCTCTTACTCGAGGGGTCCGGGTTCGAATTCCAGTGGCATTGACATTTTTAAAGTTTTATCATCGAAAACATCATGAGGTAATCTACATGCCTGAGCGTTTGTAATGCTCACCAAGGTATGTGAAGTCCATCAACCCGCACATGGACAACGTGGTAGACTAGATCCTACATCCTTCACATCGTGAGGGAATACCTGACGCTGCGGTCACTAATGGGTTAAGATAAACACATATCTCTAACCTCACGAGACTGAGCTCAAATCTTAAAGCTATTTTCGTATGTTTAAATTTATTGTTTCAATTTTCGCTTGTTAGGATTTATTGCCCAATTCAGCTGTAGCGTAAAATAGAGTAATTGTTCCGTACGACTGGCGTAGGGTGAATCGAATCATCTCTGCGCATAATGCCCTCTCAAATGTTTATGTTCCACATTAGTGAGTGATTCTGATCTTTATGATCGAATTGTGCGCAACTGTTATACATATGTCCTATAAAGAAAGGGTGTATAAAAGAAATCCTTTTGCTATATAGCAGCAGTACAGTACAGTACTTACCTACAACGACTTGGCGGGAGCACTACCGTGCCCCCCGTGTCTCCAATCAACTTACAAAACACAAACTTTACCATGAACTGGTAATAGTTACCATTTGTTAAAGTAGTGATACTGATAGCAGTGGCTTAGAGTTCGACCTCTTACTCGAGTGGTCCGGGTTCGAATCCCAGTGGCACGCACCAATGACTTTGTAAAAAAGTTATGTGCGCTTTACAAAATGAAATGTCACCTGCTGTTACGGTGAAGGAAAACATCATGAGTTCACAAAAGAAATGTTTTCAAAGGCATGTGAAGTCCTCCAACCCGCGTTAGCCCAGCGTGGTGGACTAAGGCCTATATCCATTTATCTCATTGTGAGAGGAGACCCGACCTTGTATAACAATAATTATTTATTATATAATAATTGCTAAAATTCTCAATTAGTGCAAAGATATAAACTCCATATATTATTATGTAAGTATATTTGATTAATTACATGTGTTTTACGTGAACTCGTAAAATGACTATATGAATAATATAAGTACGAATATTTTTATTAATTAATAAGTATGCCACAATGATGTTGCGGTTACCGGGTTGCAAATAATACTATGTTAATATTAATTATGAATGAAAGGACGATAATAAGTAATCATTACCTTATAGGGTGATGCTTGTTCGTCCTGTTGCGGTTAAACTTTGTGTCAATGGTGTAAAACGAATGAATGAAACGACTTACTCATTAGTATGGCATATGCCAATGTCTGACATCGTCCCATACTAACAGCATACTTTAACTATACGATACTTCATGCTCGGGGCACAGTAGTAAACGGACAGTATGTAGAAAACAGAAACATGTAAGACTTTATCCTAATTGGCAGTTGCAATATGATATGACACAACCGACCGATCAAACGACGCGACAAAACGCGATCGATTTGTCTAACTGACATTACGCAGTGACATACGACAAATGTTCCTAGTCTTACCTCGTGTCCTAATTGTCATGTCGCACGCGAAAGTTGCTCGCACGACAACGTCATAGATTTTTTATCATGTCAGTGCGTATTTCAATTAGGACAGAACCATACAAAGCCCTGTGTTTAAATTTTTGTTGTATTGGTTGGTGGTTTATGTCATCCAGTTAGGACAAAGCCTTCGCCGTTTCCTAATGACATGGACTATCCTATGTCTGATCATTTTGTGCCAATAAACTCCTTAGAAACGTCCAAGTCTAATAGGTATTGAAACATCCTTGCGTTGCGCGGGTTACTAATACATTTCTATATCCTCAAATTGTTCAAGGAAATTGACGAAACGCAGTAAAATGCCATAAAATTTACACACACATTAATTTAACAATGCAATAAAATAACACATAAAATTAGACAGTGATTAAAAAACCTCACAAATGACACTAGGAATAGTTAGTTATAATACATCTATGGGGAAAACGATCGATTGAATTAGTGACAAAAGTGACGTGGGGCATGGCATCATCATCAAGACTTACTCATTGGTTGATTGTGATATACATACGTTTCAGCCAAAACCGCTGTGGCTGAAACTTTGGTCTCTTCTCGTGGGGTCACGACTTTTAGTAACATCAACTTACGTCGTTTTACCAAATATATGACTCCTGTTGAAAGGCAAAAAACAGCGCGAGGTAGCTTGCAGCCCTGAAAGTTTACCCTAATGTTATCAAGGTATCTGAAGTCTATAAGCCATTGTGGTGGACTAGGGCCTATATGTTGCTTATTGTGAGTGGAGACTTGGTCCTGCAGTGAGTAATTGTCAGTAACCCATTAATGACCCACTACAGGGCCGGGTCTCCTCTCACTATGAGGGGGATGCAGGCCGTAGTCCACCACGTTGGCCTACTGCGGGTTGGTCGACTAGTTAGTATGGGTAGTGAGTAATTAATAGAATGCAAACGGACAAACTTTACAAATCCATTTACGGATTGGTGACTTCAAATGACCTTAAGAAGTTTTCCCTCACAGTTACAGCACGTGACATTAAATATTGTAAAACCACAACCACATTCATTGTTCCGTGCCACTGGGATGCAAGTCTGGATCCCTTGATTCACCCAAAGTCTTTGCCTCTGAGCTAATCATGTTTCAATGACAAATATTCAGCCACTGATCAGTCACTGCACATTCCACGTGTTACAACTTTTATTCCTCTCCACAGCGACTCCGAATTCACTGAAAGACGAGACCAAGTCTATGAGCTGTGGGCTGAAGCTTCGACGCTGGTGCCGCAGCCGCAGATGTCAGCTCTGGCGCCTGTTGCTGCTACCCTTCATCCCCATACTGGCACTCATCGTGCAGACCACGCTGTCGCTTCGGAACAGCCTCACCAACGGCAGGGAGGTCGCTGATGTTGAAGAACAGGTAAGATTAAACTGGCAGAATCAGGAATAGGATGCTCACAAGTTCAAAATTACGCAGCGGGCTATCAAGAGAGCTATGTTCGGTATTTCTCTACGCAATAGACTCAGACGTGACAAAATCCGTAGCAGGAAGGACGAAGTTAACCGACATAGCCCTTAAGTTTGCATATGAAAGTGGCAACGGGCCGGCCAAATTGTTTGCAGGTCTGACAATTGATAGGGTAGTAAGATGGCGACCATGTTTCGGCACGCGGAGTATATGCCGCCCGCCAACCAGGTATACTGACGACCTGAAGAAGTCAACGGGAAACCGTTGGATTCAAGGGCCTTAGAGCCGTGTGAGTTGCGTCGACCAGGGGAAACCCAAGTCCAGTAGTGGATTACGAAGGGATGAAAATTAAATAAAGTTGTCATTTGTAATTTTCCCACCAGAACTCATCTAGTTCAGGTTGAAGGTTGATACGTACCGTTTTTCTGAATTTGAACATCAACTTTACTGAAAAATAACCGCTTATTACATCAAAACAAATATTTGTTTAGATGAGAAACAGATTCTCATCCCCTGGGTAATTCGAGAAATAGGTTTAATTAGGTCGTGGCAAAACACGACACGTTATTCTAATTTGTTAAATTGTTAATTACACAGCATCACAATTTTTCATCGCTGAGCTGTGAGGTACACGATTTATTATGCGACCTTTTTTGTCAAAAAATTACAACCCTTTTTTGCTTGTTTGTGTTTTTAGCGAAATGGACCTTTCCCGTGGTTAAATGTAACCTACCAAAGGTCTCATTTCTAAGTAAATAGTAATTATCTTTTTACGGCAGGAGTAGGCGTAAAGCATTACTCTGGAGGCTGCTATCGTGTGGACTGATGAAAATGGTAGCCAAATGCACAGTTGTTGGTCCAACCGACGAAATTTACCGACTCTTTTAATATCAACTGTCGAAAACCTGATATGACCTCTGAAGAATGGAAGCGTGCCTTAAATACACCACTAGCATTCACCCTTCCTTACCATCTAAAGATTCTAACCTGATATGACCTCTGAAGAATGGAAGCGTGCTTTAAATACACCACTAGCATTCACCCTTCCTTACCATCTAAAGATTCTAACCTGATATGACCTCTGAAGAATGGAGGCGTGCTTTAAATACACCATTAGCATTCACCCTTCCTTACCATCTAAAGATTCTAACCTGATATGACCTCTGAAGAATGGAAGCGTGCTTTAAATACACCACTAGCATTCACCCTTCCTTACCATCTAAAGATTCTAACCTGATATGACCTCTGAAGAATGGAAGCGTGCTTTAAATACACCACTAGCATTCACCCTTCCTTACCATCTAAAGATTCGAACTTTGGATGGCAACCGCACTCAGCGTTGCTGTACCTTTTCCATCGAATGTAGTCTACGCTAGTTGCCGGTTAATGTGTATTGATAAAAGTACTTTCTACTTATAGTGCTATGTTTTCAGATTAGCCAGTGTCCCGTTTTTAAAGCTGCTTCAAATGTACGAGCAAAGGCCAGCAAAGTTTAATTACCTACTTTGAATCAACGTCGATACGTCGTGAGGTCAACGATTGAACGTACCTGAGTTTTGGCATTTTTGGCAGTAACACTGGGATTAAAACTCTGTTATAAAATCATATTTGCCTTAGAACTTGGAAGAAGTTTTGCTAACATTTCTTGTGCAAGTGCAATTCTAGAACGCTCAAATTAGTTTTTGTGCTGTTAAAGCCAAAAATTGGTACTCGAAACGTTCAGCGTAGCCAAGTTACATTTCGGTGTTAACGACCTCGTAGCCAAAAGCATTTAGGGCTATAAAATATGTCCGACCAGCTTTTGTAGACTGAGTTAAAGGGAGATGACAAATACGAGGTAATGCATCTACAAAATTATCTCTGCAAAGATACCAGTAGATAAATAGATAGATAGACTGATACATAGACGGGGAAAAACATCACTTTTTAAATAAGTAGTTACTATTAAAAACAATTAAACCACCTTCAAGTTCATACCTATCATAAAAACTATTGAACTAATTTTAATGAAACTTTAACTATTCTTTAAGTTGAAAAAAAATACAAACAAACAAAAAAAGGAATGATAACTTTTGAAGATACACGGGGAGAAATTACATACACCTATGAAAATTTGTATACTTTTTAGGAAACCCTTATTTGTAAATACTGTGCACTGTGCAGTTCCATTAATATTACATACATACATACACGTCGAATTGATAGCCTCCTTTTTTAATGTTCGTTAAAGACGTTACATAACCAAACCTTTTATCTGTTCATCGTATTAAATCGAGAAAGACTCAAGATCTTGTAATCAATTTTGTATCGTATAATTGTCTCCATCTAATCTCCGAAGCTGTCTAAAAGTTCAATATTTTCCAGTGAGGTTCACCAGACTTTCACGATATAAAATAGTAATTATTCGATGTCATCTCTCCAGCCGGCCGACGTCAGCCGTAGGACATGTACAGACCAATGAACTGGTAGAAACATGGTATTAATATTGAAAGGATACTGGGATTTTCTAAGAATAGTTCGACTTTTTATGGGAATCCAGTGACATGGAAAAGAATTTGGACGACGGAAGCAAAAGCGGGGGGAATTAGAATGGAAATAATCTCTATACTCTTATAATAAAGCTGAAGAGATTTTACGTTCGATTGTCAGATTTTTTTCGAATAAGCTCGATTTACAAGTATGTAAAACACTGTAGGTTTGGCGACACAAAAACCGTATGTTTTAATGTTTTCTGTTTTTTTGGCCGAAACACTTGACCATTTAGTTAATTTTCTATGCTGCTACTCGTATTAGCACGCTTGTTTGTTTCTTTGCGTGTGTGCTTATTTAAAGATTTTTTGAAACTACTCCAGTAGCCTCCTGGGGCAAGAACGCTAGGTGGTATCAACTTACTTTTCTATTGCTTTTTATTATTCTCTACTTAATATAATCAATAAATTTATCCCTCATATTTTAAGAAACAGAATATTAAGATATTGGAAACAAAATCGCTCTGTATGCGGCTATGCTATCAAATAATCATAAAAATTTATCAGTTTATCTGAATTGAGTGTATTTTCTAAAGACATTGAGAAATGAAAATGTGCAAACTTTATAGAAGAAAACTCATCAGACGGCGAGTTGTATTTGGATTGCCTAGAAAAAGTGTAAAAGTTTTATACTTAGTGAAATGCCAATTGAAGCGCTCGTACTTGCGAAGATCCGTGAAAGCCAAGAAAGTTGAAGGACTGTTTATTAGCAAAGGAAAAAATTAAGGAAGGAAGGACTGAAAAGTTACGTAATCTAATGCGTGGTTATCGACATCATCCCAAATTCAGGGATTTCCTTCACAACCAAGTACTGTAGCAGGAGTAACCTGTGGAGCGGGTGAGGGATGTTACTACATCTGACCTCCCAATCTACCGAAGAAAAGTAAACCCTCCAAAATCCTCATCGATGGAGCCGCAAAAAGTACGAAAGTGTACTCGTTGCCCCGACAACTGTCGTAAAAAGAAACACTGTGGAGCTCTTGCCTGTAGGAGTCCGGCCCATTCAGGAATGACGCAGACTTCATGATTTATAGACTATTTAAAAAGTCATGAAAACGAGATTTTTAGTAAAGATCTTAGTGATCAATTTTAGTAATAAAATAATCCATTCCGTGCTTGGAGTGCATGTTATCAAAGGTCCCAGTAAGCTCAATAATTCGTGATGAAATTTCGACGAAAAGCCAATGGATGGTATGTTAATATCCAACTCCGCTGTACTTGAAAAAAATTAAGTGGTTTGATCCTATTATGGAGGTCAGTTACCTAGCTTTGGAACTTAAAAGGGTTGTTGCTATAAAGACCATATCAGATACGGATATCTTTGAAAGTAAATCAACAATAAGTTTAGGATAGCAGGACTTCTAGGATTGCCAAAGTTTGCTTGCCAAAGTAAAATCCTTCTTGAGCCCCACTTGAAACCCTCAATACAACTAATTCACTAGCTACAAATTAATGTAAGTGGATTTCATTTAGTTGTACTGAAGTTTTAATAAAACCTAAAGCAGCTGAGAGAGGAATGAAAATTAAATGAAAAGATGAGAAAGCCATTATCCAAATAAAGATTATTCTGAGAATCTTTCCATTTACGCCGAGTAAATCTAACAAGGTGACGTGAGTGGAAAATGTTATGACAAAAAGGCGACAAAACAATCCTTTTGAAGAATTCAAGCCTACATTGTTATTTCTTCGTATGAAAATTGATTGGCTCGAATGAAAAATATCAGGGAACGGGTGAAACCAAGCTAGAATCCGCTGGTTTAAACAATAAGGAGATTACTTTTATCAACACTAACCAGTTCAGGCTCATGGTACAGCTATGAGCCTGAACACTATTGAAAAACTATTCGTACGGTAACGGTACGGTACGTCAGTCATTAGCATACTAATATATACATACTACATATGTCAGTCTGTCTGACATCTTCCCATACTAATGGCACATGTCAACTATACGTATACTTTGACGATAGTGTTCGCGGCACTGACCTCTGTAATATGAAAGGTCATTCCTATCAGAGGTCAATAAAATGGTCAAATCTAGTTTCTTCCTGGAAGAAAAGTTCTTCAGCTAAAAGCTAGTAACACAATAATTTGTTTGTGACAGGTAAGCCGAGCCACGGAACTGGGCAAACTGGTGACCAGACTGCAGCAGGAGAGATCCGAAGTCGCCTTCTTCATCTTCACCAATGGAAGTACTCTAAGGTATCCCTATTGTATGTTGTAGAAAGAAGTAGCAAGCGAGCATACGCGCCATCTGTACCGTGAGCGTGAATATGTGAATCGTCAAAGTATTTGTATAGTAGACATCAGTCATTAGTATGTCGTATGTTATTCTTATGTCATATGTGACTACCCAGTGTGATAGCCCAGTGGCTTAGAATTTGACCTCGAATCGAGGGGTTCGTATCCCAGTGGCACGCACCAATGACTTTGTAAAAAATTATGTGCGATTTATAAAATTAATTTCACCTGCTGTTACGGTGAAGGAAAACATCGTGAGGAAACCTGCATGCCTGAGAGTTCACAAAAAAAAAATGCTCTCAAAGGCATGTGAAGTCCACCAACCCGCAGTAGGCCAGCGTGGTGAACTAAGGCCTACATCTCTCTCATTGTGAGAGGAGACCCGATCCTGTAGTGGGTCATTAATGGGTTACTGACAATGTTATCTCTCTCTTGGGTGTTCCTATGAGGATTTTAAGAAAAACCTTTAATTCTCAAAGGAAGCTGCACACTGCTTCATATTTGATAATATTCAAACGGATCCAACAAAATATAATCGGACCAGATAAATTAGTTCGGTGGTCTAAATTTGAATCCTCAATACGTTTAGCTTACCGCATAAATTCTGAGATAAAGGTACTTTATGATGATTGCGTTTTATTCAAAGCCTCAAATAATATGGGCTTCACAAATTATTTTTAATTGAATTCAGTAAATTGAATTTAAATGATAAAGGGAAAGGTTTTATGGTTTGTACAGCCATTGTATTTTGCCCTAAAAGGGAGGGAAGGCCTAATATCTCCCTTACGTATAAATATTTTCCCTAATAACTACGACCAACATACAAAATCCTATTTCGAAGAATGTACTCTATAATATATTCAACAAATCGGACTCTGTTTGGAACATAAAGAAACTGTTTCTAAGAACGCCTTCAATAAACTATTCCTTAGTAAATCATCAAAGGAGTTGTGTAATATAATATATTGAAGCTCAAGTAAATCACACGAAGCTATTATATGGCGCCGGGAATATAAGAGACGTAGTGAAATGCTCTGAGAAATTCTTTTAAAGTGATTTATATAGGTACGTTATGTGAATACGGGTTTGAGGGCAAAAGAGCGTTAAACACGCTTAAAGTATCTTGGTGGTAGTGTGTGGTAGGATGTGTGAGTGTGCTAGTAAATAGCGATAAGCACACGTGTTGCGTAGATGACGTCACGCCTACACGTTACACAATGCAAAACTGTATACTTACAAAGACACACACACAGCACCGCGCGCCAAATAAGTAAAAGCATCTAATGTCGTTGTCATTGCGTCCTAATAATACATGATGTAACACTTACTGAACTTGTTTGAGTGTGATTAAAAGTGACGTATCCAGTTTATAAACTATCTGTATGCCGATTTAAGTACATCTAAATCTCTTCCTTTCTGTGTTAAAAAAACATCTATTCAATCGTCCATTCATTCTTCTGCATAATGAATGATATGAAAAACAATACATAATAATTAGGTGTGGTTACAATTTTTTGATCTCCATTTTTTGGCTTATACAAGCGAACGGTATCTGTTCAACAAAAAAGCTTACTTGAAAACTATTTGAAGTAAAGCGTACATGACATGACAATCATTTGTTTCCAGTAGAGATCTTCCAATTAGCTGATGGCTGATCTATCCTTTAACAACAGTCTGCCAAAAGATGGATATTGATGGACAATTGATGTTTTCTCACAGATCAAATCTGACACAGCGGTTCGCGGGAACAGACAGTGCTTTGGACCAGATGGGTGATCTGCCACTCCTCACCTTCAAGTCCCGCGCTAAGCCCATCGATGGAGAGACCTTTCTTACGGAGCTAGCTGATCTGAGGTAAGCCCACAGAGCTGTATTGACTAGAGGACGCAAGTGTATACTTCGCTGCAACAAAGGAGACAATTGTCTTCTTTTACCGCCACTTCATATCGTTCTCGAACGCAGGCGTGATCGGAAACAGAGAAAAATGCCTTGTTGTAATATATTAAGTTGTAAAAACTACACAAAAAAGGAGGACGAGATCCCGGAAACGTATGCCAAATTTTATTTACATTCGATCGGTAGTTTTCTCATTATCAGTTACGTAGCATGAACATGCTATGCTGACATATTCCCATACTAATGGCACACGTTAACTAGTTGACTTTGACGATAGTTTTCGTGCTCAGGGCACTGTTAACAAAGTTATAGAATTTGACGACCTGAGTGGCGCAGTGGTTAAAACACCAGTGCGCAGCGCGGAGGGTCCTGGGTTCGATTCCCAGCGGTGCAGAGATTTGAATGATGAAATTGAATTTCATCGGTAACTCATTTTGTTATTAAAATGGCACGCTTGGTTTCTATATAAAAAATGGCACGCTTGGTTTCTTATATAGGTACAGGTAATAAGACTTGCGTCCTCTAGTCCATATAACTCTGTGGGTAAGTCGCAGTTCGCGTGTTATTTATTAAGTTGAAGTAGTTTTTCAGAATTATTGGCCGGGAGGAAATCAGTCACGAAAACTAGCCGCTGGCTTACGGACCATTACCTTAATACAGACAAACGGGGCGGGGGGAGGTACAATCGAATTTCATTAACAAGACAAATGTTATACGATTGAATCCGCTAATTTTGTGAGTTAATGAAAGTTTTTGTTTGCTTGAGGCTAATTCGACTAGATTGAGGCCTTTTTTCCCTTAAATACGTTTCAATGAAAGTGCTTTTTCAGGATTTATCTAAATTGAATCAGGAGCTGTCTTTGAATGGTCTTTTCATACGTCTGCGGGTCTATCAAGATTAACGAGATTAATAACGAACATATATAAATTTATTTATAGCTTCGAAGCAAACCTAAACATAACTTTGATGATACATTAAACACTAATATCACTGTATACGTTTAGTTTTTTTCATGCTTAGTTTCGTTTCATCACAAACTTGATGGTGTTAACGTTTGAAAATATGATACTACTCGTACTTAAATACACGCCAAAAACATGTAAAATAATTTGGCCTTACAATAAAATAAATTAATACCTTGCTATTACGTTTTAAGTTTTTAAAAAGGGTAATCAAAGCCCCTTCGCGTGTCAGGTTTCGTTTGTTTGTTCAATATTTCAACAAGTGAATCATCTAATAAATGCCTCCATAACTGAATTATAATAATGTGCTTCATAAAATAAGCTGCTTTACAAACAGACAATTTTCGAGATTACTTTGTGATTGATTACGGTAGCTTCGTAACTTTGTAACATATTTTTCTCATTTTACGTAGTTTTCTTGATGGTGATGAATTAACATGATGGAAATCAAATTTCCGTTCGAGAGGAGTGCCCTGCACTGGGTCATAAGGGGTTACTGATGTTCCGGAAGGCACAATAGAAAGAGAGCCTTGGGCAAACTTTCTCGCACTTACTCGTTCCAATTTATCAAGTATAAAACATCCGTCATTATAACTTTGTAAATTGAACCTTTTATTATAACTTTGTGAAATGAACCTTTTATTATAACTTTGTGAAATGAAACACTTGGATACAATCTAACTGTGCCATGCGTGCCACGACTAAGTTTAATTACTTATTCAATTTCACTTCATTTACACAATGCGTTTTTTTATTCAAGGCTGGAAGTACAGGTCACATCTATACTAATATTGTAAAGAGGAAACATTTGTATTTTTGTATGTTTGTAACGAATAAACTCAAAAACTACTGGGCCGATTTCAAAAATTCTTTCACCATTGGAAAGCTACATTCAGCCTGAGTAACATAGGCTAAAAATAAAAAAAATAAAAAATCATTGGCAGAGCGAAGCCTGCTGGGTCAGCTAGTAGTATTATAAATGTAATCGTATTATCATAGATAGAACCTCGGTTAGAATTATGGTGGTTAGTTAGCTTTGAAAATTCAGAATAGAGCGTTTTAGTAATGCTAAATCCAATCATGTGACGTTTTAGAGCTCTAAATAGTTTCAAGGGGTATGGGTTTTAATCGAATCACCATCGTCAACTCATAATGTATTGAAAAAAGCACTGCGAGTTTTTACCGCCCGCCCTTTCCTCCCGGTCTACGTTAAACCTGAAGAGCGATCAAAGCGGATGTCTGTATTATGTATACCAAATGCAATATGTATGACTTTCATTAAGCGTGCACACTTTGTACCTGCTGGTAGTGATCAAAAGCTGTTGATTTTTATCCTATTCATATCAAATTTCAAACAGATTAAAGCTTAAAATGGATATATATTGTTTTAGAGGAAAAACTAAAACTATAAGAAATAAATATATGAATAACTATAAGAATTTTTCAAGTGTGCACGGATGGGGAAATCCGAAACTATGAGGAATAGCGAAAAGTACTGGAAGGAGTCTGGGGCCAGATTTTAATGAAAACTAAAACTGCATTATTAAGTACATTATTGAAAAATAAATATGCCTAGCCAGGAATCGAACCCACTGATTTAAAAAATCAAATCCTGTATCATACACCATTCAATAATGCCACTAATAAGGAACGAATTCTGGAAAGTATTTGACATACGGCAAACTTAAGGATAGAGCTTTATTGCTGATATAAAATCTTTTGTTGCAAGCCATAATGACATTAATATTACATGGTTCCAGCGCATTAGCAGTTTGTATTGAATACGAAGCTCAAAAAGGCCTCGGTAATCATAATCAGTACTCGTACGTGCTTCCCACCCCATAAGGTTTCAATATTTTCCATGACATTTTTCTATGAATATGTAATGGCATTTTTCTAATACGCCTAATGGTATAATCGGGCGCCGCACCCACGCAAATGATGTTTGTATGTCGTTAAAACCCGATGACAAGACCACGCTATAGGAGCATGGTTGATGAACAATTTTTTAAATGGGATACACTTAATATATAACGAGGTACTTTAGATGTTACCTCGTCTGTAGCCCATTAATGACCCATTGAAGGGGTGGTCGTCGTCACACAGTGAGACATAACTAATTTACACCTCAGTGCACCACGTTGGAATTTGGGTTGGAGGGATTAACATCTCTTTGTGAACGTTATAGAGAACTTTTAATCCTGCAGTGCACCTCACAATGTAATTCTTCATAGTCCGGGAGCCAGGTGCATTTTCGGTCAATCATTTCCTCCCGAAAGAAAATTCGTAAAATACATAAGGGACTTATACTATGAATACTCGCGACCGTCAGCTGCCACCCCGTTGGTGGGGTGGGCAGCGGCAGCCTCCCACGCATGCAGAAAAAAAAGTTTTTTCAGTCATTTCCTCTCATTTGAAAATTTATCAGATTATAGTTTATTTTGAAAGAAAAACATCGTTAGTTGACCATAACGCGGTGGATTATACGTCAGCTGGCTCCTTGAACATGAAAAAAAAAATTTTTTTCTGCCTCTGCCCACCCCTCCAACGGAGTGGCAGCTGACGGTCGCGAGTATTCACAGTATAAGTCCCTTATGCGTTTCACTGATTTTCGATTGGGAGGAAGTTGGTCATGAGAATCTGTCACTGGCTCCCGGAATATCACTGCATGTGACATAAAATGTTTGTTAAACGCACATAACTAAGAAAAGCCGGACCTCTTGAGTAAGAAACCGGATGCGTCACATTATCACTGCTTTTTACACTCATTTATAAGAACCGTTAATGGTAGAAATTATGAGGGACCGATGAACGCACATTCATACATACCGGTCAAACACATAACCCTCCAATGCTTCGCCGTATACGGGTAAAAAGAAATAAGAAAATAATGCTTACGCTTCCAATTGCAGCAACTCGAAAACATGAACGCTTCAGCAAATAATATTAACCGAATAATCTCCATTATTCACTGTAGCGAGTACATAAACCTAATTTGTTGGACCCATCACTTTGTGTAGTAAATTATTCATGAAATAACGCAGATAAGACATGCGTCGGAACATTTACATAGACTGCGATCGATTCGCCGTCCATATTACAGGGTTACCTCTTGAAAACCACTTCGTAATATCGTATGGAAAATGGTTGTATACGGAGCTAGAGATGCGATGTGGTTAATTCGATATCCGATCAGCGATTAGATACCTACTTGATATTTACTAATAGTTTAATCAAACTTTTGCGTTAAGAATAGAACCATTTATCTCTTTATAAAAAACTTTTAGGCTTTAAGTGCTTGGTCGTTTATTTTCAGTTTCATAGATTATCGAAATTTTAAGGAGATAAAAATACTTCTATTTATTTCTGATTATAAATTAGCAGCGTTTAAATGCCCAATTACAGCGTCTACTCCATCATAATTTAATATTATCCTAATGATATTCACGCGAGTATTACTGTAAATAAGTAGGTACACTGAGTTTTCAAAATTGAGAATCGAATCAAGCTGTGTTCTTTTGGCTTCAATTGTTTTTCGAACTAATATTCATTAAAACCAACGTCACATCTGACACCCAAAGTCACAATAATAGTTTGAATCGATTTTACATGAAATCGAATATCGAATCCTCACAGGTAACCTTGCCATCACTAGCCTTATGGCTATTTCGTTTTATGAACAAAGGCTAACGTTGCATGCACCTGATGCTAAGTGGCTGCGCTGGCCGCAAAATACATCCATCAAATAAGTATTCTCTCTTGTTTATTACATTTTCTAGAAAAAAATTGATCGGCAAAATTTTCACACAAGTCTCTTAATGGAGCTGTCCTGACTATACGCACTGACCATTGTATGCAACATTGTCGTACGACCAATTAATGTTTGCCAGCGACAGATTTTGCAATTAGGACAAGGAGTAAGTCGTTTTCATTGTGAGAAGCGACACGACTTTGCAATCGGTCACAAATGGGTGGTTAAATTGAGTAGGAATCTTACAATGTTTTCCTTCGACGCTACAGTAGGTGACATTTAATTTTGTAAAACGCACATAATTAAGAAATGTCATTAATGAATGCCACTAGGGTTTGAAACTGTGGCGGTGATAGCCCAGTGGCTTAGAATTCGACCTCGAATCGAGTGGTCCGGGTTCGAATTCCAGTGGCACGCACCAATGACTTTGTAAAAAAGTTATGTGCGCTTTATAAAAATTAAATATCACCTGCTGTTACGGTGAAGGAAAACATCGTGAGGAAACCTGCATGCCTGAGAGTTCAGAAAAAAAAAAGTTCTCAAAGGCATGTGAAGTCCACCAACCCGCACTAGGCCAGCGTGGTGGACTAAGGCCTACATCCTTCTCATTGTGAGAGGAGACCCGACCCTGTAGTGGGTCATTAATGGGTTACTGACAAGGGTTTGAAACTGGGCCTTTCGAGAAAGAGACCGAATTCACCAGTGGGCTATCCACAATTAATTTTTTTACGGTAAGTACCATAAAATTTAATTATGTTGCACGAGACGGACTGAATGATCAAAGCCTTAGATTTCTTAGAATCTAAGGCAATAATGGAAAAATTCTCACAATTCAAATACAATCGAATCAATTTAAGTGTAATCTCAAAATAAGGGGAGAATGTTGATGAACAATTCGCTTCAATGTAGGTAGGGCGGGCTCTTCGTAAAACAGTTACAGTTAGTATGGATTTTATTGGCAATCGTAAAATATCAGTCATGCGAGTTGTACCCGCGTTAAGGGTTCTGAATGAGCCCTTTTTTGTTTAATAGAAGCTAGAAATACCTCTAGAAGTGCCCTGACCTGAAAACTATCGTCAAAATATTCGTATAGTTAACCTGTGCCATTAGTATGGGAAGATGTCGGACGGACTGGCATATTATGACATACTTTTCGTATAGTAAACGTTTACAAATGTCAGTATGTATGAATGTCAGTCGTCAGTCAGTAGTAGGTATGTATGGCAACTCGATACGATTACTATACGAAACAGCGTAAGTTCATGCTCGGGGTCCTGATGTTTTAATATGTAATAGGTGGAAATTTTGGCTGTTCAAATAGAGCTTTTTGACACGCAGGCATACACAGGTATGCAAATAGGCATAGGAATGGCGCACGCAGTGACAATGATACTCTTAGGCGCCTATCTCACCGGGACCGGGACCGGGATCCGCACCGAAAGTGGATGTGAGATATACATATTTTATAATATTCTATCATGTATTGCCAGTAACCCATTAATGACCCGATACAGGGTCGGATCTCCTTCTCGTAATGAGAGGGATGTAGGCCTTAGTCCACCACGCTGGCCTACTGCGGGTTGGTGGACTTTATATACCTTTGAGAACATTTTTTTTTGTGAACTCTCAGGCATGCAGGTTTCCTCACGATGTTTTCCTTCACCGTAACAGCACGTGACATTTAATTTTATAAAGCGCACATAACTTTTTTACAAAGTCATTGGTGCGTGCCACTGGGATTCGAACTCGGACCCCTCGATTCGAGGTCGAATTCTAAGCCACTGGGCTATCACCGCTACGCTATCATGAATTAAAGACTGATTTTGATTCTGGACGGCATGGCCACGTCATCGGCTACGTCGCCGTGGCGTCTCGATGAGGTATGGCTCTTAGGAGGTTCTCTCTCTTTTTAACCGAAGGACAGTTGGCAGCCTGGCTTCCCTGCTCTACTATAATATCTCTATGATTGTCTTACGCTGTGGTAACTTTCGGCACTCGCCAAGAGATAGCGCCACTGGTATCCTGAATCACGCTATCAAAGTTTTCTACATCGCTGACATGTATAAAAAACTTCTAAACCACGATTTTGGGTACCTTTTGAAGGTTTCAAACATCAAAAAAGTGGAACGAATAAACTAAACTGTGGAACCCTAAGAATGGAGCCATCCGAAGATAAGTTCGACGGCGCACCTGTAGGTGATTTCTTCGCTCATTCCCGGAATATAAAAACACAAATAAAACGACACTGAACAGTCTTCGTATGTTGTAGATGTGTATGAAATGTGCCGTCGATTTTATTACTACATATTTTATTGGTTGGTTTTACATTTAGGTATGTCAGTAACCCATTAATGACCCACTACAGGGTCGGGTAATTATGTTATGAATGACCGGTTAGTTATGAAAATCGTGAGAACAGTTAACCGGTGGTAGGGATAAAATTCTATTTATAATTTTTTCGAAGTGAAATTCTAATTCGCTTTGGCTATCAGTTCCAGAAAGACCTAAATTGATTCGTATCGTGTGACATTTAATTTTATGATATCCAAGAAGCCGGTAGGTACTAATGAGTCATCTAATAACGAGAGGATATTCACCGAGACCCTAAGTGGTGACTCACATTGTTGTGAACAGATTCTATTTCTATCTCATAAAATATTAAATGTAGGTTCTCACCACTCTTTCACTTCTAGCACGTTTTGTTGAGGAGACCCGTATGTCAATAGGCACCTATGTCAGTAACCCATTAATGACCCACGACAGGGTCGGGTCTCCTCTCACTATGAGAGGGTTGTAGGCCGCCGTCCACCACGTTGGCCTAATGCGGGTTGGTGGACTTCACATGCCTTTGAGAACATTTTTTTTGAACTCGCAGGCATATAGGTTTCCTCACGATGTTTTCCTTCACCATAACAGTAGGTGATATTTAATGTTATTTTATAAAGCGCATATAACTTTTTTACAAAGTCCTTGATTATTGGGACAAAGCCACTGGGGATTCGAACCCGGACCCCTCGATTAAGAGGTCGAATTCTTAGCTACTGGGCTATCACCGCAGCTCAAACTTATAATCAACTATAACTGTCAATTAGTCTCAATAATTCTCAATACTCCATTGCACGTATAATTTATAGGTATAATTTTACCCTCAAAGGCTCTAATACACTCCCCTATTTCAATTAAGCTGTTACGTCAACAACCCAGGCTATACTGCTCTACTCGGTCTCTTGTTAACAAACAATTCAAATTAAATTTAGTACCTATCGAAAAGGCACTTATTACTTTGCTGGTATCTTTACCAAGGCTTACTGTTGCCAGAAACGTAGTTTATTATTTTGTTTCTAGTTAAAAGTTTTTAATGAATTTACGGTGATAGCCCAGTGGCTTAGAATTCGACCTCGAATCGAGGGGTTCGAATCCCAGTGGCACGCACCAATGACTTCGTAAAAAAGTTATTTGCGCTTTATAAAATTAATATTACCATCTGCTGTTAAGGTAAAGGCAAAACCTGCATTCCGGAGAGTTCACAAAATATATGTTCTCGAAGGCATGTGAAGTCCACCAACCCACATTAGACCAGCGTGGTGGACGGCGGCCTACATCCCTCTCATTGTGAGAGGAGACCCGACCCTGCAGTGGGTCAGCAATGGGTTACTGACAATGAATTTACGGTGCTCGTCACGTACTTATATCTACTGGGTATCCCATAAGATTTGCACCAAATAAACGCAAATCAAGCCACTGGTCTTTTATCTAACGAAGTGTTGCTAACAGCTTGTTATTACTTTTAAAAATATTTATCTTATACTAGACTGTGCGCGCGGCTTCGCCCGCGTGGATTTTAGAACTTGCGGTTATTGTGACTAAACTATGATAATTAGATATGTGCTCTCGCGGACTTTTTTGTAGATCTTAATAAGACCTACAAACCCGTAGTACATCACTTTGTTATCTTGTCAATAGTTTTTGCAACGCACGCATAAATAGGTTTTCGATTCAATTTTCTTACGGATCCCTAATTTTTTGAAAATAAAATATAGCCTACAACCTTCCTCTATAAATGGACTATCCAACACTGAAAGAATTTTTGGAATCGATCCAGTAGTTCCTGAGATTAGCGCGTTCAAATAAACAAACAAACTCTTCAGCTTTATAATATTATATATAAGTATAGATATACTAATAAACGAGCAATATTTGTATAATATGTATAATATATATTATATTTGTCGGCTGATCTCGAAAATTACGGGTTAGATTTCGATTAAACTTGCACGGTAGGGGTTTTCGGTGGCTAGGAATAGTTATTTTCTCCATATTTTTACGCAACAAAATTACCCCATGACCTACGTCATTGACCTTTGTAGTAAAGACTTTAAAAAAGTGAAAGTACTTTGACTGCCTAATTTAATTCAATAAAACATGTCTGTCACTATTGAAAAATGGCTAGAGTTATTCTAAAAATATCTGTCGTAGGTGTAAATGCAATTGCCGATATGAAAATGTTTCCACGTCAGTGACTTCAACTTGTAACCATGTGGAAGCAATCATAGATAGTGTAGATTTCCATTTCTCGCTATATTTACAAACACACATTTTAAAGGAATAAAAATACTTAAGTATATGTACCGTCTTGGCTTTCAATATTGCTGATAAAAGTTTTGTAGAATGGATATAAGATATGTTTTTGGGCGCATGAAGGTCCTAGCTATTTTATGCCCTCGCACGATGAAATGAAAATACGTTTTCCTCTTGAATTCGTATAATAATACGATTGGATTACAATTTGAATTATTATTTTATTAAGCTTAACGTTATATAAACTTTTGAGATAAATTCACAATATTTTAAAAATTTGAAAAATAATCGCGATGGAAACGTTACGAGAAGCTCACAAGTACGCGGCGTATAGGGCTAGGGACCGGGACCGTGGCCCTCGCTGCTCCGATTGGTCGATTGCCGGTATCACGTCATTGAGCGCCAATCAGGGCAAACCATGACGTGACATAGGTTAGTGGTGGTGACGAAGACGAAATGTGGCCCATCGGTGGTTCCTCTGTACTCATCGGCATAGTTGGGGACTGCTGCTGTATAGTATAGTAAAGCCATAGAGCCTTTAGCAATTCATCCTGCGTTCTTCTCCTCATATCCCTTGTCCTACTCCGACGACAAAACCCGTCACTCGTGTCTAAGTAGTTTATCGTACGACAATGTCATTCAGAGACTTGTGTTTTAATTTTGTTGCGTTTGTTGGTCGGTTCATTGTATCATTTGGTAATTAGAACAGGCCTTAATCGTGTCTTGGTAATGCCCATTGTGTCACTAAAAGAAACCTAATATGTATGTACAATACATTAGGTCATTTACATGAGTCAAGGAGGAATTAGAAGGAATTTTTGAAATACGGTATTAATCATTCCGTATGGAATGCTTTTTACTCGTGTATCTAAGGTGTTTTTCAGAGATCTTTACTTAATTTTTGTATAACTTCATCATCCACCACAACTCTTAGGATTCTTCTGTCACTGCCGTGCCCACCTTCCGATGATATAGCAACCGTCATGAGTCGTGAGCACAGATAATCAGTTATAGAGAACATAGAGATATTGCACACTTTCGGCCAATATACAACAGTCGAAAAAATGCGCTGGACCAATAGACGACGCACACTGACGAACTGACTACTGACTAACCAATCGCGTGCACCGCAGCGCAGTCAATGTCAAACCGACCAATGAAGGTTGTGCTCACGACTTGTGAAGTTGTGCCGACTACACACATATGTTTATGTTTATTCCCAGGGCCAGCGTGAATGCAGGCACGTCCATGACTGAGGCGGTGGAGTGGTACACCAACACGAATGCTGCCTTGCTGAGTCACCTCACTAAGGAGATCAAGGACACCGATAGCAGTACGATATGGAGGTGATTTGGATTGAATAGAGCTGATTAAAAATGTGCAGCGGTGATAGCCCAGTGGCTTAGAATTCGACCTCGAATCGACGGATCCGGGTTCGAATCCCAGTGGCACGCACCAATGACTTTGTAATAAAAGTTATGTGCGATTTATGAAATTAAATATCACCTGCTGTTACGGTGAAGGAAAACATCGTGAGGAAACCTGCATGCCTGAGAGTTCACAAAAAAAAATGTTCTCAAAGGCATGCGAAGTCCGCCAACCCGCAGTAGGCCAGCGTGGTGGACTAAGGCCTACATCCTTCTCATTGTGAGAGGAGACCCGACCCTGTAGTGGGTCATTAATGGGTACTGACGATTAAAAATGTTGAGAAATTAGCACTAGAAAGGTAAGTTGGATCGAAAGGCGAAATTGAACTGATTAAAAAATAATTTTAAAAAATTAAACCGACATCAAAAAAGTATGAAACAAAATTACATACTTTCTATCTGTAGTTGCGGCATTGCTAAAACTCAGATTAAGGGTTTTGCTCTTTACGATAAACAACCTTTCAATTTTCTTCAGTCTTCTATTTTCAATGGGACCCTAAAACATAAATATGCATTATCTGATTATGATAATTTGACAAATCAATCGTTGCCCATGAATTAATTCCGAAAGCTCTTATAAATGAGCTTTACGACTTTTTTAACGCCGCTATCGTAAAATAAGTCATTATTCCTCCGCTATATATACCTCACTAAGCTTAATACACTCGCATTTAGGGATTAATTCACTCTTATAGGTGGTAGAAGAATTCGCCTTACAGGTACTTACTTATTGATAGCTGGAAATGGTGATAAGATTCAGAGGGCCCAGGACCGGGCGGAGTGGCGTCGATTAGGGGAGGCCCATGTCCAGCAGTGGACTACTAAGGGCTGAAAGGAAGGAAGGAAGGCAGGAATGGTGAGAAACAGTAGTCAGTAACCCATTAATGACCCACTACAGGGTCGGGTCTCCTCTCACAATGAGAAGGATGTAGGCCTTAGTCCACCACGCTGGCCTAGTGCGGGTTGTCGTACACAGGGTAATTTTATGAAGTTAACAAAAGTATGAAGGTTCCTACTACAGGGAGTACAGGAACCTATGTACTCGTAGTACCTATATCTATGTAACACCTAAGGTCCGTTAGTAAGTAACGAAGAAGGAAGTAGGCGTCGAATAAGAGTTCAAATTAAATACTTAGTGTCGTTCAGTTCGGCAGGAACGTTTTATTTTGTTAGTTGCTGGCTTAATAGAAGTGCTAATTTTGCGCTTTTTGTAGACCCCACATCATTATAATTTCTGACGGAAGTTCATATCACGTGACACGTTTGCAGATTTGTAGTTTATATATGTGTCTTCTTGTTGTATGTTGATGACACACTAGGAATCCTTTTTCAAAGCTATACGACTGAAGTTATTCCATAGATTTTAATAACACGGTTCGATCAGATGCAAAGAACGGGTAAAATTAACATATTCATAACCGCCTTCGTTAATGAACACTTTCCTCGGAATATTTATACTGCGAGCAATTTCCGAGCGATCAGCAATTGGGGCTAAGTTGATAAGGCAAGTGCAGCTACGATCTACACTTCTTTGAACTGAGGGGGAAAAGTTGGTCGAACATTTCTCGGGTGGATGGAATGAAATATACAGTGGAAACTATACAAATGGAAATATTCCCTACGCTGCGTGATGCGGGGCAGTGTGTTATTCGCCTTCAAGTATTTAATGCCACCCTGAACCTTAGGTCCATTCATAACTACTCAAATAGCTGAATTACCGTGTCATCTTTAAGCTCGCAACATCAGTATTCTGTTGGGCTCGTTGGGTTAGACCCCATAACAATTAGTTATGTTTTGTTCTCAGTAAATACGCAGACATGACGGATGCTTAAGTCTAGTGCATTACATAAAACATAGTGCAGTTGGTTAGTTACATTTAACAGTAAGATTAAGCATACTTTGTCACTTATCACACCGGGAGACTATTCTTTACTTTACTCGTAACGTATGTAACGTAAAAGTATTTAACGTAAGACTTTTTGTTTATCAAACGCTTCAATTCTCACACACACACAATAAAATTCTCTAAGTCGTGGGTGCCATGAACAAAGTCAAGAACACATCCAGTCTAGACAAAACACATCATTCAAATCTCCGCCACTGGGAATCGAACCCAGGACAACTGGGGGGCGAGTGTAAATTCGTCCTGAACACTGCAAATGAGTAGAATTTTTCACTTTTGACGCCATTATGAAATCATTCCATTCGTTTCTATTGACGGTGGGTTATCAAAAGGGAATTAAAAAATGATGGCATTTGCACGCCAACGATACTCCATCGAAAAATGAAACGATGCCTCATAACTTCATTTAATTATTGGATTGCAAAACTTGTAAAATATGACAATCATAAAGTCAGAGTGAAATTATGATGAACTACAGACAATAGATAGAAGACGGCCCCTAGAATAACGAATCTTCAAAATCCTCGTCGGTTTAATAGCAACCCATCACAAGAATATGACTTATTAAAGACTAATGGACATCTGAATCGCGGGCTTCGTATGCCGAATAAAGCGACCTAATGCAGTTCGTATGCAGATCTTATGTAATGCACATGCAGTGAATGATGCGACAAATTTTTGGAAATTGTTCACGGTGAAGTTAGATGCGATTGTTTTGTAGTTTAAAGCAATAGGTGCTTTAGATAGAATGTAAGAATGTTTGTAATTAAGATTGAATTAGATAAAATAGTAGTACGTAAGTGAAAATAAGCATCTTACGATAATATCCAATTGATAGCCTTTGCTTACATACATATGTACGTTCAGATTCGCGCACTCACACTCTCTCAAACACGCACAGAAACAGACGCGAGCGTGACACGTAAAACTCAAAATAAAAATCGGAACAAATTTACTAACTGCCTATTTGAAAAGAAAGATATTCATAGCTTGAGAAGATGACTTCTTTATATAGAGATCAGAACCTATGCAATTGAATCTTTTGACGTCATTCACACTCACTCCTTGTGATCGGATTAAATTGAATACTTGCACACACAATTATGAACTTATAACAATAAAATAGTTTAGAGCTGATCCGATGCTGGAAGCGGAAGATGGAATGTGGAACTTTGTTAATTATCGACGTAGTCTCACGAGTTCCAATTTTTTAAGATGTTCTTGGACGATAAATGTTTTATCTCCGGCGATGATTGAAAGTGAAAATATTATTATGATATTTTAAAAGGAAAGTGTGTTGTTAATTTGTGTGTTCCTAAAGCACACTGAAAGCAAGCATACATACCGAAAATTTTAATAAAACGGCTCACGTCACGTATGTATATTATGTTTCGGGAGAGTCCGCTTAGACTAAAAGTTTAAAGATACTCAGGAATGTTTCAATAATAAAATAGATATGAGTTTTTGTCTGGGAATACGAGTAGATGGAGGACAGAAGAGTAAAATAGGCAACTTTTCATTTATAGCCATATTTAGTTGTTTACTCTCGCATGTCAAAGCCGAGCAATGCTTCAATAAACGCGATAGTAAAGACGCTGAAGAGCGGGAATAAAATGATTTCCCGCAGTAAGATCCTTTTACAGTGGAAAATAATCTTATTCCCATCCTCTTTGTTTGATAGAATATTTTTATACTCTTTTTAAACGAGATTGTTAAGCCCGTGTAGACATAGTCGCGGGCAGAAACAAATCTCAGAATTATGAATCAGTACTAGTTGAGCAACAGGGCATGTCATCTGATGTGTAGCCCATATTAGGATAATTTACTACCTTTCAAAGTAATAGCCCTAATAGCCCAATCTAAGGTCGAACGTTGACGATTTGATACCATGATACTATGATATAATAACCTGAGTCACATTGTGTCTAGATTAATTGAATCTTGAAAAATTATTCAATTCAAAATTATTCTTGTAAACTACGATTAGTTTATTGAGTCACTTTTCATCATGAAAAAATGAGTCACGTATGTGTTCGTCAGGATAGATATCATCTCCAATTCAGTTTTTTCAGTAATATTATGATTACTCTATAGAATTGGCTAGTAGTTATAATCACTACATACCTAGTGTCAATATTCAGTAAGGGAAATCACTCGTCAATTGAGATATCTTACATATAGAAAATGACCTGTGAAAAGGTAAATTTAGTAAGAGAAACATGAATTATGTCATAGTTTAGTGGTCAACTTTACCTAGTATTGGTTTGTATCAAAATAAAAACATTACGTAATTAAATGAGATGGTAATCTAGATTTTTTGGGTATTCTATAATAGACACCTAATTTGTTTGGGAATCTGAGTTCATCATTCGATCTTATTATGCCTCCGATTGCGTAACTCGAATTTTTTAAATTGGTAGCGTGATTCACGATACCAGCGACGTCATCATTGTAATATTGCGTTACCTGTCAAGAATTTTCCTCGCGACGTAGCATTTGATGTAGTGTCCCTTTCGAGTGCAATGCCCTCATAAGGTGTGTCATATTAAATTTAAACCACAGTCTATGACAAATAATTACGAGTACCTAATTTGGAACTTTTTCTTACGAGTTCAAAATAAACCTAGGTCTTATGTATAATCATATCACGTCACATCACATAATATCGATAATTTGCCTGTGGCGAAGTTTTCGTCATATGACTTTATGGTATGTGGTGGCGTTACAACTATTGCAGTTGCAATTTTTCACTGTCCTGAATCACGTTATCGAAGTTTTTTAGATAACCGATGACGAAGAAAGGAAACGGCGTCCACGTTTAGGAAAAAGGAGTATAGACCGCCTTCCTACCAGATGGACTGACGACCGCGGGAAACTATTAGATTCAGAGGGCTCAAGACCGGTTAGAGTGACATCGATTAAGGGAGGCCCATGTCCAGCAGTGGACTACCAAGGGCTGAAAGGAAGGAAGCTGACATAAATTGATAACAAAAACAGTCACATTGAGCTCCGGCCGCAAAGAACGGGATTAACACTGCTAGAAGTCATCGTGTGGCCGGCTCGTTTCGTAATTATTGCTCAAAAGTTAAAATCTCATTCTGTTCCAGGTATCTGGTGGGGTTCAAGAACCTTCTTCGGAGCATCGAATGCAAGGGCATAGCTTCTGTCCTCGGGATCAACTATTACGCACGGGGCTATTTACAACCCCGAGCACATGAAAGGTACTCAAGTAACATACCTAAGTAACGTCCCTAAGCAACATCCAATACCACTAAGCCGCAACGGGTTATCGTGGTGGACCTACATCTCACATGCTGAGATTCTTGAAGGATTCCTTGTAAATATAGATTGATAAAAATAATATGTAACTACTCTGTACCTACATTTGTGCAAATGCGGTCTTTGTACAAATGCTTGCGAATCTGGAATTATTTCTTGAATTTAAGTAAATAATTGAAATCCCAACAGGTATATAACACACATGGTGCTCAGCAGAGACCTCCTAGATAATACCTTGAACCTGGTGCCTTCCCTCATTCCTCTTCACATGGACATCAAAGAGGACAGTCCTGAATACCAAGTACTGGAGAAAAAGTAAGTTCTAAAATAACAATAGACAAACGCATAGCCACTAGTATAGTACACTAGGGTTACCTGTGTCGTGGTACCATGGACACACACAAAACATGAACATACATACCCAGACCAGAAACATAGGTACATTAACACTCATCCTTTAAATCACTGGTATAAAACCCATGAAATGACTGCTGCAGATGTCCAATGTACAGCGGTGATGATGCCTACCATCAAGTAGCCCGTATGCTCGTCAATTGACATAAAAAATGAAAAAACGGTGCTCCGCGCAACGCACCTCAATATAAACAATATGCTACGCAGGTCATTTTTACTAAAGGCTTCATAGAAGAAAGTTACGAGTATGTCGTATAAATAAGCTAAAATTCAGTAGATGAATATGTTATCTGTTTATATACTGAATTTTAGCTTGCGAGTTTGTTAAGGGTGGATGTAGTTCACCTCAAGTCTACCCACTCTTCAACAATATTTCGTGTCTTGCCTTTCAATAGGCATGATGACTAATTTTCAAAAACTCTTCCATGATATTCAGAAGTTTCTTTTATGTCTAAAATATATCATATTTTTGTAGAAAATTAAGGTTTTTGCGCAATAAAAGTACATTTAATTTTAAGTTTCAAATTCATTCCAAAACGCTCGCCTGTGTCATGGCGTCTGTCATTACAACACGGCTCAGTAAAAAAATGCAGAGACGCATATAATATGCTTACGAAAAAAATGACGTTTACTGAGACGTGACGTAAATTGACGTAATTCGATCTGATGGGTGTTTAAGCTATCATGGCGGATTGTTCATCATGCCTATTGCGATAAGACTTTATTTAAGGTCACTATCTTGGTCCCCACGTCTAAAACACAACCAGTTATGTACGACTTCCAACATCAAAGTCGTTTTCGATTGACACACAATATCATAAATGTGCCTTAAATATGAATAATTTTTAAATATTTCTTTAGAAACCAGCAGATAGTGGACAACCGGCACCAGGACGGCAGTGTGAGCGATGCCATCGAGTACTTCGACCAGACAGCTACCTTACTGGACAAACTGCGAGCCGTACAAAAGCAACTACGGGAGTATATCAGGTACCTATCTATGTACCAGCGATGTCCTGTCCAAATTTAGATAGTATGTCTGTATGTCTGTTAATCTGTGTTACTGTTGAAGTTTCCTGACTTTGAAGTTGAAGTTTTTCAGAAGAAGAGAAACGTCAAACACCAAGTAGAGGCCAGTAGACCGCTGTGATCGTCTTTCTTACATTTATACAAACAGTCGTCACAAAGATCTGTTAACTGGGTCTAGAAAAAATCAAATTTAAAATGGAAAGACAAATAGCTAAACCAATAGCCATCCAAAGATAGTTTTATTAGAAAGAGATTAATATCAATCAGTGGATACTTAATTGAAGTAGTCTCAGCGTTCGATTTGTTCGAATTGCGACGTTCCACAGAGCAATTGAATCCAAGCAAACACAACAGACGTTATTCGCTACGTGATACCCGGCGCTCCATAAATATCCAGTTGCGAGGACATTCCCCATTGGGTTTGGAGTAAAAACACCGTTTATTTACAAGGACACAGTCATTTTTGATAGCCCGCTTCGAAAAACCATTGTAGGTATTACACTATTACTGTTGAAGTTCCGTGTGTTGAGACATGACAGGGAAGCGTCGAAGACCAATTAGAAGGTAGTAGACTAACCACTGTGATCGTTTATCTTACATGATAATTGACATTTTTATAGAAACTATCGTCGTAAAGGTCTGTTAACTGAGTTTAGAAAAAAAAACTATTATTTTGGTTTAGAAAAAAAACAATTTATAGATGGAAACAAAAAAAACTAATCCAAAATCGGTGCAAAGAAAATCCATTAGAAAGGGATTAATATCAATCAGAGGATACTTAATTGCAGTAGCCTCAGTACTCGATTAATTACAATCTTGATGTTAAATTCGTTGGGATTGCGTCGTTCCAGAGGGCAATTGAATCCAAGCAAACATAGACGTTATTTGCTACGTGATCGCCAGTGGTCCATAAATCTCGTGTTGCGAGGACTTTCCTCTCTGTTAGTTGGGTTTGGAATAAAAATAAAATAGCTATTTGGGGTCTATTTACACGAAGGTTCTATTTGGAAGCGTGAATAAGTTAATCTCATCCATGTCTCTGATGTCAATAGTTTAGAATTTTTCACTAGTCCTTTTTATTTATTTCTTTGTGCTAATTTTCAAGTAAGGACTCGAGAGCAAATATAACGCTTATTAGTGTGTTATTATTTTAAGTTCCGTTCCATAGTTCCAATAGTTTTTATTTATTTTAGCAAATATTTTATTTTGAGTTCAAAATTTTACTGCTCTTTAGGCTGATAGCTCATTGTAAATTTTCGTCACGATGACTTTTTGTTACCAAGTCGAGTTTTTCCTGATCTAAGGGAATGCTGGCTGTGGTTACGTGACACAATACGTGCCAATAGGCGTTTTTGACCATGATTGGTCAATGTTTTTAGTCGCAACTAGTTCGCCACGACCCGAGTGGCGCAGTGGTTAAGACACTGGTGCGCTGTGCGGAGGGTCCTGGGTTCAATTCCCAGCAGAGCAGAGGTTCGAATGATGAATTTGAATTTCTGTTTCTGGTCTGGGTGTGTTGTGTTCTTGTCTTGTGTGTGCCCATGGCACGCACGACACAGGGAATACTAGTGTGGGGCTATGAGTGTGAAGCGTTATTTGTTTATTTTGTATTTGTTTTCAGTACTAACAAGTATGAATAGGTAAATGAAAGCATTTCAGCCATTTATCGTAGCTTGAACTCATAGGTGCCGTGCGCAATCAATATAAAGTGACATATTGGCAACGGTTCAAAAGCAACGCGGTCTACTTATGATATTCTTTTACTTCTCTTAGGTACATCAAACCTTACTGAGGGAGATGTCTTATATCATAAAAATTCAATCCGATAAAGGTATCCTCTTTATCGATCCAAAATTGTCAAAAACATTCACGCTATCCCCAAACAAACACATCCACAGTCCGTTATTTACGCACTGTCTTGCCTCGTGCCTTTAAACGTTGGAACGGTGCTCCGGCCGATTTAATTAAACTATGACATGGAGTTCCGGCGGCCCGTCTGCTGCTCTGTTATTTGCTGCCAGTCTTTCTAGTTATATATAAAGAAAATGAGCTACCGTGTTGGTTCAGTAGTGCCTGGGTAACGATAACCGTATCTTTCAATTTCCAGGGAAGGCGTAAACGAAAGTCTCCGAGAAGCCAGGCGAAGCGAAGCGGTATGTGCTGGGATACTGATCTTGGTGTGTGTGGTATCGCCCATCATCATAGCGTTGGTGCGAAATGCTGTCAACACCATACAGGTATGTGGCCATTCAAACTCCACATTAAATTACCAATGTTTTGAATCCTAGAGTAGTCAGCTGTGAACGCTCTAGCTACAATAACAAATGAACGTCGCACAGTGAGTAACAAAATGGCTCCAATAGTGAAAAAAAGGATTAAAGCAGCATCAAAAGTCTTCACCTGTCTCATCAAGACTTACGTTTATCAAGTGTCATTTTCCGCTTTCCAGGTGTACGCGCGAAACCTGGCAGAGAAAGCCAGGGAGTTGGAATATGAGAAGGAGTTGAGTGACTCCCTTCTTTACCAGATGCTGCCGCCTAGCGTCGCGAAACAGCTGAAGCAAACGCAACAGGTACCTTTTCTGTAACCCATTAATGACCCACTGCTGGGTCGGGTCTCCTCTCACAATGAGAAGGATGTGGGTATAACAATCTTGGTAGTAAATGAATAATACATCACTAATTAATTTTTCACTTTTTACGAGGCTTACACGTCGGGGTAATATTTTTTAATCATCATGATTGGAACGAAAAGTTTTCGTAATGAAATTAGTTTGTTAATGAGAAAAACATTAAACACCGCCAATTTATATGATTTCTCAAAAGTTGGGAATAAAGTGGAAAGAAAAATGATTTGAAGCTTTGCATTGCATGGCTTCTCCAATTTTAAACAAACTTTTCATTAATAAATTTATAAAGGTAGACGAAATAATGTTTGGAATAAATTGGCTAAAAACTTATAATATTTACTTGTAGCCTACAAACGTACTGAATGTTTGTTCTTTATTCGCTTAAAAAGAGCCATGTAAGGTACATCAGCTAGTATAGTATAATTATAGAGTATTATATTGTTTCCAGGTGCCCGCTGAGTTTTTTTCTTCAGTGACCGTATACTTTAGTGATATCGTGGGGTTTACTGCCATAGCTGCTGTCTCAACACCATACCAGGTACCAATATTTCCGTCCATAAGTGAATATATGGTGAACTTTGATCTATTACAACAAAAAGCGGCATTAATATCGCATATAGCAATCTCTATAGACTGTACTACTAAGAAGAAGACCTTAGAAGAAAGATCTATCCATCCATCCAGTCCGATGGATGGATAGATTTTCGTGCAGTAGAAACTGGATGAGAAAAGCCAAAGATGGGGCCGAGTGGCGCGCGTGTCCAGTAGTAGATATGTATATCAATGTTGGCCGAAGGGGAACTTATCAGTAACCCATTAATGACCCACTACAGGGTCGGGTCTCCTGTCACAATGGGTCAAGAGGGATGTAGGCCTTAGTCCACCACGCTGGCCTAATGCGGGTTGGTGGACTTTACATGCCTTTGAGAACATTTTTTTTTAACTCTCAGGCATGCAGGTTTCCTCACGATATTTTCCTTCACTGTAGCAGCAGGTGATATTTAATTTTATAAAGCGCACATAACTTTTTTACAAAGTCATTGGTGCGTGCAACTGGGATTCGAACCCGGACCCCTCGATTCGAGGTCGAATTCTAAGCCACTGGGCTATCACCGCTTAAGGGGCAACTTATCCACATTCAATGTAAACATTTGTGGCGCATCTGTTGCTGTACTGACAAACTTTCTCGCAACAATGTTCCAATATATTATGGCAGTAAAACTTGAATGGCAGTAAAATTTTGACAGTCGTGCTGACAGGAAGTCAGCAACATGTTTATGCAACCATTTATAAAAATGTTTCAAATGAATACGGCGCTTATATAATTACCTACTTTTGCAGGTGATAAGCTTCCTGAACTCCGTGTACAAGTTATTTGACGAGAGGATCGAATGTTACGACGTGTACAAGATCGAAACTATCGGGGACTCTTACATGGTTGCTTCTGGCTTGCCAGTTAGAAACGGTAAGAACATACTGCAGTTTCATTAAGACTTATGCGTCCGGAAGAGTAACTAATACATTGATGGAAAAAGGCCCTTAAATGTTGAACACATCTTGGCAATAGTAGAACAGGCTGCCCTCCGACCAGGTGAACTGATGACCTAAAGAAGACGGGAAACCGTTGCATTCAAAAGGCCCAGGACTGGGCGAAAGGGTGCTGGTTAAGGGACTCGCATGTCTAGAAGTGAACTATGAAGAGCTGAAAGGAAGGACGGAATTGCGGGGTAGTATCCCATAATTCACTATAAAGCAAGAATATTCTTGTGCCATACTTTAGTGTTAACCTCAGGATTTCAGTAATAGCATTGAATGAGCTGTAATGACCATTCAACGACTTATTACGATGAACTTAGAACTAAGCGTTCCATGTGTGACTGCAAACATTTTATGAAATCAGGAAATATAATCGCAACCTAGTTTCTACTAAAAAGGTCTGTACGTAAAATGGATTCTGCTCATTCTATTCTACTGATAGCGTCAGAGGGTGTTCAATAAGCTTGAGTCTGATTGTTTCATTGTAGGCAACAAACACGTGACAGAGATTGCCAACATGGCACTCGAGTTGCAAGAAGCCACCGCGATGTGCCGGCTGCCGCACCGCCCCGATCAGGTACCTACTTAGGTAACCGTCTTCTCAGTGTCTCGCTTCCGTACCGCCCGTCCGATGCTGTACCATAATTATTTTACGACTTCCATGCAAACTATTTCAAACCACCTAAATTCTTTTAGGACCAGAACCACTCTCTAATCTGTCTGTCTGTAACACATTAATGGCCCATTGCAGGGTCGGGTCATTTCTCACGATGAGAACCATATAGGCCATAGTCCACCACGCTGATCTAGTGCGGATTGGTGGACTTGACATGCCTTTGAGAATATTTTTTGTGAGGTCTCAGGCATGCTGAAAACAATCTGCTTAACACTATAGTCCGTCAGAAAATAGTCCAATAGTCCGTCCGATTTCCCATCCGTTCCTGTATCCGACGAACGATGGGCGTTCGTCGGATAGTCTGTCCGATACTACGAGTACATCTTCCGTCCGATTGTAGCGATACTGTATAGCTTTGCTCTTGCTTACTTATCGGTTATCTACCAGTGGTTACAGCGCCTGACCTGTGGGGTTACTCTTGAAATAAATTCCGATCGATCGTCATTGGAATTGTTGAACACTAGCACCTATATTGAACGGATATTGCAGAACTAAATGAAATTGTGTCATTTCGTTGCAATCTTCTTAATCCCTAATTGCATTTAAGAGTACCAAATCATGTGACAGTTCAGATTAGATCGGAATCGGAATTGAAATTGAGATTATTTTCAAGAGTAAGGCCACTGAATGTGCTACACATGTTTTTCTTTGCTTTGCACGAAAGAGCGCAATTTCAATGGTTCTTTCTTTCAAGTAGTTGCAGTATAGTAAATCTTTTGTGAGCAAAAGGATGCATCTATGTTTTAATTCTCCTTCAGACACTGTGCATGCGAAGCGGTATCCACACTGGACCCTGCGTGGCTGGCATCGTGGGCAGCAAGATGCCAAGATACTGCCTCTTCGGAGACACCATCAACACGGCTAGTCGGATGGAGAGCACTGGAGAACGTAAGTTTCTTCATCAACACTTTTTCATCCAGAATTTTTCTCTACAAATAAAGAGGTTATAGAAAGAAACCGAATTCGAAAATTGGTCTAATATTTGGAGATTGCGACTTACAAATGTAGCCACAATTTCTTCTAAGTTACTTCCCTAGCCACCTCTACATTAAAAGATAAAAAAACAAAACTATTTTATTTGCAGCAATGAAAATTCAAATATCGGAGGATGTAAAAAGAGCTTTGGATCGTACTGGACTCTTCATCACTAGCCCTCGAGGAGTCGTGGACGTTAAGGTATCGTAAGCATTTCCAACAGAAAAGTTGTGGCCTTAGATTCAATTAAGATTATTATTGGACCAAAACGCAAAATCATCCTAAATCTTGATAGATTTTGTATTTTTGTAGATCCCATTTTATGACGTTACCAATATTTAAAGTCAAGTGACTATTTAACTAATTGTCACATGTAGCAAACTGCATTTTCACAGATACCTATTGAGGTTGTATACGGGTGCTTTGCCACTCATGAGGGCTAAGGTAAAATTGGTAATAAAATAAAATATTAAAATATTACAAACATAAGGTGCTGAGAGCTTTTTTCTCCGGTTTTTTCTCTCGACCCAATAGTGGGTGGCACCAATTGAACCGATGAGTCCGATTAGGTAAAACAACCAAATAAATGAATTGTTAACACTACATGCCAAGTTGTGTATAGGAAGTAATCAAATTTAAGTAAAAATGAATGATCGTATTTAAAGTGTTTAATTTAATGTAATTAAGTTATTTATGAATTTAATTTGTTAGTTTTACTCACTTTATATTTGCATACCTAAAAATGGTAAATATAGATTGATCTAAATAATTTGTAACAACTTTAAACCTATATTTGTGAAAATAAACGTTTTGTCGTTGTCTTTGTAAGATGTTCGCCTCATATAAAGTATCCCCGGCTCATTGAAATTGCTTTGAACTAACCGACTTTGCAACCAAACATCATTAGGGCTATCCATATCAGACGGATTGATTATTGAAACCGGCTGTTAGTCGAGTAGATCCTTCTTAACTTAAAATTGTTATTTATACAGGGTAAGGGAGAAATGACGACGCACTGGCTGGAAGGGCGGACGGGTCCTTCCCCCGCCCGCCCAGCCGCCTCCCTGGACTGCACCCCCAGCTTCCTCGCCAGGATTCACTCCCAAGGACGCTCTTCTCCACGATACCAACCTGAATCCAAGCGCGTGTAGACTAGTGATGTGCCGACTCGAAAAACATGACTCGAATTAACTCAACATCTGGTTGCCTACTTACCGTGTAAACGAACTTACCATGTAAAGTTCATACTTGTACGAAGACTTCATCTGATGAGACTATTAATTTCAATGCAATAAAGTGGAACAGAAAGAAAGTGCTGAGAGTATAAACGAGATGGCGCTACGTGCTACAATATGTAAATGTAAGAGAGTCAATATTCGGTATTTATAGTTTGTGTAAATGTAACAGTTCCACTTTTCACCGAGCAGCGTGGTAGCGTATGCTATTGTGGGGAGAAACCCATGCTCAACAGTGGGCTAAAAGGGTTGCAGCCACATGTAACAGTACATACATTTACATACAGTACGGCATTTTACAGTAGGCTACTTACGCTATTGACAGCAAAATAATTTTTAGAAACTCACACCAAAGATACCTTACTGATGTGTCAGAAACTACCGGAGATTTAAATAATAACAGAATTCTCTCATTCAAACTCGTAAGACAAGGGATATTCTAGAATCTCATAATCTTACTCTATACAGAGCTTCACTAAGACATACTTATAAGTATTAAGAATTGGATTGACTAACAGTCAAATTGGGTACCTTTGGAAATGTTTGGGTAACTATGAACTATACTTCAACGTCGTTTAGGTACTTTGAAACTTCCTTTTTACTGACTTTAGTCATGGTTACTCAAGAAACAAACTTTAACAACAAAAAATTTATTGATTTCTTTATGGTTGTGTTGTAAATTTACCTCATGGATTCAGATACCCAATTTGATTCCATGTATTACCATAGAAAATTATGTAGAATAGTTTGTGTTAAGTTATTTCAGCTATAGTCGTAATTTTGTATATGAAATAAAGCAATGTGCATACTTTATGATTTTATTATTCACTTTATTTTTTCTTGTTACAACCCAACCTTCCAAAACTTTGCAACATTATGTAAAACACCCTTGACTAAATAATGATTTATTTTGAGATAGATACTCTTTTTGTACTTGCTTTGCAACAACATATGTTGCTTGGCAATCATTATTCGAGCTATCTGCATCCAAAGATTGATTATTGAACCCGCCTTTGATCTAGAGCTGGCAGTAACGAGTTTTCCTGGTCTACGTCTGTGGAATGACAAAGTAGATAGTATCAGACGTTCATTTGCTGTCCACAACCTGTTCTCCATATTGATTTTTTATTTTGAAGTTTTTACATATAATTTTGACGACCATTTTACGAAAACCCAACTGAATCACCGAAGACGATACAACTTGTAAAACATTATGCAACATTTGACTAACAATATATTGCCTTAAAACATTCTTCGCAACAGTTTCCGTTTGGCGTTTCCGTCTTACCCGCGGGGACTGATTCGCAATTCTTCCCTATAAAAAAGAATACTGGACCTCAAATCCCTCAGTAGTCTCGCCGCTTCCAAAGGAAAATGACGTTAATATATGCGGTGTGTTTACTCGTGATGAGTGTAGTGGTGGCCGGCCGCTCCATGGCTAGTGCTCAGGATCTAAGTTTCAGTGAAAGTGACACATTACATAGGGGTCACACATTGTCATTACATAGAGCTAAACGGTCGGTCTGGAAGGGAAATACTTCTGGAAATGGATGTCCGTACAGTTTCAGACGCGTTGGAGGCATCTGTTTGTCTTGCGAGCAGTAAGTGTTTATTTACCTTCATTTGTTGTTTTAACCCATTAATGACCTACTACAGGGTCGGGTCTCCTCTCACAATGAGAGGGATGTAGGCCTTAGTCCACCACGCTGGCCTACTGCGGGTTGGTGGACTTCACATGCCTTTGAGAACATTTTTTTTTGTGAACTCTCAGGCATGCAGGTTTCCTCACGATGTTTTCCTTCACCGTAACAGCAGGTGATATTTAATTTTATAAATGGCACATAACTTTTACAAAGTCATTGGTGCGTGCCACTCGCATTCGAACCCGGACCCCTCGATTCGAGGTCGAATTCTAAGCCACTGGGCTATCACCGCTGGTATACCTTTATTTATCGGAATAAAATTGATTCTAATAATTGGTCATGCCATGGCAGCTCTAAAAAGCTCTCCTTCATTGTTCTTAGGCAAATAAGACAAAAAACAAAACGTTAATTTACACAAATATAGGTATAGAGTTGTTACAAGTTATTTCAATCAATCTATTTTTACTATAAGGCTATAATTAAAAAAAAAGGTAAAGACCTTTGGAAATATTTCCTTAAAACAAAATGTTAACAATCAAATTTGTATATGTTTCTGATTTATACAAAGATGGTATAAGGATAAAGTTTGATATTAAATCTGGTGTTGGCATAATAATGTGTACCGTAATAGCCCTATTACTAAAACCCGATAATGAAGCTACAAGGAAAATACCTGATTTAGTTGCTCTATGCAGATTGTTATCTACTGTTTTTTAATTTCAAATGGCATCAACACACTTAAAAGTAGCTTTTAAAATGAGCCGTCAAATATCTTCACATAAAAGAAATACATCAACCCATTGTTATTTTTTTAAGTGAAAGAAGAACAAAAATACACATACAATCATTCTTCCTTGATAAAAAATAGCCTATATCCTATCTTACGAATGTTACCATCATAATTATCCAAAAATATTTTCCGAACAGTTTTAGATTTTAGCGTCTTCAAGCAAATGTCTTTAGCAATACTGATTTATTACTTAATTACTGATTTGTGGTTATTTTTCTTTTTCAGACTTGGTAGAAAAACCGGAAAGCATTTGAAATCTTGCCACGATAAGTGCATAGACTCTCGACGGCCTTGTAAAAGGAGAAAAGTCTTTGCCAAAAGGAGATAGAAAATGAAATAAAATAAAAAAAATAGGAGGAAGAAGAGAAAGCTTTACAAGTTTCAAAAAATATACCTAAGCCTATATTTTGTGATTTCTAGATTTTAACATATTAATTAAATTATTAAATAGGGCTGTCTATGCATAATAATATAATTAAAAAATTGATCTGCAGAATTTTTGAACTATAGCTTTGAAGTCACAGCCCTGCCTGTGTGAACACTATCGTCAAATTATTCGTACTTTAAACGTAAGTCATGTTAACTAGGGCTCCCAAAACAGGCGACACAAAAAAATTAAACAAAACTAGACAACAATAAGAAAAAAATACAAGAAAAAGAAAAAATATTAGGTAATGGCACAACTGAACTATACAAATACTTTGACGAAAGTTTTCATGCTCACGACACAGGTCATTAAAAAAATTGAAATCGGAACTTTGAAATAGGTACCTACGTAAAACTTTTGCTATTTGAGGATGGGTAAAGGAACACTTTGAGATTCGAACCCTCATCGAAATTTCAATCTAAATATAGTTTTAACGAGCATAATATTAAAATTTGTTAGACATAAACCACATAAAATTTCATATAAATTATATAATTTTATCGACTTGCGTCATACTCTCCTACTGTGTTTGTTCAAAATCTGCTTAAATTGGGTACTTAGCATAACTTGAATTCCTAAGGAATTGGAGTTCGTTGCTGTAAACGTTTAACGTTTTGTGATATTACCGCCAGAATTATAATTAAGTATCTTAATAATTTATTCTAGTTTGTAAATTTTATAATTTTTGCTAGTAAGTAAATAATTTGTTTGTTATTATTGATTTGTAAATAAATAACTTTACCTTATTGTGATATTTTGATTATTTATTGTATACCTGTTTATAAGATGAGTGTCTTGTGTTTTGTATTAAAATTTGTTATTTCAACTGATCTTTTTATTTATTACACTTTTGTACCTATTCCAAGTATTATACGGTCTGTGTATCGATAAACCTATATTATTACACCATTCGATAATGTCCACGCACAGTAAAATTCACCCTCTATACGAGCTGACACAAAAGGGAGTCGAACCCGAGGTGTAAGAGAGCATGACTGTATACTAAGAAAGTAAGATAGCATAATGAGTGTCCCGCCGTTTGCCGTCACGGCATACGATTTGACTTTACTGGCAAGGCGTGAACACAATATACACATTTTTCATCAAAAGTTTGAAATAAATCCTACTATTTTTTTTACTATTATAAATGCGAATGTTTGTGAGTATGGATGGATGTTTGTAGCTCTTTCACGCAAAAACGACTGAACACATTTGGATGAAATTTGGTACACAGATAGATCATAACCTGGATTAACATATAGGATACTGTTTACCCTTCTCTGCACCAAGTTCTAAAATCCACGCGGGCAAAGCCGCGGGCACAGTCTGGTTTGAAATAAAACAACGCGTTAATCGTTACTATAATGTAATTAAATTCAACAATTTTATGCTCTAGGACCTTATGAGTAGCTCTATCACGTTTTGGTCATAGTCGTGGAGTCTGAGCGGTCGCGGGCTCTCCGACTGAAGGTCGCCCACCTTGCCCACTAGCCAAAATGTCTCCATTGTGCCCTTGCCCTGAAAAAAAATTGCATTAGGGTCAACTTGGGTGACATTGAACCTTCTTCGTTGCATTTCATTATTTCACCGAATGTCTGGAACAAATCTCTAAGTATTAGGTACCGACGAGACCGCCTATTGGCGATGCGTACGTTAATATTTTGTTAAGATTCTATCTACGGCCGGTTTCAGTAATCACTCTTTGAATTCGGATAGGATTTTGATGTTTGCCAGGAAACATCTGTCCAAAAACATTATATAAAGTGTCTTGGCAACCAAACAGTAGATATTAATCTTAATCCATATCTGCAGATCGGTTATTGAAACCCCACATATGGTTTAAATTCGTTGCATATAACCATGGCTTCAGTTTTGCACAAATAAGGTATTTATTCTAATCTGTGGGTCGGTAATAAAGGGATATAGTCGCCGCAGCTGCGTAAATAAATAAAAGTTATGGTAATAAATGGAGATTTAAAGCTCGGATTGATAGGCCCGTATCAATGACACATTTGCAAGTATACAATAAGTTGATTGTGAATCTATCTACTTAAACGGGTATTTTATACATATTACTAGCTGTGTCAGCGACTACGTTTGCGTGGAATTTTACTTTAATATATTATAATATAATTCTAAAATAAAAGTAGCCTAAGTTACTCCTTATCACATTTATCTGCCAGTGAAAGTCCCGTCAAAATTGGTCTAGCATTATAGCGGTCCAGTAACATAAATTAAAAATACGTATTTCTAATTTCCTCCTATCATATTATGTGTGTTCCAAACCCTTAAAGCATCGAAGGACTGCTATGACATAGGTTACTTTTACATGCGTTTGCTCTGCTAAATTATACATAATTATATTTGCAAGACCGAAGCCTGCCGGGCCAGCTATATTTATATCAGAAGATCATAAAGAAGATGATTTTGACACTCACCGCTACATCGATGAATCCCCTTGATTCTACCAAGTAATTGCCGATTTCATCCAGCGCTTCTTTCGTTGTTTGTGAGATGTGAATTTTCATGGCTGAAACAATAAATTATAAAAATAAATTTAAATTCAAAAAATGTTTGGATGTGGACCCCTTTCACAGTTAATATTCCCCTATTAAAGGAGTGCTTTCAGAAACGTCTGAAAAAGTAAAGAAAAGAAAAGAATGCGTTTATTGTTGACTGTTACACGAGTAAGATGTTACAAAAATTATAATAAGTTAAGAACAGTTCTACCCTATGCGGGCATACAATAATTATGTCTTAAATAACTAATAATTAATTTCATATTATAATTATGACAAAATGGGTTATGATATTTGGTTAGCAGTCCAATTATTTATTTATTTTAATATTTTGAACTCATTGGCTATACTATGTGCTATACTATATTGGCTATACTAGGGTAAAGAGAGAAAAAGCCGGAGGAAAAAACTCTCGAGACAGTTCACACCAACTCAATGAAGATGACGGTGATGATGGTGGTGATGACGATGATGATAACGATGATGCATTCTCACCTTCCCCCGTACTCTCCATCCGGCTAGCCGTGTTGATGGTGTCTCCGAAGAGGCAGTATCTTGGCATGGTGGTCCCCACGACGCCCGCCACGCATGGTCCCGTGTTGATCCCCGCGCGGATGCGTAAGGCCTCCTGCGGCCGGTGGGGGATCTTCGCCCCCTCCAGGCTCCGCATCAGCGATAGTGACATGTCCGCTATTTCTGACGCGTGCCGGTTGCCTGGGAAACCATTTGACCTTGTAGACTTTATAACGGTGATAGCCCAGTGGCTTAGAATTCGACCTCGAATCGAGGGGTCTACGAACCCCAGTGGCACGCGCCAATGACTTACGTACCTCCCTGCCTACTGACCGCGCCTGACGTCTTTTTTTTAATAATTAGAGCAAGCAGACAGACAGACGGGCCACCTGATGGTAAGTGGTCGCCTAATGACACGTGCAACACCAGAAGACTTTACTCTATTATTTCAATCGCTTGTCTGTGATAGTTGTGATCTACTCAAACCACTGGACTTTTCATTGGACTGGACTGTGCATTCTTATAATATAAAAAATTGACTGAAGGTCAAGTATCTGTACCTCAGTAGGTAAACATTAATCCAGAAATGTAAATCCAAATAGTTTGCCACTAGAATTACTAGTGCATCCTCGCAATCGATCGTGCCTTTGGATTCATGACGTAGCTCTGTATGTTTCTGATAACAAGATACCTCCTCATCTTGTTATCAGAAAACTTGTTTCAAAATTTTGTTGCATTCAATTATAAATAATAATTTTCCTGCTATAGTGTAAATTAATTATAATGCTAGCAGGAATTACTGTAATACATTTAATTTTCTACTTATTTTTACATACATACTCATACTATAAGTTGTGTCCAAGAAGGTATTACGGTCACAGAGTGATTCCCGGCGAAATGATTTAATTAAACGTGATCTTCATAAGAATAGTGTCCTTACATAGTTGCATGCTATAGTGACTACGTCGCGCGTTGGCGTCGTGACGTCACATGACGCAAACGTCGGGTGTCCCCGCAAAATGACGTAAGACTTGATAACTGCATGTGGTAACAACAGTGACCCACTGCAGTCGGGTCTCCTCCCACAATGAGAAGGATGTAGACCCTAGTCCACCACGGTCGCCAAATGCGGGTTGGTGGAGTTCAGAATATGCCTTTTAGAATATTCAAAATTCTTTAAATGTTTTTTTCGTTGTTTATTATATTATTATTTTATTAGTATTACAGATATTCCATCCTGTTTTTGAAACCAAAATTCAATTCTGATTGAACGTCTATTTGCCAACACGAAACCATCAGAAATTGAAGTTGAATCCAAAGTTTCCCGGTTTGCTCGTCGTGCAAGTCTTTGCATTACCTGATTTTACGTGGTCACTACACACACATTCACAAACACACATACCCGCGTCCAATCTCAAATATACATACCTTATGGTACCTACCTATTTTTTTTTTAATTTTCACCATTTTCAAATATTTCAGCTCTGGTCTACTAATCCTACGTACTCGTAAGCTTGTAAATATATTATGTAATCTAGGTAATTGGAGGCTATGCTTACAATCACGATGATCGAATCACGTTACATTAGATAATATTAAAAATCAATTTTATTTAACGTATGCTCAATTCAATAACTTAAGTTACCGTGCATAAGAATGGCATGCAGTCGGATTTAATTATGAAACTATGTGATGAGAAATAAATTATTTCAATCGTTCATTCCGGATTCTAAAGGAACAAATTTCATCGAACTTGACCTACAGTATGAATTGATTAACAAGTGACTAGCGGTATGCGTGGGTCATCATTACTGGAAAACCCTGCGTATTACTACCAGTAGGTACATTAGCTTTATAGAAAGTGTAACATCATCCGTTGCACGCTGGGAATTCCGCGTAGGTATTTGCATATTTTAATAAGTGTCTTACTTGTTCACTAATCGGATGAATAACATACGATACATTTATTTGTTCCGTAACTACTTTCGGTAGGTGCTCTGAAGTATTTTTAATTTTTATTAGCTAGTGCCACTCTTTTGATGACATAAATGTATTTCCTGATAATAACTCTTAGATTTTAGTGAATTTTTTTTTACTTTTTCTTATTATACATATTATCTTTATAAAATTCAATATCACCTGCTGTTACGGTGAAGGAAAACATCGTGAGGAAACCTGCATGCCTGAGAGTCCACAAAAAAAATGTTCTCCAAGGTATGTGAAATCCACCAACCCAGTAGACCAGCGTGGTGGACGGCGGCCTACATCCCTCTCATTGTGAGAGGAGACCCGACCCTGCAGTGGGTCATTAATGGGTTACTGACAAACGTAAGAACTGCTCATGTCATCTGTAGAAATAGTGTCACTAGTGTGGGACATACACTCGTAATTCTCTCACCGTTCCTCTGAGGAAGGCCCGACACGACCATGTAAGCGTCTCCTATCGTCTCCACTTTATACACGTTGTACTCCATAATCTTCTCGTCGAATAACCTGCAAACAAAAAATTGATTACTTTATCTTGACACGCGACAGTATAAGCTGCCTGGAGTACCTGCTAAAATGTTACACGAACCTTTGGAAGAATTTTTAATGTCTAGTTTCATTCATAAGCTCCCTTCCCACAAAATCCCGCATTCATCAACATCAAACGTATCAAAACCAAAATGTTAACAAAACCATCTCAGACAGCCAGTTTTTGCCGTGTGGCGCTTAACGGAACCGGTATGGGAACAGCAATCACCGCCCCTGTTATGTTTTACTGGCACGCCAATGTGCTCACTAAACAGCTTTTTTTCTTCTTTTTAATGTTAAATGTGATTCATTGTAATGCTTAATGCAACACAATCCTTGATACGTCGAATTCCGCTATGAATTGGTAACAATGACCATAATTTTGAATGCTTAGTAATCAAGTACCCAAGTTTAGTATGAAAAAAACGTATTTTGTTAAAAATTAGCTCTATCCTTAAGTTTGCCGTATGTACTTACTTGCCGTACTTTCCAGAATTTGTTCCTTGTTAGTGAGACTATCGAATGGTGTAATAACACAGGCTGAGATATTTTTTTAAATCAACGGGTTCGATTCCTGGCTAGGCATATTGATTTTTCGAAAATTCAATAATGAAGGAGGTTTAGTTTTCATCAAATCGGTTCCCAGACTCTTATCAGCATTTTTCGCTATTCCTCATTGTTTCGGATTTCCCCATTCACGCACACTTGATAAATTCACTCTGTAGGTTTTATGAGCTTTTTGTATTCCAAAGAAATTTATTAACCAAGACCACCAGTGGGACGGTCTTTGTGAATTCGCAAATGTCGTCACTGGAATTCATTCGCTAAAACCCTTTATTGTATTCGATATTTCTTGCGCTATTTTCCCTATTTTGTCCAGACAGACACAATAGTTCAACAATGGATATGGGTCACATGTGACTCATGGAACCGCAAACTTGAAGCTGAGTGTACTTACTTATAAAGCATATTGAGCATATTGATAATCTCCATGGGCGTGCTGTTGGCGGAGATGTTGGTGAAGCCCACAATGTCACTGAAGAATATCGTCACCGCGTCGAACGATTCTGCTGGGACCGCCCTCTGAAATAACAAGTATAGTTCCCGTCATGAGTCGTGAGCACAGATAAAATCAGTGGTAGGGATATTGTACATTTGCGACCAATGAACAGCCACCGAAAAAAAGCGTTTAACCAATAGACGACGAACCACTGATGAGCTGACGACTGACTAACCAATCGCGTGACCCGCAGCGCAATAATATCGAACCGACCAATAAAAGTTGTGCTCACGATTTATGCCGACTACTATAATAGAATATCTTAACACTTTGCCTGCCCAACAAATAGACACAATAGTTAAACAATGGGTATGTGTCACATATGACTCACGGGACAGCGAAGTGGTTAATATCGCTTTTCATTTATCATCCCAAAAGCCCCAGTAACTAAAAATCCGGTCCCTTACGAGGGTCTGGGCTCGAATCAAAATGGCTGACTTCTTATCCATTCCATCAACGGAATGAGGATACCTACTTGCATACCTGAAATTTCTCCACAATGTTAAATGTACCAACCCACAATAAGCCAGTGTGGATTTAAACCATTTCCTTCTCAATGTGAGAGAAAACCCGGCCTTGCAATGGGTCACTAATGGTGAGACTATCTGTTCAATAAAATATAAAGATATTCTTATAGCTCGCTCAGAGTGCCTGAACGCTACCCTCATAATCCGGCAGCAGTATTATACCATTCACGTGATGCTCGTTTGCTTCTTATTTACTTTACAAAAGAAAATCAAAACGAAACAAATACGAGTTAATATAAAAGAATAATTAATGACCAAATCGTAGTCTTAAAGCAGATATACGAAAATGAATGTAAATAATAAAGTAACGTGAATTCAGTCTCATGTTAAGTGCTACTCTGGGGTAATAAAGGCAGAAAGCGGCCATTAAAATATTATTCGACATACAGCCATGAATTCACTCTGAGAGTGGATATCCGTGGATGAATATAAAGAATTGTACTAAAGGCTTATATAGGCATTCATTATCCCAGAATAAAAGCTATTAAGTGGCCGTTAAAATATTAATCTGTAACCCTGATCATCCAGGTGTTTTTTGATGAATTAGAAAAATATATCTTAAAACTAAAATGGACGCAGCACGCACCTTTCATTTCCATATTTTGCAAATACATATTTTTGTTTAATGTTCTCAAAGGCGTGTGAAGTCCACCAACCCGCATTATGTCAGCAAAGTGGTTTAAAGCTTCTATTATTTTGAGGGATCGAGAAAGAGAGAGAGAGATTTAGAGCCGACCCGGCGGTGGGTCACTTGTATATTACAGACATACAGAGACCCATTATTTTGAAACATGGAACTGGTGAAGAGATCTGTGTGATGGTATCTATCCTCGCAAAATTCCATGACAACTGCCTAGACTTGCGTGATTTTAAAGATGAGTTTATTTCAGAAATTGTAGCAGTGTCTCGCTCCTGTAGTAAAATTTGTAAATTTTAGTTGTAGTTTAAAATAGATAAAAAATTAGCTTTTCTTAGTGTATTGTATTCAACAAGACCTTTTATTTTATACCTACCCATATTGGCCATATTGGGTGGATTGTAAAAAATGTGTAGGTAAACCGCCATTTTGTTGCGGTAGCCATTTTGTTTTAATAACAACAAATTAATCAGCTTCTTCACAATTAGGGTTCTTCACGTGAATCAAGGTTGATGCATACCTGAGCCCGTAGTCTCCTCAAGACCGGCAGAGGCAGCATCCTGGACAGAAGAAGATCGCTCTTCTGCTTCTCCGCCACCAGCCGCTGCGTGCTCAACTCTATCGATTTTGTAAACGTCTGCAATCAGTAATAAACACGCTTTTGCTACCCTGCAATTAATATTTAACTGTAATGGTCGTTATGTTAAATAAGGATTGGTTTTGAAATAACTTTTCTAAACCTCTGCACTCTATCAGTTTATAATAGTGATGTTCCGGATATCCGTATCCGTATACGTATTCGCGAATACCCGAGAGAAAAAGGATCCGTATTCGTATCTGTATCCGTTACTTTGGTTGCGGATCTTTTACGGATCTTTAACTTATTAAATTGCAATTGATTGGATGAAATGCCCTAATGTAGATTTTTTCACTTATTTACCAATTTAAATAAATTTTACCAAAATCTTAATAATAAAGCACTAAGAAAACCACTGAGCTTTGTATCAAATGCTAAATTATTGTTTATCAAGAAAGTAAGCTTTTAGTTTACGTTTAATGTTTTATGGGTTTAAATTGTCGCGTAGTAGGCAATTCATGAATAAGACGAGAAACCGGAAAGGCACGCCGCAGTTCGTTCGCCGTACATATTGTTCGCGCGTGTCGTAAACAACTTGTTTTGACCAATACTTCGAGTGTATACAGGATGTTTAATTGGTATTTTAATATCGTTGCTAAGTTTTCTGAAGGCTATACGTAAATAGATAAATACATTGCAGTGTTTAAAGAGCCCAATATCATCATCATAGTACTGCTGCCGTATGTTTGTTGAACCTACATTCCTTGGGATTTCCTTTGAAGTTTAAATATAAGTTCAAGATACTTTTTAAATATGCGCCCAATACTGCTTAACCCATATTGAATAGATGATTCGGCCAGTGAATTATATGACATTATTTTGATTTTAAAAGGAATTCGATCTTTAAGAATAACAATACATATAAAATTTTAAATTTAGAGAATCTTTATAGGTTTTTCTACATATAGCATTTTCATTTCTTTGGTCCATCCATCCATCCATGTTACTTTTTCAAGTTCTTTGTAAAATATTTCAAAATCAATCAATTATTTTGTTACACCTGTATACGATCGGGCGGTACATCGTTAGCCCAGGTAAAAGTCACGGCATCATAATAATCGGCCAGTGCGACGTCTAACACTGCTGAGTACGGATGCAACCTGGGGAAGCGAGCAAATATGTGATCTATGCATGATTTAGTGCTAATGTTAAGTTTGGTTTCAATTCTACTAAAGTCGCTTATTCCACAAGTTAGGCCGTGCTCGCTGAGTGTTTCCAAATATGAATGTTTGTTAGATGAGATGGATTTCAAGTCTACGTTTGTATAATTATTATAAGAAAAAAAGTTTTGTTTAGAGTCGAATTTTGAAATATGGTTACCTAGTTTCTTTACAAAGATATTTTTGTTCGAAGATGGTGGTATAAATAGCACACACAACCGCGTCTAGAATTTGATTTCATTTCAGAGTGACAATTTTCAAAACGTGCTATAATTGATTGGTAAAGTCTTTATGTAATTTTTAACGTAAATTATGATGCCTCCCCCTCGCTTTTTTGTGCGTAATTGCGTGTACTTACATATATTATTATAGCCGGGTATATTATACAAATGGGCAATGTTATTTGATATTCCAGCTTCGGTTATAACAATAACATCCAAGGGAATTAAACAGCTTTGTATAAGTTGTAACAACTTTGTATGGTGCTTTATCTTATCATTGATCTTATTATGTTTAAATGTAAGCAAGATAAAAGGGAGGGGAAGTTGTTGACAGAAATCATTAATAGATTTACAATTAAATATTTCAATTTGTGAGTGCATAACATATTACTGTCAACAAATTACTTACTTTAGATCAGCTATTAAAAATTATTAGCGATAGACTTTTAAACCTATTGAGGAATTTGGTCAATATCTTGTAGGGAACGAATATAATAGATTTTACTAGTGGCGTTTTTCCTTACACAAACTTTACCGTCTTTACACCATTTAAACTGAAATGGTTTACCAAGTTGTTTCCTAACACGATACAGAAGCGTTTTATTGTATTTAGTAAGCGCCTCCCGGATAAAAATTTTGTTATCCGCATTGCCCTTGGGTGAGTCAGGCAGTATATATCCGACGGTGAGACGATTTTTTTTGCTTGCTTCTATCCATTCCATTTGGGCTGATTTCGTCTTCAGTTCAACTAAAATTGTGGAAGGTTTATCTTTACCACCTGACAGTCGTTGAGTTGATACCACCTCACTCCTATCCATGTCCAATTTAGAGGCTATAATGTGCGTTATGGTGTTTACATCTTTAGAGGGAATATCAGGTAGACCGGCGATCTCCAGGGATGTTGATAAGGCTCGTTGCTCAAAGGTTTTTAATCCTTGCTCCAGTACAGCTACCCTTAGTTCTAGATTTTTATTTTTGTTTTGAAGATCCTCGTTTTTATGTTCAAGCTTTTTAATAACCCTGTCCTGATTGCGTAAAGACTGCTCCATTGTACATATTTGATCACTCAAATACTCAAGAGAAGACTCGAGGTTACTTATTTCCTCTTGGAATGTTTTCTTAAAATCCCGACTGATTTCTTGTGCCAGCTTGCGAGTGTCTATTGTTTGTACGGAGGTTCCTACGTCTGATTCTTCGTCGTCGCCTCCATCATCCGGAATGATAGATGGTGATCTCCGAGACATGTTCTTCAGACAATCCTCACAGCTCCATTATGTACCCTCGGAATTCCGCAGGGTATTTGTTTGTTTATTGAATAGTTTAGCACATGCAGGATCAGCGTGCACTACTTTGTCACATCTACTATATTCCAATCCAGGAGTTTTCTTTGTTATATTTTTGGAACAGATAGATAGATTACAAACTTTCTCACTAAACACGACCGTTCTACTGAGCACATCGATGTCAAATGGTGATTTGTAGAATTAAAAATAGACTACGAAATTCCATTCAGAGTAATTTTTATTTCTTAAAATCAAATATTTGGTACATTTATATTACAAAAATTTACCGTAGAAAACTAACATACCAATAGTATATGTCGTTGCGGACTGCGGTGGGCGTGACGTCAACTACCGTTTCAAGGTACCGCGCACCATCACTGATTAAGTAAGAAATTAAAGATCCGTATCCGTATCCGCGGATCTTGACGCCAAATATCCGTATTCAGATCCGTATCCACGGATATACATACACGATCCGGCACATCACTAGTATATAAAAACGCTTTTGCTACCCTGCAATTAATATTTTACTGTAATGGGCTTTACGGCGTCTAAGAATAAGTTTTGCGTTAACTTATATTTTAACTCTAAAAAATTTACTCCTTCTTTTAGCTCTTCATTTTCTGAGATAACTTTACACTTAATTTCGTTAATTTTGAGATAATTTTTAAAACATCTTTATACTCGTATGTTTAACTGAGATTTACTCATAATAACTAAGATGTAAATTGGGGTCAAGCAAATTGATGTAAGCTGATATACTAAAAAACACGAAACATACAATACACTATAATGGTATGTACATACGAGTACATTATACGTTAAATTGTAACGTAACTGTGAAAACTAAAGTATCATTGATGTTATTCTATGTATGTACATTGTGCATACACAAGGCTCTGATATAATTCATACCGCAAGCACAATAAAAGAAAAGACACTAAACGAAAAGTTTCAGAAAATGTATAGGATCCAACAACAAGCCAAATACCTCGATGGTGCTCACAGTGTGCCGTAGCAGCAAGATGAGAACGGGAGACGCCAGCAGCACCAGGGTGAGGACTCCCACCCCCATGCCGAGGGTCCTGCGGGCAGACCAAACTTCCCGCTTCACTGATTCTCTGGAACAAACAATCCTCTGCAAATCTCTTTTGCCTCCTTCCTTCCTTTCATCCCTTGGTAGTCCACTGCTGGATATGGGCCTCCCCTAATCGACGCCACTCCGCCCGGTCCTGGGCTGAATCCAACGGTTTCCCGCTGCCTTCTTCAGGTCGTCAATCCACCTGGTAGGAGGGCGGCTTGTGCTCCTTTTACCTTTCTTTTGCCTCGTAGCAGGGTAAAGCAAGCGCGCATTGACACGTTGTTCACGGGTCTCCCCACAACAGGGACAGGGCTAGAGCATGAGTACTCCACCACGCTTCTACATTGCGGATTGAAGAAACGGGCTAGCGGCCAACCCATCTCGGATATTTTCAAACCGCCCATAGGGCCTCCGACACGACGTGCCTTCCAAAGCACGGAAGCGCGCTTATAATTTACCACCAGCGGTCACGGTACCTTCCTGACAAAGATTGACAGCGCCCGTCGTTACATAAGGCGCTGGACACACAGAAAAGACGTAAGACGCAATCGGGGCGCGGATATTTGTCCGTCTACCGCGTCCCTATCATACAAAATGTATAGAAGCGTCGCGACGTAAAACATACAGAAGAGCCGTGCGCGTTTTTTAACACTTTTACGTCTGCGCCTGTCCGCGACGCGTCCTCGTCTTACGTCTCTTCTTTCTGGAATACGCCCTTTTTCGGTCGGTCGCAATCTTCGCAAGCGACGGGTCTATTAGCGCTTCGGTGTAGTATAACTATACGATAATATAAAACTCTTACCTGATAACAGCCCACAAGCTAATCTGAACTCCTCTCAGCTTCTGTAGGTAGGTTTCTGATTCCGCTATGTACAGGTGGGTGTTGTCACCCCACGGCTCCGGCAGGAAAGTCCCGTTAGGGTTGTACAGATTGCTCCTTCTGTAACTACAAAGTATGTGTGTGTCACCTTCTGTGCTCTCTACTTTGTGGAGATTGAGCCACCTGTGTGTAATATGTTTGCACCTCATTGATGGCAGAAAATGGTCTTTTTATATTAAAATCATCAGATCTAGCTTACACTCTTATACCAAAGACAACTGGATTATAAGGTGCTCAACACCTTTAGGCGATTATCACACTGCCCCGCGTCACGCAGCGTAGTGCGGGGGTGCGCGTCCATTTGTATAGAAAATGCATCCACGCGCGTACATGTTGATGCGTTAGACTGTACCTGTTTTCTATACAAATGTGAATAGGTACTTACATACAACGCTAGATCACGCATGCCCGCGCTACGCTGCCTGACGCAGGTTGTTATTCATCAGGAATAAGTCTAACAGTCTGACAGTGAAATAACAGACCCCAAACAATTCAAGTTCAATAAACCACATAAAACACGACATATAACATAACGCTGCTTCTCAGCCATTAGAAGAGAAATGCGGTTAAAATTAGGAACTAAAATAATTTTAGTTCTTTAAGCCGGCTTTTGACTATGGGATGTAATATAAATTACATCTTGAGCTATATATTATATCCCGCTATTGCTGTTCACATTGTAAGATATATATTTTGTTAAAATGTTCTTCAAAACCCAAGTTGGAACGCAAATAACCGATACCATTTTATAATATTTTCTTCAACACGATTCTAAAATACGTTTGTGGTTTTAATTCCTTTAAACGTTCAGAAAGCGTAAGACTGGTAATAATGCGCGTACGGTATCCGCGTAATCCCTACTCCAGTTACAATGTCACGTACGGTTTCGAACATGCTTTTGCAGGACGTTATAACTTAATTGTTTTCTAAAATAATGGAAGGGAATTTCATAAATGATCTACATATTTATGTCTCAGGGAAATTACTAAAACGGCGATTTGATCAAACCCCAAAGCTATCACGCTGCGTGAAAAATACAATAGGTAACTCTGTGGGGTCATTTCGCTTACAGAAAACGACGCATCTCGCAGAAAATATAGGAGCTTGTTTTTACTAAACATACTTAGCTATGTTTTCAACAATATCCACTTCATTATTAGCCAATTGGTTCATTAAATTTTATCACCAGCAATATTATTAGGCTCTGAAAGCGAAACTTTACACAATTACAATTATTATTATGAGGATGAAGTAGGTTTATCCGACGGTAAAACGCCGGGCGACCTACGACCAATAGAAAATGCTCTATCAACTATAAAATAATTGTAAGGTTCACTTACAATCCAACCATATCATCCACAACCCTCGCTTCTTCTTTCAGGTTCTCCACCTCCAAATACTGGTACATGGACTGCAGGTGTTCCATCGAGAGCGTCATGTGTTTCTGGAGAACCGCCATCATGGGGAAGCTCAGTTCGTAGTTGATGTTGTAGATGGCCAGCGTCAGAGCCAACGACAACTCCTCAACCGACTTCACCAACTCGTAGCTGGCTGAGAGCTGTCTGAAAATAAAACTGTTGGTATAAAATTAAAAAGTATAAATTTGCGAGCGCAAATGTTACCTCACTCTTGACTGCCGTCACACGCCAAGAGACGACCTGAATCACGCTATCGAAGTTTTCTAAGCACCCGCCATATACTCGTATGCTACATGCTTAATTACAACCTCTGGTATGAATTAATTGAAGCGCAAAGAGATTATCGTCGTATTTTTATCTTCCTCTTCTTTATTAAGGAAGACAAACATAATTATCTCATAATACATTTTTAAAGATTCTATGTCAACTGTATGTAAGTTATCGAACCGATTGAATTTACCTCCACAACGAATAGGCAGTCGAGTTGATATTTCTCATTATTCGAAGAAGCAAAATCGCGTTTATCTGCTTGTACACAGAAGTCCTCTTCAACGAATCGATTTTCCGCCAGTCCCTGGAAATAAATCGATTAATGTGAAGGTCAAATCTTATCTTTGGGTCATATTTATTACTCTACATAATGTTATCATTCTAATCTTCTTTAGTTAGTGGAACAATTCGTAGATAGCTATTTGACCCCTAATTAAGAGTTGAGCATTTTATGCATTGGTCTAGCTATCAGTGCCCCAAGCATACCCATTGATGTCAAAGTAATGATATAGTTTACGTGTGCCATAAGGGAAGATGTCAGACAGACTGCCATCAAATTGCAAGAATTTAGAAATTAAACATTAGTATCATTCCATAATACCGGATTCTCCGAGCCTCATCCATGCTATTGTATACGAATATCACAATGGAATGTAATGAATCAGTCATGTGCACGTCAACCTCAAAAAGTTCCTCGAATTAATCCCGAAACACCACAAATATTTCGACGAAAGGTCGATTTTGAGTATTCATATGTTGAAATCGGGTGTTTGTGCTTTTATTTCAATAGGATTGCCTGTTAAATGTACGAGTATGTGAGTACTAGCGAAAAGGCATGCATTTTCTATTCTAACTCTGTGTGGAATGTCCTACAGAGGCCTGCATAGGTACTTCATAATTCCACTGCTAACGTACGTCCTCAAACAGGGTAGGATCATATCTATACTCTATATCTATATATAAATAAATAAATAAAATTGGGGTGTCTGTAATATAAAAATAGTCTGTCTGTCTGTTTGTCTGTCTGTCTATCTGTCTGTTTGGTCCGGTTAATTTCTGAAACCGCTGAACCGATTTTGACGGGACTTTCACTGGCAGATAGCTGATGTAATAAGGAGTAATTTAGGCTACTTTTATTTTAGACTTCTACGCGGACGAAGTCGCGGGCACAGCTAGTAGATCCTACAGATTGCATGTGGGAGCGTCGCTACAAACCTGCATCTCTGAGGGCTATCCACAATTTTCCCTTGCATGTGAAGTCCCCAACTCGCATTAGGCCAGCGTGGTGTTCAACGCCTACATCCTTCTCACTGTGAGAGGAGACCTATCGCTGCAGTAGTTCGCAGACAGACTAGGTCAGTCTCATTGCTTAACTTCTTCAATGGCTTACAATCTTACACAAGCTCTCATTTTTACACAATTTTTTGTCGTATTTTTACAAATATTTTTCAAAATACAACATGAAATGAAAAAGAACCACTACTTAATTTTCTCTAAGCTCCATTAGTACGCTGTCAACTGAATGAAATATAACTTAGACTAAAAGCCAGACGCTTTCTGAAGCCACGTAAGAGACAAATATGTTTCATTAACATAAATTAATAAGAATGAAAGAGAAATCTTTAACCTGGAGTCATACGCTTCTATGCTTTGAATAGCGCACTAAGCCTTTGCTACTGATCGTTGTTGATAGATAGAGTCGTTGAGGGAAATCGTTGAACGTCGTCGAGGTATGGTATGGTAATTGGTATAAAGATATCAGACACTGTTTAACCACTAGTCTGTTTATCCCTATTGGCTACAACCCTTTTATAAACCGCTGTGCGGCAGGGGCCTCTCCCCCACAACAGGGCTGGAGCATACTTCACCATGGTGTTCGAATGCAGATTGGTGGATAAACGGACTAAAGGCCAACCTGTGTCGGATATTTTCGAACTACCCATAGGGACTTCGACAAGGTTTAACGACGACTAACGTGCCCACGGAAGCAAGCGGTCACCCATCCAGGTACTGACCGCGCCCGACGTTGCTTAACTTTTTCGCTCACTCGCGATCTTTCAAGCAACGGGCCTATCTCTTCTGTTATGGAGAGAGACCCATGTCTAGCCGTGGGACAAAAAAAGCCATAATTATGTGATACTTACATGTGATTGAGAACATCCTCCCTATAATGACTGCGTTAAAGAAAATTTTATATTAAATACAAAATTACAACCAAAATGCATATGCAATACTTACAAATAGCAAAGAGTTAGTGCTCCGGTGTCGGTAACCATATTAGTTCGCCGATACTACTGTCATCCTCATAATTCGCCGTGAACAATAATAATATCTAAAACTTTGGTTCAAAGTTATGAGAATGACGGTAAATATCTCTCCAGCCGAACGACAGTAATCTATAAACAACCGGCAATAATATTACAATACACATATTCGTATTGATTACATTCACGAGACCAATCTAATATGCCTCGTGTGAATACAGCCAATCACAGGTTTCATGCAATGCTAATATTGGATTACCAGCCCAGTGTTGGATAGACCGGATATTCGAGATTGTTCTGACAATTGATGTTAGGTACGGCTGAAATTTATTCAAGGATTCATATCTCAAGTCAGTATTAAAGCTCTCTCTGTAACTTACGTCAGGATGTTCTCCTATTGAATTGTTGAATCAAAACTTTAAGTTTTTATTTGAAATTATTTTCATGATACCTTTGGGGCAATGGTATAAACTCACTTGAATAATAACGTTAAATAGTAAAATTTCGTTCATTTAGACTTTAAAAATATACGGTGCATGTTGTAGAAAGCGTAACCTATACGTATTCACGCTATTCAAGTTTTTAGTCATCACAAAATACGTTGTACCAAAACATGTAATAAATAACCCATTACCAAGCTACTCGTAGCTTCTTATAAAAAATACGTGGTAACGTAAAATTTATTTCATGATAACACGAGATCTTACATTCGAAATTCCAACTTGCCACTTTCTAAAATACATTCACGAAACCAAAAATAATTCACTCTTTTTTAAACTATTTTGATGTTCTTTAGCCAGATACGTGTTCCTTCTATCTTTGTTTTTCTGTCACAAAGAACAGTGAAAATACAAAGTTTATGTGCAAACTGTACGTTGAAATAAGATAGTAGCCAGCGGTGAAGGGTGACTGCTGAAGGCCGCCCGCCCACTGCATTAACTTGCCTCCGGGAAAATTTATATGACAGCTCTAATCTTGGCATTACATGGAAATTCCTCCACTCGCTTTAAAAAGAGTTCATAGAACAGAAAAGATTTTCAGTTTCAGACTTGGTAAATGGCAATTTCCGCCATTTGTCAAGAGATGGCGCCATTAGGGTCCTGAAACACGCTTTTGAAGTTTTCTAAACACGTGACGAATATGAAGCTTTGAGTTTGACATATTATGAACAATTAATTGAATCAATACAATAGGCATATCAAGCTGCTTTTTAATAAAAAAAATCTGTCATAATAACAACTTTTTACTGTTCACTAAGTCAGTAGAGATTACAATACACATTCATACTACGAGTAATATTTTCCTATTAAGGTTAAACATGCATCAAAGCAGCGGGTCCGGGTTCGAATCCCAGTGGCATGACTGTGACGGCATGACCAATGACTGTAATAAAAGTTATGTGCGATTTAGAAATTAAATATCACCTGCTGTTACGGTGAAGGAAAACATCGTGAGGAAACCTGCATGCCTGAGAGTTCACAAAAAAATGTTCTCAAAAGCATGTGAAGTCCACCAACCCGCAGTAGGCCAGCGTGGTGGACTAAGGCCTACATCCCTCTCATTGTGAGAGGAGACCCGACCCCGTAGTGGGTCATTAATGGGTTACTGACAAGGTTAAACATGACTGTTCTAGTGTGTGATGAAAGCTTTCAATGAGACGCAGGGTCCACGTAACATCACGTGTTCTACTAGAATCTACTAAATTCATCTTCAAGTATCGAATAAAAAAATATTCGATAAGCCTACTTTATTAACAGACTTTTGCAACATGTCACAACTTTTATCATTTGCTCGGTAACTTGTAGCTCGGTAGCTTCCACATGTTAATAATAAAGTTGAGTTTTCTAAGACTGTTTGCGCATCCCGGAGTTACATTACAGCCCTTCTTTGTTGACAAGGGTCTGCATAAAGAAAAGTCTTGAGAATAAGGATTCTCCCTTGAGATGGAGAGTTAATAGATATTAGAGGTGTATACTACCTGTTGCAATGTCGTTGAAAAGATTGAGAGCCCAGATATAGATCTAAATAGATAACGCAAGTTCACCCATTAGTGTCGGTGTTTTTTAACCTACCTACGAAGGCAAAATAAAATCAGTTTAGTGAAGTTATCCTTCATCAACGTGCAGAATCAAAAGTACCAGTACGAAAAATATGAATTATTGGATTGATTTTTTCAGTAATTCGACTGTAGGAATGACAACTGTGAACAATAGTGAAGTGGGCACTAAATGAGACGGCGACGAAGTTTGTGCATTGCAATTATTTTAGGGAAAAAGAAGAGTACTTACTTGCGTGATTTATTTAGATCTATCTGTGATTCAGACCTTCCGTGTTTGTTTACAGTAGCTTGTATCTATATGAAAAGGAACGGTATTTTGCCGTTCAGATGATCTATCTCCTCTGTTTGTGAACTATTTTTTCTTTTTTATACACGCCTTATATTAGGTTCGCGTGTCATGTATGCATGTAACGTAATCCATGATCGTTTTCAGCCACTTCAAAACGTTTGATTAAGCTTATATTGGACACTATTAAGAGGCGACCTGAGTGGCGCCGTGGTTAAGACTCCGGTGCGCTACGCGGAGAGTCCTGGGATCGATTCCCAACAGAGCAGAGATTTGAAAATGATGAGTGTCAATTGCTGTTTCTATCCTGTCAGTGTTCTTGTCTTGTGAGTGTCCATGGCACCCACGATAGGGAATCCTAGTGTGGAGCTATGAGTATACGTGCGTTATACCAGGCTGCTTAATTAGCAGGTAAAGTAAATTTAAAAAAAATCCTGCAATCTAATTTCAAATTTACTACTAACCTATTACAATTTATTTCTTTCCAATATTATTTATTTCCAATATTTCCCGAATGATTATGTCAATGGCTGCCAAAAATATATTACATTTATAAGTCATTACTACCACAAAAGTTTATTTCAGAGAGAATTTCAAGTGTACACGAGCGTGGAACGAGGCATCGTACAGGAAATTAAAAGCAAAAATCATTTTTACAAGTATATTTTCCTGCTTGATCATTGTCATTTTCTTTTCATCGAAAAAATACTGTTTATAGATGTATTCAATGTAAATAAACTAAAATTGTAACTTGCAGTATAATTCTATATCTCGAGACTTAATTTAAATAATTATGAATTTAAGTTATTTACAATCCAATATCAAATTTGAAACCAATCGGAATTAAACTATCCTCAATCCAAATTAAAATTTATCATCAACCCCTAATATTTATTTATATTTTAACGTAATGTGTCTCCAAAAACATGTTATATTAATGACGTCCAGATTCCTATCTCGTCCAAGTTTATTTCAGAGAGAATTTCAAGTGAGTACGAGCGTGGAACGAGTCGTCGTACAGGAAATTAAGAGCAAAATATTGTTTGTGCATTTTGAGTTCAAAATATTTTCTCCCACTAATAAGTAAGGAATCGAAGACGAGTTATTTTTTAGCTCAAATAGTTATTAAACAAAAGTACAGTGAACGGTCACGTTAAGTTTTTATGACTATATTTCTCTCTACGGTCTAAGCTTATGGAATTTAATCAACCACAATCCAAATTGAATATTAATTAGATTTAAGTTGTAGTATGCGGTCTTCACTATAGCGGTGATAGCCCAGTGGCTTAGAATTCGACCTCGAATCGAGGGGTCCGGGTTCGAATCCCAGTGGCACGCACCAATGACTTTGTAAAAAGTTATGTGCGATTTATAAAATTAAATATCACATGCTGTTACGGTGAAGGAAAACATCGTGAGGACACCTGCATGCCTGAGAGTTCAGAAAAAAAAGTTCTCAAAGGCATGTGAAGTCCACCAACCCGCACTAGGCCAGCGTGGTGGACTAAGGCCTACATCCTTCTCATTGTGAGAGGAGACCCGACCCTGCAGTGGGTCATTAATGGATAACTGACATGCGGTCTTCACTATACCCTGATTTTGATTTATTCAAGAGAAAAATTTTATCTGTACTTTCCTGCTCGAGAAATATTTTCTCTAACTAATATATTATGAAGTTCAAGCACGACAAACTACTCAAAGTTATTAAACTAAAATTACCGCGAGCAGCCAGCCACCATTTTCTTTTTTTTAAAACAAATTTGCTCCGAATTTCCAAATTCAGTGTTCTGCTGACAAGAACACTGAATTTGAAGATGTCTGATTTTGGCCCTTGGATCGTCCCGGGCGTTCCTTTAGAGTTTCTGCTATGACTGTCTCGTCTCTGTGACTGATAGCAGTAGCCAGGTGTAGTGCTCAATGGCGGTTGTTTTTGCCTCTATGGCTTGTTTATGAAGATTTGATGAAGATTGCATGACGGGTTACGAGGATGGCAGTAAGATACATCCCAGGACGAGCAGCATTGGCCGTACTAACTAGGGTCGATGAGGAAGGAGTTATAAGGATGAGGAATAGGAAGAGAAAGTATCAAGCACAAAGTAAGCGGATGAGAATGAGGATACTTTATGAGAAAGGATGAGGAAGAGGAACGGTTTGAGTAAGAGAAACAGAGTAAAAACTATATAAATAAATAAATAGGCTGGCTAGGGAATATTATCCTTGTGATTCTCTATGACGTGTGAACCATGAACACACAAAATTCCTCATAAATTTCTCTTAATTTAAGAGGAAAGCGGAAAAGGATGTGAAAGTACCAAGAATGCGTAACTTCCTCATTAAGAGGAAGAGGAAGAGGAATCCTCATCGACACTAGTACTAACTATAAATCTCATAATTTATTGTGGTCTGCCCATAACAACTTACTCGTACCTACCTGGTATTGTGTACAATGTTACACAGCGCCTAAGGCAGAAATTAATCACACAGATATGTCTTGCTTAGGAATGACAAATCACTTAGTCCATAATGATATTGTATGTACCGAATAAGATGTGTTCATGACTAGCTGTTCTCCTATTAGTTAAATTCCTTCGACAGACATTTCTTAGCGTAAGATAGCTTAGATTTTTATAGTAATTGGCCACCTGACGTTAAGTGGATACTACAGTCCAAGCACAAATAGAGAAGAAATCCTATCTGAGGTTGTATGCGGGTGCTTTGCGACTCATGAGGAATACGATGTTCGCCTCAAATAAAGTAATATAAGTAATTCTCAGAAGCGTCATTTTTTCACAATTTACAAACAAATACAAACAAATCATACAATTACGGTCAAGGCAGGCCTCCCTTACAAAACTATGTGCCATGACATATAGAAAAAGAAAACAGACACCCAGACTAGAAATCGAACCGAGGACTTTTTATTGTACCAGTTTGCTAACGTCTTTGGAAATACGGTTCTCGAATTAGAATTTTTCTGGCTGGTTGAAATCCTTCGCCCCCTGCTGGGCACGGGTCTCTCCCCACTGCATGGGGAGGTCTGGAGCATACTCCACCACGCTGCTCCAATGCGGATGGTTGAGTGAGAAATTACTTTTCACAAATGTGTGAATCTCGAAAACTTTCGTACAATGTTTAATCACATTCACTCAGCTACGATTTAATTATTTCACCACAATGAATTTCGCAAAATTTTAATTCTGCAAATACTCAAATTTATTTAAAGCTAAAATTACATCTCATCCATTAATTATCATCTGTGCACATTGGTTTTCATGCATTTCCTTATTTGCATGTTAGTATGCAAAATGGAAATAATTACTTTATGGTCTGTGTACCGCAACCCTAAAGTGCTAATTTACGAGAAAATCCAACCAGAAAGCTAAAATTGCAAAGAGCTGAACAACATTATCGTTCAACAGACTGAAAATGATTTAGGTGGTTGAGCCATTGTAATTCTTCCGCGACCTTACCGCCAGCCTCTTAACCCGTCGTAAGGCATGTTCTTCATAGCTTGTGTTTCGGCTGGGGGTATGGGTTATTGGAGGCGGACATCTTAGTCCTCGGTAGCAAAGCAACATGACATCAGATATGATTTTTTTCTCTATTTGAGGTTGAATACAGTGCTAGTCAATTACCATAATAAAAACCCGGGGGAAAGTCCTAAAATGGCAACCATGCCTTTTTCTACGTACATCCTGTAAAAATATAAAAGATTGAACTGAAATTAAAAAACTGAAAATTCGTTATAATACTCTCACACAGTTCCCCAAAGGTACCGTCGTATCGAGCTCAGTTATATTTTTTAGATATTTAATCGAAAATGAAAATTAATTAATCTCATTAATTTGTATTCTTGTCCATGTTTAAAACATAACTAGTAAAACACATAACTCCTTTGCGCCTTTCGATTAAAATGGTTAGATCTGTTTAACGCCGTGTAACAAATAGATGTTATCTGTTTCATTAATTAAAATTCCCGCCAATATGTCGACAGACGACATAAAAGTAAATTGTACCAAATGCGGTACAATAAATAGCCAGGACAGTAAGCGTAACTAATACGAGTATAAGCGTAATTCCGCGCCTTATGGCAAATGACTTGGCCGCGTATCTATATATACTATATATCTATATATACCGCGTATACGTGTTTCATTTATATAAATTGTCAACCCAGGGTTAAAACACTATCCGTGCGTCCCTAAGTCGGCGTCCTCATACTTTTAAATTATTTTTTATTTACTCAACAACAACAACAACAGCCCAACAGGCTCTTTCACGCCCCCTCTGACCAGTGGCCAAGTTTACGATATATCTTTATATCTTTAAACATCCGTGATATTTCTTAACAGTAACAGAATTCATCATGAAAATCATTATCATCACCATCATATTATCATTAGCAGTCAATCATTATAAAACATAGTCTGCGCGGCGATATGTATGTACATACCTAATTATTATGGATCCATTGTAGTCTATCAAGGAGGGATCTTATGCCACACACATAACTATATTTAAGCAAGCAAGCAAGCAGTAAATCCACCTGATTTACTGAGAACAGGTCCAAATCAACAGCTTAAAAATATACAAATACGTATAATTATTTTATTTTATACGCAGTAATCGTAATACTATAAAATTTAGGCTCATAAATATTGTCAACAAGTAGCTGAAACTTAATTAAAAATGTAAAAAAGCAGCAATTTTTACAACATAATTATACTTTTTATTGTAATTAGTATATTCTGGCTTTGTATTAAAAAGCAGTAATATACTTACACCAAATTACCTGTAAGTCGATCTGAGAGATACGGCGCCGGGACGTCGTTCAGATGCCTGTCACTTTCAGCGAACGCGTGCAGTAATGTTGACCTGGAACAATGATCATCATCATTACCATCATCACGAAACACTTTCATCAATATCAGCAATTAACGTGTCAACCTGTAACTATCATCATCATCGTTACGATTCACTTTCATAAAAATCAGCAATTAGCGTGTTAACCTGCAATAATAATAATCATCATCATCAACACAAATCAATTTCATCAACGTTAGCAATATTATGTGTGTTATTTCATCAACGTCAACCAATTATCAATTATCATCTTCGTCCACGAGAACAATTAATACCATCATCATGAATCATTTTCAGAACAATAACGACTGTCTTGTACTTTTTTTTATTTTTAATGCTAACGATGATGGAGCTACGAGCTCTTAAAGAAATTTAATTATTCACAAAGTCCATTTTTAGAAAGCAAATTAGGGACCTTTTTAATTTTATATCAACACAAAAATATAAGTTGGCGCTAGAAACTTTTGTTTTTTTTTTCTGTGGAGTGTGTTTGGCTTTCATTCTGCCATTAACAAACCGTAGAATTTGTTAATTAAAAATATTGTTTGCCGCCAAAAAGTGTGTTTTTTTGTGACGATGTCTCGACCGCTTGCTTATTCTGCCAGTACTTAAAATTATCAAGTAGTAATCGTTACAAAATCATACAGCTTTATCATATTGAAATTGGAATTTGTCAGATACAAAATTTAATAATTACATGATAATTTTTAATATAAAAACTACATTTCTTGAAATGGGAAATACTAAAAACACATTATAAGAAACAAAAACAGAAATCCCTAATGTCGTGAAAGTCCCAGCGTCAAATTTTCAGCGGTACTCTAGTATTGAATGAATTTTCTTGATATAACTCGGTACTCCGCGTTATAAGTACAGATTATACTAGCTAGCTACTCTCTAATTTTTACGTTGTGTAACACGATCTTAGCTAACAAAACGGCTACGATAGCAAAAAACGTGTTTTACTAAAAAGGCAACACATTTACTAAGCAGAGGCACGTACGATACAAAGTAATACAAACACAATGCTTCCGAGCAAACACGTGATACCAATTAATTGTGATTAAGGCGCTGACAACTGCGGATGATTTTGAGAAATCGGGCATCTTCGGCCAGCAGCTACCCCCAACCCCTCAAATTTTAAATGCGCCACTTAAATATTAATGGAGCGGATTCTATGAGTTTACAGCAGGAGAGCGGAGAGCATAATCAAGCAGGGCTATGCGCTCTTCGTTACTTACTTATAGACCTATAAAAAAAATCATCCGATTTGCAATAAATAACAAGCATCTATCTATCCTCACAAACTTTGTAATTTATTATTAAGTAAGAGCTTATCGTAAAACTTATAATTATAAAACCCGAGAGCCTTGTTTCATAATACTCAAATCTAATCAATGATAAACTCAACCACAATTCAATATTAACTATAGGATGAAAATTATCAATATGACCTTTATCGACTCGTAATAAAAGTAGGAGACGGCACAAATTACCTTCAATCATTTTTATTTTCGTGCAAATAATTGGCGCTTATCCGGTGTCAAATAAATGATTAGGTAAAGTATCGAGTTATCGTTTGGAATGGTTGTTGTAAAAATCTTTCAGTAAAATTAGTGGAGTAAAAATCTTTTACTACTTAATCGTTTGAAATGTTTGGTGAAAGTTCTTTTATTTGACTAGTGGTTATCCAATGGACGAGTCCATTCGATTTTGACCTGAATATATTTTTTAATCAATTGTTTTCGTGCAAATAATTGGCGCTTCTATGCTGTCAAATAAGTGATTGGGTAAAGTATCGAGTTATCGTTTGGAATGGTTGGTGTATAAATCTTTTAGTAAAATTAGCGGTGTAAAAATCTTTAAGTTAAATTATAATTTAATCACCCACTGGTCGATATACGACCTAAATATAGTTTTTCAATTCGTTTTATTTTCGTGCTAATAATTCACACTTCTCTGATGTCAACATTTAGTGTTCGGGCATGTTGAACCCTTTTCAGAAATTCACAAACTTTCGAAACGTTGATTCGGTTCAATTTCAAACATTTATTAATTTCACTACTATCACCTACTTCAATACGAGACCGTAGGATCTCTGAGCTATATATTTTGTAGATCGTTCTCGTATTTCATTTTGAATATAAAAATTTCGAGTGGATCGTAAATCTAATGTTTAATATCAGCCATGCGAGAAGCATAAACAGACGGAGGTCCGAAATTACTTCGCCTCGTTGGGAGAACGATCACCTCTAAATTATTTCTCAGCTTTCAGTTTAGAGACGGTTCAGGGTAATGTGCACAGATATAGATCTAAACAGATAACGCAAGTTGGCCCATCAGCATGCCGCTTTTTTATTGCCTACTGAAAGTTTTAGGACGGGAATCTACCTACATCAAATCGAAGCCGAATCAAAAGCGCTAGTACAATTGTATGAATTATTAAGTTTAAATAACGGCGGAGAGCTGACTAAACGAAACAGCGACGATGGTTACGAATTGCAGAAACTTTTCAAAAATTTTGACTGAGGAAGAACATACATTTGCGTGATCTATTTAGATCTATATCTGTGATAATGTAACAACCATTACGTAAAAGAAAATTTATCTAAATGTTTGAAAGTAGCGCGTAGCTCTGTTTATTGTATGGAGGCATAGTATTTGCATGTACATATTTTGTTTTTATTGTCTTTAACTCATTAATTTATTAGTCGAGGCTGGCTTAATGCGGGTTCGTGGACGCGCCCCTGAGAACTCAAATATGTCCATAATGTCTCGATTCTAATTTCTCTGAAATGTTGACCACTTTCTTCATTGTACAAACAAACAGTGCGTTTGAGAAATTGGAGTTTATTAGCAAAGTTTTGGTTTATCTTGGCTTATCGCTTTCCATCTAGACTCGCGACTTCAGGACTATATCTACGTTTTGAACATTATATACTCGTATCTACTTCCAATGCTAACATTCTTTGGCAGTGGATTTCGAGAACTTTCTTTACTTTAGCCGGCTTCGGAACTGTTTGTTAGAAAACTTTAGATCGTCGCAAACATCTATTACGTTCAGTTTTTGTACGCAATACGTATTCTTTTTTTTCTTATTTGTGTCAGGCTTTATCTTACCGTATACCGAATATATCAAACCCTTTAGGAGCAGAACAGAACCTTACTCAATTATACGCGGGGTAAGGAAAGACTTGGCAAATGCCACATTTTTTTTTGCAAGAAATAGTCTAGAAGAAGTGTTGCCCGGAAAAGTGGTAAAATCATAAAACGCTTATGAGTTTTCCGTGAAGCTTATCGAAAATTTCCACCAAAAGACTGGATTAATTTTTTAACACTAAAATACACATTTGTCTCCCGTGAGATAAGGGGATGGAGGGAAGAGAGAGAGGAGAGGGGTTCGAAAATATGATGTCTCGCTTTCTAACTACCCATAATGTTCCTCTTAGTATGGATAACTATCTTCTGAGAACGGTGGCTTATTTATATAGGTTGGCTAGTCTGAGTAGATCAGTAGAGTCAGATCGGGGTACTACAACATTAAGCTATGTGTGCCCTCGGTCTGGTCTGGTCTGGATCTGGTTTAGAGATTGCCATTTAACTTGAGGCATACTGGAATTTTGTCAGGAGCGACGTATTTGGTAACCAAGTGAAGCTCAGGCTTGCCTAGATGGATAATTGGATACTCTGTGCAATTTTATGCACCACGGTAAAAGCATAGGAGTTTATGAATGAATGAAATTCCTTTATTGCCTAAAAATGCAAAGAAAATACATACAGATTTACCTTCATGGTGGGCTACGGTTTCGCTGATTCGCGACCTGAGTCCCGATCAGCGCTGTTTTTCAGCCGCTCCTAAAATCCCTAAGATATTTGGCTGGATTTAAAGGGATTCGGCCGCCGTGGAGAAAAACACCGGCTTACATATTTTTACATCATCTCATATAGAGTTGAATTGAAATAAGAAATAACGATATTAACCATATATTTTATACTCTGCAATATCAGCATGAGTCAAGTATGAGTATGTATTATATCAAGTATGAATCCATACAAAAGTCGCTACACACACTACAGTTAAGTATTTTGTCGCAAACGTTAAAATCATTAGGATTGGAAGAGCAGACATTAGACGATGTCTAGGGAAGGCCAAATCAAATGTGTCGCATTGCGAACAGGTTGATTTACGACCTCCATTTATAAGCCTATATATCATCTTCTGTTACAACATCTGTGCGTGAATTGTACATGAATCCAGGCTTCATTTATTGCTAGAGATGGCTGCCTTAATGGGCAGGATTCACATATTTTAGGAAATATAAAATTACAGTTGCCAATTTCCATTACTGTTTGAGACGACCAGCTCCCTTTCAGATGGGCTTTCTTTTCTCTTTTGATGTGAGATCTGGGTGGCTGTTGGTAGGAACCACCGCTTCATTTTTTCTATTAATATCTAGGTAACACGTCTCTTGAAACGTGCATTACCTTTGAGTAAGCTTGAGCAGATCTCTAACTATTGAAAAAGTTAAGCAACGTCGGGCGCGGTCAGTACCTGGATGGGTGACCGCTAGTAGCGAATTAAATGCGCGCTCCCGTGCTTCAGGAGGCATGTTAAGCTGTCGGTTCTGATTATCGATGACAGTAGTCATTACACCTTGTGGGAAACCCTATAAGTGGTTTGAAAACATCCAATTCGAGTTGGTCACGCCCGTTCCTCTAACAATCCGCATTAGAGCGTGCCTAGCCGTCATGGGAAGAGACCTGTGCATAAAAGTGGACTATGAAATGGTTGCAGCAAACATTTATCTTTTATTTCTGAATGGTAACCGCATCTCACCGTTAGACTACCTCGTTATTGCAATAACATTCTCAGGTTGCATTCTTTTGCGTTTAACTGTCAATTACGGAAACAAGTGTCAAGAATATCGGATGCAGAAATCTGAAGTATTCTCTATTCAGTGCTGCTAACGTTGTATTTCACACAGGTACAGGAAAAGTTTCCAGTTCAATAAACTAAAGTGAACCAAACACGCCCGACCGAAAATTTGTTACATACTTTTAGACCTACTACTTTTGAGGTAGGCCAAAACTTAACAATAGAAACAAAATACTCGATACTAAATACTCGACACCAACCTCAAAACACAGTAGGCTTAAAGTATGTAACAAATTTGATTTCATACTTTTTTGATGTCGGTTTAATTCTTTTTTAATTTTTTTTCTTATTAAAAAAGTATACTCACTTGTCCGGCACACTGTAGTCCATATTCGAGTCCAGGTAGAGGTATTTAGCGATGAAGAGTCGCTCTTCCTGGACCGCCATCACCGACTCCGCCAGGGCTAGACTGTTGTTGACCTGTGGAACAAAATAATATACTTGAAAGATAACTTAACCCATTCACTGTCCCATGAGCCACATGTGACTCATACCCATTGTTTAACTATTGTGTCTATTTACTGGACAGGCAAAGTGTTAATTATATTTTATGTGATTAAAAAGTAGTAAATGTTAGGATTGATATGTATAGTATTAAATTGGTAGGTAGTCAAGTTGGGCTGGGCAGTTTTGACATGCTATGAAGCAATCTTGTCGTCACCTCAACCAGGACGACCACCATGGCAACCTAAACGTAGGCGCTCACAGTGAGCTCAGGAGAAATCCAAATTTTAGAAATGATAATATGATACAAATTTCAATCTATCCAGCTATCGATTGGTGAAAGAATTTTTGAAATCGATCCAGTAGTTCCTGAGATTAGCGCGTTCACAAACAAACAAACAAACAAACTTTTCAGCTTTATAATATTATAAGTATAGATGTGAGATTTTATGAGAATGATAAAATTAAATTAGATAATACATACAACTTCACACTCACGCGCTCGCCCGCAAAGATAACCATAACCATGAAGAGATCGTAGCACGAATGCTGTTCGTAGCTACATTGCTACGAATGTAATGTAAGTTGTAGCAAATGTATTTCGTTCACATTATACATAATATATAATTTTGATGAAGCCTTTTCTTATTTGCCGAAAATAGATCTCTAAATTAAAGAAAGGGTAGGTGATTATGGTTACGGAATGACTGATGGATCCAAGAGACCGAATCAAGTCGCATCAGAAAGAAAGAAGGAGGAAGGAAGGGATAAAATCATCATCGTGCATCAATTTTTATCATAACATAAAACGGGTAAGAAAAATTCATGAATTTTCAGAGACCATCAATCCTCAAAAACTTTTTTGAGGGTAACAAATCTTTCACTAAGCTCGTTTTTACTAGTAAATCATAAAAACCCTAAAAGGCAAATTTCGGTTCCAGAATTCCCAAATTTCCACAATGTACATTCACATGTGATTTAAGTGTTTATTACGAGATACGCAGAGCGGGCGTCGCCGCGCATTTTAATCCGTTTAGCGCAAACTTTAATCTAACACAGCCTTTGGCATTACTTTAGGTGTTAGTTTATGAAATGTAAGTCTTATCTGTAAGTAACAGATGCCTAGAACGACGTGCATTGAAGCGTAGAATCCTATCGCCACACACTTAACCCGCCGAAAAGCGGCGTGTTAATCATGTAGTGTTGACTAAAATATTAATCCCCACAAAAAAAGTGAATCTACTTATATAAGATAATATGATTAGATAAATTACTCTTAATTGAACCTCACATTATCATCCTACTAATAAATGTGTAAGTTTGTGATGATGGATCGATGTTAGTTAATTTTTCACGCCAAAATGACTGAATAGGTTTGGATTAAATTTGTAGCGTACGTAGTTTATAACCTAAATTTACATTATTTTTATCCATCTCGGGACCAGGTCCTAATCCGGGCAGACGAAGCCGCGAGTAAAGTCTAATATTCAATAAAACAACTTTATCATACAAAATCCTGGTAACGATTAACTAATTGCACGTAGAATAATAGTTAAAACTTCAGAACTGGAGTTATCTATGAATTTGACCGGAATATTCTATTGAAACAAGTGTGAAAGTGAATAAATTGAAAGTCAGATTTCTGAAATTGTAAATTCAAATCGGATTTCTGAATTTCCCTCACATTCCTGACTATTTATTTCTGACCTCGCCTTCCCGTTGATGGATGGACCGTCGATTAGTTTAACGGCTACTCACTTATCTTTCAAACTCCAAAATGGGAAAACTTGTATTGTAATTTTGAGTTCTATTTATAGACCCCAGCAGGTTTAAGATTAATGAAGGTTGGTTGATAATCCTGTTCATGCCCCACTGTTAAGCTCAGCTCATTCCGCACGCTAAGGAAAGTCTTTAGACTCTCAGTAACCCATTAATGACTCACTACAGGGTCGGGTCTCCTCTCACAATGAGAGGGATGTAGGCCTTAGCACTACGCTGGCATACTGCCGGTTGGTGGACTTCACATACCTTTGAGAACATTTTTTTAACTCTCAGGCATGCAGGTTTCCTTACGATGTTAACGATGTTTTCCTTCACCGTAACAGCAGGTGATATTTAATTTTATAAAGCACACATAACTTTTTTACAAAGTTATTGGTGCGTGACACTGGGATTCGAACTGGGACCCCTTGATTGGAGGTCGAATTCTAAGACGGTGATAGCCCAGTTGTCACCGTCTTAAGACTAATAAAGAATAAATAAAAAATATACCATATTTAAGAGTTACTGGACGTATTCTTCAAATTAGCACATTAAATGCGCCCTTCCATGCTTCTTGCTTGATAAGATAACAGTCTTTAAACCTTGTCAGAGGCCCTATGGGTGGTTTGGTCACAGGTTGTCCACTAGCCCGTTTCTCCACCATTCCGCGTTGGAGTAGTGTGGTGGAGTATGCTTCAGGAGGCCCTATAGTGGTGAGAGATCCGTGCCCACCATTGGGATTTGAAGAGTTGCCAGCCCGGATTAACTCTTAAAGTCACAAAGTGATCTCATGAATCTGACATTTCTATGATCGCTTTCAATCAACACAAATATCGGGGGTGTTCGTAAGACTCGAAGTGCGTACCTACATCTTATCTTATCTTATACATGGGTATATAAAATTCTCGTTTCACAATGTTAGTTACCATACTGAGAATCGGCTACTAGGTATCTATTTTTCATACCCCTAAGTGAAATGGGTTGTCCACCCCCAACATTTTTAGGACAATTTTTTTGTTTTTATTTTTTAATAATGTGGCATTAAAAATACATACAACCCTTAATCTTCATCCTTCTATCACCAACCCCTATTTTTGAATAGTCATTTTAGTAATTTAATCTTTTTTCATCCCGCTCGATAACTTATATGGCCAAACAACGTTTGCGGGGTCAGTTAGTATTATGTAACATTACATTTTACGACGAGATTAGAACATCAGAGATACTACCTATTAAAATTTCTTGCCCCAGACATATCGTCACGAGACCTTTAAAGTTTAAGACAGACAGTGATGTTTATTTAGTAATCAAGTAACTTTGAGCCAACGAACGGTGAACATAAATAGAAGTCAAAGGAATTGGAAATTTTGGGCACAAAAATGGTCTTATTTTACAACTTAATTATGAAGGTGTAAGACAGCTTACACTAATTTACAATTCGTTAGGCGTTTAGCTGCGTAAACTGAATATTAAAGAGAAACATTTAATCCAGCAGAATTAAGGTTTCCTCGAAAAACGTTCCTACAAATTCCAAGTTCGGATTTTGACGAGTAAAAGTAAGGTTCATCACCCTTGGACACCCTTAAGGGTCCTTGTATGGAATAAAGGATCATTTATTTACATTTGCGTGATGTAAATGAAATTAATTTTACATTACATTTTACATTTGCACCTCGGAATGAAACGGCATAGAATATGTGCCGATATGATACAGGCTATGTGTAAAACTTTTGTCAAATATTTTTTATCAATGTTATTTTTTATCAATTTAGCAAACAAATTCAATTCTTCGTAATTATTTTCGCAAAAAAATATGAAATGGAAAACAATTTCAGCACTCGGCTGACTGTAAATTACACAAACGTCATTGTAGGTTGTCAGTAATCCATTAATGACCCACTACAGCGTTAGATCTCCTTCTTGCAATGAGAGGGATGTAGGCCTTTGTCAACCACGCTGGCCTACTGCGGGTTGGTGGACTTCTATGTGAAGTCCTTTGAGAACATTTTTTTGTGAACTCTCAGGCATGCAGGTTTCCTCACGATGTTTTCCTTCACCGTAACAGCAGGTGATATTTAATTTTATTTTATAAAGCGCATATAACTTTTTTACAAAGTCATTGGTTATTGGGACAAAGCCACTGGGGATTCGAACCCGGACCCCTCGATTCGAGGTCGAATTCTAAGCCTATCACCTCGTTTTTAATGTAGGTTATTTTATGTTAAATAGTGACTGCAACCCATGGACACCCATCCAACCACAATTGGAGAAGAAATCCTATCTGTGGTTTTTGCTTCTCATGAGGACTAAGATATTCGCCTCACATAAAATATCTCCGGCAACCATATCTTCCCAGCCGAAACACAAGACCTGAAAAATGCTGTAAGGTACTCTGACTGACTCTATCACTCTATCACTTTATAACCACTTGTATGCTTCGCTACTCATGAGTGCTAAGATGGTAACCCTAAATAAAGTATTCCCGATAACCACAGCTCTCCAACCAAAATACAAGACATGAAGACATGCTTTAAAGAAAAACTGTAAAAAGATCCACTGTAATTGGTGCATTGTTTTAACAATAAACCACGACGTGCTTGAAAGGCAAAAGTTTTGACCTATAAAAGTTGTATTGAATTTTTATTTGAAGCTAAAAATTTTACGCCACGTTGATTCGACTGAAATATTTGTTCGTGTTCAAACTGAAACTTATTTTCATTGTTATGAAAGTAACTTAGTACCTATTTGATAAAAATGAAAACCGATTGTTTTGTGTAGTGGAAAAAATGAATTATTTCTTTGAGTGGTAGAGAGATTCTATAAAAAAATCCAGATGTATGTTAACTCTAGTTCATCTAGAAATTACATTTAGCCACCAAACGCATTGGGCCACCGTGGTGGACTAAGGCCTGCATTTTTCTGTGGGACTCCTCCCACAATGAGAAAAATGCAGTCTGGGTCACTAAAGGTCTTCAGACACAATATATCTCATAGCTTCATCATCTAAGTAGATTATTAGGCCTATTTTAGATGAACCACAAGGTAAATACGAGGTACGGTAAGATTTAATCGGTAGTCACCCTAACTGGCTAGTTATCTATAAGAAGAAAACCGGCTGTCAGCATCAGACCCTCGATAAGTAGGCGAGTCAAGAGAAATAACCGGACGAAACTCGGATTTCACATGTATAGTTCCTTACAATTTTCTTCTAATTTAGGTTAGAACTTGGACCTCTCGAATAAGGGACCGATTTCTGAGCCACTGGGCTATCACCGCTTTTACCTATTTCTCCCTGCGACAAACAGACAAACAACGAAGGCATATTAATAGGGTTTCATTCGGTTACGGTATCCTAATAAACCTCAAACGTATCTTGGCAATGCAATCACATTCCCAACTGCTTTTACTTTTCATCGCACAATAAAATTGAAGTTCAAACGAAATGGGTTTGTCTGTGCCATTATAACATCTAATGCGGACTGCACATTGTTATAGATGTATTTCGATTTGCTTCGTGGACAAATAGGTCACAAAGACTGATTTATTTATTAATGTAATGGTTTTGTACACGATAAATTGGACGAGATAGAAATCAGGAAAATCTGTAAACGGAAACTGCTCATTTCTACAAGAAATCTCTTCCAGCAGACGCAATAATGGTGAGACGAGATGACACAATATACAAATTCGACGTATAACAACATAATACTGATAAATAATATAAAAAAATAATAGCTGTTCGTCCCTCGAGAACAGCTACACGATTTGGCTAATTTTGGTTTCTAAATGTTCGTATATAAGGTAGGAGTATACCTACAGATAGCACGCGAGTTGAATGCAGTCGGGGCCTGAGACGAAGGGCGGGAGCATCAGTTCATCAAGTTCTGTTACAAAAAAACAGAGTTTTTATTCATCGCCAAGCACGGGAAATGGCGAAAAATGTTCTAGGCATGTGTATTGAAGAAAGGCAGAACAACAACTTGACATTCACTTTAAATAATTATTTTCTTGTTTTTTTCTAAACTTAAAATGTTAAATTTAAAACGATTTTGAAATTTATCTACATTATGATGATGACAATCATCATTAAAATTCTAATAAGGTCACAGCACTATCACATTCCTGAGCTCTGCATTCAATTCGCGCGCTATCTGTACATATGTATATAGTAATATGGGGAGCTATTTAATCCTTTATTAATTAAATTTTGATGTAATGAAACTCGACTGCCTTTTTACCCATTTTTATAATTAAGCGCGAAAACACGCGCGCCTAGAGAAAATTGTCACATCTTCGCGCCAACACATTTAAAAAATAACTCGCGCAAGGTAATTTTTGCGTACAGCCAAAGTGTTAATGTTATGTATTCTGCCAACTCCAACAGTTCGTGTTAGGCCAAGGAAAGTTTAAACGGTGAGAAAATTCTAAAAGATTTCGAGGAAAATACCTACTCATTATAGAAGGGTTTGTTTGTTCTACATTAAAATTGTATGAAACTCTTTTATTTCGCAGAACGCAGTGTGCCGGATCAGTTAGTAAAATATTTTATTTATAACTATGAAATGAAATAAAAATAAATTTACTTAGACTAATGATGATGAATAAATGATCCGCGTGGATTGGAATTGGATCCAAAGAGATAAAAAGTATCAAATAGATAAATTCAGGGTATAAGACTGAGTGCCAGACATCTCCAATAAAATCCGTTCAGCCGTTTTTGTTTCAAAACCAACAAACATCCATCAATCAATTCTACAAACTTTGGCATTTATTATTACTTATAGTTACTTTTATTCGGCGTCTCGAGCGAGCATGAACTTACGCAGATTCGTATAGCATCTATCGAGCTACCATTAGTATGGGAAGATGTCAAGACTGACTGACATATGACATACTAATGACTGACGTATACTATATCTACGAATACTTTGACGATAATATTATTCATGCTTACAGCACAGAACATAGATAGGGTAACCTGGTCTAGGAGTACGCATCCGATAAGAGTACGCAACACCAAAAGCCGAGAAGTTGCTTACGATGCGCGGCTAACTTCAGTCGTATTTTGATGTCATCTGTGTTAAGAAGTGCTGTGAGAAAAAAAAAACAAATCCGGATGCAAACACAGAAATTACGTAAGTTTAAAAATTTTTGCTCAAAATGTAAAATATTTTTACTATTTTGGAAGTATTTTTGAGACAAGAATGCAATTATTTTGTAAAAACGAAGTAAACTGTGGGGTTTTCAAAGAGGATGCCTAACGCATACAGCGAGCGTAATTCCTGTCAATGCTAAGAGATGGCGTTGAATTTTGATCGTTTGCAATTTGGCTAGTGTGTGTATGAGTACGCAGTTATGTACCTTATAAGAGTACGCGCGTACTCTTATACGCAATTATTTTTATTTGCTCCATTTTCTTACTTGTTCTTTATAAATATAGGTGCATAATATATAACATGCAGGTAATTCTTTAATTAGCCCCCCTACCACGTGCAGACTTTTATAGAACTAACCGCAAAAGAGCTAAGTCAGACTGATATTTTGAGTGGGTCTCCGTACAAGCTGACTCTCGAGGAGTCTTTGGCTTCTAATAATGTACTAAAGAATGTACCAAAGAATCCTCCTAAAAGGGCTAAAAAACCTTTTAAAGTGCCAGAAAAACTGGCCAAAAAACAAGGTTTGGAGATGTCCAGCATGTACTGAAATCTACGTAAGTAGACCCCCCGCAGAAGACTGGATAGGATGTTCAATATGCTCCGAACGGTGGCATGAGGCTTGCACGACTTATGAGGGTCAAGGAAATTTTATTTGCCACCTTTGCAAGTAAAAAAAAGAAATGCACGACCCGCGTACTCTTATCGACGTAGACGCGTACTCTTATCCAATAGTACTTGTAAGAGTACGCAATTCCCATTTCTGATTATTTTTGTAATTGTGAGAGAAAAAGTATAATTTTGTTCTTTTTTGCATTATTTTATGAAAGATGTTTAAATTGTAGATGTAATAAATGCCAAGTTGATTACCTAGACTTCATTTTTATTTTTTTAGAATATTTTAAACCTTTTGTGCGTACTCCTAGACCAGGTTACCTATACCTAATCTTATCTTATAGGGTAAAAGCCGGATAGTTGCGACACTTTTCGAAAAAGCTTTATTTTTTTTAAATATGAACTTGCCTTAAATTATTCAGTATGTATTTCAAAATATTGGTATTTTATCTTCTTTTATAATAGCCTATTTTTGTATACAAAATTAACTTGCCTCACGTGGGGAAAGTAACCTCGGTATGATTTTTATTTTTGATATAAAGAAATTTATTATATGTATTAAAGTATAATAATTTTATTATTTATTTAACAGTCAACAAATACAACTACAAAACTGCTTATAACTAACGAGTACTATACTACCACAGAAGTTTTAAACGGGTCATTAAGCCCTACTTCGTCTCACGATGGATTCACGATGGATGTAGGTATTCGTACTTCCGATGTCATACTTCTAGCACCTCATTAAAAGTCAGCTTACACTCGTCAACAAAACAACTTCGAAAAATATATCTACAGGGTGTTTGGCTTCGAACTAGCTATAATTTAAGGGCAAATTTCATCGACAAAGCACCACCCATATATGGATCTAGCCTCTTGTAATTTATATTAAAAAAATATATTTTCGATTTCTCTGGACCTGAATGTTCTACAGAGGTAAAAAAAGTCTTGTTTGATAGATAAAATAATACCAAACATCAAAATCAAATAAAATAGAAATTTTTGTATGATGTCAAAAAATAGATTTTTTTCACTGATTTCAATCAAAAAGTTGAGTATTTATTTCAGTTTTTCTTACATATATCGAAAACGAGCTCGTTAAGGTGATTATTTTTTACAGATATTGGTACAAAAGTATGATACCTACGAGTAGCGAGTAGAGTAGTACAAAACATATCAGATATTATTTGCTCTTAGTTGCATAACTTATGACTAATTGGTTTTGGAATAATAAAACAACACCTTGTTTTATATCGCTAGAATTTAAGTTCAGAGCAGAAAGATAAATATTTTTTCAGATAGGTTTTTCCTGTAGGTCTGTACTACAAGCGACCTACAATATTTCCCCTACAATAGTTTTCGAACGATGCTTTTAATTAGAAAAACTTTTTCCTTACCTATTCTCTTTTTATGTCTTTCCCTTTTAGTTGCGTAACTACCAACAAAAACAAACCATTAAAAGTTAGCAACGTTCCTTGAAAAGATAATAATAAATGTTCTGATAAAGTTATACGATTCGTCTTTTTATATATATTCATTTTATTTTGCTTATGAAAGATTTCTGCATAAATTTGTCAGAAATTTAGCATTGACTACAACCCTTTTATGGTCTACTGGGTACTGAACTTTTCCCATCACAGGAGAACTCCTGGAACATGCTCCACCACGCTGCTTCAACGTGGATTGATCAAGGATTTAAACATGAGTTATAATTATATCTCTGTTTTGCGCTAGGCTATGGCGTCCTTATAATCCGCTGGAAAACTACAATATTTTTACACTGATGAAGTGTAACTAATTAAAAATGAAAGAGGAACAAAGTTAGTCTGATTGTGAAAACAAATGAATTAAAAATGAAATTCAAGTAAGTGAGACTGACAGGCGCGGCCTTGTGTACTGACATTTCACAAAAACGACGATAAACCGATATCGTCACTTTTATATCTTAACTTCACCCGACCCTTTTTACGACCTACAGTTTTCCTACATCATTTCTCTATTTCATCCTTATTTAGCCACTTTATGTATACTTTTTATAAAAAAACTGGGCTAGCTCCTATATAATTAATCACTCCATACTGACGACGCGACGGTAGGGACTTTCTCAAACAATCTAAAAAGTTCTATTCACTCGTTCAAAATCTGAGTCAATAAAGTCATATTAAGACATAAATTAAAAAATCAAATTTTCTAAACAAGCGCAATAAACCACTAACACCTGTACTTTTTAAAATCCGGTTTAAATGAAAAACGGACACAGTCAAATTCTCATTGTGAAAACTTATGAATTAAAAATGAAAGTCAGGAAGTAAGACAGACAGGCGCGTCCTTGCGAGTGACACTTCATAAAACAACGATGAACACAGCCTCGATATTATCACTTTATCTCTTAAATCCTAGTGACCCTTTTATGCGACGTTCAGTTTCCTGAACGTCTCACTACTCTGTTTCATCCTTTTAAACCTACTTAGCTTTTTTATGTAAATCTGGGCCTGTTCCGGAAATAACATCCGCCAATATTAGTTTGCGTAACGGCTGATTACGAAAATGGCGGAAGGAACCTCCTCAAGCGATCTAACAGGTATCGCAAAAAAATCTACGTTACTTAATTCATTTTTATTTTCTAAACAAATGAAATAAAATAATAAAACAGATTCTTCTTTTAACCCATTTAAATGAAAGGCGGGCAAATTTAAATGTTGATTGTGAAAACAAATGAATTAGAAATGAAAGTCAGTAAGTAAGACAGACCGGCGCGGCCTTGACGGTGACATTTCACAAAACAACGATGAACCCTAGCCTCGATATTGTCACTTTCATCACTTAAATCTTCTCGGCCCTTTTTGCGAACTCCAGAATTCCTGAGTTATTACTCGATTTTGTCCCTTCCCCTTGTTTATAACTTGGTATGTTCTTCCATAATTGATCTCTGTAGCCCTTGGACAACCACATTACGCTAAAAGTACCTATGTATACCGCATATACTAAGACCTAACACACCTACCCCATAATGTTAATGTGATAAAGAACCTATAAGTTACTTAACGTTTTGTTGAGAAAGATAGTTTTTTTTCGAATTGTAAGTGGATGCATTCCTACTAAGTACGTTCCTACATTGTTACTCCTGAAAATAAATCTCCCCCTTCAAGTCAACAATTCTGATTGTCCAAACTACAAAGAAGTCTTACTTTCAAAAGAAAAAACAAGTTCTTTGTTAATAAATTCTTATTGTGGAAACAATTAAAACAAATTATTTAGGATTCATTTGTGACTCAATTAGAAATGAAAATCAGCAAATGAGACAGACAGACAATACCCTGAGAGAGAGAGAGAGAGAGTGACATTTCACAAGAACCCCGGTGAAGCCCGGCCTTTTAAATCCCCGCGACCCTTTTTGCGAGACGGTCTCAGAATTCTTGAATTATTACTGGTCCCTTTTTGATAATATTACTTGGCGTGTGCGCCTTATGATTTTGTTTGTGGTATGAATCCGAATATGTTTATTTATTGCGATACTTTGACATGATGTAGTATATAAATAATGTGCTGAAATTTCATCACAATGAAAATATATTTTCATTCTGGTTGTTGAAAGAAGAATGTGTGGCTAGCGGACAGTCAATAATATATATGTATAGTAGTAGGAAGAAAATACAATTAATAAAATTATAAACATTTACACTTCACTCTTTATCAGTTACTAAACAAAAAGAAATGGTTCTAAAAACATTAAAAGCCGTTAAAAACTACGATTTAGTTATTAAATCGTGAGTGATAAAATAATCGTTTTACATCGAGTCGATGTAGACACGCTTATAATTAAAATTTAAGTTGACAACAATTTTAATTCGTAAGTTCCTAACAACCCATTCCCTACTGAACTTATGAGCCGGAACCGTAAATTGCTCGCTCAAAATCGCAATTGAAGCTACATTTGTGCAAACAATTTACTGCCTAATGGTTGTAGCTACAGCCTACTCACAGAACAAACTATGTCACTTCGACGTTTCAGCAACGGCTGACATATTAACGCTAACGAGTCCTCGCTGGACCCACTAAACGAGTTTAATTAACATTAGACGCACTCAATAAAGTAGAAATCCATGTAATTTGACCAAAATCAGGAACGACAAAGATATGTGTAATAGTAGACCAAATACGGCCATTTGGATAACCTTTACGTGACAATATGACTAATAACACCGACGTACATATTATTTAATTTGGACCAACTCATTCTTGAAAAAGACTTGATTTCAGACAGAATCAGACGATCGAGATGATGGTATAAAATTTCCTTCTTTTCTTTATTAATGTTGTATCTACATTAAAAAAGAAAAAAAAAGAAAAAACTCCAAATAGGTAATATGTTTCAAAAATCGCATTTTAAAACACTCAAAAAGTATCATGTCGAAGCTAGGTATATCATGTCTATGACATACGTGTACGAGTATCTAATTAATGAGCCGTAACCGTAAATTACTCGCTCAAAATCACAATTCAAGCAACATTTGAGCAAACAATTTAGCCACAGCTCATTCATAGAACAAACCACCTCGCTACGATGCATATTAAAGCTAACGAGAGTTCGCTGGAACCACTAAACCACGGTTAATTAACATTAGATAAAATTTGCAAAGTAGGGAAAATATTAATATGTCAAGCCAAAAATGAGCGTCGACCCAAGGACGCACGAGTGGAGCTTTGACTTATATAAATTAAACACGTGTACGCGGCAAAAATATTAATGTAAATCATATAATATGCTCCTATATCGGACCCACGGCGGTTTATCTTCTTTATACCTTCTCCTCTGTCTATCTTCTTTCTCTTTCCATAGTTAGACCCTACACCACACCACAGTTTAATTTTCACACCAGTAAATTTTTGTCTATTCCTTTCCTTAGCGCGGCGTTTCGTGCTTATACATACTTAGATTGGTGTCGGTACGGAAAAAAATTAGTTCGTACATAATTTGAACTCAATATCCTACTCGAGCGCGCATTATAGATATACGTGATCTCTACAAGCAGAAACGTCAAACAAATCAGCATTATACTTACTCAAAAAATTATAGAAGCGCTACTATTTAAGCATGTATGGCTGGCTGAAACCCTTTTATAGCCCACTGATGGGCACGGGTCTCTCCCAACATCGTGGTGAAAAATAAAGTAATTAATAAAATCGTAAACAATAAGAATGTATACGAAACATTAATACTTTAGTTCTACATAACAGTACTAAAGATTGTATCCACAACATGTATGAATCATTAATGGTTTTCCATATATCAGCTGACTCTCAGGGGATATGATGTTCGAGTTATAAATTACACAACATATTCAGAACCGACACCGACGAAATAAATTGCTGGCGCTTTGATACTTTTTGAACAACATCAGTAATAAATCGCACATTTTTATGAATAATATGTTATATTCTATCAATTAGTGTTGCATAACATCTGCCGACCATGTGTTGCATAAAAAACGGTATAGCCCAGTGGCTTAGAATTCGGCCTTACTCGAGGGCGGACCCCTCGTAGTATTCTGACCCGTGTTCTAACCTTATGTTTCATTAATATTATCAAACGTTAAAAGAGAGTGTTAATTAAAAATAAAGCAATTTTTATGATAATCTATCTAATGCTTTATTAATTTTTTACTCTTCTAAATATCTTTTACCTCTATTTGGGTTATTACACTGTGCGACTCCTGTGTAGTAAGCTGTGCATGATTTACGTATCTATATCGTATGTGTGTAGTAGCGGCATTCTAAAACTCAGACTAAGGGTACTTACAGTATATCGTAACAACCAAACAGTAATAGTGCTATCCATACTGACAGTGAAATCGAAAGGTGCCTTATGTAGTCGTCTAAGCTATTGAAATGGAACCTTTACATGGTAATCATTCCGTCATACAAATCGTCGATACCAATATTTGTAATAGTTTGAACATTTTCCCATTGTGCTGAAATCTTATGATTCGTTCGGACTTTCAAACGAGTTCAAGAGAGCAAGTAAAGCTCTCGAGATCTCTGCGAAGCCAAGTTTCCTTTATACGAAGTTTAAATAAGAAGGTATATTGAAAGTTCCAACCGCTGTAAGTTTGGTTAATATCTAAGCATCTTTAGATTTTAAACTATTAGTTTAAAAACGCGCCTCATTTATGACCATTTAATCTTCAGTTTATCAGTTATCAGTAATACCATTACCTATCTTATCTTTATTACACCAGTACAACATATAAAATTCTCATGTCTCAGTCTCACGTTTTAGTTACTATACTACTCCGAAACGGCTTGACCGATTTTTATGAAATTTTATATGCATATTCAGTAGGTCTAAGAATCGGCTAGTACTATCTACTTTTCGTACCCCTAAGTGAGAAGGGTTGTCCACCTCTAACATTTTTAATTTATTTTTTGGATTTCATTTTTAATAATGTGGCTTTAAAAATACATACAATCCTAAATGTTCACCCTTCTATCACCAACCCCTATTCTAAGTAATTTTAGAAATTAATAATTTTTCATCCGGCTCGATAACTTAACAACGTTTTCGGGATCAGCTAGTCTTTATATGTCGTGTACAATTGTAGGTACATATTACAATTAAGTAAATACAAGCATGCAATAATGCCTCGTAACAGCTGAAAACAAATTAATATTTTCGGTTCTGTATCAGTAGACACATATATAATAATCCCTAAGGCAGCATACACCAGAAGGATTTCATTATACTAACAGTAGCCGCGTCTGAAATCAAGTTTCACTGTTAACTTTACTGTTATGTTACGAGGGAAGTTGTAAGCGTGCTGCGTCAACTTATACCCGGGGTGTTGTTGTGTTTAGTGTTAATTGGACAACCGCCACAACTTAATAATACATTGAAAACAATATGTACCTAGTAAATACTAGTAAATAAGTACTAAGTAAATACTTAATTGTATAAAACAAGATGAAACACATAGAGTGATTAGCTATTTTAATTCGCTACGAAACGAAACGATAAGAAACAAACGTTCGACTTTTGCGTCATTTTATTTCGATTTTCTGCATAGCTATAAGCATTTGAGATAACATAGTTTCTTTCCTGGATAAGTAGCTTACCGCCAGTCGCATAACCCGTCGTAAAAGCAGCATGTTCTTCATGTATTGTGTTTCGTCGGGAACTTATGGTTGTCGGGGATATTTGTTTGACGCGAACATAATTATTATTAGTCCTCATGAGTAGCAAAGCACCCGCATACAACCTTAAGAAGGATTTTCTCCTCTATTAGAGGTTGGATGCTGGCGTCCCTGGGCCATTTAACATCATTATTTAAGTTGTATTTATATTTCTTTGCAACAATCCGCACACGTGGAACTTGTTTTGGTATGGACCCACCACCCTCCCTTATCTCTCTGAGTAGGTATATACCATAACAACTTATTCCAATAGTACACGACACGTGTTTCGCCCCAAAACGGAGCATCATCAGGTGATGTGGACTCTAAAACGGTTGGTTGCTGAAATTCAATAGGTATTAAATGTTAATTTTATGACTTTAATCCGTCGTTATTTTTAGCTCCAGACTTTTGCGATCCGAGGAATTCTTAAACTTTAAATAAAGTGAAGTCAACATGAAGAGATCTCAGCAAAGTTGCGCGACAAAAATGTAGGTCTTGCATCCGGTACAGCATAAAGAACTTGCAACTAATTTCATTATTTTCTCTTACTTTTCTTTTATTTACTTTAAGTTTAATTTTATTCAAGAAAGGGTTGGTACTAATACGAACGTGGACAAAGCATTTTGCATGCTTTAGTGTTTAAGATGCCGATGCGATGCGCGTATGGTCCGGAGTTCGATTCCCGGTGGAGCAGAGATGTCAATGAGTTTAAATTTCTGTTTCTGGTCGGGGTGTGTGTGTTCTCGTCTTGTGTGCGGCCATGGCACCCACGTGGCACTATGAGTGTGGAAAATTATTAAAACTCCTAAAAAAAGAACAAGAGATAGAAGTCTGTGCGGTGAGTTTGAACATCGTCAAAGTATTCGTACGGTTAACCGTAGTATCTCAAACCGTTAGTACGTCATAATTTATGTCAGTACGTCATTAGTTTCAACCGTTAGTATGTCATATGTCAGCCTACTACTACTACTACTTCCTCTACTAATGGCACACGTCGACGAATACTTTGACGATAGTATTCATGCCGAGTTTAAAATACTACTTTTTGCAATAAAATGTTGAAATTTACCTTACAACAGTAAATAGAAACCTTGAAGAGACAACTGTCAACTTTTGAGTAGGTACGATCAAAACTCTACAAATTGTTCCTAAGACTTAACATAAATCACACCCAAGGTTTTCTTAGCCAAACTGTTTCATAAACTCGTTCTTAAACAGTAGGGAATTGAAGGCGGAATGAAAATACCTCAGGGAAAGTAGATCAAGAAGGCTTACCGTACAACGCAATAATATCAAAGTACCGACTGCTCTTAGTGCGAAATATTGCTATTTTTCTTGGATTTTAAAATAAAAGTATCTTGTGACCGAAATAACGCTTCACACTCACAGCCCCACACTAGGATTCCCTGTGTCGTGGGTGCCATGGACACACACAATACACGAATAATAATAACAATAACGCTTCACACTCATAGCCCCACACTAGGATTCCCTGTGTCGTGAGTGCCATGGACACACACAATACACGAATAATAATAACAATAACGCTTCACACTCATAGCCCCACACTAGGATTCCCTGTGTCGTGGGTGCCATGGACACACACAATACACGAATAATAATAACAATAACACTTCACACTCATAGCCCCACACTAGGATTCCCTGTGTCGTGGGTGCCATGGACACACACAATACACGAATAATAATAACAATAACACTTCACACTCACAGCCCCACACTAGGATTCCCTGTGTCGTGGTTGCCATGGACACACACAATACACGAATAATAATAACAATAACACTTCACACTCATAGCCCCACACTAGGATTCCCTGTGTCGTGGGTGCCATGGACACACACAATACACGAATAATAATAACACTAGGATTCCCTGTGTCGTGGGTGCCATGGACACACACAATACACGAATAATAATAACAATAACACTTCACACTCATAGCCCCACACTAGGATTCCCTGTGTCGTGGGTGCCATGGACACACACAATACACTTTCCCATAGTTTCACACACCCAGACCAGAAACAGACATTCAAATTCATCATTCAAATCTCTGCTCTGCTGGGAATCGAACCCAGGACCCTCCGCGCAGCGCACCGGTATCTTAACCACCGCGCCACTGAGGTCGTCAAAATAATAACAATCGTACTGTAATCTTAACATTAGAAGTTCAGGGTTAAAAGTTTCTAACGGGAGATACCTTACCGCTAGCCTCTTAACCCGTCGTAAAACAACATATTCTGCAACTTGTGTTTCGGCTGTGGAGGTATGGTCGCCGAAGACACTTTATTCGAGGCGAACACCTTAGTCCTCATGAGTAGCACCCGCATACAACCACAGATAGAATTTCTTCTCTATTTGAGATTGGATGGGAGTTTCCATGGGCTGCAGTGACCACTTACCGTCAGGTTATATGCATATTCCAGTAGGTGTGAGAATCGGCTAAGTTACTACGAGTATCTATTTTTCATACCCCTGAGTGATAGGGTTGTCCACCCCTAACAATTTTTTTTTATTTTTTGAACTATTTTTTTATTTTTTAACAATGTCGCATTAAACAATCCTAAATTTTCACCCATCTATCACCAACCCCTATTTTTAATAGTCATTTTAGTTATATAATAATTTTTCAACCCGCTCGATAACTTATATGGCAAAACAATGTTTGCGGGGTCAGCTAAAAAGGATCGAACCCTGGACCTTTGAAGCACTCATTTGGCAACCACTAAGCAATGTATAATGCATACTTAATGCGCTAAGTGCACGTATAGTGCTGAAACTTGGAGCAAACTTCATGAATTATATCAGTCGCGGACCAGTACTTGGGTAGTTACGATACACGGGTAAGACTTGTTGTTGAACTTTACGTGATATCTTTACATTTCGACTTCACTTCGCTGCTTAAAGTTAAAGTTAAAGTTTGTATAGGAAATCTAAAGTTTCGTGTCCTACAATATCGGTAGTATTCTACAGGATTATTAGAATTCTTTTGATACAAACAATTACTAAAATTATTTTAATTAGGAACCTGTGGTCTGCCTGTTTGATTGGGTTTTCCAAAAGAATAAAAAATATTTTCTCACGCGGTAATGCTGCCAGCGTTCTGGGCACCATGCCACAAGCGGAGCTATTGGATGGCATATTCATTTTGTAAATAATTTATATATGTATTGTTTAATTATTGTTATTAACTTAAAATACCAACAAATTTAATATTTTCTCATGTATTCCAATTAAATCTCTAACTTCAAAAATACACGAAAACAGCCTTAATGACTGACATCATGAGAGAATCACCTAGGACTTGCTTATTTGATTTTAAATTAAATTAAGTTTCTGATAGCAAGTAATGGTCCCTAATAAAGTTCCGAACAAATGAAAATCGTTCTAGAACTGTTACTAGAGCGTAAAACTTTGTCACCGTTTCCATCATCCCGCTAGTTGGGATGATGAAATTATTTGAAACAATGCAACGAATTGCATTGTCGACATAATTCGGGGCAATCACATCAAAGCCCGCCCACAACAACTAACAATTGCAACGGATGCGATGATGTAATGTTATATGTTAACGAATGTGATTACCACTAACTTATGTGTTGCAGATACTACTATGTAGGTGCCTACATGGAAAGTAAATTAAAGTTAATAATTAAAAAAAATTTGAAGATCTTTTCTTAGCAACGATATTTCATTCAAGCGCTACCCGCAGCTGTCTAGTGACTAAAGGTACCTCTCAAAGTGGACGTTGTAACGAACAATGGAGGCTTAGATAAATAACAGGACCCTTGGTTACTGTTCGCCTTTTGTACCTTCCGAATTATTAAGGTACCTTTTTACCCCAATGAGGAGTTGGAAACAAGAAAACTTACAGCTGTTCCAGTATAAAAGGCGAATAAAAATTTCCATAACATTTCCAAAACAATCGGTTCTCGATACAATGGATACTCGAAGCTTTCACAACCCGAATTCAAAACTTTGACCTAAACAGCGAACTGAAGTCGTACTGACGTCGAAATGAAAAGATCTCAAGTAAACTTCAGTAAGGAGTCCATACCTACGGCGTACAATACGAACTTGGCTTAAAAGTTTGTTTGCGCAACAATTGTTATGAGTTGGCATACTTAGAGTCTTACTGCTTATTTCTTTTAAAATCTTTTATTATTTTATAACCTGCATCGTGAAATCGCACCAGGAAATTACGCAACATAGTATAATTCGATAAAGGTTGTGTTTAAAGGTATAATGGTAGCAGTAAATTAACCTGGGCGAGCTACCTGGCTACTCATAATAATATTGTATGTAGGTCTACTACCTACATACAATTAAATACAGAGTAGAAACAAATAAAAGCCCCTATTGAAACCAATTGATTGATGTTTCGATAACACGCAATCGCTTTACGGCCGAGAGATATTTGGGCGCGAACTGAAATCAATAATTATTATACGCTGTTCTAGGTAGTGATTTAATGAGGCATGATGACGTGCAAAATTAATGACCTGTTGTTCAATTGAACTCAGCTAAACTAACGGTTAAAGTGTACATCTAACTTATGTGGCCAAAGTACGGGGATAATACCTGAACTGATAAAGCTTTAACCACAAATTCAAAATAATAAAATAATATTCTGAATATTGTATGTGGGTCTACACCCACATCGGTGATTATGACCTGGGTACTTAAACGGTTTTGTTTACCATAGATAATTTTACAGAATTTTACATTTCTGTAATTCCATGTCAGTTACACTATGGCTCATATTAGGGTCAGCAGGTTTATCAATACACTTTAACCGCGGCTTCGTCCACGTGGAATTTAGAACTTGCTTCAGAGAGAGATAAAAAGTATCCTACATATATGTTAATACAGTTTATAAAGAAATTGGCCATGCATATGCATATATAGGCCATATATATAGGCCATATATTGGCCTATATAGGCCAATTTCATCTAAATCTATTTTTTCGTGAAAGAATAAAAAACATGCATACATCCATCCTCACAAACTTTCGCATTACTCGTAATAGTAGTAAATAGTTTCACAATTTAACTCCAAAGGATACCAACGTAAATACCGACAACAATATAAATTGTCAGTATTTCGCTATTGCTTAATTGAAAAGGGAAATGTAGCGTCTCCATAGAAGGTGTTTTTCTATTTGTCCGTACGGTGTACGTTAGTTTGCTTAAATAAATCCTTGTAACTCAAGTTAGAGCCACTTCCTTTCCTACGCCGTCCGATAACAATGCACTTTACGATAAGCTTGACCTGATTCCACACTCAAGATATTCTCGAGACGGGGGAACTTCTCAACTGTCAGTGGCAGACAATTTACACCCAGAAATTATAGGTGTTACAGTCTTTGAAGATCGCCCGCCGTGATGAACGATATGATGAACAAGCTATGTTCTTCATGTCGTGTTTGGGAAAGTGTGAGTGCCAGATTTACTATTTGAGACATTTTTCGTAGCCCTAATGAGTTGTTACTCGTGATTTAATCAATTTACGGCTCACCTTATGTATTTCTACAACTAGATTAAGGACCTCGGATACGGCCAAAACTAGCCTCCAAAAACATATACGTGAGGTGAGCCGTATATTCATTAAAATGTCAAACGATAATCACAAATCTTTCAATAACAAATAAGTAACAACCTACTCACATACGACCTCAAAGAGCAATTTTATCCTGTTTTAGATTTGACATCCGTGTCCATGAGATGCTGACCACTTAACCACACTTCCCCAGACTAAACACAACACTTGAAGAACATGCTCACTATTGCTCATTTATTGAGGTTGGCAGGTAGGAAAATCCGCAGACAATCTTCTATAGATTTGCTACCTATAAATAAAGATAGATAAAATTAATGCTGTGTGCGACGCCGGGTAAGTCCCTAGTAGGAACATAAAAACGCTACTAACCGTAAATCTCTAATGGCGGCTATACGCTCGTGGCCAAAATCGCCTGCGAACCACGAATTGGGGCTGAGGATTGAAACCACAAATAGGAGAGCTCTTTACAAAAATTGATTTTGATGTTCAGTTCTGTACCCAAGACTCCAACGAAACCTTTTATTACGGATCGTTGTAGGTACTCGTTTATCTATCAATCTATCTGATAGATAACAAAGCACAACGATATTTCAAAGGTGTTTTTGGTGAAGGTGAATTTTTGGTGTGAGCGCTTATAGACATAAAAAAATTGAAACTATAATATAAATTTGATAGAAAGGCCAGAAGTAAAGTGTTTAGGACGTTTTACATTATCTCGTAACCATTTCAAAAAAAGTGTGTATTTAATAAAACAATACTAATTAAATACAGAGTAGAAACAAATAAAAGCCCCTATTGAAACCAATTGATTGATGTTTCGATAATACGCAATTATGTAGTTACACTTTATGGCCGAGAGATATTTGGGCGGGAACTGAAATCAATAATTATTATTATACGCAGTTCTAGGAAGTGATTTAATGAGGCATGATGACGTGCAAAATTAATGACCTGTTGTTCAATTGAACTCAGCTAAACTAATGGTTAGTGTAAAGTGTACATCTGACGTATGTGGCCAAAGTACGGGGATAATACCAATACTGATAAAGATTAAACCACAAATTTGAAATAATATTCAGAATATAAAAATGATAATAAAATTAACAATTGGTTTACAAACATTACAACATGAAACCTAACAGTGTAAAGTATAGTCCATTTTTACACTCTTTTTATTTTAATTTACGATTTAAGAGTAACCGCAGACACTAACTACTACTATAAATTATTTTTTAAAGCAATTATAAATTTTATTTAGTAATTGTTTCCAAATTGGACAAGTGTTAAAAACGGACTGGGTCTAGGTATTCCTATTCATTATAATACTCAATGAATTAAGTCAGAAGCTTCGAGAAACTTTACGCGGTGTTTACTTAAAGACAACATCGTGTTATTGTAACATTAATATTGAATGTTTGTCGGACGTCAGAAAACTTCGTAGTTAGCAAAACAAGCTAGAACTATGACGCCGGATTTCGGAAGTCCAGACATATATCAAGATAAAGTTAAGATATAATGGTACAATGGAGACATGTTGACACACACACACACATTTTTATTGTTTTCTCGTTGTTTAACCGTCTAAAATTACACTGAAGTGTCCTAACTTTCCTTCTCTGTCATAGGGGACCAGGCTAACGTATCATGCCTGGGGAGGGGCCGTTCTCTGATTACGTCATCTCACAGTTTTACATGTCAGTAACCCATTAATGACCCACTACAGGGTCGGGTCTCCTTCTCGTAATGAGAGGGATGTAGGCCGCCGTCCACCACGCACCACTACTGCGGGTTGGTGGACTTCACATACCTTTGAGAACATTTTTTTTGTGAACTCTCAGGCGTGCAGGTTCCCTCACGATGTTTTCCTTCACCGTAACAGCAGGTGATATTTAATTTTATAAAGCGCACATAACTTTTTCACAAAGTCATTGGTGCGTGCCACTGGGATTCGAACCCGGACCCCTCGATTCGAGGTCGAATTCTCAGCCACTGGGCTATCACCGCTAGTTTTACATTAAGAGAGTTAAAAAACTTCTATAGTGTGATTTAGGACACCCGTAGAATCATCTCTCCACGAATGGTGGAAGTAACTTTACTAAAAATGCGTAAGTTTTTAAGATCGGATGGATCAATGAACTGAATGATGATGATAGTGATGATGATAAAAATTTGCTGTCATGCAAAAACAGCTAATCGGATTTAGATGAAATCTTGTATATGGATAAGAAGTGTATTATATTAATTATGTAAAGATGAAATACGATAAAAAGACGAAAAACACGACGATACCCGAATGCGGGCAAGTAGAGTCAACTTCGCAACTAATGCAACCATTTTATAGGTGTTTGAGCCATTATATGAGATAATAGGAATTCGGTCTAATTTAAGGTGTTTTTCTGTTATGATTTAAATGTTTACATTACCCGTGAAGGCAACTTGTACACATGCCATATTTGTCTATTCGTGTAGCAAACAGAGCAATTTTCAACGAAATATGCGGATTTTATTGATCGTAAAACATTTTGGGAACTACTAAAAGACAAAGGAACGTTCCTAAGCTGAAACTACGGCAATATCAACATAAATAGAAGAGTGTCAATAAATCTTCAACCATTTCTTTATCCGCCCTTCACTTAGGTCCCTAAACCATAACTGAAACTATAACGTCTAACTACGGGTCCACAACTTCAATATTTTGAACTTTTGCTCTTTCATCATCATGGAACAGTATGGAATGTTCTGCTCGACCTCACAACCGTGATGATGAAATTCATAAAAAAATAAAATTAATGAGATTGTAAAAAAGACTGCTTTTCAGTAATCCAGAATCACAGTTTCCGGAATCATTTTTTTACTGCATTTTAAAGAGATTTGTGAAAAAAACTTTTGTGCCGCAAATGACAAGATATTTATGTCACTTAAGTTTTTATCAGATCTTCCAGCTCGGATTTTTTTCTATTTACCAAAAGCACTCTCTTTTTTTCTTTTGGCGGTTACTACTTTATAATATAAAAATTTAGTATCCAGTTCTTTCTCGATTTTATCGTTCTCAGTTTTATCATAGTCTTTTAACCTAACATTTTTTACTTTTCTTAAAATACTCTTCTTTACTTCTTCTTTTCTTTGCTTTGGTTCGTCCTAACGACACTTGCTTGCCGAAATGAAAAGTTTTGTTTTGTAACTATATGTACATATTTTATATTGGCTACGACCTGCGAACTATTTGAAACGGGAGCTCATGATTAAGAAAATCGGATAGGTCCAAAACTAGTCGGGCCATCCCGAAACGACAACAAACATGAGGTGAGCTGTAAATTCATTAAAATGTTAAACGATACTCACGATTCATACAATATTTAAATAATAAAATCATTTATTTTATAAGCCCCACCTAAAATCGAGTCTTTGAAAAACGTACTATATTCAGCGCAAACAAGAATATCGCCTGTAAATCTTTGACAATCTTATTCCCCGACCAGACCCCTTACCCCTTACCCAGGTCCCAAAACCATAGCTGAGGCAATAAATTGTAATAAATTGTAATCTAAGACGTATTTTTCAATGTTCCAGAATTGTATTCCCTTACTGCATTGCGAAGAGCTTTCCTGGAGAAAAATACACAAAGCGAGCTTTTGAGCCGCAGCACAAGATATTTATGTGCAATAATAATTATGTTTTTATAATGTCTTTTAAATCGGTCTTTTATTTTCTGAAATAATCTCTTCTACTACCGTTTATTCTTCTTATATAATATAATTCACTAGCAAGATTAATTTTTTATATTGTATTAAATCTACTTTGTATAACATTATCACAGAGTTTACTTGATAATAATATCATTAAAAAAAGATCAAAAACAATGTAAAAAAGACCAACGCGATTTCAGCAAAGGTTTTTCGATTTCGGTTATTTTAGTTAGTCTTTTTTTTCATGAAAAAAAAAATAACAATAAACATATTTTATTATAAGTTTAGTTTCTAGTTTTCATTATTATTATTTCCAAGTTAAATTCGTTTCCGTACCTTCATTCTTTACATTTTGTTTATTTTTTTTCCTTTAAGTGATACCGTAATTTGTACGTAAACCGAAGTTACGTGATAACGCAACTATTTCAGCTATTCATGAAGTTTTATCAGTAAGCAGATGACTCTTGTTGCATTTGTCCATCTATTCTAGTTAGTATATCAACTCGAGAGTAGCTCCGAGCACGTCATTGTAATAAATAACGAAGCTTAAGAAGAAACTTTAGAAACAAGACTTTGCCGGCAAATTCTTGTGCATTTTTTTTAAAAGATTGTACATATACAATTATACATCTGTGGCGCACCGCTGCGCTGCGCGGAGGTTCCTGGGTTCGATTCCCAGCGGAGAAGAGATTGTAAGTATGTTTAAATTTCTGTTTCTGATCTGTGTGTATTTTACTTCTTGTCTTGTGTACGACTATGGCAACCTCGTCACAAGGGACCCTAGTGTGTGGCTATGAGTGTAAAGCGCACCGACGTCTTGACTACCCCCAATAGGGGTTGATTTCGAACAGTTTTTATCATTTCGCAGGCTTAAATCTATCCTATACATTTAATACCGTTAAAATTAAATAATAATAAATAAATAACGCTTCACACTCATAGTCCCACACTAGGATTCCCTGTGTCGTGGGTGCCATGGACACACACAAGACAAGAACACAACACACCCAGACCAGAAACAGAAATTCAAATTCATCATTGGAACCTCTGCTCTGCTGGGAATCGAACCCAGGACCCTCCGCATAGCGCACCGGTGTCTTAACCACTGTGCCACTCGGGTCGTCGAATTATAGAATTGATAGTATGTTACGCTATTACGTTCCGCCGTAGACTAGTTTCAATTGTTGCTATGAATGGAATGTATCCATTATGGTCTTGGAATGTACGGGGTCAAGCCTCTAAAAGTCAATATAAAAGCTTAATGGCACATAAACGTCCTCTATATTTGCTACTCAAAAGCTCACTCGTACATGGTAGAGCGTACTCTTTTCTATTTAAGCTCTTTATAGCCCAGTGGCTCATAATTCGGCCCCTCGAGTGGTCCGAGTTCGAATCCCTGTGATATGCATGCAATAACATTAAAATTAATATATTATATATAAGTATACTATTTACAATATCTTTAAAATCGCTTTCATTTCCACGAGGATTGATTTTTAACGAGGTATCATTTTTCTAGCTTCAGTATTTCCATAATTTCAATGCTATTACAGACTGTCTTAATTTATATTTGAAGGTATAGATAGAAAACTCGAATGAAGTCTATAAACGATGTATCTACGTAGAATATACATAAAAAATTAAATTTATTTTGCGGCTCATAAACATACAATCATGTTTGTACATTACAGCGCCGCGCCGCGCCTGTGCGGTGCGGTGCTGTGCGGTGCGGTGCAGGTGAGGTCATGAAACCTTATACCCACCTGCTCGCAGAGCAGCCTGTGGAAGGGGCCTGTGGTACTGTGTGAATGACGACTATGTCGTCTTTTTAAACCAATGAGCATGATCGTGCAAAACTTGGCATCGACATTGTCAAAAAGACAGATATTGGTATAGCCATATCACAGAGGAACACTTTACCTACTTACTGTAACTTACCTCATCATGAAGATATATAGACGAGTCCAATGTTTGCGAGAGCTGAGCCATGATGGAGCAGTTTTGGAGAATGAGGGCGGCGTGAGGAACGAAGCAGAGCACCAACATTTGTAGTAGGAATATCCGACGACCTCGTCTGCGGGAAAAAAGGGGTATTATAACTTATTTTCACCTATCCTGATTCACCAGGTAAAGGTAAAATAGAAAAAAAGGTAATATTAACTACCAGTAGGAATAAAGTTGTACAGTTAATACTAACTGGTGCAAACATTTTAAATTATTAAATAAATAACTATTTAGCTATCATACTTGTAGAAAAAACAATAATAATACTAACAATAAATGCTTCTGTGAGTATGAGAACACTTATTTAACAAGGTGGATTCATTCCATGATGAAAATGTTGTATTGTAATCGGTCCTTGAAATTCTGCGCACTTAGAACTTCAGCTTAATTGGACGGTTGGAAGAGGATTCAAATAACGTTCAAATGGGGTTTGAAATAAGAACTCGCACGTTTTCCTTTATTCCAGGTCTTATTGGTCAATTCGTGCCCCTCCCGCACCCCGCAAACTACGTACGAGTCGCGCTCAAGGCGGTCGTTGACCTCTAATAAAAGCGCGTTAAAAATTATAAAGGAAAAGACAATGACAAAAACGTTTATTTGCACGAATATGGGTTAGTTTAAGATATGACAAAGCATTTGTTCAATCCACATTGACCTATTCAGGTATGCGAATTATATTTATTTATATTTATACCTTTAGTATGATATCCAATGGATGGAAACAGCCAATTAATATTTTTATCGCCACAGATTTAGCAACACAGAATGCGTATAAGAAATTAATTTATCATTAGCGACGCATCGAGGAGGAAATCCCATTAACGAAACGGAAGGGCTCCGATTAATCCGCTCAAAGGGAACCAACTAATCATAGGATTAATGACTTATACAGATCGTGCGTGATTATAATGGGTTACGATGACTTATGTAGGTACTTATCCCTTCTTTTGCCCATGATGAAGAAAATCTGAAACTGTTTCAATCTGCTAGATTTGTGCCCACAACAAGGAATGTGTGGGAACAACACTTTTTATCAGTAAATGGGTAGCAAGTTGGTTTGTTTAGGTGATTTTTTTTCCTATCTTTAATTGCTCCATAGACTCAAGTCCGTGACTTTTTTGCATCAGGTTAGTTATTTGCATTCCTCCTTCCTTCCTTCCTTTCAGCCCTTAGTAGTCCACTGCTGGACATGGGCCTCCCCTAATCGACGCCACTCCGCCCGGTCCTGGGCCCTCTGAATCCAACGGTTTCCCGCTGTCTTCTTCAGGTCATCAGTCCACCTGGTCGGAGGGCGGCCTGTACTCCTTTTGCCTAAACGTGGTCGCCATTCGAGGACCTTTTTTCCCCATCGGTTGTCAGTCCTGCGAACGATGTGGCCAGCCCATTGCCACTTTAATTTGCATTATTCCTTATAAAATACATTTGTCTTATAAAACCTATTTGCTCCAGAAAATTGTTTTTAGGTGATGCTAAGTGGTCACTGCAACCCATCTTATCTAACGGTAGCCCGACAGACACAATCAAAAAAATTAGTCATTGGTTTTACAGGGCATTTTGATCAATCCATATTCACCTTTTCAGGTATGCAAATTAAAAAATAAAAAATAAAACTAATGTTAGTTATACAAATAACTTATAAAATATTAAAACTTATTACTAATACACAATTTGTTTGACATGTTTTGCACAATTTATTTGGCAAAAAAAAAATTTTCTTTTCTACGAGCGATGTACAGCGTAGGGCAGCCAGTAGGAGTCCAGAATCAACCTTGTTAGTATGGACTAACAGTGCCTCAATCGTCGAACTAACGTAGTTTCGTATAGTAATCGTATCGAGCTGCCATTAGTATGGGAGGATGTTAAACATGCTGACATATGACATACTAATGACTGACGTTTACTGTACGAATAATTTGCCGATAGTGTTCATGGTCAGTTGGTCACGGCACTATCTATGGTGAATTTTCCCACGTAAAAACATATTTTTACACGTAACGCCCCATTGTGCGTTGCTCATGATAACTACGATGATCATCACAAAATACAGTACACCTCTTAATATTAGACAGTCAGTTAAAAATATGGATGCTTTAGAGCAGTGTTTCCCAACGTAGGGCCCACGTCCCACGTTATCAATTTAATTTAAATGCAATGCTAGATATCGGTGACAAATTTAACAAAAAAGGCAAATTCTTAAAAAATGCTGTAAATAATTTTGTTAGGTATTATAAAATCTATGTGCCGCAAGCATCAAGCGCAAGGATCGCACTAAATGAACATGGAATAGTCAATATTAAAATTATATTGAATTTCAGTTTTTCTTTTTATGTTTTGAAAACAATTTCATTGTGATTTCTTCCCAAAACTTAATTTTTAAATGTTAAAAATTATGTATGGGGGGCATAAAAATTTTAGAAATGTGAAAGTGGGACATGGCCTAAAAAAGGTTGGGAAACACTGGTCTAGAGGGATCCCCTTCAGCAAGTAAGATACTCACGCAGTAGCAGGGTTTATGTTGAGACAGCCGACCTTCACGCTGACCAGCTGGGCGCCGTTGATGTCTGAAGGCGTGGTGCAGTGGGAGGAGGCCTCCACCTTCAACGTGTTTGAAGTCATCCTGGTGACAAGTCAACGTAGTTATTAAATAATAAATAAGTTAAAAGTTTATTTTTTTTTAACTTTTATTTTTTCGAGTTACTCTTAACAAACCCTTTCATTTGATACCCATATTGTACAAAATATATCTTGGATGGTCCGCCATATTGCAGTTAGAATGACGTCACAAACCATATCGTGCATTGTCATCCAAACTAAACGTGTATACAAAATTTCAGCTCAATCGGTTTAAGATATCTACTTCAAAATTGAGTTCTTCAAATTTGATTCCACCCGAACAAACATTCCAACCCGAACATACATTGCAAGTTAAATAAAAGTTTTTAATAATAAATATCATGGGACAATTTACACACGGCTTTCTGATCAGTATTTCATCCGTTTCTGATCAGTGTTTCGGATCAGTGATTCAGTAAGCAGTGAGCCTGTGTTATGGTAACCAGATAGCTGATAAACATACATATATATTTTTAAATACATACTTATATAGATAATTGACACCCAGACACAGAACAAATACTTGTGCTCATCACACAAATACTTTTCCTGGGTGGGAATCGAACCCACGACCTCCGGCGAAATAGTAAGGGTCGCTAACCACTAGACCAACGGGCCAGTCAAGCGAATTAATTAATATTATTATTTATTAATTAATTAATATTATTATTAATAAGGCTTAAGCTCTTTTCACATCTAACAGCACGTACCGTGGCCGACTACGGCATACAAAACTATTTACATTAGTAATATTCACTAAAAATGACCTTACACTCGTCAGCGCACCCTAATACGATACACATGCATTATATGAAAGAAAACTTATTTGTCTAGTGGCACGTGTCTGCTATAAATACATCTGTAGATATGAATAGAGCTTATTGATTGATTCTGTTTTAGTATTACAAAAATAGGAATCATTTAGGTGAGTGGGTTTATTATAGCCATCCTACAGAGAAATCCATTAATGGAATTATAAAATCTCCCATCATAAAAATAATCTAGTTACAAATTTTTAATATCTGATATCTAAAATCATTTTGTGTAACGAGATCGTATTTGTTAATTAATATCCATAAAAAATTTACAACATTTCTTTCACTCCTATAAAATTTTCTGGAAATAAAATCTTGTGGAAAAATTCGATGCCTTTCATATTTTTCCACGATTCTTCTATCAGGAATTTGTTTGATGAAATAAATTGCAAAAAAAATTCTTTGTAGGGACGTTGTACGGTGTAGATTTTTTGTTAAAAAAGTCTTTATATGGGTCCAGAACCCCCGGCTTTGCGTCCAATGGGGTGGAGTATTGCCTCCATCCCTCCCCCGACCCTCATCAATTTATTAAAACATTAATTGTATTCTGTGAAACCACTAGTCACGAATTACGCGCTTTCGTGCTTCAGAGAGTACGTTAAGCCCGGTTGTTACCGAAAGGAACAGTTTGTTTGTTTAACGATTATTTCACTTATCTATAATTTTTCTGTCACCCATTAATCACCCACTGCAGGGTCGGGTCTTCCCTCACAGTGAGAAGGTTGTAGGCCTTAGTCCACCACGCTGGCGTAATGCAACTCGCATTACGGGTTCGGAGCCCAGTGGCACCAGTATCTTAAAACGTTATCACTTAACACATTATGTGCTCTTTATAAAATTAAATATCACTTGCAGTAACAGTGAACGAAGACATCGTGAGAAGACCTATGTTAAACCTGAGAGTTCACAAATAAAATGTTCTCAAAGGCGCGTGAAGAATCATGCATTGGCCAGCTTGGATGCCTCCAGCATCCGTCTTCTGCAACCCGACCGTGTAATCACTATCACTATCAGATAGACTGTACAATTAAACCATGAGGGTTGTACCTAAAAATTAAAAGTCTAAAAGATTACCAATGATGTTTTTTTTAAAAATATATATTGCAAGTACAACTGCTGTTAAGCCATAAAAGGAAAAGTGTTTGAATCGTCCTAAAGTGTTGTTTCCAGAAAGTTGTCGAAATGCAACAACGTGATAGCGAGAACAGCTGTCTAGAGAAGAGCTTATTACAAGAAAATAGAGAGATTTATTTTGTGCTACTGCGAAACTTAAGGCGCCTCTAGGTCACTTTCTGATTTACTTTCCTGATTTATTTTTGTTGAAGAAGCACCAAGATATAGAGAAGATATTGTGTCTTTGGGTGGTAAAGCCACAGTAGGCTCCGAAGAGGTACCTACCTTACTGCCAGCCTTTGAATCCGTCGTAAATCCGTTCATGTCTTGTGTTTCGTCTAGGGAGGAATGGTTGGCGGACACTTTATTTATGGCATTTTAGTCCTCATAAGAAACAAATTCCTGCATAGGTACATACAACCTCAGATAGATTCTGCTCTATTTGGTTTTTCTTCTCTATTTTTCCCTTTCTTCTTTTGCCCTTTCGCCCTTTTGCCCTTTCTTCCCCATCGGTTGTTCGTCATGCGAACGATGTGACCAGCCCATTGCCAATTAAATTTGCAAACTTTGAGAGTTAAGTCGGTTACCTTCGATCTTCTACGTAGTAGTATTACAATGTACTCTAGTATTCTCCAATGCTCCAAGGCTCTGGTAACAGGCGTGAGTTCAAAGTAGAGCATAAAAACCTTAGCTACCAAATGAGAACGTAAATACAGAAGTAAAAGAAAGAAAATAGTAATTCGAGTATTTATTTATCTGTGTTGCAGTGCTGGGGTGAATAGTTTTTTAGCGTTTGCCGGTTTTAGAACACAATCTAACTAATGGCTACAAACTGCTGTACTTTTTCCACTCTGCATGTAATCGGAAGAATTAGAAAAGTAAATATTGTCATATTATTAAATCTTGTTCCTTGGTGAAGTTTTACATTGTCATTAAATCATTTATGGTGCGATATATTATGATAGTGACATTAGTTTCGATTTTAGTTTGTTCTTTTAATACAAAAATTATACATGTACTCGTATATAGCAGTTTTTGTCTTAGTATTTTGGCTGTTAGCTATGTTTTTTCATAAATTATACAAAGTTAAACACTGTTAGCACTTTGACCATGGGTTTTTATTGGTTTTGAATTTGATAACTGAGTTTAGAATTAAGAAAATACGATAATTTTAGAAATATATCAGTTAAACATTACCATATTATTTACGGTTACATATTCCGGATATTTTTTCCAGTTTCGAATTTCCACGATAATTTATTATAATGGAAAATATTCGTTCCACAAAAACGATATAACAGTTTTTCTTTGATTTTGGTCGCACAAAATTTCCATAAACGTTTTTTTGCACATCCCTAGCATAGTTTCGAGTATAGCTTATGTAAAAATAGTAACTAAAAGTTGGGAAAACTAATAAATGAATTTACTTACATCACACTCACAGTCGCACACCTTAATTTTGACCCCTATATGATGCGAAGAATAAAACCTAGTTCAGAAAGATAAATAACATCTCATCGGAACACTGCACCACAAAGAAACAAACCAGAGCTTCAGCTGAATGCCAATGATTGGGCAACGGTAGCGGCGGCGGTGCCTATTTAAAATTATTTTATGATGTCACCGTCGAAATAAGTTCCGAAAAAAATGTGACACTTTCAAAAGTGATTCCCTTGTGCCGCATTTTAAGCGCTTCCATTCGAAAATTCATGAGCGAACAGCAGGAACCGAATATCCCTGCTATTCAGCAAATGATGCAAAAACGGTGCCTCTCATTAACGTAGCCGACACTGCTCAACAGGTCAACAATATCACAAACACCAAAGCATTTGTTTTCCTCCTTTGTAATTAGCGTCATAGGGAAATTAATGGCCACCTATTTATCATTCATTAAAACCTTCATTCACGGAACTCTACGCTTTGCATCCCTTAGTGAAATTATAATTAGAACGTCAAAGACGCTGCAAATAGCTCAAAGCCTTAGTAAAAATAGATCATGCCCGAAACTTCGACGTTATAAAGTTTGAAGCACGTAGAGCTTGAATAGATCGCAAGCGATTGAAGAAGTTATGAAACGTCCGACGCGATTATAGAATGAGTAAAACCGCTAATAATAGTTTAGAAGGCTTTTTCGGCGGTTTAGTGAAAAAATGTAGGAATAAGAGAGTGGGAAATGTAGAAAGAGTTAGTAGAGTTTATAAAAAGTAAAACTTTGAGACACGTTTGAGTTACGCCAAACGTTTGCCATGAAAACATAGGAAATAAAAACATGCACAATTAAGGAAGTGAAAAATCTAAAGTAGGTAATTAAAACTACTCAATGTCAAATAGCCCATTACACTACCAGTCTGACTCTGACTCTCAGTCTAATTCCGACTCTGACTCTGACTCTGACAGCTGACTGTTCTCTGACTCGTCATCTGTCCCTGACTCTCAGTCTGACTTTTAGTTGACTCTTTTGTAACTCATAATCGGACTGACTCTCAGTCTGACTGACTCTGTCTCGCTGAAAACGGGTCGTTCTGCGCGTAATTGTATTCACTACTGTACTATGTATAAACGGCCCAAAACATCAAAAATATCAAAGCTGCTGTATTTTTGTAATTAGCGCCAGGAGCGAAAACTAATATCCACCTATTTATCATTCATTAAAACCTTCATTCACAGAACTGAACGCTCCGAGGCCCTTAGGTGAATTATAATTAAAACAAAGCAAAGAGGTAATTGCTCAAAGCCTAATTAGTTTTGTTAATAAAGACTAACTACTAACTAAAATAAAGTCATTTAACAAATCGTCTTGAACGTGCCATGAATATTGACTGTTGTATTGACAGACTGTGAGCAATACCAACAGATTTGTCACTGCGTTGCCGACTTTCAATAAGAGCCTTTTTACGCCCTTTGTGAAGAAATGACAATGTATTATTCACAGGACTGACAGCCGATGGGGAATAAAGGTCCTCAAATGTCGACCACGTTTAGGCAAAAGGAGCACAGGATCCGAGCAGGTGGACTGATTAACTAAAAACGACCGCGGGATATCATTGGATTCAAAGGGCCCAGAACCGGGCAAAGTGGCGTCGATTAGGGGTGGCCCAAAACCAGCAGTAGGCTACTAAGTGCTGAAAGGAAGGAGGAGGTCATTGTCCTGCTAAAATACCTGAACTTTATAATTTTGATTACATTGCGTAGAATTGCACTGTGGAGCACAGCAGTCACAAGTAATAATGGTGTAGGGTGAAAGTAACTCTACGGGAGGTGGCACAGAGATCGAAGGGAGATCAAGCAGTTGTTCGAAGCACTTTACAGAGTAGAGTAGAGCACACAAAGTGCCTTTGTCTTGAGGAAGGCTCATAGGGTGTAACTTCTTCGGTAGTAATTAGCGCTAGGAGCAGTAGTAAACGGTCTATTTATCATTCATTAAAAGCTTCATTCGCAGAACTCGGCGCTCCGCCCTTAGCTGAATTACATATAAAGAGCAGGGCAAAGAGTGTTCTTATAACTTTAAACTTAATTAAAGTTGATGAAGACTTATCTACTAGATTATGCCGGGTAATACGGCCTGATTAAAGATTACCTTTACTTGTGTAGTCTTTGATGGACAGAACTCTCGCAATCTGACGTAAAGTTTTGTTTGTAGACATGCCGTTTAAGAGTTCTCAGAAACTTGCAACCTTGAAGCGCGAATAGTCGTGATGCTTCAGTAAAAGCGATCGAAAAACGTGAAGTAACGTTGGGCGCGGTCAGTGCCCCCGAACATGAACACTATTTATGAACCAAAGTATTCGTATAGTTAACGTGTGCTATTAGTATGTGAAGCTGTCAGATAGAATGACATTTTGAAGGAAAAGGGCAGATCTCCCGCCAGGCGATGTCACTGCCTGGGGACCGTGGTCCGAAGGTTAACTTCGGACCATTTGTATAACAAATGTATATTATTATGCAGAGATTCTATGGAACTTTAATAGCACGTTTGAGGATACGTCTTCCGATTGGCCAGTTCGGTATGACGCGTGTGACGTGTTCTATTGTTTACAACATTCGCTGCTTGCGTCGTCATGCGTGGTCAGCATTTCATGTGAGGCGCGCTCATATTACTGTAGGTATCGCGCCGCTACAACATATTACATCCTAATGGCTGACGTTAACCTACGAATACTTGGACGATAGTATTCATGCTTACGGTACCGGACGGATTACCATTCGGAGGACCTTTTGTTTTTAGTCATCCAAGCAAATTTCAGCTCACTCGGATATGAAGAAATGGGCCAAATTTAACTTGGAAGATTAGATTACACAGTACACACACCGGGACAGGTGATAAAAGCTTGTATAAATGGAATGTCAGCATGAATATAACTCTATTCTTCCATTTCCTCATACACTCCTTTATCGTCTGATCTATAACTTACGGTGTCCGCGACACATTTGGCTCTGAGCCAACCTTGCAAACTCTGGAGCCATGTGGTGAAGCATGACAATTTGTAATCAACACTTGGTGCTTAGCGTGTTCGATGTCAGGGCCAGTTGAATTGTAGCGTTTGTTGCAGACCGTTCATATAGAAATTTGAAGCTTAACTACCATTACACAATGTAGGTAAACAATCGACCAAGCAAGTAACGTCTTAGGTGAAGTAAATCACTGTAATAATGGCGAATCAGAGGTGCTCTTCGTGCTTCAGCGTACAGGTAATGATATGATCCTAATTATTATGGATTATTGAAGACCTGTGTGCAATTTTGAAACATCCAAAATTCGTTACATTGCGATAGCTAACTCGTAGCAGAGAATGCACTATTGGAGAAATCCTGATAAATTAAAAGATGAGCACTAGTGTTCATTCAATGTGTTAATATTCATAACTTGCCTGGAATTCGGCAGACTTTCATATTTCAACTTGGAAGAAGTATTTAACTTTGCAGAAAACAATTTTGATATATAATGAGTGAAATATTGCGCATATGAAGTTGCTTTTAAGCCTCGGAGAGCACTTCATTCTTGTTTTCACTTCGGTAGCCTGATTGCTACGTCCGTATTAAAAACAAATTGTTGTTAATATTGATATTGCTTCTATTCTTCTAAAATTCTATTCTTCCATTTTCCTCATTCACTACTCTATAATCTGCTCTATACTATCGATGTATCCGGAAGGTCACTTAATTGAGTGAGAGAAAAATAAGAAAGAAGAAAAAGAAAAAATATATTTCGGCAAGCACAAATCTAAGTAAGTATTTGGAATGTCTTCTAATGAAAAACTGATACCTACATGTATTTTCACACGACTATGACAGGAGATTCTTTACAAAAAGGGTGTAAAAAGATATCTCCTTTAAAGCAACGCACTGACGACTCCTCTGCTGTTGCTTTTTTCAATAGGCGACGGTGTGCACTTACGAGTACCATCAGGTGACCAGCCTGCCTGTTTTTCGTATTAAAAAAATTAAAACTCCACAAAACTATTCTTCAAAGCGTTTGTGAATATTTTAAAATCCTTGTTCGCCGGGAAAATTTTCCTACGCATCCTACACCAACATAATCTTAGTTGTCAGTAACAGCGATTAATTATAATTTACGATACTGTAACGATACAGCTGGATCAGATTTAAGGCGCTTCCAGCGATTCATTGATCTTTGTGTGACAATGAACTTTACTTTGCGTGTTTTCCTTTATTCTATAACCTTTTCTTTTATCCTATATCCTGTAACCTTATTAGGAATACGGCGGGATGTTCTTATTAGCTGATGGAACAAACATCACAAAATTGAAACACACGGCTCTGTAGGAGCTGTCCGATCCGAAATATTCATTGACTTGCGACAAAATGTATGTCGTATATAGCAAATAGGACACGGGGTGAGGCGCATGCGACTACGACGCAATCAAAGTCAAAGTCAAAAGCTTTTATTCATTATTAGGTACAATTTGAGCACACTTAATGAATGTCATACATATAAATTATACATTCTACATTCATCCGCTTTGATCGCCCCTCAGGCAAAACGTAGACTGGGAGAAAAAAGCGGGAGGAATAAAACTCCCAGGCTCTTTTAAAAGTAAATAAAAATTACTCTATAGTGCAGTATGACTAGGTCCAATAAAGGAACACACGTGACAGCTATCGTGTATGTCAATATCGTTCCAATTGCCATCCGCTCACAAATAAATATTGATACATTTTGCCAACCACTGGCGTCTCGTGATCGTTATCGAATGAACCATAAATTTAATCTCGAATTACTTGAAGTTTATTTTTAATCTTTGGAAGTACTGATATCGCTGTGCCCTAGCATCTACAAACTTCACTGTTGGATAAATCGTTTTCAAATATAAATTAAGAAACTTTGTCGCGAATCAATATAATCACTCACCTCCACGCGCTCACACCCATTCGAAACACAAACCAGCTGATTATTTTGGGCTGTAGTAATTTCCCCCATGCCCTACGAAGGACCAATAATCAGTGAAGAAGAAAGGTCCTCGAATGACGACCACGTCAGAGTGGTGGCAAAATTAGTGCAAGCCGCCCTCCGAACCAGTGGACTGACCTAAGAGAAAACCGTGAAATTCTGAGGACTCAGGGCCAACTTGTGTGGCCTCCTTAAGGTTTAAAAGCCAAGCAGTGGACTTCCAAGAGTGGAGAGAGCACTACGGACAGAGTAGATATAGACGAGTAGGTGTGCTTCCAAAAGGGAATTTTTGAGCAATACGTAAGTAGCCTTAAAGGCAGTGACGTGCATGGAGGTAGGGACTTCAGTGCCTACAGTGCAGTGTAGACCTTCAAGATCTAGCTAGTCATAGGTACATCTAAATTTTCGTTTGACCTATTATGACGATTGGTAGTGATTTTCTTGTCAAATAATAATAGAAAAATAATATGTAAAGCGAGGCTAGAAGCCAGAGGCTAGCGTAAAGGTAAGCACTGCCTACCTTTTCGACTATGGTATGCAAGTGCTTAATGGTATCGCAAATATCAATATTTACCTGTTACCTTAGGTACGTACGCATTGCTATTAAAGCATTGCTTTAACCACTACTAGAAGACTTACAAATGTACGGCATTTCGGGCGGTTTATTGATCTACGTCGGATAATGAACCAAACTTTGGATCTCGATTTACTTTTCCTGTTCCGAAAAGTTTTCCTCTTAAATCTGTGTGAATTGCCGGTATTCCTTTGCTCTTTTATACTTCTACAGACTTCGTCCTTATGTAAATTGTGATTAAAATTAATTTCAACACGTAATTTGTCAATCAAACTTTATAACAGGCCTAAATTATTCATACGGGAACTAAAAAACTAAAATAAGTACGTCGACCCAGGGACGCACGGATGGGGTTTTAACTCTACATTGAATATTAATATGTATGTACGTACTATGTATAAACATAGATAATATCACGTAAATTAAACACGTAGGTATTCGCAGTGAAATCGGAAAAAACGGCGCCAGTTTACCGCAGTTATCCAGTTTTTTTCGCTCAAATAAAGTATATCCGGCAACCACACCTCCCTAACCGAAACACAAGACCTGAGGAAAGCTTTATTTTACGACGGATTATAAGGGTGGCACCAAGGTCCCTCTCCGGGCGATCTACAAGGACCCTATTTACTTGTCGCATATAAACTATGTCTGTGTCAATTTTCAGTTAGGACAGTTCCGTTCAAAGAGCTGCGTTCAAATTTTGTCACAGATTTTTTGTTGGTCGATCGGACAACAAAAGTTTTATCGTATTGCGACAGCCAATAAGGGCCGTGAAAACGGGAAAAAACACTTCCAACGTTTCTTTGATCCGTGATAATGAACTGAACTTTGTATTTCGAATTATTTTCCTGTTACGAAAACTTTCCCCCTTAAATCTTATAAAATACCTATTTATACTCCCTTGTTAACGGACTTCAAGAAGGGCTTTATCTTGTTTACCTTATTTTCGCGTTTGTTGTTCAGAAACAACTGATGCATGATTTATCGTGAGTAGTCTACACCAGGAATAGCAAAAATTTTGTGGCCCATAAATATTTAATGACTTTTCCAAATTACGTTCCTACTGTTACGGTGAAGAAAAACATGGTGAGGAATCCTGCATGCCTCAGAGTGCTCTTTTTATATGTTCTACAGAATTGTGCCTTGTGAGAATTGACCCCACCACAGTTTGGAGACAAATGTTTCATGGTAACTTGATCGGACAACGATTCTGACATAGTGCCTAGTGTGATATTTGTTTCTACGCAAAATTATAAAAGGTATACATTATTATATTGTATTTGTACGAACATGACGACGTAGTCCATAGGTACCTATCCATCTTAACTTCAATGGTCCTACTAAAGTCCAAATAAAATAGCAATAATAAATAACTTTTCACAGTCGTATCGTACCCCCAAAAAAAGGATTCATTGGCGTGAAAATAGGAACCTATATTCCCAAATATCAAGTCCTATATAGGTATAAAATTCTATCCTAAGCGACAGAAAACGCAAAAAAAAATTCCACTCATTCCTTTTATAATTAATGTTCAATAGAATTTTCGGTAAGTATAAGCGTTCTTGTTAGCTTCATATATTTGGGCCAAATATCCATCTCAAAGCCTATATTGAATTTACTCGCGAGTCTGGCTAGGGTTGCCAACTGACCCGATTTTATTGGAATGTACGATTTTCAGTGTTCCGATTCGTCTGGCTAATTTTATTGTCAACGACATGCGAAATACTTTTTTAATAAAAAAAAATTTTTTGCTATTTTTATCTATTGAGGAATCATGTTAACCTTTCTAACTTGCATACTAATACTTACGATTAACAGTCGGCGTGGAGCAACAGTGAAAGCACCGATATGTTAGGTGGAGGGTCTTAGGTTTCATTTCCAGTGGAGCAGAGAGAAATTTTAATATTTTAATTGAGAAATTTTAATGATAACTTTAAATTTCTGTTTCTGGCCTAGGTGTATGCTCTTATCTTGTGTCTTTTGCACAGGGAATTAGCTTTAATTTTTTAGTTAATAAGTGCTATTACTATGCAAGAAAGTTAACGAAATGTAACCACACAGATTCTGATGGATAAAATAGAATCTAAAGTAACTAGAATCAAAAGTTTATTTACAAGGCTTTTTTGTTGGAAGATCAAAAGAAGTTTGACGTTGTTTCAACGATAAATAACATTTAATGTTCAGATTTTATTTTTTCTATTAAGTCCCAAATAAAAATATTATCAAAGGTGGTTAGCCTACTTAAGTTTCAAATTCGCCAGATAAGACGCCTAGGGCAACAAACAAACAATATGGAGATTTGGAACACTCTATAACTTGATAACATGTTGTTGCAACCCTTACTCGCTCAGAATATTAAATAGCGTTTTGATGGTGATAAGATATTGGTTATTATAGCCTTGTATCTACGAGTAAACATAATTATGATAAAATTAATGAGCTGCCAATTGCGTAATGCGTTTGTACACGGTAAACGGCTGAACCAATTTGAATGCAATTTTCACTATTGTATAGAACAGAATTCTAGGCAGCACATAGGAACGAAGGATCCTTACGTAATCCCGAAGACGATGTTTAATTTTATAAAGCGCACATAACATTTTAGAAAGTATGTTTTGCCTGCCATTGGGATTCGAACCCGGACCCGAATATTGGTAGGATTCTATTCAGCTAAATGTACCTACATAGCAGACCAGATAAAATGGGGCAATGAATGCTGGACAGTACACAGATTTAATATCTTGTCTATGGAACAATGCGTTGTGTGAAACTAAGTATGTGTTTCGGTTGGAGCGTGTGGTTACTAAAAATAGATTATATCCACCTATAACATGTTAAATATTCTTATATACTAAGCTTATTTTTACGATATAATTTTACAAGTACCTCTTATTACATCAGCTATCTGCCAGTGAAAACCCCGTCAAAATCGGTCAAGCAGTTCTAGAGAAAGGGCGGAACAAACAGGCAGACAAACAAAAGTTGCAAAAATGTCTTTTTGGTATATGTACCGTACATATATATATCGCTATATATATAGTTATCCCTTATCGACAAATGTTGATCAAGCGCGACTTCACGCGAGCACTTTGTTGATCCAAAAACCTATGTTGATCCGGCGCCTTTTGTTGATCCAATATGCATCTCTGGTAACTAATGTGGCTCCGACCGGATCAGCATCTACAGTCACGTGACTGCTTACTAGTTTTTGCCGATGTTGATCCGATATACAAATCCACCTTGCGATAGTTACGGAAAACGTTGATCCGATTCAAATGAGCCAATCAGAGCACAGCAAACGAACGGATTGGCTGAAAGCAGCCGCGACGTTGCCGCTCAGCATACGATCGGATTGGCTGAAAGCAGCCGCGACGTTGCCGCTTCGTATCTTTGACCCTACAAGCTACAGATTTTATTTGGAAGTTTGGAACGCACAGTAGGTACCTATACTGTGTTATACATTTCTTGGTATATTTCTTTGCCATCAATAATTGTAAAATCAAACGAACTTACCAAGTGAAGATCGATTGTAATTAAGCTTCATATCATCCCGTCCGAAGATGATGAGATTACTACCTGTTAGTATCCTGGTAGCATCCTCGAGCATCACACTTATTACTGAGTGGAACTCCTCAACGGATAAGAGTTAAGGAACCGGGTTAACAAATTATTATTATTGGTCACATTACCTTTGCAGAACTATATAGACATTGACCACCGTCGACTCTGATGATAGAGTGGAACTCGTTTTTCTTTATATTTCTGACCGCCGCATTCCTTCATTTGATAACCGATTTGAATTGATATTTTTTTTGGTTTGGGACCTGTTATTGTGAATTTGGTCCCATATTAAGGTGATGATGATCTGATGAAGAGTTTCGGAGATACAGAATGGAACTCCTAAACCAATAAGAGTTAAGAAACCGGAATAAAAAATATTATTGTTGGTATATTATTATTGTTGATTTGAATTGATATTTTTTTGGTTTGGGACCTGTTATTGTGAATTTGGTCCCATATTAAGGTGATGATGATCTGATGAAGAGCTTCGGAGATACAGAATGCAACTCCTAAACCGCTAAGAGTTAAGGAACCGGAATAAAAAAATATTATTGTTGGTCACGTCACCTTTGCAGACGTCCTCTGTCTTATGTTTCTCGGTAATCCAGGTCCTCTTTGACTGACGTCGCAAAGACCACGTCCGCGGCCTCCACCGGCTCCGGGGAAGTTAACGGGGCCTTATGGTCATAGGAGGCCAGTGCAGATTTGAAGCCCTCCCAATCCGTCCTACGCTTCGCGCGCGGCAATGACGTGCACTCGGGTCCCAAGCCAAGAGTGACCAGTATGGGGAGGTGCTGTTTGTTCATGTCATACCTCCACATAGACCGGGCACGGTAGATTCCCGTGGAGTACGATGTCAAGCACATCCGGACGGTGGTTGACGTTAGAGGGAATGTGAGTGGGTCTCTGGCCCTAACACCTGATACCCATTCGCCTCCGCGTCCACGAGGATTCGCCGTCCCGCGCTGTTGGCGACTCTGGAACCCCAAGCTCTATGCTTAACGTTCAGGTCGCCAGCCAGGAGGGTCGGGTTCCCACCGTCGAAGATGTGTCTGAAATCTTGGAGGCAAAGATTACGTCCAGGCGGGCGGTATGCCGCAAACACAAGTAGTGCCTGGCCCGTCGCGTTCAGCTCGACTCCTGTGGAGCGCATAACTGAGAACGGCGGGATTGGCAAAACCGTGTGTACCACGTCGCGGCGGACCGACACCACCGTGCCCCTGTAAGGGTACCCGGAGGGGGCGATCTCATCGCGGCGGTACACGAAGTAATTCGGGAGGCGGAAGTCCTGGTTAAGAGACAAATTCGTCTCTCCCATGAGCAGGACATGCACGTCTTGCTCGCGGAGGAGACGGAGTTCCTGTCTGGACTGTGAGGACAACCCACCCGGGTTCCAGTACATTAGTCTAAGACTGACTGACATGCTGGAGCCCGAGGACTTTGGTTGAGACCCCTCTAATTGTCCCCACGAGCTCCGGGTACCGCGCAATCGCCTCACTGATGGCCGATACGGCGGCTACCAGTTCATCGGCGGCGTTTCGAAGCCCAGAGCTTGTAAGGGTCTAGAGGGGGCTAGGCGTCCCGTTATCTGTAGCGGGGATGGAGTGGCAGGATGGGGTGGGGTCGGTGTGGGGAGGTGGGCAGGGACTGGTTGGGGTACCTGGACTACCTCCTCCTGGGTGCTTTGCGGCTTCTTCCCCTTGCACTTTGGCATGCGCTTGCGCTCGGGGGAGCCGTCCTCTGCAATGGCCGGCGGCTAAGCCGTGGAGGGGAGTGGAGCAAGGGCGGGCGCGGGGGCGGGCGGAGTCGCGACCATCGCGGGCGCTCGAAGCGTAGGTTTCGGCTTAGGCGGGGCGGAGGAGGCCTGCTCTTCAGCGAGCCCCTTCTCCCGCTTACGCCACCTGGCCTGGCGTCTACGGCTGGTGTGCGCGGGCGGGCCGCGTTCGCCAGCCGGCATGTTGGCTGGGGTTCCGGGTGGAGGTGGGGGGACGCTGAGACCCCGTAAGCGCCATCCGCCTAAGGTATGGGCACATACGGTTGATAGCCGTTCCTCAACGCTCACACGCTCCAGCTGGACGTAGTACACCCTTTCTTGCTGCCGCCGCGGGGGGCGATGAGCCGGCAGAAACGAGCCGGGAAGCCCAGGTCCTTAAGACCGCCGGTTACCCAGTTTGGGTCCATATTTTCCGGGAGGCCGCGGACGCTGGCCTTTGTCGGCCGCTCCTCCATCAGGGACAGATAGTACCAGACTAGGCCCGGCTCGGTCTTCTGAATCTTGATCAGGTAGGCCTGGACCTTCCTGAACTCGTCTGCGGATTTAGGATGGAAGCGGAAGCCCTTTCCGCTTGCCACGGAGTGCGGTGGGACGCCGAGGATGTCCCGCAGCGCTCTGAGGTCCAATACCCAGTTGGGTAGCATCTTCGCCACTATTAGCGGCGCGGGACGCTCGCCGGCCGCTGCAGTCGGGGCCTGTGAGGGGGGCGGACCTACCTGACCTCCATGGTGCGCGGGGTGAGTGGTGGGGGGTAGGTAGGCTCCTTTCCGTCTTCTTCAGTCCGGTCGCAGTTGCCAAAAGTGCTCCGGCGCGCAGAGGTCCGGACACCGCGACCCTTTTCCAGTGACCCTTTCCAATAAAAGGGCGCGGTGTGATCGGCAGGTACCATGGATGGCCCCTGGTCTTCCGGCGTGACTTGAATAGTGAGCAGCGACACGCGAAAATCGCCCGTAAGCCAGCGCCAGAAGAGCACAGTAAGAGTCAATTTTGTGCTCCGGCCGGATCAACTTAGTCTAAGCAAATGTCACATTTAAGTTAAATATACTCCGGATCTAAGAAATCATATTCAGTATGATTTTTGTTTTTGTTTCAGACGGATCAACTTAGTCTAAGCAAGTTAAATATACTCCGGATCTAAGAAATCACATTCAGTATGATTTTTGTTTTTGTTTCGGACGGATCAACTTAGTCTAAACAAATGTCGCATTTAAGTTAAATATACTCCGGATCTAAAAAATCACATTCGGTATAATTTTTTTGACCGTTAATGGATCAACGAATGTTGGTCAAACCGCTCACGAGTATGTTGAAAATGTGTGAGTGCAGATCCACCGACGTCACAAGTATATTCAGGACGGATCAAAGTATATCATGTTGCGCGAAGCGGAGCTGAGCAAACACGTGAAATAGGTGGATCAACAATTATTATGACTTCACACTGGAGCAACATTTACCGTGAAAGGATCATTATATATATATATATATATAAAATATATATATAGTTATAGCGGTTTTTTTATATAACAAATAGACACTGCAATTTTATTTCTTTGTCCGCCAACTATACGTCCGCCAACTCGCTCTAGGCCAGCGTGGTGGACTAAGGCCGACATCCTTCTCATTGTGAGAGGAGACTCGACCCTGCATGGTTACTAATTTGGTTACAGACATTATTATTTGGTCAACTGAATATAGACAGTCAGATAAAATTGGGTAATGGAGGGTGGATGGGGCAAAGACATTAGTCTTGTCTCTGGGGCAATGCGGTATTGTGTGAAAATATTAATACGAACTGCGAAACTCACATGTGGAGGCATTCGGGCAATTTGCCGTAATTTCATTCGATTCCGCAGAACTGCCGTGAAATAAATTGTTAACCACTTTTTATTCATTTATGTGAATTGGCATGAAATATGTTTAATAAATTTTTGGATCGGTTTACAGTTTTTGTATGAATTCGTATGAAAGGCAAAGACAATACCTCGCAATCCCTGTTAAATAACGGAGATAATTGTATGGATGCAGTTTTTTTGTCATAGTCTAGATTCGATAAATAGTAGCAATCCCGATTAATAATAATGTAACAAAATCAAAAATAATTATACATAATATAATGACTACTAAGCAAGTAAAATTATTAAATTTTTTGTTTAAAAATGCAGTGACTGAAAATTCCAATATTATTTATTGAATTTTAGGAATTATAATTAATCTGTAGGTAGTGTGTCCGGTCTTGAACTAGTGATAGTTTAAGAGTGTAAAATTGACCTATTTCATCAACAAAAAATAATAAATCTTAAGTATTGTAACCAATATTCGGATATTTTAAAGAGACATTGTATTTTAAAAACCATAATATCCCCTAAATCATGTCTAGCAAATTGAATGAAGAATACACACTCATTCTTAGATTGTATAGCACTACATTACATTCCATCTAGAGGGTGTATGTCTAGACTTCTAGACTATTCGTGGGTAGCTAATACATAGAGTGTATTACCATGCAAGCATCTTGAGAGTATGAAATGCATATTTCATAGGCAATAAGACTCGAATATTTTTGCCAAGTTTCAAACAGAGAGCCAATACGACGTAGAATAGAGACGTAGGAAAACATATTAATACCACAGTCTCATAAAAATAAATTTAAAAAATTGAACCCACTTCAAAAAGGTACGAAATACGTAACGTAATAATGTAAGTAGTTACACACTTTAGGCTTACTATTTTTTGAGGTTAAATCTAATACATAGTAACTATTAATACCACTTAAATGGCTTTATAATCCTACCCAAATTTCTGTAGTTTAATCGTTGTTCTGATCGTTGAACTGCCCTATCGTTTGTCTGAAAGAAATTGCTACGTTCGCAATAAGATAATCTTCAATGGGACCACTGGGACTACGATACCGAACGATACCTTTCTATATTTTGATATTTTATAGCTGTATCGCGTATAGCTGTATAGCGTGTTTATTTTAGTCTATTTGTTGTAGTTTACATATTGTATTGTGTGGTATTGTACCCCACACGCGTATTCGACATTGCAATACAAACGTTCATTTATTACGTGAGGTTATAGGAAGAAGTGTGGTCATGGAAAACAGCGAATGAGATTTAAGAAAATGTTTGGAAAGTTCATCGAAGGATTAATTACATTTTATTTATCCCCTATTGTCTGTAACCTGACCCACTACAGGGTCGGGTCTCTCCCAGTGAGAGAGATGTAGGCCCTAGCTAGCCCATCACGCCTAGTGCATGTTGGTGGACTACACATGCCCCTGAGAACATTTTTAGTGATAGTTCTCAGGCATACAGGTTTCCTCACGATATTTTTCTTCACCGTCACAGCAGGTGATATTTAATTTTATAAAGCGTCATTCATACCACTCGGATTCGGATCCCTCGATTAAGAGACCGAATTCTTAGCCACTGGGCTAACACAGCTTTTTTTTCATTCATCATCTAATGATCCGATGAAAATTCTAGAAAAGTTGGCCCTTAGAAACACACCATTAGCACCTTCTATCGTGTTCAAGGGTTCTCGTATTTCAATACGTTCCGTCCTCCATTCAACGCCCGTATTTCGAGTCGTTATTTGCTTTGCAAACAGGAATATTTGTCGACTGCTGCTTTTTTTCTACGGTTTGGTAGCGGGATGGCTGGTCATAAAGCCATTTTGTCTTTGTATAATAAAACTGCGGCTTCCGCGTAACATGTTGTTGTCACTAAGATGTTCAAATTACCTATATATGTATAGGTGGGTATTTTTCTCCCGATGTTACGATGGAATAAATTAGTGTATGAAAAAAATTTAAATCAACAAAGGATTTTTAGGTGTTATTATAGCCATAGTAGTATTGTGTTTCGAGTGGGGAGATATGGTTTTTATTTGAGGCGAACATCTTAGCCCTCATGAGTAGCAAAGCTTCCTACAAACTCAGATAGCATTTCCTCTCTATTTGATGTTTGATGTGGGTACAATGGGCTGCACTGACCACTTTACACCAGGTGGCCTGCATGCCATGCTTTGTTTACATCTTGTCTGGTTGGTTTGTCGGTCGGCCAATCAGGACAAGGACTAACCTAACTTTGATATTCATGTTAATCAATTTTTATTTCATTTATAGTGAAGTTCAACTTAAAATTTACACCTAGCTATTTAAAGTAGGTACACACACAGTCATACAAAAGCAACAGAATTCGTACCTAGTTCGTTAAAGTACACGTACAACAGCAAACTATACATTGTTTAAAGAATGATTGGCCTAAATATGTGCCGGTCCGTCGTCCCAATGCAATAAAACTGACTGTGACAGGAACGAATAGATTTCCATTTTATTTTTTTACTTTTCCCTATCCCACAGCACCCTGTCGGAAACAGGAAATGCGACAGGGTAGAGGTTTCTCTCTGCTAATCTTTGCTCGACATACCATGGTTTATGACGTGTAGTACCTAATGACCAAACAGAAGAATACAAAAATTACAAAACGGCTCAGTAATTGTAATTTTTCAGTAGTTATAATGGTTTTTTTTTTGTTTATGGCTTGACAGGCTTGACTGACTTGGCTTGACAGTTAATTCTAAAGCCGATCGAAGGATAGAAATTTAAAAATAGAATCGTGTGTTAATTTTTATTTAAAAAACTATTGACATTTTAATTTCTATTTCTAGGGAAAATAGAAGCTCCAAGCTCCAAGCTCCTTTGCTCCAAGTTGGATATTTCATTTATATTTACATAATATTAAACAGCTTTAATAGACAGACAGATTATGAACTGAGTCTATTATTATTAGCGTCATATTTGAACACCACAGATTAAAAATAGACAGTTGAAATAGCAGCAATCGAAAAAATAAGCAATTGGGGACGTTATCTTAAGCTGTTGGATATAGCAATTTGAAAGTTGGAGAGAATATTCCCCGAGGGCTCGAGTACGGACTACAAATTATGAAAATAGCAACTATGGACATTATTTGAAAACTCTTTGTGAAAATGAATTCTTAGCATCTTAGCTTTTAAATTGAATTACAAACCTTTAGAAAGCCAATGTAAAAAATAAATTAACATTAAAAGGCAATAAAACAGAATATAAAACCTGAAATTCACTTCATCTTTGCATATTTATATGAGTAGGTACTGTATAACGTAACCCATCTTTATTATTTATATGCTTTAAGCCTCGCGGCAGGTGTGGATTACAAACGATTATTCTGATGAAATGACGTCACGTGCGGCTGGTATTTGATGACTGAGGCCCTTAAACAATGGGCATGTTTCCACCATTCCCAATTAATTTCCAAATGTAATTCTGCTAAAAAGCTGCATTCGAGACTATCTGAAAATCTAGCCCATCTTTCAATATGTCAAAAAAATAAATTTTGCTCAGCGCGAAAACAATAAAAATTAGTCATTTGACACGAAAAACTATGATTGATTTTTCAATTCATTTTCATTTCAGACCACCTATAGTATAGGTCAATGCCGTATGGACAATCACATCTAACCTCAAATAGAGCTCTGAATCGCAATTGGATGCGTTATATCTTCGGAGGACGAACATGCAAATTAGTTTCAGCATTTCCACCATATGGTATCCAACCTCAAATGCATATGATGAGGCGACATCTTGCTGAAATATGCAGTGCATTTCAATTTCCCCATTTCCATTAACTGGATACTGAAAGATCCCTCATTCGCATAGTTTCCAAGCCTCAATAATTAATTATTACAGCATTATAAACGGTTGCAGGATTTAAAATAGGACTTCTGGTTACCGGCTTGCGGTAGTTAGTAATTAGTAGTTTATAAATTAGATAGTAATTAGTAGGTTATGGTTTGAATAGCGACGGTTAGTAGAAGTTTGGATGGTGGGGGTGGTAGAAACAACAATGGAATTTAATAAAATATGTATTACTTTGTGTTTTCATGCGATGGCCAAGTCAATCTATTTATTTAAAACATAAAAGACTTAATTTTGATGTGGTCACTAAAAGATGTTGTAAGGTTCGTTAATTACGTAATAACTAAAGGCAAAAGGTCCCTTAAGTAGGGACGTAATAAATTAACCGACTGAGTATTACAATAGACCTCACAACTTTTTACGGTAGAAGAACCGAGTTGCGAGACTTGGCTTTTTTTACAAGTTATGTTTTTGATAGCATCGTAGATTTTTAACGTGTACTGACACTGATCACTTAAGATACTCGTAAGTTGGTCATTTGTCTGAATGTTGTAACATACAGAATATTATACTCAAAGAGATTGGGGGGTTATAATGCACCCTTCGTCGATATAATTATGGTAACGAGTCCCATATGCATAATCAAGTCGGAATACGGCTTTTAGTTAATAGGCTTTCACATCGTTGTACAGGAAAGGGAAAATTGTGTAAACAGGTAAACTGGCCGACTACATATAGCCTGGTTAGCCTAACATCTTATTAGCCTGGTTGAAAGAAAAGACCCTCCAGCCTTGGGGAAGATGTTGTGAAAAAATGAAAATTTTCTTAACATCTTCTAAGTTGTATCTTTATGGTAAGTGAGAGATACCCTACAAAATGCATTTCCTTTAGCTTTACTTAATAAAAAAATAATGTAAATAAATTGAGTTCTCACTGCAGCCCTTGTAGGATAAAAAATATAGCGCTTTAGACAGTATTATTAGACTCTAGGCAATGGTCACTCCAATTAAAATATCTATGACCACCAAACCTATGAGTTATGAAGGCGGAAACGTACCCACAGAATTGTGTGTCCCCGGGCATAAGCCCTGACTTATAAAAGTATACTCAGATTCTATAAAACATCGATACCGCGTTTGAGGATCAGTCTTCTAATTGGCCAGTCTTGCTATGATGCATGACGTGTGCTTTGTTTACAACATTCGCTGTTGTCGTCATATTACGTGCTTCACTTTTTACCAGCAACGCTGCTCTGAGTTTCCACAAGATTTATTCGCTGTCGAACACAGAATATCGACAATGATTTATTCATTCTACGATATACGAGTATAGATTTATCCTCCTAGATTTTAACGTGTATTTAGACGTGGAGTGTTTTTTATATAACTTTGAAACGTGGTAATGTCGCACAAGGACATTGTTCGTCGATATTAAGATTGAATTTTATTCGATTTTTCGTCTTCAGACACAGACTATAAATGGTGTATCTGCGATTCGAAGATCACCAAATTCTAAAATTTTCTTCAAGTAACTGTCTTAGGAAAAAAATGTAGAAGATGAATAGTCTTAATTTACCATTTAGTAAAGAAACGTATGATTTAGGTAATTATAAAAGGCAAAAATGCGCCTTTAGAATATTTATGCGTCTAGCTAGATCTACAGAGTGAATACGAATTCAATTTGATACTATGAAAGTTTATAGCTGTGAAATCATAATTATGAGTTATTTTACAACTTAATCCAAATCCGAATTTATAAAGGTTAAAGAACAATATACGAAGTAAGTGCTTTATTTAAGGCAACCATAATTATTATTCTTCATGAAAAGCTTCAACTTACGATAGACCTTAGATAATAGGGACCTATAATTAATTATATATCCATCATAGTTACTGTGACCATTTAAAATGTCACGTTTAAATCACGTAGATATACGGTACCTACAGTTATGTATATCGTGGAATTTTAGTTAGTTTGACGACCCCATCTCGAAACTGAATTAGCAGTTAAAACAATATTATGCAACAGTGCCTACGGGCAGTACGGGCATTATGTAAATGAGGCTTCGTCCTCAGTCAATATTGATCTTAGATCCAACTTTTCCTACCGATACCTACGGATTAGGCCGATATTAATCAATTCGCTTAAAAGTGTTTACGTTATGTAGGAGGATATTGTATTTGAGAAATTGTTTCAAATTTATGGATAACAAAGTTTTCGGCTTTTGTATTTCGGAGGGTATTGTACTCGTATGTTGTTCCCAAATGATAGTTTCAAAACTTTCGCCACAGGTTAGCTTCTAGCCCATTTCCTATCTCCAATGGGCTTTAGCCTTCTCAGTAACCCATTAATGACCCACTGCAGGGTCTCTTTTCACAATGAGAGGGATGTAGGCTTTAGTCCAATGCGTTGGCCTAGTGCGGGTTGGTAGACTTCATATGCCTTTGAAGTTTCTTTCAGACAAACAGGTTTCTTCACGATGTTTTCTTTCACCGTAACATCAGGTGATATTTCATTTTATAAACCGCACATAACTTTTTTTTTTTACAAATTCACACAATTACACCAATCATTCAATTGGTGCGTGTCACTGAGATTCGAACTGGGCTATCACCGCTCACTGCAGGTACCCTTACCTATTTAAATGCACTAAAAATTCTGTAAAAAAAGAATTCTCTAAAAAAGTTTTAGAGAATTCCCTATCACAAGCAGGTACTAAATTATTCTAAAATACAGCCATTCTCTTGTAGTAGGTAATAAATTCAACGCTCACGAAACGAACTATTCAGATAGAAAGTTTAATGAAATTGCCTTGCTCCTGCATGCAAGTCGGCAGCAAACAGACTGAGAACTAGTTTAATTGTTCCAGAAATTATTTATTTTCTACCCTTTGATGTAATTTTATAGGTGGTCGGTAGAACCATTGACCATTGTATTGCGTTCACATTGAATGATATTAATGAAATGTCACTTGTTGTAGCGAAAATCTACAGAGTGAATACGAATTCAATTTGATACGACAGTGTATTTTACCTGAGAGGTCTCTGTAATGTTCAAAATGTCAAAAAATATGAATTCACATTTTTTTGTCTTTTGATTTTGTTTTAGCCACGAATACTTAAAACATAATAATATAATATGATTTAAGCACTTTCCGAAACAGTGTTCACAACTATAAATTTATTTCTTACGGTAATAATCTAAGATAAAATATTATGTATTTGATGATTAAATAATAAGATAACAAAATGACATAACATGAATAACATCTGACAAAAATAAAGCAGTATCATATTATTATGTAAGATACGACAGTGTATTTTACCATTGTACCCAGCGGCCCATTAGCTCAGTTGGTTAGAGCGTCGTGCTAATAACGCGAAGGTCGCGGGTTCGATCCCCTCATGGGCCATTCGAGTTTTGCTGATTTTTTTCCCTAAAAACCAAATTTTACATTGCTTCACTGCAGAAGAAAGAAGGCCTTATGCATTTATTTATATTTATTTTTAAATTAAATTCAGTTAGCCCAAATACAGTCAGAATAGGTACTTAGAACAGTTACTTACGGGGGTTCCATAATCTGTCTTCCGTCAATATCACCCTACGAGCACGTTGCTATAACAATATGTATTGTCATCGGTCCTTAATGAGTCCTTCAGATTATTATACGCTTTGAAGTGGATGATAATTATGTACAAAGATTTTTTTTATACATATTATTATAGTGAAGCTGATTTAAGGCATAAACAGTAGTATGTTTGGCTTAGAACTAGCGATAATTTAAGGGCATAAAACATACCAAATTTTATCTAGGTACATCCTCCATGTCTAGGCTTTTCGAAATGACAGCCATTTGATTTTTTTATTAAAAAAATTGTGGGTCTACAAGATAATTTCAATTTCTCTGGACCTGAATGATGTACAGAGGTGTTGTTTGGTAATAATATTATCATCTATTCGATAAAAAGGATATTTTGTCAATTTTTCAATGTAAAAGGTAGTGATCGCTGATTTCTCAAAAATTTGATGATTTTTTCTTACATAACTCGAAAACTAGCTAGATATAGAGATAGGTATAAGAGGTGTTTTGTCGATGAAATTTGGTCTATTATGCTCTTAAATTATCGCTAGTTCGAAGCCAACTCTGATTATGCTTTATTATTAGCCGCTAAAAATAGAAAAAGGTGTCAATACCGAAATAGACGCTTTCCTTATGCGGTACAGACAATCAACTATCGAGACAACCAACCTTAGAGAAACGATCGAGAAATGAATGTGCGAATTCTATTTTTAACACGATTTTATGAGGTAGCTTTACCAACCAATAACAAAATCTTTGAGCATAAATTTTATCATCTTTGAGTTGTCTGATTTAATTAAAACTTTTCACGAACAAGGATTAAGAATTAAAGAAGAATTACTGTACCTATCTGTTCTGATTCTGAATACAGGACGTACCTACTAGTCAAGGAATATGGAACTTCATAACAGGTCAAAGCATCCTAACCGTTTTTGGCTCCTAATTGGCAGACATAAGGAATCGATCAAGCAACACGACAAAATTTCAACACAGGGCTCTGTACATGCCGCTAAACATTGAGTTAAGACTTCATTAGGTAAGTTCTACCATAGAAATACCTATTTCTATGAGTTTACCGCTTATAAGGAGGGGGTTATTGACCCCTAAAAACCTGACATGGGTTATAGTACGGGCATTTGCAGTATAAAGGTCTATTCACATGATAACATCATAACGTGTGTGTCGGTGCGGTGTCGGCAACATACCGATGGTATAGACAGAAGTATAGACAGACATCACGACCTGAGTGGCATTGTGGTTAAGACACCGGTGCACTACGCGATAGATCCTGGGTTCGATGCCCAGCAAAGCAGAGATTTGAATGATGAATTTGAATTTTTTTTTTCTGGTCTGGATGTGTTGTGTTCTTGTTTTGTGTGTGTGTCCATGGCACCCACAACACAGGGAATCCTAGTGTTGAGGTGTGAGTATGAAGCGTTATTTATTTATTTATTACTTATTTATTTTTTATCTACCGACACCAGCACGCCCAGGCAGACGTCTCTAGAAAAATCAGATCGAGCCAAGCAAAGATGAACCCAATAGTCCATAACCTCCTTTTTTGAAGTCGATAAAAAGCTGGCAGAAATGGTTTTGATTTAAAAAATTATAATAACATTTTATAATTTAGTTTTAATTTTTTAAATTTAATTTCGGGTTAACAACCATATCAGGCGTCTCTTAAATTATTTTAAAAAACTGAAAAAAAAGTGTTTGAGGTACATACAATTTTTAACAACATTTTATTATTAAAATAAATATTTTTAGACCATTTGTGCGGGTTTTTAACACACACTTTTTTTAATTACGCTAATTCCATCACCCTCGAGCCAGTCTACATTTTTGGTGTTTGGATATTACAAATTATCGAAAAAACTTGATTTATTGATTCAAAACATTATTGTTCCATGATAGGCACGTTCTTCACGCAATGTGAATACCTACACCCATACATTGTATGAAAATATTTTTGTGTCTGACACGCTCCACGTCTGTAGATATGAACAGAGCTTAACGCTGCGCTATTAACCCGAAATATCTTGAACGCGGAATGCGTAAGGACGCCCAACTCCTCGTAAACTCCCCCACGATGGCCCAACGACATTAAAAAAGGAATAACTTTTCCTATTTCCCGCTTACTGTTATTAAATTTGGTTTAAAAGTGTGATTTAATTTCATACTTGTATGAAAATTGCGAAATTCTAGTCTGTTAGACTCCAGAACGGGTGTCGGTTCCTTTCAAAGAAGGTGATAGATGCATAGTAACTTATCCGGGGAGGTAGCTTACCGCCAGCCTCTTAACCCGTCGTAAAGCAGCATGTTCTTCATGTCTTGTGTTTCGGCTGTGGAGGTATGGTTACCAGGGATAGGATAGGATAGGTATTTTTTCTTTATGTAAGGTATAGGTTAACATCAGGTGGCCTGCATGCCGTTTTGCTATTCAATTACTATAAAAGACGAAGAAAAGGTTTCAATACTTACCGATATTTGAAAGTCTTTTCTAAGTTGAAAGGTAAATAAGTAATAGAATAAATAGGAATAGGCACCTTTTGGGAATGCGTGCTCTTGTAAAACTTACCTACCTTGTTTACCCCCAGGCACGATTACGTTCAAGTGCTAAGCTTCTTTTCCAGTAAAATACCATTCCAGATAATAATATGTAGTATATAATAATATACATGTTTGTTTATAATGTAGCCATAATTTATCCAGATTCAATAGCTAAAATTATATTTCGATTGCAAGTATGTCAATGTTTTCGAAATTAAACTCGTTCATTTCTATTTTACTTGTACACATTTTTAACTATCTCGCAAAGAGCTAGGTCCTTGTAAGTAGGTATGTAAATTTTATGTGTTTTTCATTATTCAAAGTAATCTTATGACTCAAACAGTGCTCAGAAAGCGTTCTCTTTGAATTATTCTCATGAATTTTAGTGAAAATATTTCTCTAAATTTATGCTTGGATTTATATTCTTAGTTCCCGGTCTTCTAAATGGATTTGAAATTTTTAAATGAAATTATGTCAGTAGGTACACCACTCTATGAATAATTATTTTAATCTTTCCTTAGATTTATCTACTATCGTGAATAATACATTTCCAAAAATAAAACCAGGCATGGAATAAGGAACCTTATTGCTATACGGAATGCTTTCTTTACCTTCAAATGGGTGAATGTCATTCACTGTCTGCTAAGCGCCCTCAAGTTTCGTGAACTCGAGTGACATACTTAGCTACTTCATTAAAAAACAATTAACAAGATAGATATGAGTATCCTATTAGATATGGGTGATTAAAATTAAACGTTAAATATTTTTGGTCAATTTGGTCAATCAATCAAAAATGTTCTACTTACATTTTGTTGGATAGCTAAATTCCAAATTATACACGAAGTTTTTCACAACAAAATTAATTAAAACCACCAAACGGCTGAAAAATGTATAAAACACAATAAATCGCGGAAACTGAATGAAACGCACTAAATATAAGGCATGATTTCGTTCACATTTTTATTTTAGGCCGTGTGATGCATTTCTCTCTTATTTTTTATCGTTATTTCGCGAATTATTATGGAATTTGATATCTAGTTGTCAGTAGTCGAACTCGACAAGCGCCTGACACAAACGCCCGAGCAACACTGCCCGTTGAATGAACGTTACGCAGCATCCAGGCGCTCGCACAAATACGATTAAGGCCCGTGCTTACTCGTACTTTCATCTCGAAATTGTAAAACAGCTTTCCTTTGTTCATGTCTGTAATGTGATTGCGCTGAGTTAGGTGGAAATTTTAAAATTATTTGTGAATTACTTTAACTTTGAACAAAGAATCGCAGATATTGTGTGTCCATAAAAATGTTATTTATTAAAGTTAAAAGATTAATGTCCTACATTTACTACACTGCAGCTGTTATCCTTTTTTATGTGAACAGCTACTGCCGACCTGCCTTATTTCTTAGAAGTGGAAGTAGTTCTAAAACTTAAAAAATCTGTTAATTTGGAACTGTTATGTCATAAACTCATAATACCTCTTACTTTACTTATTGATTACTATTATTTCAGTTACAGAAACACTTATACGCCTAAATTTAGAAAAGGTTTTCCCCCGGAAAACACCTAAGAAGTCTTATGCGCAACCTCCTTTACTAAAAGGTTTGCGTAAACAGTAGCCGGGGTCCCGCAGCATATATGTTTATACGTGTAGTCGTTTTGCGTCAATAATAGCAATATATACCTGCTTCAGTATATCGATATACCGTATGTCAACCTCGAATATTTACAACATAGCGGTAATGTAACTAGCAACAGTGAAAGCAAGGATAAGTTAACCGATCCTATAAATCCTTTCATATAAATCTGTAGAACCTATGAATATTTTTATATTTTCAACTACTATTGACACCAGCAACTAACGCGTTGCCGGCTGTAAAGGAGAGCTCTCTTTACGCAATTTTTGAATACTATTATTTATTTATTTTTAATAACAATAAGCGAGCTCATTTGCTCAATTAAGCCCTTGTCCTGACTGACGTGACCGACCGACTAATTAAGATGGCAGAATCTGAACACAAGAGCACAGGACAAGAAGACAGGGCTCTGAATGGAGCTATCGTTATTGAAATACGTACCGATATGCGGCAAATGTACCTACATACTTTTGAGAGCTACAGGGCAATAAAGGCAGGGTAAGACTAGGTACAGGCTGTGCTTTATTAAATTAGAAGGATTTATGAGTCAATATCTGAAAATTCGGAACACACATGAAAGTTACTTATTACCCAGGTTATTGGTTTATTCAGGTTTTCTCTCCATCGTACCTCAAGGCTTTCCTGGAAATGTTTTCTCTTTGATGCTTAATGTTTGTTTTGTATTTCAAAAGGTAGGTATCTACTTATAGCCACACGTCATAGGAGATGTTGCTCATTAAAAGAGGCCCTAGGCGCTGATCTGTGTTACGCAAACTCTTGGGTAAAGGTTATTAATATCATACAATATCAGTAAACGTAAGTTAGTGAGTAGTTAGCTAATAATTTCAACATATTGTGCCTAGGTACGAAAGCTTGCTTATTTTTGTTACTATTCGGCGTAATAGGGCGTTTTGAAGTAGCTGACAATTAAAAAAAATCTTTTCAAAAATTCAAAATTCAAAAGCTTTTGTTCATTATTAGGTACAATTTGTGCACACTTAAAAAACGTCATACTTACATTTAAAATAACACATATTTCACTACTTTTAAGTAAAAATATTGTAAAATAAAAATTTTCAATTACATTTTTAGAAACTAGATAGATAATAGTTATTTATCAGAAACCTAGTTTGTTATTTGCTATACTTAATTATAGGTAAGTATTTATAACAACATAGAATTGGGAAACGAGTAGGTATAGTTAACCGTTCGTTACAGATATAATTACTTAACAAAATTTTGGAAGTTACTTTCCAACTTCACGCTGTAAGGGTTATCTAATTAAAACTTTGAATCTATTCTACAATTTTTTATAAATTTTTCGCCCTTTTTCCCTAGCCACACATTAACCTGCCTTCATTCAAACATTTCAAACATTCATTTACTTGTTTAGAAATAAATTAAAACGTATTTTCCCTAAAAAGGTTATTTCTACGTTGACCACAGATATTGAATACAGGTTAAAATACGACCAAAAGGTTAATTAAATATCGAGATTCAATTTGACCCAATTATCGTAAAAGACCGATTTGACCCATTTTAGAACGCCATGATGAATTTGAATATAAATTACATCAAGATCAGCTTTTAAGAAATTGTAGATGGCATAAAATGTTTTGATTGTAGAAAATATATCGGGTATTGGTAAAAAAATACAATTTATTTATTTAGTTAACTTTCTTTAAGATACTTTAAGAAAAAACCTCTGTTTAATTTCTTTTTTTGACTTGGTCCAGTGGACCTGAAATCATAGTTTCTAGCATATTTATGCCAGCAACCATGTGTAACTAAGACCCGCAGGATCTGATTCTGGGCGGACGGTAGCTATCGTAGAGTGCACCAGTAGTCTGACGCAGGGCGGGCGGCAGCCAGATCGCCAACGCTCAGAAGCCGGGTGGGCGATATCTGGTTCCCCACGGCCTGATTCTGGGAAAGCGATAGCCGCCTGGGGGACCGCAGTTATCTTAATATCAATGTCAATAACTCGAAAATTGAGAAATGAAAATGTCACCATGTTTGTTACGTTTTTCCCAACAAGCTTTGAACGTTGGAAACAATCATCAATCAAACTGTTCAAAACGTGTTAACAGGCTTTCGCTGGATTGAAAAAAAAGCGGGGGAATATCGTCACTTTTAGTTCTTCCTTTTGGCGCTCTTTTTTCGTGGTGAAATGCTCATGGATAACCCCGATATACTTCAGATAAGTTTTCTGCAACGTTCTAGGCTTCTCCTCCTAGTATTCTTCGGACGTCCTCTGGGTTGTTTTCCTATGTCAATTTATAGTGAAATTTTAACCGGGTGATTTTCTTGTCTTCACATCATATTACTGGCATGGTTAATCAACGGAATTGGCTTTCCTATAGCTTCTCAGAGAGAGATGCTACTTGGCAACGAATAAACAATAACAGGTATTGTATATTTGTTGCAGACTTTATGCAATTATGTCACATCACCGGCTCATCTGGGCATTTTCCTTTCAGCTATACCTTTGTAGTTTTTTTTCTACATTTAATTGCGCACCACAGTCTTGGAGTCCGTGCCTTTATTGCTTCAGGTTAATTATCTGCATTTCTCCCTATTTGCTCCTGAGAAGTTTTGTTCCTTTTTTTTCAAGTCCGATTTTGTCCCGGTGTCTTTCTAATTGAGTGTCATGATCTTAGTAGTCCAGTATTCTGATCCGTAGAGGAGGATCAAAGCAATAATGACAAGTGAGTTTGTAATTGCACTGCCTCTAATCTGTTTGTTTGACCACATCTCCCTAACTGAAACATAACTGCTTGTTTCTCGGGACATAATGCCGGCGGTAAGCATTTCCCCCGACGAACTACAATACTACTAACTAAAGTACTTACTACCAACAATAGAAAGGGAATTTGAGAGCTCTTTAAACTTGACACAGACAGAGTAATTTATCTCTTTGATGTACGGGCTTTCAAAGTTTATTTTCTCGCCTCGGTTGAGGAAGACTGACATTATCTTTGGCTAAGTTGAAGTTAACTTCATTATGTTCGAGACGTTTTTTTATTAAAACTGTTCTGTTTTTTTAGGTGGTTGACTGGTTCAGATGACTTTTGGTTAAGTAAGTACTTTTTGTGATATACGGCGTGTGATACTTTGTGTGATACGGCGGTGATAGCCCAGTGGCTAAGAATTCGACCTCGAATCGAGGGGTCCGGGTTCGAATCCCAGTGGCACGCACCTATGACTTTGTAAAAAAGTTATGTGCGCTTTATAAAATTAAATATCACCTGCTATTACGGTGAAGGAAAACATCGTGCATCCTGCATGCCTGAGAGTTCAACAAAAAAAAATGTTCTCTAAGGTATGTGAAGTCCACCAACCCGCAGTAGGCCAGCGTGGTGGACGGCGGCCTACATCCCTCTCATTACGAGAAGGAGACCCGACCCTGTAGTGGGTCATTAATGGGTTACTGGCAAGTACTTTTTGTAATAACATTTCGTAATGCGTACGTTTCCATGATTCACAATGAATTTCAAAATGCAACCGAGCATAGCGCTCTCCGTTGTCCGCTGAGCGACTCTGAGCTATTGGATCAGACGCAGAGTAAAGCACCACTCACCGATATGGGCTCAGCTTAGCAGAATCTAGAGTAGGTACGCCTAGCTAAACACCTATCTCACGAAACCGCCGTTCTGTCTACGCACTTCCTATTTCTATGATTCACACTAACTACCGGCCTACCAACGCGTTACAAATCATAACAAATCGCAAATTGAAGAGCGAATGAATTGATCGGAAGGCCATCCATCATATTTTGCATCGCGACAATTTGTCATTCTGCTAATAGAGAATGACGTAACTGTTACCGTATCGCCTAGCATATTATAATATTGCAAAATTTTGAGAGAATTTTCACACTACTATAATAAATTCGACAGTTTGCTAAGATGGATTATTGGATGGATGGATGGCTGTTACATTATTCTTTTAATAGCTATACAGGTGTTGGTACCATTTAAATCCAGATTAACATAAAATGGATCTCAATAACTTGCCGACAGATTGGTTGCCAAATTTGAAATAACAATTGCTTTTACGACAGATGCAGGGCCGGATCTAGGGGGGGGCAAGCCGGGGCCCTTGCCCCGGGCGGCAAGTTCAGAGGGCGGCCAAATTCACATTTTACAGACGAATGGATAACTCATCATTTACTTAACTTTGACCACGGAATAAATAAATAATAGTACAAGTACAGTAATTTCATGGCCATATCAACTCGACCGATACCCAGAGCGAGGAATGAGACGTAGTGCACGAACATTTATTATTCGCGAGGCGCGTAGGCATAGTTCAAAATACGCGCCTGCTCGCCCGCAGGAAGGAATCGATTTTATATACTTAGGAAGGAATTAGAAGGAACTTCGAAGGAATTTATATACGTAGTTCTGCAAAAGCAATGTGACCCACGAAAATATAATTTATTAACCCGGTTCCTATGAGAAAGCCTTCGATTCTATCGAGACCTGGGCGGTGCTTGAGTCTCTTCAGCGATGCCAGATCGACTATCGGTACATCGAGGCGTTGAAGTGTGTATACAATGCCGCCACCATGAAAGTCCGAGTACACGACAACAGTACGAACCCCATCCACGTGCAGCGCGGCGTACGACAGGGGGATGTCATCTCCCCAAAACTTTTCACCGCTGCACTGGAAGATGTGTTCAAGCTGATGGAGTGGAAAGGACGTGGTATTAACATCAACGGCGAACACCTCACACACCTCCGATTTGCCGATGACATAGTGATCCTGGCGGAGTCGCTGGAGGAACTCAGCATTATGCTCAGCGACCTCAATAGTGCCTCACAACGGGTGGGTCTTAAGATGAACATGGACAAGACGAAAATCGTGTCTAATGTCCATGTCACACCCGTACCGGTGGTTGTTGACGGCACTGCTCTCGAAATTGGAGACGAATACGTTTACCTAGTCCGAATGGGTAAGTCCAACTTCGAGAGAGAGGTCACTCGAAAATTCCAACTCGGCTGGGCCGCGTTCGGGAATCTACGACACGTCTTGACGTCCGCTATACCTCAGTGCCTGAAGTCGAAAGTTTTCGAGCAATGCGTGTTGCCAGTGATGACCTACGGTGCCGAGACGTGGTCCTTTACTGTGAGCCTAATCCACAAGCTCAGAGTCGCCCAGAGGGCAATGGAGAGAGCTATGCTTGGTATTTCTCTACGAGACAGAATCAGAAGTGATGAAATCTGTAGACGAACGAAGGTGACCGACATAGCTCTCAAAGTTTGCAAATTAAAGTGGCAATGGGCTGGCGTTCGCAGGACTGACAACCGATGGGGAAAAAAGGTCCTCGAATGGCGACCACGTTTAGGCAAAAGGAGCACAGGCCGCCCTCCGACCAGGTGGACTGATGACCTGAAAAAGACAGCGGGAAACCGTTGGATTCAGAGGGCCCAGGACCGGGCGGAGTGGCGTCGATTAGGGGAGGCCCATGTCCAGCAGTGGACTACTAAGGGCTGAAAGGAAGGAAGGAACCCGGTTCCTTAACTCTTATCCGTTGAGGCGTTCCTCAACTCTGTATCTCCGAAACCCTTCATCAAATCATCAACAACTTAATATGGGACCAAGTTAAAAGTAACAGCTCCCAAACCAAAAAAAAACAATTAAAATCGGTTACTAAATGACGGAATGCGGCGGTCAGAAATATAAAAAAAAACGAGTTCCTCTCTATCATCAGTCTATATAGTTCTGCAAAGGTAATGTGACCAACAACAACAATTTATTAACCGAATTCCTTAACTCTTATCGGTTGAGGAGTTCCATTGTGTATCTCCGAAACTGTTTTTTTTTTAAGGAAAGAATTATGTTTATTGTTGACTGTTACATGAGAAAGATGTTACAAAAATTTATAATAAGTTTAGAACAGTCTACCCTATGCGGGCATACAATAATTATGTCTTATATAACTAAAACTTAATTTTATATTTCATGGCAATTATTGCTAAATTATATTTATTTATTTATTATTTTGTTCAGCAGTCCAAATAATTTGTTTATTTTAATATTTTGCCTATTCGAACTTATCGGCTATGCAATGTGCCCATTACTGGGCAAAGAGAGAAAAATCCGGAGGAAAAACCTCTCGACACAGTTTTAATTAATTTATTTAGTTATTTATACGCGCGTTACTACATTCCTTTATGTAATTGTTTATCTATAAACATAATTTAGATTGAAATTGCGAACCATCCATTCATTATTCCGTTCGTTATTTGCATTTTTGTGTGATAGTGCATTCTCTCTGATTATACCCTGGTATAAACACAAGGAAGCACTTGTAGTCGGCAGCTTTACAGGACTGTAAATGTAGCCTCTGTCCTTCCTGAGATTGTTATTTTATTTTATCGTTAAAGAATTCCTTTTCGGCTACCTTTGACCAGCTACTGTTTTAAAGACCATTTAAATTTATTGATTGATAGTTTTTTTAGTTCTGGAGGCAAATTATTGTATATGCGTATGGCAGATATATACCTACTTTTTTATAAATTCTACATTTTATTCTAGGTAAATACAATTGATTTTTATCTTTCTGTCTCATGGGTACATTTCTTACACGCATATAAGATTTATTTTTAATCTTCTTCATCAGATTATCATCAACTTAATATGGGACCAAATTCACAGTAACACCTTCCAAACCAAAAAGAAAAAAATTCAAATCGGTTAACAAATAACGGATTGCGGCGGTAACAAATATTAAAAAAAATAAAAAAACATACAAACGAATTGAGAACCTCCTCCTTTTTTTGAAGTCGGTTAATAAATAAGCTTAACACAGAAATAACAGCAATCAATGCATTATTTTCGGAAGGCCTATGTAGGCTATGTCCAAATTTCAATCAATTAGTGGACATCTGATAGCTGAAATTATATGGATGATAAAGGTAAAAATAAATGTATGTGGGCGGGGGCGGCATATTTCAGTTTTTGCCCCGCCTAAAAAAAATTGAAGATCCGGGGCTGGACAGATGTAACCTGATAACCAAACTAAAGTAGGGTAATTCTATTATTACTATACCTATCATACTTTTACTATTACCACAAAATACATAATAGTACAAGCTATTACTATAGGATAGGGTACACTACTACGTCCTAAGTCTACATCGTTATAAATCGACGATTCATTCTCTGAAACAAACTCATTAAAATTCAGATACTGCACTAAATGCAGATACTGAAACTAAATTTTCTTTGAGTATCTTTTAAAACATTTGCTAGAAAAAGTATGAAAGGGGCTCATTAACTTAAAAGTTGGTAGTAGGTAGATACTACTCAACACGATGTTAGAGACCTGAAACCGAAAAAACCAAAAAATCATACGACTCTCATCATCTGAGTACCTAACTACTAATTACTTTCATAAATTCGTAACGAGGTCATATCTGTACTTTAAAGTAATTTTAACGATGTATGACTATGTCGTTAATGTAAATTTAGGAGTTTTCTTCGGAATCGGAAGAAAACGGAATCGAACAATCCTAAAGTTTTACAATACTGAAGTTCTATTGGTTGATCCTTAAAGAAAAATAAACTAAAGAAAAAAATAAAAAATAGCGAAAAGATATCGCTGATTCTGAGTTAATAGATTTAATAGAAAAGCAAAATCACAAAATTTTACAAAAAAAAAACAGTAAGACAATCTCTAATACAGTTTGATTTTGTTTAAACTATAAATATAAAGGTCGTATAAACGTAAAGGTAAGTCAATATAAGGGGAAGATGTGTCGTGTTGTGAAAAGTTTCACAATCGTAAATTTAAGAATTTGATGTTTAACCCCAGGCAATTTTGCAGACGACAAAATCACCTGCAGAATGTAATCTACGTAGGTACATAATATATGTATATGGTCGATTTCCTAAAATCAAAACAAACGGTCCGTTTTCAGAACTTTTAATACGTTACCTAAATATCACCCTGGAGAGTCGAATCAAAGTCAAAGTAATTAACAACACATTAATACTCAGTCATGTGAAAGTCACAGGTCAGTACGTTTTACGTGCATATAATTGGGTAGGGAAGCAAAGGCCTATTCGAATCGGGCCGATGTTTCCAATTTTAAACATTATCTAAATAGTTGTGCCCGCATATACTCGTAATTGAGTTTGCAACTCCATTATAAACCCACCTAAGGCGATTAACACACTTCCCCGCATCTCGCAGCGTACCGCGGGCATGCGTGATGTAGCGTTGTATGTAAACATTTCTTTTTCTTACGAGAGCGGTCCGGTTTCGAATCCCAGTGAGGCAGTGAACCACCTACCTTTGGGTTTCTTACATGTAACTGTGACAGTGAAGGAAACCTGCATGCCTGAGCGCTCTTCAAAAAGTTCTCGAAGAAATGTGAACTCCGACGACAATCCAGCATGGAAGCCTTGCATTTTCATATTTAAATTCACCTTGTCGCAAATGTTTGGCGCACAACTCGAAAGTTACAATGTTGCCATTGTGGTCTTAAGTTTCTAAGCGAATCGTGATTTAAGTTTAAGAAAAGCCGTAAAACTATTTAACTGTATAATATACCGTTAAAGATTTTATTGAAAGCGTGCTCCAACTACGAGCTAAAACGCTGGAAGTCAGAACAGTCTTTCATCTTTTAATTTATTGTAGAGAACTAAGCATTGTTGGTTTCTTTAACGACCAGTTAGGTTTCAGTTGGATGATAAATGTATGGAAAACATTGCTTAAGAAGCGGAAAAAGGAGAAAATTTATTTTTATACGCCATATTTCATAGGTCTTCGTAGAAAACAACCCTAATGTATGTCTTCCTTCAACTATTCGCGTTTATTCAGTGCCCCGAGAATAAACACTATAGTCAAAGTATTTGTATAGTTAACATTTGCAATTAGTATGGGAAGATGTCAGACAGACAATTGACGTACTAATGACTAACGTTTGCCGTACATACGAATACTTTGACAGACCGTGTTCGTGCTCACGGCACAAACTGATTTTGGATGTAAAATATCTTAAAAATATTTTTTGTACTAGTAGTACTATCGAGACTTCAGACTGCAGAGTTTGCTAAATTAGAACAGCTTGGCTTACCTCAAAGCCGCTGACCCCTAATAGTACCTACCTATTATTATTAGTAAGTACAGTCGTTTGGTACGTTTTGCTGGAAAATTCTCTGGAAGTTTTTTGATGTAGGCATTTCTGCGTTTGTTGACGGTTGAGGATGAAAAGATTTTTAGATGGTAGAGCCAAGCCATAGCCTCGCCTGCGGAGATATGTAGCTACCACGCTCTTAACCAGCTGAATCAGTCTGTTCTTCATGTCCGTGTTTTGGTAGGGGAGGTGTGGTTTATTTGAGGCGGACATTATTTAGTCCTCATGAGTAGCAACGCACCAACCTTCAATATCAGATAGGTATGCTATTTTTGAGATAGGACGCTGGTGTCCATTCCATAACACATCGTGAGTGTAAGCCTGTAGGACTCCGGTCACCCCTGTCTACTCCAACCCTTCAGTCACACACTGAATGATGGTTCCATGATGGTTTTCCATGGCTCCACTTTATTTTAAAAGGGATTTTACCACCTGCAAGATGTGAAACAGTCTTCGCTCGAGATTTGCAAGGTACTATAACAAGAGGATCTTCAAGAAAGGCGTAAAGAGAGCACTGCTCCTAAGCCGGCAACGCACTAGCGATCCTCCTGGGGTTGCCAGTGTCCATAGATAACGGTGACCACTTACCATCAGGTGGCCCGTTTGTCTGGTATTTCTTTGTGAAAACTCCTGAGCTATATAAAAGCGGTTTTTATTGAAAAAGCGCGCAAATGTTTGAGAAAAAGATTAATTAGGATACCCTCGTCGTGCAATCCTGCCTTGAACGAAGGTAATAATTTAAGTACCTGCCTTTGTAAAACCTACTTCAACGTTTACAAAAGATATTACGGAGCTTCGAATACCTATCCTATTCTGTCCTAGTCTTTTTAAAATATAAAATCGTTGGGCGTAGTGTAGGTATTCAGAGTAAATATTATGATTTATTAACTTTCACGTGATCGGAGCTTGATGAGAAGATTGGTGCGATCTGGTAGCTGGGACTTACCGAATTATTTTTTAGCTTTTAGTACATAACCTACATAATATTTTATTGTAAATAACACCGTTTAACATAAAAAAACTTTTTTAAGAGTTATGTCTAGGTGGGGCTTAACTTGTGAGAACATTTCAACGAAGCAAAATACGAACCTACGAAGCCCTTTAGGCTATTAACTATTCATTGCGTTCGCGTGTACGAAATGTTCACAAACCAACCCATTACTCCTCCATCAAAATATCGTTAGGAATTTCTCGAGATGATAAATAGATTCGGTGCAATATTTCTATTTTTTATAAAGGTGTCATAAATATATTTTAAATAGCTGTGCACGCGACCTCGTCCGCGTGGATTCTAAAATAAAACCAAGTTACTCCTTATTACATCAGCTATCTGCCACTGAAAGTCCCGTCAAAATCGGTCCAGCCGTTCCGGAGATTTACCCTGAACAAACAGAGAGACAAAAATTGTAAATAGGTAATATTGTTTTGGTATATGTATCGTGTATAAATAAATACACATGCCTTTTGTAAAAAGCGATTATTTTATATTACAAACAGACACTCCAATTTTATTTATTTGTATCTATGCAGATATACATAGATGTATAGATAACCCGTCCAGTCTAAATTTCAAACTTCGAAAATCACTTTTATCGGGTCTATAACTGTATACCGGTAATTTAAGGATTAGATTTGCTGTTTTTTAAAGTTTCAAAAATTCTTTAAATCTTGAGATTAAAATTAACTAATTTTCCAAATTAATCTTGATCATCCATGCGACTATGTTTGACCTCGTAATGGAAAAAGTCTGAGTACATTACGAAGCTGATGAGTTCTGCAATATTAATCACATTTCCTCTCACAGACAGTGTGTTCAAAGGAATATGTGTACACGGCACAAACATCGCCCTTGAATGAATAACGAATTCTACGAAGAAAAGGAGAGGAAATGGAAATGGAGTGGGTGCAGGATATATTTAATTTGATGCAATTTTTTTAGGCCTAATGAGTAGCAAACACATAATATGACCTCTAGTTCTTATAAAAGCTTTTGTCATTTGAAAACATCCATTTATATTTGAAGTAGCAATGCATCATCTAGCTACCTCAGACATTACTTTGCTCTAATTTGAGGTTCGATAGTTTGAGGTTTGCAAACTCGCTAATAAATTATTAAAAGACAATGGCTTTCTAATAATTCTCTATCAATTCCATTTCAATTTCAATCCTTTTAAAATTTATATTGGTTTATGGTTAAATAACCCCGTAAAAGACAAACGCTCAATCTTAATCCATTATCTTAAAAGGATATAAAACAATAAAAAAAGTTTAATCATAAAAGTGTATTACCAATCCTCTTTGATGAGATTTCGAGGTTGTCGGAATAAAGTTAATTAATTAGAGATTTAAATTTTATATCAATATATTTAATAGTGTTGTATTCAGCCAAAAAATAATAAAACATAGGTAGGTACCGAGTTATTGCCACAAACACCCTCAAATAATGAAGAAATCCTTCTTCATGTAGGTGCTTTCCTACTTAGAAGGACTAAGATGTTCATCCCAAATAAAATATTTGCGGCAACCATGCCTCCTCAGCCGAAACACAAAACATAAAGAAAATGCTGCTTTATGACGAGTTAAGAGGCTGGCGGTAAAGTCCCATCCTGGTAAGCTACTGTGGCTTTACCAGCTAAAAAAATCCTTCCTTCCTTTCAGCCCTTGGTAGTCCACTGCTGGACATGGGCCTCCCCTTATTGAGGCGGTCCTGGGCGCTCTGAATCCAACGGTTACCCGCTGTCTTCTTCATGTCGTCAGTCCACCTGGTCGGAGGGCGGCCTGTGCTCCGCTTGCCTAACCGTGGTCGCCATTCAAGGACCTTTCTTCCCCATCGGTAGTCAGTCCTGTGAACTAATAAAATATTAGCTGGTATTTCTTAATAACATTCGCCCTATTTCCTATTCCAGTAATGCAACAGCGCCTAATGACGTAAGAACTAGTTTAACGCGTGAGATAAGTCATTAAAAAACATGAGGTGAATGAATCCGGTGACCCGCGAGTTCTAGACTAAGACCTTGGGCCTGAAATAGACGCCTCGTGTCAATGTTGACACTGAGATACCGAGGGCTCTTGCGGTCTCATTGGGAGAAACGTCTTTGTACGTATACAGGGTTAATTGTAAAACACCAGCAACCTCGCAGAACTTGGTTTGATTAAAGTGTTTATGATTTCTAAATACATGCGTTTTCTGATACAGTGCTCATTTAATTATATAAATTCGAACTCGAAATACGTACATTTTCTTATACACCACTTGTTAAGCTATAAACATTCCAACTTTACCTTTGCCTTGAGGATCAGACAGACAAAAATTGATCCTTTTAAGTACAACTTTAAATAAAATATTGAATACAATTAATTTGAAACCACTCGTTAAGAGATGGCGCCAAGGGAATCCTGAATCACGCTATAGAAGTTTTCTACTTCAACCGCTCAGACAACACACACTACAATCACTCCTACGACTACAATCAGCCTACCAAGGCATAAGCAGTAATAAAAGTCACTTGTTAAAATTTTACTAAAGGTAATTCTATTAAAGAGTTCCTACGTCTGTTTCTTTAAATAAATATAACCTGATTTTATTCAAAGCAAAAGAATGAGTAAATAAGTAAACGCTAGTGTATTACCCTAGTATATTTATTTATATTTCTAATATAAAAAGAAAATGAAGTCATTTCAACACTCAATTTAAGTTAATTTTAGCTGCTCGACTTTTCAGTTCACGAATAGAAATTCTGGTAACAATCTAAAATCCAATTTGTTAGCCAATTTGTTAGTTTCAGACGCCTACACTCCCATTGTTCCAATATGGCGCCACGATATATGACCATCACCTTGTTACCTTCTGTTCAGTTCGTGTCAAAATATCCTACTAATAGGTATTATAAATGCGAAAGTTTTTCAAGATGGATGGATGGATTTTTGTTGCTCTTTCACGCAAAAACGCCTGAACAAATTTGTATGAAATTTGGTACACAAGTAGATTATAATCTGGATCAACATATAGAATACTTTTTACCCTTAGGAAAATTTTTAAGTCCTTTCTGGATCTAATTCTAAGGTCTAAAATTTTTACTAAAGTTAAGTAAGTCCAGCCGTGGGCGGAAAAGTTGTAGGAAGCATACTTTTCGCATTGATATAATTTTTAATATGGAAATAATTCACCAACAGAAGAATGTCATACGTTTTGCGCGTTCGTTTGTTCTTCTTTCACGTAGAAACAGTGCAATTGAATCAAAAATATTTTATTTTTCATCGAAGCCTGTCGAATCAACAAGTTATTAAAATTAAAGCTTTTTGTTTGTCTTCTTTAAATGTTTAAAACTCCTTTATTTAACACGGCAACGCCTGCCGGTAAGCTAGAAATTTATAAAAATATAGTACCTAAACCTGAATCTAGTAAACTGAAATTTGCTAAAATGCAGGGGCACGGTCGCGCAATTCCTCCTGTTTGCTCTTAGCGCTGATAAACTGGATAAGCGGGCTTACTTCTAAACAAAATTTATATTAAATACGTGACTTGGGGCGATTTGCGTAGACGACGCCCGGCTGCATTTCTAAATAGGTACCAATGAGCTTGTATAAGTACGTACTAGCTTATAGTATCAATTGTAAGTACTACCGTTTTGAAGTGGTACAGCCATAAGCCATACGGGAGGTTCCTTGCAGCCAACTTCGTAACCAGTGAGGGACATGCGCTCTTCTTGTCTTGTGTTTCGGCTGGAGAGGTATGATTTTCGGAGATACTTTATTTGAGCCGGACACGTTAGTCCTCATGAGCAGCAAAGCAACCGCATAGAACCTCAGATAGTTAATTTTCTATTTGAGGTTGGATGTGGAGCAGCCATGGGCTGCATTGACCACTTAACATAAGGGAGGCGCACGCCCTTTTGCTACTAGCTACTATGGGCTCTACCACCTAAAAACCTTAGTTAAGGTGGCAAAATACGGACATAACAAGCTATTTTAGCATGTAAATAGCTAGCGGATTGATAAGAAAAATAAACTGTTATTTCAACGTGTTTGCAGAGAGATTTTTTATAAATTCACTTGCGCACGATTATCAGGGATTTTGTCCTTTTTGTTATTGACATAATATCACGGAGATATCTTAGACAGTATTTCGTTTGCAGTGGGATTGTAAATATGGGAATATTTTAAAAACACGTCAGCCACTTAGATAAAGGCGATCTCAGTGACTAAGAATTCGAATCCAAAGGGTGGTTTTTATGTTATGTGCGTTTAAAAAACAATTTTCACCTGAAAAATATAGTGAGGAATCCTGCGTGCCTGACATTTCTTAATAATTTTGTTAAGGTATGTGAAGTCCACCACACCGCATTAGGCCAGCGTGGTGGACTAAACCTACATCCTTCTCACTGTGAGAGGAAATCCGACCTTACAATGGGACACTTATGGGACTGATAAGGGATACAGACAAGGGCTGAATTTGGAATAGACCGTTATGTTATGACTACTACAGAAACAATTATACCGGGAAAATACTTTACTGCAAAAACATTTTATTGTTTCCGTCCCACAGGGAAACAGGTGGAACTTTAGCAATCTTACGTCTTTGAGTTTGATCTTTGGGAAGTCATGTCATGAATAACAAACAGCATTTTGGATGAATATCACGTGAATTCCATTTTAATCCCCTCATTTCTTCAAACATATTTTTAGCTATACATTTTATCACTATATTATCCACCGAAGACTTTAGTTCCAGCTTCACCACCGGATCTATGGCAGTCCTCCGTAGATCGTTTTTCACGCACGTTCTTGTCACGTACATGCTTTGAAATGATTTCTCATTTCATGGCAGCTGGTGATTTTACAGGACTAGAAATTTGGATATTCTTCAAAATAGTATTTCTCGTATCATAGACGACGCTGAAGCCAACCTGATGGTAAGTGACCATCAGGTTGCCTGGCTAAAGATGAAAATTTCGCTAGTAATTGATAATCAGGCAACGTTGGGCACTATCATAAATTGCTCGTATGAGATTGTGGTGGAGTAATTAATAGAACATCTTTTAGGTAATTCTGAGAAAGAGAGCATGAAGTTTGGGTTGGAAAAACCAAACCTATCGCGTTTAAGTTCGGAGGCACCTTGGAAAAATAGTGACCTCAGAAGGTTTGCTTACACTCATAAACTACACACCGTTTTCTTAAAACAAATTTATCGACAACTCTGCTGGGCTGACCTGACACACTACAATCTGTAGCTACAGACTACACTAGTGCAGTGTGATTCGAGCGACCGTCGCACGCGCACGGTCTAATGCAGTTATTTTTAAAAATGGCGCTCAAATTGCTTTTTATTTTTGCCTCGGTGGTATTAGTGGCTTGTCAAGGCCCGAGCCCCATCGTCAGGGTAGCCCATGGTATAATACAAGGGGCGTGGAAGACATCCACGAACGGTCGACAGTATGCGAGTTTCCAGGGTATTCCGTACGCTCGTCCACCGGTCGGCAAATATAGGTTCAGGGTGAGTTTATTTTGATGTTTTGTGCGCTTACTTTCTTCTTTCTTTTGTTCACACGCTTTTATTAGCTTCGGTCGTAGATACATTATGTCAGTATGTAAAGGAAACTATGAACGTGGTTTAAACGTACTTAAAAACTTTAAATCAATTTGAAACTTTGCGTAAGTACTATGAAATACATTTTTTTCTCATTTACTTACATTTTTAATTTTTTAGTTTGGGTTTTATAAAAGCGTGTTTCTTTCGTTTTTTTGTCTATTATTCATTTTTAATAAGTAGGTATCGAAATCCGTCGACTATTTTCGATCACAAATAAAATCAAGGTTTATCAGAAATAAACGGTATTTTAAAGAATTTAACGAGTTATAAATGTGTATTGATATTAATGAATTATGATTTATTATGACACTCATAATTATATCGGACATTAAGTTTTTGATTATATTACGCTACACCTATAGGAAGATACTAAGTTTGCACCTACATTTGAACTGTCCTCTCCTGCTAGAAGAAATTCCCATGGATTGGGCAGTACCACAGTACCTTAGTACGCTTGTTACTTTGTATAGGTTTATATAAGTACCTACACTGACCACCAATTGTGTATGCGTGGGTGTTTGTTTGTGTGTTTGTATATTAAATAAATTAAAAAGTTGACGATTAATACTTTTTTGTCCGTTTCCGTAACAATTTTTTGAATTTATGTACCTATTTTACAATGTCAGTTTATATCTTTATAAATCTAAAAAATAAAATGTCTGCAAATTTCGTTCAGATTTTTTTGAATTTTGAAAACAATACACGCATAGCGGTGATAGCCCAGTGGCTTAGAATTCGACCTCGAATCGAGGGGTCCGGGTTCGAACCCCAGTGGCACGCACCAATGACTTTGTAAAAAAGTTATGTGCGCTTTATAAAAGTTAAATATCACCTGCTGTTACGGTGAAGGAAAACATCGTGAGGAAACCTGCATGCCTGAGAGTTCAGAAAAAAAAGTTCTCAAAGGCATGTGAAGTCCACCAACCCGCACTAGGCCAGCGTGGTGGACTAAGGCCTTCATCCTTCTCATTGTGAGAGGAGACCCGACCCTGTAGTGGGTCATCAATGGGTTACTGTCTGACACGCATTATCATCATACAACACTGTAACGACGCCACGTACACTCTTATTATATCTACAGAAATACTATTCGATGTTTTCTCTAGGCAACTGGGACTTTATTTCGCTTAAAAATAAAATTGAAACAATTACATCGCGATCGGCGTGCAACTATTTCTGTATCAAACAATTGTCTTCAACCGATAAATCTTCTGTAAGTATGTTATCTTGCATCATTTGCAACAAACTTACCTATCTATTTGAATACATCTTAACACAAATCTAAAACAAAACAATATATCAGTGCAGTTATTTCAATTTAATTATTTATCTACCTCTAAATTTTGCGCGTGGCTTTCTTCCTTATTCATTTAATCCTTAATTGTAAAGGCAACAGTAGTATTGGTTGCTAAGCTACAATGTCGTAATTGCAGTCGTACGAAGGTAGACTGGTAGGTACTTAGGTACTATAGGCCAGTCCCTATGTCGCAGGGAAATCATAGAATCCGTTATTTGATCAAATGACTAGAGATTTAATCAAATCACGAAGGATGTTAGATAATAACACTGAATCACAGATCATACCTTTTCCCAGCGACACTTATTCCGTGAATAAGTGTTCACATCAATCATGTTCACATGAACGCTATCTACAAAGTATTCGTATGGTAAACGCCAATCATTAGTAGGTATTTCATGTGTCGGTCTGTAAGAAATCTTCCTACTAATAGCCAACGACTACATAGCTAAATAGACGCCTCATGCTGGGCGAACGCTTTCAGACAACACATGACACTTAGTCTTTTAAGTCTCATACACAGGATAAAGAGCGCGAAATCTGCTAGTAGGTATACGGACCACTTCCTGGACCCGTGTACATCTTCTATCGGAACTAATTCGAATAATATGTCAGTAGGAACATGGCTGTTATAAAATTTGTTAAGAGCTCATCTAACAGTACAGTGGTCATTAATTCGAAACAAATGGGATCGCGGTGCTTTACTTATTTTTCTTTTCCCCCTCCCTCTCACCTCAAAGCGTTGACTGAAATTGATTCTTTGTAGAAACTATGACGTGCCTTGCGTTGTCTTAGGTTTTAGGTTTTGTGGTCGTTGCTAATAGCACACGTTAACTATACGAATAGGTTCGTACTTTTACGACATTGTTCAATTTGTTCATGCTCGGGGTATTACTCGTAGAACTATGTACATTTATGCTTTATGCAGTCATGAGGCGCACGATTTTTCATTGATAACTTTGTTACATTTAGATTTATTACCGTACCATGTTGAAACTGATAACAAGTGTAAGAAGTATATAACCTATATTTTTATTGTTTACGTTTGTCTACTTTAATTGTAAAACACTTGACCAAAATTAAATCTGCTTTTTCACTGAAACAATGTCGATCCTCAGTTTCGGATGACATCGCACATGACTTAACACATATTATAGAAAACATTTCATTCAGATAAATACGATTATAGAGTAGGTATAATAAAGAAACAAATAGCGCGGAACAATTAAACGCACGCTATCTGAATCCGAACCAAAACCTTAAACCAATGTGGGGTTCAATAACCAATCCTTGGATATTAATAGACCCACTACAGTTTGGTTGCCTGGACACTCACAGGCAGCAGATAGTTATAAGGTTAACTATATCCAACCACAGTTTATTGAAACTAACCTTTAGTCGATTGTTTTGATCGACCGAAACGAAATAACCATCATTTCTTTAAAATACAAAACATAACAATAACACAACTAATATTTTACTATCACTGTGATAACCCTGTTGTCACAAAGGAAGCCATTTTGATAAACTTATCGCCAAAAAACCGGATTTTCGAATTTAAGACACTTAAAACAAGCGTTTATTTTACTATATATAAGCAAATTAGTTCAGAAATAGACGATGGATATACAACTTATAATTCTCAACTTATTTTTGAAAATCCTTTGAAAATCTGTAATTTAAAATACTTACACGTACACTAGTTCTATGTTTCTGTTCCATTCCTAACAATTACCTAAAGGTGGAACTTTACTTGGCTATGTGGTGTTTGCGCATTTGTATTCAAATATTTGCGTAATATTTGACGAATGCGTAGTGGTGCAAATATTGAGAAATAGATAATCCACACATGACAGCCAAGTAACAGATAATTATATGAAAGTTTGACGGTGAAAGGCAATATGTCACTGTAGCTTCAAACAATTCACAAGTGTCAATAAGACAAATATTCGTCGTAAAGGCATCCACACTTGGCGATTGTTTGCCAAATATGCCGAATACGCAAATACAAATAGCCGAGTGAAATGGCACCATAAACGTTGTCTACCAGACAATCTTTTAGGTCAACAAAATCGCTATAACCGATAAAAGGCGATGCTTACTAGTTAATTCTTTCTGTTTTATGTAATTCCTCCTATTATGGTGTATAATAAATAGTTATTGTACTGTATCCATTACACATTTAACGGTCTATGACGCTGGGCGGGAATAAATCAACAAATATCGATGTTGCGATACTAACAAAAGCCTCACGGGCTCTCGACTTAATTGAGTCTTACGGGCAATTAGCGATGTTACCAGGGCTGCCAGCATCATTGTTTTAAAGTATTACATTATCTTCAAAGTATTCGGACGATACGTCATAAGTATGCCATATTATGTCAGTCTCTCCGACACCTTCCCATACTAATGGCACAGGTTAACTATACGAATACTCAAAGTATGGTTCATCACACGGCACAAGTGTTCCGCCAGCTTGTTTGCCCGCCCTTTAGCATAAAAACCTTGAAACAAGTGAACTTAATTGGAAGGGAGGTATACTTAGTAACCGTCATGAGTCGTGAGCTGAGATGATTAGTGGTAGGGAGGGATATTGTACACTTTCCAATGTACAGCAGCTAAAAAACTCGCTAGACCAATAGACGACGTACTGACTCTCCCGAACTAACGACTGACGAACAAATCGTGTGCCCGCAGCGCATCAATGTCAAACCGACCAATAAAAATTGTGCTCACGACATATGTCGAGCATACGGCAATCAAAGGCAGCCCTAATAGAATTCCACAATAATGTTAGAAGCGTGTTCAGCAACTGCCGATAATTAGAACGGCCTGGACGGACTCCATTGCGGTTTGGCGGCAAAGCGGTGATATTTCAAACTGTACTGGAATTCCAAATATACGCCATTTTGCTGCATTTGAGTCAATTATTGACGTCACTCGGTATAAACTGGCCTGTTAATGATGCTTTCCTCAATAGGTCGTGTTTGTTTAACTTAGCGTCACTTATTGGTGTGTTAAAATGTAGTTTGAAATTTTCTTACTCTTTCGTGTTCACCTACCTTTATTATTTTACTTTTCTGTTCTTCTCCTGGTTGTGGGTTGCCTGAAAAGAGAAGAAGAGAAAGAAAAAGGGTGCTAGATAAACCCTTCGATTGGACAAATCGGGTTCCCCGTTGCCTTCAACAGGTCATCAACCCACCTGGTGGAAGGGTGGCCATTATGTGCCATTTTGTACGGTGGTTACCAAATCGTGGTCACCATTCAAGGGCTATTATTATTCTTCCCCATCGGCTATCGGACCAACTGGGTTTATAGAAAGTACCTCTTTTAAAACATTAAATTTCTTCGAATATACATTTTTTTTTCTAAAACTCGAAATTTAAATATGAAATTGATCGATTTGTCTTGTCTGGTTCTTCATTCAATGTTTCTCGATTGAATTTGTCTACGTCTGAGCACCCAATCTCAAACTGATTGGAACCTTATACAAGATTCAGTTGGTGATTGCAATCGCCGTCTAGAAACGGTTTAAAATAGTTTGCTCCTGTAAACTGAAAACTAAAAGAAAAAGTCGTAGAACTATTGTCCTTGCTTTCGTCCCTTTAGGCCTTCGTTGTCCACTGTTGGACATGGACCTCTCTTAATCGACGACACTCCACCCGGTACAAGGCCCTTTGAATTCAACTTTTTCCCGCTTTCTTCTTCAGGTTTTTTTAGACTAGACTGGGCCCGCGTCTTCGCCCGCGTGGATTTTAGAACTTGGTGCTGAGAAGGATAAAAATATCCTAAATGTTCATCCAGGTTATGATCTATCTGTGTATGAAATTTCATCCAAATCTGTTCAGCCGTTTTTGCGTGAAAAAGTAACAAACAAACATCCATACTCACAAACATTCGCATTTATGTATAGTATAGTGTATGTAGGACTAGCAAGCATCGCCGTCAATCTATTGCCATGCCAGTAACCCATTAATGACCCACTACAGGGTCGGGTCTCCTTCTCGAAATGAGAGGGATGTAGGCCGCCGTCCACCACGCACCACCACTGCGGGTTGGTGGACTTCACATACTTTTGAGAACATTTTTTTTTTGTTGAACTCTCAGGCATGCAGGTTTCCTCACGATGTTTTCCTTCACCGTAACAGCAGGTGATATTTAATTTTTTTATAAAGCGCACATAACTTTTTTACAAAGTCATAGGTGCGTGCCACTGGGATTCGAACCCGGACCCCTCGATTCGAGGTCGAATTCTAAGCCACTGGGCTATCACCGCCGTCAATCTATTACTTAAGATTTAATACCAAACAATATACTCGACACTCGTTTGAATTTACCTTATATGTTTTATATTATACCTACTTGCCCTGTCTGAAGATACCTAATATACGATGACAGAAGACTAGTTGCATCTTAGGAATTTAATATGAGGATGGCGGTTCTGTCGTAAGTTTACACTGAAATACACATACTTACTATAATAATTATCTAAGGTCCCTGGGACGTCTCTGATAGCTTGTAACTTGGCTGAACTTTCTCAACTCCCCACTATTGAATCTCAGGAATTCAAATTAATACAAGATCAAAGTTTAATATTAATTTAAGGTGTCATTATTATACTTATACTCACATGTAAAACTTTGAATGATCTTTCTTTCAAGGCATTTTACGGGACTCTTATAAGAAAGGGGGATTTTTAATAAAACCCTTCTGTCTGTAACCAAAAGCTGAATCCCTGCAGGTCAGTCACTGCAGGTCTATCAGTAAGAAGGCCTTAATCCACCACGCTGGTCTAGTGCGGTTCGGTGGACTTCACAGGCCTTTGTGAACATCGTGGAGAATTCTCAGGATGCAGGTTTTCTCACCATGTCTTCTTTTATTGTGGTTGATATTTAATTTTATAAAGCGCAGGTTACCTTTTTTATTGTTGTGCTTTTACCTCTAGAATTCATACCCGCACCCCTCGAGTATCTAAGAGGCCGAATTCTTAGCCACTGAACTATATTTAAACTAGATTGCACTAGATTTCTACTTAAAATTAATTTGACATTTAAATATTATACGCAAATCTTTCACAAAACTTAATTCATAAGACTGCTCTAATTTTATCTATTTAGTTATTCATATGTTTGTATTCTTTTAAGAACACAGCTGTTCAATCAATACAACAAACCACGTGTAGATGTGTATTTGTGTGTGTGTAGTGTAAATATGTATTTATATTTATAAATATGTAATAATATATCGTTTGGCTTCTACTCTATTACTATAACTGGAACTCACATGGTGAAACAAATTAAATTTGGTAAATTTTATAAGCTAAAATGTAATATATGTATAAACCACTTGACTGTTTTGGTATAGATGCCTGCTGCCATCTACCGCTCCGATATCTACTTATCATTGTGAGAAGAGACATTGAAATTGATTCTCTAAGGCCCCGTCAAAATTTCATTTTTCAAAATCTTTCAGTATCGTCGAGTGTTTGTTGCTTCACATAAAAACGGTTGAATAAATTTGTATTAACCACTTATCCATCCTATGAGACACAATATGATAATAATATAAAGTAGGTACCTATTCTTTATTTAATTTATCTGCATTTTTCCATATTTGCTCCAGAAAATTTTTGTTCCTTTTTTTCAAGTCCGATTTTGGCCCGGTTTCTCCTTAGAGCGTCCCGGGATATAGACGTAGAGACCCATTCGAAAGCTTGTATTGTCATAAAGTAAGATGTTCGTCTTCATTGCAGGAGCCGCAGCAGCTGAAGCCATGGCCTGGAGTGTGGGACGCCAGCCGAATGCTGCCAGCTTGCTTGCAATACGACCCCTTCGAAAAGACTGTTATAGGTAAGCTTCCGCCTTTCTGAAAATTGTTTGGGATAATTATATATTCAGTCAATGATTACCTACAGAGCCGAGACCTAGTCCTTTACTGTGAGCCTAAACCACAAGCTCGGAGCTCCGATATAGCTCTCAAAGTTCGCAAATTAAAGTAACACTGGCCACATCGTTCGCAGGTCTGACAGGACTGACTGATGGGGAAAAAAGTTCTCCTAACAGGTGTATTGACGACCTGAAAAAGACAGCGGGAAAACTTTGGATTCAGAGGGTCCAGGGTGGCGTCGATTAGAGGAGGCCCATGTCCAGCAGTAGACTACCAACGGATTAAAGGAAGGAAGAATTTAGTCAGTACACAAATTATAAGTAAATACCTATTAATCAGGATGAATAATACTTGGAGCACTACAAGACAACGTCTAGTGCGACTAGCGATTTTTATATTTCCTATTATTTAGTGCCATTCTGTCAATATGAAAGAATAGGTAACCCATCGACTACATTTAAAATAAAAGTAGATGCTCTCATGGCTGGTTACTGATACAATGCTTTAATTATATTAAAGTACTGAAAAAGATAAAAAAATTGTCGGTCACAACTCACAGAGTTCAACTAACTACCTACCTTTCGTCTCCAGACAGACCAGCTTAATGATATGATACTTATATGTTGTAGTCATCGGTCCTTGTTAAGTGTACGAAATTTTCGCTTAATCTGACACTTTATATCGGGTGAAAAGGGTAAAAACGGCAGGTAAAAATTCGCGTTTAAGAGATTTTTGTATGGCATTTAATTAAATTCAGTTACGCGCGTGGGTTAGAACGCCATTTTATGTTAAACGAAAATGTTTCGTGTTAAAAATTTAAATACCGAGCACTACCACAGAGACTGTTGAAAATCTAAACACAATACGAAATGCACACAAGCACAAACAAAGACCCATTATGACAACGAAATCCTGCGAATTCCCAACTCGGAATACGTGTATTTTTTAGCATTGTCCAAATGTTTTGCAGTCTTTGAAAAACAACCAAAACTACTATACCCTGTATTTCTTTTTAATGCAACCACAGCGACATCTCTTTTATAATGTATTTCTTTTAAAAACAAACAGTAAGTTAAATTCATGAAAAACGCCTCCTATACTACAGATAAAGATATAAATAAGGAATTAAGGATTCACTCATAAAAGTAGTGAAGAATTATACATACATTACATGTAAGTATATAATATATCAATAAGAGAGGGAGTAAGAACGTGTGCACTAATCAAATAAATCTCAATTGAAACTCCTCATAAGCTCCATAAAATCCAAATTTAATTCGCATTAAAATCCTTATCCAAGAGAAAAATCCTTTAAAACAAATAATCTTGTGTCTCCCACAATAGATAACGTAGGATACTTAAATGTCTATCCACCAAAACCCTCTTCAAGTTCCTCCTCATTTGGACTAAGCGTCCAGAGGAAAAAGCAAGTTTTTATTGCCTCATTAAAGGACTCTTTTTTGCATGACGTAACTCCTAAACGAAAGCTCTGAGATCTAGGTGAGCCAAAGTTAATGGAAGTCTACTTACTACTAAGAAGGAATATACTCAAATCATCAAACTAACCAAATCAATTATCCATTCAGGTAGCGAGAACTGTTTGTACGTGAACGTGGCTACTCCCAACCCCCATGTTGGCGCGTCGCTTCCCGTGGTCATCTTCATCCATGGCGGTGCGTTCATGTACGGCTCAGGTGGCATCTACGATCCTGTGCACCTCATGGACCGCGATGTGGTGGTCGTCACCTTTAACTACAGATTGGGTCCACTAGGTGAGTAAGCAATTCAATTGAGAGCTAAGAGCTAGAAATCAGCTTGTCTTTTATGTTACTGGTGCAAGACGCTAGTCTACGATACCTCGAGCATGACCTTACGCAGTTTCTTATTATATTAATAATCTTCTCGAGCTGACATTAGTATAAGATCTGCTTGAACAGAAGGTTGGCTCGTCGACTCTTCGGATGGCTGTTTGGACGACTTGCTGAACGACTGGTTGGTCGCTTGCACAAACGACAGGTTGGTCGACTGGTTAGACGGGACTAGTCGAAGAACTTGCTGATAGACTGCTCAAACTTTAAGTCCCTTGATGGAATGACTGGTTGGACAACTGATTAGACGACTGGTCTTGGCAGTGAAGTCTAAACTTATGCTTAATTTTACCCAGGATTCCTAAGCACCGGAGACCAAGCTGCTCCAGGCAATGCTGGACTGAAAGACCAGGCGTTCGCGCTCCAGTGGGTTAAAGCGAACATCATCATGTTTGGTGGAAACCCTGACAGCATTACCTTGACCGGCTGCTCTGCGGGTGGCGCTAGCGTGCACTACCACTATCTGTCGCCTTTGTCTAGAGGTAACTTATTTATTTATCGACTGCAACCCTTTGTATGGCCCACTGTTGGGCATGTGTCTCTCCCCACAACAAAGGGAGGCCTGGATCATACTCCACCACGCTGCTCCAATTCGGAACTTTACTGGCGACGCAAGTACTGAACTGAACGGGCTGAGCCCATCATCACTTGATTTGTCACTTTATTTGTGTAGATACCACTGGCTATTGTGCAAAAATAACAGAGATATAGGTAATAAAAACTCTCTTGCGTAGAGGACACAAGGTCCATTCACCGGTTAGGAAAATATTGAACATACCTCATTCTAACTAAACAACTCTACATTGCTATCATAAAGTAAAACAAAATATTATTCTAAGGTATACACAGTCATGTTGTGAAAAATCTTATTCTCTCATGTTTATGCATATTTATTTGTTCTTGTCTATGCCTACATCATCATAAGGCAATGCAACAGTTTATGCAAAGGTCGGTAATAAGTATCGTTTTTTTTCAGACACCTTCCACAGGGGCATAGCGTTCAGTGGCTCAGCGCTATCGTCCTGGACGCACTCGGTGAAGCCCCTGCAGAAAGCCAAGACCCTCGCTGGTATCGTGGGCTGTCCGACCGCCAACACGCGCGACATGGTCGACTGCCTCCGATACAGGCCCGCTGAAGTTGTGGTCAATGCTCAGATTGAGATGTTTGTGAGTCCAGACCCAAATTAATTTCGTTATAAGGTTGCAATTTTTTTTGGTCATGTGGCCAATACATGGGCACCCACATCCAACTCAAATAGAGATAATAGAAGAGATGATAAAACCTATCTGATGTTGATATTGTATGCGGATGCCTTCGGGTGCTTTACTACCGAGGAACTTTGCTCGAAACTGTGGGCTACCAAACTAGGTAGCATCAATACAAACCCACTGAAATTGTGTTCAGTAATCAACTAATCACAGATCACCATGCCAATTAAATTTATGTAGATGGTTAAAAGGGCTGATCGGATATCTACCCGTGAGATCGTGAATTTAGTACAGAACCTTTACTAACTAGTACACTAATCCTACACTACTCATGAGGACTAAAATGATTGCCACAAATAGATTACCTATCTACGGCAACTATTCCTCCCCAACCAAAATACAAGACATAAAGGATATAATATACAGCATTGACGATGTTACGTCACGTCAAAATATGTTATTCCTAAATTGTCATCCCCAGGACTGGAAAGTCCACATGTTCACGCCGTTCACGCCGACGGCCGAACCAGCCGGGTTCAAGGATCCAGCCTTCCTCACGGACTATCCGTACCACGCCACGCAGATGAACCTCGCCAAGGTGCCGCTCATAACATCTGTCACATCTGAAGAGGGCCTTTATCCTGCTGCAGGTATTTTTTTGTATAATAATATCTGGTAGTAGTATACGGGAAAGAGAAGTCTGTCTGTAATCCATTAGTGACCCATTGAAGGGTCGGGTCTCCTCTCACAATTGGAAGGTTGAAGGCCTTAGTCCACCACGCTTGCCTTGTGCGGGTTTGTGGATTTCACATGCCTTTGAGGACATTATGGAGAACTCTTACTCTTAGGCATGCATGTTTCCTCATGATGTTTTCCTCCACCGTAACAGCAGTTGGTATTTTATTTTACAAAGCACACATTAATTTTGTCAGTCATTGTTTGAAAGATATTGGTCATGCCACTGGGTGTCGAAAACCGTACCCCTCGGTTAAGTGGCCGAATTCTAAGCCACTGGGCTGGACGTACTCGTAGGTATTTCTCGTATAAAAATGAAAGTTCTTTTTCACTCAATAAGTAATTTTCACTGTATAATCTTCTCTTCATGCAACAGTATACCAAACCGACCCATCCATCCTGACTGAGCTGGACTCCCGCTGGGAGCACTTGGCCAGCAACATCTTCGAGTACAACGACACGCTGCCTCTCAACCTGCGTGCAGCAGTCGCTGCCAAGATCAAGCAGAAGTACTTCGGCGGCAAACCCATCAGCCAGGATACCTTCCCGCAGCTGGTTCAGGTATAAAAAATGACACTTTGCGCTTGTGGCAACTGCCGCCACTCGTCAAGAGATGACGCCACACGATCCTGAATCACGCTATAGAAGTTTTCTACATCGCTAGCACATAATATACAAAACTCCGACATGACGTAATTGGAGCACGGCCGCTCCCCAGGCATGATCACTGCGCCTGGTGGGAGATCTCTGTTTGCAAAACGCTCATACACCCACACTAGGACCTTCCATGGACCACCATTTCCGACCTCAAACATGATCGAACTATCGGAGGTTGTAAGGTAGCCAGCCAATTCGGGTCTTTCTCCGATAAAATTGACAGACAGAGCTCCATCTACACAGAGAGTGAAATGCCGTGCTTTTCACCAGGCACCTAATAGCTACTCGTAAGTAAACAACTGAATGGCGGGCAACTGTGCATGCTTACTGCATAATGCTTACTGTCCAGGCACTGAGCGACCGGCTGTTCGTGGTGGATGTGGGCAAGCTGGCGCAGCTGCACGCGGCGCGCGCCGGCCAGCCCACCTACCTGTACCGGTACTCGTACCGCGCGAGCATCAGCCTCTCTCAGTTCATGTCGGGGAAAGATGACAACTATGGTAAGCTTCACTCGAAGGTCAACACCCCATCCCTAATTTCCCACCAGCACATATTATAGTAACCGTCATGAGTCGTGAGCACAGATTATCAGTGGTATTGTGTACTTTCGGCCAATGTACAGCAGCTGAAAAAACGTGCTGGTCCAATAGACGACGCACACTGACGAACTGACGACTGTGGAACCAATCGTGTGCACCGCAGCGCAGTCAATGTCAAACCAATCAATGAAAGTTCTGCTCACCACTCGTGACGGCAACTTTATCCTACAGTCAAAAGGGCCAAGGCTCAGGCGGTCATAGTTAGTCTGCAGTGGAACCTTAGCCAGTCAAAACCTTTTATTCATTATCAGGTACAATTTGTGCCCACTTAATAAAAGTTATACATATTGCATTATATAAATTATACATTTCATCCGCTTTAATCGCCGCTCAGGGAAAGCGTAGGTTGGAAGTAAGAAACGGGCGGAATAAACTCCAACTCTCTTTACCTTACTAGTTTTTTTTAGAGAAGACCAAGCAACAGCCAGATCGCCATGGCCTATTGCAACGCCCAGTAGTAATAGTATATCTTGAATATTCAGCAATAAAATAGTTTTACGCCCTTTTCGGCAAGTCGTGATGCAAGCGCGCGATCCTTTCGCTTAATATGATGAATCTGCAATGTTGTGTTAAAATATAATGACTTTTACTAATGTTCCTGAACTCTAATACCAAACAAAATTCATACAACTGACATTTTTGCAGGAGTAAGCCATGCCGATGACGTGTTATTAATATGGAAGTTCATGCCGTCTGAAGAAGAAACTCCGGAAGACAAACAGATGAGGGAAGCTCTTATCGACATGGTCTTCAGCTACGCTACCACTGGGTATAATACATACTTTAATTTATACAATCATCCTTTTAGTGTAGGTAGTATCTTTCATTCCATATACCAACTCCGACACGGCCCATTGAAGCGCGATTAGACCAGCTGCTTGAGTAAATCATAAGTGGTAGAAAAAATTAACGATAAAATAGCAGTAGTTAAACCTTGTGGGAGGACGGTTTGAAAACATCCGACACGGGTAGGCACTAGCCCGTTTCTCCACCAATCCGCATTGGAGTAGGGTGGTGGAGCATGCTTCGGGTCAATGTGTTGTGGGAAGAGAGACCCGAGCACAACAGTGCGGCATTAGTGTTGCAAGCCAAACCACTCAAATTCTCTTTGAGACAAGAAGAGTTTAGTTCGTTTAGACGATTCCGGCCAATTACATGATGTAGGTATGGACATTGTCATATTGAAAAACATCGAACACCCACCAGGTCGTCTAGAACACACATACTTATTTCCCAACGTTTAGTTGGGAATTATATATTATAGTAAATGACTACAATTATACAGGTAGGTAACTTACGTTTTACTTACGGAACTGAACTTTGATCCGATGGAGTTGGAGGCCAACCGCACTGTTTCAACTTAGCATTCTCAATAACCTGGTTATCTGAACAAATAATTTTAAACTACAATGCTTCATATCGCTATTGTTTAAGATAATATGATTCCGAGTAACTCGACACTGACGAATATGCGTGTAAAATTCAACCTTCAACCTACGAAGAACTGTATTATGGCCACAAAGACGAAATTTATCACTATAGTATAAAATGCGGGGAGGCTGAATCCACAGTAGTAGTTATGACCTGACGCCTTCGAGTATCCACCCAAGAAAAACCTAAGCTACTTTATGTTACTGTGACAGGGACCTAAAGTAGTGAAGCGAAGTGCCTGGCCTGTAGCTTCGCTCATATATCTCAATTTCAATTACCAAATGTTTGCGTTATCGTTATCTTCAACCCGGGCGTTAATGAAATAACACCGCGTTGCTCAAAATCCAACGAATTTATTATTATGTTTCCTATAATTTAACTGTTTTCTTTCAGGGCTCCAAGACTGCCAAACAGTCCGCAGTGGGTCCCAGTACAACCAGGGTCTCCAGAACTTAACTTCCTGGATATAGCCTCTCCCACTAACGTCCAAATGAAAGCTAGTAGCGACTTCGGACAACGCTCCTTCTGGGACAGCCTTGGATTCTTGGAAAATGAACGTTACACTGTTCAAGTCAGGGATGAATTGTAATTTTTTTCCAAATACAGGATTAAAAGTCCCGTGCTTTGGTTTATAATTGCTCAGTAGTGCCATACATAATTGTTTATTTGATTAGTTCCTGGGATTCGTAAATAATGTTAGGTTTTCTTTTCTTACATTTTATGTTACTTAATAACATGTTATTGCTACAAATCAATACAACCAAATATAAGTGTAGCGTGCACTAATTATATTTTTCAAATAACCCACTTTTTTGTTTAGTTTTACCATAATATCCCAAAATATTTATCCTTTGTGATTGAAAAAAAGAATTATTATTAAGAATTTAATTATTGTTGGTTCGCATTTTGATTTTTTTATATGAATAAATAAAAAAAAAATTAATACAAACATAATATATTATTTCTACAACCTTCCTATACATAACACGGTCACACATGTATTTGACTATCATTTTCCAAATGTTTCCATACAAAAATTGTTATAAGTAGGTAATTCCCATATAAAAATAGTATAGGAAGAAGATAAGAAATCCTACTACTCAAAATCAGTAATAATAATTAGTCATGTTAATCATCAGTGAAATGTAAATTCAGATAGTGAATCACAAAGTCCAAAGGATATTACCTTCTTGCTATACACACACACACAGGGATAAATAAAAGATAACGATTAAAAATAGATGTTTAATTATAAAGTACAACACACCATTACAAACACTTCCCCCTATTATCTTTTCACAGTGTAAAGATAATAAAATATAATAATTATAAATATAACAATATGTGCCACAGAGAAACACAAGATGGAGACTAGGTTGATAAACCATGAATTCTGTTACAACAGTTTGATTAAAATGGATAAAGATAATATTAATTATTACGAAATCTGATCAAAAATTAGATAAGAAACAACATTTTAAGTTAATTATGGTTTAACAAGCAATTATTTAAAGACAATTTATTCTATTCTAAGGGAAAAACGGAATCAAATATGAACTAAAAATAACATACCTACAAACATAAAAATGCCCACAACTACAAAATAAATCAGACTTTTAGTTCTAAATAATTTTGGCCAAATTGTCTGAATTAATGAAAAAATAAAACAGTTATACTTATATAAGATAGGTATGCTCCTTAATTGGCCTAATACAGATTATATTTGATTTTAAAAAGGCCATGAGAATTTTTCTGCCTGTTTTTATCCCCCAGTATTTAGTCTGAGAGATGAAAAGGTCAATAACTGTACTATAAATTTATAATGCAACAGCACAATAATTGGTGTCTATTAAATTATTAGTAATAATAATCAAATGCTTTTTAACTTTGTATAATTAGTTAAATATTTTTGCAAAAATATTGTTGTTACTTGTTTTTCTAAATAACAGTATTTAGAAAAATATACACAACTACATATCAAAGAAACAAAGTACACTCAATACTACAAATTTGTTCTTCAAGGCCTTTGTTGAATCACAAAATTACATCAGCGTTTTCCTTCCTACATACAAAAACAAATGACAGTTCTAGGACATACAAAAATCTTTCACAACAAAAAACAATATTTACTAAGAAAATATAACATACTAAATTTATAAATAAAAAATAAGTTCATACAATAGCTGTTTAACTACCATTAACTTTCCCACCAAGCAACCCAGTAGATTTTAATTATGACTTAACAATAAGATATAATTTAAGGAGTTAAATTTATGAAATTTAAATATAAGCCACATAGCTACACTGTTGCATGGTTTCAAATGCATATACTTTGAACTATCAACATTCTTTTAAATTATTACAGATATTTTAAACAATGAAAGAGAAAAAATGCTTTATATGACATCTTACTACCTAACAAAGCTATTTTTATATTCTTGTAGTTAATTGAATATTTCACATTATAAGAAATTAGCTTATTTGATAGGCAGCCATAGGTTAGTATAGACAGACATTGTATCTTCTAAATATTGGCTGCTAAATATATTCCGACACACGGAATTATACATTTAATAAGTAAATAAGCTGTATCCATATCACTCCGTCTGTCCGTATTCATCCTTTAAAAGCAGATTCTTGAAGATGGTTACTTATGCTGGTTTAAAAAAAAATTTATTCATCCTTCTTGTCTCCTCCAGCCACTGTCATCTTCTTCTGTAGCTTACTGTGTTCCTCGGCGAGTCTATCATACTCCTTGTTGAGACTCTCAGCCTGAGACTTCACAGCTTCCTTATCCTTCTTCTCACGAGCCAGCTCACGTTCCAGGTTTGCTAATTGGCTCTTCAGTTCGTCGACTTCCTTCTTTGAAGTCTTATCCTCATCACCCTGCTTCTGGAGAAGGGTCCTCGCGGTAGTGGTCGCGCTTTGAGCCTGACGGAAGTTCGCCTCGGCCTGAGCCAACAGGGTAGCCAGTTCAGAAATCATCTGCACCAGCCGACGAATCACGATCAGCAGGAAGAGAGCGAAACCGGAGATGTAGAAGTTCCTCTGAGCACGAAACAGACGCATGTTACCTTGCATTTCGGCGTCCAAGTGCTGGTGGTCGGTCGGCTCCATGTTCGAATATTTCTGCATTTCCCGAATGGCATCCAAAAGACATAGTATTAACACGCCGATCAGCACCAAGAAGTATATCGTAGCCTGTGCACTTATGTAAGCTAGAAACTTCGATTGGAAAAACTTCTTCCATCTTGTTGGACTCGCGATCGGCAACGTTAGTAGAAGCACGATTGCTATTTCCGTATACAAAAACCCAGCGATGATGGTCCACTGTAGACTCATTTTGAACGTTTATTAATTTTCCGCTTTTCAGGAATAAACACCGGGCCACCGGCAAAAGAGACTCGGCACGAACTAACCACAGCAAATATAAATACAAAATGTTAAGACGTTTTAATGATGTTATGACGAAATATATTGCAGGTTAATAATAAAATTATCGGTGACTCATGGCAGGCAGACACAAAAGTCAAAATGTGACGTGGGCGGTGGGTGAAAAAATGACGTGTTTACTGTACAAATGCCAGAGAGAATTGCATGATGCATGGAGACTAACAAGATGCAAGAAGGAAAAAATTTATTCAATAAACGACGATAAGAAATTCGTTCAATCTCTGGGGGTCTACTCTTAAAATCGATAATCGATATATCGCGACAATTGTCGTGTCGAACCCTACTCTTATTAACATCGTTTTTCGTATCGTATCGACGATTGAACGATCGATCCGATAAACGATAATGTCGTCACTAACCCTACTCTTAGTGGTAAATGTCATTGACGAATATTCGAATTTGACAACGATCTAAACTTCACTTTAACGATAATCACTACGATAGCTCTTAGGCGTCGTAGACCACCATCGTTCGTTGTTTTTCACCAAATATATTACGGACAAGGATTGTAAAACTGGTAAAGGTAAGTAACCAAAACATAATAAACTATGTAACACCGTTTTATTTTAATTTTATTTAAGTACTTTTATTCACAATCCAACAATATGTTTTTCATACAACCCGGGTTGACCGATACAAAATGCTGAAACATTAGGTACACCTTGTAGGCACATAATTCTTTACATGAAGCTCAGAGACCAATTTGATTTGAAATATACCTAAGTAAGTAGGTATAGTGAAATTACACCCGCAATTCCCACTGAGCAAGAGACACTGTAGCTGGTCCACCTCCAGTTCCATTTTCATGTTTGCGTACAGCAGAAGCATTTTTTTTTTGCTTAGTGTTTTCTATCAGTCCACACCTAAAATAATGAAAACGGTATTATATTAAGTTACATTTAATATACGTAACTATTAACTGTTTATTATTTGAAATGAATTAATTTATTTCGTTATTTAAACGAAATTACCTGTACCTTTTGCCACTGCTGCACAGTTTTAACACTTCCTCCCACCGAATTGAGCAACTGGGTCACGTCTTCCCACAATCTTTTGGCTTTGGACCTCCCATCAGCAGTCCTTAAGAGGCCTTTGGCCAAATCTTTATGTTCCGTTAGGAAGTCCAGCAACATTGATAGCTGCTCCGTGCTGCAGGACTGAGACATAGTTGTTCTACAAAAAAAAGAGGACAGTTAGAAAACATGAACCATTTAACTTATGTAGACTTAAATAATTTGAAAAAAACTTACTTTATTTGAGTTTGACTCTTGCAGAGAATATAAGGCAAAACGTTTTGATTTTTGAATTTTTGAGTCTTGAAATTGACACATGTCAACTTAAATTATCCAAAAAGTGTCAATGACGGCCATAAACAATAATAAATCTAGTTTTTTATAGCATTTTTACAATTCATTCCATTTTCATTCACTCCGAACTTGTCTATGATTCGATAAACGATACGATATTCGATGAAGAATTCGAACATAATTCAGAGTAGGGTTTATGCGATATATTCGTCGCGGTATCGTATCGTTTCGAATGTATCGTTGTCGATTTTGCGAGTAGACCCCCTGAGTGAGTACCATTTATGCTAATATTATTTGTTTCGATTTGATTAATCTCGTTTGAATATAAACAACTTGGCTGTTTTGCTGAATTTGGTAATGATACCAAATTATAATAAACTATTAAAACTAAAAACTTTATTTAGTGTAATAAAAGGGACTTGACAAAACTGTAGCGCGGGTTTCTTTTCTCTTTTCTCGATTAAATTTTCTATAAGCTATAAGCTCCCTATAGCGGACACTCGACATTTTTATAGAAAATACCCATGGAGGATAGAGCTAAGAAGGAACATTAAATAAAAGTTGTATTATACAAATTGTACTTGTATAATTTACTCGTTGGGGTTAAAATAGAAAAAAAACAAGTTGAATGACATATTGTCAATCCGTCTGTCATTTCTGACAGCTACTTTGATCTGACGTCATCTTTCGCTAAATTGTGTAGATTTAAAGAAACCGAATAATTTTTAAGCAAAACTATTTAAAAATACTTAATTAAGTGCCATTTATCTATTACCTAATTGAATGAAGATGGCAGACCCCAAATATGAAAACTTACCAGGCATTGTGAGTATTGCTGCTAAAACAATAAAACTATCGATTTCTGACTGCCACAGTCGTCTGCGGTTTCGACTTCGTTTACATATTCAACATTGTAAAGAAATTCATTTGTATTCAGCACATCATAACATAGTTTAATACGTTATGCGTTTTAATATCAATGAACCTCTTAGTGTTATGCTAACTTTCCTTAGTCATCATTTATGTCTGTAACTCTGTAACCCATTAATGACCTACTGCAGGGTTGGGTCTTCTATCCCAATGAGAAGGGTGAAGGCCTTAGTCAATCACGTTGCCCTAGTGCGTTTTGTTGGATTTCACATGCCTTCAACAACTTTTTTGAGAACTTGCAGGCATGGTATCCTCACATTTTCCTTCACCGTTTTTAAGAGTTATAAGTGCCTGCCACTGGGATTTGAACCCTTGGATAAGAGGCTGAATTCTAAGCTAAAGAGCTGTCACAATTTCGATTATATGATAATGTGAACCTCATAGTGTTGCACTACTTAGTGTAGCTCAGTATTTCCCAAGTTGTTATAAATAAAAGTGGTATTTTCTTGCAGGCATATGACCAGCCCGATGTATATGAAACGGGTGATCTACCAGAAGCGGACCAACCAGACACTTACGAGGAAGAGGAGAACGAGTGCATTGAACAACTGCATCTTTCAGTGAAGGATTCATTCAACAAGTTCAAAGGGAAGTTCTTGACTGGATCTGTAGACTTCTCGGATAGGCTGAGCAGGAAAACTCGCATTGGTTACAAGTAAGATGTCTTGTGTTTATGATGATAATCTCTAATATTGTTATTGGATAATAAGGCTTGCATTTTAGTAGAAATCCTGACTCATTTTAGTAGCCAATGACTACTTGCACTGAACCTATTTAATACTGAACATATTTTTTCAATTAGTTATAATCTATGGGACTAAAAGTCTCATTTATTAAGTAATATCTTGAAACATTAAGATACAACTATAGATATTTAGTTTCCTAAAATATTAACTGCTTGCACTTATCATATTAAAAGTCATATAAGTTGATAACAGTGGGGATCAGTAACCATATTGCAGGCACATGCATAGCATAGTAGAAAAGGTAGTCAGTGCTTATCTTTACGCTAGCCTCTGGCTTCTAGCCTCGCTTTACATATTATTTTTCTATTATTATTTGACAAGAAAATCACTACCAATCGTTATAATAGGTCAAACGAAACATTTTGATGTACCTATTACTAGATAGATCCTCAGTGCCTATTTCCAATGCACGCCACAGCCATACTGGGGTATGAATAGCCTTGGACAGTTTGGTATACAATTTGGCTCATAATGCAGCACATGCAAGGGGCAGTGTCTGCGATGCAAGTCTCTTGCCGAACCTCTGCTGATAGATTCTGCTTTATTCCAGAGCTGGTGAGTGGGAGTTGGCTGCAGAAGGAGAGCCGGAGACACCCTTGGAACGCTACAACAGACTCCGCTGTGAGTTCTCCGAGCTCCTGGAGGAAGTCACTGAACAAGAAAATAAGGCCACTGAGAGTGAGAAGGTAAGGATGGAAATGTTTACAATGTGCTGGTAGATACTTAGAGAATTTTCCATAGTATTTGAGTAGCAAGAAATGAATTCAGTGCAGAGTGTGTGTATCAAAGTAACTGGTCACGGCAGTACATCGTAATTTAATGGTTGAGGGGTTGATCAGGTGAGAATCATAAAAACTTTGAAAGAATGTTCATTTTCAACTTTTTGACGACCTGAGTGGTGCCGCACGGAGTGCCCTGGGTTCGATTCCCAGCAGAGCAGGGGTTTGAATGATGAGTTTGAATTTCTGTTTCTGGTCTGGGTGTGTGTGATGTTGTCTAGTGTGTCCATGGTACCCACGACACAGGGACTCCTAGTGTGCGGCTATGAGTGTAAAGCGTTATTTATTTATTTTTGAGTATCAAATGAAGACATCTGCTGCATATTTATTTGTGAGCGGATGGCAATTGGAACGATATTGACACACACGATAGCTGTAACGTGTGTTCCTTTATTGGACCTAGTCATACTGCACTATACTTTACTGCGCTATAGAGTGTTTTATTAACTTTTAAAAGAGTGCTGGGAGTTTTTTTCCGCCCGCTTTTTTCTCCCAGTCTATGTTTTGCCTGAGGGGCGATCAAAGAGGATGAATGTGGAATGTATAATTTATCTGTATGACTTTCATTAAGTGTGCACAAATTGTACCTAATAATGAATTACTCAAACTCAAACTCAAAAGCTTTTGAGTTTGAGTTTGAGTAATTACTGATTTGTCTAGTGTGGAATTTGACCCATTCAGGTGCTCAGGTCTGTTGCGTATTCTTTTCTTGTGTAAATCCATGGCACTAATGACACAGGAAATCCTAAGAGCCACTGGTGTAAGAGACAAGTGTGGGGGCTATGTGCGTTAAGTATTTATTTATGAAGTCTAGGTTTGTTCTAGTCTCAAGGTTTTTGCAACAGTAAGGAAAGATGTGGTTACTTACAGGAGGAACACACCAAACTGGCAGCACAAATAAATGCAACAAAGAAGCTTCTGGAAGAACTAAAGTTGGAGGAAGGCGAACAAGTCGATCCTAAGGCTGAGAAATTAAAGTAAGCATTTATATATTTTTTTAATTGTAAAGAAATTCCTATATCAAAGTTTGGATATTGGTAAATCGAATAACTTTAAGTCCTTTATTGGTTTGCTGTCTTATTACATCACTTACAGACAGAGCGAGAGCCAGCATTAGAAGGCTTGAAGAATACTCAACCACCCATTTTTTGTTTGAGTTGTTATAGATATTCTCTTCCGGTCTAGTCTTACAGCGGGTTATGCCGATCTCTTCCACATTCATGCTTTTTTATTTTTCTCTTCAGGGAATACTTGTCTGTTGGCGCAAAGAAAAAGCGCGGGGACGTGGTCACGGCGCATCTCAAGCTGAAGCCAGAAGTCAACCTCGCCCAGACACAGAGAGTGGCCCAGCTTGAATACAGGTTGGGATGTATTATTATATCATAGGACTTTAGACTTAGGTAGCAAAAGCGCATAGCAGTGGGTTATGGCCATCTTCGAATGGCGAGGTAGGTAGTAGGTCAGCTCAGTTTTTAATTCATTGGATGTTAAAGGACATCAGACATTTTTCAAAATTCAACATAGAGAATAATACCTGAGTGGCGCTGTGGTTAAGATGACGACCTGAGTGGTGCTGTGGTTAAGACGCCAGTGTGCTGCGCGGAGGGTCCTGGGTTTGATTCCCAGCGAATATTTGAATGAGTTTAAATTTCTGTATCTGGTCTGGGTGTGTGTGTTCTTTTCTTATGTGTGTCCATGGCTCCCACGACAGAGGGAATCCTACAATAAATACTATTTGCATTTAAGACAGCTTATTAAAAGTATTTCAATTAACTAAAGTTACTTACATGATCTTATTGTTGACAGGTTGCACAAATTGGAACAGGCGGCCGGTGTAAGAGACGAGGAAGCATTCAGGAGACTTCAGGCCGCTACTGGGGAGGTATTATATCACCCAATTTCTTCCCATTGTTGTTCCACAGAGACATTGGGCCAACCTGCTATTCAGTGTCATGTCATGATGTCAGTTTGAGTCAGTTTTGTGGATCCATTGTGAAACGAAGCTGCGTGTTTTCATGACGTCTTGTGTTGTGTTTGTGGAGATGTTGCTGCCTGCCGAGTGAAATACTCTATATGAGGCAAACATCTTACCTACTCTTTATGAGCAGAAACACACCCCAAAAATTTTCACATAGGATTTCCATCCTATTTGAGGTTAGACACGGATATTCATAGCCTGCGGTACCACTTAACATATTGTGGCCTGCACACCTATTTGCTACTTGTACAATAAAAAAAACGGGTTGCACTCCGGGAATGTCGGCAGAAGTGAAAACTTATAAGATGTGTTTTCTTGGTTACGACGACAGTTCAATTAAAACACAATTGAGTTTCTCTGTAAGAAAAGAAACGACATTTAATACTAATAATCGCAATGACGAATCCTAAAATCACAATACAAGCTAAATATTATGATAGCTTTTTTCTATAACAAAATACACTTATTGCTAATGATTTCTTTTAACAGTATGCAAACTGTTACCAGACAGAGTTGCGCTGTAACGCGTTACGTTACGAAGCGGTTTACCGTCCCATAAGAAGTTATCACTTCATAAATTAATCTAAAACGTTCGTGTTCAGGCGACGCTATGCGGTGCGGCGGCAACACTAGCGAATCAGGCGACGCTGCTGCGGCCCACGGAGCTGGCGGCGGCGGAGGCGCGCGTGACGTCACTTCTCGCCAATGTCGACGCGCTCAAAGCAGCCGTCAAACCTGCTGATCCGGAGCTCGAGGGCAAGGTAACGTGTGTTTCATCATTGTAGTAAACTGGTATAGACATAGTAGGAGAAGATTGGGGTATGGCCACCTCAGAGTGATCTGGTCCCCCGGGGACCCAAGGATGTTAATTTTATTGTTTCAAAATTCTGGGTCCGAGTCCACTTACCTTCTTTGGCTATGTACTCAAGACATTAGCTATTAAAAGTTAATGAGTACACTTTACTAAAGGTTGGTTATGTATCGGCGGCTGGCACAGAGCTAACCAATAAGTTAACTGACCAATAGGTCAGGTTAGTTCCCTCCCACACCTCGCACACCATTGGAGAGCCGTGTTTACGACAATCGGTCTCTAGATATGCTGTCTTAGTTCTCGAGGTTACCAAGCTGACTTTGCAACTGCCAATTTTTTAATATTATATTTTAAAAAAAAAATTTTTAAATATTTTTCAGGTCAGCGAATTGCATAAATTACTGAAGCAAATTGATGGTGTATCACATTCCGAAATATTGGAGCGCATGGAAGCCCTAGAAGCTTTACATAACCAAGGTATTTAATATTGTAGTTTACATGTAGTGTTATCATACGGACAGAGTTAGTCCAGGTTATTTTCCAAGGCAATATTAGTTCATGGGAGTAGCAACGCGTCACGTACGACACATCACAGTCATAATATATATTGCTCGATAAGTATACATGTTACATGACAATCAAGCACTACCTCAAACCATTAAGAGGCGTGCAAAAGACCAAGACGACACATTGTTGTTATTCATGTTGTTATTCTTGTTATTCTTCATTGTTGTTATTCTTGAGAACTATTATTAATAACTATTATCTTCTAATACCTGATCTCTGGCAACAAATCCTCCGCTCATGTTTGTTGTGGTGAGACATGGATTCCCTAACTAAGCAATGATCACTTACCATCTGGTTATGTTGGTAACTCGTTTCCCGACCATGTAATAAAATAAAACAACCTGTTCTCTCTCGTTCTTCCGCAGCCAGCAATTTCGGTAAATCGTTGACGGAGTTGGAAACCCTGCAAAGCACGATCGCGGCCGGAGTCCAGAACAATAAGGAACTATTACAAGGCGTTCAGGAGGTGTTCGCCCACAACGTCGACAGTCTTCAGAAGGAGATCAAGAAGCTGGACGAAAGAATCGCCAAGCTTGTTACCGCGTGATAGAGAATCGAATTGACAGTTAAATGATACTCGTAAAAGATATGGGATGTTCCGCTGAGTATTTGTGGATGTTTTGCTGTTTCCTACCTATTGGATAGTATTTTTTGCTGCGATTCCTGTGATGATGTGTGAAAGTTCATTGCTGGTGGATAAATACATCACAGAATTTTTAGTTTTGTTCGGTTTAAATTCAATATACAAGAACTTTGCAACCATATAAAATTCGTCTGTGCATAACAGCTACATAGGCGCCTTTATTTTTGTTGGCATAAAAATCATTAGGTTTGCTAACTACATAATTGAAGTAAATACAATGAATATTGCATGCTCCATAAATAAAATTATACTTGGCAAAGGGTAACATAATTTGGAATATTATACGATTGCAAATTCTGTAAAACTAAGAACGATTACTTCAAAACTGCTTAGCTAATGCGAATAGAAGGAAGTAGATGTGCACATGTAAAATACACGTAGATAATGATAATATTAATTAGTTAAAGAGGATCAAATTGATTGACAACTAAAAAACTTAACATAGAATCATATTTCAGCGGAAATATAACATTTATCGAAATAATTAATTAACTATGTGGTTGCTATATTATACATAATTATAATAGAAAATTCGAGTTTATGTAAATCTTAACTTTATTACAATATTCTATTCAATGTATTATTTTTATGGAGAATTTTCGAATTAAAATTCTACATTGCAATTTTCACCTTTGTATATTATGTTATATAGATTGTAATCTGTATCACTGAAGTCTAATAGATTTAATGTAAAATTGTATTCACACTTCTTAGTATTTTCATTTCATTGTAATCTCACATAATAATGTACCTATATGCATTTCCATTTTTATTACTTTGATTGAATGCAAGAGGCAGATTTTGCATTCAATGAATGGATTTAAATTATAGACTGCTTATCTAAACAAATAATTTATTTCTAAATAAAGCAATTATAATTTATGAGCAATTTGGTTTTATTTTGTTGATAAATCAAAATAATTCCTAGACTTTAAAATCCCTTAAAACTATTAATAAATCTTCTATATTTTGGAATTTTCAACATCAATCATCAAGAATATACCAAAATCTAGACAGTGCCCATGATTTTCAATGTAATCACAAACAATGAAATTAAGTACATACAATAGAAAAAATATCCAGCATATTGTAAGCGCAAGTAAATGAATTGAAATACCTAAAGGTTTAGTAGAATCCTATTCAAAGCCTCAAGACTTAATTTTTTCTTTTCAGCAATTCTACACCTGTACATGAGTGTCGTTTTATTTTACAAAAACATAAAATTATACTTGAAAAATTGAACTAATTGTCCTTGATCAATATGACAATGACAGGGGAGAACAAAATTTAAGCCTATCCTGGTAGTGCTTGTGACTACCACTGTATAGGGCGAGGCCTATAAATAAAACAAGTGTTGCTGTTAAGTTTTTATTTAAAAGTACACCTAGAACCTAAGTTTCTGGAAGAACCACTTGTTCTTTCCACTCTTGTATCTCTCCTCGAAGCGCACCCTCGTGTTGAAACGGAGCTTCTTGCGCTTAGCCGGGTCCTTCAGGTCCTTGGCACTAAACTTCTCAAAGCTGAAGTCGACGGAGTACCGGGTGGGCATCAAGTGATTATAGTTTACAACCTGAGAACAAGAGAAAATTAAAGTTAGTTTGCTTCAAAATTATGGGAATAAACATTGAAACAACATGTGTTTAAGAAAAATCTTTGAACTCTTTGCTACTTGCATAGCTCGACCAGGGCTTTAGTACACCCTCAAAGCGATGCAATGATATGGCTACACCATCAGAATCTGTCTTATATAATGTTGCCAATGTCTATTTTTGCAAGTTCATTGACTCAAAAACTTAACACTTTGCCTGTCCAATAAATAGACACAATAGTTAAATTGTTTAATGGGTATGAGTCACATGTGACTCACGGAACAGCAAAGTGGTTAAATTATTATCTGCAATCTCAAAAATTATTCTGCAAAATGGAGGTGTGCAAAAACAGTGCAGTGTGTACCAAACTTTCCCCTTTTGTGGAACAACTAGATCTACCTGAAAAATTTACATACCTAATATATTTTTTTGTTTTCCAGGCGACTACACCTAATAAAAACGTGAGACAAACTTTAAACACATTTCATACCTTCCCAGTGAAAAATACAATTCAGATTTTAATTTTAATAGTAAAAACAAAATTAAAAAAAAAAATATTGTGCTTCTCCTGAGTAGAAACTTTTCTAAAAGTGTGTTTTCTTAGCACTTGTTTGTAGTAATTGCACTGCACTTTTAATATGGTAAAAAGTTTGCAAGTTACAAAAACACAGCATTAGTTCTATACTGTAGGCTGTTAGCATCTTAGATTGAGTTCAGTTTATGTGTAAAGACAAGTCATTAGAGTGCAGACGAAAGTCTTCAGATCACAAATCTGAGAGTTTTAACTCAACTTTCTTTCATAAGTATCTTTAAAAGAAAAGATTTCGCTAATAATCTCATGGAAACTACTTAGTTTTTTAATTTATTTATCTTATCACTACACAAACAATAGAAACAACTTACTTTGACGAACGGCTTCACTTTTGAGCGCTTGTGGATTTTGTTTTTGCCCATCCTCTTGTGAACTTTGCGGGGATACCTGTCGATGCCGGCTACGAAAGCGTGTCCGTAGGGCTTCTCCGACGTGCCCTCGTCGTAATTCTTCACGACGATGGCCTTGCGACCCGCGTACCGGCCACTCAGGACCAGCACCACTTTACCTGGCTTCATAATCTTACCCATCTTGGATGGATCTGCAACAAAGCTAACCTTCAAAAACAATCCACTTCTCTTCAACTTCAACGTTTTATAACACTGCGTTCACTACCAAATGTATGTAGCTCGCGTTAATAACGCTCTACTTTACTGTAAAAGCGCACAAGAACTAAACGTGACAATGTCAACACGAATCCTAAACCATTTCATTGCACTTTTTAGCGGCAAATATTAATTCTTACTGAAAAATATTTGCACATGGACGCCACTTAACTATTTAATTTATTGGCTAAAGATTAATTTAATTTGAAATATACTTTATTACATAGATTAATTTGGATAAATTCTGAAAAAATCGCGAAACTCACATTCTCTTTACCCGTCCACAATAAAAAGAACCATAGATTATTAAAAAACGGTAGACCACAAATGTCATTTCCAAGTGTCAAGCAATAAGTCAATGTCAGTAAACAGATAAAAAAGCAATGCATTTCAATTTTCATGCTTTGGTTCCAATATAATTAATGGTCTGTGGCAAATTGGATATGGCATAGACAGCGGTCGATTTTTTTAATTGGCGGGAAAATTCAAAATTTTGTTTTCATATCGTTATATTTCAGTCAACTGTTTCTAAGAATTTTATTTATTAGCTTATGGATAATTTCATCATAATTCTATTTGCGCTTATCATTATTATTTGTTCACACATAGGTATATACCCCGGACAAAAATAATTCTTTATAATATATTTTATAGCAAAAGTTAATACTTTGTGCTAAGTATACAGTTTAGTTACTAGTACGTGTTCAACACGGGTGTTCAAAGTTCAATTATTACTTGAACCCACTAAAGTGAATATGTTGGCAAGAAGAATTGATAAATAAGTTCAATTTATTGGCTAACCTTTGCCTACGAATTATTATCTCGTCTTGATTCATAATATTTTTCAGTTTTGCACGCCCAAAACAAATCGTTAGAGGTATTGTAAGTAAAGTACCCTCAACATGACAAAATTAATATTTAATTTTATTCTGTTCTGTGTGGAATTTAATAATTAATCCTCCATGTTATTCTATTATAAGCACAAAAATAGCCTATTTGCAAAATGGTACTTACATCGTTTGTCATATTTTGCCGCGATCGCGATTCAACGCAACTGTTGCTAAAGTGTAGACTCGCGCACACAGCGATTTTAAAATCGCGTGAGGCAGCACTGTTGTCATTTAGATTGATATAACCAGCTTTTTTCTGTAGCAGTGCGTGCGCACAGATTAATTCACTATTTTTCTATTTATCTTTTTATCACGAAAAAAATCTTGATGCACTCTAAGATTTACTAAGATCTAATTCTTTACGGCCTATATGCAAAACGAATTCAAAAGATCTACAATGGATCTACATAGAAATGTTTACAACAAAAATCAAAGACACCTTGATTAATCGAGTTTAATATCAATAAAATAAGAAAATTATTTACACAAATTTTATCAAAATACAAAAATAAAACACTGTCACATACACATAGGTAATAACGATTTTTGAGGAGGTTCTATAAATATATTTATAAGTCTTAAACAACTGTGTGGTACAGCGCAGCTGAACTTTAATTGTTTATCCCCTCCGGACACACATTTTGAGCTATAAATAATGTGAAAATGCTAAATCTACCTTTGTAACTCATATCGGACAACTTATGTAAGGGGATAAAGAATTATCATTGAGAAAACAAATTCAACATGAAAAAATATTCAACATATTTTTATGTGACTTATGTATCTATCTTGGTGATTTTGCCTACCGCCTGATTTAAGGCACTATTGCCATTAAATCTATATTTGTTGGCAGGTTATTGATCTATCTATGTTCGCTATACAAATAAATTATGGTCAACATGACCAAGGAGAGTCACTACTAACAAAATGGTCTATAAAAAAATTGTCCTCTTTAAATAATTTACTATAAATACGCAACATTATATCGAAGAAGGGAACTTAGTATAGCTGCAGTAGATACTTTAATTTAAATTTGAGGTCCAAATCATGCGTGAAAATTATAATTTAAGTACGCACCGTATTACATTTTTTAAATAATTGGTTGTAGAAAGAAAACCAAAATTAAGAAGTCTTCAAACGGAATGTAAAAGAACAGTAATATTGCGCCGGATTGCATTCAAAACCAGTAGACTAAAACGCCCATGGTTGTAAATTGTTACCCCTAGGCCGTCAAACATGTGCAACAAACTAACTTGCTTCAATCGTAGTCAAAGTAATCGTGCTACTGATATGTCTACAGAGGAAAACCGACACTAGTTACTGGCACCGTAAATAAATATACTGAAAAGAAAACTGTTATACATATAATAACATTCATAACAATACACATTCTATACAAACTTCACTTTATTATATATTCATATTGCAGGGTATTTATTTACACACTTAAACTTAGAAACGAAATGATTTACTCTTGTAGTCTACATAATAAAACATACTAAGCTCAAATACGTTTATATAAATATTTAATGTTATCTTCATATACTTTCCTTCAAATTTAATTTCAGAAAAAATTGAGTACAGTTTTGATATCTGTTGGAAATATGTATGATTTTTTTGTCCATATATTTACATCAATAACTTAATAAAATAAAGCAAAAAAACCAACAATGCATTTTGTTTGCATTATATAAATAAATAAATAGAATTTATTTTATGTAATGATAAAAATAATTACTTAGAATATTTTATTATGGAGCGTCTCAGTTATATAAATTCTTTTATTATGTACACAGTATAGTAATCTCAACCAATTCGGTCTTGTCACAGATGGAATGGACCAGTAATAAATTAAGTCTATAATGTTTTAATAAATTTATATTTTAGAAATAAATATCCTACATCTGTATAATTATTAGTTTCGAAAAAACAATTTAAACAGTTGTTGAAGTTTTAAAATGATATTACGTAGTCCATTCCTTGGAACCCTTCAAATTTAATAGCAGGATAGACAAACAAACGTTTACATTCTTACATTTTTGTCACATTCATACAAGGATCTCAATTAGACATGAAATAGATATCTGGCAACTCTTCGGTAACACATCATGTCATGGTAACAGTCCACTATGTGTCAATTTAATACCTCGGTAATAAGGTTGACGGGATCACACACAATTAATTTTGAAACATGATCTTCGTAATAAAATTAAAGTGTGGTTTTAATTTATTGCAATACAACAATAAAGTGGTCAGTTGACTAACTATGCGCAATTTATGCAGGTATTATTGACTTTTTTCATAAAATATTCTCATTTACAGTAAATTAGAGTATCTAAATTGACTAGTAGTCATGTTCCCTATTGCTGGATACCATAATATCAGCCCAGATATACAATTAAAAAATTATTTGGTATTGGTGAAATGTCTATTTCATATCTACTTAAAATCCACAATGGCATGACCACCCATAATACTTTTAATATGTTCACAACACAAACAATAAATTAAATCACTCATTTTTAATGACATAATATGTACCCCCATACAACAATAAAATTTATCTGTCACTCGGTCTGGAAACATTCTAATTAAGAATTTTTAGTTGTAGGTAATTAGACTATTTCATAAATCCCAGCTTTCATAATTCAAATCAAAACCAATCTATAAATGTTCCTCGCAAGTTCTGTAACACTAGATTTCAGTGTTTGAATGACAAAAAATAATTATTATTGTTTTTGTGTAGTTGTGTAAAACTGTGGATTTCCAGATATTTTTAAATGAAACTTTTTTTTGTTAACCGTCGACTAAAAAGAGGGTATTACAAGTTCCATACATGTTATGTTTAATTAGATGCATGGAAACTTTTAACAATAAAATTACAAGAGTCAAGCATTGTAATGTCCATACGTTTTGATAATGAGGGTCAAAGTGTAAAACTGAAAATTAATATTTTTTCAATATTAAAGTCATTGCAATTGAAATGAATGGAAGGCGTAGTACATAATTCAAATAAAGTTTAAGATACTAGAGATTCCAATTGTTGGGATTTTAGAATTGAAATTAATTTACTATTTTTTATTATTAAAATATAGAATCCCCGATATTTATTAGCTCGAAATAAAATAGGAACACAACAAAACAAGACATGACCTATTACTACCTGTGTCTACACAATATTTGGCACAATTTATTTATACAGGTTAGTTAGGTAGCTTCGTTAAACAAAATCAAGTCTAACAGAAAATAACAGAAAATCATTTATATCGATCTTATGTACAATGTACAAAAGATGTATTTGGGTATGTATTGTTATACGGCAACGAGAATTAAAAATTAATCTAAACGAATCTAATCATCACCTCTAAAGAAGGCTAGTTGTATCAACAGATGAGTCAACAAAAAAAGTTGAGGCAAATTAACAAGTCAGTCAATCCCGTAACCTCCCGTGAACTTCCACATTTAAGCCTAAGAACATACAACAGCTTCGAAAAACATCAGAAAAATACATGCTAATATTATACACCATTGAGATAGCGCTTCGGTTACCATTCTCGCGGCACTCGGCTCGATAATACCGTAGCGATCGTGTCATCCTGGAATCACAACACTGGGGGACTATGTACACTCGAACGTTCCACGGGCTAAACAGTATTTAACATTACAAAGATCTGACAAATATACATACATATAAAACTCTAATTATATCTTACGAATCTTAACCATTAACTCTATATATATAATTTATCGTTACACAATCACTCTAATACCGACTCAACACCGTATGGCATGACACAGAAACGCACGTCCGTCGCCGCGGCGGACTCGCGTCGATCGGACCGAGCCCGGCACCGGACGAGCGCACTCGCGGTCGAGATCGGGGAACATTGTGCGTTGCAAACCACTTCGCTGTCCCGTGAGTCACATGTGACACATACCCATTGTTTAACTATTGTGTCTATTTATTGGACAGACAAAGTGTTAAATACGACATCGTCAAAGTATCTTTGGAATCGCGGGGCCGCGGCCTACCGTCGGAGCGGGAGGGTCGGTCGGACGGAGGGCGGGGTTCACACGGAGATCTCGTAGTTGCAGTCGTAGACCGAGGCGCGGTCCGGCGGGTCGGCGGGCGGCGCGCGCTCCAGCTGGTCCTGCACCTCGAGCGCGCGCACGAACGACAGCGGCCGCGCGGGCCGCGCCGCGTGCGTCCCGTGCTGCGCCGCGTGCTGCACCAGGCCCGGCAGCGGCACGGGCGCGCGGCGGCGCGGCAGCGGGGAGGGGTGCGGCTGGTGCGGCTGGTGCGGCTGGTGCGGCGGGTGCGTGGGGTGCGGCGGGTGGGGCGCGGGCGGGCGCTCGGCCCACAGGTAGGTGCCGCGCTGCGGGGAGGCGGCCAGCTCGCGGATGTCGTCGGCGGTGGCGCGGTGCTGCGGCGGCTCGGCGCGCAGCAGCTCGCCCTCGGACAGGAAGCGGCGCTGCGGCGAGGTGCGCACGCCGATGAAGTCCGGCCGCCGCGGCTGCGACGGCGTGCCCGGGTTGGACCTGTGCGCGGCGCTCACGTCAGGGGTTTAATCGCGCGAGCTCGTCCGAGCGCTCGCTATCGTTATCGTACGGCCTACGGACAGAAGGAGACGGGAGCTGCGGGGAGAAGCGTCTGCGAGCGCCGCCGCGCGACCGCCCGCGTTCAGAACTCGTCGCGCCGAATCTCGGTCGCGGCTCGACCGTTTGCGTCGGTCGTGTCCAAACATTTTTCACGATACTTTTTGAGTATGACATTATTTTTGAGTATGACTATTCGATTTAAAGAGTAGGGACGACTGGTTCAACATGTCTCCGGTTCGATAGGTCCTATCCCGGTATGCAGTGACGCTTCAAAAAATATATAAATACCCTCCAAAAAGATAAAGCAAATTAATATGATTGGACTTCCAAATAAATTTATAATTTAACCAAAGCAATCGACATATGTAACGAACCCACGGACGGTAGCTCCGTTTGCATATTAAGCTTAAAATATTAATTCCCAGCCCACTGAAACATGGTTAAACCAATCTCACCGTAACATAGCAAAATATTGAGATGATCTATCTAGCTGGATCTAGTTCTGAACGGGGCCGAGTCCCGGCGGCCTGCGGTTGCGGGGAGCATGCCAACGCCATGCTACTAAACACTATATTACACTATCACTACATACCAAGCTACTGCAATCATATACCATAGTGCATTTTTATTCTGATAAAAAATAATCAAATACGTGTTAACTAGATACTCTATTCACACAGACAATTTTTAATAATATTTGTTTTGGAGAACGTTATCTAAGTAGTATCCATATCAGCCAGCATTAACTGAAAAACAAGTCAAAAGATGCGCCGATAATAGTATAAAAGTTTATCAAAACCTTTATTAATTTGTTTAAAAAGCGGTTTTTTTTTTATTAAATTTTATTTTATTTACGCAATTACTTTCTTCAGAATAAAAATGCCTATTTTATATAAATATACAATCGTGTGACGCACAGTCATTACATTTATTTGTAAATAATTTTGTTTGTTAATAATTTTTTTTATTAATAGAAGATTCTATGTATGTAAGAAAAATGCGCCACACATTCGTGTTGGTGGAAACATAACTTGCAAACAAATTTAAACACTAATTTACAACATTCTTGAACTTCGTCTTCATTAAAACGAAATTATATTATTATTAAACAAAAATCAATACAATGTTTGTGAAAAAAAAAACAATTTTATAAATGCTTACTTAATAAAGACGAAATTGTCTGTGCCAAATTAATAAAACCAAATAAAAGTTGTTAATACATTTTTCTATCTCCCCCTTTTAATACTATCCACCATTTAAATACTCTTTATTCCGTTTATACAAATAAGTATAAACGGAATAAAGAGTACTAAAAATTAAACAGTTTAAAAACCAATATTTGTATATTGAGCCAATAGAGATGATACCATCAAACTTGACTCCTAGAAACAACCCAAATATCATGCATCACTTACCAAACTGATACTTTCTATACTTACTTATTATTTATAGAGAATATAAAATCATTCGAAACCTGTGCAAATCTATGTTTATCAAAAACAAAAGCTCGTGGGTAGAAAGGATAAGGTGAAAGTGAAAAATATGCAAAACCGGTCAACGAGTTTTATATTAAAAGCGCCTACTTCTATTCAGATATATTTTAAAGTTACATCGACGTTATGTGGTTTGGAGGAACTAAGCGGATTTAAGTTCATTTTACACGCGTATTATAAAAAAAATCATTACAAACAAGTTAACCCACCGGAAATTTCTTTAACTATCCTAGAAATATCTGAATTACCTACTATTTTAAGTTACATTACTTTTGTATTGCTAGATATTATTGTCTATGGTTAAAAAGGCTAAAGTTATATTAAAAAATCTATGTCAAAAAACAAACAGACCAAATTGTCAAGCAAAACTTTTTCTACCTACATAGCACCACACATTGAATACTACCAGTAGATAAGTAAACGATCCATAGATATAAGCAGACGACAGAGGCAGCGATAGCGTTAGGAAGGGAAGGAGATATATGCGCAAAGTTCCACCAACCCACATCGATTACAAAAAAAAAATGAAAAACAACACACACACAAAACCAAACATAAACGACATTACGATTTACCGTCGACACGCTGGCTCTATGCGTTAGGTCCATCTGCCGCGTAAAAGCGGTAAATTTCACTCTTTATAAGGTTTACACTTTACACAATACGACCACAAATATAATCATCAATATTTCTTAGCCTCGCCATTTTGTAAATAGGCAAATACTTGTTTGTACTACTAACACAGTAGCCACATTGGTTGCATAGTGAAGACAAATAAGTGATTTTTCACTTTGTGATCACAATGGATATGAATATGAAAAAACAATTATTTTAATCAATCAAAACCGTTCCTATTTTGATTGGAATATCTGTTGTATAATCGAGTATTTGTGTTGTTAAGTTTTAAGACTTTCAATTTTTTTATTGAAATTATTATTGTAGTCGTTTAATTAAAAACACTGCGTCCTTTGTCGGTTCTTATTTTTAAAATGATAAGTTGAATAATGACACATATTATTATATTATGAAGGAAAACTTAATATGATTGATGATGTGGCGGTTGAAAATTAATGCGAGTATGGCTTTAAAACCGTTAATCACATTTTAGAAACAATAATTATGTATAGCAGGGTCAATAGAATTAATAACTTGATCCCATGTTCCAGCAAATTGAAATATTGCGATCAGTGTTTGCAACATGTCATTCTTTTTGAATATGAGCTTGCAACAATTATTTGTAGAATTTTCGAGCTCATTGACTAAAATATGCCATATTGACAGAATAAAATCAGAAAAATTAGTGTCTGAGTGAGTTGAGGGAAAAATAGATTTCATTCGTATTACTGACAGAAAAGTAATTAGTTCATAAAGTTGCCGCAACATGGCGAATAGCAAAAATTCTTTAACTGTTGTTTTTTTTCTCATTTTTATTGATTTTTAATTCAATCAAACAACCGACAATGGTTGCAGTGTACCTAACAGACAGGATCACGTACATTTAATGCAGGGTGTGTAAAAGGATGTATATTTGTAATACATATACATTACATAAACTGAATATAATCACTGACTTCTATAATATATTAAGTATAAATTTATTCGTGTGAGTATTAGAAATTTACATAAGTTTAAAGATAAATAAAATAATTTTATTAATTAATAAGAAGCACAATAAAACTTGAGTTTTGAAGTGAATGTCAGGGATTTGCTTCGAATTATATTGTTCAGTGATTTACTCAGTTGCCCTAAATACAGTCATCCAATATCACATACCACACAGTTAGTAAAAAGTCTGCTTATATTTTTGGTCCTTCAAGCCGGATTAAAGAGTAGTGGTATTAATACTTAAAATACAATGAAAGCTGAGATCTTTTTTGGTAAAGCATAACTAAATACAAGCAAACCTTTACCTTTACCTCACGTACCCCCTTATAAAATAATTATAGTTGATAAAACTGATTTGAGCCTTTATTTTTACCGCTGAATGCTATGGTTAGTGTGATCTTGTTTATAACGGAGTACCCATACGACATACATTATGAAGCAATATACACCACTGACAAGAATGTACACATCACGATTAGTGTTCCCAAAAAGATGCATTGGGCACACTGAAAGTTTTTTCTAATTAATTATATTTCCTATCATTTAAAATTTACATAAGAACGTGACCGAAAAATTAAATTGCAATTATGTTACCACACATAGAAGTCGATTTTAAAACAGGTGAATTTGGTTCTAAAACCTATGTTGGTTATTAACGAAAGAAAAACGTTATGAAAAAAGGTGTAAAAGTGTAGTGCGCATGAAAAACAATGTTAAAACGTTCAGTGTGCCCAAAAATATTCACAGCTAAACATGTGAGATGCAAACCATTGTACATGCAAATAAAAAATCTAACACTCAATTTTTCAACGAAAAAACATATAAGCGATGCATTTCAGTGTGGGCAAGGAATTTTTAGTCTCGGTAACATTTTAGTCGATGTAATGGGAAGAGGCCATGATAAAGATGGGAAATTAAATAAATACCTACAAACTTATGGGAACAATTGATCTCCTGTCTCTATTATCGCCAATTAAATCCACAATTGAAAATTTTCAGCTAGTAACAGAAGCACATCATGTAAAATAAATATTTGAATAAATGGGACACCCAATATTTGAAATAATATTGAAATATTAAATTAAAATGTCCAAAAAATCAAGTACTTGAGCGAAGATCTGGGGGAAAATAAATATTTTATAATAATATAGCGGTTCATTTCAAAGTTATCTTACGTTATAACGCTATTATGATCTTAATATGGTATAAAAGACTTAATATGTTCAAATACATGAACATTTATAGTAATTAAAGTATTGATTGCTCTTACCTAGAACCTTCCAATATTTCCTTTCATTAGTTTACATCTTGTCATAAGTTCACCACCCGTTTTGATTTGCGACTGTGATTTGGCGTGTGGGTCTGCTTACTCTTAGTTAAGTCAGCGCACTGGTGTTGTACAACATCATCACATTGTTCCAACTAACTTACCATGTGAAGGCACGTGCTGCTAGATCGTATCATGTCAGACGGGCTTACCCTAATGTGTCTAATCGATCTGCTTACTCATGACAGGGCCACTGCCTACCGTGTGTGCTTATATCCTGATGTACCTTCATACCCTAGGCGTTAGTAACCCGTCAGAACGGGGTTGCTGGTGGCACACCTTGCCTCCTGGAGTGATTGCTGAGAACAAATGGAGTAGGTGCTCCTAAAGACCGAAACCCTTGACGATGCTGCTAAAATAGGGTCGTCAAACAAACATTTGCTCATTATTAACGGTGCCCTCCGATCTCCGCTCAGGTTGGTCCCTAGGCACTCACCTCCGGACAGGGCTGTTGACTGCGAGCGGCGTGGGGACTCCTAGCGCCTTGAAGCGCTGATTAAGAATGATGGTTTCTAAGTCACATTACTTAGTCTCACACGGCACCCCGTGATTTATATGGCTTTGTCACCACAAAGCCATATAAATTCTGATGGCACAGCTTACCGACGGGCTGATGATAGTTCACCGAAACGATTTACCTGTTGGACAGATCGCTGACAGCAAACGATGTGGGTACTAATAGAGCTCTCAATCCTCGACGATGCCGCTAAATAAGGAACAATTTGCACATTATTAACATTGCCCTCCGATCTCCGCTCAAGCATATCCCTGCCGACTCACCTCCGGACAGGACTGTTGACCGCGAGCGGCGTGGGGACACCCAGCGCCTTGATGCGTTGCTGCATGGTCGGCGAGGGCCGCGCGCCGTTGTTGAGCGCGCCGGCGTCGTACCGCAGCGGCTCCATCACCACCCGGTACCCTGACGTCGTTGTGCCGCCGTGACTGGAGATCGTGTACAGGATCGTTTCATTACAGTGTCTACTTGTGGAAGCCAAATTTCGTGTATTGTATTGCACCTGCTATTGGCACATTTTAAAACTATCCAAGCCAGAAAAAAAAACTGAATGTTGCCATTCAAATTGCTGCTGTACTAACGGAAATTATAGGAAATTGTTCAAATTTTATCAAGAAATGGAGCAAGTTTCCTCACGATGTTTTAATTTTTAATGAGCACATAAAAATGGAATTGAACTGATCCCGGTTGGAACTCTCGAGCAAGCGGCTGAACTTTACCCACAGGGGTATCACCCCTTCCTGTTGCTGACATATCTATTATCATAGCATATTACAGCACAAGTCGTCGTAGTAGTATATAATCAAACAGTGATCCTTTTCTCACATTATTATAGGAGAAAAGGATCACCTTTGATTATTTGTTGTTTTTATTTATAATGGATTTTGGACACTCGTTACTTCTAAAAAATCCACTCTACGCAAAACCATGGATTATGAAGTGGACAAAAATGTGCAAAAGGATCCACCAATGGATCGTTACAATGGATTTGTCCTGGACGTGGGGACGGAAGTGGACTTCGCCTTACTATCACACCGTATAAAAAAGTCAAACATTACAAACGGAAAACAACGTCATGTGTGCGGGCACCGGGTTCTATAATAAAAATGCACGGCACTCACCTAGTATTCCTCGACAGTGGACTGAGCCGGGGGTAGTGGTGGGGCCGCGGCGGCAGGTGGTGGTGCGGCTCGGCGGGCGGGAACAGGTTGGCGGAGGAGCCGCGCCGCTGCATCTGCGGCGGCGTGGGCTCGCAGTCCGCCGACTGCGACGCGCCGGGGCCCTCCAGCTCGCCCTCGTGCTCCTCGCGCCCGGGGGACAGCTGTGGACGCGTCACGATGGGTATGCGACCGGTATTGCGACCGTTCCTAATGCGGTAGGTGAATAGGGCCCATTGCTGGGTGTCTCCCCCAACTAAATAGTGCTATTTCCCGTTGCAAATTATCAAACTAGTGTGTCTTTTCGTCAAAAAAGTGCTGTTTCCCGTTGCGAATTATAGAACTAGTGTCTTTCCGACAGTAACCTCGTGTTCATCGCGCTCGGGGGCCAGCTGTGAAGGTGAGGATGGGTATGCTACCGGTATTGCGACCGTTCCTAATGCGGTAGGTGGCTAGGGACTCCAACAAAATAGTGCTGTTTCCCGTTGCGAATCATCGAACTGGTGTTTCTTTCCGACAGAAAAGTGCTATTTCTCGTAACAAATTATGGAACTAGTGTGCCTTTTCGACACAAAAAGTGCTATTTCCGTTTGCAAATTATCGAACTAGTGTGTCGCCTTCATGCTCTTCGCGCCCGGTGGACAGCTGTGGACGTGTGACGATGGGTATGCGACCGTATCGCGACCGTCCCTAGCCATCTATCGTGTCTGTCTATAGACTATAGACCCATTGTAGTTTTGGGTCTCCTCTCACAATGAAATGGATTGCCCGTTTCTTTTGGTACCCATTGTGTATTACCATTCTTTACCACCCAGGACAGATTATGTCTTATTGCTAATTTTAGCTGAATTTGGACACTAATTAACACTCAATAAGACCTGTTTATAAATTGTAAAATATTCAATGGCAAATAAATTAAACAATATATTAAATTAGAAATTGCCAACCAGTCATATAGTCCAACATCCATGTTTGAAATTATCAAAAAAATTATATTAAAACCACACCAACATAGTATGAGATGTAAAAAATTCTAAGACCCCAAACATATTAAGATTAAACATTATATAATACACACATATGAACATACTAACTACAGTTGAAGTAAATTTAAAAAACTATTAAAACAAACATATAAAAGTTACATTTAAAATTCCTTTCAATATTAGGTTAGGTTATAAATTAATATGTCAATATTTATCAAACAAACGTGTATTGGTCTCCATAGGTAGATGGCATAGTATAGAAAACTGAAAATAAATGGATTAAACAGTAGTAGAGAGCCAGACATACCCATGTCTTCAATTCACAAATCATTTTATTAAGAAAAATTTCAGTGCCATGCGGAAATAGAATTTATATGAAGTGAATTGAAGGTATGTATTCGATTGCTCTACAAGCATGAAAACTAGATGATCGATCTAAATGATTTTGAGCAATATAAACTCTAATCAAGCATGAGAAATATTTATTAGGTAAAGAGTTAAATTAGAATCAATAAAATCAACAATATTTAAGGCGGTTCTTAGCGTCCGATTTAGGGAAACTTGAAAAATCTGAACACAAAAATTTCTATTAGAAAATTAAACTAGGTATTTAAGTTTTAAATTTTTTTTACATTTAAGTTTTAAAAACACACTCAGATCTGGCTTTTTAACGAAGTGTTTTGTTTTGATATGCCTTCCTTAGTACAAATTTCAACAAGATTGGTGCTCAAAAATATCTACTAGCTATCCTGCTTTATGAAAATTGTGAGAGTGTAGTGTAATTGCATTTAGAGGTGTCTACATGCAATTCTCTGTATTCTTGGGTAGAAGGTCAATATAGACTGTAGAGTGTAGAGTATAAATTACGTTTTTACACTTGTCTTATTCAGTATACACGAACACAGAACGAGTGTAGGTTATAGCAACGGCACGAGTAGTGAGCACAATCTATATTGGTGGGTTTGACGTTGACTGGGCTGCTGGTTCACACAATGCTTTGACTGAATTGTTTCTTTGCAGAAACTATGACATGTGGTTTTGTGGTTGTTGATAGTGATGCGACTCGAGCTTTGTTCTAACTCGAGTCACTCGAGTGAATTTGTCAAACTCGTAATTGTTTGAAAAAAAATACTACTCGAGTTACCGAGTCAAATCAATTGAGCTGCCACTCGAGTGAGTATTTTTACTCGAGAAAACTCGAGTGCGGTTGTAAAGTTGCTCGAGTGATTCGAGTCACAAAATCCTATTCGAGTCGCACCACTAGTTGACTGTACGCTACACTACGCTATAGTAACCGTCATGAGTCGTGAGCACAGATTATCAGTGGTAGGGATATTGTATACTTTCGGCCAATGTACAGCAGCCGAAAAAACGTGCTGGACCAATAGACGACGCACACTGACGAACTGACTGTGGAACCAATCGTGTGCACCGCAGCGCAGTCAATGTCAAACCGACCAATGAAAGTTGTGCTCACCACTCGCGACGACAACTATACGCTACGCTACGCTACGGTACGGTACGCTACGCTAGCGCTAGCGCGAAGCGTCTGGCCCTCACCTTGTTGTAGTGCGCGTGCGGGCCGGCGGGGCGGTGCACGTTGCCGTTGTCCGCGGTGTACGTCTTTACCTGGTGCGGCGCGTCCGTCGCGATCGTGGATATAGCCGAGCCCGCGTGCCCGCCCGCCTCGCGACGCTTCTTGCCGCCGCGCCAGATGTACTTCGACGGCCGGACTAGACTGGAATACGTATAAAAAATCGTGTTAGTTTTCGCATTTTGAGTGTTTTTTTTATGCTAAGAAAACCAGACGTATTTTTTATTTTACTATCCTTTTTGTTGCTTGTTGAACCAATGATAGAAGCAGTTTTTGACACATCGCCGTAGTAAGAAGGGATTATACCAATTATTTATGGGCACCCGGTCTTTGGTAAACCAATGTACGAACTGACAAGCCAAATAAGGATGATGAATAGTATTTTTTATGAAACTCTGTATAGGATTTAAATTAGCAGCTAAGACGTCGTCGCCATTCGTGGACGTTTCTTCCACGTTTTATAGTTCCCCGCAATCTTCTTCAGGTCATCGGTGCAACTAGTCAGAGTATAGCTTGCACTCCTTTTGCCAAGATATAGTTGTCATTCAAGGGTCATTTTTCTCCGTCAGTTATCGGTCCTTCGAACAACGTGACCGGTCCATTTATACTTTAATTAGTTAACTCTGTTGGTCACCTTGGTTTTTTCAGGGCTTTCGTCACTCCGACTTTAGTTTCGACATACTTTTGTTGAAGACACCTAGGATACTGTGGCCCGAACTGCGTATGGTTTGACATCACGGGACCTTTTTTCTCAATTCACAATTTCCCGCTGTCTTCTTCAGGCCATCAGTCCAACTGGTCAGAGAGTGGTCTGTTCTGTTGTCAAGACTCTGTTGCCATTAGAGGACCTTTTATCCCTGTTGGTTATTGATCCTTCCAACGATGTGACCGGTCCGTTGCTACTTTCCTTTGCTCACTTTGATCACCTCGGTTTATATAGGGCCTTTTGGCAGTCCAACTATTGCTCTTTTCAAGGTTTTTCATATATTTTTAAAACACTCAGCCATTCATATAATATATTGTATCAGGCGTTACTTTGCGGAAATCCATTGTTATTTAAGTTGTATTTATATTTCTTTGCAACAATCCGCACACGTTAACTTGTTTTGGTATGGACCCACAACCCTCCCTTATCTCTCCGAGTATTCGTCATTCCGACTATGGTTCTGTATAGGGCCTTTTGGCAGTCCGACTATTGCTGTTTTCAAGGTTTTTCATCCATTTTAAAACACTCAGATTGTCAAGACTCTGTTGCCATTAGAGGACCTTTTATCCCCATGTATTTTGGTTATTGATCCTTCCAACGATGTGACCAGTCCATTGCTACTTTCATTTGCTCACTTTGATCACCTCGGTTTATATAGGGCCTTTTGGCAGTCCGACTATTGCTCTTTTCAAGGTTTATAGGGCCTTTTGGCAGTCCGACTATTGCTCTTTTTAAGGTTTATAGGGCCTTTTGGCAGTCCGACTATTGCTCTTTTCAAGGTTTATAGGGCCTTTTGGCAGTCCGACTATTGCTCTTTTTAATGTTTATAGGGCCTTTTGGCAGTCCGACTATTGCTCTTTTCAAGGTTTATAGGGCCTTTTGGCAGTCCGACTATTGCTCTTTTCAAGGTTTATAGGGCCTTTTGACAGTCCGACTATTGCTGTTTTCAAGGTTTTTCATACATTTTTAAAACACTCAGCCATTCGTCATTCCGACTATGGTTCTTTACAAGATTTTTAAGACACTCACCTAGGATACTGCGGGCCGAACTGCGTGTAACAGCAGTTCTTGACGCAGCCGCGCGAGAAGGGGTTGTACCCGCCGGTGAACTTGCCCGTCACCTGCTCGTTGGTGGTGCGGCCGCGCGACACCAGCACCATGTGGAAGCCCGTCAGCCCGAATATCGGTATCGCCAGTATTGCGATTATGCCCATTATTACCATTCTGGTGTTGCGGTTAAGGAAACTCATCGCACCCCGAAATAAAAAGTGTCACTATCCGAAATTTTTCATTTCTTACTTCAGGCGATTTCTGCGTTTTACATGATTAAAGCGTCAGTGCTAAAGATTTTGTAAAAAAACTGTTATCCAAAAAACTTATGTCTCTTTTGATATCCTAACGGGACGACAAGATTGCTCAGTGTTACCTTTTATGAAGCATCGAAAGTTTAAATTGCCGTACTGTAAAAACGTGTTTTTGTGTTATGTCACTTTTTAGTTCAGGGTGAATTATTATACTTGCTGTAATGGTGAAGGAAAGCATCTCGAGGTAACCTGCATGCCCGAGTTCACTAAAAAAATGTTCTCAAATGCATGTGCTTCTCATTGTGAGACCCGTAGTGTAGTGGGTCATTAATGGGTTAAAGACACTTATGACAGTTTGTATTTTAAGTTCGTTAATTTTTATTGATGGAAGCTGACTACTATGATACAGTGAAAGTTTGTGAGTACTTACGGTTGTATCTTTGCTAGTATTAATCTTTAGCGCACACAAAGATTCGGATGAAATTACACACAGATAGTTTGGATTATCTAGGCTGCAATCGTTTTTTGTTCCACTGCTAGGGACATGTCTCTCCGTACAACAGGGAGAGACTCGGAGCATACTCCTACCACGCTGCTCCAATGCGGATTGGTGGAGAAACGGCATAGTGATCCAACCGAGTCGACGAGTATGTTTTCATAATGTCTACAGAGCCTCCAAAAAGGCTTAACGATTGCTATCTTATCGTTTACAAATGCAACCTTGCTTGTCTATCACAAGGAAGGATGGAACTTACACTTTGAATTAATCTTACAACTTACGTTATTATTTAATAAATTAATCAATAATAAATAAATAAACACCGCTTCACACACCCAAGACAAGAAACAGAAATTTAAACTCGTCATTCAAATCTCTGCACCGCTGGGAATCGAACCCAGGACCCTCCGCGCAAAGCACCGGCGTCTTAACCACTGCCGCTCAGGAAGTTTAATTTAAATTATTAAATAAATTAATAGTTTAAAGATAGGTATAGATATTTTTAAAGTTTAAAAAGGATACGACACAATAGGTTCGACGTCCCTCAATGTCTTGTTTATGTTCAAAATATAGTACAGGCTCAGGCCGAATATACTGAGCATGTGTATCGACAGCGATATCAGGAAGAAGAAGAAGAATCTGTAGTTGCGCCGCCCGATGCAGTTGTTCACCCACGGACAGTGGTGGTCGAACGTCTGGAATGTCAAAAGGAATATGTCAGAAATCACCATTATAACTTATATTAGCAGGGGCCCGATTCTGTATGACCATTCACACTCGTATCGCGGCAATGTCGTGTCTTGCCCGTGATAAAAAGTCAACAAAGGCTTAAAAGTCAAATATCGTGACAATCTATTGTGTGCCTTATAGAAAAGACATTAAGGTTCCTTGTCGTGCCGAGTTCATGAAATGACATACGGTTGGATGACACACGATATCGACACGAAATCTGAAGGGTCATACAGAATAAGCCCCCAGTTGCTAGCTGCGACGCAATCACACTCCACTGTTGGGCACTTGCAGGACAGGGTAGGCTTGCCGCTGAGAAATCACGGTACGGTTTTCAGAAACGCCTGCAAGCGGTTAAGGTCAAAATTTGCGGGCGAAATCGCAACTGCGGCGGCTGGGATACCGCACAGAATTCCGTGAGCTTGGAAATTATAAATCGGCTGTGCCGCAACGGGCGCGGATAGCAACCGGACCGTGACTTCTTAGTGGGAAGCGTACTCTGCATACCTGCTGTAATGTGAATTGGTAGATAATAGTAGAGATACGGGCAAGTGGCTAAAATTGACGCCATGCGTAGCTACGTGCCAACAGAAATTATTGCTTTAGAAGACATGACCCCACTGATGACACCACTAGAGACCCGTAACAAAAATGCCGTCACGTGCGCTCTCATAAAACAAACACAGGTTCATTCATCGTGTTTGAGCCATACTCGCCTCTATGCAGTGGTTGCACACGGAGCAGTGGGAGCAGCGCGGCGGCCGGTAGAACTTGCACGTGACGCACCACTTCATCCTCACCGTGATGCCGTTGATCTCCACGCTGCGGTACAGCGGCGCGCGGAAGTCGTCCTCGCGGTCCTCGTCGGGTGGAGCTGGGAATTGTACACGAGACGTATATTGATAACAGGCTTTGGACGAAATTCGACTACAGTATTATATTTAATAGCCCAGTGGCTTAGAATTCGACCTCGAATCGAGGGGTCCGGGTTCGAATCCCAGTGGCACACACCAATGACTTTGTAATAAAAATTATGTGCGATTTATGAAATTAAATATCACCTGCTGTTACGGTGAAGGAAAACAACGTGAGGAAACCTGCATGCCTGAGAGTTCACAAATAAATGTTCTCAAAGGTATGTCAAGTCCACCAACCCGCACTAGGCCAGCGTGGTGGACTAAGGCCTACATCCTTCTCATTGTGAGAGGAGACCTGACCCTGTAGTGGGTCATTAATGGGTACTGACATGACATGACAATATATTTAAACTAGCGGCCCGCCCCGGCTTCGCCCGTGGTATGTACCCTATAGCACTCAGGGACATCTTAGCTATCCATAGGTGAAAGTGTTTTTGAAATCCATCCAGTAGTTCCTGAGATTAGTGCGTTCAAACAAACAAACAAACTCTTCAGCTTTATAATATTATAAAACTATTAAATAATAGATTTGACACGTAACGGAATTACGTACATGTCATGTTTGTCGTCATATGTGCGTGTCTAAGTACTGAAACTTATGATAGCGCGACGTGTTTTTTGATGAATTTCAAGTATTTTTAATGCATTGTATGTATTTAAAAATATCAGAATTCGTGCATTTTTCTCCGTATAAACTTTAATTGTGCCAAATTTTCAAACTGTGTGTGCCGCGTAGTCAACTCAAAATTGTACCCAAAATTTTCGCTTGTTTGTTTGTTTGTCTCTCGTTGGCGACAGATGACCGAAATTTTTTTAATTGAAAAGCTAGAGCGTAACATAGAATACTTTTTAATTTGGAAGCGAAATTTTATGTTTGTTTGTTTCAGTTCAAAATAAAGCGACAAAATGAATGTAATTTTTCGTATGGAGATAGTAGGATAGTTGGAAATTGTCATGACCTGGCTACCACCCTGGCCTATTGTTGATGGTACTAAAACAGTTTTTTAGCTTAAAGAGTGAGTTGTCGTAAAACATGTTTTATTTCCTCTGAAGATCACGTGTAGTTTATGCTTTCCATTTAGAACTTTCTAGATTTTATGGCAACATTAATTTCCCATAACTCTTATCAAAGAAAAATTTTAAACAAACAATAGTAAAATGCTCATTCGCACACACGGCACGCATCTATGTAATCGATTTTCACATTCAAGATATTAATACGAAATTCAAAGACTTCTATCATCAGTTATTTTTCATTATAACATAACATTTTCTTTAAGACCAAGTCAACATTCTGACCAGTCTGAAAATAGCTACTACTTCTTTAGACAAAGCATTCAAGAATTTTTATTCTTATCGATTGATGTGGACACTCCATTGTCACTTTGTGATAAAAATTAAAATACATAGTTGAAAAATGTTGAACATTTTTAAACAAAAACCATTATCATGATCTATTTTGATAATTATTAACTACATTCAGTACATTCACAATCAGTTTTATTTGTTTAAGTTAAAGTGGCCGTACATAGTTGAACACACACAAAACGTATATAGGACCGTGAATGCTGTTACGTTATCAAAACGACGCTGTAACGAAAGGTAAATAGTAACAAGTCAAATTGATAATACACCGACTCTAATTGTTTTGCTACCTCGCCGGCCAAACGCTTGGAACAAAGGCATTTGAAATGTCTACCAATTTGAAAACGTTTATTTATCTATCAACAACAACAGATTCAGACTATTAAAATATACGCCAACCATTTGCTTTGGAGCAGCGTGGTTATTGTAAAGATAAACAAATTTTCACACTCATATCCCTTGCCTAGGATTCCCTATTTCGTGGGTGCCTTAAACACACACAAACACACCCAGACCAGAAACAGAAATTTGAATTCATCATTCAAATCTCGGCTCTGCTGAGAATCGAACCCCGGAACCTTCACGCAGAGGTTTTCTTGGCTTGGCACTTCGTCCCTCAGGTCGTCGATGTCAATTTAAATTTAAATTCAATTTTAAATAGTTGGAGTGTATTATGTTTTTTGGATACATCGACTGATGTATTTCCATTCGAGGGAGGCTTTGTGCCATCAATTTCAAACTACTCGTACATCGAAAGTGCACTAATTGCATTCCCCGGATGCCTACTTACAGGTGTGTGTAAACTTAATGTTGTTAGACATTGTAGTACGATGCCAGAGTAAGGAAGAGGACTGCAATAACGGTCTATCTAAAAAATTTGCCAAAATATTAAAATGGCAATTTTTTATTTTGTATTAACTTAAAAATGCATTTTAGTTGCAGAAGTGATCTTGCGAGTATGTCTAATGCAAAAATGAATGACTAAGAAACACCAAAAATTAGCAAAACAAATTATTAATACTAATAATTGCACAACTTTAAATGTTTGAAATTAAATCACAAGGCACAGTTTCTAGTTAAACTTTTTTATCACATGTTTTATAGTGGGATTTCGTCTAAAATTATTTCGGTGTCATAGAAATAGATTAGCTGCAACCCATTATTGACCCACTGCAGGGTCGGGTCTCCTCTCACAATTAGAAGGATGTACGCCTGGACACCACGCTGGCCTAGTGCGGGTTGCTGGACTGGATTTGAAATAGATTAGTCAAACCTAAATTAACAGACGGCGATTAGTTAGCCAACTTAAAACCTAGAAACGGAAATAAAACCGGAATCGATAGTGGAAAACTTAGCAAAGGGTAGTGCGCACGTGATCCCTCCCGTGGGCACCTCCCGTCTAGAGTTACAATGAAATCTATACTGTTAACAAATCCTAAGATCCCGTTACGATAGCACATTCGAAATATTGTTTCATGGCACTCACACAGCCAGGTGCTAGTATTCCTTGTGTCACACACATGGAAAAGTGTTATAGGCATTATGGATGGACACAGACAACATACGCTAAAACAGAAGAGACATACTATATACACATACTACATAGACTTAACCGGAAGGTAGTTCTCGAATAATATATAGGTAGGTAGTTATCGTATAATATGCTAATGATGCTATGCTATCTACTAGGGTGCCTGAAAAAGTATTTTACTGAATTTTTGTCGTGCTCTTTGGAATACCAGGTTTGGAATAAAAGGTTTTTAACTTAATAAGATCGAAGAAAAACAATTAAGGTTACTATGTGGTGTTATATTATCGTCCATGGACCTATGTGGCCACATAATGACCGAGAATTTTAACTAAAATCAACCTCATTAAAACAGTAAAAATCCGCTGCTATAACGACAGTGATAACAACAAGCTATGCTATTGTAAAAAAAACTAAAAAAACACAAAAAAAATTAATTTCGCCCAATAATCGTGTCTAATACACAAATAATCCTGTAACTACACAAATACGAAATACCCAGAAAGAAATACGACCATAAAACCGTAACTCATGTAAAAACAAAATCCATTTGCGAAAGGTCGTATTCCTTAAAGCGGAATACGCAAGAAAGGCTGGAAAAACGATCCCTTCCCTTTATCCAACTTTGCGAACAAAATAATTGGAAAAGGAAAGTCGAGCACATAATTACACGATACCTTGGCGCTAAACGTTATTAGAACAAGTTTTTCTTTTATGTTATTTTTAAAACATGGGCCACAGGAGATACAACGAATATTTATAGGACACACGGGTAAAATTAACCTTTTGACCGCGACGTCACGCCACTATACGTGACGTACCTAAATAACAAAAATAAATGTAGATAAATACCATCGTAAATATACATACGATAAACATATAAAATAGTGACGTCACTTTTGATATAAATCAAGTCTATTACCGGTTAAAACTCGAAAAATTTCTTGTGAATGTCGTGATATCCCGACGTACATGGCACGATTTCCCGTTGTCGGCTATGGTCGTCTATGGCGGTCAAAAAGTAAATAAAGTCTAAGACTACAAGTGAGTAAAAGAATATTCTAGGTAGAGTGGGGTGGTTTCAAGGATCCCAGGGGAGGCGGTGGGAATCCACCGATCTCATAACTCGCCGTGAAAGAACATAATCTTCAGGTCTAGTATAATCGCTCGGAAGATATGACTGTCAGACTGGCAAAATTTGAAGCGAGCATCTTAGTCCTCCGAAGTCCTTTTAGTTTTGAACTCTACTCCTTTTTATGATAAGTGACCTCATATTGTTTTCTCCTACTCTTCGAAAGACTTAATTTTTTAAGTGCTAACGACTTTAATTAATACTCTGTGTTTATGTTACTTTACAAACCTTTATTGTGATACATTTACAAATTAATAATCGCCGATAGTACTATCGCGGTGGCAAGGCAATTAGTGCCACTTAACTAATTGAAACGCCTGAGCAACAGGGAGTTTCGAGCCTACCTACGTAGCATTGGCGGGGAAAACAATTCCTCCTACTTTAGGGTACAAACTGAATGGTTTGTTACGTTAAACAGATTTTGCGGAATTTAGTTATGGAGATAGATGAAACATAACTCTATCTCCATAACTAAATTCGTGCCGCTAAAATATAAAATTGGGAGCTGAATTAAAGGATGAAAATTTGCTGACGAAGTTTAGATTGATTTTACGCAACCGTCACGACCTAGTAAAATATAGTGTTCCTGAACTCAAGTTTTGAAACTTAAGTAATTTTGAGTGGACTTCACCCAACCCCCGCATTTTTTTAAAACCATAAAACAGTAGCAAGCATAGTTGTAAGCAATATACTCGTACTTTGTAAGCATTCGGGCCAATGTAGCATCTAAAAAATGCTTTTCTCCTACAATAAAACTGCCGATTCTCGTCCGATGCGTCATGCATTGCAGCTCCTAATCCATTATGCGTCTGTTTGACATTCATGCATGGTTCGCTTAAGTAATGGGCATGCAGATTCGTACAAACGGCAAGAATTTCGCCAAGGACAATGTGCACCCTCACTCACGCTCTATTTGTTTTCGTCATATCGGATATAATTGAGCGATTTACATTACCACGCTAAAATTGTGACTCACAAACTATTGATCACTTCGCTTTGCGTTAATCTTTGTGTGTTTTGTTTGATATTAATAGGACAATATCAGTTTATTATTATCGGTACTGCAAGCTAATGCTTATGTGTTGGTTGGGGAGGTGTGGTTGCCGGAATTAAAGGCAACCAACTCATAGGAATAGAAACGAATACAGTACCGTACTCTTAATAAATGATCGCTTCATGCTCATAGGCCCACACTATGTCGTGAGTATTCCCGCTGTTGTGGGTACCAAGGATATGCACAAGGCAAGAACTGACAGACCCAGACCAGAAACAGAAAGCAAGAGGTCATAAACAATACTGTAAAATAAATATGTTTCTACTAATGAGGCTTAAGATGTTCTATATAATATGACTTATACCTTGCGTAAAGCTTTGTCAAGCAAAAAACACACACTATATTAAAACTTCCCATAGCAGAGTTTGAGAAGAGAAACAACCATTAAGTGTTTTGTTGTCCAAGAAAGTGACTAAGAATTATAAAAGGTATTTAATAGTTTCCACAAAATCAACTGTGACATTAATGCTCAATGCTATTTGAATGCAGATTATTCTCAGTAATGTTTAAGTTCTTCGTTAGACAAATGTATTCTGCAATTAACCAATTAATTGAACTTTTATGCCCATGAACAATGATTAAACATAGCTACTGTGGGTAAAATGCAAGCAGTGGTATCATAACAACAATTTTGAACTATTATAAGTTTTTCTTAATACTTAACAATATTTATTGCACACGCTAAGAAAAACCTTTTTGAGTCTGTAGATAGACCAAAAACTGTTTATGCAATGTTCTTTTGCTACAATTTTTGTTTGTGTTTAATAAAAAAAACTGTAACCTGTTAGTGTTGAATTTGTTAAAAAAAATTAAAAAACTCACCCTTTGGTATCACTCCCGGGTCCATGAAAGTGGCCAGTGTAAAATTGGCCAAAACAAAAAATGTTATGACACCTTGATATACAGGAACCCATAAGTGTTTGTGAACAAAATACTGGCACCTGAAAAGTGAAATTGCAAAGTTATAAATTTGAAAACAATATTTATTTATATATTAGGTGAAGTTCCCATAGATCTGCTTGAGTAATCACTGTATGAAAATTTAAGCAATGTTGCTATGTTTACTACCAGGATGGGTGATTACTTGTGAAAAATTAAATGTATGCTGGATGCTTTGGTACTTTGGAGAGCACATTAAATCACTGATTGTGGTTGTTATTGTTAAGATAATCAATGGCCCTAGGGGTGGTTTTCGAAACCTCCAACACAGGTTGACCACATACTTGTTTCTCCACCTATTGGAGTGTGGTGGATTATGCTCCAGGCCTCCCCTTGTTGTACAAAAAGACGCATACCACAGGGTCATAAACAGAATTCCATACGTAAATACATGTATACAAGTAACAATTGATACAATTTTGAAAATTTTTCATGAAAAAATAATTATCATGTTAATAAATGTTTTAAATTAGATTGGATGATGTTATATTGTGAAGTTATTGAGAACTTGCTTGTATTGCACAAGTATATGCAAATAAATAAGAGGACTAATCCAAAAATTTGTGTGAGTTTTATCACATATCGATAATTTATATATTTAAAATCTGACAAAGAACTTTGAAGCAACATCAACATTTCTGTTTAAAATATTGATATACCACAGAGTCTGACTAATAATATTATACTTGATTCACAATGCTAAGTGTGTCTTTGTTTATGCCAAACTTGGCACCCGGTTCTCTTATAAGGGCAGGCATATCCACACTACAGGAACCACACGCACAGGACTCGGTCTCAATGTAAATAATGGTTCACCAGGCATGACCATTCAAAGCTACTTAGCACACTTTGTTACACTTATAAACATAACAGCGGTGGGCCATACATAAAGTGGAATAGGGCAAAGGTAGCCCCGAGATATTAATAGAAACAAATCTACAATCTTATGTGAAAGTTGTCAAATCAAAGCGAATTCGAACCTGATCGACATGATATTGTATACTTACGGAAAATAAAAAAATAGTGTCGTTGTGCCCAACAATAAAGTCCAGGCGAATGTCGCGGGGATATATCTCGTTTTAAGGTCGCATTTGGGCATATTGTGTCAATTTTAATTCCCTAAAAGCAAATAAACTCGATTTTATTCACTACAGACCAACATGGCCGCGCCTATTAATATGACAGATGGGAACAAAAACGACAGAAACTTTGTGGCAGTGGCAGAAGCGATGACTTTGACAGATTTCGATTAACCTATTTTTGTAAATTGGATTACTGAACGTTTAAAAATTTATTAAAAATCATTAATAAAATTATATTATATTTTTATATTTGACGTATTAAATGAAGAGAAATGATATTACAAGAACTACCTACTTAACAACAAAAACTAGTACTATTTAATCTTGACAGTTAAGAAAGAAACCTCTATCCGCACAAATCTTGAACCAGCTTTATTTATCTACTATAATAAGGCCGGAAACACATTTACGTGTCGTGACACTCGTGACGCGCCAGAAGTACTCGGTTTCATAACTTTCATACATTTATTAGAACTCTACACAACACGACACGACCTACAAATATGTCTCTAACTATAATAAATGTATGAAACCGATGTGTTTTTGGCGCGTCACGACATGCCACGACACGTAAATACGGCCTAAGAGTGCCGCACCCATGTGTCACGCACGACATCAGCCAACAGAGCTTCACCCACCGGGTTTTTTTTTGTCCGGGACTTCGCCATATTGCAAAAAAATTATGAACTAATTTCTTTAAATTAACTTTTTTGAATGCCCATGTCTCAATATTTATCTGTGCTGACACTATCGGTCGGTCGTGTCGACGACAGACTATTAAAAGTTAAATTAAATCGTCATTATGATTTTATGCAACGTGCAAACTTGTCCCAACACAAATTTATTCGCATGTCTTGTCCATAAAAAACTCATGTTAAACTTTTACTGTTAAATTTTGATTGGTCAAAACTACCTTAACTTTTTCTTTTATTGGTTGATATTATTTTAAGTTAAGATAATTAAACTGCAGTTGGTCAATTTCATTCAAAAGTCTCGCGGATAAAAATGGCCGCAGTGTTGTCCTACAGTTCGAACGGAGTAGTGTTCCGTTTTTTATTGTGAAACTTTTCTAATTTTTGTGAACAAATTACGAAATTATCATTGAATTCCGGCGTTGATCGATTGCAGTGATCGTGAAAATGTCGGAAAGGAATAGTCCAAGCATGTTGAGTTATCTAAGACAATACAGGTTTCAGAGGAACCCAACTCCTGGGTCAAGTAGTACGATCACAACACCGTCGTCTTCAAATTCTCGTAAGTTTTATAACCGTAAAGAAATGGTTTAAAGTCTTGTAAATGTACACAGCTTTCCTTTTTTTCATTATATCTCTGTGAACGACCACATTTTACTGACAACCATACCGTTACAGTACATGTACATATTCAAGGTTTTACCGTTTTAGTTTTTTTCACCTTGCCGGTTTTTGGGCAATTTTATCATAACCCATGGTACAATACATGTTCTATTTCCTTGTATTAGAGAGTAAAATTCCACTATGATACTTGTGAACAAATGAAAAAATACCCAAAGTTTTGTTTTCGCTTCCCACCACGTGATACATAATTCAGTAAAGAATCGTAGTTAAAAAGTAGAATAATGATATTTATTGTACTCCTCATGTTTCGAACATATTGTTCCACTTACGGCACCCAAGGCCTTATTGTAGAACATTTTTTAAAGTTATTATTACTTTACAATAATCGTAATCAATTTGCTTTTGCCATATTTTATTTATGGTACTAATTTTCTTCCTCTTTAGAACTAGGTGTATAACTTATGTAAAATATTTTTGTAGGTGCAAAAAGATGCATTGACATTTAGAGAAAGAAGGGTAGAATTTAGAAGAATTACAAAGTGTAAAATATTTTTGTAGGTGCAAAAAGATGCATTGACATTTAGAGAAAGAAGGGTAGAATTTAGAAGAACCTCCCTCATTTTCTCACCACCCCCTATCACTCATCACTCAGCGGGAGGCCAATCTCTATCTCTTGGCTCAATGGCATGCCCTGGGAGAGGCCTATGTCTAGCAGTAAATAATTGATGTAGGCTGAAATGATGTGTTCACTCTAAATGATTATCACTCCCTGTTATTTTAATTTTATTTTATTTGTTGTGGGCCCATACTAAATGAGGTGGGCTGAAATCAATCATTGAAAAATATTTTTAATATACAGCATCACTGATAAGAATGCCAGCACCAAATCCAGCCAATAGAAATGGTCCAATTGTATACAAGAGAATTAGAATCCAAGACTCTGACTCAGACGATGCTCCTACACCTCCAAAGAAGCCAGCATACATTGAACTCACACCTGCCGTCAAGGAGAGAAGGTTCCGGAATATGGTGGAGATGTTTCCGGAAATATCACATGCAGTAAGTGGGAGTTTTCTATACCATAATGTGAGGCATAACAATCCCGATCCTAATATAAACCAATGCCATGAACACTGTCATTAAGGTTTTCGTAAACATCAGGCATCAGGCAGCCACAAGTCAATCTGTCTAACATCTTCCCATGCTAATGGTACACGTCAACTACACAAATACTTTGACAATAGTCTTCATGCTCTGGGTGCAGATGTTTTAACCTGTAACTTGATTGTCAGTAACCCATTAATGGCCCACTACAGGGTCGGGTCTCCTCTCACAATGATAGGGATGTAGGCCGCCGTCCACCACGCACCACTACTGCGGGTTGGTTGACAGTAACAATATATTAACCACTGCACTACCAACTGTATAATAATGGTGTCAATTTATTTTCAGCTTATAAAAAACACATTAGTCAAATTCAACTGGAACGAGGAGAGATCAAGAGACGAGCTCCTAAAGCATGACCCGGAGAGTGATGAGCGGCCAAACTCGTCCAGTTTCTTCGGTTCCCGGCCCGGTTTCTCTGGACTGCCGAGACAGATGCCTCGGGCGAATGGGAATATAGGCATAGTTAGGGTGACAAGTGGACCCACTGTTAGTAAGGCGCAGCCAAGTAGTACTAACAATGTGGGCAGGAGACCATTAGGGGCTCAAGGTGGTAGGGTCAGGAGGGGAAGCAGTGGAAGCGAGGATGAGGACTATGGTGTCAGGAAAGGGAAGGACGATAGAGTCTATGACAGGTGCGTTGTAACGTCTAATAACAAATAGAACTTGAAGTGGAAATTAAGGGTTGAAATATGGCCACTGGCCAGTTCCCATTACAAAACTGTACCGTAGTTTGGTTTAATAGTCATTGGTTTGTTTAACAAGCAACATTTAATTTTGTTGTAAATTAGCAGTTAATGAAGATATTTTACCAATCAAACTATACTAGGTCTATCCATATCAGAGAGTTTGTTGTTACCTTGAATATTGGAACAAGTTATAAATCTGCATGCCTTTTTACAATGTATTCCTTTGCTGTTACAGCATTAACACATTTACTTAGTTTCACATTTAATATAATACGAAATAAGTCATTGGTACCACTTGAATTCAAATGTGCAGCCAATTCTATTTACTGACCCTGAAACATTTTGATTCCAGTGATGATTCAGACACTGAAATAACTAATGACTTGATTGGTGACAAGAAGAAAGTGTTTGAGTTCTTGAACACGAGTAACCTGAATGAATTGTCCCTGCTGAGCGGGTGCTCCCAGAAGAAGGCGGAGGCTATAATCGCTCAGAGGCCTTTCAAGGGCTGGCTGGATATTGTATGTACATCAAATCGTAAATTATGATTTTTATAGTTTTATTGTGAGGCTGTTCTGGTAGACAATCTTTGCTTGTATTTTAATTTTAATTTGGCATTTACAAATAATGCAGACACAAAATTATAAAAATTTAAAAACTACTTAGTCATAGAAACAGATTTCTAGTAACTATAATTTATTTTTAAAGTAATTTTAAAGGTTTTTTCAATAAAAAGTATTGCCAAGATTGTTTGAGAAGAAAATTCTGTGATAAGGATGATTGGGATGTGGACACAATTCACAGTAAAATTCATGAAGATATTTTCATTACAGACTGTTTCCAGATATGTCTTAACTGCCACACAGGTTGCCTTTATAATGTCACGTTCTATTGTTGTTCTAGGTGGAGAAGTTCAACAGCAACAAAATGCTGAGTACCGAGCTGCTGAACTCCACCCAAGAGTTGCTCAGCACGCGGAACAACATCCAGCGTCTGATGAAGAAGTGTGTGGGGCTCGCGCAGCAGTTAGAGGCTGCAGTGGCAGCCGGTGCGGGCAGGCTGAAGCAACCTGCCATACTGAACCCTGAGTGAGTCAAACTTGTACCTTGTATAATATATTGTAACAGGCATTACTTTGCGGAAATCCATTGTTATTTAAGTTGTATGTATATTTCTTTGCAACAATCCGCACATGTGGAACTTGTTTTGTTGAGTCCAGCAACCAACCATTGTAGAGTCCACATCACCTGATGATGCTCCGTTTTGGGGCGAAACACGTGTCGTGTACTATTGGAATAAGTTGTTATGGTCTATACCTACTCAGAGAGATAAGGGAGGGTGGTGGGTCCATACCAAAACAAGTTCCACGTGTGCGGATTGTTGCAAAGAAATATAAATACAACTTGTACCTTGTAACCCTTAAGTAACCTACTATGGGTTTGGGTCGCCTCTTACAAGAGAAGGTTGTAGGTGTTTGGATGTGCTTTCGTACGGATTTAACTCGAGTGTATATGTACCTACATCATCAATCCCAACCTTTGAACTCTATGTTCTGTTCTTTAGTATGAGCACTCCCATAGTACCAGTTAAATTTGTATGATAACATCTATTAAGTAACACTTAATACACCTATGTGTCTGAGGAGGATTCTCTGTATCTTGGGTGCCATGGATACACACATACCCAGATCAGAAACAGAAATTTAACCTCATAATTAAATCTTTGATCCTCTGTGAATCATCTGGCAATTGAACCCATTACTCACCGCGCAGCATACCAGTGTAAGTTAACCACTGCACCACTATCGACAAACATTAAATAAAAATAACAAACAAGTAAAATTTGTTTTACATCTTTCCAGCTTGAAGCTAGCCCCATACCAGTTGGTCGGTCTAAACTGGCTAGCCGTGCTACACAAGCAGGGCGTGTCCGGCATCCTGTCGGACGAGATGGGCCTCGGCAAGACGGTGCAGGTGATAGCCTTCCTCGCCCACTTGAAGGAGACGGGGCAGGCTAAGAACACGCATCTTATTGTAGTGCCCGCGTCTACATTGGGTAAGTTATTATTATATACAATGAATACCTCATTACAAGTTTTCTAGAAAATAGAGACCACATGGAACAGGCAGTTTCGTCATAAGTTTATCCTGTTCCTTTATCCTCCTTTCTATCAGCCTTTTGTAGTCCACTGTTGGACTTGTGCTTGCTATAATCGTGACAACTCCAGCCGGTCCTGGGCTCTTTGAATCCAATGGTATCCTTCGGTCTTCTTCGGGCTATCAGTCTACCTGGTCAGAGGAAGGGTTCTATGCCGTTTGCCAAGATGTGGTTGCCATTTTAGGACCTTTTTCCCCCATCCTTTATTAGTTCTTCAAATAATGTGGCTAATGATTTTCGTCACCTTAAGTTGCTAATGATTTTCGGCATTTCGAACGTAGAGAAATGCCAAGCATAAATCTCTACCAAGAATAATAGCATTTGTCTGCGTAGATAACTGGAGCAGTGAACTGGCTCGCTGGTGCCCGTCATTGCGCGTCAGCAAGTACTACGGCAACCCGGAGGAGCGCAGGCAACTGCGGATCGAGTACGCGAGGGGGCTGGACAAGTTCGATATCGTGCTCACCACGTGAGTATTTTAGTTACAATGACATGTTTGTGTGTAGGCCTAGTACTGTCGGGGTTTTGGTTCCCCAACGATGCAGAAGTTTACGTAAGTGTTGGAGTCAGATCATTCAATCTTCTTGTGGCTTCTGATCAGTGTCTAGAATCTAGATTCATTCGGATCAAGTCTGATGATCAGTGCTCCCTACCCCTTATGACCTACGGACACGAGATGTGGACACTATTAATGGGGCTAGTCCATAAAAATCATCTTAATAACAGGTTATTACAATAGGGTATTTCGCACCATGCAAGAAAAAATCCAAAATTATGTAATATTGATAGATTTTGTTGAAAGCAAATGAAAAATGGTGATTTCTGTTCTAAAAATTGTAGTATACATTTATTATTTCAATTTTAAAATTCAGGTTTTTTAATCTGTTTTTCAAATGTCAAAAACGCTATACGCCATGCAAGCTATCGGCGTGACGTCATTAGACTCCAAATAAACAATGGAGTATAACTTTCTTCCTTTACTGTACATGTATTGTTTACACTGCGAGTGACGTCACAAGCAAGGCGGCAGCGCCGAGACGGCCGAGACCGTGTTTTCGCAGGGATTTTTGAAATTTAAATTGAAAAGTCTTTTTTTACATAATATTTGTTTGCAAAATTTTTTTTTCCAATTTTTAATGGGTTTTTATGACTTAGGAATTCATATAAAAAGCTTTTTGACATAGGCCGTAATACCCTATTGATTACATTAGTGCTAAATTTCTAAATCGAAATCTGCCCACCGACTTCGAAACTAACATAACCTCAAACAAGATATTCTAATGTGTAATGTTAATTTGTGATCAGGTACACGATGGTGAGCAGTTGTCCGGAAGAGCGCAAGATGTTCCGCGTCACGCCGATGCAGTACGTGGTGTACGACGAGGCGCACATGCTCAAGAACATGTCCACGCAGCGCTACGACAACCTGCTCAAGATAAAGGTGAGCGCGGCAACGTTTGTACACAGGCCACAGAATACATAATAGTACAAGTACAGAAGAACCACTTCGAAAAGTCATCTAATTTAAAGAAATATAGGCTCCAGCTACGATACGATTAAGTTCAATTCAGATCGCGCAGTGCTTAATCACCTACGGTACATGTTGCGTCTCTTTTTAGCGCGTCACTCTTACCTTATCCACTATCCTTTCCCCCACTGACCGCCTTGGATGGGCCGCTGTGTTTTGATAACCTACACCGGGAGTGGGACAGGCCTGCACAGGCTTAAGAAGTGATGGAAAATAACTAATAAGTCCTCAAATGCCTTTTTTTTTAATAAATAGAGCAAGCAAACAGACACACGGGCCACTTGATGGTAAGGGGTCACCGTCGCCGTTGCCGGCTATGAAGCAGAGCTTTTTTTATTTATGCCTTACCACATCTTGGCATAAGGAGCACAGGCCGTCCTCCAACTAGGTTGACTGATTATTACCCGAAGAAGATAGTGGGATACCATTGGATATGAAGGACGGCGGACATGGTTGTCATAACAGGCTGTATCAATAAATAGTTAACAAACTATTAGTAGTGGCAGTTGGACGCTTAAACCTCCGACAAGGCATTATACATCTATCAAAACAATTCGCCTTTGATAATGATGAATAGCGCATGTTGGATGAATAGTGCAATTTCTATTCTTTGTAATATTGTTGGCTCAAACAACTTCAGCAATCACATCTCTCAAATCAAAACACAATACAAAGAACATACTTTTTCACAGTAGGTTCTGAATTTAATATCTAAATCTTAGTCTTTACCACGAGCTAGTAATTGTAAATGTAATTTAACATTATAGATCTGGGCATTACGCATTGCATAAATGATGAGAATGGAGCATTATTTGCGCAACCTGTAGTGTTACAGAATCAGTGAGTAGGAAACAAGCATCGTGTAAAGACTAGGCTTGGTTATATCTGCTCAAAATGTTTGGTGACATTTAGACATTGATTTTAATTGAGTGTTTTATTGTTTTGCAGTCAAAATACAGACTCCTGCTGACTGGCACGCCTCTACAGAACAACTTGCTGGAGCTGATGTCCCTCCTGTGCTTCGTGATGCCTCACATGTTCTCCGGCAAGAAGGAGGACCTCAAGAGCTTGTTCCAGAAGAATTCTGTGAGTGTTTGTAACGATGACGAAGTATAATAGTATAGGTACTGCATTTTTAACAGACTTCAAAATATGACAGTGTTTCAATTTCAGGGCCCTGATTCTATACGTCCCAAAAGATATCGTGTGACATCAAACCGTACTTTATTTCATGAACTCGGCACGACACAAACTTTAATGTCTAGGCTATAAGGCACACAATAGATTGTCACGATATTTGACTTTTAAGCCTTTGACTTTTTATCACGGGTAAGACACGACATTGCCGCGATACGAGTGTGAATGGTCATACAGAATCAGGCCCCTGGATAGGTTTTTTTTACAAAATCTATAGTGTGTAATTAATTATTGCACATTATTGGCCAGATGGGCCACCTGATGCTAAGTGGTCATCATTGCCTAGTGACAAGCAACACCAGAGGAATTACCAGTGCATTGCCTACTTACAAGGAGAGCTCTTTTTACACCCTTTTTGAAGAACTCCATACTGTCAAAAATTCTTTTGATTATGGAAATGAAACAGTTTTACTGTCAAAAATTCTTTTGATTATGGAAATGAAAACTAACTTACACAGTTTAATCACAAAGACCAATCATAACGTTCCAGAAAGCGAAAACCACCAAACTAACGGAGAACACAAGAGAGGAAGACGTGCCGGCGTTCGAACAGAGCCAGATCCAGCAAGCCAAGCGCATCATGAAGCCGTTCGTGCTCCGGCGGCTGAAGTGCGACGTGCTGCAGGACCTGCCCACGAAGACCAACCACACGCAGCTGTGCCCCATGTCCGATCGCCAGGAGAAGCTCTACAAGCACCTCATCGCCGGCTTCGCGGCCAAGGACGGCACCGTGAGTACTGACCTGTTTATCAGAGCCAGAGGGTGCGTACGGGATCGCTGCTTGTGTCAACTGAGAACTGACAGACGAACAAGGAAGCGAGGTTAGCAATGTCGGGCGCAGACAGCGCTTGAATAAATAGCTGCTGGTAAATAACATTTGTTTGAATCCCGGTGGCACGCACCAATGACTTTATAACACAGTTGTGTGCGCTTTATAAAATTAAATTAATATCACCTGCTGCTATGGTGAAGGAAAACATCACGAGGAAACTGCATGCCTGAGAGTTCAGAAAGAAAAATTGTTCTCGAAGGCATGTGCAGTCCACCAACCTGCACTAGGCCAGCGTGGTGGACTAAGGCCTGCATCCTTCTCATTGTGAGAGGCCTGACCCTGTAGTGGGATCAATGTTATATGGGTTACTTTGTAAAGTAACCCATATAACTTTTAAGTCCATATCACGAAAACTACTGAACCGATTTTGATGAAACTTTTACCATTCCTTAAGTTGAACAAAATAGAAACAAACAAAAAAAAACTAACACGATTCGTCTATTAGTTTCGGAGATATGCGAGGACAAACATATCTACATAAATACATACAAATACATACATACCCATGAAATTTGGTATTCTTGTTTGGGAGCCGTAATAGACCAACATATGTAAAAATTTTGCAGTTCTGTGAATATTACATACATGCGTGTCGAATTGATAACCTCCTTTTTTGAAGTCGGTAAAAAGTAAAATTGAACGTTGTTCATCAAACTCCTTCCAGATCCACGCCACAACGGAGCAGAGCGGCATGGCGATGATGATGGACATGCGCAAGCTGGCGAACCACCCGCTGCTGCTGAGGAACTACTACGACGAAGCGCTGCTGCGCCAGATGGCGGCGCGGCTGGCGCGCGACCCCGGCTACAAGGAGACCAACGAACAGTACGTGCTGGAGGATCTCGCCTGCCTCTCCGACTTTCAGATACACCAGCTGACTCAGCAGCATCATGTAAGTTTACTTTCATATCCGGTAACAGCAAGCAGTGTTCGGCTACAGACATGCCGGGTAGTAATATTGTGGTGCTCACTTGTAGAAATCAATGATAATATCAAGTGCGTGCGTGAGCGTGCGTGTGTGCGTGTGAACGTGTATGTGTGCGTGTGTGTGTAAGACAGCGCCTCCCCCAAATTTGGCGCCCCGTCCGCAATGTTCAATCTTCAAAAAGGTTTCTATATATATCTATATTGACAATACCGATAATTCATCAACAAGAAACAACTTATACTATACTTGGATGAATTGGAACTGACTTGCTTATTGCAGCACAAAAACATATTTAATATTTAATTTTGTCACTAATATCAAGTAACTTGCTGTACCAGAACTTTAATATTCATATTCTCTTTACTGTGGACAAAAGGCAAAATACAGATGACAATAGTTTCACATGATCACATTTGTCCTGCCTTATAGGGGCGTACAATATTATACAGGAACACCTGTAAAACACGAGCAACCTCGCAGCACTAGCTAGCTAACTCCATAAGCAACAACTTTTGTTCTATGAGTTCGAACATAACGGTTGGAACGGTTCGAACAGAATGGTTAAACAAGTTTTTGTTGCACGGTTGTGACATTTGTAAGTCTACGAAAAAGGAATACATAAAGAACTATAAAAAATAAAATAAAATTTAACGGAATTACTCGTATGTTTATCGACGTCCCTGTTCGCTTCATCTAACATCTGATAACATCTCGCACCTCACTTCCTCATGGTTGCAGTGTATCAGCTCGTTCAAAGTGCCCGAGCGGCTGATAGAGGACTCGGGCAAGCTGGCGAAGCTGGACGAGCTGCTGCCGCGGCTGAAGGCGGGCGGGCACCGCGTGCTGGTGTTCAGCCAGTTCACCCTCGTGCTGGACGTGCTGGAGCCCTACCTGCGCATGCGCGGCCACCGCTACCTGCGCCTGGACGGCAGCACCGCCGTCAATGACAGGTGGACATTCTTCTGTTGGATATATGATAGTTATTGTATATCTTCTCTATGATATGAAAATGAATCGCTGAATGTGTTACTAAGCGCAAATCTCGAGAGCAGCTGTACCGATTTCGCTAATTGTTTTTTAGAATATTCCTTGAAACACGAGGATGGTTCTGACGGAGAGAAAATCTGAAAATAATGTAAAGAAAATAATAAAAACAACAATTTCATTTTCCCATATAAACTGTTCTACCTGTCAAACATCATTTCAGATTGAATACTTCATATGCAGTGTTCACTTATATGGCAATCATATGGCAATGTCATGCATTTAGAACCGTCAAGTTTTTTCTTTTTTGATGCCTTCTATTATGCAAAGTGCAATGATATACTATTTATAATGGCAAAACAAAGTGTGCGGGGTCAGCTAGTCGTTTATAAAACACATCACACAAAGGAATTGAACACAAGGGAAATACAGAGGGAAATAAATAATCTCAATCTTAATTAACAAAAAAAAAGGATTTGAGTACGAAACAGGCATGCCACCCACAGTGAAGTGGTCATTGCAGCCCATGGACACCTGATAGAAATCCTATATGAAATAATATTAGTAGTGACTACATAGTGACCTCTATACTGTGGATTGATTTTATGAGAGGCCGGCTGTAAGGTAAGGTTACCTTATTGGGTGAGCTACTATGGCTACCACCTATTTGCACTTATCAAATTTAATAATATAATACACCTTAAAATCCGTATTTAAAAATAAACTTCCCAAATCCGTATGTTCCAGACAAGAGCTAATAAACCAGTACAACTCGGAGGACGTGTTCGTGTTCCTGCTGTCGACGCGCGCGGGCGGGCTCGGCATCAACCTCACGGCCGCCGACACCGTCATCATACACGACATCGACTTCAACCCCTACAACGACAAGCAGGCCGAGGACAGGTGAGCGTATCCATACTACAACATCCACAGTACAACACTCACACTCACAGCCCCGCCCTTGGATTTCATACGATTCACAAAACTCAAACTCAAAAGCTTTTATTCATTATTAGGTACAATTTGTGCACACTTAATGAAAGTCATACAGATAAATTATACATTCTACATTCGTCCGCTTTGATCGCCCCTCAGGCAAAACGTAGACTGGGAGAAAAAAGCGGGCGGACAAAAACTCCCAGCACTCTTTTAAAAGTAAATAAAACTTAGTCCATAGTGCAGTATGACACACGTGACAGCTATCGTGTGTGTCAATATCGCCCCATTGCCATCCGCTCACAAATGGTGTATAGAAATAGCCTATAGTGAAGTTATTCAATCCCACGCTTTCTTATCTTCTAAATAGTCATTAGTTTCATAATAGGCCTTTCGGCACAGGACTGATTTGATAGTTTGTTTAAATTTGTGAAAAGGCAGGGATTGAATTTCTATTGGAGTTTTATTATATATAATAGATTGTAGATGTGGGTGCGATGGTGCGACACGTGACCAAAAACCGACTTCAACCTCTACAACGACAAGAAGGCTGAGGATAGGTTAGCATCTCGATTAACGCTCCACACTCATAAACCACACACAATCACACACTCACACACTGTGTCATGGAGGCATGGTCACACACGAGACGCTCGCACAAACCGACTTAAACCTGTACAACAAGCAGGCAGAGGATACCGTATCTCAACTTAAATGCCTCTTTCTTTTAACGTGGGTATTCCATGGATATCCTCAGTTGGCCTAAGAAAATTTTCTTTCAAAACCTAAAACTGGACGCATTGCAACATAGAAAATCTTAAATTATTCATTGCCAGTAACCCATTAATGACCCACTACAGGGTCGGGTCTTCTTCTCGTAAAGAGAGGGATGTAGGCCACCACGCTGGCCTACTGCGGGTTGGTGGACTTCACATACCTTTGAGAACATTTTTTTTGTGAACTCTCAGGCATGCAGGTTCCCTCCCGATGTTTTCTTTCACCGTAACAGCAGGTGATATTTAATTTTGTAAAGCGCACTTAACTTTTTTACAAAGTCATTGGTGCGTGCCACTGGGATTCGAACCCGGACCCCTCAATTCGAGGTCGAATTCTAAGCCACTGGGCTATCGCCGCTTTTCAATTATTATTCATTATCAGGTTATTAATGAACACCAATGGACCGTCATGTGAGTCCTTGGTATAATGGAAGTGAAATCACCTCTGGTCACCTTAGTTATGCTCTTACTACCGTAATTCCCTTGATGTTCCTCTCGATGTTCATGTGTCAGGCTAAGGGGACACCTTTCCATTCTTCCACAACCCTGACAGTGTCGGACAGATCTTTCGTCGTGATGGATTGAAGCTAGAGTTCCTCCATCTCGTATAGAAAGCGATAGGTCGCTTGAATTTGCCGTAGGACGGCACGGCACGATTACCGTGGAAATCTCGGGTTATTTTGTAGCCGTCGACGGCATGCCGTGCCGTAGGTAGCTTTTTAATTCGCCGTATTACGCTTTGCGCCTCCAAGTGTGCCGCCCGCGCCGCCTACCTGGCTACGCACACACACACACAGCTACGTTTCTTGTACGTACATAATACACTCTCAAATGCCGCGACGGTTTAATGGGGAGTGCAGTGTGCTACGACGACGGCACGGCAGACGTTTGCCGTTCACGGCATGCCGTTGCCGTGGCCGATAAATTAAAAGGGTCTGCATACAATTTTATACATTTTGCTTTCCTATTTTACCGTGACGGCAAAACCGTGCCGTGCCGTGCCGTACTACGGCAAATTATAAAAGCGACCAAACACTTCACGCACCTCCTTGAGCCTTTTTACTCGGCAGTACACACCCTATTTGTGTATGTGTGGTGTAAATACAGAACCCAGTTGAGCACTTTCATGTGCCGGGGTGAAGCTCACTTAAAAGTTTTCTAATTGTAAGTGTTTCATTGCAGATGCCACAGAATGGGTCAGACGCGACCGGTGACGATCTACAGACTGCTGAGTGCTGGTACCATCGAGGAGGGCATCTACCAAGTGGCGCAAGAGAAACTCAACCTGGAGAAACATGTGACTGGAGTTGATGGTAACACTATTTTGTTTCATTTGATAAAGCCCTCTGATATCCACTGCTATAGCCTTTTGAATGAGATCCACCGACGTCCACCAACTCTAAGGGTGGTGTGTACCCCCTTTTTTCCTTTGTCGCAATTCGAGGATCTTTCTTCCCCATCGTTTATGTATCCTTCATACTTCGAGTATGTATTCATAGAATTGCTATTTTAACTTGATAAATTGGAGAGCTACATATGTCTATTAATACTTTTGTTACTCTACAGTTTTTTATGCCTTGTTTAGGACTCTACACCGAGCACAGCTCTCTCTGTTGTCTTGTCTCATTATCACTCTGTTAACTTGAGCTTGTGAAATAGTATCAGACTCTGAGGCACGTCTCGAAAGTATTAGGTGTGTTATTGGTGACACACATTCCTTACTAAATTCAAGTCCTGAGGTAAATCCGACGACAAAACATCTCATAGTTTCGCTGAAAAGAATTAAGAACTTAGCAATTCATAAATCAAATGACCAATTATGTTTTTACTTTCCAGAAAACGAGCCCACTGAGCAGAAGAACGTAGTGCGCCTGCTGTCGGCCGCCCTCGGGCTGACCACTTCCAACAAATGATCGATGCCTAACGACAATATCGTTGTCATTGACGATTAGGGTGTCTGTCGAGGCACAGGAGAAAAAAAAGCATTGGTGCAGTGAAAAGCAGTGATAACAATAGTGTTTGGAAAAATTACAGTGATTGACAACAGGAACTGTCAGTGAAACTGTGTGTGAAGCATTCGAAGAGTTGACAAATAAACGAAAGTGATAGGAAACAGTGTGATAAATAGTTTGTGTAAAATATGTTCATGTATACTTGAAAATAATAATCTTTAAGTGTCAGTATTGGACCTGATGAGTATATATTTTGATGTAAAACATTCAGTACAGAAGTTGTGAGAGCTACTTAAAATTAATAGGTTTGTTTTACTTAACACATTTTTATATTTAATTCAATAAATATAATTAGAAAAATTTCAAATATTCCACGAAGTAATAACAAAACATTTATTCTTTGAACACCCTCATTTCATAAGAGAATCATAGTAAAAATTTGAATTTCATAATTGCTACTGCTATAAAACATATTTCTCATCATTATAAAGCTTACATATCCAAAAAAATGCTGAAGCAGAAATGAATTAAACATTAATTAGTAATACCTTTAAGATCTAATTAAAAACATACTGTATTTTAAACATGTGATTAATATCTGTTTATTACCTTTTGTGAATACTAAAGATTATTTTCATAATGAATCAATTACTGATTACTTTATATAGAAATGTATACTGACTAGTTGTATATGGAATAGATACTGGTTATGCAATAGTTCCTTAATATTAGCAGAGAAAAACAAAAGTTTCTCGGAAACAGACTGGTAGCAGCGTTAGTAAGCCAGATACATGTCATAGTAGGTACTATGAAAGTTATTTAGATTAAATGTGTATTGATGTGAACAGTAAAATATAAATGTATAAATTACACAGAACAGGGAAATAAAGTGACCTAATGATAGCATAATAATGGTTAAAACAGAAATAATTGAAGTAAAAATGTTGATAGTGATAGGTAACAGAAATATATTATTGAAATATATTGGCAAAAACATAAGTCCAACAGCAAAATAAATGGATGATGGCAGGGATGTGAGTGATTTATTTATTCAGATTCATTAAGATTAAAATAATACGTTTCCCTGTTTTGTGTTTACAATATTAAACAAATTGTAAATGCTATAAATATCTAGTAATATATTTAAGGTGGCCTGCAAATTACGATACTTATAACATTAGCCACACCTGATTGTAACTATAAGAAGGATATGGAACAAAGTAAATTTCATCTTGCAATATTGGTATTTATATAAATAAATCAAACATAGTTTGTGTGTGTGCCACCTTTATGATTCAGAGCTTACACAAATTAAGGTTTACACTGTCTTTAAACATGTATAAAATGTATTATAACATATACAATATGATAAATATTTAGATAAATATTTCCGACAACCATAAAAACAAATTGCATATTGAAATAACGCTGTCACTGCCGATGTTCACTGACACAGACAACAGACCAATGTTGGTGTGAAATATGTTGCAAATTGACTAATTAATGTTATAATGACAAGTGTATTATTTTCATTTTACAGCATTACGGATGGAAAAAAAATTGTGCTATATGCTATGTGTTATATTTTGCTTGGAATAGCATTACTGCTAACATAATCTTTATGATAACACATCATTTATGGCAATGAGATAGAATAGAACATTACATTTTTGAAATAAAAATGACTGTCTCAGTATTTTGAATGAAGGGAGGTAGAACTATTGCACTTTTTTGGGGTATTCGTATCATCCTTCTATCGAAAGATAATTTTGAGGAGTCCATCTTAATCCAAATGAATATACATATTATCATTGCTTCATGCCATTTTGCGATGGTTAGCTGGCAAGTATGTTTGCAACAATTATAATAAAAAGGTTTTAAAGATTTACCAAGTGGGCTTAAAATCTCATACACTTATTAAAATACCACCAAAGTAGAGTACTATGTATGTAAGGAATTTGTAATTTTATTTTTATATAAGATAATTATTTATTTAGCTGAATTTTTAGTTGTATTAGAATAGGCACATTCCGAAGTTTATTTACGAAACTATTTATTTGCGATCACATTTATTCAGGTGACATTTTTGTTACGGTTTTTAGCCTTTTTTTAGGTTTGTAAAATATTTAACAAAAGTGCTTTGATACTAAGAAGAGACATGGACAGCAAAATTTAATTACCTGTTGAATTTAACCAAAATTTGTGTTCTTAAATTCGGCTCGAAGGATCACAATTTTGTTGTAGTCCTAAAACAACTATAAGAAATCTGTTTATTGTGATCGAACTTAGCAATTTTATATTTAATTTAGTTTAATTTTATTACTTGAAAACGGTAGAAATTAATGAATTGATATTATATTTGTCATTGATATAGTAAAAGTCACGATTCATGAGCACAAATGATTAGTACTAAGTGTAGTAGAAAGTGTAAAAGGTATTGTACACTTTCGGCCAATGTACAGCAGCCGAAAAACGCGCGCTAGACCAATTTTATTAGACGACGTACGCTGACTGACGGAACTAATCGCGTGAAATAACAGCATAGTGAAGTCAAACCGACCAATAAAAATTGTGCTCACGACTTGTGCCGACTACTGTATGAAATAGTACTATAAAGCAGTGTTAAATAAGGCAGATAAAAATAGACAAGTTTTGTTATTTGGTTTGCCATTCGATATAAGCCTAAGACGAATAATTTTGTCATTGCAGCTGTTAAGCTGGACTGTAATCAATATCCTATTTTTATAGTACATGAGTAGCAAATGGGTATGTAGACCACCAGATGTTCAGATACTACTCCAACCTCAAATGATAATCCTGTATAGGGTGTAACTCACTAGGATTATCTTAATCCTAATGTCACCTCAATAAATGTACCTTTCAAAATTACAAGATTAATTCATTCACAGTGTGTCATGAGAGGTAACGTAAGGAACTGCAATACCACCTATAAAAAGTATGTATGAATAAACTTAATCACATAGAAAAATTATATAGCTATAAGATTTACTGTAATGAAACATCGACATTGCCTGAAAATGTGAAAACCGCAGGTCACGGCTCACTTCACTTTTGATAAAAGATATTTCCTTTCATGAACGACTATTGCTCTTATGTTAAAGCATTTAAGGTTCAAAATCGATTGATAACGCGCTTTCATGGAATATAATTTGTATGAAGGTGTAAAAGAATTGAATAGTAGCTACGTAAAAGGGCAGATAACAATAGTAATAGCTTTTCGGACCGAAAAAAAATCAAAATGGTACCGTGTGGTATTTTTTCAAAGTTGTTGAAATAAAATTTTTTTTTGCTTTGCTTTGGTTACTCTGAGCCATTTACCAACACACAGTCTCAGAAACGGAAACATCATACTTTATAGTTGAAATAAAATTACAGTGGGAAGCTATGATAACATCGAACTTCAATGCTTTATAAGTGAATGAGTTTGTAATAAATTGGAATAACAATTTTGTGGAATAGCGAATGTTGCTACTTGTATTTGATGTAATTAATGTAATTAGCATTTTTTGTACTGCGGCTGTAACACCTTTGAGTATTTTAGAGATAATTTGACTTTGCTGAAATACAGTACTGGTTTTGGCCAAACTTTGTTTTATTTTTATTTTATTTATATTATTATATACCCCTATTTCTAAAACTGTTTGTACAACTCGAGTAGTCGCTATATCCTGATGGTTTACCAACAATGGAGACTACCGCATGAAAGTTTACAAACTTAACTTCCTTACTAAGCTTCTTACATTAGTGTTAATATAAATGTTTATGTGTGTGTACAGTTTCTGTAGGCAACTGACAACGGAAGTTTTATTTTTAACACAACCTGGTTCCGGGTTTTGTGGTTATTTTATGACTTACTAGCTGTCCCGGCACACTTCGTTCTGCCAAATACAGGAAAATGATATTGTTTTAAAATACTTTGTTCCTAACAAATATTCATTGGCACCTACGACACTGAATAATGGTCTGAGTGTGGAAGTAGGAAGTCAAAGTTTTAGAAACGTTGTTTTTCAAGTTGTTTTATAGCAATCAAAAACTGCATGCATGCATCACTTTGTAATTACTGCTATATACTGCAGTACCTATCTTAAAATGCATTATTATGAGTTCAATGTTCCTTATCAGACGTGTAAAAAGTGAATAGTATCTGATGACCGATTCTCCACACTGCTCATTTTCCCTGGTGAATAGATGTGTCAGTGTTGTGTGACTGTGTCGGTCGTGGCGTGTCGCTCATCGGCGAAGCGTTTCCGGACTCCGATGTAACATCTATCTAACGCTATCTAACGACGATATTTCGATAAACTTTGCTCGTATGAACCTTGCGTAAGTTGATGCAACCTATTGTAGAATAAAATAACGTAAAGTAAAAGTTTTAATGACATGTGGGCATTATCATTTAAGTGGTGATAGAGACATGAAATTGAAGCTTGTACTGGGAGGTACGATATTTTACCAGCATTCAAGTGGGCATTATCATTTAAGATGTAGCCATAGACTTATAGCTTGTATGGGGTGGTATCTTACCACCACCCTCATAAGCAGCCGTGAAACAACTTGTTAAACATCTGTTATTTGTGTGCATATATTTTTATTAAAGTTGGGCATCATAGACCTCCGCGCAGTGTTAGCTCGCCCTTAAATACAACCTCAGACTGGATTCCATTTGATCCAATTTTCATTTTCATTTTTCCTGGTCGTGTTTGTAGTGACCACTGAACGCCAGGTTGGCTATAAGCTATATCTACATAAATTAAAAAGTCATGTCTATAAGACCACAAGATGAGAATGGAAATTGATTTACGATTAAAACCCGCTAATCACTACCTCGTTAAAGACCGAATTATTGCGAATTGAAACTGCTTGAACGCACCAAGCGTGCAGCCGCTCGATGTAGAGCAAACATTGATTCATTGCTTCAAAAACGAAGCGTTTTCCAGCGAGCGAGCGCCGCGCCGCTCTTTTTCCTTTCATCAACGAGCAACATGCTACAAGAGCTGATAGACGGTTTTGGGAAGGGATTTGGACGCTGAAACATTGTACGGAAATTACTGAATATAATGCTGATTAAAAGCATATCCTAAGGAGTGGCGGAAGTTTCCCTTTAATTTTTGAATGGCTGCTTTTTTACAATTATTTCTTAGACATACTTAAATATAATTCAACGGCTGGCAACATTTCTGAGTGAAAGACCCATTATGTACATTGTATTTCAGTTTTTTAACAAATTTAAACCCTTCACTGGCTTTCAACTTTTTCAATCCGTAGGTAGCAGAACGTAGGTAACCGACATAGCTCACAAACATTGCAGATCAAAGCGGCACAGTAGGTATTGGCCACATCGTTCGAAGGACAGACAAACGATGGAGAAGAATGGCGACAACGTCTAGGCAAAAATGTTTTTTTATATTTATAGGTTTTGCACAATCCTATGTCGTATTAGTAGCGATTGATCAATTTTTCACAGTCCCTCAAACGCCTTCCCAAAAACGTCCACCAGCTCTCCATCTACGCGCGCAGTGTTCGATGTTGCGTTCGATAGAAAACTCATCCACCCAATGGTGCGCGCGCGCCGCCAGTCGGCACACCGCCCGGGCGGGCGCCACACGACCGGAGTCTGCGCGAGCGACAGGCGACGCGAACAAAAATAATTTCAGTGAAATAAAACGCGATACCGCCAACGACCGCTGTAACACGCGAGCGCACGATTCTGGTAAGTAACGCTTATAACACCCCAAATAAAAAACAATCGCCGACGCGCTCCCCAATTAAACCTGTCTATAATTAGTCTAGCATCCGCTGCAGAGGGAGACCGGAGAGGTGCGTTTTACATTTCCCGTAGTTTTCATGCGAGAGGATCCGACGTTGACCTATAAATTCCGGTCTACGACGTAGTTTCGGCGTCTGCTACAGACTCAAATGTCGAACGACGAAATGAAAGTGCAATTGCATTAATTATTTTGTTCAGTCGCGCCTACGCCGCCCGGTAGACGCGGTTTCTACCGGCTAATTGTTGCTTAATGGATGATACGAAGCAGAATTTCTTTTCGACTCTACCATTTCCGATAAAATAAACACGTTGGCCTGAATACCAGCGCTGTTGAACATCATTAGTGGAGTGAGCGGTGGAGTTAAAGCTGAATTGTAATTCGAATAACGTACAATTACTTGTATGAATCATAAACATTGATCATAGTCTAATTGCACTATTTCCAACTTTGTGATAGTCTTGATTTAGTGTTAACCTATAAATTCTATGATCCGGTTATTGTCCGGAAGCCAAATACTTAATACACAACAATGTGCCTATAAATAGTGCTCATTTAATTTTATCTACACTGCATCGATCGATACCTCTACTTGATTAGACCAAGATTAGAGCACGACGTATAAACAACGGGACTATCAAACCTGTACCTATTCTAGATCCACTCGGGGTTGGCTTTCCTCTCACAAGGAGAAGGATGTAAGCCTTAGTCAAATAGGGGTTGGTGGACTTCACATGCCTTTGAGAACATATCTTGGAGTACTCTCATCCTATGTCTTCTGGCTTCAAACTATTTCTAATATAAGTAACATACAAGCAACTATTATTCGTATTTATCTAACCAACCGACAATGGATTAACCTTTTGATTAAAAGGGATAAAGAAATTACTTCCAACGACATATTTAGTAGCTAATATAAAGAGAATGAAGAGCTGTCAAACGGAAAAATGATTAAAATAACGAAAAACCAAGCGATAGATAGGATTAAAAGCAAGCAATTAACGTTATCTTGATTGAGCCGAGCTGAAGAATTCGCTAGGTAGTGTCAGTCGCGAGTCAACGTTTTTGGCTGAAAGATACACAGACCAATATCTAGATTTTTTGCATATTAGCCATACAGTTTCAGTTTTTTATATCAACGCAGAATTTAGATAGGGCGCTGGCGAGCATTTAGGTATATGATTTGCTCGTACTCCGTATGGCATTAAAGTTGGGATCAATACGACAAAATTTCTTAATGAATGAATGTCGTACGTTGCTGCGTTTTTTTTCTAAAGGGCTTCAAATCTGTAAAAAAATGGTACTAAATCATTTGCTCGTGTCTGCCTCTGGGGTTAATGGTTAATACAATTTTGATAACGAAGAAAATCTATGAGGCAGACATCCAGGGCTCTGCATTATCACAGGAGGTGGATGCAAAAATGTCGAAAAAAACGCTACTAAATCATTTGCTCGTAGCTATAACTGGGTCCATATGATTTATTAGAACTCCCTGAATACAAAAAAAATTTGGCAGACATTTTACTCACTGACTTTAACCGTTACAGGTGGTTTCAAAGTTTTAAGGCATAGTACAAACAGGGTACTTTGACCTTTTTTTCAAAGTATCAAGGTTCAAGGCTGTAGTAATTTAATTGTAAACGATCTACGCCAAATAGCAATAATCGCAATCAGTCAGTGCACTGCTAACATTTATAAAAAAAATGTAGAGACAAAATTTGTGTGAACGTTTTAGTCGTGGAATCCACTATGAAAAAACAAAGTTTTGGCGCCTTCAATCCAAGATGGCGGCCACTTCTCATGATCACAAAATTGAATTTTAAATATTTTTCGTCGAATTATATGCCTTTAAACGCCACCTTTTGTAAGGCAAAGGTCTTTTTGGCTCCACTGACTAAATGTCTAAACTTAAAAACCTAAAACTAAACTACATTTAAAAACCTGATAGGTATTGAAAAGTGCAGTCTACAATTTGAAGTTTCGAAGTAGGTACGTAAGCGAGTATCTTCAATATTCAATTAGCATCGAAAACATTGCTAAGAGTTAGGTAATTCGGCGTGTTAGTTCTAGGTTAGGCAACGACACCTAGCGGGTGCCGGCGATTCAGTGAGGTCATTACCCTGCTGAACGTTCATTGTGATCGGGCTATATTGCTGAAAAATTGACTGCATTTTAGACTTAACGATTATAAGACATCCATTAATGATGTATTATATCCATTATGTATGAGTAATCCCATAGGTACGATCAAGTATCACCGCCCGTGCGCTTGCTTGAAGTAGACGTGTTAATGCAGTGCTTATCGATTTTAAAATCCAAACTTGTGTCAAAACAGCTCTGTCACTTATTGTGTAGTACCACGAAAACCGGGAAATTGCAGCAAACGAATCAGTGTATAAATCGTATAAAAACATTGTGTGTACAAGTGTAAAAACATCAAAAACGTTTTAAAATCTTCCGTTGGCGTAAAATAACTCAACTGGGTGAACAAAGGATTGGACTTTGAACTCTTTACTCGAGCTAATTACCGCCGATGCAGTGTTGTCACATAGATACCATACGATCTTTTTGAGAGCTTTGCTTATAAACCGAGTAGCGCAGTTGCGTGTAGAGTATACACAACTTCGTGAGGCGCAAGATCAAATCTTAGTTAACGTTATTATTTTTTTTTTTTTTTTTTGGAAAATTTTTAATTGTTCCCTCAATTTTATTTATTTATTTTCAAATTTATTTATATAGAAGACGACAATTTTTGGATTTTTTTATTTTTTATTTCTATAAAATGTCTTCTACAACCAAATTATGTTCTGGGTGCAAAAATAATTTACCTAGAAGAGAATATATGGTCTGTTCCATATGCAAACTCCGATACGACCTTCTGTGTGCCAATATATCATCGAAACGCTTCAATCAATTGGACCAAGAGAGTAAAAATGAGTGGAAATGTCCGGAATGTCGCAGTAAGTTACCCAAATCCGACAACACAAACACTCCAGTCCGTGTGACCAATCGTTCTGATGATGCTGAGAATCCACACAGAGTAGAGACCCATCCCACTGGACGTTTAAAGAAACAGCGATCGAAGTCTGATGGGGAAGAGTCCTATGTCACAGAGGACAAGCTGAGGGCAATAATTAAGTATGAAATATCAGAAACCATTAGACATCACGTTTCTGAACACTTAGCGAACATTTCGAGCCAAATATCTGGTTTTCATGAGTCCTTGTCGTTTTTTAGTAAACAATACGATGCTCTTTTACAAAACATCAACGAGAAAAACGAAATAATCAACAATTTAGTCTTGAAAAACGACAAATTGGCTTCTCAGGTTAAAAATCTTACAGATAGACTGGGACAGGTAGAACAACATATGCGTTCTTCTAATATAGAGATCAATGGAATTCCAGAGCATAGATCTGAAAACCTGATAAAGACCATAGAGCAGTTAGGCACGATTGTTGAAAGCCCTTTTGTCGACAGTGATGTTCTGCACATAACACGTACTGCAAAGCTAAACAAGGACAGTGACCGTCCCCGTTCCATTATAGTTAAACTTCGTAGTCAACGCCGCCGAGACGAGATTTTGGCTGCTGTTATAAAATTTAATAAGAAAAACAAAAATGATAGACTGAACTCTGAACATCTGGGAATAGGTGGAAATCGTATGCCTGTATTTGTGTCTGAACATCTCACACCCACTAACAAACACTTCCATGCAGCAGCCCGCAAGAAGGCTAAGGAAAATGGATACAAGTTTGTTTGGGTTAGGGACGGTAGGGTTTTTGTACGAAAGGATGAACAGAGTAGCGCTATCTTTATAAAAAATGATGAAAGTTTAAGATTAATTATATAGCTTATTAATTATCTTCAAATGTATTGGTAGCTAATCTCAACAATGTCTATTACAATTTACTACCAAAATGTCCGAGGTCTGCGAACCAAGACAGAAGATGTCCTTAAAAATATTTCTGTAAATAATTATAGTATTATTGTTTTCACCGAAACATGGCTAAATGGAAATATTTTAAATAGTGAGTTTATAGACAAGCGCTATGTTGTATATAGGAAAGATCGATCTTGTTCAAAGAGCTCAAAAAGGGACGGAGGGGGCGTGATGGTTGCTGTGAGTAAAAATATTCCTTCCTCTAGGCACCCGAACTGGGAAAGTGATGCAGAAGATTTATGGTTAACAATAGAAGTATCAAGTAAAACTACCGTCAAAAAAAATGTCTATTTGTGCAGTTTATCTTCCCCCGCCGGTTGACTTTGAGCTCTTTTCATGCTTTCTGGACAAAGTTTCCTGCGTCTTGGACCAATCAGATCAGGTTATAATAGTGGGTGATTTTAATATGAGCCATATTGGATGGTCTCGTGAGTATGAGGGGGGCCCATGTTGTCCAACAAACTATGCATCCAAGCTAGGCTTGTCGCTTATTGATTTCTTGTCAGCTAATAACCTATTCCAAATGAATGATGTACCTAATATAGACAACAAAATATTAGACCTTGTCCTTACGGACTGCACATGTTTGGATGTATCTAAAAGCGATAATCCTTTGACTAAAATTGACCCTAGACATACTCCGATTTTAATCACCTTACAACTTTATACTCCCAGTTTTTTGAAACCTGTCATTACACCCCGTTACCGCTTCTTCAATGCTGATTACAGTAGCATCCTACAGTATCTACGTAAAATAAATTGGACAGCAGAATTACAGCATCTCAATGTGAATCATATGACTAATAGATTCTACGACATAGTTAAAAGGGCTATAGAGTTGTATATTCCTAAGTGCAAAGTAAAAAGTACCAAATACCCCGTGTGGTTTAGCAGGTCTTTAATTAAAGTTATCACCGAAAAAAATAGAACGCGACGTAAATACCTCAAATATAAAAATCCACGTGATCAAATAGAGTACGAACTTTTGCGTGAACGTGCTCATAGATTAAGTGAGCATTGCCTATTCGATTATAAAAGAAGAGTAGAATCTAATATTTGTAGAAACCCTAAAAGCTTTTGGAGCTTTATCAAGGAAAGACGTAACGGTGAGACTACCATACCAGATGTAATGTTTCAAGATGACCGGACTGCTAGCACTGGATCAGAAATAGCGGAAATGTTTGCAAATAATTTTTCATCTGTGTTCAACAAAAACTCATTAGACTCTACTCAATCCCTTAAATCGCATGAATCATTGCTAAGCTCTATCAAGGTGACCGAACGCGACATTTTATGTGCAATAAAACGCCTTGAAACTTTTAAAGGAGCTGGTCCAGATGAAATACCCCCAGTCTTTGTCAAACGCTGCGGACCTGTTATAGCTTTACCGCTTTATATAATTTTTAACAGATCCCTAAGTGATGGTGTATTCCCAGACGTGTGGAAAACTGCAAAAATAGTTCCTGTTTTCAAAAAGGGCGCTGCCAGTGTTGTAAGCAATTACCGACCGATCTCAATTCTCTCATGTCTACCTAAGCTGTTCGAATCGCTAATTTGCCCGATAATCACACGCCACTTGCATACCTTTATCTCTGAGCATCAGCACGGTTTCATGAAGGGTCGTTCGGTCGAGACAAACTTAGTGTACTTTACATCCTATATCCGCGAAAAGGTAGACAAGGGTCAGGAAGTGGACGCCGTATATATGGACTTTTCCGCCGCCTTTGATAAGGTCTGCCATTCTCGTCTCATCAGCAAATTAAGAACTTATGGAATAAGTGGATCCTTACTGGAATGGTTTCAGTCATATCTCGCAAAAAGACCTCAGTATGTGGTAGTAAACGGATATAGATCACAGAACTATATAGCACTCTCTGGTGTCCCACAAGGATCCCATTTAGGACCAATACTTTTTTCTGCTTTCATAAATGACGTAACGTCGGTTATACATAATTGTAAGTTTTGTCTATTTGCTGATGATTTAAAAATATTTAACGCCATTCAATGCAATTCAGATACTAAACTTATTCAGGAGGACTTAAACAGAATAGTTTCATGGTGTGCCCTCAATGGTATGACATTGAATACAAAAAAATCCTTTTTTATAAAATTTTCGAGGAAAATCAACAAAACGTCATCCCTGTATACACTCAAATCTGATTCACTTCAAGAAGTAAAAGAAATTCGTGATCTAGGAGTTATTATGGACAGTAAACTAACGTTTAAAAGTCATATAGATGACATAGTAAAAAAAGCCGCCAGAATGCTCGGATTTCTTAAAAGAAACACAAAGGGTTTTCTATCTTCTCGAAGCAAAATCATCTTATTTAATTCACTTGTACGAAGTCAATTAGAGTTCGCGTCAGTAATCTGGAGTCCTCAATTCATTACTCATTCACAGCGGCTGGAGAGTATACAACGATCTTTCACCAGGCACCTGGCATTCCATGCTTCTGGAATTTCTTACCGCTCTCCATATGATCTTCGTCTAAAATACTTCAATATAATGTCACTAAAACACCGTCGTACACTACTGAATGTCATGTTTCTCAAGAAAGTCATTTCCGGTAACTTTGATTGCACCTTCTTAGTACAAAGCATCCAAATTAAGGTCCCATACCACTATCCACGTCACCCGATCACAAAAATTTTCCACATTTCTTTGAGCAGAACAGGCCTCGGTAAATATACTCCTCTATCAAGAATCTGTGCCGAATACAACCAAGCATGTGCGTCCATCAAAAACATAGACATCTATCACGATTCGTGTGCTATTCTAAAGAAAAAGCTATCATCTCAATTTTTTTTGTAATTGTAATCGCTTGTTTTTATATGTTTAATGTTTATAAGACTGTTATATTATCTAACTGTTAACATGTCCTAGAGTATAAGAATGTCGTACACGCCTGTAACTGGCATGCATACCAAGACAAGCTGTTTATCAATGGAAAATTGTAAATGTAATGTATGTTGTGCTGTTGGTGTGGCTTAATGAATAAATAAATAAATAAAAAGTACAGATTAACTCTATTACATTACAATTTACATTACAATTACCCACATACTCGTACATATATTGAAATCTCGTTACGTGAGTGTAGACCATAAGGTAGAGGAGGTAGAGTTGATTAAATCTCACGACATCTGACCATGGGCACCTTGGACACAGAAGGTTCGAAAAATCGCTAAAATTTAAGACCTAATTAATTAATGATAATTCAATTGTATAAGAACTGATTGGTGAAGAAAACATAAAAGTTTTATAATTATAACCAAGCTATTTCTTATTCGGCAATTTATTATCGGGAGCGAGTGTACCATCCTATTAATACAAAGAACATTTTCACGCATACTTACTTACCTTATGTATTTATGAATGTACGAGTACGTACAAGGACGTTTTCTCGCCTCCATACAAGCTTGCTTCTTGGATAAATAGCAGTTCGGCGCATTGTTTAAACTGCCTACTTAGTTAATGTAGTTTTCCAAAGAAGTTATTGATTTACCGATCACTGATGAATGTGTGTGTTCAGTTGAAACTGTTCGATTTATGAACGCAATGTACTTGTAGAGTTCCGTATAATTAATATGTTGATGATGATGCGAAGAGTGGAATTGCCAAATCGTGGGGGAAGTGGCCAGATAATTTTTGGTGATAGAAATTACAAAGGAAAAGAAAGGAAACACTTTCCAGAATGTGTCCCTTATCCTTATTAGTTACTCTATCGAATGGTGTAATAATACAGTATGTGATATTTTTTTTCAAAATCAATGGGTTCGATTCCTGGCTAGGCATATTGATTTTGAAAAAAATCCAACAATACAGTTTTAGTTTTCCTCATAGTTTCGGATTTCCCCATGCACGCACACTTGAAAAATTCACCCTGTATATGGGTATATCCATAGGTATATTCATAAAAAAATATCCAGGAGGAAATCAACGCAATAAACGTATTGCGTATGATATTTTGATATACTTTTGCTTAGGCGTACGAGTGGGCGGCAAACTTGCAAAAAAGGCGCGAAACCGTCCGCCATGTTCCCGCGGAGTGGTCACAACATTCACATTACGAAGTGCTAATTTAATATTCGCTGCAATGATTTATTATTCGTATTGCATGCGTCTTAGTCTATGAAGAGTTGGTATGATATTTGTGTGGAAATGACACCTACGTAATGTGTGTAATCTTACTAATAGCTTATAGGATGTGCATTTTCGTAAAGCCGTCAGCTCTGCTATGCATCTACTCAACTCGACTCCACTTAAACGCACGTGGTTTCGAAAAGGGTATCATGTTTCGTTTGTCGTGGGTTTCCTGGGTAAACTACTGATCTACATTTAGATATCTACAGCCAGCAGAGCAAAAAAACAAATTTTAACTCATCATTCAAAATTTCGCACTACTGTGATGCAAGTATGGGTACGCAAGTACCTATAGTTTCGCACTGTACTATATGTACTTAGCTCGTTTCAAATATTTGCAAGACTTATGCGCTGTTAAATTCTGTTGGATAAAGTGTTGCTATGTATATGCATGCAGTAATTGCAGTAGGTATATTGATTAGTAAGTATAAAAGTACTTATCGTTTTCTATACTATTATGTATTTAAGCTGTGCCTAAAAGCTTGTCTGATGAGCTGTTCTTCAAAGTCGACATCGCACCGCAGTCTCTTTGTGTTGCTCGTGGTCCCATAGATCCTTTTATAAAACATACAATTTTAAAAATCTACTGCTTAGGGACCGGTTGATTTTTTGCTGAAACCGTGAAACGGTACGGTATTAACGTATCGACGTGTACTCCACTTTTTGCTTCGACCTGTGAACGAAACGTGAGTCATTGTCGAAACTGCCCACATCGTGTTCAAAAATGGAAGCAACTCAAACTAAGGCCTTGTCTTAGTTGGCTGCAAGCCGACACAATAGGCCGACCAACCAACGCGACAAAATTCAAACATAGATCTTTGAATGAAGCTGTCCTAACCTATGATGGTCCTACGTAAATTCGCACTGTTGTAACAATTGTACGCAACGACGTTCGCATAGGATAAACTTGACTCCAGCGATCGATTTTGTCGTCGCAATTAGGACAAAGTCGAGTTTTACCCCAGCAAAACGATTGTACTACGTAATTCTATTAGTAACTAGTTTGCCAACACATTTACAGGCGAAAAAAATACGAGTAGATATAACGATTGTAAATACTATAGGGATAGTACTCGGTTACTGACGTCGAAATTCAGTACCATCTGCCAATTGCCGTAGTCAGCCCAATTTTCAATTCATAACTCCCATCGCTGTAGCTACATCGCGACTTGGCTCCGAGCCAACTTACAATAGGTCAAAAAGAACTGCTCGCTTCCCTATTTACGTGAGATGGACGACTATCCAACCGAATAGGGATGTCACATCATCGTAGACAATTCGATTTGTTATTCGATCACAAAACAAAGGCTCGGCTCGTGCCCAATGACCTAGAACCTAACCAGACTCCGTACAGATGCTGGTAGAATATAAGGAAAGAAGGCAAGGCATTGTCACCTTTCATGTCTGGTAATAAGAACCATTAGTGCGAGTTTGTTGAGTACGTCTGAACTGCAAAAGTGTGCGTCCGTGGACGGCTGAGCACACAGTAAACACGGTGATGTCATTCGACTCCGCCTACGACCATTATGTTAAGAATTTTGTAATTTATTTAAATGACCAGTTTGCTACGAAGCATCGTAATGATTACAAAAATTTAAGGGTTTGTTCTTCTATTTGGAGAAAGCTCTACATTCATCATGGGAGTATTTAAGGGCCTATATGTTTTTGGGATGCTCTATGTTGTCGAGAATTAGGTTGCTTTAAAAACATGGTCATAAATGGCTGCAACCCTTTTAATATGCACTGTTGAACACGGCTCTCTCCTCATAATAGTGGGAGGTCTGGACCATACTCCAACATGCTCTAATGCGGATTGGTATTAAAAATTGGTTATTATCTACCTATATTAAAATTGGCTAAGTTCCTCCACAGATTTTTTACTATTTGGGTCATTTTATTGTATCTAATCATTTTACTTTATATTGTGGGGGATGGACCCGTGTTTTCTGTCAACAGAAGACAACCACAAGGCAGGGGATATCCATCCAAGACGTAAAGCTGGAAGGGGAGAATACTACAGCAAGTGTTTCGTGTGTGGAAAAAAATATAAAGATTAATTAATCAAAGTTAAACTTAAATTTTTGCCATTTGGAGGCATAACATAGACTTGACTGTATAAAAATCGGGAAAGTATAATCTGTCAATGAACTTTCGGCTCATATTTAGTTGCCATCCGTTGGCAACCTTTTTTGGCTGTCGGCAAACTTTTTTGCGAGAGCGTTGTATTCGCAACGCATTGAATTTTTTTGCGGCCTGAAACCAAGCCGACGTAGCTTATATTATCACACAATGAAGACTCGTAAATATTACACGACTACGTCTTAGATCTCACTGGATATAAAATCGCCTAATTTAAATACTTTACTGAGTTCCCTCCAATAAAAATGTACTACGCATCTCTAGTCTCGATGACTAATGTTGATGTAATATTTACTCAAAGATTTTCCGACAAAACATTAGTGTTCGTTCTATAATAATGTATCGTATTCATCGAACACGACTAGTCTAGAAGATTTTGCGAGTTTTTGTTTGGCAAAAAAGATAATCGTCATTCATTTTTTGTTAGTCAACGAGACGCTTCAACTCACCTATTGGTTATTAAATGACATTTAAAGATAAAAACAAACTTAAGGATCTTAATACCAGACTAAACGAATTTGGTTTGTCTTGCCCTGTTCAAAACCGCTTGTAAAATCCAGTGTTCTTATGAAAAGCTCCTTTTCATACTCTAAGCGGATTCAAAGGCGAGGAGTTATCCAAGGTTTAAATAGCAAAACACCGTTATTCTACTAGTAGATTGAAAATGCATACCGTTATAACTTATAATAGTTATATAGGACGCTATCACCAGTTCCGTGGGCTTGCACATCAGTCTCTAAGGACCACGCGTGTCCTGCGTAAACAGTTTTCACTGTGGTTTAGATACTTGTCTTGCTACTTGCTAGGGAGGTATGCGGATATGAAACTATAGCTCACTGTTGCCTATTGTAATTTGCCCGAAGAGCCAAGTTCTTATCTTTCCGTTTGGGTAGTGAACATGAATATTAAGATTATTTATTAGAGGGAGACAGGATTCTTAAAGTTTAATTCAAAATTAGTTCTATTGAGTTCTCGAAGGTACGTTTTTGATTTTTTAAAAATTACTTCTATGATTCAACAGGTAGCACTCGAAAAAACGACAATATGTCTCAACTTAGGTGTAATGATTCCAATTTGAGCTGCTGTAAACTAGCACTACCAAGTAAAGTCAAAAGTCCTTACTCATCTCCTATCCGGGATTATTCATCTTACATCTGACAACACTAAAATTTTATTGCTTTTGGATATTTGCCATAGATTGAACGTACGATTTCCAAGTTTGATCCGATTATAAATTATGCATCAACGATTATAATTTTAGCGCTAGTCATCAAATACGGCCTTCTATCCACATATGGATGCTAGTGAAAGAACTGGTGGTCAGGTAACTACCCACATTGTTCAAATGTTATGCAGACAGAGATTGTCATTTGTAAAGATCGATTAATGGAAACTAAGTAGTTTTAAATTAAATATAATATAATAATTTCTGCAATGCATAAGATACTTATTTGGATCGACCAATGTAGACTGTAGAATGTAGAACCTCAAATCTCACTTATGAAGATTTGAGTTTCTACGTGGATAATATAATTTTATTATACTTATTCGGCGACTTCCGCGACCCGTCAAAAGATAGCGCTACGAGGTTTCCTAAATCACGCTATCGAAGTTTTCTACATCGATGGCATATACAGACATGACGTAATCGAACACGGCAAATTCGTTTTGACGCGTTGGGGGTTTCTGGTCCAGGCCAACCTTGCGGGCCGGCTTGTGCTCCATACTTCCATAGTAGATTACTGCATGGTTACAACCATTGATGCACTAATTTACTTAATGTTTGTTGCAGTGAACCTATACGAGTAAAGTGAACGAGTCTCGAGTGCAGAGATCGATTACGGACGGCGCACAACGAGAGAGCGGTGAGTCGCTTTATGTGAACAGACCAAGTTCTTCCTTATCCAGGGGCGTAGTGCGGTACCCGGGCGCCGAGTGTCCGGGGATGCCGAGAGCCGCTCGCGCCGCGTCAGATAGAGCCTCGGCTTTAATGCTCGACGCGGTAAAAATTTGACCGATTTTGATACAAGAGGGCGCCAGAGTATTAATTGCACCCTGGCGCTTCATGTGCTAGAAACGCGGCTGCCATCATCGTGATTAGAATTTTGTTCCACTACTAGGTTTGCCCCTGCAAGGGCTAAAAAAATAAATTTATGTACAAGTTAAACTCCCCTCGCATACACGGGGGCACAAGGGGACATTATTATACCTACGTGACTGGAGCAATTTTGTTTTTGTTTTGATTGAAGTTCTTTCTTCTTCCTTATCATCTCCGTCGTACCAAGTAGAGCTTTCATGCTAAATGTGGTTGAAATTGTGTCCTACTCTTGGTCATTATAATTAGGGGTTAAAAAAAATTTGAACTCCTCATAAACAAGAGGACATAATACCTACCTACCTGCAGAAATTTCGATTGTTTTGCGGTCGTTCCGTGAAGAGTAGTTTTCGAAGTAAAAATTCAGCCGACTCTACTTTAATGAATTTGTTTATAAACTTTAACCCGCAAGAAAAGAACACAAGAGTTTCATGACCGCAATAATATTTGCTTAAAACATTATTATTTTTAAAAATTACGCTACATTGCATCGCAAGGCCATCCGGCCAGTGTGATAGATAAGGAATTTTGGAGATTAAAAAGTCTTAATATAGAGACTCAAGCGTGCTCAAGCGGTGCATGTCGAGAGAGCGGTGACTCACCGTCTCACCGTCGACCACCGGCTGCCGTCACCACGGTTAACGTGTTTATGTCATCTTTATTAACAATATTTTAAGAAAAAACTTCATAGTTTTTTTATAAGAAAAGCAGGCAAACAGCCAGACAGGCCACCTGGTGGTAAGTGATCATTGCCTATTGACACGAGCAACACCAGAGGTGTCGCCAGTGCGTTGCTGGTTTGAAGGCGAGCTCTTTTTAACCCCCGACGCAAAAGAAGGGGTGTTATTACGCCTTTTAAAACTAAAATTATATTTCTTCCGCTTTTACTATGCTTGAAAAAGTATTAGTTAAATGCCTCGGAAGCTCGGAGTAGAATTGCCACTACGATTAAGTGTTTATCAAGCGAACGCCATATTTGCACTAACTAGGTGATTATTATGGAAATTTGCATGCTTGAATACCTAGCAAACTGCTCTACCTTCACGTGTGGATATCAAACCTCCTTAAAGAAGAAATAAGACTGTCTTTGAATGTTTTTTTATTTATTTTAATAAATAAGTAACACACTGTCAATTGCAAACTACCTGCAACCCATGAACACCCACATCTAACCTTAAATAGTTAAAAATTCAATCTAAGATTATAAAATCCAAGTTGCACAATACGAGTTGCTTAGAGTTACTTAGTTAAGTGGTAACATACCGGGTATATTTTATTAAGTACCTATGTCAAATTGGAATTTTTATCTGTTTGAGTTTAGTCGGCAATTTCATTTGCTGTTAATTGCTATGCTACTTACCTACTTGTATAAAAAAATAATTGTATAAAAAGTACAGTGTATAAACAAGTGTTATGTATATCAAATTGTTATGATCCTTAAATCAGTCAATACCAAGCATCGCAGGTGTGGACACAGGCACTGCAACTGATGTAGTCTACAAAACTAATTTCAAATGCAATAGTGCAATTTCACTTTCATGAAAGTTTATTACTATAATCCTGAGAAAACTGAGCAATGCTCTTTTATCAACTTTCACTTTCATTATATCGGATTTGAGATTTTTAAGATTTCAATAACTGTATCTATGTATTCAGAAACCTAAACGTGGCCTGTGGGTACAAGCCCGATGCTGACACACGGAACTTCTTTTTGAAGTTGATTAAGTATCGCTTGTTCCATCGTGATCTACATTTCATTAAAGGTCAGTCAAACAGGCAAAGGGACCATGGCTGGTAAGTGGTCACCGTTGCCTATTGACACGATCAACATCAGAGGATTGGCTTTAACCGGCTTTAAAGGAAAACTTTTTATGAAAAGAACTTTTTACCCCTTCTTGTAGAGCCATATAGTCTACTTAGTCTCACAGAAATACATCGGTCAGAAGTTTGCAAGAACGTGAAAAACGGACTTCAAAATCCGATGCTAGTTCGACGAAACAAAGTAGTAGTTTATAGTTAGTATAAATGTAGGAAATTCATCTATATGGCAACTATAGAAGTGTCTTCAGTGTTATTTCTGGTTATTAATTTTAAATTTCTCCTATGTTCCAGATTAGGGTTCATAGAACCCCCGCGACGAAACGATTCGAGTCTGGCGCCAAAGAAGTTTGACTTCGAAGCCTCTCGAAATTTACCAATCGCTCTGTGACTGTCAGGCACTAAGTTATCTGCACCGCTCTATACCGTATCATAAAACGACTAAAATCGAAACCCCGCCCTCTTTCCGTGGCCACGATCGAGGGCGATCTATTTAAGATTTATATATGCATATATAAAGGAGAGGATCTCTATGTGACGTCACAACTCATTGTGATTTTAACTTTATAAATAATAAAAAGCTTCGTTGTTTACTTCGCATTTTAACGTGTAGATATTACTCGTTATAGTTAGAATTGTTTTGTACGTATTGAAAAAATTGTAAATAAATAAATAATAACAAAAAAAATTGTAACTGCAAATAAATTGATTGTGTAAACGTAACTATAATACTAGTCATTCATCTAGTGTATTTATTTTTGTAATATTCAATCTAAAATTCAGTGTAGAGATCGTAATATTACTAAAAATATTTAAATAAATAGCTTGGAAGTGTAATAAAAAATAATAAATAAAAAAGGATATAAATAATCGTGTAATACTTACCAAAGAGAGTTCGCGTTCGCGGAAGCAAATACCGTCCATTTAGAGAATTAGGACATAGACAAGGCAAAGGTAGTGTAAAGATGCAGGCCCAAATCGGAGTAGGGAACGAGCTGCAGAGGAGCTACAGGATGCAGGACTTTGCATCGCCTGGCGTCATCATGCGAGAGCGCAGTTTCATACGACCGCAGTCCCACCACAACATGCATCATAACCAGGTAAATCCATGCCTTTTTAATTTTTTAATCAAAACAAAACATGTAATTCTAATTTTGAATGTGCAAGCTTTTATGGCTCATTTCTTGAGTCAAATGTTTGTTTAGTCAAAATTTATTAAGCATTCAGCCAAGTTTTAAAAATTTTAATGTTTTAGATAATATTGTTATTGCAGGTACCTATTATTTCTCTATTTTCTCACAGTATAATTTAAATCGATTACAATGCTGATAGAGCTGGTTATTTTCACGAAAACGTTGTTTTATTTGGTGTAATTATTCGATATTCGTAATAATGTTTTGTAATAAAGTCTACCCATCCAAGCGTTGCGTAGGTACCTATAATGGTTGGCTTTAGAAAACGTTGTTATATCGCAGTCACGGCTAATATAGAACGGCATTGTAATCGAGCCGTGGGTGACACTGCAGCGACACCCACGGCTGCACAACCTGATGTCCTTAAACTTAGTGCTGTTAGGAAATGGCTTAATTATTATGACTGTATTGCATAATTAATATTTAATAAACAATGGATGGTTGATTTTATTAAAAAAAAACAAACCTTGGTTTATGCTCTATTTAAATTTTTATCTATCTAAATAATATTTTTTTTAGAAAAATAGACTATTGTCATCAATCTTTTACCAACCAAGCAAACCAGGTAAAATTCGGTAAAACTACGTGTCTACATACCTATAGCATACTATTTTTTCTTTATATCACCGTATACCGCACTGCAACTAACACGTAATCGTAATACCTATTTGCTGGATTATGAAAATAAACCATACAAAATATTACAGTGTGTTTGATTTGCTTAAAATTTAAACCTGGATTCGTAGTAAAATCTATTTTAAAAAACGAAACTAAAGCCTCTTTATTTTTTTTACAGTTTCCAAACAATGGGAAACGGCGGAGTATGATTCTGACAAACGCAAAAGGAAAACCTACGCTCGAAATTTATAGACCTCCAGGTGAGCATTCTAAAAAGTTCTTCTATCTATTTATTTAAAAAAGAGCCAAAAATGTCTGTTTCAAATAAATATTCCGTAAAATAAACCAATCATTAATATTATTGTTAACAAATCATTCCGGAAAACGCTGGCTGCCAAGCGTCGGGATGGAAAATTGGCGCCAAATTTAAAAATAAACAAAACATCATATTTGGAACGCGTCGACAGTCTCATGTTTGTGTCGGAGGGTCGCGTTTGTGGCGTATGTCGGCGAATTTGTTGTTTGAGTGGTTATGTGTTGATTTGTGTTTGAAAGTGGGCTATGTCGCGGTGTATCGTGAAGCAATCGGTGCCGGCCGGTGCGGTTGCGGTCGCCCCGGTGGCAGTTTCGGCGGTGACAGTGCCTCCTGCGCCTGCGGTATCGCCAGTCACCCCGCCACAGACTGTATCTGAATCAGGTACCAAAATACGTACAACCAGTCTTGCTGCGTATTGTACTGCGGTCTTGTCCGTCCAGCAATGTGACAAAATAATTTGTTCTTTTAGTAGGTATGTTGTTTTGAGAACAACTGGAAGAATGAAAGAATGGTAAAAAGGTAGATTTACATTCCTTAATCTTCTGACTACACTGTCAAACGGAAGCATAATGACAAATGCAACCCAAACATGACTAAGCTACCTTGATCAGCCATTTTGTATTGCGTTTTCAACATCGTTTCAACTCGATGGCACTGAAATGTGTATTGTCTTTGGTCCTTGACAAGTAAAGTTATACATCTCAAAGTGATGAAATTAACATTCAGATTCAAAGATTCAACGATAGAAACATACATTCAGTAGAAGCCGATAAAAGCGTTTTGAAAAGATTGAATTCAGGCGATGCTAGGTATCTCATTAGCATCCGATAAGTGCAGCGAGCGGTGGTTAGCTGTAAATCTTCGAAGAAAGTTGTTAGTCGTTTGAGCGAAACGGCACGACGTGCACACGCACATCGACTACTGTTGACTCACCGAAACCTAATTAAAGACGATAACAGATCACTGCCACGTGTCAAGAGTTTTTGCAGTAGGTGCAGGCAACATGATAAGTGGTCGAAGCCACATCTATCTTTAATAGGGTAAAAAATCTATTTGAGATTGTACAATAAAGTTAGTGAAACTATTTGAGGCAAGCAATTACTATTTTAGGTAGTAGAGCCATAGTAGCTCACCCACGGTATCCTAGTCTTTCCACTAGCCTCTTAGCCCTTCGTAAAGCAGTGTTCTCAAATCTTCGACCTCCCTCAGAATTTCTGTCCTGTTTGAGACCGGACGTGGAGTCATGGACGACGGCCACTGTAGAGACTAATAAAACAGTGTTTACATGAACATTTATATAACTATAGGCACATTTCATGAATTCATAAGATCAACAACTGATTTTAGAACAAGGCATATTTGGTAGAGGTGTATCATCAGTTACCTACTGAACGAAATTTAATTTGCGTCATTCCCGATTTTATTCTCCACTTGATGCAATTTCAGCTGTCGTTTTTTAAAGGATATGATTTTATCTATACCTACGAGTACTACATTTCTCACGTGTCACCATTCGGCGTTCTTGTCGCTGCGTTTGCTGAAGAACAAGAGTCGTTTCGCTACTTTGTTGGATACATAACTGGCAGTTATGGTCGTCAATCGATATCTGTCTAGAAGTAATCGACCGTAACGATCGTGACCAGCAATGCTACGCGACATGAGACTGTCCCGCTTGTTTCACCGTTTCAAATAGGCCGGGTCGACTCAATCTTAGTTTTTGGAATTAGAATTAGAGTAAAGGAGATAAATTGACTTTATGGTGATGGATCTTATACTAATAGGGCTTGGTTGGGAATGAATCTGTTGTATCCTTATTCTAACTTGAATCTTTAAACACACCATTTTCTCCTGGGAAGGTACCGCTTTAGTGACCTCCATAGTATTGCAGATGACTGCCGGCGACCACTTACGATCAGATCAAATTGACCTTTGGCCGCTAATTGGCATACAAAGACAGGGCATGCCTCCTATTTTGGTTAGAAATGCGCCTAGTTTTCGAAGATTTTATTCAATTCCATGATTACTTAATTCAAGATTGTTTCTTACTTACAAATCTTAAATTATTCATCATATAATACATATTTTCAAGAGACACAGTAAGTTAATTCTTATTTAAATTTTGGATGTCACGCCGTAAGTCGTATGGCATAAAAACCTCAGATGGTCTGCAAATTCCTTTGCCTTTAGAAAACGATATAGAAATTCTCGAATATTTAAGTAACTGGTAGTAGTTTTAAATGCTTATTCTGTTAATTCAATTGTTAAAGGCTATCTGACTCCACTGTGAGACTCGCGGTTTTGTTGCGCGCAGTAATCCGATCTTAGTGCATGACCTTATTTTGAACCTGAGCAACACACGCAAGGTGATTAAGTAGTCATTTTAGTCCGGGAGCCAGGTGCATTTTCGGTCAATCATTTCCTCTCGAGAGAAACTTCGTAAAATACATAAGGGGCTTATACTATGAATACTAGTGGCCGTCAGCTGCCACTCCGTTGGTGGGTTGGGCAGTGGCACCCTCCCAAACATGCAGAAAAAAAAAGTTTTTTCAGTCATTTCCTCTCATTTGAAAATACATTCAGATTATAGTTTATCTAGTACTTTAAAAGAAAAACATCGTCAGCTGACCATAACGCGGTGGATTATACGTCAGCTGGCTCCTTGAACATGAGAAAAAAAAATTTTTTTTCAGTGATTTCCTCTCAACTAAAAATTTACCTGGTGATAGTTTATATGCTACTATGAATGAAAATTAACGTCAGCTGGCTGTATCTCGGTGGAAAGTTCGTCAGCTGGTACCTTGAAAGGGGTAACGCAACAGCATCTATGATCTACTGAATCTTATCAGCTGACGACTTTTCCCTTGACTTACAGGTAGCTGATGTTTTTTATTATTTACTAGAGTATTTTAACAATTCTCATAACAATTTTCATCCGGGAGGAAATAACGTATTTTAAGTTATTACCGTCTTCAAAAAAGGAGGTTATCAATTCGACACGTTTGTATGTAATATTCTCAGAACCGCACAATTTTTACATATTATGTTGGTCTATTACGGCTTCCAAACAAGAATACCAAATTTCATAGGTGTATGTATGTATGTATGTATGTAGATATGTTTGTCCTCGCATATCTCCGAAACTAATTGACGGATCGTGTTCTTTCTTTGTTTTTTGTTTGTTTGTATTTTGTTCAACTTAGGGAATGGTAAAAGTTTCATCAAAATCGGTCCAGTAGTTATCGTGATATGGACTTTAAACTTTATCTTCGCTAAATAATTTTAACTGACCATTAGTTTTTTTACAAAAGACACAAAAAGGTAATACGTTCGACATGTTTATCTTATACTGAACTGTTACTATAGTAACACGCTCATAGAGTAATTAAACACTACAGTTAATTTTTATTCTCTTGTCTTATTTGGTAAACAATCTTGGCACTACTCATCACACAAATATTTGTCCTGGGTGGGAATCGAACCCACGACCTCTGGCGTAGTGGTTAGGGTCGCTAACCACTATCACTAGACCAACAGGTCAGTCAAATAGCAGTGTTAACTAATCTTCGTCCCAATCAGAGTCGCTGTCGCTATAATTTAATAAATAGTTATCATTCGCGCGCGCTAAGTACTATTTATTGAGGTTGGTGTCTTTAGTATCAAGTATTTTGTTTCTATTGTTATATTTAGGCACCAACCTCAAAAATAGTAGGCCTAAACTATGTAACAAATTTTATTTTATACTTTTTTGATGTCGGTTTATTTTTTTTTAATTATTTTATTTCGTATTTTTTAGTTTAAAGTCCATATCACGATAACTACTGGACCGATTTTGATGAAATTTTTACCATTCCCTAAGTTGAACAAAATACAAACAAACAAAAAACAAAGAAAGAACACGATCCGTCAATTAGTTTCGGAGATATGCGAGGACAAACATATCTACATACATACATACACCTATGAAATTTGGTATTCTTGTTTGGAAGCCGTAATAGACCAACATAATATGTAAAAATTGTGCGGTTCTGAGAATATTACATACAAACGTGTCGAATTGATAACCTCCTTTTTTGAAGACGGTAATAACTTAAAATACGTTATTTCCTCCCGGATGAAAATTGTTATGAGAATTGTTAAAATACTCTAGTAAATAATAAAAAACATCAGCTACCTGTAAGTCAAGGGAAAAGTCGTCAGCTGATAAGATTCAGTAGGTCATAGATGCTGTTGCGTTACCCCTTTCAAGGTACCAGCTGACGAACTTTCCACCGAGATACAGCCAGCTGACGTTAATTTTCATTCATAGTAGCATATAAACTATCACCAGGTAAATTTTTAGTTGAGAGGAAATCAATAAAAAAAAAAATTTTTTTCTCATGTTCAAGGAGCCAGCTGACGTATAATCCACCGCGTTATGGTCAGCTGACGATGTTTTTCTTTTAAAGTACTAGATAAACTATAATCTGAATGTATTTTCAAATGAGAGGAAATGACTGAAAAACAATTTTTTTTCTGCATGTTTGGGAGGGTGCCACGGCCCAACCCACCATCGGAGTGGCAGCTGACGGCCACTAGTATTCATAGTATAAGTCCCTTATGCATCTCAGGAATTTTCGATCGGGAGGAACTTGGTCATGTAAATCTGTTACTGGCTCCCGGAATATTTAGTCAAACTATATTTATTTAAAATCTATTTGTTTCACGTGAAGCTGAGGATATGCGTAAATGTTATGTAAGGATAAAATCAATGTTGTATTCAGAAGGATCAGGAAGCGTGGCGGCGTCCATTGAGGGAAGCCAAAAAAATAATGATAGATATTAAGAATAAACTTTCGGGAAGGTACATAATATAAAAGATCGTCAGTAAAAATCTAATTTGATTTAGCATTTGCTGGAAACAGACATTTTTGGTCATCCTTGTACCTAAATTAAGCTACTTTGGATAACAATTTTTACAAGTCCTATATATTTTATTTTTTTGAATAAAGTACATTGTTACGCTATTCAGACACGTTATTATTTTATGCTTTTGTAACTATGCTTCTATACTTCTATACTTGTATCGCAATACTTCTATATTTGAGTCGACTCTATCAATCAAAATCATACTAGCTTAGTGTTACACCTGGCATCCATCACCATTATTTTAATTGCGATTTCCTTTTCATTTCTTTCATACAGCAAAGTAGTTAGACTTTGGGGTAAATGTAGTAACTAATCACTCGCACTAATTCTCGATGGAATTATAAGAATCCAGATTTATTCAGAATCTTGTGTTGAATTTGTCATATTTTAAGAATCGTCATAATCTCTTTTTTGTCGAATATTTTCATAACAGTTCGGGACACGTAGTTGAGAAGTTCTTATCCTTCAAGGTGCTTTGCAGAAATCTATTTTGGTCGACATACAATTCCTTAGCACGGTCAGCATCACGTCAGCATCAGCACTTATAGTCAGTATACTGTTGGTTTATAAAAAAAAAATATCACCTGCTGTTACAGTGAAGGAAAACATCGTGAGGAAACCTGCATGCCTGAGAGTTCACAAAAAAAATGTTCTCAAAGGTATGTAAACGAGCAACCAGCAGTAGGCCAGCGTGGTGAACGGCGGCCTACATCCCTCTCATTGTAAGAGGAGACCCGACCCTGTAGTGGTACTGTTGGTTTACCTTACTTCTTCTATTGCATCACTATTCAATGAAGATTTGTGATGACATTGGCGTCGTAAACCCTGATACGGCAACACAGACTGAAGTTCGTTTGTCTCTATCATGATCAAAGCCTTAGCTTGACTTGCTCAATGCTGAACCCATAGAAAAAGGCAGATTATCACTTGCATTCGTGACGAGTGATAGAATTAGCTAATATGCGCTCAGTTTAGCAAAACTACGCCTGCCCCTCCCACATAGTCGAGATTTCTATTCTTGAACTCAACATAAGACTATAACTCGTTCTTTTCGTCAGATTGACAGAATTCGCAGGTATAATCTTTCAGGACACGTAAGCAACATGTCCTCGCCCGTCCGAGGTCCTTTACACGAAGTTATTTCGGTCCACATCTGATCGCAGCGACGGTGGGTCTGCTAAGTGCTGGCAGTTTAAATTGCTCGGGTGACTAAGAGCAAATTGTCGTAATGGCACGCCCGGCGCGTCACGCGGCTAGGATGCGTCGCTCACGTGCCGGGATGATATGCTGGATCGGATTTGGAGTGATTGCGATACTTTTCTCCTTTTCTTTTTGTCTATACAGTAATCAACATATTGTGGACCATGGTTCTTTTGCCTGTAATAATACGGATTAGGTCAAAACTACACCTTAGTTTATGGTTCACGGTATATTGGCACATAGTTTTATTGCCATTTATAATACGGACGAGGTTGAAAGCTTCACCATCATTGATTCTGCGCTCATGGTACCTCACACTAGCACCATATCGTCTCAAGCACAAGCCACATCACGTTTCCTACCTCGCAGCACCTAACACGGCCATCTAACCTCTGTCCTATCACCTCTTCTCTTGACCACCGCCGTTGACCGCCAGGTGTGCGCACAGACGGCGTGGCGGCGCCCGGGGCCCCCAGCCCCACCACCCCGGCCCCCTCCAACAAGCTCAACGTCCACGCCAAGGAGTTCACCATGGCCAAGCCCGCTGATCTGCAGAATAGGTGAGTTGCACATGATCTACTTTTTTGTAGTAATTGAGCAGACAAACGCATGCAGGCCACCTGATGTTAAGTGGTGATTGCAGCCGCATGGTCGACCACACCAACCTCAAATAGAGAAAAAAATTCTATCTGAGGTTGCATGCTTTGCTACACATGAGGTCTAAAATATTCGTTTCAAATAAAATATCCCCGGCAACTAACTTAATTCCTTTAGACTTTAGGTGTAAAGTTATTGTAACGATTTCAAGTTACCCATGTTGACCCTACTTAAAGCAGTTTCTTTTTAATTTAAGAATATTAGTTATTCATATACCTAGGTTGTATAAAAAAGAGCAGTTCAGGCGCTTATAAAATATTCGATAGTCAAATAATTAATTTAAGTAGAAATAAAGTCTGGACAGCCCTAGTCCCTGGTCACCTTTAGAGGTTGTTCTAGATAAGGTACAAGGCACAGTGCATGTTAGTTAGACTGAATGTAGAGTATTGTAGAGTCTATCCACCTCTGAAGCAACAGTCATCCGTTATAAATTATTCTAACGTTCAGCCCAAGATAAAAGATAATGTAGGTAGGTGCTTACATCACCACACTCAGGTACCTATCACATTTTATACAATGTTTTCCGTAGTGCATGAGTATCAAACGGATATTATGCGCCATTGCAACACGGGGACACCGTACGTCAAACCTCAAATTTGATGGATATCCTATCTCTGATCGTACGATACGTTGCAATTTATAGACTAAATAAAATAGTCGCCTCAAATATAGTTTCTCCGGTAACCACACCTCCCCAACTGAAGCTTTAGAAAGGACGAAGGTCCTTTTTCACGACCAGTTTCGAGGGTGTCTGAAAGGTACCCCGAGCGAGGCACTATGACTTCCACTGCATCCATAAAGTTTAACTGCATCGCATATTATTTTTGCAGTTGAATTTTTCCATTGCTCTTTTACTATGGTAGTTTGACGTCAATGATCATTGTCTAAGTTCAGCTTCACAATGAGTCCTATATTGGGTTATTACAATGCAAATCGTTGAATGCTACACAGTACGTACGTTCACCGTGTACGGTGATCCGAGGTCCTTTCCTTATTGTAATCCATATGAACTGCAATAAGCAGTTGTCGGAACAATGTTGCTTATAATTAGGTACTCATCTTTATTCCCTGACAAAGTTTTGGCAATATTTATTAACAACATTTATTAACAAAATCTATTGTCTGCATTCCATTAGTTACCACATGTAGTCAGGAACCTCCTCCGTCCCAATGATAACAAGGATATTTTAGAAGCGTTAGTTCGCCGAGCTGGCTAATTGCAGGGTGATGCTTACATATTCCCTTGAGAATAATAAAGTAGGTACTCGAAGGTACTCTAGGTACCTACTATAGGTACCTAGATTTAGGTACCGCTTCCATTAATCTGGATTATTAGCTATGCTTCCGGATTAATAACATAATTCACTCGCCAGGCTTAATAGGTGATCTTCCTTTACGCAAAAATGCGTAGGAAGTGGCGATATATCGAGCAGTCATTAGCATCACGCATTATGTAATATTCCGACAAGGTACTATACTAGTTTCTAAATAATATTACATCGTTCGTAGTTTCAATTAAGTGCCTAGGTGTTCATGGTTATTCATTGAAAACATACTTATTTCTAATCAAGTATTTAGGTATCTATGTATGTGTTGTTTTTTTCTATTAACTTAAAGAATCTGTGATTACATTTTGTTATATTCCAAAATGCGGCGAATCTAATCTGTATAATTTTAAAATTATTCTTGAATGAAGTGACGGAACTCGACAGAATTTCGAAGATAATTTTTCACTCCCCGAAGCTTTCATAGGCGGCCTTGTTTAAACCTTCTTGAGCCGGTAGTGGTGCGTAGTGGCGGTCGCGGCTGGCGCCGATCCAATTGAGAGCGAGCAGAAACGTGCGAGATATTAGCGCGCCATCCGGTGATGTAGCAGCGTAGGTGCGTAATATCAATTGTGTTGTAGCCACTTGTAGCCTTATCACTCTGGTGTGCGCCGCGGCGACGCGAACACGCGAGCGCCCGAGCAGCGTGACGCCGCGCGCACCGACACGAACAAACGCGAACGCACACGAACGAATTCTAACCTCAAAGTCCTCTTTATTTCTGACCGCGCGCCTCCTTTCGAGTTCAGAATAACTCCGTTTACCAACAGTGCTTCAGGGAAGTGTAAGCTCGCGCGGAGTGTTTACTTGGCCGAGACTGGATTCTATTAATAAAGACGCGGTGCTATGAGGTGAAATGGAACGTAATTCAACTGCGACAGATTGCCAAGTTTGCACAGGGATTTGCTCCACGATTGCTAGTCGTAAAATAATTCGCCGTCGACTAAGTAAACTAACGTATTTGTCTTGATACCGAGTGAGAAGTGATACGTATGTGCCAAGTTGGATGTTAATGGATGTTTAAGTATGGTTCGCGGGAGATACTCTACTTCTGATATGTGAGTACGCTTTGTAATAATTTTGCTATAGGTGACCACGATTTGAGATCATTTTAGTGGTTTTATAAACTTGCGTTTAATCATCTTGTCGATGTTCACTTTACCTAATCCTACTGATATTGATATAAATATCGTGTACTCGTCACTTTATTTACTTTTCAATTCAATTCACATGAATGTATGTCCGCCATAAGCCATAGTGGTAACCGAAAACTATAGCTTAAAGAAAGCAAATCTTAGTATAAGTCCAACGGTGGGGTGATTTCAAAATCTTTTTGTGACTTATGTTCAATGATGGGTTTTAACGAAGTTATGAAGCCACCTAAAGTTGTACACACCACACACTCAGATCACACACACAGGGCAACGACGTCTTTACGACTATCAGTCAGGCTGTCACTATGGAAGTAGACGAGAAAGGTTCCTAACTTTTAATGCTAAATAAGATTATATCTCTGATACTACCGACCTATTGAGTGTAGAGTGTAGACAGTCCAAATACGCAAACGTATAACAAGTTTACTGTACCTACTTAGATGTTTATTTACATCAGGTGTTGACTGATGGTCCTTGGCATTCGTCTGAAGTTGTGATAAGATTCATGTATAAATCCAGATACTTACTGAAAAATAAAGTGTGTCATGAGATCCTGAATGCCTTGATGTTTAACCAAAGTACCTAATGAGGCATGAGTGAGAAGATGAGAGTATGAAGCAGGCAGATTGTTTTCACTAGTTAAAAGGTTTATTTGCCTAACAGATTATTATACCTGTAATAACTAGCCCCGTATCCATTGACAAACTCGACTTCTGTTTGAGATTGGATGAGGTAGTCCCGTTGGCTTCAATGATCACAATTGATCACATCAGTGATCACAGTAAGTGATTCAGAATGATGAATGCTAAATGTTATCTTAAAAGTTAAACTATTGACGATTAGTTGTGTTTGATCAGGGGCCCGATTCTGTATGACCATTCACACTCGTATCGCGGCAATGTCGTGTCTTGCCAGTGATAAAAAGTCAAAAAAGGCTTAAAAGTCAAATATCGTGACAATCTATTGTGTGCCTTATAGAAAAGACATTAAGGTTCCTTGTCGTGCCGAGTTCACACGGTTGGATAACACGATATCGACACGAAATCCGAATGGTCATACAGAATAAGCCCCCAGATGTCAAGTGTCAAGTTTGTTTCTTGTATAACTTTAATGAATTCAGTGTTATAAAGAAGATTATTTAAGATTAGACGTAGGTACTTAGTTTTTTAATGGTAACTAAACCAATACCGCAGTGTTATTATATACCTAAAGCTTGTAAAGCTATTAATGGACTTTAAAAATCTATCAGAAATCTATTATTTCTGAATTTCTGATTTAAGCCTGAACCGACCAAATTTCGTTCGCATGAGCTAACGATTTGACACTAATTGAATAAAAGATCTGAAAATGTTCACATGATTGTTTGAAATGTTTACATACCAGTAATATAATAAGTTACTTACTTAGTTTATAAATTTTCCGAGATGATTGTTTTACATATTAGGAACTGTAAAGTATCTAATATTTCTCCACAAATCCCATTGGAGCAACGTGGTGGAGTATGCTGTAGGCCTCCCCTGCTGTGGTCTGTGGGGGAGATCCGTCCCAGTGCCAGTGCCAGTGGGCCACGAATAGGTTGCAACTGAGTAATAGTTAATTTTTTGTTACATAATCTTTTTGTATACTTACTAATAGATTTATTTGAATCACAACACAGACAGGTACATAATTGCGCTGTGAGCAATTCATTATTTTCTGAACGTCCTACGTCACAGTCACGTTGACATGAATGACCAGCGATCAGCTACTAAATTATCCATTTGTATTGAAGTCTGGTACTCGTCAGCTGCCCCAAGGTCGCTCATGTGTGACATCGAAGCATTAATTAGTCTGCAGTCCATCTACACCACTGGCACTGACTCATGGCGAAAATAAAAGTGTTGCTATCGCTAATTGAAAATATTCCAGCACAGTAATAATAAGTTGTTGAGCCTTCCAAACATGACAACTCTAATTGTGGCTTTTTTTTTCACATTTTATTAGGTTAGAATCATTCCCTGCCCACTGGATTCTCTCTGGGATTCCCCATGGGAATTATGATTGCTCGAGATGAACTAATGTGATTGGTGGATGATAAAGAATGTGGTACCAAATTGATGGATTGAAATAGGGAACCTACGTAGGCGTGACCGCCCAAGGTATCATATTTAATCGGACTATGTATAAGTATTAGTACCAAATGCTTGCCAGAGAAGCCGCTTAATTGATTTGATGAATGAGTTTTAAATTAAGGAGGCCGCACAACCCCTTTGGTTATTCCACTTCACTACTGGAGCATATTCCATAGTTGCTCCGACTTTACTCCAGATTGGCGTGAGCTCTACAATGTTTACATAAATTTCAAGACATGTTCCGCGTATAGATACCATTTGTGACGATCAAGGTCGAATGGACGATGGTGGTCGGTCCTTGCGTTGCGGTCGCGTCGAGTGTCCGATGTCTGCCCACGTGATCGCCAGATCTGCGTCAGATAATGTTACCGGTTATTGTTATGTGTCATTATGCAATTAATTCACTTGCTGTGAAAAATTTTGTGCCCCGGAGTTTATTTTTAAGTGTCTGCGCCACAGCGTCAGGGAAACGAAATGAGTGTGCCAACTTGAAACCGTTGGATTTAGAGGGCTTAGGACAGGGCGGAGTGACGTCGATTAGGGAAGGCTCATGTCATCAGTCGACTTCGAAGGGCTGAAATGAAGGAACAATGGAACGTTGCGCTTACAGCTACTAAGTTTGCGTGGTGCAACGCGTGTAATATTACCATATATAAATGGTAATGTTGCACGCGTTGCTATTTTGGCTATCTATTCGTTTAATTTTCGGCTATCTGCATCAGACTACAATTTCACTAGCTGTATATTCACTTACTAAGAAAAGAATACAAACAGTAGTTGACATATAAATTTTCTTTCAGACTCTCACTTAGTCAACAGGTTTCACTTTATCAGCAATACTGAGTCTGTGTCCTCATTATCAGCCATTTAAGCCGTCTACGTCTGAGCCTGCATGCCGTTCCACAATACCCACTGGTATCCGGCAATTTCCATCGCGATCGTGCTACGTGTATGAGTCATGGTGCATTAGTTGAACGTCTGGCTTGTACCGCACTTGTACCTATGTATCATAGGAGGGCTCGCCGAGCGCGCACGAGTCGCCAGTTTTGTTTCTTTTCTGCTGAGGTCAATAGTATCTGCGAGTTTTGTTTTGTTTGTGAGTCGAGATTTGTATGCTTGAAGAATGTTTGGTTGGTATTCGAAGTAATTGAGAGATATGTGGCCTAGGTCTTGCCTTATTATGTATGAATATTTAAAGGGAAAGTGCTTATATACTATTTCCTTAATGATCAATAAAACACACATAATCAAATAATACGATCTTATTGTTATCTGTTTGTTGAAACTTGACATAAATTTCGTTAAAGCATTTTGCGATGAATTTTAAGAGAAAAAAATAGTAGTCAAGTAGACTTCCGGACTATACGACTTATCGATAAAATAACGGATGTTCATTTCTCGTTGAATAATGCACGGTGTGATTTATGCACTTTCACCATCGCTGCAGGCAATGAAGGATATTGTTCACTATATTATCTTCATATCCACAATGACACAAACCCGTTCAATATTTACAAACAAGCTCTGCCTCACCAATCATCAGCAGTAATTGTGAAATTTGCCCATTAACGAAGCAGAAAGGTCACGTTACGACCCAACCTGTATAATTGGAACTGGGGACGGATAAAATAATGTGAATTATGGATTGAAGTACATGGTCAACACACAGATGGTTTATAATAACAACACATTTAAAAAAGTGTTGTTGAGGGACTATGTGTGCAGGCCACAGACAACCAAGAGACTTCTTCCTTAGACGATCAAAAAGCTTCTTCTTCGGTAATGCTATAGTAACATTGTTTTAAGTTTGTCTTTATGGCGACAACATCATCAGGTGATTTGTGGCCAGTTTCGACAGCAGTCAGGTATCTAATAGATCTCCTGTTCCTTATTACTGTTTTATTACCAGGCGACATCTGTTTCAAAGCAATCAATAAGGGTATCTTGGCAGCCAAAGTGTAGAAAGAAGAATCTATGCCTGACGGTATATTATTAAAACCAGTTTTTATCCACGTTTGCTATATCCAAGTATTCAAAACTCTAGTTCAATGTTTACTCACAGTCCGGCCGCACGAGCTTTTATTTTTACTCGAACCTTGATCGAATCCCTCGCGTCTGCTCTGCACAACGTGGCTCTGTTTGGCAGCCGGTCTCTGTAATAAATCGCCTATTTCCTGCATTCAACAAACTTTGACCGTATGTACTTTCTAATACAATTCTTTTCGCCCGCGTTGTGAGCACTGTACATCATATTTGCTTGAAGGAAACTCCACAAATGATGCTATAATCTGCCTACAATAATAATTAATTAGTTGTTCCCATTTCTCACGAGACGTACTTGCGAATTTCAGAATATACGATACAACGGTGGTACTCACGAGCGAATGTCCGTATTAACTAGGTATTGAGTTAAGAACTTTCTTTTCTTCCATCTTATTTAGCCCACTCTCTGTATTTCATTTGGTAGTCATCTGACTTGTGGTCAGTTGAATGGTAGTTTTAATGTAATCCAGCTAAAAGCAACGTAAGCACGAAGAGGAGTGACAGGACATTTCCACTTGCCCTCAATTTTCACTGCGTCAGGCGCTCCAAGCGCATTTGTTATCCACTTGTTGGATTAGTGTCTCTCTGACCGAATTGACCTATTAGTCGCACTAGTTGGTATTTGGTATGAACTCCAGCAATCGAAGTCATCTCGTTCCTCCTCAATAACACTATCGTATTGGATATTCTTATTCATATACAGGTTTTACAAATCTCTTTCCTTCACACTCGAGAAGTGGACATTCTTATTCCTATACTATTATTATCAAATGTATAAGTTAGCTGATTTAAACATGATTTATATCATGTGCTAAGCATTTTTTACCTGGACTTGGTCGATACTCGTAACTAATGATAAAATTCGTCTCTTTTACTACTTGAAAGACAACTTTATTGGAATAAATCTTTTTTGAGCTAGTAAATTATTAAAAAATATTCAAATGCACGAAGTATTCCATCATCGCCGGCGCCAAATCGCTTCCGATTGGAGGCAATAATTTGCTTATACCACGTTTCGGCATGCGTCGCGCAGGATCCGATGACCATACCATACCTGGTCGTGGTGTATGTGATAAGCATTCAACCTACGCGTATTGCTTGCCCTTCTTCCGTCTGCACTGTTGCCCAATTTAATGTTCAATGACAACGATCAATGTGAGAGCTATAATACCAGAGACTAATGTTTAATTCCTCCATTGACTCCTTGCTTACAGACTCAATGTCATGTCAATACCCATTAATGACCCACTACAGGGTCGGGTCTCCTCTCACAATGAGAATGATGTAGGCCTTAGTCCACCACGCTGGCCTACTGCGGGTTGGTGGACTTCGCATGCCTTTGAGAACATTTTTTTTTTGTGAACTCAGGCATGCAGGTTTCCTCACGATGTTTTCCTTCACCGTAACAGCAGGTGATATTTAATTTTATAAATCGCACATAACTTTTATTACAAAGTCATTGGTGCGTGCCACTGGGATTCGAACCCGGATCCCTCGATTCGAGGTCGAATTCTAAGCCACTGGGCTATCACCGCAGACTCAATGTACTTACAAGCGATATGTCCTAGGTACAAGTTATAAAGTACGCGGGTTACTGGATTAATATAATTTCATATTAGACCTATGAAACATAGGTCAGGTATTAAACAGGATGTAAAAATAGGCATTTCTTACTGAGTTTTTATGTAATAAAAGCAAAATTAAATGAGTAGAAACTTATTATGATGTAGAGCAACTGTCATAGTAACGAAGTAAATATGTTTCTTTGTGAAGGAAAATATATGCCGCTGACCACTGACATCAGATCAGATGTTTGCCATAGTTTACAATAGTCGGTATTGTTAACTATTTATTTTTCAACATTAGGTGATGCGAGTGCTCATATTTATATTGTTTCATATGAGTGATGGTCCCGACAATGGTCGCGGCGGCCATTGTTTGGCGAATGAATAAATTAGCGTCGCCGAATGGATAATTAGCCGGCCGCCGGGCATACGAAATGATGTAACAGTTGTTATGGCATGTCGATAGCGATGAGCCGATAGTTCAGTCTAGGATCACTATCATTGGGTTCTTTGTTTTGAGGAACAGCTATATTGTTAGCTATAGTGCGAGTTAGATTGGGAAGCTAGAACCTTTTAGTTGATTTAATTAGTATTTTCAGGTTTCGTTTACTTGTGCGTCTGTAAACAAAAATAGGATTTCGCATGTCAAGTAAACCAAGACTGACTGCAAATTGTTGGCTCAATTTGCTATTCCTCAATCCATAAAACTTTAACTTCCTCACGTATAAGAATCATATCAATAAACCGTAAAATGTTAACATTTGCATTCTTCCATGCAAAACAATATTTTGCTATCAAGATGCAACTCTCGCTTAGATTGACACGACAAATAAGAACAAAGTGCATGTAGTTGGTTAACCACAACAATGTTGTCTACATTCATGTGCAATGTGAGAATTTGCAGATACGCTCTCGCTAATGAGTGTTACGTCATAATAATAGGATACTATCATTCTTATATCGACCGCAATTTTCAAGGCAGCATAGGTAATACTACTAATACCATCTCATATTTCAACAGCGATAACGATTGTTAGGTAATTATATTATTATAATTATGACTTCATATCTATACTATTTTTTTCTAGAATTTTTTTGGCAACCAAATTGAAAAGTCCGAAGGCTTCTTCGAGTAATTTCGTCTTTTTGAATAGCTTTAGTTGTATTTAGACGTAAACCCCAAGGGCACAAAATTGGGTGACAGAATATGAGAAAAATCCCAATTACTAAATAGGAAAAGAAACGCTATATTCATGTGACCCTAAGGTCGGCAGCAGAAGATTCGACAGGGGTAGGTACTGATGAGTTGTTCGACATTCCAGGTCGGCGATGGGCGTGGGCGTGGGATACGCGAGCGTGGGGCTGCAGCACTCGCGCTCGGCGGTGCTGCACGCGCAGGTGCCGCCGCACTACCGCTCCGTGGCGCCGCCGCACACGCTGCTCGCCAGCGCCTCCAGCGGGAACGTCCCGCACGCCGCGGTCAGTACTAGCCCCCGTATTTGTTACGCAACAATTGCAAACACCAAAGTTTCTGACAAAGATCTCGTGCTTGGGGCACCATGATGACGCCGCAAGCGCTGCTCGCCAGCACTTCCAACGGGAATATTCCGCACGCCACGGTCAGTAGCACGCGGAATTGGTACATCTCTAAACGAGGAAAGGTCTTCTAGAAAGCCATCACTGTCGGTGTCGCGTAAACATGCGAGTCGAACACCGTGGTATTTAAGCCAGTAGGATTTCCAGCGTAACTCTTTGTCGGTCTCGATCATACACAGGTGTGCTTTATGTTAACATCATAAAAAGTGAGTCCAGCTTCTAATTTGAGTTGGTAATTTGAAAAGTGAAAATTAAAAGATACAATGAATTCTGCGTCACAGTATAACTTGTTCATTTGTAGAAACTAGCAATAAGTGGATTTTAGCAATAAAGCATGGAAAAAAGTAAGCAAAGCGTTAAAGCAAACTTTCACCCGATTCCAGGCGGGCCCCCGGGTGCACTTCAAGCTGCAGCCGCAACAGATGATCTCCGAGAAGAAGAAGTCGCCGCCCTCGTCGCTCACCAACGGCAACGGCAAGAGCGTGCGGCCGCAGTCGTTCACGCCGGGCCTGAAGCGCTCCAAGTCGCTGACGTCAGCGGACGCCCTGGCTTGCGGCATGGCGGCGCTGGGGCTGGCGGCAGATGCAGGCGACCTGGGCAACTTCCCGCCCGAGATCCAGGAGTGCATCGACAAGGCTCTTGAAGGTTGGTAAACTCTGTTAAATCAAGTAAAAGTCTTATTTTTTTCCAGGATACATTTTAATAAAAATAAAAAATAAAAACCTTGATTAAATTTCCAGGATAGCTACATTTTAGTTTAGAGGAATGTAAAAGAAATTCGCGAGTATTACAGAAGTAAGATTACTTTCAAGATTAAAATCGTGTATTCTGCCGTTAGTAAAAATATAGAAGTAGATAACTAAGTGTAGAGGTTTTAAAGTAGTTTTTAAAACATTTCCAAAAATTCTTCCCAAGGTTCTGCGCGGTAATGTGAACAGTACGGAAGAAACAAGCAATGTTTCTTTTTGTACCTCGTGGTCATATAAACGTGGCGCGCGATGCGGTATGTGTGTGTGTGCTTCTAAACAGCAATGAGAACACATGTTGGGCAGACTACGTCACTGCTACACAATGCAAATCTGCAATACTTAAGCACAAAATCATCTTTATTAGTATTTTCATTAAATACATGCAATCGAGGGAAAAATTAAATTCTAAACAAACTTGTATAAATTTTATTACACTCTCATTTCGCATCAAATGAAAACCAAACGCAATGAGTGTTGAGTGTTGACTGATAGGTATTTTTATTCGGAACTACGCGTTGGGTACACAAGGTCAGCCTGGACACGAGTGATTATTTATCTTATTTTCGGAACATTTGCTGAGCTTTTACGCCATACACTATGGGCAAGGATAAAGCAAGAGCAAAAATATCTTGACAAAATAAACTTTTAACCAGAATAAAATTATTGTTCTAAAAATGTAATCTTGAATAGGATCTCTCTCAAACAATCCAAGCAATTAATAAAAAAATTAAAATCAAAGCTTGTTTCTAAATTAACGTGAGTACTCAAGTAACGTGATAGGAAAGTAGCATTTCATGTCTGGCAAAGACAGACAGTTAATTGGTAGAAATAAATTATATTCGTATCTACTTCCCGAGTTCATTGAGAAAGATGTTCCTTTGCACAAAAATGTCAATGGGTGGCACGATGCCAGTGCAGCTGCTGTTGTCTAGTGAACTGGGGTAACTCATTACTTCATTGTTCTATTTTTATCTAATTTCATAATAACGATCATTGTTTTATTTGGTCTTGTTATCGTTTTTGTAGGGAGTTTGTTGTAGATATATTTTAGCTGTTTGTTTACAATGCAGAGACGCTGCCTAGTAATCAAATAGGGCTCCCATACCTTTCCATACCCATTAATGGATAATATCCTTCCTTCCTTTCAGCCCTTTGTAGTCCACCGCTGGACATGAACCTCCCCTAATGGACGTCACTCCGCGCGGTCCTGGGCCCTTTTCCAATGGTTTTCCGCTGCCTTCTTTAGGTCGTAAGTCCACCTGGTCAGGAAGCATCCTGTGCTCCTTTTGCCTAGACGGCAGTCGCCATTCAATGGCGACCAATTCAATGGCGATGGTTTTGCAACGATGTGGCCAGATCATTGCCTCTTTCTTTTGCAAACTCAACGTCTTTTATACAAGTCAGTTATAAATCTTAATTCTGCAAAAAAATAAACGTTGCGAAAATACGAGAAATATACGATTCATTCAGCGTACCATCCGTATATCATCAAACGAGTAGCCCTGATCGCGAGAAGTAGGAACCCAGGAGCATCACAGCCCCAAACCATAGCTAATGACTGACCTTCACTCACTCTATTTAAGTTGTATTTATATTTCTTTGCAACAATCCGCACACGTGGAACTTGTTTTGGTATGGACCCACCACCCTCCCTTATCTCTCTGAGTAGGTATATACCATAACAACTTATTCCAATAGTACACGACACGTGTTTCGCCCCAAAACGGAGCATCATCAGGTGATGTGGACTCTACAACGTGTACTATTGGAATAAGTTGTTATGGTATATACCTACTCAGAGAGATAAGGGAGGGTGGTGGGTCCATACCAAAACAAGTTCCACGTGTGCGGATTGTTGCAAAGAAATATAAATACAACTTAAATAACAATGGATTTCCGCAAAGTAACGCCTGATACAATAATTATATTCACTCACTTTGCAGATCCGAACGCAGTGTGCGCCCGTACGCTGATGGACGCGGTGGGGCACCTGGTGTCGCGCGCGGTGGAGTCGCCGCGGTACGCGCTGCCGGCCGCGCGCCGCTGCATCGCCGTGGTGGAGCGCGAGCAGACCGAGACCTTCCTCGAGTCGCTGCTCAACACCTGCCAGCAGTGGTACCACGACCGCGACAAGGTGAACCTCTACCCGTACAAGTAGTGACCCTTTACAAGAAAATTGAGACGTTCCTCGAGTCGCTTCTCAACACTTGCCAGACATGGTCCCATGACCGTGACAAGGTGAACCTCTACCCGTACAAGTAGTAACCCTTTACAAGAAAATTGAGACGTTCCTCGAGTCGCTTCTCAACACCTGCCAGCAGTGGTACCACGACCGCGACAAGGTGAACCTCTACCCGTACAAGTAGTGACCTATTACAAGAAAATTGAGACGTTCCTCGAGTCGCTTCTCAACACTTGCCAGACATGGTCCCATGACCGTGACAAGGTGAACCTCTCTGCCTGTCCAAGTAGTAACCCTTTACAAGAAAATTAAACCTTTGTGAGAGGAACCACTATAGGTACATGTCAAACTTCGATAGCGAGATACAGAATATAAGAGGGTGGAATGGATTCATTATATTCTCGTTGGTTACCTGAACGTGATGAGCGATGCAGCCATGTCGAACCTAACCTAGGATTCATCAACATCTTCTTCCGCTCTTAATTGATACTTGTGGTATAAGGTGGTCCGTTCGCATATTTGCCTGGTTATTATAACATAAAAAAGGTGATGGACACCTCTCCCACCACCCGGAGATCCAGTCAGCCAGCTAGCAAACCAACATTTAAAACCCTGGCCGTGTATCATTACAGTTGCTGGGCACGATGGTGGGCGGCGGGCGGCCGCGGCTGATGGCGTTCCTGTCGTTCCTGCTGGAGATGTACTGCCAGCTGCGTCGCCGCGCCATCCAGCGCCGCGGGGCCTCCGCGCAGCCGGGACACGTCCTCCTGGCGCTCATCTGCAAGTGCTGCGAGGACTGCATCCGCCAGCCCGTGCCCTCCGCCAGCGACGTGAGTACACACACACACACACACACACACATTTATGTACAGCACATACAACAGTCCACACACCGTGCCCTTCGCTATCGACGTGAGTACCCGAACGCACACACTGATTCAGAAAATTCGCCAAGCAAAAAGCTGCTGATGTAAAATACCACCCAAGAAGCAAAATCGGTCAAATCCGAGTAAGGCGCACGCACATGTAAAGAATAGTGAATAATTGACTTAATAGTGCTCATTAGTACGGAGATACCACCCAGCCGACCGTTTATAATCAATTATTCGGTACCAACTGAAAAACAAGACAGATGATTCACCGACAGCAGCGCACACGCATTTTGTGAAAACTGCAGGTGTCCATCTAATTTCGTTCAATAAGTTCTTTCAACAGACTCCCAACAGAATTTTAGTACGGTTCGGTACTGACCACTAAAAAATCTACATCCGACACAGTCTAACCACACAATTCGTACAACATTCCAGACGGAGAACCTGTTCTTCGTGCTGACGTACATCGGGCGCGACCTGGAGACGCAGCTCCCCGGGGACCTGGAGCGATTACTGACGGCCGTTCGCGACGCATTCATCAACACCGCAGCGGCGCCCTCCATACGCCGCACGCTGCTGCAGCTGATAGAGCTGCACGCGTCGCGCTGGCAGCTGCCCGGCTGCGCGGTGCTCTACTACTACCCTTCCTCCAAGTAACCGCAGCTGTGTATTGTAGAGCGTAGATGTTGGGGAGTTGTGCATGTGGATGTCGGTTTGGTCCCTGGAGACTCAAGATTCTTTGTCCATCACGACGGAACGTTGATACGTTATCTGCGCTACGCTGCCAGCTGCTCGTGCCAGGAGAGCAACATGCTCCGTTTGTGTAACAGGAAAACTTTTATGACGCGATTCAGGGTACTAGTGGCGGCATCTATCGATGAGAGGCGGAAATCGCATTGTGCTTCCTCAAAGGGTGTGGATGTATATCGTATGTGGTCCCCTCGAATAGAATAGTTTGGGAAAGAAGTCGTTAGTGACTTGTTACCGTTGAGGAATAGTGAGTGATTACGTCTTTGAGTCATCAAGGCGAGTAGTTAGTGAGTCGTTCATCAACACTGCGGTTAACGCAATTAATTATGAATAATTTTTCTACTGAATTATGATTACTTTCGATGTCCACATTCACAACTCTCAAACAAGCTTAGCGGATAGAAAATACAAAAAAATATCGCAGAAATTGATTTATCTAAGATAATAATGGCACATTAATTTTTTAATTTTGTTCGGTTTGACTATTTATTGAGGAATTTATCAATGATTTTAACATTAGCTATCTTTTTACATAATAACTATTGTAAGAGCTGTTGTAGTTGTTTGTAAATAGATTTTATTATTAATATTGTACGTAATTGTTGAGCAACATTATATTGTGTCAAGTAAAATTTATTTTTTAAGTTCCTAAGACGACTTTTTGTACTTGTATTACATCCACTTTCACTAATTTGATTTCAATTATTTTATCAATTTGTCACGAGGAAGGGTAGAATTATGTTATGTTTAAGCAGGATATAGGTTAGGAAGTTAAAAAGATATGAAGGAACTTTTGAAAATAGGTAGCTGAAACAAAAAATATATACTTTGTATAGCTTTACCAGGAATGTTGCCTCATAAGCTTGAAAATGCATGAAATTAATATCTCTCTAAAAGCAACGTGGTTAATATAGCTATTTCCAAGATTGTTGTGAACAGTGAAGCCCTCATAGGTGTAAATTTCCTGGTAAAGCTATGATAATAATTATTAAATCTTCCAGGGTATACAATTTTCGTTATTCCTTCATAAATATACAAAGGTTACAAGCATTTTAAAAAGTGAATTAATTTGGTTTTCTATTGTGATCTTGGTAGTGTCGCATTAGTTTAATGAATAGCTGAGGTCGATGAAACTTATAACGTATAGTAGGCATGAAGCCATAAGCTCATCTTATCGTGCCTTTAATGTAGGTTAAACGTTTGCATCACTTTCGGGCTAGCCGTCAAGTTTTCTAGAAATTGCAGCGCAATTCAAAAACTTTACCACAACACTGCCGCGGAAGTGTGCAAACGAATATTCTTAGTAATATAATTCCTAGTTTAAGGTAATTATTAATGTTAATGAGCGAGATATGCCTTAAAAGTATTAAAAAAGTATGTGTAATATAAGTAGTGGACAAATTAACGATGTACATTACTGTACGGTGATCGCATAGTACTTTGTGCATTGTACCCTTTGTCGCTTGTGTCTAATGGTACAATTTGAGGTACACGACAGAAAAAGCAACTATGAAAAGCGAGACAAATACCTTAGAGGAGGAAAAGCCAGTCTTGTATTTCTGTTGGGAAGATGGGGTGATAGATTGAGATAACTTATTTGATGTGTTCACCTTAGTCCTAATGCAAAGCAAAGGACTCACTGATCACATAAGAAGAGTCACCTGATGTCATAAATGGATAAAAGTATTGACAGTATTCTCCTAGACAAATGGTGTCCATATTATTTCTGTCTCCTGTCTTGTGTCACAGTTGCTTATTTCTGTCGCGTACTTATCATATTGTACTTTAACCCTAGTTATTGCCATCCTTTGTAGGCGTTAACATTCTGCTTTCTTTGTGGACTGTACCTTTGCTTTGTACGTCAGTTGTTACATATTTTTATATAAGTACATGTGGGTATTGAAGTATGCGGCTGAATTAACAAAAAAAAACCATAACCTAGTTGCGTAAAATGGCTGCTTTTCAAATAATATAAACATTAAGATTATGAAAGTAATATAAAAATGTTTGACTGATGTTTGATGTATGTTCACGATGTGCTTGTGATATTATAAATGTAAGTTTGGTAATATCTGAACGTCTCTTCTGTCCTAACCAAAGACTGTATCAACTTGGAGGTTTCATATAAATTATTAACAAAGTAATCGTTTTGATAGTTGTTGAAGCTGGACCAAATCACCTTGTGTTATGTTTAACGCTCCGCGCTGTTCCGGGGTTGAGTGTTTGACGGGATTGGTACATGTGGCCAGAGATACAGCTGTTTAGTAAAGCAAGTCCAATGCTAGAACTTGTGTATCCATTGGTATAACAGGCACCCTCTGTATTTCAATAGAGGTGGGACTAAGATGTACTAAACTCTATAGGATAGCAATGTATTACTCTTTCAGATAGTACTACTGATCTTTGTTGATTGCACAAGTTTTGGTGTTGGCTCTTCACAGCAGTGGTTTGAGGTTGGTGTACTAACCCTTAGAGTTTGTTTGCTAGATGAGCCTGAGACATAATTCGTCAGTGACTATTTTAAGTTCATTTTAGTTGTAGATTTGTGTGATCAATGTATCAAATATAAACCTATAATATTATTTAAGTGTTAGTTAACATTATTTTGGAGAATATTAAAAGACCGTCAGAGTTTTGTTTATTATGCATTCATAGCAATATAAGGTTATGGTATGTTTATAGAAAAAATGAAAAATACAAAAAAATGGTGCTAACAAGAATATTGGTGTATTGTATATTCCTTATCAGCGACAGGGTGATATGTATCTCTGTTGCCGCTGTATTTTCTGTACGTATTCAAAAGCAATAAAGTTTAAAATTTATATATATAAATCTAATGTTTTACTTTTCCAAAAAAATCCTTTTTGACTGATATCAGTTATGAGCAAGCAGCATAGATGACCACCACCAGGGCCACCAGCCACTTAACCTGCTGTAAAGCAGCATATTCTTCATGTCATGTGTTTCGGTTGGGGGGGATACATCCCCCAAGATACTTTGAGTCAACATACAAGTCCTCATGAGCAGCATACAACCTCAGATGGGACTTCTTCTCTTATTAGGATTTGGGTGGGGTATCTGTGGGCTGCACTGACAACTTAAATCAGGTGACCTGAACGCCCTTTTGCTGCTCAATTACTATGAACAAAAAAGGTGCTCTGCTCTAGCAATCATACCTCCCCAACCAAAATATTAAGACATGCTGCTTCGCATAGGTTAACAAGAAAAAAATAGAGTAGCAATAACAAGTGAATATTACCTTATTTAGGTAGTAGTAGGCTTTAAGATATTGGGCTACTGATTAGTTCGGAATCCTGAATTGGGGTCGATTCTGCCTTAGGTATCTGACGTTATACCTCAAGGCCCTGGTGCACCTGTAATATTATGCTGATAAACCTCTGCAGCGGTTTGAGACTTGTTATTCAAGAAAGTTTATTAAAACTGCGAGTGAGCGAGTTGTGACATGGTTGTGACGTGGTTGTGACATTAAGAACTTTTTGACTGTTAAGTGTTAACTTAAAATTTGTTTTTTTTTTTATTTTTACCGCTGCTGTTGATTGACACTGACAGAAGTCAGAATGACATTAGAGAATAAACAGATTAACAGATAATACAAAGCACAAAAACCTTTACATAGTGTTGTCGATTAGTAAAATAATAATCGATAACAAAGTGGAACGGTAGCGAAAGATAAATAAATAAATAGCAAACGTAACGGTTCTAACAGTCCAGAAAAAAATAAGAGTATTTTTGAATATTTAAAAAATCTGCACCCTTGATCATTGTACCGTGTTAAATTATTAATAAATAAAGGAGAAAAAAATGGGTTATTTATTTAACTCGCCATGTTGCATTGAAAATAATATGAACATGGATCTCCTCCTCCCTTCTGCTTACAAAAAATTGGTAACCAATTATACATAATTGTGTACATAATTGTGATGGGAAAATAATTATGTATACGTAGATAGTTACTCCTTACAGCAGTTTCTTTCGTTTATTTGTATAATATAATTCTACATATATACTCACTAATAATAATCTATCAACGCTTAATATTATCATCTTGTAAACGTTACTTAATATCGTCTTGTAAACGTTATTTGGAATATCAGCTGAAAAACTGCGACCACTTTTAACTGCACTAATGGCTTTTCTTTTTAATTAAGCATTCTTCGATAAGTATCGAAACGGTAGTGTTTTATTTTTATTATAAATAATATTCTATTTTGTAATTCCATGCCCGGCCCGTCCAGTATTTAATCGATTTTCACCGATTATTATCGATATTAATGCTAGAGTCTTCAAAACGTATGATAACGAACAACCCTATAATAACGTATTTGAGATTGACAATCACAATTGACAGTTTTGACAGCATCATGCGGACGGCCTCGATCGCCCTCGCCATACTTGTTGGCCTCGCTTAGGCTCGCTTGCTTTTGTTAGAACTCGCATTCTGCCGTCTGCGGCAGTTTTGTTTTTGAAGGCGGTGGTCTCGGAGTGTAATGTGACCTGTTGATGAATAAAAACCGTGTTCAGTGCTGTTGTCTGTGATAAAAATGACCTGATGCAGTTGGAATATGTGCTCGGTGTTTATCGTGTGTTAGTGTAAAATGGGTTTGATCACTTCGAGGGAGCCGACAATGTTGGACGGGCCGTCGACCAAGAGTCACCATGTGCGGCAGCCGTCGACGAGGAATAATAGGACGAAGCCGCCTATGCCGGACAGAGATGAGCTCGAGAGCAGATTCATCAAAGTTTTGGTGAGTGAATTACCGGCGTTTTTTGTTTACAAACATAACGAAAGTGTTTACGTCTCGTTTGGTCGATCGCCGTTGTCTTGCCAATGTTGGGTTGTTTATCGTGCGATTTGATAACATTATGCGGGAACGCAGGACGCGCGGGGTTCGGGACGATTATAATCGCGAAATACCATTTCCTTTGGCCGTAATGTATCCGCTCTGTATTGCAATCATTTATCTCAAAGTAATTTGAATTTAATTGAGTGATTCACCGACAATATTATTTTTCAATGACTAATATTTGTTAACTGTAATTGAAAAAAAATCATAACACATGACTGTCACTTAGTTAATAAATAACATTTGTAATAATAGGAACCAATCAGTGAAGTCTCAGACAATACATATAATATACCTACCAGACTTCCTTCCCCTACATTGTAGGTTTGTCAATAAAGTGTACAATTTTCTGGAAAATTATGTAGCAAAATAAGGAATATCAATAATATTAAATAAAATAAAATTTGTGATATGTTCACTGTGGGTATTGCTCAAGCAATCTCTTTATGTTTGCATGAGTCAAATTCATATAAAAAAAATATCAAAATTCTACCAGCCATAGGCTCAGGCTGCAGATTCATTTGCTACAAGTACCTACACTATAAAAAATACATGTTCTAAATCCCTATTTTAGCTGGAATTATATTCTTGGCACCTAAAAAAATCCCCATAAGCTGACTCAGAGCCTGATGCAGTCTACCTGCATACCAAAGAGAATAAAAAGGAGAGGTCCTCAGGATCTCTTCTCACCCCAACAAGATGCCCTTCAACTCTAAATGGTTGTGCCACTGGGTGTAACTATCCCATGCATGTCAGATTTTCAAACACTTGAACACATGCTAAAGTCCGTAACAAGGCAGACCATGAGCCTAGGGGAGATAAAAAACAATCCATAATAACTAATCCCACCGCTCACAAAATAACTGGCAACCCTACACCAGCCCCCATTTTGCAAGTTGCCAAGTTCCTGCAATCTTATCTACGTACTGCTCTATATAATTCATTGTTCTATCACGTCATGGACAAGCTATTCAGTTGTTCATACCAAATGCCTAACTTCCTGTTTTTATTGCAGGAAAAGACAAATTTGAGGCTATACTATAATATATTGGTACTGGTTAAGGTTGGATAACTGTCTAAGGTTTACTTTGATGGTAATAAATAAATAAATAACGCTTCATACTCATAGCCCCACACTAGGATTCCCTGTGCCATGGACACACACAAGACAAGAACACAACACACCCAGACCAGAAACAGAAATTCAAATTCATCATTCAAATCTCTGCTCTGCTGGGAATAGAACCCAGGACCCTCCGTGCAGCGCACCAGTGTCTTAACCGTTGCGCCACTCAGGTAGTCAGATAATCATTTTAATGTAACCCTCTAAAGATGGAGTAACTCCAGCTCCATCAACCAGGAAAGACTGAGGGCCAGTGAGGGCCAAACCTGTCAAGAGAGAGGTCACTCAAAGATTTCAACTCAGTACATGAGTTATTACACACAAACTTGCTATTTCATAAAGAAAGTTTACACAAACACATTCAAATTTAAAATGTTAGAAGTTAGAACTGTTATTACTAATGTCTTCAACTCAAATGTCACCCTCCCGCTCACTGAATTTAATTCACACTTGACAAACAATATTAAATTTACTTCCATCTGTCTGTCTTTAATAAAGTAACACATAAATACTTCTTTTAATTAATGCTAAAATATGACAACAAAAAATTACAATGCGGCCCTAATAAAGCAATGTATACGTGTCGTTAAAAACAGGAAAAATATCATCATTGCAAGGCCTTTAGGCATTATTAATAAGTAAATTACAGTGAGTCGTCGGTGCGTCACTGTCCATTTCTGACCATTTGCTACGAAATAGGGTCAGTTGAGGGCCTTGACTCTAATGAGCAGTTATTACGATTAGGACCACTTGAGACCAGTTTTTATAGAGCATTTTCGACTGGCTAGCTATGGATGTACTTTCGCAGGACTATGACATGGGGTTCGCACTTCGCATCGGGAAGCGCACAATCAAATAACTGGTTGACTAAGAGTATGTACACATATCTCACTAGGATGCCATGGTGACGTAGCCGGCGATCGTTTTCAAACAATTCGTAGTGAAATGTATGACGGTTAACAGACTATGGCAACATTGGTTTGGCAATATTGTTGAACCTTGGCGTCCCAGTGAGGTATGGCTCTAAATGTCCTGCATTTTGATCATTTACTGACATGAAATTGACTAGCGGGCACAAAACAGCAGTAACACATAAAATGAAAATAATATGATACATGTTAAAGAAAACAAAAGAGATAAATGCACATTGCACATGTCATAGAAAAGAATAACTCAATTAAAATGAACACAACATTCCAAGACGAGACACGGTCGGAATATTAACTGCGCCCGATGTCCCAGTCATTACTCTGGCGACTTGAAGAAATTGTGGACGTGCATAACGTAATTGGCACGCATTCCCGAGTGGCATTCATATTAGATGCCGTGTAATTCCCGCGATATGCCGCCACGGGTGCAGGCGTGTAGGGGTTTTCTATTAATCTTTTAGTTGTGGTGACCATGTCTTAGTGGTCTTTGTATTCCACATTAATTATAACTAGCTTCCGCAATCGACTTAGTCCCCGTTGACCTAAGAATTAGTACTTGTTATGTTTCACTATGTTAATCCAGAAAGAGTTACAAACATCCATCCATCCATCCATCCATGCTCACAAACTTTAGCATTTATAAATATATGGTAAGATGTTATCTTGAATTTCGTCCCGCAGTTTGGGTAGTTAGGTATAAAAATATCGTCAGCGGTGGATTTTCAGCAGTGTGGTTACAGGTGGTCAGCGGTCGCGACCACTCGCGACAACATTCCTCGTCACCTAGCCGGCGCCGTGTATTGCTCGCAGGCTCCGACCGAAGTGCATAGGTTTCGCAATGAAGAAATGCATACACAATGCATGCATATTGCATATATGTATACTGTTAAATTATAAGGTGTTTTCATTTAAAACCCTTCATATACATGGATTATTCCTATATGTCTCCCGATTTTGTCCCCCGAGGGTGACAGCATTACTATTTTTGTATAAATTTATACTTTATTTTTCTATTTATAGAGAATTTATTCTTTTGTCTAAAAATATTGTCAAATTATGTATTAAATTAACAGTTAATAAATTGTATAAGTATAAGCAAAATTATAACTAGTTAATTAACTAGTTATAATTTTGCTAGATTGTGTCCGCGGCTTCGTCGGCGTGGATTTAAAAACTTGGTCCAGAGACGGATAAAAAGTAGATATCCTATAATTCCTATATGTTAATCCAGGTTATAAACTACGTGCACACCAAATTTTATCCAAATCTTTTCAGCCGTTTTTGTGTGAAAGACATCCATCCATTCAGCCATTCAGCCAAACTTTCACATTTAAAATTATGGTTCTAGTACAATTATGGAACTTAAATCTTCTCCTGATAATTTTGTTGGAGTGTTGTGTTGTTTCGATTGTATCTGTCTATTTACAATAAATGAACTGGCCGGGTTAATGTTAATTCCTTTTTTAAATTGTCCATAAGAACACTGATAAATATGTATTAATTAACTACTGCTATTCGTAAAATAACCAAGTCACACGTACGGTTATACCTTCCGTAACACGGAAGCGGGTATGTATTATGCGAGTCGCGGGCTCAATTACTGGGTTAGGTGCTGGTAATTTTGACGCCAGGCCATAACAGGACAACTATAAAGCCGTATTGCTTTATTTTATCACAGCCCGCAGTGCCGTTAGCACGCATGATCGTATACTTTATAATGTCATTAGTGTAAGTAAAAACCTAGCGACGGTAAATGGTAGCGCGTGCAGTAATGACTCTATTACGTACGGTGACGGTGACGGTGAGGTGGCGACGATATGTTTTTACGCGCTTGCTTTGGTTTGTTGGCGAATGTTTGCAGTTTTGTATGAAGGAAGCAGTTATCGGAATATTTGCTTTCTGATTTCCATAGATTCCCAAAATTCCCGTAACTGAGGATGATCAATTGTTCTTTTGACAAATTCGAAAATGCTCTGACTGTATTTAAATTCCCTCAAATATCTTCATCTTGACAAACTTCTTTAAATACGGATCTATTCCTAACTTTGTAAATAGTGGAAAGCGTAACGTAATTACGTAACACAATCTCAGTATGAGAAGAATTTCGCGGAAATAGGATATCAACATGACTCTTGCGCGCACATTATGTCAGAACACATAACATCAAAGCTTTGCAAATAAAAAAAAATGGATTGTCTGTTTGTAATATAAAAATAACCGATTTTTACTAAATGCATATGTTGCATAACTATACACACACGGTACAAATACCAAAATAACATTATTTACAATTTTTGTCTTTCTGTCTGTCTGTTTGTTCCGGCAAATCTCTGGAACGACTGGACCGACGACCGATTGACCGATTGACGGGACTTTCACTGGCCTATAGCTGATTTAATTAACTTTTATTTTAACTGAAAAATGAAAAATATCTTTTTATGTTAAATTCCACGCGGATGAAGTTGCGGGTACAGGTGTAATGCAATAAAAATGACATGAGACGCGCAAGAACAAAACCTCCGGCGTATCTTGATAGCGAATAGCAGATTCGCGTCGACACCGCGACGAATTGTTGTATTGTGACAATGTGGCTCTCCGTTTCTTCATATCACGAGTTGATCATAAAGTTATTTAAGTTGTATTTATATTTCTTTGCAACAATCCGCACACGTGGAACTTGTTTTGGTATGGACTCACCACCCTCCCTTATCTCTCTGAGTAGGTATATACCATAACAACTTATTCCAATAGTACACGACACGTGTTTCGCCCCAAAACGGAGCATCATCAGGTGATGTGGACTCTACAACGGTTGGTTGCTGAGATTTGATCATAAAGTTTTATATTTTTAAGAGAATCTTTTATATGATATGATGATTGTAGTATCATAATTATAGTGTGCACTTAGTTAGCCTCAATGTTTCAACTGAGCCTCTGTATGCGATCTCTCGATGTGCCCGTGTACGGTATTTATTCTTTACTTATTGTGTTTCCTGTAATTTTTTGTGTACTTACATTAATAAAATATAAAAAGAACCATTTTTTTTCAACCGTATACATCAATCAACCTTTATCCTATGCAGTGACTGAGTGCAAAAATCCGGTGTCGTCTAAAGGTTTCCTTATGCATGAGATTAAAATAAAGGGCTTTTGGGAGCATTTTCGGCGGCGCTTAGAGATAGACTTTACGCCTATGAACGCAGTCAACGCAGCACACCCAGCAATAAAAGTAAAGCCATCTTACTAGCACCTCGTAGCAGCCAAAAGTCGACATGTATTCTGAAAGATTTTCAAGTGCGTAATAGGAGTGCAAAAGAACTGACTTCATACTGTCAAAACAAAGTCGTAATTTTAAAACTTTAAGCCTCAACGGCGACTAAAATTGTTGCTACTAGCACTACAGTGTCATGGCTTTATAGTTAACTACGAACAGGACGATTCATTATGAGCTGACAGATCGATCGGTTCGGTAGCTGTTCGGTCGTCCTAGACACGCGATACACGGTGCAACATTCCAGGTTACATTGCGACTCAACAGACTAGATCGATGCTCCTGTACAAATACGCGTGGGGCTGTTATTCTGAAATGAGAAAAGAAATGTAATGTAAATTTGATTATTGGGACAGTTACTGCGATTTGCGATGTCAAAAAGTGCATTAACTAATACAAGAATAGAGCCTTCTAGTACTGCCACAGTATGAGCTTGTTTGTAAAAGTGTTTAAACTGGAGATCATAGTGCAGGTTCTTATACAGCAGGCAAACGTATATAACAATTGTAATGCTGTAGGTACATGCTGAGGTAGGTTTATTATTGTCCGACAGATCGATCGTTTCGGTAGCGCTGGTCGGTTTTCCTAGACAAACGATATACGATGCGACATTCCAGTTTGTATTACGACTAGTTGTCAACTGTGCTGGTGATAGATTGATGCTATTGATGTATTGCAGTGTAACTATTGTAAGTAGGACTGTCAATAATTACTCAGTTTTGGACTGTTACTTTAAGAACGCACACATTGGTAGATCTTTGACTTTGAAGGCTAGAAGCTATTTTCAACCAGTACCAGCAATTATGAAGTGCAGTAGGTACTGCGTCTGATCCAAAAGCTAAAAATCTTCTCTTTGAGCCACTTAAAACTACAGAAAATTAAATTCAATGGACTTGGGAGTAGTATTAGCCCTAAAGATGCGTCAAAATAGTAACAATTAAAGTTTTAATGTGCCAGCCACACATAACAAAGCAGTAGAATTCGACCGAGTAATATATGATATGAAGATGCAGCGAAATACCGTGGCTAGTGGTATCAATAGATTCCAGTTTCATTTTACAACAAGCTGTTGAAGCGATACTACATAACACATGTGGTATCGTAATGCTGTTGATGTGGATTCAATGTGACGTGGTGGTGATCGTGGTGGCGAGCAGCCAAGTGTGATATGGGTATGACTAATCTTTAAGGCGTCCTCGGCCTTATAAGCCTTACTACACAGGAATCTCAAAAAGGCATAAAATAACCGCGTGTGAAACGACGCCCATTCTTTATGAACACAAAAAAGGAGTGGAGATCCTTGTTTTGATAGTTATAGGACGGTTTTGCTGATTCTCTGCAAATTTATTTTCAATCGATTGCTTTAGACATTTAAGTGGCGAATTTTGATATACCATTGAGAGCAGTCATAAAAACACAAAGCGAAGCAGGTTCATAAGCTCGTCTAAATATTTACGTGGCAGAACGAAACAACTGGAGAAACGGAAATGGGCACATGTATAAGAATCAAGAAAAAAGTAAAGGACTCAAGAAAATTGATCAAGTATAACAACTAAAATAAAACTGATACATGAAACAAATCATTATAACTAGACTAACATAACTTTTCCCAACGCTGATCCAACCTACTTACTACATAAGAGAACGTTTAGCAAACAGCATATATTTCCTAACTGGTCGCCGTATATCTAAAAGCTGCTGAAACATGCTCTCTAATGTTTAATGTTTATTAATCTTAGAATGAGCGTTGAACAGTTATTTATTTGAAATCCCGGCTATGAATTGTGAACATAGGGCACGAGTTGCGACATTTCGTTGCGATTGAATTCGACTAAAGTATTTATTAGCGAGCCGGCATCCGATTAGTGCGACACGGCCGTTTCTAAATAATTTATGGTGACCAATACGAAGCTACTAGCTACGCTGTCTCCAGTGCTGTTGACAGGATTGATAGCATTAGAAACTTCTTCGAGGAACAGAGAAAATGCATGTAAATCTTAAGTAGAATATTTTTCAAGATTCCTTTTTTCTTTCTCTCATTTAAAGCAATAGTTATACTTCCAAACCGTTTGAGGTTACGTTGACATCACGTGAAGAGAGTTTTTGGGTTTCGGTAAAGGGTGAATCCTGTTCAATTTAGGTGGTAGTTGATTGTTTGAGAGACAAAATTGATCGTCCTCAGATAGAGCCTCATCAATCATATTAGAGAATGGGAGGTTCGCAGATTGCACTTATCTTCAGATGTCCTGCATTAGTCCGCTACTTTTTTATCATAGAAAAGTACATCTGAAATCTGCCTTTAACATCAAAGGTACCTGCTATAAGTAATGCTTATGTGTTATAAAGCGTCCGAAACGAAATGTTCAAGTCTTCTTTTGCTAGTTTTACAAATAAACTTGATTACAGACCCTTCAAGATCAAAGCTGTGACCAAATTCGGCCTACCATTTTCAATTCGACTTACCATTAAATAAACACCAGTTTCCACCAGATATCCATGTCGCGGTTCCATTGTTTGGGCCGGCGGAAGCGTTCGACACGCCCCCGGCTGGTCGCTGAATGCTAATTACAGCTTGTCCGTTGTCGGGTCAGCCATGTTAACACTGTTCGATTCGTTAGCATACTTACCAAATTTCGTGCCCAAGTGTTTTTCAGTCATAAAAGCGCAATATGTTATGTTATGAGTTATGACATGACATGACAGGATAGTATCATCTTAGTTATCATCTTAGTTATAGAGGCAGTGAAGCTAATGGTTTGATTATCATGCCTGAACATGATAAGACCATCGTGACAGCTTTCGTCGCACTTTTTTGTAGTTATGCCAACGCGTTCTTTCAGCTGAAAGGAGCAACTGACTATCCGTTGATCCGTTGAATAAAAGTAATAAAATCTCAAACTACATCGCAAAGTATGAACTAGGTACAATGAACGTGTTGTGATATTTAGTGATGGGACCTCGTCCGAAACGGACTCGATCGAAACACATGACGTGATACTCAAAAGCTCCTTCAAAGAGCAGTAAAACCATGAAGTTATAGATATAAGAGTAAAACACACAAAGTGACACGTGTCTGACATTTGTAAGTGCACGGTCAATGTCAAGCAGATCGAACGGCAGGAAGTCGCGATGATTAGGTATTCATCATTGGATGCAAATTCTGCGATCTGACTGTCATCCGTGTGACATTCGATGCTTTTTACCTTTATGGTAGATATGAATGTTGCATCTAGTGCGTGTAGACTAATTGCATAACTAGGTCACTAATTGCATAATAAAGGTCTATACAGAAAGGTAAGAATAAATTCTTCCCTGATTTATTTATAAGGATTACAATAAAGTAGGACAATAGTAAAAGATGAGATCTTGTTGCTCTTTTACAACTACTCCTAGGTACGAGTCGCTTTTATTGGATGTTTAAATATGGATGTTCTGAACTATTCAGACTTAATGTATTATACCCGTATGGCGTGACGTTGTCGTGTATAAATTAATTGATATCATTACAATGGCATTGGGGTTTCCCCAAGGTAGGAAGTGATTTGACGTTGGCTGGAGGAAAACGAAAAAAATTCGGCAAATGGGTAATAGGCCTTCATGTTCAGTGGCTTTAAGACAGAACCCGAGACTAACTACTGCCGTCTTTGAAAATAAGGTAAAGTTAATAAAATAAGATAGTAAGAAATAAGTATAAAAGCGTACAAACCCTTGATACTATGCTCAAATAGATCATACAACAAGGGGGCTTAGCAGCTCAATGCCCTTATTTAGCATTAACTTCGTGTGCTATGAAAATTCAGCATAAATTAAAAAGGCGGGCAGCCATACTGAACAATCCATAAAGAAATTCATATCAAATTTATTAAAGGGTATCGCGTAAAACGTTTGGATTTCGCTATAATATATCAGTCGCTGCATCCTCCGGTTTAGTTGTTTATTATGCTAAATATAGTCGACATAATGATAATATATTGGACCATTGGTAAAATGTGGTAATGCGCTGAAGCTCTTTTAGTATGTCATGTATAATTTATCACTTGTTTGTGCGCCGTTAAAGGAAAAACATTAGACTTGGAAATCAGTGTCAGTGCAGAGCTCGGGTTATGTGATGTTTCTTCCATTGAGTAAAGGTAACAAGTAGTGTATGTAATGTTGGGTACATTACATGCAATTGCTAACAACACATATGATTTGATTTGTATGTAGTTATTGCCGCAATGCAACAAGTAGTATGTAGGTTTGCTGCAACCAACTTTTTTATGTTCCCCAAAGTGTAATGATCGTTCCTTCTCTAGAAGTCCTATAGGAACTGTTCCTAGTTTTATTTTTTAATCAATGTTCTCTGTTAAAAATAATATTTCAAAAATAACAATTATGTTCTAGCTAGTTAAAGCTCCTCTTTTTGACCGTTTTTCTCCTTTACCTTTGATGATAATTTAGTTTTATAATGTTTCGTTATATTTTTTCTGTTTGATACGGATATCACAATAACAGTTACCTACTTAAAAAAATACACGTTTTCGCGAAAGGAAACGGTTAGATAACCTTGACAACCAAATTTGATTGCGCTCGTGCGAAACCGCGCTGATTCAGTGTTATAATAATGAATTACGACCATTTATCTGTGAATAATACAGGAAAAAATTTACATACACACTCATTATTTACAATACGAAACAATCATAAGTAAAACGGCTTCCTAACAGATTTTTTTCTGCATGAAAAATGTAATTATTTTGGAGTTAATTTGGAATTTGGAGTTAGCGAATGAGACGATTGTAACGTCTGTGATTGGCCTACATTGTAAAGCTGTAGCGACAGCGGAGTCTATGATTGGCTTATATTGTAACAACGTAACGTGATAAAGAAACAACACGTATACTTTAGGAAAAAGTTCGTTAATTTTGTTCGTTAATTTTAGTTAAATATGAGATTTGGAAGATTTTTATCTTGATCTTAGAAAATTGGGATGCAGAATATCACTTCTTGTAGGCTCTTCAAAGGTTTATAAACTCTTAAAGTATAGTGTTGCCTAGAACGCAAATACCAAACATATCCACCAGAAGTAGCTATTACCAGTAGCTCTCAGTTATAACCTACGCGATTGTGGTCAGCGTATAATCTGCGTACAATCTGCTGACTTGTGGGCGTAGTTTCACAGTATGCATTAACACAACGTGATTATGTAAAATGGATGCAATTATTGTATCCTTCAATCACGGCCAACCTTTGCCCAGAGCGTCACGGTGCTGCACATTCAAGGTCGCACCAAGTGTTATGTAGGAACTCGTTTATTTATTCTTATATTCTAATTAGAACGGCACAAATCCACTAATTAGACAGGCCTAGCACACAGATTTCTCGCAAAACTCCAGACGTACCTACTGACAATATCGCCTTCCATTCATCCGCAAGCGTGTCGCAATGGGTATGATTCCACCATTCACAATAAATTTCAAATTGTAATTCTGCTAAAAAGTTGCATTCACGATTATCTGAAATTCAAGCTGCCCCTGTAACTTGCATGCCAAGAGTTCTCTATTATATTCTCAAAGGTACGTGAATGAAGTCCACCAACCCGCACTAAGCTAGCGTGGTGGACTAAGACTTCTCATTACGAGAAGAGACTCGACTCTACTGTGGGTCGCTATTGGATTAACGACAGGAGGTCGGCGTCCATCTCCTGTTGGCGCTGACTAAGCAGCGCCCATGAAAGATGCAGTGAACACTTAATTCCAAGAGACCTTCATTATTGCTCTCTCTAGGATAGGAGTATCTTTTTTCACTATTTCGGTCAGCCTTCAGCTCAGCCTAGACCCTCGCAGCGGTGGATGCAGTGAAAATTGTTACGTGGGAACTTTTGTACCTTTGTTTATTTGTTTGTTAGAAAATTCGCATTGTTCTTTAGTTACCGTACTTCCGTGCTATATTGGTGTAGAATTCGAGGTTTTCGGAAGAAGTGTTTAGACTGAGGTTATAGGTACGATTAATTTGGTTATGCAGTTAGAAAAATTTGGACGCTCATTGGCTGAAGAACATGACATCTTTTTCCTTTTCAATTTGTTCGTTTTACTAGATCCCCAATTTGGCATACTCATTTCTTTATCTAATTTAACTTTCAGTGCAAAAAATATTGTAATAATCAAACAAAATCAACATTATAAAACGTATTACCACTTTCTCGTATCATATTACGTGATAATTCTGCTCGAGAGGCGTGAAATCGAGAAAATGACCTCAGCATCGGAAAAACATGACCCACTTGCGCATTGTGTGCGGACCACAGTTTGCGTAACTCCTCAGGGCAATTAATGCCCTTTAAGCAAGTCAGTTACGGTTGAGTCGAAAGTTTGGCAGTCTCTAGTAAGAGACCGAATACTTAGCCAATCAAAACTAATCACCGCTTAGACCATAACGACAGGATAGAGCCCAAATGTTCTTAAGACTACAGCAAGCATGACGAAATAAAGATTTGATTTACCATTAACACACCATGGTAAAGTGTGTACGTTGCTTAACAAAGGACCTGCAAAGGGGCGCAGGCTAATAACTCAAATAACCTTTATGAAATGAACATGCGTTAATGCTATTCAAAACAACATTATGACTTATCTGGAATCATAAAATTGCAATAAAAACGTAATTGCATTCAGCTTAATTGTCCAAACATTCTTACACCTTATCTGTTCCGTAACACTGCATCTTAATATCATCCGGTCATTATCTTCGGGCTGGTCGTGAATCATGACGGCTTAGTTCACGATAAGTTTTATGTGGCTCCTGAGAGATAGTGTTTGGATGCCGATCATGCAGGGTCGTTGACCGGGGCCGTTTGATTTATGTTTAAGCAATAAAATGCGCCTAAAGTCGTATGAAGAGCTATTCGTACAATTACTCTTCATCGATGTTGTCTGTCCTCACTTCCAGTCTTTTGCAGTCCTCCTCGAGTCCCAGGGTCTCCCCTAATCTTCATTCTTCTACGGATTGCGTAATTTCTGTCTCTTTAACGTCCTCTACGTTATACCGAGCTATATCTCTTTCCATTGCCCCTGTGCGACTCTGAGTTTGTGGATTAGGCTCACAGTGAAGGACCGCTGTGATGTTGTTCATGTTAACAGGTTATCTATCCGCCTGTTGCAAAAAAGTATAAATGGTTGGATGGCACGAGCGTGAGCAGAGCAGGCCACCTGACGTTAAATAGTCACTGCACCTTAAGGCGGTTACGTCCAAACTCGAAACTGAATTCAAAACTGAACTCAAAACTCAACACCTGTAGTGTTGCGCAGTAGTTAGCTCGATATGCAAGTTAATAAATGAATAAATCATAGCTATCTATACTTCTATAATTATAATATTACAAAACGGTAAAGTTTGTACAAAGTAATCTCTGGAACTACTGAACATATCGTAAAAATTAAAAGCAATTTAACTTTTCAGATTGAAAATTGCTCAGTGGTATTTCAACAGCTTACGTTAATAACAAGCGGTCACTTAACACCTGCTTATAAATCGGTAGAAAATGCTAATTACCCAGGTGGTATGCAGGTTTTGTAAGACCTTACGGTATAAATAACCAGCTACTCACACGGCCGTGAATACCGCTTCGTGTGTTTATGTTTACTAACTATGCTTTAATATTCGAATCTTCCATATAGAAGCGAAATACCTTGCATTGAATTTATGGGCACTTAATTTAATTAACAGGGCCTAAAAGCAAAGACAATCACAATAGTCACTTCTAATTTAACATATGGATTTTTTATGGCTGATACCTTCAACGAAAGGATTGTGATTATGAGAGAAGTTGGCTCTTAAAGTCTATAGCTGAATCTTCACAAATATCTCGTTATAAATGTTTAAAGTTCTTTTCAATGACATCCATTCATCATGCAACCTTTCACGTTTTCATTTCAAGTCCACTGCTTCTGACTCACTCCCGCTACGTCACTCCAAATTCCTAGTTCTGCTTTCTACTTTTCTTAGAGAAAAGTTTACTCCTAACTTAAATTTTTCTACTAATTTTCAACTCACTACAAAGTATTTTCTATAAGCGGTCGGCTAGATGTGAACTGTGTTCATTTATCCCCACGGTCTTGGAGCGGGTGTCGCGTTACATGTGGTCGCACCACGGTTCATTCAACTTGACATGCGTGTTTTTATTTATCTCCTAAGTACTGTGTCTGTAGCTAAGTATTACGTTCGACGGATTGGAACTGAGGAGCGAAGATTGTATTTGATTTGGCATCTAATAGACATTATAGTTTTATATCTTACAGTGGAAATGCTTTGCTAGGAAGTCGATATTGGAAGTTGGAAGGCGTTCTACGTTGAGACATACAGGTATTTCGCAACGTGACAGAATTCGCAACGATGAAATGGACTTAATTGGATTTGACGGGACGTTTTTACATTTGATTAAAACTATTGAACTGCAAATTTT